>CM057470.1:29878052-34878052 GCA_030035585.1 Dugong dugon
TTGTTGAGTCTGGGGGATTAAAAAGCACCCCTATGTCTGGGCACAGTTTAGCCCACCTGTCCAACAGGGAGGACACCACCACCTCCCAAACCTTGGTGATGGTGTCAGATTGGGGAGCGGGTGGAGCCTCCTGCAGCGGTGTCTCTGGAAACCCAGCTGCCTCCTTGGACAAGCCCAGGCATGCAGCTGTTTCTGAAAAGGAAGGGGCGGGGGTGGGGAGATGGCGGGGTAGGAGGTGGGGGGAAGGCAAAGGTCTGAGGGGAGGGGGAAGAGGAGGCCAAAGGACATCTGACGGATTGAGCACAAATACAAAGGGCCAAACAAAAGGGTCTGTGCTCTGGGTAGGAGGCGCCTCCTGCCACGGACGTCTCTTCTCTGGTGAAATACTTTTGTCTTTATTGAGATTTTTTTTTTCCTGATACATGACACCTGACTTTCACCTTTTCTGCAATAGCTTAGCTCTGCCACCAGTCCCGGTGGGCTGCCCACCGCCTTACGCCCCTCATATAAGGCACTCTGTCCCTTCCCAGGCTGCCCCTGCCTTCTGCCAGTCTTCTCCTGCAGGGACTGGGGGAGGGGCAGCCTGGGCCTCACATGTGATTCTTGCTGGAAGCATGATTCCCAGATGAAATTTCTGGGCTCAGGCCTGTAAGGAGAGGGGCCAGGGAGTCTGGCTGCTGCTCACCAAAGTTTCCTCCCAGGGGCTCTGAGCCCTCTGGTGTCCCAACTCCCTTACAGTTCCCTGTCACTTCCCAATGTCGTAAACTTCCTACAACATCCCCCTCCCCCAGGCTTCTTTCTGCAATGTGTCAGAATCGATGCAACGGGTTTGGTTTCCCTTCCTCAGCAGGCTTTATACTGGGTGCTTCCAAAAGATGGTGGGATCGCCCTGATGCCAAGGTGGTGCGGGAAGGAGGCCTGTATGGCCTGTTAGCTGGAGTTTGGGCATTCATGCCTCCTCCCCCCAGCACCCTGAAGCAGCCCTGAGCCCTCTCAGGCATTAAACTCCCCAGGATTGAGGACCCCAAACACTGCTGTGAGAGACTTCTTTCCCTCAGGCCTGTGTCTACTCCCTTTGAAGAAGGCAGACCTGAACTTCACCCACGTCAGGCTCCAAATGCTACCGTCTGCCACTCGACCCCCCCTAACCCTCTCCCTGTGCTCTGTGCCACATGTCAGGTGTCTGGGTGGGTGGGGGGAGTCAGCCTCACCATATCTCCCTCCTGGGGGCCGTCAATCCAGCTGCTTTCCTGTCTCCATCAATGTGGTGACCTCAAGCTCTTCCCCCTCCTCCATCAAGAGGATTAAACAGCTTCTTGCATCTAACACTGGTGATGGTGGGGGGAGGGGAGCAACCTTAATCCCCACTATTGATCCTAATGTTTAGAGGACCCTAGGGCTCATCTAGCCCAGCCATCTCAGAAAACTGAGGGCCACAGAGAAAATGACCAACCTAAAGCACACAGCTCCTCAGAGCAGCTCAGGACAGGGGCATGAGGCCGTGTGTCTGCCTGCAGTGTGTGGTGTATGGGCGACTGGACGTGGATGCGGTGAAAGCTGCCATGTGGACTTGGAGGCTTATTCCAGTCACATAGGTTCTCTCCCCCTAATCCTCACCCCCTCCTTTTTTTCCTTTTCAGCATCAGTTATAAAATCCAGGAAATAAATGTAGATTGATGGCCTATAAAAGGCTTAGTTGGTGCTGTGACCTGCTGAGTTATGTAACTCCTATTTATTATCGGCCTTGGATGAAGTTTCTATTGAAGCAACTCACTAAGCTGATTCCACGACGTTCCCTTCAGCATTGTTCAGAGGCAGCAGCTGCAGACATTTTCTCTGCAACTTCAAAGACCAGAAATTGGTGGTGTGGATGCTTTAAAAAATTCTCTTCTTTTATTCCTTGGGCCAATGTTTCTCTCACCCATATCAACACCCCACTCACCTCAGCAGTGGTCCCAGCTCTGGACCTCCTGCCCTCCCTTTGGGTTCCTGGGCTGTAGGCTGCCTTCATGGGGGATGGGAAAATGTGTTTGCCCTGCCCCCAATGAACTGAAAGGGGTGAGGAGGAGAATTCAGGTTCTGAGAATCTACAGGCAGCTTAGTGGAAAGAGAACTAAGAGTCAAGAGTTCTAGTCTGATTTCTGCTGTTGGGTAAGAGCCACTCTGGGCCTCAGCTTGCTTGTCAGTAAAGTGAACTAGTCTACCTTATCTGTACAATTGGACCCTCAGTAAGCATTCTCCGTGGCCTGGACTACCTTGCTGGGGTGGACAGCCCAGTGACGATGAAGGGGAGGAACGTGGGGCTGGCAGTCTTTGGGGTGCTGACCTGTGGAAGGCTATACCAATATGGCACCACCTTGTGTTCAAAAGGGAGTTGTGACCAGCCTCTCCCTAGGAAGGCAGCTTGTGAAGCAAGTTCACTTCTCCTTTCCCAGGCACCCCCACTCCCTTAATTTCTTGCGCTGAGAGGGGGTGGTATTGGGAGACCAGGATCCTACCTAATTAAGCTTCATCTCTGAGCCTTTCTCTTCTTTCCCAAGCGATGCCACAGAGGACTTAGGGAGAAGTTCTCTGAAGCCTCAGATGCCATCCTAAAGTGGACTCTTGGTGGCCCTTCCCCAGATTCAAGAAGGAAAGATGGGCACCCAAGGGAGAAGAAGAAGACTCTCCCTTAGGCCCCAGAGGACACAACAGTGTCTCTCTTCCTATTAAGACATATTCCTCTCATCCATCCACAGAAGTGATTCCTTGATGCATCAAACAAAGCCATTTGTTCCAAGAGGCGTAGGCTACATGAATTCCCTCCTTTAAGGATCTGTGTACGTTTGTGAATGTTAGGAGCTAGTTGGGCGTGAAGCCTACTAGTCTACACAACCTCAACTGCTGAGGCCAGTTCTTTAATAATCCATTTGCACAGCTGACCCACCCACAAAGTAGCAGCCTTAGAGCTCATCTGAGCCAAGTCTCTCTTCTACAGATGAGGGAAACTGAGGTCCCAGAGAGATTTTGCTGGGCCATTGGCAGGGAAGGGGCTGGAATCAAGCATTCTTTATCATAACTTAGTTTTTGACATGTAGACCTCTGGCTCGCATCATATCACACCACAGGGTTCTTCAGAAGGAAGGGTTGTTAAAGTGGGCCCCCAGAAGCATGGCCTTAATATAGGGTGGGATGGTCTGATAAACCCTCAACTGGCTGAAGCCTAGGACTGGGTCTCCAGGCCTTACAAGTGTCTTTGCCCAGTTTCTGCTCATCTCCATTCAGGTTCCTCAGGACAATGCTCGAGATGCCTCCGAGAATCAATACGGAGCTCCTTTCTGCTAAAGAACATGCCAAATCCTAGTCCCTTACTAACAGCCCCAGGTAGACTCTCCAAGACAGAAATATAAATGGTCTACACAATATAAGCCTGCTTCCACAGAACCATGAGCAGGCCCAAGATGTAGCAATAGGCAAATAGGGGCATAACTGTTGAAAATTCACTCCCAGAGCTGGAACTCAAAGAAACCACTGTCCCCCGTCTGGGGCCAAAGGTAGGGGAAAATAAGCTTGATGAGAAAGGATAGTAAGAAATGAAATCAAGGCTTTAGTGGGGGAAGGATACAAATACTTGTTTTGTATGGTACTTTATATTATCCCATTTAATCTTCAACAACCCTGTCAAGGAGATATCATTATTATAATACTACTGCTGAGGAAATCTGAGTTTTTGAATCTCCACTCTCTTTGGGTGTCTTTGCACCTGACCTGCCTGCAAAAATCCTAACAGATGGAGATTTGCATTCTGGCTTGGCAAAGAGGTAATGCTAAGCTTTGTAATCACGTGGAAAGCATATAACACTCCTTGCCACCATTTCACACTGTTGTGCATCTGATGTTGACAATCTATTTAGTTCTGTACGTTTGCTCTCTACTCGTTTATAGGCAGTGTCTGTGAGTTTGCTTTAATAAGGCATTATGAACTGATATTGAATAAATACATTTTGAAAGCATCTAAGTGTCAAAATTATTACTGCTTTTATGCTTCAGCGTGTTCCTCATCCTCAGTGTGCCTGCATAGGAATAAAATTAACTCTTAAATGCAAGGGAGAATATGGATCTCATGTGTTTAATTTTCATGGAACACCATTTTCTCTTACATTAGAGGGGGGAGGGTGGCAAAGAAAGGTATTCCCTAAAAGGTCCGATAGGCCCAAAGTGCCTCCGCTTCTTCTAAGACAGACAAGGTCTGGAACACTGATGAACAGACTGGGAACTAGAATATTCTGCATGAAGTAGGTATTGCAGACAGTATTTCTTCTGCTTTCATCACATTACAAAATAGCCAAAGTAGATACTACACCAACTACTCTTTCATGTGCAGCTACAATGCTTGATTACACGTCATCATTTCCATGTCTACTTCCCTCTGCTAGGGAATCTTTTTCTTTTTTTTCTTTTTTTGAGGGTAGGAACTGTGTCTAACTCATCTTCACACACGTAACACCTACAAACTTCATAAGTCTGCTGTTCAGGGCCTACTAGGGGCAGGTGGCGTGCTGATTGCTACCACACACATTATTTAGCCAAGGAAAGAACCCTTTGGAGATGCTATTCTCTTTTTTACATTAAGGAAACTGAATAGTTAAGTGACTAGTGAAGGGTCACAAAATTAGGAAATGACAGAGCCAGGATTCAAACCCAGGTCTTCTGACTTGAGATCTAGTACTTTCCCCAACACCCTGAAGTAACCTCTAGTGTTGAGTTAATCTGGTTATACCCTCCAGCTAGAAACTGGAGGCTTCACTCATCTCAGTTGGACCTGTTTACCAGTGGGCAAGGCCCTTCCTCTGGCCAGGCCTCTGGATCACCTGAGGATAATAATACACTCCCAGAGGGCTGCTCTGTGGGTCACATGCAAATTTATGGGGTAAATACTGTTTAAAAACTGTTACATGTTATGCAAACAGAAGTCAGTCATGATAACAATTAAAGGGTTATGGCTTTTTTCCATGAAAAATCCTCAAAGAGTCTTGCCAAGTGAACGTGGACTAATGGGAGATGAAATAGACCTTTAAGCTTTTATTGTAACAGTAAGTTCAAAGTAGCCCAAACTTCCTTTATCCGTGAACAAAAAAGGAAAGGGTATTGGGTTAAACCTGGGGTAAGCCTGCTGGCAGGTCACCATGTGCTGGTTATAACCAGCTAAGAATGAATGAAGCTTTGTGCTCCTGGAAAACAGATGCTGTGAGTGCAGCTGGGCTGGCTCCCGAGTTCCTCTTATACAGCTGCTCGCTATGGGAGGATCAGCATCATCTGGGTAACTAGTTTTTTCCAAATACACCAGTAGAGTCTGATACTTCCAAGAGGAAGAAGGAAAAAACGTGTATTCTAGAAAAGTTCCCCGGGTGATTCTGGCCACCCTTCCCTCTCCTGGCCTGGTTGAGAACTGCAGCTTTTAAGCAAGTTTCCTGTCCCTGGGAGAAGAGCTATCACCGAGCTGGGGCTTGTTTGTCCCCTTCTCCTTGAGGCCTCAAATCGAATCATAACACCCTTTGTCTGTGGCTGGGAGTCGATGCTCTGCTTGTTCGGGGCTAACAGGAAAGAGCTGAACTATCTGGCGTCTTTCATAAAGTGTTATTCTGATAAGTTGGAAATTCTAAGAAATCAAATCCTACCCACCAGATACTTGGATGTTTAAAAAGTAAACTACCCCATGGCTTCATGGGGATTGGGCAACCCTGGGCCTGCAATCAGGTATGGTTCTACTCTGTAGAGCCAACAAACCAAGGTGTATCAGAACTAGGGTCATAGGCCAGAGATATTTAGAGCTAGGATTTTTTTAGTTCAGCCGGCTAAACCATTCTCCTTTAATAAATGAGAGAACTAAGGTCCCAGATATTAAAGCACTATCCCTCAATCTAAGCTACATATTACACTTATCTACGACACTGTACAGATGGCTGGGTCAGACCCCGCAAAGACAGTCCAATTCAATAGGTCTGGGGTGGAGTTTTATGCCTTTGTAGGTGATTCTGGGGTATGCTGTGTTAAAGTGATTTGCTCGGGGTCACTGTAGGGGCAGAATCTAGGTCTGCAGCCTTCTTTCCCACTATACCACTAAAGAAAATGAATTTAAAACTAAATTGTATTAATTATCTAATATTTAAGGCATTCTGAGAAGCCCCCCTAACTATAAAACCTTGATAGTGCTTTCCTAACAAATTGGCAGCTGCTGAAAATTAAATCCATGGTTTTCACACCCCCACTGAACATGAGGGTCTGGGCTTGATTAAGGAAGAGCTTGCAGGCTTAAGCAATATTGCTCCACTAAGGTTTGGAAGACAGTTCTACTGCTGGGGAGGGGGTGTTGCAGGCTACAGTTCAGTTATGAGAAGCACTCCTGCCCTGTTCCCCCAACAAAATTAAAACTAATGTTCCTGTCCTTCACTGCCACTCTTGCCTCTCACTAGACAGGCCAGATCAGGAAGATGTCTGAATGAGGCTCAAAAGAATTAATCAGTTTCCAAAACAATGACTTGGCAGGCCCCAGAGGACAAAGGGCAGTTAGAGTAAGATCCTGTAAAGTCTAGGAATAAGACAGGCTATTCATCATATTCTAGAGTATCCACCTCACTGGACAGATGGCTGTGCCTTCATCTAGGGAACGGTTCTACTAACGTGCCATTCAGGGCTGCTTTTATCATCACGTTAGAACTCCGTGATTCTCATAGACACAGACAATATACACTAGATTAAAAACCGCTGCACTGAATATGGATTCACAATGTGCTAACACGATTAGTTTTATAATCATCCTTCCTTTCAGAATCTCCCACAAGTGGATCCCAAATAAGCACACCATATTATTAAAATGTACATTACAACCTGTCTATTATTACTGAGTAATTTGGCAAACGCTATACCTTAGTATCATGTGTGGATTGTGACTCAGAGCTTCCACATTTCTAGAAAGCCCAATTGTCTCATTCGAACACGTGAGCCAGGCAGACATGTTCTTCATGAGTATTCCCCACTGCTCACCTTCAGCCAGTGCCAAATGGCGACAGTCCTGACCCTCAGAAGCGACGTGTCTGACGGGGGAGATTACTCGACTTTCAAATAAGAACCAAGTTGAGGTCCCCGAGTGAAAAGCAAAAACAAAACACACTCAACCTCATACATGTTTCATATACATATTTATATATATTTCATGTACAAAGTTACATTCCGAACCCCAGGGGTTCCATAATAGAAATAAATACTGAAATAACTACACTGCTAAGTGAGCTTTTTGCTCGTAGAAATGAAGCCTTGGCCTCTAACAGACAGCAAGTGGGACACTAGTACCCATTTTTCAGATTATAGAGGCAAGTTAAAATTTCGGATAAAACGTCTAGGACAAAAAACAAATTTAGAACATAAATGGTTAAAATATATTCAAATATTAAGAAATTATGACAAAATTAATAATAAAAACTTAATTTTTTAAGAGAAAGGAAAAAGACACTTAGTGTTACAATATAGCATAACCCTGTTAGAAAGCATTTATGATTTCTACATTTAATTCTCTCTCCTCCTACTTTTCCCATGTTACAAACTGGGACCAAATGAGTCCCTTTCTCAACATGATCAATGAAGAAGAAGAGTGCTAAGTCTGGCTGAGTCCTTTGGTAACCATCATAATACTCACAAGGAAATAAATACTCAGTTCCACAGCATTTGCACGACACACATTCTTTAGAACAGTAGAGACATTTTTTGTTTTGTTTTGTTACTAAGGCAGCCTATGTTGAAGGGTCTATTCTCAAATACAGGAAGACCTTTACAAGAGATGAACAACACAACAGCCAAGAGACTGTTATTTTCAGCTTTTCTACGCAAATGCACTTAATCTGAAAAATTATGTGCTGCATATTTTGTGCTCAAAATTGTTTTATACTCTCAACAAGCTGTAGCTATTAAGAGATTCGTTCCTATTTTAAAAATTTAGATCCACACGAGTTAGAGAAAACACTCTCAAAACGGAGTTCGTAGAGAACATTCTCCCTTTGCCTCACAGGGATTTTAACCTGAATTTACAGTAAGTATTAGGTTGATGCATATGATATTGCCTTTTCTGTAGATCACCAATGGTCAAATATCAGCAATTTCATATGGTTCAGCCTCATACATGACCCAAGTGCAACAAAATGAGAATCCTTGGGTATCCCTTCTTTCTTCCTATAAGAGTAAAATTTTTTTACACAGATACCAACCATGGGTACTCAAGCCTCTTCTCTGCCCCTGACATGGTAGCTACAGGCAGTTTACACCCTCTTTGCTGCTTGCAAAAGCTTACATTTTGGCGTTTTCTCCCAAAGGCTACCATCGGGACCAAGAGGAACAATACAAGAATATAAACCTGTTCTTGGGGTGAGGTGGTGTGTGTGTGTGAAGCAATACGAAGAAAATGTTTAACTGAAATGACAAACACAAGTACAAGCTGTTAAAATTGTACCGGCGTTTGAATCCTCTCTGGTCCCTGAAATGATGAAATGGGGCCACAAATAATCTGACATCTTTAGATAAAATAATTACACACCTATATCCCTTTAACTAAAGCCAGTAGGTTTAAAAAGAGCAATTACAACCATCGTAACATGTTTGCATTTTTCATCTTTAACTCCTGATTCCCCAAATTACATTCAGTCATACAAACATGTAAAAGGCAAAACAACAGCAAGTGGGTCTGACTCTAGGATGTTTATTTCTTGGGACTAGAAATCCCAAACACTTTGGTGTCTCTCTCTTGTGAACTTATACAACATTTCCAATAAATGTTTAATAATGCTTTTTAAGGTACTGCCAAAAATGCCTCTGACTTAAAAGTAAAATGAAAACATAGCAAACAAGCTATGGAAAAGTGGATTAAGTTTTAGTGCCCTAAGGAAAAATGACTAAGTAGCTGTAGCAAAAAAATTATCCTTTTAATGCAGCTTTTACCAGAAGAGTTTTTTCTTCTAGCTATTTAAAGTGGCCACAATTTTATTGTGTACACAGTGTGCTTAGACACATGTGGCCACATGGAACCAAAGGCCTCTTCCAGCTCATTAAATCTCATGTATTTTGTAAATCTAGCCTAAGCATATATATGAATAAAAGTCACTGATGTACTTTTTACATGTATCTTTGCATGACAGTCCAGAAAAAAATCCTTGGTACTTAAGAATGCTTAAGCAATCTGAGATTTGTGGTTTTTTTCTTTTTTTGACGTAATCTTTCTGATGATTAGGGGGAAGGGCTTTATTTTATAGGTTTATGTTTAAAAAAATAGCACTTGAATTTATATTTAGCTTTGCTTAAATCAATGGATAAGAAACGGTAAATCGCATTTTCAAGAAGCTTGAGAGGGAAAAAATTGCAGCACTGTGTTTTTAAAAATTTATTAAACAGGAAAATCAGTTAAAACTAGATTCTGATCTATTTTTTAAAATGGGCCTTGTGAATAAAAAGATGTAATGTCAATCTTTACTTTATGATATCTTAGCTTTGTTTTTATCCCTTACAAAGTTTTCCCTTTTGAAGATGACATTTTAATTTCAAAAGGGCACAAAAGCTTAAATGTGTTATTTACATACAAAATACCAAGCACTGGCTGTTCTACAGTTTTATACAGAACAGAAAAAATCCTTTTCTCGTCATATCCCTCATTCAGTTGGTTAGGCCAGGCTCCATCACCACTACATCTTTCCTCACTCTTACTACCAGGTAAGAGCAGTGCAGCAACAGCTGGTGAACAGGTGAATTTTCACATAGAAAAAACTCAACCAGCCACGTCCATCCTCTGGTATGAGGAATACAAAACACGATTTCCTTTTTAAAAATCCTCTCAGTGCTGAAGAGGATCTTTTAAGTCTTATAAATAATAAACTTTCTAGACATGTCAGTATGAAAATGAGTCTAGTCTCAAGAAAAAAAGAATCAGAGAAGCAGGCCTCATAGACTTTAGAGCTCTAGTAAGTCAGAAACAGGAAGCTTTTATTTAAATAGTGTTGTCTTAATTTCTTTAATATAAACCCCCCCAAAATCTGATGAAAACAATGGTTTATATACGATATAAACAAGATTTGTCAGATTTGAAAGTGAAAGGTAAAGTCATTTACAGTTAGCTTTTAGCTCTCTCAAGACATTTAGATAAATCCTGATAATCCACCTGGTATTAGTTTGTGTCAGTTTTATAATACATTGGGGAAAACTTTGCTATTGTACTTAGTGGTACAGTTTAATTTATTAAGTGTTTTCCATTAATTCCATTATTAGTGACAGCTGAAAAGTGACCCCATCAAACAAAGTGAGTGACATTAGACCATGGCAGAGTAAACCACATCTGGATTGCTTTCTGTAGTTCACCAGGTTGCAGCAAGTAAACATTCTTTGATTTGTTCATAACATACTGAAATTGCCTGTAACACTGGTGCAGTAAAACAGCTAGCTCCTGTATTGTTATGGTGGACCGATTTTGTAATATAAAGTTAACTGGGAAAAAATGCTCATACATTATGTGGTGAAACTTATTTCACAAAAAGAGCATTAAATAAAGGGGGAAAGAGAAAAATAAACCATGCAGAAGAGACGGCTTCCCCACATTCATCTGTTTCCTCACTCACTGCCATACATCACTTGCCACACTATCAAGTGGCTCCTTTCTGCTTTGGCAACAGAAGGTTCAAGTGGAAGATCCTCTCCGAGAAGTTCTGATTCTCCACCTTCATCACCTGGTGGATGACAAGGAGACTCAAGTTAGGCTGAGCATGGAAAATGCAGGCCGATGTGAATCACACCCAGTGTTCATGTTAGTCCATGAACAGGATGCACAGAACCTATCTGACTGCCATTTCGGAGAACACTGTTATTTAAAATAAGAGAAATGTCATGAGTTGGAATCTTCACTTAAGCCACTTCCTAACTTCTGAAAAGGTAAACTCATTTTTCAGATTACAAGCAGTCCCCAACTTATGACTGTATTCAAGTTATGACAAACCGTACTTAAGAATGACCGTTTGCTTTTTTTTTGTACATCTTATTGTTAGTAATACATACAATGTTGCAGCACATAATTTGCCGATGTTATCACTCAGATGTTCACATGCAGACATTCAAAGATCAGAATTATAAAGATACTGATAATAATGAAAACTAAAAAAAAAAATAAAAGTATTCAACTTATGCCAGAACCAATTAGCCACGGAGTCATCACAACAAAACCCCGTCGTTTAAGTTGGGGACTACCTGTATTTGTATAAGCGAGTTCACTATAGGATATTGGACACTCATCCCAATATGTCTGCATACTGAGGTTAACAAAAATGGGAAGCTAAAAAGGCAAAGCTGTCTACTCCTGTGCTCATTCAAAATGGACAGAGTCTCTTCTTGTTTATTTCAAACCAAGAATTGATACCAGGCAGTACTATAAATGAGCAAGCACAGGTATAGAGCATACAAATTAACTAAACCTAAACAGCTCATGCTTATTATCAGTGATAGGAGTGAGGTTCTCCAGCAGAAGATAACTGATACAGGCATATGGAAACCAAAACTGCCTCCTAGCAGCACAAGAAGGCAAACTGATTACCTAATATACTAGGTGTTTCTCCCAATGATTTTCAAGCTTAGGATAGGTTATGAATTAACAATGTATGGTAGAGAGGAAGAAATGATAGGCTAGATGTTCTTCTAAGAGGTAGCTGAGTTAATCCAACCCTTTCAAGACCTAGTTATTTTCTCCTTTGAATTTTCTGTTGATACTATGTGTTTTCACTAATGAACGCATGCTGATTAAAGGACCAATTCAGAATCTTTGTTATGAGTTATGGATTTTGATACTCATTATCTGGGATCACATGTGTCCTAGCAAACCCTTGATGACGTAAATCCTGCCGTTACCAGTCAATGATAAAATTGGGTTCTTTAAAATTTTTTTAGATTTTATCTCTTGAAAATTTGCAAAACATGAGGTAAAACAGGACGGCACCTGGCAGTGACTGCACGCACACTCCACTCTAGTTGCCTTCTTCTTATCCTTTTAATTTTTTTCATGAAACTTTTCAAAACATGGTACAACGCTTTCTTCCTTACTGCAAAAGCAGTACTTAGAGGCCAAATAAATAAAACTAAAGGAATTTGAATCTCAGGAAAATTACCAGTACTACGTATTCTTCATTATAACAAAAGCAGTACTAACAGCTAAGAAGCAGAAACAGCTGCCCCAGAATACGACAGAACTGCTCACAGTGGTGCATTCCACCTGCTACGTGTGGAAGCAATGACTGGGCCTTAAGATTGAATGCAGGATAAGAATAACTTATAGAAGTTCCAGTCTCTTGAAAAGTACCACTGTAATGCATTACTCCTTACTACAAAGGCATTATTCACTGTTCAGAAGCTAGAAAAGCAGGGAGCCAGCAACATCTGGAAACAAAGAATGGCATAAAGGAGAAAATGGCCACTATGACTGAATGAAGACTAGCAATAGCTTATTCTTGTGATAAATACATTCTCATATGAGAATACAGTAACGGGGAAACATTGTAAGGAGGCTTATCTCACAGAAATACAGGCAAACCTGTCAAAAATTTAGAAAATTCACATATCCGGGAAGCATCACCTAAGACAACGCTCAATCTACACAAAAATGAGGCTCCAACTCAGGGTCCTTGAGTTTCACACATTTCAGAAGGCTCCCATCTTGAGGCTAAACATGTTAAAATCAGGATACCTCCTTTCCAAAGAACTCCAGAGACATAAAAAATGGGTGGGACACATTTGTCCCACGCGTCTCAAAAGGTTAATAAGTGAGGTCCCGATCAAAGACCCTGGCTTCCAAGGCTCAGTGTTCCTCTCTACAAGCTTGCATCAATTAGTTTTGTTGTTGCTGAGTTGGGTTATTCTGGAACAACCCAGTGATAACTCATCTAGCAGGACGGATTCTTCAGCAGAATAAAATCTTGCGTATCAACAGACAAAGATCGGCTGCCAATCTCCTGGAATGCTGTATTATGCCCCACCTGAATTTCAGCTAGACCAAAAATATTGACACTGTTGACTAGAAACAGCGGTAGAGAAAAAAACCTAAATATTTGCATTTTTCTCTGAAGGCCAAACTCTCCCTTACCTACTCCCTAGTGATCTTTTCACAGCAATCTCAAACTGTGGAAAGGAGTATGCTTTAAAAGGCTCAGGACAAAAGTCAATTTCTGAACTGAATTATAATCAGGTGGTTAGAATGTAAAAAAAATAAGTGTGGCTCCTAAATTTAAAAATATTACAATGATAATGACAAATTATTTGGCTGAGACAGAAAATTGTTTGCATTTGTTCTTTGACTTGTTTTGAAGATTCTATTTACAAAAAAAAAAAAAAAAAAATTATCCTGCTCCTAGGGTCTCTACATCCTAGGATTTAAAGTTAAACCATTAAAAATATGAGACTGTAAGGATCAATTAATTTCTCACTGCTAAAAAATTATAGTAATAAAAATGGAACAAAAAAAGATCAAAGCATATTCACTATTAAAATCAGCCTATGCTTAAAGATGTCTACTTTTCAGGTTGCATTAACTAGAGATACTACCAAAAACTGGTTAAGCAATTTTGTGCTGTTTTTAGGATCCACAATGGAAGGAATTTTTAGTGGAAATGGAAAAACCACAGAGAATTTATCAGCATACTCCTTAGTATGGTTCCAACTGCCACACTGCACTCCAAGACAAAGCTCTAAAAATTACCCCAGCCAAATGGAGTTTTCTCCAACCCAGCCAAATGGAGAATTTCTTTCTATAAAGGAATTCTGTACCAAGTCAATTTAAAACATACTGAAATGACTCCATTCCTGCTGACATCACCAGAATTTCTAAATTTAACATTTAATACCCTCCTTAAAAATATGTCAATAAGCCCTTTATATAAGCTATTTCAGTTTATACTAACCATATGTGGCACATTATCATTTATATGACCCTAAATTTTACACCCTATTCTTACAGAATGCATACCTAAAATAGGTATTTGTCACCAATCAACAATATTATTATATTTTCGAAGACCATATAGAGCCTTAGGTTTAGGAACTTTTTAAATCACTGGGATTTCAGGTAGTTCAGGGGATCCCTTTATTTATAGCAAATAAATAAATTTACACCTGCACAGTGCTTTACAGTTTACAAAGAACTGCACTGTCACAACAATCAATTCTCCCTGTTTTCTCTGACCTTTCTGATCATTCCTTTTCAGACCCCTTCATAAATTCCAATGATCCTTTAAACGGAGAATTAATTCAGGGTTCTACCCTAGAATCTTTTCTTTTAGCTCCTATAAACTCTCCTTGGGTGAACTCCTACACTCATGGTTTTTACTACTACTGCATGCCGACGGCCCTCAAATCCCTCCCTCCTGAGATATAAAACCCTTCTACCCAAAAGCCCAACAGAGATCTTCCATCTAGATAATACCCATGCTCTTCAAAGTTCGTATGTCCAAGGCTGAATTCCTCTTTTCCTTCCCGCAGGTCTGCTTCTTCTCTTCTGGTAGTCCTTATCTCTGGGTAAATGGTCACCCAGAACATGGGAGTTACCCTAGGTCTCTCCCTCTTTCCCCACATCCTATTAGTTACCAATTCCCTACCATATTTCTTATCTATTCCCACTGCCTTACTCAGGTGTTCATTTCCTTCTGATTGATCTCCCTATCTCTAGTCTGTACCTCCAATCCATCTTCCATACAAATCTAATCATATTGCTCCTGTACTTCAAGTCCTCCAATGCTACCCTTTTGCTTGGAGGATAAAGTGCAAACTCCTTAATTTGGTATATAAGGCCTTCCATAATCCAGCCACTCCCTTCCTCTTTAGATTTATCTCTGGTCAAATTTGTACTTTCTTCTACCCCATGCTCCAGTCATTTAACAATAGCTTTTCTTCAGTTAAGATGGTTTCACCTCTCTAAGCCTTTGGTCAAGCTATTCTCTTACTTTTGAATGCGAATCCCCAGCTCTTCTCATCCCATTCCCCAATCCAATCCTTTAGACTAAACTATCCAGTGTTGAGTTACCTCAAGCATCATCTCTTGACTTCTTTCTCCCTTACCCCTGGAAGAACTGAACTACTTCCCATAAGAGCATCTATAATACTTTAATTTATTAACATGTCTGTATCTCTGCACTGTTCTATTATCTACTGGAGGGAGGCTTTGTCAGTATTTCAAATTTAAGGCTGCTAGGCACATAGTGGATACTCAATTAATGTCTGTAAGGTTAAAAAAAAAAATCAATTGTGATGCAAACAACCACTTTATGAAGTATTTTTATTATCTCTGTTTTGCAGCTGAAGATGAGGCTCTGAGAGGTTGAATGATTTGCCCAAGGCCTTCTAACTCTAAAGCTTATTCTCTTTACACACACATCAAGACATGACTATACTCTGCTATTTTCTAATGCTCTTTCAAACAGATACACTGTGGTATAAAAGAGAAATACAAAGTCCTTTCCCAAGTAAAGAATTCAAAGAGATCCTCTTAGAAATCAGTCATCAGAGTAGTTTCTTGTTTACTGTGGGTGAAAATCCAAGTCACAGAACACAGTGGGACCTGAGCTCCAGAACCAAGGACTCACCCCTGTGGAACTCAATGTGGCCCTCTCCTCCACTGAGGACCCAAGCTGCAGAAGCAAGGATTCACCCCTGCGGAAGTCAATGTAGCCCTCTCCTCCACTGAGGACCCGAACTCCAGAACCAAGGACTCACTCCTGCAGAAGTCAAAGTGGCCCTCTCCTCCAACTGACAACCAGTACAGGCTTCAAGTGCATCTCCCAGAACCAAGGACTCACCCATGCGGAAGTCAATGTAGCCCTCTCCTCCACTGATGACCAGCATAGACTTCAAGGGCGTCTGGCTGCCAGGCTCCTGTGCAGATGGCCCTGCTTTGTCAGCTGCAAGATCGGTGCCACTACTGCCACTTTGGGGGCTAATGACTTGACCTATTATACACAGGAACAGAAGGAATATTATATATCACAGATGGGGCGAGGAGACTCCCCCCAACCCAGAATATTTTCAGAGAGTTGAACAAAAAAGGTAAGTATATTCTAAAAGTACTTGGTAGGTTGTAGGCCTCTGCATGATCAGAAAACGTCTATATGAGGGTCTCAAGAGTCCAATTTGAAAATCTAAGTAAAGCAATTTTGTACCAAAGCAGGAATAGGTCCAAAATCCAGTGTGAGATATGCGTGTGAGCAGGCTGTTCTTAGCTGCCTGCTTTAATCTATTGCAATCTACGTCATTTGATCTGAGGTGCAGTGGAAAGTTCTCTCTCCCTGTAGAGTATGTTAATATTTGTGTAAGAGACTGAGAAAAAGTCTTAAACTTAAGCCTTAGGAGTTTGGATATTGATAATTAATATTTAAATTTATTTCAAATCAATGGCTTTCTTCTCATATTTAATAAAAGTACATCTTATTTTTAATGTAGTTTATGGAAATAAAATTACTGGTGAATTGCCATTTGCTCTAAAGTTCAAGTTCTAAGGTAGAGCTCTTAAGAATGAAAAGTTCGACTACAACTATTGGTCTCTTTCCATCCAGAGCAACGGAGAATGAAGAAAACTGAAGACTTGAGGAAACATTAGTCCAAAGGACTAACGGACCACAGGAACCACAGCCTCCATCAGCCTAAGACTAGAAGAACTAGATGGTGCCCGGCTACCACTATCGACTGCTCTGACCAGGATCACAACAGAAGGTCCTGGTTAGAGTGGGGGGAAAAATGTAGAACAAAATTCACATTCATATCATAAAAAAAGACCAGATTTATTGGTCTGAGGGAGACTGGAGGAACTCCCGAGACTATAGCCCTTGGACACCCTTCTAACTTGGAAATGAAGCCCTTCCTGGAGATCACCTTACAAGCCAAATAACAGACAGGTCTATACGTAAACAGTAACACCAATAAGGAAAGTGCTCCTTAGAACAATCATCTACATGAAACCAAAAGGACAACATATGCCCCAAAGCAAAGATGAGAAGTCAGGAAGTGGCAGGAAAACCTGATGAATGGAAATAGGGAACTCATGGTAATGGGGAGAGTGCTGACACACTGCAGGGAGTGCAACTTATGTCATGGAACAATCTGTGTATAAACTATTGAATGGAAAACTAACTTGCTGTGTAAATCTTCACATAAAGCACAATTTAAAAAAAAAGAATGATAAAAAGGTAGAAAGAGAAACTTAAATATCATTGTCACTATAATCTCTAAAGCATCACTTTTCCAGAGCTTTGACCATGGGTTTTTGTTTGTTTTTTGCCTGAGTTTGCTTTCCTTTGGTGAAACTACATAGACGGTGCCTCCAGGAGATAGTAGGATACAGTCATGTGATACAATACACTTAATAAAAATTAATTTATATTGAAAGTGGAAAGCACAGTTTGATTTATCCCCACAGTACTTCATTCATACGTTCCTCAGTTATACTTTGGAAGAAATCAAGCCCGCTGAGCATAAATCTAGAGTCAAACTGGCAACAGTGTTTTCTGGTGTGAGGCCAATGACCATAAGGATTAAATAATTCAGGTTGGACTTATTATTATGTCACTGTTCTCTCCTTCTGCAACAGAACTAATCAGTCTACCAGTCTACTACCAGAAGTACTATCTAGCAGGTTTGCATATAGGCACAAGAAGGTTCACTGCAATACTGCCTTTAATAGTGCGGGAGAAAACCTAGAGCCTCATCAACAGGAGAATGAATAAAATGTAGCAATGTATTAAGATGTTAGAATATCATAGTTAAGAATGAACTAAATATTTATGTATAAAGATTAATAAACCAAAAAATGAGAAGCAGAATACATATGCTACATTAGAATATTTAAGTAAAGTTCAAAAACAAAAAACACTATATATTGTTTATGGATATATTCAAATGTAGCAAAAATACAAAGCATGGGCAGAAGTGTACATATCAGCTTCAGGATAGCTGTTACCAGCAGAGGAAAAAAAAGGGAAGGGAATGAGAAAGATATAAAGGGGACTCTGTAACATTTTATTTCTTTGAAAAAGAAAGAAAAACACCATTACCAGCAATTCCACCTACAGGAATTTATCCTAAGGAAATAATTACATAGATATACAAGATGTTTCAGGGAGCTCATTACCATGTTCTTAAGGATACTGAATAACTGGTTAGGGTGCTATGTGCCAGCCCTTGTGCTGTATATACATTTAATCATTTCACCTCTGGAACACCTTTGGAAAATTGAGACACTACCATGTTCAAAGTCACACAGCTAGCTGGAGTAGTAAAACCGGATCTGAAGTCTAACTACTCCTAAAACCCAGGTCCTGCTTACATGCTCAGTAACATCACTTTAGCATTCTCAAAGGACAGAACGTTTTTCACTGGACATCACTACTACCACCTTTCATCTGGATGGTGCTCTGTAGTCCCCAAAGCACTTTCATTAATTTTCACAACAAACAAGGTAAGCAGGGCAGATAGTCACATCCACTTAGGAAATGGGGAAACGAGTCTCAGAGGTTAAGTGACTTGCTCAAGACAAGGCAGTGATTGGTAGAGACAAGAGGGCCCAGACACCCAGGCTTTTAGTCCACTGCTTGTTATCACAGCACTGCTAAAGGTACCAGAGCACACTTTTCACCTCCTGCATGCGGCTCTGATGATATGGGCTTCCTTCTACCAAATTTCCTGCATCAGGCCAGGAGCATTTTAGGTATTCTGATGCGACAAAATAATAGCATTGCTTTCAAAAGCAAGCAAGCCTCTTAAATAAAAATCAAAGGTTGGGAAGGAGATTCCAAAATAACTTCACTCAAAATAACATTCATTCCCTATAGCACTTTATTCATACCTCCATTATAGAACTTGCTTCATATATTATTTTGGAATTATCTGTATTTAATTCCAGTACTCAGCATAGACTAAGTAACTGTGTAGTGGAGTCAAGGAGGACAGAACAGAGACAAGTACTTGGAACTTCTCACACTCACCTGGGACTGCCACAAAGAATTTCACAGCATCCCGGTGCCCATGGAAGCAGAGCTGTGCATGAGCCATTGAACAATAAGGTATAAATGTCCCTGGAGTCACTTTATCGCTGTTTTCATCACCATATACACGGATTACACTTCCAGGACGATTACCTGGTGCTCCTGAGGTTTTATTTGCTGCAACAGAAAAATCAAATACCAAATATTTTCCCCTAGAAAATAGTAATGACACAAGAGGTTACTGGTTAATCCTTATGATATCTAAAAGCTACAGGCAGTTGAGATAAATAAAATAAGGGCAGCAATGCCAATTCAAGACAAAGCTGGAAAAAAAGAGACATAGCATGCTAGTTATTTTAAGTACCTCAGTAAATGGAGTAGGGGATTTTGCCAGTCTAGCAATAACTAAGTTTAGTATTTAAACACATCTATTAAATTTTAAAAAGTCATTTTAATTAACAAAAGAAAACAGATTTATCTGTTTTGTTTTGTTTTAATCCCCGTTTTAGAAACGTATCTGACTATATAGTCCAAAGTAGATGGGTGTATTTTTTAAAATAAAATCTTTCTTTAGTTTGTTGTTGTTACTGTTAGTTGCCGTTGAGTTGATTCTGACTTCTGATTTTTCTCCCCTATTGTAAGAATAAGGAGCCCTGGTGGCACAGTGGTTAAGCACTCGGCTGCTAACCTAAAGGTCAGCGGTTTGAACCTACCAGCTGCTCCTCAAGAGAAAGATGTGGCAGTCTGCTCCCATAAAGATTACAGCCTTTGAAACCCTATGGGGCAGTTCTACTCTGTCTTACAGGGTCACTAGGAGTCAGAATCGACTCAATGGCAACGTGTTATGGTAAGAATATTTCTCTTGAGAGGCGTGGAAAAAAGCTGTGCTATAAAGAATCCAGTCACTATAATAAACTAGCTTTTATTTACACCAGACTGACGGTTTGCTGGATTGTGTTAGAATGACCAGACTCACAAAACATCCCCATTCCATGGGCCAGTAAGTGAATGAAAGAAACATGATCGGTAACAAGAGTAAACAATGTAGATTAATGACAGTTTTAAGAAATGTTTCATGTTTTTATTGGAAGGAAAAGTCTGAAAGAAAGTTCAGCTGCAACAAAAGATGATAAATAGACTAAGCTGCTGAGCAGTTTGGTGGCCATGTTACAAACATTAAAAAAACAAACAAACAAACAAAAAAAAAAAACCTGCTGCAATGCAGTGACTGCAGTGGATGACATTTAGGAACATTCAAGAAAGTATTCTAGAAGTGGGAACAGCCTCACAGTGGCTACAAGAAGCCAGGAAGAAGAGTTTGGTTCAGGATGTGCACTTACCCCTCAGCCCCAGTAAACGTCCCTGGTGGAGGATTACGGCTAAAGTGAGAAAGGAGGAAAGGGGACATGGAGAGGTGCATGACAGGGAGGAGAATTACTGCGAGCCACCACTCTCAGCGTCTTCTATCTGGTAACTTGGTGTTCAAAGCTCCTAACTAAATTAACAAAATCCAACTTGGTATAATACCAAGTATGACACAAAGTTCTGACCAAAGCCTCTATAGAACATCTCTGCTTAAAAAAGACAATTTGATTACTGTGACTTTGGTTTTCTTAATTATAAAACAATTTTAGTGAATCTGAATCAAAACACCAAGAACTTAATGTGGGGCATTTCTTAAATGCTAATAATTCCCCTTTTTTTCCCTTTAAAAAGTCCTATTCAAATAACTAGGCTAAAATGGAACTCTCTCTTATAAAAAATTGAAACAATCTCTCGAGGTCCTGGAATCTCTTAGGATACAAGAAGTGGTGTAAATGTGTAGCTTTATAAGTAATTGCAGAAAAGATAGTTGGTATAAAGAACTTGGGTTCTTTAAAGGCTCCCTCCCTTTCCCCTGAAAAATGGTAGGGAGATCATGAGGTGTGTGTTTACTAACTTATTTTATGAACTTAAGGCTCTTGTTTTCAAACCATTTCCTGTCCATGAATTTTGCAACAAGGAAACACTTATTTAATGGATGATCAATGTAATGGAACACAGTATGAGAAACATACAATGTATATTTTGTTCCCAACAATAATAAATTACATTCTTTTCAAAGATATCATAGGTGGTTTGTCTCCAGCATGAAGAATGGTTTGCTGACCCCCCGAGAAACTTCTCCCACAATTTTTTTTCTAACCCCAAATAAGCCGAATAGAATATCATAAACTGTCTGCCAGGGAGATATGAAAAAGTAGGATGAATGTTAGGTTAGGTAGTATCTAACATTTCAGAAATAAAGCTGAAAGAAAAATGGACTTTGACCTTTATTTTAATGAGATACAACCATGATTCCTGAATGGAGAAAAAGGAATTCCCTCACAATGAAAACCTTTTAATGATGAATATTGCTTCTAACATACAGAAGATGCTACTCTCCTAGAGTTTATAAGTTTCCCAGGAGAGTGAGAGTGAGGGAACGATAGTTAGAGCTTTGCCATCAGCTTGGGTTTCTGAGTTACCACCAATCTGCCAGCACCTAAACGACTCCCCCGCCCTGAATTCTGGCCATGGCTATTCCCTACAACTCTCCTATTTGCACTGTGATGGTTATCTAAAAATATACTTACTTTCTGTCAATGGGATGGAGATAATGACACCATTTCCTGTCCCTACCCACAAACGATTACAAGACACCATAAGAGCTGTGATCCTCACAAAAGAGAAGCCCAGTTTTCCAGTACCTAAACAGGAAGGGGGTGGGGTGGGGGGAAAGAACATTTTATTGAGCAATCAGAGCAGATGATGTTTTAGATTCCAAGTCCCTAAGGTAGCTGAATTAATACAACAGAAAGGAAATGTGACCAGAGCTAGCTGGATGCTTTCTGAAGCAAACTCTTATTTGGTTTTATTATTTATTACCTATCTGATAATTTAGGATTAACAGAAAAAGACAATTCTAGAAGTGGCTGGCATTATATTAATCAGGAGCATGGTACTGCTGATCAGGAAATACGACACAGGATTTAATTAGGGAGTTGCAAAACCAAACCAAATCAAACAAAAACACAAAACCAAAAAACCCTCACACAAAAAAAGTTCATTAGATTAGGAAATCAAATGTCCTTTGGTTTTATAAGCTGAAAGAGTTCTGATTTGCCTTACATTTCTTTGCATAGATAAAAATAATCTTTACTAACAAAACCTATGTTCTTTCCTTGTTTATATACTCAGGTTCTAAAGCAGTTTTGGAAATTTTAGGATACTAAGAGAATGGATATAGTTTTGGCTTTAAAGGGAATTTTTACAACTGATCTAATTTTCTGGAATTTGAGAAGCAAAATAATTAAACAGATAATATATTTAAGATGAACACAATCAGTCACTTACAAGTTCTATTTACAAGAACTGGGGGCATGATCACAGAATCACAGCGTGAGAAGGGGTCTTAACCTACTCAGTCTAATCTAGAGATCTTTACCTATGGTCAGTGTACCCCTGAAGTTAGTTTGTGTTTACGTTATATACATGCTTGCTTCTAGGGAGAGGATCCATAGCTATCATCAGGTTCTCTGAGGGCAGGGACCCTAAAAAGGTTAGAAACCAGTGACCCAGTTCCATCTCTCTTCATTAAAGAGACATTCCTAGTAGTCTATGGTACTGGATTAGGTGATGAAGACACAGCAGGGAACAAGACAGAGATAGTCCCTGCCCTTCATGGGCCTTAAGGTCTGCGAGAGTGAGTCATAAAATAAGAATCACATAATACCCATGCAATCACAATAATGTTAAGTCTATAAAGAAAAAGTATGCAAGGACCCAGCTCCAACTTGGAGATCAGGGAAGGTCTCTCCTGCATGTGACATGTAGGCTGGGGCCTGAAAGCTAAGTTGAAAGGGACCAAGAACTTTCCAGGCAGAGAGTACAGCACATGTGAAGGCCCTGGGATGAAAGGAGCCTGCTGAACTGTGGGTCAGTATAAGTAGAAGACAGTGAGCAAGGAGACAGTGGGCGATAGCATGTAGAGTCTTCTGGTCAAGTGACAAAATGTGAGCCTCACCTAAGGGCAAGAGCGGAAGAATGTCAAGGTGATATATACACGTGGCTTACTATGCAGAGAACAGACTGGAGTAGAAACATGGAGGCCAGTTAGGAGACTCTTGTGGTTATCCAGGAGTTAAAGGATGGTGGCCTGGCCTAGGGTGATAGCAGCAGACATAAAAAAGTAATTGACGTAAGATATTTTTGGAAGTAGACTTGTCAGTTCCTGGTGATGGATTAGATGTGGGGAATAAGAGAGGGGTCAACAATGATCCCAGGTTTCTGTCAAGAACCACAGATTAGATGGTGCATCTGCCTGAACACCTCCATGACAAGAGATCACTCTCATTCACTGGTTCTACCCAGATATTACAGACCATTTAAAAATAAAACATTCCCTTTGACTGGCAAAGATAAAGTACTTTGGAAGCTTACCTAACATTTTGCTTACATAAGGCTCAATGTCCACATCCTGTAGGTGCTGGTAAGTGTGTGCATGATAGAGACGGAGTGTGGAATCCAAACGAATAGAGACCCATACGCCATCACCCACCCATGCAAGCTGCCGCACTTGGCTCTCTTTCCGGGGGTGTGCATCAAATGATTTCTAGGAAAGATTATTCAATCACAAAGTTACTTTCATTACATAAGAGCTTGTGTTTAAAAACTGTGCTAATTTGCACAATAATTTAGCAGACCATGTATTAATATACATTGAAAAGAAGTATATTAGAAGAAGTGCTTAAATACTGTTTACTAAATGTGATTATTCTTACATACACAAATTGCTTTCATCCTAGAATTCAAAATAAGATGAAGAACAAAGAACCAAAGGCTGCCGGACTTCAGCAGTATACTGGATATCAACTTATGAAAGCAATACTGACCCACCCATACTATGCAACACTATTCAACAGTTAGAGTTTCATTTCAGAATTGTGTATGGTTGCAGAGCAATACATGAAGTAAGATTCTATTTCTAATTAAACAAAAACGAGTCTACACTGCATGTTCTCTCTCTCTCTGTGCATGTATGTATGTAAAGCAAGAAAAGACCTGAAAAATACAGAGCAAATGGTTAACTTTGGAAAGAAATGGGATTTGCGGCAGCGGGCAAAGGTAAACTTTCACCTTAAAATTTCATGCTATGAGTCTGTTGTTTCTTTTTTAAAAAAACACCTAGAATGAATTCATGTACTGTGGCAAAAATTTTTTTAAGAAAGCAGTGCTGAGAGGTCTTTCTTTTTACAACAAATTCCCGCTGCAATGTTATTTTCAGTCTGTGATACATATATGGATTTGCCTGGATATATATGGGGTGAGGGGAGACTTGGGAATCCTCCTCCCAACCAATTAATATATAAACATATCAAGAACCACGTATTCAAGTAACACACATATACATCAATGTACACAGACACACATTTAAATATTCACATGTGCGTCCCCTCCTTCCTATTTTAAAAATAACCATTTCCCCACCATCATGGTCAAAAATGGTAAGGGAGGTGAAGTAACACAGAAGCTATGATGTGATCCAGATATATCGTTTTAGTGCCCTAAAACACACAGATTCAGAAAACAATTTCTAAAGAAGCTGAAAATAATTTCTGCCTTACAGTGTTCAGGTAATACAAATGCAACAAGCACAGAAAGCATGCATTAACCTGCCTCTATTTTCATGGCCTTCGGCTGGACCACGTAGATTTTGTTCCGATAGCCACACCAGACTTTGTCATGTACCACAGTCATGCAGCGGATGGAATGGTGAGGCCGTCCAAGGTCTAACAGGTGATAGTTTGACAAATCCCACTGTCCATCTTTAAAATAAGAATAGGTTAGTAGTTAGTACATACGATCTTTTACTCAAGTGTGACACAAGAAACATTCTATTTGAGTGTATTTATTGTCAAAGCACAGAAAAACCATGTATTCCGTGTGTCTTTTATTTGTAAAGACTGCATTCTTATTCCATAAACTGCAAAGGTCATAGCTCATCTGATCCAAACCTCAAAGGTTATCTGATCCAACCCACCACCTAGTACTTAAGATTCCCCCCTTTAAAACACTCTCTTGACTGTGTGATATGATAAGTCAGTTATAAGTTATCTGTTTATAATAGTACTTTCAGAATTAGATTGGACTTAAGGTTATTTTTGGGATAATATCTCTTTCATTCACTTGCATTCTGGTGTAATTTCTTGGGTAGAAGTCGAGGGCAACTCATTGCTAACACTTTAGGAATTGTGTGTACTATATTTTTAGTGATGAAAGAAAAATGAAAATCAACCATCAGAAGCTTGCTTTGCTTTGTTAGTTTTGCTTGAACAATTTCAGTGAAAGCAGAGGCTCCATTTTCAGACCACTGTAATTGTCTAAAAAATATTCTCCATACCTAGGTAAAGTCTGCTTCCCTGTCTGTAATCACTGATCGGTCTGTACAAAGAATAAATCCAATACCACTTCTTTGCTACAGCCCAGTATCTTCTCTTTTTAAAACCTCGCACCCTTGGCATGGGTTTTGGGCATAACACAGTGTATAGATGTCTTATTCTCAGCTACTTCGTCAGTGTCCTTTAACATGTTGTCTATCTAGCAGAACAGAGTAGGGCTTTCTCTGTATACTTTACTTCTGTGAGGCTTAAGACATTCACTAACTCATATTGAGCTGGCAGTCAATCTTTAAGTAATTCTCACTCTCTAGACATGTCTCCCCATCTTGCTCTTCTAAACCCAAATGCTTATCCTTATTAAATGCATTTTGTCTTATTCTGTCAATATCATTTATAATTCCATTTTCTCTAGGCTCTTCCACTTACTGAGTGACCATGAACAAGTAACTAAAAAGCTCTGTGCCTAAGTTTTCTCTTTTATAAAATGAGGATGACAACAGAATCTACCTCATAAGTTGTTGTGAGGATTATACACAAATAAAGTCTGTGAAGGCCCTGCACATGGTAAAACAGAGCCCTGTTATGCCTTGACGATATGGAGCTATTAACCAGCAAGTTCTAGGTACCAATCAGTTACAAACGCACCAAAGTATCATCTACCCCATCTTTCTCCAAGCCCAGAAGAATACGAGATTCTGTGAAAAATCTTGCTAAAATCCAAATTCAGTGTGTCCATGTTTTTAAAACATTTCCCTGATCTACTACTCTAGTATATAGGAAATGAAGTATTGTTTTTGGTTGACACATGTACCAAAGGGTTATGAAGTTATATTCTAAACTCTCTTAATTTAATTCAGTCAAGGCAGGTTTTCTTGCACAAGCACCCCTTCATCTGTAGATGGTGGAAACAGTGGTTTTAAAGGGAAAGACCATGAATAAGGTGGCATGCAAAGGATTAAACCTTACCCAATTAAAAATTCTTTAAAACTTTTTTTCCAAATGGAAGTTGATTCACAGATTATTTTTAAAACATAAGAAAAAGAGGAAAAAATTCTCACCAAATTTCTCCTGATTAAGTATATGAATGAAAAAGAAAGGCCTTCACATCACATTATGTAAGAATACCATGAAGTGCAAAGCTCCTTACTTATTATGGTAAATATATTTCCACTGAGCTAGACTGTTATTATATACCTCCAGGCAGGCATTCATGTATTTATTAATGTCATACATTGTGAATATTCGTTTAAACTTTATTCTTTCGCCTAATAAGTATTATTTCTTTAAAACATAAGAAATCAATCTGCTTAAAAATGTTTTTTTAAAGCAACAAATTAGTGTACTTTATATATTCATGACCACTCACCAACTCCTCTGTGAAAAATCGCAAGGGTACCATCAGCTAGTGCCACTAACACAATTCCTTTCACATGTCTGCAAACAGGGAAAAGGGATTTCAAAACTCTCAGTTCAGGAATACAGAAAGAATCATATGCTACTGAACTAATCCAAAGCCTCTCAAAAGTGCCAGTCCATGATGAGTTGAGGAACATAAGGCAGAACATAAAAAAACACACTGCCTCCTTCATCGAGAAAGTCATACTATGAAAAAAATGTCTGCTAAACTAAATAGACAGTATGCGTGATGACTCAGTTGTTTTACTTTCTGGCCCAAGTTCTTCCTTTCATCGCAGACTACTGACGTAAAGTCCACAGACCAGAGACACATATCTTGAGTGGAACTATATAGTCAACTTTGTGGAGTTAGAGACAAGCTGACATTTGATAGTCAACAAATAGAAAAGGATTAGTAAATCAATGCTCCAAGTTCACAAAGCATGTTCATAAAATATAAAGAATATCCTAAAACAAATTATACATTAACAGATATTTGTTCTCTCCCTGAAAACTAAAGAACTCATAGTATGATGAGGAATTAATCTGGCAATTTTCTCTCCTATTTGAAGTTTTCTATTTTACTCTCTATTTATAGAGTTTCATTCTCATCCAATGTTCTCTAGTTCCATAAAAAGGCTTAAAAACACCTTGATAGTGATTTAGTTATGAAGTACATATTAGTTTCAATAGTCTTAAAAACTAGTTTACACCAAATACATATTCTTAAAAAGAAGAATTTCTAAAATAAAACTTACACAATACTGAGAATCGAATCTTTAAGTTTAATGGAATGGAGACATTTCCTCCACTGGGCTAAAGATGAATGGACATACAAACTGCAAGAAATAAGTCAGGATTGGTAAGGCATAGAGAACATCCAAGTTGTTGCTTATATCTAATAATGATCACAGAGTTCACTCAGAAGGAAAGAAGAGTAATATACAAACTTTAGGAAAAGGTGCTGCTGCTTTTGTACAATGGTCAGAAAACAAAAATGAAGTAAGGGTAGGCCTGAGGCACAGAAACAAGCTGCTTAAGCAAACCAAAACACGTCTAGATGAAAAGCCAGAACTAGTGTAATGAACGGCCAGTCAGTTTCAGATACCCCACATTCCAGAGCCTTTGGCTGAGACCCCCTTTTGGAATTACCTTAATTCTCTACTATGCTGAACTCTAACTTTTTGATGACAGAATGGTTTAGATTGGGGAGTGGCAAACTATAGCCTGCAGGCCAAATCTAGCCTACTGCCTGCTTTTGTATAGCCTTTAAGCTAAGGATAATGTTTTACATTTTTAAATGGCTGAGCGTAAAAATCAAAAGAAGAGTACTTCGTGGCATGTGAAATTTATATGAAATTCAAATTTCACTGTCCATAAAGCGTTACTGGAACACAGCCATGTTAACTCATTGTCAATGGCTGCTCTTGCACAACAGTGACAGACTTGAGTAGTTGTGATGGAATTGTATGGCTGGCAAAGCCTAACATGTTTATTGTCTGGCCCTTCACAAAAGAAGGTTGCCAACCCCTTATTTTATAGACCCTATGGGAAAGATGTATTAGTGATCTTGCTTAACTTGGGAAGGCACAGTTTTGTAGGACTCCCAACAGTACTCAAAAGTGAACAGACTATGTAATGTTAATTATCGTTCCCTGAACTTTAGAGAAGCCCTGGTGGCACAGTTGCTACACTGTTCTGCAGCTAACCGAAAGGTTGCCAAGTTCAAACCCACCAGCCACTCCACAGGAGAAAGATGTGGCAGTCGGCTTCCATAAAGATTATAGCCTTGGAAACCCTAGGGGGCAGTTCTACTCAGTCCTACGGCGTCAGTATAAGTCAGAATCAACTCAATGGCAACAGGTTTGGTTTTTGATTTTGTTTTGGCTTTCCTAATAATGCTACTAACAGTTACGTCTGGGATTGGGCCTTCTTGCAGCCAAATACATTAGTTTAACTCCTGGTATTTCCTGCCCATACTCTAGCCTATACAAATCTTTGCATCAACAATTCTATTTCTCTGTGCTATTCAGGATCTTCTATCTTTGGATCATCCAGATTTTAAAGTTTTATTTACCTCCTCTTACAAGAATATTATATAAAGGGAACATTCTGTGACAAAGAAACATATGGTTTACCATTCAAAAGAAATGCAAGTCCAATTTATGAGGCAGTTGTACATAATCTCAAAATTTGTGTGTATATAAAATTTCTTTGCACTAATATGTATTTTTTGTTTGTGTTTGTATGTACCACATTTTACTTATCTTCTGATTTCAAAAGCAAATGTGAAAGACTGAAGATACTCTAATAATAAAACTGTTGGCACTTACCAGCCGTTCTGAGCCCCAAGCCACATGGTTGGTAAAAGGCTGCTCATTTTCTGGGCTTCTTCTCTCACCAGGTCTTGTTCATTTGGCAATACTGATATTTGATCTTTATACGCATCTGAGTCACTACTAGGAAAAGTGAGGCAAAAGGAGAAATATGAGTATGCTCAGCCACAGTTTTTACGGAGTAAACATTTCTACACTTTAGTAGAGTTAAAAAATAATCAAATGCTAAAATTAATTCCAGAAAAGCCAAAGTTAAATGCTCACCTTAAATTCTACCAGAAACAATACAGCAAAACCTGCAAAAGCCAGAACCTGTGTAAGGTGGAAACCTATCAGAGAAGGAAAACTAAAATATTTTCCACTAAAACAAGCACCAGAAAAGTGGTAAGACTGCACCGTCAAAGGTGGAAGACAAGGCAGTCCCATGGAGTTCTGGCTCTCACAGATTTTACTGTATTAACATACCAGGAGGTCCAAGGTACGGTTAAGGGAGTAAGACATAGTACTGAAATACAGGAGTTAATACCCAAACTCAATTATGGCTCTCCCTAAGAGCTGTTTGAATTTTACTATAGTTTTTTTTGGAGAAGCGAGAGGAGGGAGGAATGGTTTATCTTAAAATGACAAACATAAAGGAGGGTGATATATAAAGAATATTGTAAAATAAGTTTATTAATAAATTGAAACATGCTTATGTTTTACCCCAAAACCTGCATTCTTTAGGATTATCAGGACATATTTGATGAAAAGATATAACTGGGCTCTAAATTCAAAACAGACAAACCAACTTATTAACTCTAGGAAGACTGCTTTATTCTTAAATTACCAATTAAATGTTAAACTTTTGACTGATGTATAAACTAAGAGGAAGAAGATTAAACTGGAAAAAGGACCTAGTTTAGTGAGGCCTCATCAGCTCTCTATAAGGCTTGCAGAAGGCAGGAAAGAAAATAATTCCTTAAATGGGCCTCGATTAACCTATCCATTAAAGGGAGCTAAAATAAACTATTTTCAAATAAAATGTTTGCACGAAAACAAAATATAAAAGGTCAGTCAAGCCCATATGGGGAACTTAAATGATGGCCAATTTTACTGTTAACTAGTGTGGGAATGAGAGTAGAGGTGGGGATTAAAATGCCTAAGAGTTATTCATAGAATAGAAGATGACAAGTACAATAATTCCAAAAAAATTTTACCAGAGGATAAAATGACCAGGAAGATTTTGATTAATGCACTTTTTAAGCTGGAAGGGATAAAGAAGAAATGGGAAAAAAAGGTCAGGAGAGAACGAAGGGGAGGAAATAAAGACATAGTGGGAAGAGGCAATAACATCAAGTCTTCCATAACAAAGTCAATTAGTGGAAATTTTTTTCACTGCTTGGGATTATTTTGGTTCCTTTTATGTGTGCACTCTCTGGTTTCCTAAACTGACCCATTTGTATACCTTGACTGATACACTGGGGAGAGGTCTTCTGGGATTTGAACTCCCAAAGGATCTGTAAAGACATGCTCTGTGTATACTCCAGTTTGGGAGATGTCCACTGTGTCTTCAGCTGACCCTGCATTGCCCTCTGTGGCTTCAGTTGCTTCTTCTGCTGTTGGAACATTTTCATCAACCTCGCTGTTTTCTGCTTCCGTTTCTACAAAACAAATAAAACATGCTAACTATTCTAAGCTTCAGCTTTTCCCCTCCAATAGTTCCCCCACATAAACCCCTGCTATAGAATTCCACTCCAACACCCTCTCTCTCCATCTACCCTCTCCCTCCACACTGTATCATGAAATTGAGAATTCTTGATTTTATTTAACAGTCATTACAGCATCTTCTTTCAAATTCTTTCATCCTTATTAACTGAAGAGCTAAAATAAGCCAATAATGAGGCATCTGGGGAAGCCTCAGACTCTATACAGAAGGCGTGGAAGAATAACAGGTATACCTGGTGGTTTTTCTATCACTGGAGAAGCACCGTTGGTACTAGGTGAAGCGGCAGCTCCTGTCACACCTTCTGTGGTACAACCAACCACTGTGATCCCTCCCAATAGGCTGTCTGTTTCTGCTGAGCTATTGCTTGTCACGCTTCCACATAAAGATGCTTTGTCCACCTGACCAGACTCTGAAATTTCTTCACCTGCAGGATAGTCTGTTTCTCTTGCTCCTGAAAAGACAAAAAGCCTTCTTCTAATCTACAAATAAACTCCTATAAACAGCATTTCTTCATAAAAGCAACTATTTGAGTTTGAAATGAGTGTGCACGTGAGACAAATAGCTACTGAACAGACTGCCAAGGTGGTAGTATTGTTGTACTTACACTAATCCTCAGAGAACGGGAAAGTGGCTTTAAAAATCAAGATACTACTACTATTAATGCAAATGCAAGTGAACAACATGGCAATGTCAGACACGACACTTTGCTTTTACTAGGAGCTCCTTAGTAGCCATATGATGAGGTTAAAAACAATGAAATTTAATTATATTTGACAAGAAGTCATAGAAAAATTTAAAAATTATTGAAGATTACTATTCGAAACATGTAATCTAGTTTTATTCACTAGAGTTAAAAATGAATCACCGTAGGTATACACAGTGCCTTAAGACATTAATAAGACATTTTAAAACGAAGCACTTACAATGTAAACATAAACCTCTTTAATTTTTACATCATACAATATTTAATCCAGAATTTCAGAAGGCCTATGAGAGGTCTTCCATTACTAACCAATCTACATAGCCCCTTGCCCTCTGCCTCTCAGTCATCTTATCATATGTTTTATTTTCTTCACACTATTTTTCACTCTCTGAAAATATCTTGCTTACTTAGTCATTTGTTTCTAGTTTATTTTTGGTCTTCTCCAGCTAGAACATAAACTCCATGAAAGCAAGGTGCATAACTGTATCTCCAGCAACCAAGCCAGTTCCTGCTAGGAAGGAGTGTGGAAGGCGGGTGGAGCGGGGCGTGGCTCCCTCTTACCTGGTACACTGGCAATACACAGAACATGTGAGTTGCAAACAGTGAAACTGTCGAGAATGTTGCCTGGTTGAACAGCATCAATAATGATAACTTTTGTAGCTGAATGAGTGCTGGTACAGATCCAGACTAGACTGGATAACTCTTCTTGATTTTTTAACTCCTTCTGCTGTTCCTGTGCAGGCAAAGTAAGGAAAATGAAATGTTTAAGAATATATGTATGTACAAATATTCATAAGGTTGTGCCATTACAGTAAAAAGAATATACGATTTCAAATTTATTTTCAGATTATTTGGGAGGGTAACAATACAACCCCCTTTCAATAATTAGTAGACTAAAAATTGGCAGTTAAAGCAGATCAGTGATGGAAATGTTCTGTAATTTGATTGTGGTGGTAGTTCATAGGTGCATACATTTCAAAACTCTTTGAGCTGTACCCATTTTAAGTGTACACTTTATTGAATGTAAACTACACCTCAATAAAATCGATTAAAGGTGGGCGGTGATAAGCAAAGGCACAGTAATCCCAATAAGAAACTGGACCCAGTAGTAAGTTTTGGACCAAAGAAATGAGAAGGTAAAATGTCAGTGCTTGCACTCACCTTAAGTTCCTGATCTAACTTATCCAAACTACTCTGAGATGCACTTCGCTGTTTTCCACCTTCTGTATCCAAAGCAGTAACATCCTTGTAAAACACACTTGCTCCAACAACAGAACCACCATCTCTGGTCTTCCCGCCAGATAAATTGACGCCAACAGCACACCACAGCTTTTGGGACAAAAACAAAGTAGCAAGTCACTTTCACACTAGAAATGCTCAGAACTTTTCATATTTTCTCACTATAACTAATAGCTATAAATAGAAACCAAACCCGCTGCCATCAAGTCAATTCCAACTCATTATGACTCTATGTAACAGAGTAGAACTGCCCCACAGAGTTTCTAAGGCTGTAAATCTTGACAGAAACAGATCGCCATGTCTCTCTCCAAGGGAGTAGCTGGTAGGTTTGAACCATCAACCTATAGGTTAGCAGCCAAGTACTTAACTACTGGGCTATGAGGGCTCCTGGCTCCTTGTGGCTGTAAATATAGGTCTTTAATATCCAAAGTATCTCACTTCTAAAACTACAAAATGAACAATAACTTTACCCATAGAAGGAGTATTTCTTTCTTTTCTTTTTTTTTTTGGGTTTTAGAAAAAAAATCTACCCAGAGTTTAGGAAATACCTCCTTTAACTTCAAAATTAACTTACCTTCATTGATGTATCTTTTTCATCCAGGGGTCTAAGATAGACAGGCACAGGTAAATTTTTCATCTTATTTTCCCCTTGACCATTGGTTACCTATTAAGCAGGGCCAAGGAGAGAAAGAGAGAAAAATATATTGGTAAGCCTCATCAAAAGCGAACTTCTTACAGAACCATTAAAACACCGGTAAGAACTACTACTAGATATTTACTGCTTGAAATCAAATTCAAGTTGGTTTTGTCATTCTTATTTGAAAAATAAGCAGAAAAATCAAGTGGCAATTAGGAATAAACAAGATTCTATCCGCGCTCAGAAGAGAGGCACTAATGTGTATGTACACAGGTGTGTTTGTGTGTGTGTGTGCGTGCACGTGCACGCACACACGTGTGCTGAGTCTTTTGGGGGTAGGGAATACAGAGCAGACAGGTAAAGTTCCTGAATGCCTTAAGTCAGCAGTTTGAAAGGCTCCATACCAATGTTTTTTAAGAAAATTTTAAAACAGCAGATACTATTTTTAAAAACACAAAACCTTCAAATAATAAAAAAAAATGTTTTGGTTAAAGCAGAACAGGGTACCTCAAGTTTCATGCACTCAGCCACCTCTCATTACCCCTCCCCACCCTTTGGCTCAGAGGCATCTCATTTGAGCTCTAGCGATCTAGAAAACAGTCTGAAAATCACTACCCTCAACTTGTGTCAAGTCCATGAGATGAGCGGTTTTGGGATGTGCATTTAGATCCCCCCACACCCAAGCCTCTCCACCTCATTTCCTACAAGATGCTCTTACCATGTTCACATATTACCTGTTTGTACTTCTGAGGCAGACTCCAGCCAAAAGCCTGCACTCTACCATCTTCCTTCTGAACATGTGCCTTTACCTGACGGTACTGTTCTCGCTTTTGTTCTCTGCGTGAGGCTAAACTAGCTTCAGTTCTAAAAGAAAAGAGATTTTCTTTTTTAATTCAGTGAATGTAACAACAGCTTTATCTCTCTTCTCTCCCTAGAATAGCAAAATGAACCACGAAAAAATTACATGATTTTAAATTAGTTCATTTCAGACTACAGCTGCTCTTTAAAAAGTGGTATACTAAATAAAGCTGTTTTTTTTAAGTTTGTGCACAGTGAATACAGTGCCCAAGCTTTAATAGGCTAGCAAGCAGCCCCTTAAATTAAGCTGAATCATCAGCCATCAAATTTCTATCAAGTTTCAGGTTTGGCCATAAGAAAGAGAATGATTCTTAAATATTTTTTGGCTCCTTTTTTGTTCATTCAATAAACATTTACTGAGAATTTTCTAATGCCAGGGAATGTATTAGAAGTGAGTAAAGATCAGTGAAAAGGTAGGACGTTCTTGGAAAGATAATAAAAGTTAAATTCTAGATTCTGTTAACTTATTTCAGAAGACAAAAATGCAAATTGATTTGGTAAGCTTTAGAGCTAGCTATGGAGTAAAACATGAAAATGATTCTGAAATAATCTGTATTTCTTTTGGTCATTTAAATTTTGTGAAGTGACTTGCTACTTATACAATAGTTCACAAATCTACCTGTGTGCCAGGTACTTTATAGATACTGAATAATTTTTGAGATAGGTTATTGTACCCATTTTACAGGCAGAGAAACTGGGGCTCTGAGACGTTAATTTGCTCAAGTTTATGCACCTAATGAGTAGCAGAGTCAGGATGGAAAACCAAGGCTTTCTGACACCAAAGGAAATGTTCAAACATTTAAGACAAAGGCTTATCTAGGCCTTCTACATCTCTATTAACACTTATTAATGTCATAGCAGCAGAATTTAGACATTTAAAAAAACTCCCCTCCTTATGAAAATTGTGAAATGCAATTTTCACAAAAGGCACTGAGTACAAGTAATTTACTTAAAGGTAGCCAAGTTATAGAAATAGTTTCGTTATAGATTTATCTGAACCCTCATCATAGCTGATCTGATAGAGGCAAGAGCACTGTAAACTGTTGACTTATTTACGGCACAACCTCTCGTCTGGCAAATACTTACTCTTCACTAAGGAAATCAAAGGCTTTGGACTTATCCCCTGGGAGCTGAGATAAGGTGCTGCTTCTTTTCTTGACAGAAGGAGTAACATGAGAGGTTGGTGCATTGTATTTCAGATTAACAGGTGGTTCAGGCTTCTTAGTAGTGTTACTTGAGGAGCTGAAAAGTCTGCTGAAACTAATATTTAAGGGAAAAAAAAATGTAAGTGCATATATATACACGTACACCACATGCACTGTGAAGAACAATCCATGATTTTCTACAAACTTTTTAATGCTCAAGAAAAATCCACAGTGCTTTTACAAAGCAATGAGTTAGAAACTGGCAAAAACTATTTTTTTGTAGTTGCACACTGCAGCCTTAGCAATAACTCACAGCCAAACTCAGACTTTCAGGGAAGATAAATTATTGCTTAGAAAAGCTGATCTCTCTTCTTCAGTTAGCAATTTGCATAATGAAAGGAAGAAGCTTCTGAGTACAGGGAATTTCCTCCACTGAGGAAATAAGACGGTTCCTTTAGCTAGCTCCTACTTGATGCAATGTAAGAGTGGTTGTTAAAGAGCAAAGTTATGGCTGCATGATTTGAACAGAAGCGCAGTACCCCAGTTCTAAAAATAGTCTTATAATAAAATACTAGAACACATACTACCATTTTAACACACATTTACATATTTTCTGATAAAGCACAATTTAAATAAGCTATTTTCACACCCACTTAAAAAAATTAATTTTATTAAATAGCAGATTTGCTAAAAAAGGGGTAAGTTTTAAGCACAGTAAACACACAGAAGTTCTGGCATGAACATAATGCAAGTTCAACACACACACACCTCAAACCCAACAAACACTAAGCATCTCATCATTTTGCAACTTTCCTTACAATCACAAAACCAATAAATCAGTAACAAATTTAATGGAGATCCAGATAATCATCAACTTTATAAATGATGCCCCTTTTATTTAATTAAGCAGAGGATTCAATCAAATGCATAACCAACATGATGCAGCTTACAAAAGCATATTTCCTGTCCTCAAGAGCAGCCTTACCGAGTTGGCACACTACATATCAAGAAAGAAAAGTTTAGTTTAGCTATTTACCTCAAATTTTTTAAAAAAATGGACTGTTATTCTTGAAAATAAATTGACTGTAATCTTCTTGTCTGAAAATGTTGTCTACTGTCTTTCTTTTTTAAAATAGTTTATTTGTTGTTGTTATTGAGAATATATACACAGCAAAAACATACAACAATTCAAGTCTCCACATGTCCTTATTTGTTTTTAGATACTTACAACTGCCAAATGCTTGACCTTTTTTTTTCCTGCATAGCTGGATTTTCTCTTGATGCCCTACATTAAAAAGAAGAGAGAGAAAAAAAAAAAAAAAAAAACCCACATTACCTATGAGATGATCCAGTTTTCTATTTAAAGAACAAGAAGTTCATAGGAACACACAGGGGAGAGTCAACAATTAAATTCAGTAAATAGTTACTTTGGAGGCTAATACTACTAAGACAAATAAAATATCCCCACCCTCAAAGCGCTCATAGTCTACTGAGAGAGAGGACTGTTATCGGTGCTGGGCAGACAGCCAACATGCCTGAATATTAATATTTAAACTTTTTTATTGAGAAGAGAGCCTCTAACTTACAAAATATTGCTTTGTAAATCCTGTCATTACATAAAGGTCTCTATTTTCTTGTACTCTCTGCTTGTCACTTTACTGTTCTGATAGGTCATTTTTCATAGGACTAAAGCTTTTCCATCACTGAAAAGATGACCATGGAAGGGAAAGGGCTAAGCTGGACTGACAGATAATTCAACAAAAATTCCAGAAAATAAGGCATTCCAACTTGATTAGTAAGGTGGTAAAGATTTGTCATCACTATCAGAGCCCCCTTTTCACTTATTTCCTTAATTTTTTTAAAGACTTTTTTTTAAAAACATCTTTTAATTCATTGCAAAAGTTAAGCTAACATTTCCTTTCACATGTTGACTACCAGCTGGCTGCTAGAATTAAAAACAGCAATGAAAAGTGGATCCTGCCTATATGCCCTAAATTTTTTTTTACAATATTTATTTAATGAATTTATTTAACCCATTAAATACACTAGAGTTAAGAACACACCTCTTAGTATTTGTTTCCTTGCTCAATAAATTCGTTACTGATCTTCTTCCTTCTTAGCAGCTACAGGCAATTATAATTTTAGCAAACTGTAAAATGTCCTATACAAAAATACTTCATTCTAGTATGGCATTGATAAAGGATATATAAACAGATGATATGATCATATGGAAGTAAAAGTCGGAGGTTAGAAAATATATGCATAAACTTAAAAACAATGTGCCACTGTGTCCTGTTACTGGTAAATCTGATATGACAATCCAAACTTGAAGATATGGCAAGGGATACTGTTACTGAGAATAGTGACCATTAGATGGCAGTATCAGGTGAGAGTTAGATTCAACTGACTGAAAGACATCAATGGGAGGTGCATTTTGCATGAATAATTAGAATGGGGAAAAATCAAGCAAGAGCTATGAATTTCATAGGAAGACAGTAAGTAAAAATTATTTTCCTATGTAGCATATGAAATTTTCTCGTTTTCCTGACTTATTGCTAAAGTAGTGCCAAGCTCTACATTCTCCTGATAAATGGCCACCATTCCTAAGTAATAAAAATTGCCTTTTAGAGGTCATGGGAACGTTCTTCTCCAAGGGCCCTTACTGGCCCCCAAAGCACTCACACTGATCACATTCTGTCACTAATTCCCAGTGCTACTTTAAGAAGTTTCTCCTAGTAAACAGAGCAAGGGGAGTGGACCCTTAAGGCAGGACTCTAGTTCTCAGTGAAGGAACATCCAAACCTAGGATACAACAGAAAAACACCAGAGCACTTCTCATACAAACCGAATCATCTCTGTCCATCGAACAGCTTCCTGAAGCTCCATCAGTCTCTCTTTATATTGGTTTCTCTCCATTAGAACGCGGGCCATTTCTACTCTAGTAAACCGCTTCCTCTGTGCTGTGGGAATATCGCTCTATAATGAAAAGAAGATTACAGATTATCCTGGGAGCCTACATCTGTTTTGGCTTGTGTTAATCTCAGATGTAAGCAGAATCTTTAAGTATTTAAGCATTCCTTAACTTACAATCTAATGGATTGCTTAAAGAAAATCGGCCTTTATGAAAATAAAATCAATAGAACCCAAATCCAAAAAACTCGTTGCTGTCGAGTCGATTCTGACTCATAGCAACCCTAAAGGACAGAGTAGAACTGCCCCCATAGGGTTTCCAAGGAGTGCCTGGTGGATTCCAACTGCTGACCTCTTGGTTGGCAGCCGAACTCTTAACCACAATGCCACAAAGGTTTTCAAAATCAATAGAGATTTAAAAAATTACTAATGACTGAAAGGATAAGAGGTGGACAATTTAATTTCTAAAGATAAATACAGACATTTTAACACATTTCAGAGGAATTTTAAAGAATACTGTAGATTCTGAACAAAAATCAAAAAGTTAACTGTTCTGTATAGATCTAATGTGCTCTTACAAGCTTCACCTGTAAATGTTGCTCTAACAACATTATTTTAAATTCATTACATAAACAATTTTGAGTCATTCAGGAATCAGTTACATTCCTAAAGAGGTTCACTTTTCTCAAACTACCAATCCAAATACACAGCAAAAGCAAACGTAAAGAGTTAAACTCATTGGCTAGTTACCAAAGTACCCAACTATAACAGTCACTAAAACACCAACAGAAACAGAAAATGGAGACAACTGTATTAACCATAATCTTCTAAGGGAGAATAAGGGATCTAAGTATAGAATAAGGAGGGGGGTAAGATCCCAAAGGGGCATGCTCAAGACAACTTCCTTCCCCTGCTGATTTTAAACTCTTTTCTGGAAAGGAAGGGTGGTTTAACTGCAAGGCTGTTGTAGTGTTGAGTATGCACATTTTGGGCCAAAGCTGAAAGGCTTGGGACAGTAAGAACGTGGTTGAGCTTAGCTTCAGTAGCCCTCCTCCTCTGCATTCCTGCCATAGAACTTGGCCTCTCCTTTAAATAAATGTCAAACAAATGATTAAAGGATCTGGGTTTGCAACACAGCAATCCCATCACTAGGTATATATCCTAGAAGAAACTCCTGCTCCTATGCACCAGGAAACTTATACAGCATTGTTTATGGTAGCAAAAACCTGAAAATAATCTGAACATTCATTCATTAACAGAAAAACAAATACATAAAATGTAGTATATTAATATAATGAGGTATTATAAGGCAGTGAAAATGAACTGTAGAAGTTTAACACAGGTGAATCTCAAAAACATAATATTGAGTGGAAGAAGCAAATCTCCAAGGCTAAATACAGCTTACTCACTCAAAAACAAGGAAAACTAAACCCTACTTCATAGGGATATATACATGGTGTGATAAAATTACTGTTTTGTTTTAAAGGTAAGACATTGATAAAATAGGATAGTGGTTTCCTCAGGAGGAGAGGAGCAGAGGGTAGCCTCAATGTTTGGTAATGTTCTAGAGCTCAGGCTGAGTAGTAGATTCATGAATGTTCATTTATTATGTTTCAAAACTTACATATGTCACATATTTTAGTATGTATCAAATACTAGATAAAAAACATATATAAGAGATTAAAGGGACACCAAATGATTATTCTGTCCAGGACACCCATGTATCTCAGTTCTAGCCCTTGACCTGCAACTCCTGTTGTGGAATGATGATCTAGCTACCAACAGAATTACTAGTAGGCTAATAATATAGGCATGAAGGTCTTACCTATTCTTTTGTATTTATGTATGTTGACAACAAAATAGGCTAACTGGCTAGTACTAAAGTTCTAGAGTTCATACTTTTATGTTCAATACTATTAAATATTCTTATTAAGTTTTCATATTTCTTAATCAAAACCTGAAACAAAACAAACAGCAACAACAATAAAACGCCCCAGGTTTAGTCCTTTGGCTTCAAAAGGTCAGAGCACAGGGGCCATGGATGAAAAAAGAACACACCAAATGTCACGGATTGAATTATGTCCCCCTAAAAATGTGTGTATCAATTTGGCTGGGCCATAATTCCCAGTATGTGTGGCTGTCCTCCATTCTGTGATTGTAATTTTATGTTAAAGAGGATTATGGTGGGATTGTAACACCCTTACCCAGGCCATATCCCTGATCCTATGTAATGGGAATTTCCCGGGGTGTGGCCTGCACCACCTTTTATCTCACAAGAGATAAAAGGAAAGGGAAGCAAGCACAGTTGGGGATCTCATACCACCAAGAAAGCAGTGCGTCCTTTGGACCCGAGGTCCCCGCGCCGAGAAGCTCCTAGTCTGGGGGAAGATTGATTAGAAGGCTGACAGAGAGAGAAAGCCTTACTCTGGAGCTGACGCCCTGAATTTGGACTTTTAGCCTACTTTACTGTGAGGAAATAAACTTCTCTTTGTTAAAGCCATCCATTTATGGTATTTCTGTTATAGCAGCACTAGATGACCGAGACACTGCATGTAGCTAAAAAGCTATCCTATTCATGAACGTAAACACATCTCCTGACTTTTTTATCCTTATAATGCTGTATCCAATGCTTAATTAGCAAGATTTTCCCAAGCAAGGAAAGAAAAGAAGTACAAAACTATAAACTTACGTCATCATCATCTTTTGCTTTCTGCCTTGCATCTTCAGCTTCTGCACGAGCTCTAGCGGGAGGAAACGAAACACATTATTTGAATTGGTTTCATCTTTTCAACGAATGAAAGAGCAGTTCAACAATTTTAATGACCACTGAAGGGTTACTTCTTTTCTTTTCTGAAACGGAGCATTTAGCTGCCTGATTTAGGGGACTACTGTCATAGCACTGTTCTCAGAAAAAGCCAGGTATTCAAGAAAGCTGGGGGAAGAAGAATAATCAGTGTTTCTCATTTCCTTATTATCAAAATGAAGATGTTTGAACAGTTCTCACGTTCTTTACATCATGGCAGACACAAAAAATGATAATGTTTGGATGACACACTGATAATGGAGGAGCTTGCTCACAGCAGACGCAACTGGCGGAGGTACTTCACCCTGTTCCAGGACACTCTTGGCCCTTCCTGGCTTGAGAAGGCAGAAGACGTCAATCTCAGGGTTATACCTGTAACCCTTGTGTGGCACACTGGCAAAGATGGTTTCGTTTAGAACAACATAGTCAAAACTCACTTCCTAAGCTCTTCCTCCAATTCTTTGTTCTTTTCCTCTAGCTTCAGTTTGGCTTGTTTCACAGCCTCCAATTCCCCTTGCAGCACATCTTTCTCGCAGGTCAGTTCGTCTACTTTTGCTATCAAATCATTCTTCACCACATTCAAAGCATTTCTAGGAAACACATATTTCAGAAGTGCATCATTACAAATAAATATTCTTTCCATTTTTCAGCTTAGTCTTTTGTAGGCTAAAGTACCTACATAATCATAGATTTGAACAACTGAATACTTGTAGGTATTTTATCTGATGTTGCTTGCTAGACAAAAATGAAAAGAACACCAAGCAATGGTCTAATTTTTTTTTACTCTTCCCACTTATCAAACCAAGAATAAACAGATTGGAAAAAGAAAGAATGGATAAAGCAAGGCCGGCCACCAGCTAATAAAAAGGTCAGAATTAAGTAAGACTATAAGATAAACATTTTTAAAAATAGCATTCATGAGAGTACTGTTAATAAATTTCGAAAGGATATTGTACAACCATTAACCGTTAAAGTAAAATTACTCCTCGAAGTTACCTTTAGTAATTAAGGAGAAAAAAGTAAATAAACTGGAAAGAAACTTAAAAAAAAAAAAAAAAATCTAATATCTAGTTCCTTTTGGGTATAGTCTGCATACCAACCAAAAAACCAAAGCCACTGCTAGTCAAGTCGATTCCAACTTATAAGGCCCTAAAGGACAGGGTACAACAGCCCTATAGGGTTTCCAAGGAGCACCTGGTGGATTCCAACTGCCAACATTTTGGTTAGCAGCTGTAGCTCTTAATCACTATGCCACCAGGGTTTCCATAGTCTGCTTAGGACCTCATTATAGCTGCATTCTGTCTTGGATATACACAGATGTTCCAAAGTTGCTCTGACACAGTAAACTGACAAAGGGACCCAGCCTTTGTCAATATGACTTGGGACCTGTCCCACTAAATGATATACCATAAGACTGTCTATGTGCTTGACAGCTTAAGATCCCACAAATTGTGCCAGAGAACCTGCAACTAGGGGCAAAAGTTCTGAAGAAGTAGGCTGGGTATGTATCATAACATTGGTGCTGAAATAAAACCACCCCAGGAGAAGAGATAAGAAAACAGAAAAATCCTAGAGGAAGTAGAAAGAAAATGTAGGACATATCCAGAACATTGAGAAAGGCATGAATATTTGTAGAGTGGAAAGGAGATGCAAATCTATGTTTGTGCAAAAGACAGTCAAAGACTACAGTAAATGTAGGTCCGATTATTATTTACTTATTCGTGTTTGAGTGTGTTTTGGTGTCTTTTGCTCCTTGTTATAATTCTGTATATACTTACTTGGTTTCCAACAACTGTGTATTTTCTAATATAAGATTCTCAACTTCACGACCCATTCCTGTCAAAAGAAAATGGATATTTTGAAAATGAATTCATAAAAAAATCATGTTTATGATATAACAAGCTATACTTACAAATTTATTTTACAAGTTTTACCTGTCTGATAGTAATCTTATTTTGTCTATAATTTTACTTGACATATCTGCTTATGTGGATTGTAAAATTATAAATAATCATCAATTACAAAACAAAGCTGATTACTTTGCTGGCTAATTCTAATCGTTAGTCTATACTTTGTTTTTCATAGGTAATATTTCAAAAGAATCAAGACTTTTCTGCCAAATATTCTAAAAAATAGTATTATTTAGGAAAAAAAATAGCATTAATGTGAGCATTGTTTTCAAATCACAGCTGGTAACATAGGCTCTTCCCTAAAAGTTAGGTCCTATTAATAGAAAACAGGCAGAAACAAGAGCAAAGAAAGCCAGAACCCCAAAGCAGATGAAACCTTACCAAAGAAATTATGGTCTTAAAGCCCATGCATTCCATGTAAAGCAAAAACAAAGAACAAGAAATGTTTTATGTAAGAAATAGCATGAAAATAGATTATTAATCTGTAAAGCTTATGCATGATATGAAAAACATCTGGAATCACAACGTTATGATTTAATGCAGAATGATGTGCAAAAGACAGAAATAAAGGTAAGATGATTTCCTTCATTCACAAGGATGTTCTATGGTATGCTACACCTTAAAAAAAAAAACCCGTGTTACCAATTCTTTCTCACAATGAAACCGAATATTAGATTGAAAATCCCAAATCAATAAGACATCATTTCCTTCAAAGTGTTACCTATGAAATGATAATGTTCAGTCATCATTTTATAGAATTGTGTTTTAATATTTTAATGAGCACTGTAAGGTAGGCATGTATAGCACTCAATGCAATTTAGTGATCTTTCAGAAGACGAAAGCAATTTAATTTGCTGCTCGTAAGATAACTGAAGAAATGAAATGATACACTAGGATATTTATCTCAAGAAGTTCAAAAACAAACAAAAAACACTACTACCTACTTATCTCGAGAAGCTGAGAGCTAATATTAGAAAATTATATATAATAGAATATATATGTAGAATATTCATATTCCAAATAGAAATATTTTTAAAGAAAACTACATAAGGAAAAGGAGTTAACATGTTCTTTATTAAAAAAAAAATTCTAAATGACTTAAAGATAATTTTAAACAAACAAAATCACCCTAAGAATGCTAAAAATTCAATGCTCTCATATGGCTTCGTATTTTGTCTGTCTTATAACTGTTTTCCAAATATCTTCGAAGATCTGAATACTTCTACCATGAAGAATTTACATAACATAAATAGTAGCTTATTTAATTATTTATGGAAAAATAGAAAACAAAGACAAACTAAAAAAGTTTCCAAGTTCCAACTCCAAAATGAATTTTGGTAAGATATGCCCAAATATTTGCTTTAAACACTAACATTAACTTTATAATAAAGCTACAGAGACAGAAGAAACAGGGCTTAGACTGGTCAAAAAAGTTTATTTAATAGCTGGTTTGCTGAAGATTCTCAAGCACATAGGGAAATAAGCATAAAAGCTGAGAATATATGTAGGGCAAAAAAAAAATATATAGTAGAGCAAAAAAAAAAAAAAAAAAAAAAACAAAAAATGAGAAAGCATCAAATGAGAATAGCAGGCCAAGAACACCTAGCTTAAAAAGCAGTAATATTAAAGTATTTAAAAGCATACACACCAGAATATTCCCCTGGGTAAGCAGCCCAAGAGAAAAATGAATGAGAATCTTAATTAGATTGTTTTCAGAAAGCAAGGGCTAAACTCATTTATTTTAAAATGAGAGAGGAGACAAAGAAATTGAAAAGATGTAGAGAAACCGTTAACTAAAAGCAATAAAGTGTAAACATTGTAAATAGAAAAAAAAGAAATATGCACTACATGGGAAACATATCCTTATAGTGTAGTTTCTAAAGTTTACATTACATTTACACATTCCCAATGAAAAGTTCTCTAAAAGTCTAGTGTACAGATTTAATATATGATCAAAAAGATTGTCAAGATATTTTCATTTTCAAATGTATCAATAAAAACTAATTCATTATAAGAAAAACATAATTTGAAGTGCAACCATTTCTATTCAAGACCTAAACCAAGCATAAACTTAGGTCTAATATATTTGAAAACTTTAACTATTAATAACAAAAAACTGCCTGACAGTTTTTTAAATCACAGAAGTGTCATTTGGATTTTTAGCAGTAATTCTCAACCGAGATCTATCGATGGGCTTCAGAGTTATATGGTAATCCCTTAAAATTTTATGTACAATTTTAATTAATTCTATATGTGCATTTTTCCAAAAGTATATCGCTCACTTAAACATTCTCCTGTAAAGGACTTTCAACTCCTGAAAGGTGAAGAATCACAGATTTAGAAATGAAACCAAACTGTTGGAACTATTTAGCATCCATTCACTTAGTCACTGTGCTATGTGCTCAAAATTCAACAGTGAGCAAGAAAAACATGGCTGTCTTGGCCACACTGAGCTTACAGTCTACCCAGGGAGACAGGGACATAAACAATTAGAATAAAGTGTGAAAAGTGGCATAATAGATAAATGTAGTTCCACAGGAATACATTTCAGGGACAACTAAACTTCATTTAGGGGATTCAAGGTAGAATTCCTGGAGGACATGCCATCTAAGGGAAGGCAAGAAAAATAAATGTATATTTAAGACAAGGAGCAAACAAGCCTCAGTGATTATTTATAGGGGAAATAGGGGAGGTCTAGGATGGAGAAACGAGTGGCTGGTAAGGCCATGTATTCACTGAGACAGTGAACATTGGTGCGAGAGCAGCCTTGGGGGACAGAAAAATGATGAACTGAGCTTTAAGCATGTCAAGTATCCAGATTTTTTTTTAGTTGCTTCGAGTCGATTCTGACACATGGTGACCTCATGTGTTGCAAAGGAGAACTGGACTCCACAGGGTTTTCAAGACTGTGAGCTTTTGGAAGCAAATTGCCAGGCCTTTCATCTGAGGCGCCCCTGGGTGGGTTTGAACTTTTGGTTAGCAGTTAAGCACTTAACTGTCTGTGCAACCCAGGGACTCCAAGTCAACTGTAAAGTCCTACAAATCATCTTAGAAGTATCTAGTGGATAGTTTGGAAATAATAGCCTGGGGCTCTAGAAAAAGATCTGGAATAGAGATAAAAACTTGGGAGTAATCAGTCATGAAAGCCAAGAATCAATGAGAGCAAATAAGATTTCCCTAACAAAGAAGCAGGCGTGGGACAGGAGGAATGGAATATAATTATCTAGAAGATAGGCAAAGGAAGAGAAGCCTGAAAGAAGACTAAAAGGAAACAGTCAAAAAAAGGCAAGAAAGGATGCAGGCAAGTGTGATATCACAGAAACTCAGCAAAGACAGTTTTAAAGACAAACGCTATTGAGAGGACATACGAAAAAAAAACTGAGAAGGAACCACTGGATATCACAAACAGAAGATGACAGCAAGAACAGTTTCTGGCAGCAGTGAGTGTGGGGGAGCGTACCAGACTGCAGTGGGATGAGGCGCAAGTGGGACTAGGGAAATTCTGCCAATTAAAGTAGCCACACTTCCAAGAAGTCTGTTTTGCTCACTGATGTACTGCAAGCATCTCAAACCATGCCTAGCACTTAACAGACACCTCATCAATCTTGTTACATAAAAGGGTGACTAGAAATGAAAAGAGAGTGAGTGACAGGGTAGAAGGTAGTAGAAGATACAGGGTGATAGCAGGGTAGTAGTTCTATCTTTAAATGGAAAAGACCTGAACATGTTTAAATAATAATGGGAAGAAGTCAGTAAATATATGGAAATTGAAAACACAGAAGATAATCAAGAGAAATAAAAATTCAACGAGTATGATGTATGAATGTGTGATTTCCAAGTTCTAGAACGTGGCCATGGGGAGTGACTGATGAAAGGGAATGGAGCAAAGAGTCATTGAAAATAAGGAAGTTAAGGGATAGAGATAAGTCAAGAAAAAGGACAAACTTTTGGAGTTCTTTCAAATTATTAAAATCAGAAAAAAGTAATCTAAGTACTAAGTATATACACATAATGGTTTAAAGAAATTTAAATCCTACAACAAGAGTTTGATAATGCTATAGTAATAAGAAAAATGAATGAGTTATAGAAATGGGCTATGTACTTATTTATCAATCCGAGGTCAATTAAAGAACTTTGGGGAACGATTTTGTGTTTCACTATTTTCCATTTAGGAGATACTACCTTCATCTACTAACACTGAATTGTACTGAAGAGAAGTCAAGGAACAAATCAGCGCCTTGGAAAGTTCATTTACCATTTCTGACCAGAAAGTATTCGTGTCGATATAAGTCACTAAAGGTAGTATATAAAAATCTTCTAATACAGAACATTCTAGAGATAAATATACCAATAGCTGCAAAATAGAAAGCCCAGTAGTTTATACTACTTCTTATCTTCAAAATGGAAAGGAAATCAGAATATGAGGATTCTTCTTTTAATCTATTATGTTCAATTTTTTGACTTAAAGGATGAAAACTTTCAGAAGATACTTGATTTAAAAGACCATAATTATTTCCAAGTACTATGTGGCTTCTTAACTCTTTCTAAGAAAAGAAGGTTTGGGGCCAACAGTCTCAAAAACTGTATTATTCAATACTGGATTATAAAGCAGTAGTGTATACAAATCACATTTTAAAAGTACTTCATTCTGTTGATTACAAAAGGACAGCAATGTGGGAATTTTGGGAGGAATGAATATTGATTTTAGTGGTGGTTACTCTATGCATTTGCCAAAATTCACCAAACTGTACACCAAAAAGTGAACTTTACTTTATGTAAATTTAAAAATAAATTTTTTTTAATTTAAGTTCTTCTTTCTAACATCTGTCCCTCAGTTTTGCTGGGTTTTTCTTCAGGAACTGAAAGTCTGGTTCTTAAATCAATCAAATCTTACAAGAAACTTTTCATGTATAGTTTGATGTTAAGTAGAATTAAAAGTGTAAATTTAAATGTAAAAATGGAGCGTTCCATAAGAATTAATCTTTTTTAGCCCTCCTTGAAAAATGCAGCTCGTCTAATTTCTTGCAATGTTTTACTTAGACTTTAATGGTGATAATCTCTTTATGTCTAACTCTGAATAGTTGTATTTACATACTTTCAATCTTTCTTACTAGAATGTGAGCTCTGCTTGGACAGAACTTATATTTCTTTCAAAAACAGTTCTCAGTATCAAGGACATAATTGGTAATCAATAAATTTAACATAAATTAAAGCAAGCAATGCCACTCTATAGTCATAAGAACTGACAAACAGCCACTTTTGAGAACACAGTAGTCTATATTAAAATTATGCTAATAGATACAAAATTTTTTGGAGACCAGTATATAAAAGTCTATTCCAAAGATACAAGTTTTTACTTCTAAGGTTTTTGATTCTACAAAGTCTTAAAAGTAAACCAAAGAAAGGTGCACCGAAGCTAATTCACAAGAGTCAGAATCATGTAATTAATTAATGCTGAAAGGAACTTTAGAGATCACCTAGAGCAGGAGTTGGTAAACTTTTTCTGTAAAGGGCCAGATAATAAATATTTTAGGCTTTGCAGGCCATTTGATGTATGCTGTAAACTATTCAACTATGCCAGACGTCGAGAATAAGTGAAAAAATGTGCATGACTGTGTTCCAATAAAACTTTATTTACACAAATAGGTGGTGAGTTGGACTTGGCCCGTGGACTGCAGTTTGCTGACGCCTGAACTAGAGTCCACCTCCTTCAAAGAAACTAATATCCAGAGAGATTATGCCATTTGGCAAAGGTCACCAGATAAATAGTGGAAGAGTCAAATGCAGTTTTCTTTTCAAATCACATGTTCTTCAACAACACAAATTTTAAAATGATTACATTTCCCAAGAGAGCTAAAACACAATACTCCGTGAAATCTCAGAAAAATCAAATGTTAAAATTTCTTTTCTTACTTAATTAAGGTGAACAGTATTTACTGAAATTTGTTTAAACTAGGAATTATTCATAATTCATACACCTAAACATACACACACACACACACACACACACACACACGCGCGCGCGCACACTTCCACGTACATATCCCTGTGTTCCTTATGTATAACATTGTTCATGGAATACAGCAGGTTCAATAAATTGTATTACATGAATTTAAAACACAAATTTAAGTGCAATTCAATTTTAGGTGTATTGATATGTGAAGATGCTTTCACTTTTAACTTTCATGACCTGAAAGAATACCTTTCCAGTAATTACCTAAAGTGCAATAATCCTGTGCCACTGAGCAGGTTAGGGACATCTTAAATGAATTTTCAATTAAATCATTTTTTAAAACCTATTTTTAAACAGTTTGATAGTTCTTCAGATGAGTGTCATACCTAGTAAATCTGCTCCTTCATCCACATCTCCAATTAGGCCTGAGCCAGCTGAAGATAGTTCTTCAAAGAGAGATTCCGTATTGCGATCAAACGCTTTGTTCTCTATGCCTTTGGTAGGAGTGCTATATGACAAAAACAATAAAGCCAAATCAACAGATTACAAAGATTTTTTTGACACTGTAAAATGAATACTTAGGCTGAGCTATCTAGGACTTTTTAACTGTAATTTACATTTAATATAAAATATAATTAAGTAAGATTTCTCAAAGGATTCCTAAGAAATTCCCACTAAATTCCACAGAGATAACTGGTGAAGGCAATACATAATGTTTTAGTTGTGAAATCTCAGCAAACACAAATAAATGGCAGCTAGCAGAGGGCACCAGTCTGCTCTGTACCAGGCACCATCTAAGTGATTTCCACAGATTGCCTAATTCAATCCTCATAACTCTAGTAGTTGTGAGGATTAAATAAAACAATTTATGTGAAGTAGATTAGTAGTGCTGTTATTATCCCAATTTTACAGATGAGGAAACTAAAAAGGTTAAGAATTTGCTGAGATCATACAGCAAATGAGTGGAAAGGGCAGGATTCAAACCCAGAAGTCTGGCTTCAGAATTCATGTTACATGTTGTCTGGGGTACGAAATGGCACAGCCTTTTCTTTTTAGGGCAATTTGACAGTATCTATTAAAAGTTTAAATGCAAATACCCATTGATGCAAGCATTCCACATCAAAAATATGTCCTAAAAAAACCCAATCAGAAAAAAAAAAAAAATTATGTATGTAAAAGGATGGTCAGAGCAGCATTTTTATAGTAGCAAAGCTTAGTGGTTATTAACAACCTAGGTGGTTATTAATCCCCACAAACCAAACTCACTGCCGTCAAGTTGATTCCAACTCATAGCGACCCTGTAGGACAGAGCAGAACTGCCCCCATAGGGTTTCCAAGGCTGTAATCCTTAAGGAAGCAGTCTGCCACATCTTTCTCCCAAGGAGCAGCTGGTGAGTTCAAACTGCCAGTCTTTTGGTTAGCAGCCAAGTGCTTAACCACTGTGCCACCAGGGCTCCTTGAAGTGGTTATTAATAGGGGACAAATTAAATAACTTATGGATATACATATAAAATTACAGTTTTTAACTTTATAGTTAAAAACAATAGGGTTTTATAAATGAAAAAAATCCATCATAAAAATGTTTTTTTAAAAAGCAAGTTGCAAAGCAGTATACATAGTATGAGCCCTTTTTTGCAGGAGCAGGAAGGGGGATGGGGAAAGTGTGTATATCTGTGCATTAATGTTATGTTAACAGAGAAAAGTCTGCACGGGATTTCCAGTTAAATATGGTAGAGTGAAAACAGTCAATTATCACCCCGTAACTCAGAAACTCAGCTAAAATGATAGTAAAGGAATTAAAAAGGTACATGCTCACAAGATGTGAACAAAATTCTGTAAGATGGAAAACAGATGGGCAAGTAGGAGAACCTGATTTAACAGATCAGAGACAGCTGAAATCCAAACCTCTGGAGTAGGCGAGGAAGTAAATATGCTGCCAGAACCCCTGAAAGGCCCAAAACTCAAAGGTACCAGGAATCTCCAAAGATGAGCATACAGAGGGGGACAAAAAAACAGAAGGATGAGTCAAAAAAATTGTATAAGAAGCAGTACTAGAGTTTCTGTTTGGGGCGATGAAAAAGTTTTGGAAATAAATACTGGTAATGGCTGCACAACATTGTGAATGTAATTAATGCCACTGAACTGTATGCTTAAAAATGGTTAAAATGGCAAATTTTATGTTATGTATATTTTGCCACAATAAACAAATTTAAAAAGGCCATACAAGACCTAGAGCCAACACTCTGGGATGGTGAGAACTCCATTTTTCCGTCACAGCTCCCTGACCAATGGTAGCTATCTTAAATGTTACAGGCAACAGTCTGCAGAATCGGTGTTATTTACTTAAATCTAAGCAAAACAGCCACAGAGCACCAGACATTTAAAGAAGCCTCTATTATAAAAGAGCCCAAAACAAACGGAGTCCAGGAGAGGCACTGAGAGCAAAAGGAAATAATGCTGGCAGCAAAAGAAAACTACAAAAAAAAACCAAAACTATTTTTCTCTGAATAAATGTCGCATCTATAAAAGAATAACATGATGTTATAAAAAGTAGCCATCCAAGAAAAAGAAGACACTTCTATAAAAACAAAACAATGAGGCTGAAAGAAAAAGTTGAAGAAATCAGCCAGAAAACAGAACAAAAATAGAAGAAATGGAAAACAGGGAATAAAAAATTGAGGATCAGACCAAAATGTTCAACATAAAGTTGCTAAGAGGTGTTCCAGAAAGAGGAAGAAACAAAAATGAGAAGAAATACAGAAATTTTCTCAGAACTGAGAGGTATGAATTTCCAGTTGAAAGGACTTATTACATACAAGAAGACACAATGAATAAAAGACCTTTAAGCCAAACATATCATCATGAATTAAGAAGAAAAAAAGACAAAAGGCAGGTATAAAGCAAAGATCCTGAAAGCTTCCTGAGAGAATATACCAAGAGGCAAGAAGCCAAATGGCACCACACTGATCTCAACATGATAATGGAGCAATGGCTTCAAAATTCTGAGAGAAAACATTCTCCAACCTAGAATTCTATATGTAGCCTAACTATCAATCATGTCTTCAAATGACATTTGTCACAGTCAAGTTCTCAAAAAATTTACTTCCCATGCATCCTTTGCCCAGAAAACTAGTGAAGAATACGTTCTGTCAAAACAAAAGCAGAAATCAAGAAATAGGGTGACATGGGATCCAGGAAACAGGATTCAACAAAGGAGAGAGGTGAAGGGAATTCCCAGGATGATAATGAGGGCAAGGAAACCCTGGTGGCATAGTGGTTAAGAGTCTGGCTGCTAACCAAAAGGGCGGCAGTTCAAATCCATCAGGCCCTCCTTGGAAACCCTATGGGGCAGTTCTACTCTGTCCTATAGGGTCGCTGTGAGTCAGAATCAACTCAACACCAACAGGTTTGCTTAATGAGGGCAAATCCCAAGATCAAACGTGACGAACAGTCTAGATTGGAGAATGGGAATAGAAGCCCCCAGGAGAGAGAGTTCTAGGAAATGGATAGGTTTTGTGTTTGGTCATACTTAGAGAGTATCTGTCAATGAATTACTAATAAGTACACAGAAACTTAAGCAAAAGAAACAAACAAGACAAAAACAAACAAAAGCTCTAAGTCTTTATTAATTCTAGTAAAACAAAAAGGAAGGTAAATGTAATCACAGTGTATTCTGTGGTTAATCTGTGATTAATGTTTGTACAGTCATAATGATATAAACAATGAATACGAATTTAATACTAAGTTAAGCAAAAATTGAGATACAACGATATTCTGAGGAAGAAAGGCAGGATGGTGATTTAAACAGTTATATCCTCATCGTCTTCCACTGTAGAAAATTAACAGCTAATGTCGCAGCCTTTCTCAACCACTGTTCCTCATCTGATCACAGGACACAAAAAATGAACTGAGTGATTAGCTTTTCAATTCTCCCAAGAAAGTAGACAGCTAGTACAACAGCACAGGAGGTCAGCTAATTCATTACATATGAGCAGTGCCTTAAGGCATTAGGGCTTAACTTTCCCACAGAACCCCAGCTAAGAAAGACCAGGGACAGTAATTATTTAGAAAGCTGATGATAAATAGCAGAAGAGAGAGAGCTAAGAAGTGATAGAGGTTGCCTCTTCGGGGTGAGAATGAGGGGTAGACAGGAGCAAGGAACTTGCTTTTCATATTTTTTGTATTAAGGCTGTCGTTAAGATTAAACGATATAAAACAATGAGGATAACAATAACTAACTTTTATTGAACTTTGCCAATGATCTAACATATATTCATTCATTTAATCTTCACAGCCACCCTGATGTATTATCATAATGAAGAAACTTCCCTAAGATTAAAATCCAAGTCAGGATTTGGACCCACATAGTGCATCTCTAGAGCCCATACTTTTAACACCATCACACAGTGAATAATGTCTAGCAGTGATCAATAAATGGCATGTATTCTTATGGTCATTAACAATTAATTAATAGATAAAATTTATGGAAGAAATTAAAAGACAAGTAGTGAGTCTGTTTGACTTTCTTGAACATCAAAATATTTCCGATAACCTTGACTGAGATGATAGACAACCATTTTCTTCCCACCATTAAACAAGTTTTCCACAGAAGATGATACTAAAATGAGACTAATTTCTTCTAACAATGACATCATTACATTTCTAAAAGAAGTACATTCTCTTCTTCCTGATGTTCAAATAGTACTTCCCTCACTTCTGCTTCTTTTGTTTCCTCAAGTTACAGAAAGTATGGGACAGCTCTTGGCTATTTTTTTCCCCTGTTCTTCCATTCAGTCCTGATCCCTGATGCTGCAAATGGCTAACATTTCACAGAAAGAATAGAAACTGGAATATATTAACAGCATTTCTTCAGTCGAATCCATTTTGTCTGGTCAGAAACCAGAGAAGAGGGTGCTATGGGAGTAGGAGAAAGGAAAGATACAATGTCTTAATCTGACATTTGTTGGTACCTTGAGCCTTTATATCCACTGAGATCTTTGTCCATATCCAACTCCGGAGTAGATTCAATGATTGCTTGAACTTCGGACTTCTCTTCATTTTCAGCAGAGCCTTAGGAAAGAACCAGATGACATAAACAATGCATATATCACATAGTGAGTGCCTCTAATACGAAAATCCTGTTGTAAATACATCATTTGATAATGAAAAAATTTTAAAGAATAAGTTCTAGGAAATGCGGGGTTAGATAATATGTCCTATATTCAGTTACGAGTCAATGTTGGAAACTACGAAGTAACTAAAGAAAAGTTTTCATTCATGCTCCTTAGGACGCACAGTGCCATGTATCCTAGCCAGAACTCCCTGTTTTCATTCTACTTAAGGGGTGGAATATATGACAAAGACTAATGCCCTAAGGCAGGGAGACAAAGGGATTGTCTTCCTGCCTTTCAGGCTCTCCAACCTCCTCCGCTCAATACTTTTTTCTCTGAAACTTTATTTAATCATCTTTTTTTTTTCTTTTCTTTTAATGATTCTGTATTCAGAAAATTCTATGAATTTTAAGCTTATTTACAACTGAGTAGAATGAATTATCTACCCATTTTGTAAATCAGGCAACACTCCCAAAAAAATATCTCCTCATGCCCACATCATGTGGGTTAAGGGAATATTTACTCTGCCAGTAAATAAAGAACTAGGGTCACTTACCAGTTGATACATTTCTAGTTTCTTGGGCTACTTGTACTTCAATATGTTTGCTTATCTCAGACTTATCTGATGTGTCTGTAGCCTTCACAAATCCTTCATTATCCTCCTTTAAGGGAGTATCAGTAGGAATTATTGCCACATCTGAAGCAGCTGTTGATGCTGGAGTGGTAGCTTTAGATCCTCCTTGGCTAACATCAGAAAGCTCATCCTACAAAAAAAAATAAATAAGAAGAGATTTTTAAATGAGTAATTTATTCTAAACCTCTTTACAAATGGGTTAAGAAATAAACTTGCCCTAAGTTAGTTCTATTAATAAATAAATAAACCAGGTAATAAAGAGCTACTAATTACCAAAGGAAACCAGTAAATAATCCCTGCAGACTATTTTCAAATAAATAGAAGTAGCTATTTAAGTAAATCATATTTTTCCAGGCATACATGAGATTCCTCTGAACGTAAAATACCGAAAAACTAGAATGGAGGTATCAGCAATAAAATTATATATTAATGTCAACATCAAAGTTTTAATGGCAGTTATAATATTGTGCAATCATTTGACAATAAAGGCAGACTTTAGAACACTTAGATGCTGTAAAACTGCAGTGGACTAGTCGGAGTCTTAATCTCAGGATAAAAGTTTGTCAACTGTGGTCCTAAAACATCCTGCATCCAAATCATTTGAAGTGCTTGTTGGAAATGCAGATTTTAAATTCAAACCCATACATAATGCACCAAACTTTGGGCAGTGGAATCAAGTAATCTGCACTGTAACAAGCTCCTCAGGGAACTCATTAAAATCTGATAACCACTATTGTAGGGTCTACAGATAGGCAAAACTTTCTTTGTCTTTGTCTTGATACATACTCTAATAAATAAAAGTGGTACTATTTCGGTTAATTTATCAGCCTAGTTAACTCATATTTGTATTATCATATACATGAATTCCCACTCTTTAAAGGTTTAGAATATAAAACACATCTAAAAGTTAATATGAAATAAACAGTCCAGGTTTCTGATGAACAGTATTAACGAACAGCCCTTAAACCCATCGAGACTATAGATCTAGAACGTCCCAGAAACCATCAAGCTCCTCTACACCTACTACAAATATCTTGAAAGCTATTTGAAAAGTAATCTTGAGGTCCATCTTGTACTTGCCATTTACCTTTCAAATAAAAGTCAAGTAGAGAAAGAACTTCCTCTTCCTCTTTATCACAACACACCATCCCCCAAAAAAAGTTATTTTCACTTTTGAAAAAAATTACTTAGGTATTCCCGACAAAAATTCACAATATAACAGTGTCAAATGCCTACGGACCCAAATTGGGAGTATGAAATATAACCAGGAGAAGGCTCAATCTAAAACAGGAAAAGGACTGTGACATGTCAGGGAACCCTAGGTTTAGGGCTAAAAGGAAGAGGTAAATTAGAGTCTACTTAGAAGAAAATGATGAATGTCTTAAATTTGTCCTAGGCTACTGTAAAAATGGTGTGGCAGCAGGGGTGTCTGACCTCCTCATTTAACTTCAGGAGGGGAAGAGAGAATCATTATCAACATCAACCGCCCAAGGCTGATTCCTGTGAGGTAAAGGTCAGACATGCCTCCCTCCTTCTAACCTTTTTACCAATTCTGACACCAACCATCCCTCCCACAGCACTCTCTACTTCTCTGCTAGGTTCGATAATTTGCCTCAATGGCCACACAGAACCCATAACCATACTCAGTTATGGGGTTTATCAGGGAAGTAACAGGTTACAGTTCAGGCTCAGGAATGCTCAGGATACAGTTGTTCGATCAGGACAGCCTCTTCTCAGCCGTGCCCATAGGCGGGCCTTTTTCTGGCCCACGGATCCTCAGCTCAGCCCCTGCCCTGCTCAGGCCAAGTGTTACAAAGCTCTTTTAGCTCTGCCAATATAAGTACCCGGAGGCACCCAACTCCGCCAGCAAGCCTTGGCCTGAAGGCACTCTGCTCTAGCTCTATTGGTCCACAAACCTAGCTCCACCAAGTGCTTGGAGGCACCCTACTCTTCCAGCAAGCCTCTTGCCCGAAGGTGCTCATCTTTCTTGCTCCATGGGCTGGGAAGCTCACTGCACTGGCTCTTGCTGATCTCCCCGTTCTGCTGTCTCTGCTTCTCACTATCTCTAGTGTTACATCTCTTTCGCTCTCTCTCTCTCTCTCTCTCTCTCTCTGTCTCCTTGGTCTAGGAGGTTCTCAGCACAGAGATCCCGGGTCCAAAGGATGTGCTCCACTCCCAGCTCTTCCTTCTTGATGGTCAAGAGGTCCCCTCTCTGCTCTTGAATTGGCTCTCTTTTAACCTAGCGGGATGGCAAAACTGACCAATCCCCTTGTTAGGGTTCCAAACATCTTATTTGCATGGTCCCATCCCCACAAGGGTGCCATGTACCTTATTTACATTATTAGCAAGCTACTCAATCCCCTTGGCGGGCCACAGCACCTCATTTGCATAGTCCTATCTAGTCATTTGGTGGGAGTTACAAAGACTATGGCTAGAAGGGCCATACTAAGTAATTCAAAGCTATCCAAATAACTGGAGACTTATTTACCTGTAACTTACTTCCCTTTTATGTTTTTACCACATAAAAATATTTTATACTGTTTAAAAGAGTTCACTGTGTGGGCTGTACTTCTGACAACTGGATCCCAAGGATACAACGCGAGAGCTGAAGAGAGAAAAGTTCTGAAGTTTCAAGGGGATGTTTCTCCTTAGTCTCCCCAGCAATGGTGACATAAAGTTCCTAAGATTAGTAGATAAGAAGTCCTTGCTACAGCATTTGACCAGAGGCACAATATCCTTACAATGTATTTCCCATAGAGGAAATTACAAAATTCAGTCACTAACAATGCCTCCGATTGAAGATAAAATGAAGAAAAAGAAACCTAAATATCAACCTCTTAAAAGTGAAAATACTTTACTTTGGCCAACAATAATCTGATAATGCGTAAAACAAGGGAAAATTCTTACTAGGATCTAAATGAAAATTGGAAGCATTTATCTGAATTATCCAATTTAAAGTTCCAGGGGAGCTTCATGCTATTATTTCACATTCAATCCGTGCCTACTTAAGACCTACAATTCCTATTTTATATTATAGACATTACACGTCACCTGCCAGGTTGTGCTATGTTGACTAACAGACTTGATTGTAAATGCTGCTTTACTTCTCTGAAGACCTATCTATTCCTATCGTCTAATATTATTAAGATATCTTCTTCAAAAACATGTATAGGAGCTAAACATGGAGACTCACTTGTTGTCAAGTCTCCTTTGCTGACAATTTTATTTATTTTATAATTCCCCTTAGAGTCTTTAAGGAACACTGTAGGCTGTGCATGTCACTAGAGAATGTCCACAAAAAGCAGGGGCCTGATTTGGAATTGCAGTGCTATCTATAATTATAAAGGAATGGCACTCCCATGCATGTACTGAGCTGTGCATTGAGAAAATAAGTGCCTTACTTTTAGCTTCACTTGGGGTATCATGAATGAAAACAATCTGCTCTTTGTGCCATTTTCCTACTGGCTTTAGATATCAGGCTTAGATACCAGGTTTTAGATTTCTCTCCAGAGAGATTAAGTCTGGACGGTTCGTTTCAAATCTATAAGCCTTTCAAAATATTTTCAGTTGTTCCATTCATCAAATGCATCATGTGCTCAGTGCTGTACAGAATAAATATGCCATGTGTTATCCAGCATTGACCCATAGTTATTTATTTTTTAACAGACTACTAATTATGTTCACAACTATACAAAATAAATTATCTCATTATGGACAACTCAGAAATGTTCCAATATACTGTTTTCCTAAGTAGACTGACTTCATTTGTGTCATGGACTGAACTGTGTCCCCCCGAAAAAAAGATATGTTGAAGTCCTAATCCCTACACCTGTGAATGTGACCCTCTTTGGAAATAGCATCTTTGAAGATGTTATCAGTTAGGTTAACATGAGGTCATACTAGAGTAGGGTCAGTCCTAATCCTATATGACTGGTGTCCTTATAAAAGAGAAGATACACAGACTCAGGGAGACAGTGGAAGGATGCTATGTGATGCTGTAGCTGCAATCCAAGGAATGCCTGATGCTACCAGAAGCTAAAAGAGAGGCATGGAACAGATTCTCCCTCAAAGCCTCAGAGGAATCAACACAGCTGACACCCTGATCTCAAGACCTCCAGCCTCCAGAACAGATAGTAAGTTTCTGTTCTTATAACCCACCCAGTTGGTGGTATTTGCATCCCTAAGAAACTAATACAATTGGAAATAAGCTAAATAAAGGGGTAAGCAACTCTGATGCATGGATTTGTCTTTTAGAGTCAAAGATTTTAAGTCTAATAAAAGTAAAATTACAAACAGATCCACCATTACCATATATTGTAATTTTTATTGTTTACATTTCTTTGTCCCCAACTAAAAGTGCCTAAAACAAAGAACAGTCGTCCTTTGGTTGCTGGGGATTGTTCCAGGACAACCCTCCCCGTGGATATCAAAATTCGCAGATGCTCAAGTCCCTTATATAGAATGGTATAGCATTTGCATATAACCTACACACATCCTCCCATATACTTCTGATACCTAATACAATGTAAATGCTATGTAAATAGTTGCTATACAGTACTGTACTGTTTAGGAAATAATGACATGACAAGAGGCTAACGACGCTCAAACAGCGAGTGCTAAGAGAGACTGAGGATCAGTGAAATGGTGGGAGGCTACAACAGGGTACGCTTACACATCATTGCATTCGCGTGGATTCAGCGCAGTGCTCGGTGCACAGCAAATTCAAGTTTTGCTTTTTGGAACTTTCTCCTCGCCCCCCCCCCCCCCCCGAATATTTTTGATCCATGTTGGTTGAATCCCCGGATGCAGAATCTGCAGACACAGAGGGCCAACTGTATACGAATTGTCTTACTTAGAGCTGGATAGATGGAATTAGGCTGAATTTTTGCAGGATTTATTTATACTTTCTCTTTTTTATTTCAAAATGCTTACTTTGGGGAAAAAATAAATTATAGGTTATAGTAAAGACCTGATAACCACTGTAGAGGAAATAATTATAAATATTACAGTGAATAACATCCATAGTCTTCCAAAATGAGTATTTGATATCTTAAGAATAACAGCTGGAGAAATAACCAATAGTTAATCACTTTCATTTACTTTTTTCAAATTGTTTTGAAATAACATTCTTACCTCCTGTTCGAGAACCTCTAGAGGTACTATTGCTGACTTGGGAAGAGGCAAGGATTATAAAAGAGAAAAACAAAATAAAACAAGTATTTACTAGGTGATCACATATTTGTACAACAAACGGAATACAAACGGTAACGTATGAACCAAATTATACTACAAATGAACAGCATAAGGACACTGAAGGGTGGGGAAAGAAAGGAACTAACCTAACTTTGGAAAACAGTATTTCGACTGGATACTGTAAGGATAAAGACGATAAGGACTGTATACTGTACTCTAGTAAATTTGTTTCTCACAGGAGTATGGGTTAGCAATTCAGAAACTCCTTTAAGTATATACTAAGGTTGAAGAAATAACTAAGCACATGGTAGATAATGAGGGTGAAGATTAGCATGAACCTCCTAGTATTGGACTGGAGTCGGAAGTATCATATATACACATACACAGATATATATGTATATATATATAACAAAAAGAAAACCATCAGTTCATACGGATACTTTCAGAGATAGATATAGAAATAATCACAGATGTACATTCCATGGGTTAGTATACATACTTACACTGCCTAACTCTGTCCTTGGAGAGGACGTAGAAGCAATCCCATCCCAAGCAATAAGTACACCTAGTGCTCAGATCGTGGTTTGTAAACACCACTCTTTAATAGAAGGAACCAGGGCTCTTGAGAAGTGGTTGATTACAGGACTGGGGCAAGGAAAATAAAAGTGCATGGAGCATCTTATAGGGCCAGTTAAGCAAGAAAAGACTCAAAAAAGAAAGGAGGTTATGTCAAAAGTGCACAGGAGCCAACCTGAAAGAGCTCCCAATGAGTAAAAAAAAAAAAAAAAAAAAAATCGTATTGGATAACCCACAGAGTAAAATAAATACCCATGAGTCCAAACAGAAAGAAAAGAAGGAAGGGAGGAAGAGAGGACAGAATGCAGGAGGGAGGGAGGGGGAGGGGACAGAAGAGTTCTCCGTACAGAAGAATTCCAATTAATAAAGGATAAAGAAAACAGAAAATAACCATTAAAACACCATAGTGATAACTGTAGGCAAGAATCACTAAAAGATACTAAAATCAGCGAGTGAAAGCTTAAAGAGAAACAATATTTGCATAGTTTCAAAGATATTTATAATTACAAAGGGAAAAATAGTCCATTTTACAGTGAGGAAATCCGACACACACCAGTTTAAGCAAGTGATAAAGGTCAGTATTACCACTAATAAGACATATCAACATCTACCCCGACACGATACACTAAGAAAGGTGCTTCACCTTGAGCATTGTGCTCCTTTAAGATCTATTTATACGAGATCACACTGACAACAGCAACTCAAAATATCAAAAAGAAAACTTAGGGGGCAGTGAGTTTATGTTAATGGAGGATGAACAATTTGGAAAAGGAGGGTAATAATGGGTGCACAACTCAAAGAAATGTAATCAATGTCACTGAATCGTACATGTAGAAACTGCTGAATTGGTGTGTATGCTCTGTTGTATATATTCTCAACAATAAAAAATACTAAAAAAAAAAAAAAAAAGCACATCACTTCTATGGTGTTCTTGCCAAAAACATATAACCTCAATCTAATTATGATAAATCATCAGACAAATCAAACTGAAGGGCATTCTACAAAAGAACTGACAAGTATTGTTCAAAAGTCTCGAAGTTATGAAAAAGACAGGGAAAGACTGAGGGACTGTCATACGTAAGAAGAGACTGAGGAAACAACTAAATGCAATGTAGGATCCTGGAACAGAAAAAGGACATTAGTGGAAAAACTGGTGAGATACAAATAGTATTGTGCCAATGTTAATATCTTAGTTTTGATAACTGTAGTATGATTATTAAGATGTTAATACTGGGGAAGCTGGGAGAAGGGTATATGGAAACTCCACTAATTTTGCAACTTTTCTGTAAGCCTAAAATTATTTCAAAATAAAAAGTATAAAAAGAACTGTGTCAGGGTTTTAAATATTTTAAATTTTAAAACTACACATGCATTTTATAATAGGGATATTTAATCACAGACAGTATAAGAATAAGCTTCAACTACTATAGAGATTCAAGCTTGGGAAAACTAAAGAAATAAGAATAATTTCAGAACTTAACCACATTGGAGGAGGATGGAAAATTCTTCTACACAAGAATGCTGGCTCTGTTCAGACATTTCCCGTTCTGTATGCTAGGCACATCCCCTGAAGAAAGCAGCACACAGTGACCACCGGCTTTATGTACCAAACCCTGCAAACGAGCTTCTCGCAGCAGCTCTGCTCAAGTATCTCATGTCATAGGGTTTTAAAATAACTCTAAATTTTTCGCAAGTAGGTACCAATTCAATTGTTTTTTAGTTAGTTAAAATTGTTTTTCTCAGATCTAAAAGTCACATTCCATTAACAATCAACAACTCAGGATACCTTCTGAAGAAAAAAAATACTTTTTTGGAGTATACGTACATATGCCCATATACAGTAAGACCTGTGAAAGTTGGAACCTGTGTAAGGCAGAAACCTGTCAGAGAAGGAAAACTCAAATATTTTCCACTAAAACAAGTGACAGAAAGTGATAAGACTGCACCCTTGTCAAAGGCAGAAAACTTGCAAGATCTGGCAGAATGAGGTAGTCCTGTCGAATTCAGGCTCTCCCAGGTTTCACTGTCTGAAGGCAGATGCATATGCATGCATAGGTGTATATACATACACACGTGTATGTGTGAAGCTGGACAGAATCTGAGAAAGCATTGCCAAACTGAGCTCTTACTTTATAGACATATCAGCCAAAGCCTAGAAAACACATAAAAAGTATATGGATGGGGTATTTAAAAAGTCTGTAAAACAACATCTCTCTTTCTTTTGATATTTGGGCACAAGGGTGGTATATCTGAACTCTAAACTTGTAAAGCTATGAAGAACTTATAGAACATTGCTGGTGACAGTACAAATTGCCACAATCCCTTTGGCAGGCAGTTTGGCAATATCCATCAAAATCTTAAATATACGCTTTGATCCAGCAATACTACTTATGGGAATTATAAATACATGTACAAAATTATTCAATGCAGTATTGTTTGTAATAGCGAAAGACTAGGAAAAATCAAAGTATCTCATCAATAAAGAAGATTTTAATTGCCTCTAATTCAGCTTATACCTTTTCTCTCCTCCAACTTTCTTGAGTAGCCTACATTTGCTATTTCTCCCTTTCACAATCCACATTCACTCCTGTTATTGGCCCTGTGACTCAGTCTCACATCTACACCTACAGATTCAGTCTTTATGCTACTTGATTTCTCTGTAAAGCAGACCCTGCTGACAGCTCCTTCTATTCTAAAGCTCTCTTGTACCTTGACATCCAGGGCTGCAGTCTCTTATGGTTCTCTACGCTTTGCCACTACTCCTCCCCCATACCCCAACCCTCATCAAGATCTTCCTCTCCCTGTGCCTGCTCTATCTTCCCATTCCAGGCCACTCCCCCACATAGATGCTACCTCCTCTTTGCTCAAGCTCTGACATACTAACCTGCTGACTCTCTTTGGGGAAGCCCTCATCATCCTGTTCAGGATCTGACACCCCCAAGTCGGCTACCCCTCTACAGGAATGTCCTTCACGCTGCTTGGGCTATGACTCCACACTTGGATGCCCACCTAACCTTGCTCAGGCAATGACACCCCATTCTGGGTGCTCCCTCCTCGACACCCTGCCCATGGATCCCTGCTTTGCTCTGCCCCACCTAGTAGCTTTAAGACTGAATTGTGCAGAAAGGAAAGAGGAAGGAAAATAAAGCAATACTACGGGATCTTAATAACTATAGCTTTATAATAAGTTGTGGTATCTGGTAGGACAATTTCTTCTTGTTCTATAGTTCTTCTTCAGGACTGTCTTGACTATTCTTGGTCTTCTGTTCTTCTCCAATTCCTTCTTTATTTGCAGCTTGCTCTTGAATATAATTATAATCTTTGCCTAGCCTTTGCACTTTTATAAAATATTTTTGAGCAGAACAGCTTTCGTCAGTTAATATAAGGGGTTTTCTCTTTATCAATTTCACTAGAAGTTCCCGGTAAGAAATTTCTGTTAATGATGCAATACAGAACTCCCTCTGTTTCTGCCTTGAACTGGTCTCTAAACTAGATTTTAGAACCATCAGAGGCTTCATGTAAGCTGTGACATTTGGATCGGATTAGACTTTGAAAGAGGGACTTTCTATTGGTGGTACTCTCAGCAGGGGAAAAATAAATACATGGCAAAACTACAAAGAAAAACAATTGGATGGAGAGGTCTGGAGCTCAGAGAAAGGATCCGAGTTGTAGATTCAAATTTGTGAGATGCAGGTGTGTAGATGGCATTTACAGCCATGGGACTTGATCTATCTACCTGATTAAGTAGAGAGGAGGGCTGCAGTTTAAGCCCTGGGATACTCCAACATGAAATTAATCAACTTTAGAGGTCAAAAAGTAGAAGAGAGCCAGGTATGGAGAAGGAGCAGTGAAGAAAACCAGTGAGAGAAAGAGCAGTGTCCTGGAAGCAAGCAAAGAAAGCATTTCAAAAAGCTGGTAAATGGCAGGATGAGAATGAGAATTTTTCATAAGATGTGGAAAGATGGATGTTGTTGACAACATTGACAAAAGATGTGTCAGTGCAATGTGTAGTATCAAAAGTCGGAGAGGAGTGAGATGAAAACAAAGAGGACTGTTCCTTGCTGATGCCACAATTCGTCCCCACCTGTCTTTACAGTTGCTGCCTCATCTGCCTAAAACACTATTCCTGCATACCTTTCCATGCACCTGAACATCCTTTATGTCATGGTACAAGTCACTTCCTTCAAGAAGCCTTCCCTCACCATGCTAACTAAAATAATCACCCTTAATTACTCTCTAGCCCCTTATCCTGCTTTCTTTTCTTCACAGTGCTTATCAATACTTGAACTTCTTTTGTTTAATTTGTTTGCTCGTTTGTCAGTCTCCCCCACAAGAATGTAATAAATTAATGAATAACATGTACGAATACTTCTTTTTAAGGATAACTTGCACATTTTTTTAAGATGCATCACTCTTGGCAGATTTTCCACTACATGAAGTTAATTCAATGGATTATTTATAACCTCATTGACTACAGATCTCTCACAGCGAGAAATCTGCAATATAGCAACAAAGAAGGTACATAACTTTATAACCCTTTCATGAGTAATGGGATACACACACCTGGCCACCTACGTTTTCCACCTCAAGTTTCCTGGGAAGTTACTTTCCCACTTTTAGCGCATGCTGCCACCAGTCAGGGAACTGTATAGCTGTTTGAAATGTAAGAAACGGGAGTGTGCCACAAATTACTGTTTTTACAGAGTACTGTACGAGGTGTTAAGGAGCCTTGGTGGCACAGTGGTTAAAGCAATTAACTGTTAACTGAAAGGTCAGCAGTTTGAAACCACCAGCTGCTCCGCATGTGAAAGATGTTATCAGTCAGCTTCCGTAGAGATTTACAGCCTTGGAAACCCTATGGGGCTGCTGTGAGTTGGAATCAACTTGACGACAGTGGGTTTGAGTATGAGGTGTTACATCTTAGCGGTATGATTTGTGTAAAACTTTTGTCTCTTTTGGCTTTTGTACAGCAAGTTAAGCCCTGTAAGTGTATTTCCAGGCTCCTGTGTGTTATTTGGAAGTTGCGTTTCTCATAATGATTTCATGTTCGAGTGAACATATCATTTTCCAGTGCCATACATTGTACATACCTGTCAAGGGATACAGAAGGTGATGCAGAGTCCAGAGGGACATATGTGCCCTGCATAATATATATAAAAATACATATTTCATAACAAAATTTCAGAAATTCTCGATTCAGCATTCCATTATTGAAAACACATGGTTATCAATAAAAAAATTTTTTTAAATTTAATTTGTACATGAAAGGGATAATCATTTGGCAAATTCCCTTTACTGTCATTCTTCTGTCACAAAGTTCCCTATAGTTCTTTGTTTCCTTGGTTACAATCCATTATGTGGTTTTCTCACAGAACCAACCAAAACCAAAGCTACTGTCGTCGAGTTGATTCCAACTCACAGTGCCTGACAGGACAGAGTAGCAACTGCCCCATAGGGTTTCCAAGGAAGGCAACTGCCATAACTTTCTCCCACAGAGCAGCTGGTGGATTCTAACTGCCAACCTGTTTCAGTTAGCAACTGAGCACTTAACCACCGCGCCACCAGGGTTCCTTTCTCTCAGAACATCTTCACTATAACCTTACTTTACAGAAAAATTGTGTTAGTAAAATTAATATAATTCTCACCTTCAATTTTTTTTTTTTTTTTTAATAAAGAAGGCAAAGCATGCCCTAAATATATATAGCTAGGTCAACCCCAAAGTTCTCAGGGAAACAAAAGTTGCAGAATATTTTAAATTATATAGTTTACTTCAATCCTTGTCACAATGGAAACCGAAACTGGTGGTATGTGACATGCCTGCAAGGCAGTCCACAGGGGAACTCTAAACCTCTGACTCCTAGCCCTTTGTAAAGTTAGAGAAAGACATCTGGTTATTAACAAGGTATAAGTGAACAACAAAAATGTCCTAATTGTTAGACTTTACAGGCTGTACTTTTGCCATTTTGTAATGTACCACTCCACTTACGGAAACCTTATCTGTTGAGTCTTCATTTCATTTAGTGGCTCTATATCCAGATCAAATAGAGGGAGACAGGATTTTGTTTTTAGAAACTCTCTGGGGAGTATTTGCCAGTATCTCTGGTGAGGACATAAAAAGCCTCTATGCTTAAGTCCATATTAATAATCTGCTAACTGGTTTTATAACTTTACAGTAAAGTTCTGTCATAGTGTGTCATTAACAAGAACTATAGTAATCTTACCTTAAGATGCACTTCTGTATAGTAATTAAAATACAGTTACCAAAATTATTGATACACCATGTTTTGTTATGTATATTTTCACCATAATTAAAGAAAAAAATATATATGTATATATATATATTTACCAGATGGTAAACACGTTTGGTGTACTAAAAATATCCCTCCTACTTAATTTTGTTTTGGGAAAGGGGGTATAACAAGCAGGTGATTGAAGGATAGGTGTTTTGGAAGATCTATTAAACCTACAGGCAGGCTAAAAAAAGCAAACGTGGCTGTAGGAGTAAAGAATGAGAATTTTCTAGTGGCATCACTGTGGTCTGATACTGAGCAGCTGCATGATTAGCTTCAAATAAACTGAGCAACCAGGAATAGAGAAGTGAAAAAAAGGTGAGTTCAGCCTTACTGTTAAAAATACTTTTCAGTGGGAGAAAAGTCATCAAATATTTATTGACTGTCTACTTCTTTGAGTGCATTTCAAAGGTCAGTGGAATGACTCGAATACCTCTACTTTATAGAGCTGAGAGACAGAGCATTTTTTCTAACATCTAAAACCATCCATTCATTCAACAAATATGTTCTGAGTGCCTATTATGTGCTAGGCACCATTCTAGGCGTTAGGGATACAGCAATAAATAAACCACACAGAGCTTACATTCTCAGTGGAGAGAGACAAACAAGGTAAATAAGTAAATGACAATATATATATAAAAGTATCATAAGAGCTACATACAAGTACTCAGCCTACAGTAAGTACTATGGAGAAAAAGAAAGCAGGAAAGGGAAATAAGATACAAGTATTCATTGCAAATGACGTATCTGTTTTAGGCAAAATTTATGACAGAATAGATGTTATAATGTAATGAGACTCTTATAATCAATATTCTCTTTATAAATATTCCATTTTATAGGATATACAACATAACTTTAAATATTTTTAAGTTAATTTTTAGTTTATTGCCACTCTTAGAATATATTACTCGTTATATTTATCATTTATTTCATAACAAATTCTTCATCAAGAATATAATCTATAATGAATTAACACCAGCCCCTTTGGATATCGTTTTATGAAGTGGTATTAAGGAAGAAACAGTTTTTCTTTCCTTTTTTTTTTTTTTTTGAGTCCAACTAAATTGTGAAGCTTTCAACAGTGAACCAAGGGATTTCAAGTGGCAATGATTTTCAATTCTAAAAAACATAATTAGGTCCCTCCGTACTAAATTCATATTATGGAACCTAAATCAAATACAAATCAATTTTGGTCATTAGTAGATAAATGAAGAAGTAACGACGCTTGACTCTTTTTTCCTTTATAACTTGAAACTGAATTCTAAAAACTAATACTCTCTAGCAAGAGCTCATTTCCAATAATAAAAAAGATACCAATTTTACAAACTAAAATTTATATAAACTACTTAATTTTATTATGTTTTAATTGCCTAGTACTTTAATTTGAGTAAGAAGCTTACAAATGTAAACTGAAAGGCAGAATGAAGCTTACCTTTAGGCTGGTATTAGAACGTGGTTGACTTAAATCCTGAAATTTCCACTGCTCTGATCCAGGGGTCTCACCTCCTTTCTGAGTGTCAGGTGTAAGCAATCCATCTCCAGCAGGCAATGAGAAAAGCCCTAAAGATATAGGGCGTTCTTTTCTATTTGGAGAGGGAAGAAAAAAATTAATCATTCATTCTTTTTTTCTTGTCATGACTAAGTAAGCCTGGACTGTCATTGCTTCAGAATCATCACTCTTAAATAATACTGTCTGTCCCTCTGAACAAGTAGACTTACCAAAGAGAAAGGACAGAGTCTCAGAAATTTAAATCAGCTCTAAGAAATCACCTAAGAAAAGTGGTAGTCAATGGTTTAGGAAATCCTATAACTTACTGATGAACTCCTTGCCCAGGAATCAATCTGCCGTCTGGTTTCACGGCAAGAAGAGCTGCTGAGTTTTCACTAGGCAAACCTGCAACCCACAGCTGCCTCCCCCTTTGGAAGTGACATCAACACCTGCTTCTAGATTTCCTAAATTCTCACACTATTCTCTGAATGTTTACCAATGCTTCTTCAATGTATGTCTTTCCTGCCTACAAGAAAATCATGCACTACTCTAAATCAGGGCTACTGATCACAAATAGTAAAAAAAAAAAAAAAAAAAACTTGAAAGATTTTTATCTCCTCTAAAGCAGAAAAAAATCTCGATTTTTCTACAGAACCATAATATACACTTCTTTCAGATTCAGTACATATGAGAAAACCACTGTCAGTTTTTTCCAAATGTGGAGGCCAGAAAATTCCTTAAAAAAAAAAAAAAGATTGCAAAATTTCCATTGTTTTGTGGGAAATTTCAATGCACCAGAGTTACAATTTTAACAATAATGGAATCTCAACAAGAAACACATCCTTTGTTGATACACAGAAGATTCCAAGTCAAAGGGCTTTTAGAGAGGAGAAATGAGCCTCCTAAGAGGTCACCCTGGGTCATTAACTCACAACTGTGGAAACCGGGAAGAAATGAGTTTACACTAAAGGTTTGGGGCCTCCTGGGACCCACACCTCTACTGGTAAGAATGTAAGTTAGAAGAGAAACAATGAGGTTATAAATAAAAGCGGGAAAATACTCAGTTTTGCTAAATAAGCCTTTTACTCTTTAAGCTCATTTTTATACCAAAGAAACTTAAGCCGCTTTTCAAAAATGCCCTCACATAACACAAAGGATGTGCTCTTCCATTCCTAACAACAATCAAAAAGGATTACTAAAATTGTCAGAATGCAGTCTTAAAGATTAGGTGAAGCAAAAGGGGTGAGAGATTTTATTAGAGTTGTATGCACAAGAAAATAAAACAGAAAACAGGACTTCTCCCTATCAGTTAATTATTTATCACTTCTTCATACTTGGAGTACTTTTCCCTACTTGATTTGGGAGAAAAAATCAAATGCAGGTAGGTAGCATGATAAGAGGCTAGACTTTAATACCAAATCTAAGTTTGTGACTACAAGCCAGAACAACCAAATGACAAAAAAAGTAACTAGCCAGCTATTCTGTTTACACCAGTTATTCCCAAATGCTGGTCAGCAACAAAGTTTTCATGAGTCCATGTCAAAAAGAGGCATTATTTATATCCTTATTGGACAATATAGTATATGACAAACACATACACATTTCCATATATGGTAGAACCTATTATTTTGTGAGAGTGACTGCCCTTTATCTTTATTTTAAACTACATCTTTTCTACTTCTTTGACCTTAAAATGCCCTTTCACTCATCAAATGATGGTGACAGTAATTGGTAGCTAGATTTTTTTTTTCAACGTCTATACTTGATTAAAAAAAAAAAAGTGGGCAACCTGGTGTTGATCACTCAATTTTGGTGGAACATATTTCTAAAATAGAAAATCTAAGGGTCTAAGAGCTACTAAACTTGGCTTTTTTTTTTTTTTTTAACATACTTTACTGACTTAAGCAAAAAATAACTGGGAGATTAATCAGACAGAATTCTAACCCAAAATGCAAAGAGAACCCAGAATATAATACAGACTTCTTCATACGAATTTATTATACTGCTAACAGAAATCCTAATACAGGCCAGTCATTAAAATTATCTTCCTATATGAATGACAACACATCATTTTCACAATATCAATTACCGAAAAAGTTTTAAAACTAGACCACTGGAGGAGGCAGGTCCTGCTGTAGGTACAAGTTTTACTCTCCTACTCTTGTCAACTAACTTCATAACCAAAATATAAGCAGAATGATACTTCTTTATACTGCTTTCATCAATCATTCAGAAACTGCTCTATATGCAGGGGACTTTTCTTCAGAGACTTAGAACTCTCTGTCAAGCAGAGAAAAATGATGCTCTAATGTCACATTGTTTTAACTATGGAAAACTATGTTACTACATACCCCTCTCTCCTTATTTTAGGGATAAATTACATAAGAGCAGGGAAAGGCACTTAATTGTAATTATGCGAGTTAATTAGAATCCTACTTTACAAAAGAAACCCTGAAAGGTGAATATCAGTCCTGTACTATGTTGGTATGCATGTCTGGTACTTCATCTGTATTAAATACTTCAGTAATACAGATGAAAAGAAACCAAAGAATGTGCTACGAATGAAAAATATTTAAACTTCAGGTTTTTCAATCTATTACTCTCTAGAAACATAGCTATTACCACTATCAGAATCCTTATTATACTCTTTTTTAAATCGTCTTACTTCCATATACCCATTTTTGAGTTGGTTATTTAAATGTTAAATAACTTTAAAAGTAATTGTTTGAAACAGTTCTTTGTCTATATGTACATTTAACACAAGTAATCATTAGTAAAGTCGGTTTTATGTAAACGGGGCTTAAAAAAGATTACATTTGTTCAACACCCACCAAGAGGTAGGCACTGAGCTAGATGATTTACTTACAATATCTCATTTAACCTTTATACCAGCCTGGGAAATAGGGATGATTCTCCCAGTTTGCACATTAGGAAAAGTGATACTCAGAGACTTTAGACACTAGGAACTGGCAGTGATGGACAAAGCCAGGTTTGTTCAACTTCATCTTTACTCTCTTGGATCAACAGCAACTTTTGTGTCAAGAAACTTTATGAATTTAATCATACGTTTATCAATAAAACAGCTGGAGTTAAATATTTTTGCTAAAAATAATGGGCACAAATAAGTGACTATCAAGTTATTTACCTGTGTAATTTACTATGTATTTTGCAACTGATTGAATACAAAATCATAATCTCACTTGATTTGTATAACCACCCAATAGGGTAAATACTTTCAGATGAAGAAACTCAGGCACAGAGAGATTAAGCAATTTGCTGGTTTGCATGTGGCAGAACATTTGCACCCAGGCAGTCCAACTCTCCAGCCTGAGCTCGGACCCGCTGCACGGTCCTGCAAGGCACGGCAGGGCACTGCCTTCTCAAGTGGACCCTAGACCTAAGACAGCCTCTTATAATTAGTCTTATTTGCATACTCTACATATTTTTGAGTTCAGGTGTTTTTAATCTCCTAGAAGCCCACATATCATATACACATATATAACTCTTTTACATACTAAAATACACACAGTAAGACTGGCCCCCGTTTTTACAAATCAGGAAAAAAAATAAACCACCAAGTATCTAGTTCTAGACTGTAGATTAAGATCAAATTTAATTTCTGGGCCTTAAACTTTTATTGAACATGAACTGATCTGTGTACAAAAAGGAACACACTGAGGGAATTTACTGCTTTAATTCTTGTTAATTTATCTAAACCCGCTGTTAGGATCTGAGCATTTTATTTTTAAGTAAACATTTAATAATAAAAAGTATGCACTATGAACTTCCATTAAAAACCATGCACAAAACAGAAATCTGAACAAATAAGGTATTTTCAGTTTGAATAGTTAAAAAAAAAAAAAAAAAGAAACAAAAACCTTAAACCTCTAAAATGTAGAAGATGGCTCTTGCAGGATGCAAGCAGAGTAACCAGCAGTAAAGCTACCGAGATTATTGACTACCCCTACAAGTAGGCAGGGACATTTGTTACCCAAGTCTACAAAGAAAAGAAAGGATAACATCTGACAAAACAATAGTGAATAGGCTTTGTAAAGCTTTCACAACTTTGATGTGTAAACAATGGGAGGAAATGCTTTCTTTGCACTAAATGGTTTAAATCCTTTCACTTCAAAAAATATTTTGTTTCAGGAGGAATATATTTAAATTGCCCATTCCCATGAGCTGCTATCAGAAACAGCAGAAATGATGCCTGAACCTCCATTAGACAAAGAATGATTGGGACAAAATAAACCCAAGGCCTTTGTCTAATCAACTGCAAGTCCTAGCATAAAAGAGATTTGCCCCTAAATGCTCAGAAGCTAAACACAGAGGCTGTGTAAACTTAGACCCGGTGTTCTACTATTGCTCTCCCCTTTACTCTTTGAATACTCTGTTTAGAACAAGACCACACTGACCTTGTACTTGTGTATAAGTACAGTATGAAAATCCTTTTCTTTGGGTCGGTGGTTTTCAAATACAAAGCTGTATCACTAGGTGATAGCCTATAAATTACTATAAATAAGAACAGAAACCTTAGCTTCAGGCCATTTTCCATTGTTTCAATCTGCAACAGAAATGGTTACAAAGCAGACTAGTGAAGCTAACAATTAAAGAAAAACCAACTAAGCAGGGGCTTCCAAGACAAACTGGAGTACCTGAGTATCCTTGGTAGATTCTGCGTCAGAGCCGGCACACCGGTAGAAATAGAAAAGTGCACAAGCAGCAAAACAGAGAGAGATACTAAAATAGCAGAATTAATGACCACCGCCCCGCCAACAAAGCCAAACACAAACAGCAGCATGCATCCAGGACTCATGGCGCTGTGCTGGCATGGTGAAACACCGGAACCAGGAGGCCTACACAGGGGCCAAAGGGATATCTTTGTAGTAAGGATCTGTCATTCAGCTGCTGCCACAAAAACAATGCCATCAGCAGCAGCTTTCCACTCCATCCTGCAGCAGCTCCGAGGCAATGACATCACCCCACTCTCCCCGCCTCATAACCATAGAGCTGCTGCTCCTAGCATTTATGCAGCAACCCAGAGAGACAGCCAGCCTATTAACTATTTTCCCCTCCACTAAAAGTCCTGGCTTAGCTCATTGGCTACAACGCCTGGAGATCTACATAATTTATTCACACTCCTACATCAAACAAACGGCTCGCTAGCCCTTTTAAACATGCCTCTCTGTAACAAAAAGGACTTTAAACCAATTATATACAGGAGAAAGGAACATTTTTCAACATCCCCACAAATCAGAAAAATTTAAGCCTAGTGTAATCTCCTCAAGTATTAGAAAACAGTCAAATATCTCAATATGCTGCTAATATGGCATGTCTCATAATTTATCTTTTTAATAGCAAAGGCTGTTCCTATTTTTCTATGTTATTCTCTCCTATAGCATTCCAATCACAGGGGAGAGCTTTTTGAATAACCATAACTATTGTTCCAGCATTAAAAACAGAGAAAAACTGAAATAAACAGATTATTTATTTTGCTTTTTCTTAAGGCAAAATGCACAACAAAGCTTACCTAATTCTACCATGTGCTGTGGATTCTAGTTGATCACTCCCTGAGAGCTGATGAAGTTTTGTTCTTTCCAAGTGTTCCATATAATTATGGATCATCTATTTTAAAGAAAGAAAAAAATACACAAAATTTAAGACTAATACCTGGAATGAAAATGTAGTGTTACAACAAGGGAAATATTTCTGGTCCAATTTTCGTATTTAACACAATACCCAATCCCATGTGAAAGAATATTAAAGAATGAAATTTTTTTAACAGCAAAGCAATATGCAAATGCTTACATTTAAGGATGCTGATGTTCATAAAAGTAACCAATATCTTGTTTGGCATGATATAATATTGATATAAATAAAACAAATTAGGATATAAACATTGAGGAGAAGGTGATGAGAAATCACTGGTTAAAAATAATAGATGACATTTGAGAAATCCATTCACTAAAATGGGAAACAACATGGAAATTAATGTGAAACTTGAGAAGAAACCGTATCTTTATGTGGTGATCTTTGCCATTTTACAAAGAATTAACAGGGTGAAAGTCATTTTCAATTTAAACTGATTTAACTTAATACAAAGATGTTTATTTCTTGTATCTGTATATTTAGCTGAAAGAATGCTAAAATATTTTCTCCTTTGACTGCTAATTCACTTGTATCATTACTTAATACAATAAGTAATATTATCAGAAAATTAATACAAATGACAAAAATCAGAACACTCTGATTTTGAATCTTAAAGAATCATATGACAGAAAAGCTGAATATGGAATTAAAACCTTCAAGTATATATATAAACTGTCAATAAATTCTAAGGTCCTATATGATTCTTGATATCTAATGTTTTACTTTTAGGAAACCTAAATCTGGAATTAAAATATGTAAAATGCAAAAAATTTCAATCATAAAATGAAAAAGCCTTTGCTAGATACTAACATAATATGAATAAGAAAAAAATGAAACTGAAAAAATAAGTAAATGTATGTTATATTTCAAAGGAACGTAAATATTAAGAATAGACCAAAAAAGGCAGATGTCCGACTGAGTCCAATACAACTAGATGGTGCCCAGCTACCACCACTGACTGCTCTGACAGGGATCACAAAAGAGGGCCTTCGACAGAGCTGGAGAAAAATGTAGAACAAAATTCTAACTCACAAAAAAAGACCAGACTTACTGGCCTGACAGAGGCTGGAGAAACCCCGAGGGTATGGCCCCTGGATGCCCTTTTAGCCCAGTAATGAGGTCACTCCAGAGGTTTACCTTTTAGCTGAAGATTAGACAGACCCATAGGACAAAATGAGAATAAAGGGGCACACCAGCCCAGGGGCAAGGACTGGAATGCAGGAGGTGACAGGAAAGCTGGTAGCAGGGAACCCAAGGTCGAGAAGGGAGAGCACTGAGAGAAGGGAGAGCACTGACATGTCATGGGGTTCTTAACTAATGCCATAAAGCAGTATGTATACTAATTGTTTAATGAGAAGCTAGTTTGCTCTGTAAACCTTCATCTAAAGTTCAATAAAAGAAAAAAAAAAAGCTGTAAAAACAAACAAACAAACATTAGACCTAGATATAACCAAAAAAAAAAAGGCTGATGCCTTTCTTTGGAATATTACTTTAATTCTTAAAACTGCAGCATGTAATATCTTTGGAAGTTACTCAACTTTAGGTATGTGAAGATGGGATGGGTTTCAATCTCAATGTAACTCAAAAGAAATTAATCAGATGGATGCCTAGTTAAGACTAGTCCAAACAAGAAATATATAAGGCAAAGAAAATAGAATCACATGGATATGGTATGCTAAAACATTTTTTATTTTAAATTTACATGTTTTATTTAAAATATACAAATTTTCTTTTTACCACCATTAAAAGGACAGTTTTCCAGAAATACAGCTTTTGTCTTTATGTAAGCAAGTCAGAAATAATAAGCTGTTTTCTCCTTTTATCAGGAATAACTTTCAGGAAAAAAAATTAAACTGAGACTAATATAACAAGGTGATTGTTGAGCCTAATAAGTATCAATTTAAATTCTCAAAAGGTTTTAAAAAACCTAAGTCGACTCCTTATGTGCTGGGTAGTAGTCATAATAGAACTGATCAGTTCAAATGGAAGAATCTAAGTTTCTTTAAGCATTCAAATGAAGAAAACAGAAAACTCCTCTAGATTGCTTTTATAGTAATTAACCTATTTAATCAATTATAGAAAAAGAAACAGAATTACCAAAAAATACAAAGATAGAATCAGTTGTCCCAACAGCTCATTCTGTCTTAAGTATTGAACTCTGATATTTAAACAAAAAAAAAGGGAAATTAGAAAATGTTGAATTCTAAATCTTCTCAAATAACTAACCCCAAGTAATCGCAGGTTTAATATTTTGATGTTCCATAATGGTCCATAAAATGAAATTGGTTCCAACTTAACTAAACTAACACTTAACAGGAAAGAAGAACAACAACAATAAAATGGCAGCTAACATTTACTGAGCACCAACCACATGTCAGCCACTACCGGTACAGCCAGTGTTTCATTTAATCCTCACAACAATATCACAATTTTATAGATAAACGCCAGTTTACAAAGGTTAAAGTAACCTGCCCAAGTAGACCAGCTAATTAACGATAAACTCTGTTTAACTGTGTCATACATAGCTACATGGCTCTGTAACCAGAACTCAGGTCTGTCTGACTCCATCATCTGAGCAGTTAAGCTTTGTAGGACTCATGCTCTATCTGCCCTTTCAGTCAATTCCTTAGGCAGGCAATGAGCTCATTGTCCTTTTTCCTCACACCCACAAGAAAACCCCACACTCTAAAGCATTTCCTGCCATCTGAAAAAAAATGGTATGTACTATAGTCTACACATGCACAAAAAAGTAGAAAAAATACATGGCACATAAAACATAAAAATTTTAATTTTAATAACAGGGCTTCACAGTACAGCTCTGGTTAAAAAAAAAAAAAAAAAAAAAAGTGGGAGGGCAGGATCAGTGCTGCCAGATGGAAAAGAGAGAGGCAAGAGAGTAAAATCTACTGTTGGGTCCTCTAGCTCCATCTCTCCTGGCCTCAGAACTGTAATTATTTTTCTCATGTATGCACATTAATTCACACACATTCATCAGTCAATTCAGCAACAAACAGCTGAAGTCATCAAGAGGGTCCCAACTACACTGTCTGAAAAGTCCTAGTTTGGGATAGGGTCCAACTTCCCTGACCCCAGAGATTATCTTCACATCAGAAGTTGACTGTCAGCTTTGGCTGAAACCGAAAAGCAAGGCAGTGATGAGGTTTTAGAGACAAGCAGCATGGATCCTTTTAATGGTGCTGGCCTTGAATCTTTCCATATGTAGCCCAAGAATCACTACATCCACAAAGCCATTGCTCTTAAAGCTGCTGAGATGCCATAAAGCAATGAGGCACAGAAAAAAATTCTAGTGCCTTTAACAGAGAATCCAAAAACGTTAGAGTGCAGGCTATGGAATCACATAGATCTGGTTCAAAACCAGTCATTTGCTAGCATGGGATTCGGAGCAAATCACTTCATATTCTCTTTTGATATTTCAGTCTGTAACATGGGGATTATACTGTCTGTTCAGAGGAATCAACGTGAATGCATGTAAACACTCCCTGGTGTGAGATACTCCCCAAGGTTGCAGGGGGTTCACTTTTTTGGTTATTAGCATAAGAGGACGTACACATGTGGCCTGACTACTTCACAATTACTTGATATTTATATTTCCTCCAATGCTCTCTTTAAGGGCTTGTCTTCTTTTAAGCAAATTTAGTAACGTACAAAATTTTGGATTTGATTAGAGAAGACTTATCTGCATTACAGAATCATAGTAGGTTTCCCTTAGGCAGCAAAAATGTGTTTGATAGAAGTTCTATTTAAACAACTTTTTTTGGGCCTGCAAAAGATGTTACCTTCTTTGGAAGTAATAATGAAAAGGTTAAGGTTAAATCCTTCTGACTTCCTTTCCCTGAAGACTTCCAGAGTTTGCCTTTAAAGGGCATCTATTTCTTTAGCATTAGACAGATATTTATAATTGCTAATTGAATGACATTTCTAGTACAGATGTATAAACACAAAAAAATCTGGGCTACAGTAAAACAGACCCACATTTTAAAGCAATCATATCTTAGTGTTACATAAAACTTCCTCGAGGCAAAGTAAAATAAAGGGAGCCTATCAGGACAGAGAATGGAACTGGCTTGTGATGAAGGCAGGGGATCCTGCTGCATGTGAAATCTGCCTTGGTTACTGGATATGCCCAGCTCTCTGACTTGGCAATAAGATTTTCCTGAAATCTTTTTTTCTTCCTAGATTCTCCTTCTCTGAAGGAATAGAAATAGAAAAATTATTATATGTTTTCATTTAAAATTGAGAAGTCAGTTTTCTTCCTAAAGAAACGTATTTTCACTTCTTATTTAAAAAATGAGAAAAATATGAAATTTCACTTTACAGTCAAATTTTTAAGAACGCATATATCTTATGCATACTTCAATTTAACATATCGTGGTTTAATGATCCTCGATTATTCATCATTCATCACTGTCACTTATTTATAGCATATAAACATATTCCTCTAAACATATTTATAATTATCAGTCTTGACAGCACTACAAAGCACATGCTATGTACAGGGCTTTTTTCAGACACTAAAATGAATGGTGCAAAAACAGCCAACAACAAACCTTTAGCAATCGTTTTTTAAGAGCCTTAATACCCATCGAATACCATCTTATTAAAATGTGGGTCTTTTTTACATACTGAAAAAACTGCTGTGTGAGCTGCTCTTATCTTTCCACAGCTTTAGGGTTCTGGATCCTTTGTGGTCAACCTTTTCCCTTTGCCAATGGGTACTGGTTCTGTGACATTTCATGCTGCACGTGTGGCTATGTAAGCCAGGATAGTAATATTCAAACCTCATGTGTTAGGGCCAAGAGTCAGGAATAAAGTCCAACCCAAAAAAGAATAAGCAAATGAGACTGAGTGGGGGAGGGGTTTTATCTTCCTTAAAAGCAGTAACATAGGTCCCTACTAGAGGCAGGATAAGAGATCACACAAACTAGTGAAAGAAAAATGGGAACAAAAGACTGGAACCATCTATAACATCAGAAGGACTAGAAACGGGAAGAGGAATTATCTTTCCACGTAATAAAAATTACATGAGTCTATGAAAATTCTATTTATTTGGGTACATGAACCCCAGACTGATCATGATATACAAAAACAATTTTCACATTAGGGAGACAGAAACATATACAATATACGAGAGGCTGAAAGACAATCATAAAAAGAGGGTTAAAAAACCCTCAAGTCCATTTTCTGTCAAAGATTTGCTTTGGAGGGATTGGGTTGGAATTGTTCATTTAAAATACTGAAACATCATGCAGAAACCTGTTTTAGAGTCATTCTGATTTAACACATTATAATTTATGTGCTTATGTTATTTAGGAACTTAATGCAAGTAAATCCTTTTTACTGAACTACAAATATAGAGACTCTTACCCAATCCATCATTTCCCAATCACAATGATAACAAAATAAATTCAGTCAATGCTCTCTTCTTAGCATCATGTATACTTTTCACTAAAATTTCACTTAGCCAGTCAAGGAAGCAAGCATTGGAACTGCCTTAAATAATCAAATTATTTGTGGTACACTAATTCACCACCTGCAAAGTTAATTTCCCATAAAAAATAAAAGTCAACATTCAGTAACTAGGTAAATGTCACATAAAATTTAATGTTTTTGGAAATGATCCTCGAGAATTATTCTAGTTGATTTTCAAAGACGATTTAAGACATACTTTCTAAGGTTCATTTTTTTGTCTCAATATTTGCAATGGTAAGAACAACCCAGAAACTCACCTCAGTGTGTCTTTGATGTAATGCATTATATTCCTTCTTCAGTTCTGCTTCTCTTTCTTCAAGTCTGCTAACTGAAATTAAGATACATAGGCTTAATCAAAACAAGAAATTTTACTTGGAAGAGTTCATCTTTAAAACTTGAAATGGGCTATCCATAGTCCTTAGCAACTTTAGGACTCAGTGCTCCATATGAAATTCTTCACAAGGCTAGTGACCTCATTTCATCACCCTTAATATGTAAAACTTTTGTAACTGATTTCTAACATTATTAAAGTTCTTTTCCAATACTGGCCAATATGTGAAAGTATCTTGTTTTTAAGTACTTTTTCCACTTCAGGCCTTCTCAATTTCAGGGACTCATCTTCTTTTATTTAGCTCCCTCTGCTGGTGGATTTTGTGAGTGGCACTTATTCTGGTTAGCGCACACAGAGTATAACTTTATGATATTACAAAAATAGAAGTTTTAGATCTTGAGACACAGAATGTCAGGAGAGGATTTCATAAGAACTAATAATTAATATCAAAGAGGTATGATTCAGAGAAAAAGATTCCAAGAAGGACCACAAAGAAACTGCAGTACTCAAGACAGATGATGGTTAAGGGCAGTCTCGGCACTGTTACCACAGAGAAAGGAACACAAAACCATGCTGGCTGCGTGGCAGACGGGAGACAGGCCAGCCTGGAGGAGCCCAGACTGGCTAAGGAGCAGTGGGAGGCAGTCTCCAGGGAAGAATTAAACCTGGTGCTAAAGGAGTTTGTGGAGATATTCATTAAAGTCTGCTTAATGCCTTAGGTTAGTTGGAAATGTTCTCTTGGACTAAGGGTCAGCTAGCTGCATACATGCAAGGCTATCTGTAAGTCACAATCTGTGGCTGCTATAGATAACTGTAAGTAAATACCTACTAAGAGCTTTAAAAGCCCACACACGCCAAGTTTTACACGTCTAATGTTAATACACTAGACACAAAAGTTGTGCTGTACAGTAAACTCATCTTTGGTTTGTGTAGCTTTACCTGTCACCTTTGTATGAGTATCTTGAAAATATATCATTAATTAGGAAAACTGTAGCTCTGACTTTCTGCTTTGATTTGTTTCTAATTCAGGCCTAATGTGTTGACTTACTGAATTCGCACCAGTGAGTGAACTTGACTACAATACCCGTGGTGCACACTTTAAATCGTGCCAGGTGAGGGTCAAGTACATTTGCTGCTCATCTTATCCTGTGGCTGAAGAGCAATAAGCAAACTTGTAATGCAGATATGTTGTGATAATACAGTAGATGCTGAAACCATAAAAATTTTCGGTGTTGCTTCTATGATTTTTTAAATTAAAAAACGGAATCCAAGCAAGCTATACTTAGTAACAATTTCAAGTAAACATTTTCTACTACTTCTTTTCAATTAAACTGATTTAAAGCTTAAATCCTAAGGCTACTGGATCTATCCTCAATTACTCATTTGTGTGACTCAAGGTTTTCTTGATAATATACAACCAAAACAAAAATTGGATCCTCAGGTAATTTCAAATATGTGCTCAACAGTACAGCCTCATTATTCTCACCAGCTGGGTTGACATGAATTCATAAAATAAATTTGTATCACTATCACCATTACTACTGCTAACAGCAACACTCACCCTGAATTATGCACCATCCTAAGCACTTTATATAAACTAACTTATTTGAGCCTAACAGTAGTAACTTCATGATGTAAGTATTATTATTGCATTCATTTCACAGAGGAGGAACTAAGGCAAATAAGGGTTAGGTAACTTGCCCAAAGCCACATGGTTAGTAAATGGCAAAACAAGGATTCCTAATGGAGGAGGCTGGCTCCAGAATCTGTTCTTAGTTACCATGCTATACTGTTTCTCAAGAAATACTCCATTTAAAAAAAAAGAAGAAAGAAATATTCCTTTTAATCTCTTTTAAATATTGAAGTCTACTTTAAGATTTCATATGGGGAAAAATAAAGTATAGGAAGTAATCCTTTTTGCGCCAAATAAACAAACAAAACCCCCCTAGTTCTTATGGAAATAACTTAGTCACAGCTAATTTGAAAAGACATCAAACTGCCAAGCAAAATACATACCCAATTTTATTAATCCATCAGGGAAATGCACATTAAAACCAAAATGCAACGCCATTACATACTATCAGAACTGCTAAAACATAAAACACGAGCGCCGATACAGGCATAGTAACTGAAACTGTCATATGCTGCTGGTGGGAGTATAAACTGGTACACTCAATTTGAAAACTGTGTGGCAAGGTTTAATAAAATTGAATATTTGTCAACCCTATGACAAAACAATTTCACTCTTAGGAAATTCATATATATGCCCAACTAAAGACATTTAAAACAATGTTCAAAGCAGCACTATTAGTAATAGTACAAACCTGGAAACAAACCAAATGTCCCTTAACAACAGAATGAATATATAAATTGTAATGTTTTCATGTAATGGAATACTATACAACAGCGATAATGAACAAATTATTGTCAAACACAACATCATGGACAAATCTCACAAACATGATGTTGGGGAAAGAAGCACACACAAAAGAGCACATACCATATGATTCCAGATATATGAAGTCCAAAGACATACAAAACTAATCCATAGTGTTAGAAGTCTGGATAGTAAGGACCTTGGAGTTACTGACCCAATGACTTAACTGTCTGCACAGCCCCACCCCACTCCAAACACACTACACCTACTCACAGACACTTTCCTTGAGTTGAACACTCATTACTCCTTATGCTCTCTAACAATTGCTACGAGTTCTACATATAGCACAGGATTTAAAGAGTATTCAGAATTAATACAAACGACTTGTGCTGTTGTGACATCAGAATTCATAACAGAGGTGAGCAAAAAAATGTCACCACATTGCAGAGAAGGAAATAAAAGATGAGCATCATGGGAAAGATTACTCTTTTGAAGGTCATGGTGGTGATATCTATTAAAATAAGCAATATTTATATCCTTTGACCCAATATTACTATTCTTGTTATTTATCCTACAAAAATGCTTCCGCCACTGCCCATAGAGCGATAAAAATGGATGCTCTATATAACATATTTTACAATAACTGGGACCTCCCCCAAATTTGTCTTTAGGGGTTAAGTGAACTATAATAGTCATACTATGGAATACAACCCAGTAGCTTTGTTACTTCCTAGTTGTGTGACCTTGGGTAAATTAACCCCTCTGGGCTTCGGCTTCCTTATTTGTAAATAAGGAATAACGTTATCTCAGAGTTGGTAGCAGGATTAAGCAAGCTAATATTTGTAAAAGGCTTAAAGCAGTGCCTGGCACACATGGTAAGTGCCATGCAAGTGTTTTTTTAAATACAATACGATAACTAAAGGTACCTGCTAAAAGGAACGCATTATATCTATAGCTTCTGACACAGGATGGTGCCTAGAACTGAAGGGAAGGATACTAAATACATATTGCTATATGGGAAAACAAAAATTGCAAAACAATGCGCAATCTAAACACCATTAAGATGTCTACATAGCTAAAACTGAGCTTCTGATTGTCTCTCCCAAACCTGCTCTTTCCCACAGTCTTCTCAGACCAAAAATCTTACAGTCATCCTTTTGTTCTTTTCTTTCCTTTACATCGTACACCCAATCAGCAAACTCTATCTGTTCTACCTTGAAAACAAGTCTAGAATCTGACCACTCTTCACCAACTCAGTTACTCCCATCTTGGCCCAAGAGAGCCTCTCCTGCCAGGATTATTATAGTTTTCTAACTAGTGTTCATGCTCCAGCCTTTGCATCCTTATATTCTCAGTACAGTACCCTGGGTGGAGTCAGATCATGTCCTTCCTCTGCTCAAAATCCCTCAGTGGTTTGCTGTTTTATTTTTTAAACACAGGTACACAAGTTCTTACAACAGTCTACAAGACCCTTCAGGATCTGACATTTCATGTCATATCACCCTTCACCCCCTAACCACTCCCATTAAGTCAAACTTGGAGAGAAGCTCTTTTACAAGGTCTTTATCAAATGTCTTGGATGAGAGCTGGACTCACAGCTTATATAAACAGGTTCTATGATTTTATGCTGGCTTGTTAATCAATGTGGGTTCACGTAGCTTTGTTGTAACGTACCATGCAATAGCAAGATTCTGGGAAAGAACACCTAAAGCTCCAACATACCTCTAATTGACAGAGATTTCTGATATTTATTCAAATGAACATGAGCATTGTTCAACAGTCAAATTAGGTTCATCTACAACAATTCCTTCAAATTCTATTAATCACTTTTTCCTCCTCAGCATTTCTGATTATCCCTATCTATAATTCCTTATGAGCACTGGTGGTACGGTGGTTAAAAGCCTGGCTGCTAATCAAGAGGCTGGCAGTTCAAATCCACTAGCTGCTCCTTGGAAACCCCATGGGGGAGTTCTACTCTGTCCTATAGGGTCGCTATGAGTTGGAATCAACTCGACAGCAACAGGTTTTTGGTATAATTCCTTAAGCTTCCATTCACAGCTTTCTACTCCATTAGACTTACTTTCTCCTAAATTTATTTCCATTTGGCATCATATTCTTACTTTTACCTCAAAAATAACTATTGATAAACTATCGATCAACCCAGTCTCTAACCACCTCTTTGAAAATAGACGTATTAATCTCATATAAATTATCTTCATCTTTTTTATTTCTTAGTAAGCATGTACCATACCAAAAAAAGCATTTAGCACATGCAAACTACACATGGTTACACATGAATTGTCCCTAATCCTATCTGTTCTGTTCACAGGAACTAAAGTCTTAAAGAAGGAGCCCTGGTGGCACAGTGGTTAAGCACTCGGCTGCTAACTGAAAGGTTGGCAATTCAAACTTACCAGCTGCTCTGCAGGAGAAATGTGGCAGTCGGCTTCCATAAAGATTATAGCCTTGGAAACCCTACGGGACAGTTCTACTCTGTCCTATATAGTCACTGTGAGTTGGAATTGACTCAATAACAATGGGTTTGGCTTTTAATAAAGTCTTAAAATTACAAGTCTTAAACATTCACCATCTCTCATAAAAACAAAAGTTTATTTTCTTAATCCACAAAAATGATATTTTGAAATACTTTCAGTTACTGCATATTCTAGACTCATATGCTGACAAACAATGCTCATTTTTCATTATATTTTGATGCAAAATAAATTACAAATATGATTACATCAGGCTCTTCTCAGTTTTCTACATGTTGTACTATTTAATACTACTAATACTACTAACTTCATTTTTTTGACAGCAAAAGATCCAGACTAAAAGCAATACATCTCAAAATATAAACTGACAACACTGACAGAACTATAATTTATTGCACACTGCATTTTTTATTAGTCAGCTGTATCAGTATTGGATTCTGACTTTGTCTAGCATCTTCATAACTATGCTTAAGATTCAAGTAACATCTTCAACCAGTTAAAAATAAACAATGGCTTTTAAAATTTCACAAACACACTAACCTAACAATACTGAAAAAAATTCTAAAGTGGCATCATCCACAAAAAGACAAAACTAAAATTGACTATTTTGGCTATCTTTAACGCAAAAATGCAAAAGTCTCTGTAGTTAAAGATTTGTCACTCTATACACCTCTAAATTTTCCCTTTTAGTGCCAAATATTTTAAATCTGAATATAGTAGGTTGTGAAGCCAAAAAAATAAAAGTAAGAAATCTGAAAACAAATAGTAGTGTAACTGTATCAGGCAATTCAGAGGACAATATACTGTTTTATAAAAGCAGTAATAATGTATAGTTTATTTATTCTTAATTACACTCATTTTCACTATTTTGCACCCCAGAGAAGACAATTTAAAAATTTACCTTATGCTATATCTATAGTATAATTCAGTACTAAATTTTAGAATGTTTCTCATGAATGAACAAAATAAAATTTGGAAAAACCATACTTAAGAAATATTTTCTAAGCTTATAGAGCTATATGTTTGTACTCGTTAGGAAAATCCAGAGGTATTTTCCTAGAATAGTCTACTTTATTTACTCATAAAGTCTGAGTAGTAAAATACTTCTCTTCAAAATTCACATATTCAATTCATTCCGTTACTAATTTTGTAGCCAATTAACACATACATCTTGTTAGCAAAATCTGACCCCTGAATCAATTCACTACCTCCTGAAAAGTAAAGTTTGAACTCTTTTATACAGTGAAACCTGTGAGAGCTGAAATTCGATGGGACTGCCTTGTTTTTCTGGGTCTCGCAAGTTTTCTGCCTTTGACATGGTGTATGTAGTCTCACCACTTTTCTATAGCTATCTATTAGTGGAAAATATTTGAGTTTTCCTTCTCTGACAGGTTTCCACCCTACACGGGTTCTGGCTTTTGCAGGTTTTACTGTATTAATCACCTTCTTAAAACATTTTTAATTTTTTTGTTCCTGTGATCTTAGAGACTATTTTAAATAATTAACCTGTCATAGCTACTAAAACATCCTATCCACCCCAAATTTTAAAATAAAAGCAAACAATTTATCTCATGGTTAAAAATGTCTTTGTAATTACATTTAAATCTGTAGAAATGATAATCAGTCCCTCTAGCATTAACTATTATCTACTGCCATCTTCCTCTTCATTTCAGTACAAGAATAAATCATAGCCTATACACATCAGTCTACTTACATGAGGCACTTAACTAATTTATTCTCTATCCCATTAAAATTAATCCGAAGGCTGGTCATTTTTATATAGTTATATTCAGATATATTAATGATAACTAATTACACAAATTAAAACAAGGCTAATGTATTACCTTAGCCTACTACTAGCAGGCAACCACAGCATTACAAAGATGATTCAAACATTCTGTTATCCACTTCTCCACTTATGGAGAAAGAACTAGGTTAAACAAGGCAGCATGCTGGTAGAAATACCAAGGAATATTTTCCCAGAGTGATTATTTATTATATTCAACTCTCTGTAAAACTATAAAGTATATGCTTTCAGTCAGCCAAGTTAAGAGTTTTGGTTGTTTCTAGCTCTGAGACCAGCAGTGGGGGAAAAAAAAAAACAAAACCTCATTCAAAGTCTATCCCTTAATACAAGCATCAGGAAAATACAGCTTAATTTTATAATAACCTATTTTTAAAAGGAAAAAAAGGGACGTCAAGAGATAGATAAGGGAACAAAATCCCAACATTTAGTAAATGTTTGTTGAATAAATGAATGAATATGCAGTGAAGAGTTTTAAAATGATAATAAAAATTAAATTACCGAGAGGAACCCTGAAGTTATCTTGAAAAATCAGATTTTATGAGCACAAATCACAAATGCTATATTTTCATTAAAATTCCCTCATTTTATCCTCCTCAGATAACTCACAGCAGAAGGAATATAGGTGGACAGTTGCTAAACTTTAGGTACATTCACTCCCTTGCCTCACTTGAGCTAAAGCATGTACCACCAACCAAGACAATTGGCTGTTAAGTTGGAGCAAACACTGGACAGATATTTACCAAAGCAGCTCTCTCTTTTTTTTGGACACACAGCTAGACTACATATCCTATCTTCTGCAGTTAGCTTCTGACTGAGTTACAGCCAATGAAGGAGAAACAAAAGCGCTATGGGTCACTCCTAGGCCTGGTCAGGTTAAAAACCTTCCACGTGCAATATTCCATTTTCTTTCCCCTTCCTCCAACTTAATGCAGGCAAATATGAGAAACTTGCAAGCCATGAGTTGAAGATGGTGGAGCCATAATAGAAAAGAGCTGTGTCTCTGAAGAAACTGCCGTCTATAGGAACACCCATTTTGTACTTTACATAAGCAAGAAATAACTTTGAGTCTGTGTTTGTGTATGTATATCTTTGTGTGTGGCTTGTTTGCTACAGTAACTAGTTATCTTAATTTATACATTAGCTTATAAACATGCATTAAAGTCCTCTTAAAAAGCATTCTAAACCATCAAAGGAACGTCACTCCATGGTGCTTTAAGAATAGTTTCTTTGTATCTTTGTTACTCTTCATAAGTTTCTGGATATTATTCTGACAATTATTCTCTCCTCCCTAATACCTGTAGGTACTCTGACAGAAGCTATGATTTTCTGTATTTCATGTTTGCTTTACCTGTACTGTGATTCTAAATATTAGTATTTTTTACAGTACATAAATTAACCACCAAGATCATACAATACAAATTAAGAACTTCTCCCTAATTACTGAAAACATTTACAATGCTCAGTACAACAAGACAGTCAATGGATTCAGTTTTCTCAAGGCCTAAGTCACATGAGATGATTAAACAGTTTTGAGAAATATCTTTTAATGCTGGAGGGAACAGTCTTTTGAAAGTCTTGAATGTCACTAAGAAATCCGTAAAGGGAAAAGGAAAGGGAACTAGAAGGGGAGGGGAGAGGAAAAGGAAGGCCCATCTGGGCAGTGATGGCAGACATGTCGAAAAGCCTCAAGTGCCATAAAATTAACCTATGCCTACAGTATTACATCTTAAGTGTATTAAAAGATTCCTTCTAGTTTAACAGTTCCCACGTGAACCCAAAAACCTCCAAACAATCTTAGGAAAAATCTTAAAACCTTATTATTGTATTCATCGAAACTAGCCACAACCTGAGATGAACTGGAAATAAACAAGATTCTTCTGTTCATCCAACCTACCCTAAAACAACAGATAAGTAATCTGCAATTTTTTTAAACTGCTAATTTTCTAGGGGTAAAAATCAAACAAATCGAGGCATCTAAAAAGGGGGTGGGGGGAGAAAAAAAAATCAAAGAACTTATCCAAAATTTCCCCTTTATGATGTCTAATGGAGATGGATTTAGCCTCATGCTGAATGCTCTTTCTTTCTATCCATCTTTCCAAAGAGCAAGAGGATATGATTAAGGCAGGAAGAGCCACCTGCTCTGCCTGCTCAGAATCAGAGCTTACCTCCTTAGATTGATGGCTTTTGCCAAGTTTGGAACACCTTCCATCTCTGTTGTCTTCTGCCCCATCAGACTGCTGATAGGCCTATGGGGGGAAGAAAGAGAAACAGACCTGCTAGAATGCCATACATATCCAACTCATTATTTGCCTTCTCAAAAGGAATCGTCAGTTCTCACTGTTCATGAAAGGCAGATAATCCAACCGCTACTGGGTCTCAGATGATTGACATCGGTCTTTCAGAAGCTTCTCTTTGAACATCAAAAGTCCCAAAAGGTAAGCAAGAATCAAACGCTGACTTAAAGCAAACAAAATCTCAAACAACCAAATCAAAACAGTAATAAAAACCTATCCTCTGCCAACTAAGTCCTTCACTGTATCTCTAAACTTCAGAAGATTTTCAGACAGATGTTATATGTTATAAATAAATGACACAATGTGAAATTCTAAAATATTTTAAAGTGCTCATAAATCAATGATCACATCCTTAATACAGAGTAGGATAACTTCAAAGAATCCCAGTAGAAAGGGATTCTAGAGATCTGACCTACTCACTGCCTTGAAGACATTTATCTAAGCCATCCACAACAGAGACCTGACTTTTCTCCTATCTAAAGTCTCCATGTAGGGACGGTCCGTGCTTTCTCTCAACACATATTCTTGTGCATCATCCTCGTAGTTAAGAAATACTCCTTATGACCAAACAAAAGTAACAAATTCATTTTCTCTAATCTCCCAAAATTACAGAAAAATGGGTTGGTGTCTTCCTTATTCATCTTCTTATATGTTTGAGAAGTAATCAAATCATTCATTTTTATTCTGTTTTCTAGGCTAAATCACCAGAACTCCTTTAACCTTTAGCAAAATAATTTTCTATGAAATATTTAGTTCTAGATACTAATCATAAACTATACCTTTAAGATTCTCAAGAGAGAAAACTAGAATACAGATATGAAAAAGTCCAATTACAGATAATAACACATAAAACATATCTAAAGACCACACAGGATATTAACTAATTAAGCATAAGTAATACATGTTAGTGTTTGCATCATTATCTTTCGCCTAAATTTTCTGCTTTCTCTGTCATATATGTTACTATTGTTAAGTGTCACTGAGTTGATTTCAACTCATGGCAATGTCATGTAACAGAGCAGAAATGCCACATAGGGCTTCCTAGGTATAATCTTTACAGAAGCAGATTGCCATGTCTTTCTTGTGGAGCCACTGGGTGGATTCGAACCAGCAACCTTTCAGTTGGCAGCTGAGCACCTCACCGTTGCGCCACCAGGGCTCCTTTGTCAAATAGGCACTAAAAAAGAAAGCCCTCAAACAAAGTTTATTAAATATACAGATATTCTTAATACTGCAAAAGAACTAGGTTCTAGTTAAATGGACTAAAAAGTAACTTTCTGTATAATGAATTTCATTTTCTTGCTTTTTTAAAATCAGAAGATATAGAAGCTGAAATTACTAAAGCTGCCTTTTTGAGAATATACTTTCAACAAAAATAGAAATGATCAGTTATCTACTTTCATCATTCTAAAACTTATGTAGAAGGGATTGGCTATTCACAAGATAAAGTCAAAGTGGAAAAGTGACCTATTATAATATTATTCAATTTTTTCAAAATATTAACATTCACTGTCAAATGCAAAGCATAGCAAAAGAGTTGATGAAGCTTTTTATAGGCCTAAAGTTATTTTAAAGCAATCTGAAAAATAGTAACAGAAAATGTTTAGGCCCTCTCAACTACTAACTTAAGTATGAAACTATACCTTGTACCCTAAAAATGGTTACTTTTTCTTCTTTGCTGTGAAAATTCTCACTTTATCAGTCACATCATTAACTGACAGACCCTGCTTATAAATGATTTCCAAATCTGATGTCTTAAGCCATTTACTCCTTTAAAATATAAAATATGTTAATGATTATACTATTTTCATCTAGCAGAGTACTGATTCTTACGTTCAAGAAACAAAGATTGTTTTCCTTCCAATTATAATAGCTGATTCAAGCAGAAGGAATGAATGTATTTTATAACACTTAAGATCTTGATGCCAAATTTAGACAGAAACGGTAGAAAAGCAAAGTACAAGGCTCTACCATAAATGTCTTCAGTTGTCCAAAAGCATTTATCCATTTAATTAAAAGGAAGGAAGAGCAGAATCAGAATAGATTTAAGTAGCTCAAAATCACTGCCATCTAAACCTTGCCATCTCCTTCACAAAAGACAATGGTTCTATATCCTAGGGTAGAATTCAAGGGAAAAGTAATCTCTTGTAAACCCCAGGAACTTGAGGGCAACACAGTCCCAAAAGAGATTCAAATAATAAACGACTCTGTATCAGCTCTAGGTGCTAACATGTTGTGGATAACGATTCAAATTCATAAACTATGAAATTTAGAATTTCATAAAAATGGAATTTTTTAAATGGAATTTGCTACTAATCCATACTTCTCCAATTCTGTTCTCATTAGAAATGGCCAAACATTATTAAATACCAAGAACCACTAAAATGTTCATATTCCTTGACCTACTTCCTTAAATATATTCTAAGAAAATTATCCAAAAAGGCGGAAACTTGTAGGTGTCAAAAATATTCACAGCAATATGATTCACTACATTAGAAAAAATGTCCAACCAAAAGGGGAATTTTAAAAAAATGTACTTATATTTATTTTTACCCTGATTCATTCCACAAAGGATTTGAGATAGCTTACAAGAATTCATACATTTATATGTATAAAATTAGATCAAGGGAGAGAACAATTTAAATATGCCATACAGGTAAAGTCCAAACCAGCTATTATGGTTGAGCTTCAAAGTTGTTCTGAGCTTCTGGGCAGCCAAGGCAAAAAAATTAAGTGTAGAGGAAAGGACAAAGCATAGTTTCTTAGGGAAAACAAGAATCGTTAAGAGATGATACAGCTTTTGGATGGTGGGTATATGCAGACACTAAAAGGTAATAATAAAGATTATGTAACAATAAGAAAAACGCTTATGATAATGTTATGTGAAAAGATATAAAATTACATATACACTCTAACTGCAGTGAGATTAAAAAACATGTACATATTGAAAAAGACTAGAAGGCCATGCACATGTCCTTTCTTCCCCACAAAACTGAGATCTCTTTGACCACAAGGACCACAACTGGACCTGGGCAGAATGCTAGACACAGAAGTAGTTTATTATTTTTAATTGTATTAAAATGTCTATATTTACTTGAATCATAATATAATATTTGGCTTACAAGACAGAAATACTCAACATACAACAGAATCAATGAATATAAAAGCTATTTGCTGACAAAGAACCCACTACTGACATAGAATGAATGGTGAGGCAGATTATAGATTCCTTATATGGTTGATCTACCAATAGGCCTTTCTCAATTCACAATTTCCTCATTTTGTACCATATATATTTCAGACACATCCTTAAGGCTCACAAGATGTTAACTATCAAGAAACGTTAATTTTACTCCAGATAAGGAATAATATATAGGACTGTTTTTTCTATCATTTAATCATGCTGTAAGAACCAAAAATGTTCCTACATTACTTCAAATTTTTAAGAGAACAACCAGAAATCTCCAAAATCAAACAAGACCACACACAAAATTGTAACAAAAATTTTTATAGTCTCAACTTCTCAACATTCTTGTTAAATCATACTACAAACTGACAGACTCCATATTATCAAAGCTTGAAAATGTGTCTTTCAATTCAGTTCCTATTTGACTCTTTCTTGAGTCTCAAATAGTAATAACTGCAACTAAAATTTCCCCTTTTAACATAGGAAGTAGTCTTCAGAGCAGATCTTGGACTTTTATTGTAGCTACTTTTTTAAAGGGAAATGTGCCCCAAAACACTTCAGAATTGGCAGACATAATCTTTTGAAATTAAAGACTCTCACTCATTATACAAATATAAACACTGAAACTGGATAAGACAAAGTTATCAGATGACTTCAAAAAACGGCACTGAACAGAAAAATTGCGTCCACCACTCCTCGACTACAGGTAATGCCAATACTAATTTCAAGGGCTTTTAAAAGTAGATATTAGGTTACAACTACTTTAACAAAAATCACTATTTTTTTTTTAAATTAATAAAGAAGATTAAACAGTCCAGATAATCTCTTCCTTATTATAACATAAAGAATGTGCTCTTCCAATATACACATCGATTTAAATTTCTTTTTATTCTTTAAAACACACATTCCCAGTGCTGGTTTTCCAACAACATAGGGTACTGATGATGCCTCCTACCAACACCTTTAAAAACAAAAACAAAAAACACAAGGGGCTTCGACTCATATTAGAGATTTGCGGGAGGGAAAACTAAGGGAGTAAACATTTTTTAAATAGTTAAATATTTTTCAAATAAATCTTTTGAGATGTTTAAATGTGGTTTCAAAATAAAAACTGGGAAAAATTTTATGATTATACTTAAATTTCATCTTATACTCAGGTAAGGTCTAGAGAAAAATAGAAGGAAGCAGTAGGAAGAAAACAATTACGTAGGTGGAAAAGAGAAGGGAGAGACAAAGGTTCAGTAAATCCCAAAGCATTAATAAAAGAAGACTCACTACAGCCTCAGCTCACAACCATGAGATTTAGCATTATCAACTCTGTATATCTGAATGGTTAATTTTGATTAACGACAGTTCTGAGTTCTTCAACTGTTATTTAGATACTAAGAGTTGTTTCAAAGTGGGATAGCAGATTTCCAGAGCAGAAATTCTTGGAAGGATATTAACAACAAAAATAAAATTTTCAGATCGAATTAAACTCAAAACCATATTCAATACTTGGTTAAGAATTTCCTCATTTCTTCCCTAGAGTATAATCAATTATGTAAAATGATATATAGCTTTAAAAAATTACTTCGAACTAAAATGGAAAATATGATAATCATTATTTTTGTAGAGAGGAATGAAATGATGGGTACCACAGAACATGACAATTCCAAAAAGGTTGGAAATGTCTCATTGACAAAACAGACTAGATGACAAATCTAAGACACAGAAAAAGACAAATTTTATTTTTTTTAAATTGTGCTTTAAGTGAAATTTACAGTTCAAGTCAGTTTCTCATACAAAAATTTATACACACATTCCTGTAAGTGACAGCACATTCCTCCTTTCTACCCCAGATTTCCCATGTCCATTCAACCAGCTCCTGTTCCTTTTTGCCTTCTCATCTCGCCTCCAGACAGAAGCTGCCCATTTAGTCTCATGTATCTACCTGAGCTAAAAAGCACACTCTTCACAAGTATTATTTTATGAAAAGGACAAATTTTGAGATACTCAAAAATGCCCCTAAATTGATCACCTTCTTTAATTAAGAAACTACTATATTTTGTTGACATTTACTAGAATGGAATAGGAAGCATGTTTTTATTTTAGTAATAAAAGGGCTAAAGTACATGTGAAAGAACTAGTAATTCATCCTGTTCAATTACTTTGTGAAAAAAGAAAGAATAGCTCCTTTGAATGTATGTAAGAGACATGTTTTAAGGCACCAAGATATAAAAATACCGTTTCAAGTACAAGTTAATTTTTCCTGTAGTATCTCCTTTATCATAGAAGCAGATTACTTAAAACATAGAAGGATTCCTGACAAGGAATTCTCTTCCAAGCCAGAAGAAAATTTTCCTGCTCAAAACTTAATACTCTTCAGAAATGGAGACGGTAATGTAGAACAATGAAAGTTAGGTCAGTTCTACCAACTATGCCTTTAGTGTGTAGTTCTGAAATACTCTATAATTCCTGTTATAAAAGCACAATTAAGTTAGGTGTCATGGATTGAATTATGTCCCCCAAAAAATGTGTGTATCACCTTCACCGGACTGAGTCTAGTACAGCTAGATGGTGCCTGGCTACCACCACTGACTGCTCTAACCAGGATCACAATAAGGGGTCCTGAACTGAGCTGGAAAAGAATGTAGAACAAAATTCTAACTCATAAAAAATAGACCAGATTTACTGGCCTGACAGACTGGAGAAACCTTGAGAGTATGGCCCCCAGACACCCTTTTAGCTCAGTGGTGAAGTCACTCCTGAAGTTCACTGTTCAGCCGGGGAATAGACAGCCTCATAAAACAAAACAGGACTAATGAGGCACAGCAGTCCAGGGACAAGGACTAGAAGGCAGGAGGGGACGGGAAAGCTGGTGATAGGGAACCCAAGGTTGAGAAGGGACAGCATTGACATGTCATGGGGTTGTTAACCATTGTCATAGGGCAATATGCATACTGTTTAATGAGAAACTATTTGTTCTGCAAACCTTCATCCAAGGTACCAAAAAAAAAAAAAAATTATCTATGTGAGATCAAATTGACATCCGCAACTCAAAAGGTTTGATGGGAAGCCTAGGGGGCAGTGAGTTGAAGATAATGGTGATGGAATAATTTGGAAAAGGATAGTGAGAATAGTAGCACAACTGGAAGAATGTAGTTGATGTCACTGAATTGTACATGTAGAAACTTTTGAAATGGTGTAACTTTGGCTATGTATATTTTCACCAAAAAAAGAAAAAAGGTCCTCCAAGATCGAGAAGGGAGAGTGTTGACATATCGTGGAGTTGTTAACCAATGTCATAAAACGATCTGTGTACTGACTGTTTAATGAGAAACTATTTGTTCTGTAAACCTTCATCTAAACTACAATAAAAATAAATTTAAAAAAAAAATGTGTGTATCAGTTTGGCTGGGCCATGATTCCCAGTATTGTGTGGTTGTCTTCCACTTTGTGATTGTAATTTTATGTTAAAGAGGATTAGGGTGAGATTGTAACACCCTTACCTGATCACATCCTTGATCCAATGTAAAGGGAGTTTCCCTGGCATGTGGCCTGCACCACCTTTTATCTTACAACAGATAAAAGGAAAGGGAAGCAAGCAGAGAGTTGGGGACCTCATACCACCAAGAAAGCATGTGAGCAGAGTGCGTCCTTTGGACCTTGGGTTCCTGTGCAGAGAAGCTCCTAGTCTGGGGGAAGATTGATGAGGAGGCCGACAGAGGGACAAAAGCCTCCCCCTGGAGCTGATGCCCTGAATTTGGACTTTTAGCCTACTTTACTGTGAAGAAATAAATTTCTCTTTGTGAAAGCCATCCACTTGTGGTATTTCTGTTATAGCAGCACTAGATGACTAAGACATTAGGGTTCAAATAATATTTCCAACATCTACATTTTCTTCTTTTTTGAGAATCCTTAACTCTTGAAGTGTACCAAAAACTTGCAACTGCCACCACGGCTGTCTAGATGAGTAGTCCTCATAGTAATGTGACTCCAGAAATATATCTGTTAGTGCATGCACTGTAGAGACCATCTCTCTAGGTTCCCTAAGACCTCAAATTCCTACGGTAGAATCATAGAACTCATTCAGTGTATTGAATGTTAACAGAAGAAGGGTGCACTGCTCTGGGTATCTACCAAACCGAAAAGTACAAAGATATGGCTCAAGTGGTCTCGCTCAAGTTGGCTTCTGTTACCAAACACCCACTGGCTCCCTTTTATGACAACTGCTTAACAGCCATGTGAATTCTCCTTGAATTCTAAAGGGCCTGAACTCCAGACTACCAGTGTTTCTAGGTTAGCTCTATTATGCTCTTCCAGAGTTCTAGAGGGAGCAGTCAGTTCTCACACATACTCCAAGCCTGGTGGTGAGGGTTATCCACTTGGCACGGCAGTCCCTTAACAGCAGGTGTCACCATGTAGCCTTAATGGGTGGCATGGGAAGAGTAACTGCTGGCCATCTCTTGCTTCCTAGGATTCTGCAAATTTACAAAGCTAAGAGGGAAAAGTGGAGAACTCTGTCTACCTGTATCAGACACGAAAAATAGGCCATAAAGTTCCTCACCATTTCTTTGTCTAATTTTGACTTAATTAGGTCCTTTTTCATTAGCCAAAAAGAGAAGATCATCCTTGGGGATGTTTGAAGCAATCATTATTTTTAAAATCAGGAAAAATTCCATTAGAAAGGAACGAAAAGGGAATTCAGTAATTTTTTTAGATATAACTTGAAAGTTAGAGCTTCTCTTGTTTTTTTAAACTCCAAAGCAATACAGAAACAATGGAACTTTGTGTACCTGATCAAAATTTGAAGAAATGATCCACACACATACAACAACACACACATTCCAGATAACTTTGCCTAATGGATATAGCATAATGTTAACTGCAGACAAAAGCTGGGAGCTAAATGGAAGAAGAGAGTCATATAGGTTTATCTTGGATTCCATTGTTTTTGCATACATGTGTACCATGTGAAAACATGAACAAAAAAGAACTAAACCCAGCTCCCATATCTCACTCTTGAGTTTGGGATGACAATTCCAAGCATATATGTGGAACCCTAGTGAAATGTTAGGCTGAGCCACTGTACTATTAGAGCCCACTCTTCAATGTGTACTTATGAGGAGAGGTATTTTTACTTACTCTGGTCAGCATAGTTTTTTGCTTTAAGTTCAAGTTGTCTTGTTTGAGATTCTAAAGATTCCACTCGGGTCTGCAAGTCCTTTTTTTCCTGTTCTTGAGAGTCTTCAAATTCAATGAATTTCTAATAAAGAAGAACATACATTATTTCACTAGAGAAATAAAACTAGTTTTTATAGTTTCAATTCCTGTGTTTCTTTGTATCAAGAATCACAATTAGGCATTAACTACTTAAAGAGATTTCTGAATCATGAACTTGGGTTGATTTTTAGTTTCTCTGTAAAAATTAACTTTAAAAACCTCCGGATATTGAAGACAAAAGATGACAAAATAATTCGTTCACAGAAATAAATTATCAGAATGCTATTTTTTGTATTAAGGTGTTTCCACTTCATATAGTAGGCATACTGAAGGAAATACCGTATTTTTTACACAAATAATGCTCTATATGGTTTTTGCCAACTACCAACACCCCGTGCCATTTTCATAAGCATGCTATGCCATACATTATATGTGTGGGCGTGTTATTTACATGGGTGCATTATTTGCAGAAAAAATATGGTACATATATTATACTTTAAATATGTAAATCCTTTAGCTAATATAAAAAAAAAACCAAACCCGTTGCCATCAAGTCAATTTTGACTCATAGCGACCCTATAGGACAAAGTAGAACTGCCCCAAGGATTTCCAAGGAGTGGCTGGTGGATTCAAACTGCCAACCTTGTGGTTAGCAGTCAAGCTCTTAACCACTGTGCCACCAGGGCTCCTTAACTAATATACTTGCATATTAATCTGAATTCAAGACACAGTTGTTTTACTCATGATATATACAACAGAAAACTAAAGAATGATGGAATAATCAATAAATATTTGTTAAATAATTGTTTGATTAATGGATAGTCTTGTAGATTTATCTGAAGTATGGAGTTAAAGTTCCTAAGGACAAGGGCATGTACTAGGAATTCCTCTACCAGTCAAATCTAACTTAATAAAACTACTCTCTTCAAGGGGATAAATGACTTGTACACTGTTAAATCTAATATCAATTCTCAGATCTCATCTTACTTGTCCTATCAGCAACATTTGACAACTGATCACTTGCTCCTTAAAACATTTTTTTCATTTGGTTTTCAGGATCTCTCTTTGTTTTCCTCCTACTTTACTGGCTGCTCCTTCTTGGTCTTTGCTGTTTCTTCCAAGTCTCCCCACCCTCTTAACACTGATGTAATAGTTGACTATTTTTCTCTTCCCTGGTTACTGCTATCCCCTAATGATCTCATCCAGTTTCATGGTATATGCTAACCATACACTGCCCACATTCAAATTTCTATCTCCAGCCTGGACCTAAATTCCGTATTTGCATGTCCAACTGCCTACTGGACAACTTAATTTGGATGTCTAATAAGCATTTTAAACTTTACATGTCAAAACCTGTTCCTTTCCCAGTCTTACTTAGCTCTTTGAATTACTGTGGCCAATTGCTCACACCTAAATTTTGGACTCTCCTTTAACTCCTGTCTTTCTCTAACACTTCATATCCAATCTATCAGTAAATCTACCTTCAGATACGACCCCTCTTAATCATCTCTAGCACCACCCTGATCTGAGTCATCATTATCTACTGCCTGGATTATTGCCAACAGCAATATCCTCCTAATTGGTCTCCTTACTTCTGCTTTTGCTCCTCTCCCCTCCCCGCTTACAATGTATTTTCAAAACAGTAGTTAGAGTGAGCCTTCAAATAGTAAATCAGATCAGTTTACTTCTCTGCTTAAAACCCTCTGATGGCTTACATTTTTCCAAAGTCCTTACCATAGGCTTCTAAGCCCTATACTATTCTCTTACCTCTTTGACATCATGCCCTGCTATTCTCTGTCCCTTGTGATGGTTAAGGTTGTGTGTCAACTTGGGTGGGCCATGATCCTCAGTGGTTTGGCAGTTATGATGTAATCTGGCAGCTTTTTAATGATATAATCACCTCCATAATGAGATCTGGTATAATGTGATCACCTCCATGATGAGATGTGTTGTGAGGGAGTTTCTTGGGGGTGTGGCCTGCATCCAATATAGGTGAACTTTCTGGCAAGGCTTGCTGGCTTTTGCTCGCTCTGGATCCTGCAGGTGGCTCCTGTTTATCTGAACTCTGGTTCTTAGGACTTGAGCTAGCAGCTTACCTGCAGTCTTACCTCCCGATCTTGGGATTCACTGGCCTTCTCAGCCTGTGAGCCAGAGGTCTCCTATCTGACCTTCCGATCTTGGATTTGCCAGCACCTGCAGCTACGTGAGTCAGGAGAAGCCTCCAGCCTGACGCACGAACTTGGGAGTTTCCAGCCTCTACAACCATGTGAGCCATTTTCCTTTATATAAATCTCTCTATATATTTATACGCTGCACTGGTTTTGCTTCTCTAGAGAACTCAGCCTAAGACACTCCCTTTCACATACTCTGCTCAGGCCTCCTGTAGTTTCTCCAACACTCCCAGCTTCTGCACTTGCTTCCTACTGCCTGGAATGGTCTTCCATCAGATATCCAAAGGGCCTTCTCCCTCCTCATCTCCTTTAGGTCTTTGCTCAAGTGTCATCTTCCTCGTGAGACCTTTCTCGGGCATCCTACTTAAAACTGTAATATCCATTCCCTACCTCCTCTCTTCAAAGCACTTATCCTCATTTAACATACTATATGGGGCCCTGGCGGTGCAGTGGTTAAGCATTAGGTTGTTAACCAAAAGGTCGGCAGTTTGAATTCATGAGCCACTCCTTGGAAACCCTACAGGGCAGTTCTACTCTGTCCTACAGGGTTATTATGAGTTGGATCAACTTGACAGCAATGGGTTTTTTTGGGTTAACATACTATATAATTTGGTAATTTATCTTATTTGTTATCCACCTTTCCTTAGGAGAATGTAAGCTCCATGATGTTATGAATTTTTGTATGCTTTGTTCACTACTGTATTCCAAGTGCAAAGAATGATGATGGCACATAGCAGGTGTTCAAATATTTGTTAAATAAATAAATCTTTCAGAGTGAAAAACTGAAATCCATACAGAAAACTATATAGTTCACACACAAAAAATTTAGATTTACCACTAAATTTTTCAGTCCACTGCCTATTTCAATCACTGTAGTAGACATTGTTTTTTTGTCTGCACAGCACTGCCTTTTCTTTGGGGAACTTCCTCTCCCCAATTTCATGCTAATTCTACTCAGTCCATGTAATTTGGCTGGTAATGGCTCCATCTCCCTAGAGTAGGAGCACATGACTTGAACCAGACTGGTCAGTCTTTCCTGGGACACCTGCCAGTTATTAGGAAGAATACTACCTCTCTTCCTCTGGAATCTTAAACTCTAAGAAGAACCTAGTTGGCCTAAGTTGCAGATGAACATCTTTTTCCAGCATGTTAAAAGGGCACGCCTGAGGATAGATCCAATATAGCAGAAAACAAAGAGCAACGGGGAGGAAAACGTTAATTAATACTATTTGTGCACCTGGATTCAGTAGTTACTGGAGCCAGCATTATCTTGGTGTTTTTTGCTTCTTCCCCCCCACCCCCCCACCCCCAGTTACATAAACCAACAAATTCCTTTTTTATATAAGCTTGTTTGAGTTGGTTTCTATCACAAGCAACAGAAAGTATCCTAACACAGTCGCCTACTTTCCCTCAAGAGTCATTTAACTTAATGTTTTCCTTATCTTTGAAGCTTGAAACCTACAAAGCCTACAATCTCTAAAACACTGACTCTTAACCATTTGGAGGTCCATAGACCCACCTGAAAACTTAATACATCAATGAACCATGTTTCCCCAGAAAAAACTGTTCCACGTAACCCAAATCTTGCCTATTTTTCTCAGGGGCTCAGAGACTCCCTTAAGTCCTCCCACAAACCCCAAGTTTAGCACTTGCCCTGTATTTTTCTGTGAAACTATTTCCTATTTGTCAGGTTTCTGGGAAAATCCATCAAACAGCCATTTCTCACTTTTTCCAGAATATTAATCCAAAAATTACTATATCTGAGAAGACTACAGCAAATATAAGAAAAGAGGCAAACTGACAAATCACTCATTCATTCAAAAAACGTCTACTGACTACCTTCTAAGTGCCAGACACACTGAACATGACTGTGGTACCACACTATCTCTGCCTCCCAAGCAGTCAGTGGCTACAAACTAAATGCAGGCAGATGATATAAAGATGAGGAAGACAAAGAAGTCATCGAAGAAGAAGATCAGGATGAGGAAGAGTCCACAGAGCAGAAGGACACCAGTAAGGAGCTGGATGAATGAGAGACCCTCTAGACACAAAAAGACTGGGGAGGGTGGGGATGGGCCCAGATGCCTCGGTGACAGGCCCAAGGTGGGAGGGGTCAGGGAGATGTGTCTTCCCTCTGCTCAGAGCGCAGGGACTAGGAGTAGGACCCCACGACCAGGTCCAGTGGCCAGTGAACCAGAACTGGAAACGTGCTTGAAACAACCACATAGGACACTTTGCTATATCGGTACAAAATCGAATATTTTGTACATTAAAAAAATTTTTTTTTTATATATACTTGTATATGTATGCCAGTTTGGTGCTTTTTGTAAAGGAACTTTTGTATGATAATGACTGGTGATTATTGGGAGGGATGGGTAGCACTCACAGGCCTGGAAAGGGATGATGCACTGTATTTCAATGCCTATCCCTGAAATGTGAGGTGGTTACTAAGTTTGTGTTATTTGTCGTTTTATTAAATACACAGTGTTCTCTTCCTGTTATTACTAAAAAAAAAAAAAAAAAGACATATAGTCATTTTTGGATTAATATTCTAGAAAAAGAAAACACTGGCTGTTTGATGGATTTTCCCAGAAGCCTCCAAACGGGGAATATTTTCACAGAAAAGCATAGGACAAGTGCTAAACTTGGGGTTTGTGGGAGGACTTAAGGGAGTCTCTGAGCCCCCTGATCAAATAAAAAGCAGCAACTATATAACAGGCTGTTGCTAATGAAATCTGAGTAAGTTATTTCAACATTTTGCCTGGGGATATAATCAAGGATTAAAAATTACAATAAGATGTAGTTTTTAAATTTTCCTTTGAAAATGATGCTCCCTTGGCTAACTTAACTGTTATGTCTGGGCAAGTAACCAGAAACTCTTATTTTAGGCTTCTTTTATGCTATAGATAAAATGCTGTTTAAAAAATATATATATAGCAGATATTTACCAACTAACACTTAAAGTACTATGTCACTGAGCTCCTAAGGAAGAACTTTATCACCATTTTGCCTATTTAGAACTGCTTTCTGCCTGATAGAAGAAACCCCATAATGGACACACAACTTCATGTCCACTTTGTTTCTTAGTGACCCAGTTTGACTACAAACGGGCATGAATAATTCATAACTGTTTAGCAATCACTACTGTATGCTTATTTGACAAGCATATTACATAGACTTACCTAATGATTCGAATTTCAGAATTTATCACATTAATTATGATGAGCAACACCGTCTCTCTCTATCACCTTAGTAAATACAGCAAAAGGAAGAAAGTTGTTTTTCTGTTTTTGTTTTTGTTTTTTTAAGTGATGTGACAAGTCTTGGTCTGGCAGAGCTCCTTATCTCTAAATAGAAATCTCTTATTTCTGCAATTTCCTTTCACAGGAAAGAACTGGCAATAATGAAAATATTCCAAAGCAAATACACACTCCCAGGCCTTTCCTTCAAGCAAAATTTAAATAGATAAACTTAGAGACTATAAAATAAACTGCTGTGTCTCACAAGGATCAATGCTTTCTCCTTCCTTGTTTTAAGTAGTGGATCTTAAACTTTTTGGAATCATGAACTCCTTTGAGAATCCGATGAAAACAGATTGTTTCCCCAGTGTCTTACTTATCTAGTGCTGCTTTAACAGAAATACCACAAGCAGATGGCTTTAACAAACAGAAATGTATTCTCTCACAGTTTAGGATGCTAGGAGTCCAAATTCAGGGTACCAGCTCCAGGTGAGATGTCTCTCTGTCGGCTCTGGGCGAAGGTCCTTGTCATTAATCTTCCCCTGGTCTAGGAGCTTCTCAGAACAGGGACCCCAAGTCCAAAGGCCATGCTCCACTCCTTACTTGCTGGTAATGAAGTCCCTCTCCTCTCTGATAGATTCTCTCTTTTGTATCTCAAAAGAGATTGACTCAAAATACAATCTAATCCTGTAGATTGAGTCCTGCCTTATTAATATAACTGTCTCTAATCTTGCCTCATTAACAACATAGAGGTTAGGATTTACAACACATAGTATAATAACATTAGATCACAAAATGGTGGATGGCTTGGTCATCTAGTGCTGCTATAACAGAAATACCACAAGCAGATGACTAACAAAGAGAAATTTATCCTCTCAAGCAGGCTACAAGTCCAAATTCAGGGCATCAGCTCCAAGGGAAGGCTTTCTCTTGTCGGCTCTGGAGGAAGGTCCTTGTCATCAGTCTTCCCTTGGTCTGAGAGTATCTCAGCGCAGGTACCTCAGGTCCAAAGGACACGCTCTGCTCCTGGCACTGCTTTCTTGGTGGTATGAGGTCCCCAACTCTCTGCTTGCTTGCTTCCCTTTCCTTTTATCTCTTTTAAGATAAGAGGTGGTGCAGGCCACACCCCAGGAAAACTCCCTTTACATTGGATCAGGGATGTGACCTTAGTAAGGGTGTTACAAGCCACCTTAAACCTCTTTAACATAAAATTATAATCACAAAATGGAGGACAACCACACAATACTGGGAATCATGACCCAGCCAAACTGGTACACACATTTTTGGGGGGACATAATTCAATCCATGACAGTGGACAACCACACAATACTGGGCACCATGGCCTAGCCAAGGTGACACACATTTGGGGGGAACACAAGTCAATCTACAACACTCAGAAATATAAATATATAAAAGATAAAACTATACATTCAATGTCAGTACACCTTCAAGTTAAAAGGAATCAAGGACAATTTTTTCTCATTTATAAAATTGAGACTTAATTTTTTTTAATGATTTTTTTTATTCTTTCATCTTGAGAATCCCAATTTTAAGCATATATTATGTCTTTGCTTGGAAATGTACACCTGCTACCCTCATTTAAAATGCTCATCACTGATACACAACAAAAATAAATGCTATTCAGTCCTGATAAGGCATGTCAATGGACTATACAGGGTGCCGAAGGTCAGTAGGATAAAACACTTCTTAATAGCCTCAAAGAGTAACTCAAAAAAGTAATAAATGACTGATATCTTCTAAATTGTTACCCAATAAAAATATCTGTTAAACAGGCTAAGCTTCTAGAGTGATCTAAGTCACTGTTCTGTGAAATAACCCTGATAATACAGATAACCTCAGTAACAAATTTGTTATAGGGTAGAGTAGCTCAGTAAACAGAATACTGATGATAAGTGCAAAAACTTCAGAAAATGGTCTAGCCATATGTATAACACTTAGCAAAAATGTGAAAGTAAGAAACACTGATATAACAACTTAAGAAAGAGAAAACTGGATTAGAAATAGAGATGATACCATGAAATTCAACCAGATGCCGAAACAGGGACCTTGGCAGAGGACAGTATGGCTCCTTGGCCCTAGTAAGAGAGTCCTTTATCCTTGGGTGTGAATGGCGTAGAAAGAAGGTAACGACCTGTTTCTTTTTTCTATACCTAACCCTCTCATGCAGCCGTGATGGCACAGTGGTTAAGAGCTCCACTGCTAACCAAAAGGTCGGCAGTTCAAATCCACCAGCTGCTACTTGGAAACTCTATGGGGCAGTTCTGCTCTGTCCTATATGGTTGCTATGAGTTGGAACAAACTTGACAGCACCTAACAGCAACAACCCTCTCATGGGAGCCCTGGTGGTGCAGTGGTTAAGAGCTTGGCTGTTAACCACAAGGTTGGCAGTTTGAATCTACCAGCTGCTCCTTGGAAGCTCTATGGGGCAGTTCTACTCTGTCCTATAGGGTTGCTGTCAGTCAGAATTGACTCGACAGCAATGAGTTTATTTTTTTTGGAACCCTCTCATACTATAAATAAAATAATTAGGCCATAGGTGGCATGAGTTACACTAAAAAGAAAATTCTCCAACAGGACTTTTTGCTTCTCTCCTGTGCTCAGAAATCCTAGGTAGGCTAGTAGCACATGCGAGTAATTCTGAACCTTATTACTAGCTTTGTAGACTACAAATGTGGCTGACTCTTGTTTTAAAGACTTCTTGAGTTACTTTAAGGAGCTCTGGTGGCACAGTGATTAAAGCACTCAGCTGCTAACTAAAAGGTGGGCAGTTCGAACCCACCAGCCGCTCTGCGGGAGAAAGAAGTGTCAGCCTGCATCCGTAAGAATTAACAGCCTTGGAAACCCTATGGGGGTCCTATACATCGGAACTGGCTCGATGGCAGTGGGTTTGTTTTTCTGGTTCTGAGTACTTTAAGCAAACTTGTCTGCTTTCTACTCCTGTAATTTCAACTTAACACAAAAAACTAATTCGGTAATATAAAAATAAGAACATATTCCATTCTGTCATTTTCCAGTCAAAGAAAAGGCTGCTGTCACAGTTAAATAAATCTACACACCTATTTACAATAACTGTTCTCCAGATGTCTGCAGAATGCAAAAGCAAAGAATAGACACTATAAAGATATTTATTATGAACTTCTAGGTACTGTCATTCATTAGATTTATTCTTAGATAAAATAACTTGTTATATATACAACTAAAGCTCTTTATCTACCCATCCAATCCAAGCACCAACTATGTGTCAAGCATCAAAAACACACAGTAAACAATTATAACATGCTAAGTTCTATGATGGAAGCAAACGTAAAGGGCAATGGAAGCACAGACAGACAAGTAACTAAATCTACTTAAGAAAAAGAGAAAACATTTCAGTTGACTCTAAAAAAACAGTTAACCTGAAGAAGTAGGGCAAAGGCATTCCAGGCAAAGGAAACAGCACATCAAAGGCATAGAGGTTATGTTCAGGGAACTACAGTTCAGTATTAAAATTGAGTAGTTCATGTAAAGGATAAATCATAAGCCAAGGAGTAAACTGGGAACTCTCTCTCTGATTCACAAATGTAGGGGGCAAATAAGACTCCATTAATCTATTCCTCCTTTCAACATATCCCGAGTCTCAAGTATATAATGATCCAAGGTACTGGGAATGTAGTAAGTTACAAGAAAGTCCTGGACCTTGTGTTCCACTGCTTGAAATTTAGCAGAAAAAAACAAACATTAAACATACATGAGCACATTTTATACAAAAGATGGCTCTGTGAGGATCTCACACAATTCAGCCATCACCTAATCCGATGCTAACATTGATAAGGGATGGCTAGTACTTCTGTTACTACCTAAATGACACCAACATGGGGTAACAGCACAACCTTGGATTATAACTCAATCTCAGTACACTTGCATATGATGTGAATCTTGAAGAGTTTCTGAAATGAAGAGTTAACATTTCAAATTTTGAATACAAAATGAGACTTGTTTTAAAATCACATAATTCAAACTTGCACACAAAGCAGCCAGGCTGTAATCACACACCAGGCTGAGTTTGGACATGTTCCGTTAGTGCCTGTTGACCTAGCCCACAGGGGCTAGGAATAGGAGAGAGAGAGAAAGGGCTGGCTCATCTGAAAAGTACAGGAGTTGTGTGGACTCCTGAGCCTATGGGTGGTGCCCATTGACCTAGTTCATGGAGATTAGGGATGACAGAGAAAGAGGGGGAGGGCCGGTATGAAGTGCTGGGAGGTCTGAAGTGCTGGGAGGTGTGTGGACTCCCAAGCATACAGGTGTTACCTACTGACCTAGCATACAGGGGCTAGGAATGAGCTGACCAGAACCCAACCGAATGAAGAGAAAGATGTCTGACACCATAAGCTGCAATTTGATGGCTTGCTCTGGACTGGACTTTTCTTATGGATATAGATGCTCAAAGCTCCAAATGAAACAGAACATTCTTAGACCAAGGAACATGTTTGTCTCCTTACAGTAATGGTTTGATAGGTACAGGCAATTTGAACATTGGCTATCTAGAATTGGTGGAGATAAAGGCATGAAATGGCTGGCTTACATGCTTTCATGAGTGTGCTTACATTAAATGAGGGGGACAAGTGAGAATCCCCACTGAATAGTTTCCTCTTTTCCTGATGGGTCTGGGGAAGAGAGGGTAGGGCGAAGATGTTGATAGGATTATATGATTTAGTTATGAGTGCTGATTGTAAGATTAACTGTGATTGTAAGAACTGTAACTGTAGAAGCTGTGTGGAAGAGTAGACTAAGGGCGAGGCACTGCTGGACTCGAGTACAGTGGCCAAACCTAAAATCCCTTAAAGGTTTTGCTATGCTGATACTCATCAGGCTCAGAGCAAGGGATTATCTTCTCTCAGTTAAATTTTATCAGAGGCCAGAAAGAGTGAAGCTGTGATGACTTTTGGAGAACCTGACCAGATGAGATGGACACCTGAAGCAGACCGGAATGGCTGGTACCTGAGTAACCTCACCCTTAGGACTCTTTGTTCTACTGAAGGACTAATTATTAATGACTGTTTTAGACTGGTAAAATGATTGGGAAGGGGAAGTTCATCCTTCAAGTACAAAACGGCCAGTGGCTAGAAGAACCAGCGGGTGGCCTGCAGTGCAGTGAATTATTTAATATGTCCCTTCTAGCCATAGTTTTTGTAACTCCCACCAAATGACTGGGTGGGCCTATGCAAATTAGATGCTTGTGGCCCACGAAGGGGATTGGATAGCTTGCTAATAATGTAAATAAGGTGCATGGCACCCTTGTGGGGGAGGGGACCATGTAAATAAGGTGTATGGAAACCTAACAAGGGGATTGGTCAGTTTGCCATCCCACAAGACTTAAAATGAGCCATCTTACAGGCAGGAAGGGAGGATCTCATCACCACCAAGAAAGAAGAGCCAGGAGTGGAGCACATTATTTGGATTCAGGGTCCCCGTGCTGAGAACCTCCTATACTCAGGACACAGACAGAGAGAGAGAGCTGTAACACCAGGGATGGCGAGAGATGATGAGAAGCAGTGGCAGAGAAACGGCAGCAGCAGAGGCAGCAGAACCAGGAGACTGGCTGGATACGGCGTGGTAGGTTTCCCAGCCCTTGGAGTGAGAGGGCCGAGCACCTTTGGGTCAAGACTTACTGGTAGAGTAGGGTGCCTCTGGGAGAGGCAGAGCTAAAAGAGTTTTGTAATACTTGTCCAAGCAGGGCAGAGGACAGGGAGCCAGAGAGAGGCATGCCTGCAGGCATGACTGAGAAAAGGCTGTCCTGATTGAAGATCTGTATCCTGAGCATTCCTGAGCCTAAACTGTAACCTGTTACTTCCTTAATAAACCCCATAATCATCAGTATTGTCTATGAGTCCTGTGTGGCCCTTGCAACAAATCACTGAACCTAACAAAGGAGTAGAGAGTGCTGTGGAAGGGATGGTAAAATTTAGGGTAACTTTATTTTTTCCTTTTGCCTTAGCCTTGGATAGTCTGAAGTTTTTTATTATTAGTAGTAGTAGTATTTGTTTGTTTTTTAAAAATAAAAAGTGAAAGGGGAAAGTGCAAAATACAGGCCTATACCTCATTAATGGTGGTGGAAGAGATAAACGTGAATCTTAATTGATTTGCATTTCAGTTGAGAACAGCTTGATATATCAAGCATTAATATTACCATTTGTCTGACCAAAATCGATTGTGGGTGTTTTTCTGATTGTAGTTAATCAAATTCAACTCTGAAAGTGGATATGGAGGAAGAGAGAAAATAAACGTGAAGAGATATTTCCATTTAAACTGTATACAATTCATGCTGTATGCGAAGACAGCACATTATATCTCTTAAAGTCGAAAGCTAACATACAAGAGTGATGTATTTCAGGACTAGGATATAGAAGCATGATTCCATTCCAAAATGCAGTAGAAAGACAATGTACAAAACAGATTCACTTGGTAGACTTCATTCTTTCCTGTATTTTAAAAGTATATGCAACACAATAACTAGATAGTAGACAAGAATTATCTTAGGTGAAGGGAAGGACAGCACACATTACAGGGGAAGTCAGTACAACTAGACTAAACCAAAGCTAAAAAGTTTCCTGAATACAATTAAACACTTCAAGGGACAGAGTAGCAGGGGCAGGGGTCTGGAGACCATGCTTTCCGGGGACATCTAGGTCAAATGGCATAACAAAGCTTATTAAGAAAACGTTCTGCATCCTACTTTGGTGAGTGGTGTCTGGGGTCTTAAAAGCTAGCAAGTGGCCATCTAAGATGCATCAATTGGTCCCAACCACCTGGAGTAAAGGAGAATGAAGAACACCAAAGACACAAGGGAAGTATTAGCCCAAAAGACAGAAAGGGCCACATAAACCAGAGACTTCATCAGCCTGAGACCAGAAGAACTAGATGGTGTCTGGCTACCACCAATGACCACCCTGACAGGGAACACAACAGAGAGTCCCGGATGGAGCAGGAGAAAGGTGGGGTGCAGAACTCAAAAGACCAAACTTAATGGTCTGCCTGAGACTGGAGGAACCCCAGAAAGCATGGCCCCTGGACTCTCTGTAAACCCAGAACTAAAACAATTCCCAAGGCCAACTCTTCAGACAAAGATTGGACTGGACTGTGGGACATAAAATGATACTCGTGAAGAGTTTGCTTCTTAGCTCAAGTAGATACATGAGACTAACTGGGCAGCTTCTGACCGGAGGTGAGATGAGAAGGCAGAGAGGGTTAGGAGCTGGTTGAATGGACATGGGAAATCGGGGTGGAAAGAAGAAGTGTGGTGTCACAGTATAGGGAGAGCTATTAGGGTCACATAAAAATGTATGTATAAATTTTTGTATGAGAGACTAACTTGAAATGTAAACTTTCACTTAAACTACAACAATAAAAAAAAAAAAAAAGAATAAACTATTCTCTAATGCAAAAAAAAAAAAAAAAAGTACTTGCCACAAAGAGTTCCCAGCACAAGAGATCAGCAAAAGGGGGTATGAGAAAGCAGCTTCATGGAGCTTCCAACAGAACAAACAGGAACCAGCAATTTAGGCTTTCTCACCCCCCATCCTTCTTCACCCTCGCTTCCTCCTCTGCTTCCTGCAGCCACAGTGTCTTGGCTGGGAGGCACCCCCGTGTCACTTGGATTCCACCCACCCGCACTGGCCAGCTCCCTAAGTGCCTTTTGTTGGCTGCTAGTGTTGCTTTTTTTCTACTTCTTCAGATTTCTTCCTTACCTCTCACCACCTCCCCCTCCTTTCTCTCAAATATCTGGCTCCGTGCACCATCTTTGCTTTTTCCTGAAAGGCTGAGAAACACTGCTTGACTGTGAAACTGCTTCCAGGGCCCGAGCCACCACGCTGGTAGGACCCCCGGGGCTTTTTTGTTTCTTTGTTCTGATTTGTTGTTTTATTTGTTTTCTTTTCTCGTCTTGGTAGCCCCTTCTAGCCAGGCAGCACCACGCGGCTTGGAAGCTACTCCCTTATTCTGTGCAGATGCATGGGGACACCCCTGGGGGGTATTTCTTTTTGTTTGTTTTTTTTTTTGTTGTTGTTGTTGTTTCTTTGTTCTGTTTTCTTCTCTCTCTTATTCCCTTTTTGTCTTTCTTCATTTCCAGTTTCTCAGTTTATTCATTTTTTTCTTTTACTCTTTTTCTTTTTTTTTTTTTCATTTTTTTCATCATTTCTCAGTTTCTCACCTATCCACTCCAATAGCAAGCTCCCTTAGTACTCTTTTTTGTTTGTATGTATGTTTTTGGCTCCTGTTCCTCTCTCCTCTCTCTCATCTTTCCCATACCTATCTTAGCTCCACACATCACTATCTACCCCCTGCTTCCTGCCTACCTGCACCGTACCGATTCCCAGTTCACACTGTCAGCCCTGGTACGTGCCACTAACAACCTGTCCCAGCAACTCCCCTTCAGCTGGACCTGCCCTGCTGTACCATACCTGAGTGACTGACCCTGCCCAATGGAGAAGGAGGTGAAAAGTATTGTGCCCATAGACGAGCAAACAACAAAGAACGCATAGCCCGCCTGCTCAGACATAACCAAATAAAACAAAAAATCAGGATGAAACAAACAAATCTACAATCAATAACCAAGGAAAATAACCACTGAATGCCCTGAAGACAGTAGACAATATCAAAACATTTACAAAAACAGGACAGGATGGTTCCAGAAGGCATCCAAAATAAAACACCAGATGACCTTCCAGTAGAAGAAAAGGCACTAGACCTAATTGACAGGGAATTCAAATCTCTAATATTCAGAATTATCCAAGAGTTTAAGCAAAAAGCAGACAAAAATGAGGAAAAAACAGACAAATTCATAGAAAAGGCAGACAAATTCATGGAAATACAGACAATAAATTAAAGAATTCAAGAAAATAATACAGGAACAAAATGCCAAAATAAATTCACAAGTGAAAAACATACAAAAACAACAATTAGAAATCCAAAAGATAAACAACAAGATTTCAGAAATGGACAGTGTCACAGAAGGTCTAAGGAGCAGGTCTGAAACGAGGGAAAACAGGATCAGTGAAATTGAAGACAAACACTTGGATACAACTCTGTTTGAGGAAAAATCAGAAAAAAGAACGAAGAAAAATGAAGAAACCCTGAGAATTATGTGGGATACAATCAAAAGCAAAAATCTGTGAGTGATCAGAGTTCCAGAACAGGGGGAGAAAACAGAAAACACAGAGAGAATCACTGAAGAACTGCTGACAGAAAACTTCCCCAGTATCATGAAAGATGAAAAGCTGACCATCCAAGAAGCTCAACAAACCCCATATAGGATATACCCCAAAAGAAAATCACCAAGGCATATCGTAATCACACTCGCTAAAACCAAAGACAAACAAAGAATCCTGAGAGCAGCTCCAGAAAAACAAAAAGTCACATACAGAGGAGAAACAATAAGACTAAGCTCGGATTATTTGGCAGAAACCATTCAGGCAAGAAGGCAATGGGATGACATACATACAACCTTGAAAGAAAAAAATGCCAGCCAAGAATAATATATCCTGCAAAACTCTTGTTCAAATATGATGGTGAAATTAGGTCATTTCCAGATAAACAGAAATTAAGGGACTATGTAAAAACCAAACCAAACTTACAAGACTTATTAAAGGGAGTCGTTCGATATGAGAACAAACAACATCAGACCACAGGCTGAATATAGGACACAGGATTGTACTAGCCAGATACCAACCTAGGAAATGAACTCTTAAGGACTATACAAAAACAAAAGAATTACAACAGGGAACCAGAGAGGTTAGTCTGTAAATGACAACAGCATCAGAACAATAAAAGAGGGAATAAACGGTGTAGGTATACAACCTTCTAATGGAGAGGCAGGCAAGGCGGTATCAAGTCATAATAGACTGGTTCAAATCTAGGAAGACAAGGGTAAACGTCAAGGTAACCACAAAGAAAGTTAACAAACCTACTCATCAAAATAAAGAAGAAAAACATGAAGTCTCAGTAAAAACAAAACCTGCAAAAACAGAGGAAATGAAAAAACATCCACAAACAAAAGGAACTCAGCACAGGAGAGTAAGAGGAACAAAGAAAACGTCAGCACCACAAAAAAAAAGCACTAAAAATGCAATCCCACTCCTAGGAATATATCTTAGAGAAATAAGAGCCGTCACATGAATAGACATATGCACACCCATATTCACTGCAGCACTGTTCACAATAGCAAAAAGATGGAAACAACCTAGATGCCCATCAACAGACGAATGAATAAACAAACTATGGTACATACACACAATGGCGTATTATGTAAAGATAAAGAACAATGATGAATCTGTGAAGCATCTCATAACATGGATGAAACTGGAGGACATTAGGCTGACTGAAATAAGTCAATCACAAGAGGACAAATATTGTATGAGACCTCCACTGTAAAAACTCATGTAAAAGTTTACACACAAAAAGAAACAATCTTTGTTGGTTACAAGGGATGGGAGTGGTGGTGGGGAACTAAACAGACAATAGATAAGCGGTAACTCTGGCGAAGGGTATGACAGTACACAATACTGGGGAAGCCAGCACAACTTCTACAAGGAAAGGTCATGGAAGCTCCACAGACACTTTCAAACTCCCTGAGGGACTGAATTGCTGGGCGGAGGGCTGTGAGGACCATGGTCTCGGGGAACATCTAGTTCAATTGGCATAACACAGTTTATAGAAGACAATGTTCTACATTCTACCTTGGTGAGTAGCATCTGGGGTCTTAAAAGCCTGTAAGCAGCCATCTAAGATACTCCACTGGTCTCACCCCTTCGGGAGCAAGGGAGAACGAAGAGAACAAGATACAAGGAAAACATTAGTCCAAAGGACTAATGGACCACAGCTACCACGGCCCTCACCAGACTGAGTCCAGTACAGCTAGATGGTGCCCGGCTACCACCACTGACTGCTCTGACCAGAATCACAATAGAGGGTCCTGAACAGAGCTGGAAAAGGATATAGAACAAAATTCTAACTTACACACACACACACACACACACACACACACACACACACACACAAGACCACATTTACTTGGCCTGACAGACTGGAGAAACCCCGAGAGTATGTCCCCCAGACACCTTTTTTAGCTCAGTGGTGAAGTCACTACCGAAGTTCACTGCTCAGCTGGGGATTGGACAGCCTCATAAAATAAAACAGGACTAATAAGGCACAGCAGTCCAGGGACAAGGAATAGAAGGCAGGAGGGAACCCAAGGCTGAGAACGGATGACATTGACTTGTTGTGGGGTTGTTAACCATTGTCATAGGGCAATTTGTGTACAAACTGTTTAATGAGAAACTATTTGTTCTGCAAAACTTCATCTAAGGTACAAAAAAAAAAATTATCTACGTGAGATCAAATTGACAACAGCAACTCAAAAGATTTGATGGGAAGCCTAGGAGGTAGTGAGTTGAAGATAATGGTGATGGAATAATTTGGAAAAGGATAGTGAGAATAGTAGCACAACTGGAAGAATGTAATCGATGTCACTGAATTGTACATGTAGAAATTTCTGAAATGGTGTAAGTTTGGCTATGTATATTTTCACCAAAAAAAGAAAAAAGGTCCTCCAAGATCGAGAAGGGAGAGTGTTGACATGTCGTGGGGTTGTTAACCAATGTCATAAAACAATCTGTGTACTGACTATTTAATGAGAAACTATTTGTTCTGTAAACCTTCATCTAAAGTACAATAAAAAAAAAACTAAAAAAAAAGAGTTCCAAGTACAACTAGGAGGTTTCCTTGCATTACTATAATTTGCATATAACACAGCATTTTTATGCAAAGTAAACAAGATTTTGGAGGTTTCACCCTAGTCAGAGACATTTTGAAAGAAAAAGAAAACAAGTAAATGAATGCCCTTAAGAAGCCTATGGGCATCTGTAATTGATTTAACTTCCTGCCAGTGGCATGGCTGTAGTTGATCATCCTCCTCTACACCTGGCAAACATCACAACAAACATTAGGGCACTATCAGAATCCTAGTGGTTGAAGCCCTGGTGGCACAGTGGTTAAGAGCTACAGCTGCTAACCAAAAGGCTGGCAGTTCGAATCTGCCAGCTGCTCCTTGGAAACCTTACAGGGCAGTTTTACTCTGTCCCATAGAGTCACTATGAGTCGGAATTGACTCCACGGCAATGGGTTTTTTTTGTGGGGGTGGTGAAGAGGAGGTTTTTTTTTTTTTTTTTTTCAAATTACAAAACCATTTTACCCCTGGAAACTCTGGCTACTCCTCCAGCACAGGAGAGTTTGTCAGCTCCCTCAGGTATTTTGGTGTCGAGTGTGCATTTCTCGCTTTCTCTCTCTCTCTCTCATACACACACACGCGCGCACACTTTTTCTTTAAAAAGAGAAGGGTAGTGAGAGCCCTTGAATGGGCACTTTAGCACGTATGATAAACACATCTTCACTAGATAGTCCTCCTCTCAATAACTAATAGGCCAGCAACATTGATGTAACTTCAAATAGAACTCTCCTGGGAGTAACTAGACACTGTTTTTTTTTTTTTAAAAAAAGGCAATGGACAATACGGACTTATGTCAGGATCTAAGAAGAATAAGCTTTGTGAGGAAGCAAAATGCTTTCAAGTCCAGATGGCTTATAGGAACTGTTTTGCCCTACTATTCTGGAGGAAAACAAACGAACACTCTGAAAAAGCAAGCTCCCACAGTTTAAAAAAACAAAATCCCCAGAGTGTTGCTTGTTGGAGTAAAGATGCAGGAGACAAAAAAAAAAAACAAAACAAAAAATACACCTCCACCTCCATTAAATTAAGTCCTTTAAAATAGATACTTTGCCTACGGAGGTGTCCAAAACAATCATACTACCAAATGAAAGGCTGACTTAATGCTAAGTGTCCCACAAGACATTATCCTCCCTCATTTACTCTGTGAAGTTGGGGATAGGAATTTTGTTTCCTTACATTAAATAATTATTGTTAAATTCAGTTAAATTTTTTTTCAATGTAGTCCTTTTGCTCATAGTATAGATGAAACAACAATGATTTCAAAAGCCTAGAGAAATAAACAAACCTGAATCTAACCAATCCTGTAGATCTAACTCCCAGTTAATAAAAAATAAGATAAAGGACCATACTAAATAACGCCCAAAAGATGTGATCACTGAATCCATAATGTAGAAAATTCTACAAGACAAATGATCAGGTTTCTTAAAAAAATAAATGGCAAGAGAAAAAAGGAGAAACTGTTACAGATTAAGAGAAACTTAAGAGCATACTAAACTAAGTGTAAATGTGTGGCCCATTGTTTTGGATCCTGATTGAAACCACCATCTATGAAACTACATTTTTCAGACAACTGTGGAAATGTGAACACTGATCAAGAATCAATCATTATTAAGGAATAATAAACAGATAATGGCATTGTGGCTATGTTTTAAAAAAAAAACTATCATCTTTGATCTACTTTAAAATTATAACGGACTAAAAAAGAAGTATACTTAAAAAGTTTTTTTTTTTTTTTAATTATGATGGGGAAGTAGGGAGGTACAGATGAAGCAATATTGGCTACATGCTGATAGTTGTCGAAGCTGAGTGATGATGTACATAGGAGTTCATTACACTATCCTCTCTAATGTTTGAATATTACTATAACAAGTTTATAAAAACCTAGAATAGGATTATTAGTGTCATTTAAGTTAATGTACCAATTTTGTAATAAAAGTTCCCTGTCATTAAAAAAGCAAATACATCTGTGCAAAGGGGCATGTATGAGGATATTCACTTAAGTGCTATTTGTAACAGTTCACAGCTGGAAAATAACTTAAATGACCATCAAGAGACAGTGAATAAGTAAATTATGATTGCTTCATAGTATGAAGCACTACGCAGTAGCCAGAGAATGGTGTGGAGGTGTGGATGGGCTAAAAACAAGAGAGATGAGCGAAAGCCTAAAATCACTACCATCAGTAAATACCTCTAGTTGGTCTCAGCCCTATCCCTGGGCAGCCAGCTGGCCCCCACTGACCACCTATACAGGAGATAGGAAGTTTATTTTCTGGAAAAACTCAAGCAGAGAGATTGCAGACTAGGGGATACCAAGCACAGCCAGGTGACAAACTAAAAAGAGAAGAGTTAAGTGAAAACCTGTGTGACTCAAGGCGACCCCATGTATAACAGAACACATTGCCTGGTCCTATACCATTTTCATGATTGTTGATATGTCTGAGTCCATTGTTGTGGCCAATGTATCTCACTGAGAGTTTCTCAGGCCTTCCCTGGCCCTCTACTAGATCAAACATGATGCCCTTCTCCTACAACCAGTCCCCTGCTGATGACACAACCAAAGTAAGCAGGTTGAAGTCTTGGACAATATTCTGTGATTCATAGGGTTTTCACTGGCTAATTTTCGGAGCTAGATTGCCAGGCCTTTCTTCCTAGTCAGTTTTACTCTGGAAGCTCCTCTGAAACCTGTCCATCATGGGTGACCCTGCTGGTATTTGAAATATCAGTGGCATAGCTTCCAGCATCATAGCAACACACAAGTCATCACAGGTATGACAAACTGACAAGATGGGTAGTGCCAGAAAGTCTGTATACTGTATAGTAATACTGAGAGCCTGTTCCCATACTGTAGATAACTAGGATTATGTACCACTACACCACAATCTCCGTAAGAAATTATCTTCTGGAAAAACTTAAATCTCAGAGAAAAGACCACTGGATGTTGAAATCTGAGATCCCAATAGGCAGTAAACTACATCCAAGCACACAAAGCTTCCAGGCCCTCCTTTTTTAGTGCCTCACTTTCTTAAAACATGAAGGGATAATTAAAGGTTATCAGGCACTTAAAGCTCCAACCTGAGAGAGAGACCAAAACTATCAGAAAAAATGGAACTCTGAGGAAACAGACAAAGCAGGAAACAAAAGAAAACCTTAGTGAATACTGTAATTAATATACTCAGAGACCAAAGAAAAGACATTGCATCCATGAAACCAGAACAGTATTGCTATTTTAAAAGGGGAAAGGGTGTGTGGGTTGAACAAGGAAAAAATCTTGGAAATTATGAAAGAATTGAAGCATCAAGCACTCATCCTTGATTGTACAAACTATACCTTAACGTAACCAAACGGTTGATATGGGGACATTCTCCATTATAAGAAAATCAAGCTAATAAATGCAGATGGAGTAACTGAATTAGAATAGCACCATTTTCTAACCCCTAATGAAATAACAGGGAATATCCAGTCAGTATTCATATGTCCCCTGTTGTCTCACAAATGCTTTTACAATCGGGATTCAAATAAGACTCATATATTGCATTTGGATGATACAGCTAAGTCTCTTTAAACTACAAATTCCTTAATCCTTTTCACCCAATGATCTTCGCAGCCACTGATAATCATATACCATATAGCAATTAAAAAGTATAATTTAGGTCAAGCTACTGTCTAAGATTAAAAACACTCACTTCTGTTAAAGTGAAAGCAGAGAGATTTATTGAGGGTAATACAACTTGTGAATTGGGGAAATACAGAGCAGAAAAGAATCTACCAAGTGCTCCCACCTTCCGAGGGAGAGGTGAGTCTTTTATATGATAAGATGGGAAAGGTAAAGACTTGATAGCATATGACTAATAGTAAAATGGAGAGGAGGACTGAGAGACCACCAACACTACAGTGTCCTTTAACATCAGCAAACTAGGGAGAGACCATCACCATCATAATCTCTCTTATCATTAGCAAACCCTTCCCAGAACAACCACATTCTCACCTCACCCTTATTTGCTTAGAGCAGGTAAGGTTTAGGGAAGCTCTCAGGAATGCAGAGGCAGAGGCTCTGTACAAGCTAAAGTCTGCAAAATGGAATCTAGTTAACAACAAGGAGTTTCATTCAAACCTGGGTTAGCTATCCTGTTCCAGCCAGGCGCCTCAATTTGGAGTATTCCTACATGTTACATACTTCCAAGAATAGGTTGTTACCAGTTATGAGTGAATGAAACTGAAGAGGCAATTCACAGAAAAGAAAACTAGAAAAAATAAACACAAGAAAATATGCTCAACCACACTAGCGATTTGGTGAAAGCAAATTAGAACAAGAGATCATTTCACACACATCAGATTTGCAAAAGAAACCAAAAAGTCTGATAGTGTCAAGTGTTGGTAAAGACACAGGGAAATAGGAACTCTTACACATTGCTGGTGGGAATATAAATCAGTATACCCTTCTGACAAGCAATTTGGCCATATTATTAAGTTTATCAAAGACATATCCTAAAAATCCATTAGCATCAGGTTGATTCCGACTCAGAGGGTCACTATAAGTCGGAATCAACTTGGATTTCGGAATCGAGCACAGGGTTTCCAAGGATGCAATCTTTTTGGAAGCAGACTGCCACCCTTCTCCCACAGAGCGGCTGGTGGGTTCATAACACTGACCTTTTGCTTAGCTGCCAAGCATTTAACTACCAGGGCTCCTTCATATCCTAAAACCTAGCGCCGTATTTCTAAAGTATACACCTTTGAGAATCTCTTGCACATGCATAAGACGTTGCTGCAGCAATGTCTGTAGTACATACTGTAGTAATATAAGAAACAACTCAAACTTTTGTGAATAGAAGAATGTATATATATAAATAGTGGTATTCGTAAGATGGAATACACAGCAGTTAAAACAAACTAGCTATACATGTATGTTATCAACATGGACAAATATAAAAAAATGAGTAAAAAAGCAAACTGCAAAATTATATGAAAGTATGACAGCATTTATGGAAAAAAAAAGTTTAATCACCCAAAGCAATACTATACATGGTAGGTAGGTAGGTAGGTAGACACATAGATAGTAGATAGATAGCTTAGACAGAGAGAGGCAGAGATATTATATAAAAACATGAAATAGAAAAATATATACCAAATTCACAAGTGGTTGATCCTAGGAAGGGAAGTTATATTGGGGAAGATAATAAAGGTGACTTTATTTTTAATTTTCTGTTTTTTTTACATAAGAAAAAAATATTTTACCATATTTTTACCCAAATTAACGCATGCCTTCTGCATTTGTTTGCCAGCTGCACTCTCCCCCGTGAGGTATTTTCATAAGCATGCTATGCTAATTTTTTTTTTTACAGTTACAGCAACATGTGGGAGAGGACTGCCATGGTGGCACTTGTGAGGATGCCTCACCATGAGGGAGGGTGTGACCAGCAAACAAACCCAGGGTGCATGCATTATTTGAGTAAAAATACAGTATCTGAGTAAAAATAAACTTAACATTATACTCTGTGGTTAGATGGGTTTTTTTACATTATTCTCTTTAGTCTGCTTCTAGTAAACATATATTTGAATTTTTCTTAAACAATGGATCTCAATCTTAGGGTTGAAAGGAGGGTGAGGCAGTTATATTCACAAATACCAAATATGCAAGATGGCCTAGCAGCACTTCCTCCAACCACAGTCTGAAATACTTATAGGGGTATTTCAGGTGAGGTGGGGTTATTAAAAAAAAAAAAAAACAACCAAACTCGTTGCCATCGAGTCAACTGCAACTCATAGCGACCCTATAGGACAGCGGAGAACTACCCCATAGGATTTCCAAGGAGCAGCTGGTGATTTGAACTGCTGACCTTTTGGTTAGCAGGTGAACACTCAACCACTGCTCCACCAGGGCTCCTAGGTGGGGTTGGGAGGGCTTAAAGAATTAGCTATTTTGGAAACACTCCACCAGGTGGTTGAGGGTCCTCCTTAGTGTAAGAAGTCAGAAGTCAGCTGAACCCAAGGATGAATCTTCACATCAGAACTCCCCTTGAGGCCCGAAACTAATTCTTCACTACCTAAAAGTGGTTATGATCCAACTGCTCTGTATGAACAAGGAAAGATGTCCAAGACATCTTATTAATTAAAAAGAAAATCAAGTTACACAACATTATTTAAAACATACTCATAAATAAAAAGATATCAGAAAAAAATGTATATCAAGACTGAGTCCAGCACAACTACATGGTGCCCTGCTACCACCACCAACTGCTCTGACAGGGATCACAATACAGGGTCCTGGACAGAGCTGGAGAAAAATGTAGTGCAAAATTCTAACTCAGAAAAAAAAAAAAAGACTTACTGGTCTGTCAGACTGAAGAAACACCAAGAATATGGTCCCTGGACACCCTTCTGGCTCAGTAAAGACACTCCTGAGGTTCACCCTTCAGCCAAAGATTAGACACGCCCATAAAACAAAAAGAGACTAAATGGACACAGCAACCCAGGGGCAAGGACGAGAAGGCAGGAGGTGACAGGAAAGCTCGTAATGGGGAACCTTGAAGGTTGAGACAGGAAGACTGTTGACATGTCATGGAGTTGGCAACCAATATCACAAAACAGTACATGTATTAATTGTTTAATGAGAAGCTAGTTTGCTCTGTAAACCTTCATCTAAAGTACAATAAAAAAAAATGTATATCAAGCTGTGAATTGTTAGAATTCTAGAAGGCATTTCTATGATGCTTGTCTTAGTTATCTAGGGCTGCTATAACAGAAATACCACAAACGGTGGCTTTAACAAACAGAAATTTATTTTCTCACAGTTTAGGAGGCAAGAAGTCTGAATTCACGGTGCCGGCTCTAGGGGAAGGCTTTCTCTCTCTGTCCATTCTGGAGCAAGGTCTTTGTAACTTCTGAGTTTCTGCTCCTGGACAATCTTCATGTGGCCTGGCATCTCTCTTCCCGTCTCAACTTGCTGGTTTGCTTGTTTAATCTCTTTTATATCTCATAAGAGACTGACTCAACACACCCTACATTAATCCTGCCTCAGTAACATAACAAAGACAACCCATTTCCAAATGGGATTATAACCACAGGTATAGAGGTTAGGATTTACAACACATATTTTTGGGGGACACAATTTAATCCATAAGACTGCTTCAATTTTGTTTTGCTTCTTTACAAAGAACATATATTTTGTTTGTAAGCAGGGAAACAAGTAAATAAAAACAAAACAAAAAAAACCACTAGATGAAATAATGGACAGAAAAGTACAGATGAAATATACTTACTGACCAAAGTATCATTCATAATTGTATAAATATAGCTGAATATGATTGTTTATTCAACATGTGCTTCACAAAAATGCTCCTTGGATCTCAGAGCTATTTTATATTTGTATTGACTAATTACCACAGATGGTGCCCTGGTGACACAATGGCTAAGCGTTCAACCCCTAACCAAAAGGTTGGTGGTTCAAATCCTGTGGAGCCAGCAGCTCCACAGGAAAAAACTCCATGGGGCAGTGCTACTCTGTCCCACAAGGTTGCTAAGGATCAGAATTGACTCAATGGCATCAAACAACAACAAATAAAAAAAAAAAAATTGACTCCATACTTTTTGGAGCCATGGAGACTAGATGAACCCCTGAAACTATCGTCCTGAGATAATCTTTAAACCTTAAACCAAAAATATCCCCTGAAGTCTTCTTAAAACCAAACAATAAACCCACTGCCATCAAGTCGATTCTGACTCCTAGTGACCCTACAGGACAGAGTAAAACTGTCCCATATAGAACAGAGTAGAACCACCCTATAGGGTTAACAAGGCTGTTATCTTTACTGAAGCAGACTGCCACATCTATCACCTGCAGAGCAGCTGGAGGGTTTGAACCACCGACCTTCTGGTTAGCAACCAAGCACTTAACCACTGCACCACCAAGGCTCCTAAACCAAAAAATAGTTTAGTTTAACTAGTAAAGAATGTCTGCCTTGAGCATATGCTCTTTTAAGATCTATCTATACGGGATCAAATTAACAACAGCAACTGGAAAGATTAGATAGGAACTGTAGGGGGCAGTGAGTTTATGTTAATGGAGGGGAAACAACTCAGAAAAGGAGGGTGAGAATGGTTGTATAACTCAAAGAATGTAAACAATGTCACTGAATTGTACCTGGATAAACTGTTGAATTGGTGTATGTTCCTCTGTGTATGTTCTCAACAACAATAAAAAAGAAAAGACAAAAAATCGACTAGATGGCAACTAAACTGGTTAGTGACTAATTACATTGAGCATCTTTTCATTGCTTGTTGGTCATTTGAATATCTTCTTTGCTGAAATGTCTATTCAAGTCCTTTGTCTATTTTTTGATTGGGTTGTTTGTCTTTTTATTGCTAAGCTCTAGAAGTTCTTTATATAGTCTGGAAATTAAATCCTTATGCAGTATATGTTGTTGGTAGGTGCTGGCAATTGGTTCCAATTCATAGTGACTGTATGTACAACAGAATGAAACACTGCCCAATCCTGCCCCATTCTCACTATTGTTGCTATGTTTGAGTCCATTCTTGCAGCCACTGTGTCAATCCATCTCACTCAAGGTCTTCCTCTTTTTTTGCTGACCCTCTACCAAGCATGATGTCCTTCTCCAGCGACTGGTCCCTCCTGATAACACACCCAAAGTACATGAGATGAAGTCTTGCCCTACTCGCTTCTAAGGAGCATTCTGGCTGTACTTCTTCCAAGACACATTTGTTCCTTCTTCTGGCAGGTCATGTATATTCAGTATTCTTCACCAACACCATACTTTAAAGGCATCAGTTCTTCTTGAGTCTTCCTTATTCATTGTCAAGCTTTCTTATGTGTATCAGGCAACTGAAAATATCACGGCTTGGGTTAGGTGCACCTTAATCCTTAAAGTGACATCTTTGCTTTTTAACATTTTTTTGACTGCTGCTTCCATGGGCGTTGTTTGTGGATCCAAGGAAAATGAAATCCTTGACAACTTCAATTTTTTCTCCATTTATCATGATGTTGCTTATTGGTCCAGTTGTGAGGATTTGTGTTTTCTTTATGTTGAGGTGCAACTCATACTGAAGGCTGTAGTCTTTGGTCTTCATAAGTAACTTCTTCAAGTCCTCTTCACTTTTAGCAAGCAAGGTTGTGTCATCTGCGTATCGCAGGCTATTAATGAGTCTTCCTCCAATCCTGATGCAGCTTTCTTCTTCATATTGTCCAGCTTCCCAGATTATTTGCTCAGCATACAGACTGAATAAGTATGGTGAAAGGATACAACCCTGACACACACATTTTCTGAGTTTAAATCACACAGTTTTCCCCTGTTCTGTTCGAAGAACTGCCTCTTGGTCTATGTACAGGTTCTGCATGAGCACAATTAAATGTTCTGAAATTCCCATTCTTTGCAATGTTATCCATAATTTGTTATGATTCACACAGTCAAATACCTTTGCAGAGTCAATAAAACACAGGTAAACATCTTTCTGGTATTCTCTGCTTTCAGCCAAGACCCATCTGACATCAGCAATGATATCCCTTGTTCCACGTCCTCTTCTGAATCCAGCTTGAATTTCCGGCAGTTCCCTGTTGATGTACTGTTGCAACTGTTTTTGAATTATCTTCAGCAAAATTTTACTTTCATGTGATGTTAATGATACTGTTCGATAACTTCCGCATTCTGTTGGATCACCTTTCTTTGGAATGGGCACAAATATGGACTTCTTGCAGTAAGTTGGCCAGGTAACTGTCTTCCAAATTTATTGGCATAGAAAAGTAAGCGCTTCCAGCGCCATATCCGTTTGTTAAAACATCTCAGTTGATATTCCGTCAATTCCTGGACACTTGTTTTTTTTTGCCAATGCCTTCAGTGCAGCTTGGACTTCCTCCTTCAGTACCATAGGTTCTTGATCATATGCTACCTCCTGAAATGGCTGTAATGTCAACCAATTCTTTTGGTACAATGACTCTGTGTATTCCTTCCATCTTCTTTTGATGCTTCCTGTGTCATTCAATATTTTGCCCATAGAATCCTTTATTATTGCAACTTGAGGCTTGAATTTTTTCTTCAGTTCTTTCAGCTTGACAAATGGTTTTCTAACACAGGTCTTTGCACATTTCATAATAATACTTTATCTTCTCGAGCCACCCTTTAAGATCTTCTGTTCAGCTCTTTTACTTCATTATTTCTTCCAAAAAGACAGGAAAAAAAGAAAAGACCAAAATGATGTCAGAAGAAATTCTGACACTTCCTCTTGAACACAGAGTAGCTAAATTCAATACATGGTTTCTAAAAATTTTCTCTCAGTCTGTAGGTTGTCTCTTCACTTAGTTGATAAAGTCCTTTGATGCACAAAAGTTTTTAATTTTGATTTTGTATTCTAGATTTGTCTGTTTTTGTTGCTCGTACTTTTGTTGTCATATCTAGGAATCCACTGTCAAAAATCAGATTCCAAAGCACTGCCCCTATGTTTTTTTCTAAGAGTTTTATTGTTTTAATTTCTTAACATTTAGGTCCTTGATCCATTTTGAGTTAGTTTTTGTGTATGTTGTAAGGTAAGGGTCCAACTTCTTTCTTCTGCATGCGGAAACCCAGTTGTCCCAACACCACTTATTAAGAGATTTTTCTTACCCCTATTAAATGGAGATGCTAGGGTTTTATTTGAACATTTGATACTGTTCTGAAAAAATTCTTCTAGTATTAAAAAAAAAAATCAGAAAATGTTATCCTGAAAAAAAGCAGGACATGATTATTAAAGGAAATTTAGATAATACCTAAAAATAGAAAGAAAAAAGAGTGGATAACCATTTCTTTCCACTCTTTTTGTGTGTGTGTGTGTTTCGCTTAGTTTAATCATTAGCATTTTAACACTGGGCTCATAAATACAATTTAATTAATACCCACTATTTCATTTAGTGAATGCACCAGTTTATTTAACATTTCCCCTACTGATTATTTTGATATAAATAATGCTTCACTGAATAACTGTGTAGATAAAGCTATTTATATTTACGGATATTCTTAAATTCCAAGAAGGGTAGAATTACTATCTCAAAGTGTTTTGATAAATATTAAGAGCTGTCACCATATACATTATCACTAGCAATATATGATACAGATTCCTTTCACTGTTTCTCCCACTTGCCTCAGTACTATGTTTTTTAATCTTTGCACATTGAAAGGGAGAAAAACGGCATTTTGTTTTAACAAGCATTTTTCTGGTTATTAGTGAGGTTAAATATTTCCACTTAGGTTGACTTCATAATTTTATTCTGTCTTGTATTAACTATTTGTTCACATGCTTTGCTCTTCTATCTAATGAGATCTTTGTATTTTTCTTAAGGATTTATAAGAGATGTTTCTGTAAAGAGATTATTCTTTATTATTTGATGTATTTAGTAACTTCAAGAATCTCAAATCTTCAGTTTGAACTACAGCCCTTTGCTAATCTATTAATTGCCATAAAGAATTCAATGCAACTGACAAGTATGTACATATTCAAATGGACTCCCTTCAAAAAACCATCGTATGTACAGAATATGTTTCAGTAGTTTTAGCAGCTTTAAGGCTAAAATAGAGCCCCTGGGTGATGTAAACTGTTAACACACTCAGTTGCTAAACTAAAGGTTGGAGGTTCAAGTTCAGAGGCACCTCAGAAGAAAGGTTTGGTGATCTACTTCCAAAAAATCAGCCACTGAAAACCCTATGGAGCACAATTCTACATATATGGGGTCACCATGAGTCCAAATCAATCGATGGCAACTAGTTTAACTGGTTTTAAGTCTAAAATAGCTCATTTTATTATTTATCTCATTAAAACAAAACATCACTGTTACCTTCTTAATAATATTCCAAGTTAAATTCTATTACAGCCTTCAGTATGGATTACACCTAAACATAAAGAAAACAAAAATCCTACAACTAAGATTGTTAACCACTGTCATAGGGCAACATTTGTAGTAACTGTTAAATGAGAAACTATTTTGTTCTGTAAGCCTTCATCTTAAGTGAGAATAACAGCACAATTGGAAGATCATAGTCAATGTCACTGAATTGTGCATGTAGAAATTTTTGAAATGGTGTTATCTTTGGCTATGTGTATTTTCACCAAAAAAAAAAGGTTGAGAATTTAGAGGGTTGACATGTTGTGGGGTTGTTAACCAATGTCATAAAACAATATGTGTACTACTGTTTCATGAGAAACTATTTGTTCTGTAAGCCTTCACCTGAAGTACAATAAAAAAAAAAAAATTGACAAACCTTAAAAAAAAAAGAAAAGTGCGTGGGACAAAAAGACAAATATTATGGGATGTGTGATTTCATTGACATGAAATATCTAAATAGGCTAGTGCATAGAGACCAAAGTTTTATTAGTGGTTACCAGAGGCGGGATGGAGGAGAAAAGGCAAGGCCAGTCACTGTCTAGAAAACACTGAGTTTCTGTTTATGGTGATAGAAAATTTGGCAACTAATATTGGTGATGATTGCACAACATGATTAATATAATTGATGTCACTAAATTATATATGTGAAAAACACCAAATTAGCAAATGTTGTGTTATATATATTTTTACAACAATTTCAAAAAGTGCGTGTGATCTTTTTTTTTTTTTTTTTTTGCTTTGATAAACTATCATCAATGGCTTCCCACTAGAATAAAAAACCAGTTGCCGTCAAGTCAATTCTGACTCACGGAGACCTCAAGTATGTCAGAGTGGAACTGTCCTCCATGAGGCTTTCAATGGCTGATTTTTTCACAAGTAGATCGCCAGACCTTTCTTTTGAGGTGCCTCTGGGTGGACTCGAACCTCCAACCTTTTGGTTAGCAGTCAAAAACAGTTAACCATTTGTATCACCGAAGGACCTCCAACTAGAATACAATCTCATAATACAATCCAAACTCTCTACCATGGCCTGCAAGGCCCAACGAGTGATAGGTCCTTGCTGTCTCTCCCCCCTCAACCCCACAGCTCCTGTCCCCTAGGCTGGCTGCCTCCTTTTAAACTGTTGCCTAGCTTAGAGCCCCATTCCCTGACTGGAATATTCTTCCCCAAAGGTCTCCTCCTAATCCTTCATGTTACAATTGAAATAGTATGTCCCCCAAGTAGATGCAGGAGACTAAATGGGCAGCTTCTGTACAGAGGTGAGACGCGAAGTCAGAGAGGGTTAGGAGCTGGCTGAATGGACACAGGAAATCAGGGGTGGAAAGGAGGAGTGAGCTGTCACAGTATAGGGAGAGCAGTTAGGGTCACATAACAATGTATGTATAAATTTTTTATGAGAGACTAACTTGAATTGTGAACTTTTACTTAAACTCCAACAATAAAAAAAAAAAAGAAATACTATGTCCCCAGTGGCCTTCCCTGAATATCCTAAGATGGAATGGGGTCGTTATTTTAGCTTTTCAAACATAATTTTTAATTTTCAGGTGCATACATACGTCTTTTTGGAGATTAACAGTATCTAAATTTATGCTGACTTATAAAATTATACTTCTTCCTTGTCAAAAAAAACAAAATATTTTCACGTTTGAAATAAAAACAACATTCAAATCTAAAAATGTATCTGTATAGCACAGGAAAAAAGCATGCAGTGGTAAAGGCAAAAACAACATTATCATCTCAATAGATGCAGAAAAGGCATTTGGCAAAAAAACCCAATATCCTTTCACAATAAAAACACTCAACAAAGTAGCAGTAGAAAGGAACCCCTTCATTCTAATAAAAGGCATCTATGAAAAACCCACAGCTGTTATTCTTAATGGTAAAAGACTAAAATATTTCCCCCTATGATAAGGTACAAAACAAAGATGTCCACTCTCGTCTTTTCTATTCTACATTGTACTAGAGGTCCTAGCCTGGACAATTAGGCAAGAAAATGAAATAAAAGGCATTCGTGTCAGAAAGGAAGAAATAAAACTACCTCTACTTGCAGATGACATGATCTTGTGTACAGAAAATCTTCAAGAAATCCACACACAAAAAACTATTAGAACTAATAAATGGGCTCAGCAACATTGCAGGATACAAGCTCAGCTGCAAAAATTAACCGTACTTCTAAATACTTGCAATGAACAATCCAAAAATGAAATTAAGAAAAACAATCCCAACTAACGGACCACAAGTACGACAGCCTGCACCAGACTGATTCCAGCACAACTTAGACAGGGCCCGGCTACCACCACCGACTGCTCTGACAGGGATCAAAATAGAGAGTCCCCGATAGAGCTGGAGAAAAATGTAGGACAAAATTCTAACTCACCGAAAAAAAAAAAAAAGAGAGAGAGAGAGAGAGAGAGACCAGGCTTACTGGTCTGACAGAGACTGGAGAAACCCCAAGAGTATGGCCCCCAGACTCCCTTTTAACTGAGTACTGAAGTCACTCCTGAGGTTCACCAGTCAGATTAGACAGGCCCATAAAATAAAATGAGACTAAATGGGCACACTACTCCGGGGGGAAGGACAAGAAGGTAGGAGGGGACAGGAAAGCTGGTAACAGGGAAGCCAAGGTCAAGAGGGGGAGAGTGCTGACATGTCGTGGGGGTGGCAACCAATGTCACAAAATAATATGTGTATTAATTGCTTAATGAGAAACTAATTTGCTCTGTAAACCATCACCTAAAATACAATTAAAAAAAATTTTTTTTAATTGAAAGAAAAACAATTCTATTTACAATACCATCAAAAAGAATAAAATACTTAGGAACATTTTAACAAAAGTACAAAATTTATATTCTGACAACAACAAAACACTGTTGAAAGAAACTAAAGACAACCTAAATAAATGGAAAGACAGCCCACGTTCATGGATTAGAAGACTTAATATTAACATGGCAATACTCCCCAAATTGATCTACAGATTCAGTGAAATCTGTATCAAAATCCCAGCTAGCTTCTTTACAGAAATCAACAAGTTGATCCTAAAATTCATACGGAAATTAAAGGGACCCAGAAGAGCAAAAAAATTTTGTAAAATAAGAACAAAGTTGAAGGACTCACACTTGGCGATAATAAACTAAGATAAACAATAACAAGTGTTGGCGAAGATACGGAGAAATTGAAATTCTTATACACCACTGACAGGAATGTAAAATGGTGCAACTGCTTCAAAAAACGGCCTGGCAGTTCCTCAAAAGGTTAAATACATAAAGTTACCATATGACCCAGCAATTCCACTCCTACATATGTACTCAAGAGAAATTAAAACATGTCCACACAAAAACTTGTACATGAATGTTCATAACAGCATTATTCATAATAGCCCAAAATTGGAAACAACCCAAATGTCCATCAACTGATGAATGGATAAATAAAATGTGGTATATCGATATAATAGAATATTACTTGGCAATAAAATAGAATGAAGCATTGATACATGATACAACATAGAGTGAAAATATGCTAAATTAATGCCGATCACAAAAGATCACATATTGTATGATTCAATTTATATGAAATGTCTAAAATAAGCTACTCTATAGCTACAGAAAACAGATTGGTGTTTTCCTAGAACAGGGGTATTGGGGGTAAATGAGGTTGACCAATGTTGAGTACAAGGTTTCTTTCGTGGTAATGAAAATGTTAAAGAAGTGACTGTGGTGATGGTGGCACAACCCTGAGAATATACTAAAAGTCATTGAATTGTATACTTTAAATGTGTGAACTGTATGGTCTGTGAATTATATCTCAACAAAGCTGTTATCACACACAAAAAAAACCTTACCTAAGTTAAGCTGACTTTTATAAGACTTTATGACTAAAAAGTCTCATAAATTGGCATAAATACAAAATATATGATAACAACTACATAAAGTAAAAACTTCACATGAAGAAAAGAATCAAGTTAGTCTACCCCTCCCCGCAAAATATAGTATATTGGGGAAAAGAAATTTTTCAAAGCTAACAATAATAATACTGTATACCAACTCCTCACTTATTGACATAGTTAGGTCCCAAGACCAGGTCTCTGCGAAAATGGAGAATGATGATATCAGATCACAAAATGGAAAATGACTACATCATTACCTAACTGCCAAACCACTGAGAATCATGGCCCGGCCAAGCTGACACATAACCTTAACCATCACAGCTAGTGTTACTCTCACTTCACATCTCAGCATTCATTATTGCCAGATGTACACTGTTAATGCACAAAATAGTCAGATTTTTTATTACTGTCATAAATGTGAAATGTCAGATAACGAGATAGTCAACAAGTGAGGAGTAGGCACAGTATGACCAAGAAATGAAGTATTCTTCATGACCATACTTTTAAGAAAAACTGAAGCACTGGAACATTTTTATCACATCTAGTTTAATGAATTCTTTTTTTTTAGAATTTCATACATACCTGCCTCCTTAAAATGGAGTATATCAAATAAAATTTAACCTTTTGTTAATAATTAAGAATCATCACTCTGAATCACAGTGACTCGCAGTTTAATTACTAAACCATACTGCATTATAGTGTGTGATGCCTTCAAGATAAAAATCCAACTCCATAGCACAGTCCTTAACTGTCTGGCCCCTGATTGTTTTTCAACCTCAATTCTTGCCACTTCCCTATGTGGCAGAAAAACTTCTGTATTTTTTTAAAGAATACATGGAAAATTAGTATTTATTACTTAAATATATTGAAAAATGGCATGCTTTTGTATTTCCCTAAATACGTCACACATTTTCAGACCTCTCATACTTCAGCTCTGTGGCATATGACCCAGTTAAATGCTACCCCTTCTCCCAGAAAAAAAGGAGCCCTGGACGCACAGTGGTTAAAGTCCTCAGCTGCTAACTGAACGGTTGATGTTTGAACCCACTCGCTGCTCTGTGGGAGAAAAGATGTGGCAGTCTGCTTCCGGAAAGATTTACAGCCTTGGAAACCCTATGGGGCAGTTCTACTCTGTCCTATAGGGTTCCTATGAGTCAGAATCCACTGGATGGCAATGGGTTTTGTTTTGTTTTTTCACCCACAACCCATTCCTCAGGTCAAGTTAGCCATTTAGCACCTTGTACATACAGTACCTCTTTAGAACACTTACATAAGGCTGCCCTAGTTATTTACATCAGCCTCCCCCACCAGACTATGAGCTCCTCAAGGGCAATTCATTCTTGCCCTTGGACTGTTCATTCTTGTATACCCATTCCTGGCACAGGGCATCTGTTTCATTAACAGCTGTTTCATAAGTGGATAAATGGGATACATATATAGGTCAGTAGTTATCAGACATATAGATAACATTTAATACGCATTAACTAAATACCTGGAGCTTTGATATCTGACCCCATCCCGTCGCCTTTGCTCTTAGTCACTGAACTATATTAATTTTTATAATTTTCAGTATTCTACTTCAAATATACTTGCCATTTGTTATGTGTAAGTACTTGTCTCTCTAAGAAACCTTCTTAATTTGCTGCTTATAACCTGTTGAGGGCTAAGAAAGTACTGTATTTAAAATAAGTACTTTGCTGTTAAATGTTTCTCCAGTAAGCCACGATTGTGAACCTTAACTGCAGAGTTTGAGACATTTATTTTAGCAGTTCAGAAACCTCTGTTAACTTCCTGGCCCTCAACTAGGTTAGGAATGGTTAAAATTGAGTAAATTATTAACTAAATTGCTATACCACCATAAAAGTATTCTTTAGTAAAGCTTAAAACTAAACAGCCACAAATGAGTAGGTAATTCCTATCAAATGTTTCTCAAATTACAAAGTCAAGTATACTATTTTCACAGTAAAATCATAGACAAACAATTGTCTTTTTATAAGTTACCCTTCTGGATTTACAAAAGCCTTATTTATTTGAGTCCACACTTCTGTGTTATCTGTTTAACTTTTAAAAAGGTATTTGCTTTTGAATAGGTAGCAGTAACAAAAAAATGAGGCTAGGACAACAGGTAACTAAAAGAAAATTCAATAAATTGAGGATTTTCTAATTAAAATTAGAAATTTGATTCATACCATAATAGTCTAGCAGAGGCTTTTAACCAATATAGACTTCAATGCCCAGGAAATAAATGTTTACTATTCTTCAGAATGAATATTTTCTTCAGAAACAAATGTTTTACTAACCATTTTACCTGCTATGGCAGCGTACTGCTGCATCTTAGTTAGAGATGTCTAACATAAGAGTCTAAGCAAATAGCTAAAATTACGTTTTGGCACTTAACCTTCAGTTGTATGGAAAACGTATTCAAACAGACGAACTTATTCCTCAACCAGTAACTCAGAAACAAATATTACCTAAAATGGATAAAAACACACCAGAGAACCACTAAAAATGTAAGACAATCAGAGAATCATGGTGCTGAAAAGACTTTCCAGATCACCTAGCCCAACCTCTCTGCCAGTGATTTTAATATTTCAATTTTTTAAATACATCCATATTTCTAGAATATCTGCAACATGCAGAGCAATACAAGTAAAATGTCCAAAATAACTATACTCATGAGAAGTCATAGTTTTCCTGTATGTAAAAGTCAAAGGACTTACTTAAGAACTTTTGGGAAGTTTAGCATAACTTTGCACCAACAGTAAGAACAATAACTTGAATGCACAAAAGAACTTTATAAATGGTTAGGCTTAGTAACCTTTAATGGTTAGGCTCTGACCTTTAATATATTTGTCCATCAATCTGTCTCTCTGTCCATCCACCTACCCACCCACTCACTCATCCATCCAACCAATCAATGAAGCAATATCTATTAAGTACCTATTGTGTTCCAATAATTTAGTTGAGGAATAAAAGCAATAAGCTAGTTTGATAAAACACTAGCAGTACTATGAGAGGGGAAGAACACTGTGGTGTAGGAGGATATAAGATGGGCACAACCTATACTTGGGAGTTCATAAAAGGCATTCCACAATTGAATCCTGAAAAATGAGTAGTCAGGCAGGCAATAGGATTGAGAGTACTAAGCAAAGAGGTAGCTTTTATGAAGTCCTGGAGAGAATACTTATTGCAAAACAAACTCAAAGGGTTCAGTATGACTTGAAAGGAAAAGATGAGGCTGACAAGATAAGAGGCTACCAGATCACAAGGTCTTATATGTTAGGAACTTAAGTCACTTCAAGAACTTTAGACAGAGCCATTATAAAAGGCTTTTAAGTATGGAAGTGATCTGATCAGATTTTCACGGAGAGATCTGGGCACCGTGTGATGGACAATTTACAGACTGGCAATACTGAAAGAAGGAAGACCAGTTGAAGAAAAGTTGTCCATTCATTTATTCATAAATTTTCATTGGGTACTTCCTATGTGCCAGATACTGGAATACAGAGGTAATGACACAAGGTTCTAGCTCTATGGAGTTTGTCTTCAGGGCACGAGACGTTGGTGGCCTGTACCAGAGTAGGAGAAGTGGATTTGGAAAGAAGTAAAGAGATTCCAAGATATGCAAAAGTTGGAAACAAAAGATAGCAACAGGGAGGAAGGAGCAAGAAGAGTTAAAGATGGTGATCAGGTTTCTGGCCAGGTGGTGCCCTTCATGAAAATAGGGAACAGAGGAGGAGCAGGTTTGGGAGATAAGTTCAGCTTTGGGAGACATTCAAACAACAGTAATATGGATCTGAGATTCTAGAGAGAGATCTCGCTTAAAGTTCTTAACAGGCTGTCAGTTCTATGAAAGAAGTACCTGTCTGTTTTACTCCCCACTGTATCCCCAGTGGGCACAATAGCAGGCATATAGTTGGAATTCAATAAATAGCTGTTAAATGAATGAATTAGATATACATTTTGAATTATCAACAAAAGGTAACTGAACCCATGGGAATGGATAATATCAGCTAGACAGTGTACAGAGTGAGAACTAAAGAGGACCTCAGAACACCAAGGAACACCAACACTAAAATGTAAGTGAAGGGTGAGGGTTATTTACTAACTAGATAGTAGATAAGAATTACCTTATGTAAAGGGAAGGACAGCACTCATTACAGGGGAAGTCAGCACAACTGGACTATACCAAAGCTAAGAAGTTTCCTGAATAGAGTCAAACACTTTGAGGGACAGAGTAACAGGGGTAGGGGCCTGGGGACCATGCTTTCAGGGGACATCTAGGTCAAATGGCATAACAAAGCTTATAAACAAAATGTTCTGCATCCTACTTTCGTGAACGGTGTCTGGGGTCTTAAAAGCTTGCAAGAGGCCATCTAAGATGCATCAATTGGTCCCAACTACCTGGAGTAAAGGAGAATGAAGAACACCAAAGACACGAGGAAAGTAGTAGCCCAAGAAACAGAAAGGGCCACATAAACCAGAGATTTCATCAGCCTGAGACCAAAAGAACTAGATGGTGTCCAGCTACCACCAATGACCACCCTGACAGGGAACACAACAGAGAGTCCCGGATGAAGCAGGAGAAAGATGGGGTGCAGAACTCAAATTCTAGTAAGAAGCCCAGACTTAATGGTCTGACTGAGACTGGAGGTACCCCAGAAAGCATGGCCCCCGGATTCTCTATCAACAAAGACCGAAAACAACTTCCGAGGCCAACTCTTTAGTCAGGGATTGGACTGGACTGTGGGACATAAACTGATACTCGTGAGGAGTGTGCCTCTTAGCTCAAGTAGATACAAGAGACTAAACGGGCAGCTTCTGTCCAGAGGCGAGATGGGAAGGCAGAGAGGGTTAGGAGCCGGTTGAATGGACACGGGGAATCAGGGGTGGAAAGGAGGAGTGTGCTGTCACAGTAGGGGAGAGCAACTGGAGTCGCATAACACTGTATGCATAAATTTTTATTCGGGAAAAAATAAAATGTAGGTGAATCCACAAAAGAGTGGTCAGATAGGTAAGAGGAAAAATCAAAAGACTACAAAGTCACAGAACCCAAATATAATGTTTCTCAAAGTAAGGAGTGGTCAAAAGAGCCAAAGTTTGCTGCAGAGTATGAACTGGATTTATTAAGAACTGAATTTTCAAAAATGAAGAGCAACTCTGAACATATATACAGGTAGTCCCTGACTTACGACGTGTTATGACTTACTTCTCAAGACACTGCCGTATAGCAGGCTATGAAAACTGAAAAAAAAAAGAGGTATTCAATTTATGTCAGGACCGACCCGTTATAAGTCAGAGACTACCTATATGCCTAAAGTTTCAGATCTAAATAATCATTCTTATGAGATAAATTATTTGCTGCATAGACAGCCTAACCTTTTATAAAAAGGCCTGCCTCTTTACTCTCTATCATATTACCCTGTTTATTTCCTGCATGGCATCTATCACAATCTGTAATTAACTGGTTTGTTTATTTATTCTGTCTTACAATGTAAACTCCAAGAAAGCATGGGCCACCTTCCTTTTCTGTTTTGTTTGCTGCTACTACTCCAGAGCCGAGAACAGTGTGTGTTGTTGTTGGGTGCTATCGAATCCATTTTGACCCATAGCAACCCCATATGACAGAGCAGAAGTGCCCTATAGGGCTTTCTAGGCTCTACGAGACTGATGTATGGTGGCTGCAACAATGATCTCAAACATAGCAACAACTACGAAGATGGCACAGGGCCAGGCAGTGTTTTGTTCTGTTGTACATAGGGTCGTTGTGAGTTCAAATCGACGCAACGGCACCTAACAACAACAATCTTTACTGCAGCAGATGGACAGGTCTTTCTCCTATGAAGCTGCTGGGTGAGTTCGAACTGTCAACCTTACATTTAGTCAGCCCAACACCTAACTGTTGTGCCACCAGGGCTCCTAGAATACTGCCTAGCTAAAAAATATTTGTTCTTTCTGAGCATCTTATGTATTGATTTACCTTTCTATCTACCTTTCAAAGAATAGGATGGGTGAAAACTAGAAGATCATGGAGTTCCCTCCCAGCCCTTAAAAAATAAATGAAGAGCAAGTGAAAATACATTTTAAAGGATAATAATAGAATCCAGAATCACAAAAATCCTAGACCTATCTCCTTTTATCTTAGCTGCAGGACCTCAAATTACTAGAAAAAATTCTTTTCAGGCTCTGTAACCCCAGGAGAGCAGGAAAGCAGTCAGAAACAAGATATCCAGGAAATGTAAGAGTTTTTTAAAAACAACAACCCATTACTAGGGTCAGTTTCTCAATTTCTGTATCTCAAAGCTTCGAAAGAGGGGGGAAAAGCCATGATTTTTTAGCTATAATTTTAAAAAAATTTTAACCAATTTTAATTCACTTTCACAGGCCTCAAATTTAAATATCTTATAGAAAGAACAGCTAAACTGCAAGCAATTATTTCCTCTTTTCCAAACAGGTTACATTAATTCACATTAAAAATATTACCACCTATCATCTCTATGGAAACCCTGGTGGTGCAGTGGTAAAGAGTTTGGCTACGAACCAAAAGGTCAGCATTCGAACCCACCAGGCACTCCTTGGAAACCCTATGGGGCAGTTCTACTCTGTCCTATAGGGTCTCTATGAGCTGGAATCGACTCGACAGCAACGGGTTTGGTTTTTGGTTTATTATCTCTATAATAGTTGACATATACCATATACTCTTAAAAATTAATTCAAATGGAATATAGATATTAGAAAATTTTCTCAGATATAAATAATATTGTGCAGAATGCCCTCATTTTTAGGAGATAAATGCTTAAGTATTGCGGGATAAGGCATCATAATGCCAAAAACTTACTCTGAAAGAATGGTTCAGCAATTTAAAAATATGCCTGAATACACACACAAACACACATACACACACATATACAGTAAAACTTTTGAAAGCCAGAACTCGTGTAAGGCAGAAACCTATCAGAGAGGGAAAATGTAAATATTTTCCACTAAAAGGAGCAATAGAAAAGTGGTAAGATTGCACTCTGTCAAAGGTGGAAAACTTGTGAGACCCAGAAAAACAAGACAGTCCTGTCGAGTTCCAGTTCTCACAGGTTTTCACTATGTATCCACACAGGCACATATATACGGAAAGGTAAGTAAAACTACTGAATCTAGGTGGTGGGTACAGAGACGACCAATGTACTTTCAATTTTTCTGTTTGTTCGAAAATTTTTGTAATAATTGGAGGGGAAGTTTTACTGAAAAAAATTTACTCATCTTAAGAAAGAAAGGTTCCTAATGATATAATAATAATTCTATACCCTCAATTTCAAAACTTCTTCATTGTATTAATATGTAAATTCCCATGGTTCAGTTCAAACATTACTATTATGCCAAACTACTAGACATTGGAATTCTTAAGTGAATAAGCCACAGTCCTGTATTCCAACCAATAACTAAATATCACTGGCCAAGATTTCAAAATGTATAAAATTTACACATATACATCTCTAAATACAAGCTTTTTGAATATACACGTCACATACATCACTTGGCTGCTATCAGAAAGGTCAGCGGTTCAAACCCACCAACGAACCACTTTTTGCAAGAAAGATGTATAGCAGTCTGCTTCCACCCTCGAAACTCTCTGGGGCAGTTCTACTCTGTCCTACCGAGCTGCTATGAGTTGGGATTGACTCAAGAGCAGTGGGTTTGGTTTCAGTTTATGTTGATATATCTGGTCTCAATGATTTATTTAGGTAACAGCTGTACTCATTATGGGTGCTGAGCACAGCAAAAAAAAAGTGTTTTTAAAATAACTCAGCCATTAGTCAACAGAACAAATAAACACACATTTGGCTAGGTTCTAATACCAGTGCTCCTGGGAACCAAAGGTTTGGTATAATTTAAGTATGCAGTGTGTAGTTAAACGTAAGCTAAGGACTCCAAGAAAAGGGAACCTAGGTCACTTTAGCACAGGATAGGATCAATGACCTATGGTGCACATCACAGGAATTTAGTGAGTAGTCTTTACTAATTCACTACCTCTGACTAGAGGTGCCCGATCCAGGTACTTCCCATTAGGTACCATGCCCAGATGGGTAAATGTGGGGATGCCACGCTATCAGGGGCACATAATAGTATCTCACTTAGCTATCTTTGAAAGTAAAGATAGGTTAAGATTTATCTTAAGAGCTGGAAATATGGATAACCGATTATCATGTCAAAATGCAATAACCACACACAGATATCCCTAGAGAAAAAATGAAGACGGTTCATTTCAGAAAGTGCATAGCAGTGGGGACTGACAAGGCAGGGCACACCTGGTCTGACAAGGGGCAGTGTGAAGCTTGTTCAAATGAGTCAGCAAAAAAAAAGGGCATCTTTTAAATATGAAAATATGCATGGTTAAAAATGTAAAGTGTGTTTTAAAATGTATTTGCTTTATGTACAAAACAATTTAGGCAATAACGAGATCAATGAAAACACTAAAATGTATTTTGAGCATTCTAAAGCTTTATTTGAATGAATAAGACGTAACATTCCAAAAAGCTTGTTGGCCCTTGCTCTAACTGAACCAAGAAAGAAATTAAGTCAGCACCTGAGTTGGTTCTCGGACCAAATCCTTTAGTTCACTGAAGATATCACAAGATATTAGTTTCCAAAACCCACTGGACAGGTTCCACAGGGCCTTCACTTTTAAAATTAGTTTGAAAACTTTACTAAACCACATGTAACATGCCAAATGTTAACACACCACAGATCAACAACACATTCTTTTGTATTGCCAAATCAACCTGTTTACCTGCCAGTTCTGTACATATAATTGGGCTGCCCTTCACCTGCTGCTCCAGTAGAATGAAATGAAACCTGGTGTTGTTGTTGTCAGCTGCCATCAAGTGTGCCACCGACTCATGATGGCCCCATGCACAATAAAACGAAACACTGCCAGGTCCTCTGCCATTCCCCTGATCGGTTGTGGATCTGACCATTGTGATCCACAGAGTTTTCACTGGATGATTTTTGGAAATAGATCACCAGGCCTTTCTTCCTAGTCCATCTTAGTCTAGAAGCTCTACTGAAACCTGCCAGTATCATAGCAACATGTCAACCTCCACTGATAGATGAGTAGTGGTCACATGAGGTGCACTGGCTGGGAACTAAATGTGGGTATTCCACATGGAAAACGAGAATTCTATCACTGAACTACAATACTTCCAAATAAAACCTACATAATAGCAAAGTTAAATACCTTAGAACAATAGAGTTGATAGAATTAAGGCTAGAACTCTGAAAAATCATCACAATTACTAATTTTAAATAACAACAGATTGACTACTCAGAGCAAAAAATAATGTTGAAGCAAAAGCGGAGTTTCTGGTTTTTAACTTCCTAAACCCGTAACAGCCACCATCAACAATTTTAAGCTGTAAGTATGCAAAATTATTCCTTTACTCCTGTCACTTGATAAAAAGTCACAACTCAGTTAAAAGACTTGAAAATTCTCCCTTTTAAATGTTTATTAAAGAGATAAATTCAGCAGTCACTGTAAATTATTTTACAAATCAATCAAAATTAACTTAGTTTTGATTAAAATTTTTACAAATGAATAAGAGTTACAACATCAGTAAAAAAGAGCACTGAATGTCAATATCTGTTTTCCTGCCCACTCCCATGTTCATATACTTTGAATGAAAACCACTTGATTAGTGTCTTCACGTTGTTTGTTGTTAGGTGCCATCAAGTTGGTTCTGACTCACAGTGACCCCATGTACAACAGAACAAAACACTGCCCGGTCCTGTGCCATCCTCACAATCTTTGTTATGCTTAAGCCCATTGTTGCAGCCACTGTGTCAATCCATCTTGTTGAGGGTCTTCCTCTTTTTTGTTGACCCTCTACTTTACCTCTACTTCATATAAAATCCCAATATAAGTACTGATTTGTTGGGGGAAAATTAATTAGAAAATTCTCAGTATCTCTCACTTCTACATTTAATCACGTCACTTTTTTTAAAAAGCAAAAAAACCACATAAAAGAAGCGGTCACAAAATCAAATCACAAAATCTCATTCCCAGCAAAGGATATTCTCTCTTCAGCCCATTCTCTTCATATATGCTTCCATAACACAAGGAGGGAGGAAAAAAGAGGATGAAAAAGGTACCTCTTCATTTTTGTGTGCAATCTGCCTCCATCCAATGGAACTCTCACTCTAAGAATAATCGCAAAAAAAGTAAGAGGAGCAGAGAAACTAGAGTACTGGAAATGGAACAACCAGAACGCAATTAAAGAGAATGTTGAAACATTGTGAAAAATGTAACTAAAGTCACTGAACAATTTGTGTAGAGATTATCTAATGAGAACCTAATTTGCTGTATAAACTTTCACCTAAAACACAATAAAATATTATTTAAAAAGACTAAACAGAATAAAAATGTGCTGAGCAGAACAGGGCATAAAGAATGGCAGGCACCTGGGTCCCTGCTGCTCAGTTGCTCAACTAACTATCTGCAGCCATGCTCCCTCCAAACCTCTAGTCCTGTGAAATACTACAACCTCCTTACACCTTATACCCAGCTGTTCACCAAAATTGAACGTCTGGCCCAGTTGATTGGTCTTCCTTTTCCAGAAGACTCTTTAGGTTTTTCCACATCATGCCCTGCCAAGAGAAGCCCCAAACCAGTCAGAGATGCAAACTCTCCCCAGGGGAACTTCACAACCTCAAGATCTGGGGGAAAATCCTGTCCAGAGCAGTCAAATGGTCAAAACACAGAATCAAAAGATTGGGGGAGGGGGAGGATAGGAGGGAGAATCCTGTTTAATGACACTGTCCAGATAAACTTAATGAAACCTCAAAAAAAGAGTAACAGAAATAAGAAACAAGGCCCAGAGAGTCACCACTCAGAACTAAATTCCTAAGAAAGAGGTTCTTTAACTCATCTGTCTACTTCTCAGAAAAGTTTTCTTTTTTTCTTTTTGGTGATTGCTGAAAGTAAATCATGCATATTTTAAAGAATCAGAAAATACGGACAAACAAAAACTGCTAATACATTTGACCCAGGAGTAATTCCTATTAAACATACCTCTATATCATTTTCTACCCAGATTTTTATTTTAAAAAATTACTGACTTACAAATAAATTATTCAATAGGATTCACAGGTCTTCCTTTGGATAGAGCAAAAGGCAAGGTCTCACTGAAGAAGTGAAAATTAAGCTGAGAAGAAAGTGAGGAAATAGCCAAGTGAGAGGGAAGAGCATTCTAGACCAAGGGAACAGCATGAGCAAAGGTATCAAAGACAAACGGCAGGGGTGACTGGAGCAGCAAACCAAAAGGGGAGGGTGATGGGCAATAAGAAAATGGATTTTCTTGATCATCAGCATTTGAAACTGGTCCCAAACCCATCTAAAATCAGCCCTCCTTTAGTTTGTTTTTAAAGGCTCACTAACTCCACAAAGGTGTAGTGGTTAAGAGCTATGGTTGCTAACCAAAAGGTAGGCAGTTTGAATCTACCAGGCGCTCCTCCGAAAACCTATGGGGCAGTTCTACTCTGTCCTATAGGGTGGCTATGAGTCGGAATTGACTCAGTGGCAACTGGTTTGGTTTGATTCTCCACAAAAAAAAAAAAAAATTCTATTAAAAGCAAGTAAAAGACAAAAGGTATTCAAATTATAATCATTATAATAAAGGTGATATTTCTGACTCCTTGCTGAGAATTCCTCCAAGCAAGAGATTACAGCAGCCTCACACAATCCTAAAACAGTCTCACCCACTTACACACCCTCCTAAATTTCCACAACCAAAAAAAAAACCAGGGCTCACTTTCTGATGATCAACAATATCCATTCTTTCAAATTACTTTTGCTGTAATCACTGACTCCTAGTCTCCATATTAAAGGCCACAGAACACAGAAAATTAAATGCAGAATTCACACTGAATATTGGCCTAAGACTGAATTTCTGGAAACTGGGCAAAACTTGATTTATGATCTTACATGAAGACTGGTAAGAGGCAGTTTTATGTTTGTGGTCTGGGAGTTGGCTCATCCAGCATTTCATTAATGTTCTCCATTCTCAGGTCATGGACCTTTGCCCAGAGGTTTCATCATGGAGAATTTATAGATGTGTATGTCTGAAAAATGTATAAACTACAAAGCAAGTCACTGGATTACCTATTTTTAGAGTTATTTACTTAAGAAATTAATGTACCACCCAGTGCCTAGCAATTGGTCAGTTTTATTTTCTGATTCTGCAACCTGTGGCAGATGGTTTTCTTGCACGTGTGACCCTGGCAACGTGCCAGTGTTTACATGGCCTGATAGGAGTTTAAGGCTGGAAGGAGCAATTCTTTTACTCCAGATGAAAGGCGACGCTGGGCCTGCTCCACACCTGTATGTATATGTGGTTCATTTCCCAGGCTCTTCCACGTGCATCCACACACTGGCAAGGGACTTTATGAGCATGAAGACATGGCACGGCATTTCAGAAGTAGTGCTTGACCTCTGTTCTATAAACAGTGGGAATAAATGAGTGGAAACTGTGATCCTGTCCTGATTTGATTTTTTCAACCCCTCCTTCCCTATACACTTGGAAATACTCTTGAAATAAAGTCAGTTTTGTTTGGCAAATTCAGTGGCATTCCTTAAGACAACTGAATCACAAAACCAGAACTAAAGATCATCATTATAGTAAGCTTTACAAAAGAAAGAAAAAGAACTATTTCATCTGGTACAAAGGTATATGTGACAAAAACAACAAAAAACAAAAAAAAAGGAAACAGTGTTACTAATTAATGTTAGGAAATGACTTACCAAACAAATCTTACACTCTAAAAATTTTTTCAAGTATTTAAGAAAAATAATATGTTGTTCCCTCAATAATTATTTAGTCTTCTTCAATAACCATGCATTTAACCAGGTGTGCTAGATGCTGGGGAAACAATTGGTCTGCCACAGAAATAACGCCAACACAGCCTGACAGTTAAAATCCTTGACTCACTCCAGAGCTCCAAAAGGTTCAGAGACTGGAGGTGAGGGCACTGAGGTCACTGAAGAGGTGAGAGAGTTAACAGCTGACCACATCCACCTGTAAAGTGCAGTCTAAGAAAGAAACTCAGAAGGGAAAAGGGTTGCCAACAGCCACCTACACCTCCTCAACTCCGCCCTCGCAGTCCTCTTTATAAACAGTTTTTAAAGGGAACTGTCCAAGGTTACAACCTGATACGGAGGAATGCTTTGGTGTGGAATACCAATAAAATAAAATTGTATTTATAGAGTATTGCTATACAACATCCAAATGTTAACAAAGTGTCAACAAAGCCACATAAAATATGAAATAAAGCCTCTTTCTTAACAGGATTAAAACGTCAAGAAGAAACTGACCGAAAGAGGGAGATCTCTAACTTCCCAAAGCAGCAACCCCGGGAAAGGTACTAGCACCAGCGGAAGTTCCATATCCAGGACAGAACTGTTAAACCACCACTACCACTACCACCACCCCCATCCCCGTGGTAAAAGTTTGAACCGCTATCTGACAATCCTACGGTGGTCGGAAACTTCCCTAAACAACAAGAGGCAACCAGACACACTAAAATCTCCGCCCCGGGCCAGCCCCAGGTACCCTCATGCCAGGCCGTTGCTTCCTCCCAGGGCCTTGCTTCCCCCCACCTTACTCCCTTTCCCGGTCCCTCACTATCCTGCCTCTGCTTCCAACGCCGGCCCGGGGTCCTGGTGACCATCGCGGCCGCCGGGATCGCTCCCGGGGGGGCCTCGGCCTCAGGCCCGACTTCCAGGAGGCCCTGCGCGCCTTTGCTCCCAGGCCCGGCCGCGACCCCCGACCCCGGCCCGCCCTCGGGCCCGGCCTCCGGCCCACTTGGACGCGGAATCCGCGGCCCCCGCTCCGCCGTCCGGCCGGCCCTCACCTCCTCGGCGTGCTTGCGCAGCGCCTTCTCCCGCTCGTACTGGGTGATGAGCTGCTCGTTGTCGTCCCGTAGGAGCTCCAGCTCCACCTGGTGCTCCTGGTCCTGCGCGAACACCGAGTCCAGATTCTCCAGCACGGCCACCACCAGCGGCATCAGCTCCTTGACCACCTCCTCGTCGTAGCGTCCGATGAGCCGCTCGAACTCGCGGTAGATGGAGCCGGCCAGGCCGGACACCCGCTCCGACATCACGGCCCCGGAGCCGCCGGGCTCCTCCTGATACACCACACCGTCCTCCAGCTCCATGGTGGCAGGCGGGCAACCCGAGGCGTCGCCGGCTGAGGGGGCGGCACGGGCCCGCACGGGACGGGCCCGGCTGGAGCTGGGCTGGGCCCAGTGGGGTGGGGGCCGGGGTCGGAGGAGGGGAGGGGTGGGGTGAACGCACTCACCCCAACCGCCGCTGCACCAACTGCCGGAGCGGCCCGGCCGCGAGCGACACACGTCACCCGCGGGGCGGGACCGGCACCGCGTTTGCCCGAGGGGCGGGGCCTCGCGGGAGCCCAGGCGCGGCTGGGGGAGGAGTCATTACGTCATCGTGCGCCTGCAGTGGGCGGGATCTGTGACATCAACATCTGGCGCCGTGCGGACTGTGCGCTAGCCAAAGGGAAGAGTGGGAGAGAAGGGTGGGGAGAACTGTCAGCGCAAGGCGGGATTTGAAGAGTAGGTCCCAAAGGAAAGGGAGGGGTTCTGGAAAAGTGACTAGCCGTCCAGAATTAACAGAGCTAATATTTCTATTGCTTTTTACAGCTCGCAAAGTGCTTTCTCTTTTGAACCTCAGAACAGGTGTGGTCGATAGACGCTTAGCCGCTGGTTCACAGACGAGGAAACTAGGCCCTTAAAAGTTGTGGTTCACTCAAGGTCACTCAGCTTAGAACTGGACCGAGGCTGTATGGGGGCGCAAACCGGTTCTTCTGATTGAGAATTTTGGACTCAGAAAAAAGTAGGAAACAGAAGGGGAGGGAAAGCGATCTTAACTAGGGCAAGGTCTGCTTAAGGGATAAGTGGTCTCCAACAGGATAGAACTGTTTTGGGACAGTGAGGAATAAACCAAAAATCAAACCCATTGCCATCAAGTTGATTCTGACTCATAGCGACCCTATAGGAGAGTAGAACTGTCCCATAGGGTTTCCGAGGAGGGGCTGGTGGATTCAAACTGCCGACCTTTTGATTAGCAGCGGATCTCTTAACCACTGAAGGGTAAGGACAGCCTAAAGCAGAGTAATGCAAAACATTCTGGAGAAGGATAGAAGCTGTAATGCCACATTTTGCCCTTTCCCAAACACTGAACTTCTTCGCTTCTCACTACCAGCTTGGGAGAGTGGCATTTCCTGTCTCCAGCCAACCTCCTCTCCCCAAGCCTTGAAGGAAGGCGGAGCGGGGAAGTGGAGATTGGGGAGGAAAGGGGTGGAGCCACTGGAGTGAATAAGTCTCATGATGTGCGAGGTCTCCGCGGCCTGAGAGAGTATCACGTGTGGGTAATGACACAACACCCAAGCCTAGGGCAGGCTGAGTCAAGGACCGCTTCCCGGTGTTCTCATCTAGCCTCCGCAAATGGGGCGGAAGATACTCCCAAACCCTTTCTTCCCGCCGCAGGTGACTCAGGAGTTCTTCAGCCCCATCTCGTCTAGGAATACGTGGAGGAAAGGCAGGACTTGGATAAACATGGGTTTAGTTAGGAATCAGTCACCTCCCTGCATTGTAAATACCGTGAAATCGGTCTTTCCACCCTCTTCCTCCTGTCACGAACTAGTCCCTAACGTCTCCCACTGAACCTACCTGAAGAGCCACAAAAACAGTATGGAGTTCGGGCGATGGCCACCCTATAAACTCTGAAGGACACAGATGAGAATATTAAGTCTTAGAAGGTGGCAAGCGGGACTGAATTTGCGTGTTGTGCTGTTCCCTTTTCTCGCCCTCACCCACACCCGGCACTCTTATATTGTCTTTGTCATGGATTGAATTCTGTCCCCCAAAAAACGTATTACTTCGGCTGGGCCATGATTCCCCGTATTGTGTGATTTTCCTATATGTTGTAAATCCTGCTTCTGTGATGTTAATGGGAGGATGGGCGGCAGTTGTGTCAGTGAGGCCGGACTCAATCTATAAGATTGGTTTGTATCTTGAGGCAATCTCTTGAGATATAAGAGAGAGAAGCGAGCTGAGAAGACAGGGGGACCTCATACCATCAAGAAAGCAGTGCCGGGAGCAGAGCATGTCGTTTGGCCCTGGGGTCCCTGCGTGGAGAAGCTCCTAGTCCAGGGGAAGACTGATGAGAAGGCCGACAGAGAGAAAGACTTCCCCTGGAGCTGACCCCCTGAATCTGGGCTTTTAGCCTACTTTCTGTGAAGAAATAAATTTCTCTTTGTTATAGCCATCCACTTGTGGTATTTCTGTTACAGCAGCACTAGATGACTAAGACAGTCTTGTTTGTGTTTATGTCTGGGTCTTAGGAATGCTGATCAGCTGGTTAGGTGTAAACTCCCAAAGGCCCTTTCTCTTCTTAACCTCACATTTGAAAACCAGAAAAAGGTAATTGCTCTGGATCTTTTTTTCCTTTTCTCTCCCTTTCATTCCTTTTTCTCCTGAGAGCTGTCACTAAGTCAGTCTCCCTATACACATACCTCTCTCTTCCTACTCCTTCCAGAGGAGAGGAAAACAGGGCACGGTTTTACTTTGTTTCTCCACATTATTATTATATACATTAGAAAATTTAAAGAAAAAAAAATCTCAATTTTCAGGTATGAGATTATAATAAAGTCTTCTTTATTATAAGTATGCTTCCTTAGGTATAATTTCAACATAGAAAGATATGAGATATATATTTATGTCTTGATTTTAAGCTTCTGGTAGCTATCAGAGATTACATTTAATTGTTTAAAATAAAATTCAGCCAGATAGCCATCAAATGATGAATGGATAAACAAAATGTGGTATATCATACAATGGAATATTATTTAGCAATAAAAAGAAATGAAGTACTGATACATGCTCCAACATGGATGAACCTTGAAAATATTATGCTAAATGAAAGAAGACAGTCACAAAGTACCACATATTGTATGATTCCATTTACATGAAATGTCCAGAATAGGCAAATCTATAGACATAAAGTAGGTTGGCCAGGGCTGATGGAATTGAAGGGAAACGGGGAGTAACTGCTAGTGGGTATGGGGTTTCTTTTTGAGAAAATGAAAATGTTTTAAAATTGATTGTGGTGATAGACTCTGAATGTACTAAAAGCCACTGAATTGTACACTTTAAATGGGTAAATTGTATGGTATGTGAATTATATCTCAATAAAGATGTTAAAAAATAAAATTCGGGGCTATAATGACTTTATAGTAGACCCAATAAAAGTGCATAATTCAGCGTAGCAGTGTGGAAGGAAAATGGTTTAGAAATCTGGAACCTTGTATCCTAGTATGGGGTGGTCATTTTGAAAAACTTAGGCCAGAAACAAACAAATATTTATTGAGCACCTACTGGGTGCCAGTTACCACATAAGGACTGCGAGCCTCAGCTTCTTCACTATATAATGGTCTGTTAGAGAATCTGTAAAGGTTTCTTGCAATTCTAAAATCCTTTGATTGTCTTTTGTAGTTGATTGTGACAGACAGGAGAGGAGGCCTTGAGATTGAATCCTCTTAGTCAACTCCTTATTAGTTAGGAGATAATGCAAACTTCTATACCCAACTGGCTGGATTCCCAACACCCTTTCTAACCCACAGAGGCTCAGATTATTGTTGAAGACTAAGAGTAGGTAAGGAAAAACAGGTCACTTCGTGGACTTTAGAGTAGGTGTTTACTTTCGATTTCTAAACGGAAGGAAATTCCATTTTAAGAGATTCCTTGGACATGCACGAATAGTGAGGACAGTAAGGGAGTAGAAGGGGGGAGAAGCTGGTGAGGGCAGGAAGGGAGGAGTTTCTTCCTAAGCACAATAACTATAATTACTGGAAAGTAGAAATTACTCGTCCTGTTGTTTGTCCAGCTTTCTGGAACTTTTACAGTCATTTCTATGTGAATCAGTTGCTCTGGTTTCTCAAACTGCATTTTCCCACCTGGGGACAGAGAGAGGGTCTCTGAAAGAGGAAGAGAAGTGAGGGTTCCCATGGCACCAGTTCCCTTAGTATGACAGTATGAAATGATAAGTGATTCATCATCCTGTACAAACTAGAACATGTTTGGTAATGAAGTCTAGCTTTGGAACTCAGGGCACTTGAAAAGTGCTGGAGGATTTTTCTGAGTCTTCACTTTTTCCTTTGAGACCTTTTTTAAAGTGCCAGGAGAAGATGGGTAAGTGTGTCCAGGTTGAAGTCGGGAGAAGGCCTCTAGACAAGAGGTATTCCCTTGTATCCCCACGAGCTCTAAACAAGCAGAAATTGCCTCTAAGAAGAGGAGGCTGAACATATGGCTGAACAGGAGTCTGTATCTGAAGCTATCTTCTCGGATAAAGATTACAGCCTAGAAAACCCTATGGGACAGTTCTACTCTGTCATATGGGGTCACTATGAGTCAAAATCGACTCAATGGCACTTAACAACAACAAGATGGTCTATTGGTTGTATTTGTGTTCAGGTCTATTTTCTCTCCCCATTTTTTTCTGACTTGGGTTAACAAAAGAGAAGGCCCATCATCCACCTCTCAGTGTACTCTTTACACATACAGCTAAAGCTCACTCTGGAATAAATGACATGTTTTCAAAACAGTGGGTTGGTTGGGTGCTTTCCCTGATTATAGAAGAAACGTATACTCGCTACAGAAAATTTGCTAAATACAGGAAAGCAGAGAGAAGAAAATTAAAATCACCCAGATAATCCCATCTCCCAGATATCACCCTGGTTAACACTTAACAATTCTGTAAGGTGATCTAGGAAGTCTTCATTGTCTTTGGGTGAGAGAACTCAAGTGTGTATATCCAAAGGCTCTTGCTTTCCCTGGAGCAAGTAAACATTGCATGAGATTGGACAAGAAACCTGAATTTTACCTGACCCTCTCCCTACTTGAGTCTCTTAATTAAAATAGAAGAGAAAGGTACAGATTAGGTATTCAAGAAACATCAGATAAATTCAGAGCCCATTTCCAAACAAGTCTTTAAATACGTTTCATTGGGGATGACACTGCAAACCCATCCTACTTAAGAAACTAATTTTGACACACATTAACAGCCATACTAGGAAAGGAATGAAGGTGAAAAGAAACTAATTTTTCTAAATGCCAATTAGTGTACATGATTTACAAGGAAGATCTCAATAACCCAAAACATCATTCTTGAAATTCCACCATCTTTAAGAACTCAGTGTAATTCAACCAACTTTGTTGCCTTTGAAGTATCTAGGTCCTGTGCTAGGCCCAAGGGATACCAACATGAATCAGGCACAGTCAAGAACAGTCTAGTAAGAGAAACAGGTCTGGGAAACATAAATTGCCATCCCAGGTAAACTGCAACAAGTATATACTAAGTATATACAAGGTGAAATAACCGTAAAGAGAAAAGAGAAGTTAATTCTGTTTACAGGGCATTTAAATGAAGGCCTCCTATAGGATTTTACTCAAATTAGGATTGGTTTTGGAGCCCCTGGGTGGTGCAATGGTTAACCCGTTCTGCTATCTGCAGCTAACCAAAAGGTGAGAGGTTAGAGTCCACCCAGGGATGCCACAGAAGAAAGGCCTAGCAATCTACTTCCAAAATATCCGCCATTGGAAACCCTATGGAGCACAATTCTACTCTGACACACATGGGGTCATCAGGAGTTGGAATCAACTGGATGGCAACCAACAACAACATGGCTGGTTTGGGAAGGGTTAATAAATACAAAAGTGGGGAAAAGTAATCTAGGCAGAGGCTTGGCTTGGGGGTTAACTCACACCATGACTCAGGTAAGCAGAGAAAATATAATTGATTTGTGTTGTCTAAACCTAATCTGGCCTACTTCCTGAGACCTCACACACTGAAAAGACCTAGTTCAAAGGAAAGCTGGGTCTAAACTGATTACTGAAACAGCCCCTTTAGATCATGTGCAGTCTCTCCTGGATAAAAATTCTGAGTCTTTGAGCTAACCTCTCCCTTATTGGGGAGAAGTGTAGCTTCTGACACTCGATCGCGGTAGATGAAGGTGACTAGGGTCTTTGGCTCTATGTGGTGACCACTGCTCTCTGTCTTTTGGTCTCTAAGTGATGTTTCCTGCTTGCCTGGTCTCAGGACACCTAGCTGGTTGTCTTAGTTATCTACTGCTGCTATAATAGAAATACCACAAGTGGATGGCTTTAACAGACAGAAGTTTATTCTCTCACAGTCTAGCAGGCTACAGGTCCAAGTTCAGGGCGCCAGCTCCAGGGGAAGGCTTTCTTTCTCTGTCAGCTCCGGAAGAAGGTCCTTGTCATCAATCTTTCCCTAGTCTAGGAGCATCTCTGTGCGGGAACCTCATATCCAAATAACGTGCTCTGCTCCCGGTGTTGCTTTCTTCGTGATATGAGGTCCTCATGTCTCTCTGCTCGCTTCTCTCTTTCATATCTCAAAAAAAAAAATCTAATCTTGTAGACTGAGTTCTGCCTCATTAACATACCTGTTGCTAATCCCATCTTGTCAACATCATAGAGACAGGATTTATAACACATAGGGAAATCACATCAAATGACAAAATCATGGCTAATCACACAATACTGGGATGGCCTAGCCAAGTCAACAGATAATTCTGGGGGACACAATTCAACCCATAACACTGGTATTCAAAGTTGAAGTTTAGAGACACTGGAGCTTAGGGTCCATTCTTTTGGCATTGCTCCTTGTCTAACTTGGCCTCCTTTTGCCTCAGAGACACATCATTCCCTGCTGTCCTCCTTCCTCCCACTTCCCACACTCCCAGGCTAGGTTTGGGAAAGCTAAAGCTCTGAATCTGCCATGACCTGACCACACAGCACAGCACAGGTGTGTCTGTGGCCTAGGTTGGTATGGAGTGATATTCAGGTAAGCATCTTTCTGAGGCCCAGATGAGAGGAGGGTAGGGCCTTCAGCGTTACCTTCACTTACTCAACACAAAGCCTGAACCCGCATCTGACAACTTCAGTCTCTTCATTTCTGTTCTCTTCGCCTCCATCCTACCAATTGTTGGGGAAAAGTTACTAAAATCAAAATCTTCTCCCAACCCACTAAACCTCTCCACAAAACCTGAAGAGAAAGTAAAGTTTTATTATTGAATAAGCATTAAACAAGAATGTGATTATCACAGGCAATCCGCTAAAGAGATTGCAAAGACAGAAAGAAATCTTAACCATTATGTAGGTAAGGGGGTACAATCATTATGTTCATATTTTAAACATAATTGTTAATTTTTCTAATCCTTCTGGGCTGGAGATAAAGCTGGGCCACCTGAGTTTATGCTGATCTCCTTCCAGGAACAAAGGACAGTATAGAAGAATTACCTGAAGTTACATTTATATACTTTTTAAAAAGACAAAGAAGTTATAATTACAAGTTACCTAAAGTAAAATCTAGAGAAAGCAATGGAAGAGGGGAGCTCCTTTCCCTATTTTCACTTGGGGAATTTACCTGTTTGTTTTCCATTTGCACTTGTCCTTATACAATCTTACAGCATGAAAAGTGAGGTCTTCCTCCCCTATGTTCACCCTCTATCCTACTCGAAATCTCCTGGGTAAATTTTATTAATGAGCAGAGGTATCTTCTCCCATCTTGGGAGAATTCTATGAAAGGAGCACTGCAGGGTAAGCTATTGATATCCTAGAAGTGGTGGTGCAAGTGGAGTGCTAACGGCTGAAATCAAGAATATTGATTTACACAAAAAAAGACCAGACTTACTGGTCTGACAGAGACTGGAAAAACCCCCAAGAGTATGGCCCCTGGACACCCTTTAAACTCAGTACCGAAGTCACTCCTGAGATTCATGCTTCAGCCAAAGATTAGACAGGCTCATAAAACAAACAATAATACATGCAGCTCAACCATGTATAGGAGATTAAATGGGCACATCAGCCCACGGGCAAGGACAAGAAGTCAGGAGGGGACAGGAAAGCTGGAGGAATGGAAACGGGGAACCCAAGGTCAAGAAGGGGAGAGTGTTGACGTGTTGCAGGGTTGGCCACCAATATCACAAAACAATATGTGTATTAACTGTTTAATGAGAAATTAATTTGCTCTGTAAACCTTCATCTAAAGCACACACGAAAAGAAAGTACAAATGCTTTCTGAGAACAAAGGCTATATTGGAGAAGAATAGGTCATGGTACTATCTGATAAAATAAATGTGATAGCTTTGAGACTTTAACATAAAAAAAAAAAAGAATATTGGTTTGCTAAGCTAAAGTCTTAGTGTGTATGCTTAAACTGATTTTACATAGATCGTTCTGTCTGCATTCCATCTGTATCAAGACTGACCTCCCTTCAGGCCTCCACATCCCCCATGCTAAGGTAATGACAATGAAAGAGTGTGAGAAATATTGAGAGATCTAGTAGACAGGACCCGGGAGATTTACAGGGTGAAAGAAAGGGACTCACAGATTTCTGGTTAAGGCAAATGAATTAAATGGTGGTACCATTAGTCAAGATAGCTAATTTAGGAAGGAAAGCAACTTTTTGAAATAAAATAATTAATTCATTTGTACACTTTTGGTTTGAGGTGCTTCTGGATTGGAACCCAAAGAAAAATAGAGGCTGGACAAATCATTTGAAGTCTTTCATTTATTAATGTAATTAAGTCTTATTTGTGGATAATACTCTGTCTTAGGCTGAGTTCTCTAGAAAAGCAAAACCAGTAAAGTACGTGTGTATATATATGCATAAGACATATATATATATATATAAACCCATTACTGTTGAGTTGATACCGACTCATAGCATCCCTCCAGGACAGAGTAGAACTGCCCCACATGGTTTCCAAGGAGTGGCTGGTGAATTTAGATTTGAACTGTCAACCTTTTGGTTAGCTCTTAACAACTGTACCACCAAGACTGAGCTGCCAAGCTCTTAACAACTGCACCACCAAGGCTCCATATATGTATTTAGAGAGAGAGAGAGAGAGAGAGAGAGAAAGATTTATCTCAAGGAAATGGCTCACGATGTTGTAGAAGCTGGCAGGTCCCAAGTCCATGGGTCAGGCATCAGGCTGGAGGCTTCTCCTGACTCACATAGCTGCAGGGGCTGTCAAATCCAAGATCAGTAGGTCAGACGGCAGGTTGCTATCTCACAGGCTGCAGAGGCTGACAAACCCAAGACTGGCAGGCAATGTGACAAGTCGCTAGCTCAAGTCCCAAGAACCAGAGGTCAGATGATGATGAGCTGGATGCAGGATCCACAGCAAGCAAAATCCAGAAAGCTTTCTGAGAATGTCCATATATACTGGATGCAGCCCACACTCCCCAGTAAACACAACTTACAACTGATTGGCTGATCACATCAGATCACATCATGGAGGAGATTACATTATATCAAAAAATGGATGATAACTATATCATTATGTAACTGACAAATATCACCATTACATAGTTGCCAAACCACTAAGAATTATGGCCCAGCCAAGTTGACACACAACCTTAACCATCACAGTCCAACTCTTGTCAACTTGGCACCTATAAACATCTCCTTAAACCATATACAATCTCTAAATAAAAGACAATTACAAAGTCATACTTGCATCTACATGATACAACTAACGTGTACAACCGAAAACACACTAGCCCTGTTTACATCTTATAAGTGAAGAAAACAAAAATATTTGATGAACACATACAAGGAAGAAATAACTCATAACAATGACAGTCCTCATTTCTGCAAATGATCCCGTGGTCCTAAGCAGTATTTAGAACTACCTTCTTCCACCACCCATTCCATATTCCCTTTGCCCTCAGTAAGCACCTCAGCTGGTCATATTTCTTTGCCTGGTGATGTGACCCAAATGTTCATTCCTGAAGGGTCTGGGCCATTAGTAATCATGTCAAAATTGGGTTGCTGCAGTTTTCCATTGACTTTAATCACAGGGCATGGTAGTACTAAGAGATGCCCTAAGGGATCTCCTGTATTCCAGACGTCCTCTACTTTACCTCTATTATGCAATATCATTCTGATTTATCCTTGGTAATGGGGATCAATCACACACGCCAATATAGTAATTCCCTTCTTTGCCTGTTGATCCAGAGGCATGAAGACCTAAAAGTAGCCAGGTGGCATTCTTTATTTCCAGTTCAATGGAATCAGTGTTGTGTCTCCTAGTGGGAGCATTCCTACCTTTGGAACTAAGATCTCTAGACCTGCATAGCATAGGGCCGTGGGGACAGGAAACAAAAATTTTGCAAGTGGGTCACTAGAGGTAATAGTGAGTGGTGCCACTCCCACTTCCACCCTTTGATTCCTGAACCCACGAGTGCCATGGGAGAAACAGAACCATAGAGTGGACACAGGTTTAGAGCATATATAGCCTCTTGGAGAGCACTGCCCCAACCCTGGAAGGTTTTTCCACCTAGCTGGCACCATAATTGTGTCCTTAGAAGGGCATTCCATCGTTCTATCAAGCCAGCTGCTTCAGGTTGATGGGGAACATGATAAGACCAGTGAATTCCATGAGTATGGGTCCACTGCCAAACTTCATTTGCTGTGAAGTGAGTCCCTTGATTCAAGGTGATGCTGTGTGGGATACTATGACATTCTGTAAGTCCACAGATGGTAGTCCTGGCAGAAGCATTGCATGCAAGGAAGGCAAATCCGTATCCAGAGTAAGTGTCTATTCCAGTAAGAACAAAACACTACCCTTTCCATGATGGAAGTGGTCCAATATAATCAACCTGTCACCAGGTTGCTGGCTGATCACCTGGAGGAATGGTGCCATATTGGGGCTCAGTGTTGGTCTTTGTTGCTGACAGATTGGGCACTCAGCAGTGGCTGTAGCCAAGTGGGCCCTGGTGAGTGAAATCCCATGTTGCTGAGCCCACACATAACCTCCATCACTGCCGCCACAGCCACTTTGTTCATGAGCCCATTGGGCAATGACGAGAGTGGCTGGGGAAAGAGGATGACTGGTTTCCACAAAACGCATCATCCTATCCAGCTGATTGTTAAAATCCTCCTCTACTGAGGTCACTCCTTGGTGAACATTCACAGAAGACACAAATATCTTCACTTCTTTGGCCCATTCAGAGAGGTTTGTCTACATGGCTCTTCCTCATACATCCTTGTCTCTAATTTTCCAATCATGTTCCTTCCAAGACCCTGACCATCCAGCCAAACCATTGGCCACAGCTTATGAATCAGTATACAATCACATATCTGGCCATTTCTCCTTCCAAGAAGAGTGAACAACCAGGAGCACTGTTCGAAGTTCTACCCATTGGGAGGATTTCCCTTCACCACTGTCCTTTCGTGAGGTCTCAGAAAGGGGCTATAGTGCTGCCGCTGTCCACTTTCAAGTGGTGCCTGCATATCATGCAGAACCACCTGTAAACCAGGCACAAGTTTTCTCTTCCTCAGTCAGCTGATCACAAGGAACTCCCCTTGAAGCCATAGGTACAGACTGGGAGAAGGCAGACAATGTGACAGGAGTGGAGACTATGGGCATTTGGGTCATTCCTCATGCAACTTACTTGTGCCTTCAGGTCCTGCTCAGGTCCAATCTTGTATATACCACTTCCATTTAATGATGGAGTGCTGCTGTGCACATTCGACTTTATAGCTCTGTGTGTCACACAATACCTAGTTCATGATAGGCAGCTCAGGCCACATGATGACTTGGTGGACCATGGTTAGGCATTCAGTCTCTATTAAGGTCGAGTAACAAGTTAAAAGCTATTTCTCAAAGGGAGAATAAGTTATCTGCAGAGGATGGCAGGGCTTTGCTCCAAAATCCTAAGGGTCTGCGCTGTGATTTACCGATAGAGGCCTGCCGAAGACTCCAAATAACATCTCTACCTGTCACTAACACTTCAAGCACCATTGGATCAGCCAGATCATACGGCCCAAGTGGCAGAGTAGCTTGCATGGCAGCCTGAATGTGTTGCAGAGCCTTCTCTTATTCTGGGCCCCACTCAAAACTAGCAGCTTTTCGAGTCACTTGATAAATAGGCCAGAGGAGCACACTCAAATGAGGGATATATTGCCTCCCAAATCCAAAGCCCACCAGGCATTGTAATTCAGCCACTCTTATGATAAGACTCCAGGTTTGGTTTTTGGAATATCAGCTCTGTTACTGCAAGAAATAAGACTTTCTTTTAGGGCAAAACTGGCAACTTTGAGGTTGTTTATGAGGTACTTGAGCTATGACCCTGAAGCCCTGAGCTGATCTCTTTCCTGCACCATGTGTAGCAAAAGCACCACTACATGTAACAAAAATAGGACCAACTAGCCAGCCTTACACTTCTCATTCTGACAAAATTTAAGTATCAAATATGCAATCACCCAGAGCCTTGTCTCTCATCAACACTTTATCTATTGTTGGTGATATTTTACGTATTTCTATTGCCACCTCATATCATGGATTAGCACTGCCCTCTTTACTACTGGAAGCAGAGTCACCAACATCTTTAAGACTAACCAGACTTGAGAACCAATTTAGAAAACTCATCCTTACAATTTTGTTTCTTTAGAACCAGTCTCAGTACCAAATGTCTTAGGCTGGGTTCTCTAGAGAGGCAAAACCAGTGAAGCATACATATATATATATATAGAGAGAGAGAGAGAGGGAGAGAGAGAGAGAGATGATTTATCTCAAGGAAATGGCTCACGCAGTTGTAGAAGCTGGCAAGTCCAAAGTTCGTGCGTCAGCTGTCAGGCTGGAGGCTTCTCCCAACTCATGTAGCTGCACGGAATGACAAATCCAAGACTGGAAGGTAAGAAGGCAGGCTGCTGCCTCACAGGCTGTGAAGACCAATGAATCCCCAGACTGGCAGGCCGCTGGCTCAAGTCCCAAGAATGGAGGTCAGATAATGATGAGCTGGATGCAGGATCCAGAGCAAGCAAAAATCAACGAGCTTTGTCTGAATGTCCGTATATATTGGACACAGCCCATACCCCTGAGGAAACTCCCCTTACAACTGATTGGCTGATCACATCAGATCACATCATGGAGGGGATTATATTTATCACAAAATGGAAGAGAACTACATCATTACATACCTGCCAAATGACATCATTACATAACTGCCAAACCACTGAGAGTCATAGCCCAGCCAAGCTGACAAACAACCTTAACCTTCACATACTCCTGGGAAGAATTATTTTATGAAACATATAATCCAATAGTCACTCTTTACTATTTTGTTTAGCCAACTGTTTTCTACCAAATAACTAACTGAAATGAGCTGCCCTAAGGGAGTGGGAATTTTATTGGGTAAAGGGAAGAAGCCTGAGCTAATTCTGGGGTTTTATATCACCACTTATTAGAAAGACAGGTTAGATTGAGAGAAAACTTTAGTGTTTTCTTCCCCCCACTTTCCTCCCAAGTAAAATGAAATCCTTGACAATTTCAATATTTTCTTCATTTATTTTGATGTTGCTTACTGGTTCAGTTGTAAGGATATTTGTTTTCTTTATATTGAGGTGTAATCCATATTGAAGGCTGTAGTTTTTGGTCTTCATCAGTAAATGCTTCAAGTCCTCTTTGCTTTTAGTAAGCAAGGCTGTCCCATTTGCATATCTCAGGTTAATGAGTCTTCCTGCAATCATGATGCTGCGTTCTTCTTCATATAGTCCAGCTTCTTGAATAATCTGCTCAGCATACAGATTGAATAAGTATGGTGAAGGGGTACAACCCTGACACACACTTTTCCTGATTTTCAACCACGCAGTATCCCCTTGTTCTGTTCAAAGGACTGCCTCTTGGTCTATGCACACATTCTGCATAAACACAATTAAGCCTTCTGGAATTTCCATTCTTCACAAAGTTATCCACATACCGCTGAATGCCTTTGCATAGTAAATAAAACACAGGTAAACATCTTTCTGGTATTCTCTGCTTTCAGCCAAGATCCATCTGACATCAGCAATGATATTCCTCGTTCCACGTACTCTTCTGAATCCGGCTTGACTTTCTGGGAATTCCCTGTTGATGTAATACTGCAACCGTTTTTTGAATTATCTTCAGCAAAATTTTACTTGCATGTGATATTAAAGACTATAGCCTTCAACATGGATTACACCTCAACATAAAGAAAACAAAAATTCTCACAACTGGACCAATAAGCAACATCATGATAAACAGAGAAAACACAGAAGTTGTCAAGGATTTCATTTTACTTGGATCTACGATCAACACCCATGGAAGCAGAAGTCAAAAAATTAAATGACGTATTGCCTTCAGCAAATCTGTTGCAAAAGGCCTCTTTAAAGTGTTAAAAAGCAAAGATATTACTCTGAGGACTGAGGTGCACCTAACTCAAGCCATGGTATTTTCAATTGCCTCATATGCATGCAAAAGCTGGACTATGAATAAGGAAGACCCAAAAAGAATTGATGCATTTGAATTACGGTATTGGCAAAGAATACTGAATATACCACGGACTGCTAGAAAAACAAACAAATCTGTCTTGAAAGAAATACAGCCAAAATGTTCCTCAGAAGCGAGGATGATGAGACTTGGTCTCCTGTACTTTGGACATGTTATCAGGAGGGACCAATCCCTGGAGAAGGACATCATGCTTGGTAAAGTAGAGGTTCAGCGAAAAAGAGGAAGACCCCCCACTGAGAAGAAGTAACACAGTGGCTGCAACAATGGGCTCAAATATAGCAATAATTGTGAGGATGAGGCAGGACCGGGCAGCATTTCGTTCTGTGTACATGGCGTCACTATGAGTCGGAACTAACTCAACGGCACCTGACAACAACCACCTTCCTCCCATCTTGCAGCTAAAGCAACAAAGACCTAAAGACTGAAAGACTTTCAGCAGAAAGCACTGGCCTCAGGGGACAGAGGGGGATGGAGGATGAACATTCCAGAAACTGGCAAGAATTCCCAAATGCTAGATAGAAAGACCACTTTAAAACAAGACAAAATTACTTTACAATTTTGCCCAGGGTAAGTCCTGTCCCACTAATGCTAGGAAGCCATCCTCAGGTTGCCAGATCACCGGGAGATCACCAGGTGCAAAACAACTGCATATGAAATCACTTTGCAAACTGTAAAGTGCAGTTACAAATGTTGTTACATCAACATCTATTCCTCAGACCAGTACAAAAACCCAGGTCTAAGGACAAGGTCAATCTACAAGCAGAGAACAGGATATGGACAAACTAAAACACAATAACATGCTGTTGAATATGCTTTCTATTTAGAGTATTCAGCTTATCTGAAATAAAGCAAAAAAAAAAAAATAAAGAGCCCTTTGGAACTAAGGTGCAGTGTCTGCTCAGAAGGGAAATAAACCACAGAGTCTCTGTGACCTTCGTCACTTTCTTCCTCCACATATTCATGTATGAAAATGACTCAGCCCTTACACCAGTGACTTATTTTTAGTTGGGGTAACAGGACCAGTTGAAAACCTAAGCACAGTAACCACTGCCAATCGAAAACACATGCCTCAGACACCAGAAGCACAGAACAAATACTCATTTAACCATTTCAATTTGATATGTGTGACTTAAGGGGCACCAGAGAGTCTGCTTCTTTCAAGATACATATTTGCCCTTTCCTTCTGTCACAGTGCCAGAAACTCCTGGCAGGAGAATTATTCCTTCAGACATGAGATTTCAGCATTAGGAGGTCTCTTAGCCATGGCTGAGTGGAGTTCAGTTTTACAACTGAGGAATCATCCATAGTCACGTGTAATTTTTATAGCTGTTTTGGAGCTAGAGCCCAGAGCTCATGACTCTCAGCTCAGTGTCCCATTAGACTTTTATTTTTTCAAATTCCTAAGTCGAAAGCCAGTAATATCTTATGTTTGACATGGGACCGTCAGTCTGGAAGAGGAGGACATCCTGGAATGATGTCCAGTTCTAATGTGATGTAAATGTTGCATATAAGGGAATGACATTCTGTCATTCATTATCAAAATAGCAAAAATCAAGACTTAAAGAGGGATGGATTCTTACTGTTTTGTAAAAATGTTAAAATACAAAATCTTAGCCAAGTGTGAGGCAATACACAATAGTGATTTAGAGGCTACAAGGGGTCTAGAGTTGGCTACTGACATGTGGATTGACCTTCTGCCATTTACTAACTGTGAGATCTTAGGTTTCATCTTCCTCGTCCATAAGTTGAGGTTGAGAATAATAGTGTCCACCTCACAGGGTTGTTGTGAATGTTAAATGAGATAATACACAAGCACTTAGAATAGTGCCCAGAATGTAAGTGTTCAATAAATGTAAACAAAGATTATTAATTAGTATAGAATTATTAGCAAGGAGCCAAGCCCTGCTCCCTTTTCTATGGGCATCTCTTCTTACTCTGTGACTGTGTCAAATTCATACTCAGTGTGTCTGTAGTAGTGTCTCCAGTCTCTCAAAAGATTTGGCATTTTCTTCTTAATGTTTATGCGGATGATTTTGTTCCTTAAAAACTACAAATTCCAGGTATGTTTTGAGGAAAGTGGCCCAGCTGGAGAGGGGACTTGAAGCCTTGACATGGGTAGACAGCATGAAGTAACTGGACATTGATTACCCTATGGAAAAGCAGCCTTAATGCTATTTTCAAATAGCATATCATATAGACAGAGAACTAGAGGAAGGATTGTAATCAAGCCAGGAGCAGGTGTATTTTTGTCTCAATATAAGAAAATAATTTTTTTTTTTTAAATCAGTGAGAGTTATCCAAAAATGGTTAGAATCATTGTAAAAATGGCGTGGCGGGCATCTAACCTTCTCTAAACTTCACGAGGGGGATGGAGAATCACCATCAGCATCATCCCAAAGCTGATTCCAATGAGGTAGCAGTCAGACATACCTCCTCTCTCCAACCTTTTTACCAATTCTAACACCAGCAGCCCCTGCCACAGCACTCTATACTCCTCTGCTGGGTTCAATAATTCCTTGCAATGGCTACATAGAACTTACAGATCATACTCACAGTTGTGGGGTTTATTAGGGAAGTAACCGGTTAAAATTTAGAATCAGGAAGGATTCAGGATACTGTTCTTCAATCAGGACAGCCTCTTCTCAGCCATGCCTGCAGGCAGGCTTCTCTCTGGCCCTCAGCCCTTTGGCCTGGCCTTGTGCTACTCAAGCATTATAAAGCTCTTTAGCTCTGCCAACAAGTGCCTGGAGGCATCCCACTCCAGCCAGCAAGCCTCCTGCCTGAAGGAACTCAGCTATCTTATTCCATGGGTCGGCAAGCCCAGCTCCACAGACAAGTGCCCAGAGGCACCCTACTCTGCCAGCAAGCCTCCTGCCCAAAGGCGCTTAGCTCTCTCCGTGAGTCAGCACATCCACTGTAACCACCTTACTCCATAGGCCGGGAAGCCCACCATGCCATGTCCTGCCAGTCTCCTGGTTCTGCTGCTGCCATTTCTCTGCCACCATTTCTTGTCTGTCACTGCTTCTTGCTGTCTCACACTGTCTCCAATGTTATAGCTGTCTCCTGGGTCTAGGAGGTTCTCAGTGCAGGGACCCTGGGTTCCAAGGACGCGCTCTGCTCCTGTCTCTTCTTCCTGGTGGTAGTGAGGTCCCATCATTCTGCCTCTGGGATGGCTCGCTTTAAGCCTAGTGGGATGGCAAAACTGACCAATCCCCTCGTTAGGGTTCTATATACCTTATTTACATAGTTCACCTCCACAAGGGTGCCATGCACCTTATTTTATTATTAGTAAGCTGTCCAATCCCCTTGGTGAGCCACAAGCACTTTATTTGCATAGTCCTACCCAGTCATTCGATGGGAGTTACAAGACCATGGTGAGAAAGGCCATATAAAAGCAATCCATCACACTGCAGGCATCTTGGGAAATAGTAGCGTCTCCCACCAGTGGAGTTGGGCAGCTCATGGCAGGAATGCAGTCAAGAGAAACACAAGATAGGAGTTCCAACAGATGAATTTTAATATCCTGCTCACTAGATCTATGATCTTAAAATAACTAAATACACACACACACACACACACACACACACACACACACACACACACATATATATATATATATACACCCATATATACCAATTGCTGTTGAGTTGATTCTGACTCATGGTGACCCCACGTGTTACAAAGTAAAAGTGCTCCATAGGATTTTCTTGGCTATAATCTTTTAATCAACAGGCCTATCTTCTGTGGCCCCACTGGGTGAGTCTGAACTACCAACCTTTAGGTTAGCAGTCGAGCGCAAATTGTTTGTGCCACCCAGGGACCCCTTTAAAATCACTAGGCTGAGCAAATTTGCTTTCAGAGCCAACCACTCTCCGTTTTCTGCTATTTTTCCTATTTCTAGTATCCTACCCCCATAGAGCCTCTGTTCCCCACTGCTTGCTGCCATGGGCTACCCGAAGTCTCACACTACAGCACTTCACACAGGCCTACCAGCTCCCCCACTGCTCTTTCTACACCTTACCTTTAGTGCCCTGATCCCAACTAGTTGTTAAAAGGAAAAAAAAAAAAAAAAAAGGCTATCCAAGCTAATTATCACTAAGATATAAATGACTAAGTCATTACTTTTATATGTTCTTTTCCCAGGGATGTTTACCTTTAAAAGGGAATACTTGTCTGCTAATTGTATGTTTGCTATAGTCACAAACATATAAAAAATAAACAAAGACTGGAAAGAAGTATGCAAACAACAATTGTTTTGAGGTTGGTAGAACTAATTTTTCTTTCTTCTAAGTTTCCTTAAATACTGCTCTTTATAGCGTGTGTAATTAAAAACAAAAGCATGGCAGTAGTGCTCATTCTGATCAGGATGTGAACTGTGGACAGGGGAAGACTCATTTCTACCATAGACCACTGGGGTCCTTTCCCAGAGGCCTTTGCATTTAACCTGCATTAACCTGGCCTAGGCAGATAGTGGACCAGGAATGGCTCCTGGATCTGGCTTCCAGAGAATTTATTCAACTTGCTTTTATCCCTTCAGTGTTTCCCCTATTGCCCTTTCTTCATCCCACTCTAGAGAAAGAGTGTTTCTTGCTCTTAACAACGCCAATTATAGAAAGTTTAGGGGTGTTTCCAGACTACTCTTAGCTGGGTAACTCCTGGAAAATGACTTGATGCAAAACTAGGCATGGAGAGGAGGGAGAAAACATTCCAACCTTAAGGCAGGCAAGTGAAAGAGCAGTGGCAAGGTCACTTGGCAGGAGATAAGTTACTCTAAAGAACAAGAATTGGGTTAAACTATAACTGGTGGATTTAGAGGTAGAAAGTTAAAGTCCAAGGTATAAGTGGAGGGGCTATGACTAGACTGGGAAAGGAAGAAACAATATTGTAGCGTGTGATATATTAAGGAGAGAAATGCAAAGACATCTCCTGCTTACAAAATACCACGTGTTCCTCATATTTCCTAGCTCCCTTAGAGTTTGCTGTTGTTTTTAGTTGCTGTGTAGTCATCTCTGGCTCATGGAGACCTTACGTACAACAGACTGAAACGTTGCCTGGTCCTGTGCCATCTTTATGACCGTTGGTATGTTTGAGTCCATTCCTTAGTTAGGCAGGGCCATCTGACTAGTTCTGGCCAATGGGCTGGGAGCAGAAGTTATAGGTGTCACCTCCAGGCCAAGCCATTTAAGAGCTACTGAATGACCCTCCAACTTTCATGCTTTGTTGTGCTGCAAACAGGCCTCGCATTGAGATGGCAGTGCCACAAACTGGAAAGTGTCGGGCTCCCAGAATAACTGCAGGCAGGAACTACCTGGAGAGGTGCAGCAGACTTTGGGTGAGTGAGACAGAAATTTGGTTTTGTTAAGCCACTGAGACTTGGAAATTTTTTTTTTTCTGCAGCATAACCTAGCCTATCCTGACAATACAAAAGGCACTACAACAATAACATTATAGAAATTATAGATTACATGACATTTAGTCCCAAGCTGAGAGGCTGAAGGAAGAAAGGAAGAAGTGCTGAACCAGTTTGGTATCAGCATTAGTAAAGACAAAGGATACCAGGCCCATGGCAAAGACTCCCAGTAGGGGTCTTGGAGAGTCAAACCACATGAAAGCAAGCGAGGGATTAATGCTAAATGGCTACTCTGAATGCTGAGCCTTTTCATCCATATAATCTTTCCCCCAAGAGAGGTTTAGCCTGAAAGAATATACCAGGGTCAAGGCAAGTGTAGAGACTGTTACAGGCAAAGAGCCCATGGTTTTGCTAAAGCCTTTATTATATCTAAGCTTAGGAAGCAGAGACAAGAGAAAGGTTGTAACAGAATATAAAAATAAATGGGAAGATGGACTAGGAGCTTAGGGAGAAAAGATCAATGGTATTAGTGTCACTGTTGGAAGTCCCTGGGTGGCACAAATGGTTAACAGCTCTACTACTAGCTGAAAGGGTGGCAGTTCAAACCCACCCAGAGGTGTCTTAGAAAACAGTCCTAGCAATCTGCTTCTGAAAGGTCACAGCCTTGAAAACCCTACAGAGCAGTTCTATTCTGCATATGTGGGGTTGCCATGAATCGGAGTCAACTCAAAGGCAACCACCGCCATCAACAACAGTGTCACTGTTCTTAGGCAAGAGCAGAAAACGTGGGAGCGTCAAAGGAAGACTATAAAGTTGAACAGAGAGAGAAAAGATGGCTGCTGTAATTTAGGTTGGGTTATGATTGTTAAGGTCTCATTTGGCCAGAAAAGTCTATGATTTCTGAGCTCATCATAGTCAATGGTGGTTAAGAATGTCAGCACTGGAACAACAGCACGATGGATTCACAGACAGGCTCTGTCACTTAGTTTTGTGGCCTTGGGCAAGTTATTTAATCTCTCTGTACCTTAGTCTCCCCATCTGTAAAATAGGAATAAGACTAGTACACACCTCATATGGTTGTTGCACCAGACCATGTTCTGAGTTCTTCATGACTTCTTTCCCAAATCAGCAAAGAATGTACGTTCCTCCCAAAACTCTGAATCAGGGCCTCAGAAGCACGGAGGAGGCAGTTTCTCTGTGCATATTCTAGAGCCAGAAACAGACATATGACCTATGTGTAGGTTTTCTGATACATAGGCAGTTGCCTTCACCGATGAGCCTGCTGTGTGATTTGTAGTTTGACTCTGGAGTCAAAGGTGGGAGGGTTCATACTTCATTCTTGATTATGGGCAGTAAAGAGTCCCTGGGGGCTCATTCCAACCAGAGTTATGAATGTTCTCTCCTTCCCTGCATCCCAAGAAGCTTTTCTGTTTCTCACACATGGGCATAATGCACATAGACATTAGTTGTTCTGATTCCTTGAATCATTAATAACAAGATGGTCATGACCCGAATCAATTTCACTCTTTGCACAGTATTAGAGCTAGATGTCTTCTTGGGCTTGAGGTGCATTTTAAAACTATTATGTCATCTCTTTGTCTCCCAGTATGATTTCTTTGCACCCCATAGTGATCCTCCCACGGAGGTGAGACCTATGAATAATGCCTTGTGTACAGTGAAGCAGAACACACATAGTTAAGAGCCCAGCCCAGGCTCAGGTGCCCAACAGTCTGGTTTGAATCCTAGTTCTACCTCTTCTAGGTGTCTGAACTTGGGCAAGTTACTCATCCTCTGTAAGCCTCAGTTTCCTCACCTGAAAAATGAGGATAACAGCAGTACCTACCTCATAAAGTGGATGTGAGGATAAAATAATACAAATAAAGCACTTCGTAAAGTACAGAGCAAGCTTTCAATAAATGTTGGCTACTATCATTATGAACTTTTGTGTAACAAATGAGTGGTAATCATCGTCTTTTTTTTAAAATACTCTTTAGAGCCTACATATGCAGATAATTACTATGTTTCTCCTCAGGTCTAGCATCTCTTCTGAACCCTAGATAAATGTCTTCAACTGATTACTGCACATTTTCTCTCTTGTATCAACATTCATCAAGTTCAATATTACACCACAGTTATCTTCTTCCAGTTAGCTTCCTCTGGTCTTCCCTATCTCTATTAATATCATTATTGTCACTGTTTCTTAGGTGTAAAATTTTGTCATTCATAGCTATAAAAAAAGAAGCTGACATTTATTATTTACTACGCATCAGACACTGTTACATTTTTATTGGACTACTTTATATAATTCTCATGACAATCTCATGATGTACAGGCTATTATTGCCCCGTTTAACAAATATAGAAACTGAGGCTTAGAGAGATTGAATAACTTGTCCAAAGTCACATAACTAATTAGTGGATAGGCCAATAATCACGCCCACATTTTTTTGAACAACAGACCCTATGCTCTTAAGCACTATCATTGCTATGGTACAGTACCTCCCTATCTCTCATCATTTATATCTAATCAATTCTCAGCTTGTCAGTTTATCCTAGGAATTCTATCAGAAACATATTCCTTTGACTACTCTAGTCCAGAGAACCTGATTTTCTCATACTGATGATGTCTGCAGTCTCCTAATGTGTCTCTTTGCTTCCAGTCTCTCCTCCATCAATTCATCCTTCAGACCATAGCTAGATTCTTCACTCTCTAGAACATAGCTCTCCCCATGTACCAATGTAACCTTGAATAAACTAGGTCACCTCTTTGGGTTGGTTTGTTTCTCTGTACATGAGTGAGTTCGATGACCTCAACGACCTTTCAAGTTCTAGAATTCCAAGAGGTTTCTGATAAGTCACTATCCTATCCCCAAAGTGCCAGTGGTTTACCAATTAACTATAGGCTAAGGTCTAAATGTGGCATTAGGATTGGAGGAAGACTCATTAACAACCTGTGATATGCATATGACACAACCTTGCTTGCTGAAAGTGAAGGGGACTTGAAGCACTTACTGATGAAGATCAAAGACTACAGCCTTCAGTATGGATTACACCTCAACATAAAGAAAACAAAAATCCTCACAACTGGACCAATAAGCAACATCATGACAAATGGAGAAAAGACTGAAGTTGTCAAGGATTTCATTTTACTTGGCTCCACAATCAACACCCATGGCAGCAGCAGTCAAGAAATCAAGTGAAGGACTGGAGAAACCCCGAGAGTATGGTCCCTGGACACCCTTAAAACTCAGTACTGAAGTCACTCCTGAGATTCACCCTTCAGCCAAAGATTAGACAGGCACATAAAACAAACAGTAATACACATAGCTCAACCATGTATACGAGACTAAATGGGCACACCAGCCCAGGGGCAAGGACGAGAAGGCAAGAAAGGACAGGAAAGCTGGAAGAATGGAAATGGGGAGCTCAAGGTCAAGAAGGGGAGAGTGTTGAGACATCACAGGGTTGACAACCAATGTCACAAAACAATATGTGTATTGTTTAACGAGAAACTAATTTGCTCTGTAAACCTTCACCTAAAGCACGCACACAAAAAAATCACTTAAAAAAAAGAAATCAAACAACGTATTGCATTTGGCAAATCTACAGCAAAAGACCTCTTTAAAGAGTTAAAAAGCAAAGGTATCACTTTGAGGACTAAGGCATGCCTAATCCAAGTCATGGTATTTTCAATCACATCATATGCTTCAGAGGACTGAAGAAGAATTGATGTGCTTGAATTATGATGTTGGCAAAGAATACTGAATATACCATGGACTGCCAGAAGAATGAACAAACCTGTCTTGGAAGATGTAGAGTCAGAAGGCTCCTTAGAAGTGAGGATGGCAAGACTTCGTCTCACATACTTTGGACATATTATCAGGAGGGACCAGTCCCCGAACAAGGGCATCATGCTTGGTAAAGTAAGGAGTTAGCAAAAAAAAGAAAACCCTTAATGAGATGAGTTGACATAGTGGCTGCAACAATGGGCTTAAATATAGCAATGATTGTGAGGATGGTACAGGACTGGGCAGCTTTCCTTCTGTCATACATAGTGTGGATGTGAGCTGGGACTGACTTGACAGCACATAACAACGAGGTCTAACTTCTTAGGTTAGCATTCAAGGTTTGTCACTAATCTGATGACCTTATCCCCCTGTTCCATGAGACTGTTGGGAGTGTCTAATTAATTTCTCCGAAATTTCCTACTTTTTCATGTTTGCATCCTTTGTTTTTGACTAGTTTCCTGATCCCCAACACTGAGAGACTTACCTACTAACAAACCTCTTTCTGTGTATCCAGATCCTACCTCTATAAAATCTTTCCCTACCCCATCAAGGCAGCCCAGCGACCACTCTTTCTCTCTCCACAATATTTGATACTATTAATGCAGTTCACTAAACATTATTCCTATTATTATTTTGGGCTGTGCATACATTCAATTAGTAGCTGTATTCAGCAAGGAGTGGGTGGGAGACCAGGGCAAAGGAATGATCTGCTGCCTGAGGTAGTGAATTCCCATTCTTGGGGGTTTCATGGCTGGATGACTGCTTGCCAGGGTTTGTGGTGAGAGGATTAGTCTATATGCCCATTAAGATTCCTTGTAGCTTTAAACTCCATAAAGACATAGTTTTATGATTTGCTTTGCAAAAACATTTACCTTGGGAAGTCTGGAGGGTTTTATGCAGAGTTGAGAAAAAAAGGGTGAGTGCGGAGTCATGTAACTATGATGGCTCCTAGGAAGAGATGAGACCTTTCTGTTTTCAACTCCCTTCCCCAGTATCTGCCTTGGCAAGATCCCCTCCACCTAATAAGGCTTAAATGATCTGTTTAAAAGAACCTAGTTTTAGGACTAATAAGCAACATCACGATAAATGGAGAAAAGATTGAAGTTGTCAAGGATTTCATTTTACTTGACTCCACAATCAACACCCAGCCCTGAGCCCTGGTGGCACAGTGGTTAAGTGCTTGGCTGCTAACTGAAAGGTCAGTGGTCCCAACCCATGAGCTGCTCCTCGGAAGAAAGATGTGGGAGTCTGCTTCCATAAAGATTACCCTAGGGGGCAGTTCTCCTCTGTCCTACAGGGTTGCTATGAGTCAGAATCAATTCAACGACAACGGGTTTGGTTTTGGTTTTAGGATATAGTCTTATGGAGTCTACCAATCAGCCACATTGGAATCATCTGTGAGCTTATTAGAACTGCAAACTCTTAGGCTCCACCTCAGACTTACTGAATCAGAATATGCATTTTAACAAATTCCCAAGTGATTTGTTTGTATATAGAAGTTTGCGAAGCACTAGTATAGTGGACTCCAACCATTGGAAAAATGCTTTGTCAATAACTCTATTGAACTGACATTTAATATACCCTCTCAAAAAAAAAAAAAAAAGAAAAAGAAAGAAAACTAGGAGTCATCATCTATTTTTCTTTCTCTCACACCCCATATCCTATCCATCAGCAAGGCCTGTTGACTCTGCCTTAAATATACATGCTGCAACTAACCACTTGTCTTTATCTTCTTTGTCACCACCTATTGCAAACCACCAGCATCTCTCGCTTGGACTACTACTGCAGTCTTAATGTATGTTTTGATTTTACTTAAAAACAATTATTTTTAATTTAAAAATAACTACAAATTCACAGGAATTACAAGAAACAAACAAACAGGGAAATCCATATATACTTCACCCAGTTTTCCCTGATAGCAACATCTTCCCTCACTACAATATCAAAACCAGGAAACTGACATTGCTACAATTCACAGAACTTACTCAGATCTCTCATTTTATATGCACTCATTCGTGTGCATATGTGTACAGCTCTATGAAACTTTATCACATGTGTAGATTTATGCAACTGCTACCACAATCAAGAAAAAGAACTTGTCCATTACCAGAAGACTTCCTCATGTTACCCCTTTATAGCCACGACTATCCCCCTCCTCCTATCTTTCACTCCTGACAATCACCAATCTGTTCTCCATCTCTATAATTTTGTTATTTCAAGAATGTTATATAAATGGAATAAATCGTATGTAATCTTTTGATACTGGCTTTTTTCACTCAGCATAATTCCCTTGAAATCCATCCAAGTTCACATATCCATAGTTTGTTCTTTTTTTTTTTTACTGCTGAGTAGTATTCCATAGTATGGATGTACTACAGTTTGCTCAATTATTTACTGGTTGAAGGACATTTGGGTTATATCCAGTTTTGGGCTATCACAAATAAAGGTTTTATGAACATTTTGTATAGGCTTTTGTGTGACTAGAACCTAAACTTTGATTTCTCTAGGATAAATGCCCAAGAGTTCAATTACTGGATTGTATGGTAAGCCCATGTTTAGTTTTATATGAAACTGCCAAACTGTTTCCCATAAAGCAGTCAGAATGATCTTTTTAAAAAGTGTAGCAGATGACATCATTCCTTGTTCAAATCCCTCCAATGTCTTTCCACCACAACTTAATCTGGTGTCTCTCCAACCCCATCTTCTCCCACTCAATGCTTACCATAAAACCCTACCCTAGACAGTAGACTGACTTGCTCCCCCACTTCATGCAGATCTACTCTGTTGTCACTTCCTCAGAGACATTTCCCCGACTGACCTTTTAAAGTAGTCTTCCCCTTCAGTATTTTTCCCCTGCCCTTTTTCTTCACCAAAAAAACCCAAACCCGTTGCGGTCCTATCAACCCTGTAGGACACAGCAGAACTGCCCCATAGGGTTTCCAAGGAGCGTCTGGTGGATTTGAATTGCCAGCCTTTTGGTTAGCAGCCGTAGCTCCTAACCACTACGCCACCAGGGTTTCCTTTTTCTTCACAGCACTTATATAATGTCGCACTGTATTATTAATTTGCTTATTTGTCTATTGTTTCTCCCTACTCTTAACTCCATCAGTAGCTCTGAAAAAGTTTACTGCTATATCCCCACGGCCTAGAATATTGCCTGGCACGTAGTAGGTACTTAAATAACTTATTCCATGACTGACCTAAAGAAGGAATGACTACTTATAAACATGTTTTTCTAAGTCAGGTGCTCCTTCAGTCTTCATGCAAGGTTTCAGCGCCCCCTCTCGGGGAACCAACTCGCTTGCGAACAAACGAAATCAGTCACATAATCTGGAAAAAAAAAGAAGTGAGAAACTACCGGAAGAACTCGAAACGAGTGACGGAAGTTAAACCACGGAAGGCATCGTAGAATGACATCCTACCCCCAAAAGGAAGCGTAGCCGAATGGTGTTCTGCAAAATGGGCTCTCCGGCATCCCATTTGGACAGAAACGTTCCGCGCGCGTCCGTGCAGGGAACCACGTGGGGCAGGGGCGCGTCTCCGGTGCCGGTGGCCGCTTCCAGAATTGAGCCCCAAGCAGCTGGAGGGGTGAGAAGGGTTCGGGGTGCTGAAAGGAAAGAAAGACGAGTGGGGTCGGGGGTGAGGAGGGTGGATGAGTTACACTTTGAGAGGCAGAGAGGGGGCTCGGATGGGAGGAAAGGGTCGTGGAGCCTCTGTCGACAGGTGCAAACCTGCCGGCGCACGTCCCACGCCACGTGGACTCGCCTTTGTCCGTGGCTGCCTCTCCCACCCCGCCGCGAGTATAGGGGTTATGCATTATTTATCTCTGCCGAATACAGTGCCTGGTACTTGGTTGGCGCTCAGTAAGTCTTTGTGGAATGAATGATAGGTACATATTCCGCGGGTGGGAGAGGAGGAACACTTATAGGGGCTATTTTTGGTTCTTTAGCCCCATTTTCTCCTGGGGGCTCTATGCTTGTCCCGCGCTTCAATCTGGATTTTCCACCCAGTACCTGGCACTTTGTCTCTTTTTCTTGGAGGAAGGAGTGATCGTCATTTAAGACATTTTCTTTGCTCATATTGAATCCTAGGCTCTGTAGTTAGGTATTGGGAACAGACACAGGAGTGATTCAGTTCTATACGCAGATCACGGACCATTGGTGAGACAGACAGATGAACAGAAAATTCAGACACAGTGTTAAGGTGCTATAATAGGTTAAGTAAATTACAAGAAGATAAAGCTAGGAGTTGGTGCTACTGCCCACATCAGGGATTGTCTTCCAAGATAAGGGGCTTCCTCCTTCTTTCTCATTGTGTTGAGACCGGGCAGGTCACGGGACCAATTTCTTCTGTAAAACGACGGTCTGGAATAGATGGTTTCTAGGCTTCCTTCCAGCATGGTGTTCTGTGAAATTACAGTCCCGTATCAGATACTACCATTAGCTGTAGTTCTGTAGTCAGAATATTCACTACATTTTAGGGTATCGCATAATTGCATAAGGTTGAGGCCGGGAATTCTGGTTTCTGGCCCTAACTTGTAATCTGCACCTGTTTTCCCACTTACAAAATGAAGGTGTTGTTATGAAACAATCTGTAAAATCTTTTCCAGTTCTAATACCATGACTGTGGCATTAAGTCAAACCTTATTTCATATTGCCTTCTACCAGACGTCATTTTCACATTATCATTGTTTTTCCCATCTGCATTACTGAGAAAGATAGTCTTATTTTTACATCCCTTACCTTAGTTTGCCACAGTACTGAATCAAGTGGGACAGAAATGACAACCCCTGTTTTTGGACTCTTCTCCATTTTGGGATGTTAATTCATGGATGAGGGGTGGGGGGAATTGAGATTTTGCTAGAGACTTGGAGTTGACATAACGGATTTAAACCATCCTTTTGGGGTAATCGGCTTTAAAAGGATAATGATATAGCTAGGATATTCAGGGCTGACTCACTCATCCACCTGCCAATCCCCAGGACCATGGCCAACAGTGAGCGCACCTTCATTGCCATCAAACCTGATGGGGTCCAGCGGGGTCTCGTGGGAGACATCATCAAACGTTTTGAACAGAAAGGATTCCGCCTTGTTGCTTTGAAATTCATGCAGGTAAGTGGACTCCACTCTTCCTATTTTGATTCTTTGGTAGTATAGGGGAACATTGTAGGTTAAGTTCTCTGTTTCTTTTCTCCTCTCATTTTTAGACTTCTCTGTGGTAGTGTGGGCACAAATGTCCTGGAACCTGGAAACTCCTCAGTGGCCCAGCATCATGACTGAATCTGGGAACAAACCATGTTATTTGGGGCTTTAGAAAATAGTCTCTCCTTTCCCTTAGCAACTCAGAGTTCCACGTATTACTGCAGCACTGTCATTTCTGAGTCATTGCTGGGCATGTTTGAGCTACTGGCCTCAAGTTTCCTGAGCAGATAATTTTAGAGGATTTTTTTTTTTTTCCTCCTCTGAGGCAAGTTGTTTTTCAGCAGGGAAGTATTTCCATCATCAGTTACCACCCACTTAGTTTCTACAATGTATTAGGCACCATTGGAGCGTGTGGGGAGAAACTGGTTTTGCCCCTGGGGAGGCCCTCCTGAAACGGCAGAAAACAGACACACCTGCAAGACACCTACAAAGCAACGTTTCAATAAACGCTAAGGATTAACTGATCAAGAATCCTTCTTCAAACAAACCTAAGAGATGATAATTCAAATTTCTAATGCAAATAAATTAGGGGACAGTCTTTTTTCAATTAAAGGAGTCAACTCTGGCATCTCCTAGTGCATTTTAAATTTAGTTCCTGTGTCATGTTTTAGAAAAACTGCTTTAATATAAAGGGATTGAGCTGGAAGTTAATGCTGAGGGGAGAGCATGATGGAATTATCAGAGCCAGGTGTTGGACAAATAATGCTTTCCAGAGACTTTGCATATTAAATTAGGTTTTGAAGGTACAATGAAATGAAAGTATTGTTGATCAGGCATTCACTGTGTGGGGGCACTGCCGGAGGCATTCTCACAAATGCCTTCTCATCTAGCTCTCGTGACAACCCTGAGAGGTGGGTTTGCCTGTTTCTCTGATTATCAGTGATGAGGAACCTGAGGCTTGGTGACGTTAAGTCACGTGCCTGATAGCATATAGTCTGAAATGCAGCTGGGGTTTCAGCCTGGGTCCCTCTGACCTCTAAGTGCATGCATTTTTTTCCTTTACACTGAGTTTCCTATCAAGGACATGGATTTGGTGAAGAATGAAAGGAGGGAGAGGAGGGATAGCTGCCATGAGTCAAAAGAGTTATTTAAGTGTGGAGGAGGGATGCAAGGGAAAACTTGAGCCCCCCCCCCCATCGTGTCTTTCCCTCCCCCCTAAAAAAACAAACCAACCCTGTGAGTACTTTGCAGACTAAAAATAGTTGGAATCAGCTAATAGAATTAAAAGGTTGTTCTGGTAAGGGAAGGTGAAGTCCATGGTGTTAGGAGACTGCTGCTATATGAGGTGAAGGGACAAGGTGAAGGGTACATTGCTACCTTGGAGTGATCACATGGCTGTATAATTTTACTTTGGCAAGGGGTGGTCAACCAGGGCCTGAACTGTAGGATATCCTGGATGTATTTGTAGGTGGCAAATCTCCACATTTGTGTGTATCACTGAAGTGTGCGGTATGCAGTATGCAGTATGGAAAAACTAAGGGACCCTGTCAGACCCTCAACAAGAGTGTGTGCAGTGGCAAAGAGAGAACCCAGCCAGGCTGAGCTGGAACTGCTAAGCAGATGGTCTGTTCTCTAGCAAACTTGAGTTGTTCCCACGTACCAGCCTTGCAGTAAGAGAGATTCTGTTTCACTCTTCAGCAAAATTATTTATTGCTAGATATCATGCACTTTTGGGTGGCTTGCAGATACCTGTGGGAATTGCTTGGTCACTGCGCCGGTCCTTTATCCTCTAAATAAAAGTGGAACATTCCTGCCAAGTGGCCTGGTTTGGCTTACTACTTATCAAATGCCGGGACTACCTTCCTCTAACATTTTAATTAGGGTTTGTTCTGGGAATGCAAATTTATTGTATTCGTTTCCCTATATGTAAATGAGCCCTGCTGGTGCAGTGGTTAAAGCACTCAGCTTCTAACTAAAAGATCAGTGGTTCAAATCCACCAGACACTCTGGGGAAAAAGATGTGGCAGTCTGCTTCCATAAAGATTTATAGCCTTGGAAACCCTAGGGCAGTTCTACTCTGTCCTGTAGCGTCACTATGAGTTGGAATCGATTCAACAACAGTGGTTTTTATATGTAAAATGAGATGGCTGAATTCAGTCCTAAGGTTCTGTGGCTTTATTTTGATCAGTCAAGGCCAATAGGGGGAAAATTGGTACAAAACTAAAGAAGCACTTTTAGTTTTTGCCACTACTTCCTATGGTTGTGTGGAGAATGAATTGGATTATGAAAGAATCAGCGAGCTGAGCACTCATGTTTTTAAGAGCAGGATGGGTGAATGGGCATTAACTAGACTGCTGGTTCTATAATATAGTTTTGGGGCCCAATTCTTATTCTCTACCCTGTGGAATAGGCTTCTGAAGACCTTCTTAAGGAACACTACATCGACCTGAAGGATCGTCCATTCTATGCTGGCCTGGTAAAATACATGCACTCAGGGCCAGTGGTTGCCATGGTGAGTGTGCATGTGGGATGCTGATTGGAATGACTCCATTGGGAGTAAAGATGATTCCTGTTTCTGATGCAAGGTCCTTATTGATGCACAAGAAACTGGGGCTGGGGGCATTGGATAGGATATGACCCACCAAAGACAAGGTGCATTTGCTTTCTAAACTGAAGACCCACAGCTGAGAGAAATCAGGAGAGGCCTGCCTGACTGTAAGCTCCTGGAGGGCAGGAAGACTGCCTCCTGTTTATTGCAGTAATTCTTCCCCAAGTATGTACTGGTTATCACCTTTGAGCCAGGCTCTCTTCTCAACACTGGGGATACAGCCATGAATGAGACAAAATAATTACCTTTCATTGCCTGCACTTCTTGGGGGTTAGGGGGTGGGGTTGTGTAGTGACGAGCAGACAATAAGTAAATTAAAAAGTCTATGTATTAGCTAATGATTAGTGATAGGCACAGATTTGAAATAGGATGATGTGATAGTGAGTGACCACTTTAGATTGGGTGGTTAAGGAAGGCTCTCTAAGGTGGAGATTTTGAAGTCAAGATCTGAATGACAAGGGGGAGTCAGCCATACACAAAATCACAATGAGGAGCATTCCTGACCAACGAAACAGCATATGCAAAGGCCCTGAGGTAGGGACGAGCTTGGCTTTTTGAAGTACAGAAGAAGGTCGGAATGGCTGAAGCCTGATAAGTGAGAGAGAAGGTAGGAAGAAATGAGTTCAGAGGCGTGGGTAGGGGCCAGATCGTGGGTCACGTAGTCTAGCATTCTACATACGCTGTTTAGCCATGAGAGATTTTACACTTGACACTTTAGAACGACCACTCTGGCTGCTGTGTCAAGAGTGGGTTGTAGAAAGGCGAGAGTGACGGCAAAGAGACCAGTATTCCCAATGCTGGAACACGTAGGTGTTGCATAAAATATTTGTTCAGTGAGTGAATGCTATCTGAAGCAGCCTTTTTCTTTTTTGAATTAGTAGTTGCCAGGTTTTCTGCTTAGATTGGTTTTCTTCCTTGACTGTATCTTCTTTTGTCTTCGGAGGTCTGGGAGGGGCTGAATGTGGTAAAGACAGGCCGAGTGATGCTCGGAGAGACCAACCCTGCTGACTCCAAGCCTGGGACCATACGCGGGGACTTTTGCATTCAAGTTGGCAGGTGAGATTTGGTGCTTATTACTGTTTTTCAAGATCCATGTTAGTTGCCAGAAGAATCTGGGTTTCTGAGGCTGGGAATGGACATGAGATAATATGCAGGAGGATTTTTAATCAGAGTTCATTGTTCTTCTCCCTGTAAGTTGGTGTTCGGCTTTGAGGGCCCCCTGCCCTTGGTCATCAACATCACTGTGGCTGTGCCTCTGTTGAGAGTGTAGAACCTGGTGCAGTGCGTTTTGCTGGCCAGAGTCCTTCCTGAAGGCTCTCACTACCTGCATCAGTAATGCTAGGATGGGAAGGGCATTCTTCATCCTTGCATTAATGGCAGCCATGGGTGTTTTCTTTTGACATTGTCTAATGTACATGGGGAGTCTCTGGGTGGTGCGAATGGTTAAACACTTGGCCGCTAACTGAAAGGTTGGAGATTCTAGCCCACTCAGAGGTGCCTTGGAAGAAAGGCCTGGCATCTACTTCTGAAAAATCAGCCGTCGAAACCTTATGAAGCACAGTTCTACTCTGACACACATGGGGCCACTATGAATCAGAGTCGACTCAATGGCAGCTGTTTTTTTTTTTGAATGTAGGTGGAGCTTTGGCTTTTTTTGCCGGCAATCAGAGGAGGGTTTCTGGGCAGTTTTATCTTTCTGCGTTTGATAACGTGGCCATCTTTCCCCACCCAGGAACATTATTCATGGCAGCGATTCTGTGGAGAGTGCAGAGAAGGAGATTGGCTTGTGGTTTCAGCCTGAAGAACTGGTGGATTACAGGAGCTGTGCCCAGGGCTGGATCTACGAATGACGTGAAGGCAGACCACAGAACTTTTCCCACTCCACGCCCCCCCTCTTCCATGGGCAGGGGACCCTGCTGTGGAGTAACCTAGATATTTCTGGGGACTTCCTTGTAATCTGGAGGGAAACTTTTGAAGCTGGGAGTGCTCCTTGTACAGTGTTAAGTGCTGCCATCAAATTAAAATGCATCATCCCAATTCATTGATTCATTGAGTGAGTTACTTTGTATTGCCGTATTGCTTTGTATTGTTTTTTTTGATTTTCATGTACTCTCTATAACCTGAGGTAATAGTGCAAAAAATACATAAATTACTTACATTGGCCTGAGGGATACCTACAGTGTTCCAAATTCTGTGCCCCCTTTCCCCTGACCCCAGTCCCATCCACTCTTGGCACTGAGCCAGTCAACTGGCATCTATTCATGATCTGCTAGGTTGCCAAGACTGTACTGGGCACAGAGGATTCTTTGGAAATAAAAACTTTCTGTTTTCAAGAAGTTCTCAGGGACTCAAGTGGATGGGGGAGTGTGAGAAGTTTTAACTACTCCAAAACTCAGAAAAGCTATGTGGACAGTAGGCCCGGGTTCCTGGGATGTCCTTAAAAGAAGCGGAAGAAATCCTGTAAGTAGCTTTGATTTGTTAGGGTGTTGATTTGGCTGCTTTAACAAGGATAGGAATTTACTTCTCTTTCATTTAAAAGTCCAAGCTGGTCGGTGGGGATCGGGGTAAGGGTGGTAAGGCTCTGATCCTTGAGGTTGTCCAGGGGCCCAGGTTCCTTCTAACCAATCCAAGATGGATTACCACCCAATGACTGCCTTCCCACAAGTTGGGAAAGGAAGCAGAAGGAGCATCTTCCTTTTAAAGGTACAACCCTGAATTTACTACCTTCATTTCCCCTCAAATCCCATTGATCAGAACTTGGTCATGTGAATATACCTAGCTACAAGAGAAACTAGAAAATTTAGCCGGACAGTTATGTGCTCGGATGAAACTCAGGGGTTCTACTATGAGAAGGGAGAATGAATGAACAGATATTAGGGCACAACTATGTATCTCTGCCACAAGCTTTAGCAGGTTTTCTTGGTATTTTCCCTGTTTACCTGGCTTTGGAGCTGGGTAGAGGCAATAAAGGAACCCTGGTGGTGCAGTGGTTAAGCCATTGGCTGCTAACAGAAAGATCGGGGGTCCGAACCCACCAGCAGCTCCACAGGAGAAAAATGTGGCAGTCTGTTTCCATAAAGATTACAGCCTTGGAAACCCTATGGGGCAGTTCTACTCTGTCCTATAGGGTTGCTATGAGTTGGAATCCAGACGGCAATAAGTTTAAGTTTTTTGTTTTGGTTTAGAGGCAATAGAGGGGTAGGGCCTTCTCAGGAGGGAAGAGTTGGGATGGGGCTACCTTTTCTTTGGGGGCAGCTAAAGGGTAGATACATTTTCTGTTTCACACAAAGTGTGGGCTGTTTGTTTTGTGGGGTAAGATGAGAGTACCAGGATTCGTGACGAGTGACTATGTGTGTAATGAGATAGGAGGGTTATATCTACCCTAGTTAACTTAAGGTCAGTCTTTCTAGGAAGGTGTGGTGTGATGGATTGCTTTTGTATGGCCTTTCTCTCCATGGTCTTTTGACTCCTGCTGGATGATTGGGTGGAACTCTCCAGGTTAGGTGCCTGTGGCCCACCGAGGGAATTGGACAGTTTGCTAATAGTGTAAATAAGGTGCATGGCATCCTTGTGGAGTGGGACCATGCAAATAAGGTATATTGGAACCCTAAGGAGGGGATTGGTCAGTTTTGCCATCCCGCTAGGCTTAAAATGAGCCATCCCAGAGGCAGAAAGGGGGGACCTCACTACCACCAAGAAAGAAGAGATGGGAGTGGAGCACGTCCTTTGGACCTGGGGGGTCCCTGTGCTGAGAACCTCTTAGACCTAGGAGACAGAGAGCTGTAATATTAGAGACAGTGTAAGATGGTAAGAAGCAGTGTTAGAGAAGCGGCAGCAGCAGAACCAGGAGACCAGCACGAGATGGTGCAGTGGGTTTCCCAGCCCACAGAGTAGGGCAGTTACAGTGGGTGTGGTGACCCACGGAGCGAGCGAGCTGAGCACCTTCGAGCAGGAGGCTTCCTGGTGGAGTGGGGTGCCTCTGGGCACTTGTCGGCAGAGCTAGGCTTGCCAACCCACAGAGCTAGAGAGCTAAGCATCTTCAGACCAAGGTTTACTGGTTGAGTGGGGTGCCCCTGGGCACTTACTGGCTGAGCTAAAGAGCTTTGTAACACTTGCCTGAGCAGGGCAGAGGCCAGGCTGAGGGGCCAAGGGGCTAGAGGGCCGAGGGCCAGAGAGAGGCTGCGGGCAAAGCTGAAAAGAGGCCATCCTGATTGAAGAACTGTATCCTGAGTCATCCCTGATCCTGAATTGTAACCTGTTACTTCCCTAATAAACCCCGTAATTGTAAGTATGGTCTGTAGAGTTCTTTGTGGCCATTGCAACGAATTATTGAACCCAGCAGAGAAGTAGATAGTGCTGTGGGAAGGACAGCTGGTGTCAGAATTGGTAAAAAGGTTGGAAAGAGGAGGTATGTCTGACCTCCGCCTCATAGGAAGCAGTCTTAGGCTGTTGACCTTGATTCTCCTTCCCGCTTGTGAAGTTAGAGGTCAGACGCCTCCACCACACCATGTTTACAGAAGGAAAGGAGAGGTGAAAGGCAGAGAGCTTGCACTGACTGTACCAGTGAGTAGGTATTAGTGACCTGACCAAGGAGCATGCAGCTCTCTAGAGAAATCTCATGACGTTCTCAGCCCCTTTCCCACAGCTGACATTTGATAACTCAGAAAAGGAAGCCAGATGAGAGTCCACTTCAGACTGAGGCCAAAGGAAACACTGGGTGTCCATGCCCCAGAATAGGGCAAATGATAGTCATTTCCAATGCACTGTTGCTAAATTCCCCTGCAGCTGTAATTCTGGAAAGCCAATAGATACAACAGAGGCCTGGGTTCTCACCTCATCAAACAGCTACCGGTTACCAGCGCAATGCTAGGAATGCAAGGATGATTGCACATGGTGTGATTCCTGTGGCTAGCTCACAGTGTTGAGGGAAAGACAGACACTGGAGTGAGAGTCTCAGAGCAGTAAACAAGGCTGTACAGGTGTTAGTGCTGGGTGAGCTGAGGGAGGGATTTGCAGACTCCCCCAGGGAAGCTAGGCAAGTCTTTACAAAGGATGCCACACCTGAACTATTGTTGTGTGCCACTGAGTCGATTCCAACTCTTAGCGATCCTATATGACAGAGTAGAACTTCCCTATAGGGTTTCCTAAGCTGTAATCTTTACAGGAGATTGCCAGGTCTTTATGTCTGCTGAGCCTCTAGGTGGGTTCAAACTGCCAACCTTTTCATTAGCAGCCTACCTCGCTTAACCACTGAGCCACCAGGGCTCCTTACACTTGAACTACTTGGCCCTAAATTGCCAGGCAGAGAGGAGGTGGGAATTGTCTGCAAAAAGATGGCAGGCCTGATTCCTAGGAGAGACTCTAGGTGTCCTCGACAAGGGTAAGTGTGTCTTAGGTGGACCTGGATAACCTGACCACATAATTGTGCTGGGTGGGCAGGGGTTGTCGTCTCAGGGTGGGAATGAGGTGGCTAAGTTGGGGCTGGAAAAGCAGGTGGGGAGACAGGCAGGGAGGGTACAAGGCATACAGTCAAGAGCATGGTGAACAGCATCCTGTAGGCCACGGGAAGTCATCAAAGCAGGGGAGAGCCAGGATCAGGTGGGTGTTTAAGGGGCCGGTGGGTGCCATTGGGAAGCTGCCCATTAATTTGGATGAGTTAGGTTGAAGGCTTGAACCAGGGCTCAAGCAGAGGCGATGGAAAGGGAAGGCTGGATTTCAGAGGTCAGTAGGTAAGATTTTTGTGGGTGGGATGAGGGGACCGAGAGTCAAGCTTTACTCTGGATGCCCGAGTGGATGGTGGAAACAGATGGTATTGACTGCGGTAAAGAACTCAAGACCAGGGGCAGGTTTTCGTGTGTGTGTGTCGGGGACATGTGGAGGTGACAGAGGTCCTGAAAAGATGAGAAGTTGGATTTGGAATGTGGGACACTCAGGTGGAGAACCACTTCCTGCCTTTGGATCTCTCACCAGCGAACCCACAGAATAAAACTGGAAATCAGCAGACAGCGAGGCAGAGACATCCGGCCGCAACCGGCCCCCGCGGGTTGGGTGGTGGGGTCCTCGGGGTGTGGCCGCCCGGCGCCCCGCCCCGCGCTCCTCCTCCGAGGACTGCTCCCGGATCGAGTGGTCGCTCCACGTCTCTGCTCCGCACCGCAAGCAGCGCGCCGGCCGCTCGATCCCCTCCAGCTTCCTGGTAAGGCGGCTGGGGCGCCTTCCCCTTCCGTCCCCCCCGCCCCCCTCGCCCGCTTGTGCCGCGTCGGGTGGACCCCGTCTGCTGGCGCCGTCTCTGGCAGGTCCCTGCGCCGTGTCGGAGCCGGGGTTCCCCCACTGGCTCTGCGTTCCCCAGGGACCCCTGCCACGTCCCCTCCGCGCCTTTCGGGATCGGCACGGGAGCAGCGGCCTCCGGGCCGGGGCGGGCGGAAGCGGCCGAGAAGCCACGTGTCCCTTGGCGGCTGGCGGAGGGGCCGGCGCGCCCGGTGGCCGCGAGGTGGGCGAGGCGGAGCGGGTGGGCGCCCGGCTGGGCTCTCCGGCGCCGAACCCGCGACTCGGACCGGGACCGGACGCGGGCCGTGTCTTCGCGGCTTCTGGGCCCTGACCGGACCTCTCTGCTTGCAGGACCATGGCCAACAGTGAGCGAACCTTCATCGCCATCAAACCGGACGGCGTGCAGCGCGGCCTGGTGGGCGACATCATCAAGCGCTTTGAGCAGAAGGGATTCCGCCTGGTGGCCATGAAGTTTGTTCAGGTAATGAGTCCCCTTCCCCTCTCTCAGTAGCTGTGTCCCGGGTGTTCCATCCTCTCCGCAGCGGTTTGTGCGCACGTCCTTTCCGAGCCGGAGTTCCCTTTGCTAATTTTGACCCCGCGGTTTCACCCCGGGGGCGTTCTGCGGCGGCGCTGCCTTTTCCGAGTCCCGGGTGACAGACGCCCTTGGGAAGGTTAAGAGGAGGTAACGTGACTCCTGCTCCTGAGCCTGGCTTCCTTCTGGTGAGTGCTTGCGTGGGCCCGCCACCCTGCCTGCCCATCGTCTCAGGGGGCAGCAGGCAGTGAAGAAAGCCTGAACCGCAGACCCCCTTTTCCTGGCCCACGTGGCCCACATATGCATAGGGTTGAGGCTTGGAATCCTTTTGTGCTTTAGCCTGAAAGTTCTAGATCGTTGAGGTTTTGGGTAGGGTGTACCTCCTCTGCCCTTTCTTTACAGAATTCCTTTGGCATAGGGTAGTAAATTTTCCACGTTAAATTTGGTGCACAGATCTGGACCCTGCATTGAAGGGATAAGTATCTAAATACTGAAATTTTCACCAGGCTGATCAGCAGAGGAGAATGTTTCAGTTAACGTCCGAAAATGTTTGTTTAAAAGGGCATTGCAAGTAGACCAGAGAAGTTTGATACCACTAAGACAGAGGTCCCCAGGCTGGGGAAAATTCCACTCCCTCCATCAGCTTGCTTGGCAGGCCCAGTAGCTTTACATTAAAATCCGGGTTCCCCTCTCCTTAACTGCTGCCCCAAAACTACAGGAAATTGGTGGAAACCAGTTTAGGCACCATGTTGACATTCAGGATAACCTTTTAGACACCATACATAGTGACTTGCCCGCCTCTGGGTGGAATTTAACTGCCATTTTCTGAACACTTGATGCATGAAGTTGTGTGTAAACCCCTTTGTGCCTGTGTAGTATGATAGAGTGTTTGTAATACAACTTGTATGAACTTCCTACTCGTAAACCCCTTAAAAGTAACCTTCCCCGTCACCCTCGCTGAGCAGTCTTGGTAGCAGCATTCCTGACTGTTCCTTTCCTTGTGCAGTGAAATAAAGGCCCCTTTCCGTTCTACCTCGGTTTACTGGCTGAGACAAGTCATGCTGAGCAGGACCTGGGGTTTCCACCTGACAACATGACCTCTCTGGCATATTTCCTTTCTGTACTTCAATGACAGCCAGTATTTAACTCCCTAAATCTATCTAGATCCTCAAACCACTTGCTTTTTAGGATTTTAAAATCCATAACGTCATTCACATTATGAGGCTGTCTTTATGGTCTGCTAGAGTAACATCAGTCTCATGGTTTGGATGGGATTTTTTTATATACACCGTAAGAATGTGGACTAAAAATTTGTAACCAGACTTTTAGAGAACTTACCATGTTAGTAGGGGGTTCTGAGGATGGGAGGAGTAGTATTTGAGCCTTTTTGGCTTATTTTCTAATTGGTACCTCGTCTTCAATGCCAGGCCTCTGAGGAACACTTGAAGCAGCATTACATTGATCTGAAAGACCGCCCATTCTTCCCTGGGCTGGTGAAGTACATGAACTCCGGACCAGTTGTGGCCATGGTGAGTGCCTATGGGGTATGAGCGGGAACCAAGGTATATAAGGGCTGATATGTAACTGGTTTGGCTCAGTGCCTGCTTGTTCTGTTGTCTTTTTAGACTTCTTTCCCACTTACTCCAAATTCCATATTTTACAATTGGAGCTTTTTGGGGTTAGTTATGAGTTGGAATTGACTCAACAGCAACGGGTTTGGCTTTAGTTAAGGAGCCCTTGGTGCCGCAGTGGTTAAAGCGCTTGGCTGCTAATCAGAAGGTCTTCGGTTTTAACCCATCAGCTGCTCCATGGGAGAAAGATGTGGCAATCTGCTTCCTTAAAGATTTACAGCCTTGGAAACCCTGCAGGGCAGTTCTACTCTGTCCTATAGGGTCGACTTGACAGCCATGGGTTTGGTTGGGGGTTGGGGTTAGTTAACAGAGCAACTATGAGTTTGGGAGGAGAAAGGAAAGGAAATCAGACCTTAGCAAAATAAGCTAAGGATACTTGAAGTCGGAATTGACTCAATAGCAACTAACAAGGTCCTTAGTATCTGTTGGGGGGTTTGAAATCAAGAGTCTACAAAAAAAGTGCTGACTTGCTTCAGTGTTAAATTGCCTCAGTTGTTTGACAGGCATTTTAGACTACCATTTTCTGGATTAAAGAAATATTTTTTTAAAAATATTTTCTCATGAAAAATTCCTACAGTATATTAATACAGGAAGCAAAAGTTCTTTGTAATCCTGTTTCTTCTGTTTCTTCTTGTGGCCTTAATGTCCAACTGGAAGCAAACAGTAGAGGGTATAAGGAGGCAGTGAAATTGTTTAAAATTTAGAGAAATTAAACCTACTTCTTGTTCCCTGAGTATGATTTTTTTCTTCCTTCTGCTCTTTTCTGGAATACACTTTCCCCTTTGATGACAATCTTTCCTATCTCTTGCTCTGACAGTCTTCTGGGAAGCCCTTCCCACTGATGTCATTCTAGTCAGATCACTTTTCTACTCCATCACTATTTCTTCTCAGTGTTTGTGGCTGCGTAAGGATTCTTCAGTCTTCCTGTTTATGTCCATCTCTGCTAGACTGGGAAATCTCTAAGTTGGGTAGACTTTGTCCTCCGTGCACTAGCAATACACTCTCAATGGAGCTTTTTATATAAGCCCCTACTGTCTACTGTGGTTGACTAATAATTGTGTCACTGATTGATCTAATTGATTCGATGTTGGTTAGGAGTAAATGTTTGTCCCTAGTGGTCCTGGATGGCAGATCTGATGCAATTCCTTTTCTCTACTGTCAAGGTCTGGGAGGGGCTGAATGTGGTGAAGACAGGTCGAGTGATGCTTGGGGAGACCAATCCAGCTGATTCTAAGCCAGGCACCATTCGTGGGGATTTCTGTATCCAAGTTGGCAGGTGAGTCCTGGGAGTGGGAGGGGATTGGATCACTTTTCCTCCAAGGTATTTAAATAGGGGTATAAAAGCAAACATTTTTGGCGCATCTCAATTTTAGAAAAATTTGTAATTAGATGTTAATTATCATTAGATAAAGGCTTTCTCAAACAGCTACTTCCCTAGGCTACTTAAAATTTTAACCAAGACACTGGACAAGGTTGCTGCATGTGGTGGATCCTGTGTGGCACAGCAGAACGTTCCGGGTGCGGGGGAAAGGGTTCTAGCTTTGGCTCTGCCCTTTTTGGCTCTATGGATGTGTCACTTAACCTCTTGGTTCCTTCATCTATACAAAAAGGAGATAATGGCCCAGCTAACTGACGCAGAGGTTAAGCGTTTGGCTGCTAACCAAATGGTTGGGCAGTTCGAATTCACCAGCTGCTCCTTGGAAACCCTGCCAGGCAGTTCTACTCTGTTGTGTAGGGACGCTGTGAGTTGGAATACGACTCGACGGCAATGGGTTTGGTATTTGGTTAACTTTACAGAGTTATGAGACTCAAATGGAATAAAATGTGAAAAGCACTTAAAGAGATTGTCGTTAATAAGCATGTACTTCCAGTGTTGTATAGAAATCCAGCAGAAACGACCCTTGATAATGAATACATCACATCTAGTTAGGGCTTTAGGCTGGGGTAGGTTTGGCTATTCCTACATTCTTCAAAACTTGAGAAGGAATATTTTTGGCATCAGCTGCCTTGGGATACAACTGCTGTTTTGAGGGGAAGACTTGGAAGCACAATAGAGTTGAACCAGGGATGTTTTTAAATCAAGCACTTAGTTTCATAGTTGCTTTTAAGAAGAAATACTTTGGGGGTTAATTGGTCTGCTGCTTCAAGCGTCAGTCTGGCTGAATAGGTCTGCAGTGTCTGTCCCTTGCTTTACCCATTAAACAGACGTTTATACTTTAAAATATGGTTAACTAGTAACTCTTTTCTTTCTTAGGAACATCGTGCATGGCAGTGATTCAGTAAAAAGTGCTGAGAAAGAAATCAGTCTTTGGTTTAAGCCAGAAGAATTGATTGACTACAAGCCCTGTGCCCATGACTGGGTCTATGAATGAGGTGGACAAAGCAGCAGTCTCCTCCCCTTTGACACTGCTTGATGTGCCCCTACACACAGCTCTGCATTCCACAGACTTGGAAGCAATAGGATTCAGGATTCTTTTCTAAAGTACATTACCAATAAAGACTCGTAACTGGGCACCATCTCTTGTGCTTACTTGCTACTAAGCTGAAAGAGGTGACTTGGTTCTGTGGATATAGTAGTACCATCTAGAGCTAATTAATCCTGTTTTATCATGGAAGAATAGAGCCCTGGTGTACAGTGGGTAAGCACTCGGCTGTTAACCAAAAGGCTGATAGTTCGAACGAACTAGCCGCTCCATACAAGAAAGATGTGGCAGTTCCACTCTGTTGGGTAGTTGCAAGTTGGAATCGACTGAACGGCAATGGGTTTGACTTTCTGAATGGTGGGAGACTGATCTGATGATATTCTCAGTGTCTTCATATACTTCAAGACAGAGAAAGTAAGCAGAGACTGCTGCAGAGGACAAGGGGTGTGCCGGTTGTTTATGAAAACTAATAAGGAAATCTCAACCACTTCAGCTAACATGAAAATGTTTATTTCTGTAGGGAGGATTTGCTGGCACTTAATAGAAAATATAAACTAATCAAGTGGTCCAGATTTACATCTATTTGTGCAAATTGGGAAATTTACTTACGAGGCAATGGAGGCCTAAAGACATCTATAAATGGGGATACCACCTACCATTATAATGCAGGATGAAAGGAAGTAACGTACATAGTTAACCTAGTGCCTGGCCCATAGCTGGTGGTCTAATATTCCTGCACTCCCACCCCTTTTCTTACTCTTCACTTGGAGGAGATGTTATGCCTATTTTTCTTGGGTTATAAGCTGTGTGTTTTTATTCCCTGCTTTTATGGTTAATTTTGTTGGGTTGGCAGAGTAATGCCAAATAGCAACTATCCATACAAATAGATAATATATATCACTATCATCTGGGGTGTGGCTTAAAAATTACACAAGTACATGAATGTATGAATAGTTTTCTGCTAAAATGGTGAAAGCTAAATGTCACTCCCAGATAAAAGATTAGGTACTCAATTTTTTATGTATACTGTTACACTAAATATAAGACAATGACACAAGAATTGACAGCTTACTACAAAAAACAAGTCAGCATTTTAGTTTCAAGTCATCCATTGGCAAAACTTTAACATTTCTGAATTATTTTTGAATTTCAAATTTAATTCATGTATGTTTATGAATGCTATGTGCTTTCAACACAGGTGAGTAGTAATGAAGTTTGATTGTTAGATTCTGGGGATCTGCGATTTTAATGCGCTGCCACAGTTTCTTATCCACACTGACTGAGGTCCTTGGATTAGCAGCAGCACAGTTAAGTACAGGCTTGCTCTGTCAGGGCTGTTCAAAGAATTTAGGAGGTTGGCCTAGTATCCCCATTTTACAAGGGAGGAAACTGAGCCAAGTTACATAACTAGCAAGTGAAGGACCCTGGTTCTGGCCTGAGCAGCTCTGCTCTTTATATTAGTTTCCTAAGTGACGCAAGGAAGTCCTGAGTTTGGAGGGTAAGCAAAGTCAAAACTGAAACAGTGACACCTGAGGGGAAGGCCTTGGATATTACAATTTAATTTGGTGGAACGGAATGAGGAGACTATGGTGAGATGGAAAGTACCTGCTCCTGGAGCAAGGCTGGGTTTAGGACCTAATCCTATACACCTGGGTGTGTAAAAGTGGACAGTTCATTCAGAACCCTTTATATGCTCTTCATTAAAACTTAAGCTGCATTACTTTTACATTATCTGGTCCTAATGTGGGCAAGCCCTATTTTGGCCTGCTCTTGGGGCATGGAATTCCTAACAGGCCAAAAAGGATACCCAAACTTCAGTAAAAAGACTATAAAAAGGAAATGGTTTAACTGCTGTCCCTGTCTCACAAGGCTGGAAAAACAACACAGTGCTAAAAGAGTTGTTTTGGGGAAAACTCTTGTTAATCTCAGAACACGTTCTGGACGTAAAGCATACCAGGAAACCAGTTTCCCAAAAGGCATGTAATAGTTTAAAGAAGAAAACACGTATTAAGGCTCAGGGGATATTAAATGAGAGCCAACCTGGTAATTACTAGTAGAGCAATTATGAGGAGTCCTGGTGGTGCAGTGGTTAAAGTGCTTGGCTGCTAACTGAAAGGTCTATGGTTCAAACCCACCAGCTGCTCCATGGGAGAAAGGTGTGGCAGTCTGCTTCTGGAAAGATTTACAGCTTTGGAAACCCAATGGGGCAGTTCTACTGAGTCGGAACTGACTTGACTGCAATGGGTTCGGTTTTTTTTGGTATACAGCAATTGTTCAGCCATCTATGATAGAAAGCAGAGTAGAAACTATTTTCTACTTTCGTTTTACTTGAAATGTGTTATATTTTTCTAAAGTGTGAAATTATAACCCCTGAAGAGACACAATCCATCTCATGTACTATCTCACATGCCTAAAATTCTCTACAAATTTCTTCTGCAGTAAAAAGTAAATAATTCTCCAAAAAATCAGTTGGTGGTAAAGGAAGGTTTCTTTGCATTCACTCTTAATGTAGATAACAAGAGCTAGCTGGGATAATTTATCTACATCCTATGAACTTTGCTGTTGAGGTTAATGGAGTTTAAAAAAAAAAAAGAAGTCTTTACAGATCAGCATGCCAACCCTGAAACATGATGTTCTAGCTAAGGTGATTTAACTTCCTCATAAATGGTCCACATTCACCTCTGCTTCTGCTGCTGTTGCCTTTTCCCTCTGGCCGCACCTTTCTGTGAAATCCCAGTTCAAATGCAACCTTGTCCACCGTAACCATGACCCTGACTCATGGTGACGCCACATGTCAAGAGTAAAATTATACTCCATAGGGTACACTGAAAAATGGCTAATTTTTCACTAGTAGATCACTAAGGAGCCCTGGTGGCGTAATGGTTAAGAGCTCAGGCTGCTAACCAAAACGTCAGTAGTTTGAATCCACCAGCTGCTTCTTAGAAACCCTATGGGGCAGTTCTCCTCTGTTCAAGAGGGTCACTATAGTCAGAATTGACTTGATGGCAATAGTTCTTTTTTTTAAGGTCACCAACCTTTCCTCCAAGGCACCTCTGGTTGGACTCGAACCTCCAGCTCTTTGGTTAGCAGCTGAATGTGTTAACTGTCTGCACCACCCTAGGACTCCTCTTGTCTACAGGTCCCTTGCCAGCCAGAAGTGAACTCTTCCTCTGCTAGACTACAGCACTCCTGCGCTTGCTTTATGTTATCAGAGCACACTGAGGAAGTTGCTGATCTCACTTTCACAGGGTCTCTGATTGCTTACAGAAGGCACTCAATATTTTGAATACCCCCCCAAAAAATTAAAGAATCGCTCAAATACAACTTAACTTTGACATTTTATTTTGTGTAAAAAAGGGCAAATTTAGTGAATTATTTTCATCTTGTACACAAAGTTATAATTTTAATGCTTTCCACATCCATGCTGAAAATTTGCAATTTGGTAAAAATGAAAGGAACATAAATTTCTCTGAAGGAATTTTTCACGCCATTATATACATTTCATGAGAAAGTTTCAAACACTTTCTCAGTGATCACAAGTTACCAAGAAAATAAAAGATTAAATTTGTACAGATAACTGATCTATATATCAAATACATACAGAAATGATGTAAAAACCTTATGCAGTTTACTCTGACCTCTGTCCTCAAAAGATGTGCCCAGGGACAGATGCTTTTCTTTTGTATAAATGCCTGTGGCTTTATTTAAAATATGAAAATCAAAGGAAGAAACCCAGTTTAATCACAGTATTTTTAAAATCCCTCCCCAATATTAAAGGATCATTACCAAATATATAGCACCATAATACAAATATTGACGGGAGAGGGTATTCACATCACACAAAATTAATAATAATAAAAACAAACAAACACTGAAAACCCGTGTTAGTATCCGTAGAATAACAAGTTGATAACAGCTTTAGCTTTCCTCATACACGGCAAGGAAAAGGTTAAAGAGTTTAAACTACCAAAAGTCCCCAAATAATTCTAACAAGAAAAAAATAAAAACAAACCCAAGGTCAGCAGTACATTTTGAACTGTAAAAGAGAATGGGGGCCACTGAATTATATGATTCAGTTATGGCTAAGACATAAATCTCCTCTGCATTAACTTACTTTCTGTTTATCAGCAGTAGGAGTTAGAGCCTGAAAAAATGAAGAGGGCTTCAGACTGTGTTTAGACTGTAGAAAGTCCTTACTAACTTTTAACTGCTGGTCACGGGATCAAGACAAGAACACTTCATGAGTGGGTACAAAATTCTAAAACACTCAGCCTGGTTTTGCTGTAGAATTGGAAGCTTATATAACCTGGCTACAAATGAGCATTTCACAGAACTAATCACCAGGACTGACTGGCTCCAAATCATACCCCTCTTGGTTTATTCAGTGCCCCCCTAGAGCCCTTAACCCCAAGGCGTTGGTAGGGTTAGCCATACAATTGGCTTCTTGTGCCCATATCATGGAACCAGAGTCCTGGGTTTAATTCACTGAGCCTGAGAATAAAGATTGCTGTAACCCTTGCTTTGGAGGTCTTCTAGGCTTTAAGTTTATGGGAAGATTCTTAAAAGTTAACAGATTTGGGAAGTGTGAGGATGTCACATTTACAGTAGGTCCCTCTCAGCAATGTTGTTTAAATATCCAGTAATTGAACAGCTGAATTCACATACATTTGACACGAGAATCAACTTGCGCTGATATGATCTGCATTTATGCCCCCTAAAGTCAGTATTAAGAAATGCTGACATGCAATTCCATACATTCTTACACTATAAAGTAACAAATTTTACTTCCAGTAGCAACTACAAAACCTTATGTTATTAACCCCTCTTGCATAGAATGAGGTAAACCTGTGTGTATTACCAATGCTATTATACCCAAAAGTAGAGCAATATTTTAGAAAATAAATTGCTGGTTTTTTAACTTCTATGCATTTTAAAATTCAAACAAAAATCTTACCTAAAATGGTCTCCTGGGGCTTTCCATTAACATTTTTTTAAAGCATTCCATAGACTGAAGGACTGTAGAGGTTAATCATTTTGATTAATTTCTAATTAGCCCTACCTATATTCCAGAGAAGATGGTCAATATTACCACTCTGAAGAGGCCAGGCTAAGACCCAGAAGCACTTCTAGAACAGATGCAATTAATTCCTGAGAGTTTAGTTTATGAACCTCACTGGTAAACGCTAGAGCTCTCTTATTCAGTCACAGCTCAGTAGAAAGTCAGAAGATGCAGAGAGCAAACCTTTCACCAATTTACCCTTGTGTATCCTTTTTTTAAGGAAGCTATGAATTTTTAAATAGGGAACGTTTAAAACAGTCCAAATCAGCTATTCTTTTTTAAATTCTGAATACAGTTTAAGACAGTTTCTACTATATATATGGACTTTTAAGAAAATTAAATTCTTTTTCAAATTAGTTTTCTAACAAAATCCAGGATAAAGCAGAGCTGGAATGATCTTGAAATCTAAACTTATTTTGGCCTTAAACAGCTTTTAGTCTGATTTTCCTGGTAATACAGAATATCTGTTTTGGGGTTTGGTTATACCAAGTATTATCACACAGATAGGGAAAAATGGCAGAGAACTGATCAGAATCCCTTATGGGGAGTATATTTCAGTAAGAAAAATAAAATAAACTTTCGACAATATTGCATTTTCCCCAACCCCTCAACATGTAGACTGAGATACTGTATATTTTATCAACCATTCCAGTTTAACACTTTAGTGTTAGGATAATTTTAATCTTTTTTTTTTTTTTTTTTTTTTAATTAAAAGAGAACATATAAAAGTATCCGGAGTTCTTCCAGTTCCATACAGAACTCCAAATAATTTTTCACAGGATGAAAAAAATTTTTGTACAAACATTTAAAATGGGCTGCAATAAAATGCTAATAAGCAGAATTAATTACCCCTTCCATGATCTATGTGGTGATGAACCCACCATGAGGGGTTCAGTTGCATATTTCTGCAGCAAAGGAAGCTGGAGATGTGACTGGCCTAACTTCTAATATCCCAAAATCTCCCAACAGGTACCAAAAAGGTTCATTTGTAATAACAGTTCATTTGCATTTACACCTATATCCTTCTTAATTCATTTCCTTCAATCCTGCTACCTAAACATTAGTCTTACCAAAAAATTAGAATTTCAGTTCTTGTTAACAATGCACGTAAATCCAAACTTGGAAAATATTACAAAATTCTTTCAAAAGCTTCAAATACAACACAAAAATTGTCCATCTTTATAAATTGAAAAATTTCCCCCCAGACTAAAATAGTTTCCCCACCCACCTGAAAAATCTGGAACTGAAATTTTCTATGTTTAACAAAATGTCCCAGTAGAATAGCTCTGCTGTACAACTGGACTGATTATAAATCAGTCCCGTGTAAATTGCCTCCCCTCCTGCCCTCGGTTTCTGAGCTGCCTCATGGCTCTTGTTTGATGTAGAAGTTGGCAGAGCCATTGCTTTCCTGATCAGATGCTCCTTGGAGGAAATTATAATCCTCTCCATCTAGCAACTCCTCCTTCAGCTGCAGCGTAGTCACTGTATGAAAGACAGACAAAAACGCAGAGTGTCACTAAGCCTTTCTGGAATATTCAGAGTGCCTTTTATCTTCATGTTCCACTAGCTTTATAATTAATAAGACTTTAGTACGTTTTAATAAGCCTTAATAATAATAATACTAAGTCTTAATACAACTTCAAAAACTCTTAAAATTAAAACTCTGAAGTATAAGCATTCAATCGATTTTAGTTTTCAAAGTATATTAACAGCTAATTAAGGTATGTTCTAAAAAAGGAACAATACTGCATATTATTCACTGGACATTTTCAATAGAATGCTCAAAATAATAGAGCTTACTAATTTGACTACATTAATTAGAATTTTTCTCATGATTAAGTATTCACTTTTCTGTCAATGTCTAGTACAATGACATACTTCTTACATGGTTCTGAATGACAATATTAAGTAGCAACCCAATAAATATGACTTTAATATAATCTTATTATTCCCAAGGAGTAACTTTATTAAAAAGAGTCCCTGCAGAAAAATATGTGAGTACTAAAAACTAAAATCAAGGAAAAGCTGAGTAATCATTTTAGTTAAAAAAAAAAAATTGTTGATACCAGCAATATGAGAATCATTGGTGCAAAACTGTTAACATTACCAATGGGATCACTTAGCAGTCTGCCTGTCTGAGTTCTTATCTGATGATTTGCTTTTTAATTAAAACAAACAGCATAGGCAGTCCTCGATTTACCAATAGGTCAGGTTTTTATTTCTATGGAAAACAGTTTTCCAGTTTTCAATCTCTTAAGCGGGTTTAGGCTCTGGATAGCCACAGATGTCTACTCGATCTACAATGTAGCTATTATGCCAGTTAGAATGTACAGTGACAGCAGGGCTCTTACGGTGCATGGGCAAGGATGAAGAGAAGAGAAAGAAAATTTCTTCTACCTTTTCATGGGCCCAGCCTTGGTCCTAGGCAAAAATTTCAGGCTAAGGTTAACTACGAAATTTTCCTATTACCTTTTATAAACCCCTCTTTACGTGTTACTGCTCCTCAACACCATTACCCAGTAGTTTTAGATTGTTCAAAATCATTCCCCTGAAGCCTACTTTATCTCCTACAGAGCTCCTCCCTTCAAAAAATTACTTCTCTACTTTGTGCTTCTAATAAATATGCTCATTCCCTCTTCTGTGCAGCTGAGCTCAGCTAGGTATTAAGGACTAGCCTCAATAACTACTGAGCTCTTGTAGATGCTCAGGTTTAAAAAAAATTACTGTTTAATCAAAATGGAACTGGTAAAGTTTCAAATAATTTAAAAAAAGGTGAGCTAGTCCTGTGTGCTAACAGTCATTGGAATCTAGTCCCACAGCAAGCATTGTGAACTTCTTCTTCCAACTTCTTCAGCACACATAGGCCCGCTAATCAGAGGTCACAAACCGTGCTCCTCCAGACCCTTGCCTGTACCCTATGGTTCTTTTTAAGTTTGAATAAAATATTCTGAAACAAGACATTTCCTATAAAAATCTGAAAAGTACAGAGGCGATGGCAACATGAGACTGACACTCTTGAGTGGCTATGATTAGCCTGAGATCTCCATCTTACCCAGTGCTCACCATGGCAACAACGTGTAAGTCACACTCACACTGGCCAGCCTCACTCACTGAGGCTACCTGCCTGGTCCCTGCAGGCACCTGGCTCCAAATAAAAGCTCAAAATTGTTTTTTTTCCCTCTTCCATTATGGATCCTTTTAGAACAACTGAGGTGAGAGAATGCATATATATAGAATGTAAATTGGGAACTGCTCATACTGGGAAAAAAATCAATTTATAAGGAGAATTAGCACTCAAGAGTATTTAGATGAGTCGTAAGCCAATTAAGTTTTTCATGAAGAAGTAACTGTCATCATGTGGAACAATATTCAAATGACTGTAGTTTTAATGTCAAACAGTACAGTCACAGAAAAATACTTTGTCTTTAATTATAAAAAATTAATTCAGAAAATAATGTTCCTTGGCATCTTATTTACTATTTAAGGAATCATCTTTGAAAAGGTGCGAATTTGTTTTATTTTACTTTGGTACTTGTTGTGAAAAATTTAATAGCCCAAAGACTGAAAAGTGAATACATTATATGCCTACATTAAAAACAGCAAAATGACTCTCAAATCAGATTGTTGAAACTAAAGCCAACAAGACCATGCAGTTCCTCCTTTCTTTAAAAAGCTACTTAATATAAATTGCTTTTATGGAGAATAAAATGTATGACACTTATCCTTCAAATCTAACCAACATGCATTAATAAAGTGTTTGGTACATTGTAATGATGCCATGAAAATAAACACAAGAAAAACAGAACAAAACACAAGTTTCATTAAAGGTGCAGTACCCACAATAAAAGGTTGATTAAAACGGTATCTTGTTATATGATGACCAGATGACTAAATGAATGAAAAAGAATTACCGTGCTTCAAGATCTGAACATGTTGCATTCAAACCAATGTTTTTTTAAAACTCAAATACAAATTTGAGATTCTAAAGCACACTCTGAAGCTATATGCATTTACTGCTAACAACAAATCTCTGGATTATGCTTCTACTCATGTTGAAACATGGAAGTAATGTGCTTAAAATAAAGTCACTCAAGATACAGGTGAAACATTCACTCAGATGTGGTATGTTTTAATGTGGATTTTCATTGTCTTCATGGAACCTAAAATAAAGCCTGTCTGGTATCTCCACACTAATCACTTGTCCTTTCCAAGTCTAATTACCAGTGAATGACAGATGAGACAGAATAGGTTCTGAGGCTGAATGTCACTTTCTATACAAATACATTTTCTTAGCTCCCCTTCTCAAAGGGAGGCACTTTGACTCTAATCACGAATACTTCAGGAGATAAATCAACCAAAATCATATTTTCCCAGCTAGAAAGCCCAGAAATAATAAACTCTCTAAACAACTAAGCAAAGTGTAGCTTTCGGATAGCTAAGGTAGCAATGTAGTCTCTACGTAGTTTCCGCAAAATGAGATCACATCAAGTCCTACAAATGTGCCCCTAGCTCCAAAGACACTACAGACAATGGAGGAAGAAAGAAGCCCGCTTAGGAGGCCACACGATTTCCATTCAGTACATTGACTTAGTTCTTGGGTTTTGCCGATCCCAGAAGCCAACTTTTGTTTCCCGTGACGATCAGTAACCTCTCACAAAATGTAACACGTATCTCCAAAATCAGTCCAATGCTTAAAGAAAGTAACATCCAAAATCCAATAAAAATTCAAATACATTCAGGACCCACATTAACCACAGTTGATTACTTAAGGTAAAAGGAGACTATTTCATAAATAACAAGTGCAAAAAGAAAAAGTTAAGGCAAATATACTAAATATACTAAAGAAATGAAACTAGAATGCACTTTAGATGGACTTCTCCATTAAAGAACAGACAACACTGGCTTTTCAGTCCTAATATGTTCTTCATACAAAGCAGGTATCATTAATTTCCTCTAGATGAAAGGATATTCGAGTGATCTTCAGAAAAACAGGATGGGAGGAATGAAGACGACCTAATACGCTGTTAGGGAGGCAGAAGCTAAATAACACATCCTAAAATGGCAAAAAAGGCTAATGATAACTTCAGGTGCAAAAATACTAGCAAACAGAGGGAGGAGAAGAAAACACAGCTAGCTACTAAGTCCCATCTAGGCTTTCAACACACAAAACACATTTTAAAAAATGCTGATTATATAAACCATTTAGTTTAAAAGCAGTATTTAGGATATGGCAGAATATATACGAAGGCAGATACAACTCTGGCTTTGAAGCTACTGGCTTTCTATGCAAGCCTGCATTACATTTCATCATACTCAAGTGAAACCTTTCTGAGACAGCCTATGATGACACCACATTTGTTGTTAGCAATTACAAAGCACAATCACCCAAGCTTCTTTAAAATCTACTACCTTGGCCTAACCAATTAAGCGCAAATTAAATGTCATTTACCTGATTAGCCACTGTACATACATAAATGTGAAATTATGAAAATAGATTTCACTCACATTTAACACCAAAATTTATACAGGTATCATATTTCCAAGTCCATAACGTTCAACTAAGATCTTGGTACATGCTACTACCAGAGCCAAACTTACAATGGAATTCAAACACATCCTTTCCAATGAACGGGACACCAAGGAACGCTGTGAACCTTTGTAAAAGCCTCATCTTTCAATCTCATTAACCAGATCAATCCCCAGTGACACATTTCTCCGCCAGATCAAGTAACATAGTGGAATTCTATGACGCAAGATGTTCAATCGTTTTTAATGAAACCATGAAATATTCCCTCTAAGTTGTCTCGTAATTCCATAAATTGGAACTGTACCTTTACCCTAATTAGAAGCTCAGAGGTAGTTTTATTATCAAAATAAAAGTCCTTCTCTGATGATTCATCTAGTGAAGTGACTATCAAGGACTACTGAAAATGAATTTTTTAGCTGAAAGAAAAAGAAACATTTAACGAGTCAGCCAGCATCTGTCATGCCAGACCAAGCTTCGTCCCCCACCACCCTACCCAGCACTCTTACCCTCTGTGGTACCTGAGGTGCTGACGTGACTAGTTACCTGTTTTGAGGCTGGGACTGAACTCCCGGCTAGTGCTGGGAGGTGGGAAGGCCTCCGGGGCCGTCTGTGCTGGAAGGGTTCGATATGGAGGAGGAGTCAACTCTTCGTCACCAGAGAAGCTCCTCCGCACCCCACCTGTCATGGGCAGGCTCGACAAACTGATAGGCTTCTTCCCAACTGGAATCTTCCTCTCTAAATATCAAGTCAGACTAAAGTAAGCTTTTACTTACATGCGTGGTAAGAAAACTGCATTATATAACTAGGAAAGGTTGTGTTGCATAGGACACTCTGAAAAGAGAACCAACTATGCAGGGTTTTTACTTCTGAAAACAAAGGAGTGTGTGTGTGTGTGCAGGGCGTGGGGTGATGGGGGAGATTATTTTCACTCTCTGAGAGGCTGGTAATCCTGGTCCTGACTCTCAAACAATTTAAAACAAAACCAAAATGAACTACAGAGAGCGTTTCATGTGGAGAATAGCTGGTTTACTTCCTTCGAAAAAAACCTGCACAGAGACTCAACATGAGGGGTGAAGAACCCAATGGAAGAGAGAGAGAGTCTCAAAACCCTAATTTTAGGTTAGCATCTTACTGCCCACATAAGCCCAAACAATCGGCCTTCAAGGAGAAATCAAGGTTCAATAGTTTAAATGTACTATCTGGGTAGCAGGATTTTACTGATATTAATGTGTTTCCCCTAACTTTTGGTTTAAATTCCACTCTTTCAGAAAACACTTACTGTACTTTTACGCAAATAACGTGGACATTATATTTTTTGCCAACCATGCTATGCCAGAATTGTTTTACTTAATTTCATCATTTCTGTGCTTTATATGTGTGGGTGCGTTATTTACATGGGTGCATTATTTGCAAAAAATATGGTATAATTCTTAACCTGAAAAGCACTTCTAAAATTTAAAGCTTGTTGCCTCTAAGTTCTTAAGCAATCTAATTTTTTTTGAAACAAAACTCTCACTCTCTATGGTTACAGTTCATAAGCAAACATAACCTTCAATGCTTTCACCACCAACAAAAAAATAATCTGCACTTCTGCCACAATCATATCCAAATATTGAACAACCAAGCATGCTGCACTGATCAGGTTGAAAGCTGACGGATGCTTACATATCTTTGTGATTATAAATTGTCTGTTTCCTTTCAGAATGTACAATGACCCAGGCCAAGACCAATCACAAATTGTGCTTCCCATAATCAGGACAAAAGATAAATCTAACCAGACAGCATCCCTATGTAAAATGATCTGGAAACTAATCTATTCGTGAGTACACGTGAATTCTCAACTGCCAAACTCAGATCACGTGCAGCAATCACTTAGCCTTTCCTACTGTGCTACGCAAGGAGAATATCCAACCTTCTACTACTCACAGTAGCCCCTGAAAACAATATAGAAAAGTTTATGTCACAAATTAGTGCCGATTTTCCTGCTCTAAAATTACTACAGCTTGAGAAAAAGAGGCTTTCAAGATTGGACAGATGCTGTACGGGCAACAGTCTGTATGATCCTCTTGGCAGAACATTACTGTTGTTCTCAAAGTCACTAGTTAACAGCTATCCCTTGATAACATAAACACATCTCATTAGAAAACAAGCTAGAAGAATTAAACCATCCAACTGCCTATTTCTGTAAAAAATGAGCACTACCAAAGAACATAAGGATGGATGATCTTAAGTACAAAAAGACCAAAGAGCTACGAGAAGAAACAAAGAGAGTCAGAATGTAATAATCTGCAGGCAAACTTAAAAATAATTAAAATGTTTTGTGACCCATCTGCTATTGACAAAAATCTGCTCGCACTGGACTTAGGTTTCTGGACCCCACACTCTTTCTCATTTTGGTAATTAAAATTCCGTGGGGAACATTTCTAATAAACTCCCTGCTGAGTAATATAAAAATTAAAAGGAGCAGATAGCAAGCACCCTTAAAATGAAGACTGCTTCTTCTTAATATAGCCCAATTCCTTATCCTCAAGTACAAAATTCAACAAGTCTTTTCATACAACCTTCGTAACAAAACCTGACCTTATTTGGTGATGCTATTTATAATCCATATTTGACCTATTTATTGTAAAATTTTATATATATTTTGCTTCAGAAAATGCTCCAGAGTCTGCAAGGGGTATTACATAATATATGCTATACACACTGAATGTTTTTTCTAAAATTCAAAAAATTCTAAATTCTAAAACACATCTGGCCCCAAGGGTTTTGAATGAGGGATTGTGCGTCTGCAGTTCTTTTCCTTTCTACGTCCAAAGGACAATTTAAAGGCATTAGACATGATGTCATAATATTAATAGATATTAAGATGTCCCAGTTAAAGAATATGCTAAACTCATTTTTCCAGCTAATCTAGAGATCTGGTAATGATAAATATCACTAAAAACTGGAGTACTTGACATTGCCACTTCATTAACTACATAGTTCTTCGAATTTCCCTAGCCCGTTACTTCAAAATTATTAAACCCATAAACTAGAGACAAACCCTGCAAGAGTCATACTGAAGGAGCATGTGAACTGCGTACACAACACTCAGAAACTGGTTCTAAAATGTATACTTCATATAGCCACCGAGCAGTACAAAGTATTCTTAATTCTATGTTTTGGAAAGAAAATTCTGAAATCTCGAAAGTCTTGTAAAACAGAAAATGAAAGAGTAAGCTGAAGCAGCCTGTGTTATTCAACCTTACAGGAAGCTTTGAGATTCCATCTGCTATGGTAAGTTCCTTCATACAGTCATTTGAATTCTTCCTCATATTTCCAGGTAAATGGAGTAATTAAGCATTTTGAATCTGCCTGGTCTGGCAATGCTCTCTAAAGTTCTATTAGGCCAACGTCAGACCTGGCAAGTAGCTGGTGGGCAAAATAATTCTGAGACTATGGGAGGCTTGTGCCTGAAATATAAAAGGGCAAGAGAGACCTGTAGGTTACCATCCCTGTGAGGCTGACTTGGATTTCATGCTTAGGAGGAATCTTGTTTTTCCAAAGCATCACTGTAGTGGCTGGTAAAAGTTTTTTAAGTTCCCCACTTCAAAAACTATAAACATACATATGATCATAATCAGAAAGATGTGAATAGGGTAAAATTGTTTCTCTTGCTGCTTCACAGTCTCCTGGTTGTTAATGAGACAGATTAGCACTTATCTGGACATATGGCAAGTCTGGTGGAAATATCTATTTCAGTTTTAATCCTCAAATGTACTTGTCACTTTAAAAAATGTCTTTTAAATAAAAATAACCTTATCTCGGAATGAAATATCCCAATGACAAGTTTCATGAAGAGAAAAACCTGTGGCTTTCTAAGGTGGAGAAAAAAGATTTTTAAAGAATGAAATATAGCTATAAATATATTTAATATTACTTTGGCTATTAGTGCCAACAATCGTTCCTTATAAGGTAAAATACGGTATAGAAAGGAAATTTAGAAAATTTTGCTTAAGTCTTTGTTAGCCATCAACCTGGGTTTCTTACAAGTATCATTCTAGAGAGAGAGATCTGGTTTATAGAAAGGATGGGTTTATTAGGCTCCAAGTCTTTTGTAAGCATTAAACGTCAGTTTTTAACAAAAGGGGAAAAAAGAAAAAGGATTAACCCTTTGGTAGGTTTACATATTATTTCAAGAATCATTCATAGACTCTATTCTTTACCACGTAGGTTCTAAAAACCATGATAATCATTTTTCCTGTCAATCAAAATATAGATGTTTCTCATTATTGAAAAGGTTTGCCTTTTATGGCATACTGCACCTTTAAGCATAATACATAATTCACAGTCATCACTTCTAACAAGGGATATCATTTTCTGTGCAAGAATACCATGACCCCAACTGGTTAACAATTAGGAAATGTATGTAAACATCACGTGGTGACCCACTTTTCTTATGTCCTTTGTATTGCTGGGACTTAGCCTTTTTCTTCTGTTTTGATGAACCTGACTGGCTTTCTCTTGATGCTGCAAAATAAAATGAAAAAATTGGTACCAGATCATCATTTACAACTCTAGACACAACTTAGATGAACTATCTTTACCAAGACCATTATGCTTATAAAGATATGTGATGCTCTGAAAATAAGGGTGCCCATTCCCGTAAAACCATGAGCCTCAACACTACACAAATTCCATTAACAAGCATTTGTAACATACCAATAAAATTTTAGCCTGTAATTTTAAACTCACTAAAATAGTAAGACTAGTTAAATTTGGTGAGTGCTCTTACTATTGTGTTTCTATAGTCATTATGTAACTGACTATTGAGTTCAGTCTGCCATGGTACACATAGTCTGATTCTGTCATGTTGTTGAGTCTTAGTATCTTACCTGGCAACCAATCAGACATATGTATATTCTTGTCCTGTGAGCTCACAAGACGACTTATGTGAGACAGTCCTCTGGAGAACTGCTGATTTTTACAAAAGCACACCTTTTCTGTATACCAACTTACACTGTGATGCTGGAGGCTGTAGCTGATATCCAGTTAATTGACACCACCCTACAGGATAGAGGTCAGGGGACTCACAGTCTACCCACTGATCATACTCTTCTTCCCATCCATCAAAATGTATCCTCAAGAGACGGTGAATAATTCGAGTTACTGTGGCTACACATATTAAACGTGGCTCCATGAGATCTACTGCTTCTAATTTCATTCCTACACGAAATCCGTGATTTGGAACATCCTGACATGGAGAAGCAAAAACATTAACACTAGTGAAAAGAAGAATGCACAAGTCCACTATCACTAAGAAAGCAAAAATAGAAGCAACATAGCAAAATAATTTAAACCAAAAATCTCAAATAATTCGTTAATTACTCAAATATATTATGAAGGTGAAGTATTTCGGAACTAGGTAGGAAATATTCATTTCTATTTTACTCAGATTGAAAATGAAACACAGTCTGGAAAGCTCCAATTCTTAAGAAAACATTTGTATTACTTTACTGGTATATATTTTGTTTACATTCAGTTTTATTAAGAAATTCTAATACAAAACAAAGACATTTTGCTCAACAATTATCTGCATTTACGAAACATTAAAAAAAATACACATAATTATTATGCTGCCATTTAAATTTACCTTATTAAATAGTTTTACTGGTGCTGCAATGGAGCCAGTTTCCCTGAGGTAGTCAAACCATTTGAAAGGAAGTTTTGTGTAACCTGAAAAATACAACTGTTTTAAGTAGCAGTTCATTTAAAATTAGTGTAATATGAAAAAAAAGATAAAAGGTGACTCAGTACACACTAAAATCTCAGATTTTAGGTTATATGATAAATTTCTAACTCATGCTCTAATACTGCTGAGTAAAATCATTTTCCCCACGTTATAAGGATTTCTTTCCCTTTGTAGGTAGACACTTGTATCTACTTACTCTAATGCAAAAGTGACTCTCTTTTTGGGGTGATATTTCTCTGCTTTGCAAGAAAGAAAACAAATTGAGCCAATGCTATTTTTATAGACCTCTGTTTTAACTTTGCTCCCTCTTTTCTTTAGAGAAAAACCTAAGACTCAGATATCAAAATTTGAAAACAGTCACTGGTTAAGCCATGAAGGCTATTTAAAGTAACATATAACTTCTTTTAAAAAGCCACATGGTAATCTAAGGATTGAAACTTGCTTACCCCTCAAAGGCTAAAGAATCTTATTTAAAAAAGGAGTTTATGTATGCAATAGCCTGCTGAGCCTATATGACTGTCTCAATGGGGTTTAGAGTAACATTAATTCATACTATACTATATTCATATTATAGAATCTACAGATGCTCAGGAAAAATTCTATACTAATGTAATTTAGTGTTGCTAGCTACAATACAGTGCTTTATGTTTTTAGAGCCCCCCCCATAGCTCTTGTGTGTATGTGTGTCTTAAATGTTGTGAATAGATACAGTCTAAGGTAAAATGAAGTACCTCTGGGTGGAGTAAGTTCAATCATGTTAATTTCACAGAAACCGACAGGGAAAATAGAAGGAGAGGTCGCATGATAACAGAACCAGTCAGATCCATCTGCTGCTTCTGAGCCGTCGATCCCAATCATTAGGAATCCGTCTGCCAGCACCTTTCAAATTAAGAGAAGCCCAAGTATTTGAAATTAGATACCACTAATCGTAAAAATGATCCTTTAAACTAAATGGCATTCTAGAAAAGAAAATCTATTACATAAAGGTCTCTTAAAAGTAAAAAAAATGCTCTATCAACTCTATTGGATTAAGTTAAACTAACTGAAATTGTAATGAAGAATCTCTGTAAATTCTAGTGTGTACCAGGAACAAAAGCAGGATTTCAGAGGTCTGGGAAAAATAGCTCCTTCATTAATGGCTAAAGCTGTCTACTGCTGTGAAATCATGAAAATAGGCTGGTTGCTTTTCCACAATTTGGTCTCAGCAAAGTTCTAAATCCTATTCACTAATGCCTTTACTCTTCTGTTGCTAATTTATCACAGACCAGAGGAACTTTTCCAAACCTCTCCAGTGTCTTCAAAGCTCCCAACTTTACCTCTCTTAGCTGCAGATAACTATGGTTATCTATGACAGAGACTAAGGCTGACCCATGTAAGCGTCCTCAAATTCCTTCCTTCACATCGCAAAAAACATTCTCAGAAGCAACCATCTTTTTTTCCAAGAGAAGCCCTCCATCCTGTCCTGTTACCACTGGGACCTTTTCCAAAAACACTCTCTCTCATAGTCTTATGTCTCCCAAGTTTGCACTATGTCAAAAATATTTTTAGTATATTTTATTCTGAAACATTTTACAGCTTATAGAAAAGTTACAGGAACAGTATGAAGGACTCCTGTATACGCTTGATCCAGAGATTCAAGTTTTGCCAATTGTTCTAGCACTGTCTTTTACAGCCAAGGATCCAATCCAGGCCATTCACTGTACTCATCTGTTCCTCTGGCCTTATTTATCACTTCAGTTCCTCAGTCCTTCACTTACATGACCTTGGTATCTCTGAAGATTTTAGGTCAGTCATATTGAAGAATTTCCCTCAATCTGGGTTGGTCCAACGTTTGCTCATGATTCAACCCAGGATACACCTTTTGGCTGGAATATCACAAATGTTGAGTTCTTTGCATTGCATCCTATTTATAGAGGAGAAACCTGGCAGACACCATCCTAACCAAGTTCCCCCCACTAGTCATGGGAAAATAGTTATCCTGTACCTCCCAACAGGATGCAACTTTGTAATTAATACACATTTTGTGAGGAGATCTATTCCCTACCCTACTTTCATGCACCAGTTACAGCACTGACTGATGTTTCTTGCTTCAAGAAATTATTACTATTGTGGTTGCCAAATGATTTTCTAATGCTGTCATTCTTTCTACTGTAAGGAAGAGCTTTCTCTTTTTTCCATTTACTTACTCATTTATTTATATCACTATAGACTTAGGAGTTCCTATATTATTCAAAAACTTTTAATCATATTTGGCCAGGAGGAGCCCAGCCTGGCTTCTATTCCCTTTTGACTTGTCCCCATAATTCTTTGAGCACTTCCTTACTTTCTGGGGAAACAAGTCATGGGGGAAGCTAGAACTGAAAGGCTGTGATACAGAACAGGGCCACCCCTATGCAAATGAGTGAGCAAGAGACCAGTCAAGAAAGAAAGAGAAGTGGCACAGACACAAAGGAGTAAAGATGCAATAAAGAGGTTCCTGAGAGCTGGAGAGAACACTGGGTCGGTGTTTTTCTAGTTCACTTCTCTCTGTCCCTGGATGTCTGTGAGATTGCCCATTATAGCCCTACAGCAACTACAGAACTATCTTGAGTGGATTTCTGTTCTTTTAAGCAAAAAGGCTTTGACCAGCATACCCAGTGCAACTGTTTGATGTGTACTGTATGTCACCTACTTGTTATTTCCTAAATAGGGCCTGTACTTTCCTATTTTTATGTTTTATGTATTCTCTTTCCAGTGGCAGTTTCCTCTGTATGTCTGTGGAGTCCAGTTTTTCCCATCCTTCACAATATAGTTTTCAAGTGCCTTCTATAAAGAAAATGCTTCCTCTATAAAGCTTGCCCTGATTCCTCTGAAGATCTGATCTCTGTCTTCTTTAAATTCCAATTGTACTTTGTTTGGGCCTCCTCTTAGGTCATAGTTCATCTTGTGTTAAACTTATTTTGTACATCTTACTTTGTTCTAAACACTGTAAACTCTTTAGAGTCTGTTGTGGGTTGAACTATGTTCCCCAAAAGATTTGTTCAAGTCTTAACCCCTGGTACCTGTGAATGTGATCTTAATTGGAAATAGTTATCTTTATAGGTATAATCAAATTAAGAGAAGGTCATACTGAACTAGAGTGGGCCCTAGTCCACTGACTGGTATCTTTATAAACAGAGAAAGGAGCAGGAAATTTGAACACAGAGACACTGACACAAACACAGAGGGAAGAAGCCCAGGTGACAATGGAGGCAGAAATTGGAGTGATGCAGCTGCAAGCCAAGAACATCAAGGATTGCTGACAACCACCAGAAGCTAGGAAGAGGCAAGGAAGGAGTCTTCCCCAGAGTCTTTGGAGGGAGTGTGCCCTGCCGATACTTTGATTTTGGACTTCTAGCTTCCGAACTGGGAGGTAATAAATTTCTGTTGTTTTAAGCCGTTTTCGGCCATTTGTTACAGCAGCCCTAGGAAATGAATACAGAGTCCAAATCCAGCGTAGAAAGCATAGAAACTTCAGAATTCTACTCACTGGGCACTTCGTTTTCATTGCATGGAACACAGCATGGAATAAGGGCACAGGTTCCCAAACCCGGCTGTGAAAATCACCTAGAGTACTTTTTCAAATTTTTTTGTTCAAACAAATACAAATATCTGGGGGGCAATGTTTCTTGTGATTTTGATTGAAGTGGGCACGTATGGAGTGGGTCATGGAAATCTGTGCTGACCAGGTAGTTCTGACCATTAGTAGGGCAAAGAGGGAGAGCAACGGTTTGGGACCAGCCTTACCTAGATGTTTGACATTGAACACAGGTGCTTGGTAAGTGGCAGCCATCATTAACTGTTTTTAATTCTTTTGGCTTAAGGATTTAAACTGTGTTGAAATATAAATTACATTTTAAGTTATATCTTTATGTAAGCAGATTCTGGACCAGTGATCGTTAACCATGGCTGCATATGAGAATCACCTTCGGACCTTAAAAAATGCCAGTACTAAGGCCCCAAACCAGCTGATTAAATCAGAATTGGGGGAGAAGGATCTTGGACACCTGTGTTTAAGTTCCCCATGGGATTCTGATGTCTGCTGAGAACTGAGGACCATGCTCTACATATTTTCAGAAGAACAGTTTCAGACAAGAGGAGGAAAAAAAAAAAAAAGACGAAGAAACAAAGTGCTTACAAGAGAAAGAAAAAGGCATAAAAGGCAACACAGAAAATTCAGAAAATAAATTTGGCCTTGCTGTGATTCTGTGTTGGACCAGCTTTGATCAGAAATAACTTCTCCCCAGTGAAGATTCAGATACACATGTACTTCGTGTCAAGCTGACTTTGTTACGGGTCTCCTCCTCCCATTGTCTTAAACCCAGTTCCTGTAACTGCATGTCAACATTTAAAAATGTATTTTCTTACCTTTCTAATGGTTGCAACACATATTGTAGAAAGATTTAATGGGTCTATAGCTTCTAATTTCATTCCTTCCTTGAACCATTCCCCACTCTGGTCTACTTCTTTTACCTAAAGAATTACATGAAAGCAAATCTGTTATAAATGTTGCCATTTTAGTAACTGAAATATTACCAATCTGAAAACGTCCCTGTGAAAATACCAAATGCCTTCCCCTACCTACCTAACATCATAACTCAAACTTCCATAGGGAACAGAAAGAATACAGGCAAATAAGCAGAATTTAAGGAAAATTATATTCAACAGTTGTGGTACCTATGGATTACAAGGTCTTAATCCTTTTAAGTGAACATGTAATTGTGATTTCCATAATTTTAGAAGAAGTGTCCACAGTACTCTTTCAAGCCTAATTTACAAATGAGGGTTCTTATAAAAACTTCTTACCTTAGCAAATAAATGTGGTGGTGTATCAAAATGTCCATCCTGTTTCTTTGTAATATCTACAAGGAAAAGTTACATACTAATCTGTCAGCATTTGTGAGAAGACCAAAAAACGTTTTTTTGAAGGTTTCAAACTCACAAGGTATGTAATGCCCTAAAAAACATGGCAAATATACATGCCTTCCTCTCTTCAGAGTACATGTGCTTATGCTAATTATGTTATATAATTATATAATTATATTCAGCCAATGAGAATACTGGCAATTCCCTAGCCAGGGAATTACAACCTTAGAAGCATGTTTTAATGTGTTTAGTATCAAGTCTAACCACACTTAATCTTGCTATCTGAATTAAAATTGAACGGAAAAGGAAAGGCTATCTTTAGATCTTTCAAACAGGCTGGATAAGAAAAAGAGAAAACAATTTGTAGCTGTGACCAAAAGTGCATTATTTTTTTATTACAAGCAAGTGGAAAGAATATACAGATTTAGTTAGGACAGTAATCTTCTGGTGTGAACCTTCACTAACTAAGGTAGAAGCAGCCCAGATACCTAGGATGCTATTTATGATCTATGCTATTCTTAGATAAAAAATAACCAAGTAGTATAACTCAGGTTCATGATATTTTCAATAGGGATTTTTGTGTAAGGTGCTTACCAGATCTTTTGAATCGATGGCCTATACTTCGAGACCAACCAATATGATGGATTAATGGGCTGTGCATGTGGCACCAGAAGTCATCTGTTCTATCTTCACTCTCTTCATACACTAGCCTTAATCTTCCTCCAATTACACTTTCCACCACTGCTACTCGTGTTCGACACAAATGCCTCTTGTCAACCACTTCTACTCTCATGCAAGGTTTAAAAGGATACTGCATACTCTCTGAAACCTTGAAACAAAAGCAGACAAAAACTGTTTGCAATTCACGACAAAAGCCTGCACTATTAAAAATACTAAGTGCCCTCGATATTTAACATAGATCTATCGGCTCACTAAATTAAAACAATTCCCTAAGTTACTCATTTTTTCAGATCTCTCATTTGACACTTTTTGTTATTTCTTGTCAAAGTCCTTTCTAAGATCCTGTCTTTACCTTCTGTGAGAAATCAGGCGGAAGTGTTTTGGCACCAGTAAGTCGTTTCACTAGAAAAGCTTTCCAGTTTGTATACTTATGTTGAATAGCTAAAACAAAAGAAATAAACCGTCACACTTTAGCAAAAAGTAAAAGTGCTTCATAAACTACTTGTTAAAAAACAGTAGCAAATTTCCCTGCAATTCATAGTATTAAGGTTCTGAACAAGAATAACAAAAATAGAGAAAACAAGTATATCTTGACAGCAAATAAGTTACCTGAAATAAAAAAATTATTATTTTAACCTCTACATTACTTTTAATGTTGTTATGTGTGAATTAAAGTATATATATATTTAAAAGACAGTAAATGTACTAAGTTACTTACTTCTAGGAGGGACGAGAGGTTTTCCACTAGCTGCACACCAACCAACTGGATGGATATCAGAACCACATATATTGCACCAGAAGTCCAGACCAGAGTCATTTTCAAATCCTTCATATCTTAAAAGGGCATTGTAACCTGAAACCAACAAATTATACATATCATATCAATCAACACAGAAAAAGAAAACTTAAAATAACTGAAACAGGACAGCTTCTGGCAGCAGCTATCAGACTTTAGTGTGCATTTGCATTGAGAATCAGCCACCAGATTTGTTAACAGATTGCTGAGACCCACCTGCAGAATTTCTGATTTAGCAGATCTGGGGTGGGGCCCAAGAGCTTGCATTTCTAACAAGTCCCCAGGGGATCTGATGCTGCTGGTCCATGGACCAGACTTTGAGAACCACCGGTTTATTGTACATTGCAATCAGTTTAACTGTTTCCTGGGCATGGCTTCTTCCTTTGAATATACTGCAATTTTACCCACAATTTCCTAAATTCTAGGAAAAAATTCTCAGTGAAAACACTAAAGAAGTTCCACTAGAATGTGTAGTTTTGAAAACAAAGGTTGTGGCAACTTAGTAAAACCTTGTCAAGTCACAGAAATCCAGTAACAGCATATTTCAAATAAACTGCTTTATCCAACGATTCGATGACGAAGTATCTGTCAGTCTGTCGCACGGTGGTGGCTTTCATCTTGCTGTGATGCTGAAAACTATGCCACTGGCATTCAAATACCAGCAGGGTCACCCATGAGAGACAGATTTCAACGGAGCTTCCAGACTAAGACTGGAAAGAAGGACATGGCAATCAACTTCTAAAAAATTGGCCAGTGAAAACCTTATGGATAGCAGCAGAACACTGTCTGATATAGTGCCAGAAGAGGAGCCCCTCAAGTTGGAAGGCACTCAGAATACGACTGAGGAATAGCTGCCTCCTCAAAGTAGAGTCAATCTTGATGACGTGGATGGAGTAAAGCCTTTGGGACCTTCTTTTGCTGATGTGGCACAACTCAAAATGAGAAGAAACAGTTACAAACAGCCATTAGTAATTGGAACATGGATTGTACAAAGCATGAATCTAGGAAAATTGGAAGTTGCCAACAATGAAATGGAATGCTTGAGGATAAATATCCTAGACATCAGTAAGCTGAAATGGACTGGCACTGGTCATTTTAAATGGGACAATCATGTGGTCTAATATGCGAGGCATGACAAATTCAAGAGAAACAGTGTCACATTCATTGTGAAAAAGAACATTTCAAGATCTATCCTGATATACAACGCTGTAACTGATAATATCCATATGTCTACAAGGAAGATCAGTTAATACGAGTATTATTCAAATGTATACACTAACCATTAACGTCAAAGATGAAGAAACTGAAGATTTTTATCAATTTCTGCAGTCTGAAATTGATCAAACATGCAATCAAGATGCATGGACAATTACTGGTGATTGGAATACGGAAGTTGGAAACAAAGAAAGATCAGCAGTTGGAAAATATGGCCTTGGTGATAGAAAGAACTTGGGAGATTACATGACAGAATTTGGTAAGACCAACGACTTCTTCATTGCAAATGCCTTTTCTCACTATATACACATGGACCTCGCTGCATGGAATACACAGGAATTAAATGAATTACATCTGTGGAAAGAGATGATGGAGAAGCTCAATATCATCAGTCACAATAAGACCAGGGCAGACTGTGGAACAGACCATCAATTGCTCACATGCAAGTTCAAGCTGAAGCTGTAGAAAATTAGAACAAGTCCACAAGAACCAAAGAACGACCTCGAGCACTTCCCACCTGAATTTAGGGACCATCTCAAGGAAAGATTTGACAGGTTGAACACTAATGACCAAAGACCAGACGAGTTGTGGGATGATATCAAGGATATCATACATAGAGAAGGCAAAAAGTCATTAAAAAGACAGAAAAGAGAAAAAAAAAAAAGACCAAAGACCAAAAAGACTCTGAAACTTGCTCTTGAATGCAGAGTAGCTAAAGCAAATAGAAGAAAGGATGAAATAAAAGAGTTGAACAGAAGATTTCAAAGAGTGACTCAAGAAGACAAATTATAATGAAACATGCAAAAGACCTGGAGTCAGAAAACCAAAAGGGTAGAACAAGCTCAGCATTTCTCAAGCTGAAAGAAATGAAAAAAAATTTCAAGCCTCGAGTTGCAATACTGAAGGATTCCATGAGCAAAAAACTGAATGACGCAGGAAGCATCAAAATAAGATGGAAGGAATACAAAGAATCATTGCACAAAAAGAAGTGGTTGACAGTTAACCATTTCAGGAGGTTAGCATATAATCAAGTACTGAAAGAAGTTCAAGCTGCACTGAAGGCACTGGCGAAAAACAAGGCTCCAGGAATTGATGAAATTCCAACTGAGATGTTTCAACAAACAGATGCAATGCTGGAAGTACCCACTTATCTATGCCAAGATATTTGGAACACAGCTACTTGGCCAACAGATTGAAAGAGATCCATATACGCGCCTATTCCAAAGAAAAATGATCCAAAAGAATGCAAAGATTATTGAACAGTATCATTAATATCACACGTAAGTAAAATTATGTTGAAGATAATTAAAAAATGGTTGCAGCAGTACATCAACAGGGAACTGCCAAAAATTCCAGCCAGCCAGAACTTCATAAAAACCAAATCAAACTTGTAAGAAATACTAAACGGAGTTCTCTGGTTAGAGAACCAACAACATCAGACAACAACTGGGGTCAAGGACACAGGACAGCATCAGCCAGATATCAACCTAAGTAAAGAACTCTCAATAATAAAGCTAAAAGACTTGAAACACAGAAAGAGAGACGTCAATCTGTAAATGACACCAACGTCAAAACAATAATAGGAGTTATAACTGGTGTAGGTATATAGCTTTCAAATGGAGAGGAAGTCAAGGCAGTATCAAGTAATAAAAGACTAGTTCAAACTTAGGAAGATAAGGGTAAATTTCAAAGTAACCACAAAGAAAGCTAACAAACCTACTCATCAGAATAAAAAAGAAGAAAAACAAAGTCTCAGTAAACACAAAATCTATAATAATGAAAGAAAAGAAAATCCACAAACAAAAGGAACTCAGCACAGGAAAGTAAGGGGAAGAAAGAAAACATCAGCTCCACAAAAAACAAAAAACAACCCAACAACAAGCACATAACAATATGACAGCAATAAACTCATACCTATCAATAATCACACTAAATGCAAATGGTTTAAATGCACCTGTATAAAGAGAGACTGGCAGAAATGGATAAAAAGCACGACCCATCAATATGCTGTCTACGAGATACATCTTAGACACGAAGACATAAATATATTAAAAATCAAAGGATAGAAAAAAATATATCAAGCAAAAAAGGTACCCAAAAAATAGCAGGACTGGCAATACTAATCTCAGATAAAATAGACTTTAAGACAAAATCAACCACAAAAGACAAGTAAGGACATTATATGATTAAAGGGAGAGGCCACCAAGAAGACATAACCTTAACAAATATCTATGTACCCAACAAGCCAAAATACATAAAACTCTAGCAGCACTGAAAAGAGAAACAGACAGTTCCCCAGTACAGGTATACATCGGAGATATTGCGGGTTCTGTTCCAGACCACTGTAATAAAGTGAATATTGCAAGAAAGAGAGTCACACAATTTTTTATGGTTTCCCAGTGCATGTAGAAGTTATGTTTACACTATACTGTAATCTATTAAGTGTGCAATAGCAATATGTCTAAAAAAAACAACGTACATACCTTAACTTTTTTTTAAAATATTTTATTGTACCTTCAGATGAAGGCTTACAGAACAAATAGTTTCTCATGAAACAGTAGTACACATGTTGTTTTATGACATTGGTTAACAACCCCACAACATATTAACCCTTTAAATTCTCAATTTTTTTTTTTTTGGTGAAAATACACATAGCCAAAGATATGTCATTTCAAAAATTTCTACATGCACAGTTCAGTGACATTGACTATGCTCTTCCAATTGTGTTGTTATTCTCACTTAAGATGAAGGCTTACAGAACAAAATAGTTTCTCATTTAATAGTTACTACAAATGTTGCCCTGTGACAATGGTTAACAATCTCACAACACATCAACAATATCCTTACTCAACCTTGGGTTCCCTATCACCAGCTTCCTTGTCCCCTTCTGCCTTCTGGCCCTTGTCACTGGACTCCTGTACCTCATTAGTCTCATTTGGTTTTACGGGGCTGTCCACTCCCAGGCTGAACAGTGAATCTCGGAGGTAACTTCACCACTGAGCTAAAAGGGTGTCTGGGGGCCATACTCTCGAGGTTTCTCCAGTCTCCTTTAGGCCAGTAAATCTGGTCTTTTTTTTTTTTTTTGTGAGTTAGAATTATGCTCTACATCCTTCTCCAGCTCTGTCCAGAAGCCCTGTTGTGATCCTGGTCAGAGCAGTCAGTGGTGGTAGCCGGGCACCATCGAGCTGTACTGGACTCAGTCTGGTGGAGGCCTTGGTAGCTGTGGACAATTAGTCCTTCGGACTAATCTTTTCCTTGTATCCTGTTATCTTCATTCTCCCTTGCTCCTGAAGGGATAAGACCAGTGGAGTATCTTAGATGGCCGCTCACAGGCTTTTAAGACCCCAGACACTACTCACCAAGATAGAATGTAGAGCATCGTCTTTATAAGCTGTGTCATGCCAACTGAGCTAGATGTTCCCCAAGACCATGGTCCCCAGAGCCCTCTGCCCAGCAATTCAGTCCCTCAGGGAGTTTGGATGTGTCTACGGGGCTTCCATGGCCTTTCCTTGTACAGGTTGTGCTAGTTTCCCCTGTATTGTGTACTGTCTCACCCTTCACCCGAGATACCACTTATCTATTGCCTATTTAGTGTTCCCCCCCACCCATCCCATCCCTGGTAACCAACAAAGATTGTTACATTTTGCGTGTGAACTTTTTTATGGGTTTTTACAATAGAGGTCTCATACAATATTTGTCCTTTTGTGATTGACTTATTTCACTCAGCATAATGTCCTCCAGTTTCATCCATGTTATGAGATGCTTCACAGATTCACTGTTGTTCTTTCTCGTTGCATAGTACTCCATTGTGTGTATGTACCATAGTTTGTTTATCCATTCATCTGCTGATGGGCACCTACGTTGTTTCCATCGTTTTGCTATTGTGAACAATGCTGCCATGAACATAGGTGTGCATATGTCTATTTGAGTGATGACTCTTATTTCTCTAGGATATATTCCTAGGAGTGGGATTGCTGGATCAAATGGTATGTCTATTTCTAGCTTTCTGAGGAAGCGCCATATCATTTTCCAAAATGGTTGTATCATTTTGCATTCCCACCAGCAGTGCATAAGAGTTCCCATCTCCCCGCAGCCCCTCCAACATTTGTTATTTCCAGTGTTTTTGATTCGTGCCAGTAATGCCGGGGTGAGATGGTATCTCATTGTGGTTTTAATTTGCATTTCTCTAATGGCTAGTGATCGTGAGCATTCCCTCATGTGTCTGTTGGCCATTTGAATGTCGTCTTTGGTGAAGTGTCTGTTCATTTCCTTTGCCCATTTTTTAACAGGATTATTTGTCTTTTTGTTGTAGAGGTGTTGGATTTTCTTGTAGATTATGGAGATTAGACCTTTGTTTGACTTGTACTGTCCAAAAATTTTTTCCAAGTCTGTAGGTTCTCTTTTTACTCTCTTGGTGAAGTCTTTTGAAGAGCATAGGTGTTTGATTTTTAGAAGATCCCAGTTATCTAGCTTATCTGTTGGGTTTTGTGCGTTGATGGTTATGGTTTGTATCCTGTTAATGCCATGTATTAAGGCCTGAAGTGTTGGTCCTATTTTTTCTTCTATGAACTTTATAGTTTTAGGCTTTATATTCAGGTCTTTGATCCATTTTGAAGTAGCTTTTGTATACGGCGTGAGGTATGGGTCCTGTTTCATTTTTTTGCAGATGGATATCCAGTTTTGCCAGCACCATTTGTTAAAAAGACTGTCTTTTCCCCATTTGATGGACTTTGGGCCCTTGTCGAAGATCAGGTGAGTGTAGGTGGATGGATTTACACCTGGGTTCTCAATTCTGTTCCATTGGTCAATGTATCTGTCGTTGCACCAGTACCAGGCTGTTTTGACTACTGTAGCTGTATAGTAGGTTCTGAAGTCAGGTAGTGTGAGTCCTCCAACTTTATTCTTCTTCTGCAGTAGTGCTTTACTTATTCAGGGCTTCTTCCCTTTCCATATAAAGTGAACGATTAGTTTTTCCATCTCTTTGAAGAATGCTGTTGGCATCTGGATCGGTATTGCATTGTATTTGTAAATTGCTTTGGTAGAATTGTCATTTTCAACGTGGAGTCTGCCTATCCATGAGCATGGTATGTTTTTCCATTTATGTAGATCCCTTTGGGTTTCATGCAGCAGTGTTTTGTAGTTTTCTTTGTATAGGTCTTTTATATTCCTGGTCAGATTTATTCCTAAGTATTTTATCTTTTTAGGGGCTATTGAAAATGGTATTGATTTCCTGATCTCCTTTTCATCGTTCTCTTTACCGGTGTATAGGAATCCAACTGATTTTTGAATGTTTATCTTGTATCCTGCTACTCTGCTGACTCTTTCTATTAGTTCCAGCAGATTTCTCGTGGAGTCTTTAGGGTTTTCTGTTTGTAGTATCATATCATCTGCAAACAGGGACAGTTTAACTTCTTCGTTACCAATTTGGATGCCCTTGATGTCTTTTTCTTGCCATACTGCTCTAGCTAGAACTTCCAGCACAATGTTAAATAGGAGTGGTGATAAAGGGCATCCTTGTCTTGTTCCTGTTTTCAGCCTCTCTCCATTAAGAATGATGTTGGCCGTTGGTTTTGCATAGATGCCCTTTATTATGTTGAGAAATTTCCCTTCTATACGTATTTGATTGAGAGTTTTTATCAGGAATGGGTGTTGGACTTTGTCAAATGCCTTTTCTGTGTCAGCTGAGATGATCATGTGATTCCTTTCTTTCCTTTTATTTATGTGGTGGATTACGTTGATTGATTTTCTAATGTTGAACCATCCTTGCATACCTGGTATGAAATCTACTTGGTCGTGGTGTATTATTTTTTTGATATGATGCTGAATTCTATTGGCTAGAATTTTGTTCAGAATTTTTGCATCTATATTCGTGAGAGATACTGGTCTGTAATTTTCTTTTTTTGTGACGTCTTTGCCTGGTTTTGGTATCAGTGCTACGTTGGCTTCATAGAATGAATCTGGAAGGTTGTTTCCTCTTCTATGCTCTGAAATAGCTTGAGTAGAACTGGTACAAGCTCTTCTGTAAATGTTTTGTAGAATTCTCCAGTGAAGCCATCTGGGCCAGGGCTTTTTTTGGTTGGGAGTTTACATACCTTAATTTAAAAATACTTTATTGCTAAAAAAGGCTAACCAGTATCTAAGTCTTCAGTAAGTTGTAATCTTTTTGCTGGTGGAGTCTTGCTTTGATGTTGACGGCTGCTGACTGATCAGGGTGGAGCTGCTGAAGGTTGGGGTGGTTGTCGCAGTTTCTTAAAATAAGACAACAATGAAGTTTGCTGCAACAACTGACTCTTCCTTTCATGAAAGATTTCTCTGTAGCATGCGATGCTGTTTGACAGCACTTTACTCACAGAAGAATTTTTTCAGAATTGGAGTCAATCCTCTCAGACTCTGCTGCTACTTTATCAACTAAGTTTATGTAAATTCTAAATCCATTGCTGTCATTTCAACAATGTGCACAGCATCTTCACCAGGAGTAGATTCCATCTCAAGAAACTACTTTCTTTGCTTATCCATAAGAAGCAACTCCTCATCTGCTGAAGTTTTATGAGACTGAAGCAATTCAGTCACATCTTTAAGCTCCACTTCTAATTCTAGTTCTCTTGCTATTTCCACCACATCTGCAGTTACTTCCTCTACTGAAGTCTTGTACCCCTCAAAGTCATCCATGAGGGCTGGAATCAACTCCTTCCAGACTCCTGTTAATGTTGATATTTTGACCTCCTCCCACGTTCTTAATGGCATCTAGAATGGTGAATCCTTTCCAGAAGGTTGTCAATTTACTCTGCCCAGATCCATCAGAGGAATCAGTATCTATGGCAGATACAACCTTACAAAATGTACTTCTTAAACAATAAGACTTGAAAGTCAAAGTTACTCCTTGATCCATGGGCTGCAGAATGGGTGCTGTGTTAGCAGGCATGAAAACAACACTAATCTCCTTGTACATCTCCATCAGAGCTCTTGGGTGACCAGGTGCATTGTCAATGAGCAGAAATATTTTGAAAGCAGTATTTTTTTCTGAGCAGTAGGTCTCAACAGTGAGCTTAAAATATTCAGTAAACCATGCTGCAAACAGATGTGCTGTCATCCAGGCTTTGTTGTTCCATCTATAGAGCACAGGCAGAGTATATTTAGCATAATTCTTAAGGGTCCTAGGATTTTTGGAATGGTAAATGAGCACTGGCTTCAATTTAAAGTCAACAGCTGCATTAGTCCCTAACAAGACAGTAAGCCTATCCTTTGAAGCCAGGCATTGATGTCCCCTCTCTAGCTATGAAAGTCCTAGATGACATCTTCTTCCAACATAAGGCTGTTTCACCTACATTGAAAATCTGTTGTTTAGCGTAGCCACCTTCATCAATTATCTTAGCTAGATCGTCTGGATAACTTGCTGCAACTTCTGCGTTAGTACTTGTTGCTTCCCCTTGCACTTTTATGTTACGGAGACAGCTTCTTTCCCTAAACCTCATGAACCAACCTCTGCTAGCTTCAAACTTTTCTTCTGCAGTTTCCTCAACTCCCTCCGCCTTCACAGATCTGAAGAGAGTTAAGGCCTTGCTCTGGATTAGGCTTTGGCTTAAGGGAATGTTGTGGCTGGTTTGATCTTCTATCCAGATTACTGAAACTTTCTCCATATCAGCAATAAGGCTATTTCACTTTCTTATCATTCATGTGTTCATTGGAATAGTACTTTTTATTTCCTTCAAGAACTTTTCCTTTGTATTCACAACCTGACTAACTGTTTGGCACAAGAAGCCTAGCTTTCGGCCTATGTTGGCTTTCGACATGCCTTCCTCACTAAACTTGATCATTTCTAGCTTTTGATTTAAAGTGAGAGATGTACAACTCTTCCTTTCACTTGAACACTTAGAGGCCATTGTAGGGTTATTAATTGACCTAATTTCAATACTGTCATGTCTCAGAGAATAGGGAGGCCTGAGGAGAAGGAGAGAAACGGGAATAGCTGATTGGGGAACAGTCAGAACACACTTTATTAATTAAGTTCGCCTCTTATATAGGTATGGTTCGTGGTGCCCCCAAACAATTACAATAGTTAACATCAAAGATTATTGATCATAGATCATCGTAACAGATATGATAGTGAAAAAGTCTAAAACACTGTGAGAATTACAAAAATGTGACACAGAGACACAAAGCGAGCACATGCTGTTGGAAAAATGATGCTGAAAGACTTGATGCAGGGTTGCCACAAACTTTCAATTTGTAAAAAATGCAATTATCTGTGAAGTGCCATAAAGCAAAGCACAATAAAATGAGGTATGCCTGTAATAGGAGACTTCAACACACCACTTGCAGTAATGGATAGACCACACCACTTGCGGTAATGGATAGACCATTTAGAAAGAAACTCAACGAAGATACAAAAGATCTAAAGGCCAAAATCAACCAACTTGACCTCACAGACATATAGAGAACGCTCCATTCAACGACAGCAAAGTATGCATTCTTTTCCAATGGCATGGAACTTTCTCCAGAATAGATCAAAAGCTACCCTCATAATATCAAAAACAATGAAATAATACAAAGCATTCTCTCTGATCACAACGTCATAAATGTAGAAATCAAAACCAGGAAGAAAAGGAAAAAAAATCAAATACATAGAAACTGAATAACACCTTGCTTAAAAACTGCATAATAGAAGAAATCAGAGAGGGAATCAAAAAATTCCTAGAATCAAACGAGAATGAATACACATCATACCAAAACCTTTGGGAACGCAGCAAAGGCAGTGCTCAGAGGTCAATTTATAAAAATAAAAGGCACGCATCAAAAAAGAACGGGGCCAAAATCAAAACGTTAGCCCTACAACTTGAACAAAAGAGAGAGAACAGCAAAAGAAGCGGAAACCCACCAGAAGAATGAAAATAATAAAGATTAGAACAGAAATAAATGAAATAGAGAACACAAAAATAACAAAGAATCAACAAGATCAAAAGTTAATTCTTTGCAAAGATCAACAAAATTGACAAACCACTGGCTAAACTGACAAAAGAAAAGAGAGGAAGCAAAGAATTCAAATGAGAAATGAGATAGGGGACATCACAACAGACCCAACTGAAATAAAAGGATCATAACAGAATACAATGAAAAAGTGTACTCCAATAAATTTGAGAACCTAAAGAAAATGGACATATTTCTAGAAACACACTACTTATCTAAACTAACACAAGCTGAGACAGAAAATCTGAACACGACCCGTAAGAGAAGAGATTGAAGAGGTAATAAAAAAAATTCCCAACAACAACAAAAAAAAACCCTGGCCTGATGGCTTCACTGGAGACTTCTACCAAACATTCAGAGAAAAGCTCACACAAGGACTACGCAAACTATTTCAGAGCACAGAAAAGGAAGGAATACTCCCATTCTATGAAGTTAGCATAATCCTGATACCAAAGCCAGGCAAAGAAACAATAAAAAAAATTATAGACCACTATCTCTCATTAATATAGATGCAAAAATTCTCATCAAAATTCTAGCCAACAGAATTCAGCATCATATAAAAAAAAAAATAATACACCACGACCAAGTGGGGTTCATACCAGGTATGCAAGGATGGTTTTGACACTAGAAAATCAATCAACATAACCCACCACATAAACAGAACAAAAGAAAAGAATCACATGATCATCCCAATTAATGCAGAAAAGGAATCTGATAAAGTCCAACACCCATTCTAGATAAAAATTCTCAATAAAATAGGGATAGAGGGAAAATTCCTCAACATAATAAAAGGCACTCATCGGGTCGCTATGAGTCAGAATCCACTTGACGGCAATGGGTTGGTTTGTTTTTAATACAAAACCAGCAGCTAACATCATTCTCAAGGGAGAGGCTGAAAGCATTCCCCCTGAGAATGGGAACAAGACAAGGATGCCCTTTATTACCATTCCTATTTAACACTGTGCTGGAAGTCGTAGCTAGAGCAATAAGGCAAGAAAAAGAAAGAAAGGGCATCCAAACTGGAAAGGAAGAAGTAAAACTATCTCTTATTTGCAGAAGATACAATCCTATACATGAGGACCCCAAAGATTCCACAAGAAACTACTGGAACTAATTGAAAGACTTAGCAGAATAGTAAGATATAAGACTAACACAGAAAGATCAGATGAATTCCTTTACACCAACAAAGACAACTTCGAAATGGAAATCAGGAAAACAATACCACTTATAATAGCCTCTAAAAAGACAAAATACTTAAGAACAAATTTAACCAGGGACATAAAAGACCTATACAAAGAAAATTACAAAACACTACTGCAAGAAACCAAGAGACTTACATAAATGTAAAAACATACCATACTCATGGATAGGAAAACTCAACACTGTGAAAATGTAAATCCTACCTGAAAAGATCTACAGATATAATGCAATCCAGATCCAAATACCAACTAAATTCTTCAATAATATGGAAAAACTAATCACCAACTTTATATAGAAAGGAAAGAGGCCCTGGATAAGCAAAGCATTTCCGAAGAAAACGAACAAAGTACAGGGCCTTACACTACCTAATCTCAGAACCTCCTACTATACAGCTACAGTAGTCAAAATAGCCTGGTACCGGTAAAACGACACACGCATAGATGAGTGGAACAGAATCAAGAACCCAGATGTGAACCTATCCACCTATGGTCAGCTGATCTTTGACAAAGGACTATAGCCCATTAAATGGGAAAAAGGCAGTCTTTTTAATAAACAGTGCTGGTAAAATTGGATGTTCATCTGTAAAAAAATAAAACAGGATCCATACCTCACACCATACACAAGAACTAACTCGAAATGGATCAAAGACCTAAATATAAAGCCTAAAATGATAAAAATCATGGAAGAAAAAAGAGGAACAACACTAGGGGTCCTAATACATAGCATAAAGAGAATCTGAACCATAATTAACAATGCACAAACACCAGAAGATAAACTAGATAACTAGGAACTCTTAAAAATTTAACACGTATGCTCATCATAAGACTTCACCAAAAACGTAAAAAGAGAACCTATACGTTGGGAAAAAATTTTTGGCTCCAACGTATCTGGTAAGGATCTAATCTCTAAAACCTATAGAATACTTCAACACCTCAACAACAAAAAGACAACCCAATTAAAAAATGAGCCAAGGATATGAACAGATACTGCACCAAAGACGACATTCAGGCAGCCAACAAACACGTGAGGAAATGCTTGAGATCATTAGTCATTAGAGAAATGTAATCAAAACTACAATTGAAATACCATCTTCACTCTGTCATTACTGGCATGAATTTAAAAAAAAAAAACAGAAAATAACAAATGTTGGAGAGGTTGCAGGGAGACTGGAACTCTTATGCACTGCTGGTGGGAATATAAAATGGTACAACCGCTATGGAAAACAATATGGTGCTTTCTTAAAAAGCTAGAAATAGAAATACTATACGATCCAGCAATCCCACTCCTAGAAATATATTCTAGAGAAATAAACGCCATTACACGAATGTACATATGCACACCCATGTTCACTGCAGCATTACTCACAATAGGAAAAAGATGGAAACCACCTATGTGCCCATCAACAGATGAATGGATAAACAAACTGTGGTACATACACACAATGGAATACCATGCAATGATAAAGAACAATGATGAACTGTGAAACATCTCACAACATGGATGAATCTGGAGGGCACTATGCTGAGTGAAATAAGTCAATAACTGAAGGACAAATATTACATAAGACCACTATTATAAAAACCCAAGAAAAGGTTTACACACATAAAAAAATTTTTTTTGATGGTTTTATGAGGGAGAGAAATCACTTACTAGATAGTAAACAAGCATTAACTTTGATGAAGGGAAAGACAACACACAATATAAGGGAAGTCAGCACACAACTTGACCAAGACAAAGTCATATAAGCTTCCTAGACACATCCACACACCTTGAGGAACCAAATTACTGGGGATAAGGGCTGGGGATCATGGTCTCGGGGGACATAAATGTCAGTTGGCATAACACAGTTCATAAAGAAAGTGTTCTACATCCTAATTTTAATGAGTAGCATTTGAGGTCTTAAAAGCTTGCAAGCAGCCATTTAAGATACATCTATTGGTCCCATCATGTTTAGAGCAAAGGAGAATGAAGAAAACCAAACATACAAGAAAAATATTAGTCCAAAGGACTAATGGACCATATGAACCACGGCCTCTACCAGCTTGAGCCCACAGCTACCACCACCAACAGCCCTGACAGGGATCACAATAGAGGGTCCTGGACAGAGCAGGACAGAAACATAGAACAAATTACAAACTCCCAAAGACCAGGCTCACTGGTCTGACAGACTGGAAGAACCCCCGAGGCTATGGCCCCTGGACACCCTGCTAACTCAGAACTGAAGCCAATCTTGAAGTCCATCTTTCAGCCAAAGATTAGACAGGCCTATAAAACAATAACGCACATGAGTTATACGAGACCAAATGTGCAACACCTGCCCAAAAGTAAAGACGAGAAGGCAGGAAGGGACGGAAAACTGGACGAATGCACATAGAGAACCCATGGTGGAAAGTGAAAGGGAGAGAGTGCTGACGCATTGCGGGGACTGCAACCAATGTCAAAAAACAGTTTGTGTATAAAATTTTTGAATGAAAAACTAATTTGTGCTGTTAAAACAAACAAAAAATTCAAGCCAGATTAAGAAGAGGATGTAGAATGAGGGATATCATTGCTGATCCATGTCAGCTGGATCTTGGCTGAAAGCAAAGAATACCAGAAAGATGTTTACCTGCGTTTTACTGACTACGTGAAGGCACTGGACCATGTGGATCATAACAAATTATGGATAGTACTGCAAAGAATGGGAATTCCAGAAAACTTAATTGTGCTCATGCATAACCTGTACACAGACCAAGAGGATATTTTAAACCATGCAGTATCCCTTTCGAGTAGAACAATGGGATACTGCATGGTTTAAAATCAGGAAAGGTGTACGTCAGGGTTGTATCCTTTCCTCATAATTATTCAATTTGTATGCTGAGCAAATAATCTGAGAAGCTGGACTGTATGAAGAAGAGCGTTGCATCAGGACCACATGAAGACTCATTACAATCTGCGATATGCAAATGACACAACCTTGCTTGCTGCAAGTGAAGAGGACCTGAAGCACTTACTGATTAAGATCAAAGACTTCAGTATGGCTTATACTTCAAAAGATAAAGAAAACAAAAACCCTCACAACTGGATCAATAACCAACATCATGATAAATGGAGAAAAGACTGAAGTTGTTAAAGATTTCATTTTACTTGGATCCACAAGCAATGCCCACGGAAGCAGAAGTCAAGCAATCAAACAACATATTGCAGATCTGCTGCAAAAGACCTCTTTAAAGTGTTAAAAAACAAAGATGTCAACTTGAGGACTAAAGTGTGCTTGACTCAAGCCACGGTATTTTCAATCACCTCATATGCATACAAAAGCTGGACAAAGAATAAGGAAGGCCAAAGAAGAACTGATGCATCTGAATCATGGTGCTGGTGAAGAATACTGAATATACCACGGTCTGCCAGAAGAATGAATAAATCTGTCCTGGGAGAAGAACGGCCAGAATGCTCCTGAGAAGCGAGGATGGCGAGACTTCGTCTCACATATTTTGGACATGTTATCAAAAAGGAACAGTCCCTGGAGAAGGACATCATGCTTAGTAAAGTGGAGGGTCAGTAAAAAAGATGAAGACCCTCAATTAGATGGATTGACACAGTCGCTGCAACGATGGGCTCAAACACAGCAATGACAGCGAGGATGGCGCAGGATTGGACAGTTTCGTCCTGCTGTACACAGAGTTGGTATGAGTCGGAACCGACTCAACAGCACCTAACAACATAACAATAGATGAAAATGCTAGGTAAAAAGTTCAATAAACACAAATAAATGTACGCGAAATCACTTAAAAACTATACAGTAGGCAAACAGGAAGCCTTATTTACTGGGAAGAACAAACGAACATAACATATACTGTTTGTAATTTAATAAACCTATGTTGATAATAGATTGAAGTTTAATTTAAGGCCTTTAGTGGAATAAGAAAGGACTATTAGCCACACCACCTAAAGGGCAGTTCTACTCTGTTCTATAGGGTCGCTATGAATCCGAACAGACTTGACAGCAACGGGCTTTGTTTTTTTTTCTGGCTTAATAAGCTTCTATTTCAGGCCAGGAATCAGGTTTAGTCAGCATTTTCATGTGTTAATATCTATGATAAGGATTTACAACATTAAACCTTCAGTTTTAAAATTCAATAATTCAAGGAGTAATTGATGAGTTTGCTAACTGTTGCTGAGTCCGGTTCATGATTAGTATCAGGCTTACTTCTAAAATGGCATTAAAGTGTCTTAAAATACGATATACGATGCAATTAGATAACACAGAAATGGAAAATCAGTGACAGAAGGAAAAAATAATTCTTGGATACTAAATGTACTCATCTTTAGAGTTATTTAAATGCAACTGACTTAAATGCCTAGGACAGAAACAACAGTTTTTGTTTTCAAACTATAGTGTAGAAAATAATGCAAGAGTTTAGAGAATGCTAAATGTTCCATGACAGGGGTAGTCACTTAACTAGGTAACACGGGTTGGTACAGAGTATGGGGCATTTTTAGAAGAGTGGGTAAAGGCCCAGTGGTGGAAGAGAACATGCTGTATGATGGAAAGAGGAAGTCTAGCCTCATTAAAGCAGATCATACAAAGAGTAGAGCAAGTTGGACAGCTCTTAGGGTAATCAAAGGACAAATTTTCTCCTGAGTGGCTGCTCCTCCTCTAAACTACTACAGTACCCTCTTCCACCATGCACTGAGCCCCTGGTCACATGATACGTGGTAGTATTCAACTTTTGGCAGATGAAGCCCAGTGGAAAAAAGAGCTCTTATATTTCTATACATCACTTGTAAACAGTGTCTAACGTAGTAGATAGATACCTACCACATTTATTTCACCAGTAATAATGTGACAAGGGCTGGGGTATAGGGGAGGCAGCGCGAATAAAGAGAAAGGAGGAACCCAAGATAATTGAAACTATCAATACTTGTTTACTTTTGGTATCATGGACATTATCACTGTTTTTAGTACCTCAACTTTTGTTAATTTTCAAAGCATTTTCTTACTACAGGGTTTAGCAAACTATAGCCTACAGGCCAAATCTAGCCAACTTCCTGACTTCTTTGGTCTGTAAACTAGGAATAGTTTTTCCATTTTTAAATGGTTGGGGGAAAAAAAATCAAAAGAAGAATAGTATTTCACGACAATTATATAAAATTCAAATTTCAGTGCCCATAAATAAAGTTTTATAGGAATACAGCCACCCCCATCATTTACATATTGCTATGGCTGCTTTCTTGATACAATGGTAGAACTGAATAATTGTGACAGAGATCATGTATCATGTGGCTCTTTAAGCTGAAAATATTTACTATCCGGCCCTTTACAGAAAAATTATGCCAACCCTGCCCTATGTCATAATATATTATTTCTCTGGCAATGCTTTAAAAAAAAAAAAAAAAAGTTTTCTTACAAAAAGTTACAAATTTCATTGGCATTTTCTAGTAAATTATTATGCATTCTTTTCACCTGCTAGTTTTACAATTCCAGCAATCCAGAAGACTTTGGTAGGTAGGCTGCAGTCTGTATTGGGAACTTCTATTCTCACATTTTCTGAGATATCACCCCAGCAGGTCCCCATAGGTGCCTGTATATAAAAATTATTAAATTAATACCTTGTTGTTAATATAAAGTCCAAAACATACAATTCAAAATCAAGCATTACCATCAATAATGGAAATAACATAAAAATGCAATTTTAATGCATTCATTTTCCTCTAAAAATATAATTTTTATTCTCCTTTTCACAGAATTCTATTTGGAAAAAGCCAGTGTCAAGGTCAAGATCAAGATGAAGAGAATCCACATAAATTACATCCACGTCGACTTCAAAATTCAATACTGTCTGAATCTCAGACTTCAGCAGCAATTTCTGTAAAGCAGAGTTACAAACTTAAAAACATTTTATAGGATAAAGCCGATTTAAGAAACTTATTTTTAGTATGTGCTGAATGAACACACTTTATGCTAACCTTTAGTTTTAAAAGACCTGGTCAAAGAACAGAAAGAAAAATAATTTCAATTAGCAAGATGGTTTCCAAAACACAAACAGGAGAAACAAAACTTATCTACTTTTCAATTTACATTAAATTCATAGAATATAGTCTATTAAAATGGACATGAGGGAAAAACACTGAACAAAATTAGTAAAAAGGTGGAGATGAAGAGTTTTTCAAGATGTGTACCATGGTAAATTGCTAAATAATTATTTCAATATTTTCATACAGGAATTACTATAAACAGAGAGAAAGCTTTTAGTGTTAGAACTGGTAATCATTAGCCTTTGCACCAAGTGTTAAAATAGGGACTCAGAAAATTGATTAAATGAACACTATGAAGGGAGTTTTCCAAAATCTAACATATGTTCCCAAATTACAATTTCCATTATATTTTAATCCTTAAAACTCAAGGCAATTCACAATTATTTGGAATTTATGCAATAGTAAATTAATTCAAATAAGTGCATTTAGGAATATAAGCGCTGATAATATTAAACAGTCTCTGTGGCTCTTGACCATCTGTTCATTAGATATAATTTAGAATCTTGATCATAAAGAAAAGGGTTAGGCAAGGTTAAAAAGACCTGATAATATGAGCAAACGAGGAAAAAACAAAATAGCCTCAAAACTCAAAGATGAGCAAACAAAGACATCAAGGAATTACATGAACTAGCCAAACAGAACATGGGGCAAATGTCTTCCATGTGAGACCCCTCATACTTTGGTGGATGCTAATCCAACAGAAGGATTAGCCTAAAAGATACTCAACCCTTATCCTCTCCATAGTTTGTGTAATTTCTGAAAGGGAGGAAGAGAATGTGAAATACTGAACTAGGATAAGTCTGGAAACCAAAAACAGAATCAATTAATGGCTATTGCTTTAAGTAGACAGCAATGAATATACCTCAATAACTCAGAGACAGTGACTTATCTGAACTATCTGTAATTCTGGATGGGTACATATAGCTATCTCTCCCAGCTATGCAAAAACAACAACAACAACAACAACAAAAAAAAAAAACCCCACATCTATCATGACTATTTCTTCTGTTTTAAAATGAAAGAATGGACCCTTCAGGTTCTGCTATCTCCCCCTATATCATTCTAGACTGTAGGGCCATCCCTATTGCCAGCAGGTATGATCGGAAAAGGAGAGGCTGGAAGGAAGATAGGTAACACAGATTAAGCTAACACGTATTAACAGAAAAACCATGTAGTAATCTCTGTTAAGATGAACCAATTAGAGCAGATAGATGCAATTAAATGTACACATTAAATTAAGGCAGGGGACCCATTCCCCTTTCTTTGGCTGTCACATTTTGTGGATTGAGTTTATTTTCATTGAGAAGAAAGAGTCATGGTTATGATGTATTACAGGACAAGCTGGGGTTAGAGGTTGGCATGTTGCTAAATGAATTTGGACAGGACTTCCTTTTTAGCTAGCTATGACAATTGGTGATACTGACTTTTTTTTTTTAAGCCTTAACATTTATTTGAGACAATAACTTTTGATCATATTTTACTAAAGAAAACAAAGTGTCAATATGCTCATTTAGAAAATAAAGTTAATGTTCACTTTAGTGAGGATATTATGTTTTGGTTCCTACAGTCTGGATTGGTATAGGAGAAAGTAGCAGAAAGTGACATTTGTTCTTGCCTGTAAAGATGTGGTTCTGCTAGGCCCTCTTAAACCAATCCATATGGTTCACTCTAAGAAAAAAATGAAACAAAAATAACAACAAAAAAAGAGCACCACAGTTACAGCATAGTACGTGCTCAATGTGTTGAAATAAGTTCATTTAATAGATACATCTGCCCTTTTGTTTAAAACAAGTATTTGTAAGTGTGGAAGACTAAATGACCCAGGGCTTGACAGCCATCTTCATCCAAGTCATCTGTCTCCTCTTGCTGGCAGGAGGGATACCTCTGAAAGTCTGGATTGGCATAGTATGAACTAGCAGAACCATAATTTACAGGTAACAACAAATTTACCTTCCAGACTCAGGATGGAAGTCCACCTCAGGCTCCTCCCAAACAAGGAAGATCTGCTTCATCACTTCCTGCTCCAGGGGCCACTCGTGAGGGCTATCTGGGAGCGACTCTCCTTCCCTGCAAGGTAAGCTGTCATCAGGAAGGTCCTGCAGGACATGGCCAAATCCAAATGCTGAGGGCTCCCCAACACAAATGTATGACATACCTCCACTGGACTGACTTTATGAAACTGCGTGGGAAGTCTTATTTTCTGCATTTCAAGAATATTCCTAGACAGTCTAGCAGCCGAGATGGCTAGTATTCACTATTGGAAGGCTGATACACTGCACATACTATGTTGTGCTGCAGAAATACAGATTTCCCTCCAAAGAGCTGCCAACCTATAACTTTTAATAATCACACACAATCTCAGTATCAACAAAGAGTGAGAAGAGGTTAGCCCTGAAGTTGCATGTAAGTAACCAAGAAAGAATCTATTCCAACAATAAATATGGCAAATGTACAAAAAGCCACCATTAAAGTAATTAACACTAACAGGCGTGATTACTAAAGTGCATCTAGAGAGAAAGATGAAGTATTATTTGGCCAAGAGAAGGAGGAAACGTTACAGAAAATTAACTAGAGAGAAATTAGAATTCCTAAAAACTATTTACTGGAATCAGTAGGAAGTAGAAAGAAAAAAATTGCTCCCTCCTTCTCCAGAAAGTCCATTCACCTTTTGATTTGATAACAGAATTTACTCTTTGGGGTGGTGGCAGCAGGGAGATGGGGAGTGTAAAGAGAGTAAAAGATGAAAATTGAATGCTTGGGGTGGAAATATGATTAAGGATGAGAGAATGCTATGCGCATGTAAAAAGAAAGAGGAAGCAGTGGCTACTAATTTCAAAGGCATAAAACAGGTAAAGATTTTTTTGAACCAGAAAAGTTCCAATGTTGTTTAAAAACTGGGAGGTCCTAGCATAAAGACAAAAACTACTTTAGAAAGTAGACCAAACTTAACAGAATTCTACATTTATTTAGGCTTTCTTTAAAACACAAAAAATAGGTGATTTTTATTAGAGTCCACTGCTTTCCTGCAGAGATTCTATTTCTTGGGATCAGTTGTAACAGTGGGCCCTGATGCGGCACTTATAAGGGTCAGAAACTGATTTCCGTTTAATTTCCATTAGAAGAAATTCTGCAATCTAGGATGAAACAGTGAAGATTCTAACTTTAGGTTGAAGGGGTGTGTGCGTGTACTCAAGGTTAGGGAAAAAACAACAACAACAAAATGTATCTGAAAAAGATTATTTTACTAATAACCACATACATGAGAAATAGATCATGAGTTTTACTATATAAACCATCATTACTGCACATACACAAACAAAACGCCTTTTCTTTTTCTGCCCTCAAAACCCCAAAATGTATTTATAATACATGATGCAAAGAAATAGATAAATTTATCCTCTCAAAAAAGTTGCCATATAGGTCAGGCACAAAAGAGAGAATTAGAATATATTGTGCAAGTAATACTAGGTATTATCTGTGCAGGCATAATGGAAAAGTATAGTAAATTCAGCTTTAAATTCACCAGCAGACATGTGTACAAAGGACTTTTTTGTACAAAACTATGATTACTTTCAAGGGAGAAAAAAGCAGAATGATTACCCACATCTTTGGTCTTAGCAATGGCGAAGTATATAGACCAGTGTATACACACTACACAGTTCAGGTACCAAAAATGAAGCAATGTGAAGTCTATAAACACATAAGTGAAAGAGTATGATTTTAACTTTCACATGGTTTTGTGTACATTTGATATTAGCATATTTTAGCCTGTGCCTAGGAAAGAAATGTTTTATTTGATTTTATAAGGCAAATGATGGGAAATAACAGTGCTTGAATTTAAAAGATCAGTCTTAAAAAAACAAACAAACAAAAAAAACCCCAAGACATTAAGAGTGCCTTAAAGCGAAATATCCTGAATACACACGATCAACTGGAGGGTTCTTTGGGATTACACATATATTGTGATTTGAGAAACCTCATCAGATCACCTAATTCAGTGGTTTCCCAAGCTTAGGGACTGTTAAGAAGAGGGGAGTCAAGGGGCAAGGGCCAAGGCTCTGGCCACTCTACCCTCACCCCTGCCAGACCAATCATGCAGCGTCCTCTTATTTTAGTTATCTTGTGCTGCTCTAACAGAACTACCACAAGCAGATGGCCTTAACAAACAAAAATTTATTTTCTCACAGTTTAGGAAGCTAGACGTCCGAATTCGGGGCACTGGCTCTAAGGGAAGGCTTTCTCTGTCAGCTCTGGGGGAAGGTCCTCGTCTCTTCAGCTGGTTTCCTGGAGATCTCCACTGCGGCTTGGCATCAATCCTGTCCACCTCTACTTCTGTCCCTTGCTTATCTCTTTATAAAAAACAGACCCTACATTAATCCTGTCTTACTAACGTAACAAAGACAACCCATTCCCAAATGGGATTATAATCATAGGCACAGAGATTAGGATTTACAATACATATTTTTGGGGGACATAATTCATAACATCCCACCCTTTGTTCCCTCAAAATTCATGTCCTTGCCATATGTAAAACACATTCACCTCATCACATCATCCCCAAAGTCTTAAACCAACTCCAAGTCCAAATTCTATCCTGGGGCAAAACTCCTCTTCATCTGTGAACCTGTGAAATCTAGAATACAAGTTATCTGCTTCCAAAGTACAATGGTGAAACAGGCACAAGGTAGATATTTCCATTACAAATGGGAGAAATTGGAGGGAAATAAGGGATAACAGGCACCAAGCAAGTCCAAAACCCAGCAAAACAAATTACATTAGCTCTCAAGGCTTGAAAATAACTGTCTTTTCTTGGACTGTTCTAGGCAATGGCCTTGCCCTCCAGACTCTGGGTGCTGACCAAGCTCTCTGGATTCTGGGTGGAGATCCCTTGGCCCTGGGCTTCAGCTCCGCCTTCCAGGCCCACTGGGATGGCAACTCTGCTCCCCTCAGCTTTGGGCAGCCCTATTCTCCTAGTCCGAGTGTCGACCCCACCCCCTCCGCTCCAGCATGCCTCATTCTTCTGCCCCTTGGGCATGACAGCCTCGCCCCCTCAAGTTTGGGTGGCAGCCCCAGCCCCCTAGCACACTTTAATGGCAGCTCCCCACTCTGGAACTGAGTTAGTGAAGATGACTCTTTGAAACAGGGCTTTGAACTGGTTCTTCCTGGTTCAATCATGGCTGAGGAAGCGTCACCGTAACAGGAAAAATTAGTCAAAGCCCTGTTGGAAGCTTAATTTCTCTCTTAGAAAACAAGGGCAGTGTACATGTTACACAGCAACCAAATCTCTTGCCCATTGGATTTTGAGCAGAGCTGGAAACAGCAACACCCCGCTGAAAGACGGTGGCCGACCGCGCTGCTTTCAATGTATGTCACCCTCCTCAGTCCTGCCGATAATCCAATTTCATGCATCAGGCTCCTGAGAGGGCTCACTATACCTCTTTGAAGTCTCCTATTCCAGAGCTTTGACCTGTAATTTTTCCCGTTCCAGTTACCATGCTGAATGACCCAAACTGAAAAAACTTGGGTCTGTTCCTTTTTTGCTTCGTTGGTACGACCGAACCAGTTCAAACCGGTTTGAAGCCATGCTTTGAATCCCAGGAGGCTGTGACCCTACCCTTGGAGACCCAGGGGACTGTGGCCCCACCCTCTGAAACAAAAAAGACCCTGCTTCCCATGCTTCTTCTAACAGTTCTGCTGATCTCTGAGCTGTTCCAGGAATGGTCCTTTTATTTTCTAGGAGGACAACAGATATAGCTCCTTTGGCCTGTTTCCTGCCTGTAGAATCCCAAACGGCAGAGAGCATTCTTTCCTTTCATTCTTTCTCTGTTCATCAGTCTAAGCTGATGGGTTTTTAGCAGCAGTAGTTGGTAAGATCCATCAGTCACAGGGTTAATCTCTAACAAAAGAATGTGTAACCACGTCCTTGGTGGACATTCTAAGACACGTGTCCTCAGTTTGTACAAGAGAATTTTCCAAATCTTTGTTTTCATTTCGCAAAGTTCGCTTCTTTCTTTTCTCATTTTACTATGAGCGGCAAGGAGAAACCACATGGCCTCTTTAAGATCTTGTTTAGACATCTCCTCAGCCAGATATCCAAGTTCATCACTTACAAGGTCTACCTTCCACCAAACACTTGAACAGAATCCAGACAAGTTCTTTGCCCCTGCATAAAAAGCATCGCCCTTCCTCCACTGTCCAATTGCAGGTTCATCACTTTCTTTTATAAGCCTCACCAGAATCACATTTAATGTCCACATTTCTAGCAACATTTTGTTGCTAGTGCCGTATGGATTCTCTAAGATGACAGAGACTTTCTTTATAGCTTTACTTCCTTCCGAGCCCTCACCAGAACGGTCTTTGACGTCCCCAATTCCACCAACAGGCTCTTCAAGGCAATCTAGGATTTTACTTAGGCACCTTAAAACTCGTCCAGCCTCCACCCATTACCCAATTCCCAAACCACTTCTACAATGTAGCTATTTGTTTGAGCAGTACCAAATCCCATCTTAGTTATCTAGTGCTGCTATAACAGAAATACCACAAGTGGATGGATTTAACAAACATTTATTCTCACAGTTCAGGATGCTACAAGTCCGAATTCAGGGCACAGGCTCTAGGGGAAGGCTTTCTCTCTGTGTCAACTCTGGGGGAAGGTCTCTGACTCTTTAGTTTCTGTTTCCTGGTTCCTTGGAGACCTTCATGTGGCTTGGCCTCAATCTCCCCTATCCCCTGACTTGCTTGTTTAATCTCTTCTCTATCTCAGAAGGAATGACTCAAGACACACCCTATGCTAATCCTGTCTTACTAATGTAACAAAGACAACTCATTCCCAAATGGGATTATAACCCCAGGCATAACCAAAAAAACCACTCGTTGCCATCGAGTGGATTCCAACTCATAGCGATCCTACAGGATAGAGCAGAACTGCCCCACAGGGTTTCCAAGGAGCAGCTGGTGGATTTGAACTGCCGACCTTTTGGTTTGGTTAGCAGCTGTGGCTCTTAACCACTGCACCACCACAGGCACAGTGGTTAGGATTTGTAACACATATTCTTGGGGGATACAATTCATAACATTATCCTAGCTATGTTCTGAAGGGTGAGTTAGTTTGTCAGGGAAAAAGTGTGTGTGGGAGGGGAGTTCCGATGCTTCAAAAAAAAAAAAAAAAAAAAGTCTGAAAACTACCACCTAGGTAAAATGAAAACTATACCAGATATATAGTCATCACAATATACAGATTACTAAGAAATAGAGATATTAAATGTCCATGTTGGCTAGATTTCCACTGTTGATTAAATTATAAACAAATAAACCACTATCAGATATTGTTATACATGAGCATAACCCACTATGTGTTATCACAGAAATTAAAAAGAGGATCTATTCTTATGTAATTTGCAGAACCTTCATTTCTAGGAGTTTAAACACAGGCCACTGTCTTAGGCTCGGTTCTCCAGAGAAGCAAAACCAGTAAAGTGTGTAAATACACATACAGAGAGATTTATACCACAGAAACGGCTCACATGATTGTAGAGGCTGGAATGTCCCAAGTCTGTGGATCAGGATAGAGGCTTCTCCCAATTTACATAGCTGCAGGTGCTGAACCCAAGATCGGCAGATCGGAGACCTGGGCTCACACACAAGCTGTGAAGACTTGACGAATCCCAAGATGGGCAGATAAGCTGACAGCTCAAGTCCCAAGAACCGGAGGTCAGACAAACAGGAGGCCACCGCAAGATCCAGAGTGAGCAAAAAGACAGTACGTCTGCTTATATTTGGATGCAGGCCACACCCCCAAGGAAACTCGCTTTCAACTGACTAGCTACTCACAGCAGATCTCATCATGGGAGTGATCACATTTAAATACTGACAATCATGGCCCAGCCAAGCTGACACACAATCTTCACCATTATAGCCATGGAAAGAGGGAATCTGTGCTCTTGAAATTCTGTGATTTTAGAACTAATTGTAGCAATATTCAAGTACTGGAAGATATAAACTGTTTATCTGGGATCCTTACTCCAGGAGATGAGGTTGGCTTAAATTACAGAAGCAAGGCAGTCAGGGCTCTGTCATTCCCCTTCCCCCCAGTTCCCGATTCAATCACAGAACAGCAATGCTTCCTTTTACACACTGGATTTTTTTTGTAAATTATGTTTGAAAAAGAATCCCCTAGGAGCAGGGAAAGGCTCTCAGTTTGTGCTCAAGTGGGAGAGAAGGCAGATTAAGAGTCTGGAGGAAGGAAGGAAAGGGCCCCCAATGAACCAGTGTTTGAGCAAGTGTCAAATCTTGGAAGACTCAGATGATACAAGGCAGGATTCTGTACTCCGAGCAGTACTATAGGTTTTCTAAAGTCAGAGCTACTAATTTTTAGGGATTCAGAAAACTACCTCAGGGGGAGAACCCCAGAGTTAACTCTAAAGGAATAAAATCAAAGCTTAGGATGAGGTCTGACCTCCTAAACCAAATAGCTTCAAATGATAATGTTGGTTAAAGTAAAAAACCATCAAGGAATTACCAATATAAATTACTCCTATTTGATGAGAAGGTAATAAAGAAAAGTGAGTGGAGCAGGAACACACTGGGTTCATATACTTGAGATACAGATGCCTCACTTTTTAGTGAGAAAGAGGAAGTACTATATTACTGTCATGGATTGAATTGTGTCCCCCAAAAATATCTGTCAACTTGGCTGGGTCATGATTCCCAGTATTGTATGATTGTGTAGCATTTTGTAATCTGATGTGATTTACTTATGTGTTGTAAACTCTATCACTATGATGTAGTAAGATGGATTAGCGGCAGTTATACTGATGAAGTCTACAAGACTAGACAGTGTCTTAAGCCAATCTCTTTTGAGATATAAGAGAAGTGAGCAGAGACAAAGGAGGACCTCATACCACCAAGAAAGCAGTGCTGGGAGCAGAGCATGTCCTTTGGACCTGAAGTTCCTGTGCTGAGATGCTCTGAGACCGAGGGAAGATTGATGCATCATAAGGACCTTCCTCCAGAGCCAAAAGAGAGAAAAGCCTTCTTCTGGAGCTGATGTCCTGAATTTGGACTTGTAGCCTACTGGACTGTAAAAGAATAAGCTTCTCTTTGTTAAAGCCATCCACTTGTGGTATTTCTATTATAGCAGCACTAGATGACTAAGACAATTACCATCTCAATAATAAGACTAAGGCTGCTGCTCCATCCTATATGATAGAATGCATTAATCTCATAAATGCAAAGCTGAAAACAAAATTGTTTAATTACTGTAACAGAGGTTTTCTTGCAAAAAAACTTAAATATAGTATTACTATTCATAGGTTATGGATATAAAATAAAATACTATGCTCTGGGGGCTTTGAAATGCTATTTATTTATATCCTGCCTGTTTATATAAAATGGCCTGACATGGCTTAGGATATTAAAACAAACCCCAGAATGTTAAAATAAGGATATTAAGAGAAATAAAGGCCATTTAGAAGCAGGCAACAGACAAAGGTTCCATGACTCTGGGATGAAAGTTGCTGTAACTGAGCAATACATCTAATTCTGAACTTCTTAGCAGCAGAAGGCACTATCCCAAGAGAACAGAGTGAAAGATTTGCTTGGTATTTCTCTTTAAAGCTGCTGTTACATGCATTTAACACACCTCACAGAGATAACACTCAACATTACAGCAAAACAAATCACATACTTTACACTGAGTGAGATCCAGTATTTACGATTCCATTTAGGTTGGTTCAGATAATCAGCATGCCACTAAAGGCTGAGCACCTGTACTTTCAAGAAAAAGAACTAGTAAATTAATAAACGGTATTTCTATCATTGAATTAAAATGCTTGGCTTTGATCAAGTTCCCTTGCTGGTCATGAGTAAATGAAAATACATTTGGATTTCCACAGCAGGAACTCAAGCTCAGTTTTGTTCACATGCTGATGCTTAAAGTTCTACGTTAACAGAGCATTACTGTAAACAAAAATCTCATCCACTAATTTTATAAATTCTCTTTTTCTTCTTAGATACCTGGACAGTAGAAAATAGAACCTTTAAATATAAATTCAACTTGTAGTTTAATACTTAAAAAAGGATTGGAGAGAATTAATCACAGATAACGTAATTAAAAAGAATGAATTAGAACCTGTCATCAGGTACATTTCAAGATAATTCTGAATTACTCTGGATACTCTGTAATAATCTACTTGCTGAAAGAACATCTTTCAAAGTGCTTCCCGTGAATATTTATCACATATTTGAGCCCATGATACTACATTATTAATATTTTTTCTTTGTTTTTGTGATTTTACATTTGGAGAGAAACACAAATGAAAAGAAAAGCGCTTCCTTTTTTTTTTTTTAAATTGTGCTTTAGGTCAAAGTTTACAGAGCAGATTAGTTTCTCATTAAACTATTAACACACAAATTGTTTTGTGACACTGGCTGCCAACTCCATGATGTACCAACATTATCCTCTTCTCAACCTTGGGTTCCCCATTTCCATTCATCCAGCTTTCCTGTCCCTTCCTGCCTTCTGGTCTTTGCTTTTAGGCTGGTGTGCTCATTTAGTCTCGTATATATAGCTGAACTACGTGTGTTACTGTTTGTTTTATGGGCCTGTCTAATCTTTGGCTGAAGGGTGAACTTTAGGAATGTCTTCAGTACTGAGTTACAAGGGTGTCCGGGGCTGTATTCCTGGGGTTTCTTCAGGCTCTATCAGACCAGGTGCTTCCTTTTTTGAATCATCAGGTGGAATCACAAGGATTTAGGTAATATACACGAAGAATGGTTTCTAATATTAGGTTGAACCATATGAAATTGTCAATATGCAGCTGTCTTCACATATAAAACTAGGATTTTCATTCGTCACCGTATTATGAAAAGTGGTTGAGACAAGTACTTTTTCCTGGTTTAGAATAATTTCAAATAGCAATTTCTTCGTGTGAAGTTTTTAGTTGCAAAGCTTACAGAAATTTTTAGCAATTAATAATTATTAATTTATTATAATAATTAATAAAGAAGATATGTTTCCATTACAATACATAAAACAAAGACCTTCTCAGGGTAAGATGCTTAGGTTTTACCGTACCTTCAGATTTAAGGAATGAATAAACATTTCAAAATGAGAAGGTGAGAAATTCTATACTCACATGTTTAAAACAGGTAACTGGAGCTGCTATAAAGCTATTGCTATTGATGTAGTTACCCCAGCTGAAACCTTCCATGGAGACTGCTGCTGAAACAAAAAGAATTCCGGTGTATTACAACTCTCGAATCTTTCACTTATAAGAAGGTGATTATTTAAGAGTCCCTGGGTGGAGCAAACATTAAGGTGCTTGGTTGCTACCTAAAAGATTGGCAGTTCAAATCAACCCAGAGGTGCCTTGGAAAAAAGGCCTAGTGATCTACTTTAAAAAAATTAGCCATTGAAAACTCTATGAAGCACAGTTCTACGCTGACACACATGGGGTCACCATGAGCTGGAATCAACTTGATGGCAACTGATTTTATTATTTAAAAACATGAAAGGGTACAAAATTAATTTGTTCCTTTTAAAGAAAGTTTACTTTCTGTTTTTAAAGACTGAAGAACTTCTCTAAAGAAACATGAGCTTTAGCATATATCATGTTTGCAAACAAACTGCAGCTTAAGTCTTCTATACACAACACATGCTCCTTGGGAAGTACAAGCTCTCCAGGTGTGGGAAGCAAAGGACAGCTGAAAGCAGGTGTGTCCACAAGAATAAACACTACTATGGCTGCTTTTGCTTTAATTCCCACCCAGCATTTACTGGGCACCTCTGTGAGGTATCTACCCGCTATCTACCACCTACTGCGTCCATTAGCGTTTTTAATATCACCTCATTCTCTTTTACTTCCTTGCCTTTGCCTTCTCTTAAGAATCTTCTATTGGAAATAGTCCTTTCTTCAATCTCTTCCTCTTATTATTCTACTCTCCCAAATCCTTTGAAGCCTGCTGAATATCCTATATCTTTGTCCATTATGTGCACAATGTTCCCTACCACAGCACATTCACTACATATAAATAAACCAAATAAAAAACATTTATATTAAGGGGACTGCCACTTAAGGATTGGAACTTGTGAATTCAACTATTTTGTTCCAGGATAATTTATTGAAACCAAATCACCACCAGGAAGCCTAGTGTCATAATGTACTAATAGGGCATTTATAGTAACTTAGTTAAATACAATCGGAAATTAAAACGTCATTAATTAAAACTAGATACTACATCAATATCAAATCTCTCACATTTATTACAATCACCCATATTACCTGCTTTAGTCTTTGCTTGATTTTGCAAGGTAGCTTGATACTGAGCATATGCTGCTAGTTTAGCAACTAAAGGTTGTTTCTGAAGAACTTTTGCTTTCTTTGTTGGAGGCTTACCCTAAAACAAGAAGAGTTAAGTAAATAGGATTCTTTTCCATTTCCCCCCACCACCAAAATCAACTTGACTGCATACTACTCATTCTGCTTAAGTAAACACCGAGGGTTTAGAAAATTATTAAAGCAGAGAAAACATACAAGGAATTTCAACAGGAAGATTTTTTTCTAAGTTCTGCTACAATGTAGATATCTAACATAAGTAGCAGAGCTGGCTTAGACTAAAACAGCAATATGCAAATTAATATGTTAATAAAAAATTACATCCCATAAGATGTTAAAATATAGGCTGTGGTGGATACTTCTTTCTTATAGTAGATAAAACCAGTGGTTATTCACTCATGCAGGTTGCCAAGCATTGCTATTTACATGGTAAGAGAAAATAATTTAATGTTCAAAGAGCAAGTGACTGAGGTTTATACCTTTAGCGCTAACGCAAAAGATCAATGACAAAATGATCATGGGCCAAATTCACAGTGTGACAAACTGCCATCCATTTGGGTACAGACCACTGCTCAGGATCTTTAGGTACTGTCTATCTGAAATATAGAAATACATCTAAGTGATGTATTTCCTTAAGCTGAGGGAGTTAAATAGCCCTCTCAGTGCTACGTAATGATCACAATAAGAAGTTAAAGGAGAGTAAGAAAAATGTGATCACCCAAATAAAATAGTTACAGAAATCAATTAATGTTACACCTTTAAAAAGCTGTTTATATGCTACAACAGTAGCAACTTAGTCAAATAGTCTAATATTCAATCATTTTGTAGGTAATGATATACATTTAAAGAAAGATTTTTTTCCATGAAAGTTTAAAAAAAAATTGGTTGGATTAACCAATTTACATTTAGCCATGGTAGCAAATGAGCTGCAATCAAAGGGTAAATCGTTTCTCCCCAAATGTTCAAAGATTTTACCTTGATGTTAACTCAAAAGAAAACAAAGGGCAGAAAAGAAAATGGCTTCAATTTTTGTACATAAAAAGGAATCTACTGTTTTTATACTTACTTGGAAAACAGGTGAGCATTTTTATTTCACTGACACATACAGTTAAAAAAATCATTTTGGACAGTACGCCTTGCCTATTTATAACAGTTTTTCAATTTTCTACACTGAACGAACTTTGGGGTTCACATATTTCCTAAAAATGCAGGTGTAAAATGGTAAGTGGCCAACTGGGCAGGGGTGGAGTGCAGTGAATCACAATCAAACGACAGGTAGAAAGCCAGAGAAATAACATATATAAAGAATAAGAAAGTTTCTGTACCGTTACCTGAAGTCTGGCCAAAATGCTTGCCTTCTTGGAGTTTGATGAATAACTTCTTGAGCATGAAACGCTGCAGAAACGCTTTGTTTTAGAGTAAAAAGCATCTCGCACGCCAACCATCCCACACATCTCACAGGTAGCTAATTCATAAAATAAAAACACTGGTGTTATGATCATACAATCAATTTTTATGATCATTTTTTAACCTATCACTTTAAAAATTTAACTATTTACATAAGTATATATATATATATATATATATATATATATATATATATATATATATATATATATATATAAAATATCTTATGTTTTCAGTGAAGGTTTACACAGCAGGTTAGGTTCCCATTCAACACCTTCTACACAACTTGTTCAGTTTCGTTCAGTGACACTGGTTACATTCTTCACAATGTGTGAACATCTCAATATTTTTGTTCTGGTTGTTTTGTTTCCATTAATCTAGTTTCCCTGCCCTCTTACATTCTCATCTTTGTTTTAAAGTAATTGTTGATCATTTGGTCTCATATACAGTGAAACATGTGAGAGCTGGAACTTGATGGGACTGCCTTATCGCTTTTCTATAGCTTGTTTTATTTTTTTATTGTAATCAATCTTTTATTTTGTATGTATGCAAAATACAGCTGGCTTCCTTTTGATTGGTGGTAGTGTTCGTTATTAAACACATATATTTTTAAATTTTACTGTGTTTTAGATGAAGATTTTCTATGTAAATACTTTAATTTAAAAATCTGACTTGAAAATTTCTTCTATCTGCCATGCATACAATGGAAAAGCTTATACAAAAGTTGGGAGAAAAGAGCCATATGATGTCATGGCTAAGGGCTCCTTAAGCTCCAGCTCAAGGACTGAAAGGCTGAAGAGTCAAAAGACACACAAACAGGTATGAGTCAGAGTCCGCTAACATTTCCTTAGCACCTATCATATGCCTGACATCCTCATATACTTGTGAAAGTATGATGAGTTCCAGCTTTTGAAGAGATTATAAATAAAAGACAAAAAGAAGTGCAATATAACCAAAGATTAATACAAAGGGCTGCACAAGTCTAAAAATACTGCAAAGGCTGAAACCTAAAAGAGCAACACGTGGAAAAATGCTAAGGGCAATAATAAGATTTTTTTAAGTTATGTTTAAGGGCCAACAAGGAAGAGATAGTTTCAAAGCTTGAAGTAGGTCCTGTAATTATTAACCAGTAATAGACAGTAACAGTGGAACTCTGACTGCTATTGTGCCTATTCTGTAAACAAGCACGACGAAGAATAATCTAAAGGGCAGAATTAGAAGAAGGAGGTTCAGAAGAACTGAAATTCAAAAAAGATAGAGAGTAACACAGCAAACAACTGCCTGAGTGTGTTTAAGTCTCCCTCCAAACAATTAAACTGGAGGGACTTGAAGTGTCATCAGTACTTATAATCTACGAGGACTCACAGAAAAAAGATTAAGGTGTCAAAAAGTGAGAGACAAAGGTTGTCTAATGAGAGGAAAAAAGTGAATGTTTTTCTGCTCTAAAAATTCTAGAACAGATTATTAAAAAGGTATGTGACCACCTACATAGAAAGTTGTGATCCCAAGAGGACAGTGAATCCTTGCCAAGAATTACACACGCCACAGTAGAATTCTCATGACTAGGATGTAAGCTCCATCAGGGCAGGGACCTTATTCTATGTTGTTCATTCCTAAATCTCAAATATTTAGAATAGAGGCTGGCACATATAAAGCTTCAATAAGCCTTATTTTCTTTTGTGATAAAACTACCAGACTGAAATGTTTTAACTAAACCATGGCACAAGGATATAGTAGTAGGAGTTAATACTCTTGATAACATTTCTCATCTTTGTCAATAAGGATTGAGAAATATAAGCTAGAGTAGAAAACACTTAGATTTTAACCTATTAAAATCTATTTAACCTACTAATCTAATGGGTCCTGATAAACAGAGTGAAGTCTATAGATATAGTCTACATAGCTCTGTGCATTGGTTATCAAATCTGCAGATGATGTAAAACTGAAAGATTAGATGACACAGCATTCAACATTAGATGACAGAACTAGCAATCAAAACCTTCTAAGACTGACATTTATTAAGAAAAAGGTTACATGGAGAGATTCAAAGTCCTATACTTTGTGTCTAAAAAAAAAATTAACTGCAGAAGTATAAACCAGAAAACTGCTTTACATCAAAAGGTTTCAGCTATCTGTAAATTTAGTATTAGTTTCAAAAAAATTAAAGCAATTTGGGTGGCACGAATGAAAACAGTGTTCTGAAAAAGGGAGATAAATTCTAAACTACATTTTATCAAATGGGGTGACCAACCATTCTGGTTTGCTCAGCACTGAGGGGTTTTCCAGGATGCAGGACTTTCAATGTAAAAACCAGGACAGTCCCCTGGGAAAATCAGAGTGAGTCATCCCTACCACCACATCTAAATTACCATATTTTTCTCAAATAACGCATCCACATATATAACACACAGCACAGCAAGCTTAGGAAAATAGTGAGAGGATAAGGAGGTGAGGGGGTGTTGTGTGGTTGGCAATAACATATAATATGTGTGTTATCTGAGTGAAAATACAGTTCTGCTTTTAGTTCTGGGGACCATGTTAAAAGGAAGGTTAACAATTTGAAGTATGCCCAGATACTGATGAATTAAATCTCTGTGATACTACAAGAAACCGCTGAAGCAACCAGGGCCACTAAGAGTGTTCTAGTGGGAAGAGACGTTATTGTAACAAGGAACTTATTCTGTGTATCTTTAAAAAGCAAAATTAAGATCAAAGGACAAAACTTAGACCAAGGATAATTTTGGTTCAATATAAAGAATATTCTAATAATTAGAGATGCTAAAAAAGGAAACTATTTTCTGAGTTAAAGAGTGTCCTATCACTGGAAGTGTTAAAACAGAAAACTTCTACTAACAAATTGTTAACAAAGGAGAGCCCTATCTTAAAAATCTTTCAACTCTGTAAGAAAATGACTCTAGACGTTACCTAGGGATTTAATATCTAATTAGTGTATTTATGTCCAGGTCAAGTTTCTCAATGACCTATTGTTTTTATTTTTTTCTATTTTCCTTCCATCAGAAGGTAGCTAGGCAAAACAAAGAGATCAAACTTAAAACCCAGTGATCTTACCCGGAACTCTAAATTTCAGGCTTTATCTCTGCAAACTGCTCTTTAAATGTTTAAGGAAGGGAAATGACAGAAGAAACTGAATCAAAACATAAACAAAATCCAACCCTTACATGTGAAGTTATATAAAAGGTGAAGACTGTAAATACTCACCCATGCCAGATTTACCATCTGGGTATGTGTAGACCTGTCCATTGTTTTTGATAATTGGGAGATTTGAAGGTAAAGGAGCAACTTCTTCTTCACTCTCCTCAGAGCTGGAGCTGCTACTTGTATCCTCACTGCAGCTATCATAACCGTCAAACATCCCGAACGAGTCTCTTCTTTTCCTTTCAGGTCGTGAAGAATGTTCAGTCTTAAAGGTAGAAGAAAACAATAATACATGACATAGCACTCATACATTCCCCCTGAAAGGCCTTAGCTAAAATTTTGGTAAATGAGATTTGACAAATGAAAACCTAGCTTTGGTAAATGATCATTTTATCATGAAAAACTAAACACTTGTCTCAGAATGGAGCCCTCCACTTCCCTGAGGCACAAATCTACTACCTACCATATAAGCAAGTAACAATGAATAATAATAATGGAAAGAACACTGAATGGGAATCAGAAGACCATCATGTAATTCATGCCTGCCTTAAACTAAGTGTGTCACTTCTCTTCTATAAAAACTTACTTCTCTGTAAAAATGAGAGATTAGATCAGATAATGTCTTAATTTGCCTTTCATCTCTAAAATTATAAATTTCTATACTAATTTAGAGTTTCCAAAAAATAGAGATGCTTTAAAAAATCAGTGATTTTGACTGCTACTGCTAAGAGTTCTGGAGGGATTGAGAATTTTGTATTCGAGAGACAATTTTTAGATATTAACTATTTCAAAAGTTATAGGAGATAGTATTTCCACATTTATAACCCTATTTCATTTTCCTCTTTAACATAATGATAATTATCTCACTTTTTATCATCAGTTATTACTACTATTTCCTTTTTGAAGGAAACTACAAAGATACCACATCATCTTTAATGAATGCTAACTTCCTGTGTTTCCTACAATGTATGTTCCCTCATTTAAGCCACAAATAACAATAAAAAAACTAATACCACTACCGCAACTCTCCCAGAAATAAGTTCCAAAAGTTCTAGTGAGAAGGTAAAAGAGAATAAGAAATAATGAAAAGAAAGAAAAAAAAAAAAATCAAACGAAGGTCTTTGAAATGGAAAAGCTTGTTATCATCACTAAACATGCAGTGAGTTATAATTGCAGAGATGGAAACTACTAGAACTAAAAATCTTTAGGATTTGACATCTATCCTTACCAATTCACTATACAGATCATTTCTTAATTCTGGCAGTTTAATTTCTTTATGGTAATCTACAAACAGTAACAAAGCTGAAATATGTTACCCAAAGCTTGGTAAGACAAAACCATCCACATACATCTCTTAGTTTTATGGAATAAAATGAGATAGTATCATGTTCAGGTATGCTAGCTGTCTTTGTCATCTAGTGCTGCTCTAACAGAAACACCACAAGTGGATGGCTTTAGCAAAGAGAAGTTTATTCTCTCACAGTCCAGTGGGCTACAAGTCCAAATTCAGGGCATCAGCTCTAGGAGAAGGCTTTCTCTGTCTGTCAGCTCTGGAGGAAGGTCCTTGTGATGCATCAGTCTTCCCTTGGTCTGGGAGCACCTCAGCGCAGGAACCTCAGGTCCAAAGGACGCACTCTGCTCCTGGCACTGCTTTCTTGGTGGTGTGAGGTTCCCATGTGTCTCTGTTCGCTTCTTTTATATCTCAGAAGAGATTGGATTAAGACACTATCTAATGTTGTAAACCTCATCATAGTGATAGAGCTTCCAACACATAAGGAAATCACATATAACCTCATCACAGTGATAGAGCTTACAATACATACGGAAATCACATCAGATTACACAATCATACAATACTGGGAATCATGACCCAGGCAAGGTGACAGATATTTTTGGGGGACACAATTCAATCCATGACACCAGTATTAAATGTTTGCATGGATGGGAAACTGATTTTTACTTGTGTCAGGTATGACTATGAAAGCATCAAAAATAGTTCCTTAACCCATACACTGGAGATACTGTATGTCCAAATGAATACTGTCTTTTAAGAAATCCCCTTGGGAGGCTCCACACATGCTCTAATAACACTGCCAAAACCCCAAACCTTTTCTAGTACTCTTCTTTTAGATCCAATTTTAAAAGAAAAACTTATTGATTGTGGTTGCTTCAGACTTATTGTTCTGCTCCCCCAACAGTTTTCCCTAGCTTGATCACTGTCATGGCTTGAATTACATCCCCCCAAAAACATAGTGTATCAATTTGGCTGGGCCATGATTCCCAGTATTGTGTGGTTGTCCTCCATTTTGTGATTGCAATTTTACATTATAGAGGATTAGGGTGGGATTGTAACACCTTTACGAAGGTCACAACCCTGATTCCATGTAAAGGGAGTTCCCCTGGGGTATGGCCTGTACCACCTTTTATCTTACAACAGATAAAAGGAAAGGGAAGCAAGCAGAGAGTTAGGGACCTCATACCACCAAGAAAGCAGTGCTGGGAGCAGAGTTCATCATTTGGACCTGGGGTCCCTGTGTGGAGAAGCTCCTAGTCCGGGGGAACACTGATGAGAAGGCTGACAGAGAATGCTTTCCCCTGGAGCTGATGCCCTGAATTTGGACTTTTAGCCTACTTTACTGTGAAAGAATAAACTTCTCTTTGTTAAAGCCATCCACTTCTGGTATTTCTGTTATAGCAGCAATAGATAACTAAGATAATCACCAATCTTATTTTCTAGATTTGGTGCTGAATAATTTTCACCTATTTCTATATATCAAATGTATCTTCAAAGAATCAGAATTTGCTATGACCCATTTCCCCAAAGTCTACTGGGGGGAGAGGGCAATAATTATATAATCAAACAAATAGGCAAGAATTTCAGAGACAAAAGTGATGAAGAAAACCAAACAGGGCCATGTGATGAAAGAGTAACTAAGGCAGGGGCAGTTAACTGAGATTCAGTGGCGAGGAAAGGCCTCAGTGAAGGAGGACAGTGAAGAACAAAATAGGCAGCCATTTGAATACTGGGTGCTGGAAAGTTCTAGGCAAGGAAAGAGCAAGACAAAGATCTTCTGGCTGGAATAAAGCTGGCACTTCAGAGGAACAGAAAGGCCAGTGTGGCTGGTGCTCAGTGTGAAAAGTGTGGGCGCTCAGAGGAGGAAGTAGTGGCTAGATCACGAATGCCTTGTAGGATAGGGTAAGGAATTGAGCTCTCTGTTTTCCCTGAGGGCAATGGAAAGATATTATGAAAATACTTACTATGGTGCCTGGTATACACACTTAGTAAACACTGGCTAAAGTTTAAAGTTCTAATAAATTCACATGGCCCACCTCCATGCAGTGGTTACCTTTTATACTCATAAGTTTTCATATAAGCTTGTCAACTTTACAGCCAACTCAGCAGCCAATGTGTATTTTGTTGTTGTTAGGTACTGTCAAGTCGTCTCCAACTCACAGCGAACCCATGCACAAAAGAACAGAACACTGTGCCATCCTCAAAATGGTTGCTATGCTAGAGCCCATTGTTGCAGCCACTCTCTTTTTGCTGACCCTCTACTTTACCAAGCATGATGTCCTTCTCCAGGGACTGATCCCTCCTGGTAACATGTCCAAAGTATGTGAGATGTAGTCTCGCCATCCTTGCTTCCAAGGAGCATTCTGCTCGCACTTCTTCCAAGACAGATTTGTTCGTTCTTTTGGCAGTCCATGGTATATTCAGTATTCTTCGCCGACAACACTATTCAAAGGCGTCAGTTCTTCTTCATTTTTCCTTATTCATTGTCCAGCTTTCGCATGCATATGAGACAACTGAAAACACCATGGCTTGAGTTGGGCACACCTTAGTTCTCAAGGTGACATCTTTGCTTTTTAACACTTTAAAGAGCTCTCTTGCAGCCGATTTGCTCAGTGCAATGCATCTTTTGATTTCTTGACTGCTGCTTCCATGGGTGTTGATTGTGGATCCAAGGAAAATGAAATCCTTGACAACTTCAATCTTTTCTCCATTTATCATTATGTTGCTTACTGGTCCAGTTGTGAGGATTTCTGTTTTCTTTATGTCGAGCTATAAACCATCCCGAAGGCTGTGGTCCTTGTAAGCTCAAGTGCTCTTCACTTTCAGCAAGGTTGTTTCATCTGCGTAACACAGGTTGTTAATGAGTCTTCCTCCAATCCTGATGCCCCGTTCTTCTTCATATAGTCCAGATTCTCAGATTATCTGCTCAGCATACAGACTGAATAGGTATGGTGAAAGGATACAATCCTGATGCACACATTTCCTGACTTTAAACCATGCAATATCTCCTTGTTCTGTTTGACTAACTGCCTCTTGATCCATGTACAGATTTCTCATGAGCACAATTAAGTGTTCTGGAATTCCCCTTCTCCGCAATGTCATCCATAATTTGTTATAATCCACACAGCCGAATGCCTTAGCATAGTCAATAAAACACAGGCAAACAACTTTCTAGTATTCTCTGTTTTCAGCCAGGATCCATCTGACATCAGCAAGGATATCCCTGGTTCTACGTCCTCTTCTGAATTTTGCTTGAATTTCTGGAAGTTCCTTGTCGATGTACTGCTGCAGCTGCTTTTGAATGATCTTCAGGAAAATTTTACTTGTGTGTGACATTAATGATATTATTTGATACTTTCTGCATTTGGTTGGATCACCTTTCTTGGGAACAAGCATAAATATGGATCTCTTCCAGTCGGTTGGCTAGCTAGCTGTCTTCCAAATTTCTTGGCATAGACGAGTGAGCACTTCCAGCGCTGGATCCATTCGTTGAAACATATCAATTGGTATTCTGTCCATTCCCAGAGCCTTGACCTTCAGTGCAGCTTGGACTTCTTCCTTCAGTACCATCGGTTCCTGATCACGTTACCCTGAAATGGTTGAACACTAACCAATTCTTTTTGATATAGTGACTCTGTGTATTCCTTCCATCTTCTTTTGATACTTCCTGTGTTGTTTAATATTTTGCCTGTAGAATCCTTTAGTAATGCAACTCGAGGCTTGAATTTTTTCTTCAGTTCTTTCAGCTTGAGAAATGCTGAGCATGTTCTTCCTTTTTGGTTTTCTATCTCCAGATCTTTCCACATTTCATTATAATACTTTACTTAGTCTTCTCCAGTCACCCTTCGAAATCTTCTGTTCAGCTCTTTTACTTCACCATTTCTTTCTTTTGCTTTAGCTACTCGACATTCAAGAGAAAGTTTCACAGTCTCTTCTCACATCCATTTAGGTCTTTTCTTTTTCTCCTGTCTTTTCAATGACCTCTTGCTTTCTTCACGTATGATGTCCTTGATGTCATTCCACAACTTGTCTGGTCTTCGGTCATTAGTGTTCAACGTGTCAAATCTACTCGAGATGGTCTCTAAATTCAAGTGGGATATACTCAAAGTCGTACTTTGGCTCTCATGGACTTGTTTTAATTTTCTTCAGTTTCAACTTGAACTTGCATATGAGTAACTGATAGTCTGATCCGCAGTCGGCCCCTGGCCTTGTGGTGATTGATGATATTGAGCTTTTCTATCGTCTCTTTCCACAGATGTAGTAGAACTGATTCCTGCATATTCCATCTGGCAAGGTCCATGTGTATATTCACCACTTATTTGGTGAAAAAAGGTATTTGCAATGAAGAAGTCACTGGTCTTGCAAATTCAATCATGCGATCTCTGGCACTGTTTCTATCACCAAGGCCATATTATCCAACTACTGATAACTTCTTTGTTTCTAACTTTCGCATTCATTCCAATTACCAGTAATTATCAGTGCATCCTAATTGCATGTTCGATCAATTTCAGACTGCAGAAGTTCGTAAAAATTTTCAACTTCATCTTTAGCCTTAGTGGTTGGTGAGTAAATCTGAATAATAGTCACATTAACTGGTCTTCCTTGTAGGCATATGGATATCATCCTATCACTGACAGTGTTGTACTTCAGGCTAGATCTTGAAGTGTTCTTTTTGACGATGAATGCAATGCCATTCCTCTTCAAGCTGTCATTCCCGGCATAGTAGACTATATGACTGTCCAACTCAAAATGACCAATACCAGTCCATTTCAGTTCACTAATACCTAGGATATCAATCTTTATGCGTTCTATTTCATTTCTGAGGATTTCCAATTTTCCTAGATTCATAGTTTGTACTTTCCAAGTTCCAATTATTAATGGACATTTGCAGTTGTTTCTTCTCATTTTGTTGTGCTAATTAGCAGATGAAGGTCCCGAAAACTTGATTCCATCCACATCATTAAGGTCAACTCTACTTTGAAGACGCAGCTCTTCCCAAGTTGTTATTTTGAGTGTCTTCCAACGTGAGGGGCTCATCTTCCGGCACTACATCAGACAATGTTCTGCTGCTAGTCATAAGGTTTTCACTGGCTAATTCCTTTCAGAAGTAGACCGCTGGGTCCTTCTTTCTAGTGTGTCTTAGTCTGGAAGCTCAGCTGAAACCTGTCTGCCATGGATGACCCTGCTGCTATTTGAATACCAGCAGTATAGGTTCCAGCATCACAGCAACACATAAGCCCCCATAGTATGACAAACTGACAGATGCGTGGGGTCAGACTAAGATCAGTAAAAAAAATAACATAAAATAATACATATTTTACTGATCTTTAAATGGCAACCCAGAATATCTAATTCTGACCCATCTGTCAGAGTATAACCTTGAAATTTCAGGAGATTAATGATTACATAAAAATCTTGGTTTCAATAGTTACAGGCTATTAATGTTTAAAAAAAAAAGAAAAGTGCCTGCCTGGGACCATAGTTTCACAGGACATCTAGGTCAATTGGCATAACGAAGTTTATTAAGAAAATGTTCTATATCCCACTTTGGTGAGTGGCGTCTGGGGTCTTAAAAGCTTGTGAGCGACCATCTAAGATACATCAACTGGTTCCATTCCACTTGGAGCAAAGGAGAATGAAGAAAACCAAAGATACAAGGAAAACATCAGCCCAAAGGACTAAAGGACTACATGAGCCAGAGACTCCACCAGCCTGACACCAGAAGAACTAGATGGTGTTCAGGTATCACCAATGACTGCCCTGACAGGGAACACAACAGAAAGTCCTTGATGGAGGAGGAAAAAAACGTAGAACAGAACTCAAATTCACGTAAAAAGACCAGACTTAATGGTCCGACAGAGACTAGAAGAATCCTTGAAACTATGGCCCCTGGACCCACTGTTAACCCAGAACCGAAACTATTCCCAAAGCCCACTCTTCAGACAAAGATTAGATAGGAGTATAAAACAAAAAATAACACAAATGAGGAATGTGCTTACTTCAATCAGATACATGAGACCAAATGGGCAGCTACTGTCCAAAAGCAAGATGAGAAAGCAAGAAGGGACCGGAACTGATCAAATGGACACAGGGAACCTGGGATGGAAAGGCAAGTCTGCTGTCACATTGTAGGGACTGCAACTAATGTTACAAAACAATATGCATATAAATTTTTGTATGAGAAATTAACTTGAGCTGTAAACTTTCACCTTAAACAGAATTAAAAAAAAGTAAACCTGAAAAAAAAAATGCTGTGGTCAAATAAGTTTAGGCAATTCTTACCTCAAGGCATCTCAGAGTCTTTGATATGCTTATGAACATTATGATGAGAAATTAAAGATCTAAGTAAATGGAGTGATGTGCCACGTTCATGGATCAGATGAATCGGTATTGTTAAAATGCTAATTCTTCCCAAATTGATTTACATATTTAATGAAATCCAATCAAAACCACAGTAGACTTTTTGGTACAAAATTACAAGCTGATCCTAAAATTCACATGGAACTTCAAAAAAGATGTAGAATAGCTAAAACAAACTTCGGAGGAAAAAAAAAAACAGGAAGACTTCGTTCTGGACTCTTTAATACTCAGACAAACAGATCAATGGAACAAACAGAACAGAGGGTCCAGAATTAGACCCATACACCTATGGTCAATTGATTTTTGACAAGGGTGCAAAGGCAATTCAGCAGAGAAAAGATACTCTTTTCAACAAATGGTGTTGGAACATTTACATATTCATATGCAAAACAAAACCTAACAAAACAATTCTGATCACAGTTTTAGTCATCTAGTGCTGCTATTACAGAAATATCACAAGTGGAGGGCTTTAACAAAGAAAAATTTATTTTCTCAGTCTGGTAGGCTAGAAGTCCAAATGCAGGGTGTCAGCTCCAGGGGAAGGCTGTCTCTCTCTGTCGTCCTTCTCATCAATCTTTCCTGGACTAGGAGCTTCTCCGCACAGGGACCCAAAGGATGCACTCTACTCCCATCACTGCTTTCTTCGTGGTATGAGGTCCCCTTCTCTGCTGCTTCCCTTTCCTTTTCATCTCTTGAGATAAAGGTGGTGCAGCCCACACCCCAGGGAAACTCCCTTTACACTGGATCAGGGATGTGACCTGGGTAAGGGTGGTGTTACAATCCCACCCTAGTCCTCTAAAACATAAAATTACAATCACAAAATGGAGGACAACCACACAATACTGGGAACTGTGGCCCAGCCAAACTGATACATATATTTTTTGGGGGACATAATTCAATCTATGACAATCACCTTCACACCACATACAAAAATTAATTCAAAATGGATCACAGACCTAAATGTATGAGCTAAAACTATACAAATTTAGAAAACCTAAGAGAAAATCTTCATGCCCTTGGGTTAAGCAAGAAGTTTTTCAGATGTGACACCAAAAACATGATGCATTAAAAAAATAAAATCTGATAAATTGGACTTCATCAAAATAAATCACTTCTGCTCTCTGAACGACCTGGTTAAGAAAATAAAACAAGCCACAGACTGGGATAAAATATTTACAAATAACATACTTGATAATGGATTTGTATGCAGAATATGTAACTTTTAAAACTCAGCAATAAGAAAACAAACAACACAACCCAAAAATAACAACAGGCAAAAGATCTAAACAGACACTTCTCAAAGATACTATGATGGCAAATAAGCACACAAAAAGATGCTCAGCATCATTAATCACTGGGAAAATGTAAATTAATACTACAATGAGCTATTGCTATACACCTAACAGAATGACTTTAAATAAACAAAAGAAGTAACCATAATGGAGCAAATGAACTCTCATATGCTGCTGGTGGAAATATAAAATGCTATAAGCACTTTGGGAAACAGGCAGTTTCTTAAAAAGTTAAACATAAACCACCTATCACTCCCACTTCACTCCTAAATATGTATCTAAGAGAACTGAAAGTGTATGTCCATACAGTGACTTACACATGAATGTCCGTAACAGCCAAAAACTGGAAACAGTCTGAATGTCCATTAAAAGATGAGCGAATAAACAAACCATGGTATACCCATAAAATAATTCCATTTTGCTACTCGGCAGTAAAAAGGAAGAAATTACTGATACACATGACATGGATGGATATCAAAATAATTATGCTGAGTGAAAGCCAGACCTTCTTAAAAAAAGTACCTACTCTGATTCCATTTATATAAAATTCTAGAAAATTCAAACTAATATATAATGACAGAAAACAGATCAGTAGTTACCTGGGGATGGAGGGAAGCAGTGGGTATTTTAAAGGGGCATGAGAAAACTTGGGGTGATGGGTATCCTCATTATCTTGATTGTGGTGATTTCATGAGTCTATTCATGTCAAAACTTATCAAACTGTACATTTTAAAGATATGTAACTTATTTTACATCAACTTTACTTTAATAAAAAACTACATCCAGTCAAACTATCAAGCAAGTACAATGGTAGAATAAAGATAATTTCAGATATGCCAGGTCTCAAAAAGCTTAGTTCTTATGTTTTCTTTTCTCAGGAAATTACTGGAAGATGTGCTTTCTCATAACATCAGAGTAACTAAGAAAGAGGACGATGATGATTTATGAACTAAGAGACCCATGGAGGACAGGTAAAGGGAATTCCCAGACAACGATAAAAGTATGTCCTAGGATAACAACTGTACAGGGCCTAGAAAGCAACCAGAGTATACTAGAGCACGAGGATAGATGATGGCTCTGGAGGGGTTCCAGGAAAAAACGAATCTTTGTGTTTGACAGAGTCTGCTAGAGAATTTGAAAAAAGGGCAACAGATACTTCCAATACTAACCAAATGGGGGAAAAAAACCCAAACAATTATTAACTCCAGGAAAAAATGTTGTACCAGAAATGAAACAGTATACTGACTGCCTGAGCAGCAATAAATACTATTTATACAGTTATATAAATGTTAACGATTTAATAAAAAATTGTGACATAATTAAGGCAATGAGTTGGGTAAGTGTGAAAACATGATTCCCCATTTCCTGATGAGATAATAAAAACAATTAAAAAACAAATTAAAAAAACAAAAACAAGTTTAAAAAAAAATCAACTTGAATAAAAAGCTTGGGGGCTAGGGATAAAAAGACAACTGTCTACTTATACTTACTAGCAGTTATACATTTTTTATTTTTTATAGGCTTAATTCACTGACTCTCCTTTAATATGAGATTATATCTCCTCTAAGGATGGTGACAGTAGATAGTCGATATTTTTAATATGAATTTTTAACTTTTATTTACAAGTTATAACTTACAGAAGTTCTAACAGCATAAAGAATACCAAGTGTTAACATTTTGTCCCATTTATTACTCTCTCTATATACACAGGAGTCCCTGGGTGTTGCGAATGGTTACGCACTAGACTGCTAACCAAAAGGTTGGTGGTTCAAACCCACCCAGAGGCTCCTTAGAAGGCCTGGTGATCTGCTTCCAAAAGGTCACAGCCTTGAAAACCCTATGGAGCAGTTCTACTCTACACACAAGGAGGCAACTAACATCAAATGTATTGTATTATAAAGAACTCCCTGAGACTACTGCCCTGAGATACTCTTTAAACCTTGAACCTAAAGGTATCTTAGGTAAGCTAATTTTGATTATCCTGTTAAGGGATTGTCCTGTTTTCCACTGTATGTTGCTCTTGTTAGGAGCAGTCCAGTCAATTCTGACTCACAGCGACCCAATGTACAACAGACCCTATTTACAACAGAACAAAACGCTGCCTGGTTCTGCGCCACTCTCACAATCGTTGCTATGTCTGAGCTCTCTGTTGAAGCCACTGTGTCAATCCATCTCATTGAAGGTCTTCCTCTTTTTTGCTGACCCTCTTCTCTTCCAAGCATGATGTCCTTCTGCAGGGACCGTTCCCTTCTGATAACAAGTCCAAAGTATGAGAAACGAAGTCTTGCCATCCTCATTTCTAAGGAGCACGCTTGGCTGTACTTCTTCCAAGACAGATCTGTTGCTTCTTCTACCAGTCCGTGTAATATTCAATATTCTTTGCCAACACCATAATTCAAAGGCATCAATTCTTCTTTCGTCTTCCTTATTCACTGTCCAGCTTTCGCATACGTATGAGGTGACTGAAAACACCATGGCTTGGGTCAGGCACACCTTAGTCGTCCTCAAAGTGACATTTTTGCTTTGAAGACTTTAAAGAGGTCTTTTGCAGCAGATGTGCCCAATGTGATATATATCATTCGATTTCTTGACTGTTGCTTCCATGGGCGTTGACTGTGGATCTAAGTAAAATGAAATCCTTGACAACTTCAATATCTTCTCCGTTAATCATGATGCTGCTTACTGGTCCAGTTATGAGGATTTTTGTTTCCTCTCTGTGAGGTGTAACCCATACTGAACGGTGTAGTCTTTGACTTCATCACCAGTCCTTTTCACTTTCAGCAGCAAGTTTGTGTCATCTGCATATTGCAGGTTGTGATATGCACCTTATTTACCCTTTCGGCTAATATGCAATCTTGGGGATACACTTTAAAACATACCATACCACACCACTAAAAAACATATATATATGTATGTATGTGTATGTACATATATATGTTCCTCCCCTCCCCCCCCCAAACCATTTGAGAGTTAGAGAGCAATTTGGATACTCCAAGCCCCTTTATCTCTGAAGCAGGGTAACAGCATAGCTCACTGTTTCTCAATCTCAGCACTACTGACATTTTCAGCCACATAATTCTTTGTTGTGGGGGGCTGTCCCTGGCATTATAGGATGTTTAGCATCATTCCTCACATCTACCCACCAGATACCAGTAGCATCTCCTCTTCCCCCTAGCTGTGACAACCAAAAATGTCCCTTAGGGGGCAAAATCACCCATGGTTGAGCCCCAATGCCTTAAATACTTTAGTGTGCCTTTCCGAATAATAATAATGACATTCTCTTACATTATCACAGCTCAGCTACTATCTTCATGAAGCTTTACATTTAATATAGTATTTTCAACTAATCTACCATCCATATTCCACTTTTGTCAACTAACCCAATAATATCCTTTATAGTATTTTTTTCTGTAGTCCAGGATCACGTATTTCACTTGTCATGTCTCTTAGCCTTCTTTAATCTGGAAGGAGACTTTTTTCCATGACATTTGACATTTTTAAAGAACGTAGTCTCGTCCTTATTTTTAATACCTGATTTTTTTGAAGTTTTAGATTTACAGAAAAACTGATAAGATAGTAGAGTTCCCACATATTCCCTACCTAGTTTCTTCTATTATTAACATCTTACATAATTATAGCACATTTGTTAAAATTAATGAACTAATATCGATAAGTTATCAGTACCTAACGTTATTTCATCCAGATTTCCTTGGTTTTTAACTAAGGCGTTTTTCTGTTCCAGGATCCCATCCAAGACGCATATACTTAGCTGTGAGTTTCTCAGACTTGCCCTGTTTCTAATGATCTTGGCAGTTCTGAGCATTACTGTTTTGTAGAATGTTCCTCTACTGGGAATGTGTGACGGCTTTCTCATGGTTAGACTAGGGTTGTATGTTTTTGAGAGGAGATCTCACAAGTACCATTTGCATTACATCATACTGAGGATATATGCCATCAGTAATGACTTATCACTATCGATGTTGACTTTGATCACCTGGTTGAGACAGTGTCAGGTTTCTCTACTATAAGGTTCTCTTTTTCTTCCCCCTTCCATACTGTACTCTATGAAAGGAAGTGACTGTGTGCGGCCCACATTTAAGCAGTGGGAAGTTAGGCATAAATATTCAATATTTAGGCTGGAGTATCTACACAAATTATTTGGAATGCTCCTGCACAGGATTTCCTCTCTTTTTTAAAAATAAAAATTCTCTTATTTTATTTTCTCATGATTAGATTCAGGTTATACATCTCCATTCAAAATGCTACGTAACTGATGCTGTGTCCTTCACAACGTATGAAATTCAGAGGCATGACATCCATCTGCCTCTTACTGGTGATGTTAATTCTGATTACCTGGTCTAGGTATGGACTGGTTTCTCCACTGTATTCTAACCATTTTCTCCACTGAAATAAACAATCTGTGGGGAGACAAAGACTGTACAAAGATTCTGCTACTTATCAAAGTTTCACCCCAGATTTAACATTCGATGATGAGTCCTACCCAATCTTCAACTACGATAATTTTTGACCCTAGCACTCCCTCCATATTTATCAGTGGGCATTCTTCTGTAACGAAGAGATCCCTTCTTCCTCCTATTCATCCATTTATTATGAGTATTAACTCATGGATTCTTATTTTTTCCGATAGTTTATAATTCATTTCCTTCCTGAATTACTGGGGGCTCAAATTATCCCAGATTTGTCCAATGGCAGTCCCTTCAAGCTGACTCCTGTGTAGCTGTTATATCCCTATCATTTTTTGAGCAATTCCTTGCTTTCTTATACTCATTTCTCTGCCACAAGCCTGGAATTAACCATTTCTCTGAAAAGCCTTTGTTTCTTTTAGTGGAGAATGACATCAGAAATAAAAGTCTCGATGCTAGGTGTGCTAACTGCTACTGTGGTCTCTCTCTGCCTCTAGGCGCTTTCAGTAGACAGAGCTAGAATATATAAACCCATGTATGTGATGATATATGTTACACACACATACATACATAAGTATTTTAGAAATCACGAGTTTACATTTATAGCTTCAATTCCAATCTATTCCCATGGAGCTTTTCCTTACCTTCCCACATACCTTATTTGTACCTGTTGTTCAATAGGGAGATCCCTCGTTTCCAATAAAATTAACATATTTACTCATTTGCTCAATCCTATTATTCTATTCACTTAAAAACTTTCAGAAGTGCTACATCCATACCACTAAAAAGACAAAAAACAAAATGAAAAAATCTTATTAAAATTTAGGATTTCTTTGCAGTTCCTTATCCTCTAGATTGAAAAACAGAGTACTGAGCGCAGGAGTTATTTGGACTAAAAAATCCAGACTTACCGGACCAGTTGAGACTGGAGGACTCTGGAGACGACTGCCCTGAGATAACTCTTTAAACCTTGAACCTAAAGGTTTCTTGGCTAATGCTAATTTGATCACCCTGTCATGGGACTGCCGTTTTCCACTGAATATTCACCTTATCTGCCCTTGCAACTAATATGCAATCTTGGGGACACAGTATAAAACATGTAAATACCCTGCTTCTCACTGAAATTCTCCCTTCAACTTAGCATTCAATGATAATTCTTGCCAAATACAAACATTACGATGGTTGCAAATGATAATTTTCCAACTCTAGCACTCCCTCCACATTTGTCAGCATGAAATTCTCCCATCTTCTTTCCTTCCTTCCATCTATCCATCCATCCCCACCCACCTTATTTAGCTAGTGCCTTCTCTATTTTGTCTATTGCTTTCCCCCAAAGTTCCAGGATTATTAATTTGATGTATAGTTTTTCAGTTTACTTCATTAATTCCTACTTTTATTTTTATTATTTCTTTTCTTGCATTTTCTTTTGGCTTTGTTCTTTTCCTTTCTAAGTTGCAAATTTATTTTCATTCTTTTTATTTTTTATTGATATAGGTGTTTAGGGCTGTGAATTTTCCTCTGCTCACTACTTTAAACATACTCCATAGATTCTGATATTTTCACTATCATTACCTTTCAGAAATTCTGTCATTTGTTTGTACTACCCTTCCTAAGATATTAATAATAATTTTTAAAAAAGCATAATTTTGGATGCATAGCAAGACACTTTTCTGTCACTCTAGAAAACTCTCGTTTCACTTCCCAGTCACTCTTGCCCTTCCCTCCCCAGACACCCAATGAGTTTTATCACCACAGGTTAGTTTTTTTAAATCCATTCTCCGTTTCCAGATTTGGCTGCTATGAACATTCTTGTACAAGGCTTTCTGTGAACACATAACAGGTTTCTAAATTTTGAGGTACAAGTGCTCTTTTGCTTTTTTTTCTTGTTTCTTTATATGAAACCTACTGATGTTTTTATTTGTGCCCTAAAATACATTCTATGTGTACCTGAAAAAAAGTACGTTATTATAGAGCGTGTTGTTGTTAGTTGCCATTGAGTTGGTTCCGACTCATAGTGACCCTATGTATAACAGAATGAGATGTTGCTCAGTCCTGTGCCACCCTCACAATAGTAGGTAAGTTTCAGCTCACTGCTGAATATACTACAACAATTCATCTTATTGAAGGTTCTCCTCTTTTTCGCTAACCCTCTACTTTACCAAGCACGATATCCTTCTCCAGGGACTGGTCCCTCCTGATATGTCCAAAGTAAGCGAGACAAAGTCTGGCCATCCTCACTTCCAAGGAGCATTCTGGCTATACTTCTTCCAAGACAGATTTGTTCCTTCTTCTGGCACTCCATGGTATATTCAACATTCTTTGCCAACACCATAATTCAAACGTGTCGATTCTTCTTCGGTCTTCCATGTTCACTGTCCAGCTTTCGCATGCATTATGAGGTGACTGAAAATACCATGGCTTGGGTCAGGTGTACCTTACTCCTCAAAGCAACATCTTTGCTTTTTAACACTTTGAAGAGGTCTTCTGCAGCAGATTTGCACAACGCAATACGTCCTTTGATTTCTTGACTGCTGCTTCCATGAGAGTTGATTGCTGATCCACGTAAAATGAAATCTTTGACAATTTTGATATTCTCTGTTTATCGTATTGCTTACTGGTCTGTTGTTGTTAGGTGCCGTCCAGTCAGTTCCGACTCACAGTGACTGTCTTAGTCATCTAGTGCTGCCATAATAGAAGCGTCACAAGTGGATGGCTTTAACAAAGAGAAGTTTATTCTTTCACAGTCCAGCAGGCGACAAGTCTAAATTCAGGGCGTCAGCTCCAGGGGAACACTTTCTCCGTTGGCTCTGGCGGAAGGTCCGTGTCATCAATCTTCCCTTGGTCTGGGAGCTTCTCTGCACAGAAACCTCAGGTCCAAAGGATGCACTCCGCTCTCTTGGTGGTATGAGGTTCCCAAGGGTCTCTGCTCGCTTCTTTTATATCTCAAAAGAGACTGGCTTAAGACACTATCCAATCTCGTAGATCTCATCAGTATAACTGCTGCTAATCCATCTTATTAGATCATGGTGACTGAATTTACAACACATAAGGAAATCACATCAGATTACAAAATGGTACACAATTACACAATACTGGGAATCATGACCCAGCCAAGTTGACAGATATTTTTTGGGGATACAATTCAATCCATGACAGTGACCCTACAGGACCGGGTAGAACGGCTCCAAAGGGTTTCCAAGGAGCAGCTGGTGGATTCAAACTGCCAACCTTTTGGTTACCAGCTGAATTCTTAACCACTACACCACGAGGGCTCTGGCCTATTGGTCTAGTTGCGAAGATTTTTGTTTTCTTTATGTTGAGACACAATCCATACCTAAGGCTGTAGTCTGACCTTCATCAGTAAGGGATTCAAGTTCTCTTCACTTCTGGCAAAGAAAGTTGTGTCATCCACATATCAGAGGTTGTTAATAAATCTTCCTTCAATCCAGATGCTGCGTTCTTCATATAGTCCAGCTTCTTGGATTATTTCTTGAAGGTCTGTGCTTTTTTTATGTTGTTTACCTCTTTTACATCTTTCTTGATAAACCTCTTATACCATTCTTGAAGGTAGCCTGGGTGGTGCATGTGTTAAGCGCTTCACTGCTAGCCAGAAGGTCGGTAGTTCAAACGCACCCAAAGGTACCTTGGAAGACAGGCCTGGCAAACTGCTTCTTAAAGGTCACCGCTTTGAAAAGCCTATGAAGCATTTCTATTATGCACACGAGGTTGCCATGAGTCATAAATGACTCGATGGCAACTAACAATACTATCTTTCTTCTTCTAAGACTATTGAAGTCTTCTATTTTCACTGTTTCTTTATTTCTCTTTGCATTTCCAATAGTTGTTGCTTTATATAGATGGTCGTTATGTTATTTGTTGTGTAAATATACTTAAACCTATTATATTTTCATTGTGAATTGTAGCTTTTAGCATTATAAACTGTCCTCCTTTACCTTATTTAATGTATTTTGGGTTGACTTGTACTTTGGTATCAGCACTGCCATTCCTGCTTACTGTTTCCATTTGCCTGGTGTATCTTTGTTCATTCCTTTTTTTAGCGTTTTTGAGTCACTGTTTTAAGAGAGTCTTTTGTCTATGTTATAAAGCTTAGTTTTTATGTTTGAGCCAATTTGAAAATCTGTTTCTTATAACTGGTGAGGGAATCCTCCTTTCTTCATATGACTGATATGCTTGATCCCAATTCTGTCATATTGTTTTTATTACTGGTACATTACTTAATATTTACCATGGGTTTCCTCTTGCCATTCATGCGAGTTTTCTTGCTCTTTTTAAAACTTCAGTATTTTGGAAACTTTGCGTTTTTCTTTCCAGTGCTTAACTCTGTATTATATTTTACAGTACCTGGTTCCATTTTGCCTATCTGAACTTTTCTAACTGGTCTTTCAGTTTTAGATGGTATCCTTCAACTCCCTCCTAATACCTATACCTGCTGCCACTGAGTTGATTCTGACTCATAGTGACCCTAACAGAACAGTGCAGAACAGCCCCATAGAGCTCCCAAGGCTGTAATCTTTATGGAAGCAGACTGCCGTATCCTTCTCCCGTGGAACAACTGGTGGGTTCAAACCGCCAGCCTTTCGGTTAGTAGATGAGCACTTAACCACTGTGCCACCAGGGCTCCTTTCCTAATACCTACAGTACACTCAACAGTCTTATTCTAGTTCTTCTTTTTCTCCCTTATTTCTAGTTGCATTCTTTCCACTTTGTCAGAACATAATGTTTGTGTACTCTTCTTCCACCTATGTTCCGACTCTTGGTTTAAATCTTAGCTAAAAAACAAAACACCATAAAACAAAACCAAACAAACATAAGGTACTGTCACAGTCCTTCTGCAGCTTTACCAAATAACTTTTTTAGATGAAGCTCATCCTTCAGTAGTTCCCCTAGGCAGGGCTCTTGAGTACAGTATTCCTTAAGTTCCTGCATAGTCAAAACTGTTTTTCTATAGTACTGACACTTGAAAGACAGCTGGGTGTATATAAAATCCTTGGTTAGCAGCTTCTTTCCTTACGTTGCTCCACTACTATCTTGCTTTATATTGCTTCTGAGAAATCTGAGACCAATCTAATTCTCTTACCCTTGTAAGTGACTTCATCTTTTTGGCTGGAGACCTTGCATTTTTAAAGTCGTATAGCTTTACTAGCATAAGTCCTGGAGTTTATCTTTCAGGTAGGAACTTTCAATGTATAGATTCAGGTCTTTTTACCTCCTAAAAGCTTTTCTCAATTACAGTTTTAAATATTAAGTTCTATTCTTTTTTCTTCAGGCATTCCAATAATATGTCTTACCCTTTTTGGTATGTTTTCCATTTCAATAACCATCAAGTGAAAAAAAAGAAAAATTCATTTTCATTCTCTTGGTTGTTTTCTTGCTGTTTTTCATGTCCTTTATTAGATTTGTATTCGAACCTATTGTTTCTTAGGAATCTTAAAATTTAGTCTTCACTTCTGATATGACTTTTTCCCCTTCTGTATCTTTTCTGAGTTCAACCAACACTCAGTTCATTTCTTCCTGTCTTTTTTGTTCCCTTCTGTTCTTAGTTTTGTATTTCAAGTGTTTCGGTTCATATCTCCAAATACTAATTTGAGGATGTTTAATTCCCCTTAAGAGTACTGTGTTAATTTTTTTCTGCTTCGTGTTTTTCTTTTGTTGGGGGGTGGATTTCATTAGCTGAAATGGTTTGATTCACATCCCCCCCCCCCCCGCCCCCTTAAGGTAGCTCTGTACGGATACAGTCCAGTTTTTCCTAGTTCTATTCATTTCATGGTCAGAGTTCCTAGTTCACAAACGCTCTCTTCTTGAAGTTTAGTTTCTCTTTCTTTTCTGTAGGATCCTTAATTTCCCTCTTCTACTTCCTTCTTTCTCTTCATTGTCATATCTCCAAAGGGGACCACCCTCTTCCCTGTGAAGCAATGCTTATTTAAGGCTGCCAATTCTGGTTCTACTTACTTTCAAGCCTGTCTTGGTAGCCAGTGCTGTGAACTATCAAATCCCAGACCTGTGTTCCATATTTTGAAACTTAAGTATTGTATCTCCTCTTTCTGGAGGGAATTATTGTTATTATTTGTGTGTGTGTATGTGTGCGCTTCATCTTAGTCCTCCATGTCCCTATACTCTTTCAGTGAGTCAGGTAAGCTGTCTCTCTCTCATTCTCTACTGCCACAGGAATGGGCAGTATGCACTCTTAAAACTTGGTTTATTTCTCTACTTACAGGTAATACGAACGTTATGGCAATCGGTCTTCCTAATAATGCTGAAGGCATTGGTGAGTGTGACTTATATGCGCTCCTTGTTGAGTTTACAGGACTTTTTTTTTTGGCGGGGGCAGGGGATGGATAGGAAAAATCATAATCAGGCTGCTTCTATTAGACTTCAGACTCAGAAGTCTATACATACGTATCTAACTTGTTGTTAGTTGCCATTGAGTCAATTCTGACTCCCGGGAATCCCAGTGTGCAGAGTACAACTAGTCAATAATGTTTTTAAGGGTATGACTTTTCAGAAGCAGAGTGCCAGGCCTATCTTCCGAGGTACCTCTGGGTGGGTTCAAACTTTCAACCTTTCGGCTAGTAGTCGAGCACTCAACTGTCTGTGCCACTCAAGACTCCAAAACACTGTATTTTAATATACATACTTAAACAGTATATTACAATATCTTAGAAATGTTGCCTTTTCTGTTTTTTCAAACACTTCACCTGTCATCATTAGATTCACTTTTCGGGTCATCTAACAGTTTTCCAGAGTGAGTCTTCATTTTCATCTAATTTGCTTCAGACCTACATTTTGTCCTGAAGAAGTCTACCTGTAATTTTAATAACAACCTCTTATACAACTGTTTTTGTAAGTGATCTGTAAAAGGGCTGTTATGATTATTACCACAACTAATATTTATAGAATGCTTAGTATGTACCAGCTACATTCTAAGCAGTTAATGTATAGTAACTCATTTAATCCTTACAACCATTATTATTTCCATTTTATCAACGAGGAAGCAGAGGCCCAAAAAGGCTAAAGCAACTTGCTCAAGGTCATACAGCTACAATGAACACTAAAAATATGAATCCAGGGAATAATTTTAAATCTGTTAAATATTAATCTCCTTTCTATTTTTTTTTCCTTAATACCGACTGTGAAGTAACTTCTGTAAGCACATAAAACATGCACCACATAAGAGAGTTTCAGGCAACATGCCTTTTTGAGCACTTTGTTTTTAAAATCCAACAACTGAAAATAGTATTAGATGACTAAGGTCTTGAATATAAGGTGATGGAATGACTGCAAGAAGGGAAACCTTGTCTCATTTTGGGCATATATGGTAACTCCCTATCCATGACAAAGAAAGTTAACAGAGCATGTTTACAATTCATCAACTAGCTTCCGGCAAAATGGCGCTCTAGGCAGAGGCACCACGCCGTCCCTCCACAGCAAAGATCTGAAAAACTAAGCCGAACAGAGAAAACAACCCTGAAACCCTAAAACAGCAAATGAAGAGATAAAGAACTCAGCCAAGCACCAAATGGAGTGAGAAAACTGACTGAGAACGGAGAGTGAGGAGAGATTCATGCAGAGGTCCCCTACAGCTAACACAGTGCGGATCCACCATCTTGGACTCCTATTGGAGACCAGTAAACGGGGTACGAGAAAGCAGCTTCACAGAGCTTCCAGTGGGAGACAAAACAACCAGTAATTTGTGATATATGCTTTCCTACCCCACACCCTTCTTCACCCTCACTCGGCCTCCGCTGCTTCCTGCAGCCACAATCTCTTGTCCGGGAAACACCAGCTGCTTGGATTCCACATACCCGAACGGGCTAGCTCTCTGAGTGCCATTTGCTGGCCGCTGGTGTTGCTTTTTTCTGCTTCTTTCGATTTCTTCCTTACCTCTCACCAACTCCCCCCTCCTTTCGCTCAAATACCTGGCTCCGTGCACCATCTTTGCTTCTTCCTGAGGGGCTGCAGAGCTCCAGTAACTTGTGATAGATGCTTTCCCACTCCCTACCCTTCTTCACCCACACTCGGCCCCCTCTGCTTCCTGTGGACACAGTCTCTTGTCTAAGAAACACCGGCTGCTTGGATTCCACCAGCCCGCACTAGCTGGCTCTCTGAGTGCCATTTGTCGGCTGCTGGTGTTGCTTTTTTTTCTGCTTCTTTTGATTTCGTCCTTACCTCTCACCACCCCCACACCCCTTTCACTCAAATACCTGGCTCCATGCGCCATCTTTGCTTCTTCCTGAGGGGCTGTGAAGCTCCATTTGTGTGTGGAGCTGCTTCCCGGTTTGGGCTGCCGCACTGGTGGGATCCCAGGGCTTTTGTTCATTTGTTTGTTTCGAATTGTTTGTTTGCTTTCTTTTCCTGAGTTGGGAGCCCTTTCTGGCCAGGCAGTGCTGCGTGGCAAGGAGACTAGCCCCTCGGCTTGCGCAGACGTGCAGAGGGATCCCCGAGAGCATTTCTTTTCTCGTTGGCTTTTTTTTTTTTCTGTTTTTTTGGGGGCTTTTCTTGTCCTTTTTTTTTTTTAATTTGTTTTTTCTTTTCCCTCTTTTTCCCTTTTTGTTTTTCTTCATTACTCAGTTTCTCGTCTCTCTATATCTTCCTTCTCTTTCTGTTCTCTGAGTACCTGGCGTTGTACACCTCTACGCCTTCTAGCCAGGCTGTACCGCGACACCTGAGAGCAGCTTCCCCAGACCTCATAGCTGCACCGGTGGGATCCCTGGGAACTCTGCGGTTCTTTCACCTTTCCGATTTTTATCTATTCATTCTTTTCTTCCTCTTCCTCTTTCTGTTTGTCTCCATTTCATAGTCTCTCATCTCTCCACTCCAACAGCAAGCTCCCCTAGCATTCTTTTTTGTTTGTTTGTACGTTCTTGGCTCCTGTTCCTCTCTCCTCTCTCCCATATCCATCTTAGCTCCACACATAACAATCTCCCTGCTACATCCTGCCTACCTGCACTGTGCGCTTAACATCACACCACCAAGCAGCACAGGTACGGCCTACTGGAGTCTGCCATGCACTGATTACCGACCCGCCCTGGTGGCTGTAGTAAGTGCCACAAACAACCCGTCCCAGTAACTCCTCTTAAGCTAGACCTGCCCTGCCGTACCCTATCTGAGTGACTGACCCTGCTAATTGGAGAAGGAGGCAAAAAGTATTGTGCCCACAGACGAGCAAACAACAAAGAACACACAGTCCGCCTGCTCAGACATAGTCAAATTAAAAAAAAAAAAGAAAACGGACGAAACAAACAAATCTACAATCAATAAACGAGAAAAATAACTACTGAATGCCCCGAAGACAGCAGACAATATAAAAACATTTACAAAAACAGGACAGGATGGTTCCAGTAGGTGTCCAAAATAAAACACCAGATGCCTCTCCTCTAAAGAAAATGCACTAGAACTACCTGATAGGGAATTCAAATCTCTAATACTCAGACTTCTCCAACAGCTGAGACAAAAAGCCAACAAACATGAGGAAAAAATAGACAAATTCATGGAAAATACAGACAAAAAATTGGAAGAATTCAGGAAAATAATGCAGGAACAAGATGCCAAAATAAATTCACAACTAGAAATTATACAAAGACAACAATTAGAAATCCAAAAGATAAACAAGATTTCAGAAATGGACAGTGTCATAGAAGGGCTGAGAAGCAGATCTGAAACAGTGGAAGACAGGATCAGTGGAATTGAAGACAAACAGTTGGCTACAACTCTGTTTCAGGAAAACTCAGAAAAAAGAACAAAGAAAAATGAAGAGACCCTGAGAGTTATGTGGGATACAATTAAAAGCAAAAATGTGCGAGTGATTGGAATTCCAGGAACAGGGGAGAAAACATAAAACACAGAGAGGATCACTGAAAAATTGCTGACAGAAAACTTCCCCAATATCATGAAAGATGAAAAGCTGGCCATCCAAGAAGCTCAACGAACCCCATATAGGAGAGACCCCAAAACAAAATCACCAAGGCATATCATAATCACACTCACTGAAACCAAAGACAAACAAAGAATCCTGAGAACAGCTTGTGAAAAACAAGAAGTCACATACAGAGGAGAAACAATAAGACTAAGCTCAGATTATTCAACAGAAACCATGGTAGGCAAGAAGGCAATGGGACGACATATAAAATCTGGAAAGAAAAAAAATTACCAGCCAAGAATAATATATCCTGCAAAATTCTCGTTCAAATTTGATGGTGAAATTAGGTCATTTCCAGAAAAACAGAAATTACGGGAATATGTAAAAGTCAAATCAAACTTACAAGAATTATTAAAGGGAGTTCTTTGATATGAGGACAAACAGCTTCAGCTCACAGGCAGAATCTAGGATGCAGGATCGTACCAGCCAGATACCAATCTAGGAAATGAACTCTTGAGGACTATCCAAAACCCAAAGAAATACAACAGGGAATCAGAGCAGTTAATCAGTAAATGACAACAACATCAAAACAACAGAAGAGGGAATAAATGGCATAGGTATAAAACCTTCTAATGGAGAGGCAGGCAAGGCGATACCAAGTAATGGTAGACTGCTTCAAACTTAGAAAGACAAGGGTAAAATTCATGGTAACCACAAAGAAAGTTAACAAACATACTCATTAAAAAAAAAAAGAGGAAAAACATAAAGTCTCAGCAAAAACAAAACCTACAAAAACAAAAGAAATGAAGAAAAAAATCCACAAACAAAACTAACTCAGCACAAGAGAGTAAGAAGAACAAAGAAAACTTCAGCACCACAAAAAAAAAGCACTACAAAATGACAGGAACAAACTCACATCTATCAATAATTACACTGAATGTAAATGGACGCAATGTACCCATAAAGGGACAGAGAGTGACAGAATGGATAAGAAAATAGGATCCATCGATATGCTGTCTAAAAGAGACACCTTAGAAACAAAGATGTGAATTTATAAAAGTCAAAGGTTGTAAAAAAAAATATCAAGCTAATAACTACCAAAAAAGAGCAGGAGTGGCAATTCTAATCTCAGATAAAATACTTTAAAACAAAATATACCATAAAAGACAAAGAAGGACACTATATAATGATTAAGGGGACGATCCATCATGAAGACATAACCATAATAAACATCTACGCACCCAATGACAGGTCTCCAAAATACATAAAATTCATCAACTAAATAAGTAATATAAGCCTATTGTTTAGAATTATGGTGATAGATAGTAGACGAAAATCTAAAAGAATTAAAAATAGTTGTTGTCTTATGGAGCTGAAGTGGGAAGAAAGACTGCAGCTAGGGACCCTTTTTTGGAGCACTTTCAATGCTGCTTAACATTGTAAAATGAAGTGCATGCATTACTTTGATAAAAACTAAAGTTAATTTTTATAAAGTACATGACACTTCATCCTTCTTTATCACTCACAGGACTGGTAAAAATGGAAGACGTTGATGACACCTTTCATTGGCAAGTATATGTGTGGGACAAATGGCACTCATATACTCTTTGTAGGAATACAAATTGATGCCACCTTTGTGGAAGGCAATTTGGAATTACAGGCAGTCCCTGGGTTACAAATGTCCTACTTATACTGGTAAAGCCTATTATATTAAAAATTTGAGGTAATACAATGGTTCATAATAACAAACGGGTGCTACTTTGCAATGCATATCAAAACATCATTATTACTGTATTATCATGTTAAAGATGTTTTAGTGTATCTGGAAGTGTCTAATCTTTAATGTTTTTTATACATAGGAAAGTACACTACATACTATATATTAAGATAAACATTTGACTATCTAATGTTAGGTATAAACCTTAACTAACTGTTCTGACTTACGTACAAACTTAACGACAGGCTTAGGAACGGAACTCCTTCATAATCCAGGGACTGCCTTACTTATGAAAAGTTAAAGTGTCTTTCAACCAGATAATTCCACTTCTAGGGAATCGGTCCTTCAGAAGTATTCATACAAGTATGAAAGAATGTATGCGCAACAGTGAAAAACTAGAGATGCTGTAACCATCAGTAGGGGAATGATTAGCAACAGGTAAACTATTGAGTCACTTGGTATACCTATGTTTATATGTGCATTCAGAAAGGTCCCAGAGGGAACAGCTAAACTACTAACAGTGTGAAAGCAGGATGGAAGGATGATTTTAACTTTTCTATGTTTTTAATTTCTTTTTCTTAAGAGTAAATATACAATAAGTCAATAGTAAAAAAATAAAATAAAAACGGTGTTTTTATAATAAGAAAATTTAAGAAGGAATGACAAGCTACACGAGAATTTCATTTTCCTACTGTAACTGTCAACCAGATGAATGTTCTTCCCTACAAAATCTACAAGGGAATTAATAGGTGTGATCATTGATTTATTGATATAATCAACCAAAAGTTCCAGTAAAACTGTAAACTTCTCTAGGAGACATTCTACAGAGAATATTTGAGATTCTATATGTTAAGATGTATACATAAGCAACCAAATAATAGTATAGTTTCAATATAAAAAAAACTCATCACAAGTTAGCTAACTCTTCATTATCCAAGCCAACAGAGAATAGTGACCCATAAAAATTCTCCAAGTTTTATAGTTATGGAATGTATATTTTTTAAAAACAGGTTTGAAGTTTTTATGAGTTCACAAAGTTCAAGATAAATATTAAAGATACTCTACAATGACTGGACTCAGTAGGAGCTAGAGAGCTATCTGGCTGTTGCTGGTCTCTTCCTTGTTCTACCATCAAGATGGAAACAGTCTAGCATAGTGATACAACTCACTGGCTTAAACAGCAATGTTATTATTCTTTCTAAGCTTACTATTGTAAGGAAAAGAAATGCTAAGGATTTGGGATTACTGGGTTTTTGTTTTCCAAGGGTTCAATGTGAAAGAAGAATAAATTCACGCCAATGATAAAATCAAGAGGAAACTGAAAAGTACCGAGGAGACCGAAAAGAGAGATTCTAGGTAACATTCTAGGTAACGATACTCTACGATTTAAAGCGAAAGTGAGCAGAAGGAAGCTATTCTTTGATAGAATACAAGTTTCTGTCTCTTTGGATTGAAGTTCTGGTTCTATGACTGATATAACTTCAGGTAACAATTAATTTGTGTCTTAGTTTCCCTCTCTTCTAAATAAGGAAAACATCACTTACCATACAAGAAGGATGTACAATAAAATAAAATAATTCACGTGAATGGGCTTTCAGCTCTTCAGAAAAAATCTACAAATCTTTAAGAATGAACCTGAAAAGCTAATTAAAAATAAGATGACTATGTCAAAATTAAGTCTGAAACAGTAGCCTACAGGGCCTTTAAGACTTACATTATGAGCTATCACTTTTACACAAAATAACAGAATTCAAACTAAGGTTGAGTCTGTAATGCAAAGCAAATGAACTAACTTGAGCAATCAAATAAGATCATTTATTAATATATTAACAGAGTGAAAATAAGTTAAACAGGTTATTCAGCCATCATGTTGATTTGATACAACCTAAAAACAATGATGTAAAATGATGACATTCTCTTGCTGTTTCTCTTTTGAAAACGTATTTGGAGCTGGCTGCTCAAAAGATATGTAATCACTGAACAATAAAAGCTATATGGTATTAAAAACAAAACAAAAGTGGTTAAACACATACACAAAGGGACTATTCTTTGGGTTATAACATCATCCTTAACTAGCAAATTAAAGTTTCGAAGTCTAAAAGTAATAGATGTCATTAACCAGCATTTACCGAGCAATATATATATTAAGCACCACAAATACAAAAAAGTGTTAGACTCAATATGCCTGGCCTACAACTAGACTGTAAACTGTGGCCAAATAGTTGACAGGACAAGAAAACACTAAATTCCAACTACGTATATATGAAAAATGACAAATTACTATGTACTGTTTATAACAAGTTCTATAGAAAGGAGTAGGAACTAGATAACACAGTGAAAACAAAAAAGAAAAGATTTGGGGACGCTATCTCAGCATTTTTATTATTGCAGTTTAAGTTATAGTAGCTTACCTTGTTTTAATACAGTGGTTATCACACATCTGATTGGAGATTTATAGAAACCTTGGGAAGGAGGCAGGGCCAATGCTCACCTTGTTTCTGAGATGAAGAAACTGAGGTTTCAAGTAGTAAGGCAACTCACCCAAGATCACACACAGGCCAGGAGGTGGAAAAGCCAGGGCGAGAGCCTAGTCAGTCTGCCGACTTTGTCCAGAGCTCATTTCTACTACACTAAATTCTAAATTATCAATATAGCGAGAACTCAGAAATCTCCCAATGCAGCATTTCCCTGAACAATCTGATTAAAAAAAACTCCTGGGGCATGCATTAAAAACAGATTTTCAGGGTCCCCTGCAGACCTACTCAATCATAACCTCCAGGAGAGGTTTCGTATTTTTAACAAGAGCCCCAAGAGATGATTCTCGTGATTAGGGAAGTTTGGGAAATACTGTTCTATACTTGCGATGTCCAATATGGCAGCTACTACCTGCATGTGGATAAAAAAAATGCAGTTCCTCAGTTGTGCTTAAAAAAAAAGAGTCCACTGCCATCAAGCCAATTCTGACTCACAGTGACCATACAGGACAGAGTACAACTGCCCTATAGGGTTTCCAAGGAACAGCTGATGCATTCAAGCTGCTGACCTTTTGGTTAGCAGGTGAGCTCTTAACCACTGCATGCCACCCAGACTCCTCAGTCATACTAGCTACGTTTTAATTGTCCAACAGCCACACGTGGCTAGTACCATGCTGGACAGCACCATTAGTACAGAAAGTTCTACTGGGCAATGCTGATTCTAGACCAACCCTTCAACTGTGAACATGAGGAAACTGAGGCACAGGATCTTGTTTAACAAGTGCCATGGAGCTAGTGTCAGAACTGCAACTCTCACCTAGTCTGCCAATGTCCCTCTTACTTGTCGTGTCCCACCTTAAATTCAGGGTCTATTTAAATGAGAATTCTTTTCTCTTCTCCCTTTCCCTTCCAGCAAAGAAAAGGAAGTCTAACTTTGCGGGGGGGAAAAAAAATCCTCAAAGAAAGTTTATTCAAGAATCATGATTAGATCGAAAACCAATCTTCAATCTTTGTATAAAATCAAAAGCAGTCTTAGACAGCTAAGAATGCCCTGGTGTTAGACATAGACATAACTTGTTGTAGTTACTTTAAGTCCTTCCTCTTCTCCTGGCCTGATGTTTTCTCTCTCTCTTAGATATAAAACCCCGAAACCAATGACACATATCGACTGGCTTGACTTGAAATTATAAAGTGAAAAAATTAAATTTGATAGTACTAGCAAACATTTCAAATTTAGAAAGAGCAACCCAAAGAATGGTGACTTAACACTGTGGTCACTCAGACCACTGAACAATCCTGGCTTTTAGTATTTCAGTGATTTAGCATTTATGACATTAATAATCTTGTTTTTGCTTCTAAACAAATTTATCTTCTTTTGACCATTACAATCTTGTTTAAAACAATATAAAACAAATTGTTTTAATTTCCAACGTAACTAAGGAACTAAAAGCATCTGAACATCTAGGAAGGTTTAAATACTAATCAGGTCAACATATAATCAGCCATGAAAAAATTTTAGCAGTGCCTTCTTCAAAAATAAAACCAGTTGTTCCTGTTTAGTATGTTTAGAATGCAAATATCTCCAAAGTCAATCAACTTAAGTCATGACAGTTCATGCTTAAAGGAAAACAACTTGCAACTCCATATTAATTAAAATCTTAAAGACACAACCATACAGTTTTATTTTCTCCCCCACTATTCAGTATGCAATTCCATGTTAAATTCTAGTCATTAGAGGAAATACTGTATTTCAAAGTTTGCATAAAACAAAAAATTCAGCAGTTAAAGAAAATAGGCTAACATGATACTTAGGAACAGACACTTATTCATGAGTTTTTCCAATAATCTGGGAGGTGCCAAGAAGCCCTGAGTATGGAGTTCTGTGTAAACAGAAACTCTTGTTATTCAGAGAAAGGAGATAGTGCAAAAAAAAGCTATTTTCTTTTTAAACACTCTTCAGTATTGAGGTAAACAACAAAAATACCATCTAAACACACAAGAGCGAAGCAACAGTCTCTTTAAGTCACAAAAGGGGGGTGGGAAAATATCTGTTCTCTAAATTTTAAACAAGGACCTGAGAGAGCTTATACTAAAACAGAAACTTATTCTCTAGCTTTCAGACTCGATACATTACTTACACATTTGTTATGTCTTAACTCCCACTTAACCATATTAGGGAGAGAAAACACTTGCCCCAAGATTCTTATGCCAATTAAACTAGTTTTGGAGGGAGGAGACCTCATCAAGTGAAAGAAAACATTAGAAAATTGCAAGTGACAATAGTTTAAATCAACCACTGGGAAATCGAACTATCTCAACTATCAGGTGATAAATACTGGAACAATTAAAATATTGCAAACTCTAAATAAATGTTAAAGTGTTGCATAAATTCCAGATCTCAGAAAAGACAGAACTGTTTAAAAAGAAAAAAGAATGAACTGTGGAGGAAGAGTCCTTGGAAGGCAAGCTCACAAGGAACACGTAAGATACGGGTTGGGGGAGAGGAGGCACAGTTCTTCGGATCATCCCTCTATCAGGAGATGCTTCTAACAACTTCAGTACTATCCTCACAGACAATCTTAGGCTTCCTTAGGGAAAGTGATTTAGGCAATAAGCAAATGTGCTTTGAGACAGGAGAACTACAGAGTTAATGCTGAAATTTCTAACTTTAAAAAGATGCGCTAGTGACAAAAAAACAGCTGTGAAATCCCCAGAGGGCGTAATTCCCTAGCTTCCTGTAGAAAAACAGCAACCATCCTCAGACATGTAAGCCAAGACACCTGAAAGTGACCAAGCAAAGTTTTTGGCTGGCCTTCGCTTATCTCTCAAAACCTCCTTCCCCCACTACCCTGCTGTTCTTTCCTGGCACACAAAATATAGGCCAATGAGCGGTGGGTGGGTGAGGAGGATGTGAGAGAAAATTTGAGAAGTAAAAAGAGAAGCAACTTAACAAGAACATGAATGAGACTGAGGAGTCTCATAAGGGTAGGCAAACACCAACAAGAACTACTGGAAAACGAAGCGGGCTTTCCTGGGCAGTAGTGAACGCTCAGCGTCTGAAGGAGTTTAAGCAGAAGTCAGACTACCTACCACTTGTCAGAGAGGCTGCAGAGGGGACGGCTGCTTGGGGTGACCTCTAATGTCTCTTCCGACTCTGAAATGTTAGGATTCTTATTTCACAATAGAGAACGCAATAGTCACAGAAGCCCACCGACTTCGAACCCTTTTAACTGAGCGGCCTAGGCAGCTGCTTCCCAAACACCACTCCCACCTCTCCCTCCCACACGTGCCCACCCCGCCCCCTTTCAATATTTCCACCTCCACGTGCGAAATGCCTCTCGGCATTGACCCCAAAGCAGATAAGCGCCTTCTCCCGCAAAGGACTAAAACTATGCCTCCTCTGAGGGAACTGAGGGCTTAACTCTCTCACTCTGGGCGGCTAAAAACGGGAAAAGTCCCCCATCCCACCTCCCCCACGTCAGAGCAGGAGGGAGGGCGGGACACATAGAAAAACTTTCTCAAAATTTTGTCCCAAAGAGTGGAGAGGATAGCGAGAACCCCAGCGAGGCCGGGGCGGAGGGGATGGGGGGAGGGGAGCCCCCGAATCGTTTAACGGCCGGTAGGGGGAGGGGGGACCCCGGAGGTTGAGGGGGCGTGGGGTGGAGAAGCAGGCCTGGGAGCCGAGGTCAGGCAGTTGCAGGCGTCCCCCCCACCTTGCACACAAAGCGGCTGCCGCGCTCGGCTCTCACCAGATCCTTTGTGTTTTCCATCAGGGCCTCATGGGTAGGGGTTGTCCGTGCTCCCCGGGCCCGCGGCGCCCCCTCCCCGCGCTGGGGACAGGCGCCTCTACCCGGGACTGCAGTGACTGCAGGGGCCCCTAGCTGGGCCCAGACCTGTGGCGGCTGCGGCAGCCCCCGGATTTCCCCCCTTTAACTCGGGTGGCCCCAGGATATCAACAACATTAGCATAGCCCTCCCTCCCCAGCGCGCCTGCGCCGTGACCTGCGCCCCGATTGGCCCACTTCCCTACATACCCTCCTTTCTCTCTTACAGCGTGGGACCCTCAGCAGGCTCCGTACGCTAAGGGCCGTACCAAGACGAAGGGGTGGAAAAAGAAATCTGGGCTTTGGTTAGCCAAGTGCTTAAAAAGTCAAGACGAAGAGTAAAAGTTTCATTCAGTCATCCCAGTTCCTACTCTGGCTGTCTTGTACTCCTTTCAATGTGTTGCAGCTGCAGAGTTGTGTTGGAAAAATTTTCCACTCCTGTCACGCCGCTTCTCCCTACACCCGGAAGATTGGCCCTCCCGGAGGAACTCCCACAGGGGGAGGGGGCACACTAGGGGAGTGGGCGTTACGGAGGGAGGTAGTGTTGGGTCACGTGCTAAGAGGCTGCGCAGGCTCCTTTCGACCTCCCCGGGCCTCTCTGGCAGCGGAAAGCGAAGCGACCTGGCGCATGCGCAGTGCGATTCCACGTGAGCGCCTGCGTTTCTTCTGAAACCCAACGATGCCACCGGAGCGAAGAAACCGAATGAAACCGGACCGGAGTACCAGAAAGAAGCCAAACCGGATGACTCCGATGAAGCCGGGCCGGAGAACCGGAGCGAGGCCGGACGGACCGGACTCAAAGGCTGCCCCTTCATTCCAGCGGAAACCACCGGCCCGGCCAAGCGCGGCGACCGCTACAATCGCAGCTGCGGTGGAGGAGGAGAGGCGGCTCCGGCAGCAGAACCGTCTGGCGCTGGAGGAGGACAAACCGGCCGTGGAGCGGTGCCTGGAGGAGTTCGTTTTCGGCGACGCCGAGGACGACGAGGACGCGTTGCTGCGGCGTCTTCGGCGGCCGCGGGTGAGGGAGGCCGCGGCGCGCGGGCTGGGCGCGCTCGGGCGGGGCTCGCGGATGGCGGTGAGGCTCCGTGGGCGGAGCCTGGGCGACCTGCGGCGGCGGGAAAGCTCAGGTGGGAGGAAGCCCGAGAACGCGGGCGCCGAGGGGCGCCTCTGTGCGTACTCCGCCTCCTGTCTTTGAACTGGAAATCTCTGGAGGGCGGAGACCGCGTCTTCTTCCGCCCCTGTGGAAGCCGCTGCGTTTGGTATCCAGCAGGCGCTCAACGTGTATTTTATAGTCATGAGCATCTTTTTGCGGCTCAGTTTAACTCTCATTTTCCAGAACTTTGTTTCAATCCAACTTGGTCGGTCGATCACCTACCTCAGCCGCCTGCCGAGCTTGTTAATGTGGATTGCGGAGTTACACTGCGTTTGCGGAACCAGAATTCGTGGACACAGGCCAGGGAACCTGTATTTTAGCGACTTTCCTAGTGATTATTACACGCACCAACTTTTGAGAAGCACAGTGTATTCGTTTATTCCACAAATTGAGGTTGTTGGGTCCAGATATTCTTTGGCAAGGGCAGCCTTGTGTATTGATTATAATTTTTTGCACTTAAAAAAATCATTCTTTTTGTTCTATATTTGGCTTTTATACCCAACCATCGTTCTACGCAATGGAGAAGACACAGTAATGGACAACAGTGTCAGAAATTCCTGTCCTCTTGTAACTTACGTGCTACTGGCAGAGACGAGATAAAGGAGATAAAATAAGTAAAATTCAAGTATGTTGGTGACCAGAGAGATTAATAAAGCATTCAAGAAAGGGAGATAAGCTTTGTGCAGGAGGCTGTGAAATTTTTTCGGTAGGGTGGCCAAGGAAAGCCTCCCTGAGAAATTACCCCGCAGACGTTTGTTAAATGAGTGCTGATCCAGCAAGTATTAAGTGCTGTCAACACCTCGTTTGGTGCTGTGGGAGAAGCTGCTGGAATCTGATCGGAAGATACAGAACTAATACTGGAAAAATGCTGAACTGTGTGTCAGTTCTATAGTGAGGAAAAAGAACAAGTCTCTGAAGTGGAGTTGTTAAGATTTCATGTAGAAGGTGGGATTTTTTGGGCTTTGAAGGATCATAGGCCAGTCATAAATTATCACATCGTTTGGGGAAGTTCAAACTCACATTAGGGAGTATTCTGTGATCTAGATTGAGATTTGGTAGTATAAAGTTTCTTACAGAGGTAAGGTTGAAAACGGTTAAGAGAAATGGAGGAGAGGTATTTCTAAGAAAAAGACATGGGGATTAATTATGACATTATGTTATTTTATCTTTAATGCTAGTTTCTCTCTGGTCCTGTAATTTCTGTAGTTCTGGAATTTTTCCTGCTGTTCATCTGCCAACTTAACCTTTTGTTTGCTCTTGTTTTCATCTGTTCCTTTCAGTACATTGATTCTCTCTTTGATTTTTCCATTTTGCCTTCCCTGTCCAGGCTGTGGTGCCATTTTCTGGCCTCCTTGTTTTCTGCTTCTATCTCTAGTACTTGCTTTGGTAACGTTCTGTTCCATTATTTCATCAGAGGACCTCAAACACAAAGCATTCTGCAAGCCATCTGACTACAGAGTGTCTGTACCCCCATCATGGGATATGAAAAACTCAGTGCTTCAGGGTGTTTTGTCTTCTCTAGATTGAAGTACATGAGGACTCTGGCGACTCAGAGGTGGAGAGTGAAGCAAAAGATAAGTTTTCCCCTCAAAAGAAGCCAGTTTGGGTGGATGAAGAAGATGAAGATGAGGAAATGTAAGTTGCCTATCTTTTTCAGAGTTTCTCTGGACATTAGAAAAGTTATTTTACAGGTTTTTAAGTTCTCTTTATGAAGATGTAATTGTGTGAAGATTTGAAAAATGTAGGAACTGTAAATACAAATAAAGTATCGATATAGGAAATAAGATAAATTTGAAGAACATAGGAAAAATAAGAAAAAAATTTCACTGTCAAGGGAGAACCACATGTTGGCGTACTTGTCTCCCTCTTTTTTCTATGCTGTACAGAATAGTTGAGAGCACAGTGTTTGGGTCACACCTGAGTTTGCCTCCTACTTTGGCCAGATCCTAACTATGTGGCCTGGGGCAAGTTTGGAACCTACCTTTTCCTGTTTGTAAAGCAAGGATAATGATAGTAACCATATCAGAAAGCTATTAGGGTTAAATGAGATAGTGTATGTAGAACTGAGTAAAGACTAAAAAGTGTTAGTTGGCATACACGATTCGTACTTCCTTAGTTCAATGTGCCGTATACGTAATATTTTGACTTTTTCTTACTAAATGATACATTGCAAGCATTTCTCCCCATATCAAGCCATCCCTTTCCCCTTTTTAAAAGAAACCTTTATAAACATTTTTAATGGTTATAGTATAGCCAATTGTATGAATTAACCATAATTTACATACCTATTTGTTGGACAAATAAGCTTTTTTATTTTTTTCTTTAATAAGTGTTGACGTAAACGTTTTTGCACATAAATTTTTGTCCACCTTTCTATTATTTCCTTAAGGATTCTTTGAGGTGGAATTACTTAATCACAGAATGTTTGATCAATTACTTGATCAAAAAACATTTTTAAGGCTATTGGTGAATACTGCCAGAATGTATACCATGAGGTATTTATCTTCTCACTGAAAGGTGTCCATCACCCTGTTCTCATAATCAGTGAGTGATTTATCTTTTTTCAGACTTTGTCAGTTTGGTGGGTGGGAAATAATATCTGTACTCAATTTGTGTTGAGAAGATGTTTTTGTTGTTAGTGGTATCTTTTCTCATAAGAATTATCATGTTTTTGTTTGTCTATGGGAGACTGTTTCTTAATGATTTTAATGTATCAACTTTTTACATATTAAGAATTTCAAACGTTTATATGTTAGTTTTATTGCAGATTTTTCTCCCAGCTTTGTGTTGGCTTTTAAATTTTGTTTATAATTTTTTTTTAACTGTATAAAATATATACATTTTTAAATTACCGAACCTGTGAATCTTTTTTTTCATTATTTTTGCTGTTGTTTTTAACAGTAAAGTCCATTACAAAAAGACAAATATTTGCCTTTCTTTTTCTTTATAGCATGTTGAAGTATATTTTCTATACATTTAACTTTTTGGTTTACCCAGGATTTAGTTCAGTGAATGGTGTAAGCTGTGACTAGGTAAGTCGTCGTGAACGTGAAATACTGGCTCTCCCAAAGGTAAACTAGGTGATAGAAAACATTAGAGACCCTCTTTTGTTTTGGGAAGAATGATGCACATGTGTGCATATGAAATGTTTCATGTCTTACCAATCTTGATGTGTCGTTCAATTAGATGTTCTCTCAAGATACCAAAGGCAACAGATATTTATGTTGACTCCTTAAAAGTTGTGTAAAGCATGCCCTTTTGATTTTTTATAGGGTTGACATGATGAACAATCGGTTCCGGAAAGATATGATGAAAAATGCCAGTGAAAGTAAACTTTCAAAAGACAAGCTTCAGAAGAGACTTAAAGAAGAGTAAGTGTCTTTTTCATGTGATTTACCAAGAGGTATTTATCACTAAAGGTGCCCTGGTGGCACAGTGGTTAAGCACTCAGCTGCTAACTGAAAGGTTGGCACTTCAAACCCACCAGTGACTCCATGGGAGAAAAGACTGATGATTTGCTCCTGTAAAGATTTATAGCTTAGGAAACCCCTTGGGGCAGTTCTACTCTGTCATATATAGTCACTGTGAGTTGGAATCAACTCGATGGCACACAACGTTTATAACCAATAGTTTATTTTGGTTTGCACGGTCTTTGGTTATAAAAACTTGGGTAGTCGAGTTTCTGTTTTGAAACAGTAAGAGAATTAGTGTTGGAGGAAGTGGCTAAATGTCAATTTTTGGGTGGAGGGTGGGAGAATACAACAAGCACAAAGAAAATTTGGAAAAAAATCTTATAATCCTGTCAGTATAACCAAACGATAATATTGTTTATTTGCGTATTTATTTCCGTATAGTAAACTCTTTTTTCTACAACTTTGTAATATGAAAATTAAAAAAAATCCACACACCTGTTAGCTGCATTCAATGATTTTTAATATTTTGCCATATTTGCTTTATATGGGTGTGTGTGCGTGTGTTTTCCCAATCAATTTGAGAGTAAGGTACAGACAACAGTACATTTCACCTCTAAATTCCTCAGTGTACATCGCCTCAGACTAAGGATATTTCCTTTTATGTCCACGATACTATTGCCACACCTGAGGAAATTATTATGTGATTGGCGAGTCTGTATTTCTCCAGTTGTCCTAAGGTTCATGTGTTATATTTGCATTTGATGAAGTTTTGTAGATTCTTACCAATATGGTAATTTTCTTCCAGACCTGTTCTATTATGTACTGCTCTAGGTACTATGGGATTGGTTTATAACCATGAAGAAACTTCCTCACTTAGTCCTCTAGATCTCGAATGAGTTCATGAGTACAAATAAGAGAATCATATAATTAGACATAAACAATTTAATGAGTAAGTATCAAGGATTACTGTAGATAATCAGAGGTTCATGAAAATTTTTAGTATAGGCAGGTTGGGACTATTCTGTGTGCGTAGCCTTTCTTTTCTTATAGGCAATAGCTTTTTCAGAAGAGATTCTGTATATATTTTCAAGTATTATTTAATGTATACGTTTTATGTATTGTACAATTGCTTTTTTCTACTTTTACTTAGATTTCAGCATGCCATGGGAGGAGTACCTGCCTGGGCAGAGACTAATAGACGGAAAACATCATCAGATGGTAAGTGTTGATATCACTGTTTAAGCTAGTAAATTGAGTTCATTCATATTCCTGTTCTGTTGTTACTTGAGCTTTCTTAGGAGCCTTATCAAAACCAGATGTTTCAAATATATCTAGTTTTGACATCTATCATTTTTATGAGGGAAGCCTTTTTTCAATTTTGTAAGGCTTACGTAATAGCACATTCTCTACTGTAGGGATGATAAGGATGGATGGATTTTATGATGTTTCTTCCTCAACAGAACTATGTCGCATTACAGCATGGGATTAAGGAAAGATAGGTGGTGTTTGTTACTGCTTGATTCAGAGTCCCTTCTGAAGATGTTGACAGCTAATCTGGATGTTTATTAGGATATCTAAAATGAATGATTTTAGAATGTAGCATCATCTGTAGAACTATAACATTTAGGTCTGCATAGTTATGAATTAAGGTTATGCTAGCTATTGAAACAGAAAAAGGCCCAGATACTAATGTCTTTGTTCTATGGAAGTTCTTTTTTCATGCACATAAAATTGGGGTGGTGTGTGCTCTACTTCAGGACCCCAGTTTACAGAGGTTCTGCCATCTTCAGGTTGTGTTTTCTAAAGTTGCCCAGGATTTTGACATCCATTTGGCTTATGGGAGAAGAGAGAGCAGCTCACCCAAAGGAGGTTTTTATGGGTCTGTCCTAGAAGTGGTACATACCACCCACATTTGATTGGCCAGACGTTGGTCATAAGGCCACACTCACTGCATGGGATGCTGGGAAATGTAGTTTGCCCTTGTACCTAGGAGAAAAACGAAATTAATTCCATCAACAACTAACCAGTCCGTTACCGTCTGGGATATCTTAGTCTAATACTTTCATTTTACAAATGAAGAAAGTGAGGTTCAAAGAAGGAAAATGACCTGTCCAAAGTATACTTACTATCTGCAGAGTAGTGACTACAACCCAGCTTCATGTTTATCTCTATCACGTTTTATATCTATAAGTACTTCATTGAGTATCTTTAAAAGAATTATCCCCCTTTTAGGTGTCCTGGTGGCACAGTCTTTAAGTGTTTGGCTTCTATCCAAAAAAGTCAGCAGTTCAAATCCACCAGCTGCTCCTTGGAAACCCTATGGGGCAGTTCTACTCTGTCCTGTAGGGTCACTATGAGTCGGAATGAGCTAGATGGCAGCGGGTTTGGTTTTGGTTTTTGATATTCCCCTTTTAAACATTATCACGATACTGTCATCACACAGGTCCAAAAAAGCAGTAGTATTTCCTTAATATCATGGATTGGTGGTTGTGTTTTGTTAACTTATCATCCCTTTTTTAGCTTGCTTTGTTTTCTGATTGGTTTTCATAGTGCTTTTAAATCTGGCTTGATGTGTTTTGGGAAACCTTGGTGTGGTGGTGGTTAAGAGCTACGACTGCTAACCAAGAGGTCAGTAGTTCAAATCCACCAGCCGCTCCTTGGCAACCATATGGGGTAGTTCTACTCTGTCATGTAGGGCCGCTATGAATCAGAATCCACTCAATGGCATCGGATTGATGTCTTTTATAAGTTTTGGAAATTCTTGGATATTATACCTTCAAATGTAGTTTCTGTTTTAGTCTCCGTTTCCTTTTGGGAGACCAATTACGTGTATATTAAGTGTTTTTAACCTATTGTGTGCTCTTTTTTGTATTTTACATTCTTTTTCTTTCTGTATTTTAGTCTGCATATTTTTCTGATCTGTTTTCCCCACCATTCTGTTTTCAGCTAATTTTGATATGCTGTTAAAACCATTCACCGGAGTCTTAATTTTAATTATTGTATTTTTCAGTTATAGAATTTCCAATTAATTGTTTTTTATAGTTTCTAGTTTTCTGGCAGGGAGCCCTGGTGGTATAGTAGGTAAGCACTTGGCTGCTAACTGAAAGGTTGGTGGTTCGAACCCACCAGCCACTCTGTGGGAGAAAGATGAGGCAATCTGCTTCCATAAAGATTTTTGTCGTTGGGTACTGTTGAGTTGATTTCCACTCCCAGTGACCCTGTGTGACAGAGCAGAACTGCCCCATAGAGTTTCCTAGGCTGTAATCTTTATGGGAGTAGAGTGCCAGGTCTTTTTCCTAAGGAGCTGCGGGGTGGGTTCGAACTGCCAGCCTTTTAGTTAGCAGCCAAATGCTTAACCATTGCACCATCAGGGATCCTTTTGTAAAGATCACAGTCTTGAAAACCCTATGGGGCAGTACTACTCTGTCCTATAGGGTCACTATGAGTTGGAATCTACTCTGGTAACAGGTAGTTCTCTGGCTAAATTCTGAATCATGTCTTTCATTATCTTTGAACATATTAAGCATAATATTTTCAAAGTTTGTGTCTGGTAACTCCTGTGGATCTTCTGTGGAGATGATCTATTTTGCCATTTGGTTTTCAGTCAAGTTAGCTTATCTCATTAATATTGACTTAGTTATTTTTCACTGAGTGCTAGACGTTATATATGAAAAACTATGTTGATTAATTAGAGGCCTGGGATTATGTTATCTTTCTCTAGAGAGTATTTGTTTTTTTCTGGTAGATAAGTAGCCGGGCAAGGAGCACTAGGAATCCCAGAGTTTCTTAATCCAGTGATGGATTGTGATTATTCTAACCTGGGTCTCAGTCCCTGGAAGATTTTCTTAAAATTCTTTGATTTAACCCTTAATCCTGGGGCGTCGCCTTTTGCCACCCCAATACAAAGCCTGGGTGGTTTACCAGAGCCGCTCAACAAACTGAGAGAGCTCCTGGCTCTAGGTTTTGTCTCTTAGCCCCATGAGTCTTTTAAAAACTGCTCAGCTTCTCATCTAAAATTGTTAGTCATCTCTAGGGGAGAAGCAGCCCTATTAGCTCTTTTTGAACTTACGGTACACTGTGTGCTGACATTGATGTTTCAGTCACCCAAAAGTTCTAGTTCTTTTTCATGTGAGTTGTAAAGCTTAATCTGTTATCTGCCTTATTGCTAGTTTTGCCATAGATAGTACACTACTCTTTAAATTAAATGCTGGCTTTATTTCAACTTTATTTCATTTCATCTTGTTTTAGTTGCTGTGTATGTGTGTCTTTCCAGACTGAAGTTTTAATTTTAACCATTTATGTTGATCTCATTATCATCTTTCAAATATATGTTGCTGTTTGGCTTTGCCCAGTTGTACCTTTTAAAGTGATTGAGGTTGGAAGGCTGGAAGGAAGTTGAAGTATGAAATAATGGCAGATTGGGGTAGGAAGGACAATCTCATTGATTCTAAAGATCAGCCTTGTGGGTTTGTTTGACTTAGATGAAAGCGAAGAAGATGAAGAAGACTTGTTGCAAAGGACTGGGAATTTCATATCCACATCAACTGCCCTTCCAAAAGGAATCTTGAAGGTGAGAGTCAGTGAAGTTGGGGCCTGTCTAGCTACTAGCCTCTGAAATCCAGTCTGGTTCCTAGTTATAGATGTATGTATTCTTATTATCGATGGGATTAAATGTGATTACTGTCATTTTGCCTTTGCAAATGTTTCTTAGGTTTTTTTTCTTTTGTGAAAATGGTTAGGAGGTATTATGTACCTGGGAATTGTCCAGGAATAGTATTTGATATCTGCTTTTGCGTTTCTCATTTCATGGACACCAACCTAGCACATACTGCTATCTGTTACTTGATGTACTATAATAGCTTTGTGACTTGGTTTCCCCACTTCCACTATAGTTCTCCCTAGCCCAATCTTTATGTAGTAGTCAGAGGGATCTTTTAAAAATAAAACGTCAGGTCGTGCCACTTCTCATTTCTCTTAGAAAACTTCTGAATTCTTTACCATAACCTATAGTAGCCTTCGCAGTCTGACTTCTGCCTGTATCTTCAACCTCATCTCAGACCTCTTCCCCACTTACTTCACTACTTGAAGCTCTCTTTCTGTTTTTTGAACATGTCACCTTCTTTCCTGCCTCTCAACCTTTGCTCTTGCTGTTCCCTTCTGCCTGTCTGTCTTTCAAGCACTGCTTATGGCTGGCTCATATCTTTCAGCTCAAATGGTACCTTTAGAAACGCCTTTCCTGGCCACTGTATCCAAAGTACTTATATTAGGTACTTCTTAACTCATCACTGTGTCTAGCTTGTTCATTGTGGTAACCAAGTGCCTGCCTAACAGTGTTTCAGTTAAATATTTGTCAGATGGACAGCTGTCTCTGACAGGTATTTTTCCTCATTATAAAATGATGGCATATGTATTTAGATGGGGAGGGAACTATTTTAAATTACTAGGAGACAGAGTAATTCTGTCTCTCTACCTTATGAGGATAATTCATTCAGCTCTGTATAGGGTGAATTCACCTTCGTTGAAAATGTAATTAAAATTTTTACTTCATTGGTAAAGCATATACGTATATATATAATACTTAGTTTTTAAACAGAGTTAAAATTTTAATGGAGGGATAAAACCCATAAAACCAAAAGAAATACCTGAAATAGTCCAAATGATGCATGAGATTATCATCGCTTAAACTAGCAACCATGTACCCTGAGAGGAGAATGTAAGCAAACCTAGCCAACCACATAACTAGCAATGCCCACACAGTGGCCCTTCTTTTGTGTGATAAATGCCAAGGTGCCAAAGTAGGAGTTTAAAGTAAAATTGCCATGGAAGTCAGCGTCTCTTAAGTGAGTGTATTTCGGAAAAGTGACTATATAATAGTGTTTTAATAATGCCTAATAAACCTAGATTTCTAGACGTGGAAAGGACCTTACTGATTTAATCCTTTCATTTGACAGATGATAAAAATGGAGTCTAGTATAGTAAAGTGGCTTGCTAGGTGGTGCAGAGCTGTAGTCTTCTGGTTGCCATTGCAGTGCACTCTCTTCTGCATCACAGACAATTCTATAATACCTGTTTTTCATGGTCTGAAGAGAATATGGTAACCCATTTGAATTGGTACAATTCCAGCTTTATTTTTTCATAGATGAAGAACTGCCAACATGCTAATGCTGAACGTCCTACTAGTGCTCGGATTTCGTCTGTGCAGTTCCATCCTCGTGCACAAGTTGTGATGGTTGCTGGGTTAGATAACGCTGTATCGCTGTTTCAGGTATGCATTTTTAAATGAAGATTTGTAGTGGAAGTGTTTACTACCTGGATACAGCATCCATGGAAATGACCAAAAGAAACATTTTTTACTTCCTTAATAGGTTGATGGAAAAACGAATCCTAAAATCCAGAGCATCTATTTGGAAAAGTTTCCAATCTTTAAGGCTTGTTTTAGTGCTAATGGAGAAGAGGTTTTGGCCACGAGTACCCACAGCAAAGTCCTTTATGTCTATGATATGTTGGCTGGAAAGTTAATTCCTGTGCATCAAGTGAGAGGTAAGGTTTCTCGTGAATGCATAGCCTGTCATTCCCCCCAACCCAAATTTTTGTCATTGTGTTGTTGAGATAATACACTTGAATGAAACCAGTGAGTACTTATTATGGGAAAATCTTAATATGGAAATACATGTTTCCCAGACCAGAAAAGCAATTGCAAATACTTGTATCAAAAGTAGCAGTTGATACAGCAGGAAGAGCATGAACTTGGGAGCTACAAGACCTAGATTTCATTTTTTTTTTTTTTTTAATTGTGCTTTAAGTGAGAGTTACCAGATTTTGTTTTTTTGGACAAGTTGCTAACCTATCTGATCTTCAGGAAATTTGGATATACTCTAGTTCTAGTGTTTGTTATAGTAGAATTTTGGTTTACATTTAAAGGAAATAAAGCACTGCTTTTGGAGTTGTATTTTAAAGAATTAACTACTTAGAATAAACTTTTTATCAGGAGAAAATTTATCTAACTTCTGGCTTGCCCATTCTTCCCCTGTGCTCCCTTCCCTCCATTACCACAAAATATAGTGACACATTCATGAATCCTTTGGGAACTAAAACCCTTGTAATGAGGTTGGCTGGGTTAGTGTCATAAATCTTGGGAGGCAGTGTTGGCATATGCTACAACTCACTGGCAGCCTCCCTATTAAACTGCATGTGTGTGGCGCTGTGAAGGACAAGGGCAGCTCTGGACAGCCATTTTTCTGTTAGTGGTTGAAAGTGAGTAAGGCCAATGCTAGAAACAATTGTGAAGTTTATCTTCAATATTTCCTGTCTTCACTTTCCTGTGTTTTTTGACACCTTAAGTAAGCCTTTCCAAGTAGGTGCTGAGTTTACTTAATCATGCTTGAGACCAGGGCATCTCAAACTTTAATGTGCTCATGAATCACCTGGGGATCTCCTTAAAATGCAGACTCTGATTCAGTAGATCTGGGGTGGGGCCCCAGATCCTATATTTCTAACCAGCTCCTAGGTGATCCTGATGTTGCTGGTTCTGAGATCTCACTTTTTGTTGAAAAGCCTTAAACCATCTCCCCATATTGAAACAATACATAGTAATTTTTACATATTATTTTACTGCTAAAAAGGAAGGGGCTATGGTCCTTCTTTGCCTTGCATCCTCTTGGGAAAGACAAGTCAGTGATTGGCCAAGATACATGTGAGTGATTTTTACCTTGGGTCTGCCTTGAGTACAGGAGTGTGTACCAGGTCTTTTGAGACATGGTATTCATCTTTCCCTCCTAACGTTTTTGTTCTTTTCTTTCCTCAATGAGCATAGTTTGGGAATAATAATAACAGTAATGATAAGTGTTTTTTTTTTTTTTTTTTTTTGGTGGGATTATGTTACTGAGAACTATTCTCAGTCTCCCATCAGTATAAAATACCAAGGGGAAAACACGTCAACTAGTTTGAATATAAAGCCTTATACGTATGTAATCTCTTGGTTATCATAAATGCTAGCTTGAAAAATGAAGAGAACAGAATTGACACAAATGGTGCATTCCATTAACCTGTTAGGGGTTCATAATCTGGGATCCATGGACCCTTCCAGTTTCTTGATTATAATTCAGAGGCTTGTGAAGTTGGATTTGGAAAACATTATATTTTTGTTTTTATGAACCTCTAACTGAAGCTGAACATTTCCTTTAATTATGAATGTATGCAGACATGGTTCTGAGAAGGGGACCATATGCTCCACCAGACTGTCAGAGGGTCCATGGCACAAAAAAAGGTTAAGAACCTAGATTACTAGTTCAAACTCCAGAGCCAGTTTCTGTTGTGTCATTTAAAAAGACAATTGTTAAGAAATTTGTCTTGTTCTGAATAGACGCTTAACAAAAGGAATTTGACCATTTAGGAATCAAATTAGTTGATTAGGCGGCCGTTTTGATTGTAAGCATTAAAATATGGCAACCTCTGAGAATTGTTTTTCTCTTTATAAACTCAGAGGGTTAAGTATTAAAAGAGTTCCTAACCTAGTGCCTGCCGTATAGTAAATGCTCAGTAAATGGTGACTGCCATCATTGTCAGGAACAACATGTAATCTGTCTGATCCCAGTCAATCCACTCTACCTTCGTATGGAATTAGGCTTTATTCTCATTAAATCAGTCATTTCTGTTTTTACTAATTGCTCAGCAGTTAACCTGAAAATCTCATCCACAATTGGATATAGCTGCCGTTTTTAAAACAGTGCATTTTGTTTCCTCAGGCCATATTACAAATTTTATCTGACCTCTATTTTGAGATTACCATACTTTGGTGCCTGTAATCAAAATGGCTGCCTGACCAACAGCTGCTGTAATTTGATTCCCAAATGGTCAAATTCCTTTGTTAAATGTTTATCCAAATCAAGACAGATTTCTTAAGAATTGTCTTTTTAAATGATGCATTTGTAAAGAGAAATTATAATGCTGATATTAGCATTTAATACCACTAGTCTTTGTGAGGTCAAAAGCAAAGTGCTAAGTAGTAGTATGCACTGTAGGCTTTGGGTGAAAATACAGTTATCTCATTTTTCTAATTGCTAAGACAACTACTGTTATTTATTTGTCGGAGGTCAGGTATTTCTTTATTGAGGACAGCTTCCCCTTCTGAATTGCACAAAGACAGTAGGCTTATGAGGCCAAAGAGTAAGGTCTTCCAGCTAACCGCGTGCAGAGAGCGCAGTGGAATATGTAGTGAGTCCTCTGGCACTTTGCCTCTGTTGCTGTCACATTTGGTTTGTGTTCACACGGGTCCTGCACAGTATGATGGAACTTTGTTCCCTGGTGCTCTGAAGATGCCTGTGCAGTCTGTATCCCTGCCAGGGCTGCACTGGGGCCAAACTCTAGGCTCCAAGGTTAACATTTCTTAGTTTGCTCTCACGTTCTCACTGCCTAGTACTTGCTGTCAAGGTTAGGCATAGAGGGCGTCTAGCTTTAGCCTCACACTGCGTTACAACTAGCCTCCCTCCTTTGCTCTATTATCATGTAGTGATATTTTTCTTACCTTTAGAACTACATCTGTATACTATAGTCAGTACACAGGGTTTGCCCAGAATTTTGGATTAAAATTACCCTTAATAGGAATAGATTCATAGAGAAGGAAACTGGTCACCAGCAGAAGTAATCCCAGTGGTTGGAAATATGTGTCTCAGTTGATTTTGAGAACATGAGTCCGATCACAGGAACTAGGGTGTAGTCTCTTGGAGGCAGAACTGGAGTGTGATGCCCAGTTTGTAACAGTGTGAACCATCTAAACAAAGACCACTGACAGGGTAGAGATGGTCTCTATGGAGCCTTAACCAGTATTTTCCAAGAGGGAGCAATGTGTGCTGTATTCTTTAGGGAAGCAAGAGTACTTCCTGAGGTTTTTCTAAATCCCTTTTCTCTGATTTTATTTTTACTTGGCAACTTTTTTTTTTTTTGTTTTGACTAGGCAGTACATTCAGATGGTACAAAAATCCAGTGGATACAAAAGGGTATATGGTGAAAGTTTCTTCCCATCCATCTCTTTGTCTGTCTTCTTTCCCTGAAAGTCACCAGTTGTACCTGTTCTTTATGTAACCTTTTCATTAGGCAACTTTTTAATGAGTAACTTGGCTCTCTAAGCATTCTCATATCAGAAGGGTTCTCCTGCATAGTGCATATGAACCTTTTAGGCATGGAAGGGGTATAGTTCTCTAGTTTATATATTTAGCTCGTATGGCTTGGCTATATGATTCATATCCTGAAAAGCTAATCAGCTTTTGAATATACTGAGACATCGAGATTTTTTTTTTTTTTTTAAAGACACACATTTAGGAACCAGACTCCCATTCATCATGAGGTGCTTAGTAGGTGGCGAGCAACTAGGTTATATTGATGGTGTTATATTTTTGGCTGTCTGTAACTGTAGTGCATTTCTTCTCTGGTAATAAACTTTGTGATAAAGAAGTGTAATCTATTCTTTTAATTAATTAGAGGTATTTACTGCTTACATTGGAAAATTAGTTGATGTGTTTACTATGTGGAGACTGAATCTCTGGCCTGTGATTAAAGTGGTGAATGATAACCAGGAAAAAAGAAATTTGTTAAGCCCTTTGTTCTATTGGGTCATGCTTAATGATGCGTAGGGTCAGAATTGCTCTATCTCTGATCCTAGGTTTTGTTAAGAAACTCTCAATTGCAGTAAAAGATAGCATTATTGAAAACCTTGTTAATCCATATTTGATTTATCTCCTTTCTTAGGTTTGAAAGAGAAGATAGTAAGGAGCTTTGAAGTCTCCCCAGATGGGTCCTTCTTGCTCATAAATGGCATTGCTGGATATTTTCATTTGCTTTCCATGAAGGTAAACCATTATTAATTGCTGGTTGTGTCTGCCTCTCAAATAGGGGGGCAAAGATGGACTTCGGGAGAAGGTGTGGGCAGTTAGGGGAGATCTTCTGAGCATAGGGGTAAAAAAGTTGAATAGATGCTGGAAAATAGAGAACTAGATTGTTTTTATTCTACACAGTGATTCTTCCATATACTTCCTAACAATTTGGTAAGTAATGCTTATTATTCTTTTAGACTAAAGAACTGATTGGTAGCATGAAAATTAATGGAAGGGTTGCAGCATCCACATTCTCTTCAGATAGTAAGAAAATATATGCCTCTTCAGGTAAGTTAACTTACTAACATGAGAGACTCTTTGGGTGTGTTTATAGCCCAAATTCAACCAAAAACGATTTGATTTTAGACTTCCTTGTTTTGGTAAACCAGAGCCCTGGTGGTGCTGTGGTTGAGAGCTTGGCTGCTAACCAAAAGGTTGGCAGTGCAAATTCATCAGCTGCTGCTTGGAAATAAAACGGGGCCGTTCTTCTTGTCCTATAAGGTCTCTATGAGTCAGAACTGACTCGACGGCAGTGGGTTTGGTTTTTCGTTTTGGGTAAGAAATTCGGTTTTATTTTTAGAATCCATTTTTCATTGTCATTTGATTTTTCATTTACTTACCAGTAATAGGGGCTAACATGTTTGGGGAAGAATGGAAGACATTTATTTTTAAAAAGATGATTCATTTTAATACTGTATTACTTTCTTTTTGAAAATCAAATTTAGAATTACCACTCCTTTACTTTTAGCAGTGCCTAGGATAGTGTTTTGAATTTTCATTATTGACTTATAACAATTTAGATCTCATTCTCTCTCACGTTTCTATAGCACTGTTGTCCAGTTCTTATCATCCCAGGCAGTCTGTTGCGCTTCTACCTTTCTGACTGTTTCATCTTTTGTTCCAGAGAATTTTGGGAGCTATCCCTGAGACGGTTACATAATCTACGTGTAGCTCATGATTGTTAGTGGGAACCATTACAGTAGTTCTCCTTATGAGTAGAATTCTGCAATCTCTGCAGGGCGTTTTTACATAATTTTATTTTACTTTGGCTGGCAGTTTTGATAATACAACATTAGGTTTTTTTTAAAAAAAAAAAAAAGATTAATTTTTTTAAAGTATTAACTTTAGCATTAACTTTTATTTGTTTTGTTTTAAAATCAAATTTTCACAAAGTTTATATTTTTTTTTAATCAACTAATATAAGATCAATAGCATTTGTGTTCCCTATATTATACTAGGATTTGTGAGAGGTAAGGAATAAATATTCCTTACCATCGTGATGAAATGGCCCCTGGATCCTGGGGGAACCAGAGTTGGGGAGAAGACATAGAGGGTCAGCCGAGGTACTGAAGTATCCTTTGGCTGTTAAGGGGTGGGGATATGGGAAGAAGCACTCATAATTATAGCAGCTAATGTTGAAGTGTTTGTGCCTCATTTTCATTACATGGATCAGTTTTTGAATTCTGAAAACGTTTCTCTGAGGCATGGGGATCTGAGTAACTTCTCTAGGCCAAGTGAAATTAGGTGGAATGGAGGCCAGGCTACTAAAGTCTTTTTAAAGCCAAATGCAAGAGTTTAGATTTAATGTGATGGGAAAATAAGAACTAGGCTTGACATGTGTTGAAAGCTCAACTTTTGAGAAGATTATCCCCAAAACTTTCAAAAGTATCATCATTAGTCCCTCAAAAACTTTTTGGGGATTTGATGTCTAGTGTAAAAGCATTCTGAATATAAATGCTGGGGGAAATGGAGCATTAATACAGGCTAATGAATTGGATGAAGATGAAAATATTTGTCAATTTGGTCACTGCTCTGGAGGCCCAGTTTTCCATAAGAAAGGTCCTAAAAGCAGGGAAGAGAATAATCAAAAGTAAGTTAGGAATTGCTTATATTATCATTTTGATTCTTGTTCTCCTTCCCCTGTCCTCTCCTTCCTCCTCTTCCTGTGACTGGTGTATTTTATGTGACTGGCATCGTATTGTTCGTTTTATGTTGTTACCTATAAAGAATATTTTGAGGTAGTAGGGAGAGTTGAAGAATTTAATTTATCCTTTATCTTTTCATGCTTTTTCTATTTATCATTGTCTCTTACGCTGTAAATTTTCATCAACTATTTAATGGGCTTGCTTTCTAAATGATGTTACTGCTTTTGGTCTCTTCCCATTTTAGTCTATTGCTACACTAATCTCTGAACATCCTCTTTATTGTAACATTACCCCACAGGCAAACATATAAGGCAAGGTCTTTTTAATTTGGTCTTATTCAGTTTTTCCAAATATATTTTACTACTACCTAACCTGCACCCTACCGTAGGAAATTTCACTTGCCAAGGAGATGGTAGAAATGGTGACATTCAATAAATTCTCATTGGAAAAATAAGCATATAGAACTGTCAACTTTGGAGCAATAGCCACAGAAAAAGGAAGAGGTGAAATAGGTAAACGAGGAGCCGTCTTTGAGATGGGTTTAGGATCATTATAGGAATCTATAATGGGTGTGGGGAAGAGGGTGATTGTCAGTATTGATTGCTGTATGAGAGAGAAAACAGAATAAGGACTGATTTTATTAATTAGATGGCCGTTTTCATCATGAAAATATTTGTGGTCTCTTTAGATTGAATGTTCTCTTTTGTATATACTCTCTTTTTTTTAAACTATTTGTGTTTATTACTCACATTTAATATTTCCTAATGTTCAGATGACTTAGTAATAGGTAAATTAGGTATATCATCTTCTTCTTTTTTTTTTTTTTTTTTTATTTAGATGAAGGTTTACAGAACAAACTAGCTTCTCATTAAACAGTATACATACTGTTTTGTGACATTGGTTACCAACCCCATGACGTGTCAGCACTCTCCCTTCTTGACCTTGGTTTCCCTATTACCAGCTTTCCTGTCTTCTCCTGCCTTCTAGTCCTTGGCCCCTGGACTGTTGTGCACCTTTAGTCTCCTTTTGTCCTATGGGCCTGTCTAATGTTTGGCTGAAGGGTGAACATCAAGAGTGACTTCATTACTGTGCTAAAGTGGTGTCTGGGGGCCATGCTTATGGAGTTTCTCCAGTCTCTTGTCTGGCCAGTAAGTCTGGTCTTTTTTTGTGAGTTAGAATTTTGTTCTACATTTTTCTCCAGCTTTGTCCAGGACTCTCTGTTGTGATCCTTGTCAGAGCAGTTGGTGGTGGTAGCCGGGTACCATCTAGTTGTACTGGACTCAGTCTGGTGGAGGCTATGGTAGTTGGGGTCTGTTAGTCCTTTGGACTAATCTTTCCCTTGTGTCTTTAGTTTTCTTCATTCTCCCTTGCTCCTGAAGGGGTGAGACCATTGGACTATCTCAGATGGCTGCTCACAAGCTTTTAAGACCCCAGCTTCTACTCCCCAAAGTAGAAAGTAGAACGTTTTCTTTATAAATTATGTTATGCCAGTTGAGCTAGATATTCTTTGAGACCATGGTCCCCACTGCCGTCAACCCGGTAATTCGGTCCCTCAGGGAGTTTGGATGTGTCTCTGGAGTTTCTGTGACCTTGCCTTGTACAAGTTGTGCTGGTTTTCCCCAGTATTGTGTACTATCTTATCTTTCACCAAAGTTACCACCTATCTATTGTCTATTTAGTGTTTTTCCATCCCCACTCCTCCCCTCCCTCGTAAACATCAAAGGTTGTTTCTTTGTGTGTGTAAACCTTTTCATGAGTTTTTATAGTAGTGGTCTCATACAATATTTGTCCTTTTGTGATTGACTTATTTCACTCAGCATAATGTCGTCTAGATTCATCCATGTTGTGAGATGCTTCACAGATTAATCATTGTTTTTTATCATTGTGTAGTACTGCATTGTGTGTATGTACCATAGTTTATCCATTCATCTGCTAATGGGCATCTAGGTTGTTTCCATCTTTTTGCTATTGTGACCAGTGCTGCAGTGAGCATGGGTATGCATATTGTGTATATCTTCTTAATTAAATTATAAGTTTCTTGTGATCTGGATCATTTTGTTCTTCCTCTCCTCCTCCATTATTATCATCATCACCTAGCCTTACGTATTAGGTACTCTTATACCTGTTGATAGATGTTGGAAGAGCTATGCTGATGAATGTTTTTTATTTTTCCTGAATTAATTGCTCCAAGAATTTATCTGAGTGAAATATAGAAGCTTTATCTACAAGTCTTTTGTCATTTCCGCTCTAAACCTAAAGGTATTGTTTATTAATGACTAATTGAGGAGTACAGCCAGAATGCCCCTTAGAAGCGAGGATGGTGAGACTTCGTCTCATGTACTTTGGACATGTTATTGGGAGGGACTGGTCCCTTGAGAAGGACGTCATGCTTGACAAGGTAGAGGGTCAGTGAAAAAGAGGAAGATCCACAATGAGATGGATTGACACAGCGGCTGCAACAGTGGGCTCAAACATTGCAATGGTTGTGAGGATAGCACAGGACCTGGCAGTGTTTCGTTCTGTTGTAAATAGGGTCGCTATGAGTCGGAATCAACTCAGTGGCACCTAACAACAATAATTGAGGATATTGTTTTCTGTACATGTGAATGTATACAAGAAATACTTCTGGACCAGTTGTATAGAACTAGATTTTTAGTAAGTCTTTTAGTTTCTTGTACTGTTCACTCACCTTTCAGTTTTAAAGCAAAATAACCAGACTTCCATTTTGTGTATTTAATGCAGGGGATGGGGAAATTTACATTTGGGATGTGAACTCTAAGAAGTGCCTTAACAGATTTGTTGATGAAGGCAGTTTATATGGATTAAGCATTGCCACATCTAGGAATGGACAGTATGTGGCTTGTGGGTAAGTAAAGAGATGTGCCAGTCATATTCTGGTTATGGGGAATTATTAAAGAATTGACTATACTAGATGGTACACAAGTAGTTCTGTTTATAAACCGTTTAGTAACGTGAAGTCAGTAAACGCAGATGAGCCTTTTGCATTTTATTGTCTTAATGCATTGTTTAGTAATACTATAAGTGGTGTTTTATTAGCTCTTTGGCAAAGAAAATAGTGGACTACCTTATATCATTGTATTTTTTCCTGTATTTGCAATATACATTTGATCACATCAAGTTTTGCCACTATTGTCAGCTTCTTGCCATTGATGAGGAAGTTAAACTTTGGGTTTAAGTCTTAAAGATATTTAAAAGCATTTTTTCCTTTAGATAGATGGTATAAACAAAAAACCATGTGCATTGGAAATAGTTTGTTAGCATTGTAGAAACTTTAAACAGTATCTAAAACACATATTGTGTTTTACTGGAAAAAATAGTTATTACGTGGAGGACAAGATGGCTTTATTTACCTGCTTGATTTGAAAGGTGCAGTGTGGGAGGGGGAAGCATTGGGCACTTACCAGTAATTCTAAACTATCTCACTAAACCACTAATCAGCCCCAGTAATTTAAGAACATCAAGAAGTGGATTTTTATTTTTTTTTTGACCAAACGTGATTGAATCTTAAAGAGATTTCAGCCAAATCTTCCCTGGGGTGAGGGGGCAAGTAGATTTTGCTGTCTAGAGCATAGCGTACTCCCCACTTTTTCTTCATTTCACTCTCTCCTTTAAGGTTAAAAAATTGGGGAAACCGCTTGTAACTATCCCTACCCCCATTTGGAAATTGGTCAGCTCCTACCTTTAGGGTCTGGGAAGGAAGGAAAGTAGATCCAGCCTGTGGAGCTTAGAGACCAGACCCGCATCATGTAGACCTGCCATAGGCAGTAGGACAGTGACAGGTAACTTGTTGTTGGAGCAATGGTTAAGTGTTCAACTGCTAACTGGAAAAGTCAGCAGTTCAAACCCACCAGCTGCTCCATGGGAGAACGATATGACAGTCTGCTTTCCTAAAGATTATAGCCTTGGAAACCCTATGGGGAAGTTCTGCTCTGTCCCATAGGGTTGCTGTGAGTCGAAATCGACTCAACGGCAGTGGGTTTGGTTTTTTTCTTTCCTGTGTTACCCCTGGCCCCGACACCTACGCCAGCCCTTCAGGGAGGGACAGCTCAGCTTGAGTTAGGCATTTGCCAGAGTAATGTGAAATATGGCAGCAATTCTTGATTAGCAAATCTTCTGGGACTAAAACTCCTTTAAAATGAAGACTGATGTTTAAGCTAATTATAAGTGATTTTAAGCAGAACTGCTTTTGCCTCAGTGGGGCAAGAATAACTGCACAAAAATGACCTTCCTTCAGATGTGTGAAACCAGTGACAGTCTTTTTCTGGTCTTTGCACTCTCTTTTTTCTCTTTTTTGTATTACTCTTTAAGAATCTTCTTTGAAGGACCCAGACAGGAAAGAATCTGGCATTAGTAGCTTAAATTCATTTGATTTTAATTGCCCTTCAGTGTAATTGAACTCTGATGTGCTTGGTTAAAGACCGTTGCAGGCTTTTATTGTTAAGCCTGTAAATAAAGGTTTATCCTTGTTAGAGGAATCTGTAACTCTCCCAGGTGGGGAGAGTTATTGGTGGTGGAGGAGCCAGGGCAGAGGCAGGAGAAGCTGAAATCAAGTGGCTGCCTGCCTTCCCTTTCTTGCTTTCTAAGGAATGGTGTGGAACCTGTTGACTTTGGCCTCTGCTGCTGGGAATTAACTCTTTCTTTGATCTCAAAACTTATCTGTTAGTTTGTATCTATTAACTCCTCTCATCCAATGTCCTGACTCAAAGTGGATGTTTCTATTTACAGTCTTGATCTAATAGGGAATTAGGAAAACTAAGAGTGTTGTAAATAGACATGTCCTTTAGTTTACATTATCATTTTTTATGGCTTTGGTCAATCTAATGACCTTATGTTTCTGGAAAGCTACAGGGGTGTGTTGTTTTTACATTAATTCATGGAACGTCAGTGTTGGGACATTCTTGGGAAATCATTCTGGACTAACCTTATTTTATAAATGGGGGACTGATGCTCCAAAACATTGTGAAAGACACAACAAATCGTTGACAAAGTAGAGTCTTGAACTCTGTGGTCTTGCCTTTCCAGGTGCAGTGCCCTTCTCACTTCACCAGGCAGACTGTATAGTTGTACCTTTGCTGGTTCTTCTGTAAATGCAGTAGCGTGTTTGTTTAACGATTTCCCATCTGGTTTAGGGAGTCCCTGGTTGATGCATACAGTTGACATAATTGGCTTTTAACCAAAAGTCAACAGTTCAAGGCCAGTCAGAGACTGTTTGGAAGAAAGGACCGGTGATTTACTTCCAAAAAATCAGCCACTGAAAACCCTGTGGAGCACAGTTCTACTCTGACACATGGGGTTGTCACGAGTTGGAATTGACTTTACAGCAACTTTTTTTTTTTTTTTTTTAATCTAGTCTAGAAGTCAGCCAGTAAAAAAAGACAAAAGCATTTGATTGCTCACTATGTTCAGACCACAAAGCAATGTATATTGAAGAACCCTTGGCTTAAAATCCTTGCTTCAAGATATTTGTGATTTCCCTTGCATGGGAAAGCTCTTTCTGTGCATAGGCCCTTACTGACGTCTGAAGGTAGCTCACCAAATTTAAGTGTCGTCATAGATGAGATGGAGAATCCTGTTCATTTTGTTGCTGTTACTTTATTTTCTCTGCTTACAGTGAAGAAGTTAGGAACATCTCCTGCTGCAGCCACAGCAGAGATCGCTAGCTTGTGGGGGTGTGCAAGCCATAAACCACTTTGAGGTCTTTGCATTTTGAGAACAGCAGATCAAAGTCATAGAAATACTTATTGTAACGTTTTCTGATCAGAGCCCTGTCTGGTGATTAGAGATTGACTAACTCTAGTCTTCAGGAGCTTCTTAAAAATAAAGACTGTCTTTTTACTATGATTTCCATCTAAATTGTTTGAAACTACTCTGAGTAATTAAAAAAAAAATTGATAATAGCAAATTTTTTCAGCATTTACTATGTGCCAAACATTGTTTTAAGTACCTTTCATGTAGTAAATAATTTAATACTCATTTCCTATTCCATGAGATAGGTATTATTATCCCCACTTTACAGGTGGGTAAACTGAGGCACTGTGAGTTAAATAACTTCATTAAGGTTACACAGATAGTAAGTGGTAGAGCCAGGATTATAACCCAAATAGTTTGGCTACTGCCTGTTTTCTAGGTACACGTATGTGTGTTTGTGTTTTTAAATATATAAATGACACAGGGGCTTCCAAGAAATAAATTTAATAGTCTATAGTTTGTCTTGAGTATGAATCCTTTCATGCTGTGTATTTAATCCCTTTGCAAAAGCAGCTTCAACCATTCTGTGCATCAGCTTTATATTTTTTTAAGTCTCTAAGTGTACCTTGGATTACTGTTTTCCCCACTTATATCTGGGTTGTAAACCTTTGGTCTAAAATCCTTGCTTTAAGATACTTGTGATTTCAGTAACCTACCTACATTTGGAGAATGTGGAAGCTAGGCTTCTGTAACTTAAAGCTAACAAACAAAAAGTTTCTCTCTCATGTTTGCACTGTATCTATGATATTTTCAGCATACATTTTTTCTCATAATGATTGTCCCTTTTTTATTGTCCCTCTGTGTGTTTATGTACATGGTTTTAATTTCCTAATGGTTTCTTAGTGGTTGTATAATCCTGCACATTCCTTATAATAGCCACGAGCCGTATGTAACTGTTTACATTTACAATTTACATTTAAATTGCTTAAAAAATTTAGTTCTTTAGTGACACTAGCCACGTTTCAAGTGCTCAGTAGCCACATGTGGCTGCCATACTGGACTGTGCAGATGCAGAGCATTTCCCTCATTGCAGAAAGTTGCATAGGATAGTACTATTCTAGTCCATCTGTTTTACTGATAAGGAAACTGAGGGTTAAGAAGTAGGTAATTTAAGTTTTGTTTATTGGTTGTTATTCGTGAAGCTGGTTGTTTGCAGAACTACATCTGAAACTCAGGTTGTTTGGTTCCCATTTCTGTGTTCTGTCCACATTGCCATCTCCCAGATATTTTGATTTTATTTTAAAAGGATACTGAATGCTTCCAGGGCTGAGGTTCATTATGATTTAGGTCTGGAATTAACAGTCCTTTAATTATAGCACTCCCATTGGATATGTAAAGTGGGTTTCATTTTATAAAAATTCATCTAGACAATCTTTCAGGACATGTTTGTATTATAAGAGTTTTAGTGGAGATGTTGGCACTTGAGCTGGGTGTTTTGAGGGCAGGTAGGATTCAGAAGAAAACATTGCAAATAGTGAGAAGAGTAAAGATATGGATGTGAGAGAATTTAAGACTGTGTTCAGAGTGAAGTGTAGATGGGATGACTCCTAGGGTTAGGCTACAAAGATAAGCAGGCAAGGTAAAACTTGCAGGGGTCTTGTATGCTAAATCTAAGAGTTTGGACACTATATTGAGTAGAAAGAGAAAACCATCGAAGGTTTTTAAACAGTACAGTCATGATCAAATCTGAATTTTAGGGTTTGAAGTAGATAATTCTGGTGACAGTATTTAGAAGGGAAAGGCAGAGAGACATGAGCCTTGAGATCTTTGCAGTAATCTAGGCAACAGGTAATAAGGGCCATCACTATCTCAGTGGGAATAGGAATAGAGAAGATAGGCAAAAGATGTTTGTAATGTATTTGGTGACTGCTTACAAAATGGGGGGTGGGAAAGAAGCAGCCATGCACTGAAGCTCCAGGCCCAAACACCCAGAAGAGTGGAACAGAATCTTTGGGGCAAGAGTCAGTGGAGAAAGAGATGACTGTGAAGGTTACTGAGGGTGAGAGGAGAATCAGAGAGTTCAGCAAGGGAGAGAATTTGAGTTCTGTTTTCAACTTGCTTGGTCTGAGATTCTGTAGGATACCTCTGAGGAGGTGGCCATGGTTGTGTTTTAGACTTTTAATTTGGGCAGCAGACTTCCTTAGGCTACCTTCACATGACAGTAGAAGAGAAGAAAACAGCTATATAGTAAGGCCACACAAAGATTGGAATAGGATTTAGGCAGTGAAGATTTCAAGCAGCCCTCGGGATTGGACTGTTTCTGGGTCCCTCAGCGGCAGTTTGTTCTATGTTCTGCGATTATGGTACTACAGCTTCTCTTACTCTCAGCTTTTATGTATAGCTCCTGCCATTAACAGTTCGCTTTACGCTTGAATATTTCTCTGAGTATGGTCCTTAGACCCCCTCCAGCATCAGTATACCTGAAATAGTGGTTAAAACGAAGATTCCTGGGCTTCATCCCAGGTGTATGAATCAGATTGCTGGAGCAGGGAGGGGATGGGCACATGAGACTCAGCAGTCTGCTTATTCATAGACTAGGTGATTCTTACACACCATGAAGTTTGAGAATGAGTCACTGGCTGCATTTTTTCTTGACTTTAGGGTTTCTCAGCCTCGACAGTGTAGTGTTGACGTTTGGGCTGGGTAATTTTTTGTTGTGGGGGCTGTCTTGGGTGTTGTAGGATATTAAACTACCAGATAACCAGTCGTACCACCCTCCCACCCCCTACCCTACCACCAACCTCATTGTGGCATCCAAAAATGTCTTCAGACATAGCCAGATGTCCCCTGGTTGATAACCACTGTTCTTTTACCTATATTTTCTTCTCGCTCATGATACTGATTTATTTGTGGCCCCTTTGTGTTCTTTCTATATGTGTTTTTACTGTGATTCCCAGCACCACCACATTTCCTAGCCCCAGTTCATGAGAGAGAGATTGATTTGTCTAATTGCTATCTTTCCTTTTGGGAAGAACTTTGCATACGAGGACACTTTATGGTTGTTGATCTGCTAATGGATTGACTGCCCTTGATTCAGGAGCCCACTGCTAGTCCAGTCAGCTGTGTTGGAGATGGAGGGATAGCAGTCATGTAAACCAAGCCTTCTTCCTTCAGTCAGGAGTATAGGGGTGAGCTAGTAAGAATGCTTATTTCTCCCTTTGTTCTTGCTTTTCCTCTTACCTATGATACCCTGTTTTTTCACCTACTGTCTGCTTTCCCAAGCCCTGTCTTGAGTCCCACTTCTTCCACAAAGCTTTATCTGGAGCAGCTTCATCTCATACTGATGTTTGTTTGTTTACTTTCTTTGGGGTTCTAGACACAGATGTAGCTTAGTGCTGTATTCTTTTGTGTCTCTGGCTATTTCATGCATGTACATTTTTTTCTTGGATAAATTCCTTCTGATATTTTATATTCCTGTGACACTTTGCATACTGCTGAACGTATGATTATCATTCAAGAAATATTTACTAACCACTTCTAGTAGCGTATCAGAATCAGTTATATTCTTTTAGCACAAATACCACTGTAAGAATAAGTTTCCGTATATCAAAATGCTTAACTTGTATCATTTTTGGTCCACTGAGTTAAGCAGTAGTCAGATGTGTATTAGTTGGCATTATTTAAGGAGCCAGTAGTGTTGGTTGTGATAAGATTTGGTTTATGATTGATATTTAAAAGAGAGTCACATGAATTATAACTTTCTCCTTAAGGCAGATTTAGGTGTAAATCAGTTTTTAGCAAAAAAAAGAAATTTAATGTAAATTACAATGTACAGATATTTTGGGTTCAAGTAAAAAATGTAAATAAGGAAAACATGAAATTTTATAAACTAAGGGTATATACTATTTTTCTTGAGTGGTTAGGATGAAGTGCATGCATACAGTTAGCGCAACTTAAATGAGAAAATGTATATGCAAGTAGTTTGAAAACTTTAAAGTGCTAAATACTTGTAACATACTGTTTTGTGTGTTGGTTATGATTTCAAGCTATAGGACCTTTCATGTGAACTCAGTTGATCTTGTTTCTGCATTGTTCCCGGCTCATTACAGGCAATTAGTAAGCATTGTTAAGTGAATAAATGAACTGTTTGGAGTGGTAGGAACGAGACTAAGTTGAATACATGTTTGACACCCCTGTGAGATTGTGGTTTAATTTGCTGCATCTTTCAGGCTTATACTGTAATTACTAATTAAGTTTGTATTAAATATTTGGGAGTTACAAGTACCTTGTTCCTGTGCCTTATAAATATGTCCATTACATTAGGTAGTCTGAATTTTGAGATAAAAAACTTTTGTTTAAAATTCTTTGTGAATGCTTCTGTTAATAATGTACTAACATAAGGTCGTTAGGATTTATGTTTTTAAGAGTATTGGACATGATTCTTTGCTGGTAAACGCTTTAGTAAAGTTGAAGTGGATGATCACTTTCATAACCTTTGACTATAAATTTTCCCAGAAAAGCAAAATTAAGATGCCTGCTATTACTGCTATTGTTCAGCACTGTTTTGGAAGTTCTCACAAACATAATAAAACAAAAAAGGAGGAGGTATAGATAAGGGAAGGACAGTTATTATTTTCATATTAGAATGAAAGATAGGATGTAAGCACCATGAGAGTGGAGGTCTTGGTCTTTTCTGTTCACATTTTCTGTTCACATTCACCTAAATAGTGCCTAGCCTAGAGTTTGACAAAGGGTAGCTCCAGAAGACAAAGTATTATGATAAAATGTGCAAAGACCTGGAACTAGAAAACCAAAAGGGAAGAACATGCTTGGTGTTTCTCAACCTGAAAGAACTGAGGAATAAATTCAAGCTTTGAGTTACAATATTGAAGGATCCTATGGGCAGAATATTAAATGATGCATGAAGCATCCAGAGAAGATGGAAGGACTACAGAGTCACTGTACCAAAAAGAATTGGTTGACATTTGACCTTTTCAGAAGGTAGCGTGTGATCAAGAACTGATGGTATGGAAGGAGGAAGTCCAAGCTGCACTGGCAGAAAAACAAAGCTCCAGGAATTGATGGAATACCAACTGAGATGTTTCAACAAATGGATGCAATGCTGGAAGCACTCACTTATCTGTGCCAAGAAATTTGGAAGACAGCTACCTGGCCAACCAACTGGAAGGGATCCATGTTTGTGCCCATTCCAAAGAAAGGTGATCCAACCGAATGCGAAAATTATTGAACAATATCATTAATATCACACGCAAGTAAAATTTTGCTGAAGATCATTCAAAACGGTTGCAGCAGTACATTGACAGAGAACTTACAGAAATTCAAGCCAGATTCAGAAGAGGACGTGGAGCGAGGGATGTCACTGCTGATGTCAGAAGGACCTTGGCTGAAAGCAGAAATACCAGAAAGATGTTTACCTGTGTTTTACTGAATATGCAAGGGCATTCAACTGTATGTATCATAACAAATTATGGATAGCTTTGCGAAGAATGGGAATTTCAGAAAACTTAATTGTGCTCATGAGGAACCTGTACACAGGCCAAGAAGCAGTTCTTTGAATAGAACAAAGGGATACTGCATGGTTTAAAATCAGGAAAGGTGTGCGTCAGGATTGTATCCTTTCACTGTACTTATTCAATCTATGCCTAGCAAGTAATCCAAGAAACTGGACTATATGAAGAAGAACACAGCACCAAGATTGGAGGAAGACTCGTTAACAGCCTGTGATACACAGATGACACAACCTTGCTTGCTGAAAGTGAAGAGGACTTGAAGCACTTACTGATGAAGATCAAAGACTACAGCCTTCAGGGGACCATGGTCTTGGGGAACATCTAGCTCAATTGGGATAACACAGTTTATAAAGACAATGTTCTACATTCTACCTTGGTGAGTAGTGTCTGGGGTCTTAAAAGCCTGTGAGCGGCCATCTAAGATACTCCACTGGCCTCATCCCTTCAGGAGCAAGGGAGAATGAAGAGAACAGGATACAAGGAAAAGATTAGTCCGAAGGACTAATGGACCACAGCTATGCCTCCACCGGGCTGAGTCCAATACAGCTAGATGGTGCCTGGCTACCACCACTGACTGCTCTGACCAGGATCACAACAGAGGCTTCTGGACAGAGCTGGAGAAGGATGTAGAACATAATTCTAACTCACAAAAAAAAAAAAAAAGACCAGGTTTACTGGCCTAAAGGAGACTAGAGAAACCCCGAGAGTATGGCCCCCAGACACCCTTATAGCTCAGTGGTGAAGTTATCTCCGAGGTTCACCGTTCAGCCTGGGAGTGGACAGCCCTGTAAAACCAAATGGGACTAATGAGGTAGAGCAGTCCAGGGACAAGGGCCAGAAGGCAGAAGGGGACAGGAAAGCTGGTGATAGGGAACCCAAGGTTGAGTAAGGATAGTGTTGATGTGTTGTGAGGTGGTTAACCTTAGTCATAGGGCAACATGTGTACTGTTACATGAGAAACTATTTTGTTCTGTAAGCCTTCATCTAAAGTGAGATTAGCAGCACAATTGGAAGAGTGTAGTCGATGTCACTGAACTGTGCATGTAGAAATTTTGAAATGATATATCTTTGGCTATGTATATTTTCACCAAAAAAAAAAAAAAGGTCTAGAACGGAGAGGGTTGACATGTTGTGGGGTTGTTAACCCATGTCATAAAACAATATGTGTACTACTGTTTCATGAGAAACTATTTGTTCTGTAAGCCTTCACCTGAAGTACAATTAAGAAAAAAAAAAAAGTTACCTAAACTTAAAAAAAAAAAAAAAAGACTACAGCCTTCAGTATGGATTACAGCTCAACATAAAAAAAAAAAAATTACAAATCCTCACAACTGGACCAATAAGCAACATCATGATAAACAGAAAATTTTGAAGTGAGTGGTCAAGGATTTCATTTTACTTGGATCCACAATCAATGCCCATGGAAGCAGCAGTCAAGAAATCAGAAGACACATTGCATTGGGCAAATCTGCTGCAAAAGATCTCTTTAAAGTGTGCAAAAATGTCACTTTGAGGACTAAAGTGTCCCTGATCCAAGCCATGGTATTTTCAGTCACCTCACATGCATGCAAAAGCTGGGCAATGAATAAGGAAGACCAAAGAAGAATTGATGCCTTTGAATTATGGTGTTGGCAAAGAATATTGATTATACCATGGACTGCCAGAAGAACAAAACAAGTCTGTCTTGAAAGAAATACAGCCAGAATGCGCCTTAGAAGCGACTATGGCGAGACTTTGTCTCACGTACTTTGGACGTGTTATCAGGAGGGACTGGTCCCTTTAGAAGGACATCATGCTTGGCAAGGTAGAGGGTCAGTGAAAAAGAGGAAGACCATCAGTGAGACAGATTGACACAGTGGCTGCAACAGTGGGCTCAGACATAGCAATGAATGTGAGGGTAGCGCAGGACCTGGCAATGTTTTCACTCTGTTATACGTAGCATCGCTATGAGTCGGAACCGACTTGACAGCACTTAACAGCAGCAACAATAAAGTTGACATTCAATAAATATCTACTGAAGGAATAAATAATGGAGATTGTATGCTTTTCTTGTATTTTCTAGCTAGACCTGCAGATGCAAAGCTCCCAGAGTTAACAAGAGCTCAGCAAAAGTGAAGTAGAATTGATGGAATACCTCTTTAGCTTTTGTCTTGGGATAAGTTCTCTAGTTCCAGGTCTCTCTATAACACCATATGATTCCTACAGGTATCAACTTGTAGGGTAACATCTGTATTCACTTAGGTTGTAAAAGCTTATTTCCTTGTTTTTAACCTGTAGTGTTCAACAATTTATGTTTTTCCCTTTTCTTTTGCAGTTCTAATTGCGGAGTGGTAAACATATACAGTCAAGATTCTTGTCTCCAGGAAACAAACCCAAAGCCGATAAAAGCTATAATGAACTTGGTTACAGGTGTTACTTCTCTGACTTTCAATCCAACTTCAGAAATCTTGGCAATTGCTTCAGAAAAAATGAAAGAAGCAGTCAGATTGGTAATACTTCTTCACCCTTTTTATGACTAATAATTTTTTTAATGTAAGTTGAAAACATGGAAGGGTAACAGGAAAGGAGAGTGCTGCATTATTTTAGAAAGAAGGGCTCCTTTTATTTTTTTTTTTAATATTTTATTGTACTTCATGTGAAGGCTTACAGAACAAATAGTTTCTCATGAAACAGCAGTACACATATTGTTTTATGACATGGGTTAACAACCCCACAACATGTCAACCCTCTCCCTTCTTGACCTGTTTTTTTTTTTGGTGAAAATATACACAGCCAAAGATACACCATTTCAAAAATTTCTGCATGCACAGTTCGGTGACATCGACTACGCTCTTCCAATTGTGCTGCTGTTCTCACTAGATGAAGGCTTACAGAACAAAACGGTTTCTCATTTAACAGTTAGTACAAATGTTGCCCTATGACAATGGTTAACAATCTCACAACACATCAACAATATCCTTACTCAACCTTGGGTTCCCTATCACCAGCTTCCTTGTCCCCTTCTGCCTTCTGGCCCTTGTCACTGGACTCCTGTACCTCGTTAGTCTCATTTGGTTTTACGGGGCTGTCCACTCCCAGGCTGAACAGTAAACCTCGGAGGTAACTTCACCACTGAGCTAAAAGGGTGTCTGGGGGCCACACTCGAGGTTTCTCTAATCTCCTTTAGGCCAGTAAATCTGGTCTTCTCTTTTGTGAGTTAGAATTATGCTCTACATCCTTCTCCAGCTCTGTCCAGAAGCCTCTGTTGTGATCCTGGTCAGAGCAGTCAGTGGTGGTAGCCGGGTACCATCTAGCTGTACTGGACTCAGTCCGGTGGAGGCCTTGGTAGCTGTGGACAATTAGTTCTTCGGACTGATCTTTTCCTTGTATCCTGTTCTCTTCATTCTCCCTTGCTCCTGAAGGGATGAGGCCAGTGGAGTATCTTAGATGGCCGCTCACAGGCTTTTAAGACCCCAGATACTACTCACCAAGGTAGAATGTAGAGCACTGTCTTTATAAGATGTGTCATGCCAGTTGAGCTAGATGTTCCCCGAGACCATGGTCCCCAGAGCAAGAAGGGCTCCTTTCGAAGTGGAAATTATTAGTATCATAGCTTTTGTGCGTGTTTGTAGAAATGACACGCATAGCTACCAAATTTGCACTGTCAGTTCGTTTGGGAAAACTATGCTTTCCATTCTTAGTTATCTCTTAAGTGATCATCGTGATTTTCAGGGCTTGCTTTTAGCGTGAGATCTGATATATCAAGGGATGTATTTAAGACAAACACTTTGTTCTTTTAGTTTTCTTTCCTCATTTACCTTTTTAAGGCCTGTTACCTTAATGGAGTGGACACAGTTCTTAGATTTTGAAAATAAATTGAGCTGAAAATAGATTGTGTAAAAAGATTGCACTTTGAATAGCTAGATAGCACTTATAAATATACTTCTGTGCCAGGGTCCCTAAGGCACCTCCCCCCCAACCCCACCACGCTTGGTGATTTTCTAGAGGGACTCATAGGACTCAGCATATAGTTGTCCTCACAGCTGGGATTTACTGCAGTGAAAGGAGCATTCAAAGCAGAATGAACAAAGGGAAAAGTTGCAGGGCGAAGTCGAGGAAACCTGGTACATGCTTCCAAGGGTCTGCTGGAGGAATCTAATTTCTCCAGCCAAGGGTTGTGAGAACACTTGTGAAGTTTGTGTACCAGGGAAGCTTATTAGAGACTCAGTGCCCAAGATTTTTATTTTGGGCTGGTCATGTAGGTACCCTCTGCCTAGCACATACCAAAGTTCCATATGCCCAGAAGTAATGCAGGTGTTCCACGTAAACCACGTTGTTTGTGCGAACAAGTTAGGCAAAGTGAGCCACCATTAATCATTCAGAGAAAGTTTCATATCATTGTAGGGAACTTTTACCCACCAAGTTCCCAGGTGCCATTCAAGGGCCAACCTTGTGAGTAGGCTTTTCTAAGGACGGCAGTCTCAGGCTTGCTATGTTAAATCCTTTCTTTATAGTGTTGGCACTCAGCTTATGTGTCACCCCATCTCTGACTTCCCACCTCTTCCGGCAGAACCAGTGTCTTCATTTGTTGGTTAAATACATTCATTTGCTCTGGGCACTAGGTATACAGATGGCACACAGCTTTGAATAGCAGTATTGCATTGTACTGTTGTTATGTGTATACTACCAGATTGTAAGTGGTTTCCAAAAAAACCCAAAACCTGTTGCCATCAGGTTGATTCCAACTCATAGTGACCCTGTTGGATAGAGTAGAACTGTCCTATAGTGTTTCCAAGACTTGTGTTATTTTTACCTTGCTCACTTAGCAAAGAGCCTTGCCTATAGTATATAGCTCATCAGCTTTGTATAATAGTGTTCAGGTTAGAAAGAATTCTACAAAAAAAATTTTGAGCCATATAGGAGTTCTCAGAGGATTGACTTAACTGAAAGGCAACAGCTCCGTAAATGTCAGAATTGTGATTCTAGATTCCATACTGTTTCTACTACTTTTAGGGGTTTTCTAACTGAATGCCTTAGAGCCCTAGAATCTGCACGGGAGCTTCATATGGCAAGAAGGGCAAGGAGGAGGCTAAGCTTCTACCTGTATCAAAGAAGTTTCACTGTTATCCATGATATAAATTGGGATTCTGCATAACATTTTCTTTGTGGGGAGAAGGGGTTCTGTTGGAAAGTGTTTGAAAAACACAGCACTGAGTTTTATTGCCTCTCTGTTGAATGAATCATTTAATAAATGAGAAGATTATAATTCAGGTCAGTCTTAAAATTCCCATTCCTCTAATGGGGGTGGTGTACTAGTACATATTAAATTTTTATCATTTTAATGGTAGTAAATTGTTACAGAAAACCATGGGGATCTGTCTCCTGTTGATGTTATATATTCTGCAAGATGTATAGTAGTTAGTTCTGCCTAGTTTGCTTCAGTGATCATGACAGCTTTTATGTTTTTTTATTGTGGCAAAGTCACACAAGGAATTCGTTAGTAACAGCCAAATCACATTTTTTTAAACAGTAGTCAACCGTAATATCTAATGGAAAGAAGCCAGGCATAGCAGCTTCAGAATTCGTCAGTGAAAGAGTGTTAGTATTATTAAATACAGTAGCTTATAATAATCCAAATGGTTCTGTTATCCCTGCAGAAAGCAGTCGGTATAGATCTAAGCCATTACTCCAGTAGAGGACCCAGAAGTTAAGTTATTAGTACGTCTACAATCTTGGATGTACTAGTAAGTTGTGGAATTTTGTATCCATTAAATCAACCACGAGTGAGCTTTAAAACTTGTTGAATTTTGATATCTCGGTCCTTAAGTATCATGACAGAAATGGTGTTGGAGATAAAGGGAACTTTTTGAGATAAAGAAGTTGGATCTTTATGGGACCTCTTGATTAATAATTCAATTATAGCTTTTAATACAGATGCCATAAAGAGAGGTCTGAATGCGGCAGAGTGCTAATGAGATGGGATCATTGGTCTGAGAGATTACTCTGGAGAACTTTGCAAGTAGATATTGAGTCTTACAAGGAGGACATTGTAAACATCCCTGCCCCTCCCCCTGGTATCCAGGTCAGTGGAGGCGATAACATTTAAAAATAAGTTGTTAAGTTGGTGTTTTATCTTCTATCAGAAGGAACAGACTGGTATGTTGTGTGATGCATGGCCAGTGTGTACGGTTGTTGCGTGAAGGCACCACACTACAGAGACACCATTCACATCATAAGACTTTGTAACTTTATGCAGTTACCACAGTATTTCTTGTGTTCTGTTTATTTGGCTACAAAAATACACAGCTTCTTTCTGATAAAAATGGTCTTTAAAAAATTACTGTGTGTCTCATGCTCAAATTTTTGCCTTGTAGTGAGCTCCCTATTTGTAATAAGCAATTGACTTCATTACAGTTACTTGACTCCAAATTAGGAGACGGTTTTTCCGATTTATGTTGGAAATAAGAGGGATGGTTTAATACAATTATTTTTAAGAAGTCAATCAAGTAGAAAGATTGGTCCCAGTGTATTTTGATTTGGAAGAGTCAGAAAAGCATTTCCTAAACTTCAGAGTCATGCCGGGAGAGTTAATGAGTGAATATCTGAGGATAGTTTAAGAGTGTCAGGTGGCATATATGATGGAAACAAAAGTAAGGCACAGGATAGCTCTGTTCTTGGCGCTCACAACAAATGGTTGTTTCCTGGTGTTCTGCTCTGATGATGCTTTGGATCACTTGTTGGTGCATGCTTACTTACATAAGGATGCAGACTTACAGTGACCTAAGCAAAACATAATTAAGAAGCCACACCACTTGTCAAAAATTCATAAAATGTGCATTCCCAGACTAAATATAAATACATTTTGTGATATCCATACTGTGGCTTCTCTCCATAAAATACAAAATCTGCCTATGAAGTGCTTTTTTCTTTTTTTAAAAATTTTTAACACTTAAAGTAATTTCTTACAGAACCTGTGTAGAGAGCTGTATGTAAGAATTTTAAAAGTTAAAATAAAATTGGGGTGCTGCCAACTTTGTAGCTTAAATGGGTCAAGACCACTTCTTATTATCACTAATGCCTTAGCGTTGATGCCATGCTGTGCGGGCACAATCTGTCTTATGCCAAAGTTGAGAATAATTGAACATAGCTTGGAGAGTCACTGTAAACTTTACTTTCTTGACAAAACAGTCAATCGGTGTATATCAGAGGGAGTTGGGCCTAATAAGTGACTGACTGAAACCTATTTAATAGATGTTTATAGCATTGAGTTTTACCTAATACTTGTCTGTGAAAACCACCTTGATTGAATGGAATAAAGTCTAATCTGGGGGATGGCAGACTACCAAGATAAATAGCTGAATGATGTAACTGTGTCTGTTTGAATGTGAAGGCTCTGTATCTTTTGGAAGAGCTGCAAGAACGTTTGAAAGAGAGTTTCCATCCTGTTGTCAAGTTGATTCCGAGCCATGGTGACCCCATGTGACAGAAAAGAACTGTTTCATGGGATTTTCTCTCCTGTAATCTTTATAGGAGCAGATCACCAGGTCTCCCCCCAACCCCAACCCCAGCTGCTGAATGGGCTTGAACTGCCAACCTTTTGGTTAGCAGTTGAGCACTCGCGACACCAGTGCTCCTTTTGTAACCATCCTAGTCTGCTTAAAGTAACTGCTCCTACCGCTAGGCTTCATTCATTCACAGGTTGAATGAGGAGTTGTCTCACCTGTCTTGGACTTGGGCCCATTTTCTCCAGAAGTACAGGTAGGTCTCCTGGAGAGAGATTGTGCCCCTCTTTATGCTTAGGCCTGGCTTGGGGGAACTTTGACACTCTCTAAGTCAGTTTGATGTTTCATCTAATGAACCAAGTATTCATGATTTAGCCCTTCTCAGGGAGCGATTGCAAAAGGCAAAGAGTATATCACTTAGCTGAAAAATGAAAGCATAAAAAGAAAATTTTATGATATTAGAAGACTTGGTATGACTTTGCCTAGGCTTTAGTTATATAAAATCAGTTTCTTTCTTCTTAATGTTTACAATATCTTTTCCCTGTGATAAATTTTTTTACTGGATCATTAAGTTAGAGCATTAATGGATACCACCATTGACTTTTCACATTAGTTTCTTCATTCAGCAAACATTTGACTGTATCAGCCATTATGCTAGAGACACATTAAAAGCATCAAAAAACTTTTTCTCCACTTCTTCCTTTCCTTTTTTCTCAAGTAATAGCACGTTGAAAATAAAAATTTAATTTTGAAATACTTTGGTACATTAAGAGAACTGCTTTATATGTGCTACAATCAAAATGAACTTTTTGATTCATTTTGCAAAATGAACTCATTCAGCAAAAAGATGGAATGAGGAGTGAAATTTAAGAAAGATGAGTTCCTAGTTCTTGTAATTTAAATTAAAAAAAATTTTTTATTGTGTTTTAGGTGAACGTTTATAGTACAAATTAGTTTCTTTTTATTTTATTGTTGTGCTTTAAGTGAAAGTTTACAATTCAAGTTAGTCTCTCATACAAAAGTTTATACGTACATTGTTTTGTGACCCTTCTTGTTCTCCCTATACTGTGACAGCACGCTCTTCCTTTCCACCCTGCATTTCCCGTGTCCGTTCACCTAGCTCCTGACCCTCTCTGCCTTCTCATCTTGTCTCCAGACGAGAGCTGCTCATTTAATCTCATGTATCTACTTGAGCTAAGAAGCACACTCTTCATGAGTATCATTTTATGTCCCATAGTCCAGTCTAATCTTTGTCTGAAGAGTTGGCCTTGGGAATGGTTTTAGTTTTGGGCTAACAGAGAGCCTGGGGGCCATGTCTTCCAGGGACCCTCCACTTTCAATCAAACCATTAATTCTGGTCTTTTTACTAGAATTTGAGTTCTGCACCCCACTTTTCTCCTGCTCCGTCAGGGAGCAAATTAGTTTCTTATTCAAAAATTTATACAAATTGTTTTGTGACATTAGTTGCAATCCTCCCCATGTGTCAGCCCTCTCTCCCTTTCCTTTTCCACCTTGGATTCTCCATGTCCATTCATGCAGTTTTCCTATCCCTTCCTGCCTTTTCTTCTTTGCTTTTGGGCAGCTGTTGCCCTAGTCTCGTATACTTGGTAGAACTAAGAAACACATTCCTCATTTGTGTTACCGGTGGTTTTATAGGGCTGTCTAATCTTCGGCTGGAAGGTCGACTTCGGGAGTGGCTTTACTTCTGAGCTAAGTAAAGAAGTTAAGTGATATAACTTGTGAGTTATGGCCCTGGGGCCATAGTCTTGGGGGTTCCTCCTGTCTCTGTCAGACCACTGAGTCTGGTCTTTTTTTTTGTGAATTTGGATTTTGTTCTACATTTTTCTCCAGCACCCTCTATTGTGGGCCTTATCAGAGCGGTCGGTGGTGGTAGGTGGGCACCATCTAGTTCTGGGCTCAGGCTGGTGGAGGCTCTGGTTCATGAGGTCCATTAGTCCTTTGGACTAATACTTTCCTTGTGTCTTTGGCTTTCTTCATTTCTTCATTGTCCTTTCCTGCAAACATGATGGGACCAATAGATGTATTTTAGATGGCTGCTTGCAAATGCTACTCACCAAAGTAGGATGTAGAAAATTTTCTTTATGAACTATATTATGCCAGTTGATGTAAATGTCCCCCAAGACCTCTGTGACTTTGCCTTGGTCAGGTTGTGCTGACTTCCCGTATATTGTGTGTTGTTTTTCCAAAGTTACCAGTTGTCTTCTATCTAGTTAGTGATTTTCCTTCCCCACTTCTCTCCCGTAACCATCAAAGATTGTTTTTCTCTGTGTGTAAACCTTTTCTTGGGTTTTTATAATAGTGGTCTCATACAGTATTTGTCCTGTGGTGATTGACTTATTTCACTCAGCATAATGCTTTCCAGATTCATCCATGTTGTGAGATATTTCATGGATTCATCGTTGTTCTTTATCTTTGCATAGTATTCCATTGTGTGTATGTGCCTGTCATGGTTTGAATTATGTCCCCCCAGAAATGTGTGTATCAATTTGGCTGGGCCATGATTCTCAGAATTGTGTGGTTGGCCTCTGTTTTGTGATTGTAATTTTATGTTAAAGAGGATTAGAGTGGGATTCTAACACCACCTTTACCCAGGTCACATCCCTGATCCAATGTAAAGGGAGTCCCTGGGGTGTGGCCTGCACCACCTTTTATCTTACAAGAGATAAAAGGAAAGGGAAGCAAGCAGAGAGTTGGGGACATCATACCATCCAAGAAAGCAGTGCTGGGAGCATAATGTGTCCTTTGGACCAGGGTCCCTGTGCAGAGAAGCTCCTAGTCTGGGGGAACAAGGAAGAGAAGAAGGCCGACAGAAAAAGCCTTCCCCTGGAGCTGACGCTCTGAATTTGGACTTTTAGCCTACTTTGACTGTGAGGAAATAATCTTCTCTTCCTTAAAACCATCCAGTTGTGGTATTTTTGTTATAGCAGCACTAGATGACTAAGACAGTGCCGTAATTTGTTTACCCATTCATCTGTTGATGGGCACTTAAGTTGTTTGCATCTTTTTGCTACTATGAATAATGCTGCAGTGAACATGAGTGCGCATAAATCTGTTTGTGTTATGGTTCTTATGTCTATAGAATATATTCCTAGGAGTGGAATTGCTGGATTATGTAGTATTTCTATTTCTAGCTTTTTAAGGAAGCACCATATCATTTTCCACATAAAGTTTTTTATTATCTCCTGCAGGTTCACCTTCCTTCCTGTACAGTATTTTCAAATTTTCCAGTTGTTAGAAGGAAGAATATTTCTCTTGTTCATACTATGGATTTTTCTCCCAGAAGTGGCTATTTTGCCTTGGGCAATGAGAAGGGCAAGGCCCTGATGTTTCGGTAGGTATTACTTATGTTTAAAAGTCAGAGATACTTATAAATTGCTTTTGAGAATGTGAAGGGATACTATTGTTATATTTTTAGCCTGTAGTAAGTTGTATGATGTTCAGCTTGACTCTAATCCTTATTGTTCTAACAAAATATACATTTTTCTGTCATAAACTGTTTCTACCACCAGAGTTCACCTGGAAAAAAATTTTTTTTTTTTTTGGTAAGCTTTATTTTGAGAATGTTAGATTGAGAAGTAGCCCCTTTAATAATATCGCTACTTTTTTAATATTTAAGGTTTAGATTAACTTTTGTAAATTTGACAACCCATTAATTACTTCACTAGATTTAAGTGATTTTTTAAAAAAGATGTTTCTTTGCCTGTAGCTGTAAGTTATAAATAATGATGTTAATTACAAAGATATCAAAAAGTTACATGCTATGTCCAGTTTCTTTTCTGTACCCAACATACTTAGCCATGAAGCAAAAACAAAACAAAACCGTCATTGCTAGAAGATACAGGTGACAAGGTGTGTCTTTGGGGAGAACTAAAGAGCTTTCAGCAGGAATCTTGTGCATTAAATCACAGCCTCCCATCCTGGTTTTTTGTGTTAGTAATAGATGCTGCATAGAACCCTGTGTTTGTTTATATGCTTTAGGGAAGGCCTGTTCTCGAAATAAACTGAAATCTTGGGTGAAGAAAAAGAGGAATTAAATTGGTTTTGAGTGGATATTTGTGAAAAGAGAATATAGCAAACAGTAATGTGGTTTAAAGTTCTGCTTACTTTGAAGGGAAAATGGGTTATACCAGGAAAATTGATAATTCCATCAGTCTCATTTCAGTCAGTTTTTGAGAGATTCTGTATCTCAGGATTTTATAAAACGATGCAGATTCTTACTGCACTTAGAAATAAATTCTTTTCCAAAACTTTGGTTTATGATAATAATTGAATTTTTCTTTTCTCTAAATGAACCCCAAAGGCCGTTAGATTTTTCACCAGAGCCTAGCTCTCTAAGGTGTCATTGTTTCTAGCTGTGCTAGCAACTGGGTTGGACTGACAGTGTTTCGATTGGATATGGCTGATCAGGTATTTCATAGACTGCAGTTTGATGCTTTGGAGCAAGCTTAGTTCTTTTGTGTAAAATCTGAGTCATTAGGATCCTTCAGAATGTCAGATTGAGGAGTCTGAACCTTAGTGCCTGGTAAGGATTGTGATTACATGTTTTTTTTGCATAAAATGCTGCTGTGAAAATAATAAATCTTCCGAAGTGCCTTTCATTGATCTGATGGACAGTACTGTCAGTAATTACAAATTGTTTAGATGACGTATCTTTACTTTTTCAGATTGCACCATTACTCAGACTTCTGAAGAGATTATTTGAAGTAAGAAGATCCTTTTTAATTATTTCTACAGGTTTTAAGGTTATTCCCATTGCTGTCAGTTGGGAGAAGGAACCACATTAGTTCACATTTGTTTCTCTGTCCCTGAGTTGCTGATTCTTCAGTTAGGGGAGTGGGATGGAAGTAGATCAGGAAGAGTCTAGCTGGACTTGAATATTCCTTGGGACTTTCTTATCCCAAATCACAACAGTCTGACTCTGCTTTTTTAAGGTCGTATCTGTTAATTAAATGTTCAACAATGGGCATCCAAATTGTAATTGCCGAATGTGTTTATCCCATGAAGAGAATAGACTTAAGAGATACCTGTCTTCAGATAAAATTATAGCTTGTCTGAGCTCAAACCCTCAGTTTTTTTAAATATGTTTACTTTTTTTCCTCTGCGTTTTTTAATTGTTGTAAAAGTAGAGATAACACATTTGCCAGTTCAACATCTTTCAGGTGTACAGTTCAGTGACACCACTTATATCAATCATGTTGTGCAGTCATCACCAATATCCATTGGCAAATTTTCTGTCACCGTAAACAGAAACTCAGCGCTTCCTAAACAAAGATTCTCCCTTTCCCCCTCCCTCCTGCATCTGGTAACCATTAAACTCTGATCTCCATACCTTTGCCTATTTTAGGAATTTCATATAATTGAGATCATATAGTATTTGTCTTTTTTGATTGACTTATTTCACTCAACATAATAATTTCAAGATTCACCCATATTGTAGCATGTATCAGGACTTCATTTCTCTTTATGTCTGACTAATATTCCATTGTATGTATATATAACATTTTGTTTATCCATTCATCTGATGATGGACATTAGGGTTGTTTTCACCTTTTGTCTATTGTGAATAGTGCTGTGATGAACATTGGTGTACATGTGTCTGCTTATGTCACTGTTCTCAAGTCTCTTGGGTATATATCTAAGAGTGGAATTGCTGGGTCGTATGGTAGCTCTGTGTTTTAACTTTCTGAGGAACTGCCAAACTGTCAAACCCTCTTATTTCATATATGTTTCTTGAGTGATTGTAAGTGGCTTGCCCTGCATCAGATAGCTAGTTAATGGCTGGCTGTTTTTCTGCCCAGTATTTAAAATAGTAAGACATGCTTCCCTTCCCTTGGCTTGATCTTTGACCTGAGATGTGGTGGTTCTGAGGTTGAGCTTTGCAATTGGCTTGTTAACCACAGTTGACTATTTGGTCTTCCTTGAGATTCATGAATGTTGAGGAGAGACTCTCAGAGTGCACAGGAAGATAGATTTAATTAGGGAAAGGATTTTTGAAGGCAGAGAAATTTGAGCAGTGCATTAGCCAGATAAGGGAAAGCAGTCCAGCTATCCTGCCTCCCCAAATTATATCACCAGTGCATGTTGTTTGTTGATGACCGGCGGCTGTTAATTAGATATATAATTTCTTCTGTTCTTTCCTCAGATCCATTGGAGCCACAAGAGAAGCCCACCCTGATATATCTTTTCAGAATCTTTCCTGAATGCATGATAATGTAATTGAGCCAGTTGTGCATATTTACGTTAACAGAAATGTCTTAATAAACACATGGCAACTTTTGTTTGAAAATAGGTGTATGTATGTGGTTCTTCCTCCCCTATACCCCCCCCCACAAAAACACACACACACACACACACACACACACAGAATGCATTTGTTTCAAGACTAAACATGAGAGATTGGAAACACCTATCTGTGACCAAAAATAATATAGGCAGATATATTCTCATATTTCATAGTTAACCCTGATTAATATTTCCACCTTTCCCAGCATAGATCTCTCCATGTTTCAGGGTGTTAGCTAAACAGGCTCTGATAAGCTATGGGTGTCAGTTGGCTTGATATGAGAGTGATAAGATCTCATGGAGTGAATTTTGAACTTCCAAGTCTTTTGGGAAAGATAATTATGGAAATGAAAGGACTTTTCTGGGTTAAGCACTTCAGATAATTGTCAGTATTACTTGGCGGGAGGGAGCATACTAATTACTAGCCACTCCGTCCTGGAAATGTTCGTCACACCAGCTTAAATATTTCATTTATGTCCCAGGGTTGACAGTTGGTACCATAATTCTTTAATTGTAGGATAGCCTTGCTTTAGACTGGTCGCCACATTTCTTAGGAAGAACTAACACTGTATCATGTATTTAAGAAGTATTAAAGGGGCTAAGGGGAGGGGGTTATGAGAACTATAAGTGGGTCTAATAGCTTTCACCCTACCTTCCTGCTAAAACATGGAAGAGAAGTCAGAGCAGAGGGAGTTTTTCCAGTGACACAAAATTGCTCAGCCCAGAGAAGTAATAGCTCCTACTTGACTGTATTGGAAAAAAAAAAGATCATTGGAGAATATTTCAGCATTTTCAAGGCCCTTCCAAGTCTACTGAAGATGACCTGGAACAGTCCAATAGGTGAGGGCTATGTTAACTTATTCCAACATCTTTCTAAAAAGGACATTTTCTTTTAAGATGGGCTATTGCTTTATAACTGTAGAGACCCCCGTTCAGTAGCGTCTTCCATAACAGAGTATTAATGCTAAAAACTTCGGATTCCTGAAATCAGTTGGCTTGTAGGCGCTGTTTCACTCTTAAGTTGCTAGAGAGCAGTATTGGATTATGTGAGTAATTGAAGGCAAGGCTTTTTGTAGCTTCTTATTACTTTGTCTTTAACTGCTGCTAAATCATTGTCTAAGAAATGGACACCAAGCTTTATATATGCTTATTTTACATATGGTTTTCAGTCCCCAAGAGCTTGAAGATTTATAGGAATTTATAGAGAAAATGATGGGAGCAGAGTTTAAATTTTAACTCTTAAAATCCCTAGATCATTTTAATACTCTGCTAGGAGTATAAATTCCCAATTCTAACATCCAAGACAGACAAATGTACTATCTATTCTACAGGCATAGAGGATTTTACCAACCCTGCCTCTTTTTTTTTCTAAATTATTTTTTGTTGTTGAGAATGTATACAGCAAAAACACAAATTTGAATTTCTACATGTACAATTCAGTGACATTACATTCTTTTGAGTTGGGCAACCATTCTCACCCTCTACTGAATTGTTCCTCCATTAACATGAGCTCACTATCCCCAAAGGTTTCTATGTAATCTTTTGAGTTGCTGTTGTCACTTTAATCCCATATAGATCTTAAAAAAGCGTAATGCTCAAGGCAGACATTCTTAATTAGTTAGGCTAAACTATGGTTTGGTTTTAAGAAGACCTTGGGATCTTTTTGGTTTAAGGTTTAAAGATTATATTAAGGGCAGTAGTTTCGGGGGTTTATCCAGCCTCCATGGCTTCAGAAAGTCAGGATTCCATGAGAATTTTAAATTTTGTTCTACGTTTTCCCTCTTTTGATCAGGATTCTGTAGAATCTTCGATCAAAATGTTCAGTAATGGTAGTAGATCACCTTCCAGTTCTAATCTCCTGGCAAAGAAGGCAGTTTATGGAGGCAATTAGCCATACATTCCATTTCATCCTCCTATTCCTGACTCTCTTTCCTCTGTTGCTCCAGGCAAACAGAGATTAGTTGTTGTATCTTGGATGGTCGCTTGCAAAAAGCGTTTAAGATCCCACGCACTATGCAAGGAACTAGGAATTAGGACAGAAACACTACACGTGCTGTTAGGCCAATTAACTGGAATAGCCCATGAAACTATGACCCTAAACCTTCAAACCAAGGAACCAAATCCCATGAGGTGTTTGGTTTTACATAAGCAGCATTAGCAGCTACTTTTTTTTTTTTGGTCGTTATAAATATATCAACTTTTGCCAATTTAGCTGTTTACAGGTGTGCAACTTACTGACAGCAGTTACATTAATTGGCTATGCATTGCTGCCCTTAAATGCAATTATTTTTCCATCACTGTAAACAGAAACTCAGTACTCCATAAGCAATAACCCCTCCCTTCTTTTCCCTTCCAGCCCTGGTAACCAGTGATAAACTTTGTCTCTATACATTTGCCTGTCTCTGTCTTTTTATATAAGTGAGGTGATAAGTATTTGTCTTTCTGTGTCTTGCCTCTTAATATCATTTTCCCCTCAGTGCGAGTTGGAATTTGAGTCTGGCTCTCACTGTTTTCCCCCTGTAACTAGTATCAAGCCAACTCTTCAGGGAGATGAGAGCCATTTACAGAGTTATCTGTTGGCAGAGAGAGAATGAATGTGTCCCATCTCCCTGATTTGAGGGGACTGTCTTGAACTGTGAGGTGATACTTTGCTATCCAGAGCCACACAGGACATACTCAGATTTACTTGGAGTGATGACAAGTTGAAATCTTCGCTCTATTCCACTCACTTCTCCTCCTGTCCCCTTTAATATTCAATGAAGTGAAGAATTAGTTTATTAAAATTTTCCCAGTTGTTTGAACAAATTACAGGTGAGAAGTCACTTGCTTTATGGATGTTAAGTGTGCCTGTGTGTTTCTGGTGAGGGTATGTAACCCTTTCTAAGCCCACGAGGCTTCAGGGTTTGTGACTGGGATTTCTGTACTTGGGGACTGGATAGCTACAAGCAAATGCCCATGAAATGAAGTGCTTGCTCACACCTTCAAGGAGCTCTTAAACTACTTCAGGTCCCACTTAAGTGCATCTCAAAGTCCATCACACAAGAAACAAAAATAAAGTATGTCTATTCAATTATTGTAAATGAGAAAACTGGGTAGGCAGTGTGGGGAGAAGGTGGAATGTGGGCTAAGGATAGCATTTCTGAACCCCTGGTACTGTACTTGTGCTGATGTTAATATATACCTATAATACGTAATTCTCATTCCTTTGCAAGGAGGTTGATACTCTCATTTTACAGGGATGTGAACTGAGGTTCAGACAGGCTGAGCATCCTAATCCTAAAACCATCTTTACATAGATCAGTGGTCCTCGTAGTACAGTGTACATACTCTAAGGGTATGAGATGGCAGCCTGTTAGATTTTGGGAAGGAAATATTAATGCTGTGTAAAAACTTTTTGTTTAATAATGTACTTAAGTGGTGTAGATTATGCAGATAATTTATAAATAGGTTTGTGTTGGGGGTACATACTCAAGGGTTTTTACTGATCAGGCCACTGACCTAGGTGTTCACCCTACTGCACACCAAACCCAACACATTCAAAACTGAACAGCTTTCCCTCCTCACTGTTTCCCCAAACTTCTCTTTTTGTAGTCCCCTGGTGGTGTAATGGTTAAGTGCTCTGCCGCTAACCAAAGAGTTGGCAGTTTGAACCCACCCAGCGGCGCCTTGGGAGAAAGACCTGGCACTCCGCTCCTGTAAAGATTACAGCCTAGAAAACCCTATGGGGCAGTTCTACTCTGATGTGGAGTTGCTATGAGTTGAAATCAACTTGACGGCACCCAATAACAACAACAATAATGTTACAGTACCTTCATTTACCTGTCACTTAAGCCAGGGACCTAAGACTTACTTTAAACTTCTGATGTTTCTCTATCCCTACCTTCACTACCACAAAGACTAAGTAGTTACCAAGCAATTTTATCTCTTAAATTTTTTTCTCTGAAAGAGTCCTCTGTATTCTACTGCCACTTCCCTAGCACCTATCTGTTCTCACCTGTTAAACAATCTTCTAACTGGTCTCATTACTTCCTACTTCACATTTTTCAACGAGTTCTCCACATTGCAGCCAGAGACTTTTTTTAAAAATCGTTTATTATGGAAAATTTGACATTATATAAAAGAGACTAGTATAGTAAACTCCCATGTATGCAGCAGCAGCTTCAACAGTTACCAGCTGCTGGGGATCTTTATATCCCCTCCCACAAGCCCTCTGGTTGTTTTGAAGCCAAGCCAAGCTGTATCATTTCATCTGTAAATATTTGAGCATGTACAGAGACGTGTTTTAAAAAATACAAATCTCAACATGCTACTCTTTGCTTAAAATTACTTAACAGCTCATCTCTTCCAAACTATCTGCAGTTTCCTCATCTATAGAAACGGCATAAAAATAGAATCTGCCTTGTAGGATTAGGCACAGAAGAGCACCTGGCCCAGAGCAAGCTCTCAGTGAATATCAGCTGGTATCATAATAATTACGACCATGTTCAGTTAAAAAATAGTGTCCAGCTCCTTAGCTTGGTATAAAAAACCAAAAAACCAAACCAGTTGCCTGGTAGATTCCAACTCATGATGACCCCACGTGTGTCGGAGTAGAACTGAGCTCCATAGGGTTTTCAGTGGCTGTGACCTTTTGGAAGTCGATCACCAGGACTTTTTTCCAAGGCACCTCTGGGTAGATTTGAACTGCCAACCTTTTGGTTAGTAGCTGAGCACTTAACCATTTGTGCCACCCAGGGGCTCCATCAGCTCGGTATAAAGGCTTATTATTCTAGACTTCTTCCATCTCTCCAGTTGTCTTAGTCATTCTATGCTCCAGAAATTTTGAGTTACTTGTAATTTCCCTGAATGAGCCAAGCTCTTTTTCTCTCGCATGCCTTTACTCTTGATGGTCCTTCTTCCCTGCCTTTTTCTTTTCTACCTTTCAAACACTACTCATCGAGCAAGACTCACCTTGAATCCCTCCTCTACATTTTTTCTTTTTGTCCTAAATGATAAACTGGACAGACTTCTATAATAGTGCCTATAACCGTTTGTTGCATTTACTTGTTTATTTATACAATCTTTCCATAGAAGATTTGAAGTGGCTTTCTAAAACACAGTAAAGAGAGAACATATAAATGAATCAGGGCCTGGGGAAATGAAGATAAGACAAGGAAAATCAGAGCACAAATAATAGGCCGTGCATGTTTACCAAAGTTGAGCTCTAGTTATTTTCTATTTTCTTCAATTTTTGGCCTAAGCAATACTCAAAATGTATTTTTTGTAAAAAAAGTATTCCAAGAAAAAGTGAGTCTTTTTCCTTCCTACCCAAGGGAATGTCTGTTAACAGTTTGATGTATATATTGATAATAGTTTTTTTTTTTTTTTTTAGTTATTTAAAAATAAACACACAGAATCAATTATATGTTCAGATGCAAGAAGCAAAACCTGGCAGACGGTGATTAAATCGTAAGGACACTTACTGTTAGTTTTAAGAAGTCTGGTACTGCCCGTCAACAGATGAATGGATAAACAAATTGTGGTACATACATACAGTGGAATACTATGCAGCTATAAAAAATAATGATGAGTTCTCAAACCATCTTACAACATGGATGAATCTGGAAGACATAATGCTGAGTGAAATAGGTCAGTCACAAAAGGACAAATACTGTATGGTTTCACTTGTATAAAAAGTCAAGAGTAGGTATACCTACAGAAAAGCAGCATTCTTTGGTGGTTACCAGGGAAGGGAGGGGGAGGGAGGAGGAGTCACTTTCTAGATAGTAGATACTTGTTATTTTTGGTGATGGGAAAGGCAGTCCCGAGTATGGGTGAAGTCTGCACAACTTGATGACACTAAGAAGTCCACAAGAATAAGAGACAGTTTTGGTAAATGCCGTAACATACAATTTTGCAACAAAAGCAGTAACAACCAAAAAATATGTGTGTGGTTACATAGGTAGATATTTATGCATGTATATGTATAGGAAGGCATATGTGAGTATATGAGTATGCAAGTGTAGGTGTCTCTGTAGTTATATGTATATACATGTTGTGTGTGCTGCGTATATATTCATATAAAGCACGTAGGAGGCACAGTTATGGATACTTCCTAGACATAACCAGACTCCTCATGGGATTCGTTTACAGGATTTAAAGGCTTAGGACCATAGTCTCATGGGACAACTTGGTCAGTTGGCATAACATAGAAAGATAATATTCTAAGTCCTAATTTGGTGAGTGGTGTCTGGGGTCTTAAAAGCTTGTGAGTGGCCATTTAAGATAACAACTGTTGGTCTCTATGTATCTGGAGCAAAAGAGAAAGAAGGAAACCAAAGACTCAAAGAAGAAACTGGTCTATAGGACTAATAGCCCACACAAACCATGGCCTTATCTATCCCGAGACCAGAAGAGCTAGATGGTACCTGGCTACCACTACTGACTGTTCTGACCAGGGACACAATAGATGGTCTGTGATAGAATTGGAGAAAAATATAGAACAAAACTCAAATTCCTAAAAAAGGCCAGACTTACTGGACTGGTAGAGACTAGGGGAACCCCCAAAACTATCACCCTGAGATGCCCTTTAAACTTGGAACTGAAGGTACTCCCAGAGGTCACCTTTCAGCCAAATAACAGAATAGCTCATAAAATAAACAGTATCACCCATGACTATTGTGCTGCTTTAAATAATATGTCTGAGACCAAATGGTCAACATTTACCCTAAAGCAAAGGTGAGAAGGTTAGGGTAGGGGGCAGGGAAGCTAGATTAATGGAAAGAACAACCAGAATGGATATAATGAGAATGCTGACACTTTGTGAAAAACGTAATCAGTGTCACCGAACAATATGTGTAGAAATTGTTAGATGGGAACCTAATTTGCTGTGTAAACTTTCACCAAAAACAACAAAATATTTTTTAAAAAATCTGGAGGTGGCTAAGGAGCCCTGATGGTACAATGGTTAAGTGCTCAGCTGCTAATAGAAACATCAGCAGTTCAAACCCACCAGCTGCTCTGCAGGAAAAAGGTTTAGCAGTCTGCTCCCATGAAGATTTCAGCCTAGGAAACCTGATGGGGCAGTTCTACTCTGTCCTGTAGAGTTGCTATGAGTTGGTATTGACTCACTGGAAAATGGCAACAGAAGTGGCTAGCTGGAATCTATTCACTGGCTCAACAGTGTGACATGTCTGATCGGTGTTGTTCTGATTGCTTTTGTCTGTGTCTTGTAGCTGAAAAATGGCTGCTGTACTTCAAGTTCTACATAGTTATGAATTGAATTGTCTCCCAAAGATATGTTGAAGTCCTAATCCCTGGTGTCTGTGAATGTGACCTTGTCTGGAAATAGTCTTTGAAGATGTTATTAGTTAACATGCAGTCATACTGGTGTAGGGTGTATCATAGTCCAGTCTGAGTGGTGTACTTATAAAAAAGAAGAAGAGACACAGAGATGGGGAAGAATGTCATGTGATGGAGTTGTACTGCAGGTGCAAGCCTGGGAATGCCTGAGGCTGCCAGAAGCTGAGAGACACAAAGGATCTTCACTTAGAGACTTTGGAGGGAGTTTGGCTCAGCCCACAAGTTGATTTGAAGTTCTAGTCTCCAGAACTATGAGATAATACATTTCTGTTCTTATAAGCCATCCACTTCGTGGTGCTTTGTTACAGCAGCCCTTGGAAACTAACACATCTCACACTACATGAGAGCATCCCAAGCCGGAAGGAAGGGGATGGAAGAAAAGAGCATCTTTCCTGCCAGGGCTTTTCCTTTTTATCAAAGGGCAAAGTCTTTCCTAGAAGTCTCCTTGCAGAATTTCCCTTATGTTTTCTTGGGAGAATAGAGTCACAGGCTCACCTCTGGGTCAGTCACTGGCAAAGAGGATCCATTTTCCATAAAACCAGTTATGATTCATGACCCTGAGCACATGACTATCTGCTGTTGCTTGAAAAAACCTTCAGACGTTCAGTTAATAAGGAGGAAGGGGCAATAGGGAATGACTGATGAGTAGAAAACTAATAGTGCTTGCCACAGGCACATATATGCAAGTTTTTTTTTTTGTTTTTTAACAACATTTTTAGGTGCTGTTGAGTTGGTCCCTGAGTCATGGCAACCGCATGTGTTACAGAGTAGAATTGCTCTGTAGGGTTTTTTTTTGGCTATAATCTTTTGTGGAAGCGGTTCATTAGGCCTTTCTTCTGTGGAGTCGCTGGGTGGGTTTGAACTGCCAACCTTTGGGTTATCAGCTGAATGCAAACTGCTTGTGCCACCTGGCTGCCCCCTCCCCCCTTTTTTATAACATTAATGGGCCCAAATTGTGTATGGTCGCTATGAGTCAGAATCAACTTGATGTCAATGGGATGGGCCCAAATCGTAATATTCTCCAACTTAACTATTTTCACTTAATTTCTCTGGCAGATCTGTGGTACATATAGGTTTATCACAGTCTTTGAAAATATTGTATTCCATTGAGCAGATAAACTATATTTGTCTACTCTCTGACTGAAGAACATTTAGGGGATTGCCTGTCTTTTACTATTGCAAACAATGCTGTAATTAATTTTCTTATACAGGCCTCTTTGCACACGTGTATTTCTCCAGGAGGGGGACACCTGACAGTGAAATTGCTGGGTAGACACAATGAAGTTTTTGATAAAAATTTGATTAAAAAACTTGATAAAAATTTCTTTTCAAAAAGGCAGTGACAATTACATTCCCCCCCCCAAAGGTGATGAGAGTGCCTCTTTCTCATTGACAACTGAGCAGTGATAAGATTGTACCACTAGATATTATTGTTCATTGCCTAATAAGTAAAAAATGATAGCTATTATTATTTTAGTTTGCTTGAGCTGTGATTTTGATTCCATCCACTGAAAAAAGGGCAACAAAAGTTATTTACATTGTCCATAAAAGAACTTCATACTAGTTCCTTAGGGAAGACAAACTTCCTCCCACTTCCCTCTCCCACACACATTCTGGGCATGTGTTTGTTAACATATTTCTCTCCTGCTAGTATTTTATTCATCTTTGTATCCCCAGCATGTAGTTCAGTGCTTACTCCATGTATTAGATATGTAATTTTATGAGCTTAAAAAATCTGACTTGATTACAGAGAGAACAAAGGGTGAATATGGAGTAAGGGCACGTTCTCTGAATCCCAAACTGAGCTACATGGTCTGACTAAGGATTTGTGTGCCACTTTCAGAAGTGAGAAGCCAACTTAGAGGTATAATACGAATGTAGAAATTGATGAAACTTCTGAGGCATTTTGATGGTTTATGCAGACAGCAGGTCAGCATATGTGGAATTGGGACTATTTTGGGTCAAGTTGTAAAGAAGAGCTTAAGAGGAAATGTTGAGGCAAAAGAGAGATGAACTGTAGGTAGTCGGAGACAGAACTCAGGTCCGTGGTCTTTAAAATAGATGATGAGTTGAAAATAAACCATGAAACTTTGAATCAGCTGGCAGCCGGCAAATGCATTTTCTCATTGACAGACAAGCGATGATAAAACTCCCTCACTGTAAGCCTGCTGCTCTTTCAAGAAAGCGTATATGGGCTTGGCAGAGTGAAATGGAATCAAATTCTGGTAAGTTTCAGTAAAATGATATACTGTTAGTTTTGTATGCTTCTGTTCTTCCCTCATCTGGATTTTCAGAGCATCCATTCACCCACCTGCCCATTCATCCACCCACCCACCCACACCTACCCTTCCATCCATCCATCCATCCACCCACCCACCCACCCACCCACCGTTCTACTCACCCTTCCATCCATCCATCTATCCATCCAGTGAATATTAATTGAGCACTGTGTATGTCAGGCACTATGTTGTTCATGTTGGATTCCCAGAATCTGTGATAGTTACTGTTCTCCAGTCATGAAGGGAAAGTCACACACTAAACAGATAATTACAAGTTGGACAAGGGTGACCAAAGGGGAAGGGCAGAGTGCTTTGGGAACATAGGGCAGGGAAAGCTGACCTGGTCTAGAGAGTCCTGAAAAGCTCCCTGAGTGTCATAGTTTGAATTATGTCCCGTAAAAAATGTGTCTATCAATTTGGCTAGGCCATGATTCCTGGTACTGTGTGATTTTCCTGTATGTTGTAAACCCGCCTCTATGATGTTGATGAGGGAGGATGGGTGGCAGTTGTGTTAGGAAGGCAGGACCTGATCTACACGACTGGATTGTGTCCTGAGGCAATGTCTTGAGATATAAAAGACAGAAGTGAGCAGTGAGACAGGGGGACTTCATACCATCAAGAAAGCAGTGCCGGGAGCAGAGCGCGTCCTTTGGACCAGGGTCCCTGCGCAGAGACACTCCTAGTCCGGGAGAACACTGATGAGAAGGCTGAGAGAGAGAAAGCCTTCCCCTGGAGCTGACGCCCTGGATTTGGACTTTTAGCCTACTTCGACTGTGAGGAAATAAATTTCTCTTTGTTAAAACCATCCACTTGTGGTATTTCTGTTATAGCAGCACTAGATAACTAAGACACTGAAGCAGTGTTTAAGCTGCGTTCAGAAGGGTGACAAGGAGTCAACCAGAAGGAGGAGTCTTTCCTGTCATACTTGCCCCCTCCCACCTTGCCCTATTTCTCCCCAAGGCCTGCCCCTCCATTGTGCTCTGTGGAATTCCCTGTGTCATTATGAAAACTCCTCCCTGCACGTTTTCTGACTGCTTCTCTTTATTTGGGACCCTGGTCCCTGATACCCCTGTGTGTCTAGTGGACCTCTTTCTCCTCTTTGCTGGCTCTGCCCCATCCATCCCCCTACCCCATCTCAGATTAGTGAGAGACAGTGCTCTAATATGACGTGGAAAGAGCATGGAGTAATCATTTTGCCTTATTTCCAACTTTTTGATAATTTTTCTTATTATAACTCTGCCACATTTATAAAGCATTTTAGCACTGGGTCCAGCATTGAGTAAACTCTCAATATATGTCGTATTACTGCTATTATTTTAAAAAGACTCTGACAGTACATTGCACATAATAAGCACTTACAAATTCTGAGTCCCTTCCTCCCTCCTGGTGCCCCATGGCCGAGGCAGGACAGAGACGATAGGGCCATAGGAGTCACCTGTTTAATAGGAATCTCAGCGGCCATCTAGTCTAGCCCTGTTTTACAAAAGTAAAACTGGCTCCTGACAGCGGGAGTGATTTGTCCAAGGTTACATAATTTGATAATGTCAGCGCTGGACTTGGTACTAGTACAAGTTCTAGTACTTGGGTGTCCTGACTTGCACTTTAATGCTGTAGTACCACAGTACCTCATAACCTCCAGTGCTCCTGTGGGAGCCCTCTGTGACTCTGTTGCTTATCGCTGGCAGGGTGACAAAGCCTTGAGTCTGTGTTCTGAGAAGTTTCTGCTTGTCTCCCCTGCACAAAGTGGACTATCTCATGCAATCCCCAAACTCTCAGGAACTCTCTTCTGCAGAGAGTGTCTGACTGTCTCATGGGGGTGAGGTGGAAGAGGAAGGAGAGAATACAGTGCCTCCTCCTGCTATTTTCCAGTGTCTGTGCTGTCTTGAGGGGTCTGTATATCCTTGAATCTTCCTGCATCTCTCAAGCTTTGCTTGGAGGTGTCGTTGAAGCATCCCATCAGCTTTGCTTGTAGTGGAATTGCCATATTGGCAGTAGCTGGTACCTCCTGTGCGTCTTCAGTTGTATATAGTTTTGCTTGTGCAGTGTCCTTTTAGAGTCGTGCTCCAGGGGGCAGAACGGCGTCCTAGTTAAGAGCACAGAGCTCAGAGTTACTCTACTTAGGTTTAAGCGTCAGCTCTAACTTGGGCAAACTATTTAGACTCCCAGGTTTCAGTTTTTTCATCTGTTACCTTCATATGATAATAATAGACGCTTCCTCAGAGAGTTGATGGGAGAATTAAGAGACTAAAATATATAAAGCACGTGGCCCACTGTCTGGCACATAGCAAGCACTTAACAAATGCCAGCTGCTACTATTTCCTCATTTGATCCTTAAAGTAGCCCTGGGAGGCAGGCAGGGCAGGCATTATTAACCCTTTTATACCCCCCCGGGAAGGCTGAGTTTCAGAAATGTTAAATGACTTGATCTGAGGTCACAAAGCCAGTAAATGGCAGGCAGTACCCCAGATGTCCTGACTCTGAGTCCAGTGCTCCTTTCCCCTCTCAGGGCGGTCTCCGAAATGAGTGGTATTTCCCTTGGGGGACATGGCTGACTGACTCTTCATGTCTGATTGCACTTGCACCATTTCTCCTTCCTGCTGCTCCCCTTGCTCCCCCACCCCAATCCTGTCATGTCTTCGTTCCTAGAAACCCAAGAGCCAAACGTTTGTCTGTTCCTGTGAGGCTGGGACACAAAGATCAGGAGAGGCACTCAGCCAGGAGGCTAGGGAGTTCTGTCCCCTCCATTCTCACCCAGAGAGAGGAGAACAGCATTGCTCCAAGGGGAAGCTCATGACAGCAACAGAAGAGAGGTGGAACTTACTACCCATTAAGTTCCAGAGCCACAGGAAGCAGGTGTAAAACAGAAAGATTGGGGAAGATGTGGTCAGCTGAAAGCAGTCTTTCTCGTCACTGCCATCCCAGATAGATGAAGATGCGAAGGGCGTGTGAGGGATGAGCATAAGAGGAGAAGCCAGTGGACCAGTAGTGAGGGACAGATGGGGGAAAAATGATGGGAAAGCCTACAGTTTAGTCTTCAAAATATTGTCCTGCCACAGAGGAGTGCAGGTGCTTAGGCAAAACATAAAAAGAGTAGAGGAATTTCAGAGGCTGGGACAAGCCAGATGTCAGGGATCCAGGGTGAGAACCTGACACCAAAGGAGAGTGTCTGAGCTGGGGCCCGTGGAACAGCCTACTGTTCATTCATTTATACCAGGTATAGGAGGGTGAGCCTGCAGATGTGGACAGAGGTGGGGCTGCAGGGGGCAAGGGGTGGGAGCACAAGACTGCAAGAAGGTAAAGAGTTTGCCCATGGAAGGGGGGATAGAGATGCAGCTGCGAGAGGGTCCTAACAGCAACCCATGCTTGCTTGCCTCTAGCAACAAGGGAAAGTGGACAGAAGGCAAAGTGAATGATGGGCAGGGACCCAAAGCCAAAGCCCGGCCAGAGTCGGGACGGTTAGTCATGGAAGAATTTCTGAACGCGGTGGATTCTGAGGTGGGCTGTGGACGGGTTTGGGGTCTCCAACCTTGGAAGTGGAGATCCTGGAAAGCAAACCTACAAATGCATAGAGGAAACTTGGGGATGTGGTGAGTGGCCAATCAGTTTCTTCTCTAAATAGATTCAGGCACTCATGTAATCATTCAAGAAACTACTGAGCACTTGCTAAGTCCAGGTACCTGCTAGCTGCTAGGGATAGTGAGAGATAAGGAGACACTCCTTGCTCTCAAGGAACTCATTGAAGGAATAAACCTTTGTAGAAGAATTTATGATCAGAAGGAACTTCCTGGAAGAAATACTAGTAGGAAAACCCTGCAGTTAAACAGGTGATGTCTCATCAGTTATCTCATTGGATTATCATCTTCACCTTCCCCTGGCTTTAGAGATTCAGACACTGAGGGTCAGAGAGGTAAGCGGCAGAGATCTGGACATTAACTCTAGTTCTAAAGCTGCATCCTCTCTACCGCATCTCACTGACTTTTCCTGATGACTGTTGTCCACCTTCAACGTATTGGCCAGTGGGACATTCTTACTTGGGTATTCTTAAGTCTGACTTCACACATTCGATGTGGGAGGATTTCTGATCCTGTTTCCCAAGAAGCAGCAGGTTGGAAGATCTCTCTTTAAAATAACTTCTGGATATTTCCACAGTTTGAAAGAATCAATTTTAGGTGATTCTGCAGACTCCGTTTAGATTCCATTCTCCAGCTCTGAAGCCATGTCTCTTAGGGAGCTCAGGTCTCCTCATTTCTTCCTGAGCCTCATCACTCACATTTTCCTTCCGTGTTGGGGAGAGACGCCCCACCCCGGCCCCCATCTGCCCTGTAGGACAAACTGAGTTAGCAGAGGATGCTCTGACCTGTGGTTCTTGTGATTGGTAGCTGTGATCATCCCAAACCTTAGGGAGCCAGAAGGAGGGGGAGGAGTGGGTGGCGGCTCTGCTAAGAAGGATGAGACACACATAATTGGGACTGACATTTGCTGCTGCTGTAAATCCCCTCAAAGAGACCCTGCGTCTCTAATGGGACACCTTCACAGGGAGATGGCATCTGGCCTGATGAATCAATTGTGGCTTCATTAGTTTCTCCATGATATTCAATAATAGCCGATCCCCGGCCCTCCTGAGACCTGCTTAGGCCACCAGCGCCTGGAAGAAGAAGGTCAGGCTGAAGAGTTCAAGTCAGTGTGGAAGGGAGCTGGTTTTCTTCCTATTGGGAGCGAATCCGTTCTTATGCTTCATTACTTAATCAGTTGCTATAAGGGAAGATTAAATACAAGAGAGAGAAGTAAACGAAAAAACCCAGGCAGTAAGGTAATTAGAAAGGGGGAAGGAAAGAGAGCCAGCATTTATGGAACATTCAAATCCCTCCTGAGCTCAGTCATTCTGGATTCTTCCAGAACTACTCTCTACATACATTTCCTCATTTACTTCTCACCAAGACCTGATTTTCTTCTTTTCGTTGTTATTGTTAGCTTAACTCATGGCAACTCCATGCACAAGAGGATCAGATATTTGTGATCCATAGGGTTTTCATTGGCTGATTTTCAGAAGTAGTTCACCAGGCCTTTCTGCCTAGTCTATCTTAGTCTGGAAGCTCCTCTGAAACCTGTTCAGCATCATAGCAACACTCAAGCCTTCACTGACAGACAGGTGGTGGCTGTGCATGAGGTACATTGGCCAGGAATTGAACAGGAGTCTCCTGCATGGAAGTGAATTCTACCAGTGAACCATCACTGGTTCATCTTCATTTTAGAAAGAAGAAACAGAGACCCAGACAGGTTAAGTGTCTTGCCTGGATGCCCAGGTGTAAGAACTGTGGAAAGGCAAGGTTTATGTTCTTTGTACTGTTCCAGCATAGCCCAGCTGATCAGTCAAAGTCAAAGGAAGGAAAACTCTTCTGCTAAATTCAGCCTGCAGCCTGTTTCCACGTGGCCCGTGAGCTAAGAATGATTTTCACTGGTTTAAAAAAAAAAAAAAAAATCAGAAGAAGAATAATATTTCATGACATGTGAAATATGAAATTCAAATTTTGGTGTCCATAAATAAAGTTTTATTGGAACACAGCCCTGCTCACTCATTTACGTTTTGCCTATGGCTGCTTTTGCACTACCACAGCAGAAATGAGTAGTCTTGACTGAGACATTAGGGCCAACAAAACCTAAAATATTTACCACCTGGCCCTCTTCATAGAAATAGTTTGCCATCCCTGTTGAAACTGATTCTCTTGGTCACAGTGAATGACAGATGAAAAGAGGGATTGAGTTCAGACATGGGTGCACACTTTATTGATAACCAGCTTTGTTAGACGTAATTAAACAGTCACAATTTCAGAAACATCAAACACCGTTCCATAGCCAGCGAGGAAAGGCCTCATAAGGGTTTTGGGATTTATAAGCATCATTAAATATTGCAGTAGAGATTGCTCAGCCACTTTAATGATTTGCCTTGAAGGTACTTAATATTTTTAAGTAAATGCCGGAGAGGGGATTTTGAAGAGTTTACTAGCTTCCTTGTCCCTTGCTTATTGTGTGTGTGTGTGTGATTACTGCAAAAAATGTTTACTTTCACCGAAGTTGGTCAGTTCAGGGTTTATGGCTGACTAATTTATAAGTATTGGTGATGTGCATCATATTTGTCCATTCTGAGTAAAAGGGAAGCAAAGGAAGAAAGAAAAGAAAACAACCCGTCGTAGGCTGTTACCAGGCCACTGGTTTTATTGCAACACAGTATTAAAAGAACATGCGCAAGTGAGCTATCTCATTTTCCAGTCCAAGAATGTTTGATTCTTCTGTGATGAAAAGATTCTCCGACCTGATGGGAAAACATCCAAAGAGAAGGACTAGAGAAAGATTCCTTTTCACTTTCTGTTTTCCAATGTTTCCCTTTGATGCAAGAAACCTCTCCTGTCCTCACCAGCTCTTTCCTGCTCCTGATCTCTATGCATATCACAGATTGACTGCATTTGTCCCACATCCCCTTCAAGCTTCATCTCCTCAGTGCACCTCCTAGACTCCTTCAGGCCACATCTTCCTCCTTACTCTCACTTGTCACAGTTCTAATCATAGGCTGCTGGTCTGTTTACCTAGCTCCTTCCCCCTGCTCCCAGACCATGAGCTTCTTAAGGAGTGCTGTCTGAATTTTTTACTTCTCTCTCTGCCACCGCTTCCAACCTGGTCTCCTATGCTGTAGCCAGGGATCTTTTTCAAATGTAAATCTGATCATGTCCCTGAGCCCCTACTCCTGTCGTCTTCTTTAGATCTCATCTCAAACATCACTTTCTTTAACGCCTAGACCAGCTCAAGTCCTTCTGTTTTTTGTTCTATAAGGATCATGTACTGTTCCTTGCAAACCCTTATCATCAGTTGTAATTATACATTTTTTGCATGTGATTAATTGACAAATTTCTTTCTCCTCCACTGGACTTTAAACTCCACGAGAAGGACAGTGTCTATTTTTTGCTCACCCCTGCCAGTGTTTCCCAAGCAATCAACACAGTGCCTATAATGTGGTTGATGCTCAATTGATCAATCAACTTTAGTGAATGAAAGAATGAATGAAGGGATGGATGGATGTGATGGAGTAACAACCCAGGGCAGCCTGATGTGCAGAGATCAAAGAGGACATTGAACAAGCAGAGCACTAGGCTGACAACTCTTGCCAAGGAAGCATAAACACATCCCTGCAAGAACGTGGAGATGCATTCCTGAAACACTTAAAAACATGTTTAATTATTCTAAGGTGCTTCTGTAAATGGATGTAGTGAACAAAAACTGGGAATCTCATAATGTAATCTGACAAAAACAAAATAAAGCAAATTGGTTCCTACCCAGGCAAAAATAAACTAGAAATTATAATGTAGCATCCATGGATCCTTTAGAACTAAGGCGAGGGGAGAGTGGAGAAGGAAAGGCAGGTGTATAAAATGGGTTTGTACAGTCTAATTTGAACTTCTTTTGGCCACTTGGTACTTGAATGATTTTGGCTTTGGACCCCAAGGTACTTACTTAACTGTGCTGCTCCAGAAACTTCCTCTCCTGTTACTTGTACATCTTCAGGGTTAATTGCCTTCAGGGATGGTTGAGGTGACCCTGCTTTTACAGATGGGACCACCAAAGCTAAGTGAGTACATAACTAGACCAGAGGCAACAAACACGTGTTTTCTTCTTAGCCCAAACCCCTCCTTGGTCCAGTGCATAGGTATTGCTCCACAAATGAAAACTATTTTTAGCTGGGAGTCTGTGGATGCTGCAAATGGTTAATGCACTTGGTTGCTCACCAATAGATTGGCCGTGTGAGCCTGCCCAGAGGCACATCAGAAGAAAGGCCTCGTGACCTATTTCCAAAAGGTCAGCCATTGAAAACCCTATGGAGCACAGTTCTACTCTGACACACACGCGATTGCCATGAGTTGGAGTCGACTCAACGGCAACTGGTACTGGTATTCTTAGCTGTCACTCAGAATTTATCATTACTATCCATATCAGGACACTGCTAGACAGTGACCTGACAGTGACAGGCTGGGACAAACCCTTATTTCCTAAGCCCACTGTATGCATTGGTGCCCAAACAACCAGTCTAGCTCCCAGCTCCTGTTTTGACCTCTCTTGAGCCAGAGCTTCAGGAGTATGGGGGCTTAGGGCAGAAGTTGTCAATGAGTATTTGTGAAGTGGAAGGAAGATCCCGGGCTTCGGGGTCAGACATACCTAGGTTCACATTAAGGCTCTTTCAGCAATTTACTTAACCTTTCTGAGCGTTCACGTTCTCATTTGTAAAATGAGGATCACTGTAAGCATCAGCTGTGTAAAGTGGCCAGTACGGTGTCTGGCATACAGTTGGGACCCGTTAGTGTTTCCTTTTCCCTTTTCCTTCATCTCTCCTTTAGAGAGTAGCATGGTGCAGAGGATGAGCGTGAGCTTTGGAGCCAGACCAACCTGGGTGAGATTCTGACTTGGCCACTTACTAGCTGTGTGATCTTGCACAAATGTCTTAACGTCTCAGAGCCTCCCTTTCCTAATCTGTAAACGGGATAGCAGGTTGTGGGAGGGGCTCATCTTGTAAGTTGAGCATTACACAAGATATGCATGCGCAGTGCCTAGTGCAGAGTTGTGAGGCTGAATTCATTACATGAAAGTTTCCTTTTTTGCGTTCCTTTGTGGACTGATGGAGCGATTAATAGGGTGACTGAGGCTTAGAGAAAACACTGAGTGTGCGCGCCCGTGAGTCACACACACACACACACACACACGCACTCGGAAGGAAATGTGAGCCGAGGAATAGCCATGTAGAATATTAACTATGACATCTGCTTTCACAGCCTGTCTGCACAAAAGGCTGTTTGTGGATCCAGCTCGCCGTTGGTATGCCAACTGTGTCCCAAAACCGCAGCTTTGTAACAAGTCTATCGCTGATGGACTCTGACACTGAGTCACGCTGCTTCCAAGACATCCTGGATGACAAAACTCCCTCTCTGTTATTTGAGGAAATGTAACTCCTTTCATTCGTTTATAAACATAGCCATTAAAAGGAAACCAAAACTTTGCATCCTAAGCTAACCCCGAGGGTGTTTTTCTACATTTGTCCATAGAACGTTCCCTTCTAAAGGTGATTTTTAGCATGAAGTTCTTCTGGAAACATGGAAAGGGCTGAATGCTCCATGTGCTGAAGAAGGAGTGCCTTCTAACATTGCTAGCCGCTGGAAGCTCTGGAAGTACCAAACACATCCATTTTTCACCTCCTTTACGTGAAAGATGGAGAGAGGAGAAGGGGTTTCCACCGCATTTCTGCCTGCCTCAAACAGAATTTAAATGAATAATGGACGTTGGAGTCAGACTCCCCCACCCCTTTGTTTAGATCTTGTCTCTGCCATTTACTCACCTTGAGCAGCTATCTTAATCTTTGTAAACCTCAGTTTTCCCATCTGTAAAATGGGGAGGGGGGAGAATTAACCACCCCAGAAGGTTGTTAGGAGGATTAAATACTATAATGTAGGTTCAGCATCTAGCATGGAACAGTGTAGCCATTTGGCAGTGGTCACCCCTCCTTCTCATTTTCTTCAGAGGTCTGTTGAAAAGGTGAATTGTTGAGGTGTGATAATGCCAAGCTCCCTCAAACAGGGCATAATTCTAGATGGCCACCTAGCCTAAGAAGACAGCGGGTCTCCAAGTCTTTTCTGGGCAGCACTTTCTGCACCCTGGTACCCATGTGACCAACAAAACAAGGCATGTAGGGAAGTTGGGGTTGCATATGCCCTAGATACAGGTTCCAGGGGGTCTCTCACCTGCTCATGAGGCTACACCTTCTCTCTCGTCCTTTCTCACTGCTATCATTTTGCAGCTGTGGCTGCTGGTGATGAGCCTTCCTTGTTTCCCAACGTGCAGGTGACATCATCCGGGGATTGAAGGCTTCCAGGTGGCGAGCTGGCTGCTTTCTGATGCTGAGGTTTAGGCAGTGAGTGGTGAGCAGTCAGGTGATGCGTGCTTCAGACTATTTCTTCTCCTCCTCCTCAAGCCTCCCTACCACCAGGCCATTTTGTCTGCCCTTCCCTTTTCAGGGTGGATTAGTGGAAAAAGCGTGGGTCTTGAAATCAGACCACAAATTCAAGCTAAGTACCTTCATGTGTGATCTCTGACAATTATTTAATCTGAGTTTCAGTTTCCTCATCTTTAAAATAGGGGCCTATACCTGTCTCAGCATTTTCCAAAATGTGTTCCATGGAATCCTGGTTTGGTGGGATGCTATAGGAGTCACATGAACAAAGAGTTATGTGATCAGGTAAGTGTGGGTAGCATTGGATCAAGTGAAGATGAAGATGCTTCTTCACTGCAGTACTTCTTACAATGTCAGTTTTCAAGAAGGGCATATAGTAAACAGTTTCAAACTCATTTTACCACAGAATTTTTTAATAAGCAGAATATCCCCGTAGATGTGAAAGGTGACATAGGTACAACTTGGGAGTTAGATTGCCTAATTATACCAAATCAACCAAACCCATTGCTGTTGAGTTGGTTTCAACTCACAGTGACCCTGTAGGACAGAGTAGAACTGCTCCATAGAGTTCCCAAAGCTGTAAATCTGTGTGGAAGCAGACTGCTACATCTTTCTGGTGTGGAGTGGCTGGTAGATTTGAGCCGCCAATCTTCTGGTTAGCAGCTGAGTGCTTTAACCACTGCCATCAGCACTTATTTGCCTAAGCATAAGCCCTATATTTGCCATTTGCTATTTAGTTATTTACTGCTGTGTAGCAGATTATCACAAACTTTGCAGCTAAAAACACCACACTTTTATTATCTCACAGTTCCTGTGGGTCAGGAACCCAGGAGAGCTTAGCTGGATCATTCACTTCAGTGTCTCTCACAAGGCTGGAATCAAGGTGTCATCCAGGGCTGGGGTCTCATCTGAAGTCCACCAGGGAAGGATCTGCTTCCAGCTCACATGGTTGTTGGCAGGATGCAGTTCCTTGTGGCTGTTGTTGGCTGGAGACTGCCCTCAGTTTCTGACTATGTGGACCTCTCCAACATGGTGGCTTGCTTCATCAAAGCCAGCAACAGAGAGAGTAGGTTAGCAAGATGGAAGTCACAATCTCATGTAGCCTAAATACTGAAGTGGCATACCATGTTCTATTGGTTAAAAGCAGTAACTAGGCCAGCCCACCCTCAAGGGTGTGGATATGCAGAGGTGGGGATCCCTGGGGGCCATCTGAGAGCCTATCTGCCACACTAGTTGTATAACTTTGGGCAGTAAGTTGACTCGTGCCTTAGATGTCTCATCTGTAAAATTTAGATGATCATACCATCTTTATAAGGTCATTGTGGTTAAATGAGTTAATATATGTAAAGCAGTGGCAGATAGTAGGCACTATATAGGTATTTTCTATTATTATTACCTAGAACAGTGCCTGGAGCCCTGGGGGCGTAGTGGTTAAGAGCTCAGCTGCTAACTGTCTTAGTCATCTCGTGCTGCTATAACGGAAGTACCACAAGTGGATGGCTTTAACAAAGAGAAATTTATTTCTTCACAGTCAAGTAGGCTAAAAGTACAAATGCAGGACGTCAGCTCCAGGGGAAGGCTTTCTCTCTCTCAGCCTTCTCATCAGTGTTCTCCCGGACTAGGACTGTCTCTGCGCAGGGACCGTGGTCCAAAGGACGCGCTCTGCTCCCGGCACTGCTTTCTTGATGGTATGAGGTCCCCCTGTCTCACTGCTCACTTCTGTCTTTTATATCTCAAGACATTGCCTCAGGACACAATCCAGTCGTGTAGATCAGGTCCTGCCTTCCTAACACAACTGCCACCCATCCTCCCTCATTAACATCATAGAGGCAGGGTTTATAACATATAAGAAAATCACACAATACAAGGAATCATGGCCCAGCCAAACTGACACTTTTTTAGGCAACATAATTCAATCCATGACACTAACCAAAAGGTTAGCAGTTCAAATCCACCAGCCGCTCCTTGGAACTCTATGGGGCAGGTCTCCTCTGTCCTATAGGGTCGCTATGAGTGGGAACCGACTTGATGGCACCTAACAACAACAACAACAGAACATTGTCTACACATGGAAGAAGCACAGTAAATACTAGTTGAATGACTGAATCAAGAAATGTACTCCCATTACATGGGAATTTGGGAAAGATTGCCGTACTCAGTCAGGATTGCTGCAAGGACTAGAGGAAATAAGCTACCTGGAGCACTGAGTACAGTCCCCGGCACATACTCAGCCCCCCAGTTGACGTTAATTCCTCCTTCGCCTTCCAGGTTTGGATGTCTAGGCTGAGATTTAAAGCCCCAGAGAACTGAGATCCAGTATCCCCCTCTGCTCACCTCCTTCCTCCTTCTTACCGCCCTCTTTCCATCCCTCCCACACCAGCAGTAATCTTGGTACAATGCCTGGTACAGTGCCGTGAGCAGTTAAATGGTTCATCGGGGCTCTGGATGAGGCTGGCAATGACAATTAAGTGTACTTCAGGGGCCCAAGCAGCAATGGAAATGAGGTGAATGGGGGAAAAAGAGAATAAAGGTCTAAAGAAGTGGAAAAAAAGAGGCAGAAAGGACCACTTTGAAGAGCAATGCTGTTTTTCTCTATGTACCTAAGAGTTTTGAGATGTTTTAATATTCATTCACTCTTAAAATCTTAACAACACTGTCCCATGTTTTTCTTCCGACTTAGCTACTCTTAATCACTTTATCCAAAGCAGACATTCTTCACAGTCTTCTCTAAAATAGCTGCATAGCATCTGATTTTTTTTTTTTTTTTTTGCATGGCATCTACTTTTAAGAGAATTAAATTTCATTTTGCTTTGTGGCTTTCATGACACCTCTGAAGGTAATAAAAAATCTGCCTGGTGGTTTACATCAGCAAAGTGCTTTCACACACATGATCACATTTGAACCTTATGGCAACTTGGCGAGATGGGGATTGCTATTTTCTTCATTTTATGGTGGAGAGAAAACTAGGGGTTGCTAAGGTGAAGCTACCTTGAGCACACATCAGCATCAGGACCTGTGTCACAGCTTCCAATTCCAAGCCAAGACACTCTCCGCACTCTGCCATCCATGTTGTTGTTAGTTGCTGTCGAGTGGATTCTGACTATGGCAACCGCATGTGAGCAGAGTCAAACTGCTTCATAGGATTTCCAAGGCTGTGAACTTTCAAAAGCAGATCACCAGGACTGTCTTCCAAGGAGCCTCTGGGTATGTTCGAACAGCTAACTTTTGGCTAGTAGTCGAGTGCTTAGCTGTTTACGCCACCCTGAGACTCCACTACCATCCAGAGAATGTTGTTGATATTAATGGGAACTTACTCAAAAATTGTGGGAAATGGACTCAGGTCCTTATATATCAGCATCATCTATTGGTTGCCACTGGGAGAAACAGTGAGCATCCTTGGATTTGAGGAATAGTTCTCAAACTCTTCCTATAGGGTCTCCCTGAGTCTTATAAGACATCTTCATATTTTAAGTCACCTTTCTTTAAACAGCACAGGAATAACTGGAAGCCAGGCATGGGAAGGGGAACGGCTGCCTGGAACGGCTTCCTTGGCTTGTCAGGAAGGCTTTCTGAAGTCTATTGGCTTCTGTCCCCTAGAGTTGCCACCATGTTGGCTGTCCTCCACAGAGCAGGCTGGCACATCTCTGTGATGCCAGCAGCAGGGACTCGGGCCACTCCTGCTCCCTCAGTGCCCAGAAAAGAGCCAGCAGAAACAACCACAGAATCAGTTCACCTTTGCTTTCTGGGAAAGGCCATTCTGGAGTATAGTTTTCTCTTGGAGATGTGCTGGATTCAGGGACCAAGTGGGAGCCCTCCCCCATGTCCATAGTGCTTTAGCTCAATGGTTCTCAACCAGGAGTGATTTGTCTACCCCCTTCCCTGGTGGGGAGGGACATTTGCTAATATCTGGAGACACAGTTTTGATTGTCCCAACTAGGAGGAGGGTTGCTATTGGCATCTGGTAGGTAGAGGCCAGGGATTCTGCCAAACATCCTACAATGCACAGGACAGCCCTCCACAACAAAGAATTATCCAACTCAAAATGTCAGTAGAGCCAAGATTGAGAAACCCTGCTTAGCCCTATTCTTTTAGGAGGTTCAGTGAGGCTGGGGGTTCAGGAGAAAGAGGAAGGCAGCGGGGTGGTTGTCATTATCATCTCCCAAGGACACTCTTCAGGGATGGGCTCAGGCTGCTAAGTAGGTACTTGTCTCCAGGGCATCCCATCCTCTCCCCTCAACCACTTCCCTTGACCTCCCTTGTCTGTTTTAATTCTTTTTGAGGCCAGTCCTGTTTGACAGGGCAGCAGCGTCTTCCTCATAGTTCCTATGCCTGATTTGCTTTTGGCCGTGGCCTTGATGGCTCTGGTTGGGAATTCATGTGTTACTGTTTGGAGAGAGTCATATTTTTTACAGAAACATAACCCATTTTACCTTTATAGTAATTGTTTTGGAATAAGAAGTAATCATCCAGGACTGACCAACTTGCTTTACTAAGCGCTCCTTTCTCACTCCTGGCAAATTGCTTTGAGAATTGAACAAAGCCCAGCTCAATCATGCAGGATATCCATTCCAAGGATGCCAGGGAAGTAAATCTCTGTTAAGCTAGCCTGAGTCCTGCCGCCTCCTCCTTCTTCTCAGGGATAAAATGGTGAGCGTGTTTCATTCCACATGCCCCTTGTCTTCGGGATAGGCGCCTTAAGCCTGAGGTTGGACCGGGGCATTTGCAATGCTCATGGAACTGCATAAGAAACTTATAGCAATAGACTGTTACATTAAAGAGCTGTTGGTCCTTGGGGCTGATGTTAAAGTCGGCACTTTCCACGTGGCTGTTGAAATTAATTTGTGGCAGCCTTTCCCTGACGTATGTTCTGTGGAATGTTAAATAGATATCTCGTGAAAAAGTAGCCAAATGAGTTTGAAGAACCTCTGTTCTTTACTGCAGGACTTCTCAAGGTCTTTAAATTGTTAACAAGCTGTGCGAATTGTCAGAGAGAATATAGCGTGTGGTATTTCCCAAATTTATTTGTTCTCAGAACTCTATTTTTATGGATCATCTCCTAGGATTAGTAATCTTCAGAACAGGATTTTGGAATATTGGAAAGGGGAAGGATTAGATCTCCTTTCTTCTTTTTCCCTGCCTCCCTCCTCCTCTCTTTCTCTCCCCTTCCTTCCCTCCCCACTTCCTACTCCCTTTCCCTTTCTTCTCTCCCCTCCCCCCATTCTTCTCCTTCTTCCTCTTTTTCTCTCTCTCTCTCACACACACTGAACACACACACATACACATTCAATTAGAGACGGCAGTGTGCTTCCAGGAAAGATGAGATTTCTTTTTCTTGTTTTGTCCTGAGCACCCATAGATAAATATGATCCAAGACCATCATTCTGGAGAAGTCCTCTTGTCATTCATGTGAATGGCTTTTTACGAGGCAGTGTGGTCTGATGGAAAAACCATAGGCTCTCTCCGCTCAAGAACTTCAAAACTTCTGCTTCCTTTGCCTATAGGGGTTTCCTTCCCATCCTCTTCCCAAGCCAGTTGTTGCTTATTTATCTCTCAGGGCTTAGCTTAAACATCCTGTCCTTGGCGAAGCTTTCTCTGAATTGCCACCCAGGGGGAATCTGGGTGGGAGCACATCTCAGCTCAGCTGCTTATTAGCTGCATGAACTCATTGATTCAGTTGTCACATAAGATTGTGGGGAAGAAAAAAAAACAACAAAAAAACCTGTTGCCATCGAGTCCATTCCAACTCATAGTGACCCTATAGGATAGAGTAGAACTGCCCCATAGGGTTTCCAAAGAGCACCTGGTGGATTTGAACTGCCAACCTTTTGGTTAGCAGCCAAACTCTTTTTTTTTTTAATTTAATTTTTTTTATTGTTGTAATTAAAGCAAGTTTACATTTCAAGTTAGTCTCCCATACAGAATTTTTTTTTTTACATACATTGTTATGAGACCCCAACTGCTCACCCCATTCTGCGACAGCACACTCCTCCCCTCTGCCCCTGATTCCCCATGAACACTCAACCAGCTCCTAACTCTCTGTGCCTTCCCATCTCACCTCTGGACAGAAGCCGCCCCTTTGGTCTCTCGTATCTACTTGACTAAGAGGCACATTCTTCACAGGTATCACTTTATGTCCCGCAGACCAGTCCAATCCCTGTCTGAAGAGCTGGCCTCGGAAATTGTTTTAGTTCTGGGGTGATAGAGAGTCCAGGGGCCATGCTTTCCGGGACACCTCCAGTCTCAGACCATTAAGTCTGGTCTTCTTACTAGAATTTGAGTTCTACATCCCATCGTTCTACTGCTCCATCAGGGATCCTCTGTTTTGTTTCCTGTCAGGATGTTCATTGATGGTAGCCGGGCACCATCTAGTTCTTCTGGTCTCAGGCTGATGAAGTCTCTGGTTTATGTGGCCCAGCAGCCAAACTCTTAACCACTACGCCACCAGGGTTTCCATAAGATCAAAAGGTAGCTCATAAACATATTTCCAGGCGTACCTGGCACTTGCATTTGAAGTCTATGAAGAGGATGGTGATTATTCTGTGCTTACAGGGTAATGGCAAGGTAGGAAAGGGATGCTTGACAAACCCAGTTCATATCAAGAAATCTTACCCTGGGGTATAGACGGGCTTCCTCACAGATGCTGCGCACAGAGTCCTGTACTGCATGTGACTCTGCCTCCTCCGTAATCCCTGTCCACTCCTCCTCCACTCCCCAATGTAGGGAAAGAGCACTGGGATGGGAGTCAGGAGATCAGGTGTCCAGGCTAATTTCTAATATACTCTCATGGCCTGAGGTCTGTGATTATGCAAGTGATTGAGCTGTGATGTGGTTGGATCTCCTGAGTAAATTATTTCCACTTCTATGATCTCCCCACAAACACTGGTATAGAGACTGCTGCCACCATGGCCGTTAATTATGGGATTGGGAGTCAGAATGAACAGGCATAATACGAACTAACATCCCTGCAGCACTGTAAGGCTTATGAATCAGTATCAGAGCAGCCCTCTGATGATCCTGACACCACAGCCGTTCTATTCATTCTGGAATTTGTTTAACAGATACTGATTGAGCCTGTGCCAGGCTCTGCCCATACTGGGTGCTGGGTGGTACAGAAGCGAATAAGACAGGCAGTGCTATGATGGAAGCTTGGCCCTCTCTTTGCTCTCTTCCTTGCTTCTCCTCACCAGAGGACTGGTTAGTCATGTTTTACTGGTGCCTCAGCAGTGGGAAAGGGGCTCCACTTTGTCTTCTTCACCTGTTTGCACCAGGACCCAAAGAGCTGCCCTCGCCTCATGCCTGGCCAGGTGGGACATCCTCATGACTGTGTCATTCTAAGATCTATGTTTGGGGAAGAAGTAGGAGGCCTCCACTTTGGCCTCAGCGCAGTCAGTGTTTGCTAGTCCAGCTTTGTCAGAGGGCTCTACCTTTTGTGGGTCACTGCATGTAAAACTGGCCATTAGTAAAACTGATACTCTAATTCCCCTTGTGTGTCTTCTTTGATGGCTGGTCCCCTGGAAGGGAAGAAGAGTAGGCATTAAAGATTCTGCCTTGAACCTTACCTCAAACCTCTAAACTTAGAGGCAGAGAGGGTAAGGGGCTTGCTGAAGGTCATGGGGCTCTTGGCAGATGTGGGACTTGGATTCTGGCCTCCTTACTCTTGGCACCATGCTGTTTCCTCTCTCTCTCTCTCCCCTCCTCAAATGGGCAGACATGACATATGGTGGTCTGCTTCTTGAAAAGAGGATACAACTTGCAGACATAGTGATACAAATATGGACTTTGGACCCAGAGAAACCTAGATCTGAGCCCCAAATTTCTATTTTCCCTCAAAGCCTCAGTTTCCTCATCTGTAAACAGAATTAATAATAATGGTGCCTTCCTCATAGTGCAGAGTCCCTGAGTGGTATAAATGGCTAATACGCTTGGCTACTAACCAAAAGGTTGGAGGTTCAAATCTACCTAGAGGCACCTCAGAAGAAAGGCCTGGTGATCTACTTCCAAAAAATCAGCCACTGAAAACCGTATGGAGCACAGTTCTTCTCTGACCTACATGGGGTGGCCATGAGTTGGAATCGACTCCACGGCAACCGGTATTTTTCCTCATAGTGTTATAATGAGCATGAAATGAGATAATCCATGCAAAGTGCACAGCACAGTGCCTGGAACAGAGTAATTGCTCAATAAATGTTACCTATTTTCATTTTCATACCAAATGAGACAATAAAACAAAGAGCCTATGTCCAAGTCAGAAATATCTGTGCCAAGAAAAGAAAAAAAGAATCCACCTGATGCAAAGTGCCAGCTGAGGTGTTTTCCTAATGAGCAGTGTATGAGCTAAGTTTTTGAGGAGCCATAATTCCCATCTGGAATTCACCTGGGTATTGTAACTGTTCCCTACTGGCTGTGTGGCCTGGGCCGAATGCTTTCGATATATACATCTAGAACACCACAGGCGCTAATATCTATAAATAGGGAGGAAGCCATGAATGAGAGCTCATTAAGTTCTTCCTGACTGCTGAAAAGTAAATTAGAAAAAATAAACCGAGCTGAACATTTGTGTACACCTCAATCTTTTTGATGTTTTTCAATTAGCGGAGCCATTTTTCATGTGAAAAAATTAATAGCTGTCATGTGCCACCTGGCTACAGAATCAAGTGACAAATTTGTTTTAATGACCACTGTCATATCTTTGGATTCAGCTGAGTATGACTCGTTACAGGCCATCTGGGGTAGGAGGAGGCTAAAGGGAGTGAGCTGGCCTTTAGGGAGCACTCAGTATGTGCCAGGCACTTTGCTAGGTGCATGATGTACGTCATCCCTTTAATCTCCAGTGTGGCTTGTTGAAGCTGTTGCTGTTTGCACTTTATAGGTGAGGTTCAGAGAGGTGAAGCAATTTGCCTGAGGTCACACATTGATGTGCAGGGCAATCTGATTCTATGGTCTGTGTTTATTCCACTAAATGACATTCTGCAGAAGGAGAAAGATTGGAAAGATTTGGTAGGAAGGTGAAGTTGTCTGGTAACCATCTGAGGAAACTGTCTTAACCTTAGACGTCTGCTCAGGAATTAATCAGCACTTTTCAAACTAACTGTGTATACAAATCACTTGGGGGTGTTGTTGCAATGCCAAGGTTCTGCATTCAAACAACCACCAGTTCCCTTCTAGCAGATTCCAGCTCATGGTGAGCCCCTGTGTGTCCATGTGTGTCAGAGCAGAACTGCGCTCCATAGGGTTTTCACTGGCTGAGTTTTTGCAAGTAGATCACCAGGCCTTCTTCTGAGGCCTTTCTCTCAATACCCAGATTGGACCTGAAGGTCTAACCTTTTCCAACTTCCATCCTTTTGGTTAGCAGCCAAGCTTTAATAGTTTGCATTGCCTAAAACCTCTTGCTGTTGAGTCGATTCCAACTCGTAGTGACTCTATAGGACAGGTTAGAACTGCCCCATAGGCTTTCCAAGGAGCGGCTGGTGGATTTGAACTGCTGACCTGTTGGTTAGCAGCTGAGCTCTTAACCACTGCACCACCAGGGCTCCACCTAGGGACTGCGAATTCTAACAAGACCCCAGATAAGGGCAGCCACACTACTAGTCATGGAGCATACTTTGAGTGGTGAGGCTCTACACCATGTCTGCCCCTCCCCGGCCACAGTTGATTGGCAGCCTGTGCTGGTCCAATCATAGGCTGGTAACGTGGCCTGGATAGAGATTTGCCTCAACAGGCTGATGTTGATTATCTGCAGGATCAGGTTTTCTCTCTCATATTTGAATTAAGAAATCCCAGGGGTGAATATAAGTTAGTGGTTACTGGGAGGCAGAGTCTAGAGGTGGGCTCAGGTGAGCCCTGTGCAAAGGAGCTGCTGTGTAGGGTGTTCACATTTCTGGATCTAATTCTTTAAAGGTTATGAAAAAAACATTTTTTTTTTTTTCTCTTTTGAGTGACTCACTGGCAGAATCCCTGCTGCCATGTTCTTGTGGGCTGTCTTTCACATCCTCATAGCTTTATGGGTTGAGAGAACTACTCACTATCAACCCAGCTTGGACTCAATGATGCTATACAGGCAAATGAATGAAGCATTGCCTAAGGAATTTTAGTGCAGTTGAAAGAGCACTAGTCAGAAGTCTTGGGCCCTAGCTCTGGTATCTATACACCAGTCCAACTTTGGGCAACGCTTTCTGACTTTGGGCCTCAGTTTCACTCTCTAAAATGATTCAGGGTTAGCACATTAGTGCATTACCCTCTCAACAGTGGGGATGGGAGATGGTTTTTAAGTCTCCTTACAGTGTGAAAAGGAGCCCTGGTGGCACAGTGGTTAAGCGCTCAGAACAGAAAGGTTGGCAGTTCAAACCTACCAGCTGCTGCACAGGAGAAAGATGTGGAAGTCTGCTTCTGCAAAAATTACAGCCTTGGAAACCCTATTCTGTCCTATAGGGTCACTCTGAGATGGAATTGACTTGATGGCAATGGATTTGAGGGTTTTCTTTTCTTTTTTTTTTTTGTGGTTTCAGTGTGAAAGTCTTAGGATTCTTAACTCTAAGAGCAATTCTTTGCTTTTCAAATTCAAATAGCCCCAGCCTTGCATCTCTTCTCTTTTACCCCATCTAGTTGGCATCACTCAAAGTTCCTTTTAAGATTTTATGACTTTTCTCAAATTATTTTTCCAAGTCTGACTAGTTCTTTGATCCAGTCTTTGTGGTTTTTCTTTGGGGTGCGGGTAGGAGGGGGAGCGGGCCATTCAGGGTGAAGGCTTCCTTCTGGGCCGCTGACAGGAGCGGAGGCCTCACAGGGGTGTTATTGCTGCTGCAGTCTTGGCAGAGGCAGAGTTAGGTTTTGATCACATTACCCTGGTTTGAGAGCTGTTATCTGGCTGCTCCTGGAGCAAGGACTTTAAGTTTCTTCGTGTATTACCCTGTGAAGAGATTTTCCCTGCTGCTGCACTCTGGACCCAAAACTTCTTGAAGGAATGGATAGTTGCAATGCTGTTATGTGTGAGGGCTGACAAAGGACTTGTTGTTGTGTGCTGTCGAGTCGATTCCAACTCATAGCGGGTCTATAGGACAGAGTAGAACCACCCCATAGGGTTTCCTGGGCTGTAATCTTTACAGAAGCAGACTGCGAGGTCTTTTCCTCCCTTGGAGCAGCCGGTGGGTTCAACCTCTGACCTTTCGGTTAGCAGCCAAGCGCTTAACCACTGTGCCACCAGGGCTCTTTTGACAAAGGACTAGGAATCCAGAAAACGGACTATAGGCGATGGGCTCCCCCCTTTAGAATTCTCACATGTTAGCTCCCTTAATTCTTGAGCCTCATTGTGAGATGTCTTTGTCCTGATTTTTATAGATAAGAAAACAGGCTCAGGGAACTTCGTAATTCCTGTAAATTCACATGGATGGCAAGTGGCAGAGCCAGAATTTGGGGTGTAATTCACCTGATTCCAAAGCCCATGAGCTTTCCACTATAGCAGCTTTTCCAGCCACTGGAAAAGCCACTGGACCACCTGGATCAGATGCACCTGGGGTAGGGAGTATTTATTAAACACATCTGGGCCTGGGTAACTATTTTTGATGAGGGGCCCAGGTGCTTCTGAGGCGTGCCAAAACTTGAGAATGCTTGCATTATATCTTGGTTCCTCTCTCTGGTTGAGGGAGGTGATGGAGGTGAACAGCTGCTGGTCTTACGGATGGGAAGTGGTGGTGGGGTAGTAACAACCAAAGTCCAAACCAGTGTTTCTCAGACTTAACTGTGCATATGAATTGTGTGGGGCTCTGGTTAAACTGCAGATTCTGATTCAGGAGGTCTGGGGTGGGGCCTGTGATTCTGCATTTCTAACAAGCTCCAGGTGATGCTGATGTGTAGGTTCCGTGGACCATAGGGCTCAGGACACAGCTTTTCTGCCTCTGTCCCTAGAAAAGGGAAAAATGGGCAGGTTTGCAAAGGGACCTTTGGGCCAACCCATTCCTCACTGTGTCTCTATTTTTCTCTGCTTTTAATTTTTATTTTTTAAACTATACTTGTGGAGAAAATTAAATTCTCATTCAATGAGACAATATAGTGTAGTGGTTAAGAGCCTGGACTCTGGAGTCCACTATCTGGCTTTGCCATTTTAGAAGCTGTGGCATCTTGGGCAACTTCCACGCCTCTCTATGTTTCAACTTCCTCATCTATGAAACAGGGATAATAATAGTACCTGCCTCCTAGATTGTTGAGATAGTGCAGATAAGGTGAGGACAGAGCCTGGCACTTAGAAAGTCTTCAGCATCTATTAGTTATTATTACTGATTACAAACGCTGTAGCAGCCCTATGCTATGAGACATCATATCTCCTTTAATTCCACAATTACTGTATGAGGTAGGAGATATTATCTCCATTTCACAGATGAGGAAACGGAGGCTCAGAGATTTAGGAACTGGCCCAAGGTCATATAATCAGTAAGTGGTGAAGCTATGATTTGAATCTTGTACTTTCAGCCAAGAAGTTCAACGTCTGTCTTCTCTGGGGGTTCTTAATTGGGGCCCAAGAATACCTACTGGATGATTTGTGGGTTTCATTGGGTTTGGGTACCCTTTTAACATGTTTGCAAAATAAAGGGTTTGTTTTTGGCATAGGGTCCATTGCTTTCTTTAGACCCTCAGAATGAACCATTGCATTATGCTGACTTTCCTATAAGATAGAAAAATTGTTTAATTAACTCCATATATTTGAAACTGCCATTTCTGAGATCACGCAAATAATCGGGCTGTAATGCATCTGGATTCCTGGGATTAGTAATTTCCATGTTCATCCTCTGTACGTACCACACTAGTGACTCTAGCACCATTTTGGCCCCAATGGTTCTGGGCAATCTGAGTTGGAAGGATAGGATGATCCAGAAAGCCCGTGTCACCCCCACAGAGCGGGTTGCTTGCCTCTCAGCTCTGCCTGTAACTCCTCGGGCTTGTAAAACGGGAATTTTCCAGATGGTCTCCAAGTCTCTCTTGACCTTCTAAGGTTAAGACCGCTTAAATCTTTCTTACATGAAGTCAAGATGGAGATCAGTGTCTCCTTCCTTAAATAAGGGGCAGCCATATTTTGGTAGACAGGGTAAGAGTAGAAACACAGCCATTCATTGATTAATTTGCTACATGTTCTAGTCACTTTCTGGGAGTGAGAGCTAAGCTGAGCAGGAGCTCACACATAACTCCTCCTCTCCTTTCCCTGCTCCATGGCTATCAATGAGGACTGTAGAGTTAGAGTTGGAAGAGACCATGGAGATACCTCTTAATTCACCTTCTCATGCTCCTGAGCAAACTGCGAGGCCCAGAGAGAGGAAGTGCCTTACATGAAGTCACATGGCTATGTGGCTGGAATGAGACTTGAACCCAGGTTTTCCGACTCCAAATCCAGTGTCTGTCTACAAAGCCAGATCTAGGGGCCCTCTCAGGGCTGCTCAAATGTGACAGATATATGGACTAGTGAAATTCTGGGACTCATTTCTGGGCATGCTGTACTTCCCCTTCCCAGTGCCTTATCATGGACATGCCTTTCTCTGGGATGTTCTTAATTGTTCATGCCTCCACTCATTGGAGGAGGGGAAAGGAGGACAAAAGGGGAATAGTGGCCCTGCGCCTAGGGAGTTGCCCAATCTGTGAACCCCAGTCCTGGACAAGAGGGGATATCCATGCCCTCAGCCCCTTGGGTTCTGACCAAGGCTGGCCATGGTTGTGAGCACATCCCTAACCCGCCAATCTCTGTTTTCCCAAAGGGTTATGGGATTCCCAAGGAGAATTGGACATAGCCTTCCACGCCCCATTCCCAGTTGGCAGATCCTAGAGGCAAGGGAGAAAAGACCCCAGTAGGAGCTTTCCTTCCACTCTGTGACTGTCCTCAGACCAGAGCCCCTCTTTCCTCTCAGGATGCTCTGGGCCCACCTTTCAAATTCTAGATGGAAAATCTGGAGACCTGGAAGTACACTGGCTCTGTTGGTCAACTCTGCATCACTTGGCCATCTTGCACACAGATCAGAGTAGGAATGGGTCCAGCTTCATGTCTCTGGGTTGTGGGTGGTCAGAGCCAGGGCAGGTCCATATTTCCCTCTGGGGCTGTGAGGAGGCCTCCATCCCACTCAGATATTAGGCAGTGGGACAGAGGGTATGGAGGAGGTGTGGTACACATGATCGCTGGACACTGAATGGACTGATAGACCTTCTACCAGGAAACAAGGAAGGGAGACACAGAAGGCTTAAGTTACTTGCCTAAAGGTTAAGTGCCAGAGCCAGCCTGAACCCCGACAGCCTGGTGCCAGAGCCCAAGCCCTGAACCCACTATAGGCCATGCTGCTTCTCTGCTTGTGGGTGGCATAGAGAGAAGTCTGCAGTGACTAGCCCCAAATATTAACACCAGCTATTTCTGAGTGGCTAGATTTGGAGTAATTTTTTACTTTCTTCTTTAAATTCTTCAGTAACGTTTTAATTTTAAAATAATGTATATGTGCCATTTTCACAATAATAAAATCAAAAGAGCTAGTTCTAGATCATTCCCAAAGCATATGATTTACAGGAGGCTAAACAGAAGCAGGGATTTTTTTTTTTTTTTTTTTTGGTCAGGCAAAGGAAAGGGCTTTGAGAAGCAGCTGGAGGAGACACCTTTTGATTTTGACCCTCATCTCACTGCACTCTCCAGAAGCTCATCTATCCACTGGGCCCTCCTCAGGACTACCGGGGACTCCCTGCTGCATGTCTCTCTCCCTGCCACAAGATGGCAATCGCAGCACAGTGATGGACCAGCCTGCAGCCTCCACAGACACAGGCAGTCCACAGAGGAGCACCAAGTGTCTCAGAACTACAGATACATCTCCTCAATGCACAGTGGAAGGAAGAGGCCTTTAAAGAGGGACTGCAAAGCCTACATCCCCTGACAACCCAAGCCCTGGGCAGTCATATTCAGTCACTTCCATTTGCAGTAACTCATAGCTGTCCCCAGAACAGAGCTGCATTGTCCATTCTGCTTTCTGATGAAGGAAGAGCTTGCTAATAACATAGAGGTTTCTGGAATGAGTGTCAACGAACCTGGAGAATGGGTTATTTGTAATCTGTGGGGTTATTTATCCTGTGACTTGTGTAGCTTCCTTTGGCTCCATGGAAAAAATTGGTGCTGGCCTTCCAGGTGCAGAAGCTGCAAGGCAAGTCTCAGAACAGGCCGCTGGCAGCCTTTGCTGGGGTCTTTCTGGGTGGGGGCCCAGGTAGGGCAGCCCCTACTGAGGCTGAACAGAAGGGCCCAGTCTTTGCACCTACTCCCAGGGAAGAAGACTGCCCAGAGCAAGACTGGGCCCTGACCCTGTGGTGACATATGGGAAGAATGTAGGCGACTGGGGAGGGAAACTTGGAGTAGTGGCCACAGCAGTTCTACCACCTGAGATGCCCAATAGGTACTGGACTCAGGTGCAGGTAGTAGGAGCAAGACTCCTGTATGAGTTGACACTAGCTGCTATAACAGATAAACTTTCAAGTTCTAGTGGCTTAACACAATAGAACTTCATTTCTTACTCATGTAATGTCTGAAATGGGTGATCCTGATCAGCAAGTGAGGGGCAGTTCAGGGACCCGGGCTCCTTCCATATTGTGGCTCTGCCATTTCAGCACATGGCTTCAAGGGATTCTGCAAAGAAGAAGGAACATGGAGGATCATGCATAGGAGGTTTTTATGGGCCAGGTCCAGTAGTTGTGGAGACATGATTCCTACCTCCATCTCATAGGTCAGAACTGAGTCTCATGCCATGCCTAATTACAAAGGAGCCTGGGTAATGTGGTCTAGCTGTGTGCTCAGGAGGATGAGGAAATGATTTCGTGTATAACTAGCCAGTCTCGGCTTCAAGACTCATTGTTTAAAGCCAGATTATAGGGTTTATCCCAAAGAAGTAATCAGATTTTCACAGAGATTCACGCACAAAGTTGTTCATTGCTCTGTTATTATAAAAGTAAATATTTAGAATCACATTAAATGTTTAGGAATTAGGGATTAAAGAAATGATGGTCTACTCATACAAAGGAATATTCTGCAGCCACCAAAAATTGTGCTGTGGAAGAATGTGCTCTGGTTTTACTGTCACTGCAGTGCTTATGAAATAGTAATCCCAGGGAGCCCCAGGGTTCATGTGAGTCAGGGTGAAACAAACCATTTTCATTTAAACATTCTACCACTTAGAGTCATACACAAAATATTCACTTAAAATATAACCCTTTAAAAATTCTATCTATATTTCTAGGAACACATTTTCACAAAACAAAATGTACAATTGAACTATATTGCAGACTTTGTAGGAGACTATTTAATTCACTTCTTATCTAGTTCATATCTTACTCCCACCTTGAACCATTAAGTATCATAGGGCAGAGACTGTGTTAGGCTTGTTTACTGCCCTACACACAGCACGGGGCAGATAGTAGGCATTTGGTGAATATTTATTAAATAGAATTGAATTGAGTGGGATAACGTCAAATGAAAAACAAGAAAAAAATTGAACATGAAGTATGATCTCAGCTCTGTAAAAAGAACTCCATAAATGCATATAAAAAGACTGCAAGAAAATATATCAGTATAATAGGATTGTGTCATGCTTTTTCATTTAGAGTTTACTCTATTTTCCCTTTGTTTTTTTTTTTTTTTACAGTGAACCTCTATCATTTAAATAATCATGATTAAAAAATATGTTATTCTTAAAAAAGGCTGCTGTAAGAACCAGAGCTGAACTCAAATACTGTGCCTTGGGGAAGGTGTCACAGGCTGAGGGACACAGTACCTCCTGGTAGCGATGGGAGAGATGTGGGGAGCTACTTTAAATCATTTATGCTTGGACCCTTAGTCTGGGAATTGGGGAAGAGCCCAGCCTGGATGTGGGAGCAGGGGCTCACGGAGGCAGGGACTGCGAGGGGAGCTGCCACTTCTCTCACAGGCACTCATCCTGAGACCCTTCTGAGATTCCCTCTGATGTATGAGTATGTCCCTTGTCCTTGCTAAGTACTCTTTGGAGTTCGAAGGCTTGTGAGTTTAGCCTATGGGGAGACATTGGGGTGAGAGGGAGTTGGGGTACGCTGTCTTCACAGGCTGTGCAGTTGGGACTGTATCTCTTCTGGGAGCTTCCCCATCCTCTTAGGGTTGCCAGACAAAATACACGATGCCTGATTAAATCTGAATTTCAGATAAACGGTGAGTAATGTTATAGTATAAATATATCCCAAGTATCACACCCTTCTTATAACTCCACCAACCCTTTTATTTATTTATTTATTGTACTTCAGGTGAAGGCTTACAAAACAAATAGTTTCTCATGAAACAGAAGTACACATGTGGTTTTATGACATTGGTTAACAACCCCACAACATATCAACCCTCTAACTTCTCAACCTTTTTTTTTTTTGGTGAAAATACAATAGCCAAAGATACACCATTTCAGAAATTTCTACATGCACAGTTCAGTGACACTGACTACTTTCTTCCAATTGTGCTGCTATTCTCACTTAAGATGAAGGCTTACAGAACAAAATAGTTTCTCATTTAACAGTTACTACACATGTTGCCCTATGACAATGGTTAACAGTCTCACAACACATCAACAATATCCTTACTCACCCTTGGGTTCCCTATCACCAGCTTCCTTGTCCCCTTCTGCTTTCTGGCCCTTGTCACTAGACTCCTGTACCTCGTTAGTCTCATTTGGTTTTACGGGGCTGTCCACTCCCAGGCTGAACAGTGAACCTCGGAGGTAACTTCACCACTGAGCTAAAAGGGTGTCTGGGGGCAATACTCTTGGGGTTTCTCCAGTCTCCTTTAGGACAGTAAATCTGGTCTTCTTTTTTGTGGGTTAGAATTATGCTCTACATCCTTCTCCAGCTCTGTCCAGAAGCCTCTGTTGTGATCCTGGTCAGAGCAGTCAGTGGTGGTAGCCGGGCACCATCTAGCTGTACTGGACTCAGTCCGGTGGAGGCCTTGTATCCTGTTCTCTTCATTCTCCCTTGCTCCCGAAGGGGTGAGACCAGTGGAGTATCTTAGATGGCCGTTCACAGGCTTTTAAGACCCCAGACACTACTCAGCAAGGTAGAATGTAGAGCATTGTCTTTATAAGCTGTGTCATGCCAATTGAGCTAGATGTTCCCCGAGACCATGGTCCCCAGAGCACTCCACCCAGCAATTCAGTCCCTCAGGGAGTTTGGATGTGCCTATGGGGCTTCCATGACCTTTCCTTGTACAAGTTGTGCTAGTTTCCCCTGTATTGTGTACTGTCTCACCCTTCACCCAAGATACCACTTATCTATTGTCTATTTAATATTTCCCCCTCCCACTCCTCCCATCCCTGGTAACCAACAAAGATTGTTACATTTTGTGTGTGAACTTTTTTATGGGTTTTTACAATAGAGGTCTCATACAATATTTGTCCTTTTGTGATTAACTGCATAATGTCCTCCAAGTTCATCCATGTTGTGAGATGTTTCAAGGATTCGTCATTGTTCTTTATCATTGAGTGTCTTAGTTATCTAGTGCTGCTATAGCAGAAAGACCACAAGTGGTTGGCTTTAACAAAGAGAAATTTATTCTGTCACAGTCTAGTAAGCTGTAAGTCCAAATTCAGGGCATCAGCTCCAGGGGAAGGCTTTCTTTCTCTATTGACTCTGGAGGAAGGTCCTTGTCATTAATCTTCCCCTGGTCAAGGAGCTTCTCAGCACAGGGACCCCGGGTCCAAAAACATGCTATTCTCCTGGCTCTTGTTTCTTGGTGGTATGAGGTCCCCCCATTCTGCTTGCTTCCCTTTCCTTTTACGTTTTGTAAGATAAAAGGGGTGCAAGCCACACCCCAGGGAAACTCCCTTTGCATTGGCTCTGGGATGTGACCTTAGTAAGAGTGTTACAATCCCACCCTAATCCTCTTTAACATAATCTAATCTTGCCTTATTAACCACAGGCAGAGATAAGGATTTATAACACATAGGAAAATTACAATCACAAAATGGAGAACAACTACACAGTAATGGGAATCATGGACTAACCAAGTTAACACATATTTTTGGGGGACACAATTCAGTCCATGATGTTGAGTAATATTGCAATTATGTGTATGTACCACAGTTTGTTAATCCATTCATCTGTCAGTGGGCACTTAGGTTGTTTCCATCTTTTTGCTATTGTGAATAATGCTGCAGTGAACACGGGTGTGCATATGTCTATTCATGTCACAGCTCTAATTTCTTTAGGGTATATACCTAGGAGTGGGATTGCTGGGTCATATAGTATTTCTATTTCTAGCTTTTTGAGGAAGCACCATACCGTTTTCCAAAGTGGTTGTACCATTTTACGTCCCCATCAACAGTGTCTAAGAGTTCCAATTCTCCCACAACATCAACATTTGTTATTTTCTGTTTTTTTATTTTTATTGATTAGTGTCAGTAATGTCCAGGAGAGATGGTATCTCATTGTAGTTTTGATTTGCATCTCTCTAATGCTCCTTGGAAACCTTTTGGGGCAGTTCTACCCTGTCCTGTAGGATCACTATGAGTCAGAATCAACTCGATGGCAAACGGGTTTGGTTTTTTGTTTTTTGTTTTTAATAGCTAATGATCGTGAGCATTTCTTTTTTTTTTTTTAGTTGTACTCCAGGTGAAGGCTTACAGAACAAATAGTTTCTAATGAAACAGTAGTACACATCTTGTTCTATGACATTGGTTAACAAGCCCACAACATATCAACCCTCTAACTTCTCAAACTTTTTTTGTTTTGGTGAAAATACACATAGCCAAAGATACACCATTTCAAAAATTTCTACATGCACAGTTCGGTGACACTGACTATGCTCTTCCAATTGTGCTGCTATTCTCACTTAAGATGAAGGCTTACAGAACAAAATAGTTTCTCATTTAACAGTTACTATACATGTTGCCCTATGGCAATGGTTAACAGTCTCACAACACACCAACAATATCCTTACTCAATCTTGGGTTCCCTATCACCAGCTTCCTTGTCCCCTTCTGCCTTCTGGTCCTTGTCACTGGTCTACTGTACGTCATTAGTCCCATTTGGTTTTACGGGGCTGTCCACTCCCAGGCTGAATGGTGAACCTCGGAGGTAACTTCACCACTGAGCTAAAAGGGTGTCTGGGGGCCATACTCTTGGGGTTTCTCCAGTTTCCTTTAGGTCGGTAGATCTGGTCTTTTCTTTGTGAGTTAGAGTTATGTTCTATATCCTTCTCCAGCTCTATCCAGAAGCCTCTGTTGTGATCCTGGTCAGAGCAGTCAGTGGTGGTAGCCGGGCACCATCTAGCTGTACTGGACTCAGTCCGGTGGAGGCCTTGGTAGCTGTGGACCATTATTCCTTCAGACTAATCTTTTCCTTGTATCCTGTTCTCTTCATTCTCCCTTGCTCCTGAAGGGATGAGACCAGTGGAGTATCTTATATGGCCGCTCACAGGCTTTTAAGACCCCAGACACTACCCACCAAGGTAGAATGTAGAACATTGTCTTTATAAACTGTGTTATGCCAGTTGAGCTATATGTTCCCCGAGACCATGGTCCCCAGAGCCCTCCGCCGAGCAATTCAGTCCCTCATAGAGTTTGGATGTGTGTATGGGGCTTCCATGACCTTTCCTTGTACAAGTTGTGCTAGTTTCCCCTGTACTGTATACTGTCACGTGAGCATTTATGTGTTTGTTAGCTGCTTGAATGTCTTGTTTGGTGAAGTGTCTGCTCATATCCTTTGCCCAGTTTTTCATTGGATTGTTTGTCTTTTTATTGTTGAGATATCGAAGTTTTCTATAAATTTTAAAGATTTGTTGCTTATCAAATATGTCATAGTCAATTTTTTTCCCCAGTCTGTACGTTCTCTTTTGTAGAAGTTTTTTGTTGAGCATACCTTTTTCTTTTTTAGTGAAATGTCCTGCTTTGTAAGATGTGGTCGAGTCTTATAAGTTGGTATGCCCCACCCCACTCTCAGAAAAATCAGCCCTTTCCTCTCTCTGCCCACCTCCTTTCCCTCTTCCCAGCTTTCCCCTTCTTCCCACATGCCTGCCCACAGCAAAGTCTAAACCAAGGGCTGAGCTTGCGAGTTTCAGGGCGTGCAGCTTCGGGATGTTTTTTCTGGAGAAGTCCGCCTGGGACACATCACATCCTGAAGACTCCTACAGTTGCCTTTCAGGGCTCATCCCCTCCTGGGCAGCTCCTTTCTTCTGGCCTGTTCTGCACCTTGCTGAGTTGCTGTCTCCCAGGCCTCTTTTATCCAGGTCCTGAATAGAAGCGGTTATAAGGCTTCTAGCTTCTCCCCAGCCTCTTCTCCCTGAAAACAACATGCTGCCTTTTTGAGGTATTCTCAAGTGCCCTCATTTTTAGGGGAACAGACCTAGATAAAAATGACAGGCATTTTCATTGTAGTACATTTCCCAGACACCTGAAAACATTCATAAGAGCTATCCTTGGAGTGCTAGTATTGAATGTGGCATATCAGGGGAGCCAGGGAGGAGAGGGGACTGGTGGAGGGAGAGAGCAGCAAGGGAAAGACACATTCAGTCTGAGAAGCTAGGCATGGAGTCGCAGGCTGAGCCCAGAGTCCTAGAAGCCTTCGAGCTCTGAAGCAGAGAATCTTTAGCCAGGAAACAGAAGTGGAGGACAGGATAATCTCCCCCAGTAAATGAGGCAAACAGGGGTTCAGAGCAGAACACACAAGGGTCTGACTTGATTCCAGCAGACGAGGCTACTGAAAGGACCAGCTGTGAGCCAGCCTGGCAGAGCTGCTAGGTACCGGCATGTAATTAGGAGCAAGGCCTGCTCTCTCTTGGGTTCCTGCCTCTAACACTTGTCAAATAAAAACCAAATCGTTTTCTTGTGTTGCTTGTTGGTTTTGAAAAGCAAATCTTCAGAGGAGGTTGTGAATACATCACCCATAAATACGGAATTTTCCATTTTTCAAAGCATTAAGTTGAATCAAGTGAAACTGCCAATATTTCACTGCTTTTGACCTACAAAACCAGCAATTTTAAAGGCCATGATCAAAAAACTACATACACGCTCATGCACACGCACACGCACACTCATAAACACATACATCGTGCACAGGTGGATTTTGTTACCAGGGCTTGGCAAACTGGCTCAGAATGACCAGCCCTGTCATGGACAAGCTGTGTGACATTGTGACACAATGTTGTTTGGAGTTTTTCTCAGAATTTTAAACTGAATTGAATAAGCTTGCACAGTCTCTGCTGCATACTCAGTACCTTCTTCTGCAGAAACTGCTTTGCTTCTGGTCTCCCCAGAAGACCTCCAGACTTGGTGGCACATACCCCTGGGTCTACTTCAGGAGCCAGGACAGAGACCTTCTGGGGTCAAATTCTTTTTGCTGCAAATCCCACAATAGTTTTGGAATGTCAGCCACACCCTGAATATTTTGTGTACCGCTATTGTCAACTTATGTATTAGTTGTGACTGCCCAGGGGCACCTAAACCTTTTGGTTCTCAGAAGGTCTCCTGGATTCAGTGCTTTTCATCCATTGTCCTATGTGACCCTGTGACCTTCTGAGATGTCCACAATGGACGAGAAGAAAAACTGTAAGAGCCAAGATGTCCTCAAGAATGTGGGCAGGATGTGGAAACCTCATCCAAGGAAGGTAGAGCAGGGTCAGGGGCCTGTGCCCGTTAAAACAGCAAGAGGTGCAAAGTGTCAATGAGACTGATGATAGAGAGATCTGGCAAAGTCCAGAAACCAGGGTGGGAGAGAGTTTGGTAGTATTCGTGTAGTCTGTGGGATGGGGGGATTTCTCCTTCAACTATCCTACTCTGGTTCCTTCATGTATTAGCTGTATGACCTTAGGTAAGTTACTGAGCCTCTGTGAGCCTCAGTTTACTCATCTGTGAAACTGAGAGAATAATTCCTACCTAATGGGGTGGCAGTGAGAATCTGGTGAAGAAAGGTGAGTAGAAGCATGTTATAAACTGTGAAATTGTATGTAAATGTCACACATGAGGAATAGTGAGCACTCTCTTCCTGGGGGCCAGTTAAGGGAGGGAGACGATAGTAGACTTTGAGAATCAGACCATCAGGGAGCTGGGCCCAGTATCCTGGGGTAGAAGAATGGGCTGCAGTTCTGGTAGGGTGGACGGGAAGGGAACAGGATTGCTAGGGAACCAGCCTCAGTCCTGCTGAGATGAAGGATGCAATGCAGAATACCAGATGCACGTGATTAATTCAGGCTCTTCTGGGCTGCCAGCAACTGGGGGTTACCCCTGCATTGCCACAACCATTATGTGACTTCAGCCTGCTGTTCTCTCAGGGCTCTGGAAACACAGAGGCCTCAGGAATATCTCCCTTATTGACTATTCTCCAAGGACTTAGAGACAGTATGAGTACGTTGTGGTGCAATATTTCCCAAGTATATATGACCATAAAACATTTTACCAAGCATAATGTAGTGATTTACATCAATAGCAATTTGAGTGTGAATGTCCAATAGTCAATCAACATTGAATCCTTGAATATACATGTAAATTATAAGTACCTAATATAACCTGTGATCTTCTAAGATATACGCCTGCTATGAACTTTCATGGTACTTGGTATTCCTTTGTCACGGTACTTGTCCTCCTTGCAATGGATAGAATCTTTTACGTAAAAGTGATGAAACAGCTCAAATTAGCTTAAGCCGAAAGGAAGAGAATTTCTTGGCTCGATCATTTCAAAGATCAATGGGGCAGCTAATTTTAGGGCTCTAGATCTCTCTTTCTCTCTCTCAATTTCTTGGACTAGCTACCTTCACATGATGGGCAAGATGGCCACCAGCATCCCATAGTTGTACCCTATTGCTTAGCAACACCAGTGGAAAGACAGGATCTTGATAGCACTGGCAGAAAAGTTCCAGGGAGATTGTGATTGGCTCACCTTGGGTCATGTGTCCATCTTTGAACCAATCATTGTGGCCAAGAGGATGGGGGTATTCTGATTGGCCACCTCTTGGAAGGAGTGAGTGAGATCAACCTTTCTGAACAACAGGGAAGACATTCTCTGTTGGAGAGGGAGTTCTATTGCTAGAAGAAAGGGAGGAGTGAGTGCTAGAATGTCCACTGCAGTATTTTAATGTTACAGCTTGTTAGCAGTGCACCCTAAGCTCTGTGATGCAAGGACTGTGTCTGTCTTGCTCACCATAGTGTCCTCAGCACCGTGCTCCGCAGATTGTCAGTGCTTAATATAGATTTCTTGAATTAATGATTAAATGAACAAATGAATGCGATACTTACAGCAAGTTAGTTGGTAAATCCTACATCTTTAATGGAACTTCCTGGTATCCATAGGTATTACAGACTTTTTTTTAAATTGAGGTGAAATTCACATAACATACAATTAACCATGTTCAAGTATACAATTCAGTGACATTCAGTATTATACATTCACAGTGTTGTGTACAACCACTACCTATATCAAGGTTCAAAAACATTTTCGTCACTCCAAAGAAAACCCCATATCTGCTAAGTAGTCACTCCCCATCCTCCCTCCCCCAAGTCCCTGGCAACCACCACTCTGTTTCTGTCTCTGCAGATTTACCTATATGGATATTTAATATAACATACTGCTTCTTAATGAAAACAAGTAAACAAATTGGTGGAGTGTTTTTCTTACATTTACCAAACAAATTGAAGAAAAAAAATACTTCCAGTATATTCTTGCAAACAACACAAACCAGCTTGAGCCAACTTAACTGAGAAAATCTATCTTCTAGAAGCCAAGCCCAGTCAGAGAGTCTGGTGCCAGGGCCTGCAAAACTCCATCTCTCATTTCTGCTTCTTTCCACCTATCGTTTGCTTCTTTCTCTTCTCAGAAGGGCTTTCTCTGCTTTTCAGAGCATGTGGCAGAAGATGCCTTCTCTCCAGCTGTCAGCTTAGCATCCCTTCTGTTCTAGCCACATTCAGAAGCTAACTGACTCTAGATCCCACTTCCTGATTTCTCGGAGATGGAATCTATTGGTCTTTCTTGGACTAGATGCCCATCCCTGGTGCCATCAGCTACTGAGGGTCTGGAGGCTGGGCCATTCGGTAAGCCGATGGAAGAGCTTTGTCGAGGGCAGAGGGTGACAGATTCAGTCCAGCAGGGAGGGGACCAGCAGCTCCTCAAAGGCTCAGGCTTCTCATTTGGAGACCTGCCCGCTGCTCATAAGCCAAAGGGTTGCTCTGGCCACTTGGAGCATGGCTGTAATTGATTTTGCTTTAGAGAATTTCATGACCTTTCTTGAGATAATAAAAAAGACTAACATAAAATTCTCCCAAACAAAATCAGTTGCTTTCCTTTTCCCACCAGCATACAGAGGCAGTCTGCCGTTTCTCTGAATGTGCAGATTCCTGAAGCATGGTGCCAAGGGCCCCAGGGAGGCAGTCTGCCTGATTTGGAGGGCGTTTGCCAGTATGAGTCAGGTTTCAGGTGGCAGTCTGAGTCACATGGGTCTGCGGGGGTATACCCCTCTTAGATCTTTGCCCTATTTCTTGGCCCAGGAGGTTTTCTCCTTCTCCTGACAGAAGTTTTTGAAATCTCCTAGTGCCAAGGGAGGAAAGAGTGTCCACCTGAGGCTAAGGCATGGTGGTGACTGGCTAAAGCTGGGAACTCCTAGCTACTCCACTCATAAAAGGCAACTTTGGGCAGTGGTCAGGAGAATGCTTTCAGCATCTTTAGGTGGGCAGTAAACATCTAGCTACTGCAGGCTCCACTGGCAGCTAAGCATAAAGGGTCCTTTGTTGGGAGAACATGGGACCAGCTGCTCAACCACCTACCTGGAACCCAGCTTCCAAAATCGAAGCAAGCTCCAGCCTCCAGACCAACCAACTGAGTGCCTCTATATACTCCACAGACTGAAGGAGAATTGGCATGTACTTTGGAGCCAAGCAGAACTATGTTTGAATTCTGGTTCTGCTTCCTATTGAGTGTGTGACCTTGGACAACTCAGCCTCAGCTTATTTGTCTATAAAACAAGAATAATAATATACTTCCTTTGTTCTATTGATGCAAGGATTATATAAGGCACAGAGCTTAGCTTGGTGGCACAAAGGAGTTATGTTTATCTACGAATACATTATTACATGGTCAAGTAAGAACACCTGCTATTCTGATCCATCCAGTGTCTTCCTTTATCAGTGTCCCAGCTCATGTCTTAAATTGTTGATTTTCTCTGGGCGAGGGGCTTCAACTTTTTTGGCTTCAGTTTTCTCATTTGTAAAAGGAAGTTGTAAGATAAGATTATTGCCAAGGACTGTCCAGGCAGATAAGCCCATGAACATGGGGTTCTCTGGGAAAGGACCGTGAGTCACCAAAGCCTAGGCAAGGCTGACCACTTTGTAAGATTGCTGGAAACCAAGGGTGCCTCTCCTGAATCTGGCTCCAGCAGTCTGGAAAGACCTAAGCAGGGAGGGAGTTGGCTTGAAGAGCTGTGTTCTCAATATGTGTGAAGCAATGAGGCTGCCCTGCCATTTGACTTCACAGATTTTGTGCTTTACTAAAATTGCTTGAAGTTGCCAGTCCAGGAAGGCTTGTGAATTACAAATATTTTTTCAACACCAAATGCCAGTTGAATATGGTATCAGAGATGACTTGTTCATATTGGCAATTTTACCTCATTTTCACAGTGAGTATAGAGAATTATCCTCCTATAATGACTTTTTCATGCAGTTTCAAAATAGAAAATCTAATATTATGGGAAGCTAGTTGACCAGAGCAGATATATCACAATGATATGACCATTTCCATGGATAGCCACAAACTCCCATTTTCAATGCTCAAGAAATGGGTTTGAGTGTTGTACAAGAGCCTTTCTATTTCCCCCAAAGAGAAACTTGGCTTCATTTCCTTATAGAGGCCATCTGCCATGAAACCCAGGCCAGGGCAGTCATGGGACATGGTCAGCCATTCCCCCTGGGACCACAAGTGGGTTGTAGGTCCCTTGGAGTAGACTGTGGCAGGTGATGTACCCATGTGTGTGTTGGGTGACTGGTGGGTACTTCTGGGTGCTGAATGAGGAGGTGGCACTATGTAGGGGAGAGAACATTGGGGCTAGAGACAGAAGGTCCAGGTCTTAGTCCTGGCAAGTCTCCTTCTTTGCTGTGTGGTTTTGGGTCAGTTGTTTCATCCCTCTAGGCTGCAACTTTCTGGTTTATAATATGGGAATAGTAAGTCCTGTGCTACCTACCTTCAATGTGAGGTTGTCAGGAGGAGGATTTGAGATAGTATATGTTGAAAATGTCTTACAAGCTGCAAAGCACTACATATATGAGAGGTTTTCTACTTACTGTAACCATTGTTGCTAGTTGATTGATACAGTTACTGGTCAATGAGGCTACCACCCATCTTTGGAGTGAAGGACGGGATTCTAGGAAGATTTGGGGGCACCAGGGGAAGTTATTTACTTTGTTATGCAGTTTATACATGGTCACTCAGCTAGAAAGTCGGGGGTGGGGGTGGTCGTGGTGTCAGGCTTTTGACCTCACTTATAACCATGCAAACTCAGGTTTTTGAACTATACTCTATGGAACCTTAGATTGTTCATAGGGATTTCAGGGCTTCTGCCAGTGTCAGATTAGGTGTCTCTTAAAATCTGTCCTAGCGCTGTCCTTGATTACCAGGGTTATCACCAAATACAGACATCCAGAAATGTCCAGAAACACCATTCTTAGGAAAATCCTCTCTACCTTTCTGACTGTATGAGGTTCCGCTTCCTTCTCCCTTTCCTGGGGTTTGATGATCTATGGAAGAGCATGTGTTCAAACATGCTGGTTCTAAGTTCCTTAGCCAGACAACGTGGGGGGACAGCTGAGCCCTAGCAGGATGCTTGTCCTTGCAAAGTTCAGGAGTAATTAACACGGCAAGAGGAAGGAGGAGAGCAATTTGGATTTCATCGCTTGGCAGCTTTGCCCCCTGAGACTACCTCGTGGTTTGGGAAATGACTCTTTGGACTCCTTGTAGCATTTTTCTTTGAATAAATGACAAACATCCATCATGTAGTACCTCCCTTGCAACATTTCAGCCTGTCGCTAATGATTTTGATTTAAGATTTAAACCTTTCCCTATAACCTCTCTTAGCTTGGATACATACATTTGAAATAAAATTAATACGGTTTTAGCCTGCAGTTAAGTAGTAAATCCATGAATTTTCTGGGTTTAAGAATCAGCAGTCTCCTCCCCTTCACCCTCCCCAGTTCGATTCTTTAAAACAAATGTGCTTAACATCAACCCCTCTGGGTCCTGGGAATGTTTTTAGATGACTTCATCTATTTTTGACCAACTGATGGAATATTCTCCGAGGTGTGAAAAGAATTATTATCTTATTTTAGGAGTCAAGGTTGGAGCAGCAAGTGTCTGTTATTCTCTCTGATAGCTGTACATCAGATTCTAAACTGATGGTCCCTATGGCTGAGGAAATGATTTAAGTCAGGAGAAAAGACAGTGAATATTGTAGTGGCATTTGACAGCTTCTGTAAAGCTGAAGAGATGCTGTTGCTGCTTTTAGAACTTTTACTTTAATATGCATCTGTCTGAAATAGCTTAGTCCACACATTTTTAACCTATGATGGGAAAGACGTGGACCTGACGGTGGTATCCTCTGCTTAGGATGCTCAATTATGTATAGTCATTGTTCCTTAGCTAGGCCAATTTAAAGGTAATAGGCACACTAATGGAGTCCTGGTGGCACAGTGGTTAAAGAGCTTGGCTGCTAACCAAAAGGTTGGCAGTTCAAATCTACCAGCTGCTCCTTGGAAATCCTATGGGGCAGTTCTACTCTGTCCTACAGAGTTGCTATGAGTCAGAATCGACTCTATGACAACAGTTTTTTTTTTTTTTAAAGGCACACTTATGCAGCATCTCTTTGCTTTTATTCCCACCTGCAGAACTGTAGGGGCTCTTCTGACTTCCTATCAGCTCCCTGAGGAAGTCTCTAGACTGGAGGGCAGTGGAGGGTGAAGGTAGCTTTCCTGAGAAGGGAACGTAGTCCCTCACCGAAATGGGGGAAGCGCCTATACTTGCACTACGGTGTGCCAGGTTCTGTGCCAGGCCCTGTTGCAGGTGCTGGGCCTGCAAAAGTGGACAAGAGAGACATGGTTCTTGTGCTCATGGCAGTTACATCTGGGGTGAGGATGGGGGACAATAAGTCAGCAGGTAATTGTTAGAAAGCACAGGGTCTATGGGGGCATATGGCAGGGGGAACATACCTAGCCTGGGGTACAGGTAGGTAGGTCCTCCTGGAGGAGGTGGCATTTATGCTGAGGCTGTTTGTGTCACACTGGAAAGCATGGGACACAGAGTATGAGGCAGGACTGGCTTTTGCTCTCACCACATTACAGATTGTTGTTGAGCTTTTCTTCCAACCAACTTCTTTTCCCCCATAAACCCATTCTCTTTCCAAAAAGTTTATATTCCTTACTTCTTCCCCACCTCTATACCCAGGAGGCCCCCATTTCCTCTTTGCACAGAGATCACTGTTGGGCAGTCTCGCTGACTCTTCAGATTTCCCAGATATGCCTAAATTCTAGGGCCCCCCAGTTTAGCCCCTCAGCCAGATGTAGTAAGATACATACCTGTGAGTGGTATGCTGAGAGCTCAGACTCATTTAAGAGTCAGGTTATTGGAAGGAGAAAAGACTGATTTAGTTCACCAGGGGCCTGGGCTGGCCCGGGCTGGCCTGGGCGGAGACTCTGGGAGTCTTTGAGGCCATGACCATGCCCGTGGTCTGGCTGGACCTGAGAGACGTGGTCAGGGCCATGTGGTCCCAGAGTGCCAGGCAGGCTTCCTTGCTCAGGTGCATATGCTCCTACAGGTAGTCCTGTGGTAGCGAGGCTTTTTCTGGGTTTGGGGTATGGTACCTCTTCTGGGTAAAGGAGAATGGACCCAGTTTTTGAGAGTTAATTGGGAAATGTTTTTCCTGAGCCAGTTTTAGCAGTTCTGTCTCTGCCCAGGAGCTTCTCTGCAGGCAGGACATAGAAAGCCCCTTGCCTCGTATCCTCCTGCCTTGGGAAGTCTTCCCAGCACCCCTCTGAAAAGGGCTGGCTCTGCCTTGTTGTTCACCGTAGCCTTCCATTCTGCTCTTGCTCTCTTCCCTCTCATGAGGACTCAAGGATGTGGATCCTCCCTGGATTTCCATTCACAGTCTCATCCTGGAAACTGACACCAGGATCCTTGCTCTGATCCAGCCCGTTCCCTATGCCAGTCCCTGTCCTGAGTCCCCAGCATGAGCTCTTGCTCTGGAAAACATGTGACAGGCTCCTTGGGGAGGAGATTTGGGGCTCTGAGAGACACTAGTTGGTGGCAAGAACTCTAGGTCAAAGGACGGACCTGCTGTGAAAGCCAGCACATGTGTTGGTGGGTGGGGCGTGGGAATGGGAGCTTGGCCACCAGAGGGTGCAGTTGCTGAAGAATGAGTTGTGATTAGATGCTTAGGCCTTGAAGGATCCACAAAGTAATGGAAAAGAATGACCCCTGTCCTCCCCACTTCCTTCCAAGATAGGGTGATGACTCAGGTCAAAGTGAGAGAACAGCTGCCTGGATCTGAGACTCCACAGCACTCACTGGAGGTCACTGGAAGGATCAGACCTGTGCTCTCTGCCCCTCACACAGGCTCCTCCATATGTGCTCCTCTGTCAGCAACAGCACCCCCTTGGCTTATGCTGAGTCCAGGGAGTCTCTTTTACATCCCATTTCCTTTCTCTCCCAAATCCAATCCAGCACTATATTGACTCTTTCCCCCAAACATCTGGAACCTGTTCACATCTCTGCACCTCAGCTGCCTCTAGCATTGCCCAAGTCACTGTCACCTCTTCCCTCGACCCCTGTGACAGCCAGCCTCTCCCTAATCTTCACCCCTTCATTCTGCCCTCTCCACTTTATTCTTCACACAGCTACTGGAGCTATCTTTTTAAAAATGGAAATAGACTCATGCTACTTCCGTTTAAGCTTTTCTGTTCATGCCACTTAGAGTAAAATATAAAATCTCCAACTCGGTTTACAAAGCCCAGTACAATCTGGTCTTTGCTCACCTCTTGTGTAGAATAATGTTCCTCGTCTTACAAGCCCTGGGCTTCGGACACCATGGTCTTTGGTCAGATTTTTATCCTAACTTTTTTTTTCCCCCTGAGGGCCCCCCTTAATCTAAGTTAGGTCCCACAATTATACTCTCTTACAGTATCCTGTCCTTTTCCTCCCTTGCACTTACTGCAATTTGCAGTAATATATTAGAGTGACGATGGTCTGCCTCACCTACTTGCCTGTACATTCTGTGAGGAAAGGGACTAGGAATGTTTTGCTCAATATCCTTGAACAGAGCCCAGCACACAGTAGACCCCTGATATTTGTTGAATAATGGACTGACAATTTAAATTGATTAAAATTAAATATAACAAAAAATCCAATTCCTTGGTTGCACTAGCCACATTGCAAGTGCTTGATAGCCACATGTGGTTAGTGGTTACTGTACTGGACAGCACAGAACATTTCTACCATCAGAGGAAGTTGTACTGGGCAGCGCTGCTAGCAGGTATGAGTGTTAGTTCATTTGTTCCGGTGGTTAAGAAATGTAATTTTATTTTTCTGTAACTGAACTTACTTAGTTTTTATTTCAAGCCCCTATTCTTCTGGGTGAGGGATACTTAATAGTCAATTTGGGGTCCCTCTTCCTTTTTCCGTGGTGGGACAAAGTTCTAGGAGTCTTATGTAACACCAAGGTCTCCTGTGGAGGACCTGGTACCATCTACGCTGTCATTCCTGAGGCGTCCTCTTCCTCTGGGCATTGGTCCGTGAAGGATAAATAGAGCTAATAGCCTTGTAATAAAAAGAGCAATCCCAGTCTTCCTCTCCCTCTCCTCCACTCCTCCTCATTCCCCAGGGGCATCCCTTTCCATTTTTAAAAAGCTTTCTCCAGGTTGATAAATAATACCTGTAGATGACTGTCTCTTGATTTGTCCATTTCAGACATTAATTTCTATTACAGTAGATAAGAATTTCTTGCTTTTGCTCACATCCTTCAACTCTCTCATCCCTCCAATTTAATGATATCACAGTTTTGTGACAATACAAAATGTTTCATTATTATAACTGTACAATTATTGCTCACTTTTGAATGCATTACCATCCTATTTCCTTTCTTGGATGACTTTTTAAAAAAGGTAATAATTACAACGTTTTATTTGTTTGCTTGTTTTCTTTGCATTTCTGGCTAAGCCTCCTCACATCCTCCAATAGTTCTAGGAAACAGTTTTGATACAAATTTCCACATAGTCAATCTTTCTCCCCGCTGCAGATATTCTTCTTGGAGGCCTGTGTCCTCCTCCTCTAACCTGGCCTGGGTGGCTTGGCCTGCTGCACGGCCGTCATCCTGGGGTTCTCCTTGCTTCTCTCCTTGGTTGGATACTCTGTTTCTTCACTCCCATGGCTCCATTTTTCTTGATTTATTTCTTCATGTTGGCGGGGCACAGCCTCTGGTCTCCATCTCCACCTGAGACAAGGGTGCATGGGGGTAAATTTTTTGAGTTTAGGAGCATCTAAAAATATCTTTATTCTAGCCTGATACTTGATTGATAGTTTGGCCAAGACAAGAACTTCCTATTCATTTTTTAAGAATAAGGTTCTAAAAAGCTAATTAGATGCTCTGTATTCCCAGATGGAGCTTGTTGAGTGGTGGACCTTGACCTCACATAAGGTGATCATGCAGTTGACCAGCTTTTGTGGTGGGGGAATTTCAAAAGAGGGTGATTCAGTCTCTTCAGAGAAGTATCTGTCAGTCTCTTCCTTGAGGGATATAAGTTGTGCTCAAGTATTCTGGAGCTAGGCAAAGGGAGAAGGCTGGATGTCCTGCTTAATTCTCAGGTTTTGAACTCTATGCCTCACTCCCACTTTACTCTGTACCTGGCGTCCTTGATTCCAGAGCTCCTTCAATTCAGTTTCTCCAGAGGCTATGATTGTGGCTGTAAGAAAGAGGTGGTCACTTGACTGCATCAAGTGGTGATGGGAACCTGGGGGTCTGTTTAATTATCTATTGCCATGTAACAAATTACTCCAAAATTTAGTGGCTTAAAATAACGACAAAAAAAAAAAAAAAAAAAAAGTCTGACACAGTTTCTGAGGGTCGAAAACCTGAGAGCAGCTTAACTGTGTGGTTCTGGCTCAAGGTCTCTTATAAGTTTGTGGTAGAGCTGTCAGTCAGGACTGCAGTCATCTCAAGGCTCAACCAGAGCTAGAGGATCTTCTCCCAAGCTTACTCATGTATGTTGGCAGGAAGTTTCAGTGCCTCACCATGTGGACCTCTCTCTGGGGCAGCTCATGATATAAGCTAATTCAGCTAGCGAAGAGAGAGAGAGAGAAAAAAAAAGAGAAGAGATGAGCAGAGAAGAGCAAGAGAAAAAGAGAGACAGATACCAAGATGTAAACTGCAGTGTCTTTTATAACCTAATCTCAGGAGTGACTCACCATTGCTTCTGCTGTATTCTATTGATTACTCAGAACTTGGTACAGTGTGGGAGGGCGCAGCACAAATACGTGAATACCAAGAGGTGGAGATCATTGAGGGCCATCTTAGAGGTTACCTACCACAGGGTCTATTTGTTCTTTATAAAGACTTGCAAGAAGTCCCCCAATTTTCAGTTGCCTCCAATCCTTTTTGCCTTTCTGAGGGTCAGAGGGGTGAACTGGTTTGCTTCTCATTGGTTATCTCTTTCTCTGAGCATTTAGCTTTGATCTTTCTGCTTTCTCTGCCATGCCACTTTCCATTTCTCCATCCTTCTCCATCTCTCTATGTCATGGTTTGACTTTATGGATTACTTGCATCCCTTTTAATTTGGAGTCTCTATTGCTGTATCTTGTTCTTTTTGTTATTTTGGGTTAATTTTTGAGAAAAGAGGGGGTGATAAGAGCTTTAGTTTACTATTCTAAAACCAGAAGTTTTTCCAGGAAATTGCCAGTTAGTTTTGGGAGTGGAGAAGCATCTCTTTCTTCATGTATCTTCTGTGCCAAAAATCTGTTCAGGACTCAGGGTTTTGAGTTCAAAACAAAGAACAGACTCACTTGTTCTCTGTGTTTTGCTATGTTATCCCTTTCCTGAAACAGTAAGTATAGAATGAATGCTAAGATTGTGGATTCCAAGACAAAGGAAAAAGAAATGTGTGTATGTTATTCCACCACAAAAGTTAAAGATTAAAAAAAAGCTAAAGATCAAAACCCTGGAAAACGTCAGAGAGGAATTGAGAGCCAAATCATCAGGGATACTTCCACGTTTAAAACGATGAGAACAACAAGAAAACGCAGACCTGAAAACTAGAAACCAAGAGAAAGGAACCCTGGCAAGTTATCTAGATGACCTCTGAGAACCCTGAAACTCTAACATTTGATGACTCAGAGAAGATACAACGAAGAGATCATTTAGCCAGGCTGCTCACTTTACAAATGGGGGAACTGAGGCCAGAGAAGTGAAGGAAGTTACCCAAGGTCATCCAGCCAGTTAATAATAGAGATGGAATCTGAACTTAAGTTTCAACTTCGGTGCGTTTATCATTACTCTGTGAAACCGTCTACATATTTATGACATCCCCCCTTTTTTATAATTTGGGAAATGGCTTCGATAATTATATAGTCACCTCTTTATTTCTGAAGAGCAAGAACATAATTTTTACTGATATCCAGATGGCCTTTCCTCTGTGTTCAGTCTTGATAATGGCAGTTCTGTGCAGGGAATAGAAACAGAATTTGGAGAATTCAGTTTAATTCAGTAATCTTTCCCGCAGGACTTCACAGAGCCCTTACTTTGCACTTTGTGACTGTTCAAGGAGACATTATGGTCAGTTGATGGTGGAGTCCTTTGTGACATCTTGAAGAATTAGTGTTTTGGGGAACAGTCTTTGGGAAATGGTGCTCTAGGAAAACAAAATGAACAGGCTATAGCTGTGAAGAGGCAGGTCCTTCACCCTAGTGTCCATAGACTAATATAAATAATATCATGGTGGAAATCAGGGGCATATGATGGTGAGTGTCTAGGGGAAGAGAAAGAGTTGACCAGAGCCAACAGGATTTTTGGTGTGGGGGCGGGGTAGGGAGAGAACACTGGGGTAGGACACAGAATGAAAGGAAGAGTTCCAGGAACTGAAGCTCTCTGTTTCTCTGTGACTTTCTCTCTCTGTCTGTCTCTCATCTCTGCCTCCCTCTATTTGGCTTCATTTAGTTTCATTCCTTTTCACTTCAGAGGGGCTTTCTTCATGACCTCAAAACAAGAGAGTATTCCTTGTCATCTTTGGTGTAAAAAGACACCAGTGGTCCCACCTTAGATCACATTTGGTGAGGGATACTTGGTTCTTTTATTGGCCCACTTGGGTTTAACCCAGAAGTGGGGAGTAAAAGAGTATGGGGCAAATAAAGATAACAGCCACCACAGAGAAAGTATAAAGAGACTTATCATGTTGCAGTGATATTGAACAAAGGATATAGCAGTCCAGCTCCAGGGGATGCAGAATTGTTGGGGAATAGAAGTGTCTCAGAATCTGTACTGTATCAGTCAGAATTCAATCAGAAAAGCAGAACTCTAGGAGATGTTAGTTACAGGGATTAGGCCTTTCTCAATTATGGGAGTTGGTTGAACAGTTTCTGTTAGGCTTTTGTCTTTGTGTCTGATGTCTTATGCTGGAGCTTGAAGTTCTCAGGGCAGGCAGTCAAGAAAGGAAAGTGGATTTAAAGTGGGGAAGACTTAGCTGGAACACATAAGCACAAGTGATAACCCATGAGGACAGACTAGAACCTGTGTCAGTTCTCACTGTGTCTGACCTTGATGATGTGGGCATCCTGTAAGAGAAGCTAGAGTCATTCATTACAGAGCTTAATACACACCTTGAGTAGGAGAAGCTGAAGCAGGATCCAGGGGAAGGTGGGGCAGTTGCAAACCTGACACCTGCCCCATGCCCATGAGGTGAGCTGGCAGATAAGCAACAACCTGCTGAGCTACAAAAGCACCTAGTGACTTTGCCCCAACCTCCCAAGTTTAAAAACACAATATGGCTACTGCCTCCCTCACTCTGAATCTTCCAAGAATCTCTCTTGTGGCTCACCCTAACAAGAAGCACACAGGGAAAAAGAATTTGGAAAACAGCCTAGATAAATTGACGTAGAGCCACCACATTTGTCTATCTGGAGCACTGAATGGGAGGAATTGCTAACAACTAAGTGTGTGTGTGTGTATGTGTACATTTGGAGCAAGACGGGTTATGGAGAGAATGGACAGACAGTGCAGAGGGAAGATCTGGAGAGGACCTTCACAAGGTGGATGCAACTGTTCTGAGGGCTGAGATGGGAGAGTCTCACTCTGCTCACCCTCCCCACTGACCACTGTGGGCTGCCTTTGACATTAGTTCCTTTGGGGAGTGTGGGGAGAGTGGAAACAATTCTTTTCTTTTTGTTTTTCTTACTTTAAAAGGTCATGTTTCCCCAAGGAGCTGGGAGTTGTAGGCCCAGAACACTAGGCTCAGGCTAGAGACCCCCAAAGACTTTGATATACACTGAGCAATGGGAAAAGAAAGGTTACATATGCTCACTTACTAATATCCATGTTATTTTTCAATAGTGAGGCCAGTCAGGAGTCAGCATGTTCAAAGAGATTTTAATGGTCTCCATCTTCAATTGTAATAGTTGTGTGTATTTGCTTGTAGTTTGTTTGGATATAATTTTGGGTTTAGGGGGTGAGGGTGGGCACCAGTAAGAGGGAAAGTAAAGAAGACTAGGCATTTCTGGGTAACAGGTGAAAAATACTTCAGGTTCCAAAGAGTGACTCGTGATGGAGAATTTGTGGTTGAGCTGTGGAGTCAATCAGCAATTCCTACTTTAGGGGTTCTTGCCTACAGAAGCCCCCTGGATCCTGCTATGCTCATTTGTTCCTAACTTAGAGAACACCAATGCCCATCTTTCTTTGTATCTAAGGATAGATGGCCTCCATCATTCATTCATTCAACAGTTTTCTAAGAGCAGATTATGTCTCAGGCTCTGTGTGAGCCCCTGGGAATACAGTCCTGGCCCTTGGGGAACACATGAGTAGGGAAGAGGTGGAAGGGGCTGGGAAGACAACTTACTAAGTCATGGTAAGAGGCACAGGGACAGGGGGTTGTCGGGATAAAGTCTTGTGGTCTTGTTCAGTGGGGTGTGAGGAGCAAGTATTGGTTTTCCTCTTACTCCCCATAGTCATTTTCAGACATTACTCAACCATCCTCATGAAATACCCTTCCTCTTCTGAGGTCTTCATTACCTGGCCAATAAGTCTTTAGAGAGGAGGTATCAGTCTGGCTGGGCCTCAAAGGAAAAGGAGTTCTTCCAGGTGACAAAGATGAGTGGAGAGGCTAAAGAAAGGTATTAGAAGCAGAGCAAAAAACCAAAACAAAACAAAACCCATTGCCATCGAGTTGATTCCGACTTGTAGCAACCCTATAGGACACAGAAGAACTGCCCCATAGAGTTTCCAAGAAGCAGCTGCTAGATTCAAACTGCCGACCTTTTGGTTAGCAGCTGTGGCTCTTAACCGCTACACAACTAGGGCTCCAGAAGCAGAGCAAAGGGCAGATCAAATTCGTCTTTAGAATTCAGGCTGCTGGCCACAGTTTTCAGGGGCTTCGACCCCTGCTGCAGCCTTTCCTCAGTTTCCAGTGGAGATTACTTTCTTGGTTCCAGACAAATGTCCTGTGCCTATCCTCTGGGAGAATCTCTACTCCTCTCAGCTTTTCAGTCTCTGTTGCAGAGTTAAGTCTACTTACCGGCCCTATTTCTAGGAAATTTTGTCCTTGAAGGGCAACAGAGAAAGAAATCAATGAACTGAAGAGGTCCATTCAGCATCGAGACTGATTTAAAGTGGGAAAGGTACAACAATGAATGTGTGAAGATTGGGGTTCTTTTCCTACAATTGTGTTTGCATAAATGGGCCATGACCAAAGATTTCCCTCCAGAGAAGGTTGGAACTTTTTTTTTTTTTTAATTGTACTTTAGGTGAAAGTTTACGGAACAAATAGTTTCTCATGAAAGTCAGTACACATATTGTTTTATGACATTGGTTAACAACCCCATGACATGTCAACATTCTGAAGGTTGGGACTTTTTAAAAAATTTTCTTTACCGATCCAAGAGGACGTATAGCTGACATGAAGTTTTGGGTTTTATAGTGGTGGATCACCCATAATTTCAGAAACTCTGATGCGGTATGCAAGGGAAGAAATCTTTGATTAGATTCGAACGGACATCTTGAATAGAGTCTGAAATGGGAAAAGAAAGCAGCACTGCCCTTTGATTCTGCAAAAATAAAACCAATTTGCCTTTAAGAAACTTAACTTAATTTCCTTCTCTCTTCATATTTGCAAGTTAAATATGATTAAATCCTGATCAGCCATTCATTAAACACTTGCTGAATATGTGGACTTAGATTTAGCTGAAAGTCTTTCTCCTGTCCAAGTTGAGTGTCAGGTGCTTTTATTTATAGGAAAGTTCTCATGGTATCCTCTTTTCCTACTCAGAGAATGCGTCCCCTCCCCCTCCCCCGTAATTTAGAACTTAGTCCCTCACATCTTTAGACAGCATATAACTTCTGAGAATCCAGAGCATGGCCAAAGATGTTGGAATGCATGACATACGGCAACATAAAAGGAATACATAAATTCAAAATATCTAAAATCAATGGCTACTTACAAAGCTCCAATGATTTATTTTTTGATATTCATTTTAACTTCCATATCAATTTTGAGACCCTATGGAATGAGTACTTGGTTTATTTTTGCCATCAAGGAGACGATTTTTCAAAAACCGTTTTAGTGACGGAAAAGCTCCAGTGACATGGTCACCTAGGAACTGAGATGTCAGAGTAGATAACTATTTGAGAGAGGAAATGAGATTTCATTGGCTACCCTGTCGCCTCCAGAGCACAGTCAGATGGTCTTCACTGGCTGAAAATAAAAAGGCCTCTTTATTTATTTATTTTTTGGCACAGGAAGTTTGGCCATAATATGACCAGCAGGACCTCTCTGCTGATGCCTTGGCAGAGGGAAACACAAGGGATAGATGTTTGTACAGAACAAGCTCATAGTGCCTGGAACTTGTTCTCTGTATTCATAACCTGTGGCTGCCCTAAAGGGACAGATTAAAATTCAAAGCATGCAGATCCTTGACTGTTTGATTTCAGACACAAACTTGGAAATGGGCTGATAAACATACGCAGCACGCACCCCACTCCCACTCCCTCTTTTTCTGTTCCTCTGGGCTCAGCAGAGAAGCAGAACCCTGTCAACTCTGGTCTAGAAGGCACCCTGCCTTTTCACAGACAGGAGTCCCATTGTCCCAGTGAAGAGTCTCCTAAATTACCTCCATTTCTCCAGTGTGTTTGAAACAGATGAGGCTGGGGGCAGGGGGGAGGGGGGACAATGGGAGTCAGCTCACATTTATTTGACTACTTTCATATGGGCTGGAGGGCTGGCGGGAGGCTCACCTATACAGGTCCTCACTTTATTTTTGGGAGAACAGCCATATGGCCATGGGGCTTACATGATCTTAGTTACAAATGACACTATTGATACCCTTAGGGTACGGTGGCCCCATTCTCCGTGATTCTGGGGTGTGGTGAGATCTTTTATTGATCAGATTCTCTCTCTTTCTCTGGCTGCCTTGACATTTGAGGTCAAGACTCAACCCTGTATTTCCTTAAACGGGCCAACTTTGCACAAATCATTGAGAGCTTAGACAGCAGGGCCTAAGTTACTTGTCTTGTTGGAAAATGATTGTCTTAGGTCTAACAGTTCAGAAGGACATTCCTAAAGTTCTAAGACTGGTCAGTCTCATCCATGTTTTGGGCTTCCTAGACCCTTGGAGGAAGTAGACAGCTTTGCTCCTAGTGACACAGCAGCTGGCAGCATTAGATTCTGGGCCTTGCTGGTATCTTTTACCACACTAGGCTGTCAGGTGTAGGACAAGGAAGTGGGAATTTATGATTAGCAATTCATAAAATTCTCATTCTTACTGATTAAGCAGTTAGTTATCAATGATTCTTGGGTATTCCAACCACTAATAAAACCAGTGATTACTTTTATGTCTCAGAGTTTTGTGCCTCTTTAGAGGTGGGTGGTTGTCAAGTACATATGTTTTAGGGTGAATGTCTAGCTCAGATTATCTTTTTGGAAGGTGTGAACCTAAGAGACTATCTCTATACTATGTGATCTCAGCTCCTTGACCACAGCTGATCAAACCAGGGCTGGACACCTAACTCTGGAGAATCTAGGATGTATTGAGCCCATCCATTATCTCTATTGATTATTTGAATGAGAGGCTATAGAGGTGACTGAATGGGATGATGTTGACAGAGGGCAGGTCACACAGTACTGGGGCTAGAGTCGGTGCCAAGGCCAGCCAGAACCATGAGTGAGTGGGAGGTATGGGGGAGAGACTCTAGAGCCTTGCTAAGGAAGCTGGTCTTTGGAGAAAAGGAGCAGAGAGAAGCAGAGGTGAGGGACCATGTGGTTCAGAGGAAGAGTTACAGGAATATCCTCAGTTCCCTAAGGTGCAGTTTCCTGTCCCCAGATGCCACTCATTGACTTGAATGAGTCTGAGTAGGTTTTTATTCCTTGCAAGCAAGCAACCCCTGACTAGAAGAATGGCTTCTGAGCACTAGAAGTGATTTATCACAGGGCCAGGAAAAGTCAATGTCAGTGTGAAGATGGGCCAAATGAGTCTGCCTTGGAGCCAGACAGCACCATTCATGTCAGGAAAGGCATGCTATGCAATACTCCCTTTGGGTATAGTATCCAAGGAGGGGAAGAGAAAAGAACAGAAAGTTAGTGAGGGCCCTCTGGGTCTCAGGCACCCTGTTAGGTGCTTTTCATATGTGTCTTATTTTGTCTTTTGGTAATTGTGGTAGGCTGAATAATGACCTCCTAAATACATCCATGTCCTAACCCCTGGAACCTGTGAATGTTATCTTATGTGGAAAAAGAGACGTTGCAGATGTGATTAATCTAAGGATTTTGAGATGAGAAGATTATCCTGGATTATGTGAGTGGATCTGATGTAATCATAACCTTTTTAAGAGGGATGCAGAAGGAGTTGGAGTCTGAGGAGAAGGTGATGTGATGATGGAAGCAGGGATTGGAGTGATGTGTTTTGAAGATGGAGGAAGGGGCCATGAGCCAAGGAATACAGGCATCCATTAGAAACTGAAAAAGGCAGGGAAACAGATTCTCCTGTCAGAGTCTCCAGAAGGAACCAGCACTACAGACACCTTGACTTTAGCTCAGTGAGACTCATTTCAGACTCCTGTCCTCCAGAACAGTAAGAGAGTAAATTTAAGTTGTTTTAAGCCACTAAATTTGTGGTAATTTGTTACAGCAGCAAGAGGAAACTAATAAAGTATTCTTATAATCCCTATTTTTACAAATGAGGACACTCAGTGGGGTTGAATAACTTGCCCAAGGACACAGAGCTAGTAAGAAATGGAGCAGAGGTTTGCTCCCAAGCCTGTCAGACTCAAAAGCCCAGCTGATTTTGCTGCCTGAGGAATCTTCTTTTCTAAGCACATCTTTGAATACACCAAAGGCTTGATCTGTGTCCAGTGGGTTAATGCAGAGCTATCAGGAGCCGGGGGGTAGATAGGGTGATCTCTCAACATCCTTCCTTTCATCAATGCCAGTAAGTATATTTTTGATGCCTTCAGTGTAAAAATGCAGGTGTCTTTTTGTGGCCCCTGTGGCTGGGCCCTCCCAGGTAGATCTGGCATTTGGGTCTCTTTAGCTACCTGCCTCTTTCAGGATGCTGGAGTGGGTCTGATTTATTATGGTGCATTCCCCGATTTCATGCCAAATGATTCAATTACAGTCACTCTCAGTACTCGGGAGAGGTCTCCTGCTGTCTGGCAAAGATGAGACCCGGGGTGGCCCCGAGCATGTAGAAAAATTTCACCTTATTATTTATTGGAGAGGAAAGTGGCATTTCTCCCACTTTGGAGCAGGTTAGTTAATCACCATGTATGGGAGAAGAGGGAGGGAAAAAATCATCCTGTTTCCAAAAAGAAGTTAGGTTTTAATGAGGAAATATGGCAGTGTTTTTACTTTGTCTTCCCTGGCTACCTCCTTCCTCTCAGCTCGGGGTTACTCTTGCTCAGTTGAAAGGAATGAATGCTTACTGACTGCCTATAAAATAAAAACAATAGTTCCCATTTATTAAGCCTGTACTGTGTGACAGCCACTGTGCTAGGCCCTTTTCAAGTTATCATTTCAAGGAAACTGAGCTTGCAAAGTAAATGTTGCCAAGCTTATCTCATGATTCTGGAAACAGAGGCTCAGATACACGAAGTAATTGGCCCAACAACACCCAACTAGTAAGCTAGGATTTGAACCTAGGCTTTTCTCTGAATCTGAAAGTGGTTTTTGGTGTGGTGAAAAATTTTATAGTTAGAAATTAGCCAGTTGGACTTAGTTTAGATGATTCCAGTTTCATTGGCAACCTCCAAAGCACCATAGTCAGGAGCCAGTCAAACATATGCCACCTTCTCACCATCAGGCCTGATCAGGGATTTGACCTTGGCGATGTCAGTGTCACAGAGCTTCTTCACAGCCTGTTTGATCTGATGCTTGTTGGCCTTGACAACCACGATGAATACAGATGTGTTGTTGCCTTTCGTCTTCTTTATGGCCAACTCAGTGGTCAGGGAGAACTTGATGATGGTATAGTGGTCAAGCTTGTTTCTTTTGGGGCACTCTTGTGAGGCTATTTGGGCTGCCTTTGGAGCTGCAGTGTCTTGGGCCATTGGAAAGTGGGTAACGTGGATTTTCTTTCTTTCTTTCTTTTTTTGTGTGTGTGGCTATAGACACCTTTCAGCACTGCCTTCAAAATCTTTGCTTTGGCTTCAGATTTGGGAAGAGCTGGGGCTTCCTTCTTCACTTTCAGTGCTATTTTCATGAAAAGGCCAGAAGCTGGAGTTTTAATTTTTTCAAGAAGTGAGGGTGGTTTTTATATTTAGGTGCTTTACTGCCCGCTCCTATATGTCCTGCAGGTCTCAGCTCAGATGTCACTTCCTTCATGCTGCCTTTCCTACCCCTCAAATCTAGGTCCTCCTTAGTACTGGGCACTCGCCATATTCAGTGCCATGTTTCACACTATTTTAATTGTTCCCTCCTTATCTGTGTCTCCATATACTGTGAAGGGCAAAGCCTTTGTCTTCTTGTATGCTGAGTTCCCAGCCCAGAGCAGGTGCTTAATAATTGCTTGTTGAATATAGAATGAATGAATGGCCTACACACACACACACACACACACACACACACACAAATGCTGTCACTGAAAATTATGAACTTTAGATATCATTTGGGGAAGGCACCATACTTTACAAAGTGCATTCAAATATTATCACTTTAAAAAGTTGATAAAAGTTACTGATTATGATGAGTTTTATCAGAACAACTTACTGTATTCAGCTTAAACCTTAAAAAACTTACTGCACACATGAAAGAATATACCTTAAAATGATCAAATTGGTTTACTTAACACTGACATTCCCTACAGATTGGCACAGAATGGCTCTAAAAATATTGTTTTATTCCCAGATTGTATTTGGGTTTTTATTTTCAAAGCATCCTTTTGGGTGTATTCATCCCATTCACTCACTCCTTTTCTTGCCCAAAATTTCTTCTTCTGAGCCCATTAGCATGCATGCGCCTTAAAGGCAGAACTCTCTTATTTGCTGCCATATGACCCTGATACCTAGGATAATGCCTAGCTCATGGGAGGCTTACAATTAATATTTATTGATTAATTGATGGGCTCCTCCTATTCTATATAGTGAAAGAATCAGAGAGGGGTAAAAGGTTACATGCAGGAACAGTGGGTGGAGATGTGTGGACCTACCGGTATCTTACACCCTAATGTAACAGGTGCTGCTTACTTGGCTGGTCTACTGTTTATACCAGAGGTGTAAGCCATTGTCTTAGTTACCCAGTGCTGCCATAACAAAAGATACCACAGCTAAGTGGCTTTAAAGAACAGGTATTTATTTTCTCAAAGTGCTGGAGGCTAGAAGTTCGAATTCAGGATGTTGGCTATAGGAAGATCCTTCTTTGTCTCTTTCAGCTTCTAGTAGCTGCTAGCAGTTGTTGGCATTCCCGGGCTTGTAGATTCATCTGCCTCTGTCTTTACATGGTGTCTTCCCCTGTGTGTCTGTGTCTATTTTGCTGTTTTTATAACACACCACTCAGAAGGGATTTAGGTTTAGGACCCACCCTACTCCAGTGTGACCTCATTAATGTACAGAAGAAAACTGCTATTTCCAAACAGGGTCATATTTGCAGGTACAGGGGTTAAGAATTCAATGTAATTTTTTTTTGGGGGGAGGCACAATTCCATCCATAATAGTGTTTATTTGCTGCTCCATCTGATAACCTCACTGTCTACACTGGAATCCTGTTGCTGGATGGCTGAGAGGCTCTTCTCCCTCTGACCACCCTTCCTCTTTTCTCTTTCCCACCCTGAACCCTCTTCATCTTTTCAAACTCTTCTGTCCCCAAAAAGTCCCTGAGCCTTCAGAGAGAAACTTCCATAAGACCAGAAACCTTAGTGTTGCCATTATTGGTAGCCTCTCGCAAGAGAAGCTGTAGCCGTTATCATCCTAACAAAGTATCTTTTTTTTTTTTCTGCCTTGTCAAAGACTCTGCTCAGGAAGGGGTGGGTGCAGGATGAAGAGAAAGAGGCAGGCAGGGGTGGAAATGCTTCACACCTCCCAGAGCATAAGAAGAGCACCTGCCCCTGGGAGGAGGGTGGGAGGAGGCTGGCATCCTCAGCCCGGAGTGAGTGGATTGCTGGGCACCAAGTGGCACCCTGAAGTTTAATTTCAAACCATGCAACCGGAGCCTGTCTGCTACTAACAACCACCTGCTCTCATCACCATGGAGAAACTGATGGAAAGAAGAATTAATTTACAAGAAGGGCGCCAAGTAGCAGACGTGTCAATACGGGACTTTCAACTCAGCCGAGGAAATACATCTCATTTTGAAATTAATGTCATGATTGACTTTACAGCAAATTTGTTATACAATTGATCTCCCAGTAAAATGCGAACGTGACCAACAGGTACAGGTTTCACAGCTGACCTTTTGTTCACTGCCTTCTCTTCCCTGTCTCATCCTGCTCTTCTTACCCTGTCCTGGGAAATCATTGGCCTGAACCAGTGAGAACAAACCTGTTTTTCTTTTTAACGATACCCTAGGGAAAGGCATACTAAACTAGCTTTGACCCCTCAGTCTATTGTTTTAATTGTCCTTTTAGCCAGAAAGTTATGTGTAAGGTCTAACTTGCATCCCTCAGGCTGCAACTCAGGCAGGGGCCTGTCTGTGGAGGATAGCTACGAGGGTGATTAGTGTTAAATTGCTGAATAATCTCTTACAGTTGGTGATGGAAACTGTGATGACCCATAGGAACTGCTCATTGGCATCCCACGTCAGGCAGGGCTCAGGGCATGAGCCCTACCTGGGGGCCTCTCAACCGCTACCCCAGACAGGCCTCTGACTCCAGGCCTGTTTTCTGTTTGTTCAGATCACCGTAGAGATGAACAGTAACATGACTTCTTGTCTCTCCATCCCCAGACAGCTCCATCACCAATCACACCATGCCTAGTCCCTTCTACTCTCGCCCTCTTCTGCCACGATCCTTCCCACCTCCCTTAATTAGACCAACAGGATATGGAAACCTAGGCCCTGTGAGCCTATTGATGGAAAAATGTTGTAAGCTGCGATGAGAAGCACACAACTAAATTTTAGGAGTCTGAGAACCCTGGCTTTGAAGCCTGGTCTGATTTATTTATGGGCTGGCCTCTGTCACCCAGACACAGCATTATATCAGCCAGCGTGCTGAAGGTGCCCCCAATGGTTTATGGCTGTGATAATGGAGTTGTTATGGGCCCTGGTGAGCTGGAATTTATCAAGGTCCAGGTTCTTCCCCGTGTAGCTGGCTCTGAGATATCACTTGACCTCTATTAACAATAACAACAGCAGTATAATGATATAATAATAATAATAGCAATAATAATAATAGCTCATGCCTGCTAAGCCTTTACTATGTGCTTGGTGCTGTGTTAACATTTAACGTACGTTATTTCATGCTTCTCAAACAGTTTTGAAAGTAGACACTATCTTACCACTCATCTACAGATAAGGAAACTGAGGCATGGGGAAGTTAAGCAGTGTCCTTGGTTTGGAAGGATTTGAGCTAGGAATTCAAACCCAGCCAGTCTGAATCCAGAGCCCATATTTGCACCGCTCTGCCAGCAGCCAAAGGAAGAAGAGGATGCTCTCGCTTTGAGAGTGCTGGGTCCGGATGTACCTTGGCTGTGGTCTGTCAAACGCCACTTCCTTGGGGCAGTGACTCAAGGTCATTCCTTACCCGCACTCCCTGGCACCTTCATCCCAGCCTCCTGTCAGTTTCCTCGTATGCGGGCACAATAAGCCATTCCTTGGGGACTGTGCTCTACAGTACACAGAGGGCTTTAATGCACATACCTTATTTGGACCTCAGAGCGCACTAAGAGGGAGGAGTGGGCTCAGATAGGGGAGTCGGGGACCGTGACTAATAAAAATAAGCCAAGGGATTAAGAGGCCCAGAGACTCCCAGACCAAGTTATACAGGCAGTCACTGGGTTATGAATGTCTGACTTACATACAACCTGTAGTTACAAACCAACCCCCGTAAAGCCTGTTATATTAAAAATTCCAGGTACATGTAATGGTTTATAATAACATACAGGTGCCACTTTGTGATGCACAACCAAACATTGTTACTGTATTATTAGTTTAAAGATGTTTTAGTGTATCTGGAAGTGTTTCTGTAATGTTTTTATGCATAGAAAGGTACACTATATACTATATACTAAGACAAACATTTGACTGACTAACGTCAGATACAAACTGTACTTAACTGTTCCTACTTATGTACAAATTCTACTTAAAGGCAGATTTAGGAATGGTACTCATTTGTAGTCTGGGGACCTGCCTGTAGTCAAATTGGTGGATATTAATCAGCTAAAGAAAGAATGAGTCACAGTAGGGGAACTATTTAAATGGATTATGGCATATACTTATAAGGCAACCATTAAATTAATGATCAAGAAGAATGTTTGGCAACTTGAAAAGTTGGTTGCTATATGTTACATAGTGAAGAAAAAAGTGATCAGAAAGTATGTATAACATGATCCCATTTTCACAAAAACACATACATGTATATGTATACATGTATATGTATATATGTGTGTATATATGTATTACCATGTATAGAAAAACGATTAGAAGCTTATATTCCAAAATATTGACTCGTTATCTCAGGGTAGTGGGATTGTGGATGATGTAGATTATTTTTTTCTTATCTATGCTTTTGAAGTTTTCTATAATAAAGCTGGAATAAGATAAAATTTATTAAAGGAAGAAAGAACAAGCCGTTAAAAGGCAGGTAGTTAGTGTCTCCCCAGGAAAACGGGGAGCCAAGACAGAAGAGAAAGTGCAGTGTACAGCAGTGTCTTGATAACTGAGACCTGAATTTGGAGCCATAGGAATCTAGGCCCTGTTGTGTCCAGAGATGGTTCATGGGCTGTACTTCACCCTGGCTTCCTACCTCTCCTGGCTCTGATTCCACACTTGCTGGGATTTTCAGTTTGACCTTTCTGTGTCTTGATATTGGGAAGGGGAGTGTGCTGGATTAGGGACTAGAACATTCTAGTTACTGGAAAGAGCAACTGTATCCCCAGTGAGAAAGAGACTTTGGCATTCTGATTTACAGCTAGTCCTTTGTGAGCTTGGCTAATGAGAATCTGTCCAGAAGTGACTGGTTAATCAGCTCTTGGGCCTGCAAGCTGAGGACCAGACTCAGGGATGTGGTGGTGAGGCCAAAGGGCTTCTCTGACCAGGGCTGGTCAGCTGGCCTTTCCCAGCAACAGCTCTCCTTGAGAGAGAGTGTGATATTCTGGAAGGGCTTCATCTTGGAACTGGGTCGACCCGTGTTCAAATCCTAGTTCTGTCATTTCCTAGCAATGTGACCTTGGGTCACTTAGTTAACTTCTTTGAGTCTTCCCTTTCTCATGTGAAAAGTAGACACAATAATACATCACACGGCTCTTCTGAGGATTAAATGAAATACGGAGTGTAAAGCTCCTGGTGCATGGTTGGCACTTAATAGTGGTTAGTTTCCTTCTCCTTGTTTATCTGCAATATCAAGCAGGCCAGGAAGTGTTAGCCCTGTTACCCCTGAACTTGGATCCAGAGAGATTACATGCTTTGCTCACAGTAAAACCAGACCAAAGCTCAGACCTTCTTCTTGTCTGGTGTGGCTTCTACTCCAGCATGACCTCAGGTCTGTCTAGAGCAGGGGTCAGCAAACTATGGCCCATGAGCCCGATCTGGCCCACTGCCTGTTTTTATAAGTAAAGTTTTATTAGAACACAGCCATGCTCTTTCATTTTCATATTGTCTGTGGTTACTTTTGTGCTTCAACAGCAGAGTTGAGTACAGGTAGTCCCCGACTTACCATGGGGTTCCTTTCCAACGACTCCGTCGTAAGTTGGTTCTGACCTAAGTCAATTACCTCATGTTTTAAAAAAAATTTTCATTATTATTGCCTTTTATCTGATTTTTATTTGTCTTTGGGGATTGGAAACATTACATATAAACTTACAGATATATTTTAATACCTGTGTACATACATAAAAAATAAATCATAAAAAAAAGATGGTCATTACTCGAATATGTTGTAAGTCGAGGACTACCTGTAGTTGTGACGGAAACTGTATGGCCTGCAAAGCCTAAAACATCTACTATCTGACCCTTTACGGAAAAGTTTGCTGACCCTGGTGTAGAACATCATTAACTTCTTAGGTGGCAGGAATTTCACAGTGGGAATTCCCAGAATCAGGAATGTGAGGAAACCCTCAAAAGGTTAAAGAAGAGAAGGATTTGGGAGAAAACCCCACCTCCCAGGAAAAGGAGGAAGGATAATGAAGGGAGAATATAGACCTTCAACAGGCCAGGAGATAGTCCCAAAAGACTAGCCAGGACATATTAGGAAACTGATAAATCTGCTCCCTTTAATTCCTTCATCTCTGCAGGGGATGTAAAACAATTTGTAGAGACTGTGAGAAAATATGTGTTGAATGTCTGGCAAAAGTCCAGGTCTTGAGATGGTCCTTCTAAAAGCCTGGCTGGTGACAGGGCTCTCATCTACTGTTTGTCTTCCCTGCCTCTGAGCCCTGACTTCAGGACCTAGAACATGATGTTCCATGGAAATCCATTGCTCTCTATAGCCAGTTGGTCCCCAAGCCCGGTCTACTCTGCCTCCTTAAATATACCTCTGTCTTAGTCATCTAGTGCTGCTATAACAGAAATACCACAGATGGATAGATTCAACAGAGAGAAATTTATTCTCTCACAGTCTAGTAGGTTACAAGTACAAATTCAGGGCATCAGCTCCAGGGGAAGGCTTTCTGTGTCAGCTCTGGAGGAAGGTCCTTGTCATCAGTCTTCCCTTGTTCTGGGAGCATCTCAGCCCAGGAACCTCAGGTCCAAAGGACGTGCTCTGCTCCCGGCACTGCTTTCTTGGTGATATGATGTCCCCAAGTGTCTCTGCTTGCTTCTTTCTTTTATATCTCAGAAGAGATTGGTTTACAACAGTACCTAATCTTGTAGACCTCATCAATATAACTGCCGCTAATCCATCTCATTACATCATAGTGATAGCATTTACAACACATAAGGAAATCACATCAGATGATAAAATGGTAGACAGTCATACAATACTGGGAATCATGACCTAGCCAAGTTGACAGGTATTTTTGGGGAACACAATTCAATCCATGACAACCTCCAATCTGTCCTTCCTGTCCATCCCCACTGCCACGATCCTTGTTCAGATTTCATCATGCTTGGATTATTGTAATAATGTTCTTCTTTTCTTCCATTCATCTATCCAGTTTTTGTAAGTAAAACTAAGCCCTTAGACACAATGCTGAACAAGGCATAATCTTTGCCTCCATGGCCTTATCGGCTAATGGTCTTTAATAACTGAATTTTCACTTCTGATCTCACCTCCACCCATCTCTCCTTCCACCCGGTTTGCAGGGTGATCTTTTGAAAGTACAGATTTGATTCTGCGATTCCCCTGAGTAAAGCCCTTTAATAACTTCCCATCCCCTATAGGACAAAGACCAAACTCCTTAGTGAAACATTTAGTTTTCTTTGCAAGTTGAATCTCCACTTACCTTTCCAGCCTTTTCTACCACAAATCTCCTAAATTTTAGTGAGCAATTTCAAGTTCAACATGAGGTTTCATACTGTATTAGTCAGGGTAGGTAATGCTATGATAACAAATAAATCCTGAAACATCAGTGCCTTAACACAATATATAAAGAGTTTTATTTTAAGGAATTGGCTCATGGGATTGTGGGAGCTAGCAAGTCTGAAATCTGTAGGGAAGGCCAGCAGGCTGGAAACTCAGGCAGGATGTCTATGTTACAGTCTTGAGGCAGAATTCTTTCTCCTGAAAACCTCAGTTTTTGCTCTTAAGGACTTCAACCGATGAGATGAGGCCCAGCCACATTATGACTCCTTTACTTAGAGTCAACTAATTGTAGATGTTAACCATATCTACAAAATGCTTTCACAGCAATATCTGGACTAGTGTTTGACCAAACAATTGGGCACCATAGCCTAGGGAAGTTGACACATAAAATTAACCATCCCAGCATGTGAATGTCTCCTTCCCCTTCTATGCCCAGCCTTAGCATCATCACCTCTGGGAACACTTTCCTAGCCCTACAGAATCCCCAGTCCTCTATTTTCAAAGGGCCTTGTCTATGGTTCACATTGATCAGGTTTTGCTATGTGCCAGGCCCCATTCCAATCTCTTTACCTGCATTGACTCTTACAGTCCTCACATAAACCCTGTGAGGTAGGTACTATTATTATCCGCAATTTAGAGATGAGGAACTCGAGGCTTATGAGAGAAAGTAAATGTCCAAGGGCTCTATTATTATATCACAAGCTATTGTACTGCTTTGTTTTCCAGTCTGTCAACTCTATGGAACCTTGAGCTCCTCACAGTCAGGAGCCTGGTTTTATTACTTTTTTATGACTGAAATATGGCATGTCCTCAGGAACTATCTACTGAATGAAGAAATGTTGCCATTCAATACATTAATATATTTATTGATCAGTGAATTTATTTTATATTAATCCATAATACAGGAGATGCTCAACAAACATTGATTGCCTGGTTGGTTTAAAAACTGAGTCATCGGTGAGTCATCAGTGATGCATGGTTCATTCTTTTAGACGGAGTACATGACCATCTGGACACCCCAGTGGTGTTTGCAGATGCTGCAGCAGAACTCTGCTCCTGACACTGCACTTCCCTTACAAGCTGTTCTCTCTTGGTCATCGTGGGATTCACATAATGATCTTTGAATAGCTGGACTGCATTGTGATCCATCATGTGCCAAGTTCAGACACATTTGCTCCTTACTCACAAGATGTGATCAGATTTTACCTGCCTTTAGTTTGATCTTTGGGAAAGATTTGACTCCATCATCTAATAGGGTGGCCAATGGCATTTTTTTTTTTCCTCAGAGAGCCATCAATACAGTTAAATTGATCCAAATTAACTAAGCCTGAGTTATTTGCTAAGCCTTGAGTAAGGTGTTGTTGATGTGCCAATGAGTAAGGCATACAACATGGTTTTGTAAGTGTTCACAGTCTGCGGCTGGAGGAAGAGATGAGTAGTCAGTAATGACTACCTGATAGGGTTACTGTGAGAAGTAAATGAGATAGTGCAGGTAAAGAACATAGCACAGTGCCAGGCACATAGTAAGTGCTCAATTTATAATAGCTGTGATATTACTATGAATATGATATAGTGTGATGAGTGTTTTCTTGGTGGCATGAACAAAATACTACTGGAGCACAAAGTATCCGCTCGTGCCTGGGAAATTTAGGGAGACATTCACAGAGGAAGTGAGATTCGAACAAGGTTCTGATGGATGAGTAGGAATGTCCCTGATAAATTAGGGAAGGGGGGTGGGGTGGGAGATAGGCATTTGAGGCAGATGAAACTATGGGTATGAAAATAAATTTTGTTCTCTGGGAATAACAACTTGAAGTATAGAGGGTACTGTAGGGGAAAGCAAGGGAAATGGGAAAGATGGTGTGGTAGGCAAAATAATTCCCTCTCAAAAATATATATGTCCCCATCCCTGGAACCCATAAATGTTACCTTACATAAACCCGTTAAAAAAACTTGTTGCCGTCGAGTTGATTCCGACTCACAGCGACGCTATAGGACAGAGTAGAACTGTCCCATAGGGTTTCCAAGGAGCAACTGGTGGATGTGAACTGCCAACCTTTTGGTTAGCAGCCATAGCTCTTAACCACTCTGCCACCAAGGTTCATACCTTACACAGGAGATGGAATTAAGGTTGTTAACCGTCAGACCTTAAAATAGGCAGTGTCTTAGGCTGGGTTCTCCAGAGAAGCAAAACCAGTGAAGCATATACCTATAAATAAAGAAATATAAATATACACACACATACATACAGTTGACCCTCCTATCCGTAGGTTCCACATCTGTGGATTCAACCAGCTGGGGATTGAAAATATTCAGGAAAAAAGAAAGAAAGAGTTCAAGGGCCTGGGGGCAATGCGGAGGGCACCACAAGGCAAGACAATGTTTGGCCTGAGGAATGGTATGCAGCTGTGAAGGAAGAAGCTACCAGGGAGATGGAGGTGGCCACACCCTGACACAGTTTGGACAAGTGAGGACACTAGGAATGGGGTCATGAACTTATGCTCTGGTGTTTCCTGGCCTGACGAGGATCTGGTAGAGCATGTGTGCTGCAGAGGTCTTCGGTCTGGAAGGAGAGAATAAAGTTGGCAGGTCCAGGACCTAGCACTCTCTACACTGTGTATGTGCGGGTGTCAAAAGTCACCCAGGTAAGAGTATGGCCCCCAGACACCCTTTCAGCTCAGTGGTGAAGCTACCTCTGAGGTTCACTGTTCAGCCTGGGAGTGGACAGCCCCGTAAAACCAAATGAGACTAACGGGGTACAGGAGTCCAGTGACAAGGGTCAGAAAGCAGAAGGGGACAAGGAAGCTGGTGATAGGGAACCCAAGGTTGAGTAAAGGATATTGTTGACGTGTAGTAAGATTGTTAACCATTGTCATAGGGCAACATTTATAGTAACTGTTAAATGAGAATCTATTTTGTTCTGTAAGCCTTCATCTTAAGTGAGAATAGCAGCACAATTGGAAGAGCGCAGTCAGTGTCGCTGAACTGTGCATGTAGAAATTTTTGAAATGGTGTATCTTTGGCTATGTGTATTTTCACCAAAAAAAAAAAAAAAAAAAGGTTGAGAAATTAGAGGATTAATATGTTGTGGGGTTGTTAACCAATGTCTTAAAACAACATGTGTACTACTGTTTCATGAGAAACTATTTGTTCTGTAAGCCTTCACCTGAAGTACAAAAAAAAAAAAGTCACCCAGGATCTCCTACCTGAAGGACCCCTGACTTGGAGGGCAGTCTGTAGCAGGAGGGCCTGGATGTGGCTGTCCTTAAAGTGCCTCCTTTGATCTGGTGCCAGAAACATCCGCCCTAACCTGGCCTGACCATCACTATGCCACTTATAAGCAAAACACTGTTCATTCTTGTGCTGTTTAGAAAAAATACTGTGCTGTTTTAAATAAGGGACTTGTGTATCTGTGGATTTTGAGATACATGGGGGGTCCTGGAACCAATCTCCCACGGGTACTGAGGGATGACTATAGAGAGATTTATATCAAGGAAATGGCTAATGTGATTGTAGAGGCTGGCAAGTCCGTGGGTCAGGCATCAGGCTGGAGGCTTCTCCTGACTCACATAGCTTCAGGGGCTGAGGAACCCAAGATTGGCACATAAGATGGCAGTCTGCTGGCTCACAGGCTGTGGAGGCTGGAGAATCCAAGATTGGCAGGCAATACTGTAGGCCATTGGCTCAAGTCCCAAATACCAGAGCTCAGATGATGATGAGCCAGATGCAGGATCCAGAGCAAGCAAACAAGCTTTGCCAGAACATCCATATGTATATTGGATGCAGGCCACACCCCTGAGGAAATTCCCCTTACAATTGATTGGCTGATCACATCAAATCACATTGTGGATGACGACTACATCATTACGTAAGTGCCAAACTACATCATTAGATAACTGCCAAACCACTGGGAATCATGGTCCAGCCAAGTTGACACACAACCTTAACCATCACAGTCCACCCCTTGTCAACTTGGTACCTGTACACATCTCCTTAAACCATACACAATCTCTAAATAAAGACAATTACAAAATCATACTTGTGCCTAACAAGATACAACTACCATGTGTACAACTGAAAATGCACTAGCCCTGTTTACATCTTATATTTTATAAGTGAAGAAAACAAAAATATTTGATGCCTACGTATAGGGAAGAAATACTCATAACAGTTATAGTCCTTGTTTCTGCAACTGGTCACATGATTGTAACTGGTATTTAGAACTACCTTCTTCCACCACCCATTCCGTATTCCCTTTACTCTCAGCTGGTTGTAGTTCTTTGCCTGGTGGGGTGACCCAAACCGTCATTCTTAAAGGGTCTGGGCCATTAGTAGTCACGTTGAAATTGGGTTGCTGCTGTCGTTTTCCATTGACTTTAATCACAGGGCATGATAGTACTAAGAGATGCCCTAGGGATCTCCTGTATTCCGGATACTGTTTTTTATCTCCATTGTGAAACGTTAATCCAATTTCACCTCGCTAGTCAGGGTCAGTCACACCAGCCAATATGGTAACTCCCTTCTTTGCCTGTTGATCCAGAGGCCTGAGGAGCCCAGAGTGGCCAAGTGGCATTCTTAACTTTCAGTTCAATGGAATCTACATTGTGTCTCCAGGTGGGAACATTCCTTCCTTTGGAACTAAGACTTCTAGACCCATAGAGCCTAGGGTCTCAGGGACAGGTTGCCAAAATTTTGCAAGTGAGTCACTTGGGGTAGTAGTGAGTGGTGCCATTCCCATCTCCACCTCTTGATTCCTGGAACTGTGAATTCTGGCTAAGGGAGAAACAGTACCATATATTGGATGCTGGTTTAGAGCATATACAGCCTCCTGGAGAACCTTTCCCCAACCCTGCAAAGTGTTGCCACCTAGCTGATGCCATAATTATGTCCTTAGAAGGCCATTGTATCATTCTATCAAGCCAGCTGCTTCAGGATGATGGAGAACATGGCAAGACTAGTGAATTCCATGAACATGGGCCCATTGCTGTACTTCATTTGCTGTGAAGTGAGTCCCTTGATCTGAAATGATGCTGTGTGGGATACCGTGATGATGGATAAGACAGCTGTGAGTCCATGGATGGTAGTTTTGGCAAAGGCATTGTGTGCAGGGAAGGCTTTCTTTCAGGGCACAATTGGCAACTTTGAGGTCTTTTGTGCTGTGACTCTGAAGCCCTGAGATCATCTCTTTTTTCACCACTTTGTCTAGTGAAAGTAGGCCCAACCAACCATCTTTACTATACTTCTCATTCTGACAAAATTGTAGAAAAGTATCAAACATGCTATCACCCAGAGCCTTGTTTCTTACCAACACTTGATTTATTGGCGGTGATATTTTGCATACTAGTGTTGCCACCTCATGCCGTGGATTAGCAGCACCCTCTTTACTACTGAGGCAGAGTCATAAGTGCCTTTGAGACTAGTCAGACTTGAGAACCAATTTAGAAAACTCATCCTTATGATTTTGTTTTTCTAGAACCACTCTCTGTACCAAATGTCTTAGGCTAGGTTCTCTAAAGAAGGAAAAAACTCATATATATATATATGTTGTTGTTAGGTGCTGTCCAATCAGTTCTGACTCATAGCAACCCTATGTACAACAGAACAAAACACTGCCCAGTCCTGCGCCATCCTCACAATCGTTGTTATGCTTAAGCCCACCGTTGCAGCCACTGTGTCAATCCATCTCATTGAGGGTCTTCCTATTTTTCGCCGACCCTCTACTTTACCAAGCATGATGCCCTTCTGCAGGGATTGATCCCTCCTGACAGCATGTCCAAAGTATGTGAGACATAGTCTCGTCATCCTTGCTTCCAAGGAGCATTCTGGTCGTGCTTCTTCCAAGACAGATTTGTTCGTTCTTTTGGCAGTCCGTGGTATATTCAATATTCTTCTCCAACACCACAATTGAAAGGCATCAATTCTTCAGTCTTCCTTATTCATTGTCCAGCTTTCACATGCATATGAGGTGATTGAAAACACCATGGCTTGGGTCAGGCGCACCTTAGTCTTTAAAGTGACATCTTTGCTTTTCAACACTTTAAAGAGGTATTTTGCAGCAGGTTTGCCCAATGCAGTGCGTCTTTTGATTTCCTGACTGCTGCTTCCATGAGTGTTGATTGTGGATCTAAGTAAAATGAATCCTTGACAGCTTCAGTCTTTTCTCCATTTAACATGATGTTGCTTATTGGTCCAGTTGTGAGAATTTTTGCTTTCTTTATGTTGAGGCATAATCCATACTGAAGGCTATGGTCTTTGATCTTCATCAGTAAGTGCTTCAAGTCCTCTTCACTTTCAGCAAGCAAGGTTGTGTCATCTGCATATTGCAGGTTGTTAATGAGTCTTCCTCCAATCCTGATGCCCCATTCTTCTTCATATAGTCCAGCTTCTCAGATTATTTGCTCAGCATACAGATTGAATAGGTATGGTGAAAGGATACAACCCTGACACAACACCTTTCCTGACTTCAAACCATGCAGTATCCCCTTGTTCTGTTTGAACAACTGCCTCTTGATTTATGTACAGGTTCCTCATGAGCACAATTAAGTGTTCTGAAATTCCCATTCTTCCCAGTGTTATCCATAATTTGTTATGATCCACACAGTCAAATGCCTTTGCATAGTCAGTAAAACACAGGTAAACATCTTTCTGGTATTCTCTGCTTTCAGCCAGGATCCATCTGACATCAGAAATGATATCCCTGTTCCACATTCTTTTCTGAATCCAGCTTGAATTTCTGGCAGGTCCCAGTCAATATACTGCTGCAGCCAATTTTGAATGATCTTCAGCAAAATTTTACTTGTGTGTGATATTAATGATATTGTTCAATATTTTCCACATTCAGTTGGATTACCTTTCTTGGAATAGGCATAAATATGGATCTCTTCCAGTCCATTGGCCAGGTAGCTGTCTTCCAAGTTTCTCTCTGAGACAGAGAGACAGAGAGAGATTTATCTTAAAGGATATGGCTCACGCAGTTGTCGAGACTGGCAGGTCTCAAGTCCATTGGTCAGGTGTCCTGACTCATGTAGCTGCAGGGACAGATGAACCCAGTGTTGGCAGGCAATACTGCAGGCCATTGGCTCAAGTCCCAAGAACCAGAGGTCAGATGATGGCATGCTAGATGCAGGATCTAGAGCAAGCAAGCAAGCTTTGCCAGAACATCTATATATATATTGGATGCAGGCCACACCCCTGACAAAATGCCGCTTACAACTGATTGTCTGATCACATCAGATTACATCATAGAGATGACTACATCATTACCTAACTGCCAAACTACATCATTACATAACTACCAAACCACTGAGAATCATGGTCCAGCCAAGTTGACACACAACTTTAACCATCACAGGGAGATTAGCCTGGATTATCTGGGTGGACCCAATGTAGTCGTAAGGGTCCTTAAAAGTGAAAGAGGGAGATAGGAGAGAGAGTTGGAGTGATGGTATGTTAGGACTCGCCCTGCTATTGCTGGCTTTGAAAATGGAAGGGGGCCATGAGCCAAGGAATGTGTGTGATCTCTAGGAGCCAGAAAAGGAGAGGAAATGAATTCTTCCCTAGACCCTCCAGAAAGGAACACAGCCCTGCTGACACCTTGATTTTAGCCCAGTGAGACTCATTCTGGACTTCTTGTCTCCAGTAAGGTAATAAATTTATGTTGTTTAAGCCACCAAGTTTGTGGTAATTTGTTATAGCAGTGTCTTAGTTATCTAGTGCTGCTATAACAGAAATACCATGAGTGGGTGGCTTTAACAAAGAAAAATTTATTGTCTCACAGTCTCAGAGGCTAGAAGTCCAAATTCAGGGCTCTGGGGGAAGATCCTTGTCATCAATCTCCTGGTCTAGGAGCTTCTCAGCACAGGAACCCTGGGTCAAAGGACGTACTCCTCTCCTGGTTCTTCATTCTTGATGGTATGAGGTCCCTCTGTCTCTCTGCTCACTTCTCTTATATATCTCAAAAGAGACTGACTCAAGATACAACCTAATCTTGTTGATTGAGTCCTGCCTCATTAACATAACTGCCTCTAATCCTGCCTCATTAACATCATACAGGTAGGATTTACAACAAATAGGAAAATCACATCAGATGACAAAATGGTGGACAATCACACAATACTGAGAATCATGGCCTAGCCAAGGTGACACACATTTTTGAGGGATACAATTCAATCTATAACAAGCAGCAAATATGAAACTAATATAGACCGGGAAGAGAGAATGAGGGAATGGAGCTGAAAGATGGGCAAGGCCAGGCTAAGAAAAGCTTTGCAGCTTACACTCCCTTTTCCTATAGGACAAAGACTCCGCAAGTGTGTCTGTCCCTTGATATGTTCTGCAGAAACAGGGTTCAAAGATCAAATAACTTTGGGTATCACTGCATACTCTAGCTCCCCATTTGAAAATTCAAATTGTACATTAATAATTCAAAGGTCCCAAGAAGTTCTGTAGCAAATAGACCTATTCAACTTTGTTTAATCAAATATTCCCAAAATGTATTTGATCATCATATTCTCCCCCTTTTTTTACATAAGGCCAGTTACAACATCCCAACACACTTAAAATTCTGCTATAGGCAGTGAGACCCCACCAGAGTTTTAATTTTAATAAATACATTTATACTTAGTTGAAAAGGTAATATAATGTCCTTAGAAAAATAGATAAGAGAAAAAAGGCATACTTAATTTCATCACTTTAATACAACTGCTAATTTGTGTATTTTTTATGTCTACTTTTTTACATGCATCTTTTCTTTTGTGTTATAGATTAATACATATCATATATAATAGCAATATATTATATAATACATATTCTGTGCCCGGTGGTTTTTATTTTTTATATCATAAGAATTTTCATACCTTATTAAGTAATATTTATAGTCATAATATGTGTAATTCGTTAGCCAGAGAAGGGAAGTGATGTGATCAGATCATGGTAGTAGGTCACCATGAAAGATGGAGTGAGGAGGATGGGGAAGATGAGTTAGGTTGGCCAACTTAGTCTTGTGGATTCAAGGAGGTATTATCTGAAAAGTCTTTCCCTGCTGTGGCCTCATCCAATCATCAGCAAACATATGTAACTGCCTATAGTACGCCAGGCTCTGTGCTAGCTCCCGGAGAAGTGAGGGGATGAAGAAGACATAGTCTTGCTGCAAGGACCTTAGAACCCAGGAAATCCAGGAAGTGGAGTAGGAGCTATGCCAGATGTGTATCTTGGCTATGAGAACAAGGTGGAAGCATGTAACGTAACCTGGGGGTGTTCCAGAAGGCTTTCTGGGAGAGGTGATGCTTGAGCTGAATTTTAAAGGATGTGTAGACTTTAGCCCGATGAAGAGTGGTGGCAAATGAGCAAGCAGTACATTATGGGCAGAATTGAGAAACAAGGGCACTGAGGGCCAAAACAGGGAGCAGAGAACAAGAAGCTGGTCTGTGTAGCTAGAAGGAATTGTAGGGTGGGGACAGATGCAAGTTGAGGCTGGAGAACCAGGTGATGTGTGATCTGATTGCCGTAGTAAGGAACCAGGGCTGTCTTTAGCCTAAGATTAGTGTTTTTCAAAGTCTGATCCCAGACCTTTTGCATCAAAATAACCTGAGGTGCTTGTGAAAAATTCAGGATCTATTGAATCAAAACATTTGGAAGTGGGGCCAGGAATCTGCCTTTTTAAAAAGTTCCCAGGTGATTCTGGTATATACTGAAGTTGAGACCTACCACGGGAGAGGAGAAGAGTCGTTGAAGAGTTTCAAGTGATGATGTTGTGAAGGGGTTTAGATAACTCACGCTGGAGGGTAGTGTATGGTAGTTTAGATAAAGGCAGGGAAACCACTTAGGAGTCTCTTGAAATAATCCTGATGGGAGTTGAGGATGATCTGATCACAGTAAGTGTAGCCAGGACAGAGAGACATACTGACGTGGCCACAGAAAATAGAAGTACATGAGTAAGCCCTGAGCACTCACCTGGGGCCTAAGTGGCTAATTCTGGTTTAGAAAAAGGCAACAGTCATGGACTGTCCTGGCTGATGTGGAGCAGATATAGGGGAAAGCTAATTGGAAATAATGGTCTTTGGAAGATGTAGACAGTAAAGTGTTTCTCAACTGACAACTCAAAAGTCAGACTCAATTTCAATGTCTAGGTGAAATGAAATAATACTTAGGAAGATGCATATAGATGATGGGGTCTGAAAATCGTCCTCTAGCAGGATGCATGTGCACACAATGTATACCATACACAGGTGGGCAAATAGGGAGCAAAGGACATTATCTTCAGCTTTACAAGGAAAGTTTTCAATGTTAATGAAAAACACCAGATGTTAGTCTGGGTCTCTGGGTAATCTTTTGAGACCTCAAAGTTATCATCTGCAGAATGGGGAAAGGCAGAATGAGCCTAATACAGAAGAAGTAGTTCCCAAGTGGTGGGATTTGAGGTCTGTCCTCTCTGCTCCAAACCCAGTCTCCTCCCCAGAGGTATCTGCTGTTAATAGTTTGGTATTTTACCTTTCAGACCTTTTTTCACACATGTACATACATATATTTCTATGGAAACACATAATTGTATTTTGATGTGAATGTATGTTTTTACATTCATAGAATGCTGTACATATGCTGAAGTTGGCTTCTTTATGTTAACAATCTGTTTTGGGGATTTTCCCATGTTAGTTCATGTAGATCTGCTTCATTCTTTTGAACTGTTGCATTGTTTTCTTCAGTAGGAGGTACTAACATTTTTCTATTTCATACTCAGGGTTTCTAAATCCAAACACAGAGCCATTTCCCCTGCATCAAGCTGGGAATCTGAGCGTCTCATCCTTCTCTTCCTGCATCTTGCCACTGACACCAAAGCTAAGTTTCTCTTCTTGTTCCCCAGCATCTTCATCTCACTGCAGTTAAACCTCTTTCCTTTGCAGCCAGCCAAGTCACATCTTTGACACGCTGTCTGGCTATATCTGGTGTGAACAAGAGAGCTTGCTGTCTGCATTCCTGTTCTTGGAGAAAGCCTCCACAGGGGAAGATTTGGGAATCCTATAAATAACACATTGGACTTGTGGTGTGCCCGCACATCCATGGGACTCTGAATAGACATACTGTATTTGGTAAGTTCTCATGGAAAGCTAAGCATTCCTGTTTCCACTTCTCTACCACTTACCTTTTTATAAGTCCAAGAGTCTGCTAACAGAGCAAAGGCATTTGTTGGAGAGAGAGCCCACCGAGAGAAAAAAAGTATTTGATAAATGATTTCATGATTTGGAAAAACATATTTATAATTTCAGCACTTGAAAGAGATGTGAAGGTTACAGCACATTTGTCCCGACCACATCGCTTCACAGAGACATCGGCACAGGTTGCTTGTAACACTACTGGCCAAGGAGATGAGATGTTGGCTGAAAATAACTGGAAGATCTAAGTGAACCATGGAATGAGGGTCACTGAGACATTTCCAGCTTCTCCACCCACATGCTAATGGCAGAGTTATGTGGGGTTTATTTAATTGAAACAGTCAGAGTGGAAACTACTGAAAGCCTGCTGCTTCTATTTATTCACTGGGTTTCTATGGAGAGATGAGCTTTGAGTGGTGATCCTTTTATAGAAGGATATACAAGGAAAACAGTTCCCTGGTGGTCAGGGAGGGACTTGAGCTTGAGCAGAGCAGGTAGCTGCATTCAGGGTGCGATTTGAGGGGTGCTGTGTCATCATGGGAAGGGGAGGAAAACAGAACTACGTCTGTTGGGTTTTATTAATAGCAATGATGATAATAGCACACACATGTTTTTTTAGCACCTGCTGTGTTCTATTCTCTGTCCCACTTAACCTTCAGACATCTGCAAGGTGGACAGAACACAGTCATTATCCCTGTGAGGCTCAGAGAAGTTGAGTGAATTGCTTGAGGTCACAAAGCTGGTAAGAGGCAGTGCCCACATTTGAAAACAGGTCATTTGATCCCATAATCATTTCTTTAATGTCTGCACTCTATGACCACGGATATAGAGATCCAAATTGAGGGAGGAGAAGGTACAGAAGGGCAGCAAATTGTTCAGGGAGGGGACAGATTTAATTGACTGTAAGGTTATCAGCCATCATTTTAGAACTCTCTGAGTTTACAGATGGACAGGTCTGCCAAAGTCTCACATTCAAAGAGCTCTTTCCAGGGGCTTGCAGGATCTCACCACCCTTTCCCCACCACTGGACAGCACCAGCACCCTGGGAAACAGTCTCTGTATTCTTCTCAGAAGCCATGGCTCGAGATTCTGCAGATACCTGCCTAGAGCTGTCTACTTTCTGCCTTAGGGTCAGGAGGACACCAGAACTAACAGCATCTTGAAAGGGAGTGTTTGACCATCCTGGATCAGAGGGGGGCCCAGTGTCATGTCGTCTGAGACAGTGTAGTCAGGGAGAGACTTTGCCATGCAGAGTATAGACAAGGTCATACCCGGGAAGGCTTCAATTCTGAAGAGGGAGAGAAGAAAGAGTAATGAGGTCATGAGGCCTTGGGATTTGGAGCAGGTTGGAATGTGGTGTGTGGTATGGGTGGGGCAGACAGTTCTGAGGTTGTAAATGGACAATAGATGTGAAGGATCTGCCTTTGATGGTACTGGCTGCAAGGCATGTGGGATGGGATTGCTTTCTTAAAGGGCACAGCAGGTGGGGCAAGGCACAGCAAAACACCTTAAGCATGGGTTAATAATGTCCACTACTTTTATGATGCTTTTCAATTTCCAAAATTCTTCCACCTCAGCATGCAATCTATATTTGCTGCATTGAACTGAATGAATGAAGGGGATCTCTGTTACAAGTTATCATCTGAAAATTCTCATGTGTCCATGAACAAGACAATAATTTTGGAAGGAGTCGCTGGATCTAATGAGGTTTGGCACACACCTCAAGTTCAACTCTTGCATTATCTCATTATCTTGAAACAAAATAGCAGCACTGCGTCTGCACTGGGAGAAGTCTATAGTTCTCTGGACTACAGAGGAATGTGCAAAGTTTGAGCTACCTCTTGGTGAGAGATAGTGAGCAGGGCAGAGATGGGAATTACCTTTGAAGTAAAAGCATGGGGTGAAGGTAAGAACATTCTGCATAGATAGTCAACGGAAGGATGATCTCTGCCCCTGGTGACCTCATTCATCTCTAACTCCACCAGCCTTTCATCTGGTTCTCTTTCTTGTGACATGTTGTAGTGGAAATTCCTTGTTTGGGGGCCACCCAGACCCATCAACATAAAGTTGATGATCCAGCATAATACCCTTATAACTTAGGGCAAAAAGAAATCACAGGTCAGGGTGACAAAAATTCAGGTAAGGATTCTGATTAGCCTGACTAAGTCTGATGCCCACCCCTTCTACCAATCACAGAGGCCAGGAGACCTCATATTTCTTTCTGTGCCAGTTACCAGAAGAGATGGGGAAAGGCTGCTGGTAAGACAAAAATCTACCTATTCTGGTATTTCTAACCATTTCAGTCAGGCTGGAGCCAGTATCTGTATCTTGTTTTTTTGGTTTTATTATGTTTTTGGTGAAAGTGTACATAGCCAGACAGGTTCCCATTCAATAATTTTTACACATATTGTTCAATGACATTGGTCATATTCCTCACAATGTGTTAACATTCTCTTTATTTCCATTCCAGTTGTTTTGTTTTCAATGACTTAGTCTCCCTGCCGGCTACCTTCTCATCTTTGCCTTAGAGTAATTGTTGACCAACTGGTCTCATCTAGATGATTTTTTTTAAAGGAGTATAGTACTTATGGGTAATATTCACTGTTTTATGAGCTAACCTGCTATTTAGCTAAAAGGTGACTTCAGTGGATAGTTTTGGTTCAGGGCAACAGTCTCAGGGATTCCTCCAGTCTCAAATGATCAAGTAAGTCTGGATTTTATGCTAATTCGAAGTTTTCTTCCAGGTTTTTCTTCCTTTCTATCAGGATGCATCTACTGTGGCCCTGGTCAGAACATTTGGTAGTGGTAGGTGGGCACCATCTAGTTCTTCTGGTCTCAGGATAGAGGGGACCATGGTTCATGTAGACAATCATTCTTGTAGACTAGTTCCTTATCTTAATCTTGGGTTTCCTTCTTTCTCTTTTGCTCTGGATGAGTAGAGACCAATAATTGTATCTTAGATGGCCACTCATAAGCTTTTAAGATCCCAGATGCTACTCACGAAACTAGGGTATAGAATATGAACCTTATGAAATATGCCAATTGACTAAGTTGTTCTACGAGATTAAGGCCCTAAACCCTCAAACCAAAAAAACCAATTCCATGAGGTGATTAGTTACGTCTATGAAGTATCAGTGTCTGTGACCTCTATTTATATACATACACATATACCCACACACACACTTATATACACATACACACAACATATATATATGTATTCACTTATACACACGCACATGCACACAATTCTTTGGTGGTGGTGGTTGTAAAATTATATATGCTATACCGCAGTATCTTCTTTTTGCAGATAGCATTGAAAAGATTGCATACCAGAGGGGTAGTTTGGAGCTCTAAGGGACTATAACACGCTACAGGCAAGAAAATGTGGGATATTCTTAAACAACTGGCTGGAAAAACAGAAGGAACACAGTCAAACTCTGAATGCATCCTGGCATTCAAACTATTTTGCCTTCAGGCAGTCGTTCTCTAAGTGTGGTCTGAGGACTCCTGGGGGACCCCAAACCCCTTTCAGAGGATCCTCATGGTCAAAATTACTTTCATAATAATCCTGAGATGTTATTTTCCTTTTCCACTCACTTTCTGTCATGAGTACACAGTAGAGAACGAGAGTGAAATGTTCCAGGGGCCGCCTGGCATGTGATAACACTACAGACTGAATGCAGAAGCAGGTATGAGTATCCAGCCTTGCTATTAAGCCAGACATCAAAGAGGTCTGCAAAAATGTCAAACCTTGCCACTCTTTTTTATTTTTGAAGAGACTTATTTTATACAAATATATTATGTTAGCATGTAATGGGCTTATTATTGCTATTTAAAAAATGAATATATAAATATTTTAAAAATTTCTCAGTTTTAATTGCTAATAAGTATTGGTGGATACAACCTACGTAAACAAAAGCCCTTTGGAGTCTGCAATGATTGTTTTTTTTTTTTACAATTAAATGAACTTTTTATTTATTTTTTATTGTACTTCAGGTGAAGGCTTACAGAACAAATAGTTTCTCACGAAACAGAAGTACACATGTCGTTTTATGACATTGGTTAACAACCCCGCAACATATCAACCCTCTAACTTCTCAAACTTTTTTTTTTGGTGAAAATACACATAGCCAAAGATACACCATTTCAAAAATTTCTACATGCACAGTTCAGTGACATTGACTGCGCTCTTCGAATTGTGCTGTTATTCTCACTTAAGATGAAGGCTTACAGAACAAAATAGTTTCTCATTTAACAGTTACTACAAATGTTGCACTATGACAATGGTTAACAATCTCACAATACATCAACAATATCCTTACTCAATCTTGGGTTCCCTATCACCAGCTTACTTGTCCCTTTCTGCTTTCTGGCCCTTGTCACTGGACTCCTGTACCTCGTTAGTCTCATTTGGTTTTACGGGGCTGTCCACTCCCAGGCTGAACGGTGAACCTCAGAGGTAACTTCACCACTGAGCTAAAAGGGTGTCTGGGAGCCACACTCTCGGGGCTTCTCCAGTCTCCTTTAGGCCAGTAAATCTGGGGAAGAAGGCAGGAGTTGGAGCATGGAGGGCCTTATAAGCCATACCTTGGGCAGTGGGAAGCCCCTAAAAGGTTTTTACATGGAGGCATGGTGAGATGTCCTTCATGTGTTGTGATTATTTTCCTTTTCTTTTTTTTTTATTATGGTGAAATATATACAATATTTTTCAATGATTTTTTTATAGCTAGAGAAGCTATGGGATAAAGGGACTTGCCAATAAGTTACCATTATATTCTGGATATTAAGTTATGTAAAAACCTAGAGAAAACCTAGCATAAACTCTGGAGACAAACTACCTAGGTTTAAATCTTGGTTCTATCACTTTCTACCTGTGGACCTTGGGCAAAGAGCTAAACCACTTCGTGCCTCACTTTCCTCATCTGTTTATAAAATGGGCATACTAACAGAATTACCTCAGAGAATTAAGTGAATATAATAAAATCTTTAGAGCACTGCCTAGAATACAGTAGATGTTCTATAAGTCTTTGCTATTATAATTTTCTAATAAGATCCCATACACTAGAGTCCCTTTCTAATGTGACCCTCAATAGCACACTGTTTGGTGTGAGGGAGGTGATTCTCTTAGACTGTGTCCAAGGGTCCTCATTACAGTGTATGGTTAGGTTACAAATGTGGACCTTGTTAAAATACCAAATCACTTTTAACTATGTTTGGCAGCAAGGACTCCAGGGAGACTATTAAAGTGACACTCTGGGGCATTTCAGGAATGTTCTCTGTATCCTGATGCCCCTAGCTGAACAGGTGTAGCAGGGTAGCCTAAGGCAAAACTTGTGTGAAGGCCAAGCTTATCTTTGGCTTCCTCTACTCTCCCTTCCCATGAGAGGCTGATGACTATTTGACCTTAGGCAAGTCATTCCACCTCTTTGAGGCTTAGCTTCCTCACCCGTAAATATAATACTGCCTCTATCTAACTCAAAGAATGTTCATTCATTATATTTGTTGCCTATTGCTGCATAATAAATTATACCAAAACTTAGTGGCTTAAAACAATAAACATTTATTATCTCAGAGTTTCTGTTGGTCAGAAATCTGGGCACAGCTTAGTTGGATGCCTCTGGTTTAGGGTCTCTTATCAGGTCGCAGTCAAGCTATTGGCCAAGGCTCAACTGGGGCTGCAGAATCAGCTTTGAAGCTCACTCACATGGCCTTGGTTCCTCACCACATGGGCCTTCCCACAAGCTGCCTGAGTGTCCTCATGACATGGCAGCTGGTGATCAGGACTGTCTTATAACCTTATCTTGGAAGTGACTTCTAATCACTTCTGCTGTATTCTATTCGTTAGAAGTTCAGCCCACATTCTAGGAGAGGAAATTACACGAGGGCCTGAATACCAGGAGGTGGAATCATTAGGGGCCCTCTTAGAGGCAACCTACCACAGATATTGATTCATTCAACAAAAATTGACTGAGCACCTACTATGTGGCACTGGTGATGCAGTCACAAATAAGACAGACTTCTCTCCCTCATAGAGCTTGCATTCTATTAGAGCAGATAGGCTATATATCTAGAGAAATAGCTACAGGTATAAAAGTTGATTTTTGTTATTTGTGGTAGTTATATTCTACCATTTCAGGAAGTAGTATATGATCAAGAACTGATGATGCTGAAGGAAAAGTCCAAGCTGCACTGAAGGGAATGGCAGAAAGCAAGGCTCCAGGAATTGACGGAATACCAGTTGAGATTGAGACTGGCAGTCTGCCTGCCATCTTGAATAGGCAAAGGGCTGTGCCTGTTATCTTCTGTGATATAGGAACTAACTCCCTGTCTTTAATCTGTCTCCTTATTTAAGTATGCTTCCTGTTTCTGGCCAAGTTGAGGAAAACAAGAGACTGGAGTCACAGGACCAGCTGAAACTGGCAAGAACTAGATCTGGCCTGCCTGACATGTGCAGAACCATCAACCCCCGTCCTCTGGGTGACCCCAGAACTCTTCTCCCACCGGACGGAGCCAAATGTTAGCAGCTCAGGATTGGGGGAAGGCTTTCAAAAGTGAGGGGTCTAAGCCCAAGATCCAGTTTGAGAGATCCCCTTTTTTAGACTGAGCAAGCATAGAAAGGCTGGACTACCGTGGGAACACCTTTTTGGGCCAGACCAATCAGCAAACTGGCCCCACCTCGAGGTGTTCCTGAAGATCCTAGACCCAATTTACTTCACCCATATAAAACTCTTGGCTGTTGTTCTGGGAGCCATCTTGGCAATGCAAGTCCCGGTGTGCTCCTTTGCTTGGCCAACCAAATAAAGCTTTCACTTTCACCCGTTTCGTGTCTCTATGGCCATGCCAAGCAGACCTGGAACAGTCCCGTTACAAGATATTTCAACCAACAGATGCAATGCTGGAAGCGCTCACTCGTCTATGCCAAGAAATTTGGAAGACAGCTACCTGGCCAACTGACTGGAATAGATCCATATTCATGCCCATTCCAAAGAAAGGTGATCAATAGGAAGCAGAAATTATTGAATAATGTCATTAATGTCACATGCAAGTAAAATTTTGCTGAAGATAATTCAAAAATGGTTCTAGCAGTACATTGACAGGCAACTGACAGAAATTAAAGCCGGATTCAGATGAGGATGTGGAGTGAGAGGTATCATTGCTGATGTCAGATGGATCTTGGCTGAAAGCAGAGAATACCAGAAAGATGTTTACCTGTGTTTTGTTAACTATGCAAAGGCATTTGACTGTGTGAATCATAACGAGTTATAGATAACATTGCAATGAATGGGATTCCAGAACACTTAATTGTGCTCATGAGGAACCTGTACTTAGACCTGTACTTAGACCAAGAGGCAGTCATTTGAACAGAACAAGGGGATACTGCATGGTTTAAAATCAGGAATGGTGTGTATCAGGGTTGTATCCTTTCACCATACTTATTCAATCTGTATGCTGAGCAATAATCTGAGAAGCCAGACTATATGAAGAAGAACGTGGCATTAGGATTGGAGGAAGACTCATTAACAACCTGTGATATGCAAATGATACAAATTTACTTGCTGAAAATGAAGAGGACTTTAAGCATTTACTGATGAAGATCAAAGACAACAGCCTTCAGTATGAATTATACCTCTGCATAAAACAAAAATCCTCACAATTGGACCAATAAGCAACATCATGATAAATGGAGAAAATATTGAAGTTGTCAAGGATTTCATTTTACTTGGATCCACAATTAACTCCTATGGAAACAGCAGTCAGGAAATCGAATGACATATTGCATTGGGCAAATCTGCTGCAAAAGACCTCTTTATAGTGTTAAAAAGAAAAGATGTCACTTTGAGGACTAAGGTGTGCCTGACCGAAGCCATGGTGTTTTCAGTCACCTCGTGTGTGTGAAAGATGGACAGTGAATAAGGAAGACCAAACAAGAATTAATGCCTTTGAATTATGGTGTTGACAAAGAATATTGAATATACCATGGGCTGCCAGGAGAATGAACAAATCTGTCTTGGAAGTACAGCCAGAATGCTTCTTAGACATGAGGATGGCATACTTTGTCTCATGTAATTTGGACATGTTCTTAGGAGGGACCAGTCCCTGGAGAAAGCCATCATGCTTGGTAAAGTAGACGGGAAGACCCTAAATGAGATGGATCGACATAGTGGCTGCAACAATGAGCTCAAACACAGCAATGTTTGGGAGGATGGCACAGGACTGGGCAGTGTGTCATTCTGTTATACATAGGAGGGTCACTGTGAGTCGGAACTGACTTGACAACACCTAACAATGACAACAAAAATGTTCTACAAATTCACTGTGAACACTGAATTAGCAAGTACTGAACCACTGCTCCTAGGAGAAATACAGCTTCTGGTCACAACATTTTCATAAATCCATCAATACACACCCTTGTTTATGTGTGTTTCTGCATCCCTATAGGACAGAATAGAACTGCTCCATAGGATTTCCAAGGAGTGCCCGGTGGATTTGAACTGCCGACCTTTTGGTTAGCAGCTGTAGCTCTTAACCACTACGCCACCAGGGTTTTCATAAAGATACTTTATTTAATACATATTGTTGATTCATTAACATTAAACAATGGCCAAATAACAAAGCTTATTAAGAAAATGTTCTGCATCCTACTTTGGTGAGCAGCCATCTAAGATGCATCAGTTGGTCCCAACCACCTGGAGTAAAGGAGAATGAAGAACATCAAAGACACGAGGAAAGTATTAACCCAAGAGACAGAAAGGGCCACATAAACCAGAGACTTCATCAGTCTGAGACCAGAAGAACTAGATGGTGCCTGGCTACCACCAATGACCACCCTGACAGGGAACACAACAGAGAGTCCCTGATGGAACAGCAGAAAGATGGGGTACATAACTCAAATTCTAGTAAAAAGACCAGACTTAATGGTCTGACTGAGACTGGAAGTACCCCGGAATGCATGGCCCCTGGATTCTCTATCAGCCCAGAACTAAAACAATTTCCGAGGCCAACTCTTCAGACAGGGATTGGCTGGACTGTGGTGATACTCAAGTGATACTCATGAGGAGTGTGCCTTTTAGCTCAGGTAGATACAAGAGACCGAAGGGGCAGCTTCTGTCCAGAGGTGAGATGGGAAGGCAGAGGGGGTTAGGAGCTGGTTGAATGGACATGGGGAATCAGGGATGGAAAGGAGGAGCATGCTGTCACAGAATGGGGTGAGCAATTAGGGTCACATAACAATGTATGTATAAAATTTTGTATGGGAGACTAACTTGAAATGTAAACTTCATTTAAACTACAGCAATAAAAAAAAAAAGAAAGAAAGAAAAATTTAAAAAAAAAAAAAAAAACACAAAAACTCATGGCCAAGAGCACTGTAGCTCATCTCTGAATGAAGCTTATCTAACACACATAGTTTCTCCATAAGGCACCTTTTTTTTTTTTTTTTTTTTTTTTTTTACATTTAGGAACACCAAACAGAACTTCAGCTCTATGCTTGGGGGCCATTTTAAACAGCAAAATCACCAACAAAAAGCACAAAAATGGAAAAATGTGGCACTAAATAGACCTTGGAAAGGACACTTCTTTGCAGTATGAGAGGTGAAACAAGAAGGCAGAGTGTGTCACTAATGTTGGTGTCACCCAGTGCAGTAACTCATGGTATCACCCCCACCCCAACCATGGACCTCCTCCTGTACCAGAATCCTTAGTAATGTTTTTTGTACTAATGTTACTCATAAATCATTATTTCTGTATATCATGCCTTCTTTTCCTTTAATTACTACTTCATTCTCAAAAAAGTTATTGATATAGGTTCACAAATACTAATTACCACAATGTTCTAGCTAAAATACCAGAAAATTTGACAAAATCAGCAACTATAAAAACACTGGCTGCAACCAAAACAACAGTGCATGCTTGTAGCTCATGCAGATGAAACTGTGGGATTCAAAGCATCTTTGTAATTGGATAATAAGGATGGCTCTGACTGGAGGGCATTAGAAGGTTTGAAAAATAAGTTAGCATAGAGCTTGAGTCTTGTAGATATATCGATACATGTAAACTGGGCTTATGAAAAATGTTTTTGTTATAACTAATTACAAGGATATGTATATTTTTAATTCTATTGTGATTTAGGTGAAAGTTTACTGCTCAAGTTAGTTTCTCATTCAAAAATTTGTACACATATTGTTTTGTGACATTCATTGCAATCCTCACAATGTGACAGCACTGTCTTCCTTTCCACTCTGGGTTCCATGTGTCCATTCATCCAGTCCTGTCCCTGCCTGCCTTCGTGTCTTGCTTTTGTCGGGAGTTGCCCATTTGGTCTTGTATATTTGATTGAACTAAGAAGCACTTTCCTTACATGTGTTATTGTTTATTTTATAGGCCTGTCTAATCTTTGTCTGAAAAGTGGGCTTTGGGTGTGGTTTCAGTTCTGAGTTAGTGGAGTATCTGGAGACCATCGTCTCTGGGGTTCTTCAGTCTCTGTCAGACCAGTAAGTCTGGTCTTTTTCCATGAATTTGAACTTTGTTCTATATTTTTCTCCTGCTCTGTCTGGGACTCGCTGTTGTGATCCCTGTCAGAGCAGTTGATGGTGGTAGCTAGGCACCATCTAGTTCTTCTGGGCTCAGGCTGGTGGAGGCTCTGGTTCATGTGGTCGTTTAGTCCTTTGGGCTAATATTTTCCTTATGTATTCGGTTTTCTTCATTCTCCTTTGCTTCAGACATGATGGGACCAATAGATGTATCTTAGCCACTCGCAAGCTCTTAAGACCCCAGACGCTACTCACCAAAGTGGGATATACAACATTTTCTTTATGAACTATGTTATGCCAATTGACCTATATATCCCCTGAGACTGTGATCCCCAGCCCCCACAACTTGGTCCCTCAGGGTGTTTGGATGTGTTTAGGAAACTTCTGTGCCTTTGCTTTGGTCGAGTCATGCTGATTTCCCCTATAGTGTGTGTTGTATTTCCCTTCATCAAAGTTAACCATTGTCTATTGTCTAGTTAGTGATTTCCCCTCTCCCTCCTTCCTCACCGTCAAAATCATCAAAGAATGTTTTTTTCTGTGTGTAAACCTTTTCTTGAGTTCTTATAATAGTGGTCTCATGCAATATTTGTCCTTTTGTGACTGACTTATTTCACTCAGCATAATGCCTTCCAGATTCATCCACGTTGTGAGATGTTTCACGGATTCATCATTGTTCTTTATCCTTGCATAGCATTCCGTTGTGTGTATGTAGCATAATTTGTTTATCCATTCATCTGTTGATGGGCATTTAGGTTGTTTCCATCTTTTTGCTATTGTGAATAATGCTGCAACGAACATGGGTGTGCATATGTCTATTCGTGTGATGGCTCTTATTTGGTTAGGGTGCATTCCTAGGAGTGGGATTGCTGGATCATATGGTATTTTTATTTCTAGCTTTTTAAGGAAGCACCATATCATTTTCCAAAATGGTTGTACCATTTTACATTCCCACCAACAGTGCATAAGAGTTTCAATCTCCCTGCAACCTCTCCAACATTTGTTATTTTCTGTTTTTTTCATTAGTGCCAGTATTGTTGGGGTGAGATAGTATCTCATTGTAGTTTTGAATTGCATTTCTCTAATGGCTAGTGATCAGGAGCATTTCCTCATGTGTCTGTAAGCCACCAGAATGTCTTATTTGGTGAAGTCTGTTCATTATCCTTTGCTCATTTTTTAATCGGATTATTTGTCTTTTTGTTGTTCAAGTGTTAAAAGCGTTTTGTAGATTTTAGAGATTAGACCCTTGTTGGATATGTTGTAGCCAAAACATTTTTTCAAGTCTGTAGGTTCTCTTTTTACTGTTTTGGTGAAGTCTTTTGATGAGCATAAGTGTTTAATTTTTAGGAGCTCCCAGTTATCTAGTTTCTCTTCTGGTGTTTGTACATTGTTAGTAATGGTCTGTGTACTATTTATGCCATGTATTAGGGCACCTAGCATTGTCCCTGTTTTTTCTTCCATGATCTGTATCATTTTAGGTTTTATATTTAGATCTTTGATCCATTTTGAGTTAGTTTTGTGTATGGTGTGAGGTATGGATCTTGTTTCATTTTTTTACAGACTGACATCCAGTTATGCCAGCACCATTTGTTAAAAAGACTGTCTTTTCCCCATTTAATGAACTTTGGCCCTTTGTCAAATATTAGCTGCTTATAGATGGTGTGGAAACCCTGGTGGCATAGTTGTTAAGAGCTATAGTTGCTAACTAAAAGTTCAGCAGTTCGAATCCACCAGGCGCTCCTTCGAAACTCTATAGGACAGTTCTACTTTGTCATATAGAGTCGCTATGAGTCGGAATGGAACCAAGGGCAAAGGTTTTGGTGTTTTTTGTTTTTTAAATAGATGATGTATTTACATCTGGGTTCTCAGTTCTGTTCTGTTGGTCAATGTGTCTGTTGTTGTACCAGTACCAGGCTGTTTTGACTACTATGGCTGTATGATAGGTTCTAAGATCAGGTAGTGTGAAGCCTCCCACTGTGTTCTTCTTCAATAATGTTTTACTTATCTGGGGCCTCTTCCCTTTCTGTATAAAGCTGGTGATTTGTTTCATCATCTTGTTAAAGAATGCTGTTGGAATTTGAATTGGGATTGCATTGTGTCTGTAGATCACTTTAGGTAGTATTGACATTTTCACAATGTTGAGTCTTCCTATCCATGAGGATGGTATGTTTTTCCACTTATGTAGGTCTCTTTTGGCTTCTTTCAGTAGTGTTTTGCAGTTTTCTTAGTGTAGGTCTTTTATGTCCCTGGTTAGATTTATTCCTAAGTATTTTATTTTCTTGGGGGCTATTGTAAATGCTATTGGTTTGGTGATTTTCTTTTCGAGTTCTCTGTTGGTATAGAGGAATCCACCTGATTTTTGTATGGTAATCTTGTATCCCGCTACTTTGCTGAAATCTTCTCTATTAGTTCCAGTAGTTTTCTTGTGTATTCTTTGGGGTTTTCTGTGTATAAGATCATATCATCTGCGAATAGGGAGAATTTTAACTCTTCCTTACCAATTTGGATGTCCTTTATTTTTTTTTCTTATTGCTCTAGTTAGGACTTCCAGCACAGTGTTAAATAAGAGTTGTGATAAAGCGCATCCTTGTCTGGTTCCTGTTCTCAAGAGGCATGCTTTTGGTCTCTCTGTTTTTAGAATGATGTTGCCTGTTGGTTTTGTATAGATGCCATTTATTATGTCGAGGCATTTCCCTTCTATTCCTGTTTTGCTGAAAGTTTTTATCAGGAATTTGTGTTGGGCTTTGTCAAATGCCTTTTCTGCATCAATTGAGATGATCATGTGATTCTTTTCTTTTGTTTTATTTATGTGGTGGATTACGTTGATTGACTTTCTAATGTTGAACTATCCCTGCATACCTGCTATGAGTCCCGCTTGGTCATGATGTATTAATTTTTTGATATGCTGTTGAATTCTATTGGCTAGAATTTTGTTGAGAATTTTTTATGTCTGTGTTCATGAGGGATGTTGGTCTGTAGTTGTCTTTTTTTGTGGTGTCTTTGCCTGGCTTTGGTATCGGGGGTTATGCTGGCTTCATAGAATGAAATTGGGAGTACTCCTTCCTTCTGTATGCTCTGAAAATAGTTTGAGTAGTTCTAGTGTGAGCTCTTCTCTGAAAGTTTGGTAGGATTTTCTAGTGAAGCTGTCTGGGCCAGGGCTTTTAGTTTGTTTGCTTGTTGGGAGTGTTTTTTATTACCTCTTCTATCTCTTCTTTTGTTAGGTGTCTGTTTAGTTTTTCTACCTTAGTTTGTGTTAGTTTAGGTAGGTAGTGTATTTCTAGAAATTTGTCCTTTTCCTCTAGGTTTTCAAATTTCTTAGAGTACAATTTTTTATAGTATTCTTTTATGATCCTTTTTATTTCGGTTGGATTTGTTGTGATAGCACCCAATTCATTTCTTATTTGGGTTATTTGCTTCTCCTGTTTTTCTTTTGTCAATTTGGCCAATGGTTTTTCAATTTTGTTGCTTTTGGTCTTGTTGATAGTCTTTCAATTGTTTTGCTGTTCTCTATTTCATTTATTTCTGCTATAATCTTTATTATTTCCTTTCTTCTGGTGCTTGTGGGCTTCTTTTGCTCCTCTCTATTTGTTTGAGTTGTAGGGTTAATGTTTTGATTTTGGCTCTTCTTTTTTGATGGATGTGTTTATTGCTATAAATTGACCACTAAGCACTGTTTTTGCTGTGTCCCAAAGGTTTTGGTAAAATGTGTTTTCACTTTCATTTGATTCTGTAATTTTTTTTTTATTCCATCTTTGATCTCTTCTGTCACCCAGTAGTTTTTAAGCAAGGTTTTGTTCAGTTTCCGTGTATTTTACTCTTTTCTCTTGCTATTTCTGTTACTGATTTCTACTTTTCTGGCATTATGATCAGAGAAGATGCTTTGTATTATTTCAATGTTTTAGATTTTGTTTAGGCTTGCTTTGTGGCCTAAAATGTGATCTATTCTGGAGAATGTTTCATGTGTATTGGGAAAGAACGTATACTTTGCTGCTGTTGGGTGGAGTGTTCTGTATATGTCTGTGAGGTCGAGTGGTTGATTGTGGCATTTAGATCTTCTGTATCTTTACTGAGTTTCTTTCTACGTGTTCTCTCCTTCACCGAAAGTGATGTAAAGATTAATATTACTACTCTTGTTCTTTTTTGGTTATTGTTTGCTTGATATATGTTTTTCCATCCTTTGAATTTAAGTTTGTTTATGTCTTTGTATCTAAGGTGTGTCTCTTGTGGACAACATATAGATGGATAGTGTTTTTTAATCCATTCTGCCACTCTCTTGTCTCTTTACTGGTGCATTTAGGCCATTTACATTCAGTGTAATTATTGATAGGTATGAGTTTACTGCTGTCATTTTGTTGTATTTATTTATTCTTTTTGTGGTATTGACACTTTCTTTGTTCCAATTATTATTCTGTGCTGAGTTATTTTTTGGTTATGTATTTTCTTTTCACCTCTTTCATTATTGTTGATTTTGTTTATTGAGTCTTTATGTTTTTCTTCATTTTTATTTTGATGGGTAGGTTTGTTAGATACCTTTGTGGTTACTTTGAAATTTACCTTTATTTTTCTAAGTTTAAAGCAGTATTTTATTTCTTGATATCACCTTGACTTACTCTCCATATGGATGTTCTAAGACTACACCATTTATTCTCTCCTTTGTTTTGATGTTATCATCATTTACATACTGACGTCTCTAGTTCTATATTTTCAGTCTTTTAGCTTTGTTTTATTTCTGAGAATTCCCTATCTGGGTTGGTATCTGGTTGATCTATCCTGTGTCTTAGTCTTGGATCGTTGTCTTGATGTTGTTGGTTCTCTAACTGGAGGACTCCGTTTAATATTTTTTGTAATTTTTGTCTGGTTTTTATATAGTTCCTTCATTTCTGTTTATCTGGAAATGATCTGATTTCACCGTTGTATTTGTAAGACAATTTTGCTGGATATATAATTCTTGGCTGGCAGTTCTTTTCCTTCAAGGCTTTATATGTGTCCTCCCATTGCCTCCTTGCCTGCATAGTTTCTGCTGAGTAATCAGAAGCTTAGTCTTTACTGGTTCTCCTTTGTAGGTGACTTTTCCTTTATCCCTAACTGCTCTCAGGATTCTTTCTGTCTTTGGTTTTGGCAAGTTTGATTATGATATGTCTTGGTGACTTTCTATTGGGGTCTATCCTGTATGGGGTTTTTGAGCTTCTGGGATAGATATCTTCTTATGTTTCATATTAGGAAAGTTTTCTGCCACCAAATATTCAAAAATTTTCTCTGTGTTTTCCATTATTGACTCCCCACCCCACCCCCATTCTGGAACTCCAACTCCAATCGCTCTTTGGTTTTTACTCTTGATAGTATCCCACATAATTCTTAGCTTTCTTAATTTTTCTAAATTGTTTTTTATGATATCTCCTCAAACAAATTGGTGTTAGGTGATTTATCTTCAATCTCACTAATTCTGACTTCCGTTGTCTCAATTCTGCTCCTATGACCTTATTTTGAGTTGTTTAATTCTGATATTCTATTGTTAATCTTTTGGATTTCTAGTTGCTGTTTTTGTATGGTTTCTAGTAGCCTATTTATTCTGTCCCTTTGTTCTTACATTGTTTTCCTGAACTATTCTATTGCTTTGTCTGTGTGTTCTTGGTTTTGTCTGCATTTTCCCTCATCTCCTTCTTGATCTCTTGGAGAGCTCTGTATATCAGTCTTTTGAATTCTTTATTAGGTAGTTCTGTTGCCTTATCTTCCTCTGAAAGGTTTTCTGTTTCTTTATTTTGGTTGCTTGCAGGAGCCATCTTGTCCTACTTCTTTACGTGATTTGATATTGACTGTTATCTCTGAGGCATCAAGAAGTTATTATATTTACTCATTTATTGTATGTTTATTGCATCATGAATTTTAGTTTTGTTTCAATATACCCAAGTAGGCTGGGTGTGTGTGCTATTCAGGTCATTAATCTGGCCATGATGAAGCTCTCACCTCCTGTCTGCAGGTAGGCGGAGAAACTACTAGGTGTGTGAGCCTGGGACTCTGTTCACTGTTCTTGCAGGGCTGCTGAGGATATAGGTAGCGTTTTTGGTGAGGTAATGTATCTGTCCTGCTGCTCACCTAGCCATGAGTGAAGAGGGTGTTCTCCCTGGTCGTTGGGTTGGGTGTTATGTGTGTGCTCCACCACTTGCTGAATGGTCAGGGTGACTGTGTTCTGGTCATCATTCACTGAGGGTGTGTTGTGGAGACTCTCGTCTATAGTCCTGGGTGGGCAGGGCTGCATAGGGGTGTTCAGAGAAGGCAGAGGTCTCTGGTTGCAGTGGGGGCAATGCAGTGGGTGAGACAGAGGGCTGTCAGCTGCCCCTAGATACCCAGATGGAGGGTATGCCCTGTCCGTAAGTGCATCTAGGGGGTAGTTCAGCTAGTCCTTAGGCATCTAGTGTCATTAGCTGGAGGGATTGGGGGGGCACCACTGGTTCTCAGTCCCCCATTATGGGTGGCTAGATTGAGTGGGTGGTACCACCAGCCCTCAGGCCACCAGTGTGGGTGGCTGAGGCCCCATCTCAGGGTGCAGGGCAGTGTTGAATGCCAGAGATCTGCAGCTCCCGCTTGGCTGCTGCAGGTGAAAATGGGCTTCAGCTGGAGACTGCTTGCTTTGTTCTAATGAGGGTGTGCTGTGCTGGGTCAGCCAGCAAGGCACTGGTGTGGGTGATCAGTGGTGATGAAAGGCACTACAATTCCATGGACCCCTGTGCCAGTGGCTGGGCTAAGGGGCGGGTGCCTTGGGCCAGAGCTAGAACTACAGGCTTAGGGGTCAGGGCGGTGTCAAATGTCACAGATCTGCAGCTCCCACTTGACTGCTGCCGGTGGAAATGGGCTTCAGCTGGGAATCCTGCCTGCTTTGTCCTAATGAGAGTGCGCTGTGCTGGGTCAGCCAGCAAGGCACTGCTGCAGGTGATCCGGAGCGGGTGGAGGGCGCTGAAAGCCTGTGTAGCCCCCGTGCTGGTGGCTAGGCGAAGGGGTGAGTGCCTCTGGATGGGACAGTGAGTTCCCAGCTTAGCGAGTGTAGTGGTGTTGAATGCCGCTGGATTGGTGTTGGAGCCTCTCTGATAGGGTGACAGAAGCCTGGAGTAAGGGAGGGGATAGCGAGGCCTGGAGAAAGGGATGGGGAGGATGTGCTGTTCTGTTGTAAGAATGAACTGAAATCACATTGTGAAATTGCCTTGTAAATGGAAAAGTGTTATGTAACGGTAACATATTACTATTGTTAAAAGTTTTGTTCCCCATCTACCCTATGCCCCCTCATCCCATCTGCCTTGAGGTATTAGTTGATAAATGCTTCAAAAGTTATTTCTCTAGGATAATTGCTTTCTTCCTCCTGTAATGAGAATATCTTTATTGTTTCTTCTGATTATATAGTGTTATGGACTGAATTGTGTCCCCCAAAAATGTGTGTCAACTTAGGGCATGATTCCCAGTATTGTGTGATTGTCTACCATTTTGTCATCTCATGTAAGAAGAAAAGAAAAAGGGGAATGTCTTAGTCATCTAGGGCTACTATAACAAATACAAGTGGATGGCTTCAACAAAGAGAAATTTATTCTCAGTTTAGGAGGCTAGAAGTCTAAATTCAGGGTGCCAGCTCCAGGGGAAGGCTTTCTCTCTCTCTCAGTTCTGGGAGAAGGTCTTTGTCATCAATCTTCCCCAGTCGAGGAGTGTCTTAGTCATCCAGTGCTGCTACAACAGAAATACCACAAGTGGATGGCTTTAACAAAGAGAAATTTATTTCTTCACAGTAAAGTAGGTTAAAAGTCCAAATTCAGGGCGTCAGCTCCAGGGGAAGGCTTTCTCTCTCTGTCGGCCTTCTTGTCAGTGTTCCCCCGGACTAGGAGCTTCTCTGCGCAGGGACCCCAATCCAAAGGATGCGGTCTGCTCCCGGCACTGCTTTCTTGATGGTATGAGGTCCCCAATTCTCTGCTTGCTTCCCTTTCCTTTTATCTCTTGTAAGGTAAAAGGTGGTGCAGGCCACACCCTAGGGAAACTCCCTTTACATTGGATCAGGGATGTGACCTGGGTAAAGGTGGTGTTACAATCCCACCCTAATCCTCTTTAACATAAAATTACAATCACAAAATGGAGGCCAACCACACAAATCTGGGAATCATGGCCCAGCCAAACTGATACACACATTTTTGGGGGGACATAATTCAAACCATGACAAGGAGCCTCTCAGGGTGGGGACTCAGGTCCAATTCTCCTGGCTCTTGTTTCTTTCTTTCTTTTTTTTTTTTAATTTTACTGTACTTTAGATGAAGGCTTACAGAACAAATAGTTTCTCATTAAACAGTCAGTATACATATTGTTTTATGACATTGGTTAACAGCCCCATGACATGTCAACACTGTCCCTTCTCAATCTTGGGTTCCCTATCACCAGCTTTCCTGTCCCCTCCTGTCTTTTAGTCCTTGTCCCTGGACTGCTGTGCCTCATTAGGCCCGTTATGTTTTATGGGGCTGTCCAGTCCCCAGCTGAACGGTGAACCTCTGGAGTGACTTCACCAGTGAGCTTAAAGGATGTCCAGGGGCCATACCCTCAGGGTTTCTTCAGTCTCTGTCAAGCCAGTAAGTCTGGTCTTTTTTTGTGAGTTAGAATTTTGTTCTACATCCTTCTCCAGCTCTGTCCAGGACCCTCTGTTGTGATCCCGGTCAGAAGAGTCAGTAGTGGTAGCCGGGCACCATCTAGCGGTGCTGGACTTAGGCTGGTGGAGGCCGTGGTAGCTGTGGTCTATTAGTCCTTTGGACTGATCTTTTCCTTGTATCATGTTCTCTTCATTCTCCCTTGCTCCTGAAGGAGTGAGACCAGTGGAGTATCTTAGATGGCTGCTTACAGGCTTTTAAAACCCCAGACGCTACTCACCGAGGTAGAACGTAGAACATTGTCTTTATAAACTGTGTTATTCCAATTGAGCTAGATGTTCCCCGAGACTGTGGTCTCCACAGCCCTCCACCCAGCAATTCATTCCCTTAGAGAGTTTGGATGTGTCTATGGAGCTTCCATGACCTTTCCTTGTAGAAGTTGTGCTGGCTTCCCCAGTATCGTGTACTGACTTACCCTTCACCAAAGTTACCACTTATCTATTGTCTGTTTAGTTTCCCCCCCACCCCTCCCATCCCTGGTAACCAACAAAGATTGATTCTTTTTGTGTGTAAACTTTTTCATGCATTTTTACAGTAGAGGTCTCATACAATATTTGTCTTTTTTGATTGACTTATTTCACTCAGTGTAATGTCCTCCAGTTTCATCCATGTTATGAGATGCTTCACAGATTCATCATTGTTCTTTATCGTTGCATAATACTCCCTTGTGTGTATGTACCATAGTTTGTTTATCCATTCATCTGTTGATGGGCATCTAGGTTGTTTACATCTTTTTGCTATTGTGAACAATGCTGCAGTGAACATGGCTGTGCATACATCTATTCGTATGACGGCTTTTATTTCTCTAGGGTATATTCCTAGGAGTGGGATTGATGGATCGTATGGTGTTTCTATTTATAGCTTTCTAAGGAAACATCCTGGCTCTTGTTTCTTGGTGGTGTGAGATCCCCCTGACTCCCTGCTTGCTTCTGTCTTTTAAATCTCAAAGAGATTAATTTAAGACACAACCTAATGTTGTAGATTGAGTTCTGCCTCATTAACATAACTGCCTCTAATCCCACCTTATTAACATCATAGAGGTAGGATTTACAACACATGGGAAAATCACATCAGATGACAAAATGGTGGACAATCACACAGTACTGGGAATCACAGCCTAGCCAAGTTGATGCATATTTTGGGAGGACACAATTCAGTCCCTGACAGGAGACATCATGCCACCAAGAATGAAGAACCAGAAGGTGAGTGCATCCTTTGGACCCAGGGTCCCTGTGCTGAGAAACTCCTAGAGCAGGGGAAGATTGGTGATAAGGGCCTTCCATCAGAGCTGACAGAGAGAGAAAGCCTTCCCCTGGAGCTGGCACCCTGAATTTGGCCTTCTAGCCTCCTAGACTGTGAGAGAGTAAATTTTTGTCTGTTAAAGCCATCCACTTGTGGTATTTCTGTTATAGCAGCGCTAGATAACTAAGACATATAGTAAAACATGCTCATTATAAACAAAATTCAAACAGTACAGGTAATTATATTTTTGAAGTAGGTGCTGGTGTACAAGAAAATCTTGACTAAACAACAGAATCAAAAAGTACTGCATGTCCTGGATGCTGCTTTACATACAGCATCACATGTGATCTTCCCTACAGCTCCTGAGTGGTGCATATGATCACTTCTGCTTCACAGATGGGGAAAGTGGCACTCAGGTGTGGAGGACGTACCCAGTATCCCACAGCAACCAAGTGTTAGTGATGGGATTCAGACCTGGGCTGACTCTACCCTGTTGCTTCCTCTATATGATGCTGCTCCCAGAGACTGATTTCAGGCAGATGGACAGGATAAGAGGGTGTTATGGATTAAACTGTGTACCCGAAAAGCCATGTTGAAGTCCTAACCCATATACCTGGTAAATATGACCCTGTTTGGTCATATTTTGTTATGTTAATGAGGCCATCCTGGAGTAGGGAATAGAGTGGATCCTAAACCTAATTACTTCTCAAGGTGTTTTACAAAAAGCAGAATAGACACAGAGACACACGGGGGAAGACAGACACCATTTGCAAAGGAATGCCAAAGATTGCTGGCAGACACCAGAAACCAGAAAAGAGGCCCATGGAAGGTATCGACATAGCTGAGACCCTGATTTAGACTTTTAGCTTCCAGAACTGTTAGAAAATAAATTTCTGTTCTTTAAAATCACCTACTTGTGATTTTTTTTTGTAGTGGCAGCCCTAGGTAACTAAGACAGGGTGAGATAGTATTTTAGGTAGAGGTGACCAGGGAACTTGCCAGTGCCCCTCAGCTTTGATCTTCTGCCCTCGTGGCCTTGAAGCCAGATTGCTGCTTTTTGTGAAAGGAAATTGGAGAAAATGGCAACAGGGCATTTATTTCATGCCCTTCTTTCTGGCTTAAATGGCCTACTGGGTATTATTGCCTTTGAGGGGTTTTCTGTTATTGTTCATACAAAAAAGACAGAAGCGAGGTCCCTTAGTTAGGGTGAGCAACCACACTATTTGATAAGTAGTCCCATCTGTTATACAATGTACATCATTAAAATGTGAGACCTTCCAATATGACAGGAAGGCTTGACTTTACCAAATCACCTGGCTTCTGCCACAGGAAGCCACTGGACTCCTTTCTTTGCTGACATAATAATAGCTAGCACTTATTGAGCATGTACCAGGCACCAAACTCTAAACTTTTTAAAGGAATTTACTAAACATTATAACAACCCTATGAAGTGATGCTATTATTATCCTCTTTTACAGACGAAATGTCCTTCTGACAAGCTCAGAGGGGTTAAATAACTTGCCCTGGATCACAGCAGCTATTAAGTGGTAGAACCAGGAGTCACACTGAGCTCTGCTCTCTGAGATCTTTAAATTAGTTATTCGCCACAGAGATAAGGTGAGTAGAACAGTCATAGATGCACATGGCTTTACTAGCCTTAAATAAGTCTTTTCAATTTTAATAATTTCTTTCATCAGATACCCCTTTCCTAGAATTTGAATTTTGAGCAAAAAGGAGAAGGCTGCAAATGTTTGGCATTGCCCACTCCAGTGGTGGCATTGTGATCTGATGCCATTCCTGGACTTGCTGCTTCCAGGGACTGCCTATGCCCCAGCAGTGTGCAAGCCCAGGTCTCCAGTCTTTGAATTGATTCTGAGAGCCCCTGGTCTCCTGTGATACCACCTTTGTTTAAATTAGGCAAAATCAGTTTCTGTTGTTTGTTACCAAAGATCTGTAAATATTGAAGAATTTTCTGTTAAACTTAAATGTAAATTTGTGGCAAGAATAATTGCTCTGCATTTCTGATATTTCCAGGAGGTCTGGAAATTGTAGGCCCTGTCACTCAGCGATATTCAGGCTGTGGAGTGACACAGACCTAAGCCAAATCCAGTGGGACGTCTGCGACTCCTTTGCTCACTTATGTCCTCGGATAACTCTGAACCTCTCTAAGTCTCAATTTTCTTGTCTATAAAATGGGTATAATAATATCAGCCACACAGAATGGTTGTCAAGATTAAAGAAAATATACTTAGTAAGTGCCCAATAAACATTGGCTCTGATTGTAATTATAATCATGAAAGCTTGGACAAATTATGGTGCTGTGTTGAATCTCATCTGTCCTCAAATAACTAGGAACAGAGACTGAGAATAATAACAATAACAATAGTAGTAGCACACACTTATATGGCACTTACTATGTCCCAGATACTGTCCTAAGCATTCTATATATTAGCTCACTTAATCCTCACAACCATCTTATATGGTGTTGTTGTTAGCTGTCATCAGGCTGACCCCCAACTCATAGCAACCCCATGTATAGTGGAATGAAATGCTGCCTGGGCCTGTGCCATCCCCATGATCTGTTGCAGATTGGACCTGTGATCCATAGGGATTTCATTGGCAGATTTTGGAAGTAGATCACCAGGCCTTTCTTCCTAGTCCGTCTTAGTCTGGAAGCTCTGGTAAAACCTGTTCAGCATCATAGCAACAAGTAAGCCTCCACTGACATATGGGTGGTGGCTGCACATGAGGTGCGTTGACCAGAAATAGAAGCTAGGTGTCCTCCATGGAAGGTGAGAATTCTACCTTTGGACCACCACTGCCACCCCCTCCCCCCTTACCTCAGTTTTACCAATGAGGAACTGAGGCATAGAGTGGTTAAATAATTTGCCTAAAGCCGACAGAAGCACTTGATTGCCTCTGATGTTTTCTGTCTGACAGAGAGGAGGCTGGGCAGACAACCAACACTCCACCTGCTTTCTCTGCATCTCTTCTGCTGGTCTCAGGGAAGGCGTTGTCGTTGCACTTGGGAGGGAGGCTGCTCCATCCGTAGGCATGACTCATAGCTGTTTAACTGCGCTCCTGAATTTGTTCTTGGAGTAAGATTTCATTGTGTTTATTGCAAATAGACAGGCAGCTCTGTTTCCTGGTAGTTCAACCTTTTTCTCATTGAATTACTCAACTTTGAGAATTGGGAGGCAGGCTGAAAGGGAGGTGAAGCAGGGTAAAGAGAGGACTCTGTTTTCAGTAAGTAATGTATTCCCCATCAGCTTTTCCCACTTGTTGGGATGTACTGATACGAATGAAGATGGGCTAATTGCTCTGCCTTGGTTGGAGTTCTGAAGATGAGGATGGGCTTTCCTCTTGCGGTGCTGGGTTTTGCCAATGGTTGCTTCTGGCTACACTGCCAAGAGAGATGGAGCAAAGCCATGGGGTGTACACTGGGGTTTGAACAAGGAGTCAGGTGGAAGAGCTAAAGGGACTCCCCTTCATTGAGTTCCTCACCGTGGATGCACTTAGAGAATACCTCTCAGAGTGTGTGTTGGGGGGGGAGCCACTGCACACACACAGCCTACTGTGGTGGAGATACTCGTGCCACATTGAGAGGTTTTTTTTAAATGTGTTTTCAGTGAAGGTTTACATGGTAGTTTAGGTTCCTGTTTAACAGTTTCTACACAAGTTGTTCAGTGACATTTGTTACATTCTTCACATTGCGTGAACATTCTTATTATTTTTGTTCTGATTCTGTTTCCATTAATCTGGTTTCCCTACCCCCTTACATTCTTATTTTTGTTCTGATTCTGTTTCCATTAATGTAGTTTCCCTGCCCCCTTACATTCTCATCTTTGTTTTAAAGTAATTGTTGACAGTTTGGTCTCATATGGGTGATTTTTTTTTAAAGGAGCACAGTACTTATGGGTGACATTAATTATTTTTTGAGCCAATTTGTTATTTAGTTACAAGGTGACATCAGGGGTTAGTTTCGGTTCAAAGTTTGAAGAGTATCTCAGGGCAGTAGTCTCAGGGAGTCCTCTAGTCCCAAACAGCCTAGTAGGTCTTGTTTTAATTTTATTTCTTTTAGGAATTTGAGGTTCTGTTCCACATTTTTCTCCCATTCTATCAAGGTTCATCTATTGTGGCCTTGATTAGAACAGTCAGTAGTGGTAGCTGGGCACCATCTAGTTCTTCTGGTCTCAGGGTAGATGAAGCCATGGTTTGTGTAGACTGTTTATCCCGTAGACACATTGAGGTTTGATTTAGGGCAGAGATAACTTAAGTAGAAAGATGAATATGATGCAAAGACAATGTGAACATGAAACTGATATGTTTGGATGATTGATTTTTGTGGGGCTGGAGAGAGAATAAGGAGTAAGTTATGATTTTGAGATTGAGAATTTGGAAAGCTTGAGAATTTGGAAAGGTGCTTCTGCCATTCACTGAGATGGGAAACCCAGGAAGAGGTTAGATTGAGGGCAAGGATGAATAATAGAGACTTATGTTTTAGATTCATTGATTCAAAGCTTTGCAAGCTGTCCAGATGAAATGACCAAGCTATAGATGGAAATGCATGGTTGGAGCTTAGGAGAGAAGATAGGTCTGTAACTAGAGTCCTGCGAGTCATCAGCCTAGAAGAAGATAGTGAAGCAATGAGTGTAGATGAGATCCCACAGGGAGAATGTGTAGAGCAAAAAGAGAACAAAGGGCTGGTCCTTGAGAAATACCTTCATTTAAGGGAGTGTTTTTCAGCCTTGGTTGCACATTGGAATCACCTGGGGACTTTAAAAGCTCCTGATGCCTGAATTTCACACCTGGGGATTCTGATTTCATTAGCCTGAAAAGCAACCTGGGCAAGTGAATTCTTAAAGCTCCCCAGCTAAGGTGGAGAGCTATTGATTAAACGAGATGACAGAAGCAGGATAAAGAAGGAGCCATCTCAGTAGTGAAAGGGAGATTAGAAGTGTTATCATTTGTTCTGTAACATTTGATGAGTGCTCAATAATAACAGCTACTGTTTATTGAACACTTGCTGTTTCAGGTCCTGTGCTGAATGCTTTATACACATCATTTCATTTAATGCTCACACAACGTGATGAGATCAATATTCTTGTCCTTTTCTAGAGATGCAAAAACTGAAAATAGGAGAAGTTAAGTAACTTGCCAGAAGTTAGACATCTAACTAAGAAGGGGAGCCAGGATTTGAACTTGGTGTTGAATGTCTTCAAAACCCTTGGAGGAGGGAGCAGACCCAACATGGTGCTATAGACAGAAGCACCATGCTGTTCCTCTGCAGCAAAGACCAAAAAAGAACCAAAGTAAAACAGATACAAACATCAGTTCTGGAACCCTAAATGTCAAATGAAGGGATAAAGAACTCAGTCAAGCACCGAATGGAATAAGAAACTGACGGAGAACAGAGAATGAGGAGAGCTACAGAGTGGAGGTCCCCTACCACCTAATGTGGCACAGATTCACCATCTTGGACTATAGCCACCAAGGAATACAGACAGGGAGTATGGGAAGGCAACTTCATGGAGCTCCCAACAGGAGACAGAGCACCTGGTAATCAGGGATATACGCTTTCCCACCCCACACCTTTCTCTCTATGTGGCCTCTGCCTCTTTCCAATGGGCCACAGTCACTTAAGAGACATAAGCTCACTGCCACCTGGGTCCACCCTGTCGCCACCAGCCAGCTCCTTCAGCGCCATTTTTTTTTTTTTGTGATTGTTATTTTGGCTTTTTTTGTTCTCTCTCTCTCCCTTCCTTCCTTTCTGGCTCACAGCCTCCCTGGGTCTGTGCCGCCCTCACAGGCCAGCTCTCTCAGTGCCGTATTTTTAATTTTTCGTTATCTTCCTCTTTTTCCATCTTCCTTCTCCCTCCCACCTAGGCCCTGTGCTGTCTCTGCCCCTTCCTGATGGGCTGTGAGGTGCTACCCCAGCAAGAGAGATATCAGCTCATCACCACACAAATTCTGCCCCACCCCCAATGGCCAGCTCCCTCAGCACCATATTTATTTTGTTGTTGTTGTTTTTAGGTTTCTTCTCTTTCCCTTCTTTCCTTTACATTCTCCCACCCACCTAGCCTTGTGTACTGCCCATGCCCCTTCTCAACAGGTTGAGCTGCACTACTCAGCTAGAGAGCACACAGCCTCCCCAGGTCTGCCCTGCCCCCATCTGCCAAATCCTACTGCACTGCCATTTTATTTATTTTCTTCTCTTTTCCTTCATTTTTTTGTTTTTTGTTTTTGGCTTTCTTTTTGCTTCTGTTACTCTCTCTTCTTTCTTTCACCCACTTAGCTCTGCACATCACATCCTTTCCCTTTTCTCCTGCCTATCTGCACTGTGTGCCAATTGTCGCATCCCTGAGTGACACCAGTATAGACCCCTAGACCCTGCCCTGCACCCCAGTTTGTTCTGCAAATGACCCATCCCCCCCGCTGGACCTGCCCTGCTGTACCATAGCTGAGTGACTGGCCCTGTGCACCTGGACGAGGTGGTGAGAAGTATTGTGCCCACAGATAAGCAAGCAGCAAAACATGCCCAACCTGCCTGCCCAGACATAACCAAGTAAAACAAAAAAGCAGGACAGAACAAACAAATCTACAATCAGTAACAAAGAAAATAATTCCTGAATGTCCCAGAGACAGCAGACAATATCAAAACATACAAAGAAAGGACAAGGTGGCTCCAGAAAGTGACCAAAATAAAATAGCAGATGACCTTCCGGTAGAAGAAAAGGCAATGGAACTACCTGATAGAGAATTCGAAGGTCTAATATTCAGGGCTCTCCAAGAGATTAGGAAAGAGATGAAGGACAATGCAGAAAAAAATAAGTAAAAAAAATAGACAAAATTATGGAAGATACAAACAAAATCAGGGAAAACACAAAGCAATGGAAGAATTCAGGAAAATAATACAAAAGAATTCAGGAACAAAATATCAAAATAAACAACTAGAAATCATACAAAAACAGCAATTAGAAATCAAAAGAAAACAAGATTTCAGAAATGGATAGTGCAATAGAAGGTTTTAGGAGTGAATTTGAAACACTGGAAGACAGGATCGGTGAAATTGAAAACAAATCCTTGGATACCACTTTGAGGAAAAAGCAGAGAAAAGAATGAAGAATACCTGAAAACCATGTGGGATACAATTAAAACCAAAAGTTTGTGTGTGATCAGAGTTCCAGAACAGGGGGAGAAAACAGAAAACAGGGAGGATCAGTGAAGATTTTCTGACAGTAAACATCCCTAATATCATGAAAGATAAAAAAGCTGAGCATCCACACCTATGTTCATGGCAGCATTGTTCACAATAGCAAAACGATGGAAACAACCTAGATGCCCATCAACAGATGAATGGATAAACAAACTATGGTACATACACACAATGGAGTGCTATGCAACGAGAAAGAACAATGATGAATCTGTGAAGCATCTCATAACATGGATGAAACTGGAGGACATTATGCTGAGTGAAATAAGTCAATCACAAAAGGACAAATATTGTATAAGACCTCTATTGTAAAAACCCATGAAAAGTTCACACACAAAATGTAACAATCTTTTTACCAGGGATGGGAGGGGTGGGGGGAAATACTAAATAGGCAATAGATAAGTTGTATCTTGGGTGAAGGGTGAGACAGTACACAGTACAGGGGAAACTAGCACAACCTGTACAAGGAAAGGTCATGGAACCCCCATAGACACATCCAAACTCCCTGAGGGACTGAATTGCTGGGTGGAGGGCTGTGGGGACCATGGTCTCGGGGAACATCTAGCTCAATTGGCATGACACAGCTTATAAAGACAATGCGCTTACATTCTACCTTGGTGAATAGTGTCTGGGGTCTTAAAAGCCTGTGAGCGGCCATTTAAGATACTCCACTGGTCTCATCCCTTCGGGAGCAAGGGAGAATGAAGAAAATAGGATACAAGGAAAAGATTAGTCCGAAGGACTAATGGACCACGGCTACCAAGGCCTCCACCAGACTGAGTCCAGTACAGCTAGATGGTGCCCGGTTACCACCACTGACTGCTCTGACCAGGATCACAACAGAGACTTCTGAACAGAGCTGGAGAAGGATGTAGGGCATAATTCTAACTCACAAAAAAAAAAAAAAAACGAGATTTACTGGCCTAAAGGAGACTGGAGAAACCTCGAGAGTATGGCCCCCAGACACGCTTTTAGCTCAGTGGTGAAGTTACCTCTGAGGTTCACCGTTCAGCCTGGGAGTGGACAGCTCCTTAAAACCAAATGAGACTAATGAGGTACAGTAGTCCAGTGACAAGGGCCAGAAGGCAGAAGGGGACAAGGAAGCCGGTGATAGGGAACCCAAGGTTGAGTAAGGATATTGTTGATGTGTTGTGAGATTGTTAACCATTGTCATAGGGCAACATTTGTAGTAACTGTTAAATGAGAAACTATTTTCTGTAAGCCTTCATCTTAAGTGAGAATAACAGCACAATTCGAAGAGTGTAGTCAATGTCACTGTACTGTGTATGTAGAAATTTTTGAAATGGTGTATCTTTGGCTATGTATATTTTCACCAAAAAAAAAAAAGTTTGAGAAGTTAGAGGGTTGATATGTTGTGGGGTTGTTAACCAATGTCATAAAACAACATGTGTAGTACTGTTTCATGAGAAACTATTTGTTCTGTAAGCCTTCACCTGAAGTACAATAAAATATAAAAAAAAAGAAAAAGAAAAAAAAAGCTGAGCATCCAAGAAGCTTAACAAACCCCATATAGGATAGACCTCAAAAGAAAGTCACCAAGATATACCATAATCATACTTGCCAAAAAAAATCCAGAGAGCAACTTGAGAAAAAAGAAATTAAGACATTACCAGAAAAACAGAAATTAAGGGAATATGTAAAAACCAAACCAAACTTACAAGAATTATTAAAGGGAGTCCTTTGGTTAGAGAACCAACAACATCAGACAACAATCTGAATCTAGGACATAGGACAGCATCAGCCAGATACCAACCTAGGTAATGAACTCTCAAGAACAAAACAAAACTAAAAGATTTATAGCAGGGAACCAGAGAGGTCACTCTGTAAATGACAACAGCGTCAGAATGATAAAAGGGAATAAACGGTGTAGGTACAGAACTTTCAAATGGAGAGGAAGTCAAGGCGATATCAAGCAATAAAAGACTTTTAAACTTAGGAAGATAGGGGTAAATTTCAAGGTAACCACAAAGAAAGTTAACAAACCTACTTATAAAAATGAAGAAAAACAAAGTAAACATAAAATCTACAAAAATGAAAGAAACAACAAATCTGCAAACAAAAGGAATTCACAGGAGAGTAAGAGGAATGAAGAAAACGTCAGCACCACACACACACACAAAAAAAAAAGCACTATAAAATGACAGCAATAAACTCACACCTATCAATAATCACACTGAATGTAAATGGCTTAAATGCACCCATAAAGAGACAGACAGAGAAAGAATGGTTAAAAAAAACAGGACCCTTCGATGTGCTGTCTACAAGAGACACACCTTAGAAACAAAGACATAAGTATATTAAAAATCAGCCCTTGGACTCTCTGTTAACCCAGAACTAAAACCATTCCTGAAGCCAATTCTGCAGACAAAAATTAGACTGGACTATTAAGACATAAAATGATACTCGTGAAGAGTGTGCCTCTTAGTTCTAGTAGATACACGAGACTAAATGGACAGCTCCTATCCGGAGGCAAGATGACAAGGTAGAAAGGGATAGGAGCTGGTTGAATGGACACAGGAAATCCAGAGTGGAAAGGGGGAGTGTGCTGTCATATTATAGGGATAGCAACTAGGGTCACATAACAATGTGTGTATAAATTTTTTATGATAAACTAACTTGAGCTGTAAACTTTCACTTAAAGCACAATAAAATATTAAACATCAAAGGATGGAAAAAGTACATCAAGCAAACAGCAACCAGAAAACAGCAAGAGTGGCAATGCTAATTAATCTCAGACAAAATAGACTTTAAAAGAAAATCCACCATAAAAGACAAGGAAGGACATTATATAATGATTAAAGGGACAATCCACCATGGGGACGTAACCATAATAAATGTTTACGTACCCAATGACAGGGCTCCAAAATACATAAACTCTAACAGCACTAACGTAATTGATAGTTTCGCAATAATAGTAGGAGACTTCAACACACTGCTCTCAGTAAAGGACAGAACATCTAGAAAGAAACTCAGAAAAGACGCAGAAGATCTAAAGGCCACAATCAGCCAACTTGACCTCATAGACATATATAGAATGCTCCACCTGACATCAGCAAAATACACATTCTTTTCCAATGCACATGAAACGTTCTCCAGAACAGACCACATCTTAGACAACAAAGCAACCCTCACCCATATCCCAAATATTGAGATAATGCAAAGCATCTTCTCTGATCACAACACCATAAAAGTAGAAATTGATAACAGGAAGAGCAAGGAGAAAAAAATCAAATACATGGAAACTGAATAGCACCTCGCTTAAAAACCACTGGGTAATAGAAAAAATCAAAGATGGAATAAAAAAATTCCTAGAATCAAACAAGAATGAAAACACATCATACCAAAACCTTGGGACACAGCAAAGGCAGTGCTCAGAGGTCAATATATAGCAATAGATGACACATCAAAAAGAAGGGACAAAATCAAAACATTAGCTATACAACTTGAACAGAGAACAGCAAAAGCAGCCCACAGGCACCAGAAAAAGGAAATAATAAAGATCAGTGCAGAAATAAATGAAATAGAGAATAGAAAAGCAATAGAATCAACAAAACCAAAAGTTGTTTCTTTGAAAGGATCAACAAAATCAACTAACCATTGGCCACAATGACAAAAGAAAAACAGAAAAGGAAGCAAATAATCCAAATAAGAAATGAGATGGGGGACATTACAACAGACCCAACTAAAATAAAATGATCATAACAGAGTACTATGAAAAACTATACTCCAAAAAATTTGAAAACCTAGAGGAAATGGAAAAATTTCTGGAAACATACTACCCACCTAAACTAACACAAACTGAGGTTGAAAATCTGAATAGATCCACAACAAGAGAAGAGATTGAAAAGGTAATTTAAAAAACTCCCAATAACAACAACAAAAGCCACGGCCCAGATGTCTTCACTGGAGAATTCTACCAAACATTCAGCGAAGAGCTCACACCAGCACTAAAGTTATTTTAGAACCTGAAAAGGAAGGGATACTTCCAAATTAATTCTATAAAGCCAGCATAACCCTGATACCAAAACCAGGCAAAGACACCACAAAAAAACTTATAGACCAATATCTCTCATGAATATAAATGCAAAAATTCCCATGAAAACTCTAGCCAATAGAATTCAGCACCATATTAAAAAAAAATACACCATGACCAAGTGGGATTCATACCAGGTGCACAAGGATGGTTCAACATTAGAAAATCAATCAGCATAATTCACCACATAAATAAAAGAAACGAATCACATGGTCATTTCAATCGATGCAGAAAAGGCATTTGATAAAGTCCAACACCCATTCCTTATAAAACCTCTCAATAAAATAGTTATAGAAGGGAAATTTCTCAACATAATAAAGGGTATCTACGCAAAACCAACGGCCAACATCATTCTTAATGGAGAGAGGCTGAAAACATTCCCCTTGAGAACAGGAACAAGATGAGGATGCCCTTTATCACCACTTCTATTTAACATTGTGCTGAAATTCCTAGCTAGAGCAATAAGACAAGAAAAAAAACAAAGGGCATCCAAATTGGTAAGGAAGAAGTAAAACTATCCCTATTTGCAGATGATAATGATACTATATATAGAGAACCCAACAGACTCCACAAGAAAACTACTGGAACTCATAGAAAGATTCAGCAGAGGAGTAGGATACAAGATAAACATACAAAAATCAGTTGGATTCCTATACACCAATAAAGAGAACAATGAAAAGGAAATCAGGAAAGCAATACCATTTATAATAGCCCCCCCCAAAAAATAAGATACTTCAGCATAAATCTAACCAGGGACATAAAAGACCTATACAAAGGAAACTATAAAACACTATTGCAAGAAACCAAAAGAAATCTACATAAATGGAAAAACATGCCATGTTCATGGATAGGTAGACTCAACATTGTGAAAATGTCAATTCTACCCAAAGCAATCTACAAATACAATGCAATCTCGATCCAAATACCAACAGCATTCTTTAATGAGATGGAAAAACTAATCATTAACTTCATATGGAAAGGGAAGAGGCCCTGGATAAGTAAAGCACTACTGAAGAAGAAGAATAAAGTAGGAGGACTCGCACTACCTGACCTCAGAACCTACTGTACAGCTACAGTAGTCAAAACAGCCTGGTACTGGTACAATGACAGACACATTGACCAATGAAACAGATTGAGAACCCAGATGTAAATCCATCCACCTATGGTCACCTGATCTTGGACAAAGGCCCAAAGTCCATTAAATGGGGGAAAAGACAGTCTTTTAAACAAATGGTGCTGGCAAAACTGGATGTGCATCTGTGAATAGGTAAAACAGGACCCATACTGCACATCATACACAAAATGGATCAAAGACCTAAGTATAAAACCAAAAATTGTAAAGATCATAGAAGAAACAATAGGATCAATGCTAGAAGCCCTAATACACGGCATAAGTAGGATACAAACCATAACCAACAATACACAAACACCAGAAGATAAACTAGGTAACTGAAATATTCTAAAATTAAACACGCTTATCAAAAGACTTCACCAAAAGAGTAAAAAGAGAACCTACAGACTGGGAAAAAAGTTTTGGCTATGACAAATCTGACAAAGGTCTAATCTCTAAAATCTGTAGGAAAATCCAACACCTCTACAACAAAAAGACAAATAATCCAATTAAAAAATGGGCAAAGGATATGAACAGACACTTCACCAAAGAAAACATTCAAGCAGCTAACAGACACATGAGGAAATGCTCATGATCACTAGCCATTAGAGAAATGCAAATCAAAACTACAGTGAGATACCATCTCACCCTGACATTACTTGCACGAATCAAAAAAGAAAATAACATGTTGGAGAGGCTGTGCGGAGATTGGAACTCTTATGCTCTGCTGGTGGCAATGTAAAATGGTATAATCATTTTGGAAAACGATATGGTGCTTCCTTAAGAAGTTAGAAATACCACAGGATCCAGCAATCCCACTCCTAGGAATATATCCTAGAGAAATAAGAGCGGTCGCACGAATAGACATAGGCACAACCATGTTTCATTGCAGCAGCATTCACAATAGCAAAAAAATGGAAACAACCTAAGTCCTCATCAGCAGATGAATGGAAAAAACAAACTATGGTACATACACACCATGGAGTGCTACACAACGATAAAGAACAATGATGAATCTGGGAAACATCTCACAACATGGATGAATCTGGAAGGCATTATGCTGAGTGAAATAAGTCAATCACAAAAGGGCAAATACTGTATAAGACCACTATTACAAAAACTCATGAAAAAGTTTACACACAGAGAGAAATAATCTTTGATGGTTAAGAGGAAGGAGAGGGGTGGAGAGGGAAAAACACTAACTAGTTGATAAGTGGTAACTTTGGTGAAGGGTAAGACAGTACACAATACTGAGGAAGTCAGCACAACTTGACCAAGGCAAGGTCATGGAAGCTTCATAGACACATCCAAACTCCCTGAGGGACTGAATTCCTGGGCTGAGGGCTGGAGACTATGGTCTTGGGGGACATTTAGCTGAATTGGCATAACATAGTTTATAAAGAAAATGTTCTAGGTCTTACTTTAGTGAATAGCATCTGGGGTCTTAAAAGCTTGAGAGCGGCCATCTAAGATACTCCACTGGTCCCACACTGTCGGGAGCAAGGGAGAATGAAGAAAACCAAAGACACGAGGGAAAAATTAGTCCAAAGGACTAATGGACCACAACTACCACAGTCTCCACCAGACTGAGTCCAGCACAACTAGATAGTGCCCAGCTACCACCAGTGACTGCTCTGACAGGGATCACAATAGAGAGACAGACAGACAGAGCTGGACAAGAATGTAGAACAAAATTCTAACTAAAAAAAAAAGACAAGACTTCCTGGTCTGACAGAGACTGGAGAAACCCTGAGAGTATGACCCCTAGGCACCCTTTTAACTCAGTACTGAAGTCACTCCTGAGGTTCACCCTTCAGTCAAAGATTAGACAGGTCCATAAAACAATAATAATCGTAGCTCAACTGCTTATATGAGACTAACTGGGCACACCAGCCCAGGGGCAAGAACGAGAAGGCAGGAGAGGACAGGAAAGCTGGACGAATGGAAACGGAGAACCCAAGGTCGAGAAGGGGAAAATGTTGAACACATCACGGGGTTGGCAAACAATGTCACAAAACGATTTGTATTAATTGTTTAATGAGAAACCAATTTGTTCTGTAAATCTTCATCTAAAGCACATAAAACAACAACAAAAAAGCCTTGGAGTTAACAGCTTCCCAAGAACAAGAGCCACGCTACTGAACTGCTACTGAAGAGAGCAGCCAGCTGGGCCAATGATAGCACCCACTGCCCTAAATAGAAATATCATTAGATAAAGTTTGACACCTTATTTGGGGAGATGCCTCCTAAGTCAATGTTAATTTACTGTATCTGGATGGAGAAAGGGCACATTTAGGCTTTGGAAATGGGAAGCTAAAAGCGGGCATCAGTCAGGGTTGTCATCACCTTATGTATCAAAATTGAGATTGTGCTGATGTCATTCTTGACTACACGAGTCAGAGCATAATAAACTTTAAAATTGCTAGACCAAAGGCTGCGCTCATCCTTGTGATTTATGACAGAAATCACAAGCTGCTACATTAACTTCTTCACTTTCCATTTATGTTTGCATGAAGCTCAAGAGGAGAACAGGATGTTTAACTCTTTATTTGACATGGTCGACAAGACTACGGCCTCAGAGGAACCCAGGTTTGCTTCATGTCTTTTAAGATCTCGTCCTTGGGGGTTTGCTCTTGACTGGGGATGACACCCCTGCATTAACCACACCTATTCCGCTCCCTGCTCCATCCTGATGAGAACCAGCTGGTAAACTTGTTTAGTTGAGGTTCCTGAAAAGTCAGGGAGTTGAGAACTTTTTATTGAAACACAAGAGCTATATCAATTTAAGACACAATTATTGACCAAGTATACGATTTTATACAAGTAGCCCTCACCAAATTGCAGATCATTTTAAAAATAGTTTTACTTATTGGATTTTTATTTTTATTTTTTTGGTGAAAATATACACAACAAAACATACACCCATTCAACGATTTCTACCCGTACAGGTCAATGCCATTGGTTACCTTCTTCACATTGTGTCACCACTCTCATTATCTCTACCCATATTGTTCCACCACCATTAACTTTTACTCTCTATGCCTCTTAATGTTCTCGTCTGTGCTTTAGAGTTACTGTTGTTAATTTGATCACATACAGATAATTCTTTAAAACAGCAAAATATTCAAGGGTATGGTTTGTCTCTTGATTGGACCCTGGCCCACACACCAGCAGTCTAATTGAGCTAAACTGTCATTTTGTTTACAGTTTGGTTCAAGGATTAAAGATTATTTCAGGAAAATAGATTCAGGGTTTCCCCAGTCCCAATGGATCCAGTAAGTCTGGTTTCCATAGGGATTTGATGTTCTGTTCCACATTTTTTTCTCCTTTTGATCACAATCCATCTGTTGGTTCCTTGATCAAAACATTTAGTAATGGTAGCTGGGCACTATCCATTTTTTCTGATCTCAAAGTGAAGGAGGTAATAGTTCACGGAGGGAGTTAGACCTTGTAGACCATTTTAATTAAGTTACAATTAGTGAAATTACTCAGGGCTAAGATCTGAGACATTCAACATTATGATGGTGAAACATGGCAACAAATGTTGATATATGAAAGTCAGTCAGGTATACACAATGACAAAAATATAAATGAGAATAAAACTTTAAGGGAATAAGGTAAAAACTAACAACTTTTCACCAAATTGTGAGGTTCATGATTTTAAAAATCTTATGATTTTGAAAGTCTCTCTCTAAACTCATTGAACATTTGTAACAGGTCATATACTATGGTAGGTGCTAGACATACTGATGTGAACAAGATGAAGTTCCCTGCCTTCATAAAACTGATAGTCTTACAGTGGAAGAAAACAGGTATGGATTACTGTGAGTACAGGATTACTAATAGAATTTATTCAACATTTATTGAACAAAAAATTTCATAACTCATTAATAATCATAGAATTGTATTCTGGAAGAGATCTTGGAGTAGATCTGTTCTAACCACCTTATTTTACTGATGAGGAAATGGAAGCTCATCAGGCAGAAATAACCAGCCTACAATCTGTCTAGTTCAGAGGATCTGAGTGATTCCTCTACCCTGGAACAACTATTAAGAAGGAAGAAAGAAGAATCATAAAAACATTGACTTCAGTTGCTTTTGTATTTTAAGAGGAGTAGTATAATTTTCCTCACGGAACAAAAAAATATTCTTTTATTTAGAAAAGCCACATAATAGGCCTTTTGCTTTTGAAAAGTGAGATTCAAGGATAGTTCTGGGTTTGAGAGGATGAGACAAGAAAATTGAATTTGCTGTGTGTAACAAATTAGTAGGACTTTTCAGCTTTTCCTCCTGGGGTTGGGCCTGGAACTCAAGAAGTGAAAAAATAGGCCCCAGGGACATGATAGCAGATCAGTCCTAAGGATTGAAGTCTCTGAAGAGAGAATATCTGATGAACTTTATCTACGATAATGTCTAATATTCAATTTTAAGTTGCTTCCCGTTCTGTGCGGTAATTTTCCTTCATAATCCCTAAACTTTCAATAAAGTTGTATTGTACTGTAAGTAATTAAAATACGGCCTGGGAAACCACTTGGGACAGAACTTTAAAGGACATGTAGCCTTGCTTACACACCCTCCTCTTGAGGTTGGGGTGGTAGTAGTAGAAGCATTGCCCTAAACCAAACCAAACCTACTGCTGTGGAGTCGATTTCCAACTCATAGTGATCCATAGGGTTTCCAAGACTGTAAATCTTTACAAAAGCCGACTGCCACATCTTTCTCCCATGGAGCAGCTGGTGGGTTCGAACTGCTAACCTTTTGGTTAACAGCCGAGGGCTTTTAACTACTGCACCACCAGGGCTCCTATTACACTGAAAGTTCTAGGTGGAGACCAGTAGCAAGGTGAGTTGAAGTCTGAAGCCTCAGATGGTTAGAAGCTGTATGATCAGGAGGGGCGGGCCACAGAAAGAAACAAATTTCTCCCCTGAACATTCCAGAAGAAGATTGGCCAGTTGTCCACTGCTGTTCACATCATACAGTCTGGTTTCTGACACAGTGACCAGTTGTGCCAGCTATTAAGCTACTGTCTTTTGAATCCAAACCTGCTCTTCTATACTTGACTTTGCGATCTTGGGGCTGGGACTCTGCAAATACTTTTCTTGTTTGCCTCTGGTTCCCTGCGAGTAGGGGGTGCTAGAAAAGACTGCAAAGCTGGAGCAGGAAGAAGGGATACACTCCTTCCTTCTGCTTCCTCTGAACTTCTTGTCTGTCTCTAAGCATCATTACAGCAATGGTTCTTCACCCTGGCTGGAGTAGTTCCTCCCCTGTAGGGGCAACTGAATCTGATTTTTCCAACATCACAGAACCAGCCAGTTGTGACATTTAGAGATGCCAGCACCAACAGGATAGAGCCCACTCCTTGGGGTCTCATTTTCACCTCGGCTGAACTTCTCTGTCTAAGTTTTAATAATTCTGATCTCTTTCTTTTGCGCCTTCAGTCCTCAGAGGTCAGCGGCTCTTTCTGCAGTTTCCACCTCCATGATACTTTAGAATTCTCTTTGGCATTTCCAGGGTGGTGCAGTGGTTAAGCGCTTGGCTGCTGGCCAAAAGGTCAGTGGTTGGAAACCACCAGCCCCTCTGCAGGAGAAAGATGGGGCAGTCGGCTTCCATAAAGATTTACAGCCTATGGGGCAGTTCTACTCTGTTCTGTAGGGTCTCTATGAGTCGGAATTGACTCAACAGCAACAGGTTTGGTTTTTTGGGAGTTTTAGTGAACAGTTATTTATAGTAAATTCTTTCTGATCAAATAACTGGTATGGTTTCTGTCACCTGATTGGACCCTGGCCCATATACCAGCAGTCTCTTTAGGGAAACTCCAGGCTTGATTCTGGCTGGAGTTGGGGATCCCCTGATTCCTGGCTGGGGTGGACCACTCTTCAGCCTTCCATTCCAGAATCAGTTTGTCCCTTGCTATAGAAATTCCTGGTCAAGCATGCCGGCCAAGACTCTCAGCTACCTTCCGTACATTCCCCCTTTCCTGTCTATTAGGCACAGGAACCTTCTGAGTCTCCTCCATGTCAGGCATAGACTGTGAGGAACCAGGGGCATTCTGTACTGTTTCCTGTCTGGAAATGTCTACTGCTGTCTCTTTATTGTCCTGCCCATGTCCTGTGCTGTGTGGTGGAGCTCTTGCTTTCTAACGTTAGCCAGGAAAAAGCACATTAGTTTACCCACTTACAGATATACCCAAACTCATATTTTTCTTCTCTTTCCCCCATTTTCTCTGCGATTTAACTTAAGGATCCTCAGCCACTATACTCTAACTTGCTTCATCTTATGCCAGCTCTTGCCTCCCATTTTCAGGCCTATTTATCTTACCTCCGGGCCAGAACCCGTTGCCATCGAGTCAATTCCAACTCATAGCGACCCTATAGGACAGAGTAGAACAGCCCCATACCTTTTGATTAGCAGCCAGAAAGAAAAAAAAAAATCTAGCAATCCACATGTGCTCCCCAATTATTTGTGTCACCTGGCCCACTGTCCCCTATACCAGCAGGTTAGAACCTGCCTTTTTTTTTTTTGTTTTAAAGATTATTTTTAGGGGTTTCTAGATACATGTTATTTGATGTCTCAAGTTACTGCTTGGCCACAAATGAATACGTCACATACCAATCTGCTTTTATTATATTTTGCTTTTAATGGTGGCAAGCAAGACAGGAAGTAGAAAGAAGCATGGCATAAGCTCGAGAACCCAGTAAATCTGCCATATGACTTGGCAGTTGAGATTCTCCCAGCCTGCTTTGTGGATTTCACCTCACTGTGATGGAGCACCCGAGGAGAATGCAGAGTCAGGTCGCTTAAGCATTATAGCCAAAGCCTAACTCTTCCATTCCACCCAAAAATGTACCCATTCAATGTCTTTCCCACAGTACTCTTTCTGCCCCAGATGCTAATTGCATTTAACTAATCCACAAGTGAAATGTCCACATAGAATTCCATTTTAATTAGCGAACCACTCTTTGTGCAAATTTGCTCTCAGAGGATTCCCATTGCAGCTGCATGGAGACGCTAATGACAGGGCCCCTTGATGTTTTCCCGATGGTTTTCAGCTGCAAAAGCACTTAGGCAGAACGCCATGAACGTCTTGCCCAACTGTATTACTGGGAAACATCTGATTGGCTAAAAGTTGATCCTCCTGGAACTTCTGGGTTTCTTTGAATTTACTCTTGAACCCCAAATGCACCACTTCAGGATACCATGAAAGAAGGAGAAGAACTGGACCACGGACTGTTTTATTCCCTCTGTGTCGTGAAGTTTCAGTGCTGAAAAGAGACCTTAAAATCATTTTGTCCAGTGGCTTTGTTTTACAGTTGGAGAAACCATAGTCTGCATTTTTTAAACTTGGACTTGGGTTAGAATCTCCACTGAGGGCCTCCTTAATGGTTCTTAACCCTAGACACAAGCTAGAATCACCTGGGGAGCTTTAAAAACATACCAATGCCGGACTTCATCCAGACCAACTAAATCAGATTGGTGGTCACTGAAAAGCTTCTTGAATGCACAGACGTGAGAAAGAACTACTGTAACAGCCAGCTTTGGGAAGTGGAGAGATTGCTGAGCCTGGTGACAGAGATGTGGCCTCTTCTTATTCTGTGACCTTGAGCTCTTGACATTTTTCCTTTTCTTTCAAAAGAATACAGAAAAGTAGGATAAATTAACAAATACCCGTAGTCTAGCAGCCCAGAATTGAAAATTGCCTACAGGCAACGATTATCTTGAATTTTACATTCTTTCAGTCCTCTTTTTCTCATTTGTTTTTAAGCACAGCTTTGTATTTTGTTTGTTTGCTTTTTCACGCTAATAATACTATATTGAGATATAATTTATATACAATTAAAGTCAAAATCTTAAGTGTACTTAAGATTCAACCCTGAGACCAAGACAGAATCTTTCTCTTACCCCAGAAAGTTCCTTGTATCTCTTTCCAGACAGTACCATCTCTCCTAAGAGTTGACCTATGCTCTAATTTTTATCACCATGGATTAGTTTTGCCTGTTCTTGAACTTCGTGTAAACAGAATCATATAATATGTACTCTTTTGTCTGAATTCTTTTGTTCAACATAGGATTTTGAGTTTCATCCATGTTACCTGCCTCAATATTCTTTTTTATTGCTTAATACTATTCCATTGCATGAAAATAGCAGTTTATCCCATGACTGTTTATTTTCATATATTTAAAACATATCTAACATTTCTATATTTTTGTAGCAAAGAGTGGAGGGTTACGTGTATGCACTCTCCTCTGACATTCTTAACATGTATAAGCCTTAGTTTCTCTGTCTAATGATTGTGCTGAACTACTGTGCCCCTTGAAAGAACATTCCCAGAACTGGTTCTGAAACCACCTAGAACTATGGGTTCCAACATTCAGAATCCCCTTGGGTGCTTAAAGGATACAGATCCGGACCTCATCCTGAAGATGCAGATTCAGTAGGCTTGAAAAAGGGAGCTCAGGCATCGGTATTCTTCCCGCCTTAGGTTTCACACAGGGTTTCAGACCAGTTCGAACTCCTGCTGAGAATTTGCATTTCTGACAAGTTCCCAGCTGATGCTAATGATGCTGGTTAGGGACCAATTCTGAGAACCACTAGTAGAGAGCAGTGGTTCTCAAAATGTATTCTACATAAGCATCACCTGAGGATCTTGTTAAAATGTAGATTCTGATTCAGTGTATCTGGGGTGGAAATGCAAATTGTCAGCAGGGGTTAGAACCAGAACGAACTGGTTCAAAGCCTTGGTTTCACGTGGCTAAAAACCATTATTGATTCCTCAATAATCAGTCTTCAAATGAAGATCGTCTTTTATTTAACTTTAAAAAAAGCCCCCAACAGTACAAAACTTAGAGCAAGCAAAAACATAATAATCTAATCCATTAACCGTTGCCGTCAAGTTGATTCTGACTCATAGCAACCCTATAGGACAGAGTGGAAGTGCCTCATAGGGTTTTCAAGGAGCAGCTGGTGGATTTGAACTGCCAACCTTTCGGTTAGCAGCTGTAGCACTTAACCACTGGGCCACCAAGGCTCCTATTACCTGACGGATATTACAAATCATTAGGAGGTGAAGGAGCGGGTGTTTTAAAGTCACATCAAGGTCTTTAGCGTATGTTAGAAAAGTCCCTGGCCTGGAGTCAGAAAATCTGGGTTATGGTTCCAGCTGTGTGACTTGAGGCAAATTGCTTAACTTCTCTGGGCTTCAGTTTCCACCCTTGTAACTTGAAGAGGTGGGGCTGAACAGTTGCTGAGAGTCTCTTCAGCTCTTGTTCTCAGTGCTTCTTAGCTTCTAGGGAAGGCCTCTGTGAGAGGATTTGGCTCCATACTCATCTCTTAATAAGGGTATCACCCAGGGGAGGGATACCTCCTTCCTGCTGGATTAACTTTGTGAAAGGTCTGTGAAGCAAGATCAAGCCTTTCATTCACATGAATTCTTTCCAAGAAGTAGTATCTTGGAGTCCCAGTTTGGAACTGTAGGAAATATTTCTAAAAACCCTGTTAAGCCTAAGAGAGAAGGATTTGCACTCTACTGAGATGTTGGCAAAGGGTCAGCTAATGATATGCTCACCGATGTCAGAGTTGTCTGTCCGTGGTAAGGAGCTGCATAGAAATGTGCACCACACCCTAGAATTAGGGTCTGCACAAATGATCACAGGGTCTGACACGTTTATTTGATGAACAAAGGAGTTGTTTTGAGTTACTTTGAGGATTCTCCTTTCTCGGCATGGGGGATAGAAAGTAACTCTTTCCTCCGCTGTCACCATGCACTTTATATCTGAGTAATGGATTTCACTGCTTGCTGCTTCTTTCCACCCACAGAGAGAGGGCTGGAAGAAACAGTCGCTTGGATTGGGCTTAGGGTAAGTGCAGAGAGTGGGGAGGAGAGGGGAGGGAAGTTCATACTCAGGGTTTCTTGGAGTCAAAATTACCATCAATCTGAGAAGGTGGGGAGGTTATCATGAGAATCCCTTTTGAAAAGTAGCCTCCTCCCTAAACGTAGCTAAGAGCAAGCTGTGCCATTTAAAATAGCTTTCTAGCTTTTTCTTCCCCCTTTTTGCAGTTGATACGCACATACTAACAAAGTGTGGAATAATACAGTATGGTCAACACTAGGTATTTTATTAAAACAAAGGTGCTGCCTCTCCTAACTACCTGTCAATAATGACTGTGAGGGGGGGAAAGCGCTTCATATCCTGTTGAAATAAAATAAGAATCATTTGAATCAGTAACACCTGAGGAGTAACCACAAAAGATGAGGGAGCTTCACAGTCTTCCTGCAACTTTTGAACTCTGGAAAAACTCAAGGTAAATATGTTCTGAATGAGATAAGTCCACATCCTATGAGGACCAGGCTTTACCCAAGAATGGAAAGGAGAAAATTAATTGAGTATTTATTGAGCACTTGGTAGGGGCCAGTCCTCATCACACAACATATTCAGATCCTCTGCAGTTCTGAGATTCCTTACTTCTTGCTTGTGTTTATCCTGTTTACATGAGGTTGCTACAGGAGGGTGTAATATCCGTGGTATGTTTTTGTTGAGAAATGAGTACCCATGTGATACACAGACTCTGAAGGATCTCAATTTTTTTTTTCCAGAGGACTGAGCACCAGCCCTGCCCATCAGACCCACTGAAAGGAGCCTGGGGCGGGAGGCTGGTAGTGTGGGGCAGGGCTTATTGACTTAGGTAGCTATGCTGGCTTAGGTGTAAGTGCTGAATTCAAGTGCTGTTTGTATGGCTTTTAACTTATTTATTCCTTGCTCCATTTCAACAAAGCATTTGAAACACAAATACTAATCAACAGTTTAAAAATAATATATAAGGAAATTTGTGCAAAGGGGAAAAGAAGGCAGGACCATAATAAGATGAAACTGGGTAAGGATGTTTGCCATAAATTCTGTGCGCAGGTTTCTGAGTCTGGAGAGGTCATTTGAATCCTCTGAGCTTCAGTTCTCTGAAGGAAACCACATGGGAATGGGAACCAAACTACTTCCTTCAAAGGGTCATGAGAATTACATTAGAAAGCACTATACAAAGGAATTATTGTTATCATAATGGAGTTTCCTTTTTTCCACCCAGCTCAATCAGCTTCCGTTAAAAATGAGTTAAATAAACAAGGTTTTTAGACAAGTAGGTAAATTTGCAGCAGTGGGCAACTTCTTAGTCTTCTTGAGCTGTGAATGTTTCTTTCCATCAGATTTTCAGAGAATGATCAGCAGAGCAGAATTTATAGTGTTTTGACAAATTACATAAAGAAACTGGGGCAAATTCTAAATATCCAGGTCTCCAGATTTTGCTCTTCCAGTGTTTCCTGGAATTGTTCTATGTACGTTCTCTACACAGATCTGTAGGGAAGAAATCTGTGCTTTAGTGGAACACTAGGCCTTGTTTAGAGTACACCCGTTCAGATTATTTTATTCTGATTCCATGGGGGCTCTACCTTTAACTGCCTTTGAGCGATTTTAAACTCTGTAAATTGTAGATAACTGATAGCAACAAAAAATAATTTTTGACTATAGACATGCACATTTTGTCCTGTCCCTGTAGAGGTTCAACTGGCTTCCTTCCCCCAGTGTGAAAGAAGCCAGTTTTGCCCCTATTTGCACATATTCCTCATCTATAAATGTGTCTGTTCTTTGGACTGTCCTTTGAAGTGATTGTAACATTTTACTGGTTCCTTCATTTGGTAATGAATTAAATAAGATCTTTAACATGTCTTCATTTTATATCTGTATGAGGGTCATGATGTTACCATTTTTGTTTTTTTGAAAATTTTCCTTTAATAGTTCCTAACTATCGATTGGTGTCCCTGGGTGGTGTAAACAGTTAATGTGCCCAGCTGCTAGCTGAAAGTTTGGATATTTGAGTCTACCTAGAGGTGCCTTGGAAGAAAAACCTGGCCATCTACTTTTGAAAAATCAGTCATTGAAAATCCAATGGAGCAGCTGTACTCTGACACCCATAGGGATGACAAGAGTTGGAGTCATCTCAATGGTGACTGTTATTGGTACTGGTAATTATCAATTAGTTATTCCATGTGTTTAGTTTATATATGTTGTTTTATTTAAAATTTTTTCCCTTTTCTGCTTTTGATGATAATGTCCCAATGGGTCAGAGACAGACACATTCATGGCAAATTAAGAAAGGGTAGCCTGGGAAGCATGATAGCTTTCATTAAATGCTGTCACTTGAGGCATCTGGGGCCTTAAAAGCTAGCAAGCGGCCATCTAAGATGCATCAATTGGTCCCAACCATCTGGAGTAAAGAGGAGTGAAGAACACCATGGACACAAGGAAAGTATTAGCCCAAGAGGTGGAAAGGGCCACATAAACGAGAGACTGCATCATCCTGAGACCAGAAGAACTAGATGGTGCCCAGCTACCACCAATGACCACCCTGACAGGGAACACAACAGAGAGTCCTGGTTGGAGCAGGAGAAAAGGTGGGGTGCAGAAGTCAAATTCTAGTAAAAAGACCAGACTTAATGGTCTGACTGAGACTGGAGGAACCCCAGAAAGCATGGCCCTCGGACTAAAACAATTCCTGAGGCCAACTCTTCAGACAAAGATTAGACTGGACTATGGGACATAAAATGATATCGTGAAGAGTGTGCTTCTTAGCACAAGTAGCTACATAAAACTGAATGGGCAGCTCCTGTCCAGAGGCAAGATGAGAAGGCAGAGAGGGTCAGGATCTGGTTGGATGTGAAACATCGGGTGGAAAGGAGGAGTGTGCTTTCACAGTATAGGGAGAGCAGTTAGGGTCACATAACAATGTGTGTATAAATTTTTGTATAAGAAACTAAAAAAAAAAAAATGCTGTCACTTGAAGGGGGGCCGGTGAACAGAGTAATTCTGTGTTTCCCCCAGTAGTTATCAGTTATAAAAACCAAAAACCAAACCTGTTGCCGCTGAGTCGATTCCAACTCATAGCGACCCTAGAGGACAGCATAGAACTGCCCCATAGGGTTTCTAAGGAGCACTTGGTGGAATCGAACTGCCAACCTTTTGGTTAGCAGCCATAGCTCTTAACCACTGTTATCAGCTATAGGGAGACGAATTTTGGCTCAACAGGAAGATGAACTTGCTAATCATCAGAGCTGCCCAAAGAGAAAATGGGCTGCCTTGGGAGGTAGAGAGTTCTTATGGTTGAGGTTGTGCAGTGGGGTTTGGATACTTTTTTGGTGCAGTGTTGTAGCAGGGTTCAAGCATCAAAGAGTTGGTTGGCTGAAAGTTTTATGTCCCTTCTAGTCATGAGGATCAATGATTCAAAGATATAACAACAGACACTTTAAAAATTCTCTCCTCCCCCTCTTTTCTTCATCTCCAGCCCTCTCTTGCCTTAGCTAGAAAATTCCACGTCTTTTCTGTCCCCTTCTCTAGTCCAGTTCCAGCCTCTCATTCACTCTCTCCTTTTCCCCTTCAATCTTGAGACGTCATTTTTTGGGGGAATAGTCCTGCTTTCTATGCATTAGCTTAACTTCCTCTGGCTGCCCACCAGATTGAAAGGCAGGATGGACTGCTGAGAGTCTATGTCTCTGGGGCTAGGCCTGGGGATTTCTAATGCAGCAGGGTGTCTGTGACAAAGATGTCATGGGTAAGTGGCTGAGAGATGCCATGGATGGAGTGTTACTGCCTGACACACTGTCTGGGGCTGCAATCTAGAAAAGCACAGAGGGTATAATTAATGCCATACAAGTATTGTCTAATGTCATAATAAACCTGCCTGCAATGGCTTCTCACGGGCATTTTTCTGATTCTTGGTGCTAAGCTTCATGAGTCCCTGTCACTGCTTTCCAGACATGTCATCATTTTGCAGGTTATAATTTGCAAAATGAGAGAGACACCTATTAGCATGGAGCCAGTTAAGGTTATACCAGTGACTTCATTATACACCATGTTTCTTGCAAGTTTGTAATTACACAGTTAAAAAAAATTGCCCAAGGCAGTCACTTGACATAGATACATAGTTCCAGTCCACAAGAATTATTGATATAATTTTGTTTTGCCTTTCTTTTATTTAAAAAGTAGATTAAAAAAAAATCAGGGAACTACTTAGTCTGTGTGTATGGAAATCCCAATGCAGTTTCAATGCCTAAAGTTTATAGGTGTTACATAATTGTATCTTGGATCTTGAGAAATGTTAATTTGGCAGGCAGTAACCCCCTCTTAGGTCCCTAGGTGGTGAAAACGGCTTGCACTCGAGTGCTAAGCTAGAGGTTACCCATTGCTGACGAGTCGATTCCGACTCATAGCGACCCTATAGGACAGAGTAGAACTGCCCTATAGGCTTTCCAAGGAGCAGCTGGTGGATTTGTACTGCTGACCTTTTGGTTAGCAGCCTGAGCTCTTAACCACTGTGCCATCAGGTCTCCCCCTAAAGGTTGGTGGTTTGAATTTACACAGTGGTACCATGGAAGAAAAGGCCTAGTGATCTGCTCTGTTAAGATTCTTGTTGTGTGCTGTTGAGTCGATTTCAACTCGTAGCAACCCTATAGGACAGAGTAGAGCTGCCCCATGGAGTTTCCTAGGCTGTAATCTTTATGGGAACAGATGGCCAGGTTTTTTCTCCTATGGAGCTGCTGGTGGATTCAAACTGCTGACCTTTTGGTTAGCAGGAGCGCACTTAACCATTGCACCACTAGGGCTCTCTCATGGATTGAATTGTGTCTCCTCAAAATGTGTGTCAACTTGACTAGTTCATGATTCCCAGTATTATGTAATTGTCCATCATTTTGTCATCTGATGTGATTTTCCTGTGTGTTGTAAATCCTACCTCTATGATATTAATGAGGTGGGATTAGCAGCAGTTATGTTAATGAGGCAGGACTCAATCTACAAGATTAGATTGTGTCTTAAATCAATCTCTTTTGAGATATAAAAGAGAGAAGTGAGCAGAGAGACATGGGGACCTCATACCACCAAGAAACAAGAGCCAGGAGAATAGTGTGCCCTTTGGGCCCGAGGTCTCTGCGTTGAGAAGCTCCTCAACCAGGGGAAGACTGATGACAAGGCCTTCCTCCAGAGCCGACAGAGAGAGAAAGCCTTCCCCTGGAGCTGACACCCTGAATTTGGACTGGTAGCCTTCTAGACTGTGAGAAATATCTCTTTGTTAAAGGCATCCACTTGTTGTATTTCTGTTATAGCAGCACTAGATGACTAAGACAGGCTCCTTCTGTTAAGATTACAGCCAAGAAAACCCTATGGAACAGTTCTACTCTGTAATGCATGGGGTCAACATGAGTCAGAATTGACTCCATGGCAACTAACGACAACAAAGCCTCTCTTGCTTCAATGGAAGTGGACCCGCCTGACCATTTATTTCTAGAGATCTTTTCTTCCAGGATGCTGCTACTATAGATCGTGTGTGGATTCAAAGGGCGATGGTGAGATATGGACTTGACTAGGGGTGGCTACTGGTTCTGAGTCCTCACTACGGCAATACCTTGTTAAGTGTGGGGAACTCTGTGAGCCTGGCCTGTAAGTTTGAGTCCAGTAGCACACACTTGCAGGGCCCACATCCCTAGTACACTATCAAATCAACCAGAAAGACAGCTAATCCAAGAGTCTGCAGGTAGCTGGCCATCTTTTCTCATCAAAGGAGAAAGAGCTCCTTTCACTTTATCCCCACCTGAGAACCCTTGTCTCACCAGCCAGCTGGTCCTCACCAGCTCAGTGACCAGCGGGGAGTCTGGTTTATAGAGTTCTCTCTACTTCTTCCTCTAATTTCTCCCTGGGAAACTCATGTCTATCAAGTCCCAGTCACTGGATGTCCTGCCTCAATTTACTGTTTATTCCATCATGTCTCATTATACCTCATTATAATTAGAAGAGCTCCTGAGAGGTTTCTTCTCTCAGGAGATTGATATTAAGTCTCTTCATGTGATTTCTGGTTAATCCATCAACTTAAGTAAAATTGCTGGCTCAAAGGGTATTTTTTTTTTTAAATATTTTATTGTACTTCAGGTGAAGGCTTACAGATCAAACAGTTTCTTATGTAACAGTAGTACACATGCTGTTTTATGACTTTGGTTAACAACCCCACAACATTTTAACCCTCTGAATTCTCAGGTTTTATTTTATTTATTTATTTTTTGGTGAAAATACACATAGCCAAAGATACACCATTTCAAAACTTTTTACGTACACATTTAAGTGACATTGACTATGCTCTTCCAATTGTGCTGCCATTCGCACCCAAGATGAAGGCTTACAGGACAAAATAGCCTCCCATTTAACAGTTACTACAAATGTTGCCCTATAACAATGGTTAACAATCTCACAACACATCAACAGTATCCTTACTCAACTTGTGTTCCTTATCATCAGCTTCCTACTCCCCCTCTGCCTTCTGGCCCTTGTCACTGGACTCCTGTACCTCGTTAGTCTCATTTAGTTTTACTGGGCTGTCCACTCCCAGGCTGAACAGTGAACCTCGAAGGTAACTTCACCTCTGAGCTGAAAGGGTGTCTGGGGGCCATTCTCTTGAGGTTTCTCTAGTCTCCTTTAGGCCAGTAAATACGGTCTTTTTTTTTTTTTGGTGAGTTAGAATTATGCTCTACATCCTTCTCCAGCTCTGTCCAGAAGCCTCTGTTGTGATCCTGGTCAGAGCAGTCAGCGGTGGTAGCCGGGCACCATCTAGCTGTACTGGACTCAGTCCGGTGGAGGTCTTGGTAGCTGTGGACAGTTAGTCCTTTGGACTAATCTTTTCGTTGTATCCTGTTCTCTTCGTTCTCCCTTGCTCCCGAAGGGATGAGACCAGTGTAGTATCTTAGATGGCTGCTCACAGGCTTTTAAGACCCCAGACACTACTCACCAAGGTAGAATGTAGAGCATTATTTTTATAAGTAGTGTCATGCCAATTGAGCTAGGTGTTCTCAAAGGGTATTTTAAAGCTCTTCTTTTCTTTCTTTCTCATGGTAAATATATATGTAACAAAACATTTGGCATTTCAACATTCCTCACATGTATAATTCAGTGACATTAATTGTCTTCATCATTTGTACAATCATTATATTAACTTTATAAATCAGACATACCAAAGAGAATATCTTTACACCTTATAAGGTCCACTAAAAATAAAATATTGTCTATTTTTTTCTTTACAGTTTGAATATATATTTCTCTACCCAAGAGCCATGATCCCGAAAAGCTCAGGATAAATGGAATTCTTATAAATTCTGTCTTATTTTACCACTGATTTACATGATCAGATCTGAGCTTAGATCTTAGCTTAATTCCTCTCAGATGGTCATTTAGCAGGAGATCCTAATCATCTGCTCCCAGGTTTTACTATCAAGGAGTTAATGATCTTCAAACCAGTCCTTTAATTCACTAAAGACCTGATATTTTTTATGTGAAAACATTTCAAGGCAAAGAAGAGTTCTGTAATGCAATGGGTCAGACCCAATTTCTCTTAGACAAGGTCAGATGTATGTCTCTTGGGTGTTGTTTAATGGGAGGTGGGAACGACTGGGTGTCAGAAAACCTGGGTTTTAGCCCTGATTTTGCTGCTAACTTGCACATACATCCTGCTGCTCCTTCTCTTTGCCCATGGCAGACATTGCCAATAGATCAAGGTAAGCTGTCTAGCAGAGCCCAGAGACAGCTTCAGAATTCTTCTCAAGGTAGTTCTCTAGGCAGCTACTGTTAATTGATTAGGGTTACTAGAGATGAAAATTAGTTGCCACTTTAGGACAAAGCAATTCTTTCTTGTCCAAAATTCTATTTTATGATCATATTATATGTAATCAATGTCATATACATGTATACATATATACATAGATATACATGTACATATATAATATGTATGTATATATATACATGTATATATATATATATATATATATATATATAAACACTAAAAACCAAACCCATTGCTGTTGAGGCGATTAGATTCCAACTCATAATGACACTATAGCACAGAGTAGAACTGCCCCATACAGTTTCCAAGGAGCACCTGCTGGATTTGAACTGCTGACCTTTTGGATAGCAGCCGTAGCTCTTAACCACTATGCCACCAGGGTTTCCATATATATATATATATATATATGTATATATATAGGAAAGGACAAAGTAATAGAACAATACCTATTTCCTTCCCTCTGAAGAGGATTTCCCAAGAGTCATCACTCTGATGGGTCTGGGTCTTCGTGAGACGTGCTGGAACCTCAGGAACTTGGGTCCTGGGGAGGCTGAGGAAGTCAGGACTGAACAGGAGGACAGAGGCTAAGGATACTGACACAGCTGCAATAAATAGATTCAAAGGGTGACTTAGAGCTCCAGCACCCAATGTTGAAATGACTGAAACATTTGAGCTTGTTTCAGCAGGTGTTGGATTTCAGAGTCCAATCTGAGGCAGGAAAGTGGGCATAAGAGCAGGAGACGATAGAGGGTAAGGTGCCGATTTTTGCGTCCATTCAGAGCAAGTCCTCAGCTAGCGAATAGGGCCATGGAGACCAGGGTTCAGCTCCAGAGGGAGAGGGCTCCCAGAGGTAAGGTAGGTGTCAAAGTCCCCACCAAAGAGGATAGATTTGGTGAGGACTGGAGTTGAGCCCTTGTGGTGCAGTGGTTAAGAGCTCGGCTGCTAACCAAAAAGTTGGTGGTTCAAATCCACCAGCCGCTCCTTGGAAACCGTTGGGTTTTTTTTGGAGTTGAGGTACAGAGCTAGCAAGGAAAGGCTGCAGTCTCATGGGAATGCAGAAAATCAGGCATACCCCAAGCACACTCAGTACTAGATCCAGGACAGAGATGCTAAACTGCTGTTAGACTCCAGCAAGAGGGTCTGGGGAAAGCTAGTCTGTCACCAACCTTGGCAGGTGTTTTAGATTTTACAGCACTCATGTCCTGGGAGTATGAGCACATAAACCAAGGATCTGCCTGAATTGCAGACATATCCTATGCTGTAGCCAACTCACTCAGAGTCAGACTTAATAAAAGCATGCAGAGTTTCCGGGTGCAGGTGCCTCCCCCAGGCTATTTCAGAGCTGCTGAAGACAGAGGGGACGTAACTCTTATAAAGCTTGTGGGAACAATTCTTTGATTGAGTTGGGTCTGGAGATTGACTCCAATAGGAAGTCTCAATTGTGATTTTCCTTTCCCAGCTGTCTCTTGATGTGCCCTGGGGATGGAGCTCAATTACAGGCCTCACTCTAGAGATGGAGCTGTCCAGAAAACCTGAGCAGCTTGACATGCTCTTTCATAATCATTGCCACTTAACACAGAGGTGGGTGTTGTTGTGTGTTGTTGAATCAATCCCGACTCGTAGCGACCCTATAGGACAGGGTAGAACTGCCCCATAGGGTTTCCAAGGCTGTAATCTTTATGGAAGCAGACTGTCATATTGTTCTCCTGTGGAGCTGCTAGTGGGTTCGAACCACTGACCTTTCAGTTAGCAGCTGAGTACTTAACCACTGCACCACGAGGGCTCCTTAAATCCTTTTATTCTCCACCGCCTGCACTGGGAATAGGGAATAGGGATCTTCTCCATTTTTTAGACCCAGTATGGTGCTGCCCACTTTGGGTCTGTTTGCAGTCAGAGCTAAATCCATCTGGAGATCAGGTTTCAGTGCCATGTCCTCTCGTTTGTTTACTGCAGCAAATCTCAATCCTGGCGGCATATTAGAATCACCTGAGGAGCTTTCAAAACCAATCCTGTGCCTGGACCCAGAGTCACTAGGTGGTGCAAACGATTAATGCACTCGGTTACTAACTGAAAAGTTGGAGGTTAGAGTCCACCCAGAGGCATCTTGGAAGTCCTGGCAATCTACTTCTGAAAAATTAGCTGTTGAAAAACCAGTAGAGCACAGTTCTACTCTGACATGAGTGGACTTGATGGCAACTGATAGTTTGGTTACACCTAGGCCCACCCCAAAGGTTGATTTCACTGGTCTGTGATGGGGGCTGGACACTGATTTATATATATATATATTCAGGCTTTCTAGGTAAGTCTAATGTATCCCAGGGTTGAGAATCTTTGGGTTAGTTACTAGGCTCTAGAAATGGTAGTTAGTCCTGACAACAATGGCTGGAGTTACTATTTTTATTGTTCCTCTGAATGTAGTGTATCACTTCCCTAGGCTTAATCTAGGGCCCCTGTATTGTAATTAACTGTTTATTGTCTGGGTCTTTTCTAGATTTTAAGTTCCTTGAGGGCAGGGACTGCATTTAGCTCACTCTTCATTCCCCATGCCTGGCACAGAGTAAGGACTCAGTGTTTATTGAATACATAAATTGGCAAGAGACTAATTTTGCTGACCAGGATAACAATGGATATGAAATATGGGCACCTATAGTTGTGTAAAACATGTAAAGTGAAAGGTCCAGACTGAGGGCAACCAAAAAAATGGACCAAGAGGCTTATGTGCCCTATGAGCATTGTCATGCATAGATTTTCTGACTTGAGGACCAAGTTCCATGCACAAACATATTTAAAAAACAAAAACAAACAACAACAAACAGCCAAGATAACGACTTGTGTATTGTAGGAATGTTTTATAAGCCATGATATGTTTCTACAAAATTATCCACAGTAACTAGAGAACCAGACATGAATTTGAACTCATTTGGCCAAAAGGCAGGCAAGATCCAGAAAGACACTGTGTTACTGCAGTAGGAATCTTGTGCACACATTTGTTAGAACAGTTATGAACATATTAGGTGCTCTGGATGAAAGCAAAAAGGCCAAATGGGATAAATATGTAAAGGCCTGACTTCCTTCCTATAACTAAATGAAAAATGATATGGCCAAGAGAGAGTCATGATCTTAACAGGGCAGTTGCTCACCTAAATGCCCCTTTGTGGTGTTTTCAGCCTTGGGGCGCATAGCTTGGAGAAGGAAGTGCAGGTGATTAAAAAGCTTAATCCATTATTTTTTTCCCTTTTGTACATCACCAGAGTATGTGGAGGGTGATCATGGGTAAGAGCTGCATCAGCACAGAGTCCTCAGGTTACAGAGACAGAGAAGCAACATCACAGACACGCATGTGACAGAGCAGGCTGGAGGAAAGCAAATCCTTTTATAGTTGCCAGATAATAAAGACTCAATAGAAATTGATGTTTGAGATAGGTTTTTGCTATTCAGGGTATGTCTTGAGAGCAACAAGAATCTCCACTATTATAACATATACTTTTCCTCATAAGTATAACTGAAAAATTTAAGTGACTCTTATGAAAATGACTTATTTGCTCACTCAATGAGCAGTTTCTACACTGGCTATCACATGTCCTGAAGCAGTTTTACAAATTGCCTTTATTGCTTTTATATAGAATGTATGGTGGGGTTCTTCAGATTATGGATGCTGCCAAACTTGACATTCTACCTTGAATGTATCCAACATTTCTATTCTCAGATGTCTTCACTTTTTCTTCATTTTTATCATCAGCACCAGCAGCTGACTTTTTTAGGGGCCATTTTTCACACAGAAATAAAATGTTAGTCACTTCGTAAAAGTTACGGCATACATGACAATAAGAAGAGAATGACTAAATCATGCTGAGATACAGTTTGGTCAGGTTTATCCACTAGCTAAGTTGGTGACTTGGCTCAGACCACACTGATCCTGCAAAATATGAGACTGAAATTTGTGTCTCAGAGAGACTGCAAAATAGTACATGCCATGAGCTTAGGTGTCCTTCAAGAATGGTCAACACTGTGAATGTTAAATCCAATAGGGCTTTGTAGATGACAGAAGTCATCTGTACTTAAAAATTGTATATTGGGACTCTACTCATCTAGAACCAAAGAGAAAGAAGGAAACCAGAGACTCAGAAAGAAGTAGTCTATGGGACTAATAGTAGACACAAACCATGGCCTCATCTACCCTGAGACCAGAAGAACTAGATGGTGCCCAGCTATTACTACTGACCATTCTGATCAGTGCCACAATAGATACATCCCGACAGAATAGGAGAAAATATGGAACAGAACTTAAATTCTTAAAAAGTCCTGACTTAAGTTGATTGGTTGAGACTAGACGACTCCGTGAGACTATTGCCCTGAGATACTCTTTAAACCTTAAACCAAAACAATCCCTTGAGGTCACCTATCAGCTAAATAACAGATTGGCTCATAAAATAAAGAATATCACCCATGAGTAATGAGCTCCTTTAAAAAATCATTTGTTGTTGTTGTTGTTGGGTGCCATCGGGTCAGTTCCAACTTATAGCGACCCCACGTACAACAGAATGAAACACTGCCCAGTCCTGTGCCATCCTCACAATTGTGGCTATGTTTGAGCCCATTGTTGCAGCCACTGAGTCAATCCATCTCAAGGGTCTTCCTCTTTTTCATTGACCCTCTACCTTACCAAGCATGAGGTCCTTCTCCAGGGACTGGTCCCTCCTGATAACATGTCCAATCTCGCCAGCCTTGCTCCCAAGGAGCACTCTGGCTGTACTTCTTCCAAGACAGACTTGTTCGTTCTTCTGAAAGTCCATACTATATTTAATATTCTTTGCCAACATCATAATTCAAAGGCACTAGTTCTTCTTTGGTCTTCCTTATTCATTGTCCAGTTTTCCCATACATATGAGGTGATTGAAAATACCATGGCTTGGGTCAGGCACACCTTAGTCCTTTGCTTTTTAACACTTTAAAGAGGTCTTTTGCAGCAGATTTGTCCAGTTCAAAATATCATTTGATTTCTTGACTGCTGCTTCCATGGGTGTTGATTGTGGATCCAAGTAAAATGAAATCCTTGACAATTTCAGTATTTTCTTTGCTTATCATGATGTTGCTTATTGGTTCAGTTGTGAGGATTTTTATTTTCTTTATGTTGAGGTGTGATCCGTACAGAAGGCTGTAGCCTTTGATCTTCATCAGTAAGTGCTTCAAGTCCTCTTCACTTTCAACAAGCAAGGTTGTGTCATCTGCATATCGCAGGTGTTAATGAGTCTTCCTCCGAACTTGATGCCCCATTCTTTTTCACATAGTCCAGCTTCTTGAGTTATTTGCTCAGAGTACAGATTGAATAAGTATGGTGAAAGGATATAATACTGGCACACACCTTTCCTGATTTTAAACCACACAATATCCCTTTGTTCTGTTCGAATGACTGCCTCTTGATCTATGTACAGGTCCTGCATGAGCACAATTAAGTGTTCTGGAATTCCCATTCTTCACAATGTTATCCATAATTTGTTACGATCAACATCATTGAATGCATTTGCATAGTCGATAAAACACAGGTAAACATCTTTCTGGTATTCTGTGCTTTCAGCCAAGATCCATCTAACATCAGCAATGATATCCCTGGTTCCATGTCCTCTTCTGAAGATGACTTGAATTTACATCTGTTGCACCATTTTTTAATTGTCTTTAGCAAAATTTTACTTGCGTGTAATATTAATGATATTGTTCAATAATTTTTACAGTCTACTGGATTACCTTTCTTTGGAATGGGCACAAATATAGATTTCTTGCAGTCAGTTGGGCAGGTAGCTGTTTTCCAAATTTGTTGGCATAGATGAGTGAGCACCTCCAGCACTGCATCCCTTTGTTGAAACATCTCAATTGGTATTCTGTCAATTCCTGGAGCTTTGTTTTTGGCCAATGCCATCAGTGCATCTGGGACCTCTTCCTTCAGTACCATTGATTCTTGATCATATGCTACCTCCTGAAATGGTCGAACATCGACCAATTCTGTTTGGTCCAGTGATTCTGTATATTCCTTCATCTTCTTTTGATTCTTCCTTCATCGTTCAATATTTTGCACATAAAGTCCTTTAGTATTGCAGTTTGAGGCTTGAGTTTTTTCTTCAGTTCTTTCAGCTTGAGAAATGCTGAGCATGTTCTTCCCTTTTGGTTTTCTAACTCCAGGTCTTTACACATTTCATTATAATACTTTACTTTGACTTCTTGTGCTGCCCTTTGAAATCTTCTGTTCAGCTCTTTTACTTCATCATTTCCTCCATTTGCTTTAGCTACTCTACATTCCAAAGCAACTTTCAGAGTCTCTTCTGACATCCATTTTGGTCTTTTCTTTCTTTCCTGTCTTTTTAATGACCTTTTGTTTTCTTCATGTATGATCACCTTGATGTCATCCCATAACTCGTTTGGTCTTTGGTCATTAGTGTTCATTGAGTCAAATCTATCCCTTGAGGTGGTCTCCAGATTCAGGTGAGATGTACTCAAGGTCGTATTTTGGCTCTCATGGACTTGTTTTAATTTTCTTCAGCTTCAACTTGAACTTGAACTTGCAAAGGAGCAATTGATGGTCTGTTCTGCAGTCAGCCCCTGACCTTGTTTGACTGATGATATTGAGCTTCTCCTTTGTCTTTTTCCACAGATGTAGTTGATTTGATTCCTGTGTATTCCATCCAGTGAGGTCCACATGTATACTTGCCCTTTATGATGTTGAAAAAAGGTATCTGCAATGAAGAAGTCATTGGCCTTGCAGAATTCTATCATGTGATCTCTGTCGTCATTTCTGTTACCAAGGCCGTATTTTCTGACCACTGAAAAGATCATCTATATGAGACCAAATGGTCAAAAGTTACTCTAAAGCAAAGATAAGAAGGTAAGGGAGCAGGGAAACTAGAGTACCAGTTGGTACAACCAGAACAGAATGAATGAGACAGATGACACATTGTGAAAAGTATAACCAATATCACTGAATAATATGTGTAGAAGTTGTTAAATGGGAAGCTAATCTTCTGTGTAAACTTTCGCCGTAAACACAATGAAATATTACTAAAAAATTGCATATTAAATGACTGCAAAGGAGGAGGATAAATAGGAAGCAGCATTTGCCAAGAGCTATCTGAAATACAAACAAAAAGATTTGGAAGAGATAAGAATGCCCCTTAGCCTGCTGGTTGACAGTTAACACCAGCTTCTCCATGAGTAGGAAATGGAGACTCGGGTGAAAACTGCCTTGTATCCTCTGTCATTTGTTGTGTACTGACAGCAGAGTAACCCAGTAGCATCCTTATTTCAGAGAAGATGCTTAGGTATTCTCGAGAAATTATTTCATCACCTTCACAAAGTTTCACGTTAAAGACTGCTAGTGGTGCAGTGGTTAAGCACTCGGTTGCTAACCAAAAGGTCAGTGGTTTGAACCCCCACCCCCACCATAGCTCAGCGGGAGAAAAGATCTGCAATCTGTTCCCGTAAAGATTACAGCCTAGAAAACCATATGGGGCAGTGCTACTCTGTCATATACAGTGGCTATGAGTCAGAATCGACTCAATGGCACACAAGAATAACAACCAAAATTGAGTGACTCCCTGTGTAATTATTATAGTCAAGGTCATGGTCCCCATTAAGCCAAATAAGAGCCCCCCACCTCCCTGCAAATTTCTGCTTCAGTGAGCATTATTTTCTTTTCTTTTTTTTTTTTTCCTGTCTGGGCAGTAGAATCACTAGGGTTGGTGTCACCTCTCCCCACTATGCTAATGACCACAATATTGTAGCTAAAACGCCAGAAAATTTGACAAAATCGGCAACTATAAAAACACTGGCAGCAATGAAAACAACAGAGTGTGCTTGGAGCACATACGGATGAAACCACATGGTTCATAGCATCATTGTAATTGTGTAATAACGACAGCTTTGACTGGAGCACATTAAACCAAATCATTGCCGTGGAGTTGACTCTGACTCATAGCAACCCTGTAGGACAGGGTAGAACTATGCCACAGAGTTCTCATAGGAGTGGCTGCTGGATTTGAACTGCCAGCCTTTTGGTTAGCACCCAAGCTTTTAACCACTATGCCACCGGGAGTGCATTAGAAGATTCAAAAAGTAAATTAGCATAGAGTTTTAGTCTTGTAGGTATATTGATACATGTAAGCTGGGCTTACGAAAAAATTTTTGTTGTAGCTTTAGGGATATTTTTATAAAAAATAATAAATTTCTGCTGAAACACTGCACAAAAATTTTATAAACAGTTATTTTGGTGTCACCCCCTGCAACAGTGTCACCCTGGTGTAGTCTGCACCCCCTCAGCCCCTTAGTGACACCACTGTGTCTGGGAGTACTATGCATAGATTCTCCCAACGGTGAAAACCAAAACAATCAAATCCACTGCTGTTGAGTCAACTCCAACTCACAGTGACCCTCAAGAACAGAGTAGAACTGCCCCATAGGGTTTCCAAGGAGAAACTGGTGTATTTGAACTGCCAACCTTTTGGATAGCAGCTGAATGCTTAACCACTATGACACCAGGGCTCCTCCCAATGGCAGGTAGTGTATAAACACTAGGAGCAATTCTTTCTATTTGTGTACTTGTTTGACTTGCTTCCAGAAATTCAAATGTCCAGAGATCTAAAATTATACAACGGTTGAAAGATTATTTAAATTGTAAGAGGTTCCTTTAAAAAATCATCTCTTAGTATACTTAAAAAAAGTTTTGGCTTATCAAAAATCACTGTTCAAAGCACCTTTTCAGTGGCAAAGCTTAGGTGTTGGGTCCCACACATGTTTTCTCAGTGTGTTTAGCTTGTCCTGGCTCACAGATGGACACCCTCCACCTCCACCTACTTCATATAGACTTAGGCCCTCAATCAACCCTTGATCACAGCGATGCCAGCTGCCTCTTCAGCGACTCTTTCCTCCTGAGTCTAGTGTGGCTCTATACCTTCAATATCTTCCTCTCTGTTGAAGTGAGAGACCTCAGGAACTCTATAAAAGTTTTCTTCCTCTGTGCCTTGGTGTCCAGGGAACCTGTCTTGGTGCTGCCTTCTGAGTCTGCCTGTTGCATCTGGCCTGCCTTTGGGTCCAAACTTTTAAGCTTGAATCTGTTATGGCCTCTGCCTGCCTCCTTACACCGGGTGCCATCAAGTTGATTCTGACTCATGGCAACCCCATGCGTGTCAGAGGAGAACTGTGCTCCTTAGGTTTTCCAATGGCTGATTTTTGGAAAGTAGGTTGTCAGACCTTTCTTCCAAGGTGCCTTCGAGTGGACTCGAACTGCCAACCATTCGATTAGTAGCTGAGCTTGTTAATTATTTGTACCACCCAGGGACTCAGCCTGCCTTCTTAGACCCCATGAGTCATCATACAGTTCCTTGCTTCCCAGCGCCTTTGTCCTTGGCACTGCTTCCCATCTCTCTTTGTTCTGCATTTCACCACGTGGATCCACCTTGCCCTTTCACTTACTCAGCACGCTCCTGCTATCTCAGCCTGGGCGGAGGTCCCAGTGTCTGGGAGGCAGCTTGGATACCCTAAGTGATCTCCAGACGCTTGTGCTTTCCAATTATGTTGGCATCTCCCACGCAGGGCCAGGACTACTCATGAGTACACAGTTGAGGGCAGCCATTGAACAGCTTCTCAACTGAATTCTCTTCAAGCAGCCCTTACTTCACTCTCATTTGTGGTTATGGCTGGAAATGTTAAAATGAATGGTATTCTGCACCAGGGAGAAGTGTCCATTCTAATTTCATTCACATGTTTGGATATTAGTTGTAATTAAGACTTGGTGTGAAGTCAGCTCTTCATACCTCGAGGGAATTACTAACTAATGTATTGAGTGTGTGTGTACTTTGAGGTTTTCTTTCCTTCGTTGGAGCTTTCAGATCTGAAGAACATAACGATATTTGATCTTCTTGGCTGACAAGTTGGTTTGGCAGGCTCAGGGGACAGCAATAGATGTTTTCTAAGTTGTTTGCTAACTACCATGGAAGACAATTAGAGAGGCCCAGCCTGCCTGCTGCACTGATTCCCCTTTAAACCTCAATTAGGGTGAAAGTCACACCATGTGTTTCATACTGAATCCTCATGCTTGTGCCCTGGCTGCAGAGAAGACTAGGAAATAAGGTTCCGACTTCTACCTTGGGGAAGCAGTAATCATAAGGTGGAAGCTTTCTTAAATACAAGGAAGGGTATTCAAACAGTGCTGGGTGCTAGAAATTATAAAAAATATCTTTGGCACTCACTGTTCAGGCTTTGGGTCTGTTCTGTGCTTCAGCAATGACTTTGAAATGGGAGATAATGCCTTTCACCCCTCATTAATGCCTTAGGCTTCCATCATCTTACATAGATTTATTATTATAATAAAAAAATTACATGATGGAAGAAAAACAACCTACAGAGGAGTCCTACATTTTATAAAGAGTATTTTTTATTTTTGTTGAAGGGTGTATGCACATAATTTTAAAAGTCATTTAATGTTAAAAGGCTTATTTAAAAATAGCCAGCTGTCCCCTGCTTAACAGTCCTCCTCCATCTGTCCAGAAGTAATCACTTTTAACTTTGAATCTTTTTTTCTTCTAATATTTACCTCCATATTTCTAAATAATATGTATACACTTCTCTCTCTTTATTAATTACTTTTAGACATTGTTTATTACCTTCCTATTATGGGGAGATCAGAATTTTAAATCTTCACACTCACTTTCTCTCTTTCCACCCTCCCACTATAATTAAATCACTGTTTAACTATGTTGTTGTTAGTTGCTGTTGAGTTCTGTGTAGAGTAGAACTGCTCTGTAGGGTTTTCAAGGCTGTGACCTTTCGGAAGCAGATCACCAGACCTGTCTTCTGAGGTGCCTCTAGGTGGGTTTGAACCTCCAACTGTTTTTCAATATAACTATATAATGTTGCTCACTCTTGAGTGTACTATTATATTTCCTTCTTGAATAATTTGTTTTTTCTAGAATTAATAATTATTTATTTTCATTTCTTTTACTTTCTGGAATCTCTGGCTAGATCTTCCCAGACCTTCCCACAGTTCTGTAAAATTCCGCTCAATTCAGTTTTCCACACACATCTGCCAGATAATCTATCAGTTAACATTTTAACCTTTCTCGGAGTCCAGTCTCCTAGAGCCCTCTTCCCCTTGGTTAAGTCATAACTAGTTCTCTAGATGGCTTCCCAGGTGTCAGTATGGGCCTTCTCTTAGTCTTTCTCCTATGTTGATTTTCCTAGTTCCTGAATCTCATACATTCTTTCTTCTTGGTTGACTCCAACATTTTTGTGGAGCACATTTTCCTGTAGCTTTCTGAGAAAGGGGTGCATGAGAGATAAATTTCATGAGACTGTGCTTGTCTTTATTGTATTTTCAGAATTGATTGATAGTTTAACTAGGTATAGAATTTTAGATTGGAAACCATTTTCCTCAAAGTTTGTAAGGTTTTATTCTAGTTTCTTCTAGCTTTCAGTATTGCTGTTTAAAAATCTAATGCCATTCCCATTCCCAATCTTTTGTATGTAATTTGTTTTTTCCTTCCATGAAGTTTTGAGATCTTTCCTTTATCCATGGTATTCTGAAATTTCACAGATGATGTGCTTTTATTCATTCAGTGTGTTGCATCCTTGACGGACTCTTTAATTTGAATAGTTGTGTCTTTTTGTCCTGGGAATTTTCTTGTAGTGTTTCTTTAATAGTTTCTTCCCCACTACGTTTCCTGGTCTCTTTTTTTGGAATTCCTATTAGGCAGATACTAAAACCTCAAAAACCAAACCAGTTGCCTTCTGGTCAACCCTGATTCATGATGATTCCATGTGTGTCAGAGTAGAACTGCTCTCCATAGGGTTTTTAATGATTTTTTGGAAGTAGGTCATCAAGCTTTTCTTCTGAGGCACCTTTGGGTGGACTTAAACCACCAACTTTTGGTTGGCAGCAAGTGTGTTAACCATTTGTACCACCTAGGGACTCCAAACCAAACCAAACCAAACCCATTGCCATCAAGTCAATTCTGACTCATAGCAACCCTATAGGACAGAATAGAACTGCCCCATAGGGTTTCCAAGGAGCTGCTTGTGGATTCCAACTACTGACCTTTTGGTTAGCAGCCGAACTCTTAACCACTGCGCCACCAGGGACTCCAGGCTTTTCTTATCTTTTTTTCTTAGTCTTCATCTCTTCATCTTTATGTTCAAGTTTAAAAAACTAGATATAATATTTAAATTTCTAAGAGCTTATTCTTATTCTCTGATTGTTACCTTTAAAGCAATAGCAGCCTATCTTTCTTCACTCTTTGAAATTATTGATTATAGTTTCTTGATCATTTTCTCTTGCTTCATGCTTTATCTCTGTTTTTCTTTCTTTTTTTCTTCTGATCCCTTTTCTTCCTGTTTGTTTTAGTCACTTCTTTGAAGTTGCTGGCTGTCCCCAAATGCCTGGCATCCATTCATATTTAAAAGTGAGGCTCTAAAAGGTTTATTGGATGTGGACTATCTTGTCAACTTATAGGGCTTTCATTCAGGGAAATTTGTTGGCCAGCCAGATTGCCCCCAAATGTCATTATTTGCAGGTCTTTTTTTCTGAGATAGTTTACTTTCTAAAGTATACTTCAGAAGTATATGGCTATATGCCAGTGTTCTGGAGCTAGAATAAGGAAGAGGTTGGAGGTCTCACTTTCAGAATACAGTGTTCAGTTAAATCTTCTCAATTTGTGTCTAACACCTCATGTTCAGTGTTTCTGTGTCTGGTGTCCCTGAGATGAAACCTGTCTGGTTCAATTTATCCAGAGAATCTATACTATAGTGCCTGGATGAGAGAGGGAAACTACCTCACAGTACACAGTGATGGTTTTACTCCTGTCTTCTAGGTACCTGGTGATTCCAGTTTCTTAGTCTTTTTTGGGCTCTTCAGGGTAAATCAACTCTCTTCTCACTGGCATCTCCCTCTGAAGGCATTTGGATTTTATTTTACTCTGTCCTGCTAAGTCATTTGCCATTTCTCTATATGCTTTCTGTATTCATCTACTCTGGTTTTGGGTTATTGATGTCTCCTAGTATCAAAAGAAATTGAATTTGTGTTTCTTTTTTTTTTTTGTTCTTTTTATTTTACAGTGTTTTTCAATAAGAGACTATCTTTGTGAACACAAGGACATTATATGTTAGAAAGGGAGTGTGTGAATTACCTAGATTTATCCCAACAAGGTCGCCTAGGAGTAGGGTGAACGTATGATTTATTATCTAAACTAGGACATTTCAAAAGTAAGTTAGAATAGGGAAGAGGATTAGAGAAAAAGCTAATAAGTATACTCTGGGAATGTCTTGGGAAAACTGGGACATACGGTCACCCTACCTAGAACTCAAACTTTCTTTCAATCTCTTGAGTACCAACTGCACAATATATCATTTTTTTAAAAGAAAAATCTCTTTCTTTTAAAAGTTTTGTTTAATGCAGTGTGCAGTGTCCTTCATCTTGAATTCTGGCATGAATCCATAAGAACTAGGCTAGACAATGAGCTGAAAGACAGCCACTACGCTGTTCTCACAATTGCTTCTCCCTTCCTAACTCATTTTATCTTTGGCCAAACTTGTTCACTTCAACTTTTTCTTTCCTTCTTGTTATTGTTGTTAGGTGCTGTTCAGTCGATTCCATCTCATAGCGACCCTATGTACAACAGAACGAAACACTGCCCTGTCCTGCACCATCCTCACAATAGTTGCTATGCTTAAGCCCATTATTGCAGCCCTGTGTCAGTCCACCTCACTAGGTTTTCCTCTTTTTCTCTGACCCTCTACTTTACCAAGCATAATGTCCTTCTCCAGGGATTGATCCTTCCTGACAACATGTCCAAAGTATATGAGACATAGTCTCACCATCCTTGCTTCCAAGGAACATTCCAGTCACACTTCTTCCAAGACAGAGTTGTTCCTTCTTTTGGCAGTCCATGGTATATTCAATATTCTTTGCCAACACCGTAATTCAAAGGCACCAGTTCTTCTTTGGTCTTCCTTATTCATCATCCAGCTTTCATATGCATATGAGGTGATTGAAAACACCATAGCTTGGGTCAGGCGCGCCTTAGTCTTCAAGGTGACATCTTTGCTTTTCAACACTTTAAAGAGGTCTTTTGCAGCAGATTTGCCCAGTGCAATGTGTCTTTTGATTTCCTGACAGCTGCTTCCATGAGTGTTGATTGTGGATCCAAGTAAAATGAAATCCTTGACAACGTCAGTCTTTTCTCCATTTATCATGATGTTGCTTATTGGTCCAGTTTTGAGGATTTTTGTTTTCTTTATGTCTAGGATTGCTATGACGGCAATGCTTTCTTTCCTTGGGATGGATTATTTTCCAGGAGACTCCTACGTGCCTTATGTAAATTGACCCTTCCAAGGCATGCCCCACCAAACTTCCACTCAAACCCAGATATGTTTGAATTATAACATGAACACAGTCTAGGCTTTTAGGCTGGGAAGAGGCTGTGAGAAAATGTAGTCATGCTTGAACTGCTGCCTTGGGGTCTACAGAAAAAGAAAGGGCCGGTGACATGTTGAATTCATGAAGTCCCCTAGAGAAGCTGGAAACCCTGCTGGTGTAGTGGTTAAGGGCTACGTCTACTAACCAAAAGTTTGGCAGTTCTAATATACTAGGTGCTCCTTGGAAACTCTATGGGACATTTCTACTCTGTCCTATTGAGTCACTAGAAGTTGAAATTGACTCAACGGCAACGGGTCAATGGGTTTCTGGATAAGTTTATACCAGAAGATACAAGTTGCCCCATAAACACATATAGGTCCTTATCTTGAGACCTTGGAGCTCCTCTTCCACTTCTGACCCCAAGCCCTTATCTCCATCCCTTAGTTCAGCATGTTCTTTGTTGTTATTGAGGTGATTCTGACTCATGGTTACCCCATGTGTTACAGGCTAGTACTGCCCCGTAGGGTTTTCTTGGCTGTATTCTTTTTTTTTTGACTGAGAAAAAAGTTTGCACAGATATTTTTATTCAAGTACTTAAGAGGGTTTAAAAATTTTTGTATTGTATTTTTGGTGAAGGTTTACACAGCACTTTAGGTTTCCATTCAACAATTTGTATACAAACTGTTCAGTGACATTGGTCACATTCTTCACAATTTGTGAACATTCTCATTATTTCTGTTCTGGTTGTTCCCTTTTTTGGCTGTAATCTTAATGGAAGCAGATCATCAGGCCTTTTCTTCTATGGTACTGCTGGGTGGGTTTGAGCCACCAACCTTTAGATTAGCAGTCCAGCACAAGCCATTTTAGTTCAGTTTATTTTATCAAACTTGCATGGCACTTACTGCATGCCAGATAGTGAGTAGGTGCTGAAGACATGAAGATGAATCTTTGGATTCAAGGATCTTATGGTCTAGCTGGGCAGGGATGTAAGAGATACCTTCTTTAGGAACACAAGGAAGGAATCCCTTCCGATATGGGGTGGAGAGGAGAATCAAGTGGGGGATAGAAGCACTCAGCTTTCTGTGGTAACACTTTGTGGTATTTTGTTACAATAGCTCTAGGAACTAATATACTCTTTAAAGTGGGTATGGGGAAGATGCCCTTCTTGGGGGTTGTAGAGCTTTCATAGTTTGTTGTCTGCTCGTACAAGGCTGGTCAGTTAAAGATTCTTTAGGCTAATACCAAATATCTCAAAAACTTGATTGTCTTCTGGTCTCTAGTGCCATGAGCTCCAAGTGTCAGTAACCATACCCCAAATCCTTTCCTAGATACAGTTCTCAAACCTGGTTTATTTCTTTGCTTCCTTGTCTCTCATGCCTCTCTGTCCCAGTTTGATGCCATCTGCAACAATAGGCTTTGGTGCAAATGCCACCCCTTAATCTAATCTTTGTCTTAGGACAGACTCTTGCTGAGTCATTTTTCTTTAAAGTTTCCTTCAGTTTTACCTATTATTGTTTGGGACCTAGAAATATTAGGTTTTTCCAGTCTTTGGAGGTCTCTAATTCAAACTCTCTTTCTCTCAATACCACCTCTACCCTGCTCCTTATTAAAAGCAGGAAAAACAAACAAACAAACAACCCAAAAAACAACTGGATCTTTTTCAAACCACTTCTCTAGAGCTACAAGCTCAGTTAGCACATGGTCTGCCTTCCAAGTTATGGCAGGTAACAGTTTGAATGTTTTGCCATGTAATAACATGGCCAGGATAGGAGATTTTAAAGGCTCTGGAGTTAGAAGATAGCCTCTCCTGGGCACTGCCCTTGGAGGGCTGTGGACTCTGAGAGAACTGGTGGACAGTGAGATCCTCGTTCTCAGCTCATGCTTGCCTCGTCCTGTCCCCTGGCCTGGCTGCCCTTCAAGCACTCAGGGGTACCCAACTGCCTCCTGATGGGCCATCTGTAGACACATTTGCTTTCTGGCAAACATCTTTGCATAACGACTTTTAAGCATGATTTGTGTAACTCATCCAGGTTTCTGATTTTCCAATCATGTCCTGAATATTTACTGTCCCTCTTTGGCTCTGCAAAATTTAAACCTCCCCCCACTCCCACCCCCCATCAATATACTCTTCTGAGCCTTTTCCATAATAAAAAGCTTGGGTTTCAGCATTAATCATTGTGATAAATGTGATTCCACTAATAACCTTTTTCTACTTGGGAAGGCTCCAATTATGGCTATATTTTGTGTTTGGCCTTGGGCCAGCTTCTAATCCAATGATCCAGGTTTTCATTGGTTTCACGGTTCCACAGCATGGAAATTAACTTCTCCTGGATTCACTTTCTCCTCCAGATTTCAGACAAAGTCACTCCTCTGGATCTTCTGCTTACCCGCCCTTGGATAAAATGAGGCCAGCTGCCTGGAGAGGGGAGGTCTGCCTTTCTCACACTCTCTGAATGCTCAGGCGCAAGCCTATTCAGTGATTCTTGACATTTTCCCCAAAGGTGATGTCAAGCCACATTCAGGCTTCATAATTCTTTGACTTACCATTCACCCTTATAATTAATAATGGAACCTTGCCAGAAACTTTTTTTTTTTAGAATGTTCTTCAAGGAGAACATTCAAAGATCTCTTTAGTATAAACTCTTGATGAGCTCTGGACTCCTTCTTCTTTCAGACACAATAAAGGAAGTAGAATAGCTCTTCAAAGAGGTATTGTGATATAAGGGAAAGAGCATGGTCTTTGAGGTCAGACAACATTAGTTATATGACCTTGAGAAAATCATTTAAGTTTTATGAAACTCAATTTCCTCACTTGTGAAGTGGGAATATGATTATCTGTTTTTCAGGGTTGGGATTAGGAATAAATGAAATAATGTATCAAATGTGGCTGGTGGTTCCATATGGTAGTTCTAAGTAGCATGAAAATCTTCCCACCAGAAAATACCTAGCAATGCTCAATAGAATATAACAAACATCTTTTTAAATACATAGAAAGTAAGAGTAAATCCTAAGGAGCCAAACCAGAGGGAACTGAAGATCAGGGTGAATGGTTTAGAGGCAGGAGTTTACTGTTCCTGGTAAACAAGGGGCTGTTTATATTTTAATGTGCATGCAGAATTGGGAAATGAGATCTTGGGTCCTTGTGTGGAAGAGAATTGGAACTAAGACCACTACAAAAAGCTAATACTCTTGAAAGGCTATACCTTGGAGAAATGATTAGATATAAAAAGTCCACTCACTGGCAGAGATACTGTAGTGAAGTTTATTTGTCTCATCCTGAGTTCTGAATAGGGAGAAAAATCTCCCCTTGAAAATTTATAACAATAGGGATCTCCTTGCACAAGTTTGGGGTTCTGATTTATATTACCTGTATGGTCTGGGAACCCTTAACAGAAAAATTAACATACAACTGGTCCCAGGCAGGTTATACCCTTGGAATGACTACAGAAGCAAATTCAAAACTAATTTAGAGAGATGGACTGACCCCTAAGTCAGGCCACTTGCTATCTCCACAGATAAAGCCCTATTAGATTTGAGCTCAAAGACCAAAATTAAAAAATGCACAAGGAAACCACCTGCTGTATGTTAAGAGTCACCAGGCAAAACAGCAGAATTGGAGCCCCAAGAGCTTTAGATGACAGAACTATCAGATAGAGACCATGAAATGAACATACTAAAAATTATCAAAGTTATAATAGAAGGAAGTTAAATTATAGAGAAAAGAATGAAACAGGAGACCCAAAAAGAACTTGTAGAAATGAGAAAAGTACAGTCATTACAATTAAAACTCAGTGGGCAGGGTGAAGAGCAGATGGGCCATACTGTGGATAACATGAGTGAACTGAAATGCTTGCAATCAATAGGTGCTCAGAAATTTTCAGTGATCTCTGTCTGGGAAACATTGAGGTGTTCAATTTTTTTTCACAGTATACTTGAGAAGAGAGGAGAGGTTAGAGACACCCATGTCTATTTTCAGATCAGCAGATGAAATTATGAGTCAAGTTTAATGTGTCTTTAGTACACTGGACCTCTCCTCTGGTACTGTTTTCTCTGTGGTGACACCTTCTTTTTCACTTCCCTTCATTCCTAGCAATACCAGGAGTTCATGGCCTCATACTCTCACTCAGTTCCTCCTGACAGACATCATTTCAGGAAAGCACCTACAGGTCCATTTATAGCATGAGGTGCTGGAAAATGTTCAGAATTTGGAATCAGAAAACCTGGGCTTGAGTAGTGGCTCCATAATTGAAAAGGTGTCTATGAAGTCAGAATCATATTCCTTTTTCTAACTTTACAGAGTTACAGACGGATCAAATAGATCTGATTGTGACAGTATATTGTATATTGTAAATACCAAAGCACAGTAGGAAATTATTAAGTTGCTATTATTGCTGCTCAGACAGAGCAATAAATAATTAGGCTCGGGAGCTATTTCTGTCATATGTATTTGCTTTTCACAGGGAAGTCTGTAAGCCAAATGAACAAATCTCTAATGGTGGAAGTTCAGGCATTACCAGGTAACTTCAGAAGCATTTTACTAAGCCCTCTTAATAACCCTAAAATCATACTAAATAGACAATTACCTTCCCTGTTCAATTTTTTAGCTCTTTTTTCCCATGTGGTTTGGGGGCAGGTAGTGTGTGGTGAAAAACTTGTACAAAATTACCACCTATCAAAATTGACTCATGGAAGCCAAAGTTGGGCTTAGGAAGGAAAAGTGTCTCTGTTCCTGTACAGCACAGCTGAGATTCTCATATTTGAGGATTTTTATATGCTTATTAGCCATTTATATTACCTATTCAGTGAATAATCACATTCTTATCCTTTGCCATTTTTTTTCTGCTGGATTGTTGGTCTTTTTCTTATTGATTTTGCAGCATCTCTTTATATATTAAAGAAATTATGCCTTTATCTGTGATATAAATTACAATTTTTTCCTAGTTTGTAATTCCTCTTTTAGCTAATGTTCCAAAGATTTAAGAACATTTTTTTTTTGCAGCTAAATTTATTAATCTTCTATGGCTTCCAGGCTTTGTGCCATTCTTATTTTCTCACATGGATTCTCCTGAAACTTTCATGGTTTCATTTTGGTGTAAGATGTGAAATATGAGTCCAAAAAAGAATGAAGAAGTTCTTTGGATTCAGATGAAGTTTCCTTTATTTCTCCTTCTTTTATGGCTCCCTAGAGTTCTGTGCAATCTCTCTCCTTTCAGAAACTTGAGAGATCTCTCAGACTGTTTGATAGATCTGGTTCTAGCTTGTGGAATTTATTTCGGAAAGGGGCACTTTTTATTCTTCTGCTTTCTGTATTCCTTTGTGAATTATTTCCAACAGAGGCCAGGCTTTTCTGTTATTAAAAATCTAAAGAATTTAGTAGGTGATATAAAATCATAAATGCATTTCAAAGTCCAATTTATCACCTAACCAGAGGTAGTTACCTAAAGTCTCTATTCACCAGTAAATTTGTTACAGTGAAAGGGTGGGTGGGAAGAGTTGAAAGAGAGAGGTAGAGGGTAAAATTTCTCTGGATTGAACAGGGTCTGCCCATCGTGGCATAATTATTAAAGTGGGTCCCTGATGCAAAGTGTAATTGGTCCCTCTTGCATCTAACAGATAGAACACTCTTCTTTTTTCCATGAAGCTGGAAAGTGGGTTTGGCTAAGCAAGGAATAAGTTTGGTGGCGTAAGTTTACCAAAGAAAGCACCGTGGACCACTCAATGCTGTAAGTCTGAGCAAGGCCACACATGTTACCGTAAGTTTTTCTTACCCCTCCTGTCTCCCCACATCCTCCCTTTTTTCCACCTTTCTTCTGGCAATTTTCCTGGCAGTCTGTGTGCAGTGATGGTGGCAGAAGTCACTGTGGTCTTTCTTGCTTTGGAGACCATCTCACCTTTGAATTCCGTGGGCTGTCTCTCACTAATCATGTACAACTGATCAGTCACCTCATTTTAGAACCACCATTGCCCTTGTCTTAGGCTGCGTTCTTTAGAGAAGCAAAACCAGTAAAGTGTATAAATATATATATATATAGAGATTATATCAAGCAAACAGCTCACGTGATTGTAGAGGCTAGAACATCCCAAGTCCGTGGATCAGGGTAGAGGCCTCTCCCAAGTCACACAGCTGCAGAAGCTGGCAAGCCCAAGATCAGCAGGTCGGAGAGCAGGGCTCCTGCTCACAGGCTGTGCAGATCGATGACTCCCAGGTTCGGCAGATAAACTGACAGCTCAAGTTCCAAGAACGGGAGATGAGATGACAGGAAGCAGCCGCAGGATCCAGAGACAGCAAAAAGCCAGAACGTCTGCTTATATACCGATGCGGGCCACACCCCCAAGGAGACTCCCTTTCATCTGATTGGCTACTCACAGTATATTCAGTCATGGGAGTGATTACCTTAAAACACTGAGAATCATGGTCCAGCCAAGTTGACACACAATCTTAACCATCACAGCCCTCCAACCTTTTCTTCATGGAGAATAGAAAGAGCTACTTTTACTTCTCCAAAGCAACATGATTCCTGAAGTGATACTGCTGAGGTCCCAGGCAGGAGACCACTACATAACATTCCCTTATCTGACAGGAACAAAGGGCATGGAGTGGAAGTGGGAATGAGGTCCAGAAGAGCAGCATCATGTAACTTGTGTATCTACCAGGTAAGGCTCTAAAATAGAAGCATAGAATTTCAGTCCTTAAGGGCTCTCATCTTACTAATAAGAAACAGAGGTAAATTACTTACTTGCCCAAGGTCACAAGAGCTAGTGTCAGAGCCAGGACTTGATCCGAGGTCTTTTGGCTCAAAATTCTTTGCTGTAATGATAGATCATGCATGACTTGCCTCTTGAAACCCAAACTGAAGGTTGCCTGATGGCCACCTAAAAAATGTCAGACCTTCTAGGTGGGTTGGATAAGGGAGGGAGGTGAAGACTGATAGTGCTTACCTAATACATATCCATTCTCCCCTTCTTCATTATTAACATAACTTTAGCTAAAAGGTGGTGGCGTGTCCACTGAAATCCATCTTTTCCAGGTTCCTTTGCAGATGGGTTGAACATGTGATCCAGTTCTAGCCAATGAAATGTAAGTGGAAATCATTGGGTGGAGCTTCTGAGAAGATCCCTTAAACCAGGGAAGACCCAGCTAACATGAAGTTTTCTCCTTCACTCTCTTCTTTTTGCCTATAATTTGCATACCATGCTAGAGGTGGAATAGCCTTCTTGCTACCATAGAGTGACCATGAAGCCAAGAGACTTGCATGGGCTTTGGTCTTAACAGGTTTCAGCTGTTGGACTAATGCCAGCAACCACCTCCTTTCTAACTTGGCTGTTGTTGTTAGGTGCTGTCCAGTCAATTCTGACTCAAAGCTACCCCAAATAAAACACTGCCTGGTATGCACAATCTTCATAATCTTTGCCTTGTTTCAGCCCCTTGTTGCAGCCACTGTGTCAAGCTATTCCTCTTTTTTGCTGACCCTCTACTTTACCAAGAATGATGTCCTTCTCCAGGGACTATCCCTCCTAATAACATGTCTAAAGTATGTGAGATGTAGTCTTGCCATCCTAGCTTCTAAGGAGCACTCTGGCTGTACTTCTTCCAGGATAGATTTGTTCATTCTTTTGGCAGTCCATGGAATAATTCAATATTCGTCACCAACTCCATAATTCAAAGGCACCAGTTCTTCTTCAGTCTTCCTTATTCATTGTCCAGATTTCACATGCATATGAGATGATTGAAAACACCATGGCTTGGGTCAGGAGCACCTTCGTCCTAAAGGTGACATCTTTGCATTTTAACACTTTAAAGAGGTCTTTTGCAGCAGATTTGCCCAATGCAATGCATCGTTTGATTTCTTGGTGGCTGCGTCCATGGGCATTGATTATGGATCCAAGTAAAATGCAGTCCTTGACCACTTCAATCTTTTCTCCATTTATCATGATGTTGCTTATTGGTCCAGTTGTGAGGATTTTTGTTTTCTTTATGTTGAAGTGTAATCCATACTGAAGGCTATAATGTTTGATCTTCTTCGGCAAGTGCTTCAAGTCCTCTTCGCTTTCAGCGAGCCAGGTTGTGTCATAAGCATGTCACAGGTTGTTAATAAATCTTCCTCCAATCCTGATGCCACATTCTTCTTCATACAGTCCAACTTCTCAGATTATTTGCTCAGCATACAGATTGAATAAGTATGGTGAAAGGCTATAACCCTGACGCACACCTTTCCTGATTTTAAGCCGTGCAGTATCCCCTTGTTCTGTTCAAACGACTGCTTCTTTGTCTATGTACAGATTCCACAAGTGCACTATTAAATGTTCTGGAATTCCCATTATTTGCAATGTTACCCATAATTTGTTATGATCCACACAGTCAAATGTCTTTGCATAGTCATTAAAACACAGGTAAATATCTTTCTGGTATTCTCTGCTTTCAGCCAAGATCTATCTGAAATCAGTAATGATATCCCTTGTTGGCACATCCTCTTCTGAATCTGGCTTGACTTTCTGGTAGTTCCCTGTCAATGTAGTGCTGCAAACATTTTTCAAATGTCTTCAGCAAATTCAAATTTACATACCAATCACTAATACAAAAGATGAAGAAATTGAAGATTTTTACCAATATGTGCAGTCTGGAATTGATCAAACATGCAGTCAAGATGCATTGATAATTACTCGTGATTGGAATGTAAAACTTGGAAACAAAGAAGGATTGGTAGTTGGAAAATACGGCCTTGGTGATAGAAAGGACGCCAGAGATTGCATGACAGAATTTGTGAGACCAACGACTTATTCATTGCAAATACCTTTTTCAATAACATAAAAGGCAACTATACACATGGACCTCACTGGATGGAATACACACAAATCAAATTGATTACATCTGTGGAAAGAGACAATGGAAAAGCTCAGTAATATCAGTCAGAACAAGGCCAGGGGCTGACTGTTGAACAGACCATCAGTTGCTCATATGCAAGTTCAAGTTGAAGCTGAAGAAAATTAAAACAAGTCCAAAACCAAAAAAACCTGTTACCATTGAGTTGATTTCAACTCATAGCAACCCTATAGGACAGAGTAGAACTACCCCACAGTGTTTCCAAGGAGCAGTTGGATTCCAACTGCAGACCTTTTGGTTAGCAGCCATAGCAGGCCATAGCTCACAACCACTGCTCAAGTCCACGAGAGCCAGAATACAACCTTGAGTATATCCCACCTGAATTTGGAGACCATCTCACGAAGAGATTTTACTCACTGAACACTAATGGCAAAGATCAGACGAGTTGTGGGATGACATCAAGGACATCATACATGAAGAAAGCAAAAGGTCATTAAAAAGACAGGAAAAAAAAAAAAAAGGAAGTCAGAAGAGACTCTGAAACTTACTCTTGAACATAGAGTAGCTAAAGCAAATGGAAGAAATAATGATGTAAAAGAGCTGAACAGATTTCAAAGGGCAGCTCTAGAATACAAATGAAAATACTGTAATGAAATGTGTAGATACCTGGAGTTAGAAAACCAAAAGAGAAGAATACACTTGGCATTTCTCAAGCTGAAAGAATGGAAATAAAAATTCAAGCTTCGAGTTGCAACTTTGAAGGATTCTACAGCCTTCAGTATGGGTTACACCTCAACATAAAGAAAAAAAAAGTCACAGCTGGACCAATAAGCAACATCACGATAAACGGAGAAAAGATTGAAGTGGTCAAGGATTTCATTTTACTTGGATCCACCAGTCAAGAAGTCAAATGACGCATTGCATTGGGCAAATCTGCTGCAAAAGACTTCTTTAAAGTGTTAAAAAGCAAAGGTGTCACTTTAAGGACTGAGGCGCACCTGACCCAAGCCATGGTGTTTTCAATCATCTCATATGCTTACGAAAGCTGGGCAATGAATAATAAGAATTGGTGCCTTTGAATTATTGTGTTGGTGAAGAATATTGAATAAACCATGGATTGCCAAAAAAAAACTAACAAATCTATCATGGAAGAAGTACAGCCAGAATGTTGCCTAGAAGCTAGGATGGCGAGACTACATCTCACATACTTTGGACAAGTTATCAGGAGGGATCAGTCCCTGGAGAAGGACATCATGCTTGGTAAAGAAGGGGGTCAGCAAAAAAGAGGAAGACCCCCAATGAAATAGATTGACACAGTGGTTGCAACAGTGGGCTCAAGCATAACAAGATCACGAGGCTGACGAAGGACCAGGCAGTGTTTTGTTCTGTTGTGCATTGCGTCACTATGAGTCAGAACCAACTTGATGGCACCTAACAACATGTGCAAAATATTGAATGATGCAGGAAGCATCAAAAGAAGATGGAAGAAATATACAGAGTCACTGTACCAAAAAGAATTGGTTGACGTTCAACCATTTCAGGAGGTAGCATGTGATCAAGAACCAATGGTATTGAAGGAAGATGTCCATGCCGCACTAAAGGCATTGGCGTAAAACAAAACTCCAGGAACTGATGGGATACCAATTGAAATGTTTCAACAAATGGATGCAGTGCTGGAGGTGCTCACTCATTTATGCCAAGAAATTTGGAAGACAACTACCTGGCCAAATGACTGGAAGAGATCCATATTTGTGCTCATTCCAAAGAAAGAGGATCCAACAGAATGCAGAAATTATCGAACAATATCATTAATATCACATTAACTTGGCTAAGCCACTATAAATTGAGATTTTTGTTATTTCCAGTCAAACGTATTCCTCTGATATAGTCCAAAAAATATCTGTATTGGTGTACCCTAATTCCCCAGGAAATAGCCTTTTATATTCTTAAATAGTACTGAATATGTTAGCAAACAGATTATTAGAGGATAAAATTATTCACATTACCAAAGGATTTTTCACATTACAGAAGGATCACAGGATTCCTTTAAATTGCATCTTTTAAAGTGTTTGTTCATAGATCATTCTGTACTTAACAGAGGAGAAACTAAAAGCTGAGTTGTTCCGTGCTATTGCTGATTAAGAATCAATGAGAAACTAAGATGAAACAAAGCTAAAAGTATAATAATAAAAGATATTCTTATCACTAGTTAATTATTATTATTTTTTTAATCAGGCAGGAGACTTACACATTCCGTGCCGCTGTTCAATGACAGATCCCAGGCTTCCCTAGTGGAATAGACTTGAACACATTTATTTCTCTGCACACATGTCATTCTTTCTGTGAAACTTATTCTTCAGATATTTTCTCCCTGTTTGTATTATAATCCCTCTATCCTCCTGGATACCCAAACTTGAAATTTTCATTGTCTTTGTTCTACCTAACCCAACATTCAGTCAGTTGTCAAACTTTGGATGGGGTGGGGCATGGAAAAAAGATCCAAAAGTGGGTTTATCTAGTTGTTCTTTGTAACCTCAGTTATGCACACTCTTTGGTCAGACCACTCATTAGCTGCTTGCGTGGGAAATATCAATTCGTGTGATAGTGACATTTGAGGCTTACGTGATTGCTTTGATGTATTAGTTTTAGAGACCAAACATCCCAGTTACGGCCAACAGAGCACTTTTAATTGGGACACAGAGGTAAAGGACTTTCTGTTGCCATAGTTTCAGAGGCACATGTGTGGTCAGCTGCCTAGAGCTGGATTTATTTTCAAATGTAAGCTATTACTGATAGAGAGCTCTGGTGACTAAGGGACATCTGTTGTTCTGGTAGGACTGGGGTGCATACAGGATGTGTGGTTCTGAGGCTCAGCTAAAAGCAGGCTCTTAAGGCAGAACACATTCTGTAAGGGTGCTGCTTTCAATGCCTTCAGTTCATATTATTAGATTGTGAGTACATGTCTGAAGAGGAAATATTAACCTGTGTACTAATGAGTACATCGCCAATAGACTATTGTTCTGAGTGGCAGGAAAAAAACAAAAAAAGCAAAGTGGCCATCTAAGCAGGGCTTCAGACTGGTTTGTTCTGGTTCTAACCCCTGCTGAGAATTTTATTTCCACCCCAGATATACTGAATCAGAATCTACATTTTAACAAGATCCCCAGGTGATTCTTATGTATAATAAATTTTGGGAACCACTGCTGTACTAATGGGGCCCTGGTGGCACAGTGGTTAAGTGTTTGGCTGCTAACCAAAAGGTCAGCAGTTCGAATCCACCAACTGGTCTTTGGAAACCCTGTGGGGCAGTTCTACTCTGTCCTGTAGGGTTGCTATGGGTCGGAATCAACTCGCCAGCAACTTTTGGTTTGGCTCTACTAGTGGTTCTCAGAATTGGTCCCTAACCTGCAGCATAAGCATTGCCTGGGAACTTGTTAGAAACTTGTTATAACCGGTTCAAAGCCCTGCTTCTAAGGAAGTTGGTGACTTCAGCACCTGAATCTATATTCTACCTTTGGAGAATCTCATGGAAATGGCCAAAAGTATAAAAGGAAGGAGAATCCTGTATTGGACACTAGGAATGTTCATAGCTAGTATATACATGCCAGAATCCATAGAAATTTTGCTAAATATGTATCAAAAGGACTTTCACGCTTAACATGAGTTTGCCTGGGGGATGCGTAGGAGAGACTTCCCCAGAATTGATTGATACCCTGATATCTATCGGAGGCAAGGATCGACCACAGGCAATCAGAGAGGCATAACTGGATTCTGCAAGCAGTCCATTATGTGTCTTGTGCCAGCGTGGTACCTACTCACAAATCACACTTGGCATGGATGTCTCTGCAAGGCAAAGCATTGTGGCACTCCCCAGCCAATTCTTGGCCGGTACCCTACTACGGCAAAGAAGCGTGTAAACACAGAGATTAAACCTCTGCTGCAGTGTCATACAGCTTTAGCTCCCTCCCTCAGGCTGCTGGATCGCTGGAAAACTGAAGTAAATCTAAACTTTTCCCTTTTCTTTTGGATAGTTAAAACTCGGCTACAAAACTCAAAATTTCAAAATAGGGAAATTACACAGTTCACATTATCTAACTACAATCTTATTAATAAACAAAAGTTGAAATAAAAGCCCAATCACTTGAAATAATCAAAAACAAAACATTCACATAAATAATTCTTAGGTCAAAGAGGAAATTAAAAAAAGTATAATTAGAGACTACTTACACAATAATGAAAATGAGGACACTAGCAATCAAAACTTATAGGACATGACCAAAATTGTACTCAGAGACAAATACATAGCCTGAAACTTCACGAAGACAACATAATTACAGACGTGTCTCAATTTTGGATGTAGGTGCTAAAATATTAGCAAATAGAATACAGCAGTTTATTGAACGAATTATTTGCCATGCCAAGTAGTTTTTATCTAAAAGACAATAATATTAGCATGTCTAATAAAGTTCAGTTATTCAAAGGAAAAAACCATGTAATGATCTCTATAGATGGAAAATAGTATACTTGATAAAAACGCAAAATTCATTCATATTCAAAATTTGGAATGAACTTGAAAGGGGGGGACACAACATAACATGAACTATCAGATTAATTTTAATATTTAATAGTGAATTTAATATTTGATACAGAATTTCTAGAGACATCCCCTGTAAGAAGACATTTTGGAAGTTACCACAACTATGATTTAAAAATATTCTGAAAAATTTAGCCAGTGCAGTAAGACAAGAAATCAAAATAAGAGTTATAAATATTAGGAATAAGGAAATAAAATTCTTTTTTTTTCCTTCAGATGATATGATTGCTTTGTTAGAAAACTGAAGATTACAAATTCTAAAATTATTAGAACTAAATGAGACAGTCTGGTAAAGTGGCTAGAATCAAAATAATTAATACATATATCCATACAAATAACAACCAATTATAATGAAAAGAATTCCATGCTTTCTTGTATGTTGCAAACCATTTGTGGCCTACTCCCATTCTAATGATCACGGCAGCTCAGAACTCCTTAATCCCAAGGGGATCCCAGAGCAGTTTACCTTGGACTGTGGCAGTTGGGCCATATATAACCTGGACAGACATTGACAGGGGTCAGGAGAGATTATGCTGAATCAATTTTACTAATTATTGTTCGTGTGATCTTCAGCAAATTTACTCACACTTTGATAACCTGTGTTTCCTCGTCTTTCAAAGAGAATAATAATACCTACCCCACAGTACAGCTGTGAGCATTTGGTAAGTATATATATATATACATATGCATGTACCCATTTCTGTGTCCCACATATGCACTCAGTCAGATCCATGAAATGCTGGAGTAGCTTGTGTATAGGACCATGACTTCCATGAAGAGAGAGGCTGTTATCCCGTAGCTCTCAGGGCTGTCTTCCAAGAGGGTGAAATAAAACATTCCATAAAGGTTCTGCAAAGTAGTAGTCCTAGATAGCTATGTGCCAATAAGAGCTTTTTTTACCAGCAAAAGTGTAACCGGTAAAATGAGTCTCATTTCACAGCTTAACGTGGCTCTTCCACATCAAAAATTCTTATGCTTTTCTCTCAATTAAGTTCTGTGACAAGGGGACAGTGTCTGTTTTTTTGATTGCCATTGTATCCCATTGGTTCCTAGCACAGTTCCTGGTACATAGAAGGTGCTTAATCAATAAATATTTGTAGAGTGGATGAATGGAGGGTAGGGCTGTGAGAAAGAGAAGGAGGCTTCCTTAAGAGCAAGACTGTACTGTCCAGCTCGCATAGATAGTGTTATGCATTGAATTGTATTCCCCCAAAATATGTGTCAACTTGGCTAGTCCATGATTCCTAGTATTGTGTGATTGTCCAACATTTTGCCATCTGGTGTAATTTTCCTATGTATTGTAAATCCTACCTCTATGATGTTAATGAGGTAGGACTCAATCCATAAGATTAGGTTGTGTTTTAAATCAATTTCTTTTGAGATATAAAAGAAAGAAGTGAGCAGAGAGACATGGGGACCTCATACCACCAAGAAAGTAGTGCCAGGAGCAGAGTATATCCTTTGGACCCGGGGTCCCTGTGCTTCTAGTCTAGGGGAAGAGTGATGAGAAGGGATTTCCTCCAGAGCTGACAGAGAGAGAAAGCCTTCCCCTGGAGCTGATTCCATGAGTCTGGACTTCTAGTCTACTAGACTGTGAGAGAATAAATTTTTTTGTTAAAGTCATCCACTTGTGGTATTTCTGTTATAGCAGCACTAGAAGACTAAGACAGATAGGGAAGAATATCTTTTTCTTTTTGGTCTTTTCTTATCAGTTGGAAGTTCAGGGTTGTTGTTGATGGTAGTGGTGGTGGTGGTGGTGGTGGTGATGGTGGTGTTTAGGGAAGAGAGATGGGCTGCTGGAAAGCCCTTCCTAACTTCCACCTTCAGAGAGGAATCAGTTCTCACCGGTGACATTTAAAGGTACAAAAGCTTGTGCAGGGGCTTCCTCACCCTAGATATGCAAGGGTCTCATAGCAGTGCATTGGGTTACCATGTGATCTGTGTCATCTCAGTCTCATGAGAGTAGCTTTGGGATTTCCAGAAGATGGCATGAGCTGTTCCTCAAAGAAACGAGTGATTCTGTTTTTCATGTCATTTCTTCCCTACCTTTTGTTGAGTAAGCATTTCACTTGTTTCCAAGCAGCTACTGCAAAAAAATAGCCGCAAGGCTTTATCTCAACTATTTGAGAGCCATCTGAGTTTCAAAGAAGCTTTTAAAAAATGTTGTTACTGGAAATTGATGAACAAACTATCGTGTGCGTTCATTTGCTGGACGTGTGCAGCCAAGTGAAACAGACAGTGCCTTTGTTTGTGGTAACTGTTCCCTTATTCCCTTGCTTTCCATTTATTCTAAATTGCCAGAGGTTAGAGTGGAACAAGCTATTCGAGAGACACAATCCATCAGCAGTCTCTTAAAAAGAGGGGGAAAGAAACTAATATTTACTGAGGGTTTATAATATCAGGCATTTTGCCTGTAACTCAAAGTTATCTGAACTCTCGTAGCTCTTTCAAGATTTAGATGAGATTGATCCAAAATGTAATTCTATAAGCTATGGAAAGTCCCAAGCCCTCCCCAAAACTTCTGCAGATTTCCTGGAAGCTTAAATTCTAATTGTTTGCTCTGGCTCTGAGCTCTTTTTTCTGCTGCAAAAGTTGAGTGTATGGATCATCCTATTCCTTGTTAGATACCATATCAACCTAGAAGTGGGACAGCTGAATTCATGATTTCTATTCTCCTGCCCTGCCATGAAGGGCCTTTGTGTATATGTAGCTGACTTTACTGAAGCTTGGGGTTAGAGGAATGAGTTATATCACGTTAGTGTTAGCTGTTTCAAATTTAATATTAGATTTTTCTATTTTTATGTCTCTTTTGGCCACCATCATGAGGTTGGTGGCCAGGCTAGATCACACTGCACTCAATCTCCTACCAGCTCACTGACTCTTCTCTCCAGGTAAGATACATTAATTTTAAATGGCTTTTAAATATGTCATTTCCTCCCACTTATTTACACAGATGTTAAAACATTTAATGCACGACAACTGTATGAAATATATACTGCTACTTCCATTTTATAGATGACATCTTGGAGCTAAGAGAGGATAAATACTTTGATTAAGATCATATGGCTAGTTGTTGAGAAGCTGAATTTTAGGCTTTTAATTTCATAGTCCATGCTGTTTCTTATTTTCTCATTGCATTTATAAATAGCTTTGAAAGCAGCCCCAAGAATTCCCAGATTCTACCACGTTTCACCATGAAGAACCCAACGTTTGAAGTCACTGCCTGAACAGCACTGCATTCCTTTGTTGGTTTACTCACTCGTTCATATACTTATTCAACACAGTTGCTGAGTGTCTCCTTCCAAGTGCTAGCCTTTGCACAGGATTCTAGATGCCCCAAACACTCCAGAGACAGGATTGTGGAGAAGGCTGTTGTGGGTGGGAGAAGATAACGTTGCGCTGAAAAGTTGGCTTCTTTGATTAGCAGAACATCAACTCATCAAGCTCCCTGCCTCTACACAAAACTGTGCATAATCAGAACAGGACAGATGCTTTATTAGAAGAAGATACAGTGGGTCAGTGGAGAGTGTGGTCCAGAACAAAATGTGGAAGCTGATTGGAACCGGGCCCAACTTCTTGGGTCAACCTAAGAAGGAGGGTCCCTTAATCCCAAGTCCCATTCCCATCCCCTTGCTGTGCATTGTGACTTTTTACTGCTGCTTGTCAGGCATTGCTAATGGAATTCTCTGACTACTACGATGTTTCACATACCAACCTGCAAGCCACAACACACAGTGCAAGTAAAAGCTGGATAAACTCTTGGGTGCCCAGGCCTTGGAAGGCATAAAAAAGGTTGAAAGTAGACTTCGCTAGATATCTAAAGGGGTAGGAAGGAGAGAAACTTACAAAAAATGAGTGTTTAGCCTGGGAAAGAAGAGAGCCCATTTGGAGTGGTGTGAAATGACAGGGACTTTATCCCTTCTTCATCTATGTCTTCAAAATACTTGGGTAATTGATTTCTGTCTCTAAGCCTCTATTTTATTTGCAAAACAGAAATCTTTTGGCCTCTTTCAGATATGACGTTTTCTAAATCTTCCACAAGTTCTGGAGACAACTATCCTTGCCCTTTATTGACTGGGAAGACTTGGTGCTCTGTTGTCATGCAGAGGCATCTATTTTACTTTCTGGTTGGCTCTTAGTTCTGCTCTCTTTTTCCTGCTGTTGCTGGGATGGCTTTCTTGTTTCTCTGCTGGACTCTCCTTCCATCTGTTCCCCCTTCAGTTCTTTTTTCTTTGTTCTCTCAATTGACAAATGATGGAGAAACAGGCTCGTGGCAGGAATCGGGGCTGCTTGTGGCTGGAGGAGGCTCTGCTCAAATCACCACAGAGTTCTTAAAACTGTGTGTCTATGGAAGTATTGATTCTTATTTTATTCTCTCCTTTTGGTTAGGAATCTTAATTGAACTGAGGGTGGCCGCGATTACCACGGGCTCACCCCTATTAAGCCCCAAACACACCTTCCTGAAATTTCTACTGAATCAATACCACCTAGTTTCAATGAGAAGAGAAAGGTTACAAATTTTATATATAAAAGTGGGTATTGAAAAATTCCTCTGGCCAGCTCCAGGTCAGCATCCAATTCACAGCACTTTATGGGAGTAATTCTTTCAGAGAGAAATTTTTCAGCCCATGAAAGTGACTTTCATGAGGTATGGGGGGCCAGCTGGAATGGCAGCGTGAAAACTTTTCTTTTTATAAAAAGTTGGTGGGGGTGGAGGAGGCAGCCAGGCCTGTCTGTATCTGGCTGGGTTTGGAGGGAGGAAGAGGCTGGGAGTGGTGGGGTCCTGTGGACACCCAGATTGGGACCACCAGGTGCTTAGAGGGAATCTGCTTGCTTTCTCTTTTTTTGTGTGTGCGTGTCCAAAGCAAGCAAGTTGGACAATGTTCTTCTTCTTCTTCTTTTTTTTAAATTGTGCAATAGATGATGCAAAGTTTTGCAAAGTTTACAGGGCAAATTAGTTTTCCGTTCAATAGTTTGTACATAAAGTGTTCCATGACATTGGTTTCATTCCCCACAATGTGTCAGCACTCTCCCCATTTCTACCCTAGATTCCCCATTTCCTTTTGTCCTGATTTTCTACCCCTTCCTGCCTTCTCATCTTTGATTTTCGACAAATGTTGCCCTTTTGATCCTCTATAGTTGATTGTTCTAAGGAGCACATTCCTCTTGGGTGTTATTGTTTATTTTATGAGGTGGTCTATGGTTGGGCTGAAAGGTGGTCTCCGGGCATGGCTTCAGTTCTAGTTCAGAAGGGTTTCTTAGAGCCATAGTCTTGGGGTTCCTCCAGTCCCTGTCAGCCCAGTAAGTCTGTATTTTTTTGTGAATTTGATTTTTTGTTCTGCGATTTTTTCTCCCGCTCTGTCCAGGGGAATCTGCTTTTTGTTCCCTCCTCTGTTCTCTTTAACTGCTAGAAAGGAACAAACCTTTATTAAGTCTCTCCTAGCTAATGGTCTTAAAAAATTTATTTTGTTCCATTCATCTAATAACTATTGCATATCTACTATAAGCCAGGAGCTGTCCTAGGTGAGGGTCACCTAGTAGCAATACACCTGTGTCATGGAGTTTAATTCTTATAGCAACCCTATCCCCTTGCCGGCAAGTTGATTCTGACTCATAGTGACTGTATAGGACAGAGCAGAACTTCCCCATAGCGTTTCTAAAGCTGTAATCTTTACCGAAGCAGACTGCCACATCTTTGTGCCATGGAGTGACTGATGGGATCAAACTGCCGACCTTTCGGTTAGCAGCTGAACGCTTAACCACTGCACCTCCAGAGCTCCTTCAACAACCATGTACATTAGATATTACCATCTCTAAGACTTGGATTGTTCTCTTGATGCAAAGTTTATAAGAACTTTACTCTGGAGTAACGAGTTGTCTTAGTTTTTCTAGTGCTGCTATAACAGAAGTGCCACTTAAAAGAACAGAAATTTATTTTCTCACAGTTCTGGAGGCTTTAAGTTCAAGCAGGGCCTTGATATGAGTGTATTTTCAAGGCTACCACAGTTCAAATTCCTGTTTTGCCGTAACTATCTAGTGACTGTGGATAACATAAGTAATTTCGCTAAGACTTATTTTCCTCATCTTTAAAATAAGATAATTCTATCTCCTGGAATTAGTGGGAGGAGAGAGGTGATGCGTGTAAAGAAAACATTTTGTACCATGTTTGGCATGTAACCTCTTTGGCATGTAAACTCTTAAATGAGAACGATTATCATTAGCTTTTATGTTAGTGATTTTCAAACTTTATTTTGTTCAAATGAAATGTTACTTTAAACCTAACTATGCAAAACAGACCAGAGTGGAACTTTCTAGCTGAAGGGGAGGTGGGAACTCCTGTCTGCTGGGCTTCCCCCATACTTCTACTCTGGCTCTTGGGGCATTTCTGAGAAACCTTAGGGATCAGTGAAAACATAGGTGGAATCACATATGTGATGGATTGAATTGTGACCCCCAAAATGTGTGTCAACTTGGCTAGGCCATGATTCCCAGTATTGTGTGGTTGTCCACCATTTTGTGATCTGATACAGTTTTCCTATGTGTTATAAATCCTAACCTCTATGATGTTAATGAGTCAGGATTAGAGGCAGTTATGTTAATGAGGCAGGACTCAATCTACAGGATTAGGTTGTATCTTGAGTCAAGTTCGTTTGAGATAGAAAAGAGAGAAGTGAGTAAAGAGGAGAGGGACCACCAAGAAAGCAGCACCGGGAGCAGAGCTCGTCCTTTGTACTAAGGATCCCTGAGCTGAGAAGCTCCTAGACCAGGGGAAGATTGATGACAAGGACCTTTCCCCAGAGCCAACAGAGAGAGAAAGCCTTCATCTGGAGCTGGCACCCTGAATTTGGACTTCTAGCCTTCTAAACTGTGAGAGAATAAATTTCTCTTTGTTAAAGATACCCACTTTTGGTATTTCTGTTATAGCAGCACTAGATAACTAAGACATCATACACACATTGTGTGTGTGTATTAGAATTTTTTCAACTTGATGGATTTTTTAAGAAATTATTTAAAAAATTAATATACAGTAAAATTGACCTCCTGGGGGTATACAGTTCTATGAGTTTTAACACATGCATAGAATTATGGAACTACCACTATAATGGAAATACAGAACAGTTTTATCAGTTGCCCCTTTGTAATTGCACTGTCCCTGACTCCTGACCTTAGAAACCCCTAATCTCTTCTCTAGCACCATAGTTTTGTCTTTCTGAGAATGTCAAATAAATGGAATCATGCAATATGAAATCTCTTGTGACTGGCTTCTTTCATTCAGCATGATGCCGTGGAGATTCATCCAAGTTGTGTGTAATAATAGCTCATTCTTTTTATTGCTGAGTAGTATTTCAGTGTATGGCGGTACCACAGTTTGTTTACCCATTCCCATTGAAGGAAATTTGTGTCGTTTCTGGTTTAGAACAATGCCTGGCACATAGTTGGGGGCAATCAATAAATGCTAGGTGATATTTTGAAGGCTAAGAATGGGAGCCAACTTTCTAATGCACTTTACCGGGTTTCTATATGGCTTCTTTCTTTTTCTCAAATCCCATTCTTTGGTTTTGTTTTTTTTTTTCCCCCCTATGATTATTTTCCTGCTTATAAGTCACTGAATGCAGTGAGTCAAAATTCATTTCCTTTGAGGCTCGGTGGCTAATTGCTGGAGGCAGCCACCTGGTAACATCTTTTCTTTGTCAGTCTGCCTCTGTCTGGCTAAGTGTCTCTCCCCAAGGTCAACATTTTTTTCCCCGCAGCCATAAGCAATGGCTGCAGGATTAAATCGTGTCATTGACTGTAGTTAAATGCACACCTAGGCCTGTAGCTTGCATCACTTAACCCTCTCTCCCAGATGCCACTACTTTCTATTCCTAAGCCACTCACCATCAGTGTGCCCTTTTATCCACCCCAGCTGACAATTTCAAGTATTTTAGACACTCTGACCTCATCCTTTATTTAGCAACCTCATCACTTCAGTCCCACGCTGTTAAAAATTCGTCTTCACTAATATCAACATCATTATGACTTGTTTGGGTAATGAAGACACAGACGCTATTTAAAACTACAACTGGCGTCTAAGAAAGGTGGAGCTGGTTAAATGGAAGAATGCCTTCCATCCTGTTGAGCCCTCAAGGGGTTTGGTTCAAAGGGAGTCCGGAGCAGAGTTTGTCACTAGGAGCTGGGGAAAACTGAAAGGCTGTACCTGAAGGAGCAGGAAGAATTTGAAGTTCCTGGGGCCAATCCTAGAGGATGAGATTGAGGGAAAAACTGAAAAGAGGCCTTCTACTTCTCTTTCTACCCATTCATTCTTCACCTCTTTTCTGGGGGAGGTGGTGGGGTCGTGGCTAGCTTGATTAGTGAAGCAGGTGAAACCACTGATATTCATTAGCCTAGTTTATCTAGTGTATGGGGTTCATGTTTCCTTTTGGTCTCATGGACTAACTCGGAGGCTCCCAACGCTGGATGTACATTAGAATCACCTGGGGAGCTTTTTAAAGCATATGAGCGCCTAGGCCCACCTCCGGTGATTCTGACTTAATTGGTCTGGAGTGAGGCCTGGGCAATAGTATTTTTAGAACCTCCTAGGTGATTTTAATATGCAGTCATGGCTGAGTCACCGCCGGATTTATTGAATCAGGCCCTTCGAAATTCCAATCTCTAGAGAGCACACAGACCAGGTAGGACCTGCCTCTTGCTCACACATCCAAGTCTTGGCTCTCTCTGTTCCAACTTCTCAGCCTGTGAATGGGGGAGGAGGATCAGGTCAGCCCTCTGCTGGGGGCTGATTGTCGTCAGTTTGTAAGGCAATAGAAAGTCCGATTTTAAGCTCTATTCAAGCTGTGTTCTCCACTTGTGTTTTATCATTAATGTGGCTGATTTGACTCTAAGCTCCATTTGACTTCCAGTATCTTATTCTCTAAGAAGCCCTGGTGACACAGTGGCTCAGCTGCTAACCCAAAGATAGTTCAAACCCACCAGATGCTCTGGGGAAGAAAGATGTGGCAGTCTGCTTCTGTAAAGATTTATAGCCTTGGAAACCCTATGGGGCAGTTCTGCTCTGTCCTGTAGGGGTGCTATGAGTGGGAATTGACGCTGGCAGTGAGTTTAGTGCTTTTTATTTTTTTGGTTTTCTATACTCTACCAGTTAGATCCCAGAGGGCAGGGGGGTGGTTAATTGACAGTTTATACCTCCAACAGGAGGTGTATCACAGAACACAACAGAAAAAGTAGTGAAGAGCTTTGAAGGTGGATCTTTCAAAGGAAGGATTCACCAAGCTGGGACTTGAATAACACAACCGAAAAAGTAGTGAAGAGCTTTGAAGGTGAATCTTTCAAAGGGAGGATTCACCAAGCTGGGACTTGAGTGGAGCATAGGAGTCGGCAAGGCTGAGAAGGTAAAGTGGGGGGAATATTCCAGGCAAAGAGAAATCAGGGAGATATGAAAATCCTTACGGTGTCCTGGGATCAGCATGAAGTCCTGTGATCGGGAGCACAGTGTACACATTCGGGCAATGTCACGCTGATGTGCTTGAATGCTGTCCTGACGAACTTCACAGCCATGAGAAAAATTTATGCAGGGATCACATCTATATTTTAGAAAGTCGTAGGCAGTGGCCAAGGGAGACATGGATGCCTATGTTCTATGTGGGTTTGAAACCTGTTTACTGTGTGTCTCCAGGCAGGACAGGAATGGCTATTTTTCATGTAGTATCTTTTCCCTACTTGACAGTTCTCTTTGATCTCTCAGCCTATCTCTTCTGCAGCAATTCAAGAAGTAAATGAACCATCACAAGCAGAGTTCATTGCAAGGCTGACTCCAGGCAAACCTGTCAATTGCACAGTTGCTGGTGGCACCTTCAGCTTCCTCTGGCCTTTTCACACCTGGTGGGCTCCTCTCCTGCTTTCATGCAGATAGTCTATTGTCCCTTCTATTAACACCTTTTTTTCAGGAAAGGAGCTGAACCTCATTGGCACTAGGACAGAGGTCAGATCACAGCTGACAACCTCACTGCTCCCAGCAAAATACGTTTTTTTTCAAAAGGTAAAAAAAAAAAAAGGGCTGAAGGCCTTCAGCTGGGTCAGTAAACTGTTGGTTGAAGGTCAGCATTAGCTAGTAGGCGAAGGAGGCATTATTTGGGCAGGAAAACGTTCCTAGTGTCCCTGAAATCACAACACAGAGGCTGCTGTCTATACTGCTGATGGTTGGGCAGGCCCCACAAAGGATGTGGCTGAGCAGGTGTATTTGTACTTGTGAGTGTGCATGTGTCCGTTAGTAATGCCTGGAGTTAGAAAACTGTTGAATAGAAGATTTATCTGCCCAGAACGGGCTTGTGAGTTTGTGGCGGTGTTTCAGACCTGATGAAATATCAAGAGGGAGAAGTACAAGGGAATAATCTTCCATTGTTTGATTGAGTGAAGCTCTTCCATATTGTTAACCCCAAACCAAATAGCATGTAGAAGGGAGGCTCCAACCCAAATGTGCCATTCACAGTCTTGGTTCAGAAACATACCCTTATAGTTGTTCTCATATATAAATTCATTTTACTGCCATCCCTCACAAGTTCAACAAAAATCGACAACTTACTGAGAACAGTTGTGGATTGAATTGTGTCTCCCAAAAAGATATGTTGACATCCTAACCCCTGTACTTGTGAATGTGACCTTGTTTGGGGAAATAGAGTTTTTTCTTGCAGATGTTATCTGTTAAATTTACAAGATCATATCAGAGTAGGGTGGATCCTAATCCTAATCCCTTCTCAGTGATGTTTTATAAAAGGGGAGAATGGATACGGGGACAGGAATGCACAAGAGGAAGAACAACCAGGCCACATGATAGAAGGAGATGTAAGCCAAGAAACACCCAGGGTTACTAGAAGCTGTAAGAGACAAGACGGGATCTTTCCCTAGAGCCAACAGAGGAAGAAAGAGCAGAGCCCTGACAACACCATGAATTCATACTTCTAGCCTCCAGAACTCTGAGGCAATACATTTCTGTTCCTTAAAGCTGCCCACTTTGTGGTAATTTGTTATGGTAGCACCAGAAACTAGGACAAGGACCTACAAAGTTCTGAGAAAAGTACCAGGTGCTGAAGATACAAAGATGGATAATTTTGACCCAGTTCCTGTCCTCAAGGTGATCTCAGTCCAGTGGAAAAGACAGATGCATAAAGGGATAACTGTAATATTGAGAGATGTGCATAGGGCACAGGAACATAGAGAAGGCTCACCTTCCAAAAGTCCATTGATTTTGGCAGTCCAAAGGTCACTGGTGACCCAGGAGGTGCAACTTCAATGGACTGGTGATAGGAAGTAGAAGTCAAATTTCAATGGGTTGAAAAGTGAATGGAAAGAGAGCAAGTGCAAATTACTTTTTTGAGAAGCTTGGATGAGAAAGTGAGGAGAATCTGGATATTGGCTGAAGGGGCATGGGTTAAATGAAGAATTTTAAAATTCATTTTTTTCACTAAATATTTATTTAGCCCTTACTACGTGCCAGGCATCATTGTGCTAGGTTTTGATGCACTAGTGAACAAGGAAAGCATAGTTCTGGCTTTCAGGACCTTGTGATCTAGTGGTTGATAAGAGCAAATAATAGTAGGAGAAGAAGAGTAGGGGAGATGAGGAGGCAACTTTGAGACAAAGGGGAAAAGAAGAGTGTGGAGAGAGAAAAGCATATAGTAGGAATTCATTATTTTTGTGTTCATTTTTTAAAAAAATTAACTAAATTCCATAGTTTACTCAGGTTTTCTTAGTTTTTACCCTGTTTCAGGATCCAGGATACCACATTACACTTAGTTGTCATATCTCCTTAGGCTCTTCTTGGCTTTGACAGTTTCTCAGGCTTTTCTTGTTTTTGATGACTTTGACAGCTTACAGAAGTACTGGTAAGATATTTTGTAGAATGTTCCTCGATTGGGATTTGTCTGATGTTTTTCTCATGATTAGACAGTGGTTATGAGTTTTTGGGAGGAAAAACCACAGAGGTAAAGGGCCTTATCACATCATATCAAGGATACATATTATTAACATTACTTATCACTGCTGATGTTAAGCTTAATTACCTGGCTTGAGGTAGTGTTTATCAGGTTTTTCCACTGTAAAATCACTCCCTACCTTCCGTACTATACTCTTTGAGAGGAAGTCACTACTATACTCTTTGAGAGGAAGTCGCTACGTGCAGCACACACTTAAGGAGTGGAGAGTTATATGCTCCATCTCCTTTAGGACAAAGTACCTACAGAAATTATTTGGCATTCTTTTGAAGATTTATCAATTCTCCCCCAATTATTTGTCCAATATTTTATCTATAATTGCATGGATTTACGGATATTTATTTTATGCTTCAGATTATAATTCAATACTACTTGATTTCATTGTTCAAATTGTTCTAACTTTGGCAATTGGGAGCTCTTTCAGTTGTTTTCTGTGTCCCTTTGACATACCTACAGTATGAACTGGCTCAGCAATAGACTTCAGGTAGCTCTAGAGCCTGGACCTATTAGGAGATGGCACATCTTGGAAACTGATGGTAGACTCTCAGGAATATGCTGGGATTTTTTTCTGGTTCTTACACTCAGTGATCAGATAGACAAAAAGGTGGAGTCTCCAGAATGTTTAGGAAGGTCCAGGAGAGATAAAACCCCATGAGAATGGCAAAGAATATTTCCTAAAGGATCTCACAGGATGGTCAGCCTCATTCTCACCCTAACCCCACATGTACACAGGCTATGTGGTTTGATACCCTTATGGCAAAAGCAATTCCTAGTGTGAGCTCTAAAGATTGTTAAAAATAAAATTTTCACAAAGTTAAATTTGTGTATGAACTTACAAGTTTTATTTAACAGTTCAGGAACCGGGGGGTGTCTGGTCTGAAAATCAGACAAGAGTTCTGAAGAGGAGTTACAGAGGGAAAGGGTTTTGTAATGGCAGACAGTTCTGATTGGCTAGCTCAGGTTTCTGTTTCTGGTAGAGTCGATTGACTTGGGTTTCGGCTCCTGGGAAAGCTAGGCCTTTACATGAAATGGAAACTTTGGTTTCGGTTTGCTTTCGTGGGGCTCAGCACAAGTGACTCCATTTTGGGCCTAGTTTAGTCAGGTTATCAGGATTAAGATAGGGGCACAGATGGGAAATGAGTCACTAATTCAGAAAACGGTGGTATTGGGAACAGTGGCAAATGGGGTGACCCAGACGCAGCTCACCATGGAGATTTAAACCATATAAAGGCATCAGGGTCTGATTCTGTTGGATGCTGGCTGCATGATATATGGTGATAGGCCTGCTAACCAAAGGATTCGGGAAAGGAGAGTTGCCGTGAGGGTCAGTGGAGATAATGAATGTTAGGGTACTTGGTAAACTGTCAAGGGTTGTATAGAAGTTAGGGTCGTAGGTCCCGCCCAGCTCAGGTACTCCCTTGAGCGTGAGCTCCTGTGAGCCATGGCACCACTCTGCTTGGTTTCCTAGCCTGGGAGCCTGGTCCCACTCCCTCACAACCTAGTTGAGAGGAGTCAGTGAAGTAGCAGACAAAAATGGCAAAGAATGTTTTCTCTTTCCCACAAACACATGCTCTGCACAGAGGAGGCATCTGCTATAGAAACTGTTAAAGGCTCCTCTTGAAACAAATCAACTGCCCACATGGCACCTTCCTCCCTGCTGAGTGAGCAGCACAGTGTCCTCTGTGTCTGGCCCTGTGAGCTCCCAGAGGGAAACCGGGGCCTTGCAGTGAGCAGGGCAGGAGCCAGGGGAATGAGGGCAGAAGATCAGCCCACGCCGGGCCTTGGGGAAGAAGAGAATGGAAAGACTCGTGTGTTTGATGTTCTTTCCACTCTACCACTTTCTGCTCCTTCATTCCTCTCTACCAAGTTATTCTCCTTAAAAAAAAAAAGTTATATTTTCTAAAAGTTGTTATTGGAAAAATAATCACAGCGTATATTTATTGAGCACTTACGCTGTGCCAGACAATGGGCTAAGGACTGTACATGCATCATTTCATTCAAATCTCCAAAGCAACACTAGAAGGGAGGAACTATTATTATGCCCATTTTACAAATGAGGAAAGTGTGGCTTAGTAAAGTTAGATAATGTGCCCAAGGTATGAGATAGGATAGTCTGGGGTAGAAATGAGACCGCTTCAAAGGCCCTGCCATTATCAGAATACCTTCATGCCCTTTATAGAAATATAGGCTGTTATAAGGAAGAAAGAAAACCATTCACAAATCTCAACCTTCAGAAGAAAACTTTTGTTAATATTCTGGCATATATCCTTCCAGATTTTTTTCTATATGGTTTTACATTTTTTTTGAAATTTTAATAAAAATATTTTATGGACATATTTCCACATCAATAAATATCATTTCAGATGAAGATTTTTTTTTAAATGACTGCATAGTGTTCTATTATATGAATGCACCGTAATTTTATTTCACCAATCCTCACTTTTTGGGTATTGCTAATATTTTGTGCCTATGTAAAATGCTGGAATAAACATTCTTGTTCATGCACCTTTGAACATTTGTCCAACATTTTCCATAGCATACATTGCTAGAAGTGGAATGGCGAGTTAAAGTAGTTGTACACTTTAAGCATGACACACTTTGACAGAGGACCTTCAAGAGGGATATATGGATTCACATTCCCACCAGCAGGGGGAGTCTTTCTGAGAAAAGTTTGAGAAGCACTGCTTAAGATAATTCCCCTATGTCTTTCATTTTCCTGATTAATTGGCATTCACTATGAGCTCAGTTCCCCTTGATTTTTGGCTTTGCACCCTGTCTTTGACCCTTTTGGTTCTGAGGCCTTTTGAATGTCCTCCTAGTATTTTACTTGTAATTAAAAAAAAAAAAAAAACAAGAAACTTTATTGAGATATTTAGCATATCTCATAATTCACCCTTTTGAAGTGTATAATTCAACACATTTTTAAAAAGATTTGCCAAGTTGTGCAGCCATCACCAGAAGTCAGTTTTAGAATATATTTATCACCCCAATAAGTTCCGTCATGAATACTTACTGCTAATCCTTTTTTCCCAACCACCCACCCCCACCCCAGGCTACCCCTAATCTACTTTCTGCTCTGTCTCTATAGCTTTGCCATTTTCTAGATATTTCACATAAATGGAATCATACAATATATGGTTTCTTGTCTCTGGTTTCTTTTACCGAGTATGTTTTTAAGGTTTATCCATGCCATAGCATGTATCTGTAGTCCATTCCTTCTCATGGCTGAAAGGTTTTTCATTGTATTTCACATTTTGTCTATCCATTCACTAGCTGGTAGACATTTGGGGTGTTTCCAATTTGGGGATATTATGAATAATGCTGCTAAGAACACTCATGTGCACGTCCGTGTGAATATATGGTTTCATTTTCCTTGGGTAGCTACCTAAGAGTGGAATGCTGGGTCATATGGCAAACTCAGGTTTAACTTTCTAAGAAACTGCCAAATTGTTTTCAAAAGTGACAATGTCATTTTACTTTCCCAACAGCAGTGTATACGGGCTCCTGGTTCCCTAAATCCTGGCCAACATTTGTTACACCTGTCTTTTTTATTATAGCCGCTAGTGGTGTGAAATAGCATTCTATTGTGGTTTTAATTTGCATTTCCCTAATGACTAATGATGTTGAGCATTTTTTTGCACTTTAAATTTTTTAATTAAAGATATCCATTGTAGAAAGTTAAAGATATACCAAAAATATCAAAGAAAAATTAAAAATCACTTTTATGTCCACAATCTAGATATAACCACAGTGTGATTTATGCTTTTTCGGTTGTATGTGTGTGCCTTTTTTACAGATCAGGGCCTTACTAAGGAGCCCTGGTGGTACAACAGTTAGGGTTGGCAATTCGAACCCACCCAGTGGCTCACTGGGACAAAGACCTGGCAATCCGGCTGCCATAAAGATTACAGCCTAGAAAACCTCATGGGGCAATTCTACTCTGCCATATGGGGTCACTATGAGTGGAAATAGACTTGAGGGCATCTAACAACAAGAGGGCATCTTACTATATAAAGTCTTTGGGAAATTGTTTTTGCCCTTCATATTTCCTCATGTTGTTAGATATCCACCTACAACTCTGGTTTTAATTCCCCCACCCTCAAAATAATTATTCTTAGAAATGAAATCTTTCATGGAATCTTAATAAACAAAATGGAAAGCAGAGCTCTGAGTAGAGGCTGGATGGAATGAATCATGCAAGATCACTTGGGTCCCTTATTGCTTCTGAAGGCCAGTTTTCAAACTACTCTTACACGTTACTTTTAATGGCTGCAACTAGTTCCCTACTGTTGAACATGTAGATTACACAGTGGTTAATAAGATGGGAGCCAGCCTGCGGGGGTTTGAATCTCAGCCCCGCCACTTATTAGCAACATGTTTAATGGCACCCTTGGCCTCGGTTTCCTCATTTGTAAAATGAGAATAATAGTACCTACTGTCACAGGAGAGTTATACAGGCACACATTCATGATTACAACTATTTGCCTACTTCACCTTTGAGTTACTTAATTTCATATCTGTATGAAAATTTTTAATTAACAGTTTTTAAAAAATGTCTTTAAGTGAACACGCTAACTGTCATGGTTTGAATTATGTCCCCCAAAAAATGTGTGTATCAATTTGGCTGGGCCATGATTCCCGGAATTGTGTGGTTGGCCTCCATTATGTGATTGTAATTTTATGTTAAAGAGGATTAGGGTGGGATTGTAATACCACATTTACCCAGGTCACATCCAATTAAAGGGAGTTTCCCTGGGGTGTGGCCTGCACCACCTTTTATCTCTGAAGAGATAAAAGGAAAAGGAAGCAAGCAGAGAGTGGGGGACCTCATACCATCAAGAAAGCAGTGCCAGGAGCAGAGCGCGTCTTTTGGACGGGGGTCCCTGCGCCGAGAAGCTCCTAGTCCAGGGGAACACCGAAGAGAAGAAGGCCGACAGAGAGAAAAAGGCTTCCCCTGGAGCTGACGCTCTGAAATCGGACTTTTAGCCTACTTTGACTATGAGGAAATAAGCTTGTCTTCATTAAAACCATCCACTTGTGGTATTTCTGTTATAGCAGCACTAGATGACTAAGACACTAACAATCATTGCTTCTCTTTGTAGGCCACATGGACCGGTCACTGGGGTAGCTGAGAGAGAGGAGATCACTTTACACTCGAATTCTCAATATGCAGGTATAATACTAGGTCCTGAAAAAATTATCTTTAATATCAGGATAATTTCTGCAAAGGCATTTTTTGATGATTTATGGAATGAGAGATTGCAAGTGAAAACATCTTACATTTGAATTCAGAAAAGACATTCAAAACTCAACTATTATGTGCATAAAGTAACATTTTGAGTATAATCTACCTAAGAATACCATAATACCACCACAGTGTTTCTTCAAAAGTTTTTTTCAAGAAAAAGTTTTCCTGCCAAAGAAGAGTTCTAACGCCAACATGTATGACTTGTTTTGGAAGGAGAATCACTTTTATAATTTTTGCTTACCATGTTTTACAATAAAAAAAGCAAAAAAAAAAAAAAACAAAAAACAAACAAAAAAAACCTCCATTGCTGTCAAGTTGATTCTGACTCATAGTGACCCTATAGGACAGAGTAGAACTGTCCCATAGAGTTTCTAAGGAGCAGCTAGTGGATTTGAACTGCTGACCTCTTGGTTAGCAGCTGTAGCACTTAACTACTGCACCACCAGGGTTTTGCAACATGTATTTATATTTAAACCATATATACGTTTTAAATGATCTCCCCTTTATTATCTGTGAGACATTGATTTTTTTAACTAAGGGTTTGTTGGCTAAAGGAATGAATGTCCTTAATTCAAATCCGCTTGTATGTCCTATAGTAACATTTTATCACTTCTGTCGTATAAACCCTACATGTTTGCTGTATTTCTAGACATTCTGTCAATTTTAGTTACTATTATAAATAGGGAGCCCTGATGGCGAAGTGGTTAAGAGCTCAGGCTGCTAACCAAAAGGTCAGCAGTTGAAATCCACCAGCTGCTCCTTGGAAACCCTTTAGGGCAGTTCTACTCTGTCCTATAGGGTCCCTATAGATCAGAAACAACTAGACGGCAACGGGTTTGGTTTGGGGTTTGTTTATCGTAAATGGAATATTTTCTCCCATTATTTTATAACATTTTCTGACTGCTTATTATTAATATCGTTGATACACAAATAAAGCTGAATTACCACAGGGCAGGTCTCCGCAAAGTGTCACATTTAGCAGAAACACAAGGGCGATACTCAAAAGCACTGAAATACAATTAAAATCTTCCCTGAGTGCTCACCAAATGGTGCAAAGGGAGCATTACATTGCCTGGCACACAGCCAAACATGCTAAATGCCTCTTCATCTGTCTTGCCCATCATGCTAGCTGTTCTTCCCTCTCTTTCCCGTCTCCTCTTCCAGATCTATTCTGCTCTTCCTTGGGTAGCTCCAGGCCCTTTCTAGTGTTACCATAACTAGCATTTCTAGGTTTATTCCAGTTCTGCCTGTCTAATCCATTATTCTGATCAGCACTAACCAAACCCATGGCCTTGGCCACTTGAGTGAAAAAATCCTATATTAGTTATCTATTGATGCATAGCAAATTACCCCAAACTTAGTGATTTAAAACAACAAACATACGGGAAATCCAGGGTGGAAAGGAGGAGTGTGCTGTCACAGTATAGAGAGAGCAACTAGGATCACATAACAAAGTATGTATAAATCTTTGTATGAGAGACTAACTTGAATTGTCAACTTTCACTTAAAGCACAACAATAAAACAACAACAACAAACATTATCTCACAGTTTCTGTGGGTCAGGAATGTGGGAGCAGCTTAGCTGGGTGGTTTTGGCTCAGGGTCTTTGATGAGGTTGCAGTTAAGCTGTTGACTGGGGCTTCAGTCATCTCAGGGCTCAACTGGGGTTCCAAGAAACTGCTTCTTAGTGCTATCAACATGACTGCTGGCAGGAGCTAGTTCCTTGCCATGTGGGTATCTCCGTAGGCTGCCTGAGTGTCTTCATGACATGGCAACTGGATTCCTCCAGAATGAGTGAGTCCAAAGAGAGAGGGGTGGTGGTGGGGGAAGCACCAAAAATGACACAGTCTTTATATAACCTAATCTCAGATGTGATATGCCCATCACTTCTGCACTATTTCTTCACTGGAAGTGAATCACTAAGTCCAGCCCATACTCAAGGAAAGTGGAATTAAGCTCTACTTCTTGAGGTAAAGATATGTCAAAGAATTGTGGACATATCTTTAAAACCACCATGAATTCTTTCTTACAGTGAGTTGGAGAAGAACGTAAATTAGTATAGGCTATTTTTTTTTCCATACTTATCAAGTACAGGAAATCTATTGATTTCGGTGTTCGCATTTTGTAATTAGCCATGTTAAAAATGAAACAGAGTTTCTGTAAAATAAGAGTTTTATTCAGATTCAGAGATTTGCAAATTGGGAAGTTCCAAAATGAAAGTTCAAAATGGCGTTCCAAAGTTGGAGCATAAGCGTAGGTCTTTTATACTCAGTTTTGCAGAACTTTGTACAGAGTTAGGAAGAGTACGCGGGTACTTTGGATTAGCTGACATTCAACACGCCGTCGTAAGACTCATCAAGAATTTCTATTGGCTGGGGTACTCAACCTTAGCCACAGTCTCCTGCTGCATTCCACAGCTGGTTCCTCTGTGTCCTGCAGTGTTCTGGATGGGCCACCTCAGAATGTTGCAGAGCAAGTTATCTCGATCAAAAGTCTGGTCATGGATCATGAACTCTGCAAAGCAGAAGCAGGGGCCTAGGACAAAACAGAATCTGATTCAGACCTATGTCAGCCATTGTAGTTATGTCAAGCACCTCAGTTTTAGAGTGATCTTTCACAGCCAGGTTACCATTATTTCAGTTAATTCTTTTGGGGTTTCCAGGTAGACAAACATGTTTGTCCTCTCCTCTAATATTTATACCATTTTATTCTTCTCATTTTCCCTATCATTGACTAGAATTACCTGAATAGTAACAATAAATAATAAAGATAAATAACAGTGGTGAGAGTGAGCATCTTTGTTTCATTCCTCACTCTAATGGGAATGCCTTTAGTGTTTTACCAGTAAGAATGATGTTGGCTGCTCTTGCTTTCTTATGTTAAGGAAGCACCTTTTTGTGCTAGTTTACTAAGAATTCTTAACTCTTCCTAGTTTTTGGAGCTTGGCTTTATTGCAAGGTTTTAGGCATCGCTCACCCTTGAATTTCCTGAAGCTTCAGATGAATAATTCCAGGCTTGTAGAACCCCAGCCCCTGTCCACAGAACCCATGTCCATAGGGTTAAGATTGGGAGATTCAGAAATTTTGCTTTGAATTTACTGCTCCCAGGTTCCTTTCTTTCCCTCTTCTTCCACTCTCCCCCAAAGAACTCTTTGACATATTCTACATGTTGTCCCTGGAAATCTTGGTGCTATGGAAGAAAAATACAGAATTGCATAGATGGGGGCGGGGGGTGGTGGTAACTCTCATGCTCAGTTGATACAGGTAAGATCAGAAACACCTATCACTATGCTGCAGCCACCTCCTCCTTTGTTTCTGCCCTGGAGGGAGTTGGGTGATCCTAGCCAATGCTGGACATTTTCCAGATCACTGGATGGTTTGCAAATCCCAGGTCTAGCAGTATAGTATGCTGGGGAGACAATGCAGGCGGCTTTTCCTGCAAATGATTTCTTCAGGAGGTTGAATGGTGAGAAGCCCATCTATAACCTGAGTCCTCCCTTACAGAGACTGTCAGTTATCTTACCCTCTCTGACCAGGTTAATAGGTTCAACCATTGTCACATGGTGATCTCTGTTAATTCAGGGGAAAACTGATTTGCTTTAAAAGTTGGATAAAACAATGCTCGTGACTGGCTCGGTTAAAGGATGATCTTCAGCCCTGCTTCTCCAAGTGTGGTCTGTTAGCCAGCAGCATTAGTATCTGGTCAACACCTAGGGGCTTGTTGGGAATGCAGTCTCAGGTCTCCCTACCCTAGACCTACTGACTCAGAATATGTATTTTTGACAGGATCCCCAGGTGACTCCTATGCACATTAAAGTTTGAAAAGCTAGTCTAAAACACCTTGGCTACACATTAAACCATCTGGAGACCTTTAAAAAAAATCACATTGCCCAAACCACACCCTAGACCAACAGGGGCAGTTTTGCTCCCTAGGGGACATTTGGCAATGTCTGGAGACAGTTTTGGTTCTTACAACTTGGTGGGTGTGTGCTTTGACCTCTAGTAGGTGGAGGCCAGGGATGCTGCCAAACTTCCTCCAACAGATAGGACAGGCCACACAACAAAGGATTATCCAGGCCAAAATGTCAATAATGCCAAAGTTGAGAAACCACCCTAGACCAATTAAATCTGGATTTTTTAGGGAATGGTACAGGAATTTGCAGTGTTTTCTAATTTTCCTGATCTTAAGAATCACCTGGGAATATGGTGCTATAGACAGAAGCACCACGCTGTCCCTCCACAGCAGAGACCTGAAAAACTAAGTAAAACAGAGACAAACATCAATCCTGGAACCCTAAGCGTCAAATGAAGAGATAAAGAACTCAAGTGAGCACCAAATGGAATAAGAAACTGACAGAGAACAGAGAGCAAGGAGAGATACAAGTGGAGGTCCCCTATCAGCTAATGTGGCCTGGATTCACCGTCTTGGACTCCTGTCAGAGATCCGTGGGCAGGGAGTACAGGAAAGGAGCTTCATGGAGCCCTCAGAAGGGCCAGAGCACCCAGTAACCAGCGATATACACTTTCCCACCCCTCACCCTTCTTCCCCCTGCTCAGCCTCCACTGATTTCCAGCATGCCAGTCGACTGACGCCTGGGAGGCGCGGGCTCCATGCCACTTGGGTTCACCCCACCCACACTGGCTGGGTCCTTCAGTGCCATTTCCTTGTTGCTGGTGTTGCTTTTCTCAGCTTGTTTCGGTTTCTTCCCTGCCTGTCACCTCCTCCCTCTCCTTTCTCTTGAACACCTGGCTCCATGTGCCATCTTTGCTTCTTCTTGACAGGCTGTGAAGTGCCGCTCGGTTGGGGAACTGCTTCCCAGGTCTGTGCCGCCACGCTGGTGGGATCCCTGGGGCCTTTTTTGTTTGTTTTCTTTTTCTTTTCGCGGCTGGGACCCCTTTTAGCCAGGCTGTACTGTGCGCTTGGGAGCCACTTCCCCAGTCTGCACAGCCGTGCTGGTGGGATCCCTGGGTGCATTTCTTTCTTTCTTTTTTTTTTTTTCTTTTCTCTCTTTTTTCCTTTTTATCTTTATTCATTTCTCAGTTTCTTGTCTCTCTCAACTAACCTTTTCCTGTCTCCTGAATACCTGGTGCTGTGTGCCATCTCTGCTCCTTCTAGACAGGCTGTACTGTGTGGCTTGGGAGCCACTTCCTTGGCCTGTGCAGCCTTGACAGTGGGATCCCTGGAGGCCTATCCTTTTTTTTCATTTAACTTTTTCTTTATTTATTTTGTCTATTCCTTTTTTTTTTCTTCATGTCTCAGTTTCTCATCTCTCTCTGCTTTCCTTCTTTTCCTGTCTCCTGAATACCTGGTGCTGTGTGTGATCTTTGCCACTTCTAGACGGGCCGCACCCCAAGGCCTAGGAGCCACTTCCTCGGTCCCCAGTAGGATCCCTGGAGGCATTTCTGTTTTTTTCCCCCCTTAATTTTTATTTATTTATTTTCTTTGTCTTTATTTCTCAGTTTCTCACCTCTCCACTCCAATGGCAAGCTCCCTCAGCACTTTTTTTGTTTGTTTGGCTTCTGTTTTTCTCTCCTCTCTCTCTTCTTTCCCATACCCATCTTAGCTCCACACATTACAACCTCCCCTCTGCCTCCTGCCTACCTGCGACATGCATTGAACATTACATCCCAAGCAGCACAGGCACAACCTACCACAACCAGCCCTGCACTGACCTCTGGCCCACACTGTCTGACCCAGGACATGCCACAAATAACCCATCCCAGCCACTTCCCTTCAGCTGGGCCTGCCCTGCTGCACCATACCTGAGTGACTGGCCCTGCTCATTGGACAAGGAGGTGAAAAGTGTCATGCCCACAGACGAGCAAACAACAAAGAGCACACAGCCTGCCTACTCAGATATAACCAAATCAAACAAAAAAGCAGGACAAAACAAACAAATCTACAATCAGTAAATGAAGAAAATAACTACTGAATGTCCCGAAGAGAGCAGTCAATATCAAAACATATTTTAAAAAGATGGTTCCCCTAGGCACCCAAATTGAAATACCGGATGACTTTCCAGTAGAAGAAATGGCACTAGAACTACCTGATAGGGAATTCAGATCTCTCATATTCAGAGCTATCTAAGAGTTGAAGCAAAAAGCAGACAAAAATGAGGAAAAAATAGACAAATTCATGGAAAAGGCAGACAAATTCATGGAATATACAGACAAAAAATGGAAGAATTCAGGAAAATAATACAGGTACAAAATGTCAAAATTAAGTCACAACTAGTCATACAAAAACAACAATTAGAAATCCAAGAGATAAATAACAAGATTTCAGAAATAGACAGTGTCATAGAAGGGCTGAGGAGCAGGTTTGAAACAATGGAGACGGGATCAGCAAAATTGAAGACAAATACTTGTATACAACTTTGAGGAAAAGTCAGAAAAAAGAACAAAGGAAAATGGAGAAACCCTGAGAATGATGTGAGATACAATCAAAAGCAAAAGTGGGTGAATGATCGGAGTTCCAGAACAGGGGGAGAAAACAGAAAACGCAGAGAGGATCATTGAAGAATTGCTGACAGAAAACTTCCCCAGTATCATGAAAGATGAAACGCTGACCATCCAAGAAGCTCAACCAACCCCATATAGGATAGACCCCAAAAGAAAATCACCAAGGCATATCGTAATCACACTCGCTAAAACCAAAGACAAAGAATCCTGAGAGCAGCTTGAGAAAAACAAAAGGTCACATACAGAGGAGAAACAATAAGACTAAGCTCGGATTATGCAGCAGAAACCATGCAGGCAAGAAGGCAATGGGATGACATATAAAACCTTGAAGGAAAAAAATTGCCAGCCAAGAATTATATATCCTGCAAAACTCTTGTTCAAATATGATGGTGAAATTAGGTCATTTCCAGATAAACAGAAACTAAGGGACTATGTAAAAACCAAACCAAACTTACAAGACTTATTAAAGGAAGTCGTTTGATCTGAGAACAATATCAGACCATGGGCTGAATATAGGACACAGGATTGTACTAGCCAGATACCAACCTAGGAAATGAACTCTTAAGTACTATGCAAAACCAAAAGAATTACAAAAGGGAACCAGAGAGATTAATCTGTAAATGACAACGGCATCAGAACAATAAAAGAGGGACTAAATGGTGTAGGTATAGAACCTTCTAATGGAGAGGAAGTCAAGTGATACCAAGTAATAATAGACTAGTTCAAATCTAGGAAGATAAGGGTAAATTCAAGGTAAACACAAAGAAAGTTAACAAACTTACTCATCAAAATAAAGAAGAAAAACATAAAGTCTCAGTAAAAACAAAACCTACAAAAACAAATGAAAAAAAAATCCGCAAACAAAAAGAACTTGGCACAGGAGAGCAAAAGGAACAAAGAAAACATCAGCACCACAAAAAAAAAAAAAAAAAAAAAAAAAAAAAACAAAAAAAAAACCACTGCAAAATGCAATCCCACTCCTAGGAATATATCCTAGAGAAATAAGAGCCATCACACAAATAGACTATGCACACCCATATTCATTGCAGCACTGTTCACAATAGCAAAAAGATGGAAATAACCTAGATGCCCATCAACAGATGAATGGATAAACTATGGTACCTACACACAATGGAGTATTATACAAAGATAAAGAAAAATGATGCATCTGTGAAGCATCTCATAACGTGGATCAAACTGGAGGACATTATGATGAGTGAAATAAGTCAATCACAGAAGGAAAAATATTATACGAGACCACTACTATAAAAATTCATTAAAAGGTTTCCATACAAAAAGAAACAATCTTTGCTGGTTATGAGGAAGGGTAGAGGTAGGGATGGAAAAACGCTAAATAGACAATAGATAAGTTGTAACTTTGGTGAAGGGTAAGACAGTTCACAATCCTGGAAAAGCCAGCACAGCTTGGTCATGGAAGCTCCACAGACACATCTAAACTCTCGGAGGGACTGCATTGCTGGGCTGAGCGCTGTGGGAACCATGGTCTCAGAGAGCATCTAGCTCAATTGACATAACATAGTTTATAAAGAAAATGTTCTACATTCTATTTTGGTGAGTAGTGTCTGGGGTCTTAAAAGCCTTTGAGTGGCCATCTAAGATACTCTCCTGGTCTCACCCCTTTGGGAGCAAGGGAGAATGAGAAAATTAAAGATACAGGGAAAGATTAGTCCAAAGGACTAATAGACCACAATTACCACAGCCTCCACCAGATGGTGTCCGGCTACCACCAGTGACTGCTCTGACAGGGATCATAATAGAGGGTCCTGGACAGAGCTGGAGAAAAATATAGAACAAAATTCTAACTCACAAAAAAAGGCCAGACTTACTGGCCTGCCAGAGACTGGAGAAACCAGAGAGTATGGCCCCCGAACATCCTCTTAGCTCAGTAATGAAGTCATTCCTGAGGTTCACCCTTCATCCAAAGATTAGACAGGCCCATAAAACAAAACAAGAGTAAATGGGCACACCAGCCCAGGGGCAAGAACTAGAGGGCAGGAGGGGACGGGAAAGCTGGTAATAGGGAACCCAAGGTCGAGAAGGGAGAATGTTGACATGTTGTGGGGTTGTTAACCAATGTCATAAAACAATATGTGTACTAACTGTTTAATGAGAAACTAGTTCTGTAAACCTTCATCTAAAGTACAATTTAAAAAAAAAGAATCACCTAGGGTACTTGTTCATTTGCATAGCTGCCCAGGCCCTTCCTTAGAATCTTGAATCTGAATCAGGGTTTTGAACTGGTTCATTCCAGTTCAAACCCCTGCTGAGAATTTGCATTTCCACCCCAGATATACTGAATCAGAATCTACAGTTTAACAAGATAGCCAGGTGATTCTTATGTGTAATAAAGTTTGGGAACCACTGCTGTACTAGTAAGGAGCCTTGGTAGTACAGTGGTTAAAGTAATTGACTGTTAACTGGAAGGTCAGTGGTTTGAAACTACCAGTGGCTCCGTGGGAGAAAGACGTGGCAGTCTGCTTCTGCAGAGGTTTACAGCCTTAGAAACCCTATGGGATTGCTATGAGTTGGAATCGACTTGATGGCAGTGGATTTGGGTTTTGGTCACTATGAGTTGGAACCAACTCAACGGTACCTAACAACAACAACAACAGTGGTTCTCAGAATTGGTCTCTAACCAGTAACTTCAGCATCACCTATGAACTTGTTAGAAACACAAATTCTCAGCAGGGGTTTGAACCTGAACCAACTGGTTTGAAGCCCTGATCTGAATAAATGGGCCTGATGGAACCCAAATTTACATTTTTTACCAACTACCTCCAGGTGATGCTTATCTTCAGGGAAGTTGGAAACATTCGTCCAGGGGAAGGAAGGGCACAGATGCCTCTTTGTGTAGTTGTTGTTAGTTGTCATCCAGTCAATTCCTACTTACGGCAATAGCATGTGTGCAGAGTAGATCTGCTGCATAGAATTTTCAAGGCTGTGACCTTTTGGAAGCAGATCACCAGTTCTGTCTTCTGAGGTGCCTCTGCGTGGTTCATAGTTAGCTAGTAGTGTCACCCAGGAGCCCTTTGCCCCCTTGTAAGTTAACATAAAAAAATCCATCCCTGAAGATGTGCTGAAGTTGAGTATAGGATAGAGATATAACCTGTGACTCAGTCTTACATTTTCAAAAGCCCAGGGTAGAAGGGGAGACATAAACTGATTCTTACTGAGCATTTGGACCTCATTCTGTACCCTAGCTCCACCTCAACCACCAATCTGTTATGTGTGTGTGTTGGGGGGGGGGGTGCTATTACTTAGCCATCCTGAACTAAGGTACCTACCACAGATTTACCTCCAAATGGATTCAGAGGCACCAGGTATATAATACAGTATTTAAGTGTTCACAGCCTTGACTTCCCCAAGGCCTTCTGGGGGGATCCTGTAATCACCTGCTTAGCTCCTGGCCTTTGTTGTTAGAAGTTCTTTTGAATGTAACATTATAAATGGCCATGAGTTGGTCCTGTTATACTCATAATTTAAGTGGTTTTTCTGAACCAAATCCTGCTCCAACAGGCCCAACTTCCTCTCAGCTCCAACTCACTCCTATGCAGGTGAACAATGGACTGGATTTACGGGCCTGGGAGGCCCAATGACTCACAATATAATCTTTTTAGATGGCTAGTGGTTGGGTTGTTGGCAGGAAGAGATAGAGAAGGGGAGGGGTACCGCAGTGAGTGGCTGGGACAATATCTACAAACTCTACATACTTACTTCCCCCAGTCTTGAACAGTTCCTAGTTTTTGAGACTCATTAACCTTTCCAATTCTGAGAAGCCCTTTACGTGATTTATACATTTAAAGATTAAGGTCGCCAGTGATGGCTACATACCCTACCACATCACACTTCTGCTACCTCTCCATGCTAGAATCTGGAATACTGGGATGTGCTGGCTGTTGATATGAAACAAACAAGCAAACAAAAATAATAGAGGGCACCATCAGGACCACTGACGATTTGATGTTTTTGCCATGCTAGAGACCTTTCCTGCCCACAGTTCCCTGATGTTGAGGTTGAAATGGGACTGCAAGGGCTTCTACAACTTAGTCTGGATTGGAAAAGGTGATTAATGAAGGACAGCCTTGAAGATAAGTTTGACCTTCTAACACCCAGTGATGCCATTTGGAATATGCCTTGGCCTTTCAATGGCTGATAAACAGGAACCAGCATGACCTTTGGTCACTGGTACCCAACTGCTTATCTTGAAGATATGTTCAAACATGTTTTGGACCTAAGCTTGTCTGAGTCACTGGTTCAACTGGCCACAACAGCAGCAAACTCCAGCCCAATCCTGAGAAACCCATTTTCTGTGGTCCAGATGATGAGTTTCTGGCCAGATTCTGCCTAGGCAAGACAGCTGTTTGGTACTGCTCAAGGAATTAGCTTGAATTGGAAGTCTCTTACCCCCATACCACTCACCTACACTCTCTAAAGTTTATCTCCCTTTTTCTCTAGTCTCTGACCCTATAACGAACCTCCTCGGTAAAGGAAGGAGTGTTCTAGGAGTTTAAAGCCCTATTCACTTCCATTTTGACCCTGAACCATACCAAACCTAACCCATTCACTGTTAAAACTTACGTGTCTAATTCCCACTGTGTTGTAGACACAGAGATGCAGCACCCAGATCCCCCCTTCTGTTTCTGCCCTTCGTAATTTTCAAGGAAGGACTTGCCACCCATATGTGGAGAAGTGCAGTCAGCAGCCCGCCTCCAGCTCTCTGCTTCTTCAGGGTTGGTTACTACAGAAGAGCCATCTCACCTGATGCAGTCTATATCTGGTGACTGAAAGAAGTGGTACATAAAGGTGTATAAAGGCCTGAACTGAAGTCCTTGGGCTCTGCAAACATTAACATGCTCAACTGCTAACTGAAAGTTGGAGGTTCAAGTCCACTGAGAGGTACCTCAGAAAAAAGGCCTGGTGATCTACTTCTGAAAAATCAGCCCATTGGAAACCCTATGGAGCACAGTTCTACTCTAACACACATGGGGTTACCATGAGTCAGAGTGAACTTGATAGCAAATGTTTTTTTTTACTGAAAAGCCTTGACCATTTTGGCTTGATTTGGACACTCCAACAGGGAGCATCATACTTGATCCTCACCAGGTTGACTGAGGCTTTGTCAGGCCTGTATTGAAGTTTGACTTCTTCCTCTGCTCAATCCTGCTTCCTTCTCCTTTGCTTTGCAGATGTTGATTCCTAATACACATCTTTTCACCCCAAACTGCATCTCAGCCTCTGTTTTTTGAGAACCTAGCCAGTGATATACCATGTGGACCGTATTGTTATAGGAGAACGTGTGCCCCAGCACGTACTTTTTGAGAAAGTTGGTTTTTGTTGATGTTCACTGCCCAGGGCGAGGGTGGGAGCCTCTAGTGACCATGGCTATGTTGTAAGACAAAGGATTTTCTTATCATGACAATGTTCCATGGGTATGTTTTTTACTATTGTAGTTGGGCTAGCTGAGGCAAACCCACAGGTCCCCTTGGTTACCAGTGGGCAAGATGGACTTTCTGGAACATTTTTCTAGTGCAAGAATATTCTAGAATTGAGCAAGGGGGTCATCTCCAAACCTCTTCTCTTTTCGTTCTGTTTCTGCCCTTTGTAATTTTCCTGGCCTGTATCCTGTTTCCTCTTCTTCCTGCAAGGTGTGTGTCATTTCAGTTTGCAATTTCAACATGGGATGAGGAATTTCCAAGTAAATCTGGGGTTAGTGAGACAAACTGAAATTCAATTAAAGAAATAAAATAGTGAACTGTGAAGTAAAATAGTGAACTGTGAAGTATCTATGAGAGGATGCCTGGGGGTTGTGGTGGTATTGTGCAATGGATCACTTTTATATGGCCTTTCTAGCCATACTCTTGTAACTTCCACCAAATAATTGGGTGGGACTATGCAAATAAGGTGCTTGTGGCCCACCAAGGGGATTGGACAGATTGCTAGTAATGCAAATAAGGTGCCTGGCACCCTTGTGGGGGTGGAACCCTGTGAATAAGGTGTATGGAACCCTAATGAGGGGATTGGTCAATTTTAATATCCTGCTAGGCTTAAAGTGAGCCATTTCAGAGGTGGAAAGGCGGGACCTCAGTACCACTGAGAAGAAAAGATGAGAGCAGAGTGTGTCCTTTGGACCCAGGGTACCTGTGCTGAGAACCTCTTAGACCCAGGAGACAAGAGAGAGAGCTGTAACACTAGAGACGGTGCAAGATGGTGAGAAGTGGTGGCAGCAGAACCAGGAGGCTGGTGTGGGACAGCACAGTGGGATTCCCAGCCCGTGGAGTAAGGCAGCTACTGTGGGTGTACTGACCCACGGAGCAAGAGAGCTGATTGCCTTCCAGCTGAGGCTTGCTGGTGCAGTGGGGTGCCCCCGGGCACTTACTGGCAGAGCTAAAGAGCTTTGTAACACTTGCCAGGCTGAGGGGCCGAAGGCCAGAATGCCAGAGAGGGGCCTGCCTGTGAGCATGGCCTAGGAGCTGTCCTGACCGAAGAACTGTATCCTGAGTTGTTCATGATCCTGGATTGTAACCTGTTACTTCCCTAATAAACCCCATAACTGTGAGTATGGTATGTGAGTTCTGCATGGCCATTGCAATGAATTATCAAACCCAGCAGAGAAGTAGAGGGCCGTGGGAGGGACAGCTGATGTCAGAATTGGTAAAAAGGTTGAAGAGAAGAGGTATGTCTGACCTCTGCCTCATAAGAATAAGCTTTGGGCTGTTGCTGGTGGTGATTCTCTTTACCCCTTGTGAAGCTAGGGGAGGTCAGATGGCCCCGTCACGCCATTTTTACAGGTGGGGATTGGTTTCAGCTCATAGAAGAGCTGAAAATTACCTGTGGGGATGAGCTCCACAGTGAAGGCTTTAGAAGGCAAAGCTGAAAATAGGGGGTAATTCCAGGCGAGAGTCTGCGACCTGCTCTATAGAGACGATGTGAGGAAAAGGTTCCAAGGGAAAAGCATTTGATTAAAAAGCAGCTTAACCTCTCAAAGAATCCTGGCTTTGAAAAAAAAAAAAAACTATAAAGCTGCCGTAAAACTTAACATGACATGAGGCAAACGAAAGAGAGACTGTGACAGGGAACGGATTTGTTTGTATATTCTCACAGGAACTCGTAAGGAATTAAATTCAGTTTGACAACACTGCTTGAGACTCTGCCTTGTTCCAGGCACTGTGCTAGGTGCTAGGGATATAGATGCAAAGGAGGGTTACAAGAACCAAGAAAGCACAGATCCTGTCCTCAATCACTCCCTGGCTAGTGGGAGAGATGGCTGGCCATGGATATGCAGAGAGCTGTCCCCACTCCCCTGCTCCCAAAGGGATGAGCCTGGAATGATTCAGGCCACACTGTCTCTGAGGAGCAGGTGGGCCCCTAATTACCTGTTGGGAGGAGCTGTCACAGGTCTGAGAGGTAGAGGGTTTGGATGCTGGCTGCTGGTGGGAGAGAGAAGGAGATGGAGAAGCAGGGCCAGAACTAAAGTGAGACTTAACTGAAAGATTGGAGGTTCGAGTCCACCCAGAGGCATCTTGGAAGAAAGCCTTGGTGATCTGCTCCCTGAAAACCTTATGGAGCACACTTCTATTCTGACACACTGAGTCGTCTTGAGTCAGAATCGACTCGACAGCAATTGGTTACTGGTTAAGGTAGGACTAAGGGGCAAAATTTAAAGGGGGTGCCAAAAAGCTCAGGAATCAAGATAAATAATATTTTAAAACATCAAAATTAATGCAAAAAATCATGATGAGCAAGATATCAAAACTTTAAATAAGGATAGGATCAGTAACAGATCCACCCCAAGCCATTTTGAAGCCGGAGGCACAAGGAAAAATCAGTAATACCAATCCTGTCTTTATTTAAAAGGTTGATATCTTATTCATCATGACTTTTTGCATTAATTTTGATTTTTTAAAATATTATTTGTCTTGATCACTGACATTTTTTTGGCATCCCCTTAAAATTTGAGCCCAAGGGCAAGTCCCAGCCCTGTGGAGAAGTTAGATGGTGCTTATCCCCAGGGTTCAGTTCTGAACCTTCTGAAATGAGAAGAACTGTCAGTTCAAACTAAAGAGACTGTTTTTACTAGGATTTTATGGAATTTGGGAAGCAGAGAGGCATCAGGCCCAGTGACAAAGTGGGACATTCTCTCTATTTCTGGTGGAACCCAGGGTGACCTGTGCGGTAAGAACTGAAGGGAACACAGCTTCATGTGGGCCCTTGAGTGTTTGTCAGCTATGGGGATGCAGCCTCCTCAGAGCACACCCCTTGCACATAGTGTGCATTTATCTTTGCAGTTCTAGTTCTTGACACGTAGTAGGCACTGAGTGCCTCTTGAATGAAAGGATGGGTACAGTTAGCAGCAGGTACTATGGTGAGGCCTCCACCTGTCTGTCAGTTTGCCGTACTATGGTGGCTTGTGTGTTGTTGTGATGCCGGAAGCTATGCCACCAATATTTCCAATACCATCAGGGTCACCAATGGTAGGCAGGTTTCCGAGGAGCTTCCAGACTAAGACAGACTAGGAGGAAAGGCCTGGCGATCTACTTCTGAAGATTAAACAGCGAAAACCCTATGTATCACAACAAAATATTGTCCAACATTCTGCTTGAAGATAAGCCCCTAGGTTGGAAAACACTCTAAATACATAGTGGCTGCAACAGTGGACTCAAGCATACCGACAGTCATGAAGATGATGCAGGACTGGGCAGTATTTCATTGTGTTGTTCATGGGGTTGCCGACCAGACACCTAACGGCAACACTGATAACTGTGGTATGGTTAGACTTCCTGGAACCCCAGGAGGAGATTTTAAAAAGATTTGGCTAGCTGAAAAAGTGTTGTCTGCCAGCCCCTGAAGTACAAAGACTACTCTCCCACTTTTTACTCTTGGAGAAGGAGAAAGGAGAGAGATGGCTGCAGAGCTGGACCTGTGCTGATTTCAGTCTCTACTGCAGGGTTGGCCTAGACAGAGTCTGCAGCCTCACTACAGACCCTTTGAAGACCCACTGTGTTCTAGGCACGGGCTTTGGGGTTGCAGATATGAAATCCTCTAAAGCATGTCCCTCCCATCAAAGAACTCAGTTTAGTGAGGAAAGAAGACGGTGGGGAGGGGAGGAAGGGCTGTTGGGGCAGAGGCATCACAAATGATCCTACCTGGATCCAAGTTTACTCAGAGAAGAAATGACCTCTGTTTATTCTCTTAGTCCTTTAACAAGTGGGTAACGCCTATAAGGGGAGAAGTTTTAGTTAAAGTGGGTGTTACAAGAAATGCAGGCTTGAGGAGATTTTGGAGTCTCATTAATACCCCGTTTGAATTTATAGACCATTCAATTAGTACTTCAGTACTGCGACTAGAGAGTTCCAGTGTCGTGACCACTGAGTTTGGCATTTCCTGTCTGAGGGTTCCCGAGTTGGGGAGACCAGGAACCTGCTTAGGAGGGAGCTTTGCTCGTGCACCCCATTCTCCTTCATAAACACACACACACCTGCATACCGAAGGAGGAAGAGCTTAGAAATTCCTTGAAGGTAAGAGCCTGTTGGCTGATTTCACGGGGATGCTTCTTGGCTGAGGGAAAACCACTTAGACTATTAAAAGTGATATACTCCCTTTAATGTGGTTGATAAAACTTTAACTAAATTGGTGATTACAAACAGAATAATAATGACCACTAATAAAGTAGTTTATAGGGATCAATAGCTTTACAAAGAGCAGTCCATCTAGTTGCTGGGGGGCGAGGGGTAGTCACTGCCGGCAGCCCCAGAGCCCAGGCTCTGGGCAGGTGAAAGGACTAGGAAAAGGGTTTACTGGAATGGAGAGATAACATAAAAGGCAATTTATAATGTGTGACTCAGAGCAGTGAGCTAGGGAAAATGGAAAGCCGTGATGTGGATGGAATTGGTTGTACTTTGTCTTATGAATGAGCTTTACAAGATTGCAGGCAATAGCAAGGATTTGGTTACTTGTGAACAAATGAGTGTTATCTGCATTGTTTTTCTTTTTTGATGTGGTCCATGTACCTTAGTGTGAAAGGGAGGCAGGATGAATAAAACCACATCCGAGGAAGGCTTTAGCAATTGATGTCATACTAATAATGGTTAATAACAATAAAGGTCAGAGTAATAATAATAAATAAGAATGAGCACCTACTAAGTATGTTTCGTATTTCATCTTTAATCACAATGACTTTCCTGCCTTTACTGGGTGGTGCAGAGGATGTGCATTGAGGAACTGGATTGGAAAGGGAAGACAGGGTAGATTTCCTGGACAGTGAATTTTTAATTTAGTATCTGAAATGCAATGAGAGACTTGATTCAGGAGAGGGAAAATGGAGAGGGAATGCTACACTAGCAAGAATGGCAGAAGGTTCCATTCATCTTCTCCCATGCCTCCCCGTTGAGTCGCCTCCGACTCGTGGTGACCTAGGTATAACAGAAGGAAACGTTGCCCAGTCCTGTGCCGTCTTCATGATTGTTGGTATGTTTGAATCCTTTGTAGCGGCTATTGTATAATGCCTTCCAACCTAGGGGGCTCATCTTCCAGCACTATATTTATTGGACAGCGTTCTGATGTTGTGATCCATAAGGGTTTCATTGACTAATTTTTGGATGGAGATCACTAGGCCTTTCTTCCTAGTCTTAGTCTGGAAGCTCCACTGAAACCTCTCCACCATGGGTGACCCTACTGGTATTTGAAATACTAGTGGCATAATTTCCAGCATCATAGCAACATGCAAGCCACCACTATATATATATATATACAATGTGAGATTTTGGAAGGTGTCTGATACCTGGACTCAGGCAGACCTGAGATTAGATACCAGCTCTGACACTGGCTGGGAGAATCTGGAGAAGGCACTTAAACCTTTCTTTTAGTTCTTACAATACAACTTTTTGATGCATTAAAATTTAGCAAATCTCTAGTAACTCTTATCCATAAAACATGCATAGGCTGAGAAATAAAACAAAGGGAAATAGTTTGGGGGCTTGGAATTCGATTTTTTCCTAGTGGGTCATTGCTTGTGTTTCATGTCTCTCCTTTTAGATTTTATTTTGGTAAAATACATGTAACTGAAAGTTTGCCCTCTTAACTATTTTTAAGTGCACAATTCAATGACATTAGTTACAGTCGCCATATTGTGCAACTATCCCCACTGTCATTTCCAAAAGTTTTTCATCACCCTAAGCAGAAACTCTACCCATTAAGCAATAACTCCCCACCCCTGCCCCCCAGACCCTAATAACTCCTTACTTGCTTTGTCTCTATTCATTTGCCTACTCTAGATTTTTCATATAAGTGGAATCATGTAATATTTGTCCTGTTGGGATTGACTTATTTCTCTCAGTGTAGTATTTTCAAGGTTCACTTAGGTTGTAGCATGTATCGGAACTTCTTTTCTTTTTATGACTGAATAATTTTCCATAGTAAGCGCATTCTGTCCTTGGGTGGCCTTTCTATTTACATTCTCTCCCTCATGATCTCATCCTCCATGTGTTTATATATCATCACAAACCTTTCCCATGAGCATAAGACTCCACCTCAGTACCTCCCCTTGGATGTCCAGTTGTCCTGTCAAGTGAAATATGGTTAAAACACAACTCTTATTGATTTCCCCCAGTTCAATCTCCCACTGAGACCTCTTCATCTTAGGAAACAGTACCCGGATCCATCTCATTGCTCAGGCCAAAAACCTCAGCTCTCTTTTTACATGCCCCCTAATGTAATCCATTAATACATCCTGCAGCCTGTTTCTAAATTTTTCCGTCTGTACTGCTCCTACCCGGTACAAATCACTGTTATTTCTTACCTGGCCTCCTACAATGAATTCCTAACTGGTCTTCATGGCTCTTTTTTTTTTTGTCTCCCTCTCTCCCTCCATCATCTTCCATATGGCAGTCAGAATATATTTCTAAAGTAGAAATCAGATTTATGACACTTTTCTGCTTAAAATACTTCAATGATTTCCATTTTATTTAGGAATGAGGCATTGGTGGTTCAGTGGTAGAATTCTTGTCTTCCGTGTGGGAGACCCAGGTTCAATTCCTGGTTTGCACCTCATGCGCAGCCACCACCCATCTTTCACTAGCGGCTTGCGTGTTGCTATGATGCTGAACAGGTTTTAGCAAAGCTTCCAGACTAAAATGGACTAGGAAGAAGGGCCTGGTGACCTACTTCTAAAATCAGCCAATGAAAACCCTATGGATCTGCAGTGTTTTGTTCCATTATACGTGAGGTCACCATGAGTTGGGGACTGTCTGGACGGTAGCTAACAGTAACAATACCAACATTTCATTTAGGGGGAAAATAAAACCAAAAAAACCACACCAAAATTCTGTTCCATGACCTATATAAGGTCTTGAATGATCTGGTCCCTGCCTACCTCTCTAGTTTTTTTTTTTGCTTTTATTTTCTCCATATTCACTCAGTTGACTTTCTTTCTGACCCTCAAACATGCCATGTTCTTTCCTGACTTGGTTTATTTATACTTGCTCTGCCTCCTTGGAATACTCCCTTCAGATCTTTTCACAGATCTCTTTCCCATCCTTCAGCTCTTAACCAAAATGCCGCCTCCTGAGAGAGGTCTTTCCATCAGCCTGGTGAACCCGTCTTTTTCCAATCTGCTTTCCATCTTATTACTTTATTTTGTTTTCTTGATTGCACTTATCAGCACCTGGAAGTATTTCATTTATTCATTTCCAGTTGTTCGCCATTTTCCTCCCTCCACTGGTATGTGTACTTTTGAGTAGGGCTTCCAACCAGTTTGTTCCAACTAGAACCCCTGCTGAGAATTTGCATTTCTACCCCAGACATACTGACTCAGAGCCTACAGTTTAACAAGATTCCCAGGTGATTCTTGTGTATAATAAATTTTGAGAATCACTGCTGTACTAGGGGTTCTCAGAAGTTGTCCCTAAGCAGCAGCACTAGCATCACCTGGGAACTTGTTAAAAATGCATGGTCTCAGCAGGGGTTTGAACCCCAACAAACCAGTTTAAGGCCCTGCTTTTGAGAGGCAGTATCTTCAGAGCTGGAGCCCTGGTGGTGCAGTGGTTAAGAGTTTGGCTGCTAACCACAAGGTCGGCAGTTTGAATCCACCAGCTGTTCCTTGGAAATCCTACCGGGGCAGTACTACTCTGTTGTATAGGGTTGGTATGAGGTTGGCATTTTCCTGTAGGGTCGGTATGAGGTTGGTAACAGATTTGGCCTTTGGTATCCTTAGGGCCTGGAATAATTAGTGCCTTGTGCACAATAGGGGCTCAGTAAGTGTTTGTGGAATGAATGAACAAGAGGCTATTTGAAGAGCTTGTTTACGCTGTGAAGCAATATTAAGATTCTTGCTCATCTCTACCTACTCTCCTTTCCTGCCCTCTCCTTATTCATTGAACACAAGTTTCATAAGGATTTGGACCACAACACAGAAAAGCCTGGGAGGAAACACTGCATAATCCAGTGATTTTAAGAGTCCCCAAGTTCTAATTAACATGGTGCGTGGCAATGATGCTAAATGAACTGTAATGTTGTATCAGGTCAAAACCCAGCTTTGTAGGGCAGCCCAAAATAGAGGCTGTGCCCTTTTTTATCTCTAGCGGGGCAGTCCATGGAGTCTCTAAAGGTGTATCAAGGTTAATAGACAAATAATGTATTTGGTAGAATTCTGCAAGGAGAGAGATGCTTGCAAACTCTCTGGGGTGTGGCTTCTAGATATTGAAGTTTCATTCAGGTGAACTTGGGGCCTGGATAGATAATTTAAATTAGAATTCAATTAGCATCAATCAAGGTGAACTCTAGGGGCAGCCCATTCATCTTAAGTGTCCCTGCCTCAACTTCCTCCCAACCCTTCCCATTTCATTTCTGAACAAAGCATAAGCATAGGCATAAAAAGGAAATGACTCTAGGCTCAGTTCAGTGTGGAGCTAGGGACACTTGACCCTCACATCCATAGCCATTTTGCAATCAGCTTGCCTGTCCTTCCCTGGCCACCCTGTCTGACTCTGTACTGACCCTTTAGGTTGTTGGGCCTGCCCCAGGTTAAGCGGTTGTTGTTAGCTACCATTGAGTCAGTCATGACTCATGGGGACCCCATGCTGAAATGAACAAAATGCTGCCTGGTCCTGTGCCAGTCCCATGATCAGTTGAGGACTGGACTGTTACGATCCATACAGTTTTCACTGGCTAATTTTTGGTAGTACATTGCCAGGCCTTTCACAGTAGCAGCATCTAAAGGTGGACTTATAACACCGTCTACCATTAACAGCCGACTTCTGAACCACTTGTTGCAACATATCACACAAGAACCTGCTACCAGTCCTTCTGGCTTCTAACTTGTACATTGTTTCATTCCTAGATTTGACTCCTAAATTGTCTCTCATTGCTTTTGAGACTTAATGCTTCTAGCCTTTTTTTTTTTTTTTTTAACATACGCACAATGGAGTACTATGCAACGAGAAAGAACAACAATGAATCTGTGAAGCGTCTCATAACATGGATGAAACTGGAGGACATTATGCTGAGTGAAATAAGTCAATCACAAAAGGACAAATATATGAGACCTCTATTGTAAAAACCCATGAAAAAGTTCACACACAAAATGTAACAATCTTTGTTGGTTACCAGGCATGGGAGGGGTGGGGGGGAAATACTAAATAGGCAATTGGTAAGTGGTATCTTGGGTGAAGGGTGAGACAGTACACAATACTGGGGAAACCAGCACAACTTGTACAAGAAAAGGTCATGGAAGCCCCACAGACACATCCAAACTCCCTGAGGGACTGAATTGCTGGGCAGATGGCTGTGGGGACCATGGTCTTGGGGAACATCTAGCTCAGTTGGCATGACACAGCTTGTAAAGACAATGCTCTACATTCTACCTTGGTGAGTAGTGTCTGGGGTCTTAAAAGCCTGTGAGTGGCCATCTAAGATACCCCACTGGTCTCATCCCTTCGGGAGCAAGGGAGAATGAAGAGACCAGGATACAAGGAAAAGATTAGTCTGAAGGACTAATGGAACACAGCTACCAAGGCCTCCACCGGACTAAGTCCAGTACAGCTAGATGGTGCCTGGCTACCACCACTGACTGCTCTGACCGGGATCACGATAGAGGGTTCCGGACAGAGCTGGAAAAGGATGTAGAACAAAATTCTAACACACACAAAAAAAGACCATATTTACTGGCCTAAAGGAGACTGGAGAAACCCCGAGAGTATGGCCCCCAGACACCCTTTTAGCTCAGTGGTGAAGTCATCTCCGAGGTTCACTGTTCAGCCTGGGAGTGGACAGCCCTGTAAAACTAAATGAGACTTAGGAGGTACAGGAGTCCAGTGACAAGGGCCAGAAGGGGACAAGGAAGCTGGTGATAGGGAACCCAAGGTTGAGTAAGGATATTGTTGCTGTGTTGTGAGATTGTTAACCATTGTCATAGGGCAACATTTGTAGTAACTGTTAAATGAGAAACTATTTTGTTCTGTAAGCCTTCATCTTAAGTGAGAATAACAGCACAATTGGAAGAGCATAGTCAGTGTCACTGAACTGTGCATGTAGAAATTTTTGAAATGGTGTATCTTTGGCTATTGTATTTTCACCAAAAAAAAAAAAGGTTGAGAAGTTAGAGGGTTAATATGTTGTGGGTTGTTAACCGTCATAAAACAACATGTGTACTACTGTAAAAAACAAAACAAAACATTATTATTCATTAAAAAAAACCCATTGCTGCTGTCTTAGCCATCAGAAATATCACAAGTGGATGGTTTTCACGAAGAGAGGTTTATTTCCTCACAAAGTAGGCTAAAAGTCCAAATTCAGGGCATCAGCTCCAGGGGAAGTCTTTTTCTCTCTGTCGGCCTTCTCTTCAGTGTTCCCCTGGACTAGGAGCTTCTCGGCACAGGGACCGCGGTCCAAAGGACGTGCTCTGCTCCCGGCACTGCTCTCTTGATGGTATGAGGTCCCCCTGTCTCACTGCTCGCCTCTGTCTTTTATATCTCAAGAGATTGCCCCAGGACACAATCCAGTCTTATAGATCAGGTCCTGCCTTACTATCACAACTGTCACCCATCCTCCCTCAACAACATCACAGAGGCAGGTTTACAACATACAGGAAAATCACACAATACCAGGAATCATGGCCTAGCCAAACTGATACACACATTTTTGGGGGGACATAATTCAAACCATGACAGCTGTCAAGTCGATTCCGACTCATAGAGTGACCCTATAGGACAGAGTAGAACTTCCCCATAGGATTTCCAAGGCTGTAATCTTTATGGAAGCAGGCTGCTACATCTTTCTTCTGCTGAGTGACTGGTGGGTTTGAACCACTGACCTTTTGGTTAGCAGCCGAGTGCTTAACCATTGTGCCACCAGAGCTCCTATAATTATTAATAAAGAGCTATAAATATATTTCTGTATGTGTGTATAAATATATGAGAGCAGTGTGGTTTCAAGGGAGAAGCCTAATATGCTTGAGTGGGAATTTTGGCTCAGTGGAGCATGCAGGAATGCTATTTACCTGGGGATTTGATAGATCTTGTGGGGTATTGGAGAACAGTACTTAGAAACTTATGGTTGAGTCTTGGGAAACGAAAATCAAATCTCCTCAGCAAAGAGAGAGGGACAAACTATATCACCCATCCCTGGGGGAAATTCCTGGGGTAGATTAGAATTTCCCCTGGAACTTGAGTCTCCTGGGCTCTGTCTTGAGAAACAAATTGATTGTTAACAAGGAGAGAGACTTTTGGATGCATTACAGATAGTGATACTCAAATGTCCTCCAATCCAGCTTCAGAGGAGAACTTGTCTTGGTTTCCTTAATGAAGAACAGATGCAGGAGGTCTTCTTGGGACTATAGTAAAGTTATATTTTGCACTTAATTCTGGTGGAGGGAAGGCTCTCTCTCCCCAGCCTTGGTGGGAAGACAGAAGCATTGGGTCAACAACTTGAGCAGACAAGGGACTTCCCAGTGTAAGCAGCAGCAGTTGACTAAAATTCCTTTCTGCAGAATGGAGAGGGGCCCCAATGGTACCAGGCAGAAGATTTAAGTGGCCAGGAGAGGATGCATCCCAGAACCTGCTGGATGAGAGGACCCCAGAGACTGTACAAGGTGAGGGCTTAAGCCCTCCCTACATTTCTCTTTTTAAAAACTTCTTAACCATGGCTTCTAGAGATTTCCTAAACAAGTTTCGTGTGATAGTTAGTGATCTATGTTTCTGGCTTTGGACGGGGATCCCTGGGTCCACAACAATGCTGCCCAGTTGCTTGTACGCAAAAAGACATCCAAGATCACATGTTAAATTCAATTGATTTAGGCCTTAATTTTTTCCATTATACACTACTTGAGAAACTCTCAGTGTGTGTGAAAATCCAGGGGACCCCAAAATGCCAGTTATATGGCTTGAAAAGATGAGTCAGCTCCTGAAAGAGATGTAAAAAGCAAGGTTTGGCAATTAAAGAGGAAATGTCAAGCCGGGCAGGGCAGGCCTCAGGGAGCCTGTGCTCTTAGCGGGTATAATTGCCTGGGGGGAGTCTTCGGCCACCAGCCTGCCCAGCCCTTAGGTGGTGAGGAACAGCGCTTCTGACCTTTCAGTTCTGTGGCGGAGCTCTTGGCCCAAGGAGCTGGCAGAAATAATATGCTCCATTAACTGAAGCAGTGGAAGGCACCTGTGGGGACCAGAATTTCTCCATCCAGTGGTGAGCGTGTGATTATATCCAGGGAATCACACACCTTCCCCAGGGATGTGTACTTTCCCTCTGAAACCACCAGACTTCCAGCCCCAGAGCAGGGAGAGGGCAGAGCCTCACTGGGGAGATTCTGTGCCTCACCCCTGTGCCCAAACCAAAACCAAACCCATTGCTGTCCAGTTGATTCTGACTCATAGTGACCTTATAGTGACCCTGTGGGACAGAGAGTCCTGTAGGGTTTCCAAGGAGCAGCTGGTGGATTTGAACTGCTGACCTTTTGGTTAGCAACCTAGCTCTTAACCACTGTGCCACCAGGGCCCCCGTTCTGAGGATACTACTGCTCAAAAGCAGGGCTTCAAATCTATTTCCTCAGTTCCCAGTGAGGTCATTAGTGATCTCGAATAAATTCATTTACTTTTCATTACCCCTTGTTGGAGGACAGCACAGTATGTGGTAAGAGCACCCAGGTCGTACCCACCTGGGTTTGAATCCTGTCTCTGCCATGTGATAGCTGGGTAACTGGGGTATTTAAGCACTCTGAGCTTGTCCTTGAGCACTAAAATTTCAGTTGCGTTTTTCAGTAGCCAAAGCAAAAAAGGAAACATGAAGAGTTATATAGTTTTCTTTTCTGGTTACAGACAGCACAGTAGGATCTTGCTAAATATTAATTTTTTATCTTTAGGTTACTATGGTATATCGTTTCAGTTACAATTTCTACTTGTTTTTGTATGGCAGACCATGAGCTAAGCATGGGTTTTACATTTTAAAATTGTTCAAAAAAAAAATCAAAAGAAGAATAATATTTCAAAACACATGAAAACTTATGAAATTCCAATTTCAATGTTCATAAATTAAGTTTTATTGGATCACATCCATGCACATTCATTTACATATTATCTATGGCTATTTTCAACAACCGAGTTAAGTAGTCATGACATAGACTATATGGCTCACAAAGCCTAGAATACTTGCTATTTGGTCTTTTACAGAAGTCTGCTGATCCCTGCTCGAGACCATTCTCCTGCTTTTGGATCCTTTCCTCTGTCCTCACAACTGTCCCTTGGATCCTATCCTGAATCTGACCCAGTCCTCGATCCCTTATCCTGGATTCTAGACTTATCCAAGTGACCGTCACACTGTTTCTTGGCTCTGTACACACAACTGGCTTCCACAAATAACCCCAGCCTGGACAGGACGTTGTTACCTCTCAGGCACTTGTAGCTGCTACACTAGGTTCACACTGAGGTGGCTTGTATATGATTATTAACTGAGTCATTCTGCTTGGGCCTATGCCATTGATGTTGCCATCTTGGTGTTTTGCCTCATGTGGGTGGTGACTGGCCATGAAACAAGCACAAATGCACTGAAAACACCAGCTTCTGAGGCTCACAAATTGCTATCGAAGACAGACAGACAGACGGCAATGCTGCTGTTGTGATGGGAGCCACCATCTGCTGTTACTAGTGTGGAGGGTGTCATTCAGGGAGCAGAGTGCAAAGACTAGAATGAAAACATCTGTTTCCAAGCTTGAATGTGGTGCCTCCAAAGAGAGCTCAAGACAGAGGCAGCTGACAAGAAGAGAGGTTCTGGGTCCCAAGAAAAAGTTAACGAAGGGTTCCACATTCACCCTTGTAGCCCACCATTAGCATAAACCCTCTCTCTTTAAGAAAATTTTGTTTATTTTTGCTATAAAGGAAATACATAGTCATTGTTAAAACAAAACAAAGAAATGAACTCTCCATAGGACTTTGACTTGATTTGGGTGGGGAGGGTGCTGGGACTGGAGTTGGCCTTGCATAACGGATCATGCTGATTCCCAAATTGTCTTTTCTGTTCCCTTATCTAAGACTTTGCTACTGGTACTGGCTTTTTATTTTGACTGTATTTCCATAGGATGAATTCTTTCTCAGGAGGTTTTTGGGATTCCAATTTAAAAAGCCTTCAGGTCTTCCCCACCACTTTGCTTAACATGCCTGGGCCCATTTGATTCCCAGTGATGGGCACAAATTAGGTTCAAGATTCTGACAAGTTTTTCCACTCTTATCTGCCCAAAGCCTTATCTTCCCATTTCTTCAGGGCTCCCTGCTTGTGCTGCGTTGAATATGTCCCTCTAAAATTCATGTCCACCCAGAACCTCAGAATGTGACCTTATTTGGAAATAGGGTCTTTGCAGATGTAATTAGTGAAGATGAGGTCATACTAGACTAGGGTGGGCCCTAAACCCTAAATCTTCCAAGAAGACCATATGAAGACACAGACACACAGAGAAGAACACCATGTGATGACCGAGGCAGAGACTGGAGTGATGCATCTACCAGCCAAGGAACGCCAAGGGTTGCCAGCAACCACCAGAAGCTAAGAGGGAGATATGGGATGGTTTCTGCCTCAGAGCCTCCTGAAGGAATCAACCCTGGTGCTACCTTGATTTAGGACTTCTAGCCTCCAGGACTGTGAGAAACTAAATTTCTGTTGTTTTAAGCCACCTGGTTTGTGGTAATTTGTTAAAGCAGTCCTAGGAAGCTAAATACACACTCAGGTACTCCTCAGGTCATTTGGACCAGTCCCCTTACATCTCATGCAAATACACTCACCTCCCTAATGTCACATTTGTTCAGGGACAAGGTCTTAGTGAAGGTAACGGAAAAGTACCATAAGCTAAGTTGTTAGTAGCTGAGAGACGTTAAGATGGAACCACATAGTCCCTGAGAGATGGAGATATGAGCATAGCCTTGGTACCTGTCTCAGAGGGGCTTTAGATTTCTAATTGATGGTTATCCGTCCATTTAGAATAAACTCCCCTTTACCAGAGCCGTTTCAAATGGGTTTGTTCCTTGGCATCCAATGTGCCTTGAGCAGAGCAATCAACATTCTTCCAAACAATACATAGTTAACTCCAGACGTTCTTCTGTGCTTTTAGAAGGTTTCACTGGAGTCCATTTCCTTTGGTAAAACAGTTGCTGTCAGGTAGGTTCGGACTTATGGTGACCCCATGTGTATCAGAGTAGAACTGTGTTCCATAGAGTTTTTAATGGCTGATTTTTTGGAAGTAGATCACCAAACCTTTCTTCCGAGGTGCCTCTGGGTGGACTTTAACCTCCAACAATTCTGTTATTAACCAAATGCATCAACCATTTGCACCACCCAGGACTCCTTCTTTAAGGTTTCTACTCATTGTTCCTTAACTCACCAAAAAATAAGTGTGAACTTATGATTAGAGATGATAAAGTAAAGTCATTTTTATTCCATTCCCTTTCCTCCATGTTCAGGGAAAATGACAACAACCATGGAACTCCATCTTTAATGAAAGAAAGAAATGGCCACCACCCCAAACTCTGAACTATCAAGCATGCAAGCCTCACTGCGAAATCTGGATCAATAGGAGAGGAGGTGCTGCAATCCAACACCTTCTTCTCAGGTATCAATAGGAAACAGATTTCCTTAAAACTAAGCATCACAGTCTTGAAAAGAAGCTGCTCTAATCATCTTTGATTAGAGTCATGAGGTTTAGATTTCTCCACAGCTTTACCTAATGCCAGAAAACAGTGGACAAGTATAGATAGAGATCTGAGGGGAAGCATGGACAGACCCAAGAATTTTATACTCAGCCAAGATGTCTTTAATGTATAAAGGCAACACAGGAATATTTAAAGCCAGCACTAGTATAGCACTCCCTCTATCCCTTCACCTTTTTTTTTTTTTTAGTGTAAGAAAAGTTAAATTTAATTATTTTAACTAAAAATAACATGTATAGCACAGCTCTGTTGTTATTTATCTGTGTACCTATTTATTCTGTCTGTCTGTCTGCCCATCCATCCATCCTTTTATCTGTATAATGCATGGCAAACTATCAGAAATAATGGTTACCAATTAGCCATAGTTATTTCTGGCTGATTGGATTTGAAGTAAATTTTAAGCTAAAAAATTTCTCTGTACTGTTTACTTTTTTAAAAAGATCATCTTTTTTTTTTTTTTTTTTTTTTTTTTAAATAAAGTGAATGTAAACTAAGTGGAGCTATGTTGTGACCTAGCTTCAATGCCTTCTCAAGGAGGAAAGCCATATATCAAGGGTGGTAGAGCAGAAGCTAGAAAGAACCTGGGTCCTTACTGACTTTCTTTAGTAGCTGCATCACCCCTGGACCATGTACCTCTGGACTTCTTGTTACATGAGAGCAAGACTCTATTGGGTTAAACCACTAATGTCAGATTTCTGTTAAATGCAGCTAATAGCAATACCAACAATATACCAGGATATGTATATTTACTGGCTATTTTAATGAACTGTTTTTGTATTTCTCCTCCCTTTGTCTCCAGAGGACTGCCTTGCATTGGTTTGGTAATCAGATTAGTTGGCTGGTTTTATAGCTGCTTTGGGCTGATCAGATGATAAATTTTGAGCTCTCTGGATTTGGGGAGGTGACTGCTGACATTCTAGTGAGATTAAAACTCCTGGGCTATTTGAACTAGATCCCTTGTTGTCTTAGTACTTACTGTTACTGTACTTTGTCATCCAGTTATCAGTGATAACGCATATCCTATGCTAGTAAGATACGTAAGAGGTTGGAACTAGCCCCACCGCCATCTTGTGCACTAATAAAAAGTCATAGAAGCATGCAGTTTAGAAAATTAGCAGGAATCTAGTGAGTTAAGATGACCTGACACAACTCTACTAGTGAGCCCTGATTATCCTTATGTGCTTAATTAGTGACAAGACTTAGAATCCAACCTTGGCAGGTTACTACGAGTCATGAGAACACAATGAGAAAAAAGGAGACTTAGGTGGGAAAAATTATTTTTAATCAAGAATGATTAGAAGATCTTGTAAAATCCCTCTGGAATATTTAAAAAGAAGACAACCTGGTTTGTTTGTTTTTCACAGAGATGAGTTGTTCTCTCATTGGACAGGTGGAGGACACCAAGGTGGCCGCTATCCATCACCTCTGACCCTGTGACTTTCTGCAGTGTAAAATGTTGGCTCTGCTATGTTAGTTAAAAGGGCCTTTCAAAGTGTCAAATCAGGTTCTTTGCAGAATTCTTGCAGGCATTTTGTCAGTGGGGTTCTTGGGACTTGAAGCCTTAATTGTACATCCACCCATATCTTACCTTCTGCTGTGGGCAGAGGCCAATCAAGAATGCAGGGCTGAGAGGACTGAGGGCTGGAAGCTGGTGGAGGGCTAAGAAACGTGGGTAGAGACAAGTCAAGCTGAGTGTCCAGAACCAGGGAAGATCCAGAAGTTAGTGATCAGTTAGCAGAAGGGCAGCCAAACAAGTAATTGGGCTATGGAGTATGTGGAAGGTGACGGTCAAAGGGGCAGAAAGATTAGAAGTCAAATAGGCTAAATTCAGCGTGTATCCTGGATTGAATCCTGGTACAGAAAAAGGACATTAGTGGAATAACTGGTGAAATCTGAATAAAGTCTGTAATTTTATTAATTATATTTTTGCCAATGTTAATTTCTTAGTTTTAATAAGCATACCATGGTTATGTAAGATGTTAACATTAGGGTAAACTTGGTGATGGGTACACGGGAACTCTCTGTACTATCTTTGTAACTCTTCTCTAAATCTAAAATTATTTCAAAATAAAACTTTTTTTTTTTTAATTACATGGAGAGGAAGGTAGTAACTGGAAGCAGGTATTCTTCTATTTCTTGATCTGGGTGCTGATTACACAGGTGTCTTCATTTTGTGACAGTGTATCCAGCTGTACACTTTTGAGTAGGGCACTTCTCTGCGTAAGTGCTGTATTTCAGTAACAAATTTACTTAAAAATAGTCATACCAGCCAAAGCAGGCAGGATACGCCTTGAGGCCCTTGAAATTGAAGCAAAACCTGCTTCAGATTATTTTTTTTTTTACTCCCCTGATTTTTCTCAACCATAGTTCTTCATTGCTAGGTTGACTAACCCCAGAGCCCAAGCTCATCTTCTTTCTAGTCATTTTGGACCCGGGACAGAAGTGTATTAGTGGCTGCAGCGCCATCACCTGGTAGAGGTTGGAATTAAGTTTTCTAAGCTCACGAGAAGCCACTACTTGTTTTGTCAGTGGGGGCTTGTGTTGCTGTGATGCTGAACAGGTTTCAGTGGAGCTTCCAGACTAAGATGGACTAGATTTCCATCTAGTTATGGAAATCAGCCAGTGAAAACCCTACGGATCACAATGGTGTGATTCATTGTGCATTGGATCGTCATGAGTCGGGGCCCGCTTAATGGCAGCTAGTAACAACAACAATAAGTTCAGGTCCAGGAATGAGCCTGGGCTGCCTCTGAATCACAGCTTTTCTTATTCCCTTTGTTAGCCCAAGACTGGACTCTGGCTTTTTTTCCCCTGCCTGGCTCTCCAGGAATCCAAACCTACTTGGCTGGTGGCCTCTTCTGACCCTTAAGCCAACCTCACGCCCGTGCCGCCGGTCGATGAAGGTGATCCATGACTGCTGCAGGGCTGTTTGCCATAATTGCCCTGCAGTTTCCCTGCTTGTTCCTGCTAAGATGCTGTCTCTGCCCCCACAGTGTTAATCCTGACTCTGGGCCTTTGACCTCCACATTTGTATTGATCTCTCTGACATTGGATTCGTGGTTCTCTGTAATGGACTTTGGCTTGTAACCTGACTTGTTTCCATCCAGGCGGCCCTCACGATGCACAACCTTTGGAAACCAGCCTCTTACAATTTCCCCTTGGCCGGTGCCCTCCCTGGCTAGACTCCCTACAATGTGGATGAAGTGATATTCCAGCAGCCAAGAGCCTGATATATTGCCTAGTTTTACAGACTTTCTCCTGTGGAGAGGAGGGGGTTGAATCCTGCTCCCAGTTACCCTCGCCACTAGCTGGGGTCTTGCAATGAATGAGTTCATCGCCTGAACAACGCAGACCCCTCCCGGACTTCAGACAATCTCCACTCTTGGACTTTCCTTGCTACCGTGCCCTTCTGTGAGATTGGACCTGCCAGCACCAGCAGCTGCCCAGACCACACCTGAGCTCACCATGCCTTTTGGACATTATGCTTTGAATCGCTGGGTCGTTCTCACCAGGGCCACTCTCACCAGTCAGTTCGTGACTTCATTTCAGTGTCCTCTGACAACCAGCCTGTATTGCTGGCTCCCAGCAGATCTTGATCCTGATCTCAGCCAGACTATTTTCAAGCAGCTTAAAACCTGAGTAGGTAAATTGTGTGGTGGCTTCTGGAATGCAGGTGATAGCCAAGGAAGCCAGGAGCTGCTTGGCCACTGGCAAACAAAACCTTAGGTGATGGCGATGAGTGTAGCTCAGTTGGGAGCTGCTCAGACAAAGCAGAATCTGCCCCTATTGTCCATTGTCCTCAAAGCGCTGGGTGTGGCTCTAGCCAGTCAAACCCAGTTAACTAGCCTACATGCCAAAGAAAAAAAATGCAATTTGTCTTACTGCGCCTCCGTGCCGTGAAAACCTATGTAGTCCACAATGTTTGTATGTACTTCCATATGAAAGACAGTTTAAAAAGTTCTGCCTCCCTTTGTTTGGGGAGCTTGTTTGAGGTATACACCTCCTGCTCCTTGCCTGCGTGCTTGCAATACACACTCTTCCTCCCTCCTCACCTCGGTGTGTCTTTATTGACAAGAAGCCACACTGAGCAGAACCTGCTTTGGGTAACAGAGATGTCTCCCTTCTGTTCCATTTCATAAACATGGCTCCCTTGTAAATGCTGTAAAAACCTGCTTCTGGTATTTGTACAGTCCATTTCCAAACCTCCTGCAGATTCCTGCCTCGTTGCCCATTCCACTACTCCTCGCTTGTGGCTTCCTGGTGGCTTAGCCTCCTCCTATTTTGATTCTGAATCCTAGTTCCGTTTTTGCACCGTGCTTGGTACCCTGGTTTGATCCATTCTTCTGACTTTGCCATTGATACCTTTCTAGGAAATGGCCTTTGTGTTTGTCCTCCTTCCCTCCTTCTCCATGTATACAGACTGGAGATAAGAGGCATGCTGTCTGTCTTAGTTATCTAGTGCTGCTATAACAGAAATACCACAAGTGGATGACTTTAACAAAGAGAAATTTATTCTCTCACAGTTTAGGAGGCTGGAAGTCTGAATTCAGGGTGCCAGCTCCTGCGGAAGCCTTTGTCTCTTTGTCGGCTCTCAGGGAAGTTCCTTGTCAACAATCTTCCCTGGTCAAGGAGCGTCTCAGCACAGAGACCCCGGGTCCAAAGGATGCGCTATTCTCCTGGCTCTTGTTTCTTGGTGGTATGAGGTCCCCATGTCTCTCTGCTCACTTCTCTCTTTTATATCTCAAAGGAGATTGACTCAAGACCCAATCTAATCTTGTAGATTGAGTCCTGCCTCATTAACATAAGTGCCACTAATCCCATCTCATTAACATTATAGAGATAGGATTTACAACACATGGGAAAATCACATCAGATGACAAAATGGTGGACAATCACACAATACTGGGAATCATGGCCAGGCCAAGTTAACGCACATTTTTGGGAGACACAATTCAATCCATGACACTGTATGTTCTACTTTTTCTTCTTTTTTTTCAATTGTACTTTAGATGAAGGTTTACAGAATAGTTTCTCATTAAATAGTTAGTATACATATTGTTTTATGACAATGGTTAACAACCACATGATATGTCAACACTGTCCCTTCTTAGCCTTGGGTTCCCTATTACCAGCTTTCCTGTCCCCTCCTGCCTTCTAGTCCTTGTCCCTGGACTGTTGTGCCCCATTAGTCTTGTTTTGTTTTATGGGGCTATCTAATCTTTGGCTGAAAGGTGAACCTTGGGAGTGACTTCATTACCAAGCTAAAAGGGTATGCAGGGGCCATACTCTCCGGGTTTCTCCAGTCTCAGGCCAGTAAGTCTGGTCTTTTTTTGTGAGTTAGAATTTTATTCCACATTTTTCTCCTGCTCTGTCCGGGACCCTCTGTTGTGACCCCAGTCAGAGCAGTCAGTGGTGGTAGCTGGGCACCATCTACTTGTACTGGACTCTGGCTGGTGGAGGCTGTGGTGGTTGTGGTCCATTAGTCCTTTGGACTAGTCTTTCCCTTCTATCTTGTTTTCTTCATTCTCCCTTGCTCCTGAAGGGGTGAGACCAGTGGAGTATCTTAGATGGCTGCTCACAGGCTTTTAAGACCCCAGACACTACTCACCAAGGTAGACTGTAGAACATTTTCTTTATAAATTGTGTTATGCCAATTGAGATAGATATTCCCTGAGATCATGGTCCCCACAGCCCTCTGCCCAGCAATTCAGTCCCTGAGGGAGTTTGGATGTGTCAATGGAGCTTCCATGACCTTTTCTTGTACAAGTTGTTCTGGCTACCCCAGTATTGTGTACTGTCTTACCCTTCACCAAACTTACCACTTATGTATTGTCTATTTAGCATTCTGCCCCCATCCCTCATAACCAAAAAAGATTGTTTCTTTTTGTGTGTAAACATTTTCATGAGTTTTTACAGTAGAGGTCTCATACAATATTTGTCCTTTTGTGATTGACTTATTTCACTCGGCATAATGTTCTCCAGTTTCATCCATGTTATGAGATGCTTCACAGATTCATCATTGTTCTTTACCGCTGCATGTACCATAGTTTGTTTATCCATTCGTCTGTTGATGGGCATCTAGGTTGTTTCCATCTTTTTGCTATTGTGAACAATGCTGCAATGAATATGGGTGTGCATATGTGTATTCGTGTGATGGCTCTTATTTTTCTAGGATATATTCCTAGGAGTGGGATTGCTGGATCGTATGGTATGTCTATTTCTAGCTTTCTAAGGAATTGCCATATCATTTTCCAAAATGGTGGTATCATTTTTCATTCCCACCAGCAGTGCATAAGAGTTCTGATCTCCCCGCAGCCTCTCCAACATTTGTTATTTCCAGTGTTTTTGATTCGTGCCAGTAATGCCGGGGTGAGATGGTATCTCAGTGTGGTTTTAATTTGCATTTCTCTGTTGGCTAGTGATCACGAGCATTTTCCTCATGTGTGTCTGTTGGCCGCTTGAAGGTCTTCTTTGGTGAGGTGTCTGTTCATTTCCTTTGCCCATTTTTTAATTGGATTATTTGTCTTTTTGTCGTAAAGGTGTTGGATTTTCTAGATTTTAGAGATTAGAGCTTTGTCTGACTTGTAATGTCCAAAAAATTTTTCCCCAGTCTGTAGTCTCTCTTTTTACTTTTTTGGTGAAGTCTTTTGATGAGCGGTAAGTGTTTAATTTTTAGAAGATCCCAGTTATCTAGCTTATCTTCTGCAGTTTGTGTGTTGTTGGTTATGGTTTGTATCCTGTTAATGTTGTGTATTTTTTCTTCTATGAACTTTATAGTTTTTGGCTTTATATTTAGGCCTTTGATCCATTTTGAATTAGTTTTTGTATATGGTGTGAGGTATGGGTCCTGTTTCATTTGTTTGCAGATGGACATCCAGTTTTGCCAGCACCGTTTGTTAAAAAAAAGACTGTTCCCCATTTGATGGACTTTGGGCCCTTGTCTAAGATCAGGTGACTGTAGATGGATGGATTTACATCTGGGTTCTCAGTTCTGTTCCATTGGTCAATGAGTCTGTCATTGTACCAGTAGCAGGCTGTTTTGACTACCAAAGCTGTATAGTAGGTTCTGAGGTCAGATAGTGCAAGTCCTCCTACTTTACTCTTCTTCTTCAGTAGTGCTTTACTTATCTGGGGCTTCTTCCTTTTCCATATGAAGTTATGATTAGTTTTTCCATCTCTTTAAAGAATGTTGTTGGTATTTGGATTGGGATTGCATTGTATTTATAAACTGCTTTGGGTAGGGTAGAATTGTCATTTTCACAATGTTGAGTCTACCTATGTATGCTCTACTTTTGTGTGAATGGATTGACCCAGGGTTATCCTTTGCCTGGCTTCTGGCTGGTTAGCAGCCAAGCTCTTAACCACTGAGCCACCCAGGGCTCCTACTCATTAGGGTTAGTAGTTTTATTGGAATATCCACTTTGGGAGTTGATTGTAGGAGTTATACACCCCCTTCCCTGAATATTATAAGAAGATTTCATCATCACTTCAGGTTTGTTAGACCAGTAGTTTTACTATTCTACTAAGACTCTTCGATTTAGTCGAGCTGCCTTTCACCTCTATATTATAGAGGATTGGGGCAATAATTAGGAAATTTTTAAGTGTGGAGTTTGTGGCAGACATTGTTTCTTGGTAATTCAATGCCCAGTGCTCATTTACTCACCTGTTCTGTGTGCCATTGAGTCAATTCCAACTCATAGCTACCCTATAGGACAGAGTAGAACTGCCCCACAGGGTTTCCAAGGCTGTACATCTTTTTGGAAGCAGACTACCACATCTTTCTCCCTTGGAGCAGCTGGTGAGTTTGAACTGCTGACCTTTCAGTTAGCAGCCAAGCACTTAACCATTGTGCCACTAGGGATCCTTCTGCCTGCTCTATAGAGACTAGAAAGCTAACTACTCACTTTCCTAACCTTCCTTGCTGCTAGAAATGGCTCTCCTCATAAAGGGATGAGCACAGCTGAAACTGTCTCTGCTTTCTTCCTGGAACATATAGATTAAATTCCTGGAGCTGATGCAGCCATCTTGCAACCATACGGGAAGGGTAAGATTACTGAGAAATCAGCCCTGTCGTCATTGAGTTACTGTCAGTTGTTTACCTTCAGACTTGTTATGTAGGGAAATATATCCTTATTTGTTTAAATTAGTGTTCTGTTTCCTACTAATTGCAGCCCAGATCATTCCTAGTTGATATAGGGGCCTGGTTAATAACACGTTATACAGTGAATTGACCCGGAGTGGACAGTATCAGGAAAAGCTGGCCAGATCTGTGCTTCTGCTTTGAGGTTAATCTATAAAGGGAAAACCAGGCTTCTTACTCAGAGCTTTAGGGAAGCCTAAGATTGTGATCATGATGTTGACTACAGGGCTGGGAGTTGCCTAACATGTAGCAGATTGGCCACAGTGTACCCAAGGCTAACAGGGAGAACCATCTTTGGCAAATATGAGGAGGTCATCTAGACGCTATGCCCTTAAACCACATAACTCATACCTAGCTCCTTGTTAGGATGAGTTTGGGGCATCCCTGTCTAATCATAGTAAAGTTCTAACTTTCACTTTGACTCAGATTTGTAACTTGCTTTCTTCTCTGTTCCTCATTTTACTGACCCTAAGCTTACAGCTTATCTCTCTTTCCCTACTCTATGCTCATATTTTAGACCACTTTTCATTGGGAGGTGATTTTGCACCTCCCCTCTCTTGGGAACATTTGGAAGTGTCTAGAGACATTTTTGGTTGTTACAACTGGGGGTGGGGGCTGATACTGGCATCTAGTGGGTAGAGACAAGAGTTGCTGCTAAACTTCCTACATTGTACCGGACAGCCTCCCACAACAAATAATTGTCGTTGTTGTTTTTGTTGGGTGCCATCGAGTCGGTTCTGACTCTTAGTGATCCTATGCACCACAGAATGAAACACTGCCAGTCCTGCACCATGCTCACAATCGGGGTTATGCTTGAGCCCATTGTTGCAGCCACTGTGTCAATCCATCTCATTGAGGGTCTTCCTCTTTTTTGCTGACCCTGTACTTTACCAAGCATGATATCCTTCTCTAGCGACTGATCCATCCTGACAACATGTCCAAAGTATATAAGACGTAGTCTCACCATCTTTGCTTCTAAGGAGCATTCTAGCTGTACTTCTTCCAAGACAGATTTGTTCATTCTTTTGGCAGTCCATGGTATATTCAATATTTTTTGCCAACACCACAATTCAAAGGTGTCAATTCTTCTTCAGTCTTCCTTATTCATTGTCCAGCTTTCACATGCATATAACGCGATTGAAAATACCATGGCTTGGGTCAGGCATACCTTAGTCTTCAAGGTGACATCTTTGCTTTTTAACACTTTAAAGAGGTCTTTTGCAGCAGATTTGCCCAATGCAATGTGTCTTTTGATTTCTTGACTGCTGCTTCCATGGGTGTTGTCTTAGGCTGGGTTCTCTAGAGAAGCAAAACAAGTAAAGTGTATAAATATATATATAGAGAGAGATTATATCAAGGAACAGCTCACGTGATTATAGAGGCTAGAATGTCCCAAGTCCTTGGATCAGGGTAGAGGCCTCTCCCAAGTCACACAGCTGCAGAAGCTGGCAAGCCCAAGATGGGAAGGTCGGAGAGCAGGGCTCCCACTTATAGGCTGTGCAGATCGATGAATCCCAGGTTCGGCAGATAAGCTGACAGCTCAAGTCCCAAGAACGGGAGATGAGATGACAGGAAGCAGCCGCAGGATCGATCCAGAGAGAGCAAAAAGCCAGAAAGTCTGCTTATATACAAATGCGGGCCATACCCTCTAGGAGACTCCCTTTCATCTGATTGGCTACTCACAGTATATTCAATCGTGGGAGTGATTACATTAAAACATGGAGAATCATGGCCCAGCCAAGATGACACACAATCTTAACCATCACAGGTGTTGATTCTGGATCCAAGTAAAATGAAATCCTTGACAACTTCAATCTTTTCTCCATTTATCATGATGTTGCTTATTGGTCCAGTTGTGTGGATTTTTGTTTTCTTTATGTTCAGGTGTAATCTATCCCGAAGGCTGTGGTCTTTGATCTTCATCAGTAAGAGCTTAAAGTCCTCTTCACTTTCAGCAAGCAAGGTTGTGTCATCTGCATAATGCAGGTTGTTAATGAGTTTTCCTCTAATCCTGATGCTGCGTTCTTCTTCATATAGTCCAGCTTCTCGGATTATTTGCTCAGCATACAGATTGAATAGATATGATGAAACGATGCAACCCTGACGCACAACTTTCCTAACTTGAAACCACTCAGTATCCCCTTGTTCTGTCCGAACAGCTGCCTCTTGATCTATGTACAGGTTCCTCATGAGCACAATTAAGCGTTGAAGATTTCCCATTCTTCACAATGTTATCCATAATTTGTTATAATCCACACAGTGGAATGCCTTTGCATAGTCAATAAAACACAGGTAAATATCTTTCTGGATTCTTTGCTTTCAGCCAGGATCCACCTGACATCAGCAATTATATTCCTGGTTCCGCATCCTCTTCTGAATCTGGCCTGAATTTCTGACAGTTCCCCATCAACATACTGCTGCAGCTGCTTTTGAATAATCTTTGCAAAATTTTACTTGTGTGTGATATTAATGATACTGTTCGATAATTTCTGCATTTGGTTGGATCACCTTTCTTGGGAACAGGTTTCCAGTTGGTTGGCCAGATAGCTGTCTTCCAAATTTCTTGGCATAGACGAATGAGCACTTCCAGTGCTGCATCCGTTTGTTGAAACATCTCAATTGATATTCCGTCAGTTCCTGGAGCCTGTTTTTCACCAGAGCCTTCAGTGCAGCTTGGACTTCTTCCTTCAGTACCGTCAGTTCCTCATTATATGCTACCTCTTGAAATGGCTGAACGTCAACCAATTCTTTTTGGTATGATGACTCTGTGTATTCCTTCTATCTTCTTTTGATGCTCCCTGCATCATTTAATATTTTCCCCCATAGAATCCTTCACTATTGCAACTCAAGGCTTGAATTTTTTTTTCAGTTCTTTCAGTTTGAGAAATGCCGAGTGTGTTCTTCTTTTTGGCTTTCTATCTCCAGCTCTTTGCACATGTCATTATAATACTTTGTCTTACTGAGCCACCCTTTGAAATCTTCCGTTCAGCTCTTTTACTTCATCATTTCTTCCTTTTGCTTTAGCTACTCAACGTTCAAGAGCAAGTTTCAGAGTCTCTTCTGACATCCATTTTGATCTTTTTTTACTTTCCTGTCTTTTTAATGACTTCTTGCTTTCTTCATGTATAATGTCCTTGATGTCATTCCACAACTCGTCTTGTCTTCAGTTATTAGTGTTCAACGTGTCAAATCTATTTTTGAGATGGTTTCTAAATTCAGATGGGATATACTCAAGGTCATACTTTGGCTCTCGTGGACTTGTTCTAAGTTTCTTCAGTTTCAGCTTGAACTTGCATTATAAGCAATTTATAGTCTGTTTTGCAATCAGCCCTTGGCCTTGTTCTAACTGATGTTATTGAGCTTTTCCATTGTCTCTTTCCACAGATGTAGTCGATTTGATTCCTGTGTATTCCATCTGGCAAGGTCCACATGTATGGTCACTGTTTATGTTGGTGAAAAAGGTATTTGCAATGAAGAAGTCGTATTTTCATAACAAATAATTACCAGGCCCAAAATGTCACTAGTGCTGGGCTTAGAAGCTCTGCCTAGATCTATCAACCAATTAATTATTTTGGTTTAAATCCTTGGCCAGCTTGTAGCTTATACTCTATGTCTGGCCCCAGTGACTCCTGGCTCTGAGGAATCCTACTGAATATAGGTAGCCCTGACCCCAGAACGCTATACTATTTGGCCATTGCCCCCATTAGGCCTGACCTCAACCCCTGAAAAGGGGTCTTAGATAGGAGTTGGTGTGCCAGAGTGACACTGTCTTGTTTTCCAAGTAAACTTAGGAGAAAGAGGCAAAGACAGAAGTCATTAGGATAAACTATAAAGTAGTCTTGTCTGAGTAGTAGAGGTGAAATGAGATCTTGTCTGTGTCAGGGAAAACAGCAAGTACTGTTGTATAAAGGAATTGGAGGTAGGTGAATGGCTTATCAAACTAAACAATAAAGAGTAATTGATACAAAGCAGGAAGCAAAGAAATACTTAGGGTGGCTTTATAGGAGGTTAAATTAAACTGCAGCATTGCACAAAAGTGGAAGATGGGTCTGAGGTCAGAGCTAAGGAGCCTGGGAGAGCAGAGGTGGCAGACAGGCCAACCAGAGGGAAGATGGCTTCAAAATAGAGACAAAGCCTGCCTGTGATCGTTAAGGTTGTATGAAAACTTGGCTAGGCATGATTCTCAGTGGTTTGGCAGTTATGATGTAGTTTTGCAGTCGTATGATAATGTGATCACTTCTATGATGAGTTTTGATATAATGTGGTCACTTCCATGATGGAATCTGCTGTGAGTAGCCAATCAGTTGAGAGGGAGTTTCCTTGGGGGTGTGACCTGCATCCGGTATAGGTGGACTTTCTGGCAAGTCTCATGGGCCTTTGCTCGCTCTGGATCCTGCAACTGGCTTCTGTTCGTCTGACCTCCAGTTCTTGGGACTTGAACTAGCAGCTTACCTGCCTTCTTGCCTGCTGATCTTGGGATTCATTGGTCTTCACAGCCTGTGAGCAAGAGCCCTGCTGTCTGACCTGCCAGTCTTGGGTTTGCCAGCTCCTGTTGCTACGTTTATCAGGAGAAGCCTCCAACCTGAGCCACAGACTTGGGACATTCCAGCCTGTACAACTGTGTGAGCCATTTCCTTGATATAAATCTCTCTATATATATTTATAAGCTGCATTGGTTTTTCTTCTCTAGAGAACTCAGCCTAGGACACTGCCCCAGCCTCTTATACCCTTTTAGAGCAGCAGGGAATAATCACTGGCTTTCCATGTTCTCATTAGCCCATGGTCTGGAGGCTAATGGCTCTTGTAGTATAGCACCTGGCTGCATCGGCAAGCCCAGCAGTTCCTAACAAGGCCGAAAGGAATTTCTTCACATCTTCCCAAGATGCTCCTTCATCTTCTTAAGTAAACTCTCTGATAGAATGCATGACTGAGGAACCAGTTTTTTGGTTAATTTGACATTTTAGTTAATACAGAATTAGCAAGAGGTTGTGGAATGATGGCAAGAGCACCAGGCTTAGAGTCAAAAGATATAGCTCTGTTGCTCCCTAGCAAGTCACATCAGTGAGTCAAGCTTCAGGTTTGGAATCTGCTAAATGGGTATCATACACCTGTCTGGTCTGTCTAACAGTGATGATGCAGGGATCAAAAAAGTGATGTATGTAGGAGTGTTTTGAAAATTACATATTGGAATATATCTATTGAACGTATTGTAATATTATCACAACAATGGGCTCAAACAGCAACGATAGTGAGGATGGCACAGGACCAGGCAGTATTTTGTTCTGCTGTACATAGGGTCGCTATGAGTCAGAACTGACTCAACGGCACCTAACAAGAACAACAACAGCAACATGGAGAGACACAATGGCAAAGAGTAAGTAAACACAGAAATTTCAAAGCCACTGCCAATATTCTGATCTCTAAGGTCAGAGATCAGGTTCCAGAGGTAAACTTTTTTAATAATAAAGTGAGAGGAGTTGGGTGTTGAGAGGAACCAGAGAGGGAAGGGAATCCAGAAACCAAGAAGCAGGGAGTCTTCAGGGAGAGAGAGGCCTGAGTAGCATGGTGATATCACACTTCTAATTGTCTCGGCTCTTCAGACAAGTCTTTGCTTCCTCAGTGACTTGAGAGAGTAGTTTTCACTTTGGGACAGATGCAGTTATCACCACAGAAAATGGGCCAAGTTCCATATCTAAGTGTGGGGCAGAGAAGTAGAGAAGCTGTAGGTAATGGAAGAGAAACCAGAGTTTCATCTGCAGCCAGAACTCAGAACCATAACGTAGGGTGACTGTCCAGAACTGTCCCGGTTTAACACTGAAAGTTCCATGTTCCAGAAACTCCTCAGTCCCCGGCAAAGTGGGATGGTTTGTAACCCTCTAAGATGTACTGGGATGGGGGAATCCAGGATTTTCAGACATCCTGGGAAGATTATTGGACTTTCTCACCAGGCAGGGATAGAGGAATGAACCAAGTAAAATATCTTTACGGGCAGGATCACATCTTATTACATATGTGCTTGAATGTTTAAGTTAATAAAGAAATTTGGCTGACAAAGGAGGCAGAAATGAACACAGTTCTTGCCATTTTTCTGGTGTTTACTAGTTTTCACTAATGCTGGAATTTCCTGGACATTGTTGCCTTGATTCATTTTAAAAGAAGAACATTTCTAAGGCTCTTGCTTGTGAAGTTCAAGAATGAAGCAACACAACTCTATAAGCACTGATGAAAAACAAAACAAAACAAAAAACCCACTTTATTTGCAAATGAACTTACAGAAAAGCTGCAAGAAATATAATAGTATAAAAAACACTCACATACCCTTTACCCAGATTGACCTATTGTTAATATTTTACTCTATTTGCTTTATCATTTGCTCTCTCTCTGTACACACACACACACACACAGTTTTTTTTTCTAAACCATTTGAGACTAAGTTGCCTACATTAGACACATTTACCTCTAAATAAGGAGACCTGGTGGTGCAGTAGTTAAAGTGCTCGGTTGCTAACCCAAAAGTTGGTGGTTTGAACCCATCAGCTGCTCCGTGGGAACAAGATATGGCAGCCTGCTTCTGTCAAGATTACCATCTTGGAAACCCTATGGGATAGTTCCACTCAGTCCTATAGGGTCGCTATGAGTTGGAATCGACTCGACGGCAATGAGTTTGAGGTTTTTACCTCTAAATATTTCAATGTGTATTTCCTAAGAATAGGAATATTCTCTTATATATCAAGTTCAGTAATTTAACATTGATACAGTACTTTAATCTACCATTTATATTCCATTTTTGTCAGTTGACTCAGTCATGTTCTTTATACCATTTCTTTTTTTAACTCCAGTACAGGAATTAGTCTGGGATCAGGTATTTCATTTAGTTGTCACGTGTCTTCAGTCTCTTTTAATCTGGAACATTTCTGTAGCCTTTCTTTGTCTTTTATATCATTGACATTTTTGAAGGTACAATCCATTTTTGTTTTTAATAGAAAGTTCTTCATTTTGGAGTTTGCCTGATGTTTCCTTTATGGTTAGATTCAGACTGTGCATCCTGACTTGAATATTATGTACGTGACATTGTGTCCTTCTCAAGGTATCACATCTGGAGGCACCCAGTATCCATCTGTCCCTCATTGGAGTTGTTAATTTTGGCCAGCTGGTCAAGATGTTGTCCAATTTCTACACTGTAGAGTTACTATTTTTCCCCCTTATATGTATACATTCTTAATGAATTCTAAATATAGTTATTAGTATCTTACATGACTTCATACCTGCGGTTGCTTTGCAACCTGGGCAGGTAGAAAGTGTTGCAACAAGTTTTGGTTTCTATCTTCCCTAAAGAAGGAGGTTTTTTATTTTTATTTTGTGCTTAGTTTCTGGAACCAAACCGACCTTTGTAGATTGTTTTGTACTCAAATAAGCAAGTAAACAACAAAAACAAAGCAAAACAAAAAGCCCAGAATGAGCAACCCCACCCTTGCTGCTCTGTTTCCTCCACTAGAGGAGATGGTTGGTGTCACAGAGTTGACCATACTGAATTCTGTTTGTTGTCTCTCGATGAGAATTTGACTAAGATCCTCGGAAAAATGAGAGGAAACTGTGCTAATATCTCAGTGGTTAAATAACAGAGAAAAAAATTAAATTTCTCCTAGTTATGAGCCAACATCACTTGTATCATGGTAACTCTGATACACAGAATAGCTTTAGAAAAGGTGAATGCAAAGAGCAACTTTGTTAGAGTTAGTATGTTTGATTCCAGGCAAGGACAATGTTGGCTTGATGTTCTTTCAAGGGCCAGTCCTGGATATAGAGGATGCTCGTAGATGTTCAACATCATAGAATAAGGCATAGAACTGCTTTATGTGTACCTTTCTTCATCTCGTAACCTTCCATTATCAGCCTTTTCTATTGTCAAGTTTCTCTTCTACCTGACATCTTCACTTTAGAGTGCCTTGTCATCACCTGTAACTTTGTTCCCTGGTTTCCTTTCAAGATCTCCTCCCCTTGGTGTGCAGTTTTCATGTGAACTGATCACTGGTGTCATGGATTGAATAGTGTCCCCCCAAAATATCTGTCAACTTGGCTAGGTCATGATTCCCAGTATTGTATGATTGTGTAATCTGACGTGATTTCCTTATGTGTTGTAAACTCTATCACTATGATGAGGTTATTCTGAGGACATCTACAAGATTGGATAATGTCTTAAGCCAATCTCTTTTGAGATATAAAAGAGAGAAAGAAGCAGAGACACATGGGAACCTCACACCAGCAAGAAAGCAGTGCCGGGAGCAGAGCATGTCCTTTGGACCTGAGGTTCCTGTGCTGAGATGCTCCCAGATCAAGAGAAGACTAATGCATCAAGAGGACCTTCCTCCAGAGCTGACAGAGAAAGAAAGACTTCTCTGGAGCTGATGCCCTGAATTTGTCTTGTAGCCTACTAGACTGTGAGAGAATAAATTTCTCCTTATTAAAACCATCCACTCATGGTATTTCTGTTAGAGCAGCACTAGATGACTAAGACAGAATTTGGTACCGAGAGTGGGGTGCTGTTCTAACAGATACCTAAAATGTGGAAGCAGTTTTGAAACTGTGAACAGATAGAGGAGTGGCAGTGGCAGAAGACCAGCAGCAGCAGAGAACCTGCAGCAGCAGAGAAGCAGCAGTGGCAGAGAGCCAGCAGCAGCAGAACCAGGAGACCAGCACAAGTCAGTGCCTGTGTGCCGGAGGCTTCCTGGCAGAGTGGGGTGCCTCTGGGCACTTATCAGTGGAGTTAGGCTTGCCAACCCTCAGAGCAAGGGAACTGAGTGCCTGTGTGCAGGAGGCTTCTTGGCAGGGTGGGGTGCCTCTGGGCACTTATCGATGGAGCTACAGAGCTTTGGAACACTTGCCCCAACAGGGCAGATGCAGGTGTGAGGCCCAAGGGCCAAGAGGCCACAGGAAGCAGAAGCTGAAGAGACAAGGAACACAAGAAGCTGAGCTGCCTGAGTCTCAAAAGGTATGGCCAGGGGTTCCAAAGGGTGGAGACATGGCCTCTGGTGTTTCTAAGGGTGGAGTAGTCACTCCAATGGACTAGGAGAATGGTGTGCCTGAAGCTGAGGGAGCAGACTTGCCGTCCCAGTGCACCTGGAAGGTGGAGCTGAAGCCCAGGGCCAAGAGGCCTCCACTCAGAATCCAGAGACTGTCACCAGTACCTAGAGTCTGGAGGACAGGGCTATTGTGTAAATTGTCCCAGAGAACAGAAGATTATTTTCAAAGGCTTGAGGGCTAATGTAATGTGTTATGCTGACTTGCTTAGTGCCTGTTAACCCTTCTTCTCCTTCAGTTTTTCCCGTTTGTAATGGAAATGTCTAGCTTGTGCCTGTTCTGCCATTGTACTTTTGGAAGCAGATAACTTGTATTCTAGATTTCACAGATGAAGAGGAATTTTTGGATTTTGGACTTGGAGTTAAGACTTTTGATGTAATATGATGAGATGAATATGTTTTGCATGTTGCAAGGACACGAATTTTGGGGGGCCAAAGGGTGTTGTATCATGGATTGAATCGTGTCTCCCCAAAATATCTGACAACTTGGCTAGGTAAGTCATTATTCCCAGTACTGTATGATTGTGTAATCTGATGTGATTTCCTTATGTGTTGTAAACTCTGTCACTATGATGAGGTTTTACTAATGACGTATACAAGATTGGATAATGTCTTAAGCCAATCTCTTTTGAGATATAAAAGAGAGAAGCGAGCAAAGACACATGGGAACCTCACACCACCAAAAAAGCAGTGCCGGGAGCAGAGCATGTCCTTTGGACCTGAGGTTCCTGTGCAGAGAAGCTCCCAGAACAAGGGAAGACTGATGCATCACAAGGACATTCCTCCAGAGCAGACAGAGAAAGAAAGCCTTCCTCTGGAGTTGATGCCTTGAATTTGTACTTGTAGCCTACTGGACTGTGAGAGAATAAATTTCTCTTTGTTAAAGCCATCCATTTGTGGTATTTCTGTTAGAGCAGCACTAAATGATGAAGACGACTGTAATGAACCCCCTGTTTAGCATGTGCCTCAGTTTGCAACTGGGGAAGGCCAGAAATGTGGGGGTTTAAAGATTTCATTTTACTTGGATCCACAACCAACACCCATGGAAGCAGCAGTCAGGAAATCAAACGACGTATTGCATTGGGCAAATCTGCTGCAAAAGACCTTTTTAAAGTGTTAAAAAGCAAAGATGTCACCTTGAGGACTAAGGTGCTCCTGACCCAAGGCATGGTATTTTCTATCACCTCATATGCATGTGAAAGCTGAACAATGAATAAGGAAGACTGAATAATAATTGATGTCTTTTAATTATGGTGTTGGTGAAGAATATTGAGTATACTTGGACTGCCAGAAGAACAAACAAGTCTGTCTTGGAAGAAGTATAGTCAGAATGTTCCTTAGAAGCGAGGATGGCAAGACTTTGTCTCATGTACTTCGGACATGTTCTTAGGAGAGACCAGTCCCTGGAGAAGGACATCATGCTTGGTAAAAGTAGAGGGTTAGCGAAAAGAAGAAGACCCTCAAGGAGATGAATTGACACAGTAGCTGCAACAATGGGCTTGAACCCAGCAAGGACTGTGAGGATGGTGTATCACTGGGCAGTGTTGTACATAGGGTCTCTATGAGTTGGAACCTACTCAATGACACCTAACAACAACAATGCCCCTTGGGATGTCCATTGGCCAATGAAAGATGAGAACTAGAGGATAAATACCCATGCTTCCTCTCCCATGAGGGGGACAACTCTGAGGTGGGTTCTGTCTTTTCACATTCCCCAGCAGGATTGAGCTTTAGATGCCCCAAGTGGGAACCTGTTTGATTGCACATCCTTTATTGGCTTTCCTCCCTTCTCCGTCTCACTTTTCCACTTCCTTTACCAGTTCTTCTTGTAATCACTTCCCAAAAAAATCATGAAAGGGAAGAAAGATATCACGCATAGTTCTTAGCCTTGCTGAGTTTCTTTCTCCATGGCCTCTTGATACCAAGTTATGAAAACAAAGATGGCCCCAGCGTGAAGGTTGGAAACCCTGCCTCGACCACTGCGAGGATTACTTTCTGATTTAGGCCAAAACTCAGTCATCTGTTGCCTCACAGACCCATGAAGGGCCACTGGCCCAATTTCATCTTGTGGCTAAACCAATCACCAAACAGAAAGAGAAACTATAAAAATCAAACTGATATTGATAGAGGAAAAAATTGTGAGAAAGACTTAGAATTTTGGATGGGTTTGTAAATCTTGGCATCTTGTAAAACTCTGAGTACTATTGAGTAGTCATGGTATTGTTGCTATCCTTTTGCTCTTTGCTTTCGATTAGAAGTCATGAAAAATATTTTCTCTTTGCACAACTTAAGTGAGAAGAAAATCTGAATAAGAAAAACAGAAGGAGGCATCCATTAGACCCAGGCAAAAAATTGTTAGTCTCCAAGCAGCAGTGGTAATTTCAACTTTAAATGCTTTTACTTTTGGGGAAATTTAAAGAAAGATTGCTTTGATACATTTTCTCTCTCCTTTTGTTTCCTATGTGTCCATCATTAGCTGTTTATTTTTGAGTTTAGGTGGAAGAGCACGTTTTAGGACAGCCTTCCTGATTTTGCTACACATTTATCTTCCTTTTGTGGAGGGGTGTTATGAAATCCCATGAGCTAATTTCAGATTTCCTGCCCTTCCCACTCTGTTCTTTTTTATTTGTTTCCTTTGAGGTTGGAAAATGCTATAGAAAAAAAAAAATGTTGATTTCTGATGAGAATAATGCAATTTTCGGGTACAAAGTCTTTGTTCCAAAAAGCAGTCTGCGTGTTGCCAAGCTACTTTGAAAACCCTTCAACTATTGATCAATTCATGTATATCGGGTAGCTCCTTTAAAAATGGTAGAGTTTCCCAGACCTCAAAAGTACAAGTTCTTTATCTGCTGTTACTAAATGTAAATCAGAGGGAACATTGCAAGGCTTTAAGTCCTCTTGCAGAGTGTGTGTACATTTGAATATTCTCAGACGGCTCTCCCTGACCCAGTCCTTCTGGCACTTGGTCCCAGGCAGCCCTATGGATAAATGGGCAGGTTTCTATCCAGTGACTGTAATGTACACATATGCTAATAAGAAATATAGGTGTAGATAAAAAGTCCCACATTAGTCTTCCCATACTCTATACTGAATCAGTATTTTGGTTAATTGGGATTTTCTACTTATTAATACTTCCAGGAAGAAGTATTATGCTTGGTAAAGTGGAGGTGTGACCCTAATACTCCACAGCATATCTTCTCCTTTTCAGAATGGGCAGTTGAGAGCTTGACATAACTAATGTCATGATGAACCTATATGTTTTTTCTGCCTGCCTTCTCCTTTTTGCCTACCTTGGTTAATGAATTTGTTTTGCTGTCTGGCCACCTGTGACTTACAACCCCCCACATAGAAAGTAGAGCCCAGAAGTCCAGTCTGTAAATCTTTAGCCTGATAAGGAGTCTCTTGTAGTTATCTTGTAATGTGTAACTCATCTGGCCATCTGTGGGCAACATGCCAAAAGACATCTTTAACTCTTGTAAAAATCATATATAAGCTCTAATGTAAAAATTGCCTTTTGAGACTCCACAGAGACAGCCTGCGTCACTGTCAGATTCCCCATTGGTGGACACCTCCTAAATAAACGTTCTCACTCTTTCTGACTTGGAATATGTTTCATTGGCTCAACTGCTCCAGGGCACAGACTCTAATTGGGCAACAAAGGGTCAGCAACAAAGAGGAAGACCCTCAACAAGATGGATTGACACAGTGGCTGCAACAATGGGCTCAAAGCAACAATTGTGAGGATGGCACAGGACCTGGCAGTGTTTCCTTCTGTTGCACATAGGGTTGCTATGAGTCGGAACCGACTCAACGGCACCTAGCAACAACAGCAACAATACTTACAAACTCTGTTTCTCCCTCTTTTAATTATACATATGATAGGCAAAAAATTATAAATCTTTAAGTATTTGCAGAATCTTTTCCACCCCAAACCACTGCTAGGAGAACTTTTGTGTTGTCTGTTTGGCTTTTCCCCTTCCTTTTACCACCACTCCCTCCATTCCTTCCCCATCCAGCTCCTAGACCAAGATTTACTTAGGAGTGGGGAGAAAAAAGAACAATAGCAGGAGTGGCGAAGGGAGAGAAGGGAAGAGCACAAGGGTTGAGGTAGGCAGGTCTTCTTACCCAGCTGCTTGTTATAATCTCCTTGGGGGCTTTTTAAAAATGTCAATGCATGGGCTCCTAATTTAATTGGTCTGGGCATTGGCATTTTTATAAAACTACCTAAGTGATTCAATTGAGCAGTCAGGGTTGAGAACTACTGGGGTTGAGTTTTGATGAGTAAGAAGTTGAGGAGAACTCTGGGCCATTTAGGCCTTGGGATTTATTTGGGTTATATGCACATGTTCTCTAAACTGCTTTTGTAGCTTCACTCTAGGGGAAGCTCTGCTGCTTACTGGCATAGGATCTTCCTCTAAGAATACCTATCCTAGAGATTGATTCCAATTATAATGAAGATTTTAGAACTTGATGTTTTAAATGAAAATCAGATTATTTCGATTTCCTGCTTAAACCCTGGCATGGCTTCTCATTTCATGTGAAATAAAATTCAAACTCTTTTCTCTGGCCTACTGGGCCCCTCATTATCTGTCCTTTTTCTACTTTTATGGCCTCTCCTCCTTGCTCTCTCTCCTCCAGACACACTTTGTTTCTTTCTATTCCCTCAACAACACCCTATCTCATTTCTTAAGAGTCTTTAAACTTATGTTTTTCCTCTGCTTAAAATCCGTCCCCAGGTTTTCCCTTGCTTAATACTTTGCCATTCAATATAAACGCCACCTTGCTAGACAGGGCTTTCTTTACCACCAGAGGCGTTCTCTCCTCACATCACCCTGTTTTGTTTTCCTTGTAGCCCTTGTTACTCTCTGAAATTACCTTGCTTATTTAATTGTTTGCCCTCTGTCTTCCTTCTCCAGCAGAACCTTGTTCTGTTTTGTTTGCTAGTATATTCCTAGTGTGTAGACAAATAGTGTTTAATGCTTAATAGGTGCTCAATAAATATTTATTGGATAAATGAATGTTTCATCAGTAACATTATTTAAGGGATGAAACGCTAGCCTTAGGTGGGAGCATAGATCCTTTTAGAAACAATGTGTGCACTTTGGGGAACTTTGCTGACAGTAACTTACAATAAATTGACTTTGTTTATACTCACCCATGCTTTTCTACAGAAGCCTTTATTAAGAAAGAAGACACAATAATTTCTAGTTTCTGCTTATAAATAACACATATTTTGTGATTCACACTCTTCCTTTGAAGACTATTTTACTATGATCTTCCTCTTTGATCTGCACATTACCTTTCTTTTATGATTGAAGGTAGGCTAGTGTCTACCTCTTGTCTTCAGGGTCTTTTCGCTTGGCCTCTGATTTATCAGCTTCAGGCAGTCTCTGCTGATGTTAAGAAGAAAAGTATCAACCTTTTTTTAAAATTTATTTTATGTATGATTTACACGCCACCTGATTCCAAAACCAATTTGAGACACCTAACTTCTTTTAATTACTTTCTACCTTTGCCCTTTGAAGCTTCCAGACCCTATAAGATTCCTCAGCAGTGCCACTGGGTCTTTGATTCCTTTTTAAAAAGTATGAGGTTGGATGGTTGGATTGTATAATCTCTGGGCTCTTTTATAGTTGTGACGTTTTGAACCACCCTTCACAAAATAGAGGCAGTTAATGACCATTCATCTAGAGACCCTCTATATAACTCATCTACTTCTCCTTCCTCAGTAAATGTCCTCACAACTTTTCAGCTGCACTTCTTAAGGAGACTAAATATGAAACAGGATTTTATAGATTTTCTTTGCCATTATAATGTGACTTTTTATGTTGTCATGTATGGAGCATACATAGTTAACAGAATACCATTTACTGAGCACCTACTTCTACTGTGTGCCCTGGTTGCACAATGGTTAAGCATTTGGCTGCTCACCAAAAGGTCAGTGGTTCAAATCCACCAGCCGCTCCTTGGAAATCCTGTGAGGCAGTTCTACTCTGTCATATAGGGTCACTATGAGTCAGAATCCTTTTGGTGGCAATGGTTACTATGTGCTAGGCATTGCTAGGTACTTTATATGTTATCTCATTTAATTTCTATAAAAATTTCTGTAATGTGGATATTGATTCCCCTCTTCTATCACAGAGAACAGTCAAGGATCAGAATGATTAAGTAATTTATGCAAGATGAGAGAACTAATAAGGAGCAGGACAAGGATTTGAACCCTAATCTATCTGGGTTCGAAACCAGACACTTTAAAGCTAGTCTCTGCAGATTATACACTCCAGTAGGTGTAAATCACAGATGGAGAGAAATTCAATCCTGGCATTAGGCTTCAATCATTTCATTGTCCTCTTAACACATCACCAGTTGCCAATGACTTGATTGTGACTCATGGTGACCCCATGTATTTCAGAGTAGAACTGTGTTCCATAGGGTTTTCAATGGCTGATTTTTCAGAAGTAGATTGCCAGAACTTTCTTCCAAGGTGCCTCTGTGTGGATTTGAAACTCCAACCTTTTGGTTAGCAGCCAAACATGTTAACCATTTGCACCAGTCAGGGACTCCCTTGTAAAAGAGAAACCTGAAGCCCCCTTTGACCAGAGTAAAATGGCTGAGCTAACCCAGGCCCTGTTGCATTCAGCAAAATTAAATTAGATCTTTAACAGTGCCTGACCTTTGGGCTCTTTATCTTGCTAGCAACCATGGGCAGATAAGGAGATGTTTCTCTCTGTGGTAAAGTCAGGATGTGGAAGGTATGCAAACCAAAGAAGGAGTCTTGATGCGAATACATCTGTGTAAAATGACCTCAAGAAATATTCCTTCCATGATAAAGATGTAGAAGCAATGCCTCAAAAAACGATCTTGGCTCCAACATTATGTGAATCTCCTAGGCAACTAGAAAGGTTTTGCTTGAGCAAGCTATTTCACCCCCTACACCCAGCCCCTTCCTATCGCATATCTCCACAGTTATTACCTGTGACCAACCTAAGGAGAACACATATGTACGCTAAACCAATCCCCTCCTAGTCCCTGCTTTCAGTAAACCCCCCTTGTGTTGATCTCAGTTTGTAACTTCCAATCGATCAATGCGTTTTAGGTTCCTTGTTCTAACCCCTTAAACACGTGTTCACTGCCTCACTATTTGGGAAGCGTTTGTTTCACTCTGTAAGATGAGACGTTTGCCCCGGTCTGGACTGTTTTCGAACTTTCAATAAATCTCCTTGCTTTTATTATAACAGAATATGAGTTATTACTCTTGGACACCCTTAACATATTAGAGATGACTAAGAGAATTGAAACAGCTGTGGAGAGAAGTAAAGCCTTCTCTTGGCCTTCATTGATTCTGGGCTACACATATTGGTGTGAAGATGCATATAGGACACAACTGTAATGGCAATAGGCGAATGGATGAATGGATGAATGGGGTGGTAGCTGACCAGCGTCTTGAAGATTGCATTAGAATTAGCGTGGCTAGCGGAGTGGAGGCTGAAGTGATGAATTTGCTTTCCAGGAAGCACAGATAGCATGTGTGAATGCCCTAAGACATGGTACACTTGGAAACTGTGAGTAGTTTGTTAAGGACAGAGTGTACCATGTGTCTGAGGTTTGAGGAAAGGCCTAGAGATGAGGCTGGAAAGGTTGGCAGAGGCCAGTTATGAAGAGCCTTTTGTACTTTGCTAAGTAGTTTGCAATGAGTCCCATAGGTGATGGCGGATCATTGAAGAATTGAAGAGGATTTATAGGATCTGGCTTCATTTCAGAAAGTTTCTCTCCTTGTATATTATTTCCACCTCTTATGACCTGTTTAGCTCTTGCTGGCCAGATACATGGGGAGTGTCCTTTGGGAGAACACCTCGTTTCCTTCTTGGTGGGCCAGGATTCTTATCGTGCTTATCCCAGTACCATGCTTATCCCGGTAATAAATTAGGGACAATGTCAGAGCCTGAATGGGACTCTGTGGGTGGAGTGCCCCATACTCAGCCTAGAAAGGTATTTTTCGATTGCTCTTAGGATTAGAAGGAAGACTGGCTTTGCCTCAAATGTCAAGGCATTCTGTGGGTAAATTTCTGCTGGAGGGGAATCGATGCCAATTTGAATTCCTCCAATACATTCTGGAAAACAAAATTAAATTATTGGCTCTCTTTCTCCCTGGCACTACAGTGAGCTAGATATTTTGCCTAATGATCAGACACCTGGATGGAAGAATGGACAGCTTCTGATGTGAAAGAGGAGTAAACAAAGAGAAGGGATGAAAACCTTGAGGCTAAGGCTTTGTCTCAATGCCCAGAAAGGATTCTAAGACCAAGCATAACACTCCTGGGACAATGCTTTTAAAATGGAAATGTAACTAACGTTTGTAAACTGCTTGTCAGTGCAGAAAACACTTTCCAAACACATAGCCTAAGATACTCACACAGTGTTTTTCAATTATTGGATACTAGTAAGGGCGCTTCTAAACCCTTAATATAAAAAGTTGCAAGTTGAGAATTTTAAAAAAATTATTTTGAATTTATTTTTGGTCACACAAACTCGTTTTAGGTTAAAAATTGAAGTTACTGAGTGGTAAAATTATTGTAAGATTCCCCAGTCTGGTAGAACATGGATGTAATAGGAGGACAATAGCCTAGAAATTTAGTGGGCTTTGGAGTCAGACAAACCGACCTTAGAATCCCAGTCCCAAAACTTGAGTGTACTTGGGCAAGTGACTTTACTTCTCTAAGCTTTAATTTTTTAATCTTTATAATGGGGTTAATACTTTTTAATCACATAGAGTTGTTTTAAGGATGGGATAAGAGTGACTATACAGAATTTAGTATCGAGACTGGAGGGACCCCAGAATACATGGCCCCTGGACTCTCTGTTAGCCCAAAACTAAAACCATTCCCGAGGCCAACTCTTCAGACAAAGATTAGACTGGACTATGGGACTCATGGAGAGTGTGCTTCTTAGCACAAGTAGATACATGAGACTAAATGGGCAGCTTCGAAGGCAGGGAGGGTCAGGAGCAGGTTGAACGGACATGGGAAATCCGGGGTGGAAACAAGAAGTGTGCTGTCACAGTACAGGGAGAGCAACTAGGGTCACCTAACAATGTATGTATAAATTTTTGTATGAGAAACTAACCTGAATTATAAACTTTCACTTAAAGCACAATTAAAAAAAAAAATAGAACTCAGTATTATATTTGGCGTGTAGTAAGCACTCAATAAAGGATCTCTGGTGGCATGAATGATTAAGTGCTCCACTGCCAACTGAGACATTGGCAGTTCGAACCCACTTAGTGGCTCTTCAGGAGAAAGAACTGGCGATCTGCTTCCATAAAGATTACAGCCAAGACAACCCTATGGAGCAGTTCTACTCTGTAACACATGGGGTTGCCATGAATTGGAATCAACTAGATGGCAACAGGTTTTTTTGTTTGTTTCAGTTCATTTAATACCCAGGTACATGGTAAATAATTCTTATTCAGAGTGAGGCACCAATCATTCTTCAGAAATCTGTCCTAGACCTTGCTGTGCCTTATCTCAGAGCGAACACTCAATACACACTGGTATGGTTTACGTGCTGGCATTTGTCCTAATTGGTCAGGGCAATGCCACAGCTGTCCTTGGGCATTTTGAATGTTACCCCTGATACAGATTCCAGAGTCAGTCAATATTCTGGTGCCATTAGTGAGCTGACGTAAGTAAGCATGATCACTTATAAATCTCTTCTTAGTAAAATGAGTGTTGCTATGGGTGTTGTTGTAGTCGTAGATGGAGCCAAAATCCAAACCTCGCTCTTCTAACTGGTGTCCACATGCACTTTTCAGCACATTGTGCTGCATTCGAGGTGATTAAAAGCATTTTTCAATTTGATGGTTTTCATGTGCATTTTATTAGTCTATTTCTAAAAGAAAAAGTACCATTTGTACATTGGTTTGCTTGCAGACTTATCCTTATTATTCCTTCCCCCACCTTGTGTGGTGGGTGTTGGATTTGATTTTCTCGCAGCTCTTGGCACATTTCTCATCCTCTCTCAGAACAATTTACCCTCCATGACAGTCCATCTGTCTCTCCTGCCCCCACTTATGAATACTCTGCCTTTCCAATTTTCTGTATTTCCTTTTTAATGTCACCCACCTAGTCTTCCCGTGACCTTTTCCAGCTTTTCTGATGTCCCATCATTCCTTATCGATGCCATTTGATTGGTTGGAATCCTGCAGATGATTCTGACAATATTTCTCTCATAACTTGCCCCGTCACTCTCTCTTAACTGTAGCATTGACCTTTAGTTGTATCTTAATGATTTGTGTTTTTCTCTTAAAAAAAAAAGAAAGAGACAGAGAGAAAAGAAAACTACAAACATTAGATATGCCTGCAATTATCTGAACATTACCATTGAAAGGGTATCTGGGTGTCTGGGTTATCTATCTCCCCTGCTTTGTGTCTGCTGGAATGGGTGGCAGGGACTGTGTGGACTTATGGCCTTCGGTGGCCATCTTTGAAGTTTGCAGGGATTCTTCAATGAGCTAACGGTCATTGTTGATGTGTGCCACCAAAGGGGGAAGTACACTTATTCTTTTATATTAGAAGTCAGCAGTTTTTTTCTGTAAAGGGCCAAATAGTAAATTTTTTCAGCTTCGCAGGCCATATGGTATCTGTTTCAACTACTGAACCCTGCCGTTACAGCGCAAAAGCAGCCAAAGACAACACATAAATGAATGGATATGGCTGTGTTCCAATAGAACTTTATTTACAAAAATAGGCAGTGGGCTGGATTTGGCCCATGGGCCTTAGTTTGTTGACCCCCTGTTCTGGAGTAATTTTCCCTTCCAACTTTTTACCTTCTTTTGTCTATTTGTGCATTTTCTGTTTATTTAAAAAGTGTCTTTAAAGTTTCATGAATACAACCAAACACTTTGAGGGACAGAGTAGCAGGGTCTGGGGTCTGGGGACCATGGTTTCAGGGGACATCTAGGTCAACTGGCATAACAAAGTTATTTTAAGAAAATATTCTGCATCCCACTTTGGTGAGTGGCATCTGGGGTCTTAAAATCTAGCGAGCGGCCATCTCAGATGCATCAATTGGTCCCAACCCACCTGGAGTAAAAGAGAATGAAGAACACCATGGACACAAGGAAAGTATTAGCCCAAGAGACAGAAAGGGCCACATAAACCAGAAACTGCCTCAGCCTGACACCAGAAGAACTAGATGGTGCCCGGCTACCACAATGACCACCATGACAGGGAACACAACAGAGAGTCCCTGATGGAGCAGGAGAAAAGTAGGGTGCAGAACTCAAATTCTAGTAAAAAGACCAGACTTAATGGTTTGATTGAGACTGGAGGGATCCTGGAAGACATGGCCCCTGGACTCTCTGTTAGCCGAAAACTGTTAGCCCATGGAGGTCCTTCTTTGTCTATTATATAGCTTCTAGTAGCTGCCCACAATCCTTGGCGTGTGTGTGTGCGTGTGTGTGTGTGTGTGTAAGATATCAGGCCTTGAGGTGGTAAAAAACAGGTGAAATTGTGTACTACAGATTAGTAAGTAAGCACAAGTAAGCCCATGTGTACCTTGCTTATTGGGTAATCCATCCCTGCTAGAGAGTAAATATTTGAGGTTTTGCAGGCAATAAGTTCCTGTCGCAACTACTCAACTCTGTCTTTGTAGCACAATAGCAGTTACAGAGCAAATAAGTGTGACTGTGTTCCAATAAAACTTTATTTATAAAAATAGGACTGGATTTAGCTCCTGGGTTGTAGCTTGCTAACCCTGGTATAGGGGAAAGGACTGGAGTATTAGAATTAGACCCACATGGGTTTGACTGGCAGTTTGGATACCAACAGAGCAGCCCTAGTGGTGCAGTGGTTAAGTGTTTGGCTGCTACTGGAAGGTTGGCAGTTCATACCCACCAGTGGCTCTGTGGGAGAAAGATGTGGCAGTCTACTTCTGTAAAGATTTATAGCCTTGGAAGCCCTGTGGGGCAGTTCTACTCTGTCTTACAGGGTCTTTCTGAGTTGGAATCAACTTGATGGCAACAGGTTTGGATACCAGCTGACCTTAGGTAAGTGAATTGATCTTTCTGATTCTGAGGTTGTTCAGCCATAAGAAAACAGGATAATAGTACCTACTTTATAGAGAGGCTTGTTTTGACAATTAGATGATTATATATCAAGTACTTATCCCAGGGGCTGGTGTATGTGGTAACTAGCTTCCCTTATTATTTCGTTATCTAGCTCTAATATTCAAGGAGTCTATGATTCTAAGTATTCTGCTGGTATTTTTAGTTCAGGCTTTCCTGAGAAAAAAGCTGACAGCTTCCTCTGAGAGACAGTAAACAGTTTGAGTAGGTTTCTAATTCAGACCTATGCTATGAGATAGACAAGGAAGAGCTTTGGGGACAGCATTCTGAGTGGTTTGGGGGAACTTTTCTAAATGCCCAGTCTGGGTCCCACTTTCTGCAGTCTAGGTGGCCTGGGCCTCCCTTTCCTTATGGACCCCTTTCTGCCCTCATCCTTCGGCAAGCCCACCTAGCTTCCCCTCATGCAGGCCCACCCCATCATCACCTGACCTGTCCTCTGGTCTTAGGTGTTCCTTCCTGAGGCTTCCATCAGAGGAATGCTAGTCTGGCCTTTTGGGTCATAGGAGAGACAGACCTTGAAGGCCAGGTGCAGGGGTGTTGACTGTAAGCATCCAGGCAGCATCGCATAATTTAAGACAAGCGTAGGAACCTAAGCCAGGTCTCTTGGGACGTGGGAAGTGGTATGGAACTGATGATAGTATCACCGAGCTGGAGGCTGTCGTGTAGGGTTTAGCATGTGACCTTGCCATCAAGTTGCCTGGGTGTGAATCCTGCCTCATTACTTTTAGATTAAAAGAGACATGAAAACTAAATGCAAATGTATGAGCTTTGATTGGATCCTGGATTCCTCCTCTCCAAAAATCAAAACAAAAAATCCCAGCTATAAAGGTCATTAAGGAGCCCTAGTGGCACAGTGGTTAAAAGTGCTCGGCTGCTAACTGAAAGTTCAGCAGTTTGAACCCACCAGCCTCTCTGCAGGAGAAAGATGTAGCAATCTGATTCTGTAAAGATTATAGCCTGGGAAACCCTATGGGGCAGTTCTACTCTGTCCTATAGAGTTGCTGTGAGTCGGAATTGACTCGATGGCAGTGAGTTTGGTTGGGTTTTAGATAAAAGTCATTATTGGGACAAATAGGGAAATTTGCATAGGGACTGATTATCAGACAATATTATCGTATCAATGTTAAATTTTTTAATAGAAGTGATTTTGGTAATATAGGAGAATGTCCTTCTTCTTAGGAGCTATATGATGAAGTATTTAGGGGTGGAGCTTTAGGATTTTTGCAGATTACTTTCAAATGATTCAGCAAACAAAATGGTGTATGTTGGGGGGGCAGCATATGTAACATAATGCCAACCATCAGTGAATCTAGCTCAAATGTGTATGAGTGTTACTTACACTTCAGAATCTTTCAACATAACAAGTTGGGAAAAATTATTAAGCTAAAAAACGTAGCATACAGAATTGAATTTTCAATGTGATTTCAATTAAGTTACACATAAGCCTAGAAGGAAGGCAATACAAGAAAGGGTGAATAGTGGTCATTGCTGGGAAGTTATTTCTTTACTTTTACAAGTTATTTCTTTTTCCTTCTCTATACTCTTTTTTGGTAATATAGTCAGGTTTTTTACAATGACAATGTTTTTTTTCTTTTTGGTTGTTGAGAATATACACAGCAGAACATACACCACCAATTCAACAGCTTCTACATGCACCATTCGGTGACACTGATCACATTCTTTGAGTTCTGCAACCATTCTCACCCTCCTCTTTCAAATTGTCCCTCTCTCATTAACATAAACTCACTTCCCCCTAAGTGTCCTATCTAATTGTTAGAGAATTTTTTTTTTTTTTAAATAATTGAGAAACTTATTTTTTTAAATGATCTTCACTTACAGTGGGTCTCTGGGCAAGCTTTCATTGACTAATGTGTAAACTGTAATTGTACGTACAAGACTACAGTAAGGATTACCAGTACTAGTTGCTGTTGAGTTGATTCTGACTCCTGGCGACCCCAAAGGTGTCAGAGTAGACCTACATTCCAAAGGGTTTTCAATGACTGATTTTTCAGAAGTAGATTGTCAGGCCTTTCTTCCGAGGTGCCTCTGTATGGACTCAAACCGCAACCTTTCGGTTAGCAGCCAAGCTCGTTGTCAGTTTGCACTACCCAGGTAAGGATTGTTGCTGTTAGGTGCCATTGAGTCGGTTCCAACTCATAGCCACCTTGTAGGGCAGAGTTGAACTGCCCCATAGGGTTTCCTAGGCTGTAATCTTTTTCGAAGCAGATCACCAGGTCTTTTCTCCCTCAGAGCAGCTGGTAAGTTTAAACCACCATCCTTTTGGTTAGCAGCCGAGCACTTAACAGTTGAGCCACCAAAGCTGCTTACAGTAACGGTTAATGGTGGTCATTTCCTCCATATTACGGAGCTGCTTGATTTCCCGCGACTGCTAAACAGCTGCTCCATCCCTCTCCCTACAGACTGGCATCCTTTACATACCCATTGGCTTATGCAGGACCCCAGATTCTTGCCTCAACCCCAGAGTTTACACGACTATTTCATTGAGTGAATGAACGTCTCTGGCTTGATTCTGAGCAGCTCCTCTTAGCGTTCACTCAGATGTTATTTCTTTCACTCATTTCATATTAATTGGGCATCTGTCACGTGCGGGCATTATGTGTTTGGTGCTTAGATTACAAATAAGACATACTACTTGCTTTCAAGAAGTTGCTTGTCTAGCGGGGTGATGGATAAGCAATTACAGCACAGTGCAAAAATGTCTGTGATATACATATAAAGGGGAAGGTGGCTCAGATGGTGATGTCAGGGTGGCTTCTGGGAGGAAGTGGTAATTTAAACTTAATTTTTAATAAGTAGGTGAGAGTTTATCAGGTTTAAGAGTTGGGGAAGGATGTGTCAAGCAGAGAGGAAAGCGTATAGCAAGACCTGAAATAACGGGATTTGTTCAAGAACTTGCAAGCAACTGGTGTGACTGGATCATAGAGTATAGGGGAGAGAGTCAGGGTCCTGGGACAGGGGAGGTAGGCGGGGTCAGGTAACGAAAGGCCTCATGGACCAGACTAAGGGGCGTGAGTTAATCTTTGTTCTGAGGGCAATGGGGAACCTTGAAGGGTTGTAAGCAGGGGGTAACAAGGTCAGATGTATATAGGGGATGTAAGGGGCCGCTTGTGGTTAACACTGCCCCGAGGGGCCGTGGGGAGGCCCTTCTAGAGACTTCCTCTGTGAATCATCTCTGCTACCATTTCAGTCAGAACCCTAGAGTGTGAAGCATTGTTGTCTTTCTTTCTTTTTTTGCATTATTTTTTATTTGGACAAAACCATAAGAAAATGTCATTTATACATTTTGAAGAGTGTTTTGCCCAGGGCAGAATTGGATGTCAGGCCCAACCTGCTGTACAGTGACAGGTTGCTGTACGAAATGAGGTACTTGGTGTGAATAGGCAACTAACGGTCCCAATTGTTTCATAGAAAATGCAGAACTTCAGGACTGAGCTCCTTCAGGACACGTTTTTCCATTTCCCAAGTCCCTATTAAACTAATTACTCCCTGCAACGTGTTCCCACGGTGCTTTGTTCAGCCCTCAGCTTGCCACCACCTGTGTCGGTTGCAGGCCTAGGAATCTATTTGTCTGCCTTGTCAGAATCCTAACTTCTCTGAAAGCGGCATGGGATCTCATGTAGCCTTGCGCCTCCCACGGCCTGCCATAGAGTCATTTGAACGTGGTGTGTTGTTTTAAATCTGGTTTTAAAAAATCCTTCCCTTATTTATAGGCAAGGAATTTAAGTGGAAGAGAGTGAGGGAGAGAGGTAGTGAGGGAGGAAGGAAGGAAGGAAAAAGGAAGGGAGGAAGGAGGAAGTAGAGGATCAGAGACTCAGCTGGAAGCAGAAGGGGCAAGGGTTGGGAGCAGCTCCCCTTTGGGACCTGTAGCTACAGGATGGGGCTTACGACAGGAGCTGTGGCCTTCAGCAGAGAATCCAGACACTGCCGCCTACTGCCTGGGAGGGAGCTAAGGGAACAAACACCTTAACCTCACTCTCCTCCCATCCTTCAGTCTCCTGCTTGTGATTCTCATTGTTGGACCCAAACAGAAGTGAGAGGGCCAGGGAGCCTGTTAATGGGTATGAAAAGTCAGCCTGGAGTCCCTTGGTGGTGCAAATGGTTGACACACTTGGCTGCTAACTGAAAGTTTCAAGATTTGAAGTGCCTCAGAAGACGGGCCTGGCAATCTGCTTCCAAAAGTCAGCCATTGAAAACCCTGTGGAGCACAGTTCTACTCTGACACACATGGGGTTGCCATGAGTCGGGAATTGGCCTGACAGCCATTGTTTTGTTTTGTTTTTTTTCAATATATCCTGCTCCCCAAGTCAATGGGTCACACTATCTATACCTAACGATTGTGCCCCAAATGTGTGCTTCATGTGCTGAGCCCTGAAATAGAGAAATTCAGAGGAAAAATATGTACTATGTGTGGGGGGAGATACCACCTCTATTTTGGGGTTCCACTTTTGAGAAAGATGAAAATGGCATTTATCTCCCAACTCTGTGGCTAATGCTAAGGTAGGTATTTTCATACATGATAACTCAGTCTTCTTATCATGAGAACCAAATCAAACCAGTTGCTGTTGAGTTGATTCCAACTCATAGTGACCCCATGTGTGTCAGAGGAGAACTCTACTCCATAGGTTTTTAATGGCTGATTTTTTGGAAGTAGATCACCAGGCCTTTCTTCCAAGGTGCCTCTGGGTGGACTCGAAGGGTCAACCTTTTGATTAGGAGCCAGCACATTAACTGTTTGCAACACCCAGGGACTTCACAATCATGAGAGTTAGGTATTTTTATTGCTTACTATCCTTGTTTAGGATAAGAGGACACTGTGGGTCAAATAAGGAGCCCTGGTGGCACAGTGTGTAAGTGCATAGCTGCTAACTGAAAGGTTGGCAGTCTGAATCTACCAGCCACTCCTCTGGAGAAAGATGTGGCAGTCTGCTTCTGTAAAGACTTACAGCCTTGGAAACCCTATGGAGCAGTTCTACTCTGTCCTACAGGGTTGCCACAAGTCAGAATCAACTCAACGGCAACAGGTTTGGTTTCGGTGGTTCAAATAAACTAAATAATTTTTCTGTCATTGCACAGTCAGGGATCCATGAAGCTACTAATAATCTGGAGGGGGAGAGGAAACCCTCAGATGAAACAGTGTAAGAAATGGCATGTGAAGGAGCACAAGGTAACATGATGAAGGGCATTTTCTGTGAATGCAGAGGAGACTCAGAGTAAAGGAGCCATCAAAATCCACAAAACTTCACCAGGCGTTGCGCGCGCGCGCGCGCGCGTGTGTGTGACAGAGAGAGAGAATAGAGACTCAGTGAAAAAAATTTTAAAAAGATGATACCCTAGCTCTCTCAGATGAGACAACTGAGGCTAACTGAGGTGAAATGGACAGCTGGGCCGTCTGGCTAGTAAGATGAAGAACTGGGATTTGAACCCATGCTCAAAGACCATGCTCTTTCACTTCTAATAATAATTGAAGTTCCCTTAGAAAGTGGTCAGCCTCTAATCAGAATGTCTAGAATTGTTCCTGCTCAGTTTTCTAAATAACCTACGTGTAGCCACATTTTAACATTAGAGGAACTGAGCTTATTGTGGACCAGTTCCTTGATGGTGAGGAGCTGGCCCATAAAAAGTTCCCAGCTTTGACAAACTTCCCTACCCAAGCCAAGGTCTTGCCTTTACACTGCTTCTGCTAATATTTTCACGTTAGGTTTAAGAACTAGCAATATCAACCTATGACCTTACTTCTTATTTTCCAGAGTCATCAATTTAATAGAATGTGCTCAAGGGGACCCCAGCTAACTACATGTTTTTCTTCTTATTATTTAAAAATCACATTTTTACAACAGTTGTAAAAATATAAAGAATACAACATTTGCCAATGCAACATTTTTCACATGTATGATTCAATAAAACCAATCATATTAATCATGTTGCAACCATCACCAACATCCGTTGCACATTTTCCTTCCGCATAAACAAACCCTGTGCTACCTAACCAATGATGCCCCCTCTCCCCCATCCCTTCCCACGTCTTTCTTCCATCTCAAATGCCGGCTGAAGTGTGGGGGTTTCTCTGGAGCAGCAGTAGCTAGTTCTTGAGGTTTATGGTGCCCAGGCTCACCCGATTTCTCCTCTTTCCCACCAAATTCTACTATCCTACTACCCTTTCCTTAAAGTTGTCAATTCTCCCGTCTCTGGCTTTTCTGGGAAGCCTGGGCTGCTTCCTATTTGAGTGAGTGTTACGCCTTTTGAGTTCTTTGAACTGGGCTGTTTGTGCGGCTGTTTTCTCCTTGTCAGTGCCCGGTTTCCTCTTGGAAAGATTTATTATCCATTTTCCATCCTCTGCTCCACTTGGGTGTTTGACAGATTCTTAGTTATTTCTGCGCTTTGGCCACCCTGGGAAGGAGTCTGGGTTCTGTCTGATGCCAGGCTTCTCACTATAATTGGTTTGGGTCTGTAGCATGCAAACTTCCCTTCTGAATAATTCTTAAGCAACAGTCTGGAAGATAGCCTCAATTGTTTGACAGTTATTTTAATTTTCTGGAAAAAAAAAATTGTTCTGAGGTCCAATGACTACTTCCTGTCCATCTCTGGTTAGGAAAGATAATTGGAAACAGCATGGCGGAGCTACCCACTCCTTTGTTCAAACTGCTCCCAGCAGGGAGCTCTAGTACCTGCTGCTGGTGGGGGAATGAGCTTGCTTCTTTTTTTTTTTTTTTTCCATTTAAAAAACTTTATTAGATTATATGGAAATGTCATCAAACAAATAGGTTTGACCAACGTTTTTATCCTTGAAGAATTACCAAATTACTGGAGACACAATACTTTTTTTTTTTTTATATATATATATTTTATTGTACTTCAGGTGAAAGCTTACAGAGCAAATAGTTTCTCATGAAATAGTAGTACACATGTTGTTTTTTTTGACATTGGTTAACAACCCCACAACGTATTAAGCCTCTAAATTCTCACCCTTTTTTTTTGATGAAAATTACAGATGGCCAAAGATACACCGTTTCAAAATTTTCTACATTCACAGTTCAGTGACATTGACTACGCTCTTCCAACTGTGCTGTTATTCTCACTTAAGATGAAGGCTTACAGAACAAAATAGTTTTTCATTTAACAGTTACTACACATGTTGCCCTATGACAATGGTTAACAATCTCACAGCACATCAAGAATATCCTTACTCCACCTTGTGTTCCCTATCACCAGGGGGCTTCCTTGTCCCCTTCTGTCTTCTGGACCTTGTCAGTGGACTATTGTACCTCTTTAGTCTCCTTTGTTTGTTTATTTATTTATTTATTTATTTTTATTTTATTTAAACACCATTTCAAAACTTTTTACTTACACATTTAAGTGATATTGACTATGCTCTTCCAATTGTGCTGCCATTCTCGCCCAAGATGAAGGCTTACAGGACAAAACAGCCTCCCATTTAATAGTTACTACAAATGTTGCCCTATAGCAGTGGTCAACAATCTCACAATACATCGACAGTGTCCTTATTCAATTTGTGTTCCTTATCATCAGTTTCCTACTCTCCCTCTGCCTTCTGGCCCTTGTCACCGGACTCCTGTACATCGTTAGTCCCATTTAGTTTTACTGGGGTGTCCATTCCCAGGCTTAACATCGAACCTTGAAGGTAACTTCCCCTCTGAGCTGAAAGGGTGTCTGGGGGCCACACTCTCGAGGTTTCTCTAGTATTCTTTAGGCCAGTATATCTGGTCTTCCTTTTTTTTTTTTTTTTTTTTGGGAGTTAAAATTATGCTCTACATCCTACTCCAGCTCTGCCCAGAACCCTCTGTTGTGATCCTGGTCAAAGGAGTCATTGGTGGTAGCCGGGCACCATCTAGCTGTACTGGGCTCAGTCCCGTGGAGGCCTTGGTAGCTGTGGACCATTAGTCCTTCGGACTAATCTTTTCCTTGTATCCTGTTCTCTTCATTCTCCCTTGTTCCCGAAGGGATGAGATCAGTGGAGTATCTTAGATGGCCGCTCATAGGCTTTTAAGACCCCAGACACTACTCACCAAGGTAGAATGTAGAGCATTATCTTTATAAGTAGTGTCATGCCAATTGAGCTAGATGTTCCCCGAGATCATGGTCCCCAGAGCCCTCCGTCCAACAACTCAGTCCCTCGGGGGGTTTGGATGTGTCTATAGGGCCTTCATGACCTTTCCTTGTGCAGGTTGTGTTAGTTTCCGCTGTACTATGTACTATCTCATCTCTCACCCAAGTTACCACTTACCTATTACCTATTTAGTATCCCTCCCCCCCCCATCCCTGGTAACCAACAAGGATTGTTACATTTTGCATGTGAATTTTTTCATGGGTTTTTACAATAGAGGTCTCATACAATATTTGTCCTTTTGTGATTGACTTATTTCACTCAGCATGATGTCCTCCAGTTTCATCCATGTTATGAGATGGTTCACCGATTCATTGTTCTTTCTCGTTGCATAGTACTCCATTGTGTGTATGTACCATAGTTTGTGTATCCATTCGTCTGTTGATGGACATCGAGGTTGTTTCCATCGTTTTGCTATTGTGAATAATGCTGCCATGAACATAGGTGTGCATATGTCTATTCGAGTGATGACTCTTATTTCTCTAGGATATATTCCTAGGAGTGGGATTGCTGGATCGAATGGTACGTCTATTTCTAGCTTTCTGAGGAAGCGCCATATCATTTTCCAAAATGGCTGTATCATTTTGCATCCCCACCAGCAGTGTATAAGAGTTCCCGTCTCCCCGCAGCCCCTCCAACATTTGTTATTTCCAGTGTTTTTGATTCGTGCCAGTAATGCCGGGGTGAGATGGTATCTCATTGTGGTTTTAATTTGCATTTCTCTAATGGCTAGTGATCGCGAGCATTTCCTCATGTGTCTGTTGGCCATTTGAATGTCTTCCTTGGTGAAGTGTCTGTTCATTTCCTTTGCCCATTTTTTGATAGGATTGGTTGTCTTTTTGTTGTAGAGGTGTTGGATTTTCTTGTAGATTATGGAGATTAGACCTTTGTCTGACTTGTACTGTCCAAAAATTTTTTCCCAGTCTGTAGGTTCTCTTTTAACTCTTTTGGTGAAATCTTTTGAAGAGCATAGATGTTTGATTTTTAGAAGATCCCAATTATCTAGTTTATCTGTTGGGTTTTTTGTGTTGATGTTTATGGTTTGTATCCTGTTAATGCCATGTATTAAGGCCTGAAGTGTTGGTCCTATTTTTTCTTCTACGAATTTTATAGTTTGAGGCTTTATATTCAGGTCTTTGATCCATTTTGAAGTAGTTTTTGTATATGGTGTGAGGTATGGGTCCTGTTTCATTTTTCTACAAATGGATATCCAGTTTTGCCAGCACCATTTGTTAAAAAGACTGTCTTTTCCCCATTTGATGTATTTTGGGCCCTTGTCAAAAATCAGGTGACCGTAGGTGGATGGATTTACATCTGAGTTCTCAATTCTGTTCCATTGGTCAATGTCTCTGTTGTTGTACCAGTACCAGGCTGTTTTGAGTACCGTAGCTGTATAGTAGGTTCTCAAGTCAGGTAGTGTGAGTCCTCCAACTTTATTCTTCTTCTTCAGTAGTGCTTTACTTATTCGGGGTTTCTTCCCTTTCCATATAAAGTTAATAATTAGTTTTTCCATCTCTTTGAAGAATGTTGTTGGTATTTGTATCGGAATTGCATTGTATTTGTAGATTGCTTTAGGTAGAATTGCCATTTTCACAATGTTGAGTCTGCCTATCCATGAGCATGGTATGTTTTTCCATTTATGTAGATCCCTTTGGGTTTCATGCAGCAGTGTTTTGTAGTTTTCTTTGTATAGGTCTTTTATATTCCTGGTCAGATTTATTCCTAAGTATTTTATCGTTTTAGGGGCTATTGAAAATGGTATTGATTTCCTGATCTCCTTTTCATCGTTCTCTTTACCGGTGTATAGGAATCCAACTGATTTTTGAATGTTTATCTTGTATCCTGCTACTCTGCTGAATCTTTCTATTACTTCCAGTAAATTTCTCGTGGAGTCTTTAGGGTTTTCTATGTATAGTATCATATCATCTGCAAACAGGGAGAGTTTAACTTCTTCATTACCAATTTGGATGCCGTTTATTTCTTTCTCTTGCCTTACTGCTCTAGCTAGAACTTCCAGCACAATGTTAAATAGGAGTGGTGATAAAGGGCATCCTTGTCTTGTTCCTGTTTTCAGGGGGAATGTTTTCAGCCTTTCTCCATTAAGAATGATGTTGGCTGTTGGTTTTGCATAGATGCCCTTTATTATGTTGAGAAATTTCCCTTCTATACCTATTTTATTGAGAGCTTTTATCAGGAATGGGTGTTGGACTTTGTCAAATGCCTTTTCTGCATCAATTGAGATAATCATGTGATTTTTTTCTTTCCTTTTATTTATGTGGTGGATTACGTTGATGGATTTTCTAATGTTAAACCATCCTTGCATACCTGGTATGAATCCTACTTGGTCGTGGTGTATTATTTTTTTGATATGATACTGAATTCTATTGGCTAGAATTTTGTTCAGAATTTTTGCATCTATATTCATGAGAGATATTGGTCTGTAATTTTCTTTTTTTGTGATGTCTTTGCCTGGTTTTGGTATCAGCGTTATGCTGGCTTCATAGAATGAATTTGGAAGTGTTGCTTCCTCTTCTATGCTCTGAAATAACTTGAGTAGAACTGGTACGAGCTCTTCTGTAAATGTTTTGTAGAATTCTCCAGTGAAGCCATCTGGGCCAGGGCTTTTTTTGGTTGGGAGTTTTTTTATTACCTTTTCAATCTCTTCTCTTGTTATGGGTCTGTTCAGATTTTCAATATCACTTTGTTGTAGTTTGGGTAGGCCGTATGTTTCTAGAAATTTATCCATTTCCTCTAGGTTTTCAAATTTGTTGGAATATAGTTTTTCATAATATTCTGTTATAATCCTTTTTATTTCAGTTGGGTCTGTTGTAATGTCCCCCATTTCATTTCTTATTTGGGTTATTTGTGCCCTCTGCTGTTTTTCTTTTGTCAGTCTGGCCAGTGGTTTGTCGATTTTGTTGATTCTTTCAAAGAACCAACTTTTGGTTTTGTTGATTCTTTCTATTGTTTTTCTGTTCTCTATTTCATTGATTTCTGCTCTGATCTTTACTATTTCCCTTCTTCCGGTGGTTGTAGGCTTTTTTTGTTGTTCTCTTTCTATTTGTTTGAGTTCTGTAGTTAATGTTTTGATTTTGTCCCTTTCTTCTTTTTTGATATGTGCATCTATTGCTATAAATTGTCCTCTGAGGACTGCCTTTGCTGTGTCCCAAAGGTTTTGGTATGATGTGTTTTCATTTTCATTTGATTCTAGGAATTTTTTAATTCCATCTCTGATTTCTTCTATTACCCATTGATGTGTAAGCAGATTATTATTCAGTTTCCACGTGTTTGATTTTTTTTCCTTGCTCTTTCTAGTGTTAATTTCTACCTTGATGGCATTGTGGTCAGAGAAGATACTGTGAATTATCTCAGCATTTTGGATCTTGTTGAGGATTGCTCTGTGGCCTAAGATGTGGTCTATTCTGGAGAACGTTCCATGTGCATTGGAAAAGAATGTGTACTTTGCAGCGGTTGGATGGATTTTTCTATATATGTCTATGAGGTCCAGTTGGCTGATTGTGTCCTTTAGGTCTTCTGTATCTTTGCTGAGTTTCTTTTTAGTTGTTCTGTCCTTTACTGAGAGTGGTGTGTTGAAGTCTCCTACTATTATTGTGGAACTGTCAATTTCTCTTTTCAGTGCTGTTAGAGTTTTTTTTATGTATTTTGGAGCCCTGTCATTGGGTGCATAGATATTTATTATGGTTATGTCTTCATGATGGATCATCCCCTTAATCATTATATAGTGTCCTTCTTTGTCTTTTATGGTAGATTTTGTTTTAAAGTCTATTTTATCTGAGATTAGAATTGCCACTCCTGCTCTTTTTTGGTAATTGTTAGCTTGATATATTTTTTTCCAACCTTTGACTTTTAATAAATTCACATCTTTGTTTCTAAGATGTGTCTCTTGTAGACAGCAAATAGATAGATCCTGTTTTCTTATCCATTCTGCCACTCTCCGTCGCTTTATGGGTGCATTGAGTCCATTTACGTTCAGTGTAATTATTGATAGATGTGAATTTGTTGCTGTCATTTTGTAGTGCTTTTTTTTGTGGTGCTGAAGTTTTCTTTGTTCTTCTTACTCTCTTGTGCTGAGTTCCTTTTGTTTGTGGATTTTGTGTTCATTTCTTTTGTTTTTGTAGGTTTTGGTTTTGTTGAGACTTTATGTTTTTCGTCTTTATTTTTATGAGTTGGTTTGTTAACTTTTTTTGTGGTTACCATGAATTTTACCCTTATCTTTATAATTTTGAAGCAGTCTACCGTTACTTGGTATCGCCTTGCCTTCTTCTCCTTTAGAAGGTTCTATACCTATGCCGTTTGTTCCCTCTTTCATTGTTTTGATGTTGTTGTCATCCTTTGATTGATTTCTCTGATTCCCTGTTGTATATCTTTTGTTTTTGGAAAGTCGTCTGTAGTTCAGTTCCTAGAATGGTATCTGGTTCATGTTAACCTGCGTCCTAGGTCCTAGGTCCTGCCTGAGGGCTTAAGCTGTTTGTCCTCAGATCGAAGAACTCCCTTTAATAATTCTTGTAAGTTTGGTTTGACTTTTGCATATTCCTTTAGTTTCTGTTTATCTGGAAATGACCGAATTTCACCATCAAATCTGAATGAGAGTTTTGCAGGATATATTATTCTTGGCTGACAATTTTTTTCTTTCAAGATTTTATATATGTCATCCCATTGCCTTCTTGCCTGCATGGTTTCTGCTGAATAATCTGAGCTTAGTCTTATTGTTTCTCCTCTGTATGTGACTTCTTGTTTTTCACGAGCTGCTCTCAGGATTCTTTGTTTGTCTTTAGTTTTAGCAAGTGTGAATATGATATGTCTTGGTGATTTTCTTTTGGGGTCTCTTCTATATGGGGTTCGTTGAGCTTCTTGGATGACCAGCTTTTCATCTTTCATGATATTGGGAAAGTTTTCTGTCAGCAGTTCCTCAATGATCCTCTCTGTGTTTTCTGTTTTCTCCCCCTGTTCTGGTATGCCAATCACTCGTAAGTTTTTGCTTTTAATTGTGTCCCACATAACTCTCAGGGTCTCTTCATTTTTCTTTGTTCTTTTTTCTGAGTTTTCCTGAAACAGAGTTGTATCCAAGTGTTTGTCTTCAGTTCCACTGATCCTGTCTTCCATGGTTTCAAATCTACTTCTCAGCCCTTCTATGACACCGTCCATTTCTGAAATCTTGTTGTTTATCTTTTGGATTTCTAATTGTTGTTTTTGTATAATTTCGAGTTGTGAATTTATTTTGGCATTTTGTTCTTGCATCATCTTCCTGAATTCTTCTAATTTTTTGTCTGTATTTTCCATAAATTTGTCTATTTTTTCCTCATGTTTGTCAGCTTTTTGCCTCAGTTCTTGGAAAATTCCGAGTATTAGTGATTTGAGTTCCGTATCAGGTACTTCTAGTGCATTTTCTTCCACAGGAGAGTTATCTGGTGTTTTAATTTGGACGCCTATTGGAGCCATCTTGTCTTGTTTTTGTAAATGTTTTGATATTGTTTGCTGTTTTCGGGGCATTCAGTAGATATTTCCCTCGTTTATTGATTATAGATTTTTTTTTTTTTTCGTTCTTGTGGTACAGCTGGGCAGATCTAGTTGAGGAGGAGCCACTGGGATGGGTTGCTTGTGGCACTCACCGCAGCCACCAGGACGGTCGGTAGTCAGTGCTGGGCAGGTTCCAATAGGGCGTGCCTGCACCGCTTGGTGATGTGATGTCTAGTGCACGGTGCAGGTAGGTAGGGTGCAGCGGGAAGATGGTTATGTGTGAAGCTAAGCTGGATATGGGAGAGAGGAGAGAGGAGGAGGAGCAAAAAGTGTACAAACATAAAAGAATGCTAGGGGAGCTTGTCGTTGGAATGTACAGATGAGAGACTATGGGATGGAGGAAACCAGAAGGGGGAAGAGAAAGAAAAGGAAAGAATGACCAAATAAAAATCAGAAAAGTTAAAGAACTGCAAAGTTCCCAGGGATCCCACCGATGCAGCTATGAGGTCTGGGGGAGTCAGTCTCAATTTTCACAGCTCAGCCTGGCCAGAAGGTACAGAGGCATACATCGCCTGGAATTCAGGGATCAGAAAGAGAAGGAAGAGATAGAGAGACAAGAAATTAAGCAATGAAGAAAGACAAAAGAGAAAAAGAGGTAAAAGATGACAAAACGGTCGTTCTGTCTCCGACCAGATGCTCTGCAAGGCTGCTCTCCCGTTTGCTGGTCTCCGATAGGAATCCAAGATGGTGGATCCGCACTGCGTTAGCTGGTAAGGAATCTCTGCCTGAGTCTCTCCTCGCTCTCCGTTCTCTTTTAGTATTCTCACTCCGTTTGGTGTTTGGCTGAGTTCTTTATCTCTTCATTTGGTGTTCTAGGGTTTCAGGATTGTTGATTCTCTGTTAGGCTTAGTTTTTCGGATCTTTGCTGTGGAGGGACGGCGTGGTGTTTCTGCCTAGAGCGCCATCTTGCCCCCGACCGCAGCAGGAACCAGGGCTGCGGAGATTTTAGGGAGTTTAAGGCAAATCAGCCGCGGGAAAGGCGGGCGGAGGCGAAGGGGCCGCGAGCTGCAGTGGCGACGGCGCGCGGCGCTCTGAGCTTCTTTCTGCCCAAAGGTTGGCACAAAGCTGGGGTGAAAGTGTTGCTGAATTTCTACAGGTAGTGAGCTCCCCAGTCACAGAGTAACCCCAGTGTGCTAAGGGATTCTGAAGCTCTAGGGCCAGCGGAAGGAGCATAGTAGTGTGTAATGCTGAACAGTCAGAGAGACCTGGGTTTGAGTCCTAGCTCTGCCACTTACTAAGAGTAGGATATTGGGCAAGTTACTTAAACGCTCTGAGTCTCAGTTTGGCTAACTATGCTTGGGAATAATAATTGTTTTTATCACATAGGCTGTTGGAGGGTTAGAGAAGTATTCAGTCTCTAGCAGTCGTTGCTATGAATCATATTTCTCCACCATATAAAGCAACAAAGTTGGATTTAAACAAGTCTGGGGTGTACTAGCCAGAGGTGCACCAGCCTCCCTATGATTCCCTCCCAACTCAAGCAGGTGCCTCCACCCCTAGCCTCGTCGTCCATCCTGACTTTGGTTACTTATTTTAATTCATCTCTATTGTGTGTTTCTTACTGCCATTTTCTGAGTGGCGCCATGACAGGCGGGGAGGCAAGTGGGCTCTGGTGCCAGATTCTCTCCTCTGCTACTTACCAGTTGTGTGATACTGGGCGAGGGGCTGGACCTGTCTGCACCCTGTTTCCCTCTCTGTAAAATGGAGATAACAACAGTCCCTACCTTATAGGAGGATTGTGATGACTGAATGAATTGATACCTGTGAAGCACATAGTATGTGCTTAGTAAACACGAGCCATCACTCTTAACCTCTCTTTCCTGTGCTTCCTCCCTGGAATCCTGTTTTTAAGCCCCCTTTGTCCTAGACTGATAGGACCTCTCATCTATTTCCTGGAGCAGCTCATGGCTGAAGTTTCTTCTGGGCAGGGTGGCTGATCCACTGGGATCTCCTATAACGCTGGGAGTCTTAGGACCCTGGAGAACCTCGATACAGGAAGAAGATACCAACCAGCTTTGGAGGAGCTAGGCTGTGACCTTATTCCTGCCTGATCAACAAGGATTGCAGCTACCTTCTTCCCTCCTCAATAGATCCCCTGGGATCTACGTCCCAAATATATCCCCAGACCCCATTATGGCTGCCTTTTCTCCAGGGGGGGCACCCCTGCTCAAGGTTGTCGCTGACTCTTAAATATTTCCCCCCATTCTTGTCATATTTCTGCTCAAGATTTACAATGGCTCCATATGGCCTGCACTGCGACAACTCCTTGACAACCTCATGAAGTAGGTAGCTCTCGCCCCATTTCATTTCTGTGTACTTGCTTGCAAAGGGCTGCAGGAGTTTTCTCTAATTTTTACCGATGAGGAATCTTAGAGGCATAAAATAATTGCCAAGTGTCACCAGCGAGTGATTGCAGAGCTCAGATTTGAATACACTAGCCAGACCCAGGAGACATTGCCGCCCCCTCTGGCCTCCGGCTACCAAACCCACCTCTCCTTTGTCCAGCTGCATCAGAGCTGGACTAAGCCAGTGGACCCTCAGGCTCAGAGCACCTGCCAGGCTTGTTCTAGCCTCAGGTCTCAGCCAAACTGTTCCGCTTGCAAATACCATCGTGCTTCTCATCTATTCCAGTCCTGCCACCTGGCAGGCCTAGTTCAAATCCCTCTTCCTTCACTAAAGCTTCCCACTGAGCGTTTCAATCAAGACCTTCTCCATTTTTTAAAGTTGCTGCCCTCAGGGCCTCAGCTAGTACAAACAATGTCTTTGTGTGAATTACAAGGAGGCATTCATTCCCCTCAGGCTGATGAATTGCAGAAAGTGCCCCAGTCTCCTTCTCAGTGGGGCACTTTTGTGCAGTGTGCATACTGTACAACCACACTGGGTAGACTTGGCTGACAGTTTCAAAAACAATTGTTTTCTGAGTGTAAAACATTCTTAAGTCACACAGACTGCAAGAGTTTCATGTTCATTCATTGTCTTCCTCCAACTAGGTTTTGGAGCCCTGGTGGCCAAGTGGTTAAGAGCTCAGCTGCTAACCAGGTCAGCAGTTCAAATCCACCAGCCGCTCCTTGGAAACCCCATGGCGCAGTTATACCCTGTCCTATAGGGTTGCTCTGAGTCGGAACCGACTCGATGGCGCCTAACAACTAGTTCTAAGCTTCTTAAGGAATCATAACTTACCCTTCCGTTTTGTGCCTGCAGAGCCAGATGAATTGTTACTGTGTGCCACTGAGTCAATTCTGACTTACAAAGACCCTGTAGGACAGAGCAAAACTGCCCCATCGGGTTTCTTAGGCTGCAGTCTTTACAGGGGGGGTCCTGGTGGCACAGTGGTTAAGAGTTCAGGCTGCTAACCAAAAGGTTGGCAGTTTGAATCTACCAGCCGCTCCTTGGAAACCCTATGGGACAGTTCTACTCTGTCTTATAGGGTTGCTATGAGTCAGAATCGACTCAATGGCAACAGGACGAGGACAGGAATCTTTACAGGAGTGGATCTGAACCACCAGCTTTTTGGTTAGCTGCCAAGTGCTTAATCATTGGGCCACCAGGGCTCCTTGAGCCAGGTGTGTAGTTGGTGCTAAATCCTGATTGACCAGCTGGTGTTGTGTGAACCTGTGGCTCTGAAGGGACCCAGCAAAACCCCTGCAGGTACAGCTGACTGACCTCCCCAGGTGACTTGGGACTCTATCCCATCCTAGCTACATCGGCCACCTCACTGTTCTGGAACACACCTATTCCTTCAGGCTGTTTGCTCTCTGGAATGCCCCCTCCTTCCCTATTCACCTCACTGTTCTGGAACACACCTATTCCTTCAGGCTGTTTGCTCTCTGGAATGCCCCCTCCTTCCCTATTCGCCTGGCCACTCTTTGAGCTTTGTCAGCTCAAATGCCAGTTCCTCAGTGAAGCCTTCCCAGGAGGCCCTATTTGGAATCAATTTCTGCCTTCTATAATTCTCCAAAGGAGCTCTGGTGGCGCAATGGTTGAGCACTCAGCTGCTAACTGAAAGGTCAGTGGTTTGAACTCACCAGCACTCCTCTGGAGAAACACCTGGTAATCTGCTCCCATAAAGATTACAACCTAGGAAACCCTATGGAACAGCTCTAATCTGTCATATAGTGTTGCTATGAGTCAGAATCAGCTTGACAGCACACAACAACATAATTCCCCTGGTGGTCTTTCTCTTCTAACCCACAATTCCCGACTCTCAAAAGTGTCTCAAGGTGTAGTTCAAGTTTTCATCTCTAAAATCTGTTTGCAACAGGAGGTGCACCCCGAAATACACCAGGGACTCACACACCCTCCTTGGCTAAATTCTTTGAGGGCAAAGTCTGTGTCTTTATCACAGCTGCATTGCCAGCGCCTGTACAAGACGTGGAATGGGTAAGCCTTCACTCGTTGGCCGTCCAGTCAGCGTGCTCCCCGCCCGCCACCCGCCATGTGCCTCTCTGTGCACACTTCCCAGCCGGGCTTCCTTACTCACTGCAGCAGCGGAAGCGTTTTTGTCCCTTCTATTAGCATCCCCTGACACTTGTTTAACACTCTCCCCCTGTTTTTCTCACCTCTTCTCTGGTTCTTTTTTCACAGCCTGTTAGGATATGAGGGAAGAAATGATTATATTCATTTCACTGGAGGCACCTGAAGTCCAGGGAGGTGAAAGCGTCTTAGCTTGCTGTCTTGTGACAGGGGCATGGCTGCCACGCACACCTGGGTGTCCTGAGCTCTTCTATAGGCTGGGGCCACAGTGACAGCTTGACTCCAGGCTCATGCTCTTAACCCTGGCCTGAAGTTATCTGTTCATTTTCTATCCTTGGAATTTGCACTGACTCTGGCCCCTGAGGTAAAGCAGCCAACTTAGGGGGAAGGGTGAGTAGCCCTGTCGCCTCTAGAAATCCCATGAAATCCCATCAGCATATCTCACTGGATTCATGTATCAGAGCCCGGGGTCCTGGGTCCCTAAAAGAATTGTGCTTTTCTCTCACCTACTCTCCATTCTACCATTCTATTTGAGTGTCTCTTCAAGGGGCAGGTCGCCTGTAAGTCTATCATACATACTTGAAACTGTTTGGCAAATATTTTGGTACAGAACAGCGGGTTCCTGCCTTGGCTGCCATTAGATTCACCTGGGAACTTTTAGCACTACCAATCCCGGTACGTCTGCAAGCTCCCCAGGTGATTCCAGTGGGAAGCCAAGGCTGAGAATGGTTCTCACTGCTGATGGCAAAGTAGACTCACCTGGGGCTTCACCCGATCTACTGATGGCCTGGACTCATCGTCAGAGACTCTGATTTAATTGGTTTGGGGCTGGGAACCATTGGTAGGGCTCCTGTACCTTGTATTCACTGTAGAGAATGGGACTAAATGACTATAGCCCCAATGGAAAAGACCCTGCCATTCTAGCATTGCGAAGAGCAAGCTTACCTGAGGCTTCTCTAGTATCTGCCTTTGCTATAACTTTCTGACTTGGGTATTCTCTAGCTGTGTGATCTTGCACAAGTATCTATACCTCTCTGATTGTTAGTTTCTTTACTTATAAAACAATTGGCAAAATTGCTATGAGGATCAAATAAAAAAAAAAGAATGTATATAAAATATATGTAAAAGAACTCAAGCACTCAGTAACTCTGAATTGAGAAGAATCAAATTCTAGCCTCCCTCCCAAAGGAAAATTCTATGTACCAACCTACTGTTTGCAAAGCATTCTAATATGATTTCTTTCTCTCTTTCTTTTTTTCTGTGCGTAAGAGGAAGAGATATGAAGGTGGGTGAAGAGAGAACCTCTGTCTTCAACGAACTTCAAATTGCCATGTGCAGACAGGGGAAAACAAGCTCTAAAATAAAACTGAATGATGTAAATGCTCATGGGAGATACAGTCAACATGCTGTGTGAGTTCAGAGCAAGGGAGATATAATTTTCCCTGGGTAGATAGGGGGGTGGAATCAGGGAAGCCTGGGGTAGCATTGGAGCTGGGTCTCTTTAAAAGTTCAAACCCACCCTGAAGTGCCTCAGAAGAAAGGCCTGATGATCTGCTCCTGAAAGGTCACAGTCTTGAAAACCCTGTGGAGGGCAGTTCTACTCTGCAACACATGGGGTTGCCATGAGTCAGAATCAACTTCATGGCAACTTGGAAAAAAGAAAAAAAGGGAATTCAACAGATGGAGAAGAACTGAAGGATGCCATGGACCAAGGCCAGGAGACTGGAAGAAGTGAGCAAGTGTCTGGACAACTTGTCCAGTTGTCTGAAGTGGCTGACCTCCAATGGGCATCAGGAGGGCTGAGGTTTGGGTTTATTCATTCTAGTGAAGGGATGAGAATGGGTTGGAAATGTCTGGGCCAGGACATGACCCTCAGACCATCCCTCGCCACTCTGGGCCATGGCCAAGGCTTCAGACACCTCTGAAGAGCTGCTCGGGAAATTTCGCTGGGCCCTGCTTCCTAAATCCATGCTAGGTCCAGCGTATGGGTTCTATCCTCTTGCATTGTGCTGGGAATCTGCTTCTCTATCAAATCTATTTGGAATTGGATGGCTGCCCTTTTGGATTGTCTGGTTGGCCTTGCATTTTTGTTGCTTCTCTGAAAAGTATCTCAGATTATCCTTCACCCACCCCAAGTCCAGCCTAAACTCCCTACAACCTCAGTTTAGGGTGGACTCAGGTCTCCCTTATCTGAGAACAGAGTATGACTTTTGGTGTTCTTGGCTCAGGGCCTTTCACTTATCACAGACTGGAGGCAGGAGGACTTGTTGGATGGATGTGGCTATAGTCCAGGCCAGAGGTGATGAGGGCCTGGACTGGGGCTTATCACAGGGGCTACAGATGGGGGCAGGGAGTGCTACATGGAAGAGACATCATAAAGTTAGAGCTGACAGTACTATAATTTGCCTATGACTTTTAACTATGGACTCAGATTATCTTTCAGAATTTGTTCTTCTGACTCAGTTTGTTTTAATTTGTCCATAATTGTCTGAGTCTGGAAACTTCCCAGTCTACTAGGTAATTAGGAACGATGACCTGGGGTGGGTTTTGGAGGACTGGTACCAAGTCATTATTTCAAATACTAATGCTTCTTTTATGTACTTATTCTTTAAAGGAAAATTTGTCATTCAAACTCTGGGTCTATGGATTGAAAATTTGGAGTAGGAGGAAAGGGGAGTGGGCAATTGTTCAGAGACCATCCAAAATAGTGACAATGCACAGGGATCGGGATGCTATTCTGAAAAAGGAAGACCTGTTAGATGGCCCTGGTCTCTGGGCTCCCATGGACCCACTGACAGTTGATCCCTCCTCTGAGAAGGTCCTTCATAGAAGGACAGTGGTTCTCAAACTACTGCACACTGGAATCATCTGTGGATCTTTAGAAAACACTGATGCCTGGCTGCCACCCCTCCTAGCTGACTTAATTAATTAGTATGGGCTACAACCTGGGCATTGGGGTTGTAAAAACTTCCCAGGTAATTTTAACTGAAGCAGGAGGGAGTGGGAATGAGCATCGTTCTCACTCTTGCATGTACACCAGTATCACCTGGAGAACTCCTGACACCCCAGAGAGTCAATAGGTCAGCAGTGGTGCCTAAGAATTTGCATTTCTAACCAGATCCCAAGTGATGCTGAAGTTCAGAGCCACACTCTGAGAACCACCAGCTGAGAAGAGCTGGGTCTAGCTGTGCTACTTATGAGCTATGTGACCTTGAATGTGTCATCTAATGTTTAAGAACTCCAGGTTCCTCATTTATAACATGGGGACAGCAAGATGGTGATTACCTCCTGTGTCATTGTGGGGGCGTGAAATGAGATGATATTTGTGAACTGCTTAGCACAGGGCCTGGCCCACAGGAAATGTGCAATACATAGTGGTTTTTAATCTATACATTACCTAGGCTGGGGTCTTGGAAATGTTGTGCTCAATTGGGCTGGCTGGTGAATAATGTTAAAGTGAGCTTCCGCTCCTGGAGATCCCAAGTTTAAGATTTCTGGAAAAGGAAACTGTGGGATATTGTCTCATAAAATGAAAGAGTCCAGGGTCCAGTAGGGTAAGGGTCCACCCCAACGAGGGGAGAGGGGTTGATATATGTTGGTTGATGATCATCAGTCAAACTCTTTAGCCTATGTGAGTGGCTGTGGGCTGTGATGAACTCTCCTGCCCAGTCTCCACGTTACTCTTACACTGACCCTGTGCTACATTCCAGATGCATTTAGTGTAGTAACTTGTGGAGGTTCTGATGTCACCATGGAAACCAGACTGTTACGGAGGGAGGTGGGGACAAGGCCCCTAATGTATCCTTAAGAGCCGGCTGTGGATCTCCATGCTCTGTCTCTTTCTCAGCTTGCTCAGTACTCTGTGTGTGTATTTATTTATCTCCCTCCTCCACTTCGCTTAGGAGGGAACTGGGGCTCAGGATGTGCCCCCACACCTGTAGTTACCCCTCCAGCATGGAAGCCAGGGCACACCCCCCGTGCACAAAGGCCCTGTGCCCGCCCTTCCCGAGCACCGGCATGACTTCAAAATGTATTATTGCTCCTTGATGTCTTCACCAGGCCAAGTCTCAGGGGCTTCTTGCTACTTCCAAAACTTCTTTTTTTAGAGAGGTACTAATCTAGCTAATCTTTGCTACTTCCACGTAGTTGGAGGGCAAAGCGCCTGAATGTCCATTTTATGCTTTGGGAAACCCAGTGAGTGGGAAAGAAAGAGCATTTAGGACTGGCCCAGAGGTGGAGAATGGGGGCCAAGTGGCTCCACCTCAACTTCCTTTGGGCTAAGGTGAAATTCTGCCTGTGTCCCAGACCCCAGGGGGGTGGAGCCTGGGTTTTCCTTTGTCCTCCCTGGAATGAAGAGCTGAAAAAGAAGCTGACTTAGGGAATGACAGTGGAAAGGCCATGGGAGGTCATTTGTCCAAATCATTTCTAGATAAGGATGCAGTCACAGGGAGGGGAGTTGACTTCCTGAAATTCATGCAGGAAGCTGGAAGCAGAACAGGGACTAGAAACCCAAACCTTTGCCTTCCTTCCTCACCTGTGCCCCTTCTTTTCTCACCTGTGAGCCTTCCTTCTTCATCTGTGTTCCTTTGTCTTTTTTTTTTTAATTTTTTATTTGTATTTTAGATACAATAGTTTACAGAGCAAACTAGTTTCTCATTAAACAATTAATATACATATTGTTTTGTGACATTGGTTGCCAACCCCACGACATGTCAACACTCTCCCCTTCTCAATCTTGGGTTCCCCATTACCAGCTGTCCTGTCCCCTCCTACCTTCTCGTCTTTTCCCCTGGGCTGGCATGCCGTTTAATCTCGTCTTGTTTTATGGGCCTGTCTAATCTTTGGCTGAAGGGTGAACCTCAGGAGTGACTTCATTACTAAGCTATAAGGGTGTCCAGGGGCCATACTCTTGGGGTTTCTCCAGTCCAATTGTGTTCCTTCATCTTGGCCCCGACACACTCTCATGCGTTTACCTAAGCACTGTCTGCCAGGAATCTATTGCTCTCTTTTGGTATTAATTTGATTTCCACGTTGCGATTGATGCTAACCCCTCCCTGTAAGAGCAGTATGAGCCGGCTAAACTCCTAATCTGTAAGTCACATAGTATCTATATGTATGTGGTATCTGTAGGTCCCATCTATAGAGCAGTCGGTGTAGGAATGGTGCTAGTTGCTTTATGTATCTATAGCATTTAAACCTCATAACTAATGGAGGCAGTTATTAGCATGCCCACTATACAGATCAGAGGAGGAAACAACCGGCCTAGGGTCACACAGCAGCCAAAAGGCAGAGTGAGGATTTAAACCCAGGGCTGCCTGATTCTATCACCTATATTCGTCAACAATCATATCACTGCCTGCTATTGCAGACTAAGGAAGATTCTGACTCAGGGAGGAAGCAGCAAGTCACACAGTGGAGGGATCAACATAAAGATTGGCACCTACCTACCTTTGCAGATAGATTTGGTTTTCCAGAAAAAATACAATTGCTCAGAAAGAGTTTCAAACGTCATCATGGCTAAAACCATCAAGTAAATAACACCAGTGCAAAAATTGGGGGGAAAAAAAAAATCCAAGTGGGCATATTATTTCAAACGGGAAATAACAGGTTGCTTGATTTTCCACTGTCAAAATACCTAGTCACTTGGTGGCAGTGTTCGGGATGCTTGTGAATATTCCCATTTGCACAGACTCAACACGCCTGCGCTTTCCCTCTTTCTGGAGATAGTGACAGAAAGGAGAGACGAAGTTATTTTTAATTTGGCCACCGAACGATTGTCCAAGTTTTCCCTTCCAGCAGCTAAACCTATACATTTTCTCAGCAGGGTATTAATTACCTGGCTGTGGGAATGGCCAGACGGGCTGTTCAGGCGGCTCTGGCTGCCCCCACCGGCTGTAATGCAATTGATTGTGGACCCAGCAGGACTCAGAGGCTTCAGCAGGGAGCTTCCTCCTTCTCAATAAACTCAGACATGGGTACTGGGTAACTTGTTAAACACATTTATTGATTTCTTGACAGTAACCAAACACAGTGACTGACCATTATAAACAAGAAAAGAAAGGCATTCGTTTGTACTGTGTGAGATCTGGCTGCACCTGGAGAGAAAAGACACCCCTTTCCCAGGAATTTACAAGGCAAAGTGCATTCCTTCAAGGGAGCATCACGGGGGGGGGGGGGGGGGGGGGGCGGGGGGGGGGGTGGCAGTTTCAAAATGCAAGAACTCTGTTGCCTGCTATCTCAGGCTGAATCTCACCTTGTATGAATGATTGAGCCATGGAGTAGAATTAAAGGTATGCTTGCTTAGCAAATGCATTCCTGATTGCCACAAACTCAGTAAGAATTGGTTGCAAATGAACCAAACATGTAGATGAAGGAACAAGTGAAATCAAAGAATGCAGTTGCATGGAGCCAGGGCTTCACCTGTAAGGAAGGAGAAAAGACCAAAGCCAGAAAAATGAAATGAGCTCGTTAAACACATTTATTGAGCTGTTAACAATAACCAAACACAATGCATGACCTTTGGAAAACAAGAAACAGCAAATGGATCAGTTCTGATCTTGGCAAATCCTACTACAGATATGTGACAAAGAGGGAAATAATTCCATTTCTTTATAGTCTGCAGTGATATATATACAATGTGTATCTCTTCAATGTCTGTCCTTTTTTTTTTTTTTTTTTTTTTGTTGAGTAAACAGAAGAATCATAATCTAGAAATAAGTGTCCTTGGTCAACTTTGTCCTGGCTCACCTGTCACCAGCATCCTCAGAGGATCCTAGGACACTATCCGAGATTACTTGATGCAAAGAACAAAGTCCACCTGATGCTGTGTCGGAGCCGTGTTTTCTCCTCTCTCAAAATTTGGAAGAATGTTGTATGTACAAAGGCCGAAAAGTCTCATTGGGTAAATTTATTAGTTCAGGAAAACGGTATTAAAATTGTAATCAGGTTAAGTGAAGCTATTTTCTTCTAAGACCTCTGATGAATGAGCCTTTTGTTTCTGAAATTTGACCCCCCAGCATGGAGGTTGTGTGAGTGTGTATGTGTGTAGGTATGTTTGCATGTATGTGTATGTATGTACGAGTGTTTTTATGCGTGTTTGTGCGTGTGTGTAAGAGATTTGTTTCTCTGCCATGGTGTTGCAGATACTTTCATGATGAAAGGGCCAATCCCAGGAGTGAATGAGGCTTGGGGGAGGGAAGGAGAGAAAAGAAAGAAGGGGGACATTCTAGGTTACGTCAATTCACAGTTGTAGCATTTCACTGAGGCGGGATTCTTCTTGGCTTACTTCCCTACTTGAGGAGCCATTCGTTTACTGGAATGAGGGAGAAAGAAAAAAAGAAGACACAACACAAAACAAGGCATAACTGAATTGATTTGCACACAGTTTGGGGAGCTTACTCTAAACGGAAGAGACTGTATTGTAAACACCTGCTTATAATGTATCCCACCTACGCCCCCCCCGCAACCTCCCCATGAACCTCTAAATCTGTTCTATCCAGTATGGTAGCCACTAGCCGCATGAAGTGACCATAAATTAAAATTAATACAAATTAAACAAAATTCACAATTTAGCTGCTCCATTGTTCTAGCCACACTTTAAGCGTTCAATAGCTATTGTAACAGACATATAGAATATTTCCATTCATTGCAGAACGTTCTAGTGCAAACTTCTAGTTCATCTAGAGTAGTGCTCTAGACCAGGGGTGTGAAAAGTATAGCCTGAGGCCCAAATCTAGCCTGCTGCTTGTTTTTGTAAATAAAGTTTTATTGGGACACAGCCACACTCAGTAAATTACATATTGCCTATGACTGTTTTCCCCTCTACAATGGCAGAAAGCAACAGAGACTGTACAGTCCTACAGAGCCTAAGATATTTCCTAGTTGGCCCTTTACAGAGATAGTTCACTGACCCCTGCTCTAGACTGTAATATCAGTATGGATAGGGGTTGTATCTGTCTTCATCACCACTGTATCCCATAACGTCTTGAGACATAGTAGGTGTACAATAAATAGGTGTTGAATAAAGAGAAGGCTCAATGAATGAGTTGGGTATTTATTTGCTGGTAGTTCTGGCAGTGGAAGCAGAGAATCTATTGTTTTGACATTCTGTGAGTGTGTCTGAGAGGAAAAAAAAAAAAAGGAAAAAATGGGGGAAATAGGGGAGATGATATTGGGGACCGTGGGGAAGTGGGTGGTGGCTGTTTCTAGAAGCCGCCTGATAACCACATTCCCCCATGGGGCAGCTCAGTATTGCTACAAAGGCCTTCTCCATCTGGGTTCTCATTTGCTCCTCACAGCAAGCTGTGAAGCAGATGGGATACACCACCACCAGGTGCCATGGAATCGATTCCAACTCAGGGAGACCTCATGTGTGTTGGAGTACAACTGTGCTCCACAGGGTTTCCAATGGCTGACTTTTTTAGAAGCAGATTGCCAGGCCTTTCTTCCAAGGTACCTCTGGGTGGACTCAAACCTCCAACCTTTTGGTTATCAGCCAAGCGTGTTAACTGCACCACCCAGGGGCTATAGTTGACAGGATAGGGACTGTTATACCCAATGAAAGGAGCCAGGTCTGGAGGGGTAAATGACTTGGCTGGGTTTGCATGGCTACTAAGTGACAAAATGAAGCTTGAACTCAGGTGTCCTGACTCCTACTCCAGGGCATTTCCATGACACTGCCCTGCTTCCATTTTCCTGTCCGTGATGAGGGTTTGTTACAATGATCAACAGATATTTAGTAAGTGTGGAGGAAGAGAACAGAGGGGGCTGGGTGTGGACCAGAGTGTTACAGGTTGTGGGAGTCATCTTAAATGTTCTCTTTAGTAGCTATAATAATCACTTCCAGAGAAATAGCAGAGGACAAAGATGCGTTCACATGTATTACCTCATTGGATCCCAGTGTTCTGGCACCCTGAGTATTTGCTCACCTGGGGAGCAGAGGGCCTCATCTTGCACATCAACAAAACCTCTAAATGCTACTAGCTGTATTGTTCTAGCTGATAACCTTGGGCAAATCAGCCTCTCTGGGCTCTTCTGTGAAATGGGGAGAAAAAGGGCTGTCTTGCCTGACCCAGAGGGTCTTTTAGAGCAGGTCTCAGTGGAAAGACTTAGCTTTGGGCTGAGACCATTGCTCTCTGAGCCACTGAACCCACCTCTATACTGAAGCTTCTGGGCTCGGTTGTTTGGACAGTCCTTCCCCTGTAAACTGAAGTTGATGTTGGTGCGGATGCAGCGGTTGTTGAGTGGCTGAACAGGCCTAAAATTGTCACTCATGCTCAGGAATATCTGAGATGGCTGATTCTGGCTGAGCAGGCGTAAGGAATGCATCTGAGGAGAGAAGAGTAGCTGTGAGACCCACCCAACCTCAAATGCACTAGGGAAGGAGTAAGACTTTGTAGGCCATTGGCCAGTCTACTGTAGTGGTACTGGCTGACTGGGAAGGGCATGTGAGCCCTTCAGGGCCCTTTGTTCATGGGTTCATTTGTGCTGCAGGTCCGCTCTTGGCTCCATGCATGGAGTGAGCCTTGCCTCTAGCTCACTTTCATATGTCTCTGGAAAAGTCATTTACTCTCTTTCGTAGTGAAATATGCCATCAAAAGAGGAAATCCAAGTAGGTGTTCTCCAGGGTCCCTTCTTTCTCTGACACCCTATGGTTCAATAATTCTATGACTTCCACACTGGTATTATCCAGAGCATAGTGATTGGCCCAGGGCACAGAAATAAACTAAGCTAGACCAATCTGGTTGCTTTTCTGTGAATTTGGAATCAGGGCTAGTAGCTGGACTGTAATGTTTGCCGACATGTTCCACCACAGGACTGTGAAGCAAAGGAAGACAGTCTCTAGCAGGACACTGGAGTGAAGCAAATGTGTAGTAAGACATGGGGAGAAAGAGAGAGAGAGCTTCTGGGGTTCTGATTCCCTTGAATTCCTGACATCAATTTTTGATCTTAAATTCCGTAAGATGCCCCAGTATCTATTAAATAAATCCCCCTTTTTAAGATGAAGCTATCTGGAGGGGGTTACTGTTACTTGTAATTAAAAGAGTCCCAATCAGTACAGATTGGATTAGGGACTACAGATTGTTCAAATTGTTGTTAGCATGTGAGCACAACAAAGAGGCTGGATTCTGCTCATCTTTCCTTTGAGTTTGTATAGACTGTCACAATCATAGAATGTCAGAGCTGGGACAGGCTCATCTAATTTACCCCCCTTATGAAGAGGAAGAATATTTATCTCAGAGCTGAGGGGTGATGGGCCTATGTGCACACAATGAGCCATTAGCAAAGTGGGAACCAGAGGCAGAGACAAACTTGTTCCCATCTGGTTCTGAGGAATACTAGTCCTGTGAGATGCTCTGAAAACAGCGAAATGCTGCATATCGTTTTGCCTCCTCTTGGAGACTGACTGACATGTATTGTCATTTTAAAGACCCCGAGAAACCCTCCAATAATGAATTCTATTTAACTTTTTTTAACCCAGCTTTTTCCAAACACATTTCCATCATCTGTTGTTTTTGTTGAACATTGTAGCCACAGAGCACATTTTCAGAACTAACCATGCTGTCTTTTCTCACTTAGGCAGGTGGGATGCTTCTACAGTTAGTTCATATGAAAACTTTTAAAATGCTGTTTCTTTAAACACCACTCCACAAACCCAGCCAGTCTTCACATCACCTTCCCCACTAGCTAAGGGACCACAGAGAAGCTCACCTGCATCCTGGTTATATAGACAGGTTTATTCATTATTATCCAACTTGCTGTCTCATAGCAGGGTGGGATAGTCATCGACCCATCGTAAGTAATGAAACTAGAGGTTTCTGGATATAGTTCCTCTATATTAAGTCCCTGTAGTAAATATGCATCATCTAGAGAAGAAAACGAGAAAGACTTAAGAATTGGGTTTCTTGAAAAAGTGCTGAATTTCCTGAGATATATATATATTTGGATTCCAGAAGGCTGTATCTGTCAGAACAGGCTGTAGTAACAAACAGCGCCCAAATCTCAATTGCTTTCAACAACAAAGGTCCGTTCCATGTTGGCTGAGGCTGTCCCTTCATGTCATTGTTGTTTGCACTCTGGACTCTTGTGAATCACAAGGAGAGAGGGGAAGCAAGCATGGTGAAACATATGTTGGCTCTTAAAGCGTCCATCCCAGAGGAGGCACATGCCACTTCTGCTCACATTTTGGTAGTAAAGAAGTCATATGGCCAAGCCAGATGTCAGAGATGCAAGGAAACACATTCCTCCCACAGAATGGGGCACTGGATGTTGATGAGCAGGGATATGATCTACCACAAGGAATATTTGAAAGGCCAAGTCCTTGGTTATGGTCTCCCAAGACTTAGACCCATAAGCATTGTCATCATAATGAAATGCACAATTAAAGGCTCCAGAACTTGTAGAAAAGTTGCTTGGTCATCATTCTTAATTAAAGACTATATCAGAAGAACGTTCAGAAAATACTTTTAAAAAGAAACATAAATCAGGCCAAATCCTACCATGATTTCAACAGTTAACAACTGATTTCATTTTTTGTGTATCGCCTCTCTGTCAAAAACAAAACAAAACAAACAAAAAAACCAAACTCATTGCCATTGAAATTGATTCTGACTCATGGCGACCCCATGTGCTCCATAGGGTTTTCAATGTTTGTAACATTTATGGAAGTAGCTTGCCAGGCCTTTATTCTGCAGTGCTACTGGGTGATTTCGGACCACCAACCTGTTGGTTAATAGTGGAGGACAAACTGTGCCACCCAGGGACCTTCCTGTCAGGCCCATGTAAATAGCCTTTTCTCTTACACCTATTTGAGGTATTCACACTCATACATTTTCTATTATTAAATATACCTTTTCAGTTATAAAAGTGATATGAATACATATTAGACTGTGTGGACAGAGAGAAAAGAAGAAGAAAATAATAACAAACCCAATAATCTAAAACAATTACCATTAGCGTTTTGGTGTATTTCCTTTTACTTTTTTTTTATCCAATGTGTTGGTTGTATTCTTACAAAATTGTAACATACTGGAGTTTTCCAAACTTAATAGACTGAAATGGACTATTTTCACCTTCTCCCTCTCCCCACGATCCCTCCTCCCTTCCCTTGTCGCATTGCGCTCTCCTGGCTTCCAAGACACTGCTCAATATTCCTGTTTCTCTGGCCATTCCTTCTAGGCTCTGTGGTTGCTCCTGCTTCTGTCAATGTTGGCCTTCTCCGAGAAGTGTGAGGTTGTCGTCTTTTCTCGCCCTATACTTTCATCCTAGGGTACTCCGTCTACACCCTTGGCTTTAATTGCCCTCTGTACCCCAGCAATTCCAGATCTATGTCTCCAAAGGTCCCAAATCCCCAGGTGCATCATGAGTGTCCACCACTGTGGCTGATCTAGGTGGCCTGGAGAAAACATGCCAGGGACCAAAACCTTAGTTGGCAGAGGGGTTAGACTGGCTGCCCCAGTCCCCCTGGATTCACGTACGCTCTCTTAACTACGTGTCCACCTCCCAGTGGGACAAGACTAGCTCTTCAGTATAATCCTTCAAGTACAGTACTGTGCACACATGCTGGTAAAAAAGGAACCGCATGCTGACCCTATAAGATTGACAGGGCAGATAATAACTTCCTTATGGACAAGAACTGGGACCAGAGAGGCAAATGTCACAAAGCTAGTTGGTGGCTGTGGAGTGGGAACTGGAACCCAGCTCTCCTAACTTGCAGACCATGGGTCTTTCATTTATTCAAAAAATATTCCCTGAGCACCTACTTTGTGCTGGGCATGGCATTAGGATCTGGGGATAGAGCAATGAATGAGACAGATGAAGTGCCTGCCCTCATTCTAATTGGACAGACAATAAATGAGAAAAGAAATACACATAGACTATGACGTTGGGGGTGATAAGTGCACCTTGGCTTGGCCTGCACTTATCCACTGATCCTGAGCATTAATGCTGCTAATCACTTTCCGGGGCAAAGATGCTCTTCCCTCCCACCTTTCCCCCTTCCTCAAGAAATTGCTCACTCAACTTTCTCTGATAAGAAAGAGCCATCTTTCTCTGTCGATTCCATTAGGAGCAAATCACCTGAGCCAGTGGTTTGGAATAATTTAAATAAAAACACCATTTGCTTTTCCATCCAAAGCTGCCCCTCCAGGTCTCCTACACCCCTAACAGGGTAACTGAGCCTCTGTGGGGCTCTGTGCAGTCAAGCTGGACTTGGGGACCAACACTAGGAGGAAGGACTTTCCTTTACATCTGAATGTTTCTGCCTGTATATCAAAACAGCCAGGGAACCTGACCAAGCCAGTGAGAGAAGTAATGATGGCAGTGTGGCCAGGCTGGGTTACACAGTGGCCTGTGTGATCAGATGCTTCCATGACAAAGCCCCAGTGCTCAGAGCACACAGTGATGTGATGGTCCTCGGCAGTTGGATCAGACGCCAACACAACAGACTTACTTTGGGAATCCATCATTTGACTCTGTGGATTAAGTCCCTAAGCCACTAAGGGAGGTCTACGTGAGCAGGACATAATTAAGTGAATATAGCAAGGAGCCACAGAGACAGTGATATATGTCTGTAGTGGGTACATTGAGAGGTTGTCAGTTCTGCCTGGGGGTGGGACTCAGGAGAGGTTTAATCAAGGCGCTGACATGAAATGAATCTTGAACACAGAAGGTAATCAGTGTGCAGCTGGCAGGAGAAGGGGCTGTCAAGGGCATTGCAGACAAAGTCATGTTAGAGAAAGAGCAAAGGAAGTATAGAGAGCTGTGCAGTCGGGGACAGCTGGAGTGTGGGTGAGATGCAGGGGGAGGGACATTGTGAGAAATGAGGCTGGTGGGGTCAGCACAGGCCACACCCCGATGGTCCTCGACGGCGCTGTTGGGAGTTGGGGCTTCATCCTGTAGGCATCGCAGAGCCACTGAAGGGTTTTAAGCAGGGGAGTAGCATGAGCAGATTTGCACTTAATGAGGCTTGCACTTATGGTGGTTTGGCCTGAAGAGTAACATATCGAATGAGAGAAGAAAGCATTCTGAACATTTTTATTAAAGGTCAATGTGATTTGTTTAACCAAGCTTGCATGCAGAGCATATTGGGTACTCTAGCATGTGGCTATTATTGCATTTTATTTCATTAGGGGCCGTGGGGATGAGAGAAGGAAGGAGGCAGTAGAATGAGGGACATTCCAGGCATGGCTGGAGTAAAGAAAAAGAGCATTTATGTTTCTCTGAAACTATACCCAACCCCTGTGTTGCACCTTCATTTGAAGAATGGGGTGAGGTGAGGGGCAGGCTAGGAGACGAGGCAAGAGGCTGTGTTCATGGACTTATCCCACACAGTAGGGCAACAACGCAAGTGTCTCCAGAGCACCACTGCGCTGATGCCCTTGGACTCCACGCCAGGAGATTCCTCTTTGTCCACTTCTCTGGCTACATACAATCATCATCTGAGAACACGGGCAGTGTCCGCCCTCCCACGCGCCTCATTTACCATTTTATTCTTTCCATGAATCTTGTTAATACCTGTAGTTTACTTTTTGCCCCTTTATTTCCTCCAGCTACAGAACTTGGAAAGGCGTACTGGTGAAGAGTGTGAGCTTTCGACTCAGACCTGAGTTTGAGTGTGGACTTTGGTGCTTACTGTCTGTGTGACCTTGGACATGCAGGTAACCATCTGAGCCTCAGTTTCCACATCTGTAACATGCAGATGGTTGGAGTACCTGCCTCACAGGATTGTTTGGGGAACAAAGGAGATTACGGTCAGGTCCACGATAAGCACTCAGTAATGCTGGGTAGCACTGATGTCACTCCTCCCTGCCTGGAATGCCCTTGCCCACTCCCAAGGACTGGCAAGGGAAGATTATCCATTTACCCTGGATAACTACTGCTTGTCCTCCCTGAGGACTCCCTGGCTGGGTTAGTGCCCTTCTCTGTGCTCCGTGTTCTCCTTGTTCACATATTTACTGAATAAGCTTGAAAATAATGATTGACCTATTTGCCTGCTCCCACTAGCTATACGCCTTTCAGGGAATGGTTTGCATCTTTTATCTTGGAATCCCCAAGCCCCACATGGGGTCCACTAAATAGTGGATGCTCAATAAATATTGGTTGACTACATGAATGAAGGAGCCCTGGTGGAGCAGTGGTTTGAGAGCTCGACTGCTAACCAAAAAGATGGCAGTTCAAATCCACCAGCCCACTCCTTGGAAACCCTATGGGGCGATTCTGCCCTGTCCTATAGGGTCCTATTAGTCAGAATTGACTCGACAGCACTGGGTTTGATTTTTGGTTAAATGACTGAAATGGTTTCTGCAGCAGCTCCGCCTGCTGGTGAAAGGGCAGAAGCTAAGGCAACATTAGCTGTCAGATGATGTGAAAAAAAATCTCTGAGGCTCCAGTCCCTGCTATTAGCTTAAATACACACTGCCTGCCACCCTCCAGCCCTCCCCCCAATATATATCACAACCAGGATCCTGGGGTCAGACTGTGGGTCCCTGCTTCCTTCTCTAGATGAAATTACATGCTTCTACACCAAACATGCCCGCACCCCCACGCTGACATTGCTGAAACTGGTGTGCATTTAACGTGAAGGTTTAATCCCACAACTCACTACACTGTCTCAAAAGCCACGTTAAATCTATGTTCTGTCTTTTAAGTATTGGAATTTGAGAACTAAGAACACGTGGTATATCCCACAAGCTACTTTTTTATATCTTTTCTCCCCTTCGAGGTTTGCTTGTGTATTTGGCAGGATGAAGGCAGTGGGACCAAAGAAAAGAATATGGGCCAAACTAGCAGTTTTCACCCCTAGTGTCAAGGCAGCCAGAAGACAACATCTGCTTTATGTAAGTCAGTGTCATCACCTGGAGGTTGTAGACAGAAAGGAACCTGAGAACTCATGCGCTGGAAGGCGGGTTCTGATCCTGGAAACTCTCACCAGCAGACTCTTTAGTAAGGAAGCAAAGGTCTACAGGAGGTCAGTTATTCATGAACAGAGAGGTACAAATTTGGGGTGAAGCTCAGAGGGCATGATGATGCATGTCTCTGCATGCTTCGAGAATATTTATTGACAGGAAGTGATGGCAGAAGTTCAAATAAATTTTCATGAGTAGGGTGATATAGAGGTTTTATCTATGTATCAATCTGTGTATCTAAGTATCTATATATGTATATATGTATCTATCTATCTACTATCTTTTTATCATCTTTCTACACCTATCATATGAAGAGATAGCTTATTGAAGACAAAGCCCTGGACTTCAAGTCAGGAGTTCTAATTCAAGTCTAAGTTCATATTCTTGCCTTGCCAGAAACTTACTGCTTGCTCCTTCCTCGGTAAACCACATAACCCCTCCCTTGGGAGGCAGTGGGTTATTCTAGATAACTGCTAAGGTTCCCTTCAGATAAAAAATTCTGTGGCTCCAAAACCTCTTTTAACATAAACAAGCCTAGCCTGTTGCTGTCCAGTCGATCCCAACTCATGGCGACCCCATGTGCTACAGAGTAGAACTGCTCCATAGGGTTTTCTTGGCTGAAATCTTTATGAAAACAGATCGCCAGGCTGGGTGGGTTCAAACTGTCAACCTTTTGGTTAGCAGCCAAGCGCGAGTGGTTTGTGCCACCCAGGGACCTCAACAAGCCTACATAACCACATTTATCTTAGGTAAATCAAGTTTTTGGTATGACATTGTTGTAATTTGTAATGTGTTGGCTGTATCTTTATAGTACAGGAAGATCCTTTGGATAATTAAAAGATGTAGAATATTTATGCATAGTTTATAACACGATTTTATTATTTCAAATGACTATAGAAGTTGACAGCTGTCACTTTGATTTTATGACACATTTTTGCTGACTCTATGATTTATCTTATGCTGAATTTTCAGCCATGAACACAACTCCCAAATTGACCTTTTTTTCCCCTCTCTCTTTTAAAGAGAAGCACGCTGTGATGAAATGCCTAGGACTGCATTGTGGGGGATCTTTCCCTTAGCCTAAACTTCAACGGCAGCCTCTGTGAAATGCATCATGCTTAGTTCTGTGGGCCACTGATGAGATTTAACATCCTGCTTATGAAGTTCTCATTCAGAGAGAACGATGTGAGGAGAACAAAGCATAGCGGTTCCAGAGATCAATGTTGGACTTGCTTCTGATCAATATGGAACTATTTGGCAATTTTCTCAGATGGAATGACATTTCCTCTCATAATCCGAGGCAAATTCAACAGAAATGAAAAAAAGCAGTTACTAAAGAATAAAGTAATATGATTTTTTTGTACTACACAAACAATAAATGAGAAGAAGTGCCTCCGAGAATTGGATTCATGGAACTAGGCTGCTCCTTTTCTGTTCTTCGCTGACTTGAGTTACTGCTTAGATGGCAACATGGGAAGTGGTGTGGTGCATTTCACGTTCTGTGAAAACATTTCCAAAGCCATTCCTTTGAAATGAAAGTAAAACTACAAGTTCAATTAAGCATAGAGGCAGGCACTGGGAGCAATGTGCTTAAACTCCCTCCCTGGTGATATTCCATAACATTTAACAGCATGTCCCTCTGAGGGGCCGGCACATAGAACAATTCCCAAGGAACTGAGCAATATAAGGCAGTTACAGGTTGGTCTGTCCTTGCCTACACATTCGTCTTTTTGCCAGGGCACCTGAAGCAAAGCTCTAAACAGGTAAGACTGAACAGATGTTTTAAGGGGCTTTTACCATCTGTTGAAACATAAAAGCCCTCCACCAAATGCCTTCAGTTTCCAACTGGTTCGTTCTGGTTCGAACCCCTGCTGAGAATTTGCATTTCCACCCCAGATATACTGAATCAGAATCTACATTTTAATAAGATCCCCAGGTAATTCTTATGTATAATAAAATTTGAGAACCACTGCTCTATTAGTCTACCACTCGTCTGTCAGTTTGTTGTACTGTAGTGGCTTGCGTGTTGCTGTGATGCTGGAAGCTATGCCACAGGTATTTCAAATACCAGGAGGGTCACCCATGATGTACAGGTTTCAGCGGAGCTTTAGAGGAGCTTCCAGCCTAACACAGACTAGGAAGAAGGACCTGGCGATCTACTTCTGAAAAAAAAAGGCCTATGAAAACCTTACGAATAGCAGCAGAACATTGTCTGATATAGTGCCAGAAGATGAGCCCCTCATGTTGGAAGGCACTCAAAATATGACTGGAGAAGAGCTGCCTCCTTAAAGTAGAGACAACCTTAATGACGTGGATGGAGTCAAGCTTTCGAGACCTTCATTTACTGATGTGGCACGACTCAAAATGAGAAGAAACAGTTGCAAACCTCCATTAATTGGAACGTGAAATGTTTGAAAAGCTCTACTAATGGTTCTCAGAATTGGTCCCTAACCAGCAGCATTAGCATCGCCCCAGAACTTGTTAGAAATGCAAATTATCAGCCAGGGTTTGAACTGAAACAAACCAGTTTGAAGCCCTTGTTGTGTGCCTTTGTTTCCTTAGAGGAAATAAATATTAAGGCAATAGCCAGATCTTTTTAAATTTGGAATTTGTGAACATTTGGATGGTTATTGGACTGAAGTTTACCCTTGTATTAACTATCTATCAACTGAATAAAAAAAGCAGTTGGCATTGAGTTGATTTCAACTTATGGTGACCCCCATGTGTGTCAGAGTAGAACTGTGCTCGATAGGGTTTCCAATGGCTGATTTTTCAGAATAAATCACAGGCCTTTCTTCTGAGGCGCCTCTGGGTGGACTTGAACCTCCAAATTTTCAGTTGGCAGCTAGGCATGTTAACCATTTGCACCACCCAGGGACTTTATGAAATGAATAATAATAATTAAAAAAAAAAAAAAACCATTGCTGTCAAGTCAATTCTGACTCATTGCGACCCCATGTGTTATAGAATAGAACTGCGCTACAGCATTTTCTCGACTATAACCTTTACAAAAACAGATCACCAGGACTTTCTTCTGTGGCACTGCTGGGTGAGTTTGAACCACCAAACTTTAGGTTAGTAGCTGATTGAAAATGGCTTGTGCCAACAGAGAGTCCCTGACGGAGCAGGAGAAAAGTGGGGTGCAGAACTCACATTCTAGTAAAAAGACCAGACTTAATGGTTTGATTGAGACTGGAGGGACCCCGGAAGACATGGCCTTCGGACTCTCTGTTAGCCCAAAACTAAAACCATTCCCGAGGCCAACTCTTCAGACAAAGATTAGACTGGACTGTGGGACATAAAATGATACTCGTGAAGAGTGTGCTTCTTAGTTCAAGTAGATACATGAGACTCAATGGGCAGCTCTTGTCCAGAGGCGAGATGAGAGGGCAGAGAGGGTCAGGAGCTAGTTGAACGGACACGGGAAATCCAGGGTGGAAGGAAGGAGTGTGCTGTCACGGTATAGGGAGAGCGACTAAGGTCACAAAACATTGTATGTATAAATTTTTGTATGAGAGACTAACTTGAATTGTAAACTTTCATTTAAAGCACAACAAAGAAAAAACAAAAAGGCTCATGCCACCCAGGGACATTCCATGAAATGAACGTTGTTGTTGTGTGCTGTCAAGTTGATTCCAACTCATAGCAACCCTATATGACAGAGTAGAAGTGCCACGTAGGGTTTCCTGGGCTGTAATCTTTATTGGAGTAGATAGCCAGGTGTTTTCTCCCATGGAGCCACTGGGTGGGTTCGAACCTCCAACCTTTCAGTTAGCAGCCAAGCACTTGACCATTGTGCCACCAGGGCTCATTATGAAATAAACAGGGCACATGAAATTGAAGGAAGATGAAGCCACCAAAATGATACACTGTCCTAGGACATTGGAGGAAGCGTTCATTTGTATGTAAGGTTCTCACAACTACTCCCTCTTACCCATTTAAGAAGGCTTTTTGCACTCCATTAGTCACTAGTTTTACCACTTAAAAACACCATGAAATCTCTTTTCCGAAAATAATGTCCTTTGGATAGAAATGCTAGCTCCATGCAGTCAGGTGGGTACTGAAAAGAGAAGACCTTTTACCTTTTATGAATTAGGCTCCTGTGTCTGCTAATTAATTAACACAAGGAAAACGGAGGAATATTGGCACCATCCCAATACAATGCATTAAAAACATTTTTTTGTGTGCAAATTACCAACGTGTCCTCCAGAAAATCCATTCAGAAAATCCATTTTTTAATGCCATGATTTCAGTCTTGACCCTCAATCTGTAGAAGGGGAATTTAGCTTTAATAAAATGGATTTTCTTTAGAAGACTTTCAAAATTCAGCCTGAAATTAATTCAAGCTGGTCTTTTCCATTGGTGGTCCCAGTCAGTCTTAGATGTATGAAGTCTAAGCTTGCACGGAAAGTAGTAGACCCTCACTAGGTCATTACCTTCTATTGCACTGATTCACGCACAGAAGCCATGCTTCATTTCAAGCAAGCAAACTCTGTTGCCTGGGTGCCCTGTATTGTATTCACCTTCATCATAATTTTTATTTGGTACCATAGTGACCTGGAGCCCTGGTGGCGCAGTGGCTAAGAGCTATGGCAAGCTACGGCTGCTAACCAAATCGGCTGGCAGTTCGAATCCACCAGCTACTCTTTGGAAACCCTATGTGGCAGTTCTACTCTGTCCTACAGGGTTGCTATGTTTTGGTATTGACTCGACGGCAATGGGTTTGACCATAGTGACCTGCTTCCCGATTTGATCATCATGTGCCTTAGGACAGTGTTTTAACTCCTCTCTACACATTAAAAAAAAAAAAAAGCAGTGGCCGTGGAGTTGACTCCGACTTACAATGACTTTATGTGGGTCAGAGTAGAACCATGCTCCACAGGGTTTTCAAGGCTGATTTTTCAGAAGTAGATTGCCAGACCTTTCTTCTGAGGCACTTCTGGGTGGACTTGAACCGCCAACCTTTTGGTTAGTAGCCAAGAACATTAACCATTTGCACCACCCATATTTATGTTTAATTAGGAGGAAGAGAGGACACATATTTATTATGCACCAAATTTATACATCATTGTCTAGGCACTTGACTCATTACTTTATGTAATCCTCACCCCAACTCTCTCAATATCCTCATTTTACAGATGAGGAAAAAATTATATCTCAGAGATGTTAAGAAACTTGCCTGAAGTTACACAGCAAAGGAAGTGGTAGAGCCAGGATAGGAAGACAGGTCTGCCTAGTTCATGTCTCTTGACTAGAGCACACTGCCTCCCATGACTATGGTGGTCTTCACCAGCATGGTGTCTGGATTCCAGAATTCCCAGTCCTTTTGGCAAGATTCTCCTTTCCTCCTTTTTTGGATTTCCTGGCACTGATTTTCCTAACTCTCTCAAAAGAATGATTTTGCACATTTTCGTTTTCTCCTGGTCACCCAGTACATGCCCAATCCTGTAAACCAGTCAAATGGACTCTGTGCCCCTACTAGCTGCCATTTTATGGTGATGTCACTCCAGGCTTCCATGCTTGCCCCACCCCCATACTCAGCTCACCTAGGAGACAGCCACCCGGGAGCCTCTTCAACGGTGGGATGTTTCAGTCTCTTTAGAAGTGATTTGCAATCCTAGGTCACCAGGATCTTTGCTGCTCTTTCAAAAGGGAGGAGATGTCCTGCTTCTATTCTCTATTTAGTCTCACTCCCATGGTTTCACCCAGGTTTAAATACCATCTGTGTGCTGATGACTTCCACATTTATATCTTCAGACCTCTCTCCTAAAATCCGGACTCATATATCCAACTGCCTACTTGACATCTATTCTTGGATGCCTAATAGGCATCTCAAACTTAACATGTTCAAAACTTCTGGTTCCCTCCCCTCCCACGAATATGCTTCATTCACAGTCTTTCCCATCTCAGTTGATGGAACCGCCTTCCTTCCAGTTGCTCAGACTAAAAATCTTACAGTCATCCTGACTTATATCACACATCGGACCTATCAAGACATCTTCAAAATACACCCAGTCATTTCTTACCACCTCCACCACATCAACCTGGCCGTGATCGCCATTGTCTTATTCTGTGGATGGCTGCAATGCCCTTCTAACATCCACCCTTGCTCTTCTATAGTCTCTTCTCAACAGAGCAGCCAGGAGTGACTTTTGCCAGCAGATCATGCCACTGTCTGCACAAAGTCTAACACTGACTTCTTATTACAATGCCTTACATGACCTGTTCCCTCCTGGCCTCTATGACTTTGTCTTCTACTACTTTCTTCCCTGCTGTCTGGGCTCTAGCCACACTGGTCTTATTGTTGTTCTATGAACAAACCAGACAGGCCTTGAGGCCTTTGAAGGAGCTGTTCCCTCTGCCTAGAATGCTTTCCGCCCCTGCAGATAACCAGAGAGGGTAGGCTGGGCTATCCTTTACTTCTAGGTTTCTAGTCAAAGGACAGAAGTTTTGCACCTTCTTAATTAAGGTTGTCCTTGACCACACTACTTAAAAATTTCAGCCTTCTCCTGAACCTTGGTTCCTCTAACCCTTCCCCACCTTTTTTCCCTGTAGTACTTATCACCTTCAAACATAATATATTTTACTATTTATTATGTTGATTGCTTATTGTGTTTCCCCATAGTAGAATATATCAGAATATTAGAATATCCCCAAGGATAGAGATTTTCATCTGTGTTTATTCGTTGATGTATCCCAAACATCTAGAATAGAAACTAGCACAAAATAGCTGCTTGATAAATATCTGTTGAATAAGCTGAATGAAGGAAACAGAGAACCTCAGCACTGGAATAGACCCCAGACCAGGTAGAGGGCTAGCCCCAAAGAGGAGAAAAGGCTTCACATGTGGGCCAGAGAGTTGCTTCAGACCTCCCTGGAAGTGAGGGAGTGAGAGTGGGAGAGGATGTTTGTGGAGGCGTGGAAGGGAACCCACTCTGAGGACGATTATACCAGCCTACTCCTGGTCAACATCACCTCATATTTGGATTGCTGGAATCATCTCCCAACTTTCACCCTGCCCCCCTATAGTCTATTCTCAACCTACACACAAAACTGAGTCTCTTGTTAGATGTCACTCTTCCGCTCCAAGTCTTACACTGGCTTCTCATGACAATGGCCTACAAGGGGAAGACTGATGGGGAAGATGGACCCCATCTAGAACCAATCACTGCACCTTCTCTAGTTACTATGTGTGCCAATAACAGCAATGCCACTGTGCCATTCTGGATGACACTGGTTTCTACTGGAGGTCCCATGCCAAGGGACAGGCAGGAGTTACAGAGAATTTAGGCTGGGATGAACCTGAGCTGTCATAGCGCCCACAAGTTCTATGGGCAGTTTGTATCCCTTCCAAGTGGAAGCAAATACTAGTAGAGATGGCTCTTCAAACTGAGCTGAAGTTGGAGTTAAGAGAAAAATATGCCGACAAGTTTGATGTTTGTGAAAGTATCAGCATTACAACTAATTTTAAGACCCCAGAGCTAAGCTTTCCTTGTTCCTTAGGGAGGACACATGATAGGGAGGAAGGGGCGTAGGAAGGTCGTGGGCAGACCTGTGTTGGAGTCCTTGCTCTCCCGCTACGGGAGAGTAGATGATTGTTCAGCAAATGTTCACTCTCTCCCCATCATGGCAGAATTTTGATGTTTGGCTACATGACTCACTTTGGCCAGTGGAAAGTGGAGGCAAGTGACAGTGTGTGTGCATTTCAAGCCTAGGCCTTAAACAACCTCACGTGTTTCCAACCCCCATCATGAGAAGTACTTGCCCAGCCTCCTCCTGATCAGAGAAAAATGAATCACGTGGAGCCGAGCTGCCCCAGCTGCGCTGCAGAGCTGTAGCTGGAAGCTAAGCCAACCCAACCAGCCCACGGATTAACAGCAGTGAGCTGTTAATGTTTACTGTCGAATGCTTGCTTTTCATGCAGAAATTGATGGCTTATACAGCCACGTACTAGATGTGTGTCCTTGGTCGAATGATTTCACTTCCTGGAACCTCATTTTCCTCATCTGTAAACTGGGGATAACAACCGTTATCTGTTTCGAAGGTGGGTACTTAGTGAGCGCTAGATAAGGTACTGCTTGTAAAACACTTAGCACAGAGCTGGGGTGTTGGGAGTGCTCAGTTAGAGTCATCTCCATGTTCCTGAGCTCAGCATGTTGCAGAATGGGCTCTGCATCTAAGTGAGCAGGGCCCACTGAAGCTCTGAAAAAACCCAAAAAACCCATTGCCATCGAGTCAATTCCGACTTATAGTGACCCTACAGGACAGAGTAGAACTGCCCCATATGGTTTCCAAGGAGCAGCTGGTGGATTTGAACTGCCTACCTTTTGGTTAACAGCCAAGTTTTTTAAACACTGCGCCACCAGGGCTCCACTGACAGTATACTGTGATGTAATTCTGGTAGTGACAGTACAAGGGGCTGGCTGCCAGGGTGAGGTGGAGGTGGTGTCGGGTGGCGTCCAGTGGTCGGGGTGGGAGGAGAGTGTGTTTTTTCTCTGTCTTACCTAGAAGAATGGAAGCAGGTTTTCCGGAGAGGTGCCACTGTGCAGATGGCCTCATCTTCATCTTGACCTGAATTCATGGGCTGACGCCAGCATAGCCTGCTGCCTCCTGCAGAGCCACCGGAGAGACTTCCAGCCTCGTGTTTTCCACCCAGTGGCTGTGTCCTAGTGAATGACTTCTGTTCTAGAAACTCCCCTGCTTGCCACCAACCAACCTTCCAAACTTCTGCAGGCTGGCTGCCTTGGGGAGTTTAGCCAGAGGGAACAGTGCTTTGGGTTTCCTGCTGAGCAAATCAATCCCTTCCTGCCAGTGTCTTGGGCATAGCATGTATCTAGGCCATTCCTATGGATTGGGTCATCATTATTCCTGCTGTGTTACTCCCTTTGGGGATGTGATAAAGGTTGAGACTCCATTATTCTAGGCTGGAGTATAAGAGCATAAAATATCTGTTATTAGGGGCCAAAAGCAGTTACCTCTCCCCATGCAGGCCAGGGTCTCTTTATCTTGCTTTAGTTCCCCTTTCTTTTCCTCTGGCCCTGCCAGGTGTAGGTTGTGAGCGACAGTGGAGGAGGGGGTGCTCCTGCACCTTCTATGTGCATTTCTAGGAGCATGTCTTTAGAGGTGACGAGGACATTTCTTCAAAGGTGCCTGCCTGCCTACTGCACACACTCCTGAGCTCAGCATCAAGACCCTTAATGAGCTGGCTCCAGAGCATCTTTCCTGCCACTCCCTCTGCCCCTGTCACTACTACCCCAGGGGGGCATTCATTTCCCCCATTAACTCGGGTATTCCTGAAGGTTTATTGGGTATTGTGTTAGGCACTGAGATGAAGAGATGACCAAGATAGGTTCCTCCCTTTGAATACTCCACAGTCCTTTTAATGCTCTCCACGCGGTTCCTCACCTAGGAATGCTCTTTCGTTTGCTTCTGTCTCTCCCTTTGCTTCCTCCCTCCCTCTCTCCTTCGTCCCTTCTTCCCTCCATCCCTCCCTCCCTTTCTTCCTCCTTCTTTTCTTCCTTTCCCTACCAGATAATTATTATTCAGTCTCTCTTTGAATAGCACCTGCTTTGTGCAACCTCTCCCTATAATCCTAAGCAGATTTGCCCATTCTCTTTTCTGTCATCCCAAAGGTATTTGTAATGTTTTACTTGTTACACAATTCCATATGATACACTGTGATAGGTCTGTGTCCCCAACTACAGTGAGCACCTTATGGACAAGAAACTTGTTCTATTGATCCCTCTACTTCCTGGCACCCAGTAGCCACTCAATAAATACTTGTGGAGTGAATGAATGAATGAACAAATGAAGATCTTGTGTTTTAATAATGCTGCCCACTAAGGCCATGGTCCAGGTGCATTCTTCTTAGTTCCCATGGACCCGATGGGGATGGCAGCCAACAGGGATCCCTCATTTGAGGTAGATGAGGTTGAGGTCTTCCTTAGCCACAAAACTGCCATCCATCCTTGGTCCCAATAAGATCTGTCACCCTGACTCTCCAGCCCCCACTGCACTTGAATCGATCCCTGGTCCTGAGGAAGGCCACCTTCCCGATGCACAGGCCCTCATGGAAGCTCTCATCTTTGGCAGCAGCCACATCACCTAATATTAGCCTGACCAGTGGGGGTGGGGGGGGGGTGGGGTGGGCAAGGTGCCATGAATGACTGACTCTGTAGCTGGCAATCTGTTAGACTGTGTGCTGGGGCTTAATGTGTGATTTCATGGCTTTTCATGGTCTCTAAACTGCAAATTCAAGATTATTTGAAAACATTTTATTTAATTTTCATGCTTTTTTAATCAAAAAAGTTAAAAGAATAATAATCTTTTATGGGCAGTTATAAAATGTGCTATTTACACAAGAGACAGAAATATCTCCCTTAGCTGAGCAATCTAAGTGTGTACTTAGAGAGGACGCCATTGGAATACTGATGAGGATGGACAGAATGGTTTTGGAGACAATTTAATTCATTCTTCTAGGTGACGTCTGTCTCGGCAGAGTGTGACCCTCTGGGTTCATTCATTACCCCCGCCCCACCTCTCCATATGGGAGGGACGCTTGGCCATGAGGACCTGGTGGGTAGTGATGGTGTCTGGCTCATTTTTGCATTTCTGGAACCTTGCATGGTGCCTGTCACGGGGCAGGTGCTCAGAAAGTGTTCGTTGAACAAATGAATAAATGAAAGTCCTCCGTACCTCCCTCAAGCAGTCCACAGTGAGACCTGCAAACATTCATATTGTCTTTAGCACATGCCCTTGAGAGGCAGAAGCCGTGGACACAACTGAGCCCCTCACTTGGTCAAGGGCGAGCCGAGGGGGGTTGGGGCATTAGAATATTTGCAAGCTGTTTTTGATAATTACTAAAGCCATTATTTACCTGCTGCTTGACTCTGAGTCCTAGACCTAGAAGGAACTTAGAGCCCTTGAAGTCCACCTTCTTTACTTTGCAGAAGAGGAAACAGAGGCTTAAAGTGGGGAAGAGAAGCTTCTTGCTTAAGGACAAAGTTAGGATTTGAATCCTGGTTTCCCGCTCACTCGTAAATAGGTAATTTTTTTTTTTTTTTTCTGTACTGGCTTCTTTCATCTCTTGGTCTGTGCTGTTTCACATAACTTTCCCAAACCTTGCAGCTTCTGGGATCATTGTGGGTGACCATGGCACCCTCTTTCTTCTTTCCCCTTCAACTTTGCACTGTTCTCCCGTTTCTGCTTAAGGAGACTGAAGATTAAAAAACCCTGGGAATCCAAGAAAACTAGATAGAGTCCCTAGATCAGTGGGTCACATGCGGGAATGAAGAAAGATGCCTTCCTGCCTGCACCTGGACGGGAGTGTGAGACACAGAGAGGGAGATCTGGTCTGGCCGAGGGCCTCTCCAAATGTTGAGGTTGGACCCTAAGTACCTGGTGGAAACTTCTTCAGCCACATAACTGGCAAAGCCCCAAATGTGGGCCAGCTGACATGTTGGCTAGCTGAGTCCCCCAGCTCATTACCAATCCATGGGATAACGATGACCACCATCATCATAATCATTATTGCCTTAGACAGGCCTGGATGACAAAGACACCCCAGGGACTTCTGTTTGAAATGAGCTGCTTCTTAGCCAACCCTGACTCTCCAGAGTGACTTTCTACAGAATTAAAGGATCATGAAGCTGAAAGGGGCCCTCGGAGATCATCCATTCTGGCTTCCTGCCTTCAGACAGGATTAACCTTTATAGAACTGTTGCTGTATAAAAATTGAACCAAACTTACTTTTATATGTTATTCTTGTGATAGTATCTCTGTTGAGCATTCGATTAAGAAATGGGTTTGATGAATCAGAAACCTAGGGGAGAAAAGAAAATGTTAATGTCTGTACTATCCCAGAATAAACATCACCTCCATGCATTCATGTATTCATTCATATTTGTTGAGGGCCTACCACGTGCCAAACACTAAACTGGCTGAAAATTCAGAGATGAAAGATACAGACCCTAGTCTCAAAGAAACCCCAGTCCAGAGAAGGAAGACAGACAAGTAAACAGATGGTTATAATGCAACATTAAAAGTGTTGATTGTTGTTGGATGCTGTCGAGTTGATTCCCACTCATAGCAGCGACCCCATGTGACAGAGCAGAACTACCCTATAGGTTTTTCTTGGCCATAATCTTCACGGAAGATTTAGACATCCAACTAGATAACTATTCCTCCTGCTGTGATCGGGGATTATAAAATATGCAAGCGAGAGACTGCTATGCTTCACTGATTGCCTTTTCTTATATTTAATCTTAAATTTCTTTTTGGTGTAAAAGCAGATGAAAAACAGATCACCAGGTTCTTCTCCCATGGAGCTGCTGGGTGGGTTCAAACCACCAACCTCTTGGTTAGCAGCTGAGCGCTTAACCATTGTGCCACCAGGGTTCCTTAGTGTTATGATAGAATGATGATATTAGAAGAAGCACAACTCACCTGTATGAGTAAAGAGCTAAGGCATGAGTTGAGTCTTGAAGGATGGGTGGAAGTTAATGCAGTGTTTCCGTGGTAGAGTATGAAGGGGGAAGGGCAAGGAAAAATGTTCGTACATGGACGTGGAGGACTGAGACCTAGTCATGTTCAGGGGACTGCGGTGTTTTAGTATAGTTAGAGCTGATGGTACGGAGGAAGGATGGAGGATGAGGCTAGAGAGGTAGGCAGGGGCTAGCTCATGTCTGGTTTTTGAATGTTACGAGATTTAAACTTTATTTTGTAGGGATGGGGAACCAGCAAAGGGTTTTAAGCAGGGGGTAGGGAGTGACATGTTAGGAAGGTGATATTTACCTAAGTAGAGAGTGAGAGAAAAAGAGTACTCACAACACAGATATCAAGAGATAGAAAAAATCTCTAAGAAGTAATACTAGAAACTTGTTATATTACTACTCATTATTGTAAGAATTGAATATACCATGTCATTCAATCAATCACTCTTTCATCCATCCATCTGTACATCCATTCATGCATGCATCCATCCATGCATCCATCCACCCATGCATCCATGCATGCATCCACCCATCCATTATTTACTGAATGCCTATTATGGGCCAAACATTGCACCAGATGTTAAGGGGTCAGTTTCCATTCTATGCCCATGCTTTCATTTCTTCAAGTTCCCTCTTTGGGAGAATAAGCCAAGCTTCCAGAGGATTAAGCCAGGGAACCACCACTTGGAGAGAGTGACATCCCCTCACATAACTGTGTACCCTGTTTTCTTAACAACTCCCTTTCAACGCAGGCTTTCTGGAGGTACCATCGTTCATCCCAGTCATTTCTCTCCTACCTTGCTCAGCTCTGCTCTGCAGTTTACGCCTCAGCTGCTAATTGGATGTTGTGACACATCAACATTTTAAATGTGATTTATTCTGAGGGTTGGGAAAATTGCAGCAGATGATTATTATTATTAGATAAGCAACAGGTAATTTTTAGTTTGGAGAAAGCACAGAATGTTTATTTTCCCTCCATCTGTCTCTCTTTCTGCACAGTTTCCTGGGTGTGTTTTGGTGAGACACACACCAAGCAGAGGAGGTAAAAGTCCACCTGTGGAGAAAGGCTCAAATCAAACACTGCTGCTCCCCGGAAGCTTTAGTGCCAAACTCAACTTCTACTTTGACATCCTCTTTGGCCACTTACAAGGTAGCTTGAAGCCTCCTGTCTGCGCTGATGCATCCCCATGATAGAAGAGCCAAAAAAATGTGGTTGTGGTGGGTAAGGAATCTGCCGTGTCCCTTAATCACATGCCTTGGGCTCCTGGTACCTGGTGAGTCTGGGCAGAGCTTAGGCTGGGACCAGACCCTTCTGAGCTGATTAACAAAAAATGGAAAAATTTCCAAAGCACACACAGATGATTTGTGGGCTTTGGTGTGTTGGCTGCGTGGGTGAGAGGATAAAGTATGCACTTGGTATAAGAGAGCTTAAGTGGGAAGTCAGTGGTGTGTGATTGAGCAGCAATCACAGCCAAATCTCAGTTCCCTGTGGTCACGGAAAGGGTGGGGATTAGTAGGGCACAGAGATAGATAAAACCCACAGATAAACAAATCTCTCACTTTGGTCAACAACTCCCAACCCTTGGATGGCTCAGTTTTTGACAAGGGTGACGTCCCTAGGCTCAGCGGACCTGGGTGTGGGGTCTCTCATCTCCTGGTCCTGCCTGCTTGCAGGGATCTGGGGAGGGAGGCAGAGAGGTCAAAAGTGGGGGAAGATGACACCAAGAGGCTGTGCACCCTCAGAGACCAAGGGCTTTGTTCACGTCAGTTCTGGGTACCAGTGCCTAGCAGAGGACTGGCTCCTGTCCCCAATTAAGTCGGTGCTTTGGGAGGAGTGAATGACGAGTCACAGCTCGGATAATTCACTGAGGAACAGCTGGGAGTTGATTACGTTGGCCAAAGACAGAAATGCTGTGGCTTATTTTGAGATGTAGCCAGCAACCCCCAGGTTTGCTCATGGGAAGACAGGGGGCATCCCTAGCAGCCACCTGGCCTGAGAAGATGCAGGAGGGAGTCTCCATCCTTTCACCGACCTTGGGGTCTTGGGCATAAGTTCCTCCCAACAGCCCACAGGGAAGCAGCAGGGAGTCTGGACCACGAGCCAGTGATCTTCGTGGAGCCAGCGTTTCTGAGAAAGCTCGTGAAATGCGCCAGTAGCTTAGCTGTTGACGAGGCTGGTTTCCCCACTTGTCAATCACCCTGTCAGCCGTAATGTGCCTGCACTTTCAGGATGACATTCACTGACTCGGGAGTTTTGAGCAAAGTGAGACAAAGTCAAGGGCCGAGACTGAGAAACCCTCGAAAGACAAGGACTGTTGGGGCAGGCCTGGCTGGCCTGTGGGAGTTACTCATGGAAGGGCTGGCATTTTCCCTCTGACCCCATCAAGTTCTGATGGAGATCGAGTTAGGGGAAGGTGAGCTCCGGTCACACGTGATGGAATATGGCGACACGTCTGCAGGCTTCGCGACAGTGCACGTGGCCCCGACTAAACTCACCGGTTGTTTATCAGTGCCACAAATGGGACTGGACTAGGGCTATAAGAATCGGTCTGGGCTTGTGGATAGCATGGGGGAAGGTGTGTTTTAAAATGTGTTTTTCACTTTTTCCCCTCAACTGCTTCCTTAGTTCTTTTGGGGAGGCATATAATGTGAATGAGGAGCCCTGGTGGTACACTTGGCTGCTAACCAAAAGGTTGGCGATTGGAACCCATCCAGCAGCTCCGCAGGAGAAAGACCTGGAGTTCTGCTTCTGTAAAGATTACAGTCTAGACGGCCCTATGGGGTAGTTCTACTCTGTCACATGGGGTCACTAGGAGTCGGAACTGACTTGACGGCACCCCACAACAATGCAACATAGTGTGAATAAGGTCACGAGTATTAAAGTCAGGCAGGACCTGGATTCCTCAGCTATGTGAACTTGGGTGGAATGCCAAAGATCCTCTAAAAGCACTCTCCTCATCTGTAAGATAGGGACACTAATGCCTACCCCCTAGGTTTCTTATTAGGATTAAATGATAAAATATATGTAAAGTACACACCACAGTGCCTGGCATTCTGGAATCTACTGTGCATCATTACAGGGTTTGTGACGATGCCAGGAGATTTGGAGCAGGTACAGGGCAGGATCTGCCAGTTCCAATTTCCTTTGGGATGTCTAATCAGGTATTAAGAAGGCATGATAGTCTGAAAATACGCTTCCCTGGCCAAATGCCCCTTTCTGTCTTTGCTGATGACAAACCAAAGGAGTATGTGGTTGGTGGTGGCCAGGGGCAGCAACATGTCACAGATCCCCCTGCCCAACACCCAGCTCTGCCAGGACCACAAAAAGGCCTGCCCAGGTGAGGGAGAGGAACTGAGGAGGAGGTATGGGGTCTGGAGACGGCTGGCCAGGCAGGGTGAGGTGCCTGGTGCAAAGGGTAATGTTTTGGGCAGGGAGAGAAAATAATGCTTTAGAGCTGCCCTGGGGGCCCATTCACTGAAAACGATGATGTCATCGTGAGAGCTCTTAAAACTTCCAGGTGGCTAGGCTGGGTTTCTACTGATCATCTTCAGCAAATTGCAAGTGCTGATCGGGGTACTTCCCAAGGGGATAGTGCACTGATAGCCAACTTTTGGAACTGCCGCACATTGCTTTTGCTTTTTATTTTTTATTTATTCCAGTTGGGAAGACAATTTTGCTCTCTCTTTTTTTAATTTTGCATACCCGCTTCACTTTACATCGTCCAAAATGTTAAAGGTAATTATTTTTTTTAACAAATTGGGATTTGCTCGGTTGGAGATTTTATTTGTTGCTTTGACTTTGAGGAAGATGTGATGCTTCCCTAGATTGCCATAAAGTCAGTATTGAGGGTCTTTGCTTTATTTCCCCTGGGGCTGCTCAGAAGGGAGGTGAGTGAGGAAGAAGATACTCAGAGCGATTGTGGGGAAGCTGGAAGGAGCTGTTTAGTGCAGTGCCTGGAGGGGCAGGACAGCTCCCATTTCTCTTGCGTCTCTTTTTCCAAGGGGCAGTGGACAGAGAGACCATTAATCCTGTGGGCCATCCGTGAGCTACCTCCTACCCTTCCATCAAAAAAAAAAAAAAAACCAAACCCACTGCTGTCGAGTCAATTCCGACTCATATCCGCCCTATAGGACAGAGTAGAACTGCCCCATAGAGTTTCCAAGGAGTGCCTGGTGGATTCAAACTGCCAACCATTTTGGTTAGCAGCCGTAGCTCTTAACCACTACACCACCAGGGTTTCCACCCTTCCATTACATCCCTACAATTCTTCTGCATTAGGTGGGACCTAAAGCCTGACCCTGGATCTGGCACCCTTTTCTCTCTAGGGCAGGAGCTGCCTGAATCCTTGGGCCCTGATGCTCTGAAGTGGAGCCCGCTGTGTTTGCATCTCACGGAAGCAGACCTCCTTTTTCCATCAATCTCCATGGCGCCACGCTACAGCTCTGCTTGGGCATGGACATCAAGGGCCACCACTTTTCATATTTCTAAGGTCCAATAGAAACTGTAAACCAATATGCTGATTCGAGTGGGGTGGGCAAGAAGAGAAGAATGAAGGAATGCAACAGACTTACTTTTATAAATATAGAAACTACCACCAATCCATTTGGACTCTTTGCAGCTTCTGTGACGTTTGTATATAACTCATGGTTATAGTGGATGAGCTGCACCTGGCAGGAGAGAAAAGCAGCAATAAGATCAACAGTCCAACATTAAAAGGTGTGAGGCACAGCATATCCCCTCCATAAGGGTGAACTATATATTGTAGAACAACTGGAAAGGCAATCTTTTAATTGAAGTGATTTCAGATGTATATCTATATCCACATTCACATTCATATCTACAGCTATATCTAGATGTATATCTATATGTAAATATCTACATATAAATATAAAACCAGAAACCAAACGCATTTCCACTGAGTCGATTCCAACTCATAGCAACCCTATAGGACAGAGTAGAACTGCCCCACAGGGTTTCCAAGGAGTGGCTGATGGATTCAAACTGCTGACCTTTTGGTTAGCAGCCCTAGTTCTTAACCACCGCACCCCCAGGGCTCCTATGTAAATATAGATGTATGTAAATGCATAGACATATACAAAAATACCAAAACAGTTTTGCAAATGTTTTCTGTTAACAAGCATGCCTTTAATAAGCCAGGTCCATCTGGCTCTGGCTCCCTCCCAGGACATTTCCCCTAAAGTGTGTTCATTGCCTCTTTTGCTTCCTCTGAAAAATGGGTATGATGGCCTCTCCTTGGAATTCATCTCAGAGTTGTGGTTTTTTAAATAGAATTTTCTTTTTAACGTATGGAAGTATAATTTTTGTAACAAATTAGTAAATATAAAAATATAAAAGTAAAAAAAAAAAAGTCATAGTTCCCCATCTACTTCTGTCCAATCCCAGTCCAAGAGATATGAGTGTTAACAGCTTAGTATATATTCTTCCAGACATTTTTTTTGTGCTTTATATCATACACACACACAAGGTTTGAAAAACAATAGAAATGAAATCACCTATCAATGTGATTCTGGAACTTGATTTTTTTTAATCTAAAAATAATTTGTGGTTATCTTTCTAAGTCAATGCATATAGCTCTACCTAAGTCCTCTTAACGGCTGTTGATTTCTCCACTGCACGAACACCCCATAACATAGTCAACCATCTTCTTGCTGATGTTTTGTTTGTTCCCATTTTTTTGTTTCTTATAAACAAAACCAGCGTGTATCTTCCTGCAGTGATGCTAGCATTTTTTCACAGGCTGATGGTATTAGACTGAGAATCTAATAAGGTAATGAATGTAAAAGTGATTTGTGACTCTGGAAGTATGACAGAGTATTCATTATTACCAATATCTTATATTGCATTAATAAAAGGAGGTGATGAACAGAGTATTTTATAAGTTGAGAAAGTCAACCACCAAAAAAAGGTGCTTTTCCTTGATCTTTGAAAAGCCATCTTGTTTGGCTAAGACAGTAGCCTGCCACCCTCACTCTACACACAGATCACTTGGGGGTCCTTTAAAACCCACCTATGCAAAACCACAGTGAGGTACCACTTCACGCCCACTAGGATGGCTATTACAGAAAACAAACCAACCAACCTAAAATACAAGTGTTGCCCAGGATGAGGAGAAACCGAAACCCTTATCCATTGCTGGTGGAATGTAAAATGGTGGTCTTTATGGAAGACAGTTTGGCGGTTAGTCAAAAAGTTAAACATAGAACTACCAATTACAGTTTAAAAACAAAAACAAAAACAAACACCCGTTGCATTAAGTCGATTCCAACTCATAGCGACCCTGTAGGACAGAACAGAACTGCCCCATAGGGTTTCCAAGGCTGTAATGTTTATGGAAGCAGACTGCCACATTTTTCACAATTCCACTTCTGAGTATATACCCAAAAGACTTGAAAGCAGGGACTCAAACAAATACTTGTACATCATCGTTCACTGCAGCACTGTTCACATCAGCCAAAAGATGGGAATAAACCAAGTGTCCATCAACAGATGAATGGATAAACAAAATGTGGTATAGCCATACAATGAAATATTACTCAGCCATGAAGAGAAATGAAGTTCTGAAACATGCTACAACATGGATGGACCTTGAACACGTTATGCTGAGTGCAATGAGCTACAAAAAGAGGGCAAATATTGCATGATCCCACTTATATGAAATATCTAGAATAGGCAAATGAATAGAGACAGACAGTAGATTTGTAGTGATCAGGGACTGGGGAAGGAAGAGAATGGGGGAGGTATTGCTTACTGCGTACAAAGTTTCTATTTGGGATGATGAAAAAGTTTTGGAAATAAATAGTGGTGATGGTTTTACAACATCGTGAGTATAATTTATGCCAGTGAATTGTACATTTAAAAACGGTTAAAAAGGCAAATTGTATGTGATAGATATTTTACCACGATTAAAAAAATAAAACATTTATGCCTGCCCCTAATTCTGATTTAATGGGTTTAGGGTGGGAACTGGGCACTGGTATTTGTTAAAATCTCTCCAGATGGAGGGCAGCTGGAGTTGAGAACAGTGGAACATAATCCGTGAACACCAGTATGCCATCAGTGCCCACTCAGTTGGATGGCACCTTGAACCTGAGAATATCCTGAGCATCTTGAATATCAGTGGAGCTTCTAATGGAGGGAGCACACATTATTGCGGCTCTTGAAATATCCTGTTTTGCTTATTGCTTTTTCACTTCTTGTGAGTTTTGCCAATGGAGGCAGATGGTTATACAGCAGCAACTCTGCCATCAGAAGGGCAACCACAGGGCCTGGTGACTGCACCCTCCCTATGCAGAACTCACACCAGGCAGGTGTATCAGGTCTGTGCTCATCGACCACCCTTCTCCCCCAACCCACAACCCACACACAGCCAAGACTTTGAGGAGGTGGCAAAGGGATGCCATGTGGAAGAACCAGGACCCACAGGGGACTTGCCACACCTCCCTTCCATGTGGAGGCAGCTTCTTAATAAGAATCAAAACATACCCCTGCCATCTGCTAAGATCTTCCCACCTGATCCAGGTGACCTACAAAACCACCCAGGGATGTGCCAGTGCATCAAGGAATGCCTTGAAATGTCAGCAGGTTCTGAGAACGAGGCTTTGGAGAGCAGGGAAGTGGAAGGCAATCCTGTGGAATTATCCTTCTCTCCAACTTGTAAGTCAGAAAATGGCAGGAAGAAGTCTCCAGGGTTATGAGCTTCCCCATAGGGTGGGATTCTGGCTGGGGCTGGGGCTGGGGCTGTGAGAGAGGGGCTGGCAGGTATAGGGATGGGGGCTGTGCTCTGCTTTAAACTTGAGTTGAAACATTTAGAATTTTGATCTGAAGTCTTGCCTCCTCTTTGTTCCAGGGCAGGTTGGCTAGGACTCTGATACCATGATCTTTAGTTTCTATTAGGAGTTGGTTGATGAGCTGCCTGTTGTATTAGGCTGAAGCTTATGAAATACAACTTTTGATCTACGAAAATGGTGAGTTTGTACATATTCTTAAGATAAAGCTATTTTGAATACAGCATTTTCCACTGTCCCCTCATCCCCCAACCAAATGCCAATAAGATGACAGTGCTCCGCTACTCAGTGTGTGGTCTAGGGATCAGCAGAAGCAGCAGCAACTGGGAGCTTGTTAGAAATGCAGAATCTTGGGCTCCACGTCAGATCTCGTGACTCAAGATCTGTATTTTAACATGACTCTCAGGGATTCGACATACTAAAGTTCTAGAAGTGCTGGATTAGCAGATACTGTTGACTGGCTTCAGTAGCCATCCCTTCCTTGCTGTTGTTGTGTGCTGTTGATCCTGACTCAGAGTGACACTAGATGATAGGATAGAACTGCCCCACAGGGCTTCCTAGGCTGTAAGCAGATCTTCAGGTCTTTTCTCCCGTGCAATGACTGGTGGGTTTGAACTACCAACCTTTTGGTTAGCAGCCAAGCACTTAACCATTCTGCCACCAGCGCTGCTTGCTAGCAGACTGCTGTTTTGTTTGCGTTTTAGCTCTTCTTGGGTTCAGTTTGACTGGGCCAAGAGGTACACACATCATGTATGCTGGAAACAGGCTGAGTCCAGATGATAGGAGGTCTCAAATATTAGGTGGTGAGCCATGGAAGGGTTTTGACCGGAAGAATGAAATAATCAGCATGGACTACAAGAGAGGGGACTGGAGCAGAGAAAAACTGGAGGTGAGGAGGGTGTCATTTCAGATGGTGCCATTAAGGCAGAGCTATGATCCATAGGACTGTGCAGTTTATTGAATGTATGTGTGTGTTGGTGGGGAGGGCGGCAGCACCAAGAGACTCCCAGGCCACAGAGCAGCCAAGAGCACCAAGAGTCCAGGGGGCAGCTCAGCAGTGGCCAGCCTTCTTGTTCCCACACATCAGAAGATAATTTGGGCGTCAAAGGGAAGAGAGGAAGGTGCCATGAGGCCTATACCAGTTCATGTGCCAACAACAGGGCTTAATTATGAAAAAGTGCTGCTTCCCTTCTGCCCGCTGCCCAGTTCTCGTCTGCGGTAGTGACTAGTTCCTGCAGCTGTTGGCTCTGCTGTTCCCCAACCAGGCCAATGTGGTGCCCATGCCCACTAGCCACTCCCAATGTGTATGGATGTGGGTCGTCTAGGGTGGTGGTTTGCTGCTTGTCTTGCCATTAATTTGCTCTTCAGGAGCAGCGATATGCAAATCAGATCTTGCCAGGGACAGAGTGTCTGATTGGCAGGTGGATTCTGAAAATGATGCCCATGGACTATTTCTTGCCATTTATAAAACCAGTTGCATACAGTCCATTTCACTCATGGCAAATCTAGGCAGAACTGTACTCCACAGGGTTTTCAATGGCTGATTTTTTGGAAGTAGATCATCCGGCCTTTCTTCTGGAGGTGCCCCTGGGTAGGCTCAAACCGCCAACCTTTCAGTTAGCAACCGAGCGCATTGACTATTTGCATCACCCAGGGACTCCACCACTTATAGGTAACACTTTTAAATTCAGATCCCATGAAGTCATAACGTTGAATAACTTGGAATGGGAGCTAAGGTGTAATTTAACTGAGCTCCAACTTTGGGGCTTACTCAGGATAATCTGAGTGCCTGACATGAAATAGATGATCGGTTAAGTGATTGTTGGGTTTACGGAGCAAGTGTGTGAGGCAGCTGAGATTGCAGGGGACATGCTGACACACCTTATGAGAGCAAACTCTTCTGGGGCTAATGATGATATGCGAATTAAACACCAAGCTTGGCTAGTCACTACAAAGATGCCCTGAAGGCCTCTGCTAGCCTAGTTGGAATTACCATGTGAAAGAGCTAAACCTGGATTACTGGAAATTATTTTATAATCTTGATGTTTACCTAATTCATACGGGCATCCTCCTAGAGAAGCTTCTGGAAATGCAAGACTGAGAAATGGCTCTCTTAGAGGAAGAAATAAGATGGTGATGCTTTTCATGATGCTTGGACAGTGCCATGATCTAGTGCATTCTCTGTATCTAAGTACTTGTGACCTGGTTGTGACTCGTCCTTGTGTGGTACGAGCTCCAGCCTTGTGGGTCTCATCTCAGAACATGCTGCCTCACCTCAATCCTTTACACAAACTTAGAATTCATTCATCAAAAAAAAATCTTTGAGGGCCAATTATGTGCCAAGCCAGTGGGAACAAGACTGATAAAGTCTCTGCTCTCCTAGAGGTAACTGCAGATGTTGGCAAGTGCTTTGCAGGAAACAAAGTAAGATCTTGGCTTAGAGAATGCATGGCAAAGAAAGGAGAGGGAGTGGGAACAACATCAGGCAGCGAAGGCCTCTCTGGAGAGGTGACATTTGGGCTGAGTTCTGGCGATGAAGAGGTCCCAGGCATGGGAAATGGGAGGGAAGGGCGTTGCTGGCAGAGAGCACGGTCCATGCCAAGAGGCTGGGGCAGGAACAAGTGGCTGAAGTGTGTTCAGGGCCAAGTGAAGGTGCCCCAAGATGGGACCAGCTCATGTGGGGCTTTGTAGAACACGGTAAGAAATTTTTATTTTATTTTAAATGCAATAAGAAGTCACTGCTTTTTTTTTTTTGTACTTTAAATGAAGGTGTACAGAACAAACTAGCTTCTCATTGAACAGTTAGTACACATATTGTTTTATGATATTGGTTAACAACCCCACAACATGTCAACACTCTACCTTTTTGACCTTGGGTTCCCTATTACCAGCTTTCCTGTCCCCTCCTGCAGAAGTCATTGGTTTTAAGGAAGAAATTAATTGATCTGATGTGCATTTTTGAAAGATCCCTCTGGCTGCTGTAGGAGGGCAGAGTGGAGACAGAGGGGGCCTTGCCTGCCCTTCTTTACCTCACAGCTCAGCTCTGGCCTCATCTTTTCCAGGATACCTTCTGTGAACTGCCTTTGCTCAAGTGCAGCTCCACCCTGCTCCCATGGTTCTCTGTGTGTGCCTTACTCAGGGGGCAAGTTCAAAATATTTTAGATTGGTGTGAGCACTGGGTGATCAGAACAGACATGAGCCATAGACAGTGGGTATGGTCATACCAGTGCTGAATATCATTGTCAACGTTAGTCAATCATTAACATCATCAAAATGGCCAACATTTGTTGAGCATTTCTTGTTGCTAGAGACAATGCCAGCAGTAACATCACCTCATTAAATTCTCACAAAATTCCATGAATTAGTACCATTGTCTCCATTTGAGTCATGGGGACACCAGGCCTTCAAGATGTTATTTGCTCTAGGAAGGGGTAGACTGGGATTTGGCCCAGTTTTCATGACTATAGAGTTCACACTCACGCACCATGTTATTTTGACGGTATTCTCTTCTGTGTCTGTCTCTACTTTTGGAGAAACATCTCAAGAGCAGGGATATCCATCATCATATCCCTAGTGCCTGTCACAGAACTTAGCTCAGAGGAGATGTCAGCAAGTGTTTGTTGAATGAAGCACAATTCTGTATGTCTCATGCCATTTCATGGAGTCTTAGTGCTGGAAGGGATGTCAGAAAAAACCTAAGCCAGCACACTTCTTTTAAAAATGAAGAAAATAAAGATCGGAGAGAGGCTGTGATTTGCCCAAGATCATATGATCACGCATACATTCATGCAGTCAACAAATGTTTACTGGGCAACTACTAAGTGAAAGAGAGGGGCATGGGGAGAAGTTGGACAGGTTGGCAGGACCAGACCTTGGAGAACCTGGCAGGTCATGGCAGGGGGGCTGGATTCCATTCTAAGGTTCATGGAGAGTTGTGTGTAGAATCCTGGTCTCTTAGGACCAAGGGCAAAGCTTCTTCTACATCCTGTACTGACAGTAAGGAGCCCGAAAAACGCTGGCCTTTGGTGACAAGTACCTCGGCTTTCGAGCTAATAGACAAGTAATCGTCTTTCCTAGATAAACAGACCGGCTGCAAGCAAACTGCCACGTCAGTCACCAGCCACCCTTGTCAAGGGTGAGGCCGGGAGCAGCCTCTGCTGTAAAGGACTCAGAAGGAGTTTTCACTTTGCAGCAGCGAGATGAATCACCAGTGCATGACTGAGGCTGCTTGCTGGCCCCTCACGCCTTGGGAGAGCAACCAACCAGCTGTGTTTTCAGACCCTGATGTCTACACCTTACTTTGCCTTTCTCAGTATGAGGCTCCACTAGCAGGAGCCCCTTGGTGAACTCAGGAATGAGCAGTCTTGTACTGGAAGATCACACATGGCACTCAGGGTGCTAACATTACCCCAGGGGCGACTACCCAGTAAGCAAGGTAAGCACGTGCTTACTTGTGCTTACTTACTAATCTATAGTTAACAATTTCAAATATGTGAAATGAGTAAGTAAGCACAAGTAAACCATGCTTACCTTGCTTACTGGGTAATCCATCCTTGCAGGGATTGTAAATTTGAAGAGGCTTTGCTTCTGTAGGAAGGTGCTGTAGGGTTGGGAGAGAGACAGATGCCAGCCATATCTAGAAGCAAAATCTTTGATGTGGTGAAAAAATGTGAAACTGTTCACTACTGACGGTCTGGTAAGCAAGGTAAACACTGTGCTTATCTTGCCTTTTGGATAATCCACTCCTGCATTACCCTCTCCAAACCAAAACCAAACTTGTTGCTGTGGAGTCAATTTTGACTCACAGCGACCCTATAGGACAGGGTAGAACTGTCCCATAGGGTTTCCAAGGAGCGGCTGGTGGATTTGAACTGCCAACATTTTGGTTAGCAGCCGAGTTCTTAACCGCTGCACCACCAGGGTTCCCATTATCCCCTTATTCCAGCTTAAATGCCTCAGTGGCTTCCTATTGCCTTCAAGATAAAGACCCAGATCTGAGTACAGGACCATGTGTGACCCCTGACTTCTCCAACCGTGTCTCCTTGTTCTATGGGCTCTGGCCACAGTGACCTTCTTTCAGTCTCCTTACCCGACCTGGGGGGGGGCACTGATGGTTCAGTGGTAGAATTCTCGCCTTCCGTGTGGGAGACCGGGGTGTGACTCGCAGCCAATGCACCTCATGCACAGCCACCACTCATCTATCAGTGGAGTCTTGTGTGTTGCTATGATGCTCAACAGGTTTCAGTGGAGCTTCCAGACTAAGGTGGACTAGGAAGAAAGGCCTGGTGATCTACTTCTGAGAGTTAGTCAGTGAAAACCCTTTGGATCACAACAGTCCGATCAGCAACCGATCATGGGGATGGTGCATGACCAGGCAGCTAACAACAACAACAATCCTACCTAGAGCTTCCTCCTACCCTACAGCCTGTGCACATGCTGCTCCTGCTCACAACAGCCTTCCCTGCCCTCGGCAACTGACTGACTCCTATTTATGAGCTCCTTTGGATCTTAGCTCTGGGGTCACCTCTGGAGGGAGGTCCCCATAACCCACTCTCATGGGGCCCACTTTCTCCTTTGAAACATGTATCCCAGTTGTATTTCGACATGAAAGATGTGATTATTGTGTGAATTAATTGATGACTTTAAGCATTAGCAAGGCAAGGACTGAATCTCATTGGTCCTCATGATGTCCTCAGTACCCAGCACAGTACTTGGCACAAATTAACAGTAGCGAGGTCGAAATGATTATTAAACATACAAATGGAGCAATGCAGGCTGGCATTGTATTATCACATTTTATTGGTAATACAATAAAATGTGACGTTCTGAGGGACAGGGAGATGGAGGTGCTTGGCGGAGCTGGTTAAGGAACCTGCAGAGTATCTCTCATAGGACCCAAAAAACTAAATATCACATTAACCAATCAGTTGTTGTTGAGCCGATTCTGACTCATGGCAACCCCATGGGTATCGGAGTAGAACTGCTCCACAGTGTTTTCAATGGCTGATTTTTCAGAAGTAGATCACCAGGTCTTTCTTCTGAGGTATCTCTGGGTGGACCTGCACCTCCAACCTTTTATTAGCAGCATTTGCACCATCCAGGGACTCCATTGTTGTTGTTAGTTGCCGTTGATCTATTCCAACTCATGGCAAGCCCATGTGTTACAGAGTAGAACTTCTCCATTGGATTTTTTTGGCTGCAATCTTAATGGAAGCAGATCGGCAGGACTTTTCTTCTGTGGTGCCACTGGGTGTGTTTGAACCACCAACCTTTAGGCTAGCAGTTGAGTGCAAACTGTTTGCGCCACTTAGGGACTCCACTGGGCTTTGTGAATTGCAGAGCTTGACTCCACCACCGGGTGCCCTTGGGCAAAGCCAAGGCTCTCGTCTACAACAAGGGTAACAATACTAACTGCATCACAGGGCTGCAGTGATAATTTTATGAGACAGAATATATTAACCATTTAGCTTAGGGGCTGGCATGTTGTAAGCACTCAATAATTAGCTATTATTATTGTTGTTGTTATCCTTCAACTCCTACAGAAACAAGGGTTGGGTGTGTGCAGCCTCCCTCTTCTGAATCTTCAGTCTGAGTTGGTTCTCCCATAGAAAACTGAGCAGGGTGTTACCCATTCGCAACCTGGATCAGTTTCCAATTTATTTTGTTCCGTTCAGACATGTGTGGAGCACCCACTGTATCCCAGGCACTGAAGAGGTGGGAGCTCTTATAGAGGACCGCATCCCTAGCAGCTCACGCTATAATTTAGAAGTAGCAGACTGTCTCTGTTCAGGGGTCGACAATCTTTTTCTTTAAAGAGCCAGCTAGTAAATATTTTCAGCTTTGTGAGCCATATGGTCTCTGTCACAACTGCTCAACTCCACTTTTGTGGTACAAAAGCAGCCATACACAAAATATAACAGAATGGATGTGGCTGCGTTTCGGTAAAACTTTATTTATCAAAACAGGTAGTGGACTGGATTTGGCCAGTGGGCTGTAGCTTGCTGACCTCTGCTAATCCAAGTTTGGGAGACGAAATAAAGACCTTCCATGGCATATATTCTCCAGTAAGTATAAAAACCCAAAACCAAACCCATTGCCCTCGAGTCTATTCCGACTCATAGTGAGCCTATAGGACAGAGTAGAACTGCCCCATAGGGTTTCCAAGGAGCAGCTGGTGGATTTGAACTGCAGACTTTTTGGTTAGCAGCTGAACTCTTAACCACTGCACTACCAGGGCTCCAATTCAAATTTGGGAGATGAAATAAAGATCTTTCATGGCATATATTTCCAGTAAGTGTTCCAGTAAGTATAGATCGGAGGAAAATACACAGTGAGAGAATCTAAGCATAAACCTCTTCTGTCCCTTTAAATGAGAATGATTACCATTGGCACATTTCTGTAGCCCTTTAAGCTTTACCCGGCCTCTGGATGGTGCAAACCGTTAACACCTTTGGCTGCTAACTGAAAATTGGCAGTTCAAGTGCACCCCGAAGCACTTGGGAAGAATAGCCTGGCAATCTACTTCCGAAAAATCAGCTACTGAAAACTCTATGGGGCACAGTTGCACCCTGACGCCCATGGGTCGCCATGAGTCAGAATTGACTTCATGGTAACTGGTTTTAAGCTTTACAAGGCACATTCAACCCAAATGAGTTTATAATTGCAGACAACACATAGGTCCTGAGTGCCCACCCTACGCCAGACCCCAGGAATCCAGAGATGAATGCTACGTATTCCACATCCTTGAGGAACTCACCCATTTATCCATTCGTACCTGATAGAGGCAAAGGGCTAAGGTGGAGACACAGAGAAGTTAATTCTCTCTTTCAAGGTTGTACAGAGCCAAACAGTCACTCTGGCCCACTTCATTTTCGAGTGCTCAAATACATTCTTTCCAAAAAAAAAGTAAAAAGCAGAGGAAGGGTGTTTCATATGTGAGGGGAGACCACATTTCAGCAGCTGTTGCTAGAACAACAATTATAAGCTAGAACCTATTTATAGAAAGTCATGAACAAGTTTGTCTTTATGTGTAAGAGCGCACACAGTCTGCAAGAAGCATGCAGTTTGAATTTACCAACCCCATAGTCTCACCCTAAGATTTGGCAATTATCGCTGCTTTGCCTGGTGACTGATGATTTTCCGCATTTTAAGACATGGAATGCAATTATGGCTAAAAATAAAAACAAGTGCTTATAATTTTATTAACTCAAGACCCCAAAATGTGATCCAGCTCTCACAGCAACTTAGAAAACCAGAGCAAGATATGATTTTTTTTCCCCCAAGAGGATAAAAAACTTGGATTTTAAAGCATGGTGTTTTTTTTTTACTGAGTTGTACAGAAGTTTGCACACATGTAGAGTGGTATGTTTGGGTGATGGATGGTGCTGGAAACTGCAAGGCTTTGAGCCCATCAGATGCCTCTTCTGTCCCAGTGAGCTCAGGTTAGTTACTTGCCACTCTGCCTCAGTTTCTTTATCTGTCTATGTGGATTCATCTAAGGACTGTCATGAGAACGAAACAAGAAAACCCACTACGAAGTCTTTCAGGAAGTAGGCAGGGTATAAGCAAACAAGTACAATAAACGAGGTGACCTATTTAAAGTGTCACTTAGAAGGTAGTCATCAATGCTCCTTGTTTTCCTTTCTCTGATGCGAACACCGAACACATCCCTTCTTATTGGTTTCTGGACTGGAACTTTGTTGTTACAAAACAAACCACATGCTAGGAATCTTCTAGAGAGCTTTCTCTAGAATAGGGGACTATTTTTCATACCTTGATTAAGAGCCATGAACAACTGCCTCCTTTGCCATGAGACCAGAAAAACTGGATGACCTGGCTAACATTACCGAATGCTTTGATCAAAGATTCTATAAAAGAATCCTGATCAAAAGGGAGAAAATATAGAACAGAATTTCAAATTCTCATAGACTTCAGACTTTCTGGAGCCATAGAGACTGGATGAGCTCCTGAAACTATTGCCCTGAGATAATCTTTAAACTTTAAACCAAAAATATCCCCGAAGTTTACTTAAAACCAAACAATAACTTAGCTTGATCAGAAAAGAATGTTTGCCTTGAGCATTGTGCTTTTTTAAGAACTATCTATATAGGATTAAACTGACAACAGCAACTTGAAAGATTAGATAGGTAACTTAGAGGGCAGTGAGTTTATGTTAGTGGGGGAGGAACAACTCAGAAACGGAGGGTGAGAATGGTTGCACAGCTTGAGGAATGTACAGTGTCACTGAATTGTGTATGTAGAAATTGTTAAATTGGTATATGCTCTGCTATGTATATTCTTGAGAACAATAACAACAAAAAATAAAGTAACTTATATATATATAAAAAGAACCACTGAGTTACGATGTTCCCCATTGCTTCTGTATATGTTTTCTTCCTGAAACATACTGAAACAACCGCCTTTAGAAGACTAACTTTCCTCTCATGATCCTTTTTCCAAAGCATCTGTATCCCTCCCACTTCTTATGGAAGAAGGTGCTGAAAGCCAGAGCAGGAGGCATCTCCAACAGTGAGGTCCAGATCCTCCCAGAAGTGACTTCCAGGCAGGAGGCATCTCCAACAGTGAGGTCCAGATCCTCCCAGAAGTGACTTCCAGGCAGGAGGCATCTCCAACAGTGAGGTCCAGATCCTCCCAGAAGTGACTTCCAGGCAGGAGGCATCTTCAACAGTGAGGTTCAGATCCTCCCAGAAGTGACTTCCAGGCAGGAGGCATCTTCAACAATGAGGTTCAGATCCTCCCAGAAGCGACCTCCAGGGAGCTGCCACCTGCTAGGCTTTATCGGTGAGGTCTAGTGGGGACCTTTTGAACTGCAGGTGATTTTCACTCATGCCTTGCTTGCTGCCATCCTGCAGCCCCGACTTCAGTGCTAATGCTCCCCTTTCCCTTGTGTCCACCTATTTCCTTCTACACCCCCATTCTCTCAGATTCACCCCAGCATAGGGCATAGGTGGAGATGGTTCATTGGCTTTGAAGTCAAATGTCCTGGGTTCAAATCCTGAGCTATTTGGTCTCTTTGAGTCTCTGTTTCTTCACATGCAAAATTGTGATTATATAATCACTCAGAGTTGTGATGATTAAATGAGAAGGCATGCAAATGACCTAAAGTACATACACGGGATAAAGCAGGCTTAAAATGCAGTACCTGGCACAAAGTAAACACTCATTAAGTGAGAGTTGAGATTATTAATGGCTTCACTACTTTAGACATATGACATCCTGGTGGCAAAATGGTTATGCACTCAGCTGCTAACCAAAAGGTTGGTGGTTTGAACTCACCCAGTGGCTCCGTGGATGAAAGACCTGACAGTCTGCTCCCGTTAAGATTCCAAAAAACCAACAGCCTAGAAAACCCTATGGCGCAGTTCTACTCTGTCACATTGGGTTGCTATGAGTAGAAAATCTGCTCGATGGCACCTCACAAGAACAGTTTAGAATCAAACTAAGTTGAAAAGAAATGTGATTTGTCAAATATCCAGCGGAAATGACTATTGATAGGTTCCATGTAGTAGATGCGCACCAAAGGCTTCACCAACCACTCCCTGGAAACCCCATAGGGCAGTTCTGCCCTGTCCTATAGGGTCACTATGAGTGCAAATCGACTCAACAGCAATGGGCTTGGTTTTGGTAACCACAGAGAAACAGTGGAAACTGAACTCTCCTTCCTAATAAGGGGCAGCTGTGTTGTACCAATTTGAGCAGGGACTTAGAATCCTAATTTCCAGTACCCAGAGTCTAAGCTCTGTTCCTTACTTCCTTTGTGACCTCAGGTAATCATTTAATATCTTCCTATCTCAGTTTCTGATCTGCAAAATGGGGCTAACTGCTTGTGCCTCCTAGGCTCTTGGGAAGGAATCAATAAAGATAACGGATACACACCTGGTGGTACTTTCAGCATATAGCCTGATGCTTGGCATATTGAAAGCACTCAAATACTTGCTAAATGAACAAATGCATGAAGGAAAATCCCTTATAAACTGTAATGCAATGTGTGTTTGTAGGTATACACACACACCCCTACACACATACACACATTTCTTTTTTTCTAAAAATTGTGGAATACTCAACATTCGATCTCTTTGGAGCGCCAATAAATAAATCTTATAGGTATCCCAGTGGGAGTAGCCATGGGGGCGCGTGGCAGAGATAAGATTCTTAGATGATCTCTTTAGAGCAAAAAAACTCATCTGAAGAATTTAGTGAGATTCCTTCAAGGGCAATTAAAAAAGCCAGTTGCTATTGAGTAGATTCTGACTCATGACGATGCCATGTGTGTCAGAGGAGAACTATGCTCCATAGGGTTTTCAGTGCTGATCTTTCAGAAGTAGATCTCCGGGCCTTTCTTCTGCAGCACATCTGGGTGGACTTGAACCCCCTACCTTTTGGTTGGCAGCTGAGCATGCTAACTGTTTGCACCACCAGGGAACGCTCCTGTGGGCAATAACAGTTGTTAAATTAGGCAAAGCACAGAGGCAAGACTGTCACTCCAGGCTCTCAGATCAGGGCAAGGAGACCATCAGACAAAGAGAAACAGGCCCTCACTTTTCTCAGATTCCAACTCTATAAACAAATAACTCTAGAAAGAGCTCGATGCCATATTAATTAGTCACATCTGCCTCCTATAAGTTTACTGAGGCCATAAACGCCCACAGAGGAAGGAAACTGCTTGCCAAAGCCCCCTTATTCTCTTATTCAGTTGGTGTTAATTCCGAAGAGTCACTTCAGATGAGTGTTCTCCTGTCATATTAATGGGAAACAGAAACACGGCATCTATTAGATAAGAGGGGAGGGTTTTCTTTCCTCTTGTAAATCAAGCTGCAGAGCAATTTGGACAGAACGTTCATAAAACCAGGCTTGATTTGGTACACATTAATTGCTTAAAGTGTGATACTTAATAACTAGAAATACACACTTTCAAAGCCATTAAATGCTATACAGAAACACCGTGGACAGTGGATTGACTCTTGGAGTGAGGAGTAGAAGGAGCCCCCAGCCAGGAGTCAATGGGACTGGGTTTTAAATGACAGTTCCGCCACTTGCTAGTTGGGTGTTAGCCAGTCCTGCCGCCTTTTAGACCTCCCGGTCTTTATCTGGTAAACATGGAGATTTCAAAGACCACTGTTTTGCGATTCTTCTCAAACACAGAGGAGCACTGGTGGGCAGTGTGGGCTGTTGTTTCCATCAAAGCCAATTAAATTACATTGAATTGAAACCAAGTATTTAAATGAAAGGTTCAGCAGGCAGCTTGTTTATGCCTGGGGTTGCAAATGGAATGACTCCAGGGCCAGGCAGGCTGTAGAAACCAGAGAACGGGCAAGGTAGGGACTGCAGGCAAGGAATGCAGGCCTGCAGGCCAGAAACAATTTCTGGGCCTCCTGGCTGCCAGTTTGTTACCTCTGGTTTATCCATTTGATAGTGTGTAAGCCAAACCAAAGCCAAACAAAACAAAAGCCCCGAACCTGAGAATTACCTCCTGTCTTTGTTATCCAGTGCTGCTATAATAGAAATACCACAAGCAGGTCTCTTTAAGAAACAGAAATCTACTTTCTTATAGTTTAGGAGCTAGAAGTCTGAATTCGGGGCACTGGCTCTAGGGAAGGGCTTTTTCTGTCGGCTCTGGGGAAGATCCTTGTTCTTCGGTTCCTTGGTGATCTTCATGTGGTGTGCTATCTATCGTCCTCCATCTCTGCTTGCTTCTCTGTCCTAATCTGCTCTTTTTATATCTCAAAGATGGCTGGTTTAAGACATACCCTACACTAATACCACCTCATTAACATAACAGAGAAAACCCATTCCCAAATGGGATTATAACTGCAGGTATAGGGGTTAGGATTTACAACACATATTTCTGAGGGACATAATTCAATCCATAACACCTCCCAAGCCCTCATTCATTTATTCTTTCGACGAACACTTATTTGTTTCTCTCATGTGTCAGGCACTATGCTGGGCACTAGTGATGAGAAGAGGCAGAAGACCTCAGAGACAGAAGGAAGCACACGTGCAAAGGCCCTGTGGCATCATGGAAGACTGTGAGCAATAGGAAAAGGCTAGAGCCCAGACAGTGATGGGGAGGAGGGTAAGATGAACCAGGAGTAAGAGGTAGGGACCAGACCACATGGAGTTTTGGAGTCCCTGGAAAGAGGTTTTGTTTTCATCCCAGAAACAATGGAAATTAATAAAAAATTCTAAGAGCAGAGGGTGTGACTAGAGGGGTAGGGGATGGAGATGATGTCATATTTGCTTTTGGCATAGATCACTCAACCAAAACGCTACAGAGAGAAGCAAGCCTCTACCATAACACATTTCCTTGCTGTGGTGGCAGAGGAAATCACATTGCTAGCTGTCTGCCAGCTTTCCCCTATTCTTGCTCTTCAAAACCTGCTCAAGGAGCCCTGGTGGCACCATGGTTAAGCACTTGGCTGCTAACCAAAAGGGGTCAGCGGTTCGAGCCCACCCAGTGGCTCCACAGGAGAACGATCTGGTGGTCTGCTTCCATAATTACAGCCAAGAAAACCCTGTGGGTTTTCTCTGTCACATGGGGTCACTATGAGTCAGAATCAACTCGATGGCATCTAACAATAACAGAAGCTTCTCAGGTTCTTAGGGAGCCAGGTATTACAAATCCTGGAATCAGATCACTGAAATTCAGTACCATGTCTTACTTCATGGTACCTGACAACTTAAAAGTAATTCAAATGTCTGTCTAAATGTTTTTATCAAAAAGCCATTACAAATTATTTAGTGATTTTTTTTGCTTAAGGAAAAAAAAAGAAGAGAGAGAGATAAGAAAACAATGTATCAATCTGGACTATGCGGTATGGGAGACTCCAAACAGACTTCTAAATAACCAGAAAAAATATTTCAGAAGATTATAAAAGATGCGTAGTAAGTACAAAACAACTTTTGGCAAGCACACAAAAGTACTAGCTTATTCCAAGAAATAAGCTAACAGGCCATCCAATTACTGGAAAATACACGGCAAAAATACCAAGAAAGCCCCAATACTTAGTGGAAAAGCACAAACGCAGTAATCCAGTAACTACATAATTTGAACGATCCAGGATGGCTATGTTGATTCTAGCCAGTCACTGCAGTTTAAAATGAAGCCAAATGCCAGAGGACACAGGGTGTTTTTACATGTCACATAGGAGAGAGAGAGAGTGAGCCACAAAGACACACCGCACTGAAGGAGAAGAAAAGGCGCTATGGATACTGGTGACTGGGCTGACTGGCTAAGTTAACACAGTGTCAGAATCCAGCCTTCCTTTTGCTTGTAGCCGGGGAGCTGTGGACAGTTGGACCCAGACAAATCTTCATTGTGTGTGACTGTTGCATGCAGTGTAGGGCCTTCAGCACCTCTGGAAACCTTCCTGTAATTGCTTGTAGTATGTCCCCACCCCCCCATCCTAGTGACAACACCAAATCCTTTCCAAACATTTTCAAACAACCCCCGGGAGCATGGAGAGTGGGTTGGTGGTGGTGCTGCCCAGACCAAGGGCCATGGCTGGGGAAGCCCGTTTCCTTCTCTATAAACTGGAGGTGATGACAGGGTTCCCGTGCGACAAGAAGGCTGCAGCATCTCGGGGGGGAGGGCGGGGCAAGCAAAAACGACCTTGGGTTGCTGCACCTTGCTGCTGCGTCCCTGTGTGGTGTGATTGCCATCCAGCGTCAAATTCTGTGCAGGATGTGGCTAATTTCTTTTGTTTTACGGAAGGATTCTCAGATTCTGTTACTGAGGGGTCAGTTTGGACTGAGTGCATTGCGAAGAGAAAGAAGGAAGGAAAGCTGAATTACCCTCACTGTGCTACAGGGGAGCCCAGATGGTGCCCTTGTCCCAGGCTCCCAAAATACGCTCTGGGAGGGAACCAGACAGCATTCTACTGACAGCATTTGGGAAGAGGCATGTGGGCAGTCTATATTAAGACTTCAGCATCCATTCCAAGCCTATCTGTGCCCATGTGAGAACACTGTGGCTTTAGTTGGAAACCACTGGGCCTAAACTCTCTGGGGCTGACCATGTTTTCATTCTTTCCCTCCTGTCAGTAACTCAGGCCCAACCATTTAGCAAAGGGCTTAGTCCAGTGTCATGGCTCCCACTGGGACCTCTGTCATTTGCCAGGGCAAAGGTTGTTTCCAATAGAACTAGGTTGGCCAGAGGGGAAGGTCTTTGTTTCTAGTACAGTCAAGAGTCTGTACACATCACTAAGTCTTGAAGATGTTAGTAATATTCCTAATAGTTCTTGCAGCTGACTCCATCTTCTTCATTCCCATTGCCACTGCCTCAGTTCAGGGCTTCACTTATTCTTACTTGAACTGCTTCATAACCCAACTGGCCTTGTTGCTTTCAACCTTATGTCTTTCCAGCCCATTCTCCACACAGTAGACATTTCACTTTGCTGAGTCCACACACTTCACTCCCCCACTTAGAAGGCCCTTCTGTGGTACCTCCCTTTCCTAAGGGAAACATTCAGGCTCTTCTCCATGGCCTGCAAGGCCCTTCACCACCTCCAGCCTTACCTCTCACTGCTCTGTCTGTTAAGGGTTGAACTGTGTCCACCAAAAAGTTCTGTTGAAGTCCTAATCCCCAGTACCTGTGAATGTGACCTTGTTTGGAAATAGTGTCTTTGAAGATGTTAGCAGTTAACATAAGGTCATACTGAAGTAGTGTAGGTCCTAATCCAATCTGAGCGGTGTCTTAATAAAGGGGAGAAGAAACACAAGACACAGAGACGGACGACAGAGATTGGAGTGATCTACAAGCCAAGAATTGTTGCTGTCACCAGAAACCAGAGAGAAGCATGAAAGGGATTCTCCCTTAGAACCCCTAGAAGGTATTAACATGGCTGACACCCTGATTTTGGACTCCTAGTCTTTAGAACTATGAGACAAGAAGTTTCCATTCTTATAAGCCACCCAACTTGTGGTACTTTGCTATGGCAGTCTGATACAGACTGAATTGTGTCCCCCCAAAATATGTGTTGCAAATCTTAACCTCTATGCCTGGTGTTTAAAATCCCATTTGGGAATGAGTTGTCTTTGCTATGTTAATGAGATAGGATTAATGTAGGGTGTGTCTTGAGTCAATCTCTTACAAAATATAAAAGCAGCAGATTAAGGAAGCAGAGATGGGGGAAGAGAGATTCTGAGCCACATGAAGATTGCCCAGGAGCAGTAACTCAGAAGAGACAAGGACCTTCCTCCAGAGCTGACACAAAGAGAAAGCCTTCCCCTAGAGCCGGCACCCTGAATTCAGACTTCCAGCCTCCTAAACTGTGAGAAAATAAATTTCTGTTTGTTAAAGCCAACCAACTGTGGTATTTCTGTCATAGCAACACCAGATAACTAAGACATAGCCCTAGGAAAATAATACACCATCCAACCACACACACCACTCAAGCCAAGCCACTGGAGTTTCCTGGACAGCCTCAACTGTTCACACATCTGTATCTTTGAACATGCCTTTCCCTCCACTGAAATATCCTTTACCCTTGTGTTCATTTGGCAAACTCTTACTCATCCTTCAAAACCTTGCTCAGGACTCCCCTCCAGGCACCTCCAACAGACCTCTATTAAGGTATTTACCACTCAGCATCACAATTGTTTGTTTTTATAGACATCTCCCCAGCAGAATGAAAGCTTCTTGAGGGTAAGATGGTGACTTATAGAAATTATTTCCCCAGGATCTAGTACAGCTCCCAGTGCATAATAGGTACTAAATGTACTTTGTTGATAGGGATGATTCTTCCGAATTCATCAAGCTGATTCCTTTCACAAAGCACGACCATCGCAGTGGAAAAAAAGTCCTTTTGCTTAGAAAAAAAAATTACATCACACGTCTTAAAACTGTAAAACCCTTGGACAAGCATTTTATTCTTCTTTTGTGGTTAGTTGTTCTTGTGTCTTGTGTGGCTGACGTTGGGATAAGTTGCCTGAGTTTTATTCATTTCACAACTCTGATCGTTCTCTTGGGGGCGGGGTTGGATGAAACAACAAACAGTATATTGGAGCTTTTTTCTTTCCCAGAGACATATATACAGCAGCCTCTGAAGAAGTATTAATATTGGAAAAGATGCTATTATCTGCATTTTAGTAATTAATCCATACATCTACCTGTCATTCTTTCTTTTCTATGGCCTTCCTCACAGCAGTGGTGTGCACTTCTGCTGTTGGTAAATTGGCACAATAAATCTGACGGGACCACCTCTATTTCCAGCCATTCACTTAACATTTTATCACACGGCTGTGGTCTTGGGGTTGAAGTCAGTTAAAAAGATTAATACCACCCAGAAGGAAGATGCCAGGAACCTGTTAAGCTTCCGTTATTCATGTCTTCATTCCCTTTGTGTGTGCGTTGTGATAAGCACAACCACCCTTTTTAGGCTGCTGCTAGTAACTACTTAAAATGATTAAGGTAACTAGTTACTTCCTGTAAGAAAATTGCCCTGCTGTCATTAACGCGGAATTAACACGGCTCCCTTCTCATCTTCAGCACACAGCCTTTTGCCCCCAGTCGCCTTAAATAAACAGAGAACCATCTTAAGGAGGCTGTGCGCTCCTTCAAGAGAGATGCGCTCTGAGATGCAAGGAAGTAAGAAAATGTAGCTTTGCAGAGGGCACTGCTTAAGGAGGTGGTTTCTGGGTGGGGTTACCTGAATAGCTGAGGACCTGACTTACTCCTGTGTGGTAAGCCACAGCCCCCAGGATCTGCCATGGGGCTTGCAGGAGTAATTAGCATAATTATCACTATTTCATCGAGGCCTGAGCAATGTGAATAGAATCTGTGACTCACGAAAAATCTCCCAGTTGTCTGGGCCATCAGTTCTAAAAAGGAAAAATTGTTTTATTTTTGTAAAAATATATATAACACATCCAGCCATAAAGAGAGGTGACGTCCTGATGCAGGCTACGAGATGGATAAACCCTGAAAACATTACGCCAAGTGAAATCAGTCAGTCACAAAGGGACGAATATTGTATGATCTCACTTACATGAAATGACAAAAATTAGGCATATGTATAGAGATCAAAGTTTATTTGTGGTTACCAGGGTTGGGAAGGAGTTTCTGGGTGGTGCAAATGGTTAAGTGCTCAAGTACTAGTTGAAAGGTTGGCGGTTTGAACCCACCTAGAGGCACCTTGGAAGACGGGCCTGGTGATCTGCTTCCAAAAGGTCACAGCCTTAAAATCCCTATGGCGCACAATTCTACTCTGACGTACACGGGGTCTGCATGAATTGGAATGGACTGGAGGGCAGCTAACTGCAACAAGCAGGGGTGGGAGGGAGGGAGGGGAAAGGGGAAGTCTTTGTATAGAATGCAGTGAGTTTCTGTTTATGGTGATGGGAAATTTGGCAACAATTACGGGCGATGTTTGCACAGTGTAATTATTGTAATGGATATTACTAAATTGTACACTTGAAAAATGTTGGACGGCAAATGTTGTGTTATATATATATTTACAACAAACATCTTCCAAAAAATTATATACACATATATGCCTTGAGCATATAATTCATGTGCTTGATCCAATGGGCATATATAGAACCCTTTATCCAAAAAAAGAAGCCCTGGTGACACAGTGGCTAAAGCGCTCAGACGCTAACCGAAGGGTCGGCAGTTTGAACCCACCAGCTGCTCAGTGGGAGAAAGATGTGGCAGTCTGCTTCCGTGAAGATTTACAGCCTTGTAAACCCTGTGGGGCAGTTCTACTCTGTCCTATAGGGTCGCTAGGAGTTGGAATTGACTACATGGCAAGGGTTTGCTTTGGAGACAGACTTAGGTGCAGTGTTACAGCCACCCTCTTCCTTCTCCCGTCGGAAAACGTGTCGGCAGCAAAGTGAGTGAAGGAAATGCTGCCTTAGGGATCGCCTTGAGTCTACTCTAATTAATATATAAAATCCTAAATCACCTGCACTGCTCCTCCCTTTGCAATCAGTAGCCAATTGCTTGTGCCCCACTTCACTTCCGATAACAATACCCTATGGCTCTGGGCAGAGTTGATGGAGAGTCACCTCCGCCCATGCCAGTGGCTCTAGCCTGATCCCTGCAGACATAGTCCAGGATCTTCTTAGTAATTCTTGAGGCGTGCAAGTGTAGATGACTGGTTACAGACGAGTCCACTGCCTTGGATGAGCTGCCTGTGGCTTTTGACACCAGGAGGAGCCTTGACACGTTATATTTGGTGCTTGTTTGAAGTCTTCCACATTTCTGCTGGTCAAGAAGTGATGATGTAGCAGTGTGTTGAAGAAGCGTGCATTTTGTTGCCAAAGAGACCAGGATTCAAATCCTTGTTCTGCCACTTGAACCCGAATACATTACTCCAGTCCCATGTCTTCAATTTTCCTGCTGGCAAAATGGGTTAATAATATCTTCTATGTGGAATATTTGTCCAATATATAGTGGTTATCATTGTTACTGTGTTGGTGAAGAATACTGAACATACTATGAACTGCCAAAGGAACCAACAAATCTGTCTCGGAAGAAGTACAGCCAGAGTGCTCCTTAGAAGCGAGGATGGCGAGACTACATCTCACATCCTTTGGACCTGTTACCAGGAGGGACCAATCCCTGAAAAAGGACATCATGCTTGGTAAAGTAAAGGGTCATGGAAAAAGAGGAAGACCCTCAAAGAGACAGACTGACACAGTGGTTGCAACAATGGGCTCAAGCATAAAAACAGTTGTGAGGATGGCGCAGGACTAGGCAGTGTTTTGTTCTGTTGTACACAGGGTCGCTGAGTCGGAACCGACTCAACAGCACCTAACAACAACAACATCATCGTTATTAGGAACTCTGCTGGCGCAATGGTTAAGCACTTGGTTGCTAACCAAAAGGCCAGTGGTTTGAACACACCAGCTGCTCTGTGGGAGAAAAGACCTGGCAACGTGCTCCCAAAAAGATTTACAGCCTAGGAAACCCTATGGGGGCAGTTCTCCTATGTCCTATAAGGTGGCTATGAGTCGGAATCCACTCGATGGCACACAACAACGTCACTGTTTTGAATGCTCGCTGATGGTGTGTAGGAGAACTTTCCATGGTACTTCTCTCCACCCCCCTCTCCTCACCTTGTCTCCTTTTAACAACAAAAGAAGAAACACATGGCAAGAGGCAGACGGTTAAGGTAGGTAGACAGAGCAAAAGCATGTGACAGAGACAACTGTCTTGGATTCCTAAAGACTGCTTGAACTACGTTAGCCCCTCTGGTCTCCTGTCTCTAGATGTTTATCGTCCAAGGGCATGATCTTGTGAACTCTTCAGCTCAGTGAGTACCTGGCACAATACCTGTTCAGTTCAAATTATAGGAAAACAGTTTGGTGGCTCCTCGAAAAGTTAAACATGGAATTATCATATGACTTAGCAATTCCACTCCTAGGTATACTGTATATCCAAAAAAATTGAAAACAGGTACTCAAACAAATGAATGTACAAACATGTTCTTAATATACAAAAGGTGGAAACAACCTAAATGTCCACCAGTGAACGAATGGATAACCAAACTGTGGTATATACATACAATGGAATATTACTTAACCATGAACAGAGATCTTTTTCTGATTCTTTCATAAAAAGGAACGAAGGAATGATACTGATATGTAGATAAACCTCAAAAATATTATGCTAAGTAGAATAAGCAGACACAAAAGGTCATATTGTGTAGGACTCCATTTCTATGAAATATTCAGAATACATAAGTCTATAGAGACAGACAGCAGACCGGTGGTTCCCAGGAGCTGCAGTGAGGAGAGATGGGAGTAACTATTTAATGGGTCAAAGGTTTCCTTTGGGGGAGTGATAAAAACGTTTTGGAACTAGAGAGAGGTGGTGGTTGCACACTATTGTGAATGTACTGAATTGCTTACTTTGAAGTGGTTGCTTTTATGTTATTTGAATCATAACTCATTAAAAAATATGTATGTATATATTTTAAAGGACAATAAAAGATGAAAGGTTGAGCCTAAATGGCTGACTTAAGTATTCCTGAAAAGCACACCATTAAAAAAAGATCTTCTATTTCTGTGGCTTCTTGCTATACCCAGTGGGGAACAGAGGTGGAGGATGAGTGCCCTCCAGCAAATGGATGTGGTCACAAACTTGGCCTTGCTGGTCTAGGGGATTTCAGGTAAAAATCAAGGACTAAGAACTGTGTTAACAACTCAGCCACTTCTAAGACAGGTGAACGTCTCAGGGCAGTAGGAAGGGTTTAATGCAGACATGAGAAAAATGTGAAGGGAAAGGAAGCAGGCAGGTTCTCCTGAGACAGACTCGGGTATAAAACTGGCGACTCTTCTCCATTAAACAATTTGGGATGATCTGATGTCTCCTCCAAGTTCTGTCTCTCTCTTTATCTTAATTAGCAAAGTCAAGTCTTAGGTACAGTAAGCCCTCTCCTTCCCTCATGGATTAGCCAGAAAATAGAAAACTAAGCTTTTGGGGGAGACTAATAACAAAGGAGTGAAGGGAAGGAGGGAAAGGGCTGCCTGTCAACTAAGGTCTGTGTTATAGTTGAATTAAGCGTTCCCAATTCATGAATTCATTCATTAACTCATTTACTCTCAAAAGCGATTGAATTCCTGTATTGTGTGCTGTAAGAATGAAAAATATGCATGACATAGTCATTCTCTGCCTTCAAAGAGTTTCAGCTTCGTAGAGGGGGCAAGGAGTCCCAGGGTGGTGCAAACGGTTGACGCACTTGACTGCTAGCTGAAAAGTTGGAGGTTTGAGTCTACCCAGAGGTGCCTCAAAAGAAAGACCTGGCGATCTACTTCTGGAAAATCAGCCACTGAAAGCCCTACGGAGCACAGTTCTACTCTGACACGCAGGGGGCCGCCATGAGTTGGAATCCGCTCCATGACGACTGGTGGAGGGGCAAGATGTGGTCACAGACAATGATAAAGCGTAGAGCAGGGCTTCTCAAACTGTAATGCACCCAGGAATCACTCGGCGGTCTTGTTAAAATGCAGATTCTGATTCATTATGTCTAGAGTGGGGCCTGAGATTCGGCATCTCCAACAAGTACTGAGGTGAAGTGCATGCTGCGGGTCTGAGGATCCTGCCTGGCATGGAGAGGGGTTAGAGTGTGATAAACACGACACAGAAGTGATGGCGCAAAGCGGGGCTCAGCAAACTACAGCCTGGGGGCCAAAGATGGCTTCCTGCCTGTTTGGTATGTCCTGTGAGCTGAGGATGGTTTTCACATTTTTAAATGGTGGAAAAAAAATCAAGAGAAGAATACTATTTCACGACAAGTGACAATTATATAACATTCAAATTTCAGTGTCCAAAAATAACATTTTATTGGAGCACATCTGCACCCATTCGTTTACATATCGTCTACGGTGCTTTCACCCTACAATGGCAGAGCTGAGTAGCTGCAACTGAAACCATACGGCCCACAAAGCCTAGAATATTTACTTTCTGGCCCTTTACAGGGAAAAAAAAATTGCCCAACCCTGATGTAAAGTCATAAAGGATTTCAGGAGAGAGACCACTTCCAGCTGGATTAATCAGGGAAGACTGCAGGGAGGAAGGACATCTGAGTCTTGACCAGTGGGTAGGATCTAGCCTTTGGGAGAAGAAATCTAGCAAGTGCAAAGGCTTGGGAGTGGGAACAATATGAGATGTGATTGCAGATGTCAGAGTTACAATCATTAATAAGCCAGGCCATCGTCCAGACTGCCAATGTGGACAGACAATACTCTTAAAGCTTCCCTCTGAATGGGAAAGAGAAAAGATCTAGCACAGCAAAGCCCCTGTTCCCAACTGTGGGAAGATAAAACCAGCTGGCCAAGTGTATGGTGAATGGCGTGTGTATCTGTGAGTAATACTGAAGCCCAGGTACAGTAGTGCAGGATTTCTGGTTGAGGGTTTAGGACCCAGTGGTTCTCAAAGTTGGGGAGTGGTGCTGCCTCTCAGGGAGGGTTAGGAAATGTGTCCGGGTGTTGTGGGTTGTCGTAGTCATCAAAGGGCACCTACTGACATATACTGTCTAGGGACCAGACATGCTAGACTGGTTTGTAGTGAAATGCAGAGGACTATATTCCTGGGGCAGTCTCTGTGTGGTGCAAATGTTTAATGTGCTTGGCTGCTAACTGAGAGGTTGGAAGGGTTCAAGTCCACTCAGAGATGCCTTGAAGAAAGGTCTGGTTGTCTACTTCTGAAAAATCAGCTATTGAAAACCCTGTAGAGCACAGTTCTACTTTGACGCTCATGGGGTCGCCATGAGTCAAAACTGACTTGACAGCAACTGGTCTGGTCTGGTATTCCCGGGAAATGTCTCATGCCTTCTCCCTAAATGCCAGTAGCACCTGTATTAAACTGGGGACCCTTCTGTGGTGCAGAATGGTCATAGGGTGGAGAATAAACAGACTTGGGTACTGATGAATGGAGACCAAAGCATGAAGGTTCTTGTTGTTGCTGAGTGCTGTCGAGTCAATTTTTGACTCATAGTGACGCCACGTGACAGAGTAGAACTGCCTCAAAGGGTTTTGTAGGCTGTGGAAGCAGACTGCCAGATCTTTTCTCCTTTAGAGCCACTGGATGGATATGAACTGCCAACCTTTCAGTTAGCTGTCAAGCACTTAACCATTCTGCCACCAGGGAACACTGATGCTAATCCTTGGCAATTAGACTAGTAGAGGGTCGCTATGAGTCAGAATCGACTCTACGCCAACAGGTTTGGTTTTTTTTGTTTTTAGACTAGTTAGATTGAAAGGCTTCTGTTGTTTTTTTCCCTCTAGATTTCAGGAGAGCAGAATGCAAGAGTAACGTACAAATCCAAAAAGAAGAATCTATATTTTGGGGGCTCTTCACAGTGGCTATGAAAGATAAGGTTTGGGTGGAGGGGGAAGGCCCATCACATACGTGATTTCCCCACAACTGCTCTTTCAGCCTTAAATTGCACAGTGACTACATGACCGGTTTTGGAATGAGAAAGAGCTGGGTATGATTTCAGCTTTGTCTCTTCCTAGCTAGGTGACTCTGGGAAAGTTATTTAAATTTTCTAACCCTCAGTTTCCTGATCTGTGAAGTGGGTTAGGTGAAGGACCGTTGTAGGGAGTGATTGAGATAGTAGGTGGGATGGGTTTAGCATAATATTGGGGCCCATAATGGTGCCCAATAAATATGTTTCCCTCTCTCTTTGCTTCAGTAAGCACAAACTGGTTCTGTTGTCAATGCTGCTGCTATGTCTGATTAGTTATCAGAGGCCAGCTGGAAAAATCAGACAGTCATTTGGAAAAGGTGGCTAAAATTAAATTGTAGCTAAGTAAGTCATTGACTTATGTGAGGCTGAGTTTCTCAACCTTGGGACTACTGACATTTTGGGCCAGATCATTCTTTGTTGTGGGGGGGCTGTCCTGCACATTGTAGGGTGTTTAGTACCAACCCTGACCTCTACCCTCGAGATGCCAGTAGCATACCCCAGTCGTGACAACCAGTCCTATCCACTGGTCATGATACTCAGATGCACTTCCTCCCTGAAGTCTTCCGTGATTAATCCAGCTGCAAGTGGTCTCTCCCTCTCTCCTGAAAACTTTTATTACTTTATATCAGGGGTTACCAGTTGCCGTGGAGCTGATTCCAACTCACGGCAACCCCATGTGTGTCAGAGTAGAACTGTGCTCCATAGAGTTTTCAGTAGCTGATTTTTTGGAAGTAAATTGCCAGGCCTTTCTCCTTAGGCATCTCCGGGTGGACTTGAACCTCCAAACTTTGGTTAGTAGCACAGTGGGTCCCTGAGAACCACTTATTTAAGGTGAGAGAAAAATAAGTTGTGGGTGATTTTGGATGAAGGGAGGAAGGTGGGACTGCTTTGTTTTTTGTGTAAGCAAAAATTCTGACCACAAACCTCCAGCTCTGTGAACATCTCATGGTACCGTGTTTTCACTTAATGACAGGCACTGTGCTAGGTCCTGGGGACAAAGAGAAACAAGACATGGCCCCTGTTCTTCAGGGGTGGACCACTGTTTAAGCAGAGTCCCAGCTGGGGAAGAAGGTTCTAGGAATTCTGGCCACCCAGCAGCCATTTGTTTCCCAGGCAGGGCCTGCCATTGTATCTCTGGAAAACATGTGGTCGGGCAGCTGAACTGATAAGAAGGGAGGCTGGTGGATTTATGCTGGTGTTTACTCTGAAAGCTGGGCCAAGGCCCAGGCTGAACTCACTGGCAAAATGAACGTTCCCCTTGCCACCGTGGGGTGGCCCTATTTATCTCAGGGGACGTGGTTTGGTTGACAAGACTGATTATGTGGAGTGTATTGTTTATACGAGTATACTGTACTCAGAGCTCAAGGCAGAAGGTGGGTTTTCTAAATCAGCAGATAAGTAAAATAAATTCATTCAGCTAGATTTTCCTGTTCTCTGGATAAAGGTGAAAGGGGGTGGTGAAGCGCAGTAACTCAAGGCAGGAAAATGAAGGGAATAAACTCAGGTGATTCTCTGACTACCAGTCACTGCTACCACCCAAAGGTTTTATCGCCCCACCCCTGGCCATATCCTCTATGAGAAAGTTCAGAAACTTCAGGAACAGAAGCTTTCCTTCTTCTGATAATCAAAAGTAAAGAAATGGAAAGATAAAATCCCCCCTTGCTGAAGGTGGAGAGAAGCGCTCAACTGCTAACCGAAATATCGGCAGTTCAAACCCACCCAACGGCTCCAAGGGAGAAAGACTTGGCGATCTGCTGCTGTGAAGATTACAGCCTAGAAAACCCTACGGGGCAGTTGTACTCTGTCACGTGGGGTTGCTATGAGTCAGAATTGACTTGACGCACCCAAGGACAACAACTCTGTACCGGGCATAGTGCCACGTGCTTGATAAAGACACGGTCTCATTTAATTTGACAAAAATCCTGTGGACCAGTATTTCTCAAACTTGCCTGCTTATAAGAATCACTTGGGATGCTTATTATGCTTATTAAACATTCAGAGATCTGAGTCCCACCCTCAGACCTACTTAATCTGACTCGTGGGTGAGACATGAAAATCTGTATTTAACCGTCACTCCAACCAACCAGTTGCTGTCGAGTTGATTCCGACTCACAGCAACCCTACAGGACAGAGTAGAACTGCCTCATAGGGTTTGCAAGGAGCAGCTGGTGGATTCGAACTGCCAACCTTTTGGTTAACAGCGAACTCTTAACCACTGTGCCACCAGGGCTCCAACAATCACTCCAGAAGTTTCTAACGACCAAGCTAGTTTGGAAACCATCCTTCTTGTTGTTAGCTACTGTCAAGCCCCAGCTCATAGCAGCCTCATGCACTGCAGAACAAAACATTGCCCAGTCCTGTGCCACCCCCAGGTCGGTTCTGTGGATCAGACTATTGTTATCTATAGGGTAGTCACTGGCTGATTTTCAGAAGTATATTGCTAGGTCTTCTAGTCCACCTTAGTCTGGAAGCTCTACTGGAACGTGTTCAGCACCATAGCAACACACAACCCACCACTGGCTGACGGATGGTGGCTGCGCATGAGATACGCTGGTCTCTCAAATGCAAGGTGAGCATTCTGCCACTGAACCACCAGTGTCCCCTGGCAACCACTGTAGTAAATTGTAATTTATCATCCGACGTTATAGATGTGGAAACTGGGCTTTGCCTGACTGCGAATTCTAAGCCCTTTACATTGCTTTTCATGCTGCCTCCTTAGAAATGACAGGTCCAATAAAGACTCAGCCAAGACGGGCTGCAGCCTGTCTCCTGCTTTGCATACTGGCTCCTTAGAGCCCTGGCAGTCAGTGTGGTGGAGAGAACAACATGGCTGTGACTGGCCCAGAACTTGAGTTACAGCTTTGTGGTTTATTAGCTCTGGGACCTTGGGTGAGTGACGAAAGCTCTCCTGGTCACAGTTGTTTCATCTGTAAAATGGTGATAAAAAATAACGCTTGCTCTGCCTGCCTCCAGATCCACTGTGTGGATCCAGTGAGCTAAGGGGGAGTTGAAAGAGTTTTGCAAATGGCCAAGTTGTCTGTGAGGTCTTCACATTATCCAGTCCCGGTTAAGTCAGGGCCCAATTATCTGCATAATCAGTTTCTATTTTGTGCAACTTGTGAAGCTCTGAGCTTTTCTCCTCACCTTTGTATCACTTCCCAGGGTTTATATGGTCAATGTGAGAACAAGGAATTCACAATTATTGATGGATTAAATAAAGTAGGAATGGGGCTCCTAATCAAAGGCTGCTACTCAATGCAAGAAACCCCAGGGTCAGCCACCTCCAAAGACATCTGTATATGTGTTGTGAAACGCCTGATACGTAACAACAGATACGCCACTGGATGAACTTGGATAACTGAATGTTAACTAGGCCGCTGCTTTAGCAATTGGATATTGCCTGCATCATGTGAGGGCTCCCTCTAGTGGCTGAGGCTGTCAGTGCACTGTCACACCTGAACGTTTGCCCCCTGTACAATGTGATTAAGGCAAGGATTTTGAGATGGGGAGAGGATCCTGGATCATTCAGGTTAGACCAAGGTAATCACAAGGATCCTTATAAGTGAAAGAGGGAGACAGGTTCCTCTATAGAGCCTCCAGAAGGAGAGCAGCCCCGTCGGCACGGTGATTTTAGCCCCATGAAACCCATTTCAGACTACTGATCTCAGACATGTAAGATCATAAATTTGTGCTGTTTTAAGCCTCTAAGTTTGTGGTAGTTGTTACAGCAGCCACAGGAAACTTATACACCCCGTCTTCCAGTGTTTCTCAGTGGGGTGCTGTTGGCATGTTAGTGATGGCTGCTCCCAGGCACTGCAGGGCCTCCAGCATCCTGTGCACACTAAATGCCAGCCTCTCTCCCAAGTTATCATGATAACCCATATATGCCCATGTATTTCTCAGTGCCCTGTGATATGGGCTAGCATTGTCCAGGCTGAAAAGAAAAGCATCTGGGGAATAAAGGGGCTCATGGGATCAAGCTTCAGAAAAGCACAATTTAAAAATACATTTAAAGCTGCATGGTCCTCATAGCAATATCTACTCCCCACGAGGCTGGAAGCTTTTCTTCATGCCTGCGTGTCTTCTGCAGGTCATAGACCACCACCTGGCCTAGAATAGGTGCTCTCTAAGTGTTTGTGAAGAAAATACATTGATTACTCCATTATTTCTCAGGCCTCCAGGAAGGATTTGTGATGCCTTAAAATTAAAAAGTACAAGTTGAAAATAATGAAGATAAAATCTCATTGAAAGGAGCAGAGATGGAATGTGTGTCTGGTTGCCTCCATGAACAACTGTCTCCTTTGCCAAGAGACCAGAAGAACTGGATGGTGCCCGGCTACCATTACTGAATGTTTTGATCCAAGATTCTACAGAAGAATCCTGATCAAAAGGGAGAAATTATAGAACAAAATTTCAAATTTCTCATGGACTCCATACTTTCTGGAGCCATGGAGACTGGATGAACCTCTGAAACTATTGCCCTGAGATAATCTTTAAACCTTAAACCAAAAATATCCCCTGAAGTCTTCTTGAAACCAAACAATAGCTTAACTAGTAAAGAATGTCTGCCTTGAGCATTGTGTTCTTTTAAGAACTGTATGGGATCAAACTGACAACAGCAACTCAAAAGATTAGATATAAACTTAGGGGGAAGTGAGTGAGTTTATATTATTGGCGGGGGGAACAATTTGGAAACGGAGGGTGAGAATGGTTGCACAACTCAGAGAATGTAATCAATGTCACCGAATTGCACATGTAAAAATAATTGAATTGGCGTATGTTCTGCTGTGCATATTCTCAACCACAGCAACAAAAATAAAATATTTAAAAAAAGAAGTAGCAGAGAAAGATGTCCCAGGCACCTGGGGTGGGCTTCCTGTTTCTAAGCTCCACATTTGGCCTTGAATTCCTAACTCAAACATAAGACTGGAAACAGCCACAAAACACCCCCTTAGGTATCACATATCGGTCAAAGGTGAACCATAGGTGCGGGTCAGCAGTGACAAGCTGTTTACCAGATATGTCCGGTGGGGACTCACGTATTGGAAATGCAACTATGTGTTTGATCTCCAGAAGCGTCCCTTACAATTAGGCCAGAGATGATTGGAAAAAGCACGCAGCTTGATTAGAGATAGCCAGGGGCATGGTGGTGTGAGTGGTTTATTAAATTATTGAGATTTCTGGAGGCTACGGAGGCTGGAGAGGATGGCATGACGACTCAGAATTGGAGCTTGCAAATTGTTTGGGGCATTCTCTCGGTGGCAGTGTCAGGAGAAGTAGGGGAAGCCCTGGATGTGGGGAGAAGGGAGGGCTAAGGTGTCACTGTGTCTTCTGGAAAAAGAAACAAACAAGCCCGCTTCCAGTCCCTCATGTCTCTTCCTGCCTCTGCAAAGCCGCCAGGTACAGCCGCTCTATGTTATCGCTGCTAATGACCCGAGTAATGGTCCTGCAAGAAGGATTTCAAATCTGCAAATGACAGCTTTTGCAGGCACCACAAATCACCGAGCCTTGCAATCAAACGCAGAGGGGCGCAGATCACTGAAGGACTTGGGATAATGGATGATAAAATGCAGTTTAATGCGGACAAATGTGGAATAATTTGTCTTGGAACAAACAGTCGGAAGGAGGAACAGCTGCTAAATGAACTGGTTTGCATTACACTGACCAGGGAATAGAAATAGCCCTGAGCAGAAGCCAAAGAGTTGACAGTGGGAAAGGCTGGAGAAGCTGGTGGTCACTGCTGGAAAAGAAGCCCAGAAGAATCAGAGAGGGGGATGACCAAGCCAACACCTGCCTTCCAGTACCCAGTGCTCGCAACAGAGGAACAAAAATGACCTGACATCATTCTATGAGTTACGCACAGCTACTGCTCCGTAGGCTCCTTTGCCAGCTCTTCTACTCAGCCTCCGAATGTTAGGGTGTCCCAGGGCTTGAACTTGGCTTTCTCTTCTCCAGCCACACCCTCTGCAGAGAATCTCAAGCTTTAAGTACCATTGATGGCACCCTAGTGGCACAGTGGTTCAGCGTTCAGCTGCTAACCAAAAGATCAGCAGTTTGAACCCACTGGCTGTTCCTTGGAAACCCTATGGTGCAGTTCTACTCTGTCCTGCAGGGTCGCTATGAGTCGGAACCAACTCGACAGCAATGGGTTTTTGGATGGCACCCAAAATCAAATCTTCAAGCGACCTCTCCCTAGAGCTCCAGATTAGTGGGTGTCACTAGAACCACTTGTTGTTGTTGGGTGTCACTGAGTAGATTTTGACTCACAGCAACCCCATGTGACAAAGTAGAACTGCCCCATAGGGTTTTCTTGGCCTCAGTCTTTATGGAAGCAGATGGCTAGGTCTTCGTCTCCAAGAGCAGCTGGGTGGGTTCGAACCACCAACCCCTGGGTTAGCAGCCTAGCACTAAATTGTTGTGCCACCAGGGCTCGTTAGAACCACCTAGGCGAGGTTAATAAAACCCTTTGTCCTGTAGGGTCTGTCCTATAAGAGTCGCTATGAGTCAGAATTGACTCAACAGCAACGGGTTCACATGCAAGGTAACATATAATTTATTACTGTTTATTGTCTACTGCTGATGAGCCCCATGAGGGCCAGGATCTTTGTGTTTGATTCATTGATGTATCCCCAGCTACTAGAACAGAGCCTGGCATATAGTAGGCATCCCGTAAATGTTTATTGAATGAATGAATAAATGCATGAATAGAAATCACTCAGTGCGGTGCCTTGCATATTGTAAGCATTCGATAAGTGAAACTGTTATTGTTGTAACCTGGATACTCCCAGACCACTTCATCCCGGGGCTGTGAATAGTTTAAAAACCCCAAATTTCACTAGCTTGCCACCCCTACATACCTGTAGGACATCACACCCCTCCCCCACTACCCCCAAGTCTTTCCCAGTCATTTATAGGACCCCACAGGGGCCTGGGTCTCCAGTCTGCTTGTTCTCCAGCTCCAGACTTCCAATGGCAACAGGTGCTTGAAGTCACGTGGAGGTGGACCCCTCCCCTGCCACGGCCGCTGCTGCCTCCCACCCCTCTCAGTTCTGTGCTGCTTTTCTGTCACTGTATCGGGTACAGCGGAGGGCAGTGGTGGTTCAGTCGTAGAATTCTTGCCTTCCATGCATGAGACCCGGGTTTGATTCCTGGGCAATGCACCTCATGTAGAGCCTCCATTGTCAGTGGGGGTTTGTGTGTTGCTATGATGCTGAACAGGTTTCAGTGCAGCTTCCAGACTAAGATGAGTAGGAAGAAAGGCCTGGTGATCTACTTTCGAAAATCAGCCAGTGAAAACCCTATGCATCGCAACAGTCGGATTTGCAACTGATCACGGGGATGGTGCAGGACTGGGCAGCATTTTGTTCTGTTGTGTGTGAGGTTGCCATGAGTTGGGGGGCCAACTCGAGGGCAGCTAACAACAGCAACACCAGGTACAGCAGATGCTGCTGCTGATACTCTGCTGTTGTCTTGGAACACTGCCACTGGCTTTCCCCAGAAACGGAGAGAATGTTTCCCCTTCCCCATCCTCTCCCCTAATGGCTCACCTAGACCCTGAAGGAAAAAGACCCTGAAGCATTCCAAGGTTCCTGGACAAAAAAAATCCCCTCCCTTTTTTATGAAGGACCAGTATCTGGTGAAGAGACACCGTCCTGTCTGCCATTTTCTTTTCTCCCCTCTGGTATTTGCTCCAAGCTTCCTTTGGACCAATCTCCTCCCTCTTCCTTTAACCAGAGACTCACAAAGCCCCCGGTCACACCAGTCATTCAAATGCCTGTCTGCCAACAGGTGTCTGGTCCCCCATACTCAATCTTCGCTTAGTTTCTGCCAGGGCATCCCTCCAGAGCATGAAAAACAAAACCAGTCATCTCTTAAAAAAAAAGCATGATAGAAAAATCTAGAAATCTAGCCTTAAATTGTTCTATGTTGGCAGACTTCTGCTCCCTTCGAAGGTCCAGTTTGTGTGACAAGGCTATTTCCACGTCCCAACAGATGGCCCATGGAAATGGGGCACTGCTGATCTTGTTACAATGAAATCTATTAAATGAAAAATTCTCCCCAACAGATGTGTACACCAGTTTCATCCCCACGTGGGGATCGATCTCTTCATGAAGACGTTATTTGGGTGGTGTTTATAGGCTGACAGTTGCAGGGTGAAGAGAAGGGTGATGGTTATTAGTATTAATTAGAATCACTTGCATTTATCTAGTGCTTTATGGGTTTTCAAAAATGCTTGCACAGCTGTTCGCTCATTTGAGTCCTTCCCCATCCCCGTGAGGTAGAAGTGAGATCTGAGGACAGTGAAAGCCAGGAAGGTAGACAAGGTCTCAGAGTAAGTGTGCATCAAGGCTGTGACTAGAACCTGGTGGTCCAGTGGCAGGCCAGCGGACAATGTATGCTGTAGAGAGGCAACTGTCTGGGAATCCCAGCTGTGCTCCTAACGAGTGGGGTGTCCTCAGGAAAATCGATGAAAGTCCCTGTAAACGAAGCACTCTTAGCTGGCTCTCTCTGTTTCTGCCCTTGTCATGTGTCCATTTATTCTTAATAGAGCAGTCAGAGTGAATGTTTCAAATTGTATTTCAGGCCATGCCACTGCACTGCTCAAAACCCTCCCAAAGCTCCTACCCTACTCGGGGTGAAAGTGGGAGTCCTGGCAACGGCCTCCAAGGCCCCCTGTGGTCTGGCCCCCTAACCTCTCTGGCCCCCTCCTTCCCTCTGCTTGCTCACCACCCTACCACCCTGGACTCCTTGGTGTTCAGTGAATGTGGCGGCCCCACTCCGCTCAGCCCAGAGCCTTGATGGCATCTGTTTCCTCTGCTGGCCAAACTCTTCCCCCCATCTCTGCTCTGCTCACCCCCTCACTGCCTTCAAGTCTTTTCGCTAGGTGGCGAAAACGGTTTGTACTCCATTGCCAACCTTTTGGTACCCACATAGCAGTACCTAGGAAGAAAGGCCTGGCAATCTGCTTCTGTAAAGATTACAGCCAATGGAGCAGTGCTACTCTGTAGCATACAGGGTCTCCATGAGTTGGAATCAACTCGATGGCAACTAACAACAGTAACACCTTCTCAATGAGGCCTGTCCCAGTTCCCGCTACACGATAATCTCTCTCGGAGCCCGTATCCTCCTGTCTTCCTTTTTCTTCTCACTCAGGTCTACACATTATTTTTCGCTATAGCACTTACTTCTTACAGTGTACTATATCACTGAATTTGTACTATAGTTCTTGTCTATGTTTCCCTCTGTGGGGTGAGTCCTGCGAGGGCTGGGATCTTTATTTGATTCATCGGGGTATCCCAAGATACTCAACAAATGCCAGCTTCCTCCCCTCAAGCCTTCATCCTTTAAATATTATTTACATCCCAAAATGAAAAGTCTCATAATAGCTAATTCTCAATTATCCGCTCCTGTCTGGGAACTGGCCAAGAAAGTAATTTCATAGTCATTTCTAACATATTGCCGAAAGAGTCCTATTGTGACAAACTGGACGTTCTGTCAAAGTGTCTAGCTTACACTCAGTTTCCACTTACAGAGAGGCTGCCATAGCTGACAGAAGGGGACATAACTTGAGACGGAGTTCTTAGATGTGTCACCTCCACTCAGAACCTCTTCTTGCTATGGATATTGCAAACACCGCGTTCCCTCCAACCCTCCATCCGGCCCTGGGTCTTGTGTTCAGCTTGGAACTTTGCCCAGATATCACATGTCCTCCCACGGAACCTGTCAACCAGACTAGAGAACCAGAATCCTACCATCTGAGAGCCTGGAGGGATCCTAGAAATCAGTCACTCAGTCACTCATAAAGATCCCTTCAGCACTTATTCTGTGCCAGCTGTTGTGCGTTTCCCTTTCTCTCCCATTTAAACCTCACAATATCCAGTGAAAGAAGCCCTGGTAGTACAGTGGTTAAGTGCTCGGCTGCTAACTGAAAGGTTGGCAGTTTAAACCCACCAGATGTTCTGTGGAAGACAGATGTGGCAGTGGTCTGCTTCTGTAAAGATTACAGCCTTGGAGACCCTATGGGGGAGTTCTACTCTGTCCTAGAGGGTCGCTATGAGTTGGAATCGACTTGACGGCAGGGTAATACCCAGCAGGGTGGGCATTACGGTCCCTGAAGTGCAGAAGAGGGAACGGAGGAGCAGACAGGTTAAGGGACTTGCCGTTTTACTCAGCTGGTAGGTGGCAGATCCAGTATTCAAGCTCAGGAAGCTGAAATTCAAAGCCCTTTAAATGACCCTGGCTGGAAACCCACCTCCTCGTGATTCAGTTTGAAGAGGAGGAGAAAAGCAGACCGGGCTCTGCTCTGTCTCTTCTTTCAGATGACTCTCCTCCCCTTCTGAAATCGCCTGTAGAGGGCTGGTGATGGTTATTTCTTATCCCCTGGTTAGGAGGCAAGTTTGTATACTAGTTTGGAGTTCTCTCTTTTACAGAGCACTCTTACCTCTGAAAAGTTGGTAGTTCAAATCTACTCAGTGTCACTGCAAAAGAAAGGCCTGGCGACCTAGCCATTGAAAACCCTATGGAGTACAGTCCTATGGTGACACATATGGGGTCACCATGAGTCAGAATCAATTTGATGGCAAGGGGTTTGATTCTCACCTCCATGGACTCATTTGATCTTCATAAGATCGCTCTGATACAGGTTGTCCGCTTGCCCCTCAGACAACCTCCTGCCCTTCTCTGTTCTGCCTGGGGAGGCTGACAGCGTACTCTGTGCTGACCAGCTCCTGTGTCCTCAAGCTTCTCACTGTGTTCTACTCTGGCAGGAGATCAGAGGGGAGGACCGTGAGGCAAGGTTCTTATGTCCCTGGTTCCTGCCCTGTGAAGTCCTCTCAGGCTGGCTGTGTCCCAAAGGTCACTGGTCTTCTCAAGGCTGCCAACGCTACAAGATCTCTCTCCTTCCAGTTTACTGTAACTTCTTCCTCCCTTTGTCCACCTGGACCGGCGTCATGGTGGGTGGTGGGTAGTAACAACTTGTCTGTTACTATCCCAGGGTTAGTGCGTTACCCTTGTGGTTTCTTCACACGCACGCCTCTGTGACTGCTCCTTTTGTAATGTACCCTCCTCAATTACCCAACACTGAGTGTGTTCCTGTTATTCAAAACCCTGGTGGCGTAGTGGTTAAGAGCTACGGCTACTAACCAAAAGGCTGGCAGTTTGAATCTATCCAGGTGTTCCTTGGAAACACTATGGGGCAGTTCTCCTCTGTCCTATAGGATCACTGAGTCGGAATCGACTCGATGGCAATGGGTTTGATTTTTGTTGGTTTTGGTATGTTTCCTGTTAGTAATTTGTCATATGCAAATGACTGTGCTTGTCTGTCAGAGGAGAAGACTAAGGCTCTGGGAGGTTATGTGTCAATATGGTGGAGAAAGTGGCAGACTTAGAGCTGGAACAAGGTCCCTAGTTCAGTGCTCTGAGGGCAAAGAGGAACGTCTGATTGGTCCAAGATAAACCTCTGTTAAGGCACCTTGTATATAGTAGCTGATCAATACATATTGGCTGATGTCAAACAAACATTCCTTGTTCATCAGTTTCAATTATTACATCCTAGATAACTACAGCTAGGAAGACAGTCATTAGGAGGATCATTGCCATGGAAAGAACACGGGAAACGTCCCTTGGAGATCTGAGTCTGAGTGTTGGTCTCATGGTGGGCAAGCCCCTTAATCTCTGTGGTCTCACTCTCCTTGCCTAAAACATTGAGACAAGGCCATATTCCCCCTTATTGTTGTTGTGAGGATTAAATAAGAGAATATTTGTCGAGGGTGTATTTTGGCAATAGCCCCTGAGCCATTTTCCACCATGCTTGTTGTCACTTGAGATAATGTTTCATCGGCATTCCATTTGGAGTCTTCCCTTAATGAGGTGTGGGATGGCAGGAGTAGTGGGGTGACGAAGAATGAGCTTCTGAGGAAACACTTAGAAAACTGGGCTTTCTGCCATTAAAAGAGACAAATCTTTATGGTGACCTAATTAAAGTTTTTAAAATTCAATTTGGACAGTTAGCAAGCTAGGCTCCTTTCCAGGAGGAATAAGGAGTCAATGCAATGACCTAGCTGATCCTGGCTGCTTGTCATCCCAAATAAGTGAAGTTTTGGAGGGAGGGAGTTTATCAGCTTCTCTCAGGGACCTAGGTTGCCTGGGTCTATTTGTGGGTAAAGAAAGGCCCAAGACGAGTTGCCAGGACTAGAGGACATGCTTTGTGGGAAGGAAGGTCATGAAGTATGGTTCTCATAAAGGGAAAAATGATCCCTTTTTTCTACTGTTGCTATGGAAGTTTGTGGGTTGAAGAAGAAGGAGCATTCTTAGAAATCCATCTGTCCATCCATCTGTCCATCCATCCATCCACCCATCCATCCATCCATCCAACATATACTGAGCACTTACTACTGCCAAGCACTGGAGATGCAATACTAAATATGATGTAGTTAATATTTTGAAAGAGCTGGGTCTGCATGTAAATACAGATAACTGAAACAATGGGTACAAGCACAAGGCTTTCAGTCAGAAGACCCCGTTTGAGCGTTGACTCCGTAATTTAACTGGCCATGTGTGCTTGGGCAAGTCGCTTCTCTCTAGGCCAATTTTATCATCCATAAAATAAGGCATCTGGACTAGAGGAGTGATCTCTAAGTAATCTCTTCCCGGTCAGACAAGCTCTCCATATTCTTTAGGTCTTTGCTCAAATGTCACATTCTCAACGACACCTTCCCTGACTACCTTATTTAACACTGTAATCCCAACCCCAAACTGGGCATTTTTTTCTTATAACTTATCTCCCGCTTTATTTCCCCCACAGCACTTATCACCATTTGATGTAATACATACGTATTTGTCTATTGTTTGTCTCTCACACTATGTTCTGTTATGAAGGAGTTTTTGATCTTTTTTGTTCCCTTTCAAAGCTTCAGTGCCTAGACCCTCATAGAGGGCACATGCTAGGTGCACAATAAATTTTATTGTATGAGTGAATGAATGAGTAGATTAATAAATGGACAGCCCAGTTCCTGGGGAATAGATGCCTTCCGTGTATACTCAGAAACAGTCCTGGATTATATGGTTGGTGTGAGCCAGGCTCCTCAAGCTTCCTCTTTAGGAGGACTCTGCTACAACCAAGTTTCTGAATTCTCCGGGCTGAAGAGTTCAGCCCAGACCTTAGATGTCCCTGACACCCAGCTCAAACTGTAGGCGACTATAATAGATTTTCACAATAGTGGAGAATGAGTTAGACTCTGATATGGTATAAATATTTGGCTACTCACCTCCTGAAGGTGAATTAGCTCTCTCAGGTCACCAGAAATCTTTCTCAGTTCCCTGAAATGGGAACACACTTACTGATGTGCATAAATAGCCAAGGACAGGTAAGAAAAAGGAAAGATTCCTGCTTACCACCTTGGTTATCACACATTATGCTTATCGGGCTGGGAAGGAAAGTGGATGAATCTTTATGTTTGTTTCTTGTGTTCCTATCCTCAAGCAGAAAATGGAATCCCTTTTGGAAAGTTGTCTAGCCGTGTTTGGAGTTATGCCTTCTTTCTGTTTTAGAGAACAGTGGTTTAGCTTTTATAGAGAAAAAATGGAGGCAGTGCTGAGGAAGGGGAAAACGGTGGTGGTGGTGCTCAGGAGGGGCCATGTTGGGATACATGTTAGTCAAAAGATGAGCTTCTGGGGGATTCAGGATGAAGGCATGGCTGGGGTGAGCCTCACATGGAAGCATTTAAACCAGGAACACCAATCCAGGAAAGATCTGGGAGTGGAGATGAGCAGAAGATGGCACTAGAAGCAATGGACCATCCCAAAAGACGTGATCACTCTTTGCTGATCTCCAGGAGTCCTTCCAATCAAATTTTACTGAAGACCAGTATATTACCAAAATGTTGCCCTGGGACCCTGGAAGAGAGGAATAGGGAAAGGGAGGGAATGAAAAGAGCTCTGATGTTTTCCTTATGGCTTGACATTGGGGTGAGGAGGGCTCAGGTGCAGGACAGTAAGGTCTTGGCTTGCCGGTCTGATGGCCACGCATGGGACACATGGAAGGATAGAGCGTCACAGAATTTTCAGTGTCAATATATAACTTGTGATATGTTGTGGTTATATAAATTTGTGGTTGTTGTTGATCAAAATGTTCTGCATCTTCATATTAAGAGGACCTCAAAGTAGAAAATGATGGCTTTCTGTAGAGTAAGTATATTTTCCCCAGCATACTGAGTGGGGGGTGCTTATCAAGTCAAGTATGTTACCAAAAATAGTAACTTGGACTCTAAGGACAGGAGATCATTCATTCACTCACTCATTAACTCATTCATTTGCTCACCCATTCGTTCATATACTCATTCATTCATTTAGTCACTCATCCAGCAAATATATTTTGAGCACCTACTATGTATCAGGCATGTGTCCTGGAGATACAGAAGTCAACAAAATGAATACGATCCCTGCTCTCCTGGTATGTGAATTATAGTGGGGAAGACAAATAATAAACTAACAACCACAAAAATAGAAAAGATAACTTTAGACAAGGATGAGCATTATAGAGATAATAAACTTGGTGATGTGATGCAGAGTTCTGGGGGTTAAAGTTCAGGCTACTTTAGATGGGATGGTCAAGGAAGACTTCTCTGGGGAGGGATGTTGCAGCTGAGACTTGAACAATGGGGAGGAGCCAGCCACACAAAGATCTAAGGTGATGGTTGGTAATCCTCACAGAATTCATGAAAATTACCTGGGATCTTTATAAAAATACTGTGATGGGTCCCACTTCCAGAGGTTTTGATTTAATCAGTTTAGAGATGAGGCTTAAGGTTATTACAACGTGTAGCCAAGAGCCTTGGTGCTGCCACTGTTAAAGCGATCGACTGCTAACCAAAAGGTCGGCAGTTTGAAACCTCCAGCAGCTCTGTGGGAGAAAGATGTGGTAGTCTGCCTCCGTAGAGATTTACAGCCTTGGAAACCCTATGGGGTCGCTATGAGTTGGAATTGACTGGACAGCAATGGGTTTGGTTTGGTTTGAGTTTAATGGGTATCCAGTGCTGCAAACCACATATCTAGACTAGAACTTTCTAGGTGAAACAGCAAGTGCAAAGGCCCTGAGGTAGAGTGGTATTTGGAGTGTTTTACGTCACCTGGAGTTTCTACTTTGGAGTGTTTCCAAAGTAGAAAGAAGGTGGTGACTGAAGCAGAGGGAGGTAGGAGATAGAGCTGGAGAAGTGGGCAGGGATTATATTGGCCAAGGTGAGCTGGTAAGCTTGCCATGGCTCTAGAACTGGATCCCTGAAGTACACAGGAAAAAGGGCTCCGGGCTGCATGCAGAGGAGGGCATTGTCTTATAAGCAGCCAGGGAGGGTAGGGTGGGTGGGAAGAAGAAAACACTCATACATTTCACTTCTTCAGTGTCATCAAGAAGCAAACCAATTTCAACTGCAGAACTTCTCTAGTTATCAGCCTGCCTGTTTTCCTGGGGTGATCAATCTATGAAAAGTTTCCAAACTGTGTTAAAACTGCCAGTTTCTCAGCAAACAGCACAGAGAGTACTTTCCAGGGAGAGAAGTTCAATAATTAAAATGAGTCAGCACTGAAGAACTGGAGGGCGGTTTGATCTAGTTTAGCAACCAACATTTTCTTAGCAGAAAAATGTAATATCCATAATACATTATTTTGTGCCAAACAGAAGTCAACTAGAACAGAATTGTCTCAGGAGAGACCAAGGGCGGCTTGCCAGAAAATCTTTTGGAAGCTAACAGGAAACCTGGTCTTCAAAAGCTGGAGTTGGGGAGTGGTTCTTGGGGCCATGTCTCAGGTGCCTGCAGGTTGGAGAGGCTTCCAGAACTGTTCTGACATGGCTCTCCCCTCACTCCCTCTGCTGGAGCTCTAAAGGGCAGATAAAGACAAGGCCCAGCCTGTCTGAACACCTGGAGTAAAAGCCCAGCTTCTATCTTCACCACCACCAGAAAGACCTACTGAATATTGGGAAGCTCTTATCGTAGGCTTTAGGTTTGCATTTGCCTGGGATGCCACAGCAGGAGGTGGGCGTTGGGGTGATTTTTGCTTTTCTGAGAAAAGAAGAGCAGCTAAAAAAGAAAATTGCTTTCTCTGGGTGGCAAGCATCCCTGCAAAACATCCTCCCACTGCGTTTCCAAGAAGAGTGCAAACTGCCAACCCGGAAAGTGGCTTGGCTTGAAGTCTAAGTCCTGGTGAGAGGCTGCAAGAAGCTCCACCCATGCCTGCTTGCTGCACAGTCTCTCTTCCTGGGGCTGGCTCTCCAACTTCAAGGGAAACGGAGAAACTGGCTCCATTCTGTCCTCCCGAAGTTCACGCAATTAAGAGCCAAACCAAATTTGCGTTAGATTATGCCAAAGACTAAACAACATTTTGCTTTATTTTTTATTCTTTGCTTCACTGACAACAGTTCAAGAGAGGAAGCCTTCAATTAGAGTAGCAGAAAATACTGATTAGAATCAATCAACACCTCTAGAAGTTTAAACTCTTCAGTTAATTAAATGGTTCAGTAAACGTGAAGCTAAACTCACAGAGATCGTGACGTATAAAAGGATGTTAGATTTTTAAAAAACAGGTAATTATCCAACTAGCTCAATATCAGCCTCACCAAAGGCTCTACGGAAACGATCAGTCTGGGCATTAATTTCAACGCAGCTCACACCATTACTCAAAAGCAAAAACTCCGGACTCCTACCAGTGGATGTGATGTTCTCACAAAGAACTGGTTTGGAGATGGACTCTATGGGGAAACTGGCGATGATCATGTGGTTTTGAATGGTCTGGAATATTATAACAGACCACTCTGTTCCCTTGCCCTCAACACAAACAAAACCATGCAAACAAAAATAGATCTTGCTGATTTTGTTTCATTTTAGGGAAGGCCCAATCTGAATGAGGGAAAACATGGAATCCAGATTCTTTTCAAAGACCTGTACTTTGTAACTCTTCTGCTGCAAGAGAAACTCAAACTAGACGTCTTTGGTTGGGCTCCCTTAGACACAGACTGAGACAGGGAGTCGGGATAAGTGCGTAAGTGATGTATTGAGGACGCCCTCTCCAGAGGCGGGGAGGGAGGGAAGCAAGATAGGGAAGGGGCAAAAGACTGAACAAGGATGTGGACTCAGCTGGAGACAGCTTCAGTATGAGCCCACGGGGAATCCCTGGAGTGTGAATTACACACCAAAATTAGTCCCAAACTGAGGCAAGAGGCTAGCCCATTATGCGTCCATCCTGTAGCCATTGTCATTCCGCTGAGGGTGGGATGGGAGTGTTGGGGGTGTGGCCGCCCGACGTTTAAAAACAAACCAACCAACCCAAAACAATAGCCATGGAGTTGACTATGACTCATGCTGATCCCATGTGTGTCAGATTAGAACTGTGCTTCATAGGGTTTTCAATGGTTGATTTTTCAGATGTATGTCTTTCCGATATACCTCTGGATGTACTTCCGGTTAATGACTGAGTGCGTTATCTGTTTGCATCACTTAGGGATTCCCCTGGGCATTTGTTGTTGTTGTTTGCCATCGAGTAGATTCCAACTCATATCGACCCTATATGACACAGTAGAACTGCCCCCATAGGGTTTTCTAGGTTGTAATCTTTACTAGAGCAAATCACCAAGTATTTTCTGCCGCGGAGCCACTGGTTGAGTCGAACAGCAGACCTTTGGTAGGTTAGCAGCCGAGGGCTTAACCATTTCGCCACCAGGGGTCCTTCCTGGGCATTTCCAAAAGAAACACCCACTGCTGTGGAGTTGATTCAGGCTCATAGCGACCCTACAGGACAGAGTGGAATTGCCCCATAGGGTTTCCAAGGAGCTACTGGTAGGGGAAGACAATTCCCTAGGGAAGGACCAGCTGTGAGATGTGATCAGTCAAAGTCGTAGCTGATCGGGGGATGGGCACAGTGGCCAGAGATAGGCTCTGGGAGGGGTCTTTCTTACTGGACCAAGGAACTTCTGCCTCATAGAGGTTGTTGGGTGATCTCAGGCAAAGGCAAAGCTGACAGTTATCATTGATGAACAAGCCCATTCTACAGTGTGAGCTGCTCCAGGCTTTACACTATCTTGTTCATCTCAGTCAACACATGTGTGTTAATGAAAGGGGAACAGACCACTTATAATGTCAACTAGAGACAGAGCATCTTTCATGCCCTTTCCCAACATTTCACAAACACACATTTGAAATCCTCATCCATTGCTGGGGGGAATGTAAAATGGTACAGCCACTGTGGAAAACAGTTTGGCAGTTCCTCAAAAAGTTGAACATAGAACTACCATATGACCCAGCATTCCTAATCCTAGGTATATACCCAGAAGTGAAGGCTGGGACGCAAACAGGAACCTGTGCACCGATGTTCATTGCAGCACTTTTCACAATACCCAAAAGATGGAAACAACAGAAAAGCCCATCAACAGACGAATGGATAAGCAGAACGGGGTATTTCCATACAATGGAATACTACTCAGCCATAGAGAAACGAAGTCCTGACGCATGCCACACATGGATGAACCTTGAAAATATGCAGAGTGAAATAAGTCAGTCACAAAAAGACATATATTGTATGATCTCACTTATATGAGATAAGGAAATACGTAGAAACCGAAGATTATTAATGATTACCACGGGTGGGTGGGACGGGAGAGTGGGAGTTTTTGCTAACAGCGGTAGTGGAATGATTTGGAAAATTGTATATGTGGAAATTGTTGAGATGGCTTCTGTTTTGTTATGTATATTTTCATCACACACATACAAAAAACATAAAAACAAAAAACCCATCTATTTGAGATAAAACAATAATATGCTAGTTCATTTTTCTTGGATCAACAATCAATGCCCATGGATGCAGCAGCTAAAAAATCATATGACATATTGCATTGGGAAAATCTGCTGAAAAAGACCTCTTTAAAGTGCTAAAAGCAAAGATGTCACTGTGATGGCTAAGGTGCGCTTGACCCAAGCCATGGTGTTTTCAATTGCCTCGTATACATGAGAAAGCTGGACAATGAAAAAGGAAGACAGAAGAAAGAATTGATGCATTTGAATTGTGGTATTGGTAAAGAATATTTAATATACCATGGACTGCCAGAAGAACGACAAAAATCTGTCCTGGAGGAAGTACAGTCAGAATGCTCCTTAGAAGCAAGGATGGTGAGACTTTGTCTTGCTTTCTTTGGACACGTTGTCAGGAGGGACCAGTCCCTGGAAAAGGACATCATGCTTGGTAAGGCAGAGGGTCAGTGAAAAAGAGGAAGACCCTCAATGAGATGGATTGACACAGTGGCTACAACAATGAGCTCAAACATAGCAATAATTGTGAGGATGGCGTAAGACTAGGCAACATTTCGTTCTGTTATACATAGGGTCGCTATGAGTCAGAGCCAACTTGATGGCATCTAATAACAATAACAACGTGTTAGTTCAGTTTCAGTCTCTCCAGAAGACCTGGGTTGGAGCCCTAGAGTAGCTTCCCATTAGGTATGTGGTTTTGGATCTCAATTGTCCAATCTTTAGAATAGGAAAAATAGAACTTCACAGGGCTTTCGTGAGGATTAAGGGAAAAGGCAGATGAAAATGCTTAGTAATTTGGCTTTTTTCTTATAAAATATTTTTCTTTGACCAAGAGGCTAGAGTGCAAGAATAGAGATACTTAAAGCCAAAGGGTTAGACACATCTGATAATAAACAATTATTCTATGTAAAGATGAAGCAATACTGGATCTGTGCTGTAAAGTCAACAGGCACAAAGGAGTGATATTGATCTACAGACACAATTTTAGGAATAAATCTATTACATAAAATGAGGCTGACCTAGAGGTCAGTGTCTCACTGTTCTATGCTCCAACATAGTTTGCAGCACAGGCTCTGAGCTCCCCTTAACTAGAGAAATTGTGAGCTACAAGTAAAACATGAGTTTTCCCCATGTGTGCTGGCCATTTGAGAGGTCTCTATTCACAACACTTACTACTCCTTCTCAGACTATATGAGGTGACTACTCCTTTTTTGGGTTTGCCAAAAACAAATAACACTTCTTCTCATCTGCTGTGAGAGCAAGGGGAGAGTGAGTGGATTTGTCAGGACAGGACATGGTTACTGCAGGAGTTCTGTGTCCTGGTGCCCACACCACCTGTGTGGTGGTCTGTCCTGGGCCTCCACAGATTCTTACTGGGCAGCTGTTCATGGGGTCAGGACAGAACATTATCTCAGAGATTCAGCCAAACAATAAATTGGAAGTCAAGTTTTCATTCTTAGGGAACATGAAGACTTCATTTATCCAACCAGGTGACTCTTCCAGAAAGTGTTTTCCTATTTTAGAGTTCCTAAAGAATTGAGAGCTGCTACTTAAGGTGGCCTTCTCTCTCTCTCATTGAATGGTCTGAACATGAGAGGCGGCTGTGCCTCACATTCCTGACTAAAGAATGGACTAATGGCTGAACTTCAGACATGGCCGTAAGAAGGAAGGGGCCTATGATTGGCCATTGCTTGATCTGGCCATGATGACGGCCAGGGCATACATATCTAACAGGCAGGTGTAAGAGGACAGTTTGAATCCTGCATTGTTTGAACCCATCAAAGATGTTCATCAGGGACAAGAGATCCATCTCTTCGCTCTCTTTCCTCTCCCCTCCTGCTCCTACTCAGCCTGCCAGGATTGAACCCTTGTTGGGACAAGAGCCGCCCCCTCAGGTAACGTCAACGGCATGGTTCAAGTACTGTCTCACCCATCTACTAGATGGATGACCTTGGTCATCTCATTAAGCCACTCTTAGCCTCAGTTCCCCCCACATTATCTTCGTGGAGGGTCATTTAAGCATATTCTTGTGTTCCCCACAGAATTGTAGACCTCAACAAGTGTTGCTGAACTGAATAGAAAATTCTTTCCTTTATACATTCTTTAACCTTACAGCCCTGAAATTGCTACTGAACAATGAGAGGGAATTGATTTTCCATTAGAAAGTCCAAGATTCACCAAGTTCATGGTGGGTCCAGCATTTGGTCATCAGGTTTATGGTCTTTCTTGCTTTAAATATGCAGGTGAGGGGATCTTAAGCAGGTTGGGACAAAGAGTAGCTCAGTGTTATGTAAATAATTTGTAAAATAGTTGCTGTCATCTTTGGAAACGTACTGCAGTGAAGAATTCTGCTGCACCTCGTTTTATACAAGGATGTTATAGACAGGAAGTAGCGGGCACTTCCTCAAATGTTCACACCTTTTCCTCTGACCTCACTCCAGTCCCTGCTTCCCTTCTGGGAGCTCATCAGAGCATACTACACATCAGCATGAGTGCAAAACTACGTTATGGAGAAGAGGGATTTGATGAATCATAAAATCCCAGAGTCCAGAATAAATAGCCACTGAATAAAATAAACACCACCAACCCCCCCACATAAATGATGCATAACATCTCCTGCAAATTGAGGTATGAAGGCATGAAATTTTAAACTCCTAGATGGCTCCCCATCTGTTATTTTCAGCTTGTCCTCACAAAAGTTGTGCAACAGCTACATCATTCACCACCGAACTTAGATAACACTGAGCTCAGCCTATTGCTGAGAAGTAGACTGGGAAGTTGAGTTACTGGGGAATTGAAGGCCAGGTCCATGTTGTATCTATCTTTGCATCCTGATACAGACTTGGAACCTAGTAGGTCTAGTGTTTCCTGAACATTTCTAATTGAGGTGGAGAAATACCTCTGCCCAGGAGAGGTAAAGACCCGCAGATGTCTTTTATAAATGATATCCGAGCCCTATGTTTGGGTGACATAAGGGGTTAAATATGTGGAGATGGAGATGAACCTGGGTTTTCCAGTCTTTTAAGGAGTCCCTAGGTAATGCAAATGGTCAACACGCTCAGCTGCTAACCGAAAGGTTGGAGGTTCAATCTACCCAGAGGTGCCTTGGAAGAAAGGTCTGGTGATCTACTTCCAAAAAATCAGCCATTAAAAACCCTGTGGAGCACAATTCTACTCTGACACACATGAGGTCACCGTGAGTCAGAACTGACTCAACAGTAACTGGTTTAGTTTGGTTTTAAGGAGGCAATAAGGTGGGCTTTGAGGCCAGACAACACTGGCTAGAGTTTGGTTCTCAGTTCTGGAACATAATAGCTATGTGATCTCTGAACCCTGGTTTTCCACAGGGGAGACTGTAATAACAACAGAAACAAATAACAATTCTACCTTCATAGCATTATTTCAAGCCAAATTGTACAATATACCCAGAGTGACTAAAATACAATAGGCATTATATGAATGCTTGTTTCCACGCATGCCTTCCCACCCACTTCAATAATCTGACCTATTTCCATTGGTCCAACCTTTTGCTCCAAATTCAAGACTCATTCCAACCTTGTGGGTGTGTGACTTTTTACCCCTAATGTGCATCTTTCCAACAGAACAAGTGTGGGTATTCTATTAATCCAGGATATACTTTGAAATGTTCTTTACTTGAAAAAATAAGGAGAGGGATTCATTTTCACAGATACGATTCATACAAGTAATTCTACTAAAGAGTAGGTTTGGGATGGCTTCAGGGCTTCCTGTATCCCTGCCCCCTTATCAAAATTAACAGCATGCCATGTACTTTTATACATTTTCTTATTTGACACTCAAGATAGCCATGGGAGAAAGTTTGGACTAGACATATTATCACTGTTTTCCAAAAAGAGGAAATAGAATCTCAGAAAAGACTGACTTATAATAAAAGAATCAAAGCATATTAAACCTGGAGGGTGTCTTGGAGAGCGTGTGGTACAATCTCTTCATTTTCTGATCATAAAATGAAGCCTGGATCAGAAAGTGACTTGCCCAGGGCCACATGGTCAGGGTCAAACTGGGATTGAAAGCCATTTTTCTTGAATACTAATTTGGTGCTTTTTCCTTTGGTTATATCAGTTAGCTCTCAAATGCAGATTTTCTTTTTAGCAAATCTAGAGTTTACCCCCACCTCCCCATACCACCATCTTCGAAAAATAGGCTCTTCAAGAAGTAAGTTCCCTTCTTGTTGTGACAACGAGTGGCTAGTTGATTGGAACAATATGATTAGACCAGCAACACTAACTCAGCTGTATCAATGAGACTTTCAAGATGGTACCTGGTTCCCCCTCACAGGACTGGATCAAATGGGAAAGTTTCCCACTGGACAGCCGGGGGGAAGAAGAACATCAGGGATGAGTCAAACCTGGACATGTTTTTATTCAAGCTACCTCAGAGCATGTAGTTGATGGAAGAACCACAACTGTGACAGGAAAGACCAAGGTTAGAGCTGAAAAACTAGTGCTGAATGTCAAGTACAAAGGGTAAGTCTAGCGCTAACATTGGAGAATGGGTCATGAAGTTGAAGCCAACAGATTCAAGCATAGGATGGATTCAGCATGAGGAACAGTGGTTCAGAAACAAGGATGTGAACAGTAAGTTAAGTGCTATACAGTGCCTGGAATGTGGTGTGGGGACAAGTATGTGACTTGGACATGTTGTTCCTGAATGATCCTGTAGGTATCATCTCTGGGAAAAATGTACATTGCAGGGAAGTAACTAGTCTTATACTATCAAAGAATTGTGTATATATGTGTGTGTGTGTCATTATACATATACACATATATACATATGTGTATATATATATGTATATATTTGGAGGGTCTTTGGGGAAGTTTTTTGAAACTCAGTTAGTTTATCTTCCCTTTGATGTGAGAAAAGCAGAGTCAGACTGAAATCTTTTTTAACCTGCTTGCCATTCATATGGGGTGCTTGCTGATGCTTTTATCTTTGCTGAAATCAGAATCCTTTACATCTGACTATGCTGGTGCAGTGCTGTCTGGGCTTCAGTGTGAGACTCCCCACCCCCGCCCTGCCCTCTTCCTCCATCTGTCCTCACATTTCCAAGTGAAGATAAAAAGCCTGGTACTCATTAGCTGGGCACCGCTGCACCAAGTCCACCAATGTTTACTAGGTGCCCACGGGGTGCATGCCATTGCCCTGGGCACCTTTAAGAGAAGCCAGCGGCCCAGGCATCCCCACATCTCCTGCCCTGATTCCTGGCTCCCAACAGCGCCGCAGGGCTGCTTGGGCCTCAGGAACATTGGCAGCAGACTGACAAGCCGGGTGAATGATAATCAGTATTACGAGGGGCCTGGAAGCTCGGAGTTTTGAGGGGACTGGAAAGCAATGAGGTTTTGGTGGATTGAATTCGAAAGCGTGAGAGATTTTGTAAACAGCCACTCTAAGTGAACGAAGGAGCTTCAGCTAAGTCCAGTTTACATTGTTCTTGCAGAATGCAAGCACACATACTCTCCTGCTTTACGTAATTGATATAATATGAATTAATGTTGCCATAATAAAGGACATCCCTTGGGTGGGAGATGTGTTGAGGTTATCTGGTCCCGCCCACTTATTTTCTACTTAAGGAAACTGTTTTCCATATATATGCTTAGGAGGGTCTAGTTGGGATATTCAGTTTTAAGTAACATGAAGATTCAGAATGAGTTTTTCTCTGTAAATACTGGCCATTTCCAACAAAAGTGTAGGATGGGCTAGTAGCTCCATTTTTGGATGCAGTAAAGAGGTCCACTGCCTCTGAATAAAATACCATTCCCCACATCTGTCTTTGCCTAATGAAACTGCATTCTCTGAACTTGGGAAATCAAAACCAGTTAGATTTGTCAGGGGTGGAGGATTGTGGGTAAATGTTTCCTTTCTTTTATTTTGTTTTCTTGAAATATTATGATGTCTGTGCAAGCAGAAAAGCAATTACCTGCACTCTAAAAGAATGAAGGTTTGCAATTGCAAATACAATGTAAGAGAGACTATTTCCCTTCCTGACTGGAGAACAAAATTAAACTGTTGCCTGTCCCTGAGGATCCAGGGAAAATTCCATCTTCTTCATGAAATTTCCCCTTAAACATCTCTGTGTCTCTCTAGCATCTAGCACATCGGTGTGAGCCTACTGGTAACTCAAGAAATCCTTGTTGAAGATAAAGGGCATTGTAATAGCTAATGATAATGATAACAGTTACCATTGTTGAGTGTCTACTGGGAGTCAGCACGGCAGGGGGAGCTTTATAGTCATCATCTCTAGTCCTCATGACAAACCAGCAAGGAAGGAATTCTGTCCCCATTTTACCAACGGTCAGGCAGAGATTTGAAGTGATAAAGACCTTGTCAGAGACCACACTGTTACTACACGGCAGGGTTAGAACTCGAAAGTTCTAGCAGAAAGTTTCACAGACTCCAAAGCTTATGCTCCAGACTTAGCTCTCTGTGACTCCTATGTGGGACAGGACACACGCTACCGCAACTGGCAGGTATGTTCCTCTCTATTCCTACCTGGACAGGCTAAATTTTAAAGAGCATGCCAGATCCCCTCTGAAGACAGCTTTGGGAATAACCCACATGAGAAAGGGCCAGTAAGCCAGTCCGGTTTCTTTGTGTTCCCATTGCTTGAACATTAATAGAATGCACCTCTTGCCTTTTCCAGTTTCACTAAATGTCAAGTTTTCATCAGCAGAAGCCATCTTTTTCAGGGAGGGAAGTGTGCACTTCTGCCCAGTGGGTTAACAAAGACAAGGAGGGACTTTGCTAGTAAACCCCTCCACGGGAGGGCCAGTTGTGTAGCCCTCCATGGTGTCTCCACACATCCTTCACACTTGCTGGCTAACAGATGAAGGATGGTTGTTGGCTTCTCTTCCCTTACCCAGCACATCAAGAACAGAGTGTTTGCTCACTGAGTGGGACCTCTGTCCTCTCAGGTTTTCTGTCTTGTCTCTCTATCTATCCTGCATGCCTGTCCCTCAGGCCTGAGAAGAAGGCAGGTTTGATGAACAGTTATTGTTCATGTATTTGTTCATTTATTCATCCATTTATTTCTTAATTCACTTTACAGAGTGCCTCCCCTCTGCTGGGCTTTTGTGCGCTTTGGTAGGGACAGAGAGAGAAGTAAGACAGAAATTCTGCACAGTCTTGGGCATGAGAAGACCTGTGAGTGTAAAAAAATGTGATGTGCAATAAGAACACAGGTGCACATTCTGTGGGCACCCCAAGGAGCTATTAACTGTGTCTGGAGTGGCATTGAAGATGCTGGTGGGGCAAGGGGCATAGAAGTTATCAAAGAAGTCTTCATAGCTGACTTGGACACCTGAACTGAATTGTGAAGGCGAAGTATGATTTGAGAAGCAGGTAAGGAGGGTGGGGGGGAGAGTGTGTGAACTGCTTGTGCAAAGGCCTGGAGGTATGAAGAACATGAAATTTTCAGAAAAGTATTTGGAAAGTTACTTTTTTGTCCTCTGTTTCTGTAAATCTTGTTCTCCTTTAAGGTCCAGCACAAGTCCCACTTTCTCCAAGAAGCCAACCTAGACTACCCCAGGAAACACCCTGGCCTCCTTTTAAAGTAATTCTGTAGCATTATTTGTCTACACTTCATCATCTAGTACCTTGTGTTGTTACTTAACTCTGCAGCGCATACTATTTTTTCCCCTAACTATACTGGTAGCTCTTAGAGAACACAGAATATATACCCACACACTCTGCTCTCCTATCATGACAAGCAGAGCACAGAGTACTTTGAAATACTACACACCTAGAATGAGACTGTCAGTGCCAGAAAAAAAGACTTAGAGATCTTCCAGAGAACTGCCTTCATTTGACAACGTGAGGTTCCGAAGAGGGAATCAAACTGCCCACTTTCATGAAACCATTTGGTGACACAGAGGGGATCAGAACCCAGGTCTTCTGATTCTCAAGCAGTGCTCTGTCTGCTGCATCAGCTGTTTCCCTATCTGTTGAATAGATGGGTAGATGGATGGGTGGATGGATGGATGGATGGATAGACGGATGGATGGAGAGGTATCGTGGGTGTGTGATGTGTGTCAACTGCAGCCTTGTTGCAATGCAGCCCACTCTTCAGCCATGCACTAGGTCCCTTCACTCTTCTCCCTGGAGCTCCTGCCTCATCTTATGGAAGAAAATCCCTCATTTCCAGAAGCCAAGACTCGTCAGCAATGGACTAACTCCTACCAGAACCTTCTAAGGACACTTTTTAAAGAGCAGCTGGTGTTGGGGGTACGGGGAGAAGAAACGAAACTTAATCTCCTACTTGCACTTTCAGTTCTTCAGAAAGACCTTAATCCTTGTTTTTGGCAAGTGTTTTCAGAATAATAATTAGCTGTGGAATGGGAGGAGGATCCCACACATTTTTAATAAGCCTAGATTAATATGATGTCACCAAGTTGAAGATTTTTATTCACTTTTAAGTGAACTTTCCCTTGTCTCAGAGCCTTTGATTGGGAAAATCTTTATGAACAGCGGAGGCTGCATGGCAGCGATGCCCAGGAGTAGCCTGATCACATATAGTGGCTCAGGGGAGTCTCAAGCCAAGCTGTGACTTATTGCAGCTATGTGCTAGGAAGTGGGCAGTCTTTCCTTTTTTTTGTCAAAATGAGATAATAATGATATTCTCTTACATTTGTAAAGATCTACTCGCAAAGTACTTTGCACTTGGCAAAGCACTTTTATAGATTCATTTATTTTTTTAAGACATCATTGTTTTTATTGCATGTCCATCCTATTTACTGAATATTTACTGAGTGCCTAATGGTTTGCAGTTGACTACTAACCTTAAGATTGGTGGTTTGACCCACCGAGTAGCACCGCAGAAAGTAGGACTGGTGATCTGCTTCCGTTAAGATTACAGCCAAGAAAACCCTATGGAGCAGTTCTACTCTAACACATGGGGTCACAAAGAGTCGGAATCAACGCGACAGCAATTAACAACAACGTTACCATTCTAGATATTAGGGACACAGCAGTGAATAAGAAGATGGACAATGTTCCTAATATTACTTGGATTACATTTTTTTGTAACTTTTTATTTTGAAATAATTTTAGATTTACATAAGAGTTGTAAAGATAGTACAGAAAGTTCCCATATGCCTTTCATCAAACTTCCCTTAATGCTATCATCTTACATAACTGTGGTACCTTTTTGTGAAAACTAAGACATTAACATTGGAACAACACTATGGTACAACACTGGTAGAGACTATAATCAGATTTTTTCAATTTGTCCACCACTCTCCTTTGTTTGCCTCAGGATCCAAACCACAGTCATTCACTTGTCATCTCTCCTCTGTCTCCTGTCTGTGATAGCTTCCTAGTCTTTCTTTCCTTATTTTTCACGATCGTAACATTTTTGAAGAGTACTGATTGGAAATTTTGCAGAGTATCCCTCGATTTGAGTTTGTCTGACGTTTTCTCGTGATTGGACTGAGGTTATGGACTTTGGGATGCAGATCACAAAGGTAAAGTGGCCAAGTTTTGTCTGATGTCTTCTCGTGATTGGACTGAGATTATGGACTTTGGGATGCAGATCACAAAGGTAAAGTGGCCAAGTTTTGTCTGATGTCTTCTCGTGATTGGACTGAGATTATGGACTTTGGGATGCAGATCACAAAGGTAAAGTGGCCAAGTTTTGTCTGATGTCTTCTCGTGATTGGACGGAGATTATGGACTTTGGGATGCAGATCACAAAGGTAAAGTGGCCAAGTTTTGTCTGATGTCTTCTCGCGACTGGACGGAGATTATGGACTTTGGGGTGCAGATCACAAAGGTAAAGTGGCCTTCTCATCACACCATGTCAGTGCATACCTGATATCCACGTGACATCACTGGTGATGCTCACCTTATCACCTGGTTAAGGTGGTGCCTGCTGGCTTTCTCCACTGTCAGGTTACTATTTTCCCATTCCCATTCTCTATTCTTTGAAGCAAAAGTCACTTAGTCCAGCTCACACTCAAGAGGAGGAGAATTAGCAGAACTTACTTTTTAGAGAAAGGAGATAGAAAATATGCAAGTAAATGGATAAATATAGGCCAAGAACAACTATCAACCAGTAATAAATAAATGCTGGGCAGAGAATTAAAAGTGGGTGATGTGATCGTGAGTGGCTGGGTGTGCAGGGATGATTTCAACTGAGATAGAATAACAAGAAGGAGGCAGGAAGGGCATTCTAGGGAGAGGGAACAGCTTCCAAAGCAGGAACAAGCTTGGCATCATCAGACCACGTCACTCCTCTGCTCAAAACCCTCTAATGGCTCCCATCCTACCCAGAGGGAAGGTCAAAGCCTTTACAGTGGCCCATAGACCCTGCAGGATGTGCATCTCTCCACCCCCACCTCTCTGACCTCATACTTCCGTACTCTCCCCCAGCTCACTCTCCTCCAGCCCCACTGGCTGCGACCCCTGAGGAAATTCTCTTCTGCCACCTATCCTCATGGCTGGCTCCCTCACTTCCCTTAAGGTTTTACTCAAATGTCATCTTCGACCTTTCTATTAAAAATAGCAGCATGCCCCTACCCCGGCACCCCAACATTCTCACCTGCTCTTTTTTTCATATCACACATCACTTTTTAAGCTCCCTATGTGGTGCAACTGTTAACCTAAAGGTTGGCAGTAAGAACCAACCCAGCGGTGCCGTAGAAGAAGGGCCTGGGGATCTGCTACATGAGTTGTACTGTATCGTATCATTTCTGCTAAATCTAATAAACCTCTGTTTTCTCTAATGGTGTGGGTACTGAGGTTACACTTGCTTTCAGCAAACACAAAAGGTAAGTCAACTCACACGGTTGAATAAGGGGAAATAAGTCTTGAATAGAAATCTCCCTCAAGTGGCCAATGAATCAGGACAGAAGCTGAATCAGTGGGGCCTAAATGCAAAGTCCATCACCCATCTGTCAGTTTGTCCTCCTGTGGTGGCTTGCCCATTGCTATGATGCTGGAAGCTATGCCACTGGTATTTCAAATACCAGCAGGGTCACCTATGGTGGACAGGTTTCAGTGGATCTTCCAAATTAAGACAGACTAGGAAGAAAGGCCTGGAGATCTACTTCTGAAAATTAGCCAGTGAAAACCCTGTGGATCGCAACAGAATACTGTCTGATATAGTGCTGGAAGATGAGCCCTCTAGGTTGGAAGGCACTCAAAATATACAGTAACCACAACAATGGACTTGAGCTTACCAAAGACTGTGAAGCTGATGCAGGACTGGGCAATGATTTATGCTGCTGTATGTGGGGTCACTATGAGTTGGAGCCCACTCAAAGGCAACTAAAACAACAACAACAACAACAAAAAAAAGCAAAGTATAACGTGTATTCCTCTGCATTCCCACTGCGGGCAGTGCTTTCTCCTAGCACAGCACTCAGCAAAACATACTGCAAGTGTCTTCTTACGAGAATGGAAACTCTTTGAGGACACGGATTGTGTATTAGTCATATTTGAACCTGAACCCCAAAACCCATTGCTGTCAGTTAATTTTGACTCATAGTGACCTTATAGGATACAGGAGAAGGGCCCCATAGGGTTTCTAAGGTTATAATCTTTACCGAAGCAGACTGCCATATCTTTCTCCCACGGAGCTGCTGGTGGGTTTGAACCACTGACCTTTTGGTTAGCAGCTGAGTTCTTAACCTCTGCAAAACCAGGGCTCCATATTTCAACCTAACCAAAAACAAACAAACAAACAAAAAACCCAAACCCTTTGCTGTCGAGTTGATTCCGACTCATAGCAACCCTATAGGACAGAATAAAACTACCCCATAGGGTTTCCAAGGAGTGGTTGGTGGATTCTAACTGCCGACCTTTTGTTTAGCAGCCGAGCTCTTAACCACTGTGCCACCAGGGCTCCATATTTGAACTTAGAGACTGGCCAAGTAATTCACACAGTAGGAACTCAAATATGTGTCTGTGAGGAATAAATATTATTCATTATAAAGAGTATTTGGATTATTCATTATTTTGGATTAGTCATTCGTCTGTTTCCTGGATGAGGGAAGTATTAGATGCACGAATCAGACGTTGTCAAACCCTACGATGCAGGAACATATTCTCTCAAGTTGAAATCTCTGAAGTTATTGGCCATTATTTCCCAGTAGAAATGTTTTGTAAATCTGGCCACAAAGATCAACAGGGATTAAGTGAGGTTAAGGGATTAATGTGTATTTGCAGTGAAGCAAGTCATAGTATAGCCGAGGAAGTAGCTGGTTTTGCAAATTTTACCCTGATCCCTGCTCTTAAGTCAAGCAAACACTTTTTTTGCCTTTGAAAAAGAAATTCAACACATGCCAGCATGAAAAAAAAAAAGCCTCTCCAATATTAAAGGTCCACTGTAACTAAACTTTTAATTAAAAGGAGCACCAAAATTAAATAACAAACCCTGCAATGTTGATGAAGCTCAGCCTCTGCCCAGGAGAGCTGTGTGCTTCTAACCCGTTGGCATTTTTCAGAACATTAATAGTGGGAAAACTATCCCCGTGGATATCCTGGTCTTAAACATTCAGAAGGTCTTTGGAGTGTGCCCCACATCTGAGACTCTTAAAAAGTTACGTCAGCACAAGGGATGGAATAAGTCCTTGGGTTGTTCTGGTGTCTTGAAAGGAATAGACACTGGATAGGGTTGTCATAGGTGAATCACATGTGGCCAGATGAGATGGTCCCTGACTGAGGTGGGCAGGGAGCTGGGTTGACTCTCATCCAAGAGACTCAACACTAAGGAAGGGCAAATGGAGCCTCATCAATGTACAACTGGGAACAGTGTACACAATTCTTTTCTGTTTTGCTCTGAATTTTGGAAACTGATAGCGAGATAAGAGGTCAGACATGTCTGAAGGCCCGTGGATGATGCTAGAAGTGTTCTTCTTTTTTTGCAGGGGAAGATTTTTGTTTTAACTCTTCTGTCCCAGTATTAGACCATGTGTCCTTCCAAAAGTTTGGATTTTTTTAATTCAAGATATCTCATCAGTCTACTACTGGATGAGAAAACGAAGGAGGGGGCTGGAGACCGACATTCCTGACACTGCTCTGTGCCAGGCGCCGTGCTAAGGTTCTTTATCTTGCACTATCTCATTTTCTTCAAATGAGGCTGATATTATTACCATTTTCTCATTTGGAAAGAGTTTAATGTGCTAAAGGGCACACAGTAAGTGGCAGAGCTGGCATTCAAATCTGTGTTTGCTTGATGCTAACCTCTAGGCAACTCCTTGGAGCCCACCCTAAGGTTTATGCAGAGACAGAAAGGAAGGAGAGAAAGAGAGAGAGGGATTGGCAGCCAGGAAATGAGGGACAAGGTTTGGTGCACCACCGATATCTCTGTGATGAGTAAGATTGTTGTGACACTCAGTTACAAGATGCCAGATTCTCTGAGTGAACATTCTGGATCGACCACAGTTATTCTATTAATATGTGATGTTCCTTTTGTCTGGGATGCTCTCATCCAATTGCAGCCATGTTCATACTTCTCTTTCAAAATCCTGCTGAAGTCAGAAAGCCTTGTCCAGTCCCCAGTTTTGAATCAGATGCCTCAATAGCACTTCAATTTGTGGACTTCGTCAGGTTGAACAGAAAAGGACTGTTTGTCTGTCTTTGTATATCTTCCCACCATGGTAGACATCTTTTGGGGTGTCCTCACAGCTTGCAATGCCTGGCTTCTCTGGGTAACTGCTCTCCCTACCATAGGGGCAGATCTCCCAAGACCTGTTCATTCTACATGGCTCCATCCCCCAACCCACAGCTGACTGGGTCAGAGAAGACCTCAGATGTAACCTGCGAAAATTGAATCTCTTCTTTGGAGAATTTGGAATTGGGCTGAAAAGGCAGCCAGCTAGTGAGTCCAGGACGGTCTCAATCTGAGTGGATATAAAGTTGGGATCAGCAGGGGGCCATTTCAGCCCTCCATTTGTACAGAGAATCAGACAAAAACAGCTTGTGGAGAGAATAAGGGGCAGTGGTGGCTCAGTGGTAGTATTCTTGCCTTCCACGTGGGAGACCTGAGTTCGATTCCCAGACAATGCACCTCACATGCAGTCGTCACTGGTCTGTCAGTGGAGGCTTGCATGTTGCTATGATGCTGAACAGGTTTCAGAGGAGCTTCTAGACTAAGACAGACAAGGAAGAAAGGCCTGGCAATCTACTTCCCAAAAATCAGCCGATGAAAACTCTATGGATCACAATGGTCCAATCCTGTTGTGCATGAGGTCACCAGGAGTCAGGGGCCAACTTGCTGGCAGCTAATAACAACAGCAGAGAGAATGAGAATAAAGCAGACACACAGAGATGAGGAATGGAGTAGGAGTAGTTTCCGAGCTCATGACTTTGGTTCAGTTCCTGTTTTCAGCCTCTTCCCTGGTCCAGTCGAGTCCTGTGCTATATCCCAGAGGCTTGAATGAGCTCATTACTTGTGCCCCAAAGCACCTAATCTAAGATGCCCTCAGGAATGTGAGCTCCCTGAGGACAATGCTGAGTCTGTTCATCTGTGCTGCCCTAGGCTAAGATGGAGTCTCTGAGTGGTGCAAATGGTTAATGTGCTCAGCTTCTATCCAAAAGGTTGGCGGTTCGAGGCCGCCTAGACGTACCTCAAGAGAAAGGTCTGGCGATCCACTTCCTAAAAACATCGGCCGTTGAAAACCCTATAGAGCACAGTTCTACTCTGACACACATGGGGTCGCCATGAGTTGGGATCAACTTGATGGCATCTGGTGTTTAGGTTAGTACAGCTCTTGAGATTCACTCAGCTCCATTAATATTGGTCAAATTGCACTGAATGGATACAACTTTTCTATCTAAGACATAGAAATAACACTACCTGGTCCTCCCCTAAATTGCCGTATGCTCCGGGAAATTAAATAAATGGAAGCCAAGAGCTGGTTGGTTCCATTGAAAGATGTGCTTCGCCTCACTGTCATTCCATCTCATTTCCAGTTTGAGAAGCCAGGTGTGGTGAAACGCTGAAAAGCACTCAGCAAAGAGCGAACAGCAGGAGCGAGTGACAAGTGACACAGGGTATGAAAGGGGCTTGTTTTGTTCTGTGTGCTTTGGAATCAACTTGTTTAATTAAGGTGAAAAAAAATCACCCTCCAGCTAGTAAAGAAATCCCTAAGAAAATTAAAATAATGTAAATCAAGCTAAATGAATACTCTAGCAGCAGCATTAGAGCTTGGTGGGGTTGAGTGCTTGGATGCCCCGGAGGTTTTAAACCCAAAGCCTGCAACGGCTTCGGAGCAGAAACACTCATCCTTTTGTTTGACGGCAAAGGCGGCTAAATGCTGACACCAATAGGGATTTACAGAGGAGCTTAAGGTGACAGAATCTTCTAGCTGTTCTGGCTCTCTAAAGACCAGAATTGAGACAAAGCCTAAGTGGATGATGGTGATAATACCCGGGGTTTCTTCCTAGGGGTGCTCAGTGGAGAGAAATCACTTAAAATGTAATTAAAATATACAAAGCAGAATGGTTCACGAGGAGCACATAGTTTCAAGTCAAATAGCTGATCAGCCACATGGGCATTTTACTTGGGAGGTAGCTGAATGACTGCGCATGTTCGATTGTGTGCAGGTGGGTGTGGTAGCAGTGGTGGTGGCCGAGGGTGGCGGGAGTAGTAGGGTCCATATTCGAAGCATCATAATAAGAAAAGGCCACCATCCAAGTGAACAGAACAATCTGATCTTTAATTTTTGGTGTCACATCAACAGACTTAATTTCCCAAGAATTTATCTTAAAAGAGCTATCATGGTGGCTATGTATAAAGTGTATACTTAACCTTTGGGGCAACCTCTCCAATATACCATAAAGGTTTAATTACAGATCAATGATTCTGACTCTCCAGGTAGCATGGTGACCCTCAATCAATGCTTATATATGATGATAAAATTATCCAAGAAGACTTTTACTTTTATAGGCCTTTTGGTACTGGAAGGGTTCTGATGGAGCGCCTCCAATCCATTCATTTTCTGGATGAGAGAAAGGAGATGCAGAGGGGTTAAGTGGTTGGTCTAAGATTACCTAGACATAGAGTGACCATATGATTTACTGTGCTAATTGGGGCACTTTTGAGAGTGAGAGGAGATACTATTACAATTACACCAGGGTCAACTGGTGTCAAGCTGGGCTTTCCCAGGCAAACCAGGACATGTGATGACCCTACTGAAACAGCTTGAGGCTTTGCCTCAGACTCACTGGGAATGCAGAAATGCTGTACTTGCTGAACCCTTTGTAAGAACAAGCCACCTTCTGTGGACAGGGAAGGGCTCCCCCAAGGGACTGGAGTGGGGAGAGCACTTCTTTGCATGTGCTCAAGCTCATGAGTTTTCCCAGTTCTAAACTAGGGTTAACAGGGACTTGGCTGACCTGTACAGGGCCTGTGTCGGTATTAGGAAAAGACATGGTCCTCAGGACAAACACTCTGATAAGTAGATGGTTCCTTTTGCAAAGAAAAAGGGGCCTCTTCTTCTAGGCAGGGGATCCTTAGGTGGTGCAAATGGTTAATGGGCTTGGATGCAAACTGAAAAGCTGGAGGTTTGAATTCACCTAGAGGTGCCTCAAAAGAAAGGCCTGGTGATCTACTTCTGAAAAGTCAGCTATTGAAAACTCTATGAGGCACAGTTCTACTCTGACACACATGGAGTCACCATGTGTTGGAGTTGAATCCATGGCAACTAGTACTTGTCCTCTGGGAGGCCATATTCCAGTGACTGTTGATACTGACAAGAAAATGGCACTCAGGAAAGGGTGCCAGACCTGGTTTCTTAGAGAAGGGTGTTTAGAACCAACTCACAATGGCTCATAAAATTTTTAGGACTTTTACCTCCTCTGCGATGATGCTGCCATGCAATGGATCGCTTTTGTGCGGACTTTCTCGTCATGGTCTTGTAACAACCACTTGGGTGGGACTGTGAAGATAGGGTAATTGTGGCCTATGAAGGGGATTGGTCAGTTTTGCCATCTGGGCTTGAAATGAGCCATCCCAGAGGAAGGAAGGAGAGGATCCCACCATCACCAAGGAAGTAGACCCAAGAGTGGAGCATGTCCTTTGGACCTGGCATCCTCGCACTGAGAAGCTCCTAGAAGCAGGAGACTGAGAGAGAGAGAAAGACAGAGAAGGAAAGAGAGAGAAAGAGCTGTAACACAGATGGTGAGAGGCAGTGGCAGAGAAATGGTGACAGGAGAGACTGGCAGGAAAGACGAGCAGGAGACAGCACAGTGGGCTTCCTGGCCCATGGAGTGAGAAAGCTGAGTGCCTTCGGGTGAGGCTTACTGGCGGAATGAGGTGTCTCTGGGCACTTATTGGCAAAGCTAAAAGAGCTTTGTAACACTTGTCTGATCAGGGCAGAGACTGAGGGTCAAGAAGAGGCCTGCCTGTGAGCATGGCTGGGAAGAGGCTGTCCTGACAGAAGAACTGTATCCTGAGCGTTTCTGAACTTGAATTGTAACATGTCATTTCCCTAATAAACCCCATAATCATGGGTATTGTCTGTGAGTTCTGTGTGGCCATTGCGATGAATTATCGAACCCAGCAGAGTAAAAAGTGCTGTGGGAGGGACAGTTGGTGTCAGAATCGGTAAAGATGGTGGACAGAGAAGGCAGGTCTACCCTCCCCCTCATAGGAATCAGCCTTGGGCTGTTGATCTGGATTCTCCTTCCCCCTTGGAAAGTTAGAGATGGTTAGACTCTGCCCCCACACCATTCTTACAGATGCCATTTTGGATTCTTGTTAGATACGGAAGGAGGATAGACATACTGATGATAGAAATCCTGACCCTGGAAGACGGAGCCCAAAGAAACGCGCTGTCGCTAAGAAAAGCCACATTTTTTGAGCACTCACTGCGTGCCAGGCACTGTTCTGAGCAATTTACATATATCACTTCTCTTAATCCTTAAAACAACCAGGTAAGATGCAACTGCTCTCCATCCTGATTATTATGATAGTTATGGGAATCAGTACATGTACTAAAATTCATGGAACTGTATGCCAGAAGAAAAACAATTTATTTTACTGTAAGATAATTAAAAAAAAAAAAAAAAAAAAAACAAGACTACAGACTGTTTGATTGCATTGACTGAAATTCGAGAAAAGGCAACAGTGATAGCAGAACAGTGGTTGCCGGACATCAGGGTTGAAAGGGATGGACTGTAGAGGAAGAGAACTTTTTGGGGTGATGGAAATGTTCTGGATCATGTTTGTGGTGTTGATTACATGACTATATATTTGTGCAAATGCATCAAATTGTACAGTTAAAATTGCTTAATTTTATTGTATGTAAGTATACCTTAATAAAGCTAGGGGGAAATAATCTTATGGCATAAACTTGTTGGCATTGAGTCAATTCTGACTCATAGTGACCCTATAGGACAGAGGAGAACTGCACCATAGGGTTTCCAAGGAGTGGCTGGTGGATTTGAACTGCTGAACTTTTTGGTTAGCAGCCAAGGTCTTAACCACTGCACCACCAGAGCTCCATGGGCAGTGCTATGAATCAGTTGCTGTCAAGTCAATTCCAACTCAAGGTGACCCCATGTGTATCAGAGTAGAACTGAGCTCTGCAGGGTTTTCAATGCCTGATTTTTCAGGAGTAGATCACCAGGCCTTTGTTCCAAGGCACTTCTGGGTGGATTCGAACCTCCAACCTTTCAGTTAGCAGCCAGGCATGTTTGCAGTTTTACTGTTTGCATCACCCAGGGACTCCACTACCACGATTCCAAAACGAAAAAATCCTAACCCGTTGCTGTCGAGTCGATTTTGACTCATATTAGTCCCATTTTATTAATGAGGAAACTGAAAGCACAAGGAAGTTGACTAACTTGCCCAAAGCCACAGCCGCTAAATGATAGAGCCAGGATTAAAACCAGGGCTTGGGACCAGTTTAAGCTGGTTCAGTCATGGCCGACAAAGTGAAACCAGAACAGACCCAAATTTTTACAATTTGGGTGATCCAGAATGATAACCAGAATGGGAAAAATTACAGGTTGAAGTCCTGGAATGGGAGACTTGGAAGAGGCATAGTGAGTCCTTTCAGGAGCCTGATGTGTGAGACTGGATTATTGGCAGTACTGCGGAGAGCAACACACGTTCAAAGCAGTGTGGTTGGCCACCATCTTTGAGCGGGGCACTACTGTTTCTGACACTGCTCCAAATCCCATGGGCAAGAGATTTGGTTGCCGTGCAATGAGTATGCTGCCCTTGTTTTCTATGGAGGAGATTAGGTTTCTAGCAGGGCTTTGACCTGTGAGTTTTCATGTTCTGATTATTGTTCTGGCTCACCCAAATTTAAAACATTTGTGTCTGTTCCAGTTTCTCTTCCTTGGCCATGACTGAACTGGGAAGAACTGGTTTGAAGCCCTGATTAAAACACAGGAATGAATAACTCCAGCAAACTTCACCTCTACAATTAACTTCTTCTCATGCAAGAAGGTTACAGCTCCTTACCTGGGTCAGGGGACCATATCAGCCCTAAAGAGACAGGAGAACAGGCAGGCACTTCTTGACCCTCACAGAGGACCTTACCAAAACAGCAGCTGCTCTGGGGTGGTCCTTTGGGTCCACACACAATTAGTCTCTCCTGAAGCAGTCACAATTATTTGCTTTGAAATACTAGTGCAGAGCCCTGATGCAGATATCTGGTGATCTCCGGGTCTTCCTCCTTTTCCTTGCTGAGAGTGTGATTTAAAACCTCCTGGCTAAGCTAATTTTACCAAACAGCTCCTGTAGGATTCATTTTCAGGGCTGAATCTAGAAATTTCTAGCTCAGCAAATAGATCCAAAGCAAGAAAATATATTCACCCAAGCTACCTCTGTGACTAAGTAATATGGTTTCTTCTGCTTTGCAGAGGGGAATAGATGTGCTTATAGACATACAAATTTGCAGATCTAGAATGCCTTACTTATTATATTTTAAAGAGTTCAGAGTAAACGTGTACTGTGCGTCTCTGTATAGCTTCTGGTTGCTGTCCACCTGAGAGGGCACACATAATGACACCGTGTCATATTTCACATTGCTATTGTGCCACTTGGAGAAATAGGTTCCTGTCTCACTTTACAGCCAGAAAAAGTATAGACTATCCTTAAGGATGGTGTGGTAATGAGAGGGGCATCTCAAGTAACCTGAGATGGTAAGTGACAGAGTATCTCTATTAGCTACTTAGAGGCTGAGCAAGACAGGGGAGGTGACTTGCCTAAGGTCATGCAGTGCGTACCTGTAGTTAGAGACCTGGGTTTCCGTACCAACCATGTGACTGAAGGCAGGTTCTTTAACCTCTCCACACTTCTTTCCTCCTATGTAAAACAGGGCTAATGAGAGCTAGCTCACAGGTTTATTGTGAGGATTGGGTGTGATAAGGCACTTAGCACAATGCCTGGCCCATGGTATGGGCACGATAAACGAAAGCTAATGGCGGTGGTCACATTAGTTCATTGTGATTATCCTAATACACCTTATCTGCAAGAGTTCTAAGGTTTAGGCTGGCTAATAATGAACTGGTACAGTGCTTTGTAGTTTAACAAGCCCTATCACAGGTGTGTTTCCTTTGCAATGCACAATTACCCTGTAACACATATACCAAAAAAAACAAAAATCCAAACCAGTTGCCACTGAGTTGATTCCCACTAACAGTTAACAAGCTCACTGCTCACTGAAAGGTTGGTGGTTCAAGTTCACCCAGAGGTGCCTCTGAAGAAAGGTCCAACAATCTAACTTCTGAAAAACCAGCCATTGAAAATCCTATGGAGCACAGTTCTACTCTGACACACATGGGGTCGCCACAACATGTAACGACCGGCATTATAAGCTTCATCTCACAATTTTAAAAAAGGCTCAGACTAAGTGACTTGCCAAATTCAGCCTTTACCAAGATCACACAGCTAATAAATGACAGAGCGGGGTCATGAACTCAGATCTTGTAAGTCAAAATGTTGGCTTCTGTCCAGTAGCCCGAGCATCTGACCCTTAGGCCAATGCCCTTCCCCACAGTGTGCTGGTCTCTGCTCCCTGGAAGCCCTGTTCCAGGCCAAGACAACCACTTCTCTTGGAGACTGCCCCTAACAAGCCAATCCAATCCAATGAATAATCATGAGAGCCAGCCTACTGTTGCCCTTTTACTGCTTAGATGGGGATAGATTTATAGAAGCTGGCTCTGGCTGGTATTTGGGAATGGACAATTACCTTCACTTACTATATCCTAGGCTCCTTCAGCTTAATATTTACTGCCCAGAATTCTGCCCTTTCCAACCAGTTCTGAACACGAGATGCCACAGGCAACTAAGTGGCATAATTCATTTGAGGGGACCATAAATCTAAGGCTTCCACCAGAAACTATGCAAAAAATTAATGGAACATGAAATCAAGTAAATGGAATTGAGTACAGTAATTAGTTCATATTTTAATCCTCAGGTCTGTTTATTATCCGTCAACTGGCGAGCAATTAAGTCGGCACCATTGAGATGATTAGCTTTGTTTCAGCAAAAGTTTATTGATACGTCAGAGCAAATGAATCTGGGGGTTTTAAACTGCTTTATTTTGAATTGTATAGCAGCACATCCATGGAGAAGCTAGACATCTAATGACTTAATTTTGCAATATTATTATCGAGATGACTTATATTTAATATTAGTGAGCTGTTTTGAAGGGTTATTAGGGACTGTGGGGGTGGGGGATTCAAACTGCACAAAAGCATTGCTATGTCTAGGTTTTTAATGCACTAGTATGATTGCCTTTTGATATCGAGACCAAATGAGGGATCCTAAAGGCGTTACAGTTTCCACTTTAGGCTTCCAACCTTAAATTCTTCATTTCTCTCAGTCAGGGAACCTTATGGCTCTCCTTAGGTGGTATTCGTGTGTGGGGTGATTTGGTGACTTCTAGGTCCATTTCCTCATGGACACTCATCATTGCTCATGTTTGTAAAATAATCTGCCAGTACCTTTGCCTTTTTGAGATTGGCTGTATAAACACCTATGTGAGGGGATCTGTTCACTAATGCAGGAACTCTGATTCTCAGGCCACACTTGCTCTGTGGTTGTTAGCTGCCTCGAGTTGGCTCCGACGCATGGAGACCTCATGTACAACAGAAGGAAACAATACGCGGTTCTGCGCCATCCTCACAATTGTTGGTATGTTTGAGCCCATTGTGGCACCTATTGTGCCAATCCATCTCATGGAGGTTTCCCTTGTTTTTGCTGACCCTCGACTTTACCAAACATGATGTCCTTCTCTAGTGATTGGTCTTTCCTGGTGACATGTCTAAAGTAAGCAAGCTAAAGTCTTGCCAACCTTGCTTCTAAGGAGCATTCTGGCTGTACTTCCTCCAAGACTGATTTGTTCTTTCTTCTGGCAGTCCATGGTATATTCAATATTTCTCGCTCTACTGGGGGACTAAACCAGATGATCTAAAAGGGCCTTCTGAATGCTGGGATTTGATATAACTTTAAATTTTATGTGAAAAATTTAAAATCCCAAACTAAGAGTCAGGAAACTTGGGTTCTGGTCCTAATTCTGTCACTAAATCTTGGTGACATTGAGTAGGTCTCTTGCCCTTTCTGGCATCTGATTTTTGTTTGGTAGGGGTTTTTTTTGGTAGGTGGGTTGGAATAGATGACCTCAATAGTATCTCCAACTCTGACACTTTAGATGCAGGCTTTGAGTAGACTAGTTCTTCCAATAGCAGGTTTACCTCCTTGTAGGTAAACTTGAACTACTCCCCTTGAAGTGGGAGGTGTGATCTTTCATGAAACCTCTGCAGATTGTAATGAACCGTTGAGAGTAACCAGAGTATTAGTGAACAGGTAATTACTTTGCACCCTCTTTTCCAGTTGCTTTTATTCCAGGGGCTTTGGAAATGAACAAGAAAGCACAGCTAGTTCACAGAAATGTTATGAGCAGTATCCATTCTTGTAACTGGAGTGTCATTGGTTACTAAATAAACGAAGGCCCCATTCAACAACACTTGTAAAGCTGTAACAGTGATGATCTCCATGGAGACAGTTGGGTCCTAGGCTGAACCTTCATCAAGTCACACTTAATGTCTGTCTTTAATATTGTTTTTGTCATATAACACCTCCCTCCCGGGGTTAGCCATAACTCTGGAGGGAGATCATCAGAGTCAAGTGGAGAGGGATGGCAGCTATCATATGCCATGCTGGTGAGACCAGGTCCAAGTTATGAAGCAGGTTAGGATGGAGTCAACAGGACGATGAGTTGACCTCAGCAGGTTGTCTTTAAATGCAATGTCTTCTCTCTTAGGCTACCCCACTGTATCCATCTAAAATGGGCAATTCAGGAAGCTGCTGACTTGACTGGGATGTCCTTTCCCATAAGTAATTATGAAAATGTCCAAAGGGAAAACAGTTCCTATCCTTGGACCAGGCTCATCATCTGCTTCCTGGTGTCCTTACAATCTGCCCTACCACCATCTGGGCTCCTGACCTCTGTTTGCTTTGCCTCTTGAAGGCCACTTTGCTCACTCCGGGTGGGACTGGCTCCCAGTATCCAGAACTTTGGCTTCTAGCATTGGCAAAGACAAACTCGCTGGTCTTATCCTGGGAGTACTTCCAGGGCTGAGATGAAGACTCTAAATGAGTTTTTCTAGTACATCGGCTAACAAATGTTCAATTACTCCTCTCAGATACCTATGGGTACCTGGGAGTCCTGAAGAACTCACTTATCTTTTATTTATGAATAATTTAACATAAAATCCCTAGAACTTCGGCTAATATTGGCATTAACTTTATTAGATTTGCCATTATGACCATAGAATTTAATTCATGATATGCTGGGTATAATTTAGGTACTCTGAAAGCTACAATCTTTTAAATTATCTTCATTGACTCATTCAATCTCTTTGTCCAACAATATCTACTCAATGCCCATTATGTGTATGGGGAGTTAGTAAAAAATGCAACTGACTCTGACTGCCAAGAGTTAACAGTCTGTTTGGGAAGACAAACTCCTCTGCTAGATTTTAGGATCCTGAAAGGTGAGCTAAACTGTTCTTCTTCTTTTCCAGTTTCCAGTGGAATCTGATGCTTTGGCAGCCTCTACTGAAACACTCCATCTTCAATTTAAATGGGGCTATATATTTCCTTAACAGTCAATGAATGCAACTCATCTTAGAATTCCAGGACAAAAACCCCATAAGGTTTGCATTCCTGGAACAGCAATAGTTGTTTGACTCGCTGATTCAGTGATAGAATGACTCATTCCACAAACACCAATTAAGCACTTACTGTATGTCAGGCCCTGATGAATAGTGTAAGATCCCTGTTCTTAAGGACTTTACCAAGCTCATTCATTCCTTTATTCAGCAAACATGTATTGACTACCCTCCATATGCCAGAGAATGTATGCAGTTCTGGAGATACAGCAATGATCAAAATGTAATTCCTATCAACAAAGAACTACAGACCCAAAAGAAGGGAGAGTAAATAGCTACAAAACAACAGTGATGAGTAATATAATAGATCAAGCTCAGCAAAATTTTTCAGTAAAAGATGAGTTAGTAAATATTTTACCCTTGGTGGGCCATATACATCTCTGTTGCTTATTTTTCTTCATGGCTTTTTTTTTTTTTTTTAATAATTCATTAAAATGTAAACTATTCTTAGCTCCTGAGCTGGATTTGGCCCACCAGCTATGGTTGGCTGATTTCTGTAATAGAAGAATATGCAGGATTTTCTGAAAGTGGAAAGGAGGCAGCACTTAACTGACTGGGAAGAGGAAACGGGGCTTGAAGAGAGGGGGCTATGGTAGATATAGGGGTGATAGGGGAAGGGAGATGGAGTTGGCACTCCAGGTACAGGGAACAGCTGTACCATGGCACCAGTGTAGCGCTTCCATACCCATGGACCTGTTATCCTTAAACATTCCAGTTCTTGTTCCCCCCCAAATCTCTGATTGTGCCAACGAGATTGCCGGAGCGCTTCCCCCAGAGCCACTGAGTGTCTGGTGGGCCCCATTTTCAGTTCTGTGCTCCTCAGCGCTTTTCATACCCTAGCACGCTGCAGGACAATTGGGTGTTGGTTGCTTATTCCTACAATTTGTGTTGCTTTAGTGAAACCAGTCTCCCAAGGATGCAAATAATTGATTCCTTTAAGAGGACATGGCCTGCGTTTTCTGTGTTTTCAGTCTCAGTTGTTGGCTCTAAGATAATTGTTTTCTCTCTTCTGACTCAGAGCCATGAAAAAAAAAAAAAACCCTCGTATTTTACATACAACTTTTATTCCCCCGTTTTAATTAAACAAATCTGATCTCCATCACCATAGCAACAGCTGTGGATTTTTTTCCTCCCTCAAATATGTTTCAAGCAGGATCGGAGACTCCCAGAGGCTGAGACCTTGAGAAGCTGATGCATTTCTCCCCTGCCTTCAGAGGGAGCCCTGGTGGTGCAGTGGTTAAAGCAATCAATTGCTAACTGAAAGATCAGTGGTTTGAAACCACCATGTGCTCCACAGGGGAAAGATGTGGCAGTCTGCTTCTGTAGAGACTTACAGCCTCGGAAACCCTGTGGCATTGCTATGAGTTGGAATTGACTTGATGGCAGTGGGCTTTGTTTTTTTTTGGTTTTCAGAGGGAGCAGTGAAGGAATCAGGCCACACAGCTCTTCATCTGTTCTCTCCTTAACACGATCCGGACAGAGCTAGTTCATAATCCCCCTCCGGAACAATCCTCACATAGAATCTGCATTGCATTGTATTAGGAGTCCCTGGGTGGTGTAAACAGTTAACACGCTTTGCTGCTAACTGAAAGGTTGGAGGCTGGAGTCCACCCAGAGGCGTCTTGGAAGAAGGCGACCTACTTCTGAAAAATCAGCCATTGAAATATGGAGTGCAATTCTACTCTGACACACATGGGGTCACCATGAGTTGGAATGGACTCGGGGGCAACTGGTTTTACATTTTATTAAAAATATGCTTCCCGGGGGCAGGAGCATAGCCCAGCATGCAGCAGAAGCACAGTAGCTGTGTGAAGAGGGGACATAATAAACATAGGATCTGCACACAGATATTGGTGAAGTGGCTGTTTCAATTCTCAATGTGTCCCTTTACCCCTTTGAAAAAAATAACTTAAGGAAGGTTTTTATATGAATTTGGTCAATCTACCCCACGTAAGAAAGATACTGTTTTTTCTAGCCTCACTATAAGCAAAGACAAACCAGTTGCTGTTGAGTCGTCTCTGACTCTTAGTGACCTCATGTGTGGCAGAGTAGAACTGTGCTCCACAGTGTTTTCAGTGGCTGATTTTTTGGAAGCAGATCGCCAGGACTTTCTTCTGAGGCACCTCTGAGTGGGCTCAGTCCTCCATCTTTTTGCTTAGCAGCTGAGTGTGTTAACTATTTGCCCCTCCCAGATACTCCTTAGCCTCACTACTGCAACTTAATCCACAGGCATGCATTCTTTTCAAATATTATCTTTTGCCCTATTAGTGTATTTGCTTCTTTTCATAAGTAACCTACTTTATACTGGATATTAATCTAGCCACTTAGACATGATTAGCAAGCTAAGGGTCTTACTTATTAAAAACAGTTAATTTTCTCTTCTTAAAAAAATCGAGACATTTGAATCCCCGAATACGCTCATTTATCACCAACCCCCAACAAGGCGTCCAGGAGTTTTCCATGTAGGACATGAATAATTTTTATAAAATTGAAGTTGCTGACTGTGTCGTACATCCACGCAGCTTTATAAAACAAAGCAAATGATTACCATCAATTACAATAACCCCACTAGACAAGACTGCAGTTAATCTACAGCTCTTCAGATAACAACTGCTGCTCTGTGCCAAGGAGAATGCCTGGCATTAATTGACTTATCACGATCAGCAATGATAGATGGGGCAGATGGCAACTTGATTATTCACTGTCAATGAAGGAAACACAGGCTGTGCTGCTAGAAGTGGTTACTTGGGTCCTCTCAAAGGCTAACCAAAACCAGAGACCAAAGGTAGCCTTGAAGGCAGCACAAAATAAAAATAAAGATTTAACCTACAGGGGCAGAGATGACTTAAACGGAGGCTAACCCTTAGTGGAATCCAATGGGGGGAGCTTTTCTATAAGGAAATCATGGACTGTGTGGAATTTCAGCAGTAGAAAGTTAATTAAAGCTAATTATCCACCTGGTCATTAGGATGTGAGTTATTTTAATCGAGCCCCAAATTCAGTTCTATGCTTAATAATACCAGTGATGGGAACTCACTAGTTCTACCTCACTCATTCCATCCACGGATATTTAGCTGACTTCTGCCTTTCTGTAGCTTCCACCCATTGGTTCTAGGTTTCTTCCCTCATGCCGCGTAGAAGATGTCAGACTTTCCTTGCTCACTTGCTGTTGTTAGCTGCTGTGGCGTTGGCCTCTGACTTATGGAGAGCCCATGCACAAAGGGATGGGACCGGTGTGATCCATAGGGTTTTCACGGCCTGATTTTCCGAAGCAGATTGCCAGGCTTTTCTTCCTAGTTCATTTTAGTCTGGAAGCTCCACTGAAACCTGTTCAGCATCACGGAAACATGCAAGTCTTCCCTGACAGACAGGTGGTTGCTGCACTTGAAGTGCATTGGCCTGGAATCAAACCCAGGTCTCCTTTATGGAAGGCAAAAATTCTACCATTTAACCACCAATTCGTCTTTTGCTTACTGCTTGTTGTGTGCTGTCCAGTGGTGGATTCTGACACATAGCGACTCTCAAGAACCCTTTAAATATTTCAAAGGTCAACTGCTTTTCATGACATTGTTTTGGAGCCTTTAACATTCTGGTTACTTGCACCTAATCCCACACTGGTTTGTCTACGATCACGCATATTGATGGGCTCCTAAAGAAATGTAATACAACGGAAGTGGTCTATGCGGGATACGCGTGCAGTGGTTAAGAGCTCGGCTACTAACCAAAAGGTCGGTAGTTCGAATCCACCAGCTGCTCCTTGGAAACCCTCCGGGGCAGTTCTACTCTAAAGGGTCACTATGAGTTGGAATTGACTCGACAGCAATGGGTTTTTTTTAAGGGTACTTGCACCGAGGCTAACTCTCAAGCCTGCCTTGGAGCAATGGAAGCGTGGTGATCACTCTGCTCGGGAAGCTGCTCTCCAGGTCCCATCAGTCTTAGCGCTCCAACTTCGCCATTTCCATTTGCAATTGCTTCTGGCTGCCCTTTGTAGTACACTGATTAAGTCTGATTAAGTCCTCACTGGAGTCCGAGTGGTGCAAATGGTTAACATGCTCAGCTGCTAACGGAAAGGTTGGAGGTTTGAGTCCACCCAGAGGTGCCTTAGAAGAAAGGCCTGGCAATCTACTACCAAAAGTTCACAGCTATTAAAAACCCTGTGGAGCACAGTTCTACTCTGACATACATGAGGTGGTCATGAGTTAGAATCAACTTGGTGGCAGTATTTTTTTTTTTTTTTTGCCCTTGTTTAGAAACTGGAATAATTCAGGTAGAGCTTGAGCTAAAATTGATAGAGTGATCCCTAACCAAAATCTCTTGGGGAATTTTTTACAAATTCTCATACCTGGACCCTACTCCTGGATATTCTGATTTTGATGGTTTGGGGAGAAGCCAAACATAAATATTTTGAAAATGCTCCCCAGTGAATTCTGTCTTGTAACTCAGTTTAAATGCCTTCTTCGCTGAGAATATTTCTTAATAAATGTACCATTGAGAGGGTGCTTCACAAACCTAATGACCACACTCTCTTGGGAACTCTTAAAATGCAGATTCCCAGGGTCTCTTGGAGAGTCTGATATCTTTGGTCTGGGGCAGGTCCAGGCAATGAGTACACTTAGAGATTAAATTGCTATATGTTTCTCTTGAGGATTTTGGAAGTACACATTGACTCCAAAACTGTAGTTCATATACAAGATACAAGGAACCTTATTACATATTGAAGATACAAGGAACTCTAAGGAATTCAACAAGGTAAAAGATTTTACCTTAGTAATGCTCTGTATTTTTTCAATAATTTATTTAAGAAATATTTCTACTCTGAGGCAGTGTTATGATAGACACCAGAATATAACAGTCCAGTGAGAGAAAAACAAAGAAATTACAGCAAAAAAAAAAAAAAAAACAAGTCAACAAATAAAAAATTATTAAAATACATTATTAATCATTTAATACAATAATTAAAATTTTAAAATAACTTATATTTTTAAAAGAATCTAATTTTGAATATTCTCTAATTAAAACCAGCAGTCTCATACAATAGACAGGCCTATAAAATGAACATCAACACCAGTGAGGAATGTACACCTCAGAACAATCAACTATGTGAGACCTAAAGAGCAGCATTTGCTCAAATGCAAAGTTCACAAGGACAGTGGGGGCAGGAAAGCTGGGCGAATGGACATGGGGAACCAACCCAGGGAGGAAGGGGTTTGCAACCAATGTCATGAAACAAGCTATGTATAAATTGTTGAATGGGAAACTAATTTGTCCTGAAAACTTTCACCTAAACAACAAAAAACTGTTAAAGCAAACAAACCAGCAGTCCCCCAGTTACTCTCAATTTGTGAGTTTTTGCCCTGTTTTTACCATATTCCCTGTTACACTCTAGTTCAGGATCTGGAAGGGCCAGGACTCTTCCATTACAGTGCCTTTGGCAGACATCTCTAATCAATCCAGCATTTCTTCCTACAGATTCAGGAGGTGGGCTCACGTTCCTGCTCAACCAGGTCATCTCCGCAGCCATTATTAATAGATCAGAGGTGATACGCTAGATGAAATCTACGTGCAGCTTCCCCAGCACACAGTCCACTGACATGCCTCAGTGCCTAGGCTCATGCCGTCCCTGAGTCTGAAATGCCATGTCCCCTCTTCTGATAGATCGCAGTCATTCAGTATTTCCAGGGCTCCTTACATCTGGAATTCCACTTAATTCTCAAACAACCTTGAGAGGTATTGAACTGACCCTTAGAGAAATCAAGTCACCTTCCCAAGATCACATAGCATGTATCAAAACAGAAGGTACAAACTCAGGTCCTTTGACTCCAGTGGAGCCCTGGCGGCACAGTGGTTAAGAGCTACAACTGCTAACCAAAAGGTTGGTGATTTGAATCCACCAGTCGCTCCTTGGAAACCCTATAGGGCAGTTCTTCTCTGTCCTATGGTGTCACTATGAGTTGGAATCGACTCGACGGCAATGGGTTTGGTTTTGGTTTGGCTCCAGGGCTGATGCTCTTAAAATCGTTCCCCATTGCCTCTCTTCACAGCCCAGTTCAAAGGGCACCTCCTCTGTGAAGCTTCTTCTGACTCCTTCAAGTAAAATTTGTCACTACCTTCTTTGAGCTTGTCAGAACCTTCGTGCACTTCCATTACAACATGCTATTATACTTTAATTATTAGAATATACCACTCTTTGAGCTCCTCTTGATAGGAACTCTGTCTGTTTTTTTTGTTTTCTTCCTTTTTAAAAACCTCTGTATCCCTGGTAACTAGGAAGGTGCCTAGGTAAGTTCTCAGCTGATGCATTTTGAGCACATTCAAATATGGTCACTGAACTCATTAAGGCTGTGGATGTATTTCTCAGTGTATGGCCTTGCCACATTAAAAACTGTGCAAGGTTTAAAAATGATTTTGATTAAAAAAAAAAAAAGACCAAGCTGGTAATGAGATCATATTTCTGTGATTCCAAAGCCTTCCTGACAGCAGCTATTGAGGACTCTTAGGAAGAAACCTATTACAGGGTATTTAGCATACAAGGGGCCCTGGTCCCTAGTTGATAGCCACCCTCGAGTGTAACAGAGCTAAAATGGGTCAAATTAATTATGCCCAGCATCATACCACAGATGACATCTGTTTAAACTGTAGCTCTCGCCCTTTAATTGAAACTGTGGTCAGCCCACGACTGTAGCCTGAGCTCTGTCTGGGTTGATGGTGGCACATAGTGTCACTTGCCATTAATGATGGCACACAATGACATTTCCATTCTGCAGAAACTCAGGCAGACTATTTAGCTCCCTGACATTTATTTTACAGTATGTTATAGTTTTGTGCAAATAAGACTCATTATACCAGAAGGGAGAATTATGGGATCTATGCTATTATACAAGAGCCCTAGTGGCACTCAAGCACTTGGCTGCTAACCGAAAGGTTGGTAGTTCGAACCCACCATGTGTTCTGCAGGAGAAAAATATGGCAGTCTGCTTCCATGAAGATTACAGCCTTGGAAACCCTATGCGGCAGTTCTGCTCTGTCTTATAGGGTCACTATGAGTCAGAATCAACTTGACAGCAACAGGTTTTTTTAAAAAAAATTTGTTCATGCTATTACGTGTGGCATATGGGAGGGGAGGCTGGTTTCCCAGATAGGTGTAAGTGAAGATGTACGTAAAAGGTGTGGGTCTGAGGTTGAAATAATGCTCCGGAGAGTTCTCACAGGGTTGCTGCACCAATGTCTCAGAAGGAAATATCCAGCTTCATTGTGGCCTTCCCTAGAAAATACTGGAAGCTCATTAAAGACTTCCATGTCAACCTGCAAAGGACAGATGAAGAAAGGAAGCATAGACCTCCTCATTTCATAGATTCAAGAGAAATCTTTCCGTTATCCCACCGTGGATATAAACAGGCACCAAATTGTAGTAGTTGGCACTTAGTACTTCTCAGTTCTTAGTACTTCCAACAACCCACTTACCTCCCCAGAGAAGGCCTGTCCATTGAGAAGGTGCTCAGAACCTTGGTTGTCCTCACTCCCAAAGTGTAGCCGGATCTCCTCCAGTCGGTGGCTGTATGTCATGGGCCCTCCTGATATGTTGACTAAGTGTTCCTTGTCCAGGCGGAGGGACACATGTCTTCCAGTGTTGTACATGGTCCCACTGACCTGCAAGGAAATGGGCAACACGTCAAGCAAAGCTTGCTTCCTTCCAGTTCTCACCAAACCTAGCAAGGTGCCTAGACCAATGCCATTTGCTTCTTATTGGATGGAGAGATATTAGGCTAAATCCACATGTGACATAAGGATTAGCAGCCTCTCCAGAAGGTGAGGCATAAACCACATTATAATTTAGGGATTTTAGGTAGGAATCCAAAGGAGACTTTTCATAAACTGTAACTAATTTTTATACATTATACCTTATAAAAATCAACTTGTCCCTTTTACCGTAAAGTTTTAGAACGTGGAGATGCTACAAAAGGTCAGTTTCTCAGGTACGAGAAATTGGAGAAAGCAGTTAGCAAGAATGATTTGCTGAGAAGGCCAAATGAGAAACAAGGAAGCCAGAATGGGCGAATAAGAGCAAACCCTAGTGGGGGAACAAAGGTCTAGGTCTAAAGCCTCAAGTGTCCAGTCCAGTGTCTCTTGCTTAGGGCCCTCTCCCATCCCTGCAACCACGCATTGCACAAAATGAGAGCTCTTCCTCACAGCTGCAGTGTGGCCAAGCTTCCCATTTCCCATTCGCAGACTTAACTCCTCATTCCTGATTCCATCTTGCTTAAGGCCTTCCGTGCTAACCTTACTGCTCTGCTGTCCTTTCACAGTCTTCCCTCTTTGGACTTGATGTTCAACTTCGTTTTCCTGACTATGATCTTAGCACCCTCAACAGTTGATTCTAAGACTCTGGATTCCATCTATCACTCTATACCTTACTCTCCTGGGTTAACTTAGTGCTGGGAGCAGGATCTGGAGCTTAAGGTAGACTCTGAATGGACCTGGATGGAATGCTTCTGGAATACTGGACACGGAGCTACTTGGATTTTCTTTCTGCTCATTCTGACTCCTTTGGGCCCAGCCTTCTACTGTAAGGAATTCCTTGAAGGCTTCACATAACTTCTGATACCTTCATTAGATAAGGTTTTTATATATTTGCTCTACAACATTAGCCTTCACCTGTAAATAATATATAGAATAGTCAAAAATGTTCATTCTCTTCCTTCTCTTTCTTTTGGCTTGTTGAATCGGTGACTTGCTGACCTTGAAGGATCGTGTTGATCTTCCCCTCTCCCCAGAGCCCACTGGAATATGATGATGTTTCCAAAAGTCACAATGAAGAACTTTAACTGGCTTCTTCACTGTGATGATTCTTTTGTCTCTCTTTTCAGATCTTAAAGCTCTAGATGTGGGAAGCATCAAGATAAATTTGGAAGACATGAAGCAAACCCCAAATCAGGGGAATCTGGAATAAACCATGTGCCATCTAGTTCTCTCACCCCGCTTCCAGACCCCTCTGCATACATGGCTCTATCTTTATTCATTCATTTACTCAGTCAGTTATTCAGCAAATGTTTACTGCACCTGATAGTTTGCCAGGGGTTGGGGACAGGGTGGTGAGCAAAACCAGATGTGGTCCCTGCCCTCATGGAGCTCACACTCTCCATCTGAAGAGACTACGGTGGGGGCAGGAGATTATGGAGAATCCACCTGAAATTCTACCATTTGCTTATGTGCTCTTACAATTAGATGCAACACCCCTCTTACCCCAACCCTTTCCCTAGACAATGAAATAACATTAATTTGTATTAATCAAAAAAAAGCTGTGTAGCCAGGGTATGGTTTGTTGCACTTTAATTTAAAAATAAAGGCTTGACAACGTTATGTATGATATCTAACAGTACATCTGCACTGTAGTAATTAACATTGCAGCAATGTCAATTTATCTGTAATGCTAATTACTGTGTTTCCAATGAACTACTTTGGAGCACAGTATGTTGGAAGAAGTGGTATTATGCAAACCAGGAAACAGAGATGAATGGAGAAGTTGAAACTGCAGGGGATATCCAGGCTGCCTCTGGCCATCCCACAGTTCTCCTTTTGCTTTATTTTAATTCACTGCAAAATGAGGTGAGAAAGGTGTGTGATGCCCATTTTACAAATGAGGGAAGTTTGTGAGGTTGGTGAAGGTTCAGTGACTTGTCCAGGATCCACAGCTGGCAGGTGGCAAACCCAGGTCCTCTGATTTCAAGTCCAGCGGTCTTGATGTGAAAAAGTGCGAGGATCTCAGCTCAGATGAAAAATACGTTGGGAATCTTCATTTCTTCCCTGGGCTGTGGATGCAGGTCTTAGGCAGTTACAGAGGCAGAAGTGTCCTTTTTTAGGAAAATAGAGGACTGGAAATGGACACTAAGCTGCTGAAGTTCATCCTCCCAGGAGGAGACCTGGAGGAAGCTTGAAGGTCAGCAGAGTCCCTTGGCTTCCTCACCTGCAAACGTTTATACTGGTTTGGAGCCGGATGGAGCTACATGTACTGAGGGAAACAGATAACAGCTGCTTTCCAGATCTGCCTGTCAAGGTTGTATGTTAATCAATATTATCTTGATAACTGGAAACAATCTAAAAGCCATATATCTTCTGGACAGCACAAAGCTACCCCCAATTACTTCATTTTGTAAAATTTGATGTCCTTCAATAGCAAATACACCGCTTTGCAGCAGCTCACAATTCGCCAGGGCCTCTTATTAATGGATGGAGTCCCTGGGTGGGGTAAGTGGTTAACATGCTCAGCTGCTAACTGAAAGGCTGGAGGTCTGAGTCCACCCAGAGATGCCTTGAAGAAAGGTCTGGTGATCTACTTCCAAAAAAATCAGCCACTGAAAACTCTAAGGAGCACAGTTACTCTGACACACATGGTGTCGCCAGGCGTCGGAGTCAACTGGAAGCCAACTGGTTTTCTTATGAATGGACTTCTCTTCTCTTTCATTCTGGCGACACTGCTGTATTAGAGGGAAATAAATTTGGTCAGTGCATTTTTCAGGAAAGGAGAATTTTCATTCTTTGAAAGTCAGTAGCGATCCTGTTCCTAACAGCTGGCGTCTTGGTTTGAATGACTTACTCCATGTCAGATGTGATGCCAAGTTCTGAACCTGAGCTTCCTCTGTGAATCCTAACACCAAACCCAACACCAAGCGCAGCGTGGTACTTAGATCCATGCCACTTTCTTCATCTTGTATGGGAAGATATTAGGCTAAATCCACATGTGGAGAGGAAGTGGTGGCCTCCCACAGGACCCCTCTCTCCTACCTGGCTTCTATGGTACTTCTCTACCTAGAGGCAAACAGCCCAACACTGGGAGAGCTGGACTCGAACCGAGGTATCTCTGGCTCTAAAGCCTGTGCTTTTGAGCACTGGAAATCACTACACTGCAGAGGTGATTACCTAACAATGCAATATAACAGTGTTTTCTTCAAGAGTAATTTAGAGTCAAGGGTGTTTAGGTACGTTTGTCTTCAAATCTCCTTTGCTTTCTTTACTATGCATGGTATAAATGGCTCTTAACCAGAGAGCTGTGCTGATACCACTCGTAGCAGGTTGATACACACACACACTCACACACACACACACACACACACACACACACACACACACCCCAGTCCTCACTATCTCATTACCCAACATTTCGCATTTGTGGCAATAGTAAAAAATCTACTCTCCAGCTATTTTGCACATTAACAATGTACATCTAGCAGTAACGAATGGCGAGGTGAGAGGTGAAAGTCAACGCTGGCTGTGATGGTTAAGTGTCAACTTGGCTAGGCCATGATTCTCAGTGGTTTGGCAGTTATGTGATGATGTAATTTGGCAGCTATGTAATAATGCAGTCATCCTCCATTTTCACGTAACACAGATTTTCACGTAACAACCTGCTCTTTGGAAACCAACCAGGTCAATAAGTGAGGAGTGGGTGTATACAGGTAGTTCTTGACTTACAATGTATTTGAGTTACAACAAACTGCACTTACAATCATCCTCTATTTTTTTTTTTTTTGGTACATCTTATCGTTAGTAATATGTACTACATACTATGTTGCACCACGTAATTTGCTGATGTTATCGTTCTCATGTCAAACCCAAAAGACAAATAAAGATTGGATTTATAAAGATACTGATAACAAAAGGCAATAATAATGAAAACTAAAAACAAAAATGACATACTTGACTTATATCAGAACCAAGTTATGATGGAGTTGGTGGATACATACATATCCACCACCCGTCTGTATGTCTGTTATACTGTGGTGGCTCATGTGTTGCTGTGATGCTGAAAGCTATGCTACCAGTATTTCAATATCAGCAGGGTCACCCATGATGGACAGGTTTTAGCAGAGCTTCCAGACTAAGACACACTAGAAAGAAAGACCTGGCGATTCACTTAAAATTATCCACGAAAATGCTATGGATCATAACAGAATATTGTCTGATATACTGCTGGAAGATGAGCTCCCCAGGTCGGAAGGCACTCAAATATGACTGGGGGAGAGATGCTTTCTCAAACAGAGTCAACCTTAATGATGTGGTTGGAGTTAAAGCATTTGGGACCTTCATTTGCTGATGTGGCACAACTCAAAATGAGAAGTATTAGCAGGAAACATCTATTAGTAATTAGGATGTGGAATGTATGAAGTAAAGTAGCGGGCCAGCGAAAACATGGAAAACCCTCAATGAGACGCATTGATAAGCATACCAACGATCATAAAGATGGCGCAGAGCCGGGCAACATTTTGTTCTGTTAGATATAAGGTTGCCACGAGTCAGATCCAATTCGATGGCAATTAACAACAAAAACACTGTTGTTCCTGTTAGGTGCTGGTGAGTCAGTTCTAACTCATAGCAACCCGATGTATAACAGAATGAAATATTGCTTGGTCTTGTGCCATCCTCACAATTGTTGCTATGTTTGAACCCACTGTTGCAGCCACTGTGTCAATCCATCTTGTCATGGGTCTTCTTCTTTTTCACTGACTCCCTACTTTACCAAACATGATGTCCTTCTCCAGAGATTGGTCCCTCCTGGTAACATGTCTAAAGTAAGTGAGACGAAGTCTCACCATCTTCGCTTCTAAGGAGATTCTGGCTGCACTTCCTCCAAGACAGATTTGTTCATTCTTCTGGTAATCCATGGTATAATCAACATTCTTCACCAACACCACAATTCAAATGTGTCAATTCTTCTTGGGTCTTCTTTTTTCATTGTCCAGCTTTCGTATGCATATGAGGCAACTGAAAATATCATGGCTTGGGTCAAGCACACCTTAGTCATTAAAATAACATCTTTGTTTTTTTAGCACTTTAAAGAGGTCGTTTGCAGGAGACTTGCTCAATGCGATACATTATTTGATTTCTTGACCGCTGCTTCCATGGGCACTGATTGTAGATCCAAGTAAAATGAAATCCTTAGCAATTTTAATTTCTTTGCCATTTATTATGATGTTGTTTATTGGTCCAGTTGTAAGGAATTTGATTTTCGTTATGTTGAGGTGTAATCCATACTGAAGGCTGTGGTCTTTGATCTTCATCAGTAAGTGCTTCAAGTTGTCTTCACTTTCGGTAAGTAAGGTTGTGTCATCTGCATATCACAGGTTGTTAATGAATCTTCTTCTAATCCTGATGCCACATTTTTCTTCATATAATCCAGCTTCCCAGATTATGTGCTCAGCAACTAGATTGAATAAGTATGGTGAAAGGATACAACCCTGATGTACACTTTTTCTGATTTAATACAAAAACATATAAATTATATTTCCTAAATCACCTAATTTAAAAAGCCAGCTGTACTAAAATATGCTGTCTAACCCTCAGTCCTATGGCAGAAGAGCCAGTCTGAAATAATGCAAAATTCTCAATTACAGAACAATTGTAAAGAAAAACAATTTAACTTTCCTTTTCAAAAGCTATGTGCATGGCAAGATAAATTCATCACTGAGTTTGGACAGGACCTCACAGACTATTCTGGTATATGCCCCTCATGGTTTGGGGTCATAGATGTCATCTAACTTCATATTTCAAGACGGAAAAAAAAAGCAGGTGGTGTGTCATTTTTAAAAGACCCAATTCACAAAATAAACATCTTGAAGATCTTTTGGTTTAATGGAGATAGAATTTGCAGGGCTGATGTTTATTGCAGAAAGCTAAGCTGGAGTAAACTTTATCTTCAGAAATTCCAAAAGATTCAGTAAGTAGTTACTTGCTTGGTGTGATACAAAGCTTATGTGAGGTTTCCATTATATTCTCTCTCAAGGAAGTCTGACCCAAATCTCCTCTAATATTCTCAGAAATAATTCCCCACAGTTTAAATGGAAATCTAATACCATAAATGTAGTAGCTGAGAGGAAATAGAACTCCATTTGTATAAAAGGAAGAGATGGCAGAGCTATTAGAATTCTCAATGCAAGGGTTAGGAGAGGGAAGGTGGAGGGCTTCTTCAAACTTCGAGGGAGAACTATGTGTTGTATACCGTGCCATCTTTTGGATTAGGAAACTGGGAACAGACCAAGGACTCTACCCAGCAGTACAAGGGAGACAAGTGAGGAGACTAGAACTCAAAAAGCGGTCTTTATCACCCAAAGCATATGGTCTTCCATCTCTCAGAGAGCAACTTCAAAGCCACCATAGAGAGGCCACACTCTGATTCTCAGTGACTCTGTAAATTTCAGAAATTTAATAATGGTCTTTTCATTAATTTTTTTTCTATATGGAGTTGGCACACAGGCCCTGTTCATTTGTGACATGGTGTCAGCATACTTGCCTTTAGGATACAGTCTTATTCAGCAGATCGTCTTCTACTATAATTTGTAAACACACTGGGCTGATGGATGTAACCATAACATCCACAACAGCAGCAGAGGCTCTGGTGTAGTCTAGGTCTTGTACTTGGCATTTAATCCTTATAATGTCCAGGTGAGGAAGGTATTCTTATTCATATTTTACAGATGAGGAAATTGAGTCTTAAAGAGGTTAAATTTGGGGCCAACACTTAGCAACTGGCAGAGCCAGAATTCTAGTCCAGGCCTGTTTGATTCCAAACTCTACAGTTCTTGAAAAAGAAGTCAGAAGTTGTCTCAAAGAGTATTGGGGAAACCATAGAGCTTATAACTAGCTGTTGGTGTCAGGGATCAAAATATGGTGTCCACATAGATGTGCTGAATTGGATTTAATCCATAAAGTCACAGCCTTGAAAGCTCTATGGAGTGCAGTCCTGCTCTGCACATATGTGGTTGCTATGAGTCAGAATCAACTCTACGGCAACTGGTCTGTTTTTATTGTTGTTGTTTTGGCCTGGATACACTTGGGGGTATCTAAACAAGGGATACAGGGGCCATTTCAGTCCCTGTTTGTTGGCAGTTGAGAGATGGGTCATCCTTGCCTATGCTAGTGTTGGCTTAGTAGCTGGATGACTAAGTCCATAACCTTGGAAAGGGTTAGCCAAGAGAGGTTAGTGAAGGTCCAACAACCGTGTCATATAAATTAGGTGTTTTTCTTTGCAACTGAGGTTTCCTATTATATGTCTCTGACCGCTCTGCTGAGGTGTGTAATAGGTCTTTTTGCAATGTAATTAGTGAGCCTCAGAGATTTAAGAACACTGTTTAGTCTGGTTTCCTGCAGAGACGCCCTAGATGCCAAAGGGCTGATTTGTAAAGATGCAAAAAGCTGGTGGGCTGCTTGCTCACATGGGCACTCTGAAGGCATCGTTGTAAGGAAAAATGATCTGGCAGAAACAAATGGAGTAAAATTATCAGCCTTACTGCAGCATAGTTTATCCATGGATTGGCAAAATTAGGATAGTGTGGAGAACAGGAAACAGAGAGAGAGGATGAGTGACTTGCCCAAGATTGCACAACTAGTAAGTGGCAGATCTATAACTAGACATCAGCCAACTGACTGTTCCTTCCTCTTATTTTGTTTTTTCTTCTACCTTTAAATTATTTTATGCTGAGGGTACATAAGCACACTGTCTCAGAGTTAGAAATACTGGAATACTAAGAGTGTATATACATGAATATCATCACTCATAGAAAAATTCAGCCTGACATCTGGATATACCATTTACATAATGCCATGCATATGGATACTGGGCTCTTCTCAGTGTCTTCCCAGATGTTTTATTTTATGTAGATTCCATAGTAATGATTAGAAATTGAAGGGATTAGTTGTTAAGAAGACAGAATGAAAGTAAAAACCAAAAAAAACCAAACCCGTTGCAGTCGAGTCAATTCTGACTCATAGAGACCCTATAGCAACCCTATAGGACAGAGTAGAACTGTCCCATAAAGTTTCCAAGGAGCGCCTGGTGGATTTGAACTGCCGACCTTTTGGTTAGCAGCCAAACTCTTAACCATTTCTGCCACCAGGGTTTCCAATGAAAGTAAAAGGGGTGGAAATTCAGGAGTAGGCACTTTTGCAACGCAGCTTTGAAAGAAAGCAGAAGATAAATATTAGGGGCTCTTCAGATGGGGCTGTTAAGAAGGCAGTGGCTGAGATGAGGGTAAGGAAGGAAGTGGAAGCGACCAGAGTGATCTGCTTTGAGTTAGCATGGAGAGTTGGGTAGGAGAGTTGAAGAAGTACTACCAAGATTTCACCCCTTGCCCCCGCAACCCTGAAGGGAGGATAGAGGGTTCTTCCTTAGCGATGCTAAGTTTACTCCAATCTTTCTCTATCCCATCCAGATCAATATGCTTCTCCTTTGGGAAGAGACTAGGGTTTGGGATTCAATGTTGAAAAACCAGATGAAATGAACATGCATGCTGCTTATTATTCCATTAATCCTCCTGTTATTATTCAAACAAAAATAGAACCTATTTATAGGGATATTGACTCTTGGAATAATCGGTAATTTCTTTGTAAGAAATACCAGGATTCCAAAATAGCTCTCGAACATGATTAGTGCTGATCGTAAGGACGGTGACAAGAGGGAGACAAGAGGAATGAAGGGTGGATGTGAAAGATGTTGACTGGTCCACAAAGATGTGAGCTATATGAAAAAATAAATGCTCCTTATCTTCCATCCTTCCCAAGGAGACAGTGGGCTGGTGGTCAACATCAGGCTGAGCACGTTCTTGCCACATTTAGTTGTTGGCATTGAAACCCTTCACCTATACCCTATACTTAGCCTTTCCAAGGCCTGGAGCCATTCCTGCCCAGGAAGGGTGATCCCAGTGAGTGGTATCTGGAATGAGTTTTTCTATTATAGTCCTAGTATCTGGGTTTCCAGGTATGGATCTTGTGTACTATTTGCCTATTGTGCCACCATTTCCAACCAATGATGTTTATAATGTTGTTATTTTAATAATTTAATATCAGAGATAAATTATAAATTTAATAATTTGTCTTTTGTGTCTCCTTAGGTGCTTTATGTCCTTTTTAAATGCCTACACAAAACCTGTAAGGTAGGTAGGTGTGCGCTTCCTGTTTTCCAGACGAGATAACTGATGCATAGAGGGTTGTCCGATTCGCCTAGTGTCACAGAGCCAGGGAGTTAATGAGCCAGAGTGTGAATGCAGAGTGTATGACTTCAGTGTATCTCCTTCTGCTTCACCATGCTGCCCCTAACCCTCAACAAGCAGGCCCAGTCTGCAGGACTGCAGCTCAGTTTCTGGATTAGTTCTCCAATTCTCCTACCTGGACTAAAACTCTGCTTAAAACCTTAGTCCACTGGGACTCTGACAGCTCGTAGAGTTCTTGCCAAACCTCTCATCGTTGATTGTTTAGATCCTGTTGTTATTATTATTGTTTTTGACTCTCTAGTGAGTGGCTGGACTCCTATAGCAATTGGATAGAGCAATCAGAACCAAAATGGTACCACTCTAGCTATCTATACTAGCCCAAATCAAATCCGGGCTTAGTGCACTCCTTTGTACTCTGTATATGTGTGTGTGCATATGTATATTTCAATATATTTTTAATTCTTTATAGTTTTGATAAGGTAATATAGCCATATTTGCTTGGATTTGCTTTTTCTGCTGAATCCCTAGCATCTGAAGAATGCTTGGTTTCTATTTGTTGGAAAAAAAAGAAAAGGATGCGGACTAGTACTTAGAGCATCATGTGGTGCCTGGTCCAAGCTCCACCTCCCATCTAACTCTATAGGTCTGAGGTGGGACTCAAGAATCTGCCATATTCCTTATCTAAGCTTCCTTTGATGTCCATTTTAACCGCATCTGACAGATATTCAATGCTGGGTGATGGGGACATAATAATATAGAGTAATTTTCTTTATCCTTTCTCATCCTCCATGCCTTAAGGAATCACTTAGATAATTATAAGGACGATAGTACTAAAAGCTCTCTCCAAATATACATAGTGAGGTATACATTGATTCATCTCCAGGCCACTGCTTTTCCCTAAACTGTGAAAATTCAAGGGTAGGCTGCCTTAATTAACATAGTAAACCTTGCCTTAAATAGGCTATTTCTAGACTAATGTCATTTAATTCAATCCCTGATTCAGAGAGATTTAGGCAAATAACTCCCAATCTCCAAAGAAGAAAATGCCTTTTAAGGGGAGTCTGTGGACCGCACTGGCATACAGGTGCGAGCAGGATGCATAGATCACCTTCTCCTCATTCTCCCCTGTGAGTGTCCCTAGGTCTCACTGGTCATATGTTAGAATCCTTGATGCTAGTTTTTCAAAGAAATTAGAAAGAGCAAATATTTGGGGGAGAATTAGATAGACAGTCCCTTTGCTCATTTATCTCTTCATTGTACAGAAGTTAATTATTTATTATCTCTCACAGTGTCTTTGTGTCTATGGGCTCTTGCCCATCATGAGCTGCCACCCTCTAGGACACACTCAAATGCCCACAGCGGCCAGCAGGTAATGTAAATAGGTGAGGCAGACCAGGTGGAAGTCACAGGGAGTGGTGGACACTGTGGGGGCACAGGGGAATGCAAGCCCATCTCTTTGGTATCTCCAGAAGGGTGTCCAGGACATGGGGATGATAATGCCTCTCTGGGGAGGAACCAAGAGGAACTGGGCAATGGAGAGGCAGGGGTGCAAGACTCACTTTTCATTTGTGCCCTTTCGTATTGTTTGGATTTTAAAAGTAAGCAAAAGGATTTAAGAAATGAAATAAGATATTCTGTGGACCAGCCAATCACGTCTAAGGCTGCATGGTGCATCGTCTATGACATGGGCCTAGGGGCTGGTCTACAGCAGCACAGTCCACTAGAAATAGAACGGGAGCCACACCCACAATGATAAATTTCTGAGTAGTCACATTAAAGGTGAAAAGAAACAGGTGAAATTAACACTAAGAATATGTTTCATTTAACCCAATATATCCATTTCAGTGTGTAACTGACATAAAAATGATCAATGAGATGTTTTATCTTCTTTTTTTCATAATAAGTCTTTAAAATTTGATGTGTATTTTACACTCATAACATATCTGAATCTGTTGTAGACACATTTCAAGTGTTCAATAGCCGCATGTAGCTAGTGGTTACCATACTGGACAGTGCAGCCTAGCCAGTCTTCCTCTGTAGTCAGTTCTCCCTCATACGAGCGGAGCTACATTAAGGGGTGGGCCAATGGGGCAGCTGCTGAGGGTGCCAGACGTTGTTGTTGTTACTCGCCATTGAGTTGATTCTGACTCCTGGTGACCCCATATGTGCAGAACAGAACTGCTCCATAGGGTTTTTAAGGCTGTGAACAGGCCAGTCTTCTGAGGCACCTCTCAGTGGGTTTGAACCACAATCGTTTGATTAGTAGTTGAATGTTTAAACCATTTGTGTCACCAGGGACTTAAACGGGCCCTAAAATTAGGAATATAGTGCCTGTAACTCAGATCTGGTGTCGACACATGAAGGCAGCCCCCTATCTCTGTTGCGCCTTTTTATGTTTTTGTGATTCATACTATAAGTTTTATAGGGCAACCATACATGGGAACAGCCAAATGAACATAGCCTGGGTTGGAGTTACAACCTATGAACATTCTGAAACTGAGTAATGCATGGATGGTGCTATTTACTAGAAATGAATAATATGTTCCATTATCTGAATTGTAAACCTTTTAATATTCCTCCTATGAAGTTGGTTGATTCTGAAATCGTGAAATAACTTGAAAAGAGAAATGACATAAATGTGGGAAATCTTTGGCTCACAGGTATGTATGTTGGGGATCATGGAGGTAGAATTCCCACTGCTCCTTCCGCCTCCCGGGCTTCGATGAGCCCTTGTTCCCATCTTGAAGGTCAGTCATTTATTCTATATTCATCAAAGCTCTAGTCTTGTCAGTTACTGATTGGACATTTGGGATTTTGCATTGTTGTAAAGTTTTCACGTGCTTTGCATTTCTCAGGGGTCTGTACGTTTAATGAACACTTGCTGTGCCCTGGAAGCAAGGTTTCAGGCCTTTAGCTGATAAATAAATATCAGCCACAATTGAAATACAAATGGGACTCCAACCGCTGATGTACTGATTATTGGATTCACCACTGGTGCCATTCACTGCTGCAGCCTTAACAAGGGACGGAGTGACCATGAAGAAAGACACTCATTTCTAGAAACAACACATGTCTTTTCTAGAAGCAAGCAACCAAGAAAATTACATTTTCAGACTAGTGGTCACATCTAGGTATAATAATAATATATTAACATCACTTCCATGTTTTGAGCTCTATGTGTCTATGCATTAAAACTTAATCCTCACCACTATCCCAGGAAGAAGGTGCTTTTATTATCACCATTTTGATGAAGAAATGGAGGCTCAGCGAGGGTAAATAGATCACAGAGCTAGCACACGTCAGAGACAATATATGTGAAAGGGTCCATGTGGAGTGCGCACGGAGCTGCTATATTGGCTCTGAGGAGGGAGCGATGACTTCCGTTCAGGGGTACCAGGGATTTTTCCCAAGGTGCTGGAATTGAAATGGGCCCTGGAAAATGGGTGGATGCGGACATCCAGAGATACCTAGAGTCAGGAGTAGCAGCTGTGAAGACCTGGGAGTGGAAAATGCAAGGCACAGAAAGGGAATGGCAGTAGTGACCAGTTCAGAGTGGCTGGAATGATCTGGACATGAAGGTAAGCACAAAGGCGGCATGCAGGGAATTTGTGACAGTATGTACCAGACACCCACTATGTGACAGACTCTGCTAGTGCTTTACATGGGCCATCCATCTTACTCGTCACAAAAATCTTGAGGTACAAAGCATTCCTATCTCTCTTTTACAAATAAGGAACACTGGGCTCTGAGAGGTTCACTAACTTGCCTAGGTCACACAGCTAGCAAGAAAAGGAGGGAGGATTGGAATGCACATCTGTCCCACTCTTTCAGCTACACTGAGAAATCATGTCAGAAGAGAAGAAATAATTTCCTGCTGGAATGCTTTGCCCTGCTATACTGATTCTCGAAATTTGCCACATTTCTATATAAGGGAGAGCGCCCACTCTCGCGCTTCCTCGTAACGTCTATCATCACCACCACCACCACCACCACCATTGTCAACCCTCTTCTCCTCCCCAGTCTTTGACAAATAGGAATGAAATCTAAAAAGCAACAACCAAGAAAAGCAACGGTTAAGTAGCTGGCAGCACCAGCTAAAATCTCTCCTTAGGGATGAGAAGATAAACACTGCAATAACCCGTATCTCAGATATACGTAGCTCAGTTTTATGCACCTGATATTCCATTTCATAGCTCCAAAGCAGCAGTTCTATCAGCCTATATGTGTTCTTAATACAGTAGAACACCCACTGAGAGAAGATGGAGATGTGTGTGTACCAGAGTGGGGAGGGTTCTTTGCCGCTGTATGGAGAGCCCAATATCAGCTCTCTGCATATCCAGCACGGGAAAGCAAATGGTACTCTTCAATCTCATTCATGACGAAAGTATTGAGTGGCTTGGAAGTTATGTGTACAATTGATCCAACTAATATTAGGTGAGTGTATTCACCAGATGAATTAGGGCAAATTAAATGCAACACTGTGCCTCCGTTTCCTATAAGCAGAAGACAACCATAAGCCCAGAGGGTCAGAAAGAAATCGTCTGATCCATTTCCACACCCCCTGTCTCATGCCATCACCCAAGTCCAGTGAAATACCTCAAATTGTTATTCACTGAGGTGACTTCATGGCTTTTGTATTATGCAATTTGCCCTACCTCTTTAATTGTCCATGAACTCAGAATTGTTGTTGTATGTTGTCGAGTTGATTTCAACTCATGGCGACCCCACGTGTTACAGAGTAGAACTGCTCCATAGAGTTTTCTTGGCTGAAATCTTTATAGAAGCAGATTGCCAGGGCTTTTTTCTGCAGCCCTCTGAGTACGTTCCAGCTGCCAACCTTTTGGTTACCAGCTGCGTGCAAACCATTTGCTCCACCAAGGGAACCTGAACTTAGAATAGTCACAGCAAAATCTGCCTCTACTAATTCCTTCAAGTTGTTTCTACACACACACACACACACACACACACACACACACACACACACACTCTCTCTCTCTCTCTCTCTCTCTGTGTACAAGAACCCTCTACTTCTTCTTGTTCACCCTTGACATACCAATTTAAAAAAATTCCACCTCCTAAAAATCTCTATGACCTGTCCCCTCCTGTCTGTCCCCACATCCATTGCTTTATTTAAGCCCTTATCTTACTGCATTTTCTCAAACCTCAGATGCCACCGACTGTAAAATGCACCTTGATTTTATGTCCCACCATGAAAAGGAAAAATACTACATACAAAATTATGACACATCATCGTTTGTAGGAGGCATCCCAAAGAGATGTTAAAATGTGAAGAGAAAATGTGCATCTTAAAAATTGACAATACACAGTGTTTCAAATAAACTCTTAATAACTGGCTCCTAACTGCTCATGTCTACAGCCTTGTACTGGCACGTGAGCTACCTACGTCTCCTTATCCTCTGCATGGCAAACGCTTTCTCAGAGTTCTCTGAAGCCCTTCCACCAGCCCCGCAGGCTTGGTGGTGACCTTTCCCTGTGTTCCCGTGGCATTCTGAACTTTCTCGTGTGTGTAATAACACGTCCATTTTGCTTTGCACTTATCTGCCTACTTGTCTTTCCCCTCCAAGGACTCTGAGAAATTTAAGCACAGGCTGCGTGTCTTGTTCACCTCAGTATCCCCCGTCCCTGGCTTATGGCACATTCTGAATAAGAGACTGCTGGATGAACACTGAAGCTCGAATTGACCCAACGGTGAGGACTGTATGATACGTGTAGCTTCTGGGCACCGTCACTAGAGGGCAGTGTGGAACCATTCCATTGCCCAGAACTGCTGTTCCCCAAAAATCTGGGTTGCAGAGATTCAAAGGAGCTGGCCTCCTGTGGGCAAACTGGTGTAGGGCCTAGGAGGCTATACAGCTCCAAGGGCTCGGGATCATTCTGCAGCATCTACTTTGAGGATGCTCCTTGCATCTCGGTATTCCTTGCCAGCCTGGCCACTAGGTGCTTTCGGGTGGCTGCCTCAGCACATTTCTTTAACAAGAGCCAAAAGCTCCTCCCAGCTTTCCACCTCTGGCTGAAGCAGGCTGGGGCTGTGGAGAGGGAAAGAAATGTCTCCCTAACACCCCGATTCTCGTTTCTAATAAAGGCGGGCTCGCCGCGAAGGGCCCGCAACATAATTGCTTCACTTAGAAGAACAACAGGTAGCAGCATTCAATATTTGAATTCTAAAAGGTTGTGCGCACAGTTTTAAATATTAAAGATAAAGGCGAAGACTCAGATCGTCTTTTCATCTCTGCGGCGGAAGCATTTTAAACGAAAAACGGCGCTAATGGGCAGAATGAGACTGTTTGTCCGTCAAACGATATTGGGTTGCAATAAAGCAAAATCATTTTGGGGCGGGGGTGTAAGGGGTGGGTAGCCATATCTCCACCGGGGAAGTTTTCTGTTCATTCTGTCCGTAATGAGGGGAAAATAAAGCAACTCTGCCGGAGTAACTTTCTTCCATATCATTGTGGGCTGTTTAGCTCCCTCGATGAGTGGTCAGGGACGGGCTCTGAGGAAACCTCATAAATTAACTATCCAACTTCCTGGCTAATGAGCCCAATATGTCAATTTCCGGGGATCAAAATGATGCAGTTCAATAAAGTGCAGTTCATTTTGTAAGGAAATATACTTTTAATAGGGAGAACTGCAGGGTCACGGATCTCCTGAGATAATTATGGGCCAGAGGAATTAGAGGCGTGGAGCTGTTCTTACTGTCTGGGGATACCCCACAGGGTTTGTGTGGCAGATACGGTCTTTCAGGGACAATACATTCCTTCATTATATTTCCACTACTACATTAATGCGGCGCTCTCCGATTTACTTGTAACCAAGAAGGCTGGTTATTCCTGAAACTTGGCATTTAATGCTAACGAGCCTGCAATGCAGGCGGCTCTCAGAGTGTGTGTGTGTGCGGCGCGTGTGTGTATAGGGGTGGTATGGGCTCAGGCAACCTAGCAGAAAAGTTAGGAACCTTGGAGGGCATTGGGATAGGGTTCGGAGGGCTGAGATGGATCAGGCAGACAGGTTGATGGATACCTGGAAAAGTCAGGGATAGACAGTCTGAGGGCCAACAGCAAACAAAGCCTGAAAAGAGAAGCCCAAGTCAGGACTAGGCAAGCAGTAACCAGCTACCATCAAGTCAGTTCTGACTCATGGCGACCCCATGTGTGTCAGAGTAGAACTGTGCTCTGCAGGGTTTTCAATGACTGATTTTTCAGAAGGAGATCACCAGCCTTCTTTCCACAGCACCTCTGGGGGGGCTTGAACCTCCAACCTTCAGTTAGCAGCTGAATGCGTTACCTGTTTGCACCACCCAGAGACTCTAGGCAAACAGTATTAAATATGAAATCCAGATTGGAAAGACTCACCTTTAAGTGAGGCAAATAGGACTCAGTTGAAAAATGGGAGTGCTTTGCAGCAAAAGGGTTCAGGATCCCGGCTCAGAAGTAAGAAAGAGAGCTGGGAACCCATGCTGATATTGGGTTGCCCATGTGGTGCAGGACAGAACCAGGTATTTCATGGTGAAGGGGTTTAGGGCAACGCAGCCCACTGAGTGTTTCTTTAAGAGGCTCCCCTTGAGACGGCTCCTTTAAGAGTAAGAACTCCATTGAGTTTCTGTTCATGTGGATGGAAAATATGGCAATGGATGTAGGAGATGGTTGCATGCCATGACTGATATAATTAGTTTTATTCAACTGTACAAGTGAAAAATGTGACAAATGTTGTGTTACTTGTATTTTTTACAACAACAATAATAATAACCGAAGAGTAAGGACTCCATGGTTAGGTTTGTTGGATTTGCTTGATTCTGTAAACTGCACCCATGGGTGAAAGGGCACCTATTTGGTTTTAAGGATAGAAGTGGATGGAAATAAATTTCACAAGTCTTCACGAAGGAGCTGATGATTCTCTAGCAAGCTATCCAACCACTTGGGGAAGCTCTGCTCTGGAGGGAGGAACCAGATGGGAAACACTGGGCTCCCACTAACATTTTCCAACTTTCCTTCAGTGGGAGTGGAAAGGTGATATAACAGGAAGGAGGACAGCTCCTGGAATCAAGTTCAAGTTCTGGCTCTTCTGCTATTAGCGTCGTGGTGTTGGGCAAGTTGCTTAGCTTCTTTGAGCTGTAGTTTCCTTAACTGACATTTAATTTGCTGGGCAATCTATCTATGTGCAGAGAGGTGGGGAGATAAGTAAATGTCGGTTCTCTTATTTTTGCTTATTTATTTTTCCAACACCAGAGATAAGAAAAAATAAGTTACCAACAGAATCAGGAGTCTTTCCCTGGAAGCAATTCTTATCTATAATGGGACTTACCTAGGAAAAGTAAGGTTGCTGTTAATTCGAGTAACTTGGAAATAAATTTGTGAAAAGAGGATTTTCCATGAGTCAGAGGGCTCAAAGTGATAATGCATTAATTAGAAGGTGTTTGCTTAAGATGAGAAACAGATGGTGCTGAGGCCAACCTTATGCAAACTCCTGCCAGAGGTCCTTGGTTGGCAATGACTGGCAATGCTCGCCAGCTTGCGCTGGCCTTGAAATGAGATTCCCAGTTTTCTAGAAGTTTTGAGAGGTGCTGTGGCAAGGACTTCCTACTTAAACAAACAACAAAAAAAAATCCCTTCTTTGGCTTTTGGCTTTTACTTTGTCTTGGCCTTTGACTAAATTCAACTAATGTACACAGAGCATTAACTAACTGCCAGTTCATTTTGTATGTTGTCATTTAATCTTCACAATAATTGCATGAGGAGGCTTAGTTACGTCCATTTTTGGAGATAAGAAAACCATGGTTCAGAGAGGCTAGGAACTTAACTACAGCAGCAGTTAATAAGAGAGGGAAGGTCTGCACTCAGGTCTTTGGATGGATTCCATGTCTCACGTTCTTTTTAGTACTTCATGCCTCTTTCTCAATAACCTCTTGTTTTGACGTCCCCCACCACCCGCCTTTTTAATAAACTTTTTATTTTGAAATAATTTTAGATTTACAGAACAGTTGCAAAGATAGTATGAAGAGTTTCCATATATTCCTCACCCAGCTTCCCCTAATGTTAACATCTTACATTACCATAGTACGTTTGTCACAACTAAGAAATTAACATTGGTATGTCACTCTTAACTGAACTACAGACTTTATTTGGGTTTCATCAGCTTTTCTGTTCTTTTTTCTGTTCCAGGATCCAATCCAGGATACCACATTGCATTTAGTGACTCTCAATTTTTCTAAAAAAATTTTTATTTTATTGTTGTACTTTAAGTGAAAGTTAACAATTCAAATTAGTCTCGCATACAAAAATTTATACATACATTGTTATGTGACCCTAATTACTCTCCCTATACTCTGACAGAACATTTCTCCTTTCCACCCCTGACTTCCTGTGTCCATTCAATGAGCTCCTGACCCTCTCTGCCTTCTCATCTCACCTCCAGACAGGAGCTGCCCATTTAGACTCATGTATCTACTTGAGCTAAGAAGCACACTCTTCATGAGTATCATTTTATTTTCCATTGTCCAGTCTAATCTTTGACTGAAGAGTTGGCCTCGGGAATGGTTTTAGTGCTGAGTTGACAGAGAGTCCTGGGGCCATGCTCTCTGGGGTTCCTCCAGTCTCAGACCACTAAGTCTGGTCTTTTTAGTGACTCTCACTTTTAACCTGAATATTTGTTGCAACTTTATTTGGGAGAAGGCTGGGGTAGGGTTAAAGTTTATAGGGGTAATTTTTGTAGGTGATCCCCATTTGTAAAGAGGCGCCCGTTTTTTCTTTGTTTTTGATAGAAGAAGTCCTTAACCTCATTGCAAATGATGCTTTCATTTTGGCTGGGAATCTTGGCTTGCTTGTACAATGGTGGTGGAGGTTTGGGATTGAGATTCAACTTTCAAGAGCAACTCTCCATCACTGTCTTCTTTCAAGGACAGGAAATTTCAAATTAACTTTGGGCTTTAGCATTCACTACACCAAACATTCCTGAAGTTTCCATGATTGCCAATAAATAAGACATTCCATCATCTTTAAGACGTCAAATCTCCTGATAAATTGAATTTCATAAAATATTGCTCTGTTGATCTTAGCGCTCAGCTTTCAATAAGGCAAGCGAGCCAGAGTTGCTGGCTGGGACTTCTCTGCAAAGAGGATGTTGTGTGATTATATGGGTAGGTACATTTATGAGGTCAGGGTCCCTGACTCTAAATTTCAGTTCCTGGCACTACATCAAAACCAAATCGATCATAGTGACCTTCGCTCCATCGCTGCCATCCTAACTTTACAGTAAAATTTCATTTATGCTTATTAAGAATGGTAGAAAGGAACCTTGTGAATTTGTATTTAAGTTACTTCAGATAGTACCTGGCACACAGTGGGTGCACAATCACTGTTAATGCTCCTTTTCCCTTAAAAAAAAAAAAGAAAAAGAAAATCAAACAGTCTCAGAACTCAATTTTGAGAGTTCTTTAAGTTTACAGAACGGAAAGGGCCAATGATGAAAACTGATGGCATGGCAAGTCCGAAAAAGGAAAAGTTAAAGCGCAGTGTTTCTTCCCCACACCAGCTTTCCTTGGGCTGCTCTGAAATACTCTGCGGTCACGTGCAGGTTGCTTTAAAAAATTTTTAAAAACAAGTAACATTTTCATACTTTTATAATGACAACATGTCTTGGGTGCCATCTGCTCTTGCCATTTGCTAAGGCAACTCAATGAGAAAACAGTATTTGGGATGACTGATAGTTAGCTTGTTCATTGTCTTTTTAAAAGGGTGGACAGTTTTTCTCAGAGAACATCACAGGGTCCATGACAAACTAGTGGGGTGGGGAAGATGGAGGCAGGGTTTCACCCCCATTTAGGCAGACTGGGTCATTCATCAAGCATTTCTTTCTTATTTTATTTTATTTATTGTTGTACTTTAAGTGAAAGTTTATAATTCAAGTTAGTCTCTTAAACAAAAATTTATACATCCGTTGTTATGTGACTCTAATTGCTCTCCCCATATCGTGACAGCACATTCCTCCTTTCCACCCCTGAGTTCCCGTGTCCATTCACCCGGCTCCTAACCCTCTCTGCCTTCTCATCTCACCTCCGGACAGAAGCTGCCCATTTAGTCTCATGTATCTACTTGAGCTAAGAAGCACACTCTTCACGACTGTCATTTTATGTCCCACAGTCCAGTCCAATCTTTGTCTGAAAAGTGGGCCTCGGAAATTGTTTTAGTTCTGGGCTGATAGAGATGCTGGGGGCCATGTTTTCCGGGGTTCCTCCAGTCTCAGTCAGACCATTAAGTCTGGCCCGATCAAACGTTTCTTAAGCAACTACAATGTGCCAGGCAATGTGCTAAGGCCGGACGAATGAAGATGAAAGAGAGAATCTCCATAGGCTGGTGGGAGCTGAGCATTAAATAATGACATATAATACAGTGTGCTAAGTGCTATGATAGAGGTTTGCAAAGGGTGCTATTAAATATGTACAGGAAGCCTGTGCTGCAGACTATTTGTGTGTGTGTGTCAAGAGAAGTGTTGAGGAAAGTTTCCCCAGAGGAGAAAAAACCTGATCTGAGTCTAGCAGAATTAGACATCAGCTACATGTAAAGGGATTGGTGGGGAGTGAGTGCAGGCTCAAATAAATCTCATTAGATCAACGTGATGCATCAGAGATACACATCCAGTCATCTTTCTGTTTCAACTGCACTAGAGAGCAAGAGCATCAATGCATCCACCAAGACTGAACTATTTTCTGGGCACTCACTGGTGCATCTTAAAACAGCTGATCAGCAAGAGTTGATTGCTCAGCCCCAGACCAGGGGAAGTGGGGACAGAAGAGAAGATGACATGGTCCATGATGGGAGGGCAGCTACCCACACACAACAATCAAATAGCAGGGTGAGGCAGTGTGTGAAATAGAGGGCCCATTTGTGCCGAAGGAGCTGATGTAGCCTTTGTTAGTCTGTGGTCATGAAGTTGCTACTCTGGATTTTTTAAGGCCAGTTACAGGACGGCTAGACAGGAGATCTTGGAGGCTTCTTTCCAAACCTAAGAATCCACATTCTCATTGTTTTCTTAAAGGACTGACGTTTAAATCCTTTTTAAATAACCCTTGTGGTTTTTTGGTTTCTTTCCTAGAGCTTTCAGGGAATACCTGTCTGTTCTTATGTACGAGAATGTACAGCAGCTGCACAAACTGCGTTTTTTCAGAAATAAAATGCTTTCAAGGCACGAGCTCCATGTTATGCTCTAAATCATAGTTATCTGTGATGAGCTGCAAGTTACCAAGTGCAGCTATAGCATCCTGAGTTTTCTCCATAAACTATGGCAGAACGAAGAGTTCTAGACCAACAAAAGCAAGAGAGACACAAAGCCTCCCAGAGACTGGAGGACTACAAAATAATAAAAATATTAAAGCTAATATTTGCTAAACTGTTTTGAGTGCTTCCTATGTGCCAGACCCTGCGCTGAGCAGAGTATCTCACTAGATCATCACAGTAATCCTATGAGCCTGCACTAATGTTATATTTACTTGATAGACGTGAAAACTGAGACTCAGAGAGGATGAATAGCCAGCCCAAGATTCCATAGCTAGGAGGTGATGAAACTAGGTCAACAACCCAGGCTTGCCCACTCTAAGTCCTTCCCCCATTATGCCACCTCCTGGAAGTAAGTAAAGGGCTGCTTCCCTGTGCCATACCTAGCAGTGCCTACTCTGTAATGGCTGCAATGGACCTAGGACTCTTTGGCTTTCCATGTAACTCAGTAGTCATACACTTGAAATTCTCCGAAGTTCCACCTTTCCCCATTTTGTCTTGGTAGCTGCCCCACCATGCCCAGCCTTGTCACTTATCCTTCTGGCAAGTGAAACTCCGACAGCCCTGACTCTTCCCTGGTGCAGCAAGCACTGACTGAGCATCCATTGTATGCCAAGGTCTTCCTAGGTCATGGGTGGTGGAGAGGGGCAAGAAGGGGAGGAGACCAGGGAGGTAAGACTTGACCAGTGCCAAGCTGGCTAACACGAATATGGCTTCTTACCATTTACAGAGCACGTGCATGTACTCTTGTATGCCTCCTATGGCTCTCAGACAGAAACCTCTGAATAGGAGCAGGCAGCCCATATCACAAATGAGGACAAAGCCTCTCTCAGAGTGTAAGAAACTTGTCCACGCCACACTGCTTGCAGAATCAAGGCTCAATTGCAATTCATGCGATGCTGCATCGACGACTCTATGTTGTTGCTTTGGTCCTATCACTCTTCTTCTTTTTCTCTTTGTCATTCTCATACAACTACTTAGCCTCTCTGTGCCTCACTTTCCTTACCTACAAAATGGGGAGAATAATAGTAGCTAATGGTTTGTTATTAACATTAAGTAAGGTAATACATGTAAGAATACTTAGAAGAGTGTCTGGCATATACATACAGGGTCCCCATGAGTCGGAACCAACTTGACATCACATACCAACAACAACATTAATAGTTTCTACTAATAGTTACCAGTATTACTATTACTGCTACTACTATGATGTCCACACAACAAATAAAAAACAGTTTTAAAGAAAGATGCAAACACATGCATTTGCTTATAACATGAAAATGCTGAGTGACATGGGCAAAAAAGTAACATAAAATAACTTGGTTACTCTTGATGCAAATCTCTAACACTTCATGTTTCAAGAATGAAGGCCACAGGAGGAATTCACAAATGGGAAAGGTGGACAGACAGTAGACAGGTAATCAAGGTAAAGTGAAGTAAGGGCTACAATTGCTACGGGAATGTGAAAGAGGAGGTGAAGGGAAAGGAGAGAAGAGAGGCAATTTTTTACTAGGATAGCTAACATTTAATCGTAATTCAATTTTCATAACTGCCATGTGAGATAAGTGGTGTTATCCCCATTTTAACCAAACTGAAAAAACCAAACCCGTTGCCGTCGAGTCGATTCCAGCTTATAGGGACCCTATAGCCACCCTATAGGACAGAGTAGATCTGTCCCATAGAGTTTCCAAGGAGCACCTGGTGGATTTGAACTGCTGACCTTTTGATTAGCAGCCGTGGCACTTAACCACTGCACCACCAGGGTTTCCATCCCCATTTTTCAAATAAGGACATTGAGACTCAAAGAAGTTAAGCAGTTTGTTGAAGCCACAGAACAGAAATGGAACTGTAACACAGATACTTTACTCCGAAACCCATGGTTTTTCTACCTCACCAACAACATCAGAAAAATCTGAGGAGCATCATGGGAGAGCAGCTTGTGATTTTTCGCCCTCTCTGGACTCTAAGAGCACTCAGTATCTCTGTAATTTACATGCATGCTCACACACACTCACACCTACACACTCGTATATAATACACACACACTTCTCTCCTATACACACAACTCACACATACACACTCATGTACAACACTCATAAACGGCTCTCCTACACATGCACTCACATACACTCACACACACTCACACATGAACACTCATATACAACAATCATACACACATTGCTCTCACACACACATCCAACACTTACACACACATTCACATGCAACACACACACTCACACACACTCACATACAACCCTCACATACACACATACACTCAAACACAACACTCTCACACACACACACACACACAGAGCACGGACACACAGCATGCATTGCATTATTTGTACAGCTGAGTGATCTCCACACCAAGCTGTAAGTTCCTTGAAGGCAGGCTCAGAGTCTTAGTTGCTTTTATACTTCTCACAATGCCTAACATATTGCCTTGTACATAGTTAAGTTTGTATTGAACGACCTAGTGGAGAGGAGAGATTCTACCATGGGTAAGACTGGGGAGAAAGCAAGGACTTTAATAAGTAATGGCTCCTTTTGGACCAAAGTAAAGTCAGAACCCTCTGGGAAACATCCTCGGTGTGTAGAGCACTCTTCCACACAGTCTCATTCAATATACACTTGAAGCACTTATTGATGAAGATCAAAGACTACAGCCTTCAGAATGGATTACACTTCAACATAAAGAAAACAAAAATCCTCACAACTGGACCAATAAGCAACATCACGATAAATGAAAAAAACTTGGAAGTTATCAAGGATTTCATTTTACTTGGATTCACAATCAATGCCGATGGAAGCAGCAGAAAAGAAATCAAACAATGTATTGCACTGGGCAAGTCTGCTGCAAAAGACCTCTTTAAAGTGTTCAAAAGCAAAGATGTCACTTTGAGGACTAAGGTGCGCCTGACCCAAGCCATGGTATTTTCAATGCCTCATACACATGCAAAAGCTGGACAATGAATAAGGAAGACCGAAGAAGAATTGATGCCTTTGAACGATGGTGTTGGTGAAGAGTATTGATTATACCATGGACTGCCAGAAGAACGAACAAATCCATCTTGGAAGAAGTACAGCCAGAATGCTCCTTAGAAGCAAGCACGGAAAGACTTTGTCTCACTTACTTTGGACATGTTATCAGGAGGGTCCAATCCCTGGAAAAAGACATCATACTTTAAAGTAGAGGGCCAATGAAAGAGAGGAAGACCTTCAACAAGATGGTTTGACACAGTAGCTGCAAAAATGGGCTCAAACATAGCAATGATTGTGAGGATGCCGCAGGACTGGGAAGTGTTTCGTTCTGTTGTACATAGGGTCGCTATGAGTTGGAACTGACTCAATAGTGCCTAACAACAACAACAATTTACCCTCACCCACAAAAGTGGGTGATGTCTAGAAGCCAGGTTTGAGCTACATATTCTCATTCCTGGTCACAGCTCAAGTCGGTATCCTTTACTGAAGCTGGGCCGCTAGGATTCTTTTCTTACTCATTTGGAACTGGGACTAAAGAGATTCAGTCTGGGCTGGTCTCTTAGATGCAGGGAATGTAAACTCCGGAGTTATGGGTTGGTCAGTGTCTGTCTGAGAATCAGAGAAAGCCAGACTGCAGACAGAAGGATAAAGCAGACATTCAGAGAGAGGAAGACCCTCCCACCCACCAGCCCCCCTACTGCCTGGTGAAGAAGCTACTAGATTTCTTTAGGCAGCATCACTAAGGGAGCTTATTGGGTCGCTGGAGCCAGTATGCTTGGGTTCAAATGTCTGTTCTGCCCCTTACCACCAGTGTAACCATGGGAAAACTGTTTACCTCCCTGTGCCCCAGTTTCTCCCTCTGTAAAGTGAGAATGAGCGTACCTTCTTCAGGACCCCATGGTGGTAATGTGCTTTGGCACAGTGCTGGGCAGCTAATGGATCCTAGCTCTCATTTTAAGGCCGTGCCTTCACTTTGATTCCACTGGGTTTTCTATCTGTATGTCTGTGGCCTCTCAGATACTTTTTCCTTCTTCATTTCAGAACTCTCGGAGGTCCGATTGTTACTTGCAACACAAAGCAAATCAAAGGCCTCTCAGTTGCCGGTAGAGAGACCTGTCTTTTCAGCCGCTCCTGCCTGAGCATATTTATCAGTCACTAGGCAGAAACACATACCTGTCTTTTCATAAGTGACACCCCAGGTCCCAGCACATTTCAAAGCAGAGACCCTTCTCTCCTCCTATGGAGATGGGGCTTTGCTTGTTTATTTTCTTTGATTCTTGGGACTTCTTATTAATTTGGTACTGGGCTGGGGATATTAATGTCTTCCCATAGTCATTCTCCAAAGTCATGAATAATCATGTTGTCATGCCTGTGTGGCTTAAAATACAAAAGGTACAATTTATGCAAGTTTTAAAGTTACTTTTTCAAAAGAATTCACCAAATGAAGCTGTCAGGCTGTCAGAACGTAAGCATAGACTAGATCCTTAGCTGTTACTTATGAATTTTCAAAGGACTTTAGCACATTTTTAATTGGAGTTTTTTTTTTTTTTCCTCCCCTTCCAGCCTGCAAATCAATCTGCTCGGCTATTACATTTGGTGAGTGTGGTGGCAATACAATGCTGGGTTGGTGGGAGCAGTGGGTGGAAACCTTGATTCATTCAAGGCCACACTGGAGGCTCAAGGCCATGGGCCAGTAGCCCAGGTATCTTAGCCAATGAATAACTTTTAATTTTTTTTAAAGAAGGAGGAGGAAAGAAAGAATAGGACACCAGTCAGCCTAGGCGTGTGTAAGGGTTTCCAACAGTACCTTGTATTTTTGTAGCACTTCTTGGAGCACTTACACATACTCCAATTTTCTTGACCCTCTCTCTCAACAGCTCAGTGGTGTTCATTTCGCCCTCTTATAGATGAGTAAACAGGCTCTGAAGTCTTGGAAGGAACTGTTGTTCCCCACGCATTTTGATTTAGGAGGACAAACTCTTCCCAGAGAAGACTCCTGTCCCCTCTGCCTCTTCTTTGTTCCTCCCCAAAGAAGAGGGGGCTGACTGGTCTGATTGGTGAGTTTGGGAGAAGAAACTGGGTCTGTGAAGCCTGGTGTCTTACCCTCACTCAGAACTGACTGCTTACAGAGAGGGCGCAGTCTAGTTGATTCTCTTGGCCATGCTGGGATCTTAGTCATCAAGACTTCTCTCCCCTGAGGGTAGGCCTATTGTTTAGGAGAGTAAGTTCAACTTGAGGGGATGGGATGGGTGATACTCTCAAATTCACTTTGTAACACACCTTAGCCACATCTTCCAACATAGTTTTTATCATTAATAAAGCTGATATTTTGGTCTCCATTTGTCTGTCTCCTGGGTCTATTTCTTATTCAGTTTACAACTTACAGGATGCAAGGTGGGTAGGAAATGCTGTTTATTAGCCTCCTCAAGCACAAATAGGAAGAATCAAATCTAAGATTACATAGTAGGTAGCAAGGTTATTCATTGTTTTGTTTATTCCACACGTATTTATTGGGTGTCTACTATGTGTCAGTGGTATTTAGTGGTAGAATTCTTGCCTTCTATGCAGGAGACCTGGGTTCAATTGTCAATCAATGCATCTCATACGCAGCCACCACCCTTCTGTCAGTGGATGCTTGCGTGTCACTGAACAGGTGAACACATATAGGTTTTAGCACAGCTTTGAGACTAAGACACATTAGAAAGAGAGGCCGGGTGATATATTTCCAAAAAATCAGCCAATGAAAACCCTATAGATCACAACGTTCTGTTGTATGTGGGGTTGCCATGAGTCAGGGGCTGACTCAACAGCAGCTAACAACATTAGCTATGTGTCAGGGCAGAGGTTTTAAAATGAACATTCCTCAAAAAGATATACTTTAATGGTGGAGTAAGACATTCAATAATTAATTACACAATTTCACAGCAATAAGGACTAAGAAAAGAAGTAAGGATGCTAGGAGAATATATAACAGGAAGTCTGGCATAGTCTTGTCTGGAAGTTGGGGATTGTCTTCTCTGAGCAAGCGACATTTAAATGGGCTCTGAAGGATGAGTAGGAGGAAGCTGGTCTAAGTATATATATGAAGAGGAAGGGAGATGATCCTAGCACAAGGCACCCAGGAACCTGAAAGGAGTCAGGTGTGACTGAAACAGAGAAATGGGGGGTGGGGGAGAATGAGTGAGATGGAGCTGGTAAGGTAGGCCATTTGTGCAGGGTCTTGTGGATCAGATTTAGGACATTCTAGTTTTTTCTAAGATTAATGAGAAGTCATTGAAACTTTTAAAGGCACCCTGGTGGTGCAATGATTAAATGCTTAGCTGCTAACTGAAAGGTTGGTGGTTCAAACCCACCTACTGGCTCCATGGGAGAAAGACCTGGCAATCTGCTCCCATAAAGATTACAGCCTAAAAAACCTTATGGGACAGTTCTACTCTGTCACATGGGGTCGCTGTGAGTCGAAAATCGACTCGATGGCACCTAACAATTGAAAGTTTTTAAGCAAGAATGTAATATGCTGAGATTTAGGTTTGACAAAGATCACTTGAACTGCTGTGTAAAGAATGGATTGGAATAGACCAAGAAGCAAGAGCACAAGTTGGGAACCAGTTAGGAGGCCACTACCATAGTCTAGGTATGACAATAGAGCTATGGACTCATCGCAGTAGAGGTGGTTTAAGGTGTCTTAGTTTGAGTTAAACTAAAGCAGACCCTGAAACAAGGATTCCAGTACAGTAACTTATTTGATTTCAGAAAACACCAGCAGGGGATGGGAAACAGGGAAAGGAAGGAGATCTAAAAGGGTGAGTAATCAAGCTACCATGGGTAATTAGAGCTTCACCTTGCTGGAACACTCACAGGCCTTAGAGCAGCACTGTCTAATGGAAGTATAACGTGTGCCACATATGTAAATGAAAATTTCACAGTAGCTACATTTTAAAAAAGATAAAACAGGTGAAGTTAATTTTAAGAATATATGTTATTTAACCAAATATATCCCAAAGATTACCATTTCAACATGTAATCAAGAGAAAGATTGTTAATGAGGTATTTTCATGCAATTTTTTATATTAAGTCTTCAAAATCCAGTGTGTAATTTACACTTACAGCACATCTTAATTTGAACATTGAACTTTTATCAGAAATACTTGATCTGTATTTTTATTTCATAAGACTTATAGTTGAAAAGCAAATTCATATGCCTAAGTTGTACTAAACATAAATGCTTTCCAAAAACTGAATTGAGTATTAGATTTTAAATTAAAATTAATTAAAATTAAAATTTCAGTTAGTTGAATAGCCCCATTTCAAGTGCTCAGTAGCCACACATGGCTGGTGGCTGTTGTGTTGGACAGTTCAGCCTTAGAGTATCTCACCCAAGGGGCGAGGCAGGGGAGCCGGGATATTTATACACCAACTGCAGTTACTGGTTGGGGGCTGATCCTGGCACTTCAGGCCCGACTGTCCTTGAGTGAGTAGTGGACTCTGGAAGCCAGAAGAAGCCCTAGGCAGTTGGTAGTTAGGTGGTCGTGTACCCCAATGTAAAGTCCAGGTGGTTAAGGGCAGGGCTGAATCTGTAGAGGAGGATTCATGTTGGAAATAGAGAGAGTTACAGGCTGTGTGAAATGAGAAAAAAAAAAAAAGAGAAATCAAGTACGGTTGGTAGTTTCTGGCTTAATAGTGTGTGGGAAGTAGTAGCATTTGCTGAGATAGGGAAGATATAAAGAGGCCTTGGTTTGGGAATAAGACATTTAATTTAGTTTTGAATATCCGAGTTTGAAGTTCCTGTGAAATACCCAAGTGGAGATGTTCAGTTGGCTTTGGAATAAATTGGTCAAGATATCAGGGAAATGTCAGGATGGTAAACTGTAGTCTCTGATAACCCAATTGCTTTTAGAACTGAAGTAGTAAAAATAACATATAATGGGAATGATTAGATATTTGCAGAGTCACCTTAAATATTACAGAATAGCTCCCAGGCTGAGCACAAGATGGAACCATGGCCAAATTGCAGATATTAACATTTCTAAAGAAGGAAGGTGGTTGGGTCTCTTCTGTTGTGGGGCAGGATGGGTTCATGGGGCTCCCCTTGGCTTGGGTTGAAAAGATCCTTCAGGAATGTGCACTGCCTTTTGCTCTGAGTCCAGGATCCTCCAGCACCTTCTGGCAAACAATGGTAGAGAGAGGATGTCTTAGATAAAACACATAGTTGTTGGAAAGGGTTTTCCCATTCTAAATTATTACAGCAGCCTTCAGATTTATACCACCTGCTCTGGGAGTCTGTTCGCCATGGGCCAGCCTCCTTGGGACCCCTCAGTGCTCAGTGTCCTGGCCCACGGTACAAGCACAGTACAAGGCACACAGGAGGCTCTCTCCAGAGGAGGAACTGGTGGCTGAGCCCGAAAGCCCTTACAGGCCAAGCGTGCTGTGGAAGCCAGGCTTGGCTGGCTGGCCTTGCTGTAAGCTAGGCTCCCTGGCATGCATCACTCAGCTGTCTAAGGATGAGGTTCCTCTAGACGATACACATGATGGGGTCTTGCAGAATTTCACACTTTCTTAGGAGGTTTTGTTCCATTAGCCTAGATGCGATTGCAGAAAACATGCCTTGACCAATGGTAATAGCCCTGATAACTGTACAATCGCATCTCACACCCGTACACAGAGGAAATAATCCAGTGCTCAATCATTTGCTCAACTCCAAGTTTTAAAGCACTTCCAGGCCCTGTGCTAGGCAGAGGTGAGAGTGCTGTTTCTGTTCCTGGCTCATTGGGAGAGTCAGGACGCTGACAATCAGTGTGAGGGGAAAGGTACTATGGAGGGAATCATAGAGGTGAGGTGTCTAGTTTGGGCTGTGCAGGGAGAAGGAGATGAGGATGTTTTCCGGAAGAAAGCAACTTCTGAGCTGAAATTGTTGAAGCCTCACTTTCCTGGGTCAAAGCATTGAGAGGGGTCTCTGAGAGTCATGGAACCCAGCTGCTGCCTCTAGAAAGGCTCTGCCATAAATCCACTGGCTGAACTGGGCACTTCAAAAAAAAAAAAAAAGGATATATTCTATTCTTAGTGTTATATTTAAAAGTTATTTGAACCAATTCATTTTTCTGTGTGGCTATGTTACCTATCAAGCACATAGTAAGATTGATTTGTTTCTGTATTGAAAGTTAAGGTTTTCTTTTAGATTTAATTTTATGTTTTCTTTTAATAATTAGTTTTAATTCTATTTGATATTTGCCAACTTTTGGACATACCAAAAAATCTGCCTATCTACCTGTCTCTCTCTCTCTCTCTCTCTCTATTTTTCCTAACTCCCATCCCTCCCCCTGGCCCCTGGTAACCACTAATCTTCTTTTGTCTTGATGAATTTGCCTGAACTGGTACTTTTTGATAAACAGCAAGTTCAAGAGAGAGTTTGTGGACAGCAAGATCTGGAGATTGAGGGGAAATAGAAAACCTATACTGAAGTCGTCAGAGCCAAAGCAGGACTTTCCTAGGGAGGGGCAACAGGGCAGGTGTTTGGGAGTCGGGAAGTTACAGGCAAAATGGGAAGATAAGTGGGCACCAGTGTCTGCAGTGACAGCCCTGCCAAGGGGCCCGGCCTCTTGGGGCTCTCTTCCTGTCTAGCAACCCAGATCTTCCCTACACCTCCCCAGACAGGATTCTGGCCTCCAGTCATCAGGCTGCAGATGAACACTCATTGCTTTTTCAAATTTAATCCACCCCCCAAGAATGATTCATTACACATTCTGTGTTCATGCGATGCATTAATATTGATTAAGAAACAGGTGCTCTCAGATTCAATTAGCAAAACTGCAATAATTCACAGATTACACTGGAAAACTGGGGAAAATATGCAAGTGTGCAAATAAGCTCTACCTGAAGGCGCTGCAGAGGGGCTTGAAAAACGCCTCTTCTCCTCCAGCAAATGCTTTCCTCACATTACCCTTTGTTTGGGTGACAAATGGAGTTGCCGTTTAACAAAACAGTGGTGATGAACTGTGGCTCAGGAGCCAGGAGAACTTCCCACTTGGAGTCAGACTCCTAAGTCAGGATTCCAAGCCTTGCCTGTTGAATCACCGAGGGCGCTTATTAGACATACAGATTCCTTGGCCCCACTCCCACTGACTCAGAATCAGCGGGTCCAGCTGAGGGGCTCAGGGTTCTGTATTTTAAAATGCAACTCCTGTGATTCTTGTCATGAGACAATTTTGGGAAAGGTGCTCCAAGTGAATGGTCTCAAGCTGACCCAGGGCTGTGCAATGCCACCTGGGGGATGGATAATGGTGGAACATTGGGTGACATTTGTCACCCCTTTCTGGTTTGGCTTTGCCATATTTAGTATCCCAAAAGCTGTATCTCTCCTTGTGGGTGCATTGTGAGAACTGGTCTATTCCAATAAGCATGGAAACAAAGAAGGGGACATCATAATTTTCCAATTAATAAAATTTTGTAAAAAAAAGAGATAGAAGCTTTGATTTAAATAGCTTTGGGAAAGGAGCCCTCATGGCTCAACAGTTACTTGCTGGGCTGCTAACTGAAAGGTCGGTGGTTCAAACCCATCTAGTGGCTCAGAGGGAGAAAACCTGGAGATCTGCTCCCACAAAGATTGCAGCCGAGAAAACCCTATGGGGCAGTTCTACTCTGTCACGTCAAAAATGACTCGAAGGCACCCAACAACAATAACAATAGCAAAACAGCTGTGGGAGTGTAATTATGGACACCCAACCTGGACTTCTGAAAAACTCTTGGGATTCTTTCAAACAAGACCTCCCTTGAGAACATGGGAGAATTTATGACTCTGGTGCTTCCCTGGCTAACCATACTTCTAACTGCTGAACCTCAGCCACAGACATCAGAGTCTCATTTTAGGGCCAGAAGGGACAATCAGGAAAATCTACCCAACACCATTAGGGTGCAGATGAAGGCATGCAGGCTCAGGGAGGTGAAGGAACTTGCCCAAGGCCACTCAGGTGATGGGACAAGAGACATCATGTTTCCTGAATCTTGGCTTCTAGCTCCCAGTGTCTCTTCCTGGCCCACCACACTGCCTCTGAGATCGTCTCGTTATAAGGCTACAGCATGCTGGAAAAGGGAAGGCAGGATGAACTTCAATTTCTTTCAATAAATATATAAAAAAACTCATTGTTGTCGAGTCGATTCCAACTCATAGCGACCATATAGGACACAGTACAACAGCCACATAAAGTTTCCAAGGAGCGCCTGGTGGATTTGAATTGCCAACCTTTTGGTTAGCACACATAGCTCTTAACCATTATGCCATAAATATTAAGTGAAGCCAATATGTTCAAGGAATTTGGTTGTGTGATGAGATATTAAACCAGTCCAGTTACCATTGAGTCGATTCTGATTCATGGTGACCCCATGTGTATCAGAGTAGAACTAGAACTATGCACCATAGTGTTTTCAACAGTTGATTTTTTTTTGGAAGTAGATCTCCAGGTCTTTCTTCCAAGGTGTCTCTGGGCGGATTAGAATTGAAAACTTTTGGGTCATTGCCAAGTACGTAACTGTTTGTGCCACCAAGGACTCCCTTGAGATATTAAGGTGCATAAAATAAGGTCCCTGTCTTTTAGGTGACATAGACATATAAATGAATAACTGCAGTATAATGTGATGAATGCCAAAGTGGAAGCATACATAGAGAGGTGGTAAACCAAGGTTAGGAAGCGACTAACTCCTTGAGCAATTAGGGAAGTGTTCTCAGGGGGTTTTGGAAATAAGAACAGCATGTGCAAGAGCCTGGAGGTTTGAACCCTAAAGTAGGTGTTATGGATTCAATTATGTCCCCCCAAAATATGTGTTGTAAATCATAATCTCTATGTCTGTGGTTGTAATCCCACTTAGGAGTGGGTTGTCTTTGTTATATTAATTAGGAAGGATTAGTGTAGAGTATATCTTGCATCAATCTCTTGATATGTAAAGGAGATTAAGGAAGCAGAGATGGGGCAAGAAAGATACCAAGCCACATGTAGATTGCCCAGAAGCAGAAGCTCAAAAGAGATAAAGACCTTCCTCTAGACCCAACAGAGAAAGAAAGCCTTCCTCTAGAGTTGGCACTCTGAATTCAGACTTCTAGCCTCCTAAACTGAGAGACAGTTACCTGGCCAACTGAGTGGAAGAGATCCTTATTTGTGCACATTCCAAAGAAAGGTAATCCAACAGAATGTGGAAATTATCGAACAATATCATCAGTATCACACACAAATAAAATTTTGCTGAAGATCATTCAAAAGTGGTTGCAGCAGTATATCGACAGGGAACTGCCAGAAATTCAAGCCAGATTCAGAAGAGGACGTGAAATGAAGGATATCATTGCTAATGTCAGATGGATCTTGGTTGAAAGCAAAGAATATCAGAAAATTGTTTGCCTGTGTTTTATTGACTATGCAAAGGCATTTGACTGTGTGGATCATAACGAATTATGGGTAACATTGAGAAGAATGGGAATTCCAGAGCACTTAATTGTGCTCTTGAGGAACCTGTACATAAACCAAGAGGCAGTTGTTTGAACAGAAGAAGAGGATAGAGTGTCGTTTAAAATCAGGAAAGATGTGCATCAGTTTTGTATCATTTCACCATATTTATTCGGTCTATATGCTTAGCAAATGATCCTAGAATCTAGACTATATCAAGAGGAACATGGCATCAGGTTTGGAGGAAGACTCATTAACAACCTGCCATATGCAGATGACACAACCTTGCTTGTCAAAGTGAAGAGCATTTGAAGCACTTACTGATGAAGATCAAAGACCACAGCCTTCAGTATGGATTACACCGCAACATAGAGAAAACAAAAATTCTCACAACTGGACCAATAAGCAACATCATGATAAACGGAGAAAATATTGAAGTTGTCAAGGGTTTCATTTTACTTGGATCCACAATCAATGCTCATGGAAGCAGCAGAAAAGAAATCAAACAATGTATTGCATTGGGCAAGTCTGCTGCAAAAGACCTCTTTAAAGTGCCAAAAAGCAAAATGTCACTTTAAGGACTAAGATGCGCCTGACCCAAGCCATAGTATTTTCAGTCACTCCACATGCGTACGAAAGCTGGACGGTGAATAAGGAAGACAAAAGAAAAATTGATGCCTTTTCTTTGGCAAAGAATATTGACTATACCATGGACCGCCAGAAGAACAAACCAATCTGTCTTGGAAGAAGTACAGCCAAAATGTTCCTTAGAAATGAGGATGGCAAGACTTTGTCTCATGTACTTTGGACAGACATGTTATCAGGAGGCACTAGTCCCTGGAGAAGGACATCATGCTTGGTAGAGGGTCAGCGAAAGACAGACAAACCCTCAGCGAGATGGATTGACACGGTGACTGTAACGATGGGTTCAAGCATAGCAATGACTGTGAGGATGTCACAGGACCAGGCAGTGTTCTGTTCTGTTGTACATGGGGTCACGAAGAGTCAGAACCGACTTGACGGCACCTAACAACAAATCGTGAGAAAATAAATTTCTGTTTGTTAAAGCCAACCACTTGTTGTATTTGTGTTGTAGCGGCGCTAGATGACTAAGACAGTAGGTGTCAGGAAACTTTCTGTGAAGGGTCAGGAATAAAGATTTAGGCTTTGTGGGCCATAGGGTTTCTCTCGCAGCTATTCAGTTCTTCTGTTGTGGCATGAAAGCAGCCATGGGCAATAAGTAAGCAAATGGACTTGACTGTGTTCTAATAAAACCTTATTTACAAAATTGGGCAATGAGTCAGATTTGGCTCGCAGGCAGAAGTCTGCTGATCCTTGATCTAAAAAGTATGTATGTCATAAGTAGTTCAGTATGGTTGGAACAGAGATTCGAGGGGAGACCTGGGAGAGAAGGTGTGGAAAAAGAGGAGTGTGGCCAGCTTGGTAACAACCAGATGAAAAGGGGACTTAAAGATATGGTTGTGCAGGTTACATTATCATCTCTAGGCCTCAGCCTCCTCATCTTTGAAATGAGAATACAAGTAACTCCTCAGAAGCACTTTGGGGAGTATCTGAGATAAATCTAGCTCAATTCTTGGCATTACTTGGAATTAACTCAAAGGGAATGGGTTTTTTTTTTTTTGGTTTATAAATGCTAGCTGCTACTGCTGTCACTTCCTCCACCAACGGGATGCGTTTAGAGAGATGGGGGAAGGGGGCAATGGAGCCCTGGTGGAGCAGTGGTTATGCTTTTGGCTGCTAACCAAAAGGTCAGCAGTTCGAATCCACCAGCAGCTCTTTGGAAACCTTTTAGGGCAGTTCTACTCTGTCCAATAGGATCGCTATGAGTTGGAATCTACTCAATGACAATGGGTTTGTTTTTAGAGTTGAGGGGGGCAACAGAATTGTCATGGGTTCAGCATAGACTCAGTAAGCAAGGTGGCTTATTTCCTCCAGCAGGTTAAAAAAGGAGAGATGCTATTTGGCCATCAGTTCGGGGGTGGGGGGGTGGGGTGGTGGTGGTACCTAATGGGATACCTCCCTAGAAGCTCTAGGTCAAATGGCCTCCTTTCATGATCTGACTTTACTTACATTATTCCTAATTGAGGAGCCCTGGTGGCACAATGGTTAAGTGCTCAGCTGCTAACCAAATGGTCAGTGATTTGAACCCACCAGCAGCTCCATGGAAGAAAAGAGCTGGCAATCTGCTTCCATAAAGATTACAGTCTAGGAAATCCTGTGGGGCAGTTCTATTCTGTCATACAGAGTTGCTATGAGTCAGAACTGACTCGACAGCATACAGTGACGACAACCGTGAAAATCTGCTTGTTAATACCTTCTGGACTGTGAGCTTCTTGAAAGTGGACCATTCCTCTCTGCACCCACACTTCCAGGCACATAGTAGGACTCAATGAACATCTGATGAAGATGCCTCTGTGTCTGTCATTCTCTCTGCCTGTGGCACCTTCTTTCTCTTCTCTCCTAAGTCCTGCTTTTATACCTACACTATGTAGACCTCTGAGCCCTGTTCATCAGATCTTTGCTCTTATAACAAGAATGATTTGTAACATTCTTATTGTGTTTGAATTCTTATTATGTGCCAGGGATTATCCTAAACAACTTAGGTACACCATTTCATATCCTGTAACAATGAGGTGAATATTATTATTACTCCTATGTTACAGATGGGGAAAGCAGAGATCAGCAGACTGGCCCCAAATATTAAAGCTAGTAAGTGGCAGGACAGGGATTTGAACACAGGCTCGCCTTACTCCAAAGGCCGAGACTGTGCCATGCATGACACGTGGTGTCTGTGCACTGACTTCTGATGTTCCAAGTTACTCATGTAAGTCAGTCTCTTCCCCAACCAGACTGTCATTTTGAATCTTTTTTTTTTTTTTTCCTGTTTATCCCCAATCTAATGTGGAAAAGTTGATGTTTATTAAATACTTGGAGACTTAACTGGAAAAGACCTTTGTCCCGTGGTCACCTGGATTATTCCGAGAATACACTTCTAACTCATTTTGGCCTTTGGGAATTACTGCTCTTTTGACATATGGTAAGAATGGTAATATTTTTCTGTTTATATACTAAGCAGCATTATAACAGCTGCCTGAAAATATAGGCCTGCCATCCATCACACAAGCACCTGGATGCTGTAATCACAGGTGACAAGCCAGCTCAGAAGCCAGTGTGCATTCTCTAAGCAGAGCAGGCCTGATACTGGGGAGCTTCTTGGAGGAAACACTTTCTGAGTCAAATTGAAATCAAGGTCCTTTGGACTGGGATCCTTCCTTTTAACAATGACTGTGTCAAGGACTGGTCTATCTCTTTCTGATAAGAAAAAGTCAAGCTCATGCTCTGCATTCTCCATGGAGACAAGAAGAACAGTGTGGTGAACATGTGTCAGTTTTCTGATTATCCAGAATTCATCCTCCCCGACCCAAAGAGAATCTCTCTCTCTTTCATCTAGTGTCTGTGGTCTTGGCAGGAAAGCAATTCCCAATGCCTGTCTCCTACTCTGGAAGCCTCGGGTTCAGATTCATCAGACATTCCCCGGTATAGCCAGGAGGCAGGACATTCCATTTGGAGTACGTGATGGCAAGCTGGCGACCTGGTGGAGGTCAGCTACTCCAAGTGACGAGAGCAGTAGTGACGGCGGTGGCAGCGGCAGTGATGTAGCTGTGTCTTTGACGGTCTCCTGACCAGCAGGTGGTTGTTCCTGATGTTTGGCATTCCTTGTTTCAAGCCTAGTCCTTTAGCCTCCCACCACTATCCTTTCAATTAAGTCCTCATTTTGCTTAAGACAACCAGAGTTGGTTTCTGTTGCTTGCAACCAAGAATGAGTATTGTTTTTGTTAGCTGACGTCGAGTCGGTTCTGACTCATAGCGACCCTACAGGACAGAGTAAAACTGCCGTAAGAAGCAGGTAGTAGATTTGAACTGCCGACCTTTTGATTAGCAGCCGAGGTCTTAACCACTATGTCACCAGGGCTCCATTAGAATCAGTATAGAACATAGAATTTTATAGACAATTTTCCTATAGAGGTCTATAATACTGACCTCTTTTTCCCAGAGCTGTTTCTGGGCAATGTCACTAGCTGACAGGAAATTGTTATTTCCCTCCTTCCCATATTTCAGCCCCAAAACGGGAACTAAATTGGAAATGAATATTTATTGAAGTTTTCCATTAGAGAAGTATGAAAGCTAGTTTTTTTTTTTTTCTCACCTGATGTATCCTTGGAATGTAGAACCTCAATAAATCTTTGGGACTTCCATAAATACTGATGGATTAATTAATTAATTGACACCTATTGTGGGCTAGATAATAATTCAGTATTTTCACACTTAGCCTTTAAACAAATATACAAACTAGCAATTATTATCTACCTTATACCAATAAAGAAATGGAAACACAGATTAAGTTGCTTCTCCAAAGTCTTATAGCTGATTAATAGTGAAGTTGAAATCCACCCTAAGAGCCATCTGACTCCACCACAAGCTCTTTCAACTCCCCACACTGAGGCGGGCAAGGAGAAGAAGAGAGGAAGAGAAGGAGAAGGGGTAGAAAGAAATAAGAAGGCAGTGAGGCGTGCGTGCAAGCAGAGGGAGAGGGCTGTTGTGCTGGGCGGTGAGGTTCTGCGGTGGGGCCCGAAGGCTGGGGTTCCTCCCTGCTCACAGAGCGGGTGTGGGAGGAGGCCCTGAGCCGATCGCACAGTGGTTCTCTGAGCTGTGTCAGAGCAAGGCTGGAAGGCTGGCCTGGCTTCCCGTCCTCATAGCCTGTCCACTGGTTTCCTTGAGAGGCTACTGTTTGGAAAACAGGAAAAGGTTCTAGAAGGGAGGCCTGCTTGAGGAGGCTGGGTGCTGGGTGGGTCACACAGAGGACTTGCTTCACCTCGCTGGGAGCGCTGCGTAGATATCACTGCAATTCTTCCTCTCATTTCCTTTGTCCAAGATGTTCAGTATGATTTTTCTCATTTTTTCAGTTGAGGAAGCAAGTCAGCTTGGGTTGCCAAAGGCCAGGTGCCAAGTGCAGAATCTGGGATAACTTCTCCGAGGCATCGGCTAGAGCTTAGAGTGCTGGGAAACCCAGGCTGTGTGAATACCGGGGGCGAGGGAGGGTTACCTCCTCAGTCAGGAAGGAGGACCCTCAGTCCAGCCACTGCCCAGATCCTGAGACTGGAGGCAGAACGGCTCTGTGGGGCTGCGATTCTCATCAGCACCTAGGAGCGTGAGGAGGAAGCAAGAGGCGGTTTTGACCGGTTGGAAACGAGTGAGGTTTTAATGTAAAATGTGTTGGTTTACAATAGCTCTCATGAAAGCCTTGTTGTTAAGTGCATTGAGTTGATTTTCAATTCATAGTGACCCCATGTGATAGAGTAAAACTGCTTCATAGAGTTTTCTTGGCTGTAATCTTTACGGAAGCAGATCAACAGGTCCTTCTCTTGCAGAGCCACTGGGTAGGTTTGAACTGCCAACCTTTCAGTTAGCAGCCACGTGCTTAACTGTTGTGCCACCAGGGCTCTTTCATCAAAGTCTACGATTGGGCATTTCCACAGAGCCCCGTTTCTCCTCCTCCAGGGAGCTTTGCCCCAAAGCTGGAGCTGTGGCTTTGGAAGTGAATAGACCCAGGTTCAGATTCTGACTCTGCTGCTTAGTATCTGTGTGATTCCGGGTAAGTTACCTCTCTGGGCCTCAGTTTCCTCCTCTGAAAAACTGGGACACAAAACCTATGTCAGTTACTATATCCCGAGAGGGAATATACAACTTCAGAGTAACTAAATAAATGCTAGTTTTTTTTCCCCTGAAAGTCAGTGGCGTCTAATTCTCAATCACACAATTTTCTAATGACAGACATTTACATTATGGTAATGCCATATTTATTTTTAATTTGCTTTATGCTAATGGTTACAGCCTGCAGCTTAAATAAGTTTAGCGTGCCCACCATTAACTTCTTCGGTGTGCCACAGACAGACCCTGGCATATAACTTCCTCTCCAAGGCCATCTCCATGGTTCTGCTCTTGCATGGAACATTCCAGTACATGTTACATGGTTTACAGCTCCCTGAGCTCAGTACCCTTTGCCTCTGAGGGTCTGCTTCTGGTATTTCCTCTGCTTACAAATCTGGCCTTCTCTGCCCCAAGCCCCCCTATTCCACCTGGCTAATGCTTCCCTACTTACTTGGGAAGCCTTCCTTGACACCCCCTCTCCTGTAATGGCTCCCTAAGGCTGTTTCACATGCGGAGCATCCATACACAGGTACTCATTACATGAATATACACAGATGCACTGGCCATTTTAAATGCCTAGGCTAGGAGGCTAACCCCACCCTCTGCCTTGGTGAACAGGCCTGTGAAACCCAGCAAATGACTGATTCTTAGCCTTTGGAAATACTGGGAGATGGCTCACCAAAGGATGGGGATCAGTGATGTCCCCTAGACCCACCCTCCTCTGAATGACCCTGTACTTCATCTCTCCATCACCTCCAAGGCCCATGGAGAGTCCACAGGTCTCACTGGCAGCAGCCAGCCCCAGTCTTGCCCTTTGGGTGAAGCCCAGACAGTGCTGACTTCTCAGCTGCCTTCCTTGCTTGCTGGTAGTGGGAGGAGCCATTGTATATCACATCCTTGGACCAACCAAGACAGAAATATGTGAGTTCACTGTCGTATTGTCACTTGATCACATAAATTGGTTTTTAATAGAAACTCAAAATGGCAGATGATTCTGTTAGGTAACATTAAACCAGTATAGTAGACTAGTGGCTGTAGATCTGCAAAAGCTGTAAAACTGGCTAGAGTTCCCAGAGCCAGGAACACTGGCTCCTTGTGCTGCTCCACCAGAGCCCTAGCCTCCAATTTCCCTTGCTCAGCTGGACCCATGATGACTTTGTGGCAATGATAAGAAGAGCTGGGAGCTCAGTGAGAACATGACAGTCTAAAGTGCTCGCAGCTGGGACCCAACTCCTGCCTGAAGCAGGATGTTGTTCGTGTAACAATTGTCCTTTGAGTTACAAGTAATAAATTTCTAGTTTAAGTGACAGGTGGTTGGGATTGTACCTTTTGCATCTGGAAAACCCATAATGATTCACTCTCCTTTCCTTACCATTTTCCTAGCTGGAGTGAGCATTCTTTCCTCTCGGCTACCTCTCTACCTTGAACACAATTCTCTTCCTTAATTCACCAAAACTGACTGCAATTTATTTGCCTGCAAATGTCTCTTCCCTACTAGGCTGAGCATAACTGGGGGCAGGGACTCTCCATCTATTCCGCTTTAATCTGGGAACAGAGTGGGTTTAACAAATATTTGTTGCCTTGAATGTGTGTCCAGATAAACTGTGTCTCAAGTTTATTCTGTTATCTTGCAAAGGTTAGATGAGTAGATGAATCAATGTTAAAGGTTCTACCATCTTTGCATCTCAGTCATATTTCCATTTGTTAACACTGCACTAAATAATGCTATTTAAAGTACAAACCAACATATGAATAATATTTTACAACAATCGCCACTTTCACATACATTATCCCCACTTTGAGGGCAGGGAATCTTATTCAGAAGCCAACTGGTGGTGCAGTGGTTGAGAGCTTGCCTGCTAACCAAAAAGTCAGCAGTTCGAATCCACCAGCCACTCCCTGGAAACGCTATGGGGCAGTTGTCCTCTATCCTATAGGGTCGCTATGAGTTGGAATTGACTCAGCAGCAATGGGTTTGGTTTTGAGCATAGCATAGAGATGAGGTACAGGGTCATTCAGAGGTGAGTGGATCTAGGGAGTATCACTGATCTTCATTCTTTGGTGAGCCACCTCCAAGTATCTCCTAAGGATAAGAACTAAAGTCATTTGTTGGGTTTCACAGATCCCCTGGTCAAGAGGGCAAGCTTTGGAATGAAACAGACCAGGATTTAAGTTCAGGCTCTACCAGCTATGTGACATGTAACTTAAGGCAAGTTACTTGACTTCTTTTAGCTTCAGTTTCTCATCTAGAATGGGAACCAAGATACATACCTCAAAGAACTGTAGGAGAGTGAGATTATATAAGCACCCAGAATATAGTTTACTCTCTGTGTACAGTAATAATAATAGTATTCTTGTCACACACCTAACTAAGACCTGGAAACTCCAAATTTTATGATTTGTCTACTGTTCTAGTCTAATGTTATCTAACAGAATAGTCTGTCATTTTGAATTTCCAATTTATGCGATCAAGTGACAATATGACAATGAACTCTCATATTTCTCTATCTTCAAAATCAGTTTAAGTGATCACATGACAACAAACTCTCACACTTCTGTATCTTCATTGGGAAATTAATATTCTATCTGTATGTTCACTTGACTGAAATGCACTGTGCCTGGCATACAGAAGGTGCTCAAGTAATGTTTGTTGAATGAAATGTTTAGTCAAATCTTGGACTTTTCTCCCAGTCTGGAATGGGCAAGACTTTGTGACTACACTGGGAGATTACAGACATGCCTTTTTGGATTATCTGATCCAATTCCATTCTCTCTGGCCCACAATAGGGAACTGTCTGTCTGTGTCCAAAAACCTAAGAAAACACATCAGGTGTCTAGAAGGGGATGGAGCTCCTGTTTGGGGAATCATCAGCATTGTGATGCTCCCACCTCAGCTGACCAGTCACAGATTAATTCCTCATGGTGCTGTGGTAGAATCAGTCCTCCAAGGGATGAAGATGGCAAATGGTGGAGCTTGAAGTAGAGTCCAATTCTGTTTGGTTCCAAGTCTAGTTCTTCCTCTTTGCCGGCTCCCTCCGAATACTTTGCACATAACCCTGTTACCCATTGCTGTTGGGTCGATTCTAACTCATAGCAACTCTATAGGACAGAGTAGAACTGCCCTATAGGGTTTCCAAGGAGCAGCTGGTGGATTTGAACTGCCAACCTTTATGATTAGCAGCCAAGCTCTTAACCACTGCACCACAAGGGCTCCTTGCACATGACAGAGGCTCAGTAATCGTTGAACGATGACCTGATATGCCCAGTAACAAATAGAGGGTATGTAATCATATCGAAACACAATCAAATCCCATTTAACAGCTTTAAAGTACTTGAGTGGTAGAAGATTGGCCACAGCATATGTTTGTCAAAATAACTACATTATGGGAAGGCAATTCACTTAAATAGGAAGCAACGATTGAACTAATGAGTGAAGCTGAGTGTAGAAACTCAGCCTCAGTTGCTGAATATGTGCAAAACCATAATCATAGCATGCTGTTAATTATGATCAAATCAAAAGTAAATTGAAATGGTCAGCTATTAATTATGTTTTTATGCTTCTGAAAGTGAAAAAAAATAGGAAAATAAACACCAAGATCACCAGATCCGACAGAAAGGCGGTCTGGATTATGCAGATAGGAGCCATAAATCATGTGGGAGGAAACTTCAGGGATGATCAATGTCTCTCGCCAGACTGCTGTTATTACAACCCTAACAACATCTTACATTTATGCAGCTCTTTGTAGTTTAAAAATAATCCCAAACCCCTCATCCATTTTAACCCTCAAAGCAACACTATACAGTAGGTATTATCATTCCCACTTCACAGGCAAGAAAGCAGAAGTTCAGGAGTTGAAGCAACTTGCCCAAAATTGCCCATAGCTAATGGAAAAGCAATGAAAAGAAGGCAGGCCTTCAAGAAATGCTTTTCTTCCAAGGGTTTTGCTAGTCCTAGTGAGGTCCATGGAGAGAAATTGATTATCCCAGTCAATTTATTCCTGTCCTACACTGTCCCATCATACTCCCTCTCTCCATGGCTTGTGGTGCTGAGAACCCAGCATGCCTTGCATATGAGTCCACCAGAGTTGAAGCAATAGGAAATGTTGCTTCATGGCTTAAAACAAAGGGAGGGGAAAGACTATGCTGAGCCACTAGCTTCTTGCAGTGCCTATAACTCCTGACAACTTCTTTGGATTAGCAGCCATTTGGGGGAAAAAAATTCAAGAAAATAAAATCAAGATGCATGTCATGGAAACCACACAGCTTGGTTTCATGGTGATGGGAGCAGATCTAAAGTTATTTGCCTGCCCCTATCCACTTTCGGGGGCCCCAGTGGTGCAGTGGTTAAGAGCTCAGTTGCTAACCAAAAGGACGGTAGTTCAAATCCACCAGCCAATCCCTGGAAACCCTATGGGGCGGCTCTACTCTGTCCTGTAGGGTTGCTATGAGTCGGAATCGACTTGATGGCAATGGGCGTGGTTTTTTTTTTAAATCCACACTGGAGTCCCTGGGTGTTGCAAATGGTTAACATACTTGGCTGCTAACCGAAAGGCTAAAGTTTGAATCCCCCCAGAGGCACCTCGGAAGAAAGCCTGGTGATATACTTCTAAAAAATCAGTCATTGAAAACCCTATGGAGTACAGTTCTACTGTGACACACGTGTGGTTGCCATAAATTGGAACTGGCTCGATAGCAACTAGTTTCATCTACATTGCTCATGCATATTAAAGTCCAGTAGTCCCTGCTGGCTGAAAGAGAAGGAAATACTACATATTACAACAACACTGAATAACAGGCCAAGGATGGTGCCATAATTCTTGATAATCTTTAACTTGGTAAAAATTTATTACAACATCTCCTGGGAAACTGGATATCCCACAGAAACCAGGCACTTGCCCTATGTTGAAACTATTGGCTACAACAGACGGATAAAACAAATGGTTTGACTGGCTAGAGGCTGGGCTTAGAGAAATTTGCTGTAGCTTGGTAATAAACTTGTCTCCTGTACGATGGACAGTGGTTAACACTGAACAGCTGCGGATTGGTGAATTAGTACACAGACCCACATGGTATCTGTGGAGGAAAGACAATTTCTTTTTCTCTCGTGTCTTTTGGACAGATGTTTGCTGTTTCTTGTGCTTTCTTTCCTTACAGCCTCATTTGTGACCTTTCTTTGTCAACCGTTCATTCAGTGTAGGGTTATCATTTATCTACCTGCTGTGCCTCCATCTGCCTTGGAATGCCTGAGCATGCTCAGATTCCAGACACCCAATGCAATCTGATGGGGCTTCGCTTTTCCAAGTCCTTTTCTCTTTGTACACAATATATCAAACAGCAAACGGTGACCGTGGGACCCACCTCTGCAAAGTCAACAGATGCTGGGTAGTTGTTTGGAAGAAGGCTGAATTGAACTAGGCAGGACAGATATTTGCAAATTAAAGTAACTGCTTTTCTGCCAGGGCTTTTGTTGGGCTTTGCAAGGCCCATGGAGAGAAGTTAATTACTCCAGTCACCTTGAATTTCTTGAGTGAGTACCACAAGAGGGAAAGGTGTATTTTTAGTCTGTTTCTCGTTGCATTGTGAACAACACAAATTGGCATATAAACAGGCATTATGTTGTCCGGGCACCTACATGTATGAACACAGTTGCCAGGAATCTAAGGATGTTAAGACCTGGAAATGATGTGCTGGATGTGCCCCTCTCCATTTTACCTGTGGGAAAACTGAGGTCAGAGAAGTTACATGCTTGTCTCAAGGTCATATAGCTAATTGGTGGCCAAGGTGGAGGTGGATGCTAGGTCATTTATCCCTGGGTTGGCAGGTGTCATTCCACTGTAGTCTATTAATTTTAATTTCTATGTATTGGGCTCTGAGACACTCTCTCCTACTCAGGTAAGGTTTCTTTTTTTTTTTTTAAATCTTAAATTCAATTGTATATTATTTTAAAGTTGATGGTATTGAACAAATAAAATCAAATAAAGTGTGTTATACAAACTAAGTATAACATGCAATGTCATAAATTTCTTCATTCATTCAACAAATATTTATTGAGAGCCTTTGTAGAAGGCACTGAGACACAGATTGTCAGAGTTTCAAAGAGAAATATAAGAAGTTTATAATCCAGTGAGAAAATAGAGAGAGAAAGAAGAGAGCGCAACAGGAAATGTATTAGTTACAGCCAAATCTAGGATATTTCCAAGTGTATAAGACAAGGTACTTGAGACTTTTAAAAAACATCTAAAAATCCTCAGTTTAAATAAGGTTTATATATTAATTAGAAGGGTATTAACCAAGAAACACAACCAAAATGACCCTTAGAAGTGAGGATGGTAAGATTTTGGCTCACTTACTTTGAACATGTCATTAGGAAATACCAGTCCCTAGAAAAGGACATTATGTTTGGTTAAATAGGGAGTTAGCTAAAATGAGGGAAATCCTCAATGAGAGGAATTGGCACAATAGCCACATCAATGGACTTAAACATACAAATGGTCATGAAGATGGTACAGGACCAAAGCAACCTTTTGTTCTGCTACACATAAGGTCACCATGAGTTGGAGCCAACTTGATGGCGATTAACAACAACAAACAATTCAGTTAATCAGAACTGGTTTTGCTAGTTGTACTTTGAGGGAAAGAGTCAAACCGCAAAAAATGTAGGATGCATTAGTCAGGATGGCATCTGGAAAGGACTTGCGTTCAGCTCCAGATTTTCCACATGTGTGGCCTAACTTGGTTGTGTGGGTGGAATGATGTAACGTATGCAGTGTACCCAGCCCAGAGTCTGACATGTAGTATCTGCTCAGAAAATGTTCATTTTATTCCTTAGTCCTAAAAACACACTTCCAGAGGACATAACTGGCTTTGATCCATATTCAGGAAGGTTTCTGGCACTATCTACATGATATGATGGAACAATGAGAACCAACATTTAGAAGAATGGCAACTAGGCCCCAGGAGAGCCGCAACATCTAAAAATGCTTCCGTTCTAGCCAATGTATTCCACTTACCAAAGCAAAACACTGGAGTTACACATTTTGAAAAGAATTTTAACCAGCGAAATGGAAACAAAAAGCCTTTTCCCCCTAGTCAACCAGAAGATTCAATGAACCAGAACACAGCTGCTATAAGAATTGTGGGTAACTGAGGTTTTGTTTTAAATTAATCTAACCAAGGTGCCTTTGGATGCAGGTTTGTGTTTCTTGGCATCAGCTTCCTCCAGGAGGTAAAGGACCTGAGTGCCCTTAATAAAAATAGCCTCTTCTAGATATGGCCAGTGCTGACAGAGCTAAGGGCTGACCCCAGGGAGGCACAAGGTGTCCTCTGCCTGGTCTCTGCCCTCGATCATAGTGGTCACAGGGCAGTATTGTACTGGGCAAGTGTAGGAGGAAACGTGTGTGTATATGTGCTAACACCTTGGAGTACGTCAAAACCCCCATTTACCAAAAATGGCTTTTGGGGTGGGCAGTAGTGGGAGAATCCAAAGCATAGGGAATCATGGCATAAAAAAGTTCTAGAGCCAGAGCTTATGTATCTAGATGCTTTATTATAGAATAGGAAACTGCAGCCTGGGCAGGGACAGGAGTTTGTAGTGAATGGCAGTGGTGGGACCTGAGCCCAGGGGTACTGATATTTCATCCAGTGTTCTTCCCACCGTATCTCCGATGGCCTGGTTCTTAGCCTTCTCTTCTAGGGTCAGCCATGAACCACAAACATGACATTGGATGTACTGATGGATGGCGTCTGTCACGGATTGAATTGTGTCCCTCCAAAATATCTGTCGACTTGGCTGTGTCATGATTCCCAGTATTGTATGATTGTGTAATCTGATGTGATTTCCTTATGGGTTGTAAACTCTATCACTATGATGAGGTTATATGTGATTTCCGTATGTGTTGTAAACGCTATGACTATGATGAGGTTATACTGATGAGGTCTACAAGATTGGATAGTGTCTTAAGCCAATCTCTTTTGAGATATAGAAGAAAGAAGTGAACAGAGACACATGGGAACTTCATACCACCAAGAAAGCAGTGTTGGGAGTGGAGCATGTCCTTTGGACCTGAGGTTCCTGCACTGAGATGCTTCCAGACCAAAGGAAGACTGATGCATCACAAGGACCTTCCTCCAGAGCCGAAAGAGAAAGAAAGTCTTCTCCTGGAGCTGATGCCCTGAATTTGGACTTGTAGCCTACTGGACTGTAAGAGAATAAACTTCTCTTTGTTAAAACCACCCACCTGTGGTATTTCTGTTGGAGCAGTACTAGATGACTAAGACAACATCTTATACATTTCGTGCTCCAAGTCTGTTCTTTTTTCTTAGAGGAGGACAATGGAGTCCAGAAAGAGAAAGTGCCTTGCTCAGGATCTCCTGGAAGTTAGTGAGAGAGCCTAAGCAGAGCTCACTACACCTATCATGTGCCCAGTATCATTTCTACTTCCTGTGCAGAGACTGTGGACAGCCCTACTTCAAAGAGTCTCCCTGTGCTCCCATCACTCCCATGAACTACAAGTTCCTGTGTCCTGTCTGCACTGTCCCGACACATTCTAGGGCACCATGAAGAGAAACTTAATACCCTTTGGGCTGAGGGAGATAAGAGAGAGATTGGGTCAACAAAATAGATGTCTAAAGCTTTTTAGGTAGTTCAGATATGATTCATGAATCCTGGGCCACTCAAGCTTGGGGCTAAATCTTAGTTCATAATAATAGTCATGAAAGTGTTGCCCTGGCTCTTTCTTTGCCTGTATCAGAGTGCGGGGGGCACTTCAAATCAGGAAATCTATCCTCTTAATTGCAATGCAGCATCTGTCATTTCACCCCCTTCCTCTCCAACTCTCCAAAGTTTTGTCCATTGCCAAGGACCCCAGCATCCCTGCCAACAGCACTGCTGCTTTCACTAAAACCACCGATGTTTGGGGAAGATGACCACAAAGTCAACTCCCACAGCTGTCCAAGACATTGGGCAGCTTTTTCTACACAACAAAATTGGCTGCCCTTAAGATGAGGATGGTGACGTTGTTAACAGTTATTTAGTTATCATCCTCATCTTTAAATGTATTTCTTTTTTTTCCAGAAGTATCCCAGGTACGCTAGGGTTCCTAACCCACAGACCATCTGCCAGCTGTTTCTGCCAGAACACCCGCCCATCAGATGGAAGATGAACCCAGAAAGCCTCTGCAGGGCTCAGGAGAGCATCTCCCAAATCAGGGAGGCAGGCAGGCCCATCACAGGCAGCCCCAGCTGTTGGTGGCTGACACAGCCAACTTGGACATGGAATCGCTGCTAGGAGTATTCAAGGCAGCATAAAAATGGATGTGCAGTTGCCCACACGGTGCAAAGTGTTGCTGTTTCTGTGGACTTCCCAGGCTTAGGCTGCAAACCCTGCCCTGGCCTAATTATTCACACACACACATACACGTGCACACACATACGCAAATGGTCACTGACTCATGCAGTGGTGCTGGAGCTGAACTGATGATCATTTAATGCAGTGGTTCCTACCCCTGATCATGCATACTGATCACCTGGGAGCTTTTAAAAATCAAAGATCCCAGTCCCCAGCCCTGATCTACTGAATCTACTAGAAGTAAAGCAAAGCAAATAACAAACAAACAGAAAACCAAAATAAAACAAGAACCATAAAATCAAAACCAAAACAAACAAATAAAAAACACCTATATTAAAACAAGCTTTCCAAGTGATTTGGATGTGTGTGCATCCATGGAGTAGCCAGACTAGTATTTGGGGGCCGCTGTTTATAGTTTGGAAATCCTGGTGGCGTGGTGGTTAAGAGCTACAACTGCTAACCAAAAGGTCGGCAGTTCAAATCCACCAGGTGCTCCTTGGAAACCCTATGGGGCAGTTCTACTCTGTCCTATAGGGTTGCTATGAATTGGAATCGACTCGACAGCAGCGGGTTTTTGTTTTTGGTTTATCCTTTAAATACTCCCCCATCCCTGCCAAAATTATACTGAGGAGGACACAGTGACCCTGGGAGAGGACATGACTTGCTTTGAGCCCATGGCAAAGCCCTGGCAGAGATGGGACGGGAAGAAAATCCCCAGACTTCTTAAGTTTGCTCCTTACCACAGTGTGCATTCGCCTGTCCTTTAATAACAGAGAAGCCTTCCTTCCTATTTATCTCATTTTCACGGTAGAACTCATGCACACTTGGCTGAGCAAGCACATTTATTGATCAAACATTTAACCTGACTCTGTCTCCCTTTGGAGTCTCAAGTTCCCTCTATAACATGAATTCTTTAGGCCAGAGAACCTGAGATGTTACAGAACCCGAGGCTTTAGAGGTCTGATAAGCGTCTGAAAATGTATGAAAATTGTTATATACACACAGCTGTGCTTGTTTTTGGCAAGAAGGCTCATAACTTTCATCAGAGGCTCAAAGGCAACTATCTATATCCCTAAAGTGGCTAAAACCACTGGCTGATGAGATCCCTAATAAGAGGCTGTCCACCTACCACTTTGGGGGAGGTGGCTTAGAATTTAAAAATAAATAAAGGAAAAAGAAAAAGAAAAGTCAGCTTTAGAGACCCAGCTTATCTTAGTGATTTTTGGAACATCTAGCTGTGCTACGCACGGTGAAAATGTTTGATAAAATGTCAGCATAGAAGACACGATCATAAAAGTTAATACAGCTCGAGATTTTTTTTTCAAGTGGGCTGAAAGCAGCATTGCCACTAACGTGATGTAAAAGTATGGCCAAACCAAAATGCTTCAAAGAAAAGGCAAGAGAAGCCAGAGAAGGCTTGAAACACAGACTTGGAAGGATAATAAACCATTTTATCAGGGCAGAACTCGGGAAGAATATGAAGTAGTAACTTTTAGTTAAAGTTATACTAGTTACACTAATTTGAGCAACCAAGCTTCATAATTAAAGTTTTATGATAACTCCATCCATCACCAAACATTTTTAATGGCTCCAGGAAGAACATAATGTGGGTACAGGGTACACTGCAGTGAGCATCAAGGGAACCCATCCAATGCACAAGGTGGGAAACTGGGGAGAATAGTCAGGAAGCTTTGTCATTCAAACCCAAAATCTCTCTCTTCTGTAAAATGGGCAGTGACAGCTAACCAGCCAAAGGAGTGTACAACTGTCTTTCACAGATCTAACTGTATTATCATTCTCTGGTACTTTTCTGCCTTTCCTTGAGGACAGGAACTGTGTCCTTCATCTTTCTAGCCTTAGTATTTAGGATACTGTCTTATGTCAATTATCTGATATGTTGTTGTTACTGCCATTGAATCAGCCTCCTGACTCATGGTGATTCCATGTAAAATGGGATGAAGCTTTGCCTGGTCCTTGGATCATTGTGCTCTATAGGTTTTCCACTGACTGAGTTTTGGAAGTAGATCACCAGGCCTTTCTTCCCAATGTGTCTTAGTCCAGAAGCTCTGCTGAAACCTGTTCAGCATCATAGCAACACACAAATCTCCACTGACAGATGGGTGGTGCCTGCATATGAGGTGCATTGTCCAGGAACTGAACCCAGGTCTCCCACACGGAAAGCAAGAATTCTAACATTGAACCATCAGTGCCTCCATCAGTTATCTGCTGTTGTTGTTAGGTGGTGTCAAGTCAGTTCTGACTCATACAGTGACCCCACGTACAACACAGTGAAACAGTGCCCAGTCCTGCGCCATCCTCACAATTGTTGCTATGTTTGGACCCAGTGTTGCAGCCACTGGGTCAATCCATCTTGTTGAGGTTCTTCTCCTTTTTCACTGACCCTCTGCTTTACCAAGCATGATGTCTTTCTCCAGGGACTAGTCCCTCCTGATAACATGTCCAAAGTACACAAGGTGAAGTCTTGCCATTATCCCTTCTAAGGAACATTCTGGCTGTACTTCTTCCAAGATAGATTTGCTTGTTCTTCTGGCAGTCCACGGTATATTCAATATACTTTGTCAACACCATAATTCAAAGGTGTAAATTCTTTGGTCTTCCTTATTCATTGTCCAGTTTTTGCAAGCATGTGAGGCGTTGAAAATACCATGGCATGAGTCAGGTGCACGTTAGTCCTCAAGATGGCATCTTTGCTTTTTAACATTTTAAAGAGGTCTTTTGCAGCAGATTTGCCCAATGCAATACGTTGTTTGGTTTCTTGACTGCTGCTTCCATGGACATTGATTGTGGTTCCAAGTAAAATGAAATCCTTGACAACTTCAGTTGTTTCTCTGTTTATCATGATGTTGCTTATTGGTCCAGCTGTGAGGATTTTTGTTTTCTTTATGTTAAGGTGTAATCCGTAATGAAGGCTGTAGTTTTTGATCAGTAATTGCTTCAAGTCCTCTTCACTTTCAGAAAGTAAGGTTGTGTTATCTGCATATTGCAGGTTGTTAATGAGTCTTCCTCCAATCCTGATGCGGTGTTCTTCTTCATATAGTGCAGCTTCTTGGATTATCTGCTCAGCATACAGATCGAGTAGTATACTGAAATGATACAACCTTGACACACACCTCTCCTGATTTTAAACCATGCAGTATCTCTTTGTTCTCTTTGAATGACTGCCTCTTGGTCTATATATAGGTTCCACAGGAGCACAACTGAATGTTCTGGAATTCCCATTCTTCACAATGCTATCTGTAATTTGTTATAATCCACACAGTCGAATGCCTTTGCATAGTCAATAAAACACAGGTAAACATCTTTCTAGTATTCTCTGCTTTCAGCCAAGATCCATCTGATATCGGCAATGATATCCGTTGTTACACGTCCTCTTCTGAATCTGGCTTGAATTTCTAGCAGTTCCCTGTCGATGTATTGCTGCAACCATTTCTGAATTATCTTCAGCAAATTTTACTTGCATGTGATGTTAATGATATTGTTCAATAATTTGCACATTCCATTGGATCACCTTTCTTTGGAATAGGCACATATACGGATCTCTGCCAGGGGGTTGGCCAGGTAGCCGTCTTCCAAATTTCTTGGCATAGATGAGTGAGCGCTTCCAGCATTTCATCTGTTTGTTGAAACATCTCAACTGGTATTTCATCAATTCCTGGAGCCTTGTTTTTCACCAATGCCTTCAGTGCAGCTTGGATTTCTTCTTTCAGTACCATTGGTTCTTGATCATATGCTACCTCCTGAAATGGTTGAATGTCAAGCAATTATTTTTGGTACAGTGACTTTGTGTATTCCTACCATCTTGTTTTGATGCTTCCTGTGTCATTCAATTTTTTGCTCATAGAATCCTTCAATATTGCAACTCAAGGCCTGAATTTTTTCTTCAGTTCTTTCAGCTTGAGAAATGCCGATTGTGTTCTTTTATTGGTTTTCTAACTCCATATCTTTGCATATTTCACTATAATGCAGTTATAGTGCCATAATGTGGATCTGGTGGCACAGTGGTTAAGCATTTGGCTGCTAACCAAAAGGTTAGCAGTTTGAATCCACCAGCTGCTCCTTGGAAACCCTATAGGGTAAGTTCTACTCTGTCCTATAGGGTCACTATGAGTTGGGATTGACTCGACCGCAACTGGAGGAGGAAAGAGTCCCATAATAATTCTGGAAAATAAATAACTACAAACCCTCAGTGACAGATAACAATATGCATTTATTTAGCTTATGAGTATTTGGGGCTCAGTTGATCTAATTAGTTGTGGGTCATCTTATGCTTATGGTTAGTCGGAGGTTATAAAACCCTATGGAGCGCAATTATACTCTGCAACAAAGCAGCCACTCTGCCAGACTTGCTGCATTCATTACATCTGTGGAATGGCTGGCTATTGGCTGATCTAGGATGGTCTTGGTTGGGATGACTGGGGCAACTCAGCTCTGCACCATACATCTCATCCTCCAGTAGGAGAGCTAGGGAATGTTCTCCTAACGTCTCATTGGCCAAAGCAAGTCATATGGCTAAGTTCAAGTCAGAATGCAAGGGTACTACCAAATTACTTGGTGAAGGGTATGCATACAGAAAGGAATAATGTACTGAAGCCATTAATACAATCAGTTGCCCACATGCCTACAATATGGTAATGGTGTGTGATGGTTATGGTTGTGTGTCAACTTGGCTGGGCCATGATTGTCACTGGTTTGGCAGTTATGGTGTAGTCAGGCAGTTGTATGATGTTGTGATCACTTCCATGATCAGATTTGATATAATGTGATCACTTCCATGATGGGATCTGCTGTGAGTAGCCAATCAGTTGAAAAGGAGTTTCTCCTTGGGCGTGTGGCCTGCATCAAATATAAATGGACATTCTGGCAAGGCTCATGGTTTTTTGCTTGCTCTGGATCCTGCAGCTGGCTCCTGTCTGACCTTTGGTTCCTGGGACTTGAGCTAGCAGCTTACCTGCAGTCTTGCCTGCTTATCTTGGGATATGTCAATCTTCGCAGCCTGTGAGCGAAAGCCCTGCTCTCTGACCTGCTGATCTTGGGTTCACCAGCCCCTGCAGCTATGTGAATCAGGAGAAGCCTCTATCCTGACCAACAGACTTGGGAAATTCCAGCCTCTACAACTGCAAGAGCCATTTCCTTGATATAAATCTCTCTCTATATATATATTTATACACTTTATTGGTTTTGCTTCTCTAGACAACCCAGTCTAAGACATGGCACAATAATAGCTTGTTACAAAAATGAGTCAAATGTTCTCCAAGATATACAAATGGTTAATAAACACGTGAAAATATGTTCAATATTATTAGTCATTAGGGAAATGCAAATCAAAGCTACAATGAGATCCCACTTCACAACACCCACTAGATAGGATGGCTAGAATCAAATAGTCAGATAATAAAAATTGTTGGTGATGATGTGGAGAGAGTAGAACCTTCATACACTTCTGGCACAATGCAATTTCATACAGCCACTTTAGAAAACATTCTGGCAGTTCCTCAAAAAGTTAAACGTAGAGTTACCATTTGACCCAGAATTTGACTCCTAAGTATACGCCCAAGAAGAATGAAAATGTACATCCACACAAACTTGTACATGAATGTTCATAGAAGCATTATGCATAGTAGCCAAAAGGCAGCGGCAACCTAAATGTTCATCCATGAATGAAAGAATGAACAAAATGTGGTATATCTATACAATGGAATGTTATTCAGCCATAAAGAGGAAGGAAGTAGGGAGATAGCCCAAGATAGTGGCTTAGTCACACACACCATGCTGTGCCCCTACAGCAAAGAACCAAGAAACTAAGTGAAACAGATCCAGATGATAATCTGGGAACCTAGAACAGCAAATGGAAGGATGAAGAACTAGATCAAACACCAAAGGGAATGAGAAAGTGAATGAAAACAGCGAACGAGGAGACTTATGGACTGTAGGTGCCCTGCCAGCACAGCATGGCCATCTTGAGACAAAGTAAACAACATTCCCAGGTGAGGAGCACAGGAAAGCAACTTCTCAGAATCCCCAGTAGGAAACAGAGATACTCTGTAGACAAACCTGGAGCAAAGGAAGGTGAGCAGAACATGAACTGAATCTAAGGAGGGAAAGTGTAGAAAGGTGGGTGAGAGCCCTAGGATGTAGGCGACCATACAGCAGGGAGGAAGCCAGAAAATACAGACAGAACTACTCACCAGCAGCAGTCCCTGATCATTTGGGTAGGTGGCGCTGGTGGAGCAGAGGATACTTTGAGTGGTGACTAGAGATCCCTCATATGTCCAAACTCTGGACACCACCACCCACCCCCTGCATTTGGTCAGGGCCAAGTCCTGATCACTGGCTGTACTCTGTGGAGAGGGCCCTGGTGCCCACGCCAGAGACTGGGGGAACACACACACCCCCGCCCTCCTTGTGACCAGTGGTGGGTCCCCCTCCCCCCTCCTCCCCCCTTCTCCCTCCCGCTGATCCATGGTGTGTACTCCCGTGCCGTTGGACCTTCGACTGGAGGCTCATACCCACTCCACCCATCCCTGCACTGCCCCGCCCACCTGGTGATTCTCCACACGTGCTCCTACACCATCGGACCTGCAGCTGGAGGTTTGTACTCACTCTGCCCACCCCTGAGCCACCCCACCCACCTGACAATTACCAGCATGAGCTCCTGCCGTCAAACTGGTGACTGGAGGCAGGAGACCCCTCTCCACCTCCGTTGCTGCCCCACTTGCCCGATGACCAGTGGTGTGAGTTCCCATGCCACCCACCCAGTGATCAGTGACCATGTACCCTCACCCTGACTACCTGGCTATTGGCACTGCACATACACAGCACTCAGTCCAGCAACCAGTGAGAATGTTCCCTGCACCCATGCCCAGGTGACTGGCTGGACAGGCACATCACCTCATCAGCAACACCAGTCACCTCTTGACAGGTGCCATCTGCACCTCTGTGAATTTGTGCATACACAATGGGCCTACTCCGTCCATTTGCATAGAACTCTGTCACAGTATATACAGAGACATCCTGCCCTGACCTCCAGAGAATGCACTAACTGCTAGCAACAACCCAGAAGGACCTTACAGTCCTCAAAGGGCTGTGGAGGGACCCTAACCACCTAACACTTGTCACCCAATATCAGGGAAAGAACTTGCTCTCCCACATCCACTCAGTCTGGTAAGGAAGGACATACAAGCCTAACCAGAGTGGACTCGTACATGGGTGAGATCCAGCATACCCACTGGTGAGAGAAAATCAAGCCCAGCCAACAGATACCACCAAAGTTACAGATAGACCAGAATCACAAAACAACAATAATTTAAATAATACAAAGGAAGAAAGCCATTCTAAAGAAAAAGAGAAGAAGCAAAGCTCTGGATACATTTAAAAAAAAAATCCACTACAAGGAAAAGATTAGTCCAAAGGACTAATGGGCCACAGCTACCAAGGCCTCCACCAGATTGAGTCCAGTACAGCTAGATGGTGCCTGGCTACCACCACTGACTGCTCTGACTGAGATCACAACAGAGGGTTCTGGACAGAGCTGGAGAAGGATGTAGAACAAAATTCTAACACACACACACACACACACACACACACACACACACACACACACACACACAAAGACCAGATTTACTGGCCTGAAAGAGACTGGAGAAACCCCTAGAGTGTGGCCCCCAGACACCCGTTCAGCTCAGTGGTGACGTCACTTCCGATGTTCACCGTTCAGCTGGGGATTGGACAGCCTCATAAAACGAAACGGAACTAATGAGGCACAGTAGTCCAGGGACAAAGACTAGAAGGCAGAAGGGGACAGGAAAGCTGGTAATAGGGAACCCAAGGTTGAGTAAGGACAGTATTGACATGTAGTGGGGTTGTTAACCATTGTCACAGGGCAACATATGTACTAACTGTTTAATAAGAAACTATTTTGTTCTGTAAACCTTCATCTAAAGTGGGAATAGCAGCACAACTGGAAGAACATAACCGATGTCACTGAATCGTGCATGTAGAAATTTTTGAAATGGTGTATCTTTGGTTATGTATATTTTCACCAAAAAAAAAAAAAAAAAGGTCGAGAAGTAAGAGTGTTGACATGTTGTGGGGTTGTTAACCAATGCCATAAAACGATCTGTGTACTGACTGTTTAATGAGAAACTATTTGTTCTGTAAACCTTCACCTAAAGTACAATAAAAAAATTTTAAAAAACATACAAATTAGATACATAAAAATTAAACTATCACAAACAACAACAAAAAAAATCCACACAAAACAAAAATACATACAATCAATAAAAAAAATATAAATACGTGAATTAACACCTTAATGCCTCGGAGACACTAGACAGTAATAAATCATATGAAAAAACAGGGTAAGATGGATCAAACAAGTGAGGAAAATAAAGGAGCAGAAAACCTCCATGAGGAAGAAATGGTAATAGAACTACCTGATAAGAAATTTAAAAGACTTATATATAGGATACACGAAGAGATCAAAGAAAACACAAACAAAACCCTAGAAGAATTCAGGAAAACAATACAAGAACAATGACAAAATAAATAGACAATTAGAGACCATACAAAAACAACATCTAGAAATTCAGAAGATTAACAATAAAACATCAGAAATAGATAACTCAATGGAAGGACACAGAAGTAGAATTGAATCAATGGAAGAAAGAATCAGTGAAATAGGAACAAATCCCTTGTTATTAATCTGTTTGTGGAACAATCAGAAAAAAGAATGAAGAAAAATGAAGAAAGCCCAAGAGTTATGTGGGACTCTATCAAAAGGAATAAGTTATGTGAAAAAGGAATTCCAGAAGAGGAGGGGGAAAAAGCACAGAGAGAATTTTTGAAGATTTATTGGCAGAAAACTTCCTTAATATTATGAAACATAAGAAAGTTTCCATCCAAGAAACTCAACAAACTGCATACAGGATAAACCTCAAAAGAAAGTTACCAAGACGTATCATAATCAAAACTTCCAAAGACAAAGACAAAGAAAGAATTCTGAGAGCAGCTCATGAAAAATGAAATATTACCTATAAAAGGGCACCAATAAGACTAAGTGCTGATTTCTCAGCAGAAACCATGCATGTAAGAAGGAACTGGGATGACATACACAAAACCCTGAAAGAAAAAAATTCCCAACCAAAAATCATACATCCAGCAAAACTGTCTGTCAAATACAATGGCAAAACTAGGATATTTCCAGAAAAACAAAAATTAAAAAAAATTATAAAAACCAGACCAGTCTTACAAGAAATATTAAAGGGAGTCCTTTGGACAGAGAATCAACTACATCAGACAACAATGAGATTAAGACATGTGACAGTATCACCCAGATACCAACCCAGATAAAGAATTCACAAAAATAAAATAAAGCTGGAAAACTGACAACAGGGAACCAGAGATGTCAATCTGTAAATGACAACTTCAAAACAAAAATGGAGAATAAATGGTGTAGTTACAGAACTTCCATATGGAGAGGAAGTCAAGGCGATATCAAGATATAACAGACTGTTTTAAGCTTAGGAAGATAAAGGTAAATTTCAGAGTAACTACAAAGAAAATTAATAAATCTATGCACCAAAATAAATAAAAATCAAATAAAAAAGATTCAGCGAACATAAATTCAAGAACAATGAAGTATACAAAAAGAAAATCCGTAAACGAAAAGAACTCAGTACAGAAAATTAAGCAGAGCAAAGAAACAGTTAACACCATAAAAAAAAAAAAAAAATGGCAGCAGTAAATTCATTTCTATTGATAGTCACACTGAATGTAAATGGTTTAAATGCACTAGTCAAGAGACAGATAGTGGCAGAATGGATTAAAAAAATGACCCATCAGTATGTTGCCTACAAGAGACACACCTTAGACACGAAGACATAAATAGGTTAAAAATCAAAGGACAGAAAAAAATATATCAAGCAAACAGTAACCAAAAGAGAGCAGAAGTGGCAATAATAATCTCTGATAAAATAGCCTTAAGTCAAAACCCATTATAAAAGACAACAAAGGACATTATATAATGATTAAAAGGTCAATCCACCAAGAGGGCATAACCATAATAAATATTTATGAACCCAATGACAGTGCTCCAAAATACATTAAAAATCTCTAACAGAATTAAAAAGAGAAATAGACAGTTCTATAATAATAGTAGACTTTAACACACCACTTTTGATGATGGAGAGAACAACTAGAAAGAAACTCAACAAAGATACAGAAAATCTAAAGAACACAACCAACCAACTCATCCTCATAGACATATACAGAACACACCACCCAACATCAGTATAGAACACGTTGTTTCCCAACATGCATGGATCATTCAGAACAGACCAATTTTAGGTCACAAATCAAGCCTCAATAAATACAAAAACATTAAAATAATATAAAGCATCTTCTCTGATCATAATGCTATAAAACTAGAAATCAATAGCAGAAAGAACAAGGAAAAAATTAAATATGTGGAAACGGAATAACACCTTACTTAAAAACTATTGGGTAATAGAAGAAATTAAAAATGAAATTAAAAAATTCTTATAATCAAATTAGGATGAAAACACAACATACCAAAATCTTTGGGACATAGCAAAAGCAGTGCTCTGAGGAGAATTTATAGCAATAAATGCACACATCAAAAAAGAAAGGGCCAAAATCAATAGCTTAACCCCACAACTTGAACAAACAGAAAGGAGCAGAAAAAGAAGTGCACAGTTGCCAGAAAAAGGAACTAATAAAGATCAGAGCAGAAATAAATGAAATAACAAACAGGAAAACAATAGAAAGAATCAACAAGACTAGAAGTTGGTTCTTTGAGAGGATCAATGAAATTTACAAACCACTGGCCAAACTTGAAAAAAATGAGAAGATGCAAATAACCAAAATAAGAAATGAGATGGGTGACATTACAAAGAACCAGCTGAGATAAAAAAAAGATCATAACGGAATCTTATAAAAAATTATACTCCAGCAAATTTGAAAACCTGGAAGAAATGGACGAATTTCTAGAAACACGCTATCTACCTAAACTAACACAAATAGAGGTGGAAAATTTGAACAGATCTGTAACAAAAGAAGAAATTGAAGATGTCTTAAATAAAACTCCCAACAACGAAATCCCCCAGCCAGACAGCTTCACTGAAGAATTCTACCGAACATTCAGAGAAGAGTTGAAACCAATTCTACTCAAACTATTCCAGAACATAGAAAAGGAAGCAATAATCCCTAACTCATTCTATGAAGTCAGCATAACCCTTATACCAAAGCCAGGCAAAGAAACTACAGAAAAAGAAAATTGCAGACCAATATCTCTCACGAATATAGATATAAAAATTCTCATAAAAATTCTAACCAACAGAATTCAACAGCTTATCAAAAAAACAAAAATTATGATCAAGTGGGATTCATACCAGGGATGCAAGGATGGTTCAACATTAGAAAATCAATCACATAATTCACCACATAAATAAAACAAGGCAAAAGAATCACATAATCATCTCAATTGATGCAGAAAAGGCATTTGATAAAACCCAACATTTCCTGATAAAAACTCTCAGCAAAGTAGGAAGAGAAGGCAAATTCCTCAACATAATTAAAGGCGTATATGCAAAACCAACAGCCAACATTTATTCTTAACATAGAAAAGATCGACAACATTCCCCTTGAGAATGGGAAAGGGACAAGGATGCCCTTTATCATCACTCTTACTCAGTATTGTACTGGAAATCCTAGACAGACCAATAAAGCAAGAAAGGGAAATAAAGGGTATCCAAACTGGAAAGGAAGAAGTAAAACTATCATTATTCGCAGATATGATCCTATACATAGTAAATCCCAGGGACTCACAGGAAAGTTACGGGAACTAATAGAAGGACTCAGCAAAGTGGCAGGGTACTAGAGCAACACACAAAAATCAGCTGGTTCCTCTACACTAACAAGGAGGACTCTGATAAGGAAATTAAAAAAATCAATAGCACTTACCATAGCTCCCAAAAGGATAAAATACCTAGAAATAAACCTAACCAGGGATGTAGAAGACTTACACAAGGAAAACTGTAAAACACGACTTCAAGAATCTAAAAGAGATCTACATAAATGGGAAAACATTTCATCCTCATAGAATGGAAGATTAATATTGTGAAAATGTCGATACTACCCAAAGTGATCTATAGATATAATGCAATCCCTATCCAAATCCCAACAACATTCTTTAATGAAATGGAAAAACTAATCTCCAACTTTATATGGAAAGGAAGGAGACCCTGAATAGCTAAAGCAATATTGAAGAAGAAGAACAAAGTAGGAGGCCTCACGCTTCTGATCTCAAAACTTATTGTACAGCCGGGGTAATCAAAACAGCCTGGTACTGATTCAGTGAGAGACCACAAACCGTTGGAATAGAATTGAGAACCCAGAAGTAAATCCATCCATCTACGGGCAGCTGATCTTCAACAAAGGGTCAAAGTCCATTCAGTGGGGAAGAAACAGTCTCTTTAACAAATGGTGCTGGCAAAACCGGATATCCCTATGTAGAAAAATGAATCAGGAGCCATACCTCACACCATGCACAAAAACTAACTCAAAAGGGATCAAAGACCTAAGTGTTAAAGCTAAAACTATAAAGTTCCTGGAAGATGGCATAGGGTCAAATCTAGGGGACCTAATTTTCAGCATAAATAGTCTATCAAACAAAACTAAAAATGCACGAATGACAAAAGATAAATTAGATAACAGGGACCTCCTAAAAACTAAATACTTACGCTTATGAAAAGACTTTATCAAGACAGTAAAAAGAGAACCTACAGATTGGGAAAAAATCTTCAGCAGTGACGTATCTGATAAACATCTGATCCCTAAAATATATAGAAAACTTCAACAACTCAACAACAAAAAAGACAAAAAATCCAATAAAAAAATGGGCAAAGGACATGAACAAAACACATCACCAAAGAAGACATTCAGGCGGCCAACAAATACATGAAAAGATGCACATGATCATTAGCCACTAAACCAAAAACCTACTGCCATTGAGTCAATTCTGACTCATAGCAACCCCATAGGGTTTCCAAGGCTGTAAATCTCTATGGAAGCAGACTGCCACATCTTTCTCCTATGGAGCCACTGGTGGTTTCGAACTGCCTACCTTTTGGTTAGCAGTCAATGGCTTTAACCACTGCGCCAGCAGGGCTCCCTATTAGCCACTAGAGAGATGCAGATCAAAACTACAATAAGGCATCATCTCACCCCTGCAAAAATGGCAATGATCAAAAACAAACAAACAAACAACAACAAACCCAGAAAACAACAAATCCTGGTGAGATTGGGGGATTGGTACTCTTATACATTGCTGATGGGACTATGGAAAACACTATGGCACTTCCTCAAAAAGCTGGAAATAGAAATACCTTATGATCCACTCCTAAGTGTATATTCTAGAGATATAAGAGCAGTGACATGAATGACATATGCACTCCTATGCTCATTGCAGCATTATTCAATAGCAAAATGATGGAAACAATCTAAGTGCCCATCAATGGATGAATGGATAAACAAATTGTGGTACACACAGACAATGGAATAGTACACAACTATAAAGAATAACGAGGAGTCCACGAAACATCTTACAACATGGATGAATCTGGAGGACATTATGTTGAGTGAAATAAGTCAATCACAATAAGACAAATATTGTACGGTACCACTATTATAAAAAGTCAAGAATAGATATATACACGCAGAAAGCAAAGTTCTTTGATAGCTACCAGGGATGGGAGGGAGAAGGAGGGGGAATCACTTTCTAGATAGTAGACACTTGTTACTTTTGGTGATGGGAAAGGCAATCCCAAATATGGGTGAAGTCAACACAACTTGACCAAGGTAAATGAAGACACTAAGAAGTATATGAGAAAAAGGGACAATTTTGGTAAATGCTGTAACATACAATTTTGCAACAACACTAAAAACAACCAAAAAATATATGTGTGGTTATGCAGGTAGATATGAATGCATATACGTGTATAGGAAGGCATATGCAAGTAAATGCACATGTATGTATAGGTGTATCTGCAGGCATATGTATATACAAGTTTGTGTGAGCTGCATCTATATCCACATGTGTAAACCGGAAACCCTGGTGGCGTAGTGGTTAAGAGTTCCGCTGTTAACCAAAATGCTGGCAGTTTGAATCCACCAGGTGCTCCTTGGAAACCCTGTGGGGCAGTTCTACTCTGTCCTATAGTGTCTCTATGAACTGGAATTGACTCGATGGCAATGCGTTTTTGGTATGTGACAAAACACACAGGGGACAAAGTTATGGAGGCTTCCTAGACATATCCAAAAAACTCACGGGATTGGCTTACTGGGTCAAAAGGCTTGGGATCGTAGTCTCGGGGGACAACTTAGTCAATTGGCATACATAGTTCACAAAGATAATGTTCTACATCCCAATTTGGTGAGTAGTGTCTGGGGTCTTAAAAGCTTGCAAGTGGCCATCTAAGATACAACTATTGGTCTCTACTTCTATGGAGCAAAAGAGAATGCAGGAAACCAAAGGTTCAAAGAAGAAAGCAGCCCATAGGAGTAATAGCCAACATGTCTTAGTTATCTAGTGCTGCTATAACAGAAATACCACAAGTAGATGGGTTTAACAAAGAGAAATTTATTCTCTCACAATCTAGGAGGCCAGAAGTCCAAATTCAGGGTGCCAGCTGCAGCAGAAGGCTTTCGCTCTTTGTTGGCCCTGGGGGAAGGTCCTTGTCATCAATCTTCCCCTGGTCTAGGAGCTTCTCAGCACAGGGACTCCAGGTCCAAAGGATGTGCTCCCCTCCTGGTTCTTCATTCTTAGTGGAATGTGGTCCCCCTGTCTCTCTGCTCACTTCTCTCTTTTATATCTCAAAAGAGATTGACTCAAGATTTAATCTAATCTTATAGATTGAGTCCTGCCTCATTAACATAACTGCCTCTAATCCTGCCTCATTAATACCATAGAGGTAGGATTTACTACACATAGGAAAATCACATCAGATAACAAAATGGTGGACAATCACACAAAACTAGGAATCATGGCCTAGCCAAGTTGACACACATTTTGGGGGGACATAATTCAATCCATAACATCACATGAATGACAACCTCTTCTTACCTGAGACAAGAAGAACTAGATGGTGCCTGGCTACCACTACCAACCGTTCTGACCAGGGACACAATAGAAGGTCCCGAATAGAATGGGAGAAAAACATAGAACAAAACTCAAATTCCTAAAAAAGACCAGACCTACCGGACTGATAGAGACTACAGGAACCACCGAGACTATCGCCCCGCAATACACTTTGAATTTGGAATTGAAGCTATTTCTGCAGGTCACCTTTCAGCCAAATAATAGATGGGCTTATAAAATAAACAATATCACCCATAAGTAACATGCTCCCTTAAACAATTAACTGTATGAGACCAAACAGTCAACAGTTACCCAATAGCAAAGACGAGAAGGCAAGGAGGGGAAGGGAAGCTAGAACAATGGAAACAAAACAAACAGAATGGAAAGAATGAGAATGCTGACACATTGTGAAAAATTGTAACAAACGGCATGGAACAATTTGTATAAAAATTGTTAAAAGGGAACGTAATTTGCTGTGTATACTTTCACCTAAAACACAATAAAATAGTATTAAAAAAAGAGGAAGTATTGGTCCATGTTACAATATGGATGAAGCTTGAAAACATCACACGAAGTGAAATAAACCAGATGCAAAAGGCCACATATTGTATGATTCCATGTATATGAAATATTCAGAATAGGCAAATCTATAGAAACAGAAAGTAGATTAATGGTTGCCTAGAGCTGGGGCGGGGATAGGAAGCTGAAAGGTGGTAGCTAAAGAGTACAGGGCTTCTTTTGGGGATGATGAAATCTCCTAAAAGGGATTGTGCTGATGGTTGCACAACTCTGTGCATATACAAAACAAAACAAAAAAACCTCAGCAACAACAAACAAACAAAAAAACACTGACTTGTGTACTTTAAATGGGTGAACTTTATGGTATATGAATCTCAATAAAGCTCTTACAAGAAAAATGAATTGAATGAGATAATTCCTGTAAAGGTACCCAGCACGGCATATTTCATAAAATCTGAGATTCTGTAGATTGTAAGGTACACCATTATTTTGTGTACCACCAACAAAGAAAAAAAAATTGCCATGTAAACTATGACAGACCATCAATACTAATAAGCTATATTTTAATTTCAGAGGTGTTAAAATGTGGAAAACTGTGTCTTAGGACCAGCAATACATGGCACATGTTGAAGATGTGCTGGTAGCATTCGAAGTTAAATCCGTTAAGTCCATTCTTGACTCCCAGCCTTCATCAAATTCAGCAGGTGTGCCAAAGTCAGGGCAGAACCATTCCACCCTGCCATCCCCACTGAAGTCGGGTCCTAGAAGTTCTTGGTCCGCCTTAGTGTCTCTTGTCTATTTGTAGTGGAGGAGAGGCTTGAACATGGGATGAGCGCGGCTCTTAGAATCTGCCTTTCTCTCAGGGACTGGAAGTCATTTCTGCCTCCAAAGCCCTTCAGGCATCTTTCTTTCTCCCGCGATGGGATGTGACTGGGATAAACAAGGAAAGCTCTTTGTCGTGGCACAACACATCTGGTCCTCGGTGGCCACCTCCGCGGAGGACAGAGTGAAAAACCACGCTTTTGTTTGGGTGACTAGCAGTCAGAGCTGATGACGGATGGACAATGGAATGAATCAAAGCACTGCCCATCCATCTTTCGACTGTCAGCAAATCTGCAGCCCCCTTAGGGACCGGTGAGAATTCTTTTCTCCCTCTTGCAATTTATCAGCCTTATCTAGGAAAGATAATAGCTTCATTGTAGGCAGGCTCCTATGCACTTTTTTTCCTTTTATTGTTGTAAAAATATATAAAACACAACACTTGCCAATTCACATTTTTCATGTGAACAATTCAGTGACACAAAATACATCAATCATGTTGTGCAACATACCAATATCCATTGCCAAACTTTCCACCACCATAAACAGAAGCTCAATGCTTCCTAAATTCATATGCTTTCTTAACAGCATGAAGGTGTACTCTAATTTTCATGCTAGAGGGGAAAAATAACCAAAACAAACACACAAGTTCTTCAGTCCAGTCCTATCTTCCATATATGTGAACCTTATGTGAGTTACAGAACATTTTAGGGGGGAAATGTAATTAACATGAAGTAGTGATCAACAGCAAGCTGTCTTAGAAACAGAATCTAGAAACAGTGCAGTGAGAAGTATTGTGGATGCCATGTCTACATTATCACAGTTCTATGGTGGCATTTTGTTCTGGATGATTCCAGGTGTTGTGGATTAAACTGTGTCCCCAAAAAAGTTATGACGGAGTCCTAACCCTGTACCTGGAAATATGACCCTGTTTGGAAACAAGGGTTTTCTTTTGTTATGTTAACAAGGTTACACCCAAGTAGGGTGGGTCCTAGCCCTAATCCCTTCTGAGTGGTGTCTTATAACAAGAGCAGAATAAGACAGACACACACAGGGGGAATAGACCATGTGAGGAACCATCTACGAGCCAAGGAATGCCAAGGAACACCTGGGGCTATCAAGAAGGGACCCTCCCCTTGAGCTGATGCACTGATTTGGACTTCTAGCCTCCCAAACTGTGAGACAATAACTTTGTATTCTATAAAGCTACCTATTTGTGGTCTGGAAACCCTGGTGGTGTAGTGGTTAAGAGCTACAGCTGCTAAACAAAAGGTCAGCAGTTTGAATCCACCAGGTGCTCCCTGGAAACTCTATGGGGTGATTCTAGTCTGTCCTATAGGGTAGGTTTGGGTTTTTTTTTTTTTTTTATTTGTTGTACTTTGGTTATGGCAACATTAGGTAACTAAGATACCAGGTTTAGAGTATAGCTTCATGAGGATTACAGTGAGATAAGAAGAAGGCATCCTAACTCTTCAGACAAAGATTAGACTGGACTGTGGGGCATAAAATGATACTCATGAAGAGTGTGCTTCTTAGCTCAGGTGGATACATGAGACTAAATGGGCAGCTCCTGTCCAGAGGTGAGATGAGAAGGCAGAGAGGGTCAGGAGCTGGTTGAATGGACATCGGGAATCAGGGGTGGAAAGGAGGAGTGTGCTGTCACAGTATAGGGAGAGCAACTAGGGCCACATAACAATGCATGTACAAATCTTTGTATGAGAGACTAACTTGAATTATAAACTTTCACTTAAAGTGCAACACTAAAAAATAAAAATTAAAAAAAAAAAGGAAAGCATTCTAGTGCAAGATGACCAATGTTTTATGAAAGGTATCTCACCTGGTGACACCATGAAGTCTTTGATCATGGTGTATTGAGGTGTATAATTCTCGCAGCAGCGCTTGGACTTGAGATGTGTAGAGATCGTTTTTCTGAAATCTGGATTTCAGCCCTATTGGAGACACTGCTCAGAGCACAATCCCAATATTCACAATTAATGAAACTTTATGAAGAGAAATATTGCAGGCTGCGTCCACAGGGGATGCATGCCTAAGTAATTGGGTGTCACAACACAGACACGACAAATACATTTCATTTCTCATCTGGATTCCAACTGATTGGAAGCCGCTGCTTGGCATTCCATGCTGAGGAGGATTCTGAAGTTGCTTCAGAACTTCAGTCGGAAAGTGCACTGTTACCCATCACACCTACCCATGCTCTTAGCTGTGGCTGGGGGTAGGGCTGGGTTCTCCCTGCGATAACACTTCTCATTAAAGTTTCCTCTCAGGGAGACAATACTCCAGAGGAAAAAGATCGGGAATCAGGCAAACCTAGTTTCAATGCTGCTTCTTTTTTTAGCCAAGCAATAGAGGAGCAATTTATTTAATCTCCTTGAGCCTTCATTCTCTCATTTGCAAAATGAGAATCATAACAGCGACAAGTTACTCTTAAATAGTGCTCACTTTGTGCCAGGCAGTGTTCAAAAATGCTTTGCATATTTAAACGCACGTGGTCCTCACAAGTGCTTAGCCCAGTCAGTCCCTGGCATTGTAGAAGTAAGATGTGTTCCACACGGGAAAATTCTTCCCCCTCAGGCCAGCGCTTTCAGATCAAACCTAATGCACTCTGCAAGCCATGCTTGTGGAATTTGTGCCTGCAGTTAAAAAATAAAATAAAATAAAATAAAATAAACAAAGAAACAAGCAAAACAAAAAACAGAAGTGCTTCCTATATTTGAGCCAAAAGGGCATCGAGGGATTAAGGTTAACGTGAGAGGGGGATGCTGAGAGGCAGGTGGCTAGGGACATCCACAAAGTGTTCCCATCTCCATTAATGTGCACAGGACACTAGCAGCTGCGGCGAGGAAGGAACTGGCCACCTCCATTCTGCCTATTGAGCATGATACTTAACAGTCAACACACAGCTCTGCAAGCTATGTTTGCTTCCAACTAACCAAGTTATATCTGCTCCCAGGTTCTGCTGAACCTGCCCATAGGTAAGTGCCCCATCCCTCTACCAACAGCAATAAAACATCCCTCTTCTTTAAATTACGTGGAGAGTAGCAAGACTCACACCCTAAAATCTCAGGACACCCGCAGCCATGCCAGATACTCCTCTGGCTAAAAGATTAACATGCTATTCACTCCTGGTTTAAGAGGGAGATTAGCCTATTGCAGTATAAGCCAGTTTTGTCTTTACTTTCTCTGACATCACTTGGAACACTGTCCGAATACGGATGGTGTTCAAATGTCTGATTTGTAGACAATGAGGAGGGTCTAGCATGAAGGCTTTCAGGAGGGTGGGTCTGAGGTTTGGACTCTGAGAGGCTGACGAGGATGGGGTACCCTGTTCGAGGTTTCCAGAAACAGCAGTAGCCATGCTCTCCATCCTCGTGGGATTGAGCCTGCCCTCCCTGGGCCTTCGCAGTGCTAAACGGGTGGCTCCAACTGGGCAGCTTTCTCTACTGTCTCTGCCTGCCCTGTGCTCCTGTATTCCTATGTTTCAGGGCTGCCTAGAGACCTCACTTCCTGTTTACTGCCTCTTCTTCCTAACCCTGACTCCTGTATCTCTCTCCTAGCTTTGCAATCTAACAGTGTAAAATTTCTAGAGATTTGGAGGTCAAGCAAAATGTTTGGTTTCTTTCTTTCTTTTTTTTTTTTTTTTTTGGGTGGGGGGAAAAGGACGGTATGGAGTAATAAGCAAACAAGTACCACATTTTAGGAAAACTTGAAATCTGTGGAATTCTAATTTAAGGAGCTAGTTTTAGTCAGTTTAGGGGCATAAGGCTAACCTCTACAACTTGGTTTGCTAATTAAGTGGTGGTTGGTATATTAAATTTTAAAGTATAATTTAGTCAGACAATAATTACCAGTGAACTAATTAAATTTACTTTTCAATGTTTTTAACTTTTGCAATAAATGAGGCTGTAAAGTTACTGAGTTGTGAGGAATCTAGCATATTTCCTTTTGTCAGTGAATAAAAAGCAAAGCAACAATAATAAAAGAGACTTACTTCCAACGTTGCATTTTATACGAATCATGTCGTGGTTAAGTGTATAGGCTCAAGAGCTGGGCTGCTGGGTTCAAAGCTCGGCTTGTCCACTTACTGGCTGTGTGATCTTGATTAAATTAATCTCTCTGTGCCCTGACTTCATCATATTAATCATTGCCTATCCCATAGAGAGGAAACCCTGGTGGCATAGTGGTTAAGAGCTATGGCTACTAACCAAAAGGTTGGCAGTTTGAATCCATCAGGCGCTCCTTGGAAACTCTATGGGGCAGTTCTATTCTGTTATTTAGGTCACTATGAGTTGGATTGACTTGATGGCAGTGAGTTTGTTTTTTTGATCCCATAGAGTTGTTGCTAGGAATAAATGAGTTAATCTGCGTAAAACTTTTAGAACAGTGCTAAATTTGTTGCTGTTCGTTGTTGTCAAGTCAGCTCAGACTCATGCTGACCCCACATATGACAGAACAAAATGTTGCCTGGTTCTATGCCATCTTCATGATCGTCAGTATGCTTGAGTCCAACGCTGCGATCATTGTGTATTCTGGGTATCTTCCAACCTAGGGGCTCGTCTGCCAGCACTATATGGGGCGATATTCTATCATGATTCATAGGGTTTTCATTGGCTGATTTTGGAAGTAGATTGCCAGGTCTTTCTTCCTAGTCTGCCTTAGTCTGGCAGCTCTGCTGAAATCTGTCCACCATGAGTGACCCTGCTGGTATTTGAAATACTAGAGGTATTTCACAGCAACATGCAAGCCACCATAGTACCACACACTGACAGACAGGCAGTGGTAAAATGGATTAGAGAGGGATAAAAGAGAGAAGCAGGGAGACCAGTTAGGAGAATACTTCTTCATGACCAACTTCTACTCATCCTTTAAGGCCTGATGAAATGTTACCTACTTTGGGAAGCTTTCTCAGTGTCCCCTATTTTGCTCCCATAGAGCTCCATTTACATGCTTCCACTATACGGCCAATTATATGGGATCATTAATAATCTATTTACTTGCCTATCTTCCCTATAGGCTTTGAACTCCTGTGGTGGCTTGCATGGGGGAAAAAAAAATCTCACCAAATAAATAAATTAATGGAAAAGCAAACTAACAAACAAAAATGAGAAACAAACAAAAAAAAATTATGTTATTTATTCTTCTATTCCTAGCACCTGGCACTCCGCCAGGCGCAATAACAGGCATTCGGGAAATAAATGTTTGTTGAATTGAATGATGCATCTGTTTAAGGGCTGAGACCATGTCTCATGTTTTGAATCCCCTCAGCAACTAGCATGATTTAGTGCACAAGATGAGCAATGTATAATTTCATGTTGCATAGATGAATCTACCTTGGGATTTGATTCTATCAGCACATGGAATATAACTGTGATAATAATGAAAGCTAACATTTATATAATGATTTACAGTTTTTGAAGCATTTTCATTCTTTCAGGACAGTTGCTGGGTGCACTGTGCTGGGTGTTGTGGGTGTTACAGGGTTCAACAAGATGTAAGAGTTTTCTTTTCATGTGGATGTGTTTTCATTGAAGGGGGCTGAGGAGCAGGGAGATCTTATCCTTTCCTCACAACAGGCTTGAGCGGAGTCGGTCAGGGCTCATTATCCCCATATTAGAGGAAACCAAGGCAGACTGAAGGGCATGTCTAAGGTATTAGTGGAGACTCCAGCCCTTGTCTTCTGCTCCCTCACAGGTCCCTTTGTTGGATAATGGATCCTGGGAAGAGTTGACACATCCAGGACCCCGGGAGTTTCCCTGTGGGAAGCAACAATTCTCTCTAGGATGCACACTATGTGGGGCTCCTTTGAAACATGAAATTTACATCTGGAAGGGACCTTGGGGAGCACTGGCTTCAACCATTTTGTTTTACAGGTAAAGAAACTGAGGCCCAGAGAAATGAAATGATTTTCCTTCAGGTTACACTGCTATTTAATCAGAAACTCTCAGAGTAAGAAGTCCTCATTCATTTTATTGTGGAGGGAATTTAGAACCAGAAACACGAAATGGTTTGCATAAATCATGAAGCCAGGCAATGGCAGGTCCAAGAAGAACCCAGGTCCTCTAGCTCTTGGCTTACTGTTTGTTCTCACCACCAATTTGTAAAAGACTTCAAAGCTTACATTTGTTGTCCACCAAAAGACATATATGAGAATGTCCACAGCACCTTTATTCATAATAGCCTCATAAGTAGAAATAACAAAAATGTCCAAGAGTAGTAGAATGGCTAAAAAAATTGTGGTGTATTTATATAATGGAATACTACACAGCAATGGAAAAGAATGAACTACTGCTTCATAAAGCAACATGGATCAATCTTGATATAATGATGAGCAAAAGAAGTCAGACTAAAAAATAAGAGTCCATACTGTATGATTTCATTTATATGAAGTTCAAGAATGGGCAAAATGGTGATAGAGGTCTTTTTATTTTATTGTTGTACTTTAAGTGAAAGTTTACAATTCAAGTTAGTCTCTCATACAAAAATTTATACATTGTTATGTGACCCTAATTGCTCTCGCTATATCGTGACAGCACATTCCTCCTTTCCACCCCTGATTTCCCGTGTCCATTCAACCAGCTCCTGACCCTCTCTTCCTTCTCTTCTCACCTCCGGACAGGACTGCCCATTTAGTCTCATGTATCTACTTGAGCTAAGAAGCACACTCTTCACAAGTATCATTTTATTTTCCATTGTCCAGTTTAATCTTTGTCTGAAGAGTTGGCCTCAGGAATGGTTTTAGTGCTGGGTTGATAGAGAGTCCAGGGGCCATGCTTTCTGCGGTTCCTCCAGTATCAGTCAGACCATTAAGTCTGGACTTTTTACTAGAATTTGAGTTCTACACCCCACTTTGGTGATAGAGGTCTTAATAGTGGTTACATTAGGTGGGTAATGGTTGAGATGGGAGCATGAGGGAGCTTTCCAGGGTGCTGGCAATGTTCCGTATCTTGACCTGGATAGATGTAGATAGATAAATAGCTGCTGTTGAGTTAACTCTGACTCATGGTGACTTTATGTACAACAGAATGAAACAGTGCCCAGTCCTGCATTATCCTCACAATCACTAACATATTCCAGTCCATCGCGATAGCTATTGTGCCGATCCATCTCACCGAGCCACTCTCTTACCCTCGCTGGCCCTCTCCTTCACCAAACGTGATGTCCTCCTCCAGTGATTAATCCTTCCCAATGACATGTCTGAAGCAAGTGAGTTGGACAATGTACTGTTGTGCTCCCTGAGGTTTTCAGTGGCTAATTTTCAGAAGTAGATTGCCAGGCCTTTCTGCCTAGTCTGTCTTAGTCTGGAGGCCCTGCTGAAACCTGTCCACCATGGGTGACACTGCTGGTATTTAAAATAGTGGTGACATAGCTTCCGGCATCATAGCAACACACAAGCCACCAGAGTACAACAAACTGACAGATGGGTGGAATGTGGTAACACAGGTATAAACATGTATAAAAATTCATCACACCATCTTCTTAGATCTGTGAGAGTTTCTGAATGCAACTCAATCTCAATAGATTTGATGAATGGGAAGAAAAAGTTTACATCTGTCATTTTGTCTCACAACAGCCCCGAGAGATAAGACTGGGCATAGGAGCACCCGGCCCAGGGCATTTGCTGACCAACCCCACAGCCTAGAGAAAGTGCTAGCCCAGTGCTCAGTTCCTCCTGAAAAAGCTGCTGGTTTCATGTCTTTAGTCAATAGAAAGAGATTTTAAGTTTCTTGGAGAGTTTATAAATGTGTTAATTACCGTCATCAAGATTTTGTATTGCAATAAACACTCATCTAATGGGTTTAGATTAGGCAATTTACTCAACTTGCTTGTTATTTCCCAATTAACTCCTGAAATCTTCTTTCTCTGACTTTTTCAACCTCGTTTGGATCTAGGGGATAATTTTTTGCAGCACTACATACAGTTTGCTTTATCAGCCAAGAGTTCTGGAGGCAATATCAGATTTACATCTGTATCTCTGTCCCTTGAACTTACAGTTTGCTGTTTGTTTTTTGAGAGGGAATCTTTATCCACACAATCATTTCCTGCAGCATTTTTTATACTAGAGACTAATAGGAAGCAAATAAATGCCCAATGATAAAGGATGCCTTAGTAAACTCCAGGACATCTGCAATATGGAATATAATGCAGGCATTAAATGTAGGCAATAGTTTGGAAAATGCTTCTGATATTTTAAGAGGAAAAAAGAAAACAAAAATTTATAAACAGTGTATCTCAACTAAGCAAGAATTGTTGTTGTTGTTGTTGATGTGTGCCAATTCTGACTCATAGTGACCCTATATGAAAGAATAGAACTGCCCATAGGGTTTCCTAGGTTGTAATGTTTATGGGAGCAGATTGCCAGGTCTTTTCTCCACAGAGTTGCTGGTAGGTTTGAACAGCGCCCACCAGGGCTTCTGCATGTGCAGCTTTTAAATCACTGAAAAGGCTTCTAGCCTTTTCTTGCACTAAAAAACAAAAAAAAAAACAAAAAAAAAAACCCAAACCTGTTGCCATTCAGTTGATTCCGACTCACAGTGACCCTACAGGGCAGGATAGAACTGCCCCATAAGGGTTTCCGAGGTGTGGTGGTGGATTTGAACGGTGGACCTTTTGGTTAGCAGCCAAATGCTTAACCACTGCACCACGGGGCCCCATTCCTTGCACTGAAGCAAGGGTAAATAAGAACCATATGCACCTGTTTCAATTTACCTACAAATTTGAATTAAAGATACAATTAGGAACAGATCTTGTTCATAACCTGAGGAATGCCTGTAGATTAAGCTTAAAATTAAATACATTTAATTGTATTAAAAACAAAGTTACTATGTCCTTGAAACTCTTTACTTCCTAATTCTTTTACTACATTTTGCTGTCATCTCTTGAGATTATTAGCATCTATTGTATCTATATGGTGGACAGATATAAAGTGGTATGCTACTGTGCATTTCCTCCTAACTCTGAGTATAGTGATGTCTTGTTGGTAGCTTGAAATTGGCCACAGTGGGAGTATTTACACCAGGGAAATTGGCAAACACTGCAAATCAGGGCTTCTCCTGCTCTCCTCCCCCTAGCTAGCTGACAAACATTTACCAGCACATACTGGTTCTACTAATCCACAGATATTAAGGCCTTGCACTAGGGCATTGGGAGAAGAGCTACAGATCAGTGGATGGATTCAAGGCCTATTTAGGTGATAAAAGACTGACACAGAAGGGAATTAATTATCTAGACTCTTTCCCTGTCCTCAGGTATAAAAAGTATGAAGCCTCACATTTCCTTTGCCTAAGGAGGCCTGTATTTAAACACCAAGATGTCCCTTCCTACTCTTCTTTGCACTGTCCCGGGTCCTGCCTGTTCCCTGGCTGGTTGCTGGTCAATGGCTTGAGTGCCAGGAAAGGCAAGAAATAGCTCAGAGGGGTTCTGCTGGCCTTGGAGCACGGTGAGAGCCATCAGGACAATGGGGCCTGGCTTAGCTGCCTCCCAAAAGGCTCAGCATTCTCAACTAAGAACAATCACAATATGTGTCCCAAGTTTATTTCAGGGGCTGTTTAGAAATATACATAAAGTTTTGTTACTCACTTTTTCAAAATTTCAGTCAGCATTAAAATTTCACTTAGACTAAATTGGATAATAGAAAAAGCACAAGGCAGATAGGAAAGATTAAAAAGACAGTCATATAGAATTGATTAAAAATTGCACCGCTGGGACAGGAACATGATTTCCATGCTCTGAAGGAAGCAACTTCCTCAAATAATGGCATCTGGAACATTAATAGTCCAGGTAATTAATGGTTATAAAATACTTCAAAAGCATAAAGCACTGCATCAATGCTGAGACATAATTGTGCCATTATATCAGGACAAGGAGCTTCATTATGCACACTCACAGTGGGGATTCTTAAATGGGAGATGTCTTGGCATAAACGTGTTGGCTTCCACCAGGCACTGGGCCTGCCCCACACCCAGACGCCAGACCGCTCACCTGGGCTGCCGTAGTGAAGGTCAGAGGCATGCCAGGGGCTGGGCCTACACTCACATGTGACATGGGGGGCAGTCAGGGCATCAAGCCTTTCTAGATCACCAGGCCCTGATTCCTCCTCTGGCCCGCCCATGAATCCCAGCAACTGTATGCCTCTCAGGCCATCTTCAGGTCTCCGTTGTTTTGTATGGTCCTTTGCTTGTTTCACCTGGAGGTCTGGAATCATGCTGCCTGCTTCTCTTGCCCTCTGTATAAGCAGCGGCCTTAGTGGGCTCTCCATAAAGCTGTGTGCATGGTAAGAGTGGAAGTTTTCTCCTCTGAATGATCTCCACTCTCCACTATAGTTCTGCTGTTGTTGTGTGCCATTGAGTCAATACCAAGACTCATAGCTACCCTACAAGACAGAGCAGAACTGCCCCATAGGGTTTCCCAGGCTGTAATCTTTACGGGAGTAGATCGTCAGGTCTTTTCTCCCACAGTGGAGTAGTTTTGAACTGTCAACCTTTTGGTTAGCAGCCGAGCTCTTAACCATTGCGCCACCAGGGCTCCTTATAGTCCTGCTACACCATACTGATGTACCATGGGATATTCTGAGTCTTCCAAGCACTCTGGAAGGCCAAACTAAAGACCAAATCCATTGCCATCAGGTAGATTCTGACTCATAGCGACCCTACAGGACAGAGTAGAACTGCCTCATAGAGTTTCCAAGGAGGAGCTGGTGGATTTGAACTGTTGACCTTAAGGTTAGCAGCTGAGCTCTTAACCACTGTGCCACCAGGGCTCTCTCTGGAAGGCAGGCACTATATAAAATCCCCATTTTATAGGTGAGAAAACAAAGACTCAGAAAGGTCAAGAGGCTTGCAGAAAGTTTCAAGCCTAAAGACACCAAATCTAGTGCTCTTCCCTCATTGTTTCCAAACTGTTGGGTTGTTTATCTCACTGATTTCCTACCACCCTGTTTCCCATTAAGGAGTACTTGGATGGTGCAAACAGTTAAGGGCTGGGCTACTAACCGAAAGGCTGATGGTTGGAATCCACCCAGAGGTGCTTTGGAAGAAAGGCCTGGTGATCTGCTTCCAAAAGGCCACAGCCATGAAAACCCTATGAAGCACAGTTCTACTCTGCAACACATGTGGTCACCATGAGTCGGAACCAACTGGATGGCAACTGGTTGGTTGGTTGCTTCCCATTAAAGTCAAGATAATAACCATTCCAACAACAAAAGCAGCTGACATTGCAGAGAGTGCTTTCCAGAGCTCAGAGTGCTTCCGTATTTGTCATCTTAATTAATCTGCTCTGTGAGTACATTTCTAGCTGTGTGATCTTGAGCAAGACCTTAACCTCTTGGGGCCTCAGTTACCTCAATTATCATATTCATCAACTCAACATCTAAGTGAGGCAGGGAAGATTTTATTATTAGTAAATTATTAATAAGTATGCATTAATAATGACCTCTTAAACTTTTATAACTCTTCAGAGTTTACAAAGCACTTTCTAAAGTGTTTTCTCATTTCTCCTCCCAACAGCTCTGTGAGGTCAGCAAACCAAACCAAAACCAAACCCATTGCCATCGAGTAGATTTTGACTCGTAGCGACCCCACAGGGCAGGGCAGAACTACCCTATAGGGTTTTCTAAGGCTATAAATCTTTATGGAAGCAGACTGCTATTATTGCCCCAAGCTGCGTATGAAGAGGCCCCTGGGTGGTGCAAATGATTTGTGCTCATCTACTAACCTACAGTTTGGTGGTTTGAACTCACTAGCAGCACTGTGGAAGAAAGACCTGGTTATCTGCTCTGTAAAAATTACAGCCAAGAAAACCCTATTCTACTCTTGTAACACATGGAGTCACCATGAGTTGGAATTGACTTGAAGGCAACAGCTTTGATTTTTTTGGTTTTGGTAGATATGAAGAAACTGAGGCCTAGAGAGGCTCTGCCAGCATTTTCTAAAGTGTTTTGGGAGCACATTAGTCCCTGGAGATATGCAAAAAGGGTAGCTGGGAGATGTAGCATGCTATGCCTGCCACTTAGAAAGTTACAGACTGCATGGCACACTAAAGGTTCTGAGAAGTCCTGTAGTAAAGAAACCTGCTTAATTTTGTTTAAGCAAGCAATGTTTGCTAAACTTACATGACAATGAAAGAGAACCTCTTCTCTAAACATCTATTAGCATTTTGTGAAACTAGGTTTCTATGGAGTGTCTATTCTGTGGAACAGACCATTAGTAATATCTGGACTACGTAATTTAATCAAGGTCATGTGGCTGCAAGAGCTAGGTCTTCTGTCTCTGAATCTATATGCAGTTGGCTTGCAGTCATTAGCAGAGATGTATTATAGTCCTCTGCTAATAATAAATTTAACTATGGGTCAGTGTCCTGTCTACCTTGGTCCACTGGGGGTGGGCAACCACTCTGGTCTCCATTGACTTTCACTTAGTGCTGATGAAATGCTGAGCTGCCTGTACTGAGCTGTGTGTCTTCCCAGCCTTCTCCTGTGTCTGGAACTTACTCTCCCTTAAATGTCCATCTGAAGGTGTAGGTATGAGAGATTAGGGAAAGGTGTACTGAGGCTTCTATGCTAAAAGAATCCTATATCGTAAACATAGCTTCTGGAGTCTTGTTGGCTCTTCTCTCTGAACCTTCCAGAGACAGTACTCTAGACACCAAACACCAGGGATTAGGTAAAGGGACTAAAGCAGCCATTCTCAACTGAGGACAGTTTGCCTTTTCAGGGGATATCTGGTAATGTTTGGAGATATTTTTCGTTGTTACAACTGGGGTGGGAGGCTGTTATACAGCTATATAGTGGGTAGAGGCCAGGGATGCTGCTTAACATCCTACTATGTAAAGGACAGCCCTCCACAACACAGAATTATCCTGCCAAAATGTCAATAGTGCCGAGCTAGATAAACCCTGGACTAAAGGAGGTGAGATGGTTTGGGTTGTGTGTCAAATTACTGAGGCAGCGTGGAGTAGTGGCAAGAGTACCGATTAGGTGCCTAAGACCTAGGGTTCAAATTCTGGCTCCACCTGGATGAGACAGACTTATGGGGCTCACCAACAGGTAGCTCTCCTCTCCTTCCTTGGTGCACAGATAAAGCCCATACAGAAGCCCCCTTCCCATGCCTTGCCATGGGTTGGTAGAGCACCTGGCTCTGGAATGCAGGTGAAACGATGTGTTCTCCTTGTGGGTCGGGCCCTAGATAGTCCATGTGATCTTCCAGGTGTGCCCTCTTCCATTACTCCTGGCAGAGAATCCAGTGGAGGATTCTGAGGCTCAGGGGTTTTTAAACTTAGGTCCTTGGATCCCAAGAAGTCCATAGATACTGGAACTTGGAAGGGGAAAATTACCTCTTTATTTCAACTCAACTCTAACTGAAGGCATATTTTCAATTAAGAATGCAAGTACCGAACCATTGTACTGTTAGCAGCACCTGTGACTTTGTCAACAATAGAAATCAGACATTTTTTATATTACACTGCAGTTATTACATCGGCATCTCAAAATATCATGTTTGCTCATCACTACTTTGTAATTTCAGGACTCATCTGAGTGGCTGCTAGATCTTGGTTTTTCATGCACTCATAAAGAAGCACACATATTACTACATTACAAATTTGTTCCTTTTAACATTTTGATAACTGTTTCAAAATTGGTTTCCTTTGTAATTCTCTGTATTTTATTCATTTATAAATATTATTTGGAGAAGAGTCAGTGGCCTGCACCAGATGGCTAAAGGAGTTCCTGGCACAAAAAAGTTCAGAGTTGCTGCTCTTGATGGAATGGGGTTGATCCCTGAATGACTGCATGGAGCAGAGTCCTCCTTCTCACCATGGACCCCTTCTCCTGGGGGCCCTGCCAACCCACAGAAAGAAGAGCCAACAAGATTCCAGAAGCAAGGAGTAAATCTTTCTTGGGCTACACCACTGAGATTTGGGGAGTGTTTGCTACAGCAGGTAGTCTATCCTGACTCGTACTGATTTGCCTTGCCAAGCCTTTCAACTGCTCTGAGCCTTGGCTTCCAAATCTGTTCTTGGAAAGAATGATATCTACTCACAGGATGGTGGGAGGAGTAAATAGAAGTATGTGTGTGGAAATGCACCACAGAGGAGAGGGGTTATTACGAATCACCAAGTGAGGTTGCCTTTCCCTAGGCCAGGAGTCAGCAAACTATGACCTGCCTGTTTTTATAAATAAAGCTTTACTGGAACACAGCCGTGCCCACTCATTTACATATTGTCTATGGCTGCTTTCATGGCAAAGTTGAGTAGCTGAGACAGAGACCATATGGCCTGCAAGCGTATTACTATTTGGTCCTTTATGAAAAACTTTGCCAACTTTTGCCCTGTTGTTGTTAGCTGCTGTCGAGTCGATTCTGACTCATGGTGACCCCATGTGTGTAGAACAGAACTGCCTCACAGGGTTTTCAAGGCTGTGATCTTTCAGAACCAAATCTCCAGGCTTGTATCCTGAGGTGCTTCTAGGAGGGTTCGAACCACAAACCTTTCAGCTAGTAGTTGAGCGATTAACTGATTGCGCCACCCAGGGACTCCTTTGCCCCAGGCCCTGCTTTTCTCCTTTAGATGGTGGTGAGAAGGAAAAGTTGCGGTCTGTTTGTGTGGACAGAAAGCCTGGGAGAATACTACCATCTTTAGGCCTGATTGCAAGGCTAGGCTGGGGCACATAGTGTACACACAGCATGCCCTGCCACCTAAGGGCACTGGGCCAACTGGATTCCAAGCTGGAACTGGCAGCCCTCTCTGGCATTTGCTTGAACTTGTTCAATATATTACCGCTTACATAGGGTTGTTTCCTTTTATTAGGTGGACAGATATCCTCAGACCTTGAAGACAAGCATGGGGCAGAATATCAAGGGCAACTTGTTCCATACTTTTCCAGTGGTATAACCCTTTTTACCTAGCAAACTGCATGTTGCAGTGCAGATATGATCACTGATGAGGACACTGGGAGGTTATGAGATAGTGGGAAGGGAACTGGCATATAATGAACAAGGACCTTCAACTTCTGTGTACTTTCCTTAAAGCCCTACCATGAGGAAGCCATTATGGGGGTGGGAGGGAGAGGTCACCAGACTTGCCCAAGATGGTGTATGTAGTAGGTGGAAGAGCTGAGATTTTAGCCTAACTTGTTAGCATGCCCCGCACAGTTTCTACTGCCCAACACTGCTTTCTGTCATCATCACAGCATCATCCAAGAGCCTTTTTGTGGTGCGTGTGGTCACTTAGTATAATTGTGACAAGGCCTCTGCCCTAACCCAGCCCAGAATGGTCTTTCAGATGATACACAGACAGCTCTTACTTGTCCTCTGCTGTCCAATCATTCTATAATTCTAAGTCACTTAACCTCTCTGAGCCTCAGTTTATTCAACTGTCGAAACAGAATTATAATCCTTATCTCATCTCACTGGGTAATTTAGAACACATTTAAAGAAGAAAGGAAAAACATTAGCTGGGTAGGCTTTTCTTTTTTTAGTCGCAGTGCTAAAAAAAAAAGAAAGTTTTTTTTTTTTGAAATACTTCTTCAAAAGACCCACAAAACTGACAGCTGCCATAATCAGCATCTGGCCCTTTTCCTTTCATTCAAATCTATCTTATTTGGTTCAATTACTTCAGCACATCATGGAATGATATGATTCTAGAGCTGGAAGGGAGTTTAAGAGATCATTCTAAACCAACCTTTCTTTTAGCAGATGAGGACACAGCGGCCCAAGGAGGCAAAGTGACTGGCTTTGGGTCACCCAGGAAGGGCTAGCTGAGACTAGAACTCCCGTCCTTGATTCCTAGGGATGTATATTCTCCACACTACTTCACTGCTTCTTGAAGGAAGGACCTATTGCTGATCAGGGTCCCCGATTTCACGATGACGGTTACCTAAGCACAGAAGTTACAATTGTGGAGTCCCTTTTCTTTGGGGATAGGTGTGCAATGTTAACTCCCAGCTTTGGCTTCAGAGACCTGGGTTTGAATGGTGCCTCTGCCATTGACAGGCTGTGTGAACAAGGGCTAATTTCTTATCCCATCTCCATAGTTTTGTTTACTCAGAAAAGGGATAAGACTAGTACCTAGCTCACAGGATGGTAGAATTCTTGCCTTTCATGTGGGAGACTGAGGTTTGATTCCCGGCCAATGAACCTGACACACTGCCACTGTTCATCTGTCACTGGAGGTTTGCATGTTGCTATAATGCTGAATAGCTTTCAGCAGTGCTTCCAGACTAAGACGGATTAGGAAGAAAGGCCTGACAATCTACTTCCAAAAAGCAGCCAGTGAAAAGCCTATGGATCACAATAGTCCGATTCGCAACGGATCATGGGGCTTGTGCAGGACCAGGCAGCATTTCGCTCTGTTGTGCACGGGGTTGCTATGAGTTGAGGGCCAACTCAACAGCAGCTGCCGCCACCACCACCAACAGCTCATAGGGGTGTTACAAGGTAAAATAAGATGATGTAGATAAGCAGGTGATAAAGCCCCTGGCATACAGTAAGACTCGATAAATGCTAGCTGTTGTTACAACTATTGCCTTAGCAGCCTAAGATAAGGGTACTCTATGTCAAGCACCTCACACTGCAATCCACTCATGGGGCAGGAAAGAAGCTGTGATGTATTGTCCTGAAGTCCAGAAAAAGGATGTTAAAGAAACATGGCATTCACCTTCTTTTTATAATGGAGCCATGGCTACTTGCCCAGTTGTATGACTGAGAAAAACAGCATTCATAAAATCACTGTTAGTTTAGGCCTCTTGCTTGATATCACTAAATGTGAGTTTAAATATATATTTATTCCATGTTCTGGTGTCAGCAAGTGTGGGTCCTGGGGAAATCAACCATAAACAACTCAAACCTCCTGAGTTAAGTCTCTTATAGATGTTTTCTTTCCAGCCCAGAGTTGGCCCTCCGTATTTGATTTAATCCTCATGTAGGGGCCCCATGGTGGCAGCCTCGTTCCTGGCAGTGAAGCCAGCCCTCTATGTCTGCATTTAAATCCCAGTGGAACTCTCTGTGCCTTTTTCACCAGAGAGCTGCTGTCTGTGTTTGGTTTGGGACTTCACAGGGGACCCCACTGTGGCCCTTCCCTTCCTGGCCACAGAGCTGGCTCTTTGCATGTGGTGGCACCAGGAATCCAGGGTCACCACAAACTCTTTGAAACGGTTCCAGTGTCTTTGATCATTAAGCTTTGATGAGGTTGATGCCCAGGAACCAGGCCTCTCAGCCACTGATGGGAGGTCACAGACGCGGAGGTCACAGACGCGCTGGTTTATACACAACCAACCTCTCAGAGGAGCCCCATGCGTATGGAGCTGTTTGGGGCTAATTAGTCTCATTAAGAAACTGCTGATGAGCTAATGAAATGGAAATATAGTCACCTTCTGAAGTCACTTAGCAGATTTGCAGCCTAAAAATTCAGTAACTTTCCTCATTTTCTCAAGGTCCCAAAGCCTGTGTTCATATTTGCTCCAGGAGGAAGTGATGCAGATGCCATCTTCCTTCCCAGATGAGGCAGAGACAAAAACAGATTGAAGGCTTGAGTCCACTCAGAGACAACTCGGAAGAAAGTCCTGGAGAGCTACTTCTGAAAAATCAGGCTACTGAAAACCTTATGGAACACAGTTTTACTCTGACACACAGGGGGTTGCCATGAGTCATAATCGACTTGACAGTAACTGTAAAAAAAAAAGCGCCTGCCCACCCAGACCACCTCACAGAGTTGGCATGAGGGTTAAGTTAGATACACACACTGCATCAATTTGTACATCAGTTATTATTATTACTGGCCACAAGCTGGTGGTAGAAATATTTTCTTTTGTTAGAATAATTAAGTCCTGTTTCATTTTGGGTGGCGAAATAAGCAGAAATCTTGAGAATGGTTTTCCCAGTTCAAAGGATTCAGTTTGGGGGCTATGACTGATTAATTCCTCCTAAAATTCTTTCCTCCTTCACATATTTATTGTCCATTTAATGCAGCCAGGCAGTAGATGTTAAATGGTTGGTATTCAGGTTCTGTTGTTGTTGTGCTGTCGAGTTGGCTCTGGCTTGTAGTGACCCTATAGGACAGAGTAGAATTGCCCCATAGGGTTTCCAAGGAGTGGCTGGTGGATTTGAACTGCCGACCTTTCGGTTAGCAGCGGAGCTCTTAACCGCTGTGCCAACAGTGTATATGAGATCAGTGTATAATGAACATCTGCTAAACCTTGGAATCATTCTCAACTTCTCCATATTGCTCACGTCACACAGTCCATCTATCAGCAAATCCTGCCATCTCTACCCTCAAAATACATTGTGAATCTGACGCCTTCTCATCCTCCTCTCCCACCATCTATTACCTTAGTCCTAACCATTATTATCTCTCCCCAGAACTATCTGAATAGCCTTCCAACTGGTTTTCCTGCTTTCACCTTTACACTTTTCCAATCTGTTCTTAGAAGTCCCTGGGTAGTGCAAATGGTTAACACTTTTGGCTGCTAATCAAAAGGTTGGAGATTAAGTCCACCCAGATGCACCTTGGAAGAAGGGGCTGGCAATCTGCTTCCAAAAAACTAGCCATTGAAAACCTATGGAGCAGTTCTACTCCAACACACGTGGCGTCGCCATGAGTATGGTATGGTAACCTGTTCTACACCCAGGAGTCAGGAAAATCTTTTCAAAACGTAAGTCAGAACATGTCACTCCTTTGCTCAAACCCTTTAGTGGCTTCTCATCCCACTCAGAGTAGAATCTAAAGTCCTAACAACAAGCTCCGAGGGCCTATACAGTTGGCCCTGGCTATTCCCTGCTCTCTTCTCCTACTCTCTCTTCGTTGCTTAGCCCCCACATTGGCCTCCTCCCTCTGCCCTGATAACCCCAAGCACACACCTACCCTAGAGTTTGTGCAGATCCTTTTACACCCATCCTGTCCAAGAATATCCTTTGGGCAGACGTTCACATGACTTGCACCCTCACTTTCTTCTGGTCTCTGCTCACACCTCATCTTATTTAAAAACCCTATCTTTGACCACCCCATCTGTCATGGATTGAATTGTGTCCCCCCAAAATATGTGTCAAGTTGGTTAGGCCATGATTCCCAGTATTGTGTGGTTGTCCTTCATTTTGTGATTGTAATTTTATGTTGAAGAGGATTAGGATTGTAATACCCTTACTAAGGTCACATCCCTGATCCAATGTAAACGGAGTTTCCCTGGAGTGTGGCCTGCACCATCTTTTATCTTACAAGAGATAAAAGGAAAGGGAAGCAAACAGAGAGGGGGGGACCTCATACCATCCAGAAAGCAGTGCCGGGAGCAGAGTGTGTCCTTTGGACCTGGGGTCCCTGTGCTGAGAAGCTCCTAGTCCAAGGGAAGACTGATGACAAAGACTTCCTGCAGAGCTGACAGAGAGAGAAAGCCTTCCGTTGGAGCGGGCACCCTGAATTTGGACTTCTAGCCTACTGGGTTGTGAGGGAATAAACTTTTCTTTGTTAAAGCCATCCACTTGTGGTATTTCTGTTATAGCGGCACTAGATGACTAAGACAGAATTAAAACAGCACCCATGCCCTCCCATTATTCTACCCTCTTAATTTTTCTTCACAGGACTTAACTCCACTGGGTAAAGATCTACCTAGTTGTTTAGGCGTTTAGTGTCCTCTACCCCATAGAATGGAAGTTCCATGGCACCAATTCTGTCTTTATTTAAATATTACATTACCTTGACCCCTGCCTGTGCTCTAGGCATACTTAGGTATGTGTGGAATCTCTTATTCTTCCTCCATGCCTTTGCTCAAGTGCACCTGGACTTCAGGATATTTTCCTCTTGAACCATTTGATGTATTCATAGCAATTAGAATAGCACCTGGCACACAGTAGGTATGCGATAAATACTAATTGAATGAATGGGAAAGATTATAAACCAGAAACACATAGAAAGGACATCTTACCCTGATTCAGTGAGGGGGTAGGACTGTGGGCTCTTGAGTATTTCATGACCCAAGTTTTGAAGAATTGAAAGATATTGGCTACACAGAAAATGGAGAAGAGTATATTTGACAGAGTCCAAATACCATGTACAAAGACACAAAGGAATGAAGGACCATGATGTATTTGGGAAAATTTAAGTGATTCTGGATGGCATGAGGTCCAGAATCCTTCTACAATGGTCCAAGAAAGGATGGTACAGTTCTACTCAGTCACCCCCACCCCACCTTCTTTTGCTCACTAATAATTAACTACAGATTAAACAGATATTATTGTTTCTAGATACTAAACAGCCAGAAGTCTCCGTAGAAGCAAGGATGGGGAGACTTTGTCTCACATACTTTGGATGTGTTATCAGGAAGGACCAGGCCCTGGAGAAGGGCATCATGCTTGGTAAAGTAGGGGGGCAGCAAAAAAGAGGAAGACCCTCAGCGAGATGGACTGACACAGTGGCTGCAACAATGGGCTCAAACATTGCAACAATTGTGAGGATGGCACAGAACTGGGCAGTGCTGTGCATAAGGTTGCTATGAGTTGGACCCAATGGCACCTGACAAAAACAGATTTAAACTGAGAGATTTAAAAACCCTTTCCCTAGCCCTGCTTTTTCTAACCTGGGCAGCACACTGTTTACTTTTGTTTTGTTTTTAACATGCATAAAAAGTACAGATGAAGAAGGGGAAGCTTTCATTTCTTTCTGTACATGCTGCTTTGCTGGAACCCAAACACCATGAAATGAGTTGGTGAAATGCCAGGACAGTCACATCCAAAGCGTCGGCAAAGGGCCACGCCAGCAGCCAGGGTGGAGCACTGCCCCGCAGGACTGAGAGTGGACTCACGCCACGGTCCGCTGTGACGCTCAGCGCACTGCCCCTCCAGCCCCAGTCCAGGGCAGCCCACTTCACTGCTTCACTGATGCTTCCTGCCCCAAGCTGGATGTTGCTCTTGCAAGAAATCACAGTTCACTTTGGTATACCAGTTGCTGAGGGGCTGTTTTCCAGCGCTGCTCATGCTTTTCTCTTTCTCAGCGTATCTGTTCGTTCTCCTCTGTAACGAATAGGATGAAGCCCAAGTATGCTCACTACGGAGGGAGAGTAGGGTGAAATTTTTTTCCAGATAATTGCCTTTTCTGGGTTTTAGGGCCAGAGACCTCCATGCCCCTGGTAATGGTTCAGCTCCATGATGAACCAGGTAATGAAGACAGCTAGCTATTAACACTTGAACGCTGTGTCCGTGCGCCTAGTGGTAGAACTGTTCAGAATCTTGGAGATTCAGGATTTATAGGTGCGGTATGGCAATGTCAATTGGTCCCAGCCTGCCTTTCCAGACTTATCTTTCCCTACCTAGAGCAACAGAAATAATAATCATTTATGAAGGTATCATTGTATGTGAGGCATTCTGCTACACATTTCATAATTATTTCATTTATTCTTCTCAATAACCCTTCTTTAAAATAGTCCCACTTCTTGCTTCCCCCTCCGCTGCTACTCTCAGTCACTTTATCCTGATTTATTCTTCTAAGCTTTTACCATAACTATGTTACATTATAAGGAGCCCTGGTGGTGCAATGGTTAAGAGCTTGGCTGCTAACTGAAAGGTTGGTGATTCGAACCATCCAGCGCTTTGTGGGAGAAAGACCTGGCAATCTGCTTCCTTAAAGATTACAGTCTAGAAAACCCCATGGAGCAGTTCTACTCCGTCTTGCAGAGTTGCATACAACAAGAACATGTTACACTATATTACATATTTATTTATATTGGCTCACTAATCTCCCAAATTAAAACGAAGATGACACAAGAGCACAGGTATTCTGCTTCTTTTGTTAATTGCTACATCCTATATACCTCAAGCCCATAATGTTGCTGTTAGCTAGTGTTGCTGTTTGACTCACAGTGACCCCACATGAGAGTAAACCTTCCCCACAGGGTTTTCTAGGCTGTAATCTTTATGGGAGCAGATTGCCAGGTTTTTTCTCTCATGGAGCTGCTGGGTGGGTTTGAAACGCCAGTCTTTCAGTTAGCAGCCAAACGCTTAACCATTGCACCTCCAGGGCTCCTAAGCACATAATAGATGCTCAAAAATATTTGTTGTACGGGTGAATGAACAAATCCACAAGTAACGTTTTATTGCTTTCCCTTTTTACTGAGGAAGAAACCAAAGGTTCAATTGGGGAATAAAGCACCCAAGATAACATATCTAGGATAGAGTTGAGGCTGGGGCTGAGCCAGGATTTGACCCCAAGCCAGCTGACTTCAAAGATACCTCTTCTAGTATATCCCTTCACACATCGTACACTCTAGCAGGGTGGGAGCTAGGGTGAAGTGAGTGAGGCACTTGCTTCAGTGCAAAATTTAAGGGGGTGCCATAAACTCAGTAATCAAGATAAATCTATTTTTTTTTCATGGCTGTAACCTTTTAAAAGAATACTTTATTGTGTTTTTGGTGAAAGTTTACACAGGAAATTCGGTTCTCATTTAACAATTTCTATACGTATTGTTCAGTGACATAGTTTACATTCTTCACAATATATTAGCATTCTCATTATTTCCTTTTTGTTGTTCTGTTTCCATTAATCTAGCTTCCCTGTCCCCCCTTATCTTCTCATCTTTGGTCTAGAGTAAATGTTTACCATTTGGTTTCATCTAGATGATTATCTTGAGGGGCACAGTACTCACAGGTGATATTATTTATTTTATGGGCCAATCTGTCAACTGGCTGAAAGGTGACCTCTGGGAGTGGTTTGAGTTCCAAATTTAAAGAGTATCTCAGGGCAATAGTCTTGGAGTTTCATCTAGTCTGTCAGTCCAGTTAAGTCTGGCCTTTTGAGGAATTTGATTTTTGTTCTACATTTTGCTCCCATTCTATCCAGGAACATCTGTAGAGTCCCTGGTCAGAACGGTTGGCAGTGGTAGCTGGGCACCATCTAGTTCTTCTGGTCTCAATGTAGGTAATGTTGTTTATGTAGACTATTGGTTCTGTAGACTAGTTTCTTCTTTGAGTCTTTGGTTTCTTTCTTTCTCTTTAGCTTTGGATGAGTAGAGACCAATATTTGTATCAAGATAAATACTTTAAAAAAATCCAAATTAATGCCAAAAAAATCCACGATGCACAAAATGTCAAATTTTAAATATAGGATAAATATTATTGATTTTTCCTTTTGCCTCAGGCCCCAATATGGCTCAGCCTGGCACCAATCCTGTCTTTGTTTAAAATATTGATATTACCCTGACCCCTGCACTGTGCTCTAGGCACACTTAGTTATGCACTGAATCTCTTATTCCTCAGGCATTTCTTTCCTCCACACCTTTGCTCAAGTGCTCCTGGACTTTGGGATATTTGCCTCTTGAACAATTTGCACTGTTGTATCTTGCATATATCCCTAAACCATGGTGGACAGACCACATACCATGGTGTGGCAGCTCCCACACACTGGTGTTCAGCTGCCTTGGTGCTACACATTCCGACCTCCTCCCATCACTGTTTGGTGGCCATTCGGAGGCGTGGTGGTAGCAGCGTCACCTGCCAGCTACTAGTCCTATTTGTCAGTGCTGCTGTCTGCACAGCCACGCTTGTTCAATGATTGGACTGTTTTGTTCCATCTCCCTTATTATTTTGAGAACATGAGTGCAAAACAGAAAAATGAAAGCGCTGAACCTAGCGAGAGGAAGCATAATCTAATCTAATTGAAACAAAAATGGAAATCATTAGGCATGCCAAAAGCAGTGCTGCATAAGCTTCCATCAGAGGCTTGCTGTACTTCAGCGCGTTGACGATGTGTCCACATGTGAAATAAATGAACAGGGTTAAGAAAGATCTATAAAATGCTGGAGATCTATGATCAAAGATTGTGCTAAAAGGTGAGGTTTAATCAGGCTGTTGATACCTTTTTGTTTGTTTCTAGCTTTTCTGGGAACACCCTTGTAATATTGTTGTAATTGCTAGTCTAGACAGGACTGTGTGCCAGGTACTCTTTGCAGCACTTCACAGACGCTGACTTCTGTAACCCTCATAACACCCTAGGAGGTAGGTGCTAATGTTCTCTATTTATGTTATTTATTACAGATGAGGAAACTGAGGCACAGAGAGGTTAAGCAACTTGCCCAAGGCCACACAGCTAGTGAGTGTCAGAGGCAGGATTTGAATCCAGGCCTGTCTAACTCCAGAATCCCAGCTTTCAACCAGGACACATGCATAACATGTAGTTTTACTAGACTTCACGTATTTAACTTTTGCACGTATTTATTTGTGTACTGAATTCCATACAGCAGTGCAGTGTCTCACCCATGCCCCTTTTCTATTTTTTCTGGTCTTAAATTCTAGCCTTTTCGAAAAGCTCAGATAAAAAGCTACCTCGTCCCTGTAGCATTCCTGAATACTCCGAGCCAGATGTATTCTTCTTCCGACAACCCCCCTCCCCGCAACTCTTTATTTCTTTCTCTCTCAAAGTACTTGATTGTTCGCTTACTCTATACGTACTGATCCCAATTAATAGACTGTGTGCAATTCATCTTTGCATTGTGCAAAACAGCAGTTTAATAAGTGCTTGCTGAAGAGGGAACAGAAGAATGGGGTTTGGCCAGTAGAAATAGCCTCTCAGCTCCAGGGAGGACAGAGGTTTCCATGGATTTCCCATGACCTTTTTATACAGTGGATGGAAAGTATAAACTGCTGCAGGAATACAGAAAAATGGAAGGCTACTATCTGCTGAAAAGCCCAGCAGTAAATGACTAATGATAATGTCCTTTCAAGGAGACGACCCTTCCCAGACACCATCGGCAAGGTGTGCCATTAATAAGGCGGAAATAGTACCGGGTGTGCTCCATGAGTTCCATACTCAAATCTCAGCTTGACCTTTCCTGCTTGGATACGGGAAAGGCAGTTTCTTAATGTGTAGAATATGGATAATTACTCCTGCCCTGTACAACTCATGGGTTGCCATGACGGCAAATGAGTGACAGTATGAAAGGGCTTCATAAGCTATCAAGTAATGAGGTGTTTAGGAGGTGATCATACTTCCCCTGGGTGGATTTAATCATGCTCAATCCACCTTCTATGTATCCTTCAAAGCCCTACTTGTGCTGGATGATCTGCTTTACCACCAGATCCTGCCTCCACCTTTACCCACCAGTCTCTGCTCTGGGAGGCTGACCCTGATGGTTATCACCGGCTCCCTTGCTCTCTAGCTTCTGGTAGCATTTGGCCAATGAGTGGTCCTGGCAGGAGATTGGAGCAAGATGTATTATTCCACTGTCCTCTCCCCACAGCACTAGATAACTGAGACAGCAAGGTAGGACACTGTTCGTGCCTCTGTAGTTTCAAAGCCTGACTATCTGGCCCTCCTGTAGAATCAGTGAATCACCAAACATCCTTTTAAAATTATGATTTTATTTTACTTAAACTAGCCATAGTATATTCTTTTGTCTGCAATTTTGAACCCTGACCAGTGCTCAGATGACCAGAAGTAGGGGGTGGGAATAGGTGATTTGAGGGTCAGTGCAGGGGCTCAAAGATATCATTAAAGACGCAGTCTCTCTCCTCCCATCTCCTGTGTTTACTTTCTTCTTAGGGCTGGTTGTCTCATAGTCACAACATGGCTGCCATAGCACCAAACATCAAACATTCACCTATTGTTGTTCCAAGCAGAAAGGAAATAGATGTACAGAAAAGAGGTGTTTTTTTAAAAAAAATTTTTTTCATTAAAGACAAAATATTTTCTAGAAGCTCCCCCATGTCTCCCCTTATGCTTCACTGAGAAACAGCAGGTTGTAAAAAAATATTACATGCACCACCTCATTTAATCTTCATACAACACAGTAGGTCATAAGACCACCACTAGTTGCAAAGGAAGGAGCTCTGGTGGCGCCATGGTTAAGAACTTGGCTGCTAACATAAAGGTTGGCTGTTTGAACCCACCAGCTGCTCTGCGGGAGAAAATACCTAACAATCTGCTCCCGTAAAGATTACAGCCTAGGAAAACCTATGGAGCAGTTCTACTCTGCTCTATGGGTCACTATGAGTTGGAATCAACTTGACGGCACACAACAACAATAGTTGCAAAGGGAGTATCTGACAAAGAGGAAAGTGATAACCATGATAAGCTTAGAGCAACCAAGGGCTAGAAAATCCAGATTCTATTATCAAGGAAGAAGGGAGGGTGTGGCAGCTATGTAGGCAACGAGTAATGTCTACCACAGTTAGACTCTAAGCATGCATTCTGTCTGACCAGGCCTGCCAATGGGAATCTTCCCCAACAAGTGGGAGCTTTCCTAGCAATTCTGGTTTCCATTTCCCCCCAGCCCAACTTCCAGGTTCTTCAAAACCTTCAGATGGACGCATCAGCAGAGGTTTTAATACTAGCTCTGCCACATGCCAGCAGTGTGAGCTGGGCAAGGACCTTCTCACTTCTGTTTCTTCATGATAAAATGGGCAGAGCAATAGTGCTGCCTCATGGATTGTTGTGAAGATTGAATGCTATAGTTATTCACAATTCCCAGCACACGATAACGAAAACTATTTTAGGAGGAGGAGTATGAATATGGAGTGTTCTGACAAACAGTCCTCATAGGGAAGTTGACATGACAGCATATGCATACAACCTAGTGATTTTAGGATGGAGGTAATTTGATGTCATCTACAAGGTGAGGTGTTTGTCAAAGGTGTTTGCAGGTGTGTCATAAAAAATGTTACACGCGTCACCTCATTTAATCTTCACACAACCCCTTTATTCAGTTGAGGAATCAGAGGCTAAAGATCTCCATGTTGTCCCTGAGGACACATTAGTAGCAGGAGCAGAATACCCATCCAGGTGTGTCTGGGATCTTTCCATTGTACCTCAGCACTTGGAAACTGCCCAGGAGGGTCAAAAGCAGGCTGAAGACCATTGGAGAAAACTCAGGAGCATTATGCTGGCTGTATCTAAATATCAGTAGGACTGGTATGTGAACGAGTGATTTCACTTATGCTTTTAGGCTCTAGAGATTGAAGACAAGGATCATATTACTGGAGAGAAATTTTCAATAATAGAAGGAAGACTACACAGTATGAGCTCGGCAACAGTGAAATGAGTTGTCTTGGAGAGAAGTGAGTTTCCTGTTACTGGAGGTAATCAAGCAGCACTGGTCTCCTGTAGAGAAGAGTCAGGGGTTGGATGGAGGCAGGGAAGTAAGGCTGGATGATTCTAAGGATCTTTTCAGTTCTGGGATCCAAGATTCTGTGGGAGATAGAGACAGGGCAACACCAGCATCACGGCAGGTCTGAGGTGGGTGGAGTCTACCCTTTCAGCAGGGAGAGTTGCTGAACTTAGAGAGGCGCCATGGAGTCAAACACAGGTGTGGAGTCCTCTACCCTGCCCTTAGCCTCTGCTGGAGGGAGACTGTAAAGCCCTCGAGTATTCAGGCTTTCCCCTTGGACCTTAGCAGAAGTGGCTGGTTCTGAAAGGAAGATCGTTGGCCATTATCACAGGTGGATCTCTGTAATGCCACCACTCTAGAGGCCACAAGAGACTAATGCACCCCATCTTCCTCCTGCAAGCATTCTTCCCTTCCAACATGACAGAGATTAAGAGTTTATTTCTCAACAGCCTTTGATGCGTTTTTAAACATTTACCCTCAGGATTATTTCTCTTTCTTTCTATCTCTCTTTTGTTTTCCCAGCTTCTAGTCAGCTGATTAAAATTCTAGTTAAGTTGAAACACTCATTCAAATTGGGCCATTCATAATTAAGCAAAAAGCACTGAATTGACTAGAGGCTCAGCACTTTTGATTGATCTTTAATTAATACTTCACTTTAATTTTCAATGCTACCTTTAAAAACCAGGGCTTCAAACCGGTTCATTCTGGTTCAAACCCCTGCTTAGAATTTGCATTTCTAACAAGTTCCCAGGCAATGCCAATGCTGCTGATTAGGGACCAATTCTGAGAACCACCAGTAGAGCAGTGATTCTCAAAATTTATTATATGGAAGAATCACCTGGGGACCTTGGTAAAATGTAGATTCTGATTCAGTGTATCTGGGGCGGAATCATTAGCATCGCTTGGGAACTTGTTAGAAATGTAAATTCTCAGCAGGGGTTCGAACCGGCATCAGCCAGTTTGAAGCTCTGTTTAAAATAAGGAACTGTGTTCAAACCACAAACTCATTATCATTTTGAAAGACAGAGAATAAAAAAAGAATGCTGCATAGTAGTCTCCTTCTGGAAGCCAGCTTTGTAAAATCTACATTGATAGACAGTAGTCCTGAAATAAACAAATATATATGTGTAAAATCATCTTCTAAAAGATCTAACAAAAATCAGCTGAGAGGAAGTTATTGTCATTGTAATACAGGGCAAAATAATATTGTGCTGTGTTGACATCAATTTATCTTTGTTATTTATCCTAATGATTTTATGTTTTTATCGGTGTGCTACATTGCCGAAAACGTGGTTTATAATTTAATTTCCACCGCTGAGCTTGGAGAAGCCACCGGAGGCACAGTAACGATGAAAGAACAGCTATGGTGAGACCACAGAAAAGCAGACAAAGATGATTTATGTAACTTTCTTTCCCTATTTTCAGTTCATTAAGTCACTGTCTTCTTGCAATGACCAAGTGGAAATTAAAGCACTTCAGAGAAGAGCTTGGGGTTCAGCACCATTAGAGGAAGAGAAATGGGCACCTTGATGAACTTGACTGCAGAAATCTATAGAGCACAACTTAATCAGTCTCCACATTGATCTTGGATGCTCAGAGGCAGGTTTAGATTGAAGAAAGCTTTTTAACGCATATATTTTCCCTTTGAAATGCAGTGTATGATGCATGAGAATGATATGGAGATAATCCCAGACTTCAATCTCATAAAGTGAAATCGCTTGTAGCACTTTCCAGGTTTTCATGGGAAAACAGGAAGAGAATGGGCACTCTTCATGAAGCTGCCTCCTTCTTTAGACTCTGTCCACGCTCCCCAACAACGCGAGCCGTGCAATGGCGAATACTTAGAAAGAAGGGAAAATCGCTTGCTGTCGGAATAATCATAATAAAGTTGGGCCACTAATGTTTCACTTCCTCTTTAACTGTAGGTTTGGAGAGACCAGCAGAGTCTATGCCTCACGGTTAGGGAATCTGGGCTGGGAAGAGGCCATGGCAAGGAGCCTTTTCAACAGTAATCTCCATGGAAGGGGAAGCACCAGGCACTGAGGCTTTGGAGTCAGAAGAGCTTGCCTTTGGATGCTTGCTTCTCCACTTACTGTGAGTTCTTGAGCAAGTTACTTAAATTAGTTGAGCTCCAGATTCCTCAACTGCTGAATGGGGCAGATGAAACTCACATGGTTGTTGAGAGAATTAAAGCTGGTCATGCAAGAACAGAATTTATTGGGAAAATTTACAAGCAAAGGGTCGGCAAGTCAAGTACCCTACTCTTTCCTCTGCCACCAAGGGCTGCCAAGTTGGCCAGACACACAGTGTGAGGTTGTGTTCTGGGAGCAAGACCCACCTCCCTTACAGAGTCCCTTTATAGGAGAGTGTAGAGAGTTCTTGAACGAGTGGCAAGAACAATCTGATCTTGTGCCCAGCTGCTCAAGTGAGTTGCAGACAACATCTTGCAGCTGGATACCAGCTTCTACCAACCCAACCCAACCTAACCCACTGGACAGCAGTAGAACTGCCCCATAGGGTTTCCAAGGCTGTTAATCTTTACAGAAGCAGATTGCCACATCTTTCTCCCATGGGGCAACTGGTGGGTTGGAACTGCTGACCTTTTGGTTAGCAGCCGAGTGCTTTAAACACTGCGCCACCATGGCTCCTCCTAGTTTCTACAGGGGATGTTTATTCCTAGGATGATACCAGCCAGAACTTGTGGGAAGTCGATGCCCCTCCCATTGGAAGAGGTAGAAGTCAGCCCCAGAGAATGACACGTACCGGAGACACAGGGAACATTTGAGGAACAAACCCAAAGTTTGAATCTGAGTTGAGGCTTTGCCTTGTTGTATAAGGTGGAGAAAAGAAGCCACTTTCCCTGAACCTATATATTTTGTGAGTCAAAATTTACTTTGGGGCACCTCACAAGTGGTCCCATGGTCTTCGGCAATACAGGCGTACTTCTTAAATATCCTGGCTATCTATGACGTGCTTCTCCCATTCCGCTCTTCCTCCTCTACTCTGTAAGTCTAGCAAAGGCACCAAAAGAAAAAGAGCAAAAGGCAAAATGAAATAAGAGTTTCTAAAAAAGTTGTTTTTGTTGTTGTTACCTTTCAATTCAATAAAATAAACATTCACAGAGTCCCTCCTAGGTGCAGGGAACATAGCAGTGGGAGGAGGGTTAACACCAACAACAATAATTCCTGTTATTGAGCTTTACTGCCTGTAGGCGGTGCTCTAAGAACTTTATGTGTTTTATACAAAATAACTAGCATATGACACCTGCCTTTGAGTTAGGTGAGGAGTCAGCCACTTAACCAACTGAAAGGGCAATGCTAGCGCTAAGTGCCATAGGGTGTAACAGACAGAGTGCTATAGAAGCACAGGGAAGGGTCGTGAGGAAGGTCAGAGAAGGTGACATTTGAGCTAGAAGGGCAAGTAAGAACTAACCACATAGATGAGGAATGGAAGGAAGAGCATGAACAAAGGCATAATGACAGTGTTGATGATAAAGTAATAGTGATCAACACCAAAGAGGGAAGGAGAGAAAAGTAGTAGTCTGCTTCCGTAGAGATTTACAGCCTTGGAAACCCTATGGGGATGCTATGAGTTGGAATCAACTTGATGGCAGTGGGGTTTTTTTGGGTATACACACATAAATAAATAAATATAAACTTTCATTTATCTCTCGGTGTGTGTGTATATATATGTATACATATACATACATATATATATGGAGCACTGGTGGCACAGCGGTTAAGAGCTCATCTGAGGTTGGCAGTTCTAATCCACCAGCCGCTCCTTGGAAACCTTATGGGGCAGTTCTACTCTGCCCCGTAAGGCCGTAGGGTAGCTATGAGTTGGAATCCACTTGACAGAAATGGGTTTTAGTTCTATATATCTATATCTATCTATCTATCTACACACACACACACACACACACACACACACATATATGTATGTATATGTTGTTATTGGGTGCCGTTGAGTCAATTTTCAACTCATAACAATCCCACGTGACAGAGTAAAACTGCCCCATAGGGTTTTCTAGGCTGTAATCTTTACAGGAGGATATATCCAGGTCTTTCATCCTCTATGCACATAACAAATAAATGAAATTATATATATATATATATAAAGACTCAGTAACAACATATACATACATATATATGTGTGTGTGTATATATATATATATATATATATATATATATATATATATATATAATTTCATTTATTTCTTGTGTGTGTGGGTATTGTTGTGTGCTGACAGGTTGATTATAACTCATCCAAAAACTGTTGCCATCAAGTTGTTTTGATTCCGACTCATTGCAACAACTCACAGCGACCCTATATGACAGAGTAGAACTGCCTCATGGGGTTTCCTAGGCTGTAATTTTTACAGGAGCAGATCACCAGTTCTTTTCTCCCATGGAGCTGCTGGGTGGGTTTGAACTGCCAACCCTTTGGTTAGCAGCCAAGTGCCTAACCATTGCACCTCAGAGATCTTTACGTACACACACACACATATAATTTCGTTTATTTCTTATTACCCTCTATAATGTTGGGTATGAAAGGCTATATCCATTTCACTGAAGAGTAGAAAGGGTCTATTCTGATACAAGTCAGAATCTGAACCCAGGTCTCTTTTATTCCACAGCATATGTTCTTTCCACTATACCATGCTGCCCTGAAAACATTAGCTAGCACCATTACTTTATTGAATAGTATCTTTTATGTGTACACGATCAAATATGAGAATGTAGGATATTTATACATGTCGAGTAAACTATATAGAAGGACTGTTGTGGTTATTTATCATTGTTTCAGTGCTGCTGAAAACTTTCCACTGTTTACAACTTCTAAATTTGTTTTTCTGAGCCTGGTCCACAGGAGTCTAGATTTTTGGGGTTTCTAACCAGCTAATTATCTAATAAAAATGTAATATAACACCTGCTTTTCAAGTTAACATTTCTTCTCTTATGGTCAAGGACAAATTTGGATGATGGAAGAATCTGTATGTCCTCAGACTCTGAAATTCTTAACATGATATTTATCACTCCTGAGTTAAAAATTGCAGTGCAAGTGTCCTGAAGCATTTTATCTTTCCAATGTATAATTAATTACCTTGCTTAAAAGTCTTGTGAAGTAGGTGGTACAGGTATTATAGTCTTCAGCTTACATTTATGTATTGATTATCATTCATTTTACAAATATTTATTAACAGATTTAAAAAAATCTAATCCCTAGAGAGACAGTTGATTCATCTTCAAATCAACAGAAGAAGCTAATAACAGACTGGAATCAGGGCTCCTGGGTGTGGGTTCTGCATTTGGAGCACTCCTTACTAAACCACCTTGCTCTAGGTTCTGGTCTATGTCGTTTGGGTATATTCTTGATATCTTAGCTGATTTATTTCCATTGCAGGAAAGATCCTGATGGGACGAGTACCTTCTAAATCAGTCCCATTTGCCTCCAAACTCCCATGGAAATGTGGCTTGTAGTATGGCTGGAGCTTCAGGAATCCTGAGAAATATATGAGGTGGCTTGTGTGCTAACTCAGTTATAGGGGATGGAACTGCTTAATTACAGCGAGATGCTGAATACAGTTATTACTCAGAGTGAAAGAGACTTGCTTCTTATTTTCTTTAAGGACTGACAATTATTTTCTAGAATGACTTGATGCATTACCAGAGCTTCCATGGAAATCCAATGAGACATTCCACAATAGAGCAAGTGTCCATCCCCCTGCCCCTTTAGATAGCAAATACCTCTACATACATACCCTGTACTGCTCAGACACAAAGGAGATGGTAGGAAAATACACAGATCAGCTCAAGGGAGCCTGTTAGGTAGCTCTCTGGCACCTTCTGTGACCCTGCTCCTGACCTTTCTCTTCTCCACTTTCAGCACTGAAGACTGGACCACTCCTTCCCATCTACCACCAATGTGCCCTTTACAGATCTCTATAAATAATAAAGTTATTTTGTTTTCATGTCTTTTTTCTACTAAATTGTGTGCTTCCCAAAGGAAGGCATTTTGTTTTATTCATATTTGTAGCCCTGATGGCTAACACTGTGCCTGGCACACCAAAAAAAAAACCAAACCCGTTGCCGTTGAGTTGCTGATTCTGACTCATAGTGACCCTATAGGACGGAGTAGAATTGCCTCATAGAGTTTCCAAGGAGCACCTGGTGGATTCGAACTGCCGACCTTTTGGTTAGCAGAAATAGCTCTTAACCACTACGCCACCAGGGTTTCCACCTGGCACACAGTGAATGCTAAAAATGTTTGTGGGAGAGAAGCACAAACAGGGCATTGAACAAGTTCAAACTGGTTAAGTCATGGCTGATGAAGTGAAACTGGAACAGACTCGAATTTTTAAAATTAGGATGATCCAGAACTATAACTGGAATGAGAAAAATTATGGGTCAAAGCTCTGGAATGGGAGACTCGGAAGAGTCTGTAAGTGAGCTGTTTCAGGGGCCTGACACATAAGATTGGATTATTGCCAGGACTGAGGAGAGTGACAAACATTCAAAGTGGCACAGTTACTGCCATGTTTGAGTGGGGCACCGCCCCTTCCAACTCTGTGCAAAATCTGAAGGCAAAAGATTTGGTTGCTATGCAACGAACACACTGTTCTTGTTTTCTAAGAGGCAGATTAAATTTCTAGCAGGGCTTGGACCTGTAATATTTCCTGTTCTGGTTACGGTTTCAGTTCACCCAAATTTTAAAAATTTGGGTCTGTTCCAGTGTTGCTTCCTTGGCCATGACTGAACTGGGAAGAACCAGTTCGAAGCCCTGGGCACTAATGTATGAAATCAGGATGTTAGTCCCTCATTAAGGTTAGAAAGGCTCTGTTCGGTAGAAGAGAGAAGTGTTATGGATTAAACTGTGCTCCCCCTACCACTCCCTAAAAAATGTGCTGGAATCCTAACCCTATAACTGTAGATGTAATCCTGTTTGGAAATAGGGTTTTCTTTGTTATGCTAATTACATTACACCCAAGTAGGATGGGTTCTAAATCTAATCACTTCTGAGTTACAAAAAAAGCAGAATTAGACACAAGAGATATGCACACACAGGGAAAGACAGACTTCATGTGAGGATCATCTACAAAACAAGGAACCAAGGAACTTCTGGGACTGCCTACGATGAAGGAGTCTACATGGCTGAGACCCTGATTTGGACTTTTAGCCTCCAGAACTGTAAGAAATTTCTGTCTTTAAAGCCACCTACTTGTGTTTACAGCAGCACTAGAAAACTGAAAAAGTAAGTAAATATATAAATGATTTTAAAAAAATTTGATTCATCAGATATTAGGGAAACACCCACTCTGCCCAGGCACTGGCTGGAGACTAGGGATAAAACAGGAATGACAGGGGCCTGGAGGGTCAAGTCACTAAAATAAAGTGAGCCAAGTGCTCAAATAGAAAGGAAGACTGAAGCAAAAAATTGGGGAAAAACTTCAGAAAAGGTCTGAATACAGCACTGACAGAGGAACCTACATGGAAATTGACTGTAAGAATTAGCAACATACAGCCAGTCAACGAGCAATAGGACTCCAAAATTCAGACGAAGTGAGACTCAGTGTCAGGCAGTGTGGCAGGTGCTTTTCCTCTACTGGGTCATTTATGCCTTACACCAATCCTAGAAAGTAAACACCATCTCCTTTTACAGATAAAGACTTGGGATCAAGGAGATAGAGTAAATAGAGTGTAAGTGTTAAAAATACTAGCTTTGGTGACTGACAGAACAGAATTTGATTGTTAGGTCCATGTCTTAACTATGTGACCTTGCGCAAATCATGGAACTTGCCTAAGCCTCAGGTTTTTCACTTGTCATAGGGGCTAACGATAGTACTAACCTCACTGGTGAGGCAGGTAATGTACTTATTAGTACAGCACCTAATACAGGACCCACTAAGTGTTGACTGTTTCATTAGTTCAAGATCACATAGCTGCAAAGGGCAAGGCAAGGTTTCACAACAAGGACCTCTTTATTCCTAAGCTCATGATCTTTCCACCAAGCATGCTGACTTCCTGGGTAAAGTAGGTGATTTGATATACATTTCTTAGATGTCTAATGTGGGCAAAAGGAGCCCTGGTGGCGCAATGGCTAGCGGCTCAAACTCACCCAGCAGCTCCATGGGAGAAAGACTCGGCCATATGCTTAGGTAAAGATTACAGCAAGGAAACCCTCTGGGGTAGTTCTACTCTGTCACATGGGGTCACTATGAGTCTGAATTAACTCGATGGCACCCGACAGCAACAACAGTGTGGGTAAAGGTTCCTACGTGGCACAAATGGTTTGCACCCAATAACCTAAAGGTTGGTGGTCCAAACCCTCCCAGTGGTACTACAGAAGAAAAGGCCCGGTGCTCTGCTTCCACTAAGATGACTACCAAGAAAACCATACGGGGCAGTTCTACTCTGTAACACACGGGGTCACTATGAGTCAGAATTGATTCAATGGCAACTAACCACAACAATGCACAGGCATGCCAAATGCAGTTATAGGTTCTGATCACATTACTGAGGCATTTCTGTCCTAGCAATGGCTTTTTTCCCCCCAAAATAGATTTTTTAGTGTACTTGGACACTGAAACCAATTCCAATCACATTAGTATGTGTACTCTCGCTGCCATTGAGTCTCTCTCTCTCTTTATATATATATATGTGTGTATATATATATATCACCACTCGTTTGTCAGTTTGTCATACTGTGGTGGCTTGCATACTGTTGTGATGCTGGAAGCTATGCCACTGGTATATCAAATACCAGCAAGGTCACCCAGGGTGGGCAGGTATGCTAGGAATGACAAATTGAAGAGGAATGACGTTGCATTCATCATCAAAAAGAACATTTCAAGATCTATGCTGAAGTACAATGCTGTCAGTGATAGGATAATATCCATACACCTACAAGGAAGACCAGTTAATACTATTATTCAAATTTACCCATCAATAACTAATGCCAAAGATGAGCAAATTGAAGATTTTTACCAACTTCTGCAGTCTGAAATTTATCAAAACATGCAATCAAGATGCACTGATAATTACTGGTGATTTGAAGCAAAAGTTGGAAACGAAGAAGGAACCGTAGTTAGAAAATATGGCCTTGGTGACAGAAACATCACCGGAGATCACATGATACAATTTTGCAAGACCAACGACTTCTTCATTGTATATCTTTTTTCAACACAAACAGCAACTGTGGACCTTGCCACATATATACACAGGAATAATAACATAGGAATCAAATTGACTACATCTGTGGAAAGAGACAATGGAAAAGCTCAATATCATCAGTCAGAACAAGATGAGGTGCCGACTGTGGAAAAGACCATCAATTGTTCACATACAAGTTTAAGATGAAGCTGAAGAAAATTGGAACAAGTTCACGAGAGCCAAAGTACGACCTTGAGTATATTCCACCTGAATTTAGAGACCATCTCAGGAACAGACACTAATGACCGAAGATCAGACAAGTTGTGGAATAGCATCAACGACATCATACATGAAGAAAGCAAGAGGTCATTAAAAAGGCAGGAAAGAAAGAAAAGGCCAAAATGGGTGTCAGAAGAGTCTCTGAAACTTGCTCTTGAATGTAGAGTAGCTATAGCGAAAGGAAGAAATGATGAAGTAAAAGAGCTGAACAGAAGATTTCAAAGGGTAGCTGGAGAAGACAAAGTATTATAATGAAATGTGCAAAGACCTGGAGATAGAAAACCAAAAAGGAAGAACATGCTCAGCATTTCTCAAACTGAAAGAACTGAAGAGAAAATTCAAGCCTTGAGTTGCAATCGGGAAGAAATCTATGTGGAAAATATTAAATGACGCAGGAAGCATCAAAAGAAGATGGAAGGAATACACAGAGTCACTGTACCAAAAAGAATTGGTTGACATTCAACCATTTCAGGAAGTAGCAGATAATCAAGAACCAATGGTACTGAAGTCCAAGCTGCACCGAAGGCACTGGCAAAAAACAAGGCTCCAGGAATTGATGGAATACGAACTGAAATGTTTCAACAAATGGATGCAGTGCTGGAAGTGCTTACTCATCTATGCTAAGAAATTTGGAAGACAGCTACCTGGCCAACCAACTGGAAGAGATTCATACTTGTGCCCATTCCAAAGAAAGGTGATCCAACAGAATACAAAAATTATCGAACAATGTCATTAACATCACACACACGTAAAATTTTGCTGAAGATCATTCAAAAGCGGTTGCAGCAGTACATGGACAGGGAACTGCCAGAAATTCAAGCTGGATTCAGAAGAGGACGTGGAACTAGGGATATCATTGCTGATGTCAGATGGATCCTGGCTTAAAGCAGAGAACAACAGAAAGATGTTTACCTGTGTTCTATTGACTATGCAAAGGCATTCAACTGTGTGGATCATAACAAATTATAGATAACATTGCAAAGAATGGGAATTCCAGAACAGTTAATTGTACTCATGCAGAACTTATCCACAGACTAAGAGGCAATCGTTTGAACAGAACAAGGGGATACCGCACGGTTTAAAATCAAAAGAGGTGTGTATCAGGGTTGTATCCTTTCACCATATTTATGCAATCCGTATGCTGAGCAAATAATACAAGAAGTTGGACCATATGAAGAAGAACATGGCATTAGGATTGGAGGAAGACTCATTAACAACCTGCGATATGCAGATGACACGACCTTGCTTGCTGAAAGTGTAGAGGACTTGAAGCACTTATTGATGGAGATCAAATACTGCAGCCTTCACTAGGGATTACACCCTAACATAAAGAAAACAAAAATCCTCACGACTGGACCAAAAAGCAACATCATAATAAATGGAGAAAAGATTGAAGTAGTCAAGGATTTCATTTTACTCGGATCCACAATCAACACCCATGGAAGCAGCAGTCAAGAAATCAAAAGACGCACTGCATTGGGTAAATCTGCTGCAAAAGACCTCTTCAAAGTGCTGAAAAGCAAAGGTGCCACCTTGAAGACTAAGGTGCCCCTAACCCAAGCCATCGTGTCTTCACTCATCGCATACGCATGTGGAAGATGTTTTTGACTTAGGGCAGGTCTAAGCCTGAGGATGGGAAAGAGGATGATTTCAGTTTTAAATACATTGAGTCTGAGGGTCTCATGGATTACGTAAGTGCTGAGGAAAGTACAAATGCGAAAGACATCATAAAGGCATCATCAACAGGAAACTGGCCTCAAGAGGGAGATGGACAGGAGGTTTTGAGCATGCAGGCAGAACGTCAGAACCAAAGCATCAGCAGAGGCAGACCTTGGGGCAAATACACTCATGGTTTGTCAATTAAGAAACAAAGCAAAATGGAGCTGAGCCTGGTCCATGGGACCCATATGGATGCCTTGGAAGTAGAGCTGAATTAACCTTCTGTAGCATTAAGTGATGGCAGCAGGGACAGCTGGTAATGGCCTTCATTTCTATCAGCCAGACAGTCAGGCTCCTGCTTTCCTGGAGAGGAGACCAGTTTCTCATACAATGTGAAGTCTCCTTTGCCTAGCCTCAGGAAGGACTTCCTCTCTCGGCTGCTTACCCTCCTTTCCCTCTAGCAGCCTAAGTCAGGGCCTCCTCCTGGTGTCCAACATTAAGTCTTCATCGTATGTGACATTTATACTTGTCATCCAATGTGACTTGATCTGTGCGCATACACTGATAGCTGTTTCCCATAGTCTTCTTTTCTGATTTTATGGCCTCAACAAATATCCATACCACTGATATTGTTTCTGACTCTGGTAGTATATTTTCTAATAAACCAGTGTGCATACGAACCATCTTCTTTGCTGGAAGACATTTTATTTAATGATGCCCCGATATAGTCGCTGGTGCACATGTCGCTCTTCCATAGGGGAACTCCCAACATGGGCATGGGAAGACAAACCCACAAATAAGCCCAGTACATAGGATAAATAGCAGGATGCATGCACAGGTTTCACAGGAAATTGGATGAGGGGGTTTATCCTACTCTGAAGAGCAGGAACCTTGGCTAGTCTTCAAAATCACAAGGTAAAGAGGGACAGAAGGCCCCCGCAAGCAAAGGGCACAGCCCGAGTTGATTTATTATTTTGGCTCCTGTGTCAGTTAAAGTGCTTTGACTGTAAGTAGCAGAAATCCTGGACCCAACCAGCTTAAATTTAAGGAGATTTACAATCTCACAGAGCAAGCTGTCCACAGATAGGGAGGCCTCCAGGCAGGCTGTATCAGGGCTCTGACCCCACTGCACTGTGGGCCTGTCCTCCTCTGTGGGTTTTGCTTCAACATCACATCCAGTTCCAGACATCAAATCCAGGCATGCCAATGACTAGAGCAAGAGAAGAGGCTGTTTCCTCCTTGAGTCTCTTTTTAAGAGCAAGAAAACCTTTCCCACAAGCCCCTAAAGTTCCTCCCTTCACTGGCCTGGACAGGGTCATATGTCTACCTCTAAACCAATCATTCATAAGGGTCATGGGATTGCTGTGATGGCCTTAGACTATTTGGGATCTTCCCCTGAGTGCGGACAGGGAGACATTTTCTGAGAGGGTCAATGTGAGCAAAATCAGTGCTCCATTAGTGACGAGGAAGAAGAGAACAGATTTTAAGAGGGCAGCCAACAGGATCTGCTACAACTACTCTCTGCATATAATACTTTTTATTTCAAAAGAGAAGAAAAAGACTAAAGATGCTATTAGAACAGGATGAGGCTCAAGAAGATAGACTAATTCTGAGGCAAAGGACTCTGGTCATGGACAGCATGACACATTCATAAAGAAAATCTGGGCAGCTAAAGAGCTGGCTATCCATGAGCAGGAGCTGCAGAAATACCAAAAAGTCTCCTGTGTATGCATTAGAAATGACTGTGCTTGAGCACTGTCCTGACAGATAACTCCATGCTCATGATGGGAATGTGTACAGTTTTAGAGTAAGCAGTCACTGGGTTTTCTTGTTGGAAACATATCCCTGTAAAACATAAAGCAGCATCAGCATGAAACTCCCTCTCACCTATACACTTACACAGAGAAATATGTATGCGTGTGTATATATATATATATATATATAATATATATATTATTTATAATTATATAAAACCCCCAAAAACCAAACCCATTGCCCTTGAGTTGATTCCAACTCATAGCAACCTTACAGGACAGAGTAGAACTGCCCCATAGGGTTTCCACGGAGCGGCTGGTGGATTCAAACTGCCGACCTTTTGGTTAGCAGCCAAACGCTTAACCACTGTGCAACCAGCGCCCCATAATTATATAAGTATATATATAACTATATATACATATAAAGTTGTTGATGGCAATGGTTTTTTTTTAATATATATAAAATTAAACATTTCTTTTTCATGCATATTAAACCACTTTTGCTTTTAGTAAAAGTCATGCCAATAAATCAATAAGTAATTAAAATTTAAACATTTTTGTCTGAGAAGAGTAGCAGTATATGGAACCATATAACCTAACTCCCTAACTTCATCTGGCTTTTGGTTTTTACAAACTTGTAAGAGACAAGCAAAAACTCATTTCTTTTGTGGAGTAGGGGCTTCACATGGGTTGTTTCCGAGGTTGAGTGAGGAGAATGTCTATATGTCTATATATGCCTTCAGCTACCTGTAAGTAAAGTGACTACAGTCATTGCTGAAACTCCATTGTGTATGCACTGAAGCTGAGACTGATGCCCAGAAACAAGTTAAGGTGAAGGTATAAAAACAGTTGCAGGGGAAATGAACTACAGAAACATCTGTAGCAGCTGGGGCAGTCTATTCCTTGAAACCAGCAGGGGAACTCAAAGTGTCTAGCACATTCCAAGTAGGTAAATTGGGACTCGAGTGAGCTGCTGTGGGAAAGAGCCAATCTCTTTAGGAGAGGTGGACAGCTTACGGTGACTGGACCCCTGATCTTTAACTCAAAATACTTCTCCAGTTGCCAACTCTTTAGCCACATAGCCTTTGAATAAACCATAGCATTTGTAAGACAGGCAAACTCCCATGTATTTTTGTCTCTCTGATTGCCTTCCACACTGATTCAAGACTTTACCTGGAATGGACTCAACATATTCCAGACCGCTGCATCAGGGAAAGCTAAACTAGAATCATCCAATATTGGCTGTCTTTTCCCCCACATGAAGGCTCTCTTGGAGCCAAGACATCATACCTTCTCCTGCTTATCTGAAATGATATCGGTGTATCTTTAGTAAAGAAGTTTCTGATGCAATTTAATCTTACTAACAGTCTCTGATTGTATACACTATCCTTCCCTTACAACAATATACCTTCCTTCGAAGTAGTTTTACCTAATTTTTTTTTAAACATAATTGCTGTAAAGAAAATGGAAAGATCTTAATAATATATTTTAGAGGGATGGAGGTAGAGTTGTAGAAAGAAGAGGAAAAAGGCAGGGACTCCTTGTTATCTGGCTTTTCATAATTGGAGTCTCCACAGCTGTGAAGTTTTGGAGAGAAATAAATTCACAATAACTTGAAAATATTCATCACTGAATTGACCACTTATAAAATCAGCCTCCATTCGAAATCAGCCCCCACTGAACATCAGAATCGTAGTCAACATCATTACAAGTCTCTCATCAACTCTTATAAAATACGGTCTTATAAAAATTGTTTGTAAATTTTCAAATTTTCCAAAAAATGGGAGATTTCATGAAGTCAAAAAAAGTCATATTGAAGAACTGCTGGAATCACATGTAGAGTTACCGACAAATGATGATGTGGCAGAAATAGGAGTAGATATTAAGTGAAGAAGAGGAAATCCTCAAGGATAATGACAGGCTAGACATTAGGGAAGAGAATGTCACAAATAAGGAAATGTTGACAAAATTTCTGAATTTTGCAGAAGTAACCCTCTTTATGATTATGCTGAGAAAGTCAAATTTAAAGTAAAGGGTATACTGTGAACTCATGTGATTTTGTTGGAAAATTACACCAAAGGGGGAAACAACAACGTGACAATTCATTCTTTGTTTTAAGAATTAATGCATTTTTATATTTATAACCAGATTTGTTTTTAAATTTAAGTAAAATACACCTATTTTCAAAAATTTTGCTTTCATTTGTCATTATAAAGCTTCAGTCAAAAACTTTTCATGAATTTAAGAAAATTTTTGTTCCCATTTTAAGAGAATTCCCTTTTAAATGGCTTTTTCTAGGTATCCATTATTGTTAAATCACATGGAACTTCTGTAAATGTTCTTGTCTTTTTACTCGGCCACACGGCCTCATATGAGACTAGAAAAGGCCAGCATGTCTACAGGGTGCCTGGAATGGAAGTGTAACATTGTCCTTGTGGTAGCCTTAAATATGTCCACAAATTTTTGGATATTTCTCTCTTCAAGAGGTGGAAGCTAATTTTCTTCCCCTTAAGTGTGAGCTGGACTTGGTGACTTGCTCCTAAGGAATAGAATAAAACAGACGTGATGGTGGGTGATTTCAGAGGTTACTGTTATAAAAGACACTGTGGCTTCTCTTTGCTCCCTCTCTCGGGTCTCTTACTCTAGTAGAAATTAGCTTCCATGTCAGGAAGACACACAAGCAGCCTAAAGAGAGGCCCCGTGGTGAGGGACTGAGGCCTCCTACCAACAGCCGTGTGGCCAGCCATCTTGGAAGTGGATCTTCCGGCCCCAGTCGAGACTTCGCATAACTGCAGCCGCTGCTGACATCTTGACTATACACGTACATGAGAAACCCTGAGCCAGAACCCTAACTGGGCCGCTTCCAAATTCCTAATCCACAGAAATTGTGGGGTAATAAATGTTAATTGTTTTAAGCCACTGGGCTTTGGGGTAATTTGTTATGCAGCAATAAACAACTAATTTAAAAAAAAAAATTGCCGTCGAATCGATTTTGACCCATAGCAACCCTACAGCACAGAGTAGAACCGCTGATAGGATTTCCAAGGCTGTAAGTCTTTACAGAAGCAGACTGCCACATCTTTCTCCCACAAAGTGGCTCGTGGGTTTGAACCGCAGACCTTTAGGTTAGCAGCTGAGCACTTTAACCACTGCTCCACCAGGGCTCCTCAAACAACTAATACAGTCTCCTTTATTCCCTTGTGCCCAATTTCCTCACCTCCAAAGTTTATGAAGATCCAACTGCATTTAAAACACACTTAGAATTGAGCAGAAATTTCTTCTCCCAAGGCTCTGATAGCTTTTCATAACTTCATCTTCACCCCCTATCCACCTCCTGTTTCTGACAGATTAAAGGTGGACTTCTTTCTTCCTCAGAATTCTCTCTCATAAAGGCCCATAATCTCTGAGACATAAAGGATTAAATACAGGGCAGTTGCCACTTTCATAAATTAGATTACTTATTAGTTGCATTATCTCAGATATTTAAAAAATTATGAGAAACCTCTCACATTCCCTTGGGAAACACTCTTGGATGCAAGATTCCAATACTGGCATTTTACTCAGTAAGCTTTGCTGTTAGGGGACATCAAGTCAGTTTTCGACTCAGAGAAGAATGGCCATAGGGTTTTCTAGGCTGTAATCTTTATGAGAGCAGATTGCCAAGTCTTTCTCCCACCGAGTGACTGGGAGTTTTGTTTGAACTACCAACCTTTCAGTTAGCAGTCATGCGCGTAACTGATACACCACCAGGGCTCCTGCAGTAAGCTTTAACCAAAAAAAAAAAAAAAAAAACCAAACCCGTTTCCGTCAAGTCGATTCAGGCTCATAGCGAACCTGTAGGACAGAGCAGGACTGCCCGGTAGAGTTTCCAAGGTTGTAAATCTTTACAGAAGCAGACTGCTGCATCTTTCTTCCATGGAGCGGCTGGTGGGTTTGAACCACCAACCTTCTGGTTAGCAGCTGAGAGCATTAACCACTGTGCCACCAGGGCTCCTCCCAGTAAGCTTTAGCAGATGTTAAAGTGGGCCCATCTACACGGCAAACAGCTGGTCTCTGGTCTCCCCTGATTCCTCAGAGACCTCAGTGAAGGCAGTGCTGTTGCTCCAACAGCTGTAGCAGTACATATACAAAGAGGAACTGAATGAATGACCAAAGAGAAAGGAGCAGAGAGAAGACAAGTACCACACGGATGTGCCTCAAAGACCACAGATTCAGATGTTGGCCACTGCCTGATTTAACACAAATGTATCGGGTATCTTCTATACCCTGGGAATAAGATGACAGGTCCTGGGTATACAAGGAAGAATAAGATAAGGGCCTATCATTGTCCAGTAGGGGAGACAAGCCCATAGAAAGACCATTACATGCCATGTGTTAAGGATAATAATGGAGATACGTGCAAAGTTCAATGGAAACTCACAGAAGATGAGGTGAGCTTGCCGAATGTTTTTTATTCTGGAACCTATTTGTCCTGCAGGTTTGTTTTCCAGTAGAACTTGTATGGGAAGCACCTTCAAGGTGATCATGACAATCATTCAACGCTGAAGGAGGAGGAGGAAGAGCAGGGAAGGAGAAGCAAATTAATTTACCTTGCAGGCTCAATATTAGAGGCTCAAGCCGCTTGGGTGAATGAACAAGCCCTGGAGATCATCTATGTGTGGAAACACTGAGCTGGAGCTGCCTATGCCAGCTAATCTTATATACCACATGCCACACAATGCTCTAAATGCTTGACACCTATGAATCTATACACTTAAAGAAATTAATAATGAAACCAAAATCCATTCATTTATAAATATTAATTCAGAATATTAAATTCATAACAACCTTATGAGATAGGTACTATATCATCCTCATTTTACAAATAAGGAGACTGAGGCACACTAAGCAGCAACCGGATCACCAAACCCGTTGCCGTTGAGTCAATTCCCTTCAGGACAGTGTAGAATTGCCCCATAGGGTTTCCAAGGAGTGGCTGGTGGCTGCTGACCTTTTAGTTAGGAGCCAAGCTCTTAACCACTGTGCCACCAGGGCTCCAGTAAGAGGCAAAGCTGTGTTCCAACCTGGGCGGTCAGGCTCCAGTCTATGTCCCCTCCATGTTAATCTCTCAATACTCATGAACATCTGCAGGAAGGATGTTTTGCTCTTTACTGCAGCTGACCTGGAATTTTGATAAAATATGGTACAAGGCAGAATTTCAAGACTTTGAAGCAAATCGTTCAGATGTAGTGCAAGTGAGCTGGCAATGGCCACAGCAGGGCTGAACTGATTCTGGGCTTGGCTGTTGTTGCTGTTGTTAGGTGCTATGGAGTCGATTCTGACTCACAGCGGCCCAGCATGGCAGAGTAGAACTGCCCCATAGGGTTTCCTAGGCTGTAATCTTTATGGGAGCAGATCATTAGGTCTTTTCTCCTGAGGAGCAGCTGGTGGGTTAGAAACGCCAACCTTTCAGTTAGCAGGTGAGTGCTTAACCACTGAGCACCCAGGGATCCTTCAGGGCTCAGTAGATATGTTAAAAAGTAAATGATGGGGAGGCCAACTCAGCAGTTTTGTGCCTCATGATTGTGCCCTAAAATGGTAAAGAAGTCAGTGGCTCATCTGAATGAACACATCACTACATATATTTTAAGTCTAAATAATCTTCAATGTAATATACCTGAATGCAGTTAATCAGGTGGGCTCATTGCTGACTGGTGTGCTAGGTGGATCAGTTGGACGTGGAATATCAGGGCTTCAGACCAGTTCTTTCCAGTTTGACACCCTGCTGAGGATTTGCATTTCTACCCCAGATACACAGAATCTACATTTTAACAAGATCCCCAGGTGATTCTTGTGGGATCTTGCTAAAATGTAGATTCTGATTCAGTATATCTGGGGTGGAAATGAAAATTCTCAGCAGGGAGTTAAATCAGAAGGAACCAGTTCGAAGCCCTGGGGACAACATGGACTGTTTAGTTCCTGTAATAAACCTGGCCCTTCTCTCTGAGATTACAGATGCCAGCTAGGGAATCTCTTTGCAGCTCATTACAGATTTCCTTTCCATGGATGCTGCTAAGGAAAAGAGATTCTGAGGCTCAAATCAGCTGCACTACAATAGCCCTTCCCTCTTTAATCTATGGCTCCAAATAATATTGTAAGTAGATAAAATTCTTAAACCACCGAAGAATAAAATAATCAGACAACTAATACTGCAATCTTTTCTCTCAGGGAAATTTCTCCAGAAGGCAAACAAAACAGCACTGCCTTTCTAAGTTTTCATCCTCTGCCTTTCTGTTAAAGCTTGCCTTCTTACAGGAACTGCATCTGCTTTTCACTGTCTGGGGGTGGCCAGTGGACTTCAGAAAACTTAAAGATATGCAGAGTGCCAAAATCCTTTCATGTCTGGTGTGGCAGTGCACCCTTGAGTAGCATTTTCCCAACGTTTTTTCAATGTCATGGCCACAAGGAGCCCCGGCGGAACAGTGGTTAAGAGCGAGGCTGCTAACCAAAAGGTTGGCAGTTCAAATCTACCAGTCGCTCCTTGGAAACCCCGGGGCGGTTGTACTGTGCCCTATAGGATTGCTATAGGTTGGCCCAATGGATGGGGCCACTTGGGAAGCGATACTATCTTTTTTTCACCTCATTCCAAGATACATCATTTTTTTCACATTATAAGATCTCTGAAGTTGGGATGTATCTTAACAACTGCTACCAGTTGCTGTTGAGTCAATTCTGACTCATGGTGACCCCATGTGTGTCAAAGCAGAACTGTGTCCCCATAGGGTTTCAATGGCTGATTTTTTCAAAATTAGATCACCAGGCCTTTCTTCCAAGGTGCCCCTGGGTGGACTCAAATTACCAACCTTTGGTTGGTAACGGAGGATTTTAACCATTTGCACCACCTTACAATTGCTCTCATCTTCCTGGTATCAGGGGACAGACATAGTATATAAAATAATGGTGCTTCTTATAATGGCTGGGATCTTGGGATTCAATGTAATATGGTATTTGTGCATCACACTGGGTTAAATGGGTGAGGCTGCTTCTGGCTGGAGGTGGCTAGTCTAGGGTTCCTGTTGCCCGAGGTTCTGGCCAGCACTCTCTGAGGGCTGAGGGACTCAGTATCTCAGGCATACATGTAATCCACTTGGGACAGCCCAGAAGGAAGCTCTGCCTTCTCAAGCTACCGTGTTATGGGCTGAATTCTGTTCTCCCACCCCAAAATTGCTCAAGTCCTAACCCCCAGTTCTTGTGAATGCAACTTATTTGGAAATCAGGTCACTGCACATGTAATTAGGTAAGTTAAAATGAGGTCATTAGCGTGGGCTCTACTCTCTCTGTGAATGGTGTCCTTATAAGAAGAGGGGAAGAGAGACTGAGAGATACGCAGGGAAAAAGAGCATGTGACGGTGAGGCAGAGATTGGAGTTATGCTGCCATAAGCCAAGGAATGCGTGGGACTACCAGAAGCTGGAAGAGACAATTAAGAATATTTCCCTAGAGCCTTTGGAGAGAGCGTGGTCCTGACAATGGCCTGAATTTGGAGGTCTAGCCTCCAGGACTGAGAGAGAATACATTTCTGTTGTTTTAAGCCACTCAGTTTGTGGTACTTGGTCACAGCAGCCACAGAGATCATAACAGTGCCTTCTTGGCAAAACTGTTATGGGCCTTCCACGAGTTAATGTGCCTAAAGTGCCCTTCATGTAACATGACATCAAAGACTTTTAGTTACTGCTGCTGTTGTTACAGGGTCAGGACTAGGGTGAGGTGGGTGAAGCATTTGCCTTGGGTGCAAAATTTAGGGGGTACCAAAATCTCAGTGATCAAGACAAATCATATTTTTATGAAATATTTTTAAAAAATCAAAATTAATGCAAAAAAAAACCCCTAGGTTGAAAAATCAAAATTTTACATAAAGACAGGATCTAGCTCTGCTGGACAACACACTTCATGACCTCCTGGTCCCCTTGGAGACTCTCTTGATTGTTGAACATGTTGCATTCAAATATTATTTATGCTGATTACTGAATTTTTTTGTGTCACCTTAAATTTTGTACCCCAAATGAGTGCCTCACTCACTTTACCCTAGTTCTCACTCGGGTTACTTTTCTGATGCTAGAAGGATATTCCTAATTGTGCTTAGATTAGCTTGATACTAACTATCCTCTCACTCATGCATTTATTCATCAAGCCTCCGGTCTATGCCAGATGCTGTGCCAGGCACTGGGGATACATATATGACTAGACACAGCATGGCCCTTGTGGAAGGCACAGATACGCAAACAAATGTGGGCTGTATATTCTTCAGTGCTGTAAATGCATCCATTCATTTATTCATTCAAAAGTGTTTAGAGGGCACTTTATCTGTATGTGCCAGGTACACAGTATATGCTGGGTACAACTAGGGACACAGGAAGAGAATAGCCACTCCTATGTGCATCAGTGTTTCCTTGTAAAACATTCATTTGCAGTGGCCAAGCAGGAGCAGGAAGGTCAATGATGGTTCAGTAGAAGAATTCTCAACTCCCATGCAGGAGACCCCGGCTCAATTCCCAGCCAATACACCCCATGTGCCGTCACCACCTGTCTGTCAGTGGAGGCTTGTGTGTTACTGTGATGCTAGACAGGTTTCAGTGGAGCTTCCAGACTAAGATGGACTAGGAAGAAAAGCCTGGAGATCTACTTCCAAAAATCAGCTAATGAAAACCCTATAGACCACAATGGTCCCATCCTGTTGTGCATGGGGTTGCCATGAATTGGGGGCCAACTCCATGGCAGCTAACAACAATAAACAGGAAGAAGTAAGGAGAAATCCTTTAGGAATCCAAAATTTCTATCGCTAGTTCAAATGTACCATGTAGCACAGGGTCTAACACACAAGACACAGTCAATGAATACATGCTTGTTAAGTGACTGTCCAAATTAATGAATAAGTAAGATGGAGATGATGAAGTTACACTATGCCCATCCAGACTCCATGTTTGCCTTGGATGCTGGTGGTCTTTAGAGTGATGGGAAGAATCAGACATGGCGGTAGACAGATCTGAACTTGAAACATAGCTCCACCAAGCTGTGTGACCTTGGTCAATTTAGTTAATCTTTCTGAAACTATTTCCTTTAATCAGGTTAATACCACCAAACTTACAGGTCTTCCATGAGGATTATGGATCTGCAAACAGCTTCGTAAAGAGTCTGGCTCATGGAAGGTGCTTGTTAGACGTGCATCTTTTTCATTCTATTTCAGAACTAGATGGAAGTGCAGGTCAGAAAGTCTGAGCCAACCTCAGGCAAAGAAAACCATTTGGGAAAGGGGCAATGATACTTCATGGCTGCTGTATGCCAAGGGTCCTAACCACACAAAGAATGGGGCCAGCCTGTTTCTTTGCATCAATACCCCATAAGCAAGTCAGATACGGGATTTGAATATTTCAAGTTCACTTCCACAAGACAGTCACAAATGGATTGGCTTCTCCAGCAAAGATGCCAAATGGGGGTCTTTAGCAGTAGTTTCCTGAAAGAGAAGTGGGTCTGGAGAAATGCTTCAAGGACAGGAAAAACACACATTCTGTCAGCAGGGAAGCCCCTGAGTTCTACAGCAGAGATGTAAATTGGGGCTGTGTCATGAAAACAAAAGTTAAACCATAAAATGTCACTTCACATGCAATTTAAGAGAGATCTATGGGAAATAAACTTTAGAAAACTGCACACATATATCAGTGTATTACAGGTGCCTGGCAAAACATTTCTATGAAAATATATAGTGCAGCGTATGAATAAATCTGTCCTGAGTTTCATGGTTCCATATATGGAGTCATAATGTATATAAAGTAGAGGAATACGGAGAACCAGTTCATTGCTTTAACCCATGCTAGTCAAATTGACTTGGAAGAATCCATCAAATTTATACAGCATCAAACAAGTACAATCACCTTCTCAGAAGGACCCAAGCAGCAAAGGCAGGTCTGGTTGTGTTCACTTTATAGGGTGGTGGAGAATGTGGGAATCAGAATAATATTTCTTGCATACCTGCAATGGGTCAGGTCTCTGCTAAGCATGTTACATCCATTATCTTGCTTCATCCACTCTATAATTCTATGAAGCAGGCACTACTGTCTCCTTTTCACAGATGGGAGAACTGACATCCAGAGAGGTTGAGCTACTTATGCAAGGGCACATAGGCAGCCGGTGCTGCACTGGAATGGAAGCCTCACAAAAGCAAGGGCCTTGCCCACCCTTGTATCCTCAGCTCTTAGAACAGTGCCTGGTACTTAGAAGGGCTCAGTAAATACTTGTTGAGGAAGTGAGTGAAGATGGCAAACTCAGGTTCAGAATGAAGCAGTTTGTCTGTGAAGAAGAAAGGGTTCATGGAGGTGCAGTGAGAGCTGTTGTCCCAACAGGACAGGTCGTGGAGATCACTTTGGGAAATTCTACAGTCTAAGCAGCCCACGATTAAGCTGCCTCTTCTCTCCAATGCCTACCCTGACAACCCTTGTGGACTAAGCTGTGCTCAATGTTCCTTCCTTGCGCTTGCAAAAAACCTTGTGAGGAGCAGGGTGGAGATAGTGTGGAGTCTAGAAAGAGCAAGAGGCTTGGAGGCAGCAGAGCCAGATCCAAGGTCTAGCTGTGCCTCTTACTAGTTATATGACCTTGGAGACAGAGCTCCTTATCTCTGAAATAAGTATACTAATGCCCATCTTGCTGTTTTCTAGGTTGGGTAGAGGTTCATAGGCTGTAGACTGCACAACTCTACATCCTATAACCTATAAAGTAAAAGGCACACCTGGGGTTGTGCAATACAGCAGCTTTGTTCCTGGTTTGGGGGTGGGGGGAAGTGGTGCATAGTAGAAGGAAGCCATGAATGAATCCAGACAAACCTGAGTTCAGATTTTAGCTCTGCTGCTCTCAGACTGTGCAATCTTGTCTCTATTTCCTCTTCTGTAAAGGGAATAAAAGGGAGTATGTACATCCTAGGGGCTGTGAGGATGTAATGAATAACACACATAAAGCACTTAGCAGAGACGTAGTAAGTTCTCAGGAAACTGTTGTTGTTATCATCATTATTTTCCTATATTATTATTATTATTTTACCAGTTCTCCTTCCGTGTTAAACCAATCTATTTTAGGGTCAGTGTTCTTGACTAGATTGGAAGCTCCTAGAAGGCAGGGTTTTTTTAATTTTTTTTAATTTTTTTGTACTTCAGCTGAAGGCTTACAGAACAAATAGTTTCTCATGACACAGTAGTACACATGTTGTTTTATGACATTGGTTAACAACCCCACAACACATTAACCCTCTAAATTCTCAACTTTTTTTTTTTTTTGGTGAAAATACACATAGCCAAAGATACACCGTTTCAAAAATTTCTACATACAGAGTTCAGTGACATAGACTATGCTCTTCCAATTGTGCTGTTATTCTCACTTAAGATGAAGGCTTACAGAACAAAACAGTTTCTCATTTAACAGTTACTACAAATGTTGCCCTATGACAATGGTTAACAATCTCACAACACATCAACAATATCCTTACTCAGTCTTGTGTTCCCTATCACCAGCTTCCTTGTCCCCTTCTGTGAAGGCAGGGCTTTTGTCCATTCATCCCTGTATCACCATTGGCCCAGCGCCGTGCAAATACTGGGCCATTTATTAATGGTTGTTGAACTAAATTGAACCTGATGTTAACAAATAAAACTCTGAGTCTCTGTGACTATGTCTTGTCATATCGTCTTCTGCTTCAAGGGTTGGGAGATTTGAGCCAAAGACTTCTTAACTTGTTCTAGTTAAAAAGGTTTAGGCTTCACTAAACTTCAGATTTCAATAAACTTTCCTTCTCCACCCTTAGTTCCCACTCAAATCCTATTATTTTCAGAGAAATTAAACTAAAGGAGAGCTTTCCATCTGGCTGTCAGCCAGATATCCACATAACAAAGGCTCCTATTTGAAAGGAAGTTCTGCACCAGCTGCTCTTCCTCGGGTCACACAACTGAACGGAAGAAAAATCTGGGCAGTGCTGTCCACCCAGGATCCAGCATAACACAGACTTCGAAGCTTCCAGGGCCAGAGTTAGCATCGGGGGCAAGCAGCACCATTTTTGTGAGTTGCAATCTGGTTTGTAAAACCAGTTTGGGGATGGGCAGGCCCTCAGCCAGGGCCACAGTCCAGCTCCATTCAAGCGGATCCCAGCTTCGCTGAGTTAAAAGGAGGGAGGAGATAATGATGAGCGGAGGCAACCAAGTGCCTGAGAAATTTCAGACAAAAAAGTACCTGTTAATTTGCTGAATTAATTTGGAATATTGGTAACAATTGTTAAGCAGCAAATGTGTGCCAGTTCTAGTACTATTAAAGAAGCCCTGGTGGCGCAGTAGTTAAGCACTTGGCTGCTAACCGAAAGGTCAGTGGTTGGAACCCAGCCACCCCTCCGCAGGAGAATGATGTGGGAATCTGTTTCTGTAAAGATTTACAGCCTTAGAAACCCTAAGTCGAATCCTCGGTTCTCCTCTGTCCTATGGGATCGCTGTGAGTTGGCCAATGGGCTTTTGGGTATAGTATTATTATAGTACCACACACTTTTTTACTATTTAATTTAGTTGTCATGCACACTCTATAAGGTAGAGAGAATTAGCCTCCAGATTAGAGACTCAGAGAGGGTAAGTGATTTGCCCATGGTCACACAGCTGAAGTTCAATCCAGGTCTGACTTTAAACGCCATGTGCAGGTTAAGCACTTGGGCTCTGCAATCAGAAGGATATAGATTTAAATTCTAGGTCTGCCTCTGACTAGCTATGTTGAATTAGGGAGCCTATTTAAACTTTCTGCGCCTCAGTTCTACCAAATGTAAAATGAGAATAGTAACTATATGCATCTTACAGAGTTGTTGTGAAGGTTAAATGAGGTAACACATCAAGTTCACTTAGCACAATGTTGGGCATGCAGCAGGTGCTCAATCAACTTTAGTTATTTATCACTTTTTTTTAAATTTACTATTACTACTTCATGATACTTACATAATCCAGATGTTCCCCCAGTTCTTGACAGAACAATGGCTTTAGAAATTTTTAATTTAGAAATCCTAATCTGCCTAAATTGTTATTTTTAAACGAAGAAGTATTGTATTTAGAAATAGGGGAGCTTTATCATATGTTCTTAGAAAAATTGAAAAAGGGTAAGCAGATAGCTCAATAGAGCTTGAGTCTGCTTTATTATAAGAGATTAAGCTGAATACTATTAGTTGTTTAATAAAAAAGAAAATATTTAAAAGGGCCTGATGATAATCTCTATTTGTATAATAAAACCTGTAGAAACTGCTATTAAGAGAGTGGGGTGTTGGAATACTGCTGTAGTCTAATGATGCTGAATGCACAGTACTGATGCCCAGAGCCATGCTCCTCAGGCTGTTGTGTATGAGGCTGGGGGTGGGCTGGTCAGTGGGGTATGGCTGGGAGCTCGGCTGCTGTCCCTGCGTCGGGCAGCAGCCCTGCCCCATGTGCAGGGAGCTCTGGCCTTTTGGAGTATCTGTCTCCCTGAGCCCTTTGGGAGGATGTGACCTGCTGATATGGGGAACCCCCCACAAACCCCAACAAACACACTTACGCATGATGCTAATCTTGGCCCAGAATACCTCGTGGCGCCAATACTCTAACCTGCTGCTCCTCTCCACTCTTGGTCCTTAGGTTCTCCATGCCTGTTAGCTCTGTGTCCACTTTAAGCCTCCCTGGCTTTGGAGGCCTGTTTTACAAATGAGTTTTTTGACTCAATCTCTGTCCTGCCCTCAGACACACTTCAGATACTTACCCTCTGGTTCTGCACAACTGACCACAGGTGAGAGGCTCCTTCTTGCCACCCAGGATTCTGAAGGAACACCTGCCTAGTCTGCTTGCTCTATAGCAGCTTGCTTTCACCCTCTTTCTAAGAAGGTTCCTCTAGTCCACCTATGGTCCAGAATGGGAAACCAAGGCCCAGGTAAATGAGTTCACAGAGAAGAGTCAGCAGATTTGCCCCTGTTGGGCACTGTTCATTTTCAGCGAGGTCGGACTGTCCCTGATCACTCATAAGACACCGATTAGGACCAGGAAGCAGGCAGCAGTGTAAGACTTGTGGCTGGAAAATGTTCCTCCAGGGGAGAGTGAAATGCATTTCTGTGCAGTTTTCAAATGTGCTGCGGGCAATAAACCTCTTAGGTTTAATTTTCAGGGGCTAGCCCCATGAGCAACTCTCATTATGGCTGGGGAATGTGGACAAATGGAGGGGCTGGCTGAGGAGTCACCTCCTAATGACAGGGGCATCTGAGGAAGGCAAGCTCTACTCAAGCCATCTACCCAGGACTGTCAAGGTAGGTTCTGGAAGACAGAGGCATTGTCTCCTGTTCTCTTAGAAGAGGGTAGGTGGTACAGGCAATCTCAGAGGCTTCTAGTGCATGGCTTATGGCCCAGTAGAAGGAACTGGAGGCCACTGCACAGCTTCAAATGAAGCCCGCGGCAGATTCAGCAACCCAGGGAGTAAATGTGATGGCTCACATCTACTGAACACTAGGTATGTGCCCCGTCAGTGTACCACATCCTTTACATGCCTCATCTCAGGTAATCCTCACAACTGTCATATAAGGAAGGTCTTGTTTTCATTCCCATTCTACAGATGAGGAAACTGAGACACAGAGAAGTCGAGTCACTTGCCCAAGGTCACTCCAGAGTCTGTGCTCTAATGCTGCCCATCCTGCCATCCATCCAATGGGGGAGCAGCCTTCTCCTTCCATGGGGAGACTGAGAGCAAAACCCGATAAAGGGAGAGGGTGGAAAGAGCATCAGCTTTGGACTAAAACCACCCTGGGTGTGGGTGTGGCTTTACATCCTGTTGCTTTGTGACCCTGGAAAAATTACTTTACCTCGGTTTCTTCGTCTATTAAACAAGAGATTGAAGAGTTATTACAAGGAGAGGATAAGATAACAATTGTAGCCCACCAAGCAACCCACAGTGCCTGACACACAGCAGGCGGTCTGTACATGTTAGCTCTTATCATACAAGAAAGCACTTTGTAAAGTCTGAACTATCATAAAACTTTTAATACAAGATGGCATAGATTTTAATATGCAACATTATTTTAAGTAAGAAGAACTGTTGACAAACTATCACATACCATCGACTGTAAGACACGTCTCAATTTCAAAGATACTAAAATGCATAATACAGTGAGTCTAAGAATTAACAAAATATGTACAAACGACCTAAAAGGAAGAAGGAATTGGCTCCCCCACCACCACCACAGAAAGGAGGAGAGAACGCAAAGAAGCAAAGACAGAGTGCCAGTTTTACAAGGCGCACAGGGCCTGGGCCTTGTGGGGACCGAACTGCTGCGTGCAGGCGTGCATCTGGGCACCTTTCTGCTGGCAGATAATGTGTGGAGGCAATTAGGTGCTGGCTGGCCTTGTCATCATGCATGGAGCTGCACCGTTTAATAATGTCAAAATCCGATGCTCTCTTGAAGTAAAAAGAAGTAATGACAAAGAGGTGGCATTAATTTCCTAAATGGACCCTTAAGATGTCCACATTTGAACTATGTGTGTAATCAGTAGATGGGAAGAGACCATAGGGTGCCAGAGAGGAGAGAGCAGTGGACTTGGAGCCTGAAGACTTTTGTCGTGGCTCAGGCTTTCCCCTATGGGACGAGAGCTGGTTTTCACCTGAGGGCTCCGTAAGCCTATCTACAGATGAGAGGTGGAAAGAAGAAATAGTGAGGCTCTTCTGGCCCTGAACAGTTGTCGATGCTGAGAGCAAATGTGCAAGGATTAAACTGAAGATGATATTAGCAAACTGGACTTCCCCATGATTCCCATACTTCAGACCTGTCCCCTAGACAGTCCTGTTCCCTTTGCGGCCTGAGCTTTCCACCTGCCGAGTGACCGACATGATGCATTCAAATGTCTTCCTAAAGCAGATCCAATTCTAATCTATCAGAGATTTTCTTTTACCCCATGAGATAGCAGCGACAGAATCTCAGCATTCAAAACCCCCATTTTATTTCCCAGAGTTAATTCTGGTTATTTAAGGGGTCATCCATATGAAAACAGGTGAGAGAGGCATTTCAGTAAAACAACAATTCCCCCAAATCCCTGAATGCTCTACTTGAGATGACAAGGAGTCTAGAAACACTTAGTATAAAACGACTGATAGTTGTAAAGTAACTGGCCGCCAAGGAGCATGAAAACAACGACAAGATGCACAAATCACAAATAAACAACTAGGAAATTCAGAGTAGCAACAGGTGCAGCATAAACGCTCCCCTTCAGCTCAAATCAACATCCATTTACTTGATCCACACCTTGGAGGAATACAAAGATGAAAATGCTGCCGTTCCTGTCCCCAGTGGATGTACACATTCTCGAGGCGCAGAGAGAAATTTCAAGGTCCCTTTACTAGATGAGGCTGCCTGTGCAGAGTGCTGGGATAGGGGCATTGGTGGACAGAGGCACAACAGAATGTCTCTTGGAGGACAGGGGGACCCTGACTTGATTTAGGGGGCTCGTGAATGGCTCTACGCAGGGTGGTAGATGGAGCTGACCAGGACGATAAAATGTCAAAATGTGGAGAAAAGAAAGGAGTGGCACAGCACAAGCAAGTTAATGGCTGAGGACAATAGTCTAGAGTGAGTGGTGACCGGGCCATGGACTCCACATATGTCTGTGTGTATATGTGTTGTGAATGAGAGAGGAGAGATAGACAGAGAAAGAGAGAGAGAGAGAGAGAGATTGATTTTATCCTATATACAATGCAGAGTATTCTATTTGTTTGAGGAGGGAAGTGGCATGACAATTAGGTAAATTAAAGAGTTAAAAAAAAAATCCCCCAAATTAATCAAAATTACAGTTTTTGTCTGAACAACCATACAGGCAAAGCCGTTCAGGTTGTTGACTTATAATACATTACTAGAGATGGAAATACTGGGTTAAAGTGTATTTATGTTCTTAACCTTCTTGATTGTAGTGCCAAATTGTTGATTCACAAGTGTATAGGGTATTGATTTCATTTCACTCTTGTCTGAATTATGTATTGTTACTTAAAATTCTTTTTCCAATTTTTAGATGAAAACAGTATCTTGTTTTAAGTTAATGTTTGTGACTGAATCTAGTCATCTTAAAAAAACACAAAACCGTTGTTTTTGTGTACTGTTGAGGCCATTCCGACTCATCGTGACCCCATGTGACAGAGTAGAACTGCCCATAGGGTTTTCTTGGCTGTCATCTTTACAGAAGCAGATCTCCGGGTCTTTTCCCTGTGGAGTGGCTAGGTGGGTTTGAACCTTCAACCTTCTGGTTAACAACAGAGCCCTTAACCGTTTGCACCACCAGGGGTCCTTTTACTCTGATAATAATAAGCACCATTTACTCTTGCCAGGCGTTTTACATTTGTGAGCTCACATGCTCCCTATCACAACCCTTGTAAATATGTATTATTATCCCCCTTTTACAGAAAAGGATGCTGAGGTTCTGAGAAGTCAAGTCATCTGCATATTATGGCAGAGGGAGGACTGAAGTAAAGGTTATCAGATTCAAAAGCCTGCTTTCCTCTCTTCTGCAGTAAACGCCTTCCAGTATGTGCTACTGATTTTAGCACCCAGGAAAATGACCCTGTATTTTAACGGAAGAGCACTGGGTGAGAGGCACTATCATTAGCACAGCTCATCAGGGGCATTCTTAGGAATCCCAAGCTCCAAGAGCGATGCCCTCTAAGGTCTCTGGCCCAGGAATGGTTCTTGGCCAATCTACTTACCAAGAAACAGCCAGGCCACGTACAGGTTCTTTCTTACTTTATTCTAGCAACAAGCTGCTGTTGGGCTTGGGGGAAGGGCACCCTTCCCACTTTGTGTTCCTAAAGCAGCCACTCTCATACGAAAGGGCTGACCACAGAACAGAGTCTGTCTTTATGATCTGAATGGCATAGGAGACAGTGGATGACACACGTGCAACATTCTGTTTTCATAATTTTATGATTTCTTGTCTAGTCTGCAGGAGCAGGCATAATAACAACCGCTCTGATTCTCTGATAGTGTCTTCCCTTAGAAAACACTCCACTCAGGGCCGAGAGTGGATGAGAAACTCGAAGGTTTCTCTTTAGCTCCCATCACTCAATCTGCTGAGGCCCACTTTCTGAAATTCTGGGGAAAAGACTCAGTAACTTCCTATTGTCTTTTTTCTGAATATTCATAACTGTGAGCTGCAACTGTATTATCATGTAAATTGAGAAAGGGAAGAGGAAAGAAATGACTCATCAAAAATCTCTCTGGGAACCTCCATCAGAAATGCAAATCATGTAGGTTTCTGGATTCTAGGTGGGCACCTGGGAGCTTTGACTTGTAGTTTTCTTTGGGGGGAGATTAAAAATAAAGAAAACCATACATTCTATTTTAGTGAGCAAGAGCGAAGGGACACAGGCATTAAAAACAGAAGTAAAACAGACTGACGAAAGCTTTATTTTATACTGAGAAGGCACACGTGCAATTTACCTGGCGTTCTTACCTTGTTTTACTTGGTGCAAGCCACTTCCACTGGGAGGATGGGGTAAATGTGCTGTGTGCAGAGACAAGGAGTCCCCACAGCCTACCCCTTCCACAATTTCCAGTGTTTTCCTGAACAGATTTCAAGCTACAAAACACTCAGCTGCTGTGTAATAGCTCCAGTTACAGCTGAAAGTGTCAGTCATTTCATTATACACACTCCAAAAGGGGTATATAAAAGTTGTTTACAAGGGCGAAGCCATAGTCCCGGAAAGCAGGCTTTAAGAGCTCCTTCCACCTCTCCGTGTTTTAATTCTTTGAACCTGCAGCAACAATTACATTTTTATAACTGCTAGCACAGGAAGTTATTAAAACACTTGGCTCCAATGTGTCTTGGTCCCTGCCTCAGCTGGAAGGCTATAAATTATTATGGCTACAACACTTGTGCAAATCCACCAAGAAAAACGCTATATTAAAATAATTTCAGTGACTCGTGAAAGAAGTTAAGGACAGACTTCAAATCGAGGTCATGTGACACAGTGAATGAGAGTGAGTGCTGGAGTCAGAAGGACTAAACTTGAATCCTAGAGCTGCCTCTGAATCCCTGTATGAGTTTGAGCAGGTTACTTAGCCTCTCAAAGTCTCAGTGTTCCCATCTGCAAAATGGGAACAATAATGATGCCTTCCATAATGAACTCTACCTTGTTCTTTCTTCTCCAGGGGGTTCTAGCATACTACAGTATTTACACTCCTACCTCTACCTGGCCTTGTCTGTAAATGAATCAAGGCAGGGCCTGGTATACAATTTGTAGCATCCTGCACCAATCTGTAAGTACCTCCCCAGGTACATATTTGTAATCTTTTACCCTCCTACTAGAATTATCTGGCCTAGAAAGGTGGCCAGGATTATAGTAGGAGTTTACTCTTACCTGGGTCTGGAAATAAGCTTGGGAACCCAGCTACCATGTGAAAACCATAAGCCCTTGTGCCACATTTTGCACAGGCCACTGAAAAGCTGTAAATAGTGGAGTCAGAAGAATCAAGTTCAGTTCCTGACTCTATCACCTATCTATGATGTGATCTTGGACAAGTTACATAAACTCTCTTATTCCTCTCTGTTTAGAACCACCCAATTACAGAGAGGCTTGAGGACAGCCAGCTTTGCAATTCTCTTTGCTGGCTGTCCTAGAGGCCTCATTTGCAGCCTTCTCTTGCTTTCTTTTCCTGAAACATCGGACAAATTGAGTGGCTGGAAGTCTGACTGCAAGCAACGGTTAGGAGAGCGGGCCAAATATTTGATGTGTGTTTTGATGCTATGGAGGAAGTGGCATGCTAGTTCACACTGCAGGTCTGCGAGGGTAACTGTCTGAAAGAGAGAGCTGACCGGTGGCAGATGGTTGGCCACTGTCCACACTGAGGTCATCTGGAGAACGGGTGCTCTCCTCCAAAGCTAGCTGTCCCAAATTGCAAACAAAAACCCGTTGCCATGGAGTCGATTCTGACTCATAGAGACCCTATAGGACAGAGCAGAACTGCCCCATAGGGTTCCCAAGGAGCAGCTGGTGGATTAGAACTGCTGACCTCTTGGTTAGCAGCTGAGCTCTTAACCACTGTGCCACAAGGGCTCCAAATGGTCCCTAGTGACCCAGAATTTGTAGGGCTGGCAGCAAGTAGGTTTCCTCTGCCTCCTAGACTTTTACCCATGCAGCAGAAACACATTACAGACTTTTAATGATATATTTATACATGTCAGCGGCAACACAGCAGGCATTGATTTCTCTCCCCTATTAAAATGCCAATGAAGGTGTTCAGGATACACCCCCACCCCAGCAGCCATCTTGACGGGCTAGGTTTGAGGGAAAAAAATGAAAAGAGACTGATCAGGGAACTCAGAGGTACTGCACTAAGTACTTGAGTTATTCCTCCTTCCCACTCCCCAAGCTGATTTGGCCCATTGGTGGGCTATATTGCACTGACTTCCTATTAAGTCAAGGATAGAAACTGTACTCTTTGGTGAAAGTTTAACATAAAACACCTCTCATGCCACGTATTAAGCTGTTGTTGCTCAGCTTCAAACCCAGCCTTCCATACTTTGCTATGTGATGCTGGGGCTGGGACTCCGCTAATCACATTTTTGCTTTGCTGACCGGATCCATGTCAGTCTCTGCCTATAGGGGGCGCTAGAGGGAGACTGTGAGGCAGGACGAAGGAGAGCGATAGCCTTCCAGTCTGCTTCCTGTTCCTGGCCTCGCTTTTTCACATGGGCAGTAGCAGTTTCTCTGTGTACCAGCAGTTGAATCCAGTTCGCAGTTTTTCCAGCATCTTAGAAGCAGCCTCACTGGCCCCCTTCGGAGAAAGCAGCACCATCCGGCTGGTGCCTCCTCCTTATGGGTTTGAGTCTCAGCCCCATGGGCCCCTCCTCTGAGCCCAGGGACACCAGCAAACTGTCAGAGTGCTGAGCTTCAGCTCCCTGTACGCTGCCCTCTAGCTTCCAGGCTTTAATCACTCTAACCTCTTCCTTTTGTTCTCGCTGCCTGAGAAGTGGTATCTGCTCCCTGCAGGCGCTACCTCTGTGATACCTTAGTGTTCTCTTTTTGCCTTTGCAGGTGTTCAATACCTAGTTAACCATGCTTTATATTAAATTCTCTGTTACAATACCTGGTGTGGTTTCTGTCTCCTGACTGGACTCTGACAGATAACACCACTTTTGCTATCTAACATGCCTGCCAGTGAGAACCGTAGTTCTTTTTAATCAAAGACACAAATGCATGCTCTATGGGTTCTCTGCTGAAAGCCCACAAGAGACACTGATATTTGAAAGAGATAATCTAGTAACTATTTATGCCTCAAAATTCCCCACAATTCATTATCACCTGCAAGTTACATGGAGGTACAATGTGCTAAAAAAAAAAAAAGAAACTGTCGTTGTTGGGTGCAGTCGAGTCGATTCCCAGCTCTTAGCGACGGTAATAGTATGTGTGTGCACATATTTTTTTTTTTTTTTGTGGGAACAAAACAAGTGCTTGTGTGGTTTCTCACAGAATTATTATAGAAAGGTATTTGCAGCTTTAGGAAAATAAAATTGGAAGCTGTATCCCTTTCCTGTTTTTTGCTATATAAAAGTTGTTGTTGTTAGGTGTCATTGAGTTGATTTTTGACTTACGGTGACACCACGTGACAGAGTAGAACTGCCCCATAGGGTTTTCTAGGTTGTAATCTTTATGGGAGCAGATCGTCATGTCTTTCTCCCGTGGAATGGGTGGTGGATTTGAACTACCAACCTTTTGGTTAGCAGCCCAGTGCTTAACCATTGTACCACCAGGGCTCCTTGACCAGAGAAGATAAGACTTAAGGATAGCATAGAGGGACAAGTTAACCCTCTTAAACTATCTTTAGAGCTCTGAAGTGGAGGGGAACGAGCCATGTTTTGCGTGCCTCAAGGGGTCAAACGAAGACTGTTTATCTGCTCAAGATAAACAACGATTTTATAAAAATGAGAGATACCTAAAGGGCTGCCTGGTGAAGCAGTGAGCTCTTCTACAGAGGAGGTGATCAATCAAAGGCAAGTGACTCCTGGGCTAGAGTAGAAGGGCTTCAAGCAGCAGTGGAGATGATTGTTGAAGTTCCTTTACAGCCCATGGTTATCTAATTCTCTAGTTTTAGTCTAAGTTTCTAAATTTATGGGTTAAAATTGCAAAGGTGAAAAAATAAGGATGATGTGAAAAAAAAAGTTAAGTAGACATAAAATGTAAGGTTAGAAAGACATTAGGCAAAGCTACACCTGTGAACAACCGTCTCTTTTTTTTTCTCTATTGTATTTTAAACCTGCCGAATTGGAGAAATGAGAACCAGGTCGCAATTGTAGGTGCGTGACATGCTTTTTCTTTTTTTTTAAATGAGATGATTTGGGTCAAGTTTCTATATACCAACTTTACATACTGTTGTTTCAAAGTTGATTTTTGGCGTAGCAAAGAGAGAGCGTAATAAAAAATTCATGGGGAAGAAAAGCTGCAATCAATGTAGAATAAGCCTTTGAAAATTAGCCAATTAATCTGGCTTTGCTTTGTTTCTCTCATATCAGGGAACTTGATTTACATAAAAGAAGTCTAATATGAACAATGAACACATATGCAGAAAATGAGAGTTGAATAAAAGATTACTTCTGTATATGATGAGACACTTCAAAGGCTCAGAGTGAAGGCTACATTTTAAAAGACTCCAGGACCATGTCTTTCTTAAAACAAGCTATAATGGGCTCTGCAAGGCCAGAAAAGGGTTGAAACAGAACTGGTAAGACTTCCTGTATGGTCTGCCATATACAACAGCCACGCTATTGCCACTGCTATCAACCACTTCCTTAATTCTCTCAGGAGTCCCTGGGTGGTGCAAAGGGTTAACAAACATGCTTGGTCGTTAACTGAAAGGATGGAGGTTCGAGTCCACTCAGAGGTTCCTTGAAAGAAGGCCTGGTGATCTGCTTCTGAAAACTCAACCATTGAAAACCTATGGAGTGTACTTCTGCTCTGAAACGCATGGGGTTGCCATGAGGTGGAGTTGACTCAACAGCAACTGCTTTTTTGTTTAATTATCTCACAGACAGAGCTAGAACCAATGGGTGGAGAACACACAGAGGCAAACCCCAAATGTTCTGATGGTCTGAGCTATATGAAGGCAGTATCAGCTACCTAGAAAGGTAGTGTTGTTGTTGGGTGCCATCAAGTCGATTCCAATTCATAGTGGCCCCATGTGACAGAGTAGAACTGCCCCATAGGGTTTCCCAGGCTGTAATATTTACGGGAGTAGATTGCCGGGTCTTTCTCTCATGGAGCCACTGGGAGGGTTCGAACTGCCAACCTTTTGGTTAGCAGTTGAGTGCTTGACCATTGCACCCCAGGGCTCCTTAGAAAGGTAGTGAGATCTCTGCAATCAGTATTAGTCAAGCTTAAGCTGGTGGACTGCCTGAATCAAGAATCAGATGTGAATCAAGAATCGGATGGGGGATCCCTTCTCGCGTGGAAATTCTTAGCATTCCTTGGTGACCAGTTCAGTGAGAGAGTCCACGGTACACTAGATACTGAAAGTACTAATCATTCAAATTAGAAATATTTTAGGTAAAACCAACCTTTAATGGACTCCATTTCTTTGACCTCATGCCAGCACCTGCCCCTACCTCCAGGTGTGCCATTATACCTAGAGGAGGCAGGATGACTTACACCTACCGTACATTTCAGAGGCTAACATGATCTTTCCAGAGGAAATACAGTGCAACAATCATATGCAAGAGTCTGGGTTCAGAAACCAAAGTGTGAAGCAAAGGTGTGTTGACTCAGTCTTTATGTGACTTTGGCCAGATTGTGTCCACTCTCTAAATCTCAGATACTTTGCTGTAAAATACAGACCCAACAACACCTTCCTGAAAAGGCTGTTGCAGGGATTATACGAGTCAATGCACATTAAGCACCTTTCACATAAAAATTGTTAGCTGCTGTTGTGTCAGCCCCCAAGCCATGGCAACCCTGTGCACAAGGGAATTGTGATCCATAGGGTTTTCACCGGCTGATTTTTGAAAGTAGATCACCAGACCTTTCTTCCTAGTCTGTCTTAGTCTGGAAGCTCCTCGGAAACCTGTCCAGCATCACAGCAACATGCAAGCCTCCACTGACAGATAGGCGGTGGCTGCACAAGAGGTGCATTGGTTAGGAATTGAACCCGGATTTCCTGCATGGAAGGCAAGAATTCTACCACTGAACATCACATAAAAATAATCCAAGGAATTTTAACTGCTACTACTGTTGTTGTTATTAATTCAGACGGCACAAGGATGAATCCGAGTTGTTCCATATGCTGCTGTCTCTGTTCCTATTATCCAGTCCTTGCCTTGCTTTGCTAATTTCTATTTGTGCTGAAATTCAGCTTAAGTTTCACTTTGTCCAGGAAGCCACCTCTGATTATCCCCAATGAGTGAGATGCCCTACCCTGCTCTTCCATGACACACTAAACCCCAGGTTTGTGTGCCAACAGCTTTCTTACTGCATTGTGAATGTGATTTTTCTTTTCCTTTCTCTAGCTAGACTGAGCCAGCTGAGGGGCAGAGATTATGCATCCTGTGTGCCTAAGCAGAGAACTCAAAACATGGCAGTTACTCAGTAAATATTTGCTGAATGAATGACAGAATGAATAGTCGAAGTCAAGACAAAGTCATTGTCTTAACTCCATGGAAGGAGAGACTTGGCCAATTATCTTTATTTATTTTTTTGGATAGATTTATAGATTTATTTCTGGCATACGGAGCCCTCACATTCCTTGTTCTAGTTCCTTCTCTATTTTAATTGAGTTATTTCCACTATCACCATTATTCCTTACTACTGTAAAACAGATTCCGTATTCCCCCTTAAAACTCTGCATTTGCCTTTCACACCTTTTCTGTGGGATTTTACAGTTCTGAGAGCTGAGGAAGTGAGACAGAAAACAGTGTGCCCGAAAATCAAATTCCTCTCTCAGGAGCAGAGGTGCCTTGATGCATGACAGCATTTCAGTCCTGGTGTTCATTCCTCTCCACATTATATTAATGTCACTTGAGTTGCCACTCCATTACTTATTATTAGTCAGATCAATAAGCAACCGGCAGGCTTGGAGCTTACTGCCTGTCAAACCGAGGCACGCGGGCGGTGCTATTAATGCAAACTGGCATTTCAGATGTCAAAGGGCACTGGGCTCCAGAGAGAGGTCTGAGGGTGCAGTTTGGTCCAAAGAACAATTACTGAGTGCCTAGTAGGTGTCAGATGTTGTGCCGGGGGTGGGGCATCAGGACAAAGAAGGCACAGTTTATTTTCTCAAGGAACCTAGCCTCTAGGGAGCAAGGAAGATGGGGGATGGCAGGATGAACTTCTCTTCCAAGGTCTTTCTACCCAGTAGAAATTCTTCAGGGTCTATAGGTCACCTTCTTAGGTGCGATCAGCATATGGAAGATTGCAATTTGTTCATCTCACCTTGGCACTCCTCATCTCTCTTCTGGCTTTATTTTTTTCACTGTCTGAAGTACTATATAATTCACCTATTTGTTTGTTTGCTTGAAGGAGCCCTGGTGGTGCAGCAGTTAAGCGCTTGACTAACCAAAAGGTTGGCAGTTTGAACCCACCAGCTGCTTGGTGGGAGAAAGATGTGGCAGTCTGCTTCTGTAAAGATTATAGCTTTGGAAACCCTATGGGGCAGTTCTACTCTGTCCTATAGGGTCGTTGTGAGTGAGAATTGACCTGAAGGGCTTGTTTGTTTGCTTCCAACACTAAAATGTATGCTCTATGAAAGCAAAGATTTTTATCTACTTTTATTTACCACTTTATCTCTAGTACCTAAATCCATGCCTGGAATATAGCAAGTATTCAATAAAAAATTTGCTGATTGAATGAATGAATCTACTAAACAGGCTTTTTTTTTTTTCTCTCAACTAAGACTCCTCTCTGCTAACAGCAAATTTTAAAAGAAGTATTTATGGCAAAACAATCCCTCCAGAGTGGGCGGGGCATGTTCCTCAGGCTGCCTGGCCACAGGGCAGTGTTGAGAGGCTTGGAGAAGAGAGGAGGGAAGGGAGCTAATATGCACTTAAAGCCGAGTAGGCACTTTGTATGTGTTATCTCACTTAATTCTTACTGTAACCTGCAAGATAAGGTCATTATCTTCATGTTACAAACAAGGAAATAGAGGGGTGGGAAAATAGCTTGCCTATGGTTCTACCAATTCCATGGACCCATCTGTTGTCAAAGCTGAGTTTTGAACCCAGGCCTGTGAGATTCCATGGTCCATGTTCTTTCCATCCATGATATTAGGCTGCCTTTATACTAAGTTCATCAGTCAGGTTGTCATATTGTGGTGGCTTGTGTGTTGCTATGATGCTGTAAGCTATGCCACTGGAATTTCAAATACTATCAGGGTCACCCATGGTGGATAGGTCTCAGCAGAGCTTTCAGACTAAGACCGAAAGCTTAGTGATTTACTTCAGAAAATTAGACAATGAAAATTTTATTACAACAAAATATTGTCTGAATCTCTTGCTTTGGACATATTATCAGGAGGGATCGATCACTGGAGGAAGACATTATGTTTGGTGAAGTAGAGGCCAGCAAGGTGGAGGGAGATCCTTAGTGAGAAGGATTGACACAACAGCCAAAATGATGGACTCAAACATGCCAGCCACCGTGAAGACGATGCAGGACTGGGCAGTGCTTCATTCTGTTGTATACAAAGTTGCCATGAGTTGAAGCCAACTGGATGGCAGTCATCTGTCCGTCTGTCCATCCATCCATCCGTCCGCCCATCCATCCATCTACACATCCACCCATCCTAAGTCCTAGAGAATACAAAAAATGGGTAAGATACATTCCCCGCCCTGGAGGCATGCGCAGTCTAAGCATAGAGGAAACATGTATGATTGAGACCATGCTCCCCTTGCATCATTCACAGAAGGCCCCAGGGTAGACATAAAAATGCTGCAGTGAAGGAGCTGTTGGCTTCCCTCACCTCCATGATGACTATGTTCCTGGTGACTTACTGTCAAGAGATATCAAAGGAGCAAAACTAGAGAGGAAAAAAACCCAAAAACCAAAAACTAAAAACCCCAAATGGGCTGTTACCAAATAAATAAAAAGCAAATATTTAAAAAGCATTTGTCATGTCCTGCCACTCCTTGCATACTCCAGAAAGCCCGTCTCAACTGTCCTGAATCATAATCTACCTCCTCCTGTTTGAAGATCCCCCGGGTCTGAGCTAACAAGTCCTCAGTGAGGCACTAAGTTAGGAGGCACCTCTCTATCAGGGAGAAGACTCTGGAATCAGTCTTTTGTCTCCTTGTCTTGCTTAAGGGTGAACTGGAGCTCATGTAACAACCTTTCCATGTAACCATGCTCCATCCTCAACCTTGCAGTTATTCCTCCTGGACACTAGTTCTACTCCAGTTCTTCTCTGTACCCTCCTCATTTGGTTTGGGTCAATCTTTCTCCAAGACCGGATCATGCTTACAGAATCTCCCCAGCCAGTACAATAGGTCTCTCTGGAACCAGAGCACAGCAACTAGCTGGTGCTAAGATCTTTGCTTTCTAATAGCCCTTGCTCCTTCTGTCCCCTGGACATCACTGCCAGCCTGGACTGGACTGACATTTAAGACACCCCTTGAACTTTATGACCCCTGGCTTATGCTTTAAAGGTGACAGGGCATCCTTTCTGGCCCATTTATTCCTCAGCTCCCATCATACCACCTCCGGGATGGACAGCCAACCACAGAATCAATCCCAGGATATCTTCCAACACAGTCATGTGGTTTACAATGTTTGCTTTTCAAAGCTTAGTAGAAATGTAGCCCAATTTAAAGATTTCAAAATCCCGTGAAGAAACTCTGCAAATATTTTTAATGCAAGTTGGACAAGTATGAACAGGAAAACTAAAGGGAAAAATTGAAAATAATGGTAGAAAGCACAGCTTCTCAGAAATAGCCCCCTTAATTGAGAAATTAAACTCAGAGGGGCCTGGATTGCACTGAGCTGATGGATTCCCATATGAGAAATGACCATAATGGCATCTCTCTGTTTGGTTGGCAATAAGATTGACACGTTTCCTTGGCTCCCTGTCCTCTTAGAAAGAGGGCCTCTAAATGGAGACTACTGTCCATTTGGGTAAGAAATGAGGCCATATGTCAACAGAATGTAGGTAACTAGACATTTATAACACTGGGCAGTGATGCAGATTTGATTAGCAAGTGTAACTGCAGTAAGTAAGATGCTCTCTGCTCCTGGTAATGATGTCTCGTGGCATATTGAGAGGAAAAAGCATGATTTTCACAAAAATGAGATTCCCAATATTAAGACTGGGTCTAAAAGTGCTTAACTACTGTACCACCAGGGCTCCTTATCACAATAATAAAAATAAATAAATGTAAGAAAGGGAATGCAGGAAAGCAATGACTGTGCCTGTCACGTAGTAAGTGCTCAAAAAAAATTCTACCTATATTGTTCCAGAATGCTTCTTAGTAGTGAGGATGGCGAGATGTCAACTCACTTACTTTGGACGCATCATCACGAAAGACCGGTCACTAGAAAAGGACGTCATGTTTCGTAAAGAGAGGGTCAGCAAAGACAAGAGAAGCCCTCAATGAGATGGATTGGCACAATGGCCGCAACAATGGACTCAAACATACCAGTGATCATCAAGATGGCACAGCACCGGGCAACATTTCGTTCTGTTATACGTAAGGTCACCATGATTGCAGCTGACTGGACGGCCACTAACAAGAGCAGCATGTTGTTGTACTAGCTCACCAGCTACTCCCGTTAAGGAAGGCAGCTGTCCAGTGCACTGTGGAAGCTAAATCAGTGTACGGATAAGAAGCAGTTTTGCAACTGATTAAATTCAGACCTTGAGGCAACTGGCAATCTGCGCTCCCCCAGGGCAGAATCTGGGGATCTGCTTTGTGAACCCAAGCAGCAAGTATCAGGGAAAATCTTCCCAGAATGAGAAATGTGCAAGAGAAGTGCTAAAGGTGCCTAATTATATTCAGTAAATTCTAAAAACCTCTCAACACAAATTTTGCATAAATGTAAATCTAAACAGTTTGATGATGATCCGTAGTTTCTACATTATTCACTTTTTTGAAATAAATAAATCTGAGTTTTTCTTAAACAATTCTATCACAGGAGTCAAACAAAGCAGGTGTAAGACGTGGAAAAAAAAAAGTCATGGAAATATATTCTACGTCGGCTTTCTGTTCTATCTGGGAAAAACATTCATCTTATCTGTTGCTTTCTCTTTTTTTTGGTAAACATTAATCCGCACAGATGGTGGACTGTGGTAATCTCTGCTACCAGCTGCAGACAGGAATTTTTAATGAAATGGGAATTTAAAGGTTTTTACACAAAGCACTAGAATCTCTTCTACTCTTTCTCATAATGCTCAAATCATTTCCACTGCCGTGGGTTATCAATGCATGACTGCAGCAGTGCTGCATCTCGAAGAAACTGACCTACTGTTCAGAAGAAGCTTAAGCATGCTGTCCCCTGCCCCACCCAGTATGAGAGTACCAAGACCCCAGCAAAAGGCACTCAGTGCTAGGATTACAAGATTTACTCCTGAACTGACACACTATGAACCTTGTCCCATCTCTTCCTGTCTTTTGTGGATATGCTTCCTGATCTTCTGACCTCCCTTTAAATATATTCCACAGAGTTGTGACCTTGACTTGGCTGCTTCTCTGGTCTCCAATGGAAAGATTTGCCTCCTCTTTTTTCCTGACCCAGCACTGCTCAGACTGACCACTTGGTATTTTGACATCTCCTGTCTGGGCTTAAGACCCTCCCTTACAAACAGCCCCCATGAGCAACTCTGTTGGACACTACTCAGTGTTTATACAGTCGCTCACCCTCCTCAGTTCTCACCCAAGAGGGCTGATGTTGGACACTTATGATCATTCTTAAATAAATCTTATAAGAAGAATTTAAATTTAAAGGAATCCACGAGGCTTGAGGCTTTCTATAAAAAGTTTTATGAAAAGCTACTGTATATGTGTGTGTCTGTATATAAACACACATATAATTGAAAGTCAGGATGTCTAATCTCAGTTATGTTTATCACTTCTTAAAGAAACATTTACTTTAAAAAAGATTTATGCATCTCTAAAGACTTTAAAAATATAGTGACATAGAATGATTTTATACTTATAATATAAAAAATAGTTTTCAATAATTTTTTTTAACACAAACTGAAATGGGAGAAAATCAGAAAGAAACTCTAATAAAAAAGGGGGATTGTTGTCTGTTAATAAAGGGTAAACGACACCAAACCAAACCCACTGCCGTCAAGTCAATGTCAACTCATAGCAACCTTACAGGACAGAGTAGAACTGCTCCAGAGGGTTTCCAAGGAGCGGCTGGTGGATTCGAACTGCCCACCTTTATGGTTAGCTTTACGGTTAGTAGCTCACCATAGCTCTTAACCACTGTGCCACCAGGGCCCCTAATTAAGGGTAGTAACATAAAAAAAGAAAATAATCCTAAGGTTAAGAAGTTCATCTCCACTGAAGTTAAATTATGGAAAACTTCAGGCTTGAACATTGAATTCTCATGGGTAGCCCTTTGATGACCACAAACCCAATCACAAACCATTTCAAATGCACAGAGAGACTCTTTGAAGGCAAAGGGAAGATATCAGAGGAAATCCACTGTCATGGAAAGAATAGCTTCTTGAAGGTCAGGAAGCTTGGGGTCTGGTCTTGGTTCTGAATTCACTTTGTGATCCACGGTGAGTTACTAGGTCTTTGTAGGCTTCAGTTTCCTCAGGTATATATTTATTCCTGTGGCTTTAAGGTCCCACTAATACAAGAGATTACCCAGCAGCCACTGAAACAGGAATTGTCTTCTAGATCCTTGATTTAAAAAAAAACAAGCCCAAAACCAAACTCATTCCTGTCAAGTCGATTCTGACTCATAGCGCCCCATAGGACAGAGTAGAATTGCCCCATAGAGTTTCCAAGAAGTTCCTGGTAGATTCGAACTACAGACCTTTTGGTTAGCAGCCATAGTAGCACTTAACCACTACGCCACCAGGGTTTCCAGATGCTTAATATTATTTCATATAATGCTCATGTAGTAGGCAGGTTTCAGAACCCTGGACAGAGCTATTTTGATTCAAGATGAGGCAAGGAGAGAAAGCAGCATTATCTGGCAGAGAAGAGAAAACCAGGACATTAGAAAGAGCCTGGACATCAAACCTTTGGAAAGTCTGGCTTCAATTACTCCAGATGAAGTTTGCTACTACCTTCTTTGGGCTCCACATCACTTTATAGAGATGTTGACTTGAACTCATGTTAACATCTCTGGCAAAACCATAAGTTCCTTAAAGCAGGACTCCTCAAGTTTTAGTGCTTACCTAAGCCCCACATCTAGAGATTCCCATAACTGGGAACGTGTATTTTTCACAGCTCCACTGGTGATTTTTACATGCACTGGTGTTTGAAGGGGCTTTAAAGGCAGAGCTAAGTTCTTATTTAGCACCTAGCACCTAGCAGACTGCCAATAAAGCATCCTAACAGAATGCATATGAGAATAAATGAATGCGTCTTGGGATCTGCAATCCAATGAGTACACTGACCTTTACAGCACAAGTTTCTCTGGGGAGTAGGCAACTTTCCACAGGCTGTCACCACCCCAAAGCTGTTTTTAAATGAAGGCTCACCTAACTCAGGTAAGATTGCGTGAGGTCACACCATAGTGAGAAGGATAGAAGGTTGCACCACTATAAAGTGTTGTTTGTCCTAAGGTTTGAGATAACTCCCCTTAGCCAGGCAGAAGCTAGGACATCCATAAGAGGGGGTTTCCCAAGACTGAGAGGGAAGAAGAAGTCAGGAGTTATCCAAAGCCCAGCCTCAGACCTTCCTGCCCAAAATCGTTCTTCAATTAATGTTTATTAAGACCAATCCAAAGCTGTACGGTCTTTTTGGATCCAAGAATCTGATCTACAATGCCTGTGTTCTGCCTTAGACTCTTCCCATAAGGGAGGTGAAAGCCAGAAGAGAGACTCACATGAAATGGAAGTGTCCCTCCTAGGAGACTGTCCTGCTGACCCAGGAATCATCAATAAGTTTTCCTGGACCCTGGCTTTATGGGGCATGCTATGCTGTTTTGCCCATCATGAGAGAGTTGGTAGTCCACAAATTACCTGAGGGCAGGGTCACACTCTGAAGTGACTTGAAAAAATGATTTGTTTAAGTTAATGTGCACATCCTATGGTCATGCTGCCATCAAAACACTGGGTCAAATCAAATCAGTCCCTCAAGGTGCTATGAAATATGCATGCAAATGGAATGGATGTGATGTTGTTGAGAATAATAAAATAGTCCATAAAAGCTATGGAATAAATCAGCTGTTCTTTCAGGCATGGAATACGAACCACCACATACATCCATATATATTATATATGCTGTAAGCACACATATATTATATATGAGCACTTATTGTTACGCTCAGAGAAACACAGAGTGATTAAGGTGTTTGCATCGTGGAAGCATTTGCTATCAGGGAGACGCTGGGATGCTGACTGAAACAATGCCTTGGCCTCTGATCAATGGCTTTGGCAAGGACAACCTCTCTGGTGAACCCTTCTTCTCATGGGGAACATGTGTATTCCTAGAAAGAATGAATCATAAATAGGAAATGCAGGGGTGGCTGTCACTCTCACGTCATGAAAGAAGGTTCTCAGGCAGGTAGCTCTAAGATGTTCTAAGGGGATTCTTGTCTTCCTCTAAACCTGTTTCTAATCTCAGATCATGGGGAAAAATGTCTATCCCCAAATTTCAGCCCAGTCAAACACTGAATGGGTTTGTAAATTGTTGTTCTTAGGTGCCATTGAGTTGATTTTGACTCATAGCAATCCCATGTGACAGAGCAGAACTGCCCCATAGGGTTTCCTAGGCTGTAATCTTTACGGGAGCAGGTTGTCAGGCCTTTCTCCCATAGAGCTGCTGCATGGGTTCAAACTGCCAATCTTACTGTTTTGCCACCAGGGCTTCTCAAGTTGAGTCCCTTCCTTTCTTCTTTCCTCCCTGTCTCCCTCCCTTCCTCTTTTCTTTCCTTCCTCACTAACATCCCCCCTTATTATTTTGTTCCTGTTTTTGAAAAGTGTGCTCAAATACCAGTTACTCCTCTGCACACAGCATTAGCCATGCCAGCATTACTTACTGAGCATTTATACGTGTCAGGCCCTTTGCTATGTACCAGAGAAGCAGAATTACAGACATGAACGAGCCGTCACCCCTACCCACAAAGAGTTCAACATCTACTGTCAAAGAATGAGGTGTAGGCAATTAATGCCAATAAGAATTAAATGAGTATCATAAAAGAGAATATAAGCAAAGGGAAGAATGACTAACTTCAACCATAGAGATTTTGGGAATGTGTCGCATATAAGATGGTAATTGAACTTTGACCAAGGAATAGGATTCTCATCAGCAGAGGAATAGGAAAAGCACTTCTGGCTAAGAACAGTGTGCTAAAGACTTGGAGAAGAGAAAGACAGTGTTACAGCTGGTTTCCTCTGTGGAGCACCCTTGAAATGCTGGGGCTTGTGAGAATCTCTGGCTAGAATGGAAATACCTCTCTTCCTCTTGATAGCAAAGGGTAGAGGGTATTCCACAGAGTGACTTGGAACCTTAGTCATAGAGCTTTTTTTCAGCTTTACCACTCACCTACCTGTATTGGGGGAGAGGAGACTTCAGCAAAGTATCTTGAATCCTTAGAAATTCAATTTTCTCTCCTTGCTAGCAATCATGGTTAACCCAGGGGCCAGAGACCAGGTGAGTCCAAGTATATCACTCCAAAACCATTGTTCCTTCAGACATTATCAGCCCATCCTGAAAGACTCATGCTAAACTGAAAATTTTTCTCCCTCAGAGACTTCTGTCCCTCCCTGCAACTGCCTTCTGTCAGCAGATCTTCAGTATTTAGGCATCCTAATACATGTCAGAAGTCTAAATGTGAACAGAATGAAAGTTTCTTTGCATGGGTCTCTTGGGTACTGAACAAATCAGGTCTTTTCAACAAATCAGGAGTCTTTTCAGTGCTAATGGAGCTGGCTCAGACTGGCTAACAAAAGGTAACTGTTAAATTTTCAAGAATTTCATGAGCTGGGTAATTGGTAGCTTGAAATCGACTGTGGTGGGAGTATTTACACCATGGAAATTGGCAAAGACTAGAAATCAGGACTCTTTTTTTCCAGACAGCTGGCTATTAAACTTTTGCTAGTATGAGACCAAATATTTGACTCTTAACAGTCCTAAAAAATTTTGCACCAGTTAGCTGAGATCATGCAGACAGCTTTCAGAGGGTTATCATCTTACTCCACAAGCCGAAGAAATGTTGGTGTCCCAGGAAATGTTGAGAGATGAATATCAGCAATGGCGTTGGTAAATTACCGACTCTCAAAACTACAGTGTGCTGCAGGGAAAAGAGGAGAAGAACCCTGGCTCAAATCCTTATTTAAGTCTCTATTCTTTGTTTTTCTCACCTGCAAAATGACGATCAAGATACTTATCTAACAGAGTTTCAATAAAGAGTAAATCATACTTGAAGTACATAGAACAATACAGAGAATAGAGTTACCCACTGCCGTTGAGTAGATTCCGACTCATACTGACCCTATAGGACAGAGTAAAACTGCCCCATAGGGCTTCCAAGGAGTAGCTGGTGGATTCAAACTGCAAACCTTTTGGTTAGCATCTGAGTTCTCAACCACTGCATAACCAGGTCAGCATCCAATAAATGATGGCTTTGGAGGCAGACTAATGCAGGTTCAAATGCCGGCACTGCTACTTTCCAGTTTGTACAACCCAGTTCAAGTTATAACTTCTCTGGGCCTTGGTTTCTTCATATAAAGAATTAGAAAAGCATTAACTACCTTGGCAGGGTGCAGTGGATTAGGTAGCTGGCACTCAATATCCATTCTACCTTCCTTCTGGTCTTCTCAGTATTACAGCACTGGAAAGCTAAAAACTACGTTTCCCAGACTCCCTTGCAGACGGCACGCAGGAGTGAGTCAGGTACCGTCAATAAGATGCACTTGTGTGGGATTTGGAACGCAGACACAAGGCAGAGGCCAACTTTCTATTCCTTGGCTTTTGCTGTTAGCAAGTGTGGTTGTGGAGACACCAGGCTTTTCTGCAGCAGAATCCCAGTGTCCATGACTGGCTTTGAAGGTATTGAGAGACAACTGTGCTGGACGGGTGTGTAATCCCACTCCTTCCTGATTGTGGCGGTCTGAGCAGCTCCCCTGTTGGGTCAATTCCACAATGTTGTTCTGGGAGTCATTCCTGGAGGCAGAGCCTGGGGTCCTCCTCCAGCCCTTTCAATGATATTATGAGCACCCAGTTCCCTGTGTTAAATAACTCTAAGCCTAAAATGACCAAAAAAAGTGTTTGTGTTCTGCAACTGAACCCTGACTAATAAACAGTGTTTGGGGAGGCTTACATAGACACAAAAGACAACATGCCTAAAACATCTAACATCATTCTTGAATTGTAACGAGATCGTAATAAACGTGAGTTCCCCTTCCTTCCCATGCTCATCAGCCCTCCTTTCTCTATGGAAGAAAAAGACCCAGTTCACCATGGTTTGGAATCAGCATGATTTGTTCTGTGACCTTTCTGTGTAGAGTGTGAGTAAACGTATATTCTCTGGGAAAGTCAGAGCACTACTATAAGTACACTTTTGTGCATGCAGATTCTCAAAGGATGCTGAACAATGTCCCAAGACTGTGGCCTTCATGGACAGAATTATATGGTAGTTGTTGAAATTGGGAGGGAAGACTTTTCCTTCTGGAACCTGAGAGAAGATGGCACTGCTTGGAAAAGTTTTCCTTAAGATCCAGGAATCGGTTTTGTGACCATTTATGCCCATTCCTAGTGGAAGTAGTGTCCGATCTCCTATATTATCTTATTAACTCTATTTTTTAAAATTTGCCTTCTGGGCATCTACATTTGGAGTAATTATTTTTTAAAAAACTGAGTTTTCTTTTCTCTGCTCTTTTATTCAAGTCCTTTCCAAGTTATTTCCTCAGCAAATTGTAATTGTTTAAGCAATTAAAATGTCAAGAGGTGGGAAGGACTGATTAGAATAGCCTCACCATATGCACTAAAGAAAGCCATACGAGAGAAAGCTGGATTCTGACTATGACCTCATTGTTAATGTGGTGTATTGTGTTAACCTCATTCCAAATGTAAAACGTGCTGGAAACATTGATATTCAGCTCTTCCTGGTTTTGTTTCTGGCACCTCAGGCAACTGCTCACTATTAAAGCTAAAAATTCTAAGAGTATTAGAAAACAAAGGCCTGGAAAAGGAAATATAGATGGGGGTGAAATAAAATTATAACACCAACCTCTGTGTCTGCTTCTATCACTCCCACAGAATGTATGCTTTACCTAAGAATACTGCACCTTAAATCTGAGTCTCTCTCCTTGGTGAGAAATAGGTCTTCTTTCTAGCCTTTGGGCATCCTGTGTGGGGTGGGTGGGTAGTGGCCAGGGCATAGGCAGGATGGTTTCAATCCATATCTGAATCTATGTTTATAGATAGATGGAGAGCCATGGTATTATTACAAGGATATCCAAGTTACCATGAGTAAACTCAACACTTTCAACAGTCAACACGGTTGGGCAACAGAAATACCTTTGATCTTAAAGGCCTTTTAAGCTCCACTCCTAGCTCACTGTCCTTCCCTCCAGGGAGGCAGCTTTATCTAATAGAGAAAAGCGCTGCCTCTGTAGCCCACAGATCTGGGTCCTACTCCTCACTCTGCCACTTCTAGCTCTGTGGCATAGACAAATCTCTCAGCCCCATTCCTTTGTGTTTGTTCTTATTTTTAAACTTTACAGAATAATGGGAGACATATAGTTCTATGAGTGTTAACACATGCATGGATTCATGTAACCACCATTAAAATCAGGACACAGAATAATTCCAGCATCCCCCAAATTCCCCTCATGCTGCTCCTTTGTAGTCAAATTCCCTTCTTCCATCCTCCACCACTCATACCCTTGAAAACTCTGTCCCTACAGTCTAGTCTTTTCCAGACTATTATGTAAGTGGATTCATATAGTATATAACTTTTTGAGACTGAACTCCTTCAATTAGCATAATGGATTTGAGATTCATCCATGTTGATACGTGTATCAAGAGTTCATTTCTTTTTACTGCTGAGTTGTATTCCATTGTATGGGTGTACCACAGTTTGCCTGTCTATTTAGTCACTAAAGCACATTAGTGCTGTTTCCAATTTTCAGCAGTTATACACATCCGTGTACAAATTTTTGCATAAACATAAATTGTCATTTCTCTAGTGCAAAATCTCTCCATTACAGCACTATAGACATTTTGTGCAGGGTTAGTTCTTTGTTGTGGGGGGCTGTCCCCTGCATTGTAGGATGTTTAGCAGCATCCCTGGCCTCTATCCACTAGATGCCCATAGTATACCCTCCCCTCAGTTGTGATAACCAAAACTGCCTCCTCACATTGCCAACTGTCCCTTGGGTGGGGCAAAATCACCCTCAGTTGAGAACCAGCACTCCAGGGTAAAAACCTGGGAGTAGGATTGCTGGGTTATACGGTAAGTATATATTTATTTAACTTAAAAACAAAACAAAAAACTGCCAAACTATTTTCCAGGGAGTCTCTACCATTTTGCAATCTCACCAGCCATGTACGAGAGTTCCAATTGCTCTACATCTTTGTCAGTACTTGGTATTATTAGGTTTTTAAAATTTTAGCCACTCCAGTATTGGGTAGTTATATCGTTTTTAAATTGGGAATAATAGTTGTTGTTGTTAGATATCATTGAACTGGTTACGACTCATAGAGAACCTATGTACAACAAAATGAAATGCTGCCTAGTCCTGCACCATCCTCATGATCATTGCTACATTTGAGCCCATTGTTGCAGCCACTGTGTCAACCCATCGCACTGAGGGTCCTCCTCTTTTTCGCTGCCCTTTTACTTTACCAAACATGATGTCCTTCTCCAGTGATTGGTCCCTTCTGATAACATGTCGAAAGTACATGAGACCAAGTCTCGCCATCCTTGTGTGTAAGGAGCATTTTAGCTGTACTTCTTCTAAGACAGATTTGTTTGTTCTTCTGGAAGTCCACGGTATATTCAATATTCTTCACCAACAACATAATTCAAATGCATCAATTCTTCTTTGCTCTTCCTTATTCACTGTCCAGCTTTCAAATGCATATGAGGCAACTGAAAATACCATGGTTTGGGTCAGGTGCACCTTAGTCCTCAAAGGGACATCTTTGCTTCTGAACACTTTAAAGAAGTCTTTTGCAGCAGATTTGTCCAATGCAATACATTGTTTGATTTCTAGATTGCTGCTTTCTTGGGTGTTGATGGTGGATCCAAGTAAAATGAAATCCTTGACAACTTTATTATTTTCTCCATGTATCATGATGTTACTTATTGGTCCAGTTGTGAGGATTTCTGTTTTCTTTATGTTGAGGTGTAATAATACTGAAAAATATACTGTAGTAGATATTGGTGCAATTCACCTTTATTTGCAATTCTCTGGCTCTCATCTTGAGAATATTGCATTTCCTATCTCCTTTAAAGGAGCCTTAGTGGTGCAGTGGTTAAAGTGCTCGGCTGCTAAGTGAAAAGTCAGCGGTTTGAACCCACCAGTCACTCCGTGGGAGAAAGATGTGGCAGCCTGCTTCCGTACAGATCAGAGCCTTGGAAACCCTATAGGGGCAGTTCTACTCTGTCCTATAGGGTCACTATGAGTCGGAATCGACTCGGTGGCAATGGATTTTTTTTTTTGTTGTTGTTTCTCCTTTAAGTTGCACTTGGCCATGTAAATTGCCTTGGACAAAGAAACGTGAGTGGAAGTGATGTGGGTCACTCAGAGTGGACCCACATAAGAACAGATGCACACTGCTCCATCTTCCCTTTCCCCAGCTCTGGCAACCAGCTACATTCCAGATGGTGGGGCCTTCATCAGACAATGTCCCTGAGAGAGAATGTCATGGAAGTTCCCCTGCCAAACCTCAAGTGGACACGAGGTACAAGAGAGAAATAAACCTTCATCATTTGAAGTCACTGATGTTTTGGGATTGTTTGCTACCTCATCATACCTAGCCTATCTGACTGAAACACATTTCTATATGATAGGTTTATTGTGAGCTTTATATGAGGCAAATGTGGGTAAAGCATTTAGCACAGTTATTGGTTCAAAATAAGTGCTGAGTAAGTGGTCACTTTTTTCGTAACTATTTGCTATTCCCTGAACACCTGCATGAAGTCCCTGGGTAGTATAAACAGTTGATGCGTCTGGCTAGTAACTGAAAGGCTGGAGGACTGAGTCCACTGAACAGCTCCTTAGAAGAAAGGCCTAGAGATCTACTTCTGAAAAATCAGTCATTGAAAGCCCTATGGAGCACAGTTCTACTCTGACACACACGGGGTCGACATGAGACGAAGTCAACTCAACAGCCACTGGCTTTGTTTGGTTTTTGACCACCTCATGGTGATTTTCCCTTTTATAAACTCACAGCTTTTAATCTCTGTAATGCATAGCAGAGCTACTTCAGCTTCTTCAACAGACCCTGAGAACAGATTGTTCTCAAAGACACAGACTGAAACAAGCACCCATTTTATTGGCCATCTGTCAATCAGGTGTGCTGGCCCACCAATCCTGGGTCCAAGAAGGAAATTAGCAATATCAAGTCATTTTAAACTATCTTCCACAGGTAATTGTATATTTTAAAGATCTTTCATTGCCCAGCCAACATTTTCATATTTTGTCTCCTTGTGTATTTCCCAAGAATATAAACAGAAGTAATGAAGTACAAAAACAATGGTTTTCGAAGTCGATGGTGGATCAGAATTACCTGCGGAAATTTGAAAATTCTGAATCCAAGCCTTAATTCCATTGAGATTCTGGGGCAGTAGATTAGGGTGGAGACCTAGGGTTTAACATATTTTGAAAGAGTTTCCCACGTAATTCTGAGGAGTAGACAAGTTTGGGAACCACAGCATTAACTATAGAAGGGAGGGAAGCATGACCCTGTGAATCCTCATAAGCCTCTGAAAAACTCCTGAAATCATCTCAGCTATTTAGGAATGCCAACAGTCTGTACTCCTCACTTGGCAGAATTACAACCTGCCGTAGGAGAATTCTCATAGTATTGCCGGATAGTGAAATCTATCCCTGGCTCTGCTCTAACTGGCAGAAAGACCATAGGCAGAGAGACCTTAGGCAGAGAACATGGCTTCCTGGGCATCAGATTCCATATCTGCAAAAGGTGTGAGTAAGGCTTCCATCTGTAAAAGTCTTTGATCCATTATCTTTATGGTCCAAACCTTAATTTTAACTACTCAACTAAAATGTTGCATGAGTTGAGGATCCTCTGTATTTGTTAGGATTTTAATGCATGATATGGGCCCAATAAATATTTTTCAAATTTATAACTATTCATTCATTGACAAACTGGGTGACAAACAGCCTGAGTGAGGATCTTATTTGGTTCAGACTTTATTTTAAAATAATTTTTTGTCATTCCAAATATGATATATGCCATTATATAAAATATGAAAAATTAACAAAAAACTCCATAAATTCCAACATTCAGAATATCATGAAATATTCTAGATTATTTTATTCATTAAAAAAATATGTAATATATAGTTCTGTAACCTGCTTTTTCATTTTCCATTATACCATGTGAATTTTCCCATGATTCAGTATTATTCACAATGGAATTTTAAATACCTGCATAGTATTTTATTAGTTATCATACTTATGTAATCATTCCTTTAATGTCAGATATTTTAGTTGGTTTCCAATTCTTTTCCATTGAACATTGTGTTATGATGATTATCTTTTGTACATAATTTTTTATGTATAGCTCTGATTATTTCTTTAGGATAAACTACTAGAATGGGGATTATCGGGTCACACATTACAAATAGTTGCAAGAGCCTTCTAATGGTCTTCCACTCTCCATTCTCTCCCTCTGTTACTCATCTTCCTTACTACTGCCAAGATCATCTTTCTAATACATAGATTTTGTCCCCTCCCTCCCCCATTTGACTAAGCCTATGACGGGATTCGTGTTCAAGATGGTGGGACTGGGTAGACTTATTTACTCCCACCCCCAACTTCCCAATATTACTAAAATGAGCAAAAAAGTATAAACGATTAAATCGCCAAAAGCTCTAGAAAACAGGGATGAACAGAAACTCTGAGGAGTTTCTGAACAACAGAGAGCAAATAAGATAGGCTTGGCAGCAAGTGAAGACTAGGGAACAGAGAGTCCCAAAGCAACCAAAGAAAGGCTCCCTGCGGAGAGGGGAGCTGCTCCCAACAAAATGCTGGAGAATCTCCAGACTCACTTCAACAAGTATGAGAAGTAGGAATGGAAAGCAAAGACGCTCCCAAAATCCATGTTAGAGAGGGGAATTGTTTTAAAAAGGAAAGGCACCGAAATACCTCCAGGTGCGAAATTCACTGAAGGGCAGCACTCCTTGAGCATCTGCTTCCTTACCCTGGTACAAGTGCTCCTTCCTTACTCATGGGGTCCCCAACTTGACTGTGGAGTCCCTGTCCATACCTCCTATCGGAAACCCTGCTTACTGGCATCTCCAAAAAAAGGTTCTGGCAAGGAAAAATAAATACATAAATAAAAGACCTACATAGAAGCATAAAGAAAAAATAACATCAGGTATATAAGCACATGGAACAATAAAATGGCAATAATTAAACCCTGTGGTATTGGGGTAGGAATAGATCAAGAGAGAAACTAAAGGAAAAAGCATAGAGTAGTTTTAAGCACACGCAAAAACCTAGTTGCATTTCTGATTAGTGAGGAATGGATAATTTAGTCCATCAACTGGGTAACTGAAAAAAAGTTAGGTAGATCTCTTCATTATACAACAGACTAAAAATAATTTGAGATGGATTATAAACAAAAATGTTAAAAAAAACTCCACAGTGATTAAATTAGTAGGATAATACTTTTATGATCTTATGCTAAAGAAGGCCTTCCCAAACAAGCACAAAACCTGGAACCCACAAAGGAAAAGAATTACAGATTTTATTATTTTAAAAAGGAAGTTCCTGTACATCAGCAAAAGTCACTATAAACAAATTTAGAAGACAAATAATAAAATGGAAAAAATATTTGAAACACCTAAAACAGAAAAATGATTCCTATTCATAATGTGTAATAAATGTATAAAAATCAATAAGAAAAAACACAGTCTATCTAATAGAAAAAAAGGGTAAGAGACATGAACAGGAAATTCACAGAAAAAAATAAAAGCAAATAAACATAGGAAAAGATGATGAGCTCCACCAGAATCAGGGAAATGCAAACTCAAACAAGACAGCATTTTTCACATTATCAGATTGGAAAAATTTCAAAAATTGATAATGTTCAGGGTTGGCAAAGCCATAGGGGAAAAGCAGTATCTTACACGGTTTGTGAGACGGATAGAGTTTTTGGGATGACAATTTGGCAGTATCCATCAAAATTACAAGTTTGTGACTTCCTGGCTTGGCAGTTCCACTTTCAGGAATGTATCTATTGAGACTCTTGCTTAGGTACATAAAGGCACATGCAAGACCTGGGTCGCTGTGAGTTGGAATCAACTTGATGATAACCGTTTTTTGTTTTTTAAAAATACCTGGGGAGGGAGTGAAGGAAGCAACGCAGACTTGCCATCTTGGGCTCTGAAGTAATAGCAGACATCATTTTGGCCACTGGGCCCCAGAACCTCTGAACTAGAGTCAGGTAATGTGTGGGGTGGAAGGGATGAGGTTTCTAAGACTTTTTTTAGTCACTATGAACAAATGCCTTCCAGGAAAGCCCTCAGCCGTGGGCAGAAAGGGCACAGATCAGCATCGCAGCACTGGAAATAGACCAAGTAGGAGGAAGGCAGGGACTGTGTCTCTCCAGTTTCTCTAACAGACACAGCCTACTCTAATGAGTGGAGGTGGGGGGGGGGGGTCCTCCCCCTAGCCACCTGCCTCGTTTCTAAAGACCAACTCCTTAGAGCCATTTCCAGTGGTATTTTGAGCGCTGTGGGTGAATTTAGCATTGTGGTCTTATACAAAGACGAGACCAAATGGCTATAAAAACTGCAGCCGCCAATGACAAAAATTTCCTGGAATAAAAAGTGCAATTGATCTGGTCTCATCTTAAGCAGTGTTCCACAAAGTCTTACAACCACTCTGTTAGAATCACTCAAGTGCCTTTTAAAAATCTAATTCCTGGGTCCCATTTAAGATCACCCTGAATCAGATCTTTGGTAGAGGGGCCTAGGATCTGCATTGTTAATAAGCCTTCCAGGAAAATATGACTCCACTGACATTTAAGGGTCACTACCTGAAGGAGAAGGCATTGATGGTTCATTGGTAAAATTCTCATTTTCCAGGCAGGGAATCTGGGTTTGATTCCCGGCCAGTATACTTCATGCATGGCCAGCACCCATATGTCAGTAGAGGCTTGCATGTTGCTATGATGCTGAACTTCAGCAGAGCTTCCAGACTAAGATGGACTAGGAAGAAAGGCCTGGCAATCTATTTCTGGTAATTAGCCAATGACAACCCTATGGATCACATTCCCAACCAATCATGGGAGTGGTGCAGGACTGGGTTGTGTGTGGGGTTGCCATGAGTCAGGGGCCAACTTGACGGCAGCTAACAATAACAACACCGCCATAAAGGAACCCACTCCTAAATCCTTCTAATGAACTATCATGGTAAACCTAATTTTTGACAAATCTGGAGAGAGAAGGAAGCGAAGAAAACAGAAATCTTTGGATAGATTTATTTGCTTTCAAGTTGAGGTCTCTCTAAATACTTTTTCTCAAATAGAACTCGTTTTGGAAGGTGGGTACCCAAAGCCTGCGTGCTGAGGCAAGGAGGCCCACCAGGCAGGAGTGGAGAATGGAGGACAGCAGCAGTTCTCGACAGCTTGTTAGCATCCTACCTTAAGGCAGGCAGGGGATTTGAGATGAGGAGAAACTCTGGACAGTTAGTCTATATATTTTTTAGCAGCCTATGGAACTAAACATAGATTTCAGATGCATGGTAATATAGTGGAAATAGCAAGGGATTCGGAATAAGAAAGAACAAGTTTGGAATTCCTGCTGTACCAGTTACTCCTGGTTCAGTGAATTGGGACAAAGTATTTCATTTATCTCCGCCTCAGTTTCCTCATCTGCACAATGGGAACAACGTCACCCTTGGCTGGCCTATTGTGAAGATTAAATGAGATAAAGCATGTGAAATCACCCAGCCTGGCACTATCACTTGGTGGCACCAGAAGTAAGAGTATTTCTAGAGTCCTTTCCCTTTTCCCCAATGAGAGATATCAGAAGTTGGCATTACTCAAAAAAAAAAAAAGGAAGAAAGGGAGAGAAGGAGGGAAGGAGGGAGAGATGGAAGAAGGGAAGGAAAGAGAATGAGTGACAGTAACAGCAACAATAACAGAAAAAAGAAAAAGATACAGCAGGAAAAGAAAACTAGCTTGGTCCAGTTTGGCGGCTATAATATGCTACCTGCAAATAAAATGTTTCACTGCACATTTCAATTAAAACCTTTAAAGGGGTCATCATGTCACTGTAGATTGCTCCAAATAAGGAGACAGTAGATTAAGGACAATTTTCTGTAGTTACAGAGTGAAAATAATAAGAAAGTAAACACTGGGAAGCTCTTAAAGCATCGTAAATTGTTTTTTCTGCCTTCAAATGTCAAAATATCTGCCTCAGTAGATATTTTTAAATTGCATTCCTCTTTCAAGACTTTTTTTAGCCCTAGTGCCTCGCTTAGGAATAAAAGAAATAACTTAGCTGGAAACAGCACAATCTGGGGAGTGCGTGAGGGGAGTTTAAATAAATTTCAATTTGACCATCTTTCTAGATCTTGGCAGATATGACTGTGTTTTGCCACATGTATGGAAGCTGGAGAGGAATAATCTTTCTCTGTGGCCTACTGTTCCCATTGTCTGCTATGCGTAACAAGTCATCTCAAAACTCAGTGGCTTAAAATAATGATATATTATTATCACTCATAGTTCTGTGGATTGACTGGGCTCAGCTGGGTGGCTCTCAGCTGGGGTCTTTCATAGGGCTACAGTCATCTGAAGGGTCCCCGGGCTGGAAGTCTAAGATGGCTCACTCATATGACTGGCCATTGATTCTAGAAGTTAGCTGGGGACACAACTGAAGATACCAACCAGAACACCTACATGTGGCCTCTCCAGGTGGTTTGGGTTTGTTGGGCATAGTGGCTGGACTCTGAGTCCCAAGAGTGAGCATTTCAAGAGACCAGGGGGTAACAGTGTCACTTCTACTGCATTCTATTGTTTACACAGGACCATCCAAGAATCAAGTCCACAAGGCAGTATATGTGGAGATGACTCCTCGGAGGCAAGGTTCATTGGCAGGCCATCTTAGGAGACTAGCTGAAACACCTAATTAAACTGCCTATTTAAGGGTTGAATCGTGCACCGCCTCCACCCCCATATGTTGAAATTCTAATCCCCAAAACTTCAGAACCTCACCTTATTTGGAAATAGGGTAGTTGCAGATATAATTAGTTAAGATGAGACCATGAGGGTTGGCCCTAATCTCTTTAGGACTGATGTCCTTATAAGAAGAGGAGAAGAGACAGAGAGAGACACACAGATAGTAGAATGCTATGTGAAGGCAGAGAGAAGCACACGCAGAAGGCCATGTGAAGATGGAGCCAGAGACTGGAGTTATGATGCCACAAGCTAAGGAACACCAGGGACTACCAGAAGCTGGAAGAGACAATGAAGTTTCTTCCCCTAGAGCTTTCGAAGAGAGGGTGGCCCTGGAAACACGCTGAATTCAGACTTCTAGCCTCCAGAACTGTAAGAGAATAAATTTCTGTTGTTTTAAGCCATCCAGTGTGTGATAAATTGTCACAGCAGCCCTAGGAAACTAATATACTACCCTGCTCACAGGAGCATTTCTATCTTTACAAGATCAGTAACAGGGTCATTTACCATTTACTACAAATTCCAAATGGAAGCTCCACCTGCATGTATAAAAATGGGGTTACCATCAAAGGAAACAACACACATGACCAAACATTCCTCAAGAAAGTCTCCATGAGAACCCTTTTATTAGATGAGGGCCCACTGGAGACATCCATCCCTGCAGAAACTCTGATCCCAATCCCTAGACAGAAATGGAGTCAGCTTCTCTCAGCTGCTGAGCAGTCCTGGGGAAGTAAGTTGCCATAGATGATGCGTTTACATTTGGTATCTTGATAGAGCAACTCACTTCCCCTAGATGATGGAGAGAACTAGGTAATTTCTAGGCTTTCCTCCCTCCTGCCATTCCATTATTGTGCCAGTGGTTGAGGATTTTGTAGGGACCTCACAGAATGAAACATTTTCAGCTAATTTTTGGTTGCTGTAATGCGTTCTACTAAGTCCTCCCTCTCTTTTCTGTATTTTGGTTCATTTGTGAAAATAGGACAGGCAGGGTGAGGTGGAATCCAAGTTTTGTCACAGTGTGAAGTAGAGTGAAGAGAGATGCCAAGCTTGAGTCCTGGTTCTGACATTCACGAGTAGTGACAGTTGTTCCCCTTTGTTCAACCTCTTTGAAGATTTTCTCATTTGCAAAAAATACCAAACTCAGTGTTGTTGGGAGGAATAAATGACCCTACTCTAGGTCTTCTTACCACTGGGCCATTTTTTAAAAATATTGTGGCAAACATATATGCAACAACTCATTCGCCTTTTCAATATTCTTCACGTGTGTAATTAACTGATGTTAGTTATGTGTGTCATGTTGTCCAACCACTACCATAACCCATTTCCAAAATTTCCCATCACCCTTAACAGAATCTCAGTGTCCCCTAAGCAGTGATTCTCCCTTTTCCCCTCCCTCCAACCAGCCCCTGGTAACAACTAATTAACTTTGGTCTCTATATACTTGCCTATCCTAGATATTTCATATAAACCACTGGGCCATTTTTGTTGTTTGGTTTTAGTTTTTTCTTTTTTTTTTTTTAACCTTTCTTGAATGACTTAATGGTTATGGTGTACCAGTAGCTTTTAGTTACCACAAATCTCTTTGAGAAGTAGTCAGGGCATGAAGAATATGTATAAATAATAGATGAGAGAACAGAATTACAAAGCAAAGCAACCCTGTTTGCAAATTTGGACTCCAATCATAGTTTCAATCTGATCAAAAATAAGCATTGAATCACCAGCATATGTAAGGCATTGTGCTAGGCTCTGTGGAGGACAAGATTCATATTTGGTCCCGGTAATCAAAACTTCTTCTACTCTACTTATCCAGAAATCACTAAACCTGGAACTGAATGGCAGAGTGACAGCAGCAGCACAGATCAATCTGCCTGCTAAGGAGAGAACCAAAATCTTGCTTCTGCTTCGTGCACAGCAGACAGCTTGAAAAGAGTTCTACAGACCAAGCTCTGCAAACGAGGCAATTTCTCCTCCTTTCCAGGTTTTCTTAAGTAGATCAAGAACAATTCAGGAAAGATATACTTCTGAATCTAAGAAAACTGATTGACAATGATTCAAAACAACAGAAGGGACATATAAGAGATACCAATGATTGTCTTTGGCAGTTAAAACAAAAAAACCTAAAAGCCTGTTGCTGTCGGGTCAATTCCAACCCATAGCGACCCTTGAGGACAGAGTAGAACTGCCCTGTAGGGTTTCCAAGGAGCTGCTGGTGGATTTGAACTGCCAACCTTTTGGTTAGCAGTCATATCACTTAACCACTGTGCCACCAAGGCTCCTAGTTAAAACAAAAGGGAGGCTAAATCAGCGAAGAACACCAAAATGATCCATTACCACAGAGGTACTGACGGCCCACCTGGGCAAGGTACTGTGTGGGGACTGAGGAGGATTGTGTGTGTGGGCCAGGAGTGGGGGCGAATAAACAGAAGGCTTTTAAGAGCTCACAAAGTTGGAATGAGACAGATACCCGCATAACCATGACTGAAGAGAAAAAGTGCTACCACTACAAAAGCTCCAAGTTCTAAGGAAAAGCCAAATGACACTGGTGGGTGGCGTGAGAAGGACTCACTGGAGGGACGGTCACGCTTCAACCTGGCCTCCGAGTAGTGGTAGCAACAGTAAGCAACTGGGTTGAGATGAATCATAGAGTTTGTGAATGGAAGAAGTGGGAGAAAATCTAGAAAGAAGGCTGCAGACAGACTATAGAGCATTTTTAAGGCTGACCTAAAGGGTTTACATTTACTTGGAAGGGAATTGTTTCATATAAGAATGCGTGCAGTGGAAAAATGACAGAAAAACATAACTAATGGTGGTTTAAATGAGAAGGAGCTTTGTTTATTTCACACGAGAAGTCAGGCAGTCCAGTTGGTATGGTGGCTCAACGATGCCACATGAGACCCAGGCTCTTTCCATTTGCCTGGCCCCATCATTCTCCACAGGTGGCTTCTGTCCTCATGCTTATCACCTCATATTCAAAATATGGCCATTCCCCCTCTAGCTTCACGTCTGTGCTCTAGGCAGGGAGAAGGGCTACAGGTAAAGGGACATGCAGGTGAAGCTCCTCCCAAGACTTTCACTTGCATCTCATTGCCTAGCACTGTATCACCCCATCTCTAGCTCATAGGTGACTGAGAAATTGAGTATTTTGTTTCCTGCCTCTGTGGTAAAGAAAGTCACGGGAAAGGTACTTATGAACCCGTTTTCAGTAGCCAGTCCACAGTGTCTGCCATAGAAGTGGTAAACTATTGATGGTTTTGCAGCAAGGGAAGGGTAGAATTGAAGCTGCCCTTCTTGACAATTTCACTGCAATACAGAGAAAGATAAGAACTTGAAGGCTCAGGTTAAGTAATGGATTCATAGTTACATTAATAAGTGGTAGAATTAGGATTTGAACCCAGCCTGATGGCTCCCAAGCTCTTTCCATTCGCTCTTTCAAAGCTGACTCTTACGATTTGAGTCTTAAGATTGGTAGCCCGTACAGCCCTTAACAGAATTTTCTCTTAAATAGAACCATGTGCATAAGCACCAAATCTAAGAAGCCAATCATCCATCTATTCCTTTAATCCTGCTTTAATCATATCTACTTGTGTCTTGTAAGTAATCCTGGGAGAGAGTGTAATAAAGTGGAAAGAATGGGGTTTCAGAGAAAGATAGCGATAGTTTCAAATCCTAGCTATTCCTTTTCCCAATGGTGTGATTTGGGGCTAATCACATAAATTCTCTGACATTTAATACCCTTACGTGTAAAATGGGAAGAGGGATAACAATGGCAGAAATGTGTAAATTAAATAAGATAATGTGGGTATGGCAAACACCTTTAGGTTAGTTGGCCCAACCACCATTCTCAAATCCCTTCTCCCTAACCACTTCCAAAAGGAGCCCTGGTGGTACAGTGGTTAAAGCGCTTGGCTGCTAACCAAAAGGTCAACGGCCCTACCAGCGGCTCCATGGGAGAAAGATGTGGCAGTCTGCTTCTGTAAAGATTTACAGCCTTGGAAACCCTATGAGGCAGTACTACTTTGTCCTATAGTGTAGCTATGAGTCGGAATTGACTCTTCGGCAATGAGTTTGTTTGTTTTTTAGCCACTTCTATCCAGGGTATTTGTGTGTCCTCATTCTGGCCAATCAGACACAAGTGAAGTCAGCTACTTTCCTAGGAATACTCGTATTTTTCTGATACAGTTTCCTTTCTTTTTCCCTTCTTTCTTCCTGCTGATGGACATGCTGGCTGGAGCTGAAGCAGTCATCTTGCTGCCATGAAGAAAAGATCATGAAAATACCAGAGGCTTCATCGTGTACAGCATTGGCTACTGACCCACCACCACTGCCAAGCCCCAGACCTCTCATTATGTGACAAAATTAAATTCCTATTTGTTTAATTAAGATGTTGTAGTTTTATTTTCTATTACTTGCAGTTGAAAGCATGTAAAATTGCTACAGTATATAAAAGCACTTGGTGCCTAGCTGACACTCAATAAACACTACTATAATGATCATCAATATTATTGTCATTATTATTGTAAGAGAGAACACCAAGCTACAGGCTAACTTGCAGGTGAGAAGACTATCATCAAAATACAGGACCAAATATGCAATATTTCATGAAAGGTGAAAACCAAGTCACCAGGAAGGATTGAGAGTAATATAAAACCACGTTGGGTCTACAGGGATGAAAATTGTCTGCACAGATGTTAGACAAATCCAGGCTATAAGCGCAAAGCCGGGATTATAGTCAAGAACTCTCTATCCAGATGCAGAAAGAGAGCACACATGGGGGAGGGAAGCATTTGTACTGGAGAATTCTAAGTGATGGCTGCAAAACTAGCGCTCTGACTCTGGAAGAGGGACTTTGGGGCTCTGACTTAAATTCCGTGTTCGGTGTTCATGGAGATAGAGAGAAATCAAACTAGCAAAGAGAGACTGTGTCTCCTGGTAAAGAACTTAGTATTCAGGGGAGCCAAGGTCCACGGAAATGAATTTTCTGACCTTCAGAGTTCTCCCGCCAACAACCGAATGAGATGAAGTGTTAATCTATAATGTATGTTAAATGCTCCGTTTTGCATGAATCTGAAGTGCAAAATGGCATCTTATAAACAGTAGATACCGAGAAGTGAGGAAAGGCTATTTTTTTAAATAACTCCAGTGAATAAAATAGCCCTGGGCATGCATTTATATATATGTATAATTTCTTCCTAAATAAGTGACCAATGACTGCTCAAATACATAGCATAGTGTAGATCAGACAAAATCAGAGATTCCATATTCACAACTGCAATAGATCAAAATTTCTATCTACAATCCATACCATTTTTATTTATTTATACATTTCCAAAACATTTGTAACAATTTATAGAAACACATACACAACCATAGAATAAACAATAGATGAAAAGAATTTTCTCACCCAAGATCGTTGAGTATGCATGTCTCCTATGTCACCAAAACTGTAACCTGTTGCCATTGAGTCAATTCTGACTCATTGCAACCCTATAGGACAGAGTAGAGCTGCCCCGTAGAGGTTCCAAGGAGTGGCTGGTGGATTCGAACTGCCGACCTTTTGGTTAGCAGCCGAACGCTTAACCACTGCTCCTCCTATATCGCATCCCATTAAATAACAGAAGGTATATGCAAATAAGGAAAAAACCATAACATTTGTGATTCCTCACCTAGTTTTAAAAAAAGGCAAATCATTATTCCTGAAATATCACTGTGGAAATAAAATATACCCATATCTCTGAGATACAGAATAATGAGGCAAGAAGGCGGAGCAGAGAGCCAAAGAGATGAACTAAATGAAGAAGGTAAAGAGACATAGTGTGGTAGGCAGATAATGGCTGTCCAAAGATGTCCACAGCCTAATCCTCAGAAATTGTGAAGATGTTACCTTACGTAGCAAAAAGCACTTTGCAGATGTGATTAAATTAAGGATCTTCAGATGGGGACAGTATCTGGGATTCTGTGGATGGGCTCAGTGTAATGTAAACACAAGGATCCTTGTAAGTGAAGAGGGAGGCAGGAGAATTAGAGTCAGAAAGAGACTTGAAGATGCTATGCTGCTGGCTTTGAAGATGCTGCTGGCTTTGAAGGAGTCGCAAACCAAGGAATGCAGGTGATCTCTAGAAGCTTGAGAAGGCAAAGGAATAGATTCTCCCTCTTAACCTCCAAAAGGGGCGCAGCCCTGCTGACACCTTGGTTTTAGCCCAAGGAAATCCATTTCAGATTTCTGATCTCAAAAGCTGTAAGATAATAAATCTGTGTTATTCTAGGGCACTAAATTTGTGGTAATTTGTTATAGCAGCAATAGGAAACTAATTCACATGGAAAACAGAGTCAAAAGATCAAAGAGCTATGTAGTGAGAGTTCAGAAGGAAAGAAAGATACGTGGATGGAGAGTAGGATGTAACTAAATAAATAATAGAACAAAGATCTTTGAAGTGAAAAGGAACTTCAATCTTCAGAGAGAAAAGGTCAACTGAGTTCTTTAGGAAAAAAATATAGAAAATTGTGATCCCCAAGGCTAAAAAAAAAATCCTACAAGCTTCCAAAGTTGATATAAAGAAACTGTTATCACTGTCATCACTGAGTCCATTAGATATTTGTGCTAAGTATTTTACTTGTACCTTCACCACATGATGGCTTATACCATCCACTTATCCCAAACTTATAGATGGGGAAGTTGGGGCTCACTGAAGTTAAGCAGGTATACACTTACAAGTGGCAGGAATGAAATTAAAATTCAGGTCGAAACCTATGACCTTAACTGCTGGCATCAAACGTCTCATCTACAACTCAGAAAGCAGAAAATCGATGGGCTGATGACTATAAAGAACTAAGGGAAAACATTTTGAAGCTCGAGCCCAATCATTGAAGTATGGGGCAAGGGGAAATGATGTTTTCAACATATAAGAACTCAGAAAGTTTACCACCCACATAACCCTTTGTGAAAACAAAATACCAAAAAAGCTAAATTATCAGGTTGTCCTTCACCAAAATAAAGCTGAGAAACAGAAATAGATAGACTGCAAAAAAAAAAAAAAAAAAAAAAAAGAGCAATAATATCAATACTAAGTAATTTTTGAAAATATGGCACTGAAATTTGATGGGATTGTTAAGTAGGTACTTGTAAAACAGAAGAGGCACAAAGTAAAAAATTAACAATCTGGAACCAAAATTCAAGATAATTTTAATAGTACAGGGAAGGTGGTAAGGAAGAAATAAAGGGAAGATTAAAAAAAAAAAAAACACCTGGTGATACACTCTTACTCTGTTTAAGTGACGCGACTGTAGATATTGCTCAATTTTTATGAAGGTAGGACAATAATTTGTGTTTGTGAAGGGCTTAGGATGACCAATAGCAAACAAAAATACAAGGTGGAACATTTAAACCACTAAAAGGTGAAATGTAAAAAAAAAAAATACCTAAAATAAAACCACATAAAAAAGTTGGAAAAAAGGAATGGAAAAAAATTTGCTTAGCAAATGCCAGTAACAACCATAATGTGGGAGCTACAGACAAAGTACAAGTCAAGACAAAAGCATCATCTACAAACAAACAAAAAAAAAGCCGACCAACTGCCATTGAGTCAGGTCTGAGTCGTAGCGGCCCCCATAGGGTTTTGAAGGCTATAAATCTTTACAGAAGCAGACTGTCACATCTTCCCCCTGTGGAGCCGCTTCTGGTTTTGAACTGTGACGTTTTGGTTAGCAGTTGAGTGCTGTTAACCACTGTGCCACCACAGCTCCTATTCATATAAACAGTATACTTTATATTGGTAAATGTATGTTTTAATAACAAATTATAATAACTGTGAAACTTAATACCCAGGGCAATACATTATAAAAAAGGATAATAAAGGGGTATTAAAAAAAAAAAAAAAACAGAAGGAGAGATTTTTTAATTAAGTAGAAATAAAAGTAAGGCTATAGAGGATTTGAATAGCATAGTTAATCTAAAAGTAAGAAAGGGAGGGGAGAAAGAAGGAAAGAAGCATGGAGAGAGGGGAAAGAAGGGAGGGGAAAGAAGGGAGGGGAAAGAAGGGAGGGGAAAGAAGGGAGGGGAAGGTTAGAATTTTGTTGCATACATGGAGATTATGCATTCTTTTTATATGCCCACGAGCTATTTACTAAAAATTGGTTGCATTCCAGGTCACAAAGAAAATCTTCGTAAATATACAAAAGTTTAAATCAGACAGTCACATTCTCTGACCACAGTCCAGTAAAGCTGGATATTAAAACCAAAGGTATAACAATAACAACAACAACAAAATGTAAAAGAAAAGGGAAAATCAAAGTCCTGGAAATTTTTAAACACTTACCCACATAACATTTTGGGTAAAAAGAAAGTCAAAACTGACCTTACAGACTCTTTAAAAATGAAGGACAATAACAACAACTCATGCAACCTGAGGCAGAAAAGTCATAAAGAACTTCAGGTAACCAAATATTAAATGCTTCATGCAGGAAAAAGTCACTGGTTAAGAGACAAAGGAGAACAACATCTGCAGCCTATTTAATAGAGGTTTTGCACCAATCACATACAAAGAGAACCTGCAAGTTAAGAAGAGAAAATAAACAGGCCAATAGAGAAATGGGTAAAGGCTACTAACTGGCAACTCACCCATAAAGAAACAGAAACGGCCAATAAACACTGCAACGGATGTTCACGCCAGTGATGAGAGAGATGCAGACTGAGACAAGAAAGGTTTTTCCCATTAGATTGGCAAAAAATTTTTAAGTCTGATGATAACCAGCTTGGTTAGGTATATACATATATTACTTATATTTATATTTGACTATGTCTAGAGAGGGATGCCCTGGTGGTGCAGTGGTTAAAGTGCTCGGCAGTTAACCAAAACATCGACAGTTCAAACCCATCAGCCACTCCGCGGGAGAAAGAGGTGGCAACCTGCTTCCATAAAGATTTACAGCCTTGGAAACCCTATGGGAGAGTTCTACTCTGTCCTATAGGGTCACTATGAGTTGGAATCTACTCGATGGCAGTGGGTTTGGTTTTTGGTTTGATTTATGTCTAGGGAAAAGTGTAGAAGGATGCACACGGTTAAACTGTCAATACTGACTTTCTCCAGAGAGTGAGACTTAGAGCTTAACTTTATACAATCGTATTTTTTTAAGCTAAAAATGTAGCGCCAACTTGGTAATTTTAAAAAACTAAAAGAAATACATAAAAAAAAAAAAAATCAAGGTGAAAGCAAAAGTTAGACTAGGGGTAGGTGACTTCACATAAATCCAGGGCATTTGTCAAGGCAGGGTGGAGCATAAATTCAGCACTGAGCATCCTAGTGGTCAAAGCAAGAAGGATAATATAACCATTTATGTCATAGATACCATAATAACAAACGCAAACCACTGCCCTTCTCTAAAGAGGTACCATTTTGTCCAGGCACTTTGGTCTAATGGAAATTTCTCCTGTGACTTTCATAAAGCATTGTTGCAAGTGACCTTAACAACTCATCTACAATAAATATGGTTAGTTTTGTAAGGCTGTCTCTTAAATTCATTTGATTAGATCCTAAGAGGAGTAATCAAAGTCCTTCTTTGACAAAACATTAGTGAGCCCAAGTAAAATTCCTCAAACACACACATATAGCAGCAGTACCATTAAGAAAAAATCACTACCCACTTGTAAACAGTGAAGACCAACGGAATGAATGGCCAAGGGGCCATGTCAGGTGAAGCAAGCCACACACTCCTTCCTCTTAAATCAAAGCCACGACTGGAACTGGCTGAAGAGTGTGAGGACAGCCAAGGATGAAAAAAATGTTTCTAGCTTATTTATACATAAGTGTATCAAGATAATTCAAATTACCTTTATTAGCAAATGACAAACCAGTTTCTCAGCACAACAAACAAAATGCAGTAATTTATTACTTAGCAAAACATCAGGCTAATAAATTCTACCAAAGGGGCCTTTGTTATCTTATGATGTCCTGTCCTTACAATTTATTAAGAGGGTGGTAAGGAAAAGGAAGCACATGGATTAATTCTACTTCATGCCAAAGTAGGCTGAAATGTTTACCTTGCCTTGTTTTAGGGTGGGATGTAATTATTACTGCCAATGTCACATTTGTTCCTTTGCCTTCCTAGCATATGAATCAAATTTACCACTTCACCAAGCATGAAATTACCTTTTCAATACTAATTCAATAATAATGTCGAATAAATTGTGAGCAATTATCGCCTGAATCAGGAAATGCTGTCTCCCCCCTCTGTCACCTTCTTGTCACTAAGAATAGCCCTCTAAAAGGATAAAATTGATGTGGTATTTCCAAATCTGGGTGAGGAACATCATTCCAAAGGCTATTGATTGGAAACCCAAAAGCCCCCCCCCCCCCAGTATTCCTTGCATATTTGGATCTATTGGAATGTTGCTGATGCTGCCATCTTCATAATTAAAATAATAAATAAAAAAATAAAAACCCTATTAAGTCGTCCATAGGTGGTAGACATTGTAAAGGAATACAGAAGAAATTTTGTGCCTGCTGTCTAGTAAATGCTTACAATTTTAGTAGTTATAAGATCTCTTGGAAAGACCAGGAAATCAGATCATAGAATTCTAGATAGAGAATAACAATAATAATACAATAGCCGTAGTGATAGCAATTTGATAACAATTACGGTAATTCTCATAGCAAAAATAATAGCTACTTTTTATATACTTTTTTATTGTATTTTAGATGAAAGTTTACAGAACAAACTAGCTTCTCATTAAACCATCAGTACACATACTGTTTTGTGACATTGGTTACCAACCCCACGACGTGTCAACACTCTCCTCTTCTGAACCTTGGCTTTCCTATTACCAGCTTTCCTGTCTCCTCCTGCCTTCTAGTCCTTGCTCCAAGGCTGGTGTGCCCCTTTAGTCTCATTTTGTTTTATGGACTTGTCTAATCTTTGGTTGAAGGGTGAACTTCAGGAGTGGTTTCATTACTGAGCTAAGAGGGTGTCTGGGTGCCATACTCTCAGGGTTTCTCCAGTCTCTGTCAGACCAGTAAGTCTGGTCTTTTCTTGTGAGTTAGAATTCTGTTCTACATTTTCCTCCAGCTCTGTCCTGGACCCTCTACTATGATCCCTGTCAGAGCAGTCAGTGGTGGAGGCTCTGGTAGTTGTCGTCCATTAGTCCTTTGGACGAATCTTTCTCTTGTGTCTTTGGTTTTCTTCATTCTCCCTGCTCCAGACAGGGTGCGACCAGTGGAGCATCTTAGACAGCCGCTCACAAGCTTTTAAGACTCTAGACACAACTCACCAAAGTCGAATGTAGAACATTTTCTTTATGAACTATATTATGCCAATTGGGCTAGATGTTCCCCGAATAGCTGCTTTTAACGAGTTCTTATTATTGGCTCGGCATTTTGCTAAGTGCGTTATTAGTGTTATTTTATTTCATCCTCACAGCCACCCTATGAGGTACAGATGACAAAACGGAGGCTTAGGGAGTTTCAGAAAAACCCCAAGGTCACAGAGCTAATATGTGGAAGAGCTGGAATTTGATCTAAGGTCTGTCTGAGTATACAGCTCATGTTCTTTCACTCTTCCACACTAGCAGTAAAAGTCACTGAAAACACTAAGTGCATGCCTATGCAGTTTTGTAATAGATGAAATTCAAGAGCTCAGAAATTAGGAACCCAAGTCCCTGATTACAAATATTTACTTTGGTTGTCCTTGCGGAGAACCAATGATAAATGAGGGAGAAAAGGACCCTTACAAGACTCAACTTGAGGAATGAGATGACATTTATTAACTGAATTTTCTTTTTAGAAGTTGCTGTTTGCTAAGTAGTGTGTTGGGTGGTGGGGAGACAGTGGCGGCCAAAAAGATGGGATCCCTGCCCCAATGGGGCCTACAGTCTAGTGGAACAGGCAAGTGTCATTTAAATAACCACACAAATAAAGGTAAAATTATAATTGGCATCATTGCTAAAAATGAATGGTATGAGGCTCAATGAGAGTTTATAATATGGCTACGGTAAGGAATTTTGTTTTTATCCTGAAGACTGTGGGGAACTTCTGAAAGGCTTTAATAGGGCTAGTGCTGGGAGTGGGAAGGTTCTGATTTCAAAAATTCTGGAGACAGGGCATAAAATGAATTGAAAACTAGGGAGAGGGTGGACCAATAGAAGACTATTAATAGTTGTCTTGAAGAGAGATGATAGTCTGCATTAGGATGGAGCTGGAAGTATACAGAGAAATGGACAGATTCAGGAAATAAATAGGAGGTAATACTGACTTCATATAAGGCAAATCTTCCTCATGAAAATCAAATCTAGACTGTGTTCTTACCAAAAAGTGATTTTCTTTCTGACTATGATGGGGACTTTACCCATTTATTTAAATCTGCTTAATACCTGTAAAAAAACTATGTAACGGAAAGCAAAGTGACTTTTTATGTGAATTTTCTAAGTGATTTTAGTTTCAAATTAAGCAACAAAAACTGTTCAGGTTGGCTTATCTTACAGTCGATAGAGGTATGGACTCTATGAGCCTCTTTGAATACACAGAAAAAACTCAACCCATAGTTTCTTTTTTTCATCCAGAAAAAAAATTTATTGATAGATTTTCCTTCAGTGTTTCTGGCTCAAGGAATGTACATACTGTTCTCTCTCTCAGCCATCCTGGAACAAAGCCCCCTATATCAGATGTCTCCCCAGACCATCTACATATATGTTATTCCATATCATGCATGTGTTACATTTGGCTGGATTGTGCATTAAAAAAAAAAAAAAAGAATTATTATATACATCATATTCCAAATCTAAAACAAAATTAGTCCTAATACATATATGTATCTATATCTATATATATCTCATATAAAGGTATCATGTTTAGTGAAACAGTTTTTTTGCCAATTGATTCATATATATATATATATATATATATGTTTTAGTCATCAAGTGCTGCTATAACAGAAATACCACAAGTGGATGGCTTTAACAAAGAGAAATTTATTCTCTCACAGTCTAATAGGCTACAAGTCCAAATTCAGTGTGTCAGCTCCAGAGGAAGGCTTTCTCTGTCAGTTTTGGAGGAAGGTCCTTGTTATCAGTTTTCCCTTGGTCTGGGAGCATCTCAGCACAGGAACCTCAGGTCCAAAGGACACACTCTGCTCCATGCTTTCTGGGTGGTATGAGGTCCCCAATTATCTGCTTGCCTTCCTTTCCTTTTATCTCTTGTAAGATAAAAGGTGGTGCAGGCCACACCCCAGGGAAACTCCCTTTATATTGGCTCAGGGATATGACCTTAGTAAGGGTGTTACAATCCCACCCTAATCCTCTTTAACATAAAATAAAAATCACAAAATGGAGGACAACCACACAATACTGGGAATCATGGCCCAGCCAAACTGATACACACATTTTTGGGGGACCATAATTCAATCCATGACAATATATATATACTTCTTGTTGTTAGGTGCCATCGAGTCTGTATTGACTCATAGTAACCCTGTGTACAACAGAACAAAACACTGCCTGGTCCTGCACCACCCTAACAATCGTTGCTATGCTTGAGCCCATGGTTGCTGTCACTGTGTCAACACATCTCGTTGAAGGTCTTCGTATCTTTCGCTGACCCTCTACTTTACCAAGCATGATGTCCTTCTCCAGGGATTGATTCCTCCTGATAACACATTCAAAGTATGTGAGACAAAGTCTCACTATCCTTGCTTCTAAGAAGCATTCTGGCTGTACTTCTTCCGAGATAGATTTGTTCATTCTTCTGGCAGTCCGTGGTATATTCGGTATTCTTTGTCAACATCATAATTCAAAAGCATCAATTCTTCTTCAGTCTTCCTTATTCATTGTCCAGCTTTCTCATGCATATGAGGTGACTGAAAACACCATGGCTTGGGTCAGGTGCACCTTAGTCCTCAAAGTGACATCTTTACTTTTTAACACTTTGAAGAGGTCTTTTGCAGCAGATTCGCCCAATGTAATACGTTTTTTGATTTCCTGACTGTTGCTTCCATGGCTGTTGATTGTGGATCCAAGTAAAATGAAATCCTTGACAACATTAATGTTTTTTCCATTTATCTTGACATTGCTAATTGGTCCAGTTGTGGGGATTTTTCTTTTCTTTACGTTAAGGTGAAATCCATAATGAAGGCTATAGTCTTTTGTCTTCATCAGTAAGAGATTCAAGCCCTCTTCACTTTCAGCAAGCAAAGTTGTGTCATCTGCATATGGCAGGTTGTTAATGAGTCTTCCTCCCATCCTGATGCCGCGTTCTTCTTCATATAGTCCAGCTTCTTGGATTATTTGCTCAGCATATAGATTGAATAAGTGTGGAAAGGATACAATCCTGATGTACACCTTTCCTGATTTTAAACCATGCAGTATCCCCTTGTTCTATGTGTGTGTGTGTATATATATATATATATATATATACACACACACACACATACACAAACTCCTTCTGGAACATATACAGGTAGTCCCTGACTTATTATGGGGTTCCATTCCAACAATGCTGTCATAAGTTGGTTCTGAAGTAAGTTGAATACCTCTTTTTTTAGCTTTCATTATTATTGCCTTTTATTATCAGTATCTTTATGAATTTGATCTTTGGATATCTGTCAGTGAACATCTGAAAATGATAACATCAGCAAATTACATGATGCAATATTGTATGCAGTACATATTACTAATGAGAGGATGTAAAACCTGCAACAACAGACGGTCGTTAAGTGCGGTTTGTTGTAACCTGAACACGTTGTAAGTTGGGGACTACCTATATGCATATATGTTCCAGAAAAACCATGTATTTCTGGAAAGAAATACAGTTTAATATTAATAGTGATTGACTTTCAAAGGTGAGACTATATGTATGTATACAGTCTTTATCTTTTTAAGTCACAAATGGGCAGTTCACATTCAGGAGTAGATTCTTTAGTCATTACACCTACTCAGGGGTCAAACAAAAGCAGACACTTGATGTGTAGTTCCCACACTTTTCATAGACTTGGTGTTAAACTGCTTTACTTTTCCTGACCTGCTCTTTATCCTTCCATCTCATGTCAACTTTACTCATGTTCGTCTTCATTCATCTTATCTCACCCTTATGATTTCACACTTGGCACCACTTTCCATGCTACCATCTCAGCTCCTCTCCTCGATGGTAACTGGCGTTCTGTCTCAGAAATGCTACCTTAGGTCCCTTAGAGACGGAGGGGAAGGAAAGGAAGAGGAGGGGGGGAGGAGCAATGACACTAATGATGATAGCAACAGGGGCTAATTGTTGAGTATGTCTCTGTACCAGATACTGCACTGAGCACATCACATAACATGATGGCTACAATTTTTCACACTTCTGTGAGGGAGTACTGTTATTATGCCCATCTTAGACATCAACAAGTGAAGTGTAGAGAGTTTACATAACTTACTCAAGGCCACACAGCTAGAAAGCAGCGGAGCTGGGATCTGAACCCAGAGCCTGTGTGTTTAACCACTGGTATACTGCCTCTACAAATACCCTCTCTGCTTTAGCCTCGCCCCCAAAATCCCCTCCTATGGGCTCGTTTAGGCCTATAGAACCCAGATAGGCAAGAACTGTCTACACGCAGTCTGAGTGTCAATGAGAGCGCGGCCTAGATTCAGTTTCTATCTAGTACTACTTAAGAATGATGATGACAAGAAGGTACAAGTCCCCTGAAAAAGATAAATGCTCTAAACTACAAATGTTGGCAGACACACGTACGAACGCGAGCACCAAGAATTGGGTAAATTATTAGAAGCTTTCTGATATCCCTGGTATAACACTATGCACATTACTTTGAGTCCAATGTAGAAAGACGAAAAAGGAAAAAAAAAACAAAAACTATCAGTGTCATGTCATTTTTACTTTCTATGTTCCTTGCTTTTTTTTTTTTTAAATAACTTGACAAATAGCCAAATGAAAACTCCTAAAATATTAGGAGTAGAGCTTTATTAAGGAAGGAGTTAGCAGCTTAGAACTTATTCTTAATAGCCAAAATTCAGAAATACTCAACATGTCCAACATAAGAGAACATTGAGTAAACTATGATAATCTTAATAATGGTAATGATGATGTTGCCGCTGATGATAGCAGCAACTAACATTTATTGAGCCCTCATTAGGAATCATTAGGTGTATACTGACTCTCTCGTTTTCATCCTCACAAAAATCTTATAAGGTAGAGTTATACTCATTAGCAGATGATGTTTGTAAGAGTTTATAACAGAGAAACGAAAAAAGCAAGATATAAAATTGTATTTTTTGCCAGAGAAGCTACTTATGGAAAGAAAAAAAAAAAAAAACTGGAAAGAAATACAGAATAATATTAATGGTGGTTGATTCTCAAAGGTGGAGCTCTGTGGATTTTTTCCTTCTTTATTTCTTGTTTTTCTCTTCCAAGCTCTTGTTAAACTTTTATAATAGGAAAACACGAGAAACTTTATTTAAAATAAACAAGTAAGGTGGAATTTCTTTTTTTGAGCTGCCTAGGCAATGTTCATTCTCAGAGTCTTTTGGGATCTCCAGGAAACGTAGGCTAGATTTTGTTCTTCATCGGGTAAAGAATATCTCCTACAGTTCTTTCTTGGAGGCACTACTTAAGAAATTGCCAAAAGAGGAACATCGTTATAGGCTTCTTAGAAATGGAAAAATGCCTCTAGTGAATCATAAAGGCAAAGAAATAAGTCACCTTGGGTGTCTATAGTGATTTGTACTTTTCTCAGTAACTTTATTTTCATCTTTTTTATTATTATTATTATTACTTGTTCCTCACAAGAACCCTAAGAGAATAGGATGCTAGGCACTATCAATGCCCATGTTACCCAAAATGAGAGACAATGGGAATGGTTACCTGTCCAACGCCATACATGACTTAGTAAAAATCTGAGAACGGAATCCAATCTCAACTGTAAACATGGTGCTCTCTTCAACAACAGCTACTATCTGAGCAGAGTCTTGGTTACTCTTGGCTGGAAAGACAAGCCCTTCAGGCTATCAGCTATTTCAGATACGGATGGATGAAGGTCCTGTGTAATGTCTTATGTAAATTCAACATATTATAACTCGCAGCAAAATCAAAGATATCGGCTCTTTTAATCAGTCATTCATGCAACACACATTGATTGTATGTCACACCATGGAAGTGCTGGGGATGCAGTGATGTTGTCTTCAGGTAGCTCATGTTGGAGAAAGCCAACAATTAAATACAGGAGTATGGTTCAGTGGTAGAATTTTTGCCTTCCATGTGGGAGACGCCAGTTTGATTCCAGGCCATTGTACCTCATGCACAGCTGCCACACATCTGTCAGTGGAGGTTTGTGTGTTACAATGATACTAAACAGGTTTCAGTTGAGATTCTAGACCAAGCTAGACTAGAAGGAAAAGCCTGGTGATCTACTTCTGAAAATTAGCCAATGGAAACCCTGTGGATCGCAATGCTCCAATCTCCAACCAATCATGAGGGATGGCACAGGACTGGGCAATGTTTTGTTCCATTATGATAGTGGTCATAACTCAACAGCATCTAGTAACAACAACAACATAATACACTGGGATGGGTAGTGTGAAAGAAACATAATGATGTGTCATAGGCTCTCAGAAGAGGGACATGCTGCTCCTCCTTCATTTACTTATTCATTCATTCAACAAATAATTATCAAGTGTCTCTCTGCGGCCATGCTGCGTGTTGAGTTCTGAGGATCTACAATGAAGAAAAACACACACTGTTTATCCTCAAGGATATCATCTAACGAGGAAGACAGAATTAGTCAAATGATTACACAGATGTATATTAAATCACAATGCAGTAAGTATGGCAAAGGACAGTTAATTAGTGTTACAAGGAGCACATGATCTATTCCTTTTGATTCAAGGGAGAGTTTCTGAAAAACCCTCTGCTAGAAACTGAGAAATTCTGTATTCTCTCCAAGGCTTGGACATTCATAGGAGTCTTCAGGTACTGATCAGAAGTAGGCTATTCAAGAATGCTTATATTCTTATTTATAATAATTTGATCCAAAAAACTCATTGCTGTCGAGTCGATTCTGATTCATAGTGACCCTGTAGGACAGAGTAGAACTGCCCCATAGGGTTTTCAAGGAGTGGCTGGTGGATTTGAACTGCTGACCTTTTGGCCAGCAGCTAAGTTCTTAACCACTGTGCCACCAGATTCACTGTATCTTATCACATGACTACTTTATTCTCCCCCTGACCCTTCCCCTGCTCATGCGTATAACCTGTTGCCGCTGAGTTGATTCTAACTCATAGTGACCCTATAGGACAGAGTAGAACTGTCCCATAGGGTTTCTAAGGAGCAGCTGGTGGATTCAAACTGCCTACTTTTTGGTTAGCAGCCCAACGCTTAACCACTGTGTCACCAGGGCTCTCCCCATGTATCTAGCAGATGCTTATCCTCTTGTTCTCAAATGTATGGAATGTGGAGTTACAATGTCCCTCTCTTCTCAACAAGCTGGGGACACACTATTGAAGGTTAGGGAGAAAACTGCAATCATATCCACATTACTCATGGTAAAACATTAGTTCCTAACCTGAAGCATCTGAAGGTAACAGATGGCATCAGTACGCTTATGTCAGAAGAAATGCAAACCTGATTATACTCTTTTTGATTTTTTCCCCTTCTACATGAAGCATGCTGTAGCCACGTCGTAGAATACAGTGATGCATCAAAACTTAATTAGCCAACACTTGTACCCCGTCTACATTATGTTGGAAACTACATTTTCAAGAGCAAGAGAAAAGAGCTCAAAATATTCTAGCAGGAAGGGAATCCTTAGAACAGAAAGGAGGGAGAATAATGCAATATGCTGTTTTATATTACCAAGGCCTTAATTCTTCCTTGGATAAGCAGAAGCGAAGAGAAATTTTCTCAGTTTCCTGGGCGAAGTAAGGTTGTCATAGCTTCTACATAAAAATAAGAAATCCATGACCTGTCATGTGTATGTGTACTTATGGGAAGACAAGAGGATAGTATATTTGAAGTAAGTACTGTCCTTGCTTACCTGAGATGGGTCATAGGGTGGCCAACCACTCAGGTTTGCCCAGAACTCAGGGGGTTTCTGGGATGCAGGAATTCCAGTGCTAAAACAGGGAAAATTCCACACAAACTGAGATGAGTTGGTCACCCTAGATGCTGAAAAGCTGTGGTTATAAAAGAACTGCTTTTACAGATTTAGAAAGGTCATATCAACCACGTCAGTGCTGTGCACTCCCCTATCTCCACTGACAAATGTGGAGGAATGAAGCCACCTATTCATAGGAACATCAGAGGAGATCTTTCTTGTTCTATACTGGCTTGTCTTCAAATCCCTCACTCCTCTCCCACCATCTTTCTTCTTTTGTGGCTCAACCTCTTGCATCTTAGCTGCCACTCTCACAGCTTCCAGACTGAAGACAATCATCCTGGTGCAGCTGGAGAAGAGTCTCCCAATTTCATCCATTTTCTGGATGAATGTAGTAGGCTGAGAGCTCTTTTTATATATTCTAAGAATTTTTAGTCCATGGAAGCAGCAGTCAAGAAACCAAACAATGTATTGCATTGGGCACATCTGCTGCAAAAGAGCTCTTCAAAATTTTCAAAAGCAAAGAAATCACTTTGATGAAGAAGGTATGCCGAACCAAGCCATGGTCTTTTCAATAGCCTCATATGCATGCGTAAGTTGGACAATGAAAAGGGAAGACAGAAGAAAACTTGATGGGTTTGACTTGTGGTATTGGCAAAGAATATTGAAGTAGATTGTCAGAAGAATGAACAGATCAGTCTCAGAAAAAATACAACCAGAATGCTCCTTAAAAGTGAGGATGGCAAGACTTCAGCTTACATACTCTGACCATGTCATCAGGAAAGACCAATCACTAGAAAACAACATCATGTTTGGTAAAGTAGAGGGTGAGTGAAAATGAGTGAAACCCTCAATGAGATAGATTAACACAATAGCCACAACAGACTCAAACACACCCATGATCATAAAGATAGCACAAAATCAGAAAATGTCTCGTTCTGAGTTGGAGTTGATTTGACAGCAACTAACCACAGCCAGGATTTTTAACTAGGGCACAGAAAAAAAAATTGTGAGATAAACTTTCAAAGTCACAAAAAGACCTTAAAAATCTCATAACAAAAAATATATATTTGGAAATTTCTTATACAGTGAAACCTGTGAGAGCTGGAATTCGATGGGACTGCCTTGTTTTTCTGGATTTTGGAGGTTTTCTGCGTTTGACAGGGTGCTGTCTTACCACTGTTCTATCGCTCTCTATTAGTGGAAAATATTTGCGTTTTCCTTCTCTGGTGGGTTTCCACCTTACATAGGTTCTGGCTTTCGCAGGTTTTACTGTATACACGTGGAGCTAGTTCTCTCTCAATTTCCTTATTTATGAATTATATCCCCGAGAGGGTTGATCCCTCCTCTAACCCACACCTGACTCCTTTTTGCCTCTTCTGTTTGCACTCTTGATGAGGAAGCCTCTATCCCGGGCTCCTTCTTTTCTCAAGGTAGTAGGAGGCAGTGAGTGGAATGCAAATCACATGCATTTTGGAGCTCTGAGTCTGCTTTAGGGCTGGGTTCAGCTCTGCCACTTTTTAGCTGAATATCTTTGGTTGGATTTTTTCATAGCCCTAAGCCTCGGTTTTCTCACTGCATTGTCAGAGATTTAAAAACATTTGGAAAGTAATATTTACATGTCCCCAACCTTCTAAGGAGTCTGTTTTATTTGCCCTGATGTTCAACTTGATAATCATGAGACAGACAAGATTCTCAACCATCAAAGAAAAATGCGAGTAAATTCCCTATGTTCTCTTCATTAAGGCAGGTAGGTAGTTGAAGATTAGCCTAAGATTGGAAATCAAGAATGTTATTATACATCAGTGCCCCAGAAATTGCAGTTGACTAGATTTCTCCCCTGTGGAACTAAGAAAGCTGTGGAGTTGGAAATGGGACTTAGACCTGGAGTTAGAAGTGCTCGGGCAAATGAGTCTCACCGAGTATCAGGTGGAGATAATTCCTTCCTACCTTACGGGATTGTTGTGAGGATTAAGTGAGAATTGATCTAAAAGCATGTGGTACAGAGTAAGTACTCAAAGACTGTTAAGTTGAGCTCACTTCCTTTTTCCCCTTGATACAAGGAATCATATGAGGCATTGCTGGTTCAGTGGTAGAATTCTCGCCTTCCATGTGGGAGACCTGTGTTTGATTTCTGACCAATGTATCATATGCAGACATCACCTGAACAGGTTTCAGTGGAGCTTTCAGATTAAAATGGACCAGGAAGAAAAGTCTGGTGATGTACTTCTGAAAGTCAGCCGATATAAACCCTTTAATCACAATGGTCCGACTGATCTGCAACAGATCATGGGATAGCACAGGACTGGGCAGTGTTTCCTTCCATTGTGCATGGGGTGGCCATGAGTTGGAGGCCACTCGATGGCAACTCACAACAATTCTCTTGCTTCCCTCCTACTTCCTTAGAGTCTAGGGTCCATCACCACAACCAGCCTGTTATCTACATCTCCACTCCCTTGTTCTTCTCTCCTTTCGTCAAACTCACCTGCCACACCCTAGGGCTGCTTGGACACAACTCTCTACCTACCATGTTCCTACAAGCAGCTGAGTGAATCCGGGTAAGTATATACAACTATATTTCTATTTGTAACCGTAACTCTCAAGCGGGCCTCAGCACTGCCTCGCAATCCTACCACATTGCTCGAGTCAATTCACTCTTCCACATTCCGGAATAACTATTTTATACCTCTCCTCAGTCCTCAAACTTCCTGTTCCCACTCCTTATGCTCAGCTGATGACCTTGATTCTTATTTGAGTGAGAACGTAAAACAATGAGTTGCAGAACTGCTTTCATCTTCCACAGCCAAACCCCCTCCCCCCGACCCTGCATTTACACCCAGGTCCTCCTCTTTTCTTCCTGGTATGGGATGAGTTGGGCCTTCACACTGGGCCAGCACTTCTTCTTTTGCACTGGATCCCACCTTCTCTTGCCCTAAGGAGGACTTGACTCCTACAGGTAATCCAGTGTATTGGACTATTCTAATCAGCACATAAACATGTTGTAATATGTCCCATTGAGAAACAGATCCTTATTTTGACTTTCATCCCTCTCTAGCTACCCTCTTCCCCATTTTTCTGCTCCCCTTTATAGCAAAAATCCTTGGAACAGTTTTCTATGCACACCATCGTCACTGTCTCACTTTACACTCTTCAACCCACTCCAGGCAGGGTTCTATCCCCACTCTTCTACTGAAACTGCAATTCTCAATGACTTCTATTTCACTAAATCCAGTGATCGGTCGACTTTATTCTTCATTTGCGTTTTATGGCACCACATTCTCTGAATTTCCCTCCTTTCTTACTGGCTGTCCCTTTTCAGTCTCCATTGCTGCTGCCTCCTTTACCTCCCACTCTCTAAATGTTGGGATCCCACAGAGCTCAATCCTTAGCCCTCGTCTCTAACTATATTCACCCCCTTGTTAGTCGAACTCAGGTCCATGGCTTTAAATGTCTGTGATATACTGAGGACTGCCACATTCATATCTCCAGCCCCATCTTCTCTCAAGGACTTTAGGCTTGTGCATCTAGCTCCTATTGGACATCTCTATTTGCAAGCTCTAAGTCGTAGTCCACTCGATGATATACAACAACAACAGTTTGCCTGTTTAAACGGTATCTCAAACTCAGTAAGTCTAAATCAGAATCTTGATCTTCCCTCCTCCCTACCAAAACCCAATCCTCCTCCAATCTTCTTTACCTTTAACACATTGAACCACTCAGTTGACTGTACTTTTTCTCCCACACCCTACATCCAAACCATCCATAAGCCCTGCCGGTGGTACCTTTGAAATAGATCTCACACAAAACCACTTTTCAACACCTGGTATCTACCAGCCAGCATCAACTATCTTCTAGATGCTGTGATGGTTTCCTATTGTTCTCCCTGCTGCCGTCCTTGCCTGTAGAGCTGACGTTACACATAGCACTTTTAAAAACTTAAATCAGGTCATGTCACTTGTCTATTTAAAACCCTCCGATAACTTCCCGTTAACACTCAGCACTACAACCAAACTCCTTCCCATGGTCTCTGAGGTTCTTCATCATCAGGCCCCTGGCTGCTTCTCTGACCTCATCTGCAACTCTGATTGACCCCCTGCTTATTCCCTTTATCTGTAGGGATCTTCTTCTTGTTTCTTCTTTCTGTACCACCTCATCGTCTTCACGCAGACACTACCTTTGGCTGAATAACCTACTTCCTCACCTTCATATTGCTCGATTCCTCACTCTGCTTAGGTTGGCTCAAATGTCACCTCTTCAAGGGGATCCTCCTGGCCACCCTATTAACATAGAAACATTCAGTCCTTATTCTTTACTCTGTTTCATTTATTTTTTTAACTTACCACGTTAAAAAAAAATGTGTACATGTATGTGTGTGTGTGTGTGTATGTATGTATGCATGTATCTATTTTATTTTTTTTTATTGTACTTCAGGTGAAGGTTTACAGAACAAATAGTGTCTCATGAAACAGTAGTACACATATTGTTTTATGACATTGGTTAACAACCCCACGACATGTCAACCCTCTCCCTTCTCGACCTCTTTTTTTTTTTTTGGTGAAAATATACATAGCCAAAGATACACCATTTCAAAAATTTCTACATGCACAGTTCAGTGACATTGACTACGCTCTTCCAGTTGTGCTGCTATTCTCACTTTAGATGAAGGTTTACAGAACAAAATAGTTCCTCATTAAACAGTTAGTACACATGTTTGTCCTATGACAATGGTTAAGAACCTCACAACACATCCACACCATCCTTACTCGACCTTGGGTTCCCTATCACCAGCTTTCCTGTCCCCTTCTGCCTTCTGGACCTTGTCCCTGGACTGCTGTGCCTCATCAGTCCCATTTGGTTTTATGGGGCTGTCCACTCCCCGGCTGAACGGTGAACCTCGGAAATGACTTCATCACTGAGCTAAAAGGGTGTCTGGGGGCCATACTCTCGGGGTTTCTCCAGTCTCCTTTAGGCCAGTAAATCTGGTCTTTTTTTGTGAGTTAGAATCTTGTTCTACATCCTTCTCCAGCTCTGTCCAGAACCCTCTGTTGTGATCCCTGTCAGAGCAGTCAGTGGTGGTAGCCGGGCACCATCTAGTTGTACTGGACTCAGTTTGGTGGAGGCCTTGGTAACTGTGGTCCATTAGTCCTTTGGACTAATCTTTTCCTTGTATCCTGTTCTCTTCATTGTCCCTTGCTCCCGAAGGGATGAGACCAGTGGAGTATCTCAGATGGCCGCTCACAGGCTTTTAAGACCCCAGATGCTACTCACCAAGGTAGAATGTAGAACATTGCCTTTATAAACTGTGTTATGCCAATTGAGCTAGATGTTCCCCGAGACCATGGTCCCCACAGCCCTCTGCTCAGCAATTCAGTCCCTCAGGGAGTTTGGATGTGTCTATGGAGCTTCCGTGACCTTTCCTTGTACAAGTTGTGCTGGCTTCCCCAGCATTGTGTACTGTCTCACCCTTGCATGTATCTATCTTTTTGCTAGTTTGTTTAATGTCTGTTGCTGCCCAGCTCCTCCCTCAAGGCTGAAGAACTTATTCCTCTAGTTGCTGGGAGTGGTGTCACTGGTACTCCTTAGCAGCCAGCCCTCTTCCAGAATTGCCGTTACCCTTTAGTCTCCTGGTCCAAGATAGTCCCCCTTTCCCACAGATCCTGCAACCAGTGACTGGCTGATGCGCCTGTTTAAAGGCCTGGCCCTTCACTCCAATGGGGGCCATCTCAGCTAGAGCCTTTGTGGAAACTGCATCGCAGGTCACCTTCTCCTTCTGCCCTGACTTTCTTCATCCCATCCCCTACAGGGGTTAATCCCAACAAATATGCTGAACACAAATGTCCATCCCAAAGTCTGCTTCCTGGGGAAGCTGACCAGTGATATCTCCATTAGAATGCAAGCCCCACCACTGTTGGGAACTCCTCTGTCTTGTTTTCATCCAGAGCCTAGAACAATGTCTGGCATATAGCAGGGGTTCAACATATAGTCAGTGAATAAATTAATAAAGTGGCAGAGCAGTGATCAGACCCCGTTCTGCACAATTTCAAAGCCTGTGTTCTCTGCCCCACACTACACTACCATCCAGGCCTCTCTAACTTATAATTTGAGATCCAGTTCAATTTGAAACTCTGCCCTTGCTTCTGCACGCACCTGGTGCCAGATGAAACCTGCAGTTAGCTAAGGCACGAAGATTAATTGAAAGTACCCATTTCCACAAATGGTGAACCTGGGAGAGCTCATGCATGGCAGTGTAATTACTTTGGTGGCATCGACACATCAGAAGGCCCCTGGAGAGCCCAGAATCAGGCTCAGCTCAAGGTTTCCATCTTAACTTTGAATTTCCTTGGGCCTCTTTCACTTGAAGTCAAACAACATCATTTTTACAAATTTTGAGTGTGTGAATAATTTCTCCTTTTCTTCAGCTCTGGTATGTAAACTAGCATTAAAGACCAGAATATTTATCATGTTGACAGCTCCTGCCTGCTAGATTAAATTTTGTTAGGAAGCTGAGTTTTCCTCTGAGAGCATTTGACTCTATATCAATTTATTCTTGACTTCCATTTTAGACACTTTTGGCACTAGCCAACTCCCCCCAGAATGTACTGGGAGGCAGCCAATAGGAATATCTGAGGATACTGACCACCCTAATTTCTGGCTATCAGGGAAATATAATTCAGGTACTAAATAAAAAGCCAGTTCAGCTAAGGAATGGTGCTGAATGTTCCAAGTGACTCCTGTCACTTCCACTGGGTTAAAACCCACAGTGTCACAACTCATATTCCATTGATGTGTTTAGTACCTACTTTACCAAATCACTAGGAAAGCTGTGTGCTGGGACATCTGTCCAGGTGCAGAGAGAATCAAACTCTGATTATGCTAATCTGATATCGATTCAAGGACATTAGTAAAAATAGGCCCTTCTCACTGAATAAAATGTCCTTGGCTTTCATAACTAATTTCTTGACTATCTGGTTTTCTACAATCGTCAGAGATACAGCTGTCTTTATGTTTTAGGGAAGGCCATTTCTCAAGTGAATGCATGCACAAGCACACAAAATGTTTCCGGCCAGCGAGGCTGTCTTTTCTACAGTCAGTATTAACGTGCAGCCATTTACTAGTCACGGGTGATAGAAGGTGAGAGGTGTACTGAGATGGCACTTTCCTGACCCCTGTTAAGGATGAAAACTCATTTTCCCAGTCAAAGTCACACCGAGTAGGACAAGATGCCACCTGCATCTGCAGAATACACATAAGGGGAACTCGCTTTCTCCAGAATTGGGGCCCAGGCTTGCACTTAGTCACTATTTTTCTACGGAGTGTAGCTTCCTGAACTGAAAGACACACAAGTCAGACGAAATTCAGAGGTAAACGCTGCCAGTTCAGAGTTATTTTGAGATACTGACGATACCGAAGAAACATGATAATATTAACTATGAAAACAACCCCTTTTATAAGAGCAAAATTACAGTCTTGAGATGAGACTGAATGTGTCCATTTCCAATCATCCATTCAACAAACCAAGAGCTCGTTTCAGGGAATCTTCTACGTATGTTCTTTTGAAAGCTTTCTCTTAGAGTCAACTGGAGGCTCAATTTTTTATAGTTTCCTAGAAAAATCATCTTATACTCTTAGACGATTATTCAGTACCTCTGAGATGCGCAGGATTCATTCTTCTGCAATGCTGTCATCTCATCCGTGTTAACTGTAGAAGGTAACAAATGGGTCAAGAGAGACCCCTCTCCTTGCTCATGGGCCAGCCTGTAGCCTCCTCCTCTATTTTCACTGCACCGGCTCTTTTAAATTCTGCAACTTCTTCCATTCTGCATGCAATCGGGAATATATTTGGCTCCAGTTTTTGAAACTGTAGATATGTAATGAAATGTTTCCCCACACTATCGTGCTTAGTTCAGCTGCTCCTTCTTGTATCTGTTGCCTTTTCTTTTGAAATCCTGGTGACTGAAGCTATTTAAACTAGACCCACTAGTCAGTAGCAGGGTGATAGGAATTAACAGCAAAAAGGGACACGTAGGTTTTTTTGTGGGTTCAGGCTGTGGGGTGGGGGAGGAGAGGCTTAGGGAAGAGGATGGTGTCTGAGGGGAGTTTTAGAGACAATGAGCTAAGTCCCCACTAATCCTGCCCTTAAGCTCTTTTAGAAAAGTTAATCTCAAAAGATTTAGTTTAATTTTGACTATAAACAGAATATCCTACCAACAGTAATTAATAAAAATAGAGAGCAGAGAAACAGACCAGTCGATTTCTCTCTTCTTAATCAGATACCCATGAACGCACGGCTTTATCTATGTTTTGTTTGCCTCCTATCCTGCCTCATCCCACAAAAGACTTGATGTAGCTTACAGAAAACACATTATATATAACAAAAAAGTCAAAACAGGCTAAAGAGAAATTAGAACTGAACGGCAGGATCCAGAGAGTAATTCAGCAGGTTTTAAAATCCCACTGATTTTATTATTGGCTCTGAAGGTCTTGGCACTCAAAGGGAAACAGACAACACAGTTACCCAGTTCTCATGGAGGGGGAAAGAAAAGAAACACATCAGCTGTCCAAGGGAAGCCAAGTTTCTCCTATAGCACTTAGTGTTAAAGAAGTTTCTCACCTGGGACTTCCTTCGGAAGATCCAGTGACACACCGTCCTTTACAAAAGGCCAGCAGCAATTAAAGGGTCGATACCCTTCCCCAAAACTGCTCATAAACTTGAGTTTTGTAAAGCAAAATGAATCATAAAGACATCTGTTACTGGGGAGAAGGAGCAAATTTTGGTCTGTGTCTCTTTTGTGGACTAAGAAGTACAGTCATACCACTGGCAAAAATCACATTGACTCAAATCAAGAGTATATGGGTAGCCTCCGTTGACATAATTTCCAGGGGCAGCTATTTTTTATGTTAAATTAAAATTAAATTGTAGCAACACTATAGTCAAGGCACAGTAGTAGAAGCATCCCAATCGTGTGATATTCATTGATATTAACTCTACTTTACAGATCAGAAAACAAGCTCAAGGAGGTAAAGTAACTTGCTTAAGGACGACTAGAGTCCAAGTGTGCTGTTTTTGTCTACGCAGCCTGCTACCTTCATAGTTAATTTACTGAACTCCATACGCTATAGTCACTAAAAAGCAAATGACAACTGGGAAAAAAGAAAAGAAAACTTGCCTGCCATTTCTCTTCTTCATAGCTAAAGACAGAGTTTCCTAACATCGGTGTCATAAAGCGAACACATCCTAAGCCTTAAATTTGCTTTTCAAATACCAGTATTTCAGAGGCTGATTACCTGACTTCAATAATATGTCTCAGACCTTGCACTGTGTGTGCAATGAGAGGGAATATTTTCATCCATTATAAGAGGCTGTCAGAGAAAAAACATTTTCCTGATATCATACCCAAGAGAACAGCGTGTGATGCAACATTATCATATTTTACTGAACTTTCATATACTCTGTGCAGTATAATGTATATTTTATCTTTTGAAAAGCCTTGGTAACAAAAGGATAAACTATCCATCTAAAACTTAAAGTGCATTCTAATAATGCTGCATTCACATTAACAGCATTGAAAAAAATTCACGGACCTATCGGCGCTGGAAATGAATATCCCTCATAAAAGAGGAAAAACTCAGCCCCATGGTTTGTCCACTCTTTATCACAGGGGACAGGTGGAAGCTAAGAGGCAGAGTGGAGAGCAGCCATATATAAAAGTTTCCTCCCAGTTGGTGGGGTAGTGGGGGAGGAATTTCTTTCCTGTGCACAGGGAGTTAAGTATAGGTTTAATTTGCATATTCCACTAGAATCTCTCTCTCTCTCTCTCTCACACACACACACACACACAAACCCCAGTGCCATCAAGTAGATTCAGACTCATAGCTACCATACAGGACAGAGTAGAACTGCTCCATAGGGTTTCCAAGGCTGTAATCTTTTTTTTTTTTTAATTGTATTTTAAGTGAAAGTTTACAATTCAAGTCAGTTTCAATTGTGCTTTAAGTGAAAGTTTACAATTCAAGTCAGTTTCTCATATAAAAATTTATACATACATTGCTATGTGACCCTAATTGCTCTCCCTATACTGTGACAGCACACTCCTCCTTTCCACCCCGGATTTCCCATATCCATTTAACCTGCTCCTGACCCTCTCTGCCTTCTCATCTCCACTCCTGACAGGAGCTGCCCATTTAGTTTCATGTATCTACTTGAGCTAAGAAGTACACTCCTCATGAGTATCACTTTATGTCCCATAGTTCAGTCTAATCTTTGGCTGAAGAGCTGGCCTTGGGAATGGTTTTGGCTCTGGGCCAACAGAGAGTCTGGGGACCATGTCTTCTGGGGTCCCTCCAGTCTCAGTTAAACCACAAAGTCTGGTCTTTTTACTGGAATTTGAGTTCTGCACCCTACTTTTCTCCTGCTCCATCAGGGACTCTCTGTTGTGGTCCCTGTCAGGGCAGTCATTGTGGTAGCCAGGCACCATCTAGTTCTTCTGGTCTCAGGCTGATGGAGTCTCTGGTTTATGGTTTATGTGGCCCTTTCTGTCTCTTGAGCTAATATTTTACTCGTGTCTTTAGTTTCTTCACTCTCCTTTACTCCACGTGGGTTGGGACCAATTGCTGCATCTTAGATGGCTACTTGATAGCTTTTAATTTAAGACCCCAGATGCCAAGGCTGTAATCTTTATGGAAGCAGATTGCCACATCTTTCTCCCATGGAGCAGCTGGTGGATTCAAAACAAGGACCTTTCGGTTAGTAGCCAAGCACCAGGATTCCTTCTAGAATCACAAAGGCACTGGTTTCCGCCACTAAGAGACATTTTCATAAAGGTTAAAGGAAACTCTTAAGAAACAAAGAAGGGGACTTCAGAAATGACAGTGAAATTCCCAAAAAAAGCAGGGAGAGGAAAGGCACAATTTCACAGGTAGAAGAATCTCTAGGTGGAAGTGATGGCTCAGTGGCAGAATTCTAGCCTTCCATGTAGGAGACCTAGGTTTGTTTCTGACCTATGAACCTCATGCAACCCGTCTGTCTTTTGTGACTTGTGTGTTCCTGTGATGCAGTACAGGTTTCAGTGGAGTTTCTAGACTAAGAGAGACCAGGAAGAAAGGTCTGGTGATTTATGTCCAAAACATCAGCCAATGAAAATCCTATGGATCACAGTGGTCCAAACCCACAGTGCATAGACTTGCCATGAGTCAGGGGCCAACTTGATCGCAGCTAACAACAACACTAGAAGATACTGAAGACATATGCCCCAGTGCGAGGCATTTTTTTGTTGGGGCCTGAGAGGCGGCTTCTGTATCCCACCTGGCGTAATCACCCAGATGGTTTTCAGGTAAGTCCTCAGGGGACTTTTTAATTTTTTTGTCAGATGTACCTATGAAACTGGGAAAGCCAGGCTATCTTCTAGGGCAACTCAAAAAACAAAAAAAAACTAAAGTCCCTTCAAGATCAGAGTGTCCTAGCTTGAGGAAAAGGCCTTTACTTGGTTTGGAGAAATAGCACTGCAAGAGGCAGAGTAACAAGAGTCATGCCCCAGCAGTGCTTTCAGGAGCAGTTTACAGTCTCTTTAGGTAGGAGAACCAGGAGTGACTCCACCTCCATGTACACCAGCCTCTGAAGAAGCATGTGTTACCCAAAGCCATGGAGAAGGGAGGAGCCTGGGAGGCTGGGCTGAGCCAAATACTATTGCAATCGCAAGCCTTTGATTTGATTGCACAATGTGGGTGGCACAATGGTTAAGCGCTTGGCTGTTAACCAAAATGTTGGTGGTTCAAATTTACCCAGCTGCTCCATGGGAGAAAGACCTGGTGATCTGCTCCCCTAACGATGACAGCCTAGAAAACCCTATGGGGCAGTTCTACTCTGTCTCATGGGGTCTCTATGAGTCGAAAATCAACTTGACAGCACATAACAAAACAACAATGTCTTAGTCATCTAGTGTTGCTATAAAACAAATACCACAAGTGGATGGCTTTAACAAAGAGAAATTTATTTTCTCACAGTCTAGTAGGCTAGAAGTCCAAATTTAGGGCGTCAGCTCCAGGGGAAGGCTTTCTCTCTCTGTCGGCTCTGGAAGAAGGTCCTTGTCATCATCAATCTTTCCTCAGACTAAGAGCTTCTCTGCACAGGAACCTTGGGTCCAGAGGATGCGCTCTGATCCTGGCACTGCTTTCTTGGTGGTATGAGGTCCCCAACTCTCTGCTTGCTTCCCTTTCCTTTTATGTCTTGTAAGAGAAAAGGTGGTGCAGGCCACACCCCAGGGAAACTCCCTTTACATTGGATCAGGGATGTAACCTTAGTAAGGGTGTTACAAACTCACCCTAATTCTCTTTAACATAAAATTACAATCACAAAATGGAAGACAACCATACTATACTGGGAATCATGGCCCAGCCAAATTGATACACACATTTTTGGGGAGACATAATTCAATCCATGACAAACAACATTCCTGGTATCACTTGGGAAGTGCTATGGATTGAACTGTGTCCCCAGGAAAGATGTGTTGAAGTCCTAACCCCTGTACCTGTGAATGTGATCTTGTTTGGAAATAGGGTCTTCGAGATGTTATCAGTTAGGTTAACATGAGGTTGTTCAGGGACGGAGTGAGTCTTAATCCTATCTGAGTGGTGTCTTATAAAAGAGGAGAAAAGACAAATAGACAATGAAGGAAGATAACATGTGAAGACAGAGCTGCAAGCCAAGGAACACCAACGACTGCCAGGAGCCACCAGAAGGTAAGAGATAGAGGCATGGAACAGTTTCTCTCTCAGAACCCTCAGAAGGGATCAGCGTGGCTAATACCCTGATCTCAGACTTCTAGCCTCCAAAACTCAGACACTAAATTTCTGTTCCTTAAAACCACCCACTTAGCAGTATTTTGTTATGACAATCCTAGGAAACCAAGACAGGAACTAAGGGTCACCCTTGAATTCCTTTCAGTCTTAACACTGGATGTGAACAAGAACAACCCTAAAATTTCCATCCATTGCATCTTTATTATCCATGGAGGACTGAGGGCTGACTGGGAAACGAATGGCAGGGATGTGTCTGCTCTGCTCCTGCTAAATTATGCACATCCTACGAAATGACTTAAACTGTGACTGCCTAGGAGAAACAGGGACAGGCCATCGACGTTGGCCAGTCCTTTGAGGCTCATGACTTTAAACGTTATTTCTGATCTGCTCTGGGCCCTGAGGAACTTGGAAATGTGACCAGCAGGGTTTCCAAAGTGCAATTCATGTTCTTTGGAGAGAATATCCCAGATGGAGAAGCACCAAGGTGTGTCCTCATCATAAAGCAAGAGACAGCAGAAGAGAGAGAGGAGAGGAGTTAGAGAAAGCACCGCCACCCACTATATAGAGAGAAAGCATACATATTTGTGTCCTAGAAATCAAAACTGCATGTCTTTTTCCTGACTCTGTATCTGCCAGAACTGGTACAATGAAAACAATAACTATCTTAGTCATTTTATGTGGCAGCCTTTTGATGAAGGATGTAGGAAAATTAACTACCCATTCAGAAATGACATTCAGAAGTGTTTTACCACATTGCCAAGGAAGAGAGTGTCAGCCAGGTTACAAAGCAACCTACAGCACCAACTCCAAGGATGAAATACGTATGGAGATAAAGCTAACACAAACAGGCTTCACAGATGCAGTGAACAGGCTGAGACACTGTAAGAACCTGGGAGTAGGGCTCCCGCCTTTCCTCACTTTCTTCAAAGAGGGCAAAGAGAAGGGAGGCCAAAGATAAGGGTTCCAAGCCCATGCTTCTTCTTCCTACATCCTTGATATAGATGGAAAATATTTCTCACCTGTCTTCGGCTTTACTGTAACATTCTGGAAAGAGATACAGTTGTGGAGTCAGACAACCTAAGTCCACACAATTCAGTTCTGTTCCTTGTCATTCCTGTAACTCTAGATAAATTATTTAACAAGTCTACATTTCTGTTTCCTGGTCTGTAAAACTGACCATTTCAGGTTGCTTGGGGAATTAAATGAGATAAAATATGTATGTCTAAATGGATGCAGTAGGAAAAGGAAAAGGAAGGCAACCAAATATACTGAGTACTCTGAAATCCTAGGACCCGGGGCATTTTCACTCATCTATTTATTATTTTGGAGTCCCTGGGTGGTACAAATGGTTAATTTGCTTGGCTGCTTATCAAAAGTTTGGAGGTTCAAGTCTACCCAGAGGCTCCTCACAAGAAAGGCACGATGATCTACTTCTGAAAAATCAGCCACCGAAAACCCTATGCAGCACAGCTCTACTCTCACGCACGCGTGGTCGCCATGAATCAGAACTCACTCACTGGCAACTAGTTTATTTATTATTTTATTTAATAAACATTTATGAAGTGTTTTCTATGTTCCAGGAATCTTGCTGCTAACCAGAAGCTGTCTGCACAGCCAAAAAATTCGTGGGCCAAAAGGGACCCAGACTACAGGTTGAAAGGGCCATCCTTATTCAAGAGCCTATGCCTCCTATCTGTTGATGTTTTAAGTGCACAGTCCACTTGGGAGATACCAGACCCCATGGTAACTGGCAAGGACAATTTGTTCCCAAACAAATTTTGTTGCTCCCACTTGAACGCCTGCATCAGAGGACTCTGGCTGTTATTAATTCACTTCTGAAAGGTGATCGATGCTTGCACTTTTCCCTTCAGTTATATCAGTCCCACTCCATTAAAAGGCAAATTAAAGGTCTCACCAAATGCATAATTACAGATATTTGCGTAACACTCGACTTTCTCATGTCTTCACAAGTCCTTTAATTTTATATTTCTAATCGCAGAGTACAGCAACACGGACCACACAGAACATTTTGACTACATTAGTGAAGTCAGTTATTTATATATTATCTGTGATCACTCACTTTCCCCCATTACATTCCTCCAAGTGGGTAACTTACAGTTATTAACTTTCAGGAAGCCCCAATATATCATAGCATCATACCATTAAGCCTTTTGGAAATGCATCACAAATCAGTATACAGATGACATTGATGTCTTATTGCTATTCATTCCTCCTGGGCCGTTTTTAGCAGTTCATTTTTTATATCCCTGCAGTGCTGAAATATGGCTCACTCCATTATCTGTCCTCCTTGTAAGCGCCAAAGGAAGTTTGGCAGTTGTTGTATATTACACTCTTGAGAAAAACGCTAGTAACACTTGGAGCAGATTGAACAGCATGGACTCAGAACTGCCTGGCACAGGACTATTTCCACACTTGTATTCAGATTTTTCTTTAATCTTATGTTTTGGATTTATAAACTATGAAATAATCATTAAACGGCAATGTGAAGTATAAGAATAGCTTTCTTGGAAAAGCCTAAAAACTCCTTCCTGTTTCCTCATGGATTCGTTATCTAGCGTTGCTATAACAGAAATACCACAATTGGTTGGTTTTAACACAGAGAAATTTATTTTCCACTGTTTAGGGTGCTAGATGTCTGAATTCAGGGTGCCAGCTATACGGGAAGGTTTTCTCTATCAGCTCTGGAGGAAGGTCCTTGTCTCTTCTGAGCTTCTGCTCCTGGGTGATTTTCGTGTGGCTTGGCATCCCTTTTCCCCCATCTCTGCTTCCTTTGCTTGCTTGTTTAATCTCTTTTATATCTCAAAAGATATTAACTTCAGACACACGCTACACTAATCCTCTACCACTTGGCTGTCAGTTTGTCTTAGTGGGGTGGCTTTCTTCTCGCTGTGATGCTGAAAGCTATGCCATTGGTATTTCAAATACCAGCAGGATCACCCATGGTGGACAGGCTTAAGTGGAGCTTCCAGACTAAGACAGACAAGGAAGAAAGACCTGGAGGTCTACTTCTGAAAAAATTGGCCAGTGAAAACCTTATGAATAGCAGTGGAAAAATGTCTGATATAGAGCCGGAAGATGAGCCCCTCAGGTTGGAAGATGCTCAAAATACTACTGGGGAAGAGCTGCCTCCTCAACGACCTTAATGACGTGGATGAAGTAAAGCTTTCAGGACTTTCATTTGCTGATGCTGCACAACTCAGAAGGAGAGGAAACAACCTGCAAACATCCATTAATAAAAGGAATGTGGAATGTACGAAGCATGAATCTAGGAAAACCAGAAGTCATCAAAAATGAAACAGAACACGTAAAAATCGATATCCCAGGCATTAGTGAATTGAAATGGACTGGTATTGGCCATTTTGAAACAGACAATCCATATGCTCTAATATGCCGGGAATGACAAATTGAAGAGGAATGGCGTTCCATTCATTGTCAAAAAGAACATTTCAAGATCTATCCCAAAGTACAGTGCTGTCAGTGATAGGATAACATCCATACACCTATAAGGAAGACCAGTTAATACGACTATTATTCAAATTTATGCACCAATCACTAATGCCAAAGTGAGGAAATTGAAGATTTTTACCAAATTCTGCAGTCTGAAACTGATCGAACATACCATCGGGATGCATTGATAATTACTGGTGATTGGAATGCAAAAGTTGGAGACAAAGAAGGAGGATTGGTAATTGGAAAATACGGTCTTGGTGATAGAAACGAGGCTGGATGTCGCATGATACAATTCTTCAAGACCAATGACTTATTTATTGAGAATACCTTTTTATCAACAACATAAACGACAACTATACACGTGGACCTCACCAGATGGAATACACAGGAATCAAATCGACTACATCTGTGGAAAGTGACAGTGGAGAATCTCAATATCATCAGTTAGAACAAGGCCAGGAGCTGACTGCAGAACAGATCACCAATTGTTCATATGCAAGTTCAAGCTGAGGCTGAAGAAAATCAGAACAAGCCCTCAAGAGTCAAAATATGACCTTGAGTATATCCCACCTGAATCTGGAGACTGTCTCAAGAATAGTTTTGAAGTGTTGAACACTAATGACCAAAAACCAGACGAGTTGTGGGATGACACTAAAGACATCGTACATGAAGAAAGCAAAAGGTCACTAAAAAGACAGAAAAGAAAGGACCAAAGTGGATGTCAGGAGAGACTCCGAAACTTGCTCTTGAATGTAGAGTAGCTAAAAGCGAATAGAAGAAATGGTCAAGTAAAAGAGGTGAACAGAAGACTTCAAACGGTGGCTCCAGAAGACAAAGTAAAATATTATAATGAAATGTGTAAAGACCCGGAGTTAGAAAACCAAAAGGGAAGAAAACGCTTAGCATCTCTCAAGCTGAAAGAGCGAAGAAAAAATTTAAGCTTCAAGTTACAATTTTGAAGGATGGTATGAGCAAAATATTGAACGATGCAGGAAGCATCAAAAGAAGATGAAAGGAATACACAGAGACACGGTAACAAAAAGAATTAGTCAACATTCAACCATTTCAGGAAGCAGCATATGATCAAAAACCAATGGTACTGACAGAAGAAGTCCAAGCTGTACTGAAGGCATTGGCAAAAAACAAGGATCCAGCACCTAGCTCAATCGGCATAACACAGTTTATAAAGACAATGTTCTACATTCCACCTTGGTGAGTATCGTCTGGGGTCTTAAAAGCCTGTGAGCAGCCATCTAAGATACTCCACTGGTCTCACCCCTTCGGGAGCAAGGGAGAATGAAGAAAACAGGATGCAGAAATTTTGGAAATCGTGTAACTTTGGCTATGTATATTTTCACCAAAAAAAAAAAAAAGGTCCTCCAAGGCTGAGAAGGGAGAGTGTCGACATGTCATGGGGTTGTTAACCAATGTCATAAAACAATATGTGTACCGACTGCTTAATGAGAAACTATGTGTTCTGTAAACTTTCACCTAAAGTACAATAAGAAAAATGTAAACAACAAACAAAAAACAAGTGTCCAGGAATTGATGGAATACCAATCAAGATGCTTCAACAAACAGGTGCAGTGCTGGAGGTGCTCACTCATCTATGCCAAGAAATTTGGAAGACAGCCACCTGGCCAACCTACTGGAAGAGATCCATATTCGTGCCCATTCCAAAGAAAGGTGATCTAACAGAAAGCAGAAATTATCAAATAATACCATTAATACCACACGAAAGTAAAATTTTGCTGAAGATAATTAAAAAATGTTTGCAGCAATACAACGACAGGGAACTGCCAGAAATTCAAGCTGGATTCAGAAGAGGACGCAGAATGAGGGATATCACTGCTGATGTCAGATGGATCTTGGCTGAAAGTAGAAAATACCAGAGAGATGTTTACTTGTGTTTTGTTGACTATGCAAAGGCATTCGACTGTGTGGATCATAACAAATTATGGATAACGCTGTGAAGAATGGGAATTCCAGAAGACTTAATTGCAGTCATGAGGAACCTGTACATAGACCAAGAGGCAATCGTTCAAATAGAACAAGGGGCTATTGCGTGGTCGAAAATCAGGAAAAATGTATGTCAGGGTTGTATCCTTTCACCATACTTATTCAATCTGTATGCTGAGCAAATAATCCGAGAAGGAGGACTGTATGAAGAATAATGTGGCATCAGGATTGGAGGAAGATTCATTAACAACCTTCAATATGCAGATGACACAACCTTGCTTGCTGAAAGCAAAAAGGACTTGAAGCATTTACTAATGAAGACTAAAGACTATAGCATTCATTATCTATTACATCTCAACATAAAGAAAACAAAATTCTCACAATTGGACCAATAAGCAACATCATGATAAACAGAGAAAATATCAAAGTTGTCAAGGATTTCATTTTACATGGATCCACAATCAATGCCCATAGAAGCAGCAGTCAAGAAATCAAACGACGTATTGCATTGATTAAACCTGCTGCAAAAAAACATCTTTAAAGTTTTGAAAACCAAAGATGTCACTTCGAGGACTAAGGTGTGCCTGACACAAGCCAAGGTATTTTCAATCACCTCATACGCATGTGAAAGCTGGACAATGAATAAGGAAGACCAAAGAAGAATTCATTTGAGTTATGGTGTTGGCAAAGAATACTGAATATACAGTGGACTGCCAGAAGAATGAACAAGTCTGTCTTGGAAGAAGTACTGCCAGAGTGCTCCTTGGAAGGGAGGATGGCAAGATTTTGTCTCCTGTATTTTAGACATGTTATCAGGAGGGACCAGTCCCTGGAGAAGGACATCATGCTTGGTAAGGTAGAGAGTCAGTGAAAGAGAGTGAAAAATTCAATATTTATTTATCATGAAAAATATGTTCCTGTTTTGCAACAAGGAATGTGTTTCTAAATTCATCTTCCAAGAAAGCAACGAAGGGCATTTACCAGAACATTACATTCATATTTTATCAGAATATTTACGCATCTTCTTGTAAGGAAATTGAAAAATTCCTTGAGGAAATAAATGAATATTTAGATAATAAAAATTATATAAATTATTTTAGTTTCCATTTCCCTTCAGACTGACTTTCTTTTAAGAAATTGATATTGTTATGACTCACAAAAAAAACCCTGCTCGTCGAGAAGTGGTGCTATTGGTACATCAATTATGTACGTTTCTCCGAATATGTGAGTTGAACAATTTCACAAAGAAATAAAATGTATATTTTATAAATTCTGTATAACAATTACATTTTCCTTCTCATTTTGGATCAATTGACCATAACCTCATAATCATGTGACTCATGACGTATCTGGTCCTGACCTGCGCAAAGTGAACCAAAATGCATCTTCAGATAGAGCGTACCGTTTATTTGTATCTTGCTGTATGCCGTCGCCGTCGCCTCTGTCGTGTATCAGCAGTCGTCCAGGGAACTGCGAAGACGCAGCATCAAAGGATGGAAAGTGAGTGCGCAAGTTTTTAAGTATTATTTCAAGACAAAGGTGGTGCAGTGGTTAAGAGTTCAGCTGCCAACCAAAAGGTTGGCAGTTTGAATCCACCAGCCGCTCCTTGGAAACCCTATAGGGCAGTTCTACTCTGTCCTATAGGGTCACTATGAGTCAGAATCGACTGGACAGCAAGGAGTTCAAGACGAACACCACCTGTGGAGATCTGTGAAGGGCCTGCCAATAAACTTTGTAAGACAAAAGAAGGAAATTATTTCCCACTGCCTTGTAAGTACTATTTCTTTTGACTAAGAGCTGAAGAACAAAATTACATGTTCAAATCAATTTTTTTAACTCACTTATTTTCAAATGTAAATATTTGTGTTAATGTCCAAATTCAAATGTAAATTTTATTTTTTTATACATTTTATTTATTTTCAGTTATTCAAATTTATTTGCTACAGGAGAACCAAATTTAAAAAAAGTGACAAAATTTTATACCCAGATGAAATGACGTGGCAACAACTAAGTGGACTGCAAAAGTGAAAGCTCGCAGAAGATGAAAAAGATTCGTGAATCCCTAAAGACAATTCCAAAATCAACTTCTTTTTAAAAATGTAATGAATCGGAAGAGATGTCTTCCATTGAACCTCGAGTTTAATGGGTACAAGTTGTTGTACTAGTATCGCTAGTGCTGCAATTACTCATAGCGATACTGATGTAACAGAATTTGTTCTAAATTCTGCATCCATTCCTTGCTGTAGTAAAAAAATTAATAATGGTGTAGAAAGTGAAACTGTTTTAGATTCTGAAATTATTGAATCTGCAGACCTTGAAAATAACTGAAATACAGATCCTGCTTTGTGGAATAATTTTTCTTCTAATGATGTAAAAGATTGCATTGAAGGAGGGCCAAGTGATTATCCACATCACAGTGGACCATTAGAAAATGCGTGTCAAAAATTTCCGGATGGAATATATTTCTAAGGTGCAAAGCTAACATTGACAATTATAAGAAGGAGTGGCTACTGTATTCTACATCAGTCAGCTTCGTATTTTTTTTTTTTGCGAATTATTCAGTCCTAAAAGAGTTAATTCTCGATTTGCTATGGATGGATTTAGTGATTGGCGCAACTGGAATATCATTGATAAACATGAAAACAGTTCAATTCACAGAGATTGTTTTGTTGTCATATTTAAACTGAAGACATGGTTTTGGCTTAACTCATGAACTGGAAACATACATTAATGAAGAGCGTCAGTACTGAAAAGCCATTTTGCAATGCGTTGTTGCTGTCATTGTAACAACCGCTGAATGTGGACTGTCTTTTCAAGGAAGAAATAAAGTTTTTAGGTTCCCACAAAATGGAAATTTTGGGGGGTTTACTTGAATTTGTTGCTCAATTTTGACCCATTTTTAGCAGGTCACATCTCAAAATATGCTAACACAGAAAAGGCCAACCCACTGTATATGTCTACAATGTGTGAAGAATTAATATACAATGTGATAAAGTTTGATCAATTATTTTCAGTAAAATAAGTATAGCTAGATATTTCAGTTTCTAGATTCTACTCCTGATCTTTCTCATACAGATCAGCTAAGCATTGTTTTAAGATACACATCCCAACAGATGGAAAACCTGTCAAGCAATTTATCGCATTTGCCAGCTTAAAAAGTCATACCAGTGAAGAAATTGCAAATCAAGTATTTCACTATTTATGTGAAGTTTGCAAAATTGATTTTTCTAAGTGCAGAGGCCAGTCCTATGACAATGCTGCCAAGGTCAGGGCATTATAAAGGCATGCAACAGAAAATTTTAGAACATAATGAATATGCCATTTTCATACCATGTGCTGTGCATTCACTTAATCTTGTAGTTTGTAGTGCGGTAGGTTGTTTTCCAGAAACAGCTGAGATTTTTTTTTACTGTTCTGTTATTCTACACATTTTTTGCCACTTCTACTCACTGATGGCCAGTTCTTAAAACATATTTAGGCAATGATTGAGTATTAAAATGTCTTTCTAAAACACGTCGGGAAGCACATGCTATAGTAACCAGTGTAATCCTGGAATCGTACACTCAGATTCTAGATGCCTTAGAAAACATTGCTGAAGACCAGACACAAGAAGGAGATACCAAAAGAGAAACTGAAAACATCACCAACAAAATGCATATACTAGAGTATGTATTTATGTTGGTCATGTGGAATAAGACATTACAGTATTGTCATCAGAAGAATCAAGCTCTCCAAGATTCAGAAGGAAATTTAAAGACATTGCACAGATCTCTACCAGTCATTAACAGAGTAGTTACATAATTTGAGAAGACTTCGAAAATTTTGAAAACACAACGAAACAACTCCTGCCAAATACTGACTATCAAGCAGTTCACCTTCACAGAAGCATTAGAAAGAAACAAATAAATGATGGAAGTGCTCCAGAGGTATTGAGTGCCAGAGGTCAATTTCATGTATCCATGGTAGAACTGTGCTCCATATGGTTTTTGATGGCTGATTTTCCTGAAGTAGACTTCCAGGCCTTTCTCCTGCGGCGCTTCTGGGTGGACTCGCACCTCAAACCTTTCAGTCAGCAGTTGAGTGCATTTACTGTTTACACCACCCTGGAACTCCAAAAGTCCACTAATTGCTCAAATGTTCAATTGTTTATAATGTATAGACCCTCAAAATCAGATATTTCATTATAGTTTTTCAGATTTAATCTAGTACTTTTTTTTTTTTTTCCAGAAAGACAGAGCTTAGAAGAAAATGAGCATTTTCTTAAGTCCTTTAAACATAATCTACCTTGTTTTTAGCCTGAGGTGGTGGGGAAGCTGTTATTTATTTTTATTTTCATTTTCAGACTGAAGATACACAATTTCTAGGCAATGATATTCCTTTAACAGGACTCAAAGTCTCTAAAGTTCATTGAGGGGCAGTTTTGCTGGTCTATCCAGCCAATGATCAGGCTTACAAGGAGGAGATTGGCCAATTCAGAGCGTTCTTGGAGAGAATGCACAACTGATGCTGGTTTTAATGTCAAAACCAAAAACTTCTCTTGGGTATGTGACTATTTGTTCTGTCGCCCAGGTGCTCTGCTAGTTTTATCTTTTTGATTGTGATGGATCCACTTGTTCTGGGCTGCTTAAGAGATGAAGCTAGCCGGAGAGAAGTCTGCAAAAATTAGGTCACAGTTTTTGCTTTCTTCCTCTTCTCCCTGATGTTTAGATGGATGGCAGGAGAGCTGAGCTGCAAGCAGTGTATGTGAATAAGACATTGTGTTGTCTATTGGATTTAGTGATTGGAGCAACTGGAATATAATTGATAAACATGAAAACAGTTTAATTCACAGAGATCGTTTTGTTAATTTGTAAAATGCCTGTTAGTTACATCTGCAGGATCATGTAACCAGGAAGCTAAGATGGTACTATGTGACAGATAAGTATAACGCATGAGGTTCCTGGAGGGCTTTCTTCCATCTAGAAATTCATCTGCCTGTAAATTCATTAAGCATCTTGAGTTAATTCTCCCCGTATTCTCTTATAAGGAGCCCTGTGGCGCAATGGTTAAGCACTCAGATGCTAACCAAAAGGTCAGAAGTTTGAACCCACAATTGGCTCCGTGGGAGTAAAGACCTGGTGATCTGCTCCTGTAAAGATTACAGCCTAGGAAACCCTGTGGAGCAGTTCTACTCTGTCATAGGGTCGCTATGAGTTGGAATCGATTTGACGGTACCCAACAACAATAACATACTCACTTATAAAAAGAATATAAAGATGTTTCAGTTCCCAGCTTTCTTTAGGATTCCCCTGTGATTCTGGATTCTGTCAACCTCATAAATTCACTATGATACAGAACCATGGCAATGAAGGGATAACTTGAGTTTTCTCTCATTTGCATATTGTCACCCAAATCATATGATCGGTGACCTTTCCGTGTTTATTTAAAATGTTCAGTGAAAAGAGAAAGCCTATTCCACTCTTGTTGCAGAAGAGAAAGGGCAGAGGTTCCTCAGTCCTGGGTCCTCAGGACCAGGACAAAGGATGAAGAAAGGGCTAAGGGAAAGGGACAGAGAAGATGGGAGAGAAGCATTGAAAGGATGGGAAGAAGAGATGAGGGAGCAAAAGAGATGGAGACAAGGGGGAAAAATGAGGAGTGGATCAGAGAGTAGAGGAACAAGAAAACAGGAAAGGAAAACAAAGCCTTTTCTAATATTCACCAGAAGAATACAGAATTAGAGAATATTAGACATGTTCATAAAATACGCCAACATTCAGGTGTTTCTTTGGGAGACCTGCCTAATGATTGCAGTGATGTCAAGAGGTAAACATTACAAAGGGACCTTCAAGACAGTGTGCAGTAATCCTCAGCCCAGATTTGAGCTCAGTAATGGTGCACGAGAACCTAATACCCACAAGAGAATGCGTTTGCTGTGAATCTCTTTCCCAATATAGGAGTTAGGATACAGCATCTTGGTCTTGGTTTGCTTATCTTTCATCACTTGTCAATGCTATGCACTAACACCTTCCATTCCTTGTAAAGAGCTCTGCTCCGAGCATAAACATAATCACCTCGGCCTCAGTTCTTTACCTTTAATCAAAGTCCTTTCTTGTAACATTGGTTTTGCCCTGAATCCTCCAGGAGAAAGTCTTATATCTGAAACTTTGAGCAATAGTTTTGATAGAGGTTGAGAAGAGGGGAATGCAAGTTTCCCCCAAACCAATGCCAGTGCTTTAAAGGGGGTTTTTCTTCAGGAGAATTACATTCCAGTCAGGAGTCCCTGAGTGGTGCAAACAGTTAATGCACTCGGCTGCTAACTGAAAGGTTAAACCTTCATTCTGGGGTCAGCCTCAAGCAAACATATTCCGTATGTCCTGTCTAATGACTGTTCATACAGAATCAATGGGTTTCCAGGTTGAAGGAAGTTCTCAGGTCAAGTCAAAGCTTTCTTCTGATGCTGGAGTGCACTCTACAATCTCAAGTGTCCATCAGTGCCTGCCAGAACCGTTTTTGTGCTGGGCATCACAATGAAACACAAGGAATCCATTAAATTTCCACACAGTTCTAATCCTTATTTCAAAATGAAGTTCTGTCCAAGCACCTGGTTCCAGTAGACCAGGGCTAGTTCTCTGAGTCTGTGGCGACACAGGACAGATACAATTAGAAGACAGTTGTAATGTTTCCTTAAAATATTTTCTTTTCAGATAGATAAACCAAAAAAAAAAAAAAAAAAAAAAACAAACCCGTTGCCATCGTCAAGTCGATTCCGACTCATAGCAACCCTATAGGACAGAGTAGAACTGCCCCACAGGGTTTCCAAGGAGCGGCTGGTGGATTCCAACTGCCAACCTTTCAGTTAGCAGCTGAACTCTTAACCACGGCGTCATCAGGGCTCCTTCAGATAGATAGATAGATAGAATTGAACTGAATATAGAACATTTTGATTTTTCTCATCACAACTTTGTTCTTTTCTTCTGTGCCTCATTCTGTCAATGTCCTTTCCATTAGTTAATCTTATAATCAGTACTGGAGGAACTGGCTGTAATATCCGAAATACTATCTTTTCAGTAAAGGGTATTATAGGACTATAAGCTGACTTACCATTGACCTCGTACATTTTGTACTATGAAATCAGGCCAAATTCGTGTCGTGGCATCTTCCCTGTGCTATTTACTCATACTGAGTGTATTATCCATTAGCTTCCTCTACTTTCTCACATGTAGTGTTCTTACAGCATCTCTTGTCCAGCCTGAATCAGCGCAGCTTTTTATAAACATATACCTGAGAGTAAAGCTGTACCATTTTGCCTCCTGAATTTCTACTTTTTCAACTGCGGATACAGGCAAGATGGTACTGAATTCTTATTCTGTATATTCAAAGAGTTGCGTGCGATGCTTTCTGTTCTATCTTCATGTCACATTATTTCCCTATCCAAGCCCCCAAATAAATGTATTGAATGGGAGACAGCTCAAGACAAAGCAGTCGACTGTCATTCACCATTCACTTCGTTGCACACTCGCCCAACTGCACTGTCTTCCAGCATGCTTCATGCCATTTGAAATGTTATCAAATGTTGTAGTGAAATTTGCTTATGCTTTGAGTTTCCCAACTGGAGTTTCTGAGAACTATGTTCCAGGGGATGAAGGTAGGTATTGTGTAAAATAATAAATAAAATAAGTAAATAAAAATCAAAGCTCAAATCCAGAAAAGCTGGGTACACAAGTTCTCCTAGAGAACATCTCAGAGCCTTTAATATGCTAATTTGCTTTGACACAATAAGGGAGGTGTAGGATGCCCTGGTGGCACAACAGTTAAGCTCTCGGCTGCTAACCAAAAGGTTGCCAGTTTGAACCCACCCAGCAGCTCTGCAGGAGAAAGACCTGGCAATCTGCTCCTGTAAAGATTACATCCTAGGAAACCTTATGGGGCAGTTCTGCTCTGTCACATGGGGTTGCCACCAGTCGAAAGTCAACTTGAAGGCATACACACAATAGGATGCAACAGGTCACCATTTGTAAAGAATCTTCTTTAGTGGTACATCCTTGAGTAAGTGATCTTTAGCTGAAGTCTGCAAAGAGCTGGTTACACTTCCCATAACCTACCAGTCTCTTGATCCTATCCCAAAAGGAAGTGAAGTGAGTCTGGCAGGACTGTCCTTAGTGATCCCTAACTGGTTCTCATGGGCTGGCTCTGCTTCCTTTACTAGCAGGTTTTGGATGATTTCTCGGCAGCTAGGTAATCTGGTGCAATCACTTCATCTCTCAGTATTGATTCTATTTGAACGTGACTATCTCTGTTTTTTTTTTTTTTTTTTAAATTGCACTTTAGGTAAAAGTTTACAGAGAAAATTAGTTCTTATTAAGTGATTAATTCACCTATTGTTTTGTGACACTGGTTGCCAACCCCGCTACGAGTCAACACTCTCCCCTTCTGGACGTCGGGTTTCCCATCTGCATTTGTCCAGCTTTCCTGTCCCCTCCTGCATTCTCGTCCTTGCTCCTGGGCTGGTGTGCCCATTTAGTCTCATATACGTGGTTGAACTACGTGTGTTATTGTTTGTTTTATAGGCCTGTCTAATCTTTGGCTGAAGGGTGAACCTCAGGAGTAACTTCAGTACTGAGTTAAAAGAGTGTCTGGGGGCCGTACTCTTGGGGTTTCTCCAGTCTCAGACCAGCAATTTTGGTCTTTTTTAAAATAAGTATGACTTTTGTGCTACATTTTTCTCCAGCTCTGTCCAGGATCCTTTATTGTGATCCCTATCAGAGCAGTCAGTGGTGGTAGCCAGGCACCATCTGAGTGTGCTGGACTCAGTCTGGTGGAGGCTGTGGTAGTTGTGGTCCATTAGTCCTTTGTGCCTTTGGTTTTCTTCATTCTCCCTTGCTCCAGATGGGGTGGGATCAATGGAGTATCTTAGAAGACCTTGCCTTGGTCAAGTTGTGCTGACCTTCCCAGTATTGTGTACTGCCCTACCCATCTAAAGTTACTACTTATCGACTAGTTAGTGTCTTTCCCTCCCCTTCCTCATAACCATCAAAGATTGTTTCTTTCTATGTGTAAACCTTTCCATGAGTCTTTATAATAGTGGTCACATACAATACTTGTCCTTTTGTGATTGACATATTTCACTCAGCATAATGCCCTCCAGATTCATCCATGTTGTGAGATATTTCACAGATTCATAATTGCTCTTTATTGTTGAGTACTATTCCATTGTGTGTATGTACCATAGTTTGTTTATCCATTCATTTGTTGATGGACACTTAGGTTGTTTCCATCTTTTTGCTATTGTGAATAATGCTGCAATGAACATGGCTATGCATATGTCTATTCATGTGATGGCTTTTGTTTTTCTAGGATCTATTCCTAGGAGTGGGATAGCTGGAATGCATGGTATTTCTATTTCTAGCTTTTTAAGGAAGCGCCATATCCTTTCCCAAAATGGTTGTACCATTTTGCATTCCCAGCAGCGTTGCATAAGAGTTCCAATCTCCCTGCAGTCTCTCCAACATTTGTTATTTTCTGTTTTTTTTTTTAATTCGTGCCAGTAATGTCAGAGTGAGATAGTATCTCATGATAGTTTCTATTTGCATTTCTCTAATGGTTAATGCTGGGGAGCATTTCCTCACGTGTCTGTTAGCCACCAGAATGTCTTTTTTGGTGAAATGTCTGTTCATAACCTTTGCCCATTTTTTAATTGGATTATTTGTCTTTCTGTTGTAGAGGTGTTGGATTTTCCTGTATATTTTATTTCCCGTATTATACTATCTGCAGATAGGGACAATTTTACTTCTTTGTTGGATTTGTCATACCCCCAGATTTTTTCCCAGTCTGTAGGTTCTCTTTTTGACTCTTTTGGTGAAGTCTTTCGATGAGCATGTGTTTAATTTTTAGAAGATTCCAGTTATCTAGCTTATCTTCTGGTATTTGTGTACTGTCAGTTACGGTTTGTACCCTGTTTATGTTGTGTATTAGGGCCTCCAGCGTTGACCCTATTTTGTCTTCTATGATCTTTACAGTTTTTGGTTTTATATTTAGGTCTTTGATTCATTTTGAATTAATTTTTGTGTATGGAGTGAGGTATGGGTCCTGTTTCTTTTTTTTTGCAGATGGACATCCAGTTTTGCCAGCACCATTTGTTAAAAAGACTGTCTTTTCCCCACTTGTGGACTTTGGGCCTTTATTGAAGATCACGTGACTGTAGGTGGATGGATTTACATCTGGGTTCTCAATTCTGTTCCTTTGGTCAGTGTGTCTGTCACTGTACCGGTACCAGGCTGTTTTGACTACTGTAGCTGTACAGTAAGTTGTGAGGTCAGGTAGTGCAAGTACTCCTACTCTGTTCTTCCTCAATAGTGCTCTACTTATCCGTGGCCTCTTTCCTTTCTGTATAAAGTTAATGAATAGTTTTTCCATCTCGTTAAAGAATGCTGTTGGTATTTGGATTGGGATTGCATTGTATTTGTAGATTGCTTTGAGTGGAATTGACATTTTCACATTGTTGAGTCTACCTATCCATGAACATGGTATGTTTTTCCATTTATGTAGGTCTCTTTTGGTTTCTTGTGGTAGTGTTTTATAGTTTTCTTTGTATAGGTCTTTTACATCCCTGGTTAGATTTATTCCTAAGTATTTTATTTTTTTAGAAGATGTCATAAATGGTATTGCTTTCCTGATTTCCTTTTCATAGTTCTTTTTATTGGTGTATAGGAATGCAATTGATAGTTGTATGTGTATCTTGTATTCTGCTACTCTGCTGAATCTTTCTATTAGTTCCAATAGTTTTCTTGTGGAGTCTTTTGGGTTCTCTATGTATGTATCATATTATCTGAAGATAGGGACAATTTTACTTCTTCCTTACCAGTTTGGATGCTCTTTATTTCTTTTCCTGCTTATTGCAATAGCTAGGTCTTGCAGTACAATGTTAAATGGGGGTGGTGATAAAGGGCATCCTTGTCTTGTTCCTGTTCTCAGGGGGAACTGACCATGAGTATCTTTGACAGAGAAAACTAAAGTGGGAATTAAGTTATGTTTTCTCACTAACAGCAAGAACACCTATGATGGTAGCTAACAATTGTTAAGCATGTTCTTCTCTGCCAATTACTAGCCTAATAATTTGCATTATAATACATCAAATACGTGTCTTGGAATTTTTGGGTGGTGCAACTGAAAGGTTGGAGGTTGGATTCTACCCAAATGCCCCTCAGAAGAAAGGCCTGGCAGTTTATTTCTGAAAAATTAACCATTGAAAACTCTATGGAGCACGGTTCTACTCTGATACACATATGGTTGCCATGAGTTATAATCACCTTTTTTAAAAAAAAAATACATGGCTTATTTCACATACTTTCCTATACCACAATGCTATTAAGTGGGTACTATTATGATCTCCCTTTCACAGACGAGGACACTGAAGCTCAGAGAGTTTAAGCCTCTTGTACACTGTTGGTAAGTGGTTAACCTAGAATTTAAACACTGATCTTTCATTAGCTCATCTATGGACATCTGTCCACTCCAAAATGGAGGTCTACATTGTCTTTGTGCCCCTACTTTCTCTAATCATCACTTTTAAAAGACTTCTAATTTTCTGGAAGCGTATGCTCATTCTGGGCTTTATTCCTTCTGAAACCATTTCTAAAAGTTATTTCCCCTTTTGTCCTCCTCCTTGGCTATAAGTCGTTTCTCCCACATCTCTTACATGCCATTTAAAAACATTATTTCTCACAGAACTCCCCATGCAGCCACATCAGTATCTTCTGCTCCTACCAGTTCATTTTTCTGTATCATCTTTTGTAATTGTATTAACATAATTTCATCTTTAAGAGCTTCCCAATCCTCTTGAGTCATCTTTAATGAGGCAATGAGATCATAACTATTTTAACTATGGTATCTTAAAAATCTGCTTTTTGAAGGCTTACTATCCATGTCTGATAATACTTTGCTTATTTATTTATTTATTTTACTGTAGCTACCATCATTTCTAAGATAAAACATCCTGTTTGTCCCAGAGTTACTGTCCACTCCACATCACCAAACTTTTCCTTGTTGCTTAGAATTTGATAGAAATAAACAGATCCCTTACAGCTTCCTTCTGAGAAAGGATATTATCAACATGGCAAGCGAAAAAATTTCTCAAACTATAATATATAGATGAGTAAGAATTGCATTCACTTCTTCAGCAGCTTTTAAAGATCTACTGTACCCTTTAAATACACATAAAATTATACATATGGTTTCTCTACCAGAGCGCCAGTGTAAAAAGACCCATGGTGCATAAATATAGCCAATGATTTTCAAATGGGTAAGACTACTTATCTATGAAAGTGTGACATCAATTATCCAGTAAAACCACTATCATAGCAACATATTTAGGTAACAGAATGGATGTGTTTGTCTTTACCTTTTCTTTCAATCTCCCTCATGTGGAGCCAGAACATCTGACTTTTAAAGATCCTCATGAAAACTATATTTCATTCTACCTACCTTCCCATGTTTGCTCATATCCTACTGCCTCTATAAAGCTTGGTTACTTCCATTAAAAATTACTGCCAAAATGATTGATTTGCTAATTAATCACTGGACTGTCTCCTTAATAACTATTCCACCATTATCTCAACAGTCATTCAAATTCATTGCTTCTGTTTAGTTTCAGAGTATCTATATTTTCTCCCCAAATACATCACAAACATACATAAAGAACACATATGCATCACACATAAAAGTTTAAAACATAGTGATGTAGATATGTTATGAATGGCAATGATTAACTGCGGTCAACTAAATTTTGCTATCAGGCTTATGGGGAAATTTTTAAAAAGCAGAGAGGTGACAAGATTTTAAACACAGATGCAAATCACATTCCTTACTGTTTTTCAACTTATTTCAGCTATATATCTCAGGAAAAGTACAATATCTGAAGATTGGTTCTAGTGATAGATTCTGTTGATAGCAAAGTTAAATTTCATCATGGGACTTTCCACATTTTCCCTGCCTTGAGTCATAGTGACTTTTGAGTAACTGCACTTAAGCCCTTTCCTTGGTAATCAAGGGCAATCTTGGTTTAGTTCAAATCAATCAGCACCATCATATATAATCCTAGGGATATAAAATGAAAATATGAAAGTATGTTTATTCTGAGGGGCTCTTAATCCACTAGTGAGGACAAGGCAAGTGAAACTACTATAGACCAAGGTGCAGGTCCTAAAAGAAATACAAGTAAGACTCTTAAGAAGCTGAATGCAGAGATGTCACAGTCAGCTAAAGGGATCAGGAACAGTATCATGGAGAAGGTAGCACTGGCTCAATAGAGGTTGAATATTAAAAGGCAGGAACTAGGATTGCTGAAGCCTGTCAGATGACAGGTATGTTATGGCCAAAGCATGAATCACAGGGAAAAGGGAGAAACATTCAATTAAACAAAAAAATTTCACTGGGAGCAAACGGTAGGTATAGAGTATAAATTAGATAAGGCTGTGGAAAGGAGTTTTAGGGCCGTACTGCAAAGGCCTTGAATGCCAGGCTGAGGTGTTTGTATCTAATTTTGTTGGTAATGGTGAGTTTTATTACCTCATATTCGTTCATGACAAATGTGGGAATGGTTCATGTAGATAAGCCTATAGCATTGTGTTGGATGTCTTCCATTTGTCCCATGGTGCTCTGTGGTCTGGAGGCTGGTTTGTATGTACTGAATCAACAAGCTCCTTTGGTCTATGGCTTATCTCCAAAGGGAGCCCTAACATAAGATGGGAGAGAAGGAGTGTGGTCAGGTCTTATTTTCCCCAGCTCCATCGCTGTGGGCTGCACAGAATTGGTTGCTTCCCTTACTGAAAGTCAGGTGGTCCTCTCCACAGCTCTCTTTCTCTCTTCTCTCCAGGTTCTCGCAGCTGCTCCCACCCTTACTCCTTCAGGCCTAGGGTGGTTATAAACGTTTTCTTTTCTGAAGTCTCAACAACTCATCCTATTTATTTATTTCATCTGTTTCCAATAAGATGTTCACTGATACAAGCTCCGAGAATTCAGAAGTCAAAAGGGAACTGACTACAGTGGTAGGTAGGGGTACCAGGGCCTTTTCCTGAGACCCTGTATTCCTGGCATCGACTGAGCAAAAGCTCAAAAACAAAACAACAATCAAAAATAAATAAATAAATAGAGGAAAGGCTTCTTTATCTGAGATACTTGATGTCTTAGTTATCTAGTGCTGCTATAACAGAAATACCTTTCTACAGAAATTTATTATTTCACAGTCTAGAAGGCTACAAGTCCAAATTTACAGTGCCAGCTTCAGGGGAAGGCTTTCTCTGTTGGCTCTGGGGGAAGGTCCTTGTCATCAATCTTCCCCTTGGTCTTGAAGCTTCTCAGCACAGGGGCCTCAGGTCCAAAGGATAAGCTGGATGGAAGGTCAAACTAGCTGACTTTTAAAGGCATTCTCACAAATATAAGATGCAACAAATTTGTGATTCAGTTCACTTTTATTTTTTTCTCAGTATAAAGAATATTTCAAGGTGTAATTTTATGAAAGCACCAAAAAGTTTTAACAGTGATTTATTAATTTGTGGTGATTATTAAACCACCAAAACATTTAAGTCCACATCTACTGTATTAGTTTCCTTTTGCTGCTCTAACAAATTACTACAAATTTAGAGGCTTAAAACAACACAAATTTATGATTTTACATTCTGGAAGTTAGACGTCCCAAAATAGTTTCTCTGAGCTAAAATTATTGACAGGGCTGTATTCCTTTTGGGCTTTAGGGGTGAATTTGTTTCTTTGCCTTTTTGAGTTTCTAGACACTGCCCGTATTCCTTGGCTCATGGCCCCATATCACTCCAACCTCTGCTCTGTTCTCACGTCTCCTTCTCTGACTCTCCTATCTCCATATTTACCTTACAAGTACCCTGTGATTACTTTGGGCCCACACAGATAATCCAGAATAATCTTCACATGTCAAGATCCTTAATGTAATCATAGCTTCAATGGTTCTTTTGTCATGTAAGGTAACATATTCACAAGTGGAAAACCTGGTGGCATAGTGGTTAAGAGCTATGGCTGCTAACCAAAAGGTTGGCAGTTAGAATTCACCAGGTGCTCCTTGGAAACCCTATGGGGCAGTTCTACTCTGTCTTCATAGGGTTGATATGAGTCGGAATTGACTCGACGGCAACGGGTTTTTTTTTTTTTTTGTAGATTAGAATGAGGACACCTTTTGGTGGCAGGCCATTATTCTATCTACCACATCTATCAACTTTTGCCAAATGGAAAGAAAGATTAAAAAACAATGGAGTTTTTATTTTCTTCAGATTACTGAATTGATGCAGGCCTATTATAGAAAATTTAGAAACTTCAGATAAGTAGAAAGAAAACAATATCGCCCTTAATCTCAGACTCTTCTATGCATAGTGAAACAAAATTGGGATCATTAAGTGGATAATTTTAGATCCTACCTTTTACACTTTATATATCATGAGTGATTCTCATGTCATTAACTACTGAGATGTTCATTTTCTTGAAAGAACTAAAAGGTGAAGAAGGATGCTTGAACTAATTTTTGGTTAAAATGGTGGGACCAGCATGGGTTTTAGACTCAATTTTAATATATTCTTTAGATCAGTAGAGAGGCTATCTATGTATCACATCTCTTCCGTGCAAGCAAAACTCACCTCTTAACCTACAATTCTCCAGGGCCAACCTGTAGAAGAGAATGCTGTAGACAAATATTTGTAGGAAGTACTGTACCCAAAATGAGCAAGTGAGGTCATTTGTATTTCACTCAGGAGTAATCTTCTCTCTCTATATTTTCACTTTCAAACTACCAAGAAGCTTACTTACCTGATTGGCACATTCAGATTAACACACAAACACACCACTCACACTCACTTTGGTCTGGACAAAAAGACAAGGGAGGTCAAAATAAGTGCGAATTTACGTAAGTTCAATGGCTGACAAGGGTCTCGATCTTTAAAATAGTTGGTCAGGCTTGAAGTGGATGTAAAACACCATTGATATCATAATCCAAATTCTCATATATAGAAACTATAAATGATCAGAGACTGCGAAGGAATAATTATCTAGACTGCATTAATTAGCTCTTTTATGTTTTTATTTCCCTGTACAAATTAAATGTATACATACATATAAAATAATTAAATATATATATGTGTATATATATATATGTATAGCATATTGGAGGTTAAGTTTAATGGGGGGCAAGGGTAGCAGGCTGGTTTCAAGCTAGGATTCTTATCTTTGTGTGTGACCCAACCTTAAAGACTCGTCGTTTAAAAAATAGAATTATTTTGCATTTTGTCCGTAAGAGTCCTGTATGTCATATATGCAGCACTGGGCAAAAAAATTCTCTCCCACAAAAGAAAAAAAAAAAAGCAAAAAACTATCACTCAAAATAAGCAACTTAAAAGGTGAAAGAAATCTCTTTGCTCAAGAAAAAACGGATGGATCTTCTGTATAATTTCCAAGACCCAGTGTGTTTTGATTATCACCTAAACATTATTCTTCTTTGTTGTTCTTGTGTTCAGGTTGGATTCTGGCCCTAGCCCATGCCAAGAAAAGTCTTTACCCCACCATTTAAGTCCTATCCCAGGTAAAATACTTTTAAACAAATGCAGTAACACAAGTCATGGGCTAGGGCAGAGCTACTTCATGGATGTGTTCAGAAAGTACATTTAGACACTAGCAGGAAAAATGCTCAAGGATAAAACTGTGACATAAAACACAGTAACTAGGACGTGTCGAACATGATGGCACCCAGGTGACCTCAGCCTTAAAAATGTGGCACTTTTCCCAAATTCTACAAAACCTTCCAGTCTTGCAGGGTGGTTTTTCAACCTTTCAAGTTGTAAACACATTTCTTCAAGCCAAAACTAAATTCAGGGCAGTTATTTGAATCCTCACTTCCCAAAATAAACCTCCAACTCATTAAACACCACCTTTAAAAAGCTTGCGAAAATGATTTAGCTGTTGTCTATCAAGTTTACGCGTTGTTCCGTTACCAGTCAGTTTATCCTCTTACCACCTATATTTTATTTTCCACCTTTCACAAATCCAAAGGGAATCATCAGACAGTTCTCAATTCTTCACACAGCTGACAACACAAATCATGCCAGATATAAACATTTACATTGTCAAAAATAAATATGTCCAATATTCCTAACTCCAGGGCATTTCAAAATTGATTTGGATCAGGTACAATTTACTGAATTCAAAAGATTTTTAAAAAATCACTTGTTTAAAAAAAGAAGAAGAAAAGAGTGATTTTTAACACCAGGCCATCTCCCAGTTTCTTCTTTCCCAATACATTTTAGGGAGAAAACTGCCTTGGAGTTAGTTTTTTATTTTTTCCTTTCACATCAACATTTTCCTCTAAGTTTATCTGATGGGAAATGAAAATTAAACATCTGTTATTTGTGTTAGCTTGCCACCTTTCCGATGGAACTCCCAACATACCTTTTACCTAAAACTCTTTAAATGCTTGCTGTAACACTTGGGATCCAGCTCCTTAACACGGCCTCCTGATCTAGCCTTGGCCTTTGCTTCCTCTCCATCCTTACCTTCCCACCACCCCCCTCTTTGTTCTCTGTGCTTCAGCCTTGCTGGACACCTTTCAGGTAATTTCTGGAGTTCAGGTACCAAATTCCATTCTGCCTTGGGCTTTTTCACTGCTTTTGTCTTTGCCTAGAATACAATTGTTCCTTCCATGATCCTCTCCTGGAAATAAAGAATGATTAAATTTTTAGTCAAAAGTGGAGCTTTCCCTTCTAAAATGCTGACCAGTGAACTCATACATGCTCCTGGCTTTAAATGAACACTGCACCTTTTTAGAGAGAGTATATGTATAACCTATGTCAAGTTCCTTTTAGAGTTTATAAAAATATAACTGTAGATACAGCAATCATTAAAGTAGATTTCCAATGTAATCAGAACAATAAATGACCTACACAGGATCTTTCTACAAAAACGATTCCCAAGTCACATTCAAACCAGCATATACTCGTAGTTAAATAATCCCAATCACATGCAACATCTTTTAAAACTTGCCTTGTGACCTGAGTCAAAGTCACTAACAACTCTTTTATGAGATATTAGGTTGTTTTTCTGTTCTTTTCTTTGACAGTTATATGGTAGGAAAAAAAATTCCAATACATCAGAAGGGGGAGAAAAATACATTATAAACTCAGGGGCAAGTATGGTGAATAGACTATATAAGGGGAGAAAAGCGCAACGCCCAAATGAGTCCAAACCCTGGAGAATCAGCTGCCAGCAGTAACAAAAGCTATCTATAATTTTAACCCCAATTTCTTGCACACAAATGATTTTCTATTCCTCTTGAGTTCACAACAGCTAAATCACCTTCAAATACAATTTTCCATGTATGGGTTTTCTTTCCACCTTCAACAATCTACTAACCAGTAAAAAGTAGCCAAATAGAGATGAGCCAGTAAGAGAAATGCCAGGCTTCTCTTAGAGAAGACCCTTTGGACACTATGCCCTTCCAGGAATTAAGGAAGAATTCATCATCTGGAGATGACGGAGGAGGAGGGACTTAGGGGTGAGAATCAGAAAGCAGAACTCAGCATTTCTGTGCAAGAGCTACCATTCTTAGCCAGCAAGATGCCTCTAGGAAAATTAATTATTGATTTTCTTATAAATCATCTAAGGTGATTTTTGTTTGTTTGTTTTTCCTCCCAGAATGATAAGCGTCTGATTTTACTTCTGTTAAAAAAAAATTTTTTTTTTCCACTTTGTTGAGGTTAAAAGAAGCCCCAGTAAAGAGGCTTCTGAGAGCAGTGATTTTTCCCAGCATGATATGCATGGGAAAAGGCAACCCTGTTTTCTGACCTTCACGGGGTACCGTGGGATAGGACTTCAGGCAACCTCCAAGGGGTGCAGAGTAATTAGAAACATGAGAGTTTGACCGGTTAGGGAGAAAAAGCACAATTTAGACATAATTATTTTTGTTGGCAGCAGGCCTGAGGACTGTGGTATTCCTAGGTGGAAAGAAAAATGTATCATAGAGATTGAAGCCCGGGGGACTGGCTTTCAAAATCAGCATCTCCCTCCTCCTCAACTTCAGCATGGAAGCCACAGGGCTGCTTACCTTCCTGCCCCCAGTGTTGATGCGAAGGGGCGTCAGATAGGGGTCGAAGATCATGTGACTCGTCTCTATGTTGACTGGTGACTGCCGCTTCCCCACAGAGCAAAGATTCCAAGCTGAGTTCACCAATCCCCAGAAAGAAGGAACTAGAAATAAAAAGAAATTGTAGAGTTAGGCTAGGTGGAAGGTTGGGGAGCTATGATACAGAAATGGTAAAAATTAAGATTTTGGAAAAGAGAGACATTCAGTGGTTTCTACCCACAGAGATCCCTGGGGATTGCTCTGGTATTTTCCTGACCTGAATATTGGTCAATTTCTCTAAGTCTCACATTTAAAATTTCTTAAGGTGAGATTTTCTTGCTTTAGGTCCATCTGTCTTGTGGCCTCTTTGTATAGTTAGCATTAATGCTTTCTGGGAAGACAGTATAGTTCAGCTACATAATCTTTACAACATATGAGCTATACCAGATATTTAGCAATTTCTGAGTTAATGCTCTACTTTCCTGTTTGGAAGGAATGATATGATAGTCAACCTTGCTTACTCTATTGGGATGGTTAAGATTGTGTGTCAACTTGGCTGGGCCACGATTCTCCGCGTTTTAATGTAATCACTCCCACGATTGAATATACTATGAGTAGTCAGTCAGATGAAAGGGAGTCTCCTTGGAGGTGTGGCCTGCATCTGTATATAAGCAGACATTCTGGCTGTTTGCTCTCTCTGGATCCTGTGGCTGCTTCCTGTCGTCTCATCTCCTGTTCTTGGGACTTGAGCTGTCAGCTTATCTGCTGAACCTGGGATTCATTGATCTGCACAGCCTGTGAGCGGGAGCCCTGCTCTCCGACCTGCTGATCTTGGGCTTGCCAGCTTCTGCAGCTGTGTGACTTGGGAGAGGCCTCTACCCTGATCCATGGAGTTGGGACGTTCTAGCCTCTACAGTCACTTGAGCTGTTTCCTTGATATAATCTCTCTCTCTATATATATTTATACCCTTCACTGGTTTTGCTTCTCTAGAGAACCCAGCCTAAGACATCTATCTAGAAGGTATTCGAGCTTTTCAAAGAACATGGCATTCGACATATGTGAGGTGTTAGTCTGTGAGTTGTCAAGACCAAACAGAGAGTGAAGTATTTTTACAGCCCCCAATCAATGCCAGACAGGAGTTTGGCAACTTCACTTTGTCCTTGTTTAGTCTACCACTGTATTATTCACCTAACGTACCAGCAGCTGAAGGACGTGTTCATTTGATGGGCAGAAAGAATGACATTTAGTGCTGAGTGCAAATATCCAAAGGAGAATCCTCTAGTCGCTTTCAGCGTCAAATCAAGACAACTATTTGAATAAATTTCTATGTCAATTTCTAGTCCTATTTTGTCTTTTAAACAGGGTGGAAGAGAGTCAGCATACTAATTTTTTGTCAGTGAAGATCAGAGATTAGATCTTCAGCCTTTTCCTGCCTCTCTTGGTATTTCCAACGAGGCCCTGGATCCATGTGTCCCTCATATTCACGCACTCACTCTGAGACAACATAGCCATTCATTCACACATCCATCCATGACATGTATAGTGAGCTTCTACTGTCTGTCCAACCGTGGGTTAGGTCCTGACGATACAATAATGAATTGTGAAGAAACGTAAGCACCATTACCACACTAGTAACAGATTAAGTCAAATATGTTACGGGACTATCGATGTCAGGCCCCCTGCCCTCAGTAGGGCAATTGGGAGCTTAAGAGTGATTCCTGGAGAAGATGAGCCTAACAGTTAAGTCACAACTTCATCAATGTACCTTTCCTCTCAGAAACTCATTGTAAATGTAATGGCCTTTAATTTACAGCAGTCTTTGTCTCCTTATATCACAGCTGGAGAAAACTGAGGCAAGGGAAACCCACTGCTGTTGGGTTGATTCCGACTCACAGCGACCCTACGGGACATAGTAGAACTGCCCCAAGGAGCAGCTGGTGGATTTGAACTGCTGACCTTCTGGTTAGCAGCTGAGCTCTTAAACCACTGTGCCACCAGGGCTCCTTAGGAAACTAATAGAGCCCTTTTATCTTTAAAACTCTGAGTCAGTAGCCTCTGACAATCAGGACATCTGTGATGTCTGGGGAAGCCTTCTCTGGAAGGCAGCTGTGTGATAAACGTAGTTACAGCTGGTGCACATTGCATTTCATATACTCCCATGAAAATCGTTAACAAAAATAATTCCAACCCCATAAACGGATTGCAAGACTGTCGTTACACGGCAATATGGGCAGGCAAATGGTGCTGTGCCTTTCCAATAAACTTCATACCAAAAAGTCTCCCCACAAAAACACAAACAGCAAAAACTTTATGTGAACATCTGCCTTTGCTTTTATTGGGCATGGGATTCTTTATGACAAACGGTTTTGGGGTTTTATATCCCCACTTCACTATCAAGGCCTGTGTGTCTGGTTCTAACCACCTGCTCAGCCAGTTGAGGAACAATTGAGAAACACTCTCCCTTGCTCAGCTGTGTCCCTCATTAGCTCCACTCCTAAAGGCATTTCTATCTAAGTTTATTCACTGGATTGCTGATTATATTTCAGCCTTAAATGAATAGCCTTTCAGAGGCAGATGCCACCTTACAGATTATCCATTCTAAATGCATACAAGGAATTAAGGGCCTAAACCCAGAAAGGCAAATCGATCAGTCCAAGGTCCCACAGCCAGGTGGAGGCAGAGTAAGGAGCAGAACTCAGGTCGGAAGATTCCCAAGCAGGCTGCACACCTGAGCAGATTACAGTAGCCAGAGAGTTTGGGTTAATTGCTACCATGGTCACTGAGAGACTTTTGCTGCTGTTTCTATTTTGGTAAATCAAAAGTAGCATTAGTATGTCTTTTCCAGTCCAAATAAATTTCAAGGGCAAAGGTTTAAACCAAATGGCTTTGGAAATCAACTATCCCAAATAAAGCTAAACCAAAAAAATAAAAAAAATAAAAACCCCAAACGTGTTGCCATCAAGTCGATTCCGACTCATAGCGACCCTATAGGACAGAGTAGAACTGCCCCATAGGGTTTCCAAGGAATGGCTGGTGGATTAGAACTGATGACCTTCTGGTTAGCAGTTGAGCTCTTAACCACTGCGCCACCAGGGCTCTCAAATAAAGCTAGGATTTTAAAAGAGTCATACAGCTATGTGGTGAAGTCAGCAGAACGGTCTGGGGTGGAAAAACGGCTCCAATTCAGGCAAGAGAGGATGTGTTTGGGTCTCCTTTGCTGGGCCCTGAGAAGACCTGATGGGGACAACTGTCCCTGAGGGAACTGCTCTAGGACAGTGTCCTGGGGCCAGTAGGACTGGACAAGATTTAGTCCAGATAAAAGAAGTGGTCAGTACAAATTAGAATGGTGTCAATTATTGGGGCAATAATTAATGTGTTGGAGAGAGTCCAGGTATGTTAGGTGCCAAATGGACCAAGAACAGGTCTGCAAATGCAGTGTAATCTAGGACCTGTTGTTGTTGGTATTAGATGTCCTCAAGTTGGTCCCTGACTCATGCGGACCCCATGCTCAGTGGAATGCTGCCCAGTCCTGCGCCATCTCCATGACTGGTTATGGATCAGACCATTGTGATCTATAGGGTTTTCATTGGCTGATTTTTGGAAGCAGATCGCCAGGCCATTTTTCCTAGTCTGTCTTACTCTAGAAGCTCCGCCGAAACTTGTTCAGCAGCCTAGGAACACATAAACCTCCACTGACACACGGGTGGCTGTGATGAGGTACACTGGTTGGAAACTGAACCCAGGTCTCCCACATGGAAGGCAAGAATTCTACCACTGAACCACCAGCCTCCCCAGGGAAATGCTTTAGAAGGAAGACTGATACAGGAGGCTTTGGGGCAGCTACACTTACTGGGCCATGGGAGTGAGAAGACTACCTTTACCTGCAGAGCAGAGTAGGAAGCTCTTTCTAGGTTTGTCCAGAGCACTCAGTTCTCCCCTTTGTTCTGATACTTAACTACCATCCATATTGTCAATCCTCAGGTTTACAGACACTCTTTGTCACCTATGGGAGGAGAGGTAGGGTTCTAGAATGCTATGGCACTGCTGCTTTTTCCAAATTTAGAGTCTCATCGATGAATTCTTTTTTCTCAAACCATCCATTTGCTTCCATGGTTGTCTTGGCCTATAAACCACTTTTTAAATTTCCATTTTTAAAAATATTGGTTACTATGGTTTATTAGCTAATGCTGTGGCTTTTTCTAATTTGACCGATGCAACTTATTCTTGAGGAAAGGAAAAAAAAAAAAGAAATGTCATAAAGCAAAATTGAGTGGGAATCACTCTAACTAATTAATGGAGAACCGGTCTGAAAATATTTGAGTTCCATCATCCCTGGCATCTTTTTCACACAATTTTCAAATTTACATATGAACTAGAACAGACAACAGACCTGCATATTTTTGCAAATTAATTTCACAGAGCCTAAACAGCGGAACTTAACTGCTACATCACAGCTATGTGTTACCTTGCCAAAACATTTCCCCATGGCAATTCTGCCATCTTACCATAAACTACAAATCCCAAACAGTCTCTTGGCTCTGGGTCCAGTGAGTTATGAAAGACACTCAGTGACTCTGTGAATTCAACAGCTTACAATGTGAGCCTTGGCAAACCCAAAGCAAAACGTATCATCTGCTTGTTCAAAACTGATGAAACAAAAAAGTTCAAGTTCAGCTTATTAACACACGTTGGCAACCCATGGACAAAACCAACAAAGCTCTCACCAAAGCAAGAAATAGGTCAGAAGAGGAAGGAACTGGAAGAGTCAATATCTCTAATATTAAGTGGCAAGATTTTCCTTGACGACATTTTTATCCTAGAGAAGACGCTCCAGTATCAGGCTGTACTTTTAGACATCTGCCTTCTTCATTTGTCCTGACCCAGAAGAATCTGCAGAGATGATGCTGTCATGGTTAGGGAGAGGGGTACTTGGAATCAACTTATACAGTTTATGTGAATTAGCTAAATCATATGGTAACATGATAAACATAATTCAGAAGCATTTACTGATGGCCTATTATGTACTAGGAATTAGGCACGGCACTGAGAATTCATGCAGAAATATTTACCAAGGACCTACAATGTGCCACCAGCACCCATCTGTCAATTTGCTGTACTGTGGTGGCTTGCATACTGCATGTTGGAAGCTATGCCACTGGTATTTCAAATACTAGCATGGTCTCCGATGTTGGACAGGTTTCAGCAGAGCTTCTAGACTAAGAGTAGGAAGGCCTGGTGATCTATTATTTTATGTTATACTAGGTGCCATCAAGTCAGTTCCAACTCATAGCAACTCTATAAACAACAGAAAGAAATGCTGCCTGGTCTGCACCATCCTCACAACTGTTGCTATGTTTGAACCCATTGTTGCAGCTACTGTGTCAACCCATCTCATTGAGGGTCTTCCTCTTTTTCACCGACCCTTTACCAAGCATGATGTCCTTATCCAGGGACTCGTCCCTCCTGTTAACATGTCCAAAGTATGTGAGAGGAAGTCTCACCATCTTGGCTTCTAAGGAACATTCTGGCTGTACTTCTTCTGAGACAGATTTGTTCATTCTTCTGACAGTCCACGGTATATTCAATATTCTTTGCCAACACTATAATTCAAATGCATCAATTCTTCGTTGGCCTTCTTTATTCATTGTCTAGCTTTCACATGCATATGAGGCAATTGAAAAGACCACAGCTTGGCTCAGGCACACTTTAGTCTTCAAAGTGACATATACATGCCCATTCCAAAGAAAGGTGATCCAACAGAAAGTAGAAATTATTAAATAATATCATTAATACTACATGCAAGTAGAATTTTGATGAAAATAATTCAAAAATGGTTGCAGCAGTACACCAACAGGGAACTGCTGGAATTCAAGCTGGATTCTGAAGAGGACGTGGAATGAGAGATATCATTGCTGATGTCAGATGGATCGTGGCTGACAGCAGAAATACCAGAAGGATGTTTACCTGTGTTTTATTGACTATGCAGAGGCATTCAGCTGTGTGGTTTCGTGACAAATTATGGGTAACATTTCAAACAAGGGGAATTCTGGAACACTTAATTGTGCTCGTGTGGAACCTGTACATATACCAAGAGGCAGTCATTTGAACAGAACAAAGGGATACTGCGTGGTTTAAAATCAGGAAAAATGTGTGTCAGGGTTGTATCCTTTCACCATACTTATTCAATCTGTATGCTGAGCAAATAATCTGAGAAGCTGGACTATATGAAGAAGAACATGGCATCAGGATTGGAGGAAGACTCGTTAACAACCTGCTATATGCAGATGACACAACCTTGCTTGCTGAAAGTGAAGAGGACTTGAAGCACTTACTGATGAAGAGCAAAGACTACAGCTTTCGGTGTGGATTACACCTCAACATAAAGAAAACAAAAATCCTCACAACTGGACCAATAAGCAACATCCTGATAAACGGAGTAAATACTGAAGTTATCAAGGATGTCATTTTACTTGGATCCACAATCAACACCCATGGAAGCAGAAGTCAAGAAATCAAACGAAGTATTGCATTGGGCAAATCTGCTGCAAAAGACTTCTTTAAAGTGTTAAAAAGCAAAGATGTGACTTTGAGAACCAAAGTGCACCTGGCCCTGGTGATCTAATTTTGAGAATTAGCCAATTAAAACCTTATGGAGCACAACAGAAATTGTCTGACTTGCTGGCTTTGGTCACATTATCAGGAGGGATTTATCGCTAGAGGAGGACACAATGCTTGGTGAAGTAGTGTCAGTGAGGGCCAGAGATACCCTCAGTGAGATTCATTGGCACAGTAGACACAACTATGGACTTCAACATGCTGATGATCATGAGGTTGATGAAGGCCCACTCAACGTTTTGTTCTGTTGCACATAAAGTCACCATGAGTCAGAGTCAACTCAATGACAGTTATCTACCTATCTGCTATGCGCCAGGCACTGTCTTCAATTCTGGGTAGGCAGAGATGAATAAAACACCCATAGTTTCTGCTCTCTCCGATCTTGCAAACTAGTAGGGAATATGGGAGATAAGTTTATATAGGTAATTAGAACTTCTGATAAGCATGCCTCGGAGAAAATTAAGATGGTGCTGAGCAATAGAATAAAGCAAGGATGGATGAGATAACCTTGGTAGAACGGTTAGGGGTGGTCTCTTGGAGGAAGTAACATCTAGTAGAGTCTGCAAGAATAGAGAGGAGTTGCTCCTGAAGAGTGGCAGGGGAAGGAGTGTCCAAGCCAGAGGAGAAGAGCGGGTCTTGAGCAGAGAAGAGCTTGAGGTTTTGAAGGAACTGAAAGGAACCAGATGACTTGGGCATGATGGACCAGGTGAGGATAAAAGTAAGATGAGATTGGCCCGGTAGACCAGTGTCAGATGATACTGGGCTCTTCATATCACTGAAAGGAGTTTGCATTTACTCCAAGTGTAATGGGAAGCATCTGAGGGTTTTAGACAAGGGAGTACCAGGGTCTGATTTATGAATAAAATTGATAAACCTGCTTTGGCTGGAATACAGCCAAGAGTGAGCACGATCATCCTTGGAGTAGTTTGAATGAGAAAAGAATGGGTTTCCAAGCAACAGTTGGGGACACAGATTTAATCCTATTGCTTTGGGTGTGTTTAAATTCAATCTCAAAGGCAGAACTAATTGAATGTTTTTTTAAAACCTATTATCTTCAACATACGTGTCAATAAAACAGCATTTTCCTAAGATCCAACCAGTGCTTTACAAGTCATAATTTGAAGCAAGGAATATTTTCATGAAGAGACTCTGTTAAGGCAATCTTTTCTTGCTTTCAAACAATAAACTAAGTCCCCAACTTTTTGGCCATAGGAAGCAAAGAAAAGTTGGCAAAATGAATACTGGAATAAAACATACCTTCAGTGAATTCAGTCCTACAAATAAAGCCTTCGACTTCAATATAGCATTCTCTACTTTGACGTTATAAAGCATATGAATACATTTTAAATAAGAACTCATATCCTTCCTTTGCTCTTTCTCTTACCAATGTTGATTTACTGTCCTTTCCCCTATTCTCAACTGTAATAAATCTCCACTTTGAGCCATTATTAATGAATATGTTTAAAATACCCACTGCTGCAGGATTTTGGCCCCTTTCTAATTTCAGATTTATTTCAGAGGGGGAATTAGCCTTTAAAACTAACCTCTTTGCTGCTGGATTTTTCTTCCATTGCTAGGGCTCTGACTTACTGCAGGACCTCTAACTAGGGCTTCCCATTCTCTCACTTATGGACCTCTGAGAGGTTGCATATATTCTGTTTCAATATAATCATTAATTTGTGCATTCATCTAAAAAATGAATGGAGTATCTCCAATGAGCTAGGGATAGAAAGATAAATCAAATGTCCCCATACACGAGCTAAGAAATAGTTACTTGATTCTCACTATTTGTGGATTCATATTTACAGATACGTCTCCTTGTTAAAATGCACTTGTAACCCCAAACTTAATATCATGGTCCCTTTGCAGTCATTTGGAAACACGCACAAAGTGGAGAAGAATTTGAGTCACCTAATGACATGCATATTTCCAGCTGAGGCTGAAGAAGGTGACACTGTCTTCTTGTTTCAGCTCTCCTACTGTAAACGTATCCTTTACACGGTCTGTTCAGTGCCATGTTTTTCTCATTGTGCCGTTTCTTGGTGATTTAGCTGCTTAAAACGGCCCCCAAGCTTAGTGCTGAAGTGCTGTCCGGTGTTCCTAAGAACAAGGAGGCTGTGGTGTGCCTTAGAAAATACATGTGTTATAAAAACTTCATTCAGGCATGAGTTACAGGGCTTTTGGCCATGAGTTTAATGTTAATGAATCAACATTATATATATATTAAATAAAACACATGTAAAAGAAGATCATGTTTCGGTCAGTTGACAAAAATGTTGTGACCAGATGCTCATGGAAATCTAACCCTGCACTTCCTCTAGGATCAGTGGTTGCGTACTTGCTAATTCAGTGTTTGCAGTGACTTTATAGAACACAAGTGCTGTGGATAATCAGAATAGCCTGAATAGTAAAACATGTTAGGTGTTATAATAAAGACGTGTGCATACTAAATCTTAAAGGCTGAGAAGGAAGCAAACCGACCTGTATGCGTTTCTCAAGTGCTAGGGTGAGCCTTCCTACTAGAGGGGCTATTTGACTTTAGTCTAAAAGTATGAATGGAGGTTGCGAGACATAAAAGTCTTGTAACTAGTTAAAAGACTGAAGATTAAAAAAAAAAAAAAAAAAATTCCCACACAGGAAGACATGTTTGTGCTAGCAATTGAGATGAATTATCACAGAATTTGAGTTAGTATTTTGCTGGGAGAATTTCAGCCTCTGGCTCTTCTGACTTCTCCAACTTAGAGAGTTATTTATTACTGTCTAGAGGAAAGATCATGAGCTACCACATCCTTACCACAGACTCTTAAGTGGCTACGCTTGTATAGCCTTAGTCTATTTACTTGTAAAATGGGGATGATAGCTGTTTCATAGAGTCTTTGGGACAATTAAGTTCGAGAGCATGTTTATCAAAGCTCTATCAGAATGTTAGTCTAATAGTAAGTATTCAATGAAAGCTGGAGACAGAGTTAGTGAGGGGATGTTGTGGACCAGCCTGGCCAACAGTGCTGTGGTTTCAGCACAACAGCGTTCCAGGGACAGAGATAAAAGAGAGGGCAGAATTCAGGCAGGAGTGGGAGGGAGGCAGCTTTCAGATGCCCACACAACTCAGCCTGGTTTCAGTCTAGGTTACAGGAGTGGCCACTTAATTTGATACTTTTAATGATCATGTGCAATTATTTCTTGCATCCATAACTCTCAAATGAGCAGTGATATGAATCACGCAAGATGATTTTAACTCCAATGAAAAATTATTTTAACTTGGCTTTTGGAAGCTGCCAGATTCTTTGTTTGTACAGCAGATTCCTCCTCCTGTTTGTGCTTGGTTCCAGTGTGGTGACTGACTTGTATCTCTGAAAGCACATCAGCTGAGGGGGAAGAGAAATGAAGATGGAGGGGTGTCCACTTGCTGATTACCACCATATAATAAGCTCTGTGCCGGGAAGTTGACATATCTTATCTTGCTTAATCCTCCCCGCAATTCTGTGAGATAATATTGTCATTATTTTATAAACGAGAAAAAAAAGACACAAAGAAGTTAAGTGACTTTCCCAAGGTCACATTTCCAGGAAGTACAGGAACTAGAATTTTGGATCAATTTCTTTCTTTATAAACAAATATACAAAGTAATGCAAGTGTGGTAATCTGTCAAACAATGTACATGTATATAAGGCAAGAGGTTATAATCTCTTGGAGTCCCTGGGTGGTGCAAACAGTCAATGTGCTCAACTGCTAACCGGAAAGTTGGAGGTTTGAGTCCACCTAGAGGCACCTTGGAAGAAAGGCCTGATGGTCTACTTCTGAAAAATCAGCCACTGAAAACCCTATGGAACTCCGTTCTACTCTCACACACGTGGGCTCATCATGAGTTGGAACTGACCGGACAGCAGCTGGTTTGGTCAATCATCTGTCTCTCCTTCCTTCTAGTGATATCCCTGAGGTAATCACTGTGAACAGTTTATTAGGCATCATTCAGCATCTTTCACTAAGGTCATACAAACAGACACAAACACATATAGACATATTTAGAGACGTTCTTCCCATAAAAATACTTTTTGTTTCAAGTAACAACAATATGCCATGGATGTCCCTGCATGTCAACATTTACTAGAGCTACTCATTCAGATGTAAGGCTACAGAACATCCATAGTTTAAATGCGCTTCAATTTTTTTCAACCATTACCTAAATGAAAGGCAGTAAGGTTGTTTCCAAGGAGCCCTGGTGGCATAGTGGTTAAGTGCTCAGCTGCTAACCCAAAGGTTGGTGGTTTGAACCCACCAACCACTCCCTGGGAGAAAGATATGGCAGTCTGCTTCTGTAAAGATTATACCCTTGGAAATCCTATACAGTAGTTCTGCTCTGTCCTATAGGGTCACGATGTGTTGGAATCAACTTGACGGCAGTGAGTTTTTGGTTAAGGTTGTTTCCACTTTATTTTACCATTAAAATCAGCGCTGTAGTAAACATCCTTAAGCACATACCTTCACCTACCTAATGCTTAAGTTTTGTTCAGTGATTCCTAAAGGTAGCATTTTTTGAGTCAAGGTTATATGCATGCTTTATTTTAGTAGACGCTGCCAGTTTACTTTAAAAGATACTGGCAGTATCTATGAAAATTACCACTTTCATCAACTGTATAAGATGTGTCCATTTTCCTGCAATCCCCATAGTAAAAAAAAAAAACCAAACCAAACCTGTTGCCATAGAGGTGATTTCAACTCATAGCAACCCTAAATGACAGGGTAGAACTGTCCCATACAGTTTCCCAGGCTGTAATCTTTACAGAAGCAGACTGCCACATCTTTCTCCCACGGACCTTTCGGTTAGTATCCTAGCACTTAACCACTGTGCTGTCTGTCTTCTTTCCTCTCTTCCTTCCTTCCAATCTAACAGGAAAGTGCTTTCTCATTGTTTTAATTTGCATTTCCTGACTACTGCTGAGGGCAAGTATCTTCCGAAAGGATCACTGGCTATTCAGATTTCTCTTCTGACGGCATTCAAATTTTCTCTGTTTTTTTTTTTTTTTTTTAAATATCAATTTAGCTGTTCTTTGAATTGTAGGGAGGTTAATGCTTTGTCATGTGCTATAAGTATTTTCTCCTAGCCTATTATTTAGCTTTTATTCTTGTTTTTGGTATTTTGAAATATAATGCTTTTTAATTTTTATATAGTAGAATTTATTGATCTTTTTCTTTATAAGGTTTCTGGGTTTTCTGTCTTAAGATGGTATCACCAACCACAAGGTTATATAAATATTCTCCTGAATGTTAAAAAATTTTTTTATTGCTATAGTTTTTACAATTTTATCTTTTAAATCTGACAATAATATTTGTATTTGCTACAAGGACTAAGATTTTTCCCAGACAGTGAATTTTGCCAGCATTATTTATTAAACATATCATCTTTCCCCACCAAATTGAATGCTATTTTTATCACCTATTAAATTTCCACACAGATTAGATTTGCTTATGGTTTTACTAAATTGTCCCACCTGTTTGTATATTCCTGTGTCAGCACCATACGGTTTTGAGTATAGTGACATTTATGGTAAATTATAAGATCTGGCTTCCTGATCAAAAAGCCAGTCATTTTCCCCTGCTACCACAGTGGAGGAGCCCTGGTGGCACAGTGGTGAAGAGGTCAGCTGCTAACCAAAATGTTGGCAGTTCAAATCCACCAGCAGCTCCTTGGAAACCCTATGGGGCAGTTCTACTCTGTCCTATAGAGTTGCTATGAATGGGAATCAATTTGACAGCAACAGGGTTTTAACCAAGATGAGACCACTAAATACATCTCACTTTCCACATCCAATTTACCCTGTTGGATAAGTGACCCTATGAACACTACAGCACTGTAGCATTCTTGAGGGAACGGGAGCATTAGGGATTATCTGGTTCATCCTCCTGTCTTCAAGTAGTTGTGTACTGGAATCATAATTGACAGAGTGGATGGTGCCTGCCCCTTTCCTCAAAAAGCACTCCAAGGACACCCTTCTAACTCAGCACTGAAGCCACTCCTGCAGTTCACCTTTCAGCCAAAGATTGGACAGGCCTATAAAGTAAACAGTAACACACGTGAGGAACGTGCTTCTTAGATCAATCCAGTATATGAGACCAAATGAGCAACACTTGCCCAAAAGCAAAGACAAGAAGGCAGGAAGGGACAGGAAAACCGGACAAATGGAAACGGGGAACCCGGGGTGGAAAGGGGAGAGTGTTGATACATTGTGGGGATTGCAGCCAATGTCATGAAACAATTTGTGTATGCATTTTTGAATGAGAAACTAATTTTCTGTAAACTTTCACCTAAAGCACAATAAAATTGAAAAAGGAAAAAAAAAAAGAAACACTCAAAGGGAAATGTTACTCTGACCATCTTTGTGTCTAGTTATAAAGCACACTCAGAGAAGCTCGAAAGCTGACTCTGGGGAAGGCAGTGCAGTGCAATGGAAATGGCATGGCATTTAGAACCAGTAAACCCGGGATCAGGTCTGGTTTTTCTAACAGGTACATTTATCGAGAGCTTACCATGTGTTGAGCACTGTCTTAAGTACTTTCTGTGCGATAGCACGTTTAATTGTCTAGGAGATAGACCACGTGATTATCCGGGTTCTTCGGGTTTCTATAGGAATCGAGGGCACAGAAACATTAAGTGACTTGCCCAAGGTCACAAAACTGGCAAGTGGTGAAGTCAGGATTCAAAATGCACACTGTTTCCAGATCCCTTGCTCTTAACTCTTGTGCTATCTATCCTTCCTTCCTATCCTGGTGCCCTGACTTTGAGTCAAACACGTTTTCTCTTGGGCTTCAGCTTCTCCATTTGTAAAATTAAGATTATAACCAGATATGCTTCACTGGATATTTGTGTGCATCAAATGATAATTAAAATGACAAAAATAGCAACCATTTCCATTTATTGAATGACTAACAGATTGTGCCATTGGTGGTAGACTGAAAAGAGGGTAGCTTTACATCAAATTATTCATACGAAGTAGAGCCACCCAAGATGGGTATTATCTTGGTGCTCCATTTTGTAGATGAGAGACTCAAGTTCAGACAGTTGAGAAACTTAACCAAGGACATGCAGCTAGTACATGGTGATCTGAACCCAGGTCTAGCTCCCACGTGTTCATTCTGCTCTCATCCATTCCTCAGACCCAGCACAGAATTGAGCTCAACTAAGCTACCACCATAATTTTCTCTTCAATATTTTGCTTTCTCAGAATTAAGGCCAGTGAATTAGGATGACTTATTTTTGGGAACCCACAGGAAGACAGAAACCAGTCAGGCTTACGTAGGTGTTAAGCCCTTGTGTGTGTGTCTCAGGTTTAAGATTTAGCCTAATAATGGTGTGAAGCATTATCAGACTGCATTTGGGTGGCAATTTTTCTTGACCCATGTAATTACTAGTGCTTCAGATAAAATCTCAAACTACCTTATTGAAGCTGGGAATTAAAACCACAAAGAGAAGAATGTCTCAATGCATGTCAATAAACCAGCCCATTAATTATTTCCACTTACTCAGCTCTGCAGAAAATGACTAGATTGATGTCTCCGGATAACCACATGCCCTAGTTGAAGTTTATACAAAAGCTGCATTCTCGCGGCTTTAGGAGGCACATATCAGTAATGTTGAAACCAGCTGGGGCATGAGGATCAAATGGCAAGTAAAAAGCATACAATCACTTAGAATAATCTGGAAAAGGATAGTGATAATGGTTGCACGACATGAAGAATGTAACCAATGTCACTGAATTATACTTGTAGAAATTGTTGAATCGGTGAATGTTTTCTTGGGTATATTTTCACCACACACACACAAAGCACTGAAAGTAGGTAATCTCCTTCAGCCTTTGGGAATTCTGAAAATTTACCAACACGATATCAGGCAATGATTTCCCACAAACTCACACATCTGGTGAAACACTTTTAAAATCCTGCAAAATACCTGAATATCATGGAATACGCTGTCCTTTACCTATTCGAGTACGTAAACACCTACCACTCTCTCCCCCGCTCTCCATCTCTTCCTGTTCATCTCATTCACTTTGTATGTGTGTGAAATTAGCCCCTTACCAGAACGTCAAAGGTAGGCACATGATGAGGAGTAAAATGGTGTGTCAAGCCCTGCTACCCAGATGTTCATGGAGATCAGCTGAGCCTCACCTTACAGCCCATTCCAGCTGTGGGCATCTCAGCCTTTTGCAGCTTCCCACTGTGATCATGTTTATGCAATCCTACAGAAGCCTCCAGTAGTTTCAGTCTGCCTTGAGTTTGACATTTATTTAGGGCATTTTTTTTATTTTCAAAAATAACAAGGCTCAGTTATCTTCATGATACACAGGCGAAATAATCTTCATGCCACCACTGAGTCTTGGAGCCCAAACATAACAGAATCAATCTCTAAAACAGGGAACAAAAGCACACAAATGATCTTTTCCCAGTTTTGTACTAGGATGGATTGTCCGTAAGTCTGCAGTGTATTTGCTGTTGAGACACTAGATTTAGCTTCTATGATATAGTGATTTCACCAACACATTTAGCTTTTTCTCTTGACTTACCTGTTTGACTTTTGTAGTAACATGCTTCCTATTAGCCAGACGGGAAAACCTGAAGGCATCTCATTTATTATGGATCTCTATCAACCCCAGTATTTTATCAATGATCTAATTTAGGTGATTTCTTTGCTTTGCAATGTTCCTTGTCCAATGTAGTTACCACTATTCTAATCGAGGTTTTCACTGCCACATACTTTAGTTTTTGCAGCAATTTCTCAGATAAAATTTCTCAGCTCCAGGGTCAGTTCCACATCACAAATGAAATACGAGTTGGGCAGACAGCGAAGAGCCAGAACTGGATATTGGGAGAGATCAGTGTCTACAACAGACTTTAGTGTACAGCTAGGGGTCAGGATTAGGTTACTCTAGACCTGTGCTCCTTTGTAACACTAGAGCTCTGATTTAGTACCACCATTATATCCTCAGTTGCCATTCCAATGCTTGGCACATACTAGGCACTCAACAACTATTTATTGGATGCATGGATGGATGGATCAATGGATGGATGGATGGATGGGTGTATCGATGGATTGATGGCTCAATGGATGGCTGGATTAGAGCAGGACCATGTTTCCAGTTTTGTATAACATTTTCGCCCCAGTCCTTCAATACAGTTAGTGGAATGAATGGATGTATATTATTCTGCTTCATTTCAGTACCTTTGATAATACAGCGTGCTCATTCCTACTTCTGTGCCTTTACTTTTAACTTTTTCCTCTCTCTGCTTCCCTCTAGGGAGTCTCTGCTTGGCACAAAGGGTTAAGCACTTGACTACTAGCGAAAGGTTGGCAGTTCAAACCCACCCAGAGGCACCTCAGAAGACAGGCGTGGCAATCTGCTTCTGGAAGGTCACAGCCTTGAAAATCCTATGGAGCAGTTTTACTTTGCACACATGGGGTCACTATGAGTCAGAATTGACTTGGTGACAACTAACATCAACAACAACACCTCCCTCTAGTCAAATCCTACACAGCCAACATTTTCATTCCACATTCTAATTCCTCCAGTAAATTGTTCTCTACCATTGAAGTCATCATTCTGGATTTCTAGAGAAGGTAGTTAGATGCCAGACAATTTCATACTTAATTTTGTATGGCTATATTGTTCATTGTTTTGCAAATGATTAGTATCATTTCCTAAGTAGAAGCAAGCTCCTTGATGTCAAGAGCTCCAACATGCCACAGCACCTATGGTGTGGGCCTTTAAAAGATGGTTCATGAGTCAGCTGACCAAGATTAAATCTCTCTAAGAGGCTTTTAAGGTCCCTGGGTGGTACAAACGGTTTGCACTAGAACTACTAGCCTAAAGGTTGGCAATTGGAACCCACCAGCAGTGCTGCAGAAGAAAAGCCTGGCAATCTGCTTCCATAAAGATTTCAGCCAAGAAAACTCTATGGAGCAGTTCTACTCTGTAATACATGAGGTTGCCATGATTTGGAGTAGACTTCATGGCAACGGCTAGAGGCCTTTAAAGAAAAGCATTTGTGTTTGAAAAGACAGTGGGCAGTGAAATAGGTTTAGATTTCCTGGCATTCTTCCCCATGCAGTGGCCAAATCTCTGCCCAGTCCCATGGAGCTCCTTGCAGTTCCATTAATACACCTTTTCTTGTGGTGGTTCCACTGCTTGGAATGTCCTTCCCCACCTGTCCACGCAGAAAGCAAATTCTTACCCTTCAAGACGCAGGTCAAGCGACGTCTCTAAGAAGTCTTCCCCACCTGTCTCTCCCTTTATCTCCCACTCTGAGGGGCCACGTGTTCTGTCCCTGTGCTCCTTGGGCACTTCTCTATTCTAGTAGTCCCACTGTGTTGTCAGTTTATACATGCCTATCTCTCCGATTGGTTCCCTGGTGGCGCAGTGGTTGAGAGCTTGGCTGCTAACCAAAAGGTGGGCAGTTCAAATCCACCAGCCACTCCTTGGAAACCCTACGGGGCAGTTCTACTCTGTCCTATAGGGTTGCTATGAGTAGGAATTGACTCAATGACAATGGGTTTTGGTTTTGGTTTTTTTGGTCTCTCAAACTAGACTAGACATTTCTTGAAAACAGAGACTTTGATCTCTATGTCACCATACTTAAGCACAGTGTCCAGTAACAAAGAGATAAAAATTAGTCAAAACCTGATATAAACTAGTGGAAGAAGATAAGGCAAAGGGTTAGGAGTGGAAAGGACTGACTGAGCTCCTATTTCATGATGGAGCTCCTGCATGGTGCAAAAGGTTAACGTGCTCAGCTACTAACCTAAAGGTTGGAGGTTCGAGTTTACCTATAGGCACCTCAGAAGAAAGGCCTAGTGGTTGGTCTACTTTAACTAATCAGCCACTGAAAACCCTATGAAGCACAGTTCTACTCGGACACACATGGGGTCTTCATGAGTCAGAGCTGACTGGATGGCAACTGGCTTTTTGTTTTACTTTGTGACAGACACGTTTACTCCGGATATCTATTTAATATTTGATCACCCTCCCCAGATGAAGTGGGAGATAAGGCTTGATCCTAGGGACACCATGTTGCTTATCTAGGGTTGTGACGTATGAATACCAGGCACAGCATCCAATGATGATTTGACAGCATTCCTAGCAAGGCAAATGTTGAAAGTTGGGTTACTAAATGGAACCATGACAACAACAAAATGGATGATGTAAGATGCAAAACCAAAGGAGTTGTGAATGGAGGAAAGCAGATGAGTGAGCAGATGTGCAGTGAGCAGTAGGAAGAGGCCAGCCAGTGAGCATGTAGAAAACTTTTTATTAATTTCTATGTCTATGAGCATGGTATGTCCTAAGCATTTAACAGTATGAGTGGTGCAAGGGGGTGCAAAGGGTTAAGCACTCGACTACTGACCAAAAGGTTGGCAGTTCGAACTCACCCAGATGCACCTTGGAAGAAAGGCCTGGCAATCTGCTTCTCAAAGGTCACAGCCTTGAAAACCCTGTGGAGCACAGTTCTACTCTGACACGCATGGGGTCATCATGAGTTGGAATGGACTCGATGGGAACTGGTTTTGGTTTTGCTGGAGACGTTTGATCCATCCTTGTAACAATCATGGAAGACAGACGGGAGGCTGCATCAGATTATCAGGTTAGAAAAAGAAGTAAAATGGCACCACCACAGGAGATCCTCACATTGGTCGATGTAGCTTTAGAACATAGAAGGATGCCTTCCTTCTGGTACTTACATTTCCATTTTTAAAAGTATTTCTCTTTTGCACAGAGCACTGTACAAAGATTTGATGATATATGAATGTAAAAATGCTCTGTAAACCATTACACTTCCTTGGATTCTTAATTATGCATGTTTACATTGCAATATATGAGTCCCTGGGAGAAGCAAATGATTAAATGCTTGAATTCACACAGAGGTGCCTTGGAAGAAAGGCCTGGTACTACTTCCAAAAGGTGACAGCCTTGAAAACTCTATGGAGTACAGTACTACTCTGACACACATGGGGTTGCCGTGAGACAGAATCCACTCGACAGTCTGGTCTGGCTTTTTGGTTTTGGTTTTTACACAGCAACATGCTTGCAAATGACCAGCATTACTCTTGATCAGCTGGGTCTTTGCGTTTCGATGATTTTGCTCCCCTAGCAGGACAAACACTCATGTTCATGTAGTAAATACAAGGAGCATATCTTTGTAATGCTTGCTTAAACAGATAGCATGAATGTTGGCCTCTTCCTTTATTGTTGCTTCCTAAGGAGAAAGTGTGCTGCTTAACAAACCATATTCCTGCTTGCAGCCTCCCCAGGAGATCACCGACAATCCAGAAGAAGAAATTCGTGCTGATCTGATCTACGCTTCCTTTTAGAGACTGAGCCAACCTGGAAGACTCTGAAATCAATGACTTGGGACATTAAAGTCCGACAGCTTTTTGAAATAGTGAGAATATGAAATCTCCTCATTAGAGCTGGCAGCTCCCTGGTCTTCACTGAGAAGAACTTGAACTGCCCCAAGGAAACACCAGTTCATGGTGACAAGAGATTAAAAGAGCATTTGAGTTTTAAAGGCCAAGATGCCTAGAAGAGTCTGTGAGGACTGCTCAGAAATTTAATTAGCAGTGAGCACATCCTTGAAGGTTTTGCCTGAAAAGGGCCTGCGCCTCAGCTCCCAGTCGGTCATAGGGATGCCCCTTTCTGCCCTTCTGCCTCTGTCCAGGTATTGGGAAATCTGGCTGAATCACCAAAGCTCGCACTTTTGCAACATTTTATGGTTTATAAAGCACGTTCTCAAAACCTGCTGGTTTCCACTACTTTCTGACATAGGACACGATTTCATCAACAATTTGGCAGTTCACCAAAAATCTCTTGTACAAAGTATGAGTCACCATGCATGAGACTGTATACCTTCTTCTCTCAGGAGGCAACCCTTTAAATCTCTCTTTCATCTAGTAGAAAGCAGGAAGCAAAAACCCAAATCCAGGAGCAATCAAGGTGACAGATTACTGATAGCATAAACATATACTAATGGAAGCTTAGTGTAGTGATGAAATACTAATTTTGGGGTATAGCAAGAAGTATGATCATAGGTGACATTCAGTTAATATTGGTTCAGTGAGGAAATAAGGGAGTAGATTAACATTTGAAAAGAAAAGGAAACGGAAAGATAATTCAAAGTTCTTTGCTGTTGTTGTTAGGTGCCATCATCTGGTGTTAGATTCATAGCGACCCCATGTGGCAGAGCAGAACTGGCCCAGGGTTTCCTAGGCTGTAATCTTTACTGGAGCAGATCGCCAGGTCTTTCTCCCACAGAGCCGCTGGGTGAGTTTGAACTGCCAACCTTTTGGTTAGCAGCCAAGTGCTTAATCTTGGAGCCACAAGGGCTCCTTAAGGTCTTTGTAGGATGCCATAAATATAGAGTTGGCCCATTGCTGTGGTTGATAATTAACATTTATTGTTAACTCCATCTAGGCCCTGTTCCAAGTGCTTACGTCTGTATTAACTCCTTCAATCCTCACAAGAGTCGTATGATGTGGGTATAATCATTATCCGCACTTAACAGTTGAGGACACTGAGGCATGAGGGGGAGATTAAAGCAAATTGCTCAAAATGTTGCAGACAGTAAGTGGTGGAGCCAGGACCCAAAGCCAGGCAGTGTGGCTGCAGAGCCTGCACCCCTTAACCACTCTACCACCCTACCTCACCTTGGCGCCTTTCTTTAAGGATACACAGCAGTCATGTGAAGAGCCTGTCAGACAAGCTGATCTGTGAGCCCACACCAGAGATTTAACAAGCAGCCAAGGTATTTCCAGTGCAGGCTGTTCGTAGACCATCATAATGAAAAAAAACCAGGCAATGAAATGAACACCTATTGGGAAAAACGCAGGTTTCCCAGACTCACAAGGTTAGCAACGTGCCCTTAAAAATGACAGATCTAAGGAGAAAAACATATCAACTAAAGGGCTGATAAGAAAATATGGAAGCAGATTGCCACATCTTTCTCCGGAGGCACGGCTGGGGGATTCAAACTGCCGATCTTTCAGTTAGCAGCCAAGCGCTTAACCACTGCACCACCAGGGCTAAAACCAGAGGCATGGAGGTTAGGATTTACAACACATATCTTTGGGGGACACAATTCAATCTGTAACAGGGTTTTAGCCAGAATGTGGCTCCCGAGAGGCACTGCCAGCCACGGCCTGCCTGTTTGTAGGCCACCCCTACCTCACCAGAAAACGGTCTACACCTATCACTAGCTCAGAAACAAAAACTGCATCTAAAACCCAAATATGATTTGTGCACAGAGGTGTTCACCAGAACATAATTTATAATAATGGAGCAGCGTAAACAATCTAAATGTGCAGCAATAATAGAATTGTTTAGTAAATTAGGTAGATCCACATAAAGATATTTGTGCAGTCGTGAATGTAAATTTTAACTATTCAGCAAATTTGTATATGGAATATGGTCTCAAATATATAAAACGATGTGCACTGGGAGAAAAAAAATAACTAAAACGTGATGAAGGTCATCTCTGGATAGTGGAATCACAGCAGAATGTGAATGTATATGCTCGGGTGTTTGTATTTTCCAGGATTCCTACAACAAACAGGTAGTACCTTCACAATTAAAAGAGAAAAAAAAAAAAAAAAAAAAAAACTAGTACGATTGCTTATTTGGGCCAAATTTTAACTCTCAAGAGAATTATATTCTGTCAAACTGAGATTAATTTTCTTATCATGGCTCTCTTAATTAGCAAGGGAAAGAAAAAGGAAGATTGTTTGCCTCCTTGCAGCCACTTTCGAAATCTGTGGGCTAACGGGGATGATGCGGGTACACCCAGGAATAAAAAGCAGGTGATAAACCCTCCACGTGTAAGAGAGGAGAGAAACAAGCGGTTACACTTAGCAACTGCCAGGCAGAAAACATGGTAAACCTCAATACACTGAGCAATACTTCTTCCCTTCCATCCCTGCCTCTGGACATGAGAAGTTAATAGGGATTTAGTTAATTGGCTGGTTATCATCCTAACTGGCTACCTGTCTGTTCCAACAAGGAGGGGGAAACAAATAACAGGAGGGCACAGCAGCTGATGGAGGTTTAAAAGGGACTGCATTTCATGTGTCGGGAGGTCTGAGGTCCTGAGGCTCCGAGCTTTAGCTTCCCTGGAGTGTGGAGGCTCCATAAAGGAAGGGGTGAGGAGGCCTGCTGGGCCAGCACAGGTCTTCCTGGCTCTCTGAAGAAAAACTGAAACTGATGGTGCACATTTTGGTTTTGTCATTTAACACTGAATTCAGCTTAAGCAAATACAGACTTGTTCTGGGCTGGGGACAGAAGACACAGCAGGGCTGAGGCTCTTGTACCATGTGGGTAAAGGGACTTTCCAGAAGATGCCAGTTAAGCCCATCTAAGCTGAGTTTGCTCCTTCTTTCCTCACACCAATTAGTTCTGCCATTTAATATAGGGAGTAGAGATCTCATTTCCTGGGACTATCATCAAAGGATCGGAATAAAACCACTTAGTGGAGCTAGCCTTCTGCAAAACTTTGAGGTAGGCTAAATGGGTTTTCCGCATCTTCTCACCTGGCTGTTAAGCCTCCCTCCTGTCAGTTTCCTTACCAGGCAGCCCATGTTTCCCCTTCTCACTCCCCTTCTGTCTACCTCTCATGTTCCCCACAGCAGGTATCACATGGACCACAATCATATAGTCTGAACTACAAATGGGTGCTTCTGAGCAGACACCTTTGCAAACACAATTCTCAGGAGGGGAGGGGGGGAGAATGCTTGAAACTCATGCTAGATTAGGAATTCAGGCCAGATGAAGACAGCACCCGAACTATGATAAAAAGGTGATAAGAAAAGTTAAAAAAAAAAAGGAGAAATCAAAATAGTCAAAGTGGAACAAGATAAGGAAAGAAAGGGCATATGGTGAGGGGAGATTGTGTGTCCCTGTCTTAGTCATCTAGTGCTGCTGTAACAAATACCACAAGAGGACGGCTTTAACAAAGAGAAATTTATTTCTTCACAGTAAGGTTGGCTGAAAGTCCAAATTCATGGCGTCAGCTCCAGGGGAAGTCTTTCTCTCTCTGTTGGCCTTCTCATTAGTGTTCCCCTGGACTAGGAGCTTCTCTGCACAGGAACCTCAGGTCCAAAGGACACGCTCTGCTCCGGGTCCCCCTGTCTCACTGCTCACTTCTGTCTTTTATATCTCAAGAGATTGCCTCAGGAAACAGTCCAGTCTAGTAAATTGAGTCCTGCCTCACTAACACAACTGCCGCCCATCCTCCCTCATTAACATCACAGAGGCAGGATTTACAACAAATAAGAAAATCACACAATACCGGGAATCATGGCCCAGCCAAACTGATAACACACAATTTTGGGGGAATGTAAATCAACCCATGACAGTCACCAACCCTGATCCCGATACCAGTTGGCAAAGATCCCAAGGGTCAGACTCCCCAGCATTACAGAAAATCAAAGGGCTCAGAGGAAAGCACTGGGAAGAACCCACGACTTACAATAAACGAAGAATGCAGTCTCTTCCACATCTCCTCTTTTCCATTCTTCTGACACCTTTTTATCCCCCCATCTAATCTAAAATAAGGAGTCCCCAGGTGGTGCAAATGGTTAACGTGCTCGGCTACCAACTGAAATGTTGGAGGTTTGAGTCCACCCGGCAGCTCCTCGAGAGAAAGGCCTGGTGATCTACTTCTGAAAAATCAGCCATTGAAAACCCTGTGGAGCATAGTTCTACTCTGATACACACTGGGTCTCCATGAGTCAGAGTCAACTCAGTGGCAACTGGTGGTGAGAGGTCTTACAAATTCCAATGTCTCCCTGCTTCCTTTCCCCGCATTATATCTAACTCCTTCTGCCTACGGAGAAGTTACTCCCATCTGTGGTGATCAAGAACTTTCCATGGCTCCTCATTGCCCCCAATTACACTTGAGCTTCCTTAGCCTAGCTTTCAACACCTTTCACTGTCTGAGAGCAACCTGCCTTCTGGGCCATCTTCCACTGCTCTTCTTCAAGCACCTTGACCACCAGCTAAACGAGAACTCTGACATTTCCAGTGTGTCCGAGGGCTTTCCTCTCTTCATCATACTGTGTCCTTTGCCTGACCTGCCTGTTCATTAAAATCCTACTCATTCCCCACGGCCAGACTCAAGAATGTCAAGATGTCCTTTGGACATCTTCCTCCATGCCCCTTTCTGCCTCTTGTCTTTCTCTGAAATTCTGTTGTATCCGATGTCTCTCTTCTGCCACTTTTTATAATATCCCTTGTAATAATGGTAGAACTGATCTTTTTATATCCTAATATCCCATTTGGAAATTATAGAACAATATCATTAATATCACAAAAAGTAAAATTTTGCGGAAGATAATTGAAAAATGGTTGCAAGCGTACATCAACAGGGAACTGCCAACAGGAATATCATTGCTGATGTCAGATGGATCTTGACTGGAATCAGAGAATACCAGAAAGATGTTTACCTGTGTTTTATTGACTTTGCAAAGGCATTCAAAACTGTGTGGATCACAACAATTTATGGATAACACTGCAAAGAATGGGAATTCCAGACACTTAATTGTGCTCATGCGGAACCTGTACAGAGACCAAGAGGCAGTCATTTGAACAGAACAAGGGGATATTGCGTAGTTTAAAATCAAGACAGCTGTGCATCATGGTTGTATCCTTTCACCACACTTACCTGATCTGTATGTTGAGCAAATAATTAGAGAAGGAGAACTATATGAAGGAGAATGTGGCATCAGCACTGGAGGAAGACTTATTAACAACCTGTGATATGCAGATGACACAACCTTCCTTGCTGAAAGTGAAGAGGACTTGAAGCACTTACTGATGAAGATTAAAGACTACAGCCTTCAATATGGATTACACTTCAAAATGAAGAAAACAAAAATCCTCACAGCTGGACCAATAAGCAACATCGTGATAAACGGAGAAAAGATTGACATTGTCAAGGATTTCATTTTTCTTGCATTCCCACTCATTGCCCATGGAATCAGCAGTCAAGAAATCAAATGACATATTTAATGCACTGGGCAAATTTGCTGCAAAAGACCTCTTTAAAGCAAAGATGTCACTTTGAGGACTAAGGTGCATGTGACCCAAGCCATGGTATTTTCAATGCCTCATCTGCATGCAAAAGCTGGAACAATGAGTAAGAAAGACCAGAGAAGAATTGATGCATTCGAATTATGGTGTTGGTGAAGAATACTGAATGTACCATGGATTGCCAGAAGAAGGAACAAATCTGTCTCAGAAGTACAGCTGGAATTCTCCCTAGAAGCAAGGACGGCAAGACTTCATCTCACGTATTTTGGACATGTTATCAGGAGGGACTAGTCCCTGGAGAAAGGCATCATGCTTGGTAAAGCAGAGGGTTAGTGAAAAAGAGGAAGACCCTCAAGGAGATGAATTGACATAGTGGCTGCAACACTGGGCTCAAACATAGCAAAGATTGTGAGGATGGGGCAGGACTGGGCAGCATTTCGTTCTGCTGTCCATAGGGGGTCAGTATGTGTTGGGACCCACTCACCAGCTCCTAACAACAATATTCCATACTATTCCTAGTAGCATGGTACTGGAAGAGTTCCATGGAGAAACAAATTTTTAAGGTATCCTGACTACAAACTCCAAATGAGAACCACCACAGCACACTGATGGATCTTTCTCTTCTTTTTTATTTTATAATTTTATTTATTTTGTTGTTATTGTTGAGAATATACACAGCAAAACACACACGACTTCAACAGTTTCTACATGTACAGTTCAGTGACACTGATTACATTCTTCGAGTTGTGTAACCGTTCTCATCCTCCTTTCCTGAGTCGTTCCTCCCTCAATAACATAAACTCACTGCCCGCTAAGTTCTTTCTCTTACTGCTGTTCACTCAGTCTTGCTCTCATACACACACATACACTCAGAGATTTCCATCAGTGAGAAAAATTCAGATAGTTTAATTGAAAAATAGAAGTTTGATAAGCAGAGGGAGAAACAGAGTAAAAACAAACAATATGATTAATGCTTCCATTCTCTCAAATAAGACAGATCGTTTTCTACTTGGCTTTTAGAAAGTATTTCTGTATTTCCGTAGGTAGAATCCACCTTGTTCTGTAAGAGATTCCAGGCACTTTTTACCATGCAAAGTCTTGATTTTTGGATGCATTTTCTTGTTGCAAAAAACGCAAAGATTTGTCCAGTCTTTCTGAGCCACCTTAATCAGTGGAGTGGTGAAAGCCTGGGAGAAGTAGCCCAAACTGCCTCCGAGTGGTGACTCGGTGGGGCTCGTTACACCCAGCGGAGGTTCACCCACCTGAGGTTTGTAAACAGAGCATATGTTCTCACTGGTGTAGACATGACCTTGCAGGTCTCTTTGCAGACGGTATTAGTGCTGTGCAAATATTCCTACTCAATTGTAAAGGCACATTATACTCACGGAAATTATTCTCCCAGCGAACAGACAGATGTTTAACTTCACTTCATATGACACTATAGTCTGAATTCTTAATGTGAGATGGGGTGCCTTTTTGGAGCTAGAGTAAAATTGTGTATGCCAAGTTTCAGCAATGGAGCCTTCATAGCATGGATTAAGTCATTACCACTTCCTGACTAAAAACTTCCTGCTCCTTCTTTCCAGCTCTTCTCGGCAATGTCACTTTGCAGAGGCCACAGCACACTTAGCACATCATGTTAATCACAAGAGCTTTCAGGAGATCACTGTGATGATATAGTGGCCTCTCTGAGAACTTTCGAACACTTTCACTTGCAAACTTTTACAGGATAACATGGAGAGACTTATTTCAAATTGTAAAGATCTGCTCCCGGGAAAAATCTGAAACATGCTTTTTCCAAAGATATTAGGCAAGTTTAAGAAATTGAAGGAATAAGCAAAAGGGTGGGGTAAGACCAAACCCATATGCCTAGATTCACTCTTGGGGGCTTTGGCATACAACAAATAGATCCATCTTCTGTTTGCTATTTGTTAGCAGGGATACTTTTCCTTTTGGACTTTATGTACAAGAGGCCCAGGAAGCTGGGTTAGACCTGAGTTTAGACATAGAGGAATTTCTTTTAATTCTGGGACTCAACAACAAGATCACCGCCTCTGTGAACTTCTCTCAGCTTCAAACCCATCCTTTTCCACTCTGCCTTGTGGTGCAGAGGCTGGGCCTCTACATACACATTTCTCCTTCATCAGATTGCTTCTGTGTGAGCTCTGCCTATAGGAATCTAGAAACTAGAAGGCTGATGGGAAAGCTTTGCTCCTCCCTGTTTGCTTCCTCTTCCTGTGGGCATTACCCCAGCAGTGGGTCTTCATCCTGCCAGCAGCACTTGCTTCCAGTAGCAGCTCTTGGTTCCACTTGCAGATTTTCCTTCCCATACTACCCAAACCAGCCTCCCTGCATCCCCTTGGAGATACCAACTCCAACCAGTGGGTAGCACTTCTTAGAATTCTAGGTCCCAGCTCTGCAGGGGGCCCTCTTGGGAGCTCAGGAGGCCTTAATAGCCGTCCAGCAGAGCCCTGCTCTGAGCTGCCAGCTCTGTGGGGCTCTTTGGCTAACCTTCTAAATTCAAGTCCCACTCTCTTCTTGCTCTCCCAACCCTGGCGTGGTAGCTGCTTCCTTCTGTTCCAACTTCTGTGATACCTCAGTGTCCCTTTTTTGCCTTTCCAAACCTCAGCCCTGGTGGTGCAACGGTTAAGAGCTCAGCTGCTAACTAAAAGGTGGGTGGTTGGAGCCCACTCTGGCTCCTTGAGAGACAGACCTGGCCATCTGCTCCTGTGAAGATTACAGCTTCGAAAACTCTACGTGGGCATTTCTGCTTTGTCACATGAGGTTGCTATGAGTTGAAATAAATTTGGCACCTAACAACAACAACAAATGCCTGATTAATGATTATTTCATATTAAATTACCTCTGTTGAAATAATGGTGTGGTTTCTATTTTCTTGACTTACCCTAACTGATATAACTTATTACTTCTTCTTTGTTTTTTTAATTGTACTTTAGATGAAGGTTCACAGAACAAACTAGCTTCTCTTTAAACAATTAGTACACATACTGTTTCGTGACATTGTTTAACAACCCCACGACATGTCAACACTCTCCCTTCTCGACCTTAGGTTCGTTATTACCAGCTTTTCCTGTCCCCTCCTCCCCTACTGCCTTTCCTGTCCCACCAGCCTCTGGGCTGGTGTGCCCTTGTAGTCTTGTTTTCTTTTTTGGGCCTCTCTAATCTTTGGCTGAAGGGTGAACTTCGGGAGTGACTTCATTACTGAGCTAAAACGGTATCTGAGGGCCATACTCTTGGGGTTTCTCCAGTCTCTGTCAGGCCAGTAAGTCTGGTCTTTTTTTGTGAGTTAGAATTTTGTTCTGCGTTTTTCTCCAGCTCTGTCCAGGACCCTCTATGATGATCCCTGTCGGAGCAGTCAGTGGTAGTAGCCGGGCACCATCCAGTTGTGATGGACTCAGTCTGGTGGAGGTCATGGTAGTTGAGGTCCATTAGTCCTTTGGACTAATCTTTCTCTTGTGTCTTTGGTTTTCTTCACTCTCCCTTGCTCCCAAAAGGGTGAGACCAATGGAGTATCTTAGATGGCCACTCACAGGCTTTTAAGACCCCAGATGCTACTCCCCAAACTGGAATGTAGAACATTTTCTTTATAAACTATGTTATGCCAATTGAGCTAGATGTTCCCTGAGACCATGGTCCTCACAGACCTCAGCCCAGTATTTCGTTCCCTCAGGGAGTTCGGATGTGTCTATGGAGCTTCCATGACCTTGCCTTGGACAAGCTGTGCTGGCTTCCCCAGTAGCGTGTACTGTCTTACTCTTCACCAAAGTTACCACTTATCTATAACTTTTTACTTCTAATGGAGTTACATAGACTTTTACTGTATTGTTGATATTATGTTTATGTTTTACAAGATGTATTCATGAGCTAAAAAGGTATGGAAAGTCTGCATTTGTTACAAAGAATATGACAAATCAATATTATTAAGAGATGTCCATGATACATTAGATGATAAAAACAAGTGCTTTGATAAGCAGCAACATGAGCAGAGAAAAATAAAAGAAATTGTTAAGAGGTATGAAATAATAAGATACAATACTCTCTAACGAAAAAACCAAAACCAAACCCACTGCCAGCGAGTTGAATCCTACTCATAGCGACCCTATAGGACAGAGGAGAACTGCCCCATAGGGTTTCCAAGGAGCAGTTGGTGGATTTGAACTGCTGACATTTTGGTTAGCTGTACCCTCTAAGGGAGTACTTTATCATCTCTGTTAAAATAACTCTGCTAAAATATCTGTAACATATGTAATCAGGTCAGTATGATATTTTCCCTAACATTTAGCTGGGATTGAAACAGTTATTAAACAGTTAAGATGCAATTTTTTTTTTCCTAATGCTTTTGCCACCATTGGAAGCATAGAACCTTTATATAATACGTGTAATTCACAGGCATACATACTATGTTATCTAAAATTATACTTTGTAGCTAAATATGGCTAAAAACAACTCACATTAAAGTTCACAGCTGGGAAGAAGAATTTGTAAAAACTTTAATTATAGTCTCAATTACACTTCTATTTTCAAGCTCATTCATGAATTAATTTTATCTCTGTGCCTCTGTCTTCAATCAAACCCTAACTACCTGTCAGAAAATGACAGTTTCTGAATACCTGCACATATGTTTGAAATTTCCACACCTGATTTCTTTGTCAAAATTTCCACTTAGAGCTGTGTGGGTTTAGCTCAAAGGCACAGGCAGCAAGCAAGGCTGGTTTCCCAATGCAACCAAATTCCTACGCCCAGAGAACATTCATTTAGTGTTTAATTAAGCCAAAAATACCACTCCTTAGCAAGACAGCTGACCTTCAACACATGACAAAGCAGGAGGGAGTACGATGTAGGGAAGCCAAGGGCTGAATAGGAACTTTGGAGAGCTGAGCCCAGGTCCACTTTGTATTGTGCAACCTTGGGCACGTCTTAATGTGTGAAAATGGGCATTGGGGTAGGAGAGCTTTGGCGCCCCTTCCCGGCCTGCTGCTACATAAAATCATTTAACTTCAGCTTCTTAAATCAATTCAGTCTAAGGCAGCAGGTGTCAAAATTTTGGATAGCATAGCCCTACCAGTTTAAAAAAAAAAGGGTTTAGTATGCAACCCCTATATGTGAATACTTATTCATAAATTGCGTATATATACTGTTGTACCAGTTATTATTAGTATTGTTGCTGTTAGCTGCTGTCAAGTTGGCTATGACTCGTGACCCCATGTACAACAGAACGAAATGCTGCCTGGTCTTGTACCATCTTCACAATCATTGGCGTTTTCAAATCTATTGTTGCTGCTGCTGTGTATTTTGAATGCCTTCCAACTCAGGGGACTCATCTTTCCAGCACTATATCTGACAGTATTCTGTTGTGAAAGCTATAGGGTTTTCATTGGCTGATTTTCAGAAGTAAATTGCCAGGCCTTTCTTCCTAGTCTGTCTTAGTCTGGAAGCTCTGCTGAAACCTGTCCTCTCATGGGTGACCCTGCTGGTATTTGAAATACTGGTGGCATAGCTGCCAGCATCAAAGCAACACAAAAGCCACCACAGTATGACAAACTGATAGTTGTCATCATCAAGTCTAGTACTAATGTAGCCTAATTCACAGGGCTCTGGTTATTTTGAAATCACAAGAAATGTAATTTGGCATCAAACCCCCTTGGAAGATCACACTTAACCTCTCACAAGATTCCTTATAATAATGGCCCCAATAGCTAGTGAGCCAATTATGAAAAAGTCCTTATTAATTCACGTTTCTGTGCTGTCTTTGAGTTAACAGATATATGCTTCTCCCCCCTCCTAATTTCTGTTTTAAGATCTTTTCTTCCTTTCTTTCAATAAATATAAAAACTGCCTAAGAAACTACAGACTTGGTTCACCCACCCTCTCCCTACTCACAAAAGAAGAAAATCACTCAAAATCCCATTCCCAGCTCAATGACTTAATTTGCATATAATGTTCCATTATTCAATTAACTTATAACCTCTAGGGCTTAGTTGCCCAAAGCTGACTTAACTATTGTCTTTAGTGATAGTGTCACTTACAGCAGAATAGCTCATTGATTTTTTTCAAAATCAGAAGCCTATATCAACGCTTTTTTTGCCCTCCATGTGAACATTTGAGTAGTTGCTTCTTTCTAAATTACCTTATACCTTAAACATGCCCAGGACTTTGCTTTTGGGTAAGCCAGATCATTTTTCACATGTCCGAGTTCCTTTTCTCTGCATTAATCAATAGCTGCAGCTGGGTTCTAAGAAGAGCTACCGCCCTAAACAGAACCTGAACTTCAAGTCAGCCTCGGCGATCCTGCTGAGGTTGCTTCGGTCGGGAGACTGCCAAGTGCTGAGAAACTGCTGAATCCTGCTTCCAGGAGGAAACGTTGCGTAAACACAATAACTTCCACGCGCACGGGCTGCATTTTTAAATGCTGTGCTCATCTCTGGCTATATATAGTGACATGAGTAAGAGTTTTCTCATGTGGTTTTAAGTTTCTTGAGCTGTAAGTCAAAACATTGTGATGTTCAAACAGTCTTTGGGAAGACAGGAAATTAACCGCCAATGTTATTAAAACGGCATCTGCTTTCTATTACCACCAGAATGGATTAGCTTGCACAAATAGATGCCTGCAAAGTAAGATCTAATTTTCTTTCACTTGAAGTTGAACGACATTTATATTTTCCCACTGTTAGCGGTGGTCTGACTTGCCAGTGCTAAAAATAAAGAAATAGGTCTTCAGGAGATGCTAAGAAATCACCTGGCCCAACCTTTTTTTTTTTTTTTTTTCCTTCCGTGAGAAAAAGATAAAGTGGCTCGTCCAGGGCTACCAGGAAGAGTTAGTAGTAGCAGAAATAGGCCCAGAACACTGGGCTTCTGACTCTGGTTCTGGTACTTTCCTAAGCACAATACGCTGCCTTTAGTTTCCTTGTGAAGCTGAGACGTGTATGCATTTGCAGACGGAGAAGCAGCAGCAGTGACCTGCCCCATCTGGGGAACCTGCCCAAAGACTAATGCAGCATGTTCTACTTTGTGGTGATGGTGGTTGTTAGCTGCCATGGAGTTGGCCTCCGACTCATGGTGACCCATGTGTTACAAAGTAGAACTGCTCCACGGGGTTTTCTTGGTTGTAATCTTTATGGAAGCAGATTCCAGGCCTCTTCTTCTGTGGAGCTGCTGGTTGGGCTCAAACTGCCAAACCTTCGGTTACCAGGTTTGGGTGCTTTTCTTAGTTCTCGAGTGCTACTGCAACAAACAATTCCACAACTGGGTGGCTTTAAAGAACAGAAAATTATTTTCTCATAGTTCTGCAGGCTAAAACTCCAAAGCAGGGTCTTGGCTGTGTTGACAGCTTCCACGGGCCTCTCTCCTAGTTGCTGGTGACTGTTGGCAATCCTTGGTGTTCCTTTGCTGCTGACGATGCAGCTGCCTCCATCGTCACATGCCATCTCCCCTGTGTGTCTGTGTCTGTGTCTATTCTGCTCTTTTTTTAAGAACCCACTCAGAAGGGATTAGGTTTAGGATCCACGTTACTCTGGTATGACGTCATTGACATAACAAAAGAAAACTTCTTTTCCCAAACAGGATCATATTTACAAGTACAGGGGTTAGGACTTCAATATAACTTTTGGGGGACATAATTCAACCCATAACAGTACTGAAAAATAAAATTGAACTGAGTGCCTGGCACTTCCCCCACACTCCGAGGAATATTTGAATTAATAAATTAAACTAATTTTAGCAGTAATAAGAATTTCTCACGTGTTTAGAGCTTCCACCTTGTAATGATGTGCCTTTAAGTTCATTATCTCATTTGTTTGCTGCAAACTCTGAGAGACAAACATTTTTATATCCATTTGACAGAAAGAGAAACTGAGGTTCAAAGGTGATAAGTGACTTTTTAATTAAAGTATTAAAGCTCTACTTGATAAAGCTTGCATGTTGTCTCAAGTTCTGATTCAAAGTCCAGTGCTTTTTTTTTTACTGAATTATTCTTATGTTGCTGAGCAAAACAATGTTAAAAATGTCAAAAATTCATGTTCTTCTTAGCATTTAACATCATTTAAAAAATTTCTCCTTTGAAACGTAAATTTGGGAGAACTTCCCACAAGCCAACCATCTCTCTCTAATAGCTTCTCCATGCACTTGCTGCATCCTCCGCTTTGCTCTCAGCAGATGGTCATAAAACATGAGAAATGATGACAGTCCATTTTCAGACCTTAGAGAGTCACAGAGCTCCATCATTTTAGGATTGAATAGGCTTAGAGGCTTTCTAATTTAATGCCCCTGACTTTCCAGATAAGAAAACTGAAGCCCTAGGTTATCCTTGTTGTTAGCTGCCATTGAGCTGGTCCTTGACTCATGGCCACCCTATGCACGACTGAACGAAACTCTGTCCAGTCCTGTGCCATTCCAATCATTGGCTGGGGAATGGGACCACTGTAATCCATTGGGTTTTCACTGGCTGATTTTTAGAAGTTGATCACTAGGTATTTTTTCTTCATCCATCTTAGTCTGGAAGCTCTGCTGAAACCTGTTCAGCATCATAGCAAGATTCAAGTCTCCAGTGACAGGCGGGTGGTCACTGCACATGAGGTGCATTGGACAGGAATCCAACCCAGGTCTCCCACATGGGAGGCAAGAATTCTACCACTGAGCCACCAATTCCTCACAGATTATCCTAGAATAAGTTAACAATCCAGATATCCTGACTACCAGCCCAGTGTTCTGATGCTTTTAAGATCTGACACTTTCAGTTAGAGCATGATCAGCTGGAAGAAAGACCTGATCAGACTGCTTTTATCCTACTTTCTCTGAAGGCAAGAAAGGTTATTAAAGATGCACAGGAGAGACTGCAAAAAGTACAATACTGTGCAACAGTGATATTCAAAATTATTAAACTGGAGGCCTTGGTGCCTTTAGCGGACACAAAGCAGCTCCTCTGTAAGGGAATGAAAGGAGGCCACACCTCGCAGGATGAGGCTCCTTTCTATAGAGACTCCATTATGGCTCCAGAGGACGGAATATCAATTCATTCCAGGGAATCTGTGTAAAAGATAATGTATGCTTCTTCTCTGACTGTCAAGATTCACAAAAGAGACAGGAAGTTTGAGGCTCCATTACTGATGACTTTCCCACAAAATTCACTGCATCTCATTCTTAAAAATAGCCTAATTCTTGGGTGGAGTATTCATAAGGGAAGTGAAAGCTTTGAGAGAAGTCTGGGTAGGAATAAAGCATGGAAACGAGAGAAGGAAATAAAGAGGAGAAAAAGAGAAGAAAGAAGACGTCAGTGCTGGTAGATCCTTCTGGACCTCAAGTGGTCATCCCTTTCTCCTCAGGGCTTCATCACCTCTTGGTAGGATTTCTGCAATAAACTCCTGGGTAGTTTTCTTGATGGATCCTAACTCATCTTGGCCATTCTCCACATGGCTACACGGGTTGGATTTCGTTATCATCTGTGGAAACCTTTGTTATCTCCACATTGTAAAGTCCACATTTCTCAGCATGGTATGTGGGGTCTTTCTTGGAAACCCAGCTTCCCCTCCACCCTCATTTCCTGTGCCATGGCTCCTGGTAACTCATGGCTCAGTTATACTGAGCCACTTGTCACTCCTCAAATATGTCACTTGCTGCCACCCACAGCGTTGCCTCTGCTCATGTCTTCTTCCCGTTATGAATCGATATTCTCCTGTGAACCAACGCTCAGCTCAGAAGCTCCTTTCTATGAGAAGTCTTCCAGTCAGAATGAATCTCTCTCCCACCTGAGCTCCTGCTCTGGAGCTCAGCTCACAGCCTTCTACTTTAAACTTTACCTCTTTTGATTAGACCTAAAGACAAAGCCATTTGTAAACCGATTCCAGGTCTCAACTTTTTTTGAACTTTTATTTTAAAATAATTTTCGATTTACAGACAAGTTGTAGAGATAGTTCAGACGGTTCCCATCTAAAAACCTTTTAAAATCATGAGATATTTTATAGAAAAGTATAAAGAAGATTACAAACACCTACATAATCACTGCCTAACTTATCGAATCTCAGCATTTTGTCATTTTGCTTCATGTTTTTTTTAAAGATATAAAACATCACTATTATTTTTAAAGTCCTCTGTATACTTCTTCCATGGTCCTAATCTCTCTTCCTCCTTAGAATTAATCACTCTCCTGATTTGGTGTCTATGATTAATTGGCATGCTTTTATATGTATCCTAGAAGTTATATGATCATTTTATATGTTGTCTAACTTTTTATATATATATGGAATCATTCTGTACATATCAATCTGTCACACATATTTTGCTTTTCCACTCAACATTGTGCTTGTGATTTTGTAGATTTAGTTCATTCATTTTATCTTCTGTATACTATTTTATTATACGAATATTCAACAATTTATTCTCTTCAATTGACAACACATTTCGGTTTCTCCTAATTTTTTAAATGTGAACAAGGAGAAACATCAAATAACACACACAGCAGCGCTGCTTGTATTGGCAAAAACAAGAGGTAGATCAGGATTGGTCCATTAATTCTTAAAATTTCCTGCCCAAGTACTATTCAAACACTTAAAGACCAAAAACCAAACCCACTGCTATCGAGTTGCTTCCGACTTAATAGCGACCCAGTAGGACAGAATAGAACTGCCTCATTGGGTTTCCAAGGAGTGGCTGGTGGATTTGAACAGCCAACCTCTTTGTTAGCAGCCAAGCTCTTAACCACTGTGCAACCAGGGCTACATTCAAACCCTTATGGAAGAAAAAAATTGAAGAAATATCAGAGTATGATTTTGGCCGTGTGAGGCTTGCTGTTCATTTTGGTCCAGCAAAACACCTTTTCTTCAATAGACCCATAAAAGAAAGCAGGGGGAAATCAAAATGCACCTATCACACGGGCTCCTATAGGCTTTGCCAAGCTCTCCCAAATCTCAAGAATGGAGATAGCAGCGATTTTTAATACTATTATACAAAATGACAGAATTAAGTCCAAAGGGTACCTGGAGTCTTATCTCTCTAAATCCTGGTTTCTTGCATCCTGGCACTGCCCAGATTTGTTTAATCTTGCCTGGAAATAAATTCTTTAAAATAAAAAACCCAGGCAACATAAGATATTATTGTTTCTCGCAGACAGTTTTAAAATATGCCTAGAAATAATTCTACAGAAAGGAGGGGAATAAACTAGCTCAACTATTTTGTCAGCTAATTAAAGCAGAATTTGTTGTTGTTAGGTGCCATCGAGTCAGTTCCAACTCATAGCTACCCTGTGTACAACAGAACAAAACACTGCTTGGTCCTGCCTCATCCTCACAATCATTGCTATGCTTGAGCCCATTGTTGCAGCCACTTGTCAATCCATCTCGTTGAGGGTCTTCCTTTTTTTCACTGACCCTCTCCTTTACCAAGCATGATGTATTTCTCCATGGACTGGTTCCTCCTGATAACATTTCCAAAGTACGTGAGATGAAGTCTAGCCATCCTCCCTTCCAAGGAGCACTCTGGCTATACTTCTTCTAAGACAGATTTGTTCATTCTTTCGGCAGTCCATGATGTATTCAATATTTTTCACCAACATCATATTCTTCAGTCTTCTTATTCATTGTCCAGCTTTCACATGCATATGAGGCAACTGAAAAAAACATGTCTTGGATCGGGGCACCTTAGTCCTTACAGTAACATCTTTGCTTTTTAACACTTTAACAGGTCTTTTGCAGCAGATTAGCCCAATGCAATATGTCCTTTGATGTCTTGACTGCTGCTTCCATGGGCATTAATTGTGGATTCAACTAAAATGAAATCTTTTCTCTGTTTATCATGATGTTGCTTATTGGTTCAGTTGTGACAATTTTTATTTTCTTTATGTTGAGGTGTAATCCATACTTAAGGCTGTGGTCTTTGATCTTCATCAATAAGTGCTTCAAGTCTTCTTCAATTTCAGCAAAACAAGGTTGTGTCTTGGATTATATATGCATATATATATTGCATTTAGAATTTTTTTTTTAATTTTATTCTTTAAGTGAAAGTTTACAATTCACGTTAGTCTCTCATACAAAAATTCACACATACATTGTTATGTCACCCTAGTTGCTCTCCCTATACTGTGACAGCACATTCCTCCTTTCCATCCCTGATTTCCCGTGTCCATTCAACCAGCTCCTGACCCTCTCTACCTTTTCATCTCGCCTCTGGACAGGCGCAGGCCATTTAGTCTCATGTATCTACTTGAGCTAACAAGCACACTTTTCACAAGTATCATTTTATGTCCCATAATCCAGTCTAATCTTTGATTGAAGAGGGATTATATTCTTTTAATAATTTTATACAGATTGGAAGGAAGTTGAAAAGTATTATTACAAGTTATTCAGGCAGGAAAATAGATGCCTTTTATCAACTCAGAGCTTCCTCTGATTCCACTGTGATATTTACATTTATCATTTTTTTCTTTCGGCCTATTATGAGAGTCCTTAATCTGATAGGCATGGTGGAAGGCAGTGGGGACATTGGGGATAGATGTTGTCTGCTCTTAAGAAGCTACTTACCATTCCTTGAATATGTAAAAAGATAATTTAAAAAAGGAGAGAGAGTTCCGGCAAAATAGCGCTCTAGGCAGAAGCACCACGCTGTCCCTCCACAGCAAAGATCTGGAAAACTAAGCCGAACAGAGAATACAACAATCCTGAAACCCTAAAACATCAAATGAAGAGATAAAGAACTCAGCCAAGCACCAAATGGAGTGAGAAAATTGACCGAGAATGGAGAGCAAGGAGAGATTCATGCAGAGGTCCCCTACCAGCTAACCCAGAGCGGATCTGCCATCTTGGACTCCTATCGGAGACCAGCAAACGGGGTACGAGAAAGCAGCCTCATGGAGTGTCCAGCGGGAGACTTAACAACCGGTAATTTGCGATATACGCTTTCCCACCCCCCACACTCCTTAACCCCGACTTGGCCTCCTCTGCTTCCCGCAGCCACAATCTCTTGACCAGGAAACACCGGCTGCTTGGATTCCACACACCCGAACAGGCTGGCTCCCTGAGTGCCATTTGTTGGCTGCTGGTACTGCTTTTTTCCACTTCTTTTGATTTCTTCCTTACCTCTTAGCACCTCCCCCTCCTTTCACTCAAATACCTGGCTCCCTGCACCATCTTTGCTTCTTCCTGAGGGGCTGCAGAGCTCCGTAATTTGTGATATACGCTTTCCCACTACCTACCCTTCTTCACCCGCACTCGGCCTCCCCTGCATCCCGCGGATACAGTCTCTTGTGTGAGAAACACCAGCCCACACTAGCTGGCTCTCTGAGTGCCATTTGTTGGCTGCTAGTGTTGCTTTTTTTCCTGCTTCTTTTGATTTCTTCCTTACATCTCGCCACCTCCCCCTCCTTTCACTCAAATACCTGGCTCCGTGTGCCATCTTTGCTTCTTCCTGGGGGGCTGCAGAGCTCCGTTCAAGTGTGGAGCTGCTTCCCGGTCTGGGCTGCCATGCTGGTGGGATACCGGGGCTTTTGTTCGTTTGTTTGTTTGGAATTGTTTGTTTGTTTCCTTTTCCTTTTCTTGAGTTGGGAGCCCTTTCTGGCCAGGCGGTGCTGCGTGGCGGGGGGACTTCCCCCTCAGCTTGCACAGACGGGCAGAGGGATCCCTGAGCGAATTTCTTTTCTTGTTGAGTTTTTTTTTTTTTTTCTGTTTTTTGGGGGCCTTTCTTGTTCTGTTTTTTTTTTTTTTTAATGTGTTTTGTTTTATTTTTCTTCTTTTTCCCTTTTTGTCTTTCTTCACTGTTCAGTTTCTCGACTCTCCATATCTTCCTTCTCTTTCTGTTCCCTGAATACCTGGCGTTGTATACCTCCATGCCTTCTAGCCAGACTGTACTGCAACACCTGACAGCAACTTCCCCAGACCTTATAGCTGCACCAGTGGGATCCCTGGGAACTTTGTGGTTCTTCAACCTTTCTGATTTTTATTTACTCATTCTTTTCTTTTGTTCCTCTTCCCCTTTCTGTTTTTCTCCATTCCATAGTCTCTCATTTCTTCACTCCAACAGCAAGCTCCCCTAGCATTCTTTTTTCTTTGTTTGTATGTTTTTGGCTCCTGTTCCTCTCTCCTCTCTCCCATATCCATCTTAGCTCTACACATAACAATCTCCCTGCTGCATCCTGCCTACCTGCACTGTGCACTTGACATCACATCACCAAGCAGCACAGACACGGCCTACTGGAACCTGCCCTGCACTGATTACCGACCCGCTCTGGTCGCTGTAGTAAGTGCCACAAACAATCCATCCCAGTAAATCCTCTTCAGCTAGACCTGCCCTGCCGTATCATATCTGAGTGACTGACCCTGCTAATTGGAGAAGGAGGCGAAAAGTATTGTGCCCACAGATGAACAAACAACAAAGAACACACAGTTCACCTGCTCATAGTCAAATTAAAAAAAAAAAAAAAAAGGGATGAAACAAACAAATCTACAATCAATAAACGAGAAAAATAACTCCTGAATGCCCCGAAGACAGCAGATAATATCAAAACATTTACAAAAACAGGACAGGATGGTTCCAGTAGGCGTCCAAAATAAAACACCAGATGACTTTCCAGTGGAAGAAAATGCACTAGAACTACCTGACAGGGAATTCAAATCTCTAATACTCAGAATTCTCCAAGAACTGAGGCAAAAAGCTGACAAACATGAGGAAAAAATAGACAAATTCATGGAAAATACAGACAAAAAATAGGAAGAATTCAGGAAACTAATGCAGGAACAAAATGCCAAAATAAATTCACAACTAGAAATTATACAAAGACAACAACTAAAAATCCAAAAGATAAACAAGATTTCAGAAATGGATGGTGTCATAGAAGGGCTGAGAAACAGATTTGAAATGGTGGAAGACAGGATCAGTGGGATGGAAGACAAACACTTGGATACAAATCTGTTTGAGGAAAACTCAGAAAAAAGAACAAAGAAAAATGAAGAGACCCTGAGAGTTATGTGGGACACAATCAAAAGCAAAAATTTGCCAGTGATTGGAGTTCCAGAATAGGGGAAGAAAACAAAAAACACAGAGAGGATCATTGAAGAACTGCTGACAGAAAACTTCCCCAATATCATGAAAGATGAAAAGCTGGCCATTCAAGTTGCTCAAAGAACCCCATATAGGAGACACCCCAGAAGAAAATCACCAAGGCGTATCAAAATCACACTCGCCAAAATCAAAGACAAACAAAGAATCCTGAGAGCAGCTCATGAAAAACAAGAAGTCCCATACAGAGGAGAAACAAAGAGACTAAGCTCAGATTATTTGGCAGAAACCATGCAGGCAAGAAGGCAATGGGATGACATATATAAAATCTTGAAAGAAAAAAATTCCCAGCCAAGAATAATATATCCTGCAAAACTCTCGTTCAAATATGATGGTGAAATTAGGTCCTTTCCAGATAAACAGAAATTAAGGGAATATGGAAAAGTCAAACCAAACTTACAAGAATTATTAAAGGGAGTTCTTCAATCTGAGGACAAACAGCTTCAGATCACAGGCAGAATCTAGGACGCAGGATCGTACCAGCCAGATACGAATCTAGGAAATGAACTCTCAAGGACTATCCAAAATCAAAAGAAATACAACAGAGAATCAGAGCACTTAATCAGTAAATGACAACAACATCAGAACAATAAAAGAGGGAATAAACGGCATAGGTATAGAACCTTCTAATGGAGAGGAAGGCAAGGCGATACCAAGTAATGGTAGACTGCTTCAAACTTAGAAAGACAAGGGTAAAATTCATGGTAACCACAAAGAAAGTTAACAAACATACTCATAAAAAAAAAAAGAGGAAAAACACAAAGTCTCAGCAAAAACAAAACCTACCAAAACAAAAGAAATGAAAAATAAATCCACAAACAAAAGTAACTCAGCACAAGAGAGTAAGAAGAACAAAGAAAACTTCAGCACCACAAAAAAAAAAGCACTACAAAATGACAGCAACAAACTCACATCTATCAATAATTACACTGAATGTAAATGGACTCAATGCACCCATAAAGAGATGGAGAGTGACAGAATGGATAAGAAAACAGGATCCATCAATATGCTGTCTACAAGAGACATACCTTAGAAACAAAGATGTGAATTTATTAAAAGCCAAAGGTAGGAAAAGTATATATCAAGTTAACAACTACCAAAAAAGAGCATGAGTGGCAATTCTAATCTCAGATAAAATAGACTTTAAAACGAAATTTACCATAAAAGACAAAGAAAGACACTGTATAATGATTAAGGGGACGATCCATCATGAAGACATAACCATAATAAACATCTACGCACCCAATGACAGGGCTCCAAAATATATAAAACAAACTCTAACCACACTGAAAAGAGAAATTGACAGTTCCACAACAGTAGTAGGAGACTTCAACACACCACTCTCAGTAAAGGACAGAACAACTAAGAAGAAACTGAGCAAAGATACAGAAGACCTAAAGGGCACAGTCAGCCAAACTGAACTCATAGACATATATAGAACACTCCATCCAACTGCTGCAAAGTACACATTCTTTTCCAATGCACATGGAACGTTCTCCAGAAGAGACCACATCTTAGGCCACAGAGAAATCCTCAACAAGATCCAAAACGTTGAGATAATTCAAAGTATCGTCTCTGACCACAATGCCATCAAGGTAGAAATTAACAATAGAAACAGCAAGGAAAAAAAATCAGTTACATGGAAACTGAATAATACCCTGCTTACACATCACTGGATAATAGAAGAAATCAGAGATGGAATCAAAAATTCCTAGAATCAAATGAGAATGAAAACGTATCATACCAAAACCTTTGGGACACAGCAAAGGCAGTCCTCAGAGGACAATTTATAGCAATAGCTGCACATATCAGAAAAGAAGAAAGGGACAAAATCAAAACATTAACTACAGAACTCAAACAAATAGAAAGAGAACAGCAAAAAAAGCCCACAACCACCAGAAGAAAGGAAATAGTAAAGATGAGAGCAGAAATAAATGAAATAGAGAACAGAAAAACAATAGAAAGAATCAACAAAACCAAAGCTGCTTCTTTGAAAGAATCAACAAAATCGACAAACCACTGGCCAGACTGACAAAAGAAAAACAGGAGAGGGTTCAAATAACTCAAATAAGAAATGAAATAGGGGACATTACAACAGACCCAACTAAAATACAAAGGATTATAACAGAATATTATGAAAAACTATACTCCAACAAATTTGAAAACCTAGAGGAAATGGATAAATTTCTAGAAACACACAGCCTACCCAAACTACAACAACATGATGTTGAAAATCTGAACGGACCCATAACAAGAGAAGGGATTGAAAAGATAATAAAAAACTCCCAACCAAAAAAAGCCCTGGCCCAGATGGCTTCACTGGAGAATTCTACAAAACATTTACAGAAGAGCTTCTACCAGTACTACTCAAGTTATTTCGGAACATAGAAGAGGAAGCAACACTTCCAAATTCATTCTATGAAGCCAGCATAACGCTGATACCAAAACCAGGCAAAGATGTCACAATAAAAGAAAATTACAGACCAATATCTCTCATGAATATAAATGCAAAAATTCTGAACAAAATTCTAGCCAATATAATTCAGCATCATATCAAAAAAATAATATACCATGACCAAGTAGGATTCATACCGGTATACAGGGATGGTTCAACATTAGAAAATCAATCAAGGTAATCCACCACATAAATAAAAGGAAAGAAAAGAATCACATGATCATCTCAATTGACGCAGAAAAGGCATTTGACCAAGTCCAACACCCATTCCTGATAAAAACTCTCAATAAAATAGGTATAGAAGGGAAATTTCTCAACATAATATAGGGCAGCTATGCAAAACCAATGGCCAACATCATTCTTAATGGAGAGAGGCTGAAAACATTCCCCTTGCGAACAGGAACAAGACAAGGATGCCCTTTATCACCACTCCTGTTTAACATTGTGCTGGAAGTTCTAGCTAGAGCAAGAAGGCAAGAAAAAGAAATAAAGGGCATCCAAATTGGTAATGAAGAAGTTAAACTGTCCCTGTTTGCAGATGATACGATACTATACACAGAAAAGCCTAAAGACTCCACGAGAAATCTACTGGAACTAATAGAAAGATTCAGCAGAGTAGCAGGATACAAGATAAACATTCAAAAATCAGTTGGATTCCTATACACCAATAAGGAGAACGATGAAAAGGAAATCAGGAAAACAATACCATTTTCAATAGCCCCTAAAAAGATAAAATACTTAGGAATAAATCTAACCAGGGATGTAAAAGACCTATATAAAGAAAACTACAAAACACTACTGCATGAAACCTAAAGGGATCTACATAAATGGAAAAACATACCATGCTCATAGATAGGCAGACTCAACATTGTGAAAATGACAATTCTAGCCAAAGCAATTTACAAATACAACGCAATCCCGATCCATATACCAACAACATTCTTCAAAGACATGGAAAAACTAGTCATTAACTTTTATGGAAAGGGAAGAATCCCCAAATAAGTAAAGCTCTACTGACGAAGAAGAATAAAGCTGGAGGACTCACACTACCTGACTTCAGAACCTACTATACAGCTACAGTAGTCAAAACAGCCTGGTACTGGTACAACGACAGATACATTGACCAATGGAACAGAATTGAGAACCCAGATGTAAATCCATCCACCTACGGTGAACTGATCTTCGACAAGGGCCCAAAGTCCATCAAATGGGGAAAAGACAGTCTTTTTAACAAATGGTTCTGGCAAAACTGGATGTCCATCTGCAAAAAAATGAAACAGGACCCATACCTCACACCGTATACAAAAACTACTTCAAAATGGATCAAAGACCTGAATATAAAGCCTAAAACTATAAAGTTCATAGAAGGAAAAATAGGACCAACACCTCAGGACTTAATACACGGCATTAACAGGATACAAACAATAACCATCAACGCACAAACCCCAATAGATAAGCTAGATAACTGGGACCTTTTAAAAATCAAACACCTATTCTCTTCAAAAGACTTCACCAAAAGAGTAAAAAGGGAACCTACAGATTGGGAAAAAATTTTTCGACAGTACAAATCAGACAAAGGTCTAATCTCCATAATCTACAAGAAAATCCAACACCTCTACAACAAAAAGACAAATAATCCTATTAAAAAATGGGCAAAGGAAATGAACAGACACTTCACCAAAGAAGACATTCAAATGGCCAACAGACACATGAGGAAATGCTCGCGATCACTAGCCATTAGAGAAATGAAAATTAAAACCACAATGAGATACCATCTCACCCTGGCATTACTGGCACGAATCAAAAACACTGGAAATAACAAATGTTGGAGGGGCTGCGGGGAGATCGGAACTCTTATGCACTGTGGTGGGAATGCAAAATGATACAACCCTTTTGGAAAATGATATGGCGCTTCCTCAGAAGGCTAGAAATAGATATATAATTTGATCCAGCAACCCCACTCCTAGGAATATATCCTAGAGAAATAAGAGTCGTCACTCGAATAGACATATGCACACCTATGTTCATGGCAGCATTGTTCACAATAGCAAAACGATGGAAACAACCTAGATGCCCATCAACAGATGATTGGATAAACAAACTGTGGTACATACACACAATGAAGTACTATGCAATGAGAAAGAACAACAATGAATCTGTGAAGCATCTCATAACATGGATGAAACTGGAGGACTTTATGCTGAGTGAAATAAGTCAATCACAAAAGGAGAAATATTGTATGAGACCTCTAGTGTAAAAACCCATGAAAAAGTTCACACACAAAATGTAAGAATCTTTGTTGGTTACCAGGGATGGGAGGGGTGGGGGGAAATACGAAATAGGCAATAGATAACTGGTATCTTGGGTGAAGGGTGAGACAGTACACAATACAGGGGAAACTAGCACAACTTGTACAAGGAAAGATCATGGAAGCCCTATAGACACATCCAAACTCCCTGAGGGACTGAATTGCTGGGCGGAGGGCTCTGTGGACCATGGTCTCGGGGAACATCTAGTTCAACTGGTCTGACACAGCTTACAAAGACAATGGTCTGCATTCTACCTTGGTGAGTAGTGTGTGGGGTCTTAAAAGCCTGTGAGCGGCCATCTAAGATACTCCACTAGTCGCATCCCTTCGGGAGCAAGGGAGAATGAAGAGAACAGGATACAAGGAAAAGATTAGTCCGAAGGACTAATTGTCCACAGCTACCAAGGCCTCCACCGGACCGAGTCCAGTACAGCTAGATGGTACCTGGCTACCACCACTGACTGCTCTGACCAGGATCACAACAGAGGGTTCTGGACAGAGCTGGAGAAGGATGTAGAAAATAATTCTAACTCACAACAAAAACAAAAACAAAAACACACTGGCCTAAAGGAGACTGGAGAAGCCCCGAGAGTATGGTCCTCAGACACCCTTTTAGGTCAGTGGTGAAGTTATCTCCGAGGTTCACCGTTCAGCCTGGGAGTGGACAGCCCCGTAAAACCAAATGAGACTAACAAGGTACAGGAGTCTAGTGACAAGGACCAGAAGGCAGAAGGGGACAAGGAAGCTGGTGATAGGGAACACAAGGGTGAGTAAGAATATTGTTGATGTGTTGTGAGATTGTTACCCATTGTCATAGGGCAACATTTGTAGTAACTGTTAAACGAGAAACTATTTTGTTCTGTAAGGCTTCATCTTAAGTGAGAATAACAGCACGATTGGAAGAGGGTAGTCAATGTCACTGAACTGTGCATGTAGAAATTTTTGAAATGGTGTATCTTTGGCTATGTGTGTTTTCACCAAAAAAAAAAAAAAGGTTGAGAAGTTAGAGGGTTGACATGTTGTGGGGCTGTTAACCAGTGTCATAAAACAATATGTGTACTACTGTTTCATGAGAAAGTATTTGTTCTGTAAGCCTTCACCTGAAGTACAATAAAAAAATAAAAATAAAAATAATAAAAAAAGAAGAGAGAGAGAGAGACGGCATTATTCTCTGGGGAAGGCAGGAGACTGAATGGGAGTGTTGGAAAATAGGACGGGAAGGCATTCCAGGCAAAGGGAACACATAACAAAGGTATGAAACAGTGACAATCTGACACCTGCAGTTGCACATCTAGCTGGAACCTAGGTTCTACTTTACCTAGTTTGGTCAGTTCCACCACTGCCCAAACCATGATGTAAGAGAAACAGTACAACTTGGTTCAAGAACACAGAAACAAAATGGAATGTGTCACACACAGCAGTCATATTGAACTATGTCCTATTTCCCCAGAGCAATACATTTCCAACCCTTCGAGTCTTTGCTTTTATCACTGCTTTGGATGCCATTCCTTGTATTCTCTACCTCTCTGTGTCCTACTATATCTTAAAGCTCATCTTAAGCATCAGTTCTCTAGGAAACCTCTACTCCCTTCCGGAGGAGTGACCATCCCTTGCACGCTCCCAGAAAAGGCAGCTTCTGCCTCTGTAAATGATAGCACTCATCACAGTCTGACAAACAGCCTGGTAAACTGTGCATACCTCTATGTTCCCTGCTTTTAGAAGACAGGGGTTCATCTAATTCATCTTTGTAGACCCCCTCTGTACCCGGCATAGTGCCAATACATAGTAAATGTTCAGTGTGAAGTTTCTTCAATGGCGTGAATAGCTGAAGAGGAAACTTAGCACTGGGAATCACACAGAGGACTCAATAAATCCAGTAGTGTAATTGACTTAACCTTCATGTAGATATGAATCTATTGAAAATAACTGGGATTTTTCATGATAATCAGCATTAATTCCCTTAACTCTATCAAGAAGTCCTAGGTTCAATTCTCCTGACAAGAAAACAAGTTGTGCGTGTGTATGAGTAAGTGGGTGAACAGATACTTTACCAAAGAGGATACATGGATGGCAGATAAGCACATGAAAAGTGCTCAACATCATTAGTTACCAGGAAAACGCAAAAACAAAACAACCTACAATGTGAAACCACTAAACACCTATTAGAATGGCTCAAATTAAAAACAAGCAAACAAAAAATGGACAGTATAAATGTCAGTGGGGATAAGGAGCAACTGAAACTCCAATACATTGCTGGTGCAACCATGAAATGATACAGCCTTCTGGAAAACTATTTTATAGTCTGTGATAGAATTGAACATATACCTTAGAAAACCCATCTAGGCCAGTCCACAATATTTATCCTAGAGAAATGAAAACTTACGTTTAACACAAAAACTTGTATATAAATATTGATAACAGTATCATTCATAATCACCCCAAAGTAGAAACAACCCAAATGTCCTTCAACGAATGAACGGATGAATAAACTGAGGTATGTTGATGCAGTGGAATATGTCTCATCAATACAAAGGAATGAACTGTTGATACATATAACACCGTGGATGAAACTCAAATACACTGTGCTGACTGAAAAAAGCCAGGTTTAAAACATTCCAATTATATGACCGTCTGAACAATGCAAAACTAGAGAGACTAACGGCTGGAGATTAGGCGCTGGGAATTAAGTTTTGATCACAAGGGGGCAGCACTAAAGAATTTGGGGAACATTAAGATTTAAAATGATGAATTGCTTTGATAACTTAGGATCCATGTGGTGATCTAAGAATTTAAACACAAAGTCATATTTGTGTGGCGATGAAGGTTATGGTTATAGTCACCAAATATAGAAAAAAATGTTTACTGAAGTAAAACATTTAGTTTAAAAACAAATCCAATAAGTTGAATCGAGTTTTATTTTTAAACCCTATGAAATATTAATTTTCCTTTTGTTTTTAACATGGATTAAATTTAATATCTTTCTTCCAAGCTTTTTTGATTTAGTAAACATTACTCAGATCTTAAATGGTCATTGTAAGCATGATTCCTTCATCCAGCTTTGATAAGAAAGAAAATGAAGAAAAAGGAATCCCATATATATTTGGATAAAGGGTATAATCTGATTCAAACATCATTTAAAAAAATTAACACCTAAATATACTTTTTCAGCTATATCTCCTGTTATCCCGCAATCTATAATTCTACCCAACACCCCAGCCACAGTGAACTAATAACAACAATACCGAGATGACTAACAATTATTGACCATCTTCTACGTGGCAGGCATTTTGCTAAGTGCTTTACATATGCTATCATATCAGATCTCAGGCAAAAGATATTCTCCCCATTTTACAGATGAGGAAACTGATAATCATCTAGCTTAAGCAACCTGCCCAAGTTCATACATATTAGTAAGCTGAAGTTTCAACCCAGTCCGAATACTGCGCCTTTTCTAATACACTACACTCATAGCTTTACATTTTGCTTGTATATTCCTTCAAACTTAATGTCTTTTCTTACCTTATTTCTGGCAAATTCTTACTGCTGACTCATAAATCTTAGAACAGTATCCCTCTAAAATATCTTCCCTAAACTGCTTATGAGCATATTGAATGAAAGAATAGATTTGAACCATAGGAAAGAGCCCAGTTCTTATTTGAACTCAGCTATATATTTATCCTTCCACTCACATAGGTATTCACTGAATACCTCCTGTGTGCCAGGTAATATGGTACACAATGAAGAGTAAATTAAAAAAATAAATAAATAAAAGAATCTTAAGGAGCCTGTTGTCTAGCAGGGGAGATAAACATGTACAGGTCATTAACGTACAATGTCAGCAGAGCTGTTGTTATGACATGAAAAATGTGTCCTGAGAGAGCACTGGAAGCTCTGGACTTAGAGAATGATCTTGTAAGAAATAAGCAGACAAGTCCACTCCAGGCAGAGGGAACAGTATAGACAAAGAAATGGAAACAGAGCTAAGAAAAAGTATGCTCTGAGCAACTTTACCCTTTGTGCCCCTTGCATGCCCTTGGCTCCTTTGTGCAGACCTGTACAGTGCAGCCTGCATACCTTCACTGCAATGAGGCATCCGAAGTATGTGTTACTGAGTGGGCTGTCTGCAGAGTAACAGAACTCCCCTGAACAGCTAGCTAGCCCAGGAGTGGGAAATGGGGAGATAGAACACATACTTCAGGCCAACGTAGACTGTGTACTCCAAACAGAATTTTTATAGCCTCTTTAATTAAAAAAATACTTTGCAAGGCTTGGCAAAAACGTGTCCTATTCCAAGCTACCCAGGTTAAGTCTTCACTCCATTTAAACACTGTTAAAGCACAATTTTCTAAATATTCCTTTATGTTATCTAGAAAGTCTTATTCTTCAGTTTAATATTATGGCAATGTAGATTAAAAATGCCTATGAAAAACAGAGGAAATTATCCAAAGAAGATATTTACTTACTAAAAAGGACAAGCTCACCAGAAAATAAAAGCAATCTTTTTGTTTGATGATTATTATTATTTTTTCTCTTACGTATGAGGAATGGAGAATGGGAAGTCTAAAAAATGGAATTAAAAGCTACCACTGTGGTGTAGATAGATATACATATGTATGTATATATACATATATATATTTATATACACAAATTTATATCTATATATAAATAGTGGATATATATACAGTATACATACACACATATATAATATAGATATATGATATCTATATTATGTATTTATTGTACCTATACTTGGGGCCCTAGTGGCACAGTGGTTAAGCGTTAAGGCTGCTAACCAAAAGGTCAGTAGTTCAAATCCACCAGCCACTCCTTGGAAACCTTGTGGGGGGCAGTGCTACTCTGTTCTATAGGGTCGCTGTGAGTTGGAATCAAAACAACAGCAATGGATTTGGGTTTTTTCAATATATATTTATATATATTACATATAGCATTTAAAAAAAAAAAAAAAACACAACCAAATCCGTTGCCATCGAGTCGATTCTGACGCATAGTGACCCCACAGGACAGAGTAGAACTGCCCCATAAGTTTCCAAGGAGCGGCTGGTGGATTCGAACTGCTGACGTTTTGGTTAGCAACTGAGCTCTTAACCACATCACCAGGGCCCCATACATATTATATATTTTATTATATATATAATATAAATAATATAATATTATATATATAATATTTTATATAATATAAAATATAAATAATATATAATATAATATAAAATATATATATTATATATATATATTATATATATAATATATAATATAATATAAAATATAAAATATCACCTTGGCCTAATTCTTATATAGCAAGGCATAGATATGTTGCTACTCAAATGCTATGAGTATTTGGCTTCTTCAGAATTCTATGAACTGTTAGCTCACATAGGATAAATGGGATAACCACGATAAAAGCATTAGTCCTACTGATAGCCAACACAGCCAGGAGCTGTTTAGCCATTAACAAATAAAGCCTTAAGTGATAGTACTGGGTGTGACTCAATTAGGAGCTGCTCAGGCCTAGGGGAACTTGCCCCCTCCTGTCCATTGTCCTGAAAGCACTGGGTGTGGCTCAAGCCAGTCAAACCCAGTTTACTAGCCTACCTGCCAAAGAAAAAAATGCAGTTTGTTATACTGCACCCGTGCACCATAATAACCTGTGTAGTGCATAAAGTTTGTATGTACTTCCTAGGGAGAGACAGTATAAAGGTTCTGCCTCCCTTTGTTTGGGGAGCTTGATTTGAGGTATACACCTCCTTGCTTCTTGCCTGCTCCCTTGCAATAAGCACTCTTCCTCCCTCCTCACATCAGTGTCTTCATTGACGAGAAGCTGCACTGAGCAGGACCTGCTTTGCGTAACACTTTGGTGATCTAATTCATCAAATTACTAAAGCAAAATTATCAAAGATTATTTCAAAAATATTTTTTTGATGTGTTTATTAATAGTCCCTTTAAGTAACAGAGTAACACTTCTACTGGAAGATGAAACACCTACACTCTAGGACTCTGACAGAGGTAGGGAGGAGCAGCAACAGTAAGTGGAGGAGTGGCTGGGAGGAGGAGCAGTGAGCACAGTGGCCTTGTTTCCATAAGGAATTTTAATTTAAAAAAAATTCCCACTTAGGCACAAATGGCTTCATTGGTGCATTCTATCGAATATTTAAGAACTAGGGCATGGACCTGCAGAGGAAATACTGCTTTAAAATAGTTCACATTTTGTCTTGGTATTATATCATAATTGGAATTAACTTGCTAATTGGTGTGATTCTAAATACGGATTTCAAAATACACTATAAAAGAAGTTCTAGACCAGACTTTTGGCTTCATTGGGAAATTTCCATAAATGATTAAGTACCTAAGGACCTCGCTTTGGACCAAAATTGTGCACACTCATCTTGCTTTATAACCATCTGTACCTACGTGTGAGGAATAAGGACGGCCTAAAAATATTAGAATATAACATGTGCATTTTACAGGCAGCTATGAGCTTATTGTTTCTCAACCATAAAGGGCAACACTCTGCTTATTATGTGTATAGACTTAGGAGCAGAAAAAAAATCTCATTTCTACCCAACAATTTCTTCCCTAAGAAGCACAGAATGCTTAGTGAGATGGTGTTTAAATCTGCCCTTGGACATGACAAATCAAAAATGTATCTATGTGTGAGATATGGGTCCTTTTTGTAGAAGGAATCTTTAGAAAGTCCTGCCTTCTGTTGTTGCAGAAGAAAACTTAGTCAGCACTATTGGGAGATGATCCTTGGTAATGGACAAATTCATGATTCATCACTGAGAAGCAACCACAATGGAAAATTATCATTTGTTTATCACAGCTTGTGGTATTTCAGATAATGGTGGTGTGGGAGTGAAAGTTACTCTTAGCCATTTCTTCAGTAGTAGTGAAATACAGTGTATAAAAGATACTGGTAATGGTTTAAAAATATTTACTGGTGTATTTTTTAGCTTTTTGTTTCCACCACTTTAAAAAGAATCCATATTTTACATATATTGTTGTTGTTAGGTGCCGTGGAGTCAATTCCGATCATACTGACCCCTTACAAGAGTCAGGTTTTTCTCTCAAGGAGTTGCAGGGTAGGTTCGAACAGCCTGCTTTTTGGTTAGCAGCCCAGTGCTTCACCATTGCACTACGAGGGCTCCTTATTTTATATACAGTCCAGTGTTAATAAAAATTTCTTTTTGTTATATATAGGATAAAACCATTAGAGATCTATTTTATTAGCCTAAGCAAGTATAACACATACAGATTGCTGATGTCATTGCTGATGTCAGATGGATCTTGGCTGAAAGCAGAGAATATCAGAAAGATGCTTACCTGTGTTTTACTGACCATACAAAGGTATTCGACTATGTGGATCATAACAAATTATGGATAACATTGCGAAGAATGGGAATTCCAGAACAGTTAATTGTGCTCATGTGGAACCTGTACATAGATCAAGAGGCAGTCATTCGAACAAAACAAAGAGATACTACAGGGTTTAAAATCAGGAAAGGTGTGTGTCAAGGTTGTATTCTTTCACCATACTTATTCAATCTGTATGCTGAGCAAATAATCTGAGAAGCTGGACTATATGATGAAGAATGTGGCATGAGGACTGGAGAAAAATTCATTAACAACCTTCGATATGCAGATGACACAACCTTCTTGATGGAAGTGAAGAGGACTTGAAGCACTTACTGATGAAGATAAAAGACTACAGTATGGATTACAGTATGGATTACACCTCAACATAAAGAAAACAAAAATCCTCACTGGACCAAGAAGCAACACCCTGATAAAAAATGGAGAAAAGACTGAAGTTGTCAAGGATTTCATTTTACTTGGATCCACAATCAATGCCCATGGAAGCAACAGTCAAGAAATCAAAGGACATATTGCATTGGGCAAATCTGCTGCAAAAGACCTCTTTAAGGGGTTAAAAAGCTAAGATGTCACTTTGAGGACCAAGATGCGCCTGACCCGAGCCATGATATTTTCAATCATCTCATATGCATGTGAAAGCTTGACAGTGACTAAGGAAGACCGAAGAAGAATTGATGTCTTTGAACTATGGTGTTGGTGAAGAATATTGAATACACCACGGACTGCCAGAGGAATGAACAAGTCTGTCTTGGAAGAAATACAGCCAGAGTGCTCCTTGGAAGCGAGGATGGTGAGACTTTGTCTCATGTACTTTGGACATGTTATTAGAAGGGACCAGTCCCCGGAGAAGGACATCATGCTTGGTAAAGTACAGGGTCAGCGAAAAAGAGGAAGACCCTCAACAAGATGTATTGACACAGTGACTAAAACAATGGGCTCAAGCATAACAAAGATTGTGAGGATGGCACAGGACTGGGCAGTGTTTCTTTCTGTGGTTCATAGGGTTGCTAGGAGTCGGAACCAACTTGATGGCACCTGACAATAACAACAGCATAACATATATTACAGTAATAGCAAATATTTTTCTTAAAAATTATTTTAAAAAATTATAATAAAAAACTCAAATAAGTAAATGAAAGGGAATTATAATAAAAATAAGTGGAAGAAAGACAAACAATAATGAAAATCAACAGTTAAAAACGGTTTCTTAGAAAAAGTAAATAAAATAAGTAAAACTCCAGTAAGACTGATCAAGAAAAAAAGAGAAAACAAAAATCACTAATATCAGAAAGGAAAGAAGGGTCATTGCTACAGACATTGTAAGATAATAAGGGAGAGGTTGTACACAATTTTATGCTAATTAATTCTCCAACTTAGATAAAATGGACAAATTCCATGAAACATAAAACTTAGCAAAATTGATGCAATAAGAAAATGGAAAGTCTGAACAACCCTGTATCCATAAAGGAAATTTTATTTTAATTTTTAAATAATTTCCCACTTAGGCGCAAATGGCTTCACTGGTGAAATCTATCAAACGTTTAAAAACGATTCTAAAATTGACATAGAAATGTAAAAAATCTAGAATAGCCAAAATAACCTCAAAAAAGAACAACAAAGTTGGAGGACTTCTAAACTTAGCTTAAAGCTATGATAATCAGAATATTGAGACACTGGCATAAAAGATAAACAGATCAATGAAACAGAAGAAAGATTTCAGAATAGATGCACATTTATATACTCAATTGATTTTTTACATAGGCACCAAAGCAAGTCAATGGGGGAAAAGAAACAATTCAAATTAATTTTTGTTCATATCATGTACAAAAATTAATTTGAGGTGAATCACAGACTTAAATGAAAAGCTAAACCTATAAAACTCCTAGAAAAAAAATTTAGGAAAATATCTTTTTGACTTTAAGGTAGGCAAATGTTCTTAGGCAGGACACAATAATCATTACAGAAAAAATGAATATATTTCATCAAAATTAAAAATCTTCTCATCAAAAGACATTGTTAAGAAAATGAATAGACAGATAAGAGACTGGGAAAAGTATCTGTAAAACATATATCTGACAAAGGATTTGTGTGCAAAATAATCTATAATTCAATAATACAAAAACAACCCCATTTTAAAACATGGGCAAAAATTTGAGCAGACAACCACAAAAGGTGATATGCAAATGACCAAAAAGCACAGGAAAAAGTATTCAGCATCATTAATCACCAGGGAAATACAAATTAAAAACACAGTGGGATACTATCACACACCCAACAGAAAAGATAAAATTAAAAACACTAGGAACACCAATTGCTGGTGGGGAGGTGGAGCAACTCCAATCCCCATATATTGCTGGTGCAAGTATAAAATGGTACAACTACTATGGAAGAATTTCTAGTAGTTTCTAAAGAAATTTAACATACACCAACTCTATAATCCAGACTTTGCACACCTAGGTATTTATCCAAGAGAAATTAAAATATATGTCCATACAAAGATTTGTAAACCAATGTTCATAGCAGTTTTATTTATCATAACTAAAACTGGTAACACTCCAAATGGGCATCAGCAGGAAAATAGGTTAACACACTGTGGTAGAGTTCTACCATACCAGCCAGGAATAATAAGCAAAGATCTCAAAAACATGTGGCAACATGGATAAACCTCAAAAACAGTATGTTTTTGTGAAAAAATCAGGAGGAAAGAGCACCGACTAAATCACTCCACTTTTATGAAGTTTTAGAAAAAGCAAGACTAATCTATGAGGGAACGAATCAAGACATTTGTTGCCTCTTGAGAGGGATGATAGCTGGGAGGGGGCACAAGGAAACATTCTGGAGAGATGAAAATGTTCTATATCTTGATGGGAGATGTGTCACACAGCCGTTTATACTTGTCAAAACTCACTGCACTTCACACTTAAGGGATGTACTTTTCAATCTATGTAAATTATAACTCAGTATTTAAAAAGACTGCGCATGGGACTAGTGGTAAAAGCTGCTAATTGCTTCTGCCTTCCCTAGGACTGTTTAGGTTTCCTTTCCTTCCCTTCCTTCCCTCCCTCCTTTCCTTCTTTTCCTTCCGTCCTTCCTGCCTTTCTCGCTCTCTCCCTCCCTTCCTTTCTTTCTGCTATTGAGAAATAATAAATGATAATCGAAATGGCAGATTTTGACAATCCTGAAATCTCTCTGACCACAGGGAATGTAATTCTTAAAACAGAAGAACTTATTTAAACGGTGAGCAGGAAGGGGCCGGATTCAGACAATGGGCTGAATTTTTATCTACTGTCTCTTTTCTGTAACATATTACATAGGTAAACAGGACGTAATATATGAAGGTGTTAAGAACCTAAGGCACACTTGGGAAAATTGCCATTCAGGCTTACAGGAAGATTAAAAGAACACCAGATGTAGAACTAGATTCCTAATCATTAGTTTTAACACAGAATTCACTGTCAGGTTATAAAAATCCCTTAGAACTCTTCTTCCCTGTTTACCTCAAACACTGAGGACTACAATGGCTAGATAAACATCAAGGAAAAACATCATGATGTATTGAAAACTGAGCATAAAAAGTAGAGGTATTGCGTCTTTAGAGTGTTCCTCCTGATATTTAATATTTGCCAACACGTCCATTGTGTACCAAACTCCCCTAGGGACCTAGCTGGGGTGGTAAAGAAGGCTGGTAGGTAGGGAAAATTCTAATCACTATCATCAAAAACAACAATGTGTTCAGTTTTTCGGTTGACTTAAATTGTGCAGTCAAGGTCTATTTAGATATTTAGCCGTATTCTACCAACGTTACGGAACATTTTGCATCTACAAATTAAAGGTTTCCAGGGAAAGAAATGCAATGCCCTGATTCATTCTAACCTTTAAGGACAAAGAATTAAGTAGAGAAAATACCAAAGGAGACTCCAGTTCCATGTGTTCAACCTTTGCTTAAACTGATTTGTAATTGCTAAGGCCATTCTGGAGCCCTGGTGGCACAGTGGTTAAGAGCTCAGGCTGCTAATTAAAAGGGTGGCAGTTCAAATCCATCAGCCCTCCTTGGAAACTATATGCGGCAGTTCTACTCTGTCCTATAGGGTCACTATGAGTCAGAATCGACTCGACGGCACATAACAACAAGGCCATTCCAAACTGTGTATGGCACTCAAGACTCACCATGCTCCTTTAAATCTTTTCTTTATCTGAAATGTTCTTTCCCCCTTCTCTGCTGGATAAAATCCTACTCTGTACTCAACGCTGTTCAAATACCACAACCTCTCCCCAGTAAATTACTTCACCCACTTTTTGGGTATTTTAAATACATTTGTTCACATTTCTGTCTTTTCTAGAAGAATGGGAGCTCATTTAGGGGAGGTACTTTGTAATATTAAACTTTGTGTGTCTGAGGTCTAACCCATACCAGTAAAATCCAATTGCTGTTGAGTTGGCTCTGACTCATGGTGACCCCATGTGTGTCAGAGTATAACTGTTCTCCATAGGGTTTTCAGTGGCTGATTTTTTGGAAGTAGATCATCAGGCCTTTCTTACAAGATGCCTCTGGGTGGGCTCGAACTTCCAACCTTTCTAATAGCAGCCTAGAATGTTAACCATTTGTACCATCCAGGGATGCCTTCTAGCACGTGTTGTTGTTAGCTACCATTGAGTGATCCATAGGGTTTTCATTGGCTGATTTTCAGAAGTAGATCACAAGGCCTTTCTTCCTAGTCTGTCTTAGTCTAGAAGCTCCACTGAAAGTTGTTCAGCATCACAGTAACACACAAGTCTTTACTGACAGACAGGTGGTGGCTGTGCTTGAGGTGCACTGGCAGGGGACTGGACCCAGTTCTCTCACATGGAAGGCAATAAGTCTATCACCAAACCACCACCGCCCTCTTTCTAGCCCATAAAAAAAAAAAGAAAGTTTGCCACTGAGTCGTTTCTGACTCATAGTGACCCTACAGAACAAAGTAGAACTGCCCCATAGGGTTTCCAAGGCTGTAAATCTTTACGGAAGCTGACTGCCACACCTTTCTCCTGCAGAATGACTGGTGGGTTTGAACCACCAACCTTTCAGTTAGCAGCCAAGTGCTTTAACCACTGACCAACCAGGGCTCCTCCTTCTAGCCCATATCAAACCCAATGCCGTCAATTCTGACTCATGGCAACCCTGCAGGACAGAGTAGAACTGCCCCATAGGGTTTCCAAGGAGCAGCTGGTAGATTGGAACTGCCGAGCTTTTGGTTAGCAGCCGTAGCTCTTAACCACTGCACCACCAGGGCTCCCGGTAGCCCACAGTGGGTGCTAAATAACTAATGAAAGATCAAATGAGCTATATGATGCAGAGATTTTGAAACATGATCACCCCTATAACTTCATTAGATGTCAATTTCATGAAGAGGCTGTTAGCTCAGGATATTCAGTTATGTTTTGGATTTTTTTTTTTTTTTTTAACTTGAGTCCTCCACAGTAATATTGCTTTTCTCTCTAGCCTAAGCTGGTTCATGTCTTTGAGTCGACTTTCAATTTTGCTTTAGGAAATGATATATTTTCTTGATTCCAAACTCTTTTGTGTTTTATATTTGGTCACCCTTAACACAGTATGCCATTTATCTACCTTGAAACTAACTCTGTCCCGATTACTCATCATTTAATGTTCCCCGTCAGCTTTCTGGGTGTCAGCAAACCTGACCATTTTTCAAGCTATATTCCTATCTAATACATTCATAAGAGGGAATGCTTTCTGCCGTCATAAATAACTTTTCTTCCTCTACTAAACACAAGTTGGGGATTAACGTACACAATCTCTCTCACATCAGGCTTTCTGATTTGTTTGATTGAGTTCTTCCAGCATACTGTGAAATAGCCAAACTACCATGGAAATCCTAATAAATGATCTGCACCTAGAGTGCCTCTTCTCTGTCTCTTGAACGTAATAATATACTTAAATAACTCCAACAATAAATAGATGGCAGGTCTTATTTGTTTTCATGGATCCAAGCTACTCTAGTTTTTTTGCCAGATGATTTCATACATATTTCACCTTTTATTTGTTTACCATTTATTGACTTAAGATCTTATGCAAAAGCGAAGCAAAATAAGACCCTGCCTGTAGCTGAACATCAAGCATAGAAAGAATATTATAATTAGATAAAATTTTGGCAAAGCTTCAACAAAAAGATGGTCTAGTCACAATCTATTAAGGTCAAAAGAATGTTTTGCAGGTCACTTTCTAGGAGCACATGTTCTGTCATGTTCCCCTGGATCCAATTTGTAGAGTTTATTGGGTACATTTGTCACGTGATTATACAACCTTTGTAACTGTTAAGAATTCGGCTGCTAACCGAAATGTTGGCAGTTCAAGTCCACACAGAGGCACCTTGTAAGAAAGCCCTGATGATCTATACTTGCGAGTAATCAGTCATTGAAAGCCCTACGGAGCACAGTTCTGCTTTGACACAGATGGGGTCGCTATGAGTCGAAATCGACCCAATGGCGACTGGTTTTTTTGTTTGTTTGTTTTAGTTTTTATTTTTATTTTTTTGGCAGCTGGAATATGGTGAAGATGATTAAAAGAAAGAGAGTGAGTGTAGGTGAGGCAAAATATCATCGAGGAAAAAGGAATCTGGACTGATGGGAAAGGTGAAAATGAAACCCTTAATTATATCAATAACAGAAACAGCCCCTTATTTAAGCCTAGAGCTCATAGCCGGGGAGATTTCCACATAACAGGGTTGGAGAATTTCTTCAGCTGCCTTGGTAGGGGTACCTTGACCTCTGATCTCCTTAGCAAACATTCCCGGCCTGAAGTCCCTATGTGATATTGTCTGAGAGTTGACTGTGAATAGTATGAATATAGGAGTTACTGCCTTTCGATTGTTTTTCTCCAAATTATTTCTATTCTAGTGCTTGTTAGCCTTCAATAGATTATGGATTGCTTTGCTAATTTTTTGAAAGCACTGCACCCTTTCACCAGAAAAAATGCACATCTACCCAGCTATAATTCTGTACACAATATCAGAGAATTTGAGGAGCAAAAGTATACAAAGCAAATGCAAACAATAAGAAAGTCAGTGTCACAATATGAAAAGCAAACCAAGTTGAATTCAAGGCAAAAAGCATTAAATTCAAAAGAGAAGATAATTTCATGGGTAAAATAAAAATTGGAATTAAGTCTGTTCTGAACTTTTATGTCTTAAATAATATGGCATTGAAATACCTAAAGCAAAATACAGGGAACACAGGGAAGATTTAAAATACTATGGTAAGGAGGATTCTATATTATCTTTCTCAGTTTTTGACTGATAAAAAAGAGACAAAAACAAAGGGAGCGGAGTATTTAAACAATATAATTAATAAGACTGATCTAATATATATGTGGTCTGTGTGTGTGTGTGTGTATGTGTGTGTGTGTGTGTGTGTGTGTGTGTGTGTGTGTAATCCTATACCCTGCAAATATCTTCTATTTGAGTGCCGGTGGGATATCTTCAAAAACTGACCATATGTTTTGAGGTCACAAACATCCTCAATAAATTAGAAAAAGAAGAACTAGTTAAAATAGAAACAACAACAACTACTTGATTTAAGTCCTTCTACTAATTTTTGTGTCAAACAGGAAATTAAACTCATTACAGACTGTGATGTTTAGTTTTATGTGTCAACTTGGCTAAGCTTTGGTGCCCAGTTGTTTAGTTTCGTCTTATCCTACCCTGGAGTCCCTTCATCATAGACCTTACCTCACTACTGAATATTGGATGTTTTTCTTCTTCTTTTTAATACAAAACATTTCAAATATACTGCTATACATTGAATTGTGTGCTCCCAAAAGAAATATGGAAGTCCTAACACTATAAGGGGCCCTGCTGGCACAGTGGTTAAAGTGCTCAGCTGCTGACCAAAAGATCTGTGGTTCAAACCCACCAGCTGCTCTGAGACAGAAAGATGTGGCAGTCTGCTTCTGTAAAGATTTACAGCCTTGGAAACCTTATGGGGCTGTTCTACTCTGTCCTATATGGTCGCTATGAGTTGGAATTAACTTGATGGCAGTGGGTTTGAGTTTTTAACCACTCTATCTGTAAATATGACCCTGTTTGGAGACAGGAATTTTCTCTGGTATGCTAACAAAGCAATATCTGAGTAGGGTGGGTCCTAAACCTAGTCGCTTCTGAGTGGTATCTTATAAAAAGAACAGAATAGACATAGACACACCCATAAGGGGAAGACAGATGCCATGTGAGGACCTGTCTAAAAGCAAAGGAACACCAGAGATTGCCAGTAGACACCATAATTAGGGGAGAGGCCCAGAGAAGGAATTGACATGGCCAAGACCCTGATTTGGGCTTTTAGCCTTTTAGAACTGTGAGAACATAAATTTCCCTTCTTTAAAGTCACCCACTTGTGATATTTTTTGTTGGAGCAGCACAAGGTAACCAAGACACATACAAAGAAGTAAAATCTCCATGTCTCTACCACTCAGATTTCATGAATGTCTATGTTTCATTATATTAATCAAATTTTGGTTATGTAAGATATGAAAATGTTTCAGGTACAGTTGTATCCTTTTCAATCCTTATTCTCTTGTTTCCTTCTCTGAGGTAACCACTGTCCTGTCGTTCCCATAAGTTTTTATTTCTGTAAAAATGGAGCTATAATATCGCCTTTACAGGGTTGTTGTGAGGCTTAAGTAAAATAAAATGTATAATGTAGCTGACAAAGAGATAAATGCTCAATAGTTGAATCTATCATCATCAACATCACCACCATTATCATTCTTATCATCATTATTATTTCCATTTGTACATTTGTCTGTCTCCTCCAGCAGATTTTTACCTTATTGAGATCTACGACTCTCTTTGACTTCTACATATCCATAGCTTAGGCCAGTTCCTGATACATAGCCAGCATAGAAAATTTATGAAGTGAATAAATGCTATAAAGGGTGTACAACTGCCTACCATTCTCTATTGTCAGGCATTGTCTTAAAACATATAAGGTGTGGTTCTTTGCCAGTTCCCTAAGGTAGAAACTTGACCAGGATGTACAGGCTAATATATATTAATCTTGAAAAATCTATTGTAACAACAATCTTTTAGTTCTTTCAAGTGGCCCTGAAATCGTCTTTATTAGTATCACTCTTCTCCAACATTTAGCTCCAAAGGAGAAACAGGCAAAAACTAAAGTTTCTAAAATTCTTAAAGAAAAATTGATAAAACATGTAATCAAGATGCATTGAAAATTACTGGTGATTGGAATTCAAAAGTTGGAAACAAGGAAAAAGGAACAGTAGACGGAAAATATGGCGTTGGTGATAGAAATGACACCGGAGATCCCATGATAGAATTCTGCAAGACCAATGACTTTTTCATTGGAAATACCTTTTTCAACAACATAAACGGCGACTATACACGTGGACCTCAATGGATGGAATACACAGGAATCAGACTGACTACATCTGTGGAAAGACATGATGGAGAATCTCAATATCATCAGTCAGAACAAGGCCAGGGACCAACTGTGGAACAGAACATCAACTGCTCATATGCAAGTTCAAGTTGAAGCCAAAGAAAATTAGAACAAGTCCATGAGACCAAAAGTACAACCTTGAGTATACTGCACCTGAATTTAGAGATCATCTCAAGAACAGATTTGATGCATTGAATACTAATGACTGAAGACCACACGAGTTGTGGGATGACATCAAGGACATCATATATGAAGAAAGCAAAAGGTATTTAAAAGACAGGAAAGGAAGAAAAGTCCAAAACGGATGTCAGAAGAGACTCTGAAACTTGTTCTTTAACATAGAGCACCTAAAGTGAGTGGAAGAAATGATGAAGTAAAAGAGCTGAACAGAAGATTTCAAAGGGTGGCTCGAGAAGACAAAGTAAAGTATTATAATGAAATTTGCAAAGACCTGGAGTTAGAAAACCAGAAGGGAAGAACAAACTCGGCATTTCTCAAGCTGAAAGAACTGAAGAAAAAGTTCAAGCCTCGAGCTGCAATACTGAAGGATTCTATGGGCAAAATACTGAACAATGCTGAAAGCATCAAAGGAAGATGGGAGGAATACAGAGTCACTGTACCAAAAAGAATTGGTCAACATCCAACCATTTGAGGAGGCAGCATATGATCATGAACCAATGGTACTGAAGGAAGAAGTCCAAGCTGTACTGACAGCATTGGTGAAAAACAAGGCTCCAGGAATTGATGGAATACCAGTCGAGATGTTTCAAGAAATGGATGCCATGCTGGAACCACTCACTCATCTATGCCAAGAAATTAGGAAGACAGCTACCTAGCCAACCAACTGGGAAGAGATTCATATTCGTGCTCATTCCAAAGAAAGGTGATCCAACAGAAAGCAGAAATTTTCGAACAATATCATTAATATCCCATGTAAGTAAAATGTGGTGAAGATAATTCAAAAATGATTGCAGCAGTACATTGACAGGGAACTGGGAACTGCCAGAAATTCAAGCCAGATTCAGAAGAGGACTTGGAACAAGGGATATCATTGCTGATGTTAGAAATTTCTTGGCTGAAAGTAGAGAATAACAGGAAGAATTACCTGTGTTTTATTGACTATGCAAAGGCATTTGACTATGTGGATCATAAAAAATCATGGACAACAATGCAAAGAATGAGAATTCCAGAACACTTAATTGTGCTCATGCAGAACCTGTACATAGACCAAGAGGCAGTTGTTTGAACAGAACAAAGGAATACTGCATGGTTTAAAATCAAGAAAGGTATGCATCAGGGTTGTAGCCTTTCATCATACTTATTCAATCTGTATGCTGAGCAAATAATCTGAGAAGCTGGACTATATGAGGAAGAACCTGACATCACAATTGGAGGAAGACTCATTAACAACCTTTGTTATGCAGATGACAAAACCTCGCTTGCTGAAAGCCAAGAGACTTGAAGTACTTACTGATGAAGATCAAAGACTACAGCCATCAGTATGGGTTACACCTTAACATAAAGAAAACAAAAATCCTCACAACTGGACCAATAAGCAAATCATGATAAACGGAGAAAAGATTGAAGTTGTCAAGGATTTCATTTTACTTGGATCCACAATCGATGCCCATGGAAGCAGCAGTAAAAAAAATGAAAGGACTTATTGCATTGGGCAAATCTGCTGCAAAAGACCTCTTTAAAGTGTTAAAAAGCTAAGATTTCACTTTGAGGACTAAAGTGCGCCTGACCGGAGCCACAGCATTCTCAATTGCCTCATATGCATGTGAAAGTTGGACAATGAATAAGGAAGACGGAAGAATAACTGATGCCTTTGAATGATGGTGTTGGCAAAGAATATTGACTATACCATGGACTGCCAGAAGAATGAACAGATTTTAGAAGAAGTACAGCCAGAATGCTCCTTAGAAGCGAGGATGATGAGACTTCATCTTACATACTTTGGACATGTTATCAGAAGGGACCAGTCCCTAGAGAAGGACATCATGCTTGGTAAAGTAGAGGATCAGTGAAAAAGAGGAAGACCCTCAATGAGATGGGCTGACATAGTGGCTACAACAGGCACAAACACAGCAACGAATGTGATAATGGCACAGGACTGGGCAGGGTTTCGTTCTCTTGTACGTAGGATCACTATGAGTTGGCACTTACTCAATGGCACCTAACAACAACAACAAAGTTCAGAAGCCAAATCTGGTATTGGACAGATGTGAACTCAGTCTTCTGGCATCCTCAATTCCCTCTCAGGTTAAAAGCAGTCTTTTAGACAGCTATAACCCAACTTATGTCTCCTATTCAATTACTGAGATTTATAGACATAAAAAAGCAGAACTTGCCATTTAAAATTATTTGCAATAAAACTCAATTTTGTTTACTTGATGCTAACTACCGATAATCAAGGAAGTGGCAGGCAATCTTACCCATTTTCCCCCATACACTAAGTAAACATTTTAGTGCAGAGATCAACATAATTAAAGAATTAGGAACCAGTGAGGAGTGCTCGGGATACTTTGTAATATCGGTGCACTGATGAATTTGGGTCCACATACCAGAATTTGATTGACAGGACTTTATTAAGTTTTGGTAGCACTTAGGTAGGCTGGGAGCTTCTTTATGAGGCTCCTGCACATTAATCCAGGCTCATGTTCTCGTTAATAGTGATGAGTGAAGGCAGTTAATTGAATTATGTATGAAGCACTGCTGATTAAATAATATTTCACTCCCCACTATACAATTAGCTCTGCTGGATTAACATCCACTGTTGTCTCTGACACTGAATGTCAGAAGGACCTCTTCTCAAGCATACACTTTGATTCTTTCCCATCTGTTCAAACGATGCAGCATCTCAGGTATCGCCCGAACCAACTACCCTTCAGCTCTGACATGAGGTCACTTTGGAGAACTGATGCAGTTATTTATTAATATCTGTGTAATTAGAGGGTCACTATGAGTCGGAATCAACTCAACAGCAATGGGTTTGGTTTGGGTTTGGTGTAACCACAGGCAAAAAATCCTCCCCAGTGCCTCCAGTATTTTAAGGATATTATTTTTTTAAATGCACTGTGAAACATGAAGGGAAATTCTAATAATTCATAATTGTACTCTGTATAAGGCAAACAGGAAGGGAAAATAACTCAGGTTCTTCCAAATCAGCCCTGAAGATCATTGTTTTAGGCTATGTATGTGGTGTTTATTATATTTTTTGCAACTTCCTTTACTTGTACTTGCAATGTCTGCTGTTGAGAAAACATAAAACTCTCCCTGGGAATGATGCATTCAAATTTCTTCCCTTTTCCCCCTTGCCTGTTCTCCTCCCCTCCTTCCTTCCATCTCTCTCTTCTTCTATTAAAAAATTATTGTGTGCCAGACACTGTGTTGGATGTTATTCTTTTAGCAGAGCTCACATCTTAATAGCTAATAAAATAGGTTATGTAGATACTTCTAATGTTATGTGGTAAGTTTATAACAGAGATATGAACAGGACAGAAGGAGTAACTAATCCCACCTGGGAAAGCTGGGAAGGCTTTGAAAATGGAGTAACAAATGGGGTAGGTCTTGGAAAGGAAGCAGGCATTTTCCAGGTCCTGACTCCATCAGAAGGAGAAGAGCACAAAGTGTAATAAATTGCATTTAGACCCACTGTCCATTGTGTTATGGGAATAGGGATTAGACTGAGAATTAATCCAGAACCTTTGCTTGCCCCTATGATTTGTATAACATTTGCTGAATGGTTTCCTCAGTTTTCTAAAGATGATGGTGTACCTAAGAGGCCACATTGTGTAATGGAAGGAACACAGACTTGACAAGAGGCCAAATTTGTATGTGATCTTGGTCAATTCACTTCCCTAGTCTGGACTTTAATTTCTTCAACTGTAATGTAACGTATTTGGGCATGACACATCCTACTGAAGATCTGTAGAAGTTCTGACTGATAGTGGGTAATGAGGCTGGACTGACTCCAGGAGAAACAGGCTAGAAGGCTACCTTGGTGAATTTACTATAGTTCAGTGTCTGGCTGCTCCCTCTGCAAGTCCAGAAAATTTCTCTTATCAGTGCTACACAGATATCTGGACTTGAGAACCTGGTTTAGCCAGACTAAACTTATACGAGATTGAAAGATATGTCAATTTCTTGATTTGCAATAAAAGTTATTGTCAGCCTGCCCTAAAACATTCTTCCCGTAGAAAAACTATACAGAAAGCTATATTTTAATCAAAGGCCACTTAAGCATGGACTCAAGCAAGGGAATTGGGTGATTCTGAAAGCACCTATCTCAATGCACCTATCTACGGAGTAGAGTTCTGTCTGTCATGGGGAACTTGATAGGCTTGGCTGGGACCTCTCCCTAAGGACAGTATTTCACCTTCCAGATTTTCTTTTCTTCTAAACTTTCATTACTTGCCATTTTTTTCTTTCCTGTAGATTTCAACACACATTTATTGTTTACAAATACTCATCCCTCAAACAAGTCTCCTCTACTTTATGAGGCATTCCTTCCCCTTAAAATGACTGCCAATTTTCTAATGGTCCATGAGTTGATTTGATAATTCAACTCAGAGGGAAATTTTATTTCTCTTATACCTAAGTTCTTAGCTTTTGCTTGTTGCTGATCCACTACAAAATTCCAATTCTAAGACTACATATAACAAATTACTTTCTCATTGATTGCAAAGCATTAGACCTACAGAAGATGCTTGAATAGAACTGGATGTGATGTCAACCCAGAAATCAACCAACAGATATGGCCAGACAAAAAGAAAAGGAATAAAGCTGATAAGATGTCAAGACCATGATTGATACACAAAGCTATCTTAGAGGAGTAAAATCGTGTATTGATCATATTTTACCTCCCAAATCTCAAGTTCACAAAATATTTAACACAAGCAAAGCAGCAAAGAGAAGAAAATAAAGCCCAACACCCAGCATTTGGATTATTTTTAAAAACTGGCATTCTTTAATTAAAATTGGTAATTGCTTTTATGCTGTGCTTCACTTAATTGCAAATAAGTGAAAAATATTTAAGGAATAAAATGCCTGAAACACAAGTACTGAATTTTCAAGCAATAATTCTGTTTTTATGCCTTAGCATTGCTTAAAAATAAAACAACTTATGCAAATAATGATCTAAGCAAATAATTGAAGTTTGATCACCGAGAAGACATTATTCAATCATTTAAAAAAATTAAAAACCTCAGCAGGCCAAATTAACATTTTCTTGAAAGTTATATTCAACCCATACGTTCCATGACATATTATATATACTCCTAACTAGGGAACTGGGTCTAACAAAAAGGGGATGTAAACGAGAAAAGTGTAGCTGGGGTTAACTCTAAAATTGCTATGATATCTAAGAAAGTTAAATGTTCTTTGTGCAAAGTTTCTATGTCTATCCAGGGCTAAGGATGACCCAAATGAGATGGTTGGAATTTTGGAATCATGTCTTGTGCTATTCTTGCTTACAAACCTTTCCCATGGCTGCCTTTTAGCAATGGAACCAAACTTGGTCAGTCATTGTGTCCCCTCACACATTACATTTTCTCTTCCCTTAGGAGCTGTCACTTTTCTTCTCCTTGAAATGAATTCATCTAAACAGTCAAAGACATTTCTCTCAATCAGTTTCCCATCATTCTCTCTGGAGCTTTCAGAACTCTGCAAAGAATTTCACCATTACACTGTCAAAAGTGTTTCATCCATGCGTTCACTCAAACACAACTATTGAAAGCCAAATAACAATAGTAGTTGCTATTTACTGAACTCCTCTAATGTGCCTTGCTAGTCATGCTGGGGATTCAGTGATAGATGAGGGAGGCATCTTTGCCCTTGAGAAGCTCCCAGTCAACGGAGAGAGGTAGACATGCAAGCAGTGGCTCATGTCAGAAGAAGATAAGAGCTATGTGAGCACAGATGTGAAAGCAGCTCACTCACATGAGAAGACTTCCCAGACTCTCCTGTATCCTTTATTCACTCTCCCGTATCCTTTATTCATGGTGTCATCATCCATCCTGACCCTGACACTTCTAAGTCATACCCCTCACCTCTTTTGCCCTTTGACGTCAAATGGTGGTTTCTACTTCAGAAGTAACACTGACATCTCTTCTCGTTGCCAATGAAATGGGCTTTCAACATCTTTTTCCTGGACAACTGCAATAAACTCCTTGCCACTACTCCATCCCCAAATTAGTATTATTACCTTTAAGCAGCACTGTTTCAAAAACTGCAATTGGCTCTTCTTTGTCCATAATATCAAGTTCAACCTCTCAACATGGCACAGTAACTTTTCACAACCTGGCCTTCATGTACTTCCCCAGCCTCATTTCCCATTTCATGCTACAGGCTACCCCAAAATTTTCTTGATTCCCTAAACATGCCATGTTCTTTCAACTGCCCATACATTTGAGCATTCTCTCTGCATAATATAACTTCCTTCCTGAAAAAAATTCTTAACCGGTATATCAAAAGTCATGCCCACTTGGCCAGTTTAGCGCCTGACTTGCAAAGATCTGACAGATGGTCACTCACTCAACAACTGCAGACCACTCCACATGAGGAGAAAAACTTGATTTTTAAATAACAGCTGAGGACCACACACCAGCCAAGCACAAAACAATCAAATGTGGTTATAAATGCCACCAAGAGAACTGCTGTAATGTGCTCAATTATTTTCTATGGATTTAAAGACATTAATGAATTTTTCAAAACATCTAACTCTCTAACAATCAGCAGGCGCACCCCAGGGTTTCAGAGCTTCTAGGTGGCAAAGACCGGATTATCATTTAAATTTCCTGACTCCCAATTCCTCTGTATACTTGCTCTCTGCTTATCCTTCCAGTTTTGGCTTATATTCAACCTCCCCAAGGGACCTTTCTAGATGATGTACCCAGGCCAGTCCCTGCTTTCATCCCTCTCATAGAATTCAGTTCTTTTCCTTCATAGCACTTACCTCAATTCATCATTATATACTTATTGCTTGTTTTCTGTTGTTTTGTTTGCACCAGTTTGTAAGCTCCATAATGATAGGATCCACCTTTGTTTTACGCATCAGTATGCACCCAGCACTAGCCTGGCACAGAGTGAGTCTCAATAAATACATGTTAAATGAGTACAATTCCATGTCGCACCATGTTAGATGAAATGGAAGTATTAAAAAACTAGTAGTACATGGCATGCCCCCCAAGAGTTACAGATTTCTGGAGAAATAAGTTATTGATGAAGGTTTCTACATATATTAGGGTAGGTTAAGTGGTTTCTAAAATTTCAGTCTGCCTGAAGACTCCATGGAACCTCTGAGAGAAGAGGGGAGGGGTAGAAGAATTTTGAAAGTTGCAATCAAGCTCTGGAATATAAACGGAGAAGCAAAGTCTTCCCCAAACACTCGGGGGACAGAAAATTCCTCCTGAGGCAGAAAAGCATCAAGTTCCCCAGGTTTCTTCAGTTAAACATGTTGATTTTCAGTGAGGAGACAAGATTTTAACATATAACATAATGTGGGAACAACTAAATATCATCCAGCTAGGCGTGGGAGAAACGCTCTCATATATGAAAGAGCATGATCTAAGAAACTAAAAAAGAAGGGTAATACTTTTAGGGAGCCCCAAACAAAATTAACACCATTGTGGGAATCTTTCACCCCACTCACAGTAGGAAAAGTACTCAGAGTAACAGAACGGAGTCAACATAAGCTGTTATAACTATGTCAACAACCCCAAGGTCACCTTCCCGGTGGGAACCACAGGTCCAGAAGCATCTGGGGATTATAGCCACCAAGTGGCAGACTGGAAAGCAGCATGTTACTTTTGATACGTGCCAAGGAAAAAAGATAGGTCACCCTGGATTCAGCCACATGAAGACACAGGAGGTTTGGTGGCTCAGTGGTTCCACTGGATAGGGACCTATGTCAAAGCCTACATTCCTTACAAACCATGGCTGCCCAGGTCCTTTGTTCATCCAACCTAGACTGCTCCATCCTGGGGAACACGGATTAAAAAGCCATACTCATGAGAAAATGAGAGAACAATAAAATAGTGTAATAATTCTGGGCTCAATTACATGTACAGACTGCAGGTACTATAGATATTTAGAGACGAGAGAAAGATCATCCAGAAAAGGATGGAATGCAAGTATTCACTCTCCTGCAATACATCAATGAATGAGTCAGCCAAGGATAAATTTAACTTTACTTTCTTTTCATGTCCCTGAGAATTCCTTATCCCATAAAACACCAGCCTCATAAAATTACAGCACCATCCCATCTTCCTCTGATGTATTTCTCTTCTTTCCCATTTCCCTTTTATCAATTAAAAGACACTGCTTTCAACTCTAACAGTACCTCCTTTCACTGTGGGCTCCCCTGGGCCTATTTAGTACAGAGCACATCAATTCGTTTATATTTATTCATCCTAATATATATTTTTTCAATTGGTTTCTATTATGCAACACACCACAGGGAAGGGCCTGGTATTAAATTCACACTGTGTGGTTTAATTTCACTTCAGTGGCAGGACTCTGGTTTTAATCAACTTATTTTGGTTACAGAATATTTCTCAGTAATCATCAAGTTGTGTCAGGTAGGCCATAAGCTGAGAGTAATCAAATGACTCTCTCCTCTCCTTTCTCCTCTCTTCCATATGGAATAGCACATTTCTTCCACTCCACATAACCTGGAGCTGAAGCCAGGTTCTAAACTGGTCTGGTGAAATTGTGACTGGCTCTCCATTACCCCTACTAGTAATAGGGATTAATGGAGTGAATAATCTGAAATAATGCCTGGTTCCAAATTGATCATACTAGTCTTGAGGACTGCAAAATATGTTTGTTTGTTTGTTTTTTCCCCCTCAAAAGAGATTTACCCTTCATATTAATTATTTTTTCTTGGTCCCTAAGGAGACATCAAGAAAAGGAGATGGCATTTATGATAAACGTTATCTTGTGTAATCACATGAGGGAGGAATTATTACTTCCATTTACAGAGGAAGAAATTCAGAGGCAGCAGAGCATTGTGGGAAAATTTTAGGCCAAACAGAGTTCAAATCTTGGGTCACTACCAACTTTCTAAATATGGAGGATTTGTCAAGTTAGCAAAGGTGTAATTTCTTTCCCAGAATTCTCTTCACTGCAGGGTTCTGAGGTAGCATGAGCCACAGAGACATTTTGCAGGGATTTGGAAGGCAGTAGGGAAAAGGCAGCCATGTTGTTTTTATGCTGGTGACGTTAGTGCAGGGTAGGAGGCATTGTTGCTGCTCACTGCACGTTTTCGCTTATCTGCTGGGTCATGTTGTTAGCAGCCCAGGTCATGTTGTTAGCAGCCTGGCCTGCAGCACCTTCAGTTCTTGCCAGATATCATGTGTGATTAGCTCCATGTAGAAGGGAGCCAGCTTCTCCTGCAGATCACTCTATCATCAAAGTCCAAGGCTTAGGGGTGGTGAGATACTGATGTGGGTTCCAGGCTGTCCTCATGGGTTCTAGCCCATCCTCACAAGTTCCAGTTTGTCCTTGCTTCCCCCAGTTCACATCCATCTTTCCTTCTCGATTGCCTTCAATGTGGACGTCAGCCTCCAGCACCAGACACAGAAGCAGTCACCTAACATAGAGACTGTTTAACCCAGCTCCCACAATTGCTGGGCCCAATCCCTATAATAATCCCTTATTTTATATTGCTCCTATTAGGTTGGGCTCTCTGATCTAACCCTGGCTGATAAACACTGAGCAATCCTAGGAAGCCAGTTTCTCTCTTCAGACCACAGTTTCTCAATCAGTAAATAGCACCTTCTGGCTCTATGATGAAAGGGAAAAGTGACCCAGAGTTGTGTTAATGGGTTTTTCTTTTTTGGTCACAGATTATTCACAAAGTAGGTAATCTGGATATGGACAATCATGAGGCAAACGAAAAGGTTGCTGTACAGAAGAGAAGAGTCAGTGTTGGAAATCAGGTCTGGGACTCTGTGATGTGAGCAACATTTCAAGGGAGTCCTCAAGCCTTGGGCCACTGGTGTAGAGACGTGTGTGATGAAGATGAAGCTTGACAGCAAGATCTGTGGTTGCTGAGTGTCCCGACTTTGTACAGGTTTAGTGAAAGCAATAATTCCACATGTGTGTCTAACACCCAACTTCATTCCACGGGCTTTCTTTCATACCTAGTGCCCACACTTGTTAATAATGTGCGAGGAGAAACACACTGATAATAAATATGGGGACCTCAGGATGAGGCTAGACACATAGTGAATAAATGGTAATTATTATTTCTTCCATTTGCATGGTTCTTTGACTTTTGCTAACTCTCTTCAATGGATCCTTAGTGTAATCTTGGAATGCTCTTATTCCCCACTTTATTTACTAGGAAATATGCACAGAGTATCCAAATGACTTGATTAAATCACACAGCTGGCAAGTGGTAGAACAACAGCCAGTAACCTGATCCACTGAAACACTGATGACAAAGCTGATAGATATGGAGCATACTATGTGTCAGACCTTGACATTGCTTACACGTATTAGCTTATTGAATACCAAACAAACAAGAAACTATGAAGGTAATATTATCCCTCTTTTACAGATCAGGAAACTGAGATTTAAAGATTAAGAGAGGTTAAATTACCTGCTAAATGTTACATAGCTGAAAAATGGTAAAGGAGAACCGAAATCTGGACTACAGATGAGGGAGGGGTTTGGGAGCGAGCAGGGGGTGGGGATGCTTTTCCAAGCCTCAGATTCTTAATAGTGGATAGTATAGTACCTATTTTATAATGTTGTTCTGAGGACTAAATAAGCTAATGTAAGTAAGATGCTTAGAACTATCTGACATGTACTGAGTACTTCTTTTTTTTGTTAGCTACCTCACCCGCCAGGTCATCCTCAGTCTAAATGAAGCTGGTGCTTTTATTGCCTATACCAGGGTTTAAGAAACTATGGCCTGAGGCCCAAACGCAGCCTTAGCCTGTTCCCGTATGACCTATGAGATATGATTTTCATATTTTTAAACGGCTGTAAAAAAAATGCGACAAAGATCTATGTGGCCCCCAAACCCTAAAATATTTGCTATTTGGAAAAAGTTGTGACCCATGGTCTGTACCTTTACATGCTGCTTCTTTGACCCTCAGAAATGAAAGAGCCAGAAAGGCTACATTGATTTGATTTACTCTAAAAAAGCAGAGCTCTTGTCTAGAGAATGAATAGATCTTGGAAGATAGGAGAAAGGGGTAAAAGAGGTAGAAAAATGCTTTCTTTGGTGTTTTTATATGAAAGAAGAATAAAAAGGAATAAGAGACCAGATGTTCTCTCTGTCCCAGCAACCCCTCTTAAGTCCCGCCTCTCTGTAGGAGATTGTTGTTGTTATTAGGTGCCGTTGAGTCGACTTCGACTTGTAATGATCCCATGTGACAGAACAGAAATGACCTATGGAGTTTTCTTGGCTGTAATCTTTACAGGAGCAGATTTCCAGGTCTTTCTGCTTCGGAGACACTGGGTGGGTCAGAACCACCAACCTTTTGGTTAGCAGCCCAGCGCTTAACCGTTGTACCATGAGGGCTCTTTTATAAGGGTAAGTAACTGTAGGGAGGTTTTTTGTTTTGTTTTTTTTAAAGGGTTACTGCAACCTGTCATACCATGTTATCTCTCTCAACCATCTCTTAAGAGACTGTAGTAAAAATTCACACTACTTTTTGAAAGTGGACTTGTTTTTCTCTTTAGGATGTTACACTGTGGAAATATGCCATGAAGCAGCCCAGTTGTATTAGGGTTACATACTGTCTTAGTCATCTAGTGCTGCTATGACAGAAATACCAAAAGTGGGTAGCTTCAGCAAACAGAAATTTATTCTCTCACAGTCTAATAGGCTAGAAGTCCAAATTCAGGGCGTCGGCTCCAGGGGAAGGCTTTCTCTGTCAGCTCTGGAGGAAGGTCTTCATTATCAATCTTCTCCTGGACTAGGAGCTTCCCTGCGCAGGAACTCTGGGTCTAAAGGACGTGCTCTGCTCCCGGCACTGCTTTCTTGGTGGTATGAGGTCCCCAACTCTCTGCTTGCTTCCCTTTCCTTTTATCTCTTGTAAGATAAAAGGTGGTGCAGGCCACACCCCAAGGAAACTCCCTTTACATTGGATCAGGGATGTGACCTGAGCAAGGGTGTTACATCCCACCCTAATCCTCTTCAACCACAGGCAGAGATTATGATTTACAACACATGGGAAAATCACAAAATGGAGGACAATCACACAATACTGGGAATCATGGCCTAACCAAGTTGACACATATTTTGGGGGGACACAATTCAATCCATGACACACACATACCTTCTTAGAACTAAACTGCCTATATCAGCCCTTCAGTTTCTATTCTTTATATATTTTTATGATAAAAGTATGTGTTTAGGAGATAGTATTTATCTTCATGCAAAGCACACACAAAGAGAAGTCAAATCATTGTCTGGAAGAACCTGGGCTTCAGTCGGTTGGGCAGTCCTAGAGGCAACAGCTACACTGGGATGTCCTGGATGCAACAGCTATCCTGAGGCTCCAGGCTACTGGCCTGGTTTTTAGATTAAAGAGAAGCAGAAAAAGTAAGAAGCACTTAAGACAGATAACCTGATTGCAGGGCCCTTCCAGGAGAGCACTCTGGGATCTATCCTGGTTTTCCCAGAGACCTATTAGGAAAAGAGTAAAGAGAGGCCAGGGAGATGGTCTCTTGACAGGGCATGATAAATCACTGGAGCTGTGGAAGCTCAAAAGTTAATACAGGGGGAAGAGACCTTACGTTAAAATAAGAACATGTTTCCAAGGCAAGAACATGCTTTCAAGGCTGGCATGCAACTTTTAATTAAAATCATGAATCCCCTGGAAATGCTTCTAGGTTGGTCCACTGCAGAGGCAAGATGTATGAGAGAAGAAAGCAGTACAGAAATCAGGGAGAGAGGGGAGGCTAGAGGACATGTGAAGTGGGTCTGCAGATCCATTCGGTGCCATAAAAAAGACTAGGGTCCCTGAGAGTACATTTAGGAGGTGCTACTGCAGAGAAATGAGGGTCATACTGCACGGTCATAGAAAAGAGAAGTAGCGGATGGAAGATGAACATGGATAAACCCAAACATAGAGGACCCAGTATCTAAACAAGCCAAATTTATCCTCACACATAAATAATGAACATGCAATATATCTCTTAATTTCATTTATTATTACTTTCTATGCATAATTTCATTTGATCTTTAAGACTCATCTATGAGGAAAGAATCAAGTCCTCCATTTTAGAAATTAGGAAAAGAAATTAACATTAAGCACCTTTGATGTATCGAGCACTCTCTAGACACTTCTGGTTTCTCTCACGTGAGCATCACAATACCCTGAATGTTTTTATGTTATCATGTATTTAGTTACTTAACACATGAGAAAACTGGGCTCAGAAGTTTAGGTTAGATCTCTCAACTAGGAAGTTCTAAAGGTGGAATGTGAACTCCATGTCTAGCTACAACCCTGGCCCCGGTCCACTGCCCAACTCTTCCTTCCCTACGTAGAAACCAGTAAGAGATGTGGAATTATCATACTTTCAGAAATAAAGGTAGGTTTTGGGAGGGAATCAAGTTAGCTGTCTCCAGTGTCTTGTTCTTTCTACAAGCTTCTTTTACTTTTCTCTTCAGGTTGCATTCTGGACCACTCAACAGATTGATTTCCTTTTTGATCCTTGAACACTTTCCTTCCAATGGTGGACCAGGTACAAGCTACTCCCTTGCCAGGGATGTCCTGCCTCCTCTTCACATCCTTCAAGATTCACCTTGACCGTCAGCTCCCCAGGAAGCCTTTCCTAACCACCCTTTTCAGAGGACAAGCATCCTGGCCCCCCAAGTATACCCTCCAGTTTAGATGTCTGTCCTCTCGGCTCCTGTAGTTCCTTGCCCTCATCCCCATCAAGCACACACCACATTGCATTGTGATAGCAGTTTGCATAGTAGTTTCTCTCACTTTACTGTAACCTGCTTGAAGACAGGGGCTGCATTTTGTTCATTCTGTTTCCCCAGCCCCTAGAATAGCGCTGACCTACAAGCAGTCAGTTAGTATCTGTTAAAGGAATAAATGAATGAAAACTTTCTTTTTTTTCTGTTTAGTAATTTTTAGGCTACAGTTATGGGTAACAGCTGATGAAGGAAGCACACACAAGAATGCTCATTATTCTTCCAAAAGTATCAGAAGTAGGAGATGGAACTTTGCAGCTCAGGCTACCAAAAATCCCACAGTTTACTTATGCAGGGAAATGGGTCCATTTAGTCACAATGACTTTCTTTAAGGAAAAGGCAGAGAAAGAGACCTCTGGCTATCCTATTGAGTTTTATCAGCTTTTAACTATGTTGTGGTACCTAGCTACTCAAATTACCATCTATTCCCACTTTCATGCACAAGGAAGCACATTTCTAATGGAATAAACCCTTTTCTAAAAATATTCAGAGTAGTTACTTATGGGAGGAACCTTGGTGGCATAGTGGTTAAGAGCTACGGCTACTAACCAAGAGGTCGGCAGTTCGAATCCACCAGGCACTCCTTGGAAACTCTATGGGGCAGTTCTATGCTGTCCAAAGGGTCGCTATGAGTGAGAATCAACTCGACAGCAACAGGTTTGGTTTTGTTTCTTTGTGTTCACTTATAGGAAAAAACAACATAACACATAAATAAGTTAGCTGTCTCTTACCAGGACAACCACCGAAAATAACATGCACATCCCAAGGGGCTGCTTCCTAGTTATATTAATAAATCATAACATCTACTTGTGATGATTTATTTGTAGATCTTGATGCTGAAAACTCATTTATCATTTGCAGTGCAATTTGCCCATCTCTACAGATCATAAAAATTCATTGAGTTATGCTTCTTCTTATGGTATAATTTAATATCTTGTTTTCCAGCACCAGAATAAATTCCCATGATAAGTATATAATTTCCCTATGTTATCCTTTAGTAGTCAATCAAAAACAATGCATTTTATATAAATACATGCATTTCAAGAATTAACAAAACAGATTTCTCACATCATAATTTCTTAACTGGAACCTAAACCAAAACATGGAGAAAAATATCTAACCTATTTAGGAATCAGAGCAACAAAATTGCTCAGTTAACAAGAAAGCCAGTTGTATATTTCTGGATTAAGTGCAGTATCTTGCTGATTGCACCTAAAGTGTGATTTATAACCAACACTGCGGAAAAGACACATGCATGTGTTTCTTAGAGGTTGACAGTAGAGATTCTTTGTGCAGCCATTTTGTGCCTTAGTCATTCACAAGAGAGCCGTGGCTACTGAAATATGACATCCAAGATCTGGAATAAACCTGTGAATTTTGCATTAGTCATCATGCCATCCCTTTACATTATTTTCACACCATTTCTCCAAAGAGATCTAAATGGTTCATCAATAATTAGGAAGTAGTTTCCAAATTTCATATAGAAACGAGGCATGGAGAGGTTCAAAGAAAGCCCTAAAAACCAAGAACAAGTTAATGATACACAGCATTTATTGTCATCCTGCCTAGTACTTGATTTACGAGATAACTGATACATCATATCCTTTAATAATACAAGAATGTCCATTTTTTAGAATACAGTTATTAAAATATCAAGCTGTTTTTGGCTCTGAAGAAATTTGTCAATTTTACTCAGACATCTCAAAGTCAGTCCAAGAAAAAGACTCTTATTGTTCTCATTCAGTCTTAAACCGGCCAACAAAACAAAACGAAAAATTAAGAAACAAGACTCTCAGATACTTATAATGCTTTTGAATTTCACTTGTATATTAGCAAGTCATTCGGAAGTGATAACTAAGAAGCATTAGAACCTGGATCTTCATAAGTCCCCCTAACTGTGAGTATCTCTATAGCACATAATTTCCCCCATAAAACGCAGTAAAGTGTAACAGAATAATTTAGGTGACCCTTCAGAACCTTAATGATTCTATAAATACACTAATAAAATCATTTACAAAGCCATAAAAATAAATTCGCTTACAAAATAAATTCTGCACTTCATTATTCTTCCACGTTACTATCCTAATATTAATTATGAATTTACTAGCATCTTAAAAGAAACTTTTTATGTCCGTTAGGTATCAAACTCTAAAGAGTTATTCCCTAAGCAATGAGTAAGATAACTTCTAAGGCTTATTGAGATGAAGCGGGTGGCAGTTCACTGGGACCACCCCCTAGTCAAGTGATTGACTCTTTCCATTGGCCTCACATTGTGTGTTTGCAATCCATGCCTCAGTGGCATTATCAATTATCAGTCGTCTTGGCTCTTTTGGGCACTTTACTAATAGTAAACAGTATGAGTGTTTCATATGTGGCTGGCCTGGTTTCACTGGTTTGGAGAGCAGTTATCAAAGCCATTACACAGATGGACAATTCTCTACCAGACTTTCATTATAGAGTACATGGCGGGGGGGTAGGGGGTGGGGAGGGTTTGGTCTGCAATGATAAGCTTTCCAAAAAGATCCTTTCGTATCTTTACTGTCATAGATTGAATTGTGTCCCCCAAAATATGTGTATCAATTTGACTAGGCCATGAATCCCAGTATTGTGTGATTTTCCACTATCTTGTCATCTGATGTGATTTTCCTATGTGTTGTGAATCCCATCTCTATGACGTTAAAGAGATGGGATTAGTGGCAGTTATGTTAATGAGGCAGGACTCACTCTACAAGATTTGATTGCGTCTTAAGCCAATCTATTCTGAGATACAAAAGAGAGAAGTAAGCAGAGAGACATGGGGATCTCATATGACCAGGAAAGTAGAGCCAGGAGCGTGCATCCTTTGGACCCAGGGTCCCTGTGGTGAGAAGCTCCCAGAGCAGGAGAAGATTGATGACAAGGACCTTCCTCCAGAGCGGACAGACAGAGAAAGCCTTCCCCTGTAGCTGAGGCCCTGAATTCGGACTTCTAGCCTGCTAGACTGTGAGAAAATAAACTTCTCTTTATTAAAGCCATCCACTTGTGGTATTTCTGTTACAGGAGCACTAGATAACTAAGACACTTATCAATTCCAGTTTTCAGAGAACTTTCTCTAAAATATATTGATTTTTTGGCTTGTTGACCCATACTAACTGGTCACATGAGGAATAATCAGGAGATGGAGAATGGTGGACCATGAACCAGATTTACTTTTAACACCAGACATAAAAGGAAAGAGTGGTAAATAAAAAGATAGGAAAGGTGAGGGTGAAATTGTATAGCACCTAACTAGAATGTGTACCATAGAATGAGTTTTGTGCAAGGGTAGGGATCCGAATATTGAAGGCAGACAGTAACAAGTACTGTTTGCTGGACTGAAAGTTATCTGAATGGAGGTAATTTTTCCATCAAATATTCTGATACAGGAAATAAATTCCACAAGGTGCTTTAATTGATGAAACCTCAAATGCTATTTTCTCTTGAATTTTTGGATAGTAAGCAGTCCATGGGTATCATACACATACTACGACAGAGAGTTGTTACATTAAGTCTTTTGACAGGACTTGATGAGTCATGAAGCTTTATGAGCAACTCACTGCAGGGGATCTCACTGGAGTTAATACTTTGTCCATCCATATGAGATTAATCTATAGTTTTCTTCTCTTCTATTTTCACCTGGTTTTGGTGTGGCGACTATATTAGCCTCATAAAATGAGTTGGGTAGCTATCCTTCTTTGTCTATTCTTTGATATAGTTTGTATTATCTACAAACAATGTATTACTCATAAACCATATCTATAGTTCCCTATGAAAAACATTTCTATAATGGTTACCAGTTCATATTGCTTTTCAATTTCTTTTTTTTATTGTTGTAGTTTAAGTGAAAGTTTACATTTCAAGTTAGTCTCTCATACAAAAATTTATACATACATTGTTATGTGACCCTCATTACTCTCTCTATACTGTGACAGCATGCTCCTCCTTTCCATCCCTGATTTCCCATGTCCATTCACCCAGCTCCTAATCCTCTCTGCCTTCTCTTCTCACCTCCAGACAGAAGCTGCCCATTAAGGCTCATGTATCTACTTGAGCTAAGATGCACACTCTTCACGAGTATCATTTTATGTCCCACAGTCCAGTCTAATCTTTGTTTGAAGACTTGGCCTCAGGAATGTTTTTAGTTCTGGGTTGACAGAAATTCCAGGGGCCATGCTTTCTGGGGTTCCTCTAGTCTCAGTCAGACTCATTTTCTTTTTGAGAAAGCTTAATCATATTTTTCTAGGAAAATAGCCATCTCTTCTAAAATTTTAAATATCTGACATAATAAGTAACTGATCAAAATAGTCTCATAATTTTATCTCCCCACCATTTCTGTAGTTACATTAGTTTTTCATTCCTCATACTATCTATTTGTGCAGTCTCTCGTTTCTTAATCCATCCTGCTTATTTATTTTCTAAAAAAATCTAGTTTGTTTATTTTCAAAAAGCTACTTTTGGTTTTGCTGATTATCCCATTTGTTTATTTTCTATTTCATTATAACTTCTTTTCAGAGGATTTCTTTACAAAGTTCTAAAACACTTGAGGAGAACTATTGCAATGCCACTAAATAAAATTGACAGTTAAGATATGAATACACTCCAGATGCAATGAAAATAATAGAGGAAACTTAAATTTAAAATGAGAATGTTTAGAATCCTTAACTAGATACAAATATTATAGGAATTATTTTTTATTGAAAAGATGAGATAAGGATTTTAGATAATAATTAGGAAGTTGGGGGTACAGAAAGATCTAATGCATGTTGTTGTTATGTTACTAGGTGCAGTCGATTTGGCTCCAACCCATAGCAATCCTATGTATAACAGAACGAAATAATGTATGATCCTGTGCCATCCTCACAATAGTAGGCATGTTTGAGCCCATTCTTGCAGCCACTGTGTCAATCCAACTCGTTAAGGGTCTTCCTCTTTTACTAAGCATGGTGTCCTTCTCCAGGGATTAGTCCCTTCCAATAACACGTCTAAAGTAAGCAAGACAAAGTCTTGCCATGCTCACTTCTAAGGAGCATTCTGGCTGTTCTTGCCTTTATATTTGAAATATAAATAAATATATTTTAAATTCTATGATTAAGGTTAAATTCCATAATATGTATAGTATGTTTAAATATTATATCATTTTCGTTGCCCTGTGCCATTGAGTTGGTTCCGACTCATAGCAAGGCTACAGGATGGAGTAGAACGGCCTCATAGGGTTTGCTAGGCTGTGATCTTCACAGAAGCAGATTGACAGGTTTCTTCTCCCACAGAGCTTCTGGGTGGATTTGAACCACCAAACTTTTGGTTAGTGGCTGAGCGCTTAACCATTGCGCCACCTGAGTTCCTTTAAAAAATTTATATATTATCTTAAAAATTTAAAATTTAAAGGGACAGAGTAGCAGGGGTGGGGGTCTGGGGACCATGCTTTCAGGGGACATCTAGGTCAATTGGCATAACAAAGTTCATTAAGAAAATCTTCTGCATCCTACTTTGGCAAGTGGCTCCTGGGGTCTTAAAAGCTTGTAAACAGCCATCTATGACACATCAATTGGTCGCAACTCACCTGGAGTAATTGAGAATGAAGAACACCAAAGACACAAGCAAAGTATTAGCCCAAGAGACAGAACAGGCCACATAAACCAGCAACTGCATCAGCCTGAGACCAGAAGAACTAGATGGTGCCCAGCTACCACCAAAGACCACCCTGACAGGGAACACAACAGAGAGTCCCTGACAGAGCAGGAGAAAATAAGATGCAGAACTCAAATTCTAGTAAAAAGACCAGACTCAATGGTCTGAGACTGGAGGAACTCCAGAAAGCATGGCCCCCAGACTCTCTGTCAACCCAGAACTAAAACAATTCCCGAGGCCAACTCTTCAGACAAAGACTGGACTGGACTATGGGACATAAAATGATACTCGCAAAAGTGTGCTTCTTAGCTCAAGTAGATTCATGAGACTAAATGGGTAGCTCCTGTCCAGAGGTAAGATGAGAAGGTAGAGAGAGTCAGGAGCTGGTTGAATGGACACAGGAAATCAGGGGTATAAAGGAGGAGCATGCTGTCACAGGATAGGGAAAGTAACTAGGGTTACATAACTATGTATACATTTTTGTATGAGAGACTAACTTGAATTGTAAACTTTCACTTAAAGTACAATTAAAAAAAAGAAAAAATTTAAAATTTAAAAATTAAATGGAGTACTATACCTAAGCCTTTTTAATTTTCTCTTTTTATATATTTTTTCAATTACTGCTATGTGTTTACAGAAGTGGGAGCTCAAAATGTGAACTTACAGTGTCATCGTGACTAGAAATCAGTAGCAGACATTATCAGAAGTTTCAGATCCTCTAGTGCCTCTCTCTTATTTAACTCTTTAACAAGCAATAGCAAATCTATGTTCCAGCTGTTTTCTGCCGCTAGGGGTATACTTGATTTTGAGTCACTTTAGCACATTCTGGCATCGTAGCAGATACTGATACAACTGCCTAAAAAACAAGGAATTTGGTCTACGCCACTTTTCAGTGTTGAGAACATTCCTATGAGGGGATGCTTCCTGGAGGAGTGATTGTGTGAAACTTTTGTGTCTTCTGGTTTCTGTACAGTGAGATAAGGTTTGCAAGTATGTTTACTATTTCCTTTGTGTTACTGGGAAGGTACAGTTACCAGCAGTCAGAAATATTTAAGTAAACGAGTTATTTTTAAGGTGAAAACAGTTTCTGATGCACTTCCTGGGCCATGGGATCGATAGGTTCTGCATGTGTGATGTGCTTCATGGAACATGGGACCAATATGTCCCAGTTATAATGGGCACCTCATTTTTCCAAACAATAAAAAAAACTACCAACAAACAATGATTCAGCATCCACTCCATTAGTGAAAAAATATGGCATCACCAAAAAATTCCCAGAAAAAAAAAGAATTCACCACTGAAAGTGTTTAAGACATTTTGAAAGACACTCTTAGTTTTAAGTGTCATGTAAACTTTATATACATACATTTCTTTGAACTTGCTAAATGACAAAAGAAAGCAATTGAATTTAAATACTAATGTAGTAGTCTTCCTATCTGAGCTTAATTCCTACTCCTGCTTTTGTATAGCTTTCCATCACCCCAGATAGAATAGTTGTTACTCCTTCTGAAGACTCCACATTTCCCAGGCTTTCTGCCTTTGTCCACACTGTCTATCTTTAACCTCCCCCCCAATCCCTCCCCTGAACACTAGATTGTGAGTTCCCAGAAGACAGGAAGAACACTTCTTGTTTATCTTTATTTTAGTGCCTAGTACTAGTCCTGGCACAAAGTGCTCAACCAACGTTTCTTGGCTAGATGAAAGTTCTTTCTTTGTCATTAATATTAGTCTATTCCATGCCTACAAATATGAATGCCAGACTTCAAAGGAGGAGCCCTGGTAGGGCAGTGGTTAAGCACTCAGCTGCTAACTGAAAGGTCAGTGGTTTGAACCCACCAGCTGCTCCACGGGAGAAAGATGTGGCAGTCTACTTCCATAAAAAGTATAGCCTTGGAAACCCTATGGGGCCAGTTCTACTCTTGTCCTATAGGGTCGCTATGAGTAGGAATTGACTTGATGGCAATGGGTTAGACTTTAAAGACACTGCAAGCCTAAATTCTACTCCTTCAAGACTCAGTTGCCCTCCTTTATAAAACTTTCCCCTATACCCACCCAGACATGCCTCAGAAGAAAGGCCTGGAGATCTGTTTCCAAAAGGTCACAGCCTTGAAAACCCTATGAAGCACATCTGGTTGCCATGTGTCAGAATTGACTCACCATCAACTGGCTTTTTTTTTTTTTTTTTTTAATACTGTCAACTAGGGATCATTTCTTTCCTCTTTGTCAAGTATTTTCACAATCTCTTTTATGCCACTTATTATTTTCAATGCTCTAGGATAATAATTTATGCAGAGGATCTCTCCTTTTTTTTTTTTCCATAGGACTGTAATGGAAATGGGATCTGTGTATAATTCATATTTGTGGTTTATATTAGTAAAGCAAATTATAAATATTTGCTGAATAAATAAATGTTTTATAAATATAAATAAATAACTTGTATTTTTCACCTCACCTGGCCCCCAATCTAATTCATCATTATGCTCACCAGGCCTTCAAGAAGTTTCCTGAACTATGGTTTTGACATGCCACCTGGAAAGAAGACATCCTGTGGGCACTAAATATTTCTTCCTTCCTTTAAAAGCAGCATTGACCCTTCAACAGTGGCTGTGTAGGAGGGCCGTATACAATTGCCATGTTTTCAGAGCATCTTGAGAGACAGTGGTGGACTGTAGCTGGAGCATCTCTCTTCTGAGTTGATAGTTTTATGATGTTTAATGTTAGAAGGATAAGAAAACTTTATGATTCAAAACCCACATTTCAAACTAAAATGTTAAAAAAAATTATAAGAATTTTAAAATTATTTGTTCAAAGTATATTTATTAATATTTTTAATGAGAACAATGCATGTTAATCCTGTTTCACATTAGACTCAGCAAAGCCAATATAATCAAACTGAAGCCCTTAATTTAGTCTACCATTTGATATATGATGAAGGCTAAGTTCTAAGAGCAGAGAATGAAGTCAAGTTTCAGTAAATTTACCGTAGGGAATGATGAGAAGCAGCATGTGGAGTGGAACGCCACTCCATGGCAGTGGGGCCACGGAGACCAAGGTTCCTGTCCTGGGTGGGTCAACCAGCCAGGGAAGCCCACTGAGTCCTCCCGAGTCTTACTTTCTGTGCCAAAAACTAAGAATCCTAATGCCGACCTTGCCGAATGTTTGTGAAGGTTACAGAAAAATGTGTTTGGCTCCTAACCACATTCTATACACCCATCATTTATGGTACAATTCATGGTCATTCATGATGATGATGATGATGATGAAAAAGACTTTTTCACAAAGTCAGCAATGTCCTCTAGGCTTAAAGGCCATAGGATCAGGCCTATCAATTTCTGCTTTGATAAGGTGAAAGTAGCTTGTCCTCAGGCTCATGAGCATGACAGTATCCTCTGGTGCAAATACTTTGGGCAATTTTTAAAATTACGTTCTTGACGGCTTGGGTATTAATCATTTATAGCTGATCATGATGAAGTGGAAAAGTCTGTCATAAAAGGAAGATAATGCTAAATAATTTTATTCAGTTATATGAAACAATATATAAAACATGAGATGCTTTATTAAAGCAAATGAGAAAAAAATGTCTAATTCGCCAAAAGTGCATTTGGATTTTTTTTTCTTCTTCTTTTTTCACTATATATCAATGGTCTACAGGTCTATAATGCGGGGTAGCTGTTTTCCCACTTCATAATGGAACGTATGTGAAATACACCTGTAATGCAATAAGGCCTGCATGTACTGTAAGTGTCATATATTGGTGACATGACCCAGGAAGAACTATAGGCCATCAGGATACAGAGAAGACAGTCTTCAAGGAGAGAGACCAGAAATGAATTTAGATGGGGAAATGACTTCAGCTTATGAAAGAAAAATGAAAGGAAACTCAGAAAGGAGCGTTTTTTCCCCCATGCACCTAGCCTCAAGGTTATGGCTCTCAACGCAGCTGTACTTTAATGCCATCCATGACGAAGGAGGCAGAACTGCCTGTGAGTCCACAAAGGTGAGGCCCACCTCCAGGGAGAACCAAAGGGTCTTGTCAGGGAGCATGTGCCAGGGGTAAGGTAGAAGCCTGGACAGAAAGACCTTTTGTCTTTCAGCCCTACATGCCAAGAACTGAGCTAATCATAGTAGCCTCACATTTATTAAGCACAATACTAATCAGTTTATTACAATTTCCCTTTTAATTCTTCTCCTAATTCTTTCAGTATGCCTAATTCTCACAACAGCCTACAAATCAGTCTTATTAATTTTATTTTCAGGTAAGAAAACTGAAGCTGGAGAGACTGAGTAACTTAGCAATGGCCATAAAGCTGATAGGTCTAAGAGTCAAAGTTTGATTATAAAAAGCCCAGAGAGAAAGTCCAGAATTACATGTATATATGAGATCTTGAGACACCATATTGCTTCTTCTATATTAAGAGTTCCTAAACAGTAGCGGCTAAGTCTAGCTCAAATTGTTATTGAGTATCTACTCAGTAAAAACGCTCAAGTTTCATAGAATTTTAGAGACTGAAAAGGAACTTAGTTACCATTTAGTCCAATATACTGCCATTTTACACATAAGGAACTACTCCAAGAGGAGTGGATTGTTCAAAGTTAAACTGTGTTTACTATGTTCAATAATGTTTTGTTAAAGGAAAAGATGGAAATTACACACAGAGAAGGTTATTCAGTCTTACCCACATGTGTGGTTGCATGGCATCAAATTTAATGCTTTCTTATTAATGGACCAATGACTTTTTCAATATCAAATGAATTCCATTTTATACTTGGAGGACTGGAGGATGCCAAGTTTGAACATAAAAGAGAAAACAGAAATGTGTTGTTTCTAGTTATCAATGTCCTATTTTAAAGTTATGAAGCTGTCAGTAATTTTTCTGCTTGGCATTGACCCTCAAAGGCTTTCTCTGCTATAAACTTGGAATTAGGAAAACTGTGTCTACTTGTCTAGAAAAATATCAAGGTGGTTTTCATGCTGGCAAGGCCTGTGGATGGAGATGAGTGATATGTGAAAAATTTTACACCAAGCATGGTAAGAGAATCCTAAACTAAGAAAGTAAACCCTGGGGACTGAGGAAAAACAAAACCAGTCTATAAAAATGTTTTCACAATTATCCACACAAGTAACTCCCACAGGAAAAAAAAAACCCACTTAACAGAAAATTCCTAACCAAAACTATAATAAAAAAACAAAACGAAATGAACCAACATGGGAAGAGTCAGAAGCTAAAACAAAATAATTTATACTGCAATAACTAGAAATAGAAATAATATATGATCCTGAAAGAGATAATAAAATAAGTAAATCTACAATAAAAATATAAGAAATGGAGGAATAGAAATCATAATGAAACAATAGGACCCCATGAGGAGAAAGAACAGATATGAAAATAAACCAGACTTTGTTGTTGCTGATAGTTGCCATTGAGTCAGTTCTGAACTAGACTAATTAAAATAAAAAAAATACAAGATTTAAAACTAAAACTCAATGGGCTCATTAAACAGCAGATATGATTGAGCTGAAGAGAGAATTAGAGAACTAGAAAATAAATCTGAAAAAGCCACACAGAATACAACACAGAGAGAAAAATACAGAAAAATTTAAAAGGCAGGTTAAGAGACATGGAGGATAGAAAGAGGAAGCCCAACATTCTAGGAATCCTAGGAGGGGAGAATATGAGGGAGAAGAAATATTTGTAGAGATAATAGATGGAAATTTTTTCATACTAAAAAAAAAAAATGTGTTCCCAGATTTAAAAAGAATAGTAAGTCTAGAGCAGGATAAATCAAAACAAAGTAAATGAAGTAATAGTGAACTTATAGAGCATAAAAGATAAAGAGAAGATATTTAAAGCAAACAGAGAAAATGCAGCTTACCCTCAAAGAAACAATAATTTGAACCCAAAGACAAAAAGATCTCCAACACACACAAACACAGCGTAAGGACAGATTATCCTCCAAGAAACAATAATGAACCTAGGTATACACTTGTAGTTTGTTAGTTTTCCCTCATGTCCTTGATGATAGTATTTTAGTGACCTCTCTTTTCTCTTTTGAGATGTCTAAGGCACTTAAAATATTTATGAGTAGAATACTATACTGATTAAATTTTTATTTGATTCATGTATACCAGGTATAAATCTGAGGAGAAATATTAAGTGAATATAAACATAATTATAGGAGAATGTTGTTGTTGTTATGTGCCATCAAGACGGTTCCGACTTATAGAGACCCTATGCACAACAGAATGAAACACTGGCCGGTACTGCACCATCCTAACAATGGTTGCTATGCTTGAACCCATCATTGCAGCCACCATGTCAATCCATCTTATTGAGGGTCTTCCTTGTTTTTGCTGACCCTCTACTTTACCAAGCATGATGTCTTTTTCCAGGGACTGGTCCTTCCTGATAACATGTCCAAAGTATGTGAGATGAAGTCTCACCATCCTTGCTTCTAAGGAGCATTCTGGCTGTACTTCTTCCAAGACAGATTTGTTTGTGCTTCTGGCAGTTGAGGGTATAATCAACACTTTTCGCCAACACCACAGTTCAAAGGCATCAATTCTTCTTCAGTCTTCTTTATTCATTGTCCAGCTTTCACGTGCATATGAAGCGTCTGAAAATATCAGGGCTCAGTCAGGTACACCTTAGTCCTTAAAGTGACATCTTTTTTTTTTTTTTTTAACACTTTAAAGAGTTCTTTTGCAGCAGATTTGCCCAATGCAATGCGTCTTTTGATTTCCTGACTGCTGCTTCCATGCGTGTTGATTATGGATCCAAGTAAAATGAAATCCTTGACAACTTCAATCTTTTCTCTGTTTATCATGATGTTGCTTATCAGTCCAGTTGTGAGGATTTTTGTTTTGTGTACGTTAAGATGTAATCCATACTGAAGACTGTAGTCTTGATTTTCATCAGTAAGTGCTTCAAGTCTTCTTCACTTCCAGCAAACAAGGTTGTGTCATCTGCATATCAAAGGTTTTTTGTGAGTCTTCCTCCAATCCTGACGCCACGCTATTCTTCATAAAGTCCAGCTTCTCAGATTATTTGCTCAGCATACAGATTGAATAAGTATAGTGAAAAGATACAACCTGACACAAACCTTTCCTGATTTTAAACCACATAGTATCTCCTTGTTCTGTTCAAACAACTGCCTCTTGGTTTATGCACAGGTTCATCCTGAGTACAAGAGACTAGAATTCTCATTCTTTGCAATGTTACCCATAATTTGTTATGATCCACACAGATTTATCTTTGTTTCTTCTAGTTTCCTAGAAGAAGCAAAGATTAGCCAAGGCAAACAAAAATATAATAGATGACAGAAGTTTGACCAAATATACCAGTAATCATAATAAACAAAAATGGAATTAAACTCTGATGTTAAAAAGCAGAATATCATATTCTATTTCTTAAAAAAATTCAACATCATAAATTTCATACTAATAAAAACACCAATCCTAAATTCATGTGAAAGAGTAAAGTACCAAGAGCAACCCAGAAGCATAAGGAAGGGTGACCCCTTATGCAGATATTAGGACTTATACAAGTATAAACTGTAGACAAATGGACAAAGATGACAGAAGAAAAAGCCCAGAGTCACACATACGTATATATGGGAACCTGGAATATGAAGGAAATGGCATTAAAAATCAGTGCAAAAAGCATAGACTACTTATTAAATTGTAGTGAGTCAACTGGATGTAGGAAAAAGAAACTGGATTCATACCTCATACCATTCCAGAATAAACTGCATATAGATAAAATAATTAAATGTGAAAAGTAAAATTATAAAACATGCAGGGAAATATAAAATAATAAACTTTATAGTCCTAGCATAGAAGAGGATTAATGAACTGAAGGTGCAAAATCTATAAGCTCTGAAGAAAAAGGTTGATAAATGGATAAATGTGACATATTAAAACTTTAAATCCTGTGTAAACAAAGTGAAAAATCTCAGACAGAGAAGATATTTGCTGGGCATATAACTGACATAATATTAGTATCCAGCACTCCTACAAATCAATAAGAAAAAAAAAAAAACATTCACTTGAAAAATGAGCAAAAGACATTTAAAAATTCACAGAAGAGGAAACCTAATCATGTGAATAGATGCTCACCTTTACTAGTAACTCAGGGAACTTCATATTTAAACGACCATTAGCAAAAATTTGCCATTAACTGGACAAGCGTGTCATACAAGAGAATGGATAATTGCAGTCCATTCATACAATGGAATCCTAAAGAGCAGCTAAAATTAATAAATGAGACCTACGTTTACAAACAAGAATACATTTCAAAAACATAATATAAAGTAAAAAGGTAAGTTTGCAATGGGACATGTATGATACATACATATGTAACAATAATAAAGATGATGGTCAGTAGACTGCACACCATCTTCAGTGTAGTGCTCTCCTCTGGTGACAGTGGGAGAGAAGATGAAATAGGGAAGTGTTCAACTGCATAAAGTTATTTTCTTAAAAAAAAAATCTCTAATAACAAATAAAAGCTTGACTAATGTTTGGTTGAGGAGTCCTGGTGGCACAATGGTTAAGCGCTGGGCTGCTAACTGAAAGGTTGGCTGTTCAAACTCACCAGCGGCTCCGAGGGAGAAAAGACCTGTTGATCTGCTTCGGTAAAGATTCCAACCTAGAAAACCCTATAGGGCAGTTCTCTGTCATACGGGATCGCTATTGAGTTGAAATCAACTCAAAGGCACACAACAGAGATCATTTCAGATTAACCATCCTGACTGTGGAGGGCACCTTTTTTAGAACGTGAGGGTGGGGGGTGGTCCTCAGAGAAGGTGCATTCTAGATGTGTGAGATGGTCATGGGGTGGACATCCAGCAAGGGGGGGTGAGGGAGAAGTAGCAAGAATCCTTTGGGAGAGGCACTGCAGTACCCTGCCGTGGTCTGAGCTGAGACACACAGCCGGCTGGACTCTTCAGACCGAACCAAACCAAAAGCATTGCTGTCGAGTCAAATTTGACTCATGGCAACCCTGCAGGACAGAGTAGAACTGCCTAATGGGGTTTCCAAGTTGCAGCTAGTGAATTCGAACTGCCGACCTTTTGGTTAGCGGCCGAGCTCTTAACTACTGTGCCACCACGGCTCCAAATCTTCAGATACCAGAATCTAAACGAGCACAGAGCCTCCCTGTGCAGTTCGTCCTCCACAAACTAGAGGCACTCTCTCTGCTCTGAGTTGCACAACTTGCCCTAAGAAATTAGGGGTAACAGAAACAATCTTTAATTTTACGAGGGAGGGGAGGGTGGGGAGAGAAAAACACTAACTAGATAATAGATAAGCGGTAACTTTGGTTAAGGGTAAGATAGTACACAATACTGGGGAAGTCAGCACAACTTGACCAGGTCAAAGCCATAGAAGCTTCACAGACACACACACCCCCAAAAAAGAAAGAAAGAAATTGGGGGTAACAAAGGAACGATTTACAATTACAGGAGAGGGATGACCATTTTGGAGAAGAACCTCCGCCATTATTTTATTAACTATATTCCCTGTGCATAGCAGAGTGCCTAGCATTACGATCACCACTCAGTAAATGTTGCATTGATTGGAAAGAGCTAATTCTAGCTCAGGTCTGCCACTAACTGAGCAAGGCTCTTAGAAAAGTCACTTCACCACTCCACAGAGGGGCTGCTGTTATTGTTGGGTGTGGTCCAGTCGATTCTGACTCATAGCCACCCCGTGACACAGTAGAACTGCCTCATAGGGTTTCCTGGCTGTAATCTTTACAGAAGCAGATTGCCAAGCCTTTTCCCGAGGAATTGCTAGGTGGGTTTGAATCGCAAACCTTCGGGTTAGCATCCGAGTGCTTAACCAGCACTCCTTCCACAGAGAGTAATATATATTTAAAACAAAACAGAAAACAAAACCTTGGGTTGTTTGAAGAATGAAATGAGAGAATGCATGTAAACACCCACTGAGAACGCTAAAGCAATCTTCAAAAATAAAGGATAAAAGATTTAACAATAGTGAAATCTAGCTACTTTTCACATATGCCCAAATACTGACATTTAGGGGTTTAAAAAAAGGGTCAGTTTTCTCATTGCTATTCTTCTCTTTAATAGGGAAGGTAATCATAATTTCAAAATTATACTTTTTCATGTAATTAAGTAAAAGTATTTTAATTTTGTAGCTTCTAAGTATTTTAATTTTTGTCTGAATTGGCTCTCATGCAACATCAAAAACAAAAACAAAAAAAAAGATGCATCATCTCTGTTCTAGCCATTCTGGAGCCTGAGAAAGAAGTTTGTTTTGTTTAGTTTAATTTAGTCAATCCCCTAATATAAACTGCAATATCTGAAAGCAATTTGGGGATTTTCTTACAGGGAGCAATGTGAGCAGACACTTTATATTGTTTTTTTTTTTTTAATTGATGTATAACATAGTCAGAAAAGTGCACAGACCGTAAGTGTATATAGCCTGATGAATTTTTACAAAGTGAACAAAACTGTGTATTTACCACCTAGAGTCAAGGTCCTAGATCTAGAAAAGAAACACTACCAGTACCCCAAAATCCCCAGATAGAAGCAAGGAAATTCAATAATTTTTTCTAATTTCCATTGTGAGTTCTTCTTTGAGCCACAGATTACTTAGAAATATGTTGCTTGATTTTCAAACATTTGAGAATTTTGTGGTTATGTTTTTATTACTGACTCCCCATTTAATACCACTTTGAAGAGAATGTATATTCAAATCTTTTGTAACTTGGCCCATTTTATTTTTTTTAGTTGCTTGTTGTATCAGTTATTGAGAGATATTTGTTAAAAATCTCCCATTATAGTTATAGATTTATCTATTCTCTTTTTAGTTCTGTCAGTTTTTGCTTTATTAAGTTTGAGGCTGTGAAAATATAAATTTTTTTTTAAAAAGACCTCTCTAAAAGTGTGAAAAAAGGCAAGATGTCACTTTAAGGACTACGGTGTGCCCGACCCAAGTCACGGTGTTTTCAGTCACCTCATATGCATATGAAAACTGGCCAATGAATAAGGAAGACTGAAGAAGAATTAATGCCTTTGAATTATGGTGTTGGTGAAGAATAGTGACTATACAATGGACTGCCAGAAGAATGAACAAATCTGTTTTGGAAGAAGTACAGCCAGAATGCCCCTTAGAAGTGAGGATGGCGAGACTTCTCACATGTTTTGCACATGTTGTCAGGAGGGATCAGTCCCTGGAAAAAGACATCATGCTTGGTAAGTAGAGGGTCAGTGAAAAAGAGGAAGACCCTCAACGAGATGGACAGACACAGTGGCTGCAACAATGGATTCACGCGTAACAACAATTGTGAGGACAGCGCAGGACAGGACAGTGTTTCTATTTGTTGTACATAGAGTTGCTGTAAGTGGGAACTGACTCAACAGCACCTAACAACAACAACAAAGTCAATATTAATTTAGATTTATACTTTGTTTTTCTTCCTTCCTTCCTGAATTTTCTTGCTTCCACCTAGGATCATTTTTCTTTGCCTAAAGAATTTCCTGTACTATTTTCTTTACCGAAAATCTGCAGTAGATGGATTCCCTCAGTTTTTGTCCAAAAATGTCTGTATTTTACCTTCATAATGAAAAGCTATTTCACTATGCATTTAATTTTAGGATTTGTTATCCTCTTTAATTACTTTTAGAAGTCATTCCATTTATTCTGCTTTCTATAACTTACATGCGATGAGAAATCAGCTGTATCGTTGCTTCTTTGAAAGTAACATCCTTTTTTTCTCCTCTGTCGGCTTTTAAGATTTTCACATTCTCTTTGTTTTATTATGATGTTCCTAGGTGTGGTTTTATTTTATTTATCCTGCTTAGGATTTTTGTCAAGTTTCTTGAATCTGTGAGATAATACGTTTATCCATTTTAGAAAATTCTCAGCCACTATCTCATCAAATATTGCTTCTGCCTTCTAGACTTCCCTTACATCTTGCATCTTGGTCTCTTATGTCTTGGCAGTCTTAGTATATTTCTGATGTCTTCCAACATATTTTAAAAATATTTATGCACCTTATCTAGCGGTTCTCAGTAGGAAGATTGATCTGCTACAAGCTAATCCTCCATAGCCAGAAGGAGAATACTCCCTTTTGAGGTGATACTTTTCATACTGTAATAATCCCTGTCATAGAATCAACACACGATCTACTTATTTTACTTAGACATGGTCACACATATGAAATGTGAGCCAAATTTAAGGTATTAACAAGGTAATAATGTTAAATCTAGAAATAAAATTTCAATTTTTTGCTGCCCTAGCCCCCAGTTGTCCTAAATGAGAATGCTTGAGCCGTGCAATACAACTATAAACCCATGGGTGCTAGAAAAGACCAGTTGCCATTGAGCTGATTCTGACTCATGGTGACCCCATGTGTATCAGAGTAGAACTGTGCTACATAAGGCTTCCAATGGCTGATTTTTTTCAGAAGTGGATCACCAGGCCTTTCTTCCTAGGCACCACTGTGTGGAATTGAACCTCCAACCTTTCGGTTAATAGCCGAGCACATTAATCATCTGCATCACCCAGGGACTCCATGAGTGCTGAAGGGACTACCAAATCACGAGCAGGGGTCATATGTGGCAAGACTACTGCTGGAAATCCCAAGCCAAAGAGAAGCAGAGGAAATGAACCAGGTCATAAATCCCAAAGTCAAGGGAGAAGCAGAGTGGTGTATCAGAAGATACCTAAAAGCACCATGGGGTCATTACAAGCTACTTCCTCAGCCACGGATGACATTTAGGCCTCCCTCTAAAAGCCCTTCCTTAAAATGGTGATAATCATGCACAATTATCTGACAGGCTTGTAGGGATTGGAAATAATATGCGTGCAAAGTACGTAGAATAGTATGTGGTTCATAGTGATTCCTTAATAAATCAGAGCTATGATAACGGTAATGGTGATAACGACGATGATTGTGCTGAAGAAGTTGATGATTGGGATGATGATCATGAACATGATAATGATTGTCATTATTATCAGGAAGAAGGTAGAGGATATCAGAATACATGGTCCTTATACGTTATAGTTGATTTTCTGTAGGGTAGATGTGTGTGTGTGTGTGTGTGTGTATATGCGTGTATATTTCAGATAAAAAGAAAAGTCTAGTATTTACTGCTTTTAAAATATTTGCTCTACCTTACAAAGTGGCCATGTTCCTAAGATTCCATCTAATTGAATGGGCTGACTTCTGCATTAGAGAACTCGTACCCCAAACAGGCTCCTTTTGACACATGATATGCCAGAACTATGGTCCTGTCACATTGTCTCTCATAACTAATAGTCACAAGAAGAGTATAAAGCTAACTCACACGTTGGCATAAAGCTTAGAGAAGGACTCCCTGTAAGATGATATGGCTCAGATTTTCATGACGATTAATAAGCCAGGTCTTGAGAAATGGCACATACTTCAGAATGGACACATACCTCATTGTGGCTCTGCTGAAAAACACTGATAATAGAAAGCAATTTTCCTAAGGCTCATTCACATAAGACTAGATGGTCTTTTGCTTTGAATACACTGCATTTTTAAAATGGACTAATTTGTAAAAAACATCTAACTGCCACTTAAATCAAATGGGTAAGGCACCTAGATGGGAGCAGATAAAATCAGAACACTGCCATTTCTATTCACGAAAGCCTTTCCTGTCCTCATTTATCTTTAAACATTTTTGATTGTAGAGAAGTGAAACATGCATAAAATACCAGCCTTTTCAGAATGTCATAGGCAACTTGGTGGAGACAAATGGATTCGATGATTGCTTTTCGAGCTGTGGGTAAAGAAGGGGACAATGATAACAGGGAAGAGATGAGACACACAAGGGGTGACCCAAAAGAGAAACCACAAACTTGACTGGGGTGTTTATGCTATTTGTGCTGCTCCTCTGTGGTCATTTTATATATATGGCCACTGTATTTATATATATAAAGTGAGGGACAATATCTCTTTAACTGAGGGAAGAACAATAGTTAACTAATCTCCATCCTGGCTGAGGTTAAGGTTCTGGCAGGCGTGGGATCCCATTCATGGTGAACTCATCCCTGTGAAGACCGAGCATATGTCTTAGAACTCTAAAGGTGGGGATCTTGCTTTACAAAGTGGAGTGTGCAAGAAAATGTGAATTTCACTGTTATCCTTAAGGAAAATTAAATCAGTCTCTGATTCTCCTCCAAACACCACTGGCTTTCCAGACTTGGTGAATCCTGTCCTCCTCTCTAATACAACTTCCATATTCCTCTGCAAAAGTCACCTACTTCTGTCTCTCCCTCTCCTCTCTCTTTTTTTTTTTTTCTCTAGTTGAATCCTCCCAATGACCTCAGGTTTTCAAAAACAAAAGCTGGTGACAGGAGAAAACCTCCTCGAGGGAAGGAAATGCAACTGGACTGGCTGTCTTCTTGTGTTCCTCTCTGTGGCTTCGTTTATAAATTCCTAGGACTCTAGAATACAAGGAGTGAACCTGAATGCCAACTATGGGCTTTAGCTTGTGATACGATATTGATACTGATCCATCAGTTGTAACACATGTACCATACAAATGTACTAATGCAAGATGTCACTAACAGGAGAATCTGTACGGGCGGAGGAAGGGAGTATATGGAAATCCTCTGTACTTTCTACACAATTTTTCTGTAAAGTTAAAACTGCTTTAAAAAATGAAGTCTATTTAAGAAAAAAAAAAAGGGGGCAGGGGGGAGGTTTGGATGATAATTCTCTGAAGTCTGTCCCAGTCGGGATGATCTTGGAGTCTAAGATACCACGTTGTCTCTGGCTTTTCCCATTTAGATTAGGGACTAAAAATCATCCCAACCTTCTCAAAACAGCACACACTTTCAGAGACCTATTGTTCCTAACAACAACTGTTCTAAGATGGAACCCTGGCGGTGCAGTGGTTAAGCTCTTGGCTGCTGGCCAAGAGGTCAGTGGTTGTAACGTACCAGCCCGTCTGCAGGAGAAGATGTGGTAGTCTGCTTCCATAAGATTACTGTCTTGGAAACTCTATGGGGCAGTTGCAATCAGCTTGACGGCCTTGGGTTTTTATTTTGTTTTTCACTGTTCTAGGTCCTAGGATAAAATAACGGGGAAATTGATACAACAATATAATTGGTGAGAGAGAAGACTTCACATTAGAGAAGGTAACTTTAAAAAATCTATGGAAGCTATAGTGCAGGCAGCAAGGAACCCCTGAGTCTGTTAAGGGGTGACCTACCCATCCTGTTTGTAGAAGCCATGTTCTGAAGAGAAAGTAAGACATAAACCCCGCTCTTTCCTCTCTCATCCCTACTCAGCACAGCGCCGATCCTTCTTAGGAAAGAATCTTTCCTGGGAAGTGACACAGATAGAGTCTGTGCGCTTCTCAGGTGAGAAAGCCGTAACTAAGAGAATTGAGTGATTTGTCCACACAGTGTCTCTAATAAGTGGCGAGCAGGAAAGTTGGTGACAAGTCACCTGATAGAACTTCACTTTACTTGGGCTCCTGTGCTAAGGACGGACCTCTGGGCTCAGACTGCCACCAAACACTGGCGGGCTGTACTGGAGATCTGGTCCACCTGAGTTCTCACCAGAGCCTTCTTGCTGACCACCACTATATGCTGGATGACCTCTCAGATTTCCGCTCTGTAAATGTAAGTAATAATATTTGACTCTGTACCTTCCAGGGATGCGTGGAAGATAAATGAGGTAATAAAGGTGAGAACCTGATGAGCTCCTCTTAATGACTGTGCTAAAATCCCCGGGGGGTATTATGGTGTTATTAACAAAACGCAGGGCTGCAGAGTTATATTTGGCCAAAATTTTATACCCCCTTTTATCGAGAAGGAAACAGACGTGGAACCACTATTTCCTAATAATAGAACTGACAACTAGCGTGTCGTCTCTTTCAAATAAACCCATATATACAAAGCCAATTTACAGGAAATAAACACCAAGAAATGGTTTTACAAATCTACGTGTACGTATATGTATACCTATTGGGGAACTATTCTGGATTTTGTTAAAAAGATACTTCTTAGATATTTATTTCGTGCTTTGTAGCATTTCAGTTCACCATCTGTCAGTTTGTTGCACTGGGGTGGCTTGTGTGTTGCTATGATACTGGAAGTATGCCACTGGGATTTCAAATACCAGCAGGGTCACTCATGGTGTACACATTTCAGTGGGGCTTCCAGACCAAGACAAACTAGGAAGAAAGGCCTGGAGATTACTTCTAAAAACTAGCCAGTGGAAAGCATATGGATCGCAACAGGATATTGTCTGATACAGTGCTGGAAGATGAGCCCTCTATGTTGGAATGCACTCAGAATACATACACAGTGGCCACAGCAATGGACTCAGGCATACCAGCGATGGTGAATATGGTACAGGACTGGGCAATGTTTCATTTTGTTGTACGTGGAGTTGCCATGAGTCAGCTCAAGGACAGCTAATAACAACAACAGCATTTCAGTGAAATTGGAATTGTAAAACAATGATTTACATACAGTCTTTCAAGAGCACACCTCTCATAGAAAGTGAGGTACTACCAAAGATACTGGAACACCATTGGGGATTTTGGCAGGGGGTTCACCCAGGGCAAGATTCTCCTACCCAGCTGCATCACTTGTAAATGTTTGTGGCTGTTGCCTTGGGCTGGCTTTAGAGTCCACAAAAGCAGCTAAGAACAATGCTTGGGTGTGGACCAAATAAAAAGAGAATGCAACTTGTCCTCTCAGCCGCTGCATTGCAAAGCGGAAGTTCTAGGCATGATAGGGCTGTGCATGCAACATTTAATTAGACGAATTGTCCACTTTTGTAACGTGCATCCACAAATTGCCTACTGTCTGGGTGCCTGTGAAGTTTCTGCTTTGATAACAGGGCTTTTAGGACCTTGAAGAGGCTAAGGTCAACTTTTGCCTTTTTCCACACAGCTTATCACTAAAACTCTCTTCCCAGTTGGTGGCCTAGAAAACATATTTACCTGGTCTTACATCTTCCTGACCCCTCTTCTGTTATATTCTTTAGAACTACTGGATGATTCCTTTTGAACTTCACTGGTATATTAGTAAGTTATTCTGAAGTTATAACTGAGAAAAATAAGAATCTGGATTTTCATAAATCCTCAAAATTGGGAATATCTCTATAGCATATAATTTCCCTCATAAAATGCAATGATGTACAGCATAATAATTTATAAAAATTTAAGTGGCTAATTTTCTGAAGTAGAATGGCAGGCCTTTCTTCCTAGTCTGTCTTAGTCTGTACCACGGTGCAACAAACTGACAGACAGGTGGTGGTTTAGGTTGGTAAGTTGATCAAATAACTTAATCAAGCTCCTTTATGTGTTTGCATTGCTGGAGTTCCTCTTGCGTCTGTCTCCTCTCATGCCTCCTCCATAACATCTCAAGAAACAAAAAGGGAGCCAGTTAGATAAACTGGAGCTCCTTCCTGCTTAATTTAGTCTGACCATCATGAGATGGACAACTAACACCTCTTTAAGTTCTTAAGAGATGATCCTAAAACATCCTTTGGTTAACTAATCCTATCATATTCCAACAATTTCTTATTTCTCTTTCTGATTCCACATGGATTTGGAGCAGCATGTTGTCCAGCCTTGAAATAATGCTGTTGGTGAGACAGAAGCAGCGGTATAGAAACAGAGCACAAGACTCGGGAGTTAAAGGGCTTGAATCACACAGCCTTGGGTAAGCTGCTCAACCTCTGAAGGCCTAAGCTGTTTCTCATCTGTAAAAAGCCGACAATTCCTATGCCCCACCATTGTTGTGGGAAATTATTAAAATGCAAAGTACCTGGCATGGTGTCTGGCCAGCAGTGGGCACTTCACAGTTTCCTTGAATCAGAATCTCCAAAGGGAAGGAATGTATCTGAGTAGTGTGAGCCACTGAACATTCAACTCCTTAGTCATACAACCTTATGTTCTATTTCAAACCCAAGTATAGAAAGTCACTTGGCTGAACTAAAAATAGTGCATTTATTCTATAATTTATTGTATCATATGTGTGTATGTCTAATACATACAACATACACACACACACTATATATATGTATATATGTATATACATATATACATATATACATATATACATATATATATATATATATATATATATATATATATATATATATATATACACATACAGAGAGAGAGAGAGAAAGGAAGGGGGGTGGGGAGAGAGAGAGTTCCTGGGTGGTACAAACAGTTAACACACTCAGCTGCTAACTGAAAAGCTGGTGGTTCAAGTCCATCCAGAGGTGCCTCAGAAGAAAGGCCTGGTTATCTACTTCTGAAAAAGTAGCCACTGAAAACCCTATGGAGCACAGTGCTACTCTCACTCACACCCATGGAGTCACCATGAGTCAGAGTTGACTTGCCAGCAACTAGTTTGTGTATATATATATACTACACACACACACACACACACACTCTCTCTCTCTCTCTCTCTCTGAGAAAGAAAGGCTTCTTTACAAGTTAAGAATTTTCGTGTCAAGCTATGGCATCAGCTCATTTGGAAAACACATACTGCCTCGCTGCACAGTGCAGAATAATGACTTGATCTTCAGACCCTAAAATCTAGTCCACTAGGGATGAAAAACAGGCACTTGGTGGCCAGGACTTCTGTCTAGTTGAACAGTAAATCCCGTCTGCCTCCCATGATCACAGGAACTGGCTCCTGGTAATAATTTTGATGTCATTATCTTCTCCCAGAAATGCATGAATGATTCCAGCCTTCAAAAACAGATTTAAGAGGATACATTTATCTTGACATTATCAGCCTTTTAAAGATCATGTAGTAGGGCCTGTTGACCTTTCTGTCTTAACAATGAGTTGCAAAACAGTTGGATAACATTAATGGAACGAAGTGAGGAAGAGTGTGTACTCAGAAGCGGTCCCTGCGGAGGAGAAGTGAGAAATGGATGTTCAGGATGACAGAGGAATCTGGCCTTGATCCTATGGAAACTGAAGAGGAACATGTAAACAGAAACAAAAGGATCCAATGGATTTCATTTCCATTACTGCTCCAAATAGCCGATCCTTGGTTGCATATCAAGGCATAGCCAAGAAAAATAATATAATAAAAATATCTGGTTCGTAATGAGGTTGTTGACAGTAATTCTTCTAACATTTAAATACAAACACATTTACTTTGCTGAGCCCAATAAAGTAAATTGCTACACTTTTTAAAAATCTATAATTGTTCACCAATTCACCATGGTATAATGAGAACGGCATTGGATTCTATAAATAATCAAATGCAGGACTGTATAGAAATCACCTCCCTTCTCTGGTACTGAGTTTCTTGAAATATAAAAAACCAAGGGCATCTAATAACTTAAGGATTGAAGATAATAACAATCACAAAGTTCTTTACACAGTTCCTGGGTTATGTCACGGATCCAGGATATGCTAGTATTTTTCCCTTCCCCCCTTTCTCCCCTTTGTACTAACTGCTTAATTCACAAGTGAAATGATGGAACCAATGGATAAGGTTGATAAAAATTAGAAATTCAGACTCTCTGATTCCCTTGGAATATTTGAGATACACGTTCACTGCAATGCAGAGTTTTAACAGAGCAACAGGAATTTGGAATTGGAAGCACTCTGAAAAATGCAGGCGCCGCCCTGGGTACAACAAACATCTCTAATCTCATACACACAGATAAAACCGGATTAAGTTAAAAGCACTGACTGTTCTGCTTTCTAAACCCAACAGGGAGGTCATATCAATGCACAAACTAAAATGCGTAATTCTGTGCTTGCCCACTGCCACCACAGCCCAGTGAATATTTTAAATCCCAGACACAGTTAAAAAATATAGCTGGGAATGTGATTTTCTATTAAACCTAATATAGTGAAACGAACCACAGTGTCTAATAGGAGCAGGTGAACTAGTATTTCCATGGCAACCAAAGGCTATCAATATCACTTTATTATTATTATTTTCATTTTGCAAGGCACCTTCCTTGAAGAGCAATTCCCTTTCTGCATGGGTCTACTTGATAGCTCCCTGAATAATTCTAATCCATACGGCTTTGTACCTCTTTTTTGCATGCTGGAAACACAATGGCTTATTCTAATTATATCATGAAACTCAATTCTTAAAACTTGAAGCAGAAACATAAAGCAGTGTCTTGCTTTTACCTTAGTTACTGATTTCATGGTGCCTCCCTCTGAGTGGAGCCCTGGTTGCGCAGTGGTTAGGAGCTCAGCTGCTGATCAAAAGGTCAGCAGTTCAAATCCACCAGCCACTTCTTGGAAATCCTATGGGGCAGTTCTATTCTGTCCTATAGGGTCACTATGAGTCGGAATCGACTCAAAGGCAATGGGTTTTTTTTTTTTTTTTTTTTTTTTAGTCCTCTTGATGGAGTGCTAACAAGGAAACGGGATTTGCACTCAGCAGATAAAAGGTTCTTTACTGTTTTCCCTGATAGAGACAAGCTGGGTTTGAGCCAGGTCAGGCTCCGTGAAAAGAGAATAAAACTCGAGTGTTCAGACCTTTCTTCTGGATGACAAAGGTATGGCTGGCATGAAACAAACACTTATTGAGCAACTGCTGGAAGTTGGGCACTTTGAATGAAAAGGTCGGGGGTCTAGGAGCTCTCAGAATTGCAAGGGCGGAACGACAGGCAAACACACAGGATGTCACTACTTTGTAGTAAACACCATAATGGAGTTATGATAAAGGTCACCACTGAATTATTTTCCAAAAAGGGTGACTTTGAGAAGGAAAGGGAGGCACTAGTAATAATTATGCCAAAACAACTGACATCAACCGATTACCCTGCTTAGAATTAAAGGGCAATGGGCCACAAAAGAGACAACAGCAAAATGCATCTGGAGGGAAGCAGGGATTTCACAAGAGTGAAATAGATATTGCTAAGTGAAGAAACAGGAGAACATTCCAGGCAAAATGAGATAACAAAGATGCGAAGCAATGAAATTTCACAGTGTGGCTCTTACCCGTGTTAACACAAAGAAAACACCAGGAGATCCCATTTCAGCCCTATCACACTGCAAAAATGCAAAACCCTGATAATACCCAGAGTTGATAAGGATTCATATGTCATATATAGGTGCAACCACGTTGGAGAACCCTATGGAAGTATCTAGTAAAACTGAAGATGTTCATACCCTATAATCCAGAAATTCCGTTCCTAGTATAAAACTACCTGTGTGCCCAAAGATACAGAAGCAAAAATTTATACTGCTTATTTTTGTAATCATAAAAAATTAAAAATATCCTAAATGCTCATCAACAGCACAATGCAAAAATAAATTGTGGTACATCCATATAACGAACTACTATTGAGCAGTTAAATGAGCTACAACAATCTCACAAACATAGTAAGTGAAAAAAATAACACGCAGCAGAAGGATACATACTGGAGATCATGCCATGCTAATAAAAACTATCAACATGGAAACAGTACTATAAATTGTATAATTTTACAATTGTGTAATAGTACCATACACACAAATACGGTCAAAGTAAAAGCCTGCAGGGCAACGATAAACAAAAAATTTGGGACAGTGGTTTGATCTGGGGAGGAATGAGAAGGAAGGGGATTAAGAAAAGGTACACAGATGCCTTTAACTGTAATTGCGTTTTTATTTCTTAGAAGAGAAGAGAGAGAGATGAAACAATTATGGCAGCATTTTCAGATCAGACAGAGCTGGATGATGGTATGAGGGAGTCCATCATATTCTAGTATAATGATTTGTGAGGTCTGAAGCCAGACCGCCTGAGCCCAATTCAATCCTGACTCCACCTCTTAACCAGTGTGTGGCCTTGGGGAAATGACTTTACTTCTCCAGGGCTCAACTCCTCTGCGAAATACTGCAAATAACAGTACCCACATCATAGGGTTGCTATGAGGATTGAATGAGCGTTGGTAAAGCTCTTAGAGCCCATGGTAGGAACTATATAATTGTTTATTAAATACAAATGGTTATTCTAGTGCACAGTTCAAGCGGGTAGAGGACAGGATAGCTGGGGTGGGTGGTAATGGAGGCAGGCTAGAGAGGCAGCCTAGGGGAGAAGCAAAGAGCCTTGGAAGCTGGTTGGCCTCTCTTGAACTCACTCTAAATTAAGATGAATACAGACAACAATAGAAGACTGCACTCAGAACATCCTCAACAAGAATCAAATCTGATTTTATGAGTCAACACTATATTGTGAAACAGGGCCTAGAACATGACTGGTGGACAAAAATATGTTTATACTTTTTCTTTATTTCTGCCTCAACCTCAGATATTCCAGGGGGTACAATGGTCCCCTTCAGAGGCTGGTTACTCCCTATAACATCTGGAGTGGGCAATGGAAGCATGAGTATACACTGACATTTCTGTAATCAACATGTTTATACAATGCAATTCTTCCGGTAGAGATGGGCCTTGAAGATCATCAGGCCGACTGTGCTGGTGACTTGCCTACTGTATCTCAGCCCCAAGCCCATCCTTCTATTGTCTGTTCTGTGATGCTGGGGCTGGGACTCTAGAGGCTTAGACACTACACTTCCTATCTCCCTTCCAGCTGGCTTCTTGGTAGGTTCTTCCCAGGAAAGACATTGGTGGGAAACTGGAGCTTGGGAGGAGGGCAAAAGGGCCCCCCTTCCAGCTTCAGCACTTGCAGACTTTATTGCAGGAGCAGCCGCGCCAAGAAGTTATGACTCCTCCCTTTAGCTTTTCCTGGTACCCATCTTGCAGGCCTTGCCCCCTCTCAGTAAAGTACCACCCCAGTGCAGTCCTCAGCTGCAGAGCTGCACCTTCAGGTTATCCTAGTACCAACCAGGCCACACCCTCCTTCGTACTCTAAGCATCCATTGGGCCACACTCTTGTATTAGTCAGAAGAATCATAAAGCTGTCCAAAGCCGTCCAAGTACCAGCTACAGGACACTGTCTTCTCAGTTGTGAGCACCAGTTTGTTGTACTGTTTCCTTAAAGGTTTGAGCTACAGCCCTGCAGGGCCTACCTTCCTGCTTCTACATTCTTCTTTGTAGCCTCTCCCTTGTGCTCCCCAAGCCCTAGGGTGGTAGCTGCTCCCTGGTTTTATTCATGCCAAGTTGCCTAAGTTGCCACGACATCCCCTTTCTGTTCTTTCAGCTTTCAAACACCTAAGCACTCCAACCCTCTGTACTAATTGCCCTTTGTTTGAGATGCCTGGCATGCTTTCTGCTTTCCTGATGGAATCCTGACTAATTCAGTAACTATACCCTAATCTCATTTCTGAAGATCAGAAATTGGAGGCTTAGATTACAACAAGGTAGAACCAGATGGTCTAGCACTCAGTTCTCTTGACCTGCAGTCTACTATCAATTGGTGATATCACATTGGACTCATGATAAAGAATCACAGAACTAGAAGGGCCTTCAGTGATCCTATTGCATAGTACAGGAGTCAGCAAACCTTCTGGGAACAGCCAACTAGAAAATATTGCAGGCTTTGCTGGGCCATATAGGGTCTCTGTTGCATATTCTTCTTCTTTTGTTTTTACAACCCTTTCAAAATGTAAAATAATTTTTAGCTCAAAAGATAAAAAGGACAAAAACAGGCCTTGGATGGGCTGTAGTCTGTCAGCCCCTGGTAGTGGCTCTCGAATCATCTAGAAAGCTTGTTAAGCACAGGTTGCTGGAACCCATCCGCAGCTTCCTTTTCAGCAGGTCTGGGATGGAGGCTGAGAATTTGCATTTCCAAGTTCCCAGGTGATGCTGATGCTGCTGGTCCAGGAACATTCTTTGAGAACAACTGCTGAGGTCCAACTTCCTTATTTTCTACATGAGGAGAGTAAGGCCAGAGATAATGATTCCGTTTCCTATCTGAGGTCACAAAGCCAATAAGTAAGGAAGTTGAGGCTTCAATAAAAATTTTATTCTGACTGTTTGTAGGAGTTACAATTACATCTGGGCACTGTGCTAGATTCTGGGTATAAAAAGATGAGTGTGACGTGGACCCTGCCTTCCAGGAGCTTGCAGTCTGGTGGGAGAAAATGAAACAAGAGCTGACACAGTGTGTAAGAGTCCTAGCAACATGGACAGCAACAGAACCACAAAGAAGGAGTACCGGGCTTCTTAAAGGAGGTGACACCTGAGGTATCTGGAAGGATAAATAGTAGTCACCCAGTCAAAATAAGCAGGTGGGAGGAGGAAATTCCAGGCAGGGGAACAGCTTGTGCAAGGCATGTGAGAAATAGCATAACATCATGCTTAACAGTAGGAATTCTGGCTTGGCCGCTTACTAACTGCAAGTCTGGGTACCTTATTTAATCTCTCCAGGCCTCAGTATCCTCTTCCAGAAATAGGGACACTAAAAGAGCCTTACCTCTTAGAGTTGGCGTGAGGATTACACAAGAAAATGAATGTGAAGTGTTTTGGCATAGGGCCTGAAACACCATTAGTTCTTAATAAATACAAGCAATTGTTATTAGTGTTATTATCAAAGCCCAGCAGTGTGTACAAGCATGATACATTCACAATAATGAGGGGATCATAGAATAAGAGGTACAGGTGAAGCTATTGAGGCAGGCAGGGCCCAGACAATGATGCTGTCTGCTACAATGTTTGCTTTACTTGAAATCACTGTGAGATTTTATATATATATACAATATAGTTTAAGAGTTCGGCTGCTAACCAAAAGTTGGCAGTCTGAATTCACCAGCCACTCCTTGGAAACCCTAGGGGGCAGTTCTACTCGGTCCTACAGAGTCACTATAGGGTTGCTATGAGTCGGAATCCACTCGTCAGCAATAGGTTTTAGTTAATCATCCCCCTTCTTTCCAACCTTGGGTATATGTGAAAGTCTTTATTTTTGTACCCTTAAGATGATTCTGGGTAAAGGAACATTTTTTCTTTCTCTGAGAAGCCTCACTACAGCACTGAAATCCAGGATGAGTAACTTTCTCCTCTAAATATTAGATTGACTACACATTCTCACTATTGAGAGGGATTAAAAAAAAAAACTTCCATTCTGTATAGCACCTTCTGTCAACTGGCAGCTGACAGGAAATTTCAAGGGAGACATGATCATCTTAAACAGCAGGCACTTGTTTTAATTCAAGGAATGAATGTTACATTGATTTTTTTTAAAGTGGTCTGAACCCAGCACAATAACCACCCAAAGGCCAGACAGATGGATGAACCAATGAGTTTCCTGTGATCAACTCTGCTACCCATATATCAGTAGAGTAGGAAATTAATGTGTGCTAAATTACCTGTGGCTTTAGACAGACACAAAAATTAAATCTCTCCACATTCTAAAAAAGTTAATACAGCCATAAGCTGCATTAATAGAAGTCTCGTTTCCTTGTCATCGGAAATAATTGGCCTGTTCACTCTATATTTAAATTACAGTATCCATTTCTGGCAAGCACATGTAAGTGTAAAACTAACACATTAGAATTTATTCAAAGAATAATGATCGATATGGTGAGAAGGTCTGAAAGTCATACTCTCTGTAAGAAACTAGAGGATTTTAATTCAGATAAGGAAGATTTAGGGCAGACCTCATAATGGTCATTAATTATTCAACACAATATATTACAAGTTATTCCAGAGGACAGGGCAGATAAATAGGAGAAATATGGGGCAATATTTAGCTGAGGTATACAGAGATGGTTGCAAATGATCAAGCAGTCCTACATTAGAAGAGTCCTCCCATATGGTAACTCTGACTGGGCACTGAAAGTGTGTAAGCAGAGAGGATATGGTTAGAAAATAATGAAGATTCTCTCTAACATGACAAATTTTTTTAAATTTTTTTGAGTCATTCTCAAGTGACATTAAAAATCAGTTCTTAGGTATATACCCAAAGGAATTGAAAGCAGGAAAACAAACAGATACTTGTTCATTGCAGCACTATTCACAAAGATCAAAAGATGGAAGCAGCCTAACTGACCATCAGTAAATGAATGGATAAACAAAATGTGGTACTCACATACAATGGAGTATGACTCTGCAAAAGAGAAACGAAGTTCTGAAACATACCACAACATGGATGAACCTTGAAGACACTATGTTGAGTGAAATAAGTCAGACATGAAGGACACATATTTTATGATCCCACTTATATGAAATATCGAGAATAGGTAAATATATAGAGACCAAAGTTTATCAGTGGTTACCAGGGCGAGTGGGAAGGAGGAAGAAAGAGTCATTGCTTAGGGGGCAACGGGTTTCTGTTAAGGTGATGGAAAAATTTGGAAATGGGAGGACTTCTGACAAGATGGCACTTTAGGCAGAAGCACCACGCCGTTCCTCCACAGCAAAGATCCAAAAAACTAAGCTAAACAGAGAAAACAGCAATCCTGAAACCCTAAAACATCAAATGAAGAGATAAAGAACTCAGCCAAGCACCAGTGGAGTGAGAAAACTGACAAAGAACAGAGAGCAAGGAGAGATTCATGCAGAGGTCCCCTATCAGCTAACGCAATGTGGATCCACCATCTTGGGCTCCTATCAAAGACCAGCAAATAGGGGGTGTAAGATAGCAGCTTCATGGAGCTTCCAGTGGGAGACAGAACAACAGGTAATTTGCTACATATGCTTTCCCACCCCCCATCCTTCTTCACCCCCACTCAGCCTCCTCTGCTTCCCCCGGCCACAGTCTCTTGTCCAGGAAGCAACGGCTGCTTGGATTCCACCCACCCACAATGGCAGGCTCTCTGAATGCCATTTGTTGGCTGCTGGTGTCGCTGTTTTTCCACTTCTTTTGATTTCTTCCTTACCTCTCACCACCTCCCCCTCTTTTCGCTCAAATACCTGGCTCTGTGCGCCATCTTTGCTTCTTCCTGAGGGGCTGAGGAGCTCCGTTCAAGTGTGGAGCTGCTTCCCGGTCTGGGCTGCCAAGCTGGTGGGATCCTGGGACTTTTGTTTGTTTGTTTGTTTTGAATTGTTTGTGAGTTTTCTTTTCCTTTTCTTGAGTTGGGAGCCCGTTCTGGCTGGGCAGTACTGCGCGGCTTGGAGCCTACCCCCTTGGCTTGCGCACAAGCCCAGAGGGATCCCTGAAGGCATTTCTTTTTTTGTAGGTATTTTCTTTCTCTTTTTTGGGGGGTTTTTCTTGGTATTTTTTTTCTTAAATTTGTTTTGTTTTCTTTTCCCTCTTTTTCCCCTTTTGACTTTCTTCATTACTCAGTTTCTTGTCTCTCTACAGCTTACTTCTCTTTCTGTTCCTTGAATACCTCTACATCTTCTAGCCAGGCTGTACTGCAACAACTGAGAACAACTTCCCCAGACCTCATAGCTGCACCGGTGGGATCCCTGGGAGCTTTGCTGTTCTTTTCCTTTCTGATTTTTATTTATTCATTCTTTTCTTTATTTTTTATTCTTCTTCTTCCCCTTTTTGTTTTCCCCATTTTCATACTCTCACATCTCTCCACTACAACAGCAAGCTCCCCCTAGTGCTCTTTTTTGTTTGTATGTTTTTGCCTCCTGTTCCTCTCTTCTCTCTCCTATATCCATCTTAGCTCCACACATAACAATCTCCCCACTACATCCTGCCTACCTGCACCATGCGCTTAACATCACACCACCAAGCAGCACAGGCACAGACTACTGGAACCAGCCCTGCACTGATTACCGACCCGCCCTGGTGGCTGTAGTAAGTGACACAAACAACCCGTCCCAGTAACTCCTCTTCAGCTAGCCCTGCCCTGCTGTACCATATCTAAGCGACTGACCCTGCCAACTGGAGAAGGAGGTGAAAAGTATCGTGCCCACAGATGAGCAACCAAAAAAGAACACACAGCCTGCCTGCTCAGACATACCAACTAAAAAAAAAAAGGACAAAACAAATAAATCTACAATCAACAAATGAGAAAAATAACTACTGAATGTCCCAAAGACAGCAGACAATATCAAAGCATTTATAAAAACAGGACACCATGGTTCCACTAGGCATCCAAAATAAAACACCAGATGACTTTCTAATGGAAGAAAAGGCACTAGAACTACCTGATAGGGAATTCAAATCTCTAATACTCAGAATTCTCCAAGAGTTGAAGCAAAAAGCAGACAAAAATGAGGAAAAAAATAGACAAATTCATGGAAAACACAGGCAAAAAATTGGAAGAATTCAGGAAAGTAATGCAGGAACAAAATGCCAAAATAAATTCACCACTAGAAATTATACAAAAACAACAATTAGAAATCCAAAAGATAAACAACAAGATTTCAGAAAGGGAAGGTGTCATAGAAGGGCTGAGAAGGAGATTTGAAACAGTGGAAGACAGGATCAGTGGAATTGAAGACAAACACTTGGACACAACTCTGTTTGATTAAAACTCAGAAAAAAGAACAAAGAAAAATGAAAGACCCTGAGAGTTATGTGGGATACAATCAAAAGCAAAAACTTGCAAGTGATTGGAGTTCCAGAACAGGGGGAGAAAACAGAAAACACAGAGAGGATCATTGAAGAACCACTGACAGAAAACTTCCCTAATATCATGAAAGATAAAAAGCTGGCCATCCAAGAAGCTCAATGAACCCCATATAGGATAGACCCCAAAAGAAAATCACCAAGGCATATCATAATCACACTCACCAAAACGAAACACAAACAAAGAATTCTGAGAGCAGCTCGTGAAAAACAAGAAGTCACATACAGAGGAGAAACAATAAGACTAAGCTCAGATTATTCAGCAGAAACCATGCAGGCAAGAAGGCAATGGGATGACATATATAAAACCTTGAAAGAAAAAAGCTGCCAGCCAAGAATAATCTATCCTGCAAAACTCTCGTTCAAATATGATGGTGAAATTAGGACATTTCCAGATAAACAGAAATTAAGGGAATATGTAAAAGCCAAACCAAACTTACAAGAATTATTAAAGGGAGTTCTTCGATCTGAGAACAAACAACTTCAGCTCACAGGCAGAATCTAGGACATAGGATCGTACAAGCCAGATACCAATCTAGGAAATGAACTCTCAAGGACTATACAAAACCAAAAGAAATACAACAGGGAACCAGGGCAGTTAATCAGTAAATGACAACAACATCAGAACAATAAAAGAGGGAATAAACAGTGTAGGTATAGAACCTTCTAATGGAAAGGAAGGCAAGCTGATAACAAGTAATAACAGACTGCTTCAAACTTAGAAAGCTAAGGCTCAACTTCATGGTAACCAAAAAGAAACTTAATAAACATACTCATAAAAATAAAGAGGAAAAACATAAAGTCTCAGAAAAAACAAAACCTACCAAAACAAAAGAAATGAAAAAAAATCCACGAACAAAAGTAACAGCACAGGAGAGTAAGAAGAACAAAGAAAACATCAGCACAACAACAACAAAAAAAAGCACTACAAAATGACAGCAACAAACTCACATCTATCAATAATTACACTGAATGTAAATGGACTCAATGCACCCATAAAGAGACAGAGAGTGACAGAATGGATAAGAAAACAGGATCCATCAATATGCTGTCTGCAAGAGACACATCTTAGAAAAAAAGATGTGAATTTATTAAAAGTCAAAGGTTGGAAAAAACTATATCAAGCTAACAATTACCAAAAAAGAGCATGAGTGGCAATACTAATGTCAGATAAAATAGACTTTAAAACAAAATCCACCATAAAAGACAAAGAAGGACACTATAAAATGATTAAGGGGATGATCCATCATGAAGACATAACCGTAATAAACATCTACGCACCCAATGACAGGGCTCCAAAATACATAAGACAAACTCTAACAACACTGAAAAGAGAAACTGACAGTTCCACAATAATAGCAGAAGACTTCAACGCACCACTCTCAAGAAAGGACAGAACAACTAAGAAGAAACTCAGCAAAGATACAGAAGACCTAAATGGCACAATCAGCGAACTTGACCTCATAGACATATATAGAACATTCCATCCAACTGCTGCAAAGTACACATTCTTTTCCAATGCACATGGAACGTTCTCTGGAAGAGACCACATCTTAGGCCACAGAAAAATCCTCAACAAGATCCAAAACGCTGAGATAATTCAAAGTACGTTCTCTGACCACAGTGCCATCAAGGTAGAAATTAACAACAGAAAGAGCAAGGAAAAAACATCAATTCCATGGAAACTGAATAACACCCTGCTGAAATATCACCAGGTAATAGAAGAAATCAGAGATGGAATAAAAAAATTCCTACAATCAAATGAGAATGAAAACACATCATACCAACACCTTTCGGACACAGCAAAGGAAGTCCTCAGAGGAAAATTTATAGCAACAGATGCACACATCAAAAGAGAAGGGACAAAATCAAAACATTACCCACACAACTCAAACAAATAGAAAGAGAACAGCAAAAAAAGCCCACAGCCACCGGAAGAAGGAAAATAATAAAGATCAGAGCAGAAATAAATGAAATAGACAACAGAAAAACAGTAGAAAGAATCAACAAAACCAAAAGTTGGTTCTTTGAAAGACTCAACAAAATCGACAAACCACTAGCCAGACTGACAAAAGAAAAACAGGAGAGGATGCAAATAACACAAATAAGAAATGAAATGGGGGACATTACAACAGACCAACTGAAATAAAAAGGATCATAACAGAATATCATGAAAAACTATACTCCAGCAAATTTGAAAACCTAGAGGAAATGGATAAATTTCTAGAATCGCACTACCAACCCAAACTACAGCAAAGTGATGTTGAAAATCTGAACAAACCCATAACAAGAGAAGAGACTGAAAAGGTAACAAAAAAACTCCCAGCAGAAAAAAAGCCTTGGCCCCGATGGCTTCACTGGAGAATTCTACAAAACATTCACAGAAGAGCTTGTACCAGTACTACTCAAGCTATCTCAGAGCATAGAAAAGGAAGCAAGACTTCCAAATTCATTCTATGAAGCCAGCATAACGCTGATACCAAAACCAGGCAAAGACGCCACAAAAAAAGAAATTACAGACCAATGTCTCTCATGAATATAGATGCAAAAATTCTGAACAAAATTCTAGCCAATAGAATTCAGCATCATATCAAAAAAATAATACACCACGACCAAGTAGGATTCATACCAGGTATGCAAGGATGGTTCAATGTTAGAAAATCAATCAAGGTAATCCACCACATAAATAAAAGGAATGAAAAGAATCACATGATCATCTCAATTGACGCAGAAAAGGCATTCGACAAAGTCCAACACCCATTCCTGATAAAAACTCTCAATAAAATAGGTATAGAAGGAAATTTCTCAACATAATAAAGGGCATCTATGCAAAACCAATGGCCAACATCATTCTTAATGGAGAGAGGCTGAAAACATTCCCCTTGAGAACAGGAACATGACAAGGATGTCCTTTATCACCACTCCTATTTAACATTGTGCTGGAAGTTCTAGCTAGAGCAATAAGGCAAGAAAAAGAAATAAAGGGCATCAAATTGGTAACGAAGAAGTTAAACTGTCCCTGTTTGCAGGTGATATGATACTATACCTAGAAAACCCTAAAGACTCCATGAGAAATCTACTGGAATGAATAGAAACATTCAGCAGAGTACCAGGATACAAGCTAAACATACAACAATCAGTTGGATTCCTAAACATCAATAAGGAGAACAATGAAAAGGAAATCAGGAAAACAATACCATTTATAATAGCCCCTAAAAAAATAAAAAACTTAGGAATAAATCTAACCAGGGATGTAAAAGATCTATACAAAGAAAACTACAAAACACCAATGCAAGAAACCCAAAGGGATCTACATAGATGGAAAAACATACCATGCTCATGGATATGTAGACTCAACATTGTGAAAATGACAATTCTACTCAAAGCAATTTACAAATACAATGCAATCCCAATCCAAATACCAACAACATTCTTTAAAGAGATGGAAAAACTAAACATTAACTTTATATGGAAAGGGAAGAAGCCCCGAATAAGTAAAGCACTACTGAAGAAGAAGAATAAAGTTGGAGGACTCACACTACCTGACCTCAGAACCTACTAAACAGCTTTTGTAGTCAAAACAGTCTGGTACTGGTACAACAACAGATACACTGACCAATGGAAAAGAATTGAGAACCCGATGTAAATCCATCCACCTATGGTCATCTGATCTTCAACAAGTGCCCAAAGTCAATCAAATGGGGAAAAGATAGTCTTTTTAACAAATGGTGCTGGCAAAACTGAATATCCATCTGCAAAAAAATGAAACAGGACCCATACATTACGTCATATACAAAAACTAATTCAAAATGTATCAAAGACCTAAATATAAAGTCAAAAACTATAAAGTTCATAGAAGAAAAAATAGGAACAATGCTACAGGCCCTAATACACGGCATTAACAGGATACAAACCATAACCATCAACACACAAACCCCAGAAGATAAGGTAGATAACTGGGATCTTCTAAAAATCAAACACCTATGCTCTTCAAAAGACTTCACCAAAAGAGTAAAAAGAGAACCTACAGAGTGGGAAAAAATTTTTGGACAGTACAAGTCAGAGAAAGGTCTAATCTCCATAATCTACAAGAAAATCCAACACCTCTACAACAAAAAGGCAAATGATCCTATTAAAAAATGGGCAAAGGAAATGAACAGACACTTCACCGAAGAAGACATTCAAGCGGCCAACAGACACATGAGGAAATGCTCGCGATCACTAGCCATTAGAGAAATGCAAATTAAAACCAAATGAGATACCATCTCACCCTGGCATTATTGGCACAAATCAAAAACCCTGGAAATAGCAAATGTTGGAGGGGCTGCGGGGAGATCAGAACTCTTATGCAGTGCTGGTGGGAATGCAAAATGATACAACCATTTTGGAAAATGATATAGCACTTCCTTAGAAAGCTGGAAATAGACATACCATATGATCCAGCAATCCCACTCCTAGGAATATATCCTAGAGAAATAAGAGTTATCACTTGAATAGACATATGCACACCTATGTTCATGGCAGCATTGTTCACAATAGCAAAACGATGGAAACAACCTAGATGCCCATCAACAGATGAATGGATAAACAAATTTGGTACACACAGAATGGAGTACTATGCAATGAGAAAGAACAGTGATGAATCTGTGAAGCATCTCATAACATGGATGAAACTGGAGGACATTATGCTGAGTAAAATAAGTCAATCACAAAAGGACAAATATTGTATGAGACCTCTAGTGTAAAAACCCATGAAACAGTTCATACACAAAAAGTAACAATCTTTGTTGGTTACCGGGGATGGGAGGGGTGGGGGTGGGGAATACTAAACAGGCAATAAATAAGTGGTATCTTGGATAAAGGTTGAGACAGTACACAGTACTGGTGAAACCAGCACAACTTGTACAAGGAAAGGTCATGGAGGCTCCATACACACATCTAACTCCCTGAGGGACTGAATTGCTGGGTGGAGGGCTATGGGGACCATGGTCTCAGGGAACATCTAGCTCAATTGGCATAACACAGTTTATAAAGGCAATGTTCTACATTCTACCTTGGTGAGTAGTCTCTGGGGCCTTAAAAGCCTGTGAGCAGCCATCTAAGATACTCCACTGGTCTCATCCGTTTGGGAGCACGGGAGTGTGAAGATAACAGGATACAAGGGAAAGATTAGTCTGGAGGACTAATGGACCACAGCTACCAAGGCCTCCACCAGACTGAGTCCAGTACAGCGAGATGGTGCCTGGCTACCACCACTGAGTGCTCTGACTGGGATCACAACAGAGGCTTCTGGACAGAGCTGGAGAAAGATGCAGAACAAAATTCTAACTCAGAAAAAAAAGACCAGATTTACTGGCCTAAAGGAGACTGGAGAAACCCCGAGAGTACGGCCCCCAGACACCCTTTTAGCTCAGTGGTGAAGTTACTTCCGAGGTTCACCGTTCAGCCAGGGAGTGGACAGCCCCATAAAACCAAATGGGACTAATGAGGTACAGCAGTCTAGGGACAAGGACTAGAAGGCAGGAGGGGACAGGAAAGCTGGTGAAAGGGAACCCAAGGTTGAGAAGGGACAGTGTTGACATGTCGTGGTGTTGTTAACCATTGTCATAGGGCAACATGTGTACTGTTTAATGAGAAACTATTTTGTTCTGTAAACCTTCATCTGAAGTGAGAATAGCAGCAGAATTGGAAGAGCGTAGTCGATGTCACTGAACTGTGCATGTAGACATTTTTGAAATCATATATCTTTGACTATGTATATTTTCACCAAAAAAAAAAAAAAATGTCGAGAATGGAGAGGGTTGACATGTCATGGGGTTGTTAACCAATGTCATAAAACAATATGTGTACTACTGCTTCGTGAGAAACTATTTGTTCTGTAAACCTTCACCTGAAGTACAATAAAAAAATTTGGAAATGGACAGTGGTGATAGTCGCATAGCATGATGAACGTAGTAAATGTCACTGAATTGTACATGTAAATGATGTTAAAATGGCAAATGGTTTGTTTTACACACACACACACACACACACACACACACACACACACACACATACTACAATAAAAAGAAAAACCAATAGTTTAGAAAAACTGCTACCTCTAATGGAAGAAAAGTATGGCTTTCATTCCTAGTCTGTAAACATGGAACTCTAATTCCAAACCCACGCTGGGTACCTGGTCTACTCATGAGTGCTAATTTTTGTTATGCACTAGTGATGTCTTTTTCTATTAAGATACTTAGGCCCTTGGATCCTTCTCCATGACAATAATTTGCTTCCCATTTTGCTTTTAAAGTCTTCTCAGCATTCTACAGATGTTAAATGTAGGTTTGAAGGGATTGGGTGAAATTTTTTTTTATTTCAGTCTATGATGAAGTAACATGTACCAGATTTGCCTTCCTGTCTTAAAAAATAGAAAAGTGGAATAAATACATGAAAAATGGTTTTCAGGCATTGGACAACAGGCTGTATAGGACAGTAATCCTTGATAGATGAGAAACAAACAAGATGAGCCCTATGAGTACCCCAGATCACTACCTAGAAAAGATTCTACGCTAAAGTACCGGGAGGGGGAATCCAGAGTCCAGTGGTATTGCTGAGTTGAGGAGACAGAGTTCAGAGTTCAGAGAGGTCAAGACAGCTAGCCATTGTGAGACAGAATACTGAAGAGAAGGCGAGGTCATTAAGAAAGAGTTCTGGAGAAATACAGAGAGGTCTCTTTGACTCTTTGGCTGAGTACTAATCTCAACATGCATGAGAAGAAACTATCCATAGCCAGGGAAAGAACAACTGGGAAGTATAGCTAGAACAACTGCTGAAGCTCATACAGGGCTGGTAATAATTCATGTTCCCACCAGCCAAAATGAAAAGACTTCTGAATACACAGAGTATCATGTAGAATCCACAGAAGAAAGGAAATAACAATGACTGGAGAAGAAATCAATAAAATAGAAAACATAAAAAAAAAAAAAGAAAGAAAATGAAAATCAATGATACCAGGAACTAGTTATTTGAGAAGATGAATAAAATTGATAAGCCTCTAGCCTCTAGAGGCTAATTGAGAAAAAAGAAAAAAGGCACACATTATCAATAGGAGAAATGGAAGAAGTCATCACTAAGATCCTACAGACTTTACTAACGGAATATAATGAATAACTTTATCAATAAACTAGACAACTTAGATAAAAAGAATAAATTCTCTGAAAACATGTACTATCAAAGATTACTCAAGAAGAAATAGATACCCTGAATAGTCCCATATCTATTCAAGAAATTCAGTTATTAGTTTAAAAACTTCCTACAAAAATTCTCTAGGCCTGGGTGGCTTCACTAATGGATTTTACCAAATATTTCTTCCAAAAGATGATGCTACATTTCCCAACTCATTCTTTGATACTAGAAATACCCTGATAACAAGATCAGACAAACACATATATGGAAAGAAAATTATAGAATACTATATCTCATGAACATATATGAAATGTTTGAAAATAATATATCATGACAAAGTGATGTTTATCCCAGAAATACAAGGTTGGTTCAATATTTGAAAATCAATCAGTATAATGTACCATAAACAGACTAAAAATGAAAGATCACATGAATATCTCAATAAATGCATAAAATAAGTCAATTCCCATTTATGAAAAAAATCCTCAGCACACTTGAAATAGAAAGGAACTCCCTCAAGTTGATAAATAGCATCAATTAAAAATTTATCATCATAATACCTAGCGGGAAAATACTGAATGTATTCCTCCTAAGATGGGAAACATGAAGGCAATATATGCTCTCAAATCTTCTATTCTACATTGTCCTGGAGGTCCTGGCTGTCCCATATTATATATATGTATATATATTTCTGTGTAGTAAAAATAATTTAAAAATTAACTTAAGAAAAAAGCATAATTTACAATGGAATAAAAATATGAAATACTTTGGGATAAATTTAACAAAATATGTGCAGTACCTGTACACTGCAGAGCAGAAAACATTGCTAAGAAAAATTGAAACTATGTAAATAAATGAAAAGCTATATACGTATACTGTGTTCATGGATCAGAAGGCTCAACAGTATTAAGATGTCAACTGTCCCCCAACTAATCAAGAGATTCAACTCCATTACAGTCAAAATCCCAAAATGTTTATTTATTAATTTTTTTTATTTTGTAGAATTTGACGAGTTGATTCTAAATTTTATATCAAAATGCAAATATCTAATTTGGCTGCAAATCAGATCAGTCAAAAGAATTTTAAAATAGAAAAGCAAAGCTAGAAGATATACTTACATTATCTGATTTCAAGATTTATTATAAAGCTATGGTCATTAAGACAATGTCTTTTGGTAAAAGGAGAGGCATCAATAAACCAGAATAGAGAGTCCAGAAATAGACTCACAGAAACATGGTCAATTGATTTTCAAAAAGATCCCCAAGGCTTTTCAAGGGGAAAAGATTATTTTTTCATCAAATGGGTTGGAACAATTAGATATTCATATGTATTCTTACCTCAAACTATATACAAAAATTAACTCTAAATAGAGTATAGTCCTAAATGCATAATCTGCATTTATAAAACCTCTAGAATAAAACATTGGGAAAAAAAATATTTGTTACTTTGAATTAAACAATTTCCCAGGCCACAAAAAGCATGGACTATAAAGGAAAAAAATTGATAAACTGGACTTCATCACAATTTAAAATGCTTTCCATTCAAAACTAAGAAAATAATTTTAAAACGAACAAGCCACAGACTAGAAGAAAAGATTTTCAAAACATATATCCAATAAAGGACTTGTATCCAGAATAAAGATCTCTTATAAATCAACAAAAAAGAAAACAACCCAATTTTAAAAAATGACGAAAACATTTGAGTAGATACTTTACCAAAAAAGATATGATAGTAAATAGGCACATGAAAAGATGCTTAACATTATTAGGGAAATGCAAAATTAAAACCATAATAAACTAACACTACACACTCACTAGAATGGCTGAAGTTAAAAAGACTGACAATACTAAGTGTTGTTAAGGATGTGGAGCTACTGGAACTCTCATACACTGCTGGTAAGAACATAAAATGGTATGGTCACTTTTAGAAAACAGTTTGGCAGCTTCTTATGAAATGAAATGTATTTCCCAAACCACCCACGAATCCCTGTAGCAGACATTTACTCAAAAGAAATGAAAACATGATTTCACCCAAGGACTTGCTCATGAACATTCACACCAGCTTTATTCATAATGGCAAAAATCTGGAAACAACTCAAATATCCAAAAATCACTCAATGTGTATATTCATATAGCATGAATAGCAATACAAAGGAATGAACTATTGTTACAGTCAACAACATGGATGAATTTTAAAAACATCATGCTAAGTGGAAAAAAAACCTGGCACAAAAAACTATATGCTGAATGAATCCATTGATATGAACCTCTAGAAAAGGTAAAATTATATTGATTTCATTCAATATATTAGTGGTTGCCAGAAGCAAAGGGGTGAGGTGAGTTGATCAACTATAAAGAAATACTAGAGAACTTTTGGGGATGATGAAAATGTTAAATGATTATAGTGGTAGTTACAGTGCTGTATACTTTTGTCAAAATTCGTGGAATTATACATTTAAAATTAGAGAATTTAATTGATGTAAATTATACCTCAATATAATGGATTAAACAACAACAACAAAAAAGACTACGGGGTTTTTCACAAGCCCTGAATTTCATATGTTGTTGTTATTGTGTGCCATTGAGTCGATTCGGACTCATACCAGCCCTATAGGACAGAGTAGAACTGCCCCATAGGGTTTCCCAGGCTGTAATCTTTAAGGAAGCAGACTGCCATATCTTTCTCCCAGGAGCAGCCGGTGGGTTTGAACCGCCAACCTTTCAGTTAGCAGCCAAGCACTTAACCACTGTGCCACCAGGGCTCCATAAAAATTTTCAACATCACCTTCCTTTTCCAAAATTCTTCTTTTGGAAATAAATACAGTCTGTATTTTTAGTAAAATTTTAAAAGAAAAGTAATGTATGCTAATAATAAAAAATCAGAAAATGAAGAAATACACACAAAAAGAAAATACCCTATCACCCAGCGATGAACACTTTTTATATTTTATATTTTATTTTGTAGAATTTGATGAGTTGATTCTAAATTTTATATCAAAATGCAAATATCTAATTTGGCTGCAAATTAGATCAGTCAAAAGAATTTTGAAATAGAAAAGCAAAGCTAGAAGATATATTTACATTATCTGATTTCAAGATTTATTATAAAGCTACAGTCATTAAGACAATGTCTTTTGGTGAAAGAAGAGGCATCAATAAACCAGAATAGAAAGTCCAGAAATAGACTCAGGGTTTTTCTTATATAGTCATAAGAGAATATATAACAAAATTGAATCATTCTGTATATTCAATTTACTATCATGCTTTTATTACTAAAACTAAAAAGTTAAAACTTAATATATGGTGTTTATTGTCCTGGTTAAAAAAATCCCAATGAAAGACCTAGTTCATAAATATTGCAAAATTACTCTCTTTCCAACTTAAAACTAAACTCCAGTAAGAAAACATGCTTTATGGTGAACAAATATTTTCTCAGTAAAATGAAAGCCTGAGAAAGTTCTATTTATTCTTACCTACAAGAAAACAAATGAGTTTTCAGGATTTGGTTCTCACCTATAAACCAAAACCAAAAAACCTGTTGCCGTCCAGTCAATTCCAGCTCATAGTGACCCTATAGGACAGAGCAGAATGGTCCTATGGGGTTTTCAAAGCTATAATCTTTACAGGAGCAGACCGCCAGGTCTTTTCTCCCATGGAGCCACTGGTGGGTTTGAACTGCCAATCTTTTTGTTAGCTGCCAAGCGCTTAACCACTGCACTATCAGAGCTCCTCCACTTATTCTTATTTAGAAGAAAACAAATCAGTTTTCAGGACTTGATTCCCATCTATACATAGATACCTGAAAACAACTTTTGTTGGCCTTTTCTTTTTTTTCCTGGAAAATCTGAAAGGCAGTTTGCTGAAAGTCAAATAGGTTAAAAAAAAAAAAAAAAAAAAGTCTTGTCCCAAGTTCATCTTATCTGCAAAAAGGTTTAACTAGGGATTTAATTACTTAGTGTCCCTGGCCTGAGTGTATGTTTGGGGAACAGACGTAGTAAATCACTTCACGATGTGAATCCATTTGAGAAGCAGAGCCATTCCACTGGAAAGCAAGAAAAAGCGGGCAGTGCTCTGCAGTGTACTCAGCAGACAGGAAAAAGCAGCTGAGAGGGAAAGCCTGCATCTGTTTACTGCATACATAAATACTTGAAGCTCCAACTGTTAGCCAGGCACTGTGCAGGCATGGCAGAAGGGTGGAAAGATACAGAGGACTGCTCTATTGGACTTGATGATCTGTACATATAAATATAATGATATTCAGAGGGTGATGACTCTTGCACAAACAGAGCGTAAGAGCTCAGGAGAGCATTTGACCAATTCCATCTAAAAGCCAGGAAATCATGAAACTGGGGACCTTACAGCTGGGTGCAGAGAGATGGGTCAGATTCTAATAGTCAGGGATAGGAGCCCTTGGGGTGGGGTCGAGTAGGGAAAGATGCTAAATGTGCTCAAACCAAAAAAATTTGTTGCCATCGAGTCAATTCCAACTATAGCGACCCCAAAGGACAGAGTAGAACTGCCCTGCAGGGCTTCCAAGGCTGTAAATCTTTACAGAAGCAGACTGCCCCATTTTTCCTCCGAGGAGAGTCTGGTGGGTTTGAACCACCGACCTTTCAGTTAGCAGCCAAGCGCCTAACCAACTATGCCAAAACATGTTGAGAGGTCTGATAAAGCTGCTGAGCTGAGGATACCGAGGACAAATCCAGGGAACAGTTAATTAGTCCGGGTTGACAGCAATAGCTCCATGCTGGGGAATTGTGACTGCCGAGCTTAGAAGTGGAGGCCAAATTACAAATGGCTTTGGATACCAGGAGAGGAGTGCAGACATTATCCTGGAAGAAATGTGAGGTCAATGAACAGTTCTGATCAAGGAGATAACAAGACAGAATTGTGCTTTGATTTAAGCTGGTTGCCACAGGTAAAAAAGACAGGAGCAGGAAGAAAATAAAGACTAGGTAACAGTTTATCACAATATTCTGAAAGCCTAAAATTAGGAGTAGCAGAAGGAATATAACAAAATGACAGATATAAGAATTATTTTGGAGTTAAAGACCATGGGTCATGGCAACAGATTGTTTTTAAGTGTCAAGAGTCAGAAAGAATCAAGGTCTACAAGGCCAAAAAACAGTAGAGGAACTTCCATCCCCTCCCACCTTCCATATTCAATTATCACTGGATCTTTCTGAATCCAGATAAGACCACAGGATGCTAAATAGTTAAGAGTGTGAATTCTGAAGCCAGACAGCCTTTGTTTGAGTCCTCACCCACCACTTACTAGCTGTGTAACTTTGAGTAAGTTACTGGACTTCCATATGCCTCCATTTCTTTACCTTATTATCATATCATTTTATAAAATGGGGTTAATAATCGTAACTACCTCATGGGGTGGTTGTGAGGAATAAATGAGGTAACATTTACAAAGTGCTTGGAATCATGCTTGGCACAAAGTTGTTATTGTTAGTTACCTCTGAGTTAGCTCTAACTCATGGCAACCCCATGTATACAGAACAAAATGTTGCCTGGTCCTGCTCCATCTTCGTGATCATTGGTATGTTTCAATCCAGTAGGACAATATTCTATTGTGTTCCATAGAGTTTTCATCGGCTAATTTTTAGAAGTAGATCACTGGGCCTTTCTTCCTAGTCTGTCTTGGTCTAGAGGCTCTGCTGAAACCTGATCACATGGGTGACCTTGCCAGTATTTGAAATACCGGTGACATAGCTTCCAGCATCATAGCAGCATGCAAGCAGCCACAGTACGACAAACTGACAGATGGGTGGTGGTGGCACAAAGTAAGTGCTATATAAATGTTTGCTCATGTTCATGAAGCCCTATATTAACTTGGGTTGTCACAGTAGGAGGAATTTCTTCCATTCTGCCAATTCCCCTAAAATGTTAGCCTTTCTCAGTTCCTAATCTTCCCTCTGTGAGCTATGCTTTCTCATTAGGCAATCTCAGTCACTCAGTGGATTTAAATACCATTTGTATGTTGGCAGGAAGCAAAAGTATAAATCCTCTCAGACCTGTCTTGCCAATATGATACCTCCTCTTGAATATTTCACAAGCATCTCAAATTTAACATGGTTAAAACAGAATATTTGACTCTCCCTATCCTCAAACCTGTTTCCCCCACAATCTTCACCAATTCAGATAATGGCACCACCATTCGCCCAGTTGCTCAAGTCCCGAAGTTAAGAGTCATCATTCATCACTCTCTTCATCACTGCACCCTGGGAACACTACCTCCAACATACTTAGAATCAGTCTACTTATCTCCAACTTCAGTGCCACCTCTCACATACCTACTCATTATTTCTAACCTACACTTCTGTAATAGTCTTCTAACTGGTTTCCCTAAGTCCACTCTTAACTTCTTCTAGCCTATTCTTCCCACAATAGCTAAAGTGATCATTAAAAAACATGTATCATGCACGCCACTCCCCTGCTTAATACTTCTTAATTGTTCATTATTGAATAAAGATTTAAATCTAAAATTCCAAACATGGCCAAGGAGACACCTTTTTCCCAGCTTCCCAGTCTCTTTTAATGTCACTTATCACCTCAATCCATTCCCTGGCTTTCTCTAACATACTGCAACATGCCAAGCTCTTTCCCACCTAAAGGACCTTCCATCTTTGCTGCAGTATCCTTATATCCCTAATCAGCTGACTAACTTCTACTCACCTCAAGTAGAATTTTTCCAGCAAGACTTTATCACTCTTATTTCTTCACAGAATGTATCATACTTTGTAAATATGTATTTAATTATGTGCTTACCTAGTTGATATTTGCCTTCTCAGTAGATTGTAAGCTCTGAGAGAGCAGGGACATATTTGTTCTGTTCACTACTATATAGCCAGCCCCTCCAGCACCTAGATCAAAATGTATCCATTGATCATGGAACAGAAGAAAGAAAACAAGCAAGACAGACATTCAAAAATCCTCATGAACAGCCATTGACTTTTCCTCTCAAGAGCTGGTTTGGTGGGAAAAGACTATCCCAGATATAATTACAGAAAAATATATTAGAAAAGAAACTGATAATTATAAATAAGTACCATTATCAGAACCAGGAATTTTGAGGAATTTTTGGAAGATAGCAAGCAAACACGATCAGATTTAATGAAATAATGAATAAGTAGTCAGAACAGAGTATAAGAGCCTTGCAGCAGAAAGAGCCTTACTTCCTAACTTTTCATCAGCTCCTCAGAGAAACACCAAACATGCAGGCAAAAGTACAGGGAGAAGGAGCATTCTGTGGGCGAAGGACAAGAGTAATGATTCCAAAATCTATAAAGAATGATAGAGCAGAAGAAACATATTGGAAAAAACAATGAAAGAAATAACAGAAGAAAATTTCCCTGAAATAAGGAGACACTTGAATATTAATTCATGTATTCAATAACATTTAGTGAGCTCTTACTTTGCACCAAGCACTGTTCTCAGCATTAAGTATATACCAGTGAATTAAACAGACAAAAATCTGTGCCCTGTTGGAGTCTACATTTCAGAGTGCTGAGCACAAAGAAAGAAAAAAAAGACATATACATCTAGATAAATTCCAGTGACATTTCTAAATTTCAAGAATAAAGATTATGTCCTAAACGCTAGTAGGGGCCTGGACTGGTGTGGGGCATTTATCTACCAAGGCATCAGATTTCTTGTCTGGGACACTGTTTGCTAGATGACAGTAGAGTAATGCCTAGGAAATGATGAAGGAAGGTAATTTTGAAACTAGAATTTTATTACCAGACAAACTATCATTCAGGTGTGAAGGCAAAAAGAAGACCTTTTACTGGACATCTGACAACCTAGGAAATTTATCAGCGATATACCCTTTCTGTAAAACAAAAACAAAACTTAAGTATAGAGTTGAGAAAGTTGGAAAGAGAATTTGGGGTGCAGCCAAGATGACGGAGTAGTCAGACGCTTTCTGTAGTCCCTCTTACAACAAAGACCCAAAAAAACCAGAGAATCAATTATATATGACAATCTAGGAGCCCTCCAACATCATAGGCAAAGTTGAGGAATCGGACTGAGTGGCAGGGGAGGGAGAGACGGTCTGGAAGCAGTGAGGAGCTGCCGGACCTGACAAGGCGGGAGACAGCACTCTTCAGGCCAAATTGGCTGGTGTGCACAGAGAGGTAAGCAGTGGTGCTCAGGAGGCGTTTTCTACATTGGGGGAGACCTAGTGGTGGAGAGTCTACTCAGGCCACTAGAACCAGTGAAAAGTGGTGCTCAATCAGAAAAAGATAAATACATGCATCTGACCTACCACAAAGATCAAAAAACACCCCCTTGGGAAAAACCTCTCTCCCATTTATCTGCTCCCTCCCTGCTCTGCACTGGTTCCCAGGCTGACTTCAGTGATTGCTGAGTCCCGTGGGCTGGCCGGAAGTAGGACCCGTCATGTGCCCTGAGCCATTCTCCCGGCCTTGGAGAGAGAACAAAATAACAAACAGGAAAAAATAATCTGCTGGCTCCTCTAAGCCAGAAACTCATGGTAGCCACAGCTCCTTTGCCTAGGCACAGGCATAAGGGGTCCATGGACTTCGAATGACTTTCACACCTGCATAGATCTGTGTGGGCCCATTTCAACAGCATAAGCCCTCATTACTACAGTACATCAGGGTATATACCTGAAGCCTAACTTCAGCTGTATCAGCTAAATACTGAAGTGGCAGATTCATGACACTTGACACTGCTCTGCGCATTAAGCAGGATCCTTACCTACCCACATCAGGTGACTGATGATTGGTGGCTCCACTCGGCCACCTAGCCACCCACGAAAGGGGTCTGAGAATAAGTGGTGCCTCCTCATCCTCACAGCAAACAACTACGAGTCTGACTGCAAAACCCACCCACCTACAAGCTCTAGGGAACAGGGACATGCTTTTCTCCCAGATACTCAGAGGCAGGCATTGGCCTCAGCCATGCTCAGTGTGTGACTCCCTACTGTAGCCAGATACCTGTGCCTATACCAATCACCCCTGCCTGTCTAGCACCGTAGGTGAGTGCCTGCACCACACACTTGGTGACCAACTACCTGGAAACCTAAGCTGAATCCATACAACAAAGGTAAACAGACTCCTGGGCTCACATGTCTAGTAACAGATCTAACCACCTGGTGACAGGACGTTAGAGCTCCAAAGTCACCAATAATAGCTCACATGAGCAGCCTATTTGGGCATACTGAAACAAAACAAGAAGCTAGGACATGGTAAGCAAACATAAAATAAATAAATATAATAACTTGTTGATGGCTCAGAGAGACAACAGTCAATATCTAATCACATGAACAGGCAGACAATGATGGCTTCAGCAAGCTCCCAAAACAAAGAATCAGGAAATTTTCCGGAGAAAGAGAATTTCTTGGAATTATCAGAAGTAGAATAAAAAAGATTAATATAAAAAACTCTTCAAGAGATCGGGAAGGAGATCATTCAAAACTCAGAACAAGCCAAGGAACACACAGATAAAGCAATAGAGGAACTTAAGAAGATTAGAGAAGAACATAATGACAGATTTAACAGGTTGCAAGAATCCATAGAGAGACAGCAATCAGAAATCCAGAACATTAACAATAAAATTTCTGAAGTAGAACAACTCAGTAGAAAGTGATAGGAGCAGAATTGAGGCAATGGAAGTCAGAATTAGTGAGACTGAAGATAAAGCACTTGACACCAACTTATCTGAGGAAAAATCAGATAAAAGAATTCAAAACAATGAAGAAACCCTAAGAATTATGTGGGACTCTATCAAGAGGAATAACCTACAAGTGACTGGAGTACCAGAACAGGGGGGGATAACAGAAAATACACAGAGAATTGTTTAAGATTTCTTGGCAGAAAACTTCCCTGATATTGTGAAAGACGAGAAGATATCTATCCAAGATGCTCACCAAACCCCACATAAGGCAGATACCAAAAGAAATTAGCCAAACTTACCAAAACCAAAGATAAACAGAGAATTTTAAGAGCGGCTAGGGATAAACGAAAACTCATTTACAAAGGAGACTCGGTAAGGCTAAGCTCAGACTACGCAGCAGAGACCATGCAGGCAAGAAGGCAATGGGATGACATATAAGAAGCCTTGAAGGAAAAAAATTGCCAGCCAAAATTATATATATCCAGGAAAACTGTCTCTCAAATATGATAGTGAAATTAGGGCACTTGCAGGTAAACAGAAGTTTAGGGAATTTACAAATATCAAAATAAAATTACAAGAAATACTAAAGGGAATCCTCTGGTTATAAAATCAGCAACATCAGATAACAACCCAAGACTAGAACACAGGACAGAGCAACCAGATATCAACCCAGATAGGGAAGTCACAAAAATAAATCAAAGCAAAAACACTGAAAATAGGGAAACAGATGTCAATATGTAAAAGATGACAACATTAAAATAAAAAAGAGGGACTTAAAAATGTAGTCACAGATATTTCATATGGAGAGGAAGTCAAGGCAATATAAAGAAATAAAAGAGTGGTTTTAACTTAGAAAAATAGGGATAAATATTAAGGCCATCACAAAGGAAACTAACAATCCTACACATCAAAATAAAAAACAAGAAAAACATAAAGACTCAGCAAATACAAAATGAACAACAATGAAAAACCTGAAAAGAAAATACATAAAGAAAAACGACTCAGCACCGAAAATTAAGTGGAACAAAGAAACTGTTAACAGCACATAAAAAAAGACATCAAAATGACAGCACTAAATGCATACCTATCAATAATTACACTGAATGTAAATGGACTAGGACTAAATGCACCAATAAAGAGACAGAGAGTGGCAGAATGGATTTAAAAAAATGAGCTGTCTATAGGCTGCCTACAGGAGACACACCTTAGACTTAAAGACACAAAGAAACTAAAACTCAAAGGACAGAAAAAAATATATCAAGCAAACAAACAATCAAAAAAAAGCAGGAGTGGCAATATTAATCTCAGAAAATAGACTTTCAAGTAAAATCCACCACAAAGGATAAGGAAGGACATTATATAATGACTAAAGGATCAATACACCAGGAGGACGTAACCATAATAAATATTTATACACCCAACGACAGGGCTCCAAAATACAGAAAACAAACTCTAACAGCATTGAAAAGAGAGAGAGATGCCTCCACAATAATAGTAGGAGACTTCAACACACCACTTTCGGTGAAGGACAGAACATCCAGAAAGAAGCTCAGTGAAGACATGGAAAATCTAAATGCCACTGTTAACCAACTTGATCTCATAGACATATACCGAACACTCCACCCAACAGCAGCCATGTATACTTTCTTTTCCAACACACATGGAACATTCTCAAGAATAGACCAGGTATTAAGTCATAAAGCAAGCCTTAACAGAATCCAAAGCATTGAAATATTACAAATTATCTTTTCTGACCATAAAGCCATAAGAGTAAAAATCAACAATTGAAAAAGCAAGGAAAAAAATCAAACATATAGAAACTGAACAACACCTTGCTCAAAAACTACTGGGTTATAGAAGAAATTAAGGATGGAATAAAGAAATTCACAGAATCAAATGAGAATGAAAACACATCCTACCAGAACCTTTGGGACACAGCAAAAGCAGTGTTCGGAGGTCAGTTTATAGCAATAAGTGCACACATCCAAAAAGAAGAAAGGGCCAAAATGAAAACATTAGCCCTACAACTCAAACAAGTAGAAAGAGCACAGCAAAAGAAGCCCTCAGGTGCCAGAAAAAAAGGAAATAATAAGAATTAGAGCAGAATTAAATGAAATAGAGGATAGAAAAACAATTGAAAGTGTTAACAAGACCAAAAGCTGGTTCTTTGAAAAGTCCAACAAAATCGATAACCCACTGGCCAGATTGATAAAAAAAAAAAAAAAACAGGAGATGAAGTAAATAACCTGAATAAGAAATGAGATGGGTGATATCACAACAGACTCAACTGAAATTAAAAGAATCATAACAGAATACTATGAAAAATTGTACTCTAACAAATTTGAAAACCTAGAGGAAATGGGCAAATTCCTAGAAACTCACTACCTGCCTAAACTAACACAAACAGAGGTAGAACAACTAAATAAACCTATAACAAAAGAAGAGATTGAAAAGGTAATTAAAAAACTCCCAACAAAAAAAGCCCTGGCCCGGATGGCTTCGCTGGAGAATCCTACCAAACTTCCAGAGAAGAGTTAACACCACTAGTACTAAAGGTATTTCAGAGCATATAAAAGGATGGAATACTCCCAAACTCATTCTATGAAGCCAGCATAATCTTGATACCAAAACCAGGTAAAGACACCACAAAAGAAGAAACTTACAGACCAATATCCCTCATGAACATTGTCGCAAAAATCCTCAACAAAATTCTAGCTAATAGAATTCAACAACATATCAAAAAAATAATTCACCATGATCAACTGGGACTTATACTAGGTATGCAGGGATGGTTCAACATTACAAAAACAATCATTGTAATCCATAACATAAATAAAACAAAAGACAAGAACCACATGATCTTATCATTTGATGCAGAATATGCATCTGACAAAGTCCAACACCCATTTATGAGAAAAACTCTCAGCAAAATAGGAATAGAAGGAAAATTCCTCAACATAATTGAGGGCATTTATACTAAGCCAACAGCCAACATCATCCTAAATGGATAGAGTCTGAAAGCATTCCCCCTGAGAACGGGAACCAAACAAGGATGTCCTCTATCACCACTCTTAGTCAACATTGACTAGAGGTCCTAGCCAGAGCAATTAGGCTAGAAAAAGAAAGAAAGGGCAGCCAGATTGGTAGTGAAGAAGTCAAAGTATCTCTATTTGCAGATGATATGATCTTATACACAGAAAACCCCAAAGAATCCACAAGAAAACTACTGAAACTAATAGAAGATTTCAGCAGAGTATCAGGATACAAGATAAACATACAAAAAATCAGTTGGATTCCTCTACACCAAAAAAGAGAACTTCAAAAGAAGAAATCACCAGATCAATACCATTTACAATAGCCCCCAAGAAGATAAAATACTTAGGAATAAATCTAACCTAAGACATAAAAGAACTATACGATGAAATCTACAAGACACTACTGGAAGAAACCAAAACAGACCTGCATAAGTGGAAAAACATACCCTGCTCATGGATAGGAAGACTCAACATTGTGAAAATGTCCATTCTACCCAAAGCAATCTACAAATACAATGAAATCCTGATCCAAATTCTAACGGTATTTTTTAATGAGATGGAGAAACAAATCACCAACTTCATATGGAAAGGGAAGAGCCTCCAGATAAGTAAAGCATTACTGAAGAAGAACAAAGTGGGAGGCCTCACACTACCTGATTTTAGAACCTATTATACTGCCACAGTAGTCAAAACAGCCTGGTACTTGTACAAGAAGAGATACATAGACCAATGGAACAGAATTGAGAATCCAGACATAAATTCATCCACCTACGAACAGCTGATATTTGACAAAGGCCTAAAGTCTGTTAATTGGGGAAAAGATAGTTTCTTTAACAAATGGTGCTGGCATAACTGGATATCCATCTGCAAAAACCTGAAACAAGACCCATACCTCACACCATGCACAAAAACTAACTCAAAATGGATCAAAGACCTAAATATAAAATCGAAAACAATAAAGATCATGGAAGAAAAAATAGGGGCAATGCTAGGAGCCCTAATCCATGGCATAAACAGAATACAAACCATAAGTGACAATGCACAAACACCAAAAGAGAAACTAGATAACAGGGAGCTCCTAAAAGTCAAACACTTATGCTCATCAAAAGACTTCACCAAAAGAGTAAAAACTCAACCTACAGACTGGGAAAAATTTTTTGGCTATGACAAATCCAATCAGTGTTTAATCTCTAAAATCTACAAGATACTGCAAAACCTCAACAACAAGAAGACAAATAACCCAATTAAAAAATGGGCAAAGGATATGAACAGGCACTTCACCAAAGAAGATATTCAGGCAGCTAACAGACACATGAGGAAATGCTCACGATCATCAGTCTTTACAGAAATGCAAATCAAAACTACAATGAGATGCCATCTCACCCCAACAAGGTTAGCATTAATCCAAAAAACACAAAACAATAAATGCTGGAGAGGTTGTGGACAGACTGGAACACTTATACACCATTGATGGGAAGGTAAAATGGTACAACCACTTTGGAAATCGATTTGGTGCTTCCTTAAAAAGCTTGAAATAGAAGTACCATACGGTGCAGCAATCCAGCTCCTTGGAATATATCCTAGATAAAAAAGAGCCATCACAGAAATAGATATATGCACACCCATGTTCACTGCAGCACTGTTCACGATAGCAAAAAGATGGAAACAACCTAGCTGCCCATCAATGGGCAAACGGATAAACAAATTATGGCATATTCACACAATGGAATACTATGCAAAGATAAAGAACAATGATGAATCCCTGAAACATAACATGGAGGAATTTGAAGGGCATTATGCTGAGTGAAGTTAGTTGCAAAAGCACAAACACTGTACTAGACCACTATTCTAAGAACTCAAGAAAAGGTTTAAACATAGAAGAAAACATTCTTTGATGGTTACGAGGGTGGGGAGGGAGGAAGAGGGGAATTCACTAACTAAACAGTAGACAAGAATTATCTTAGATGAAGGGAAGGACAACACACACTACAGGGGAAGTCAGCACAACTGAACGAAACCAAAAGTTAAGAAGTTTCCTGAATACAACCAACACTTCAAGGGACACTTCGAAGGACAGAGTAGCAGGAGCAGCGGTCTGGCGACCATGGTTTCAGGGGACATCTAGGTCAACTGGCATAACAAAGTTTATTAAGAAAATGTTCTGCATCACACTTTGGTGACTGGCGCCTGGGGTCTTAAAAGCTAGCCAGTGGCCATCTAAGATGCATCAGTTGGTCCCAACCACCTGGAGTAAAGGAGAATGAAGAACACCAAAGATACAAGGAAAGTATTAGCCCAAAGGACAGAACGGGCCACATAAACCAGAGACTTCATCAGCCTGAGACCAGAAGAATTTGATGGTGCCTGGCTACTACCAATGAACATCCTAACAGGGAACACAACAGAGGGTCCCTGATGAAGCAAGAGAAAAGTGGAGTGCAGAACTCAAATTGTAGTAAAAGACCAGACTTAGTGGTTTGACTGAGACTGGAGGGTCCCCAGAAGACATGGCCCCCGGACTCTCTGTTGGCCCAGAGCTGAAACCATTCCTGAGGCCAGAGCTTCAGACAAAGATTAGACTGAACTATGGGACATAAAATGATACTCGTGAAGAGTGTGCTTCTTAGCTCAAGTAGATACATGAGACTAAATGGGCAGCTCCTGTGCCGAGGTGAGATGAGAAGGCAGAGAGGGTCAGGAGCTAGTTGAATGAACACGGGAATTCTGGGGTGGATAGGAGGACTGTGCTGTCACAGTAGAGGGAGAGCAACTAGGGTCACATAGCAATGTGTGTATAAATTTTTGTATGAGAAACTGACTTAAATTGTAAACTTTCACTTAAAGCACAACCAAAAAAAAGAAAGAAAGAAAGTGAATTCAAGACAGGGAATGCCATAGTATATAAGAAAGTGTGGAAATAACCCAGGAGGCTAAAAAAAAAAAAAGTGTGCTAGCTGAGCAGCAAGTATAGAAAACAATCAGTCTAAATTAGAACAGAATGTTAGAGGGCTCCACGAATATGTTTTCAAGAAAAAGCCACCATAACACAAACTGCGCAATTGAAGACCAGGAAATAGAAATGTTTATGCCACTGATATATATATATTATCATATATCCAAGAAAAAAAAAAAAAAAACCCAAACCCACTGCCAATAGAGTTGATTCTGACTCATAGCGACCCTTTAGGACAGGTAGAACTGCCTCACAGGGTTTCCAAGGAGCTGCTGGTGCATTCAAACTGCTGACATTCTGGTTAGCAGCCAAGCTTTTAACCACTGCGCCACCAGGGTTCCTTTTATATTTATCATACATAATAGATTATAAAAATGTGATGCATTACTGATATGTTCTATACTATGATACAGATGATATGGCCTATTTACTTCTGATTAACCACACAAAAGGTAATATTTTCCAAGAAAAACATGGTTTAAATATAACACTTCCTAAAATGAAGCAGGTGACCACTGAGACAGTGGGAAAGCTGAGAAGGCAAAGGAAGATGCTCTGGAGTGCCATCTTTTAGGAGGTGACCTGAGGAAGAGCAGGCACAGAAGATTACAAAGGAGACCTGAGATCTAGAAACCGTGGATTTAGAAACGTTGCACTCTTCCAGAAAGGAAGGGGAAACGTCAGAAAGGAGAAACTTAGTGATTGCAGTCAGGACTGAAGAGGAGTCAATGGCTGGTACTTGGCAGCAACAGGTGACCTACTTCTATTCAATGAGGGGAGATGCCAACTTGCTGGGTAATTTGGAGTTGGAATGCAAAAATCATCACAATCGTCATGTTGCCCACTCATAAGAGGTGGGAGGGGGAGGAGAAACAAACCCCCTAGCCCTTATAATCACACTGGAACCCTGCAAACCCGGTTTAAGTTGGGGGAGGGGGGCTGGCTAGCTTGTATTTTGAAACCTGAGGCTGCATCTTGGAAGTAGGTGTACCCCATGCTGCATTAAAGCTTTTGCTAAATAATCTGTTCTTTTTGTAAGAATGTTATAGAAAATTACATTTCCACAGAGTTCACAGGTATCATTTTGCAGCGATAAGAAGTAGGGTTCCTGGCTGGGGCTCATGTAGTCTTGCTGCCTTTGATTATTTGCCACCTGACAAAAAGGGACAACCTGGGTTGAAGCATCCTGCTGTGTCTTCTGTAAACAATCCCATTATCACACAACTCAATGAACAGTATTTACCCTTGCAAGGAAACTCCCAACAGCTCACCACACTGCTTCTCAATAAAACTGCATCTGCCTGTGGTTTGTGAAGGCAACCAAGGCATGTCTTGCAAATGGAAGGCTTGGCCAAGAGGGAAAGGTAAATGTTCCTCTAGCTGGGAAGCCAGGGCATAATGGGGTCATTGCCATAGATTTTAACCCTCCAGGAGCCAGTTAGCTTCGCTTAGAGAAAAACCAAGTGATTCATGACCAGAGGCAGCCGTGGGCTCCGCTTTGGAGTTGCCCAGTGCTTGAATGAATTCTCACAGAATAGTTATTGAGCTTAATGGTGTATACAGTGGCATATCTAGAGTGTTTGACACCTCCAGCCAACCAAATTTTTTTTTTTAATCATCCTAACTAAAATCTGAATTTTCTCAATATAAATAGGCCTTTATTTTAGGATTATAATTTTCCTTCTCTATGGAGCTGTTGATTATAAAGGTAATAGTGGAATTTAATCTTGAACCTGTGTGTGTGTGTGTGTGTGTGTCTGTGTGCATACACATGTGCCTTGCTAATACTAGGAGGAAGAAAAAACAAAGAAGAAAGGTAAACCAGGCCTTAGAGATGATCCAGTGCCATTTCTAGAATGTTGAGGAAACTAGGATCCATAGGTTATGTAATTGCCAAGATTACGTAATTAATTGGAACAGAACCAGTACTGGAAGCTGGTCAACAGACTCCCAGGTTCAGTATTCTTCCTATTTCATTTTGCTTCTATCTATTATGGATCATACAGTTTTTCTGCACATGAGTACAGTTATACCACCTATATATTATATAACATTCCCCCAAAACAGCCTTCTTCCCCCAAGCAAGAAGTTTCCACCAAACCTTGAACAATTTATTTTTCAACATCCCTCCTCCAAACAATATAATTATTTTCAGTAACAACATTCACTTCTCTTGATCTTTCTTTTGTTCTAAAGCAAACAACAATTTACAAAGACATTTCAATGTCACAGGCATCATTCAGATTCAATCCAGTATCTCATGTATGAACTGAAAATTGCACTGACGAAACAAAAATATTATACCTTGCAGTTCACACTGCTTCCCTGTTTTAAATGTTAAAAACAAAATAAAAACTCCAAGTAGTCACATAGAAAAACATAACTGGTGTAATTCAAGTTTGCTTTCTTCATCTTTATAATCATAGTGGTAATGTTGTTTATTTTGCATTGACTGTTTAAATACAGAAATATATAGTACCACAGGGGTTGTGACCTGCATCTATTCTGAATCCTTAGAAATTTCTTCTTGGAACAAACACATGTAGCTGAGTCCCTGTGTGTTGGTGGCTGACTGAATAATTGAGTTTCCAGAATTAAATTCCCTGTAGAATACAATTCTTATTAAAGGATAAGTAATAAAAATTTGCTAATTTGAAGATTATACGTGTATTAGTAAAACTCAGCATTAACCACAGTAAGTGTTTAGAGCTTACACAAACAAGATTTTTTCGGGGAGGATTATTTTATCACCGGCATTTTTAGAATTTCCAACATAGGAAGATAATAAAAAGCATATCAAACTTTCAGTAAGTTTCATTATTGTCTTTAACTTCTCTACAAACAACCTACTCCCTTGATGCCTTCACCCAGCATGAGGACTCCCACTGCACCACCAGGTAAGTCCTCAAGCTTCAGAGGTACTTCCAAAGTGCTCAGTTGGCTTGAGACACGTGTGGTGATTGGGCTAGGAATTAGCGTGTGACACCAGGAAAACTATGTACCTCTGAGAAGATTTGGTGCAAAACCCCACCTAACAGAAGCAGTCCATATTGGATGGCTGAACCTTACCCAAACAAACCCTCTCTGTGGTAAAGTACATATGCAGGTTGCACTCAGGTTATACCTTCATGTACAGTGTGCTGTTAACGTATCTTAGAAACGCTTACAGTACCTCCCTGTACTAGAAGGATGACTAGGAACCCAGAGTAGTGGTCCCTTCCTTGAAACCTAATACCCTGATGCAAAATTATAATGTTAACAATAATAGTACCTTACTACACTTTCATAGTCTATAAAACACACATAGGTCCATTATAGAATTTGATTTTCACAAAAACTTTGTAATATAGGCCTTATTGTCCTTATTTTTCAGATCAGTAAACTGAGGCTCCAAGAAGTTGGGTGACTGACAAACATCAGACAGTTGGTACTCAAACCATGATCTTCCTTGTCCAGTGCACTTTCCACTACACCGCTCTGAAGTATGGTAACCATAAGGACTGCCGTAGACAAAATGCTAATAAGAGTGCTTATTACTGGCTAGGGGTTTACAGTCTGTTATTCTGTAGCAGGTCAGATTCCAGTACATTCAATGTACCAGCAATGACCTTTTCTATCTTGTCGTCCTGGAAGAGTCCTACACATCTTTTGAGATCTATATCAAAAGAAGTCTTCCTTTGCAAAGCCTTCCTTGACATGGAAGACAGTTGGTTGCTTTCTTCTTTGTGCAGCCAATGGATCTCATCACATCCCTTATCATGCTAAACTGTAACCCCTAATTTACATGTCTGTCTCTAAACTTGACTGTGAGCCCCTTACCATCAGGAGCTTTAGTTTATTCTTATTTGTGTCCCCAGTGTCTGGCAGGGTGTCTGGCACATATCAGCCTCAGAGTAAATATTAAACTCGACACATTCCAATTTCTGGGAAAAATATAACTGAAAATATTTATAATTGAAGGTGAGTCAGTGTAACATCACCCTCCTATGCTGAGACGAAGAAATCCACGCGGTTCTATTTGCTTTTTCGTAGAGATGAGAAGTCAGAAATATAGAGAGAGACTTACATCACTGACTCCATTTCCAAAACCTGCTATTGAGGATACAATAAAATTATCCTGGGAATGAAATCAATTTTCTATTTCTTAATGCTGCTAAATATATCTCCCAAACCAGTCTTACATCATATTAACATACTCTCAGATAATACAGGAGATGAAAGGGGTCTTTGAAAGTCATGTGGCTCAATTCCCTGATTTTACACATGAGGAAATCAAGACCTTGAGATGTTAAGTGACTTGCCTAAGGTTTCATGGTTGGTTAGTGGAAGGGCTAAGCTAGCGAGTACTTTCCAATATTCCTTGCTGCTTCCATGATCCAAAGGAGAATGAAGATGTGTAATAACAAAAGCAAAGTGCAGGGGCAGAGTACTCATCTGCTCAACCAGCTTCCTATCCACTCTCCCTTAAGAAAATAAAACGGATAAAAAAATTAAGTTAATCTAAAAAAAGAACCTACAAAATTAGAACTGACCACCTCCAATACTAGATGGTTATTCCCTTGACCAAATATGCCACAGGGTTCTTTAAAATGCAAATTTGATCCTTTAGAGAAATTAAAATTAAAATCCTACTCTCAAAAACTAACAACGACACATTTCATTGGGCAAATCTGCTGCAAAAGACCTCTTTAAAGTGTTCAAAAGAAAAGATGTCATTTTGAGGACTAAGGAGCTCCTGATTCAAGCCATGGTATTTTCAATCACCTCATATGCATTCAAAAGCTGGACCATAAATAAGAAAGACCAAAGAAGACTCGATGCCTTTGAATTATGGTGTTGGCGAAGAATACTGAGTATACCATGGACTGCCAGTAGAACAAACAAATCTGTCTTGGAAGGAGTACAGCCAGAATGCTCCTTAGCAGGGAGGATGATGAGACTTCATCTCACATACTTTGGACATGTTATCAGGAGGGACCAGTCCCTGGAGAAGGACATCATACTTGGTACAGTAGAGGGTCAGCAAAAAGAGGAAGACCCTCAATGAGATGGATTGACACACTTGCTGCAACGATGGCAGAGTTGCTGAGGATGACACAGGACTGGGCAGTGTTTTGTTCTGTTGTACATGGGGTCACTATGAATCGGAGCTGACTCAATGGCATCCCACAACAATAACAACACCACTCTCAAAAAATAAAGTTCACAGGACTTCCGGCAACATGGCGCTCTAGGCAGAAGCACCACACCGTCTCTCCACAGCAAAAATCCAAAAAACTAAGCCAAGCAGAGAAAACAGCAATCCTGAAACCCTAAAAACATCAAATGAAAAGATAAAGAACTCAGCCAAGCATCAAATGGAGTGAGAAAACTGACAGAGAACAGAGAGTGAGGAGAGGTTCATGCAGAGGTCCCCTATCAGCTAACGCAGCACAGATCCGCCATCTTTGACTCCTATCAGAGACCAGCAAATAGGGGGTACGAGAAAGCAGCTTCAGGGAGCTTCCAGCAGGAGACAGAACAACCAGTAATTGGCGATATACGCTTTTCCACCCCCTACCCTTCTTCACCCCCACTTGGCCTCCTCTGCTTCCCGCAGCCACAGTATCTTGGCAAGGAAGCACCAGCTGCTTGGATTCCACCCGCCCGTACTGACTGACTCCCTGAGTGCCATTTGTTGGCTGCTGGTGTTGCTTTTTTCCACTTCTTTAGATTTCTTCCTTACCTCTCACCACCTCCCCCTCCTTTCATTCAAATACCTGGTTCCATGTGCCATCTTTGCGTCTTCCTGGGGGACTGCGGAGCTCCGTTTGAGTGTGGAACTGCTTCCCGGTCTGGGCTGCCATGCTGGTGGGATCCCAGGGCTTTTGTTTATTTGTTTGTTTTGAGTTGTTTATTTGTTCTGAGTTGTTTGTTTTCTTTTCCTTTTCTTGAGTTGGGAGCCCATTCTGGCCAGGCAGTGCTGTGTGGCTTGGGACCCACCCCCTCAGCTTGAGCACACCTCAGAGGGATCCCTGAGGGCATTACTTTTTTTTTCCATGGGTTTTTTTTTCTGTTTTTTGGGGGGCTTTTCTTGTTCCTTTTTTTTTTTTTAATTTGTTTTTTTCCCTTTTTGTCTTTCTTCATTACTCAGTTTCTCGTCTCTCTATACCTTCCTTCTCTTCCTGTCCCCTGAATACCTGACACTAAATTCCTCCATGTCTTCTAGCCAGGCTGTACTGCAACATCTGGGAACAACTTTCCCAGACCTCGTACCACACCAGTGGGATCCCTGGGAGCTTTGCTATTCTTTTTTCTTTCTAATTTTCATTTATTCATTCTTTTCTTTTTCTCTTCTTCTTCTTCCCCTTTTTGTTTTTCCCCATTTCATACTCTCTCGTCTCTACACTCCAACGGCAAGCTTCTTTAGCACTCTTTTTTGCTTGTTTGTATGTTTTTGGCTCCTGTTCCTCTCTCCTCTCTCCCATACCCATCTTAGCTCCACACAATCACAGTCTCCCCTCCCCATCCTGCCTACCTGCACTGTGCGCTTAACATCACACCACCAAGCAGCACAGGCACGGCGTACTGGAACCTGCCCTGCATGGATTACAGACCCGCCCTGGTGGCTGCAGTAAGTGCCACAAACAACCCATCCCAGCAACTCCTCTTCAGAGAGACCTGCCCTGCTGTACCATGTCTGAGCGACTGACCCTGCAACTGGAGAAGGAGGCAAAAATATTGTGCCCACAGACGAGCAAACAACAAAGAACACACAGCCTGCCTGCTCAGACATAGCCAAATTTAAAAAGAAAAAACAGGACAACACAAACAAATCTACAATCAATAAATGAGAAAAATAACTACTAAATGCGTCAAAGCAGACAATATCAAAATATTTACAAAAACAGGACAGGATGGTTCCAATAGACATCCAAAATAAAATACCAGATGACTTTCCAGTAGAAGAAAAGGCACTAGAACTACCTTATAGGGAATTCAAATCTCTAATACTCAGAATTATCCAAGAGTTGAAGCAAAAAGCAGACAAAAATGAGGAAAAAATAGACAAATTCATGGAAAAGGCAGACAAATTCATGGAAAATACAGACAAAAAAATGGAAGAATTCAGGAAAATAATGCAGGAACAAAATGCCAAAATAAATTCACAACTAGAAATTATACAAAACAATCAGAAATCCAAAAGATAAACAAGATTTCAGAAATGGACAGTGTCATAGAAGGGCTGAGGAGCAGATTTGAAATGGTGGAAGACAGGATCAGCGGAATTGAAGACAAACACTTGGATACAACTCTGTTTGAGGAAAAATCAGAAAAAAGAATGAAGAAAAATGAAGAGACCCTGAGAATTATGTGGGATACAATCAAAAGCAAAAATCTGTGAGTGATCAGAGTTCCAGAACGGGGAGAAAACAAAAGACACAGAGAGGATCATTGAAGAATTGCTGACAGAAAACTTCCCCAATATCATGAAAGATGAAAAGCTGACCACCCAAGAAGCTCAACGAACCCCATGTAGGATAGACCCCAAAAGAAAATCACCAAGGCATATCATAATCACACTCACTAAAACCAAAGACAAACAAAGAATCCTGACAGCAGCTCAAGAAGAACAAAAAGTCACATATAGAGGAGAAACAATAAGACTAAGCTTGGATTATTCAGCGGAAACCATGCAGGCAAGAAGGCAATGGGATAACATATATAAAACCTTGAAAGAAAAAAGATTGCCAGCCAAGAATAATATATCCTGCAAAACTCTCATTCAAATATGATGGTGAAATTAGGTCATTTCCAGATAAACAGAAATTAAGGGACTATGTAGAAAACCAAGCCAAACTTACAAGACTTATTAAAAGAAGTCCTACGATCTGAGAAGAAACAATATCAGATGACAGGCTGAATATAGGACATGGGATTGTACTAGCCAGATATCAACCTAGGAAATGAACTCTTAAGGACTATGCAAAACCAAAAGAATTACAAAACAGAACCAGAGAGGTTAATCTGTAAATGACAATAGCATCAGAACAATAAAAAAGGGAATAAACAGTGTAGATATAGAACCTTCTAATGGAGAGGAAGTCAAGCAATACCAAGCAATAATAGACTGGTTTAAATCTAGGAAGATAAGGGTAAATTTCATAGAAACCACAAAGAAAGTTAACAAACCTACTCATCAAAATAAAGAAGGAAAACATAAAGTCTCGGTAAAAACAAAACCTACAAAAACAAAAGAAATGAAAAAAAGTCCACAAACAAAAGGAACTCAGCACAGGAGAGTAAGAGGAACAAAACTGGAGGACATTATGCTGAGTGAAATACATCAATCACAAAAGGACAAATATTGTATGAGACCTGTACTGTATAACTCATGTAAAAGTTTACACTCAAAAAGAAACAATCTTTGTTGGTTACGAGGGATGGGAGGAGTGGGGCGGGGGGGACTAAACAGATAAGTGGTAACTTTGGTGAAGGGTATGACAGTACACATTACTGGAGAACCCAGCACAACTTGTACAAGGAAAGGTCATGAAAGCTCCATAGACACTTCCAAACTCCCTGAGGGACTGACTTGCTGGGCGGAGGGCTGTGGGGACCATGGTCTCCAGGAACATCTAGCACAATTGGCATAACACAGTTTATAAAGACAATGTTCTACATTCAACCTTGGTGAGTAGCGTCTCAGGTCTTAAAAGCCTGTGAGCAGCTATCTAAGATACTCCACTAGTCTCACCCCTTCAGCAAATGAGAATGAAGAGAACAAGACACAAAGAAAAGATCAGTCCAAAGGACTAATGGACCACAGCTACCATGGCCTCCACCAGACTGAGTCCAGTACAGCGAGATGGTGCCCGGCGATCACCACTGACTGTTCTGACCGGGATCACATTAGAGGGTCCTGGACAGAGCTAGAAAAGGATGTAGAACAGAATTCTAACTCACAAAAAAAGACCAGATTTACTGGCCTGACAGACTGGAGAAACCCCGAGAGTATAGCCCCCAGACACCTTTTTGGCCCAGTGGTGAAGCCCCTCCCGAAATCCACCATTCAGCCGGGGATTGGATAGCCTCATAAAACAAAACAGGACTAATGAGGCACAGTAGTCCAGGGACAAGGACTAGAAGGCAGGAGGGAACAGGAAAGCTGGTGATAGGGAACCCAAGGTTGAGAAGGGACAGTGTTGACATGTCATGGGGTTGTTAACCATTGTCATAGGGCAATATGTGTACTAACTGTTTAATGAGAAACTATTCAGCAAACCTTCATTTAGGGTAAAAAAAAAAAAAAAAGAAAAAAGAATTATCTATGTGAGATCAAATTGACAACAGCAACTGAAAAGGTTTGATGGGCAGCCTAGGGGCCAGTGAGTTGAAGATAATGGTGATGAAATAATTTGGAAAAGGATAGTGAGAATAGCAGCACAACTGGAAGAATATAATCGATGTCACTGAATTGTACATGTAGAAACTTTCAAAACAGTGTAACTTTGGCTATGTATATTTTCACCAAAAAAAAAAAAAAAAAAAATGTCCTCAAGGTAGAGAAGGGAGAGTGTTGACATGTCATGGGGTTGTTAACCAATGTCATAAAACAGTATGTGTACTGACTGTTTAATGAGAACCTATTTATTCTGTAAACCTTCATCTAAAGTACAATTTAAAAAATTTTTAAAAAATGAAGTTTACATACATTTTGTAGCAAAGAAATTTATGTCACAAAGTGAGACAACAGGTGAGGCTTTGAAGGGCTTTGGAGTATAGTGTAGTTTGAGAAATTACAGTTGTTGATGTAAATAACCTAGATTCTAGGGCAGACAGCACCATTTATTTGTTCTATAACCAGAGACAAATCTGTAGCCTCATTGAGCCTTCCACATTTACAGATTGCTGACAGAAATACCTGTTTATTTTATGTTCCCGAGGAATTGTCACAAACGAGATGATGCATGTTGATATCATGTACTTCCTGATATGATGTGATCAGAGGGTACTTTATCTCTGTGGTCTTCGTCCTCAAAACCCATAACCCCAGTCTAATCATGAGAAAAGCATCAGGCAAATCAAAACGGGGGTACATCCTACAAAACACCTGGCAGGACTCATCAAAACCGCCATGATCATGAAAAGCAAGGAAAGACTGAAAAGCTGTCACAGACCAGAGGAGACTAAGAAGACATGATGACTACATGCAATATAGTATCCTGGATGGGATCTCTGATCAGAAGAAAGACATTAAAGGTACAACTAGTGAAATCCAAATAAAGTCTAGAGTTTAGTTAAGAGTAATGTGTCAACGTTGGCTTCTTAGTTTTGATGAATGTACCATGGTAATGTAAGATGTCAATGTTAGGGGAAACAGAGAGAGAAGAGGGGTGTACAGGAACTATCTCTGCAATTTTTTTGTAAATCTAAAATTATTCCATATTAAAAAGTTTATTTAAAAAATGAGAAGACAACTAGAAAGGCTTTCTAAAATGTAATAAACAATACACAAATGCTAGATCACGACTAGAAAGAACGTAGACCTGTGTTGAAGAGTTTTGAGTGGATTGATTTGATACAGCATTTTATCTTTTTGTCTGTTGCCTAGTTTGTTTTTCACTAGCAGATGTGCTGAGCAGAACTGTATGCTATCCAAGAAGCATTGTTTTCTGTTAAGCACATTTAAACACACTTGTAATGCAAAGAGCACTGGTTCAAAAATAGAGTACTGGTTTCCAGACCTGCTTCTATGCTGACCTGCAGTGGGAATTTAGACAATAATTTCACCTGGCTTGGTTTATGTCCTTATTTAAAAAGGGGGAGTAATCATGCAGTGGCTGTAAGCATTGAATTAAGTAATGAAGTGAAAGTGTTTTAACACTTACAAAGTGCTATATGCACTAGAGAGAATAGATTTCTGTCGAAATAGATTAATCTGATGCATCTTACATAGCAAAAGAGACTTTGCAGATATGATTAGGTGAAGGATCTTGAGATGAGGAGATTATCCAGGATTATCTAGGTGGGCCCAATGTAATCAGAGAATCGTTATAAGAATGAGGCAGGAGGATCAGCGACAGAGAGGATATGGTAATGGAAATAGACGTTAGAGTGATGCGAGGAAGGGGCCATGAGCCAAGGAATGCAAGAAACCTCTAGAAGCTGGAAAAGGCAAGGACACAGTCTCCCCAGAACCTCCAGAAGGTATGATTCTAGGACTTCTAGCCTCCGGGACTGTAAGGTAATAAATCTGTGTTATTTTAAGCCACTGTGATTATGGTAATATGTTACAGCAGCCATAAGAAACTAATACAATGACTTTATGTATCAATCAGCTGGGGTGTATTGAAGGATGCTGAAGGGTAGATAAGCTTAGGGATCCCCTTGCCTTTAAAAGGGGACTAAATGACGGTTGGGGTGATCACACAGTGAACTCCTGGAGGGAGAATGCCTGTGTCCAGAGTGACACTTGACACCAGAGTTAGTGGAGCCTATTGCTTGAAGGTCAAACAGGAGATGAGGAGGAGGGGAGCAAGCAAGCACTGGGACTGGGCCAGTGGCCAAAAAGGCCTGGTCACAAAGCATGGGGAGGGAAAGGCAACAGAAGCCAGAGTCTGAGGTCAGAGGATCAAAGGGCCAGGGAGATGACAGCAAGGGAAAATGATCAAAAGAGCAAACTGGGGGCACTTGGTTGAGTTCTTGAAGGTGGCTGACCTAAACTGTTAGCGTTTTCATATCTTGCCCTGCCCCCTCATGCCCTTTCCTATGTCCCCACACTGGTGAACAGCTCCCCTCTCCAACCAGTTATCCAAACCCCAGACCTGGGAATAATGATTAAAATCCCTTTTACCCCCAACATGTGTTATAAATTTGGAAACATTGGTTAAGAAATCTGAGGGGGCTAGGGGATCTGCTTTGGTTTTCTTCTTAGGGTACCCTTCATATAAAGGCAATAAAAGCAATATGCAACCCAAAGAACACTATTTCCCACTTCTCAGTTTGAAGATGTTAGGCCAGAACAATGTCTACTTCATTTTCAATTGCTACTCTGTGATCAATTTAGATTGAGCATCTTAGCAGCATCTTATGGTCTTCTACCGTATGGAGGAGTTCCTGGGTGGCACAAATGATTAAGTGCTTGACTACTAGCTGAAATGTCGGTGGTTCAAAGCCACCTAGAAGTGCCTTGGAAGACAGGCATGGAGATCTGCTTCTGAAAGATCACAGCCTTGAAAACCCTATGGAACAGTTCTACTCTTCACACATGGGGTCACCATGAGTCAGAATTGACTCGATGGCAATTAACAACAACAATACTATATGGAGGAATGAGGGGCACTGTTGTAGGCCAATTCTAAGTGGCCCCAAAATTCCCATCCCCTGGTGTGTACACCCTGTATAATTTCCCCCACCTGGAGTATGTACAGAACTTGTGAATATGATGGAATTTCAGCCCCACAATCAGTACGTTATAAGGAAAAGGTGAAGGGACTGGGCAGATATGATTAGGGTTTTCAATCAGTTGACTCTGAGTTAATCAAAAGGAAGATTATCCTGGATAGACCTGATCTTTAAAAAAAGATCCACAATGAACCCTTCCATAAAGGGAGAGATGTCAAGCAAGACACTTTGCAGCTGGCTTTGAAGAAGCAAGCAGCCCTTTTGTGAACTGCTGATGGAGAGGAACAGCCTCTAGGAGCCTAGAAGTGAATTCTGCCAAGGACTGGAATGAGCTTAGAAGATGACCCTAAGCCCTCAAAGGCAATGCAGTCAGACAGAAGCACCTTTTGCAGCCTTCTGAGACCCTAAGCAGAGGACCCTGCTAAGCCATGCCCAGACTCCTGACCCACAGAAACCGTGAGACAATAAATATGTATTGCTTTAAGCTGCTAAATGTGTGGTCATTTGTTACGCATCAATAGAAAAGTAATCCAGGCAGCACTTACGCCATGGAAGAATGACAGGGTTGCATGGCCCCAGCCAGGCCATCCTAGATCAGCACGCACCCCCTACCATACAGCCTGCTTCCCTTCCTAGGAGGATTGCTGGGAAAAAAGAGAACTCACACTCCTTACCAACATGAGACTTTCTTAAGCAAAGAAAATAGGCCATTAAAAAAAAAAAAAGTTAATTAGACATCAGTTCTGAGCCACAGGTGGTCGCCAGGAGGTATAATTACCTTCATCTTCTAACAATCTTGATGTTTTAAAAATACCCAACAAGGAAAGGGTCAGAAATAGTATCTTGGGAGGGATTACTGGCCGGGCAGAACAATTACGATTTGATTTTAAAGAAAGCACTGGTGGACGGTGCCAGCAGCCAAAGCTGTCATGGAGTCCCAGTCCTGATCTGAAGTCTCAGCTAAGACTGTCTCCATTAATCATTCAGACTGCTTAAACACTCAGTTTCACGATCTCGTGGTGCTTTTCAGGTCTCCGAGGAAGAATAAATTGCTCGTAGCTATTTATTGTCCTCCCACGATTCCTAGGAGCTCTATCCGAACACTTCAAGTGTGGCCCGCTAGGCCCCCCACGATCTGGCTCCTGACCACTGTTCCGGGCTAATCGGGAACCATTCTGCCTCTGTCACTGTCCACTCTGCTCACAGTGAACTTAGTAAGTTTCTTACACATGCCACGCCCTTGAGGGCCTCTGAGCCTTTACTGAGGCTCAGTCCTCTGCCTGGAACCCTGCTCTAATCTCACTCTCCACCAGCAATGTTCTTTCTCATCCTCCAGTCTCAGCTTCCCCTGGCTCACACAGTAAGGCCTCTCCTGATCTCCAGATGCTCCTTGCTGGACTTTTCAGAAGCCTGAGTGTTTCCCTTTTATAGCACTTGCTGCAGTTTGTCATTAGGTTTATTACTATTATTTTACACCTAACTTTACGAACAGAGGAGAAACTGTCTCCAGAGTGAGGCCTTTGTTTCTTGCCCTTTTCTTTTTGAAGGAGCAAAGAGTCCAGTCTGTTCAGACCCAAGTCGATTTAGCAAACATTGAGCGCCTGCTGTAGGCAAGGCCTGACCTGTATTAGGGAGGAGGTGCAAGGAGACGGGGTCCCTCCCCCTAGAAGCTGAACACTCCCCAGTGTCTTCACCGCTCCTTTCTTGGCCCACATCTCCCTCATCTCTCTCCTGGAATTCTACAATAGTTTCAAGCTTCCCTTGGCTTCCAGTGCCTTTTGGGTAAAATTCAAACTTCCGGGTGGCTTTGGAGGCCTTCCGTGATGTGGTCCCTTCTGCCCTCCCCACTTCCAAGCTCCTCTTCCTCCAGTAAGTTGCTCTCTTCCAAGCCTCCAGGCCTTTGTCCATCTTGCTTTATGCTAAATTAGAAATGTGTTATATGCATGTGTGAGTTAAATATATATGTATATATATGTGTGTGTGTATATGTATACACATACACACACATATGTACACATACACACACTTTAAGTGCCACTAAGCAAACCCCATGCTGAATCCTTCTAACATGATTAACCCAATCTTTTTGGTTTTGCAGTCTTAGTTTACGGGTTTGTCATCTCTTGCCTGGACAATTTAAAAAACACCCTCAGTGATTCTCCTACCTATGATATCCTCATTGGAATGCATTACATTCCCACCACTATAGCCATAGCTGGTATTGTAAAACATACATTTGATTGTATTTTTCCACACAATAAGAGGTTTGTTATCTCACTTAACAAGATTGGTGCCAAGGCAGTTCCACGGTTAATTCAACACTCAAGTGGGCCATAAAAGACCTGGGTTCTTCCCAACTTTCCATTCTACCATCTTCAGTGTGGTTTTGGTCCCCAAATTCATTCAGAAGGCTTCTTCTGCTTAAGGGTCATTGATCGAACTGTTGTATTATATGCTCATATACCTAAACCACTCACTGCCAGGAAAGGGACTCACATTGCCATGATTGCTGTAGATATTAACCAAGACTAACCCTCTGGAGCTGGGGAGGGGCTCCATTCCTGAATGCCTGGCTGTGTGGAGGATGAATAGCCAAACAAAACTGGGGCTTTGCTTGCCAGGCAGCCCTTGGTTGTAGGTGGGGTCTGATGAAGGGATAGATTTAAGCAGGTCCTCAAACAAGGTCTGCTAACCAACCCACAGGAAGAATCACAATACGTTGCTGCCTTCTTTATGCTACTAAAATACTTGTATAAACTTCTTAAGGCCCTTGTCACATTAAGTCATGAGTTTATGGTTTATCTTCCCATTTAGTCTATGGGTTCTTCACTGAGTGAGAACCACATCTCAGTTACCTCTTTATCAACAGCCCCAAATATGGTGCTTGGCACCAGGTAGGTACTCCAGTTCAACTCACGCTGAACTGTCCAAAGTGAGTATTCCTGTGCTAAGTCAATCTTGTACTTGCCATTGCTATAGAGCACATACATTTCTATCTATCATAAGCTTTGTTGAATTCACATACACTGTTATACCAACTGACAATCACTTCTAGACACCCTAGTAAAGAAGGTAAGGGACAATAAAACTTGTCTAAATGGTCTCATGTTAAAGTGCTGTTGAATTGATTTCAGCTCACATGACAGAGTAGAACTGCCCCATAGGGTTTTCTTGACTGTAATCTTTATGGAAGCAGATTGCCAGGTCTTTCTCCTTTGAAGCTGCTGGGTGAGTTCCAACCATCCACCTTTTGGTTAGCAGCTGAACACTTAACCGTTCACCAGGACTCCTTCCAAATGGTCTAGTAATGTGATATTCTCTCCTCTTTCACATATTCACAATCTGAAAAAACCCCGGTAGCAAATCGAAGAACACTTTCAACTTTATAAATAATGTTAAGAGATAAAGAGTCCATTGTCCCAGCACCAACTCAGATAAAGCAGATCATCTGGAGTCTGTCAGATATTAGAGCCTCAGGCCAATTACTTACTTCCCAAACTTTAATGACTCTTATTGGGAGCAGGAGTCAAGAAATCAAAAGACCCATTGCATTCTGCAAATCTGCTGCAAAGGATGTCTTTAAAGTGTTAAAAAGAAAAGATATCACCTTGAAGACTAAGGTGTGCCTGACACAAGCCATGGTGTTTTCAATCACCTCATATGCATGCCAAAGCTGGGCAATGAATAAGGAAGATCAAAGAAGAATTGATGTCTTTGAAAGACGGTGTTGGTGAAGAATAGTGAATATACCATGGACTGCCAGAAGAACGAACAAATCTGTCTTGGAAGAAGTACAGCCAGAATGCTCCTTAGAAGCAAGGATGGTGAGACTTCATCTCACATACTTTGGACGTGTTATCAGGAGGGATCAGTCCCTGGAGAAGGAAATCATGCTTGGTAGAGAGTCAGTGAAAAAGAGGAACTCCCTCAACGAGATGGGTTTACACAGTGGCTGCAACAATGGGCTCAAGCACAATGATCATGAGATGGCACAGGACCAGGCAGTGTTTTGCTCTGTTGTACATGGGGTCACTATGAGTCAGCACCGACTGGACAGCACCTAACAACAACAACATCCTTTTCAGGAAGGTTGGAATACACAAAAGTTTAGGAAGTGAAATCATCTGATATCCATTTTCTTTACCAGAAAACTAGAGAGTTCCATGACTGTTAAATCCAGAGGAGGATAAAGTCGTCTCTCAATCAACCACCATGCAGAGTACTTATAAACTCAAGGAATCTTTAAGCACCTTCCATGTTCCAGACATTATGAAAGACCCTCACTTGCATTACTACATTTTTCAGAGTTTAGCCTCTGCCTCATCTCAAAGTGAGAAATATCAAATCCAGTTACAGTGTAACTGATAAAATAATGAGAGTTATACCAACAAAACTGACATATACTGACTCTCACCACGCACCAGACATTATGATAAGCATGTTATCTGCATTATGTCACTTAACCCTCACAAAACCTTATGAGGTAGATTTAGTCCTTGTCTCCATTTTACAAATGAAGAAACCAGGGACTTAGAACAGTTAATCACTTGGAGTGATTGCTGGCAGTTGCACCAGAGGAAGCCGTAGAACCCAGACTCAGCCCCAGGTCTCTCTGACACCAGATTCTCCATGCTCAGACCTCCACACCTTGCTGCTTTCCTTGTAGCAGGGTTTACACATACTATCTCATTTAAAACTGAAAGTGAGAGATAGGTGAACTCTTTTAAATTAACACATGATGGAAAGACAAAACTTCTTACCTGTGGTTGTCTTAGGAGTAACCACTAACTCAAAACAAGACCTTGTACACATGTAAAGAAATAACACACCAACAGATGGGAAAATAATTGGAAAATATGGAGCAGGAAAGCAAAAATTTTCAGTGCCACTCCAGAACCATCCATGAGCATTCCAATCTCTACAGAGGATGTTCTCTATAGGGGTAGGACTAGTTTAACAGGACTTACTACAACTTAGAGGGAATGCCCTTTGTTGCTCTAATTCCATACTCAGCAAGGCACAGGGACATAATTATAAATGTAATTTCTAGGATGCTTCAAATATCAGAAGCAGGTTTCCCAGGAGGGAAAAATACATGACCATTCCGTGCATTGGAAAAATATGTCCCCAATTATAAGTATAAAATGCTGTGTATCAATATCATGTTAAAAGAATACAGCTTGTGTCAATTAAGTTAGTATAAGCTTATTATCATTAACCTGATCATTTCTGGGTAAATTAATCAAGCCCAGTCTCTATATGCCTGCTGGGCCAAGAAATAGATGTACCATAGCAAATTTATCAAATTAATAATATTAATATATAAGGCCATTTGGCAGCCAACTGGCTTTTTCCTGGGTCACCCACACTCCCTCACCATGCTTGCTTTCCTCTCATTGGAGAGCTCCAAGATTTCATATTATTTTCTCAGAAAACAAATGAGAAAAGTGATATTCAGAGAGATTTATTAACTGAGCTCTGCAGAGTTGATGTAATAAACTCTATAGGTGAAGGGGAAAAGGAGGCATAGTAGCCAAAATGTACCAAGTGACCTGGGGCACTCCTCTTTCCACTTGCCACGAGCTACAGAGTTCTCATCTGACACTCTGGGCCATCTGTTCTCAGTGCCTGAGAGGGGACAGCACTTTGGCTCTTTTTGACAGCTTTAGTTTTTACTCTCTCACATCTAAGCTGTTAAAAAAACTTTGAAATCCCTTACCTGCCTTCCCTTTCATCCTCACTAACATTCTTGCCCCTTTTCCTGCCTCTCTTCCCACTAAAGTCTTAAAGATGCTGAAAGATGAAGACCATAATTAGGATATGAGATAGTGGGGGGGGGGGGGGGGCGGTGGCGGAGATGAAGAATAATTATCCCAAAGATCCTCCACCCCATTTCCCAACTACTTATGGTATGTTTCTGGCTCTAACTAGTCTTTGATTCTTTGTCCTCTCCCCCCATGCTGACAGTATCCACCTTGCCTGTTATTTTTAGCTGGTACTTGGCCAGATCTGCAAAGTCCTGACCAAGGCTGTTGCTGAAGTGACATCAGTGACAGCATGAATCCCAGCAAGCTTCCTTTCCATGGTCAATTCTTCTAGACTTCCTGCTTCATTAATGTTAACAAATGGCTCTTCCTCACTAAATCAAATGCCAACAGACAGAGCTCCTACCCTCAAGCTTCCATTCCCCCTCTCCCTGACAGAGCTACCTGTAGAAAGAAGGATCTTGGCATTTAGGCAAGGATAGAAACACATGTTCTGGTTAAGTTGCCACTGACTTAATAAACTTTCTCTTGATGGAGTATTCACCAGACACATAGTTAGACTGTGTTGCCTTTTGCAATATATTCCATGCTGTGTAGCAAATGCACAATTCTGCAAATAATATTATCTTTCATTCAAATTCCTTTAAAATATAAAATAACAAGAAAAAATGGGTGTGTACCTGGAACAAAGCTTCCCTGGACCACCTCCTTGTACGCCCACCAGCCTTCATGGATTTTTGGTGAATTCTGTTGAGCTAAAGGAAAAATAAAGAAGAGATACTGAGATGGTGGCGAAGAAGTGCTGTGTCCTGGCTGTGTAAGCCATGAAATAACCCTCTCCACCCAGACGTCACACTACATAATGCAACAGCAACCCTCCACCTTCCCTTTTCAAACAGATTATTAACCTGTAAATATATTACCATCGATTTTATAAAAAGTACTTGAGATTTTTCAGTTGAAGAGAAAGACATAGGAATAGTATATTTAAGCCTATTCGAGTTATTTATCTCTGACTCTCCTCTTCTCCTCACCTGCCCCCTACATACACACACACATGCACACATACACACAGGAGCACATGCCTACATACATCCTGCTGCAATTGCAGAGGAGGCAGATCTGGTCCACTGGCCAGGCAAGAAGTTTACACGTACATGAAACCCTTGGGATGTGTAGCGAGAGGTAGGGAGTTTGCTGAAAGGGCCAAGTTAGAAGGAGGAAGTATACAATCAACCAGCTTCCCTAAGATGCCAGGAAAATGAAAAAATAAATAACCATGGTGGGGGCTTTTGACATCATAAGGAGAAAGAGTGGAGGACCCCAAGATATTACAAAGTATCATAGGAATCTGAGCGCTCATAGTGATGTGACCTCAGGATGATCCTTGACATTTATGACAGGTGAAAGGTGAATTAGGGCTATATAATTATATGTGGGTGTACACACTAAAGAAGAAATCCATTGCTGTTGAGTCGATTCCAACTCATAGTGACCCTATAGGACAGAGTAGAACTGCCCCATAGAGTTTCCAAGCAGCAGCTGGTGGATTCAAACTGCCAACCTTTTGGTTAGCAGGTGAGCTCTTAACCACTGTGCCACTAGGACTCCACACTAAAATACAGGTGACACTAAACTTGTATTGATACCTTTATTAATTAAACTGCATTCATAGTTCAGTTCTCAGTCATACTGAAGGAAAAAAGATAATCAACCATATTGGTAATGTAGCCAGTACATAGTAATTTCTAAACCTTTAGTTTATGTTCCTTCTTTAATTCTTGTTCTATTTTTGGCTTCTCTCTTCAGAGTCCTAGCCTTGAAACTCATCATTCTGGGTTAGAGAGGATGGGTACAAGAGAGTCAGTTAGAAAGCAAAGCTATGGGTAGGGAGATGATTTTAACTTTTTTTCCAGGAATTTAACTCCTGACTGAGCTTCAGTTGCTTTACTCCAAGTAACTTCCCACAGTAAAGAGAAGATACTTTTTATGCTATGACATTAAGACCCCTGAGGGTTTCAGCTCTGTGGCTGAAAGAGGATTTATGACATAGGTTAAGTAAAAGAGAAGCTTACGCCTTCTGGAGCTGACATCAGGGTTAGGGGACTTCAGAAACAAATGGGAAGGGACAAAGAACCTATTTAAAGCTCTGGAAAGATACCACCTTTCAAGTTGCCCAGCACAAATCTTGGGCATGAATACATCAAGGTATACTGAATTTCCTGGTACTCTTGATTTGCTATGTGGCTTGGATGGAGCTCAGATGTTCCCACAGCCTTTGAGGAAGGCACTGAAGGAGGCTAAGTTGAAAGCCAGTGGATCTGCTCTGGGGCAGCAGGCAAAGGGGGAAAAGATCTTAAAGCAGAGGCTGGAGAGGTACTGTCCAGCTAGGGAGCCAACTGCAAGATTCAACAGAGGCTCCTGGTATTTGCAGCACCAGAGAAAGACAAATCCAAAACAAACAAACCCACTGCCAATGAGTTGATTCCAACTCATAGCGACCCTACAGGACAGGGAAGAACTGCCCCGTAGGGCTTCCAAGGCTGTAAATATTTACAGAAGCCGACTGCCACATCTTTCTCCCACAAAGCAGCTCGTAGGTTCAAACCACTGACCTTTTGGTTAACATTCGAGCACTTTAACTACTGTGCCACCAGGGCTAAGGAGAAAGACAAAAAACAACAAACCAAACCTGCTGCCATCGAGCCGATTCTGACTCATAGCAACCCTACAGCAACCCTATAGTGACCCTATAGGACAAGCAGAACAGCCCCATAGGGTTCCCAAGGAGTGGCTGGGGGATTCGAACTGCTGACCTTTTGGTTAGCAGCCTTGGATCTTAACCACTGCACCACCAGGGCTCCAAGAGAAAGACAAGGAGATTTAAAGTCAGCCAGGGGGCCTTCAGGCCTGACAAAGTAGAGAAACCAGGTAAGTGTTATATGGTTGCAAATTTCACCAACTAAGTGGACAAAGAACATTACCCTTGCATCCAGAAGGGCTCTGACTATTTCTCTGGGACTTGACATTGAATGACCTACTCTCCTCCTCTTTCCCAATTATTTGAGGAGTCATGATGAGTAAGAAAGGGAATCCCAAAGGCTTAGAAATCCCTGAGATCAGATGTTACCTAAAGCGCTCAGGCCCAATGCCCCTTTTTGAAACATACATTTTGTAATGCCCATCTTGACTATAATGAAATAAATTTAATAGACAATACAACCTATTGGGAAAACCAAACATACAAACTGACATTTTGCTAAACTTTAGCCTAGCTCTGCTAGACATAGCCCAAATCCCGAGCCTGGAAAATATTCACATTTCTAAAAGCCCACAAGGAATGAACTATGGATATCACCTAACAGCTTTAAATCCGGGAAAAGTCAGGCCTGATTTTCCTTATCAAAGACAGGAACTTCTGGGTTTTATCAAAATTCAACCAAATGTTATCCAATCAGGATTGTTGCTGCCAGAGAACAAGTTAAACTGTAAACACAACCTTCTCTCTACTCAGAGCCAGTTGTTTGGAAAACCACAGTTCCTAGAGGGTGTTTCACTATTCCAAGCAAGGCTCTGCTCAGCACTCAAAAATTTTTTACAATTATTTTACAAAACTTTTTGTTTGTTATTTACACACAATATTTCAAAAAAAATCAATGTAATGCTTTAACTGTAATATAAAGGAGAAATAAAAGAAATGTAATTTATAATACAATAGTTTATATTTCATTGTATAAATACTGAAGCATGATACGCTAGAACAGAGATCGGCAAACTATGGTCTACTCGCTCCATATGGCCCACTGCCTGTTTTTGTACGATCCACAAGCTAAGAATGGTTTGAACATTTTTAAATGGTTGGAAAAAAACAGAAGGAAGAAGAATTTTCTGTGACACATAAAATTTCTATGAAATTTAAATTTCAGTGTAAATACATAAAGTTTTATTGGAACACGGGCACACACATTTATTTACATATTATCTGTGGCTGCTTCTGCACTACACCGGCAGAGTCTAATAGTTGTGACAGACTTATGGCTCGCAAAGCCTAGAATATCTGCTACGTGGCCTTTTATTGAAAGTTTCTGACCACTAATTTGCACAAATTTCAAAGAAGTTAGTCAATATAATCAATATAATGCTTTAACTGTAATAAAAAGGAGAAATACAAACAACATAATTTATAATAAAATAATATATATTTCAATATGTAAAGGCTTGGGTATGATGGACTAGAAGATAAAACGAAGTAGTCAGATACTTAACTGAAACAGGTAAAAATTATGCCATTGTATTGTACCGGAGAATCTAAAATACCACACGTGACACTGTTCTCAGTGGAGGGATTTTCCAAAACAGTGAACAACTCTTGGCAACATTTTTAAACACAAGAAAGTACCACCTTCCCTCGACTTACATAGTGTTTGCATCACAGAAGAACAAGACACATTAAAACTATGTAAGAGATACCTAGTGGTCATATGTAAAATGGAATTTGATTCTGGACTCAGATAAATAAACCAGTTTTTCACTCATTTGAAAAAGTCTGCTGGGCCATGGGATAATTTTTCATTCTTTGGGACTGTCTAATACATTGGAAAGCATATAGAATCTATGCTCCCATAGATCAGTGCTAATTGCAACATTTTCATTATAACAATCTCAAGCGTCCCCACTCATTTCCAAAAGAATCCCCCAAGGAACAGGGATGCATCTATTGACAATTGCTGACCTAAAGGGACTATTTATATGTAGTAAATGGGCTAGGCTAAAATTTTATGTTAAACAATAATCAAGGGTGGGGTGTCCTAAGAAAGATTTGTTATAAATTAAAGGCTATACCTCTTCCCATGGTGATCCTATTTGTGTCACAGTAGAACTGTACTCCATAGGGTTTTCAGGGCTGTAACCTTTCAGAAGCCGATCACCAGGCCTGTCTTCTGAGGTATCTCTCAGTGGGTTCAAGCCCCCAGCCTTTGGAGTAGTGGTTGAGCACTGAGTCGGAATCAACTCAATGGCAACTAACATCTTTTTCCCATGTTTACTTGTAGTGTCAAGCAAATTTGCCACCCCATCTGTACTCGAATTTTATTATACTTTTTCTTATTATTTGACCATATCCTTAAGTAACTGACATTTTTTACCGAATGATAAACCTGTGGGGAAAAAAGAGAAAGCAAAGATGCTTGGTCTTAAGTTGGCAAAAATGGAAAGTTAAGTCTAACAGATATCACCCATCAATTTTTCGAACTATGGTAGCTTTTATGTTCTATGACGCTGAAAGCTATGCCTTCGTTATTTCAAATACCAGCAGGGTCACCCATGGTGGACAGGTTTCAGTGGAACTTCTAGACTAAGGCAGACAAGAAAGAAAGGCCTGGTGATCTACTTCTGTAAATCAGCCAGTGAAAACCCTAAAATCACAACGGAACATTGTCTGATATAGTGCTGGAAGATGAGCCCCCTAGATTGGACAGCACTCAGAACACACCATGGGTGCAACAATGGACTTGAACATACCAATGATCATTAAAATGTGCAAGACTGGGCAATGTTTCATTCTGTTATACACGGGTCACCATGAGTTGGAACGAACTCAATAGTAACTAACAATAAAAACTCTAATAGAATCCTAAGATGATGAGGTTTTCAGGTTTCTAGGTATATTCATATTCTTTCTTTCATACACACACACACACATACACACACACACACACACACCCCTATGAGAAGACCTATCAATCTGACCAAAGCATCAGTTTAAGAAATTCCGTTTAAAAGGAAGACAAAAAAAGAAGTCCTCAGGTAAGACTGTTATTATTTACAACAGGATTACCAGAAGTCTCTAATCCACCCAGAAAGTTGTAAAACATTTTACTCTCTCTTCAGCTCTAATCATGGCTTCTGAAATTACTGCAGCCATTCAGAAGTGGAATTATGGAAGGTTTTAGCAGGTGGCAAGACAATCAGACTACCAGAGTAAAATCTATTATACTGACAGAACTGCAGAGTTCCCATTAGCTTTTTTGTCATGCATTGTGAAGGACCCAAATTCCCCCTCCAAAAATCAATCTGCCTGAGCAGGGCCCATCTGATGTCTATCAATTACAAACTATGATAGCTGCAGGCTAGACTTAAAGAAAATGAAGGCATTTTATGTAATATGTTTTCGAATGCCCTTGCATGCCCAGTCAGACCTCATACTGTTTGGCAATTTAGAAAGACAGGATGGCACATTTAAATGGCACTGCATTTAAAGTTCCGCTCCAGTAAGACAGGGTCTTAGTTTAGATGGAGCACCTAGAGAAGTGCCTGATTTTGATTTTAACACTGGACATTTCTTCAGCAGTCATCTTGTTGATGTTGACATCTGGATTTCGAGCGAGTGGAGAGTTGATTGAGAATTCCTCAGAGAAAACGAATGATCAGAGAGCAGCATTAGCTTCTGCAGCGTTCTCTGCTTCTCTTTGCCTATGGATTCTTTACTCAATGCACAACCAGCCCCTGGGAAAAACTCAGGTGTCTAATAACAAGAAAAGACATGCTGATGATCAAAACTGTCATCATTGCCAGATGAGGGGGTACACACAGCAAGGGCCCCTCTTGGACAGTAAAGAAAACATTTTTCAACTTTATTCTTCTCTTTTCAGTGGGGCAGTTTGAGGACTTGCGAGTTTCAAAACACACAGAATTTTAGGATTTCCAAAGAGAACACAGGGTTGCCCCAATCTCTTTTGGTACAGTTGAGGAGACTGAGAAGGGACATCACTGCTAAAAGTATGGGGTCTTAAAACAGAAGCTGGCAAACTTTTTCTGAAAAGGGCCAGATAATAAATACTTCAGGCTTCATGGACAATACTATCTCTGTCTCAACTACTCAGCTCTGCCAAGGTAGCACGAAAACAGCCATAGACAATATGTAAATGAATGGATGTGGCTGTGTTCCAATAAAACTTTATTTACAAAAACAGACAGAGGGTCAGATTTGGCCCTTGGGCCAGAGTTTGCTGAACCATGTCTTACAGCCAGAAAGGATTTTTGTCATTTAGTTTGCCTCCTGTTCAAATGTTTAGGAGTAAGCTACTTAAAAGAGAAAATCAGAAAGAATTTTGGATTACATGATTTTCCAATTACATGTAAATGATATCTGTAGAAAGTACGTGTAACACTGAATCTTTCCCAGACTTCCTGAAGCTGATCACCAGAATCTGCACTCAAATTCAGTATGGCCCTCCCCCCACTCCACTTCCACTGGGCTAAACCAGCAAAGTTGGAGGGGGCCTCATATAAACACCTCCCACAATCCCATCCTGGGTTTTCCAAACTAGTCATAAGGGACCTGAACAACTCCCAGAATCCTGTTAGTCCTCTCACAAACTCACGGAAGCACGTTTCTGCTGACTTCTGGGAACCTCGCCTGTTTCCACATACAAAGTAATTATATTTTCACACTTTAATCTTTTCACAAAGTCCCTGGGTGACGCAAATGGTTTGCACTTGGCTGGTAACCAAAAGGTTGGTGGTTCGAACCCACCCAGTGGCACCTTGGAAGAAAAGGTCTAGCGATCTGCTTCGGTAAAGATTACAGCCAAGGAAACCTGTGAAGCAGTTCTATTCTGCAACACACAGGATTGACACAATGACAACAACAGTCTTATCACATCACTTTGAGACTGGCTTTTACAACTCCCCTCTATATATTTTTCATTCCCTATAATTAGCTGCAAAACTTAGTTAAACTTAAATAACTTAGGTTCAGAGAAAATATAACTGCAAAATACCTATGAGTGGAAATTAAAATGGTCTCTTGACCTGGTAGAAAGCAAGATGCGAGAGTGCACAGGTGAGGCAGGAAAGGAAGTGATGCAAGAGAGAATGAGGAGTCCTCACAAAGGGCCCAGTGAGGGAAGGGAGATTATTTAATAACACTCTGTCACCAGTCAAAACACATCAGGCTGTAAAAATGTACATTTCAAAAATGAGCTACCAGGCCCTAGTACCATTATACTTGTGCTGGGGTAGTCTACAACCATATATATGGGAGAGGCAGTTAGAGGACAAGTGCTGCTGTGGATACTTAGTTTTAATGTCATAGTAGGAGTCTAGAACAGTTGCTTCCCTAAGAAACTGCTTTACTCTGCCTGAAGAGGTAACTGAGAAGGAGACATTGAGTCAGTTGGACCAGTGGGAACACCAGATGTTGGAAAGGGAAAAAATCCTGCTAATACTGGGTTCCCTTTCATGGCCAATTCTGCCCGCTAAGTGGGAAACTGAAACGTTGAGTAGAGCAAAGTCACCAGAGGAAACGTCAATGATCACCCTTGTTGTTAGCTGCCGTTGAGTTGGCTCAGACTCATAGTGACCCCGCGTACAACAGAACAAAGTGTTGCCCAGTCCTTTGCCATCTTCATGGTAATTGGTATGTTTGAGTCCGCTGTGATAGCTATTGCGCAGTACCTTCCAACTGACGTGAATTATCTTCAAGCACTACATCAGATAGCATTCTGTTGTGATCCATAAAGTTTTCATTGACTAATTTTCAGAAGTACATCACCAGGCCTTTCTTTCTGGTCTGTAAGCTTAACTGAAACCTGTCCACCATGGGTGACCCTGCTGGTATTTGAAACAACAGTGGCATAACTTCGATCATCATAGCAACACACAAGCCACCATAGTATGACAAACTGACGGAACAGTGATGGAACGACCACCCTAGTGTACTGCATTGGACCTGACAGGGAGATAGCCATCCCCGAGTGCTTGACTTTTACACCAACTGGTAGGGTGTCTCCCTCCTCTCTGAACCCTCAGCATTATGTATTATCCTATGTTCTGTTTCCATGTCACTCTTTGACATTGCATTGTGACTTTCTTGAGGTTAGTGAATGTGTTTTATTCATCTTTGAAATCATATTATTTATACAAAGTCTGGCACATGATACCTGTTGCCATCGAGTCAATTCCAACTCATAGCAACCCTATAGGACAGAGTAGAACTGCCCCATAGGGTTTCCAAGGAGCAGCTGGTGGATTCAAACTGCTGATCTTTTCATTAGCAGTATAGCATTTAACCACCGCGCCACCAAGGCTCTGGTACATAATAGCGCCCAATAAATTTGAATGACTCCTTGATAAATGTTTTAGGGAACTCGTACATTTATGCAAACATGCAGCCCAGTTCTATCAATCTTTGGGAGGTTTTAGACTATCTCCTAAGATTTGTAGGTGCATTGCCTATATTTTTAGTCAATGAGCATGTGGACAACAGGGTTTTTTTTTTTTTTTCCGGTTAGCTATCAGGCCCACCCTTGCTTGACAGGTGGGAGAATACCGGGAGCTGACACCCTGACTGCAGAATTCAAGGTCACAGCAAGCCCATTTTTTTAGTTCAATGTGTTTCATTTAAAGCTAATGGAGGAAAATGCCACAACAGAGTATTTACATCTCTGTCATTCTGCACTTTTTCTGAACCTGTGAGACAAGGATGAATGTCATTTCTGTCCCTCCACTCAATAGACCTCCACTTACCATAAAGACTGGACAAACACTTAGATCATCAAGGATTGCACTACTCACTGGATGACAATGTGACTGTTGTAGGCATAGAAGATGGATATGACCTAGAATCACCTTGCACATTGGACCAGATCCAATCCTGCTGACATCACAATTATATTTGCATTAGGAGATAAGGAAAGAAAAAATTGGTGGCATTGCAGCCTGAATTACTTTCACTGAAAAGGCTTAGAATAAGATCATGGCCAAGAGGCTCAAAGGTTTCAGGAGTTGAAAATCAGGAAAGTCCCTTATACAGCTGATTCCTAGCGTGGTATTCTAGAATTTCTGTAATTTGGACTTAACGCATATTCTGAAATCATTTCTCATAATCTTGACAAAGTTTCTGTTCTACCTGCTGTTACCAGTACACCAGATTTATTGCTCTCTCCACACCTTTGCTTCACCTTTTTTTTTCAGGAATTCACTCTTTATCTACTTCTAAACTAGTCTTACTCAAGTCTCAAAACCTTATCAATTCTCATTCCTTTCAAAAAACCTCTCCTGATAATTCCAACCCCACTGTGATCCCTCAGTTCCCTGAGTTTCAGAACTTTAGTGTCTTCCTCATTTGTCGCTTTCACTAATCCAGTACAAATTTATTGAGTACCTACAGTCATCAGGCAGTGTTCTAGGCATTGAGGATACAAAGTTTCTGCTTTCCAAGAACTTATATTCTTCTGGGAGGAGACAAAAAATAAGCAAATAACTGAATTACAATATAAGGAAAATATTAAATAGAGAAAATTACACTGCAATATAATAAAGGGGTGGGGAAATAGAGAATAACTAGGGGACCAGGTTAGATTTTGTGACAGAAGTGGTCTTTGAGTTGAGACATTTAATCTGAGATTTAAATGACAGAAAAGATCTGGCCTCTTGAAAATTAACAGCAATAGTATTTCAGGTAAAGATCTTAAGAAGGGAGGAAGGTGCTTGGAACATAAAAGTGGCCAATATGGGTGAGCCATAGTAGATGCAGGGGGAGAGTGGTTCAAGATGAGGCCTGATAATGTAGGTGGTGGTCCAGGAGACAGATGATGATGGCGTAAATTAGCATTGTGTTAGTGAAGGTAGAAGTGGATAGACCCTATATGTTTTAGAGGAAGAGTGAATAGGGCTTTCTGATGCATTGGATGAGGGAAGTGAAAGGCCATAGATCAAGAATAGCTACCACCCAACAACAGATACAAAGACCAATGGAACAGAATTGAGAATACAGATGTAAATTCATCCACCTATGAAGAGCTGATATTTGATGAAGGCCCAAAGTCCATTAAATGGGGAAAAGACAGTCTCTTTAACAAATGGTGCTGGCATAACTGGATATCCATCTGCAAAAAAATGAAACAAGACCCATACCTCACACCATGCACAAAAACTAACTCAAAATGGATCAAAGACTTAAATATAAAATTGAAAATGATAAAGATCATGGAAGAAAAAATAGGGGCAACACTAGGAGCCCTAATACATGGCACAAACAGAATACAAACCATAAGTAACAATGCATAAACACCAAAAGAGAAACTAGATAACTGGAAGCTCCTAAAAATCAAACACTTATACTCATCAAAAGACTTCATCAACAGAGTAAAAAATCAACCTACAGATTGGGAAAAAATTTTTGGCTACTACAAATCCAATCAGCATTTAATCTCTAAAATCTACAAGATACTGCAAACCTCAACAACAAAAAAATGGGCAAAGGATATGAACAGGCACTTCACCAAAGAAGATATTCAGGCAGCTAAAAGATACATGAGGAAATGCTCATGATCATTTGTCATTAAAGAAATGCAAATCAAAACTACAAGGAGATACCATCTCAACCCAACAAGGCTAGCCTTAATCCAAAAAACACAAAATAATAAACACTGGAGAGGTTGTGGAGAGACTGGAACACTTACACACTGCTGGTGGGAATGTAAAATGGTACAACCACTTTGGAAATCAATTTGGTGCTTCCTTAAAAAGCTAGAAATAGAAGTACCATACAATCCAGCAATCCCACTCCTTAGAATATATCCTAGAGAAATAAGAGCCGTCACACAAATATATATATGCACGCCCACGTTCACTGCAGCACTGTTCATGACAGCAAAAAGATGGAAATAACCTAGGTGCCCATCAATGGACAAATGGATAAACAAATTATGGTACATTCACACAACGGAATACTACACAACAATAAAGAGCAATGATGAATCCACGAAACATTTCTTAACGTGGATGAACCTGGAAGGCATTATGCTGAGTGAAATTAGTTGCAAAAGGACAAACATTGTATGAGACCACTATTCTAAGAATTCAAGAAAAGGTTTAAACACAGAAGAAAACATTCTTTGATGGTTACGAGGGTGGAGAGGGGAATTCACTAACTAGATAGCAGACAAGAATTATCTTAGGTGAAGGGAAGGACAACACACAGTACAGGGGAAGTCAGCACAACTGAACTAAACCAAAAGCTAAGAAGTTTCCTGAATACAACCAACACTTCAAGGGACAGTGTAGCAGGGGCAGGGGGTCTGAGGACCAGGATCCCATCTAGGGCAGCACATTTCATTTAGCCATCATGTCTCTTGGTCTCCTCTTGGTTGTGCCAATTTCTTAACATATTTTTAATTTGTTTTTTCCTATAATCCTATCCTCATGATTAAATTAAAAATATCTCAAGGGTAAATACTGTATCTTATCTACAATAATGCAAGGCATAGAATAGAGGCACTTAGCACAGTGTTTAATAAATAGTTGTTCAATAAATCTAGAAAGGGGAGAAAGACCTGTAAAGCTCCATTTAGAAATACTATGCACAAGTTTTATAGCAATATCTAGCCTTCAGACTACTGTCCACTTTTTTCTCTGAAATAGTCCTTAGACTATTGATAAATGATAACGGTAAGTGGTCCTTAGAATTTAAGAATAGTGTAACTCAAACAATAACAGTAACGGAACACAAAATAAAAGGGAAAAATTTATCTCCAATCTATGTAACTGTAGACAGCAGCTATAATCTCGTTTTCTGCTTCTTTCACCAAACATTACTTCTTAAGTCATTTTATCCATTCTTATTTTTAATGTGTTCATTATAGTCGTCTTAGTAGATGTGCCATAATTTACCAATTATTCCCTTCCTGTTGGCCATTTGGTTGTTTTACTACTGAAATTAACTGCTTCAAGTTCAGAGCTTGCCCCTTGCACCGCACCCCCTTTTAAAACCTTTCTTTACCACAGCATGCCAAAATCAGGGTCACAGGGCAGGGCATAAGCATATATGTTCATCACATTGTAAAAAAAATTATAGCAATTTGCATTGCTATAATAATGCAAATGATTATTTTTGAAAAGAAAATATTGTAATAACCTCAAGACAAATAATTATAGAAAAATGCTAATCCATTTCAAAATAATTTTGAATTCTGATAAATGGGCAACCAATCAGAAAGCATTACAACAAATGATTCTAATGAATGATTCTCTTCTGTCACAAATTCAAGAGAAAAAAATTCATCTAAGTCAGGACACACTTACTTGTTTTTTTTTTTTTACTGTTATTTATCAGCTTGGGATCAGGTATAGTTAGGTACAGATATATTCTCCATAAATACTGTAACATTCTTTGGTAGTAGGGTCTATTCATTTTTTTAAATAGAAAGATGAAACTTCAGTCTTCGAGAGTTCAAGCCCATGCCCAGGTTCATCCAAACCAAAAACCAAACCTTCTGCCATCAAGTCAATTCCGATTCATCCCACAAATCACAGTAATAAGGGGAATGTGTGTGTTGTACTCAAAATACTAAAAGGGTACTGATACAATGAACCAATTTTTAAACTACAGTTGATAAGAAATTATTGGAAATTCTTATAATCAGTGGCTTAGTCAATTGTGGGATTAATTTTATTTTTTAAAAACCTTTCGATCTCACCTAGTAGTTTTGAATGAGACTAAAATCTTGTACCTCTCATAAATTTGAATTCAGCCAGGTTAAATCAAAGGAAAAGAACAAATCAAGTAGAATTGTTAATCTGTTTTGAGAGGAAGTGAGAATAAGAGGAAATATACAACAATCTGGAGTTGAATCCCAAATATTTACCAGTAACCATATGACTTTAGGTGAATTATTTTATGTTCTAAAAGCTCAGTTAAAAACAAAACAAGAAATAAGCACAAACAAACAAACAAAAACACAAAACACCTCACTGCCATATGAAAACTGGGAATAACTACCTTGGAGAACGGTTTAAAATATTAAATATGTTAGTGCATATAAAACAATAACTTGTGTTCAATAAATGGCATTCATTACTTTTATTTAGTGTTAGTGGTGGTGGTATTAGGGATGGGGGATGAAGCTAGAGGCAGAAAAGGAATCTGGCAAAAAGAAAAAAGGTAGAAAATTGCTCAGAAAAAGAAACCAGAAGCTATGGCACACTTTTACTTAAATCTGGTTGAAATATTAAACAAAAAAAAAAAAAAAAGGGAAAGAAAATTGTGGCCAGAAGCAGCACCAGTCTGCACATTTCATCCTTTAAACCTCCTGAGCCAACTTGTAGAAGAAAAAAAGATATCCTTGCCTGACTGAGGGAGTGTTCAGGAGCCCCAGAGGGCACTCATGACATTTGCCAGCCAAATACGGTCACTGAGGAATCTGCAGGAACAGAGTGTGAGACTTGAACAGAAAAAACAGGAAAACAACTGACTGGGGAGCTTGTGCCAGGAGCCTGCACTTTTTGCTGAGGAAAAAGCCCAGACAAAGCCCAATACCCAAAGGAGCTGCAGAAGAAACAGAGAAAATGACCCAGTGGAATCAATCAGCCATGGTGGGACATAAAGCCAGATGCAAACCTGAGGAAAATACCACCAGCTCAACATCTTTTTGTTCTTCTTTCAGGTGAGGATCCACTTGGTATTTGCTGAGCAGGCACTACATGACAGATGCTGTCACTTACTTTGTAGGTTCAATGAATTATGAGCACATTTGAGGTGCCCAGACAAGCCAAACTACAGTTCCATTATTAAAATCACCAAGGCCAAAGTAGAGTTTGAAACTTGAATTATCTGGAGAGTTGCAGTTAGAAGACATCATCCTTCCACCTATCACAGCTGCTACTTCAATGAGGATGACTTGCAAGTTTATATTCCACACCTGGTTTTCTCATTCCAGTTTCATTCAGATCTATGTATCCAGCAGCCGCTAAATAGAGTATCGTTATTGTCCAGGACCTCAAGATCACCATTCTTCTTTACTCCTCTGACAAAGACTGTGCGAATAATCTACTAATATCCATTTTCCCCTTCTTCCTTAGCAAGAGGAAAAAAAAAGTTGTCTTTGAGTAAATTCCGACTCATGGCAACCCCACGTTTCAGAATAGAAAGGTCAATGGCTGTGACCTTTCAGAAATAGTTTGCCTTTCTTCCCCAGTGCCTCTGAATGGATTTGAACCACCGACCTTTCAATTAGTAGCCAAGTACGTTACCCATTTGCACCACCCAGGGACTCCTCTTAGCAAAAGAAGTCCTGGTCTGTAGCAGGGCACATTATTTCTCAGAATAATGACTACGTTTCCCTTGTAGCTAAATGTGGACAAGTGACTAAGTTCTGGCCAATGAGATGTTAGGGAAGTGTTGTTAAAAGAAATGCCATGCCTCTCTTCACCCCTTCCTGTAGGCTGGAGTGTGGACATGATGGCAAGACCTCAAGTGGCCATCCTGAACCATGAAACAAAAGCTTTATTTCTAGCAACAAGATAGAAGGGGCTGAGATCCCTGTAGACTGGAGATCCCTGTACTGCCTACATTTACAAGAAAGAAGTAAACCTCTATCTTAGAGTTTTCTGTCACTCACAACTAAAATTAATCTAAACTGGCCACACCTACCTCTAATACCCAAGAAGTTAAGACACTGGTTCTACTTCTGCCATAGCCCTAATCCATTCTCTCCTGCACATTTACACTCCCATGGCCCTCAGTAATTTCTTAACTGGGTAGTTACAACTGCCTAATAACTAGACTTCTTGTCTCCATGTTCCCTGCATCTGTCCTCACACCTACCCTACCATTAAGATTCTTCAGCCTAAACAACACTCTGGCCATATCTTTCACTACCCCTTCAAAATTCTTTAATGACTTCCAGTTATTTACAAAACAATGTCCAAATTCACTGACCATCATTCAAGGCTCACCCAGTAACTCTCCACTGGCTCCCTGTTGGTTACACAATGATGTGCAAATGCCCTGGTATGGCTTTCAATACCCTCTACGTGTGGTTAATTTACCAGTTTTTCAAAACTCACTCCAGTCTCCTTTGGGAGTCTTTTCTCTCTGCTCTCATACCACATTTAATATACTTTTGCCTTATCACATACTATTTTCCTTGAATTATCCCTTCGTAGGTTTGTCTTCCTGTGAGAACAGGTGCTCAACACATATTTTTGAGCTGAAGTAAATTTAGACATTTGTTTCTCACTGACTTACCCTATGTCCTAGTCAAACAGAACTCTCTGTTCTTGTTTATGTGTGTCGTGTGATTTAGTTTTCTTGGAACATCATTTTCTTCTCTACATGTCCAAAAATTCAAACATAAGCTCAAAGACCACTTTCTTTGGTCTTGCATTGAAACCTTCCATGATCCCTCCAGCTGCGGGGAGGCGGGGGAAGCTTCTTGGCATTTTATATATAATTTATTTCATTTCAATCCAATTCAATATGATTCAATACAATCCAAACCAACAAGTATTTAAATACTTTTGTGCACCTATTCTGGGTCTCTATTTTGGAGAGGTTCACAGTTCAACAAGAAAAAAAGAGATGTCTTTAACATATTCCAGGCTAATGTTTTTACAGATCAGCGGATAATTGTTTTGTCTGTGATTCCTTTTATCCATTTCCTTTCCCCTTCCATTGAGTTAGAAGCCATAGCTTTCCATACCTGCTAACCTTAGCGGAGGAAAGTTGGGGAAAAAAAAAAAAAAAAGAACAGAATATTGGATTTGAGTTCCAAAATAGGCTCCTGAAACTCATGGAAAAGGCAATAATAGTCTTGAGAGTTAAGTCATAGAGAGATATAAAACATGAGAAGTTTGAAGTGATTCCAGAGTAGAGGGTAATTAGGGAGATTGCAAGCCTTGAAAGTAGGCTTGGCTGCCACCTGGTAACTGAGCAAAAAAACAACAGAGTCTGAGTGGATACAACTGACTTAAAATCTCCGGTATCCCACAGGGATGTAGAAGAGACCCTGAAAGCTTCCTATTCTCCTGAGTTGGAACAAGAAGTGGTTGGATGGCTTGTCTGCCTTGGAGAGGTCAGGTGGGCTGAGAAAAACACAGAGAGTACGATAGGACAGGAACATTCTAGAATGGATGAAGTGTGGCTAGGTGCTAGTGACCAAAGGTCAGGAGGCTGCACAGCTTAGTGGAAATTAGTGTGGACAGATGTTAATGACTGTGGAGCACATGCTCATCGCCTATCCCTTTTGGGGGAAGGGGAAAGGCAAAACTTTAAACTGGACTCAGTGTTTACCTAAAAAGGACACAGGAAAAAGAAACACGGAAGTGATGAGTTTACATTAAATTATGTTTTCTTCCCTTGAGCAGGACTGACTTGAGAACTCAGTTACGTTTTGTTTAAAAAGAAAAAAAAAATTCTCACTCATTCTGTAAATATGACTTTGTAACTGTAAAAAACCATATCTTTTGCACAATATCTGTAATGCAGTGTCATAAATTCTATAAGGACATCAAGTTCTATGGGAACACTAAGAGCCACCAACCCCACTTAAATGGACAGGATTCATGAAAAGTAACACTAGAGAGAAAGAGATTTGAACTTTCCTTGAAAGGAGCATAGACATTCATGAGTAGACAAGGGCATTGCCATGGCACTTCTCTCATTTTATGTGTAGCTTCCGAAATCATATTTAGTCTCTCCCTAGGAACGGGACATGTAGGAACATTCTGATGTAGCTAATCAACACCCACCATTTAAGGACATCTGCCCCCAGAGTCTGGTTCATTTTTTTGTTGGGAGTTTTTTAATTACCTTTTCAATCTCTTCTTTTGTTATGGGTTTATTTAGTTGTTCTCTGTTTGTGTTAATTTAGGTAGGTAGTGAGTTTCTAGGAATTTGTCCATTTCCTCTAGGTTTTCAAATTTGTTAGAGTACAATTTTTCATAGCATTCTGTTATGATTCTTTTAATTTCAGTTGGGTATGTTGTGATATCACCCATCTCATTTCTTGTACCAGTTATTTGCTTCCTCTCCTGTCTTTCTTTTGTCAGTTTGGCCAATGGTTTATCAATTTTGCTGATCTTTTCAAAGAACCAGATTTTGGTCTTCTTAACTCTCTCAATTGTTTTTCTATTCTCTATTTCATTTAATTCTGCTCTAATTCTTATTATTTCTTTTCTTCTGGTGCCTGAGGGCTTCTTTTGCTGCTCTCTTTCTACTTGTTCCAGTTGTAGGGTTAATTGTTTGATTATGGCCCTTCCTTCTTTTTGGATGTGTGTGTTTATTGCTATGAACTGACCTCTGAGCAACTGCTTTTGCTGTGTCCCAAAGGTTCTGGTAGGATGTGTTTTCATTCTTGTTTGATTCTATGAATTTCTTCATTCCATCCTTCATTTATTCTATAACCCAGTAGTTTTTGAGCAAGGTGTTGTTCAGTTTCCATGTGTTTGATGTTTTTTCCTTGCTTTTTTCTGTTGTTGATTTCTACTTTTATGGCTTTATGTCAGAAAAGACGATATATTTTCGATGCTTTGGATTTTGTTAAGGCTTGCTTTATAGCCTAATATGTGGTCAATTCTGGAGAATGTTCCATGTGCGTTGGAAAAGAAAGTATACTTGGCTGCTGTTGCGTGGAATGTTCAGTATATGTCTACAAGATCAAGTTGGTCAATTGTAGCATTTAGCTCTTTCGTGTCTTTGTTGAGCTTCTTTCTGGATGTTCTGTCCTTCACTGAAAGTGGTGTATTGAAGTCTCCTACTACTATTGTGGAGCTGTCTATCTCTCTTTTCAGTGCTGTTATAGTTTGTTTTATGTATTTTGGAGCCCTGTCGTTGGGTGCATAAATATTTATCATAGTTATGTCCTCCTGGTGTATTGACCTTTAATCATTACATAGTGTCCTTCCTTATCCTTTGTGGTGGATTTTACTTTAAAGTCTATTTTGTCAGAGATTAATATTGGCACTCTTGCCCTTTTTTGAGTGTTGTTCACTTGATATATTTTTTTCTATCCTTTGAGTTTTGGTTTGTTTGTGTCTTTAAGTCTAAGGTCTGTCTCTTATAGGCAGCATATAGACGGACCGTGTTTTTTTTTATCCAGTCTGCCACTCTCTTTTTATCGGTGCATTTAGTCCATTTACGTTCAGCGTAATTATTGATAGGTATGAGTTTAATGCTGTCATTTTGATGTCTTCTTTTGTGTGTTGTTCACAGTTTCTTTGTTAACTTTCTGTGCTGAGTCGTTTTTCTTTATGTATTTTCTTTTCATCTTTTTCCTTGTTGTTGATTTTGTGTTTGCTGAGTCTTTTTATTTTTCTAGTTTTTCATTTTGACTTCTAGGATTGTTAGTTTCCTTTGTGGTTACCTTAATATTTACCCCTATTTTTCTACGTTTATACCACTCTTTTATTTCTTTCTATTGCCTTGACTTCGTCTCCACGTGAAAAATCTATGTCCACATTTTTTAAGTCCCTCTTTTTTGTTTTAATGTTGTCATCTTTTACGTATTGAGATCTGTTTCCCTATTTTCAGTGTTTTAGCTTTGATTTACTTTTGTGACTTCCCTATCTGGGTTGATATCTGGTAGCTCTGTCCTGTGTTCTAGTCTTGGGTTGTTATCTGATGTTACTGATTTTCTAACCAGAGGACTCCCTTTAGTATTTCTTATAATTTTGGTTTTGTTTTAGAAAATTCCCTAAATTTCTGTTTACCTGCAAGTGCCCTAATTTCACCATCATATTTGAGAGACAGTTTTGCTGGATATATAATTCTTGGCTGGCAGTTTTTTTCCTTCAAGGCTTTATATATGTTATCCCATTGCCTTCTTGCCTGCATGGTTTCTGCTGAGTAGTCCAAGCTTATTCTAATTGATTCTCCTTTGTAGATGACTTTTCATTTATCCGTAGCTGCTCTTAAAATTCTCTCTTTATCTTTGGTTTTGGCAAGTTTGATTACAATATGTCTTGGTGACTTTCTTTTGGGATCTACCTTATGTGGGGTTCGATGAGCATCTTGGATTGCTATCTTGTCATCTTTCACGATATTAGGGAAGTTTTCTGCCAACATATCTTCAACAATTCTCTCTGTATTTTCTGTTATCCGCCCCCCGACCCCTTCTGGTACTCCAATCACTCATAGGTTATTCCTCTTGATAGAGTCCCACATAATTCTTAGGGTTTCTTCATTTTTTTAGATCCTTTTATCTGATTTTCCCTTGAATAAGTTGGTGTCAAGTGCTTTATCTTCAATCTCACTAATTCTGACTTCCATTGCCTCAATTCTGCTCCTATGACTTTCTATTGAGTTGTCTAATTCTGAAATTTTATTGTTGATCTTCTGGATTTCTGATTGCTGTCTCTCTATGGATTCTTGCAGCCTGTTAAATTTGTCATTATGCTCTTCTCTAATCTTTTTAATTTCCTCTATTGTATGTTCTGCATTTTGCTAATTTCCTTCCTAATTTCTTGAAGAGTTCTGTATATTAATCTTTTGTATTCTGCCTCCGGTAATTCCAAGAAATTTTCCCCCACTGGAAAATTTCTAGATTCTTTATTTTGGGAGCTTGCTGAAGCCATCATGGATTGCCTCTTTATGTGATTTGATATTGACTGTTGTCTCCAAGCCATCGGTTAGTAATTATTTAATGTTTGCTTACTGTATCCTAGCTTCTTGTTTTGTTTTGATATGCCCAAATAGGCTGCTTGTGTGAGCTAGTTTGATTATTGGCACCTTTGAAGCTCTAATGTCCTGTTACCAGGTGGTTATATCTGTTACTAGGTGTGTGAGCTCAGGAGTCTGCCCACTCTTCCTGTATGGATTCAGCTCAGGTGCCCAGATAGATAGCACCAAGTGTGTGGTGTAGGCTCTCACACTACTAGACAGGCATGGGTGACTGGTGTAGGCACAGGCATCTGGCTGCAGCAGGGGAACACACTCTGAGCAAGGCAGGGGGCTGACGGCTGTCCCTGAGTGTCCAGGAGGAAGGTGTGTCCCTGATCCCTAGAGTACGTAGGTGGGTGGATTTTACAGCTGTACTATGAGCAGCTAATGCTGATGGCTGTAAGGACTGAGGGACACCTCTTATTCATGGACCCCATCACAGGTGGCTAGGTGGCGTAGGTGGAGCCACCAGTCCTCAGGCCCCTGCTGTGGGTAGGTGAAGATCCAACTTAATGGGTAGAGCAGTGTCAAATGTCAAGAACCTGCCACTTCACAGCTGAAACAGTTGAAGTTAGAGTTCCAGGGTATACCCTCTTGTACTGCAGTAATGAGGGCCTACACTGTTGAGATAGGCCCACACAAGTCTATGCAGGGGGAAAGGCACCAAAGTCCATGGATCCCTTATGCCTATGCCTAGGCAAAGGAGCTGTGCCTACCCTGGGTTCCTGGCTTAGGAGAGTCAGCAGTTTATTTTTCCTGTTTGTTCATTTGTTCACTCTCCAAGGCAGGGAGAATGGCTCAGAGCATGTGATGGATCCCACTTCTGGCCCAGGGGACTCAGCAGTTGAAGCAGCCAGTCTGGGACCCACTGCAGACCAGGGAGCAGGGAGGTAAATGGGAGAGAGGTTTTTCCCTAAGGGGGGTGTTTTTGATCTGTGCGGCAGGCTGTATGTAAGTACTTATCTTTCGCTGATCTAGGGCTGCTTCTCACTGGTTCTGGGTGGCCGCGCAGACTCTGTGGTGCTGGGCCTCTCCTGGTGCAGAAAACGCTCCTCCTGAGCACTACCACTTGCACGCCTCACCATTCACCCCCGAGCTGCTCAGGCCTCAAGGGCTCAAGCTCTTGCTGGGTCAGGCATGGCAACTCCTTGCTGCTTCCGAACCATCTCTCCCTCCCCCTGCCACTCAGTCTGGTTCCTCAACTCTGCCTTTGAGGTTCAGGGCTCTCAGACTGCCATATACAATTGAATCACTTGTTTTTTCGGGTCTTTGTTTTAACAGGGTCCACCAGAAGCATCTGACTACTCCGCCATCTTGGCCCCACCTCCTCTGGTTCATTTTTATAGTCTAAATAATGCCTAGTAGAATGCATTACTCCTAGTATGCGACCTTCAGAAAGTAGGTACTGAAAAATAAATGAGCGTTTCCTGTGTCCTTCAATAATTTTCAAAGGAAGTAACTTTCAAAGGAAGTAAGAAGTGATCTCAAAATTCAACACATTAACAAAATATATCTAGCTATCCTGGTTAAAGTGCTCAGCTGCTACCCAAAAGGTTGGAGGTTTGAACCCACCAGCCACTCTGTGGGAGAAAGATGCAGCAGTCTGTTTCCATAAAGATTTACAGCCTTGGAAACCCTCTGGGTTTCCTGCAGAGTCACTATGAGTCAGAATCAACTCAATGGCAATAGATTTGGTTTTATCTTGTAGTTTGGGTTGCCAGTGTGAATAAAAATGCTGTTCAAGGAAAATGTTTCCTGGACTTTTCAGAACATTTCAGTAAAAAGCTACCCTTGGATAGAAGGAAAAAAGCAAAGAAATATTACTTGTTGAGAAATGGTAGTCACAGAACCATTAGAGCACATTCCCCCTATAGGCAGTATGCTGGGTTGAAATTGGGAATAGGTGGAGACTTGAAAATAGATCTCATGCATGTTTAAGCACTCTATGCAATTATTAGTTAAGATGATGCTAGCTGCTTGTTATAGATTGAATTGTGTTCCCCAAAAGTATATGTTGGAATCCCAACCCCTATACCTGTGGATGGAGCCCTGGTGGCTCAGTAGTTAAGAGCTAAGGCTTCTAACCAAAAGGTCAGCAGTTTGAATCCACCAGCCGCTCCTTGGAAACCCTATGGGGCAGTTCTTCTCTGTCCTATAGGGTTCGCTATAAGTTGGAATCAACTTGATGGCAATGGGTTTGGGGTTTTTTTTGGTATACCTGTGGAAAAAGGAGCCCATGGCTCAACGGTTAAGCACTTGGCTGCTTAACTGAAAGCTTAGCAGTTTGAACCTACACAGCAGCTCCACAGGAGAAAAGACCTGGTGATTTGCTCTCATACAGACTACAGCCGAGGAAAACCCTATGGGGCAGTTCTACTCTGTCATATAGGTTCCCCATGAGTTGGAATTGACTTGAGGGCACATAACAACAACATACCTGTGGATATAATCCCATTTGGGAATGGGTTTTCTTTGGTATGCTAATGAGGTATCAGTATAGGGTGTGTCTTAAACCAATCACTTTTGAGATAGAAAAGAGCAGATTAAGCAAGCAAGAAAACAGACAAAGGGGGAAGACCAGGGAAGGCCCACACTCACTATCTGAAGACAACAGAGGCAGAGGAGTCCACAAGCCCAAGGAACCCCAAGGATGGGTGCTAGAGATGATGAGACAAAAATTTTCTCCCATATCTGACAGAAGAGAGCCTTCTCCGAGAGCCTGTGCCCTGATTTCGGACTTCTAGCTTCCTAAAATGTGAGAAAATAAATTTATGTTTATGTTCATTAAAGCCACACACTTGTGGTATTTCTGTTACAGCAGCACTAGGAAACTAAGACACTGCTGTAACAAAATCCATCGCCGTTGAGTCGATTCTGACTCACAGCAACCCGGTAGAACAGAGTAGAATTGCCCCATAGGGTTTCCAGGGAGTGGCTGGTGGATTTGAACGGCTGACCTTTTGTTAGCAGTCAAGCTCTTAACCACTGCTATAAAGGTAAACTCCAAAATCTCAGTAGCATAGTAGCATAGTTATTTCTCATGCACTTAAAATCTCTAACTGGTTTTTCTGACTGCTGTAAAGCTCTCCAATTCAGGACCCAGGCTCCTGCCATCTTGTGACTCTGCTATGTGCAATATATGACTGCCAAGGCCACCATACTTGTGTACAGAAGGGAAAAGAGCATGGAGGATCTCTTATGAGCTGTTTTTATGGCATACGCTTGGAAATGGTGCTCATCATTTCCTCTCACATTTCATTAATCACAGCTTAGTCACATGAACCTACCTATAAAGGAGGCTAGGCATGCAGTCTAGCTGTGGACTACACAGTGGTGTTTGACTGGCAGAACTGACTTAAACCTTGTAGAATCCTCCACATTCTACAGTCATGCAGAAGATAATCTGCAAGTTTTTCAGCCCCCTGAGGTGGATCAAGAAGAGGAGGAAGTATGTTTTGGGGAACACATAGCTAGGGTGACTATTACTCCTGATTTACCTAGGATATTCCAGTTGACATCTGCTGTCCTAGTGTAATTATTAATAGGGCCCTCTTTTTCTCTCAAAGGTGTCCTAGTTTAGACAATAAATTATATGGTCATAGCTGTCTTTGTCACATGCAGCTTTAGCCATTTAGAAGGTTCTGCCTGTAGGGCATTTAGATTCATGTCTGATCAACCGCACATGGACCCATATTCGGTCTTGTATGTATGTTGTCTAACCTAAATCATGATTGTACACTTTCTCCCTCCTCTCCCACACCCTCTCCCTTTCTCCTGCTTTCCTCGTCACCACTTGCCAGCTGATAAATCCAATAAAACCAATTCAACAGAGTACAGAAAAGACCCAATTACTAGAAACCTCATGATCCAGATACTCTCTTCCTTGTTTGTAAATGTTACATGAAAAGAAGCAAAAGTTAAGGACATGACCTCATTGAAGATTATCAGTGGCCAGGGTAGTGGATATGGGGGTTCCCCTCCTCTCAGTAAACTCTCTCCATCAACAAACATTCAGTTTTCTTCAACTTCCTCCTGTTCTGTACAGTAAGAATGGATAATGAAACGAGTTGTACTGTATAGTATTGATTATAATGAATTATAATGACCGTATAAAGAAATTACTTAATTATATTTAATTATCTTCTAAATATGGACCACCTAATTAAGAAAAATGAAAATATAACAGAATTATTGACATGGAAGGAGCTTTGAAATCCTGTTTTCTGTGCCTCTTTCATTAGATACAGAAACTAAAATAGAAAAAATGAAAGCCTTCAGAGGAGTTAACAGCAGGAATCCAGTACTGTGACCCAAGGCTTCTGGTGATCAAGCCAACAACATACATTTTAAGTAGGAGTTGTGAATCGAAAGATTTTTTTGTCAGTTAAGCAGATACCTAATTGCAGTTATCTGAGATTATTAGCTCAGTAGTTAGCAAAGGACAAAGTTTTCTAACAGCATACGCTGTAGTTCCACCAAAGGTGTCTGTATCGGCTAGGTTTTTGTCTCGCTGGATGTGGAAAAGGGATCCTGGAATGTGACGTACACTCCCTGCCTAGGAAAACTGAGTGGAAAAAAAGCACAGTTTGGCAAGTCCAGAGTTACAAATTAGGATGGGCTCTCCTTATTCTTTAGTCATCCACCTCCAGAACTCAGTGTGATGTACTCTCAAGGTCTAATCAGTTATAACCGATAGATAGATTATTATGAATGAAAAGAGAGAACGACGGGAGCCTGGTTCTCAGAGACCTCTTCCAGAAGCTAATCTCTACACGAACAAAGGCAAGTACTCTTTGAAGTGGCCATCTATCTCAAACAATAGATTTTCTCAAATTTCTGGGAATGCCAAGAACATCCTGGTTCTGTTAGAAAAGTTTCACACAGGCATACGATTACAAAACCAAGAAATGAAAAGGAAGCAAAAGCCCTTACAAACACATGCTATTTTATCACCCAGGCGACGCAGATGCTATTCCCGATAGTCACAGCAGACCCTTGACTTTCAGAGAAAATCACCACGTACAAGAGAGGAAAAATACACCAAGGATTATACAGAGCTCAGTCAATAAAATGCTTTCATCATCCTGGCCAGATTTCCCTGGACTGTATTTCGTTTAGAAAGTAAGCAAATGCTCTTTCATCATTAGGTTAATGCTCTGCAATTCTACAAATCCGCTTCCTTTGGAACATCCAGGGTCATGCAATCGTGAATTTCAAAAGGTAGGCCAAACCAGACACAGAAAGAGTACGTGTGCTGCTAATGTCAAATGCTGTGCTTTAACTTCCAAGGTCAAAAAGATAGGATTGGAGGGTTGGAAGAAGTTTGCATGAGATATACCAATATTGACCTTAGCTAAGTTTTTGTGACATTATTGTACTTCCCCATGGCTCCTAAATGAAAAGATGCTGGTCTTGGTGACTGTATGGTGTGTGATGGTGCCCTCATAGGGCCAGGGTGGCCTGCTATTAGGTTTTGGACTTGAGTTAAACTCAGAGGTGTTCTTCGCAGCCAAGATGCAGCCAAGGAGAAGAAATAATAATAATAGCTAACACTTAAATAACTTTTACATGTAGGACACTATTCTAAGCGCTTTATACATATTGATTCATTAAATCTCATGTCAACCCTCTATTGTTATTTTCATCATCCCCACTTTACAGATGAGGAAACCAAAACTTAGAGGTAAGTAGTAAGTTAAGAAATTTGCCCAAAGTCTTGCTGGTGGTAAGTGGTGGAACTGGGACTTACAGTCAGTTGGTTTGGCTCCCAAATCTGTGCTCTTAACCACTATGCTTATTTACTCTCAAGGGCCAGAAAAGAAAGAAAAATAAAGACCATCAGGTTCAAAGGACTCAAAATGGTGATAGAGTTAAGAGGTCAGGGATGAGAGAAATGAAACTAGAAAAGGCACAGCTGGGAAGCAAGTGGGCCCTAGCCAACGGCTGTGACCAGCTTTGAATACTCCTGGTTTAAAGCAAGGTTCAAGTGGACGTTCAGAGAAAAGGCCAACTCACTCCCCCACTGTTTTTCTCTTGTCAGATTATTTCATCACAACTATTCAAAACACTACATAGCCATTCCTGTGAATGAAGCTTTGCTGTATCACTGGCTAATTCCTTAGGATACATTTTCAAAGTGGAATTATTTGCATCAAAGGGGAAAATAACTGAACTCAATGGGCATTCCCACTTCAATCAGAAACAAGACGAGGATAACTAAAGCAAGCAAACAAACGAGAAGTAAAGGCCACCATTTATTCAGTGACTTTTAAAAGCCAGACATCCTTCTAGGTACTTTATATCTACATTTCACTCAATCAGAACAGATACACAGAATAGAAAATGTTGTGGAGATTAAGATTCAAAAACATTATAAAACTTAACCAAGATCATAAGCTAGTAAGTGGCAGATTCAGCATTTGAATGAAGACTATTTGATGCTAAAACTCATGGGCCTTGCTATCCACTGCCTGGAAGCTCTGGATAATGTAATAGAGGGGGAGTGGGAATAATTACCCTAACTATTGAAAAGGAGGGTGTCCTAGTTATCTAGTGCTGCTGTAACAGAAATACCACAAGTGGGTGGCTTTAACAAACAGAAATTTATTTTCTCATGGTTAGGAGGCTAGAAAGTCTGAATTCAGGGTGCCGGCTCTAGGAGGAAGGCTTTCTCTCTCTGATGGCTCTGGAGGAAGGTCCTTATCTCTTTTGAGCTTCAGCTCCTGGGTGATGTTCAAGTGACATGGCATCTATCTTCCCCTTCTCTGCTTACTTCCCTATGCTTAATCGGCTGTTTTAATACCTCAAAAGTGATTGGCTTAAAACACCTTTCACTGACATGGCCTCTTAACATACAAAGAAAACCCATTCCCAAATGGGATTATAACCATAGGTATGGGGGTTAGGATTTACAACACAGATTTGGGGGGACACAACTCAATCCATAACAGAGGGGAAAAAACATGGGTACATGTAGACAATGTCTTGTCAACTAAAATATATAACTTACCAATCAGCTAAAAAGAAACAGAAAGAGGAATGAAGAAAATTTAATCCAATAGAGTCACAAGGGAAAGGGAAAAGGAAGGAGGGAGAGAGAGAAATAAACAGAGAGAGGAGTGAGAAAACTCATATAAACAGATATCAAACTAATATGGAAAAATAAATGCAAATATATTGGTAATCACTATAAGTGTAAATCAATTAAATTCAACTATTTTAAGATACAGACTTTCAAGCTGGGTTAAAAAAATTACCTAGATTCTATATTGAATAAATATGCCTAAAATAAAACAGCTCAAAAAGATTAAATATTAGAAACAACCTAAATATTCATCAATATGGGATGAGGTCAATTGCCTTATATTCACATGTGGGAATACTGTACAGCAGTTAACACAAATAAATTCGTATCAAGAGAGACTAAAACATATATATTAAGAGAAAAAACAACTTGTAAAATACTTACAATATGAAATACATATGTATATGTTACATATAATTATATATGTATAATATCTGTATTTTAAAACTCACAAAGTATAAATTTTACGCATGCACGCATATGTAGTAAAGTCATAAAAACATGGATACAAACTAACTTCAAGAAAGTGGTCCTCTGTCTTGAGAGGAAAGGAGAGAGCTGAAAAATGGAATTGGGAGGGGATACACAGAGGGCTACAATTACGTGTGTAACATTTATCTGTTTAAATTAGCTGAAGAAAAAAATGGCAAAATATTAATATTTATTATCTAAGAATGGTGAGTGCATTGGTGCTTGACATTATATGCACAGTAGTTTTCTGCTACATAAAAAAATTAATGACTTCCGAATAGATAAAAGGAAACACAGATGACTGTGATAAAAATGTTATTAGATAACTTTAAACACCTATTTTTTAAACAAAAAAATCCTTGGAAGAGGTAAGAAAGACAAGTCAGTAAGACGGACAGCAGTAAGATCCTTATACGTTTCACAAGTGGTAAACTGAAGAGATGTCAGTTCTTCATAAAGTATAGTTTTAATGACATTCTATCAATGTCATCAAGGAAATTTTTAGCAACTTAAAAAACTGTTTCCAAAATTTATATTGAAGAACAGACAAATAAGACTTTTAAAAAAGAATACTGCTAGGGACGTAGACATGTAGATAAAAAAATGTTATAAAGTAACAATAACTAATATGGTGGGGTATTGACACAATTGGCAGACAGATCAATGAAATAGCATTGATGGTGCTGAAAGATTCTCTAGCATATTTGTAAGATAAAAACAAAAACAAAAGCAAAAAAAAAAAAACAGTTGCCATGGAGTCCATTCCAACCCATCGTGACCCTATGGAGTCCATTCCAACCCATCGTGACCCCATACGTGTCAGAGTAAGAACTGTGCTTCACAGGGTTTTTGATGACTAATTTTTTTCAGAAGTAGGTCACCAGGCCTTTCTTCCAATGCATCTCTGGGTGTACTCGAACCTCCAACCTTTTGGTTAGAAGCTGAGCATATTAACCATTTGAAACACTCATGAACTTCTTTAGCTGAGCATATTAACCATTTGAAACACTCATGAACTTCTTTAGTAAGCTATAATAGTGAAAATATCAAAATCAATAGCAAAAAGTACATTTTTTAATAATTTCTAGGAAAATTTGCTAGCTGTAACAAAAAAAATTGTTAGATTTTTTTCTTACAATGTAAGTTCTAGATGGATTCAAAATGTTAAAGTTAAATACAAGTGTAAAAAAAAAATCGTTGTTATGTTATTGTTAGTTGCCATCACGTTGGTTCAGACACATACTGACCCTAATGTACAGCAGAACAAAACACTGCCTGGTCCTGCGCCATCCTCACAATTGTTGTCATGCTTGAACCTACTGTTGCAGCCACTGTGTCAACCCATCTCATTGATGAATTCACTGGTTCACTGCTAAGTGAAATGTTGGTGGTTCGAACCCACCAGCCACGCTGCGAGAGAAAGATGTGGTAGTCCGCTTCTGTAAAGATTTACAGCCTTGGAAACCCTATGAGGGCAGTTCTACTCTGTCCTATAGTGTCGCGATTAGTCAGAATTGCCTTGACAGCAACAGATTTGATTTTTTTTTTTTTGGTTTAAGTTAATGTAGATTACTCTCTTCCCTTAAACCTAAAGGTTATCTATGCATTCTAGGCGGAGCAACAAACTAGCCTTCAGAGAACACTCAGAGAAACTGAAACAAACGCTGTCTACAGTCCTATGGGGAATAGATTGGAGCTTGGTTTACAACTAGTGTGCAGGCTTTGTAGATTACCTGATGAACTGGGGTCCCCAAAAGGAAAGACAAAGGAACCCTTTCCAAAAGATCAACACGAGTCAATGAAGACAAAGAGTTATGTAAATGAATGCTGAGTACACCCTTATTAATAATAACCAAAACTTTGAAATAACTGAATGTTAAACAATTGAGCATTAGCTAAATATATCATGGAACAACCACAGAAAGAATGTGTGGATTCGTGGACAACAGAATATGAAATTATGTTTTTTGATATTATTTAATGACAGAAAAATTCTCACTAAAAAACACTATAAAAAAGTAGGATACCAAAAAAAAGGTATAGAAAATATGAGCCTAATTTTGAGAAAGGACAAAGAAATCTGGAAGGAAATACAACCAAATGTTGTGAGGCTATTTCCAGGTGGTGATAGGCAGCGTCATGATAAACAGAGAAAAGACTGAAGTTGTCAAGGATTTCATTTTACTTGGATCCACAATGAACACCCATGGAAGCAGCAGTCAAGACATCAAACGACATATTGCATTGGGCAAATCTGCTGCAAAAGACCTCTTTAATGTGCTCAAAAGCAAAGATGTCACTTTGAAGACTAAGGTGCGCCCGATCTAAGCCATGGTATTTTCAATCACCTCATATGCATGTGAAAGCTGGACAATGAATAAGGAAGACTGAAGAAGAATTGATGCCTTTGAATTAGGGTGTTGTGAAGAATATTCAGTATACCACGGACTGCCAGAAGAACAAACAAACCTGTCTTGGAAGAAGTACAGCCAGAATGTTTCTTAGAAGTGAGGATGCCAAGACTTAATCTTATGTACTTTGGACACGTTATCAGGAGGGACCAGTCCCTGGAGAAGGACATCATGCTCGGTAAAGTAGAGGGTCAGCTAAAGAGAGGAAGACCCTCATCAAGAGTGACACAGTGACCGCAATGATGGGCTGAAATATAGTGATGATCGTGAAGATGGTGCAGGATCAGGCAGTGTTTCGTTCGGTTGTACATAGGGTCTATATGAGTCAGAACTGACTCAACAGCAATGAACAACAACTACAAGATTATAAAGAAGCTAATTTCTTAATTTTTATTTTTCCATATTTCCCAACATTTTGGGCAATATGTATTTATTTTTATGATTAGGATAAAAATGCTATAAAACATTTAAAAAGCAAAAATCCCCACTGTGTGCTGAGCTTCCTAGAACAGTGACCCAGATTTCACTGAAGACCCTGATAATTTCTCAATGGCTAAAATAATCAGTTTCCCCAACATTAATATTTAATTCCCAGACCTATAGATGGGAGCAAGAAAACTCAAAAGACAAAGACATTCCTGAGCATAATTTCTCACTCCCACACACTGGCCACTACGCTGCTGGCTAAACAATTTCCCCCCATTCTTACTCATTTTGACTCATGCATAAAAGATACATGTCAAATCAGAGAAACTCTTTTAGGGTGATTATTAACGAAGGGAGCCTGCAGTGTTACTTCAAGCCCCAGGCTCAGGAAACTCGGTAACACTTTGGACTCAATTTCACTTTGCTGCTGTAAATGACAGTGGACCTCACTCTGAGGGGCCTCATTTTATACACCAGCACTCCATGTACTAGGAAACCTTGAATACTGTTAACAAACCCAGAGACCCTCCCCATCATGCAGGGTCTTCCTAGTAAGACATCAGCTGTACAATGAATCTTGCCCTGGAAGGACCTGCTCTCTGCATAGCTAATGGGATGTCAGGAGTTTCCGCAAGAGATGCAGAGAAGAGGTGGCTGTGGAAAGGGATAAATGTTACCTGTGAAAGGTGAATGCTGTCTATTCTTTCCACACAACCAATGTGCTTCTGAAACACCACACAAACTCCTAATGTGCCAACATAGCTCCCTATGAGATGTCACTATTTACCTCAGAGGTATTGTGAATATCTCATGGGATAATGGAGGTGAAAAGTACACTGTGATCTTGAAGCAAGGTTCTAGGGTTCATCTGGATGCTAACTCTGGAGCTCATGGGCTGGGTCAGTGAAGAAACACATCTGAGCGTCTGTCCTTATAACAGCCTGAGGATCTCGTGGCTCTCCATCTGTCACATTTGCTCCGACCTACATTTCCTTTCTGGAACGTGGTGAATGTCCCACCTAATGAAAACAGGCCCTCCTGCTGTCAGGAAGGACTCTACAAGAAGGCTGTGAATACTGAAGCCACTCTTGAGGTTCACCCTTCAGCCAAAGATTAGACAGGCTCCTAAAACAAAATGAGACTGAATGGAGCACATCAGCCCAGGGGCAAGAACAAGAGGTCAGGAGGGAACAGGAAAGCTGGCAATAGCGAACCCAAGGTCAAGAAGGGAGAGTGTTGACATGTCATGGAGTTGGCAACCAATGTCACAAAACAATATGTGCATTAACTGCTTAGTGAAAAATTGATTTCCTCTGTAAACCTTCATCTAAAGTACAATAAAAAAAAGAATAAAGAAAAAAAAAAAAAAAAAAGGCTGTGAAAATGTCTTAAAAGGCTTGGCTAGATAATGACCAGGAGAATTCAGATCCTCAGATCCACCTTTTTTCCTCCATCCCTAGATATGCCTATCTTGAAATAAATTAGACTTCTCTTTAAAAAAAAAAGGTTCAGGCCACCCTGGCATGTCTAATCATTGAAACTAGGGATAGCAGCTGACTCCGAGCACAAAGTGGGCAACATTCTAACAGAATCTGATGCTTCTATCCCCACCCCCTCAACTCCATGACAGCTGGTTTCCTGTAATTAAAAATATATATTAACTATTTAAAATAATCTAAAAAGCTCTGACAATAATAGACACTGATGTCACCATCACCCTTTTCTGAAGAGAAGTTAACATTTTTGTCAAATATACTTGAATCTTTTTCTTTAAAAAAAAAAATTAAATATTACAGATAGAGCTAAAGTTCTACTTCTCATCCCTTCTTACCTCCTGTCCTCTCTTGAAGTACCTCAGTTATAACATAACATAAATCATCTGCATGCATGCTTTAGGTTTTCTAGCCATAATACCCATACATTAGTACTTGGTGTGTTGTTAAAGTTACATAAAGTGTATCAGACTTTTCTCATTTATCATACTGCAGACCAAATTCATTCGCTTTAACTGCTATGTGTTAATCCATGGTACAAATAAATGACATTGATTTGTCTATTCCCTACTAATAGTTAGATTTCCTACCCTCCACCTTTTTCTTTTGTTTGTTTGCCATTTTAAATTACGCTGCAGTGAATATCCTTGTGTATATTTCATTGTTTATGTGCTAGGATATCCTATTTTAAAAAATCTAAAATGGATACCAAGAAGTAGAACTGCTGAATTGTAGACTACACCTATCTTGAAATAAATTAGATGTTTCTAAAGTGGTTACAGCAATTTAAAGCCACCATATCCTTTGCCTACAGTTGATGTAATCAGATTTTAAATGTGTGCCAATGAGTTTGAAATGGTATGCTACCGTAATTTTAATTTTCCCTGACTCTCAGTGAGACTGAGCAAATTTTTTTCAGATATTTATGGCTATTTGAGTTTCTTCATCTATAAACAGGCTTGTTTATATGGTTTGTACATCAAATGGTTCATTAGATGGTTTGAATAATTCTAGTGCCATAGTATTAGAACCCTCCTAGAAAAGCTCAATCCATTTTCTCATCCCTCTGATTTTCAGAAGTTTTTTAAGGTTGAGCTCCAAATCGAACTTGTTGATATTCCATCTAGTACACTGGTTTTTCATTCAGGGATGACACAGAACAAGTCTGATTCTTCTTTCATATGACTGCTTTACAAATTCATTCATTTCTGCATACACTAAGTACTGACCAAGGTCAAGAATAAGATATGGGTCATACCATACAGGAGCTATGGTTTAGTAGGGGAGACAAACAACAAATCAGCTAATAACACAACAGCATGGTAAGCCCAGTGAAGTTAGTATGTATAAGACAGAACAAGGATGATTTCAATAAATATTCACTGTTTTGGCCACACCAGTTATTAAAATATTGAGATAGCTCAGTAAAATGTATCTGTGATAAACAGTCATTGTCCCAAGTCCCTTGTGTATCTCCCCCAATTGCCTGGCCACACTAGCCACTTCCAAGGATTTTGAGAAGTGTCCATCCAAGGAAGAGGAAGAATGAAGAGGTGGAGTTATGTGAGCTTAAAGAAGTGGTTCAAAGGGGCAGGGGCCGAGTATATCTGATGTTACTGTGAGGTCATGCTGAGTAAGAACAGAACTATACCTATCAGATTCAGCAATACAGAGATCACTGGTAACCTCGATAACAGCAGCTCTAGTGGACTGGTGGGAAGGGAAACCTGATTGGACGGGTTGACAAGAGAATGCTATTGGGGAAGTGGAAACACTGATTGTAGATAGATTGCTCAAGATTTTAAATGAAGAGGAGCACAGAGAATGGTAGCTGGAGGGAAACAAGAGGTCATGGAAGTTCTTGTTTGTTTGTTAGCAGGTGATCCTAGAACATATTTGTATGATAATGGAAATAAACTAGTGAAGAGGGATAATGTGGTGATTCAGGAGTGAAGGGAGATATAACTGCAGGAGTGAGGACCTTGAGAAGGTGAAAGAAACTGGGATCCAGACCAAAAGCACAGGGATTGGTTTTTGACAGGAGCAGAGACACTGTCTCCATAGAAATAGCAGGAGGAAGAAAAGAGACAGGGTACAGATGCAGATAGGTCATATTGGCAGTGAAAAGATGAAGGAGTTCCTGTCTGCCTCCATTTTCTCTGTGTTTAAGATTAAAGAGGCATAACCAGTTCTCAAGTACAAGAGCACTCAAGAAAAACTGACAAGCCAACACCTGGCATGACCCCACCATAACTACAAACAAACAGACAAAAACATTAACTCTACAGGAAAGTGGGTGCAGTGCGATGGATCATTTCTGTGTGGTCTTTCTAGCCGTGGTCTTGTAACTCCCACCCAAGCTGACTGGACAGCACTGTGTGATAGGGTAATTGTGGCCTATCAAAGGGATTGGTCAGTTTTGCCATACCACTTGGCTTGAAATGAGCCACCCCAGAGGCAGGAAAGAGAGGATCCCACCACCGCCAAGGAAGAACGTGTCCTTCGGACCTGGGATCCCTGCACTGAGATGCTCCTGGATGCAGGAGACAGACAGCGAGCTGTAACCCTGAAGACGGCAAGAAGCGGTGGCAGAGAAGTGGTAGCAGGAGAGACTGGCAGGAGAGACCACACAGTGTGTTTCCTGGCCCACAGAGGAAGAAAGCTGACTGCCTTTGGGCTGAGGCTAACTGGTGGAGTGTCTCTGGGTGTCTCTGGGCACTTATTGGCAGAGCTAAAAGAGTTTGTAACACTTGCCTGAGCAGGGAAGAGACTGAAGGCCAGGGAGAGGCGTGCCTGCAAGCATGGCTGGGAAGAGGCTGTCCTAATGAAGGAACTGTATCCTGAGCGTTCCTAAACCTGAATTATAACCCGTTACTTCCCTAATAGGCCTCATAATCATGAGTATTATCTGTGAGTTCTGTGTGGTCATTGCAATGAATTATTGAACCCAGCAGAGAAGTAGAGAGTGCCATGGGAGGGACGGTTGGTATCAGAACTGGTAAAGATGGTGGAGAGGTGGCATGTCTGACCTCTGCTTCATAAAAATCAGCATTGGGCTGTTTATCTTGATTCTCCTTCCCCCTTGTGAAGTTAGAGGAGATCAGACACTGCTTCCAAGCCGTTCTTACAGTGGGCAAGAGAGACATAAGCAGCTTCTAAACAAAGGAATCAGAGATCCCCTGTAGCATTTAAACCCCTTACAACCACCATTCCTGACACTTAAAACAGCCCCTTCCTGACAGCCTTCTCCCTATACCCTGCTCATCTTGATATGTTAAGAATCCCATTCACCCTTCAAAGTCCACCTCAAGTACATCTATTCCATCAAGCCTTTCCTAATATCCATCAATGGCCCCCATCACTGGTTCCTGTCTTGTTCTCCTTTGATTTCTCAGTTTTATTAAGTCACTTAGCAACTTCTGTCTTGTCTTATAGTTTTGTTAGGCTCTTTGAAGGAAATAATGACATCTTAATTGCCTACTATGCCTTCAAATATTTGTTGGCTGCACTGACTCACGGTCCAAACATCAGCCGTTCCCTAGTACACACGGGCTTACTTACTCTCTTTTGGGTCTAGTCAGACAGTTGCACAGCTGACTTATAACAGATTCCCACAAGCAGTCCAGTCTCAACAAGCCAGAGAACCATCTAAGCCAATGCAGCCATTCGCAGCCAGAGAGGCTCTTCTGGATGAATGTTGATGGTCCCCCCATAATGAGATGCAGGTAAGAGCTAGGTCCTCCTTACAGCATTCCTACTAGATGGGATGTTGCTATGAAAACATGTCTCTGACTGATTTCTGCAACACATGTAGACTTTTATTCCTGAACATGTACACAAAATGTCAAACAAAACATCTCTGACAGCCGGTGAGGCACCATCTCTCTATTCTCGTAGGCACTCTCACAAGGAACCTTGTATGAAAGCCTCACTTGAGGAAAATGAGACACTATGCCAGCAGCAGAATTCACCCAACCTTCTAGTTGGAATCAGGCAACTAAATTGTCTTTTAAATGGTGGGACACAGGGCTTAACTGGAGCCCTAAGCTGGGAGTACCACTGGACAGGAGTGTTAAGGCTTTGGGGCTTGCCAGATCCTGTCTCATTCATTCAAGAGCAGTGGTGCCTGAATGATACTTCTACCAATCTACATGTCTTGAATACCATTCATTTCGCCAATAAAAATTGTTTCTAACATCTCTTATGCTAATCAATCAAATCTCTAGGTATAGATTTAGATATGGAAAGTTGACTGTCTTGGCTGCCATTCAGATGTGGACTCCTGATTAGTGTCTTTCAAATACTACCTTCTGGAGTGCGTATTCTTTTCCAGAGCACTTCGAATGTGAGCTGTTCCTAAGGTATGATAATAGTTAACTTACACATATATAGTACATGGTTTACATAGGAATATTCTGAAGTAAATTACAGACACACAAATTAATTTCCTCCTTCCTCTCTCTCCCTCTCCTTCCTTCCTTTTCTCCTCCCTCTGTTTCTCTTCTTTCTTTCCCCTTTCTTTTTCTCGGTAATCTGTACTAAAGAGTAATGGAGTCTTGGGGATGAATCATATTTTAGAGTGCATAGCATAGTATTTCACTAAAAATTAAAATCCACAGACATTTCTGTTCTTCAAAATCCTTCCACAGCCAAACTGCCACCTTCAGCTCTCTTTTCCTGGATCCAGTTCCTTTCCTTGTAGAGTTCCAAATTACTTATCTATTCTGCCTCCCAATATAGCACTCTCTCAGCTCTTAACTTGTAACCCCAAACAAGCAGATTCTCAGGAAAACACAGGGTTTCCCAGGAACTGAAGCCACTCTCCTTAGAAGGCTGTTTGTGGAACATCTTTAATTACTTAATCGTGCCCCTGAGGTCTCCACCTCCTCTATTCTCTCACTAAGTAACATGACTGAGTATTTCTCCCAAATACAGTGTTCTCCTCAAGAGGAATGTTGGTAAATAAAATTTTCTCAACCTCGTTACAGATTTAGGAATCAGAAATCTCTCTTATTTAGCCTCAAACAGGGTCCAAAATACATCTCACTGCAGATATATACTCACTCAACCTCCACTCTCTAGGGACGCAGTTACTCTCGACATGAATGTAAGTACAATGGGGTCTTCATTTTTTTTTTTTTTTCTCCTGCTATCCACATGCCTTCCTAACTTCTTTTTTGTTGTCTCTGACTTTAAATTTTCATTCTAAGGTTCAGCCTAACGTGATCACCAGAATGGCTTGGAGAGATTTTGGAAACTACCCAAGAACCTCCCCAGACCTTCTCAATCAGAATCTGAGAGGTGACACCCAAGAATCTGCAAGGCAACTGAGGAGCTGTTGTTAGTTGGCGTCAAATCGATCCGGGCTCCTGGTGAACCCATGTGTGCAGAGTAGAACTGCTCCATAGGGTTTTCAAGGCTGTGACCTTTCAGAAGCAGATCTCCAGGCCTATCTTCCGAGGCACCTCCAGGTGGGATCAAACCACCAACCTTTCCGCCAGTAGAAGAGCACTTAACTCTGCGCTACCCAGGGAATCCTGGGCAAGTACTGTATACTTGTTTGTGTGTGTGTGTGTGTCTATATATAGACTATATATAGACACACACACACACATACACATGACATAGCCTCTGATTTTAGCTACATGACCTTGGACTAGTTACTTAACCTCCCCAGGTATCAGATTCCTTATCTATAAAATGGAGATTATAAACAGCATCTATAGAATAAAGACATCATGAGGACTAAACGAAACAGCACATGTAAAGTGTTTAGTGAGGTCTGCTACATAGAAAATGTTCAATAAATGTCAGCTGTTATAACTACACATCAGAGTAGATCTTCAATAAAGGTTGATTTCCTGGAGTATTTTTCATACACTTCTTGTCCAAGAAAATGGCCCAAATCGACTCCTTAAATACAACCAAATGTCTTACTTGAATTTGTTTCTCCAGCTTTTGGCACAGTGGCTGCCACGCATCGAGGTTCACTGAGTGTTTCCTGAATGCACGAATAATGGACTGATAAGGGAATTTGTATTCGTCTTCACTGCTCACCCACCCTGATGCTGCCCACGTCTCAAGCCTGTGAAAACCTCACTGACCACGGGGCCTTCACTCTGTTTCCAAACGCTGCAAACCAGCCCACAGCTCTAATCAAGAGCAGAGCTGATTTATGCTGCCTGCGGAGCAAGCCTGGGAGGTGGAATCCTCCACCGCTGAGTTATCGCTGAGTCCTTGAAAATTGAATAGGGAGGGAGAGTGAGGTATGAGGAATGAATGCAGAGCTACTCCCCGTCACAACTGATATGAAGTCCTTTTGCTCCGGCAGAGTATAGCTTTTTGTTGTTGTTAATATGAAAATTGTCTGAATGTTACACAAACACACAGCAAGTCCCATGCCTGTCTCCTACTGGATGGGCACCTTCGCCTGACAGTGATGGAGGAGCACACGGCCTGGATTTCTGGGACTTCATTAATGAACCATTACAGGCTGCATTATATAACTCTCTAATAATCCTTGGTGAATGACTACAGTATATAAAGCAAAATGAGTTTTCTTCCATTTAGTGGATATTGATTAAAGGGTTTGTTTTAAAATATTTAGGCTAACTTGGTTCTTTGTTTTATTTATTCATATCCATGCATTAATTGAGAGCCCAACAGCTCATAAAGATTGTATTAACTTGAGCGCCCTCTACTGGCTCTAAGCCAGAGTACATACTTGTTTTTGACCAAAACCAAACCTGTTGCTATTGAGTTGATTTGGACTCATAGTGACCCTACAGGAAAAGAGTAGAACTGCCCCACAGGGCTTCCAAGCAGCGGCTTGGGGGTTCAAACTGCCGACCTTTTGGTTAGCAGTCAAGTTATTAACCACTACGCCACCAGGGCTACAAAAAGGACAGCTATTTTTAGAAAGCACCGTGCTTTTAAACTCTAACATACAAGATCAACTACGAGTAAGGTAGAGAGACAGATCCATACTAAACCCCAAAATGTCTGCCTTCTAGTTTTATATATTTGGTGATGTATGAAGAAACACGGCCAGAAGACAGAAGACCTGACTTCATATGTCTTCTCGTCTGTAAAAGGAGAAGGTTGGGGCAAGACAGGCAAAGGCCCCTTTTCAGTTCTCTTAACTGCTGTGGTATGCAGATTGCCCCCTCCCTCCCTGCCCAGGAGAGGAGCCAGGTGGCTAAGGTTTAGTCCATATTCCCCCATCGAGTCAATTCCAATTCCGACTCACAGCTACCCTATAGGACAGAGTAGAACCGCCCCGTAGGGTTTCCAAGGAGCGGCTGGTGGATTCCAACTGCTGACCTTTTGGTTAGCAGCTGAGCTCTTAACCACTGCACCACCTTTTACTTTTGCTACGAAGTAAACAAAGGAGGGGGTAGAATTGTCATAATTCCTTGGAATTCTGACATGTTTTAACTTAAGACATACCAAGCCTGAGCACATATAAATAACAGGGATAAACTCTTATAAGGATAATTCTCACTGAAATGTGTTAGATCTTTTCTCCACTATGAAGGTTCTCTAGAATCCATAGAGTGTATCCCTTATGTAGCTATTCATACCTGTAACTGAACAGTTGGAATAAATCCTAACATTTTTCTTGTCTAGAAAAAAATAAAAAATAACCCTATGGGGCAGTTCTACTCTGTCCTACAGGGTCGCTATGAGTTGGAATCAACTCGATGGCAAAAATTAAAAATAAAGAACAGAGGAGGAAAAATCCAAAGCCAGACTTTAAATGCAGACTTTTTGCAGGCTCTTATAATTTGAAAAAGTGAAAGGATGAGGCTATGCAAGTCCAAGGGAAATCCAAGGGAAAACAGCTGCCTCTGATTATCTACACAGAAACATTTCCCTGCACAAAGTGGACCTGCACTGTGATCAGCAGCCCCGTGCTTCCATCAGTCTGTGCTGCACTCCCCTGCCCCTGGTCACAGTTCAAAGGAGACAATAGCTCAGGCAAGGTGAACTAGCATAATCCTCCATCCTTGAAATGAACATTTAAAGAAAGCTGGAGCAAGGCAGTGCTGGAGGGAGTCTTTGTCTACCCCAAGAAAAGCAGAAAAAGCCATATAAGTCAATGTAAAATCACTAGCGATTATCTGGCATCAAGTTTTAAGAATGAAAAGAAAAATATTAACTTCCTTACACTGAATTAGTCCTTTAGCCTACCAGGCAGTTTCAAATGCACCATTTCATTTGCTTCATAAAGCTATACTGAGGAGGGGGTGAAAGGAGCATCATGAGGCCCGTTTTGTAGAGGAGTCTGAGGAGATTATGTACCTTGTCTACAAAGATCAAACCACACAGCTAATAAATGCTCCCCATGTCTAGGCTATTTCCTGCTATTCAGAATCTCACTCTAATGGATTTTCTAAGAAAAACATGCAAGCCATTCTAAGGATATTAGGGTTATCTGTATGTATGGACATATATATGTACGTATGTAAGTGGAGTCCCTGGGTGGTGCAAACAGTTAACAGCTTGCTACTAAGGTTGGAGGATTGAGTCCACACAGAGGCATCTTAGAAGAAAGGCCTAGCAATCTACTTCCAAAAAATCAGTCATTGAAAGCCCTGTGGAGCATAGTTCTACTCTGACACACATTGGGTTGCCATGAGTTGGAGGTGACTCCATGGCAACAGGCAACTTGTAGGAGTCCAGACCTTTGTACGCTCCCCCTGAAACCAGCCTCCCGTGTCAGTCAGTCTTTGGCTATAGGCTGTCCCCTAAAGGGCACAGGAAGGTATATCCTCACTGTCTAGGCAGCTCCAAACTGGCTGAGGACAATTGTCTAGAGAAGGGGGTAGCTGTGAGCTAATACCAGCCAATCCTCACAGCAATCGGGCAAGGGGGGTCTGAGCACGGCACCAGTAGCATACACTACACTATTATTACATATGTATCATCCCATGCCTAGATCTGAGCTTTTTATAGGATCCCTAGCTAATTCAATAAGTACTGTTAAATTGAATCAAATTAAACGATCCAAATTATGGAGATTATGCAAAACCAATGTGAGTAGTTTAAGTCTCATCCACAAGAACAACAGCTCTGGAGGCAGCTCTCACATTTCTCCCCTCCACTGGCCCTCAAAATCACCAAGGCTACACAAGGTGGTAGCACGCCCCTAAATTCCTTGGCACGCTGATTACGTCTGAAGCTGACTTAAATGTGCACTTCTCTGCTTCCTTTGCTTCAGAGATTTTCCGGTGTTAATTACACCTACACATACATCCAGATATTTCATTGTGATGCAGATTATACTTGTTAAGTGCATGAATTATTCTTCGAAGGCAAAAGGAATAATGTTTCACCACTCACTGTGACATGTTTCCAAGCACGTGACAGATGCAGTTTTAAATGGTGTACTTTTTCTTCTCCTTGACATGCAAGGACCCAGATTTCAAGAGCTAGAAGATGTGAAGGCATTGCCTTCTGGATGTACTAATGTCATGCCTAGGTTTCCATCTCCATCAGCAAATACATGAATAAGTAATGTGCTCAGGTCCCAGTACCTGCTCAGATTAGATTGTATCAGCAGCCTTACACTCAGAAACACCATTAGGACAAATCCCTAGGCACCCAGGAGGGAGAAAGGAGAGCTGGAATGGTCATCAGTAGGAATGAGGGAAAGCATTCTGCAAACTTTAAGGCATTTTACAAAGATCAGTTATTATTATTGATATTAATTCTTCGACCATCAACCTATGTTCAATGTTCCCCAAATTCTATATTCCATGACCCCACATCTCCTTCTGAATTAATCAGTCCCTTCAGAGACTTCTGTCCTAGACACCAGGGGTGAATAAAAAGGCGCCCAACCAAGCTGAGTGACCAGCTCTTCTCCTTCACTTTCATCTGGTACTCTCGCTTATTGGTAGGGACCAAAATTGTATCAGAAAACAAATCCCAGCAGGTTCTAGGGGAGCCACAAGAGTGAGGGGCATCTGGGAATCATCTAAAAGGGGAAAGGGGCCTTAGACACCATCATCATCATCATGAGGTCAAGAAAATAAATGCCTAACAACTAGTTGAGTTTGAGAAAACTCACGTGTATGAAAAAAGTGGATCTACTGCTCCAATTCACCAGACTTAATTTTAGTTCTATCAGGACCATAAGATATTTGAGAAAGGAAGAAAAAGGAAAAAAATAAAATTCACTATTTGGTACAGGTAATCCACAAAGTAATTAATCTCTCACATATGAATTTATAGTAATGGAGGGGGGAAAATACAGACTCTGATTTTGGAGAGGCAAATTGTTGAGCAGGGCCTGGCAGACTACAGGCCACATATGGCCCTCTGCCTGTTTTTGTAAATAAAGTTTTATTGGAACACGTCCATTCCTTTACATATTGTCTATGGCTGCTTTCATGCTACAAGGGCAGAAGTGAGTAGGTTCAACAGAAATCATCTAGCTTGCAAAGCAGAAAATCTTTACTATCTTGCCCTTTACAGAAAATGTTTGCTGACCTCTGCTCCCGCCAAACTCTGGGATTGAATACTTGCTCTATCAATTATTAGCAGTGTTACCTTGAGAAAGTTCTTCACTATTGTCATGGATTGAATTGTGTCCTCGAAAAATATCTGTCAGCTTGGCTGGGTCATGATTCCCAATATTGTATGATTCTGTAATCTGATGTGATTTCCTTATGTGTTGTAAACTCTATCACTATGATGAGGTTATATGTGATCTCCTTATGCGCTGTAAATTCTATCCCTGTGATGAGGTTATACTGATGAGGTTTACAAGATTAGATAGTGTCTTAAGCCAATCTCTTTTGAGATATAAAAGAGAAAAGTGAGCAGAGACACATGGAGCCTCATACCACCAAGAAAGCAGTGCTGCGAGCAGAGCGCATCCTTTGGACCTGAGGTTCCTGTGCAGAGAAGCTCCCAGACCAAAGGAAGACTGATGCATCACCAGGACCTTCCTCCAGAGCTGACAGAGAGAGAAAGCCTTCTCCTGGAGCTGATGCCCTGAATTCGGACTTGTAGCCTACTGGACTGTGAGAGAATAAATTTCTCTTTGTTAAAGCCATCCACTTGTGGTATTTCTGTTAGAGCAGCACTAGACGACTAAGACAACTATCATCATGATGAGGGAACTAACACTACCTACTACATAGGGCTGATGCAAAGATTAAATGAGTTAAAATATGCAAAGTGCCTACAACAATATCCAGCCCATATTAATATTTCGATATATGTTAGCCATTATTATTATAAATAGCATGAAACAAGCCTCCTTCCTCTTCACATATATCTTACTGGATTTTCTGCCAACAGGACCACTTAGACACCTCTCTGCCATTTTCCATGGATAAATTTGGAATGTCTTTCTGACAAAACTGACTGTAAATGCAGACAGATCACTTTCTCAGTATTCCGCAGCAGCAACGCAGATAGAAAAACTTTTTTTCCTTTTCCTCGTTTTATTCCTGGAAGATGACTATGGCCAAAAGCTCATGCAGAGATTGTCAACCTCCTCCCTCTGCCTCCTCCTAAAATATTCAATGGCCAGTCTAACAACTCTGCTAAAAAAATAGCGGGTTTGTTTTCTCTACTAATAGTGTTTTCTCACCTTTAAAATCAATACATATGATCCAGGGGTTGTGGTTTAAAACATCAACTCTGAATTCCTAAGAGGGCTTATTAGTGCCTACAGATGAGCTATGTTCAACACCAAGACAGCCCAGCCTCTGTAAGGCAGGAACATAAGGCAGAAGGTAAAATTAGTATAAGTTGTGAATAACCCACTTCCTTGAGAAACACAGGCAGATGAATATATTACACCTCTCTCTCTCTCTCTTTTTCTCTCTCTGTCTCACTTCCTTTTTCTCCCCTTTCTCTTTCTGATCAGTGTTCAATAATAAAAAGCCCGTGTTCTGAGTAAAAAAGTTTATATTGATCTCCACATGTGCTACAGTCTGGCCTTGGCTCCATGGAGGAAACATGTGAGGAATAATCTCTGTCCTAGGGAGTTAATAATCCACTTGGGAAGCCAAGCCCATGAAAAGTTAAATAGCAATTAATGAGTTCAATGACAGTGCAAGACAACAATAGAAAAGATACTACCATGTAGTAAGTAATTAGTTGCTAAGTGCTTTCTGCAGATAGTTAGCATTATAGAAATTTCAGAGGGGAATAAGATTCTCACGACATATGAATTTGTTAAGAAAATGGCCCTCCTACTTCCTCTTACTGAAGGAAGATAAAATGCCAATGTTAAATATGTATTTATATTTCAAGTGAGTAATTTAAGGTGTTTTACTTTAAAATGAACATTAATTGACTAGCTTCTCAGGCTAACAATGTGCACTGACCAGCAATTTGAACATTGTTTTCCAACAGCTTCAGTCATAATGCTTTTGGAGGAAATGTGTAGGCTGGACCAAGGGATCCAGATGGAAATCAGGACACATGGTGTTATGGATTGAATTGTGTCCCCCCAAAATGAGTGTCAGTTTGGCTGGGCCATGATTCCCCAGTATTGTGTGGTTGTCCACTATTTTGTAATCTGATGTGATTTTCCTATGTGTTGTAAATCCTACCTCTATGATGTTAAGCAGGCAGGAGTAGAGGCAGTTATGTTAATGAGGCAGGACTCAATCTACAGGATTAGGTTGTATCTCAAGTCAATCTCTTTTGAGATATAAATGAGGGAATTAAGCAGAGAGGAGGGGGACCTCATTACCACCAAGCAAGAAGAGCCAGGAGTGTATGCATCCTTTGGACCCAGGGTCCCTGTGCTGAGAAGCTCCTAGACCAGGGGAAGATTGATGACAAGGACCTTCGCCTAGAGCCCACAGAGAGAAAAAGCCTTCCCCTGGAGCTGGCACCCTGAATTCAGACTTCTAGCTTCCTAAACCATGAGAGAATAAACTACTGTTTGTTAAAGCCATCCACTTGGGATATTTCTGTTATAGCAGCACTAGATAACTATATAAGCACTAGACACACGGTATGGCAAAGTCTTGAGGACTCACTCCCACAGCCAAAACACAGGGATGAGATCAGGTCCAAAACAATATCAAGGGAACTTAGAGTTGATGGATCACAGCAGAACTCAGAGAACAGCCTCCATGGAGTCAGTATGAATGAGCAGGACAGTCTGAATTCTAGAATGTTCTAGAAAGACCAAGCTGAAACACCTGTGACTGAATCTCCTGAATGAAGCTTCTCTATCACATTCACCACTATAGGTATCCTTACTTCCTAGACATTCAGGAAGGCGCTTTATTCCCAGATATTCTACCAAATTCAAGTTTAAACATGCACCCAGATTTCTGTTCTTTTTGGATCACTGGACCTCCAATTTTTAGTGATTCAGTGATGTGCTTGTATAAACTCCATAGCATAGTAGTGAAGAATATGGCTCTGAAACCAAACTGCCTGGGTTCAAGTCCCAGTTCTGCCACTGTGATCTTCAGCAAGTTACTTATCCCCTCTTAACCTCAGTATCCCCATCTGTAAATGGGCAGGATAATAGTACTAAACTCATAGTGTTGTCCTGAGGGCCAAATGAGTTAATACATGTGAGGCATTCAGAACCATCCCTGGCACACAGTAGGCACCCAATCAGTATAAGCTGCCATATTCTGTCACTGTATTCCTATAATTACTTACTCTACCAGAGACAGGAGCAGCCCTGCCTCCTTCTCTGGGACCAACACTGGTCCTATAAAGGGGATATAATGAATCAGAGCTTACCTTGATTCTAGCCCTGCACGTATCTTGCCCAAACCCTGGTTTCAGCAACAGAACCTAATTTTAGTAACTTGATTCTAATCTTCTTCCACTTTTCAGGTCCTGGTATCAGAGTACTCCAGTTATTACCGGGTGGGGACCTATTTGTGTTGACTCCATGTTTAATCACTCTGAGAACTAGGCCGAGCCTTTGCATACCAGATCATCTGGATCCCTCTAATGTTATGAGATCTTTTGTGTGCCAGTATCGACTGAATGATGACTATGTGGCTACCTGGACATCTTCCACTGTCGTGTTAAGACCTTCCCCAATCACCTCCTCTGCTTCCAGGAATCTGACTCGTTTCCACGTCTTCACCGTTTGTGGCTTGGCATCTACACTACCCAAGTGCTGTCAGAGTTTGCCTTATGGCAGGTAGCTTCAAAGGCTAAATCACCTACTCCCATGCAGACATTGTGGCAAATACACAGAGTTTCTTCCAAGTGTTCTCAAAAGAGCCAACCTCTCTGAATCACCTCTTGGTTACTTGGTTTGAAAAAATGAGAAGACGACGGTAAGGTTCCTTTCCTGGGAACATCTATTCCTGGTGAAACTCCAATCGGCATTAAAATAGGGAAAAGCAACCAAAATACAACTGCTGCTTCACACACAAACTAAAGCCTAATACTTAGTATGTACTGCAGAACAAAGTGGCTGAACAGCTCTTCCACAAATCGCTCCACAAAGCTTAGGTATGTGGACTTGTGAACCTATCCTATGAGAATGAGGTCACAAGAACTTCATCGAAAAGAAAAGAGAACTGCAACCTCTTGTTAGACATCTTTCAGCAATCACGTAAAAGCGAAAAAAAAAACAAAGGACATCTCTGGCCATCTACACACACACACACACACACACACACACACACACACACACACACACACAAGTCAAGACAAAATGCTGGACATTCATTTCCAATCACCATTGAGAAGACCTCAGACCCAGCGCAATAACTTGCAGCTCAGAACACATAGCACGAGTTGTATTAGAAAAAGAAAGCCCGTCTCCCAGACAACCATACTGGTACTGCTGCACACCTGCGCTGTCCTCCCATCTGGAGGCCTCCAGGAACCTGTAGGCAAGAAGCTGATCATTAGGAGCCTTGACCTGCTCCGTCCTCCTCCACTTCTCTGTGCCTCTCTCAGAATTTAACAATTGTTACCCTAACACTGGGAGCAGCAAACTAAAATCTTTACCACAAAGACACTACCTACTGCTTTTTATTGTATTGCAGATATTTCTTTAATCACACTTCAATCTGAACTATCCGAACAGTCATTAACACAGCTTGGAGAGGGAGAAGAGTAAGAAAAAGTTAAAAAACCAGAGACAATGAGTTGCAAAGTCAAATTTGTGTAAAGAACAGACAGATGCTTTGGACTAGGTGAGCAGTGAGAGGTGGGTAGGGCAAAATTAAAGATGTGTCAAGAAACTCAGTAACCAGTAAGAATAATATTTTAACGTAATATTTTTAAAAGTAAAAATGAACGTGATAATATTGTTTGTCGTGGATTTTTTGAATTAATTTTGTTTTGTTTTTAAATTTAAATCATTGTATTAAGATAGTACTTAGCTTGATTTCTGAGGTTTACGGCATCCTCTTCAATTTGCACCCAAGGTAAGTGCCTCATTTGTCTCATCCTAGTCCCTGCTCTGCTCCAAATTACTGAAAATCCTGGCATCACTAGAAACAGCAAAGATGTTGGCTTCTGACATAGTCTTCCAGAATATTGCTACCCACTTTATTAAAAAAATCAAAGGCCCCAGAATGGAATGGAGGACAGTTCTTACTTAAGCATTCTTAAAACAGATTCAGAATTTTCCTTGGGCCAAATGCCGCTAGCTTTTATTCAACAGAAACCATGACTGGAAAGCCCAAAGTTAGCGTGAATGTCTCCACTTCTGTGATGCATCTTGTTTTGCAGTTAACATGCTTTTCAATCAGTGATTCCCAGCCTTTGCACAATCAAAGGCTCTTATCTATCCCCCACTCTAACCAGGGCCTATGTTTTGAAAAATGTTGTCTGCCAAACATTTATTCATCTATTTATTAATAAATTGTGTCCACCATTGTAATAAGCCAAGATATCGATATCTGCCAATCACATCTTCTGATCAACAGGATATCCTCTAAGATTGCCAGTCTGAGTTCACACAATTGTCACCCTAGGCAGAGATACCTTCGAGGTAGGCCACGCAGCTTCATCAAGGGTGTTCAATTTTTGTCAGACATTTTGACATTTTGAAAAGTTTCTCAAAATAATTATGACAAAGTGTTAATTAAAATAAACAACATAAAAGAAATGGTAGGTACACCATGTTTTTACTTAGGTTGATAGAAAGATAATATGTCAAAAGAAAAAAAAATAGTTTGGTATACTACTAGTAGAATTATAGATCGTTTTTATTTTTTAATTTATGTAGTGTTTTCATTTTAAAAATGGAAAAAAAGGCCAGATCTCCAAAATTGACTTGTTAGGCTTGATGGAGTTTGAGGACTCCCAAGACAGGAGCCACTGTTTTGTCATAAACAAATCCATTATTGCAGGAGATGGAAAGAGAACAGATAGAACAATGAATTTCTGAACATTCAGGAATAGAAATCTTGTGACTATATGGCAAGGAGGCCAAGGGGCTAAAGACCACAGACTGAAATTTCATATATTTCATTAAGAAAACAAATCTCTAAATGCTTTTCAAGGTTTCCACTAGAATGTACCATTCAGGAGCCACCTATTTGTTCCAGTACCCTACAGAGTGCCCTCCCAGAGCAGACTCCCACCCATAACCCACTGCCGCTGAGTTGATTCCGACTCACAGCGACCCTATAGGACAGACTAGAACTGCCCTAGAGGGTTTCCAAGGCTGTATATCTTCTATGAAAGCAGACTGCCGCATCTTTCTCTCGTGGAGCAGCTGGTGGTTAGCAGCCACATGCTTAACCACTGCATCACCAGAGCACCTTAGAGCAGATGCAGTAAACATTACCTGAATAAATGAATGAGTGATTGAGTTCCTTGTTTTATCACCATTTATTTAACATGTGAATGCACTTTACAAGCCATCAGGATTGGAGAAGTGCACTTTTAAGATAGATGAAAGACATCCAATGGGAGCAGAACCTTGCGCCCTTTTTTAAAAGATGCACCTTGTCAAGAACAATCCTTGAGATATTATGGAGTACCTCTATTCATCCACATCTACTTGCTAACAAACCAATGATCTGTTCCACAGATTTTTCTCTTGCAGTTGTCCCACTTGGACTCTCCAGTGTCTTAATGGATCTGGTAAACTACCCTGGCCACATCTTCTTATATTTTTTTTCACTTTATTGTGGAGCTCCACCCTGCTCTTCCTAGTTATCATTCTAGCTTACCTTCTCTAGTCCAGCATTTAACCTCTCCTCTCATCCCAACCCTATTAACAATTTGGTCTGGCATGGACAATTCCTTTCACACTATTTTAGCTGGTCCTCAAAATGATAGTATAAAGTAGGCAAAGCAAGATGTATCATGGTCCCATTTTATGGATGGAGAAACTGATGGTCAGAGAAGTTAAGTGTCTTGGCCGCAGGTCTCAGTTAGTGATAGATCCGAGATTCAACACCAAGTCTCCTTTCCCCAAGGTGAGCACTCTCCCCACTACCTTCAGATGTGTACATGATTCTGTTATACTACCAAGGACCTCAGCCTGGGATATAGCATGTAGTCAATTTAAGCCTAACATAAGAAGGCATTCAACAAATCATATTAGAAGTTTTAGAAGATACAGGAGAACCCCACATCTTTCTGTGTCTATGAAATAAAAAATTCTTTAGCATGATATACAAGATCTTCATAATTTGGCTTGCCTGGCTTTCCAGCTGTTTCTCCACCACTGGCCATTTTGTTTGCACAGTGCCCCAGCGATGATGACCAATAGTCCCTTCACACCTCCACACCTTTGCAAATGCCATTTCCTCTGCAACACCCCTCCCACCCCATTTACCTCTACTCATCCTTCAAGAGCCTGCTGAAATAACATGGTTACTTCAATAGCTTCCCATAGCTCTAAGGTCTAAATCTTCTTATATGACCATTAAGGCCCTTCCTGATCTGGCTCTTGCTTACATCTTCAGCCTTATTATTTGCCACCTCTCATACCTTCTTACTCTATTCCCTATCCATACTGAAAAACTTTCCATTTTCACATACTCAAAACTGTCTCTTTTCTCAATGTTTGCACATGTAGTTCCCTCTACCCTCATCCTCTTTGCTGGGGAAATTCCAACTCAGTTTTCCGGGAGATATCAACTGAGATGTCACGTTCTCTGGGAAGCCCATCCCTTGTCAGGGCTGGTGCCATTCTTCCTTGCTGCCTGAGTCCCTCCTCATCAGTGTCTTACTGGTAATTACTTAGCTATTGACTCTCCCAGTCTCACCCTGGTTTTTCTTTCTCAGATACATTCTCTGCCTGTCCCCAAAGACAGTGACTGAGTAGACTCTGCTTCATATTCCTTATTGGAGATTCTGCCCCATCTTTATAATCATCACTGTCTAAGGTTTTGGGGTGACTGATGTGGTGAAAAGAATGCTCAGCTAAGTGCCAGCTCAGACCCGGGTCCCATTCATTCATTCATGAATGCATGCATTCATTCAGTCAGTAATTTGTTTTTATTAGGGTACAAATATACATTAAAAAACACTTGCCAATTCAGCAGTTTTTTACATGTATAATTCAGTGACAATGATTATATTCTTCATGTTGTTCAAGTATTATCACATTCAGTAGTTACTTATGGAGCACTTTCTAACTATGTGCTAGATACTGTTATAGACAATGAAGAGAACAGGCAAAGTCCCTGTCCTCATGAAGCTTTCATTCAAGTGAGGGAGACAGACCAGAATTTAAAAAAAAAAAATAAACATAAGATGTAATATATGGTAACGATAAATGCTATGAGGGAAAAACATGGCTTTGATATTGCCCATGCTATCCTGGACAAATCTATTAAAACCTCCCTGAAATTCAATATCATCATCTGTAAAATGGCACTAATAGTATCTGCTCCGAATAACTAGCAGGGTTGCTATAAGGCTCAGGTACCAAGGAATATGAAAGCACTTTTGAAAACATATCAAGTATATGCAATTATGATGATGATCATGCTAATGTTAATTTTGATGTAATGTAGTATCTATCTGCCCTCCCCAAGAGCCAACACATGGATCTAAAAAACCCTCCATCAGTCATTTGGATATCTGCAAATGAACACGTCTGAGTGATGGCTCCAGCCTTCAGCTGAGTGGTTAATGAATCTGCACCGCAGGGGAAGTCATGAGTTCACTGCTGTGCACTTGAAAGCATCCACCTGTAGGATTATTTTTTTCTTATAAAATTGAAGTAATGGTGATTTTTCTGTCTAAATGTAAATTTAAAATGGGCATTTCCAGGGATCGGACAGCCCCATAAAACAAAATGGGACTAATGAGGCACAGCAGTCCAGGGACAAGGACTAGAAGGCAGAAGGGGACAGGAAAGCCAGTGATAGGGAACCCAAGGTTGAGTAAGGACAGTCTTGACATGCAGTGGGGTTGTTAACCATTGTCATAGGGCAATATGTGTACTAACTGCTTAATGAGTAACTATTTTGTTCTGTAAACCTTCATCTAAAGTGACAATAGCAGCACAACTGGAAGAACGTAATCGACGTCACTGAATTGCACATGTAGAAATTTTTGAAATGGTGTATCTTTCGCTATGTATATTGTCACCAAAAAAAAAAAAAAGTTCCTTCAAGGTCGAGAAGGGAGTGTTGACATGTCGTGGGGTTGTTAAGCAATGTCATAAAACAATCTGTGTACTGACTGTTTAATGAGAAACTATTTGTTCTGTAAACCTGCACCTAAAGTACAATAAAAAAATTTTTTTTTAAAAAGTAAATGGGCATTTCATGCCTATTTTGGAAACCAAGATAAACAGGACCGTCCACCTCAAATAAATGTTATTTCTATTTCTATGGAGTTCATTTTTTTATTCAGGACAAATGGGCATGCCAGCAACGTGTGGGAGAACACTCAATCCTTCCCGATGAAACTTAGGAACTAAATTTAACCAGCTAGCTTCTTTTCAACTATTTGCAAAATTTTACAAAACAGAAACATACTTTTGTACTAGCTTTATAAAAGGTCAGTGCATGAAAATAAACTAAGCCATGCCTTTCCTATATTGTATTTGCTAAAGAAGAACTCAATATCCTCCATTTTGAAAAGTGACTGTGAGTGAGGTGATGATATGGCAGATGGGGGGTGAACAACTCAGACCTCCTAATTTTACTTAACGTGTTTGTTTGTAAGTATACAATAATGTGTGAACACATCATGATAATTCAAACAGTACCTATAACGCTCAAGTTCCTCTTGCTACTTCCCCTCTCTCCCATCATCACCTTGCCCTACCCATGAGGTAATTATTACTATCATTGTGGTATGTATCCTCCTAGATTGTGTAATACAGTAAAGCCTGTGAATGCCAGAACCTGTATAAAGTGGAAACCTGTCAGAGAAGGAAAACTCAAATATCTTCCACTAAATAGAGAGTGACAGAAAAGTGGTGACTGCACCTTGTCAAAGGGAGAACACTTGCGAGACCAGGAAAAAAAACAAGGCAGTCCCGTCGAATTCCAGCTTTCACAGGTTTCTCTGTACAATCACAAACATTGTTGGTGGCTGCCGTCGAGTTCAAACCATCAACCTTTTGGCTAGTGGTCGAGTGCCACCCAGGGACTTATGATTACAAACATATATATGTATTTTTATAGAAATGACACACCATACACATTATCCAGCGAGTTCACCTCTTAACAGATGTCCTGGAGCCTTAGCCATGCGCAGCTCTACCACATTTTTTTTCACTGTTGCACTGTTGTTGTTAGCTGTCATCGAGTCAGCCTGACTCATGGTGACCCCATGCATAATGGGATTGAACTGTTGTGACCCATAGGGTTTTAAAAGGTTGATTTTCATAAGTACATATGAGGCCTTTCTTTGTAGTCCATCTTAGTCTGGAAGCTCCCCTGAAACCCGTTTAGCATCATAACAACACGCAAGCCTCCAATGACAAATGGGTGGTAGCTGCGCATGAGATGCCTGGCTGGGAATCAAACCCAGGTCTCCCCATGGAAAGTGAGAATTCTACCACTGAACCACCACTACCCTCAGTACCTTATAATGTGGACCCACCATTGTTTGTCTTCCCCATCCACATGGATGGACATTTGGGCTGTTTCCAATGCCTTTGTGTTCAAACAATGCTACACTGAACATCTTGTGTATGCTTCCTAGTGCACATGTGTGCACACTGCTCTAGAGTAGATACTGATGGGCATTTTTTTCTCATTTAAATTTTTTAAGGGACACTGCAGACTTGCCCTCTATATGGGAATACCAAGGTACACTTTCACCAATAGAATCCACTCCAATTACCGGGCATCTCTGTGTTACTGCAGGGAGGAAGTGGGTGGAGAATGAGAAGCAGGTGTCCTCTAGCTCTCTGCGAGTTATGTATAAACATTTAGCAGGTAAATCCCAAGAGGATGGAAGGAGCTCAGTCTGGCAACTATTCTCTCCTCTCCGTCTCACCAAAGTTATTCATCCTTTATGTTGCTTTGTTTTTTTTTTTTTTTTTTTTTTCAGTTTTCAGCTGCTTCTAAACTACTGACATTGAATATACTCTGGATCTATATTTCCCTTGGGTATGACCCTAGTGGAATGGTCCATTGGAATTAACAGTAACTATCATTTATTAAGTGATACAGACTTTGCATGCAATATCTTAGTTAATCCTCAAAACAGCTTTATGAGATAAGTAGTATTTTGATCCACATTTTACAGATGATGGTATAGAGGTTACCTTAACCTACCCAAGGTCACACCATCCATATATCAGGTAGTAGAGCAGAAACCTGACCCTGGGCAGGATGATTCTACTGCTGGCTGTGGGATTGTGAGCCACCATGCTCCACTGCAAGCAATCACTCCTTCCTCTGCCCTCCTAAGGTGCTTTATCTCTGCCTTCCATATATCAGGCACTGCTTTCTACCTTGTATTAGTTACTTGTGAATAGAATTTATCTTATCTTTTAGACTGTTAGAGACTCAAAGCAAGATGCATGGCTGAGTCACCTCTGTCTCCACCATAGCTTCAGAAAATACAGTACCTCATACACAGTAGGAACTCAATAAATACATTTTGAAAGAAAGATATACTCACCATTCAACCTCATAAAATATCTCGCATACAATTTAAGATCACTGAGTGTCCCCATTAGGAATCTGACAATGGCCTTCACGGGTTACCTACTGTGGCATCCTCCTGGGCCTAATTCCCAAATCATAACCTCCAAACATGGATCACTTCTAATCCCATGTCTACCATTAGGAACCATTTGTCTCGTGACCATTCTGCTAGGATGTTCATGTTGGACTTGATGCCTTACTTTCAGTTAATTAATTGGATGCCTTAATTTAAATTAATTTGCCTTAATTTATCAACTGGAGCCCTTAACAGCTTGTTGCTCCCATCTCTATGCTCTGCTTTTTATCTTACATTCCAAATCATCTTGTTCTAGCATCTATCACCAGTTTCCAGTCTTTGAGGTAATGTCTTTATTCTATCTCCCAACTCAGCTGCTGAGTAAAAGTCTGATTAGGCTGTCTGGCTTCCATGCAGGCTCCACCCATGGATCCCACCTCTTGAATCATCTTCCAATCCATGCTCTGCTTTCCAAGGATGAATCCTACCCTACCTCACATGACTAGCACGAGCCCCCAAGACTTCAGCTTAAACCCAGAATCCTGGTCTGTCACTTATTTGGATGGAAGTCTCAATAACAGGTAATAGAAAGCACTAACAAGAACTATCGATGTTTTATTGAAGAGAGTATCCCTGGTATCATGAGGACTAAACTACTACTTTCCCCTCTACCTCTCTCCAGCCCACTCATTCTTAAAGCTATAGTCAAGTCCCTCCTCCATGCTGCCTTCCCCCCAACAATTATTTGGAAACTTGCTTTTAAAATTCTTATAAAACTCCTGAAATTTGTCACCCAAACTAGCATTTAATTATATATTGTCTCATTGTTTTATGTCATTTATTGTCTCTCTTATTAGACTAAAAGCTTCCTGAGGCAGGAACCATACTGCCATATTCTCCTTCATCATCATCATCATCACAGCAAATATTCAACACTTACTGTGTGTAGCACTATGTTATACAGATTGATTCATTTAATCTTCACAACAATCCTATGAGGTAGGTGTTATTATGATCCCCACTTTGCAGGTGAGAAAACTGAGACACAGTGAGGATAACTGACTTCTTAAGTTAGATGGCTAGTATGTGATGAAGTGGGTATTCATATATGGGCAGTCTGGTTCTACAGCCTGTGAGTTTAACCCACTATAAGACCTCCTCTTCCTGTGATCCCTTTATAGTATGAGAACAGCTAAGACATAGATATTATACAGTAAGTAACTCGTTGGCTGCTTGGTACATAATTTGATACTAGTGGTCCTGTCAGTGTCCTTAAATCTACTCAACAATCATCTTGAGACTTCACTGTACACAGTCCAGTTACTTATACAGGTCTGGGAATGGAGGAAGGGGTGGACTAGAACAAGATTTGCCCACAAGAGCTACGGAAGCATTGGCAAGGCTGACTCAGGGGAAGACACTACCAGAGAGTAGATTTGGCCAGGAAAGCACTGACCAGGGCAACAAGAGGACAGGGTCCAGAGAAAACAGACAGTAAAGCCTATAGTGGTTAAGAAAATAGGCTTTGGATCAGGACACTGAGATGGAATCCCAGGGCCCTGAGTATCTTTCTCATGGAGCTATTGTGGGGCTGTTGTTAGGTGCCATTGAGTCAGTTCCAACTCATAGTGACCCTACGTACGACCAAACAAAACACTGTCGGTTTCTGCGCCACCCTCACAGTTGTTATGCTTGAGCCCATTGTTGCAGCCACTATGTCAATCTATCTCGTTGAGGGTCTTCCTCTTTTTCACTGACCCTCTACTTTACCGAGCATGATGTCCTTCTCCACAGACTGGTCCCTCTTGACATGTCCAAAGCATGTGAGACCAAGTCTTGCCATCCTTGCTTCTAAGGAGCATTCTGGCTGTACTTCTTCCAAGAGATGTGTTTATTCTTCTGACAGTCTACGGTGTATTTAAAAATTTTCACCAAGCCCATAATTCAAAGGCATCAATTCTTCTTTGGTCTTCTATAGTCACTGTCCAGCTTTGGCATGCATATGAGGCGATTGAAAACACCATGGCTTGGATCAGATGTACCTTAGTCCTTAACGTGACATCTTTGCTTTTTTTGCACTTTGAAGAGGTCTTTTGCAGCAGATATGCCCAACGCAATGCGTTGTTTGACTTAACGGCTGCTCGCATGGGCATTGATTGTGGATCCAAGTAAAATGAAGTCCTTGACAGCTTCAGTCTTTTCTCCATTTATCATAATAGTGTTTATTGGTCCAGTTGTGAAGGGTTTTGTTTACTTCGAGTTAAGGCATAATCCATAGTAAAGTCTGTAGTCTTTGATCTTCATCAGTAAGTGCTTCAAGTCCTCTTCACTTCCAGCAAGTAAGGTTGTGTCATTTGCATATTGCAGGTTGTTAATGAGTCTTCCTCCAATCCTGATGCCACGTTCTTCTTCATATAATCCAGCTTCTCAGATTATTTGCTCAGCATACAGACTGAATAAGTATGGTGAAAGGATACAACCCTGATGCACACCTTTTCTGATTTTAAACCAAACAGTATTCCCTTGTTCTGTTCGAACAACTGTCTCTTGGTCTGTGTACAGGTTCCACATGAGCCCCATGTGTGTCAGAGTAGAACTGTTTTTTTGGAAGAACATCGCCAGGTCTTTTGGTCAGCAGCCGAGCACGCTAACCATCTGTACCACCCAGGGACTCCCTGTGCAGGTTAGCACAACAGAAATGCAGGCATTAAGCCACGGGAAGAGAGGACTCTCATCAAGACTGGGGCACAAACTGGGGACTTGGTCCCTGAAAGGTGGAATCCCAGGGCTCAGCTGAGTGAGACAGCAGCAAGGGTGCCTTGGAGCAGGGCCCTATATATGGGGTGCAGTGGCTTGAACTGGCCTCACCTTCACTCAGGAGTAGACCAGAGATCCTTGCAGGCTGACCACACAGGTAAGGATCACATGACCCCAGGGGTGAGGAAACACTGAGGGTCAGGTTGGACCTGATCCTGGTTTCTTGGAGCTGCCTCACTATCCTGTCTGGCTTCACCCAGTTGGTGAGCAAGCAACCTGGTGCCTTGCCCTTTGCTGAAGGCAGGCACACGGCAGGTGACTAACCCTGGGGAGCGGAAGCCAAGCTATCAGTCAGCACAGCCTGTGGTGCAAACCTCTACTGCAATCCTCAGAGCCTCGTGGGCCGGGCAGTGGGGTACCATCCTCTGAGCAGGGAGCGCCAGTTCACACAGCACGGGAGCCATAAACATAGCGGGGGACCCACAGAAGGCTTTTAATGCCTATTTTTTAAAGTGGTTAGCAAAGCAGGAGAGAAATTGTCAGAGATCCACAATGAAGAGTTTAATCCAGAGAGTCAACAAAGAGGTAAAAGGAAACAAAAAGAGGAAGACAGTGGAAGAAGCCTTGGGATTGTGGAAGAAGAATGCGGAATGTAATTACTAGGGGAATAAAAAAGTACCGTCACATCTCAGAAACCACACAAGTCAACTTTGCAGAACACTATTTTTCGTTCTCCAGTACCTGCTGCTTTTTTAGGCACATGTTATTTCCTCTGCCTAAAATACCCAACTCTTCTGTGCATTTGACATATACCTACTTATTCTTAAAACAAAGCAAAACAAAAAAACAGTTGACTCACGGAGATCCCATGTGTGTCAGAGTAGAGCTGCTCCTCAGGCTTTTCAATGGCTGATTGTTTGGAAGCAGACCACCAGGCCTTTCTTCCGAGGTGCCTCTGGGTGGACTTGAACCTTCAACCCTTTGATTAGCAGCCGAGTGTGTTAACCATTTGCACCACCCAGGGACTTATCCTTAAGCCCAGCTCAAATTTCACCTTCAGTAGACAAATCTACACCCTCTTCTGCTCTCTGCTGTCACTCGATGCCATGTTTGTAATAGTATATTTCCTTTGTAAAAATACAGTGAATTATGGACTCAGTGTATTATAGTCATCCATGAGCTCCTTGAGGATGTTCATCTTTATATCTCCAGGACTTAGCACAGTTCCTGGCACATAATAGGTGTAGTATTTGTGATCACTGAATCAATAAGTGAGTAAAATGATGCATAAAAGAAAAAAGGGAAGGAAAGAAAGAAGGAGGGGGAGGAGAGAAAAGGAAGGAAGGAAGAAACGAACGAGGAAGAGAAGGAGGGAGAGAGGAATGGAAAATCTTCTATGGCTGAAGCATAGGGTCCATAGAGGGGAGTGTCAGAAAGTGAGCCTATAAAGCAGTTTAGCAGGCTGTGAGGCTCATGTGTACCAAGTCAGGCAAAGTGACATAGTCAAAGGTTGTAAAGCAGAATAGTGATTCCAAAAACTACCTCCAAGGCCATCCCGCCAATGCCCTTTTCCCCCTACATGTCATTCATCTCATTTATCTGGTTCCCACTTCAAACTTGCACCCAGCGATTAGGCATATATAGCCTCATTCAAAACCAGCAAACCTCAAGTCCTCAAGAAATGTTCCTAAAATAACCTCCCATCAGACTCTTCTTCATCTCAGTACTTTGTAATCAGTTTATTCCATTCTAATCTGCACCTTGGTTCAAAACCGGAAAAGGTGTGTGGTAGGGTTGTATTGTTTTACCTTACTGACTCAGTTTGTATGGTGAACAAATAACCCGAGAGGCTGGACAACATGAAGAAGAATGCAGCCATTAGGACTGGAGGAAGATACTAGGATATATCCACAATATGCAGATGATACAACCGTGTTTACAGAAAATGAAGATGATTTGAAGCATTTACTGATGAAGGTCAAAGACTAAAAGCCTTCAGTATGGATTACATTGAATGTGAAGAAAACAAAAATCCTTACAACTAAACCGATAAACAACATCATAATAAATGAAGAAGAAATTGAAGTTGTCAATGATTTCAGTCTATCTGAATCAACAATCAACGTTTATGGAAGCAGCAATCAAGAAATCAAACGACGTATTTTTCCTTTGGGCAAATCTGCTGCGAAAGACCTCTTTAAAGTGTTAAAAAACAAAGATTTCCATTCGATAACCGACTCAAGCCATGGTCTTCTCAACTGTCTCGTGTGCATGCAAAAGCTAGGCAATGAAAAAAGAAGACAGAAAACCTTCATCTAAAGCACAATTAAAAGAAAAAAAAAAAAAAAGAAGACAGAAGAAGAACTGAAGCATTTGAACTGTGGTGTTGGCAAAGAATTCTGAATATACTGTGGATTTCCAGAAGAACAAACAAATGAGTCTAAGAAGAAATACAACCAGAAAGCTCCTTAGAAGTGAGGATGGCAAGGCTTCGGCTGGCTGACTTTGGACATCATCAGGAAAGACCAATTGCTAGAAAAGGGCATCGTGTTTGGTAAAGCAGAAGGTCAGCGAAAATGAGAGAAACCCTCAATGAGATGCACTGGCACAACAGCCAGAACAATGGACTCAAACATACCAACAATCATGCAGATGGTGCAGGACCAGACAATGTTTTGTTCTGTTATGCATAAGGTTGCCAACTTGACAGCAACTAACAACAATAATAATTTGTTACTTGAGGTGGCAGTTTTCCATAGGAGTTATACGTATATTCTTTAGAGCCAGGTTCAAATCCTAGCTCGTCCACTCATTAGCTTTCTAACTTCAGCTACATTACCTGTTATCTCTGAGCCTCAGTCTATTTGGCAATATAGGGGTGATAAACAATATCTATCCACATGGTTTTTGTAAGGATTGAAAGCTTTTGTAGAGTTGGACATATAATAAGTAATCAATAGCAGCTAGTATTACATGTGTTATCAGTATTGGTGAAAATAATAGTAGGTCTGTCTGTTCTTATGCCCTGGTATATTTTCTGGGAGAGAAGACTGTCTTCTCTTTCTTTTGTTATTATTTTCTTCTTGCCCTGTCCCCTAATTCCACAACAACTCCTCTCCTTTCTTCAAAGTTTCTTGCAATTCTCTCCGTGACTCAATGCAGAGTGCATGTGATGCATGATGGTGCCCCTTCTCCACTGTGCCCCAGCTCTGAGGATACTACCACCATCCAACAGGTTCATGAGTCAGAAACCTGGGCCTCATCCTAACCCACCTTCTCCCTCACCCCCACCATATGCAATTCATCAGGCTCTATGTCCTACACAGCTTATAATTCTGTCCATTTCTTCCCACATCCGCCACCACCTTCATTAGGTTATCTCCATCTCTAACCCAGATTGCCACAAGAGCCTCCTGACTGCCCCTCTCAAGATCACTTGTTTCCCTCATGCTCTTATTCCCATCAATTCTCTATTCTGTAGCCAGAGTCTACTTGAACCTCAGACATGATCATTTGAAACTCCCAGGGAAAGACTTTCTCACGGCTTCCCACTGTTCTTAGGATAAAGACACAACTTTTAACGTGGTTGTTCTATAATCATGCTTACTGTCTGTGCTGGAGCCACACTGGCCTTATAGTAGGCCCCCATCTTTGCATAGGCTCTTTCTTTTCTTCCAAAGAAATAAGCCTTACACAATACTGCCTCTAAAACAGTTAAGTCAAGCCTCAAACTCTGGGCTACAAAAGTCTCTTTTTGGTTCAGGATATTGTATGCAACTGACATAAAATGCCGTGTGAAGACAAGTCTCAGAGAAAAGGGCCAGGCTAGTATAATACAAGAAAAATTGATGAATGGAGGAGCTAGGTACCTAAAAGCACTTCACTTTTTTAAACGTGCCCTGTCAGAGTGAAGGGAATAGACTCAGTAAGGCTTAAGTTAGTGGATGCACAATGAAATAGGATATTTATCTTCATGCTCTCGAGCAACAGACCATTCAGCATTAGAAAACACCAACAGGTCTGTCTCCTAACATGCCTAGGGCCCTTGGAGTGGTGAGGATTCTGATTTAATGAGCAAGGCACACCATCTGTCAATGGAACTGCTGGGCAGTAACTCAGCAAATAGCACCTCCCTGAACCCAAGAAGCAGAACACTTGGGTGACATTTGGGGAAGGGGAGCCCCTTACACACCCTAACTACTCAAGCCGGGAGTGGCAAGTGATGCTTGTGTGGCACTGCTCACAGTCCAGCCCGGCCTCAGCATTTTCTCCGCAGGTGTTTGATGAGCTGTTGCCAAGATGAGGCACCCAGCTTAGAACCTGGTCTAAGAGGGCTGCCTCTGTCTTCTCCCTGACCTTTATATTTTCTGGCAAGAGGCCGCAAGGGGTATTAATGTAAACAATACCACTTAACAAAGTATCCATACGGTTATAGGTGGAGGGAAGGACAAACCGGAGAGTCTGCTTCACTTATAGCCCTTATGGAATATTATCTTAAAATAGAAATAATCCAGGAGAACGCATTTTGTACTTTCGTCAAGGCAACATAGGGACTGTCATCCTACCTCAGTGGGAAAATAATATGATCTATTATCAAATGGATCAGAAATTACATATACATATATATCCAAATGAGATGGGGGCCCTGGCGACACAGTGGTTAAACATCTGGCTGCTAACCAAAAGGTTGGCAGTTCGAATTCACCAGCCACTCCTTGGAAACCCTAAGGGGCAGTTCTACTCTGTCGTATAGGGTTGCTATGAGTTGGAATCCACTCAATGGCAATGGCAATGAGGTTTTTTAATAGCCAAATAAGGATTTTGTTTTAAAATCAGTCACCTTGGAATGTTGTTTAATCCTTAATCTGTGTTTCCATAGCTCGTTTTACCTATTAAATTTTGAGGTTCACGTATGTGGGGATTTTTTTCTTACACACATGTGAATCCCTAGCTCCCCCAGCCCAATGTCCAGCATACAAGTAGGCAGGGTGGCAAAGTGTAAGTACCCAGGAGTCAGAAGACCTGAGGTTCAAATCCCAGCTCTGTTATCACCTAGTAGTGTGACCTCAGTCATGTTTCCTAAGCCTCAGTTTCCTCATCTGTACAATAGGGATACTAATAGTCCATACCCCCATGAAGTTGATATGAGAATTAAATGAAATAAGACATATATTTAGCACAGAGAAAAATCAAAAGCCAAATCTGCTACTGTCAAGTCGATTTCAACTAATGGCGACCCCATGTGCTTCAGAGTAGAGCTGTGCTCCATAGGATTTTCAATGGCTGTGACCTTCCAGAAGTACACTGCCAGGCCTTTCTTCTGAGGTACCTTTGGGTGGATTTGAATTGCCAACCTTTCCGTTAGTAGCAGAGTGCTTACCTGCTTCACTACAAACCAAACCTGCTGCCGTCCAGTTGATTCCAACTCACAGCGAGCCTACAGGACAGAGAAGAACTGCCCCATAAGCTTTCCAAAGAGTGGCTGGTACATTCGAACTGCCGACCTTTTGGTTAGCAGCCAAGCTCTTAACGACTGTGCCACCAGGGCTCCTTCGTTATAATAGTGTCATGGATTTGTGTCTTCCAAAAATACGTGTTGTAAATCCTAACCCCTATACCTGTGGTGGAGCCATGTGGTTACAATCCTATTTGGGAATAAGTTTTCTTTGTTATGTTAATGGGGCAGTAGTAGTGTAGGGTGTGTTTTAAGCCTCTTTTGAGACATAAAAAGAGCAGATTGAGCAAGCAAGCATAGATGATAAAAAACAGATGCCACGTGAGATCTCCAAGGAACCGAGAAATAGAAGCTGAAAAGAGACAAGGACCTTCCCCAGGAGCCGACACAGAGAGAAAGCCTTCCTCTAGAGTCGACACCCTGAATTTGGATTTCCAGCCTCCTAATCTGTAAGAAAATAAAATTCTGTTTGTTAAAGCCACCCACTTGTGGTCTTCTGTTGTAGCAGCACTAGATAACTAATCCAAACAGATACTCAATTAAAATATGTGTGTATACATATATATATATTCATTCCCGTTATAATGCCTTTCTATATGAAGTGTTGGGGCTCTTCTGGAATCATCTGGAGAGGCTCTCATTCTCCAGCATCACCTGAATGCAGATTTTTGGCTTGGTTTGCTTTGTACAGCCAACTGGAAATCAGTTAAATCTAAACCTATTATCTATGAACTTCTTAATTGTTTGCTTTAAGTCTTACTCTCCTTATCCTTTGTAACCACAATATCTTTCACAGTGCTTGGCACTTAACTCCAGTAAATATTTATTTAATGAACAGAACATTTGTTGAGTAGATCATGGAATGAATAAAGTGAGTGAACAAGCAGAATAATCACGAGCAATTTTACTCCGTGTGTTAACCCAACCTAGCTTCAGGGCTCTATTACAATGCCCTCACAGGGTAAAGAGACATAAGAAACAATTCTTCTATCTTCTTGTCAATGCTGCTGTGCTGGACATTTTTCATGCTTTCTGGCTTCCCTTTACCTTTTGAACATCTTTTCAATGTGTTTGAGTTTCCTACGGCTGCTGTAACAACTGACCACAAACTCAGTGGCTTAAAACAACACACATTTACTGTCTTACAGTTTTGGAGGTCAGAAGTCTGAAATGAGTCTTACAGGGCTAAAAACCAATGTGTTGGCAGGCCTGCACTCCTTCTAGGGGCTCTAGGGTAGAATCTGTTTCCTTGCTTTTTCTAGCTTCTAAAGGCCACCTGCTTCCTTAGCTCGTGACCCCTTCTTCCATCTTCAAAGCACATCACATCCAACCTCTGCTTGCATCGTCACATCAACTGATTCTGAACCTTCTGGGTCACTATGAGTTGGAATTGACTTGAAGGCAATGGGTTTGGTTTTGGGATTTTTGTGATTACATTGGACTCACCCAGATATCCAAGATAATCTCCACATTGCGAAATCTTTAATTTAATCACAACTGTAAAGTCTCTTTTATCATGTAAGGTAAGATAAGATATTAACAGGTTTTGGGAACGAGGACATGGACATCTTTGGGGGACCATTATTCAGCCTATCACACTATGTTGGGAGTCTTTCCTGCCCATTGTGTTCAATCCCACCCAGGTAGAATCCTGTACTTTACTTCTGCAGAGCCTCCCTGCTGATAGGACACTGACGTTTTACTGAAGTTGGCTGATCAGATGCCTGAGACATCTGAAGTGAACCAAGTCAAAAAGCAGGTTTGATATGGAATTCATTTTCTGGTGAGGGTGGTGGTAGAGTGTCCAGTGTCCATCAGTTATGGGATCTGGCTGTCTCTGCCAAGCAATAGCAAGAACAGAGGTCTTTTCTAGAACTATCCCAGAGTATTCTTGTGAGCATAGCCTCCGATTCCAACTCTGGCCCAACCTGAGATTCTGTGAGCACTTCAAATGCTTTAATGGATTTATTTTCAGCTTACACTAACCTTGAAGGGGCTCTTTATTTGCAACTAAGGGCCCTAATGGACAGAGCTACCTGCCCTGGGTTGTAAGAAGGGCCTGCACAGAGGCCAATGGAGGGCTTCTAGAAAACTGTAACCACCACCAATATTTTTTGAGTGCCTTTTAGGTGCCAAGCACTTACTAAAAAGGCTCTGAGGAATGCAGTGCAGTCATTCAAACTAGACAAATAAAGAGATACAGAGATAGAGATAGATAGAGACATAGAGATAAAGAGAGAGAAATAGCTGCCATTGAGTTGACTCCAACTCACGGTGACCATATGTACAACGGAACGAAACATTGCCCAGTCTTGCACCATCTTCATGATCATTGCTATGCCTGAGTCCATTTTTGTGGCCAGTATGTATTTTGAGTGCCTTCCAACCTAGAACGCTCATCTTTCAGCACTATATCAGACAATAATCTGTTCTGATCCATAGGGTTTTCACTGGTTAATTTTTGGAAGTAGATCGCCAGGCCTTTCTTCTTTGTCTTAGTCTAGAAGCTCTCCTGAAACCTGTCCACCATAGATGACCCTGCTGGTATTTGAAATACCAGTATCACAGCTTCCAGCATCACAGCAACACGCAAGACACCATAGTATGACAACCTGATGGATGGGTGGTGGTCATTCAAACTAGGTGTCAGTGAATCACATTTGTAATAGAAGATTTGATGGAGAGGAGAGAAGGAGAAGACTCCACGTGGCTCTCCTCTGAGACTTTGATTTTCATCTTCTTTTCTATCCAGATAGACCAATGCAGACATAACGCTGTTTGTAAAGGGAAAGGATGAGGGATTTTGATTATTGATGTTGGTCAGCATGGATGGACCCCTCAGTATTTTTCAAAGCCCTTTACGACCATGAATTGTTTACATTCAGTTAAATAGTCTTGGAATATCCATTAGCTCAGAAAGCAAAAGCACATCTGGCTTAAGGCTGCTTTTCATTTACTTCTACACACACCTCTGCATTATCAGGAGTTGCTCACCCATGGCACCGATTCACCCCTGCCTCTCAGTCTATCCATTTGTAGGAGCAGGGTGACTTTTCAATCCTTTTCTGAATATATTTATCTTCTGTGCTTCTGCTTAGTTAGCAGAGATTGGATCAAATCCTGACTCAAGCAGTTAGTAGCTGGGTGACTTGGACCAGTCACTTTTTGGGCTTTCCTCTTCTATAAAATGTTGATATTATACCCCCAAGCAAGGTTGTGGTGAAACTTAAGAAGTGTGTGGTGTGGTGGCTAAGCTCTGGATTTGGGTAGATCAGAATTCAGATAATAGTGTACATCTTAACATCTGTGTACCCCTCCACAAGTTAAATGGGGTGGCTCTATATTTCAATAAAACAGGAAATGGGTCATAATAGAGTTAAAGATTAAATGAGATAATGCATGCAGAGCTCCTTGCACAGTGCCTGTTAGCAAGTAATATTATAAACAGTTGAGTAGGTGTTTGGAGTGAATTAAGGTATTATCAAATGAGAGAATAGAACCAACTTCATGTGGTATTCACACACCTTCACTACCCTCTCTCCCTTCACACAGCCTCTAGTGATCTGAAATACTCCAGACTATTTCAAAGCTGCTACTGTTGACTCAAACATACCAACGATCATGAAGATGGTGCAGGACTGAGCAACATTTTGTCCTGTTATATGAAAGGTCGGAGCCCTGGTGGCGCAGTGGTTAACAGTTTGGCTGCTAGGCTGCTAACCAAAAGGTTGGCAGTTTGAATCCACCATCTGCTCCTTGGAAACCCTATGGGGAAGTTCTACACTGTCCTATAGGGTCGCTATGAGTTGGAATCAACTCGATGGCAACGGGTTTTTTTTTAATTTTTGGTTTATACATAAGGTCACCGTAAGTCGGAGCCAACTCGACAGCAACTAACAACAACTATTGACAAATATCAGATCCATGGTTGTCTGACACCAAAGATGGGAGAAGGACTGACTACAAAGGGGCACTGAGCAATTCTGGGGGTGATAGAAATGCTCTGTATCTTGATGGTGGTGATGGTTACGTGCCTGTATTAACAAAACTCATCAACCAATATACTTAAAAAGGGTGCATTTTATTGTATGGGTATTATACTTAATAAACTTGCTACTTTTTATTATATTACTCATACTCTAGAGCCGGCGTTGGCAAACTTCTATAAAGGGCCAGAGAGTAAATATTGCAGGCTTTGCTGGCCCTATGGTTTCTGCCACAACTACTCAACTCTGCCATTATAGTGCAAAAGCTGCCACAGATAATAGATAATATGTAAACAAATGCATGTGGCTGTGTTCCAATAAAACTTTATTTATGGACCAAAAACAAATAAACAAAAAAAACACTCTGCCGTCAAGTTGATTCCATAGTGACCTAGCGACCCTATAGGACAGCGTAGAACTGCCTCATATGGTTTCTGAGGAATGGCTGGTGGATTTGAACTGCCGACCTTTTCGTTAGCAGTCGAGCTCTTAACCACTGTGCCGCCAGAGCTCTATGAGTATTTATGGACAGAAATTTGAATTTCATAAAATCTTCACGTGTCATGAAATCTTCTTCCTCTGATTTTTTTCAACCATTTAAAAATGTAAAGAACCATTCTTAGCTCTTAAAACCTTACAAAAACGAGAAGAAACCAAAGAAGAACTGACACATTTGAATTACGGTGTTTGTGAATATTTAATATACCATGGACTGCCAGAAGAACGAACAAATCTGTCTTGGAGGATGTACAGCCAGAATGCTTCTTAGAAGCAACGATGGTGAGACTTCATCTGGCTTACTTAGGACATGTTATCAGGAGGGACCAATCCCTGGAGAAGGACATCACGTATGGTAAAGTAAAGGGTTGGCGAAAAAGAAGAAGACCCTCAGTGACATAGACTGACACAGTGGCTCCAACAGTAGGCTCAAACATACCTACTATTGTGAAGATGGTGCAGGACCAGGCAGCGTTTTGTTCTGTCATACACAGGGTCGCTATGAGTTGGAGCTGACCTGACACCATCTGACAACAATAAAAACAAACCTTACAAAAATAGGCAGTAGGCTGGATTTGGTTTCTAGATCGCTGTTTGCCAGCTTCTGTTCTAGAGCCAAAAAAAAGCCTCTACCCAGTAGCATACTGAAATCTGCTTTGGGGGTTTCTCAGTGCAAACGCCCTAAGAGAACTAGGGATTTAGTTCCTGTGAGTCCAGCTAGGTCCTTGCCAGAACCCCTCCCTCTGTGGCCAGTCTATGCCACTGCAACTTGACTTCAATGGCCCCATCCGTCCAGGGAGGACAACCACCTCCCATTTCCCAGAACCCCACCGACCTCATTCAGCTTGTTATTTGGGAGAAAGTTCTCTACCCAAGCACAGAAAACTGATCATCGCCCGGGTTGTATGTCTGGCTTTTCTCAATCATCAGACGGAAAGGTCTGACTTTTCAGGTGGTCATTCTTAAAATTGCTTGTCTCTCCAGATGATGTTCTTATTTCTGAATGTGGTCTGACCTTCACATTCCCAAAACAGGAGGTTTATTTTTTTCAAAGAGCTGGCAGCAGAACAGTATTCCCAGAAAGCTTGCTCCTTCTCTGCCAAGCTACCATCCCCAGCTCACACCATCCCTTAAGAGAGGGTGGTTTCTTCCAGAATGTTTGCCTGGGGAGGGCCAGAGCTACTCCAGGCAAAGGGAGCTTTATAAATCCAAACCAGCACGAACTGAGATTCCCTCTTTGGCTTCTTCTGACAGTGGCAGATGCTAAGGAATCCCATTGGGGTGGTAAAAACTGCTGAGACAATTCTGAGGTTCCTAAATTTTCTGGTGCAAAACTTAACCAACCATTTATTGAAGAAAATAGATCATCCAGGGACCCATTTTATTCTTCTACCTTTTGGAAGCATTTAAATCAACTGTCTGAGTCGGGGGTTGCAGACTTTTTCTGTAAAGGACAAGATAGTAAATATTTTAGGCTTTGTAGGTAATATTGCTTCTGCTATTGTGGTGCAAAAGCAGCCATAGGCAATACATAAATGAATGACCATGGCTGTGTTCCAATAAAACTTTATTTACAAAACCAGACAGCAGGCCAAATTTGGCCCAAGGTGAGTGGAGGAAGAGGAAATAAAACTTAAATGAGCAGATACTACTTGAGAGGATGTAGCAAAAATGACCATTACAGAGTGGTGAGTAAAACCCTAGCATGTTGTGCTAGGGGTGGGGAGGGAATACCAAACTAAGCTAGATGAATCCTGACTGTGAAGAATTTTCCATCTGATATAGGTGGACAAGCAGTGCTGTGGGCAGTAAGAGCCAGCAGGTGTGTAGGTGTAGAGAACCAAGAAACCACAGGGCTGGAGTGATCACAACAGCATTCACGGAGAAGGAGCCCTCTGACTGAATGTGGGAGATGGGTATGATTCAGGTAGTGAGAACCAGGTGGAGGAAGGACAGCTGGAGCAAGGTATAGGTGAGTGTGGGCAAGGTTTGTTCACATCAGAGTTAGCAAACTGGAACAAAGTTTGTAAGGTTGGTTTACAGCATACCATGGAAGACTTAAACATCATTTTCAAGAGTCTGAATTTTTTTTTTCAGAGTCAGTGGGAGGTATTGAAGGTTTCTGGGCTTCTAGTACTAAGTAGAGGGTCATCGAACTAGAGGAAGACCCTCAGCAAGATATGGTGACACAGTGGCTGCAACAAAAACTACTATTGTAGTAGTCTCAAACATACCTACTATTGATTGTGAGGATAGCGTAGGACTGGGCAACGTTTCATTCTGTTACCCAGGGTCACGAGGAGTCGGAGTCGACTCATCGGCACCTAACAGCAACAGTACAAAGCAGGTAACTCAAAGAATCCTCCTTTACAAAGAAGGTGTGACTGGCTGCATCATATATGTTCGAACCTAATTACACTAAAGGGTCCCATTTATTGAGCCAATATTATCTGCCAGATAATCATGTGCTAAGTGCCTTACTTTCATGTGTCATTTAACTCATAAAAAAAAAATCACTAAGGTGATTATTTTATCTCCGAATTACAGATTGAAAAACTAAGACTTAGAAAGAGTTAACTTACCCTAAACCACACAGTTTGCTAGAAGCAGAATATGGGTTTAAATCTAGGTCTGTCTTTCCTGTGCTCTTAATCAGTGCTGGCTGGATTCTCAATGCAATTAAACATTTTTCTGTGTTTTAATTGTTAAATGAGTTTTGTTGTTGTTTTTTTTAAAAAAAACCTCATTCCTAAATTCTCTCTCCCAGTGTTTTTCCTGCTCAAAAACCCCCACTACTATGATTAGGGCAAGTGTTTGCAGATAATCTGTTTCCTTTTCCCTTTTCCAAATAACTCAAAATTGACTTGTACTGGTGTTATAATTTTAAAATGTAATTATATTTTTAAAAATTATCTTTTAAAAAAGTTCTCTTCAAGAAATGAAATTATGAAACAACACATTGGGATCTAATAAGCAACTAATAAAAGAAACCCCAAATGCAAAGGGTGACTGTGATGGTTCATTTTACATGTCAACTGGGCTTGGTTACGTTGCCCAGTTGCTTAATCAAACACTAGTCTAGATGCTGTTATAAAGTAGTTGCATGTGACTAAATCTGCTGGCCTTAAATAAAACAGATCAGCAGATTATCCTCCATAATGTGGGTGGGCCTCATCTGATCAGTTGAAGGCCTTAACAGCAAAAAGAGAGTTTTCCTCTAGGGTATGTTCTGCCTCCAGACTATAGACAAACATCTTGCCAGAACTCCTCATCCAGTCACCTGACCTACCTACAAATTTTGGGACACAAGACTATAGGAATCTCTACCTGTCACCTGACTTACACATTTTGGATTTAGCAACCCCCACAATTTCAAAAGCCAATTCCTTAAAATAAATAAATCAATATCGATCTTTCTCTCTCTATGTATACATATACATAGAATCTAGAAGAAGTCCTGGTGGCGCAGTGGTTAAGCATGCGGGTGCTAATGGAAAGATAGGCAGTTCAAACCCACCAGCCACTCTGCAGGAGAAAGATGTGGCAGTTTGCTTCCGTCAAGATTACAAACTTGGAAACCCTATGGGGCAGTTCTACTCTATTCTACGGGGTCACTATGAGTTGGAATTGACTCTACAGCAATGGGAATAGTATCTAGTAAGATATATACATACCTATATATCTTACCAGTTCTGTTTCTCTAGAGAATCCTGACTAAAACAGTGACTATGTTCCAGGAAGATTCCGTGATTCTCCGTTATGTGTACTTAAAGCTATTAGGTCTCATTAATTCATTGGGATCTAAAATCAGGCTAGCTGGTGTGGGTCTACCTTCTGTATCCCTTAATCAATTTCAGAGACACAGGAGTAGGGGGTTAGTGGATTAGTCACAACAGGCCATTAACCTCTGCATTCTCAATTGTAATCCAGCCTCTTCTAACATGATTGGGGGGGGTAATTCCACAGAAAAACCAAACACTGAGAAAGCTCCTAACCAGGCTCCCTGGAGACCGACTCACTCAGCTCACAGTTTGCTCATCTTTACTCAACATCAATATGGCATTTATCATCTGTCCTATTTCTTGTTGGTTCTTCGTTTATGCCTTTTGCTGAAATTCTCAGATCAGATATATTTGAAAAGGAACCATGTCACAATCCCAAGAATAGCCTAGCATTTAATTATCATTTAAAAATCATTCCCTCAGGTGAATATGAAACATAAATCGAAACTATCTTTTCACGTTGCAAATGAGTTGGAAAAACATGGTTAAGGTTACCATGTACACAAATCAGTGCTTGGGGAAGCTGGCAAGACTGAACAATGAAAAAAACCAGAGTAACCAAATTCCAGTAAAAACAAGTGACAGTCTTGGAACACACAGAATAAACATTATTATATCTTTTATTATAAATAGACTAGATCATAATTCCTCACTTGTTTTTTATTGTTCTGGCCAATGACCCAATATTTACTAATGTATCAAGCAGGAAAAATAAGCAAATTCCTGAATCAGGTTTCTGTTTATGCTCCTACAGTCAAGGCTGAATATTCATTGGATTGCATAAGACCATACACTTACATTGGAGTCCAAGAGTGTTGCTAACAGTTAAAGTACTTGGCTACTAACTGAAAGGTTACAGGTTCGAGTCCGTCCAAAAGCACCTCAGAAGAAAGGCCTGGTGATCTACTACCAACAAAATCAGCCATTGAATACCCTACGGAGAACAGTTCTAACTCTGACACACATGGGGTCTCCATGAGTCAAAATCTACTGGATGGCAACTGGCTTTTCAACTGTTTATACATATATATATATGTATGTCTATGTTACCGGTCTTCACAAGGCTAACCCCCAGCTGTCAAATGCAAATGTGTGGCATTAAGAATTAAAATAAAGAAAAACTGATTAAGGGAAAATTTGAGCCAGACCCAGTAAATTGCCTCTGAAGCTCATTTTATGAAAAGACATGATTGCCTTCCTTCTTATCACCTGTAAAATATTCCCAAACAGCCTGGTTTCCCCTAGTGAATCAGCTTCAACCAGCCTCAACTGATTACGTGCTATGTGCAGGCATTGTGCTAAAACCTTTCACAAGCATTGGCTCATTTAATTCCCATGTTTTACATGATATTGTCAAATTTCTTCCAATTCTGCCCAACATCCCTTTTGTTTTGTTTTTGTTTTTTGCCTCAGCCATAACAACAGCAAAAACCATCATCAAGTGCACTCTATATGCCAAGTACTATGCTCCAAATAAAACCAAACCCACTGCCATCGAGTCAATTCCAACTCATAGCGACCCTATAGGACAGAGTAGAACTGCCCCACTGGGTTACCAAGACTGTAAATCTTTACAGAAGCAGACTGCCACATCTTTCTTCTGCAGCGCAGCTGGTGGGTTCCAACTGCTGACTTTCTGGCTAGCAGCCAAGTGCTTAATCACTGCACTATCATTTTTTTATTTCAGCCTCCTTTAACTCCAAAGATAGATGTTTATCATTACCCTCATTTTACAAGAGGATACTTATGCTTAGTTAAACCCCATCGCCGTCAGGTCGATTCTGACTCATAGCGACTCTATAAGGCAGAAGAGAACTGCCCCACAGGGTTTTCAAGGAGCAGCTGGAGGATCTGAACTGCTGACATTTGCTTAGCAGCCGAGGTCTTAACCACTGCGCCACCAGGGCTCCAATACTTAGAGATGTTAAAAAAAACTTCCCAAGGTCACACAACTAGCAACAGCGAGTTGAAATTAAATTCTAAGACTCTAATATGGGCAACATGGGACACTGGTGTTCAGTGGTAGAATTCTCACCTCACATGCATGAGACTTAGCAATGCACCTCACACACAGCCACTACCTGTCTGTCTGTGGAGGCTTGTGTGTTACTATGATGCTAAACAAGTTTCAACAGAGCTACCAGACAAAAAAAGATTAGGAAGAAAGGCCTGGCAATCTACTCCTAAAAATCAGCCAGTGAAACCCTACGGGTCACAATGGTCCAATCTGCAACCACTCATGGGGATGGCACAGGACCAGGCAGCATTTCATTCCACTGTGCATAGGGTCACCGTGAGTCGGGCACCAACGCCACGGCACCTAACAACAACAACATGGGCAACAAGGTTTTCAACTGATGCTTTTGGGGAGCAGTCAATGTTGACCTCTACACTCCTTCCCAAGGTCTTACTGCAGAGTTACAAGGTCATCTTTCTACAAATATAGTTTGGGTTATCCTCTCATAATGCCTTATTTTACACTTGACCATCTAGAAAGTAATTTGGCAATTTTTGCTCACTCAAAGTATTGAAAGGTCTTCCTATAGCTTTAATCTTGCTGCCTCGAGATTTCCAAAACTAGAAAAGTGTAACATCGACTGCAAACTTGGATAATTTCCTGTAAAAGACTCTTAACGCCGCAAAAGTTTTAATTTGGAAAGGGACCTAGAAATTATCTAGTCCAGTATCTCTGTTTAAAAGGAGAAAACCCAGAGCAGTAAAATGACTTCTCTCAACACCGAAGATGTCTTAACATCCATCCCAGTGATCTTGTCAGCAAACCACCTGATTCCGTCTTCTCTCTTGCACAAAACTTACAAAAATATGCTCTATAGACAATAAATAAGAAGCCTCAAAATTCTAGATCTAGAAAAAGTATTGCTTGTTCTTAAACAGTTTCCTGTCTCTACAAAATAAGATCTTGAATCTATTTTTATTAGTTTTGTGGGTGGACCATTGTTGAAAAAACTTTTGCAAGTTTAATCACCCTTCTACGTACTTGCTTACTCCCTCAAAGAATCCAAGGGTATCTCTTAAGTATTTAAGAAAACAAGCATCTTTACAACTGGACCCAATAAACAACATCATGATAAACGCAGACGAAATGGAAGTTGTTAAGGATTTCATTCTGTTTGGATCAATAATCAACATCTAAGGAAGCAGCAGTCAAAAAATCAAACGACACTGCATTGGGCAAATCTGCTGTAAAAGACCTCTTTAAAAATCTTAAAAAGCAAAGATGTCACTTTGAGGACTAAGGTGCTCCTGACCCAAGCCATGATCTTTTCACTGTCCTCATATGAATGAGGAGCCCTGGTGGCACAGTCCTTAAGTGCTACAGCTGCTAACCAAAAGGTCAGTAGTTCGAATTCACTAGCTGCTCTTTGGAAACCCTATGGGGTAGTTCTACTCTGTTCTACGGGGTCACTACGAGTGGGAACTGACTCAGTGGCAATGGGTTCATATGCGTGTGAAAGCAGAACAATGAAAAAGGAAGACAGAAGAAGAACTGATGCACAGGAACTGTGGTGTTGGCAAACATCCTGACTATGCCACGGACCGCCAGATGAACGAACAGATCAGTCTTAGAAGAAATACAACCAGAATGTTCCTTAGAAGTGAGGATAGTGTGACTGTGGCTTGCTTACTTTAGCCACATCATCCAGGAAAGACAATCACAGAAAAGGGTATCGTGGTTGGTCAATTACAGGGTCAGCAGAAATAAGGGGAACCCTCAGTGAGAAGGATTGGCACAACAGCTGCAACAATGGACCAAAACATATCAACAATCATGAAGATGGCACAGGACTGGACAACGTTTCATTATACATAAGGTCACTATGAGTTGAAGACAACTCAATGGCACCTAACAATAATATACTATTTATCAATGCAAAATGGTAAAACCATAAAAAACTTCATACTGTTTACCCAGTAATCACAATACTGGGATAGTTTTAGGAAATACTTCAATGGAAACAAATAGCTGTAAGTATTAAACACATGGCAAAATGGCAAAAACTGGAAACAACATAGATGTTCAAAAGTAAGGGAAAAGATAAATATAAATAATGTTATTTTAAGGAATAGACTATTATGGAACTATTATAAAGAAAATCATGAATATTAAAGTGGCAGATACCAGCTAATTGTTCATCAAATCATTTTCCCTTTGCTCCTGGACACAAAGCTAGCCTACAATTCCCAGGCTCTTTTGCAGTAATATGTAGCCATGTGACTGAGCTGAAGTGATGTACACAGCTTCCCTGCTTGGCCCATTAAGACCTCTCCCATGGTCCTCCACACCACTTTTCTCCATCTGTTGACATTGAATGGAAACCCTGGTGGAGTAGTGGTTAAGTGCAGGTTGGCAGTTCGAATCCACCAGCTGCTCCCTGGAAACTCTATGGGGCAGTTCTACTCTGTCCTATAAGGTTGTTATAAATTGGAATCAACTCGATGGCAATGGGTTTGGTTTTTTGTTTGCTGATGTTGATGCCTAGGAGAACGTTGGAAGTCACGTTGTGAAGACAGCAGAGCCTCCATCAGCCTTGGAACCCCTACGTCATTACATAGGGCAGGTTTCTTCCCCTTCTCCCTTTCCCCCTCATCACCTCCCTATACACAAACCCACTGGCACCAATTGGACAATTAACGTGAAAATTACCGTGCTATGTCACTGAAATTGTGGGGTTTATCTGTCAGAGTCCAGGATTACCTAAACTAATACAACTAGGAAGCAACATGGGGAAACACTTATGATATGATGTAAAGTTAAAAAAAAGTGCAAATATTAAGATTAAAAAGAATTTATGAGTACAAGTTCTGGTAAATGAAAATTTAACCTATAGGGAATCCTTTTTTTTTTTTTTCCTAAATTTTCTTTGATACTATTGTTGTATCCTATTTGACACTAAAATAAATGGAATGAACGCCATCATCACACGTTTGTGACACTGAAACACTTTTGCATACACTCCCCCGGCCTGCAGGGAGCATTAAGCAAGGAAGAGCATCTCTCGTGAACACACAATTGACGCAGACGACAGACGGGCAAACGAAACTCTTATTCATTAATTTGTTCAACAAGTTTTATCTTTCGAAGGGGCACATTACAAGACTGTGCCTGGCTTAGTCAAGCTCTAACTTCAGCAGTTCTAAAAGCAGGAGAAAAAAGGCTGCACCAGCTCATGCACTTAAAATTGCACATGGCTTTCATTTATCCACAACACAGCACTTCAAGGACACAAACTAAGAGACCACGAAGAGCCTCTCCACCACAGTGGGAAAACAGGCATGAAACCTGTTAGATACAGAAAATAATGACATCACCGATTTATATTTCATTCTACAGGGATTTGAGCTGCTGCATCTTAGACCTGATGACAAGATTTAGGCAGCAAGTGGTGTATTTCTCTTCATACCCACGCCATATAATAGAAATGTGATGCCTGTAGATGCTTCACTTTCTATTAGAATAATCTCCATACATCTACTGAGAGGCTAGCAGTAGGACCCTCTTTTCTATAGCCTGTTCTTTTTTTTGTGTGTGTGTGCTGTGACTAAAATAACAAGCAACAACAACGAACTACCTGACCACAGCTGTAAAGATCAACTTGGAGATTACAGGCAGAATTCGCAGCCAAGGACAGCAAATCCGCTCCGTTCTTTCAATTCCTAGGCTCCTGGCTCTCCTCCCTGGAAGAACCGATCAGCTATACCACCGTTCTGTTACAAAAGGCCAGAGGGGAATTGCTGTTTTCTGACACAAGACTGAAAGCGCCACAGAGACCAGAGTCATTTTCTGTATGGTTCTCCACCAAGACTAAAGGGCAGGGTAGGCTGTTCCCCTCAAGCGGTCTGTTTCTACAGTGACTAAAGAGCAGCGAGCTTTCTAAAGTGCTGGTCTCTCCAAAGTCGGAGTCTGATGAGAAAACACCAAACCCTAAGCTTTCTTCTCTAGTAAGAAGAAATGATATGGAAAAAGAAACAATGCCTCCATTGATCCTTAATTGTCCTAGTACAAGTCTTTTTGTGTGGTATAGAACACATGGGGCTGAAATACATTTTAAACAACTCCAGCTGCCCCAAATGATGCTTTTTAAAACGAAGTTTAAGAGTTGAGTCTGCGAAGGAAACAGAAAGCTATCAAATACACTGCTCCCTGGGAAGGTTGTTTCTCTCTGACTCTGCATGCTCACAGGGAGGAGCAAGACAGAGGGCAGGGATGTGTTCTTTCTCTCCCCCACTTTCCCAGCCTTAGACAGCGTCCCCTCCCAGTCTCCAGTGAAGGAAGGAAAACCATTCTAAATCACTCCTTGTTACTTATTTATGTATTAATTCAGTCATTCATTATTGAGCATCTTCTAAATGCCAAGGACTGGGCTGGGCAATGGGAAAAGTAATATTTGTGTATTACTATAGATACATTCTACAAGGGCAAAGATCATTGCTGTTTTGTTCACTGTATTTTATCTTCTGCCTGGCCCAGGCAGTGCTAGTTCAGAGGTGGCATTCATTAGCATATGTGGAATGAATGTGTGAACACATTAAATACTAGGGGGAAAAGAAAAAAAACTTCCATAGATCTTTCCTTTATTTGTTCATTTCAAGAATCCTATCAGGTATTTAAGGAGCCCTGGTTGCACAATGGTTAAGTGCTTGGCTACTAACTGAAAGGTCAGCCGGAACCCACCAGCTGCCCTGCAGGAGAGAGATATGGCAGTCTGCGTCTGTAAAGCTTACAGCCTTGGAAACCCTATGGGGCAGGTCTACTGTGTCCTGTAGGGTCGCTATGAGTCAGAATCGGCTCGACTGCAATGGGTATGGTTTGGTTTTGGTGGCGCTGTGGCTAAGCGCTCAGCTACTAACCGAAAGATTGGCGGTTCTAACCCACCAGCTGCTCCGGGGGAGAAAGATGTGGCAGTGTGCTTCTGTAAAGATTACAGCCTTGGAAACTCTATGGGGCAGTTCTACTCTGTTCTATAGGGTCACTGTGAGTCAGAATTGACTCAACAGGCAGAGTTTGGTTTTTTTGGATAAGGTATTTAGGAGCCCCTGGGTGGTGCAAACAGTTAAGAGCTCAGCTACTAACCGAAAGGATGGTGGTTTGAATCCACCCAGAGGCACCCTGGAAGAAAGGCCTGGCAATCTATTTCTGAAAGGTCACAGTCATTGAAAACTCGATGGAGAGCAGTTTTACCCTAAAACACACAGGGTTGTCATGGGTTAAAATTCACTCAATGGCAACTTTTCTTTTTTTTTTTTTAAATTTAAATGAGGTATTTATTCTTATTCCAACCTCACGGAAGGAAAGATCAATGCTCACTCCATAAGTGCTACCATCAAAACTGTTTTCCTTGAGGGTGGAAAGTAGCCCTGTGTGTGGCGGGGAAAAGGGGAATGTGTTGACTCATATCCCTCAGTAAATGTGTTTATTCCAGCTTGGGCATTGCTGCCAAATGTCTTGTGAAGTCAGCAGGAGTTGGCTCTGAAAAACTCACCTGAAAGTCACAGGCTTCATTTCCTTCTGCCAGCCCCTCTAGCCACTGGGCATGAAGTATTGGACACAGCTAAAGATTAATTCTGCATTTACTGTGACAAAGGTACCACCTCTCCCAGACAAGGAGGGAGAGGCATTGTAGCCTGTCTCCTTCACCACTGCTGACAATCCCTATGCTTCCATCGTGATGGCATCATAATGCAAATGTAATCAAACCCAAACACGGACTACCCCATTACCAGCCCAATGTCATTAATAAAGAGCAATTATGGCTCCGTTATAAAGACAATCCCAGACCACTACTCACCACCTGCAGCCCCCCAACCCCAATCTCTGCATGCTGGAAATCCTTCAAAGTCTTGTCTAAGGTTACATGAGAAGAAGAAAACTACAAAGAGTTATAAGGAAGATTAATAATCAAAGAGAATGAGATGATAATTGGCACACTGCAAAATCCAGGGTCAGCTAATAGGGCCCTGGCTCTTTTTCCTGAGTGTAAATATATAGAGATGAACTAAGCAAGGCGATAAACTCCGTAATCTATACCTGGGTTACCTAAAAAGCTTCTGGGAAGCAAATGGAATTGAAGCCAACACTGCAAAATGACTAGTGATCTGGGCCAAACGGAGCATAACTGGACTACAGCCAAAAGCTTTAAGCATGACTAGTCTGTTAAAAAAACAAGGGCACAAGCTAGACCTGTTCTTTCATGCCTGAAAAAGATGCATTTCCTGCACAGAGTGACAGAAGGGTGGTTTTACAGGTTATTATTATATGCAAGGTGTTAACGTTATCGAAACCATATTTCCTAAACACTCTTTAGATCTCAACCTCATCCATCCCATTCCTCTGTATCATCCATCCCACTCCTCAACCTCATCTACCCCATTCCTCAACCTCATCCACCCCACTCCTCAACCTCATCCACCCCACTCCTCAACCTCATCCACCCCACTCCTCAACCTCATCCCACCCCACCCCTCAACCTCATCCATGCCACTCCTCAACCTCATCCCACTCCACTCCTCAACCTCATCCACGCTACTCCTCAACCTCATCCATCCCACTCCTCAACCTCATCCACCCTACTCCTCAACCTCATCCATCCCACTCCACACTCTTGTTGTTGCCATATTGACCTCTCGACAGTCTCCTGCACACACCACATCCTATCTGATCTCCCTGTCTTTGCAAGTGCTGTTCCCTATGATCATCTCTCCCCATCACACTCCTCCCGATCAAGCAGTCACAAGTCTCCAAGCTAAGTCTTTAACATCCTTCAAGACTCTGCCCTAGGATCCTCTACCAAACACTACCTGCTCTACCCGCCCCCCACCTCCAGAATGTCCCTTCTCTGTTCTCCCAAACACTTTCAGTGTCCCTTTTTATTACAATACCTATCAAATTCTGCTGTAGCCATTAACGTATTTTTAAAATTAGTCTATTACTAGACTATGAGTTCCTGGAGGGCAAGGTTGGTGTCTTATCTATCCCTGTTGGATCACCAGAACCTGATGCATAGTACACCCTCAATAAATGTTGAATGATGAAATGGACAAAGAAAAATATTTCATTTAGGTCTCTATACTCACTCTGTAGTAACCAAACCAACCAAACCTGTTGCCGTCAGGTCAATTCTGACTCACAGCAACCCTACAGGACAGAGTAGAACTGCCCCATAGAGTTTCCAAGGAGCGGCCGGTGGATTTGAACTGCTCATCTTTTGTTTAGCAGCCAAGGTCTTAACCACTACGCCACCAGGGCTCCACTCTATGGTAAACGAACCACTAACAGGGTAAACAGGATAGTTTAATAGATCACTGGCACTTTCTCCCAAGTGAACATGCAGTCTAGTGCAAAGATGAGTTGTGTGGAACGTAATAAGCTAGAACTCTGCAAAATGCTTTGCAGTACCTCACGCATCTGTTTCATGTCATATAGTGCATCTATTACATGGGACACAATTAATGCTCATGACACAAAAGCATGTATGGGTGATTCATTTCTCTTAGCCTTCACCTAATACTAAAGACATTATTACTACTATTCAAGTGCAAAACTGAAGACATCTGCATTTGCTTAACATGGAAATACTAAATCTCAAAGATCAGGGTAAGTCAGGGCTACAAGAGAGGATAATTGGCTTTTTATTCAATCCGTTACTCCAAATGTTTCATAATGGCCTAACTGATCTACGAGGCCAGGGCTTTTCAAAGGGTTTCTTGAGTAAGAAAAAAGATTGGCAAGAAAATAAGGCAAAAAGTTGGGTCTCTAAGTTATTGCCTATTAAAATAAAAACGCAAAAGCATCTTATTAAGTTGCAAACAAACCTGATTATATCATTTTCCTTAGCTTCCCCTTAGCTCCTCATAACTAAAAGATATAGTCTAAACTTTCATCTTAATCTGCAAGACCCTTCACATTGGCCGCAGGCTGTTTTTCCAGCCCTGTCTACAGTTACTTATTCCAAACTATCTATCCCATATGCCCATTAAACCATACTTTGGAAATGCCTTTATTTTTCTTTTCCCTTGTTAGGATATCATGTATTCTTCCAAGCCTAGTTCAAATATCTTCTCCTGTATAAATCCTTCCCCTTCCCCACTCACATCCTCCAACAATAGAGTTAACTGCTCCTCCATTATACTCCCACAGCTCTCTGTACAACCTCTATCGCACAGCATGTGGAATCTTTTAACTATTAAGGGCATTGTTCATTTTTGTGATTCCATTCTCTGATACAGAGTTAGCCATTGTTATGGACTGAATTACGTCCCCCAGAATGTGTTGTAAATCCTAACTTCTATGCCTTTGGTTATAATCCCATTTGGGAATAGGTTGTCTTTACTACGTTAATGAGGCAGGATTAGTGTAGGGTGTATCTTGAGTCAATCTCCCTTGAGATATAAAAGAGATTAAACAAGCAAGCTAGGAAGCAGAGATGAGGGAAGAGAGATGCCAAGCCACATGAAGACTGCCCAGGACCACAATCTTAGAAAAGACAAGGACCTTCCTCCAGAGTCAACAAAGACAGAAAGCCTTCTCCTAGAGCCAACGTCCTGAATTCGGACTTCTGGCCTTCTAAACTGTGAGAAAATAAATTTGTTTGTGAAAACCACCCACTTGTGGTATTTCTGTTATAGCAGTACTAGATAACTAAGAAGGAATTTGGTACCGGGAGTGGGGTGCTGCTCTAACAGATACCTAAAATGTGGAAGCAGTTTTGGAATTGGGTAATGGGTAGAGGCTGGAAGAGTTTTAAGGTGCCTGATAATAAAACGAAAACCCTGGTGGCAGAGTGGTTAAGAGTTTGCTGCTAACCAAAAGGTCAGCAGTTCGAATCCACCAGGGGCTCCTTGGAAACCCTATGGAGCAGTTCTACCCTGTCCCATAGGGTCACTATGAGTTGGATGCAACTTGACAGCAAGGGGTTTTGTTTTTTTGATAATAATAAAATACGAGTTGGAATCAACTTGATGGCAACGGGTTTGGTTTTTTGGTTTAATAATAAAAGCCTAGATTGCCTTAAAGAGACTGTTGGTAGAATTATGGATGTCAAAGGCAATTCTGATGAGGGCTCAGAAGGAAGTGAGGAGAGCTATAAAGTCTGTTATCTTAGAGAACATATACAGCACCAGCAACAGAATGCTGCTATAAATGTGGACAATAAATGTGCTTCTGGTGAGCCTTTAAAAGAAAATGATGAACATGTGACTGGGCAATGGAAGAAGGACAGTGCTTTTTTATGCAGTGGCAAAGAATTTGTCTGAATTACATTTAAATGTTTGGTGGAAGGCAGAACTTGTAAATGATAAAAAACTTGGATATCTGGCTGATGAGATTTCTAAGAAAGATTTTAAAGGGGCCGTGTGGTCTCTCTTTACCACTTGTAGTAAAACGTGAGAGGAAAGAGGTAGAATTAAAAACGAACTGTACAAAACGGAAACAAAACTTAAAGATTTGGAAAATTCTGTTGTACAAACTAATGGCACGTGTCTTAGACTCTTCACCAAGGATGTGTCTATACAATATTTTGTTAAAGAGATTAAGCCTGTGACTGATGGATCTAACCAACTACTGCAGCAGAAAACCCATCAGCTTAGACTGAAGAGGACAGAGAAACAATGAAAGGGAAGAAAGCTATCTTGGAATTCTACAGGCAGGAAACAAGGCAAAGGAGCTACATGTATTGTCTTCCAAGAAATGAAAAGGACTATCCCTGGAGCAACTCAGAGATCAGCAGAACTGTTGGAAGGAGCACCAGGAAGCAGGGTCTTCTTGGTTTCAAAGGATGAAGACACAGTCTTCTGGTGGGGCCACAGCCTAGGTTTCAAAGAGTTGGATCTTAGCCAACCCAGTTCTGGAGTGTGGGAATGCTGTTAAGGTGTGCCAGGGGGATGGGGTCGCTGCCCAAAGCCGAGGGGGCAGGACTGCCATGCCCCAAGGGCAGAAGAACGGGGCTTGCCGGGTCGAGGGAGTGGGTTGGCACTCAGATGGACTAGGCGAATGGGGCTGCCCAAAGTCAAGGGAGTAGAGTTGCTGTCCCAGTAGGCCTGGAAGGCAGAGCTAAAGCCCAGGGCCAGTCGGCCTCCACCCAGAATCCAGAGGGCATGGTCAACACCCAGAGTCTGGCGGGCAGGACCATTGCCCAGATGGTCTCAGAGAATACAGGATTATTGTCAAGCCTTGAGAGCTAATGTAATTTGTTCTTCTGGGTTTTGGACTTGCTTGGTGCCTGTTATCCCTTCTTTCCCTCCAATTTCTCCCATTTGGAGTGGAAATGTCTACTTTGTGCTGATTCTACCGTTGTACTTTGGAAGCAGATAACTTGTACTCTAGATTTCACAGGTTCATAGATGAAGAGAAATTTTGCCCCAGAATGGAATATGCCTAAAGTCTCAACCATATTTGATTCAGAAGATGAGATTTGGGACTTGGAGTTGATTTAAGACTTTTGGGATGATGTGACGGGGTGAATGGGCTTTGCACATGGCAAGGGCATGGATTTTGGGGGGCAAAAGGGTGGAATGTTATGGACTGAATTATGTCTCCTGAAATATGTTGTAAATCCTATCCTCTATGCCTGTGGTTATAATCCCATTTGGGAATGGTTGTCTTTGCTATGTTAATGAGGCAGGATAAGTGTAGGGTGTATCCTGAGTCAATCTCTTCTGAGATATAAAAGAGGTTACACAAGCAAGCTAGGAAGCAGAGATGGGAGAAGAGAGATGCCAAGCCACATGAATATTGCCCAGGAGCAGAAACTCAGAAAAGGGCCTTCCTCCAGAGCCACGAGAGAAAGAAAGCCTTCTCCTAGAGCCAACACCCTGAATTCAGACTTCAACCCTCTTAAAGTGTGAGAAAATAAATTTGTTTGTGAAAGCCACCCACTTACTGTATTTCTGTCATAGCAGCACTAGATAACTAAGCAGCCATCAATACTTTTTGTGTTCAAAACAGAAGAAATGACTGAATAATTAATTGGAATTTATGGAAACAGGTGTCAACAACAATTGCTATTGATGATGATGATGTCATGGCAGCAGCTCCCATTCACTGAGTGACTAGTACATGCCAAGCACTGTATGAGGATCTTACATAGATTTTCTCCAATACTCATTTAACAGATAAGGAAACTGAGGCTCAGAGAACTTAAGGAACCTTTCCAAGACCACACAAAAAGTGAATACTGAAGGCAGAAATCACACGTAGGCCTCTCTTGGTACCAAAGCCCATGACTACTCTCATATGATACATATCATTTCACCTATGGTTACTGTGCTTCAGACACATGCTAGACATTACAAATGGTGGTTTGTTAGCCTCACAATGACCTTGAAGGATCAACAACATTGGGAGGTTAAGTATCATCTCCACTTAACAAACAAGAAAGCTGATGCCCCCTCCCCACCAAACATCAACTGTACACAATCCCAAATATGCTACAAGCGATGCAAAGTACAGCAGTAGTTGGAGGTATGCAATATAAATTTAACATCCAGAAACATCAGAATTTCAGATAATTTTTCTTTTCTTTTCTTTTTTTACCAAGTTAAGTCCACTGAACCAATGCAAAGATCCACAAGAAAAGAAAAATCATCAATAGATTAAACACATTAGGATATTACATATTCTCTCAATTCATCAACTCCCCATGTGGACTCAACCCAACCTCCTAGTATCTCTTAAAGTGAACCTTCTATTGCAGGTGGGACGGTCCTCACTGTACATCTGAATCATTACTATTCCTCTCATTTTGCTGATATGGCCACCTCCATCTCTTTCATCCCAGCCTCCATATCTATCTAGTATCCTCCTTTCCCTTCACGTCACGTCTGGATTTCTCTCTTCTACAGCATTTGTCTTTTATCAATCAATTAAGATTATTCTTCTTGTTTTATAATACTCTACATTTTATGCATTACAATTTTACTTTTATAACTATATCTTAACAACTGAACACTATTCATAGTATTTGAATCACTCTACATTATGTATATACATCTCAGCTTTGCTTTCATAACTATATCTTAAGCACGAGTGATTCCATAATATAGTAAAGACACAAAATACTTTACATTTATATAGCAAGAAGAATGTTCATGATCACTCTCTGGTATTTCCCCCAACAATTCTTTGAAATGGGCAAACATATATATCATTTCCATTTTACAGATTAGGAAATTGAGACTCTAAGAGGCTAAGAGAATTGGCCAAAGTCATATAGTTAATTAAGGTAGCATTAGATTGCACGTGGGTCTTCTAATTTCCATACGCTTTCTACAATGGCCTGCTACCATACACATCTTTGGTACCTAGTCTCTTCCTGACCTAAGTCCCAGGCTCAGGTATGTAATGTGTAAGTAAGGTAAAAAGTTGGGGTGTTAGGTACAGACTGCCTAGGATGGCCATCAAACCACACATCCCCACCCAAGAGAACATTTTTCCACATGGACCTTACTTTTCACCCCTGGGATTTTATATCACTCAGAAGCCTCTCTCGATTCACTGGTAGGAGAGTCTCCTCTATGATGATGGTATCAGTCAGTGACCAGAGTATAAGACATAATATGGTAAACTGGATTTAAACAAGCCATACTGCTATCAGATAATCAGATAAGTGTTCTTTGATGATGCATACTCTTTTTTTATTGAAGGGCATCTTCTAATTTCAAGCCATATTGACAGCATATGCAGTTTATCATTTTGGAAGCATTTTAATGTTCGGTCTATACTGAGTTATAATACACAAGCAGAAAGAGGAAATTCTGTTGATCTTCTTGATGGTAAAAGCACTACTTTGTTCCCAGACGATTGATTAAACTTTCCAAGCCTCATTCCAATATTAAGCTCTCAGGGATAAAGTGGGTTACACTCATGACTGCACCAAAGCCTGATGCTACCTGTCTTGTTAGCAAGAGAAGGAAAATTAAGAGACATTTTCAAAATCGTTTAACCAAGGCCTCCTTGGCAGTGGGATTTGTGTTCAACGTTGTAAAATGCCCCTGCTGATGATTATTTTCTGTTAACTTTGCTTTTAAACAAGTTGACTGGAAAAGAAAGTAAAAGCTCTACTCTACCCTGAACTCAGAAACCTTAAGTTAGATTTGTAGGGGACATAAAATAATATTACTGCAAGCTTCCTGTGTGCCAGACACTGTGCTAAGTGAAACGCATCAGACACATTGTCTTATTTAATCTGTGTAACAAACTTGTGGGGTATGTGCTATTATACCAGTTTCATAAAGAAACTGAAGTTAAATCGTTTTAGTCTTCAGGTTAGGAAAATAATGAAACATTCTGTGGTTGCAGGGATTGCTGGTCGTAGGACACTGGAAGCGAAACTGAGTAATACTCTCATCTATTTGATTGACTGAGTCATCTACAACTCAGACCTTACCTTAATTCTATCTTTAAACTACCATCACCCTAAACTTCTACTTCTAAATCCTCCAAGACTAATATACAGTTAGCAAAAGGTATTCTTTCATTTGGAGACATCAAAGTAAAAAAGAAAAAAAAAAAACATTTGAAAGAAATTTTGAACCAAAAATGATATACTGAATTTTGCAGTTAAATTCAGGTGTGGGTCTTCCAAGCTGAACGTCTGTGGGTTTTGGTTGCCTCATCTATAAAATTAGCCCACAAATTTTAAGAACAAATGACTTAAAATATGTGCAATACCATGCAAAATATATGAAAGCAAAACATAATTCAAATTGTTATTGCTGCTGCTATTATTATGAATACACTGACAAAGAAGAAAAGTTATATAAAGGGGAGGTAGGATGGATTGTGGAAATTAAATTAGATAGCTGTCTTTTAACCAGGAAATTCTCTCCTCGTTCTGCGAAGCATTCATTCTCACTGATCTGACCTGCTTTTGTAGGAAGGGAATGGTGTTCTTGCTAGCACAGACAAAAGTCATCCTGATGCACTCACGCTTGTTCTCTCTCTGGTCCCTTCACAAATCCTGGGTGCCATACATTTTCAGTAAAATCTGAGTTTAATGGGGAGCCAGAAGAACTCCCAGCTCATTGCCTTCTCTCTTCAGCCTAGCTGTGTTGCCAGTAAGTAGCCAAAACCGATGTGATCTCTCAAATGCTACTCACTCAGCAGCTAGCTAAGCCTGGCTAAGCAGACTCCCAGTCTTATTGGCTGACAGCTTCATCACAACCCAATTATTAGTGCAGAGCCATCAAACACACCAAGCCCAGGTCTCTGTATTTTAAGCCATATATTCAAACAGGTCCAGGGAGAAAACTCTTTGGGTTTTTTTTTTTAACTTAGGGGATGGGTTATGGTGTGGGGAGGGACCTCTGGTTAGAAACACTAAGTTACAAAGTACCAGAATGTTTCTGAAAGCAAATGCCACCCCAGTGAAATTCAGTCAGTATACCTTCCATAGGCCAAATCTCCTACCAACATTTTCCCTCTGCACTCTGTTTAGGCTACAGACTTTTGCTGGCCTTGTCTAGCCTGGTGTTTCTCAGTAATGAAGGCTACCCTACTGACGTATCAATCATTGATACCTGGTGACCCAGTACATATTCTCACCCATTTATTGGGTAAGGCTTTTCATACCACGATAGTAGAGAGACTTTTTAAAAAAAAAAAAAAAAAGATCTAGTAGAGTCTATGAACACAAAGTTATGTTCCTTTTGCTAAAGCTCAGTCGTGAGTAAATTAAAACTGCAAATCATGGAAACTACAGAAATGAAAGGCCCACTAAACTCTCCCTGAGCCACCCTTAACTCAACCTTAGTGCACTGCATTCCCATCTCCTCAGGCAGTCAGATGGGGATGTGAAGGAGTCCAAGTCCCCCACACTGTGGCAATTGTGAGTCATAATTTTATTCCTAATCATAATTCTGACATACATTGGCATTACTGAATGAGTAGTTCTGCTTACGGAGGGGGGAAGGTACCTTGGCCATGGAGGAAGAATGGCCTTTTAAAGTTAAGTCTGTGAGTGTGTAAATAAATACAGAGCACACAATGCCCCATCTCTGCCTAAATGTCTTCATGAAGTGCAAAGTAATGTGGCTCCTAACTAGGCATTTGGAATGTTAACCTAGTTTTCTGTGTTTAGCAAATAGCCAGCAATTTTGCTTACACTTTTCTCCTCTCATTACATAGCAATGATGATTATTTAATAAATACATGCAAAAGGCCACATACGTACTCCATAGCACCCCTACTGGGTTGGAAATACCCCCCCCCCCCCGGGCAATGCTTCTATTTAAATAATTTAGTTGCTGATACACCAAATCAAATACAGCTGTGGCAGGTATCCCACGGATGCCTCCTTTGGAGGCTAAGAACAGACCCTTTCTCAGCTGGTTCCCCATGTGGTTGCCGGACTAAATGCAGGGTAGGGCTGGGGGCAAAGAGGATGCTGGAGGGCGAAATCCAGAGCCTCAATGAATGTTAACCCTTTGTAAATCTTAAAGGGGCTCAGATGGCTATGTCTGCTTTAAAAAAAATTATGAGGGGACAGAGACGGAGGGGAAGGCTATTTCATAACTACTGAAATATTCTGGTACAAGAGTTTGGAATAGACACAGAATAGAAAGATGTAAAAATGAGACAAGTGAGATGCCACCCACTACATCCCTGAATGTGTGGCTGATACAAACCTTCATAAATCACCTGGGAATCTTCCCTCTTAAATGCAGGAAAGGGGAAAAGGGGTCCGTCTAGAAGAGTTGGGGTGATCTCAGGGCACTTTTTCTCCCTGCTAGGTACACAGCTTGTCTCACTAAAATATTACAAGACGCAAATTTCTTAACAGGGTGGCCAAGCCCCAAACAGAATGATTTCAGATAACAGATTCCCCCTCTTCCCCCGCCCCACCCCATTCCTGTCCTCTGAGGGCAAGGTTGAAAACAAACAGGTACTTGGGGCTGGGTTGAGGGCAAGGATAGGAGGGTTTTCAGTAGCCAGAATCAGGGCTGGCTTAGGGGGTGGGGATTGGCAGGGTGGAAGGAAGAGTGGGGAACCACTCCCTCCACCCTAATGCTGTTTAAATGTGTCTGCTCCAAGAGGCAGGGTTCCTGCTCTCCTCTTCTAGTGACTTCATGGGAAGTTGGCTGAGTCCCCAATTCTGCAGTGGGAATGCAGGCAGAGGGGAATGCTGCAGATGGGCTTTAGTCTGGGTGCTTAAATGGCAGGTGTGAAGAAAAGTGGAGTGGGCATTGTTAATGGGAGGAGCCACTGAATTGAACTGGGGGAATACTGCTGGCCCTGGGCTTCCCCTCAATGCTCCATACCCCCACCCCCAACTTCCTGCATCAACAAACACACTACTCTGAAATCAGAATCCCTCCCAACACACGGACTCACAGGCACAGGCACTGCACAATCCCTTTCTCATTCACCTCAGTGCCCTGGGTTCCCATTTGTCCCTATAAACACAGACTAGCACAAAAGCCTGAGATCCGTGAATGTAAGCCTGCACATCCTTGCCACTGGGAATTAAGAAAGGCCATGATCTAAAGTGGTATTTATGACAGTGTTGTTTCAGATAGACAGCTCTTTTATTTGGGGTGAAGGGGGTGTGCTACTAGGTTTCAGACCACCACAAGCGGTCCTGATGTGTGTGTGGAAGGCGTGGAGGGACTACATCCCTCTGGTCCCTGCTGGCACTCTCCAGTCCCGCATCCTCCCGCAGTCTTTTCCAGGTGCCTAGATACAGGGGCAGGGCTCTGCGTCCATTTTGGCGGTCGGGAATCACTGAGTTTGGGAACTTTGAAAGCCAGGGGATGGGGGTGGGGGCCGCCAAGGCTCATATTTCAGCGCCAGAGTTCTCAGCCAGGAAAGCAGCTGAAATCAACACCCATCTGCCTCTTCCTTCTCATCCCCCTCCCTCCTCCCTCTCTGGACTCCACACAGATCCTACCCTCCCCCCCCCCACACACACACACGCACGCACGTACACAACACACATTCACATACACCCCTTCGGCTCAGAAGGCTTTTAAATCTAAAGGCGGTAAATCCGCTGAGCTGGAAGGGTCTCTGCCACCTCCCCTCCTCTCCCGCCCCACGAGGCTACTCGAGCGTCTACACACAATAAAACCCCGTACACTGCAAACACCACAGCACAACCCAAACCCGGCCGCGACTCCAGCGCGTCCCGTACCTGATACGCAGACGATGAAATTGGCTTGAAGAAGAAAAAGCACCTCCCAGACTATTTCCATCCTCTGATTCTCATTCCAAGTGCATCACTCGACGGGAAAACGGGGGGGAAGGGGGGAGCCCGACACGGCACACACACATACACACACACTCTCGAGCGCACACTCTCACTCCCACCCGACAGCCTGTCAGGGACAGTCACCCCCAAGATCAATATTGCAGTTTGAATTGTTCCGGCAAATCTCCCCTCGGGCTCGACGGATGTGCGCCCCAGATGTGCTGACACATGTCCGATGCCTCGCTGCCCAGGACGTCTCCCCGCTCGCCCGTCTCTGCTCTTCGCACGAGCGGCGGAAACAGCACTAGCAGCGGCGGCAGCAGCCACCTGAAGCCACCAGCGATGGGCTCTTCCTGCACAAGCGAGACTCCGATCTGCCTGTCGCCCCAAGAAGACATAGACGATAGCCCCCCGCCAGGCCGCGCCGTGCAGTTCCGGACCCCCGGCAGCTCCCCGCTCGCTGCCTAAGCCCAGGCAGTCCGCGCCAAGTTGCCCTCGAAGTCCGCCCCCGTCACCGGGGCATGGTCACAGGGGCTGCTCCGCTCCGGGGCCGTTCTCCTCCTGCTTCCGGGGGGCGGGGGGAGGAGCAGACACAGCAGACAGGGAGACAGAGAGAGAGAGAGAGACAGAGGCAGGAATTATTGCCCGAACCCGCCGGTCGCCAGCAGCTCCGCCGACCCTCCCTCCTTCTCGAGTCCGAGCGCAGCTCGCCGCCTCCGAGCCCGGCTTGGGCCGCGCGTCCTGACTAGGAGCGGAGACAGCGGGGTGCCAGGCACCGGGGAGCGTCGGGAGCCCACGGGCTCCCCACGTCGCGCGCGCGCGCTTTCCGCTCCTCAGCTATTTTTCTGGGGTCCCCGGAACCCCCAGTCGCCTCGCTTCCATTGCCCGCAACTAGCGCCGCCGCTGCCGCGATTTTCCGCAATGTAACTGCAGGGGTCGTTATTTCCTCGCCTACGGATCCCGACGCTTCCCGAGTCTGAGGGGAGGAGGAGGGCAGGTGGGGGCGGGAAGGAGAGGAGGAGGGGGAGGCTCGGCCAGGTAAGCGTCGCCGCAGCAGCAGCCGCCACCGCCGCGGGGGACCCAATGTCAGCCCAGCCGCCGGGCGACCGGGGGGCGGAGGCAGGAAGCCGGGGCGGGGACGTGAGGCTTAACCCCGCCAAGTGGAGGAGGAAAGGGCTGGGCGTCGGAGCTCCGGCCCTCACGGCCGCCGCCGCGCCCCGCCCCGCCCCGCCCCGCCCGGCCTGGCCTGCCTCTGCCAGCTTCCAGGATCCGAGAGTTTCTCCTCTCCTTAGAAAGAACTTCACGCCCGCGGATTTGGCCCGGGAGAACTGGGAGGGACTCATCCTGGGAGTGGTGTGCTGCGCTCTCCCTCCGCTGCGGAATATTGGGATTTTTTTTTTTTTTTTTTTCCACAATTCATTCCCTGCCCTCTCTGCGTCGTCCCTCTCCTGCCCCCTCCTCCTTCCCCCTTTCTGCTCCATTGCCAGAACACTACTTACCCCGAGTTCTCCACTCTGCCGGTTCCTAGACCAGGTGAAACTCTCGCCTGCAAGTTCGTCACCTCCCTCCTCCCAAAAAGGGAAAAAGCGTCTTTCCAAGTCCGGGTGCTAGATGTGGCCGCTGCCAGCTGCACCTCCGCACAGCTCCAGGAGGATCCGGGACTGTTAAAAACCCAGCCTTTGGGGGAACAACCTTCCCTTCTTTCCTCTCTTTTATTGTGTTTTGTTTTTTCCTTTCTTTCGGGAGGCTCTAGCGCTTTGGAGGCGCTTGCTAGGCTCCAGGATACTCTCCGCCAGCGACACTGAGCAGCTTGCACTAAAGGAGATTTCCCCCACCAAACCCCCCCGCGCGCACACACACACTCGCTCAGCGCGCGGTTCTCCAGAACCCCAGGGGAAGGTGGGGTCGGCACGAGCACCACCCACCACCGAGGCTGAGGCTGGGGCCAACGGGTCCGAGAAAGGACTCGCGGCGTGGCTGGCTAGCTGAGGCCAGGCAAGAAGGATTTGCACCTGGTCAGCCGCTTACAATGGGGATGCGAGGGAATTGGAAGGAAACCCTGCGCTCGGGACTGTTCGCTGGAGAAGAGGGCTGGGAGCGTTAGGGGAAAGGAAAAATTGCAGCAGATTTGTGTTGCCTGTATCGCTGCCGCAGCGGTTTGCGAAAGCCCCAGACCTACCTCTTTGAAGGTGCTGAAGAAGAGGAAGGAAGGGTAAGGGGGATCCCTGGAAAGATCTCGGATTTCTCGGCGCGCTTGTCCGGATTGCGAACCGTGACGTTGGGAGGTCTTGCACAAGCGCGGATCGACACGCACAACAGACACATAACTCGCAGAGGATTTTTGTACTTTTTATTTTTGATGTTTAGAATTCCTTTCAGTATGATCCTCGGTCCAATAACTGCATAAAGGTGGATAAGTGGAAGGGAGGACTAGGAGAGCACCGTTCATTAGTACAGTCAAGTGTGTCGTCCCTTGGTGATCTCGGTAGCCTGGCTCCGCGGTGCGGGCTTGGAACCAGAGGAGTTACACTGCAGCGCTCCCATGATTCTTGAACTGACTCCAGTACAGCCAGGAGTCTAGTGGGTATTTTTGTAGAGTGGGAGGGACGGAGAAAGGGGCGCAGAGCAGCATCTCTCTGAGCTGGGATTGAGCCTACTGCATCAGCCAAAACTGCTGCGTAGTCCTGCCGTCCCCAGGGGTTCAAAAAAAGGAACCGCCGGCAAGCTTGACGACTCTTTAAGAGGGAGGTGTGGCCGAGGGATCTGTTCTCTGAGATGACAGCCAAAGACTCCAGGTGGTCAATGCATTAAAAATCTAGGCCCAGATGAAGTAAATCCAGGATTCTTAATGTAGAGAGAGCCTCAAGGCTCAGCAGGAACGACACTGAGACCTCAGAACATTAAGGGAATCCAAGATAGTGAGAATTAGCCTGTTTTGGGAAACTTACGGGGAGTGTTGGCCTCCGCGCCTTGAAAGTCAGTCGACCGCACGGAAGGGATTTTTGAGAGGAGACAAAAGAAAGCGGTTTGTGAAAGATGAACAGGTTCACCCTAGCAAGGGTTCAGAACCATGGTGGTGATCTGCCTTCTGCATTTGGGGAGGGGGTTTTGTTTCCAGCAGGAGAGATCTTTCCTCTGGAAGCAGAAGCAGAGAGCCTGTTTTCTTATACCATGACCCATGTATTTATTCTGCAAATATGTAGTACCTTTCATGTGTCAAGCACTGGGGCAAATGCTGGAATTGTGTATTTGAAAATTCATAATCCTTACTTTCAAAAAGTTTACAGGCCATTTTTCCCCCTACATTTTGCCTTATGAGCCAATGCCGGTAAAATAATACTTCATTTCTCCCTTCTCAGCCTGTACACTTGCTTTCAGCTCTCCTAAAGAACATTTAATCTATTCCCTGACACCGAGCGCTTTCAATAAAAAAAAAATCAACTCATGTAAGATTATTCGTTTAAGTAAAAATAATAGCTTGCATGTATTGATTGATGGCTTTGTGCCAGACATTTCTGAATCCCATACTCAAAGTATCTCATTTAATTATCATAACCTCCTTATGAGACAGGTATCATCATTACTCCCATTTTACAGATGATAAAATGGAGGCCCAGAGTAGTTATTTGCCTAGCATCTCACAGTTACTAATTGGTGTTATAAAGATCACAGTCTGGCAGTCCATTCTTAGAGGCCACTTCCCTTACATATTCTGTAATGAATGGAAAGTATCATCTTGGGGAGGTCATTTTGTACTTAGAACACAAGTACATATGTGAAACCACTAGAAGACCATCAAAGGCAGTATGAAAATGTAACGGTAGATTACGCAGTTTAGAACCTAACTGCTTTAAAATTGAAAGAAGAAAGAGATCACTGGGAATGAGGAGTAATCAAAGGCATTTTTTCTTTATTGTTGTACTTTAAGTGCAAGTTTACAATTCAAGTCAGTCTTTCATACAAAAATTTATACACACATTGTTATGCGACCCCAATTCCCCTCCCTATACTGTGACAGCACCATCCTTCCCTCCACCCCTGATCTCCTGCATCCATTCAACCAGCTCCTGACCCTCTCTGCCCTCTCATCTCACCTCCAGAAAGGAGCTACCCATTTAATCTCATGTATCTACTTGAGCTAAAAAGCACAGTCTTCACAAGTATCATTTTATGTCTCATAGTCTAGTCTAATCTTTGTCTGAAGAGTTGGCCTCGGGAATGGTTTTAGTGCTGGGTTGACAGAGAGTCCGGGGCCATGCTTTCTGGGGTTCCTCCAGTTTCAGTCAGACCAGAATTGGAGTTCTGCACCCCATTTTTCTCCTGCTCCATCAGGGACTCTCTCTTGTGTTCCCTGTCAGGGCGGTCATTGGTGGTACCCGGGCACCATCTAGTTCTTCTGGTCTCAGGCTGATGCAGTCTCTGGTTTATGTGGCCCTTTCTGTCTCTTGGGCTAATACTTTCCTTGTATCTTTGGTGTTCTTCATTCCCCTTTACTCCAGGTGGGTTGGAACCAACTGATGCATCTTAGATGGCTGTTTGTTAGCTTTTAAGACCCCAGACGTCAAAGGCATTTTTAATGAAAGATTCTGAGTGCCTGCTAGTTACCAGTGCTGTTCTTGGCACTCAGAATACAGCCATGAACTCAGCAATTCTCTCAACATTTGGATTCTATATTAGCATTTTCTAGAAGAAAGAAGAATACTTCCCTGAACCATCTCTGTTGTTAGTTGCCGTCGAGTCAATTCTGACTCATGACAATCCTGTGTGCACAGAATAGAATTGCCCCATAGGGTTTTCGAGGCTGTCAGCTTTTGGAAGCAGGTCTCCAGGTCTGTCTTCTGAGACAACTCTAGGTGGGTTCGAATTGCCAACCTTTCAGCTAGTAGCTGAGCACTTAACTGTATGCACTACCAAGAGACTCCTGAACAACCTCTAGGCTTAACCTACATGATTTTCTTTAAAAAACATTCAGCTTATTAACTCAGTAGAAAAATATTTAGAGGGCTTCAAATTGGAGTGAGGTCTGTTTTCTTCAGTCTTTTTTTGAAGTTTTTTGTTTTTATCCACAAAACAAAAATCTCTATAAAGCTAGAATACTTTTCTTCTTAGCAATTATTTTCATATTTTAATGAGCTTGTGCCATATGTTGATAACTATAAAGAATGTCTCTTCACTGCATTCATCTTTTGTCTCTTTCCTGCTCCTCTATATTTCTCCACTACAAGTTTAGTGCGAGTGTGTTACATATATAACAGAAAGTCTTGGCTGAGCCCACGTGTTGGAGGCAATCCCAGTAGCCCCATAGAGAGCAGGTGATTACAGTTCCACTTGCCAGGAGAGGACACTGTTGAATTCCTTTGGATTCTTTTTCTATTTTGTCTTTCACTCAGCCCCATAGAAGAAGGAACGATGCATCTCGCTGATAAAATTTGTAAGAGATTAGCATCCATTAGGGCATATTCCCCAGAGGCTGAGCACGCTATATCGGGAGCCAAAGCAGATCCGTCTCTTTCCCCATCCTCTACTTTCTTGGCCAACCTGCATTCAGGACAATGGACTAACTACATTAGTATGTGTTTATGTTCTCCATGCCATAAGTAACCTGAGCAAGACAGGGCTGGTAAGGGCTCTGCTTCTAGCAATGACTGGCTTTCTGAGGATGGTCACAATTCTCCATGGCACTGGGAAAGTATACTTGGACCTTGTTTTTATAGACTCAACCATCCTTACAGATGATTTCCAAGTTCTGGATTTTAGAGGAGTAATTGAGAAGTGCCATTTTAATATTACATCCAAACCATTATTGGAGAATAAAGACTTAACTTAATGAGGGTTCATCCCCATTTAGGAAATTTGTCTTTGTTGTTGTTGAGAATATACACAGCAAAACTTATACCAATTCAACAGTTTCCATATGTACAATTCAGTGACATTGATTGTATTCTGCCAGTTGTGCAACCATTCTCACCCTCCTTCTCTGAATTCTTCCTCCCCCATTAACATAAAATCACTGCCCCCTAAGTTTCCTATTTAATCTTTGGAGTTGCTGTTGTCAATTTGATCCCATGTAGATAGAGCTTAAAAGAGCACAAGGCTCAAGGCAGACATTTTTTACTAGTTAAGCTAAACTATTGCTTGGTTTTAAGACAATTGCAGGGGATATTTTTGGTTTAAGGTTTAAAGATTATCTCAGGACAACAGATTTAGGGGCTCATCCAGCCTCCGTGGCTCCAGAAAGTCTAGAGTGTATGAGAATTTGAAGCTCTGTTCTGCATTCCCCCCTCCTTTTGATCAGAATTCCACTATAGAATCCTTGGTCAAAATGTTCAATAATGGTAGCCGGGTGCCATCTGGTTCTTCTGGTTTCATGGCATAGATGGCAGTTGTTCTTGGAGGAGGCAATTAGCCACACATTCCATTTCCTCCTCCAATTTCTGACTCTCCTTCTTCTCTGTTGCTCCAGCAAATAGAAACCAATTATTGTGTCTTGGATGGCCAACTTGCAAGCTTTTAAGAACCCTGACACTATGCAGTGAACTAGGAGGTAGAATAGAAACACTAAACACGTTATTAGGCTAATTAACTGGGGTGTCCCATGAAACCATGACACTAAACCTACAAAAAAAGAAAACAAATCCCATGAGGTGTTTGGCTGTACATAAGCACCCTCAGCAGCTACTGTCTCTCTCTTTTTCTCCCCCCCCTTGTTGTAAGTATTTCTATCACACAACTTTTGACAATTCAACTTTTTACAAGTGTACTACTTATTGACAGCACTTACAATAATTGGCTGTGCTACTCTACCCTTAATTAATGCAATTTTCCATCGCCATAAACTGAAACTCAGTACTCCATAAACAGTAACCTCTCTCCTTTCCCCCACCCTCCCACCCCTGGTAACCACTAATAAACTTTGGTTTCTATACATTTATCTTTTCTTGTCTTTTTATGTATGTGAGGTCATGCAATATTTACCCTTTTGTGATTGACTTATTTCATTCAGCGTGCTATTTTCAAGCTCCATCCATATTGTAGCATGTATCAAGGCTTCATTTCTCCTAAAGACTGAGTAGTATCCCATTATATGTATGTACCATATTTTGTTTACTCATTCTTCTGTTGATGCACATTTAGGTTGTTTCCACCTTTTGGTTATTGTGAACAGTGCTGCAATGAACATTGGTGTCCAAGTCTCTGTTTGAGTCTCTTCTTTCAAGTCTTTTGTGTATATACCTAGGAGTGGAATTGCTGGGTCATATGGTAGTTCTATTTTTAATTTTTTGAGTAACTGCCACACTATTTTCTACAATGGCTGTACCAGTTTACATTCCCACTGGCAATGGATAAGGGTTCCATTTTCCCCACATCCTCACCAACATTTGTTATTTTCTGTTTTTTTAAATCTTAGCCATCCTAGTGGGAGTGAAATGGTATCTCATTGTGGTTTTGATTTGCATCTCTCTAATGGCTGACAATGTTGATCATCTTTTCATGTGTTTGGTGGCCCTTTGAATGTCCTCTATGGTAAAATGACTGTTCGTATTCTTTGCCTATAAATTTGTCTTATTTTAATTCTTTAGATGACAGAGGGAAAGAGAGGTTAGTAATTAAGCAACCCCTAATTTCCATTAAAAAAGCTGAAATTATGTAAATAAATGGAAAGATATACCATGTTCATGGATAAGAATACTCAATATTGTTAAGATACCAATTTTCCCCAAATTTATCGATAGTCAATGAAATTCCAATCAAAATCCCAGAAATCTTTTTTGTGTAGAAATTGATAAGCTGTTTCTAAAATTCATATTAAAATGCAAAGGACCTAGAATAGCCAAAACACTTTTGAAAAAGAAAAACAAAGTTGGAGGATTGATACTACCTGACTTCAAGATTTATTATAAAGCCACAATAATTGAGACAGTGTACTACTGGCATCAGGATAGACAAGTAAACCAATTGAACAGACGTACAGAGTCTAGATATAGGTCCCATACATATAGTTTCAGTTGATTTTCAACAAACGTGAAAAGGCATTTCCTTGGACAAAGAATAGTTTTTTAAACAAATACTGCTAAAATAATTAGATGAAAAACTTCAAGGAAAAAAAAAAAAAGCTGAACTTCAATACATACCTTGCACCATATACAAAAATGAAGTCAAACTGGGTTATAGACCTAAACGTAAAACCTAAGCCTACAAAACAACCAGAAGAAAACATAGGAGAAAATCTTTGGATTTTTTTAAAGCTTGGGTTAGGCAAAGTTTTCTTAGCTATGACACCAGTAGCATGATTCAAAAAAGAAAAAAATAATAATAAACTGGACTTCATCAAAATTACACTCTTCAAAAAACATTGTTAAGAGAACAAAAAGACAAGCCACCATCTGAGAGAAAATATTGGAAAGTTACATATCTCACAAATGACTTGTAAGCAGAACATGTAAACAATTCTCAAAACTCAATAACAACAACGACAAATAATTTAAAAATGGGTGAAAGATTTGGATAGGTGCTTCACCAAAAAAAGGTATGTGGGTGGCAAATAAGCATATAGAAAAATCCTTAACATCATTAGTCATTAGTGAAATAGAAACTAAAATCACAATGAGATATCATTTCATATCTATTAGTGTGTCTAAATTTAAAAAGACTGACCATAGCAAGTGTTGGCAGGGATATAGAACACCTGGATTTCTCATATGCCACTGATGGAATGTAAAATGGAAGAATCACTTTGGAAAAAAAGTTTGGCATTTTCTTAAAATTTCTCATATATTTTACCATGAAAGTAGAAGTTCCATAGTATGTTTCAAGTGTACATTAATATAATTTCAGAACTGATCTAGAAAAACCCCCTTAACTCTTTGGGTGAGAAGATGGAGGTTTAAGATGAGGTGAAGTGATGTGTCCAGGTTCAAATAGAGGCAGAGGCAGAAGCAGTCTGAACTGGAATGCAGCCTCCGTAATTGTTTATTCATTTCTTTAAACCTTTCATTCCCATCATTTTTCTCCTGTTACCAAGTAACATAGTGCAGCAGCTGAAGCATAGAAATATATTATCCTAAACCATACAACTTAGTGGAAGAAGCTTTTTCTGCTTTCTGTCCAATACATCTGCAACTTCATCCCACTATCGTGTGTGTGTATGTGTGTGTGTTTCTTTTACATTAAACACTTTCCAGTGAAGTTTTATACCAACAGGAACCCACCCCACTTCTCCTTAAGCCAGCTGCAGTATCCTTAGGTAGCAGTTATAGATCAATATAGAGGATTTTAGTTTCACAATGGTTCTCAAGTTTACAGATAGACCAAAGACTTTAATTAGGATAGCAGTGTGCTCCTACCTCAGCTTGTATAATCTTGGAGTTAGCAACTAATGCATAAGGCTTTAAAATTATTGTCAACATTTTTTCACATTGCCTCCCCAATGGTTAGCATTAAAACTACAAGAATTAAGTTTAGCTTTTTATTTTTCAATTGAAAGACACCTTCTAGTTCTCCATTCAGCATTTTCTTCTTGCTGGATTATAGAATCACATGTCCCATTTATTTATAAGGAAAATCTAAAAAATAGTGACTGTGGCAGATAGGCCCACCCAAGATATTTAGAGACCTGGGGCAAGAGTAAATTCGATGGACTCCTCTCTACCCATAAACCCATGGCCCTTTCCCTTTTCTTTCCACTCCTGGCATTGTCCTAGACTGCAAGGAGCCTCATATAAATGCTTTCATGCTTGTATGAAATGCTTCAAACTCACGTACCTCAAGCTCACGCTTCTTCGACACACATCTTTAAGAGTCATTCCTTGGCCACCCCTCCTCAGTTGTAGGTGTGCAGTCACCACAACTGCAGTCTACTCTTGGGAAGATATACCCCTGCCACACCCAAGAGTATTAAAACAGCAAATGCAAATGCTTGTGTGAAATAGCATTCCTTTTATTCAAAGCACTGAAGATGTTAAATAAGTGAAGAATGCCGTAACTGGAAGGTTCCAAAAGGAATCACATTTCCAAATGGACACACAGACTCTGGCTCTGCTGTAGAGGGCTCCAGATCTAGCTTATTTTCTGCTCCTGCAAATGGGATATCTAGATTTTTATTCAACTGCAACAGCGGAATTTTTCTCTCTGCTCCTCCTGTGTGGACTTAATACAGCGGAAGTTGAGTTACCAAGGTAGGAAACCCTCAAAGTTCTGAGTCTATTATTTGATTGCTGATAGACAGAGGAGAAAACTCATTAAACCAAAAAGACCCTCCTGCCCCTGTCAAGTAGAACAGGCAATGGATACAGTAGTCATAACCTCATGACACAGTTAACAGTTGAGAACAAAGAAGGTTATAAGACTAGAGCTTCCTTTACAAAAATATAAATATGCGATTGTCAGGTACTGCAAAATATCAAGGTTGCTGTAAATGTTACCTAAACTTATAACCAAGTGATGGTTCTCATCTGACCTCAGCTTCAAATATTTTCTCTTCATAAACGTTTTAAGACCCAGATGAGTGATATTACCTTATGCTGAATTTCTTCTTGAGTGGGGGAAAGACATTAATATTCAATGTAAAAATATATTTGGTTTTAATCCCCCATAAATTATTGTTTCTTTAAGAAAAGGGATTGTTTTAAATGGATGTGAATGAAACCTTAAATATATTTTAAGAAACCATATATTAAGTTGAAGATTATATTCTCTACATTCGAAGTGACCAACTTCTCTCATAATAAAATAAGGGTACCTGGTGGCTGTTTCTCACTGTGACTTCCCATGAAATGGGAACTGCACTGGCATCCTGTCTTCTTCATTTCAGGGTTTCATTACAAGGAAAATGAGTAGAATGAGCTCTTGCATAAGTGAATTTCAGAAGTAGGTAGTGGTAATTTTGGGGGTGTTGCCATAATAATCTCTGGATTCTTGGATTCAGTGCAATAAATTACTACTTAGATTAGTTTGTCCTCTCATCCCCAGTGACCAAAGAAAGAGAATAAGGCTCCTTATTAGGCAGAACATGGGTGCTGCTCCGAAGACTTCTCATTTACCTTCATGCGTTTCATAAAAATTTCAAAGAAAAAACTATTTCAATGTATCTAATTATAATGACTCTTGAGGAGGTGCAGGGTGATAACACCACAAAATCAAGAGATGAAAAGCTTGGATAAGACTCACTGGTACAAGGCAGTGGAATGGGTCTAGAATGGTTCAGACACTGACTTTTGTTCAAACTGATGGCTGGACTCTGTCAGGAGAGCTGTTTCTCATTGTCTTTCTACCAGCTATCTACTTTATACCAGCAGGGTGCAACCTTGAATAAGTCGGATATTCCTTATCTAAATGGAGAAGCAATGGCCAAACTTAAAATGAGATTCGCTAGAGGTAAGGGGGAGCCCTGGTGGCACAATGGATAAGCATTCAGCTGCTAACTGAAAGGCTGGTGGTTTGAACCCACCAGCTGCTCCATGGAAGAAAGATGCAGCAGTCCACGTCGATAAAGATTACACAGCCTTGCAAATCCTATGGGGCAGTTCTACTCTGTCCTATAGGGTAACTATGAGTCAGAATCGACTGGACAGCAATGGGTTTATTTTGGTTTAGAGGTAAGAGACTTAAGAATCTCAGCCCGATCATTCCTAACTGAGGGGAAGGCATTTCTGGCTACTTTTGTGGAAACTCAAATTCGATAATGCAGACCCAGTGAACCAAATAAGAGCACAAAACCCAATGGTAATTTTTCTGAGAGAATTTAATATAGAGAATTGGTTAAACAGGTGTTGGAGGATTAAAAAGCCAATAGGAAACATTAGGTTAACATGGAGAAAATAACTCTAGAAAGCAGATAGCACCATTATGGCTGGGGAGATAAAGCAAAGACATTAGGGGTTATCAGACCCTAGATACCTGGAAGAGGGGTTTCCGATCAACTGGCACGTGTGCATCCGAAGAGAGGGCACTTCTCACTAGCGCTGGTACCTTAGAAGCTCAGAGAAGGACTGGAACTCAGAAGTCTGAGGAGAACATGCTGCTCAGTAGGTGCTGATATCTCTGATTGGGATGATGAAGGCTGGTTTTGATACTGCTGGAAGAATCTAGAAAGTGGAACCAACTGCTGCTTGCTATAGTGAAGAGCTGTTGCTGGAGAGGCACTTGCAAAAACAAGATCCAAAACAGAGTGGATCAAGTCCCTTCTCCAGTCTTCTGCCTTCCAATCTTCCTCTAGTGCCCTCTGTTGGCAAAAGCTTAACAGAGGAAGCTGACAAAAGGGAAATGTACTTGGCAGAGACCCAGTCACTGCACCATAAAGCAGAGTATGGAAAGGTTGGGAGCAAAAAGATGACAGTTTAGTAACAAGTGCACCTACTAATTCCAACTGTGACAGGACTTAGATGGAGGAAAATTTAGCCTCTGATATTGTAGGAGTCACTGGGCGGCACAGATAGTTAAGCACTCGACTTCTAGCTGAAAGATGGGTGGTTCAAGCTCACCCAGAAGCTTCTCAGAACAAAAGCCTGGCGATCTGCTTCCAAAAGGTCACAGCCTTGAAAGTCCTATGGAGTGCAGTCCTACTATGCAACACATGGGATCAGCATGAGTTGGAATCAATTCGATGGCAACTGGTTTATTTATTTATTTTTTAATGTTGCAGAATCACATTCGTTGTTATAGTCCAGGTTTTTGAAGATAAAACGTTACTCCTTAGCTGCTTTTCACATTGTTTAGTGAGACTGAAGCACTACTTCTCTCTCTCTGATTCATCAGCACTTCTGACATCTGATGCACAATTTCCTATGTATTTGACATTCCAAAACTATTTGCATGTTAAGCTCTCACTATCCCACTAGACTAAGCAGCCTACCTCACAATCTCTTTTCCTACCTTCAAATTTGGCATCTCATAGCCTTGGCTTGCTCCCATCACAGTCAAAGGTTGAGCCCTCCCAGTAATCATGACTGGGGCCAGTCATCAATGATGGTATATCACTTCCATTTCCCTAGAACTTGCCAGATAAAAGGTAGATGCGATGGGAAGAGATGCTTTCTGGTCTGGGGACTCAATCCAGAGGTTTTCTGAGTTAGAAGAGCAATACAGCTGACCTACAGACCTAGGGGCCATTATAGGAGCTCAGAGAGGGAATGCCCAACATGGACCTTAAGAGTGGGCCAAAGCTTGATGGCAGCGGTCATATTACAGCTTGAACTCACGGGTATGCCAGCCTCAGGCATTATCCTCTAAGTGAATAAACAGACACTTGATCCTGAATCAGAAGTTTGGCATTTGAATTTCAAGTCTACCATTCACCAGCTATGGGATTCCAGAAGGTAATTTAAGCACTCTAAGCCTCAATTTCTCTTGCAAAAGCAGAATAAAAAATATCTTTTGTTTAGAATTGTTGAGACAATTTCATAGAATAGTATACCTAAAAGTATACAATACATTACTAAAAAATAAAAAAAACAACAAACCACCAAACCCGTTGCTGTCAAGTCGATTCCAACTCATAGCAACCCTGTAGCACAGAGTAGAACTGCCCGATAGGGTTTTCAAGGAGTGGCTGGTGGATTCAAACTGCTGACCTTTTGGTTGGTAGGTGATCAATAATTATTAAATGAATCTGAATCTATATGGGACTCTAATTGGAAAATACAGTGTGTGTTTCATGACACATACCAGCCAGGGATTTAAAACTATCATTTACTAGACACTTAACGTATACCCAGTTATGGTTCTCCTGCATCCTGTACTATACACTCCCACTCAAGTCCCTCTAGCCAGTACAATAATCTTGATTAGCTGGCTTAGGTTCAGGGTTAGGAAACACGAAGTAGATTAGGATAGAAAATTGTACAAATAGGTATTTCTATTTTAAGCAAATCTTATTTGACATTCACTAACTAAACTTTTTTTTTTTAAGTTATTCTTATCAGAGAGGTAAAACATCAGGAAGATAGTTTTTGAAGAATTGAATAGGAGTCAGAAGCCATGGGCAAAGTCACTAACGCTGCTAATTAGAAGTTGAATGGATAAGTTATTTGAACTTTTCCAGCCTGAAGTAGTTCTTCCGTTTGTTTTGTTTTGTTGGATTCTGTAATAGATTGATTAGTATCTACTCCATTGGGCTCTTTCAAGGAATAAATAATACATGCAAAGTGCCTGGCACAGAAAAGCCTTAAATACACGGGAGCCATTATTGAGCACTCAAGTTTGTGTGGACCTTGGAATCAGTGGGATCTGAGTTTGAGTCTTGGTTTATCACTTAATAATTGTGTGATCTTAGGTACATCACTTAAAAATTTTAGGCCTCAGTTTCTTCATCATTAAAACTAAGAAAACAACAAGCAAGTCTCCCTACCTCACAGGGTTACTGAGTAGTAGATCTGGTGGAAAAATCAGTACAAAACACTGTGTCACACATACACACACACAGACCTTGTTTTATAGACTCTTGATATTACATGATCTATCTGTGGTAGTCCTGGGATTGGAATTTACTGATTAAGGCAAGGAAAGCACATCAAAATTCACATTATGGTGTGACAATTAAGGGAAGCAAATGTACTCTCTCATTTATTACGGATAAACATTAGTATCGTTATTCCATTCATTAATAATTGCTTCAGGCTCTGATTCAAGTATAATTGTACCTTATGAAATCCCACAACAGAGAAATATTGTGCAAAATGCAAAACACCAACTTTATCTTTAGTAATAAAAATTCAATTAAGTTTAGAATAACCATGAGAGTTAGTAACCCAAGCTTAACAGAAAACCATGGAATGTAAATAGATTTTGGAAAACAAAATAACAAGGGTGTGACAATTTATAAAGCGTACAGAAAATCCATCATTGCCTTCCACACACTGGCAAGGAGAGGCCCACACTGCAGGAAAGGAGAATAATTTTTGACATTTTTATTGTGCTTTATAGCTGGAACAGTCCAACAAGAAGGCTGACTAGGAGGCTTCCTATACAGTGTGGCTTGAACTAAAATGAAAAGTAAACCGCCTAGAATTATTTCTTCCATGCACTTCCTGAAGAGCATGGAATTCTAAAGTGTTGGTGTAGGTCTTAACGCTAGAAGAGCAAAGGTGAATAATATGACCGTGAACTTAGCAGTATAGCGGGCTTGGAACCTGATCTGCACTCTTTCTCTTTATTTGCTGTGTCATTATGGACCATATCACTTAACATCTCTGATATTCAACTTGTTGTTGAATTTAGATATCAGCAAAATGAAGAGGCTAATAATCTTATTGTCATGAAATTTGTTATGAAAGCATTACAATTAGCTATTTAAAGTACTTTACATACTAGGGGCTCAATGAATGTTATATAAGAGGTGTGATTATAATGTAATTTGATGATGTTAGTATGCTTCTGGGTGTGTGGTTTTTTTCCACACAAATCAGAATTTACATGTTCAAACAATTTTGTCCTCCAAAGGAAGAACCCCCAAAAACAAATTTTGACCATTCTATAATTTCTCAAAATAATTTGGGAATTCTTATTTGAAAAATAGATGTAAAAACCATCATGCCAGTACTTCCGGCAAAATGGCGCTCTCGGCAGAAGCACCACGCTGTCCCTCCACAGCAAAGATCCAAAAAACTAAGCCGAACAGAGAAAACAACAATCCGGAAACCCTCAAACATCAAATGAAGAGATAGAGAACTCAGCCAAGCACCAAATGGAGTGAGAAAACTGACAGAGAATGGAGAGTGAGGTGAGATTCATGCAGAGATCCCCTATCAGCTAACGCTGCACGGATCTGCCATCTTGGACTCCTACTGGAGACCAGCAAACATGGGGTACGAGAAAGCAGCTTCACGGAGCTTCCAGTGGGAGACAGAACAACTGGCAATTGGCAATATATGCTTTCCCACCCCCCACCCTTCTTCACCCACACTCGGCCTCCTCTGCTTCCAGCGGCCACAGTCTCTTGTCCGGGAAGCACCGGCTGCTTGGATTCCACCCACCCGAACGGGCTGGCTCTCTGAGTGCCATTTGTTGGCTGCTGGTGTTGCTTTTTATGCTTGTTTAGATTTCTTCCTTACCTCTCACCACCTCCCCCTCTTTTTGCTCAAATATCTGGCTCCGTGTGCCATCTTTGCTTCTTACTGAGGGGCTGAGGAGCTCCGGTAATTTGTGATATACGCTTTCCCACCTCCTACCCTTCTTCACCCACACTCGGCCTCCTCTGCTTCCCAAGGACACAGTCTATTGTCTGGGAAGCAATGGCTGCTTGGATTCAACCCACCCAAATGGGCCGGCTCTCTGAGTGCCATTTGTTGGCTGCTGGTTGCTTTTTTTCCACTTCTTTTGATTTCTTCCTTACCTCTCACCACCTCCCCCTACTTTCGCTCAAATACCTGGCTCTGTGTGCCATCTTTGCTTCTTTCTGAAGGGCTGAGGAGCTCCATTCAAGTGTGGAGCTGCTTCCCAGTCTGGGCTGCTGTGCTGGTGGAATCCCAGGGCTTTTGTTTGTTCGTTTGTTTCGAATTGTTTGTTTGCTTTCTTTTCCTTTTCTTGAGTTGGGAGCCCATTCTGACCAGGTGGTGCTGCGTGGCTTGGAACCTAGCCCCTCGGCTTGCGCAGACATGCAGAGGGATCCCTGAGGTCATTTCTTCTTGCATTGTTTTTTTTTTTTTTTTTCTGTTATTTTGGGGTTTTTTCTTGTTCTTTTTTTTTTAAATTTTTTTTTCTTTTCCCTCTTTTTGTCTTTCTTCATTACTCAGTTACTCATCTCACTATATCTTCCTTCTCTTTCTGTTCCCTGAATACCTGGTGTTGTATACCTCTATGCTTTCTACCCAGGCTGTACTACAATACCTGAGAACAACTTCCCCAGACCTCATAGCTGCACCAGATCCCTGGGGAATTTGCTGTTCTCTTCCCTTTCTGATTTTTATTTATTCAATCTTTTCTTTTCTTTTTTCTTACTCTTCCCCTTTTTGTTTTTCTCCATTTCATAGTCTCTTATCTCTCCACTCCAACAGCAAGCTCCCCTAGCATTCTTTTTTGTTTGTTGGTATGTTTGTAGCTCCTGTTCCTCTTCCCTCTCTCCCATATCCATCTTAGCTCCACACATAACAACCTCCCCGCTACATCCTGCCTACCTGCACCATGTGCTTAACATCACACCACCAAGCAGCAAAGGCACAGCCTACTGGAACCTGCCCTGCACTGATTACCAACCCGCCCTGGTGGCTATAGTAAGTGCCACAGACAACCCGTCCCAGGAACTCCTCTTCAGCTAGACCTGCCCTGATGTACGATATCTGAGTGACTGACCCTGCCAACTGGAGAAGGAGGTGAAAAGTATTGTGCCCACAGATGAGCAAACAACAAAGGACAGAGTCCGCCTGCTCAGACATAGTCAAATTGAAAAAAAAAGGGATTAAACAAACAAATCTACAATCAGTAAATGAGAAAAATAACTACTGAATGCCCCAAAGACAGCAGACAATATCAAAACATTTACAAAAACAGGACAGGATGGTTCCAGTAGGCATCCAAAATAAAACACCAGATGACTTTCCAGTGGAAGAAAAGGCACTAGAACTACCTGATAGGGAATTCAGATCTCAAATACTCAGAATTCTCCTAGAGCTGAAGCAAAAAGCAGACAAAAAAGAGGAAAAAATAGACAAATTCATGGAAAATACAGACAAAAAATTGGAAAAATTCAGGAAAATAATGCAGGAACAAAATGCCAAAATAACTTCACAACTAGAAATTATACAAAAACAACAATTAGAAATCCAAAAGATAAACAACAAGATTTCAGAAAGGGACGGTGTCATAGAAGGGCTGAGAAGCAGATTTGAAACAGTGGAAGACAGGATCAGTGGACTTGAAGACAAACACTTGGATACAACTCTGTTTGAGGAAAACTCAGAAACTAGAGCAAAGAAAAATGAAGAGAACCTGAGAGTTATGTGGGATACAATCAAAAGCAAAACTCTGCGAGTGATTGGAGTTCCAGAACGGGGAGAAAACAGAAAACACAGAGAGGATCATTGCAGAACTGCTGACAGAAAACTTCCCCAATATCCTGAAAGATGAAAAGCTGGCCATCCAAGAAGCTCAATGAACCCCATATAGGATAGACCCCAAAAGAAAATCACCAAGGCATATCATAATCACGCTTACCAAAACCAAAGACAAACAAAAAAATCCTGAGAGCAGCTCATGACAAACAAGGAGTCACATACAGAGGAGAAACAGTAAGACTAAGCTCAGATTATTCAGCAGAAACCATGCAGGCAAGAAGACAATGGGATGACATACACAAAGTCTTGAAAGAAAAAAATTGCCAGCCAAGAATAATATATCCTGCAAAACTCTCATTCAAATATGATGGTGAAATTAGGTCATTTCCAGATAAACAGAAATTAAGGGAATATTGAAAAACCAAACCAAAATTAAAAGCATTATTAAAGGGAGTTCTTCGATCTGAGAACAAACAACTTCAGCTCACAGGCAGAATCTAGGATGCAGGATCATACAGCCAGATACCAATCTAGGAAATGGACTCTCAAGGACTATCCAAAACCAAAAGAAATACAACAGGGAATCAGAGCAGTTAATCAGTAAATGACAACAACATCAGAACAACAAAACAGGGAATAAACGGCATAGGTATAGAACCTTCTAATGGCAAGGAAGGCAAGGCGATACCAGGTAATAATAGACTGCTTAAAACTTAGAAAGATAAGGGTAAAATTCACGGTAATCACAAAGAAAGTTAACAAACATACTCATAAAAATAAAGAGGAAAAACATAAAGTCTCAGCAAAAAAAAAAAAAAAACCTACCAAAACAAAGAAATGAAAAAAAAAAAAAAATCCACAAACAAGAGTAACTCAGCACAGTTGAATAAGAAGAACAAAGAAAAAGTGAGCACCACTAAAAAGAGCACTACAAAATGACAGCAACAAACTTAAATCTATCAATAATTACACTGAATGTAAATGGACTCAATGCACCAACAAAGAGACGGAGAGTGACAGAATGGATAAGAAAACAGGATCCATCAATATGCTATCTACAAGAGACACACCTTAGAAACAAAGATGTGAATTTATTAAAAGTTAAAGGTTGGAAAAAAATATATCAAGCTAACAAGTACCATAAAAGAGCAGGAGTGGCAATTCTAATCTCAGACAAAATAGACTTTAAAACAAAATCCACCATAAAAGACAAATAAGGACACTATATAATGATTAAGGGGATGATCCATCCTTAAGACATAACCATAATAAACATCTACGCACCCAAAGACAGGGCTCCAAAATACATAAAACAAACTCTAACAACACTGAAAAGAGAAATTGACAGTTCCACAATAATAGTAGAAGACTTCAACACACCACTCTCAGTAAAGGACAAAACAACTAAGAAGAAACTCAGCAAAGATACAGAAGACCTAAAGGGCATAATCAGCCAAGTTGACCTCATAGACATATATAGAACGCTTCATCCAACCGCTGCAAAGTACACATTCTTTTCCGGTGCACATGGAACATTCTCCAGCAGAGACCACATCTTAGGCCACAGAGCAATCCTCAACAAGATCCAAAACGTTGAGATAATTCAAAGGATCTTCTCTGACCACAATGCCATCAAGGTAGAAATTAACAACAGAAAGAGCAAGGAAAAAAAAATCAATTACATGGAAACTGAATTATACCCTGCTTACACATCACTGGGTAATAGAAGAAATCAGAGATGGAATCAAAACATTCCTAGAATCAAATGAGAATGAAAACACATCATACCAAAACCTTTGGGACACAGCAAAAGCAGTCCTCAGTGGACAATTTATAGCAATAGATGCACAAATCAAAAAAGAAGAAAGGGACAAAATCAAAACATTAACTACAGAACTCAAACAAATAGAAAGAGAACAGCAAAAAAAAGCCCACAGCCACCAGAAGAAAGGAAATAGTAAAGATCAGAGCAGAAATAAATGAAATAGAGAACAGAAAAACAATAGAAAGAATCAACAAAACCAAAGTTGGTTCTTTGAAAGACTCAACAAAATAGACAAACCACTAGCCAGACTGACAAAGGAAAAACAGGAGAGAACACAAATAACCCAAATAAGAAATGAAATGGGCAACATTACAATAGACCCAACTGAAATAAAAAGGATCACAACAGAAAATTATGAAAAACTATACTCCAACAAATTTGAAAACCTAGAGGAAATGGATAAATTTCTAGAATCACACTACCTACTCAAACTGTAACAAAGTGATGTTGAAAATCTGAACGGACCCATAACAAGAGAAGAGATTGAAAAGGTAATAAAAAAACTCCCAACCAAAAAAAGCCCTGGCCCAGATGACTTCACTGGAAAAAATCTAAAAAATATTTACAGAAGAGCTTGTACCAGTACTACTCAAGCTATTTCAGAGCATAGAAGAGGAAGCAACACTTCCAAATTCATTCTATGAAGCCAGCATAACGCTGATACCAAAACCAGGCAAAGATGTCACAAAAAAAGAAAATTACAGACCAGTGTCTCTCATGAATATAGATGCAAAAATTCTGAACAAAATTCTAGCCAATAGAATTCAGCATCATATCAAAAAAATAATACACCACGACCAAGTAGGATTCATACCAGGTATGCAAGGATGGTTCAACATTAGAAAACGCATCAACGCAATCCACCACATAAATAAAAGGAAAGAAAAGATTCACATGATCATCTCAACTGACGCAGAAAAGGCATTCGACAAACTCCAACACCCGTTCCTGATAAAAACTCTCAATAAAATTGGTATAGAAGGGAAATTTCTCAACAGAATAAAGGGCATCTATGCAAAACAAAGGGCCAACATCATTCTTAATGGAGAGAGGCTGAAAACATTCCCCTTGAGAACAGGAACAAGACAAGGATGCCCTTTATCACCACTCCTCTTTAACATTGTGCTGGAAGTTCTAGCTAGAGCAATAAGGCAAGAAAAAGAAATAAAGGGCATCCAAATTGGTAATGAAGAAGTTAAACTGTCGCCGTTTGCAGGTGATATGATACTATACATAGAAAACCCTAAAGACTCCACGAGAAATCTACTGGAACTAATAGAAAGATTCAGCAGAGTAGCAGGATACAAGATAAACATACAAAAATCAGTTGGATTCCTATACACCAATAAGGAGAACAATGAAAAGGAAATCGGGAAAACAATACCATTTACAACAGCCTGTATAAAGATAAAATACTTAGGAATAAATCTGACCAGGGATGTAAAAGACCTATACAAAGAAAACTACAAAACACTACTGCAAGAAACCCAAAGGGATCTACATAGATGGAAAAACATACCATGCTCATGGATAGGTAGACGAAACATTGTGAAAATGACAATTCTAACCAAAGCAATTTACAAATACAATGCAATCCCGATCCAAATAACAACAACATTCTTTAAAGAGATGGAAAAACTAATCATTAACTTCATATGGAAAGGAAAGAAGCCCCAAATAAGTAAAGCACTACTGAAGAAGAAGAATAAAGTTGGAGGACTCACACTACCTGACTTCAGAATCTACTATACAGCTATAGTAGTCAAAACAGCCTGGTACTGGTACAACGACAGATGCATTGACCAATGGAACGGAATTGAGAACCCAGATGTAAATCCATCCACCTACGGTCACCTGATCTTCGACAAGGGCCCAAAGTCCATCAAATGGGGAAAAGACAGCCTTTTTAACAAATGGTGATGGCAAAACTGGATATCCATTTGCAAAAAAATGAAACAGGACCCATACCTCACGCCGTATACAAAAACTACTTCAAAATGAATCAAAGACCTGAATATAAAGCCTAAGACTATAAAGTTCATAGAAGAATAATAGGACCAACACTACAGGCCTTAATACACAACATTAACAGGATACAAACCATAACCATCAACACACAAACCCCAAAAGATAAGCTAGATGACTGGGATCTTCTAAAAAGCAAACACCTATGCTCTTCAAAAGACTTCACCAAAGAGTGAAAAGAAAACCTACCGACTGGGAAAAAAATTTTGGACAGTATAAGTCAGACAAAGGTCTAATCTCCATAATCTCCAAGAAAATCCAACACCTCTATAACAAAAAGACAAATAATCCTATTAAAAAATGGGCAAAGGAAATGAACAGACACTTCGCCAAAGAAGACATTCAAATGGCCAAGAGACACATGAGGAAATGCTCGCGATCACTAGCCCTTAGAGAAATGCAAATTAAAACTACAATGAGATACCATCTCACCCCAGCATTATTGGCACAAATCAGAAACACTGGAAATAACAAATGTTGGAGGGGCTGTCGGGAGATCGGAACTCTTCTGCACTGCTGGTGGGAATGCAAATTGATACAACCATTTTGGAAAATGATATGGCGCTTCCTCAGAAAGCTAGAAATAGACATACCATTTTATCCGGCAATCCCACTCCTAGGAATATATCCTAGAGAAATAAGAGTCGTCACTCGAATAGACATATGCACACCTATGTTCATGGCAGCATTGTTCACAATAGCAAAACGATGGAAACAACCTAGATGCCCATCAACAGATGAATAGATAAACAAACTATGGTACATACACACAATGGAGTACTATGCAAAGAGAAAGAACAATGATTAATCTGTGAAGCATCTCATAACATGGATGAAACTGGAGGACATTATGCTGAGTGAAATAAGTCAATCACAGAAGGACAAATATTGTATGAGACCTCTATTGTAAAAACCCATGAAAAAGTGCACACACAAAGCCTTTGTTGGTTACCAGGGATGGGAGGGGTGGGGGGTGGGGAATACTAAATAGGCAATAGATAAGTGGTATCTTGGGTGAAGGGTGAGACAGTACACAATACAGGGGAAACCAGCACAACCTGTACAAAGAAAGGTCATGGAAGCTCCATAGACACATTGAAACTCCCTGAGGGACTGAATTGCTGGGTGGAGGGCTGTGGGGACCATGGTCTCTGGGAACATCTAACTCAACTGGCATAACACAGTTTATAAAGACAACGTTCTACATTCTACCTTGGTGAGTAGCGTCTGGGGTCTTAAAAGCCTGTGAGCAGCCATGTAAGATACTCCACTGGCCTCATCCCTTCGGGAGCAAGGGAGAATGAAGAGAACAGGATACAAGGAAAAGATTAGTCAAAGGACTAATGGGCCACAGCTACCAAGGCCTCCAAAAGACTGAATCCAGTACAGCTAGATGGTGCCCGGCTACCACCACTGACTGCTCTGACTGGGATCACAACAGAGGCTTCTGGACAGAGCTGGAGAACGATGTAGAACAAGATTCTAACTCACAAAGAAAAGACCAGATTTACTGGCCTAAAGGAGACTGGAGAAACCCCGGGAGTATGGCCCCCAGACACCCTTTTAGCTCAGTGGTGAAGTCCTTTCCGAGGTTCAACGTTCAGCCGGGGAGTGGACAGCTCCATAAAAGCAAATGGGACTAATGAGGCACAGCAGTCCAGGGACAAGGTCCAGAAGGCAGAAGGGGACAGGAAAGCTGGTGATAGGGAACTCAAGGTTGAGTAAGGATAGTGTTGACGTGTTGTGAGGTTCTTAACCATTGTCATAGGGCAACATGTGTACTACCTGTTAAATGAGAAACTATTTTGTTCTGTAAGCCTTCATCTAAAGTGAGAATAGCAGCACAATTGGAAGAGCGTAGTCAATGTCACTGAACTGTGCATGCAGAAATTTTTGAAATGGTGTATCTTTGGCTATGTATATTTTCACCAAAAAAAAAAAAAGAAAAGGCCAAGAAGGGAGAGGTTTGACATGTTGTGGGGTTGTTAAGCGATGTCATAAAACAATATGTGTAGTACTGTTTCATGAGAACCTGTTTGTTCTGTAAGCCTTCACCTGAAGTACAAAAAACAAAAATAAAACAAAAACCAATCATGCCAAAAGAAAACAGCTATATTAGAGTCATAGCCATTTTAAAAATGTATCAACAAGGTTTATCATTTACTTTATTCAGTGGAATTTGTCACTAATGAATACATTCTAAGGACTGAGACTCAGAATCTGATACTAGTTTCTTAGAATCTCTGAAGTGTTTTGAATAATGATAACGTGTGTGAAATCCAAGAATTAGAGCACTTTGAGGTTGGCAGGGACCCCTCAGGCCATCTTCTGCAGCTACCTATCTAACCCTAATATCATTTCTACACCTGTGCCCATAACTCATTGTCCAAGCTGTGCTTGCATGCCTCAAGTGATGGAGGACTCACTCTGCCCCACGGTAGTCCATTACATCCTTAGTTATTTATGTCTGTTAGATGTCCTTCCCAATAATGGGGCAAGAATCAATTTTCCTGTAACATCTATTTCAAAGTTCCCATCTACCCTGTCTGTGTTCATACTCTACTCCTCTTTCTAGTAGCTGTTTTTCAGGTTTTCAGAGTTTTATTATGGTATCCCTGAATCATTTCTTTTTTAAGGACAAGCATTCTGGCTTCTTCAACCTATTAAAGTGTAGCCCAGAATTAAATGTTTCAAGTGTGTTCTGACCAGAGCAGGTTGTACAGGTGTGTCTGTGTATATGTGCTCTTGCTGTTGCCAATAGTGGGAGGGGCAGTGATGTTTATTTATTTATTTAATAAATATTTAATAAATATTAATTAAGGTCTTTGTACAAGCCAGGCATTGCTCTGGTTAGTTGGAAATCAGAGAGAAACACAATAGGCACATTTCCTGTTCTCATGAGGCTTATATTCTAGCTGGGAAGAGAGACAATAAAGTGATAAATGAATCAGTATCTTACTAAATATCAGATGGAGAAGCGTTGTGAATAAGATTAAAGCAGTGTAAGATAACAGAGAGCAAAAAAGTGGTGAGGGGTGGTAGCTCTTTGACATCAGGTGATGCAGAAAGGTCTCTTTAAAGATGGGACATTTTAATAGGGACCTGAACAAATGAAAGGAATGAGTTAGTGGAAGTCTAAGGGAAGAGCATTTCCAGAGCTAACAGCAAATGCAAAGATGCCAAAGCAAACGAGCCTGGTATGTCAGAGAAACAGCAAGGGATCTGTATGGTTTTAGGTGAGCAAGCAAAAGGGAGGGTAGTAAGAGATGAGGTCAGAGACACAGGCAAGGATCCGATGCTATCAAACCTTGTTGGCTGTGATAACAAGTTTGGATTTTCTTCCAAGAGGAATGGGAAAGCCATTTGGGTTTTTTGATGAAAGACTTCATCATTGTGCAAGGATCACTGGCTTTGGCTCCAGTGTAGAGGACCCACCCAAGTGATGGTAAAGAAGAGCCTACTGGGCTTGGAAGCAGGGAGATCAACTGGGAGAAGCTACAGCTGCAGACTAGGCAAGAAATGTTGGCGCCTTGGACTAGTGTAAGTGGTGGGATTTAGAATCTGTTTAAATACTTGCTGGTAGATACAGGGAATCAAGGAAAGAGAAGAGCTAAGGAATTTATCGTGGCACACATGCAGAATGGCTTTACAAACAGCTAGCAAACTAGCAGGTCTAAGGAAAAGTTTTACTGAAGTGTAGAAGATAATACCCTGGCACATTCCTTGATGGCACAGCACAGCTAGTCAACATTGGATCCAGGACGTAGATACTTTTCACACCTTTGCTAATTATATATTTCGCCTTGAACAAGAACTTTTCCATCTCCGGGCATCTCAGTTGCCTTATGTGTGAAAATAAAGAGTTAAATTAGATGCTCTCTAATGGTCCTTTCATTTCATTTGTACTATGTCTCTAAGGATTAAACAAAAGCTTTATTTGCTAATAGATATTTTGAACCCATTAGTGACATTGCAGGAGACTTCGCTTCAGAGGGGCCTGTAAGGCAAGTATTTCCCAAGGGAAAAGTATATAGAATTCCATTAGGAATATACCCAATGAATTGAAATGTCGTTTAAAGCTTACTTAGAGTCCCATTTTGATGACCTGACCTAATAAAACAGAGTGAATAAACAGAAATTTGCCTCTCTAAAGCCTTGAGCAGGGACTCAATCTAGTGATTACATACCACTGTGTGTTCGACAATGTTTCGAGATCTTTCAGCCGAAAGGTTAATATAAAAAGTCAGTAAATGTTTGCTCAGTGGGGAAAGAAATGCGTGATGATTGAATTATGTATTATAGCTTCATTGATTGACAGCAAAAGTACTGAGATATTTGGCCTGGTAAATTGAAACTCTGTTGCATATGAATAAAAAAAAAAGAAACCTTGACTGTGTAATCAGAACCTGTTAGCACACTGTTATCATTTCAAACGTGTGTTTTTTAAATTTTTTTTTTAAATCTGAAAAAGTGTGTTGGTTTGTTTATACAAAAGATCCTATAGGCAAGGCTCATGAAATACAAACGAGAAAGTAGCAATCACTAAAAATTGAGGGAAGGTCAAAAACAGGAAACAGGTAAAATTGGAAAAAAAGTCTAGAGCAGGAGAAAGAGCAAATTTGAATACTATGCCACCTCCTTATTTTCCCCTTTTCTGAGTTAGTGAGAAGGAAGGAATAGGAACAAACAAAACCCTTCCATGAATCTTCTCAAATTCCTCTTATAAACTGTTTGATTCTTCCCGTAAAGAGAAAAAAAAATTAATTCAGAAACTTTCTTTTTAAAATCTTCCAAATAGATAAGAAGTGAATTGACTTCAGTGATGATTTTTCATTATCTTTTTGGTTGGTGGTTCTCAAGCTGTAGTGGTCATAGGAATCACCTGTGGGGCTTACGAAACATACAGGCGCCAGGGCTACAGCCCTCCAATATTCAGACCCAGCATATCTGAGAAGAGGCACTCCAGTCTACCTTTTCAACGAGCTTTTCAGGTGAATCTGATGCAGATGGTCCACAGATCACCTGTGAACATCCAGGTTCTAAGGGGAGGCAGCAGAGTACATAGGCAGGCTTTTCATTTTTTATTGTATCAGAGCTGAGCTGAAAAGGATAACTTTTCTGGTTTAGAGACATTTATCCCTGGTGAAATTCTATAGGCAGAGGGGAACTATTTCTGAAACTCCATCATCCGACTTGCTGACTGGTTAAAATGCAAAATTTAATCCCATGCCACCTAAGAGAAATATACTAGGAAAACAAGGGTGTAGGTGAAAATTTTCATTCTAGCTCAGTAGAATTTAAGGCAAAAAACATTAGATGAAAAAAGCAGGTTAGTTAATACTACAAAAAATACAAAACCAAACCAAACCCATTGCTGTAGAGCTGATTGCAACTCATAGCGACCCTCTAGGACACAAAAATATAGCAATCATGGACACTTATAAACCACTTAATAAAACATCAAATATATAAGAAATGTAACTCTTACAAACTGGGAAAATTTAAAAAAAAATTTATAAAAGGCTTTAATGAACCTTATAAATTGTATATTTGAAATACTCTTACAGCTGATTTTATCCATTTTCCTCTATATTTAACTCCTATTAAAGGCAACACAAACCTTTTATTGATTTTAGTAAAAATATAGAACTTACCCTATGCTTACTTAACTTAGTATTGAAAACCAGAGCATAGAACGTGAGCAAAACAAAAACAAAGTGAAAATAATATTTATTTGAAACAAAAGCTAAAATGAGAAGTCGATGAATAGCCAAGACTTCAAGATTATTAGAAGCATATAACAGCAGTTTTAAGAGAGTGTAGATTTCAGCAGATCCTATGCTAGATGTAAAGGGTAGTTTTTAACTATCTAAACGGACTTTTATGGTTTTACCCTTGCCCTCTTTTCAAATGTAATCATGTTATCTTTATCCACCATGAATTCATGGAGTGTGTGTGTAACACTAATGGGGGGTGAAACTGGTATAAATACAAAAAAGTGATTAATAAAAAATATAACTGTTTGCCTTTAGATTATGTTGTTGATGTTGTTGTCAGGTGCTGTCAAGTTGATTTCAACTCATAGCCACCCTATGTACCACAGAATGAAACACTGCCTGGTCCTGAGCCATGCTCACAATTGTTGCTATGCTTCAGCCCATTGTTGCGGCCACTGTGTCAGTCCATCTCATTGAGGGTCTTCTTCTTTTTTGCTGACCCTGTACTTTACGAAGCATGCTGTCCTTCTCTAGGTACCAATCCCTCCTGATAACATGTCCAAACTATGTAAGACGTAGTTTTGCCCTCCTTGCTTCTAAGGAGCATTCTGGTTGTACTTTTTCCAAGGCAGATTTGTTCATTCCTTTGGCAGTCCATGGTATATTCAATATTCTTTGCCAACACCACAATTCAAAGGTGTCAATTCTTCCTCAGTCTTCCTTATTCATTGTCTAGCTTTCACATGTGATGCGATTGAAAATACCATGGCTTGGGTCAGGTGCACCTTAGTCTTCAAGGTGACATCTTTGCTTTTCAACACTTTAAAGAGGTCTTTTGCAGCAGACTTGCCCAATACAATGCATCTTTTCATTTCTTAACTGCTGCTTCCATGGGTGTTGATTGTGGATCCAGGTAAAATGAAATCCTTGACAATTTCAATCTTTTTTCCATTTATCATGACGTTGCTTTTTGGTCCAGTTTTGAGGATTTTTGTTTTCTTTATGTTGAGGTGTAATCCATACTGAAGGCTGTGGTCTTTGATCTTCATCAGTAAGTGCTTCAAGTCCTCTTCACTTTCAGCAAGCAAGGTTGTGTCATCCGCATATCGCAAATTATTGAGTCTTCCTCCAATTTTGATGCCCGTTCTTCTTCATATAGTCCCTTCTCAGATTATTGGCTCAGTATACAGACTGAATATGTATGGTGAAAGGATACAACCCTGACGCACACCTTTCCTGACTTTAAACCACGTGGTATCCCCTTGTTCTGTTTGAACAACTGCCTCTTGATCTATGTACAGGTTCCTCATGAGCACAACTAAGTGTTCTGGAATTCCCATTCGTTGCAATGTTATCCATAATTTGTTATGATCCACACAGTCGAATGCCTTTGCATAGTCAATAAAACACAGGTAAACATCTTTCTGGTATTCTCTGCTTTCAGCCAGAATCCATCCGACAGCAGCAGTGAGATCCCTCGTTCCATGTTGTCTTCTGAATCTGGCCTGAATTTCTGGCAGTTCCTTGTCGATATACTGCTGCAGCTGCTCTTTAGCAAAATTTTACTTGCATGTGATATTATGATACTGTTTGATAACTTCCACATTCGGATGGAGCACCTTTCTTGGGAATAGGCATAAATATGGATCTCTTCTAGCTGGTTGGCCGGTAGCTGTCTTCCAAATTTCATGGCATAGACGAGTAAGCACTTTTAGCGCTGCATCTGCTTGTTGAAACATCTCAGTTGATATTCCATCAATTCCTGGAGCCTTGTTTATTGCCCATGCCTTCAGCGCAGCTTGGACTTCTTCCTTCAGTACTATTGGTTCCTGATCATATGCTACCTCTTCAAGTGGTTGAACGTCAACCAATTCTTTTTGATATAATGACTCTGTGTATTCCTTCCATCTTCTTTTGATGCTTCCTGTGTTGTTTACTATTTTCCCCATAGAATCCTCCACTATTGCGAGGCTTGAATTTTTCTTCAGTTCTTTCAGCTTGAGAAATGCTGAGCATGTTCTCTTAGATTATGTTAGCAAGTAAAAAATTAACATTCATCTTTGGTAACGTCCTTGCTTTCTGGTATGATGAGATGTTACAGCCTCATCTTGTACAATTCTTGTCCAGGATCTAGAATCAACAATTTATTAAATAGCCCTAGTATTTGAGACTATAATCTGTGTGATAGGCGTGCTCATTACTCCTTGATTGGTCAATGTTTCTAGGCCTTTTCAGTGGACAGAACTAGGGGAAAATTCACCTATCTATCTATCTGTGATGATTAAGATTGTGTGTCAACTTGGCTGGGCCAGGATTCTCAGTGTTTAGATGTGATTACTCCCATGATGGGATCTGCTGTGAGTAGCCAATCAGTTGAAAGAGAGTTTCCTTGGGGGTTGTAGCCTGCATCCAAATACAAGCAGAGGTTCTGGCTTTTTGCTCGCTCTGGATCCTGTGACTGCCTCCTGTTCCTCTGAGCTCCAGTTCTTGGGACTTGAGCTAGCAGCTTATCTGTCAGTCTTGGGATTCGTGTATCTTCACAGCCTGTGAGCAGAGCCCTGCTCTCTGACCTGCTGATCTTGGGTTCACCAGCCTATGCAGCTATGTGAATCAGGAGAAGCCTTGCTGTCTTGCCTGCCAGTCTTGGTATTCGTCAATATTCCCAACCTGTGAGCCACAGCTCTGCTTTCCAACCTGCTGATCTTGGGTTTGACAGCCCCTGTGGCTACGTGAATTGGGAGAAGCCTCTGTCCTAATTCACGGATGTGGGATGGTCCAACATCTATAACTGTGTGAGCCGTTTCTTTGATATAAATCTCTCTCTGTATATATTCATATGCTTTACTAGTTTTGCTTCTCTAGAGAACCCAGCCTAAGACCCTATCTATCTATCTGTCTGTCTGTCTGTCTATCTATTTATAACCATCTTATAGTCTTTGGGATGTATCTTGCTATGGATGTTCAGTGTAGTTGACATATTTTAAAATCATGTATAATAATTCTTCTGTGTATGGCTATGCCACCAATTCAATACACAGTTTAACTTCTTTGTTTCATTATAATTTTTATTTCTAGAAACTGCTTTTAAAATTTTATTTTTATTTTCCAATTATGTTAAATATTTATTTGATCCTAAGATCAAACACATAGAACAAGGTATATTTAGAGGTATCTAGCTTTTATCTCTTTCTCCTCCACCCTGTATCTTCCTTCTGCCATTATTTTTTTTAATAGGCAAACATATACGTATGTTTACATCCTTTAGTTTTAAACATTTTTCTCCACTTTGCTTTTTTTTTTTTTCAGTTAATGATACATGGGGTCGACATGGAATTGCCATGAATAAGAACTGACTCAACTGCAACAAACAACGATACATCATAGACATAGCAGCAACACCCTTCCATAAGTGTAATGTAGAGGAAATAGAGTATTTCTTGTACTGAGTATTTTAAAGCAAATTCTTACTTGTAACACAAATCAACCTCAAAACCAATAGCTTATTTAACTAAGAGAGTCTGACCTAATTCCAGGCCCCTAGTGTTCTGTGGGCTCAAACATAACAATCAGGAGGATGGTGCAAGACAAGGCAGTGTTTCCTTCTGTTGTACATATGGTTGCTATGAGTTGGAACTGACATGACAGCATCCAACAACAACAGTGTCCTGTAATTAGTAAATGAAACTGCATTTGAATAGCTCAAGTCTTATACCAAAATTCATACTAAGATATCCAGTTCTGTCTACTCTTTTATTGATGGATTTTCCTGCCCAGTACACTCACTTTAGGTCCATTCAAATGAACAAATGTTTATTGAGAGCATGTTGGTACCATGCATACCCAGATACAAAAGATGCTTTTTGGACCCATGAAGTTAAAATTTCAGCAGAGGAAACGTACCTACCAGCACCTTGTATAGTGTTATAAGTGCTTGGTGCGTGGTGTTTCAGTTCTTCTTCATCAGTTTCCCCTTTAATGTCATTGGTGGTGGTAAAGGGGGGTGGAGGGCAAGTTGGGAGACTTCAACGGGTTTCTGGTTGGGCTCTAAAGATCAGGGAGTGTGTGTTAGGCAGCTGGATTAGGTACATAGAGAAACACATAGTAGACATTTATTAAATATTAATGTTCTCCCCTCTCCTCTCCCCTGCTCCTGCCCCCAACCATCTGCATCCCCAGATGTGGCTAAATAACACTTAGCCTCTAGTGCTAAGTGTTCTTTCATCCTCTGACTCACGCCATTGTTGTAACAGTCACACCCTCGGCATTAAGTATAACCCTCTCAGACTGTCACCCCATTTCTATTAGTTTATCATTTTAAACGTCTCCTTTAAACACCTCCTTTGTCCCATCCTACCCCCCTTCCCTTTCCCTAATGCTTCTGTCTTACAGATTTCTAGCCATACCTGCTGTTTACTCTTTTACTCTGATGGAACCAATCCCACCCGTGCAAACCCAGTTCATTCCAAAAGAAGACTTAATGTGCCATAAAACTAACAGGGAGATTGCTCTCAAGGTGGGCAATAAGCTGACACAGCACACAGATAATATTTATATGGCAATAGTACTTCGAGAAAGACCAGCCACTGCACTGCTTGCAAATCACAGAGTAATTCTCCACTTTAGGTCCTTAATCACTGGAGCAAAGCCCTTCATAAGTCAACACAAATAGTGAACATGAACCCAGATGCTACAGAAAAAGGGGACAAGGGAAAGGCAACCTATGGGGGTGAGGAGAGGAGGGGTGAGGGGGCCCCAGACTGCAGTCTTTAAGGAGGCAATGAGGTACAGTGTCAAAAGCAGGATCTGGAAATTCAGAGAGACACAGTTTTCAATAGTGATCTGACTTTGGGTCAGTTGCTTAACCTCTGTGTACTTTGATTTCCTTCCACAGGAGATCAGGAAAATACTCCCCACCTCACAGATTGTTGTAAGAATCGAGTTGTAGAAGGTATGTAAAGTGCCAGTACTTAATGAACACAAAAACGTTTCTTCTTCTTACCACTATCATCATCATTTTCTTCTTCAATTTCATCTGTAATTATAAAAGTTGTTCTTCTTTTTTTAATTAGGAAACTTCGTGTTTTGGGAAAACGCAGAAAGAAACCATGCATTGAACTGATTGTCACATTTGCTTCAAGACTGTTTCTGCAGAGAAGGATTAGGCACTAAGACTCATCTTTGAAGAAAGGGGTGACAGGAGGTCCATTGTCAGCATGCTAGTATCACACACTTACAAACTGAGGTGAAGATCTAATGCTGGGATGGAAGGACAAATGGTAATGTTTCAGAAGCTGCAATTAAACTCTGGAGCTTACATCACAAGTGTTAGCCCTGGACTAAACATCACTAATAACCAATGTCTAAGGACTCAACTGTTACTGAGCTTGGCTGCTAGCCAAAAAGTTGAAGGTTTGAGACCAACCCAAGGTGCCTCAGAAGAAAGGCCTGGAAATCTACTTCCAAAAAATCAGCCATTGAAAACTCTATGGAGCACATTCCACTTTGACACATGTGGGATTGCCATGAGTCAGAGTCGACTTGACGGCAACTGGTTTTAGAGACTCCTAACAAGTTTTAGAGACTGCTTAACAGGCTCACCCATTTTTTTTTAGTATAGAATCATAGGCCTTAATTTTGGAACAAGATAGTTTGTTCTCACAGATCCAAGTCTTGCTTAAAATCACAATGCATACAGGAAAAAAAAGAAAACTGACTTTAGCTTAGTTAAGTTTCACGACCACTCTTTCAAGAAGTGCTCTTTTGTATGTGTTTTCTTTGTGTTCTCTGCTATTACTTCAGCTGAATATTTGTGATAGGCTGGATGAACTCAAATCCTTCCCTTACCAAAAAAAACCCAAACCCACTGCTGTCCAGTTGATGCTGTCTCTTAGCGATATCAGAGACTAAAACCTTGCTCCTCTGACCTCCAGTGCTATTTTCTTTGCTTATTTGCTTTGTAGATAGATTTGTATATTAATAAATCAAGTAACAATGCATCATGCCTTTGATACAGACCAAGTAAACAGAATTAGGGCAAACCTTAGTGTGGAGATGATGGTTTTCATACTTATTTTAAGAACCTACATTGGGCTTGTCAGATTCAGATACACATAATTTGGAGGTGGAGTCACAATGTTGTGTTAGGCAAAGAGGAACAATCCACGGTTACCTACTTCAGTGACCCAACATAGAAGATTTTCGTAGGCAAAGCAGTGCATGTCACACATCAGTGGACCTGGTTAATGAGGACGGTTTTTGCTTCGTGCAAATGCTACAAGCAACCTGCTTATTTGATTTTAAGATAGTGGCCACAGTCGCTTCTTATAAAACATTCACCACTGTGATTTGTATTTCTGAAACAAATTTCACTGAAAGACTTAAAAATTACAATAACAATGTTGTAGTAGACAGAAATGCCACCCCTCTCCCCCAAAGATAGCCACAACTTAATTCCTGGAACCTGTGAATTTGTTACCTTACATGGCAAAAGGGTCTTTGCAGATGTGATTAAGGACATGGACACTGAGATAAGGAGCTTATCCTGGATTATTCAGGTGAGCCCAATGTAATCATAAATGTGAGTACTTAAACGTGAAAGAGGAATGCAGAAGAGTGAGTCAAAAATATGGGATGGAAGAAGAAAGAGGAGACATTCCAAGCAAGAGAAGGATTCAACATGTCACTGCTGACTTTGATAAGGGAGGAAGGCGGCCACAAATTAAGGAATGTGGGTGGCCTTTAGAAGCTGGGAACAGCCCTCAGCTGATAGCCAGCAAAGGAATGGGGACCTCAGTCCTTCACAACAGAATAGAATCCTGTCATCATCCTGAATGAGTAAGGGAATGGACTATCCCCTAGAGCCTCTGGAAGGAACGCAGCCCTGCTGATGACTTGATTTTAAACCAGTGAGACCAGTAAGTAAGCACAAAATTCTGATAAACAAAACCGTAAGATAAGAAATATGTGTTGTCTTAAGTCACTAAACTTAAGGTAATTTGTTGCAGCAGTAGGAAACGAATACAAATGCTCGTTTGAAAAATCGTTATTCCCACGTGCTAAATGATTTTCAGAACTGTACAAGAATTTGAGACCAAATCTGAGAAACTGAGAACATTAGAACATGAGACCAAATCTACATTCCTAACCAAGTTTTTTCCTGGTTTTCCATTGTCCTCATTGCCCCTCTCCCCAACATATATTTCACATAAATGTAGAAGAATGAGTGAATCAATCTTCGAAGAAATACAACCAGAATGCTCCTTAAAAGTGAGGATGGCGAGACTTTAGGTCACTTACTTTGGACACATCATCAGAAAAGACCAATCGCTAGAAAAGTTCATCATGTTTAGTAAAGTAGATGGTCAGTGAAAACAAGGGGCACCCTCATTGAGATGGATTGACACAATAACCACAACAATGGACTCAAACATACTAATGATCATGAAGACTGGGCAAGGTTTCCTTCTGTTCTCCCTGAGTCAGAGCCAACTGGACAGCAACTAACAACATCATCCTTTGGTTGCCTGGTGCGAGTTTCCATGCGGTATATGGAGCCATACATTGAGCTTAATGTTCATGTTTATTTACCTTAGTTGTGTAGAAATTGATCAAATATATTTATTGTTTTTAATCATAGGATTGAAAAACAAATGAACAAAAAGATAATCATCAAGTAATTTCATAGAGTCGGACATGTATTCTATTGCCCATATAGAGTTAGGGAGGAAAAAAATTGTTTCTCCCCAAATTAGAGATCACTTCAAATCAAAAAACAAAGAAAACCAAAGCTGATGGCATTGAGTCAGTTCTGTTGTTGTTGCATGCTGTCGAGGTGATTCCGACTCACAGAGACCCCATATGACCAAGGAGAACCGCCCCATAGGGATTTCTAGCCTGTAATCTTTATAGGAGCAGACCAACAGGTCTTTTCTTCCGCAGAGAGCCTGATGGGTTCGAACCACCAACCTTTGGTTAGCAGCTGATCACTTAACCATTGTGCCACCAGGGCTCTTTAAGTTGATTCTAGGGGATAGTATTCACTGATTGGCCCACTGAACAGGTGTGGGGTCAATCCAACTCGATAAGCATGACTGAGAAAGAAGGTGGGATCCTTTCCCAAAGAAGATTCATAGTCTTGTCTTGCAAACAACAGATATACAGGAAAGTACATCCGTTGCTGCCCAAAATATACCCACTTTTCCACACATAAACTTCACTCAAAAAGGAAAAAATTCCACTTCCAGGATCTCTCCCCGGCTAATAATGTAATCCTCTTGGTCACTTCATGATATAGCACCTTCTTGTCCTTTGATGGAGCCCTGATGGTGCAGTAGTTAAAGAGTTATGGCTGCTAACTAAAAAGTTGGCGGTTTGCATCCATCAGCTGCTCCTCGGAAACCCTATGGGGCAGTTCTACTCTGTCTATAGGGTTGCTGTAAGTCGGAATCAACTTGATGGCAATTTTTTTTTTTTTTGGTCCTTTGATATATGCCTAAATTATAAATTTATCCACACCTAACTCAACTAATATACTGTGGTGTAAAGACGAGTATTGAAACTCCTCTTTAGAAATGTAGAGATGTGTAGATAATACACTGTGGCCATGTACCCCTAGCAGTTATCATATCCTGCAGGTCAGCAATTAGGAATTTTCTTCTCTGAGAGACAAGGGGATTTTTTGGTCATTCCATCTGGCAGCCCAAGGTTCTGCTCTCTAATAGGCTCTTCCTTTTCCATTGTCCTTTGTGGTCATATTTTAAGATGGCCAGTAATGAGAATTCCCTTTCTATAGGTTAAATCTCTTTAGTAGCTCATGTGACACTATGTGAGTTCAGAGACATGAGGATTTTTTGGGAGGTTAAGCCATCAAAGACAACAGTCGGACAAGTTTTGGTTTGGTTTTGTGACCTATCATATCCTAGAGAATGTTGCTTGTACATTTGAGAATAGTCTGGTGTTTTCGGGGGGAGTGTTATATAGAAGTCCGTTAGGTATGATAAATTTATAATTATTTTAGTTTTCTAGGGATTCCATAAAAAGTACCACAAACCGGTCGCTTATAAACACATGAATTTATTGTCTCATAGTTCTGCAGGCTGGTAGTCTGAATTCGGGGTGTTGGCATGTTCCCTCTGAAGATTCTATAGGAAGATGCTTTTTGTGTCTGTCCCCACTACCCCAGGCATTCTTTGGCTTGCAGCTACAACGTAATTCTGTCATTACATGGCCATCTTTCTTCTGTCCATCTCTCTGTGTCTTTTCTCCTCTTTTATAAGGACATCTTTCAGGTGGGATTAGTTTCAGTCTAAATTATTATTTTTTTATTCATAGACATATGCTACTCATTTCAAATATTTCTGTTCTTATTTAATAGGCTACTTTTACATCTTAATTCCTTCTTTTATGGTATTAATCATTTTATATACACTTACTTGTATTTTCACATTATTCTACAATATTATTTTCTTGGTAGTATAATTCTATGTGTGGGTGGGTGTGTATGTGTGCATGTGAGCATGCACTTTTGTGCTGGCTGTTACTCATGGTAAGTTATTTTCTCTATGTACTTAATAATTTTAGATGTGAGATCTTCCTTCAATGGGCTTTTCTTGTGGAAATCCTGTGTGACTTGGCCTGCAGGACTGTTTCTCTAAGAGAGTTTTGAGTTTGCTTCTGCCTAGAGCTTTGATGTATTATAAATTGACATCAACTATATTATTCATGTCTCTTTTTGGAAGTACAGCATACCAAGAAGGTGATGTAAACTCAACTCTGAATTCATGTGTGGCTCAGTTTCATGATTACGTATTTTAAGGGAGACCCTTCTTCCCATTCAAAGATCAAGCAGATACAGACAAACTTTATTTGATATAATTTACTAATCCAACCTTTTATTGATTGTGTAGTCCTTCAAGAATCTCAGCTTCATGTAGGAGTCACGTCTGCTTTCCTGTTTGCCATGGATCCAAGATTTCATCTCCTGTGGTATTGTTGCTGTTGTTGTTAGGTACCAACCAGGTTGGTTCCAACTCAGAATGACCCTATGTACAACAGAATGAAACACTGCCTGGTCCTGCACCATCATCACAAACATTGCTATGTTTGAGTCCACTGTTTCAGCCACCGTATCAATCCATCTCATCGAGAGTCTTCCTCTTTTTCTCTGATCCTCTACTTCACCAAGCATTATGTCCTTTTCCAGGGACAGATCCCTCCTGATAACATATCCAAAGTACACAAGATGAAGTCTTGCCATCCTCATTTCTAAGGAGCATTCTGGCTGTAGTTCTTCCAAGACAGATTTGTTTGTTCTTCTGGCAGTCCATGGTATATTCAATATTCTTCTCAATATCATAATTAAAATGCATCGATTCTTCTTCAGTCTTCCTTATTCCTTGTTTAGCTTTTGCATGCACATGAGGCGATTGGAAATACCATGGCTTGGGTCAGGCCCACCTTAGTCCTCAAAGTGACATCTTTGCTTTTAAACACTTTAAAGAAGTCTTTTGCGGCAGATTTTCCCAGTGCAATACACTAAGTTGAGTGAGACTTCCATGGGCGTTGATTTTAGATCCAAGCAAAATGAAATCCATGACAGCTTCAATATTTTCTTTGTTTATCGTGATGTGCTTGCTGGTCTAGATGTGAAGATTTGTGTTTTCTTCTATGTTGAAGATAGGCATTAGTGAGCTGAAGGCTATAGTCTTTGATCTTCATCAGTAAGTGTTTCAAGTCTTCTTCACTTTCAGCAAGCACGGTTGTGTCATCTGTGTATCACTGGTTGTTAATTACTTTTCCTCCAGTCCTGATGCTGCATTCTTCTTCATATAGTCCAGCTTCTCAGATTAATTGCTCAGCACTCAGACTGAATAAGTATGGTGAAAGAATACAACCCTGACACATATCTTTCCTGATTTTAAACCATGCAGTATCCCCTCGTTCTGTTTAACGACTGCCTCTTCATCTATGTACAGTTTCCTCATGAGCACAATTAAGTGTTCTGGAATTCCCATTCTTCGCAATGTTATCCATAATTTGTTATGATCCACACAGTCGAATGCCTTTGCATAGTCAATAAAACACAGGTAAACATTTTTCTGGTATTCTCTGCTTTCAGCCAAGATCCATCTGACATCAACAATGATATCCCTCATTCCACATCCTCGTCTAAATCCATCTTGAATTTCCAGCAGTTCCCTGTAGATGTATTGTTGTAACCATTTTTTAATTATCTTCAGCAAAATTTTACCTGTGTGTGATATTAATTATATTCGATGATTTCCACATTCCGTTGAATCACCTTTCTTTGGAATGGGCACAAGTATGGATCTCTTCCAGTCAGTTGGCCAGGTAGCTGTCTTACAAATTTCTTGGCATAGAAGAATGAGCACTTCCAGCATTACTTCTGTTTGTTGGAATATCTCAGTTGGTATTCCATCAGTTCCTGGAGCCTTGTTTTTCTCCAATGCCGTCAGTACAGCTTGGACTTCTTCCTTTAATACCATTGGTTCTTGATCATATTTTACCTCCTGAAATGGTTGAACATCGACCAGTTCTTTTTGGTACAGTGGCTCTGTGTATTTCTTCCATCTTCTTTTGATGCTTCCTGAATCGTTCAACATTTTGCCATAAAAAAAACAAAACAAAATGCATTGCCATCAAGTCGATTCTGACTCAGAGAGACCCTATAGGACAGAGTAGAACTGCCCCATGGGGTTTCCAAGAAGCAGCTGGTGGATTCAAACTGCCAACCTTTTGGTTAGCAGATGAGTGCTTTAACCACTGGGACACCAGGGCTCCATTTTGCAATAGAATCCTTCAATATTGCAACTTGAGGCTTGAATTTTTTCTTCAGCTCTTTCGGCTTGAGAAATGCCCAATGTGTTCTTAACTTTTTGGTTTTCTAACTCCAGGTCTTTGCACATTTCGTTATAATACTTTGTCTTCTCAAGCTCCCCTTTGAATTCTTCTGTCCAGCTCTTTTACTTCATAACTTCTTCCTTTTGCTTAACTACATTCAAGAGTAAATTTCAGAGTCTCTTTTGACACCCATTTTGATCTTTTCTTTCTTTCCTGTCTTTTTTATGACTTTCTTTTTTCATGTATGATGTCCTTGATGTTATTCCACAACTTGTCCAGTCATCAGTGTTCAATGCATCAAATCTATTCTTGAGATGGTCTCTAAATTCAGGTGGGATATACTCAAGGTTGTACTTTGGCTCTTGTGGACTTACTTTAATTTTTTTTTAGCTTCACCTTGAACTTGCATATGAGCAATTGTTTGTCTGTTTTACAGTGAGCACCTAGCCTTGTCTGACTGATAATACTGAGCTTCTCCATCGTTACTTTCCACAGATGTAGTTGATTTGACTCCTGTGTATTCCATCTGGTGAGGTCCACATGTATTTTTGCCATCTATGATGTTGAAAAAAAAATTTCCAAAGAATAAGTCATTGGTCTTGCAAAATTGTATCATGCAATCTCTGGCATAATTTCTATCACCAAAGCCGTATTTTCCAATTACTGATCGTTCTTCGTTTCCAACTTTCACATTCCAATCACCAATAATTTTCAATGCATCTTGATTGCATGTTTGATCAATTTCAGACTGCAGAAGTTGGTAAAAATCTTTAATTTCTTCATTGTTGACATTAGTGGTTGGTGCATAAATTTGAATTATAGTTGTCTTAACTGGTCTTCTTTGTAGGTGTATTGATATTATCCTGTCACTGACAGTGTTGTATTTCAGGATACAACTTGAAATATTCTTTTTGATGATAAATGCGACACCATTCCTCTTCAATTTGTCATTCCCAGCGTAGTAGACCATAGGATTATCCAATTCAAAATGACCACTACCAGTCCATTTCAGCTCACTAACGCCTAGGATATCGATCTTCAAGCATTCCATTTCATTTTTGACAACTTTGGTTTTGCATTCAATTCAATCAATTTTCCTTGATTTATATTTCATACATTCCACTTTTCAATTACTAATTGATGTTTGCAGCTGTTTTTTGTCATTTTGAGTTGTGCCACATCAGAAAATGAAGGTCTCGAAAGTTTTACTCCATCCACATCATTAAGATTGACTCTCTTTTGAGGAAGCAGCTGTTCCCCAGTCGTATTCTGAGTGTCTTCCAACCTGAGGGGCTCAACCTCCAGCACTATATCAGACAATGTTCCACTGCTATCCATAAGGTTTTCACCAGCTGTTTTTCTTTTTTTCATAGTAGATTGCCAGGTCCTTCTTTCTAATCTGTCTTAATCTGGAAGCTCCGCTGAAATCTGTCCACCATGGGTGACCCTGCTGGTATTTGAAATACTGGTGGCGGAGAGCTTTCAGCATCACAGCAACATACAAGCCACCACCGTATGACAAACTGAAAGATGAGTGATGGTTTCTGGTAATACACTGTAACAGTATAAAACTCTAGATTACTGAGCCTGGCAATATCTCCCAGGGCAGCTCCTGTTTCTGCTCTGCTCCTTGTAGTTTTAGTTTTCAGTTCTCTCCTTATATCTGGTCCCTGGAAATTTCCCTTACTTTCTCAGAATTTTAGCTATGATTTTAAAGGTTGGTCAATATATTTTGTCTAGACTTTCTAGGTGTTTATAGTAAGAACATTTCCAGGTTTATTTTGTGGCTACAGGAATATATTGGATCAGGCTAGCTGTCTACATACACACTCCAGTTTTCTCATATGAAAAGAAAGTTCATTGGTTTCCAATCCTTGAGAGAATATCAGTCAAGCTAAAAAGTCTACTGTAGGATATGTAGACTGCAGGATGCCAATGTCTTTTCCAAACATTAATTTTGTTTTTTTTTTTTCCTCAATAGATAGCTTAAAGCTATATGAAGAACTTCTTGCAAACAAGTGTAGACTGTTTTTGTTTTGTTTTTTTCCCTTCAGGGAAAGTGGATAAGAGTTAAGGCAGCAATGTTTCTTGTTAGGACCATCTCTGGAGCTCTTGTTATCTGTGACTACTTCAGCTTCTAGGAATCAAGAGTTTTCTGGGAGAACATCTGTGCACTCTCCTTCTTTCAAATCGATGGGCTGGCTGTGATTCAGGTTTGTAGCATCACAAGCAGAAGTCCATTGAGATTGTTGTCCCCGATGGTTTCAACCGTTTAATTTCTGGCTTTCAACTAGAATAGTAGAACTTTACCAGTTTAAGTTATAAAATATTTTAGATAATGTTACGTTTATACATTTTTATGATAGGTTAAGAATTCAAGAATTATACTGAAAGTAGGAAGAAGGAGCCCTGGTGGCACAGCAGTTAAGCACTCAGCTGCCAACTGAAAGGTTGGCAGTTGAAATTCTTTCAGCAGCTCCATGGGAGAAAGACTAGTTGATACACTCCCGTAAAGATTACAGCCTAGGAAACCCTATGGGACAGTTCTACTCTGTTACATGGCAACACTGTGAGTTGGCATCAACTCAATGGCACCCAACAACAACACTAGGATTAGAATACAGAAAAAACAAACAAACCACTACAGTAAAGGTAAATCTTCTAGCCAAGATGGACAAATTAGTTGTATGGAACACTTCCCTTATGCTCTCAACACATAGAAATTCTTTATGACAATGATGAGATTATAGTGATTATTATAATTTAAATACATAGCCAAGTTACATATTTAAAAATATTCCACCAGAATGGAAAAGGTAGCCCCACAGGTGTGTGAAATTGCATGGCTCATGGGGCAATCACATGGGATATATGCCTTAAGAACTGGTGTCTAAACACCTTCATAAGACTGGAGTCAATGTCTCAAGTCCATTACATAATAAACATAGGAACTATGGTCCCTTTTTAACTCTGGGAGATAGAAAGGGGGGTCCCTTTGGAAAAATTCAGCCTACCAGCTCAAGGATGCTTCATAGAAGTAGGTCACCTGCCCCAAGTCATAGGTATAAATGAGTCATTGTAGGAAATTAAGTCCAAAATACTGAGCTACACATGCCTGCGAGGCCTTAATTCATACATTATCCTTATTTTGCAAACACCCTTGTATGGAGCTAGGCACTACTAAGCCCAAAGATCAGACCACAGACTAAAAATTACAAAGCACACAAGGAAATGCAATGTTAAAATAGATAGTTAACTAGTGGAGCAAATTAGAAAAATCATGGACAATGAATTTCGGAAACTGGAGCCCTCTGATATGGGTGTTAAATTAACTATTTTCCCCCTTGGGTGTACATCTCCTCCCGTGTCTTTTTCCCTTTTTATAAGTTACCACTCAAGGGATTAGGTTTAGGATCTACCTTACTCTGGTATAATCTCATTAACATAACAAAAGAAACAGGGTCATATTTAGAGGTACAGAGGTTAGGACTTCAATATAACTTTTTGGGGGACAAATACAATCCATATAACACTCCACCCTTCAGTCCTCCAAAATCTAAGCTCTTCTTAGGTACAAAATACATTCATCCCATCCCAGTATCTCCAAGTATTAACTCATCCCAACATCTGCTCTAAGTCTAAAATCTCATCTTATGAATCATCTAAATTGGATGTTCTTGAGACTCTGGATATGGTCCATCCTGAGGAAAAATCTCTCTTCATTTGTATACCTAGAATACAAATTATCTGCTTCCAAAGTACAATGGTGGGACAGGCATAAGGCAGATATTCCCATTCCAAAAGGGAAAAATTGGAGGGAAAGAGGGAATCACTGGTACACAGTGTCTGCTACATGATCTATCCCAATAAGAGTACTGCCTTGAACATGAACTTGAAAGAATAGTTAAGCACATAAAGTGTGGGAGTTGAGCTTCCTTTCCCAGACGAAACATAAAAATATTAAGTAATTGACATACCTTATAGGTTATCCTAATTTATCGGTGAATTGGCCCCAGTCAAGCTGGGCTATAACTCCACAGCTAGCCAAGTGCATTCCCAAAACGCCAAACTAGGATTGCCCCCTCATCCTCTGCACCATGCCTGTCTTAGCCTGGGTTCTCTAGAGACAGAGATGATTGATTTACTGCAAGGAAATGGCTCATGGAATTGTGAAGGCTGCCAAGTTCCAAACTGACAGGTCAGGCAGCAGGCTGGAGACCTCTGCTGGCTTATGGGATTGTGGGGACTGATGACTCCAAAATCTGCAAGCCAGGAGGCAGGTCAGAGACTCCTGCAGGTTTATATCTCAGGAACCAAAGGTCAGGCGATGAGAAGAGTACAGGGCTTTGGGAGACCGAGCTTTGCCAGAACATCCATTTATATTCTGGAGGCAGACCACATCATCAAGGAAACTTCCCTTCCAACTGATTGGCTGATCACATCAGAGCACATCATGGAAAGTGATTACATTATATTACATTATAGAAGAGCACCAGTCCAGTGTCTGCCAAACCACCCATAATCACAGTGTCCATCTGGAAAAATGGGAAATGGAACAGATTATCTCACAGGAGTCGTTGCTGCTTTGTGGGACAGTATTTTTGGTGACGGTTCACAGAAAATAACAACAACAATGATTCACATACACATAACTCTTTATAATTTGTAAAATTTAACTCACTTTACCCTTAGGAGAACCCAGAAAAGCCATTTTTAATCTATTTTTTTACCTTTTTATTTTTCTTATATGGTTTGTAAGAAAATTTCTAAAGGTAATCACATTTAACAGTAAGTTTTTACATCTTTACATATCTCATAAGACATATAAGAAAAAAAGCCTCTCAAAGGTAATCAAAGTTAACAGTATATTTTTATACCTTTATTTCATGCCATTTATCTAGTATTAATGAAATTTAATTTTACAGATGAAAACCCTAAGGCTGATACATGTTATTGGGTTGGCCAATGTCACACTCTATGACACATCTAAACTGACTTTTATACAGATCCTCTGATACCAAATTCTGAGCTGTTTATATTATGCAGCACTATACCCACTATTCCACACTGCTCTACTCTAACCTTGCTGCCAATTGATGATGCTTCTGGAAAGAAAGTTGAGATTTTAAAGTAAATTTCTAGAAGCCAGGACCTGAATAGCTGCTTCCCAGATGGACCCTTAACGGTGAGATGATAAATAAGGTGAGGAGTAAATTCCAACTCCTCTGTGCTGGCTACTCCGCTGCCTCCTACTCCAGCTCGGGTTACCCAGGGAGCTTCATTAATTGATTACACCCTTACAATCTGGCACTACAGAAATCAGAATCCAAAATCAGACACTGCATTAAGGATGTGCCTGTATCATTAAATCAAAGTTGAATTCCTGGTTGCAATGAAAACTGCCTTAGCAAAGAAACACCCATCAGTGCACACACCTGCACCGGGGAGGCCACATCTAGCAGCAGATATAAATCTGCTTCAGGTGTAGTGGGGCGATCAATGGCTAGGTGGGAAGAGAGCTGATGTAACTCCTCCCTCTACTGCTTTTTAGTTCTGTGGCTGTAGACTGCCAAATCCCTGAGGCTATGTTTTCTCTTCTGTAATAGGGAGATGAACATTCTTGCCTCAGAAAATTGTGAGGGTCAGATTGTTTATGGGACATAAAGGACTCTGTAAACTATATGGTGGTATCTTAAGTAATCCTGTGTAGTTTTCTGGGTCCCGTGCATTAGTCTTGTCTTGCCAGCAAGACTGTAAGCCTTTGAGCTTATGTTTCATATGTATTTTTGTTTCTCCTCCAAGAATACTAAGTATACACTTATTGTCGTTGTGTGCTGTTGAGTGGATTCTTACTCAATAGCGACCCAACAGGACAGAGCAGAACTGCCCCAGAGGGTTTCCTAGGCTGTAATCTTTACGGGAACAGATTGCTAGCTCTTTTCTCCCATGGAGCTGTTGGTGGGTTTGAACTGTAGACTTTTTGGTTAGCAGCCAAGTGCTTCAACCATTGCACCTCTAGGGCTCCTTAGGCTTTCAATTTTACTAAGTACTTAACCCAATGCCACTGAGTCGATTCTGACCTATAGTGACCCTATAGGACAGAACAGAACTGCCCCATAACATTTCCAAAGCTGTATTGTAATCTTTATGGAAGCAGACTGTCACATCTCTCTCCCACGGAGCAGCTGGTGGTTTCGAATAGCCAACCTTTCTGTTAGCAGCCGAGCACCTAACCATTGTGCCACCAGGGCTCCTTACTAAGTACTTACTTAGTAAAATTATATAGCTAAATATTTCTGTTCTCTTATTAGTTCATTATATGCTTATTAACTATCTATCTTTCCCACCAGAATATAAGTTTCAAGAGAAGGCATTATATGTTTTTTTCTTTGTTCAATTACAAGCACCTATAATATTGCCTGGCACATATAGGTAGCCACTAAATATTTAATGATGAATGAATGATGTTCACTGAACTAGAAGCTTTTGGAGTGGACACTCCAATATTATTATTCTTTGTATTTTCAGTGCCAAGTATTTTTTCTGACCTATTAAGTGCTTACTAATTTTTAAAAAATATTTTATTGTATTTTTGGTGAAAGTGTACACAGCAAAATAGGTTCCCATTCAACAATATCTACACATATTATTCAGTAACACTGGTTACTTTCTTCACATTGTATCAACATTCTCATTATTTCCATTCTAGTTGTTCCGGTTCCTGTTCTTAACTGTTCTTTAGAGTAATGGTTGACCGTTCGTTCTCATATAGTTATTTTTTTAAAGGAGTGCAGAACTGAAGGGTGACATTCTTTAATTTTTTAGCTCACCTGCTATTTAGTTAGAAGGTGACTTTAGGGGTTAATTTCGGTTCAAGGTTTAAAGAGTATTTCAGAGCAATAGTCTTGGGGATTCCTTCAGTCTCCTAGGGCCCAGTAAGTCTGAGTTCTTCGAGAATTTGTTCTGTTCCACATTTTTCTCCCTTTCTATCAGGATCCATCTGCTGTGACCCTGATTAGGATGTTCAGTACTGGTAGCCAGGCACCATCTAGTTCATCTAGTCTGAATGTGGAGGAGGCTGTGGTTCATGGAGGCAATTAGTCTTGTGGACTGGTTCCTTCTCTGATTCTTTGGTTTCCCTCTTCTCTTTTGCTCCAGATAAATACAGACCAATAGTTGTATCTTAGATGGCCGCTTGCAAGCTTTTAAGACCCCAGACATTACTCAACAAACTAGGATGTAAATCATAAATTCTATGAACTACATTATGTTGAACAAAACAAAACCTCATTGCTGTCAAGTCTATTCCAACTCAGAGTGACCTTAGAGGACACAGTAGAACTGCCCTATAGGGTTTCCAAGGAGTGGCTGGTGGATTTGAACTGCTGTCATTTTGGTTAGCAGTTAAGCTCTTAACCACTGCGCCACCAGGGCTCCAATATATCATGCCAGTTGGTACTTATTAATTTGTGCTGGATAAATTTTAAAATTCTTACAAATTATAAATATTTTGTTGCCTTCCTGTCCATTCTCACTGCCTTCACCCTAGTTCATGGACATATTACATCACACCCTGACTCCTTTTATAGTCATTTATTGCCTATCTCCAGTCATTCTTCTGTAACCTATATTTTACTATGCTGCCAGAAAAATCTACCTAAAACACAGATTACCTGGCTGCAAATCTTCAATGACTTCACATTACTAAAGCCCTTATTCTTACATTGAAGACCTTCCACAATAAATCCACCATCACACTTTTCATTCTTCTCCCTTACTAACCCACTGCCACTGAGTCAATTCTGACTCATAGTGGCTCTATAGGACAGAGTAGAACTGCCCCATAGGGTTTCTGAGCCTGTGGTCTTTACAGAAGCAGATTGCCACATCTTTCCCATGGAGCTGCTGGTGGGTTTAAACTGCCGACCTTTCAGTTAGCAGCTGAGCGCTAAAGCATTGTGCCACCAGGACTCCTTTTTCCCTTTCTACTCCCTCCTTTGTCTGAAACCTTTTTTCTAGCTATCTGATTTACTCTTGCATGAGCCTTTCGTTTTCCCATTTTTGCACCTTTGATCATATTACTCATTACCTACAATACCCTTCCTCCCTGTCTATTAAACCCAGCATCCTTTATATTTGAACTCTCAAAGTCATATGACACTAATCCCGTAGACCCTTTTTTGTTGAGTTTAATATTTTTTCAACAAGATTATAGAGGGTGGCAAACAAATCATGTAACACGTCTGTGTTGTTGCGTATGATTTATACTCATGTACTTTCAAAGAGGACTACCTGGGTGGCACCAGTGGTTAAGCGCTCGACTATTAACTGGGTTAACTGAGTTACCTCAAAAGAAAGACCTGGCGAGCTGGCTCTCAAAGGTCACAGCCTTGAAAATCCTATAGAGGGCAGTTTTACTCTGCACACATAGGGTTGTCATACATTGAAATAGACTTGATGGCAACTTTTTTTTTTTTTTTTTTTTTACTTTTAAGGAAAGAGCCGGATTTCATTCTGAGTATTGTGGAAGGCCATTGGAGTGTTTCAAGCAGAAGAGTGCCATGATAACATTTATGTTTTAAAGCAGGGTTTCTCAACATTAGCCCTATTGACATTTTTGGCCAGAAAATTCTTTGTTGCGAGGGCTATCCTGTGCAGTGTAGGATGTACAGCAGCATCCATGACTTCTACTTATCAGAAGCTAGTTGGTAACACTCCTACCCCAGTTCCATGTGTGATGAACAAAGATGTCTCCAGCATCGCCAAATGTATCTTGTGGGGCACAATCACCCTTGGTTGAGGACCACTGTTCTAAAGGATCATTCTGGCTGCTATGTGGGAGAGGAGACTCTAAGGGAACAAGAGAAGGAAACAATTATGCAAACATACCCACCATCTCTGCTTTCTCTGACCTTGGATGTGAGGCAGAAAGGAGAGAGAAGAAATGTCCGCTAGCCTTACAACTGAAGCTGTACATGAACTGAGCAGAGATAAATAATGCGTCAATGACTAACTCCCCTCTGATAAGATAGAAAAAGACAGCAAATCCAAACAATAAAATTAGGAGGTTTGAGTTATTATGTTAGATCTAATTATATACTGATATAACGCTATAATCTGAAAAGAGAGAATATGTATTTCTACAAGTACTTCTTTTCTGTTTTGAGAATTCACATTTGTTCCTCTCTGGGATCAGGCCAGGGCTTGGAAGACAGGTTTAAAAGTTTATCTGAGAATAGGTAAAAAGAACTGGCACACAAGAAAAGTTTGAAAAGCACCAACACCCTCGCAATATTTGGAATTTAAAGTTTTATTCCTAATTGTTTTTAGGAGAGAAAAGTGTTCTTATCTTCCTGAAATCAAATGTGTCACAAATTCTTAGTAGCAGATGATAGGAACATCAGATCTGCCTTCCTGAAGCCTCCAACTGGAGTTCTTTCTGTCTTTAATCCTAGCCACCCTGGACTCAAAGCCAATCCTGGCTCAGGGCGGGGCAATAGAAAGAGCTCCATGTCATTTACTTTTTGGCTCAGCTTTAAGTATGTATCGCTTCCAGTTCTAACGCAACTTTGGAACCAGCTTCAAAACGATCTGGTTTGTAATTTGTTTTTCATCTCTCCTAATGCCTGGATTTAATGTGTTGTAAACCAATTCTCCTCACCTTGTTGAAACTGCCACCTCTATTTTTCTGAGTCTGGCTTCTGGGCTATGACATACTTTTATATTTTCTTCTTCTTCTTTTTTTAATTTAAAAAATAAAGTTATTTTCTACAAGAACTGAACCATTCATGATCATGAAAAAGTTTTTTTTAGTTGTATGAAGACATGAACATTTATTACATAAAGCATGGGCATTTTTCAAATTTTGGAGTTTGGATCTGAGCAGGGGTCTCGTATCTCCTGCTCTAATGACATCGTCACAACAACAATAACAATAATGTGGCAGAATATACTTTTCTTTTCCATTCACCTTTTATTTGCACCACCTCCAGCCCCCACCCCTCCCGCACCCCGAGCCCTGGTGGCTCAGTGATGAAGAGCTCAGCTGCTGACCAAAAGATCGGCAGTTCAAATCCACCAGCCGCTCCTCAGAAACCCTATGGGGCAGTTCTACTCTGTCCTGTGGGGTCACTGTGAGTTAAAATTGACTCAGTGACAACGGGTTTGGTTTTTAAGTCCTTCTAGGACTACAAATGTTGAGTAAGGAAAAAAAAAAAAAAGAAGGAACAGAGAAAGCCTTTGTAAAATAATCTATTAAAGTTATGCTCTGTGAGGAAGTCAATACAAGGTAGAGAAGAGTCATTTTGTCTTGAACAGGATTCCTCTGAAGCAGATGGAGGACCTGAGGTCACCACCGAGTGTGAAGTCTCACAGCTCTGTTAATACCTCTCCAGAATGGAGCTCTTGCCCTGTCGACAGAGGTGTTATTGTTAGCTGCCTTAGCGTTGATTCCGACTCATAGCAACCCTATGTGACAGAGTAGAACTACCCTGTAGGGTTTTCTAGGCTATAATCTTTATGGGAACAGATCACCAGGTCTTTCTCCCACAGAGCCACTGGTTAGGTTGTGAACCACCAACATTTTGGTTAGCAGCCAAGCACTTAACCATTTCTCCACCAGAGGAATGTAAGGAGGAAGGAGAGAGACCAGAGATTAAAGGGACTCCAGGATACCAATTTAAGGGAGAACCTTGTATGAACTGATTGGTGATTTGGTGAGAAAAGAAAAGAAATACTTTGCTCTACCCTCTCATCTCTGTGACTTCATGATTGCTTAATAGCTTTTCTTCACTCACGATAGTGGGCTAACCCTACCTTCCCTTTCTCTAAGGAGGAACCCCCGCAACCACAACAAAAACAACTAACATTTTGAAGGCTTAGGGGTGCCGCCGCCTTGCTAAGCCCCGAACCTGCCCTGCCTCTATGTCTTTATAATACCTGCTCCTTTTTCCTTCTCAATGAATTGGAAAAGCCGGTGCCAGCTGCTTGTACAGAAATACCTAAGAGGCACAGCCACCAGGGGAGTTTAGGAGCAGGGACTAAAATAGCGCAGACTATTTTCTCCTGAGTCTGCCTACCCAGAGGGGCTGTGTGCTTGATACTGAAGCTGCTTTGTTCATTTCTAAGTGACAAGAGCCTAATGGCTGATAGGACAAGATCCTTGGAAGCCCAGAGTGGAACTAGAAGGCAGCTTCTCCCTTTCCAGGCTCACACTGAACCACTGTTCTCTGAGGATCGCTCTTGAACAAGTTTGGAGAGAGGACCACTGGGCTGTATGATTACCCAGTCATGTCAAAGTGTGGAATTTCACTCTGTGGTGTACCAAGGGCTGATTAATGACACCTTGAAAACTTGGGTTGCAGATGTTTTCAGCTGGCTCTGGGGATGCTTCCTCTTCCTGAAATGGCACCATACACAGTCCTCTCCCTGCTCCGGCCCTCTACCCATTACCACTAATCACCTCCTTGAAGTGTTACGACTTTATGGCTACTATTTGGTGAGCTTAATCAGAAGGAAAATAAATCCTCACAGTGAAGGCAATTTGTCAGCACAATATTAAAACGAAGTGTGGAGAAGGAACACTTCAGCAAAAGCAAAATTCACTAACCTTTCAAAAGTAAGTGTTTAATTTGACCCAAATCAGGAAGACTGTTTAGACATCTCGTGTATTTCTAAGTGTGATGCGCAGGCTTCGTTTTACCCTGAAGCCTACTTGTAATCCTGTCCCTCTGCACAAATGTCTCCTCAAGCTGTAAGCTGAACTCTGAATTCTCATTACAGTCAACCTGAGAGCCAGCTCCTGTTAACCCACGTAGGGAGTGCTCGTCAGCTTGCTGGTCCCATCTTAGTGCTTAGATATCGCTTTCTTCCTCCATTTTCCCACCCCTCCCTTAATCCCCACCAGCTTCACTCAAAAGAAGGCTACTAAATATATTTCACAGATGGTATTTTTAATATAACATTTTAGCTCGTCTCCCTGTTTCCAGTTTCTACCCCTCTCCCTCAAAAGCAATATGAACTATTCTCCACAGTGCAATCTTTCAAAAATATATACTTATCATACTGTCCTCCTGCTTAGAACTTCTATAGCTCCCTGTTACCTACAGAATCAAGTCCAAACTACTTATAATGGAATTCATGGTACCTGTTTCCCTTTACCCACAGATCATGTTGTTTCATAGCTTCCATGCCTTCATGCCTCAGACTGGAGTGCTTCTTCCCCTTAATCTCATAGCTAGGGAACTCCTATTTATCCTTCAAATCCCATGTGGGAAGTCACCTCTTTTCAGAAGCCTTCTCTGACTTTTTGTCTGTGTATTTAATCATTTCCTCCTCTGGGTTATTTTTGTCCCTTTTTCGTGCTTGTATTGGTGTGCTTATTGGATATCATAATTTTCGTACATCTCTCTCTCTTACTAAATTGTAATTCCTTGAAGATAGAGGTTGTATCTTACCCACTCCTGTGGCTTCAGCACTTAGCATAGTGCCTAACAACAGTAGTCTCCCTGCGATTCTTGAATTGATTTATGATGATTCATACAACTGGTTGATGTTTGGTGGAAAATAGGAGAGTATACTCATATAAGAGAGGAAAAATGACTTGAAGTGCAGGAATAATAAATCAAATAGGTTAGACAAGATTGGCTCCATGGTTCTCTCCACTCAGATAGGCTGTAGAAATGGGGAATGGCCTTTCAGTTCTTTTATGGAGGTGTCTTATTTCCGAGCTGGGGGAAAATGATCATGTTTCTATTTTGATTCCCAGTCTCCTTTTCTCTTCTTCCCTTGATTTTCTTTCTCCTCCTTAGAACGAAAGGCCTTTCCTTGGAGTTCTTTCCTTCGTCATCCTTGAATTCCCTTGTAGATCTTATTCTAAGGGTACGACATCAGGTTAACTCAGAACAGTTCCACCTTACACCTGTTGTCCGAACTTTATCATTAAAAGTGCCCCCTTTCAGTCTTGAAATTTTTATAGTTTGGACAATAAATTTTGTGGTCACCCTACATACACAAAACTCTCTCAGACCATTTACTCTATTTCCTTAGCACACAGCTAGAAATATGGGGAAATGTGGGGGAAGGAAGATGAAGGTTATTTAAATGAACAAGAATAATGATAATGATGATAATAATAATAAGTTATATTTATAACAATAGAAAATAAAAAAAAAAAAAAAAAACACCTCAACCCTGTTGCCATCAAGTTGATTCTGACTCATAGCGACCCTATAGGACAGAGTAGAACTGCCCCATAGGGTTTCCAAGGAGCAGCTGTTGAATTCGAACTGCTGACCTTTTTGTTAGCAGCCAAACTCTTAACCACTGCACCACCAGGGCTCCATTTATGACACCATATGGTTTAAAATCATTTTCACGTACATGATCCCACTGGATTTTCACAACAATTCAATATGGTAGCTAGAACAGGAAATGTAATTCTTGTTAACAGATGAGGAATCTGGAGCCTCAAGGGCCCAAACAATTGGCCCAAGTTCATACAGTAAGTGGCAACACCGGCACTTGAACCTATATTTTTTCTAACTATAAGTCTGCTACATTTTTTTGCGTCAATTATGACTTCAAAGCTACTTTCTTTCAATTTATTTCAGAAATTCAGTGAATAAAGAATGGAAGACCAGTACCGTTTCCAGCACAGTGGAATGAAGACAGAATAGAAATACAAAAGAACTGAAGATAGGAGAAGATTTAGAAACAGGAAGAGGTATTGAAAGAAAGCAAAAATCAACAACATGAAACAAATGAACAAAACAGGAATTGAATAGTTTCATTCTTCTCTCTACTCAAGCATTTACTTTATAAAGAACATTGCATGGCAGTTTCCCTCCTCAGCTCCACTCCCTCAGTGGATATAACTGTAGGGAAACCCAGGGAGTCTTTAGAACCACTAGTGAGCTCACTGAGGGTATTTATACCTTCTAGCTCTGGCATAATTATAAGTAGCCTCTTCCTTTTTATTAAATCTATGCAATAGCTATAGATGCTGCCTCAGATAAGCATCTTAAGTATGTTCCTTGGAAACACACAGGCCTGTGATTCTGTCTAGGTACTAGTTTGGTCAAGGAGTAGACCTGGGGTTGTGTCTGCTGTGCCGGACCAGGCGGCACTTTGGAGTAGAATAACTCTGCAGTCCCAGCAGATGGCTACTTTCTGTTTTTAGAAGAGCCTACTTAGGACGCCTTATGCTTTAATCTTGTGGAAAGGTGTTCGAAAAACTCAGAGCCTATCAATTGCTCTTCATCTTTCCTATTCAAGCTACAGCAAAAATGTATTAAAATTAATTTATTATTTAGAATGGTAGGAATAGAATCTATAATGCCCTTCCCAGAAATGTAGGAAATAATTCCAGCGATAAAATTGAGACCAGACTGCAAAATCACAGTGAACTATTCTATCTGCACCCACCATCATGTGAAAAATTACCTAGTTGAAGCAGCCCATTATATAATTCTTTCCAAGTCTTCCCATCCCGTCCCTCTCTTTATTCCTTCCTCTCTATCTTCTATGTAGTCCTTAACTTAGGTCACAAAGGCAGTGAGATAGGTGATTGTGTAACAGCAGTCTATCTGAACTGTTCCAAAGCCTCCTTATTTTAAGTCCTCTGGATGCTTTTATCTGCAGTACTTTCTACTAATATTGCAGTCACCCAGCCTTTCGTGAAGGACATGGTTAAATCCAGTCTCTATTTTCCCACTCAAATCATTTAATGACACTTTCATGGTTAAAACTAAGACACTAGCACCTTAAATTATGTTGAAAATTCATTTCTAGTTGGAGATAAGAATGTGATTTATTTGCTGTCCTTATTTACATGTTTTCATTGGTCCAGCCAAGACTTCACCTAGCTTTCAGTTGTTAACTTCAAATATATAATCGCTATTCTTTGCAAGTGAAAAAAGTTGAGTATACAACTTGGGTTATGTGAGCAGTTGGGGAATTTTTCTTTAAAAAATGAATTTGAATTTATCTTCCTTCTTATGGCTCCTTTGCAAAAGGTATTGTTGAAAATATGTAAAGAGAGTATACTGTAAGAGACTGAATAGCTGGAAGGATTGAAAGAGACTTTGAGGGTTTAATTTTCCAGGTTGAACCCTCCTCATCACCCCTCAGTATTTGCTCCTTTCTACACGTGAGAAAATCGTCCCAGAGAGTAAAGGACTTTCCAAGGTCATATGGCTCATTGGCATGAAATCTCACATCTCTTAAATTTCTGATCAGTGCTCATTCCGCTAAAATTGCTTTTCAACATGAAAAGCACTTTTTAAAATATTGAATGCACATTCAAACCAAACTCAAGTTGAAGGAAAGAGCTAATGCTTAATTGGTTGTATTAAAAATTTCACAAAGCAAAATTCCATCAAAATGAATCATACTTTTCAACTGTTGCTCAGTGGGATGCAGTGCAAGAAGCAGATGTTTGGGAGTCAGACAAATCTGGGTTTACATATCAGACCTGTGACATGATCTTGAATATGTTACTTACCTCTTCTGAGCATAGGAATACCTATTTTACACAGTTATGAAAACTAGCATTGCTGTATGCGAAATGCTTAGCACCAAACAAACAAACAAACAAACAAACAAACAAAAACCCAAACCCATTGCCTTCGAGTCGATTCTGACTCATAGTGACCCTATAGGACGGAGTAGACCTGCCTCATAGGGTTTCCAAGGAGTGGGTGGTGGATTTGAACTACTGACCTTTTGTTTAGCAGCCAAACTCTTAAACACTGCACCACCAGGGCTTCTTGGAATATAACAAATACCCCCCCAAAAAATACCAGCTTTTATCAAGTAACATCAAACCCAACTTCTACATAAGTAGTGGTGAGGGTTACCTAATGTTAGGAACATAGGGAGACATGTGCATGGTGCAGGCGTCTGTGGAAAGTGAGCAGACTGATCAAATGACTACATGAATGCAGAACGCCCGCAAATGCTAGTGCCTGCCTCTCTTGATATGAGTCGGTTCAGGTATTGAGGGCTATTTCAACTACAGGTACATCTTGCCTACGGCCTTCGCTAAACCCCATCATGGTAGGAGGCATAGGAGTATAATCAGCCACTCCAGCTGATGGGGTTTTGTGTCCTTCAGCAGAGTTGCCAACGTAACTGGGAACCCCACCCCCACAGTTTTGTCACTTTCCTTTTTGTCCAGCTTTGGGACTGAGCTTCCTCCTTGATGTCCTGATTTGCGTGGGTTCCTCTAGAGGAGCCTAGGACACTTTAATGAGACCCTGGCACTTGTTCATTCCTTAGTAATCACCTCTCATAGAGATGGATACTGTCACTTATAGCCCTGACTCTGACATTGACTGGGATCCTGCTCCACGTGGATGGTTCATTAGTTACCAGAATGCTTTCCCTGACTGAATACCACTGCTCGTTCCTGCAGAGGGCAAGCACAGGATCAGAAAGAAGCACAAGCTCACTACATCTTTATTAGTACACCCACTCCTCACTTATCAACACGGTTAGGTTCTAAAGACCAGTTCGTTATGTGAAAATGGAGGATGACCACATCAGATTACAAAATGGAGCATGAATGCATCAGTACATAACTAACAAATTACATTATATAACTGCCGAATTACATCATTTCATAACTGCCAAACCGCTGAGAATCATGGCCCAGCCAAGGCGACACATAACCTTAACCATCACGGCTAGCGTTACTCTCGCCTCCCACTTCAGCTTTCGTTACTACCAGATGTACGCTGTTATTGTGCAAAATAGTCAGATAGCAGATTTTTTACTATTGTCGTAAAAGCAAAATATGAGATAACAAGATAGTGGATAAGTGAGGAATAGTGAGGAGTAGGTGTACTGTGATTGGACTGCAGGTCACTTCTCTCAGATGCCAATCCTCCATTTTAGTTAATTCACCCACCTAGATTCTATTCCACCCCAGCTTTTTTTCCTTCTCCCACTGATGAGGTTCCCTAGTTCCTTACACCAAGGTATCCTGAGCTAAGAGTGGTATTAGAAGATCTGCAGGTAAAAAAAAAAAATAAAAATGGTTGCTGTAGTTATCATGAATGAAGCTGATCTCTGCTGTGAATTAACATTCTCATATAACCCACATTTTCCTTGAGCAACAATTCTCTGTTACTTTCTGATGTCAAGCCACAGATAAATTCTCCGAGACTTATTATGGAACTTCAGTGATATAGCTCCTTCCTGTCCAGGAGGTTTTGTGGAGCAGGGCGCCATTTGGGTAACACATAGTTTTGTTTGGGAATTAGCTTTTCCTTCTGACACTGACATTTTCTTTGAACACAGTGTATGTACCTCAACATTTTCTCTTTTGTTACTTATTTCATCATCCAAAGAACCTTGCAGATATGGTTGCAAATGTTTGAAATAATCCGTCAATAGATAGGCGCTCCTTTAGGGAACATTGATGTAACAATACAACCATTTCTAATTGTGGTCTTTATTTACAGAAATGATGACAGAACCTAAAGAGGTCTTGTGTGCAATGTTTGGGCACTGAGGGGCATTTGACTGAGAATGTGTGGGGGGATTAGGTTGCTGTGTGCTACTGCCTGTGCTTAGCATGTTCCTCCTCACAGGTAACAGGAACTGCTCTTGCCTCTGTGAAAGGCAGAAGCAGAAACTCTTATGGAAACTCCTGTATGGTAATTGTAGGCTGTAAATATTAACTTTCAGGGATCTGGAGATTAATACATTTTAAATTTTTCCTCAATAAGCGCTCCCTACTCTGACCCATGAAGGAACCCTGGTGGCACGGTGATTAAAGAATTTGGCTTTGAAAACATTGGCTGTTGAAACCTACCAACGAGCTGGAATTGACTCAACAGCATACGACGACAACAACTCTGACCCTTAAGGAGCCTTGGTGCTACAATGGTTAAGCACTTGGCTGCTAACCAAAAGTTCAGTAGTTTGAACCTACCAGCCACTCTGCAGGAGAAAAGACCTGGCAATATGCTCCCGCAAAGATTATAGCCTTGGAAACCCTATAGAGCTGTTCTACTCTGTCATATAGGGCCGCTGTTAGTTGGAATCAACTTGCCAGCACACAGCAACAACCACCAGCACCCCAACAACTCTAACCCTCAGACTTGTTCCAGGGTATTTGCTAATACTTGAGCTATTTTTAAATTAGAAAATGAACTAGAAATCCATCATATTTTTTTTTCCAATTAGGTATACAAAGATCGTATTGTAGATACAACATGGATAAAAATGCATGTCCTTTATCGTTATTCTAGGTGTAGGGCTGGAATTCTGTCAAAAGCTCAACTCTTTACCTGAGTTCCCATCATGAGTGATGACACGGGTTGACAGGTGCCAGGACCATCATCTAGAGTCATGAAACAGAAGAAGTAATATGCATTGAAGAACCAGAAGTACGTAAACCAGACATGGAATACTGAGAGCCACTTCTATTTGTGAATGTTCTTTTGGTCACATGCAAGAGAAAATAACCATGGGAAGTTTGCGCACATAAAAAAAGATTTTATTGTGATCATAATGTGAGATCTTGCAGAACTGAGAGAACATGTGAATACGAGAGGCTGAGGAGGGAAAAGAATGACAGCAGCTTGGATACCTCATCAGGAGGTCTTGGGCCTTTTCCTTGAGGTAGCACCATTTACAACAAATCAGCTCTAATTATTCCCAGTCCCCAAATATTGTCATTTCAAGTATCAATATCCAGTTGGATATTCTTGGTTAAGGTGTCCAGCCTTGCATTAAGCTGCTATGGTCAGTGGGGTAGAGTCACACAGGATAAACAAGACTGCTGGAGAACACTCCCGTGGCCTGGGGGGTCATTGTCAGCGAGGGTGTCTTAGTTACCCAGTGCTTCTGTAACACAAATACCACAAGTAGGTGGCTTTAAAGAACAGGAATTTATTTTCTCACAGTTCTGAAGGCTAAAAGTTCAAATCAGGGTCTTGGCTGTGTTGACTCCTTTTTTGTTGGCAGCGCTGGGTGTTCTTTGATTTCTTGGTGTTCCTTGGCTTGTAGATGATCTTCACATGGTATCTGTCTTCCCCTGTGTGTGTCTCCGTGTCTGTTCTGGTCTTTTTATAACTAAGAAGTGATTAGGTTTAGGATCCACCCTGCACTGTGATAGCCTAATTAACGTAACAAAAGTAAAATCCTATTTCTAAACAGGATCATATCCGCAGGTATAAGGACCAGGAATTCAACACATATTTTGGAGGGAAATAATTTAATCTATAACAGAAGGGAAATTCATTTTGGTCTGGGTAGCCATCCCTAAAATTGTTTACTACACACATCATATCCTATCATTAATTCTCATAATTACAAACATTCTCAGATGCCCCAAACTCAAATTAACTTCACACACACACACACACACACACACACACCTGATTATTAAAAAAATAAAGCAATTTCATGGCAAAAATGCTGAATTTTGCTGCTGAAGAAGGAATTTGTTCTTCAGCTTGTAGAATGTTACTTTCAAAATGTGAAAGGGCATTGGTTATACACTTTAAAATGACTCGGTGAGCATTTAAGTTTTCAGAGAAAAAAATAATCTTTTAAGAATCTCTTTATGTTAGATTGTTGAGTTACTTTTTCACCAAAGCTAAGTGTCAACTTCATTCCTATAGTATGATGTATTTGATTAAATTCTTGATGTATCATAGACTAAATATCAATCAATTAAGCTGCTAAGTAACTGGGCTAACAGTCACATATAGAAATGTGGCCTAGTATTCTTATGTTCTTAGGGAAATTTTCTGATGTTAAGCTATGATTTCTGAATTTTGTAATAATTAGGACTTGAGCTAAACAGTCACTGAAAAGTTATAAAGAAATAGATTCTGTTGCATTTTTACGTCAACAGTGGACTTTTTCTCTCTGCAATTACTAACATTAGCTCAGCCATCTGTTCTTTTTATCTGTGAACCCATACATTTCAAAGACTCCAGCTGAGAAGAGATTGACTATTTCTCTTCTCCAGCAAAATATAATGATTCCCAGTAATTTATAAATGTTTGGAAGAGCAAAAAAATCTTGCCTATATTACAGTGTTTGTGTTGAGAGTACCCAACCTCAAATTCATTGACAAATGCAATGGCTCGAAAGCAGAATACAAATTTGCTTTTTTTTTTTTTTAAAAAAAAAAGAGCTTTCACAGACCTCTGGTGAGGATGATGGATGATGGTGATGGGCTCAATCTGAAATCCTCCAACTCAGTACAAGTGGGCTCCTGTGGCTATTTAGCATGTTATTGTGGAAAGAGTCCTGGAGAGGCCTGTGGTCCAGACTCTGTTCTGCCACAACACAGTCCTGGGTTATCATTCATTTATTCTCAGTAGGAGGTTCTGGGGACACAAAGGTAACTAGAATGAAGGCCTTGCTCTTCAGAGGCTCACAGTCTAATCAAGGTAGAAAACCATGCGTACAGCTGTGTGAAAAGTGCTATAAAAAAGATGTGGACAAAGATTATGGGTAGCACTTAACAGTGCCTGGAGAAGTCACAGGAGGATTCCCTAAGGAATTACTATTTGAACTGAATCTTGAAGGAAAAATACATGCTTTCTGGGTAAATTGTGTTGAGAGTGGGTATAGAGAGCTCAAAGTATATGCAAGGGGGTGGTGAAAGATGAGCTTGTAAAAACTGGCAAGTATTGGGTGACGAAAGTCTTTATTTGCTGTGTGGCAGAGTTTGAACATTTTTCTGTAGTAAAAGTAATGATAATTAATAAGAGTGGGTGGTGTTGAATGTTTACTCCATGTCACACATTGAACCAAACCCTTCTCATAAGTAATCTCAATCTTCACCAGGGCTCCTTGGTAGGTATCATTATTGCCCAATGTGTCATGGCCAGTAAGTGGCAGAGTTGGAACACAAACCTCAGGGTAGGCTTCTCCTAGCTCCAGAGTCTGCTGTTGGGAACCATTAAAGGATTCTGTACAGGACATAACAGAATCTACGTAAAAATGGAGCTGTGTACTATAATAGCCCCTTGTTTGAAACTTCTGTAAACTCACAGCTCTTTTTTTTTTTTAAATTAACCACTTCCTCTTTAGTGACCCCCAAAACATGCTTTATGTAGCACATATTCTTCTTTGTTGGTAATTTCTCTACTGTTTGATTGCAAAACCCCCTTGGGGATTTGTTCGTTCCTCAATCCTCTGAACCTATCTTAATATGTGGAATGCCATAGGTGCTTAATTAATACCAGATGAATCTTTCGATATTTTTCTCAGAACACATTATTTTTAAATGCAGTCTTTCAAAGAATATGTTGACACCAGCCTCTACTCTAATAAATAACTTGATTCACACCGCATACGTGGTCTGCTCATTTTGCCAGACCTAATCTAATGTTTTACGGGACAATACAAGACTCAGACTACTGGGCACTTATATCCCCTTTCCAGCTCTTTTTAAAATGTCTTAAAGAAATCTACCCCTAATGGCTCAGAACAGCCTGATGTAGATGGCACATCTCAATGCAGTGGAACTATTCAAATTTTACATTTATTTCTTTCTATTTTTAGAAAATAATCAAGCTGGTGAAATAATACTGCTTCTCATTCCTATTATACCCTTAGTCTAATTGACTTGGATTCTCCAGAGTCAATTAAAACTGAATATGTTATCCCACCCAATCATGGCAAATGAATGCATCTCTTAACTTTCCTTGTAGGTTTTATATAACTGACTTAAGGGTGGTTTTGTGTGGAAATGTTCAAGGCATATGCACCTACATACACACTCAGTTTTGGAATGAATTTTGTTAATGTTGGGAGGTGAGACTCCTGTGGATCTGTCGGGCACCTGACTCATTAGGGCCATGGGGATTCTCCCAGTTTGTTCCTAACATGCCAGCTGGGAATGCTCTCAGCAAACCCCTGTGGAATCGTGGAGGCTCCACCCCTGAACCTCCAGCAGCTGTTCAGAGACGCTCCCAATCAATTGAGAAAATGCTGATAGCGTGCTGAATGTTTCCATCATCACGTAACTGAGTTTTTGTGCAGGTCACATGATCTGGAGTGGTGTTATTGATCAGGCACAATAACTTCTGCATCTTTAGTGGCCTTTTAATTGGGCAATATGCTATTTTAAGAACATTCTAACACAAGTAAAGTGTTACAGAAAAGTAGGGAAAATCCAATACTACGGCAAACTATTGGAGCAACAAAACTTTACATTTTTAATAAGATGAGTATTGTCCTCTCTGGGATCCAAAGCGACACAGCACAGTCTCTGGTTTTTCTGCCAAGGAGAGTGTATATCACGTTTAAAGAAAATTTCATATTTTGAAGCTAAATCGATAGCTAGTCCATGAATTATAATAACAGCAATTAGGATTTGTATACCTCAGTGCACTTTTCCAAAATGTTCTCCTACGTATATTTTTGGACTCATATTTGATCCCATGATTTGGATGTCATTTCAGGTAATATAAAATGTTTAAAGAGACTATGTAACTTATTTAAGGTCACACAGCTAGTATGTAGTATTTCTAGCAGTCACACCTAGGTCTTTGAGTTCCAAGCCCATACCTTTTTCATTCCATGGTATAATATAAGGTCAGTAATTATGCAACTGTAGCACACACCCACCTATGGCTGTGGATTGAGAGAAGCTGAAGATAGTTATAAAACTATCTTTCTAGTGACTTTTGGGAGACTTGTACATTTTAACCAGATAAAAGCATTACGTCGCTTTTAAAAAAGTTCCAGGATAAGCAGCTAAAATAATAGCATAGATTATTGAGTCCCTTCTATGTGCCGGGCACTATGTTAGGCTTTGGGGCTACAAAGATGAATAAGACATGGTCCTGCCCTTTGGTAGCTAGCACTGAAGTTAAGGGAGACAGGATGGGTAAGAATAAGAAAAAGTTCTGGAGAATGAACTGTAATAGCTGACTCTAAAGTTAAGTCACCTAACATTTCACTCAGAGAAAAGATCCAAGTCCTTCCAATGGCCACCCAGTCTTACCTATCTGATCGTTCTCACCTCTTTGATCTCTTTCTCAGTACTACTTTCCCCTTCCCCCCTTCTCACCCCTGTATATGGGGTCTACTTTACTGTTCCTTGAATATCCCATTTGCAGTCACAATTCCCTTTGTCTAGATATGTGCATGGTTAACTTCCTTAAGGAGTCCCTGGGAAGTGCAAATGGTTAACATACTTGGCTCCTAACTGAACAGTTTGAAGTTAGAGTTCACCCAGAGGCACCTTGAAAGAAAGACCTGGTGATCTACTTCTGAAAAATCAGTCATTGAAATCTCTATGGAGCACAGTTCTACTTTGACACGCATGGAGTCGCCATGTGTTGGAATTGACTAGGCGCCAACAGGTTTTTGGTTAACTCCCTTACTCTCTCAACCATCCCCATCTTTAACATGTCAACCTGTACCCCTCCTTCCTGCTCCCCTGCACTCCTGATCCTCCTGTTTATACTTGATTTTTTTTTTGGTCCATAGAACTTATAACCCTCTTATGTCTTAACTTGGCTAATTTGTTTTGTCTGTTGTTTATTGTCTGACTCATCATTCTTAAATGAAGCTCTGGAAGTTGTTATCTTCACCAGTGTGGTCCAAGCATGTAGGAAAGCCTCTAAGACTCTCACTACTTGTTAAATGAATAAGATCCACAGAGTTCTCGCTTTGCCTAACGAGTCTTTCCATGCATCTTATTCTCATTAATCTCACACACTTTTGGGCAGTCGCTTTTCATGCTCCCCATTTCAAAGATGAAGAAACTGAGACCCAGACAGCTTAAATATCCTGACTAAATTCATGCAGTGAGGCATTGGTGGTTCAGTGGGATAATTCTCGCCTACTGTGATGGAGACCCAGGTTTGATTTCCGGCCAATGTACCACATGCACAGCCACCACCCATATGTCAGTGGAGACTTGTGTATTGCTATGATGCTGAATAAGTTTCAGTGGAGCTTCTAGACTAAGAAAGGCTAGGAAGAAAGACCTGGTGAGCTACTTCCAAAAATCAGCCAATGAAAACCCTACGGGCAACATTTTGTTCCATTTCATATGGGGTTGCCATGAGTTGGAGGCCGACTTCATGGCAGCTAACAACAACAATAACAACAAATTCATACCACTGATGGCTTGCAGATTCTTTCCAGTACGTCATACTGCCTCAATCTGGACATGGCAAGGAAAAGGATTAATACAATTGCTGCACAACTGCTATGTTTGGATAAAAACGGTATACAGTTGATGGTGAAGATGGTTCAGGTATGGGCACAGTCAGCTGTCAGAAACAGGTTAGCAGCGTGTGGGGGCATAGACTCTGGTATTTGAGTCTAGGCAAAAACAAATAGGGTAATAGGAAAATGGAATAGAAGCATCTAAGAGCAGAGTTGTATCATTAAATCTTGGTAAAGATCGTTCCATGTTGGAATCAGATGGATTAGGGTTGGAGGTGGATTCCACAAGAAACCAGACCAGGGCAGGCACACTGAAGCTGATTGCAAACTGAAAGGTGAGCTTCTTAATGCTTTCAATAAGTGGAATCCCTGATGGAGACTCCTCCTCACCCCAGCCTGGCATGCACACCAGTCCATTTTCTTAAGGCAAGTGTTGGTTTCAAACATTATTCATTCTGTGTATTATCCGTCCTTTGGATTAAAGCATGCTTCTCTGTGTCTCTGCCGGATTCATCACCATCTTCTTATTGATTTCAACCCTTCAGAAAATATCCAACCATGTGCCTGGCAGAGAACAATGAGACCAGCAACTGGAAAGCAGCAGGGTGGTAAAAAGGTCCTGGGTGGCACAGATGGTTTGTGCTCAGCTGCTAACCAAAAGGTTGGTGGTTCTAACACATCCAGTGGCTCTGCAGAAGAAAGGCCTGGCGATCTCCTTCCATAAAGGTTATAGCCAAGAAAATCTTACGGAGCTCAGTTCTACTCTGTAACACATGACGTTGCCATGAGTCAGAACTGACTTGATGGCAATGGGTTTATTTTGTGTGTGTGTGTGTGGTAAGGAGACCATGCAGAGTCAGACTTATCTGTTTTGAACGCTAGCCTTGCCACTTACTCACTATGTAGCCTAGGGCAGGTTGCTTATGTGCCTTAGTCTCAGTTTCCTGGACTGAGAAATGGGGATGGTAATACTAAGTTGTAGGGTTGTTGTGAGGATTGAACACATGTTAACAGTTAATTAAAGGGCCCAGTGTGGAGACTAGCAAACGATAGTTGAACAAATGTAGTTATTTTGACTTTTCTTCTCTCTTGAAAACACATTGCCAGGATTTAGCCTGTTCTTTTCCAAAAATTAACTTTTGGGGTCATCCAGGAAACTCAGCCACTTTGCTGGAGGCATAAAGAGTAACCATAACCGAGAGAAGTGGGAGGTAGTAAGGGAAAAAACAAAACAAAACAAAAAACCTTAAAGAAAAACTGCCCCTCACTTTTAACATTTATGTAATTGAGATGTTTGGAATTTTAATGTTTAGAATTTAAATGAGGAAGACATTTAAGATTTGGCTACAGGTGTTTAAACTGCAATTTAAAAGATTTAGAATTCTGACCAAAGAGAAAAGATGCACCATTAAAATTGAGACCCTTTGTAACTGGAAATGAATCAGGAATCACTCAGATTTTTATGGGTCTAAAGTGAGATACACTTTTTCCTAGTTTCCCCTTTATCTTAAACTGTACACATTAAATGAGCCCAAACTGGTATCTGAACAGATGGCTATTTGCATAATTTAAAAAAATACCATAGTACATGTCACAGTGGACCTAGTGTTCTCCCTGGGGTCCTGTGGTCCTCTGAATGAAATGATCAAAATGACTGAGAGGTCCTTCTCCTGATTAGGAGTGCAAAGTACAGGACAGAGTCAGTGGAGAAAAATTAAAAGTATGAACTGATTCCAGTTTAGCTTTCAGTTAAAGTACTCGTAGATAGCTTTTAGAAAGGAGAATAAAGTGCTAAATCATTCATCCTTTAAACATTTATTGAGCATCTATTGTGTGTGTCAGAACCATATTAGACCCTGGGGAGGCAGTAATAAACAAGGTAGACACGTCCTCGCCCTTAAATAACTTACAATTTTGCTGGGGAAGAGTGACTTCTTTTAAGTCCAATAAGTGCTGTTTTGTTCTGTGTACATAGTGTCGCTATGAGTCAGACTGACTTGATGGCACCCAACAACAATAATAGCAACAAAGTGCTGTTTATGCACCAATAGATAGTTACATAGCACGGTTGGTACTGTAAAGAGAGCATTTTCAATTTTCCTTGAAGGCAATAAGCAGGAATAGCTTCATAGCATGAGCTGAGTTTTAAAAAATAAATAGGTGTTTTTCAGGTGGGTGAAGTCAAGAAGGGAATTGTGAGCAGAGGGGTCCTTTGAGCAGGGTGTGTTCACTGGCCACAGGTTATTCAGTCTGACTGGAGTATAGGGTTCAAATGAAGGTGGGAAGTGGCTGAAAGGGGAGAGATGAGACTGGGGGAGTAGAAAGGACTGATTGCTGAGGGCTCTGCATGCCGTGTTAAAGACCAAGACTTCGTTCCAGAGGTTTGGGGAACCATGGAATGATATAAACATCCTCATGATATGATCAGAATTGACATTTAGCAGGGCTTCGAACTGGTTCGAAAGGCTTCAGCCATGGCCAATTAAACGAAATCAGAACAGACATGAATTTTCACAATTTGGGTGACCTGGAACAATAACCTGAATGGGAACAATTATGGGTCAACTTCTTGGAATGGGAGACTCAGAGGCGGCATAGTGAGCCCCTTCTGGAGCCTGATGCATGAGACTGGATTATTGGCAGGAGTGTGGAGAGTGACGCACATTCAAAGAGGCGCGGTTGGCCACTATCTTTGAGTGTGGCACTGCTGTTTCTGACTCTGCTCAAAACCAAGTGGCCAAGAGATTTGGTTGCTATGCAGCATGTACACTGCCCATGTTTTCTAAGAGGGACATTAGGTTTCTAGCTGGACTTTGACCTGTAATTTTTCCCGCCCTGGTTCTGGTTCACTCAAATTTTAAAAATTCTGGTTTGTTCCAGTTTTGCTTCCTCTGCCATGACGAAGCTGGGCAAAACTGGTTCAAAGCCCTGGCATTCAGCAAGAGGACAGGAGGGACTATGATGAAGGATTGGAAAGGTATACATCTAGTGGCAGAGGAAGTCCCTGGGTGGCACAAATGGTTAATGCACTCGGCTGCTAACTGAAAAGTTGGAGGTTCAAGTCCACCCAGGGGTGCTTCAGAAGAAAGCCTGGTGATCTACTTCCAAAAAATCAGCTATTGAAAACTGTCTGGAGCACAGTTCTCCTCTGACGCGCATGGGGTTGCCATGAGTCAGAACTGACTCCATGGCAAATGGTTAGTGCTAGAGGAAGCTTTTAGGATGCTCTTGGAGGAGTCCAGGTGAGAGATATCAAGGGTCTAAGTTAAAAGCTTTCCTTTTTGAATTACTTTTAAAAATTCTTCCATGTTTCACTCCTTTTTTGGGTATGACATAGGATGTTCCCCGCTCCTCCACTCTCTCTTATTCCTTCTGAGCAAACTCTGCCTGCAGCTGCATAAGAAACAAGAGATAATTTTGCCCAAGTCACCAGAACAGAACAGGTACACAGAGACCCATTTCCAGCGGCCCTGCTCTTCGAGTCAGGGATCCAAGGAAGCACTGAGGGAAGAAAGACAATGCAATTAGGTTTTCATTAGCGAGAGTTCAGAGAAACAGCTGAGACTAGAAGTAATGTCCTGTGGGTGAAGCAAATGAGCAAGAGGGAGGTGGAGAAAAAAGGAATGAAAGGAAGTGCTGAGGAATCTAGACACAGGACCCTTCCACACCTTGGCGTATGAGTGAGCGTGAGACAGAAGAGGAGGAAGGGGTGGGGCTTGGGAGTCATCACTTTTATTTTAGGATATCTAAAACGGTCTTGCGAGAGACACTGGGGGAAAAAAGTCCAATTGTTCCTCTGAGAATAACAGGAATACTCAAGTAGACCAAATGCAACCACCCGCAATCCCCACCTCTTTTTTCCATCTTTGGAAAAAAAAAAAAAGATTGCAGTGAGGGCATGTACGTACACTGATTTTGCCTGGTGTCTGTGAAATTAAGGGAAAAAAAAATTAAAAGAATAAGGAAATGAGAGAAAGCAACTACATTTGAAACAATGAGACGACTTCGGAGCTGTGCTTAAAGACATCTCCCCTGCCGGGGCCTGAGGTGGGCTGATGATGAGTAAAATGTCCCGGAAAGAGACCTGTGTTAAGCAGAGAGCCAGAGAAGCATCTGTGAAGATGAAGAGGTTTTCCTTTAAAACACATAAGGCCCGATTCCCCTGTGGCTCGCACAGTGTGCGATTTGAATTTCCAATTTCCTGCCCCCCACTTCTCCCTCTGCAATTTCACATATTTTATTGAAAGGGTATTATGACATGCACATTGGGTACAGTCTACAGCAAAAGAGACACCATACAAAGCTCTCGAGAGCAGAGAGCCCTGGCAGGTCTTATAGATAAAATGCAGCCGTGTTAAATGAACTCTACTAAAAACAAACAAAAAGCAAAAGTGGATTTAACAACTCAGAATTTAAAAGGTGGTGCATTTCACGTACAAGGGGGAGGGGATAAATTGCAATCTAGGACATTTTAAATTCTACATCAAACTTGTATACCTTACCAATGATTTGAAGAGGGAACACTTGGTATTTGAAAAACCAACAGCACTAGACTTTGATTTTTACTTATTTTTTCTCATCATTAGAGATTTTGACCGTAATGCATTGTTGGTTGTGTCTCCTCTTATAAATCATAGAATGCTAGAACTAGAAAGGCCCTTAGAGGCCATCTGGGAAGGCTCAATCATTTTACAAACAAGGAAACGGAGGCCCAGAGAGAAGCAGCTATTTTTAGGGGTGTAATGGCTGCATTGGTGAGAGAACATTTATTGACTCTAGACTAGGAACTGTCTCTGGGCTGGGAATTTGGAGGCGAGCAGCTGATAATTTTTTTTCCCAGTGTCTCTTCTTAATTTTGTGAAGTGATACCTCACTCAGCTGTCTAAAGCAGCAGATTATGGGAAAATGCTGGTTTTTACACATTTCCCTGATTATCCGAATAAGAGATGGAGCCATAGACAGCAAAAACAAGCCTGTGGGTCAATCTGCCTACTTGAAACCCCGGGAGTTGCTTTTCCAAGCTTAAAGAGAACGTAATCTTGTTCGCATCCATGAAAAATGTATAGGCAGCTAAAACTTCATCTCGTGCAGACGAAGAGGACAGAACAGTGCTCAGGGGATCAGGCTATGCTCCTCAAGGTGACAGGAATTAAACAATGAAGCCAAGATCCCAAACAAGAAATTGAAAGACAAGGGAGGACAGTAAAATATTCTTTAAAGATTTTCTCTCTAGCTTTAATTTTCATGATAACCAGGATAAATGATGCATCATTTTCTTTTCTTTCTTTTTTTTTTTTTGCTTTCTCTATCTCCCCTCTAACTCCTAGTGTTACTGCTGAATCTCTCCCAAATTATCTCAGTGCATGATTAAAAAAGTGGCAAGACCATCGGCATCCTAAGTTAAATTGTTCCTGCTATCGACATGCAACTTAATGAAATTCCATCTGCAGCCATTGATGAAATCCATTACCACCCTGATCGACTGCTTAACTCACACTGCCAGTATCGCCTTCTTTCTTGCTGTCTAATGACTTGGTTCTTTGCTGAACAAGCTTGGGAAGCCTAGATCATTTATGCAGAGTCTGATGTTAGTAATCAGTTAACTCTACATGGAAAAGGCAAGATGAAAAAGGTACTTTTTTTTTTTAATGTAAACATCTGGTACTCTATCTTGCCTGTCTCATTCAAGTATTTAACAAATATTTCCCAAGCCTACTGTGTGCCAGAATTATTCTTTTAACAATTTTCTTAGCACCAATTTCTTCCTATATGCCCCATACCACTGCTGGATGATCCTCTGAAAGCAGCACAAATGTAATTTTATCCCTTCCTTCCTTAAACCTCCCCAATATCTCTTCATTGCCTATAAAATCAAAACCTATTGTTGCCGAGTCAAGTCTGACTCATGGCGACCCCATGTGTTACAGAGTAGAGCTGCACCATAGGGTTTTCTTGGCTGTAATCTTTACAGAAGCAGATTGCCAGAGCTTTCTTCCACGGCACAGCTGGGTGGGTTTGAACCCCCAACTGCTTTCACCACCCAGGGATCTTTGTTGCCTACAGGATAAAAAAGTGTTCAGCATAGCTTTCCAGCATCCCTGGCTAAATCTTCAATCTCACCTTCTACTATTCTACTTCATATTTCCTATGCTCATGCCTTACCAGCATATTGACTATTCCCATTGAACATCCTTATATTTCTGCCCTCATCCATCTGGGAAATCTTGTCTCCTTGTTTGAAAACAAAATCAAATATCTCACCTCTAGGCAGACTTTTCTTACTCACCCCATCACAGTATACCACTTTCATCCTACTGCTATGCCAAGTACATTCTTTTTTTCAGCCAGTAAGTACTTCCTGAAAGCTGACAAGGTGCTAAATATGTGCCACTTGTGGTGAATAGTTCTTGTAGTAAAGAATTCAGTGGGGAGACACACCGTAATGAATTGCAATTATGGTAAGTGCCCCCAAAGAGAAGTACAGGGCTCTATGGGAGCATAAAGCAGGGAGAGTAGACGTGTTGTTGGAGTGCGGGTCAGTGAAGTCTTCTTTTAAACTCTAGTACAATTATCAGCTTATTCCTCTTTATAACCTGTATACACACTCTCCTCAGAGTTAGGAACCTGTCTTAGGCATCTTTGCATTACCAGTGCCTGGCAGAATGGTCAACACGTCATAGGAACTCAGAACACGTTTAAAAATTCAGCAACTTATGCAAGTGGACAAACCCAGAATTTGGCCATTCTTAATAACTTTTGACATGTTCCACCTGGGAAAATATTTGCCCTGTGAGGTAGGTTTCCTTGTGCTCATTTAATAGATAAAAGAGACTGCAGTTATCAGAGTATAAGAAGTGTTTTTTTTCAAGTGGTAATGTCCCTAAAGTGCCTAGGGCTCTGACAGATTGATACATTTCGGTGAAAATAGGTAAAGATATAAACAGCTTCATCAAAGAGGAAGAAATATGATTGGCTCACAGCCACATGAAAAGATGCCCTCCCACCCTAATAGTGATTAAGGAAAGCATTAAAAAGAGATACCAGATCGTAAAAATTAAAAAGCTTGATAGTATTCTCAAATGCAAAAAGTTTGATGACAATGACGCTCTTATATACTCTTGGTGGAAGTCTGAATTATGGAAATATTTTAGAAATCCATTTAGTATCCATGACAGTTGAAAACAAAACAAACAAACAAACAAAAAAACTTGACCCAGCGATTCCATTCCATTCCTAGTTTTTTGTCTCACAAACATACCTCCATAGATGAGCAAGGTTATATGCAAAAAAAAAAGTTCAATGTTTCTGTTATTTATGACAGTCCCAGAGAAAAGTATTCTGAATAAGGGAAGAAACAAATGATGCTCCATCAGTGGTGAGGGATAATAGACAATAATCAATAGCAAATAAAGAGGGAGTATATTCTCCTATACTCATTTCTAAAGGTTTTACGTTTGGATGTTCATTTTTAAAACTTTATTTTCGTATTATTTATCTATCTATCTTTTACAGGTCTTCTGTTTCGTATCCTATCTCTGAACACATTAACTCTTACTGGTACCTACCCCTTGGCACTTGGATACTACTTTGAATCTCGTACATTGTTACTGAAATATGTATTTTCAAGGCAGTAATGGGGAACTATTGAAGGCTTCCAATCAGCGGAGGGGTGACTTAATTAATACAATTTTCTACCATAATAAATACTACTCCTATTTATTGAGTACCTACCATGCACTAGGACCTTTATGTAAACTGTAAATAATCTTCTTAGAAAGCCTGGACAGTGCTTGCCATTAACTAAGTCCATTTCCATAAGCAGAGTCTGAATATCAGGGTTTTGGCAAGTGGCTCGCACACAGGATTAATTCATAGTGAAGGCAACTTTATGTTTAGGTCTGTCTGACTCTAAAGAACAAACGGCACTGCCTCAACTCAGGTTCACATTAGATGGCTGTCTTTGTTCTTGCTCTTTTACAACCTTGTACCAGGCCATTCTTGTTTCCATGCTTTTCCTCACAGAAGTCTGCCCTCTTGTGCTTTTGTATTTCATTTTTGGAGCTCAGGTAGAAGCAGGAAAGGTTAGAGTGAGAGAGTTAAGATCTGGGAGTCCATCAGACCCTAAACTAGACAAAGGATTGAGGATACTGAGCCAAAAGTGTGAATCCACAGAACAAGGGAGGCTGACAATCTAGTTCAAGAGCCACTTGGGCCATACTTTAATTAGCTCTGTGAGCCTGGTTACGGGAATCTTGCGGGCTTTTAGATTTTTATTTAATATTTTACATCTACAAAGTAGAATGAAAAGTCATGCTTAATTTATAAGGCTTTTTTAGAACTCATTTGATGATTTACGTGAACTGTAATATGCATGTGAAAAATACTTTTTAAATAAATGGTAAAATTCTTAAATTGAGTATTTAACTTTTCTTGTGTGAATGTCTTCTCTCTCCATTGATATCGGGGCTGTCCATTATAACCTGTAGCACTAGCTACGTGTGGCTATTGAGCACTTGAAATGTGGCTAGTGATGTGCTATAGGTCCAAAATGCACACCATATTTCAAAAACTTAATACAAAGAATCCAAAATAGCTTATTATTTTAAATACCTATTTCATATTGAAATAACTTTTTGATATATTGGGTTACATAAACTATATTATTAAAATTAATTTTACTTGCTCGTTTTTTCCTCTTATTAATGTGACTACAAGGATTATTTAAATTACCTATTAGTCTTGCATTATATTTCTATTGGACAGCAATGATATGGATGATACATTTCCTTGGGACACGAGTTCTCGATCTCACCGAATTAATCGATCTCCTTGAGTTCAGTCTTATCCCTTCCAATAGTCCATCCTCCACTCTGCTGCCAGAGTTGACTTCCTCAAATACAAGTTTGGTTTTGTTCACTGTCTTGCTTAAATTCATTTCATTGGCTTCTCATTGCCTGCTGAATAGAGTCCAGCCCACCAACCCCCTCTGAGGAAAAACTCACAAGGCTCTCTGAGGTCCAGTCCCCAGCTTTGCCACTTTAGGAAGGTAAGTCACTCCTATTCCTCTGCATGCACTTAATAATAAAAGCGACCATATAATTTAGTGTCCAAACAACCTGGGACTCTTTTGAGATGGAAAAGGGCAGCACTGTTAATGATGCTGGAACAATGAGGTGAACTTGGACCTGACCCAAGCGCACCCGACTCGTAGCCCAGCTTTGCTGAACCACGTGGCATGTGTGTTTGCACCTGCTGTTCCTTCCACCTAGAATGCTCTTCCTTCTCTTCCCTGCCACAGTTTCCTCCTGGTCATGTCTCAGGTCTCGTGTTAAGCATTTCTTATCTACTGGGCACTCCTCTTGATTTCCATGCACGCCGGCTCACCACACCCCATTTCCTGTGTTAAGGCCATTTCTTGGTTCCCCCACTGCTTCATCTTCTTCTGGAGGACATGAATGTGCCTCTTTTTGTGTTGCCTCCCTAGTGCTTAGCTCAAAGTCTTGCCTAAGGTTGGCGTTTGAAAATTGTTTCCAAATGAGTCTGCATTGTCTCTTACCAATTAGCACAGCTAAGATGCATGGCTGTGGAGGCAGGGCTGCTGAGCTGCTGATGAATGGGGGTGCCACGAACTTCCACTGGGGGTTCTCCTCCGCAAAGTAACCTCTCTGAGTGTCTGCACTTCAGCCTCCCTCCAAGTACATGGGCAGTTGGTGATTATAAGAAATTTCTATTCTGAGTTTGTATGACACTAGGTCATACAAGAGAATGAGAGCATGAGAGGAAGAGGGAGGCTGTTTGTTGTGGCAGTCACAAAACTCCTTGCCTCTCTCTTCCTGCGAGACAAAGATAGAGGCTGCTCTGCTCTCTAACCTTTCATTAAGGCGCTGTGTGTAAGCAAAGGACAGTCGTTCTCCGCAGAGGACCTTATCTGCACTGGCACAGCCTCCCCACACCCGGTGTCCCTTTGTTCCCAGTGCCTGGCAGAGAGGCCCTGGGATCCCTCCTTCTGGCGGAGATACGTTTACAAAGTACAAATGGTATTTTATCATACCTGGAAATAATAAACTATAATAGCTAATGAGATTTATAAAATTATGGCCCAAGCCTACTTTGACTTTTGTAATAAAACATAGCTCGCCTTAGCCAGCCCACACGTATTGTCATAGTGGAAGTCTCGGGAGGTTAACGGATGTCCTCTTTGAATTATGGATTGATTAAAAGGAGTACAACGTATTATTTGAAGGTTGTGTGAAGGCTAAATAATCCCATCTGTGCAGGACAGAATATAATATTTTATACTGTCTGTGGAAATTCGTCCAATTATGTTTTATGGTCTGGGCTCAAGAAAGATTCAGCTTCTTATCTTATTTAACTTGGTAGGCAAGGGTTCAGCAGGACATCCACTCCTGGGGGTAGAAGAGATGGGGAAGTGGGAATCTGAGAGTCATGATGTAGAGTAAAACTCTGGTCACCTTCTGGGGACGTGGGCTTCCTTTGAATTCTTCTACAGTACCAAATAAGAAAGAGAACAATGGTTCAGATGCGCTGCTGACCAGACTTGATCATGGGGTGTGGAGGGGATCACCTCACATCACAAAATGCTGACTAAAATTAGTGGAGAGCTTTGTGGTAAATTATATTTCATTTCCAGGGCTCCAGAGAGGCTGGTGTCAGGGGAGACTTCCAGCTCTCAAAAGCTGCCAGCAATTGTCCTTCTTTATGTCACTCCGTGTTTCTTTTAGGCAGTTGTTTCTGGATATTTCACCACATTTAGTCCTGAGTTCATTACGCTGGGATTTGGTGATTGCCTAGTAGGAAGTTCACGCTTATAAACTACGGTCAAACAACTGAATTAAGACCCGATTTCCACAAATTCATTTTATGTCTTCGTTCCGGAAAAGAGCAGAAATTGTGAGAAGGGCATAGGTTTGCCCTATAGGTTATCTATAGCCAAGCACGCTTCTTTTCAGGAGCCTAAACTTAACTTATTGTTAATTGGAAAGAATCTGAGTTCCGAGAAGCAGCACAAACAATATCAAACTTTCCCAAATGCTCTAGTCAGCCCTCTGGAATGTGTGATGTGTGCTCTCTGTTTTGAATGTAAATTATTGAATAAATAATTAAATGTGAGCAACCACCTTCTTAGATAGCCTTATCCTTGTCAAACATTAGCTGACCCAAGGTTGGGGACCCAAGCCAAACTTTTTCCCAGGTCTTTTGAAGTTAGGAGCAGAGGGCAAATTCCAGTCTCTCTCAAGAGGTGAAGTTGAGTGATGAGAGGTTCAGAAGCTGTTCGTGACCAGGTTTTTTACCTTGTGGAGAAAGCTGCACTGAAAGACTGAAGCCGACATTCAATGAAAGCAGAAAAGAGAGAGGAGGAAAGAAGGAGAGGACTCAGCCCCCTTTGTCATGGCGATCAGTCTTATTCCCCGTCTTTCTGTGACTGTGTGGTCCAATACATCCCCCTTTTGCCTAAGCTCACCAAGATCGGCTTTTGTCACTTGAAATCCAGAGACCTAACTTCCATAAACACCATTAAAACGGAATAAATTCCTAGCAAAAACTCCTCCAATTGCCCTAAACATTTATACATCAACTCAATGAATCCTTTTTAATTTTCCATGATCTAGATTTGCAAGACACACGGAGAAAACTTTTTCCACATAGAAAATCATGTTCAGTGGTCACTAAGCGAGGCTCTTGTTAAAATTACATAGGATAATTGCAGTGTTCCTCTTTGATAAGGTTATACGTTAGGGCATGGTCTTGGTTACCTAGTGCTGTTGTAACAGAAATACCACAAATGGGTGACTTTAAAGAACAGAAATTTATGTTCTTAAAGTTCTGGAGGATAAAAGTCCAAATCAGGGTCTTGGCCATGTCAGTTCCTTCCTTGTAGGTTGTCCTGGCATTCCTTGGTTTCTTGGCTTATAGAAAATTCTCATATGGAGTCTATTTCTTCCCTGCCCCTGCCTTGTGTGTGTGTATCTCTGTGTCTAATCGGCTTCTTCTTATAACTCCAAGGGATTAGATATAGAACCCACCCTACTCGGTTGTAATCTAATTAATGTAACAAAGAAAACCCTATTTTCTAACCTCATGTGTGTCAGAGTAGAACTATGATCCATAGGGTTTTCAATGGCTAATTTTTTAGAAGTAGATTGCCAGGCCTTTCTTCCCAGGCACCTCTGGGTGGACTTGAACTGTCAACCCTTCAGTTAGCAGTAAGCATGTTAAACATTTGCACCACCCAGGTACACCTCTACAGGTTTAGGGGCTAGGATTGTAAAACATATTTTTAGGGACACAATTGTTAAAACTACATAGGATAAGCGCAATTTTCTTCTTTGATGCACATACCTGTGTATGTGACCACGTTTGGAAATAGGAGTTTCCTTTTGTTATGTTAATGAGGTCATACTGGAGTAGGGTGGGTGCTAAGCCTTATCTCTTCTGAGTGACTTCTTATAAAAACAGCAGAATAGACAGACACACACACAGGCAGAACTCAGACTTCTAGCCCCTAGAACTGTAAGGAAATAAATTCCTGTTCTCTTAACGCCACCCACTTGTGGTAATTTTTGTTATGGCCACACTTTGTAACCAAGAAACTTGGAAGGAATTCTGACTGAGGTGGGGAAAGGAGTTAGAAGAAAGCAGACAGACCGTTTCCATAGAAGGAGGGCACTTTTGGGAAGCCATCCTAAAAGGTATCTATCTCGGGAAGTCAGTCATCTCGTAAATGCAAGCCATAATATACGTGAAAGCTGTAACAGAGTGGAAAGAACATCAGATTCGTGTTAAGAAATCGGTGTTGGAATCCCAGGCCTGTCTTTTGTTGAGTTTCTTGATTTGGCAAGTTTATGAGTTTCAATATATTCATTCCATAGTGAACCTGTCATTATTGTGATAACTGAATCAGATAATAGACATGAAACCGGCTAGCTGAGCACCTGACACATGGTAGACTTTCAGTGGATATGAATTTAACCTAGCTGGCCAACAGGTCCCTAAAGGAAAACAGGAATTGTTCTGGTGAATTTGGGCAATCCCTTCCCTCAGGGTCAGAAAATAACACAAAAGCCCTGTTTCTCAGTAATCCTCATCTACAAAAGACAGAGTATTAACGCATCTATCTGTCGTTCTTTGGGTTAGCTGGCTATGGGTGTTCTATGCAGTGCTTAATTGGCCTTGCCTGTTCATTAGGAGCTGTGGAGCTGCGTCACAGCCTTCCAAAGGAAGATGGATGGCAGCTTGCTTGCTTCCATAATATGAAGCTGCACGTCAGCTGAAAAGTGCACAAAGCAAAGTTTCCTGGCTTTGTGGGCAGGAGAAATGTTTTGGTTCAATTCAAAGCAGACTCATGGTCTCAGTGCAGTATTATGCTGGAGATAATTCTGGGAACAATGAGGGTGTTTGCAAGATTTGGGAGGTGGTGCCAGAAAGATTATACCCTCAAACCTCGAGGTATTGATTATGTTTGTCTGGGGATAAAAGGACCAATGAACTATCAGTCTGGAGTTTGTTTTCCTAAGGCTTTGAGTTCGCACAGGGATGGTTATTTGGACCCTGTTAATTCTTATTTTCTCCTGAACTCTGCTGAAGGCTTGAGGTGACTCAAGATGACATGGAGGTCTGGTAGTTATGCAAGGTGGGGAGAATTGAAGACGAGCTGCACACTTCCACTAAGGCTACAGGTATTACCAGTGCTCTTGAGAACAGCAGAGCAGAGGGATTGTCCATCTTTTCTCCATAAAATTTCTACAGGCTCCCAGCTTGTTACACTGACTCTGAGGGGACTAAGGACCAGGGTCCCGGGCTAATCACTGAGGCTCATTAAGTGCTCACATTTCACTAGCAGGCTGACACTCTCTAGCACGTAGAGGCATAGTAAAATCTGAGATATTTTCCATAAGCAAAGGGCAAAGCCATATAGTTCAACCATATATACAGTTGATACTCATTATTTGCATATTCTGTATTTGTAAATTCACATACTCGCTGAAATTTATTTGTGACCCAAAAATCAATACCCGTGGTGCTTTTGTGGTCATTTGCAGACATGCACAGAACAGCAAAAAACTTGTGGGGATTGCTAATCCAGCGTTCCTGGTGGCTTTATAGAACATAACCACCATTAATAACAAGAAATAGATACTCTCAAAGAATCATCTATGTGAGATCAAATTGACAGCAGCAGCTCAAAAGGTTTGATGGGAAGCCTAGTGGGCAGTGAGTTGAAGATAATGGTGACGGAATGATTTGGAAAAGGATAGTGAGAATAGCAGCACAACTGGAAGAATGCAATCGAAGTCACTGAACTGTACGTGTAAAAACTTTTGAAACGGTGTAACTTTGGCTATGTATATTTTCAACAACAAAAAAAAGGTCCTCCAAGGTCGAGAAGGGACAGTGTTGACAGGTTGTGGGGTTGTTAACCAATATAATAAAAATTATGTGTACTCACTGTTGAATGAGAAACTGTTCTGTAAACCTTCATCTAAAGTACAATAAAAAAAATTAAAAAATAGAATAAACACTCTTTCCCTCTCTCTCTATATATATAATAGTTTCTTCTTCTTTTTTATAGTTTATATATGTCGTTTATGTGTATACATAGGTGTGTCTGACCAAAGCCATGGTATTTTCAATAGCCTCATATGCACGCGAAAGCTGGGCAATGACTAAGGAAGACTGAAGAAGTGTTGAAGCCTTTGAATTACGGTGTTGGCGAAGAATATTGAGTATACCATGGACTGCCAGAAGAATGAACAAATCTGTCTTGGAAGAAATATAGCCAGAATACTCCTTAGAAGCAAGGACGGTGAGACTTCATCTCACATACTTTGGACATGTTATCAGGAGGGACCAGTCCCTGGAAAAGGACGTCATGCTTGGTAAAGCAGAGGGTCAGTGAAAGAGGAAGACCTTCAACAAAATGGATTGACACAGTGACTGCAACAATGGGCTCAAGCATAACAATGATTGGGAGAATGGCACAGGACCGGGCACTGTTTTGTTCTGTTATACAGAGGGTCGTTATAAGTCGGAACTGACCGGACAGCACCTAACAACAGTGTGTGTGTGTGTGTCTGTGTGTGTGTGTGTGTGTGTGTGTGTGTGTGTGTGTGTGTGTGTGTGTGTAAGGAGCCCTGGTGGTATAATGGTTAAGTGCTTGATTGCTAACTGAAAGGTTGGTGGTTCAAACCCACCCAGAGGCTTGATGAGAAAAAGACTGGGCAATCTGTTCGTGTTAAGACTACAGCTTAGAAAATCCAGTGGGGACAGTTCTACTCTGTCACATGGGGTCGCTAGGAGTCAAAATCAACTCAATGACACCTAACAAGGAACAACACAAATATATGTTGTATATCAAAGCGGGATTGGTAATTGGCTTAAGTGATTGAGGGGACTGGCTAGGCAAGTCTGAAATCCTTAGGGCAGGCCACTAGGAAAGGCAGGCTGAAACTCTCTGGCTATGAGCTGAAGCTGATAATCCACAGGCAGAAACTTCTTCCTCAGGGAAGCCTTAGCTCTATCTTTAAGGTCTTTCAACTGACTGAATCAGGGCCACCCAGATTATCTAGGATAATCTCTTTTATGGACTGATTGAGGACTTTAATCATATCTACAAAATACCTTTAAAGCAACACTAAGATTAGTATTTGATTAAATAACTGGGGACTGTAGCCTAGCCAGCTTGACACATCAAAAAGACCATCACAGAAGGTTTAGTTAATAAACGAAATGTATACTAAAGTGAAGAAAAATTGTCTATCCCACTTAATTCTATCATAACTTAATTAATATTGACATGCAGTGTTCAAATTACACAGTATTTTATTTGTTTAACAAGTTTAAGTTTGACAGATAAAATCGGTATTACTTCTAGTTTGGAAACATATAGCCATTACGTTTCTGAATATATCTAAATGATAAAAATAAGATAACTATGTGAGATATTTCAGACAAACCTTTCCCCTTATTTTATTTCAGTTAACTGATTTGATCATCCTGTAGATTGTTTTGCAACTGACTCTGCATAAAGGATCTAATAATCATTGGACTGTTTTGGGGATTTCACATTATATCATGTGAGTATGGACTTATTATACCCATTTTGCAGTTGAAGAAATTGAGGCTCAGAGAGGTTAAATGGCTTGTCCGTGGTCACAGAATAAGCAAGTGGGGCTATTCAAGATTTCAGTGGGGTCTGGCTGATTCCAAAGCTTGTGTTGATCCTACTGTGCTGTCTTTGCCTGTGACCATTGTCCACTGATGACCAGTAGGTTTAGCATGCCCAGGAATTGTAGCAAATAACTAGGTCTAATATTGATTGGAGCCCTCTTAGTGTAGTGGTTAAGAGCTTGGCTGCTAACCAAAAGGTTGGCAGTTTGAAGTCACCAGCCACTTCTTGGAAACTCGATGGGGGCAGTTCTACTCTGTCCTTATAGGGTTGCTATGAGTCGGCAACAGGTTTGGTTTATTTATTTTTATTTTTTGGTTAATAGTGATGGATCCTCTTTTCTTTTCAACATCAATCTATTCTAATTTTAGAATTGGATTGAGTGAATGAGATACAATAAGCAGATGCTAAATGCAAGTTCACCTCCCATCTGCTCAGTAAGTTAACTGGACTCAGGAAGAGATGTAGAGAAGGGAAGTGGATCTAAGCTGACTAGAGATTGAATGGATGTAAGAAGGGATGAACAGGAATTATTTAGGATTAGTTGCATCTAAGATTAGCCAGGGACTCACCTTGGGATGCTGTTACCAAATGTGTTAGGCGAATTTATTGGTGTCCTAGAACAATGGTAACCCTAGGAAGAAGGGACCTAAAGATGTCCTTACTCTTAATTTTTTCCTGACTTCTTGGGTGACATTGAACATATCACTTTACCTCACGTGGCCTTCATTTCCTCCCTTACAAAATGCTGAGCATTGTATGCAGCTTGCACTGAACTGTCTCTAAGGGAAGGTGTGTGGATAAAATAAACTGGAAGTTGTGAAAACTCTGCAGAAAGAAGTCTTTTATTTTAAAGTGCTATGAAAATGTAGAGTGTAATTATGGATGCGGGATACTGGCTTTCACTTCTTAGGGGTTGAATCATTTATGGCCAAATCATCTGACTGCACATCCTCTGTCCTTCTGTGACCCTCCAGCCTGTCCATGACTTGAGCCTTTGACCTCCCCAATATCACTGCAGCCAGCATGGGTCTTTTTTAACTTGAAGCTTCTGGCTGGGGTAGACTCCTAAGCAGCTCCCTTGAAACTAGGGCCTGGTGCTCCCTGTCTGAAATATCTTCCTTATCAAAACATCCAGGATAGAACAGGTCCACCAGGGGATAGAATATACAATGCTTTTCTTTCCTGAAGAAGAACTGCATTTTTCAAAAGAGATGCCTGCAGATTCCTTCTCCTCATCCCCTCCAACCAGTTACTTTCTGTTGCACTATTATTAGAATCAACTACAGATAAAGCATTTGATGAGTTAGAACCCTTTTCTTTCACCTGTGTATTATAATCCTTGCAACAAGATCGGCTTAACCTTCATCTGTTTGAACTAAAGATTTTGTGCCTGTATATATGTTAGCTCCCAATTACCTATAGAAACAAAACGGTTGTGGATGATGCTGGATACCTACAATCTCCAAGCCACAGAAAATTCCACATTATGGCATTTTGATTCTGAAAGTGCATTCTATGAATTTTCCTCTCCACAGTACTTTTGCAATGATATTCAACACAGGATGATACAATTTTAAAGGAGTTTTTTTTTTAATTCCCAAACTACCCACCAGTGGTATTATAGGATGGATTTTTGCAAGTTGGATTTTGTTGTTTTTGTTGCTAAGTGCCATTGAGTCGGTTCTGACTCATGTACAACAGAACAAAATACTGCCCGGTCCTGCCCCATTCTTACAATTGTTGCTATGTTTGAGCCCATTGTTGCAGCCACTGTGTCAATCCATCTTGTTGAAGGTCTTCCTCTTTTTCACTGACCCTCTACTTTACCCAGCGTGATGTCCTCCTCCAGGGACCGGCCCCTCCTGAAAATATGTTCAAAGTACGTGAGAAAAAGTCTCACCATCCTCACGCCTAAGGAGCATTTTGTCTGTACTTCTTCCAAGACAGATTTGTTTGTTCTTCTGATAGTCCATGGTATCTTCAATATTCTTTGCCAATGCCATAATTCAAAGGCATCAATTCTTCAGTCTTTCTTACTCATTGTTCAGTTTTCACATTCATATAAGGCGATTGAAAATACCATGGCTTGGGACAGGTGCACTTTAGTCCTCAAAGTGACATCTTTGCTTTTGAACACTTTAAAGAGGTCTTATGCAGCAGATTTGCCCTATGCAATATGTCGTTTGATTTCTTGACTGCTGCTTCCATGGGCATTGATTGTGGATCCAAGTGAAATGAAATCCTTGACAACTTCAATATTATCTCCATTTATCATGATGTTAAGTTGGATTTCAGATGTTCCAAATTTTTGGCAGGTGCTAGATTACAGATGTTTAAAATTTATACGCTGTATTGAGATCCTGGATGAAACATATCTTGAACTGCTAATGAGTAAGAGACCTGTTGACTTAGAAAGCAGAAGAGTAGGCAATAGCATGAAAATAAAGATGAAACTTAAAATACATACTTTGTTTTCTTGCCTGAATGTGTAGCCTCCGTGTCTGTGCACACAGGTACTCACCGTCAAGCCAGGTTCTTCCTCAGGAACAAGTTCAGATATGTCCCAGCACATGGCTGAGACTATAGGCTTGTGAATTCCATTTTTGCATCTGTTGTAAAACTGTGGCTGAGGTCACTACATGTTATGTCACTCAATATTCCCTTCAAAATATCCCAGAGATGTACAATAGACCGAGGCTAGAATAGTTTTAGTAGGAAAAATGTTCAGGCAGCTATTGGCAGCCATCCATATGGCCAGTGGTTTCAGTAGCTGTACATACACAGGGCTAAGGAATTAAGAAGGAGTAACTAATTCACCTTTATTCAACTTCCTTTCCCCCTTTCTGGAAAAGGTCTCCTTGCTCAGCTGCATCATTCATCAGATATTAACTATTGCCACAAAAATCCTTAGGAATGATTCTGTGGGACAAAGAGTTAATGACAACAAGACAGCCATAGAAATACCTTCAGGGATAATAAACGACCATTCATGCAAGATACCCCCAGAATATACACTAGTAACTAAAGCCAGAATGTCTCTCAGCACAATAGGATGGTAGAAACTTGAGTGTAGTTTACTCAGTGATATTCGCACATCTAAAAAAGAATATGTCAAACAAGGTGCTAGAGGTTGTGATGGGTTGCAAAAATGCACACAGTTGTTCAAGGCTTCCTGTATTCATGCCCTCTGGAATGCAACTCAGCAGCTTCCCTTCAAGATATGAGTGCTTGAATATAGACTGAACTTGTGATTTGCTTTAGCCAATAGAATGCAACAGAGGTGATGCTGTGCCACTTCCAAGCCTAAACCTCAGCACTTCCACATCACTCTTGGAATCCTACTGCTGCCATGTGAATAGGCCCAGGCTATCCTGCTGGAGGAGGAGAGGCACATGGCTCTCAGTTCCCCTCATCACCCCAGCTGACAGCCAGCAAACTGCCACATGGGTGAGTGAGGCCATCATAGACATGCCACCCTCCAGCCGACTTGCCAGTTGACCACGGTCATATGAGCAAGCCAGTCAAGATTGGCTGAGCAAGGCCTACACCAGCAAAAGTACTCAGCTGGACTATAAACTTGTGAGCAGTAAGAACTGGTTGTTGTTTTAAGTCACTGCATCTTAGGATAGTTACTCTTGTAGCAATAGATACCTCATATAAAGGACATCATTAAAAAAGAAAATGGAATCAAAAGAGATTAATGTTATTAGTATGAATGTAGCCTTGTCCAAATGAGCTAATCTAGAATATCAGAACAGTCCAGTCACTTGGCTTTTCCAGAGCTTAGGTGAAACATCCTCCAAATTCTGACTCTTTCCCTGGATAGGCAACATGAACTTTTCAGCCACTGAGACGATATGGCCGTGTTGTTAACATACCCTTGGATTTTGGATTTTTATCTTTTTTTCTAATGCGAGTTTCTCTGATCCTCCCCAATGGCTATAACATGAATGTACATTATTTGCTGGAAACTTGCCTGAGGAGATTCCCCTGAAGCTCAGACCAGTACCTCTGAACAAACTTATTTGTGACTCCAAATGCAAGTTCCACTGATCAGTATGGACTCCTTGAGTGTTAGAGATAGTCTGGAAAGACAATGCTTTTACCTTTTCAAGTAATGGTATGTCCATATATTACTGGCAATGGGTACTTAACCAGGATCATTCGTCCTGTGGGCATTTGCTAGGTAAACAGAAGAATAGCCTTCTATTTCAGTATGGTGAGAGACACAGGCTCCAACTAACAATAACATAGATATGCATTTTAAAACAGTGGAGAGATTTTTAGCTGCATCCTTGTAGATTACTAGAAAATGTCATCTCCCATTAAGTGGCTCATTCTTGGTTGTGGCACTGTTATCTGTGTATAGAGTTTGCTGAAATGGTAATAAACATTATCATTCGGTAATAAACTTAAGGCATACTAAATTCTTTAGTTCCTATGCACAGAATCAGAGACCGATGAAAAGTCAAAGGAAACTACCTTCTTATGTGGCTCTGAACAGATACATCCAGAAAGTAAAAACAAGAATAGCTGTCTTCAATGTTACTGTGGTCATGACTAGAATCCTAACTGCAAAAAACAATGAGCTCTACCTGAGGAGCTGGGGAAGATTTCCAAAGGAGTGACATTCATATTGGTTACTGAAGTATGGGTAAGAGTCTGTCAGGTTTAGAAAAGAGGAATGAGTCTCCAGGAAGTGGCGTCACAATATACTAAGGACAGAAGCATGCAAGAAAATGCCTTAATTGAACAAGAACCATAATATTATAAACATGGGTTACTTTGTGTGTGTGTGTATGTGTGTGTGTGTGTGTGTATGTGTGTGTGTTTACAAAAAGATTACAAAGACCAAATATGAGTAGGGACTAACACAGCAGGGAAGATAAATTAGCAAATTCATTATCAAGATTTTTTAAAGAAAAATTATAAGTTAGCTTAGTGAAGCAAGTGGAGTTATTAAATTTATCAGTCAGGGTCTCCAGCTCCTATGCTGGACTTTGGAAAATGCCTCCAAAATCCATGGTATAGTAAATATCTAGTAGTACAAACCAAAGAATTGCATCCTTTTTGAAGGATCAGATATATTATTAGACCAGAGGATGTCAGCACTTTATTATTATCATTTAATGATGTGCATTATGAGAATTTAATTCTCTCACTCTGACTATATATTATTATTCCATTTGGGGTTGGGCATTCACATTCTGACCTTATTAGCTGCAAAAAAACTCCAGATCCAGCTCAGTTGCACTTCCTTGGGGGATGGCAATCAGCCCATTAAAAGCCCTGCCTTACAATGGTTGAACGAGCGGAATCAGGCAGTAGGTCTTTGAGGCAGGGAAAGCAAGGAGATAGAGCAAACAGTTTTTCTTACTTCTTGTTAAATCTCTTCCCTGTCATACACCTGGGTCAGACCCAGCCCTTGGTCAAGGGCCCATAATTGGCTTATTGTAATTGGCTGCCTGTTTGCCTGCCCTAGCTGTAGACTTAATAATGACCTGAAATGCTGGCTGAGTCTTCTGGGTTTTGACATTTACAGTATGAGATCACCACATCTTATTGCCAATCGCTGAAGCCAGAGAAAAAGGTATGAAATTTGCAGTAAAACCAGCAGAAATTCCATAACTGGTTATCCAATATCAGATCTCTTTTCCCTAATGGGAAGGCCAGGTAGGATAAGTTCAAAAAGTCCTTTGAGGACCAGAAATCAGGTGTGTGTGTGTGTGGTGGTGGGCGGGGGGGGGGGGGGGGACAAGTACCATATGGAGAATAAAACCAAAAATTCAAACCAGTTGTTGTCAAGTCGATTCTGACTCCTGATGACCCCATGTGTTGCAGAGTAGAACTACACTCCATATGGTTTTCAAGGCTGTGACCTTCCAGAAGCAGATTGCCAGGGCTTTTTTCTGAGGTGCCTCTGGCTAGGTTCAAACTGCCAACCTTTCTGTTAGTAGTCTAGTGCTTAACAATTTGTGCCAGTCAGGGACTCCATGTGAAGAATAGATGGGGGTATAACTATTAGGCATGTTAAAAGGTAAACGTTAATGTTAAATTGGAGAGAAACGTTCCGAGTGTCAGAGGCAGATAGTGGCTGAAGAAACAATCAGAAGTTAGGCGGGGAGTCAGGGAAAATGAGAATGAAGAGTAGTAACTGGGCTAGAATAAGTACAGGATGTCTTGAGACATACTGGAGACAAAGGACAGATCCTGACATGAAGTTTTCACAGGTTTCCAGCATGTTTGCAAGCCTGGACCCATTTAAAAGAAGGATAGGACTTTGTGATAGCTATATTTACAACAAGGACAAAAAAAAAAAGAAAAGTAGCTGCTGAGGTTGCTTAAGTACAACCAAAAACCTCATGGGATTTGTTTCCTTGGTTTGGAGGTTTAGGGTCATGGTTTCATGAAACATCCCAGTAATTGGCCTAATAATGTGTTTAGCGCTTCTGTTCTACCTCTTAGTTTGTTGTGTAGTGTCTGAGGTCTTAAAAGCTTGCAAGCAGCCTATCCAGGGCACAATAATTGGTCTCTATTCACCTGGAGCAACACAGGAAGAAGGAGAGTCAGGAATAGGAGGAGGAAATCGAATGTATGGCTAATTGCCTCCATGATCAACTGCCACCTTTGCCTTGAGACCAGAAGAACTGGATGGTGCCCAGCTACCATGACTGAACATTCTGATCAAGGATTCTATACAGGAATCCTGACCAAAAGGCAGAAAAAGGAGAAGAGATCTTCAAGTTCTCATGGAATCCAGACTTTCTGGAGACACGCAGGGTGGATGAACCCCTGAAACTCTTGCCCTGAGATAATCTTTAAACCTTAAGCCAAAAATATCCTCTGAAATCTTCTTAAAACAATAGTTTAGCTTAACTAGTAAAAAATATCTGTCTTGAGCAGTATACTCTTTTAAGGACTATCTATATGGGATCAAATTGATGACAGCAACTCAAAAGATTAGAGAGGATCCTTAGAGGGTAGTGAGTTTATGTTAATGGGAGAGGAACAACTCAGAAAAGGAGAGTGAGAATGGTTGCCCAACTCAAAGAATGCGATCAGTGTCACTGAATTGTACATGTAGCAAATGTTGAATTGGTGTATGTTTTGCTGTGCACATTCTCAACAACAATAACAAAATAAATAAAATTAAAAAAAAATCCTTATGAACCATAATAACATCAGAAAAGAAGGACAGGACAGATATAAACAAAAAAATATAATAAATATAATCTCTGAATGACCCTATCCTCTAAACATGCCTTTCAGGGAATTGCCCCCCCCCCTTGTTTTCAAGTGCAAGAGGCAAGTTATTTACAGACAGTTTAGTAAAATGGTTAAGATCATAGGTTTCTGGTGTCAGACAGACTGAAGTTCAAACCCTGGTGTTGACATTTATGAGCTCTGGGCCTTGGTCACGTTCTTAATTGTTCTAAGGCTTATTTTTCCCCATCTATTATATAGGGAAAGGAGCCCTGATGGAGAAAGTTTGGCAGTTTGAACCCATCCACAGCTCTCTGGGAGAAAGACCTGGCCATCTGTTTCCATGAAGATTACAGCCAAGAAAACCTATGGGCAGTCCTACTCTATTACATGGGGTTGGTAAGAGTGCCAATCAACTCAACACACCCAACAACATTATATAGTGAATAATACTAGTACCTACCTTATGGGATTGTTGTCATAAATTAAGATACCAAATAAAATGTGTAGCAAAGCATTTGGCATGCTGAAAACCATGTACAATTAGCTGTTGTTATGATTATGGTGATGATAATGATGCAGAAAAATTGGTATGTGTGGGAACAAATTAGACTGAATTGGGACAGCTAAGTCAAAGCATTCAGCTATAGTCTGAGGTTCCTGAGATGTGAATTTACCTGGCATAAGACCTTCAGTGTCTTATACAGCAGATGCTGATCTCACGGCATAATTCTTACAAATGAGCCACCACTCTGGGTCTTTTTCTGTGGGTTGGAATCGATCAGCAAAGGCCTAAGTAGTTTGTAGTCAGAGTGTTTCACATGGACTCTTGTTAGCAGACTCTGTTACCTCCTGAGGCACGATGATAGACAGGCTCCGCCAGGCAGTTGTGCTGATGCCCTGTATTCACGGACGCCCATCCGTACACACAACAGGTTACACACAGATTTCTTCTTCTTTCATTTTAATAGGTAAATGGCCAAGTCCCAAAGGCTATTTTCTGTTCAAACACTGCCACTCTCTCTCCATAGAGATGTAGGCTGACGTGAGGCAGATTGAGTACAAGTAGGGAGCAGCAACAGTTCCTGAATAATTCCTTTTTGAGAGTTGAGGATGAATTTAGGAATTGAGGAAAAAAAGCATGAGCTCACAACTCTCACTTTGTGCAGACTTATTGTTTCCAAACCTTCCTAATGTTGATCCCAACAGCTTTACAGCCAGCTCAGCATATTTACATTAAAAAAAAAACACCAGAATTTGAATTATTGTAATATTTGTGATGTGATATTTTTCTGTTCCTTTGGTCTCAGGCTGCCTGCTGATAAGACAGGTGCATTTACTCAGTTGCGTGCAAACATTTCTATCAGGTAAACCAGGCCCTGGCATGTTCATTAAACCTTCACCTATGGCAAAGAGATCTCTGTCTCTTTATTAGCCTCATTTGCTGAACAATGGTCCTCTACAAGGCTGTGGTTAAGTGCTGGGCTGCTAACCAAAAGGTTGGTAGTTCAAACCCACCAGCCACTCTGCAGGAGAAGGATGTGGCAGTCTGCTTCCGCAAAGATTTACAGGCTTGGAAACTCTATGGGGGCAGTTCTACTCTGTCCTATAAGTTAGAATCAACTTGAAGGTAGTGGGTGGTGACAACAAATTGGATGTACATCATTTTAAGTCTTTACCCTTATCTCTCATTCTTCTAATCCACAAACTCTGTACTTGAACCAGACTAGACTTCTTTTGTCTGATAATTTTTTCGTTAGACCTGAGCAACTGGATTCACTGGGATTCAGTGTTGACCAGTTCCTGAATTAATCCTGATCAGGTAAAGCAGTATGTTAGAAGCCCCAGATCTACCCATAGGTGTCATCCAGAAAACATCCGGCTCCCCCAGGATTGGAGCCTGGCTACCTACACAGTTATATTGAGCCCCTACATTTCACTGAGCTACAGCCAAACCACCACCATGTTTATTTTGTCCAAACCCAGAGAGATTTTGTTTGTCCCCCACATGGTATTGTGTGAATATCGAAGTCAGTAGCCAACATTTAAAACTTGAGGGTCTCAAATAAAAATGTACACATTTCCAATTCTTGCAATCTTTGCCCCCATTCTTGCATATGGTGTCAGTGAGGTGGATCTGAGTTGCCACGGTCTCATTTAGAAGGTTTAGGAAATTGGCGGCAGTAGATATATTGGGAGGTCAGGTAGGGAGCAATTATGTGGCTTAAAACAAGAAGAATGCTTGAAAAGCTAGACAGAATTTGCAGATTTTATCCCCAACTTCACCCACGTGGGTGAAGACTGAAAGTTTATTTTTTAAAGAGGATAACAGTGAAGACTCCCAGCTTCGGTGAAGAGTACTACTACTGAAAAGAAGAAAATGGGTATGCATTTACTGACCGCCTGTGGACATCCTCAGGCACCTTCTCTCCTGGTGGCCCCGGAAGGCTAAGAACAGTTTATATACCTCTGAGTCAGAAAACTGCAGGAGGCTTTTATGGAGTTTGGCCTGCCCAGCAGAAAAGACTAAAGATTGTAACATTCAGGGATCACAAAGGAAATAGTTCAAGGAGATCATTCCACTGCGAGGGCCCCATATTAGCAGGTCCCATGAGAGTACATAACGTTTCCAATCAGCTTTTCAGCTTCTCTTTCCAAAATAGGAGAGAACATGAAAGATCAAGGCCAACACAAATAAACATCAAAGGAACTTGGAAGAAACAAACTATTCAAAGAGACATTAAAAAGAAAAAAAAAAAAAAGCTATCAAGAGCAGGAGTAAAATAAAAGAACATTTAGAGAACAAAAAAGAGCTTTAGGAAATTAAAACTGTGATCGCAGAAAAACAAAATTCAATAGAAGACTTGGACAACAGAGTTGAGAATATATCTCAGAAAGTTGAGTCAAATGTCAAAGAGACAGGAAATGAAGAGAGAGAGAGAGAGACAGAGCTAGAATGAGAAAAGAATATTAGAGAAAAAGTCTAAGAAGTAGAAGAGCAGAAGCTGGCAAGAGTTTCAGAAAAAGAGAAAGGAGAAAATATACAATGGGACAAACAATGAACTGGTTTAAGGAAACTTCCTGGTATGGAAGGACTCAAGAAGTACTTCTGCGGCCAGATTTGAAGGACCCAGTGAGTATCCAATACAATGGATGGGAATAAACCCACACAACACTGTGAAATTTCAGAACACTAGAGAAAAAGAGGACATCCTAAAAGCTCCCAGAGGGAATAGAACAGGCTTCATGCAAAGGACTAAGAACCTGAATGGCAGTGTGTTTCTTAACAGAGACACCAGTCACTGGATCACACTGTAAGAATGCCTTCAGACTTCTGAGTGAAAATACTTTCCAAGTTAGAATCTATACTATCAACTAAGTATGAGGGTAGGATAAAGGTAGAATAAAGACATGCAAGGCATAAAAAAAAAAAAAATTACCTCCCTTGCTTCCTTTTTCAGGAAGTCACTGGAGTATGTCCGCTTCCAAAAAGGTAATAGAATAAGAAAGAGGAAGATATGGAAGGCAGGAAAGAGTGGATCCAGCAGAGAGAGAGATAAAGAGAATAACTATATGATGGTAATGGGAGACTCTATTGGATTGCTGTGCAGTGGGCCTACAGAGTACACTTCTCCAGGAAAAACTGCTGCATAAAACTTATCCAAAGAGCATTTGATGTTTTTGAATGTCTTGAGAGGATATGTGCACCACTGGGAAATAATATGGAGATAAATTAAAGAGCAGTGCATAGAAAACTATGCCATTCCACACCTCCCCGTCCCCACCCACCCCCAAGAAAAAGAAAAAAAAAAACACCCAAACAAACAAAAGGCAAATATCCATGCCAGAGAGAATGAAATGTTGAGCAGGAAAGCTAAACTATGACTCCACTGTCAATAGTATTTACCTAAAAATAATAAGGTAAATTTGATCAAACAAAAAATTAAGAGATTGGAAGGATGGTGTGGAGAGATTGCAAAAGAAAGTTTAATTCGTACTTTCTATAGAAGGAAATCAATAGATAATCCCTAAAACTGAAAAATCAATCAATAGTAATATAAGCAGATTGTTTAGGAACATGGAGGTAAATACCAAAAGGATCAGCTCAGAGAGTAAAAGGAATAAGCAATGTGGAACGAGGTGGCATGGGGACTACCCCTTGTAACAAGCCTTGTAGAGCTATTTGACTCTTGACTGTATGTGTGTACATTTTGAGAAAAATAAAAATTCAGTGACAACAGCAAATAATATCGGAGAGAAATATCAATTCACAATGGCAACAGAAACAAAAATATCTAGGAATACCCATGAGGAAAAATATGTTGCTGTCATGTGAGGAAAATGGCAAAATTTTACCAAAAGCATAAAAAAAATAAGGGAAGACACAAATTATGTTTCTGAATGGAAAGACTAATATTTTAGAGGTATCTAGTCTTTAATTAAGGAGCCCTGGTGGTGCAGTGGTTCAGCACTCAACTACTAACCAAAAGATCAGTGGGTTGAACCCACCAGATTCTCCACAGGAGAAACATGTGGCAGTCTGCTTCTGTTAACCAAACCAAACTTGTTGCCATCGAGTCGACTCCGACCCATAGCAGCACTGTACGACAGGGTAGAATTGCCCCATGGGGTTTCCAAAGAGCGGCTGGTGGATTCAATCTGCTGACCTTTTGGAGCATTCTGGCTGTACCTCTTCCAAGACAGATTTGTTCTTTATTCTGGTAGTTCATGGTATATTCAATATTCTTTGCCAACGCCATAATTCAAAGGCATCAATTCTTCGGTCTTCCTTATTTATTGTCCAGCTTTCACGTGCATGTGAAACGATAGAAAATACCATGGCTTGGGTCAGGCGCACTTTAGCTGTCAAGGTGATATCTTTGCTTTTTAACACTTTAAAGAGGTCGTTTTTGGCAGATTTTCCCAATGCAATGCATCTTTTGATTTCTTGACTGCTGATTCCATGGGCATTGATTGTGGAACCAAGTAAAATGAAATCTTTGACAACGTCAATATTTCCTCCATTTATCATGATGTTGCTTATTGGTCCAGTTGTGAGGATTTTCTGTTTTCTTTATGTTGAGGAGTGATCCACACTGAAGGCTGTAGTCTTTAATTTTCATCAGTAAGTTCTTCAAGTCCTCTTTGTTTTCAGCAAGCAAAGTTTTGTCATCTGCACAGTGCAGGTTGTTAATGAGTCTTCTTCCAATCCTGATATTGCGTTCTTCATCATATAGTCCAGTTTCTTGGATTATTTGCTGAGCATACAGGTTGAACAAGTATGGTGAAAGGATAAAACCCTGATGCACACCTTTCCTGATTTTAAACCATGCAGTATCTTCTTGTTCTTTTCAAAAAACTGCCTCTTGGTCTATGTACAGGTTCCGTAAGAGCACAATTAAGTGTTCTGGAATTCCCATTCTTTGCAATGTTATCCATAATTTATTATGATGTACATAGTTAAACGTCTTTGCATAGCAGCTAAAACACAGGTAAACGTCTTCATAGTATTATCTGCTTTCAGCCAAGATCCATCTGACATCAGCAATGATATCCCTCATTCCATGCCCTCTTCTGAATCCTGCTTGAAGTTCTCCGCCATGTACTGTGGCAACCAATTTTGAATTATCTTCAGCATAATTTTACTTCCGTGTAATATTAATGTTATTGTTCAATAATTTCTGCATTCTGTTGGATCACATTTCTTTGGAATGGGCATGAATACAGATCTCTTCCAATTAGTTGGCCAGGTAACTGTCTTCCAAATTTCTTGGCATAGATTAAGTGAGCACTTCCAGCACTGTTTCTGTTTGTTGAAACATCTCAATTGGTATTCCATCAATTCCTGGAGCTTTGTTTTTTCGCCAATGCCTTCAGTGCAGTTTGGACTTCTTCCTTCAGTACCATCAATTCTTGATCATATGCTACCTCCTGAAATGGATGAATGTCAACCAATTCTTTTTGTACAGTGATTCTGTGCATTCCTTCCATCTTCTTTTGATGCTTCCTGCATTGTTCAGCATTTTGCCATAGAATCCTTCAATATTGCAACTCGAGGCTTGAATTTTGTCTTCAGTTGTCTCAATTTTCTCTTGAGATATGCCAAGCATGTTCTTCCCTTTTGGTTTTCTAACTCCAGGTCTTTTTGCATTTCATTATAATACTTTACTTTGTCTTCTCGAGCTGCCCTTTTACTTCATTATTTCTTCCTTTTGCTTTAGCTACTCTTTGTTCAAGAGCAAGTTTCAGAGTCTCTTCTGACATCCATTTTGGTCTTTTTTTTTCTGTCTTTCTAATGATCTTTTGCTTTCTTCTTGTATGATGTCCTTGATGTCATCCCACAACTCATCTGGTCTTTGGTCATTAGTGTTCAGTGCGTCAAATCTATTCTTGAGATGGTCTCTAAATTCAGGTGGGATATACTCAAGGTTATACTTTGGCTCTCTGGGACTTGTTTTAATTTTCTTCCACTTCAACTTGAACTTGCGTATGAGCAATTGAGGATCTGTTAAATAGTCGGCCCCTGGTATTGTTCTGACCGATGATATTGAGCTTCTTCAACCTCTCTTTCCACAGATGTAGTCAATTTGATTCCTGTCTATTCCATCTGGCGAGGTCAATGTGTATAGTCGCTGTTTATGTTGGTGAAAAAGGTATTTGCAATGAACAAGTCTTTGGTCCTGCAAAGTTCTCTCATGTGATCCCTGGCCTCACTTCTGTCACCAAGGCCATATTTTCCAATGATCTATCCTTCTTCTTTGTTTCCAACTTTTGCATTCCAATCACCAGTAATTATCAATGCATCCTGATTTCATGTTCGATCAATTTCAGACAGCAGAAGTTGGAAAAATCTTCAATTTCCTCATCTTTGGCATTAGTGGGTAGTGCATAAATTTGAATAATAGTTATTAACTTGTCTTCCTTGTAGGTATATGGATATTATCCTATAACTGACTGCTTTCTATTTCAGGATAGATCTTAAAATATTCTTTCTGATGATGCATGTGATGCCATTCCTCTTCAATTTGTCAGTCCTGGTGTGGTAGACCATATGATTGTCCAATTCAAAATGGCCAATACCAGTCCATTTCAGCTTACTGATGCCTATCATGTTGGAGCCCTGGTGGTACAGTGGTTAACAGCTTGGCTGCTAACCAAAAGGTCAGCAGTTCAAATCCACCAGCTGCTCCTTGGAACTCTATGGGGCAGTTCTACTCTGTCCTATAGGGTCGCTATGAATCTGAATCAACTTGATGGCGATGAGTTTTTTTTTTAAATGCCTATCATATTGATCTTCAAGTGTTCCATTTCATTTTAGACTGCTTCAATTTTCCTTGATTCATACTTTGTATGTTCCATGTTCTGATTATTAATGGATGTTTGCAGGCATTTCTTCTCATTTTGTCATGCCACATCAGCAAATGAATGTCCTGAAAGTTTTACCCAATCCATGTCATTAAGGTCTAATCTACTTTGAGGAGGCAGCTCTCATCCCCAGTCTTATTTTGAATGCCTTTCAACATGAGGGTCTCATCTTCCGGCCCTATATCAGACAATGTTCTGCCGCTATCTACAAAGTTTTCACTGGCTTTTTGTTTTCTTCCCAGCCCCCGTGTGTCTTTCAGTTTGTCATACTGTGGGGGATTATGTGTTGCTGTGATGCTGGAAGCTATGCCACCAGTATTCAGATACCAGCAGGGTCACCCATGGCAGACAGGTTTCAGCTGAGCTTTCAGACTAAGATGGACTAGGAAGAAGGGCCTGGCAGTCTACTTCTGAAAAGAATTAGCCACTGAAAACCTTATGAATAGCAGCAGAACATTGTCTGACATAGTGGCAGAAGATGAGTCCTCTAAGTTGGAGGGCACTCAAAATACAACTGGGGAAGAGCTGCCTCCTCAAAGTGAGTCGGCCTTGATGACATGGATGGAGGCAAGCTTTTGGGACCTTAATTTGCTGATATGGCATGACTCAAAATGAGAACAAACAGCTGCAAACATCCATTAATAACTGGAACATGGAATGTATGAAGTATGAATCTAGGAAAATTGGAAATCATCAAAAATGAAATAGAACACATAAACATTGATATCCTAGGCATTAGTAAGCTGAAATGGACTGGTACTGGCCATTTTGAATCAGAGAATTATATGGTCTACTATGCTGGGATGACAGCTTGAAGAGGAATGGGGTTGCATTCATTGCCAAAAAGAACATTTCAAGATCTATCCTAGAGTACCACGCTGTCAGTGACAGGATAATATCCATATGCCTACGAGGAAGACCAGTTAATATGACTATTATTCAAATTTGTGCACCAACCATTAAGGCCAAAGATGAAGAAATTGAAGATTTTTACCAGCTTCTGTAGTCTGAAATTGACTGAACATCCATCAGGATGCATTGATAATTACAGGTGATTGGAATGCAAAAGTTGGAAAGAAGAAAGAAGGATCGGTAGTTGGAAAATATGGCCTTGGTGACAGAAATGATGCTGGAGGTCACATGATAGAATTTTGCAAGACCAATGACTTGTTCATTGCAAATACCTTTTTCACCAACATAAACAGCGACTATACACATGGACCTCACTACATGGAATACACAGGAATCAAATCGACTACATCTGTGGAAAGACAGGATGGAAAAGCTCAATATCATCAGTCAGAACAATGCCAGGGGCTGACTATTTAACAGATCCTCAATTGCTCATATGCAAGTTCAAGTTGAAACTGAATAAATGAGAACAATCCCACGAAAGCAAAAGTACGACCTTGAGTATATTCCACCTGAATTTAGAGACCATCTCAAGAATACATTTGACTCATTGAACACTAATGACCGAAGACCAGATGGGTTGTGGAATGACATCAAGGACATCATACATGAAGAAAGCAAGCGGTCATTAAAAAGTCAGGAAAGAAAGAAAAGACCAAAATGGATGTCAGAAGAGACTCTGAAACGTGCTCTTGAATGTTGAGTAGCTAAAGGAAAAGGAAGATATGATGAAGTAAAAGAACTGAACAGATGATTTCAAAAGGCAGCTCAAGAAGACAAAGTAAAGTAATACAATGACATGTGCAAAAACCTAGAGATAGAAAACCAAAAGGGAAGAACACGGCATTTCTCAAGCTGAAAGAACTGAAGAAAAAATTCAAGCCTCGGGTTGCAATGGTGAAGGATTCTACGGGGAAAATATTAAACGACACAGGAAACATCAAAAGAAGATGGAAGGAATACAGCGTCATTATACCAAAAAGAATTGGTTGACATTCAACCATTTCAAGAGGTAGCATATGATCATGAACCGATGGTACTGAAGAAGAAGTCCAAGCTGCACTGAAGGCACTGGCGAAAAAACAAAGCTCCAGGAATTGATGGAATACCAATTGAGATATTTCAACAAATGGATGCAGAGATGGAAGTGCTCACTCACCTATGTCAAGAAATTTGGAAGACAGCTACCTGGCCAACTGACTGGAAGAGATCTATATTTATGCCTATTTCCAAGAAAGGTGATCTAACCAAATGTGGAAATTATCAAACAATATCATTAATATCACATGCAAGTAAAATTTTGCTGAAGATCATTCAAAAGCGGCTGCAGCAGTATATCATTAGGGAACTGCCAGAAATTCAGGCCAGATTCAGAAGAGGACATGGAACCAGGGATATCATTGCTGATGTCAGATAGATCTTGGCTGAAAGGAGAGAATACCAGAAAGATGTTTGTCTATGTTTTATTGACTTTCAAAGACGTTCAACTGGGTGAATGATAACAAATTATGGATAACATTGTGAAAAATGGGAATTCCAGAACGTTTAATTGTGCTCATGAGGAACCTGTACATAGATCAAGAGGCAGTTGTTCGGACAGAACAAGGGGATACTGTGTGGTTTAAAGTCAAGAAAGGTGTGCATCAAGGTTGTAACCTTTCACCATACATATTAAATCTGTATGCTGAGCAAACAGTCTGAGAAGCTGGACTATATGAAGAAGAACGGGGCATCAGGATCAGAGGAAGATGCATTAACAACCTGTGTTATGCAGATGACACAACCTTGCTTGCTGAAAGTGAAGAAAACTTGAAGCACCTAGTGATGAAGTTCAAAGATTACAGCCTTCAGTATGGATTACACATCAATATATAGAAGACAAAAATCCTCACAATTGGGCCAATAAATAACATCATGATAAATGGAGAAAAGATTGAAGTTGTCAAGAATTTCATTTCACTTGGATCCACAATCAACACCCATTGAAGCAGAAGTCAGAAAAAAAGATGCACTGCATTGGGCAAATCTGCTGCAACAGACCTCTTTAAAGTGTTGAAAAGCAAAGATGTCTATTTAAGGACTAAGGTGTGCCTGACCAAAGCCATGGTATTTTCAATTGCATCACATGCATGTGAAAGCTGGACAATGAATAAGGAAGACGGAAGAATAATTGGTGCCTTTGAACTGTGGTGTTGGTGAAGAATATAGAATATACCATGGACTGCCAAACAGCAAACAAATCTGTCTTGGAAGAAATACAACCAGAATGCTCCTTAGAAGCAAGGATGATGAGACTATGTCTTACATAATTTGGACATGTTGTCAGGAGGGATCAGTCCCTGGAGAAGAACATCATTCTTGGTAAAGTACAGGCTCAGTGAAAAAGAGGAAGACCCTCAATAAGATGGATTGACACAGTGGCTGCAACAACTGGCTCAAGCATAGCAACAATTGTGGGCATGGCACAGGACCGGGCAGTGTTTTGTTCTGTTGTACATAGAGTTGCCATGAGTTGGAACCAACTTGACGGCACCTAACAACAACATTTTTTCAGAAGTAGATCACCACCTCCTGTTTCCAAGACTGTCATAGTCTGGAAGATCTGCTGAAACCTATCCACCACTGGTGACCCTCTGGTATTTAAATAGCTTGTAGCATCACAGGAACAGGCAAGCCACCACAGTACGACAAACTAACAGACAAGTGGTGGATAAGAACTTATAGAATTATTCAAAACACCAAAAATGGACGTTCAGAAATTTGATATTTGAAATATTTGTTTAGATCTTATATTAGAAAATAAACTTAGGATAAAGTGTTAAATTTTAAAACTGAAAATATTAATGAAAAGATAAGTAATATTTAAATTGATCATGAGGTTAGGGTGAATTTTCTAAGCATGAAAACCAATGTAAGTAATACTATTGTATAAAGAAAAATAGATTTCACTATATAAGAATGTAGTGCAACTTTTTAATGTCAAAACAAAACACCATATGCTAGCTCATTCTACCAGACTTGACTTTCAGCTGAGTAGGCAGGGGCTGTCTATTATGCTAGTGTCCCCTACCCCTAATGAATTATGTGTAGTTTACTCTAACTTGCATGCCCCCTACTTCCACCAACCCAGCTCTCCCAGTTAATCCAGTCGTTGTTGTTGTTTTTAGTTGCCATTGAGTCATCTCTGACTCCTGGTGACCACATGTGCAAGAGAATGAAATGTTGCCTGGTCCCGCACCATCTTCATGATCATTGGTATACTCAAGTCTATTGTTGAAGCCACTGTGTACTTTGAGTGACTTCCAACCTAGGGGTCTCATTTTCCAGCACTATGTCTGTCTTAGGCTGTGTTCTCAAGAGAAGCAAAACCAGTGAAGCATATATATATAAATATGTATATATAGAGATTTATCTCAAGGAAATGTCTGATGAGGTTGTAGAGGCTGTCAAATTCCAAATCTATGGGCCAGGCATCAGGCTGGAGGCTTCTCCTGTCTCATGTAGCTCCAGGGGCTGATGAACTCAAGATCAGCAGGTCAGATGGCAGGCCGCTAGATCATGGGCTGTGGAGGCTGATGAATCCAAGATCAGCAGAGGAGATGACAGGCCACTGGCTCACAGGCTGTGGAGGCCAATGAATCCCAGGATCATCAGGTAAGATGGAAGGTCATTGGCTCACAGGCTGTAGAGGCTGGTGAATCCCAAGATTAGCATGTCAGATGAAAACAAGCCAGATGCAGGATCCAGAGCAAGCGAGCAAGCTTGTTTAGGATGTCCATATATACTTTATGCAGGCCACACCCCTGAGGAAACTCCCCTTACAACAGATTGGCTGATCATATCAGAGTACATCATGGAGAATGATTACATCATTACATATCTGCCAAACCATTGAGAGTCATGGCCCAGCCAAGTTGACACACAACCTTAACCATCACAGTATCGAACATTGTTCTGTTGTGATCCACAGGATATTCATTGTCTAATTTTTAGAAGTAGATCACTAGGTCTTTCTTCCTAGTCTTCTTAGTCTGGAAGTTACACTGCAACCTCTCCACCATGGGTGACCCTGCTGGTATTTGAAATACTGGTGGCATATTTTCCAGCATCATAGCAACCACAGTACAGTAAACTGATAGATGGGTGGTAGGTTAATCCACTAAATTTATTTGAATACTAGGCTTATTTTTGTTCGTTTCTTTGTATAGGCATAAATATTCTGCTGTCTCTTCCTATAGACAGGAATTGGAAAGAGGGTAGATGTAGCTGTCTGGGTTTTCCCATTAACAGACATAGCCTTCCTCCCCAATTTCATGCTTTCTCTCTGCTGACTCTTCATCAAGATCCTTCTCAGAGTTCTCCTGGAAAGATAGAATTTCTCTTTTGCTTATACCCCCCTTGCTTTTCGGAGCTGTGTCTTCCTCCACTTTGTTTCAATTATCAACATGTTTCCATCTATTTTTGTTCTCCAAAAATATCCTCTGCCAATGTTCCCTTTTTGTTATTTTTGCTCTTATTTTATTTCTCATTTTACTAATATGTCATCATTTTTGCGGGAAATCAGACGAGTGGGAGAAAAACATCATGTGATCAGTTGATTACCTGGAATCAGTAGTCTTTTAATCAATGTTGTATGAATAAGTGTATGAATATTTGATTGGATGGAGTATTACTCTGTAAACTTTAAAGTAAAATGACAAATATTGAAACAATTATAATAAAAAATTAACATTTTCATAAAGAGATTTTTACAAATCAGTGTAAGAAACACTAATGATGCAATGAAATACAAGGACAAAGAAATAAACTGAAGAACTTAAAATCACCAATAAGTATATTAGAATATTTTAAACCTTTCTGTAACCAAATGAATTCAAGTTGTTGAAACCAGTAAAGTATCCTTTTTCATGTATTAAATGGAATTTTTAAATACTTTATACTGCTTAATTCTGGGGTTGTGAGATGGCCCTTTATGGACTGCTAGGAGGCATGTACATTTCTACAGTCTTCTGGAAAGCACTTTAGCAAGATGTAGAAAGAATATAATCTTTCTTCTTCGAATGAGATGACCCACTTCTATGCATTTTTCTTATAGATATAATTTTTAAAAGGTGGATAAATCATCGCAGTATTACTAGTTTAATAGAGAAAAAATGGAAACAACCTCTATAACAAAGGTTGTATTTTAACACAAATTATGATAAATCCACGAACACGTTATGTAGCCATTAAAATAATATTTTAAAGGATACTTAATCTCATAAGAAAATGTGCATAAATTAGATTTTTAAAATTTACACTAGGATCCAAATTATATAAACAATGAAGATTTGCATTTTTGGGAAAACTATAAAGAAAAATAATGGGGAGGAATACAGTACAATGATCATTATATTTGGGTAGTGGGAAGAAGGATTTGATGTGATTGTTTTTAGTTTCTTCTTTTCTGTGTTTTCCAACTCTTCTTCAATTAGCATGTATAACTTTTATAATTAGATAATACATTAAACTTTTTTCTAGACTGAGTTCAAACATCACTTCCTGCAGGAACTTTCCTGTTTCTACAAAGTTGAACGCCACTCCTTTTTGCTTCCTTAGCATCCTATATGTAGAACTGGTTACAATTATAGCATGCTTTTCTCAGTTGATCATGAGTTTTTGAGAGGAGTGTATATGTTATATTATTCATTTTGTTTGTGATTCTTATCAAGGGGCCTTGATACTCCATAAATATTTCTAGGATTAGTAAATGAAAGATAAATGAATGAATGAATAATACACCCTTACACATGCAAAAGTGGTCCTGATGGTAGTGACTTGGTATGTAGAATAGGGAGGTAGGAAGAAATAGAGATAAAAGAAATAGGGGTGAAATATGTCTTTGGCCAGAGGGACATTAAAAGGAGACTCAATCAAGTGGGTCTATACAGAGAAATAAACAAAGACAAAGAGACCAAGCAAGGGTAATAGGAATATAGTATAATATTGTTGAAAGTCCATGGGCTTTTAAGTCAGAAACATCTAGGCTTAAATCTTAGGTTCACATTTTTTTTGGCTGTGCAATCCTAGACATGCAATAAAGAATAGGTATAACAATTCTTTCCTAGTGGAGATGATGTGAGATAACAAGAAAATTTCTTGGTACTGAGTAGGCCTATAGACAAACAGAGACAGAAAGTGACAAATTTGAAGGAGGCAGAGCCAACATGGCACCCTAGACAGATGAATCATGCCTTCCCTCTGCAGCAAAGACTCAAAAAACTAAGTAAAACAGATACAAACGTCAGACCTGGAACCCTAAGCATCATGTGAAGGGATAAAGAAATAAATCAATCACTGAACAAAAGAAGAAATTGTAGGAAAACAGAGAACAAGAAAAGATATGGAGTGGAGGTCCCCTGCCAGCTAACAGCACAGAGTTGCCATCTTGAAGCACAGCTATCAATGACCCTGGTCAGAGAGTACAGTAAGGCAACTTCACAGAGCTCCCAACAGGTGACAGAGTACCCAGTAACCAGAGAAGTGCTCTTTCCCATCCCTCACCCTTCTGCCCCGTACATCACTTCCAGTCCTCCTGATGGACCACGTTGAGCTTCCCTGGCTGCAGAGCTACCGGCCCACTGCCATCCCCGGGTCCACTCCACCCCCACCTGCCAGCTCCTGCCACATCATTTTTTCCACTTTCCTCTTATTCTTCTTCCCTCCCTCCTAGCCCGTACCTCACCTCTACCCCTTCCCACTGGGCCACGCTGTATCACCTTGGCTACAGAGGTACGGGCCTGCCACTATCCCGGGTCTTCCACTACCCCCACCTACTGGCTCCTGCTGTGCCATTTTTTAAATTTATTTTTTCCCTTTCCTCCTTTTCTTTTTCCCTCTCACCTAGCCCCGTATCTCACCTCCACCCATTCCTGTTGGGCCATGTTGTGTTGTCACGACTATAGAGGCACTGGCCCACTGCCACCTGAGGTCCACCCTACCCACCCAATAGCTCCCACTGTGCCATTTATTTTCCCCCTTTTTTCCTTTTCTTTCTCCCTCCTACTTAGCCCTGTATACACCACCTGTACCCCTTCCCACCAAGCTTCGCTGCACCGTTATGGGTAGAGAGCTACCAGCCCACTACCACCTGGCTCCCACCTGCCTCCACCAGTCCCCACTCACCCAATCTGTCAGCCCCTACATGCCATTTTTTATTTTATTTATTTTCTTCCCCCCCACACCTAGCCCCATAAGCCACCTTCCATCCTTCCCCCTAGGCCATGCCACACCACTGTGGCTAGAGAGCCACTGGCCTGCCACTTTCTACCTCCCGTCTAGCCCCATATACCACCTGCCCCCCTTCCTGCTGGCTCCCAGGTCCGCCCTGCCTCTACCCACCAGCTACCCTCATTTTTTTCTATTTCTTTTCTTTGTTACCCCCACCTAGCCCCCCACCCCTCTTTCCTGCTGGCTCTCACAATGCCATTGTGGCTAGAGTGTCCCCGGCTCAGACAGGCTGCTGCACCAGGCCTGCATTACCCTTCCCCTCCCTCCACTTGACCAGCTGCTGAATGGAGGGAAGCAAATCCATACCACATCCCACACAACAACTCCTGCCTATCTGGCAAGGGGCTGTGAATGTTGCCGCATTCCTGGACCAACATCAGGAGTCAGATAGTGCCCACTCAGTCTGCCCTCAGACACTTCACCAAAGCAGTATACAGTGAAGCAGGTTCACCTGCCTGCTGCTGCCCTTCTCACCCAGACAAGGTGGTGAGAGCTATTGTGCCCACAGACAAGCAAGCAGTAAAGTATGCCTGGTTCACCTGTCCTGACAAAGAAGCAGGACAAAACAAAATGAACATACAATCAATAAATAAAGAAAATAATTCCTTAATGTCTCAGAGACAGCAGACAATATTAAAACATATGAAGAAGCAGGACAACATGGCTCAAGCAAGTGACCAAAATAAAGAATAAGATAACCTTCTGGTAGAAGAAAAGGTAATGGAACTACCTGATTTGGAATTCAAAACATTAATATTTAGAGTTCTCCAAGATATTAGGAAAAAGCTAAAGGAAAACACAGACAAAATCAAGGAAAATTTAGATAAAATACTGGAAAACAAAGACAAAATCAACAAAAACACAGCCAAAAGCAAGGAAAATACAGATAAAGCAAAAGAAGAATTCAGGAAAATAATACAGGAATAAAACATGAAAATAAATAAACAATTACAAATCATACAAAAAACAGGAACTAGAAAACCAAAAGATAACGAAATTGCAGAAACGGACAACTCAGTAGAACGTTTTAGGAGCCAGTTTGAAACAATGGAAGACAGAATTAGTGAGACTGAGACAAATCCATGAACACCACTTTGTCTGAGGAAAAAATCAGAGAAAAGAACACAGAAAAACGAAGAAAAGCTAAGAATTATGTGGGACACAAGAGTAAAAATCTAGCATGATTGGAGTTCCAGTACAAGGGAGAAAATGGAAAACACAGAGAATATTGTTGAAGATTTGTGGCAGAAAACTACCCAAATATCATAAAAGACAAAAAGCTAACCATTCATGAAGCTCAGTGAAACTCATATAGTATAGACCCCAAAAGAAAGTCACCAAGATATATCATAATCACACTTGCTGAAACCAAAGACAAAGAAAGAATCCTGAGAGCAGCTCGAGAAAAAGGAAAAGTCACTTACAGTAAGACTAAACTCTGATTACTCAGCAGAAACTCTGCAGGTGAGAAGGCAATGGGATGATACATATAAAACCTTGAATGAAAAAAAAAAAAAAAACTGCCAACCGGAAATAATTTATCCTGCAAAACTCTCTCAGATATGATGCAAAATTAGGACATTTCCAGATAAACAGAAATTAAGGGAATTTGAAAAACCAAACCAAACTTATAAGAAATATTAAAGAGAGTCCTTTGGTTAAAGAATCAACAACATCAGACAATAACTGAAGTCTAGGACAATGGACAGCATCAGCCACATACCAACCTAGGTAAAGAACTCTCAATAATAAAGCAAAGCTAAAAGACTTAAAACAGGGAAACAGAGACGTTGATCTGTAAATGAAGATGATGTCAAAACAATAAAAGGGGGAAAAATGATGTGGGTATTGAACTTTCAAATGGAGAGGAAGTTAAGATGATATCAAGTAATAAAAGACTGGTTCAAACTTAGGAAGATAAGGGTAAATTTCAAGGTAACAAAGAAAGTTAACAAACCTACTCATCAAAATAAAAAAGAAGAAAAACATAAAGACTCAATAAACACAAAGTCTATAATAACAATAGAAAAGACAAGAAAACACACAAACAAAAGAACTCAGCACAGGAAAGTGAGAGGAAAAACAGGGAACATTAGCACCACACAAAAAAGCACAACAATATAACAGCAATAAACTCACTCCCACTGATAATCACACTGCATGTAAATGGCTTAAATGCACCTGTAAAGAGACAGAGAGTAGCAGAATGGATAAAGAAGCACAACCCATCAATATGCTATCTACAAGAGGCACACCTTAGACACAAAGACAAAAATACATTAAAAATCAAAGGATGGAAAAAATATACCTAGAAAATAGTAACCAAAAAAGGGTAGGAATGGCAACTAATCTCAGATGAAATAGACTTTAAGACAAAATCAACAATAAAAGACAAGGAAGGACATTGTATAATGATTAAAGGGACAGTTCACCAAGAAGACATTGTTGCTGTTTTCGTTAGGTGCTGTCGAGTCGGTTCCAACTCATAACGACCCTATGTACAACAGAACGCAAGATTGCCCAGTCATTTCCTCACAATCTTTGCTATGTTTGAGACCATTGTTGCAGCCACTGTGCCAATCCATCTTCTTGAGGGTCTTCCCTTTTTTGCTGAACCTCTTCTTTACCAAGCAAGATGTCCTTCTCCAGGGACTGTCCCTCTTGATAACATGACCAAAGTACATGAGACAAAGTCTCACCATCCTTGCTTCTCAGGAGCATTCTGGCTGTATTTCTTCCAAGATAGATTTGTTTGTTCTTCTGGAAATCCATGGTATATTCAATATTCTTCGCCAACACCATAATTCAAAGGAGTCAATTCTTCTTTGGTCTTCCTTATTCATTGTCATGCATATGAGGTGACTGTAAATATCATGTCTTGGGTCAGGTGCACCTTAGTCCTCAAGGTGACATCACTGCTTTTTAACATTTTAAAGAGGGCTTTCACAGCAGATTTACCCAATGCACTACATTGTTTGATTTCTTGACCCGTGCTTCCATGGGCATTGATTGTAGATCAAAGTAAAATGAAATCCTTGACAACTTCAATATTTTCTCCACTTACCATGATGTTGTTTATTGGTTTAGTTGTGAGGACTTTTGTTTTCTTTATGTTGAGTTGCAATCCATACTGAAGGCTGTGGTCTTTGATCTTCATCAGTAAGTACTTCAAGTCCTGTTCACTTTCAGCAAACAAAGTTGTGTCATCTGCATATCGCAGGTTGTTAATGAGTCTTCCTCCAATTTGGATGCTACATTCTTCTTCGTATAGTCCAGCTTCTCAGATTATTTGCTCAGCATACAGATTGAATAAGTATGGTGACAGGATGTAACCCTGACACACACCTTTCCTGATTTTAAACCCCACAGTATCCCCTTGATCAGTTCGAACAACTCACTCTTCACCTATGTACAGATTCCTCATGAACACAATTAAGTGTTCTGGAATTTCCATCCTTTGCAATGTTATCCATAATTTGTTATGATCCACACAATTGAATGCCTCTGCATATTCAGTAAAACACAGGCAAACATCTTTTTGGTATTCTCTGCTTTCAGCCAAGATCCATCTGACATCAGCAGTGATATCCCTCATTCCACATCTTCTTCTGCATCTGGCTTGAACTTCTGGCAGTTCCCTGTCAATGTACTACTCCAACCGCTTTTGAATTATCTTCAGCAAAATTTTACTTGTGTGATATTAATGATATTATTTGAAAACTTCCACATTCTGTTGGATCACCTTTCTTGGAATAGGCACAAATATGGATCTCTTCCAGTCAGTTCACCAGGAAGCTGTCTTCCAAATTTCTTGACATGGACAAATGAGCATTCCAGTGTTGCATCCCTTTATTGAAATATCTTAATTGGTGTTCTGTTAATTCCTAGAGCCTTGTTTTTCACCATTCCTTCTGTACAGCTTGGACTTCTTCCTTCAGTACCATCAGTTCTTGATCATATACTACCTCATAAAATGGTTGAAGGTCAACCAACTCATTTTGTTACAGTGACTCTGTATATTCCTTCCACCTTATTTTGATGCGTCCTGAGTCATTCAATATTTTCCCCATAGAATCCTTCAATATTGCAACTTGAGACTTGAATTTATTCTCCAGTTCTTTCAGCTTGAGAAATGCCCAGTGTGTTCTTCCCTTTTGTTTTCTAACTCCAGGTCTTTGCACATGTCATTATAATACTTTACTTTTTTTTCTCTAGCTGCCCTTTGAAATCTTCTGTTCAGCTCTTTTACTTCATCATTTCTTCCTTTTGCTTTAGCTACTCTATTTTCAAGAGAAAGTTTCAGAGTCTCTTCTGACATCCATTTTTGTCTTTTTCTTTCTTCCCTGTCTTTTTAATGGTCTTTTTCTTTCTTTGTGTATGATGTCCTTGATGTCATTTCACCACTCATTTGGTCTTGGTCATTAGTGTTTAATGCATCCATTCTATTCTTGAGATGGTTTATAAATTCAGGTGGGATATATTCAAAGGTCATATTTTAGCTCTCGTGGACTTGCTCTAATTTTCTTCAGCTTCAGCTTGAACTTGCATATGAGTAATTGATGGTCTGTTCTGCAGTTGGCCCTTGGCCTTGTTCTGACTAATAATATTGAGCTTCTCCATCATCTCTTTTCACAGATGTAGTGGATTTGATTTCTGTGTTTTCAATTCAGTGAGGTCCACATGTAAAGTTGCCCTTTATGTTGTTGAAAAAAGTATTTGCAACAAATGAGTCACTGGTCTTGCAAAATTCTATTGTGTGATCTCCAACATCATGTCTATCATCAAGGCCATATTTTCCAACTACTGATCCTTCTTCTTTGTTTCCAACTTTCTCATTCCAATCACCAGTAATTATCAATGCATCTTGATTGCGTGTTTGGTCAACTTCAGACTGCAGAAGTTGGTAAAAGTCTTCAATTTCCTTATCTTTGACATTAATGACTGGTGCATAAATTTGAATAATAGTTGTATTAACTGGTCTTCCTTGTAAGCATATGAATATTATCCTATCAGTGACAGCGTTGTATTTCAGGATACATCTTGAAATGCTCTTTTTGATGATAAATGAGATGTCATTCCTCTTCAATTTGTCATTGCCAGCATAGTAGACCATATGATTGTCTGATTCAAAATGGCCAATACCAATCCATTTCAGCTCACAAATGCCTAGAGTATCAATCTTTATATGGTCCAGTTTATTTTTGATAACTTCCAATATTCCTAGATTAATACTTTGTACATTCCAGGTTCTGATTATTAATGTATGTTTGCAGCTGTTTCTTCTCATTTTGAGTTATGCCACCTCAGCAAATGAAGGTCCTGAAAGTTTTACACTATCCACATCATTAAAGTCAACTCTACTTTAAGAAGACATCTCTTTCCTAGTCGTATTTTGAGAGCCTTCCAACCTGAGGGGCTTATCTTCTGGCTCTATACCAGATAATGTTCCATGGCTATACATAAAGTTTTCACTGGTCAATTATTTCAGAAGTAGACCAGCAGGCCTTCTTCCTAGTTTATCTTAGTCTGGAAGCTCTGCTTAAATCTGTCCACTAAGGGTGGTCCTGCTTATATTTGAAATACCAGCGGCATAGCTTCCAGCATCAGAGCAACATGCAAGCCACCACAGTACAATAAAACAACAGACGTGTGTGGAAGAAGACATAACTTTAATAAATCTCTATACATCCAATGACAGGGCTGCAAAATACATAAAATAAACTCTAAAAGCACTGAAAAGAGAAATTGACAGTTCCACTATAATAGTAGGGGGCTTCAACACACCACTCTAGGTAAAGGACAGAACATCTAGAAAGAAACTCAACAAAGATACAGAAGATCTAAAGGCCAAAATCAACAAACTTGACATCATAGCCACATACAGAACACTCCACCCAACAGTATCAAAGTATACATTCTTTTCCAATGGACATGGAACATTCTAAAGAATAGACCACATTTTAGGTCACAAAGCAACCCTCAATAAAATCCTAAACATTGAAATAATACAAAGCATTCTCTCAAATCACAACACCATGAAAGTAGAAATCAGTAAGAGAAAGACCAAGGAAAAACAAATCAAATTCATGGAAACTGAATAACACCTTGCTTAAAACAACTGGGTAATAGAGGAAATCAAAGATGGAATAAAAAAATTCCTAGAATTAAATGAGAATGAAAACCCATCAAATGAAAACCTTTGGGACACAGCAAAGGCAGTGCTCAGAGGTCAATTTACAGCAATAAAGGCACACATCAAAAAAGACTAACAGGTCAAAATCAAAACGTTAGCCTTACAATTCGAACAAATATAAAGAGAACAGTAAAAGAAGTCCACAGCTACAGGAAGGGTGGAAATAATAAAAGATTAGATCAGAAATAAATGATTATAGAGAACAGAAAAATAACAGAAAGAATCAACAAGACCAAAAGTTGATTCTTCGAAAAGATCAACAAAATTTGCAAACCACTGGTTAAACTGACAAAAGTAAAACAGAAGAAGAAGCAAATAACCCAAATAAAAAACAAGATGGGGAACATTATAACAGACCAAACTGGAATAAAAAGTATCATAACACAATACTATGAAAATTGTACTCCAAGAAATTTGAGAACCTGGAGGAAATGGACAAATTTGTAGAAACACAATATCTACCTAAACTAACAGAAGCTGGGATAGAAAATCTGAACAGACCCATAACAAGAGAACAGATTGAAGATGTAAAAAAAAAAAAAAAAAAAAAAAAACCTCCCAGCAAAAAGAAGCCCAGTCTTGGGATCACAACAAAGGGTCCTGGACAGAGCTGGAAAAGGATGTAGAACAAAATTCTAACTCACAAAAAAAAAAAAAAAAAAAAAAAAGACCAGATTTACTGGCCTGACAGACTGGAGAAACCCCGAGAATATGGCCCCTGGACGCCCCTTCAGCTCAATGGTGAAGTCACTCCCGAAGTTCACTGTTCAGCCGGGGATTGGACAGCCCCATAAAACAAAACAGGACTAATGAGGCACAGCAGTCCAGGGACAAGGACTAGAAGGCAGGAGGGGACAGGAAAGCTGGTGATAGGGAACCCAAGGCTAAGAAGGGACAGTGTTGACATGCGGTGGGGTTGTTAACCATTGTCATAGGGCAATACGTGTACTAACTGTTTAATGAAAAACTATTTGTTCTGCAAACCTTCATCTAAGTTACAAAAAAAAAATTATCTGTGTGAGATCAAATTGACAACATCAACTCAAAAGGTTTGGTGGGAAGCCTAGGGGGCAGTGAGTTGAAGATAATGTTGATGGAATAATTTGGAAAAGGACGATGAGAATAGCAGCACAACTGAAAGAATGTAATCAATGTCACTAAATTGTACATGTAGAAACTTTTGAAATAGTGTAACTTTGGCTATGTATATTTTCACCCAAAAAAAGGTCCTCCAAGGTCGAGAAGGGAGAGTGTTGACATGTTGTGGTGTTGTTAACCAATGTCATAAAATGATATGTGTACGGACTGCTTAATGAGAAACTATTTGTTCTGTAAAGCTTCATCTAAAGTATAATAAAAAAATTAAAAATATCAAAACTCAAAGAAATTGAAACATAAGGTTTATTCTGAGCAGTTATTCTTTATGCATATAAGGAGAACATTCTGATCCCAAAAAAAAACAAAGGACTGGATGCAGTGCTAATTTCCACAATATTGTAGCAAAACACTGGAACATTTGACAGAATCAGTGACTATAAAAACCCCAGCAGCAACGAAACAACAGTGCGTGCAGATCAAACCATGTAACTCAAAGCATCACTGTAATTGGGTAATAATGACAGCTCTGACCAGAGTGCATTAGAAGGTTCAAAAAGTAAATTAGCATAGAGTTACAGCCTTGTAGATGCATTGATACATGTAAGCTGGGCTTATGAAAAGTTTTTCTGTTGTTAAAACTAACTACAGGGACATTTTTATAAAAAATAATAAACTTCTGCTGAAACAGTATTAAAAAAAAAGCCTGGTCTGGACAGCTTCACTGGAGAATTCTACCAAACATTCAGAGAACAGCTCACATTAGTACTAGTAAAACTATTTCAGAGCATAGAGAAGGAAAGGATACTGGCGAATTCATTATATCGTTATATGAAGCCAGCATAACTCTGATACCAAAGCCAGGCAGACACCACAAAACAAAGAAAAGAAAATTACCGACCAATATCTCTCATGAATATAGATGCAAAAAATTCTCAACAAAATTCTAGCCAATAGAATTCAGCAACATATCAAAAAAAAAATACACTATGACCAAGTGGAATTCATATCAGGTATGCAAGGATGGTTCAACATTAGAAAATCAATCAACATAATTCACCACATAAATCGAATAAAAGAATCATATGATCATCTCAATCGACACAGAAAAGATATTTAATAAAGTCCAACACCTATTCCTGATTAAAAAAAAAAAATTCTCAATAAAATAGGAATAGAAGGGAAGCTCCTTAACATAATTAAGGGCACCTATACAAAACCAACAGCCTATGTCATTCTCAACGGAGAGAGGCTGAAAGTATTCCCCTTGAGAATGGAAATAAGACAAAACGATGACCTTTATCATGACTCTTATTTAACACTGTGCTGGAAGTCCTAGCTAGAGCAATAAGGCAAGAAGTAGAAATAAAGGGCATCCAAATTGGAAAGGAAGAAATAAAATTATCCCTTTTAACAGATTATATGATCCTAAACATAGAGAACCCCAAAGATTCCACAAGAAAACTACTGGAACTAATAGAAAGTTTCAGCAGAGTAGCAGGATGTAAGATCAACATACAAAAATCAGTTAGATTCCTATACACTAACAAAGAGAACGTTGAAATGGAAATCAGGAAAACAATATCACTTATAACAGCCACTAAAAAAGGGGCCAACTAAGATACACCTATTGGTCCTAGCAGGTCTGGAGCAAAGAAGAATGAAGAAAACCAAAGACGCAAGTAAATATTAGTCCAAAGGACTTATGGACCACATGAACCACAGCCTCCATCACCCTGAGCCCAGAAGAACTAAACGGTGCCCAGCTATCACCACCGTTGGCTTGACAGGGATCACAATAGAGGGTCCTGGGCAGAGCAGGAGAAAAATGTAGAACAAAATTCAAATTAATAAAAAAAAGACCAGACTTACTGGTCTGACGGTGACTACAGGAATCCCTGAGACTGGCCCCTGGACACCCTGCTAAGTCAGAACTGAAGCCACTCCCAAAGATCACCTTTCAGCCAATGACTAGAAAGGCCTATAAAACAAACAATAACACACTCGAGGAATATGTTTCTTAGGTCAATCAAGTATACGAGACGAAATGGGCAGCACCTGCCCAAAAGCAAAGACGAGAAGGCAGTAAGGGAGAGGAAAACTGAATGAATGGACACAGAGAAGCCAGGGTGGAAAGAGAAAGGAGGGAGAGTGCTGACACATTGCCAGGATTGCAATTAATGTCACAAAACAATTTATGCATAAGATTTTTGTGTGGAAAAACTAATTTGCACTGTAAACTTTCACCTAAAACACAATAAAATAAATAAATATGTAAGTGTAAAACAGTCTTAAATATGACAGTAAATATATAGTGGAAGTGAGTGGTGGAAAAAAAATTCTGATGAGCCAATTTTTTACCTGTTAATTTTTAAGAGTTTAAAAACATTTCCCCTGATTATTAATGCTAAAATTTAATCATAATCTATTCTTGTATGTCAGTATTCTAAAATGAGAAGATGCAACTAATTGTTATCCTTATCTACTTGATCACTGTTGCATAACTTGAATTTTATTATTTCAGAGACCTAGATTTAATAAATTGATAAAAATAGTAATTTTTAACCTATATTTGTTTGTTAAATTAATTTACAAACAGTTAAGTGGCAAAATGCCAAGAATGTAAATTGACCAAAGAATGAAATGAGTTTTGTAAAGAATGAAATTAGTCTCATATGAAGTGATACAAGTTTTCTGTATCAGATGTCAGTGATTGTTTAAATAAGGATGCCTTAAAGTTTCAATGGTGTTTTTATATTCCTGACTTTATAAAGCTATTTCATAGTACATTCTTTTAACACTTTTATGTGAAGAAGTATATCATCAGATCTAAAGGGGGTGCTCACACCTTTATTCACATTTCAGTTGGGTTTCTGCACTTTTCCTTCCTTCTGGTCTATGAGCCATTTCTCTCTTAACAGGGTGGCCAACAGTTCTTTTCAAGTATACTTAGAAAGCCAAAAGAGCCCTTTTCATAGTATTTATAAGGGGTGATGCTTCCATTTTTTTGTCCGAATTTTTTTCATTTCTTTTTATATTGATTTTATTATTTTCTTGTTGTTGTTGAGATATACACAGAAAAACATACACCAATTCAATAGTTTCTACACGTACCATTTAGTGACACTGATTACATTCTTCGAATTGTGTAACTATTCTCACCCTCCTTTTCTGAGTTGTTCCTCCTCCATTAACATAAATTCACTGCCCCCTAATGTTCCTAGGTAATCTTATAAATTGCTGTTGTCAGTTTGATCCCCTAAAGATAATTCTTAAAAGAGCACAATGCTGAAGGCAGACATTCTTTACTAGTTAAGCTAAACTATTGTTTGGTTTTAAGAAGACTTCAAGGGATTTTTTTTGGCTTAAGGTTTAAAGATTATCTCCAGGTAATAGTTTCAGAGGTTCATGGCTCCAGATACTGCTTCACAAATTGCTAGGTATGAAAGATTAGGAAGTAAGTCTAGTGGGCAAATTTTACCTCCCCAGCTGGACTTTGCCCTGAGGTCAGACTTCTGATATTTGCTGTTTTGAATAGAGGAGTTGCTAACAAGTACGAGCTGGTACAAGAGGAAAGTTAGAACCATGTCAAAGCTTAAGGCAAGAGAATTAGGACTCAATGAGAGACTGTAGCTAAAAGATGGGTCATCAGGGTTGCCCTCTTCTAAAGAAAAGGAAATAGCTGAACTGTCAGTGAAAAGACTTTATCATCCCACCAGTCACATGCAAATGGAAGCCAGTTTTCTCAACATCTTAAGGCCTACTGCCCCAATAGACAATGTGGAAGATTATCGAGTACTGGTACTTCATTATGTAAATACGTTGCCTCAATCAATTTTAAACGTACTGTTTGAACATGACTTGTATGTGTGCATTTTTTTTTTTTTACAAATAAAACCTATCATTTCTCCATCCCCGTTTCTGAAATTAACTCACTAAATGATGACGACTTTGATATTAAAATGACAAATTCAGTGAGACAGAGAGACAAAGAAAGAAAGCTCATTTCTGATGAGCTGTAATATCAACATAAAGTATTAGAAGCATAAGTATTGTTTCAGAGGAGAGTTAGAATTGAAAGGCACTATCTTGACTAGCAGGAGCCCTAGTGGTGCAGTGGTTAACAGCTATGTTGAGCTACAGCTGTTAACCAAAAGGTTGGCAGTTCAAATCTACCAGTCATTTCTTAGAAACCCTATGGGGCAGTTCTACCCTGTCCTATAGGGTCGCTATGAGTTGGAATTGAGTTGATGGCGATGATTTTTTTTTTTTATCTTGAATAACAAGGAAGAATGTATTGTTGTAGCTGCAACAGCCTATTTTCAACACCCTACCATTTACTTGCTGGCAGTGCACCTAAATTGTATCACCAGCAAATAGGTAAAAAATCAACCTTTACATAGTGCTAAGTCTATCAAGAAAAATTCGTTTAAACTTTTTTTTGGTTTCATTGCCTGTCACAGTATTTCCTCAAATTCTGACTCACCAAAGTCCAAAAAAATAATTAAAAATAATTATTTATAGTCTTTTTTTTTTTTTTGTACGGGAGCAGTGGAATGGAGAGGCACCCACTAGTTTTGTTTTCCAAACCACAAAAGTGTTAGCGTACATATCCTGGGATCGTCCATATCCTTGTCAATGAGATAGTTTGGTTGAGTCTGGGCTTTGAAAACAGATAGTCCTGGGTTGTAATCTTAATTCCAATACTTACTAGCTCAGTGATGTTGGGACTGACAATTAACCTCTAAGAGTCACATTGTTCTCACCTGGGAAGGTAATTAATAACAGTGATTGTACAGGATATTGTAAAAATTAATGATAATACACCCAATATTCCTAGCACATTGCTTGGCTCTAGTGAGAACTCAAGATTTCATAAATTCTTTGGGAGCTGGGGGTGGCTAAACAGCATTTGAGCTTAAAAGTGCTAACCCATGTATTATTGCAATGACTGCATTTCCTAGATTCTGGATTTTTTCTGGCAAGCCTGGAAGGGAATTTTGCCTACTTTTGTAGGCTTTCTGAAGACTCTTGCTTATTCTTTAGTTGTGCCAGAGGCAGTTAGGAAATATTTTACCAGCGTGGAAATTTGAGCCTTCAATAATGCGATAATGGCAACTAGCAATTCCCTTCTTCCAGCTCATCTTTTAGACACAAACAGAAGAGTTAGAGAAGTACATGTACTTCATTCATCACAGCTTCAGAGAAGCAGATTCCATCATGCTAGAAATAAAAAACGAGCATTCAACTCAAGGAGAAAGAGAGAAATCAATTACACCGGTGGCATGAAAGCATCATAACAAAGAAACGGAGAAGCACAGAATGAGATCTTCTATTTTCCTTAAGTTGAAGAAGCCAAGCTTCCATTCTTTATACTTGGAAAGAACATCAATGAGATTGATTGAAAAAAGCCAGTAGAAAGTTAAAATTCTATAGTATTTTTGCAGCTTGGCTGTAATTCATGCACACAATGGGCTATCACCTATGCGTTGTTCTATGAAAGAAAAAAAATTAATTAATTGCTTTCTTCCCATTCCTTCTCTTTCCTAAAAGCCTGATCAGTGATTTATCTTTAAACTTGCTGCAATGAGTAGTTTCATAATTGCTATTTTCTTCTTCTTTCTTTTTTTTTAAAGGAGATAAAATATTAACAAAGAAATTGTTGCTTTTCAAAGTTCTTGTTGGGAATGGCAGCTGTTGGAAAATTAGTAAAACTCACATCACAACTTTCTCTGGACAATCTACTGGGAGTCTAGATTATGCAGAGAGAAAATTATTATCTGTGTGGCTCAGTGTTTAGAACAATCAAGACAGAGTCGGGCCTACGAATTTTCAGCCTTAATCCGACTCATGGCAACCTCATGTGTGTCAGAGTAATGCTGTGCTCCATGAAGTTTTCAATGGCTAAGTTTTTGGAAATAGATTTCTAGGCCTTTCTTCTGAGGGACCTCTAGGTGGACTCAAACCTCCAACCTTTTGGTTAGCAGCCAAGCACGTGGACCAATCGCACCAAGCAGGGGCTCCATTGTGACTCTTACAGCTCCTAATTTCTTCATACCTCTCAAATGCCTATAGTTATTCCAGCTATTTATTTCCTTCCTCCAGTTCACCATCCCAAATCACCACTGGTGAACATTTTAACAACTACACTACCACCTTGTGTCAGGGCTGTCAATGCATTGACTACCACCAGGGATAAGGCTCTCATTGCCAGCCAAGGCTGAATGATCCAGCCCCCAAACCCTACCTTATTACCTGTTTTCTTCGATTAGTCATGGTACCAAGTATCACTGGTTGGATTCAAAGGAAGCAGACACTGGAATGGAATTTCAGGTGCAAGATGTTTATTAGGGATCAACACTTGTGAAAGAAAAAGTGGCGTTGGGTAGAAAGAGAAGTCAAACTGTGATGCAGGTCTGACAAAGCCAACCCAGTGGAAAGCTCTGGAGTCAACATTGACCATCACAGTTTTCCTGTGATGGATCAACATGGCTAGGTCTTTATATCTCTGCCTCATTTGGTCACCAGGTACTGATTAACCCAGAAAGAGTATGATGTTGGTGGGACAGGTCTCTGAAGGTGAGACAGATCCTGGAGGAGCTGACAGCTGAAAGCTGTCTGCTAACTGCGCTCTACAGTTGGGCTGCAAGTTCCTCCCTGAAGGGGACTGTGTGGTGTGTCTCCGTGTCTACAACGTGTTTACACTCAAGCAGGGAAGCCAATATCAAATACTCTCTCCAGCATATTTTGTGCCCAGTATTTAATACGTTTACATTTAGACATTACATAGTCTAAATAAGAGTAAGAACCAGATTACTTGGTTTTTCCAATCTTCACCTTCTGGTAAGTCACATAATATCACTGGACCTCAGTTTTTGTGTCCGTGTTTGCTTATTTCTTATCTCTAAAATGGTGAGGCTATCTAGCCTATGCAGACCTTGGTGGGTAGTTGTGACAATCATATGACTAAAAACAAATTTTAAACACAGATACACACTTTGAAAATGACAAAGCCCTATACCAATGTAAATGTTAATGAAAATGACAATTTTCCTTTTAATAATTTCTATGGCTGAGTATCTAGAGATTATATGTTCACTCAACAATTTTTACTTCTGCGCCTCTGCTTTGGGAAGAGAGATTTGGGAAGCAAAGTTGGAAGTGAGAGGGGAGGTTATAAGCTTTTTCTCCTATCAGACACTCCTTTCCATGAACAAGAGGACATATACCCCTGAAACTGAACCTGGGCCAAAAGTGTCCATGTTTCCCTGAATGAGTTATGGAGGAAGTGACTGTGGGCCTCCTGTTTGCTAGCCAGTCCCTCTCCATAACTCAGAAAGCCCTGGCTCAGTTAGCATCATTCATTTGTGCCAATAAAGCCCAGTGCATCCCACCCCAGAATTCTTTTAGCTGTCATAAAGGGACTCAGGTACCTTTGAATTCTGTATGCTGGCAACAAGTCTAGCGCAATAGCCAAGCCCACGGTCCCCTTAGTGATTTTAAGTCATTCTGCAGCATCACAGGGACCCCTTCAATACGACCATTTAGCTGTCACTTATGTCAGCAGAGGCAAGCTAAGGGATGACAAATGATGGAGTCACCAAAAATAACACAGGCCAGCATACTCCCTGCCAACTCTTTCTCTGCAAATGCAGATCTTATGCTGCATTAACATGGTGAAGTCGTAGGCAACACTGTCAATAAAACTTTCCTGGCAGACATTTTCTCTCAACCAAGATCACCACTTGCTTGGCTCACAAAGCCAGAGTAGCTGCTTACAAAAGCCCTGCAAGGGATGCTAGTCTTCTTGAAGAAGTGGGATAAAGGGCAACCATCCAGTGCCCCAGTTGTTAGTAGAGAGAAGCTAGACTCCCCTAGGTAACCCCTAATTTGTGTAGGAGTTGGGACTGCTGCCCTTGCTGGTACCATAGAGTCAGACACGTGAACTTGATGTTCCTGGTCACAATGTGTACTTAATCCAAGCTGTAAAGCTGGGTGACCTTTTTTTGTTTTTTGGGTTTTTTTTGCAATATTGAAGGATTCTATTGGTAAAAAATTGAATGATGCAGGAAACATCAAAAGAAAATGGAAGGCTATACAGTGACTGTACCAAAAAGAACTAGACAACATTCAACCATTTCAGGAGATAACATATGATCAAGAACCACTAGTACTGAAGGAAGAAACTCAAGCTGCACTGAAGGCAGTGGTAAAAAACAAGGCTCCAGGAATTGAAGAAATATCAATTGAGATAGATGTACACACATATGTATACACACACACACACACACACACACACACACACTCACATATACGCATACATATACATGGATTTTCCTCTTTTTTATAGCTGCATAGTATTCAATTGTGTGGTTTCAACCATAGTTTATTCAGCTGCTATTGGATGAATTGGTATTTAGGTGATTTTCAATATTTTTCTATTACAAACAATACTGCAATGAATAGCCTTATGTGTATATATTTTCACATCATGAGGGTAGGTGTGTATCTTCAGGGTAAATTCCTGGAAGTGGAATTGCTGAGTTAAAAAGTAAATACATATGTAGTTTTGCTAGTGATTGCCAAATTCCTCTCCATAAGGATTGAACCAATTTGCATTCTCACTAGCAATGTATGAGCGTGTCTGTTTCCTCACAGCCTTGCCAACAGAATATGTTATACTTTTTAATTTTTACCAATCTCATAGTGAAAAATGGCATTTTAGTATAGTTTTAATTGTAATTTATCTTCTCATGAGTGAGGCTGAACATCTTTTCAAATATTTAAAGGTCATTTTTGTATCTTTCTTGTGAGGTATCTGTTCACGTCTTTTGTCCATTTTTTTTTTTTAAAGAAGGACATTTTAGTGGAGTTTTCTGTCTCTAAAATAAAATTTAAGTGTGTATTTTGTTGGACACATTCCAAATGCCAAGCACAGTTTGAGGTGCTGAGGATAAAAAAAAAATGAACAAAATTACTTGCAAAGTGTTTACTCAGCATAAATGTATTTGAAATTGAAAATATAAACAAGATTTTAGTCCCTAGTTGATTATTCTGCAAGTTTGAAATAATTTCCCAAAACTTCAAAATCCTATAGATTAATTCACACTTACCCAAACATATTTTAAGTAAACATTCACTTGTAACTTTTTCTAGAAAAGCCAAAAGGGTGATGCCAAGGAACTAAACAATCGCTTTGGGCAGCAGCGTATTGGAGGGCTAGGCCAAAACAGGACAGAAAATTTTCAAAAAGGCATGCAGATGTTGTTTGTAGACATTAACATAACTTTTTAATTTTTTATTTTCTCATACTGTTATACATCTTCAGAATGATCCATGTAGCAGACAACTCTGGACAGACCGATCTTTCCTCTCAATGTGTAACACACTGCAGTTTTCCACAATGCTGGCATCAAGCCTTGTATAACCTGGGTGACCTTTTGACCTAAGATGCCTTTTCTCCATTTCTGCAAGTTCACAATCTCCCCCACATTCATTCCTTGGACCACCTCACTTACCACTCACTTTATTCCAGACACACTGGCCTCTGTCAGTCTCCAAACACACCAACCAGCTCTTGTGTTAGGATTTTCAATATTACATCTTTCTCTGGTTGAAATGCTCTTCTCCAAGTTACTAATATGGAAAGGATCCAAGCAATAGCTGGAGAGATACAGGACTAGGGTTGTGGGAGAAGGAATCAAAAGAAAAAGATGGAGAGAAGAGAAATCCTAGACACTACTTTGTACATTTGAGATTCCCAATAAATATTCACTCATTTTTGTTTTTCATTTAATCTCAGCACATACAAACAACAAGACTCCAATCTTCCCAGGAGAAGGAGGTTCTGAAGGCTTTGAATAGGCTCTTTTCACGTGATGGGAGATGAACTTGCTGTGGGTCCACCACATTTCATGGTGACAGAATGAAAAGTGGTACTTGTGGGGCTGGATGCTGAGCAAGAGAATGATTTAGAGCATCTCTGCGATGATGTTTTGCCATTTTAAAAGGGTTTGATGTTGGTTCTTTAGAGCAGTAGTTTTATAACCTTTTAAAAAGTCAGCACTGAACCCTTCCATCATAAGGAACCTCTGTAGAAAACTAATACAGAAAACACACAAAGCAGAGCTTCTTACGTTGAAGCAATTTTGTGGTGCCTGAGCCCTGGCCACCAGATTTCCTCTCAGACCCTCCAGCTGTGGCAGTACCCAAGGCTGGAAAAGCTCTCAGTGTGATATCCACAGAGCAGAGGCTACAAACTGGCATCCTGAGGGCTGTGTCTGGAACATAGATGTATCTGATGGGGGTCTTAAAAAAACTTGAGTCAGTATTTAAAAAATGAGATAATTTACATTTAAAAATTTAGTTTTCTATCTTCTCTTGAATAATTTGAAGTTCAGTCAATATGGAGCCTGAATTCCCACATAATAACATAGCTTAGAAAAGAGTAGAAGCTACCCCTTTTATCTTGTGTATTTAAAAAACTATTATTATTAAAAACATTTCCTTAGCATTTTTTAAAATTGTGAAACAATTACAAGTATACAGAAAAGCTGGAAGACCTTTATTTTTCCTGAACTGTTACAGAGTAGGTTGCTAACCTGATGCTCCATCGTTCCTGAACACTTTAGGGTGTATTTTGTACAAATAAGGACATTATCCTACATAAACACAATGCCGTTGTTAATTGCCACTGAGCCAGCTCCAACTCAGACTTACGATTTCTTATTTTATTAAGTTGGTTATAACTCATTGCTATCATTATTTATACTTAGATGGTTCCCTACTAGCCCAGTAGGAGCCTCTTCAAGTTGGTTTCTGTGTCCTTCTGACATGTTCCCGTTATTCTTTGAACATTTCCCTGATTTCTGGTAAAAAAGATATTCCAGGCTTATCTTGCACTTGCCCTACCTTAGACCTGGAATCATCCATTTCCTCAAGGAGTAGTGGTTCCTTTTAAAGAAGAACAGTAGTTAGAAACCAAGATCTTGGTGCTAGGCGTGGTCATTGCTATTGGGTGCTATTGCACCCAGGACCTCTTAATGGACAGAGCTAGGGAATACAAGTCAATCATATTTCTCTATCTATCGCTACATATTTAAAAGCATGGGTTCACGCTAATGTTACCAATTTAATACAAATTCAATACCACAGAGCACATTCTAGTTTTGTCCCTTTTCATATTTGCACCACCATTTAAGCCTGCCTTCCAAATACTATCAACCAAACTCCATTTATGTTCAAAACAATATGCATTTTGCCACAGTCTCAGTGAATGTCCAGAGCTCCTCTGTGGATAGTCAAGCTAAGGCTTCTTTAGAAATATCAATAATAAAACCAAAAGCCAAACCCATTGCTGTCGAGTCAATTCCAACTCATAGTGACCCTATAGGCCAGAGTAGAACTGCCTCATAGGGCTTCCAAGGAGCAGCTGGTGGATTTGAACTGCCAACCTTTTGGTTAGCAGCTGAGCTCGTAACCACTTCTCCACCAGGGCTCCAATAATAATATCTGGCAACTAACTATTAGAAATTGTTTAATTTAATTGTTTTAGGTTACTATTGTGTGCAAGAAACCATTGACCAATTAGTTGGAAAGAGCTTAGGATTCAAACAAATAGATGTCAATATTCTCTAATGGCAACCAAAGCAATAACAATAAATAATAAGGATACATATTACTTGATCAACCGTTATAAGTCAGATACTGAGTGCTTTACATGCCTTTCCTTACTTAATCCTCACAATAAACTTCAGGGATAGGCATTTTTATTTTCATGTTACATGGGAGTAACTGAAAATCCCACCACCTGTCAATTCGTCATACTGTGGTGGCTTGCGTGTTGATATGATACTCAAAGCTATGACACTGGTATTTCAATTGCCAGCTGGGTCACTCATGGTAGACAGGTTTCAGCAGAGCTTCCGGCCTAAGACAGACTAGGCAGAAAGACCTGGTGATCTACTTCTGAAAATTAGCCTATGAAAACCTTATGGCTCACAACAGAATACTGTCAGACATAGTGCTGGAAGGTGGGCAGGCACTCAACATTGGATTCAAATATATCAAGGATCATAAAGATGGCACAGGATTGGGCAAGGTTTTGTTCAGTTGCACATGGTGTCATCATGAGTCAGAGCTGGCTCAACAACAATAACAACAACTGAAAATCAGAAGAGATAAATAACCTGCTCAAGACTTGATAGCTGACAAGTGGTAAAGCCTGATCTTGAATCCATTTGTGTCTGTCCCCAAATTCCTTACTCTTAACCAATATGCTTTAGTGTGCTAATTGATCCCAGCCCCTCTGAGTGAATTGGCCCTCTTTGGATGCTTCAGGTGGGCAGGGAATGAAGCTAATTACTACCACAATTACCAGCAATTAAGCAATTTGCAAAACCAACAAGGAAAATGTGACCTGCCATCTCTCACCCAATTTTCTCATGATTTTTATCAGCAACTAGGTGAAGAGAGTTAGACATTCACTTGTGCTTATAGTGACCACTAACTCACTAGATTCCTTTTATTTATTATCCACCTCACCATGTAATTTAATTGTTATAGATACTGTTGTAGTTAGGTGCCACCGACTCATAGTGATCCCATGTGACAGAGTAAAGCTGCCCCATAGGGTTTCCTAGAGTGTCATCTTTGTGGGAACAGATCCCTAGGTCTTTCTCTCACAGAGCCTCTGGGTGGATGCAAACCGTCAACCTTTCAGTTAGCAGTTGAGTGCTTAACCATTGTGTCGCCTCTACCAAACCTACTTGCTCTTTCCTCTCTTTGTGGTCTCAAGAATAAGAAATCCGCAGTCTCTTTCTTTTTTTCAGTTTTGCGTTGTGAAACACATGTTGCAGAGACATGACATTCTAGTTCTACTGGTTCAGTATCATTAAATGATCACATTTAGTAACATATATACAACAATCAAGGAATATTTCCCATGCATATCTGGAACCTAACAACTGCTCCTTATAGCCTAGTAGTCAAGGTATGGACTCTTGGACCAGACTGCTAGGCATTGAATCTGACTAACTACAAAACATTTAGAACAGTGCCTGCACATAGTAAGCCCTGAAGGAATGTGATTATCATTACTGTTACAATTAAGTATAATAGCCACATTAAATAGCACTATTATTTATTTCAAGCAATAAAGTTTCTTTCTGGTTAGTACTTCTCTTTGTCTTGGAGTTCTACCCAAAAGAGAAAGGAGAATTTTGCTCCAAGGAAAACTATTTTCCAAATCTTCAATTATTCCCTGGACATCTGGATTTTGTTTATTTATTTATTTTTCTATTACTATTTCCCAAGTAATTATGTACTTGAATAACAGAGACATAAGTTCACTCACTTATATTAAAAATTACTAAGGGTAAATTTTTATAAGATTTTTGCTTGTTCTACTTCATTTGCGGGTTTCAAAAAAATTGTGAGCCTTGCTAGAAGACTTGTTTCCAAAGCTAATTCCCAAACTAGGTAAAATTTGCTTTTGTGTGAATACTCATACTCACTTTAACAGCAGACAACTAAAATCAAATGACATCAACAGTTATATAGTGCCCACAGTATACTAGGTGCTGCACTAAGCCCTTCATATTTATTACCTTATTTACTCCTAAGAAGGACCATGAGAGATGTTTATGAATACCTTTATTTTATGATGAAGCAATTGAAATTCCAAATAGTTAAGTAACTTCCTCAAAGTCACATGGAGGAGTTGAATTTAAAATCAAGCCTCCCTTACGCTAAGGCCTATGTTCCTGTAATCACACCACACTGCCTCTAATTTCTAAACATGAAACTATAGGCTGCAGCCTATAGGGAAGAGAGGTAGTTCTTGAGAGAGAGGGCCATTCTCCTGACACTAAAATTATGTTACTGATGTCTACCACCTATTTTAAGGATCCCTGGTGGAACAATGGTTAAGCACTCCGCTACTAACCAAAAGGTCAGCGGTTCGAACCCACCAGCGGCTCCATGGGAGAAAGATCCGGTGTTCTGTGTAGGAAACCCTACGTGGCCGTTCTATTCTGTCTTACAGGGTTGCTATGAGCCGGAATCGACTCAATGGCACCCAACAAGATCACCTATCTTAGTTACAAGTAAAGCTGGCCTTTACCCTCATTGCTGGCCTGATGAAGGAGAGAAAGAAGAGTTTTACAAGGACTTCAGGAGCTTCAAAATGAGAGGATAGGATGCTGAACTAACCGTATAGGCTCACAGGAGCACAGTTCTATTTTGACACATACGGGATTACCAGGAGTCGGAGTTGACTCTACCGCAACTGGTTTTTAGATTTACACAAAAAAAAAAGAGGAATGATGATGAAGAGGAAGAGAATGATGATGATACAAGGCTTTTTCCCCCTCAATTCAGTGATGACATTGGTAATTTAATAATAGGTAATTTACGGGAAAAAAAGAAACACTGAGATATGTACCTGAAATATGCAAATTGACTGGAGAATGTATCACGATTTCAGAAACATTCAAGTGTGAATCCTAGAATGCAGGGACTATTGTAATAGAACTCCCACCCCCGCCCCATCTTGTCCTTATTATTTTCCAAGGTCATTGGGGATAAGGATAGTAATGATCAAATGAATTCACTGACTGTACCAAAAACCCAAACCTGTTGCCACTGTGTTGATTCTGACCCATAGTGACCCTATAGGGCAGAGTAGAACTGCCCCATAGGGTTTCCAAGGAGCGGCTAGTGAATTCGAATTGCCAAACTTTTGGTTAGCAACCATAGTTGGTAACCACTGCACCACCAAGGCTCCTGTACTATAGAGCTTTGATATTCTTGTAGGTCAACCAGCTGTGCTTTTGTTAATAACTTGTTCTCATGTTCTGTTTGGCTGAGGACGTTATATGAAATGTTTTTGTGTTTAGTTTACAATTAAATGCAAGAGCAAATAAGGAAAAGATCGTGAAATCCAAAAATAGAATTAGAATAAAAATATATGCAACCACCCATATCACCATCACCCCCTAAACATAAAACACAGCACCGTGTGAATTTTACTCACTGCTTAATAATTTCTACTCCATCTACTTCTCAAAATAGTTTAAAGCAGTGTAAAAGTTGTAAAGACTGATCCTTAATAAATAACCAAAAAAACAGAACCAAATCTGTTGCCTTTGAGTCAATTCCAACTCATGGAGACCACGTGTTACAGGGTAGAATTGCTCCTTAGGGTTTTCTTGGCTGTATTGTTTATGGAAGCAGATTGCCAGGCCTTTCTTCTATGGCACCACTGCGAGGCTTTGAACTGTCAACCTTCAGGCTAGCAGTCCAGTGCAATGTGTTTGTGCCACCCAGGGACTGTAATCAATAATAGCCTCACATATTTTCCAGGAGAAAGTGTATGGTTAGGGGAAAAAGATAGTCCAGATTCAAGAGGATTGGGGTTAAAACCCAGCTCCTCCTCTTACTAGCTATCAATCTTTAGAAGGACGCATAAGATCGCTAAGCTTCTAGCTCTAGAAGAGAAAAAAATAAACCTGAAGGATTATCTTGAGGATTAAAGAAAATTGTGTATATGAAGCAACTCATACATATTGAGTATATAACAGAATAATAATAAAAGATAATTATTTTAAGTTTCTATTAATGGTGGTGGAATAATATGGAAAATGTTAGTGGTAATGGTTGAACAACATGATGAATGTAATCAATGCCACTGAATTGTACATGTAAAAATTGTTGAATTGCAAATGTTGTGTTATATATATATTCTACCACAATAATAATAAAAAAGATAATGATTACATAATACTTAGTATGTACCCAGAAATTTTCTAAGTGTGTTACATGTTAGCTTATTTGCCTCTCAAAAACCCTGTGAAGGAAGAATTATTACCCCCATTTTTATATCCTTGTATTTCTTTTTAAACTTTTGCTTTGAAATAATTTCAGATTTACAGAAGACTGAAAAAGATAGTAAAGGGTTCCCATATACCCTTTATCCAGCTTCCCCTAATGTTACCATCTTACACAATCTTGGTATACTTACCAAAACTAAGAAATTAACACTAGTGCAATACTATTAATGAAACAAACTTCATGTGAATTTCCCTAGCTATTCTGCTTATGTATTTTTCTGTCTCAGGATCCAATCCAGGATAGCACACTGAATTTTATTATCATGACTCCAAAAATTCTTCTCCAGTCTGTAACAGTTTCTTAGTCTTTCCTAGCCTTTCATGATCTTGATACTTTTGAAGAGTAGTGGTCAGATATTTTGTTGAATGTCCCTAAGTTTGGAATTGTCTAATTTTTTTTTTTTTTTATGATTTTGGATTTTGGGGACGAAACCTACTGAGGTAATGTGTTCTTCCTATTTTATCATAACTTCAAGAATAAAATAGTTATGAGTCCATGTTATTGTTCTTAGGTGTCATAGAGTTGATTTTGACTCATAACAACCCCAGATGACAGAGTAGAAATGTCCCATAGGATTTTCTAGGCTGTAATTTTTACTGGAGCAGATCACCAGGTCTTTCTCCCATGGAGCTGCTGGGTAAGTTCAAACTGCCAACCTTGCAGTTAGCAGCTGAGTGCTTAACCATTGTGCCACCAGGGCTCCTTTATTGCTATAAATAAATCATTAAATGAATAAAAAAATGAGGAAAAATGGACAAATCTTCTTTATAGAAGAACTCAAATTAATACACAAAGAATGAGAAAAGTTGAAAATACCATTGTAACAAAACAGCAATAATTGCTGCAGATTAGAAACATTGATGCATGCTAAAATTCATGTGCAAAATTTTAAGGAGAAACAGGATATTTGCATAGTCTCAAAATCTCTCCCCTTCCTAGAATATTTATTAATTACTGTGGTGGCTTTCCCATATGTCCACAAATCCTTTATACTCCTCCCTCTTGGAAGTGGAACTTAATTTCTCTCTCCTTGATTGTGAGCTGGACTTAGTAACTCTCTTCAAATGGATAGAGCATGAAAAGGGAAATACAGTAACTTTATAGTGAAGAAACTGGGCAGACATCACCTTGACCAAGTACTCAAAGTTAATGTTACCAGTAATATACAGTGAAACCTGTGAGAGCCGGAACTCCACAGGATTGCCTTGTTTTTCCGGATCTATCAAGTTTCCCACCTTTGATAGGGTGTAGTCTTACCACTTTTCTATCACTTGTTTCTGTGGAAAATATTTTGATTTTCCTTTTCTGACAGGTTTCCACCTTACACAGGTTCTGGCTTTTGCAGGTTTTACTGTATCATTGTAAGATCATGTATAGTCAGTTCTGCTCTCATACAACATACACATTCTTAAAATCAGTGAGCTACGCGAAATCATGTAGTAAAAATCACAGGGCTTATGGAAAAAATAAGGTTAAGGCACAGCACTCAAAAACTTAACATGTGGCCCGTTAAAACAAAAAGATAGGAACCTAACAACAACTGTAGCCCCATTTTACACATGTCAAATGGTTAAGATGTACATAAATACTACAATAACTACGGGACTTTACCTTGAAAGAGACCTGAAGTTTGCCAGTGGAAGTGGGCATAGGAAGGCTTGCAGCTTGTAAGCTATTGTGAGGTAGTGGAGGAGGGTTATCTGAAATCAGACAGAACGCTGTAATACCAGATGTGGATGAGTGTGGCTTGTTATCACGCAATGAACTGCAGTAGCTGTTGGTATTTGAAGTCTGTGTGTATATGTGTGCATGCACTGTGTTTTCTGTATTCCTACTTGGCTGGGCTCAACTGGGGGCAGTTTTCTGATTTCACTTAAAGTTTCTTATAAAATGACTCAATCAAATGAGACATTTGTGTTATGCTCAAATTGTTTCCTAATTAATCACATTAGTACAAATTCACATTTTCACAACAAGCATTACGGCAAAAAATTGACTATAAGAGGAATCTGAATTTATTTGCCGTTTACTTTATATGGATAATTTTAACATCTATTTTATGGTAAAGATGTCACTTTAAGGACCAAGGTGCACCTGACCCAAGCCATGGTTTTTTCAATTGCCTCATATGCATGTGAAAGCTGGGCAATGAATAAGGAAGACCAAAGAAGAATTGACGCCTTTGAGTTAGGGTGTTCATGAAGAATATTGAATATACCATGGGCTGCCAAAAGGACACATAAATCTGTCTTGGAAGAAATATAGCCAGAATCCTCCTTGGAAGCAGGATGGCGAAACTTTGTCTCACATACTTTGGATATGTTATCAGGAGGGACAAGTCCCCGGAGAAGGACATCATGCTTGATAAAGTAGAGGGTCAGTGAAGAAGAAGAAGACCCTCCACAAGATGGATTGACACTGTGGCTACAATGGGTTCAAGCAGAACAACAATCTTGAGAATGCTGCAGGACCAGCCAGTGTTTCATTCTGTCGCACACAGGGTCGCTGTGAGTCGGAACTGACTTGACGGCACCTAACAACAACAACAATTTTATGGTTAAGATTTGGATAATTTTAACATCTATTTTATGGTAAAGACTTGGAAAAAGAGAATCTTAGAATGGCATTAGGATAAGTCAAAATAGTTTAAAAAGAGTGCAATAATGTCCATTAACAGAGAAGACTCACAAGGTCAGTGGATACGTTCCACACCATCTTTGCCTTAGTACTATTCCTGGAACAGTTTATACCCATGATCACTCTTTCAAGGGCTATCAATTTAACATGCAGAAAAATGGAAGCAGAGTAATCGCTTCTGCAATGCAGGTACAATCTGCCTGATAAATATCTACTGCAGAAGGAACTTCTGCACAAGAAAAATGTGAGGAAAGAGCAACCACATCGAAAATATTACTGAATTTGTACCTAATGGAATATACAATATGTAAAGGAATTTACATGATAGAAGGGAGCATATGAGATGATTCACTGCTATAGATCTAGGAGCCATTAACAGACACTGTAGGCTAGCGCATTAATTTCCCAACCAATCAAGGAATAGAAATTTATATATATAAACAAAAGGAAGCAGTAGCCATTTAAACTTTTTTGAGTTTTGATTTCTGTACAGACCTCTGACAGTTTCCTTTCTCTCCCTTCCAGCTGGTTTCAGTGGCCCTCTCGTCTCTTCAGGCTTCTGACAAGTGATGAGGCTCACTATTCTTGACAGCCCTCAAGCTTGGATCTTCCTGAACAAAGTAAGGCTTTAGCTGAACAAGTGGATTTCACATTAGAACGTCCTCTGGTAGTGATGCCAGTTTCGGGAAAAATCAGAGAGTGTAACTGTTCTTTCAGTGTCCTGCACCATCTCTCTAATACTTGAGAATTCCCCTAGAAAAAGACATGTTTCATTCCGGGTTTAAGTCACAGCCCATCTTTGTGCTAGCAATTTTTTTTCTTTTTTTATACTTCAGGTGAAGGCTTACAGAACAAATAGTTTCTCATGAAACAATACTACAGGTATTGTTTTATGACATTGGTTAACAACCCCACAACATGTCAACCCTCTCCCTTCTCAACCTTTTCTGTTTTTGGTGAAAATACATAGCCACAGATACACCATTTCAAAAATTTCTACATGCACAGTTCAGTGACATCGACTACTGTGGGGATATATGCCATTTAAACATGGCTACACTATTGACAACTGCAGCCCCCACAGGCCTCTATGCTGTATAGGACATGTTGGAGACTTGTCAGCGATAAGAAAGAGATTAGGCATGACTTGTTTTCCCAAACCTATTGTCCTCTTACTGATTGGCTTGTTTACTTGAATTCCTTCTCCCTTGTCCGAAACTTATTGTTATTCAACAAAAGCCCATTGTTCTGTTATTTGCTTCACTGCTTGCTGTATTGACTATAAATAAACTCCTGGGACTGGAGCCCGGGGTCGACTCCTCAGAGTGACCCTCCCGGCCCCACTTCTCTGTAAGAGTTGTGTTTGGCTACTGTCTTCGCCACCCCGACAACCGTCGCCGCTGCAACAGACTACACTCTTCCAATTGTGCTGCTATTCTCACTTTAGATGAAGGCTTACAAAACAAAATAGTTTCTCATTTAACAGTTAGTACACACGTTGCACTATGACAATGGTTAAGAAACTCACAACACATCAACACTATCCTTACTCAACCTTGGGTTCCCTATCACCAGCTTTCCTGTCCCCTTCTGCCTTCTGGACCTTGTCCCTGGACTGCTGTGCCTTATTAGTCCCATTTGGTTTTATGGGGCTGTCCAATCCCCGGCTGAACTGTGAACCTCAGAAGTGACTTCACCACTAAGCTAAAAGGTGTCTGGGGGCCATACTCGCAGGGTTTCTCCAGTCTCCTTTAGGCCAGTAATTCTGGTCTTTTTTGTGTAAGTTAGAATTTTGTTCTACATCCTTCTCCAGCTCTGTCCAAAAGCCTCTGTTGTGATCCCAGTCAGAGCAGTCAGTGGTGGTAGCCGGGCACCATCTAGTTGTACTGGACTCAGCCTGGTGGAGACCATAGTAGCTGTGGTCCGTTAGTCCTTCGGACTAATCTTTTCCTTGTATCCTGTTCTCTTCATTCTCCCTTGCTCCCGAAGGGATGAGACGAGTGGAGTATCTTAGATGGCTGCTCACAGGCTTTTAAGAACCCAGATGCTACTTACCAAGGTAGAATGTAGAACACTGTCTTTATAAACTGTGTTATGACAATTGAGCTAGATGTTCCCTGAGACCATGGTCCCCACAACCCTCCACCCAGCAATTCAGTCCCTCAGGGAGTTTGGATGTGTCTATGGAGCTTCCATGACCTTTCCTTGTACAAGTTGTGCTGGTTTCCCCTGTATTGTGTACTGTCTCACCCTTCACCCAAGATACCACTTACCTATTGCCTATTTAGTATTTCCCCCACCCACCCCTCCCATCCCTGGTAACCAACAAAGATTGTTACATTTTGCGTGTGAACTTTTTCACGGGTTTTTACAATAGAGGTCTCATACAATATTTGTCCTTTTGTGATTGACTTATTTCACTCAGCATAATGTCCTCCAGTTTCATCCATGTTATGAGATGCTTCACAGATTCACCATTGTTCTTTCTCGTTGCATAGTACTCCATTGAGTATATGTACCATAGTTTGTTTATCTATTCATCTGTTGATGGGCATCTAGGTTGTTTCCATCGTTTTGCTATTGTGAACAATGCTGCCATGAACATAGGTGTGCATATGTCTATTCGAGTGACGACTCTTATTTCTCTAGGATATATTCCTAGGAGTGGGATTGCTGGATCAAATGGTATGTCTATTTCTAGCTATCTGAGGAAGCGCCATATCATTTTCCAAAATGGTTATATCATTTTGCATTACCACCAGCAGTGCAGAAGAGTTCCAATCTCCCGACAGCCCCTCCAACAATTGTCATTTCCAGCTTTTTTGATTCATGCCAGTATTGCCGGGTGAGATGGTATCTCATTGTGGTTTTAATTTGCATTTCTTTAATGGCTAGTGATCACGAGCATTTCCTCATGTGTCTCTTGGCCATTTGAATGTCTTCTTTGGTAAGTGTCTATTCATTTCCTTTGCCCATTTTTTAATAGGATTACTTGTCTTTTTGATGTAGATGTGTTGGAGTTTCTTGTAGATTACGGAGATTAGACCTTTATCTGGCTTGTGCTATCCGAAAATTTTTTCCCAGTCTGTAGGTTCACTTTTTACTCTTTTGGTGAAGTCTTTTGAAGAGCATAGGTGTTTGATTTTTAGAAGATCCCAGTTATCTACCTTATCTTCTGGGGTTTGTGTGTTGATGGCTATGGTTTGTATCCTGTTAATGCCATGTATTAAGGCCTGTAGTGTTAGTCCTATTTTTTCTTCTATGAACTTTATAGTCTTAGGCTTTATATTCAGGTTTTTGATTCATTTTGAAGTAGTTTTTGTATACGGCGTGAGGTATGGGTCCTGTTTCATTTTTTTGCAAATGGATATCCAGTTTTGCCAGCACCATTTGTTAAAAAGGCTGTCTTTTCCCCATTTGATGGACTTTGGGCCCTTGTCGAAGATCAGGTAACAGTAGGTGGATGGATTTACATCTGGGTTCTCAATTCCGTTCCATTGGTCAATGCATCTGTCGTTGTACCAGTACCAGGCTGTTTTGACTACTGTAGCTGTATAGTAGATTCTGAAGTCAGGTAGTGTGAGTCCTCCAACTTTACTCTTCTTCAGTAGTGCTTTACTTATACGGGGCTTCTTCTGTTTCCATATAAAGTTAATGATTAGTTTTTCCATCTCTTTGAAGAATGTTGTTGGTATTTGGATCGGGATTGCGTGGTATTTGTAAATTACTTTGGGTAGAATTGTCATTTTCACAATGTTGAGTCTACCTACCCATGAGCATGGTATGTTTGTCCATTTATGTAGATCCCTTTGAGTTTCTTGCACTAGTGTTTTGTAGTTTTCTTTGAATAGGTCTTTTACATCCCTGGTTAGATTTATTCCCAAGTATTTTATCTTTTTAGGGGCTATTATAAATGGTATTGTTTTCCTGATTTCCTTTTCATCATTCTCCTTATTGGTGTATAGGAATCCAACTGATTTTTGTGTGCTTATCTTGTATCCTGCTACTCTGCTGAATCTTTCTATTAGTTCCAGTAGATTTCTCGTGGAGTCTTTAGGGTTTTCTATGTATAGTATCATGTCATCTGCAAACAGGGACAGCTTAACTTCTTCATTACCAATTTGGATGCCCTTTATTTCTTTTTCTTACCTTATTGCTCTAGCTAGAACTTCCAGCACAATGTTAAATAGGAGTGGTGATAAAGGGCATCCTTGTCTTGTTCCTGTTCTCAAGGGGAATGTTTTCAGCCTCTCTCCATTAAGAATGATGTTGGCCCTTTGTTTTGCATAGATGCCCTTTATTATTTTGAGAAATTTCTCTTGTATACCTATTTTATTGAGAGTTTTTATCAGGAATGGGTGTTGGACTTTGCCAAATGCCTTTTCTGCATCAGCTGAGATGATCATGTGATTCTTTTCTTTCCTTTTATTTACATGGTGGATTCCCTTGATTGATTTTCTAATTTTGAACCATCCTTGCATACCTGGTATGAATCCTACTTGGTTGTGGTGTATTATTTTTTTGATATGATGCTGAGTTCTATTGGCTAGAATTTTGTTAAGAATTTTTGCAACTATATTCATGAGAGATATTGGTCTGTAATCTTTTTCTGTGACGTCTTTGCCTGGTTTTAGTATCAGTGTTATCCTGGCTTCATAGAATGAATTTGGAAGTGTTGCTTCCTTTTCTATGCTCTGAAATCTCTTGAGTAGTACTGGTACAACCTCTTCTGTAAATGTTTTGTAGAATTGTCCAGTGAAGCCATCTGGGTCAGGGCTTTTTTTGGTTGGGAGTTTTTTTTTTATTAAATTTTCTTTGTCTTCTCTTGTTATGGGTCCGTTCAGATTTTCAACATCACTTTGTTGTAGTTTGGGTAGGTAGTGTGCTTCTAGAAATTCATCCATTTCCTCTAGGTTTTCAGATTTGTTGGAGTATAGTTTTTCATAATATTCTGTTATGATACTTTTTATTTCAGTTGGGTCTGTTGTAATGTTGCCCATTTCATTTCTTATTTGGGTTATTTGCGTTCTCTCCTGTTTTTCTTTTGTCAGTCTGGCCAGGGGTTTGTCAATTTTCTTGATTCTTTCCAAGAACCAACTTTTGGTTTTGTTGATTCTTTCTATTGTTTTTCTGTTCTCTATTTCATTTATTTCTGCTCTGATCTTTACTATTTCCTTTCTTCCGGTGGCTGTTGGCTTTTTTTGCTGTTCTCTTTCTATTTGTTTGAGTTCTGTAGTTAATGTTTTGGTTTTGTCCCTTTCTTCTTTTTTGATGTGTGTATCTATTGCTGTAAATTGTCCTCTAGGACTACCTTTGCTGTGTCCCAAAGGTTTTGGTATGATGTGTTTTCATTCTCATTTGATTTTAGGAATTTTTTTTATTCCATCTCTGATTTCCTCCACCACCCAGTGATGTGTAAGCAGGGTATTAGTCAGTTTCCCTGGAATTGATGTTTTTTCCTTTCTTTTTCTGTTATTAATCTCTACCTTGATGGCATTGTGGTCAGAGAAGATACTTTGAATTATCTCAACCTTTTGGATCTGTTGAGAATTGCTCTGTGGCCTAAGATGTGGTCTCTTCTGGAGAACGTTCCATGTGCATTGGAAAAGAATGTGTACTTTGCAGCGGTTGGATGGAGTGTTCTATATATGTCTATGAGGTCAAGTTGGCTGATTGTGCCCTTTAGGTCTTCTGCATCTTTGCTGAGTTTCTTCTTAGTTGTTCTGTCCTTTACTGAGAGTGGTGTGTTGAAGTCTCCTACTACTACTGTGGAATTGTCAATTTCTCTTTTCAGTGTTGTTAGAGTTTGTTTTATGTATTTTGGAGCCCTGTTATTGGGTGTTTAGATGTTTATTATGGTTATGTCTTCATGATGAAGCATCCCCTTAATCATTATATAGTGTCCTTCTTTGTCTTCTGTGGTAGATTTTGTTTTAAAGTCTATTTTATCTGAGATTAGTATTGCCACTACTGCTCTTTTATGGTAGTTGTTAGCTTGATATATTTTTTTCCAACCTTTGACTTTTAATAAATTCACATCTTTGTTTCTAAGGTGTGTCTCTTGTAGACAGCATATTGATGGATCCTGTTTTCTTATCCATTCTGTCACTCTCCATCTCTTTATGGGTGCATTGAGTCCATTTACATTCAGTGTAATTATTGATAGATGTGAGTTAGTTGCTGTCATTTTGTAGTGCTTTTTTTTTTTTGGTGCTGATGTTTTCTTTGTTCTTCTTACTCTCCTGTGCTGAGCTACTTTTGTTTGTGGATTTTTTTTTTCATTTTTTTTTGTTTTTGTAGGTTTTGTTTTTGCTGAGAGTTTATGTTTTTCCTCTTCATTTTTATGAGTATGTTTGTTAACTTTCTTTGTGGTTCCCATGAATTTTACCCTTATCTTTCTAAATTTGAAGCAGTATATTATTACCTGGCATCGCCTTGCCTTCCTTGCTATTAGAAGGTTCTACACCTAAGCTGTTTATCCCCTCTTTTATTGTTTTGATGTTGTTGTCATTTACTGATTAACTGCTCTGATTCCCTGTTGTATTTCTTTTGGTTTTGGATAGTCCTTGAGAGTCCATTTCGTAGATTGGTATCTGGCTGTATGATCCTGCATCCTAGATTCTGCCTGTGAGCTGAAGTTGTTTGTTCTCAGATCGAAGAACTCCCTTTAATAATGCTTGTAAGTTTGGTTTTGTTTTTACATATTCCCTTAATTTCTGTTTATCTAGAAATGACCTAATTTCACCATATTTGAATGAGAGTTTTGTAGGATATATTATTCTTTGCTGGCAATTTTTTTCTTTCAAGATTTTATATATGTCATCCCATTGTCTTCTTGCCTGCATGGTTTCTGCTGAATAATCTGAGCTTAGTCTTACTGTTTCTCCTCTGTATGTGACTCCTTGTTTTTCACGAGCTGCTCTCAGGATTTTTTTGTTTGTCTTTGGTTTTGGCAAGTGTGATTATGATATGCCTTGCTGATTTTCTTTTGGGGTCTAACCTATATGGGGTTCATTGAGCTCCTTGGATGGCCAGCTTTTCATCTTTCATGATATTGGGGAAGTTTTCTGTCAACAGTTGTTCAATGATCATCTCCGTGTTTTTTGTTTTCTCCCCCTGTTCTGGAACTCCAATCACTCGAAAATTTTTGCTTTTGATTGTATCCCACATAACTCTCAGGGTCTCTTCATTTTTGTTTGTTATTTTTTCTGAGTTTTCCTGAAACAGTGTTGTATCTAAGTGTTTGTCTTCAATTCCGCTGATCCTGTCTTCTTCTCTTTCAAATCTGCTTCTCAGACCTTCTATGACACTGTCCATTTCTGAAATCTTGTTGTTTATCTTTTGGATTTCTAATTGTTGTTTTTGTATAATATCTAGTTCTGAGTTTATTTTGGCATTTTCTTCCTGCATTATTTTCCTGAATTTTTACAATTTTTTGTCTGTATTTTCCATGAATTTGTCTATGTTTTTCCTCATGTTTGTCTGCTTTTTGCTTCAGCTCTTGGAGAATTCTGAGTATTAGAGATTTGAATTCTCTATCAGGTAGTTCTAGTGCCTCTTCTTCCACTGGAAAGTCATCTGGTGTTTTATTTTGGATGCCAACTGGCACCATCCTGTCCTGTTTTTGTAAATGTTTTGATATTGTCTGCTGTCTTCGGGGCATTCAGTAGTTATTTGCCTCATTTATTGATTGTATATTTGTTTGTTTCATCCCCTTCCCCCCTTGTTTTTCAATTTGATTATGTCTGAGCATGCGGACTGTGTGTTCTTTGTTGTCTGCTCATCTGTGGGCACAATACTTTTCACCTCCTTCTCCAATTGGCAGGGTCAGTTACTCAGACATGGTACGGCAGGGCAGGTCTAGATGAAGAGGAATCACTGGGACGGGTTGTCTGTTGCACTCACTACAGCCACCAGGGCAGGTCGGCAATCGGTGCAGGGCATGTTCCAGTAGGCCATGACGGTGCTGCTTGGTGGTGTGATGTTAAGCGCATGGTGCAGGTAGGCAGGATGTAGCAGGGAGATTGTTACGTGTGGAGCTAAGATGGATATGGGAGAGAGGAGAGAGGAACAGGATCCAAAAACATACCAACAAAGAAAAACGAATGCTAGGGGAGCTTGCCCTTGGAGTGGAGAGATGAGAGACTATGAAATGGAGAAAAACAAAAAAGGGAAGAGGAAGAAAAAAAAAAGAAAAGAAAAGAATGAATAAATAAAAATCAGAAAGGGAAATGAACAGCAAAGTTCCCAGGGATCCAACTAGTGCTGCTATGAGGTATGGGGAAGTTGATCTCAGGTGTTGCAGTACAGCCTGGCTAGAAGGCGTAGAGGTATACGATGCCAGGTATTCAGGGAACAGAAAGAGAAGGAAAATATAGAGAGATGAGAAACTGAGTAATGAAGAAAGACAAAAAGGGAAAAAGAGGGAAAAGAAAACAAAACAAATTTAAAAAAAAGAAAAAAAAAGAACTAGAAAAGCCCCCCAAAAAACAGAAAAAAAAAAAGAAAACCAACGCAAAAAGAAATGTTCTCAGGGATCCCTCTGCAGGTCTGCGCAAGCCAAGGGGGTAGGTTCCAAGCCACACAGCACCACCTGGCCAGAACGTGCTCCCAACTGAAGAAAAGGAAAAGAAAATAAACAAACAATTCAAAACAAACAAATGAACAAAAGCCCCGGGATCCCACCAGTGCGGCAGCCCAGACCGGGAAGCAGCTCCACACTCGAATGGAGCTCCACAGCCCCTTAGAAAGAAGCAAAGATGGCACACGGAGCCAGGTATTTGAGCGAAAGGAGGGGGAGGTGGTGAGAGGTAAGGAAGATATCAAAAGAAGCGAAAAAAAAAGCAAAACCAGCAGCAAACAAATGGCACTCAGAGAGCCGGCCGGCTCTGGTGGGCAGAATCCAAGCAGCCATTTCTTCCTGGACAATAGACTGTGGCCGTGGGAAGCAGAGGAGGCCGAGTGTGGGTGAAGAACGGTAGGGGGTGGGAAAGCCTATATCACAAATTATCGGAGTTCTGCAGCCCCTCAGGAAGAAGCAAAGACGGCGCATGGAGCCAGGTATTTGAGTGAAAGTAGGAGGGGCTGGTGAGAGGTAAAGAAGAAATGGAAAGAAGCGGAAAAAAGCAACACCAGTAGCGAACAAATGGCACTCAGAAAGCCAGTCCATTTGGTTGGGTGGTATCCAAGCAGCTGGTGCTTCCTGGACAAGAGACTGTGGCTGCAGGAAGCAGAGGAGCCCAAGTTGGGGTGAAGAAGGGTCGGGGCTGGGCAAGTGTATATCGCAAAATACTGGTTGTTTTGTCTCCCGCTGGAAGCTCCGCGAAGCTGCTTTCTCTTACCCATTTGCTGGTCTCCGATAGGAGTCGAAGATGGCAGATCCGCACTGTGTTAGCTGATAGGGGACCTCTGCATGAATCTCTCATCGCTCTCCATTCTTTGTCAGTTTTCTCACTCCATTTGGTGCTTGGCTGAGTTCTTTATCTCTTCATTTGATGTTTTAGGGTTTCAGGATTGTTGTTTTCTCTGTTTGGCTTAGTTTTTCGGATCTTTGCTGTGGAGGGACGGCATGGTGCTTCTGCCTAGAGCGCCGTTTTTCTGTGCTAGCATTTTTTAAAAACAACTTTATGAGTTCTGTCTTAGGGAAATGGAGAGAGCTATGAGCTCCATGGCCAAAGGGTATACTTTAAAGATCAGGGTAAATGGAGAGAGGCACAGATCTGCTGTCTCATCCACAATACCATTAAAGGTATCACTGGACAAAAATGCTCGTTAAAACATTGTTATCGGAAAAAATGGTCCCAAAAATCTGGAAGGAAACTGAGTGTCTATGTAAAGATTGCATTACTTTTATCCAATAGAATAAATGATATATATTTTTAAATGATATTATGTATTTCTTTATATAGAAATAAGTTTGTGCCATATTGTGGAAGGAATAGGATGCAGAAGAGCATTTGTATAAATAGGCATGGCTGAATGTGTGTGTGTGTGTGTGTGTGTGTGCATGTACGTGTAGATAGGTGCTTGAAAAGATGTTCACCAAGCTGTTGATGGTAGCTAATTCTGATCAGTGGGATTTCTAGTGAGCTTTTTATTTTTCTTTATTGAGGTAACTTTTGACTTTTTCTTTTTTTAACAAGGGACATATGTATTTCTAGAAAAAGAAAAATTAAGATTTTCTTCAAGGGTAGAAAAGGCATATTCACTCTACTGCTTTCCCTGCAACCCTACTAAATAAATGATAGAAACAAAAATTAGGGCATAAAACTTCATCTGCAGTGATACTAGGAATCAGTGAAAACCTTAGGCCCTAAGCTATGAAAAGAAACTGCAATTACAATGACTTTTCTCCCAAACCAAAAAGAATGCCAAAAGCACATTCATACTTCTACATTGCAAACAAGGTGCATATAACTTTGAAAATAAAACTTTCCGGGGTGGACAAACAGGTAAGAATCTTCTTGTAATGACGTAGGGGTGTAAGGTGGCCATGATTTTTTACTGTGTGCCAAACACTGATCTAAGTGATTTAAAAAAAAAAAAAAATTTATTGTGTTTTTGGTGAAGGTTCATATAGCAGGCTAGGTTTTCATTCAACAATTTCTGCACAAGTTTTCAATGGCATTGATTACATTCTTCATAATGCGTGGGAATTCTCATTATTTCTGTTCTTGTTGTTTGTTTTCCATTAATCTAGTTTCCCTTTCCCCTTACATTGTCATCTTTGTTTTAAAGCAACTGCTGACCGTTTGGTCTCTATAGGTGATTTTTAAAAGGAGCACAGTATTTGCAGGTAATATTCATTGTTTTTTCAGCCAATTTGTTATTTAGCTACAAGGTAACTTCAGGAGTTAGTTTTTGATCAAAGTTTGAAGAGTATCTCAGGGCAACAGTCTCAGGGAGTCCTCCACTCTTACCTAGCCCAGTAGGTCTAGTTATTTATTTTGGGAGTTTGAGGTTCGGTTCCACATTTTTCTCCCACTCTGTCAGAATCAATCTATCGTGGCCTTGATTAGAATGGTCGGCAGTGGTAGCCAGGCACCATCTAGTTCTTCTGGTCTCAGGGTAGATGAGACTGTGGTTTGTGTAGACTGTTTGTTCTGTCAATTAGTTTATTCTTTGAGTCTTTGGTTTCCTTCTTTCTCTTTTGCTCCAGATGAGTAGATACCAACAGTTGTATCTTAGATGGTCACTCACAAGCTTTAAGATCCCAGACACTACCTATCAAATTAGGATGTAGAACATAATTTTATGAACTATATTATGTCAGTTGACCAAGATTCCTACAAGACTATGGTGCCTAAGTGTTTTATATATACTAGTTCATTTAATCTTCATGCAGCCCTCTAGGGCAGGGACTATTATTGTTCCCATTTTACAAATGAGGTAACATCCATGCGGCATAGGGGGTGAGGCAATTTGTGCAAGGGACATGGGTGAAGCTATAACTCAACTGAGGCAGTGTGGCTCCAGAGGCTATGATCATAATCATATGTGTGTGGGGGGGTATATTTTGAGAGACAAAATCCAATTTTCAGATTAGTGGGAGAAGTAAGGATAAAGGAAGGATTGTGCTGATTGATATCTTTGTTTTTACCAGAATTGGATTTAGTGGAGAAAAGATGGGAAAATGGCAATGCTATTGGTACCAATAGCAATTGCTATTGGTAGGTAATTGAGCAGAGCTAAATAGGCATTATATCATAAAAGATTCCTATAAGCTATAGAAATTCTCTGATTAAAACTAATCCCTTTCCTGGCTGATATCATGATCCTAAAAAAGAAGGAACCCTGAACACCATGAGGGAATATACTCACACCATAGATTATTTTGCAGTTTTGGTAGGACAGTATTTTAAGACAAAAAATCAGAAATGAAGGGATATCTGTCCCAATTAGCAGGTCACAAATGCACTTCTCCCATTCAGAAAACAAATAAACAAGCAAACAACAGCATAATAAAAAGGAGGATAAAATCAAAAGGCAAATAAAAAAACATGAATATTAAATATAATTATTTGATCAATAAAAGAACATTGTAGACAACCACTTTTTTATACTCTCAGATAAAGGACCAAACATTTCAAAAACTACAAGCAATCAAAAAAAGATAAGGCTATCGAGGGAGATAAAGAATGAGCTGATCAAGCTCAGAAAGACAAAACTAAGATATTTTACAGAAATCACAACCATACTAAAATGCAGAAGAGATTTGAATATATATTAAGAAAACACAGGGGTATGGTGAACTGGACTGTAAAAATTACCCAATACAGAGAGAAGAAATAGAGTTAACAGCAATTAGAGAGGGAGATATAATGGGAGGACACAAGAAAGACATCCAGCATGTAGATAATTGCCATCCTTATTACTAAAACACAGAGGACAACACACAGTGCACACCAAATATGGAACAGAAAATATATTCAAGAATATAACACAAGAAAATTTTGCTGACATGAAGGAAACCATGAAAAGTACAAACTGAAAGAATACTGTGTTATCCAAGGAGAGAAATCTGCTAAAGAATGGCTATCACTGAAACATACCCTGGTGAAGCTACTGTAATTTCAGGATATAAAAATTAGCATTATTGTAATCTAGACAGAAGAAAAATCTCTAAACAGAGAAAAAAATCCGATGGGCTTTGTAATTGTCTTCAGCAGAATTTCTACGGTAGAATACACTAGGACAATATTTTCGGATTGTGAGAAGAAACAAGTGAGATGTCGCCCAGTTAAGTTATTGTTCTTGGAAAACAGCATAGAAAAGTGACGTCTGCGATTTAAAAACTTACAGAAAAATTGCACTCAGTTTAATTGATTAGATAAATATCTTGTTGAAATCTAGCAAATCAGGAAAAGAAGGGGGAGGAGAAGAGAATCAAAATGAAAAATTCAGAAATTTGAAAGCTGAACTATAAAAGTATTAATAGAGAACACCAATGTATGTAAATACAGAAATTAGACTTTAGAATCCTTTTTAAAATGCTTTAAAGAATATAATGCAAAGTATATAAACTTTGACAATGTAAAATGTCATTATAACCAATAAAAATTAAGGAAAGGAAGAGAGGTAGAAGACATTTTAAGAATAATAATGTTCTTATTTCTCAGGGCAGAGTATAAATAAATATTGCTGAAGTTGCTACATTAGTAAATAGAAGTTAGGCACGTTATTTTAAAGTTATAAGGCAGCCAATGGAAGATCTGTAATTTTAATTCAAAACTTTGAAATTACCAAAAGGGAAAAATGGCAAAATATAACAAAAAGACACTCAGATCATAAAGCAAACATTTAAAACCAAAGAAATATTAAAAGAAATCAAAAGCAATCACTTGAAACTTAAATGGAAAAATATTTCTCATTAATAAGTGTTGAGGTCAATGAGGGAATCTAAAGAAAAATTTCAAAGCATTTAGAAGCTTTTATTACCATAGTGAATTTAGTTGGTGATAACACCTAGCATCCATTCTGCCTTTTCTTCTTTCTACTAGAATCTAAATTTTGTACAGGTATCTACCCCTCAGATCCACAGTTCTGTTTCTCAGAATAATTTGATTCCACCATCAATTCTAGGGATTGGTCTAATGGATCCAGTGGTACTCTCATTCCCCTTATTAGTGATGGTGAGGAATGGTCATGTTAGCCAATTCTAGCTAATGATATAGGAGGAGAGACACAATGTGGACTTCTGGGAAAGTTCTTCCTTGTTCTTGAGCTAGCCAAGGAATGCTAGTTGTGAGTGAGGACACATGTAACTCTAATTGATACTGACACAAGGGGAATCAGCTTAGATTATAGCCCGTATTGGGGACTGCAAAGTGGAGAGATATGAAAACCATACCCGCTGCCGTCGAGTTGCTTCTAACTCATAGCAACCCTACATGACAAACTAGAACTTCCCCATATGGTTTCCAAGGAGCACCTGGTGGATTTGAAAAGCTGACCTTTTGGTTAGCAGCTGTAGCTCTTAACCACTATGACACCAGGGCCTTGAAAACATCATGGAAATGCCAATAAATCATCCCTAAAATCCATCCTACGGACTTACTCTTGTGTGAGCTAATACATTTCCTTACTTTCAGCTGATTTGAGGTTGTTTTTAGTTTGTTTTGATTTACCTGTAGCATCATGCAACCAACTGATACAATTAATAAATGAGAAAGAATAATAAATCAATTAATCTTTCTGTAAATATTTATTGAATGTTTATTATATATATTCACACACACAAATGTGTGTATGTATATATGTGCAAACACGTGTGTATACGTGTGTATATGTATAAATGTGTGTATATATCTAGATCAATACAGAAATATAGAAAGAAAGAGGGAGATACAGAGAGAAAGAGGGGAAGGAAGGGAGAAGGGGAGCATCACAAAAGATATATATAAAATGCTGTTGGTGTATAACATTTCATACCAATTGAATTCTTTACAAGTGTATATTAGTTTAATAACAAAATGTTCTTTAATTTTTTTTAAAGAATAAAAAAATCTATTTTCATTTTGACCAGAAGAAATCCCTGCTGTCTCTAGTATCTGCCCTTGACAAAAAATGTCAACATTGTGTCTTTGGCTCTAATCCACTGGAGAGAAGCTCTCAGCAGGAATACAGCAGAATTCTGCAGTCGCGCCGGGGTTAGATTTCCTATTTCATCATCTGACTAAAACTCATAGAACAAAATGCTTCAATAGCCCAACATTTCTGAAACATTCGTGTATGTAGAATAAAGACACCAAATATCATTTTGAAAAGAAAAAGCCTATCCAAAGAAGCACATTTTGCAGAGCTCTAGCTCCACAGGCACGCACATTGTACTGGTATATAACGGAGATCTTGTTTATCAAGGACAACACGTTTTAATGGCTTGGGAATTAAAATCTGGTTTCAGCAACCTCTTTGCCCCGTTGCAATAAACTAAATTTAAGGCTGACAGGAGTAATACACATTAGACTCCAGAGCAGTAAATTTAAGTACCAAATTAATGCAACTAGACTGAAATGAAGGGTCTAGGACATTATAGACAGAGCAGACTCCTTTAATGATTCTTCTTCTCATATTGGAGAAAATCAGCTTCAAGAAGTAGAAATGCAAAACCACCCTCAGCCTCAGAAGCCTCCAGAACTGGTGATGCTGGTTTGCATGTCTCTGCTGAACTTCCATTAGCAGTATTTCATCCGGTTGCATTCCTCTCATTTTATGAATATGTCTTCAGGGCTTTCACCTGTAACAGCACCATTCTGGCAGAAGAATAGGCCATGACCAATGAAAGGGCAGTGGGAACTTGTACTGAAGGGTTAAGGAAAAAATGGAAGGGTACTATTCCCTTAATGAGATTAAAAATCCTCCCTTTTTTTATTGCTGCATCAGAAGCAGTCTCACAGTTTACATTTAATTTGTAGAACAAATAAGTTGATTTTTAGAACCAATGCCGTTAAAAGCTCTACCAGAACATCCAGATTATAATCACAGTAGCCAGAGTTGGAAAAGACCTTTGCTGTAATACCTCCATTTTATAGTTAATATTCCTATCACCAGCAATCCTCCACTTTTCTTTACTAATAGGAACCCAATTTGTTTAGATAGCCATCCTCACGTACTCCAAAGGAAGTGGGCCCCAGTTCCAGCTGCAGAAATGAGCTATGTTTGTCTAAGGCCATTACAGTTTCCCCACTCACCTTGCTGGAGTCCTTGGGTAGTGCAAATGGTAATGTGCTCAGCTGCTAACTGAAAGGATGGTGGTCCAGGTCCACTCAGAGGTGCTTCAGAAGACAGGCCTGGTGATCTACTTCCAAAAAATCAGCCCCTGAAAACCCTATGGATGGCCTTCAGCATTGTGCTCTTTTAAGATCGATCTATATGGGATCAAACTGACAACAGCAACTTGAAAGATTAGATAGACTTAGGGGACACTGAGTTTATGTTAATGGGGGAGGAGCAACTCAGAAAAGGAGGGTGAGAGTGGTTGCACAATTTGAAAAACGTAATCGATGTCACTGAATTGTACATGTAGAAGTTGCTGAACTGGTGTACTGTGTGTATATTTTCAACAACAACAAAAATAAATTATATATATACATATATACATACACAAATACATATACCTACATAAACATATATACATATATACATACATAAATATATATATACATATACATAAATATATGTATGTATATGTATATATGTATATAACCCTATGGAGAATGGTTCTACTCTGGCACATATGGGGTCACCATGAGTTGGAACTGACTCAATGGTAATTTTTTTGTTTCTGTTTTATTCCCCTTGCCACTGATTAGTTTGAGCATGAGCAGGTGCCTGTTATCTAGTGCTACTTTAACAGAAATACCAGAAGAGGATGGTCTTAATAAATAGAAATTTATTCTCTCAGTCTGTTGTTGTTAGGTGCCATCAAGCTGGTTCTGATTCATAGTGATCCTATGTACAACAGAACAAAACATTGCCTGATCCTTTGCCATCTTCACAATAGTTGTTATGCTTGAGCCCATTGTTGCAGCCACCCTGTCAGCCCATCTTGTTGAGGGTCTTCCTCTTTCTCGCTGACCCTCTACTTTAACAAGCATGTTGTCCTTCTCAAAGGACTGGTCCCTCCTGATAACATGTCCAAACTACATGAGACAAAGTCTCACCATCATCGCTTCTAAGGAGCATACTTGCTGTATTTCTTCCAAGACAGATTTGTTCATTCTTCTGGCAGTACATGGTATATTCAGTATTCTTTGCTGACACCAAAATTCAAAGGCATAAATTCTTCTTCAGTCTTCCTTATTCATTTTCCAGCTTTCACATCCATAAGAGGCAATTAAAAATACCATGGTTTGGGTCAGGTGAACCTTAATTCTCAGAGTGACATCTTGGCTTTTTAAAACTTGAAAGAGGTCTTTTGCAGTGGATTTGCCCCATGCAATGCTCATTTGGTTTCCTGAGTGCTGCTTCCACAGGTGTTGATTGTGGATCCAAATAAATGAAATCCTTGACAGCTTCAATATTTTCTCCATTAATCATGATGTAGTTTACTGGGCTGGTTGTGAGGATTTTTGTTTTCTTTATGTTGAAGTGTAATCCATACTGAAGGCTGTGGTCTTTGATCTTCATCAATAAGTGCTTCAAGTCCTTTCACTTTCAGCAAGAAAGGTTGTGCCATCTGTATATCACAGGTTGTTAATGAGTCTTTCTCCAGTCCTGATGCCCTGTTGTTCTTCACATAGTCCAGCTTCTCAGATTATTTTCTCAGCATACAGATTGAGTAAGTATGGAAAAAGGATACAACCTTGACACACACCTTTCCTGACTTTAAACTACACAATATCCCCTTGTTCTGTTAGAATGACTGTCTCTCAGTCTATGTACAGGCTCCACATGAGCACAATTAAATGTTCTGGAATTCCCATTCTTCTCAATGTTATCCATAATTTGTTATGATCCACACAGTTCAATGCCTCTGCATAGTCAATAAAACACAGGTAAACATCTTTCTGGTATTCTCTGCTTTCAACCAAGATCCATCTGACATCAGCAATCACATCCCTTGTTCCATGTTCTCTTCTGAATCCAGCTTGAATTTCTGGCAGTTCCCTGTCAATGTACTGCTACAACAATTTTTGAATTATCTTCAGCAATATTTTCTTGGGTGTGATATTAATGATATTGTTTGATAATTTGCACATAATGTTGGATCACCTTTCTTTGGAAAGGGCACAAATTTGGATCTCTTCCAGTCAGTTGGCCAGGTAGCTATCTTCCAAATTTCTTGGCACAGATGAGTGAGCACCTCCTGCACTGTATCCATTTGTTGAAACATCTCAAATGGTATTCCATCAATTCCTGGAGCCTTGTTTTTTGCCATTCCCTTCAGTGCAGCTTGGACTTCTTCCTTCAGTACCATTGGGACTTGATCATATGCTACCTCCTGAAATGTTTGAATGTTGACCAATTCTTTTTGGTAGAGTGATTCTGTGTTTCTTCCATCTTCTTTTGATGTTTTCTGCATTGTTCAATAGTTTTCCTGTAGAATCCTTGACTATTGCAACTCGAGGCTTGAAATTTTTCCTCAGTTTCTTCAGCTTGAGAAATGCTGAGTGTTCTTCCTTTTTGGTTTTCTAACTTCAGATATTTGCACATTTCATTATAATACTTTACTTTGTCTTGTAGAGCCACCCTTTGAAATCTCCTGTTCAGCTCTTTTACTTCATCATTTCTTCCATTCGCTTTTACCTACTCTACATTCAAGAGCAAGTTTCAGAGTCTCTTCTGACATCTATTTTGGTCTTTTCTTTCATTCCTGTCTTTTTAATGACCTCTTGCTTTCTTCATGTATGATGTCCTTGATGTCTTTCCACAACTTGTCTGGTCTTCCGTCATTAGTGTTCAGTGCACCAAATCTGTTCTTGAGATGGTCTCTACATTCAGGTGTGATATACTCAAGGTTGTATTTTGGCTCTTGTGGACTTGTTCTAATTTTCTTCAACTTCAACTTGCATATGAATAATTGATGGTCTGTTCTGCAGTCAGCCCCTGGCCTTATTCCGACTGATGATATTGAGCTTCTCCACTGTCTCTTTCAACAGATGTGTTTGATTTGATTGCTTTGTGTTTCATCTGGCAAAGTCCACGTGTATAGTTTTCCATTACGTTGTTGAAAAAAGTATTGCAATGAAAAAGTCGTTGGTCTTGCAAAATTATATCATGTGTTCTCCGGCTTTGTTTCTATTACCAAGGCCATATTTTCCAGCTACTGTTCCTTCTTCTTTGTTTCCAACTTTCACATTCCAATCACTAGTAATTATAAATGCATGTTGATTGCATGCTTTAGTCAATATCAGACTGCAAAATTTGGTAAAAATCTTCAATTTCTTCAGTTTTGGCCTTAGTGATTGTTGCATAAATTTGAATAATAGTTGCATTAACTGGTCTTCCTTGTAGTTATATGGATATTATCCTATCACTGACAGCGCTGTACTTCAGGATAGATCTTGAAATGTTCTTTTTGAAAATGAATGTGATGTCATTCCTCTCCAATTTGTCATTCCCAGCATAGTAGACCATACGATTATCCAATTCAAAATGGCCAATATCAGTCCATTTCCACTCACTAATGCCTAGGATACTGATCTTTATGCACTCCACTTCACTTTTAATGACGTCCAGTTTTCCTAGATTCATACTTTGTACATTCCATGTTCTGATTATTAATGGATGTTTGCAGCTGTTTCTTCTTATTTTGAGTTGCGCCACATCAGCAAAGCCCCAAAATCTTTCCTCATCCACTCTATTTTGAGGAGGCAGCTCTTCCCCAGTGGTATTTTGAGTGACTTCCAACTTGAGGGGCTCATCTTCCAGTACTATATCAGGTAATGTTCTGCTGCTATTCATAAGGTTTTCACTGGCCAATTTTTTTCAGAAGTAGACTATCAGGTCTTTCCTCTTTGTCTTAGTTTGGAAGCTCCACTGAAACCCGTCCACCATGGGTGACTCTCCTGGTTATTTGAAATATTGGTGGCATAGCTTCCAGCATCACAGCAACATGCAAGCCACCACAGTACTACAAACTGACAGATGAGTAGTGGCTCAGTCTAGGAGGCTAGAATTCCAAATTCAGGGTGCCAGCTCTGGGGGGTGGGGCTTTCTCTGTCAGCTCTGGGTGAAGGTCCTTATCATCAATCTTCCCTTGAGTCTAGGAGTTTCTCAGTGCAGGAACCTGGGTCCAAAGAAAACACACTCTGCTCTCAGCTGTCCTTTCTTGGTGGTAGGAGGTCCCTTCTCTCTGCTCACTTCTCTCTCTTTTTATCTCCTGTAAGATAAAAATTGGTGTGGGCCACACCCCAGTGAAACTCCCCTTACGTCGGATCGGGTCTGTGCCCTGAGTAAGCTTGTTGCATCCCACCCTAATCCTCTTTAACATAATTTAATCTTGCCTCATCCACCACAGGCAGAGATTATGATTTACAACTCAAAGGACAATTACATCAGATCACAAAATGGAGGACAACCACACAATACTGGGAATCATGGCCTAGCCAAGTTGACACATATTTTGGGGGGATATAATTCAATCCATGACAGCAGGCAACTTGATTCTGGTCAATAATATGCAAGACAAGTTTCGTTGAAGAACTTCTGGAAAAAGTTTTCCTACTTTTTAAAAAGGAATAGTTGGGAAGAAATATCTCTTGTTGGATATGGTAACAATTACATGTGCTACCTAGAATTATGGCAACAGCCCTGGGACCATTAGGGGAGAAAATCCAAGAAGAACCTTGGTACTTAATAATATTGGCATGCTGGAAGAACTGTTCTGCCCCAGACTCCTTGATATGTGAGCTAAATCATCCCTGTGCTGTCTAAGCCTTTTAAGTGTTTTCTTGTTTTGGTACTTAGAGCCAAAATTATCCTAATTAATGAAGGGGGTCAGGTACAGAGCTTTATTCCATTACTTAGTCAAACATGTTGAGTTAGTTTCATGTGATGTGTCACTCACCATGTTCAGTGCTGGGGCTACAACTGTGAACAAGACAGACATGGTCCCTTCCTCCTGGAACCTACAGTTTAGTAGGGATTCCAGATCTTTAACAAATAATTAAGATATCAAGAGAGTTATGTTGAGTTAAAATGGCAATTTTGCAAAAGATTCCACAGAGTATGCTTTCATTTATAAAACATTCTTGAAGTAACAAATTTACAGAGATAGAGAACAGATTAGTGGTTGCCAGACGTTAAGGATGTGGGCGGGTAGGTGTTTATGTGTGCCTATAATGAGGTAGCACAAGGGAGTCTTGTGGTGGTGGGACATTTCTTATCTTGATTGTGGTGTCAGGTACCCAATTCTACAAATGTGATAAAATTGCATAGAACTACACACACACACACACACACACACACACACACAAGTGCATATAACTGATACTGTACCTGACACTGTTTCCCTAAGGAAATGTAAAAGATGAGATTTAACTTACAAATAGGAATTATTGAATCCAAATTGGAGAAGGAAAGGGGGAGGTGGAAAGGGGGAAAGCATCCATTCAGAAGTCTGTGTGAGAACTCTTCAGTGGGTTGACATAACCAAGACAATGGGGAAAATCCTTGATGGTTGGAGCAGATAAGACATGTGTTTCATACAATTAAGCTGAAGAAACAACCAGTAGCCAGAGTATATAGAGTTTTGTACAAATATAAATAATTTTGGACTTCATCTTCAGAGCAACAGGAGTCTATTGGCTGGTTTTAAGCAGAGAGGTGACTGATTTTTAAAACACTACTTTGGCTGCTGTTTTGTAGAATGGATTGGAGGAGACAAGGAGAATGCAGGGAAAATAATTATAAAGATAGTTCAGTGGATTAGCCAGTAGACAACAGTCAAAGAAGTTGCTTAAGGCTGCTCAACACGTAACACACAGAATCACATCTACAACTAAGATCCCTGATTCAAAGAAAGTCTGTGTCCACTATGCTGTATCACAAGTTGACAATTTTGCTTTAGTGTGATCATAAGAGTAAAATAAAAGGAGAAGGCTTCCTTTCAAGAGAAGTAGGTAGGTGGAGGTGTCCCTTTTGACCTGTGCTTATTAGCTCATTTCTGATCTTGGAGTTGCCCATTTATTCATTCAGTAAATATTTATTTAGTACCAACTATATAAGGAGCCCTGGTGGCACGGTGGTTAAGAGCTCAAGCTGCTAACCAAAAGGTTGGCAGCTTGAATCCACCAGTCTCTCCCTGGAGAGCCTCCCCGTGGAGCAGTTCTACTCTGTTCTATAGGGTCACTATGAGTCGGAATCAACTCGATGACAACAGGTTTGGTTTGATTTTGGTTTTATTCCCAGGAATAGAGCTAAGAACAAAATCTGATGTCTGCTGTTACAGAGCTTTCATTCTACTGGGGTAGATAATAAAGACTGTGAAGAAAAATAAAGCAGATTAAGGGGACAGAGAATAGCAGGGTGGGGACAAATATATAAGATGGTCAGGGAAGCTCTCTGATAAGGTGATATTTGATAGGATGCCTATATGAAGTGGGGGAGCTAGTTGGTTATGTGGGAGAACAATATTCCACCAAAAAGGATCAGCTTTCTAGGCAGAAGGGAAGAGCAAAAGTTTTGCATTAAGAGCTCTGGTTTTTCCATTGAAGATACAGCAGGACTGGAGTGAGTAAGAGAATGAGTGGTAGGAAGTGAGGTTACAGAAGTAGCAAGGACAAGATCAAGTGAGGCCTGTCCATACTGAGTCTTAAACTAAAGATCAAGAGTTATATGTTAAAGGCAGTATTTCTAAGTCTGGACTTTGTTACTAGCCTCCTAGTTGATTTTCCTGCCTCTACTCTACATCATGTACACAATTGCTAGATAAATCCTCCTGAGCCCCATACCTCTCCTGTCCTCAAGAACCTTTCCCTCAGCTGCACCATTTATCTTGCAATTCCTTCTCAACAAGCCCTCCTCTTCCTGCATTAATTTGCTTCCCAATATGCCCCCAAATTTGTTCCTCTCTGTTATACTTACTGTTTACTATACACACCCTGTGATTCCTGCTTCCATATCCTTCAATGCTCAGTTCATATTCTTCACTCATCCAGCCATCTCTTTTCTTTAATATCTATTTATTGAGCATCTGATGTATACAATGAACTTTACTAGGCCCTTTTAAAGACACTAATATAAATACAATATGGTTCCTGTGCTCAGCGTGATTAAAATAAACGAGGAACAGATACAAACCACTATGATGCAATGGGATGAACCATAAAAGAGGAACAAATGTTGCTATGGAAAGTTCCAAAATAAAGCAAGAGATTACTTCTAGTTAAAGCAATTCTGGACAACCCTGCCCCCATGACCTTTATTACCTTGAATTCTTGGACACCTTACTGATTGCCTTAGATTTATTCTCCTTCTGGTGTGTGTGTGTGTGTATGTGTGTGTACGTGTGTGTGTCTGTGTCTTATTTCTACAACCAGACTGGGCTGTTGTTGTGTACTGTCAAGTCAATTCTGACTCATAGCAACCCTATAGGACAGAGTAGAACTGCCCCATAAGGTTTTATAGGCTGTAATCTTTACAGGAGCAGATCACCACTTCTTTCTCCCACAGAGCCACTGGGTGGGTTCCAGCTGCTACCTTTTGGATAGCAGCCAAGCGCTTGACGGTTGCACCACTAGGGCTCCAACCAGACTGCAGCCTCCTTGAAGTTAGGAATAATGGGTGTGTGTTTGTTTTGTTTTGCTATTTCCTAATAGCTGTCAAAACTTTCTATAGGGTCTATCATATACCAGGTGGCCTGGAGTACTGATGTTATGGAAATGGATTAAATTTGAATCCAATGCATCTATTGTGTGATTATACTATTTTATGATTCTTCCTAGAGCAACTTCTCTACATCTCAGTCACCACCCAGTGGACTAACAGGGAATTGAAATTTATAATCTTATTAATACAGAACTTTAGAGCAGCAAATATATTTGGACTTTTGGTTTGGACTGACACGTCTTTGCATTTCTTCTGTTAAAGTAAAATGAATAATTCATTCATTATGTTATCAGTGTTGGATATATTTGCACTGAAAGGGTCTTTGTAGTCTGAGCGGTAAGAAAATTAGAATACAGCTCTTGTGCTGGAATCAGGTATGAGGATTGTGTGGCATTATGGACAGCATACCAGGAATGTTGAACAGCTCAATGCTTTTTTGGTTACTATTACCTAATATCAAAATCTGGTTAGGGAGGAGTTCTGGCAAAATGGCGCTCTAGGCAGAAGCACCATGCCGTCCCTCCACAGCAAAGATCCGAAAAACTAAGCCAAACAGAGAATACAACAATCCTGAAAACCTAAAACATCAAATGAAGAGATAAAGAACTCAGCCAAGCACCAAATGGAGTGAGAAAACTGACAGAGAACGGAGAGCAAGGAGAGATTCATGCAGAGGTCCCCTACCAGCTAACGCAGCGCGGACCCACCATCTTGGACTCCTATCGGAGACCAGCAAATGGGGGTACAAGAAAGCAGCCTCACGGAGCATCCAGTGGGAGACAAAACAACCAGTAATTTGCGGTGTGCGCTTTCCCACCCCCCACACCTCTCCACCCCAGCTCAGCCTCCTCTGCTTCCCGCGGCCACAGTCAGCTGGGGGCTGACTCAACAGCAGCTAACAACAATGACAACATGGTATACGTCTGTCCCCTCATCTAGAGGGTGAGCTTCCTGAGGGAAGAGGCCTTATGCAGCTTTGCATACCCAGCAGGAGCCGATTACCCAATAAGTGAGGTACACAGAGGCTTGCTTGTGTGTACTTACTAATCTGTAGTGAACAATTTCACCTGGGTTACACCACGTCTTTGATGTGATGAAAAACATTTGGTGAAACTGTTCATTACAGATTAGTAAATATGCACAAGTAAGCCTGTGCGTACCTTGCTTACTGGGTAATCCATCCCTGTCAGGGATTATAAATTTGAAAAGAGGCTTTGATTCTGTAGGAAGGTACTGTGGTGTTGGGAGAGAGACAGATGCCAGCCACACATACAAGCAGAATCTTTCATGTGGTGAAAAAATGTGAAATTGTTCAAAGCAGATTAGTAAGTAAGCAGAAGTAAGCCTGTGCATACCTTGCTTACTGAGTAATCTGCCCTTGATCTCCAGTAGCTAGCACAGTGCTTAGGAGATAGCAGGCAATTAGTATTTGCTAAAAGAAGGAAACTTTCAGTGAGTAGTGGGTGAGTGATGGCAGAATGCACACGAGGTTAGAACGTTTCAGGCTTATTGCTACTTCTTCAAGAAGACCCTGCCACAGCCATAGACTCAGTCTTGGCCACAATCAGTCCTAATTGCCAGGAATTGGGAGTTCCACCTGGACTGTCAACCCAGTTGCCAAAGTTTGTGTCATTTGCATATCACCCAGCAATAACTTTCCAGTGAGTAATATGGTGCTCATCTGAAAGAAGGTTAGTCTTTTAAAATGAAGCAATCTTTTTCAGTGACATGACAGAGCATTTGGGACCCTCCATGCTGGATAATTAACATCCATGCATTAATTTTTCTACTTTGTCACTCAGTTTGAACCCTTCACTGGTGATCATTATCTCATGATATGAGAATTTCAAAGTAAACTGGCAGTTAATTTAACAGCATTTAAAAGTATTGAGAGAGTAAATGTGTCAGAATGAAATACGTGTTTCTTTGGAAACTCAGGCAACTGTTTTGAAACCTGGTTAAGCATATAAACCTTAACGGGGGAAGATGAAAGCGCAGCTCAACTGTGATTTAGTTCAGACAGGGAACCATTAGAGAGGTGGTATGAAGAAATGGAAAAAGGATTGGTCTCAGAGCCAGGAGGCCTGGATTTGAAAACCCAGCTTCACCTGTTTTTTAGCTGTGTCATCTTAGGTAAATCTCCATTTCTGTTGTCCACAAACTCTACATATTAATTTCTACATTGCAGTATTGTTGAAGATAAAATGAAACTATATATTTATATATAAAGTCCAGGGTCTGGCTTGCAGCTGGTGCTCAATAAATGTCTCTTCATTGCTCCATCACAAAAAGAACATTCTAGCCGAACATTTGTTATATCTCTGCCTATTTTGTGAGCATGGAAAGAACAACCCCCTGCCCCTCCAAAAAAAAAAAACCATTGCCATCAAGTTGATTCCAACTTATAGCGACCCTATAGGACAGAGTAGAACTGACCCCATAGGGTTTCCAAGAAGCGGCTGGTGGATTCCAACTGCCGACCTTTTGGTTAGCAGTACAGCTCTCAACCTCTGGACCACCAGGGCTCAATGGAAATAACAGCTGATTTAAAAATGAGGATGAAGTGAAATCAAATAAGCATAAGGAGCTAAGATCACTCAGGAACTTTGTAAACCACTTTAGACTTATGTAAAAGTGAGAAAAATTAGAGGGACTACTCAGTTTTACTGCCCCATTGGTAAAACAGCTGGAAACTCTGGATGTTGTTGTTAGGTGTCGTTGAGTCAGTTCTGACTCATAGCAACCCTATGTACAACAGAATGAAACACTGCCTGGTCCTGCGCCATCCTTACAATTATTGCTGTGTTTTAGCCCATTGTTGCAGCTACTGTGTCAATCCATCTCATTGAGCCACTGTGTCTTCCTCTTTTTCACTGACCCTCTACTAAGCACGATGTCCTTCTCCAGGGACTAGTCCCTCCTGATAACATGCCCAAAGTATGTGAGGCGAAGTCTCACCATCCTTGCTTCTAAGGAGCATTCTGGCTGTACTTCTTCCAGGACAGATTTGTTCGTACTTCTGGCAATCCATGGTATAGTCAATATTCTTCCCCAACACCATAATTTAAAAGTGTCAATTCTTTGGTCTTCCTTATTCATTGTCCAGCTTTCCCACGCATATGAGGCAACTGAAAATACCATGGCTTGGGTCAGGTGCACCTTAGTCCTCAAAGTGACATCTTTGTTTTTTGACAATTTAAAGAGGTCTTTTGCAGCAGATTTGCCCAATGCAATGCACCATTTTATTTCTTGACTACTGCTTCTGTGGGTGTTGATTGTGGATCCAAGTAAAATGAAATCCATGACAACTTCAGTCTTTTCTCTGTTTATCATGATGTTTCTTAATGGTCCAGGTGTGAGGATTTTTGTTTTCTTTATGCTGAGGTGTAACCCTTACCGAAGGCTGTAGTCTTTGATCTTCGTCAGTAAGTGCTTCAAGTCCTCTTCACTTTCAGCAAGCAAGGTTGTGTCATCTGCATAATGTGGGTTGTTAATGAGTCTTTCTCCAATCCTGATGCCCCATTCTTCTTCTGATAGTACAGCTTCTCGGCTTATTTGCTCAGCATACAGATTGAATAAGTATGGGGAAAGGTTATAACCCTGATGCATGCCTTTGCTGACTTTAAACCACACAGTATCCCCTTGTTCTGTTGGAACGACTGCCTCTTGGTCGGTGTATAGGTTCTGCACGAGCACAGTTAAGTGTTCTGGAATTCCCACTCTTTGCAATGTTATCCATAATTTATGCTCCACAGAGTTGAATGCCTTTCAATAGTCAATAAAACACAGGTAAACATTTTTCTGGTATTCTCTGCTTTCACCCAGGATCCATCTGACATTAACAATGATATCCTTTGTACCATGTCCTCTTCTTGAATTTTTGGTAGTACCCTGTCAATGTACTGCTGCAACTGCTTTTGAATGATCTTCAGCAAAATTTTACTTGTGTGTGATATTAACGATATTTTTTGATAATTTCTGCATTCTGTTAGATCATGTTTCTTTGGAATAGGCATAAATATGGATTTCTTCCTGTCAGTTGGCCAGGTAGCTATCTTCCAAATTTCTTGGCATAGACTAGTCAGCACCTTCAGTGCTGCATCTGTTTGTTGAAACATCTCAGTTGGCATTCTGTCATTCCTGGAGCCTGTTTTTCACCATTCCCTTCAGTGCAGCTTGGACTTCTTCCTTCAGTACCATAGGTTCTTGATCATATGCTACCTTCTGAAATGGTTGAACGTCAACCAATTCTTTTTGGTATAGTAACTCTGTGTATTCCTTCCATCTTCTTTGGATGTTTCCTACGTCATTTAATATTTTCCCCATAGAATCCTTCAGTATTGCAACTCAAGGCTTGAATTTTTTCTCCAGTTCTTTCAGTTTGAGAAATGCCCAGAGTGTTCTTCCCTTTTGTTTTCTAACTCCAGGTCTTTCCACATGTCATTATAATTCTTTACTTTGTCTTCTTCAGCTGCCCTTTGAAATCTTCTGTTCAACTCTTTTACTTCATCATTTCTTCCTTCTTGCTTTAGCGACTCTATGTTCAAGAGCAAGCTTCAGAGTCTCTTCTTACATCCATTTTGGTCTTTTCTTTCTTTCCTGTCTTTTTAATGACCTCTTGCTTTCTTCATGTATGATGTCCTTGATGTCATTCCACAACTCATCTGGTCTTAGGTCATTAGTGTCAAGTGAGTCAAATGTATTCTTGAGCTGGTCTCTAAATTCAGGTGGGATGTACTCAAGCTGTACTTTGGCTCTGGTGAACTTGTTCTAATTTTCTTCAACTTCTACTTATATATGAGCAATTGATGGTCTGTTCCACAGTCAGTCCCTGGCCTTGCTCTGACTGATGATATTGAGCTTTTCCATTGTCTCTTTCCAGACATGTAGTCGATTTGATTCCTGTGTATTCCTTCCGGCGAGGTCCACATGTAGAGTCACCATTTATGTTGTTTAAAAAAGGCATTTGCAATGAAGAAGTCATTGATCTTTCAAAATTCTACCATTCGATCTCTGGCATTGTTTCTATCACCAAGGCCATATTTTCCAGCTACTGTTCCTTCTTCTTTATTTCCAACTTTCACATTCCAATCACCAGTAATTATGAATGCATCTTGACTGCATTTTCCATCAATTTCAGACTGCAGAAGCTGGTAAAAATCTTCAGTTTCTTCATCTTTGGCCTTACTGGTTTGTGTGTAAATTTGAATAACAGTTGTATTAACTGTTCCTTGTAGGTATATGGATATTATCCTATCACTGCCAGTGTTGTACTTCAGGATAGATCTTGAAATGTTCTTTTTGATGGTAAATATAAGGCCATTCCTCTTCAAGCTGTCATTCCCAGCATAGTAGATCATGGGATTGTCTGATTCAAAATGGCCAATACCAGTCCATTTCAGTTCACTAATGCCTAGGATATTGATGTTTATGCATTCCATTTCATTTTGAAAACTTCCAATTTTCCTAGATTCATACTTCATACATTCCACGTTCCAATTATTAATAGATATTTGCAGCTGTTTCTTCTCATTTTGAGTCATGCCACATCAGCAAATGAAGGTCCCAGAAGCTTGACTCCATCCATGTCATTAAGGCCGACTCTATTTTGAGGAGGCAGCTTTTCCTCTGTTGTCTTTTAAGTGCCTTCCAACCTGAGGGGCTCATCTTCTGGCACTGTATCAGACAGTGTTCTCCTGATATTCATAAGGTTTTCACTAGCTAATTCTTTTCAGAAGTAGACCGCCGGGTCCTTCTTCCTAGTCTGCCTTAGTCTGGAAGCTCAGCTGAAACCTGTCCAGCATGGGTGATCCTGCTAGTATTTGAATACCCATGGCAGAGCTTCCAGCATCACAGCAACACACAAGCTCCCACAGTACAACAAATTGACAGATGTGTAGGGAAACAGATGATGGCATATCAGATGCATCAGATACTTAATGGAGAGTTGGGACACGTTGTTCCAATATCCATAGTGTCAAGTAAGATACATGAGTAGAAACTCTTAAGTAAGGATAGTATTGTCTCCTATCTACTGCAATTTCCCCCCTAAAAAGCCGTATCCTCTCCTTTTCAAAATAATCTCATCATTTTGCCTAAAACTTATCTGTTCATATAGCAATGTGCTTAAGAGATATTCAAGTATTTCTAGCCTCTAAATAAATACATTCACATATTTTACAGTTCTTTAAAAGGAAAGCAATGTGTGCCATGGACAACATATTGGAAAGGCAGGCGTTGACAGGCATTGGGATCTGGGATGAAGGTGGAGCAGTAATAAATCAAAGAGCAAACTTACAAGGACAAATAAGGATAGCGTCCCATGAATGGCGGAATATGATTAACTCAGTTTTCTGTAGAAAGAAACATAGACACATGTGAATGCTTATGTACTTATATCCAAGTTTGGGAGTCAAAGATTTGAGTTCTAATCCTGGGTCTGCCACTCACTTGCTATGGACCTTGAGCAAGTCACTTTACCCTTTAGGCCTTCTCCACGTGCAAAATGTGAGAGCTGACAGATGTTTGATGGTCCCTCCAAGTTCTAACATTCTCTAGTTGTAGTTGAAAATAATATTAATCTTCCCTCCATCCACACTTTTTAGATGGCCAAGAGCAGAGAAGAAGGCTTATAATAGAGGTCCTCTTTTATATTTATTTACCTCCAGGCCCTTTTAAGTCACTTCTATTCAAGAGTACTTGGCTCTGTTGCTGGGAGCCTGGTTCTTCAGAGGATGCTGCCTTCTGTCCCTTGGCCTGTCCTGTGTGTCAACAGCACTGAAGTGGGTCAATAAGGCTTTGAAAGCTATTTTACCAAATTTGCTTTGGTTCCCACTTGGTCACTGTTCATCTGCTTCGTTTCCTCCTTCTCCAGCCCTCAGCTCTTGTTTTGAAATTCATCAAACTTTCTTTCCACAACTGAATTAAATGTTCTTGTTCTTGCCACCAGCCTCTGTAGCCTGCAAATCAGCAAAGTTTATTCTGGAGCACTCTGGTACATTACAAGCAAAGCAGTCTTGGTAATGTCGCCCACACTCGTTAGAGATGTTAGATACCATTACCTTTTCCATTATATATTTAATTGGATGATTGCAAGACTGAGAATGGTTAGGAGATATCAATTTGTAATCTAATGATTCTTCATTTGGCATTTTATTCAGAGCCATACATTTTAGCACTGCTGTTTGTATCACACATGCAAATTGTGATTATGGTAAGGTAGTTCTGCATACCATGGAGAATTAATTGCCTTAGAAGAATTAGATGTTTTACACATTATAGTAGGCTTGCACAAAATAGATGCTTCTTTAGAAGTTAATACTATATCTTAGATAATTCGCAGTTACAGATGACTTTTATTTTACTTTTTTGGATGTTTATGGGCAGAAAGAAGAATATGCGAGAAGGATCAATATTTGACTACATTATTGATATTTAAAGTCATTTATTAAAAACCTGCCAGAGGAAACCTCATAAAAAAGTAATCTAGTAAAAAAGGAGGAACACTGGATTTCTGACTTGCAAACTCCTTTAACATTTACAGAGTAATCTTCAAAAACTTTAATGAGAGCTAGAAGGTTCTGGGTGGCGCAAATGGTTAAGCGTTTGGATGCTAACTAAAATGTTGGCAGTTCAAACCTACCCGGTGGTGCCATGGGAGAAAGGCCTGATGATCTACCTCCATAGAGATTACAACCAAAAAACCCCTATGGAGCTCAGTTCAACTCTGTAACACATGGGGTCGCCATGAATCAGAGCTGACTCAATGGCATGTAACAACATCAATAAGAAGACTCTAAGTGATCTGGCTCTTGCCTCATCCTCTACTTTGTCTGCAGTCCCTCTGCCTTCACTCACACATTAGTCTCCTCTCTTCCAGACTGAAGGCCTTTGCAGGTGCTGTTCCTTGTCTCTGCAGTGTGCCTTCTCTCTGATCCACACGACCATGCCTGGCCTACCTCTAACCTCAGTCTCCACCAATGTGCCCCTTCCTCAGAGTCTTCCCTCGACTCTTCCTAAAATGGGTCCATTATCCCTATTTTCCTCTCACTTCTTACCCTATGCTTTGTCTCCATAGCACCTACCGTATAATGTCCATGTGATTATTTAAAATATATCCTCCTTCTTTCAAAGATAAAAAAGATGATACCAGGGACCACATATGTGTTATTTTATCTGTATGTCCTATGCTCAGCACATAATAGAGTCTCAGCAAATATTACTATGTGAATGAATCTTTGCCCTTCTGTTACTCATTTGTTCAACTCTGAACTCTACTGTACATCTCTGGGCCTGGTGGATATCAAGTTACTATTAAAAAGTAATTGACAGAAAATTTAATTTTATAATAAAGAAAATGGTAATCATGTTATTTTACATTAATACCATATTCATTGTTACATTTGAACTGAATATTATTAATTCTTATTTAGGGATTGTTCAGTCACAAAGATAAGAAATCACTTAGTGATGCCCAATATAAAGGCTTTATTATAAGCATGCAGGGAAATCCCATAACCAAATGAAGAAAACAGAACATTCATTTCATGGAACTGAAAAGTTTTCAGGCAGCTTCTCTCTCCCCTGATCTTTTTCTGGTTCCATGATGAAGTTTCTCATTTTGTCTCTTGCTGAATATGTCATTATTTTATTTGTCACAGAATGGTTTTCTTACTGGAACCCTTAATTTCTGCCCTCCATAACTCTGACTTGCACATGCAATAGTTTATCATAAGCCTGACTCCACTTTAACTCTGCACGAACTTGTAACTCCAGTGCCTGACACTATCTGACTCAGTCAGCCCTGCCTGGCTTAGTTTAAATTCTCAAGAGGCAGAGACTCTCACTGGTTGCTGTCCATCACAAGGTGGGTACCTTAGGGCCTTGGTACGTAAGGTCTTAATAAAGACCTGCAATGTGGATCCAGAGTCCTGAAGTAAAGGAGAAATTATGCTCAGTAGACTATTCTGAATAAGAAAATAGAGAGATAAAGAAAACTTTTTACAACTATTACTATCAAAGTAGTTCATGAAACAATTTTGGTATTGACATTGGAAATACATGTTTATCTGGGCTATTTTTCTATGGAGAATATTTTACTCCTCAGTGACAAAAGATCACTGTGGTGTTAGAATTATTATAATAATGTTATAAAACCAGAGGCAGAAGCAAGCGTCCATTCTTGGGTTTGACTTTGTTTCCCAAGGGCAGGGACAGTATCCATTAATTCATAACTGTCTTGAGTGTTTCAGTATACTTCGTAGGTAGTTGGTAAATATTTGGCTGGCCAGCCAGTTGCAGAAGTATGGATGTTCCCACATTTAATGCAGGTTGCTCTGTGTCCATAGTTCATGCTTCCATATAAGGATCACGCTAACAGGAAGTTAGATGTTAGGGTTTTTGATGTGTGTGGGAGGTGGGGAAGCTGATAAATGATACGCCTTTCTGAGTTCTGAATCAATTGAGAAAGACAAAAGACTAAGAAAGAAGGAGAACAATGTATCAGCTTTATTACTTGGAGAACGAGATTTAGCTATGATGTTCAGTGGGCTTCCTAATACTCCCTCCCTCCCTCCTAAGCCCTTCCAGCCTGTTCTTGCTGTCAAATCTGCTTAATACAAGATCTGATTAATACTAGCACTAGCTGCAGACTGAAAACCTAAAGGAATAAGTTGGTTCTAGTTTATTTAAAATTTTCTAGAGACTAAAAAATAAAAAACTACCTACTTTATTTTATGATGATAATATAACCTTGATACTAAAACCAAAGGAAAATGTGAGTAAAGCAAATTATAGGCTAATTTCATTTTCTAGCATAAATGATAAAGCTCTAAATGAATATTTAGCAAACAGAAACTAGTTGTTCATACACAGACAGAGGTAAATTTACCACGAAGATAATGAAATGCAAGCCTCAGGGACCTTCAGTTGTAAAAGCCCCTTCTAAAGCCCATCGCCTAATGTCAGATATTTAATTTTAGCATCTTTTTGTACAAATTTCGAACACTACAGGACCTGGATCTGCGCACACACACACACACACACACACACACACACTATAAACCCACCATAACTAATTAGCGTTTACTCTAGGAATGCAAAATCTATTGACAACTTACTACAATAATAGAAAAAAAGAGATAGAAAATGCGATCATGTAAAAGATAGAGAAAAGTGCATTAGATAAATTTCAACACCCATTCTTGTAATAGAACAGAATTTAGTTAATCTGGTAATGTATAACCACTAAGAACATCTACCAATCACCGTGCTTTATTATGAAATGTTAGAAGCATTGCCTTGAAGGAACAAGATGAGAATACCCACTATTGCTGCTTCTATTTACCATCATCCTTAAACTTATAATCAACCCAATCAAACAATATAAACAAATAGTTTAAGAATGGAAAGGAAAATATGAAAAAGGCTTTATTTGTAGATGAAATAATTGCCTATATAAAAAAAATTCAAATGAATCTAATGACAAATAATTAGAATTAAAAATAGTTTAGCAAGTTTACCTGATGCAAGATTAATATGCCAAAATAAATGACATTCTAATGTATAAATAAAAATCAATTAGAGAATTTAATATTAAAAAAGACAGTATTTATATATAAAAAACCGAAATTAATGCATTCAGTACAATTGTGATCAAAATCACGTCATGGGTTGACAAACTAAAAAAATTCATATGGAAAAGCCAATAGCCAAAACAAGAAAAACAATGGGAAGTGGCACTCATCCTATAAGACATTAACTTCTTATAAAGCTCTAGAAATTAAAACAATGTGGCACTTGTTTAAAAATCGCTAAGTATACTAATGGAACACTATAGAAAGTCCAGAGACCTATGTAGATATAGGATGTTGGTATATTGAGACAGACACGGCAAAATCGAAAGAAAAGCCTGGGTTATTGAATAAATGATGCTGGAATAACTGGGTAAATATGCGGGTGTGTGGGGTGTGGTGGAGTCTACTTTCTCTCTCCAGGAGACACAAGAGTCAGTCCTAGACAGAATAAGAATATAAATGTGAGCAGCAAAACGTCAAACTTCTTGAAGAAAAATATTATGACTTTAGCACAGAGAAAGATTTCATAATTACATCACTCAAAGCATAAGGCATAAAGGAAATGATTGATAAATTTGACTCAATCAAATTACAAAACTTCTATACAATAAAATACATTAGAAAACAGAGTTAAAAGATGAGTCACAGATTGGAAATAGATATTTGTAGCACTTATAGGCAGCAAATGATTGGTGAGGTGGACATTAACCATGTCTGGAGTCTCCCACCAAGTTTCGCAGCCTTGCCTGATATTTGGGGAATTCCCCATTATATGAGCACTGTTTCCTCAAGGCAGAAACCAGCTGGGGCACAGGCAGTGGGCTAGGTTTCAATGATCAGATGCAGCCTTGCAAGAATTTGATTAAGAACCAAGCCCTTGGCTTTGGGGGACAGCAAGTAGTGACAGTGTTGTGGATTGAATTGTGTCCCCCCAAAATATGTCAGCTTGGCTAGGCCATGATTCCCAGTATTGTGTGGTTGTCCTCCATTTTGTGATCTGATACAATTTTCCTATATGTTGTAAATCCTAATCTCTGTCTGTGGTTAATGAGGCAAGATTAGATTATGTTAAAGACAATTAGAGAGGGATGCTACACCCTTACTCAGGTCACAGTCCTGATCCAATGTAAGAGGAGTTTCCCTGGGGTGTGGCCTATGCCACTTTTTATCTTACAAGAGATAAAAAGAAAGAGAAACTAGCAGAGAGAAGGAACCTCCTACTACCAAGAAAGAAGAGCGGAGAGTGGAGAGTGTCCTTAGGACCCAGGGTCCCTGTGCTGAGGAACTCCTAGACTCAAGGGAAGATTGATGACAAGGACCTTCACCCAGAGCCAAAAGAGAGAGAAAGCCTTTTCCTGGAGCTCGTGCCCTGAATTCAGAGTTTTAGCCTCCCAAACTGTGAGAGAATAAATTTCTCTTTGTTAAAGTCATCCACTTGTGGTATTTCTGTTATAGCAGCACTAGATAACTAAGACACAGAGTTTCTAGTCTTTTGTCTCCAGGTTTATTAATACAAAATGCAGTGTCTGGGCCCCACTGCACGGCAGTGAGGTCATTTTGGGCCAGTTTTGCAGAGTAATGCAGGTAAACCACAGGGCCTTCCAGTCTGACTCTTAGTCCTTACAGAGATTGTGTTATCCATAACTAATAGATTTACATGCGTACATAACTTTTAATACATAACTTTTCTTCTTAAACTGGCTAGAGGTTGTTCTGTTGCTTGCAAATAAGAACAAAAACTGATACAATTAGTATCCATACTATATAAAGAACCCTCACCAAGACCATGGTCTCAGGGAACATCTAGCTCAATTGGCATAACAGTTTATAAAGAAAATGTTCTACATTCTATTTTGGTGAGTAGCGCCTGGAGTCTTAAAAGACTGTGAGTGGTCATCTAAGATACTCCACTGGTCTCACCCTTTCAGGAGCAAGGGAGAGTGAAGAAAACTAAAGGCATAAAGGAAAGATTAATCCAAAGGACTAATGAGGCACAACTACCATGGCCTCCACCAGACTGAGTCCAGTACAACTAGATGGAGCCTGGCTACCACCACTGACTGCTCTGACCGGGATCACAATAGAGGGTCCCGGACAGACCTGGAGAAAAATGTAGAACAAAATTCTAACTCACAAAAAAAGACCAGAGTTACTGGCCTCACAGAGACTGGAGAAACCCTGAGAGTATGGCCCCTGGACACTCTTTTAGCTCAGTAATGAAGTCACTTCTGAGGTTCACCCTTCATCCAAAGATTAGACGGCCCATAAAATAAAATGAGACTAAAGGGGCACACCAGCCCAGAGGCAAGGACTAAAAGGCAGAAAGGGACAGGGAAGCTGATAATAGGGAATCCAAGGTTGAGAAGGGAAAGTATTGACATGTTGTGGGGTTGTTAACCAATGTCATAAAACAATATGCATACTATTTAATGAGAAGCTGGTTTGTTCTGTAAACCTTCACCTAAAATACAATAAAAAAAAAAAGAACTCTCACCAAATCAATTTAAAAAACCCACAAACTTAAAAATGAACAGGCAGTTCACAGAGGAAAAAACCGGAACTAAATACCTAACAAGTATATGAAAAGAAGCTCAACAGCACTAGTAATAAGGGAAATGCAAATTCAGTAACAGTAAGATAAGTCTTCACGCTCACCAGATTGGACAACATTAAAAATCTACTAAGATCAACCAAATGAGAGGATGTGGCAAAAGATAAACTATCACGTACTGCTGATGGAGTGGTAGCTTAGCCCCAGCATGTGGGAGAGCACACGTCAGATCAAGTGGAACCTGTGCCTCCTTACAACCCAGCAAGCATGTACTCTGGAGAAACTCCTTTCTTCCTCACAAGGAGGCAATGTATAAAAATGTTCACTGGGGCTGTTTACAATATCGAAAGTTTGACAACAACCCGGACAGTCCGTAGAAGAATAAATATATCAATTATATCACTTTAAGTCAATGAAATTCTACAGAGCAGTTAAAATGAATTAACAAAATAAACATGTACCAATGTACCAGGGATAAATGTCAACTGAATGCTGAATAACCAAAAAAAAAAAAAAAAAGAGAAATAGAATACTGAACAGTGTCATACCCTATTTGTAATTTTCTTTTCCAAAATAAAACCAGAGAATAGCATGCTGTGTAGTTAAATAACATATACTCATAAAGTGACACTATCAGGAGCTCTGGCAGTGCAAATGGCTAAGCACTCAGCTGCTAACTGAAAGGTTGGCAGTTTGAACCCACCCAGCAGCTCTGAATGAGAAAGACCTGGCGATCTGCTTCTGTAAAGATTACAGCCAAGACAATCCTATGGTGCAGTTCTACTCCATCACACAGGGACACTATGAGTCGAAAATGACCCCATACACCTAACAAAAACTACAGTGACAGTATTAAAATCATGAGCAGAAAGGGCACTCACCAATTTTGAGATGATGTCTATTTCTGCAGAGAAGGGTTGGGAGTAGAACAGGAGGGACTTCAACCATTTCCATTAGGTTTTATTTCCTTAAAAAAGTCCTGAAACCATATCATTTGTTCTATGCCAAAATGATAGTGTTAAATCAGGTGGTGGGTATATGGGTGCCCATTACATTATTCCCATTCTTGTATGTGTATTTGAAATCTTTCCTATTTAAGTTTATAACTAAGGACTTTACACATGTGTAAGTAAAAAAAGATAGAGAAGAAGAGATAGAGGAAACTGGTAGGCAGACCACAACAGCAGCAGGGCATGGGTGTAAACCCTCCTCTTTAAATTCCAAATCAGTTACATACACTATGGGATTCCATATAATAAACACGTGAGATCCTCGAGGCTGTATCTCCCTGAATTCAACATACAATAGAATTCCAAAAATGCTGGTTCACTGAATGATTGAATCAATCAATTGCTATCTAAAGTGATCAAATAACCAAAATAGTAACGGCAAGTGCACTGCACGGTGGGTTCCCAACCTTAAGTGTCAGAATATAAAGCAATTCTTAAAATAAGAATGAAATATACTCAAAATTGTTCTTGAAAATCCTGTAGAAACACTCCATGTTGAAGGTAGACAGATTCTCAGTCTCACTGAGGTTTAACACAGCATCTTCCCTCCAGCTTTGGAACATCTTTTTTTTTTTTTTTTTTAAATAAATGCCTTATAAAAAGTAAGCTACCTTGCATTTACGGACAAAGTTGTACTAAAAATATGTATCTTTAAATATTGTAAGATCCCACCTATATGAAATATCTAGAATAAGCAAATACAGGGAGTCCAAAGTTTAATAGTGGTTACCAGGAGCAGGTGGGACAAGGATGTGGGGAGTGTATTGCTTCAGGGATACTGGGTTTCTGTCAAGGGTGATGAAAAAATTTGGAAATGGATAGTGTGATGGTTGCACAACATGGTGAACACGATTAATGTGACTGAACTGTACGTTTAACAATGGTTGAAATAGAAAATGTTTTGTTATATATATTTCACCACAATTACATTTAAAAAAAATAATAAAGATGCTTTTTAGATAATCAATTTCCTTACCAAGCTATATCTGTTATTTGATCTTTGAGATACTTTAGCTTTCCAAATGTTAAAGTATCCCAAATAAGTGTTTTCCCATCTATTGCTTATATTCCTAACACCTTGTACTTTACATATTTAAAGAAAAACAATGTTATAATGTGAAGGGAGGGGAGAAGCTTGAGCTATCAGCAGATCTGCATCTCCCGTGTCAAGGCTGTTACTGGGTGTGAATTCAACGTATAAAATAGAGGGATGAATCATGTGCTATTTCAGTAATTATGTTTCTCTCCTTTGTCTTTACAGATCAAGCAGTAAAATTAAATTTTTATTGTTGTTATGTACTACCAAGTTGGTTCCGACTCATAGTAACCCCTAGGTACAGCAGGACGAAGCACTGCCCAGTCCTGGCCATCTTCACAATCGTTGTTATGCTTGAGCCCGTTGTTGCAGCCACTGTGTCAATCCATCTCTTTGAGGGTCTTCCTCTTTTTCACTGACCCTCTAATTTACCAAGCATGATGTCCTTCTCCAGAAACTGGTCCCTTCTGATAACCTGTCCAAAGTATGTGAGCTGAGGCTCTGTCATCCTCGCTTTTAAGGAGCATTCTGACTGTACTTCTTCCAAGATAGATTTGTGTGTTTTTTTGGCAGTCCATGTTATATTCAATATTCTTCACCAACACCTGGTGATCCCTGGTGGCACAGTGTTTAAATGTTTGCTAACTGAAAGATTGGTGGTTCAAACCAGCTGCTCCATGGGAGAAAGATGTGGCGGTCTACTTCCATAAATGACAGCCTTGGAAACCCTGTGGGGCAGTTTTATTCTGTCCTAGAGGGTTGCCATGAGTAAGAATCTACTGTGACCATGGTTGGTGAAAATTAAGTTTACGTAAGTTAATCAAGAATATAATATGACTTCACCTTAAGTGGAATTATTTTTTTAATATCAAAATAATCATAATTAAATAAAGCATTCCAGAAACATGCTATTTCACCAATGCAACATCATCCTAACATCCTCACATTAATGTCTTCCGGCTCATTTGCTTATTTTGGATCAACTCACAAGAGGCCTACGTCACAAGAGGCCTACGTCTTTCTAAAGGATCCCTGCCATACCTCATTTCTGTAAGCTGTTGTACTTGTACTTGAAAAATCCACAGTTCATGCTAATTTTCTATTATGTGTGTGCCTACCACTTAACATATCCCAAAATTTCAACCCAGGGGAACAGGCAGTTTTAAAAGCATGGTGCAGGGTGTTGTCTACTGCCCTGACCTCTTCAAGACTGTTATGCCAAATTCAAGGCAGGCTGATCAAATTTTCAAATGACAAGAAGCTCAGAGACATAGAGAATGTTTTCAAATGCAAAAGAAGACTCTTGACAGTTTAGAATGATAAGACAAATAAAACAAGGTGGAATTTCAAAAGACTAAATGTATGGAAGTTGTCAAGGATTTTGTTTTATATGGATCCACAATCAACACCCATAGAAGTAGCACTCAAGAAATCATTATTACGTTGGGCAAATCTGCTGCAAGAGACCTCTTCAAAGCGTTAAAAAGCAAAGATATTGCTTTAAGGAATAAGGTGCGCCTGACCCAAGCCATGCTGTTGACAATCGCCTAATATGCATGGGAAAGTTGGACAATGGATAAAGAAGACCAAAGAAGTACTGACGCCTTTGAATTATGGTGTTGGCAAAGAATGTTGAATATACCATGCAACGCCAAAAGGATGAACAAATCTATCTTGGAAGAAGTACAGCCAGAATGCTCCTTAGAAGCAAGGATGGTGAGGTTTCATCTCACATACTTTGGACATGTTATTAGGAGGGACCAATCTCTGGAGAAGAACATCATGCTTGATAAAGCAGAGGGTCAGCAAAGGAGAGGAAGACCCTCAATGAGGTGGACTGACACAGTGGCTGCAACAACGGGCTCAAGCATAACAAAGATCATGAGGACGTCGCACGACTGGGAGCTATTATACATAGGGTTGCTATGAGTCAGAACTGACTTGATGGCACCTAACAACAACAACAATAAATGTAAGAGTCTGGTCTTGAGCTCATGAGAAAGATGTGGTAGTCTGCTTCCATTAAGATTTACAACCTTGGAATCCCTATGGGGGAGTTCTACCAAGTCCTATAGGGTTGCTATGAGTTGGAATCAACTCGATGGCAGTGAGTTTGGACTTGAGCTGAAAAATCAACTGTTCAAGTACAGAATGAGGAAGATTGTCTCAGAAACACCACATCTGAAAAAGAATTAGAAATTTTAATCAGCAAGAAGCCCAACATAGTAATAGGGTTGCTTTGAACTTCAAACAGAAAACAAAAACTTTGTTGGGAATGAATGCGCCCAAATTCAGGGATTCAGGCATAGAGTTTAGACATTAATATACCACAGTTTGCAGGTATTGTACAGTTGGGTTCTGATATAAACTCTTTTTAACAAATTAGTTAGTACATCTTGAATAGCCAATGTAATTTTAGGTAAAATGAAAAGAAATGTTAATGAAAGTATCTAGAATAATGTGTGTATAGAAATTCAAGTCATCATGAGAACCTTGTAAATTTAAAGTCTCAAAATCCACAAACACATAATAAAATCAAACATCTGTGTGTGTGTGTGTGTGTACACATACATACGCACATGCTATGGACTGAATTATGTCCCCCAAAAATATATGCTGTAAATCCTAACCTCTATGCCTGTGGTTATAATCCCATTTGAGAATGGGTTGTCTTTGTTATGTTAATGAAGCTAGATTAGTGTAGGGTGTATCTTGAATCAATCTCTTTGAGATATAAAAGATACTGAAACAAGGGAGCAGAGAGAGATGGGTAAGACAGATGCCAATACACATGGAGATTCCAAGGAAAGAGGAAGCAGAAGCTGAAGAGACAAGGGCCTTCCTCCAGAGCCCACAGAGAGAGAAAGACTACCTCTAGAGCTGGTGCTCTGAATCTGGACTTCTAGCCTCCTAAACTATGAGAAAATAAATTTCTGTTCATTAAAGCCATCCACTTGTGGTATTTCTGTTATAGCAGCACCACATGACTAAGACAACACATATATGTATACATACATATATATGTATATCTGTGTGTGTGTGTGTGTGTGTGTAGCTCCCTTAAAGAACAGAGTAACTTGCTAACTGGGAGAAGGAAAGACTGGCAGAACCTGACAATAGCTTAATGACTGACAAATTAGCTAAAGGAAGGGAATTATTGAAAAGCACAGATGGTTCATTCATTCAACAATCACTTATTGAACACTCAACATATACCTAGCACTGTCCTATATAGTTTACTTATAATAACTTATTGAATTCTCATAATAACTATGGGCAGGTATTATCATTATGTATATTTTATAAGCATGGAAACTGAGGCACAAACCTAACCCAAGTCTTCCTGGCTTTAAATTTGCAGATTCAGGATTTGAACCTAGACTCTAGAGCACGTGTTCTCAACCACAACATAATACACCCTAAGATTGGCAAGGAACATAAAAAAAAAAACACATTTAGAGGCAAACACAGGAAGTATTTATCCAGACTTAATCATTAAAAAGGTGCTTTACATGTCCCATCAGCATTATTATGTTTGAATCAAGACATATAAAAAGTTTTCATCTTTTCCTGTTGCTGCTTTCAAGTCTTTTGGGCAAGAGTGGGATTGCTGGGTCAAATGGTAGCTCTACTTTTAACTTTTTGAAAAACTACCAAACCATTTTCTACAGCAGCTGTACCATTTAGTATTTCCACCAGCAATGGATGAGGGTTCTGATTTCTCTGCACCCTTGCCAATGTTTGTTATCTTTCATTTTTTTATCTTAGTCATCCTAAAGGAAGTGAAATATTATCTCATAGTGGTTTTGATTTGTGTCTTCCTAATGGCTAACAGGAGGAGTCCCTGAGTGGCACAAATGGTTAAGTGCTGGACTACTAACCTAAAGGTTGATAGTTCAAACCCACCTAGAGAAGCCTCAGAAGACAGGCCTGATGATCTGCTTTTGAAAGTTCACAGCCTTAAAAACACTATGAAGCAGTTCTGCTCTGCACATGGGGTCTCCATGAGTTGGAATCAACTCAACAGCAACTAACAACAATGGCTAATGATGTTGAGCATCTTTTTATGTGCTTGTTGGCCATTTGTATATGTTCTTTGGACTTGACAGCAGCAACATGAACGGATACATGTATACCAGTGTTCACTGCAGCACTATTCACAATAGCCAAAAGGTGGAAACAACCCAAATGTCCATCAACAGATGAAAGGATAAACAAAAATCATGGTACATTCACACAATGGAATATTACTCTGCTATAAAGAGAAAAGAAGTCCTGATACATGCAATCACATGGAGAAACCTGGAAAACATAATGCTAAGTGAAATAAGTTAATCACAAAAGGACAAATATAGTATGAGCTCACTAAGATGAAACATTTAAAATAAGCAAATGTATAGAGATCAGAGTTTAACAGTGGTTGCCAGGGGTGGGAAGCAAAGGGAAAGAGGGAAGTATTTGTGTACCTAGCATTAAGTTTTTGTTTATGGGGTGGAAAATATGGCAGTGGATATTGGTGACAGTTGCACAACATGATTGATGTAATTGGTTTCACTGAATTGTACCAGTGAAATTTGCAGAACTGGCAAATGTTGTGTTAACTTTATTTCTTACAGCAATAAAGACAAAAAGTACGCATCTTTGAATTCAATTAAAATTGAACTTAATTTAAAAAAAAAAAGAGTGCTTTTTCTCATAAATTCAACCTGTCTGTACCCCATATCGGGCATATTCCTACCAAGAAGAGGACACCTCAGCTATGGTAGCATAATTATCTTACACATCTGATTCATGCTAGGGATTCTCCTCAGCTGATTCTATTCTTATCAAGAAACTGTCAGTGAAGTTGAGATCTGATAAAAGACCTTTCTGAAAAGACATGGTAATCAATAGTTTTTAAATATTTGAAAGACTATCAGATGGAAGAAAGAGGAATTGGCTCTAGGTGAAAGAAATAAGATCAATGGCTTGAAGTTGCAGGCATATATGTATATTTTATTGTGCATTAGGTAAAAGTTAACAGAGCAAATTAGATTTCCATTCGATAGTTTGTGCATAAAATGTGTCATGGCCTTGGCTTCATTCCCACAATGTGTCAGCACTCTCCTCATTTCCCCCCTGGGTTCCCCATTTCCTTTCATCCTGATTTTCTACCTCTCCCTGCCTTCTCTTCTTTGCCTTTGGGCAACTATTGCCCTTTTGATATCATATAATTTATTGTTCTAAGAAGCACATTCCTCTCAGGTGTTACTGTGTATTTTGTTGGCCTGTCTACTGTTTGGCTGGAAGGTGTTCTCTGGGAATGGCTTCAGTTCCAGGTCAGAAGGGTGTCTTAGAACCATAGTCTTGGGGGTTCCTTCAGTCTCTGTCAAACCAGTAAATATGTTTGGTTTTTTTTTTTTTTGAATTTGATTTTTTGTTCTACATTTTTCTCCTGCTCTGTCCAGGACCTTCTGTTGTGATCCCAGTCAGGACTGTAGGTAGTGGTAGCAGAGCACCATCTAGTTCTTCTGGTCTCGAGGTCCTGAGGGCTGTGGGTCATGTGGTCTATTAGTCCTTTGGACTAATTCCTTGCTTGAGTATTTGGTTTTCTTCACTCTACTTTGCCCTGGACGTTAAGAGACCAATAGTTGTATTTTAGACAGCCACTCGCAAGCTTTTAAGACCCCAGATGCTACTCACCAAAGCAGGATGTAGAACACTGTCTTTATGAACTATGTTGTGCCAACTGACATACATGTCCCCCAAGGTAAATATATTTTGGCTTCTGAGAATGACATTTTTGACCATTAAAATTGCTCAAAGATGAAGGGGGCTGCATTGTTATCAAATGCAAAAGGTGTCCCACATAATTTGCTTATTGTTGCACATCGTCCAGTTTGAACTAAGCCTTGGAAAGTCAACCCTCTGTAAGTTGGGCTGCTTTCTAGAATTGCTTGCTTCTGTCATCAAAACCTTAACTGGTATTGCTAGTGAGATCCACTCAGATCAAAATCACATGTACAATAATACTTTAGCTTGGGGATTCGTATGGAAAACAGAAATTTTGTTGGGAATGAATGAGTCCAAATTCATGGAAGTATTATAAACTGTAACTATGCAGCTAATCTAGGCATATTACTATACCACAGTTTGTAGGTATTACAGAATTGCATTTTGCTGTAAACCCTTTTTGAAAATGAATTATCACACCCAAAAATGGCTAAAGAAATAGTTTTTCAGGTGTCTATTGCTGTGTAAAGGAAACCTGACGGTGCAAATGATTGGCTGCTAACCAAAAGGTTGGTGGTTCTTCTGCTCCAGATTGTGTCAGCTGAAGTCACTAATTCATTCAATTATACTCAGCTGATACCTGGGCTGGGCCAGAAGTTTCTATAAAGCTTCAACTCAAATGTCTAGTGTCATCACGCTCCTCCACATGGCTTCTGTCTCCACATGGCTTGGTCTTTCATCATTCACAGTCTAACTCAGAGTTTCTCAACCTCTGCACTTTTGACATTTTCGGCCAAATAATTCTTTGCTGTGTGGGTGGGGAAGGTGCTCTGTGCATTGTAGGATGTTTAGCAGCATCCCTGGCCTCTTACTCATTAGATGCCAGTAGCATCCCCCCTCCAAGCTGTGACAGGAAAACATGTTTCCAGACATTGGCAAATGTTTCTGGAGGGGCAAATATGCCCATGGTTGAGTAGTACTGTTCCAATCCAGGCTTTTTTTAAAAAAGTGTGATAGCTGGTTTTCCAAAGCCCCCAGTCCTCTCCATACCTGGGTCAGAAGTCCCAGATCATCACTTCTGCCACATTCTGTTTGGTCAAAGCAAGTCACAAGCCAGTCCAGACTCAAGGGGAGGAAAAAGGACTCCATGTATTAAAGGGAAGAGAGACAATTTATGGTCAACCCTAATCCACCACATTTAACCTCTCTTCTGTCAAAAGTCTTCTTTTATGTTCTACTAGGATCCCTTTCCTGTATTCCATTCTATTATTACCTTATATAGGACTGTTCTGGGATGTCACTTTTGCACAATGGAATAGCATAATGGCAAAGAGCTTGGATTTGTGTCAGACAGACCTGGACTTGAATCCTGGCTTTGACACTTACTGGCTGTGTAACTTTGGTCAAATTATAAAACCACTATGCATTCATTTCTTCATTTGGCCTACTTCTTATATTACTACACCTTCCATGGGAGAAAGATGTGGCAGTCTGCTTCCATAGAGATTTATAGCCTTGGAAACCCTATGGAGTCGCTATGAATAGGAATCAACTCGACAGCAGTGGGTTTGGTTTTTTTTAGGGTTGTTATGAGAATTACATGAGATAAAGAATATAAACAGCCAGGCACATCGTTTGTGGTGCTTAGTAAATGTTCAACAAATGCTTATTATTACTCAGATATTATTACCAGAGCCTTATCTTCAGTTTCTACTTATGAACATGCACAAGGTTCATTGAAGGACAGCCATTATCAAATGATTTCTATAGAAGTTTGTAGTCTTTAAATCTCTCTGCAAAATACTTGCTCTTATTTATATCTTAACCTGGAAAAGTCTTCTCTCTCTGTCTGTACAGCCTGTTATCTGTTTTGCAACTAGAACACGTGGTGTATCAAGCTGATACTGTTTTTACTGTTGTGGTAAGGAGTAATTTCGGGTGGGAAGAATTACTTCCCAATTTGAACCCAAACTGAGATTACATTTTTTTCATGGAATGTGAACATAATCACCATATTATTTATCCATAACATCAATAAACATCTTGTCTTGACTGCAGCAGTTCAAGATTTGACAAGCTAACTTGTTATTAGCTGCCACGGAGTCCGTTCTGACTCATGGCAACCTTACCTACAGCATAATGAAACGTTGCTTGGTCCTGCACCATTCTCACAATCACCAATATGTTTGAGTCCATCATTGCAGCTACTGTACCAATCCATCTCACCAAGGGTCTCTCACATCCTCATTGCCCTTCTACTTCACCAAACATGATGTCCTCCTTCAGTGACTGATCCCTTCTGATGATGCGTCTGAAGCAAGTGAGTCAGACAATATTCTGTTGTGATTCATTAAGTTTTTCATTGGCTAATTTTCAGAATTAGCTTACCAGGCCTTACTTCCTAGTCTGTCTTAGTCTGGAAGCTCTGCCAAAACCTGCCCACTATTGGTGTTTGGTATTGGAAAGACCTGTGGCATAGCTTCCAGCCTCATAGCAAGATGCAAGCCATCAGAGTATGACAAACTGACAGACGGATGGTGGGACAAGTTAACTGTTTTGTTTTTATTGTCATATTAAAAGAATTTTATAAAACTTTTTAAGAGGAGATTTATGCTTAAATAAGTAGATTAAATAGAATTTAAGATGCTTGAAATACTGAAATGTATTATTTTATTTTGATTTGCATGCATTTATCAAAGCCTGTTAAGTCATATCAGGATGATTTAGAAATAACTGTGCAAAGGAGGAATGAGAATTTCATGAATATAAGTCCAAAGGGAATATAATTTTGTAAGGCATTAAAATATGCAAACGTACCTTAATGGCAATGATCTGTGAGAAGCAGTCCTTGATACATATATGAGACGTTCATTGAAATTCACTTGAACTTAAACAATAAAATTCCTATAAAAATAACCAACCAACCCATTGCCATCAAGTCAATTTCAACTCATAGCGACCCTCTAGGACAGAGTAGAACTACCCCACAGGGTTTCCAAGGAACATCTGGTGGATTTGAACTGCTGACCTTCTGGTTAGCAGCCATAGCTCTTAACCACTACGCCACCAAGAAGCAGCCATATGAAATCAGGTTTCTGTTCTGTTGGAAACTGCCTCTTACACCGTAGGCCTTCTACCTCTCCTCAGATGTGCGGAATAGAAACCTTACCTAAAACAAAGCAGGGAAGAGAAACAGAATTCAGAGTAGTGAATATGACAAGGTTGAAGAGTTGGCCAGAGTTCCGGAAATGTGATTTGCCCAAGAATGATAAGGACAAAGACATGGTTATGGCAAGTACCTCAAAGATACCTTGGATGTGGTAAAGTCTGGGATTAAAATGAGCAGATTTGTTTAGCTGCATCCAACATAAGATGTCTTTCCACACTGATGGACTTGAAGATGAAAAAGAAAAAAAAATCACCAACTTGCTCCTGGATCAATGAAAGCATACAATAATTAGAAAGGAACTAAGTCATTTCTAGGTAGTGTGTGTGTTCTAAGGGAATTTGACAGGAAGACAGCTGCAGCAGAGGCATCATGTGAGCCAGTGTAAACCAGGAAGTTTCAAACTGATTAAAACAGCATCTTGGCTTAATTTGTCTCTTAGAATTCTTTTATCTGCAGTTGCTTTCTGCTTAGCCATTTTAAGAAATATATAGTTCCAACTGGTTAGTTAGTTACCTTTTGTGGGGATAGTGTGGAAATACTAATTTTTTTGGAGATCGATAAACACTTCCTTAATTTTATCCCATCTTACTATCCAATGATAATGATGATAGTAATGTTTACTGAGTGCTTGTTTTGTACCATACTCCAGGCCAAACACTTTACATGCATTAATGTAATCAACCTCACAGTGGCCTTTGAGTTAGATACTGATATTTTCCTCATTTTATTGAAGAGAACATAAATTAAGGGAGTTGAAAATTTACTCAAAATAAAGTAGATCTAGGATTTACCCTCAGGTCAGCCTGACTCTTAAAACTTATCTGTCTGTAATAACACCAGAATGTCAATCAACTTGAATTCATTCATTGATTTTATTCATTCATGCATGCATTTTCCTTTCAACCCATTTTTAAAACTAACCTTCTACATGCTAGGCATTATAGATACAATAGACAAGAGAGACCCAGTGCATGTTCACATATAGCTTTCAATGTACATCCTTTTCCTGTGTCACAAAACAGCCTCTCAGTCCCCCAAACTTCCCATACATAATGATGCAGAAAATATGTTGCTTCCAAGGCAATGATAGATTGTAAGATATAAAAAAAAAAGCTAAGGCTAAGTTAGTAACAATAATAAGGATAATAATAACAACAAAAATTATTATTTTACTATTAATTTTTAATCTATGCTTACTATAAGCCAGATTCTATTATGAGCACTTCACACAAATTGTTTCATTTAATAATCAGATGAAATCAAAGTCAAGGTCATCAAGTCAGATTTTAAATGCCAGAGTACACAGAATCAAGAAGAAAAAAGGTCAAAGGAAGCCAGGGTCAGAGGGATTGCCTCAGAAACCATCCCATATTTATGAGCTAAAAGATGCATGATACATGAGCATGTCAGGCTGGCACCGAGGGTCAGATGCAGATATAAACAGCTCATGCTGTGCCTGTTCCACAAATGCCCTTCTGCTTCTAGTCCATATATAAAAAAAACTTCCAGGTTTCTCTACCCCAGCATAATAAATTTTTTATCTTCTTCCTTACTGATTCTCATCAATGTTATTTCAGAACCCACCACTCAACTGAAACTATTATCTCAAATATTACTGAGAACCTACTCTTTATAAAACTCAATGTCCTCTTTCTAGTCTTCACTATCTTCAGTATTTTTGAAGCACTAGATGTGATGGTCGATCATATAAAACTTTTCTTCCCTGACTTCCAGGCAACATGGTGCTATAGTCAGAAGCACCACACCATCCCTCCACAGCAAAGATCCAAAAAACTAACTCAAACAGAGTCACAGGTCATTCCTGAAACCCTAAGCATCAAATGAAGAGATAAACTCAGCTAAGCACCGAATAGAATAAGAAACTGACCAAGAGCAGAGAGCAAGGAGAGATAGACACAGAGGTCCCCTATCAGCTACTGAAGCACAGATCCACCATCTTGGACTCCTATCGAAGATTGGCGAACAAGGGGTACGAGAAAGCAGCTTCATGGAGCTTCCAGCAGGAGACAGAACAACCAGTAACCAACGATACACGCTTTCGCACCCCCCCACCCTTCTTCACCCCCACTCAGCCTCCTCTGCTTCCCGTGGCCACAGTCTCTTGGCCAGGAAGCACTAGCTTCACCCTGGTGTCACTTAGATTCCGCCTGCCCTACTGGCCAATTCCCTGAGTGGCATTTGTTGGCTGCTGGTGTTGCTTTTTTCTGCTTCATTAGATTTCTTCCTTACCTCTCACCACCTCCCCCTCCTTTCTCTCAAATATCTAGCTCCGTGGCCATCTTTGCTTTTTCCTGGGGGTGCTGCAAGACACTACTCGACTGTGGAACTGCTTCCCAGCCCATGCCACTGCACTGGTGGGACACCGGGGCTTTCTTGTGTGTTAGTTCTGATTTGTTCTGTTTTGATTTGTTTGTTTGATTGTTTTCTTTTTCTTTTCTTGGCTTGGGAGCCCCTTCTGGCCAGGCAGTGCTGCACGCTTGGGAGATACTCCCTTACTCTGTGCAGACACACAATAACATCCCTGGAAGCATTTATTTTTTTCTTGATTTTGCTTGTTTTTCTTTTTCTGTTTTTTTTTTTGTTTCTTTGTTTTGTTTTCTTCTCTCTCTTTTTCCCTTTTTGTCTTTCTTCATTTCCAGTTCATTCATTTTTTTCTTTTATCTTTTCTTTATTTTTGTTTTTCTCCATTTCTCAGTCTCTCATCTCTCCACTCCAACAGCAAGCTCCTTTAACACTCTTTTTGGTTTGTGTGTATGTTTTTGGCTCCTGTTACTCTCTCCTCTCTCTCCTCTTTCCCATACCCATCTTAGCACCACACATCACAACCTCCCTGCTCCTTCCTGCCTACCTGCACTGTGTGCTGAAAATCACACCCCCAAGCAGCACAGGCATGGCCTACTGGAACTTGCCCTGCACTGATTCCCAGCCTGCCCTATTGGCCCTAGTACGTGCCACAAACAACCCATCCCAGCAACTCCCCTTCAGCTGGACCTGTCCTGCTGTACCATACTCTGCCCATTGAAGAAGGAGGTGACAAGTATCGAGCCCACAGACGAGCAAACAACAAAGAATGCACAGTCCACGTGCTCAGACATAACCAAATAAAACAAAAAAGCAGGATGAAACAAACTAACCTACAATCAATAAATGAAGAAAATAACTACTGAATGCCCCGAAGACAGCAGACAATATCAAAACATATACAAAAACAGGACAGGATGGTTTCAGTAGGTGTCCAAAATAAAACACCAGATGACTTTCCAGTAGAAGAAAAGGCACTAGAACTACCTGATAGGGAATTCAAATCTCTAATATTCAGAATTATACACGAGTTGAAACAAAAAGCAGACAAAAATGAGGAAAAAATAGACAAATTCATGGAAAAAAAAGACAAAAAAATGGAAGAATTCAAGAAAATAATACGGGAACAAAATTCTAAAATAAATTCACAACTAGAAATCATACAAAAACAACAATTAGAAATTCAAAAGATAAACAACAAGATTTCAGAAATGGACAGTGTCATAGAAGGGCTGAGGAACGATGGAAACATGATCAGTGAAATTGAAGACAAACACTTGGCTACAACTCTGTTTGAGGAAAAATCAGAAAAAAGAAAGATGAAAAATGAAGAAACCCTGAGAATTATGTGGGATACAATCAAAAGAAAAAATGTGAGAGTGATTGGAGTTCCAGAACAGGGGGAGAAAACAGAAAACACAGAGAGGATCACTGAAGAATTGCTGACAGAAAACTTCCCCAATATCATGAAAGATGAAAAGCTGACCATCTAAGAAGCTCAATGAACCCCATACAGGATAGATCCCAAAAGAAAATCATCAAGGCATATCATAATCACACTTGCTAAAACCAAAGACAAAGAACACTGAGAGAAACTTGAGAAAAACAAAAAGTCATACACAGAGGAGAAACAATAAGATAAAGTTGGGATTATTCAGCAGAAACCACGCAGGCAAGAAGGCAATGGGATGACATATATAAAACCTTGAAAGAAAAAAAATTGCCAGCTGAGAATAATATACCCTGCAAAACTCTCATTCAAATATGGTCGTGAAATTAGGACATTTCCAGATAAACAGCAATTAAGGGAATACGTAAAAACCAAATCAAACTTACAAGAATTATTAAAGGGAGTCCTTCGATCTGAGAACAAACAACATCAGACCACAGGCTGAATCTGGGACACAGGATTGTACTAGCCAGATACCAACCTAGGAAATGAACTCTTAAGGACTATCCAAAACCGACAGAATTACAACAGGGAACCAGACAGGTTAATCTGTAAATGACAACAACATCAGAACAATAAAAAAGGGAATAAATGGTGTAGGTATAGAATCTTCTAATGGAGAGGAAGGCAAGGCGATACCAAGTATAATAGACTACTTCAAACCTAGGAAGATAAGGGTAAATATCAAGGTAACCACAAAGAAAGTTAAGAAACTTATTCATCAAAATAAAGAAGAAAAACATAAAATCTCAGTAAAAAGAAAATCTACAAAAACAAAAGAAATGAAAAAAAATCCATAAACAAAAGGAACTCAGCACAGGAGACTGAGAGGAAAAAAGAAAACGTCAGCACCACAAAAAAAAGCACCACCAAATGACAGCAATAAACTCACCTATCAGTAATTACACTGAATGTAAATGGCCTAAATGCACCCATAAAGAGAAGAAGAGTGAGAGAATGCATAAAAAAACAGGATCCATCAATATGCTGTCTACAAGAGACACACCTTAGGAACAAAGATATAAATTTATTAAAAAATAAATCAAGCAAACAACTACCAAAAAAGAGCAGGAGTGGCAATACTAATCTCAGATAAAATACCCTTTAAAACAAAATCTACCATAAAAGACAAAGAAGGACACTATATAATGATTAAGGGGACAATCCATCATTAAGACGTAACCATAATAAACATCTATGCACCCAATGACAGAGCTCCCAGATACATAAAACGAACTCTAACAGCACTAAAAAGAGAAACTGACAGTTCCACAATAATAGTAGGAGACTGCAACACACTACTCTCAGTAAAGGACAGAACATCTACAAAGAAACTCAAAAAAGATACAGAAGACCTAAAGGGTACAATCAGCCTACTTGACCTCATAGACATAAATAGAACATGCCACCAAACAGCTGCAAAGTACACATTCTTTTCCAATGTGCATGGAACGTTCTCTAGAATAGACCACATCTTAGGCCACAGAGCAATCCTCAACAAGATCCAAAACGCTGAGATAATTCAAAGTTTCTTCTCTGACCACAATGCCATCAAGGTAGAAATTAACAACAGGAAGAGCAAGGAAAAAAAATCAATTACATGGAAACTGAATAATGCCTTGCTTACACATCACTGGGTAATAGAAGAAATCAGAGATTGAATCAAAAAATTCCTTGAATCAAACAAGAATGAAAACACATCATACCAAAACCTTTGGGACACAGCAAAGGAAGTCCTCAGAGGAAAATTTATAGCAATAGATGCACACATCAAAAAAGAAGGAAGGGACAAAATCAAAACATTAACTACAGAACTCGAACAAATAGAAAGAGAACAGAAAAAAAAAAAAACCCACAGCCATCAGAAGAAAGAAAATAATAAAGATCAGAGAAGAAATAAATGAAATAGAGAATAGAAAAATAGAAAGAATCGACAAAAACAAAAGCTTGTTCTTAGAAAGAATCAACAAAATCGACAAACTACTGGCCAGACTGACAAAAGAAAAACAGGAGAGGACACAAATAACCCAAATAAGAAATGAAATGGGGGACATTACAACAGACCAAAGTGTAATAAAAAGGATTATAACAGAGTATTTTGAAAAACTATACTCCAACAAATTTGAAAACCTAGAGGAAATGGATGAATTTCTAGAAACACACTACCTACCCAAACTACCACAAAGTGATGTTGAAAATCTGAACAGACCCCTAACAAGAGAAGAGAATGAAAAGGTAATAAAAAAAACTCCTAACAAAAAAAGCCCTGGCCCAGATGGCTTCACTGGAGAATGCTACCAAACATTCCAAGAAGAGCTCATACCAGTACTACTCAAATTATTTCAGAACACAGAAAAGGAAGGGACACTTCCGAATTCATTTTACGAAGCCAGCATAAACCTGACACCAAAACCAGGCAAAGACGCAACAAAAAAAATTACATACCAATATCTCTAATGAATATAGATGCAAAAATTCTGAACAAAATTCTAGCCAATAGAATTCAGCATCATATTAAAAAAATAATACACCACAACCAAGTAGGATTTATACCAGGTATGCAAGGATGGTTCAACATTAGAAAATCAGTCAACGTAATCCACCACATAAATGAAAGGAAAGAAAAGGATCACATGATCATCTCAGTTGACACAGAAAAGGCATTTGACAATGTCCAACACCCATTCCTGATAAAAACTCTCAATAAAATAGGTATACAAGGGAAATTTCTCAACATAATAAAAGGCAGCTATGCAAAACCAACAGCCAACATCATTTTTAATGGAGAGAGGCTGAAAACATTCCCCTTGAGAACAGGAACAAGGATGCCCTTTACCTCCACTCTTATTTAACATTGTGCTGGAAGTGCTAGCTAGAGCAATAAGGCAAGAAAAAGAAATAAAGGGCATTCAAATTGGTAAAGAAGAAGTTAAACTGTCCCTGTTTGCAGGTGATATGATACTAGACACAGAAAACCCTAAAGACTCCTTGAGAAAACTAATGGAACTAATAGAAAGATTCAGCAGAGTAGCAGGATACAAGATAAACATACAAAAATCAGTTGGATTCCTACACACCAATAAAGAGAACGATGAAAAGGAAATAAGGAAAGCAATACCATTTATAATAGCCCCTAAAAAAATAAAATACTTCAGCATAAATCTAACCAGGGATGTAAAAGACCTATATAAAGAAAACTACAAAACACTACTGCAAAAAAACCCAAAGGGATCTACATAAATGGAAAAACATACCATGCTCATGGATAGGTAGACTCAACATTGTGAAAATGATAATTCTAGCCGAAGTAATTTACAAATACAATGCAGTCCTGATCCATATACCAATAACATTCTTTAGAGAGATGGAAAAAATAATCATTAACTTTATATGGAAAGGGAAGAAGCCCTGGATAAGTAAAGCTCTACTGAAGAAGAATAAAGTAGGAGGACTTGCACTACCTGACCTCAGAACCTACTATACAGCTACAGTAGTCAAAACATCCTAGTACTGGTACAACAAGAGACACATTGACCAATGTAACAGAATTGAGAACACAGATGTAAATCCATCCACCTATGGTCACCTGATCTTCGACAAGGGCCCAAAGTCCATCAAATGGGGAAAAGACAGTCTTTTAACAAATGGTGCTGGCAAAACTGGATGTCCATCTGTAAAAAAATGAAACAGGACCCATACCGCACACCATATACAAAAACTAATTCGAAATGGATCAAAGAACTAAATATAAAGCCAAAAAACTATAAAGTTCATAAAAGAAAAAATAGGATCAATGCTAAAAGCCCTAATGCATGGCATTAACAGGATACAAACCATAACCAACAACATACAAACCCCAGAAGATAAGCTAGACTACTGGGATCTTCTAAAAATTAAACACTTATGCTCTTCAAAAGACTTCACCAAAAGAGTGAAAAGAGAACCTACAGACTGGGAAAAAATTTTTGGACATTACAAATCAGACAAATGTCTAATCTCTAAAATCTACAAGAAAATCCAACACCTCTACAACAAAAAGACAAATAATCCTATCAAAAAATGGGCAAAGGAAATGAACAGACACTTCACCAAAGAAGACATTCAAGCAGCCAACAGACACATGAGGAAATGCTCATGATCACTAGCCCTTAGAGAAATACAAATTAAAACCACAATGAGATACCATCTCACCTTGGCATTATTGGCATGAATCAAAAACACTGGAAATAACAAATGTTGGAGAGGCTGCGGGGAGATTGGAACTCTTCTGCACTGTTGGTGGGAATGCAAAATGATACAACCATTTTGGTAAATGATATTGTGCTTCCTTAGAAAGCTAGAAATAGAAATACCATACAATCCAACAATTCCGCTCCTAAGAATATATCCTAGAGAAATAAGAGCCGTCACACGAATGGACATATGCACACCCATATTCATTGCAGCACTGTTCACAATAGCAAAAAGATGGAAACAACCTAGATGCCCATCAACAGATGAATGGATAAACAAACTATGGTACATACACACAATGGAGTATTATGCAACGAGAAAGAACAATGATGAATCTGTGAAGCGTCTCATAACATGGATGAAAATGGAGGACATTATGCTGAGTGAAATAAGTCAATCACAGAAGGACAAATATTGTATGAGATCTCTACTGTAAAAACTCATGTAAAAGTTTCCACACAAAAAGAAACAATCTTTGTTGGTTACAAGGGATGGGAGGGGTTGGAGGAGAAACTAAATAGGCAATCGATAAGTGTTAACTTTGGTGAAGGGTAAGACAGCACACAATACTGGGGAAGCCAGCACAACTTGTACAAGGAAAGGTCATGAAGCTCCATAGACACATCCAAACTCCCTGAGGGACTGAATTGCTGGGCAGAGAGCTGTGGGGACCATGGTCTCCGGGAGCATCTAGCTCAACTGGCATAACACAGTTTATAAAGACAATGTTCTACATCTACCTTGGTGAGTAGCGTCTGGGGTCTTAAAAGCCTGTGAGCAGCCATCTAAGATACTCCACTGGTCTTACCCCTTCAGGAGCAAATGAGAATGAAGAGAACAGGATACAAGGAAAAGATTCATCCAAAAGACTAATGGACTACAGCTACCACGGCCTCCACCAGACTGAGTCCAGTACAACTAGATGGTGCCCGGCTACCACCACTGACTGCTCCGACCAGGATCACAACAGAGGGTCCTGGACAGAGCTGGAGAATGATGTAGACCGAATTCTAACTCACAAAAAAACACCAGACTTACAGGCCTGACAGACTGGAGAAACCCTGAGAGTATGGCTCCCGGACACCCTTTTAGCTCAGAGGTGAAGTCACTCTCAAGGTTCACTGTTCAGCCGGGGATTGGACAGCCCCGTAAAACAAAACAGGACTAATGAGGCACAGCAGTCCAGGGAGAAGGACTAGAAGGCAGGAGGGGACAAGAAAGCTGGTGATAGGGAACCTAAGGTTGAGAAGGGACAATGTTGACATGTTGTGGGGTTGTTAAGCATTGTCATAACGTAATATGTGTACTAACTGCTTAATGAGAAACTATTTGATCTGTTAACCTTCATCTAAGGTACCAAAAAAAAAAAAAAAAAAAGAATTATCTTTGTGAGATCAAATTGACAACAGCAACTCAAAAGATTTGATGGGTAGCTAGGGGCCAGTGAGTTGAAGATAATGGTGATGGAATAATTTGGAAAAGGGTAGTGAGACTAGCAGCACAACTGGAAGAATGTAATTGATGTCACTGAATTGTACATGTAGAAATTTCTGAAACGGTGTATCTTTGGCTATGTATATTTTAACCAGAAAAAAAGGTCCTCAGGTCGAGAACGGAGAGTGTTGACATGTCGTTGGGTTGTTAACCAATGTCATAAAACGATATGTGTACTGACTGTTTAATGAGAAACTGTTTTTTCTGTAAACCTTCACCTAAAGTACAATAAAAAAATTAAAAAATAAAATAAAAACATTCCTTACCTGAACTTTTGAATTGTGTCATCTCATCTGAGTACTTCTTTTTCCTAATACTTAAATGTAAATTTCCACTCCTGCTCCATCTTTCATGCCTTTACTTACTCCCTAAGAAGAGCATCCACTGTTTCTTCTTTAACTATTACCACCAGCAAGATGAATTACAAATGTAAACTTCAAACTATGGATCTTGCTACCTATATTCCAATCTTGTATTTCCAATTGTCAGTAAAATATCTCCACTTAGATGACACAGCTGTATTAGTCAGGACACAACAGGCTCTGTTTTATAATGAATAATTCTGGAAGATTGACTTAATTCAGAAAATTTTTATTATTACTCATGTCATACCCAATGTGGGGTAGGTGACTTTCTTCCAAACAGTGACTCAGGGATTTAGATCCTTTGATCTTATGACATGACACTCCATATAAAACATATGACATCCAGATCCCACTCAGATGTGGAAATGTCATATATTACTTCCAACCACATCCCACTGGCCAGAATCTAGCCATATAGCTCCAACCCAACTTCAAGGAAGGCTCTTAAAGGTAGTTTCTATGGGAGCACAAGAGGAAAGAAATGAAATGGGATTTGGTAGACACGGAGTATCGTCTCTACCAAAATATTCTCACTCAGCCTCAATAAGCAACAAATCTAACTCATCATCTTCCTCCCAAAATTGTTGTTAGTCAACTGTAGCAAAGTATAGCAAACTCTTTCCTATAGTTACCCACTATATTTCTTCAGTATCTCAAGGTTAAAATCTTTAACTTACCTTTGACAAATATTTCTACTTCATTCCTTATATAAATTTTGACACCCAAATGTATTATTTCCTCTTTCAAAATATCACTCATATATCCCCGGTATTGTTACCTTAGGCTATACTTTGAAAAACTTCTGTCTGTCTTACTTCAAATCTCTCCTCGTTATATCACTTTCCTTCCTCACTTTTTTTCTGTATGGACCTTCTGGAATTATCTCCCTAAAATAATGTTTCCCTTATGTCTCATATCTCTCTTCTGCTCAGGTGACTCCCCCCCACCCTTTTTTTTTTAAGCATCATGACCAAACTCTTTCAGATCACAGGGTTTTGTATAATCTGGTCCCATACTATCCAGATAATTGATGTTCCATTCCTCTCCAGAATGTTTCCTATATTCTGGGCAGGCCATTCCCCTCATAATCTTCCCACCATCCTCCTCCACCCTCTATACATATAGGTCATGCTACTTCTTCCCTGAGTGATCTTTTCCTAGCCTGAAACGTATGGATTGTTTCAGTGATCTGTCCAAATCCTATTTACCCTTTAAGATCCTACTTCTATCACACTTCTTCCATGAAGCCTTCTTTGTCTATTCCAGGCCATCACTTCCTTCCCTGTGCTCAGTTCAGCACTTTACTGGTTCTTCATTGTTTCATGCTGGTTTTCTCTTCTAAATCAGTTTAAAAAAAACAAAAAAAAAACCAGTTGCTGCCAAGACAATTCTGACTCATGGTGATCCTGTGTGTGTCAGAGTAGAATTGTGCTCCATAGGGTTTTCAATGGTTGGTTTTTCAGAAGTAGACAACCAGGCTTGTCTTTCAAGGCACCTCTGGATGGATTTGAACCTCCAAATTTTTGTTTATCAGCCTAGTGCGTCACCCAGGGACTCCTAAATCTGCACATAAGCACTTAATTCAGGCCTCACCATTTTCTCACGGTTGCAGAACCCAACTCTGTGTGCTCATTTGTGTCCTATTTTTCTGTTAATATCTTACATCACCTTGGAAAGTGATAGGCACATAGTCAAATCTAAATAAAATGAAAATATTGCAACGTTCAAAAAATTGCAATGATAAGGCCCCGAGAATAGTTGTTTATTTCTGCAGCACATCTGTCCATGAACATTTTTGTGAATTTTACCAGATTGTTTTCATGCGTATTGTCAGTAGCATATAAACTTTTTACAGGACTTCTAAAAATCTTCAATATAGTGTAAGCAGCCTTACCATAAACCTATATTAAGAAGTTTAATTAATCCAAGATATTATGTAATACATTTATTCAATATTAAGTATATGGATTATATATAGACTCTGGCAATTTATGAACAAGTTCAGTCTCCAAAATTCATTCATTTCACCTACTGGCAGAATTTGGAATTTCTATGGTAAAAGCTTCCTGAGATTTAGGTCTCTCCTCAACATACTCAGCTGTTCTCCTAAGTTTATGTGCTTTAATCAGATTTGGTTACTGGCTTCTAGGATTCAATGACTCATGCCATTATTGCACGCTGTTTATATAGTTTTCCTTCACCTGCAGCTCCCTATCAATGAATTCTTGATTTCCCAGCAAGAAAGGGCAAGAAGCAAATCCATTTTGCAGACAGGTGCCATCTTTCTCTTTTCCTTAAAATCCTTTTCGTCTCTGGAGAGTTACTTTCTGGGTCCACTTGCTTCTTCCTGAAGCCCTCTGCCCCTCGGTCCTCTAGTCCTCTCTTTGGTGCATTCCTATAAAACTTTTATAAACTTTTGTTTTATAACTCTTCATTTCACTCCCAAATAAATACCTGACGATGGGACTTAAATCACCTGTGCCACTAGGCACAGTCACCTAAAGTGAATCATAACAAAATGATTTATGATATTTACAATCACCTTTCTGTGCTCTATCAGTTTATTTTACGTTTGCTAGTACACCAGGGCCTCCAGCTTCCCTATCATCAGTGTTATCCTTCATATTCTCCATGCAGCCTTGATATGGAGACATCTTAGAGAATCCCTCTCCTACATGAACATGATTATTTTGTAAATGATAAGCTGGAATGGATATTTGAGAAAAATCCTGTTCGCAGGGCTTGATTTAAATATCCATAGCTATCCAGGGAGTCAGGACACCCAGGTGCTAGTCCCAGCACTGCTACACTCCCTATGTGGCCATGGACAAGCCAGTGAATCTCTCTGCAGCTTAGGTTCCTCATTTGTAAAGTGACAGAGTTGGATCAGATGATTTCTGAGGCCCATTTGCAATCTTCTATGCTGTAATTTTTTTTCATCATTGATATTCATTGTGATTTGCAAAGAGATGAGAGTTTTGAGCTAAGCTTTTGATTTAAAGTCTGTGCTCAGAAGTGCAGCTTACCAGGTACCATGAATACTAATGAAGGGATTTAGATGTTTCATAGGATGAGCTTCAATGGCCACCAACTTCTTCCTTCTCCTGGGCTCCGGATCCAAGTGTATTCTTTTTCAGATTCACTGTTCATTCCTCAGGATGAACATGGATAACACTAAGAACCATTTTTTTTTTTTTTTTTTTTGAGAAAAGTCAAGCATGATACAGACCCAAGGGTGAATTAACCAGTAAGCACAGTACGCACCGGCTTACGGTAAGCGAGGTACTCACCAGTTTAATTGTGTTTACTTACTAATTTGCAGTGAACAATTTCACATGGGTTTTACCACATCTTTGTAACAGACCATTTGTACAGACCAGCCTTGCAAATATGAACCACATTTACCAGCCCAAGTGTTTTCAACCATTGCTCAAGTCCTGGAAAGAGAACTATTATGGCTTGCCTTGTAAAGTCTTCAAAAATATCTAAACCTAACATGTATGGCAAGACTGACCTAACTGGACATCTGAAACAATATAGGAAAAACCTATTCCTGATCCTGAGCAAACCCAACTCAAGTTCGATCACTATGAAGCTTGATCATTTCTAGCTCTTCGTGAGATTATCCGTCTCTAAGGTAGTGGTACTCAAACCGTAGAGAGAATAATAATCCCATAGAGAATTTGTTAAAACATGGATTCCTAGGCACCAAACCCAGAGATTCTAATTCAGTAGGCCAGAGGTGAGGTCCCAGTATTTACATTTCTAACAAGTGTCCAGGTGATGATGATGCTGGTCCGAGGACCACGCTTTGAGTAGCCTTATTCTAAAGTATTACTGCATGGAAGCAGCTGTCAAGAAATCAAACTATGCATTGCATTGGGCAAATCTGCTGCAAAAGACCTCTTTAAAGTGTTAAAAAGCAAAGATACTACTTTAATGAATAAGGTGCGCCTGACCTAAGCCATGGTGTTTTAAATTGCCTCATGTACATGTGAAAGCTGGACAATGAATAAAGAAGATCGAAGAAATGACATCTTTGAATTGCAGTGTTGGCGAAGAATATTGAACATGCCATGGACTGCCAAAAGAACGAATAAATCTGTCTTGGAAGAAGTACAACCAGAATGCTCGTTAGAAGCAAGGATGGTGAGACTACGTCTCATATACTTTGGACATGTTATCAGGAGGGACCAGTCCCTGGAGAAGGACATCATGCTTGGTAAAGCAGAGGGTCAGCAAAAAAGAGAAAGACCCTTGTGGAGATGGATTGACACAGTGGCTACAACAATGGGCTCAAGCACAACAAAGATTGTGAGGATAGTGCAGGACCAGACAGTGTTTTGTTCTGTTGTACATAGGTTTGCGGTGAGTCGGAACCGACTCCATAGCACCTAACAACAACAACAGCAACATTACTGCCATTATTTGTCTGTTAATTTTGTACGCAGATGTTGCTCAGTAAATACAGGCTAAATTAATAGCACGTACAGTAAACTTACATATATGCCCAAACCCGTTGCCGTTGAGTCAATTCTCATTCATAGGAGCCCTATAGGACGGAGTAGAACTGCCCCATAGGGTTTCCAAAGAGCAGCTGGTGGATTTGAACTGCTGATCTTTTGGTTAGCAGCTGTAGCTCTTAACCACTGCACCCTCAGGGCACCTACATATATACATACATAAGTAAATACAATATTTTCTAAGATGAATGCTCAAGTGACAATATTTTACTCTGATTCTCAAATTTCCAGTTTCTAAAATAACAAAAAACAAACCAAAGATTTTTGTACTCCCTGTTTGATAATCCTTCAGTGTTATGAACTGTGCCTTTGACTTAAATACAGCATTGTCCTTTTGCAATCAGTTTCAACTTTGCTCTTTCAGGTGTCCAGGTTCATAATATCAATGATAATTCAAATCTTCAAAAAGTTCAACTATTTTGTAGGGCATTTTGCTCAGTAACATCAACTTTTTAAAATTTCTTAAGTTGATAAGGAGAGGGGTGAATGACATTGAGACTTAGTGACCTTAGTTAATTTTCATAGATAACTGTGTTGTAGAATAGGACAAAATAGTATGGGATTTAACAAAGGCCCATGTGTCAGTTTTTCATTTTAATAAACTTTTATGTCAACAAGTGACACACTCTACATTTCACATAGCAAAAATGATATCCGATTTATTTAAGTAAATTTAGATATAACCCCTCATAGGGTGATAGGCAATGTCAAAACCAAATTCAGGGAGTTTCAGTTTTCCTCCCTTTTCAAATTGATCATCTGCCTGAATAACATAATTATGGAGCACGGCTGAGAAAACCAATGACCTATATGAGATCTCTGATGCTGAACAATGCAGCTCATTGATTTACAGATTGCCGCTGACAGTTCAAGGAGCGCTGGTTGTGCAGGGGTTAAAACGCTTGGCTGCTAACCAAAAGGTCAGCAGGTTCAAACCCACAAGCCTATCCACGGAAGAAAGATACGGCAATCTGCTTCCATGAAGATTTACAGCATCAGAAACACTATGGGGCAGTCCTTTATGGTCACTGTGTCCTATATACTCTGTCCTATAGAGTCACTATGAGTCAGAATCAACTTGAAAGGAATGGGTTTGGTTGACAATTCAAAAAAAAAAAAAAAAAGAGCTTTACTAAAGCAAGTTGTTTTTGAATGTTAACATGATAGCTCTTTATAATCAAAGGCTAATCATTATTAATTCCTTTGACATTCAGTGCAGTGACATTAATTATAACAAACTCAGCAAACATCTAATGCATTCCTAAACTCTGTAGCAAATGCATTGCCATTTGGAATTCATTGTTGTACAGTTACTTGGAAGTGTGGTTAAAATTATCCAATTTGTAGCATCTTATTAATCAAAGTGAATATTTGACTTTTCTGTAGATTGAAAAAAAAATCCTGTTTTTGAAATGTTTCTTGATTGTGTCCTATTTTTTTCTGTTGGATTCCATGACTTTCATTTTTCACGTGAAGCAAAAGTTTCTATTTTTCTATAAGTAGACTTTTTTGCTCCAAATCTCTCCATTTGCTTTATGCACATGCTTTATGCTGCTATAACAGAAATACCATAAGTGGATGGCTTCAATAAACAGAAGTTTATTCTCTCACAGTCTAGAAGGCTAGAAGTCCAAATTCAGGGTGTTAGCTCCAGGGGAAGCCTTTCTGTCTATGTTGGCTCTGGGGGAAGGTCCTTGTCATCAATTGTCCCCTGGTCTAGGAGCTTCCCTGCACAGGAACCCTGGGTCCAAAGGATGCACTCTGCTCCTGGCGTTGTTTTCTTGGTGGTATGAGGACCCCCATATCTCTCTGCTCACTCTTTTATATCTCAGAAGAGATTGACTCGAGACACAACCTAATCTTGTAGATTGAATCCTGCCTTATTAACATAATTGCTGCTAATCCCACCTGATTAACATCATAGAGGTAGGATTTACAACACATAGGAAAATCACATCAGATGAGAAAATGGACAATCACACAATCACACATTTTGAGGGGGCACAATTCAATCCATGACACCAAGGAATCACGTCTCATGACCTGAGATTCTATCAGGGTCAATCAGCTTTCCCAGATTGGCTCAGAGGTTGGCCATGATACAGGATCAGCCTCTTTCTCTGTAGCTATATTAAGTCTCAGAAAATGAAATTTGGATGATTTTACCCTGATTCCTCTTTGCAGATTCTTCCAGTGGCTTCCTATCCCTCAAGTCCATGAATGGCAGGCAAAGTCTTTCACAATCTCGCCTGTGTTCATCTTTAGCAGCATATTTTGCTGCATTCTTTGTTGACCCCACTCTTGACCATTCTCAACCTCTTGCAGTTCTCTGTGCCAACTCATGCTCCATACACGCTTTGTGCTATTTCTCTCTAGCAATTCTTTCCTATCCTGGTCTCCATCAATTCCCAATCAGTTTTTCATCACAGCCCTAGTGTCATCTTCTTCATTAAATCCTTTCCATATGAAGAAATCAACAGTCCCTCGTTGGTTTCCCCCACTAAACAGCAATCATAGTACCTACAACACTTACATAACTTTTTTTTTTTTTCTTTAGGTGTTTGTGTTTCTTACTAGGTTGCAAGTTTATTAAATGAAAAGATTAGGTCTGTATTTTTTAAAAGCATAGTAGTCTACAGATGACATGCACCAAATTTCTTGGGCGCCAGCCCAGACTTACTAAATCAGGCTAACTGAAGATGTGGGAGGAAGCTCCAGAATCTGCATTTTTGACCATCGCTAGGTGACTTTTATGCAAACAGATTTGAGCAGCACTGAGCTATGATTTGTTTATTCCTGTACCTAGGTCTTCTAGCATAGTGTCTGCAATGAGTGTTAAATGACTGACTGACTGAATAAATAAATAAATGAAAAGATGAATGGATGAGAACTCTTGTATATATTCATATGTAATTCATATGTGACTCAGAGGACCCCTTTCCCCTAAGAGATCTAGTTAAACTTAGTTCTAACTACAGATTTCATGATCTGTGAAAGTCTAAACACCTTGCCTGTATTTAAACTAATTCTTGTGGGTATCTGCTCTTATGACCCCTGCTGCTTATAGGTCTAATATTGGTGCGTGTTCTTTTTGTTTTGCTCCACATCAACCCAGACACGATATTTAACCCCTCCAACAGGCAATGCATTCACCTGGAGCATTTGTGAGATTAGTGGATTTGCTGAACACTTGCGAGGTAACGGGAGGAATCACATCATGGGATCATCTTCTTCCTTCTCCTCTCTCCTCTTCTGCCAAGACTGCCCTACATTCTTCTCCTTATTAATCATAGCTATTCAATTCTCCCTATTACCTACCCTCAAACTCATGCAACCAAACTCATTTAGGAGCTCATTTGAACTACACAGGCTGTCTTGTTGGCCTGCCATCCTAAGAAATTACAGATTACAATTTTTTTTTTTACAGATTTAATAAAAGAAAACTTCTGCTCTTTCATACATGTCTACACTCCCTACAGGATTGACAGAGAGAGGCTTTCTCTGAATCATTGGGCTAAATACCTGTTGCACTCTGGGGTAGACAGAGGGGTGGTTCAGTAGTATAAGGGTTAAACTTTGCAAGACACACACTTGGGACAGCACAGCCAGGATTCCAAGAAGTGTTGGTAGGAAGAATGGGGAAGAAGAGAAGATAGGGAAATAGCAAATCCCTGTCTTGTCTAACAGGATGCTGAACCTTCTGTTCTATTTTCAACCCTCATTTTTTGCACAATCTTCAGTTCAATCCTTATCAGGCTTTCCTTGCATTTAGCTGAACCTATAAATCCGGATCTGCACATCAGAAGTCAATGAGTCCAAACATTTAGTGCAAATTAGTTTACTCATTGCTCTAACTGGCTCTCTGTTTAATTCACAAGGCCAGCAAGCCCTGGCATGCCCTAGACACAGAGGTAATTTGGAACATGTTAAAGGAAAACTAGCCTTGGGCTGGATCAGTTGTCATGGTGATATCGTGGGACATTGAGATACCTGCACTTGAGCATACTATAGAGGGGAAAAAATATTTCGAAGGATTAAAGCAAACTATCTCATTGTTTGGTGTTATTTTTTTATTGAAGGAGGCATAGAAAGAGCATAGGTTTTGGGAGTTAAACATATTGGGGTTTAAACGCAGCTCTGCCCCCTACTAGCCTGTGACTCTGGTCAAAGTGACTAACCTACTTGTGTCTCAGTTTCCTCATCTGTAGCAAAGGGATGATAATAATAACATCTAGATTATAAAGTTTAATGAGGGTTTAATGAGATAAAGGCATGAAAGTCACCCAGCATGGTGTTATTAGGCTCATCAATCATCCACAGAAGGCTTGGGCTCAGATGTAGAGACTACCAAGGAGGAGAGCTGTGTGTTAGTATAATAGATATACACATATATATATATATACACGTATACGTATATGTAATACATATACACACATATATATACACATGTGTACATATATATTGGAAACCCTGGTGGAGTAGTGGTAAAGAGCTACTATTGCTAACCAAAAAGTTGGCAGTTTGAATCCACCAGGTGCTCCCTGGAAACCCTATGGGGCAGTTCTACTTTGTCCTATAAGGTTGCTGCAAGTCGGAATCGACTCGACGGCAATGGGTTTTATCTTGGAGGGGAGGGTTTTATACATATATACACACACGTATACGTATATACATGTATGCATATATACGTCTGCATATATATATATATAAAGGACAGCCAGTGTGTGTGTGTATATGTATATACTCTTCCTGTCCTTCCTGCTGTCCTCAATAGTATGCCCATACATATGTGTGTGTGTCGATATATATGTATATACATATACACATTGAACAAAATACCCCAAAACCTGCTTCACCTGGGTGACTCAGATGGCTGTGGTGGCAACAGCTGGAAGCAGGCCAGACTTCTCTCTCTCCCTTCATTTCCCATTGTCTGACCTCTTTATGTGGCTAGCTTGGACCTTCTCATAGCATGGCAGTTTCTCAGTCACTGGGGCTTGGGGCTCCAAGATTGTTCTCAGGGGCAGGAGGTAGAAGGTGCTCCTAAGACCTTGGCCCAAACATTTGCACAGCATCACTCTGTGTTGGTGAAAGCAATCCCATAGCCTGCCTAGATTTAACAGAATAGGACAGAGATGCCATCTCTACACGGGAGGAAAGCACAAGAGTTTTTGACCATCTTTAATTTGTCACCACATATTTCTGAGATCCTTGCACCTAAAGAGAATTACATTCTACTCTGCTCAAGTGTCTAGTCACCAAGGATGAGTTATCTTTGAAGCGTGTTTTTCCTTGAAGCATAATTCCTTCATTTCTAACACTAGGTCCTTTGTCTCAGGGTGAATGAAGTTTAACACTGGTTAGGAAGCGCCTGACAGTCCACATAATTGGGTCTTATCTCCTAAAACTGCAAAATATTAATGTCCTCCTACTTCCTGCCATTGGGGTTGTCAGAGGGAGATGCTTACATTCTGTGGTGGTAAATCAGCTTCTTTTCAAGAAAATAAATGATTCTTCTAAATCAGGTAACTACCCAATTTTTGATGTCCTGCTAATTTTAGTTCTTAGTAAATATTTCTCCTGCTATATGTAAAGTATCATGGGTATTGACTGGCTGACTGACTGAATGAATGAATGAATGAGTGAGGGAATAAATACTATGGAAGGGATGTTCAGCTGCCTCTTCTAACAAGGATAGTATTGACAGCATTAGGTAGTCAGGCTACTGTCTATGTCAACAAGACTGCTCTAACCTCAAGGAACTTGTCCCTGATCTGACACACGATCAGGGATGGATTACCCAGTAAGCAAGGTAAGCATGGGCTTACTTGTGCTTATTTACTAATTTATAGTGAACAATTTCACATGGGTGTTGTGAAATTATTCACTACAGATTTGTAAAGAAGCATAAGTAAGCATGTGTTTACCTTGCTTACTGGGTACTTCATCCCTGCCAGGGATTATAAATTAGAAAAGAGGCTTTGATTCTGTAAGAAGGTGCTGTGGGGTTGGGAGAGAGATAGATGCCAGCCATACCTAGAAGCAGAATCTTTGATTTAGTGAAAAAATGTGAAATTGTTTACTACAGATTAGTAAGTAAGCACAAGTAAGCCTATGCTTACCTTGCTTGTTGGGTAATCCAACACTACAATAATTCGGGTGCAAGGTATTCAGTGTGTGGATTCCCAGCAAGTGGCAGCTGTTTTGTCTTCCATGTTAAAACTTTAAATGCCAGCTCACTGTTCTAATGAAGTCATTTTTAATTCTTACGTGGAAGCCCCTCAGGCAAATCTCTTTAAAGCACTAATTTCTGAGATAGCTCAAATCAGACATCAAACTCTACTTTTCATAAAAATTCAATAAAACATCAAGCCAAAGGCAGGACAGATGTTATCCTTATGAAATGATCAGTGGATCGCTTGCTAAAAGTTTACTTTTAGGTACATCATCCTGTGTAATACGCTTGTTACTAATGCTCAAAATGTAGTTAATGAGCTGTGTCTGTACTTTCTAGGTCTGGAGTGGTACCCTGGCACCTACATTTTTAACAAGCTCCCTAGGGGATTCTGTTGCACACCAGTGTTTGAGAAACAATCTATCTGAATTTATATGGATGTATATATACACACAAAGAGCCCTGGTGGTGCAGTGGTGATGCGCTGGGCTGCTAACCAAAAGGTCAGAGGTTCAAACCCACCAGCTATTCCCCGGGAGAAAGATGTGGCAGTTTGCTTCTGTCAAGAGTTACAGACTTGGAAACCATATATAGGGTGGCTGTGAATTGGAATCCACTCTAAGGCAATGGGTTTGGTTTGGTTTGGAATACACACACACACAAAGAAATAGACACTAGGGTGTCTTTCCCAAAAACACAGAGGTAAAAGGAGCCAAGGAAGAGGGGATTGAAACAGTGACAGGGGCAGGGAGAGAAAGGGAGAAAAGAATGACTTGCAAGTAATCTTATTCTCTGGCTTTAATTTCATCTTCTCTCTGGTATATTCTCCGTTCTGCTAAGATAGTTACTTTTCTAAACCACAAATCTAGTCACACCCTCCTTTTGCTTAAAAACTTTTTATAGTTGCTAATTACCTCTGGAATAAAATCTAAATTATTGATAATAATTTTTAATTAGGATATTTCCTACCCTATGAGGAACCCTGGTGATACAGCGGTTAAGTGTTCAGCTGCTAACCAAAAGGTCAGTAGTTTGAATTCACCAGCCACTCCACGAGGGAGCGATATGGCAGTCTGCTTCCATAAAGATTACAGCCTTTGAAACCCTGTGTGGCAGTTCTACTCTGTCCTATATGGTCGCTATGAGTTGGAATATAGATTCGATCGCAACAGTTTTTTTTTTTATTTCCCCACCTGTCTTAGTCATCTAGGGCTGCTATAACAGAGATACCACAAACGGATGGCTTTCAATAAGGAGAAATTTATTCTTTCACAGTCTAGTAGGTTACAAGTCCAAATTCAGGGCGTCAGCTCCAGGGGAAGGCTTTCTCTGTCTGTGGGTCAGCTCCAGCGCTGTCTCACGCTGGTCTCCCGGTTCTGCTGCTGCTGGTTCTCTGTTGCTTCCGGTTTTCTGCTGCTACTGGTCCTCTGTCCATTCACAGTTTCAAAACTGCTTCTACATTTTAGGTATCTGTTAGAGCAGTACCCCACTCTTGGTACCAAATTCTGTCTGATATAGTGCCAGAAGATGAGCCCCTCAGGTTGGAAAGCACTCAAAATACAACTGCGGAAGAGCTGCCTTGTCAAAGTAGAGTCAACCTTAATGACGTGGATGGAGTCAAGCTTTCGGGACCTTCATTTGCCCATATGGCACCACTCAAAATGAGAATAAAAAGCTTCAAACATTCATAATAATCAGAACATGGAATGTACGAAGTATGAATCTAGGAAAATTGGAAATTGTCAAAAATGAAATGGAACACACAAGCATCGATATCCTAGGTGTCTTGGGCTGGGTTCTCTAGAGAAGCAAAGCCAGTAAAGTGTATAAATATATATAGAGAGAGATTTATATCAAGGAAACAGCTCACGCAATTGTAGAGGCTAGAACGTCCCAAGTCCATGGATCAGGGTAGAGGTCTCTCCCAATTCACACAGCCACAGAAGCTGGCAAGCCCAAGATCAGCAGATTGGAGAGCAGGGCTCCCGCTCACAGGCTGTGAAGGTTGACGAGTTCCAAGATGGGCAGGTAAGACCACGAGTTTTCTCCTGATTCACGGGGCTGCAGGGGCTGGCAAACCCAAAACTGGCAGATCAGAGAGCAGGGCTCTGCTCACAGGCTGTGAAGATCGACCAATCCCAAGTTCGGCAGATAAGCTGACAGCTCAAGTCCCAAGAATCGGAGGTGATACCACAGGAGGCAGCTGCAGGATCCAGATCCAGCATGAGCAAAGCCAGAAGGTCTGCTTATATTCAGATGTAGGCCACACCCCCAAGGAAACTCCCTTTCATCTGATTGGCTACTCATAGCAAATTCAGTCAAACACTGAGAATCATGGCCCAGCTAAGATGACACACAATCTTAACCATCATACCACTGTATCAGCCCCATTTTTTTTTCCATTTCTCTCCTAGTACTTTACATTCTAGCCATACTTGACTTTGTCTACTTGCTATTTGCTAAACAAGCCTCATATTTCTACATTTTTATGCCTTGCTTTAAGCTTTCTACTTGGAATGTTATTCTCCCAACATGGATTATGAAGTTTCATACTTTATTACTAAACCAAACCTCGAATTACTAACTGGTCCTAACACTATCTAACATTTGAAGAGAAAAAGATCAAGAAACTCTATCGTACAGGTCAACACAGACAGGTTTTGGGGGGATTGATTTTGATGCTAACTCATCATTTAGGGGATTCTAGGAGGCCATGCTAAATGTTATTCAAAACTATAAGGCCTATAGGAGCCAGACTGGGATTCTTTACTTAATGAGTTTGGTAATAATTAATATCTACCTTAAAATTTTTCGGGACAGAGATTTTTCATTTCTGCTTTATGGTGTAGATTTTGAGGGCCCCACATTTTAAACTGGTGAATGTTCTACTTTTGCTGGGAAAAAAATATAGCTCTACATCCATGCAAACTGCCTTCCATGAGTTTTCAATAAGGACAGAAGAAAATCAGGACTTTTCATTTTTCCCCTAGATATCATTATAAAAAATTTGAAACATGCAGATAAGTTCAAAGAGTTGTAAAGTGGACCCCCATACACCTACCATCTAGATGCTACAATTGTTAACTTTTTGTTTTGTTTGCTTTATCACATCCCCATCCTTCTCTCTTTCTATCTGCCCATTCATTAATCCATCTTACTTTCTATGCATTTCAAAGCAAGTTGCAAACATCAGTATTCTTCAAGTCCTTTTACTTGTTAATATAGAATGTTCAAGCCTTCTCTGTGAAGGTGGCAATGTAAACATACATTTCTCTTCAATCAATAACACACAGTACCTACACCATAATCTTAAACTGCATGTGATTTGTTTCCTGTCAAAAACATGGTTAAATTGAGTAATATTTGAGGGATTTCACTTGTTTCTCTGGTTTCTCACAAAATTCTCTGATCAAGTCCTATTACCAGAAAGCAAAATATTTTTTAATACTGCTAGTTTAGGTACTGCAGAAGTTCCTTGAGAAAAATGATTTGATACTATGCTATTAGTCTGTATGTGAGGTCAGTATAAAACATTGCCAGGTAACCTATGTTTCTTCAGCTTCTATAGACCTATGGTCAAAGACAGTTTCCTTAATATGACTCATTATCCTTAACCTGGTAAGAATGAAAGGATACTGTCTATCTGAATGAAGAAGTAATGAATGCTTAGAAATATGACCCTTGAAGTTATAGAATTGTTCAGTGGAGGAAGTGAGGATAGTGGCATAGCTATAGCAACACATGCATAGGTAGGGAGACAGTATGTAAATTAATAAATCAAATGTTAAGATATTACTTAGAACTGTAAAATTAACAACTAGAAGTACTAAAAATGGAAATAGTTAAAAAAGAGGGAACACTTGGGAGCTGAACTGGATAGGGACGTGTTGTGGCAGGAAATTGTTGATTTTTATAATAAGCTCTTCTGTAATAATAGTAATTATTACAATAATAACTATAATCATTTAATAACACTCATATAGCACTTCCTATCTGCCAGGCACTATTTTGATCTCTTTACTTTTACGTTAATATTAGATCTTTTCTTATATGTTACATTTTACTTAATTTTCATTTAGACTTCATAAAAGTCTTATGATGTAGGTACTGCTGTTATCACCGTTTTACAAACATGGAAACTGAGTCTCAAAGTAATTAAATAACTGGCTCCAAAACTTGAACTCAAAAGTTGTGTTCTGAAGTCTAGGCTCTTCACTGTCACATCTTGATAACACTTTGCTGAAGAAGCTAAAGAGAAAGTTTTCCATGAAATAAGTTATTTTCAATTTATCTCAGAAGCTTTCTTTTATCAAATAATAAAACCCACGAAAGCTCTCATGTAAAGCATCCTTCCCTGTTTTGTTTCAGAAGCCCAGGCATCAATATATTGCTCAAAGATTGTAATTATTTCACTCTTGTTTTGGTTTCCGATCTCACTTTTATCTTTGCCCTCTGTGCGTGTAATCAAAATATCCAAACTAAATAAACGAGTAAGCAGACACATGTGACGATAAACTACTCCTTAGCTCACCTGGTTGCTTTCAATCTGATAATTTTACTTAAATTCTTTCATAACTTATGCCGTGGTTATGACTTCAGTAAGAATGTTCCCTGAGGATTCAAAATAGCCATCCAGTCATTCAATAATAAAAATTCATGCAGCGTTGAAAATGCAACATGAAAATCTTTACTCTCGGTCCATTAAAATTGATATCATTAGTTGCTTTTTGCTAATCAGGGGTTTGCAAAACTGGTGGCTCTTGGGTGGAAAATGTGATATTATCAGGTCAGTATCTGTCTCTCCCAAGTTATGAAGGGAAGATCAGAGAACTTACGTTTTCTTTGTTGATAATGTAGTTGACACCACTTCCTAATATTAAGAGTACCTGCATCTCACTCTGACGCTATCATTTTTGAACATTCAGTCTTCTTGAATGAATTCATGCTTCAGCATTCTAATGGACTGCTGTGTCTCAAAGGATCGTAAAGATGTGTGTCTGGTTACATAGCATTAGACTTCTGGACAGATCTGTCAGGACAGAGTACCAGGAAACTCAAGAGTGAGGACCACACCAACCTAAGGATGATCTCACTCATCATCTTTGTTATCAAGTAATTCTCATTTCAAAAGGAATCATTGCATTAGAATAGGATTTTTTCTTTTTTAATCTTCCTAAGGAATGTTATAAATTCTGCCTTAAAATATGGTGTCTTTTCCCCCAAAGGGTGAATTTCTCAGTCTCTGGAACCAAGATGAGCTATGAAAATGATTGTATTCAAGCTAAAAAACCTGCCAAAGGACATATAGTTGTAGCCTGAATCTACCTCAAAACAATCAAAGGACAAGTCCCCTGTTACTGCTGCAGTACCAGCTCCCAGTGGAATTGAAATGTAAGATATGAAAAAGTACACTCGATTTCATGGGGTGGTTGTGTCTTTCCTAGGAATATCATGCCGTTGTTCCTAACATATTTAAGGGAGAGAATCTCAGAACTGGAAATTATTTTAAAAAAAGGTCATTGTAAAAGCCATTGGTCAGTTTAGGAAAGCAAACCCACTAACCCACTGCCGTCCAGTCAATTCCGACTCGTAGAGACCCTACAGGACAGAGTAGGACTGCCCATAACGGTTTCCAAGGCTGGAATATTTACTGAAACAGGCTGCCACATCTTTCTCCGGCCAAGTGGCTAGTGGGTTTGAACCATCCACCTTTCAGTTAGCACCAGAGCACTTGAACCAGGGCTCCTCCAGGAAAGCATAGTCCCCTGTTAATAAACAAAACATGCTTGTTAAAAAACAAAAATAATTAATTAAGCATAGTTTGGTAGATAAAATGAAATGGCCTTATTAACCTCTACAAAAGTTTAGTTTTTGTTGTTTGTTAGGAAGTGAGGATAGAAAAAAGGAACGATATTTGCTCAATTCCTACTGGCAATGCTGAAATTTACCTAAACCCCCTTATCCTGGAAATCCACTCCTCGCCCTCCTTGTGTTCCAGAAACAGCTACTGCAAGGAACCACCCTTTCCCATGTGACTTAGATGATGTTGTTGCTGGGTGCTGTTGAGTTGATTTCGACTTATAGCAACTCCATGTGACAGAGTAGAACTACCCCATAGGGTTCTCTTGGCTGTAATCTTTATAGAAGCAGATTGCCAGGTCTTTCTTCTGTGGAGCTGTTGGGTAGGTTTAAGCCACCAACCTTTCAACCTTTGGGTTAGCAGCCTAGTGCTTAACGTTTGCACAACCAGGGCTTATGTCTCCCTTGTTTTCCTATGACAAGGCCAGGCACAGACCCTCCAAATTCCCACTCCTTTCCTCATAAACGATTAGCTGAACTGTTCTGTCTCCACTGATCAATTGGAACAACATGCTTTTACCAGGTCTCTAAACTTTGACATACTCTCAGTCTGAGCCAGTACGTAACTATTCTTTAAGGGCCTTTCCAGAGAATAGGCTGACCACAACGTAAAATGTTAAATTTGCAAGCATCAGAAAGTGGTCACTTGAACTTTGAAAGCTTCATACCTCAGTTTATTACTAACAGTTATGGAGAAGAGATCATTTTAATGAAACAGATTTTTAGAAGAACAAAGGAAACTAATTCATGAATCTCTAAATGCAAGGGATATAAATTGCATTCATTATTGTCTTGTATTTTTCTTCACCTTTATGAAACATTGTTCCTTGTAGGGGCTTAAAATTGTTTGTAGAATGAATGACCATTTGCATATCTTGCCTTCTCAGTGAGGCTGTAAATTTTTTTTTTTTTTTTTGTACTTCAGGTGAAGGCTTACAGAACAAATAGTTTCTCATGAGACAGTAGTACACATATTGTTTTATGACATTGGTTAACAACCCCACAACATGTCAACCCTCTAACTTCTCAACCTTTTTTTTGGTGAAAATACACATAGCCAAAGATACACCATTTCAAAAATTTCTACATGCACGGTTCAGTGACATTGACGACGCTCTTCCAGTTGTGCTGTTATTCTCACTTAAGATGAAGGCTTACAGAACAAAATAGTTTCTCATTTAACAGTTACTACAAATGTTACCCTATGACAATGGTTAACAATCTCACAACACATCAACAATATCCTTACTCAACCTTGGGTTCCCTATCACCAGCTTCCTTGTCCCCTTCTGCCTTCTGGTCCTTGTCACTGGACTTCTGTACCTCATTAGTCCCATTTGGTTTTACGGGGCTGTCCACTCCCAGGCTGAACGGTGAACCTCAGAGATAACTTCACCACTGAACTAAAAGGGTGTCTGGGGGCCGTACTCTCGGGGTTTCTCCAGTCTCCTTTAGGCCAGTAAATCTGGTCTTTTTTTGTGAGTTAGAATTTTGTTCTACCTCCTTCTCCAGCTCTGTCCAGAACCCTCTGTTGTGATCCAGGTCAGAGCAGTCAGTGGTGGTAGTTGGGCACCGAGGCTGTAAACTTTTGACAATAGGAACTAACAGTGTCGAATTGTTCTTAAAATCTACCCAGTAACTAGGAACATGGCATAATGAAAAGAATTAAGACTTTGGATTATAGAAGATATGGATGTGAATTTCAGTGTCACTGCTTATCCTTTGCGTGACATTGAGCAAGTTACTTAGCCTTGATAAATTTGTACTTTTTTATCTGTAACACTGTAGCAATAATACTTATTCTCACATGGTTGCTGTGAGGATTAAATAGATTTGGAACAAGTCTAACATTGTTCTTGGCATCTATCGAAGCACTTAGTTAAGGCCAGTTTTCCTTTCCTAAGCACAGTTTCATGGACAGATTCAATAAGTATTTGTTGAATGAGTGAATGACATTATCTTTAGAACATATTTATCATTAATTCCTAATGGGTTGTGCATTTTGGGTCAGAAGGACACGCTGCCAGCCCTTTCCTATTTTGTGTTAATAGCTGTCCAATGTCACAGATCACAAAAAGATACTTAACATTTGTTGCTATTATCAGTCAGTACAGCTGAACACAAGCCCACAGAATATAATTGAATCAGATTAATTTTAATAATTGAAATGTGAACATTAGCATTCGTAGGAATGGGAATAAAATTATCCCCATCACAAGTTAAATTACTGCCACTGTTCATAAATTTTAAAACAGCTGACTCTGAGTTTCCACCTGCATTTTTTAAAATGATCCTTCTATCTTCCCATTATTCTTTTCATAGACATTTAGGCAGAATTTCATCTCAGCTAGTACTTAGAGTAAAGCTAGAAAGTAACTGGGGCGAAAAATCCTGTTTCTCAAAGAACTATTTATACTAATAATGCTTAAATCTTAAGTGAGAAATCAGAGGAGCTAAAAATACTGTCATCCTCAAATATTGTATTTGACATTGTCTGTGGTATGATTATTCTCCCTCTGAAATATCAATTTATAGGAACCTCTGCCACCAAATACTATGTCATAATGTTTATGCTGTTGTTGTTAGGTGCTGTGGAGTTGGTTCCGACTCATAGTGACACCATGCACAACAGAACGAAACACTGCCCGGTCCTGCGTCATCCTCACAATAGTTGTTATGCTCAAGCCCGTTGTTGTAGCCATTGGGTCAATCCATCTCCATGAGGGTCTCCCTCTTTTTTGCTGACCATCCACTTCACCAAGCATGATGTCCTTCTCCAGGGACTGATCCCGCCTGATAAAATGTCCAAAATATATGAGATATAGTCTCACCATCCTTGCTTCTGAGAAGCATTCTGATTGTACTTCTTCCAAGACAGATTTGTTTGTTCTTTCGGCAGACTGTGGTATAATCAATATTCTTTGCCAACACTACAATTCAAAGGTGTCAATTCTTTTTCGGTCTTCCTTATTGATCGTCCAACTTTCACATGTATATACGGTGACTGAAAACACCATGGCTTGAGTCTTCAAGGTGACATCTTTGCTTTTCAACACTTTAGAGAGGCTGTCCTACAGGGTTGCTATGAGTCGGAATCAACTCGATGGCAGTGGGTTTGGTTTTTTGGGTTTTTTTGCAGCAGATTTGCCCAATGCAATAAGTCTTCTGATTTCTTTTTTTTTCGATTTTTTTTTTTTTTTTTGGCTTTAACAAAAGTTTATTCTCTCACAGTTTAGTAGGCTGGAAGTCCAAATTCAGGGTGTCAGCTCCAAGGGAAGCCTTTCTCTTCTCTGTCAGCTCTAGAGGAAGGTCCTCATCATCATCAGTCTTCCCCCAGACTAGGAGTTTCTCTGAGCAGGAACCTCAGGTCCAAAGGACGCGCTCTGCTCCTGGTGCTTCTTTCTTGGTGGTATGAGGTCCCACTCTCTGCTTGCTTCTCTTTCCTTTTATCTCTTGAGAGATAAAAGGTGGTGCAGGTCACATACCCCAGGGAAACTCCCTTTACATTGGATCAGGGATGTGACCTGGCTAAGGGTGGTGTTACAATTCCACCCGATTCCTCTTTAACATAAAATTACAATCACAAAATGGAGGAAAACCACACAATTCTGGGAATCATGGCCCAGCCAAATTGATAACATACATTTTTTAGAGGACGCAATTCAAACCATGACATGCCACCCTTTGGCCCCCAAAAAATCACATCCTTGCAACATGCAAAACATATTCATCTCATCATATCATACCAAAAGTCTTAACTCCAAGTCCAAAATCCAAAAATTGCTCTTCATCTGTGAAATCTAAAATATAAGTTATCTGCTTCCAAAGGTACAATGGCACAACAGGTGTGAGCTAGACATCTCCATTACAAATGAGAGAAACTGGAGGGAAAGAAGGGATAACATAGGCACCAGGCCAGTCAGCAGAACACAATAGCCCCAAGGCTTTGAAAATAGACCTCTGTTCTCTGAGACAATTTACACAATGCCCCTGCCCTCCAGACTCTAGGTATTAGCGACACTCTCCAGATTCTGAGTGGGAACCCATTGGCTCTGGGCTTCAGCTCCGCCTTCCAGGCCCACTTGGACAGCAACTCTGCTTCCTTGGCTTCAGGTGCACCATTCTCTTAGCCCATCTGAGTGGCAACTCCACCCTTAGAAGCACCAGAGGCCATGGCTCCACCCTTTGAAACCCCTGAGGTCATGGCCATACCTTTTGAGACTGAGGCATCTCAGCGTCTTGTGTTCCTTGTCTCTTCAGCTTCTGCTTCCTGTGGCCTCTTGGCCCTCAGGCCTCAAGCCCACATCTGCCCTGCAGGGGCAAGTGTTCCAAAGCTGGGTAGCTCCACTAATAAGTGCCCAGAAGCACCATACTCCGCCAGGAAGCCTCCTGCACACAGGCACTCAGCTCCCTCACTCTGTGGGTCAGCAAGTCTAGCTCCACCGATAAGGGCCTGGAGGCACCCCACTCCACCAGGAAGCCTCCGGCAGACAGGCACTCGGCTCTCTTGCTCCGCGGGTCGTCTCCAGCGCCATCTCACGCTAGTCTCCTGGTTCTGCTGCTGTTGGTTCTCTGCCACTGCCGCTCTCTATCCATTTACAGTTTCAAAAAACCACTTCCACGTTTTAGGTATCTGTTAGAGCAGCACCCAACTCTCTCCGTACCAAATTCTGTCTTAGTCATCTAGTGCTACTCTAACAGGAATACCAGAAGTGGATGACTTTAACAAAGAGAAAGTTTATTCTCTCACAGTCTAGTAGGCTGGAAGTCCAAATTCAGGGTGTCAGCTCCAGGGGAAGCCTTTCTCTTGTCAGCTCTGGAGGAAAATCCTCCTCATCATCAGTCTTCCCCCGGACTAGGAGCTTCTCTGCGCAGGGACCTCAAGTCCAAAGGACGCACTCTGCTCCCGGTGCTCCTTTCTTGGTGGTATGAGGTCCCCCCAGTCTTCTGATTTCTTGACTGCTGCTTCCATGGGTGTTGACTGCACGTCCAAGTAAAATGAAATCCTTGACAACTTCAATCTTTTCTCTATTTATCATGATGTTGCTTATTGGTCCAGTTGTGAGGATTTGTGTTTTCTTTATGCTGAGGTGTAATCCATACTGAAGGTTGTGGTTTTTGATCTTCATCAGTAAGTGCTTCAAGTCCTCTTCACTTGCAACAAGCAAGGTTGTGTCATCTGCATAACGCAGGCTGTTAATGAGTCTTTCTCCAATCTTGATGCCCTGTTCTTCTTCATAAAGTCCAGCTTCTCAGATTATTTGCTCAGCATACAGATTGAATAGGTATGGTGAAAGGATACAACCCTGACACACACCTTTCCTGATTTTAAACCACACAGTACCCCCTTGATCTGTTTGAACGGCTGCCTCTTGATCTACGTACAGTTACCTCATGAGCACAATTAAGTATTCTAGAATTCCCATTCTTTGCAATCTTATCCATAATTTGTTATGATCCACACATTTGAATGCCTTTGCATAGTCAATAAAACACAGGTAAACATTTTTCTGGTATTTGAATACCTGTGGCATAGCTTCCAGCATCACAGCAACACGCAAGCCCCCACAGTATGAAAAACTGACAGATGCATGGGGGTAATGCTCATACACTATTTAAATTCTAAGGCAGAAATTTGAGAACTTCTTGTTAATGAACAAATAAATAGATTTTCTAAAATTCTTTCTAGCCTTCATAGAGTTACATTAGTTTTAACTTCTAATCAGCCAAAGACACTCAACTCTTCTCTAATAACATTCATATTTGTAGAGATCTGTGGGTTATTCTTCACTCTGCCATTGGGTTAAGTAAACTAGGTTTGTATTTTAAAACTTTTTCCCCCCACAGAAAATTAGAACATACTCAAGCCACATATAATGGGGGAAAATGGCTACTTGGTCTACCAAGGCAACAGTTCTTGGTCCACAAGAGATTCTAGTTTAGGAAGTATCTAATTACTGTATAAAGTAGCTGGTTCTATTGCAGAAGGTAAATACATAAAGGGTGCATTTTTAGGAGTAGGTGAAGAAAATCCTCAAAATACCGGTTAAATTAAAAAAAAAATTTTTAAAGCATGGGAAAACACTCTCAGGAAGGATGTTTCTAACAGACAAAGGACTTTTGCATGGTTCACTTGAGATAAACCAAGTAAAAGAGAAGCAGATGCCAGGGGCTATGCACACCAATAGATAGGCTAAGGCCATATAAGATTACCTGTTTCAAGGAGGGGTGGTAAATACGAAGCAGGAGAGTATTAAAGAAACTGTCTACTTCTTAAAAGTTAACCCTAAATCAGTTAAGTGAGCATGTCTTTTCATCTTTTTTATAATGGTGTGGGGATTTATAATTAAAGAGTTGATCTTGGTTCTGTTCTGAAACTTGGGAAGATACATTTATCCGTCAGAAAATAAGTACATCCTATGTGTTTTTAACATATTAATAGGTCAAACGGGAAACTACATGATTATTTTAGTAGGTATGAGAAAATCAGGAGAAAGACCTCCGTTTACAATATAAGTAATATACCTGTTGTACCCGTAATGGCCGAGTCAATTCTGACTCACAGTGACCCTATAGGACAGGGTAGAACAGCCCCATAGGGTTTCCAAGGAGCAGCTGATGGATTCAAACTGCCGACCTTTTGGTTAGCAGTTGTAGTTCTTAACCACTGTGCCACCAAGGATCCTTTAAATGGAAGGAAAAAATTCCACATTTGGTCAATGCCACGCTTAATGGAAGATCACCAGAACTTTCTTTATACAGCGGTAGTGTGAGATACTAGTTAAGAATGTACCCTGGAGAATCCAGCACAACTTGTACAAGGCAAGGTCATGGAAGTGCCATAGACACATCCAACTCCCTGAGGCACTGAATTGCTGGGCAGAGGGCTGTGGGGACCATGGACTCCGGGAACATCTAGCTCAATTGGCATAACACAGTTTATAAAGAAAATGTTATACATTCTACCTTGGTGAGTAGCATCTGGGGTCTTAAAAGCCTGTGAGCAGCCATCTAAGATACTCCACTGGTCTCACCCCTTTGGGAGCAAGGGAGAATGAAGAAAACAAGATACAAGGAAAAGATTAGTCTGAAGGACTAATTTACCACAACTACCACAGCCTCCATCAGACTGAGTCCAGTACCACTAGATGGTGCCCGGCTACCACCACTGACTTCTCTAACCGGGATCACAACAGAGGGTCCTGGACAGAGCTGAAGAAAAATGTATAACAAAATTCTAACTCACAAAAAAAGACTAGACTTACTGGCCTGACAGAGACTGGAGAAACCCCGAGAGTATGGCCCCCTGACACCCTTTTAGTTCAGTAATGAAGTCACTCCCAGGGTCCACCTTTCAGCCCAAGATTAGACAGCCCCATAAAACAAAACAAGACTAATGGGGCACAACAATCCAGGGGCAAGGACAAGAAGGCAGGAGGGGACAGGAAAGCTGGTAATAGGGAACCCAAGGTCAAGAAGCAACCGTGTTGACATGTTGTGGGGTAATTAACCATTGTCATAAAACAATATGTGTACTAACTGTTTAATGAGAAAATGTTTGTTCTGTAAACCTTCATCTAAAATACAAATAAAAACAAAGAATGTACCCTGTAGCTGTACTGCTAGGAAATAAATTCAGTTCTGCCACTGATTAGCTGTGTGATCTTGGACAAGTTTCTTCACCTCAGTGCCTCAGTCTCTTATTCAGTAGACAACAACACTATCTCACAAGGTTGCTGTGAGGATTAAAAGAGTAATCCATGCCTAGCATACGATAACTGTTCTATATTTGTTGGCTATTATCTTTACAAACTTTAAGGCATGGATATATACCAGCAACAATACTATCCAGCATATACTGATAATACTAAGCATTACAACTTTATAAGAAAATAAAAAAGTTATAAATTAGTAAGGAGGAAGCAAAATTCTCATTATACTCAGATTATAAAATTGTTAACCTGTCGAGTAAAAAAATAATCAACTGAAAAACCATTAAAAAAATGGAGAACAAAGAACAGATGAGACAAATAGAAAACAAATCACGAGTCAGTAGATTTAAACTCAACCACATCAAATGTAAATGGCCTTTACACTTTGATTAAAAGGCAGGGATTGTAAGATTGGAATAAAAAGCAAGGCTAAACTGTATGGTGTTGATAAGAAACCCACTTTAAATACAAAGGCACAGAACGATTAAAAGTAAATAGATGGAAAAATCGTGATGATACTGAAAGAGAATAAAAAGTTCAGCAACAGTCTGAAGCACATTTTAGAGTTTCAAATAGAATAAAGTGAAGAATTAAATTAATGGGGGTAACCAGTATTGGAACAAATGGTTAATAATCTGGATGAGAAAAAATTAGATTTCTACTTTAAACCTTACACCAAAATAAATTTCTGAAAAATTACAAAACATAAGCTCTAGAAGAAAACATCAATGTATGTTTTCATAATCTAGAGGCAAGAAAGACCTTCCAAGACTGGCAGCAACAACAGAAAATATAATGGAATAATCCATTAAACCCATTGCTATCCAGTTGATTCTGACTCACAGCAACCCTGTAGGACAGAGTAGAACTGCCCCATAGGATTTCCAAGGAGCAGCTGGTATATTCGAACTGCCAACCTTCTGGTTAGCAGCTGATCTCTTAACTACCGCACCATAATGGGATAGGTTTTTATATTTAACTACTTAAAAATTCTTTAAAAATGGTAGTTAGTGTCATACATATTGTAGCTTCTATTCCCTATCCCTGCTCCTCTTGACTACAGTATGTCTTATTTTGTTGAGGTATTTATTGCATTCCCATCTACAGGGGTGGATACTAATTAGTCTGAGCCAAAGACAGCAAATTAAAATACTAGAACCTTTCTATTTATTAAATTAGCAAAGATGAAAAAGACTGATACAATTCACTGTTATCAAGGTTATAGGGAAATCTATACTCATACATTTTTAATGGGCATGTATATTGATAGCTTTGAGAAAACAATATGCAATATGTCCCTACCTGTAAAATTACATACTTTCCATTCTGAGATTCTTTTAGAAACTTATTGTAAGGGCGTAAACTTGTAGGTGCAAAATGTTTAACATGGCATTGCTTATGAGAGCAAAAAAGTAGTAATACCTTAAATAATAATGATTTTTTTAAAATAAATTCTGATTTGTCAGCAAAAGGATACTCTAATAGCTAAGTAATTAGAATAATAGGAATAACATTAACACAGCATTTACTGTAGGAAAGTCACTGCAAGAATTGAAATGATTATATAGCTCTGTACTTGTTGACATAGAAATTTATTCATCTTACGTTAAAAAAAGAAAAGCCTATAAAACAGTTATGCAGAGTGTGATTACATTTTTCTAAAAAGATAGACTCTCTATAGTGTGTCTATTCTTAGGATAAGTTCTGGAAGTTAAAAATCAATTAAAGGTAGGGTAGTGTGAGCACATGTCATGGTTTGCCTGAGACAGTCTATTGTCTCAAAGTAAATATTAGTAACTTCCCTTTTCATTCTAAAAAGTGTCCCAATTTGGATAATAAATAACACAGACATCCTACTTAAGTGTGGTTTTCATCTACTAATTCTATATAACTATATTTAATTAAATCTTGAAATGAGCATGTATTTTTTAACTTGAGGGTGGGAGAAATAGGCATATATAACTCAGGGGTGGAGGAACCAAAAGGTATATTCCAAGCAATATATGCTCCACAGTGGATAGGCATAGATGAGATATATATCGTAAATTCAGAAGCTTATAAAAAAAACCCAGCCTTGGTGTTGTGTCCATTCTTTGTTAATCAGCTCCTTGTTGAGAAAAGTTGCAGGGAGGTGGAAGGTGGATTGCCATCTTTTGCTTAGTTTTAACAATCTGACCTCATAAGAAAACCATGTAAACTCATTTTTAAAAGGGTTTTAAAAGGATTTTTAGCAAGAAGTGTAAAAGAACTTGTTCCTATGAACAGAAGGTAAGATGATGAAATTTCTAAAAGGTGAAGAGGATTTGCAAAGTTAAATATTCATTAAGTAATGAATGCTCAAAGAGGAAGAAGAGACTGGAGGAGTAGAAGACATGAAGGTAGTTCCCAACAGTGATTCTTTCTTGGTTGAAGGGCATTGTGGGAGAATCATGCTGTGTTGGTGACAACACGTGCTTTTCTTTAAATAGCTGGATTTGTCATGGAAAAGAAGGATTGTAAAGTATTGGAACAAAAACTGATTAATGGGACTATGGGAATGGTGGCAGTGTTGGGGTTCCTAGTGGAGTAGAAAAAGAGTCCTGGTGGTGTAGTGGTTAAAGTGTTCAGCAGCTAACCGAAAGGTCAGCAGTTCAAACCCATTAAGTTGCTCCAAGGGAGAAAGAAATGGCAGTCTGCTTCCAAAAAGACTTCAGCCTTGGAAACCCTGTGTGGCAATTCTATCCTGTCCTAGAGGGTTGCTATGAGTCAGAATCCACTTGACAGCAACCAATTAGATGGCAACAGGTTTGGTTGTGGTTTTGGTTAGTGGGGCAGAAAGCTTAATTAAGAGCTAGCTAGAGGAGTTCATGTCAGCCCTTTACCAGTGGAGAGAAGGAGGGAAGGATTATCCTTACTGGTTTCAATAGAAGTTTAAATCAGCATAACTCAGAAGATTACTGACCTTAAGGAAAGATTCATGAAGTTAAACCCAGTCCTTAGAGAATACCAGAGTTAAATTTAGCACAAACAGGTATTGTCAAAGGAGCCCTGATGGTGGAGTAGATAAGAGCTTGGCTGCTAACCAAAAAGTTGGCAGTTCAAATCCACCAGCCACTCCTTGAAAACTCTACGGAGCAGTTCTACTCTGTCCTTCAGAGTTGCTATGAGTCGAAACCGAGTGGACAGCAACGGGTTTGGTTTGGTATTGTCGAATTTTAAATTATAAAATGAACCAGCACGTGTTCAGACATGAACCCCAAATATCAGCTGGAGTCAATCTACTGTACCCAGGTAAGATAATTAAAACCTCCATTCTATGATTTGTGGAAAGTCCAAGCCTCTCGCATGAAGTCTGCAATTTCCTGGAGGAATTCTTTCAAGTTCACTTTTGATCTGAGTTCCTGCTTCTACTCACCATCCTATGCATGCTCCTTTCCTCACACAGGGCCTTATATGGAACCCTTTCCATTATCTCACATACACACACACACATGCATGCATGCACACACTCATATCCCTCATACATCCCTCACAGAAGGCATTTTTGGGTGTAGCTCACTTTACAAAGGTTGGGAATAGGTGGGATTTACGACCACACAAACATCTTTTAACTGTTTATTAGACCCTCTGTATTTTCAAGTGTTTTAGCCATTTCTACAAATCCTAATCCTACTTCTTGCCATCTGTTAAATCCACTCTCTTTTTCTCTCTCTGCTTCTTCTCACTCTCTCTCCTTTGTTTCTTTCTTCTCAGACATAAAAGTAAATATTTTCTGTATTCTTATTCTGAGCTCTTTCTAGTCCCTTCCTACAGGTGCCCTGGTGGTGCAGTGGTTAAGCACTTGGCTGCTAAACGAAAGGTCGGGGATTTGAACCCACCAGCTGCGCCACAGGAGAAAGATCCTGGCAGTCTGCTTCTGTAAAGATTACAGCTTTGGAAACCCTATGGGGCAGTTCTACTTTTTCCTACAGGGTCGCTGTGAGTCAGAATTGACACAATGGCAATGGGTTGGGTTGGATTTGGTTTGGTTTAGTCCCTTCCTACATGCTTAGTTTTTGTCAAATCTGAGCTGTAAACTAATACTGACGCAATTAAATTCTTAGAGAAATATGTCTCATTCTGCCATTACCCATCTGGGGGTGGTGGAGATTTTATTTTTACACTTATAATTGTATTTCTTCAATCTTGCTCCCAATTCACAGAACTTTATACATTTCTTATGGTGGGCAGGTAAATAATTCACACTGTATTTTAATAAATAACCTATTTCCATAAAGAGTTATTTTCATCTTATCTCTAGCAGTTATTCATGTCTGGAGTAAGTCTAAACATTTTGTTTATGTTTAAAAATTCAAAGCCACGTTGTTCATCATATGGCAGTGAGCTAAATTTTAGGTACTGGAGAAAGTTTGGGTAGGTAACTAATATACAATGAATGCCAGAAAACTGGCTAGGTCTCTTAATATTATACTTATCTTTTTATTTACACATTTGCTGGATTTATGAAAAGCAGAAAGAAGTTTAGAAAACATTCAAATCAAAACATATATTCTCATGAAAAATAAAAAAATTAAGCAGAATCTGTGTTACAGCACATTGAAAAACGGCATGTTGAAGTTTGTTGTTTGTTTTGCTTTTTGCCACATTCATTCATTGGAACAATGAATACACAGATTTAGGGGAAAATGAATGTATACAAATCTCTATTCTCAAAACAAATGATCAGACAAAAGTTAGAGACAGTGATCAATCGAGCCACCAAATAAAACAATTAGCTCTTTCGTGCTATCTTCCGTGTCATAGAAATTCTTGCATAGGAAGTTGTCTTCATATCCAGTTTTGTTCCAGACTTAGCACATCCTTTAATCTTGGCAGCACTGTCAGGTCTCTCTCTGACAACGTCTTTTCACTATGTTGACAGTGATCCTTTCACCGTTTTCAATGGTTCTTCATGTGACATTAACTGACATGGCTCCAGACGGGAATTTATTGAAGAATAAAACAGCAGAGACAACTACAAACCTCCAGAAATATAATGCTTCAGAGAGCAAAGGGCTCAGAAGATGTGAATGATAATGCATCACGAGGGAACTAGCAGGTGTGCTGCCCATAAATGATCCTGTGTCCTTGCTCACAGTGGCACCAAATTGGGTCCCCTTCACTACCAGTGGAACCTTAACACCAGTGCTTGACCTCCAGAACTTTGGTATGTTTTCTTTTCTCCTGATATTGATATGTATGTGTTTTAAATTATTTATTTACTTGTCATTGTATTCCCTAAATAAATAATTACCTTTACATTAGATAGACAGTTGCTGTTGGGTTGACTCTGATTCAAGCCTTTCTTCCTAGTCTATCGTCTGGAAGCTCCTCTGAAATCTATCTACCATGCAGGGCTTCAAACTGGTTTGAACCGGTTTTGTCATGGCCGACAAAGCGAAATCAGAACAGACTGGAAGTTTTAAAATTTGAGTGAAGTGGAACGATAGCCAGAATGGGAGAAATTACGAGTAGAAGCCTTGGAATGGGAGACTGAGAAGAGGTGCAGTGAGCCCTTTCAGGAGCCCCATGCAGGAGACTGGATTATTTCCAGGACTGTGGAGAGTGACAGGCATTCAAAGCACATGGTCCGCCGCCATCTTTGAGCTGAGCACTACTGCTTATGACTGCCAGTCAAGAGATTTGGCTGCTATGCAGTGCACACACTGCCCTTGTTTTCTAAGAAGGAGATTAAGTTTATAGCAGGGTGTCAACCAGTAATTCTTCCCCTTCCGGTTGTCATTGTGGTTCACTCACACTTTACCAATTCGGGTCCATTCTGGTTTCGCTTCATCAACCATGACTGAACCGGGAAGAACCAGTTTGAAGCCCTGCCACCATGGGTGACCCTTCTGGTATTTGAAATACAGAAGACGTAGCTTCCAGCATCTCGCAACAAACAAGCCACTACAGTACGACGAACTGACAGATGGGGTGGAATTGTACTGCCCTCAAATTGGAAGGTAAATGTATTTTATTTCATTCTTTTACTGCTCTGAGAGGTAAAGATTACTATTTTTACAGGAAATTCTTTGAGTTTTCCTCAACAGTTTAATTTCTTAGACTCTAATTATTGTCTGACCTAGTCCTTCTACAAATCTTGTCACCGATCTAGATTCCAAATAGTGTATCTGGTTCAGTAGGTGACAGCAGAAGCACAAGCTGGAGCTAATGCTACACATATGTATCCATCTTAACGTCATGCCAGCAGGCTATGCAAGCTTCCTCTTTTACTAACTCACTTACAACTCTCAGACCATTAGTTTCCATCTGTTATGAATGTAGAACAGTCTAATTTTGGCATGTGGTACATTTGTCCTCCTTTTATCTGCTTGTCAATTATTTAGTCAGTTCACTCCCCTGGGCAATGATACAGCATTGCATATCACGTTGTATGATTTAGGTTCACTTGGTGTTGCAGGTGGATTCCCGAGAAGCAGATTTTGAGATGGAGATGAGTGAGGAGGATGCTTCTTTGGGTGTGCTCTGAGAATTTAACAGTAGAGGAGGGGGAGAGAGGATGGCTGGGCAGAGGAGCTGTGATGCTGTCCTAATGAAGGCCTCAGCTGACGCCATGGCAGGGGTGGGGCAGCTTTGGAGCTGGGGATGGTTCTTTAAAGTGCCTTAAATCAGGGCTTCAAACTAGGTCTTCCTGGTTCAGTCATGGCTGAGGAAGTGAAACTGAAACAAACCTGATTTTGTAAAAGGTGGGTGTATCAGAATGATAAACATAACGGGAAAAATTTTGGGCCTATGCTTTCTAGAAATTTAATTTCTCCCTCCTAGAAAATGAGGGCAGTGTGCAAGTTGCATAGCAACCAAATCTCTTGATTGGCAAAGTTGGAAACAGCATTTCCTGGCTCAAAGATGGTGACCAACCACGTTGCTCTGAATGTGTGTTGCTCTTCACAGACCTGGCAATAATCCAGCCTCCCACATCAGGCTCCTGAAAGGGCTCGCTGTGCCTCTACCAAGTCTCCCATTTCAGGGCTTTGACCTGTAATTTTTCCCGTTCTGGTTATCGTCCCAGTACACCCACACATTTTACAAATTTAGGTTTGCTCTGATTTTGATGTGTCAGCCATGACTAAACTGGTTTGAACCAGTTCAAAGACCTGCCTTAAACTGAGGCAAGAGGGCTAAGCCTTTTCACTCCCGCATAGGTCAGTTACTGGATACGGGCTTTCCCTGGAAGGATGCTGACCTTGGGCCAGGCAGTTTTCTTCAGCTGAGGCAATCCCCAAAGACGACTGACATCTTATGGTGACATTCTCAATGGGTGAGAGAAAAAGTTCTTCATTCCTGAAGATCTGGGTGCCACATCACAGATTAACTGTCACTCAATTTACCAGGTTTCTCTAGATCAATGGAGAAATTATTTTTTTAAAGAACTAGTACTTTTTCTTCCAAAAAATATCTTTTTCAAAATCTCTCTATATAAAAGAGATGAAATTAGATGCTTTCCCAGAATGCACAAGAGATGACCCCTAAGACACCTGCACAGATACCCAATTACCCAGGGCTTCTTGGGACACAGTTGAGAACCTACTAGATGAAGAGTTTTCAAACTGGGCTGATCATCAGCAGAAAAGAAAACTTTAAAAAAACAAACCAAAAAAACAGATTCTTGGGTTCCATATTTAAAGACTTTGGTTCAATAAGTCTGGAGCTGGACATCAGAATATAAACCAAGGGCAGAGCTCGCATATCACCCCAGACAGATGCATAATGCCATTCCTCTACAGCAAAGACCCAAAAAACTAAGTAAAACGGATACAGACATCACTCCCGGAACCCTAAGCATCAAATGAAGGGATACAGAAATAGATAAAACATAAAATAAAAGAAGAAACTGTAGGAAAACAGAGAACAAGGAGAGATACAGAGTGGAGGTCCCCTGCCAACTAACATGGCACAGTGTTGCAATCTTGGAACACAGCCATCAACGATCCTGAACATGGAGTACGAAGCCAGCTTCATGGAACTCCCAACAGGAGACAGAGCACCTGGTAACCAGAGAAACATGCTTTCCCACCCCTCATCCTCTGCCCCATACACCACCTCCACCCTTCCCGAGGGGCCATGCCGAGCCACCTTGGCTAGAGAGCTACCGGCCCACTACCAGCCTGTGTCTGCCTCACCCCACCTGCTGGCTCCTGCCACGCTTTTTTTTCTCCTTTCTTCTTTTGCTTTCTCCCTCCCACTTAGCCCATACCTCACCTCTACCTCTTCCCACTGGGCCAGGCCGTGCCACCTTGGCCTGACAAGGCTAGAGAGACACTGGCCTGCTTTCAGCCTGGATCTGCCCCCACCCATCAGCTCCTGTCACACCATTTTTTAAAATTTTTTAATTTTTTTTCCCTTTCTTTTTTCTCCTTCCCACTTAGCCCATACTTCACCTCTACCCCTTCCCACCAGGCTGCACCACACCGCCTTGGCTAGAGAAACCTGCTGGCTTCTGCCATGCCATTTTCCCCCCTCCTCCTTTTCTTTCTCCCTTGCACCTAGCCTGTACCTTACCTCTACCCCTTACTGCTAGGCCACATCATGCCACCTTGGCTAGAGAAACACCAGCCCACTGTCATCCCAGGTCTGCCCTGCCCCCCACCACTAGCTCCTGCAGCGCCATTTTTTCTCCTTTTCTTCCTTTTCTTTCTCCCTCCCACCTAGCCTAGTACCCCACCTCTACCCCTTCCTGCTGAGTTGTGATGTGCCACCTTGAGAGAACCTGGCCCAATGCCAGCCTGAGTCTGTCCTGACCCCACCCGCCAGTTCCTCCTACACCATTTTTTTTCTTTTTTCCCTTTCTCCCTCCCACCTAGCCCCATACATCACCTCTACCCCTTCCTGCCAGGCCTGCAGTGGGTAGAGAGCTACTGGCCCGCTGCCAGCCTGGGTCCCCCCAGGCTCCACCACCAGCTCCTGCCACACCATTTTATTTATTTTTTCACTTTCATGCTTTTCTCTCTCCCTCCCACCTATCCTTGTACCTCACCTCTCCCCATTCTTGCTGGGCCATGCCACACCATACTGGCTAGAGAGGCACCGGCCCACTACCACTCCAGGTCCACCCCACCTCCACCTTATGACTCCCACTGTGCCATTTTTTCTTTCTTTTTCCCCTTTCTACCTTTTCTTTCTCCCTCCCACTTAGCCCTGTACACCACCTTCTACCCCTTCCCCACTGAGCCTCACTGCACCACTGCAGACAGAGAGTTACTAGTCTGCTGCCACCTCAGGTCCCATCTGCCCCACCCACCATTTTATTTATTTATTTTTTCTTTCCTTCCTACCTAGCCCCATAAGACACCTCCCCCTTTCTCCTGGGGACATTCCACACTGCTGCAGCTAGAGAGCCAACCACCCGCCACTTTCTACCTCCCACCTAGCCCAGTATGCCACCTTCCCTCAATTACCGCTGGCCCCAAGGTCCACCCTGCCCCCACCCACTGACTACACCCCCTTTTTTCTTTCTATCCTTTTTCTTCTTTGTTCTCATGACATAGCCTGGTACCCTACCCCCATTCCCACCAGCCCTCACCATGCTGCCGTGGCTACAGTGTCCCTGGCTCAGGCCTGCCACTGCACTGGGCCCATAATGCCCCTCAACAAAGAAACTCAGAAAAGATACAGAAGATCTAAAGGCCAAAAACAACAAATGGGACCTCACAGATATATACAGAACACTCCACTGAACAGCAGCAAAGTATACATTCTTTTCCAATGCACATCAAACATTTTACAGAATAGACTGCATTTTAGGCCACAAAGCAACCCTCAATAAAATCCCAAACATCAGAATAATACAAAGCATTCTCTCCGATCACAACGCCATGAAAGTAGAAACCAATAACAGGAAGAGCAAGGAAAAAAAATCAAATTCATGGAAATGAATAACACTTTCCTTAAAAACAACTGGGTAACAAAAGAAATCAAAGAGGGAATTAAAAATTCCCAGAATTAAATGAGAATGAAAACCTATCATACCAAAACCTTTGGGACATAGCAAAGGCAATGCTCTAAGGTCAATTTATAGCAGAAAACACACACATCAAAAGAGAACAGGCCAAAATCAAAACATTAGCCCAACAACTCGAACAAATAGAAAAGCAAAAGAAGCCCACATCCACCTGGAGAATGGAAATAATGAAGATTAGAGAAGAAATAAATGAAATAGAAAACATAAAAACAATAAAAAGAATCAACAAGACAAAAAATTTATTCTTTGATAGATCAACAAAAATGACAAACCACTGGCCAAACTGACAAAAGAAAAACAGGAAAGGAAGCAAATAAGCCAAATAAGAAATGAGACAGGTGATATCACAACAGCCTCAACTGAAATAAAAAGGATCATAACAGAATACTATGAAAAATTGTACTCCAACAAATTTGAGAACCTAGAGGAAATGGACAAATTCTTAGAAACACACTACCTATCTAAACTACCACAGGCTGAGAGAAAAAATCTGGACAAACCCATAACAAGAGAAGAGAATGAAAAGGTAATTAAAAAAAAAAAAAAAAACAAAAAACTCCCAACAAAAAAAAGCCCTGGCCTGGATGGCTTCATTGGAGAATTCTACCAAACATTCAGAGAAGAGCTCACACCAGTACTACTCAAACTATTTCAGAGCAGAGAAAAGGAAGGAATACTCCTGAATTCATTCTACGAAGCCAGCATAACCCTGATACCAAAGCTAGGCAAAGTAACCAGAAAGAAAAAAAAAGGAAATTACAGACCAATATCTCTCGTGAAAATAGATGTTAAAAATTCTCAACAAAATTATAGCCAATAGAATTCAGCATCATATCAAAAAATAATACTACAGGACCAAGTGGCATTCATACTAGGTATGCAAAGATGGTTCAACATTAGGAAATCAATGAACATAATCCACCACATAATTAGAACAAAAGAAAAGAATCACATGATCATTTCAATAGATGCAGAAAAGGCATTTGATAAAGTTCAACACCATTCCTGATAAAAACTCTCAATAAAATAAGAATAGAGGGAAATTCCTCAACATAATAAAAGGCATCTATACAAAGCAAACAGCTAGCATCATTCTCAATGGAGAGAGGCTGAAAGCACTCCCCCTGAGAACAGGAACAAGGCAAGGATGCCCTTTATCACCACTCCTATTTAACATTGTGCTGGAAGTCCTAGTTAGAGCAACAAGGCAAGGAAAAGAAATAAAGGGCATCCAAATTGGAAAGGAAGAAATAAACCTATCCTTGTTCGCAGATGATATGATCCTATGCATAGAGAACCCCAAAGATTCCACAAGAAAACTACTGGAACTAATAGATTCAGCAGAGCAGCAGGATACAAGATAAACATACAACAATCAGTTGGATTCCTATATAACAACAAAGAGAAATTCGAAAAGGAAATCAGAAAACAATACCATTTATAATTGTCCCTAAAAAGAAAAAAAGAAAGAAAAAAAAAATTTAGGAATAAATCTAACCAGGGACATAAAAGACCTATACAAAGAAAACTATAAAACGTTATTGCAAGAATCCAAAAGAGATCTACATAAATGGAGAAACATACCATGCTCACAGATAGTAAGACTCAACATTGTGAAAATATCTATCCTACCCAAAGCAATCTACAGATACAATGCCATCCTAATCCAAATACCAACAGCATTCTTTAACAAGATGGAAAAACTAATCGCTAACATTATGTGGAGAGGAAAGAGGCCCCAGATAAGCAAAGCATTACTGAAGAAAAAGAGCAAAGTAGGAGGCCTCACACTACTTGATCTCAGATCCTGCTGTACAGCCACAGTAGTCAAAACAGCCTGGTACTGGTACAAGGATGGACACTTAGACTAACGGAACAGAGAGCCCAGATATAAATCCATCCACCTATGGTCAGCTGATCTTTGACAAAGGACCAAAGTCCATTAAATGGGAAAAAAAACCAGACTTTTTAACAAATATTGCTTGCAAAGCTGGATGTTGATCTGTAAAAAAAAAAAAAAAAAAAAAAAAAAACGAATGCAACAGGACCCATACCTCACACCATACACAAAACCTAACTCAAAATGGATCACAGACCTAAATATAAAATGCAGAATGATAAAGATCATGGAAGAAAAAATAGGGACAACACTAGGGGCCCTAATACATGGCAAAAATACAATACAAACCATAACTAACATGCACAAACACTAGAATATAAACTAGGTAACTGGGAGCTCCTAAAAATTAAACACTTATACTCATCAAAAGACTTCATCAAAAGAGTTAAAAGAGAACTTACAGACTGGGAAAAAAATTTTGGCTACGACATATCTGACAAGGGTCTAATCTCTAAAATCTATAGAATACTTCAACACCTAACAACAAAAAGACAAATAACACAATTAAAAAATGGGCGAAGGATATGAACAGACACTTCACCAAAGAAGACGTTCAGAAGGCTAACAGACACATGAGGAAATGCTTGCGATCATTAGCCATTAGAGAAATGCAAATCAAAACTACGGTGAGATACCACCTCATCCCAACATTACTGGCACTAATCAAAAAAACCGTAAATAACAAATGTTGGTGAGGTTGTGGAGAGATTGGAACTCTTATGCACTGCTGGTGGGAATGTAAAATGGTACAACCACTATGGAAAATGACATGGTGCCTTCTTAAAAAGCTAGAAATAGAAATACCATACAATCCAGCAAGCCCACTTCTAGGAATATAGAGAAATTAGAGCCATCACATGAATAGACATATGCATACCCAGGTTCACTGCAGCATTATTAGCAATAGCAAAAAGATGGCAACAACCTAAATGCCCATCAGCAGATGAATGGATTAACAAATTATGGTGCATACACACAATGGAATACCACACAATGATAAATAACAATGCAAAACACCTCACAACATGGATGACTCTGGAGGGTATTATGCTGAGTAAAATAAGTCAATAACAAAGGGACAAATACTGTTGAAGACCACTATTATAAAAACCCAAGAAAAGGTTTACACACAGAAAAAAAAATCTTTGATGGTTCTGAGGGAGGGGAAATCACTAACTATATCGTGGACAAGTGTTAACTTTGGTGACAGAAACAACACACAAAATAGGAGAAGTCGGCATAACTTGACCAATCAAAATCAGAAGCTTCCTAGACACATCCAGACACCTTGAGGGACTAAGTTACTGGGCCTGAGGGCTAGAGACCATGGTCTCAGGGGACATCTAGGTCAATTGGCATAACATGTTTCATAAAAAAAATGTTCTACATCCTACTTTGTGAGCACATCTGGGGTCCTAAAAGCTTGCGAGCAGCCATCTAAGATATATCTATTGGTCCCAGCACGTTTGGAGCAAAGAAAAATGTCGAAAACCAAAGAGACAAGGAAAATGTTAGTCCAAAGGACTAATGGACCTCATGAACCACAGCCTCTACCCGCCTGAGCCCAGAACTAGATGATGACTAGCTACCACCACAAACTTCTCTGACAGGGATCACAATAGAGGGTCCCCCTCAGAGCAGGAGAAAAATGTAGAATAAAATTCAGATTCACACACAAAAAAAAAAAACAGACTTACTAGTCTGACGGTGACTGGAGGAACCCCAGAGATTATGGTCCCCAGAAACCCTGCTAACTCAGAACTGAAGCCACTCCTGAAGTCCACCTTTCAGCCAAAGATTAGAGAGGCCTACATGCAGTGGTCCTATAGCCCAAAGGTTGGCAGTTCAAATCCATCAGCAGCAACTTGGAAACCCTGTGGTGCAGTTCTGCTCTATCCTATAGGGTTGCTATGAGTCGGAATTGACTGGATCGCAACGGATTTTTTAATAAACCAAACAGAACACATGTGAAGAATGTGCTTCTTAGTTCATTGAAGTATACCAGACCAAATGGGCAACACCTGCCCAAAAGCAAAGACAAGAAGGCAGGAAGGTACAGGAAAACTGAATGAATGGACGCTGAGAACCCAAGCTGGAAAGGGAAAGGGGAAGAGTGCTGACACATTGTGAGGATTGCAACTAATGTCATGAAACGATACGTGTATAAAATTTTTGAATGAAAAACTAATTTGTGCTGTAAATGTTCACCTAGAACACAATAAAATTTTAAAAATACGTAGAATAAAATTCAAATTAGAAAAAAAGAGCAGACTTACTTGTCTGAAAGACACTAGAGGAACCCCTGAGGCTATTACCCTAAGATGATCTTCTACCTTGAAACTATTAACACTCCTGGAGGCCACCTTTCAGACAAATACGTGGGGCTATGAAAACAATAACATCCATGAAGAAGGTGCTCCTTAGTACAACCAACTATATGGGACCAAAAGGGCAACATTTGCCCAAAACCAAACATGAGAAGACAGGGAGGGACTGGGACACCAGACTAATGGAAATGGGGAACCCAGGGAGGAAATGGGGAGATTGCTGACACATTGCAGGAATTGCAACGAAGGTCATGAAACAATTTGTCTAAGAAGCATTGATTGGAAAATTACTTTGCTATGTAAACTTTCACCTAAAGCACAATAAAATGTTTATATATATATATGTATATAAACAATAACAAAAAAAAAAAAACAAATTCCAAATCACTGTTATGGAGTTGATTCTGACTCAAGTGACTATACAGTGTAACTATGAATATAAATAAATATAAATATATATATATATATATATATAAATATGCTCCTTCATGATTCTTCTAGATTTGTGCTTTTGAATAATAGTGTTTGTTTGTTTGTTTTTACCAAGTTTTATTTTTTCATTAGGAAAAAAATGTCCAGATATAAATCACTGTTTATTATCGGAAAATGAAAAAGATAGGGCAGACAGATTAGAGCCAGACAGGGTTAGGGCCACTGCTATACTCCATTTCTGTTCTTAATCTTCTGCTTTTTCCTTAGTTACATGTTGTTGAAGTTTATGAATTCAAGCTCTTTCCCTTCTTGTTAACAGCTTAATATCATTGGTGCTTACTTTCTCAGCTCATTTGGTTAGGTGCTGGGGAAAGAAAGTTCTGTGATGGCTCAACCTGCCGTCTTCACACTGACTTCCTGGTATGTGCATCTTCAAATATATTTGACAATTCCAAATTCCATTCCAAATGGACACTTTCAAGAAGCAGTGTATGAGTAATTCTGCTACTCCGCATACTAATCAGCACTTGGGATTGTTTATTCATTTATTCAGTAAATATTTATTATTGCCTGGTGTGTGCTAAGCACTAGTCTAGGTGTCTGGGATACATCAGTGAACAAAATAAGACATTTGAGTATATTGGTGATAACCCGTGAAAAAAAAGAAAAACCTGTCGCCGATGAGTGGATTCTAACTCATAGCGATCCTACAGGACAGAGTAGAACTGCGCCATAGGGTTTCCAAGGAGCTGCTGGTAGATTCTAACTGCCCATCTTACAGTTAGCAGCCAAACTCTTAACCACTGTGCCACCAGGGCTCCGTATTGATGATAGACTTGTATAATAAGTGAATAACTCTTACTGCGTGTTAGAAGATGATCAGTGTTACGAAATTAAAAAAAAAAAAAAGCAGAGTGAGAGGTATCAGAGAGGAAGGAATAAAGATGACAATTTTAAATAGGTCTTATTAAGAACATGACATTTAAACTGACTTGAAAGTTTTAAGGGAGTTAGCCATTGGGATATCCGGAGGAAGTCTGTTCCAGCTGGACCTGAGTTTCTCTATGTTGGGACTATGGACATTTTGGGCTGGATAATTCTTTGTTGTGGGGGACTGCCCTGTGCATTGCAGGATGTTTAGCAACATCCCAGTAACACCCTCCCCCCACAGTTGTTATAACCTCAGATGTCTCCAAGTATTTTCAAATATCTTTTAGAGGCCAAAATAAATCTCATTGAGAACTGTTGGTATAAACTACATATATAATTTTGTCTTTTTCTATATGAACCCTCATTGTCTCGATATTACTTATTATATAGTTTATCCTCCTGCTGAATGGTAATTCTTTCTCAAAAATAAAATTTTCAAATTTGTGAGGGCCATAAGTCTCCTCTGTATTATGCTCCAAACGTCTATTTCTGAATAAATATTCCTTAATTACTGTAACTTTGTAAGTCTTACTCTCCTCCTCCTTATTCTTGTTTGAAATTAGCTTAGACGTTCTTGGCTATCTCCTTTTCCATATGTGTTTTCTGACCAGCTTGTCACAGTCTGTAAAAAACTGCAATGGGATTACGATAGGAATTCATTAAATTTATAGATTAATTTAGAGGGAATTGACACCTTTATGAAATTGATTCTTCCCATCCATGACTAAATGTATCTCTCTCCATTTATTTAGGGCTTTTTTGTGTCCTTCTGTAAAGATATTTTTCATTTTCCCCATAGAGGTCTTGGACCTTTTTTGAAAGATTTATTTCTGGCTGTGTGATAGGTTCTGTTGCTAATGTGAGTGGTGTCTTTAAAAACAATTATTACATTTTCTGGATGGTTGTTTCTAGTGCATAGGGATGTAATTAATTTTTGTATCTTTAATGTAACACTCTTGCTTATTATTTTTAGCAATTTCCTATAGAATATATGTAATAGTCTAGGAGAACAATCATGTAATCTGTGGATAACGAAAACTCTGTATTTCTTCTCCAATCCTTTTACTTCTTCCTGCTTTTTGCTTTCTTTTCGCTTTGTTTATCAGTGACAGAACAGATCTTCATTCGGTCCCTGCTCTTAAAGTGATTGGTTATAATATTTCAATTTAAGTGCAATAATTGCTGTAGCCTTTTGTTAGGTACCCTTTATCAGGTTAAGGGTATATTCAGTTTGCTATGAATTTTCTCTCTCATGGGTATCAAATTTTATGCAATATACTTTTTGGATCTATTGAGGTAATCATATGATCTTCTACTTTTATCAATTAATGGGACAAATAACATCAACATATTTTTTTAAAGTTAACCGTTCTTGCATTCCTATCCTCTTGTCCATGTGCTCTAGAAAGGAGATTAACTCCATTCTGCAAGTAAGGGAGTATCTGTTCCATTTCCAGAGACCTCATCTCTAGAAAAAATTGCCTAAAGAGGCAGATACAGGTTTATAGGAATCTGACATTTATTGAATTTGGGATCTGTCTAGACAAACGGACATTATAAATACAAAACCAGTGCAAAAGTGAACATTTAAAATGTGACAAGAAACTATAACAAATCACAAATTTTATAAAGTTAACAAATATAAATATCATAAAATCTAGGAAAATTACTTAACGGTTTTACTTATTAACTGCTTGATGACATACCTCTATTTTTACTTTTTATGGCTCTTGGCTGCGTACTCTTTGATCAATCACCTCTTTATGGGACAATGATTTTTAAATATTTTCTATGGAGATTGTGGACAAAAAATTTACTCTTTCCTTTAGCATAAATAAACCAAAATTCGTCTCTAAAAGATGATCGATATTGGGTATGCCTAAAATGTGCACACTGCCACGCATGCATCCTCTTTGTGTTGTATTTCTGCTACAGCTCTGTCCCTTTTAAACACCAGAAACATGAAGTTTTATTTTGCATGAAATCCATAAAAATGCCCAATACACTTATAAGTATATATGCTGCATTATCTCCTATATGTATCACAGAAGAGGACTTCCGTGTTTTTCGTTAAGAAACAAATCCTCTGCTTACGATTTTCTGGAATAATTTTCCAGAAACTAGCTTGTGGCTCCATAAAATTCAAACCTTGTTTCTCCTCCACTAGTCATATGCTGCCATTGCTGAGATGTGAGGGACACTTTCATATTGTGATGCTACTTCTGACCTTACACATTTACGTCATGTCATGGTGAATCTTTACAGTGAGGAGGAGGAGTATTTCCGGAAGCCATTCCTATACGGGGATGCCTGGCAATAACTATACACAGAAGTAACTCCTAATCACATAAATATAATCCCACTAAATGAAAACGAAATGCATCCTCCAAATCAACTTTCCTTAACTAGATTTTAAAAATGCTCATGGCCACACCAATATCAATTGACCCAGGACGAATGGACATGGAGAACCTGGGGTGGAAGGGGAAAGGTGGAGAGTGCTGACACATTTCAGGAATTGCAATTAATGTCACAAAACAATTTGTGTATAAATTTTTGAATGAAAAACTAATTTGCGCTGTAAATTTTCACCAGAAACACAATACAATAAACTCAATTGGCACAAAAGGGACGTATGAAGGAAAACTGGTTGGAATGGAAAAAAACAATATTTTTTTAAAAATAATTTATTTTATGTTTTGTTGTTGTGTTGGGAATATACACAGAACATATACCAATTCAACAATTTCTACAGGTGATAATTCAGTGACATTGATTACATTCTTTGCGTTGTGCAACCATTCTCACCCTCGTTTTCTGAATTGCTCCACCTTCATTAACTTAAACTCACTGCCCCCTAAGGTTCCCAGCTAATCTTTAGAGTCGCTGTTGTCAATCTGATCCCATACAGATAGTTCCTGAAAGAGCACAATGCTCAAGGCAGACCTTTACGAGTTAAGCTAAACTATTGTTTGGTTTTAAGAAGACTTCAGGGGATATTTTTGGTTTAAGGTTTAAAAATTATCTCAGGGCAATAGTTTTGGGGGTTCGTTCAGCCTCTCTGAGTCCAGAAAGTCTGGATTCCATGATAATTTGAAATTACATTCTGCCTTTTTCCCCTTTGGATCAGGATTCTTCTGTAGAATCTTTGAATAAACAGTGATCTTAATGATTATAGCAAATATATCTTACTTTACATATTTTACAAAAACATATGACCACATGGCATTGTGGTCTTCCCAGGGCCTTGAGAAGAACCTGTGCAAAGTAGGTACCATGAAGTTTGAGCTGTATTAGCTTCAGGATTCACCCACCTCTGGCCACATATTAACCATTTTTTAAAAAGTAAAACAATTGACAATACAATGCACGGCATTAGTAAGCTTGTGTGACATATTACTCAATGTGTTCCCCTTGTAGCCGTATGACGTAAGGACATACATTCAACTTTTCACAGAACATTTTCCTCCAGACTGCTAATTAAACTCACCCTCTCATAAATCCTATCTCTGATACAGAGCTTGAGCACTGAGACAAAGGCAAGGCAAATTAACCTTAAGAAAATGTCCGATAATTAAACTTCACTTTTCCTTCCTTTGCTTTCTTTTCCTCCTGATAATCAAAGTCAGTCATCCCTTCTCAGCACTCATGTAACCCCCACTAATATTAGATATTAATGAAACACACTATTAAATATCCTTGCATGTGATGATCCTCCATTTACTCTCCAAACTGTCAATCCATGTTTGTTTTCACATGAAAGTCTTTGGAAATACTGAGTAGACATTCTTGAACTTGCCCTCTATTGGAAAACAGTTCCGTGTACTACAAAAACAAAACATCTGTTCCACATTCTTTTCCCCTGAATATATTTCAGTTTCTGAGAATTACTGGGGAACTCAAGTAGGGGAGCCATTCTAAGGAACTATGAACAGATAGAGTTTATCATCCTTCTCACAAGTTTTCCTTTTCTAGCACTTTCCGCTCTTCCCTTCCGGGCTAACAACCTGTGGAGCCTCTCTAGCCCTCACAGCATTCAGATCCTCTCTGTTGTTGTTGTTAGCTACCCTCAAGTTGGCTCCTGACTCATGGGTTTTCTTTGGCTGGTGTTTGGAAGGTCTTTCTTCCTAGTCCATCTTAGTCTGGAAGCACCACTGAAACCTATTCAGCATCGTAGCAACACAAGCCTCCACTGACCAACAGGTGGTAGCTGTACATGAGGTGGATTGGACAGGAATTGAACTCTGGTCTCCCGCATGGGAGGCGAGAATTCTACCACAGAACCACCACTTCCCTCACAGATCCTCTTTACCCTTTCTTAAACTAACCTTAGGAGAGGACCTGAGAAACTCCTTTACATCAAAATATCAATTACTGGTAGAGTCATTCCTGGCGGTTTACCTTACTGACATTTCTGCTAGAATCTGTTAAGCTTAAAATACACACAACCACAATCCAAAGAATGATTATCTGAGAAAGTGCACCGAACAAGGTAGTAAATGTTGGTTCCAAATGTAACCATAAAGCATTTAAAATGAAATAGTTCTGATCTATTCATGGAAAGATACACAGCGATCAGACATCTCTAAACAAATGATAGGAAACATAGAAAGTTGAGAAAGATACTGAGGTAATCACAGGTTTTTAAAGTCAAAGGAAATTTAAAGTTGCCGCTGGTGAATCAGCTCTGATTCTAAAGTTTTCAGAATGGTGAGAATAAACCTTCTCAAATAAACTTCAAAATTAGGAAATTAAAGCATATACCTGTTGAAGGGAATTTGCTCATCTTGAACCAAGAGAATGGATTCGGGGACTGAGAAGTCAGCTATCCTTTGTCCTAAAAATACAGTTATGTAAAATACCTGGCATTTTCATTAAGCACTCCAAACCTTTGTCCTTGATGGTAACAAAAAAAAAATCAATGTACCTGGTGGCGTGGGGCGGGCCGTAGGGGGAGGTGGGGGGCGGAGCACTTTAAAATCGGAAGGCTACTGGTAGGTGAATTCTGTATGTGTAGGCATCAGTATCAGCTGTGGCCTGTTAAAGCTGAAACACCTGGGCTTATTCCCAAAGATTCCGGTTCATTAGCTTTGGAGGAAGGAGCCCTGGTAGTGCAGTGGTTCAGCACTCAGCTGCCAACTGAAAGGTCTCCTGTTCGAATCTACCAGCCGCTCTGCGAGAGACAGATGTGGCTTAGGAAGTCCTATGGGACAGTTCTATTCTGCCCTACAAGGTCACTACTAGTCAGAATCTACTCTTTGGCAAACGACTACAGCTTTGAAGGGAATGATTCTTATGCTTGGCTAGTTCTGGGAATCACCAACTTATCGGTTGTGGATCAGTGGAAAGGGGCTTGGCTGCCCTTAAGGAATGGATATTTTTATCCAGTTGTGGTCATCTGCTAACTCAAGCTCCCCACTAAACACATAATCTGGCCAAACTCTGCAGATAGGCATAAAGCATTGCCCTGGGTCAGGGGCAGATTACCCAGTAAGCATGGTATGCACTGGCTTGCACTGAGCAAGGTACCCATGGGCTTAATTGTGTTTACTTGTTAATCTGTGGTGAGCAATTCCACATGGATTTCACCACATCTTTGATGCAGTGGGGGACAAGTGAAATGCTTTACTGCAGATTGATGGAAAGGCACAATTGGGCCCATGCGTACCTTGCTGATTGGGTAATACGGCCCTGTCCTGGGTCCATGCTGAGGCGTCTTCAACCCTCCTTTGCTTTTCTCAGTAAAGTCTGCCCTCCTGTTTTCCACCTGTCACTTTAAAACCACCCTTCTTAACAGTGACAAGCTTATCTAAACTATATTAAATTCGTACAGGGATTAAGAGTGAACTCGGACAACTCAATTTCTAAGCTTCATTTTTGACATCTGTCAAATGAAGATATTGGTACCTAATAGATAGGAATGTATGGAGATTGAACATAATAATGTAATGCTGTATGTGAAAGTGCTTGACAAGATCCTAGGCACATTTTCTTTTTTTTTTTTTTTTTTTTTTGTGGAGGGGGAAAGTCCCTGAGTGGTGAAAACTGTTAATGAGCTCAATTGCTAACTGTAAGGTTGGAGGTTCAAGTCTACCCAGAGCCACCATTGAAACCCTATGGAGCATAGTTCTACTGTACTGCACATAGGGTTGCCATGAGTTGGAACTGACTCGATGGCAACTGGTATTGGTACTGGGCACATTTTTAAGTTCACAATAAATGCTAATTGCTTCATACTGACATTTAGAATAAACACGAATCCCTTTAGTGAACTATTGACAGACCATATCGTCAGATGCATCACTCTTCCGCAAGCTTCAGTGGATACAATCTGACTTTCCTGAACAGGTTTCCATTATTTTATGTGTTGTATCTACTAATAGCCACACCTATGAGTTCTGGAGACAATATGAATCCAGGCTTTTGCAGGGTAGTAGACACACACTGGTTGCCTTTCCAGCTTTCCTCCCTATAGGAGTCTATCCCTTCCTCTGATATCAAAATAATCCTGTTCAGTGCAACCAGTGAAGAACACACCAACACAATGGATACAGCAATTATTATAGGGATGGGCATGCAATACAAGCCAGACCTAGAGTCTTTTTTTTTTTTTTTGGTCTTTTGCAGGACTTTTTAAGAAAGACATATTCCTTAATAGCCTCTGGGATCACAGGCTGCAAGGGACATGCAAGCCTCGAATTGCTGGTCATTCTCTTTCCCATTGTGTGGAAAGCGTCAGCCTGGGAATGAAGGCAATGAGGAGGAGAGAACAGAAAGAGACAGAAGTCAATGGTGCAGTGTGAGCACTGGGCTCCAGTCATATCTGAACTGAATAGTGAATGTTATATAACTCTGTGGACAATCGAATTTTATAAGCTAATAAACATTTTTTTTCCAAACTACTCTGTACTGGATACATACTCCATGTTCATTTAAAAGAGTTATTTCTGTCCAGTAAATGTGATGTCTTTCTGTGCACCCATCAAATCCAAGTTCATTTGTGAATTCTCCTGTAAAGTCTTCCTGAACCACCTCCTCTTTTCCATCCTGGCTCAATCAATCATTCCACTCTTCTTTGTGCATGCCTCCAACATCGGTAACATTAGTTGCTTTAAGTGTGTATCCTCCTTGTAGACTCTGATCTCCCCTAGGATGGGGAAGGTATCTTTTTCAACTTTATAATTCCAATATCTTTCAGAGTACCTAACACATAATCAACAACTTGCTGTCAAGCTGATGCCAACTCATGGCAACCCTATGTGTGTCAGAGCAGAACTATGCTCTCAGGGTTTTCAATGGCTGATTTTTCAGAAGTAGGTTGCCAGGACTTTTCTTCTGAGGTGCCTCTTGGTGGGCTGAACCTCAAACCTTTTGGTTAGCAGCCAAGTGTGTTAACTGTTTGCATCACCCAGGGATTCCACGTAACACATAAACCAAAAACCAAACCCAATGCTGTCAAGTCGATTCCAGTTCCTAGCGACCCTATAGGACGGAGTAGAATTGCCCTGTAGGATTTCCAAGGCTGTAAATCTTTGTGGAAGCAGACTGCCATATCTTTCTCCTGTGGAGCTGCTGGTGGGTTTGAACTGCTGACCTTTTGGTTAACAGCTTAATGCTTTAACCCCTGCACCACCAGGGCTCCTATCTAACATTTACCCCCCCCCCCAAAAAAAAAAAACCCGCTGCCATCGAGTTGATGTCAACTCATAGCAACCCTATAGGACTGAGTAGAACTGCCCCATAGGGTTTCCAAGGAGCAGTTGGTGTTCGAACCGCCAAATTTTGGTTAGCAGCCGTAGCTTTTAACCACTGCGCCACCAGGGCTCCACCTAACACTTGTTGTTGTTGTTAGGTGCCGTCGAGTTAGTTCTGACCCATAGTGACCATGTGTACAATAGAATGAAAGAGTGCCTGGTCCTGCACCATCCTCACAACCATTGTTGCAGCCACTGTATCAATCCATCTCGTTGAGGGTCTTCCTCTTTTTTGCTCACTCTCTACTCTACCAAGCATGATGTCCTTCTCTAGGGACTGGTCCCTCCTGAAAACATGTCTAAAGTATGTGAGACGAAGTCTTGCCATCCTCACTTCTAATGAGCATTCTGGCTGTACTTCTTCCAAGACAAATTTGTTTGTTCTTCTGGCAGTCCATGGTATATTCAATGTTTTTCGCCAATATCATAATTCAAAGGCATTAATTCTTCTTTGTTCTTCCTTATTCATTGTCCAACTTTCACATGTGTACGGGGCGACTGAAAATACCATGGCTTGGGTCAGGTGTACCTTAGTCCTTAAAGTGACATCTTTGCTTTTTAACACTTCAAAGAGATCTTTGGCAGCAGATTTGCCCAACACGATGTATCACTGGATTTCTTGACTGCTACTTCCATGGGCATTGACTGTGGATCCAAGTAAAATGAAATCCTTGACAACTTCAATATTTACTCTGTTTATCATGATCTTGCTTATTGGTCTAGTTGTGAGGATTTCTGTTTTATTTATGTTGAGGTGTAAGCCATACTGAAGGCTGTGGTCTTTGATCTTCATCAGTAAGTGCTTCAAGTCCTCTTCACTTTCAGCAAGCAAGGCTGTGTTAAACTGCATACCATAGGTTGATTAATAAGTCTTCCTCCAATCCTGATGCCCCATTCTTCTTTATATAGTCCAGCTTCTCAGATTATTTGCTTAGCATACAGATTAAATAAGTATGGTGAAAGGATACAACTCTGACGCACGCCTTTCCTGACTTTAAACCATGCAGTATCCCCTTGTTCTGTTTGAATGACTGCCTCTTGATCTATGTACAGTTTTCTCATGAGCACAATTAAGTGTTCTGGAATTCCCATTTTTCACAATGTTATCCATAATTTGTTATGATCCACACAGTTCAATGCCTTTGTATAGTCAACAAAACACAGGTAAACATTTTTCTGGTACTCTCTGCTTTCAGCCAGGATCCATCTGACATCAGCAATGATAGCCCCTGTTCCACATACTCTTCTGAATCCAGCTTGAATTTCTAGCAGTTCCTGTCGATGTACTGCTACAACTGCTTTTGAATGATCTTCAGCAAGATTTTACTTGTGTGTGATGTTAATGACATTGTTCAATAATTTCCATATTCTGTTTGATCATCTTTCTTTGGAATGGGCACAAATATGGATCTCTTCCAGCTGGTTGGCCAGGTAGCTGTCTTCCATATTTCTTGGTATTGACGAGTAAGCGCTTCCAGTGCTGCATCTGTTTGTTGAAACTTCTCAATTGGCATTCCATCAGTTCCTGGAGTCCTATTTTTTGCCAGTGCTTTCAGTGCAGTTGGACCTCTTCCTTTAGTACCACTGGTTCTTGGTCATAATGCTACCTCCTGAAATGGTTGAATGTTGACCAATTGTTTCTGGTACAGTGACGCTGTGTACTCCTTCCATCTTCTTTTGATGCTTTCTTTGTTGGTTTGTATTTTCCCTGTAGAATCCTTCAGTATTGCAACTTGAGGTTTGATTTTTTTTTTTCTTTCAGTTCTTTCAGCTTGAGAAATGCCAAGTGTGTTCTTCCCTTTTGGTTTTCTATCTCCAGGTCTTTGCACATTTCATTATAGTACTTTGTCTTCTCGAGCTGCCCTTTGAAATCTTCTGTTCAGCTCTTTTACTTCATCATTTCTTCCTTTCACTTTAGCTACTCTGCTTTCACTTAGTAGATCCTTCATAAGCAGCTGTTCAGCAATCTCACTAAACAAAACATAAGAAAGACATTTGTAATTTTCCAGTGCAGAGACAGAATTTTATCTCTCCTTTTCCACACCTCCCTCCCTATAACCAGATGCAAGGAAAATGTAATCACAAGATTCATTAGATGTGAATAAGGGAACCTGGGAGCCAGCTGTCATCTTCCTTTATGGGGAATGTTAAGCTAATATAGTTTAAGCACTTTACTTTCTGATGATTTAACAACTTGGAAAAACTAAAGGAATGGATTGTTTACGTTGTCTATTAGATTGTCTCTCTCTAATATCATCTGTCTTAAATAATCCTTTAGCAGACTCTAGCCTGCAGTCAATTTATGATTGAATTCTCTAACAAATGCCTGTGGTGCAGATGGTCTCTCAAGCAGGTCTCCCTACTGGGAAGGGAATGCAATGATTGGCCACTGTGGATAGCTGGAATCCCAGCAGTCAAGATTTCTCCTTCTAACTTATCATGATGGCTTTCTAATACCAGTCAATCCCATGTGGGTTTGATTGGTGTGAGCCAGGTTTCCTAGGGCTAGATTACTACCAAATAAACTGTGTGGGCTGCATACCTGAGAGATTAGTGCATGGGCCCATTTCTTCAGGAGGCTTCCCTGTGGTAGCTGGGAGCCTTCTACTGTGTCTTCATTCCTTTCAACCTCCGTCTCTCCTGCTAGGGATGCACACTGAGCATCTCAGTATTTAATCAGGACATGAATACCATTTTCCTTTAAATGTGACATTTGCTGAATCCTCAAATATAATTTTTATTATGTCTTGGGGCCACTTTTGCCTTGGAAACTCATCTCTGAAATTCAAATATTAAACATTGGAGAAGTAGAATTTAATTTTTTAAAAAACATCTTATTTATGCCAATTTTAAGAGCAAACATATTATTGAAGGTTGGAATGGGACAAATGATTTGCCCTGGACTACTAACCTATTGGTTGGCAGTTCAAACCCACTCAGCAGTGCTGCAGAAAAAAAGGCTTGGCGATCTGCTTCTGTAAAGAATACAGCCAAGAAAACCCTATGGAGAAGTTTTACTCTGTAACACATTGGGTAGCTATGAGTTGGAACCGACTCCATGGCAATGGGTTTAACAAGAGAAACTACAGAGTGAGTAGTGCCTATGGACAACGAAGTCTTCCAAACACCTGAGACTCTCCCCCTTCTCCTAACTCTTGATTCTAAGTTCAGACATTTTATTGCTTTCAAAGACATTGCTAACACTGTGTGTTCAGCATCCCACCTCACACCGAGAGTCACAGGTTATGAGAGAAAGGGTGTCATCCTTCCTGTCTGAGAATTTCTCTGTGATAAAACAATGCTAATCCTTTAGAGTAATTACTGAGCAATTGGTCCCAATGAAAGTGGGTCATAGTTTGTTTTGCAAACATTGGTTTAAGTTCCTTCAGAAAGATGATCAGTGCAATATGAACTCCAATATAGATTTAAGTGAGAAGGGGGAGAATTTGGTTCATCAAAGTGAGGCAAAAAGGGAAGCATAAACTATTTTTTTCATTTTTTTTAATTGTACTTCGGGTGAAGGTTTACAGAACAAATAGTTTCTCATGAAACAGTAGTACACATATTGTTTTATGACATTGGTTAACAACCCTACGACATGTCAACCCTCTCTCTTCTTGACCTTTTTTTTGGTGAAAATATACATAGCCAAAGACACACCATTTCAAAAATTTCTACATGCACAGTTTAGTGATATCGACTACATTCTTCCAATTGTGCTGCTATTCTTACTTTAGATGAAGGTTTACAGAACAAAATAGTTTCTCATTAAATGGTTAGTACACATGTTGCCCTATGACAATGGTTAACAACCTCACTACGCATCAACACTGTCCTTACTCAAGCTTGGGTTCCCTATCACCAGCTTTCCTGTCCCCTTATGCCTTCTAGCCCTTGTCCCTGGACTGCTGTGCCTCATTAGTCCCATTTGGTTTTATGGGGCTGTCCAATCCCTGGCTGAATGGTGAACCTCAGAAGTGACTTCACCACTGAGCTAAAAGGGTGTCTGGGGGCCATACTCTCAGGGTTTTTCCAGTCTCCTTTAGGCCAGTAAATCTGGTCTTTTTTGTGTGTGTTAGAATCTTGTTCTACATCCTTCTCCAGCTCTGTCCAGAACCCTCTGTCCAGAACCCTCTGTTGTGATCCCAGTCAGAGCAGTCAGTGGTGGTAGCCGGGCACCATCTAGCTGTACTGGACTCAGTCTGGTGGAGGCCTTGGTAGCTGTGGTCCATTAGTCCTTTGGACTAATCTTTTCCTTGTATCCTGTTCTCTTCATTCTCCCTTGCTCCCGAAGGGATGAGACCAGTGGAGTATCTTAGATGGCTGCTCACAGGCTTTTAAGACCCCAGATGCTACTCACCAAGGTAGAATGTAGAGCATTGTCTTTATCAACTGTTATGCCAATTGAGCTAGATGTTCCCGGAGACCATGGTCCCCACAACCCTCTGCCCAGCAATTCAGTCCCTCAGGGAGTTTGGATGCGTCTATGGAGCTTCCATGACCTTTCCTGTACAAGTTGTGCTGGTTTCCCCAGTATTGTGTACTGCCTCACCCTTCACCAAAGATACCACTTATCTATCGCCTATTTAGCATTCCCCCCCCACCCCTCCCATCCCTGGTAACCAACAAAGATTGTTACTTTTTGTATGTAAATTTTTCCATGGGTTTTTACAATAGAGGTCTGATACAATATTTGTCCTTTTGTGATTGACTTATTTCACTCAGCATAATGTCCTCCAGTTTCATCCATGTAATGAGAGAAGCATAAACATTCTTTTACTACTATGAGGGGAACATATCAGATATGCTCTGTCAGGAATTCACTTAAAACTCTGGGACACCAGCAAGCATAACAATTACGAGTTTGGGAGTCAAACCCTTGACAAAACAATTACAATTTGACATTTACTATCAGGCAAGTTACTTAATCATTTTCAACGTCCATTTCCTCATCTGTAAAAATAGTATTAATAATACTTAAGGTCATAGATTTTTTTAAAAGCAGAACTAAATAAGATAATGCCTGCATTTTTCACCTTCAAAACCTGTTAGTGTATAATGGTTATTTTTATAAATTTATCACTATTATTATTAAAATGACCCTTGGTGGCACAATGGTTAAGCACTCAAGTGTAAACCGAAAGGTCAGCTGTTCAAACCCATCAGCAGCTTCGAGGGAGAAAAGACCTGGCAATCTACTCTCCAAAAGATTAAAGCCTAGGAGACTCTATGGGGCAGTTCTACTCTGTCATATAGGGTCTCTACGAGTCGGAATCGACTTGATGGCACACAATAACAGCAACAACACTATTATTAAATAAGATTAGGAAACTGATTCTGAATTAAATAAGTTACCCAAGGCTATTCATTAATTAATGAAGGGTGATCTTCTCAGTTACAACCTTATTTTTTGTTTTTGGAGGTAGAGGTGATGGGAAGGGAGGAGAGTGGCAGGCATTTCAGAGGTAAGGGAGCAGGGTTAGGATTTTTGTGGAGCCTTGCAAAACTGGAAGATGACAGCAGGGCTCACTGTTCTTTAAGTATTATATTACAAGTGCAGCTGCTCAGTCTTCCATTATGTTTTTAGAGACTATTTTAGAGCCTTTGCCATTTTTAGGCTTGCTTACCACATGTCTAGATTTTTCCGATGTCAGAAATGGCTTTGAAAAGTTATACAACACTGTGGCAACCTCGGTCATTCATCAGCTCTCAAGCATCCAAAGTGCTGCTGCTATTGTTCAGCAACATTGAAGGAAGGGAATTAGCCCCTTGGGACTCACTTTTGATTGCTATTAGAATTTTAGTCACAGCTATTGCCCTCGCAAGAAAAATCCGCACCACCTGGGCTGCCCTGCAGTTTTCCATTACAGGGTCCAAGCTGTTCATTGAGATACAGGAAGGGACTAAGCAATGTCATCTATCCCAGTCTGGTTTGACGTGAGAGTAAAACCTGGTGTCTCAAAGCCCTGTCTCTTCCATCCTAAAACTGTACCCATCAATCTTTCTTCTCATCAGTTTGAGCAAAAATGGCAGATACAGACATTTCCCTCCTCACTTTTCAGTTAAGGCAACTGAACTTACTTTTCGACGTGTCACCTACATCACATTACACAGCTAGAACAGAGCCTTAGCTGGCACCATGATGGATGCGGTGCTGCCCATGACCTTGTTTTGGAAGGACAGTTTCCTGTTTAACACAGTCCTTAAAAAAAATACATAAACTGAAACATGAACCACCTGAAAAATTGCTTCATAGAACACACTTTACTCATTTGACACTAAAGAATCTCAATATCCACCCTCAAAAAGGAGTTTGATACATTGACTTCTGATCCAAACTGAAGCTGTATCTACAGTAGGAAAGAGCCATTATCCAGTTCTTAAATTCAACTTTCAAGGAACACTTTCTTACATAGAATTTAATTAGCTTATATAAGCTGTCAAGCCTTTAGAATAAATATTTTTGGTGGAATTTTTGACTGAGAGTTGGTATCTATTGTGTCTTTTCAATATAATCCACAGATTTCCACCATGGCCAAGCAATTTCAGAGTCGTAGGCCAAATAGTCAATGTTGATAGGAAACCACAGTGGTAAGAGTGAGGGTAGATGTCCTGTCTCAAGAAAACTGGAATCTTGCTGTAAGATAAAGGTTTATAACACTAAATAAGAGGTAGGTATCAAAAAAGGAAGGCAGTGGTTTATCAAGATATGCCAGTATTAGACTCAAAATAAAACTAAATCCTTAGCCATTTTAATGCCATAAAAGCATCAATGATTTCTCCATTTCCTGATGGTCAGTTATGCTAGATTTTAGGACTGTCAGGGGAGTAGAATAAGAAAATGAATAAGAGAGATATCTGATATACTTTAGAGAATGTGGAAAATCCTAGATTGACTAGGTGGGTATTTCTAGAAGAGCTATCATCTTGCCCAGGATAATATGGACTGCTTGTATGGAAAGGGTATGGCCCAGAAACTCCACATCAGTGCACTCAAATACCTAGTTGTTATGCGTGGCCTGGAAGTGATGCTCAAAAGGCAACCAAGGAGTGTTGGGACCAGGGACACATGAACACAAGGTCTAGAGATTGCATCAGGGTTTTGTCAAAATAATTCACAACTTCTGAACTTCAGAGGCCATGGGAGGGGCTGAGGTCAACCACTGGAAGATAACAGAGACACTACAGAGGCCAAATGGCATCACAACCTTCTGGCAAAGGTGAGTCTGGACAGCTCTCATACCCTTATTACCTTCCCTAATAAAGACAATTTTAATATTTATAGTGTCCTGAAAGTCTAGTCTTGTAGCTACTATAAATTTAAGTCATAGGTGGTGACTGCATTGCTCAGTTGTCAAATATTTTAATTTCAAAAGAGCACCAGTGGATAAATGGTTAAACAAAACGAGGTATATCCATGAAGGAGAACACCATTTGGCCATAAAAAGGCATGAAGCACTGATGCATGCTGTAACATGGAAGAACCTCAAATACATTCTGCTAAATGGAAGAAGCTAGGCACAAAAGATGGAATGTAGGATTCAATGTATATGAAATGACCAGAACGGGCAAATCTATAGAGACAGAAAGCACAGTAATGTTTGCCTAGGACTGGCAACGGGAGTGGGGGAGGGACTGAAAATGGGCATGAGGTTTATTTTTAGGGTGATAGAACTGTTCTAAAATGAGATTGTGGTGATAATCACAGTACTCTGTAAATATATAAAAAAACACAGACTTGTTCACTTAATATGGATGGATTTTATGGTATATAAATTTTATCTCAATAAAGCTGTTAAAAAAAAAAAAAAGAACCAGAGAGAGACAGAGAGAGAGAGAGAGAGCACCAGGGGCCTTTGCAGAGGAAGAAATGATCTAAATGAACTCTGAAGGACACTAACGTGGCGCATTAAGAAAACACACATCCTTGACCAGGTACACAGGCCTCAGTTGTCAGAATATTTACATCATCTCATTTTCAGTGGATAGAAGAGGGCTCACCAGGCTCTGAGTTCATATCACAGTCTGTGGAACACAGTCAATAGAGTTGTCACAGAGATCAGTATACTGGAGTCCCTAGATGGTGCAAAGAGTTAACAAGCTCAGCTGCTAGGTAGAGATTCGAGTCCTCCCAGAGGTGCCTTGGAAGAAAGGCCCAGCAATCTACTTCTGAAATATCAGCCATTGAAAATCCTATGGGGCACAGTTCTATTACATGGGGTTACCATGAGTCGGAATCAACTTAATGACAATTGGTTTTAGAGGTCACTATTATGCCATTGTTATTTGGAGCAACACTGGACCAAGTCTTTAGAATCCACTTCTGCTGTGTTCAGGGCCACTGCAGACTCAGGGCTTCAGAAGGCACACTTCACATGCTATTCTATGTAAATGACCATGCTTGGATTTGTGCCAGAGGGTTGAACTGGATCTAAACCCATTGCCATTGAGTTGATTCTGACTCATAGCGACCTTATTGGCTCTAAAACCCAAACCCATTGCTGTTGAGTCCATTCTGATTCATAGTGACCCTATAGGACAGAGTAGAACTACCCCGTATGGTTTCCAAGGCTGTAAATCTTTACAGAAGCAGACTGCTGCATCTTTCTCCTGCCAGAGTGGCTGTTGGGTTTAAACTGCCAACCTTTTGGTTAGCAGCCAAGTGCTTTAACCACTGTGACACCAAATCCCTTAAATTATGCTGGAAGATACTGGAAGGTAGGAGAGTAAAATATATGTCTCCTACTCACATGGCTAAGAAGAGAGTCTAGATGACAAAGGACCTAACAGCATGTTCAGCCAGGGCTGTCGTGTTGGTATGAGCTCTGGGAACCAAATACATAGGAGCTATAGAAAACTCCATGTTTCAGGCGATAACTTTTGAAAACTCACTGATGGCCTAGACTGGGATTGGGGGGCCTCAGGAGGAGGGGCCATGTAGGAATGGGCAGGCTTGGCCTGCAACTTCAGCAGATAGGGAGCAAAGTCAATTTTATTCCATACATCCCTGAGTGGGGAGGTTCTGCAGCTATAGGGTTTGGGACAAGAGGGAAGTGGTGTCAGTGACCTGGGTGAAGGTAGATAAGAAAAGCTAATGGAGGAGGTAGGTGAGCAGGGCTGAGCACACTGTCTAGCATTTGGTTGACACTTAATCAATGAGCTGAATAAAACAGTTAAATTAGTTAAAGTCAAAATGGTCAGGAATAGACTTTCGGAAAGACCAGAAGTTGTTGTTTGGGAAGCAGCACCATAAATCATACTTTGCAAGTCAGAGAAAGGTGGGGAAGGTATGGATTTGCCAAAGACCTGCGTATAAGCCGAAGGGTTGTGTTATGGATTGAATTGTGAACCCCCCCCAAAATATGCGTTGAAATTCTAACCCCTGTACCTGTAAATATGACCCCATTTGGAAACAGTTTTTTTTTTTGTAATGTTAATGAGCTCCTATCAGAGTAGGGTGGATCTAAACCTAATTGAAGGGGAAACAGGCTTTGTGAGGCCGAATATGAGTGCCCTCATGCGGTCCACTAGTTCACTACAGTTTGCATTCTTATGTAAGCCCCTGGCACGGAGCCACTGTTGTCCACCACCACTATAATACAGCACCCTCCCATTGTGGGGTGTGGAGATCTGCTTTGGTCCTTAGGCTGCCAGGGATCACCTCATATGTAAGTCTCCCTAATATACTCCTTTGCTTCTCCTTGGCCACCTCTTTCTTTGGTCTCTCAGCAGCCTCCATTTGTGGAGACAAATTTCACATTACTGGTCCATGCCTAGACACTAATCAATTCTGAGTTATAAAAATAACAATAGACACAAAGACACACACAGGGAAGACAAATACCAGGGAACACCAGTGAGCACTAAGGAATGCCAAGGAATGCCACGTATTGCCAACAGACACTAGAAGCTAGGAAAGAGGTTCACAGAAGGAATCAATATGGCTGAGACTCTCATTTGGACTTTAGCCTCCACAACTGTGAGAAAATAAATTTCTGCTTGTTAAAGCCACTCACTTGTGGTATTTATGTCATGGTAGCACTAGGTAGCTAAGATAGGGTGGCCTTGGATAGCCTACCACCTAAACCTTAAACTAACTTATAATTTAGCAGTGACATTCTCTTTGAATGTAGTGGGGTAAAAAAAATGCTAACCGTTCATAATTCCTTTCAGGTGATCCAGAAAAAGACACGTCACTGAAAGAAGTTCTTATTTACCGTGAAGAGCTATTATGCTATGGTGTCACAAACTTTTATAATTTAGAAGTGTTAAAGATTTTTTTTAAGTTTTTATGCAATAATAATAATAATTGCCATTAACTTCCACTTTAATTCCTTCATAAACCCTTGCAATTGGGATAAAATTCCTAGGAACAATACTACCAACTCCAAGATTAACCAGCTCTTAGGGTGATTGCAAGAAGCCCCTGGTTGCACAGTGGTTAAGTTCTCAGCTGCTAACCAAAAGCTGACAGTTTGAACCCACCGGCTGTTCTGTGGGAGAAAGATGTGACAGTCTGCTTCTGCAAAGATTTATAGCCTTGGAAACCCTATGGGGCAGTTCTACTCTGTCCTTTATGGTTGCTATGAGTCAAAATTGACTCAATGGCAATAGGCTTGGTTTCTGGTTTTTGTGTGATTGCTCAGGCTTAGAGAGCAAAAACAGACATGCCCTCATCCTTCCACAAATGCAACCTCTGCACCTGGAGACGTGTTACAGGAGTGTCCTTTACGGCTCACTACCAGTGAGGACTGTGTTTTAGTGATATTGACCCTTGGTCTGGAGGTACAAGAGGTTTATGTTATTCACATATTCTATTGCTCCCATAAATTGAGGACTAACAGGTTTTATCGGTGCTGTCACTGTTGCCGTTTCTCTTGGCTTCTTTGTTGGTAACTGAATTTATTTTTTCGGAAAATCACACATGATTCCAAGTCAGAGCCTTTCTGAGCTGTGGTTCAGCATTTGTAGGGAAAAAACAAGAAAGGCCATCCTCGCTTGAATCATAAGATTTCTCTGTTGGGTGTTTTCCCTTGTAATGTCTTTGATTTTGGTATCAGGGTATTGCTGATCTCATAAAATGAGTTGGTAAGTCTTCCTTCTTGTATTTTCTGGGACAGTTTGTATAGAGCTGGTATATATTTATTTTTTTATTTCTCTTTGGGATTTATTCATAGATATTCACATGGATGTTTCTATCAGCGTCCATGCAGAGAGAATTTGTTGTTCAGATGGCAGAAACTCTAAGAGTAAGATTGAACCACTCACATTCTTCACCATTTCCCACCTGAAGGAACCTTGTGCCCACCTCTCTAAAGCTCCAGGTGCCATTCTGAGATCTTTCTGGAGCACAGCCTTTCATATCAAAAGACGTGGGTTCCAATTCCTGCTTGCCTCTTATTAGCTGTGTGACCTGGGCCAAGATTCTTAATCCCTCTCAGCCTCCGTCTTCTCTTCTTGGAAAATGAGAATTACTCTACCTAACTTATTTACTCACAGGTTTGTTTTAAAAGATGAATGTGAAGACTTGTGTGAAAAATAAACCAGTCCGTTGCCTGGCTCAGTAAAAGTTAGCTTTGTGGCTCTACCTCTTCTTCTCCCATCCCCTAAGCATATCTCCATTTTAGCACTTGCCATGTTTCATATGTGGTTGTTTTCATTAATGCTTCTTATACTTTAATGGGCAGATGAAACACCAGAGAACTTGTTAAACTGCAAATTCTGATTCATTAGGTCTGGGGTGGGGCCTGAGGTTCTGCATTTCTAACAAGCTCCCAAGTGATGTTGGTGCTGCTGGCCCACAGGGAGCAGGTTGAGTAGTGAGGGGCTACACGTCTGTCTCCTCCTCTAAATCAATGTTCTCTAAACTTCTGCTTTATCTCATTAGTGAGCTACAAAATCAATTAGGGGGTTGGTAATCATCATTTATACACACATAGAATACAGTAGCAAATGTCAGAGAAGCCAGCCATTAGCAAGTCTTGTTTCATGAAATTTTTTTCAGTAACGCATACACACTATGGATATACTGAGGTTCAGGTAAAGAAATGTTTGAATGTAGCTGTACTACACTGAAGGAAGATTAAAAACATTGCTTGTTCATACACATATTGCTAGTTTCTAAGCCACATCTTTGTACCTGACAGGAGTAAATTACTAATTACTCATTGTAATTAAGGCATAGATAAAAGAAGATGGGTAAGTTTTGAAATAGTCTGGAAAATCCTCATGATGAGACAGAGATCTGAGCTGGGCTGTGAAGAATGGGTAGGGTGACGCTTGACTGAAAAGACAAGGGGTTGCTGGTGAAGAAAGATAGATAAATGAAGTTCAAAGATGGAAGTAACCCTCGAGTTTTAAAAAGAGGGCATACACAGAGGAAAGGGGGTCTAGCAGGGAGAAGATGCGCCTGGTATGGGGGTGAGCAGGGAGCCAGTAAAGGGTTCTAGTTGCTTTTTTAGAATTCAATGGCTAACGCAGAAACACACTGTAGATTAGAAAGAATGGGGATAGTAAAGGGACTGGAGGCAGGAAGACGAGCTAAGTGTCTCCTCTGTTGTAATAATCCGTGAATAAGCTGATGAAAGCCAGAGCTCAAGTAACGACAGAGAAAATGAGGAAAGAAAGAGCACAACGAATCACATCCCAAAAGGTAATTCAATGCCCTAAGCCCGCCCCTCTATCCATACTGCTGTGGGTATCCCAGTTTAAGTGAAGGAAGCAGAACCCTTAATGCTGTTTGCCTTCATGGTCAGATGTCATGTGACAGTGGTTATTGTGCTACTTCTAGACTCTGAGTAGACCCGATGTGTCAGAGATGGAGGCCCCTGAGAAAATGAAGTAGGAGAAACGAGGCATGGTGTGGGAATGAGAACTGAAATTCATTGTCTCTTTACTCTCAGTAGCTTCACTTCCAGTCAAGTGGATTCCGACTCACAGAGACCTCATGTGCATCCGAGTAGCACTGTGCTCCATAGAGTTTTCAGTGGCTGACCTTTTGGAAGTAGATCACCAGGCCTTTCTTCCAAGGTGACTCTAGGTGGACTTGAAACTCCCACTTTTCAGTTAGCACTCAAGTACATTAACAGTTTCTGCCACCCAGAGACTCTGCTCTCCATAGTACTCTCCCCAAACCTGTCCTCCACGACCTCTCATACTGCCACATACATACGTACATACCCCCATCTAAGAAACTCCGGACCAAGTTTTGACATCTTCATGTGTTTCCAGTTAGGAAGCCTGAATGCAAGAGTTGGAAGAAGCTGGGAGATTTTCCAGCCAAACCATTTCATTTTACAGAAAGACAGGTGGAAGCGAGCAGCTTACGTGGCCAGCAGCACAGTCACTGGCATGCGGCATGCACTCAGTGGATGTTTTCTGAATGAAACAGATGAGGCCCTGGCAGCGGAAGGATTAGAACCCAGAATGTCTGACTTCCAGGCCACTCTGTTCTGCTGTCTGACCTTCACCTGGCTACTCTCAAACCTACACCACCTAAATAAAAGTCCAGGCTCCATATCCTGGGACCATACGGGGACACCAGAGTTCATCATAAGACTCACTGTGAGTGCTGCTTTTTAGTAATGGGGAGGGAAAAAAAAGAATACAGCAGAGTCGTGAAGTTAGATTCAGTAAGGTGTCAGAGCCCTGAAAAAATCTGGACTCACTGGTGAAAACACTGAAAACAAAAATAATTGGTTGGGTTGGCAGCTAGGGGACCAAAGTTCACAGAGTGGAGTAAGTACTAAAGGCATCAAGAAGAAAAGCAGCTCAAGGAGGCCCTCAAAGCCAGCGGCAGTTTGTTTCCTACAACTCCATTTTAACCTGGTTTTGTTTTTTACATTGTTTGGGGGCTATTTTATTAAGCCTGTGGATCCCTCAGACAGGTATATAGCAAGAGGGTGAAATAAAAGGAGGAAAAATCTTTTCTACACAATGGAGGGAATAAAGAAAAAGACCATCTTTTGTGGGGAGGCTCCAGAAGCCTTAGGTCTCTATATCGGGGGCTGGGCTTTCATTTTCCTCTCAGTTTCCAGAAGCTTGGACAGTGGACTATCAGAATCCCAAAAGAGAGACTCTGAAGAGGGGGCAGTCGCCTCTTCTGGTCTGTTGAAAAAGTGTCAGCTTTTGGCTCAGGAGGAAGGGTGGGGGGTGGGGGATGATTTTTGGCTATGGGAATATAAGATTTACGTGCTTGGACCTAGAATCAAACAGACCAGGACTGAATCCTGCCTCTGTGACCTTGGGTAAGTTCCTACCCTCCGTATAAATTTTTCATTTCTAAAATGAAAATAATGATCGTGCTTCATAAATTGTTTTAAGGATTCAATGGGGATAATTCATGTAAAGTTCTGAGAACATGGTCTGATGCACAGAATGCACATAGTAAATGATGAAAATTATTATTGTTATTATTACTAGAGAATATCATTGTCTTAGATGAATCAGGGTTCACCAAAGAAATGGAACCAACAGGTTTTATATATATATATATATTATAGGTGTAGATGTAGTTATATACAGATATACAGAAAGAGAGAGATTGATTTTAAGGAATTGGCTCATGTGTCATGTGATTGTGGGTGGCTGACAAGATTAAAATCTGTAGCTCATGCAAGAGGCTGGAAACTCTAGTAAGATGTATGTGTTATGGTCTTGAGGAAGAATTCTTTTTCCTCTGGGAAACTTCAGTTTTTTGCTCTTAAGTCCTTCAACTGACTGGATCAGGTCCACCCACACAAAAGTAATCTTATTTACTTAGAGTCAACTGATTGTAAATGTTAAATCAACAATATACCTTCACAACAACATCTAGACTAGCGTTTGACCAAACCACCAGGCACCATAGCCTAGTTCAGTTGACACATCCAATTAACCATCACAATTACTATTTCTAGGGAGCTTCCTGAGCAGTCGTGGGGTGTCAGCTGTGGCAGAGTGGCTGCAGTACTGGCAGCAGGCGTAGGTGGTGGAGGAGAATAAACCAAGCATTTGGCCTTCAGAGGTCTATGTTTCTGTCTTAACTCTAACACTTTCCTGTTGCCTTTAACCCTTAGAAAAGTCCCCAAACCTCTCTAGGCCTTAGTGTCTTTGTCTCTGAAGTTGAGAAATAATTATAATAAAAGCTCCAAGGAAATGACGGGCTCGATAGAGAACCTTATATATTAAAGTATTACATTTGTAGATTAGGTCAGCCCCTACCGTTACAGCACCAACTCCTATTTTTGTTAACCTTTAAAGCTGATCTCAGAGTTCTACCTGCGTGATCACAGTCATAAAGGTGAAAATGACTATAACCTCCTATTCATTTGCTGCGATGACCTGCATTGAGATTTTGACCAGGTTCATTATCACATCATACATTCCCCAGAGGAGGTGTAGATCACTCACTTCTAGCTGCCTCCACCTGCAGCATCCATCTGAATGGCATTGAGACACCTCCCCACTGCCTGTGAAGCAGCTTCTTGTCACCTGGGTGGGGCCTTGGTCACTTGGAGCACCAGGAACAAGGCAAGCTCCTCAAGGATGATTGTAGCAAGGTGACCTCAGTTCTCCTGGGCTGGTTAGTACCATCTCCTTAAAAAGACAGATCTGTGTCTGAGTCCTGGGAGAGAGAATAAAAGCAGAGAAACCCTTTTCTCCCAGGCAGAAAGAACGGGGCTTGCAGACTGAGGGTCTTGTGCTCAGGCAACACCTTGCCAGCCAAGCTGTACCTATCTGCAAAGGTCCTCAGGTGGGATTCATCTTTCACAGAACCTACTTTTGAGGGCTTGCAGTGACCCAAAAGCACAGAGGTTTCTCTTTAAACAAGTATCCCAGCACTTTAGCATCCAAATTAGTAGTGCCCTTCAAAACAGATGCTACTGTAGGCTAGTACTTATTTCCTTATTGTTACCACCATGCAAAATATTGGGGATTCTTCCTTTGGCAAGGTCCCAGAGCCAGTTATAAATTAAAAATAGAAAAGGTTCACCTTACATTTGGTGGAAAATTGTATTACCAAATTTATCAACCTTTTATTTTTTAACTTTTTCATGGAAACAATAATTGTTGTTCTTAGCTGCCATCAAGTTAGGCCCAGACTCACGGTGATCCCACACACAGTGAAACGCAATGCTGCCTGGCTCTGCACCACCTCCATGATTGACTGCAGAGCAAACGTTTGTGATCAGTGGATTTTCACTGGATGATTTTTGGAAGTAGATCGCAGGCCTCTCTTCTGAATCGGTATTAATCTAGAAGCTCCACTAAAACCTGTTCACTATCATAGCAACATGCCAGCCTCCACTGACAGATGGGTGGTAGCTGCACATCATGTGCATTGGCTGGGAATCGAACCCAGGTCTTTCTCATGGAAGGTGAGAACTCTGCCACTCACTGAGCCACTACTGCCTCCATGGAAACAATAATAGTTAGGACTTAGCTAAGAGTGTTTTTGTGGGTCCCTGAGACATGCATTTTGTAAAAACTTTCAAGGTTGGAACAGCCATCCTGGGGGTAATACCTAGATTTTAGTTGTTATTACAGTAACCTTCTCCGCATAAATTCACACTCTGAATTGTTTAATTCCAAAGTCCATAAAATCTCTATTAGGGCAAAGTGATTGTTTCCCAAGTTTCAATCCATCTTTAAATGACAAAAATTGCTAGAGAACCTGCCATGGGGAATTCTAAAAGTGGTTTTCTAAAATAAAGCTCTATGGCAATAAAGTTATATACACACATAATATGACTACTTTGAAGGTGAATCTTCTCATTTCCTAGCAAATATTCCATATGTTTATTTGGGGAAAAATATTCCCACCTCAACACTAATCCCTGAGTTTTCCTTTTATGCTCTCCACTTCTTTAAATTTTTTTAACCTGAAGGCTGTTACTAGGAATGTGTATTAGAGGTTATACAAAAGATGACCTTGGGTTGCCTGTCTGCTTGCTGACAACCGAGGGAATGGCCAATGGAACCTTCATTAATGCAGCACACCAGCATGCCCAGGTGCACACTGTGGCTCCTGTCAGATCCAACCAGCCTTTGAAAGGAAATACTGGCCATATCTCCAAGCATCCTTCCAGCCACTCTTTATCTGGTGGTTGAGTAGCCCTCCACCAACCTGCTCACTCTTTATAGTAGAAAGTCAAGCTGGCCACCTGTTTAAGTATCCAGAGAATGTGTAAATATAAAGAGCAATGCTTCAGGCTCTCACCAGGAAGCATAACCCAAACTGAAATGAAGTAGTGGGTATGAAGGATTTGTACAGAGCTTGGCACAGACGAAATGCTCTGCAGATGATAATTTCTTCCTTCTTTGAATTGCCTGCTTTGCATCTCATGTGTATATTATTGTTGCTAATTGCTGGTGAATCGATCCTGAATCATGGTGACACCAAGTGTGCAGACTAGAACTGCATGCACTCCATAGTGTTTTCAAGGCTGTGACCTTTTGAGGCACCTTTGGGTGGGTTGAATGAACAATCCTTTGGTTAGTCTTCCAGTACTTAACCATTTGTGCCACCCAGGGACTCCTTGTCAGGTGTATAGATAGGCTGAAACAAAACAAACAAAAAACTAAACCTGTTGCCGCTGAGTCGATTCCAACTCACAGCAACCCTATAGGACAGAGTAGAACTGCTCCATAGACAGGCTAAATGGAGTATAATTTCAGGAAAAATACTATAAGGGAGATGCTGGGCATCTATCCTCTAGATACTCTTAAGTTCTATCTTGGAGTCACTTAAATGGATTGTAAATTCAATACACGGAACCTCTTGACCAGTGATTGTCTGATCTGTTCCATGAAACTCTAGGACTTGACCAAGCTGTCTTCCAGAGTTTCTAGAGAGCTTAATGGTAATAAAATCTGCATTTCTCTATTCTAGTTCATGGCATTGGGATAAAAAGCATAGGTGTTTTGCATCAGCTCCTTACCATGGAAAGACCATGAGCCTTGGGCATTCAGCTGACTTCACATCAAATTCCAATTTTACTGTTTGCCAGCTTTATGACCTAGGAAAGGTATTGTACCTGGTTATATATCACTGGTCTCCTTTGTAAAATGTAGACATCTTTCTTATTTCCAGTCGGTTCTGACTCATAGTGACCCTATGTACAACAGAATGAAACATTGCCTGGTCCTGCACCATCCTCACAATTGTTGCTATGTTTGAGCCCATTGTTGCAGCCACTGTTTCAATCCATCTCGTTGAGGGTCTTCGTCTTTTTCACATATACATACATACACACATACGTGTGTGTCATAGTTATTGGTACATGTTGCGGAAGGGACCTAGGTAATCAGAGAGCAAAATCAAATCAACTTCATTAAAAAGAAGATCCTGAAAGATGAAAAATGAGCAGTGGATGGTTAACGCGGGAGGTCAATGGGGCACAAGCTCGATGACCACCAATGACCTATAAATAAGGAAAGCAAGTTTGCTTTTTGAGCTTTAAACTATAAAATCAACATTGTAGAGCAGATCTGATATATTAAGGATATCCTAAAGAACCAGAGTGTGCTTTATATAGGGGTTTTTCTTCTTTCTGTGTCAGATTTGGAGGAGCCCTGGTGGCACAGTGGTTAAGTGCTCTGCTGCTAACCAAAAAGTTGGGATTCAAATCCATCGGCCACTCCATGGGAGAAACATGTGACAGTCTGCTTCTGTAAGGATTATAGGTTTGGAAACTCTGTAGGGAAGTTCTACTCTGTCCTATAGGGTTGCTATGAGTCATAATCAACTTGAAGGGCAATGGGTTTGGGTTTTGTTTTAGCTGGGTGTCAGATTGTTCTTTGATATATTTTTATCAATCATAAGTGATATAAAGTTCAGGACTCCAATTGATAGAGACCAGGCAGAGGGTTTCCCATACTCTGGGCCCTTCTCAAATGCAATAGCAAACAATGGCTGGCTATTTCTGGACAGCTTTCAATCCTCTGCTTGAAGGTGAACTCTTGGAGGCTTCTGAGAGTAGAGCTTGTGATGCTGTTTTGATGATTAGTGGGACAAGGGAAGGCTCTGCCCCAGCGTCTATGGCCCAGATCCTATAAGGAACTCCAAGGATGGTTTCAGTAAATGGAGAATGTGTTCTCACCCTCTTATTATGTTCTCCAGGGCAGAAGTTGTGGGTCTAGCGAAATTCAATTACAACTTCTTTTTGTGTTATTTGGTAAACAAACAAACAAAAAAAACTCGTTGCCATCAAGTCAATTTCAACTCATAGCAACCCTATAGGACAGAGTAGAACTGCTCTGTAGAGTTTCCAAGGAACGGCTGATGGATTCAAACTGCCGACCTTTTGGTTACAAGCCATAGCTCACTGTAGTTCTCAACCACTGTACCATCAGGGCTCCTACTTAGGAAAGTACCACATTTAATAAAAATGGCCGTAATCTATTAGTTCCATATGTTTCCATGATCGTGAAAATTCTTAAATGGCCATGGTGGCTTTCAGACTCCATTTGAGTATTTTTCTGAGGGCCTAAAATAGGTTCTTATAACAGAATAAGATTCCCCTATTACCTAGCTACATATATTAATATATCTTCATAAAGTTTGGGTTATATCCTGAGGGAATTTTCCATAAACAGAATGTTGAGATTAGCTATCAACAAAGCAAATAATGGCTCTGCATAGGTCCAACACTACCTAGAGGAGCAGATCTGCTGCTAAACCCATCCAAGTGGTTGGTACATTCAGTAGGGTTAGTTAAAAGAAAAATAAATAAATAATGTATGGCACTTGGCACTCTTAAACATGCAAATTACTTAAACACTTCCCTTTATTCTGATTCCTTATTCCTTACAAACAAAACAAAAAACCCTAGATAAATTGAGTCAGTCATTACTGCATGATTGCACATTTAAAAATACCAGGGAGCGAGACTTCCGGCAAAATGGCGCTCTAGGCAGAAGCACCACGCCGTCCCTCCACAGCAAAGATCCGAAAAACTAAGCCAAACAGAGAAATCAACAATGCTGAAACCCTAAAACATCAAATGAAGAGATAAAGAACTCAGCCAAACACCAATGGAGTGAGAAACTGACAGAGAACGGAGAGCGAGGAGAGATTCATGCAGAGGTCCCCTGCCAGCTAACGCAGCACGGATCCGCCATCCTGGACTCGTATCGGAGATCAGCAAACTGGGGGTACAAGAAAGCAGCTTCACGGAGTTTCCAGCAGGAGACAAAACAACTGGTAATTTGTGATATACGCTTTCCCACCCCCCACCCTTCTTCACCCCCGCTCGGCCTCCTCTGCTTCCCGTGGCCACAATCTCTTGTCCGGGAAACACTGGCTGCTTGGATTCCACAAACCCGAATGGGCCAGCTCTCTGCCATTTGTTGGCTGCTGGTGTTGCTTTTTTCCGATTGTTTTGACTTCTTCCTTACCTCTTACCACATTCCCCTCCTTTCGCTCAAATACCTGGCTCCGTGCTCCATCTTTGCTTCTTCCTGAGGGGCTGTGGAGCTCTGTTCGAGTGCGGAGCTGCTTCCTGGCCTGGGGTGCCATGCTGGTGGGATCCCGGGACTTTTGTTCATTCATTTGTTTTGAATTGTTTGTTTGTTTTCTTTTCCTTTTCTTGAGTTGGGATCCCTTTCAGACCAGGCGGTGCTGCGTGGCAAGGAGATACTCCCTCGGCTTGCACAAACATGCAGAGGGATCCCTGAGGACATTTCTTTTTTGGTTGTTTTTTTTTTCTTTTTCTGTATTTTTTTGGGGCTTTTCTTGTTCTTTTTTTTTTTTAATTAGTTTTCTTTTCCCTCTATTTCCCTTTTTTTCTTTCTTCATTACTCAGTTTCTCGTCTCTCTATATCTTCCTTCTCTTTCTGTTCCCTTAATACCTGGCATTGTATGCCTCTGCACCTTCTGGCCAGGCTGTACTGCAACACCTGAGAGCAACTTCTCCAGACCTCATAGCTGCACTGGTAGGATCCCTGGGAACTTTGCGGTTCTTTAATCTTTCCGATTTTAATTTATTCATTCTTTTCTTTTCCTTTCTTCCTCTTCTACTTTCTGTTTTTCTCTGTTTCCTAGTCTCTCATCTCTCCACTCCAACGGCAAGCTCCCCTAGCATTCTTTTTTGTTTGTTGGTATGTTTTTGGCTCCTGTTCCTCTCTCCTCTCTCCCATATCCATCTTAGCTCCACACATAACAATCTCCCCGCTACATCCTGCCTACCTGCACCGTGTGCTTAACATCACACTACCAAGCAGCACAGGCACGGCCTACTGGAACCTGCCCTGCACTGACTACTGACCCGCCCTGGTGGCTGTAGTGAGTGCCACAGACAACCCATCCCAGTGACTCCTCTTCAGCTAGACCTGCCCTGCCACACCATGTCTGAGTGACTGACCCTGCCAATTAGAGAAGGAGGCGAAAAGTATTGTGCCCACAGACGAGCAAACAACAAAGAACACACAGTCCGCATGCTCAGACATAGTCAAATTGAAAAAAAAAAAGGCATGAAACAAACAAATCTATAATCAGTACACGAGAAAAATAACTACTGAATGCCCCAAAGACAGCAGACAATATCAAAACATTTACAAAAACAGGACAGGATGGTTACAGTAGGCATCCAAAATAAAACACCAGATGACCTTCCATGGAAGAAAAAGCACTAGAACTTCCTGATAAGGAATTCAAATCTCTAATACTCAGAATTCTTGAAGAGCTGAGGCAAAAAGCTGACAAACATGAGGAAAAAACAGACAAATTCATGGAAAGTACAGACAAAAAATTGGAAGAATTCAGGAAAATAATGCAGGAACAAAATGTCAAAATAAATTCACAACTAGAAATTATACAAAGACAACAATTAGAAATCCAAAAGATAAACAACAAGATTTCAGAAAGGGATGATGTCATAGAAGGGCTGGGAAGCAGATCTGAAACAGGGGAGAAAGGATCAGTGGAATTGAAGACAAACACTTGGATACAACTCTGTTTGAGGAAAACTCAGAAAAAAAAAAAAAAAAAACAAGAAAAATGAAGAGACCCTGAGAGTTATGTGGGATAAAATCAAAAGCAAAAATTTTCGAGTGCTTGGAATTCAAGAACAGGGGGTAAAAACAGAAAACACAGAGAGGATCATTGAAGAACTGCTGACAGAAAACTTCCCCAATATCAGGAAAGATGAAAAGCTGGCTATCCAAGAAGCTCAATGAACCCCATATACGATAGAACCCAAAAGAAAATCACCAAGGCATATCATATTAACACTCGCCAAAACCAAAGACAAACAAAGAATCCTGAGAGCAGCTCGTGAAAAACAAGAAGTCACGTACAGAGGAGAAACAATAAGACTAAGCTCAGCTTATTCAGCAGAAACCATGCAGGCAAGAAGGCAATGGGATGACATATATAAAATCTTGAAAGAAAAAAAAACTTCCAGCCAAGAATAATATATCCTGCAAAACTCTCGTTCAAATTTGATGGTGAAATTATTTCCAGATAAACAGAAATTAAGGGAATATGTAAAAGTCAAACCAAACTTACAAGAATTATTAAAGCGAGTTCTTCGATCTGAGGACAAACAGCTTCAGCTCACAGGCAGAATCTAGGATGCAGGACTGTACCAGCCAGATACCAATCTAGAAAATGAACTCTCGAGGACTATCCAAAAACCAAAAGAAATACAACAGGGAATCAGAGAAGTTAATCAGTAAATGACAACAACATCAAAACAATAAAAGAGGGAATAAACGGCATAGGTATAGAACCTTCTAATGGAGAGGAAGGCAAGGCAATACCAAGTAATGGTAGATTGATTCAAACTTAGAAAGATAAGGGTAAAATTCATGGTAACCACAATGAAAGTTAACAAACATACTCATTAAAAAAAAGAGGAAAAACATAAAGTCTCAGCAAAAACAAAAGAAATGAAAAAAAATCCACAAACAAAAGTAACTCAGCACAAGAGAGTAAGAAGAACAAAGAAAACTTCAACACCACGAAAAAAGCACTACAAAATGACAGCAACAAACTCACATCAATCAATAATTACACTGAATGTAAATGGACTCAAATCACCCATAAAGAGACGGAGCGTGACACAATGGATAAGAAAACAGAATCCATCAATAGGCTGTCTACAAGAGACACACCTTAGAAACAAAGATGTGAATTAAAAAAGTCAAAGGTTGGAAAAAAATACATCAAGCTAACAACTAGCAAAAAAGAGCAGGAGTGGCAATTCTAACCTCAGATAAAATAGACTTTAAAACAAAATCTACCACAGAAGACAAAGAAGGACACTATATAATGATTAAGGGGACGCTTCATCATGAAGACATAACCATAATAAACATCTACACACTCAATGACAGGGCTCCAAAATACATAAAACAAACCCTAACAACACTGAAAAGAGAAATTGACGGTTCCAGAATAATAGCAGGAGACTTCAACACACCACTCTCAGTAAAGGACAGAACAACCAAGAAGAAACTCAGCAAAGACGCAGAAGACCTAAAGGGCACAATCAGCCAACTTGACCTCATAGACACATATAGAACACTCCATCCAACCGCTGCAATGTACACATTCTTTTCCAATGCACATGGAACGTTCTCCAGACTAGACCACATCTTAGGCCACAGAGCAATCCTCAACAAGATCCAAAATGTTGAGATAATTCAAAGTATCTTTTCTGACCACAATGCCATCAAGGTAGAAATTAATAACAGAAAGAGCAAGGATAAAAAATCAACTACATGGAAACTGAATAATACCCTGCTTACACATCACTGGGTAATAGAAGAAATCAGAGAAGGAATCAAAAAATTCTTAGAATCAAATGAGAATGAAAACACATCATACCAAAACCTTTGGGACACAGCAAAGAAGTCCTCAGAGGAAAATTTATACCAATAGATGCACATATCAGAAAAGAAGAAGGGGACAAAATCAAAACATTAACTACAGAACTCAAACAAATAGAAAGAGAACAGCAAAAAAAGCCCACCACCACTGGAAGAAAGGAAATAGTAAAGATCAGAGCAGAAATCAATGAAATAGAGAACAGAAAAACAATAGAAAGAATCAACAAAACCAAAAGTTGGTTCTTCGAAAGAATCAACAAAATCGACAAACCCCTGGCCAGACTGACAAAAGAAAAACAGGAGAGGACACAAATAACCCAAACAAGAAATGAAATGGGGACATTACAACAGACCCAACTGAAATAAAAAGGATTCTAACAGAATATTATGAAAAACTATACTCCAACAAATTTGAAGACCTAGAGGAAATGGATAAATTTCTAGAAACACACTACCTACCCAAACTACCAGAAAGTGATGTTGAAAACCTGAACAGACCCATAACAAGAGAAGAGATTGAAAAGGTAATAAAAAACTCCCAACCAAAAAAAGCCCTGGCCCAGAGGGCTTCACTGGAGAATTCTACAAAAAATTTACAGAAGAGCTTGTACCAGTACTACTCAAGCTATTTCAGAGCATAGAAGAGGAAGCAACACTTCCAAATTCATTCTATGAAGCCAGCATAACGCTGATACCAAAACCAGGCAAAGACATCACAAAAAAAGAAAATTACAGACGAATATCTCTCATAAATATAGATGCAAAAATTCTGAACAAAATTCTAGCCAATAGAATTCAGCATCATATCAAAACAATAATACACCACGACCAAGTAGGATTCATACCAGGTATTCAAGGATAGTTCAAAATTAGAAAATCAATCAGCGTAATCCACCACATAAATAAAAGGAAAGAAAAGAATCACATGATCATCTCAATTGACGCAGAAAAGGCATTCGACAAAGTCCAACACCCATTCCTGATAAAAACTCTCAATCAAATAGGTATAGAAGGGAAATTTCTCAACAGAATAAAGGGCATCTATGCAAAACCAACGGCCAACATCATTCTTAATGGAGAGAGGCTGAAAACATTCCTCTTGAAAACAGGAACAAGACAAGGATGCCCTTTATCACCACTCCTATTTAACATTGTGCTGGAAGTTCTAGCTAGAGCAATAAGGCAAGAAAAAGAAATAAAGGGCAGCCAAATTGGTAATGAAGAAGTTAAACTGTCGCCGTTTGCAGGTGATATGATACTGTACACAGAAAACCCTAAAGACTCCATGAGAAATCTACTGGAACTAATAGAAGGATTCAGCAGAGTAGCAGGATACAAGATAAACATTCAAAAATCAGTTGGATTCCTATACACCAATAAGGAGAACGATGAAACGGAAATCAGGAAAACAATACCATTTTCAATAGCCCCTAAAAGATAAAATACTTAGGAATAAATCTGACCGGGGATGTAAAAGACCTATACAAAGAAAACTACAAATCACTACTGCAAGAAACCCAAAGGGATCTACATAAATGGAAAATCATACCATGCTCATGGATAGGCAGACTCAACATAGTGAAAATGACAATTCTACCCAAAGCAATTTACAAATACAATGTAATCCCGAGCCAAATACCAACAACATTCTTCAAAGAGATGGAAAAACTAATCATTCACTTTATATGGAAAGGGAAGAAGCCCCGAATAAGTAAAGCACTACTGAAGAAGAAGAATAAAGTTGGAGGACTCAACACTACCTGACTTCAGAACCTACTATGCAGCTACAGTAGTCAAAACAGCCTGGTACTGGTACAACGACAGATACATTGACCAATGGAACAGAATTGAGAACCCAGATGTAAATCCATCCACCTATGGTCACCTGATCTTCAACAAGGGCCCAAAGTCCATCAAATGGGGAAAAGACAGTCTTTTTAACAAATGGTTCTGGCAAAACTGGATATCAATCTGCAAAAAAATGAAACAGGACCCATACCTCACGCCGTATACAAAAGCTACTTCAAAATGGATCAAAGACCTGAATATAAAGCCTAAGACTATAAAGTTCATAGAAGAAAAAATAGGACCAACACTTCAGGCCTTAATACATGGCATTAATAGGATACAAACCATAACCATCGACACACAAACCCCAAAAGATAAGCTAGATAACTGGGATCTTCTATAAATGAAACACCTATGCTCTTCAAAAGACTTCACCAAAAGAGTGAAAAGAGAACCTACAGACTGGGAAAAAATTTTTGGACAGTACAAGTCAGACAAAGGTCAAATCTCCACAATCTATAAGAAAATCCAACACTTCTACAACAAAAAGGCAAATAATCCTATTAAAAAATGGGCAAAGTAAAGAAACAGACACTTCACCAAAGAAGACATTCAAATGGCCAACAGACACATGCAGAAATGCTCGCGATCACTAGCCATTAGGGAAATGTAAATTAAAACCACAATTAGATACCATCTCACCCCGGCATTACTGGCACGAATAAAAACACTGGAAATAACAAATGTTGGAAGGGCTGCAGGGAGATCGGAACTCTTATGCACTGCTGGTTGGAATGCAAAATGATACAACCATTTTGGAAAATGATACGGCGCTTCCTCATTAAGCTAGAAATAGACATACCATTCGATCCAGCAATCCCACTCCTAGGAATGTATCGTAGAGAAATAAGAGTCATCACTCGAATAGACATATGCACACCTATGTTCATGGCAGCATTGTTCACAATAGCAAAACGATGGAAACAACCTAGATGTCCATCAACAGATGAATGGATAGACAAACTATGGTACATGCACACAATGGAGTACTATGCAACGAGAAAGAACAACAATGAATCTGTGAAGCATCTTATAACATGGATGAAACTGGAGGACGTTATGCTGAGTGAACTAAGTCAATCACAACAGGACAAATATTGTATGAGACCTCTATTGTAAAAACCCATGAAAAACTTCACACACAAAAAGTAACAATCTTTGTTGGTTACCATGGATGGGAAGGGTGGGGGGTGGGGGGATACCAAATAGGCAATAGATAAGTGGTATCTTGGGTGAAGGGTGAGACAGTACACAATACAGGGGAAACTAGCACAACTTGTAGAAGGAAAGGTCATGGAAGCCCCATAGACACATCCAAACTCCCTGAGGGACTGAATTGCTGGGCGGAGGGTTCTGGGGACCATGGTCTTGGGGAACATTTAGCTCAATTGGCATAACACAGTTTATAAAGACAATATTCTACATTCTATCTTGGTTAGTAGTGTCTGGGGTCTTAAAAGGCTGTGAGCTGCCATCTAAGATACTCCACTGGTCTCATCCTTTCGGGAGCAAGGGAGAATGAAGAGAACAGGAAACAAAGAAAAGTTTAGTCCGAAGGACTAATGGTCCACAGCTACCAAGACCTCCACCGGACTGAGTCCAGTACAGCCAGATGATGCCCGGCTACCACCACTAAGTGCTCTGACCAGGATCATAACAGAGGGGTCTGGACAGAGCTGGAGAAGGATGTAGAACAAAATTCTAACTCACAAAAAATAAATAAATAAATAAAGACCAGATTTACTTGCCTAAAGGAGACTGGCAAAACCCCGAGAGTATGGCTCCCAGACACCCTTTTAGTTCAGTGGTGTAGTAATCTCCAAGGTTCACCGTTCAGCCTGGGAGTGGACAGCCCCATAAAACCAAATGGGACTAATGAGGTACTGTAGTCCAGTGACAAGGGCCAGAGGCGTAAGGCGACAAGGAAGCTGGTGATAGGGAACCCAAGGTTGAGTAAGCATATTGTTGATGTGTTGTGAGATTGTTAACCATTGTCATAGGGAAACATTTGTAGTGACTGTTAAATGAGAAACTATTTTGTTCTGCAAGCCTTCATCTTAAGTGAGAATAGCAGCACAATTGGAAGAGCACAGTCAATGTCACTGAACTGTGCATGTAGAAATTTTTGAAATGGTGTATCTTTGGCTATGTGTATTTTCACCAAAAAAAAAAAAAAAAAAAATGGTTGAGAAGTTAAGAGGGTTGACATGTTGTGGGGTTGTTAACCAATGTCATAAAACAATATGTGTACTACTGTTTCATGAGAAACTATTTGTTCTGTAAGCCTTCACCTGAAGTACAACGCATTAAAAAAAAAAAAAAATACCAGGGAGCTTATGAAAACACCAAACCTGGGCTTCCTCTTAGACCAATGCTTCTCTAAACTTTAATAGACTCAGCTAACTATCTGTATTTGTCACAAGCTCCAGGTGATGCGGACACTGCTGGTTTAAGGTACACACTTGTGACAGCAAGGCCTTAGACTAATGAAGTGAAAGTTTTTGTGGTAGGCCAGGACTGTCATACTTTGTAAATACTTCCAGGTGATTCTAATGCAGAAAATGAGTTAAGAACTTCCGAATTGAGTCTCTTGGGGTCCAGAGGCACTTTATGACATGCCAGATACCCTTCTTAAAAGTGTATTTATAGGATAACTAATTTCATCTTGTCTGCAGTATACCCAGCACCTAGTACCGTGCCTGGGACATAAGAGTAGTAAATATTCGTTGGATAAAATGAGTAACAACTTAGTGAACTAGGTACTTGTTTGGCTTTCATTTCACAGCTAAGGAAACTGAGGCCTAAAGAGGTTAAATAACTTGTTCACGGTCACACAGCAAGAGGTGGAGTGGCAATTTGAATCCAAGCTATCTTGTTCAAGAAACTGTGCAAAATAGGAACAAACCCAAAGTTTTACCTTGTGGCAGATTTGGCACAGTATCTGGAACAGGAAAAATCATGGGTTGAAGCCCTGGAATGGGAGACTTCGAAAAGTCATAGTGATACTTTTTAGGAGCCTGATGCATGAGATTAGATTATTGGCTGTAGGAGAGCCACCATCTTTGACAGGGAGCCACCATCTTTGAATGAGCCACCTTCATCTTTGAGTGGCGCAGCACTGCTTTGGACTCAAGATCCAAGGGCATGAGATTTGGCTGCTGTGCAATGCATACGCTTCCCTTGTTTTCTAAGAAGGAGATTAAGTTACTAGCAGGGCTTTGACCTGTAATTTTTCCCATTCCAATTATCTTTCTTGTTCGTCATAACTTAAAAATCTGAGTCCGTTCCAGTGACACTTCCCTGGCCATGAGTGAACCAGGCAGAAACAGTCTGAAGCCTTGGCTCAGACAACAGGAGGATGGAAATAAAAATAGTCTCCATGGTGCTGATGGGATTCTGGGGATACAAGAGCTCAGCAAACAAATAACACCTTTGGATTTTAGAGCCCAGTGTCATAAACTCTTGCTGTATACATACATTATTTTTCTAAAATTGTACTTTATATGAAGGTTTACAGAACTAGCTTCTCATTAAACAGTACAGATATTGTTTTATGACATTGGTTAACAACCTCACAATATGTCAACACTCTCTCTCCACCTCGGGTTCCCTATTACCAGCTTTCCTGTTCCCTCCTGCCTTCTAGTCCTTGCCCGTGGGCTGGTGTGTTCCTTTAGTCTCCTTTTGTTTTATGGGCCTGTCTAATCTTTGGATGAAGGGTGAACCTCAGGAATGACTTCATTACTGAGTTAAAAGGGTGTCCAGAGGCCATATTCTTGGGGTTTTTCCAGTCTCTGTCAGGCCAGTAAGTCTGATCTTTTTTTGTGAGTTAGAATTTTGTTCTACATTTTTCTCCACCTTTGTCTGGGACCCTCTATTGTGATCGCTGTCATAGCAGTCAGTGGTGGTAGCTGGGCACCATCTAGTTATACTGGACTCAGTCTGGTGGAGGCCATGGTAGTTGTGATCCATTAGTCCTTTGGACTAATCTTTCCCTCATGTCTTTAGTTTTCTTTATTCTCCCTTGCTCCCGATGGGGTGAGACTAGTGGAGTATCTTAGATGGCCGCTCACAGGCTTTTAAAACTGCAGACTCTACTCACCAAAGTGGAATGTAGAACATTTTTTTAGTAAAAAATGTTATGCCATATTTAGTATGGCTGGCCCAGGAGCAGGCCTGGCTCCGTTTTGTTACAAGCTCCTGCTTCTGCATTCCTGCAAATGTAACTTTGATTTCTTCCCATTCACATGCATATGGACTTGGGCCTTTGGCTGGGTGGAAACAACAATGTGGCTATACCTGAGCAAGCCTGGGCAAGTCCAGGGAAGTCCAGGGAGGGTCAACCAATCAGAATCTTGCTGGGAGGTTCCTGATTCTACCCTACAACTATCCCTGCAAAGCAGCTGTCCCTTGGCTTTGTAGGTCTTCACTCTGTGTGGGCAAATGTCTCCCCGTTTGAATGTTTCTTATGCTTTCAATAAATCTCTTCGTTTTACTTTAAAAAAAAAAAAATGTTATGCCAATTGAGCAAGATGATCCCTGAGACCATGGTCCCCACAGCCCTCAGCCCAGTAATTTGGTCCCTCAGGTAGTTTGGATGTGTCTATGGAGATTCCATGACCTTGCCTTGTACAAGTTGTGCTGGCTTCCCCAGTATTGTATACTGTCTTACCCTTCACCAAAGTTACCACTTATCTATTGTCTATTTAGTGTTTTTCCTTCCCTACCCCTCCCCTCCCTCATAACCATCAAAGATTGTTTCTTTTTGTGTGTGAACCTTTTCATGAGATTTTATACTAGTAGTCTCATACAATATTTGTCCTTTTGTAATTGCTTTATTTCACTCAGAATAATGGCCTCCAGATTTATCCACGTTGTAAGATTCTTTGCAGATTCATCACTGTTCTTTATCATTGCGTAGTACTCCATTGTGTGTATGTGCCATAGTTTGTTTATCCATTCATCTGTTGATGGACATCTTGGTTGTTTCCATCTTTTTGCTACTGTGAACAATGCTGCAGTGAACATGGGTGTGCATATATCTATTTGTGTGACAGCTCTTATTTCTCTAGGATATACTTCTAGGAATGGAATTGCTGGATCATATGGTATTTCTATTTCTAGCTTTCTAAGGAAGCGCCATATCATTTTCCAAAATGGTTCTACCACTTTGCATTCCCACAAGCAGTGCGTAAGACTTCCAATATCCCCGCAGCCTCTCCAACATTTGTTATTTTCTGTTTCTGTTTTTTTTTTAATTTCTGCCAGTAATGCCTGGGTGAGATGGCATCTCACTGTGGTTTTGATTTGCGTTTCTCTAACAGCTAGTGATCGCAAACATTTCCTCATGTGTTTGTTGGCCACTTGAATGTCTACTTTGGTGAAGTGTTTGTTCGTTTCCTTTACCCATTTTTTAACTGGATTATTTGTCTTTTTGTTGTAAAGATGTTGGATTTTCCTGTAGATTTTAGAGATTAGACCTTTGTTGGATTTGTAATAGCCAGTTTTTTTTCCCAATCTGTAGGTTCTCTTTTTACTCTTTTGGTGAAGTCTTATGATGAGAATAAATGTTTAATTTTTAGAAGATCCTAGTAGTATAGCTTATCTTCTGGGGTTTGTATGTTGTTGGTTATGGTTTGTATCCTGTTAATTCTGTGTATTAGGGCCTCTAGCATTGATCCTTTTTTTTTTTTTAATGATCTTTATAGTTTTTGTTTTTATATTTAGGTCTTTGATCCATTTTGAATTAGTTTTTGTGTATAGTGTGAGGTATGGGTTATACATACCTTCTTGATACATTTTTTTAATGTTCCACAATGTGCTGGTCTGAAGTGTTGGTACTGTTTTGATAGATACAATTTTGGTACCAGTCAACCAGTTTTCAGGCCATGTGTATCCATGTCATGATTTGTGGTGACTTCCAATTCTTTCTGAACATCATTTATTGCAATAACCAGTTTTAAAAGTCTAAATAATCTATTTGCGGGGATGATGCAGAATGTGTGAGTTGTATCTCTTCTTTCTGTTTGACACTGGACATAATAAAAGTGGTTTTTACCAAAAGTCTAACATATATTAATGGGAGATTACATTTACAGCCCTAATTCTTCACCTCTCTATTATATCTACTTTCTTTGCCATGTGACTTTGCCATTTTGCTTACCCAAGAGGTAGAGAATCCCCTTCCAACTGAAGTTGGGTACAGTCTTGTCACTTGCTTGGGCCAACTGAATGCTAGTGTAAGTGATGTCACCATAGAGTTGGAAAGCACTTGGATGGTTGGTCTTGGTCTTTTTGCCTTTGTTATTCCCATAACAAGGGCATTCCTGGGCTTGGCTCTGATCCCAGGAGCTGGATGAGAGACATGAGGAGCAGAGCTGCCCTGACTGAGCCCAGCTAGGAAAACTGACACCACTCCCCGCCCCCACCGCCAAGACGGTTTATACACATCCAAGTTAAGTAAATACTTATTATTGTCTGCTAGTGAGTTCTCGTGGTCATTTGTTTCACAGCATAAGTGACGCTAACAAACATATTCGTCAAGTATTTAAAGCCGCATTTGACATCAGAGGGTGTCTTACCATTGTGCTTCGCCTCATGCTTTGTGTTGTTTATACAGTCATGCGTCACTTAACGTCCACAATACATACTGTGAAATATGATGTTATGTGATTTGGATGTTGTATGAATGCCATAGTATATACAGGCAGTTCCTAGATTATGAACAAGTTCCATTTCTAAGTCTATCTTTAAGTCGAATTTATAAGTAAGGTGAAACAGTACGGTTCGTATCTAATATTCGTTAGCCAAATGTTTGTCTTAGTATATAGCATACCTTTCTGTACATAAAGATCATCACTTTCATATACACTAAAACATCTTTAACATAATAATGCTAATAGTAATAATGTTCTGATGCACCTTGCAAGGTAGCACCTGTTTGTTATTACGAACCATTGTACGTACCTTGGATTTTTAATATTATAGGCTTTACCCAGGCTGGTTCGTAACTATGAGTTGTATGTAAATTGGACATATGTTTGTAACCTGGGGACCATGGGTGTATACGGGGTCAGACGTTGCCTGAAAAAACGTTATGTGGCACTTGACTGTACTCTATTTCCTTCCCTCAGGCATTTCCCACTCTTCTCTGCCCTGTTCTCTGCCCTGGGAGGCTGATGTCTCTAAACCATATCACTTTGGCTCCCTTGCACTCTGGCTTACGTTTGGGCTTGGCTAGTGGTGGGAGAGCAAAGGGTAGGAGGAGAGAAGAGACCAAAGTCTTTCTCCTCCCCTCTCTCTTCCTGTATTGCTACATTTCTGACAGTGGCTTTATCTTCTATAATTACATCTCCTATTGGACAGCCCCATCTCCTTGGCTCCAGCTTTCACTGGGCTCTGGTAGCATCATTTCCTCCCCTTACTCTTTCAAGCCACGGAGGTGTGTGTGTGTGTGACAATTTCCCTTGTTGATAATTCTTAGGTACGTCACAATTCCTAATTAGATTACCTTAACCCTGCTTACACTTCAATACTCAGTTTCTTCATTACAAAGTATTTTTGATTTAATTCTCTTTGAGAGTGTCATCTATTTCCTACAGGGACCCTACTTATTATCCTTCATTATACTTTTTTAAAACTTCCATCAAGTATCTTGTAGGGGTTGGGGCATTAAAACAATTACTATAAAAAAATAATTACTAATTATAGGTTTCTGTGCTTTGTAAAAAATACTATGTATCATTGTTTTTCAAATCACATTGAAATACATCATTCTATTTGAGCCTCACAATATACATTGATTTGATCTTAATTAGTGAGTGGGCATTTTCCTTTCTAGAGATGTGAAATTGAGTCACAGAATTTTTTTAGTTAGCAAGAGAACTCAAACTGCATGGCTCAAATGTCAAGGTTAGTATTTATTTCATCTTGCATTTAGCATTTTTTTTTTTTTGTATTCTGTTGGCAGGTGGATCTGCAATAATAGCTACTGTATCTACCCGGAGAGCCTTGAAGTGAAGTCTGCCTCTGGTCTCCTCGCCTGTGGATTCCCAGCCAGCTGGATTTAGACAGGATACAGAACAGTGAATCTCTGACCTTACTGCACAGTCTTAGCCCAGTTCTTCTCCTGGGTTGAGCCTTTCTCTTTTTGTCTTTCAACCCAGATTTCACTTTTTGCCTTTCCCTTCTCATTGATATGGATTTGTAATTGTAGATGACTTCTTTGGCCAGTGCCCAGGAAATTCACACCCACCCTACCTCCTTACCGTTATCATGAACCACTCTCAACTGAGCTTTCTCCTATTGACTTCCTAAGGTCTTCAGCTCCTGCAAATATAGGAGCACAGAGTCCTTTTAAAATAAGGTGGAACATAGCTACTCAAAAAAGGCAAAGCCCTAATATTAACATAATTGGAAGTATTTTGTGAAGTCATGTAGTTTTTTATGTTTTTTCTTTTCGTCTTTTTCATTGTTGCTTGTTTTGTATTTACTGAGTCTTTATGCTTTTCTTGTTTTTAATTTTGATGTATAGGATTGTTAGTTTCCTTTGTGGTTACCTTAATATTTACCCCTATTTTTCTACATTTAAACCACTTTTATTTGTTTGTATCCCCTTGACTTCCTCTCCATATGAAAGATCTATGACTACATTTTTCAGTCCCCCTTTTTTGTTTTAATGTTGTCATCTTTTACATATTTGATGTCTCTGTTTCCCTATTTTCAGCTTTGATTTATTTTTGTGACTTCCCTATCTGGGCTGATATCTGGTTGCTCTGTCTTGTGTTCTAGTCTTGGGTTATCTGATGTTGTTGATTTTTTAACTGGAGGACTCCTTTAGTATTTCTTATAATTTTGGTTTGGTTTTGCAAATTCCCTAAACTTCTGTTTATCTGGAAATGCCCTAATTTTGCCATCATATTTGAGAGATAGTTTTTCTGGATATATAATTCTTGGCTGGCAATTTTTTTCCTTCAAGGCTTTATATATGTCATCCCACTGTCTTCTTGCCTACATGGTTTCTGCTGAGTAGTCCAAGCTTAGTCTTATTGACTCTCCTTTGTAGATGACTTTTCATTTATCCCTAGTTGCTCTTAAAATTGTCTATCTTTGGTTTTGGCAAGTTTGATTATGATATGTCTTGGTGACTTTCTTTTGGGGTCTACCTTGTGTGGGGTTCCATGAACATCTTGGATAGATATCTTTTCATCTTTCATGATATCAGGGAAGTTTTCTGCCAACAAATCTTCAACAGTTCTCTCTATATTTTCTGTTATTCCCTCCTGTTCTGGCACTCCAATAACTTGTAGGTTACTCCTCTTGATAGAGTCCCACATAATTCTTAAGGTTTCTTCATTTTTTAAAATTCTTTTATCTGATTTTTCTTCAAATAAGTTGGTGTTAAGTGCTTTATCTTCAATCTCACTAATTCTCACTTCCATTGCCTCAATTCTGCTCCTATAACTTTCTATGGAGTTGTCTAATTTTGAAATTTTATTGTTAATCTTCTGGGTTTCTGATTGCTGTCTCTCTATGGATTTTTGTAGCCTGTTAAATTTGTCATTGTGCTCTTCTATAATCTTCTTAAGTTCTTCTGTTGCTTTGTCTGTATGTTCCTTGGCATGTTCTGTGTTTTGAATGATCTCCTTCCTGATCTCTTGAAGAGTTCTGTATATTAATCTTTTGTATTCTACCTCTGGTAATTCCAAGAAATTCTCTTCTTCCAAAGATTTCTTGATTCTTTGTTTTGGGAGCTTGCTGAAGCCATCGTGGTCTGCCTCTTTATGTGATTTGATATTGACTGTTGTCTCTGAGCCATCAATAAATTATTATACTTATTTATTTTATGTTTGCTAACTGTGTCCTATCTTCTTGTTTTGTTTTGTTTTGATATGTCCAAATAGGCTACTCGTGTGACCTAGTTTGATTATTGGTGCCTTTGAAGCTCTAACGTCCTGTCACCCGGCGGTCAGATCTGCTACTAGGTATGTGAGCCCAGGAATCCCTTTACTTTTCTTGTATGGATTCAACTCAGGTGTCCAGGCAGTCGATCACCAAGTGTGTGGTGCAGGCTGTCACCTACAGTCCTAGATGGGCAGGGGTGACTAGAGTAGGCACAGGTATCTGGCTGTAGTAGGGGTCATGTGCTGAGAAAGGCAGGGGGCTGACAGTTGCCCCTGAGTGTTTGGAAGGAAAGTGTATCCCTGTTCCCTAGAGTGCATAGGTGGGTGGATTTTGCAGCTGGACTAGGGGCATCCAATGCTGTTGGCTGTAAGGACTGGGAGACACCACTTATTCTTGGACCCCAGTCATGGGTGGCTAGGTGGCATGGGTGGAGCCACCAGGCCTCAGGTCCCTGATGTGGGTAGGTGAGGACCCTGCTTAATGGGCAGAGCAGTGTCAAATGTTACAAACCTGCCACTCCACCATATAGCTGATACAGCTGAAGTTAGGCTTCAGGCATATACCCTGTTGTACTATGCTAATGAGGGCCTACACTGTTGAAATGGGCCCACACAGGTCTATGCAGGGGTGAAAGGCATTCAAAGTCAGTGGACCCCTTATGCCTGTGCCTAGGGAGCTGTGCCTGTCCTGAGTTCCCAGCTTCGGGGAGCTGGTAGATTATTTTTTCCTGTTTGTTCATTTGTTCCATTCTCCAAGGCCAGGAGAATGGTTCAGTGAGCATGATGGGTGCTACTTCTGGCCCAGGGGATATGGCAATCACTAAAGCTGCCTGGGACCGGTGCAGAGTGGGGAGGGAGCAGGTAAATGGTAGAGAGGTTCTTCCCATATGGGGTGTTTTTTGATCCGCAGGGTAGGTTAGACGCATGTACTTATCTTTTGCCCATTGAGCACCACTTTTCACTAGTTCTGGAGGCTTGAGTAGACTCTCTACTGCTTGGTCTCTCCTGATGTGGAAAAGGCATCCTGAACGGCACTGTTTGCCTCACCACTGGTGCCAGCTGATCCGGCATGCAGGGTGCAGACTCCCACTGGGTCAGGTCTGGCAACTCCTCACTGCTTCTGAACCATCTCTCTCTCCCCCGCCACTCAGTCCAATTCCTCAACTTTGCCTTTGATGTTCAGGGCTCTTAGATTGTCAAATATAATGGATTTACTTGTTGTTTTGGGTCTTTGTTGTAAAAGGGAGCACCGGAAGTGTCTATCTCCTCTGCCATCTTGGCCCTGCCTCCAAGTCATGCAGTTTTGAATTAAAAAAGAAAAAGAATAAACTAGCACTTGCCTATGTTATGCTAAGATAAATTATAAAAATATAATTTAGTCATTCCATAAGTGGATGTAATCTCACCAATTTAGACCCTTGGCAACTTTAGTTTATACCCAGCTTGAGCCTCCATTAAAAACTGGAATTTACCTAATAGTATTATTTTGCTTTCATTTCTGTCCTTATCTTAGCATTGTTTACCCCTTGAACTAGTGTTTCTTCAAGTAGTATTCATGGACCAACTGCATATGAATCATCTGGGTTATTTATTGAAAATACAGATATTGGACTCCACTCCCGCCATCTTGATTTGGAGCAACTAAATCTCAATGAAAGTTTGAGAACCACCGCCTTCAGTATTTTTTACAAGTACCACACTCCATCTCCATTTTTTTTTACCCATTTTCTAACTTGACTTTCAGTTTTATCTGAACTCTAGCCATTACTGTATGTACTGATTTTATGGACTTATCTCTGACAATTTTCTTTTATTTTTTCCCCATGCAAAAATTTACATACTCTGTTATGTGACTCTAATTGTTCTCCCCATACTGTGACAGCATACTCCTCCTTTCTGCCCCTGATTCCCCATGTCCATTCAACCAGCTCCTAACCCTCTCTGCCTTCCCATCTCACCTCCGGACAGAAGCTGCCTGTTTAGTCTCTTATACCTACTTGAGCTAACAGGCACACTCCTCATGAGCATCACTTTATGTCCCACAGTCCAGTCCAATCCCTGTCTGAAGAGTTGGCCTCAGAAATTGTTTTAGTACTAGGCTGATAGAGAATCCAGGGGCCATGCTTTCCGGGGTACCTCCAGTCTCAGTCAGACCATTAGGTCTGGTCTTGTTACTAGAATTTGAGTTCTGCACCCCCTCTTTCTCCTGCTCCATCTGGGACTCTCTGTTGTGTTTCCTGTCAGGGCAGTCATTGGTGGTAGCTGGGTACCATCAAATTCTTCTGGTCTCAGGCTGATGAAGTTTCTGGTTTACGTGGCCCTTTCTGTCTCTTGGGCTACTACTTTCCTTGTGTCTTTGGTGTTCTTCATTCTCCTTTACTCCAGGTGGTTGGGACCAATTGATGCATCTTAGATGGCCGCTTGCTAGCTTTTAAGACCCCAGATGCCACTCACCAAAGTAGGATGCAGAACATTTTCTTAATAAGCTTTGTTATGCCAATTGACCTAGATGTCCCCTGAAATCATGGTCCCCAGGCCCCTACCCCCGCTACTCTGTCCTTCAAAGTGTTTGATTGTATTCAGGAAACTTCTTAGCTTTGGTTTAGTCCAGTTGTGCTGACTTCCCTGTAGTGAGTGCTGTCCTTCCCTTCACCTAAGATAATTCTTATCTACTATCTAGTTCAATTTTTTTTTCTTCCTGAAAATTTTCTAGATATGAAGGCAAGTCTCTGCTTGTCGTATTTGTCCCTCACAATTCATGCCCTCCTTAAACAGATCTGTGCCATTTCATTCTAGCAATTGCTGGCACCACCTCCATCTCTTTATTGGACTTTACATTAATTATTGGTATGGCATGGACATTTACTGCTTATTGAATAGCAATGTATTCCTCTATATTTCTAAGCCCCTTTGCAGTTAGGCAGGGCCATGTAAATTCTTTGGCCAATGGAATATGGGGGGAAATACAAGCATCACTTTCAGGATAAAATATTTAAGAATTGGTGTGCAGCCTCTCATTTCTTCTTTCCTCTTACAATCAGCATTTGAAATGGCAGCCTAACAATTCAAAATACCGTGTATCAAAGAGTACTTCAAGCAGGTCAACTGCCCTGTAGATCTCATCTTCCAACTCACAGCAGAATTTGCATGAGGAAGCAATAAATCTTGACTGTGTTAAGCCATCGAGATTAAAGGACTCTAATGTTACAGCCAGAACGCTCCTTGGAAGCAAGGATTGTGAGACTTTGTTTCATGTACTTTGGACATGTTATCAGGAGGGACCAGTCCCTGGAAAAGGACATCATGCTTGTTAAGATAGAGGGTCAGCAAAAAAGAGGAAGACCCTTGATGAGATGGACTGATAAAGTGGCTATAACAATGCGCTCAAAGACAGCAATGATTGTGAGGATGGCGCAAGACCCGGCAGTGTTTCGTTCTGTTGTACATAGGGTTCCTATGAGTCGGAAATGACTTGGCAGCACCTAACAACAACAATCTTACTATAGCTCGCCTATATTCATTACCATACTTAATGTACCACGTTAATCTCAGGTTTGCCACATTAAGCTTTGTGGTTCTAGTAAGTTTACAATACATATGAGTCATTACCTATGTTTACTGACCATTTGACTTGGAACTCACTGATAGGAGACATATCCTATCTGCAAAAGTTTTCCAGTGACTTAGACATGGAGTCACTGATGATCACAGTTGGCCTTGCCCAGCCCCACACAGAATCTATTATTGAGTACAAAACTTACTTCTTTTTGTTTACCTGAGTTCCTCCCTGTCTTTGATGAATGCTGGTTTCTATGACTCTACCTTCCAATTGCTAAGTGAAATTCTGCTCTTAAGTACCTTAAATAAGATCGTTTTAGACCAAGGAGTCAATTTTACCCTAGGGGACATGCAATACATTGCAGAAATTAGGTATCCTTCTGATCAGAGCAACATTTCCAGTAATCAAATCATTTTTACCTCTCTGGTATAATTCCTAGGACAGTGCCTTGGAAACAATAGGTGCTTAATACATTTCATTGATATGAACATGTACATTTAGTCATTGCTTCTATTGGAGTTTTTACTTCTTGAGGGAAGGGGCTATGTCTTCCTTCTCTCTGCTTTCTACACAATGCCTTACTCATACTGGGAATTTGGTAAACATTTAATTTGAATTTAGCAAGTCTGACAATGTCCAAATTGGGGAGGGGTAGTACTTGGACCACCATGTATGACAAGTGACCCTCCATCTGTTTTTGACTCGGATAAATAAGTATCAGTGAAGTGTTCAGCAACAATATCTCAAACCAAAACCAAATCTGTTAAGTCGAGTCAATTCCAACTTATACCAATCCCACAGGACAGAGTAGAACTGCCCCATAGGGTTTCCAAGGCTGTAATCTTTATAGAAGCAGACTGCCATCTTGTTCTCCCTTGAAGTGGCTGGTGAGTTTGAACCACCGACCTTCCAGTTAGCAGCTGAGCGCTTACTCACTGCACCACCATGGCTCCTTAATGACATCTCAGTGAGCCTTATTTTCTGTATTTCATGCCCCTCCTACATTCGATATCTAGTCACAAGATTTAATGGACAATAATAAAAGCAAACAAACATTTTGAGCCTCTAATTTCAGCTTGGCTTGCTTCTGAAAATTAACACCAGGGTTTTTAAATGTCAGTCAGATCAATACAGACTCATAAGTACCTTTCATAAGATGAATTTAAGTCTTAGGTAAATACCTATATATATAGATTTTTTTTTCTCCATTTCTTAAAAAAAAATTAATTCTACTTTAATGTTCACCTTTATTATAGGAAGTTTCCACAATGAAAATATTCTTCTTCTTGGGAAAAAAAAAAAAAAAATCACTGCACCTTTGGTATTTGAAATGATTTGCAAATTGTTGTGATGTACTGCTGGTACTACTGGAATTTCTTTGGTCCTATTTTTCCTATGTAGCTGAGGAGATATTTTTTCACTCATTCATCTGCTGAATGGTCATAGCTCTGTTGACATGAACATCATAATTAGCAGTTCAATATGTCTCCTTTATCTAGAATCAATTAATTATAGTATTTGGTGATGTGCTTTACTCTACTTTGGGACATTCTTCCTGCCTGATAAATAGTGGTTGAAAAAACATGAAACGACTTTTAGGTTTTTCAATAATTTCTACTTACATAGGCTTTAGCATGGGGCTTTGCAAACAATATAATATTTTAACATGAATGTTACCAGTCCATCTACAAATAATTATTTTAAGAAATTTTAAAATATTTCTTGGTGGAGTTTCTACCGTTTTCAGAGTTCAAACATCATTATTTTGGTCTATTTAAATTAATCACATGTTTATTAAATGCTTACTAGGTACCTAGCATTTTGCTAGACTCCAGGAATGCAGAAAAGGATCAGATAGAACACCTACTGTCAGTGAACTCATGACGTAGCCAATGAGATACACAGAAACTCAAAATATTGTGGTGAATATTCTGATAGGGTTACTCGGGAGGAGCGAGAAAGGGTTAGACTTAATACCACTTGAGGGTGGGTTGAGGCAGGAGGGAGTGTACAAGGAGGAAGTAGGGTCAGAAAAAGCTGACAACTGAGCTAGTTATTAAAGAATGAAAAAGAGGTTACCAAATAGAGATGACAAAGGCTAGCATAGCATCTCAAGCAAAGGGAACAAGGCACGCATATCATATGTTCCTTGAGCTACATTCATGCTGTTGTGGCCATGGTTCAGGATATATAGGAAAAATAAAGAAAAAGTATATAAGACTGGAGAGAGATGCAGGAGTCAGAACACAAGATTATCATATGTCAAATCAGAGTTATGCCTTTACCTTTCAGGAAAATAAGCCAACTAGTAAAGGCTTTTAATAAGGAGTTGCATAATCAGTTAGGAATACTTAACAGCATCCAGTTTGATGACTGGGAGACAAAGAATCATACAGGAGCCCACTCTATGTTTTCCCGACCTTTAAACTCTGTTAGGTGATAGTTTTAACTTGAATATCATAGGTTTCACTAGCTGGTGACTAAAACTGTGTGCACGTTTTCTAGTAAGACACCTATTCTACATGCTCTGAGTTCCTACACACCGACTTGCACAAAAGCCATTATATTCTAGGAAACTCCCTCTTGAGACTCTTGAAGGCTTTTTACGTGTTCCCGCCAATTATGGTGCCTAGTCACAGTAATTTTCTTCTGTTGAGTCCTTTGTAGTTTGGTGGGTACAGGGGTGCCATGCTAACTGCTGTTCTGTGGTTCCTCTGCTCGTTTGCCCAGTGTTCCTCTCTTGGTCTCAGGCCACTTTTGCCATCACTGCTTGATATCCCCTGGACCAGTGGCCAGTTAAATTGTAGTCCAGCTAAGAAACTCTACAGATATAACACATCTGATAGTCCTAAGATGAGTAATGAATACGGTGTTTTACAAAATAGTGATTAAAATTTCACAGGGTGTTGGATGGTGCTTCTATTGGTTAAGATGAATGGTATGGATCTTTAACTTCTCCAGTAGATCACTTCTAGGGGGAGAGAGCTCCAGGGTGAGAAGAGTGTGTTTTGTCCCACTTCCCTGCTTTCTGAAGGTCCCTGGGACATGTGCATTTGAAATCACGGAGAAAACTATATTTCACCCCTACCTCCCCCCTTCAAAAAAGGGGCAGGATTTATCATTTGTGATTATCAACAGCGGACAATTTTTAAATGTGGTAATACTAGCTACTTTCTACTCTGTCCTTTATGCCTTACTTTTGGAACTTCCCTTACTCCTTGTAATCTTGGCGGAGATGTCAATCATGTAACATTATTTCCTAAGAGAAAGAGGAGCATATGACACAAACAGGCAGTGATTTGCTAGAATCTTCCTCTCCAAACAAGAAAACTCTGATTTGTAGCATTTGCATTTGTAGCATTTCTGTAGTGTAAATATACTCTCACCCTTCCCCCAATGGCTGACAAGCTACCAACGCGACATCACTAAAATGTGAAGTTGGGAAGAGTAGCATGGAATCAGCTCTACAAGTTGACACAGCCAGCTCCATCAACCCACTGCCAATGCGCCCGTCCTGATACCTTGTATTCCCCCGGATACAGAGATTGGTTCAGAATCAGGTACATAATCCCAAAAAAGACTGATAAAGATGCTTGTGCAGGATTGAGGTGGGTACTTGTGGGGACAGGGTCACACACTTTCCTTTGGGCTTAAGGCTGTCAGAACAGTATAAACCTAGAGCTTCAGGCTCCCATCTTTGTTTTCACATGAAGAGAGTCTACATGAAACGAACGCGCACAGGATGGTGGAGCTGAGAGATGGAGAGAGAGAGTCCTGCTGACAGTTTGTAACTCTGGATCTAGTTTTAATTGACCAGATTCAGCCCCTTCGGCCTTTTTGATTACATAAGCACATGAATTCACTTTTTTACATAAGCGAATTTAAGTTGGGTATCTGTCACTTGCAAGCAAAATAGTCCTCACTCTCACAAATAAAGAATGCCTTAGAATAGGGGATTTATATTTTTATATTCCAAGAATGGAAAATTTATAAACCTTCGGGGACCCAGATAAGAATATGAGACCTTCCATAAATAGAAGGTGTGTATAAGAAAACTGACATTTCTTTAGGAAGTAAAACAAAACGGGGGATCACAAGAGCATAGAGGAGAGCAGCCTAAACCAAAAGACTCCAGGAGCAGCACCGGCCAGGTGACCAGGGCAAAGACTTTGTGCTTCTTGATACCTGGGGCTTCTCTGACCCCTTGTATCAATGTACTGGTGTTGGTGGCAGGGGTAAGATCAATCTACCCCAAAATTCTATCCTTTACACTATTGCCAGAGTTACCTTACATCTGAACATCTGATCATATTAAGTGTAAAATGTTTTCATAACTTCCCTTTACTTCTGGTGGAAACAAAAAATCAAAATTCTTTTTCATGGCATTTCAGGCTCTTTATCATCTGGCTTTTTCAGAGCTCTTTAGCCCAATTTCTTTTCACTCTCTGCTAAGCACCTGCACTCTGATCATTTTGAATTTCCTGGTCCCCTTAGTAGGTTGCGCTCATACGTGACTCTGGACATTTGTATATTCTGGTCCCTTGACCTAAAAAGTGCTCACCCTAGTTTGTCTACCTAGTTAACACCTATTCACCATCTGTGTGTGAACTTCCCATGAAAAGCATGTTCAGACTTGTCCAGGTGGCCTTCATGACTTCTACCTCCATTCTCCTTTACTAGCATATCTATTTCTCTATCACAGCAATTATGCGTCTGTTTGCTTATTTATTTTTTGATTATTTATTTACTTTTATATGACTGTTCCTCATTAGACTGAAAGAGTCTTAAATACAGGTATCTATTAAGTAAACCACTTAAAAGTGTAGTCCAAGAGATGCTTGCAAACGTGACCCTTCAGCTTATCCGATATGGCACATTTTCTCAGACTTTATCGTAGCAGGCCAATTTAGTTCCGGAATATTTATTACTTGTCAGACACTCTGCAAGAAAGTACAAAGATTAGGAACGCATGGTTCAAGTCCCTGAGGATATTGCATTTTAGAGGAGAAGACAGGTAGATAGGTAGATGTATGTATAGAAAGCTAGAAAAGACAGAGAGACAGACAGATACATAGGTAGACAGATATAGACAGGTAGACAGATGGATAGATACTTATGTAGCAAACTGCAGTGTAATCCAGAATGTAATGTGCCTAGAAGAGCTGCTGAAGGCTTTATAGAGAAACTAACATTTGAATTGAATCTGGAAGGGTTTAAGAAACTCCTCAAGGAGAAGGAAAAGGAGGGAAAGGTCGTTACAGGCAGATGAGACTGCAGGTGTAAAATCACAGACAAATGTAGGATGTTTGAGGTGTACAGCTAGACTGGAGTGGCTACCACGTGATATTCAGCCCAGCACCTGGCATATAGTTAATGCTCAGTAAATGTCTGATGAATGAATGAATGTAGGCTGCATCAGTAAGATTGATAGGAGAAGTACATGGAAGGTAAATTGGAACCTAAATGTGAAGAGTCTTAATACGTCAAGGTAAGGAGTTGATACTTCATCTATACCTAAATAAGGCAGTATCATCTAGTGGTTAAGCCTAAACACTAGTCAGACTGCCTAGGTTTGAATGCTGGCTCCATCACTTACCAGTTTTGTAGTTTTTGGTAAGTTTAAACCTCAGTTTCTTCATCTATACGATGGGGAAAATAATTATATCTACTTTGTAGGGGTTGTTGTGAGGATTAGAGTGTAAGCACTTAGCACAGAGCTTCACACAGTGTGAGTCCCTGATAAAGGTTAACTGGTATTATTATTGATCCTTTAAGCCTTAGAGAACTTTTGAAGAATTTTAAGGTAGAGAGTAATAAGAGCAGCTTATGTTTCTTTAAGATGTTGCATGGATGTTGGTATACTTGGGTCTACAGAATGTCATCTTTCCTGACATTTTTCTGACCTCTTGAGATCTGGGAAAAAACTTAAAACTCCATGAAAAATATTAGTGATTTCGACAGGAGGCCAAAGGCATGGAAAAGTATCTGTGAAGGCCTGGGACTAGATAATGACATATATTACTGGTTTCAGAGAATGTGTTAGCCCAGGATGAAGAAAACAATAGCTTGGTAATGACTGAAGTAGGACCCTTAGGAATGAGAGTTAGAAAGGCTAGTATTAAATCTCAAGATTATCCAGGTATAGAAGAGGCAAGGGGAACTAGAGAAAACAGAAAATTTGCTAAGTGGCCAATAATAGTTACCAGAGGAGGAAAATGCATTAAAATGTGTAACTATCCCACTGCCCCTGCCTTTACCTCTCACCCCTTTAGGGACATCTTCAAACTCTCCTCTTCTCTCATTTGGGGTAAGTGAAGCACTGGGTGGAATGATGTTTGGTCTGAAGTCTGATGCAGAATGGGATGAGAAGAAAAGGGCGGCAGGCATTGAGATTTCTAACTTTACAACTTTGACTTTAGTCCTTTGACTATGGCTGGAGTTCTAACATCTAGTTCTGTACTAGTGTGTGAAATAAACAAAAGCCACTATTCCCAGCAACTATACTTCCATACTGAAGGCTGTGGTTTATAGTATAGATTATACTTGTACACGAAGGAAGCAAAAATCCTCACAAATAGACAAATAAGCAACATCACGATAAATGGAGAAAAAACTGAAGTTGCCAATGATTTCATTCTACATGGATCAACAATCAACTTCCATGGAAGCAACAGTCAAGAAATCAAAAGATATACTGCACTGGGAAACTCTGCTGCAAAACACCTCTTTAAAGTTTTGAGAAGAAAGATGTAATTTGGATGATTAAGATGTGGGTGACCTAAGCTATGGTCTTTCAATCGCCTCATTGGCATGCAAAAGTTGGAAAATGGAAAAGGAAGACAGAAGAAGAATTGATACATTTGAATTGTGGTGTTGGCAAAGAATATTGAATATATCATGGATTGCCAGAAGAACAGACAAATCAGTCTTAGGAGAAATGCAACCAGGACGTTTCTTAGGAGCAAGGATGGGGAGCGCATAGAATTACTAAAGTCAAAGAACAGGAAGAAATCTTAGCTCTCATCGGGTTCAATCCTTAATTATATATCATCATATTCAATCCCTTAATTTTATAGGAGAGTTTCATTAAAATAAGTAGGCCAAGATATGGCTTAATTTGGCTTGCTTAATTTGGACATCAGAAAAGACCAGTCGCTAGAAAAGGACATCATGCTTGGTAAAATAGAGAGCCAAGGAAAATCAGGGAAAGCCTCAATGATATGGATTGACACAATAACCACAACAATGAATTCAAATATACCAGTGATCATGAGGATGGCTCAGGGCTGGGCAACATTTCCTTCTGTTATACATAAAGTTACCATGAGTTGAAGCCACCTTTATGGCAACTAACAACAAACTACAACCTGCTTCCATATTTATAGACTCGTTTGCATATCAACGGAGCCCTGATGGTGCAGTGGTTAAGAGCTTGGCTACTAACCGAAAGGTCAGCAGTTCGAATCCACCAGCCCCTCCTTGGAAACCCTACATGGCAGTTCTACTCTGTCTTATAGGGTTGCTATGAATCGGAACTGGCTGGAGGGCAACATTTTTTTTTTTTTTTTTGCATATCAATGTGATCTAGCTGTAGGGATTGACTAATAAAATGTAATTCTGGCAGCAGGCTGGAGGATAGCACTTGGAGTAGTGTCCAGACTATTCCTTTGAGGTTTTGTGAAATATTAATAAGTGTTATGTGAAAAAGGGATTCTGTGGTCATATGAGTTTGGAAACACTGGTTTATTCACCGTAGGACTTCTCAGATGTCTTAATAAGTCAGTGTTAATTGTTATTCCCTTAGAGGGAAGATCTAGGCAGAGGGAAAGACAGTCAGGGCGTGGAATACAGAGTTCTGCTCTCAACATGGCCAGCTTAGTGGGAGAGACAGAAAAGTAAACCAATCACAGCAATATTTTGTGAATACTTCTACTAAGTACTTAGCACTTACCCACTTTATTTCTGGTTCTATTGCCAAAACCAAACCAGTGACCTTATCTTACTGGCATTCAATTCTTGTCTGGCTTTTGACATCAGGATTTGGCTAAATACTTAATTATACTCCTAGGCATGCCAGGCAGTATCTCAATCTTACGTCTGGCCCCTATGTTTCATTATTAGCTCTACTGTGGTGTGTCTGCGTCGTCTCAGTCCTGGCTCCTAGCTTCAATGCTGTCCACAAGACAAGGTCACGAGCCATTTCTTTCAAGAGCATAGAATTACTAAAGTCAAAGAACAGGAAGAAATCTTAGCTCTTATCAGGTTCAATCCTTAATTACATATCATCATATTCAATCCCTTAATTTTATAGCAGATTTTTATTAAAATCAGTAGGCCAAGATACGGCTTTCATGCACAGCTGCCCAAGTTGTGCACTGCACAACTGCATGGGTGCCTTTCATTTATTATGATGTGAATAGCACCCCTTGAAGTAATATCTATGCAACCATAGGCAGTGGCCCTGGCTTAGACATACCAAACTGAACCAAACCCATTGCCATGGAGCCAATTCCGACTCATAGTGGCCCTATAGAACAGAGTAGAATTGCCCCATGGGGTTTCCAAGATTGTAAATCTTTAGGGAAACAGACTGCCATATCTTTTTCCCAAGGAGTGGCTGGTGGGTTTGAAACACTGAGTTCTTGGTTAGCAGCTGAGCACTTAACCCACTGCGCCACCATGGCACCTGGCTTAGACGTAGCAGTTCTCTTAGTTATCTAGTGCTGCTAATAACGGAAATACCACAAATGAATGGCTTTAACAAACAGAAATCTATTTTCTCACAATTTAGGAGGATAGAAGTTCGAATTTAGGGTGCCAGCTCCAGGGGAAGGCTTTTCTTCTCTGTCAACTCTGGAGGAAGGTCCTTGTCTCTTCTGAGCTTCTGCTCCTGGCAATCTTTATGTAGCTTGGCATATCTCTTCCCCCATCTTTGCTTCTCTAGCTTGCTTGTTTAATCTTTTTTATATTTCAAAAGTGATGGATTTAGGACAACCCTACACTAACCCTGTTCATTAACATAACAAAGACAATCCATTACCAAGTGGGATGATAACTACAGGCATAAAAAAACCCATTGCCGTGGAGTCAATTCTGACTCATAGTGACCCTATAGGCCACAGTAGAACTGCCCCATAGGGTTTCCAAGGAGCACCTGGTGGATTTGAACTGCCGACCTTTTGATTAGCAGCCTTAGCTTATAACCACTACACCATCAGGGTTAGGATTTATAACACATATTTTTGGGAGACACAATTTGGGGGACACAATTTAATCCATAACATTCCACCCTTTCACCCCCCCCAAAATTCATGTCCTTCCCAAATGCAAAACCCATTCACCCCATCACATCATCCCCAAAGTCTTCAATCCACTCCAAGTCCAAAATCTCCTCTTCTGAATCCTGGAAATTAAACATGGGTGAGACTTTAGGTGTGTTCCGTGCTGGGGGAAGATTCTGCTTCATCTGTAAACCTGTGAAATCTAGACCACAAGTTATCTGTTTACAAAGTACAGTGATGGAACAGGCACAAGGTAGACATTTCCATTACAAATGGGAGAAATTATAGGGAAAGAAGGGATAAAAGGCACTGTCTTAGTTATCTAGTGCTGTTATAACAGAAATACCATAAGTAGATGGCTTTAACAAAGAGAAATGTATTCTCTCACAGTTTACAAGGCTAGAAGTCTAAATTCAGGGTGCCAGCTCCAGGGGAAGGCTTTCTCTCTGTGTCAGTTCTGGGAGAATGTCCTTGTCATCAGTCTTCCCCTGGTCTAGGAGCTTCTCAGCGTAGGAACCTCAGGTTCAAAGGAGATGCTCTGCTCCCAGCATTGCTTTCTTGGTGATATGAAGTCCCCATGTCTCTTTGCTTACTTTTCTCTTTTATATCTCAAAAGAGATTGACTTAAAATGAAACCTAATCTTGTAGATTGTGTCCTGCCTCCTTAACATAACTGCCACTAATCTCACCCCATTAACATCATAGAGGTAAGATTTACAACACATATGAAGATCACATTAGATGACAAAATGGTGGACAATCGCACGATGCTGGGAATCATGGACTAGCCAAGTTGAGACACATTTTTGGGAGACACAATTCAATCCATAACAGGAACTAAGCAAGTCAAAAATCCAGCAGAACATATTACATTAGCTCTCAAGGCTTGAAAACAATCCTCTGTTCTCTGAGACCATCTAGGCAATGGCCCTGTCCTCCAAACTCTGGATGTTGGTCATACTCTCTGGATTTAGGGTGGAGGCCCCTTGGCCCTGGGCTTCAACTCCACCTTCAGGCCCACTGGGATGGCTTTGGGCAGCCCCATTCTCCTATTCCATCGGAGTGACCACCCCATCCCCTCAGCCCCAGCAGGCCCCATTCTTCTGTCCCTTGGGCATGGCAGTGGCCACATCCTGTGGCCAAACTGAATGACAGCCTCACACTCCAGAACTGAGTTTGTGAAGAGCTGACTCTTTGAAACCTAGGAGGCTATGGCTCTACCCTTTGAAGCCCCAGAGGCTGGACCCCCATCATTTGAGACTGAAGCAGCTCTGCTTCCCGTGCTCCTTCCAACCGTTCCGATGATCTCCAAGCTGCTCCAGGGATGATTCTTTCCTTCTCTTGGAGGACAACAGATATAGCTCCTTTGACCTGTTTCCTGCCTGTAGAATTCTAAGAGGTAGACAACGTTCTCTCCTTTCATTCTTTCTCTGTCCTCTTCAGTCTAAGCTGATGAGTTTTCTACTGTAGTAGTTGGCTAGATCCATCAGTCACAGGCTTAATCTCTTTAACAAAAGATTGTTGGGGAAGCCAGCACAACTTTTACAAGGCAAGGTCATGGGAACTCCATAGACACATCAAAAAAAAAAAAAAAAGAAAAGATTGTGTAGCCAAGCCCTTGGTGAAAACCCTTTCCTCTTGCATTTTACTATACGTGGCAAGGAAAACTGTACACCTCTTTAAGATATTGCTTAGAAATCTCCTCAGCCAGATAGCCAAGTTCATCACTTACAAGTTCTACCTCCCACCAAACATTTGAACATAATTCAGACAAGTTCTTTGCCACTGCATAAAAAGCATCAACCTTCCTCCATTGTCCAATCACATATTCATCATCTTCTTTTAAAGTGTCACCAGAAACACATTTAACACCCACATTTCTAGCAACATTCTGCTGCTGGTGCCGTATGTGTTCTCTGAGCTATAGGCTTTCTCTATAGCTCTCCTCACTTCCCTCTGAGCCCTCACCAGAATTGCCTTAGAGCTCCATAATTCTACCAACAGTCTCTTCAAGGCAATCTAGGCTTTTACTATTCCAAAACCCAAACCCATTGCTGTCGAGTCGATTCTGACTCATAGCGACCATATGTACAACAGAATGAAACACTGTCCAGTCCTGTACAATCCTCACAGCTGTAGCTATGTTTCAGTCCATTGTTGCAGCCACTGTATCAATCCATCTCATTGAGGGTCTTCCTACTTTTCACTGACCCTCTACTTTACCAAGCATGAAGTCCTTCTCCAGGACCGGTCCCTCCTGATAGCATGCCCAAAGTATGTCAGGTAAGTCTTGCCATCCTCCCTTTTAAGGAACATTCTGGCTGTACTTCTTCCAAGACAGATTTGTTTGTTCTTCTGGCATTCTGTGATATATTCTTTGCCAACACCATACTTCAAAGGCATCAATTCTTTTTCAGTCTTCCTTATTCATTGTCTAATGCTGCTATAACAGAAATATCACAAGTGGGTGGCTTTAACAAACATAAATTTATTTTTTCACAGTTTAGTAGGCTAGAAGTCCAAATTCAGGGTGCCAGCTCTAGAGGAAGACTTTCTCTCTCTGTTGGCTCTGGGGGAAGTTCCTTGTCTCTTCAGCTTGTCTTACTTGGCTCCTTGTGATCTTCATGTGGCATGGCATCTCTCTTTATTCTCCATCTCTGCTTCTCTTGTTTGCTTGTTTAAGCTCTTTTATATCTCAAAAGACAATGACTTAGGACACACCCTGCACTAATCCTGTCTCACTAACAGAGCGAAGACAACCCATTCCCAAATGGGATTATAGTCATAGCCACAGTGGTTAGGATTTACAACACAGTTTTTGGGGGACACAATTCAATCCACAACAGCAGTGTTTAATGTATTTTCCCCTAGAGAAGGTACTGTCTGTTCTAAGGAAGCAGGAAATAGTGTACTAATCAAAAGGGTATAAATCTGGAAGCCTGAAAGGTATACTAGGTTTCTAAAACACAATGTTCCATTGTAAAATAAATTTCTAGGATTAATGTGTTACAGTCATCTAGTAAAAATGTGTATCCCTAATTTTGAAACTTGGCCTATCCCATTTAGTAAGTGATTAATAACCAATAGAGAAAGAACAGGAACAACAGAACAGTAGTGAGGTGACACTGGGGTTTTAGAAAGAGGATAGAGAAAAAGTACCCAGAGAAACATCTGATGGAAAGCCGGATGTCAGAATAACAATGAAATATATATAAATACAATCTTAGGTTTATATAATACTCCTTGGTGAGTCAGCTCATGTGGTTTGCTAAGTTGCAAAAAGAGTAACTCAAGTATTTTAGTTTCATTGATAAGAAAACCTGAAAAATGGAAGTTTTAATGTGTTCTCTGACCCTACCCCACTCCCCCTGGGAGTTAATTTTCAGAACGCCTAAGCAGGAAGAGTCACCATTAAATCTCAGCCTGTGCCTCCCCCAGCTTTTTATCTGTCTACACTTGGGTTATTGAAGTGTCTAACACATATTTAAGTGGCCACTAGGAATAGAAAGTCTGTTCTTTATCTGACTATGAGGTTTACCTTATCAGGTAAGAGTTAGACCTCAATAACTGGAGGGGATTGCACAGCATTCGATGGTTGCTTTACTTCCTTCACTTGCTGTTCTTACCTCTCCCACTAGACCGTGACTACACTGAGTGCAGAGACTCTGTATTTCATCCCGAATACCCTCGCCTCAAGCATGATACGTTACACATGGTAGATACTCAATAATATATTATTGTCGAAGGAGTGAGAGTTGTGGCCTTTCTCACCTATCATTTGTGAATCCCAGATCCAATCCTTGTTAAGTTGTTTGTTCATGCCTAGTAAGCCCCAAGCCCTGCAGGGTCCAAAAGGCTATTTTAGCCAAGATAGATGTTTGCACAGCTTCCTCATTGACCTAGCAAGTGCGGGGGTGGATAACACTAATACTCATTCTGGATCAAAATCAGGGATTTCTGTTTGCTTAGGTGCCAGGGGTAAATCTTCCTGTACATAGAAATGTATCATGTTGATGCTCCTGATGGGCAGGCTGCCCAGAGCTTCATTGAGTTATCAATGTTTTACTTGATCTATTGACAATGGAGGCTTGAAAGTAAGTAGCTCTGCCAAATCCAAATAGCTGGCTTGAAGCCGGGCAAATGGGAAAGCTTTGCACAAGGCTAAGAGCTGGCACAGGGCTTGGGGTTTGCAGTAAGTTTCTGCAGTTGGCTTCCAGAAGGAAAATAAAGTATGAATTCTAAAATCATGACTGGAAATGAGACCTTGAATTCAATCAGTGTGTTTAGGGAGCACTGACCACATGCATGTAACCAGGCAACACTGTACGGGAGTGAGAGGGAGGTGGGTTTTAAGTCACCTGATCTCTCCAATATCAAGTTTCTTATCTCTAAAAAGGATATGGTGATTGCAAAAATGACCTGAGGGAAAGGAGGTATAGAGTACTGACATCAGAGTGAGAAAAATCTGGATTCTATTCAAGGATTTACCAAACCCTATCTATGAAAACTTAAGATACTACTCAGTCTTTGTGAGCTTTGGTTTCTTTGTCTGTAAAATGAGAATAATACCACAAAGGGTTAGTCAGAAATAATGAGCTTGATATTCACATAGCAACACAGATAGATCTCAGAAACTTAGCACAGAGTAAGAAAAGTAAGCTGGAGCCCTGGTGGAGCAGTGGTTACGAGTTCAGCTGCCAGCCAAAAGGTCAGCAGTTCGAATCCACCAGCTGCTCCATGGAACCTTATGGGGCAGTTCTATTCTGACCTATAGGGTTGCTATGAGTTGGAATCGACTCAATGGCAGTGGGTTATTTTTTTTTTTTTTTTTGAAGATAAGTAAAAATCAGAAAAAGCACAAAACACTGTGTGTGTATGTGTGTAAATTAATATATGTCATTACAGTTAGAGTGACACCCTTTAGATGGATTAGAATTAGTGGCTAATGTGTAAACAGGAAAAGAAGGGATAAAGGAGAATGGAAGGAAAAGGTGAAATAAAAGAGTTGACACAGACAACTATACACCTGATAATTATACACCTGAACTGAATATCATTAACCCAACTCTGTGGGCCACGTGGGGAAAACAAAGTAATCGCCTAAATAAATGTATAGTCACAAACAAAGACAACTGGTGTGAAAAGAATACAAATGTACTATGACTAAGAACAGAGTCTTTGAGCGGCACAAATGGTTAAGTTCTGGACTACTAAAGGAAAGGCTGGTGGCTCAAACCCACCCAGAGGCACTGGAAGTAAGGCCTGGCAATATGCTTCCAAAAGGTCACAGTCTTGAAAACCCTATAGAGCAGCCCTACTCTACACACAGGGGGTCGTCATGAGTCGGAATCGACTTGACAGCAATGAACAACAATGATTAAGAATAAGCAGGGGCACAGGGGGTTCTAACGTCGATTTTGAAGTGAGCCAGTTGAAGACAGGAGGAAAGGGCATTCCTGCTGCTGTAAACAGACTGATGCTTCAAGGCACTGAGAGGGCCATGAGCACAGCGCGTGAGGGCAAGAGTGGGGAGAGGTGAGCCTGAAAAGGCAGGCAGAGGCTGAGTTCTGCAGGCCTCGCAGACCACACGAAGGGGGTGCATTTTAACCTAAGAGCAACGAGAAGCCATTAAGGATTTTAAATACCGGGGCTGGTGGATAGTGATGGAGACGGTGGGAAATGTACGTGGCAGGGTCAGATTTCTGTTTTGTAAAAGTGTACTCAAACTTCTGTCAGGGAGCCAAAGTGGCTGCAGACAGATCTTTTAAGAGCTTTCTTGCAGCAATTCAGGGCAGCCATAAGAGTGGTCTGGGCAATGCTGTGGCAATGGGAATGTAGAGAAGTGACTGATTGGAGAGACATTTGGTGAGCTATCCACAGGTCATACAAGACTAATACATTTTTGTCACGGGTCATATTTGTGTTCAAATTACTTACAGCTCCTTTTTTGGGAGGTTTATATATCCCTTTCAAGGATCTCTGTTGGCACAGTGGTTAAGCACCCCGCTGCTAACCGAAAGGTTGGCAGTTTGAACCCAACAGCCGCTCCACTGGAGAAAGATGTGGCAGTCTGCTTCTGTAGAGGTTTACAGTCTTGGAAACCCTATGGGGATAGTTCTTCTCTGTCCTATAGGATTTCTATGAGTTGAAATCAACTTGACAGCAATCGGTATACATCCCTTACCAAATGACATCAGAAAAAACCATGTTACTTTTTTGGCCAATGAAATGTGGATGACAGTAGTATATGTCACTCTGTTCTGACTGGAAGTCTTAAGAGCAAGTGGGTGATTTCTCTCTGACATGAGACCAGCAATGTCCCAGGTAGGGACTACTTCACCAACCTGAGTCTCAAGATGATGATCGTGTGTGACAGAGCCTCAACTGATCTGTGATAAAACGAGTGAGAAATTAATCTTTTTTTCTCTAGTGCTCATGGAACATTTGCCAAAATACGCCACATGCCTTTTTACATTCAGTACTGTACTCCTGTTACTCATTCCCAACTCTTCCTCTTTACTAATTTTCTCAGTCACATATATAGGACCACCATCAATGAGCCAATCACCAAATATTACCATTTCCATACCATAAATAAATCATAAACCTATCTACTTGTGTCCATCCTAACTACCACCACTATAGCATAAGCTTCTATTCTCTCTCACATGGACTACTGCATATCTTCTTAACTGGTCTCACCACATCCATCCTTGCCACTTTTCAAACCATTATCTACACAGCAGCTAGATTAATCATCAAACACAATTCTAGTCATATCACCACTTTGAATAACCGATCAACGCATTTAAGAAAAACAATCTTCATATGGCCTTTCTGACCCAGCCCTACATTACGTAATCTATTTATCTGTTTTCTTGACCTTGTCATGCCTGTCTCTCCCTTTAATGGCTATGCTCCAGCCACAATGTTCCTCTTCCAGTTACTCATAAAACTCATAAAACTTGATAGATGAATGTGAGTTGAGTAGCACAGAACATGCTGTTCCCTGTATCAGGGATGCTGTTACTATCTTCCACCACCTCTAATCTTCCTCAAAGCACACTCTTTTCCCCCTAACATTTTATTATGAAAATTTTCAAAATATACAACAAAGTTGAAAATTTTTTACAGTAAACATATGTATACCTACCATCTAGATTATATCATTAATGATTTATTACACTTCTTTTTATCACATATCTATCTATATGTGATATATATTCAATGGCCTACTCTTACTCCATCAAAATTCTGATTAAGTGTCAAATCTTTAGGGGCCCCTTCCTGAGTCCCCAAAGAGGAGAAGCTGTATGCTATCATAGTACTCTCTCTTACAATTTCTTGTCCTCTTGTGACACATGATACAGTTACCACAAATAACTTGAATATTTGTCTTCTCAGCTAGAGCTCAACTCTCAAAATTGAACTTTCACCAGAATCAGCTGAGAAGCTTGCTAAAACACAGATTACTGAGCCCTGAAACCAAAAATTTCTGATACAGCAGGTCTTGAATGGAGACCAAAATTTTGCATTTCTGGAAAATTCCCAGGTGATGTTGATGCTCTTGAACTATGGACCACAGTTTGAGAACTACTGAGGTAGATGTAAGCTCCATGCCTGCAGGGATCATGTCTGTTTAAAGCACTCAAGACACTATACGAATTTGTTGAGTGAATGAATACATATGTATTGTACGTGTGTGTGTGTGTTAGTTTTTCATTTACTGTAGCATAGGAATTCCTTGTAATCATTATTGTCAATGAATGACTCCGTTGGTCTGTGTATCGTGTTTACTTATCCTCCCCTGTTAGTAGGTATTTACCTTGTTCCTAATTATATCCAGTTTTACTGACTCTTGTAATCTGTCCATATAGACCCCAATTTTCATAGGATTCCTTCACATCAGATAGAATATTTTCATTAACAAAGGCTGAAGCATATTTTCTGATTTTGTTCTTATGATCCTTAGCAGTTAAATTCCCAGTTTAAATGAGGTAGAAGTTATGACTTCAAAAAGCACTTTTCTCAAGGGAAGGGAGAAGAAAAACCTAGACATACTTTAACTAATTGCAAACAAGATAATGTTTATGTGAGGTTTGTTGTGCAGGTGTAAAGGTGGGAGGTGATATCACACACATGCCTTTAGAAGAATCTGTTTCTAAATGAACACAGGGATTCGCTGTAACCCAGGGAGTTTCCTGGTCCCACCCTTGAGTTTTTCGGATAAAGGATGCAAAAGATATGGCCTTAAGTTGAGTATGCCTTTTTAAATCTGCTTACGTGATGGTTTCTTGGCTTCTGTATGAAAACAATTATCACATAATTTCTTTGAAGTTCAGTAATTACTTCTGCCATATCCAAGTGATGGAAACATTTTTAAATGATTTTTATTTCTTCTGCATTGGAACCAGGCAACAAAATTACCACAGGCACCATTCTTATCTAATATGGAAAGCTGTCCTCCTTTGAAAGCTGTCATGAACATATTTACAAAGTTCTTTATCCAACACAAAGTAACATTATTTAAATAGATAAACCATCATTCATCTATCCATAAATTCATCCAGCCAGCCCTTCTTGAGTGCCTAGCTTGTTTCAGAAATTGTGGGAAAACAAGTTACACGAGGCATTGACTTTCCTTAAGGAACTTAAAGTCTAGCAGGGAATAGAGCTAATGACCTCAGTGCAATGTGATTCAGTCTTCAAGTGAAATACGCATGGATCTGATAAAAAAAAGACTGTCTTTTAAATTAGACTAGGGGGGACATCAGGAGAGGCACTTCCTGAGTTTTAAAGGCAAAGTAGTTTGAGTTTAAGAAGCTTAGTCAAAGTAATTAACTAGAGAATAGCATCTAAGAATACAGGAGCTACAAAACAGAATGAAGCATGTAAAGGACAAGATTCATTCGATATCGTTAGAGGCAGGAATACTTGTATGGAGCAGTCCAGAAATCATCAGTAGATTGGCCAAGCATTAACTGCAGAGAAACTGACTGACTGGGACAGGCCCCTGCCTCCCTCTTCAGCCTTGTCTCTCCATTCTACCCCTGCACTCTGTGCTCCAGGCTCACTGGCCTTTGATCATTCCCCCAAATCTCTCATGTTTCCCCCTTCCTCTGGACCTTTCCACACTTCCTGGGAGGTATTTTCATGCATCTCTCTTTATCCAGGTGATGCCTACTCTTCCATCAACTCTGAACTGAAATTCCACTTTCTCAGGATCCCGACTTACAAATGAAATCCCGTCTCTATATCACATCTACTGTGTTCCCTATACTCATCCATCACAGCCCTTGTCATGGTTGATGTGTGTGAGCACGATCCCTCTCCTAATATTTTATACGCTCAAGGAGGGGAGGGGGAATTCTGTGTTCCTCAATATTGTATTCTTGTATCCCTGTGCTGAGCAGGATGCGTGGCACATAGTGGGTGCTCAACAAGCAATGAATGAAAGAGAAGAAAATTAATATTTATTGACTATCTATAAGTCATGCTGTGTGTTTATACACACACACACCCCTAATATTAAAAAAAAAAAAAAAAAGCTGCCATCGAGCTGATTCCCACTCATGGCAACCTCATGCGTGTCAGAGTAGAACTGTGCTCCATAGGGTTTTCAATGGCTGGTATTTTGGAAGCAGACTGCCAGGCCTTTCTTCTGAGGCACCTCTGGATGGACTCAAACCTCCAACTTTTCAGTTAGCAGTCGAGTGTGTTAACCGTTTGCACCGCCCACGGTGTAGCTATATATGTAATTTCACTTAATCCTTCCCCAAACCCTTTGAGGTTGGTGATACTATTCCTATTTTACAGTTAAGATAAATTGAGGTCACAAAAGTTAATTTCCTTTTAGTTTCATTATGCTCTCACATCACCTTGCTTTGTGTTATTCCCTATCAACCCCATGACCCCCATATTCTACCAAGAAATAATGTAGTCGTTTATCATCTGAGGTCTTAATCCCTCTGTGGGGCTTTCTCTGACTGTATCTCCACTATAAGTAGGAGAGTTAGGCCATTGTTCTCTTGATTTCCATTTCCTGAGGTAGATTCTTCTAATAAGCACTTACATTGTATGCTTATTTACCTCCCTCATCTATACTGTGAAGTCCTTGAAAACAGGAATTTTGTCCTGCTCACTGTATTACCACTGCCTCTTAAGTACCTGATACAAAAAGCGGGACTCAAATTAGAACCGTAGTTGCTTGTATGAAATGGTTCAGAAATTATCAGAGCTTGTCCAAGATCAGATGATGAACTGCAGAAAAACTGATATTCTAGGTCAGGCCCCTGCCTACCTCTGAAATAAATAAAATGGTCGATTTATATTTTTCAATTCCACAAATATCTTTTTTTTTTTCTGTTTTCTTTTTTTAATTATTGTTACAAAAATATGGGTAACACAACATTTACCAATTCTACATTTTTCACGTGTACAATTCAGTGTCAACAGTTACATCAACCATGTTGTGCAATATCTTTTGCCAAACTGTCCATCTTTACTAGGTGCCAAGTGCTGTTATAGGCTCTGGGGATACAGCAGTGCAAATACCAGCCAAGTCCATGCTCCTGTTTTCATGGAGCTTACGCTCTAGTAGGTGTTCAATAACTGGTTAAAAAAAAAAAGAAGAAGAAAAAAGATGCCTTTGAATTGATCGTGACTCATGGCAAGCCCATGCGTGTCAGAGTAGAACTGCTCCATCGGGTTTTCAATGTTTGATTTTCTGGAAGTAGTTCACCAGGCCTACCTTTGAAATAAAATTAAATTGTCAAGTTATATTTTTCACAATTATCTCTTTTTTTCCCTGTGTTTTCTTCCAAGGAGCCTCTGGGTGGACACAAGCTTTCAACTTCTATGTTAACAGCCGAGCACGTTAACATTTGCACCACCCATGACCTCTGTAGTTCAATAAGGCCTCTAAAATGTCAGAGCTGGTAATTGGCAGAGCCAGTCTTTAAATTTAGCTCTGCTTGTCTCCTAAGTCTTTTATAGGCAGTTGCTCTAAGGCAGCTTCCCTAATATGGGCTCCACAGTAAGCGTATTTTCTCTGATGATTGCATTCAGCCTTATTCAAGCCTTGGGCATTACTCCCTCCCTGAGAACTCTCTCATCAGTTTGTAATATAAGCCCTGGTGGCACAGCGGTTTAAGCATTTGGCTGCTAAACAAAACGTTAGCAGTTCAAATCCACCAGCTGTTCCTTGGAAACCCTATGGGGCAGTTCTACCCTGTCCTATAGGGTCATTATGAGTCGGAATCGCCTCGATGGCAATGGGTTTTTTTGTTGTTTTTTTTTAAATTTTTAGTTAACATGACTGAACCTTTCCTGCCATCTTGAAAGGAAAGCATTGCTTTCATTCTTACTCCCTCCATCAACACTTTGTTATTTTAGCATTTATTCTTTTCCAACTAACATATCCTCCTTGTAGTTCAACCAAATATTCTAGCTTTAGAGGAATTAATTTGGCTCGTTGCCATAAGAGGGAGTATCTTAAACTTCCTGGATTAAGGCACAGGGCATCAATGTAGTAGTCAATTTGTCTGGTGCAGTTGGTTTACTTTGAACCCATTTTACAGAGGTTTGGCCACTTACCCATTAAAGTACATATATCCTTTCCCAGAGATTTGGTTAAAAAATTCCTCCCTAGCACTGCCTTTTAATTAAATTCAGGGAAAGTATTTTATCTTAATGCTGTTTTCCTTTTGTAAGCATTTATAGTTCTGAGGTTTCTATTACCTAATCACATCCTCTTACTCAGGACTCACGTCTCTCAAACATTCTTACTTCATTTTAAACAATACGTTTACTTGTGTTGCTCTATCTTGTCTCACAGACCATTGCAAGTATCACCAAGTTAGTCCCATTCAGAGAGAGAGAAAAAAAAAGTCCACGATTTTTATGCACTTAGTGTTTTTCCTCAAAGCTCTATGGGTCACAACACTATACTCCTACAGTCTCCCAGTGTTTGTACTGTAGTGGGCTAGAGAATGAGCCCTTACAAGCATTTCTGTGATGTTGGTTCACCCATCTAGGCTTCCTTGGTGCTTTTGGCATTTCTCTTTGTTCCTATTCTGTTTATCTGCTTCTGTCCATACCCACTGCCATCAGGTTGATTCCGACTCATAGCAACCCTATACGACAGAGTAGAACTCCCCATAGGGTTTCTAAGGCTGTAATTTTTAATTAAGAAAGCAGACTGTCACATCTTTCTCCTATGGAGCAGCTGGTGGGTTTGCACCGTTGAGCGCTTTAACCACTGCACCACCAGGGCTCCTATCTGTTTCTCCAGACCTAGTTAATCAAAGACTCAAGTTCCTCAAGCAGGGGCCTGCTCTTCAAATTCTCTTTGGTCTTCACCGTTAGGCTGCTGCCCCTCTCCTTTTTTATTTCGCTGTGAACTGCAGTCAAGGATAAATTTTGCAAAGCAAATCTTCCCTCATCTTCCTGTTACAGAAAGAGCCTTCTTTTTACTATTTTCATATTGTACTCCTTGTTCAGGACTAGCTATTATATTTTATTCTTTTCACTGCCTCCTGAAATTTATCTTTACTTTTATTTTATCCCCAAGACCCTTTTATTATCTTCTTCTTCCGGCCCAAGAGTCTTTCCTGTACACTCAGGGACAGAGGTTAGGCTATTCTGTCACCTCATGAGTCTTGGCCTCACAGCTTACATTACTTCTTTTTATAAATTCTCCTGAGCCTTTGGGACACTTGTCCCTCTTTTCTACGAGAGTAACACAACAAATCCCTTTTTGTCAGGGCACAGCTGTGCATATCATCTTTATGGAACCATGCATTACAGTCACCTTATATCATGTGTTTTCTTAATTCCTTGTCTTTTAGAAAACTAAAAGTAATAATTATTTACATGTGTTATCTTAATCTCAAAATAACCCTAGGACATGTTAATTTTATTATGTCCATTTTATAGGTTAAAAATATAGGCTTTTCTTTTTTTCTTAACTAGAAACTTTATACAGCAAATGTAAACTCTTTAATCCCAGGAATCTGAATTTTTAAGAGCAAGTTTCTTTGGTTATTCTTTCAATTATTTGAGCACATAAATATGCCAGGCAGTGTTCTATGTGCTGCAAAAACAAAGATAAACTTTCGGCTTACAAGGCATTCAAAATTTGGTGGGCACACTGAAAAATAAATAATTTTGATTCATATGATGAATAAAACAGTGATAAAGAGCTATGAGAAAATACAGAAGAATTCATCTAGAGAGTTAGGGACAATTCCAATGAAGAACGTATCTTTGAGATATATTTTAAAAATGAATAAGCATACATAAGATGAAATGGAGAGGAAAGGGAGAATTATATGTACCTGCAGTATACTATGTGTAAAGTTAAAAGGTATAAAAAAGCGTGGTATGGTTAGGGAAAAGTAACAAGCATGGTTTGAGCCAGGTATAGATTGTGTGAGGTGGGGAGACAGAGGTCAAGGTAAAAAATTAAATTGGGAACCGAGTATATCTGTTTTGCCAGCATTTGAACTATGGGTGAAGGTAATTGCATACTAACCATGGAGTCTTGCTAGCTTAATGTGCAGAAGTCTATTTGCTGGATTTGTCACATTTAAAACTGAGTGTTACTGATTAGTTGTGGTGGAGACTCTTCTGCTCTGCACAATTACTTTCAGGCTCAGACTGAAGTTGACTCTGCCATCTAAGCTCCCTGGACATGGACATCTAGCCAGCAGATGGAAGAGAAAGTAGACAGTGGGGAATAGTCTGGGAGGTTTTCTTGGGCCAGTCCTGGATGTATGACATTTCACTCTTACCCATAGTCCACTGGCTAGCAGTAAAGCACAAGATCACATCGACCTAAAATGGACACCGGGAAAGACAGTCTAGCTATAGGGTAAAGTCTCTGTCCCAGCAAAGTAAAAATTTTAAGGCAGTAAGAATTTTCAAGTATTGGAATGGTATATCTAGACTAAGATTTGAATGAAGAATACTAAGAAAGTTTGGAGGAAATATAGCAAGTTTAATTTTGCATATGCTGAGCTTGAGATAGCTTCAGCATAGTAATTTGAAAGGCATTTGAAAGAAATATGGAATATGAAAGAAGGCAAAGCCTAGCGCCTGGAAGCACTTAAAATTATTGTTAGAATTTGGAGAATTATTCTAACAAACATGAGATTATTAAAGTCACAAGAATGGATTATTTTGACCATTGGCAGTGGTTAGGGCAAGGAGACACAAGGGGAAAGGATATATCTAAAAAAAATCTTATTTAAATAAATGGATTAAAAAAAACAAACAGCCCAACGATGACAACCATTGTCAGAGAAGTAGAAAGAAAACTAAGACAGAGAAATGTCATTAAAGCTAAGGGAAGAGATTGTTTCACAAGGAGGATTTATTCAACAGTATAAAAGGCAACAGAAAGTACAGATTAGAGAAGTGTAAGCTAACAGGTTTAACCATTAGAGGTTGTTAATAGCCTGTGAAAAAGCAATTTCAGTTAAACTGTTGGAGTAGAAGCTAGAATGCAGTGGTTTAAGGAAGTAATAGAAGAGAAATATATAAAGTACTGACTCTTTCAAGAAACCAGGATAAGAAGGAAAAACAGAGAGAGAGAGTGACTTCAGGGAGAACAGGCTTGAGACAAGCTTTTATTTTCAATTTTTAAAAGATAGTAGAGAGTTGAGCATGTCTGTAGGATCAAGGGAAGAAGCCTATGGAGGAGTTTGAAATATCCAACAGACAGAATAATTGATGGAGCAATGCTTTAGAGGAGAAAAAGTTGAAAACATAGGTGGGGGTATCAGCTTTAGGAAAAAAAAAAAGTCAATATCTTCTTATGGGGAGGCAAAAAGAAGAAAAGTTTAAAGAATGCACACATTTCAGGCCAGAGGGAATATTATTCCAAAACTAAAGTTCTATGGTTATTTTCCAAAAGAAGTAGGAGGCAAGGTCTTCTGAGGAGAGAGCAAGGGTGAGAGGGGAGTTTGATGAAAAAAGTTTAGAAGAATCAAGATGAAGTAGAAGGAGGCAAAGGAGGGCTTGTAAAAGAGTTTCCAGATATCACTGAAGGCCCAACCAGGACAGAAGTTATACCGTGTAAAGTTTCTACAGAACAAATCCTGTATTTAAGGGTACATCCTTCAACCTCTCGGCCCTCCCCTGCTGCACAGACTGTATGGGTTTTCTACGTTTTTCCTTTGGCCCACTACTTTTCACAGGACCCTTTTGGAAACAAACAAATTTGTTTACCCTCATCTATCAATCAACCTTTGCCATTTCTCTTTTCTTTAAAACATTTATTTCCAGGTAACTCCTACATCATGACAAAGACGGAAGAAGAAATTCAGGCCTCTGTTACTCAAATTCCATACCTGAGTTTCCTTTTCTGCTTATGCCTTTAACAAGCATTAGCACCCACATTCCTAGTAGCTTGTGCATTCACAACACTCGTTATCTTCAAGACCTTGATCTGTCTGCTCAAGCTACTATAATCTACCATGCTTTAAGAAACATCAAGAGCAATGTATCTTATCACTTGGGCTGCTGGGATGGGGAGGGAACTTGTGTGGGGTCAAACTGGTAGATTCACCCTCGGTGGTTGTGGGATTCAGATATGTACCATATCCTAACAGAACCATGATCCCATATATAGTTCAGACAGTTACTAGTACCAAAAGAGTCCAATTCAACAAACAGGGCAGGGTAAGAGTTCTTAGCAAAGAAAATCATCAGCACAAAGAAGTTATTATCGCTGTGGTTTAAGGCTGTTAATCCACTTCTAACTGAGCTCCCAAATGGCCCTTAGGTCTATATGGAAATTGGCAAGATGTACAGACTGTCATGACCTAATGGAGAGACCTGGGACTCTCATAACAGGGAATAAGAAATCTCAATAGAAGGTCATGAGGCCTTCATGAGACATAACAACCCCCACACTGGTGAGGCAGGAGCCACTAGTAAACCACTGCTGGAATCAGGATTGACGTGGACTTAGATGGGTTTGCAGCCACGGGTAGGGATAGCATCAGTGACTTCACCTGGAAGAAGCAGAAGATAAACTCTCCATAACTATTTCCTATCTGTAGCTATGTTTCTTTGATCAGTGTAGTCACCATTCCTGAGCAAACCTGGGAAGAAAGGAGGGAAATATTGGAAACTGAGTCGGCATGATTAAGATCACACAACTAGCTAGTGACAGAGGTGGGATTAAAACCCAAGCCTCTAAATCTTCAAGTGTCATCCTCCTTCCGCTTGTACTCTATTGTTTTTAACTTCCAAAGTGGGATTGACATTGTCTACAGAGAACAGAAATCTTATCTCTGCTTTAGGTTGATAAATTACTGCTTGGGGTTAAAATGTGAAACAGCTTCTGTGATGTTAATAATAAGAATTCACAATCTTGGCGCACTAATATGTACCAGATACTATCAAAGTATGATCTCATTTAGTCTTCAAACAACCGAGTATAGTAGGCACTACTGCCATTTCCATTTTCCAAACAAGGAAAGGAAGACTTAGAGGAGAATGAGGTACCATAGCTAAGAAGTAGCAAATCCAATATTCAAACCCAGAGTCCAGAGTCCAAGCTTCTAACTAGTAAACCATATGCCATGTGTCTATTAGAAACGAGGTGTACTCATGGAGCAGAAAAGGAGCTACATTTAGATCTTTATTGCTATCTTTAATTTATTCTGTGCCAGGATGTCATTTAACCTCATCCATCTAAAAGAAATTCATATTTTCCTTAAATGGTAAGTAAAACAATCATTTAAGAAAAAATAGTTTATTCTCCCTCCTCCTCACAGACAGAATTTCAGAAACACATACTTCACATAGACTAAATGGGTGCACCAGCCCAAAAGCAAAGACAAGAAAGCAGAAAGCGATAGGAAAACTGGACAAGTGGAAACAGGGAGCCCAGGGTGGACAAGGGCAGAGTGTTGACACATTGCTGGGTTAGCAACCAATGTCACAAAACAATTTGTGTATTAATTGTTTAATGAGACACTAATTTACTTTGTAAACTTTCACCTAAAGCACAATAAAACACAAACAAATAAAATCATCTATTACCCCAAATTAATGAGACAGCCACATGCAGTTGTCTCTTCTCATTTCCAGCTTACAGAGGTTTCAATTACCCCTAGATACATGGATCTGCTGTGCTAATAATTTTAGAATTCAGACACTCCTTCTCACAACCCATCTTTACTACTGATCCATCACATGATTTGCTAAAACCAGGCTTACTCACTCACTGAGATGAGCTAAGAGGAATAACACTCCTAATTTTTAAAGCTGTGGGCAGACAACCATGCTCTGTGGGCAACAAAAAACTAATGATTAAGAGACATAAACAGTTTAGTATTACAATCAAATAAAACTTACAACAAGAAACTGTCTGACACTAACGATATACTTCATCATTATATGATTGCGTTGCAATTTGACCTAAACGGTGAACAGTTTGTGTAAATTACTGTATTTATTAGCAATGACTATCTCTTAAAGTTTGTATAGCACTTTAAAGTTTACAATGCTGTTTACTATAGATTGTCTCATTATCTCACAAGAGAAGGTCTAACGAGCTCAATAAATGTTAGTTTAATTTAAATCACTCAAAGCTATGCTAGAAAGGCTGGGTAGATACTGCTAACTTACTTTACAAATGAGGAAGCTGAGGCTCAGATATGCAGACACACAGCTTCTTCTTGACTGGACCAAAGCTGGAATCAAAGTCATTTGGCTTCCAGTGACCACTGTGTTCCCTTTTACCATGACACTTTTCATGGAGTCAAACAGAGCATTACTAGAAGTAGCAGTGGTGTGGGGTGGAGGTGGAGAATGGGTGGAATTAAATTTAAAAAGGAAGCCTCTAAGATGTCCCTCAGTAGTTTACTTCCCTTTATCTCTTTCAAGTGGCTCATCCTTCAGTTCCTCACAGCAGATCCCATCATGGAGGTGATCACATTATATCAGATCTCATTGTGAAATTGATTATATCATTATATCACTGCCAAACTACATCACAACTGCCAAATCACTGGGAATCATGGCTCAGTCAAGTTGACACACAATCTTAATGATCACACCCAATTTATACAAAGGCTTCAATTCTTTCTCTTCATTTCTCAGTCACCAGAGTCCCCTGAGGTTGATTTCTCAATCCCCAGAGTCCTAGACTCTGCACTAGGACAACTGAATCCCAATCTCTGGCGGGTGAGCTTGGACATCTATGTTTACAAAAGGCTTCCCTATGTGATTCTGGTGCCTGTGAGGATTGAGAGTCATTATTTACTTGTCTGACTCCCCTACTAGACCCTCAGCTCTTCAAGGGGACAGAGTTTCTTATTCAATTTTGTGTTCCTAGAATTTAGCATGGAACCAGGCTCATTTACTAGGCTTCCACATGTCACAGAAACAGGGCTACTTGGGCATGCTAAGAAATGCTAGAATCCCAAACTTCTCTTTTAAACAAAGACACTTAAGCACTGGGACTTCATATAAAGTTGCCATGTGTGTCAGTGTTCCACCACTGCCAATGCTGGGTGCTACCTTCTGTTTTACTCATTCTGACTTGATATGCATCATTTTTGTCTCCTGGTTCCCTGATATCCAACATGTTTACATCTCAGTGCCTGCCCTCTATCTAGGTCACATCACTCACAATGCTACAAATAATTGATGATGGTTCTATGTTTTGCTTAGCATGAACATGGCCTCTGAATCTTTCTCAACACAGAAAACAAAAAAATCCATTTCAAATGAATCAGAGTAGGTATATGAGTCAAAATCTATTTGTGATCCATGACCTGAATCCTTGAATTGATGACATGACTTTGGGCCTGGCTGCCCTTGTTGGTTAGGTTCCTCTGGTATGGAACTTCTATATCATCCCTTGGCTTTAGTGTGTTTCTTTGTAGAAAAGAAACATCCTTCCCAATGTCCCACATCAAGCCTTGATTTAGTCCTCAACAGGCAAAAGGAAATGAGCAAGCGTTCATCACTTTTCATATGGTCATCTCACATCACTATGCCAACTTTGGGGAATACGGTAATAGACTAAAGAGCAGAAGAAGTAATCTAAATTGTATATTCTCACACAACTGATATTCAAAGGTAGCCCTGGCCTGTTAAGTCTCTGCCACTGCTGTGGGGCCGCTGTCTCAGCCTGGACATCTAGATGTCTCTGGGCTTTGGAAGTGGCTAGGCTTAACCTCTTATCCTTCAGCCATCACCGAGAGAAAAATTTGTCCTGGACAACCTGCTGGTCCAAGTGGGATGAAAGACACATGGAGCCGAACTACACTCAAGCTGTACCTTGGAGACAAGCCCAGCTGAGCCCAGCTCTTCTAATTGTTATTATCCCATAACTAGCGATATGACTTTGGGTAAGTTAACTCAATCTTTATGCCCCTTGTCCTTAATCTGTAGAACGAAGCTACTGGGCCACAGGATTCTAATGTCCATTCTAGCCCTAAACAGATTCTGACAACTTTGTGGATTAAGGGAAAGGCAGAATTTAATGTATCTATCATATTGGCAAGGAATCAGGGGTTCTTAGATATTAAATAAATTGAGCAAGATCAATCAGCTAATAAATAGCGAGGTCAGAATTCAAACCCAAAACTTTTGACAATAAGACCACAAGATTTACTACCATACCATGTGGATTCTAATTAAATCTTATTTCTCTGTTTTAGGAAATGAAGATGAGTCAAGTCATCAACACTAGAATATTTGAGGTTTGGAGAGTGATATGGTAGGAGAAGGATTGATTGAAAGATTATTTTAGAGCTTGGAATACAGGACACTCTGGAAAGGGGTCATGCTCAGTAGTAAACAGTGTAGGGTTGGAGGCAACCAGACAAAGTTTAAGAGTCCAGTGTGCCCTGGAGTTAACGATAACAAGTAACAGAGAGGAGAGCCAAAACAAAGGTGATGGGGTTATCGGGGATCACCAGAGGAGCTATCCTAGTGTTTCTCAAACCACTACTGAGTTTGAATATCTGGGGAATCTAAATTTTAACAAGCATCTTAGCTGAGTCTTGATGTCCATTTACACATAACATTTTCATAATGCCTGAGATGCCCCCTGATTAAAGCATTAACACCTGAGAAGCCTATCATCAGGAAACCACCCACACGTCTAGTAATTATCATCTCACATGAGGAAAGATGCCTTGAAGTGAACAGGAGACAAGCCATTCCTACCCTAGAATCCACAGTTAACCTTCATTATAATGGAGGAGGAGGCAAAAGGGATGATTTTACATCATTCCTGAATCAGAAATAGTTTCTCAGCTTCTAATTGAGCTCAGTTTCCATTCTGTCTTTTACTCCCTTTTTGAACCCCAAAGTCAAACCTACACTTGCACATGCAGATTCTGTTCTTTCCTGTGATGTTCCACATGATGGTAAAGCTTAATCCTGATTTCAAAGTTGTATGCAGTGGATTTCCCTTCTCGTGTACTGCTGTCCTGATTTTGGTTCAGGGGAAGCTACCCTAAGCATTTGCTCTACTGAGCAGAAACCCATAATACATTTGTGCAGGCCTTTCCCTTTTCTGGGGTACCTTTCCTCATTCCGTCCACACGGTAAGGAAAGAGTGGCCATGTGCCTCCATTATGACCCAATCTCTGGTCAGGGTTGATGAGTCATGGGATGGGCGACTACCTTCTTAATCCAAGCTTGTTCCCAAGATTTTGGAAGTGGAACTATATGATCAGAATCAAATTGGTTGGACACTTGAAAGAAGTAGATTTTCTCAAGGGCTATTAGTTAATTGTCATGTTATTCCAAAACAGAGAAAGCTGAAAAAGTACCAGTGCAAGTGGAGGTGGTACATAAAAAGAGAAAACTTAAGCAGGCATGCAAATAAGTACAAAAGAGAGAGAGAAAGAAAAGAGAGATATTACGGCATTCGAGTACCTGATGCCATTCGTTTTTGAGGTCCAGATGAAGTTGGGCTGTATCCTTCCCCTTGGGTTCTAGACATTTTTCTTCTTTCAAACAAATCCTTATGATATAATAAATCCATTTTCTCTTTTCTTAAAAAAAAAATTGATACACTCATGAATGGGTACAATTTAATCTTTACCATTTCTCAATTTACTAATAAAGAAAAAGGCTCCTAGAGGCTAAGCAACTTATGCTAGTCATATGACTAGTAACTGGTATTAAATGTTAGTTTTTTTTGTGTGTGCCTGTGAGGGCAATTTTTATGCTCAGAAAAAAAACTATTCAGAGGTTTAAATTGATTTTAGAAATTACTATTTCAATTTGTTAAAGCAAAAAAATTCATATACTTATTCTTCCATATGCTTTTAAGTTCAGCTTACATACAGTATTATTCTATTCGTAAGTCTAGTAAATTTTAGCAATCACATACAAGAAGATTTTGCATAATGTTTGCTTCCATTTATAACCTGAGCTAATTAAACATCTTCAAACATTTTAAACTGCATTTATAAATTTGATATACAGGATTTGTTATTTATGTACTCTTAATTGTTGACAGACAAGCTTTCTCAACTACTTGTAAAACTCATATAAATCTAAAAAAATTAAACTTATAAGTATGCTAAACTTTAAGTCACTTTCTAATATTATACATAAATTGAATATGATTCTACCTTAGAATACTCTGTTATGTCTAAATCAGTTATCCAATTACGTGTTTTAAATCAGAGTTAGAAAGGTGAAATATTACTCTAATTGGCCAAATTGTATAACATTTTAGGAGCATATAAAATAAAATACCCAAATGCAGTCTAGAAATGTTTCCATGGTGTTACATGAAGACTTTCCTTGGTGTCCACAGGCTTGGGTAGTTATAAGGAAATCAATTTCAAAATATTCAACTTCCCTATATAGTTATTTTTAAAATCAATCTGCCTAAGAAAAGGCCTATAGTTGTGGTATCTTGCTAGTTCTCCTCTGAACCTTCTTTTTCACAACATTCCCTCCATTTTACAAAAGAAAGGACTGCTTTTACCTATCCCAAATAAGGGCCATTTCCCCTGATGTGTTAAAAACCTTTAAAGTTCCAAACAAGTGGACAGTTAGAGGTATCAGTGACCGAGAAAACTTCCTTAATCAAGACACCATAATCTTGTGCTAAAAACCAAAAAACCCAAACCCATTGCCGTCGAGTAGATTCTGACTCATAGCTACCCTATAGGACAGAGTAGAGCCGCCCCATAGGGTTTCCAAGAAGTGGCTGGGGATTTGAAGTGCCAACCTTTTTGTTAGCAGCCGAGCTCTTAACCACTGCACCACCAGGACTCCTAACGTTATGGGAGAGCTTCGCTATATATATATATATATCCCAAGTCTGTGGAATGTTGTCTCTGAGCTAGTGCCTTAGCTGAGCATTAAACAGGTTATTGTTCCATTCTTTTTTGGCTGACTGCTTCTGCATGATGTAGCATATTGTGAAACAAGGGGATTCTATGTTTATGTGCCCATTGGCATACCTCCTTTGCAAAAAAATATGTCCCTTGGTCTAAAGCAAGGAAACAGATTATAAGACATTCTGTAATCCCGTCTGATGATAAAACAAAGCCAAATCCATTGCTGTCAAGTCAATTCTGACTCATAGCGACCCTATAAGACAGGATAGACAGGGTAGAACTGCCCCATAGAGTTTCTAAGGAGCACGTGGTGGATTTGAACTGCTAATCTTTTGGTTAGCAGCCATAGCTCTTAACCACTATGCCACCAGGGTGTGCCTTCTGATGATAGTTTTGGCAAAAGTACCGTGAAAAAGAAAGGCAAATTCATATTCAGAGTAAGCATCAATACTAGTGACAATAAATTTCTATCCTCTCCAGAATAGAAGACCAAGTATCTGGCTGGTGTCTTCAAAGGTTGGTGCCATACTGCCATATTGAGTGCATAGTGTTGGTTTATACTGTGGGCAGTTTGGCACTGAGCAGCAGCAGTGATGTTACTGAAAAGGAGCCCATGCTGTTGGACCTATGTGTAGTCTTCAACCCTGCCACCATAGCCACTCCCCTCATGGGATCATGTGTCAGCCCTGAGGTGGTCAAGGAAAGAGGCTGGTTGCTACCCACAGGACATTTCCTGTCAACCCAGTTGGTGAGAACTTCCTCTGTGTTCTTTTGGAGTCATTATTGTGAGACACAGATTCATATGCTTTGTGCCCACTCCCAATGGTGCATACTTTTTCCACGGCTTCCTGTCCCTCATTTTCCAGTATTATTACTTTAAAACCCTTGACTCCTTAATAGGCTATTTGCCTCTATCCCCCAAAATCACTGCATATACTAACTTCAGGCCACAGCTACTTCCACAGGAAGTGGATGATCAAGGTCATACCTCTACCTACTCCTAAGAATATTTTAAAAGTTCACCAGGTGCTGTAGGAGATGTGATGTACAACAATTGAGTTTACCTTAGAAAGAATATCTCTGCATATCCTGGGCCATATGATCCCTAAAACCTTAATGATGTGGTAGAGTTCTAATTTTCATGGGTTTATTCCCAACTCTCTAACATGCATGTGCTTCTTTAGGACATATAGGATACTTTTCACTTCCTATTTATCAGGTGCAATGACTGTACTGTCATCAATTTAAAGAAACAACATGAAGTTATGAGGAATTTCAAGGTGATCAAGTTTCCTGCAGAATTAGTTTCTGACAGAGAGCAAGTAGTTGGATAGCTTGGGTCAAGACAGTAAAAGTGTACTGTTGTACTTGTTGTGTAACGGTAAACCACTTTTTAGGCTTCCTGCTTACAGAGATTAAGAAGAAAACAGTCATGTCATGGATTGAATTATGTCCCCCCAAAAATGTGTGTATCAATTTGGCTGGGCCATGATTCCTGGTATTGTGTGATTTTCCTATATGTTGTAAATCCTGCCTCTATGATGTTAATGAGGGAGGATGGGTTGCAGTTGTGTTAGTAAGGCAGGACTCAATCTACAAGATTGGATTGTGTCCTGAGGCAATCTCTTGAGATACGAAAGAGAGAAGTGAGCAGAGAGACAGGGGGGACCTCATACCACCAAGAAAGCAGTGCCAGGAGCAGAGAGTGTCCTTTGGACCCGGGGTCCCTGCGCAGAGAAGCTCGTAGTCTGGGGGAACATTGATGAGAAAGCCAATGGAGGGAGAAAGCCTTTCCCTGGAGCTGATGCCCTGAATTTGGACTTTTCGCCTACTTTACTGTGAAGAAATAAATTTCTCTTTGTTAAAGCCATCCACTTGTGGTACTTCTGTCATAGCAGCACTAGATAACTAAGACGAGTCACTAAATCAATAACTATAAACTATGTGCTGTAAGTTGTGTTAAACTATTACATTAAAGAAGAGATTGCATTCCGTACAATATCTGCAATTGGAACTAACACCTATTTAAGTTTACAGTATTATACCGTCATTTGCCATAACTCATCTGGTTTTTGCAGAGATTAAAGAGATGTGTTGAATAGGGTATGGTAGGGCCCATTTCCCTGCATTTGTTAAGTTTTTAACAGGAAAATTCTTCCAGGATTGCTGTATATCTTCTGATTTACTATCTTGGCAAAGGAGGAGTAGAACATTGTTCAGGAACTTCTGCTTGACTCTTTCTATAATGGCTTCACTCAACAACTCAGCTAAACCATATTAGTTTCTGCCATATGGTAAGTATGTTAATCCCAATTGTATATATTATATATATCCTGTAGATAACCACAGGATGGAGTCTATACTCACTGGGCATAGCATGAGAGAACTGGGCCAAAATTCCATCTGTAACCTGCAGGGTCGGGAATAAAATGAGGCAAGTAAGGCACCTAGAAGCAAAATCTGAGAAGGCAATCACTCTTGGAGTTGTGCAAGTGCCAACCTGCATTTGCATGACCCTGAAAATGGATGCCTCCTTAAATTTTGGTCCCTAGGCATCTCATTTGCCTCATCCTAGTCTTAACCCTAATAACCTGAAGTTTGTAAGCCCCACTGTAGACATAGGATATTGTATCTTACAGTTATTGAAAAATCTCTAGTGCACAGTTACCCTGGCAAATGACTAAAGGATTCGGACACGGATTATAGGAATATTTGCTGCACATACTGTGGTGGTATTGCAAAGTCTTTCCTCAAGGAATCCATCCACCACTTTGATCAACGGGTTTTGGGTTTGTAAACTAACTTGGATCTGTTTTTCTCTGGTGGCAGAAAAAAACAGTTATTGTGGCAGCTGATGTAGGCCTTCTGCTTACAAGTCTTTCTATTTTTCTGATTTTATATATTGAGAAGCACCCAAGTTGGTTGTCCCTAGATCTTAATCCTAGAAGCACCATTATTAGCTATTTCCACATTAAGTTATCCTGTTTGCCACTATGACTTTGCTTCCCATTGTGGCAACTGCCACTGACCATTAAGTGCTGTCATCTTCTTGGATCATTCCATTCCCATTGATATTAGAGAGCCTAGTTCTATGGAGTAATCCCCTATAGTTAATCTCAGGCCATAGAGCACGTTCATTTTTGAGCATCTAAGATGCTGGTATTCTTTTATCATTTCTTTCTGCATTGCCTTAGTGATGGGAATGTCCTTTGGGCCTTCCTGGGGAATATAATTAGATGATAGGTTCTCAGGTCATACACAATAAATCTATTCTAACACTCCCATATCCATGAGTTTTCTTACCCCTTTTCCGTACTACCCCGAGGAAGTTCTTACATCGGCACTTTATTTACTGTAGGCCATCATAGAATTGGCTTAATTTTGTGAGCCATCCCTACAAACTACTAGGAACGATTCCAGGTATACTTGCCAAAATACTGAAATCCCAAATTTTAAATAAGTGTATTTTTGCCTAAAACTTCTTATCTATAAAATAGTAGTTTAGTATCCCCTGCTTTGTTCCCAGGATTGTTGTCAGTAACAAATGGGACAGTTGGTCTAATTTTTTTTTTCCAGAAAATAACAAGTATAATACAAACTACAGTTATTAGTATTAATGCTGCTTATTTTTACGTAAACACTAGCCAGTAATAGGGCTTTCTCTGGAACCCTCTGTTGTGGAGACAAGTCTGACACGAACTTGTTTATGAGAAGATCAAAAGATCAAATAGGAAATCCTGACATGGTTCTTCTCACTCATTAAATAGCCACTAAGGGGAAGCTTCGATGGGAATGGCTGGTGACTGTTTACTTAGTTACAAAAGTTCAGGTCATTGGAGATTTTCCCTTTACACAAAGTCTTTCAAAGGGGACCTTTAAAGGTTACATTGAAATATGTCATTCTTACCCCTCAATCTTCATGCTTCTGACGTTGGAAGGACACTAAAAACAGCTTTGTGAAAGGGACTTTGCTACTTATTAGAGGTACTGGCAATGATTACTTGCTGGGAATGCTAATGATTTTCTCACTTGTAGAAGACTGGAGCTTCCACTGGTTGTCATCCATTTGGTAAACTGAACGGCCTTTCTTATGGTAATGAATGCACATTAAGGCGATGTCTGAACAGGGAAACGTATTGACATTTCAGCATTATCTGAATTGCGTGTTAAGAGTGTCTTTGTCAAATTAAAATGAATGGGAGGTCAAAGCAAAAATTACAAGCTCTTTCTCACTACTCAGAGTACATATTAACTGTTCTCTAATTCTGAGAGTCCACAAAATATTAGTCAATTTAGGATACAGAGACAAGATTTCTTTATTGGGTTTGGGTAGAAGATATGGAGAAATGGAAAGTTCTAACTCTTTATTCCAGTAAGTCTTTGGAAAGCCAACACTTGCCACTTTACATCATTGCCATGTCTTGTCTAGAGTTCAGATCCTTACATAGAGGGCAGCTTGGTGTAGTGGAAATAGCTTGAACTGGAGTTCCTGAGGATCTAATCCTTTTTTTTACCTTTAATTTACCCCTTGACATGTAGTAAGTCACTTTATTTCTGTTTCTCGTTTGTAAACTTATGACTGTTGAGTCAGATAAGCAGTTCTTTTTTATACCAAGCTACATGCAAATAATGATCACAGTCAGGCACAAATCACTCCCTTAGGCTGGAGTCAAGATTCAGAGAAGCCCCAGCACTGATTTTATAAGCAGAGCCACACTAATTTTACTGTTTTTTCTTCCACTCTAAAAAGCAATCAGAATGCCAGTGGGTGAGACAGATATTATTATTGGGCTAACCTCGAATGTGCTCTAATTAATTTACTCTTCAATGGGGGAGATGAGCAGGAGCTTATTGCATATGAAGTGATCTTTAAGAAAGTGGCAACACCTGTGATAGTCTGTTAATACACTATTTAAATCCTGAGGTAAGAGACAGAGATCAAAACCCAGACAGTCTTAAAGTGGTTCATCCAAAATTAGGATGGAGTTGGGAGCCTTGGTCCACAACTGGAGTGTTAGACTAGCTCTGAAAGCACAATACTTCTTCAAGATAATGGTTATGAAATCATTTTCTCAGGGGAGATTTCCGGTAAGGGGACAGCATTAAACCAAAACCAAACCCGTTGCCATCGAGTCGATTCTGACTTATAGCAACCCTATAGGACAGAGTAGAACCGCCCCATAGGGTTTCCAAGGAGTGGCTGGTGGCTTCAAACTGCCAACCTTTTGGTTGGCAGTCAAGCTTTTAACCACTGCGCTACCAGGGCTCCATTATTAATGCATTTGTATTAAAACGCATATTTACCTCACAGAATTTTGAACCAGAATCCTTGATGGTGAGGCCTGAGCATAATGTGTGCTTTTAGAAGATTCATCCAGAGATCTTTCTGTGTCCCTGGCTTGAACTGCTGTTTGGCAATTGTGACTACTGTGTTATAATGTTTCTTCAAGGGAGAAAAGCAGGTTTGAGTTGAAACTGTAAAACTTTCGTAACTCCTTGGATTCATGGGGTTCAGATGTGTTTCCAGAATGTCCTCAGTTCAACCTAAAATATGTTTGGTCCATGCATCTATTAGCAACAAGATATAATTCCAGATACAGGGCTACCAAAACAACAACTCAAACAAAAACCAAGACAATGAAGTTGATGGGGTTTCAACGGTCTACTTGAACAATGGCATGGTAGAACAGATAAAGGATTTGGTTTTGGATCTTGTTTGACAAGATACACAAATAATGGTGATCCTACATGTTCTCTATCAATCAGACTCTTTGGGGGTTGAGTCAGAAAGGTCTCAAATTTTTTCCAGGCACAGTCAAACACAGACATCAGCTTGCTGCTGACACCAAAGACTTGCCACTTTTACATGTGACAACAAGACTATGAGTTTGCCGGGTGGAGGCTCTCCCAGGGTAGAGGGACTTCTGTACCTTCTAGTGATTGGTCTTTTACGAAAGGGGCACTTTGGGCAATGGTGATTGTAAACTGAAACTCAAAAACCCTGGAAAAGATAGGGTTCACTGCACTGGGCACAAGATTAGCTTTCTAGAAATGTCCATTTTCTCTGCTTCTGTGCCTGGAATACTGAGTACTAACAGAGAACAATCATGCAACCAGGCTGATTGGTGTTTCTATGAATGCATGGATTTCAAGCTTAGTTAGGCACTTGGGACTATCTGGTAATTCATACCTATTTGTCTTCATTTCCTATTCCTCATACCACTATATCACAAGAATTGTCCCATGCAGTTCAATGTGTTTTGAAAACACCATTTTTATAAAGAGCTACTTTCTATTCCACAATATGGTTGTTTTATAATGTATTTAAACATTTTCCCATTGTTAGGCATGAAGGTTGTCCCAAATTTAGCTGTTATGAATAATGTTGCCATGGATATCTTTGTGTGAAATCTTGAACAAATCTCTTATTATTCCCTTACAATATATTCCTACATGTAGAATTTCTAAGTCAAAGAGTATAAACTTTCAATGTGTACATACATAGGTGTATATATTTATGGCACAGATAACATTGCTTATTTAGAATGTTTATTATAGAAAAAACTTATAGATAAGCAAATATCACCATAAGCCTGAAATTCAGAGGTTAACCCATTTAACATTTTACTGTACAATCTTGGAGATTTTTTCTGTGTACATTATAATGAATGCTTTAAAAGGTTCTTTATATATCTCACCAAATTACTGTCCAGAAAGAAATATGCCAATATACACTTATATGTTCTGTTTATGAGCACCTTGATGATTGTAATTAAAAAAAATTATGTAGGGAAATAATATCTCATTGTCATTTTTATTAGAATTTAATAAGGTTGACTTTGTTGTGAAAACATGTATGTGTGCACTTTTATGTATACCTTTATATACATAAATATTCACCCATGAAAGTATATAATACGGTCTTGTGTCTTCATTGTTCCTCAACTCATGTTTTTTAGTCAGTATGTTTTAGAAATATTCATGTTGACAATATTGAGCCACTTTACTGTTTGAAGAAAGATGTGGCAGTCTGCTTACGTAAAGATTTACAGCCTCGGAAACCCTATAGGGCAGCTCTACTCTGTTTTATAGTGTTGCTACGAGTCAGAATTGATTCAATGGCAGTAGGTTGGGGTGGGTTCATCCCTTTGAACTGCTGTATATACTATCTGGATTCACAGTGTATGTACATACAGATTTATTTATCCTTTCCCTTATTGTTGGACATTTAGTTTATATATAATTATTTAAAAAGGAGTCTCAATTCTCTGAGGGCATACGAGAAAGTTTTATTTTTCTCAATAATTACAATCACAGTGCTCTGTCAAACTCTCTCCCACCCCTTCCTGCTGGATGGGGGATCCCTTAATGGCACCTCATTTGAGTCACTAAAGTTTCTTTCTGTTATTAAAACAGTCCCATTTCAGTTCTTTAAGACTAAATAATGTACATTTTAACACTGTAATATCATATTTGATTCAAAACACTATTCCCCTTCTCCCCCTCTCCCCTACACCCAACAAACTTGTGGTTCAAAGACTTTGGGTTAGGGGAAAGCATAGATTGATCACAACTCCTCATTCCCCACCCTGCCCCCACCTTTCCTTTCCCTTCTCTTCCCTCCTGTTATTGGCCAGGAGGAGGGAGGGGGATAAAATACATCTTCTGTTTAAGAGCCCAAGCTGGAGATCCTCCTTCTTGGGTTGGTTGTAAGCAGTTTCCTAGCTTGCTGATTTCATTGTGGAAGATTGGTAGCCAGCTTCCTCCAGGCATTCCTCTAAAGGAGCAGACCCATGCTGTGGCAGTTCCCAGCAAAAGACAGCAGAGCCCAGTCTCCCCTAGAGTCTGTAGCTCGTACCTCTGGGTCTAGTGGGCTTAGGAAGGATCTATTTCCTGTACTTGTCAAGCACTGGAAACTTGAGGGAATGTCAGTATCTCCATCCAGCTGTCTGCCCCCTATGCCATCTCTTCCTTATATTTGTTCCCTTGTACCTGGAACATGGTCTCCGTGGTGACTAAGCAGAAATCAAACCAGAGATTAAAAAGTCAGTCTTCCTTTCATGTGGACATCTCCAAATTTGCAGGTGATTTTCCTGGCCCTTTCTTTCCTGGCTATGGAAATTGGGAGAACCTGTCCCTAAAAACTCTTCTCTTCCTCCCACTTCTAATATGGCCAAGGGATTGGGGGTGGGGTCCCGGTGCCAGATCTACTGAAATGTTGTCTCTGGGCAGGCTCCCCGAGGAGGTGGCTGGCCTCTACATTTGGCAATTCTCTGGACTTAAGAGAACAAACATGGGGGAACTTAGTACTTTTTGTTCCCAGCTGTGAAATTTAGTTATTTCCAGGGAAAAAGAAAAAAATCCCATTTTGTACCTCACAGCATTTTTTTTACAATAGTTTCCAAGTTTTTACTGTCCCATACAGCGCAGTTCTGAACATTCCTGTACAAGCCTTCTTGTGTACACATATGGGTGCTTGTGACAGAAGTTACCTGGAAGATGACCTGCTGAGTCACAAGGTCTGTACATTTTCAGTTTTAATAGATATTGCCACATTGCCTTCCAAAATGGCTGTACCAATTTACAACCCCACCAGCAGTATAAGAGATTATTTTCCCAAACCCTCATATTTGACATTAAAGACATTTTATTTTACAGGTGAAAAATAACATCTCATTTTAAATTCGCCCTTCCGTAATTTTCGGTAGACATCTTTTCATTGATTTTCTTGTTTGTTTCCTATTATAATGTTTGGCTTTTTATTTATGTGTATATGATAATTACTTCTGGAGAATGTCACTGCTTTGTCATAATATGCTTCTCTGCCCTCCCACCTCAATTATTAACAAAAAATAAACAAACCCATTGCCGTTGAGTCGATTCTGATTCATAGTGACCCTATAGGACAGAGTAGAACTGCCCCTATAGGGTTTCCAAGGAGAGGCTGGTGGATTCAAACTGCCGACCTTTTGGTCAGCAGCCATAGCTCTTAACCACTAGCACCACCCTTTGACCTAGTCAGAATCCTTCTAAAATTTAAATATTAATATAGCACATCTCTGCTTAAAATTTGGTGTTTCCAATCGCCTTCAAGATAAATTTCAGACTCCTTAACAGGGCATGCAAAATCCTTTAAGATGTATCTTCTGTATACTTACATAGCTCAATAATCACCATTCCCTGCCACATAGCCTATGTGTTCCATGCATATTGAACCATCCATGGCCAAGCAAATATTCCATCCCTTCTCATGCCTCAATACTTGGAATGAATCCCTAACTTTCTACTTCCTATTCCTCTTTAAGGACTTCAGTTATGCATCATCTCCTTTAATAACTCCTCTTTTATCTGATTCTTGTCCTCTGTGCAACTATAGTGCCCTCTATATACCCTTTTAATAATGGTTATCTAAGAATGTGTGATTACTTTGTGGGCAGGAGTTATAGCTTAATGATCCTTGATGTCCTCATGCTTAGCATAGTGCCTCACACATAGTATAACCTAATAAAAATTGTTTTGGATGAATGAATGAACCTAAGACATAGAAATTATAGTCGCATGTCCTAAGGTATCTCAAAGAAAACGTACATTTATTTGAAGAGAGTGAGGACAGAATATAATCACACCTTGAAGAGGGAAGTTGGTAAGTAGGGAAGGTAAAAGGACAGATCAAGAATGAGGTGTAGAATGGGCAAGGTTTAGTGATTCAAGAAATAAAAATCACTTTATGTGATGGGGTTTAACAATGGAATTTTCTCTCAGGATGTAAGTAAATAGGTATCAAACACCAAAGTAAGCACAGCAATTTATAGCGGAGGATTCACAAAAACGGGTGGCTGAAATCTGGTTAGACAGTTCTTAGACTCCTCATCCACATCAAGCTGATATAAATGGGTTAATGGTAGAAATTAAAAGAGAATTTCTAAAGAGGATTTTGGGGAAAACTGTTGCCGTACACTAACTTCTCCTACCCTCTCAGTGGAAGAGGGGTAGGTGGTGCCTGTCCTCCACCTCAAGCCTATGAGAAGGCCTTCACTGGAGCCACTCAGAGAGTTGAGGTACACACTGAACTGGTATCCTATTCCTACCTGAGAAATGCACAGGGTAAGACATCGCTTGATTAACTGCAGATAAAAGACACACAGGAGAAGAGGCTACATTGACTGACACGTTCTCCCAACATTTAGCAGGAAAAGACACATGGCTATTTCTCATGAACAGTGATGGGCCTCATATAAGAGAAAGCTGGGAGACGGTTGCCTGGAGGGACGAATAACATCAGCAGAGATAAGCTAAAGGTATTGTCTGATTTTTAGGGGCTGAAGTTGGAGTAAGTGACCAGACCAGCCAGAAGAGATCAAAGAAACTGCAAGTGGAAAACCCCAGCATGTCCCTAAAGAGGCTCTGGGAACACCACAAAAGAAAGCGTAAGCTTTAAACATCTGCCAGGTCCAGCAAAAAGCCACCAATCTAGTGAGGATTTTCCTTAACCTCTCTCTTTTCTTTATTTCTTATATTTCAACCAACCTGGTCAGAAATATTAGTTAACAAGATGGGAGTTGAAGACTAGAAAAGATGGTGGTGAAAGAAAAAACAAAACAAAACAACTATACCTTCCTTCCTCACTACAGACTTCCCCTGGCAACAGTCTGGAGCTTGGCATGGGGGAAGAAACCTTAAGTTGAGGGAATTTTGAACATGGAATTGAACATTTCAATTCTTAAGTTGAAATAATATTTTACAATTTAAGAATTATCACAAATGTGAATTTTCTGTAGAGACAGGAGAAGAAAAAGCCTCACCGAAAAAAAAAAAAAAATGGGTAGGAACAACGAGAGACAAAGTAAAATTGCTTCATGATTTCATTCTATGAGTCAGGCTTGTTCAGTGTGCTGATCGCATTTTACTTAGAGCCTGGTGAGCACTTCCAGTGCATCGGCACTACTTTAGGGCTCTGTGCCAGGGTAAACTATGTTAAATCAGTTCTATTATATTGTCTAGCTATGCAAATTCCTCTTGAATTTTTCCCTAGATATCAATGCTCAGGTTCTTCAAATTTTGACTCTGTCTTCTGGATATCTTTGGCCCAGTTTAATAAGTGAGAAGTTGCACATATGGTGTGGCTGACTTGGATAAACTAGAATAGATTTTAATACCCTCCCATTCTGGCCTCTTAGGTAGAATCAATACTATTGATCATGATGGCTGAGTTGGCCAGACAGCCACTATCTCAAGAAAAGGATCTTATCAGTTTGCTGGTGAAAACTCACATGGAGAAATGGGAATATTTTCAGAGAGGGATATAGTCTGTGCAGGCTAGGTTAGCAAATTCGTAGAAGAGGAGCGGTCACTTTACAATCTATCCTATTTGCAGCATTGTCTTCTCTGATATCAGGGTTATTCTGCAGTCAGTTGATTACAAGATTATTGACGATTCCCAAAAATAAAGGAAGATTTCTCTTTATCTGTAGGCTAGTATGTGTATCAGTTAGGGTTTAATTAAAGCAGAACCCTAAAGGGACAGCTTGGAACAAGACTCCGAAGTTTTTGCCACAAACTTCCTGTGGGACTTTCAGCAAGTTGTTTCATTTCTCTGTGCCTCATCTCTTTCCTCATCTTGAGACATTTGCATCCCCAGAGCTGATGACAGTGTCTAATACACTGTCAGTGCTCAAGGTTTGTTCAGTCATTCAGTCACCAATCAATTGCTCAATAAATCAATGGAAGGATTCTAATTTTTTTTTTTTTTGCCAGCTTTGATATTCTAGAGCCTATCACTTCCTCCCACTAATTTTAGAGTTAGATTTTTTCACTGATTTTGGTGATTTTTGTTAGGACTTGTACTAAAGGCAGAACTTATCAACCAGATCTATCAGCACAATGCTACTTTATACTCTTGAATTCCTTAACTTTGACTGATCGTGCAGACTATGTCAATTCTCAGCTTACCAGATCAATCTTATGCCAGCTGGGTCAAGAGCCAGTCTGGGGAAGCTCCCACCATTTGCCTATTATGTTTCTACTCTGAGGTAGTGAGACAAAGTCATAAAAGCCTACAGTCACAGATCCCCATAGATTTCTCTCAAGTTGGTCCTCTTGGCTGCTTTAAAATCATGTTATTCTCTTGTGATTCTACTCACCTTCCTTAGAGCAGCTCTGTCAAGATTCTGCTCCAGTATCTACACCCATCTGCCACTCACATGTCTTTAAGATGACCTTCCCTTCTCTACTCTCACTCCTTCCCTTACTTGTTTTCCTCATAATCCTACTTAAATTGGTTCTAACATCTTGCTAAAATGGTTTGCTTCTTCTCACTTTTCCTTTTTGCTTTGTCTCACTTGCTTTCTCAGCTTTATATGTCACATGAACACAGATGATTACCAAATCTGTGTCCCCAGATGTAGACTTACTTCTAATGTTGAATCTTGTCTTTTCAGATATCTGCCAGATATTTTGCCTGAAGGGTCTACCAGGTCCTCAAAATCAACATATGTGAAACTGAAGTGTTCAGCTTTTCTCTGGTTCTCCCATTTATGCAAATAGAATCACTATGCTTCACATCACTCAGCATTGAAAACTTGGAATCATTAGTGACTCTCCCTTTCCCCTGTCCTTTTACATTCAAACTGTTGCCAACTTAGGTTAAATTTGGCTTAACTTAGTTTGGTTCAGCTGGAAGGTAGACTGGGCCCACTGTGTTGTTGTATATGGAGCATAGAAGGAAGTGTGTCTAAATGGAGCCAGAGGTCGAGGGCTTGATCCAGCTGTAGAGAACAGGTTTCCCTGGAAGGGGTTCTACAGACCAATAAATTGTTATTGGGTATGGTAAACATAGGCTTATTAAGACCAGTCTTGATATTCAGAGTGCCTAGCTGGAAGGCACAATAAATTCAAGGGCAAAAATGATACTTGAAGTCAAACATATAGTAGTGAGAGCAAAACCATAGTCTTCCATCGTCAGGGGACTGCCATACTACCCAGGGGCCAGGGCTTCTCTGATGCACCTTTACCTTGTTCATATTCCCAAGGCACAGCAGGATACAAATGATCATATCTAGCTTTCAAGGTTTTCATTATTCTAGTACCAATATCCCTTTTATAGCTAACCATCCACACTCTCTAAATGGTACATTGCATTACTTCAGCACATACTACAGAATATAAACAAATAAAAATAATCAAGTAAGCCAGATAGTGATAGGTGCTATGATGAAAAATAAACCACGTTTAAGTGATGGAGAATGAGATGGGTTACAGTGTGTGTGCTACTTTAGACAGTGGTCGGGGAAGGCTACTCTCATAAGGTAACATTTAATAGGAGACCTGAAAGAAGCAAGGGAACGAGCTATAAAGACATCTAAGGGAAGGGCATTCCAGGCAGAGAGAAAAGCAATGCAGATGCTCTGAGGTGAATGCATGCTTGGTGTGCTCCAGGGACATAAGGCGGCTAAAGAGATGCAATAGAATGAGTGAGGGAAAACAGGACCAGGCCATGTAAAGCCTTTGAGATGTAATGATCACGAGTCCTAGTTTCTTAGAATGGTTCTGGCTTTTGCCTGATTTCCCAACAAAATTATTAATAGTGCCCTTTTCATGCCCTGTTTTTAATTTTTATCTGGACTTTCTAGTGGTTGTTGTTTTCCCGGTTGCATTTTTAATATTTTTTTCCAGTGCCCATCAAACTAATTACAACTCACGGAGACCTCATGTGTTTCAGAGTAGAATTGTGCTCCTTTTCAAAGGCTGATTTTTTTGAGAGTAGATACCCAGGCCTTTCTTCCAAGGTGCCTCTGGGTGGATTCAAACTTCCAACCTTTTAGTTAGCAGTGGAGCACTTAACCATTTGTGCCACCCAGGAACTCCAAATTTCTAGTTGCTCTTGATGAGAGCCTTAGTCTGCTCCAAGATTCTTCATCTTAGCAGGAATCAGAAGTCTTTGGGTATATTTGAGAAGTGAGGCTGACAGTCTATCCCAACAAAGTGGATGTGGAGTGTGGGAGAGAGTGAAGTGTCAAAACCGATTCTAAGTTATATTGACCAGAGCTACTAACGGGAAAGATGGAGCTGTCATTTACTGAGGTGAAGAAGATTAACGCTGTTTGGCCTTTCATAGCTCAATTCAAATGCATCCTGCTAAATGACCTTCCCTGAACATTCTGATTAAAATAATTATATCTCTGCCTACACGTGGTGCTTACTTTACGGTGCTTGGTAGTGATGATTTCATGCTATCTTTCAATGGGAATCCTTATATTGTAGTTTTCTTGTATTAAACATACCCCCACTCTCCCACCTACTATATGCATGATTTGTACAATTTATTCTCATCTCTGAAGTTTCCTCATCTGAAAAGTGGGGAAAATAATTTTCACTACTCAGTGTTGTTATAAATTTTGAATGAGACAGTTCATATAAAGCATCTGATAAGATTGCGGGGATACAGTAATGAATAAATGTGTTAGTTATAAAACATACAATGATTACCATTACTGCAATCTTCTTCATCTTGCATTCTAGAATATAATATACCGAGAACCCTTTGTCCATATTGTATGGCCATGTGTTCGGGTTAATTCTTAGCCCATTTTAGCCAGCTAAACTCACCCAGCAGCAGTGCACCTGCTGCCTCCTAGAACCACTGAGGCAATTGTTCAGGATTCCCGTTTTTCCTCCATCATCTACTTGTTCCCAGTATGTTTTCTTCCCTCCTCCATTTTATCTCTGTATCAGGCCTTCTATCAGACCAGGTATCAGATCTTAAATCCCAATCTGGGTTGCTGGTTTATCACCTAAAATTTTCTCCCCTATATAAGGATTTCAGTACTATTGTGTGACTTCTCAATGCAACTTTCCCAAAGTCTAATTCTCATTGCTGGACTTGTACATATTCCCCATCTTCTCAAAGCTGTGTATCGATATGTGTGTGAGTGTGAATGTGTGTGTGTGCACACATGTGCACCCTCATGCACGTGTGGATGTTTGTGGTAAGCGGTGTGGGAGGGAATTGCTCTCTATCCCACATGGGTTCTTGTAGATTTGGGTGCTCAGTAAACACTAGTTGAATGAATGAATTAGATCTACTAGCTTAGGATGAGAAACTGTATATATAACCCTTTGAGCTCAGTGCAGCCATGTCAGCCCTCCCTTGTTAAAATATACGTATCCTGAAAGTGGAGAAATTAAATGACTCACTGTTACCAATATAAAAAGAGTAATTCTGGGCCCTTTGTTCCTATTTAAAAGTCTATTTCTCTGTGATCTAGTATGTTTAAAATTATGATGTTGACTCCTAAAGCTTTGAAACAAAATGAAAGTTTTTATTGATGTCTCTTAAAGAGGCATCATAAGAGAAGTTTTGTGACATAATACACAGCAGAATTTCCCCCAAATCCTCTTCATTTATTTCTGTTCCCACTTGTCTTCTCCAGAACCATTTAGCTCAAGACTTGTTCCTCATCTCCCTTATTACTCATCTCTTTTATTGCTCCCCAAACTCTGTCCACTCCTCTACCCCAGTCTTCCTACCTTGCCTTTCTTGTAGAACTAAATGCAGCCCCTAACCTCTCCCAGTCAGTTATCGCCATGCTTTATCTTGGTTAGTACAGTACAAGGACCTAGTGGTTCCAAAAAGCTCCATATCTTTCTTAGAAAGGACTGGGGTGGAAATAGAGAGGTAAAATGAGAATATTTTAATATCTTCATCCCTATAGCACTTGGAAAGCACATCTAGCATTTTTATAGTCGAATGAAACCTAGACGCATAGCTTGGAAAACCTACTGAGTACTATAACAACCCAGAAGCAGTCACTGAATACTATAAAACTGTATTTAAAGGTTCACAATGAGAGATATGCAAAGTTCAATTTAATCTTAAATATTGATTGATTTAGACAGTGTTAATAACTTACATTTACATAATGTTCTTTGGTGATAAAGTGTAAGTTCTAAGATTATGTAAGATAATTCATTAATTCATTCAACAAAATTTAATTGAGCATTTGCTATGTGTTTAGTATCTGTAGATAAAAAAGACAATTGAGAATTGGTAATAGCCCTCAGGAAGTTGTTCATATGGCAACTAAAATTTTTTAGTATAATGTGTCAAGGGCAATAATTAAATACAGAAATAATACAGGGTGATTAACTCTTCTGGAAGTTTGGGGGTGTGCTGTTAAAGGCTTCATCCAGGTGATTACGCACCTGTAGATTTTTACAGGATAAAGGGGAGTTTGATCAGAAGACACAGTGGGGAGGAAATCCAGGCAGAGGACACAGGAAACACAGAGTCAAATTTGGAGACCAGCCTGTTTTATTTAAGGACCAGAAGGTAAGTGATATTTTGAGAATGTCAGATGGTATAATGGGGGAAGGTTGAACGGAAGGAGAGAAGGTAGAAGAAAGAGTTTGGTCTATAACTGAAAGAACTGTTTGCTACTTGAAGGAATTTGAACTTTATCATCTAGTCCATGGAGAGCTACAGCAACATAAGGATGTTTCCGTCATTAGGAGAGTGACAGGATCAGATTTATATTTTTGGAATTATTCTAGGGCAATCGTAAATGAATTGCATGAGGGGAAGTCAGTCAAATGAGTTAGAAAGTCATAGTAATAATTCAGAACAGAGATGCATATGAGCCATGTAGATGAAAGTACAATGACTGATATATAACAGGTGCTTAATAAGCGATAAGTTTCTCTTCTCATGTGACAGTTCTCTAGGTTAGTGATGGCAGATGTTATTATCACCATTCTACAGCTTGGGGAATTACTTTGCTAAGAGTTTAAGTGACAGGACCAAAGCTATTATTTTGTGCTTCTGCTCTCAAGTCCAGCATTCTTTCTGATGTCTAAGAGCTTTGAGGAAGAACAGGAGAATAGCAAGTTTTGAAATAAATAGAATATACATTTTTAGTAACTAATCTTCAAGGGCTCAAGTATGAATCAGATGCTTCCTTAATAAAGTCTAATCTCTAACATTCACTCATTCTATAAATACTGTTGAGAGTATATTATAATCAGGAATTGGGATGTACTAGAAGAGACAAAGGCCTTGTTCTAATTGACCTTAAAAACTGGTGGGTAAGACAATCAACAAGTAAAGAAATACATAAATTGTATAAGTAATGATAAAATAAAGCTATGTGGAAAACCATAACAAGGTTAAAGGATAGAAAATGATGAAGAGTCTATTATGAAGTAAGGTGCTCAGGAAGGACTTTTCTGAGGAAGTGACATTTGCGTTTATACTGGAACGATGTGAAGGGGCAAGATGTGAAGATGTGGAAAAGATCATTTCAGGGAGGCAGAAGGACCATCAAATATAAAGGACCTGAGGCAAATTATGTTGTGGGGTTGAATATCAGCAAGAGGGTGAATGTGGGGTGGGACTGAATGAATAAGAATCATATGATGCTTGAGAAAGAAGGAGGACACAGGAAGGAGTTTACATTTTAGGTAGGTAGGTAGTTGGTTTGTTTATTTATCCTCCTCCCTCCCCAAAGTGACAGAGTGATTAGTGACTCTATTTACTGAAAAGACTTGGGGGGAAGCTTCAAGGTAAAATCAAAACCTGATAAGGTTGAGATGCATATTGGAAACCCAAACAGAGATACTGAGGCACTTGGATGTGTGGAAAGTGGAGCTCAAGAAAGGGCAATGTTAGAAATAAAAATATAGGAGGCATCAGCCTTTTTAAAAAAAGCATTTCAAGTTGTGGAATCGGGTAAGACTAGGGAGTGAGTATATTTAAAGAAAAGAAGGCCAACGACCCTCTTTTACAAAATTTAGAGGTCAGGAAAAGGAGTTGCTGGCAGTTGAAACTGAGAGTCAGCTAATGAGGAAGAAGAACAAACAACAATTAAAAAAAAAAGAAGAAAGTGGTTTCCCAGATGCCAAGGAACTCAAGTTTTAAGAAAGAGAAATTAATTAACTATGTGAAATGCTCCCAAGAGGTCAAAGAGAATGAGGACTTGAATTGACCAATGGGTTTGGGAAGATGGAGGCCATTAATGACTTTCACAGATGTGGTCTTTGCAGAGTGTTGGGGATGAAGGCCAAATCGAAGTGGGCTAAGGGAAGAAGGAAAGTGCAGAAGTGAACACTGTGAGAATGTACACCTCTTCCCAGGAGCTTACCATATAGGGGAGCTGGGAAATGAGACAGTAGATAGAATGCTGGGGGTGGAGAGGGGGTGGTATTGAAAAATGAGAATTCAGACTATTTATATAATAATGAGAATGATCTAGTAGAGGTGAGGGTCATGTTGACAGAGAGAGTGGGCAGGGAAAGACTTATTAGATAAATTCATGTTGCTACAACAAAGGACTTAGGCTTGTAAGCAGCCACACTAAAGAGAAAACCAAAACTGGATATATGTTGCATACATACTATGTGTAGACATTCCACTAAGCACTTCCACGTGTACTACTCACATCACAACTCTATGGTGTAAGTACTATTATTATTTTTCCAATTTTATAGGTAAGGAAAGTGTGTCTTAGAGCGTTCCCATGACTTGTCCAAGATCACACCACTAGTGACTGAACCTGGTTTCAAACCTAGGACTGCCAACTCGTGCATTTAACTACTTTACTCTGATCTTGAGGACAGGAACCAGGACTTCTGTCCAGCTTAATGAGCAATAACTTTAGGTAAACAGAGATGATGATGTATTTCTTACTCGTTACAACTGTCCAAAAATATTTGGGGTACTTGAAGTTTTATTAAAAAGGAAGCTTTATTAAATATTCAATAAAAATTAAAAGTTCTTCAGTAATGATTTTACATCTCATACCTGTGGTTAATTCCAGGGCTAATACTAATTCTACAAGTTATTCCTGTAACCAGACTGTGCTTGAAAATTCAATGTAAAAGCCACTATATCCGAGAAAGTATCCTGATGAAACGTTCTTTGAGCATGTCCCATGCAGTAGATCTCTTACCATTTTGCCTGAGATTCCTCAATTCAGTTAAAAAAAAAACAAAAACAAAAAGCATTTCTATTGACTTACATTGTGCTAAATACCGTGCTAGTTGGTGGACATGTGTAGATGGACAAGGTAAAATTTCTGTCTCAAATGTTCAAAGCTAGATTCAGATTCAGGGTGGGTAGTGTCTTTTCTTGGGTGATCCTGTCAGAACAATTTAATTGCAGTCTTTTATGTCCCCACATCATTTATTCCTGGCACAAAACTATATTAAAGCCCTGGATTTGGGTAACACAGAGAAAGAAGCCAGACAACCTGTGACAGAAAACTTTTTTCCTGAAGGAAAGGAAGATGGATTGACTGATTTTATATCTCTTTCCAGATAGGATTTAAGAAAGTTTTCAGAGATACACAGAGTATGGGTTACATATAATTAAGCACAGAAATTATGGAAAAGGAAAAGAAGATGACTCAGGTCAAGATTAAGGACCAAATCCACCCCATAAATCCTGAATATTTGGCCAGAGGCAGGGACAAAATTCACGGACGCTCTCTAATTGGATAGAAATTGAATAATTAGATTACCCTGTCCTTTAAAAAAAAAAAAATCTGAGAAAGCTTTTAATACTTCTTTCCTGGATTCAAAATTAAAATATACCCATATTATTTAGGCTTTGCCTCAATTTCTCCTGTCAGGATAAATCAACCTCCTGGTGTCCGCTGAATGGAGCATAGATTCCTCTCATGAAGACCAGGTCAGCAGGCAGTATTCCTCTTACACCATTCACGTGTGCCCACCTGTCTGTTGGGCATATGTTCTCCTCTAGGGTGCAAAAATCTCCCAACATTAAGTTTTAATCGCATCTCCATAATTGTTGTTTAAACGTTGGCATTCATTTTATAAGCTGATTTTTCTGTGCTAATCAGTGTTCAATACAACTCAGACCAAACAAACAATAACAACAAGAAAACCAAACGTTTCCACATTTACAGCTGGTGACTAAAATAGTATCACAAATCACGACTGGCAGTCTAATTGCTTGAAGTTTAACAGAGGACCAAGGCTGACTTCCTCTCTTCACACAGCTTTCATCACTGTAAACAAAATCTACTCCGCTTGTTTTGGAATCGATTTGATTTGAGAAGACACTGGGGCTCTGTCAACAACCACAAACAAAATACAACTGCTCTGAATGGAATTGGGATTATGTTTTGAAGAGATTGCTTTTCTCCTTAAGGGAATTGGGGGAATGAAACTGGACAATTCTCTTCCCAGTGGCAAAATGTGGGAACCAGTTTTCAGAACCCCAAACGCTTTCACACAAATTCTTTGGGCAGTGATGAAGAGAAAAGTTCCAAATTCTCAAGAATGTGATTCATTAAGGCACAGGAGAGGTAGCTTTACTGGAGTGAAATGAGTTTGGGATTTGGAATCAGAGGGTTTGGTTCAAGGTTTGGGTCTACCCAAAACTATTATGTGATTTTGGACAACCCTATGTCTTTTCTAAATTTCAGGTTCCTCTGTAGCAGAAGCATGATAATAAATAATTCCCACTCTATAGAGTTGCTGTAAGAATTAAGTGAGAAAATACACTTGGGTGTTTTATAGATGATTAAGACTTAAATAACAAGTAAACATCATGCCTTAAAATATTGTGTTTCTGCACACATTTGCCGCATAATTCAGCTTTAGCCAATACTTCTTGAGACTTTTCTGAAGTACCTATTCCAACTTCTGATATAGGAAGAAATGGAGATTTGAATTCCATGGTTTAAAATAAATAGAAATTTCTGCTGTTGTTGGATCAAGATTTAATGTGCAATAAATTATGGATTTAGGGTCTTAGAGTTAGAGAAACTTGATCAGTATTAAACACAGGACCAATCCCAAAGATACTTAAGTGCTTTTCCTGTGTGGTTGACAGGGACCCGATTTTTAGAGAGTTCTTCCATTTCAGCATCTGGTCCTCTAATAATTACAGCGCTGGTCCTGCAACTGATCTTCCTTTATACCCAAGTGCATTATTGGATTTTAGCACCGATCCCGTACTGAGTCACAAGAATATCTGATACATTCCTGATTTGCCTAGTGTGGGTTAGAACTGGTCATCTTGATGAGCAGGCTTTGAAGATAAAAGGATGGAGCTTTATTTACAAATGGGAATATTGCCAAGATTGCTGCCCTGATTTTAAAACTGGCGTAAATCTCAGCTCAGACATTTACGGAGTGCCTTAAGGCTGCTAAAATGTGGCAACTCTTCTTAAGTAGGGTGGGGATTTACAGGGTAATTTCTTGACTTTTGCTTTCCAATTCAGCACGGTCTGCTTCCCGGAGACTCTTCCACAAAGTCTGTGGCATCTGTACTTATCTGTATATGGCTTTGTCCTGATTCTTTTTAAGGCAATTCTGGCAAGGCCAGACATGACATATGCTAACGCTCAGCTGCTAACCAAAAGGTCACTGGTTCGAACCCACCAGCTGCTGCGGGGGAAAGAAGAACTGTTGATTTGCTCCTGGAAAGATGACAGCCTAGGAAACCCTACAGGGCAGTTCTACACTGTCCCATAGGGTCTCTATGAGTCAGAATTGACTTGATGGCACACAACAATAACAACAATACCTCAGCAATATAAGCTCAGCAATATAAACTCTGCCTGCTCTGGAAAAGCAAGGTAAAAGCAGGAAGATCAGTTAAGAGGTGATTGCAACTATCTAATAATCTGTGTTAGAGATTCTCAAATTCTAACGTGCACATGAGTCAGAGACACTTGTCAAAATGTGGATTCTCATGAGGTGAGGGCACATGATACTGCATTTCCTGAAGCTCCAGGCAGTTCTGACACTGTTGGTTCATGCAACACACTTTTAGTAGCAAGGATCTATGGTCTATCCATACCTTGTTCCTACCTCCATGCCTCTCTCCTTTGGCTTGAGGCTTTCATGCAGTGGTTCTCTACCTGGGCTGCACCTTAGCTCCAACCGGAGAGTATTAAAAAATACTGATGTCTGACCCCATGTCCCAGAAATTCTAATTATTCTGGTGAAGGCCCAGACACTCATATATATATATATATATATATATATATATATTTTTTTTTTTTTTAATGCTCCCTAGGTGATTCTAGTGCACAGCCAGGGTTGACAGTTGTGGTATTGGTTTATTTGGCTTGATCTCAGCTCCACCCTTTGATGCTGCTTTCAGGTCTCTGTTGGCTCCATGCTTCCCAACTCAAAGACCAGTTACCCGATCCAAGCCACCCCAGGATCTGAGTACTGTGCTGAGGTCCTGACTTGTCCAGCAGAGGGCTGACCATAGATGGTCACTCTCTCTTTGGCTGGTGTCCCCAGCACTTGGTGCTCCCACAGCATCTTTGTTATTTTATTTTGCCATAATTTCCTTATATGTCTATGCAGAGGTGTAATTAGGGTATGGCAAGTATTGCACCAGCCCTAGGTGCATGGTGCCACGGAGCAGTGACTGTTAACCTGGTACGGCCTGTGGTGTATCTAGGAAAAACGGCACCTATGGCAAGCAATGAAATTGTGCCCGTATCCAACCATCTAATACTCCTCTTTTAGATAACTTTACCATAATATCGGCTTAAAAATATAAGTCAAGGTCGTTAATCTTTTAATTAACACATTACCGTGCTTGAGGAAGGACATTCAGCATTACAAGGTCAATAGAAACTGCTCAGTGGCGCCACGTGCCCAGGGCTGGTGCAATACCCTAGATACGCCACTGTGTCTAGGTCTCCTTCATTGGGCAACTCAAGAACAGGGATTGTGTGATAGGCATCTTTATTTCCCCAGACCCTTGTACAGTGCCTGGCATAGACTAGACAACCTGTATATATGTACAGAAAAGATGAAATGAATTGCTGCAGTATGTTTGGCGGACTCTCAGAAGATCTCCTTAAAATTCTTCAGTGAGGCATTCATGTATGAAATATGGGCAAAATTCATAGCTGCTGCCATTTCCCAAATGTGGGCAAGAAAAAACTGGTTGAAAAGAGCTCAGACTTAAGTACACATGAGTTAACAGTCTGACTTCTTACATATTCACATAGAACTGTCCTACTGAAAATTCCAGAGTGCTATCACTCAGATCATAATTTCTAACATTCATTTTTAAAGTTTACTATTACTAGGTACTTTTCAAAAATTGTGCGTGTGTGTATACACAGACATACATATCATATATCTACAGATGATATATTATATATGACATATTTAATCCCCACAATAACTATGCCTTAGTTACTTAGTACTGCTATAACAGAAATACCATAAGTGGATGGCTTTAACCCTTTCATGAATAAATTAAAAAAAAATTTTGGTGATGCCATGTATTTTCATTAATGGAATGGATGCTGAATCATTGTTGGTAGTTTTTTATTATTTGAAAAAATGGGCTGCCAATTTCCAGCGGCACATATCAGTTCCATGTTCCATGAAGCATATCACACATGTGGGACATATCAATCCCGTGGCACATCACACTTCCTAGTTACTCTTGAGCCATAAAATAGCTTACTCAACTTTCAAAAAATACACAGGAAATACTAAATACACATTGCACTTGCTGCACATAATTGTTATCAGTTTGATTTAGAAAGGACCATATAGGAACAATGTTCCATGAAGCATACCACACACACAGGACATACTGGTTCCATGGCCCAGGAGGTGCATGACAAACTGTTTTCACCCCCAAAATAACTCATTTACTTAAATATTTCTGAATGCCAGTAACTGTACCTTCCCAATAATACAAAGGAAATAGTAAACATACCTGCAAATCTTATCTTGCTGTACAGAAGCCAAAAGACACAAAAGTTTCACACAATAACTCCACTGGAAAGCATCCCTTCATACAAATGGGTCTCAGCATTCATTCAAATGTGGCACTGGCCAGTTTCCTTGCTTGTTAGGCAGTTGCAACAGTATCCACCATGACACCAGAATGTACTAAAGTGTCTCAAATGCCTACCAATAAACGTCCAGGGGCAGAAAATATAACAATGGCATGTTATCCCATGGTCCATGAAAAAGTTTACACACAGAAATTTATTCTCCCACATTTTAGGAGGCTAGAAGTCTGAATTCAGGGTGCCAGTTCTAGGGGAAGGCTTTCGTTTTCTGTCAGCTCTGGGGGAAGGTCCTTGTCTTCTTTCAACATCTGTGGACCTGGCATTCCTTGGAAGTCTCTATATGTCTTTCCATCAATCTTTCCCAATCTCTGCTTGGTCAGTTGCTTGTTTAATCTCTTTTATATCTCAAAAAGACGGACTCAAGATATACCCTAATCTGCCTTATTAACATAACAAACAACATAATTCTGCCTCATTAAAACCATAGGCAGAGATTAGGATTTACAACACATCACAAAATGGAGGATAATTACGTTAGATCACAAAATGGAGGACAATCACAGAATACTGGGAATCATGGCCTAGTCAAGTTGACACATATTTTGGGGGGACACAGTTTAATCCATGACATTCTACCCTTTGGCCCTTATAAGTCCTGGCCACATGTAAAACATTCACCCCATCATATCATCCCAAAAGTGTTAAATTGACTCCAAGTCCAAAGTCTCATCTCCTGAATCATCTATATCAAACTTAGGTGAGACTTTTGGCATATTCCATTATGGGGCCAAATTCCTGTTCATCTGAGAACTTGTGAAATCTATATCACAATTTATCTGCTTCCAAAGTACAATGGTAGAACAGACATAAGGTAAGCATTGCCATTACAAACGGGAGAAATTGGATGGAAAGAAGGGATAACAGGCACCAAGCAAATCCAAAACCCAGTAGAACACATTACACTACCACTCAAGGCTTGAAAATAATCCTTCGTTCTCTGAGACCATCTAGGCAATGGCCCTGACCTCCAAACTCTGGGTGTTGGCCATACTTTCTGGATTCTGGGTGGAGGCCCCTCAGCCCTGGGCTTTAGCTCCATCTTCCAGGCCCACTGGCACAGCAACTCTGCCCCCTTGGCTTTGAGCAGCCCCATTCTCCTAGTCCATCTGAGTGGCAGGCGACCCCACTCCCTCAGCTCCAGCAGTCCCTATTCTTCTGCCGCTTTGGCCTGATAGTCCCACTGCCTCTGCTTTGGGTGGCCCCATTCCCCTGGCACACCTTAATAGCAGACCCACACTCCAGAATTGAGGTAGTGAAGATGTGAATCTTTGAAACCTAGGAGGCTGTGAACCCACCCTTTTAGATCCAGGAAACTGTGGCCCCACCCTTTGAAACGCCAGAAGCCATGGTCCCACCTTTGAGACCAGGGCAGCTCTGCTTCCCGTGCTCCTTCCAACAGTTCTGCTGAACTCTGAGCTGCTCCAGGGATGGTTCTTTTCTTTTCTTGGAGGACAACAGATGTAGCTCCTTTGGTCAGTTTTCTGCCTATAGAATTCCAAGAGGCAGACTGCTTTTTCTCCTTTTATTCTTTCTATGTCCCCTTAAGTCTAAGCTGATGGGTTTTCTGCTGTGGTAGCTGGTTAACAGGCTTAACATCTTTAGCAAAAGATGCACCATGTCCTTCATGAAAGTTCTAGAACACATGTCCTTAGTTTGCACAACAAAATTTTCCAAATCTTTATAAGTTCTGTTTTCATTTTGCGCAGTTTATTTTTAAGTCTATCTCTTTCCTCTCACATTTTACTATAAGAGGCAAGGAGAAACCACACAGCTCCTTTAAGATCTTGCTTAGAAATCTCATTAACCAGATGTCCAAGTTTATCACTGACAAGTTCTATCTTCTATCAAACATTTGAACATAATTCAGACAAGTTTTTTGCCACTGCATAAAAAGCACTGTCTTTCTTCTATCATCCAATCACATGTTCATCATTTTCTTTTAAAGCCTCACCAGAGACATATTTAACATCCACATTTCTGGCAACATTCTTTCGCTGGTGCCATATGTATTCTCTAAGACGATACAGACTTTCTCTATAGCTCTCCTCGCTTTCCTCTGAGCCCTCACCAGAACTGCCTTTGACCTCCATAATTCCACCCACAGTCTCTTCAAGGCAATCTGGGGTACTATTAGACGCTTTAAAATTCTTCCAGCCTCTACCCATTACCCAATTCCAAAACCGCTTCCACATTTTAGGCATCTGTTAGAGCAGAACCTTAGTCTTCTGATATCAAATTCTGTCTTAGTTATCTAGTGCTGTTATAATAGAAATACCACAAGTGGATAGCTTTAACAAACAGAAATTTATTCTCTCACAGTTTAGGAGGCTAGAAGTCTGAATTCAAGGTGCCAGCTCCAGAGGAAGGTTTTCTCTCTCTGTCAGCTCTGGGGAAAGGTCCTCATCTCCTTTCAACATCTATGGGCCCCACATTCCTTGGAAGTCTCCATATGTCTTGGCATGAATCTCTCCCAATCTCTGCTTGCTTGCTTGCTTGTTTAATCTTTTATATCTCAAAAGAGGTGGACTCAAAATATACCATAATCCTGCCTCATTAATATAACAAACATAACCTAATCCTGCCTCATTAAAACCATAGGCAGAGGTTAGGATTTACAGCACACCACAAAAGGAGGATAATTACACCAGGTAACAAAATGGAGCACAACCACACAATACTGAGAATCATGGCCTAGCCAAGTTGACACATATTTTGGTGGCACACATTTCAATCCAAGAGAAACTATATGTAGTAAGTACTATTACAACTCTCATTTTTACTGATGAGGTAATACTGGAAGGAGAGGTTAATGAACTTGATATAGATCACATATTTAGTAAATGGCAAAACTCTGATTTAACCAAACAGTTTGGGTCCAGGGACCATGGTTGTATAATTTCCTGCACTACCTTGCCTGCCACAGATGCCCAATCAGTTCAGAAGCTAGTGGTGCTATCACCCTTATTCTAAAAACCTTTCCTTGGGTTTTTATTTTTCTTTGTTTGTTTTTTACTGGGTACATCTCATACTATCCTTATAATCAACTTATCTAAATTTTGAAATGTCACTGAATCCCTTAAATTATTCTCTCTTGTGTATTCACTCTCTCCTTATAATGTGGATCCTTCCTGTTGGCTCTGACTCATGGTGACCCCATGTACAACAGAACAAAATGTTGCCTATTATTACACCATCTTTACGATTAGTAGTTTGAGTCCGTTGTGCACACTGTGTATTTTAAGTGCCTTCTAACCTAGGGGGTTCACCTTCCAGCACTATATCAGAAAATACTCTGTTACTATCCATAGGGTTTTTGTTGGCTAATTTTTGGAATTAGATTGCCAGGCCATCCTTCCTAATCTTTCTTAGTCAAGAAGAAACCTGTCCGCCATTTGTAAACCCACTGGTATTTGAAATTCTGGTGGCATAGCTTCCAGCATCATCGCAACACACAAGCCTCCACAGTAGAACAAACTAACAGACATGTGAAAGCATTAGTCATTAGGGAAATGCAAATCAAAACCACAATGAGATACCACTTTACCCCAACTAGACTAGCTATGATCAGAAAACAGAAAACAAATGTTGGTGATGATGTGGAGTAATTGGAACCCTCGTTCATTGCTGGTTGGACTGTAAAATGGTACAATTGTTGAGGAAAACAGTTTGGAGGTTTCCTAAGTTCTTTTTTTTTTTTTTTTTTTTTGTACTTCAGGTGAAGGCTTACAGAACAAAGAGTTTCTCATGAAACAGTAGTACACATATTGTTTTGTGACATTGGTTAACAACCCCACAACATGTCAACCCTCTCCTTCTCAACTTTTTTTTTTTTTTGGTGAAAATATGCATAGCCAAAGATACACCATTTCAAAAATTTCTACATACACAGTTCAGTGACATTGACTACTCTCTTCCAATTGTACTGGTATTCTCACTTTAGATGAAGGCTTACAGAACAAAATAGTTTCTCATTTAACAGTTAGTACACATTTTGCCCTATGACAATGGTTAACAACCTCACAACACATCAAAACTATCCTTACTCGACCTTGGGTTCCCTATCACCAGCTTTCCTGTTCTCTTCTGCCTTTTGGCCTTTGTCTCTGGACTGCTGTGCCTCATTAGTCCCATTTGGTTTTATGGGGCTGTCCACTCCCCAGCTGAACAGTGAACCTCGGAAATGACTTCACCACTGAGCTAATAGGAGTGGTGATAAAGGGCATCCTTGTCTTGTTCCTGTTCTCAAGGGGAATGTTTTCAGCCTCTCTCCATTAAGAATGATGTTGGCCGAAGGTTTTGCATAGATGCCCTTTATCATGTTGAGAAATTTCCCTTATATACCTATTTTATTCAGAGTTTTTATCAGGAATGGGTGTTGGACTTTGTCAAATGCCTTTTCTGTGTCAATTGAGATGATCATGTGATTCTTTTCTTTCCTTTTATATACATGGTGGATTACGTTGATTGATTTTCTAATGTTGAACCATCCTTGCATACCTGGTATGAATCCTACTTGGTCGTGGTGTATTATTTTTTTGATATGATGCTGAATTCTATTGGCTAGAATTTTGTTCAGAATTTTTGCATCTATATTCATGAGAGATATTGGTCTGTAATTTTCCTTTATTGTGACATCTTTGCCTGGTTTTGGTATCAGCGTTATGCTGGCTTTGTAGAATGAATCTGTAAGTGTTGCTTCCTTCTCTATGCTCTGAAATAGCTTGAGTAGTACTGGTACAAGCTCTTCTGTAAATGTTTTGTAGAATTCTCCAGTGAAGCCATCTGGGCCAGGGCTTTTTTTGGTTGGGAGTTTCTTTATTACCTTTTCAATCTCTTGTTATGGGTCCGTTCAGATTTTCAACATCACTTTGTTGTAGTTTGGGTAGGTAGTTTGTTTCTAGAAATTTATCTTTTTCAATTGGGTCTGTTGTAATGTCCCCCATTTCATTTCTTATTTGGGTTATTTGTGTCCTCTCCTGTGTTTCTTTTGTCAGTTTGGCCAGTGGTTTGCCGATTTTCTTGATTCTTTCAAAGAATCAACTTTTGGTTTTGCTGATTCTTTCTATTGTTTTTCTGTTCTCTATTTCATTTATTTCTACTCTGATCTTTATTATTTCCTTCCTTCTGATGGCTATGGATTTTTTTTTTTCCTGTTCTCTTTCTATTTTTTTGAGTTCTGTAGTTAATGTTTTGATTTTGTCCCTTTATTTGTTTTTGATGTGTGTCTATTGCTATAAATTTTCCTCTGAGGACTGTCTTTGCTGTGTCCCAAAGGTTTTGGTATGATGTGTTTTCATTCTCATTTGATTCAAGGAATTTATTGATTCCATCTCTGATTTCTTCTATTACCCACTGATGTGTAAGCAGGGTATTATTCAGTTTCCATGTAATTGATTTTGTTTCCTTGCTCTTTCTGTTGTTAATTTCTACCTTGATGGCATTGTGGTCAGAGAAGATACTTTGAGTTATTTCAACGTTTTGGATGTTGTTGATGATTGCTCTGTGGCCTAAGATGTGGTCTATTCTGGAGAACGTTCCATGTGTGTTGGAAAAGAATGTGTACTTTGCAGCAGTTGGATGGAGTGTTCTATATGCGTCTATGAGGTAAAGTTGGCTCATTGTGCCCTTTAGGTCTTCTGCATCTTTGTTGAGTTTCTTCTTAGTTGTTCTGTCCTTTACTGAGAGTGGTGTGTTGAAGTCTCCTACTATTATTGTGGAACTGTCAATTTCTCTTTTCAGTGTTGTTAGAGAATGTTTTATGTATTTTGGAGCCCTGTCATTGGGTGCGTAGATGTTTATTATGGTTATGTATTCATGATGGATAGTCCCCTTTGTTATTATATACTGTCCTTCTTTGTCTTTTATGGTGGATTTTGTTTTAAAGTTTATTTTATCTGAGATTAGTATTGCCACTCATGCTCTTTTTTGGTAGTTGTTAACTTGATATATACTTTTCCTACCTTTGACTTTTAATAAATTCACATCTTTGTTTCTAAGGTGTGTCTCTTGTAGACAGCATATTGATGGATCCTGTTTTCTTATCCATTCACTCACTCTCTGTCTCTTTATGGTTGCATTGAGTCCATTTACATTCAGGTAATTACTGATAGGTGTGAATTTGTTGCTGTCATTTTGTAGTGCTTTTTTTTTTTGTGGTGATGACGTTTTCTTTGTTCTTACTCTCCTGTGCTGAGCTACTTTTGTTTGTGGATTTTTTTTCATTTCTTTTGTTTTTGTAGGTTGTGTTTTTGCTGAGACTTTATGTTTTTCCTCTTTTTTTTATGAGTATGTTTGTTAACTTTCTTTGTGGTTACCATGAATTTTACCCTTATCTTTCTAAGTTTGAAGCAGTCTACAATTACTTGGTATTGCCTTGCCTTCCTCTCCATTAGAAGGTTCTATACCTATGCCATTTATTCCCTCTTTTATTGTTTTGATGTTGTTGTCACTTACTGATTAACTGCTATGATTCCCTGTTGTATTTCTTTTGGTTTTGGATAGTCCTTGAGAGTTCACTTCCTAGACTGGTATCTGGCTGATACGATCCTGCATCCTAGATTCTGCCTGTGAGCTGAAGCTGTTTGTCCTCAGATTGAAGAACTCCCTTTAATAATTCTTGTAAGTTTGGTTTGACTTTTACATATTCCCTTAATTTCTGTTTATCTGGAAATGATCTAATTTCACCATCAAATTTGAATGAGAGTTTTCAGGATATATTATTCTTGGCTGGCAATTTTTTTCTTTCAATATTTTATATATGTCATCCCATTGCCTTCTTGCCTGCATGGTTTCTGCCGAATATTCTCAGCTTAGTCTTATTGTTTCTCCTCTGTACGTGACCTCTTGTTTTTCACGAGCTGCTGTCAGGATTCTTTGTTTGTCTTTGATTTTGGCGAGTGTGATTATGCTATGCCGTGGTGATTTTCTTTTGGGGTCTATCCTATGTGGGGTTCGTTGAGCTTCTTGGATGGCCAGCTTTTCATCTTTCATGATATTAGGGAAGTTTTCTCTCAGCAGTTTTTCAATGATCCTCTGTGTTTTCTGTTTTCTCCCCCTGTTGTGGAACTCCAATCACTCGAAAATTTTTGCTTTTGATTGTATCACACATAACTCTCAGGGTCTCTTCATTTTTCTTTGTTCTTTTTTTCTGAGTTTTCCTGAAGCAGAGTTGTATCCAAGTGTTTGTCTTCAATTTCACTGATCCTGTCTTCTATCATTTCAAATCTTCTCAACCCTTATATGATACCATCCATTTCTGAAATCTGGTTGTTTATCTTTTGGATTTCTAATTGTTGTTTTTGTATAATTTCTAGTCGTGAATTTATTTTGGCAATTTGTTCCTGCATTATTTTCATGAATTCTTCCAATTTTTTTGTCTGTATTTTCCATGAATTTGTCTATTTTTTCCACATTTTTGTCTGCTTTTTGCTTCAGCTCTTGGAGAATTCTGAGTATTAGAGATTTGAATTCCCTATCAGATAGTTCTAGTGAATTTTCTTCCACTGAAAAGTCATCTGGTGTTTTATTTTGGACGCCTACTGGAACCATCCTGTCCTGTTTTTATAAATGTTTTGATATTGTCTGCTGTCTTCGGGGCATTCAGTAGTTATTTTTCTTGTTTATTGATTGTAGATTTGTTTATTTCGTCCCTTGTTTTTTTTTAAATTTGGCTATGTCTGAGCAGGAGGGCTGTGTGTTCTTTGTTGTTTGCTCATCTGTGGGCACAATACTTTTTCCCTCCTTCTCCAATTGGCATGGTCAGTCACTCAGATATGGTAGGGCAGGGCAGGTCTAGCTGAAGAGGAGTTATTGCGACGGCTTGTTTGTGCACTTAATGCAGTCACCAGGGCGGGTCGGTAAACAGTGCAGGGCAGGTTCCAGTAGGCCGTGCCTGTGCTGCTTGGTGGTGAGATGTTAAGTGCACGGTTCAGGTAGGCAGGATGTAGCAGGGAGATTGTTATGTGTGGAGCTAAGATGGATATGGGAGAGAGGAGAGAGAAACAGGAGCCAAAAACATACAAACAAACAAAAAAGAATGCTAGGGGAGCTTGCTGTTGGAGTGAAGAGATGAGAGACTACAAAATGGAGAAAAACAAAAAGGGGAACAGGAAGAAAGAAAAAGAAAAGAAATGAGAAGAATGAATAAATAAAAATCGGAAAGGGAAAAGAACAACAAAGTTCTCAGGGATCCCACCAGTGCGGCTATGAGGTATGGGGAAGTTGTTCTCAGGTGTTGCAGTACAGCCTGGCTAGAAAGCATAGACGTATACAACATCAGGTATTCAGGGAAGGTAAAGAGAAAGAAGATATACAGAGATGACAAACTGAGTAATGAAGAAAGACAAAAAGGGAAAAAGAGGGAAAAGAAAACAAAACTAATTAAAAAAAAAAAAAAAGAACAAGAAAAGCCCCCAAAAAACAGAAAAAAAAGGAAATGAAAAAAAAAACAACAGAAAAAGAAATGCCCTCAGGGATCCTTCTGCTCGTCTGTGCAAGCTGAGGGGGTAGGTTCCAAGCCACACAGCACCGCCTGGCCAGAAGGGCTCCCTCAAGAAAAGGAAAAGAAAACAAACAAACAATTCAAAACAAAGAAATGAACAAAAGCCCCGGGATCCCACCAGTGCGGCAGCCCAGACCAGGAAGCAGCTCCACACTCGAACGGAGCTCCACAGCCCCTCAGGAAGAAGCAAAGATGGCACACGGAGCCAGGTATTTGAGCGAAAGGATCGGGAGGTGGTGAGAAGTAAGGAAGAAATCAAAAGAAGTGGAAAAAAAGCAACACCAGCAGCCAACAAACAGCACTCCGAGAGCCAGCCTGTTTGGGTGGGTGGAATCCAAGCAGCCAGTGTTTCCCGGACAAGAGATTGTGGCCACAGGAAGCAGAGGAGGCCGAGTTGGGGTGAGGAAGGGGGGGGTAGGAAAGCATATATCACAAATTACTGGTTGTTTTGTCTTCCGCTGGAAGCTCCACGAAGCTGCTTCCTCATACCCCCTGTTTGCTGGTCTCCGATAGGAGTCCAAGATGGTGGATCCACGCTGCCTTAGCTGGTAGGGGACCTCTGCATGAATCTCTCCTTGCTCTCTATTCTCTGTCAGTTTTCTCACTCCATTGGTGCTTGGCTGAGTTCTTTATCTCTTCATTTGATGTTTTAGGGTTTCAGGATTGTTGTCTTCTCTGTTTGGCTTAGTTTTTCAGATCTTTGCTATGGAGGGACAGCGTGGTGCTTCTGCCTAGAGCGCCATTTTGCCAGAAGTCCTAAGCACTTTTTATTCTAAGTTCTACAAACCTGTATCAGTTGTCTAAATGCTGATATTGATCCTTCAAAGCCACTTTTTTTCCCCACTACAATATCTAATTTTCTTACCAAAGCCTCCCTGAACTCTGTGCAAACCACCTCTTGATTCTCTCCTCCAGGTGATGAGCTGCTGCTGGAGGAGGCAGAGACCATGGGGACCAGGGCTTTTTCCTCCTTTCCATCAGTCTCATTAGGTCCACATTTTGCTCAACTGACAAGTCCTCAAGACTGTGTCTTCTCCTTTTCTACTTCTGGAAGTTTCTAGGGGGTATTTAATGATTTTTCAAGCATCTCATTCTTTCCAGTTGATTCTCCCCTTGTCTTCCTGCCTGGCACACGCAGCACACAGACCCACACATCTTTGAGAAGCAGATATTCATCGCAGCCTGTTATCTGAGTGGAAACAGATGCTCACTGCAGAAATCAGCTTCAGATTGATACATGGAGAATAATCATCCTTCCAAAGACAGACTCCCCACAGTGAGAGAGACAAGTATGTCTGGACTAGAGCATAATAAATGAAAATGAAGCATGCAGCAGAGAAGGAGCCACACATTGAAGGGACACCTAGGTGTATAAGCACTTCAAGTAACTTAAAAATCTTCTAGCTCAGCCTTCTTGGTTTACAGATGAGGAGACTGAGGTCCAGAGAGTTGAGCTAATTTGCTCAAGTGGAAAAAATTAGCTGTTGCAGGGGTAGAAATCTGCTTTCCAGATCCATGTGGAGATCAGCCACAAAATGCTGACAGGCTCCTATGACATGCCTGACTGTCTGCTGTCTGGTTGAACGTTGACTATCCCATCCATAATCTCTCTCTCTCTCACACACATACACAGATTCTGTCTCTCTCTCACACATACACATTCTTTCTCTCTCTCTAAATTTAAACTTGTAAGAAAAAATAAAAGTGTGGTTACATCCTTACTACACATACCTAATAGAAGATTTTAGAAGCTATTTCTGCTTTTATTCCTGATTCACAAATAAGGGTAATCCTGAGTATTTGATCATCAGTCCTTTTACCGGTCAAATTTTTCTTCTTGGCCTTGGGCTAATTTTCAACTGGCATCAGGCTTTCAATTGTAAGAAGTGGGGCAAGGTAGTATTGAAATAGCCACAGTTAGAGGACACGATCTTTAAGGGGCAATAGAGAGCAAAGAAGTCATCTCTGTAACCACCTGACAACAGCGGACTTTTTTTTTTTTGGATTATTGTATGTAACAAATAAGCAAAACATGGAAGTGAGAGTGTGGGTCTGCACTGAGAGGTGCTCAATCTCTAACCACATAAGATTAGACGCTTTCTCCCCCACCTCATCCTAGACCTATGAGCTATGGAACTTTTATGAGTACATTGTGGACAATGCCATCTTTAAAAAATATATTTACTAAATGCCTACAATGTATCAGGCACTGCTCTAGATGCCTGAACCCCCTTCCCAAAAGCGTAATCAAGAAAGATATAGTCCCACTTCACATTTTGCTTATAATTCAACAAATGAGAAGCAGCTCTCAGCCTCTCTGAGGTTTTAAGAGATTATCCTGGCTGGTGAGTCATCCAACTCAGGAAAATAGTAAGATTTAAAAGTCAGTGTCATCACTAGGGGAGTGTGGGGGGTGCACACCACACCGGGTGACACTGTTAAAGGGGGTGACATCAAAATGACTGTTTACAAAATTTCTGTGCAGTGTTTCAGCAGAAATTTATTTTTGTTCATAAAACATCTCTGTAGTTAGTTAAAACAACAAAAAAACATTTTTTTTCATAAGCCCAGCTTATATGTATCAATATACTATAAGGCTAAAACTCTATGCCAATTTACTTTTTGAACCTTTTAATGTCCCCTAGTCAGAGCCGTCATTATTACCCAATTACAATGAGGCTTCAAATCACGTGGTTTTGTCTGCACATGCCACAAGCATGGGCTGTTGTTTTTGTTGCTGCCTATGTTTTTATAGTCACTGATTTTGTCAAATTTTCTGTTGTTTTAGCTACAGTATTGTGGTAATTAGTATTTGTGAACCTCTACCAATAATTTTTTTTGAGAATGAAGTAGTAATTAAAGGAAAAGAAGGAGTGATATACAGGAATTATGATACGAGTAACATTAGTAGAAAAAACATTACTGAGGATTCTGTATGGTCTACTACAGGAAAAGGTCCATGGGGGTGGGTGACACCATGAGTTACTGCATTGGGTGACACCAACCCTAGTGATGCCACTGTTCAAAGTTGTAGAATATATGAAATAGCTGAGTTGAATTCTTACATAATTCTTTTCCTGTTAACTATATTCTTATACTATATTCTGACCAATCCCCATCCTCCTCCCTTTTTTTTTCTGATCTAGTGAAGTGCCCCTCTCTGTGTTCCTGACCCTGCCTGCCAGGACCTCAATATCCCCTGTTACCATAGCTGATGCCATTCACATGCAAAGCTACCTTTTGTTACCCATCTCTGGCTTCTCTGAACAGAGCACTCTTTCTTCTGGACTTGATATCCTTCTCTTAACTGTAGTAAATTTTGTCCTTTTCCTCCCTTAACCCCTGCCCTATCCTGTGGACATGTCTAACTCATAATCCTATACTCCTTCCAGTGTAGCAAACCTACCACTACACATTGCTAGCTAGGTAGGTTGCACTTTGCTTGCCTAGGTGTGATCATTAAGGTTGTATGTCAACTTGGCTGGGCCATGATTCTCAGTGGTCTGGCAGTTGTATAATGATGTGATCACCTCCATGATGAGATGTGATATAATGTGATCACCTCCATGATAAGATCTGCTGTGAGTAAGTAATCAGTTGAAAGAGTGTTTCCTTGTGGGTGTGGCATGCATCCAACGTAAGTGGACTTTCTAGAAAGGCTTGTGGGCATTTGCTCACACTGGATCCTGCAGCTGGCTCCTGCTCATCTGACTTCCAGTTCTTGGGACTTGAACTAGCAGCTTAGCTTACCTGTAGTCTTATTTGTTGATCTTGGGATTCGTCAGTGTTTGCAGCCTGTGAGCCAGAGTCCTGTTGTCTGACTTATCAACGTTGAGTCAGCCAGCCCCTATGGCTACGTGAATCAGGGGAAGCCTCCAGTTTGACCCACAGACCTGGAACATTCCAGCCTTGACAACCAAGTGAATCATTTCCTTAATATAAATCTCTTTCTATATATATTTCTATGCTTTACTGGTTTTGCTTCTCTAGAGAAGCCAGCCTAAGACACTAGGCATGCAACTTGACCTCCATCCTGATTCACTGGTTTTAACTCCTCTCTGTCCAGTCTAGTGTCCATACTCTATAAGATTGATTCTAGCTCCAATCTTGGCTCCTCCCAGGGCAAGCCCTGGGACCAAATCCTATGTCTGCTTAGAACATTTGGAAAGCCCACACCTGTAGAGATAATTGGCAATTTACTTTCTTTTTAAAAAAAAATTTATTGTGGTGAAAATACACATAACAAAACACATGTCCTATCAACAATGTTTACCTGTATGATTCATTAATACTGATTACATTTCTCAAGTTGTACGACTATTCTCACCATCCTTTTCCAAGTCATTCCACCACCATTAACATAAACTCAATGCCTCCCAAGCAAAACTCCCCTTTTTTTCCTCCCCCTCCATTCACTGTAACTACTAATAATCTTTGGTTTCTATATATTTTTTCATTTCATATGTGAGACTATATAATATTTATCCTTTTGCGACTGACTTATATCACTCATCATGATGTTTTCAAGGTTCATTTGTGTTGTGGCATACACTGGGACTTCATTTTCCTTTACGGCTGAGTAGTATTCCATTGTGTGTATATATTACGTTTTGTTTATCCATTCATCTGTTTAAGGACATTTTGGTTGTTTCCACCTTTTGGCTATTGTAAAAGTGCTGCCCTGAACATTGTGGCACAGGCTTCTGTTTGCATTCCTGCCTTCACTTCTTCTGGGTATAACATAGGTTGGGTCATATGGTAGTTCTATGTTCAACTTTTGGAGAAATTTCACACTGTTTTCCACAGTGGCTTTACCATTTTACAGTTCTAGCAGCAAGGGATGAGGGGTTCTAACTGGCAATTTCTGACTTCCAAAGTAAACCAAAATGTCAAACTTTTGGCCAAATTCCCTCAGTGACATAAAATGCACTATAACTCAAAAGATTATTTTCATTTATTTATCTTAAACCATCAATAATGACAATAATAAAATACTTTCAAACTAGTTAGACTAAGGGTTGTCTATGTGGATGGAAAAAATTGCAATTATGAATTTTATTCTGACTAACTCTAAAACAAAGAAAAGCGGTCATTAGTGGAAACAGTGATGCACTTTCAATATGTATTAGGCATCAAAGAGGTCAGATAATTTGCCTTGGACAATCATAATATCTTAGAATATGAGAGTTGGAATAGACCTTGTACATCTTGTAACGAGATTTCCCTCATACCTAGAACATTCTTGATGGCATGTAAGGATCTACTACCAGCAAATGCAAATGCCATGTGGCTGTTCTGTCTGGTACAAGTGTCTCAAAATTGGAAAAACTATTTAAATCTACTTATATTCACATCAATGACAAGAAGGAAAATGGCTTTTCCAACATACTTCTATAGCTTTTTTGAGAGCAGGTTAAAGTTCAGATTTTCAGATAGAAATACTAATTCCCATGGCAATTTCTATATATAATTCCTCTTTTAGGATAATTATAACTATATAAGCCTGCTATATGCCAGACACTACATTTTTTCTAACCCTCACAACAACACTATGAAATATTAACAACTCCATTTTATAAATGAGAAAACAGATGAACCAGCAGGCTTGAGAACCGTGTTGAGGACTATGCAGCTAACATATAGAAAAAATCTGGATTTGAACCCAGAAATGCTTGACTCCAGGTCTATGGTCTTTTCAAGAAACCATGTTGCCTCCTGTCTTATTCTAATCACAGAAAATAATTTTTATAGATTACTTCTGATTCCAACTTAGATGATAACTTTTATCAGCCAGGCAATATATGATATATTTTGCATACTATTTTGTTTCAAAATAGACTGCTATTTTTTTGGTGATTAACAAAAAGAAATAATTGCATTTGTGTCAGCCTGAAAGAGTAGCACGATCACTAATATAATAAAATGAGGTATCCAGGAAGGCAGGGCCAAGATGATGCAGTAGTCAGATGCTTCCGGTGGACCCTTTTACAACAAAGACCCAAAAAAACAAGTGATTCGATTATACAGGGCAACCTGGGAGCCCTGGACATCAAAGGCAGAGTTGAGGAACTGGACTGAGTGGCAAAGGGAGTCAGAGACGGTTCACAAACAGTGAGGACTTGCCAGATCTGACCCAGTGAGAGCCTGAGCCCTTCAGGCTTGATCAGCTTGGGGGTGAGTGGTGAGACAGGCAAGCAGCCGTGCTCGGGAGGCGTGTTTTCCACACCAGGAGAGACCCAGCACCAGAGACTCTACACGGCTACCCAGAACCAGTGAGAAGCAGCCCTCCATGAAAGATAAGTACTTGGGTACGGCGTACTGCGTGGATCAAAAACACCCCCCTTAGGGAAAAAACTCTCTCCCATTTACCTCCCTGCTCCCTGCTCTGCACTGGATCCCAGACCAGCTTCAGCAACTGCTGACTCCCCGGGCTGGAAGCAGGATCCCTCACAGGCCCAGACCCATTCTCACTTCCTTGGAGAGTGAACAAATTAACAAACCAGGGGAAAAATAAACTGCCGGCTCCCATAAGCCAGGAAACCAGAGTAGGCACAGCTCCTTCGCCTAGGCACAGGCAGAAGGGATCCATGGACTTTGAGTGCCTTTCCCACTGCATAGACTTGTGTGGGCCCATCTTAACAAACAGAGTAGGCCCTCATTACCTGAGTACAACAGGGTATATACCGGAACACTAACTTCAACTGTTTCAGCTGCGAAGTGGCAGGTTCTTCACATTTGACACTGCTCTGCCCATTAAGCAGGGTCTTCACCTACCCACATCAGGAGCCTGAGGACTGGTGGCTCAACCAATACCACCTAGCCACCTGTGAGAGGGGCCAATGAATAAGAGGTGCCCCCCCAATCCTTACAGCCAACAGCATTAGGTGCTCATAGGCCGCAGGCAAAACCCACCCACCTATGCGCTCTAGGGAACAGGGACATGCCTTCCTCCTGGATACTCGGGGTGGCTGTGAGCCCCCTGCCTTGCTCAAAGTGTGTCCCCCTGCTTCTGACAGTTGCCTGTGCCTACACCAATCACCCATGCCTATCTAGGACTGTAAGTGAGAACCTACACCATACACTTGGTGGCTATCTACCTGGGCACCAGAGTTGAATCCAGACAGGAGCAGTGGGCAGACTCCTGAGCTCACATGCCTAGAAACAGATCTAACCACCTGGTGAAAGGACATTAGAGCTTCAAAGTTGCCAATAATCAAACTAGCTCATACAAGCAGCCTATTTGGGTATATTAATACAAAACAAGAAGCTAGGACACAGTAAGCAAACATAAAATAAATAAATATAAAAACTTATTGATGGCTCAGAGACAACAGTCCATACCAAATCACATAAAGAGGCAATCCATGATGGAGTCAAAGCTCCCAAGACAAAGAATTGAGAAATTTTACAGAGAAGGAAATTTTCTTGGAATTACTGGAGGCAGAATACAAAAGATTAATATACAGAACTCTTCAAGAAATTAGGAAGGAAATTAAGCAAAACACAGAACACGCAATAGAGGAAATTAAAAGGATTAGAGAAGAGCATAATGACAAATTTAACAGGCTGCAAGAATTCATAGAGAGATGGCAATCAGAAATCCAGAAGATTAACAATAAAATTTCAGAATTAGACAACTCAACAGAAAGTCATAGGAGCAGAATTGAGGCAATGGAAACCAGAATCAGTGAGATTGAAGATGTAGCACTTGATACCAACTTATTTGAGGAAAAATCAGATAAAAGGATTAAAAAAAATGAAGAAACCCTAAGAATTATGTGAGACTCTATCAAGAGGAACAACCTACGAGTGATTGGAGTACCAGAACGGGTGGGTGGGGTGGATAACAGAAAATACAGAGAGAATTGTTGAAAATTTGTTGGCAGAAAACTTCACTGATAATGTGAAAGATGAGAAGATATCTACCCAAGATGCTCATCAAACCCCACATAAGGTAGATCCCAAAAGAAAGTCAGCAAGACATATTATAATCAGACTTGCCAAAACCAAAGAAAAAGAGAATTTTAAGATCGACTATGGATAAACGAAAAGTCATCTACAAAGGAAAGTGAATAAGAATAAGCTTGGACTACTCAGTGGAAACCAGGCAGGCAAGTAGGCAATGGGATGACATATATAACGCATGAAGGAAAAAACTGCCAGCCAAAAATTATATATCCAGCAAAACTGTCTCTCAAATATGATGGCAAAATTAGGGCATTTCCAGATTAAGAGAAGTTTAGGGAATTTGCAAAAACCAAACAAAAATTACAAGAAATACTAAAGGGAATCCTCTGGTTAGAAAATCAGTAACATCAGATAACAACCCAAGAACAGAACACAGGATGGAGCAACCAGATATCAACCCAGATAGGGAAGACACAAAAGTAAATCAAAGCTAAAACACTGAAAATAAGGAAACAGATGTCAATATGTAAAAGATGACAACATTAAAACAAAAAGAAGGACTTCAAAAATGTATATATTGATTTTTCATATGGAAAGGAAGTCAAGGTGATATAAATAAATAAAAGGCTGGTATAAACTTAGAAAAATAGGGGTAAATATTAAGGTAACCACAAAGGAAACTAACAATCCTACAAGTCAAAATAAAAAAACTAGAAAAATATAAAGACTCAGCAAACACAAAATCAACAACAATGAAAAAGATGAAAAGAAAATACTTAAAGAAAAAGAACTCAGCACAGAATATTAAGTAGAACGAAGAAACTGTGAACAACACACAAAAAAAGACATCAAAATGACAGCACTAAATTCATACCTATCAATAATTATGCTGAATGTAAATGGACTAAACGCACCAATAAAGAGACAGAGACTGGCAGATGGGATTAAAAAAACACAATCCATCTACATGCTGCCTACAAGAAACACGCCTCAGGCTTAAAGACACAAACAAACTAAAACTCAAAGGATGGAAAAAAATATATCAAGCTAACAACACTCAAAAAAGAGCAGGAGTGGCAATATTAATCTCTGACAAAATAGACTTTAAAGTAAAATCCACCACAAAGGATAAGGAAGGACATTACATAATGATTAAAGGATCAATATACCAGGAGGACATAACTATAATAAATATACACACACCCAGTGACAGGGCTCCAAAATACATAAAACAAACTCTAACGGCACTGAGAGATAGACTGCTCCACAATATTTGTAGGAGACTTCAACACACCACTTTCCGTGAAGGACAGAATATCCAGAAGAAGCTCAACAAAGACAAGGAAGAGCTAAATGCTACAATCAACCAACTTGATCTCATAGACATATACCGAACACTGCACCCAAGAGCAGCCAAGTATACTTTCTTTTCCAACACACATGGAACATTCTCCAGAACAGACCACACATTAGGCCGTAAAGCAAGCCTTAACAAAATTCAAAGCATCAAAATATTACAAAGCATCTTTTCTGACCATAAAGCCATAAAAGTGGAAATCAACAACACAAAAAGCAAGGAAAAAAAATCAAACACATGAAACCTGAACAACAACTTGCTCAAAAACTACTGGGCCATAGACTAAATTAAGGATGGAATAAAGAAATTCATAGAATCAAACGAGAATGAAAACACATCCTACCAGAACCTTTGGAACACAGCAAAAGCAGTGCTCAGATCAGTTTATAGCAATAAATGCACACATCCGAAAAGAAGAAATGGCCATAATCAAAACATTAACCCTACAACTGGAAGACATAGAAAGAGAGCAGGAAAAGAAGCCCTCAGGCACCAGAAGAAAGGAAATAATAAGAATTACAGCAGAATTAAATGAAACAGAGTATAGAGAAACAATTGAAAGAGTTAAGAAAATCAAAACTGTTTCCTTGAAAAGATCAACAAAATTGATAAACCATTGGCCAAACTGACAAAAGAAAAACAGGAGAGGAAGCAGATAACCCGTATAAGAAATGAGATGGGTGATATTACAACAGATCCAACTGAAATTTAAAGAATCATAACAGAATACTATGAAAAATTGTACTGTAACGAATTTGAAAACCTAGGGGAAATGGACACATTTCTAGAAATTCACTACTTAGCTAAACTAGCACAAACAGAGGTAGAACAACTAAATAAATCCATAACAAAAGACGTGATTGAAAAGAAAATTAAAAAACTCCCAACAAAAAAATGTCCTCGCCCGGACGGCTTCACTAGAGAATTCTACCAAACTTTCAGAGAAGAGTTAACACCACTACTACTAAAGGTACTTCAGAGCATAGAAAAGGATGGAATACTCCCAACCTCATTCTATGAAGCCAGCATAACCCTGATACCAAAACCAGGTAAAGACATCACAAAAAAAGAAAATTACCCTCATGAACATTGACGAAAAATCCTCAACAAAATTCTAGCCAATAGAATTCAGCAACATATCAAAAAAATAATTCATCATGATCAAGTGGGATTTATACCAGGTATGCAGGGATGGTTCAACATTATAAAAGCAATCAATGTAATCCATCACACAAATAAAACAAAAGACAAGAACCACATGATTTTATCAATCGACACAGAAAAGGCACTTGACAAGTCCAATACCCATTCATGACAAAAACACTCAAAAAAATAGGAATAGAAGGGAAATTCCTCAATATAATTAAGGACACTTATACAAAGCCAACAGCCAACATCATCCTAAATGGAGAGACTTTGAAAGCATTCCCCTTGAGAATGGGAACCACACAAGGATGCACTTTATCACCACTCTTAGTCAACATTATGCTGGAGGTCCTAGCCAGAGCAATTAGGCTAGAAAAAGAAATAGAGTGCATCCAGATTGGTAGGGAAGAAGTCAAAGTATCTCTATTTGCAGATGATACAATCTCATACACAGAAAACCCCAAAGAATCCACAAGAAAACTACTGGAACTAATAGAACATTTCAGCAAAGTTTCACGATATAAGATAAACATACAAAAATCGGTTGGATTCCTCTACACCTACAAAGAGAACGAAATCACCAAATCAATACCATTTACAATAGCCCCCAAGAAGATAAAATGCTTAGGAATAAATCTAACTAGAGACGCAAAGGATCTATACGATGAAAACTACAAAACACTACTGCAAGAAACCAAAAGAGACCCACATAAGTGGAAAAACATACCTGGCTCACGGATAGGTAGACTGAACATAGTGAAAACGTCAATTCTACCCAAAGCGATCTACAGATAAAATGCAATACCGATCCAAATTCCACCAGCATTTTTTAATGAGATGGAGAAACAAAGCACCAGCTTCATATGGAAAGGGAAGAGGCCCTGAATAAGTAAAACATTACTCAAGGAGAAGAACAAAGTGGGAGGCCTCACACTACCTGATATTAGAACTTATTATACCACCATAGTAGTCAAAACAGCCTGGTACTGGTACAACAACAGATACATAGACCAGTGGAACAAAAGTGAGAATCCAGACATAAATTCATCCACCTATAAGCAGTTGATATTTGACAAAGGCCCAAAGTCCGTTAATTGAGGAAAAGACAGTCTCTTTAACAAATGGTGCTAGCATAACTGGATATCTATATGCAAAAAACTGAAACAAGACCCATATCTCACACCATGTACAAAAACTAACTCAAAATGGATCAAAGACTTAAATATAAAATCGAAAACGATAAAGATCATGGAAGAAAAAATAGGGACAACGCTAGGAGCCCTCATACATGGCATAAACACAATACAAACCATAAGCAACAATGCACAAGCACCAGAAGAGAGACTAGATAACTGGGAGCTCCTAAAAATCAAACACCTATGCTCATCAAAAGACTTCACCAAAAGAGTGAAAAGGCAACCTACCGACTGGGAAAAAATTTTTGGCTACGACAAATCCAATCCGCGTTTAATCTCTAAAATCTACAAGATACTCCAAAACCTCAACAGCAAAAAGACAAATAACCCAATTAAAAAATGGGCAAAGGATATGATCAGGTACTTCACCAAAGAAGAAATTCAGGCAGCTAACAGACACATGAAGAAATGCTCATGATCATTAGCCATCAGAGAAACGCAGATCAAAACTACAATGAGATATCATCTCACCCCAACAAGGCTAGCATTAATCCATAAAACACAAAATAACAAATGCTGGAGAGGTTGTGGACAGACTGGAACACTTATACACGGTTGGTGGGAATGTAAAATGGTACAACCACTTTGGAAATCGATTTGGCGCTTCCTTAAAAAGCTAGAAATAGAAGTACCATAAGATCCAGCTATCCCATTCCTTGGAATATATCTTAGAGAAACAAGAGCCATCACACAAATAGATATATGCACAGCCATGTTCATCGCAGCACTGTTCACAATAGCCAAAAGATGGAAGCAACCTAAGTGCCAATCGATGGACGAATGGATAAACAAACTATGGTATACCCACACAATGGAATATTATGCAACAATAAAGAAACAATGATGAAGCTGTGAAATACTGCATAACTTGGTGGAAGCTAGAACTTACTATGCTGAGTGAATTTAGTCAGGCACAGAAGGACAAATACTGTATAAGACTACTATTATAAGAACTCAAGAAAAGGTTTAAACACAGAAGAAAACATTCTTTGATGGTTATGGGGGTGGGAAGGGAGGGTGAGGGTTATTCACTAACTAGATAGTAGATAAGAATGATCTTAGGTGAAGGGAAGGACAGCACACTACAGGGGAATCCAGCACATCTGGACTAAACCAAAGCGAAGAAGCTTCCTCAATACAATCAAAAACTTTGAGACACAGAGCAGCAGGGATGCAGGGACTGGGGAACCATGCTTTCAGGGGACATCTATGTCAATTGGCATAACCTTATTAAGAAAATGTTCTGCATCCTACTTTGGTGAGTGGTGTCTGGGGTCTTAAAAGCTTGCAAGTGGCCATCTAAGATGCATCAATTGGTCCCAACCACTTGGAGTAAAGGAGAACGAAGAACACCAAAGACACAAGGAAAGTTTTGGCTCAAGAGACAGAATGGGCCACATAAACCAGAGACTTTATCAGCCTGAGACCAGAAGAACTAGACGGTGCCCGGCTACAACCAATGAACGTCCTGACAGGGAACACAACAGAGGTTCCCTGATGGAGCAGTAGAACAATGGGATGCAGAACTCAAATTCTAGTAAGAAGACCAGACTTAATGGTCTGACTTAGACTGGAGGTACCCTGAAAAGCATGGCCCCTGGTCTCTCTATCACCCCAGAACTAAAACAATTTCCAAGGCCAACTCTTCAGACAGGGATTGGACTGGACTGTAGGACATAAAGTGATACTTGTGAAGAATGTGCCTCTTAGACTAGTAGATATAAGAGACCAAAGGGGCAGCTTCTGTCCAGAGGTAAGAGGGGAAGGCAGAGAGAGTTAGGAACTGGTTGAATGTTCATGGGGAGTCAGGGGCGGAGGGGAGGACTGTGCTGTTGTGGAATGGGGTAAGTGGTTGGGGTCTCATAACAATGTACGTTAAAAAAAATTCTGTATGGGAGACTAACTGGAAATGTAAACTTCATTTAATTACAACAATAAAAATAAAAACAAAATGGGCAGAGGATATGAACAGGCACTTCGCCAAAGAAGATATTCAGGCAGCTAACAGAAGCATGAAGAAATGCTCACGATCATTAGCCATTAGAGAAATGCAGATCAGAACTACAATGAGATATCATCTCACCCCAATAAGGCTAGCATTAATCCAAAAAACACAAAACAATAAATGCTGGAGAGGTTTTGGAGAGACTGGAACAGTTATACACTGTTGGTGGGAACGTAAAATGGTACAACCACTTTGGAAATCGATTTGGTGCTTCCTTAAAAAGCTAGAAATAGAAGTACCATATGATCCAGCTATCCTGCTCCTTGGACTATATCCTAGAGAAATAAGAGCTGTGACACGAATAGATATATGCACACCCATGTTCATTGCAGCATTGTTCAGAATAGCAAAAAGATGGAAAAAACCTAGGTGCCCATCAACGGATGGATAAACAAATTATGGTATATCCACATAATGAAATACTACACAACGATAAAGAAGAACAACGAAGCCATGAAACATAACGTGGAGGAAGCTGGAGGTCATTATGCTGAGTGAAGTTAGTCATTCACAGAAGGACAAGTATTGTATAAGACCATTATTATAAGAACTCAAGAAAAGGTTTAAACACAGAAGAAAACATTCTTTGATGGTTATGAGGGTGGGGAGGAAGGGTGAGGGTTATTTACTAACTAGATAGTAGATGAGAATTATCTTAGTTGAAGGGAAGGACAGCACACACTACAGGGGAAGTCAGCACAACTGGACTAAACCAAAGCTAAGAAGTTTCCTGAATACAATCAAACACTTTGAGGGACAGAGTAGCAGGGGTAGGGGTCTGGGGACCATGCTTTCAGGGAACATCTAGGTCAACTGGCATAACAAAGTTTATTAAGAAAATGTTCTGCATCCTACTTTGGTGAGTAGCATCTGGGGTCTCAAAAGCTTGCACGTGGCCATCTAGGATGCATCAATTGATCCCAACCACTTCCAGTAAAGGAGAATGAAGAACACCAAAGACACAAGGAAGTATTCGCCCAAGAGACAGAAAGGGCCACAAAAAACAGATCATCAGCCTGAGACCAGAAGAACTAGAGGCTGCCCGGCTACCACCAATGACCGCCCTGACAGGGAACTCAACAGAGAGTCCTTGACGGAGCAGGAGAAAGGTGGGGCGTAGAACTCAAATTGTAGTAACAAGACCAGACATAATGGTGTGACTGAGACTGGAGGAACCCCAAGAAGCATGGCCCCTGGATTCTCTATCAGCCCAGAACTAAAACAATTTCTGAGGCCAACTCTTTAGACAGGGATTGGACTGGACTGTGGGACGTAAACTGATACTCGTGAGGAGTGTGCCTCTTAGCTCAAGTAGATACAAGAGACTAAACGGGCAGCTTTTGTACGGAGGTGAGATGGGAAGCAGAGAGGGTTAGGAGCTGGTTGAATGGACATGGGGGATCAGAAGTGGAAAGGAGGAGTGTGCTGTCACAACATGGGGAGAGCAATCAGGGTCACATAACTATGTATAAATTTTTGTATGGGAAAAAATTTTTTAAAAAATGAGGAAGCCAGTGAGGTTGCATCAATTTGAAAGTTGTGTTATTTTTTATTGGGTATAAAGAAAAGGATAGAAGGGACACATAGTTGGCAAAGGCTCCTTATAAGCTGCTACCACCTCTTTGCTCTATTACAAGGAGCTTGGGAATTTTTTTGGCTGAACCACTGTCTATGTGGTGGTTAGTTTTGAACTATCCCATTTCTAGGGTACCTACATGTATATCCTTTTTTGTCAGTGGCTGAATTCACTTCTGTTCAAACCCCAGCCAAGGAAAATTTTAACATCTGTCATGGACTAAATACTGGTCCCAGATACCTGTGTCTAAGTCCTAACCCCCAATACCTGTGAACGTGACCTTATTTGGGAACAGAGTCCTTGAAGATGTAATTAAGAATCTCAAGATGAGATCGTCTTGGATTAACTAAGAAGCTCTTAAATCTGTATGCATGCCCTTATAAGAGACAGAAGAGGGAAAGACAGACAGGCACACAGGGGAGAAGGCCAGGTGAAGGCAGAGGCAGAGATTGGAGTTATGTAGCCACAGGGCAAGGAACACCTACAGGTACCAGAAGCTGGAAGAGGCAAGGAAGAATTCTATTCTCCCCTTGGAGCTTCAAAGGGGGTGTAACCCCACAGACACCTTGATTTCAGACTTCTGGCCCCCACAACTGTGAGAGAATACATTTCTATTGCTTTAAGCCACCCATTGTGGTTTTCGTTATAGTTGTTCAAGGAAACTAATACAGGGTCTAAGCTAAAAGCTTCTCTCCCTCAAGCTGCAAAGACCCTGTTTCCTAATAAGGTCACATTTATAGGTACCAGGGGTTAGGACTTGGACATATCTTTCTGGGGCCACTATTTAATCCACCATAGACATTAAAATTTTCTTTGGTGGGAGCGTGAATGGATTTCAGTCACTGACAAGAAGGATCCATGTGTAGGTGTGGTAGAACTGGGATGGTTCAGAACCGTCCACCACACAGACATTCCTGGCTCCTACCAAAGGGCCAGCTGACCCCTCACCTTTCTCCTAAACTATCTTAAGATCATTCTACATGAACTGAAATTAATTTACTCTTTATGATTTCTCCTGGAAGTTCTCGATACCTACAATGAAGTTGACCCATGAGGATTTGAACACATAGTTGAGAAGAGCAAGGCAGGGCCCAGGGCTTACTTCTCCAGCAGGCCTTGTGGCTTAGCAATCCAACTACACTGTAGGCTGCTGTGTTGATCAGACTGTTGCCAATGTTCCTGGGGATGACTGTAGCAAGAACAGAGTAGGCCACTGGTTTGAATTTGACAGCTGGGTGGATCTGTAATCATCTGTGAATAACCACAGCAATCAGTATGTGCCCCTCTCTCTTTGGCTCCCAGTCTTATTCCAGATAATACAGTCAGAGTTGTTAGCTGACCAGACAGGATGTGACTGTGTATACTGTGCTATAAAAGAGAAATTTCAGAGTACCTACTGCAATTGCTAGTCCTGTTTCTTAGGCAGCACTGCAGTTACCCAGGCAAAGTGTTTTCCTGCTGAGAAAACTCAGGCATGGAGCCATAACATACTGGCTGTTCCTTCTCTCCAACATGCCTTCTTTGTTCATGTTCCCAAACAAACTACCCTCCAAACGGCATGTTTGCATAAGTGCCCACGATTCTTAATGATGGTTAGTGACTTCTGGTTTAAGGCTTTGAACAAGGGGGATTTGGATGGAAGATTAGGGGAGGTTGTTGTTTAAATCATGCTTGAGAAAAGGTGAAAACAAAAACAAACCCGCTGAGTCAATTCCAACTAATAGTCACCCTATTAGGACAGGGTAGAACTGCCCCATAGGGTTTCCAGGGAGTGGCTGGTGGATTTGTACTGCTGACCTTTTGGTTAGCAGCCAAATGCTTAAACCGCTGCACCACCAGGGCTCCTGAGAAAAGGTTAGGTTGTGGGATAAAAGCAACTACCCAGAAACTCAAGCACTGAAGTACATAACACTAGGGGAATTTTCCCCCTTTCTTTCTGGTCAGTTTCTCACATAATAGTATACTTGACAGCTTTTCTACTGAGAATTTTTGTGATACAGCTTTCAGATTCAGATTCAACTAATATCTACTATGTGACTATAATCTCCCAGACAATGTTAGGTGATTTACATACTTTAACTCATTAAATCTCGACAATAACAATGTAAAGACAGGAATTAGTATCCCTGTGGAGCAAATAAAGGGTCAGCAAATAAGGGTCAGAAAAATTAAACTACTTGTCCCAAATTATATCCTGAATAAATCTCAAAGCTAGGATCTCATCTCAGATCTTTAGGCCCAACTTTATTATTTCTTTCCTTTTTTTGTTTAAAAAGTTGAATTGGTCAAACTTTTCTTCAGATGATATAATACGAATGCAGGTATTCTAAATGGGCATTATTTTACAGTAGCATTTACTAAGGCAGTAACCGCAGAGAATGAGTTCTTCAGAATAAGTTCCCTTCCTATGTCTAGGCCTCAAAGTGACTCTCCTGCCCTCTGTAACTCTACTGTCACTTTTCTCCAGTGGTTGTATAACCTCTGTCTTCCTGCCTGTTAGCCAAGATGAACGATTGTTCCTACTTAATGCTTGTCTCTCCACCTATGCACCAGCCCTTTCTACTTACTTAGTTCAGTCCCAGTTCAACCCCCTGATGAGAATCTGCATTTCGACACCAAACCCACTGCCGTCAAGTCAATTCCAACTCATAGCAACCCAACCCTACAGGACAGAGAACTTCCCCATAGGGTTTCCAAGGAGCGGCTGGCGGATCCGAACTGTTGACCTTTTGGTTAGCTGCCAAGCTCTTAACTACCGCACCACCCAGGCTCCATCTCCACTTCAGATATACTATCAGAATCTACATTTCAACAAGATCCCCTAGGTGATTCTTATGTATACATCTTGTTAAAATGTAGATTATGATTGATAGGACTGTAAATGCAAATTCTCAGCAGGGGGTAGAACTGGAAAGAACAGGTTCAAAGCCCTGCACTTACTCAAGGACTTAGCTCTAGGACCTTCCGCATTTCTCTTACATTGTCTCTTTGCTAGAAAGAGATACTCCCCTTGGCATAGAAATATGTGGCTCATCTTAAAAACTAATCCAAACAGAACTAAAACAAAATGTATGTTGATTCCACTTCCCTTGCCAGCTACCATCTCATTTGTTTGTTCTTCTCTACAGCAAAACTCCTCAAAGCATTGTTTACATTCACTATTTCTAATTCCTCTGCTCCCACTTTCTTTTAAACACACTCTTAACAGGTTTTTATTTCCAGTACTCCTTCACAGCTGCTTTCCCTAGCCTCCACTTGTCTAAACCCTAAGATCAGTTGTAGCCCTCATCTTTCATGCCTTATGAGCAGAAGTTGTCAAGGTGGACCACTTCTCCTTCCTTACTACACTGTCCTCACTTGACACTGCACTCTCCTTGTTCTCCTACATCAGTGATTGCTCTTTCTTAGTCTCCTTTGCTGGTTCCGCCCCTTCACTCCTTATGACTTCCACATTTATCTCCAACTAAGGAGCCCTGATAGCACAGTGGTTTAAGCATTCAGCTGCTGACCAAAAGGTCAGTGGTTCAAACCCACCAGCTGCTCCACGGAAGAAAGATGTGACAGTGTGCTCCTATAAAGATTACAGCCTTGGAAACCCTATGGGGCGTTCTACTCTGTCCTATAGGGTCACTATGAGTTGGAATTGACTTGACAGAAATTAGTTTTATTTAAAGACCTCTCTTTTAAAATCTAGGCCTGTATATCCAACTGCCTACTTAAATATAATGTTTCTAATCTAACATGGAAGTCCCTGGATGATGCAAGCAGTAAACGCACTTGGCTGCTAACAGAAAGGTTGGAGGTTTGAGTCCACCTAGAAGTGCCTCAGAAGAAAGACCTGGTGATCTCATTCCAAAAAATCAGCCATTGAAAACCCAGTGGAGCACAGTTCTACTCTGATACACATGGAGTCACTATGAGTTGGAGCTGACTCAACGGCAAAAAAAGAGAAAATTTAACATGTCCAAACTGAACTCTGGTAAACCTCCTCTACCTTCAACTTTCCCCATCTCAGTCACTAACAAGTACATCTCTCAGCTTCCCAGTTCAAAAAGCTTTAAGTTGACTCCTCTCTTTCTTTTATACCTCACATCCAATCCAACAGAAAATTCTGTTGGTTCTACCTTCAGATTATATTCAGAATTCAAATGCTTCTTATCTCCTCCACTCTAATATCCATGTTCAAGTCACTATCATCTTTCACCTGAAATATTTCAATAGCTGCCTAACCAGCTTTAGCCTTTGTGCCCTTTCAGTCTGTTTGTTCTCAGTCGAGCAACCAGAGTGATCTTTTAAAAACATAAGTCATGTATGTTCTTCTTTTATTCCAAAGCCTGAAATGGTTCCCCTATTTCATTCAGACTAAACACTGATGTCCAGGTCTGTAACTGTAGTAATGGTCATATCAACATAACTGTTATTTTTGACATAAATTAGTCATTTACTGATGACTAAAAAATAAAAGAATAGGTATCTCTGTAGAAGCCCTATAAATTTTTTGTAGTGAAAAACAATGCTTGGCAGAGTGACACATAAAAGGTGAAAACAAATTAGACACTTTTATGATAGTCAACTCAACAAGCAAGTATTAAGCTTTTGTCATATATTAGACAGTATGGTATATAAACTGGGAATTAAAAAGCATGGCTTAGTTCCTCTAGGGGCTCATATAGATACATATTCATACGGAATTGTCAAGTGATTCTCATGTGATTTAGACTGTGACATATGTTTTAGTAGCAGTGCAAAGTGCTAATAGCCTATACAGTAGGTATTTATATAGGGTTTTGACATGAGTGGGGAGTATAGGGCAGTCAGTGGTAGAGGATGGGGTAATGTACAAGAAAGGCATTCCATAGGGAGGTGAAAATCAGAATAAAGTCACAAAAGGAGGAAATGTCCCAAACAGGATATAAAAACCAAAACCCATTGCTGTCAAGTTGATTCTGACTCATAAGGCCCCTGTAGGACAGAGTAGAACTGCCCCATAGGGTTTCCAAGGAGCAGCTGGTGGATTCAAGCTGCCAACATTTTGGTTAGCAGATGCGCTCTTAACCACTGCGCCACCAAGTCTCCAAACAGGATATAGTAGCAATAAATGGTCAGGATGGCTGAAAGGCAAAATGCTTAGTTGGGAGTGTAGTGTTTAGGAGGTTGTATGTTTGAGACAGGCAGAGACAAATGAGATGTTTAAAAAGAGCTAAAGGCTGAACAGAAACTACAAAAGTATGGAAGAGCTGAGGGATGAACTGAAACTATCCACTTAAGTCAACTTTAAATAAGTAACAGTTTAGCCCAAAGAGTAAAGATTGTCACCCTTGAGTTTTTCTTTAAAAAGAAAAGAATATATATATACATACACACAGACACACACACACACACATATATATGACCAAAGCATTAACAGCTATTTTATTTTTTTATATATATAGAGAGATATTTACATTAAGGAAATGGCTCATGCAGTTGTAGAGGCAGGAACATCCCAAGTCCATGGGTCAGGCTGGAGGCTTCTTCTGATTCACGTAGCTGCAGGGGCTGGTGAACCCAAGATCAGTAGGTCAGACTGCAGGGCTGTGAAGACCAACGAATCCCAAGATTGGCAGGCAAAATGGCAGGTAAGCTGGTAGCTCAAGTCTCAAGAACCAGAGGTCAGATGAACAGGAGCCAGCTGTAGGATCCAGAGCGAGCAAAGGCCCACAAGCCTAGCCAGAAAGTTCACCTGTATTGGATGCAGGCCACACCTCCAAGGAAACTCCCTTTCAACTGATTGGCTACTCACAGCAGATCCCATCATGGAGGTGATCACATTATATCAAATCTCATCATGGAAGTGATTACATCATTATATGGCTGCCAAACCACTGAGAATCATGGCCCAGAAAAGTTGACACACAACCTCAGTGATCACATAGTGGGTTGATTGGTGGCCCCCTAAAAGATATGTTCACTTTCTTAGTTGCAGCCCCTGTGAATGTGACTATATTTAGAAAAAACGGTGTTTGCAGATGTAATTAAGGATCCAGAGACAAGGTCATCCTGGATTTATGTGAGCCCTAATTCCAATGACAAGTGTTTTTATAAGAGAGAAAACAGAAGAAATGTCACTGATCATTACGTCTAGACACTGTGAAATGGGAGCTGGTTTTGCTGTGCATATTTTCACCAAAAATAAAAAAAAGAGCTGAGAGCTCTTGGTACAAGATCTTGAATGCCAAGCTAAGAAATTTGTGTGCTTTTCTTTATTCCAAGGGTAGCCGTTAAAAGTGTTGAAAAAGTGCCTTCTTTAATTCACAGCTTTAGTTTAATTAATCCAATTACAACTTATTAAATAGCCAATCTGCCCTTATTATTGTACTAGATATGTAGATATTCACATAAAAGCACCTAGGATGTTTGAAAAAATGCACATTCCAAGGCTTATGTCCAGAGATTATGAGCTGGTAGACCTAGTGTGGGACCCAAATATCTATACGTAGCACAAGCCTATGTGTGATTCTATGGGAAGTTGGTCTGAAGTCCCAGTTTGGAGAAACACTGGTGTATACCATACAATGAGGTAGGAAACCTGTCAAAGTCATGCTTTCCAGTGGCTTCTATTTTACTTTGGGAGTCAAGACTTCTATTCCTAGTCTGCAAAGATTAAAAAACTTCAAGGATATGCAATGCTGACATGAAATACTTCTAAACATATATATTTTACTAATTTTTATGAAGTCATATTTATCCATTTCTTTGTTCTTTTATATATTTGCATAGTTAGAAAAATTTTCTGTATGCCATTTATTTTTACAGAAATTTATTTTAATTTACGGGTAATTTTACACTAAAATTTTCTAGGATTTATTTTTCAGTATGGTGAGAAATAATGATCTAATTTATTGTTTTCTCTACAACCAGCTAATTTCCTCAGTAATTTGTTAAATATGTTATCCTTTCTAAAGTTTTTTTTCCTAAATTATATATCCCGTTGGGAATTCAACTGAAATCAGTCTGTACCTTACACATTAGCTTAACGGATAATTGGCTACTTTTTAAATTTCAGAAATGTTCAGAGCCACTGAATAGTTGAAGAACAGTAAAATGAATATACATGTGACCCTCTCCTACACTGACCAACTCTCAACATCATGCCTCTCTGCCTGTCTGTCTCTTTCTGTGTACACACACACACACACACACACACACACACACACACACACACACAGACTTCTGACACTTCCCTTTGGTCAGACCATCCAAAATTGAAAGTGAAATCACACAGGCTACTGCTTCATCCTAGTCTTTAAGAATATCCATTTCTCTCAAGCATAGGAAGCAGACCTCCTATCACCAGGAGAGAATAGAATCTTAAGACTTTATTTGTCTAGAACTTATTCTCAACAATGAAAAACATAAACTAGCTGTGTATTTTGGGAATTTATGTGACCTGGTGTCATGTGAAAAACAAAAACAAAAAACTGTTGCTGTTGAGGCGATTCCGACCCATAGCGGCCTTAAAGGACAGAGTAGAACTGCCCCACAGGGTTTCCAAGGAGTGGCTGGTGGATTTGAACTGCCAACCTTTTTGGTTAGTAGTCAAACTCTTAACCACTGCACCACCAGGGCTCCTGGTGTCATGCGAAGAACACTGAACTCTGATTTGGAGCCTTATGTTCTAGTTTAGGTTTTATCTCTATGCTCCCTCTGACCAAGCCATTGACCATGGACTTCCACTTTTACTCATCTCTAATGTAGGGAAAATATGTAAAATAAGATAATATGTTAGCACAGGAATAAAAATACATTCAGGTCAACATTTTTTGAACACTATGTATGCTAACTATATTAGAGACAGGGAGAGTTGAGGTTTAAGAAAGCATGGAGATAAATACAAGTGGGGTAATTAAGAGTGATCAAATATGAGAATAGATTCTCTCATGTCCTAGATATGTGATTGATGATATAGAACAAGTAGGCCAATCACAGTTTTTAAATGCTATGTCTTACTCATGATCTATGTTAGAACGCAACATGTTATATAACGTTCAGCAGTAATTTGTTATATTGATAATACATGCTATAGAAGAAGCTAGATGGTACTTTGTAATACAGGGTTCAGTTCGGTTCATAGGTGATGGACAGCTAATATACGTGCACTCCCTTTCTTGTAGAAGGCAACAATTGAAGACAATAATAACATACTAAAGGTGTTAAAGAGAAGACAGAGAGACAGGAATAGCTCAAAAATGGACAGACAGGATATTGATGCAGAGACTGAGTTGTGCATGGTAAGGTGGAAGTGAGTGATGGAGGCATAAAGCCCCAATGGGCTAATCATCAATATCCCATTCTTTCCACTGTCACTGACATTGGTCCAACTGGCAAAGAGTATTCATTAGCTGAATTTACCTGTTATCCAGTCCACTCCTCTTCTGTGATATTTGACTAATTATGCCGTAGTAAATACCCAAATCAAAGTTTCATGGTTAATTGGTGGCCTAAGGAGCCCATAGTGAGCACTTCAATTAATTCTCCTTGTTACGCTAACAAAAGAGACAGCACTGAATCTGGTCATTCACACTGGAGATGTTCAAAATCCTAAGACAAGCACAGAGATTTCACCTCAGAATAACTACTACAATCTGCACTCTGGATTTGGGATTAGGATTTTCCTTAGAAAATCAACAATAAAATAGTTGTCAAAAATGTGAATTTTATACAAGCACAATTTAATTCATTTTGTCCACAAACTGACTTCTCTTACGGGTGCTCACATTGCAATCAACAACACTACTATCTCCCAGTTACTTGGACTTGAAAACTTGTACACCTTTTATTCCTTCTTTTCAAAAGCCAGTAAAATAAAAAACAAAAATGCTAACAATTATTTATTGAGAACTGGGTTTTGTGCACTGAACAACAGGATTTACTTAATTATCTAACTTAATCTTGGCAAAAATCCTATAAGTATTATTATTCAATTATACAGATGAGGAATGTAAGACTGATGGAGATTAGGTAACTTGCCCAAGGTTTTCCACTTGTAGCATCAGGATTTAACAGAAACTAATTCTCATTAACTCCCAATAATTAGTCGAACACACACACAGGATACAGAAACATGCAATACGCAGATGACACAACCTTGCCTGCTGAAAAGTGAAGAGGATTTGAATCACTGACTGATAAAGATCAAAGACCACAGCCTTCAGTATGGATTGCACCTCAACATAAAGAAAACAAAAATTTTCACAACTGGACCAATAACCAAACATCCTGATAAACGGAGAAAAGATTAAAGTTGTCAAGGATTTCATTTTACTTGGATCCACAATCAACTCCCATGGAAGCAGCAGTCAAGAAATCAAACGACATATTGCATTGGGCAAATCTGCTGCAAAAGACCTCTTTAAAGCATTCAAAACCAAAGATATCACTATGAGGACTAAGGTGTGCCTGACCCATGCCATGGTATTTTGGATCGCCTCATATGCATGCAAAAGCTGAACAATGAATAAGGAAGACCAAAGAAGAACCGACACCTTTGAATTATGGTGTTGGCTACGGTGTTGGAATATTGAATATACTATGGAATGCCAGAAGTGCAAACAAATCTGTCTTAGAAGTAAGCGCACCTTAGAAGTGACAATGGTGGAGGCACAGCCAAGACAGCAGAGTAGTCAGACAGTTCCTGTGGGCCCTCTTACAACAAAGACCTGAAAAAACAAGTGAATCGATTACATATGAAAATCTAAGAGCCCCGAACATCAATGGCAAAGTTGAGGAATAAGACTGAGTGGCAGTGGGAGGGAGAGATGGTTCAGAAGCAGTGAGGAGTTACCAGACTTGACCTGGCAGGAACCAACAACTTGCAGACCCGATCGGCTGGTGTGTGCAGTGAGGCAAGCAGTGGCACTTGGGATGCATTTTCCACATCAGGAAAGACCAAGTGGCAGAGGTCTACTCAAGCCTCCAGAACCAGTGAAAAGCAGCACTCAATCGGCAAAAGATAAGTATTTGTGTCTAACCCACCTTGCAGATAAAAACACACACCCTTTGGGAAAAACCTCTCTTCCATTTACCTGCTCCTCCCTGCTCTGCACCAGGTCCCAGGCAGGCTTCAGCAACTGCTGCGTCCCCTGAGCCACAAGTAAGACCAGTCACATGCCCTGAGCCATTCTCCTGGACTTGGAGAGGGAACAAATTAACAAACAGGAAAAAATAATCTACCAGCTCCCCTAAACCAGGAACTTGGGGTAGGCATAGCTCCTATGTCTAGGCACAGGCATAAGGGATCCACTGACTCTGAATATCTTTCACCCCTGCATAGGCCTGTGTGGGCCCATTTCAAAAGTGTATGCCCTGGTATATACCTGAAGTCTAACTTTAACTGCATCAGCTATATGATAGAGTGGCAGGTTTGTGAAATTTGATACTGCTCTGCCCATTTAGCACGGACCCACCTACCTACATCAGGGGCCTGAGGACTGGTGGCTCCACCCATGCCACCAAGCCACCCATGACATGGGTCCAAGAATAAATAGTGCTTCCCAGTCCTTACAGCCAACAGCATTGGATGTCCACAGTCTGGCTGCAAAACCCACTCACCTATGTGCTCTAGGGAACAGGGACATGCTTTCCTCCCAGAAACTCAGGGGCAGCTGTCAGCACCCTGCCTTGCTCAGCATGTGACGCCGTACTGCAGCCAGATACCTGTGCCTAAACCAATCACCTCTGCCTGTCTATGACTGCAGGTGAGAGCCTGAACCACACAATTGGTGACTGACTACTTGGACACCTGAGATGAATCCATACAAGAAAAGTAAATGGGCTTCTGGGCTCACATACCTAGTAAAAGATCTAACCGCCTGGTGACAGGACATTAGAACTTCAAAGGCACCAATAACCAAACTAACTCACACAAGCAGACTATTTGGACTTATCAAAACAAAACAAAACAAAACAAAACAAGAAGCTAGGGCACAGTAAGCAAACATAAAAAAAATATAATAACTTACTATGGCTCGGAGACAACAGTCAGTATCAAATCACATAAAGAGGCAGACCACGATGGCTTCAGCAAGCTCCCAAAGCAAAGAATCAAGAAATCTTCTGGAGGAAGAGAACTTCTTGGAATTACTGGGGGTAGAATACAAATGATTAATATACAGAACTCTTAAAGATATCAGGAAGGAGATCATGCAAAATGCGGAACATGCCAAGGAACACAAAGACAAAGCAACAGAGGAACTTAAGAAGACTAGAGAAGAGCATAGTGACAAATTTAACAGGCTACAAGAATCCATAGAGAGACAGCAAACAGAAATCCAGAAGATTAACAATAAAATTTCACAAATAGACAACTTGGTAGAAAGTCACAGGAGCAGAACTGAGGCAATGGAAGTCAGAATTAGTGAGACTGAAGATAAAGCACTTGACACCAACTTATTTGAGGAAAAATCAGACAAAAGAATTTTTTAAAAATGAAGAAACTATAAGAATAATGTGGGACTCTATCAAGGAATAATCTATGAGTGATTGGAGTACCAGAACGGAGGGGATAACAAAATATACAGAGAGAATTAAGATTTGTTGGCAGGAAACTTCCCTGATATTGTGAAAGATGACAAGATATCTATCCAAGATGCTCACCGAACCCCACATAAGGTAGAGCCCCCCAAAAAATCATCAAGACATATTATAATCAACCTTGCCAAAACCAGAGATAAAGAGAGAATTTTAAGGGCAGCTAGGGATAAACAAAAGGTCATCTGCAAAGGAGAGTCAATAAGATTAAACTCAGACTACTCAGCAGAAACCATGAAGGCAAGAAGGCAATGGGATGATATATATAAAGCCTCGAAGGAAAAAAATTGCCAGCCAAGAATTATATATCCAGCAAAGCTGTCTCTCATATATGATGGCAAAATTAGGGCATTTCCAGATAAACAGAAGTTTAGGAAATTTTGCAAAAACCAAACCAAAATTACAAGAAATACTAAAGGGAGTCCTCTGGTTAGAAAATCAACAACATCAGATAACAACCCAAGACTAGAACACAGGACAGAGCAACCAGATATCAACCCAGATAAGGAAGTCATAAAAATAAATCAAAGCTAAAACACAGAAAATAAGGAAACAGAGACATCACTATGTAAAATATGACAACATTAAAACAGAAAAGAGGGAATAAATAATGTAATCATAGATCTTTCATATGGAGAGGAAGTCAAGGTGATATAAAGAAATAAAAGACTGGTTTAAACTGAGAAATATAGGGGTAAATATTAAAGTAACCACAAAGGAAACTAATGATCCTACATATCAAAATAAAAAACAAGAAAAATATAAAGACTCACCAAATAAAACGTCAACAACAATGAAAAAGATTAAAAGAAAATACATAAATGACTCAGCACAGAAAATTAAGTGGAAGAACAAAACTGTCAACAACACACACACAAAAGACATCAAAACGACAGCACTAAACTCATACCTATCAATAATTACGCTGAATGTAAATGGACTAAATGCACCAATAAAGAGACAGAGAGTGATAGACAGGATTAAAAAACACGATCCAACTATATGCTGCCTACAAGAGACACGCCTTAGACTTTCCATCTAGATGCTGCCTACAAGAGACAGACCTTAGACTTAAAGACACAAAAACACTAAAAAACTCAAAGATGGGGAAAAAATCAAGCAAACAGCACTCAAAAAAGAGCAGGAGTGGCAATATTAATCTCTGACAAAACAGAATTTAAAGCAAAATCCACCATAAAAATAAGGACACTATATAATGATTAAAGGGTCAATACACCAGGACAACATAACCATAATAAATATTTACCCACCCAACGACAGGGCTCCAAAATATATAAAACAAACTCTAACAGCATTGAAAAGAGAGATAGATAGCTCCACAATAATAGCAGGAGACTTCAACACACCACTTTCGTGAAGGACAGAACATCCAGAAAGAAGCTCAGTAGACATGGAAGATCTAAATGCCACAATCAACCAACTTGATCTCATAGACATATACCGAACACTCCACCCATCAGCAGCCAAGTATACTTTCTTTTCCAATGCACATGGAACATTCTCCAGAATAGACCACATATTAGGCCATAAAACAAGCCTTAACAGAATCCAAAACATCGAAATACTACAAAGCATCTTTTCTCACCATAAAGCCATAAAAGTAGAAATCAGTATTAGAAAAAACAAGGGAAAAAAATCAAATACTTGGAAACTAAACAACATCTTGCTCAAAAACTACTGGGTTATAGAAGACATTAAGGACGGAAAAAAGAAATTCACAGAATCAAATGAGAATGAAAACACATCCTACCAAAACTTTTGGGACACAGCAAAAGCAGTGCTCAGAGGTCAGTTTATAGAAATAAATGCACATATCCAAAAAGAAGAAAGGGCCAAAATCAAAACATTAACCCTAGAAGTCACATAAATAGAAAGAGCAGCAAAAGAAACTCTTGGGCACCAGAGGAAAGTAAATAAAAATTAGAGCAGAATTAAATGAAATAGAAATAGAAAAAATTTGAAAGAGTTTAAAAAGACCAAAAGCTGCTTCTTTGAAAAGATCAATAAAATCAATAAATTATTGGCCAAACCGACAAAAGAAAAACAGAAGAGGAAGCAAATAACCCATATAAAAAATGAGATGGGCAATATCACAACAGACCAAACTGAAATTAAAAGAATCATAACAGAATGCTATGAAAAACTGTACTCTAAAAACTTGAAAACCTAGGGAAATGGACAAATTTCTAGAAACACTACCAACCTAAACTAACACAAACAGAGTTAGTACAACTAAATAAACCCATAACAAAAGAAGAGATTGAAAAGGTAATTTAAAAACTCCCAACAAAAAAAAGCCCTGGCCTGGACAGTTTCACTGGAGAAATCTACCAAACTTTCAGAGAAGAGTTAACACCACTACTACTAAAGATATTTCAGAGTACAGAAAAGGATGGAATACTCTCAAACTCATTTATGAAGCCAGCATAACGCTGATACCAAATCCAGGTAAAGACACCACAAAAAAAGAAAATTACAGACCAATATCCCTCATGAACATTGACGCAAAAATCCTCAACAAAATTCTAGCCAATAGAATTCAACAATATATCAAAAAATAATTCATCATGACCAAGTGGGATTCATACCAGCTATTCAGGGATGGTTCAACATTAGAAAAACAATCAATGTCATTCATCACATAAATAAAACAAAACACAAGAACTACATGATCTTATCAATTGATGCAGAAATGGCATTTGACAAAGTCCAATGCCCATTCATGATAAAAACTCTCAGCAAGATAGGCATAGAAGGGAAACTCATCATCATAATTAAGGGCATTTACACAAGGCCAATGGCCAACATCATCCTCAATGGAGAGAGTCTGAAAGCACTGCCCTTGAGAATGGGAACCAGACGAGGACTTCTTTTATCACCACTCTTATTCAACAATGTACTAAAGGTCCTAACCAGAGCAATTAGGCTAGAAAAAGAAATAAAGGGCATCCAAATTGGTAAGGAAGAAGGAAAAGTAATCTCTATTTGCAGATCATATGATCTTATACACAGAAAACCCCAAAGAATCCACAAGAAAACTACTGGAACTAATAGAAGATTTCAGCAAAGTTTCAGGATGCAAGCTAAGCATACAAAAATCAGTTGATTCATTTATACCAACAGAGTGAACCTCGAAGAGGAAATCACCAAAGCAATACCATTTCCAGTAGCCCCCAAGAAGATAAAATACTTAGGAATAAATCTAGCCAGAGATGTAAAAGACCTATACATTGAAAACTACAAGACACTACTGCAAGAAACCAAAAGAGACCTGCATAAGTGGAAAAACATACCTTGCTTATGGATAGGAAGACACATTGTGAAAATGTCAGTTCTACCCAAAGCAATCTACAGATACAATACAATCCCGATCCAAATTCCAACAGCATTTTTTAAGAGATGGAGAAACAAATCACCAACTTCATATGGAAAGGGAAGAAGCTCTGGATAAGTAAAGCATTACTCAAGAATAAGAACAAAGAGGCCTCACACTACCTGATTTTAGAACCTGTTATACCGCCACAGTAGTCAAAACAGCCTGGTAGTAGTACAACAACAGATACAGAGATCAGTGGAACAGAAATGAGAATCCAGATGTAAATTCATCCACTTATGAGCAGCTGATATTTGATAAAGGCCCAAAGTCTGTTAATTGGGGAAAAGACAGTTTCTTTAACAACTGGTGCTGGCATAACTGGATATCCATCTGCAAAAAACTGAAACAAGACCCATACCTCACACCATGCACAAAAACTAACTCAAAATGGATCAAAGACCTATATATAAAATAAAAAATGATGAAGATAATGGAAGAAAAAATAGGGACAAGGCTAGGAGCCCTAATACATGACATAAACAGAGTATGAACCATAAGTAACAATGCACAAACACCAGAAGAGAGACTAGATAAACGGGAGCTCCTAAAAATCAAACACTTATGCTCATCAAAAACTTCACCAAAAGAGTAAAAAGACAACTGTAGAATGGGAAAAAATTTTTGGCTATGACAAATCTGATCAGGGTCTAATCTCTAAAATCTACAAAATACTGTGAAACCTCAACAACAAAAAGACAAATAACCCAGTTAAAAAATGGGCAAAGGATATGAACAGGCACTTCACTAAAGCAGACATTCAGGCAGCTAACAGACTCATGAGGAAATGCTCACGATTATTAGCCATTAGAGAAATGCAAATCAAAGCTACAATGAGATACCATCTTACCCCAACAAGGCTAACATTAACCCAAAAAACACAAAATAATAAATGTTAGGTTGTGGAGAGACTGGAACATTTATACACTGTTGGTGGGAATGTAGAATGGTACAACCACTTTGGAAATCGATTTGGCGCTTCCTTAAAAAGCTAGAAATAGAAGTACCATATGATCCATCAATCCCACTCCTTGGAATAAATGCTACAGAAATAAGAGCTGTCACACAAACAGATATATGCACACTCATGTTCACTGCAGCACTGTTCACGATAGCAAAAAGATGGAAACAATGTAGGTGCCCATCAGCAGACGAATGGATAAACAAATTATGGCATATTCACACAATGGAATATTATGCAACAATAAAGAACAATGATGAATCTGCGAAACATCTCATAACATGGATGAATCCGGAAGGCATTATGCTGAGTGAAATTAGCCAGTCGTAGAAGGACAAATATTGTATAAGACCACTATCATAAGAACCCAAGAAAAGGCTTAAACACAGAAGAAAACATTCTTTGATTGTTCCAAGGGTGGAGCAGGAGCCAGAGCGGTATTCACTAACTAGACAGTAGACAAGAATTATCGAAGTGAAGGGAAGGACAACACACACTACAGGGGAAGTCAGCACAACTGGAGTAAACCAAAAGCTAAGAAGTTTCCTGAATACAACCAAACACTTTGAGGGACAGAGTAACAGGGGCAGGGGTCTGGGGGCTATGGTTTCAGGGGATATCTAGGTCAACTGGCATAACAAAGTTTAGTAAGAAAATGTTCTGCATCCCATTTTGGTGAGTGGCATCTGGGGTCCTAAACGCCAGCGAGCAGCCATCTAAGGTGCATCGATTGGTCCCAACCCACCTGGAGCAAAGGAGAATGAAGTACACCAAAGACACAAGGGAAATAGTAGCCCAAGAGACAGAAAGGGCCACATAAACCAGAGACTGTATCAGCCTGAGACCAGAAGAAGTAGATGGTGCCGAGCTACCACGAATGACAGCCCTGACAGGGAACACAACAGAGAGTCTGTGATGGAGCAGGATAAAATTGGGGCGGAGAACTCAAATTCCAGTAAAAAAGACCATTGTACTTAATGGTCTGAGACTGGAGGTACCCGGGAAGACATGTCCCCAGATTCTCTTTTAGCCCAAAACTGAAACCACTCCCGAGGCCAACTCTTCAGACAAGGATTAGACTGGACTACAAGACATAAAATGATACTCATGAAGAGTGTGCTTCTTAGCTCAAGTATATACATGAGACTAAATGCGGAGCTCCTGTGAGTAGGTGAAATGAGAAGGCAGAGAGTCAGAAGCTGGCTGAATGGAAACGGGAAACCTGGGGTGGAGAGGAGGAGTGTGCTGTCACAGTATAGGGAGAGCAACTAGGGTCATATAACAATGTGTGTATAAGTTCTTGTATGAGAAACTAACTACTTTTGTAAACTTTCACTTAAAGCACAATAAAAAAAAAAATGAGGGGGAAAAAAAAGAAGTGACAATGGTGAGACTTTGTCTCACGTACTTTGGACATGTTATCAGGAGGGACCAGTCACTGGAGAAGGACAACATGCTTGGTAAAGCAGAGGGTCAGTGAAAAAGTGGAAGACCCTCAGCGAGATGGATTGATACAGTGGCTGCAAGAATAACCTCAAATATAGCAAGGATTGTGAGGATGATGCAACAGAGGACAGTGTTTTGTTCTGTTGTACATAGGGTCGTTATGAGTAGGAACCAATCTGATGGCACCTAACAACAACATTAGTTTTACTATTACTATTCCCAGACTTTCAGTTATCATATGACAAAACTGTTACTAAAAAAAAAAAAAATGGCTGTCCAGTTGATTCCAACTCACAGTGATCTTATAGGACAGGGTAGAACTGCCCCGTAGGGTTTCCAAGGAGCAGCTGGTGGATTCAAACTGCAGGCTTTTGGTTAGCAGCCAAGATCTTAACCACTGTGCCCCAGGGCTCCAAACTGCTACTAGAACACTGTATTTCTTATTGACTATTTCCATTCTTTGTCTACTTTAGGCCACTGTGTCAAAATATGTAACAACTTTAACATAATATTTTTCTTATTTATATTGAGCTTTTGACACTCTTGATATAGATAAAATCTAGACAATACATGTAATAATGGCAGAAACCATACTTATTTGTCTCTGCCTCATATAACATGGCAGGGTCCCTGACATTGACCAGGGGCTGAGTAATTGTTGAGTTAATGTTTAAGCATTTAAAAAATGTCATCATGTGAAAGATAAAGACAAGTACAAAAGACTACTTCATTTTCTAGAGGAATAAAAGGAAAGATGCTTTTCTTTAAGAGAGAATCAATGAAAACTACTTAAATCTGATATTTCAAGTCTTAGTAACTAATCCTTTTATCTTTGCCTATTTACATAGTGTATTTGTTGTTCGTTAGTGAGCAACCCATTGCTTTTTAAAAAAATTAATAGACTTTACTTTTTCTAAAATAACACTTTATTGAGTTTTTAGTGAAAGTTTACACAAGTTAATTTCATATTTGAGAATTACTGTTCAAATTGTTTAGTGACATTGTTTACATTTATCACAACGTGTCAGCATTTTCTTTAATTGTGTTCTGATTGTTCCATTTCCAGTACTCTTGTTTCCCTTCCCCCTTATCTTCTCATCTTTGCCTTGGAGTAATTGTTGAACTTTTCATCTTATACAGATTTTTTTTAAGTACAGCACCAATGTTCTGGGTAATGGCCTTTATTTTGTGTGCCACTCTGCTATTTCCCTAAAAGGTGATCTCAGGAGATAGGCATTTAGACCATTTACAGTTAAGGTATTACTGAAAATGATGTATGTACCTCATTCACTTTTGTATTTGTTTTTTTGAGTCTTTCAAATCTTTTTTGTTTTTTAAATCTAATTTTTCTGTTTTTGATTCTGTTTGGCTGTTTTCTTGTAATGAGACTTTTTGCTTTCATCCTACTTTTCTTCTGAGTTGTTTTTCTCAGTAATTTCTTAGTGGTTACTACACATATTACATTACACAACTTACAGCTGCAACAACATTTAACATATGAACGACAGTTAACATACAACCTTAACATAATAGATGTATTCCTGATATGCTCCTCCTTTCCCCATTGCTGTTGGTGTGTCTCCATTAATATTAATATACAACCTATTTTCGTTAAGTTTACTTTGTACTTATTTCTTACAAACTTGATGTTGTATTGTTTGTGGGATTTTATTATTGACTTTACACCCTAAATATATTATATACTTGGTCCTTATACTTGCCCATGTTGTCATGTTTTTTGGAGATTTATCTTGTATTTTTATTTTTTTTCCTGTGTATAGATATTAGCATTTATTTAATGCTTTTGCCTTTCCATTTGGAGTACTCCTTTAAGTGATACTTGCAAAGCTAGCCTAGTAGTGGCAAATTCCCAGAGCTTCTGTTTGTTTCGGAATGTCTTGATTTCCCCCTCATTTTTGAATGACAAAAACTGGTTAAAGAATTCTTGTTTGGCAATTGTTTTCATTCAGTCTTTTATATATGTTGCTCCATTGTCTGCTGGTCTCTAAAGTTTCTGGGGATAAATCCACACTGATTCTTATGAAAGATCCTTGGTATGTTATATTGCCATTTTCTCTTGCTGCTTTCAGAATTCTCTCCTTGTCTTTGGTTTTCAAGAATTTTATTAGGATAAGTTTTGAAGTTGATCTTTTTGTGTTTCTTCTAATTGGGGTCCTTTTAGCTTCCTGTAATTGCAGGCTTGGATCTCTGTTCAGGTCTGGAAATTTCTAATTATCTCCTTGAAAATTGTTTCTATGCCTTTATTATTATCATGGTGCTCTAGGATACCAACAACTAGAATGTTAGACTTCTTAATTAAATCTCGTATTTCCACTGTTTTTTCGTTTTTCTTTGTTCTTTTCTCTTGTTTTCCTTGAGACTTGATAAGTTCAGGTATTTTGTCTTCTAGTTCATTTATTCTATCTTCTGTCTATTCGACTCTATTGCTGAGTGTTTCTCTTGCTTTATACATCAGTTCCTGTAGTTCTCTTTTTTTAATGTTTTCAATTTCCTCGTTGAGTCTCTCATTTTGTTCCTCCATTTGTTTCCTGATCTCCACTAGTTTGTTTTCTATGTGCTTTTTGCTTTCTTTAAATATATTTAGCACCATAGTCTGAAAATTTTCAATTCATTTTGTAAGTCTGATCTCCAAGGCGAAATTTCCTCTTCATGCTTTCTTTTGATTAGTACTCCTTCTCTTGTGATTTTGTGTTTTACTATTTTTTGTTGAACTTGGGTCATTTTGTTATTATTATTATTATTTTTTACTTAAAGTTTGTGTTCTGTTTTTTGTGGCAAAATTTTCTGATTCGGCTCTCTGGTGGTGCAGTGACCAAGTACCTGGCTGCCAACAGAAAGGCCATGGCCTGAACCCACCAGCTGCTCTGTATGAGAAAGATGAAGCAGCCCATCTCTGCAAAGACTCACAGCCCTGGAAACCCCATGTGGCAGCTCCACTCCATCCCACAGGTTCTCTATGAGTCAGAATCGAACCAGTGGTAGTAAGCCTGGTAACTTCTCCTGAGAACCACAAGAGGGCACTCTAAGGTTTTTTCAGTGCTGATTCAGGAGTTCTTGATGCTTGAGCTCTAGAATTCAATATGCATGCATAGAGGGGTGATTTTGCTAGTCGCAAATGCTGACATAAGCAGTGGGGCTCGACTTTCCTGTGGCAAAGGTGAGGGCCTCTCTATGTCTTTCCCTCATGGGTACCCCTGTACAGGCTCTCCCATGGTGTCTCAATGTGGGCAGTGAACTAGTCATTTCCCTCTGTGTTGCTGGTTTATCTGAAGTATTCCTTTAGCCCTGCTGCCCTTTCAGTTCCTCCTGATCCTAGTGCCCGTCCGTCTTGGGCCTCAGTGAGATTCAGCAGCACTCTCTTGCAGTGCCATGGTCTCCCTTCACCCTCTCCCAATTGCGAAGCCCGTGAACTCCCAGGGCCAATCTGTGCCGTCTTAAAAAATCAGGCAATAGCTTCCTTGGAGTAGCTCCCTTTATGTATTCCCTGTTTAGGGTGTTGCCCAGCCCCATCCCCAAATGGCTACAATGAGTGAGTGCCCCAGATGTTAGCAGGTAGGTTCTCCCAGTTTCTGTGCTGTTCCCACTCTTCCTGCAACGCGCTTCTGGACTCACTCAGTCTCTCCAATATCTCAGCTATCATCTGGAGTTCCGAGATCTCAGTCTGTGCTTGTTTTTATTCATTTTTCAGTGGGTTAGTTGCTGGGGGAGTAAATGGGAGCATACATTTACTTTGCCACCTTGCTCCACCCCTCCTCACTGCTTTTTGACATATACTTGGTACTTCCTTATCTTAAAATAGCTAAGGGAATTTTCCATTTAAATTATTTTCCACCCAAGTGTAATTTGGGGGAACTTGAATCTTTCCATAATGAAGTATTCAACTCCAAGTAAGACAGTTGGCCTGTACTGCACAAAGCAAGCTCACTTGTAAGAATCCTGCAGGGACAAAAAGGACAGTGAAGAGTCTTATGTGCTTCTCTAGTGCTTTTGAAATTAATAGCTGGCATATTTTGAATCACAGCATATGAGGGGCAAAACAGAGTGTTTATTTTAATAGAATTTAATCTATACCTGGAAGGACATAGTAAGAACAAGGAGGAAATGATTTTGACCCTTGATTGTTCCAAAAGGATCCTGATGTAGGTATAGAAATCTGGCAACAAAATGACAACGTTGCTGCACATGGTACTGTAAACAATACAGTGAAAACTGTGAGAGCCAGAATTCGATGGGAGTGCTTTGTTTTCCTGGATTTCACAGGTTTTCACTCTTTGACAGGGTGCGGTCTTACCATTTTTCTATTGCTCTTTAATCGTGGAAAATATTTGAATTTTCCTTCTCTGACAAGTTTCCACCTTATACAAATTCTGGCTTTTGCAGGTTTTACTGTAATATCCTCCCTTCTCAGGGTAAAAAGCCATTGCTTTTGAGTCATTTCCTACTCACAGCAACCTTATAGGACAGGGTAGAACTGCCCCACAGGGTTTCTAAGGCTGTAATCTTTATGGAAGCAGACTGTCACATCTTTCTCTTGCAGAGTGGCTGGTAGGTTTGAACCACTGACATTTTGATTAGCAGTCAAATGCTTAACCACTGTGCCACCAGGACTCCTTCTTTCTCATGGTAGAGAGAGAGATTTCATTAGATTTTGAAAACAATGGAAACAAAGCATCTATTAATAGACAATGAGCTCTGATTGGAAAATGTAAATACTAATTGATCGAAACACTCAATGAATTAGGAAACTATGGAGAAATCCAGTGGAATTTTTAAAAAGCTAGTAAATAAAAAATGAAACTAACACAATATTAAAATTCAGTGAGAACTGAACTTTTTACCTCTGAGTACTGGCATAAAGGAGCCCTGGTTCCCCATTGGTTAAGTGCTTGGCTTCTAACCAAAAGGTTGGTGGTTTGAACCCACCAGTAGCTCCATGGGAGAAAGATGTGGCAGTCTGCTTCCATAAAGATTAACCCCCCACAAACAACAACCGCCACCATTGCCATAGAATCAACTTCAACTCATAGTAACACTATACAACAAAATAGAAGAGCTCCATAGGGTTCCTTAGACTGTAATCTTTATGGGAGCAGATCACCATCGCCAAATCTTTTTTCCCACTGAGCTGCTGGTGGGTTCAAACAGCTGACTTTTTACTTAGCAGACAAGAACTTAACCACTGCACAACCCGGGCTCCATCTGGAAAGGTTACAGCCTTGGAAACCCTATAGGGCAGTTCTGCTCTGTCCCAGAGGGTTGCTATGAGTCAGAATCAGTTGGAAGGCAATGGGTTTGGGTTTTTTGGTTTTTGAGTACGAGCATACCTTTGATTCATTTGTTAATTCAAACATGCATTGTGTGTTAAATACTGAGGTTACAAATATAAATGAGAAACGGTGCTTATTCTAAAGGTGATTTTAGTTTAATGAGTGAGACATGCAAGCAAGTAATTACATTTGATAAATGCAGTGACAGAGTTATTATACTAGGATATTAAGGAATCACAGTGGAGTGGAATACAGGGAATGGCTCCTAGAAAAGATGATACCTGAGCTGTTGTAATATCTTTGCTGATTTTGGTATCAGGGTAATTCTGGCTTCATTAAATAGTTGGAAACTGTTTATTTTTCTTCTATTTTCTGGGAAAGTTTGTGAAGAATTGGCATTATTTATTTCTTAAATGCTTGGTAGAATTTGTGAGTGAAGCCACCTCAGACTGGAGTTTACTTTGTGAGATTTTTAACTTTAAATTCAATTTAATACCTATAAAGCTATTCAGCTAATTAACTTTTACTTGAGTTCATCTGGTTGTTTATGTCTTCGAACGAATATACCATCCAGATTTTAAAATTTAATGGCATAAAGTTTTTTACTTCATATTATCTTATGCCCTTTTAATGTCTCCAGGATATGTAGTGACTCTATTTTTCCCAATATTGTTAATGTGTGTCTTCTCTCTTCTTTTTACTCTGCCATTCTGGCTAGATGATAACCTATTTTACTGACTTTCATTCAGAGAACCAGCTTTTTGTTTTACCGATTTTCTCTATTGCTGTTTGGTTCTCAATTTCATTTACTTCTGCTCTGAACTTTATTACTTCCTTCCTTCTTCATGCTTTAATTTTATGGTATTTTTCATATTTTTATGTTCTTTTAAGGTAGAAGCTGACATCATTGGTTTGAGACCTTTCTTTTTTAGTATACATATTTAGTGCTATAAATTTCCCTCTAAACACTGCTTTAGCTGCATCTTGCACTTTTTATATGTTTTGTTTTTATTTTTATTCAGTTCAAAATGTTTTCTAATTATTTGTGACTTCTTATTTTATCTATGGCTTATTTACACATATTTGGTTTAATTTCCAAATATTTGGTGTATTTATCTGCTTTCTGTTATTAATCTTTAATTTAGTTGCAGTCAAAGGAAACATTTTATATGGTTTCAATCCTATTAAAGTTATTTGAACTTTTTATGGCACAAAATATGGGCCCATGCTCAGGGAAGTCATTGGTCTTTCCATGTTCCCCATCATCCTGAAGCAGCTGGCGTAATAGAATGATGGAATGTCCTTCTAAAGATACAATTACAGTGCATGCTAGGGGGCAATACCTTGCAGGGTTGGGGCAATGCTCTCCAGGAGGCTGTATATGCTGTAAACCAGTATCCAATATATGGCACTGTTTCTCCCATAGCCAGGATTCATAGGTCCGGGAATCAACAAGTGGAAATGAAAGTGGCACCACTCACTATTGCCCTACTGAGCCCCCCAAAATTTTGCTCCCTTTCCCTGTGACCCTATGCTCTGTAGGTCTAGAGATCTTAGTTCCAAAGGGAGGAATACTCCCACCTGGAGACACATCACTGATTCCACTGAACTGGTAGTTAGTAATGCCACCTGGACACTTTGGGTTCCTTATGTCTCTGGATCAACAGGCAAAGAAGGGAGTTACCATATTGGCTGCTGTCATTGATGCTGATTACCAAGAGGAATTCGGATTGATATTACACAATGGAGGTAAAGACTAGTATGTCTGGAATGTAGGAGATCCCTTAGGGCATCTCTTAGTACTACTATGTCCTGTGATTAAAGTCAATGGAAAACTACAGCAATCCAATTCTTACATGACTACTAATGGCCCAGACCCTTCAGGAATGAAGGTTTGGTTCACCCCACCAGGCAAAGAACCATGACCAGCTGAGGTGCTTGCTGAGGGCAAAGGGCGTAAAGAATGGTTAGTGGAAGAAGATAGTTCTAAATACCAGCTACGACCACATGACCAGTTGCAGAAACAAGAACTGTAATTGGTATATTTTCTTGTATGCATCAAATATTTTTGTTTTTTTCACTTATAAAATGTAAGATGTAAACAGGGCTAGTGTGTTTTCAGTTGTATTGTGTTAGCTGTATCATGTTAGGTGCAACTATGACTTTGTAATTGTCTTTGAGATTATGTATGTTAAGGAGATGTGTACAGATGCCATGGTGACAAGTGGTAGACTGTGATGGTTAGGGTTGTGTGTCAACTTGGCTGGGCTGTGATTCTCAGTGGTTTGGCAGTTACGATGTAGTTTGGTAGTTATGCAATGATGTAATCATCTCCATAATGAGATATGATATAGCATAATGATGTAATCACTTCCATGATGAGATCTGCTATGAGCAGCCAATCAATCAGTTGAAAGGGAGTTTCCGTAGGGGTATAGCCTGCATCCAATATATATGGTCTTTCTGGCAAAACTTGCTGGCTTTTGCTCTTCTCTTGATCCTGCATTTGGTCGTTATCATCTGAACTTCAGCTCTTGGGACGTGAGCCAGCAGCCTGTCATCTTACCTGCTGATCTTGATCTTGAATTTGTCATCCTCTGCAGCCCCTCAGCCAGCAGCCTACCATCTGATCTACTGATCTTGGGTTTGTCAGCCCCTGCAGCTATGTGAGTCAGGAGAAGCCTGACCCACAGACTTGGAACTTTCCAGCCTCTACAACCACATGAACCATTTCCTTGATATAAATCTCTTGCTCTCTCTCTCTATATATACAGAGCTCTGGTGGTACAGTGGTTAAGAGCTCAGCTGCTAACCAAAAGGTGAACAGTTCAAATCCACTAGCTGCTCCTTGGAAACCCATGAGGCAGTTCTACTCTGTCCTATAGAGTCACTATGAGTTGGAATCGACTCGATGGCAATGGGTTTATACATAGATACACCTCACTAGTTTTGCTTCTTTAGAGAACCTAGCCTAAGACAGGCACTATCTGTCATGGATTGAATTATGCCTAACCCCCACAAAATGTGTGTGCCAATTTGGCTGGGCCATGATTCCCAGTATTGTGTGGTTGTCCTCCATTTTGTGATTGTAATTTTATGTAAAAGAGGATTACGGTGGGATTGTAACACCCTTACTAAGGTCACATCCCTGATCCTGTGTAAATGGAGTTTCCCTGGGGTGTGGCCTGCACCACCTTTTATTTTACAAGAGATAAAAGGAAAGGGAAGCAAGCAGAGAATTGGGGACCTCATACTGCCAAGAAAGCACTGTCAGGAGCAGAGCGTGTCCTTTGGACCCGGGGTCCCTGTGCAGAGACTCTCCTAGTCCGGGGGAACACTGATAAGAAGGTGGACAGAGAAAGCCTCTCCCTGGAGCTGACGCCCTGAATTTGGACTTTTAGCCTACTAGACTGTGAGAAAATAAATTTATCTTTGTTAAAGCCATCCCCTTGTGGCATTTCTGGTACCAGCAGCACTAGGTGACTAAGACACTATCCACTTCTTCTGGTCTCATGGCAAAGGAAGCAGATATTCTAGAGGCAACTGGCCACACATTCCATATCCTCCTATTCCTAACTCTCTGATTATAGTTTTTATTGTGAAGTGTAATTTGTCTGATATTAATGTATGTATTACAGCTTTCTTTTGATTAATGGTTACATGATGTAACTTTATCGATCCTTTCAATTAATCCACCTTTAAAAGAAAAATACTTAAAAGGGTTTGTTTGTAGATAGGCATATATTGAGGTCTTTTTAAAACTTTTTAATCTAGTCTAAAAACCACTGTCTTTTAATTGGAGTGTTCAGATTATTTACATTTAAACTAATTACTGTTATGATTGAGTTTGAATCTACCACCTTGTTTTTTGTTTACTATTTTTTTAATCTACTTTTTTTCCTTTTTGCTCCTTTCCTGCTTTCTTTTAGATTGATTTTCTTAAAGATTTCATCTTATCTCCACTATTTGCTTATAGGTTTTAATAGATTTTTATCATTGTTGTTGTTATTGTATTTTCTTTTTTCATTGTTGCTCCATGGCTTACAATATGCTTCTTTAACTTATCAGAGTTGACCTTCAATTCATATACTATTCCACATATAGTATAAGAATCTTACAACAGTAACAGTATATTTTTAACCCACATCCCCAGTCTTTTGTTCTACTGTTGTTATAAATTCCAATAATAATTTTATAATTTTTACTAAGGATGCTGTTCATTATTAATTTATAATTTTTTATTATATCATGAGAATGTGCCTGATTTATATTTTAGAATTAGTTATTGTTTCATTTCTAACATTTTATTTCTGTGTAGAAGTAAACAAAAACTGTCAAATGACATATCTTTAGAAAACCGATTTCTCCTAGTCGTTGGATTGTTTCAGATCAAAAATATGTATTAGCTTCAAAGAAGTTGTCAGGCAGGTTGATGGTAGCTACAAATATGAAGGAAGATATATATTTTGAATATATAACAATTCAGGAGAGACTGAAATATTTGTTCTATTTATCTTTATAGTATTACATGATGAAATGAGATAGTGTTTGTTGAAGTTATAAATAAGCTATAATGTACTCTACATAGAATGATGATCATGTAAAGATTATAACTTAGTTCTAATAATGTTGGTGTGACAGTAAAGATGCGAGTAATTATACGGAAATATTATTAGACAATGATTTTTTTTTAAAATTCTGTGAATGTAGCAAATAACCAAAAAATCCAAGCTATTTGATGTTAGAGTATAATGCTAAAGAGAATTCTGCTTAAATTTACCTTCATATTCTTAATTAATTTAGATTTTAGTATGCCCTCCATCAATATTTACATATCTGCTATTCTAGGAAAAGTACATGGTGTGGAAGGCTTGGGATAAGAAGAAAATAGAAGAGAACTCCTATTCTTGGTCTATCTGAATTGAGAGGATGGATAATTTAGCACCAAAATGGTCTTTCCAGAGATACTTACTAAGGATTCAAATCAAAATAAAATCATGAAATGATGATCAAAGTTTACTTTGAATGGAAAAACACACGGTTGTTTCAGATACACTAATGTACACTTTGAACTCTACTGAAAAATTGGTTAATGATAAAAGTCTCCTGTTTTTCAGCTTTTAGCAAAATCTGAAATGATTATGATTTTTTAAATTCTGTTACAGTTATAATATGCTGTCATTTCTTGGGTCCAGTATTTTGCTTTCAATTTGCACATGCAAACTACTTAGGCATAAATTATGCTCTAAGTGTTGTGATGTTATTATTTGCAAGGTGGCACCAGAGAGAGAAATTATGCTATCCTCTTGCTTTCCTTTTCCTAAATGACTGGGATCCACTGTCTGTTAATTTTCTCCTTAGACCATGTTTAGAATATGAATATATTTGGCCTTATGTTGTCCTCTTCTCAACCCCATTGCAATATCTGACTTCCATGAAACAACTGACTCAAAATAAAGAGCAGAGTACAACAACTAGAAATGGAAATCTGGCTACAGCAGTGCTCTCAGAGGATTCAGATGTCAAAAGAGTGAGGGAAGTCAAAAGAGCACTAGGAAGTTGTCCTTTTAAAGGTTTCTCCAGGTTCTGTCCTCCTTGAATATTGTGAGGTTATTTTCTTCATCTTACAAGGCTGAGATGGGATGCTCACATTTCCCTGTAGACCAAGATGTAGAAAGCTTCTGTGTCTTCATAGCAGATGGTCACATGCTATTTTTGTTCCAGGGCCATAGGTTTAATTCTCAAGAGGGACCTGAATGAATAATATTTGCGAGATCTAACCCTCTGGATAGTTAGAGGAAAGCCCTACTCAGAACCAGCCCTTGAAAAATGCAGTCCTTGACCTATTTCTGCAAGATTCACTTTCTTTCCATGAAAGCTTATGTCTTTGAGTAGCAGGGTAGTTTCTAGTTCCTCTCTTATGGATAATCTCTGGTTCTTCAGCAAAAGGTCTATTAAAACAATAGGACCTGATGAGACTCCACATTTTTTCCCACAGCCCTGACTTCTATAGCAGAAGATTATTTAGTATGAATATTAAATGTGTTCATTTGCTCATTCATTCATCATTCAACTCAACAAATATTTTTTGAGCTCCAATATTACGCTGGTCATTCTTCCGGTTGCTGAAAATTCTTACTCAAAGTGAATTACCAGATGAGTAGGAGAGAATCATATATAATTGACCAAGTATAATAAAGATATGCACAGAGAACTGAGGATGGACACTTAGAATAGAGTTTAGGATGGGAGAAACGAGAAGATTATGCCTAATATTAGATGTAAAATTCCAAGTGGTTTCAAAGCTTAATATCTTCAATTTGTATGAAATCACTACATTTAGCAAAGCAGAAGGAGATCAGTATTTTCTAATTATAGATAAAATAAAAGGGTGTCTGCCAAATATCTGGTGTTGTTTTACCTCTTTTTCCAGGTTTTAACAAAACAATACAAATAGAAGAAAGAGTAGAGGGCTATACATATAAATTCAAGGGGAAAGCATGAAACCCTTTGGCAGTTTTCATGGAAGCTCATTAATTCTTATTCCACCCATAATACTTATTCCACTCAAAATGAAATTGAGATAATTTTTATAAAAGTCCTAGCTGAATTGTACATTAACTAAGAAAAAATGGTAATTGCAAAGAAAATGGATGAGGCAGAATCTTTAGAGTATAAGTACTCTTCTGAAGCACATTTAGATTATCTTTTAAATACTATAATTTTGAATAAAATAAAACAACAAATGTAGGGCTCTGGGACCATTCTTATGATCCTGGTAAACATGGAGAGTGAGAATGGAGGGGGAAACCCGCAACAGATGCCAGTTAAGAGGGAGTTGTAATGGCTGGCCATGAGGCAATAAGAACTGTGCAAAGATGGTGACAGAATAGGGAACAGAAGTATGTTTGAAAGCTTTGTCTCTCTTTTTTTTAATGAAGAAGAAAAAGGCAGACTAGAGTGTCTGTGGTATGTACCTTCTAAGCCTCTACAACGACTCCAATGATCCTTGCCTCTTGGTGGTCATTCTTGAATAATCCTTTCTTCGTTAGCATAGGCTGGGTCTAGTGATTTGGTTCTAATGAATAGAATACAGCGAAAGTGATGAGATGCCACCTTGAAATTAGGTTGTAAAAGAATGTGATTTTCAACTTTATTATTCTCTCCCTCTCCCTGGCTGTTTTCATTTACTCACTCTGATGAAGCAAGATGCCATGATATATAAGCTGCCTCTAAGAGCTGAGGCCCTCAGACCTAGAGCCTGGGAAGAGCTGAATCCTGCCAACAACCACATGAGTGAGCTTGGAAGCACCTCTTTCTTCAGTTAAGCCCCGAGATGATGGTAGCCCAAGCTGACAACTTCATGGCACTTAGTGAGAGACACAGAGTCAGAGGGCATGCCAAGTTATGGCCGGATCCTCCACCCACAAAAGCTGTGTGATAATAAATGCTCTTGTTTTCAGCTAAAGAATTTTGGAGTTATTTGCAACACAGCAATTGGTAACTCATACAGTTAGGGCTAGGGTTAGAGGTAGGGTTAGGGGTTAGGTATGGGTACCCCATGGTGTCATGGCACGGAGCATGCAGTGGCTGTCTTCATCCTGGGCTGACAGCTGGATGATAACTAGGTGGTGAACCTCTCATCTGTTCAAGAATCAGGTATCAAGGGTGTCCAGGAATGAAGAGGTTGTAATATCCTCGGGGGTGACTGTACACAGAGGATTGGGAAGTGGGGCATGAGGGAAGGGGAGATAGCTGGTTCAATTTCCCCAGACCCCATCCTGGCCAGGGCATGGTGAGTGGTTCAGGCAACTGTCAGACCAAGCAAATGTGCTTAAGGCCTGCATTACCAGGCAGATTCCAGGGCGCCTGTGAGGTTCTGCCCTCATTCCACAAATATCCCCATGCCTGATACTCCCTTAGTCAGCTCCATGCCTAGAGGCATCCTCTTCTGCCTTCCAACTTATCTAAGTCTGGCTTATGTTTATCACTTTTGGCCAGTTTGAGGTACCTTCCAAGACAAGTCATGAAATAGGAATTTTGTAATTTCAGGGGTTTCATATGCAAGTTAAATGCTTTGATACCAAAAAACCCATTCCTGAAAGTGGATTCTGAATCATAGAGACCCTATAGGATGCAGCAAAACTGCCCTATAGGGTTTCCAAGAAGCAGGTGGTGGATTTGAACTACCAATCTTTTGGTTAGAGGCCGAGCTCTTAACCACTGCACCACCAGGGCTATTTGCATTTAAAAGGGGAATTGCACAACATACAGATGAATGATAAAATCCATGTTAATAATTTAGAACTTTAACTTTTCCTGACTTAGAATGACTTTAAATAGCAAATAAAAACCATCATGCCAAGTTGAAAGACCACAGAACAAAAGAAAAAGTGTTATTTTTTGTAATGTTTTTAATGGCACTTTTCCCTCGATTTTTGAACACGGTGCCCAGCATTTTTGTTTTGCACTGGGCCCTGAAAATCCTGTAGCAGGTCCCGAGGAAGAAGCAGCACTGAAAAAATTATATGGTATGGATAAATCACCTGACAATGAGATCCCTTCCAGTATGAATCTCCCGTGGTAAACTCCTGGTGCCTTAGGATGCTGTTTAGCTGTTCAGATCTCTTTAAAATCCACAGCTACCTAAAGCTGGCCTCACCAAGCCACCTCTGAAGTCTTCCTGACTTTGAATCGGGTCCAGCTATACACAAAAGGCTTCCATTTCTTCCTTCACTAAAATACTTAAATAAAACATACGAGGTCTAAAAAAGACTTGCTGAATGAGTTTATCAGATCCCCGCAGCAGTGGGAAGTCACAAAGAAACACAAAACGGTCTTTTGCTTCACACTTGCTTTTGAAATTCCATCCCTCCAGCTCCTCTGTGCTTCCTTTGCAAAGGGCAGACTTTATTTCTGCCAAAATCTTTGCAACAGAGCCAACAGAATTTATCTCAAGCTTGGCAGCCAATATACATTATCCACAGGTTTCTGGCTAAACTATTAAAATTAATCAGGTGGCAAACTTTCATTTTAGCAGTTCTAATAAACAAGAGAACCAGATTCCCAGGGGGTGGAAATGTCAGTAAATATAGCAGCTTTAAAAGGAAGAAATTCTTCAAAATGTCATAGGATGTACTCAAGTTCTAGTCAAACGAACCTAAACTACAGTTACATACATTGTAGGTAAAACCATTCATTTTTACAGAGGTGTTTTTCAATGCAAGAGGAATCGAGTCCATTTTAAAGACAGAATTTCAAGCCAACTTTACAGGTCACATGATGAGATGTTCCATTTGCGGGGTGACAGTGGAAAAAAAGTGTCTTTCTAGGTACTGTTTTCCTTGTGGACATTAAAATCATTCTGAGTCAGGGGCTTCAAGAAATGGACCTCTTGCCGAATTTTTGGAAGAAGATGCACGTGGCAGAAATAGAAGCACTCACCAACTATTTCCCGTGCTCACGGCATTGCCCATTGCTCATGCAGTTAGGCAGTCCCACCTAACTCGTTCTGAGCTCAAGTGACACTTATTACTTCCAGGCCAAAGCACGGAAAAGCCATGTGAGTTCTCCAGACTTCTATTCCCCTGCAGCATTGACAAACTGTATTCACATGGTACAATTTCCCTCAATTTGGGTCCCTGAAGAACTGTGCAGAGCAATGCCCCCTGCCAACCTGTCCTGGACATGTAGCATGTAAAAGAAAGAAACACTTGTTGAGCTAAGGCACTGAGCTTTAAAGGTTTAGAGGTTAATTTGCAATCCAGCATATCTAGTCTGTCCTGATTAAAAATGCAATTGGTACCAGTGTGATATGGTCACAGGAAAATTAAAAATGGTAGATGGCAAGGATATTAAGAAAAAAAGCTGGAACAATAGCAATCCCTGTTATACAATGGAAAAACACTTGGTGAAACTGTGCTCTGCAGTAACTTCGAAGGGAGATAACGTACCTAACAAACAATAGCTTTGGGGGAAAAGCAATGGAAAACAAAAGGAGAGTAGCGTGCGTTAGTGGTTATTTTCTCCATTCAGTTTGGGATTACAGAAAGAAAGAGATGAACTCAGGCAAGAACCAGCTGGTTGCAAGTAGGAATGGAAGGGAATAGAACAATTCCAGAAATGCATGATGTAATAATGCTGCAGGAGCCCTGGTAGTGCAGTGGTTAAGCGAATGGCTGCTAACCAAAAGGTCAGTGGTTTGAACTCACCAGCCACTCTGCAGGAAAAAGATGTAGCAGCCTGCTTCCATAAAGTTTAAGCCAAATCACCCCCATTGCCTTGGAGTAAAACTACCCCATAGGGTTTCCAAGGAGCAGGTGATAGATTCCAATTGCTGACACTTTGGTTAGCAGCTGAGCTCTTAACCATTGTATCACCAGGGCTACTCATAAAGATTACAGCCTTAGAAATCCAATGGGGCAGTTCTACTCTGTCCTATAGCGTCACTATGAGTCAGAATCCACTGGAGGGCAAAAGGTTTGGTTTGCTGGTTTAGCAATGCTGCAAAAGCCAAATCTGAATTACAATATCAGCCTTTAAGAAAGCTCAGATTAAGGTATGACCTCCAAAACAGTTGTTTTAAATCCCAAAGATTGGATAAAGGGTAAAATACCCAAGAAAACCTATCAACTGATTAAACACCTCAGGGCAAAGTTCATATTAAGAAGTTCTTTTCTGCCTACTATTTCAGATAAACCCAAGTGTGCCCGACATTAACTGGAGACAGAATTCTTAGGGGCAAGAAGGCAAATAATTACAACAGATGTGAGGGCCAAATTTCTAGAAGAATTGGATGTGATTGGGGAGGTGGGTAGGGTGGGGAGTTTACTTGCATTTGGAAAAGACTAGAAGCAAATAACTATGAAGCTGACTACATTTTTGAGAGTGTACACTGACAAAGAAACCAAGAGCCGAGACTAGCACGTCTTGGGCCACAATCTTCTATTGGAAGAAAGTGGGCTTTTACCCTAACATTAACTTTGTATGTGGGAGGAAGGAACCTCCCAGAACACTGAACCAGGGGCCATAGAAAACACTATCAGGGCAAAACCAAAACTCTCTCCCACCCCCAGAGCTGCTGTTACAATGTCTGCCTAACAGGACTGCAGAACTGGATCTTCAACTGCTGTGTGACTCCAACTTCAAGCATTTACTGTGGTTATTCTGCACCCTGTATTGGGTGGTGCACTGGAGGAAGGCAGATCTCTTGTCTGTTTGATTACTAAGTTCCCACCAAGAAGAATTACAGTTAAGTCTGATATGCATAAACCATTATGCATCCCCAGATATCCTAGATTTTGAGCTGATACAGGTCTAGATTGGAATCGAGTCGATGGCATTGGGTTTGGTTTGGTTACATCAAGAGGATTTGAGTGAGTTCTATGTGTGGAAAGTAGAGATATTTTTGCTTACCAAAAGAACAAACTGTAGCTAAGAGGAAAATACAAATAATTCCAAGCTCTTCTCTATATTTTCCAGCCCTCATAAAGTGAGGAGGAGCCAGCAGACTAATTATATGCACTTGTGGGCTAATGACGATAACGTCAGGTTCAAGTCACTCCTCCTCTGCCATGGTGACCAGTGGCATTTCCAATAGCAGACGGAACTTTCGCAGATGGGCTGATGTCCTTGAGGGATCACGTGAAGTAGTTTTCTACCCCCACTCCCCTATAAACACTTCGCTCAGGGAGGTGCACTTATGAGTGGTTTTCATTTCTTTTTATGCATTTTTATGGAGTACCCAAAGTTTTTACTCTGAGTCCAAACACTGGATCCAGGCACTGTTTCCTCAGAGGCATGAAATTTTTATACTTTTCTCCTGCAGAGTAATTGAGTCCTTTTTCGTCTTCTCTCCCACAGCCCTCCTCCTAACTTCACTTAAAGCGCTCATCACAATGCTCTAAGTAGTAATCTATGTGTGTGTCTCCCCCACTTGACTGTGAGCCCTTCACTGTGAGCCCTTGGAGGGCAAAGGCTTTTTCATATAAACTTTGTAATTCCACTGCCTAGTACTGCAACTGACACACATTAAACATCCCAAATGTTTTTAGAAAGGTATTAGATGGCATCAATTTTTGTGTTTAGCATGCCCTCTATCATTATACAAGCAGCTTGCTCTGTAGCTGGAATGAGGATTTCTTTGTATTTCCATCCTCTGAAAACTCCTATTTTTGAATGCTAAATTGAGATTTGCCTTCAATATAGGGAAAAATCCAACTTGCTGTTCTTCTGGCTTCTTACCAGTGTTTCCTAGTTTTCACCATGACTTTCCATCAGTAACCCCTCTCCTCCCAGGTCTTTCTTTATAGCTTCTTTCCTTCCAGCACCATTGTTTCACACACAAACACATTTAACCACACACACCCACACACACACACACACACACAGAGTGTTTGTCCACACAGGGGTCAAAGGATAGGTCAAAAATACTTCTCAGCTAAAAAAATTCAGCACTACATAGAAAAGAAGGAGCCCTGGTGGCACTTGGCTACTAACTTAAAGGTTGACAGTTCGAACCCTTCCAGTGGTTCTGTAGGAGAAAGACTTGGTGATCTGTTTCCGTGAAGATTACAGCCAAGAAAACCCTATAGAGCAGTTTTATTCCGTCACATGGGGTCGTTCTGAGTCAAAATCGATTTGACAGTACCTAACAACAACATGGAAATCCTGGTGGTATAGTGGTTAAGAGCTATGGCTGCTAACCAAGAGGCCGGCAGTTCGACTCCACCAGGTGCTCCTTGGAAACTCTATGGGGCAGTTCTACTCTGTCCGATAGGTTCTCTATGAGTCGGAATTGACTCAATGGCAGTGGATTTGGTTTCTTAGCAACAACATATAGAAAAGACTATTGATCTAAACTGCAAAATGTAGGAGTTGGGGAGACAGTGGAGGGTCAAAGAATGGGTTTCCTTGTCTATTTGGAGAGAGAGCGAGCTGAAGAAGAGGGAGGAACCAAGTAACAGAACAGGGATTGATAAGTACCTCCCATCCTCATTTTAGCCACTTTCCAAAATTCTATTTTGCTGGAAAAGGGAAGAATGCCTTGGTAGTTTGGAATCAGTGCAGACCTTCTATCAACTGAATTTGTCCTTGAGAACTCATTGTTTTAACTTAAGACATTGGCATCTATTTCTAGCTACTTTTGAGTATCTGTTAAATCCAAGGCATTTTATGTATAATGTTCCTAATCAAAAAATCAACATTAATGAAACTTCTTCCCAAAGCTTATCTAGCTTACCTAAGGTTACGATAAAATGTCTCTGGGTTAGGCAGTCATCTTAGTGTAAATTCCTGGGATCTTCCCAAGAACAGGATCCAACAAGAAGAGGAAATCACATTTATTGGAGATCTAATATGTCATTTTACTTACATAACCATGTTCAATTTATTAAACACTGCCAATATGTAGGAATTAGCATTGCCTCTTACATGTCAGAAAATCAAGGCATGGAATAATTTGCCAAATGAACATAGTTTTAAATAATGGAAAGGAGATTTGAATCTACTTCCATCTGATTAGAAAGGCAATGATTTACATAGAGAGTCAGAGATGTTAGGCTTTTTAGGAAATGGTAAGAGAGTGCTCAAGTAGAAAAAGGGTGAGGGGTGTATCAAACACTATAAATCTTTTTCCACAGTAATCTGTGTCCAATTCAACAAATTCCTCCTAGCTCAGATTAGGGACAATTCTGTAACTCCAGCATAGGAATAAAACTAATGCATACTTTACTTTTAACAAGTTGTGCTGCTCTGCTTCTAAACACCAGCAAAAACTAGGGATGGAAACACAGATTATGTATTAGTAGAACCATTTTCTCTTTGATGAGAAAACAAGAATCCAAGATTCACTGCTATCCACATCATGCTTTGCCTATACCTGAGTTGTCTAATATAGTAGCCACTAGAACTGTGGATATTAAAATTAAAATTCACTAAAGCCAGATAAAATTTAAAATATAGTTTCTTAGATGTACTAGCCACGTTTCACATATTGAATAGCTACATGTAGCTAACAGTTATCATACTGAACAGTGCAAATGCAGAACCTTTCTATCACTGCAGAAGTTCTATTAGCACAGGTTGCTACTAATATCTTCGAGAAAATTATAATCTCCTCTTTGTCAATGGGTACATGCTGCAAATAGCTGTGTTAAACAGACATTGTCTTTGAGTTCTCACTTAATAATCTCATCTATTCACAAAGAATAATTTTTCAAGCTGGGAACTGAGTTCTATAGGTAGATGAAGCAAGGAACCCATGCAAAAAATATGGATCAAGACTTCCATATTCATCTATATTCAATGAAAATCAAAATCAATGGACATATTAAGACACTAAGAGAAGGAAACTAGAGAATTTGTAGGACTTTCATTTATTTGTTTATTCATTTATTCTTACAAGCAACATTCACTCAATTTCTGCTACTGATAGCGGCAGGCACCCTTTACAATGTAAGAGTCCTCCATTAAACCTGCACAAATGTTTGGGAAAGAAATGTCTTTTGTTGTTTCTGGAGGGGAAAGGAGGCATGAAGTAAGTGGAAGAGTGTGAATTGCTTCAGTAAATAAGGATAGAGCCCCTTTTCCCAGAAATATTTCTTTGAAAGAGATCAAATGATTCACACTATTGGAGGAACATTCTTTTCCTGCATATTACTTACAATATGGTATTAGGAGAAAACTTTGCTGTGTGAGAGCACCAAAAATCCTTTGGTAGAATGATTGCATAATGGCCCCAGTTCTCCACCTCTCCCTGTGTTAAGTCCTTTGCGATGTGACCTTGCCACTCTTTTCATGGATGGAATAGATTTCCTCACTCCTTGAATCTAGGCCATCTTACATGCTTTGGCCAACAGACTATAATAGAAGCAGTGGTGTGCCAGTTCTGAGCCTAGACCTCAAGAGTCTTTGTTTGTGTCTGTCTTCTGTCTTTGAAGCCCAGGTTAATATTCTGGGATATGAGAAACCACATGGACCAGGCCTAAGTCATCCCAACCAAGGCCTTTCTTAGACCAACCAGCCCCAGCCAACCAGAATGGCTGAGCCGACCAGCAGATGTAGGAAAAATAACAATTGGTTGCTGTTTTAAGCCACTAAGATTTGGGGTGATTTTTCAACATCATGTGGCAACATATAACTGATATAGAACTGAAATTGGAAAGTTAGAAGAGGAGCACAAATTTGAAAAGGTATATAAATTTAAATAAGTGAATATCCCTACCTACAGCTACAGGAGAGAAAGGGCAATAATTCTTCATGTCCCTGCTTGCCAGGCTACCTCCAGATGTAGGAGAAAAGAACAAAGTCATCAGCTTATGGTCTTTATATTATATAATAATATAAAAATAATACATTATATAAAAAACCAAAAACCAAACCCATTGCCATCGAGTTGATTCCAACTCATAGCCACCCTATAGGACAGAGGAGAACTGCCCCATATGATTTCTAAGAAGTGACTGGTGGATTTGAACTGCTGACCTTTTGGTTAGCAGCCATTGCTCTTAACCACTTGTACTACCAGGGTGCCGATATATTATATAATATGTAATACTTATAATACTCTCATTAGTTTGGACCTGCTTTAGTTACTTCAAGGAGCCCTGGTGATGCAGTGGTTAAAGCGATCGACCACTAACTGAAAGGTCAGTGGTTCAAAACTACCAGTGGCTCCGAGGGAGAAAGATGTGGCAATCTGCTTCCACAGAGATTTACAGCTTTGGAAACCCTGTGAGGTCGCTATGAGTCAAAATTGACTTGATGGCACTAGGTTCTGGTTAGTTACTCCCACCTTTTCCTGGGACTGCTACTCGACTGCATTGTAGTAGAAATGGGGTCCCTTTAGCATTCAACCTAGAAGGCTCCAGGAGGAGGCTCGGCTTATTTTTCTAGGGTCCACTCTAACAGTATGTACAAGTGAAAAGAGCTGCTAATTGGCCCCACACGTTCCAGTCTGAATTGATTACCCTCTTCACCTAGGACAGTGCTTCTAAAACTTCAGTGTGCATACTCATTGCCTGTGGAGGCAGATTCTGATTCAGTGGGTCTAGGGTAGGACTTGAGGTTCTACATTTCTAACAAGCTCCCTGATGATGCTGATAAAGATGGTTCATGGACCACATACTGGGTAGCAAGGTTCTAAATGATTAATACTACTTTCATCATGCCTTGTGCAGTTCAGATTCAATTATTACCAGAAGTCTAAGCATTCCTGGTCATCATACCTCAGCCCCATGCAACTCTAATCTTATTCAACTTTCCAATCTTCCCAAACCATTCCTAAAAATTGGGGCCTAAATTCAACAATCTCTTCTGTCTCAAATACCTCACAAAACGGCCCTACTAAAATCATGGATGACTCCTGCAGTTTCCATGCATAGAGGCTAATTTTTGTTTCACATTCCACATATCCCAGGGCCTGGAGGTTCTTCTCTCTGCTGTTTCCATACTATTTTCCTACCTCCATCAAAACTCACACTTTACTGGAAGTCCATCCCATCAAAATTTAACATCTGGTAGCCTTCCTGTTTGCTTTTAAGTACTAACCTTTATTCATTTGTGAGTTTAGCACTTAACTCCGTTTTCTTCTCTTCCACTAATTCCTTTCCATCCTCAATGACTTCCAGAACCAAATGGATGATCTGTCAACCCATTAGGAGCTGGTTCCTAAACTTCTTCACTACTGGTCATCTTTCTCTTTACCCCACTTCAATCATTGATGCCTTTGAACTTAGGCTTGATCTTGTCATCAATGGTAACTGTACCACCTCCAAAAATCATGATAATAAGCATCCTTGTGTCTAGCTATGACCTCTGATTCTTCCAGAGGGTAAGTACAGCAGTTAGTCTAGTCTGCTGGTTGCATAAAGTTAAGGCTAATTTGGGATGTGATTCTTGCCAGAGTTCTTGCATCAAAATTAAGGGAGAGTGCAGAGTTGCAATTTGGGTGGGGCAGAAAGCCAGAAAAGAAAGTTCACATAGGGTCATCAAAATAAACAGGTGCTCCAGAAGCAGACATCTGGGTCTGGTACCAGGAAATTGGCAATCCAAGACAATGCAAGCAAAGAGTAATGGATCTGATAGACAAGCAGGACGATGCATAGCAGTAGGCAAATGCTAATACAGAGGCTATCTCAGTTGGTTTCCACAGAAGATTTCATTTATTTAAGGGGTCACAGTTTGAACTGTTATGTATAAGGGTTATCCCGAGAATCAAATAAAAATATGTATGAAGAAAAGCTTTCCAATGCAGATGTCAGCTTTGCTAATATTCTTGATTAAAATGACCCATCTTGATGTTATACAAGTACTGATACTGTGGGGTTCCTGCTTTCTTTTTAAACCCAGGCAAATGTTTCTTTCCTTGCTTCTTCAGTGGTTAAAAGAATTATGTAGACGCTATCTGGTGGTTGATTAATTATTCAAACATCCTTATTATACATAAGCAGCATATTTGTTCTGTCTCTATTTGTGCATAGATATTTATTTTTTATGAACCTCACTTCTCGTCAGTGAAGACAAGAAAATAGAATTAGCACATCTGTCCCATTTGTTGTGACAAAATATGAACTTAAGATCTGTATGCTGATTTAGGGAAGTATTATTCCTAGGAGTCTATGGTGAGGCTCATAGAACAAAATTTTAGTAATAAATACACTTGTGGGAATCTGCATTAAAAAGGAACACTAAAAAAAAAGGACGTGAAAAAGTGGCATGGAAGCTTTTTAAAGAGAATTTGAACAGAAATAGAGCCATCCCTAGAGAGTTGTTTTGGGATAAATCGTTTGTGGTAAGAGGGTGGAAAGAGACAAGGCAAGGATGAAGCTTCTCCCTGCCATTTTTCTACATTTGTGTATGCTGGTACCTTGAAGGAATCTCAAGAAGGGTGTTGAAGGAGGCTAGGGAAGGAGGAAACTACAAAATGTACGCATTGCTTATACACAGAGCTTTGTACGGCTTTGAGGATGGTAAGGAACGGGGCGTGCTTAAATGTGTTGGAGCAAATTATATTTGCTAATGTGTACCCTCACCCTGAGTCACAGCAGTGTCTAACAAGAGACACCACTACTGTTTTCAGAGACAGCCAGAGGAGTGCCCAGAGCATATGCTGGGCTCCCTGCCACCTTACAGAGAACGTATCTTCCTCACAAAGCAGGATATTATTGCCATTTACCCCAAATCTCTTCTTTTAAGCTCTAATTAGGAATGGGAGTATCTTAGTTATCTAGTGCTGCTGTAACAAAAATACCACAAGTGGACGGTTTTAACAAAGAGAAATTTATTCTCGCACAGTCTAGGAAGCAAGTAGTCTGAATTCATGGTGCCAGCTCCAGGGGAAGGCTTTTTCTCTCTGTCAGCTCTGGGGTCCTTGTCATCAATCTCCCCTGGTCATGGAGCGTCTCAGCGCAGGGACCCTAGGTCCAAAGGACGTGCGCGCTGTGCTCCTGGCTCTTGTTTCTTGGTAGTATGAGGTCCCCACGTTTCTCTGCTCGCTTCTGTCTTTTATATCTCAAAAGAGATTGACTTGAAATACAATTAATCTTGTAGATTGAGTCCTGCCTCATTAACATAACTGCCTCTAACCCTGCCTCATTAACATCATAGAGGTAGGATTTATAACACACAGGAAAATCCCATTGGATGACAAAATGGTGGACAACCACGCAACACTGGGAATCATGGCCTAGCCAAGTTCACACGTAATTTTGGGGGACACAGTTCAATCCATGACAGGGAGGGAGGAAAACTTTGAGGCATTTTTCAACACATCCGTCATATTGATTGTTCCAGGTGTGACAAACACTAGTGGCATGCAACATGAATTTCAGTAGGATACAAACATTATTAATTATAATAGCTGTATGTATATTCATTTTTTCCTTCTATTTATGGTAATTGATAAAATAAATGTACTTATATGAAAAAAATGATTTTTTTTTTTTAAAGAATCACCTACATAATATTTGGGCAGCCTGCAGGTAGGCAAAATTTATGAAGGCAGCTCTCAAGTGACTGACGTTTGGGAATCACTGTAATATGACATGATGTGACAGAAAGAAGATAGGGCTGAAAATCCAAAGTTATGGATTCTCAATTTTGCCAATCATTGCCTGTGTATTTTGGGGAAGTGGTTTAACCTCGTTTAACCTCAGTTTTCTTTTATTTAAATATGGGTAATAATTCCCAGTTTGGCTAACATACAGTATTTTTGTGAGGATCAAATGGGATAATTTAATATTTGATATTCTTTTTTAGTTATTCACTATTGAAATGGGGATGTGGTGGACACATCCTAAGGAGACCCCCACTAGTCACACCCTTGCATAATCCCATTAAGTGTGGACAGAACGTGTGACTTGCTTCTAACCTACAGATTATTGCAAACATGAGGGGATGTCACTGCCTTGATTATATTTCGTTATATAAATCTTAGCAGACTGGAGAGAGAAATTCTCCTGCTGGCCTTGAAGAAGGAAAGAGACATGTTGTGAACTGCCTATGGAGAGGACCAGGTGGCAGGGGAAATCTGGGACTTGAGGGTAGCTTCCAACCAACAACTAGTAAGAAACTAAGGCCCTCAGTCATATAGTCACAAGGAACTGAAATCTGCAAACAACATAAATGAGCTTGGAAGCAGACTCTTTCCTAGTTGATTACCCAAATGAGAACATAGCCTGGCCAACCCCTTGATTACAGCCTTGTGAATTCCTAAGCAGAAGAATCAGCTAAGGCTAAGCATGCGCTGTGGACTGAATTGTGTTCCCCCAAAAGATATGCTGAAGTCCTAATCCATGGTACCTGAACATGTGACCCTGTTTGGAAATAGGGTCTTTGAAGATGTTATCCGTTAGGTTAACATGAGGTCATACTGGAGTACGGTGGGTCCTAATCCTATGTGACTGGGGTCCCTGTTATAGAGGAGAAGATACACAGAGAAGGAGCAACAGAGGAAGGATGCTCTGCGATACTGCAGCTATAAGCCATAGAATGCCTGGAGCTACCAGAAGCTAGGAGAGAGGAATGGAACAGATTCTCCCTCAAAGCCTCAGAAGGAATCAACAATGCCAACCCTTTGATATCAGACTCTCAGCCTCTAAAATTGTGAGACAATAAATTTCTGTTGTTAAAAGCCACTCACTTAGTCATATTTTGTTATGGCGGCCCTAGGAAACTAATACACCATGCTTGAACTCCTAACCTGGAAATCATGCGATAATACATGTGTGCTGTTTTACGCCACTAAGTTTGTGGTAATTTGTTAGGCAACAATAGAAAACTAATATGGGTCAGGGGAGACTGCATTACCTGCCTGAATAAGTAAATAATACTTATTATTGTATTTCCTATATATACATGCAAAATTAATACTACATTTTTTTGGGAGGTGGTCTGTGGGAATCTAAGAAAGTCATAGATATTTTGAGAAACTCTCCTAAAAACCTGGGATTGGTTTGAATGTATGGCCAACTAATAATTATTAAATTTTTCCAATGTTCCAGGCAGAATATCAGGTCTTTATAACTATTACTTTGTTTATTCTTACAATGTCCTGGAAAAGAATATTCTCTCTCTTTAGGTGAGGAAACTTGCCCAATCTCATAAAGATTCCTACTTCCTGTAACAACAGAACATGTAGTTAGGTCCAGCCAATCAGAGGACTTTGTTCACATGAATACACTGATTAGTTCAGTCCCAGTCATGTGAGCCATACTGGGTCATTCTCAGGATCTAATGTGGAAGCTAACAGAATGGAAATCTGTCTTTTCCACTGAACATGCATTTAGGGGGAAGTGAGCCTGGAACTAGAAGACATCTCCACAGAGAGTCTAGGAATAAATCCCCAAACAGTGGAAGGTAGAGCCCAGGAATGGCAAGAAACCAAGTTCTGGTGACATTATTTGGGTCCCCAAATCCACCTATGTCTGAAATCACAACTATCTCTGGGCTTTTCAATTATGTGATCCAGTAATACCATTTCTTACATAAGTCAGTTTGAATTAAATTACTGTCTTAGAACAGAAAGGAACCTGACTTACATGGTTAGTATGAAGCAGAGCTGAGAACATCCTTGATCACAAGTTCAGAGCACACAGAACTGCTATCTATAATATTTCCCAGGTCCTTCCCACCCTCACCCTCTTACGGTCTTATGCAGAGCGATAAAGTGGAAAGAACAATGGAGAGGGAGACAAAACACCTGGGTTCTTATCTATAGCATACGTCTAGTATAGGATGGACTCAGGACTATAATTTACGTCTTCTGACATCCAATCCAGTGTACTTTCTACTAAAACACAAAACAACATGAAATGTTATTGAAGGAAGAGATCATCCACCTATTCTCACTTTTCTAGAGGAAGAAACTGAAGGCCAGACAACTATAGACCATTACTGTATGAGTCTTTGTTAGTGAGCTTGGTAAAACTATTGAGATGAGCACATGGAACCCTTAGAGAGTCTGGATTTTTTCCAGCTTGGATTTTTTTCCTTCCATTTTTCTACTGTCCTCCCTAATGTATCTATTTCCAACAAGATGTGAAAAGTATCAGTCGGTGAGACAATTTAGACGCAGACATCTAGTCTAAAAAAACAATTTTTTAATCAACATCTGTCCATCTGTGGGCCTGATGGGAGGCACATTGGTCATCAGCTCTAAACAGCTACATTAACAACAAAATGATGATTTCTTTGGAAAACAAATGAGCCACATTCCAATTAGCTTAATAGTTTAACTTCTAAATGTTCAGACTATTTTTTTTTTTTTAAAGAAAAACTCATTTGAATTTTTTTGCTACACAGTTCTTTCTTGTATCACTCACAAATGGTATGACATTTTGCTAGGAATTCAAAAATTCCATTATTTTCCTTTCCATAAATTCTAGGGGGAAAAAAAAAAGACTCCCAGTAGAGTATATGCTTTGAGTCTAATAATTATCACAGTCAGCCTTTTGCTTCAAGAGAAAATATTATTTCATATAGCATGGCCCCCAACAGGGTTTCCAAACTTCAAACCCACCTCTAGCATTCCAGGGTGAAGTTTGGAACTAATAGTTATGTCCCAAAGTTCTGGAATTAAAATTTTCCTATCGGTATTTGCTAAGACTCCTTAACTTTTCTAAGGAAGTCCTACGTAGACAGAGGAATGGCCTGGAGTAGCAGAGTAATAATGTTCTTTGGCTTTTTCCTGGGATACTCATCAATTGTCAAGGGAGTAGACTATATCTGGGCATAACATTTAATGCTGTCCCTTACATGTCAGTTGATCCAATTCCAGAGTAAGTTGTTTAGTGCTTTTATGTGGGGACAGATGTGTGTGTGTGTGTGTGTGTGTGTGTGTGTGTGTGTGTGTCGAGGGAGAAAATGTGGATAGAAGAAAATAAAAATTAAATAACAGTAACTGAACAGTAGGGTATATTAACAAATTGAAATTGCATGAACAATTTAAGGGCTTTATAAGGTGCAAACCTGGTGGGGGAGACCGACTCTGTCCGGGACCCTCTATTGTGATCCTTGTCAGAGCAGTCAGTGGTGGAGCCAGGCACCATCCAGTTGTACTGGACTCAGTCCTTCGGACTAATCTTTCCCTTGTGTCCTTAGTTTTCTTCATTCTCCCTTGCCCCCGAAGGGGTGAGACCAGTGGAATATCTTAGATGGTTGCTTACAGGCTTTTAAGACCTGAGGGGGCAGGGAAATTTAATGATTACCAGGTGTAGCAGACTCTGCTGGTGCCCATCTAGATCACTATGGATCCATTTTTGAAACCTGTGTGTCCTTCCCTCAGTTCCTGAACATTTTGTGGCTAATTGCTTAAATCTGAAAATTTCCCTTGGATACCAAAGGGGCAGCTGGAAGTGGCTGGGTGTTTTATGTTGTGTGGGACTATAGCCAATAGCTGACTACTATGGGAACACAAAAGCCCAGTTCCTTTGCCTTGAAGTAGGATAATAAACTCTGAGGTGTAATATATGTTCTGGACCTGAGCTGCCCAGTGCTTGTGGCTATTTAAATTTAAATTACAGGTATTCTGTGATGTACAACGGGATTCCATTCCTATGACTCCATCATAAGACGGTTCGATGTAAGTCAAATACCTCATATATATACATATATATTTTTTAGTTTTCATTATTATTGCCTTTTACTGTCAGTATCTCTATAAATTTGACCTTTATTTGTCTTTGGGGTTGGCATAAGAATGATAACATCAGCAAATTACACTCTGCAACATTGTATGTAGTACATATTACTAATGATAGGATGTACAAAAAAAAACTTGATGGTAAAATTCAATTATAACTCAAATACGTCACAGTTGGGGACTACCTGTAATTAACATTAAATAAAATTAAAACTTCAGCTTTTCAGTTGCACTAGCCACATTTCAAGTGCTCATTAGTCACATGGACAATGCAGATAAAGAATATTTTCTTAATCACAGAACATTCCATTGGACATCACTACTCTGGAGCTCCCTGAAGGAACAGCATGAGTTTGAGACTTCCCCTGAAATTGTACTTTGGTTTTCTTCTCCCACTCTCCCTTTTTCTTGTCCTGCTTCCCCTGAGCATTATTCCCCTGCCTGTTGCTTCCTCCTGAGCACATTTCCATTATAAAACTTCTGAACTCAAACTCTTAATTCAGGGTCAACTTCTGGGAGAGCCCCACCTAAGAAGACTCCAGAGAAGTCAAATGGGAAAAAAAAAATTCACTTCTTATTTCTGTTTCTGAGTGCTAAAAGCCAACATCTGGTTTCATTATTAATTTTCTTATCTTCATTCTTTCATGTTACTTCCCTTGATGTGAAACGTAGAAGTATATATGACTACATTTATAGTTTACAAAATGCTTTCTCAGACATTATTATTAAGAATTTTCGCATATTTGTGAGGTTTAAGTGAGATAATACATATATATAGTTGGTCTAGCACATGGCTTGGTTTATAGTAGATGATCGGTAACAGCTAGTTATTTTTATCCTCATTTTAAGGATTAGGGAATTGAGCCTCAGGAAAGCTCTGGCTAGTCTGATACCATACAAACAAGCAGCACAATGGAAGGTCACAGCTGGGTCTTTTGACTAAGAACTTAGTACTCTTTCTATTATAATACAATGACCTCAGAACTCCAAAGGTTGTGTAACATCTAGCACCCTGTGTGTGCATGTATACTGCACATCAAAGTACGTTTTCTGAGAAAGAAGACTGTTCACTGAAGAATTAAGAAACAGGTGGCTGAGAATGACTATAGCTCAAAAAACCGATTTCCCTTAAAATGCCTGTAATTGATTGCTTACTACCCTAATGTTCTATGTCTGCTTCAACTATGTAGCTAGTCGGACCTACGTTTCTATCACACATAAATAACTGACCAAGTAGGTCAAATACACTCAGTTGTCCTAGTCATCACCACCACCACCACCACCATCATCATCATCATCATCATCTGTTTGCTGAGCACTTACTAGGTGTCAGGCAATATGCTAATACTTTTATAGGCATTATTTCATTCAGGACTCACAAGTCTAGGAGGTAGACGCCATTATTATTGTTCTCATTTTATGGATGAGCAGAGTGAGGGAAATGATCTAAGACTTTCAGTAATTATATAGAACACACCTTATTTCCTTCACAACATGGCCCCAAGTTGACATAGTTTGCCAAGTCAAGTGGGGAATAGGATTCTTAAGCAATACTTCTCGGACTTGCTTCCATTTGTGTCTTTTCTAACCTAGTGTATTGTCAGTGGCGGCGTAAGGGATGAAGCAGCTTACGAAGGATAAGGCCAATGCTTCTTTTCGCTCAAATTTTCTGACTTTCAACTTGAAAAGTAAACGTTAACAGATTTGGTTCCATTAAAAAAAAATGCATAAGTTTCTTGGTTGAACTTCCAGAGCGTTATTCAAATAGAGCTAATGAATGCCATAGAGCACTGTCATTAGAACCCCTTTGTCCCAGAAATTGGCCAGACTTCACAGGTTTATCCTAGAGAATATTCTTCACGGCATTCAGAGAATAATGAGTCTCATTCACTCGTAGCCTGAGCCACATCTGAACCAGTGACCCAGCGATGGATGGCTGAGAGGCCCATTACCAGCTCCTTAAGCCATCTATTGTGCCAAGAGTGTTGACGGATCCATCTTAACGCTACCTCGATATTATCTCTAAACCTTAAGCTAGAAAGAAGCTGTGGCTACTAGGCAGACATAAAAGTCTCTTGCTGAGATTTGTAGACATGTTGTCATTTTAATTAACATTTCCAAACCATAATAATCATTATTTAGTGCTGCAAAGCCAGCCAAATACCAAAGGCTAAATTTCTGTGTATTTTAAAACAGGAAAATGTTGTTACGGGAAATGGCAAAACAATTTGGTTTGTAGTTTCTAGACTGGGTATATCAGATCAAAGAGTGTTTGCTTTTTTTTCCTTTTAAATAAAAACTGCATGCCTTATTCTGAAATCATTTTTCCTTTGCTAATTTGCCCCTTGACATGCAGTAACCTTGCAAGACTTCTTACGATGGATTAAAATTGTATTTTTTAAAATGAGCTTGCCATCTTGAGCTTTACGGTCTGAAAAATACAAGGTAATTGGAAGTGCTTTTGCAAGCTTGGAACATGGAAGAATAAAATCAATTTTTACAAGAGATTAATTTTTTTATGCAAAAGAATCCATACAGTCATCTTGCTACTTCCCTTCATTTTTCCGTCTCCCCATTCCCATAGTCTTCAAATTACTGACTCATCACAAAGATTGATTCCTATCCTCTGCTATTCTCCAGAGACAATGCATGAACACGGAAAGCAAAGTTCTCTGACCCCTTCTTAGAGCTTTTCATAGTGTGTCTACCTCTTGACTCTGAGTTGTTTGTCCCTAGTCCTTGTTTCTGTCTCTCTTGACCATCCCTGCTCAGCTACAGGCCCTGACACTGTCCATACTCAGGCTTAGCCCATATAGCTCATAAGCTCATTCTGATTCAGGCAGACCACCTTCAGATCCATCCGCTGATGGGGTCTAAATACTATTTAGAGCTGACACTTACTGATCTCTTGGGATGTTCCAAGAAATGCTGTAAAGCATTCACTCATTTGATCCTTTCAACAACCCTGTGAGGCACCTACTATTATTCTGATTTTACAAAGAAAGAGACTGAGGCACAGAGAGGTTAAGCAACTTGCCGAAAGGAAGTGACAGAGTCAGGATCCGAACTCAGGCAGCCTGGCTGCATATCTGAGTCCTTTAACCTCTACTCTCCATTGCCTCTTCACTTACTCATAGGCATATGTATCTGGGCATGCCTGGGATATACTCTGATCACCCTCCTGCCCACCAGAACTCAGGTTTTTTTTTAAAATCCTAGGTTGTGTCAACTTTTGTATCAGTGTTTTCTTCATTCTCTAGCCCTTCATAGGACCTAGGTGCCTTGCCCTGTGTCCCACATCACAGCCATTTGATAGTTGTTTGAAATCTCTGTCCGGTAGTTCTCACCAGACTCTTCAGCAAGGTGATTTCAGAGACTTCCAATTGTTCCTCAGTGGCTGACCTGGATCTTGTTCTGAACAGTTTGATCATCCAGCACCTTGCCTATCTGTATTTAATATAACATTATTTAGTTCAGTGGATTCTGCCACATCTCTTGAAGCCATCCAGTTTTCACCATTTCTACTAGTTTAACAGGCTTGTCCAAGCCACCACCTTCTCTCACTGGGATGACTGCATTGTCTACCCATTGGGTCTCCCTGCTTAAACTCCTGGTCTTTCCAATTCATTCTCTACTCTGCAACCAGGGCAATCTATTAAACATGGAAATGTGGTCAGTGTCATGATCAAAACTTTCATAGCTGTCCATTACTCTTAGGATAAAGTTCTAATCTCTAATAAAGCTTGTGAGGCCTTGCCTGACAGGACTCTTGCCTACTTTCCCACCTTTACCTGTTTCTGTGCTTTAATATTCTCTTTTATCAGATCTCGATATATGCCAGGCTTCCTCTCATTACAAGACTTTGACACAAATTCCCTCTGCCTGAAACTATCTTTCCCCCCTCTCCATGTAAGTCACCCTGACTCAGCATTGAGGTCTTGGCTTAAAATTTATTTCTCCACAGAATACTCCCCTGATCTTATAGATAAGCTAAAGCCCCCTTGTTATAAACTCTCATAGCCCCTCTCTTCTGAGTACTTAATTATATATCGAGCACTTATCGTGTGCCAGAAACTTATGCAATTTGTTACTATAGGATAGGACCCAAGAGTATTAAAAGCGTATTCATCTTGTTCACAGCTATTTCCCTAGGGTACAATAATAGCACACTGCCTGGCCCGCAGTAAATGCTTGATAATCAGTAAGTGGCTGAACAAACTGCTACATAGAACCTCCTGCTATTAGCAGATTAGAAGACTCCTTAATAGATAGCTTTTTTTTTTTTTTTTTTTTTAGCATTTACTACATGCTGGACACTATTACAGGCTTAAAAATTTTATCTCATTTTACAGTCACAGAAAAATTTTAAGGTAGGTTCTAATATTACCTTTGTTTTATAGATAAGGAAGCTGAGGGTTTGAATCTATGTGGTCTACAAAGGCCCAACTCTTAGCTGTTAGACCAACTGCCTCTCTCTCTCTGTACATACACACACACACACACACACACACACACACACACACACACACACACACACACACTCATCTACTCAAGAATACCAGAAATAAAAAAAACCAAACCATTTGCCATTGAGTCAATTCTGACTCATAGCGACCCTATAGGACAGAGTAGAACTGCCCCACGGGGTTTCTAAGGACCAGCTGGTGGATTTGAACTGCCAACCTATTGGTTAGCAACTGAGCTCTTAACCACTACGCCACCAGGGCTCCACTCAGGAATAGATGTCCTACAAATAGGTTTTCTCCTTATAGGCCTCTCTATTCCTAGCTCTGTCATTTCATCTCCCTCTGCCTCAGTACTTGTATGGCACAAGCAGGCATGCATACACACACACACACACACACACACACACACACACACACACATACACACTATGTTCCCAGTTTGCCCCCTAATTTATGATACTCCTGATTCTATGGCCAGGTCAGGGTGGAGGGTGAGAGGATAAGGGTCTGAACAGAAGCATGGTGGTAGAAGACCTCACCCTCTAGCACTGCCGTAGAAAGGCCCTTCTTGTCTGCCTGTTCCTTTTAGCCCCCCTGCAGATCAGCTGTGGGGTGTGGGGCTCACTGAGAAGAGGATATGAAGGAAAGAAACAAAAGTAGGCTTTTGTTTTTCTCTTGAGGTCAAAATCCCATTTATTCTAAGCAAACAAGCTCCCCTTGGACTCTTGTCAAGTGACTTGCACTTCTCCTTTAGGCCCTCTGGCTAAATGTTCTTTGGTTTGCTGGGCATTCTGTGTGGTTTTAGCTCATTAAATGGTCAAATTACGTGTAGCATGCTGCACAGTTAAGGGGGTGAGGTCAGGAATTGGGCCCATACTTTCCAAAACATCTCTCTATTGGTTATATATATATAAACACACACATATATATGACTGAGGATTTTATGTAAAACATTTGTTTCCCATGATTTTTCAACAATAATTTAAATAATTTTATTCCTATTATAAATGAAAACACTCAGAATTTATTTGATAAATATAGTTTTTGAAAGATGTTTATTTTTCATAAACATTTATTTGCTACTTATGACAATCACCAAACTAGGAGCCCACAGAAAGTGTGTTCATTGTTTTTTGTTATTCCTAGTGCTCACTGTGTTTTAAAATCCATAACTGACACATTGTCAAACCAAAGCATGGACTGGATTCCTCCAACACATTTTTTAAAACACACATTTGGTTACTTGGCCATGTTAAACTCAGGCTAGCGCATTTTACTATGGATTCAAGCTCCCTCTTTTGTGTTCCTTTTTTTTTTTCTTTTTAATAAATTGTTGGGTTTTTGTTCTTCCTCATGGTAAGCCATATTTTCATTTTATGACACCAACTAAATCAGTCAGTAGATAATGCCTTACAGAATAATCTGACAAGATATAATGAAGTCAGGATCAGGGTGACAGCTAGGTGGATGTGTGTGCAATTAAATTACATTTAACAAAGGCCCAGTGGCTCCTTTGCATCCAGGAAGGATGTGCAGCCATGTCCACATTTGATCATTCATCATTGTGCAGAAGGTGGGGTAACTGGCTTAGCTTGATCAATGTGCTACCACATAACTTTTACCATGTTTTAAACTAAATGCTTTCTAAGGTGGGTTGTTGGGTTCTTGACAGGTTGTATATTTAGCAACCTAGAGAACTTCATTCATTACGGGCTTAGAAGAAATTCTCTTTTTAGTGAAACAAGACACATACCTGTAAATGGTGGATCTTCACAAGAAAAATCAACATATGCATTATAATTTCTTTAAGTTTCTCAGGGTGATGTGAGTATGTAATTTTGTATTTCCCTCAATATGCCATTAAGTTGATGTAGGAAGGAAGGCGGATGCTTTTGTTAATACAGTCAATTGAAAGATGTATAAAGAGGCATAAAATTACAAAAAGTTTATACTAATCACGACGCCTTGATAATAGATTTGACGCCACGTAGTTAGAGAAAGATTCCTTTCCAAAACCAATTCTTCCAGGGTAAGGAAAACAACATTTTAAAAGCATATAGAGGAGTTCTTGCAAGAAGGCAACATAATGAATTATTAAAGTACTGCAGCTTCTTGATAAAATTTTTATGATAACTGTACAGTGTTCGTCTAACCTTGCCTTTTAGCAGTAAGGAAACCTGAGTTTTGCTTATTTTAAGTTGTAAATTGGTTTCCTCTTATTGTCTCATTTAAACAATCTTTTCCAGAATAGGCCCAGAGTGTCACATGACTCCAAATTGTAAGCTGCAGGATTTTTTTTCCCTCCCCAAGAGTTATTGTACCCGTTATATTAACACCTTCCACTTTCTTATAAAGTACCTTGCATTTACAGAGGTTATTATACTTCTCCAAAACAATGTGTCAACAGTTAAAAGCATTAGCGTAGAGAAGGAGTATCTGAGCACTGAACACAGTCGTAACTGGGAAACATCTAGATGTACAGTATTTAGTCTGCATCAAGGAGAAAAAGAGAGTAAAATGAAAAAATATATATCCTATTGGTATTGCATCCAATATAGAATGAACAGAGGTGACTAGTGAACATAAAGAAGGCTAACCCTGACCTTTTCTGTCTTTGGATCCTATATTTGCTCATTTCCTCTCCATCAGAGATGCACAGAGAAGGGAGAAAAGAGAGAAACTTACTTTCTTTGGGCACTCTTACATGCTGGCACCACAGAGCAACAATTCTTTTTTGGATTTTGCACCTAGTTGCTATCTTCAGGCTTGGTGACTGTTGATCACAAGTATGTCTCTTACTGATTTATTAACTCCAGACGAATTGCAATCTGGCATCATAGGAAGGAGAATGCCCCAACTCATTATATTTTTGTTGGATACCATTTGCCCTCACTCTGCCACTGCTCCAGCATTAACACTTGGATTAAGGTGTTATCCAACCTTGATCAAAGCTTCCCAGTAGCCCAGGAACTCTCTTCTATGGAAATAAGCAAGCTAGAAAGCATTTCACTGAGGCGTTGTTGTTGTTGTGTGCCCTTCAGTTGATTCCGACTCATATTGGTCCTTTCTGACAAAGTAGAACTGCTCCTAGGGTTTCCTAGGCTGTAGTCTTTACTGGAGCAGATTGCTAGGTCTTTTTTCTTCCTCAGAGCTGCTGATGAGTTCAAACCGTGGGCCTTTCAGTTAGCAGCCTAGTGCTTTACCACAATGGCACTATTCTAGCACCATAGTGCTAGAATAGTGTAAAAGCACAGATTTCTTAAATCAGGAGACCAGAGTTTCATCCCACTATTATCACTTACTATTGAATTTAAGTAAATTATTCCATCTCTTTTAAACCCCACTGTCTATCTTTCTTCAACTAAAATGATTAAATCTAAAAGTAAATGATTTAAGATAGGTGAATAGCCAAATATAGTGCCTATTACCAAGATGATTCTCAATCAATAGTAGTATATTCACTTTTGAATTTATCTACCTTCCAAGGAGTTGTACTCTTGCTCCATACCTGAGTTGGACATATTTCTTTTTGTAATTATACTGATTGATCAGAAGGGCTACTCACTCTTCATTTGGACTTCCTGAATGATAAGGCTCAGCATAAGCTGAGGTTGTACACCATGTAGAAAACATAGAGAAGTACGCCACACTGAAGTAAGGTGGGTACTACATGTCATTTGTTGCTGTTAGGTATGGTCGATTTCAACTCATAGTGACCCCATGTGACAGAGTAGAACTGCCCATAGCGTTTTCTAGGCTGTAATCTTTATGAAAGCAGACTGACAAATCCTTCTCCCAAGGAGCAGTTGAGTGGGTTTAACCAACAGCCTTCTGTTAGCAGCCAAGAGCTTAACCATTGTGCCACCAGGGGTCCACATGTCATTTTAGCTGAATTTAATCTAGAAACCCTCAGTCTTGTTGTAATTGTCAGGATCCACTTAGCCAAGGGACATACGTATGTATGCACATTTGTTTGAGGAGACAAACGATTTGCTGGGAATAATTAAATTGTACTCTGTAATGAGATCTTGAAACAACTGACCTTTTAGTATACCATTGGGATCCATTGGTGATTGCTAAATCTTCCTTACGGGGAATTGATAATAACTGTTATCTGCTAAGACCTAAACAACAGTCTGTTATTATGGTTCTAGGTACTCAGCATTATCTGCAAACAGTAATCAGGCTCTTTTCTAAGAAGGAAGTAGCCAAGCACAGTAAACAACAGGTTCACCATAGGTGTTAAATCTTCATTGCCAGGGAAAACAGAGTCTATTGAATTCAGAGTCTACTGTATTCAAGATTACTTTCACCAAAACCTTCTATTTTCCATGCAGCATCCATATTTTTTGGGTTCAGTTCCTAGTTTCTTAACCTTTCCCAATGTTAACCATTACTGCCACTTTAAATGGAGTCCTGCTGGTTGATCTTTTAAAATCTAATGGCCACTGCTTAGATTTGCCTACATGAGAAAGAACTGCCATGGCAGTTTCTATTACTTATTGTCTTTACTCTTAGTAAAGATATCAGTGGATCAGTTTTTATTCTAGCAAAATTCTAGTCCCGATGTATCACCTCTTTTCCCCAAAATGAACTGACATTACTGGTTTAACACAGTGGTTATCAAATCTAGATACACACAATAATTGCAAAATATTGATGACTGGCCTCTATGCCCAAGGATTCTGAATTGATTTGTTGTTTTATTTTGCACTGATATTTTCTAAAACTACCTATGTGATTTTAATGTGTGAGAAACACTTGTGTAGGGTAAGTTATCTGGCAAGTTAGAAAATAACTTTTCTGGTAGTTAGAACACAGTGGTTTCTCTCTAAACAAAACCATACATCCAATTGTGTATCTCCATATCCCTGGTTTATCTACTCTAAGAGGATGACGTTCAAGCTCAAGTACTTCTTGTTCCTCTCCAGACTCATTTTATGACATGTTCTTCTTTTTGATTTATATTTCAATAATATCAAACTAATGGTGAAGCCCTGGTGGCACAGTGATTAAGAGCTACGCTGCTCACCAAAAGGTGGCAGTTTGAATACACCAGCTGCTCCTTGGAAACCCTTTGGGGCAGTTCTACTCTGTCCTATAGGGTCGCTGGAGTCAGAATCAACTTGACAGCAAAAGGTTTGTTTTTTTTCAGTTTTAAAACTACTGTTAGAATCCCAGTTATACTCTCCTAAGTCACGCTTCTGTGCCTTTGCCCACCTTAAATGCCCTTCATCTTCCTACCCTCTTGTTACTTACATTTATCCATTAAATCACTTTTCAGATGCCTTCTATCTTAGGTTGTGAGTTCCTTAAGTATAATAACTGAGCTGTAGCCATTTATGGATGTACACATACATAATAGATGTTTAATAAATGTTTGTAAGAGGAGATATATTTCCTCTTCCATAATTTTCATTGTAAATACAAAAATAAGCATTATTCAACAAATTGGTCCCTCCTGCTATCTAAATTCCCCTCTCTGTGTACAACAAATTGAACTCATTGCAAAAATCCAAGGCCTTTCTTTTGCTTTTAACCAATTAATATTCTCTTCATTCATGTCAATGGTTGAACTAAACAATAATAAAGCTTCAAATAAAAATCGTGTCAGGGACAAGGCAAAGACAATTCTTTTTCTCACGCTTTTAATGAGGGTCTACTCTGTTAGCTGGAAGGAGGTAAATGAGGATTGGAAGATACTATTTCTATGTATGTAGTGGAACAAGTTTTTGAAGACTGAATAGGAAACATTCCAAATAGGGCTTACTGATAGTTAAACAAAGACTTCAATTTTTTAGCCACCCACATCATCAAAAATTAATTAGAAATTCTAATTAAGCATTGGTTACTCTGCATGGAACTTTTCCATGTTTGCTTTCCTTCTTCCTTCTGTTACTTTCTTTCCTTCCTTCCTTGTTTCCTCCTGTTTCTCCCTCCCTTCTTTTAAATTTTTTTTGTTCTTTCTTTTCTCTAAATTTAAAAATACCCAGGCATTTTTTACTTATTTATTCCTCACACCTACTATATGCCACTACCGTGCTAACCACCAGGAAGTCAAAGATAAATAAGCCATAGCCTTTACCCTCAAGGAACTAAGAGTTTCGTTAGGCAGGCAGACAAAAAACAACTGCCTTGTGTGTGATAGGTGTTAAAATGGATGTACTGCAAGGTACTACAAGTGCACAGAGGAGCAAAGAGGAGAACAACTTATAAAAGAACAAACAAAATCATTTCTGAGCCTCTACTATATACAGGCTTCCTGCTAAGCATCAACTTCTTCACATATGTTAACACATCTGAGCCTCATAATTAACTATAGATGAAGATTATAGTTATCACCATTTATTTACATTTGAAAACTAAAGTTTAGAAAAGTTGAGTGACTGTCCAAGGTCACACATCTAGGAACAGGAGAAACCTTGTTTTAAACATTTATCTACTTTGTGGTGCTAAGTACAATTCGGTGCTATTGGGGATAGAAAATAAAGGGGTAAATTGTTAGCTTACGTTTACAGAGTTAAATCTGTGTCAAGTACTGCTCTAGGTCTTTGAGAATATTAACTCATTAACACCCTTATGAGAGGTTTTTTTTTTTGTTGTGTGGCTGTGTGTCGTGGAGTTGATTCTGACTCATAGCAACCCTATATGACAGAACTGCCCCATGGGGTTTCCTAGGCTGTAATTTTTATGGGAGCAGATTGCCAGGACTTTTCTCCCAAAGAGCCACTGGTGAGTTTGAACCACCAATCTTCCAGTTGCCAGCCAAGCGCTTTACCATTGCACCACCAGGTCTAGGTGCCATTATTATCTATTTTAAAGATGAGTAAACAGAGCCATAGTAAGGTTAAGATCACATAGTTACTTAGTGGAAGAACTGGGCATTGAATGCAGCCACTTTTAAACTGATAGCCCAAGGGAAACAAGACAGACACCGGCAAGAACCGGTTAGGATATAAACTATGAGTTCCAGGTGCCAGATGAGTGACACAGATGAGAGGTGGTTTAGGCCAAAAGCTATTCAGAGAAGCAAGCTCTACCTTTCTCGCTATCCTAGCCTGCTGAGGTGACAGCAGCACAGTGTGATGGGGATCATATGGTCTTCAGAGTCAGCGCGGGGTTTCAATCTGCCTTTGCTCTTGCTTGTGTGATCTTGGGTAAGTAACTAAAACCTTGAAGCTTCAAGTTCCTCATCACTCTAATGGGGAAAATCATAAATATTTCAAGTGACTGTTATGCGGACCAATCGGATAGTTTGTGAAAAAGTACCTAACACATACCGGGTGCTCAATCTACATATTTTCTCACTCATCCTTCATCTGACTCCAAAATTTAACTAGTGTTTTAAGTAATAAGGGTAAGAGTAAAGTATCGTTTTGGCCAATTTCTAAATCTCTTAAATCCCCATGGTGGTTTAATGTTTCAATTCAACTCAGGATTTAAGTTCCTTATTTCTCTAATAAACATGTCCTATGTTTTGACTTTGTAACAACTTAATGTTTAACCATCTCCCACTGCTGTTGGGGCTATGACAGCCTCTCATAGAACCTTGTACTTCGTGTCCATTACTTGAGTATATATGGCTCCATCTCCATCATTCCAAATTCTCAAAAAAGAAGGCTTCCTCCCTTTACTCTCAGTACCATCTATCTTCAAAGGAAGGAAAAACTGCTGACAGGGAACTGGGGGAGCTGGGTTATTGGAAAGAATCTTGTAGCAAAACGGAAAGATTTAGGAATATAAATCAGCTGACAACTTGGTTTATCATGAGAGGGTAATTTTTGGCATATCAGACAACTGCATCATATGGCATCTCTTGCTTTTCTTTACTTTTATTTCCTTCTCTCCACTTTTTGGCTATGTTTCGTTTCTTTTCTGCAACTTGTCTTGAGGCATATCCTTAAATGGCTCCAAGGTCCTCTCACAGGTACTCATTGTAGCCCATCACTGCCTTGGGAGCCGGCAAGCAGAGGAGCAATGGAGAGTAATGAGTCCTTATGTAACACTGCAGTATTTGCTGTTCCCAACAGCTCTGTTCCTTGCTAAGGCAGTGTGGGGAGCAATTACCACTACCCATATAAAGTCTGACTGCCTTAATCATTCTTGGAAAAACAATTTCATTATACTCATTAGAGCCAAAAGAGTTCCCCTTCTCCAAAGGGATTTCTGAAATGGGAACACTGAAGTAGAATCTGAGAGAAACAGAGAAGTAGGAGGAGCTCAGAGGGATGAGAATGCAAGACACGGTTTTGTTTAGACTCTGTCATGGGAAATGAAATAAGTCCACTTATGATCCACGTTTTTATGACCATCACGAAAGAGACACCAACATGAATATACTAGTATTTCTCTGTGCATAACAGGAGCTCTGGTGGTGCAGTGGTTAAGTGTTGGGCTGTTAACCAAAATGTCAGCAGTTTGAATCTACCAGCTGCTCCTTGGAAACCCCATGAGGCAGTTCTACTCTGTCCTATAGGGTTGCTAGGGTAGGAATTGAATCAACGGCAGTGGGTTTTGGTTTGGTTTATGTGCATGATAAAATGAGTAGCCTAGCCTTCTGAATTTACACCAAAGTCAGACTTAACTTTTTTTGTGATTTTTTTGTTGGGAGCTATGGGGCAAGACAAGGAGATTTTCTGTGGCTGGCCATTACTGTAATTGTTGTTAGGTGTCGTCTAGTTGGTGCCAACTCATAGAGACTGTATGTACAACAGAACGAAACACTGCCAAGTACTGTGCCATCCTCACAATGGTTACTGTGTTTGCACCCATTGTTGCAGCCACAGTGTCAATCCATTTCACTGAGGGTCTTCTGCTTTTTCACTGACCCTCTATTTTACCAAGTATGATGTCCTTCTCCAGGGACTGGTTCTCCTGATAACATGTCCAAGGTACATGAGATGAAGTTTCACCATCCTCACCTCTAAGGAGCATTCTGGCTGTACTTCTTACAAGACAGATTTATTCATTCTTCCGGCAGTCCATGGTATATTCAATGTAGGGTATAATGTGATCAAGCATGGGAGAATCTGGTTGCAAAGATCACATGAGCAGTTTGGTAGTTTTCAGATTAAGGAGAAGAGCAGTAAGGATTTTTGAGTCTACCTCTCATCCCCACCCCATCCTGTATTGTTGCTAGTGGTGGTAGTGGGCACAGTGTTCCAACCTCAGGGGCATACATCTGAGACCCAAGCAAACAGTGAGAAAAAGCAGAGTGACTCGACCTTTTGTCTTAAAGGATGTCAAGTTCCTAGTACAGTGTATTAATACTGCTAGAATTTTCTCTAACCCGGTCACTCTGGCACCATTGGAAAAATGGCATTTGTGTGTGCACACTTACAAAGTTGTGGTACTAAAGAAATGCATGATGGGGAACACCAAGCCTACATGTAGAATACTATAAAGTGACTATTGCTGAGCATAACACTGGGGAGGAGAGACTTCCCTTTCCCGCCCCTAGCCTCCTCTGCTATCACACACACACACAATCACACACACACTGAAATCTGTATCAGGGGAGCTTTTGCCTGGGCAGAGAAGTCAGTGTATACTTTGGCCAATCCCATTTAATAAGTACTGTATCCATTGCCATGGGGAAGTAACATATACGTAACAAAGAACATAGGCCTGGCTGAATTTGGTGCATAAAGTTTTTGTCATTTCCTTTCTTTTCTTTTATTCTTTTTATGTTTTCTCATCTTTTATCTTTTCTTTCTTTCTTTGAGAAAATAGGCCCAAGTTAGCTCCATAGGACTCATGGACTTATTTAGGGATCACTGTTTCCAAGTTGGGGAAAGAGATACTCCCATAAATACTTTGTTTGGAGCATGGTGTGATTTAACTTGAACACCAAAAAAGAAGTGTGAACTACTTTGTATGCCATGCTGGTAAGGCATTTGCTTGCATATATTGTTTCTTAGCACAAGTGGACACTTTACAGCTGGGGGAGACTTTAGAAGGGAGAGGAATGAAAGGTGAAGAGGAAGGAAATAATAGTTGTTGAGCACACACTATGTGCTGGATACTCCAATCAGCTTTCTAGATGTGTTAGCTCGTTCAGTCCTCACAAATGTATGAGATACGTCACATTGGATCTCATTTAAAGATAAAGGGTCGGAAAGGTTAAGTAATTTGCCTTAAGTCATATAAATCCTAGAAGGTAGATCTGAGGCGTGAACTTAAAGGCCACTGACATCTCATTTAAAGATGAGGAAATTGAGATGAAAGAGATGAAGGGAAAAGAAGTTAAGGCCAAAACCAGAGATCAGATTCTATCCTTCCCAGCACATGCTCTTTCTAAGCCATCATCTCTTCTGGGACTGTTAAATGCTTAGAAAAACTAAGTATGAAAGTGTGGAAGGGATATAAAAGGAAAAAAAATGGAGAAAATTACACTTGCCACAAACAATATTCAGGATTATGACTCCTTTTCTTTCTCTCTATACATGATTGCATACTCTGAATAAAAGAACTTTAAGAAATTTCTGTCACAAATATAATGTCCCTGATAATATTTCTATATAGCTTTTATTCTTCCTGTACATCACCTCTATCAGTGGCTGAGTATTATTAGATTTTACACAATATTTGACATGAAACTTTGCCCTTGATGAAATGATGCTATTTTAGATTCTCTTGAAAGCTTGAAAAACTAGAAATAGATTTATTATGCTGTAGCATCTTATCTTACTTGAAGATATGTGCATAAATAGACTGCAACTTTGCTCTTGAGATTTTTTTTAAGGGAAACATAGATTAAAAAAAAAGAGAATCTCATTTTATTTTTTCCATCTTTTAGCATATCCAGGAATATATGAGCAAAGAGTGTTTCAAGATGAGAAAGACTTTAAATAATTGTTCATTTATTTATTTATTATTCATTTTTGCATCACTGACTGTAAGTTATCACTATAAGTAAAATCATCTATCTTTGTATCTTTGGTCACAAAACTGTTAAATAATAGATAGCATCTTCCTTGGGTTGTTACAAGGGTGATTATGAAATGCTAAGTTTCATTTATTTATCAAACACTTATTGAACACCAAGTATATTGCTGGCCCTGGGTTAGATGCTAAGGTATGTCATGTGCCATTGAGTAGATTCCAACTCCTAGTGACCCTATATGACAGAGTAGAACTGCCCCCATAAGGTTTCTTAGGCTGTAAATATTTATGGGAGTAGATTGTTGGGTCGTTTCTCCCGTGGATTTGAACTGCTGATCTTTTGGTTAGCAGCCAAGTGCTTAACTGTTGCACCACCAGGGCTCCTTCTCTAAGATAAAAAGGATGAACAAATAAGCTCATATGTTGATGAATGATACATTACCGTACAATGTGGTACATGTTATAATTGTTCTGGAAACCCGGAAGTATCAACTGCCATTGATAATAGGAGACAGGAAGGTCTCTAAGAAGAGGAAATAATTGACTAGGGGTGTATCAGGAAGACATGAAGAAGGCAGACTAGAGAGTACAGTGTTCTGCACAAATGGAACACTACAGAAAAAGTACACAGGCCTGATGTTTTACAGGAAAGTGAGACATTCAGCACAATGGAAGCACATGGGTGCATAAAGTATGTGGCAAGGACTTTGAGACGGAGTAGAACAAAATCATGAATGGTCTTATAAATGCAGGAGTTTATATTTCATCATATAGGTTAAAGGAAGCCAAGGGGCCAATTTAAAGCAAGAAAATGACATAGTTTTGGGTTTTTGTTATAACTTAGCTACTGTCCTCCCTGTGTGTGTTTTGGCTTCTGTTCACACTTCCAACTGCGTAAGTCCATGTCAGAGTCCCCTAGAGAGAGGATTTCATTAATCTGGTTAGAAATGTTGTTCCCTGTTAGGCAGAATTTTCATATCAGATTACGTATACCAAAGCCACCATCAGCCTCTCTATTGTTCTTGAATCCGGTGTCTATCCTGGCCCAATCTGTTGGGATCTTGGTGACAGGGTCTTATGGCACTAACATGGCAAATTATGTGACAGAAATTCCTTAAAGGAAAACCCATTGCTGCCGAGTCAATTCTTACTCATACTGACCCTACAGGATAGAGGAGAACTGCCCCATAGGGTTTCCAAGGCTGTAAATCTTTATGGAAGCAGACTGCCATATCTTTCTCCCTCAGGGCAGCTGGTAGGTTCAAATTGTCAACCTTTCTGTTAGCAGATGAGTGCTTAACCACTGCACCACCAGGGCTCCTTTCCTTAAAAGGAAGGGGGTCCAAAAAAAAGGACTATGAACATGGAATGAACAGGGAAACCTGGCCTGTCCCATGTAAGATTATTGTTCTTGTTGTTAGCTATTCTTTTTTTTTACCCTCATAATTTTGATCATGTCAACTGAGGGAAAGACTGGAAACCGCATGGCCTTCCAAGCAACTGAAGTGACTTGGTGAGAGAGACAGTCTAAACCACAATAATGACCAGGACAGGAAGGAAGATATGGATTCATTAAAAAAACTTTGGAGCAGGATCGATAGAATCTGGTGACAGATTGGATGAACGAGAAGAGAAAGGGGGGAACTGAGGTGGGCGTGATGCCATGACATGGCAGCACTGGTTTCCTCTACTCATGGAAGACTTCGTTAGTAGATCTTTGCATTCTCTTCCTGCTAGATCTGGATGGGACCTCACAATCTTTTTCAATACATCACTCTAGGTAACCACTACACTCGAGCAGGCTTAGTATGAGTTGGAGATAAAGCTGTGACTAAGGTGTGGTTGTATTAGTTGAAACCAAGAAAAGTAGGTGAGATTTCCTGGGGAGGATGCTTAGGGATATTTATAAGAAGTGTATAATGAGGACAGGGATCATCATTCCTTACCAGGGGCCTTGTACTGTTCTGAGAACTGTTTTTACATTGAAAATATGAGACTCCAAATACCAGAATGTAAACTCTTTGTAGGTAGGAATCTATCTTGAATTTGGTCACTGCTGCTAAAGTTTATAAACTTCGTTCCATAAATAACTTGTTGAATAAATAATAGGATTGGCCAACGACAACTCAATGAATTCTACTGGATTTTAATCTACTGGCTAAATCCTATATTCTATATAACACGACGATTATGTGCACTCTAAGCCTAACCCAATTTTCTTCTTCTTCCCCTCCCCTCCCATCTTTTCCTTTCCCCTCTTCCTCTTTTCTTAATTCTTTCCCTCTTATCTCCTTCCCTTTCCTTCTTGTTCATATTAAAAAAACCTGTTGCCACTGAGTTGATTCCGACTCCTAGCGACTCTATAGGACAAAGTAGAGCTGCCCCATAGGGTTTTCAAGGAGCATCTGGTGGATTTGAACTATCAACCTTGTGGTTAGCAGCTGTAGCTCTTAACCACTATGCCACCAGGGTTTCCTCGTTCACATTAGTGTTCTTATTATTGTGTGACGCTTAAAGGTAACCATTTTTCTAAGAAGCACTGCAGTTACATATTATATGGTGTGTTATTCATATAAAAAAATGCAATGACTAGTTTACTTGCTGTACGTTGTAGGCATGCTCTTACAATGTATCCTGATATAGTTGGTGACAGTCCTCTTCAAAAACTATTCTTAAATGTGTTCTAAAATTCATGAATAATAGGAAGTCAAAGTATTCCTTTAGATATTCTATAATGTAACCCAGACAGAATGAAGCTAGGGATTATTTAGCTAGCAGTCTGCTTATTTTCTGAAGAATCAGGAATGCCGAATTGTGCTTGAGTATACTGTCTATGAGTCGTGTCAAAGTGTGCCGTTATTAAATAGAGCAGTGGCAACTCAATTTTGCCCACCTTGTTAGGGATATTGGTTGAAGATGCCATCTACCTTATCACCCATGGTTCCTCTTTTCTGGACTGATAGAAGAAATTTTTTTTAGGCCTCAGAACTCCAAAAACCATTGCTTCTCTAGAATAATCAGTAAGGTCTTTAAATTTCATTTTAATATTTTATCAGAGTTGTACATGCATTAGTAATAAAAACCAAAAACTGTTGCCATTGAGTTGATTCCGATTCATAGTGACACTACAGGACAGAGTAGAACTGCCCCATAGGGTTCCCAAGGAGGGGCTGGTGGATTCGAACTGCTGACCTTCTTGGTTAGCAGCTGTAGCACTTAACCACTGTGCCACCAGTGCCCCTCATTAGTAATTAGGGATTGATAATTCTGCATGGCATGTTAAGAAAATGAGTAATCCCTGCCTGCCTTTCCGTCATATCCTTATTGCCCAGAGTCAGCGCTTTCAACTGATGTTTTTTGTTATTGTGTTCTTCTCTCTAACATTTCTTAATTTTTCAATTTTAGGCAGACTCTGCTGATTTTTTAAACTAGAATGTAAGATTTTAAATTCTTTATTATCAGCTTTCTGTTCCTATCCTATGCATGCCCAATTTAGTTTTGTCATGATTAAGTTACCATTTAGTGTCTACACTGGTATGGCTATGTAAATGTTTTTCACAGCTGAAACTGAGAATTCTTGTTCATGTTTCACAGTATTTCCTTCTTTTTGGATGTAATATATATTTTATTAATTTCTGTTTGCTTATTTTTTATTTATTGGTGCATTTTATTTTATGTACTCAGTTTATGTCCTCACTCTTCCCAAGATATGTAATTACTCTTTCGAATCACTTTAATAGATTAGGTCCTCTATTGATTTCATTTTATTGATTAAATCTTTCTCAAGGACATTTTGACTTGCTCCAATCTCTGCCTGGTAGCCCCCAGTCCAAACACTTTCTGTTTTATCCTCTCCAAAGATGAATCTTCTTGTGATCTGGCTGGGGGGATGAGGATGGGTAGGGTAAGAAGCAGTTGAAAACCTGAAGGAACTTGAGAAGAGCAGTTGCAATACACCAAAGTCCTAAACATACTTTGACACAATCCTTCTGTTCCCTGCCCCCCTCACTATTTTTACCTCACTTCCAAAGGTATTTGGAACTGCCAATTCCTAGTTTTGGGGGAGCTTCAACAGGAGAATTAGGTTGCTTATTGGCTCCAGTTTTCTTTGATATGAACAGTTGTCACGCTTCCATCTGCTTTCCAACTTCCAAAATGTTACTGTATTTGCCTCCTTTCCAGTTCACTTTGACCTTGTGGGGTTGCTATTTTATTGGGGTTTGCGAAGGGAGTTGGAATAAAGGCATGCTTTCAACCTACCATCTTTAATTGGTATTACTGGTGATATTTTGTCTTGTGGATAACTTGAAACTTATAACACCTTGTTTTTCTCTTTATGTTTGTAACTAAGAAGGTCTTAGATTAATTTGTAGTCCTCTAGGTAGATGGAGAAAATCTAGTGGCATGCATTTTATATTACCACTTGTCCCTCTGACCTTAACTTATACATTTTATCCATATTTTCCTATTCTCTCTTTGAAAAAATATTTTGATGTTGTTCTTAATTAAGTTTTTTTTTTTTTTTTTTTTTGCTTTGTTTAAAATCCTTTTGGAAAATGGAGGAAAATAAGTAGATAGCCAGTTCGTAAACAAGAAAGTTACATTTACTCTGATGCAATTGTGTCAATCAGTGTTTGTTTCTTTATTCACAGTTTAAAATGAGAAATTTCTTAAAGGGACTTAAATTTTTATCCTGGTCGGCATGGCTTCTAATACCTATAAGCATTTCTTGCTTTCTGTTTTGAAACAAGAATGATAAATTGGATAAGCTTGGTGGAACAGAGCAGCAATGCATGTGTTGCTGTCATGTTCTCAAATGTATTCACAGAATGTTTGTTTCAATTGTGGTTGATACTAACTTATCTGCTCTAATGCAGATGTGGCTGTTCAGTTTGACTCACTATTATTTCACTGAATATGCTGATCTGTTCTTTATACTTATCACCTTATTAGTGGCTTTTCATCACCTTGTTCTGGGTGTTTTTTGAAATGGTGATGAAAAGATATTTGCAAAAGTTTTGCAGTATTTTGTTAAGAAGCTTAACAAATGTCATAAGCAAATATTAAAATTAACTAGTAAAATCTGTTAATGATATAGAACAATCTACAAACTAAAACAAGTAAGAGCTTAGTTATTTATTATCCTTCTTAGTCATGATCCATCTCAGATTTCTCTTAGCACTTAGAAAAGATATTTGAAAAAAGTTTTGCAGGACTTTGATAAGAAGCTTAACAAATATCATTAAGCAAATATTAAAATTAACTAGTAAAATCTGTTAGTGATACAGAACAATCCACAAACCGAAACAACTAAGAGCTTAGTTACTATCCATCTTACTCATTATCCATCTCAGATTTCTCTTAGCACTTTCAAAATGCATGCTGAAGAAGAATAAAAAGAGGAGAAATATGTTAGCTTTGGGAGGTTTTACTATGTTTTCAAGACTTTTATCTGACTATAGCTCACACATTAAAATTCACCCAATTCTACCTTCATCCTTTTCAATATTAAGCTCAAAGTTTTAAGGCTTAGCCCTGGCCTGAAATCTTAATTATACCACCTACAACTAACCCTAATTCTAGTGCTTATGTTAGCCATAGCCTTAATGCTAATTCAAACCCTAGTTAATGTCTCTCACACTAGGATTAACATTAACCCTCACGCTAAACCTAATTCCTAATCTTCCCTTAACTGTATCCTTAATACCTGCATCACCCCAAACATGGAAAGAAAATATGTTTTAACTCGAAAAAACTCTGATTGATAGTGTTTGATCTTGGAATGCTTTCCTACTAAAAAATCTTTCTCAACAAGGTAGGAAAGCATTCCAAGATCAATTAGCAATGTCCCTGCTGACATATAAAGAGGGAGTAGCAGCAAGGATGTCAAGCATTTGCCATTCTTGTCTGAATTCTAACCCTTGCCTGGTCTGGTCTAACTACCTGAAGGTAAGCACTGCTGGCAGATCACAAATGATAGAACAAGAATCAAAAGGATTTTTGCATTTGCTCTCAATTATAATAAATAGTTTGGGGCTTGAGTTCCTTACTGGAGTCTGAGTTTTCTTTCAGAAGGGGATTGTAGGCCTCCTTTAGGGAGGAAGAAGATAGCGTTTTTGTTTCTCAACTTGTCATAATGACACAGTTTCTGCTCCTATAGAAAACTCTAAGATAGAAGACAAATCATCAGAGTATGCCCAGTACCTATCTTCATTGCTTCATCGTTTGTCACATATTTGGTATTTATACCAACGCATTACTGAACAGGGTTGAGTGGGAAAAAAAGCCAGATATATCATACTTTATGAGCAATTTGGGGGATTTTAAGGTAAATTCTGCCATTTTCATTCTCAGGATCTACTCATGAGGTGACACTGAGATAGTCAGCCAGGCAAAAATAAGAATTTCCTCATAAATTACCCAGCAACACCTCCACACTCATCTCTTACAGCTTTCTAATCTGTGCCGTAACCCCCAGTCATTCTGAGCTACCTGCATTTCTCTAAAGTGACACGCATATGCCATGAACATTCACAAATTCTTGGATTTGCACTTACATTTTGTTACGAGTTGAATTGTGTCCCCCCAAAAGATATGTTGAAGTCCTAAGCCTTAGAACTTCAAAACATGAGCTTATTTGGAAATACGGTCTGTCCGTGTGCAGATGTAATTAGTTGAGATGAGATCATACTGGATTAAGGTGGTTCCTAAATCCCATGACTGGTGCCCTTACAAGAAAGCCATGTGATGACACAGAGACACACACAGGGAAGGAGGCAGAGACTGTGACAATGGAGGAAGAGACCAGAGTCATGCAGCTGCAAGCCAAGAAGTGCCAAGGATTACTGGCAACCACCAGAAGCTAGGGGATGGGGCATGGAACAGATTCTCCTTCAGCACTCCCAGAAGGAAACAGCACTGCTGCCAGCTTGGCTTCAGACTTCAGCCTCCAGAACTGTGTGAGAACAAATTTCTATTGGTTTAAGTCCCTCAGTTTGTGGTAATACCTTACGGCAGCTTTAGAAAACAAATGCACTGTTCTCTGCTTAGGGCAGCCTCCATGCATTCACTTGGCTAACACTACTCATCCTTTAAGGCTCCGCTAGAATATCAAGCTCCAAAAGATTTCTTCTGCTCCCTTATTCTGAGATCTATACTCTACTCTGTGATCCCTTATACCTATCATTAAACTGTAAGGTTCTTGAAGGCGGCGACTCTGTCTCATTTGTCCATATCCCCTGAGTTTAAGATAATATTTCACAAAAAGAATCACTAAAATGTTTATTGAATTAAATGGATTCTTAGCTCTAAAACACACTGCTATGGAAAATGGACTCTCTTAACTACTATAGGAAAATTGCAGGCCGAAAGCATATAAAATGAAGGCACATTTTTGGTCATTAGCTAAAATAGATAAATCTGTAAATATATACCCTAAAGTAGCTATTTTGTTACACTTCTCACTGCTTTCAAGGAGATGATTGCTTAAATAATAGAAGGCAACATAACGCAGAAATGTTCCACTCTTTGAATTCCATTTGTGCTTTGGTAGTTGAAGATAAACCACTGGAAAAATGGTAGTAATGACAATAAAATCATTGAGCCTAAAATGACTTGAGTGTGTGACTGCAAAAGCCAGGGGGCCTTTTCCCTCAATGACACAAGTTAACAAAAAGATACTCCATATTCTGATACGCAGGATACTTTACCTTCAGAATTTTTTCTAAGTCTCTCTAAGCAAAGTATCACGATGATTGAAGTATAAAGGTTTTAAAAGAAATGTTAGGCAGATTTTAATGATTAATAGGATTTTTCACACAGTATGCTATGTCCTTGGACTTAAAATTGTAACTTATTTTACACACCATTATGCAGTGGTACAGGATCAGAGAATACTTTTAAAATAAGCATATCTTCTCACTGTTTACATTTTTTATTCCCTTTAAGTACTACTATGGTATATAAAAATGAACTGTAGTCCCTTTATAGCTATAAAAATGCTGTGGGTTAAACTGGCTAAATGGTGTATGTCTCAGCTACTTGATACGAAACGTATACTGTTTATTCCTGTAGAATATAGAACAAGGTAAATATTAACCCAAATGTTTTATTGTGACAGATGACAATTTCATTTTTATTCAAACTGAGATAAATAGTTTTAAGAACACTTTTCTTCCCCTTGTGACTTAAAGGGAAAATCACTGTTTTTTTAGAAGATATTTTAAATTATATGACAATCACCTATACAATAAAGTTAATATGTTGCAAAAAAGGTATATTCAGATTACTAGCTAGGACAAAGTTAAGAATATATCTTGATTGAACATTTAGAACGAAGCTTTGTCTTTTCCCCTCCTCATTTAATTAAATAAGAACTAGTGAGTTAAAAAAAGATATACACTAGTACTCACTTTTCTAGTGATATTTGTATTTCTATGTTTAAAGATAATTCTCTCTCTCTCTCTATCTATGTAGCTAGCTATTTTGAACAAACTATCTGCCTGTCAGTCTGTGTTGAGAGAGCAAACCATGAGTAGAGTTTGCTTCATAAGGGTCTTTGCAGCAGCAGGAAGAGCTAAGGGCCAGGAACTTAGAGTTTTCAGGAGTGTAGAGAAAGGGCAGTTAGAACCAGTGAGATGGTGAAAAAGTCAGAGAGAGAGGAAGGATTTGGGGAGCATTACTAGAAAGATAATCTGGAGAGAGTAAAAATGATCAACGGGATTTGGAATTGACCTTGCTTCTCAGGTATGATGCCAGTCTTCTCCTCTACCTCCCAGTGAAATCATCAGCAAACTAAATACCACTAGATACAGCGTTGGGAGTAAGTGGATTCTTTATATCTGTGAAACGTGCTGAGTTTTATTCAATGTTGTTACAGGTGAAAACACAGGAGTCCTGCTAAATCAGTCCTCAGGGGGACAAACATTAACTTAATTGTCCTCTCACATATTCAACCATGCCTGTCAAAGGCATACTCTGTGCTGGCAGTTCATTGTCCAGCCACAAGGATGCATTTGTGAGCCAGACACCATCCTTGCCCTGAAGGGGCTCCCAACCTGCACGTAGCTGTGGGGATCCATAAGTGAACAAAAAGATTGCAAAGGACAATGATAGAGGCTAATAAAGTCATAGGCACCAGAAGCTCTGGGCACGCACAGATCATGCATTTATCCTAGTTTGGGGATCCTTCTCAATTCTTTAAAAAAACATAAACACACACACACACACACACACACACACACACACTGGTTTCATTACTTGATTTGATTTTGAAATGAGTCAAATTACTCACTGAATATGAATATGTCCCATTTATGCATTCTTTAATTTTCACATATGGAAGCACACTGTAGAAAGAACACAGACATTAATGTTACGTTTATGATTCCTGATCTCCTGAAGTTATAGAATTCATGACATTTCCCCGATTCAACTAAAATTTTAACCACTTATTTAAAGAATACCAGTTAAAAGCTAACCAAACACAAACCACTGGGCTGCTTGTCTTGTTAAAAATGGAGGGAAGCAGCCCGATATAAGATAACATCAAAACTCCTCAACTACCCCCTCACTCACATGGTTTCTAAAGATTTAGGTAATACGGATGCAGTTTTCATGGATGAAAGTTTTTGTAATAATTAAAGACAACATGGTATCATATTGTGTGATACTTTATGTACATGTAATTATACCCTGTGATACTTTACAGCCCACTTAAAATTTTTATGTGTTAGTATCATTTCTAAATGCTGACTTCTGAAAAACTGGCTGCATAAAATATTGGCACTTTGCTACCTCTGCATCTGATTCTGAATTAATATACTTTAGAAGTGCATTTGGAAGGTAGGACTGCATCTTTATTTCTAACATACTTTAATTGGTTAAACAGTTCAAATAAATGGATACCATCTATCAAATATAAAATAATTTTATCCTAAGTATGTAATATTGTTGTTTTGGTGGCTCTGATTAAAATGTGGGGCTTTCTCACATTAAGTGTTCTGTGACAACTGCTAGACAACATCCTCTGGTAAGCACGACCTTCTATGGAAGAGAAAGCAAACTCAGGATTGTTGGCTAACACGAAACACTACAAAGCGATGCTGCTAGTTCAGAAACATGAGTTCTGTTTTCGTTGTATTTGTTACTGTTTTTTTCCTCTCTTGGTGTCAGCTTAACTGGAGTCTTCAAACGCTTAGTGTTTTCCAAGCTGACAGATCTACAGTATAACCTGATAAATAGTTGCCAGTCTGTCAGTTCAGAAACAATTTCATACCTCTAAACCAGCCAAATCAACTGTTTATCATGCAGGAGATTCCCTGGTTTCCTCACTTTCACAAATGTCAACGCCAGCTTGACTCTCTAATCACTCCCCTCCTATGGTTCTCTCTTTGCTGCAACGTGTTTAACAAGCTATTTGTCTATCACTCCTCTGCCACAGCAACTCCATTGGGTAGGATTGTGGTAACCTCCCAAGTACTCACAGTCTATCAGGCAGTGGTCAGTGGAGCCCCATTACTCTCTGCAAGCACAGTTGGCTCTAAATCAGTCAGGACCTGAGTTCAGCTACTTTGTTATAGTTTTCCCACTGCATACCCCCTGTGGCAACCTTAGAGTAAGTGCTCAAACTCAGGTGTAAAATTTTAGTGCAAAACCGAAAATATTTTTAGGAATTTATCCTGAAGAAATAATTGTACAAATGTGCAATCATCCCATGGAAATGATCACAAGTGTACACTCCATGATAAGCCAAACCCAAATCCATTGCTACTGAGTCAAAATCAACTCACAGAGACCCTATAGGACAGAGGAGAACTGCCCTACAGGGTTTTCAAGGAGCAGATGGTGGATTCGAACTGCCGACCTTTTGGTTCACAGCCATAGCTCTTAACCACTGCACCACCAGGGCCCGCACTCTGTAATAATACTGTTTCTATTTAGAAACAACTGGAAAGATCCTAACAGTTAAATAATAAAATGATAAAATGATTAAGTGGCAACTATATAATACAAAACTATGTCATTTTGAAGAATAATGATGTACATATATTGACCTGGAAAGATTTTTAATGTATATTTTTATCGAAGAAAGAAGTTACAAAACAATATCTATGGAATGATCTTGAAAAAGTATAGACACTTATGTATACATATTTATTAATATATGTGTGTGTGTGTATATATATACGTATATATTTAAAAAAAACAAAATGTTACTAGTGATTATATGTGAGTCGTAGGATTGTAGGTGGCTTTTGCAAATTTAAATTTATACTATGACACTCACTACCTGTGTAATGCTGATGTGTACAATACTTGATAACTTTTAAACATGAGCCCGCCTGTCCTTCCTCAAAAATATTTTATAAAAGATCACAAACTCAAAATATTCTCTTGATCCAACACCCCCTTTACCTACCACCTTTGTTCTCTTTCCTCCATTTATAGCCAAACCTCTTAAAATATTAGTCTATACCTTTTGTTTTCATTTACTCACTTCTCAATCATTTTTCAAACAGTTCTTAATCCTGCTTTAACCTTCTTTACTGAAGGTTTTCTCATCAAAGTTATCAATAAATGGGTATGGCTAAACGTATCCAATTAAAAAACATATATATCTCTCTCTTGGTTTCATCTCGTTGTCAAGTCTTCCTCCCCTAACTAGGTGCTTCCATACCCACAAATTCTCTCATCATAGTATTTACTAGACTTCAATTGCTTGTTTAATTTTTATCTCCCCATTTGGATTATAAATTCCATGAAGGCAGGCCATGTACTATCTGATTCATACCTCCAGAACCTAGGCCAGCGTCTCATATACAGTGTGTGTCCAGAAATATGTATTGGCTAAACTAATTAATGGATGGATAATAATTTTAAAAAAACAAAACACAGAAACTGATTGTCCTGAAATGACATTTGCTATTGATATTCTATTGAGAAATCTAAATAATTTTAGTTTTATGTTTCTTCAACAAAGACACTATTTCCCAGTTATAGGAGAGAAGAAAATAGTGTTCGTGACTTTTTGCTGAAAGGTTGTTGTTGCTGTTAGGTGCTGTCAAGTCGGTTCTGACTCGTAGTAACCCTATGTACAACAGAATGAAACACTGCCCGGGCCTGTGCCATCCTCATAATCATTGCTGTGTGAGCCCATTGTTGCAGCCACTGTGTCAATCCATCCTCTTTTTTGCTGACCCTCTACTTTACTAAGCATCATGTCCTTTTCCAGGGACTGGTCCCTCCTGAAAACATGTCCAAAGTGTGTGAGATGAAGTCTCGACATCCTCATTTCTAAGGAGCACTCTGGTTTTACCTCTTTCAAGACAGATTTGTTCATTTTTCTGGCAGTCGATTGTATATTCAATATTCTTTGCCAACAATAATTCAAAGGCATCAATTCTTCTTTGGTCTTCCTTATTCATTGTCCAGCTTCTGCATGCATTTGAGGTGACTGGAAAATACCACGGCTTGAGTCAGGTATACCTTAGTCCTCAAAGTGACATCTTTGCTTTTCAACATTTTAAAGAGGTCTTTTACAGCAGATTTGCCCAATGCAATACGTTGTTTGATGTCTTGACTGCTGCTTCCATAGGCATTGATTATGGATCCAAGTAAAATGAAATCCTTGACAACTTCAATATTGTCTCCATTTATCATAATTTTGCTTATTGGTCCAGTTGTCAGGATTTTTGTTTTCTTTACGTTAAGGTACAATCCATACTGAAGGCTATAGTCTTTGATCTTCATCAGTAAGTGCTTCAAGTCTTCTTAGCTTTTAGAGAGCAAGGTTGTGTCATCTGCATATTGCAGGTTGTTAATGAGTCTTCCTCCAATCTTGATGCCCCGTTCTTCTTCATATAGTCCAGCTTCTCAGATTATTTTCTCAGCATACAGACTGACTAAGTATGCTGAAAGGATACAACCCTGATGCACAGCTTTCCTGACTTTCACCCATGCAGTTTACCTTTGTTCTGTTTGGGCGACTGCTGCTAGATCTATGTACAGGTTCCTCATGAGCACAATTAAGTGTTCTTAAATTCCCATTCTTTGCAACGTTATCCATAAGTCGTTATGAGCCACACGGTCAAATGCCTTTGCATAGTCAATAAAACACAGGTAAACATGTTTCTTGTATTATATGCCTTCAGCCGAGATCCATGTGACGTCAGCTTGTACCACGTCCTCTACTGAATACAGCTTGAACTTGTGGCAGCTCCCTGTTGATGTACTGCTGCAACAACTTTTGAAAGCTCTTCAGCAAAATTTTACTGAAAACTAGGTACACTGAAGTCTAGTTTCACATTAGCTTAATGAAAGAGGAAATGAGCCTCAGAATGAATCGATCAGTTTCCTAAACTCTCTGGTAGAACCAACAGAGAACCTCTTCAGATGGTTTCCCTCCCTCATCTCTAACCCATGCCTCGTCATCAAATCTGTTATATAAGGTTAACCCACACACCAGTGGATGGGGAAAACAAAAACAGCACATACATACATCTCATCAAAGGTACACACACAGATCTCAGTAAAGAATCTAATTAAAATTGGATGTTTTAGTTTGCCAGCTGTATCTATTATTTACAATTACGGGCCGTGATCTTATTTAAAACTGAGTTCAAGATTCCCTCCCACTCTCAGCTCACTGACAGACCAGCACTTGGCAACTGGGAGGAGAAAGCAGTCAACAATTCTCTCTACATTCTTTCTGGGTTCTGCGTTAGGGCTAAAAACCTTAGCATCTGCCTGACAAAATATTTCTATCTGTCTAGTTGCAGTAAGTGAATTCTTCTAATATAAATGCTAGGCGATTATTGAGTGTGGAAGAAATAGTGGTTTCTGGAGTGACCAGACCTTGCCTTCCATGCGACATGTGGGCTTGGACTAATGACCCTGCAAGTCTTCTTTAACGATTTTCTCAAACAAGCATTAGAAAGTGAAAAGAAAATTGCATATTGGCTTTCTTCAAAATTCTAGCAATTTGTTCTATGGCACAGAGCATACAGGGTAAAACGCTATGAATAACAGAACTCTATTCACCCAAGATTAAAGCAGGAATACAGCTTTCTCTACAAACTATAATTTTGTTCCTTAGATAGCTAAGAAAAACATTATTTGTTAGACATGGAATATAAAGATAATGCTAACTAATTCAATATTATTCACAAATAAAAGAAGTGTAATTCATTATGTTCTCATTGTATGCAAGAGGGATATATACTGCACAGGAAGCTAAGGGATACATAAAGACAACTACGGACTTGCCCTTGAAAAATCAAATAATTACTTACCTTCCCTGAATCATCAAAGAGAAAGTTTCTATGTCATTATTGACTATTCTGTTCTTAAACTCATAAACGAAAAGGGAGAGGATTCATTTAACTTCAAACTAATTTAGATTACGTAGACAATGGCAACAGAATGAACAATTCAACTGGTTAAAAAAAAGCATTCAAATTAGTTGTTTATGTTTTGGATGACAAGAACCTAGTTGAATGACAGAAATGTTTGCCTTCAACAGGTTGATTTGTTATAATATAGATAATACTGGGTCTCTCTTTCAATATGCTATGGCACAGAATTTCACAAGTCCTATTATCAGGGAGAAAGGAAAAACAACTTTCATATTTTTAGCATCTAGCTGTATGCTACTCATTATGCTAGGCAGGGCAACATACTTTACCTCCTTTAATTCTTATAATAACCACATGAGATAGACATCATCAGTCCTGTTGTTCAAATGAGGAAACTGAGGTTCAGGGAGTATAAGTTATTGATCAAGGTTGCTCATTTAGTAAGTAGAAGAATCACAAAAAAAACCTCTCTTCTTTCCAACGTTAAGCCTTTCCTCTTTCAACTACACCATGTTGCACGCAGGAACACAGTGAAGATAAAATATAGGGAAGGAGATAAGGATATGCACATATACAGATGACAATGAGGAAGGTACAACAGAAAATGAAAGTCTCAACAGAAATGGTGGACTGTCTGACTCTCTAATTGATGCATAGGCTTGCCTTTGGGATTGGGGTGAAGTGACACTTAGCATTTGTCATTGGCCAATTTGTTCTGCACTTGCCTTTTCTCATCGTCTACAATTATATTTCCACTATCAATTTTTAACCTTCTAAGAATTCTTTCTATTCTCTGAGTGTTCCTTTTTGTATCCTATACTTTTTAATGTACCATTATTTTTACACAAATAACGTGTGCCTTCGACATTTGTTTGCCAGCTGCGCTCTCCTACGGCAAGGTATTTTTGTAAGCGTGCTATGCTAATGTTGTATAGCAACATGGAAAAAAAACTGGCAGAGCGGCGCTTATGAAAATAACTCGCGGGGGGAGGGCACAGCTGGCAAACAAATGTAAAAGGCACACGTTATTTGTGTAAAAATATGGTATGCTATATTTTATTTCTACAACCTGTTTGTCAGTTTATCATACTGTGGTTGCTTATGTGTTGCTATAATGCTGGGAAACTATGCCACTGGTATTTCAAATACCAGCAAGGTCACTCATGGTAGACAGGTTTCAGTGGAGCTTCTAGACTAAGACAGACTATGAAGTAAGGCCACCAAAAACCCTATGGATCACAATAGAATATTGTCTGATATAAACCAAAACCCACTGCCTTCAAGTTGATTTCGACTCCTAGCAACCCTACAGGACAGAGCAGAACTGCCCCATAGGGTTTCCGAGGAGCAGCTGGTGGATTCGAACTGTCAGCCTTATGATTAGCAGCCAAGCTCTTAACCACTGTGCCACCAGGGCTCCATTGTCTGATATAGTACTGGAAAATTAGCACCCCAGTTTGGAAGGCACACTGTGGTCATAACAAAGGACTCAAGCATACCTGGACTTAGGACCTTGCAATGTTTCACTCTATTGTACATGGGGTCTCCATGAGTCAGAGTCAACTTAATGGCAACTAACAACAAAACTATATTTTATTTCTCTGAGCATATTATAGAACGTTTTAAAAATGTTTCATTCTGCTTTCTATATCGTCTCTCTTTCTTCTATGGTCTTTTGGTATCCTTCCAGTGTTGTTCTGTATCTTTCACATCAGAGGATTTTCTCCAGTGGGTGTTGATACTTGGCTAGTGGTTCATATGTTAGAGTTAAACACAGAAAAGATGATCGGAAATTTGGGATGAGGGCACACTGATGAGGAAACCCGTCATGTGGCAAGTCTTCTTACCTATACAGTGATTAGAGAAAAGATGGGCTTTTTTTTTTTTTAATTGGAGTAACTTCCTACAATTGCAATATCTGTAGCTATTTAATTTTGGGACTGTGGCCAGAGAGTAATCTTCACACATCTCCCTGTGTGTAGGCATGGTATAATTCTAGCTATGCGTAATTTTTGAGCTGTAGTAGTTCTCAGCAGTATGTATGCTTTCAAAGATTTCCTTGTTCTCAATATAGTATCTCTTTTCTGTTCTCAGTGGTATACACATTTCTATAAAGTAACCTCCCTTATTTTTCTGGAATTGAGGAGAAATGGTCACTTGGCTAGGTGGGAGGGTGTAAAATATCTGGGGGTCTAGTCATTGGTAGTTAAGTGGTAGAATTCTCTCCTTCCAAACAGGAGAGCCAGGTTTGATTCCCAGTCAGTGCACTTCATGCACAGCCACTACCCATCTATCAGTGGATTCTTGCATGCTACTAGGATGCTGAACAGGTTTCAGTGGAGCTTCCAAACTAAGATGGTCTTCAAAGAAAGACCTGACAATCTACTTCCAAAACTCAGCCAATGAAGACTTTATGGATCACAATGGTCCAATCTGTAATCAATCATGGGGATGGTGCAGAACTGGGCAGTGTTCTGTTGTGCACGGGGTCACCAAGAGTTGGGGGCTGACTCAATGGCAGTTAAGAAAAACAATAAAGTCTCTATGTGCAACAATTTTCTATCATTTCTCCTCTCAGTCTTGTCTCACATTTATGTTTCAGAGGATCTTGATGGCCCCCATTCTCTAAAGGTTTCTGAGCTTCTGTGGTTTAACTCAACCTGGCTTTTCCATTGTGTTCTTCTTTCCTCCTCTCTGTCCTGCCAGGCAGGGGTAGCTGCCTAGGATTTTTCCATCTACTCTTAATATCTTGTAATGGAGACAGGCTATCTGTAGCAAAAACTATTTTTCCCGTTTTCCTGGCAAACAGCTAGGCAATATTTCCAGCCTTCCTTATAGTCATGCAGCTAAAGTCTGGTAATAAAATACAAGGGAGGTGATGAGTAGCATGTCCAGTCCTGGCCCACGGCAGCCTCTCATATGCAGTTTTTACTTTCATCCTTCTGTGGAGGAGAATTGCCAGTCAGTCAAGTAAATCCACTGGGGCTTCTGGTAAGGGAGGAATAAGCTTCTGTTTTGTATGCCACTTAGAAATTTCAGTTTATCTGTTATAGCAGCTAGTGTTACTTTGACAATTTACATTTCTCATGAGTTGTGGTCTCCTATCCATTTCCTTCATTCTTGTGAATTTTATACTTTACTTCTTTACCGCCATTTAGTGGACCACTGAGAGGGGAGAGGCAGTGAGCATGTGTATTTGGTTCACCATTTTTCTCTCCTTGTATTACCACATCTACTCAGTACATGACCTTTATATTTTACCTCCCAGTTTTGGCACAATGCTCATACCTTAGATTTAATGGAAATCTTTGCTCGTTAGTGTGTTGACACTTTCAGCCTAGACTCTTAGACAGTTATCACTTATCTGTTCATTTGTCTAATTTCTTCTCGTGACCACTCAGGCAGAGATAGCTCTAATTTCCAGGATTCTAGCTATGAGTCAAACAATATTATCTTTCAACTTCATTTAGAATAATTACATGTTTGAAATTCAGTGTGTTGAAAAGACAGCAGAGAGACTGAAGTTTTATTTCCAATATCATATTAAGGGAATATGATTCAGGTAACATAAAAAATTATGATTTAAAAGAATCCTTCCAGGAAGGATGTCTCACTGTCAGATATTAAGCAACATTTCTGTTTTTACTTCTTTTCACAAGCAAGTTTGAAGGATGTATGCCCTTGATTTCTGTGGGAGCATACCCTCATTTCCCCATATTCATGGAGGACAGACCACAAGAAAAAGAGATCGCAGCTCCTCTACCCACTGGGGGTCATGTTGGATGCTGTTCATCTCCCCCTCAAAGTATTTTTTAAAACAGCTATTACTAACTCTTGGCCTACTTATTTCCTATGCTACAGATAACTAATCTAATTAGGTTATATTCTTAGTAATGAATGTTGCTATTTTTCCTCAAGGATTACTAAGGACACTGGGCTTCCGGGCTCCATGCAGCAGGCCCATCTGAATGAGGCCTCTTGGAAATGAGAGGAGTGGAATGGGGTGATTATTGCTTTCGCTCTTTTCTACCTGTGATTAGCCTAGTAACTAAGACCAGCTATTTGCTCTGGGCCTGTTTGTTTTCAGCTTGGCAAAGTGGGACTTAACAAAAGCTTTCAGGATCATGCTACATTCTCCATTCCTGTTTTATTAGAGAGAGATTTTTTATTTAAGAGAGATTTTTTTTTAATTTAAGCTAATACGTCAATCCTCATTTTGACCTCGTATATTGTCTTTGTTAGATAGAACATATGAGCTTAGAGCCTCCTATCAATGTTTCCAGCAAACATGTGACAATTAAAAAGGACACTCCAACCTCTAACAGAATCGTGACTTTGATCAATAGCCACTTCTTCACGCAAAAATCTTGTTATAGAATTCTATAAATTATTTAGATTCCTAATGAGGTTAAGTTTTTGGGGTTTTAAAAAAGGATAGTCTTTTAGTTAGTGAAAACAATATTTATATACAAAGTCCTTGAAAATGTACAGAGTTTGTATTGGTTATACAAGAAGACCACATAACTCTAGAGAAGGAAGAACCCTAAGCAACCATTACAGGTCAATTTGCTCATCTCACAGACAGAACGAAGCTTTCATATATTTGATTGAAACTTCAGTCATGGATAATTGCTCTGTGAACACTGGTGGTAGATTGAACCACCTCCCTATTGCACTGGTTAGCTATAAAATAAAAGAAACACCTGGATTTACAACCAAGGAGAACCTGATTATTGCAAAAGCATTTTGATCCCCACTGTCAACCACATGCTAAGTCATGCAATCAATTGATACTTAAAACAGACCAAAACCTAGATAACTTTTAAATCATCAATAATGCACCATGCAAGTAATTCCACTCTGAAGTCTCTTCTGGGGTATGAATATTTAGCTTCCTGAGAGAGGGGAAAATGAACTTTATGTTGGGATTTGTAAATTAAAAAAAAAAAAAAAGATGGTATTCATGAAATGGCAAGAAATAAATACCATTGTTATTATTTAATTCAGTGAAGTATTTAAAAGGTGAAAAACATTGTCGCGGAAGGAGAAGAATAAAGAGAGTTAATAAGCACAAAGTAGTGGACGTGTGATAATACAGATAGTGTAGACAGCAGCAGCTCAGTTTGAAGACAGCGAGTTGGACTGAAGACAGAAATTGTAGAATGCAGTGGTAATAGGAGAATCATATATGGAGTGGTAGTGTAAATGTTTGGTAGGAGGTGACTCAACCCCAAAACCTGTATGGGTACATATGATCTTAGAGCCATCTATCAGTGTTTCTAGCAAACAAGCTATATGTGTATTAAATTCAAACATGTCTGTAAACTAATTGCTACTGATTTTGGACTACATCTTAAATGTACTCTTGCTATGAGTGTTGGTGCTAAATGAAGGTGTCAAATGGCTGAATACAGTATGATATAAATTAATGGTCTAGAAGATGATCTGTAAACTGTCTAGTTGCAGATTTGTTACTTTGCAGCAAGACTTAGCATTTCTCCATGTTTGAAATTGATTTTCTTTCAGGAATTCTTGTTTCTCAAATCAGTAATGTGAGCAAGCATGTGGTGCCACTTTGATAATGTATAAAATGCCTGTTTCCATCCTTCAAATGGCACGTAAGACGTAGCAGTAAACAATGGATTATTTCTGACATGTCCGACTTACTTTCTGACTGTGGGTTCAAGTTACCAAGGGAAACATTGTTGAAACTAGTGCTTAGCCTCTTTGGGGAGTATTTATTTGACTGTCACCTGTGCGCTGTTTCTTTGGATTGTGGTCAACATAAACAAGAAATTCAAGAGCTTTCTGTTGTATGTAGAAATGGACACAAACATCTAAAGCCCTTTTCCTTTCTGAAGAGTTGTTAGAAGAGGGCAGAGAGCTAACACGTGCACTAGCTTCTATGTGCTCGATGCTGGTTTACTTTATTCAATCTTTATAAACATTTTGTAATATAGGTATAATAATCCTAATATTATTATTTACTGTGATGAAAATATATGTAACAAAATATATGTCATCTCAATAATTTCTACACATACAAAGTGACATTGATTATATTCTTAAAGTTGTGTAACTATTCTCATTATCCTTTTCCAAAATCATTCTTTAACCATTAACATAAACTTAATACACCCTGAAACAAAGTCCCCCTTTCCCCCTTCCTCCCACCACTGGTAACCACTAATAATATTTGTTTTTGTATATTTGCTTATTTCATGTAAGGGAGATGATACAATATTTGTCCTTGGTGTGACTTTAATATTACTTTTGAGGAAAAAGAGATGTAAAATAACCTGTCAAGATCATAGACTCAGGATTTGCACTGTGTTCCATCTAAAGGTGCAACTTGGACTTCTTCCTTCAGTTCTTCATCATATGCTACCTCCTGAAATATTGAACGTTTCAGGAATGGTACCAATTTTTTTTTGGTACAGTGACTCTGCGTATTCCTTCCATCTTCTGTTGATGCTTCTGAGTTGTTCAATATTTTGCCAGTAGAATCCCTCAAACTCGCAACTCAAGGCTTGAATTTTTTCTTCCATTCTTTCAGTATGAGAAATGCCAAATTTATTCCTCCCTTTTGGTTTACTAACTGCAGGTCTTTGTTCATTTCATCACAATACTTTACTTTGTCTCCTCAACCCACCCCTTGAAATTTTCTGTTCAGCTCTTTTACTTTATCATTTCTTTCCTTCACTTTAGCTACTCTACATTAAACAGCAAGTTTCAGAGTCTCTTCTGACATCCATTTTGGTTTTTTCTTTATTTCCTGTCTTTTTAATGACCTCTTGCTTTCTTCATGTATGATGTTTTGATATTATCCCACAACTCATCTGGTCTAATCTTTCTTGAGATGGTCTCTGAATTCAGGTGGGATATACTCAAGGTTGTATTTTGACTCTCATGGACCTGCTCTAATTTGCTTCAGCTTCAACTTGAACTTGCATATCATCAGTTGATGGTCTCTTCGGCAGTCAGCCCCTGCTCTTGTTCTAATGATGTTAAGCTTCTCCACCTTTTCTTTCCACAGGTGTAGTCGATTTGATTCCTATGTATTCTATTAGCTAAGGTCCATGTGTATAGTCACTGTTTATGTTGCTGAAAAAAGGTATTTGCAATGAAGAAGTTGCTGGTCTCGCAAAATTCTATCGTGCTATCTCCAGCGTCATTTCTATCACCAAACCATATTTTCCAACAACTCATCCTTCATCTTTGTTTTCAACTTTAGCATTTCAGTTACCAGTAATTATCAATGCATCTTGATTGAATGATCAATTTCAGACTGCAGAAATTGGTAAAAATCTTCAATTTCTTCATCTTTGACATGAGTGGTTGGTGCATAAATTTGAATAACAGTTGTATTAACTGATCTTCCTTTTAGGTGTATGGATATTATTTTATCACTGACAGTGTTGTACTTCAGGATAGATCTTGAACTATTCTTTTTAACGTTAAATGCAATGCCATTCCTCTTCAATTTTTCATTCCTGGCATAACAGACCATAGGATTGTCTGATTCAAAATGGCCAATACCAGTCCATTTCAGCTCATTAATGCCTAGGATATCGATCTTTATGCATTCCATTTCATTTTTGAGAACTTACAATTTTCCTAGATTCATACATCCTACATTTCATGTTCTGATTATTAGTGGATGTTTGCAGCTGTTTCTTCTCATTGTGAGTCATGCCACATCAGCAAATGAAGGTCCCGAGAGCTTTACTCCATCCACATAATTAAGGTCGACTCTGCTTTGAGGCAGCTTATTCCCCAGTCGTATTTTGATATATTTTCTGTGTGCTGTTGGGTGACAGTTTCTTTGTTCCACTTAATTTTCTGTGCTGAGTCATTTTTCTTTCTGTATTTTCTTTTCATCATTTTCATTGTTGTTAATTTTGTATTTGCTGAGTCTTTATGTTTTTCTTTTTTTAAATTTTGTTGTGTAGGATTGTTAGTTTCCTTTGTGATTGCCTTAATATTTACCTCTATTTTTCTAAGTTTAAAGCACTCTTCTATTTCTTTATATCGTCCTGACTTCCTCTCCATATGAAACATATATGAATACATTTTTTAGTCCCTCTTTTTGTTTTAATGTTGTCTTCTTTTACATATTGACATCTCGGTTTCCCTATTTTCAGTGTTTTAGCTTTGATTTATTTTGTGACTTCCCTATCTGGGTTGATATCTGGTTGCTCTGTCCTGTGTTCTAGTCTTGGGTTGTTATCTGATGTTGTTGACTTTTGAACTGGAGGACTCCCTATAGTATTTCTTGCAATTTTGGTTTGGTTTTTACAAACTCCTTAAACTTCTGTTTATCTGGAAATTCCCTAATTTTGCCATTATATTTGAGAGACAGTTTTTCTGGATATATTACTCTTGGTTGGCAATATTTTTCCTTCGAGGCTTTATATATGTCATCCCATTGCCTTCTTGCCTGCGTGGTTTCTGCTGAGTAGTCCGAGCTTAGTCTTACTGACTCTCCTTTGTAGGTGACTTTTCATTTATCCCTAGCCTCTCTTAAAATTCTCTCTTTGGTTTTGGCAAGCTTAATTATATGTCTTGGTCACTTTCTTTTGGAATCTACCTTGTGTGGGGTTCAATGAGCTTCTTAGATACTTTCTCATCTTTCATGATATCAGGGAAGTTTTCTGCCAACAAATCTTCAACAATTCTCTCTGTAATCCCCCCCACCCATCCCATTCTGGTACTCCAGTAACTCTTAAGTTATTCCTCTTGATAGAGTCCCCCATAATTCTTAGGGTTTCTTCATTTTTTTAAATTTTTTAATCTGATTGTTCCTCAAATAAGTTGGTGTCAAATGCTTTATCTTCAGTCTCCCTAATTCTGACTTCCATTGCCTCAATTCTGCTCCTATGAAATTCTGTTGAGTTGTCTGAAATTTTACTGTTAATGTTTGGGATTTCTGTTTGCTGTCTCTCTATAGACTCTTGAGCCTGTTAAATTTGTCATTACACTCTTGTATAACCTTCTTTAGTTCCTCTGCTGCTTTCTCTGTTCCTTGGCTTGTTCTGCATTTTGACTCATCTCCTTCCTGATCTCTTGAAGAGTTCTGTACATTAATCTTTTGAATTCTGCCTCAGGTAATTCCAAGAAGTTCTATCCTCTGGAAGGTTTCTTGATTCTTTGCTCTGGTGGCTTGCTGAAACAATCCTGTCTGTTTCTTTATGTGATTTGATATTGACTGTTGTCTCCAAGCCATCAATAAGTTATTCTACTTTATGTTTGCTTATTGCGTCCTAGCTTCTTTTTTTTTTTTAATATGCCAAAATAGGCTGCTTGTGTGAGCTAGCTTGATTACTGGTGTCTTTGAAGCTCTCATGTCCTGTCTCCAGGTGGGTTGAGCTGTTACGAGGTTTGTGATCACAGGAGTCTGTTTACTTTTCTTGTGTGGCTTCAGCTCAGGTGTCCAGGTCATTGGTCACCGAGTGTGTGGTGCAGGCTCTCACCTACAATCCTAGAAAGGCAGGGATGTTTGGAGTAGGCATAGGTATCTGGGTGCAGTAGGGGGTTATGTGTTGATCAAGGCAGGGGGCTGACTGCTGCTCCTGAGTGTCCAGGTGGAAGGTGTATCCCTGTTCCCTAGAGCACACAGATAGGTGGGTTTTGCAGCTGGATTATGGCCACCCAATGCTACAGGCTGTAAGGACTGGGAGGCACCATTTATTCTTGGACCCCTGTTCCAGGTGGCTAGGTGGCCTGTGTGGAGCCACCAGTCCTCAGGCCCCTCATGTGGGTAGGTGAGGACCCTGCTTAATGGGCAGGGTGGTGTCAAATGTCACAAATCTGCCATTCCTTCTTACAGCAGATACAGATGAAAATAGGCTTCAGGTATATACCCTGTTATATTGTGCTAATGAGGGTCTACACTGTTGAAATGGGTCCACAAAGATCTATGCAGGGGTGAAAGGCATTCAAAGTCCATGGATCCCTTATGTCTGTGCCTAGGCAAAGGGGCTGTGGCTACCCTGAGTTCCTGGGTGGGGAGCTAGCAGATTATTTTTTACTGTTTGTTAATGTGTTCCCCCTCCAAAGCTGGGAGAATGGCTCAGGATGTGCAACGGATCCTACTTCCGGCCCAGGTAGCACAGCAATCACTGAAGCCAACTGGGACCCGGGACAGAGCAGGGAGGGAGCAGGTGAATGGGAGAGAGATACTTCCCAAAAGGGTTTTTTTTTTTTTTTTAATCTGTGCAGTAGGTGAGATGCTTGTACTTATCTTTTGCCAACTGAGCACCATTACTCACTGGTTCTAGAGGTTTGAGCAGACTCTCCACTGCTTGGTCTCTCCCAATGTGGAAAATGTGTACCAAGTGCCGCTGCTTGCCTCACCATTTGTGCCAGCCGATTCAGCCTTCAGGGTGCCAGTGCTGGCAACTCCTCGCTGCTTCTGAACCATCTCTCCTCCCACTGCTGCTCAGTTCGATTACCTCAACTTTATCTTTGATGTTCAGGGCTCCTAGACTGTCATATATAATTGATTTGCTTGTTTTTTTTTTTTTTTTTGGGGGGGGGGGTCTCTGTCGTAAGATGGACCACAGGAAGCGTATGACTACTCAGCCATCTTAGCCTTGCCTCCGCCAGTTGTATTGTGAGTGCCTTCCATCCTGAGGGGCTCACCTTCCGGCACTATATCAGACAGTGTTTGGCTACTATTCATAGGGTTTTTAAAGGCCAATTTTTTCAGAAGTAGATCACCAGGTCCTTCCTAGTCTGTCTTAGCCTGGAAGCTCAGCTAAAACCTGTCCATCATAGGTGATCATGCTGGTATTTGAAATACTGCTGGCATAGCTTCCAGCATCACAGCAACATGCAAGTTGCCACAGTATGACAAACATACAGATGAGGGGTGGGCAGACTTAACAGCAATTAAAAAGAATCAGTCAGCTCTATGGAAAATGATATGAAACAATCTCCAAAATATATTAAGGATAAAAAGCAAGGTGTAGAATATCCTTCCGTTGTGTATACACACAACATATATATGTATAAATGCACAGGACATACATACATTTGAATATACAACAAATACTCTCTAAAAGAATAGTCACGAAACTAGAAGGGCAATTACCATCAGGAAAGAAACTAGGTGGGTAGAGAACAAAAGTAGGACAGAGATTTCACCGTATATCTTTTTGCACCATTGGAATTTTGCTTCAGGTATATGTATAACCTATTCAAAACTGATTTTTAAAATAATTAACTTCTACTGACTTACTGGAGCCCTGCTGGCTCAGTGGTTAAGAGCTGTGGGCTGCTAACCAAAAGGTCAGCAGTTAGAATCCACCAGCTACTCCTTGGAAACCCTGTGGGGCAGTTCTACTCTGTCCTATAGGGTTGCTATGAGTTGGCATTGACTCAATAGCAACAGGTTTTTTAACCGACTTATTAACTTTATTGTATTATTATATACATCTTCTAAGGGAAAAAAAAAAAAAAACCTGTATTAAGAAGATGGTGAGAGAGGAACATTTACCAATTGTGTATCATTAAATATTCAATCATTGTGAATATGTACATTGGTCTCTTCTTTCGCAGGTGCAAAAATAATTGGTGTGTTTTGAACTTTCTGGTTCATTCTTTACATCAATTTGGCATGAAGTCAAGTAAGAAGTTGGGAAAGGAGTAACAGGCATTAATAATGCATAGAAAGTCCCAAATATCAAGTTTTAATGTACTAATGCTTCCACAAATATTAACCTTATTCCAAGAAAAATAAATTTCAAATAATGAAAGAAACTTGGTCATAGAGGGTAAAATAACTGTTAACTGTATTTCAAGTAGTTTGGCTAAATTTTCAGTACTATTCTACATCTTTTCAAGGTTATCTTTGTTTACCCTCATTAGCCAAGGATATATAAATAGTCTCCGCATTACTGTACATTATTCACTTCTTTCTTCCTCATTTTTTTTGTCTCACTCTCTTTCTCCCTTCCACACATACTCTCCATGAACCCCTGGATATGGCATGGAATATAAATCATTTTTCAGCCCTGGGATATTCCTCATGGAATCTCTGAGCTCCTTGCCCAGGAGAATGACTGTGGATTTCTTAATGATGATATGCAAATACTGTGAGCAATCTGTCTTACTCCTTTAATTCATTTATTTTATTCTACTTTTTTTCCCATACAAAAATTTATACATACATTGTTATGTGACCCTAATTGCTCTCCCCATACTGTGACAGCACACTCCTCCTTTACATCCCTAATTCCCCATGTCCATTCAACCAGCTCCTAACCCTCTCTGCTTTCCCATCTCACCTCTGGACAGAAGCTGCCCATTTAGTCTCTTGTTTCTATTTGAGCTAAGAGGCACACTCCTTACAAGTATCACTTTATGTCCCACAGTCCAGTGCAACCCCTGTCTGAAGAGTTGGCCTCAGAAATTGTTTTAGTTCTGGGCTGACAGAGAATCCAGGGGCCATGCTTCCTGGGGTTCCTCCAGTCTCAGTCAGACCATTAAGTCTGGTCTTCTTACTAGAATTTGAGTTCTGTACCCCACCTTTCTCCTGCTCTATTCTGGGACTCTCTGTTCTGTTCCATGTCAGGGCAGTCATTGGTAGGTGGGCAGCCTCTAGTTCTTCTGGTCTCAGGCTGATGAAGTCTCTGGTTTATGTGGCCCTTTCCGTCTCTTGGGCTACTACTTTCCTTGTGTCTTTGGTGTTCTTCATTCTCCTTTACTCCAGGTAGTTGGGACAAATTGATGCATCTTAGATGGCTGCTTGCAAACTTTTAAGACCCCAGACATCACTCGCCAAAGTAGGATGCAGAATATTTTCTTAATAAGCTTTGTTATGCCTATTGACCTAGATGTCCCCTGAAAGGATGGTCCCCAGACAACTACCCCTGCTACTCTGTCCCTCAAAGTCTTTGATTGTATTCAGGAAACTTCTTAGCTTTGGTTTAGTCCAGTTGTGCTGACTTCCCCTGTAGTGTGTGCTGTCCTTCCTTCAACTAAGATAATTCTTATCTACTATCTAGGTAGTAAATAACTCTTACCCTCCCTCCCCACCCTCATAACCATCAAAGAATGTTTTCTTCTGTGTTTAAACCTTTTCTTGAGATCTTATAATACTGTTCTTATACAATATTTGTCCCTCTGTGAATGACTAAATTCACTCAGCACAATGCCCTCTAGATTCCTCCATGTTATGTTTCATGGCTTCATCATTGTTCTTTACTGTTGAGTAGTATTCCATTGTGTGGATATATCATAATTTTTTTATCCATTCGTACATTGATGGGCACCTAGGTTGTTTCCATCTATTTGCTATTGTGAACAGTGCTGCAGTGAACATGGGTGTGCATATATCTATTCGTGTAACGGCTCTTATTTCTCTAGGATATATTCCAAGGAGTGGGATAGCTGGATCGTATGGTACTTCTATTTCTAGCTTTTTAAGGAACCGCCAAATCAATTTCCAAAGTGGTTGTATCATTTTACATTCCCACCAACAGTGTATAAGTGTTCCAGTCTCTCCACAACCTCTCCAGCATTTATTATTTTGTGTTTTTTGGATTAATGCTAGCTTGTTGGGATGAGATGATATCTCATTGTAGTTTTGATCTGCATTTCTCTAATGGCTAATGATCGTGAGCATTTCTTCATGTGTCTGTTAGCTGCCTGAATATCTTCTTTGGAGAAGTGCCTGTTCATATTCTTTGCCCATATTTAAAATCGGGTTATTTGTCTTTTTGTTGTTGAGGTTTTGCAGTATATTGGAGATTTTAGAGATTAGATGCTGATCTGCTTTGTCATAGCCAAAATTTTTTTCCCAGTCTGTAGGTTGTCTTTTTACTCTTATGTTGAAGTCTTTTGATGTGCATAAGTGTTTGATTTTTAGGATCTCCCATTTATCTAGTCTCTCTTCTGGTCCTTCTACATTTTTAATTATGGTTCCTATTGTGTTTATGCCATGTATTAGGGCTCCTAGCGTTGTCCCTATTTTTTCTTCCATGATCTTTATTGTTTCTGATTTTATATTTAAGTCTTTGATCCATTTTGAGTCAGTTTTTGTGCTTGGTGTGAGGTATGGGTCTTGTTTCAGTTTTTTGCAGATGGATATCCAGTTATGCCAGCACCATTTGTTAAAGAGACTGTCTTTTCCCCAGTTAATGGACTTTGGGCCTTTGTCAAATATCAGCTGCTCATAGGTGGATGAATTTATGTCTGGATTCTCAATTCTGTTCCACTGGTCTATGTATCTGTTGTTGTACCAGTACCAGGCTATTTTGACTACCATGGCGGTATAATAGGTTCTAAAATCAGGTAGTGTGAGGCCTCCCACTGTGTTTTTCTTCTTGAGGAATGCTTTATTTATTTGGGGCCACTTCCCTCTCCATATGAAGTTGCTGATTTGTTTCTCCATCTCATTAAAAAATGCCAGTGGAATTTGGATCGGGATTGCATTATATCTGTAGATCGCTTTGGGTAGACATGACATTTTCACAATTTTGAGTCTACCTATCCATGAACAAGGTATGTTTTTCCACTTATGCAGGTCTCTTTTGGTTTCTTGCAGTAGTGTCTTGTAGTTTTCAATGTATAGGTCTTTTACATCTCTGGTTAGATTTATTCCTAAGTATTTTATCTTCTTGGGGGCTACTGGAAATGGTATTGCTTTGGTGATGTCCTCTTCGAGGTTCACTCTGTTGGTATAAACGAATCAACTGATTTTTGTATGCTTATCTTGTATCCTGAAACTTTGCTGAAATCTTCTATTAGTTCCAGTAGTTTTCTTGTGGATTCTTTGGGGTTTTCTGTGTATAAGATCATATGATCTGCAAATAGAGATTACTTTTCCTTCTTCTTTACCAATTTGGATGCCCTTTATTTCTTTTTCTAGCCTAATTGCTCTGGCTAGGACCTTCAGTACAGTGTTGAATAAGAGTGGTGATAAAAGAAGTCCTCGTCTGGTTCCCATTCTCAAGGGCAATGCTTTTAGACTCTCTCCATTGAGGATGATGTTGGCTGTTGGCCTTGTGTAAATGCCCTTAATTATGTTGATGCGTTTCCCTTCTATGCCTATCTTGCCGAGAGTTTTTATCATGAATGGACATTGGACTTTGTCAAATGCCATTTCTGCATCAATTGATAAGATCATGTAGTTCTTGTGTTTTGTTTTATTTATGTGATGAATGACATTGATTGTTTTTCTAATGTTGAACCATCCCTGAATACCTGGTATGAATCCCACTTGGTCATGGTGAATTATTTTTTGATATATTGTTGAATTCTATTGGCTAGAATTTTGTTGAGGATTTTTGCATCAATGTTCATGAGGGATATTGGTCTGTAATTTTCTTTTTTTGTGGTGTCTTTACCTGGTTTTGGTATCAGGGTTATGCTGGCTTCATAAATGAGTTTGAGAGTATTCCATCCTTTTCTGTACTCTGAAATATCTTTAGTAGTAGTGACGTTAACTCTTCTCTGAAAGTTTGGTAGATTTCTCCCGTGAAACCATCCAGGCCAGGGCTTTTTTTTTTTGTTGTTGTTGGGACTATTTAAATTACCTTTTCAATCTCTTCTTTTGTTATGGGTTTAATTAGTTGTTCTACCTCTGTTTGTGTTAGTTTAGGTAGGTAGTGAGTTTCTAGAAATTTGTCCATTTCCTCTAGGTTGTCAAATTTGTTACAGTTTTTCATAGTATTCTATTATGATTCTTTCAATTTCAGTTGGGTCTGTTGTGATATCATCCATCTCATTTCTTATACGGGTTATCTGCTTCCTCTCCTGTTTTTCTTTTGTCAGTTTGGCCAATGGTTTATCAATTTTGTTGATCTTTTCAAAGAACCAGATTTTGGTCTTATTAACTCTTTCAGTTGTTTTTCTATTCTCTATTTTATTTAATTCTGCTCTAATTTTTATTATTTCCTTTCTTCTGGTGGCTGATGGCTTCTTTTGCTGCTCTCTTTCTACTTGTTCCCATTGTAGGGTTAATGTTTTGATTATGGCCCTTTCTTCTTTTTGGATGTGTGCATTTATTGCTATAAACTGACCTCTGAGCATTGCTTTGCTGTGTCCCAAAGGTTTTGGTAGGATGTGTTTTCATTCTTGTTTGATTCTATGAATTTCTTTATTCCATCCTTCATTTCTTCTATAATCCAGTAGTTTTTGAGAAAGGTTTTCTTCAGTTTCCATGTGTTTGATTTTTTTCCTTGCTTTTTCTGTTCTTGATTTCTACTTTATGGCTTTATGGTCAGAAAAGATGCTTTGTTATATTTCAACGCTTTGGATTTTGTGAAGGCTTGCTTTATGGCCTAATATGTGGTCAGTTGTGAAGAATGTTCCATGTGTGCTGGAAAAGAAAGTATACTTGGCTGCTGTTGGGTGGAGTGTTTGGTATATCTCTATGAGATCAAGTTGGTTGATTGTAGCATTTAGCTGTTCCATGTATTTGTTGAGCTTCTTTCTGGATGTTCTGTCCTTCATTGAAAGCGGTGTGTTGAAGTCTCCTACAAATATTGTGGAGCTATCTATCTCTCTTTTAAGTGCTGTTAGAGTTTATGTATTTTGGAGCCCTGTCTTTGGGTGCTGAAATATTTATTATGGTTATGTCCTCCTGGTGTATTGACCCTTTAATCATTATATAGTGTCCTTCCTTATCCTTTGTGGTGGATTTTACTTTAAAGTCTATTTTGTCAGAGATTAATATTGCCACTTCTGCTCTTTTTTGAGTGTTGTTAGCTTGATATATTTTTTTCCATCCTTTGAGTTCTAGTTTGTGTCTTTAAATCTAAGGTGTCTCTTGTAGGCAGCATATAGACCGATAGTGTTTTTTAATCCAATGTGCCACTCTCTGTCTCTTTATTGGTGCATTTAGTCCATTTATATTCAGTGTAATTATTGATAAGTATGAGTTCAGTGCTGTCATTTTGATGTCTTTTTTTTTTTGTCTTGTTTACAGTTTCTTTGTTCCACTCAATTTTCTGTGCTGAGTTGTTTTTCTTTATGTATTTTCTTTTCATCTTTTTCATTGCTGTTGATTTTGTATTTGTTCAGTCTTTAGATTTTTCTAGTTTTTTATTTTGACTTGTAGGATTGTAGTTTCCTTTGTGGTTACCTTAATATTTACCCATATTTTTCTAAGTTTATACCAGTCCTTTATTTCTTTAGATTGCTTTGACTTCATCTCCATATGAAAAATCTATGTCTACATTTTTCAAGTCCCTCTTTTTTGTTTTAATCTTGTCATCTTTTACATATTGTCATCTGTTTCCCTATTTTCAGTGTTTTATCTTTGGTTTATTTTTGTGACGTCCCTATCTGGGTTGATATCTGGTTGGTCTGTCCTGTGTTATAGTCTTGGGTTGTTATCTGATGTTGTTGACTTTTGAACTGGAGGACTCCCTATAGTATTTCTTGCAATTTTGGTGTGATTTTTGAAAATTCCCTCAACTTTTGTTTATCTGGAAATGCCCTAATTTCACCATCATATTTGAGAGACAGTCTTGCTGGATATATAATTCTTGGCTGGCAGTTTTTTCCATCAAAGCTTTATATATGTCATTCCATTGCATTCTTGCCTGCATGGTTTCCACTGAGTATTCTGAGCTTATTCTTACTGACTCTTCCTTGTAGATGACTTTTTGTTTATCCCTAGCTGCTTTTAAAATTCTCTCTTTATCTTTGGTTTTGGCAAGTTTGGTTATGACTTGGTGACTTTCTTTTGGGATCTACCTTATGTGGGGTTCAATGATCATCTTGGATAGGTATCTTGTCATCTGTCATGATATCAGGGAAGATTTCTGCCAACAAATCTTCAACATTTCTCTCTGTATTTTCTGTTATCCCCCCGTTCTGGTACTCCAATCACTCATAGGTTATTCCTCTTGATAGAGTCCCACATAATTCTTAGGGGTTCTTAATTTTTTTAAATCCTTTTACCTGATTTTTCCTCAAATAAGTTGGTGTCAAGTGCTTCATCTTCAATCTCACTAATTCTGACTTCCATTGCCTCAATTCTACTCCTATGACTTTCTACTGAGTTGTCTAACTCTGAAATTTTATTGTTACTCTTTTGGATTTCTGATTGCTGTGTCCCTATGGATTCTTGCAGCCTGTTAAATTTGTCATTATGCTCTTCTATAATCTTTTTAATTTCCTCTATTGCATGTTCTGTGTTTTGCCTAATTTCTTGAAGAGTTGTGTATATTAATCTTTTCTGCCTCTGGTAATTCCAAGAAATTTTCCTCCTGTGGAAAATTTCTAGATTCTTTATTTTGGGAGCTTGCTGAAGCCATCATGGATTGCCTCTTTATGTGATTTGATATTGACGGTTGTTTCCGAGCCATCGATGTTATTATATATATTTTATTTTTGCTTACTGTGTCCTAGCTTCTTGATTTGTTTTGATATGCCCAAATAGGCTGCTTGTATGAGCTATTTGATTATTGGCACCTTTGAAGCTCTAATGTCCTGTCACCAGGTGGTTAGATGTGTTACGAGGCATGTGAGCTCAGGAGTCCACCCACTCCTCTTGTATGGATTCAGCTCAGGTGCCCAGGTAGATAGCCACCAAGTGTCTGGTATAGGCTCTCACTTACAGTCCTAGACAGGCATGGGTGATTGGTGTAAGCACAGGTATCTCTCTGCAGATGGAAGACACACTCTGAGCAAGGCAGGGGGCTGATGGCTGCCCCTGAATTTTCCAGGAGGAAGGCTTGTCCCTGTTCCCTAAAGTGCGTATGTGGGTAGGTTTTGCAGCTGGACTATGAGCTGTTGGCTGTAAGGACTAGGGGGATCCTCTTATTCATGGGCTCCTATCACAGGTGGCTAGGTGACATGGCTGGAGCCATTAGTCCTCAGGCCCCTGATGTGGGTAGGTGAAAACCCTACTTAATGGGCAGAGCAGTGTCAAATGTCATGAACCTGCCACTTCACAGATGAAACAGTTGAAGTCAGACTTCTGTTATATACCCTGTTGTACTGCGGTAATGAGGGCCTACTCTGTTGAGATAGGCCCACACAAGTCTCTGGAGGGGTAAACGCACTCAAAGTCCATGGATCCCTTATGCCTGTGCCTAGGCTAAGAAGCTGTGCCTACCCTGGGTTCCTGGCTTAGGGGAGCCAGCAGTTTCTTTTTCATTTGTTAATTTGTTGACTCTCCAAGGCAGGGAGAATGGCTCTGGGTGTGTGAGGGATCCTACTTCCGGCCCAGGGGACTCAGCAATTCCTGAAGCTGCTCCAGGACCCAGTGCAGAGCAGGGAGCAGGGAGGTAATGGGAGAGAGGTTTTTCCCTAAGAGGGGTGTTTTTGATACGTGTGGTAGGCCGTATGCAAGTACTTACACCTTTTGCCGATCCAGGGCTGCTTCTCATTGGTTCTGGGTGACTGTGTAGACTCTCTGGCGCTGGGTCTCTCCCGGTGCAGAAAATGCGCCTCCCGAGCACCACTGCCTGCCTGCCTCACCGCTTACCCTGAGCTGCTAAGGCCTGAAGGGCTCAGGCTCTCGCCTGGTCAGGTCTTCAACTCCTCGCTGCTTCTGAACTGTCTCTCCTCCCCCTGCCACTCAGTCTGGTTCCTCAACTCTGCCTTTGATGTTCAGGGCTCCCAGACTGTCATATATAATCGATTCACTTGTGTTTTTGGGTCTTTGTTGTAAGAGGATCCACTGAAAGCATCTGACTACTCCGCCATCTTGGCCCTGCCTCCACTCCTCTAATTCTTTTTTTTTCTTTCCCCAGTTTATTTGACTACAAGACTGTGCAAAGATAAGTCAAGTTTTGTTTTGGTAAAAATTCCCTTGCAATTTATGGACTATTTGCAATACACAGCCATTACGCCTTCCTTTTAAACTTCATGCCAGACTTTTTTCTCGTCTTGAGAATACCTGGTTAAAAAAGAAACCAGGCAAGCAGGAACCTCAAAGCCTCTAATATCCGAAGGGAAATGCTCTACAGATTCCCCAGTGTTTAATGAATCTGAGTCTTTTTTGTTCCTCTTAAGTAATACCCCATACTATACTGGGCCTCCTGGGTTTCCTTCTGTGTTGACCTTGCTAATTATATTTTAGCTTCTGCCATTTACCTGTAGGAATTCATTAAACATTAAACAGTAGCATTTTGTTAGGCATTTAGGAGGAGTGGCTCAGGGGAAGTTGATTTCTCTTACTATCCTTTCACCTAAGACACATATATAAATTTTCCCTCAGGCAGAACCTAATGAATTCAAACCATTGGACCATCACTTTCATTTCCTTTTCACAGTGTGGGTAAGATCTAAACACATTTTTTTTTTTAAAAATAAGAAGCAGCCTTGTTATCTTTAGAGTGTTTTTATAACTCTCAAAGTATGTATGCAGATTTTGAATACCCTTTAGGGTAGAATTCAACACATCTTCAAATATCAAAATGATGATCAATGGTTTAAGAATTTCCAAGTAAACGAAAAATCATGGAAGTGAGTGAACTTTGATATGAGTCTTAGTGCATTACAGAACATTAATGTTTGAAAGTCCTGTTTGAGATCATATAGTCCAATCTTCACTTTGTAGACGAGGCAATCGGAACTCCGAAAGACAGCTAATTAGGTAGAGAGTGGAGCCAGTAATATAACTAAGTCTCCATATTCCCACTGTATGTTTCCCCTGTAACATATTCCTAAATCCAGCTAATAGTGATGAAAATGAGGATATCAGGATGTGTTGAAAACATCTTTTTTTATTTCAAAGTACATTTATAGCTCTTCATAGTTTTTACTCTAAGTATTGCTGAGAGTTTGGGAAAGGCAACTGCATTTTTGACTCCTGCTGAAATAGCAAGCATAAACAAGCTCATGATTATCACTCTAGAAGAATTTTTCTGTGTGGTCTAGGTATGTTTTTCATTTATATAAATCACTTTCTCATCTGTAGCCCAAGTCATTCTACCTCGATAATGGGAAACAGTCCTTCCTGGTGTTCATTTTGTTTCTGCAAAAAGACCTTCATGACACATAATTTAAGACAACTTTTACAACACATCAAATTAAGCTAAAATTATTTCTGTCATAGCACTAATGCTCTTGAGGAGTTCAAAGGGCTTATTGGTAACATATAAGGGTGGAGGAAATGTTTTACTCTGAATTACAGTGCTTATTCAAACACAATATTCTGGGAAGGGATGAGGGATCAAGAGTCTTCACAGTTCTTCACTAATAAGTAACAGGTGATAATGGTGATGCTCTGACTACTAAAATATTAAATGAACAAGGTAGAGTTCAGCAGTATTTCAGTTCTTAAATATTCCTCTGCTCCTCAGACAAGGGTGAAATAACTATCAGCAAGAGAACACAGAAAATAATATCAGTCCTCAGAACAAAAGCTTACGAAGCAATATGATTAGAAATGCTATTGAAATCTTGATCCTAGGTTTTAAATTTTGCTTTCACAAATCAAGTGGAATACACGTAAATGAACACAATTTCATTTAAATGAAGGTATGAATATCCTCAAGGGAAAGGAGGGAAGAACTAAAACTATCTGAGTGTCTATTCTATGGTTGGGCCCTGATGGCACAGTGGTTAAGAGCTTGACAGCTAACCAAAAGCTCAGCAGTTCAAATTTACCAGCTGTTCCTTGGAAACCCTATGGAGCCGTTCTACTCCGTCCCATAGGGTTGCTATGAGTCGGAATCAACTCTATGGCAACAGGTTTTTGTTTTTGTTTTTTTTTTTTTTTTTGGTTTATCCCCTAAATATGGATATTAATGAAAAATGTGGAGTCTTCTGAGAACTAAGTTAGCTGAATCTGTGGCTTTATCACTCTGATAAATGACCGGTTGTGTATTTCACTGTACTCCCTGAATTTAATTCACAGTGACAGCTAAAATTCTCCATTGTAAAGTGGTCAGCCAGGGAAATCACTTTGGAAGGAGAGGGAACTGAAAAGTTTTGGGAGAAGCCAAGGAAAATGAATCTTGAGATCACACTGAGGGGTTTGAAAATGGATAAATTCTTGGTTCAAGAACATTGAAAATGCTGCTCAAAGACTCTGAAAATGAGACCACTTGGGTTTTTACATGGAAACTACTGACTGCCAAGCCATAGTCTCTACCAACAGCAAAATAGCGTTATCCACTCATGAAACAAAAACTAAGCGTCTTCATTTTATAGACAGTTTGTCCAAGAGGTTATCTGTTTTATCCACATGGTGAAATAAGTAAGGGCAGTTGTTCTATCTTTCCTAATAAATAGACGTGTGTGTGTGTGTGTGTGTGTGTGTGTGTGTGTGTGTGTGTGTGTGTGTGTGTGCGTGTATGTTTTATCAGAGATGAATTAAAAGAGTGAAAGATTCATCTGAAAAAATTCACTAACCATTCTGTTAAGAAATCAGAGGATCAATGTGTGGAAAAACCTGATCTATGGAATTTTTGGTTGTTCTTTATCATAGAGTGGACTGAACAATATATTGAAATATACTTCTTAGCTTCCAATGGATTGGGGAAAGTAAAAAGTACATGTATTACAGGTTTACAGTCAAGAAAAGATGTCCAGAACTTTACTGGTTCCCAAACTGCTTTCTGATTTAGTACTAGTAATAATTTCACAATAGATTATTTGATTATAAAGCTCAACTTAAAAATTTGTCCAGGAAAGGCTTTTTTTTTCTGTCACCCAGATGGTTCAGTTTCTACTCAGGTTAATGGGCTTAATTGTTGCCAATTAACTTATACGTATTGATAAACAAACAAACAAGACTTTTGAAGAGCCTCAGGTAAGAGTCTACTATTTTCAAAAGGAGTAATTCTCTATATCTCTTCAATTATGGATTCAATAGTTTTCTAGACATACCCTTTAGAATGTACTGTGACCTTCTTTTCCAAAAATTGCAAGTCTACTTTTTTTTTTTTTTTTTAAGGACAACACACTACTGAGGAAGAGGCAAAATTTAAGCAGATAAATCAGTAATGATGGTTATCAATAACATTCCTGTTAGGAACGAAACAAATTATTTTAGTTTACACTGGTTTCTCTGCTACCTTTAACTCAGCCTTTGATTCTGGATAGCAACCAATAGTGGGATAAGTAGCATAGTATCAAAATGAGACCCTGGGTAATGATTCTTACACAGAGTATAAATCTTACTAAAATTGTAAGGGTCAGAGTCATTATTGATGGACAGATTGGCTATTTAGGTGGTATAAGGGACTGATTATTACTAATTTTGTTTCTTATCTCATTTTCCATTTTAATAAAATCAGTTATGCTATTGACCTGAAATAATATTGGGCAGATCAAGATCCAAGACCTACTGTTATGCTAACAGAAAAGCAAGCATTATCCTTCAAGGGGGTGATAGTTTCAGTGCCTGAAATCATAAATAGAACTAATCTTTTATGTAATGCAATTTAGAAACAGTGGCTCAAACCAACTCTTTTAACACAAAAATCATCATTTGGGGCAGCTGAATTCCAATATTTATAGCTTATCTCCAAAACTTCTATATAGCAAATCAAGTAATTTAGTTACATGGGACTAGTATTCCCTGGAGAATTCATCAGACATTTACTTTGCAAAACAATTGTATCATCCCTGTATTTAATATTCTCTAGCATGAAACAATTAGAGTGATGACATTTTGGGGCAGCCCCCTGATGTGATTTTTCACATACCAACATTTTTACTAGGACTAGAAAGCTTGTATCACTTAAAAATTGAATACTATATCAGCAAGTGCAAAGGGCTGAGCTAGATCCTAAGAAACATTAGCAAACAAGAACAAGGCCTTTCCTCTATGGAGCTTACCTTTTGCTGGGGAAACACACCTGTACTAATAATTACACACTATTTAATTTTAATTGGATGAAGGCCATGACGGGAAAGAGTATGCTTGTAGTGAGGAGGATACAACAGGAATACCTGGTTTCTCTTGGGAGTTAAGAAAACATTTCTTGATGAGATAGTGTTAACGCTGAGCTCTGAAGAAGGAGGAGGACTTAATTGGATCAAAGGAGTCCCTGGGTGGCACTAACAGTTAACTCACTCAGCTGCTAACCTATAGGATGGAGGTTCAAATCCACCCAGAGGCCCCTTGAAAGAAAGTCCTGGCAATTTACTTCTGAAAAATCAGCCACTGAAAACCCTGTGGAGCACAGTTCTATTCTGATGCACATGGGGTCCCACAGTCGGAATTGACTCAGTAGTGCTGTTTTCACTGGCAAGCTACATCAAGGGACAGGGATTGAAGAAAGCATTCCAAATATGGAAAATGATATGTGAGGGCTTTAAGGCAGGAAGAAGAAGTGTGCAGTCAATGGATTAAAAAAAAAAAAAAAACACTGAGGTAGGAGCACAAGGAGCAAAAAAGGCAAATGATTCTGGTGAGGGAGACAGGGTCAAGATGATATAGGGACATAAGCCTACAGTAAGGATTTTGGCTTATATTCTAAAAGTGATGGGCAACCATTGACCACTTTTAGCACAGTAGTAACATGATTGGATTTGTGCTTTGAATGGGAGAAAGGGTAGAGTTTATTAATGGATTTTGTGAAACTAATGGGGAAGCTTTTTCAATAATTCACGTCAAATACTGCCTTAGGCTGGGTTCTCTAGAGAAACAAAGCCATAAAGCATATAAATATACATAGAGAGAGAGATTTATAGTAAGGAAATGGCTCATGTAGTTGTAGAGGTTGGAACATGGGTCAGGCTGGAGGCTTCTCCTGATTCCCATAGGGGCTGGAGAACTCAAGATCCGCAAGTCAGAGAGCGAGGCTCTGGATCACAGGCTGTGAAGATCAACAATTCCCAAGATCAGCAGGCAAGATGGCAGGTAAGCTGGTAGCTCAAGTCCAAAGAACCGGAGGTCAGATGAACAGGAACCAGAGCAGGATCCAGTTGGAGCAAAAGCCCAGGAGCCTTGCCAGAAAGTCCACCTATACTGGATGCAGGCACACCCCCAAGGAAACACTCTTTCAATTGATTGCCTACTCACAGCAGATCCTATCATGGAGGTGATGACATTATATCAAATCTCATCATGGAAGTGATCACATCATTATACACCTGCCAAACTACATCACAACCGCCAAACCACTGAGAATAATGATCACAAAGACTAAGGGAGCCTGAATTTGGTACTGGTAGTGGAATCAGATCAGTGGACACATTTCAGAGGTAGCCATTCTACACAAAGTGGTGGTAATTGATTATCAGGGTATATGGGAAAGGAAGGAGTCTTGAAATACTGCTAGTTTTCTTGCATAAGCTGCTACATAATTGGTTGTGTAGCTCACTAATATAACTGCTAGTGTAGAAGAAGCAGAATCTGTGGAGGGGTTAGGGGATGAGGAAAGAGCTCATAAACTCAGTTTTGTACATGAGTTTGAAATCCCTGTGACATGTCCAAGTTGAAGTTGACAAGAAAAGAGTCAAATGCTGAGATTCAGTAGAAAGATTTAGAATAGAGCTATAATAATAATATGTACTATTAACAGGGCATTCACCAAGTGCCAGACGTTCTTCTAAAACCTTATATATACATAAACAATTTAATTCTCATAGCAACCCTATGAGGCAACTACTATTACTACCTTTAGTTTGCAGAAGAGACCAAGACATGGGGAGCTTGAGCAACTTGGTCATCATCATACCTTGAGTATGTGGCTGAGAAGAAAGAGGTTAGCAAGCAGACCAGCAATCAATTCTCTACCTTTAGACACCAAGGAAAGAAAGAAAGGTAATCTGATCAAATCTACTTGCAAATATGCCATTGACGGAAAGACATCTTGGTAAACACACTAATAGTATTTACTAACAGATGAGTCCTCATCTATGTAATGCTTTTGGCTGATATACCCGGTATGTCTAGGATGGCTTATGTTGAACAAATCTGGAATCAATCAGTGAACATGGGGCCATGAAAAATGCCACATAAGCTATGTCACTGTTGTTGTTAGGTGCTGTCAAGTCAGTTCCAACTCATAGCGACCCTATATACAACAGAACGGAACACTGCCCAGTCCTGTGCCATCCTCACAATCTTGTTCTGCTTGAGCCCGTTGTTGCAGCCACTGTATCAATCTATCTCATTGAGGGTCTTCCTCTTTTTCACTGACCCTCTACTTTACCAAGCATGATGTTCTTCTCCAGGGACTGATTCCTCCTGATAACATATCCAAAGCATGTGAGATGAAGTCTCGTCATCCTTGCTTCTAAGGAGCATTCTGGCTGTACTTCTTCCAAGACAGATTTGTTCATTCTTCTGACAGTCCATGGTATATTCAATATTCTTCTCCAACACTATAATTCAAAGGTTTCAATTCTTCTTCAGTCTTCCTTATTCACTGTCCAGCTTTCCCATGCATATAAGGGGATTGAAAACACCATGGCTTGGGTCAGGTGCACCTTAGTCCTTAAAGTGACATGTTTGCTTTTCAACATTTTAAAGAGATCTTTTGCAGTAGATTTGCCCAATGAAATATGTCATTTGATTTCCTGACTGCTGCTTCCATGGGTGTTGATTGTGGATCCAAGTAAAATAAAATTCATGACAACTTCAATCTTTTCTCCATTTATCATGATGTTGCTTACTGGTCCAGTTGTGAGGATTTTTGTTTTCTTTATGCTGACGTGTAATCCATACTGAAGGCTGTGGTGTTTAATCTTCATCAGTAAGTGCTTCAAGTCCTCTTCACTTTCAGCAAGCAAGGTTGTCTCATCTGCGTATCACAGGTTGTTAATGAGTCTTCCTCCAATTCTGATTCTATGTTCTTCGTATAGTCCAGTTTCTCAGGTTATTTTCTCAGCATACAGAATGAATAAGTATGTTGAAAGGATACAACCCTGACACACACCTTTTTGGACTTTAAATCACACAGTATCCCCTTGTTCTATTTGAAATGCTGCCTCTTGGTCTATGTACAGGTTTCTCAGGAGCACAATTAAGTGTTCTGAAATTCCCATTCTTCACAATTTTATCCATAATTTGTTATGATCCACACAGTTGAATACCTTCGTATAGTCAATAAAACAAAGGTAAACATCTTTCTGGTATTCTCTGCTTTCAGCCAGGATCCATCTGACCTCAGCAATGATATCCCTTGTTTCACGTCCTCTTCTGAATCCGGCTTGAATTTCTGGCAGTTCCCTGTTGATGTACTGCTGCAACTGCTTTTAAATTATCTTCAGCAAAATTTTACTTGTGTGTGATATTGAAGATATTATTTGATAATTTCTGCATTCTGTTGGATGACTTTTCTTTGCAATAGGTATACATATGGATCTCTTCCAGTTGGTTGGCCAGGTAGCTGTCTTCCAAATTTCTTGGCATAGACAAATGAGTGTTTCTGGCACTATACCCATTTGTTGAAACATCTCCATTGGAATTCCGTCAATTCCTGCAGTCTTGTTTTTCACCGATACCTTCAGGGAAGTTTAGACCTCTTCCTTCAGTACCATTGGTTCTTGATCATATGCTACCTCCTGACGTGGTTGAATGTCAACCAATTCTTTTTGTACACTGACTCTATGTATTCTTTCCATCTTCCTTTGATGCTTCCTGCATTTAACATTTTCCCCATACAATTCTCAATATTACAACATGAAGCTTGGATTTTTTCAAGCTACGTCACTATTAGAGAATAGAGAAGTTTCGCGGTTCTTTTTAAGTAATGTATACAAACATCACTTAGAGTCCTCATATGTTAAATCTGGGCCAGAGGATGTCCTAATTTGGCCAGAAAGGATGTGGGTTGATGTGGTGGCACTCTGGATCCTTACTGAAATTATTAATAAAGCTTGATCTGGATGCAGTCATTAATTCATGTGTGTTTGATTCAATAATCTGATTTTTTGTGTTAATTCAATGGAAAAGCCAGGTTTTAAATCCAATTTAAGTTATAATTTTATAGAAGGTAACTGAAGCTATGAGTGTAAATGAGATTCTCAAGGAGAAAATATGGAGTAAGAATAGGATCTAGGATGAGCCTTTAAAAGACACCAGCAATTGAAAATTAGGCATAAGGAGGATAATCTGGCAATGGAATCTGAAAAGTACTTATTAGAATAATAAAACAACAAGAAAATGTGGTGGTACAGAAACAAGGAAATGTACTTAACTAATATTTCACCAATCCGTGACCCTCATCCCATTGCTAAACCTCCCTCTAATTCCTGGTATGGTCACTGAAGCTGAAGATGGGCTACAGATGGTTAGGGATAAGGAATAGTGTAGGTTAGGGATAAGGATTAGTATGAGTCTCAGAGATGTTGAGTGGGGGTCAGGGAAGAGAGCTTGTCAGAGATAGTGTGAGGAAGGATGTAGGAGTTAGGCACCATCCAAGTCAAATTATGGATAGCCAACAGACATGTGTACTACCTCAGCTGAATTCAGAAAAACTCATCAATAATTTTAAGCAGAATGTTTACTCACTTTCTAACAATTCTCTGATAGCCTGAGTGATTTGTCTCTTGCATTCACTAATTATTCCATGAACATTATGATGCTCATACTTATTTACTTTCCAATAATAATTTCAGAATACTAATGGAATTTATTTTTCCTGCCATTTGAAAAATCTAGACGACAAATTAATCTGCTTTTTGTAAGCTTCCTAATTGCGGTAATTTTGTTTGATTGAATCTATATTAGACACCGAAGTAAAAAGGGTAGGGGAAATTGTTGGTCCCTAAAAAAGATCCCTTATTTTCAGCTGTCAATTGTATAGTCTATCCTCAATTAAAATTTCTCAGTTGTTTCAGTAAAATACAATGTCATAAACTTTTGATGGTTTTAGGATACAGAACTGAGATTACACAATCTAATTAAAATATACAACATATTTTCCTGGTTTATAAAATTAATACACACTCATAAAATGTCAAAAATGACATGGAAATGAATAAAGAAAAAGCGGTCATTGTAGTGGTGAAGGTCAGGCATATGTGCTGTGCATGTTATCCGGAATTTTTAAAAAGGAGCCATTTTGATATAATCATGCTGTCTTAGTCATCTGTGCTGCTCTAACAGAAATACCACAAGTGCATGGCTTTAACAAAGAGAAGTTTATTCTCTCACAGTCCAGTAGGCTACAAGTCCAAATTCAGGACTTCAGCTCCAGGGGAACGCTTTCTCTGTCGGCTCTGGAGGAAGGTCCCTGTCATCAATCTTCCTTTGGTCTGGGAGCTTCTCTGCGCAGGACCTCAAGTCCAAAGGATGTACTCTGCTCCTGGCACTGCTTTCTTGGTGCTGTGAGGTTCCCATGTGTCTCTGCTCACTTCTCTCATTTATATCTCAAAAGAGACTGGCTTAAGACTCTATCTACTCTTGTAGACCTCATCAGTATAACTGCCGCTAATCCATTACATCATAGTGATAGAGTTTACAACACATAAGAAAATCACATCAGGTTACAAAATGGTACACTATCGTACAATACTGGGAATCGTGACCCAGCCAAATAGATACACACATTTTTTGGGGGACATAATTCAATCCATGACATATCCCACAATTTCATATTAAAACATATTTTGCATAAAAGTGACTGCATCAGAACTGCTAAATCAAAATGGCCATTGTCATAAAAATTTAGGCAAAGTCAAAGAGCACGCAGTAGTATTCTACAAAGGACATTCAATGGTACACTAGTTCCTTGGGATGCTCTGAGAAGTAGGGTTTTATGTTCAAGATCATTTTGAGAAATACCATATACTACCACCTTCTTGAAGATTCAAAACGTACGTTAATATTTTAAAGGTGATAAAAGCTATTTTTAAAGCTGGCTTAAATTAATTTATCCCATTATTTCTAAAACAAATTTGATCACAGGAATCAGTGTATGTGTGTGTGCACACAGAAAGTTACCGGTATTTGCTAATTTTGTACATATAATTATGTTAAGTACTTTATGTTCATATTTCAAATAAATCTTAACCACCATAGGCAGAAGATGCTATTACTATTGCCACTTTACATGAGTGAAACCGAGACACAGAGCAATTAACTCATGGCCAAGACCGCCTAGCTAACATGGTAACTTAGCCAAAAAGCACGAGCGATTGAATTCAAAGTGAGGTCTGACTGAATCCACAGCTTTATTTCTTAGCCACTACAATGGACTGATGATCCCTCTGTGGAAACTGCTGCTAATTCTGATACAGTTTTGGGGGTATTAGCAGTTCATAAATAAAAAAGAATCATAAATCTGCCCTCCATGTCTCCCTTTATACATCTCTGTTGAGATGAAGTTGTTTAGTTTTATTTCTCAAAGCATATGGCCACTCCTTTAATTGGCCCTACAGTCAATCCACCTTTCAGATTCTTGTCAGAACATATAATCTCAAATTCTCTACTACTGTGGCCCAACCATCACTCAAAGCCCAGTTATAAGTAGTAAGTACAACAAAAAAATGTCATGAAAGCCATCCATTCTTCTCAATATTCTAAAAAGTATTACACCTGATAGAACCATGTTGGCGAGTTGTATCTTTGGATCCAATTGCTCTGATTCGTGCTATAGTGTTAAGTACATTCTCAGTTTGCAATGAGGGATATTATTAAAAGCAACTGTACAAAACTTGCTATTGCATTTGTTGTGCAATTAGCTGACATCCCTCATTTCAAGCAACGATTTATAGTCATTGATTTGCACAGTGCCTGAGAAGCCTCTTGGGAAAAAGGAAAGAGAACTTTAATTATAATCGGGCTCTGTCATAAACAATTATACCTTGTGGAAATACAGTGGGGGTACAGGAAGGCAACAGAACCAAACTGCAGGGAGATGACACAGTCCTTAAATAGCTGTAAGGGAGAAAGGAGTCAGTTAGAACTGCAGTGCTTCTGGGGCTCAGTGTGACACCTGTTGATGGAATCTTCCTTGATCTAGCTACCTTGCAGGATATTGGCTGGATCACCCTTGGGGCAGTTGCAATGAGCCTAGTAAATGCAGCTCATTTCCTCGCAGTCCATGATAGAGCCTTGATTCGGCTAGTGTCACCTTTTAGCAATCATCAGAACATTTTTCTGAATGCAAAGATGGAAATATTTGAGGAAAAAAAGATAATCTCTGAAGGGACTGAAATTCCAATATAAGCATAAAGAGACCTGGAGCTACCAAGATATATTAACATAAATTTGACTTAATTATATGCTTGGGTTGCTGAACGCTGAGACATCCTACTCACATAAGAATGTATTTGCATGTTGTTCACTTCACTGCACATGTTCTTTAAGCCACATTCACAGGGGGAAACTTTATTTTAGGTTTTAATTCCAGGAAAAGCTCTGCTTCTCTAAAGATGTTCATACAATTTGATTTTTTTTTCCTTTTTATTATTATTAAAAAAATTCCACAGTAGTAAAATTGATTTTTGGTGTATGTATAGCTCTGTGAATTTTAACACATGTATAAATTTGTGCATCCATCATCACAATGAGGATACACAAATCTATACATGTTAAAATTCACCACAATCAGAAGAGTTCCATCACCCCCGAAATACACCCTCATGCTGTGATTTCACAGTCATACCCTTTTTCCCACCTCTATAATCCCGACAACTATCCGATCTGCTATCACTATAGTTTTGCCTTTTCCAGAATGTCATATAAATGGAATCATACAGTTACGTTACGTGACTTTTTGAGACTGGATTCTTGACTCAGCATAATGACTCTGAGATTCATCCAAGTTGTGTTTTACTGCTGAGTGGTATTACATTGCATGAATGTACCATAGTTTGTTTATCCATTCACCCACTGAATCACGTTTGCGTAGTCTCCAGATTTTGGCAATTATGAACAGAGTTGTTATAAATATTCATGTACAGGTTCTCGTGTGAACTAAGTTTTCATTTTTCTTAGGTAAATACCTAGGAATGGGATTGCTAGGTCATATGGTAGGTGTGTGTCTCATTTTATCAGGAAATTGCCTAACTGGTCTCCAAAGTATCTATCATTTTGAATTATCAGCAACCATAGATGCTTCTGCAGTAGATGTGCATCCTTACCAGCACTTGGTACTGTTAGTTTAGTTTTTATTTTTGGCCATTCTTATAGATTTGTTGCTGTATCTCATTGTAGTTTGAATTGCCCTGGTGGCACAGTGGTTAAGTGCTTGGCTGCTAACTGAAAGGTCAGTGGTTCAAACTCACCACCGGCTCTGCGGAAGAAAGATGTGGCAAAGCTTCCATAAAGACTATAGCCTTGGAAACTCTATGGGGGCAGCTCTACTCTGTGTTACAGGGTTGCGATCAGTCAAAATCAACTTGATGGCAATGGGTTTGATGGCTAATGATGATGTATATTTTTCATGTGCTAATTTACCATCTGTGTATCTTCTTTAGTGAAGTGTCTGTTCAAATCTTTCACCTATTCTTTTAAATTCAGTTTGTTTGTTTTCTTTGGATTGGGTTTTAAGAGTTCTTTATATATTTTGATACAAATCTCTTGCTGGATTTGTGATTTACAAATATTTTCCCCTAGTCCAATTTATCACTTTTCCTTTTTTCAGCCAAGCATTTGGTGTCATATCTGAGAACTCTTTTCCTAGCCAAAGGTCATGAGGATTTTATTTTTCTATAAGTTTGTCTAAAAGTGCAAGGATAACTCTATGAAGATGAGTTCATTTAGGTGATTTCACTGATGTATATTTGGTAGATGCCACTAGATGAAGACGGCACCTTTTAATATAGTCAGGTTAATGTATTCTGGTTTGCCTCTTTTTGTTCTGAATACATTTGAACTATTAAAGAACAGAGTTTAAATAAGGTTATTCAATTCTCTTCATGCAATGGGACTGGGAATTAATTTATTCAGTTTTATGTGGGCATAAATTTATACATACTGTAGAGTTGCACTCATGCATTTAATATTTGAATGCCTACTACGTGACAGGTACTGTTCCAAGTAATAGGGAACACAAGTGATTAAAATCACAACAAAATCATAACCTTCATGGAATGCACATTTTAATGTAACATACATATATCTAATTCACACAGATTCAAAAAGAGAAAGAGAAATTGCAATATAAACGTTTTTATTTTATGGGCAATTCTGTCTGCCATTCCACTCAATAAGCCTGTAAACCCCAGATTCTCTAGAGATAGGAGCTGTGAATAAGATATTCCTTCCATTCATTTCAATTTCCATCCAGATTCCATAAATATGCTGGTGGAAGGATCTCCCTGAAGTGAACATGAGCCCGGGATTTAAAGACACACACACACACACATATATATAATTTTACTTTTTGTTGTTGTTGTGGATATATGCAGAACATACACCAATTCAACAATTTCTACATGTACAATTCAGCGACATTAATTGCATTCTTTAAGTTGTGCAACCATTCTCACTCTTTTTCCAAACTGTTCCTCCCTCATTAACATATTCACTGCCCCTTAAGTTTCCTATCTAATCTTTTGTATTGCTGTTATCAATGTGACTCCATATAGCTGGTTCTTAAAAGAGCACAATGCTCAAGGCAGACATTCTTTACCAGTTAAGCTAAACTTGTTTGGTTTTAAGAAGACTTCAGGGGAGATTTTTAGTTTAAAGTTTAAAGATTATCTCAGGGCAATAATTTCAGAGGTCTGTCTAGCCTCCATGGCTCCAGAAAATCTGGAGTCCATAAGAATTTGAAATTCTGTTCTGCATTTTCTGCTTTTTGATCAAGATTCTCCTATAGAATCTTTGGTCAAAATGTTTAGTAATGATAGGCAGGCACCATCCAGTTCTTCTGGTCTCATGACAAAGGAGGCATTTATTCATGGAGGCAACTAGCCACCCATTCCATTTTTATTGCAATATAGTGATCTAATAGGCAGAAATTTGTTGGCCAACTTTCTTATGAATTGTCACTGATAAATTTGTTTATTATCAATTTTTACACACTAATTTAGATTGCAGTCATCATGTACTCTGTGAGTCTTTGATTTTAAATTATATACACAGTGAAATATTACTATATTTTAAGAATAGGGATGATGAGCACACATTACTAAAATATGTGATTTATTGACTATTTCACTATAAGCACAACTTTATTACTGTTCATGTGACCTAAGTAATTAAACACCTCTATTTTCAAATTCACTCTAGAGAGGATTTGTGGCTGTAGATAGAGTACTTATCACATAATAGAATAAAACTTGGAAAGCATTCAAGGCAGAGGAAAGCAGTGTTGAAATTGGAAAATAATGGTGAGGAAAATTAGGACAAATATGTATTTAACAGAATATCTTTCACAATTGTGAAACAGCTTTAAAGTCAATTTGAGCTTCCTAGTAACCAAATTAAGTAGGAAACCTATTAGTAATATGATGTTATATAATCCGTAAGAACAGTGTTAACATTTTGAAGTAGGATGCAAGGAAATCTGAAACACATTTCTCCCATGTGTTTGCATAAAGTAGCAGTCTGAGCAATTGTAGAAATATGTATAATTCTTCCATGAGTTGGAATCAACTCAACGATAACTAATAACATTAGGTAAAAACAAGACCTCAGAATATGGTAACAAAGGGTTGCCTTGTGAAACTCTTAGATGGATTATTATTTTTGACTGAAATACCACACTGACAGCTAATTTTGTTTCACTAGAAATAGTTATGGTAGTACATAAGTTTCAAAGTGCTAGAAAACTGTTTTTCTTTTAAGATGGTAACTGTTGCTGTTTACAAACTGTTTACAATTTCATTTATTTTGCAACTGTTTCAGCCCGTGCAGATTTAAACTTGATCTGAGTACTTTTCTGAATTAGCCCACAATCCAAATTAATCATGAGCTTTTACGGAGCTTCCTCTGTGTAAGCTCAGGATGACTGAGTGATACGAACAGAAAAGTTGAAAGAAAATCTTCTCAGTGAGAACTCACGTTGGGGAGGACCAAGATGCTTGAGAAGACATGTCTTAAGAATAGAGTCTCAATATATTTTCCTGCCTTCCATCACTGTCCCTTCTACCCTCCATCACTCTATCTTACAGGTATAGGTATTGAGTCAAGTTTTATGAATAATAAACCTAGTATCTTCCAACAGAGAAAAATATTTGCTGATGGACAAATCAATGTGCACTATTATCACTGCAATGATATATAGTCTATCCAATGTACAATTTTCTCAGATAAAAATGTTCAACAATTAATAATCCTCAATAGTGATTCTATTAATATAATTATTTGATTCAATTGATTGATTCTAGTTGGGCAGAGCTTAATTTAAACCTTTAGTCAAGTGTCTAAGCAATGAATCCAACTGGGATCATTGATATCCAACTGATATATTATAGTTATAAAATAAAAATTATAGTTAAGTATAAATATAAATTATAGTTAAGTGATAAACAAATTACAGTTAAATAATTTCTGATGGAAGGAAAGCAGATACTAACTGTCACTATTGTTATTACTTCTTTTTTCAAGAATTCACAGGCATTCTTTATTACAAATTTGTTAAACAATAATTTTTAAATCAGTCTTTTTATACCATTCTATGCACAGGGTCCTAGTATAAAAAGATTTAAAAATAAATATAAAAAAGATACGGTCAGTGCACTCCCAAGGCCATCATCACATTGGGGGAGGCAGTGATAAAGATATTTAGCTAAAGACAAGATACAAAGAAAGGAGTCACTTACAGACCAATGTCTCTCATGAATATATACGCAAAAATTCTCAACAAAATTCTAGCCAATAGAATTCAGCAACATAGCAAAAAAATAATACACCACGACCAAGTAGGATTCATACCAGGTATGCAAGGATGGTTCAATGTTAGAAAATCAACCAGGGTAATCCACCACAAAAATAAAAGGAAAGAAAAGAATCACGTGATCATCTCAATTGATGCAGAAAAGGCATCCAACGAAGTCCAACACCCATTCCTGATAAAAACTCTCAATAAAATAGGTATAGAAGGGAAATGTCTCAACATAATAAAGGGCACTTATGCAAAACCAATGGCCAACATCATTCTTAATGGAGAGAGGCTGAAAACATTCTCCTTGAAAACAGGAACAAGACAAGGATGCCCTTTATCACCACTCCTATTTAACATTGTGCTGGAAGTTCTAGCTAGAGCAACAAGGCAAGAAAAGGAAATAAAGGGCATCCAAATTGGTAATGAAGAAGTTAAACTGTCCCTGTTTGTGGATGATATGATACTATACATAGAAAACCCTAAAGACTCCACGAGAAATCTACTGGAACTAATAGAAAGATTCAGCACACTAGCAGGATACAAGATAAACATACAAAAATCAGTTGGATTCCTATACACCAATAAGGAGAACGATGAAAAGGAAATCAGGAAAACAATACCATTTTCAATAGCCCCTAAAAAGATAAAATACTTAGGAATAAATCTGACCAGGGATGTAAAAGACCTATACAAAGAAAACTACAAAACACTAATGCATGAAACCTAAAGGGATCTACATAAATGGAAAAACATACCATGCTCATGGAAAGGCAGACTCAACATTGTGAAAATGACAATTCTACCCAAAGCAATTTACAAATACAATGCAATCCCGATCCAAATACCAACAACATTCTTCAAAGAGATGGAAAAACTAAACATTATATGGAGAGGGAAGAAGCCCCGAATAAGAAAAGCACTGCTGAAGAAGAAGAATAAAGTTGGAGGACTCACACCACCTGACTTCAGAACCTACTATACAGCTACAGTAGTCAAAACAGCCTGGTACTGGTACAACGACAGATACATCGACCAATGGAACAGAATAGAGAACCCAGGTGTAAATCCTTCCCCCTATGGTCACCTGACCTTCGACAAGGGCCCAAAGTCCATCAAATGGGGAAAAGACAGTCTTTTTAACAAATGGTGCTGGCAAAACTGGATATCCATCTGCAAAAAAATGAAACAGGACCCCTACCTCATGCCATGTACAAAAACTAATTCAAAATGGATCAAAGTCCTAAATATAAAGCCAAAAACTATAAAGTTCATAGAAGAAAAAATAGGACCAACGCTACAGGCCTTAATACACAGCATTAACAGGATACAAACCATAACCATCAATGCACAAACCCCAAAAGATAAGCTAGATAACTGGGATCTTCTAAAAATCAAACACCTATGCTCTTCAAAAGACTTTACCAAAAGAGTGAAAAGAGAACCTACAGACTGGGAAAAAATTTTTGGACAGTTCAAGTCAGACAAAGGTCTAATCTCCATAATCTATAAGAAAATCCAACACCTCTACAACAAAAAGACAAATAATCCTATTAAAAAATGGGCAAAGGAAATGAACATACACTTCATCAAAGAAGACATCCAAATGGCCAACAGACACATGAGGAAATGCTCGCGATCACTAGCCATTAGAGAAATGCAAATTAAAACCACAATGAGATACCATCTCACCTCGGCATTACTGGCACGAATCAAAAACACTGGAAATAATAAATGTTGGAGGGGCTGTGGGGAGATGGGAACTCTTACGCACCGCTGGTGGGAATGCAGAATGATACAACCATTTTGGAAAATGATATGGCGCTTCCTCAGAAAGCTAGAAATAGACATACCATTTTATCTGGCAATCCCACTCCTAGGAATATATCCTAGAGAAATAAGAGTTGTCACTTGAATAGACATATGCATGCCTACGTTCACGGCAGCATTGTTCACAATAGCAAAAAGATGGAAACAACCTAGATGCTCATCAACAGATGAATGGATAAACAAACTATGGTACATACACACAATGGAGTACTATGCAATGAGAAAGAACAATGATGAATCTGTGAAGCGTCTCATAACATGGATGAAACTGGAGGACATTATGCTGAGTGAAATAAGTCAATCACAAAAGGACAAATATTGTATGAGACCTCTACTGTAAAAATACATGAGAAAGTTCACACACAAAATGTAACAATCTTTGTTGGTTACCAGGGATGGGAGGGGTGGGGGGGGAATACTAAACAGGCAACAGATAAGTGGTATCTTGGGTGAAGGGCGAGACAGTACACAATACTGGGGAAACCAGCACAACTTGTACAAGGAAAGGTCACGGAAGCTACATAGACACATCCAAACTCCCTGAGGGACTGAATTTCTGGGCAGAGGGCTGTGGGGACCATGGTCTCGGGGAACATCTAGCTCAATTGGCATAACACAGTTTATAAAGACGATGTTCTACACTCTACCTTGGTGAGTAGTGTCTGGGGTCTTAAAAGCCTGTGAGCAGCCATCTAAGATACTCCACTGGTCTCATCCCTTCGGGGGAAAGGGAGAATGAAGAGAACAGGATCCAAGGAAATGATTAGTCCAAAGGACTAATGGACCACGGCTACCAAGGCCTCCACCAGACTGAGTCCAGTACAGCTAGATGGTGCCCGGTTACCACCGACTGCTCTGACCGGGATCACAACAGAGGGTTCTGGACAGAGCCAGAAAAGGATGTAGAACAAAATTCTAACTCACAAAAAAAAGACCAGATTTACTGGCCTAAAAGAGACTGGAGAAACCCTGAGAGTATGGCCCCCAGACACCCTTTTAGCTCAGTGGTGAAGTCACTTCAGAGGTTCACCGTTCAGCCGGGGAGTGGACAGCCCCATAAAACCAAATGGGACTAATGAGGCCCAGAAGTCCAGGGACAAGGGCTAGAAGGCAGAAGGGGAATAGGAAAACTGGTGATATGGAACCCAAGGTTGAGTAAAGTTAGTGTTAATGGGCTGTGAGGTTTTTACCATTGTCATAGAGCAATATGTGTACTAACTGTTTAATGAGAAACTATTTTGTTCTGTAAACCTTCATCTAAAGTGGGAATAGTGGCACAATTGGAAGAGCGTAGTCGATGTCACTGAACTATGCATGTAGAAATTTTTGAAATGGTGTATCTTTGGCTACGCATACTTTCACCAACAAAAAAAACGTTGAGAAGGGAGAGGGTTGGCATGTCGTGGGGTTGTTAACCAATGTCACAAAACAATATGTGTACTACTGTTTCATGAGAAACTATTTGTTCTGTAAACCTTCACCTGAAGTACAATAAAAAAATAAATTAATTTAAAAAAAAAGAGAGAGAAACAAGTTACTACTTTTCTCAGCAGGATGAGAGAAGAATTCACACAGCAGATACCTGAGCTAGTCTTGAAAGATTCTGCTTGTCTGGGGCAAGAACAAAACCAAATATAAGTAAAGATAAATGAGTGTGGGATATTTAGGTCACTGTGCAAAACTCAGCATGGCTAGAAGAAGGGCTGATACTGGGTCTACCCCAAGCCAAAGAAGACTGGTTGTGTTTGCTTTAACCTGCCACCATGATAATCTATTGAAAGCTCCTTAGTAGATGACATTCATATTATAGGTAATTTTAAATTTATTTGTAGTAACATCTTACATAGTAATGTGAACTTCTCAGCTCACAAAGGAGGGTGTCCTTGGTTTATGTGAAGGGTCAGGGTGTAAATATTATGCTTTCAGCAGTGAGCAACCAGCCAAGGAGTTTCCAGCCAAGTGACAAGAAGGAAAATTAGGATCTATCAACTAGAGGATTAGAGCTGGCTAGGAGGAGAGAGGAAAAATAACATACTGGGCCAGACATAGTCAGTAAAACTATGATCAAATGATAGAAGGAAATATAACATTTAATTGAGCATCCACTTTTGCCTCCAAATCTGTGCTAAGTGTTTCATTTATATTATCTCATTTATTACTCATAACAACTCTGAGGTATCATTAATGTTTAACAAATGAAAAAATGAGAGTCAGCAAATTATATTTCATGCAGTTACAATATATGATTTTGGGGACTTAAACGTTTGGACAGGTTCAGGCAATGTCTAGTACTACTTTCCTCCCTAATTTATAAACCCTTTCCTCAACACAGAACATGGCGTCCTTATCCAGGGACTAGCCCCACCTGATAACGTGACCAAAGTACACGAGATGAATCTTGTCATTTTCGCCTCTAAGGAACATTCTGGCTGTACTTCTTCCAAGACAGATTTGTTCATTCTTCTGGCAGTCCATTGTATATTCAATATTCTTCACCAACACCATAATTCAAAGACATTAATTCTTCTTCAGCCTTCCTTAGTCATTGTCTAGCTTTCACATACATATGAGATGACTGAAATACCATGGCTTGAATTAGGCCCACCTTAGTCCTCAAAGTGACATCTTTGCTTTTTAACACTTTAAGGAGATGTTTTGCAGCAGATTTGCCCAGTGCAATACGTCGTTTGATTTCTTGACTGCTGCTTCCAAGGGCATTGATTGTGGATCCAAGTAAAATGAAATCCTTGACAACTTCAACCTTTTCTCTGTTTATCTAGAATATGTAAGGAAATGGAAACCCTGGTGGCATAGTGGTTAAGAGTTCGGTTGCTAACCAAAAAGTTAGTAGTTTGGAACTCACCAGGTGCTCCTTGGAAATTCTATGCGGCAGTTCTCCTCTGTCCTATAGGGTCACTATGAGTTGGAATTGACTCGATGGCAATGAGGGTTTTTGGTTTTTTAAATATACATATAAGGAAATGATTGCAAGACAGGAGGATGCTGACAGAATCTCAGAGTCTCTCAACTCAGGAACTTCAGGTACTTCAGAAAGTGAGAAGAAGGAGGTGAACAAGGGAATGATTTAAAGCCTCTATACCAACATTCTCTATTCCCTAAGGCAAAGCATCCTGAAACCATGAACTTAATGACTGACAGAATAAGAAACAAGAGAGTTCTCTCCAAAGAAATCAGTTTAGGGGGAATAGAAAATACTGTGGGGTATTGGTACCTCAGAGTAATGACTTTTACACCTTATCATTTGTGAGCCTTGTGGCACTTTGCCAGTTTTCCCTTTGTTCTTTTTAAAGTACAATTAGTTCAATTAAAAGCTTTGCCTTTGAACTTTTAGTTCCTAGCGATATTTATATTTTACCTTAAATAGGAAAAGACAAACAAGGATCATCAGGAACCGGTATTATAAAGAGGAAGGCCAAGAAAAACAAACTTCAAACTAGATTTCTCTTATTTCTTCTCTGCTGAAAAGATAAATTTTAGAGAAGATACAATAGTTTAAGAAAACTTGCCCGATATCCTCAGAGAACATGTACGTATCTATAAAATAGAAAGCTAATATAATTTATAGGGGGAAATCATAATAAAATAAAACTTTTATTGGTATTCAACTTGTAAAAATAACTTAAGAAAAACTACAAAAGACACACTTTCAGGATAAATACAAAAGTAGAAATGACAAAAATCAGGAGAAGAAATAGAGTAATATAGGTCCAGGGAAGTTTACCCAAAAACCAAACTCCTTGCCACAGAGCCGATTCCGACTCACACCGACCTTACAGGACAGAGTAGAACTGTCCCATAGGGTTTCCCAAGAGCGGCTGGTTAGCAATACTGCATGACCAGGGCACCAGGGAAGTTTAGATGTGCTAATATCCTTGTCTTACAGAATGATGAGGCAAGAAAGATAACTACATTTAATGAAAATATAACATTACAAAAAAAAAAGAATGCAGCGACTGTCTTGGACTACCACTCCTTTTACTCCCGGCCTAGGATTCTGGAACATCCGCCCTTCAACGTTTTGGGATATTAAATTGAGGTGGAGCAGGGTTGTTAGTCTTACAGTTACACTGGAGAAAATCTTTAGAATTTCTAGAAGAGCTAATAGACTGTGTATTCTTGGGTAATCTTCCTTAAATATTATTTCTTTCAACTCTGATCTGTGAAGGCATTATGAATCAGTGAGTACAAGATTATTCTCTGCAACAAGTTTCTCAGGAGCAGTCATTTTGTTGGCACATGCTTTACAACCAACTGATGTGGGGGGAGAGGGCAGAACTAGCATTTTCTTATAAAAATTGAAGAAATCAAAACACATGCTTACGTAGCCTGAATAGAGGGCCAGTCAACTTCCCCTTGGAGGTGGATTGATCACCTGGAAATGAACATTCTGGCAGAAAATTCAGATACTGAAACATAAAGCTAGAGAAGATACCATCCATTAATGTCAGCACTATGATCTTGTTCCCAATATCTATTCCACCCCTCCTTTGTTATACAGCAGTAATGTGGTTTTAAGACTTGACCTTATCCCCAGGAAAGGGCTCTGAGTAATCTAAGATGATACTGTTGTTGTTAGGTGCCTTCGAGTCAGTTCCAACTCATAGTAACCCTATGGACAACAGAACGAAACACTGCCCAGTCCTGCGCCATCCTCACAATTGTTGCTATGCTTGAGCCCCTTGTTGCAGCCACTGTCTCAATCCATCTCACTGAGGGTCTTCCTCTCTTTCGCTGACCCTCCACTTTACCAAGCATGATGTCCTTTTCCAGGGACTGGACCCTCCTGATAACATGGCCAAAGTATGTGAGATGAAGTCTCATCATCCTCACCTCTAAGGAGTATTCTGGCTGTACTTCTCCCAAGACAGATTTGTTCATTCTTCTGGAAGTCCATGGTATAGTCAATATTCCTCGCCAACACCATAATTCAGATGCATCGATTCTTCTTTGATCTTCCTTATTCATTGTCCAGCTTTCACGCACATACGAGGTGACTGAAAATACTGTGGCTTGGGTCAGCTTTGCCTTAGTCCTCAAAGTGACATCTTTGCTTTTTAACACTGTAGAGAGGTCTTTTGCAGCAGATTTGCCCAATGCGATACATAATTTGATTTCTTGACTGCTGCTTCCATGGGCATTGATTATGGATTCAAACAAAATGAAATCCTTGACAACTTCAATATTTTCTCCATTTATCATGATATTGCCTATGATATTAATCCTTTGATAGTTTGTTTTTAGGAACACAAATTTAATCGAACCAGCAAATATCAATCTTCTGGTGAAATTTATTGGACCAAGGATAGTTATATAAGTTTGTCCAATCAAATGGTAAGAAAAGAATTTTATCATATGGTTCATGGAATGTGATGAGGGAAGCATTGCTAAGTTGCTGCTGGCAGCCATTTTGCAACCATGAGAGAAACAAAGGGCCAAGTCATAAGAACTGCAGAGAAATAGAATCTTGCTCAAACTATCTGAAGTCCATCCACCTCCATTCTTGAAGATTTAGGAACAAAGAACATCTTCTATTGTTTAAGCTAAGTTGACTCAGGTTTCTACTACTGGTATCTGGAAATATTCTAACTAATAGAGAGAACGCTCCAGCTGTAAGCCATCTCTGGCAACATAAGAGAGTGATCCAAGGAGTCAATGCTCTCTTTTACTAGTCCCCTTTCTCATACATAAGGACATTGTGTGATGGGCAATCACAGATCATTTTCTTTGGACTCCTTACAGGCACAATGATGAGGGGTGAGATACAGTTTATACTTAATGATTCAATAAATGTTAATATGTACCATCTGAAACATGAACCAATGCTATATAACCTTAAATTGATAATGTGCTAAATCTTACCCAACTCTTTAAAAACACACCATAAAAAACTTTGTGAGAATATTACAAGAATTTTGTTGTATAATGTTCATAAAATAAATGGAATAATAATGGAGAAACTACAAAGTTTACCATAAGAAAATTAAGGGGAAGGGCACCTTCTGTCACCTTAATTACAAAAAATTGAGGCATCTGAGGTTAGTGTTAATGACTAAGGATCCCAGCAGATGGTTCAACTTCTCCTCAGTTACTTCATAACATGCATGATTATCCATTGAAATTTATCTCTGATAAATGAGTCTGAAACGAAATGGATAGCCCACAATAAATGGTCACCTTTAATTATGTTCAAATGGATGCTTTGCCTGATAGATTTCTGTCACATTAATAAATACTGTAGAAACAACACATTCATCATACTAAGGAAGGGACAGCATCTTCTTACAATTTCATCAAACAATTTTTAGATGACAGTATGGGGAAGAGGAAAGGCAAGAGGTAAATAAGTTAGTGGTGTGCCTTTACAAAGGGGAACACAACCAGAGATTTTTCTCTTTTCCTTCTTTAGTTAGAAAACTGCTGTCTCAGGGCAAAAGAGTAAGTGTCACTGTGGACCAGAGGAGGCAAATGGGAAGGAGCTGAATCAATTACATGAAGGTCTGAAGGATGTTCTGGGAGAGAAGAGGGTGATATCACTAACTTCTTCTTCCTAATATTTAGAATTTATTGGGAACTATTAAGGTAAAGGAGCCCTGGTGGTGCAATGGTTAAGAGCCCAGGTTGCTAACCAAAAGGTCAGCAGTTCAAATCCACCAGCTGATTCTTGGAAACCCTAGGGGGTGGGTCTACTTTGTCCTATAGGGTCACTATGAGTCAATATCGACTCAATGGTAACAGGTTTGGTTTGGTTTTTTGGCATTAAGGTAGAAGGTTTCTAACCAAGGCATGGTGGCAGTGAAGGACAGCAAGAATGTTCTCATGGATGGTAGAGAGATGGTAATACCAATGGGTCACAACAGTAAATCAGGAAAAAAGAAGGGTGTTGATGCTTTTTGCTCATCATGCTCATCATGGATGCTGAAACCACTCTGAATACAGTCCTTCCGGGGCTGACTTACACCTTGAGAAGGTGCTGAAGAGTTGCTTATACAAGCCATAAATATTTTAGCTCAGCTCTACTGCAGTAGATGATGAATTGTAACAACAAGAATTGCTTTTCAGAAACTACCTCTACAGTGGAAACACAGCTCCTGGCTGCAAGCACACATATATATTATCTTAAGGGACTACTTTACTTGGGCAGACATCAGCTCACTTACCTGAATTTCAGGCTTTTAGTTAGAGACTGACTGCCAAAGGATTCCTGAGCTATCTCATACCCTAGGCAGAAATTTGGCTCTCAGTGATGCAGTTTCATTATTTCATTAATTGATAAAGTTACTGGACCCTGTGGAGCCCAATATGCACAGGGTAACTTTACTTCTCATTTGTTACTCCGTGTTTACTGCCTTGTGCTGCCTCATATAGCAGTGGTTCTCCAAGTGTGGTGCCCAGACCAGCACTCTTGTTATCACCTTGGAATTTTTAAGAAAAGAAACTCCGGGGTTGGAGTTCCGCAATTTGTGTTTTTAGCAAGCGTTCCAGGTGATTCTAACGCATGCTAAAGTTCGAGAATCTTTGTCTCATAGTGTTGTTTGCTATTTCTCTTTAACTTTTCATCTGCGCATATATTTTAACTCCAACTATTGTTTCAAGTGTTTTAGGTTTCAACCTGGTATCGCTTCCCTAGAAAGCCCACGGTCCAGTAAAATCTACCAAATTCAAATTCTCCTTCTGGGTGAATGAATGTAAATTACCATTTTATTTGAAATGCTACACAAGATACACCAGGACCTTTTTATTTAAAAAAACTAGACACACTTAAACTTTAATTATTTTTCCCTTTAAATATGACAAGTTAGGCGGGAACTATCTACTTCCAATTTGTAATTTTAAACCAACTACGTAACTACTGGCCCATAAATGCAACAAATGGATGTACAATAATATTCTTAGTGGTTATTCTAACTCCTTCCTCCTCATTTACACTCATGTTCAATTAAGTTCTTATCCTGTCCTGATCATTAGCTACAGCGTGGTCTCTTTATTATTCACTCCTGACTGGTCTAGGCATTTACAGTTCGTCTGATGCCTGATCCCTTCAAATACTGGATTCTAGTTATGTTATCAACTTTCTTCTTTTTGGAAAACTTCTGGTGGGATACCTGTTTATCAGTTAAGATGTGTTTGGCTGTAAAACACATAATAACACACTCACAGTGAAATCAGAAACAAATACCTCCATTTATATCATATTACAAGAACTATCTCACAGACACAAAGTCTGAAGGTAGATAATTCCAGGAGTTTTGTTCAACAGCTCAACACTGACAGGACACCAGATTCCTCCCATAGTTCTTTTGTTCTCCCTTACAATAACAAAATGGCTGTGCCAACCCAAACATCCTCATGTGGTGATATCCCAAGCAGAAAAAATAAGGAGGACCCCAAAAGAGGCTTTCCCAGGTGCTTCTATCATGTTCTTTTATTTTATCAGGGATAAACTCCACAAGTTTCTTAGCAAACTTCCCCTTCTGTCTCCTTGGTCAGAACATTTACCTCTGGCTCAGGGAGGCTGGAAAATAAGTAACCATTTGGATTTTTTTTTTCCCATTCTGTATAATGAAAGGCAGATAAAGGCTAAAGGGGTTTGAATAGTGCTCAAAAAAAAAAAAAAATTGCTGTGGAGTCGATTCCGACTCATGGCGACCCCAGATGTGTCAGAATAAAACTGTGCTCCACTAGGTTTTCAACTGCTGATTTTTTGAAAGTAGATCCCCAGTCCTTTCTTCCCAGGCACCTCTGGGTGGACTCAAACCACTAATCTTTCTGTTAGCCGTCGAGCATGTTAACCCTTTGCACCACTGGGGGACTCTGAAAGGTGGTTCCATCCTGTCTTGTTTAGGCGTCTGTCTCCTAACTCAGACTAGCACATGGTTCAGCATCCCAGTCAGCTCTCTCAAGTCTTCACGGGGGTGGGGGAGGTGGGTGGAACAACATGTATATCAGTGGAAACCGAGTAGGCCCAGAAAAGGGAGTAGGTCCATTTGGCATTTTAACAGTGATCAAGACATAAGGAAGACCTACCTAAAACATCTTTATTTTTAAAAATGCACTGAGTATTTTCAATAATCTCCATTGCCTTATGTTTATTTAACATTTCACATTTTATAAATCACTTATATTCCATTTTCATTTTGATCATTTTAATAATCTGCAAGACAGGTACTATTCCCACTTTATAAATGGTCAAGTAAGGTTTAAGAAAGGTTCTGTAACATGTTGTAGGCCTGGTAGAGCAGAGTCTACATCTCTGGTCTTTTGGCTCCAAGCCCAGGGGACAACTATTTATAATCAAACATGCTTTTTTTTTTAAATTTTATTCTGTTCAGTTGTAAAACATCCCCCAAACTGCCAGTGAGAATATAGAAATATTTTTCTTGTGAACTACTTTGCAATCATCTTTTTTGTACTTCAAAAAATGGCAGCTGTTTAGATGGCTCATTTATCAGTGTCTTAGACTTTCTGAGTGGCAGGGAGATGGGGAGGCTTAAAACTTAAAGTCCTACATGACGAAGAGACGTGCTGACACTGATTTCGAAAAGAGAAGTAATTTCAATGCTCTTTCAGAATGACTTACGTAAATGTTACACAATCAACAGATGGATAAGTATGTATACGAGAATACATGTGAATAAAATGATAACGATGCCAACAATACCATGTAGCATGCATTAATCACTTTCTAGGTTGCCCTGGTGGCACAGTGGTTAAGTGTTTGGCTGCTAACCAAAAAGGTTGGCAGTTCCAATCCACCAGCCGCTCCTAGGAAACCGTACAGGGCAGTTCTACTCTGTCCTATAGGGTCGCTAAGAGTCGGAATCGACTCAGTGGCAGTGGGTTTGGTTTTTGGTTTGGTTTAGGTTGCAAACGCTGTGTGAAGCACCTTACATAAGTGATCATATTTAAACCTCACAACAACCCTGAGGTAGGTTATGTCAACATTTTTAAGATGAGGAAACCAAAGCTCAGACAGGTTAGGTAATTATTTAAAAGTCAGATAACTGGGAAGCAACAGAGATGGAATTAGAATGCAGTCTGACACCAAAGTACATCCTTTGAACCACTATGTTAGATTAGAATGTGTGTATGTTGGATGCATGTATATGGGAATGTATATCTGTATATTATTTAGATCTCTTTCAATTGCAAGTGCACAAACCCAATTTCAACTAGCTGACATGAATAGAGAATTGGCTGCTTAATAAAACAGGGAAGCCTAGGGACATACTGGCTTGAAGGATTAACAGTATTTAGAGGCATAGGATTTAAGGTCAGGAGATTCCGTACTCCCTTACCCTCCACCTCTTGGTTATGCTCATCCCTGTGCCTTGGCCTCGTTCCCTCCTTATAGCCCCACTTGAGACTAATTTATCTATCTTTAGATTAACACTGTTACCAGAAAATGATGTATTAACATTGGACAAGTTTGGATAATGTACCACAGGGGTCCATAGTTTGACCACCATGATCATCCCAAGAAGACTATACAGACTGGATGTAATTCCCACCAGGAATACTGCATAGGAAAACAAATCAACAAAAAACTGCTTCCCTACTTTATTCTATCCTATGGTGGTTAGAAATCTAGACATCCTCTTCTCCTTCATACAATTCCAAAAATGCCTCTCCCTCAAAGTGGACAATTCGAAGCTACATTTAGTTCTGCCGCTAGCTCTATATTTAGGATCTCTGGGTCTAGGGTATATTTCACTTGGTCATCGTACCCTTCAACCTATGGTGAAATAATAAATTTAACCCTCTTCAACACACCCAACATGGAATAAATCAGGATAAGTGCAATGCAATATCCCACATAAAAAAAATGAAAGAAGGAAAACAATCACACAGTGATCATTACTTATTCTGGCTTGTCATTTCAGTGAGCTCCTTGGTCAGCCAATTTGGAAGCCACAGATCGCATATGCTGGGAGAAGCAGAACAGTCTTGGGATTTCTCTCACAACTATCAGGTCACTGAAAATCCTCATCAGCAGTCAGTCAGATTTTTTGATGAAGCCCTGTGAGCTAGTAAGAAACACTAAAAACCTTGTTCTTTTTTCTGTGGACCCCACACTAAGGGTACCTATTTTTTAGCACAGGCCGTGGTGTTTGTTCCATCTGTTCAGGCTTCAGTGTAAAGGCTTCTGTGTTAAACTGTCTTCAGGCAAAATTAAACAATAGATTGGAGTGGAACAGCAAGTGGATTTGACTTCTAACTCTGATGGTCTCTTAATGAATGGCATTTAAAATAGGGAATATTAATATTTTAATTTTTTAGTGAGGTATTTGAGAACATCATGAATCACCGCCTTCTAACATATTCATGGCTTCTCCTGGGTCCCAACCATATCTCCCACTATGTTTTACCCCTGACTATCCTTGCTTTGCAGGTGGCACAAATGGTTTATGGTTGACTACTAAGATAAATGTTGGTGGTTCAAACCCACCCAGTGGTGCCACAAAAGAAAATTCTGGTGATCTATTCTGCAAAGATTAAAGCCAAAAAACCCTATGGAGTACAATTCCACTCTGTAACACATGGGGTCTCCATGAGTCAGAACTGGCTCCATAGTAATAGGTTTTGTTTTATTTTACATTTTTTATCTTTGTTTTTTGCCAACTTAAAGAGCATAGCAATAGTCTGGATATTTCACAAGGCACTGATTTATCTGCCCCTCAGAAGTCTTGTGTTGCTGACCTGGGCAGTAGGTCCTTCACACACTGCTCGCAGATAGGGCAATTTTGACAAGAGATTTTCTCTCTTTTAGAACTTTGCAAGACAGCAAGCGTTGCCAATACACTACTAATCTCAGTATTTTTCTACTAAATAGTTTGAAATCACAATCTTGGTAAGCACATACATGAAGATTCTTTATGTTTACAAATGATAGAAATCCCTATCAAACTTGCTTAAGCATATAAGCGGCTTTATTGATTCATGTGATTAGGACACGCAGAGTATGTTCAGAACTGGCTCAATTCAGAGGCTCAGTAAATGTCATCGGGGATTTCTGTCTCTTTTCATCTCTCCTCTCTCAATGACTATTAGTTGGTCTCATGCTCTCTACTGTAGATGGAATGCCTCTATGTGTCTGGGGAATATGACCACTTGGTGTTGCAGTTTCATATACATGCAACTTAGCAACTGAGGAAAAATTGATATTCTTTCTCCCTACATAGATAGATCAATACAATCAGCTCCTTGATGTGACTGGGTTATACGCTTGCCTCTGGACCCATCAGTGTCACCTAGGAGAGAGGACACTAAGACTGATGAGGTCCGAATCACCCTGCTTTGGCAGAAATCACTATTTTCACAAAACCTATTTTGTTTTGGTAATGGGTACACAGCTAAATTACATTTCCAAATCTCCTATGCAGTTAGATGTGGACAAGTGACTGAGTTCTGGTCAATGGGATTTGGGACAGAAGCAGTTTTTTTCCCCCAAGCTTCATCCACATAAACCTTCCAATAGTCTTCTACTCTCTCTTTCCTCATATACCAACTGAAAAGGGGGAATTCTGGGATACTAAAAGGAAGACTTAATTCTTGAGTAACTCAGAAGAACACTCACCAACCAGGAACATCTACATTGGACTTCTTATGAGTGTGATCCCAGGGTCCGCGTGTTGTAGCAATTTTCATTGCTTACACTTACTAATATAACCACTTATATCATGTAAATGATTATCAGCTCTTCCAGAACTTCGTAATTTGGGGAGAGGTGGTTTTCCAAAGGACAAAATGCTAGACATATCCCCCTAACAAAAGCATATATAACACTACCAAATGTTGTATTTATAAATCTAAATATATCACAATACGTCTACACAGATACTCATGCTATGTGTTTTTGTATGTGGACGGGGCTGGGAGGAGTTACATACACATCCCACATCTCTCTTCATGGAAGAACTTGTTGCCTAGCCATGGGGAATGCAGTCAGCAGACAGACTCCAGCTGTTACTTCCTTCAGGGCCCACCTCAGCTCCAGAGATCCACCCCACCCAAGGTCATGCCCTCCTAGTAACAACCCAGATGCAGTGGCTGAGCAAAGTGGAGGTATAAAAACCCAGACTCTTTGGCCAGACACAGGACACAACTATGCTCCAGAGTTCCTTGCCAAGCTCCGAGGATTTATTGGGCTTGAATTGCGGTTGCAGATCTTTTTTCTCTGCTTAATCCTTCTTCTCCTCCTTTCCCTTCATAAATGTTTATTCTTAATAAACGACTAGCACCATAAACTCTCCACTCACTATCTGAGTCCGGAGAACCCAGTCTACAGCTATGTACATATGTCTCTCTGTCTTTCTATACACACACACACACGCACACATAATTTATTTTTGTTTCTACATCTGTGTGTATGTGTACATTTTGGAGCAAGACCATCTGGATAAAAATCATGGTTCCACCATTTACTAGTTGAAGGTAATAACTTATCTCAAAAGGCCATGCTGAGACTGAAATAGTTTAATCCATGAAAACTCAGAACAGCGGCTGACACACAGTAAGCACCCAATAAATGTCAGTTATTTGCATATGCAGCTGTATACGTGTATGTGTGTCTCTTGAGGAAGATTTCACGAATACATGCCTCTTGATTTATGCAGACCACTTTCCAGAATATAGTAATTATTGCTAAAAGCTGCTTGTTTACCACACTTAGAACAGATTACTAATAAAACTACTTCATTTTCATACACAATAGTCTGTCTATAATTATTTTTCACTAATATAACCATAACAACTCTAAACACAGTATTTAGGTTAACAAGTTACTCTTTACTGATGCAGTCTTTGCTGAAGATGATTTCTACAAAAAGCCTGTAGAAAGCCGTGTTTCAAGAGGAACTTCCGCATATTCATGCCAGTTTCACCTCCAACCTGCAAGCCAGCAACTTCTGTTAAGATTCTGACATCCTTAAACCTGGGTTCCATTGCAGCAGGTGGATACTGACTAGGAGTTCCTTTTCTCTTCTTTTTGTACCCATTCTCTGCTCTGGATGGTTCTTTTTCTCCTTGGAATACTCTTGGAAATGAAGGTCTGGCAAAGTGAGAGTGACATTCAAAGGTCTCTGGTATTTCATCACGTTTCTTTTTCAGTGCAAGTGAGGGGACATTTCCCTGGCATTGTTAATAACCCGTGTGCCCTGAGCCAATTTTCAGCCTTTGAATAATTCTCATTCATAGAGGCCAGTCCCTGATTCCCTCTTAGGGAGGGAGCAGAGTGTCTGTTATCTGCTCTTACCCTTGTGCTCGCAGAGAAAGGTTTCCTATGTATGGCTAACTAAAAGTTAGACCGCGGAAATACTAAATGGGATGGAGTCGGTGGAAGAGAGGAAGAGAGAGAACAATGTGTCTTTCAATATACTTCTCTGCCCTCCACTTTCAGAGCCCGAGAAAGCCTTCTGTAAAGCTACAGGAATTAAGCTTTGCAAGAGTTCTTAGAAGGGAATGGGCACAGGGCAGAGAAAAGAGTATTATTTCAAACTGTCTATCCTTTTTGGTGCGGCAGTAGTGGTTCTGGGGTAGAATTCTCATCTCCTATGCGAGAGAACCAGGTGGATTCCTGGCCAATGTACCTCATGGGCAACAATCACCTGTCAGTGGAGGCTTGCATGTTGCTAGGATACTGAATAGGTTTCATCAAAGCTTCCAGACTAAGATAGACTATGAAGAAAGGCCTGGCAATGTACTTCCAAAAACTCCAATAAAAACCCTATGGATCACAATGGTCCAATCCCATTGTCTATGGGGTCACCATGAGTCAGGGGCCAACTTGACAATAACTAGCAACAACAACAGCTGCAGCACAGTTCTACTCTGACATACACATGGTTGCCATGAGTCAGAATCAACTCAATGGCAACTGGAATCCTTTTTGGTAGACACTTGACGTTTGTACCTGGTCATTGTTCCTAGTATAGGCCCCTTATCCAGGCAATCTAGGTAACTGCAACTACCCTTAAGAGAACAAAACAGGGAAACTAGATTCTCCATCTCCCTTGAAGAGTATGCTATGAAAGAGCAAATCTCAAATTCCCCACCTTTCCTCCCAAGGCTGACATAGATGACTAATAAATTATTATGATTAACTGTTTATGAAACATGCTGCAATGTAGAGAAAGTCTGAGTTTTAGGATTTGAATTAGATATTGTTCTAAATTCCATTACAGTTCTTTAGTGTTCTCAGTCATTTATATAGGATCAACAATTAGATTTACCAGCTTACTGTATCTTCTGCAAATTATCTATTCTGTGAGATACTAGAGGGCAGAGTTCATATCTTCTTCATCTTCATATTCCCAGCCTTTAGCCCAGAATTCAAACTACGTTTTGCATTTTTGTTGCCATGAGTAAATCTTAATTGGAATATCAAAATTGCCTTCATTATGGTTATATCATAAAGTATGCCTACATGGAAGTTAGCCTTTCTGATAAGCTAACTGAACAGTGACTTTTGGGAATTAACCTGAATATTGGAGCTACTCTTATTTTATAAAGTTTTTGGTATACAAATATAAAAATAATAAAAGAATCATCACCAAAGAAAGGATAAGGATCATCCCTGTTACTGTAGACTGTTATTATTAACAGAAATAAGCAGCATTAACACGCAGTGGTCTTTCTAGTATATAAACAAACTAGAAGCACACGTATTCACAGTTATAGTAGTTCAAATTTTATGAGATGTCTTACAGCAGTGAAATGGTGAATATCTAAAATTCTTCTAAAATGCCTGTTAAGATACGTATAAAATACAGTAAAATATGCATATAGCCTCTACTGATTAATTCACTTCTTGTAGTAAGTCTCCAGATAATGTAACAATTGAACTGTGTGCACTGCCAGTTGACTTGAATGACTGATTCACCTACATAATTGACCAGCATCCCATTTATATAGATAATGCATTTCTAAAAAACTACGCTGATGTGGGCTGGATAGGTGGATAGTTTGGCCAATTTAATTATTCAAATGTTAAATTCATTTTCTATGGGATAAATTACCATAATTAGTTCAGAGAATTTTGAAAAAAGTGCTGTCACCTTTTGCTGATTTTTTCTTTTTATTAAACCAACGGAACATGATCATTACAGAATATTCAGAAAACCTGAGGAAACACTGAATTTATTTTGAACAGAGTTGTGCATCAATTTCTCTGAAGTTTGTAAACACTGCTCTCACATTAGGTCAGAACCTCTCACATATCCCTATAGCTTTAGGGGTTATAAACCCATAAATACAATGTCCCAAATTCTATGAATCTGAAACCCTGCTCCTCATTCCTAGAGAATTCTGAAGATAATGCTGACCTTAACTCTGCCCTTAACCTTTTCTTGAATTTCAGAAAGTAGTTTATTTTTCCTTTTTGCCAACCTGTAAATATTATTGGGTGCCAGACATTTCCAAGTCACTGGGCTCTGTACTTTTGTTGCTGTTGCTAGTTGCCACGGAGTCAGTTCTGACTCATGGTGACCCCACGTGACAACAGCTATAAAGATGAATCATATACACATTCTTTCCTCTAGGGGCAAAAGTGAAAGAAAGGGAATATTTAAAAAACACTTGTTGTAAACCAGGCATGATGTTTTGCGTTTTCACATATATTATTTCATTCTCACACTACTTTGATAGACGTAACATTTTTCTTATTTGAAAGATGAGCAAACTGAATAAGTTATCTCATACAAGGTTGCACATTTGGTAGGAATGGAGCCAGGAGCTAACTCCTAAAAACTCTTAAACCCTAAAGCCCTGAAGTTTTTTTTTTTTTTTTTCTTTTTCCTTTACTACACTATACTGCCTACAGTTAAATAAGAAACATGAGGTAAATACATTATACTACAAAATATAAACTGTTAACTGCCAGAAGAAAAGTACTGACAAAGTAATGTGAGCGTTTTACATTTCCCTCTACAATCTTTGAAGGGCAGACATGGAACTTGACTTTCATAACTTAGAATTTAGCATTTGTTTTAGCCCCTAATGGTTCAAATCCAAGGTGAGCTCATCGAAATGCTGTACTCGATAGGAACCATACAAGAATCATAGTATAATTTTGAGATTACAACAATGGGTACTTTTTCATCTTTTTAAAAAACATATATATATTTTTTTAAATTAGCGTTCCCTTTGCTTCCCCTTTGTCAGGTCTTCTAAAAGTCATTTCCAAACCATTAGAACCCATGAAGTATTTACAGCGCCTGGCCTCCTTCTCACAGAAGGATGATGACCATAACTACTAATTGCAGGTCAGAACCTCTCACATATCCCTATAGCTTTAGGGGTTATAAACCCATAAAGAAGCTCCACATTTCCATTTTTACGGTACAAACCAATCTTTTTATTGTGACAGTCTCTGAGAGAGTCATCGGTAATCAACCTTTCTCTCCACTGTCAGTCAGCAATTGGACTTCTACGCAAATTTGAAGGGTCAATCCATAGCCATAGCTGGAACTGTTCCCAACATGTCTCTATTTCTAGCTTTCTACTTTTTCCCTAAACAGATACAGCTCATTTATTTACTATGAAGACTACTAGGGGTCAGGCTTAGGAAACATGTGGGTACTGGACATCCAAGTGCTAAGACCTCTAGGGTAATGGCTAAATGAGGACAAGAGAGAGAGGGTATGGCTTCTGGCCCCCAACCCAATTACAAGGGTCATTACTGGTCTCAGTAAGGAAAACTACATGCTCACTATGTCTAAGATGAACAGTTTTCCTTCCAGCTTTGCTAGATCCAAAGTAATAATGTAGTGCCATTTCTGTCACAAAGTAGTCTGCAGCTTTGAAGGCCCCTCGGAGCCATGAGGTTGGTGATCTACAGCAGTGTCAATGCTCTGGATCAATATGTGGTACACACATGGTAACAGAAACCTGGTAGAAAGTGGCAGCCACAGGAAAATTCAGACTATTCAAGAATATTACTGGCTAGTCTTTGGGAATTTCCAGAAATATTTTGGGGAGGCGGGGAGAAGGGACTTGACAGGAGCCCTGGTGGTGCAATGGTTAAAGCACCCGGCTGCTAACCAAAATGTTAGTTGTTTGAACCCACCAGCGGCTCCAAAGAAGAAAAGACCTTTGGTCTACTCTCAGAAAGATTACAGCCTAGGAACTCCTATGCGGCAGTTCTACGCTGTCCTATAGGGTCACTAGGAGTCAGAATCAACTCAACGATACATGACAACAACAAGGGACTTGACAGTGCCTAGAGTCCTGTGTGAGCACGGGCAGTAGAGCACAAATGTGAGTGTGAGCTTCTTCGCATACTAACGAAAACGTAAGCCAGATATTGATCTCAGGTTGTAATTATGAATTTGTGTTTTCTTGTATAGTGTTTGTGTTGTCTGCTAGAGTGTAAGCTACACAAGATCAGGGACTTTTCTTCATTCACTAATTTTCTGGCACTGTGTAGGTACTCCTTAAGCATCTGCTAAGCATGGTTGTTAAATGTCCCAATATTTGAGGATCTCTTCATCACATGTTGAGGGCAGAAGTGTAACAGTGATAATAACTATGATTTAGTCAACACAGACTATGTGTCAGATATTGCTTTAGGCCTTTACAAATGTCAACTTATTCACTCTCATCACCACCCTGCAAAGGAGCTGCTTTGGTCTTGAACCCTGGTTCTGACATCTATTTATTGGTGACCTAGGGAAAACGGCTTGATTTTTCTGGGCTTCAGTATCCCCCTAAGTTAAAAAGAAAAGCGGGGAACATAATACATACGTTCTAGGGTATTTGCAAGGAGCTCTGGTGGCGCAATGGTTAAGTGCTTAGCTGCTAACTGAAAGGTCAGCGGTTTCAACCCACCAGCTGCTCCGCAGGAGAAAAGACCTGGTCCTCTGTTCCCATAAAGATTACAGCCTAGGAAACCCTGTGGGGCAGTTCTACTCCTTCCTATTGGGTTGCTAAGAGTCAGAATCCACTCAATGGGCACACAACCACAGGGTGACTGTGGTTAGTACACACTGAACAGTGTACCCTACACATAGTTGATGACAACGTGCATTTCCATCCCTTCTTCCCTTCCCTTGTGCTAACCTGGCCTCAGAGGATAATGCCTCTTTTTCCGTAAAGGAGCATCCAAGAGATGTTTACTTAGAAATGGCATGTGTTATCCTTATTTGCTTTCTTTTTTTAAGTTTTTTTAAACAAAAGAGCTTTTCAGTGTTTGGCCAGAATGATTCTGCATCACTCTTGGTCCAGATTGCTTTACGTGTAATTCCTCATTTCCTGTCTCCACATGGCTCAGTATGTTGGAGGCATCAAAGGTCACCACGGAGAGTCATCCATCATTTTGACACCTTTTATGAGTTTACTGCTCCTGATGGTGATCACAGGAAAGGCTGCTTAAAAGTGATAACTGACAGAGGCACTTGATGTTCATAACACAGAATGATCAAAATATGTCCAAGCTTGGGGCTAAAGAAAAAAAAAAAAAATCAAAGGACAGGATGAAGAGGTACTAAAATACAAAAGTGCTTTTCAGAAGCAGGTTCCAATGGAGAAACACTGAAACAGTGATTTCAGGGGGAAATGATCCTAATTACATCCTAACCCAAAAGTGAGGACTCATGAATTGTGCTTCCTCCACAATGCCAAATTATCCACATGACACAATAAACACTAGATATTTTGCCCATATGACATCAAGCACCTGGGATTTGGCTAGTTCCAAGTACAGGTTGGCATGACAAAATAAAACCAATGCCTTCTTAAAAAACTGTTATTATCACTAAAGTAAACACAATGTTTCCTCTAATCTCTATTATCATATCAGGGATGTTTTCTGCTTTAAAAAAATAAGTAGCGAGTGAATATGACACAATTATATTCAGTAATAACAACAAACATTAACTGAGCACTTAGCAGTGCACTGTGCCCTGTGATAGGCACCTTAACTGCATTTTCCCGTGTGAACAATACTACAATCAGTACAACATCACCTTTTTTTGCCCAAGTTCAGAATCGGTAGAAATATAGTGCACAAGACTAAGGCAGGTGGAAAAATATATTACTTTTATTATTGATAAAAGTTATCTAAAAACGTAGCTTTAGATTTGCCAATAAATGTGATAGTTAATGCTTCACTCTAATGTAAACAGACTTCCTATTTAAGTCACTGACAGAGCTGGACAACCCAAGACCACTCCCCAAAGTAGAAATGCCTGCCCCATTATGTTAACAACAGAGTAAGAATGCAGAGTAGAAGGGATGCCTACTGGGGAGAAGGTGGCTCTGAAGACAGAAGGTAATGAGCTGGACAGGCTTATTTACTTCTCCAAATTTTGCTAATCAGATTTTAGACTCTCCTTTGTAAGGAGGAATGAGTGACGAGGCAGAGGAGTGTTTCTGTGACGATTTTCCCTCATTGAAATAAAGATCAAATTTCCTTCCCTGAATGGAAATATGAGAAGTGGGGAGTAGGTATATGCCTACCCCCAATAAGTACCATATTATCACATAATTAATAACTGAGAAACTAAGCTTAAGATATTAAATGACTTTCTTAGATGCACAAAACTAGTAAGTGACAGAAATGGGTTCCTACTAAATCTGAGCCTCCGAAGTTTTAACTATAGCCGCTTACATGTGATAAACCATTTAGGATTACGTATTACTTGAACATGGAGACCCTGGGTGGCGCCATGGTTACACACGCCGCTATTGACCAAAAGGCTGGTGTTTCAAACCCCTTCTGCCTTGGCAGAAAGTCCTGGCAATTGACTTCCAAAAGGTCACCAAACCAAAAACCCATTGCCTTCGAGTCAATTCCGACTCACAGCGACCAGTCACTGAAAATCCTATGGAGCTCAGCATTACTCTGAAACACACGGGGTTGCCATGAGTCAGAGCTGACTCAATGGCAACTTTTTAAAAAAAATTTATAGAACAAGAGGACCTTTGAGCTTACATAATCTGTAACACACAAATAATAACATTTAGATGTTTAGAATTAGTACTATTGTGCAATTAATACTAAATTCTACCAAAAAAAAAAAAAAACCAAAAAACAAAAAAAACAGATAATAGATATACACAAGGCTTTATTTTTATTTTTTTTTTTTCCAAACAGAATGAGTTATTCAGGTAGACCAAGTGGGAGGATAGTTTTCCCAGAGAGAAAACACCTGGTAAGTCATAGAAGCATGAATAATCACACTTTGTTCCAGGAACTATAAATAATTCCATAAGAACAGGGCAATACTTGCTTGCATGTGGGATGACTGCAGGAGCATATGACTGGCGGGTTGGAAGAGGATCATACTTGGAGGGACTCTGCAATACCTGATAAAGATTTTAGGATTTCTCCTGAAGTTCACAGGAGTCCCCAAAGATTTGAAGCAGAGTGTCACATATAAGATCAATAGCTTAGAAATATCGCTCTGGCAGAAAGGTGGAGGAAGCACCAGAGAAGAACGAGGCTGGGTATAAGGAGACCAAGTACAGGCTATTAAAACAGTCCAAGGATGGAAGATAATGAGGTGCTGCATGAGGGCAATGGGGATAGTTATATAGAGATAGGGACATACTCAAAAGCTGTATACAAAAAGTATTCAGTTAGACTCCATGAGCAATTTATTGTGGTAGGGGAAGATCTGTCCTTACTAACCTGAAAGGATGACTGTGACCACTCACAGAAAAGGGGAAAATAGGGCAATTTTGGGTGGAGGAGGATGATATATTCTGTTTGAGCATATACGGCATGGTAGTCCAGTGAGTCCTCCAAGTGGAGATGTCCAGTAGACAATTGTGCACAGAGTCTTGAACTCCATAGAGAAAATAGGTTGAGTACTGTACCTGTTGGGAGCCCTGGTAATACAGTGGTTAAGTGCTCAACTGAAAGATCAGTGGTTGGAACCCACCAGAAGCTCTGTGAGAGAAAGATGTGGTAGTCTGCTTCTATAAAGATTTATAGCCTTGGAAACCCTATGGGGGCAGTTCTCCTCTGGCCAAGAGTTGGAACTGACTCCAGGGCAACTGGTTTACTGCATATCTAAATCACTGTATTACAGAGGTAGAAGTTATACAGGTAAATGGGATCAGTCAGAAAAACTATACAACATGAGAAGTTAAAATGATCAAATCACAGCATCCTGGGGTCACTAACATTTAAGAGGTAGCCAAAGGAGAGAAGACCATGATTGGGGGTTATGCACGGGAAGTGAATTTTAAGGAGGAATTCTCTCTTATAGTGGAAATGAAAAGAAAAAAGCTAAATAAGAGAACTGAAAAGTTTCTAGCGGACTTGACAACTAAGACGCCACTGTTGACTTTTGTGAGAGTAATGTCAGGGGAGTTTTGAGGGTGAGAGCAGATTACTGTGAATAGATGAATCCATGAGAAGTGAGAAAAAACAAATAATGAGTGCACCAGGCTCTTCCAAGAAGCTGGACTTTAAGATAAGGGACAGTGTCACTAGGAAGCAGCCAGAGGACAAAGCACAGTAGAGGAAAAGGATTCTGAAAGTTGGGAGAAATTCAAGGATATTTACATGCTGACGTGAAAAGTTTTTGAGGAGAACCAAACCCATAGCCACTGAGTCAATTCCAACTCATAGGAACCCTACAGGACAAAGTTGAATTCCCCTATAGGGTCCAAGGCTGTAAATCTTCATGGAAGCAGACTGTCATATTTTTCTCCTGTGGAGCAGCTGGTGGATTCGAACTGCTCACCTTTTGGTTAGCAGCCAAGCACTTAACCACTGTACCACCAGGGCTCCTTTTGAGGAGAGTGAACTTAAATACAGTAGAAAAAAGTGATAAGTGATGGAGCAAGGTCTTAGAAGGTAGAGAAATGGATGCGCTCCATGAGACTTATAAAGTATTAAAATTGGACATGTGGAAAGAAGAGGGTAATTTTCCTCTAAAATAGAAGGAAGAATCAGTTCAGATATAAGTATTTTTTTATGGGAGTGGTCTGTAAGTTAAGAAAGTTTTGTTTTGTTTTCTGTTTGTATGTTTTCTCTGTTGATTTTTATTTTAACTGCAATTAAGAATGAAGGCCACGTCATGTGCAGAAAATGTGGAGAAAGATGGTGGTATTATAATCCTGAGGAGGGTGGAAGAATCAAAGGAAGCTCTTGTAAAAGAATGGCACAGACACTTACAGACTGGCTATGGTACAACATTGAGGACATGGGGATTTAAACGTAACTTTAACTTTCACTGAGAAAAAGAGTGGAAAGAATAAGATAAAAAGGGGTTTAAATGATAAGGAACTCCAATGGCACCAGACACATATCTTTATCATAGAGAGCACTGACAAACTTTTTGGAATTTATATGTATCTCCTTCATTAGCCCATAAACTAACTTGGGGGCAAGGGTTAGGCATTTCTTTTTTGTATCCTTAGCTTAAGCACAGAGATCTACCACTTAATTCATTTTATGACAAAGACTTTTGGTTTCCCATATGGAGCCCTTTTCTCTAAAGAAGATTACAGAATCTTAACTTTGCTCAGTCAACAATATGCCCAAGTTTAGGACATTAATCATAACTGATCTATACCCATCATAGTAATTCCATACCTTGGTCAAGAGCAAGGGTTTGGAAAGTTTTTCTCTAAAGGTCCAAAGAGTATATATTTTTGGCTTTACAAGCCATACAGTCTCTGTCACAACTATTCAACTTTGCTATTGTAGTGCAAAAGCAGCCAGAGATAATAGACAATATGTGATCAAATGAGTTTGGCTGTATTCCAATAAAACTTTATTTAGAAAAATGGTAGGTGGTAGTGGTGGTGGGGATTTGACCTAGGCACCAAAGTTTGCAGACCACTGGTGAAGAGTTTGGCATATAACACTGTCTTAGTTATCCAGTGCTGTTATAACAGAAATATCACAAGTGGATGGCTTTAACAAACAGAAATTCATTCTCTCACAGTTTAGAAAGCTGGAAGTCCGAATTCAGGGTGCCAGCTCTAGGGGAAGGCTTTCTCTCTCTGTCAGCTCTGAGAGAAGTTCCTTGTCCCCTTTCAACATCTGTGGGCCTGGTGTTCTTTGGAGATCTCCATGTGTCTTGGCATCAATCTTCCCTGGGTCTAGGAGATTCTCAGTGCAGGGATCCCAGGTCCAAAGGAAGCACTCTGCTCCCAGCTCTTCTTTCTTGGTGGCAGTCGGGTCCCTCCTGTCTGCTTGCTTCCCTCACTTTTTATCTCTTGTAAGATAAAAGATCTGACTCAAGAAAGGGTGTGACATGACTAAGGACGTGACTTAAGTCACACCCTCTTGTACGGCTGTGGCTCAAGATACAACCTACCCTAATCCTGCCTCATTAACACATCCAAAACCCATTGCTGTCAAGTAGATTTCGACTCACAGGAACCCTACAGGACAGAGCAGAACTGCCCCAAAGAGTTTCCAAGGAGCGGCCAGTGGATTCAAACTGTTAGCAGGTGAGCTCTTAACCACTGCGCCACCAGGATTCCCATTAACATATACAGGTTAGGATTTACAACACATATCACAAAATGGGAACTGAGCTGACGGTACCTAACAACAACAACATCACAAAATGGAGAAAAATGACATTAGATCACAAAATGGAGGACAACCACACAATACTGGGAATCATGGCCTAGCCAAGTTGACACATATTTTGGGGGGACACAGTTAAATCCTTGACAGACACACTATGGGTCAATGGCAAATAAACTGAAATCTATTTGAGGGTTTTCTGAGAAATGTATTTCCTTGACAAAAAGAGAGAATTCACTAATAGAAAGCCTTTTTCTTCATTTGTGCTTTGGACACTGATATTTGAGAATATGATGCCAGAAACTGTGGTAGATATTTGTGACCATACGGTGGTAAACCTGAGGATAAAAACCAATGTATTGAGAACAATGGAAGAAAAAGATTAAAATTATGTAGATTCTTTATGGTATCATTGAGTCACTGAAGTAACCCTAGATTGGACAACTCCATATTTTATTTTACATCAGCTCATTAAATACCTTCATTGAATCGTCCCTAACAATCAGGTGTTTAAGTACTTATAGCTAAACATACCCTAACCAGTCAGAAATTCAATGTGTTTCAGGAATGAATGACAAAAATGTTAAGATTTTAGAATACAAAGAAGGAGCCCTGGTGGTGTAATGGTTAAGTGCTTGGCTGCTAACTGAAAGGTCCTCACTTAGAACTCACCCACCTGTCAATCTGGTTCCGTAAATATTACAGCCAAGAAAACCCTATGGGGTAGCTGTACTCTGGAATCGACTCGATGGCACACAACAACAACAGAAAACCAACAGAAGTTAAATATGAGGCATTTCAGCCATAGAAAGCAGTAGGTCAAAATCCAGGAACTTCAGGCATTAATTTGATATCATGATGGAGGAGTTTTCAAATAAATAGCAGAAACTGTAAAAGCAGAGTTAGGTCACTGAGAGCTTGAGGTGACCATGGTGACAATAAATGGGGTGGGCAGGTGATGGGAGAATGAACGTTTTAACGCCAGTTGTGATTTTGAAATAGCTAGTTGAGGCACGACCGTAGCCAGGGTTATACAGTGTAGGGGAGGGACAGGGAAACTTAGAGGAAAACAAAACTTCTTTTCTATCTTTGAAAGATGTCTTTAGTTTCAGGGAAGTTCAGAAGTAGTAAATCATATGATGGAACTGACTATCTGAGGACAAGCCAATACTCTGTGTCAAATGTTACAGGTCAAAATGTTGCCAACAGGTGTTACAGGAGTGAACACAGAAAAATCTGAAAAAGGGTAAGATGGCATTGTGTATCTTTCTTCACTGAAGTAAAGCTCTCTAAGATAAAATAAGAGTCTAGTAAAGTTGCTTCCATTTCAAAGTTAGAAAGAACCTACCTGAGAGAATGGTGTGCAAGCCAGGAACATTAGAAACGTTTATTAAACAGTATGTGCCTAGAACTCTGCACAATTCTTACAGTGAAGTAACATTTGATCCACAATTACAAAATGAACAACCTCAAAGGAAGTTCATTTTTTTCTTTCTTTTTCAATGATGATCAATAAAAATATATTACTGAAATGTTCAACTTCAATGTTCAAATACAGAAACCAATAAACACATAATATAACAGAAAGATACATTTATATTATGTGAGTACAGTAAAAATCAAAATTAAAAAAGGAAAGGAATCTTACAGAACTTACATTAAGCAACATTTGTTGTGCAACAAACTACCCTGGAACTTAGGGGCTTTAAAACAATAACTGTTTATGTCCTCAGGTCAACAATTAGGGCTGGGCTCAGTCTGGTATTTCTTTTGGTCTGGCTGGCCTTGCTTGATTTTGGTTGGGCCTGCTCAAGCATCTGCTATCAGTTGGTAGATAAGCTGGCTGGCCTCAGCTAGGAAATCTAGGATGGCTGGGCCTTTCTCTGCATGGTCTTTAACTTCCAGCAGGCTAAGCCTGGCTCTGGTCACTTGATGGTCGCTGAGTTCCAAGATCAGCAACAGTGGAACCTGCAAGGCCCCTTTGAGGTCCAGGCTCAAAGCTGATACACTGGCACTTCTGCTACATTGTAATGGTCAAAACATGTCACAAGGCCATCCCAGATTCAAGGGGTAGGGTAAATGACTCCACATTTTTCTAAGAGAAGTTGTAAAGTATTGTGGTTGATTTTGCCACCAAGCAGAGATTTCAACTATAAGTTAAGATTATTGGTTAATTATTTTAGCTATTTTTTTAACATTCTAAAATCTTTGAGTTTTCAACTACTGTGAGTTGCAGAGAATGTTTATTTTAAAAAATCAGTGAGTTTTCCAAGCCTATAGACTATCACATGTCTGTCAGTTTGTCCTATTGTGGTGGCTTGCAGGTTGTTGTGATGCTGAAAGGTTTTCCACCGGTATTTCAAATACCAGTAGAGTCATCCTTGGTAGACAGGTTTCAGCTGAGATTCCAGACAAAGATAGACTAGGAAGAAGGTCTACTTCTGAAAAAAAATTAGCCACTGAAAACCTTAATAATAGCAGGGGAATACTGCCTAATATAGTGCCAGAAGAGGAGTCCCTCCAGTTGGAAGGCACTCAAAAGATAACTGGGGAAGAGCTGCCTCCTCAAAGTAGAGTCGACTTTAATGACGTGGATGGAGTCAAGCTTTCGAGACCTTCATCTGCTGATGTGGTAAGACTCAAAATGAGAAGAAACACCTGCAAACATCAATTAATAATTGGAATGTGGAAAGCATCAAGTATGAATCTAAGAAAATTGAAAGTCATCAAAAACAAAATAGAATGCACAAACATCAATATCCTATGCATTAGTGAAGTGAAATATACTGGTACTGGCCATTTTGAATCAGACAATCATATGTCTACTATGCTGGGAATGAATTGGAGCAGACTGACGCTACATTCATTGTCAAAAAGAACATTTCAAGATGTATCCTGAAATAAAACACTGTCAATAATAGGATAATATCCATAGGCCTACAAAAAAGACTAGTTAATATGACTATTATTCAAATTTATGCACCAACCACTAAGGCCAAAGATGAAGAAATTGAAGATTTTCACTAACTTCTGCAGTCTGAAATTGCTCAAACATGCAGTCAAGATGCATTGATAGTTACTGGTGATTGGGATGTGAAAGCTGGAAACAAAGAAGGATTGGTAGTTGGAAAATATGGCCTTGGTGACAGAAACGACACAGGCGATTACATGACAGAATTTTGCAAGACCAACAACTTCTTCATTGCAAATACGATTTTTTAAACAACATAAACAGCGACTAAACATGTGGACCTTGCCAGACAGAACACACAGGAATCAAATCAGCTACATCTGTGGAAACAGACGATGGAAGAGCTCAATACCATCAGCCAGAACAAGGCCAGGAGGCAACTGTGGAACAGACCATCAATTGTTCCTATGCAAGTTCAAGGTGAAGTTGAAGAAAATTAGAACAAGTCCACAAGAGCCAAAGTATGACCTTAAGTATATCCCACGTGAATTGAGAGAACATTTCAAGAATAGATTTGATGCACTGAACACTGATGACTGAAGACCAGAAGAGCTGTGGAATGACATCAAGGACATCATACATGAAGAAAGTAAGAGGTCATTAAAAAGACAGGAAAGAAAGAAAAGACCAAAATGGATGTCAGAAGAGACTCTGAAACTTGCTCTTCAACGTGGAGTAGCTAAAGCAAAAGGAAGAAATGATGAAGTAAAAGAGCTGAACAGAAGATTTCAAAGGGTGGCTTGAGGGTATAGTATCATAATGAAATGTGCAAAGATCTGGAGATAGAAAATCAAAAGGGAAAAACATGCTCGGCATTTCTCAAGCTGAAAGAACTGAGGAAAAAATTCAAGCCTTGAGTTTCAATATGAAGGATTCTATAAGGAAAATATTAGACAATGCAGGATACATACAAAGAAGATAGAAGGAATACACAGAGCTACTGTATCAGAAAGAATTGGTGGACATTCAAACATTTCAGCAGTAGCATATGAACAAGAACCAAAGGTACAGAAGCAAGAGGTTCAAGCTGCACTGAGGACACAGGCAAAAAATAAATCTCCAGGAATTGACAGAATACCAATTGAAATGTTTCAACAAACAGATGCAGCGCTGGAAGCACTCACTCATCTATGCCAAGAAACCTGGAAAACAGCTACCTGGCCAACTGGCTGGAAGAGATCCAAATTTGTGCCCATTCCAAACAAAGGTGATCCAACAGAATGTGGAAATTTTCAAACAATATCATTAATATCACACACGAGTAAAATTTTACTGAAGATCATTCAAAAGCGCTTGCAGCAGTACATCAACAGGGAACTGCCAGAAATTTAAGCCAGATTAGGAGGAGGACTTGTAACAAGGGATATCATTGCTGATGTCAGATGGATCATGGCTGAAAGCAGAGAATACCAGAAAGATGTTTGCCTGTGTTTTCTGGTCTAGGCAAAAGCATTTGACTGTGTGGATCGTAACAAATTATGGATAATATTGAAAAGAATAAGAATCCCAGGACACTTAATTGTGCTCATGAGGAATCTGTACTTAGATCAACAGGCAGTCACTCGATCAGAACAAGGGAATACTGTATGGTTTATGGCCAACAAATGTGTGCAGCAGGGTTATATCCTTTCACCATATGTATTCAATACGTACGCTGAACAAATAATCCAAGAAGCTGGACTACATGAAGAAGAATGGGGCATCAGGATTGGTGGAAGACTCATTAATAGCCTTCAATATGCAGATGACACAATCTTGCTCACTGAAAGTGAAGAAGACTTGAAGCACTTACTGATAAAGACCTCAAAGACCATAGCCTTCAATATGGATTACACCCCAACATAAAGAAAACAAAAATTGTCCCAACTGGACAAGGAAGCAACATCATGATAAACAGAGAAAAGAATGAAGCTGTCAAGGATTTCATTTTACTTGGATCCACAATCAATGCCCATAGAAGCAGCAGTTGAGAAAGCAAATGCTATATTGCTTTGGGCAAATCTGCTGCAAAAGACCTCTTTAAAGTGTTGAAAAGCAAAGATGTTACTTTAAGGACTAAGGTGCTCCTGACCCAAGCCATGGTGTTTTCAATCACCTCATATGCAAGTGAAAGTTGGACAATGAATACAAAGACCAAAGAAGAACTGATGCCTTTGAATTATGGTGTTGGTGAAGGATACCGATATACCATGGACTACTAGAAGAACAAACAAATCTGTCTTGGAAGAAGTACAGCCAGAATGCTCATTAGAAGCAAGGATGGAAAGACTTCATCTCACATACTTTGGACATGTTATCAAGAGGGACCAGTTCCTGGAAAAGGACATCATGCTTGGTAAAGTAGAAGGTCAGTGAAAAAGAGGAAGACCCTCAACTAGATGGATTGACACAGTGGCTACAACAACGTGCTCAAGCATAACAAGGATTGTGAGGATGGTGCAGAGCCACGCAGTATTGCATTTTGTTGTACATAGGATTGCTTTGAGTCAGAACTGACTCGATGGCACCCAAGAATAACAACACAGGCTAACCATTAAAGATGGCAGGTGTATCACATGCATTTACCTACTACTCTTCCGTTATAAGGAACCCTAGTGGCGCAATGATTAAGTGCTCAGCTGTTAATCAAAAGGTTGGCTGTTTGAACCTACCCAGTGGATCAGAAGAAAGACCTGGTGATTTGCTTCTGTAAAGGTTGTAGCCTAGGAAACCTATTGGGAATTTCTACTTTGTCGCATGTAGTTACTTGTTGCTGTTATGTTATTAGGTACCGTTGAGCTGATTCCCACTCATAGTGACCCTATTTACAACAGAACAAAACACTGCCTGGTCCTGCACCATCCTCACAATTGTTGCTATGTTTGAGCCCATTCTTGCAGCCACTGTGTCAATCTATCTCCTCAGGGTCTTTTTGTTTTTCTTTGACCCTCTACCTTACCAAGCATGATGTCCTTCTCCAGGGAGTGGTCCTTCTAATAACATGTCCAAAGTACATGAGATAAAGTCTTGAAATCCTTGCTCCCAAGGAGCACTCTGGCTATACTTCTTCCAAGACAGACTTGTTAGTTCTTCTGTTAGCCTTTGGTATAGTCAATATTCTTCGCCAGCACCATAATTCAAAGGCATCAATTCTTCTTCAGTCTTCCTTATTCATTGTATGGGGCTGCTATTAATCAAAAATTGATTTGATGGCACACAAGAACAACTACTTCCCTATTATGTGAATTAATGTATTATCCTTATTATTTAAGTGATTTTAAATTGGGCTATCTAGTATTTTTATTTGATACACGAGATATTTAAATACTATAAACAAAAGTTTAAAAAGAACATGAGTAACATGTTAATTTCTATAAACGGTTTGATTATAAAGCAGAAGGCGTCGCTGTACAGATTAAAATAAGTATAAGTCAAAGCATTTTTAGGTGAACTGTGCGAGAATTCTCCTGGTGGAAATTTGAGGCATTTTTGCTTGTGTAAAGATGGAAAGAAGTCTCACATTTGACTTAAAAAAGAGGTTTTAAAACATCCATTATTTGACACTTGCAGTGATATAACTGATCTCTTTTGCTCTGAATTAAAATCTCTGGTCTATCATCATTTCAAAATGAATCTTAGGTTTGGCATGGAACTTGAGTATTTGAAGCCCACTTTATAGGTAGCGGTTGAACGTCTACCTACCAGGGAGATGCCAAAGACAAAGACAGAGCCTCTCACCCATGCTGGAACTCACACGACAGAAGAAGGGTTCAGTTAAAATGTGAGACTTGGCTAAAATGGGGTGATCATTTAATTTCATTTATTTATCCCCAAAGAGGGAGCCCTAATGGTGCAAAGATTAATAGCTCGGTTGCTAACTGAAAGGCTAGTGGTTCAAACCCACCCAGCAATTCCACAAAAGAAAGACCTGGCAATCTGTTCCCATAAAGATTACAGCCTAGAAAATGCTAGGGGGCAGTCTTACTCTGTCACATGGGGTGACCCGGAGTCAAAATCAACTTGACGGCACCTAACCATAATCCTCTAATTTGCCATGTCCCACAATTTCCGAGTTCAGCCCCACCCTAGTTAGAGCACAACTAAAAGACACAACAGACTAAACAGTTTCAGAAAAATCTTTAGGATTAAATGTCTGAGTCTATTAATGAAAAGGAGTAAGAGGAGGAGGAGAAGGAGGAAGACTACCCATTTCAGCAGTCACCCCTTGTGCTGTTCTCTACTTCAGTGACAACTTTCATTAAAACTCTGATAAAAGACACCTGCTTTGTGAAACTTTCTGTAATCACCTATCCCAAACCTTCCTCTGCTCCAAGGGCAGTTTGTACATACCCTTAATGATTGCACAATGGCACTGACCTGTATTTTGTTGTTGGTTATTCTTTGCTCCCGGATGGTGAGCTTCTGGAGGTGGAGATTATGGTTTACTCATGACCGTTTCCATAGCAAGCAGCACAGTGCCCAGCATGCAGCAGGGGTTGGTTAACTGAGCATGGAATAAACTGAAAGGCTGAGTGAATGCCACATGTCACGGTGTCCAGCAGCCATCTCCCACTGCAGAGGTGTCCCTTCTTTTTCCTGTGGGGTTTTCTAGCTCCAATCTCATTTGGATATTGGGAATTGTGGCAAAGATCTCCCAGAATACTACCGGAAGGCCTCCATCCACTTCTCACACTCTGTCTTGGGTGTCCATTGCTAACTATGGCCCTGTGGAACCACTGATCACATCTATTTTGACTGTTGATGGAACGTTCTAAGAAAGTGCATTGGGCTAGGAGTCAGGAAAGCATCTGGGCTGTGCTGTGAGCTTTTGCATGTATCACCTCACATGATCTTCACACCCACCTTGCAAGATGGGGATTAGTAACCTCACATATTCACCTTGCCCAGATTTCCTCATTGTTTTTATTTTTATTTTTTATTTATTTTTTGACTGGTTGGATTGTTTATTTTAAATATGATACCTAAGGTTCCTCCCACTTCGGAATAAAGGAAGCTGATGTCTAGTGAGATAACAGTCCATGCCATACTAGATAATCAAAAGACTAATATATGGTAGAACTCTGATTTGAACTAGGCCTATTTGTCTACAAAGTCAATGCTTCCACCACTATCTGAGGGTTCCAGTTCCCATTATGCTGCCAATTACCTTCGTGACACTGGACACATGAAATAGCTTCTCTGCCAGTTCCTCTATAAAAGTAGAAATACAATTAGATGATATTTAAATCAGTGCCTCTCACACTTCACATAAATAGGGATTACCTGGGAATCTTGTTAAAACACAAGATTCTAATTCAAATGACTCATTGCACTGGGCAAATATGCTGCAAAAGACCTCTTTAAAGTGTTGAAAAGCAAAGATGTCACTTTGAGGACTAAGGTGCTCCTGACCCAAGCCATGGTGTTTTCAATCGCCTCATATGCATGTGAAAGCTGGACAATGAATAAGGAAGACCAAAGAAGAACTGATGCCTTTGAATTATGGTGTTGGAGAAGAATATTGAATACACCATGGACTGCCAGAAGACTGAACAAATCTATCTTGGAAGAAGTACAGCCAGAATGCTCCTCAGAAGCGAGGATGGCAAACTTCATCTTGTCTACTTTGGACATGTTGTGAGGAGGGACCAGGCCCTGGAGAAGAACATCATGCTTGGTAAAATAGAGGGTCAGTGAACAAGAAGAAGACTATCAATAAGACGGATTAACACAGTGACTGCAACAATGGACTCAAACAGCAACAACTGTGAGGATGGCCCAGGACTGGGCAGCATTTCACTCTGTTGTACACAGGGTTGCTATGAGTCAGAACTGACTGGACAGCACCTAACAACAACAGGTCTGGAGTAGGGGCTGGGATTCTACATTATAGGAAATTCCCAGGTGGTGCCAATGCACCTGGTTCATAGACCATGTTTTGAGTAACAAAGTGGTTTTTTCCTAAGAATTTCTGACTCTCAAGAAAGTGGTCACTGCAGAGATAAGAATAAAGCAATCTTCTACCCAATCCTCCCACAGGTAACATTAGATACACTCTAATCTAAGGGAAGATCCCTGTTGGTGCAATGGTTAAGTAGCTGGCTGCTCACAGAAAGGCTGACAGTTCAAACCTACCCAGTATCTTCACAGGAGAAAGACCTGGCAATCTGCCCCTGTAAAGATTACAGCCTAGAAAACTCTATGGGTCAGTTAGACTCTGTCACATGAGGTCACTATGAGTTGAAAACTGACTCGACAGCACCTAACAGCAGCAATAATCCTAAGGGAATGAAGAAGGGAAAATCCAACCAGAGCATCTATAAGAATGTTGCATTGATGAGCAGCTTTGCATCCTTAATAGCAACTGCTATATGGGCAACCAGCTCTCACACACGTCTCACAGCTCCCCGAATTAGACTCCAAAGACCATCTGTCTGAACTACAACTGGGGATGACTTTCCATCTGTACTAAGTATTTCCCTGTTTTGCAATAATCGCCCAGCAGCCAAGAAGCTCAGAATCTTTAAAGACAGACATGCACACAAGTCGTCTTCCAGAGACTGATGATAACTGACAACTGAGTGCATGCTATACAAAGCAGCAGGGTGTGAAGATGTCTTTCTCATTCAGAGCAGGATTTGTTCGGTTCATGGGTAATTACTGATGCACTTGGTTTGGTATGATAGCTATTTTAACACATTTGCTAGCAAAAGTAAGTTTCATACATCTTCCCCTCCCTGACCCCCCCCCCCATTTTAAGAAATCATATCAGCAGCCCCTAGAAATTGTGGTATTGTAAGGGAGAAAGGGAGAAGGGGTATACGAAAGGGAGCTAATAAGGAAGGACTTTGTATTCCAAGCTGCTTTGCCAACAAGTTCTCTGTCACAACCAGATGAGATGGACTATTAAGGCTTGGGGTTTGAGTTACGCATAAACCACTTGAATGTTATGATTTTAAGTGAAATCTTTTTCTGCTATTAGGATGTTTTGCTTTCATCTAATGTTCCTAACTTTGCATTGGTGTTGTTGCTAGCTGCTATCAACTCAATTCTGACTCATGGTGACTCCATGTGTGTAGAGCAGAACTGCTCCATAGGGTTTTCAAGGCTGTGACCTTTTGGAAACTACTACCAGGCCTGTCTTCTGAGGCACCTCTGGGTAGGCTTGAACCACCAACCTTTCAAGTGCTAGTAGTCAGGCGTTTAACTGTTTGCACCACCCAGGGACTCCAGTTTGCGTTAGACATTAATATATCAATACATCACGGAAATAACAACATAAGAGAAAACGTTGATACGGATGCTGGAGGATGTCCCATCAGATTGTGTGTTCTATGTGCGTGTTTGTGTTTGTGTGTGTGTGTTTTCCTGCACATGTTCTAACTGGCATTTAAACTGGTTCTGCAGATCATATTTGTAGGGGTGATACTTTTCAAAGGGTCAGCAACAGTTTTAAAAAATGCTGCTTTCCAAATTCATCTTTCCAGTTCGATCAAGTTTATTTTATACAACAAAAGAAAATACTAGAGGATGTGTTTTTATTTCTCTCCCATATGAAAGACTAAGTAAATGATTGTAATCTACATGGAAACTGTGGGCCAGATGGAGCTTTTTTCAGCAGTTGATTTTTCAGTGTTGGATCATCTCAAAAGAGAGGGAAAGGACTCACTGCACCTTCCTTGTCCCCCCACCCCCATACTCAGGATCCAAGGTAGTACCTATCTCAGACAGAAGTCAGTCAGCCTGTTATTTGGGAAATGGGAGAGTGCGAGTTGAGAAAAGCTAGTGAGCAATAATTTATGTCAATTGTTGATATACCATTCCCATTTCCCATGTATCAACAAAAACCAAAGTAGCTCTGCCAGAGTTGAAAACCCACACTAATATTAAAATTTTGATTACATATTTTTACCTTTCTTGCTTTTTTTTTTTTTTTTTTTTTTTGAGGTGCCTAGCTGGCACTTCTTTGTTGCTTGTTTGTTGTTGCTGTTGCTGTTAGGTGCCGTTGAGTCAATTCTGACTCATAGCAACCCTACAGGACAGAGTAGAACTGCCCCATAGAGTTTCCAAGGAGCTGTTTGGATTTGAACTGCCGACCTTTTGGTTAGCAGCCAAGCTCTTAACCACTGTGTCACCAGAGTTAGAGAGTTTTATTTTTCCTGTGCTTTAAGAAAGTACTACACATCTTAGACACAAGGAAAGTATTAACCCAAGAGACAGAAAGGGCCACATAAACCAGAAACTTCATCAGCCTGAGACCAGAAGAACTAGATGGTCCCTGGCTGCCACCAATGACCACCCTGACAGGGAACCCAACAGACAGTCCCTGGCGGAGCAGAAGAAAAGCAGAGTGCAGAACTCGAATTCTAGTAAAAAGACCAGACTTAATGGTTTGATTGAGACTGGAGGGACCCCAGAAGACATGGCCCCCAGACTCTCTGTTAGGCCAAAACTAAAACTGTTCCTGAGGCCAACTCTTCAGACAAAGATTAGGCTGGACTATGGGGCATAAAATGATACTCGTGAAGAGTGTGCTTCTTAGCTCATGTAGATACATGAGACTAAATGGGCAGCTCCTGTCCAGAGGTGAGATGAGAAGGCAGGGAGGGTCAGGAGCTGGCTGAATGGACACAGGAAATCCGGGGTGGAAGGAAGGAGTGTGCTATCATAGTCTAGGGAGAGCAACTAAGGTCACATAACTATGTATATATAAATTTCTGTATGAGAGACTAACTTAAATTGTAAACTTTCACTTAAAGCACAATTAAAAAAAAATATGAAAGTACTACAGCCTAGAGAAAAGGATGCTTGGGATATACCACTTTTTTTTTTTTTTTTTAAATGCAACTATGTGAGAGACATCTCTCCAATGATGGACCCATTAAATGGCTCTTTTCGGATGGAATCAGGAGATAAAATCCTTCATGTGCACTGTATTTTTTTTCTCCATCACTTCTCTTGGAGTACATTAAAGGATAAGATGGACACTGAGAATCATTTGGTAAAATATCATGCCTTAAATTAGAGGATAGGTGTGCCAGAAGTCAAGAATTTCAGAATTTTTTAAGAAATAGCTTTCTGCTTTTCCAACTTGAGCAAATTCATGTAAGAAGATAAATGGATAGGTGTTCGGAGAAAAAAAAAAGAATGGGAAGTAGAAAATGTTTCTTCTTTTTTTTGTGAATTAGGAAGCCTTAAATTGATCAAAATACAGAGTCATAGCAATCCCTTTCAATGTTGCTCTCAAAAGAAATTATAATAATTACAGAGATAGTTGACGAACTCTTACTCAAAGCTCTTTCTAATGCATTCCTGGCATCACATTAATATTTTGTTAATCTCCTACATGTTAAAAACTATTAAGCAACTGTTTGAGTGTACACGCTAACTTTTTTATTATAGTAGTTTAATTACAGTAGGTAACATAGTAATAGAATGTTAACAAAGTGGAATCTGTACCAAAAGTCTGCAAAATTCCTGAAGCATGGGCCTTTGGAAAAATGGCGCTCTAGGCAGAAGCACCACACCGACCCTCCACAGCAAAAATCCAGAAAAATAAGCCAAACAGAGAAAACAACAATCCTGAAACCTTAAACATCAAATGAAGAGATAAAGAACTAAGCCAGGCACCAAACTGAATAAGAAAACTGACAGAGAATGGAGAGCGAGGAGAGATTCATGCAGAGGTCCCCTACCAGCTAATGCAGTGTGGATCCGCCACCTTGGACTCCTATCGGAGACCAGCAAATGGGGTAAGAGAAAGCAGCTTCACAGAGCTTCCAGTGGGAGACAAAACAACCGGTAATTTGCAATATACACTTTCCCACCCCCCACCCTTCTTCACCCTCACTCGGCCTCCTCTGCTTCCCGCGGCCACAATCTCTTGTCCGGGAAACACCGGCTGCTTGGATTCCACACACCCAAATAGGCCGGCTCTCTGAGTGCCATTTGTTGGCTGCTGGTGTTGCTTTATTCCGCTTCTTTTGATTTCTTCCTTACCTCTCACCACCTCCGCCTCCTTTCGCTCAAATACCTGGCTCCATGAGCCACCTTTGCTTCTTCCTGCGGGGCTGCAGAGCTCCAGTAATTTGTGATACATGCTTTCCCACTCCCTACCCTTCTTCACCCACACTCGGCCCCCACTGCTTCCCGCGGACACAGTCTCTTGTCCAAGAAACACCAGCTGCTTGGATTCCACCAGCCCGCACCAGCTGGCTCTCTGAGTGCCATTTGTTGGCTGCTGGTGTTACTTTTCTTTCTGCTTCTTTTCATTTCTTCCTTACCTCTCACCACCTCCCCCTACTTTCGCTCAAATACCTGGCTCTATGCGCCATCTTTGCTTCTTCCTGGGGGGCTGTGAAGTTCCATTTGACTGTGGAGCTGCTTCTCTGTCTGGGCTGCTGCGCTGCTGCACTGCTGGAATCCCGGGGCTTTGTTCATTTGTTTGTTTTGAATTATTTGTTTGTTTGCTTTTCCTTTTCTTGAGTTAGGAGCCCTTTCTGCCCAGGCGGTGCTGTGTGTCAAGAAGACCACCCCATTGGCTTGAACAGACGTACAGAGGGATCCCTGAGGGCATTTTTTTTCCTCTGTTTTTTGGGGGGGCTTTCCTTGTTCTTTTTTTTTCTTTTTAATTTGTTTTGTTTTCTTTTCCCTCTTTTTCCCTTTTTGTCTTTCTTCATTACTCAGTTTCTCGTCTCTCTATATCTTCCTTCTCTTTCTGTTCCCTGAATACCAGGCATTGTACACCTCTACGCCTTCTAGCCAGGCTGTACTACAACACCTGAGAGCAACTTCCCCAGACCTCATAGCTACATCAGTGGGATCCCTGACAACTTTGCGGTTCTTCAACCTTCCTGATTTTTATTTACTCATTCTTTTCTTTTCTTTCTCTTCCCCTTTCGGTTTTTCTCCATTTCATTGTCTCTCATCTCTCCACTCCAATGGCAAACTCCCCTAGCATTGTTTTTGTTTGTTGGTATGTTTTTGGCTCCTGTTCCTCTCTCCTCTCTCCCATATCCACCGTAGCTCCACACATAACAATCTCCCTGCTACATCCTTCCTACCTGCACCATGAGCTTAACATCACACCACCAAGCAGCACAGGCATGGCCTTTTGGAACCTCCCCTGCACTGATTACAGACCCACCATGTTGGCTGTAGTAAATGCCATAAACAACCTGTCCCAGTAACTCCTCTTCGGCTAGAACTGCCCTGCCGTACCATATCTGAGTGACTGACCCTGCCAATTGGAGAAGGAGGCGAAAAGTATTCTGCCCACAGATGAGCAAACAACAAAGAACACACAGTCCGCCTCCTCAGACATAGTCAAATTTAAAAAAATAAAAAGGGATGAAACAAACAAATCTACAATCAATAAACAAGAAAATAACTACCGAATGCCCAGAAGACAGCAAACAATATCAAAACGTTTACAAAAACTAGACAGAATGGTTCCAGTAGGCGTCCAAAATAAAACAGCAGATGACTTTCCAGTGGGAGAAAATGCACTAGAACTACCTGATAGGGAATTCAAATCTCTAATACTGAGAATTCTCCAAGAGCTGAGGCAAAAAGCTGACAAACATGAGGAAGAAAAAGACAAATCCATGGAAAATACAGACAAAAAATTGGAAGAATTCAGGAAAATAATGCAGGAACAAAATGCCAAAATACATTCACAACTAGAAATTATACAAAGACAAAAATTAGAAATCCAAAAGATAAACAACAAGATTTCAGAAATGGACGGTGTCAAAGAAGGGCTGAGAAGCAGATTTGAAATGGTGGAAGACAGGATCAGTGGAATTGAAGACAAACACTTGGATACAACTCTGTTTGAGGAAAACTCAGAAAAAAGAACAAAGAAAAATGAAGAGACCCTGAGAGTTATGTGGGCCTCACAATCAAAAGCAAAAATCTGTGAGTGATTCAAATTCCAGAACAGGGGGTGAAAACAGAAAACACACGGAAGATCATTGAGGAACTGCCAACAGAATACTTCTCCATTATCATGAAAGATGAAAAGCTGGCCATCCAAGAAGCTCAACAAACCCCATATAGGAGAGATCCCAAAAGAAAATCACCAAGGCATATCATAATCACACTCACCAAAACCAAAGACAAACAAAGAATCCTGAGAGTGGCTTGTGAAAAATAAGAAGTCACATACAGAGGAGAAACAATAAGACAAAGCTCAGATTATCTGGCAGAAACCATGCAGGCAAGAAGGCAAAGGGATGACATATATAAAATCTTGAAAGAAAAAATTGCCAGCCAAGAATAATATATCCTGCAAAAATCTCGTTCAAATTTGATGGTGAAATTAGGTCATTTCCAGATAAACAGAAATTAAGGGAATATGTAAAAGTCAAACCAAACTTACAAGAATTATTAAAGGGAGTTCTTCGATCTGAAGACAAACAGCTTCAGCTCACAGGCAGGATCTAGGATGCAGGATCATACCAGCCAGATACCAATCTAGGAAATGACCTCTCAAGGACTATCCAAATCCAAAATAAATACAACAGGGAATCAGAGCGGTTAATCAGTAAATTACAACAACATCAAAACAATAAAAGAGGGAATAAACGGCATAGGTATAGAACCTTCTAATGGAGAGGAAGGCAAGGTGATACCAAGTAATGGTAGAGTGCTTCAAACTTAGAAAGATAAGGGCAAAATTCATGGTAACTACAAAGAAAGTTAACAAATATACTCATAAAAAAAGAGGAAAAACACAAAGTCTCAGCAAAAAGAAAACCTACCAAAACAAAAGAAGCAAAAAAAGAAGTCCACAAACAAAAGTAACTCAGCACAAGAGAGTAAGAAGAATAAAGAAAACTTCAGCACCACAAAAAGAAAGCACTACAAAATGACAGCAACAAACTCACATCTATCAATAATTACACTGAATGTAAATGGACTCAATCCACCCATAAAGAGACGGAGAGGGACAGAATGGATAAGAAAACAGGATCCATCAATATGCTGTCTACAGGAGACAAACCTTAGAAACAAAGATGTGAATTTATTAAAAGTCAAAGGTTGGGAAAAAAAAATATCAAGCTAACAACTACCAAAAAAGAGCAGGAGTGGCAATTCTAATCTCAGATAAAATAGACTTTAAAACAAAATCTACCATAAAAGACAAAGAAGGACACTATATAATGATTAAGAGGACGATCTATCACGAAGACATAACCATAATAAACATCTACACACCCAATGACAGGGCTCCAAAATACATAAAACAAACTCTAACAACACTGAAAAGAGAAATTGACAGTTCCACAATAATAGTAGGAGACTTCAACACACCACTCTCAGTAAAGGACAGAACAGATAAGAAGAAACTCAGCAAAGATGCAGAAGACCTAAAGCGCACAATCAGGCAACTTGACTCATAGACATATATAGAACACTCCATCCAACCGCTGCAATGAACACATTCTTTTCCAACGCACATGGAACGTTCTCCAGAATAGACCACATCTTAGGCCACAGAGCAATCCTCAAAAAGATCCAAAACGTTGAGATAATTCAAAGTATCTTCTCTGACCACAATGCTATCAAGGTAGAAATTAACAATAGAAACAGCAAGGAAAAAACATCAATTACATGGAAACTGAATAATACCCTACTTACATATCAGTGGGTAATAGAAGAAATCAGAGATGGAATCAAAAAATTCCTAGAATCAAATGAGAATCAAAACACATCATACCAAAACCTTGGGACACAGCAAAGGCAGTCCTCAGAGGACAATTTATAGCAATAGATGCACATATCAAAAACGAAAAAAGGGACAAAATCAAAACATTAACTACAGAACTCAAACAAATAGAATGAGAACAGCAAAAAAAGCCCACAAAAACCGGAGGAAAGGAAATAGTAATGATCAGAGCAGAAATCAATGAAATAGAGAACAGAAAAACAATAGAAAGAATCAACAAAACCAAAAGTTGGTTCTTTGAAAGAATCAACAAAATTGACAAACCCCTGGCCAGACTGGCAAAAGAAAAACAGGAGAGGACACAAATAACCCAAATAAGAAATGAAATAGGGGACATTACAACAGACCCAACTGAAATAAAAAGGATTATAACACAATATTATGAAAAACTACTCCAACAAATTTGAAAACCTAGAGGAAATGGATAAATTTCTAGAAGCACACGGCCTACCCAAACTACAACAAAGTGATGTTGAAAATCTGAAAAGACCCATAACAAGAGAAGAGATTGAAAAGGTAATAAAAAAAACTCCCAACCAAAAAAAGCCCCAGCCCAGATGGCTTCACTGGAGAATTCTACAAAACATTTACAGAAGAGCTTGTACCAGTACTACTCAAACTATTTCAGAGTATAGAAGAGGAAGCAACACTTCCAAGTTCATTCTATGAAGCCAGCATAACGCTGATACCAAAACCAGGCAAAGACGTCACAAAAAAAAAAAAATTACAGACCAGTATCTCTCATGAATATAGATGCAAAAATTCTCAACAAAATTCTAGCCAACAGAATTCAGCATCATATCAAAAAAATAATACACCACGACCAACTAGGATTCATACCAGGTATGCAAGGATGGTTCATCATTAGAAAATCAATCAACGAAATCCACCACATAAATAAAAGGAAAGAAAAGAATCACATGATTATCTCAATTGACGCAGAAAAGGCATCCAACGAAGTCCAACACCCATTCCTGATAAAAACTCTCAATAAAATAGGTATAGAAGGGAAATTTCTCAACATAATAAAGGGCACTTATGCAAAACCAATGGCCAACATCATTCTTAACGGAGAGAGGCTGAAAACATTCTCCTTGAAAACAGGAACAAGACAAGGATGCCCTTTATCACCACTCCTATTTAACATTGTGCTGGAAGTTCTAGCTAGAGCAACAAGGCAAGAAAAAGAAATAAAGGGCATCCAAACTGGTAATGAAGAAGTTAAACTGTCCCTGTTTGTGGATGATATGATACTATACATAGAAAACCCTAAAGACTCCACGAGAAATCTACTGGAACTAATAGAAAGATTCAGCACAGTAGCAGGATACAAGATAAACATACAAAAATCAGTTGGATTCCTATACACCAATAAGGAGAACGATGAAAAGGAAATCAGGAAAACAATACAATTTATAATAGCCCCTAAAAAGATAAAATACTTAGGAATAAATCTGACCAGGGATGTAAAAGACCTATACAAAGAAAACTACAAAACACTACTGCATGAAACCCAAATGGATTTACATAAATGGAAAAACATACCATGCTCATGGATAGGCAGACTCAACATTGTGTAAATGACAATTCTACCCAAAGCAATTTACAAATACAATGCAATCCCGATCCAAATACCAACAACATTCTTCAAAGAGATGGAAAAACTAAACATTATATGGAAAGGGAAGAAGCCCCGAATAAGAAAACCACTACTGAAGAAGAAGAATAAAGTTGGAGGACTCACACTACCTGACTTCAGAACCTACTATACAGCTACAGTAGTCAAAACAGCCTGGTACTGGTACAATGACAGATACATTGACCAATGGAACAGAATAGAGAACCCAGATGTAAATCCATCCCCCTCAGTCACCTGATCTTCGACAAGGGCCCAAAGTCCATCAAATGGGGAAAAGACAGTCTTTTTAACAAATGGTGCTGGCAAAACTGGATATCCATCTGCAAAAAAATGAAACAGGACCCCTACCTCGCGCCATGTACAAAAACTAATTCAAAATGGATCAAAGACCTGAATATAAAGCCAAAAACTATAAAGTTCATAGAAGAAAAAATAGGACCAACACTTCAGGCCTTAAGACACGGCATTAACAGGATACAAACCATAACCATCAATGCACAAACCCCAAAAGATAAGCTAGATAACTGGGATCTTCTAAAAATCAGACACCTATGCTCTTCAAAAGACTTCACCAAATGAGTCAAAAGAGAAGCTACAGACTGGGAAAAAATTTTTGGACAGTACGAGTCACACAAACGTCTAATCCCCATAATCTACAAGAAAATCCAACATCTCTACAACAAAAAGACCAACAATCCTATTAAAAAACGGGCAAAGGAAATGAACAGACACTTCACCAAAGAAGACATCCAAATGGGCAACAGACACATGAGGAAATGCTCGTGATCACTAGCCATTAGAGAAATGCAAATTAAAACCACAATGAGATACCATCTCACCTCGGCATTACTGGCACGAATCAAAAACACTGGAAATAATAAATGTTGGAGGGGCTGTGGGGAGATGGGAACTCTTATGCACTGCTGGTGGGAATGCAGAATGATACAACCATTTTGGAAAATGATATGGTGCTTCCTCAGAAAGCTGGAAACAGACATACCATTTGATCCAGCAATCCCACTCCTAGGAATATATCCTAGAGAAATAAGAATCATCAGTTGTATAGATATACACACACCTATGTTCATGGCAGCATTGTTCGCAATAGCAAAATGATGGAAACCACCTAGATGCCCATCAACAGATGAATGGATAAACAAACTATGGTAGATACACACAATGTAGTACTATGCAACAAGAAAGAACAACAATGAATCTGTGAAGCATCTCATAACATGGATGAAACTGGAGGACATTATGCTGAGTGAAATAAGTCAATCACAAAAGGACAAATATTGTATCAGACCTCTATCGTAAAAACCCATGAAAAAGTTCACACACAAAATGTAACAATCTTTGTTGGTTACCAGGGATGGGAGGGGTGGGGGGAGGGAATACTAAAAAGGCAATAGATAAGTGGTATCTTGGGTGAAGGGTGAGACAGTACACAATACAGGGGAAACCAGCATAACTTGTACAAGGAAAGGTCACGGAAGCCCCATAGACACATCCAAACTCCCTGAGGGACTGAATTGCTGGGCGGAGGGCTGTGGGGACCATGGTCTCAGGGAACATCTAGCTCAATTGGCATAACACAGTTTATAAAGACTATGTTCTACATTCTACCTTGGTGAGTAGTGTCCGGGGTCTTAAAAGGCTGTGAGCGGCCATCTAAGATACTCCACTGGTCTCATCCCTTCAGGAGCAAGGGAGAATGAAGAGAACAGGATACAAGGAAAAGATTAGTCCGAAGGACTAATGGACCACTGCTACCAAGGCCTCCACCAGACTGAGTTCAGTACAGCTAGATGGTGCCTGGCTACCACCACTGACTGCTCTGACCAGGATCACAACAGAGGGTTCTGGACAGAGCTGGAGAAGGATGTAGAACGTAATTCTAACTCACAAAAAAAAAGACCAGATTTACTGGCCTAAAGGAGACTGGAGAAACCGCGAGAGTATGGCCCCCAGACACCCTTTTAGCTCAGTGGTGAAGTAATCTCTGAGGTTCACTGTTCAACCTGGGAGTGGACAGCCCTGTAAAACCAAATGAGACTAACAAGGTACAGGAGCCCAGAGACAAGGGCCAGAAGGCAGAAGGGGACAAGAAAGCTGGTGATAGGGAACCCAAGGTTGAGTAAGGATATTGTTGATGTGTTGTGAGATTGTTAACCACTGTCATAGGGCAACATGTGTAGTAACTGTTAAATGAGAAACTATTTTGTTCTGTAAGCCTTCATCTTAAGTGAGAATAGCAGCACAATTGGAAGAGCGTAGTCAATGTCACTGAACTGTGCATGTAGAAATTTTTGAAATAGTGTATCTTTGGCTATATGTATTTTCACCAAAAAAAAAAAGGTTGAGAAGTTAGAGGGTTGATATGTTGTGGTATTGCTAACCAATGTCATAAAATAATATGTGTACTACTATTTCATGAGAAATTATTTGTTCTGTAAGCCTTCCCCTGAAGTACAACAACAACAAAAAAAAAGCATATGATAGAATAAAAAATAAATAAATAAACTCCTGAAGCATGGTGGTAGAACCTTTGGCATTCATGGAAAATAGCAATCAGTATAGTGCTTTGGCTTTAGTTTTTAAGTGATTCCAAGAAATTTGTGTCTCTTCCTCCAAACTATGGGAACAAAAATTAAAATTTTGCTGTATGGGTTGGGCATTATGCATAGACAGATTTAGGTAAGTGTGATGGTTAAGGCTGTGTTTCAACTTGGCTGGGCCATGATTCTAGTGGTTTGGCAGTTATGATGTATCCGGAAGTTATGGAATGATATAATTTTGCAGTTATGTAATGATGTTATCAACTCCATTATGAGATCTGCTACTAGCAGACTATCAGTTGAAAGGGAGTTTCCTTGTGGGTGTGGCCTGCTCCAGTATATAAATGGATGTTCCAGAGAGGCTCTCGCTCTGGATCCTGCACGTGGCTTGTCATCATCTGGACTCTGGTTCTTGGGACTTGAGCTAGCAGCTTATCTGCCAATCTTGGGATGCATCAGCCTCTGCAGCCTGTGAGCCAGTGGCTTGCTATCTTACCTGCTGATCTTGAAATTTGTTGGCCTCCACGGCCTGTGAGCCAGTGATATGCCATCTGACCTGCTCATCTTGCGTTCTGCAGCTCCTACAGCTACATGAGTCAGGAGAAGCCTCCAGCCTGAAGCCTGACCCACAGACTTGGGACCTCCCAGCCTCTATAACTGCATGGGCCATTTCCTTTAGATAAATCTCTCTCCCACCCCACATACGTATATATGCTTCACTGGTTTTGCTTCTCTAGAGAACCCAGCCTAAGACAGTAGATGAAGTAAGAACATTAGACTCTGCACATCCATTTCAGTATCCATCTCATTTTTCAATACCTTACTTACAATTACAAGATACAGAGCCTTTGAAATAATCCTGAGAGAGAAAATGGTTAGCATGCAACTACAACAGGAGAGGGAATACACTCATTCTAAGGTATGAATGACTGATACAGAGCTTTCCAAATATACAGGTTAGAGTGAGTTTTTTAAAAAAATGAATCGGTAATAATTATATAATAAGAAAAACGCTGAAGCTTTAAGAATCCTTAATGGGACTATTTATTTTGGGAAGTGGTAATTAGGAAATACGAAAGAGAAATTTATTGAATCAGTGATGCAACTGATAAATGAGTCTATAACTCAATGTGTCATTTTCCAACATTATTTTGTGTGATGCCCTAAGAGCCTTCAAAGGGGCTTCTGGGGCAACCACAGCGCTGCTTTGATTATATTCAATGCCCCTGCCCTTAGTTCAATCAAAGGAGTTTTGCTTTCAGCTGTGCAAATCATTACTGGGTTTCAAAATATTTCTAAAAAAAAAAAAAAATTTATACCATTCTGGTCTGGATGATGCTGTGTTCGCATTTTTCTAGTAGCTCTTTGCTGTAAACAATATAAAAAATAGTTTATATTTTTCTCTACATTCCTATATATGGATCTGATACATTTGCAATGACAAAATAAGTCAAATATATTTGTAGACTAACACAGAATAGAAATTATAGCAATAAATAGAGAGAAACCAAGGACACGCTGGACTCTGTGTATAGGAGTAGGCAAATGAAGCTCAGAGTTCAACTTCTGCTGCGTGTAATGACCAAACAAAACCAAACAAGTTATTAGTTAAGAAAAGAAAATGTTAGAATAGCCAAAATGAAAAAGCCCAAATAAATTATTAGCAGATCAAAACCAATAACCCACTGATGAAATAATATCTCATACAAGTGCTATAAGAATGGTCCAACGTTAGAAAAATCTGTCAGTGGAATTCCCTCCTTTACAGATTAAAGGAGAAAACCGATATTACGACCCCCAACAGATATAGAGACAAGCACTTGAACGTATTAACTAATAGTTCATAATAAGTCTTAGAGAGAGAGAGAGAGAAGGGAACTTTCCTAAAGTGCCAGAAATTGAACTGTGCCTACATCAAACCCATTCTCTCTTCCTCCTTGGCGCTCAGCTAAGTGATATTTCCCAGCCTCCACTGCAGTTTTGTGTGGCCATATGGCTGAGTTCTGGCAAATGTGCACATTTCTAGGTCTGGCCTACAAAATCCTTTCACTGTTAACTCAATCCTCCACCCAATCTCTTTAGCTAGTTATCACTGTCCAGTGACCTTGGAAGCTAAAGATTAAAAGTGGCAAATCTTTCACTGTCTTAGGTCCCCAAATAACTGTGTAAAGCAGACAGAATCTGACTCTTATTGCTAATAAAACTTTTTGTAAATAATAAATAAACCTGTTTTGTATTAAGCCACTGAGAGTTTGGAGTTTTGCCTTAAATAACACATTTAATTTGGAACAACATCTCTGAAGGAAAAAAAAATTACAGTAAACATCATACCTAACTGTGAAACATTATTAGTATTCTGAGTAAAGTCGGAAAGAAGACACGGATGCTTGCTGTGATACTGATATGTAACACAGTAAACCGAGTCCTAACCAATCAAATACGTAAAAGAAATAAAAGCTGTAAACATTGAGATAAAAATTGCCATGATGTGCAGGTATTATTCTCAGCATAACAAATGCATTGCAAAATGTCAAATTAATAGAGCTAACATTATAATTCAGCATATTTTCTGATAAAAGATCAACATATAGAAATTTAATTTTGCTTCTTAACATCAATAGTAAAAAAGGTAGAACTTGTGGTTTAAAAAAAAAAAAACAACTATTCAGAATAATAACATGAATATAATGTACCAGAAATCAACTTAACCAAAAAGGATAAGGCTCTTAAAGAAAATATTAAAGTGAGTTTTATTTACGTGCAGTAAGACCTGAATGCAAAATGAGGAAACTTCAGTAATGGATGGATATATCAGTAGCAAATATACAGACCACAGTTATCTGTCAGTGAATAAATTTGCCCTGGATCAGGGAGGGCCCAAAATCCAATGACGAGAATACCTACAAAGGAGGAGGGGAGAAGACACACAGAGAAGGTGATGTGAAGACAGAGGCAGAGATCGGAGTGATGCATCCACAAGTCAAGGATCACTAACAATTGCCAGCGGACACCAGAAATGAGGAAAGAGGCCTGGAACCCATTCTCTGTCAGAGACTCCAGAAAGAACCAACCCTGTGATGGGTTGATTTTGGACTTCCGGCCATCAGAGCTGTGAGAGGTAAATTTCTATTGTTTGAAGCCACTCAGTTTGTGCTTATTTGTTACTACAACCCTCAGAAGCGAAAACACCTACCTTGTCATCCTACAAACCTCCTGGGAAGTTTTTCCGTGGAGTTACAAAAAGATTTTGGATAATACAAGCTCAGACTGAGGACATTCTAGGGCCACACCAATTGTCTAGATCGTAAAGATGTGAGGGTATTCAGGAACTCACCATGGGAAATATTTCCACGAAACAGATGCAAATCCTCGTCTTTGGTTAAATTCTGTTATTCTGCACAGAAAAAGCAAAGACAAGGTGAGCAAGGAAGGAAATGAGGCGAATCTTTCCTTCCCTTCATCTGCTAAGTCTGTCAACTTGAGACACATTTCATTTTAAGACTTGGAAAATCTTATTGCTGTTTTATGCTATTTTTCATGGCTTTGAATCACAACAGCAAAGGAGCTACATAAGTGGAAACTGTCAATCAACTAAAAAAAGAGTCATGGTCTCCATAGTAACCTACACTGTCCCCGATAAGTCATCACGCATGTAAAAGTGAGGAGGTGGTGATGGAAGTAACACAAACCTGCTCTGTCTCAAGGAGTTTTCATTTCCCAATAAGACCAGAAAGGTAGAGGGTGGATTATTCACAAAATTGGCTTCCAAGACCTCGAGGAGTCAGTTGAGGTGAAACTGAGTTTATGTCAATTCAGACTGATTCTCAAAACCTAGCATTTGCAGGATAGGTTCAAAATATTCGTTAAGTGAATTATAAACCATGAAATGCCACGTTGTTTTTGCTGTTTTCTAAAATATGATCCACCACCTGTTAGTCTGCTGTACTGTGGTGGCTTGTATGTTGCTATGATGCTGGAAACTAGGCCACCAGTATTTCAAATATCAGCAGGGTCACCAATGTTGGACAGGTTTCGGTGGAGCTTTGAGACTAAGACTAGGAAGAAAGGCCTGGCAATCTAGTCTACAAATCAGCAAATGAAAACTTTATGGGTCACAACAGAACAGTGTCTGATATAGTGCTGGAAAATGCATCCCCTAGGTTGAAAGGCACTCAAAATAAACAATGGCTGCAAAAAGGACTCCAGCATACCAGTGATAGTGAAGATGGCACAGGACTGGGCAACATTCAGACGGCAACCAACAGCAATGACAAAAACGTGTGAACAGTAAATGACATATTGAGAAGAACTACAAACATATCAGTGTAAAAGGAATATTAGTCTCTACATTAAAGACCATGGATCCCACCCCTGGTTTCCCATAAGAATTGCCTTAAAAGTAACCAGCTGCCATTAAGTCTGGTCTGACTCATGGCAAACCCGTGTGTGTCAGAGTAGCACTGTGCTCCACAGGGTTTTCAATGGCTGACTTTTTGGAAGTAGATCATCAGGCCTTTCTTCCAAGTCACCTCCGTGTGGACTCAAATCGCCAACCTTTTGTTTAGCAGCAAAGTGTGTTAACCATTTGCACTACGCAGGGAGTAAGAACTGCCTTAGAGGCCTATTAAAAATTCATATTCTTGGGGCTTACTCCAGATTTAGAGGCTCAGACTCCACAGGAAGGGCCTGGGTACTTGTGTTTTTAATAGTGGCCCATGTGTATCTCGTGCAGCCAGCCTTTAAGGGGTTTCCACATGATAATCAAAGATTTAAAGAAGAAAGGACTTTTGTAATATCACAGAGTCTGTCTTCTTGCTTTAGCACCCACCTGTTCCAGGTCACATAAGAAAGACTCAACAACTATTGACCCTTTATTGTGTTCAGAGAACTGGGCTAGGTGCTTTGCCGGGTTATCTCCTTTATCCTAGCAGGAATTCTATGAAAGAGGGAGTACCATCAGTTTCATTATAGAAATGAGGGGAATGAAATGCAGATTATGTAAAGAACTGTAGCGGTGAAATACAAGTCAGTGTGGGAGCCTGCACAAAAATCCAAGTCTGTCAAACTGCAAAGCCCACGGTGTTTCTATAACTGCTTTCAACTTCAGGGTCAAAATAGATTTCTTATCAATGAAAATGAAACCAGAACAAAAGAGCACTTCTATTCAGTGTGATCTGTGGAGGATGTTTTGAGGGGGGGTATTAACACTGAATAACATCTAATTTTAATAATAACACCAACATCACATAAGGCTTTATGGTTTTCAGGCAGATTTCACATAAAACATCTTAGTAGATTCTTTCAACGAATGTGTGTGGTAGGCAAGAGTGAGATTATTAACTATATTTATAGATGAGGACAGAGTGGCTCAGAAAAAAAGTAGGCTTGTTCAAGGTTGCTTTGACAGTGGCAAGCTTTTTAGTTCTTTCTATTTTTATTGCCCCACAACATTTCCTTATCTTTTCTGAGGGTGCCACATTGTTCACTCCAACCTCATCAAGTAGGGAATCTCATTTTCAGAAATCAAAGTGATCAAGCAAATAGCTAAATAACAGCAGTGCAATGCGGTGGTGAAGAATATGAACGGGTTTCAGACACATCAAGATCTGAGTTGCAGCTCTGTCATTTACTAACTGCATGGAAGGGCAAATTGAACTGCTTAAGGCTCAGTTTACTCACCTGTAAAATAGACAGGACACTAATATTCCCTAGATTAGAGAGCTGTTGGAAGATATAAATCGCCCATCCCAATATCTCAGTCAATGCTGGCTAGACATAATCATCATTATCATGGTTGTTATGAAGACACCTGTGTTTATGCGGAACAACACTGATAACAGAAAGCAGGATATCAGGAAGCAAGGGGTTACTATTATCCTTTCACTGAGAATGAGGCAAACATTGTCTTCCTTTCTTTGGGGAGAGAGAGGCAGTCTCCATTCCAGGAAGGAACGGGCCCCTTAGTAGGGAGCACTGAAACTAGAACCTGTCGCCATTGAGTCCATTCCGACTCATAGCGACACTATGGAACAGGGTAGAACTGCCCTATAGGGTTTCCAAGGAATGGCTAGTAGATTCGAACTACCAACCTTTTGGTTAGCAGTCATAGCTCTTAACCACTGTGCCACTGGGGGTTTTTATAAAACTGTGATGAGACTTGAGTAGCTGCCCTCTGGGGCTGGTAGTACCTTTTGCTTTCCCTTCACTTTTGGCTTCACTGAGCTGAAGGCATCAGGGGAAGCAAGCATGGGCTGGCGGCTTAGGGCTTGTCTATGTTTCTTGACTTCAGAAGAAACTGATAAATGAGTCCTTCAGCTCTCGTTCAAATTTTCATAGTTTGATTCACCCAGGTAGGCAAGGTGTCAGGACCTCAAGACAACAGCTCCAACTAGGAAAACGAGGCATGCTTTTGTGCAAGTAACTCATTCTCCTTTTGGCCTTGGGCCTCCTGGACAGAAGAAAGGGCGGAGGGGGGAGAATACTAAACTTGGTTCAGTGTCTATTACATGACAGTAAGATACTTTTGATATTTTATCTTTTAATACCCATGATAAGCCTTTAAGAGAGATGTTTCTGTTCTATTTTACAGCAGAGTAAACTGAGACTCCGGAAGGTTAAATAAATGTTTCAAGACTGCAACTGATGGTGACCCCATGTGTGCCAGAGCAGAAATGTGTTCCATAGAATTTTCAAGGGCTGATTTTTAAGAAATAGATCACTAGGCCTTTCTTCTGAGGTGCCTCTGGGTGGACTTGAACTTTTTGGTTAGTAGCAGAGCACATTAACTATTTGCACAACAAAATCCATGTCTGTCTTGTTCTAAAACAACTATTTTCACTATCTCACGCTGCCTAATATTTTTGTACATTAGGTAATTGTCATTTGAATTTTCATTTAATTAAAAATTGAAATATAAAATATAGAGATAGATGTTTTAATTGAAATATAAAATACAGAGATAGATGTTCAAATGAAGGATATGTTATCATTATTCTTCAAGGGTTAAACTATTTTGCTTCCTTCCTATTTTGAATTCCAAGAGCTGAGGTCTCTCTCATCCATTATCCTCTGAAGAGCTGCACCTGGACTGTGAATAGGACCCTCCTGGCCTTTAGACCCTCTCACCTTCCCTTGGGATTCAAAAGCAATACTACAAAGTCAACAAGGACAATGACAAGGCAAACAAAGCCACCTGTCTTGACTGATATGTCCCTTTCTTCATTCCCACTGCCCACCTCTTCTCCATACACTGCTTTACAATGTGCCACATCTATAATTCTCTGTCATATAAAAATTAGCAAGGGCATAATGAATTTCAGGCACAAAAGCATCTAATACAGCCTCCCAGAGCTACTATGGTGGCAATGACAGGATTTATAAAGAGAAAAATTAGCGTCACTATTTGCTAGTTATCAGAAGCAAAGCCAGTGTCCCAGGCACACATCAGAGCCCCAGTTTTCAATTTTCAAATTACTTGTAGCTCTCCACCTCAAGATTTCAGAGCGGTGTAACCTGGAGCTTTGTATTTAGCATAATTCTAACAAATCAGGTTTACTGACGAATAATTGAAAATTCTGTGGATGAGGATAAGCAATGGTTCTTCTATTCATGAATGTATGGACTCTCTAAGTGGGCTTCTCCTTTTTCTTCATGTCATGCACTGGTGCATATCACCTTTGCTTACAACTTTTTTTTTTCCCCCCTCTCCATTCTAAATGTTTCTGATACTCATGGGAAGAAAAAGAAAATCTAGGTTTATTTAAAACTGGCTTTAGTGCTTGCATGCCTTGTATTTAAGTCATTAAAATCTGGAAATTAGATAGATGCCTGCCAGCCAAGGCAATTACTTCTACCCATTATACTTCAAAACCAAATTATTTTACTTCTTGAAATAGTTCCTCTTAATTGTTTCATGCTTTGCACAGTGACATTAAACCCAAATAGTCACTTCTTTAGTTTTATTGACAATGCATGGTTTGAATTACGGGTTGTTGACAGTTTTTTGGCAATCTTACTCCTAACTACTCCTTTCTTTTCTGCTTTGATTTGTAATTTAATGGTGTCATGGTCTTACCCAAATTAAAATTTGTGTGTTTCACTCTTTACAGTTGCTTCAATAGATGTATATGTTTTTTAAATTTACAACCCAGATTAATGGAACCGAGAATAAGTATTTTCTGCTGTTTAACTTTCTTTCAGTGGTATCATCCAATATGGTAGCCACTAGTTCATGTAGTCATTTAAATAATTTAAGGCAATTAAAATTAAACAGAACTAAAATGTGAGAGTTCCCCAGTAACACTAGCTTGTATCAATCATGTGGCTAGTGGCTACTGTATCGGACAGGAGAGATATAGAACATTTCCATCATTGCAGACAGTTCTGTTGGACAGCACTGTCTCAAAGCCTCTTCCAAATGATGAAGCAACTGATTCTTCACACACAGTTGCAATGGAGAGGCACTAGAAACAACCAACCCAAAAGTCCTAAGTATCCGTATGATGAAACAGGCTCATTAGATGCTCATTTATTGGACTCTGGGGTGTGGTCTATAACAGACTTCTGGCTTCAGTGTAAACCATGTTCACCGGAATTCCAATGGCCCTCTATGTGTTTATTTGCATGAGGGATCAAGGATTCAATTAGGAAATGGCAGTATGAGAGGCTTATTATTGTGAGAACAATTTAGGACACTCGGTAGCAGATGAAATACAAATCCATTGAAATGAGGTCTCCATACGCAACTCCTTTTGGGAGAGACACTAATAAAAAATGGAAGACATGTTTATCTAGAGTTTGCAAAACACTAACAGAAGCAGAGATTCTAACCCAACGTGCTTTTTGTCACTACGGTAACCTGATGGTTACATCTGTGCGAGATGATGGGGAGCGATGGCATCTAGTGATATACACAGTGTCCCTTGGAATAGTGTGTCACTTGAGAAGATGACAGATTTGGGACAACAGCAGGATCCCCTCACAAGACCTGGAGGAACAGCACCAGAGCTTAGCAAGGAACCTAAAGAGCAGGAGTAGTATCTAGGACAGAGACAGGTGTCTTGAGGCACAGAGCAGAAGTGAAGAAATGGCATACAGATAAAGAAGTGATGGACACTTCTTACTGCTTATGAGTATGAAAACTAGGGTGATATATTATTGTTTTCAACAGAGAAGGAATATGGTTTAATGTTTAAATATATGGTACCTGGGGTGGTTGAAATGAGTGTGATAATTTACCTTTATTAATTCAGGTAACACTACAATAAAATGCAAAGAATACAAAGCCCTTATTTATATGTATCGCTGTAAAATTTAACACTAGTAGGGAATGTGTAACTTTGTTAAGTAAGCAATTCCCCTTTTCTCCTTCTTGCTCCTACACTTTGCCTTTAAGCTACATGGACATGTCGAATACCAGTTAAGAATGAAGTATTCTTTAATAGTAGGTTGAAGTGAGTTTTGTCAATGAATTCCAAATACGATAAACTAGGAAATGGATGAAACTTGGGGGTTTTCCATCTATACCTACGGACCAACACTGAGGCTTACTCAGCACAATTTGAATATCACCCTTCTCTTCCTACTGTCCTGCCATATTAGTCATTATAAGAAATTTGGGACTCCATTAAGCATTTGGGGCAAAGGTTGAGACTAAAACAAATACAATCTGAACCTGAATCAAATAGGAAAGAAGAGCATTTCTTCCCTTAAATGACAAGAGAGGGTATAGCTCAGTGGTTGAGTGCATGCTTTGCATGTATGAGGCCCCAGGTTCAATCCCCCGCACCTCCACACTTTGGAGCCCTGGTAGCACAGTGGTTAACTGCTACAGCTGCTAACCAAAAGTATGGCAGTTCAAGTTTCCGCTCCTTGGAAAGCTTACGGGGCAGTTCTACTCTGTCTCATAGGGTTGCTATGAGTCAGAATTGACTCAATGGCAATAGATTTTTTTTTTTTTTTATGGCGCAGTGGTTAAGAGCCACAGCTGCTAACCAAAAGGTTGGCAGTTCGAATCCACCGGCTGCTCCTTGAAAACCCTATGGGGCAGTTCTACTCTGTCCTATAGGGTCACTATGAGTTGGAATCAGCTCAACAGTAAGGTTTGGGTTTTATCCTTGAGTCAAGGAGCCCTAGTGGTGCAACAGTTAAGCACTCAGCTGCTAACAGAAAGGTCTTCGTTTAGAACCCACCAGCCATTCTGTGGGAGAAAAGATCTGGCAATCGGCTCCCATAAAGATTAGAGCCTGTGAATCTCTATGGGGCAGTTCTACTCTGTCCTATAGACTCGCTGTGAGTCAGAATTGACTCTGCATTCAACAACATCCTTGAATGGGACAAATAATAATCTTCCCACCACCGCTCTCTGGCATAAGAAGCACTGCTAGAAGCTGGAGCTCTTGCCTAATCCTGTTTTCAATTTACCATGTGACCTAGGTCAAAATATCTACATTTGCTTCAGTTTTTTTTTATAGTTAACATGCAAATAGCAATCCTTATTCTACATATGGGGTTGTCGTAAAATGTGAATGGGTGACCAGGAAAAAGAAACAGGCAAATGGCATTATTATGCACCTACTAGGTACCCGGTAGAGACCTGGTGGTGCAGTAGTTAAGAACTCAGGCTGCTAACCAAAAGGTCAGCTGTTCAAATCCACCAGCCGCTCCTTGAAAACCCAATGGGGCAGTTCTAATCTGCCTAGGGTCACTATCAGTTGGAATTGACTTGATGGCAATGGGTTTTGTGTGTGCGTGTGTGTGTGTGTACCAGGTACTTTAACTAGAGCACTTCATTTAAAACACTTTTTTCTTCTTTTTTTAATCTGCGATGTGGTGTAAGAACAATGGCGATACCTCTCCACCCAGCATCTGGATGCTTTTCTCAGTTTGGGACATTCCAAAGATAGGAGAGAGGTAGGATTCACTTCTCACTACGGAAGTATGGAGGTGCAAATATACCTCTCCTTAGGTCCTTAGAAGCTAAGGCACAGCCACATGACTTAGGTTTGTTCATCTGCCTACAGATGTGAATCTTGAGAGAGCAACTTAAAAGTGCAGGGAGAGCCAAGGACGTTTTGTAGTGGCTGTGGCAGAAAATCTGTAATAACATCCCCCATCTACTGCACCAGAGGAGCCCTGATGATGCAGTGGTTAAGCACTCGGCTGCTAATCGAAAGGTGGCTGTTGGAACCCACCAACTGTTCTACAGGAGAAAAGGCCTGGCAATCTGCTCCTGTAAAGATTTCAGCCTAAGAAGCCCCATGAGGTAGATCTACTCTGTCCTATAGGGTCGTTATGAGTCAGAATCCACTTGTGCAACACCTAGCAACAACCACCACTAACTACAAGCAGATTTATAGCAAGACAATGACAGCTGTATCTAGCTTCCTTTGGTATCTGCCCTTTTTTTCTTTTTTTTTTTTTAAATCTGTCTTCCTAAAGCTCTGGGAGTTTTCTGATATCTTTCCAATAAACTGCCTTCTTGTTTAACTTAGCTAAAGTAGTTTCTGTCTTCCTCCAACAACTTTGATTGGTCCAACGGGAATTACCACCTACATTTTATAAATAAGGCAGCTGAGACTCTTACGGGTGACATGCTACCCCACTCTCGTTGGTATGTTCATCCAGTGTAATGCAAGCGGTAGACAGGTCAGTCAGCCGCGAGCCTATGTCCATGTCTCCCAAAACTGAATGTTCTTTCAGTTACACCCTTACTTTTCTTTCATCTTTTTCCTTTTTTTATCCCCTGTCCTTCTTCTCACTATTCCTGATTTCCATATAGATAATTTTTAATTAGAATAATGGGCTTGAATTCTATTTTTATAAGCAATCTAGTTTAAACCCTTAGTATATATTAGCCAAAGTTAATTCTATATAAATATTTAGGATAAACCAAACCCACTGCCATCGAGTGGATTCCGACTCATAGTGACCCTGTAGAACAGAGTAGAACTGCTCCACAGGGTTTCTGAGGCTGCCAATCTTTACAGATGCAGACTGCCACATCTTTCTCCCATGGAGCAGATGGTGGGTTCAAACCACCGACCTTTTAGTTAGAAGCTGAGCACTTTAACCACTGCACCACCAGGGGTCTATTTAGGATGTGTAAATCCCTCCTAGCTAGTGTCATTTCAGGAGTCTTCTGAAACTAAGCAGAATTTATATTCACTGGTTCCATAAATGACTCAAAGTCAACCAGTAGCATCTTCGTAGAAAATCCTCAGCAGTAGGAGATTGGTTGTCCATTGTCTCGTAAACATGTACTGCCCACGTATCCATATGGAATAATGAGGGACTGGTCAGCAAAAAGGCAAAGACCATGGGCAGCATAAAAGCTTTGAGAAGTTGATTCTGACTTTACCTGTTCATCTCTTTAAACAGCAAAAGCAAAAAACCCAAACCCACTGCTGTCCAGTTGATTCCGACTCATATTGTCTCTATAGGACAGAGTAAAACTGCCCTCCACAGGGTTTCCAAGGAGCAGCTGGCAGACTCAAACCTTCTGCTTAGCTTCCTTAACACCTAACCACTGTGCCACCAGGGCTCCTTAAATAGTAAGGGAGTCATCAAATGTCTCCAACTAACTCTTAATTAGAATAAGTGTAGAAGCCCTTTTAGTTACCCAGCTCACCAATATTGGAAAGAAATAGGAAACCTCCAAGTGTGGGGGCTGCATTACTTCCAGAAAGCAAGAGCGCACCTGGGCTTTACTATAGAATGTGTAAAACAAGCTGAAAATACAAGTTCATCCCGACAGCTGCTAGCGAGGGGTCCGATAGGAATGTGATGTGTCAACACGTATTCACCTTTTAGCAAAAGAGTGAAGCCAAGCGGGAACTATTATGAAAAGCTTGTCAGAGTAGGGGGGAGGTTAGGGACTGGAGTGTTTGTCACTCAGCCTGGCTACTATTCCTAAATGGCAAGTAGAAGAAAGAGTCACTTGGCTGTCTGAGTGGAAACAAAGGTAGGCAAAGATGCTGAATAAGCAGGGTTTTGATTGCTGAAGTGAGAAAATGTGGATAAATGCTGAGGCCGGCTGTTGAACAGTATATATAAATGCTTCTTAGATGTAAATGAATGCGGATGGGTCAGAATAACCTGAGAAAGGTACGAGACTTAGTTCCAATGCAGCTGGAGTGGTAAGAGGGAAGAATAAAACACCTCCTGTGTCTATGTCAGAATAAGGAGTGATAAAAGCATCTCTTTTTCTTTTATTTCATTGAAGAAGGCAAGAAGTTAGATCTTCTGGAAGCACCGTGCCTCTTCAAAGAATGCAATGCCCAGGCAAACACCTTTCAAAGTCAATCTCCGAGTCTGACTCAAAAGAGCATGTCAACCCTCACTCTTCTACTGAAGAAACTAGAAGACATTCAGTGCATACCCTCTGATCAATTCCATTATTTGAAACTATACAACAAGAGTTCTCAAATTTCAGTGTACATAAGATTTGCCTGCAGAACTTGTTAAGATGCAGATTTCTAGGCTGAGATGGGCCCAATGGAGCTGTTGTTCATAGCCCTCCTGTTTAGGCCTCCAGCCACCGGGCACTCCCATTTTCTCCTCTTACCCTCCTTCCCTGTAGAGATACTGGAACGTTGGCTTTGGTACTTGCAACTCTTTCATTCAGCACTTCTGCTTCTTAAGGTTATTTCTGGAATAGTAAGATCCAAGCCAGCCTCTCAATGCCCAAATCCTGATACTAGTGCACTACTGGTAGGTTTTCCAAACAAGCCTACTCAGTCCCTTTGTGCTGAGAACACAGATACAGTTCTGGACAATGGTATCAGATCATTCCTTACTCATCTCATCAATTTTTCTTTAGGTGTCGTATCATCTTTCTGCTTTAGACTTAACCCAAAACACTTTATATCTGCAGCTGGTAGTGTCTTTTCTGCCATATCTACCACTATAACCCAGATATTGCCAAACTTTTTCCATTTTCCTGTTTCGGTCTCCAAAAGTATTAAAGCACTATGTATATCATAGTATAAAGCATCCCCACATATAATACATGATTTTTCAATTGCTTATATATTTTCAGTTTAGCAAGGAGAAAAGAAAGCCAGTCTTTTCATCTAGCTCCATTTCAGAAACCGTATGGAAAGTCTATGGTTGGGCAACATGGATCATGTGCCCGTCCATGGGTAGAGAGAGCAATGTGTATAATCAGACATCACTATGAAAGAATTAACTCAGATGCCATAGTGACAATTTCTGACAAGACACACAGAGATTCTTCTGGTTCAGACTGGATGATGCTTCCCTTTCTGCTTCTCACTTACATTGCATAAAATTGGGTTCTACATTGGATACTTTCAGGGGAAAATTACATATTTTTCAAAAAAATTTTGTTTTTTTCTCTCTTCTAAATCAAGATTCATGAAACGTTTACTGAACATCTGCTATGTGGCACGCACCTTGCTACATACTTTGTGTAGATAATCTCATTCAATTCTCACAAACACCCTGGGGGGGAGATGGTGTTTTCCACACTTTATAAGGAAACCAGTAGCGAGACTAAATAACTTTTACTAAAGGTCACACAGGTCCTATGTGAAGGATCTAAGATACGAACTGAGTTCTACTGACTTCAAGTCCAATGTTCTTTCTGCTGTGCTACAGCTATTCCCTGTGAGTATAACACAACCTCCCAAACATGAAAGAGTAAAAAACTCCACTGAGTCATACAGTACACGTATAGTTTTTAATATTAAGAAAGGTACATTTTCTTTGCATATGACCCCCATATATGGAAGATTCCAATACTAAATTTTAATCAGTAGTACCTCATTGTATTAGCTTCCTAGGGCTGCCATAACAAAGTACCACAAATTAGACGGCTTAAAACAACAGGAAGTTATTATCCCACGATTCTTGAAGCCAAAACTCTGAAATCAAGGTATTGGTAAGGACCCTGTTCTCTCTGAAGGCCCTAGGGGAGGATCTTTCCTTGCCTCTTCCTAGCTTTCGGCAGTTGTCAGCAATCCTTGGTGGCCCTTGGCTTGCAGCTGAGTAATTCCAATCTCTACCTCCGTCATCACATGGTATCCTCCCTCTGTCTGGGTCTCTTCTCCTCTTTTTATAAACACATTAGTCATGTTGGATTTGGGCCTATCCTTAATCCAGTACGAACTTAATTAAATTTGCAAAGACCCTACTTCCAATAAAGTCAGGTTCACAGGTACTGGGGGTTAGGACTTCTACATCTTTTTTGGAGGGGAAAAAATTCAACCCACAGTCCTTACCTATTTCTATTCTTCAATCCCATATTTCTAACGCCTCATTGGAAATCTATTTGTAGATGCCTCTGTCACCTCAAATTTTGTCTTTGAAAAACTGAGCTCACCTTTCCGAGCAGTGAACAAGTTCCTTTTGCCAACTATATCATTTCTGGCTTGAAACCACGAGCTTATTTTTGATCCTTTCCTCATTCATTTCACAAATAATTTTTGAGTATCTGTTGTGACCTTTCTTTCATCTGCTATATTCAAATGGTGACTGCATTTTCTTTCTCTTTGATGAAGTCTATTTATTTCACTCTTTGATGTGACTACCTGATTTGACTTTTCCACTCGCTTCCTTAGTTCGTTACTGTCTATAATTAGCTCTTAGGTTAGTACAATACCCCTTGGCTGGTCTCCCTGTCATTAATGTACCTTGGAGACTATTGTCACTATCCTGCACTAGACACCCACCTTTTTTTAGGGCTCAATTCAGGCATTGCCTCCTCTGGGAAGCCTTCTTTATCTCTCCAGACTAAACTAGTTGTCCTAAAGCACCTCACTAAAGACTTCGAAATAGACATTAAAAAAAGATGATTTAAAAGGAATATAGTAAATAGTTATACTGTGGTGATCACAAACATAAACCTTCAGGACAAATGAAAACCAAAAATTCCTAGGAAAATATACAGGCCTTCTTATGGCTTGGGATACATTTTCTAGTGAAAGTCCTTGTCATGGATTGAATTATGTTCCCCCCAAAATATGTGTCCACTTGGTTAGGCCATGATTCCTTGTATTGTGTGGTGACTGCAATTTTATGGTAAAGAGGATTAGGGTGGGATTGTATAACACCCTTATGAAGGTCACATCCCTGTTCCAATGTAAAGGGAGTTTCCCTAAGATGTGGCCTGCACCACCTTTTATCTTACAAGAGATAAAAGGAAAGGGAGGCAAGCAGGTAATTGGGGACCTCATACCACTCAGAAAGCATGCTGGGAGCAGAGCATGTCCTTCGGACCTGAGGTTCCGGCGCTGAGATGCTCCCCGAACAAGGGAAGGCTGATGACAAGGACCTTCCTCCAGAGCCGACACAGAAAGAAAGCCTTCCCCTGGAGCTGGTGCCCTCAATTCAGACTTCTAGCTTACTGGACTGGGAGAGAATAAATTTATCTTTGTTAAAGCCATCCACTGGTGGTATTTATGTTACAGCAGCACTAGATGACCAAGACAGTCCTATTCGTGGATTAAACACTGCCATATCTCAAATGACATAGACAGAGTTGAAGAAAATGTGCTGTGGAGACCTGTTAGATAACTCTAAGAATAACACCGGTGGTGCTGATGGTATTCATTCTGAAGATGAAAGTGGGAATGACCAAAAAACACAAATATTTAAAAATTAACATATATTACGTAGGATTTAAAACATGGATATGTACGTAAACTGGCCAACCCCACATCATAAGAGAATAGTTGAATATTTCGCTTATATCACTTAATCATTATATATTTGATTTGGCCAAAAACTTTTTTTTTTGGCATCTTATCATTAGGACACTGGAGTATTTCCCTGTATTGGGATGTCTTTTATTTGCACATACACTCTGCCCTCCAAAGTATCTGCAGGTTCTGCATCAGCTAATTCAACCAATCATGATGCAAAATATTCAGGGAACAAAAATGTTAACATTGTTGCTGATATGTACTATGTAGTTAGGCCATATGATCGTTGTGTCTCTACTGAACATGTACAGACCTTTTTCTTGTCATTATTCCCTAAACAATACAGTATAACAACTACTTACATAACATTTACATTGTATTAAGTATAATAAGGAATCTAGAGGTGATTTAAAATATAAACGAGGACGTGTGTAGGTTATATGCAAATAGTACCTCATTTTATATAATGGACGAGAGCCCCGCAGATTTTAGTATCCACCAAGGGTGGGGGCGAGGTCTGGAACCAATCCTCCATGGATACTGAGGGAGGGCTGTATATGCCTTTTGACAGTCTTGGAGAAAGAGCCAGACCTCATACTCCTTGCCTTGCCTCTGCCCCAGGATAACGTCTAACAACAAACAAAAACAACACAGCAAAGGAGAGCTTGTGTGTTAAGCATTTTATGTCCATTATGTCATTTAATTCTCACAACAACCTTACGAAGTAAGTACTATTATTATCACTATTTTGTAGGTAAGGAAACTAAAACATAAAGTAAATAACCTGGAGTAGTTTCCATCATTAGGAAATAAAGAGCTGAGACTCGAGCCCAGGTCTTTCTGACTGCAGAATCAAAGATACTCTCTACTGTGCCATAGCAGTTTATGCAATACAAGTTCTGGGAGAGCCCTGAAAATTTCAGCTAGGCTGAGCTGCTTTGAAAATCTGACCTTTAAGATTCAAATTCGTGAATCTATAAGGTTTTGGATTTTCCTGCAAATTTGGAATTAACAAAATATTCTATGGGTGTTAAAAATTTCCTTGACATTTAAAACAATGGCTCTTGTATCACAATGCTTTTTCACTCATAAACCTTCTTTAGTTATCCGTTTGAAATATAAATGCTAATAACCAACATGTTTTTCTAATAAAACAATGGGTATGAACCTTCAAGGACATATCAAGAATGCCTAGCCATCTGGAACTGATTCTTTTTGGTAGCAAATCCCTTTCTACGAAGATATATAATATGGATTAGGTCTTTCACATGCCAAATGCTACATCCTATGATAAAAAGTTACAATTTTCCAAATGGAATTGTGCCTGATAACTGGTGACCTTTGGCCTTAATTTATCAACAGATTATTCTCATTAACCAGTTCTCTTAATGATTCCCAGGCTGTTTCTTTTCAATGGAGGGAAAAGATTAATAAGACAAGTTAGCAAACTTCCCTTGCACTTCTAGTAAAAAACAAAACTCTCATTTTGGTTTTTGTGTAGCAATCTGTTGGTTGCTTCTGTAAATGAAAGAAAAACTGAGGGCTTTAAAAAAACAGACTTCTAACATTAATGAAACTGTAAGGAAAAGAAATCTTTAAGATTGGATTGCACACACTTTACTCGGAGATCTTGCAAATTTCAAACTAAATAATATGGAAAAATAAACATCAAATCTGAGCTCTAGAAAATCCTGTGTATCTGTGCAAACATAAATACAATGCTATTCTGGATAACATATTACTGTCTTTGGGGTCCTATTGTCATGAAATTTTACAGTGCACATTGCACTAATCTCCATAAACAAGATGTTATGCTTTTGATGCGGCTATCATTTAGCACATAATTATAAATCTCGGTTTATTAAAGTATTTAGACATAATTACCCTATTTTCAACCTCCTGAGACTATTTGGGGGTAGAGAAGGAGGGAGAAGAGCAAGTTTGCGCTTATTTTTAGGTGAAGGTCTCTATCGCTTGTTCGGAATTGATACTCATATCTTATGGGTGAATAGCACTTGTTTTCTGTGACTAACCATCAGCGGGGTTTCGTGATTGCATTTCATTATGCCTATGATAGCCAAAATTGTATGTTTTACATTAGTAAATACAACGTTGTTACGTTGTACATTAAGAATATGGGAGTATAAATTATATTGTTTGTTTTACTACAAAATCCCTGGGTAAGATACCATTTTTCGAGTTATTATCTCCATCGGAAGAGAAAGCAAATAATTAAGAAGAGAAACAATCTTCCAAGAGCCCATATCAGGAGGAATATAACAACTATGCTGGCTATCGATTTTTCACCACATCACACATTTTTGAATCTAGTGAATCATGAAGTGCTGGAAAGAGCCATGGGTGAACATTTAACTCCTGATATTGCCATAACTGTTCTAAGGCCTGACTTCTTCATCTATAACACAGGACGGCAGTGCCTCTATCATATGGCTGGTGTATAAACACAATGAGGCAGCTTAGGAAAGTGCCTATGGGCAATGCTTAGCACAGGATAAGCACTTAGTGTTGAATTTGATCATATGAAAAGTCAAGATTCGATAAGTTTAATTTACTAGATATAACCTACCAGTGTGCAAATATGGGTCTATGTCTCCCTGTTTGGGGGACCGGGAAGGGACTCACAGGAATGGATGCCAATGTCCCCTAAAGGAAGTTCATCATGTCAGGGAAGAAGTATATCATATCTGAACCTTTGTCCTTCCCATCGTTTATCTCCAAGATCTCCAAGAGAAAAGCCCTGTAATATTCTAGACCAGTCTCACTCTGCCACTGCCAGAATTACAGTCTAGGGGATTAGAGCCATCTGCAGCAAATCTCACAAGTGAAAGGTTTCACAGAAAGAAAGCTCTCTTCTGGAAAAACCTCTTTGTCCTACAGTCTGCTCTTCCCAAGCCCCACCTTCCATCTCAGATGTTGCCTGGCCCCTGTCAAGGAGATCCTGGGCAGCACCTGTTGAGGACACCACCGGAACACTGACTCCTCAGAGCTGAGCAGAGGACAGAGACAAAACACTGATTAGAATGGGAGGGAAAGGGGAAAAGGTGGTGTACCAGATTAACATGGCAATGCGAAGAAATCCTTATGCAAAGGTTAACTGAAGACTACCGCCAGTGTCGTTACGCGAATGCTAACGCTTCGGGTACTGAAAACGAGCGGTCCACAATACATTTGACAGAAATTTAGTTTTGCCCATGTGCCTTGAATGACAGTCATCTCCCAGTCTTATCTGGGGTTCCTCCCAAATCAGACACTAACAAGGACTTGAGCACAAGTTGTTTACCTAGGAGGTGATCCCAGGAAGCACAAGTGAAGGGGCGGGGGGTAGATGGGCCATAAAGGGAGAGAAGATAGTAAAGGGAGCCGCAATAAGCAGTTTACTATGGTAGAGTTAATCCCACTGGGGATCCTCTGAGGAATGGTGTAGAACACAACTCAGAAATGCCCCACCAAGGGCTGGGAAAGCAAGGTATTTTATCCACGTAGCTCATTTAGTCAGTGTTGCCTCTGGGGCAGCCTTCAATCCAGCACTTTCTAGGCTGCTCTGCTTTGGTATAGAAAACTCTTGTGGGAGCTAAAGAAAACCCTTGGGTCTAGAAGAAAGAGATGCGTCTGTTTGAAGTGGGACGTAGTCAAGGTACTCAAGGACTGTCTCCACAGATGCAGGTAAACACAGAGGAGGGCCGAGGGTATATATGTCTGCTGCACACTCTATTTCAAAATACTTGAAGCGATCTGATCATACATAGCCCTGTGATATAGTATGTGTATGTGTGTATATATGTACATCTATATATACACAAATGGGGCTCTGGTGCTACAGTAGTTAAGAGCTGTGACTGCGAACCAAAAGGTTGGCAGTTTGAAGCCACCAGCTGCTCCTTGGAAACCCTATGGGGCAGTTCTACTGTGTCCTATACGGTCGCTATGAGTCAGAACTGACTTGATGGCAACAGGTTTTTTTTAATGTATACAAATATGTGTATATATACATGTATGTTTTGTAGCTGAAAAACACAGTTAAATAATATAGGATAGGTCCATGAAATATACTTCTCCTCCCTCTTTGCCTAATTAATGCCTGCTCATCCTTCATACCTCCACTCAGTTGTCTCTTATTCAGGGGAACCTTTCCTGATCCTTGTAACTAGGTCCAATTTATCTTTTTCACGCATTCATAGAAAATGTCTTTCTATAAGAGTGCCACTAATTAGAGTTGTACTTTTATAACGAGTTGTGTGATAATATGATTAACAGTTTTCTCTTCCATGAGGCCCTAAGCTCCTTGAAATCAGGAATCAGTACCTATCCAAGGGCCTCACCCCCAGAATATACTAAACGAATATATTGTGAACGAATGACCCTTTTAAAAAGAACGTAACTCTTGGGAAGAAGGATCGGTAAGCAGTTATAGTACGATGTGTTAACTACAGTAATTGTAATTACAAATTTCTGTGGGAGCATAGAAGAAAGAGAGACAGTTACTGTCTGGTATGAAAAAGAGTAATATTAACATAGTAAATATTAGAGGGCAGTGTGATGTTGGAGCTGGGCAGAAGTAGCACAATCTAAGGTATCTAGGGGAACAGGGAGAAGAGTGTGTTTCGGAAGAAAGTAGAGAAGGCATTAACTATTCAGCAGTAGCCACATGAGTTTCATTATGCTTTTGTTTTGACCAATCCCACTAGATAGGAGGTAGTGTTGGAGAGGGAATTCACAGATGAGTCATGGATTAAAGGTCATTACTTCTTTATGAAGCAGGTATGGAGGAAGATATTCAAAAGGGGTCTATTCAGGATATACCTTTGGTCATAGCTTTTGAATGTCTTTTAAAAAAATGTTAAAACATGTTTTCAATACAATTCCACCTCTGAATTAAGGTCTTCGCTTCTCTGGTATAAACAAATGCCATATATATGGTATTTACTTATACCAAAGAAATTAAGAGATTTTTATATCCATATACACACACATACACACACCCACACCCACTCCTCACTTACTGACACGGTTAGATTCCAAAGACCAGTACATTATACAAAAATCAGTGTTATGTGAGAGTAGGGGCCCTGTTCCCTCTTCCGTCTTCCACGCTGGTGCCTCCTCCCAGCCCAATCTGAGTGATATGAACTGCCTGTGGCCCGTGGAGCCTTGCTGCTTCTCACAAACCTCGTCCTCTTCCTCTTCCTCTTTCTGCTCCTCTTCCTCTTCCTCCCCCTCTTGCCTAGGCTCCTCATTAATTGGAAAACTAGATTTCTTACTATTGTCGTAAATGTGAAATGTCAGATAATGAGATAAGTGAGAAGGAGGTGTGTGTATATATAAATTAGATACCATTTTAGGATTTCTGCCCTGTGCTTAATTTACCAAAATAATAATGATGCAAGAAAAAACAAAACAAAACAATATGGCTTCAGTAAGTGTGCTAGTCTTTATTAAATAGGCTAATGCTCAGGACTGGCAATTTTGAGGAGTTATTATCAGTCGAGCAAAGGACTTATCCACTCCCACTCCCACTGTTACTTTGGTGATTAGCACTGCAAGTTCGAACATGGATGGTGAACAAGGAGTCTGTCCTTGGACAGGGGACAGAACTAACACGGTTGCCTCATCTGGGGTCTAAAATGAAGAGTAGGGAAGAGGAGAGAGTAGGAGAAGGGAAGGAGACTATGCTATGTCAAGCTCACCCATGTCACCCACAGAGCACATTATCTAACATAACCCTCACTACCTCCCATTTCTGGGTGGTAAAAATTTTATAGCTAAGACCTACCACCAAGAAATGGTTGGATACTTTGAGTGTATAACACATAGTTTTTCTATCAAAACATCTGAAATGTATCTGTGTATAGATAAAAATAGCAAATTTGTCACGTAAAGATAGCTTTAAGACAACGCCCCAGAGTTCCTTCTTTCTACTAAATTGTCACCCTTAAGCACTGCTTATATGGAAACTCTACGGTCGGTCCTGCCAGGACCGGGTAGATAATGACCAAAGTCCCATGCTAGAAAGTGGCAGAGCTGAGGTTTGAATCCCGGTCTGTCTTGCTCCAAAGCTCATCTTCTTTGTCCATTGAATTTGGGTCCTTGACCTTAATCAGCAGCATACTTTACCAAGTATAACTGTTTATCTTTTTGCTCACACAGACATTTCTACAAACCTGAAGCATTTGTATCAACTACTGAGGATGATGGCACTGGGCTCAAAAACTAGTATTACTAGCACAGCATTTTAAATTATATAACGTGATTGCTGATAGGAAATATGTCCCTTTTTATAGACTTATGATGCCTGCTGTGTCATGCAATTAAAAAGTTCCAGAAGAGCATTCTCAGCATGTCAAATTCCTGAGACTGATTTATAGGATTACAGCTTTCCCCCTTTGTGATTCAATTAAAGCATTTTGCGTTGGGCTATTTTAGGGTTTAGACTCTGATCATAGTTTGGATGTTTAACTATTAGATTAGCATGTGATCTGAGTATAAATAAACTGAATTTTTTTGCAAAGGACCATAATTAAAGCTGCAGTCAAAATAGCATAAGAAACAGTAATCTAAGATCTATGTGACAGACATCTATGATAAAAGTGGGCAATACAAACACGCAAATGCTTACTAGAAACTATAGAAAGACAAGTATAAAACTGGAGAGCTGGTGATAAATGGCTTAGCTTTTAATCCAGGGTTTGTCTTCCTAACCAGGTCAATGATGTGAGGAGAGGGGAAAAAGTCTCTCTTACAAGGAACAAATTCTCTGAGATTTGAGCCCAGTTTGGTATTATCTGGAAAATTCTATTCATGATGTGCCAGCTAAAATCCCCTTAGGGAAAGCAATGTTTTCCCACAAATAACTGGACAATAGGTTCAGACATCTCAAAACGGGAAAAAGTGAATCACACGCATTAGCATTTGCGCTTGGGTGGTGGTTACATCAGGAGGAAGTGTATTTTATTTTGTTTTGATATTTAAGTTTTACTCTTGATATTTGATGGTGAGGAGAGTTAAACCAAAATTGAATGATGTCAACGGGGCATTAAAAAATAGCACCTACTCTCCATGAAGGGAAGAGGGCAAAGACAGTCAAGCATGAAGACCAGATAAATCTTTAAATGATGCAATAAAAGAATGATAACTCCGAGATGATATGTTTGCCATGGCCCATCGAGATGTCAAGTTTCCACCTGCGGAGATGGTAAGAGTCCCCTTAATAGAGAAATATAATTTTGAAAGAAGTGTTCCAGACCACTTCCAAGAGGCAACAGATGAGTGATCTACTGATAACATAAACTCGGCACTCTTCAATCTTTGAGGGTGCTATTAGGCTGAATGCATTTCTATCAGGGGAGAATACCGTCTCATTTCATGGCCTCATTTTCCCTCGCCTGGGCTATTGTAACAGCTGCACAACTGGTTTTCTGACTCCTTGTCTTGCCGCCTTCTTCAATCTATTCGTTCTGTCACCAGCATAAAATCTTCCAAAAACCCAAATCTTATGCCAGTTTCATGCTTGAAAACACTTCAAAGACTCTCCTTTATCTTCAGGATAAAGTCCAGGTAGATTATCACAGTATAAAATGCCCTCTGGCATCTCTCCAGCCCCCTCACTCATCCTTTTATGCTCCAACCACACTGAATTATTTGGAATTCTCTTCTTGGACCATGCTGCTTTTCTCCTCTATGTCTTAGTGTTTGAAGCCCTATTGGTCTAAAATAACCCTATTATCCTACCTAGGTGGCACCAAACTATTTTTCAGGAATTATCTCCTAATGACTTCTCTAACTCTCAGTGTTGTTATTTTTAATGGACCACCCCTCCCCCCATTTTGCCAGATTATATTCTAAATATCATAGAATTTATACTACTTCATTCAACTCACTGGTTCACATACCTGTTGGTTCATTCCCCCATATCCACATGGAATTCCATGAAGGTGGCATCATGTCTTATTTATCTTTGATATCTAATATTACTTGCCAGTGTTACAAATGCTCCACCCTACTTTATATGTTTTACTACAAAAAGCTGTAGGCAGTATTTATTAACATATTCAGCTGAGTTCAGCTAAGGGTGGGAAGTTTAACACCTTTTTACAGACTTGGGTGTTTCCTCTTTAGCTAGGCTTAGCTAAGAAGCTTAGTACTTACTGAAAGCTTTTTTTAATAGCAAAAATAGTACTTCTATTCCGTGTATCTAGAGAAACGATGCTACAGAGAGGTGGTACATATATGCGAAGGTGCTTTATACATGATGCAAGGAATTCTTTTTTTTTTTTTTTTTCACCATTTCAAAACTTTTTACTTACACGTTTAAGTGACGTTGACTATGCTCTTCCAATTGTGCTGCCATTCTCGCCCAAGATGAAGGCTTACAGGACAAAATAGCCTCCCATTTAACAGTTACTACAAATGTTGCCCTATAACAGTGGTCAACAATCTCACAATACTTCAACAGTATCCTTACTCAACTTGTGTTCCTTATCATCAGCTTCCTACTCCCCCTCTGACTTTTGGCCCTCGTCACCGGACTCCTGTACATCGTTAGTCTCATTTAGTTTTACTGGGCTGTCCACTCCCAGGCTGAACATCGACCCTCGAAGGTAACTTCACCTCTGAGCTGAAAGGGTGTCTGGGGGCCACACTCTTGGGGTTTCTCCAGTATCCTTTAGGCCGGTAAATCTGGTCTTTTTTTTTTTTTTTTTTTTTTGTGAGTTAGAATTATGCTCTACATCCTTCTCCAGCTCTGTCCAGAACCCTCTGTTGTGATCCTGGTCAGAGCAGTCAGCGGTGGTAGCCGGGCACCATCTAGCTGTACTGGACTCAGTCCGGTGGAGGCCTTGGTAGCTGTGGTCCATTAGTCCTTTGGACTAATCTTTTCGTTGTATCCTGTTCTCTTCATTCTCCCTTGCTCCCGAAGGGATGAGACCAGTGTAGTATCTTAGATGGCCGCTCACAGGCTTTTAAGACCCCAGACACTACTCACCAAGGTAGAATGTAGAGCATTATCTTTATAAGTAGTGTCATGCCAACTGAGCTAGATGTTCCCCGAGACCATGGTCCCCAGAGCCCTCCGTCCAACAGCTCAGACCCTCGGGGAGTTTGGATGTGTCCATAGGGCCTCCATGACCTTTCCTTGTGTAGGTTGTGTTAGTTTCCCTGATGCAAGGAATTCTTAACGTGGGAAAGGAAGGCTCAACTGTGGCTAAGTCAACAATGAGATACTAAGCAGCAATTCAAATGGATAGGCTAAATCTTTATCTGTCACCATAGATAGGTCTGAAAAAATGCTGAATAACATAAGCAAGTGGTAGAATTATAACTTTTTCTATATACATAGCTTTGCATTTATATAAATTCCAAAAATAACAATAATTTATAGCATTAATGAATATTGATCTAGCTAGAATTAATGAGAAAAAATTATTGGTAGGATATACACTGAATTATTATGGTTGCCTGTGGTTAAGGGGGAAAGCAAATGAGATTGGGAGAAGAAGAAAGGACTTCTGTTTCAACTTCATTTTACTTAATTTACTTAATTTAATTTACTTAATTTACTTCATTTTACTTAAAATAAGATGATAGAGGGGGAAGAAAAGTTGACTACTGATTGTTGTCATTTCCACTTTTCCAGATGGGGTCCTTATTGTTGTGGTTTTATTGTTAATGTTACTTTTTTTACCTGGGAGAAACCACTTGGGTCCTAACTACTCTTCTGTCTCATGTCATCCATAGTATAATGTTGGTAGGGTACTTTGGCCTGCTAGGAGCATACCATTTGATCCCTACTGACTCTGAGTCAGTGGCCCTGGGTGGTGTAAACAGTTTGCACTTGTCTACTAACTGAAGGTTGTTTGCTTGAACTCACCCAGCGGTGCTGGGAAAGAAAGGCTTGGTGATCTGCTTCTGTAAAAATTGTTGTTGTTGTTGGATGTCACATAGTGACTCCATGTGTTACAGAGCAGAATTGGCCCACAGGGTTTTCTAGGCTGTAGTCTTTAACGAAGGAACACTAGTGGCACAGTGTTTAAGTGCTCAGCTGTTAACTGAAAGGTTGGCAGTCCAAACCCACTACCCGCCCCACAGGAGAAAAGATGTGACAGTCTGCTTCCGTAAAGATTATAGCCTTAGAAACCCCACAGGGCAGTTCTACTCTGTCCTATAGGGTCAGTATGAGTTGGAATCGACTCAGTGGCAATGGGTTTGGTTTTTTGGTTTAATCTTTAAGGAAGTAGATCACCAAGTCTTTCTTCCGCAGAGCTACTGGGTGGGTTTGAACCTCCAACCTTTCGGTTAGCAGAGGAGTACTTAACTGTTGCACCACCAGGGCTCCTTCTATAAAGATTACAGCCAAGAAAACACTCTGGAGCAGTTCTACTCTGTAACACATGGAGTCTCCATGAGTTGGAATAGACTCAATGACAACAGGTTTGGTGTTTGGTTTTGTCTCTCAGCTGATGCCCCTACAGCTTTTCTAACTAGGTCCCAGACTGCAAGAATACCCACTACATATTACCCCTGGGACATACACTGCACTTTCCACTCTCCATGTTCATATGTTCTCTATAGTGTTCTGACTATCAAATACAACCTGTTCTTCAAGGTTTGGTATAATCAAAACCACTTGCCTCACATTTGTATTACAGCAAGCACGAAGGTTCACAAAGCATTTGCTATATGTTCCCTTGTATCATTCTAATATATTGTGTGCCATTTTGTTTAACTGTTTATAATTTGAATCATTATGATAACTCAATATAGAAGGAATTTTTTAACACAGAACATTATGATCATAGGAAATTAAAAAATAAAAATCACTAAAGTATTTTTGCAGCAGAGAAGTATGAGAATGTGATCAATAAAATTCAAAGTATAAAATATATGAGGATTCAATTCTGTAAGAAAAGTGGAATGCAAACACAAGTTCAAGGAGGATAAGGAGAGTTGAAAAATTTACAGATGCTAAAGGAGAGCTTATTCATGTATTTTTATTAATGGCTGGTGGTGGAAATGAAGTCACTGTGATATTTTGATTCCATGGAACACGTTTAAAAAGAGTTATATAACAGTTTTGTTCTTGAAATGTCAACATTTACAATTCACTAGCAATTATATCCTTTGCAACATTTTTAAACTCACGATGAGGCACACCTTTCCTGACTTTAAACCACGCCATATCCCCTAGTTCTGTATGAACGACTGCCTCTTGGTCTAAGCACAGGTTCCTCAAGAGCACAATTAAGTGTTCTAGAATTCCCATTCTTTGCAATGTTATCCATAATTTGTTATGATCCACATAGTCAAATGCCTTTGCATAATCAATAAAACACAGGTAAAAATCTTTCTGGTATTCTATGCTTTTACCTAGGATCCATCTGACATCAGCAACGATATCCCTTGTTCCACATTCTCTTCTGAATCCAGCTTGAATTTCTGGCAGTTTGTTGATGTACTGCTACAACCGCTTTTGAATAATAATTAACAAAATTTTACTTGTGCGTGATATTAATGATATTGTTCGATAATTTCCCCATTCTGTTGGATCAGCTTTCTTTGGAATGGGTACAAATATGGATCTCTTCCAGTTGGCTGACCAGGTAGCCGTCTTCCACATTCTTGGCATAGATGAGTGGGCACTTCCAGCACTACATCTGTTTGCTGAAACATCTCAATTGGTATTTCATCAATTCCTGAAGTCTTGTTTTTCACCCATGTTTTCAGAGCAGCTTGGACCTCTTCTTTCAGTACCATCAGTTCTTAATCATATGCTACCTCTTGAAATGGTCGAATACCGACCAGTTCTTTTTGGTAGTGACTCCACGTATTCCCTCCATCTTCTTTTGATGCTTCCTGTGTCGTCAATATTTTCCCTGAAGAATCCTTCAATATTGCAACTCAAGGCTTGAATTCTTCAGTTCTTTCAGCTTGAGAAATGCTGAGCGAGTTATTCCCTTTTGGTTTTCTATCTCCAGGTCTTTGGACATTTCATTATGATACTTTACTCTGTCTTTTCGAGCCGCCCTTTAAATCTTCTGTTCATCATTTCTTCTGTTTGCTTTAGCTACTCTACATTGAAAAGCAAGTTTCAGAGTCTCTTCTACTATCCATTTTGGTCTTTTCTTTCTTTCATGTCTATTTAATTACTTCTTGCTTTCTTCATGTATGATGTCCTTGAAGTCATTCCACAACTCGTCTGGTATTCAGTCATTCCTGTTCAATGCGTCAAATCTATTCTTAAGATAGTCTCTAAATTCAGGTGATATATACTCAAGGTTGTACTTTGGCATTCAAGGACTTGTTCTAATTTTCATCAATTCCAACTTGAATTTGCATATGAGCAATTGGTGGTCTGTTCTGCAGTCAGCTCTTGCCTTGTTCTGACCAAAGATATGGAGCTTTTCCATCCTATCTTTTCACAGATGTAGTCGATTTGACTCCTGTGTATTCCATCTAGTGAGGTCCACATGTATAGTTGCTGTTCATGTTGTTGAAAAAAGGTATTTGCAATGAAGAAATTATTGGTCTTGCAAGATTCTATCATGCGATCTCCAGCATCGTTTCTATCACCAAAGTCATATTTTCCAACTACCAGTCCTTTGTTTCCAACTTTTGCAGTCCAATAGCCAGTAATTATCAGTTCATCTTGATTGCATGTTTGATCAATTTCAGACTGCAGAAGTTGGTAAAAATCTTCAATTTCATCATCTTTGGCCTTAGTGGTTGGTGTGTAAATTTGAATAATAGTCATATTAACTAGTTTTCCTTGTAGACACATAGATATTATCCTATTACTGGAAGTGTTGTACTTCAGGATAGATTTAAAATATTCTTTTTGACAATGAATGCAACACCATTCCTCTTCAATTTGTCATTCCCAGCACAGTAGGCCATATGATTATCTAATTCAAAATGCCAACACTGGTTCATTTCAACTCACTAATGTCTAGGATATTGATGTTTATGCATTTATTTAATTTTTGACAGTTTTCAATTTTTCTAGAGTCATACTTCGTACATTCCACGTTGTGATTATTAATGGATGTTTGCAGCTGTTCTCATTTTGAGTCGTGCCACATCAGCAAATGAAGGTCTCAAAAGCTTTACTACATCCACATCATTAAGGTCGACTCTCCTTTGAGGAGGCAGCTCATCCCCAGTGGTATTTTGAGTACCTTCTAACCTGAGGGGCTCATCTTCCAGCAGTATATCAGACAATGTTCCCCTGCTATTCATAAGGTTTTCACTAGGTAATTTTTATCAGAAGTAGACCACCAGGTCCTTCTTTGTAGTCTGTCTCTGTTTGGAAGCTCAGATGAAACCTGTCCACCATGGGCGGCCCTGCTGGTATTTACATAGTGGTGGTATAGCTTCCAGCATCACAGCAACATGCAAGCCCCCACAGTATGATAAACCGACCGACATGTGGGGGCCTAAAGGTAGTAGGTATCTATATTTTCCAAGGATAGCTATTCTACATCTATGATGTATATATCATACCAAGACATGTAGGGTATCTTCTATCTCCTGTTCTCTAGACCTTCTATCGCTGTTCCTAGATCTTAACAACATGATACATTTCAATATAATGGAGACAAGGTTCTCCTGGGGGTGATGAGAAAGTCAAGACCTCAGTGCATTAGGGTTGTGATAGAAAGGAAGATAACTGATGTATCATTCAGTCAGGATTTTAAAAGTATCCTGCTGGTTTGGCTGGGTGTGAATGAACTTGAAATTGGGGGAAAATTCATTTGCCATATCGATAATTTTATATTAAGTGCCAGGGGCTTTGTTAATCTGTTCCATTAAGAGGATCATATACGGAACACCCATTTCAGCCGGAGTCACCACCTGATTAAGTTTTCCAGAATCCTATCATTTTTAAGAACTGTCAATCATATGCACTGACAAAACTCAGGAAATAAATGGGAATGCATTTAGAATTGGCACTTTCGGATTTTTCAGAATTTCAGGAACTTTTAAAAGTTCAACTAAGGACAGAATATTTATTTTGATTTATTATTTTAGGAAGGACGGAAACTCCAATGTCTTCAATTTGCCTTTACTGTTACATTAACCTCTATGTGAAGTTCGTGGAGCCAGGTTTCTGCCAGTTGCTGAGGCTCTTTCCTGTCCACTGTACACACAGAAACTGAGGAAGTAACCAGCAGGAGTGCCTGGAGTTCCTCTGGGTCTACCATACATGAGTGCAGGTCAGAATTTCATTTATCACCAAGTTCCTCTAAACTGCCATTCAGACTGATAACATGGCATTTTGAATCTGATAATTAGTGTTTTACCATTGCTAAGATTTAAAATACAAAAGCTTAGAGCATTCCCTTTCTTAGTGAAGAGTTAGCTGAGTAAACAGCAATAGGCATTTCTGGGAAGTACAAGCCAGAAGGCTCCTTAGAAGTGAGGATAGCATGATTTCATCTCACATACTTTGGACGTGTTATCGGGAGGGACCAGTCCCTGGAGAAGGACATCATGCTTGTTAAGGTAGAGGGTCAGCAAAAAAGAGAAGACCCTCAACGAGATGGATTGACACAGTGGCTACAATGGGCTCAAACACAGCAACGATTGTGAGGATGGCATAGGACCAGGCAGTATTTTGTTCTGTTTTACACAGGGTTGCTATGAGTCGGAAGTGACACTGAGCACCTAACAACAACAACAGTAGGGTCTTACAGTCTTCATATGGATGGTTTCTGACTAAGCTGCTTAACTGGCACTTATGTAGAAAATAAGCAGGAAACTTGACTCAGCAAACTCCTCTTCTCCCTGTCTTTATTTGATCTCATTTTCATCCCATTTTCAAGAAATTCTCTACCAGTTTTGGCTTGACAGAGCCCATCCTGGCTTTCCAGCACAGTGATGAATGTATTCTTATTTATGTATTTCTTCTGTTATTTCAGTGTAAAATTGTTCAGGAGAAGTGATAATATGCTGTGCACCTGTCAGCCATCTTAAATTAGATAACAAGAAGACAAGCATTTTAAACCTTGCCTAGTTGCTAAGGAATTACATCATATTTCATATATGCGACCCGGTTGATTGATCTTTTTCCCTATTTTGAAGACGTCAAGGGCAAGAATACTAATCCTAAGCACCTTTCACCTAAACAACAATAGATTAGAATCATCTGTAAAGGATCTAATTGTAACAGTTAAGACTATTACTGTCAACTCAGGGATCTCTGCTGAAGACAACTCCTTGTAATTACTTGTAACTAGAAACCAGGGAACAATTACCTGGCTACAGAGGCCCACATCCAGGACGAAGGTAATGGGTATGTGGGTGTGTGTGAGTTTCGAAAAAGGCTATGTGATGTGCAAGACAGAGTCAGATGTTAAGTGACAGGTGATGCTGAAATAATATCTGAGGCATATTTATGTTTTCAAAAATCCTTTTCATAACGGAGGGACAGTTAAGTCGTATAAGGGGGTTTCTAAAAGAGATGAACAGAGTAAACAGTTTATTTCAGAGAGATCATTGTCATAACTGGCTGCGTCGAGGATGTTATTTTTGGGCACAACACATGAAACAAAATGGCAACTGAGAATACTGTAATATGTCAAGACCTCTTGCAGTCCTAGACTAGGGCAGTATTAGTAATGAAGGAGTGGAGGAGATGGATTTGAGTAGTATTCAAGAAATTGGCTGCTTTGTGTGTTTGACCATGAGATACAGAAGAGGGAGTGGCAAGGAAAATTCCCATATTTCTATTTTTGGTGCTTAGACTTATGGTGGAGCCCTGGCGGTGCAGTGGTTAAGAACACGGCTGCTAACCAAAAGGTCAGCAGTTTGAATCTACCAGCCACTCCTTGGAAATCCTATGGGGCAGCTCTACTCTGTCCTATAGGGTTGCTATGAGTTGGAATCTACTCAAAGGCAATGGGTTTGGTTCGGTTTAGACTTATGGTGACGCTATTATATGGGATAAAGAATGTAAGAATATATACCTATTTTGAGATAATATGATGGATTCATTTTGAACATGATGAGTTTAAAGAGCTTGTGGGACTTCAGTGTGAAGGTTTCCAACTGTCAGTGTAATGAATTTGAGTGCCCTGGAGAACAGATGCAAGGATCCCTGGTGGTGTAGTGGTTAAGCGCTCAGCTGCTAACCAAAAGGTCAGCAATTTGAACCTACCAGCCACTCCATGAGAGAAAGATGTGGCAGGCTGCTTCCATAAAGATTACACCCATGGAAATCCTAGGGTCCTTCTGAGTTGGAATCAAATAGATAGCAACAGGTCTTTTGGTTGTGGAGAAGAGATAGCATCCTGAACTCAAGAGTAATGTTGTTGTTAGGTGCCATCAAGTCAGTTTTCATAGTGATCCTATGTACAAAAGAACACAACACTGTCCAGTCCTGCGCCATCCTCACAATCGATGCTACGTTTGAGCCCACTGTTGCAGCCACTGTGTCAATCCATCTTGTTGAGGGTCTTCCTCTTTTTGACTGACCTACTACTTTATCAAGCATGATGTCCTTCTCCAAGGACTGATCCCTCCTGATAATATGTTCAAAGTATGTGAGAAAAAGTCTCACTATTCTCTCTTCCAAGGGGAACTTTGGCTGTACTTCTTCCAAGACAGATTTGTTCTTCTGGCAGTCCATAATATAATCAATATTCTTCACCAACACCATAATTCTAAGGCATCAGTTCTTCCTAGGTCTTCCTCATTCACTGTCCAGCTTTCACATGCATATGAGGTGACTGAAAATACCATGGCTTGGGTCAGGCACACACACCTTAGTCCTCAAAGTGACATCTTTGCTTTTCAACACTTTAAAAAGGTCTTTTGCAGCTGATTTGCCCAATGCAATGTGTTGTTTGATTTGACTGCTGCTTCCATGGCGTTGATTGTGGATTCAAGTAAAACGAAATTCTTGATAATGTCAATATTTTCTCCATTTATCATGATGTAGCTTATTGGTGCAGTTGTGGGGATTTTTGTTTTCTTTATCTGAGGTGTAATCCATACTGAAAGCTGTAGTCTTTGATCTTCATCAGTAAGTGCATCAAGCCTTCTTTGCTTTTGGCAAGCAAAACTGTATCATCTGCATACTGCAGGTTGTTAATAAGTCTTCCTCCAATCCTGATGCCATGTTCTTTATATAGTCAGAAGTAATAGCTCCTCTTTATCCTGCATCATATTTTCATTTCTAGTGATACATTTTAAGAAGGAGTTCAATGTAATTCATTTCAGCAAATGAGTGTCCACAAGATAAATTAGGTGCTGGGGATATGGCAGAGAGTAAGACTGGTCCCTGGCCCTATGGAGTTTCCAGTCAATCATACATGTGATAAACACTATAAAGAGGTAAGCAGAGGCTTTCAGAGGACATAGAAAGGCGATTTAACCTAGGCTAGGAAGTTAAGAAAGCTCTCCTTGAAGAAATGAATGTAACTTAAGCTGACATATTAAAGATGATAAAGAATTAGCCAGAAAAAGGAAGAAGGGATTTCAATTGGGGATTCAAGAAGTCTAATATGATTTAAATGTAGAGGATAAGAAGAAAAGTGATAAAGAAGCTATTCTGAGAGCCATGATAAGCCACGGACAAGTAATAAATACAAGAATGACATAATAATATTAGTACTATATTTTTTTTAATTCTCTGTATGCAGTGCAGAAAGGTTTTTAGTAGGAAGAGTAGGTATATGGAGTTGGTAGAGAGACTATTTATCCATTCATTATGCTTCTCATTTGTTCATTCATTCAGTATGTAATTAAGATGAGCCTACTATATATGCACCAGTGATAAAGGCTAAGTAAATGGCAGAGAATTAGACAGAAATCGTCATTTCCCTCATGAAATTTGTAGTCTGGGGACCTTTCCAGTATTCTAGGCAAGGAATAAAAATGTCAGTGGAGATGGACAAAGTAGAGATTTCAGTAGATACTTATGACGCAGACTGAGCAAAGAGTCTGGAGTAAACCCTAGTAAAATGCCAACACCCATGATGGGAGGAGGGGAGTAAAGAAAGAGGAACAGCAAGAACACTGAAGGCAACCAAAGAGGCAAGATAAAAACCAGGAGTGTCGTGTGATGAAAGCCAAGGAAGGGGATGAGAAGGAAGGAGTGGTTAACAGAGTCACTGCTGCTGGTAGGTCTAGTAAGAGAAGGCACTAAAAACAAAGAAACAAAAACACATACTGTATTGGGGATCACAACATGAATTCAGCAGTGGCTTGGAAAACAGAAATATAATGAAGTGCTAAAGTCAGAAACTAGACTGGAAATATTTTAGTGTGAAAAGCTAGAGATTGAGGATGAATAATTTGTTCAAGAAGCTTTAATGTGAATGGGGAGGAAGAGCTAGGGTAATGGCTGGAAGAAGATAGGGAGCCAAGGGAGGCCTTTTGTTTTTGTTTTCTAAGATAGAAAATTTGAGAACGTTTAATTGCTGATGGGCTACATAAGTCAGGTAGGGAATGTTAAGATACAGGAGGTAGGGGGAAAAAAGTTGTCATCAAGTCAACTCCAACTCGTAGTGGCCCTATTAAAAAAAAAAAACCAAACCCGTTGCCATCAAGTCGATTCCAACTCATAGCAACCATATACGACAGAGTAGAACTGCCCCATAGGGTTTCCAAGGAGTGCCTGGGCGATTCGAATTGCCATATTTTTGGTTAGCAGCCATAGCACTTAACCACTACATCACCAGGGTTTCCAGCAACCCTACAGGACTGTGTAGAACTGTCCCATAGGGTTTCCAAGGCTGTAATCTTTATGGAAGCATATTGCCACATCTTTCTCCTGCTGAGTGGCTACCTTTTGGTTAGCAGCTGAGCACTTAACCACTGTGCCACCAGGGCTCCTTAAAGGAGGTAGAATGGGTACTGTATTACATAAGTCTCCTGAAAAAGTAAAAGGATATGGGATACAGATCATAGTTGGAGGAATTAATCTTAGAAAGAAGAAAGGGTACATTTTCCATTTAAAAGAAGGAAAAATAAGAGGGTCGAGTAGATGCTGGTAGGGTTTGTGGTGAGAAGAAAAGCTTCTTTCTGATGGTTTCTACATTTGCTGTCAACTAAGAGAGCTATTTCCCAAATGGAAATCACTGGAAAGTGATATTCATGGTGAGAACTTTGCCTCATATAAGAAATGATTAAAGGAATTGTGCATTTGGGGTACAAAGCTAATATATGAATTTTTAAAACGATTATGTCAAAGAGGAGAAATCAGCTGAAGAAATAAAGACTTCCTTGGTTTGCTTCAATGATCAGGGCTGGGTAAATTCTGGAAAGAATTCTAAAGCATCTGAGTGATAAACTCCTAGGGACATGACCATCTTTACTAGGTGGCATAAATTAATCAAGAATTGGTTCAAACTCCTCTGACCAGGATCACAACAGAGGGTTCTGGGCAGAGCTGGAGTAGGATGTAGAGCGTAATTTTAACTCCCAAAAAAAAAAAAAAAAAAAAGAAGACCAGACATACTGGCCTAAAGAATACTAGAGAAACCTCGAGAGTGTGGCCCCCAGACACCCTTTCAGCTCAGAGGGGAAGTTACCTTCAAGGTTCGATGTTAAGCCTGGGAATGGACACCCCAGTAAAACTAAATGGGACTAACGATGTACAGGAGTCCGGTGACAAGGGCCAGAAGGCAGAGGGAGAGTAGGAAACTGATGATAAGGAACACAAATTGAATAAGGACACTGTCGATGTATTGTGAGATTGTTGACCACTGCTATAGGGCAACATTTGTAGTAACTATTAAATGGGAGGCTGTTTTGTCCTGTAAGCCTTCATCTTGGGCGAGAATGGCAGCACAATTGGAAGAGCATAGTCAATATCACTTAAATGTGTAAGTAAAAAGTTTTGAAATGGTGTTTAAATAAAATAAAAATAAATAAATAAATAAATAAACAAATGAGACTAAAGAGGTACAATAGTCCACTGACAAGGTCCAGAAGACAGAAGGGGACAAGGAAGCCCCCTGGTGATAGGGAACACAAGGTGGAGTAAGGATATTCTTGATGTGCTGTGAGATTGTCAACCATTGTCATAGGGCAACATGTGTAGTAACTGTTAAATGAAAAACTATTTTGTTCTGTAAGCCTTCATCTTAAGTGAGAATAACAGCACAGTTGGAAGAGCGTAGTCAATGTCACTGAACTGTGAATGTAGAAAATTTTGAAACGGTGTATCTTTGGCCATCTGTAATTTTCATCAAAAAAAAAGGTTGAGAATTTAGAGGCTTAATACGTTGTGGGGTTGTTAACCAATGTCAAAAAAAACAACATGTGTACTACTATTTCATGAGAAACTATTTGCTCTGTAAGCTTTCACCTGAAGTACAATAAAATATATATATAAAAAAAAAAAAAAAAAAAGAATTGGTTCAATTCTCTTCAGGACCTTTTGAAAGTTCTAGTAAATTAATGTAGTAGTAAATCAATGTCACAGACACAATAAAGCTACATTAAAAACAAACAAACAAACACACTGCTGTAGAGTCGATTCTGACTCATCCAAAAATCAAACCCTCTCATGAAGGGTTAAGACAGTACACAATACTGGGGAAGCCAGCACAACTTGTACAAGGAAAGGTCATGGAAGCTCCATAGGTACATCCAAACTCCCTGAGGAAGTGAATTGCTGGGCAGAGGGCTGTGGGGACCATGGTCTCAGGGAATATCTAGCTCAATTGGCATAACATAGTTTTTAAAGACAATGTTCTACATTCTACCTTGGTGAGTAGTATCTGGGGTCTTAAAAGCCTGTGAGCAGCCATCTAAGATACTCCACTGATCTCACCCCTTCAGGAGCAAGGGAGAATGAAGAGAACAGGATACAAGGAAAAGATCAGTCCAAAGAACTAATGGACCACGGCTACCATGGCCTCCACCAGACTGAGTGCAGTACAGCTAGATGGTGCCTGGCTACCACCACCGACTGCTCTGACCAGGATCACGACAGAAGGTCCTGAACAGAGCTGGAAAAGGATATAGAACAAAATTCTAACTCACAAAGAAAGACCAGACTTACTGGCCTGACAGACTGGAGAAACCCTGAGAGTATGGCCCCCAGACACCCTTTTAACTTAGTGATGCAGTCACTCCCAAAGTTCACCGTTCAGCTGGGGATTGGACAGCTTCATAACACAAAACGGGACTAATGAGGCACAGCAGTCCAGGGACAAGGACTAGTAGGCAGAAGGGGATAAGAAAGCTGGTGATAGGGAACCCAAGGTTGAGAAGGGACAGTGCTGACATGTCGTGGGGTTGTTAACCATTGTCACAGGGCAATATGTGTACTAACTGTTTAATGTGAAACTATTTGTTCTGCAAACCTTCATCTAAGGTACAAAATAAATAAATAAATAAATAAAAGAATTATCTATGTGAGATCAAATTGACAACAGCAACTCAAAAGGTCTGATGGGGAGCCTAGGGGCCAGTGAGTTGAAGATAATGGTGATGGAATAATTTGGAAAAGGATAGTGAGAGTAGCAGCACAACTGGAAGAATATAACTGATATCACTGAACTGTACGTGTAGAAAGTTTTGAAATGGTGTAACTTTGGCTATGTATATTTTCACCAAAAAAAAAAAAAGGTCCTCCAAGGTCAAGAAGGGAGAGTGTTGACATGTCGTGGGGTTGTTAACCAATATCATAAAACAGTATGTGTACTGACTGTTTAATAAGACACTATTTGTTCTGTAAACCTTCATCTAAAGTATAATAAAATAAATTAAAAATTAAAAAAAAAAACAAAAATCAAACCCATTGCTACTGAGTTGATCTCAACTCATATAACCCTGTGAGGACTGAGCAGAACTGTCCTAGAGGGTAACCAAGGCTGTAAATCTTTATGGAAAAAGACTGTCACATCTTTCTCCCATGGAATGGCCGGTGAGTTCAAACTGCCGACCTTTCCGTTAGCAGTCGAACGCTTTAACCGCTGTGCCACCAGGGCTCCTTTTCGACCCATAGCAACCCGATATATTAGGGAAGTAATATTTACTGAGCACGAATTAGGTGCCAAGTACTGTATTAGGCACCATCGTCTTACTTAGGGATACATTTTGCATTGCCAAGGACTTTGGATTAGATGTCCTCCAAATTTCCTTCCACATTTTAGATTTTGATTTTCTAGTTACCAGTAAGACTACAGGTTCTTCACCCAAATGTATTTTAAAATTGTCCTAAGAAACTTGCCATTAACTAATTAATCATTATTGTTAGAACACAGGTTCACCTGAGAAAACCGTGCTGCCTACACACTTGTCTAGAGTATGCATTTCTTTTTAATAAAAAGTTTAATAGTTCCAGGCTTCAAGTTAAGGGATAACAAATATGTGATTAGGTTGCTACATTGATTCTTAGGTCCTCACTGAGTACTTATGATTCTTCTATTTTTATTTTTAATAGGACTCACATTTAAATTGCCTTGTTTTAAAGCTCTAAAGCATAGTTCCTTCTATGTTTGAAATTTCTGTTCAAGATCAAAATTTCAAAGCCAATTCCAATTTACACACCCACAATGACATAGAGACACAGAGGAGATGAAAGAGCTGGAGGGAAGGCAACTTGTATTACTTGGTGTTATAGACTGAATTGTGCACCCCCCACGACGTTTGTCAACTTGGCTAGGCTATGTTTCCCAATATTGTGTGGCTGTCCTCCATTTTGTGATCTAATTATCTTGTGTTGTAAATCCTAACCTCTGTGATGTTAATGAGGCAGGATTAGAGGCAATTATGTTAATGAGGAGAAGCCCTGATTGCACAGTGGTTAAGAGCTCAAGCTGCTAACCAAAAAGTCAACAGTTCAAATCCACCAGCCACTCCTTGGAATTCCTACTGGGCAGTCCCACTCTGTCCTATAGGGTTGCTATGAGTCAGAATCGACTGGATGGCAATGGGTTTGGTACGTTAATGAGGACAAGATCTACAGAATTAGATTGTACCTTGAGTCAATCTATTTTGAGATATAAAAGGCAGAAGCAAGCAGAGAGTAGGGGGACCTCCTACAACTAAGAAAGAAGAGCCAGAAGCAGAGTGTATTCTTTGAATCCAGGGTCTCTGCGCCTGAGAAACTTCTAAACTCAGGAGAAGACTCATGACAAGGGCATCCCCAGAGCCGACAGATAATGACTTCCCCTGGACCTGGAGCCCTGAATTCAGACTTCTAGCCTCCTAGACTGTGACAGAATAAAGTCCTGTTTGTTAAAACCATCCGCTTGAGGTATTTCTGTTACAGCAGCACTAGATAACTAAGACACTTGGCTAAACTATTAACAGACCAGCAATTGAGAAAATGTATATATAAAATATTATATATTCATTGTCAAAAATAACATTTCAAGATCTACCTTTAAGTACAACACTGTCAGTGATAGGATAATATCCATATGCTGATATATTAGGGAAGACCAATTAATATGACTATTATTAAATTTATATACCAATGACTAAGGCCAAAGATGATGAAACCGAAGATTTTTATCAACTTGTGCAGCCTGAAACTGATCCAACGTGCAATCAGGTGCACTGACAATTACTGGTGATAGGAATGCAAAAGTTGGAAGAAAAGAAGATGGAACAGAAGTTGGAAAATATGGCCTTGGTGACAGAAATGATGCTGGAGATTGCATGATAGAATTTTGCGAGACCAAGGACTTCTTCGTTCCAAATACCTTTTTTCACCAACATAAATGGTGAGTATACACATGCTTAACCAGATGGAATATACAGGAATCAAATTACTACATCTGAGGAAACAGCCAATGGAAAACCTCAATATCGTCAGTCAGAACAAGGCCAGGGACCAACTGTGGAAGAGACCATCAATTGCTCAAATGCAAGTTCAAGATGAAGCTGAAGAAAATTAGGACAAGCCCACGAGAGCAAAGGATTACCTTGAGTATATTCCACGTGAATTTAGGAACCACCTCAAAAACAGATTTGACTCACTGGACATTAATAATCTAAGATCAGAGGAGTTGTGGAATGATATCAAGGATGTCAGACATGAAGAAAGCAAGAGATCATTCAAAAGACAGAAGAGACCAAAATGGATTCAGAAGACACTCTAAAACTTGCTCTGGAACGTAGAGTAGCCAAAGCGAAAGGAAGAAATGATGAAGTAAAAGAGCTGAAAAGAATATTTCAAACAGCAGCTCGAAAACATAAGGTAAAGCATTATAATGAAATGTGCAAAGACCTAGAGATAGAAAACCAAAAGGGAAGAACAAGCTCAGCATTTCTCAAGCTGAAAGAATTGAAGAAAAAATTCAAGCCTTGAGTTGCAATATTGAGGATTCTATGGGGAAAATATTAAAGACAAAGGAAGCATCAAAAGCAGGTGGAAGGAATACTCAGTCACTGTACCAAAAAGAACTGGTTGACGTTCAACCATTTCAGGAGGTATCACATGATCAAGAACTAATGGTAATGAAAGAAGAAGTCCAAGCTGCATTGAAGGTATTGGTGAAAAACAAGGCTCCAGGAACTGATGGAATACTGTCGTGGATTGAATTATGTCCCCCAAAAAATGTGTGTATCAATTTGGCCAGGCCATGATTCCTGGTATTCTGTGGTTTTCTTATAAATTGTTAAATCCTGCCTCTATGATGTTAATGAGGGAGGACAGGCGGCAGTTGTGTTAGTAAGGCAGGACTCAGTCTACAAGATTGGATTGTGTCCTGAGGCAATGTCTTGAGATATAAAAGACAGAAGTGAGCAGTGAGACAGGGGGACCTCATACCATCAAGAAAGCAGTGCCAGGAGCAGAGCGCATCCTTTGGACCGGGGTCCCTGCGCAGAGAAGCTCCTAGTCCGGGGGAACACCAAAGAGAAGAAGGCCGACAGAGAGAAAAAGCCTTCCCCTGGAGCTGATGGCCTGAATTTGGACTTTTATCCTACTTTGACTATGAGGAAATAAACTTCTCTTCATTAAAACCATCCACTTGTGGTATTTGTTATAGCAGCACTAGATGACTAAGACAAACACCAACTGAGATGTTTCAATAAACAGATGCAGTGCAGTAAGAGCTCACTCATCTATGCCAAGAAATTTGGAAGACAGCTACCTGGCCAACTGACTGGAAAAGATCCATATCTGTGCCCATTCCAAAGAAAGCTGATCCAACAGAATGTCAAAATTATTAAACAATGTCACTGATATCACACGTAAATAAAACGTTTCTGAAGATCATTCAAAAATGGTTGCAGCAGTACATTGACAGGGAATTGCCAGAAATTCAAGCCAGATTTAGAAGAGGACATGGAATTAGGGATATCATTGCTGATGTCAGATGGATCTTGACTAAAAACAGAAAATGCCAGAAACATGTTTACCTATGTTTTATTGACTATGCAAAGGCATTCAACTGTGTGGATCATAACAAACTATGGATAACATTGCCAAGAATGGAAATTCCAGAACACTTAATTGTGCTCTAGTGGAACTTAGAGACAGTTGTTCAAACAGAACAAGGGGATATCACATGGTTTAAAATCAGGAAAGGTGTGCGTCAGAGTTGTATCCTTTCACCATACTTATTCAATCTATACACTGAGCAAATGATCCGAGAAGCTGGACTATATGAAGAACGCAGCATCAAGATTGGAGGAAGACTTATTAACAATCTGCAATTTGCTCATGACATAACCTTGCCTTCGGAAAGTGAAGAGAACTTTAAGCACTTATTGATGAAGATCAAAGACTACAGCCTTCAGTATAGATTACACTTTAACCTAAAGAAAACAAAAATCCTTACAACTGGACCATTAAGCAACATCATGATGAACAGAGAAAAGATTGAAGTTGTCAAAGATTTCATTATACTTGGATCTACAATCAACACCCATGGAAGCAGCAGTCAAGAAATCAAACGAAGCATTGCATTGGTCAAATCTGCTGCAAAAGATCTCTTTAAAAAAAAAAAAAAAAAGCAAAGATGTCACTTTAAAGACTAAGGTGCGCCTGACCCAAGTGGCATTTTCAACTGTGTCATATACATGGGAAAGCCGGACAAGGAATAAAGAAGATTGAAGAATTGATGACCTTGAATTACGGTATTGGCAAAGAATATTGAATACACCATCGACTGCCAGAAGAACGAACAAATCTGTCTTGGAAGAAGTAGAGCTAGGATGCTCCTTATAAGCTAGGATGGCAAGACTTTGTCTCACATACTTTGGACATGTTATCAGGAGGAACCAGTCCCTGGAGAAGGACATTATGCTTGGTAAAGTAGAGGGCCAGCTAAAAAGAGGAAGACCGTCAAAGAGACTGACCGACAGTGACTGCAACAACGGGATCAAGCATAACAATTGGAAAGATGGAGCAGAACTGGGCAGTGTTTCATTCTGTTGTACATAAGTTCACTATGAGTTGGAACCTACTGGAAGGCACCTAACAACTACATATATTAATATATAAACAGGCTAGTTTACCATATATATGTAATATATATATGTGATATATATGGTAAACTGGCCTGTCTACCATGATAGTGAAGCAATGAAAGTTAACCTTAAATTGATGCCAACCATGATAGTTGGCCCCCTCACCTGTTTATTACTGCCTTCCTATGAAGAAACGCAGGTGAAGAGCATGGAGGGCGATGTTAAGAGACAGTAACAGCTAGAGCGTTGGTTTTTTTGTTTTTAATTGTACTTGAGGTGAAGGTTTACAGAACAGTTTCTCATCAAACAGTAGTACACATATCGTTTTATGACATTGGTTAACAACCCCCACGACATGTCAACCCTCTCCCTTCTCGACCTTTTTTTTTTTGGGTGAAAATATACATAGCCAAAGATACACCATTTCAAAAATTTCTACATGCACAGTTCAGTGACATCGACTACACTCTTCCAATTGTGCTGCTATTCTCACTTGAGATGAGGTTTACGGAACAAAATAGTTTCTCATTAAACAGTACACATGTTGCACGATGACAATGGTTAAAAACCTCACAACACATCAACACTGTCCTTACTCAACCCTGGATTCCCTATCACCAGCTTTTCTGTCCCCTTCTGCCTTCTAGCCCTTGTCCCTGGATTGCTGTGCCTCATTAGTCCCGTTTTGTTTTATGGGGCCGTCCACTCCCCAGGTGAACGGTGAACCTCTGAAGTGACTTCACCACTGAGCTAAAAGGGTGTCTGGGGGCCATACTCTCAGGGTTTCTCCAGTCTCCTTTAGGCCAGTAAATCTGGTCTTTTTTGTGTGTGTTAGAATTTTGTTCTACATCCTTCTCCAGCTCTGTCCAGAACCCTCTGTTGTGATCCCGGTCACAGCAGTCAGTGGTGGTAGCCGGGCACCATCTAGCTGTAGTGGACTCAGTCTGGTGGAGGCTGTGGTAGTTGTGGTCCACTAGTTCTTTGGACTAATCTTTTTCTTGTACCCTGTTCTCTTCATTCTCCCTTGCTCCCGAAGGCATGAGACCAGTGGAGTATCTTAGACGGCTGCTCACAGGCTTTTAAGACCCCAAGCGTTGGTTTTTTTACTGACTTAAATGGTAGGGGGGAAAACTTTTGGATGAACTCCCTGTTATCTCTCAAGCATTGAGAACTTTGAATGGGTATTAGTTACATCCAGTGAATGTACATTTTCTTAAAACTTCCAGTTAATCTAAATGCTGGGTGTGTGTGTTGAATAAGTTAATTTAGAAAAGATGGTCAGAGTAATAAGAAATGTTTAATAATACATGTCAAGTTGCTAGAGGGTGTCATGTAAGTGTATAGCTGTGCTGATTTACAAGAATATCTAATTTTAAGTTGACTGTGATTGATAAGTGATTCTTACAGAAATGGCTGAGTTGTAATAATGGGAAATATTAAACAATGGGGCACTGAATATTTTGAAGGTAGATCATACTTTAAGATGCAAAACGAACATTACCTATATATTAGGGCCAGGCTCTTGGCTTGTGGCTTTATATTTATGCTCTCTACTATCAACCTTACAACTCTGGGCAGTTGGTAATAACATTTTTTATAAGATGAACTTTCTGAAGTCCAAATTATTTAAACATTTTTTTTCAATATCATTTGCCTAGTTAAAAAAAAAGTTGGCTTCTGATTTGAACTCTGAAATGATCAGCTTCAAAGTTTACATTTTTTCAATTATGTAAGTTTACCAATGCTCTTTGTCAGGGCTGGGAGGGAATATGTACACAGGGATTGCAAAAGTGAAATGCACTACTCTGCTGACCCAGAATCACTGTTGATGCCAATGCCTATGTTCCTATTCCTTTCAGTTATTTACAAGATAATAAACATGTGAGCCTGCTCATCAAAGTTCTTTGCCTGAGATACGGAGACCAAATAATGGCTAAGTACAGGTTGCTTCCACCTGAGTGATGTAGCTAACAACCTTGTTCTTAGTTTCACTATGCTCTCGTTGACTTGTCCTTAGAAATTTAGAGCTGATCACTTCTATGATCTCTCCCTAGCATTATAATAATAGTAGTAGCCAACACTTATTGAGTGTTTACTATGCCAGGCACTATTGGAAGTTCTCAGCAGGTATTAATTCATTTAATCATCAAACTAACTCTATGCGTTCATGACTTCAGGTGACTGCAGTACATCTCTAAATTTCCATGTGCAGATTATTAATGCAATTCTGTTCTATTCCCTGACCTCCTCCACCCTAGTATACGAGAAGTGTTTAGAAGCTAATTGCACTATTGTTAATCATTGGGGTGGGATACCATTTATTCTTTCACTTTAGACAAACCAGGCCTGCCATTAACTAGGGTGAAGGACTCATAATTTACTACATTTTTAGGATTCTTATTTTGTCTAATTTTATTTTTTATATTATTAATCAGTTCAAACATACAGAACATAGTTTTAACAGATACACATTTAACAACTGCCAGTAATAAAAATTATCGTTTTACCTTATTAATCTCTGATCTGGCTTTTTATTGAAAAGAAAAATGTTTTATATAGTAAACCAAAGCCCAACTCCCCCACCCCATCAACTTCCCAGCCTTTCTCCCCCAGAGACAACTGCTATCCTGATATTGGTATATACACACACAAAAATAACAAAAACAAAAAAAACACCCGTTGCCATTGAGTCGATTCCAACTCGTAGCAGCTACCCCATAGGACAGAGTAGAACTGCCCTATAGGGCTTCCAAGGAGCAGCTGGTGGATTCAAACTGCTGACTTTTTGATTAGCAGCCGAGCTCTTAACCTCTGCAGCACCAGGGCTCCTGATATTGGCATGTACCATCCCACGTATATTTTTATGCTTTTACTACAGTGTATATGCATATGCATAAAGAGTACACACTGTTGTATCCTTTAAAACTTTACATAAATGTATCACACTATTCTTAGTATTTTTCAAATTGCTTTTTCACTAGAATTATGTTTCTGAAGTTTCCCGTGCTTACCCATAGGGCTAACACTCTTTCATTGCTAAAGTGTTCTAAGTAAGTCATACTGTACTTATCCATTCCCTTACTGAAAAAGCTGTATCATTAATAATGTCTTCCCTTTAAACAGTACTGTTTACTTTTTTATTTTTAAACTATTAATGCCTAAAATAAGGCAAATCTCTTATTTTCTTCAAAAGAATCTTGGTGATTCTCAGCTTTTTACTCTCCTTTATACATGTTGGAACCCTGGTGGTGCAGTGGTTAAGAGCTACAACTGATAACCAAAAGGTCGGCAGTTCAAATCCACCAGCTGCTTCTTGGACACCCTAAGGGACAGTTCTACTCTGTCCTATAGGGTCACTATGAGTTGGAATCGACTCAATGGCAACAGGTGTTTTTTTTTTGTTTGTTTTTTATATACATGTTAGGATTAACTTGCCTAGTATTTTTTACTTAAAAATAACTATTAGAGTTTTTATCTCAATTGCTTTCTATTTAGGACTGGTTTAAGGTTGACTACCATATTTATGATATTGAGACTTCCTAGCCACAAAGAGAGCCCTGGTGGTACAGTGGTTAAAGCACTAGGCTGCTAACTGAAAGGTTGGAGGTTCAAACCCACCAGATGCTTGGTGAGAGAAAGATGTGGCAGTCTGCTTCCGTAAAGATTTAAAGCCTTGGAAACCCTATGGGGCAGTTCTACTCCGTCCCGTAAGGTCACTATGCGTTGGAATCGACTTGATGGGAATGGGTTTGAGTTGGGGTTTATCCAAAAACAAGATAAACCAAACGCGTTGCTGTTGAGTCGATTCCGACTCATAGAAACTGTATAGGACAGAGTAGAACTTCCCCATAGGGTTTCCAAGCAGCGGCTGGTACGATCAAACTGCTGAGCCTTTGGTTACCAGCTGTAGCTTGCCAAGTGGGTTTGGTTTTGGATTTACCCACAAACAAGACACTTCTCTCAATTAATTTAGAATTTTTTAATGAAGAAATCTTATCAAAGCATATGAAGCATAGTATAAATATACATTTAAATCAAATACACAATTGATTAATACACAATTAAATGTGACAACACAGCTAAAGAAGTCATTGCCAACTAAAATGCATTAATGAAATACAAAAGCAAAAAACTTAGAAAGCATATAGATTTTCATAACCATACACAATTGTAAAATTCACTTATGGTATACCCATACTTTTAGGGTATACTGATAGTCAAAAACATTTAGTTTTGACCATGTGATTTCAGACAACTCAACTATTACAGGAGACACAATTTAAAATCTTAAGAAGACTATGTCAAACGAGGACAGTAGTCAGAAATTTAAAACAAAACCCCAAAAGAATCAAGTGTGAAAAAAATGCTAAAAAGGGAATACAAAGTCTTAGTCCATCCCATGGTTTACAAATCAAAACCTTGAAATAATCATTTTTGATCATTTCATCATTCTGCTTAATTAGTCATATAGACTAATTGTTTTCCAAGGTTTCACTTGGCTTCTTTATCCCTGTTCACTTGCCAAATTGTTGGTTTCTTTATGTATGCATCTCCCTTTGCTTCATAATCCCCCACTGCTCTATGCTTTTATTCTCAAAAATTGTTCCCTTTCTTCCTAATATTTCCATCGTGCCATTTTGAGGCCCCAATTCCAGGTAAACACAACCCGCAAATTTTTAACTGCTTTGTTCAAAGTTCCCGTTATTGAAATCTGCCTCTTCCCTGAAGGCACCATTTTCTCTGCAATGTACTTTCTCAGTGCCACCTCCAATCTTTCTAACACTCTGTCTATTGTTTTCGCTGTGCCTGTTCCTCCGCTTGCTGAGAATGTCAGTTTACTGATCCTTCCATTTTCTCTCCATCTGTCAGGAACCTTTTATTTTTATTTTCTTCATTAACCAGTGTAAGGTTATTTCTAGATTTTAAACCTACTGTCCTCAAAGATTCACCTTACAAAATTTCCAAGCCAGTATCAATTCTCAACTCTGTGTCAGTCTGCCTGCTCTACTCAATCACATTGTCTTTTTTTAAAAATTATTATTGTACTTCAAATGAAGGTTTACAGAGCAAATTCATTTTTCATTAAACAACACACATACTGTTTTGTGACACTGCTTGCCAACCCCATGACATGTCAACACTCTCCCCTTCTCAACTTTGGGTTCCCTGTTACTAGCTTTCCTGTCCCTTCCTGCCTTCTCGTCCTTGTCCCTGGGCTGGTGAGCCCATTTAGTCTCATTTTGTTTTATAGGCTTGTCTAATCTTTGGCTGAAGGATGAACCTAAGGAGTGACTTCAGTACTGAGTTAAGAGGGTGTCGGGGGGCCATACTCTCTGAGTTTCTCCGGTCTCTGTCTGACCAGCAAGTCTGGTCTTTTTTTGGGAGTTAGAATTTTGTTCTACATTTTTCTCCAGGTCTGTCTGGGACCCTCTATTGTGATCCGTGTCAGAGCAGTTGGTGGTAGCAGGGCACCATCTAGCTGTGCTGGACTCAGTCTGATGGAGGCTGTGGTAGTTGTGGTCCATTAGTCCTTTGAACTAATTTTTCCCTTTTGTCCTTTGTTTTTCTTCATTCCGTTCACGTTGTATTTAATGCCCCCCCAAAACAAATCATGCATATAGAAATTGCCTGCACTAGAGATTCATGATCTTCAACCTCAGATATATCTTCAATGCAGTCCAGAATTCTACCATATTTCAGACTTAGCCCTTTTTCAAAATAGCAGCTATTTCAAACCTTTTCCAGGCTTCTCAAAACTCAAATGCCACACCTCCACTTTAAGCAGATGACCTATTACCTGTTTCACTGAGAAAATATAGCCTCCATATAAAAACTTCTCTAACATCCTATGACATTTAAAACTTACCTGCATTCTTACTCTTTTTAGAGTCAGCTTTCATTTCTCTAAACTAAGTGGTTCTCAAACCCAGCATGCATCAGAATCACCTCCACTGCCATGGAGTCGATAGAGTCGACTCATAACGACCCTATAGGACAAAGCAGAACTGCTCCATAGGATTTCCAAGGCTGTAATCTTTACGGAAGCAGACTGCCACATCTTCCCCCATGGAGTGGCTGGTGGGGTGGAACTGCTGACCTTTTGGTTATCAGCCAAGCGCTTTAACCAGTATACCACCAGGGCTCCTTAAGAATCACCTAGAGGGTTTGGTAAAACAGAAATTCTGACTTAGTAGGTTTGGGGTAGAGCTTGAAAATTTGTTTCTAATAAGCGCCAGGTGATGCTGATGTTGCTCCTCCCTGGACCACATTTGAGAACCATTGCTCTAAGGTAATTTCTCACTGCAATCCTTTGCAGACTTTGTGATAAAAGTTTCTTTTATACTTCTATCTTTCAATTATTCCAAATGTCCCCTCTCTACTGACTCCTTCATATTATCATCTAAATATCAAGTCATTTATCCTATCAAAAAAAAAAAAATTAACACTCCAGAGTTACCTGCTTCTTTCCTTCATAGTGAATTTACCAAACCAGTTGTTTATATCTGTTATCAATAATCCTTTCATTTACTAGTCAGCCCACCAAAATCAATTCAGTTATGACCAGAAACATAAACTCTTTGACCAAGTTTACCAAAGACCTACTTATTAGAAAATCCAACAGGTGCTTTTCAGTCTACATAGTTGCTACAGAATTTGCGACTTAGCTACTTTTTTTTGGAAAGACTTTTTAAACTTGGCTTTAATCTTTCTGGTAGGTCTCCTGCCTCTCCCCCCTTTGTCTTTTTTAGAGTTTAGATGAGGAAATTGAAGATTTTTACCAACTTCTGCAGTCTGAAATTGATCAAACATGCAATTAAGATGAATTTATAATTACTGGTGATTGGAATGGGAAAGTTGGAAACAAAGAAGAAGGAGCAGAAGTTGGAAAATATGGCCTTGGTGATAGAAACAATGCTGAAGATCACATGATAGAATTTTGCAAGACCAATGACTTCTTCATTGCAAATATGTTTTTTCAACAAAATAAATGCCAACTATACAAATGGACCTTGCCAGATGGAATATGCAGGAATCAAATCGACTACATCTATGGAAAGAGAAAATGGAGAAGCTCAATATCATCAGTCAGAACAAGGCCAGGGGCCGACTGTGGAATAGACCATCAACTGCTCATATACAAGTTTAAGCTGAAACTGAAGAAAATGAAAGCAAGTCCACAAGAGCTAAAATACAACCTTGAGTATATCCTACCTGAATTTAGAGACTATCTCAAGAATAGATTTGATGCACTGAACACTAATGACTTAAGACCAGACAAGTTGCGGAATGCCATCAAGGATATCATACATGAAGAAAGCAAGAGGTCATTAAAAAGACAGAAAAGAAAAAAGAGACCAAAATGGATGTCAGAAGAGACTCTATAATGTCAAGTAGCTAAAGCAAAATAAGAAATGATGAAGTAAAAGAGCTGAACAGAAGATTTCCAAGGGTAACTTGAGAAGACAAAGTAAAGTATAAATGTGCAAAGCCCTAGAGTTAGAAAACCAAAACAGAAGAAAGAATATGCTCAACATCTCTCAAGCTGAAAGAACTGAAGAAAAATTCAAGCCTTGAGTTGCAATACTGAAGGATTCTACGGGAAGAATATTAAATGACACGGGAAGCATCAAAAGAAGATAAAAGGAATACACAGAGTCACTGTACCAAAAAGAATTGGTTGATGTTCAACCATTTCAAGAAGCAGCATGTGATCAAGAACCGATGGTACTGAAGGAAGAAGTCTAAGCTGCACTGAAGGCATTGTCAAAAAACAAGGCTCCAGGAATTGACGGAATATCAATTGAGATGTTTCAAAAAATGGATACAGCACTGGAATCACTCACTCATCTATGCCAAGAAATTTAGAAGACAACTACCTGGCCAACTGACTGGAAAAGATGCATATTTGTGTCCATTAAAAAGAAACGTGATCCAACAGAATGCAGAAATTATTGAACAATATCATTAATATCACACACAAGAAAAAATTTTGCTGAAGATCATTCAAAAGTGGTTATAGCAGTACATCAACAGGGAAGTGCCACAAGTTCAAGGTGAATTCAGAAGAGGACATGCAACGAGGGATATCACTGCTGATGTCAGATGGACCTTGGCTTAAAGCAGAGAATACCAGAAAGATGCTTACCTGTGTTTCACCGACTCTGCAAAGGCGTTTGACTGTGTGGATCATAACAAATTATGGATAACATTGTGAAGAATGAGAATTCCAGAATACTTAACTGTGCTCATGAGGAACTTATACATAGACTAAGAGGCAGTGGTTCAAACAGAACAAGGGGATACTATGTGGTTTAAAGTTAGGAAAGGTGTGCGTCAGAGTTGTATTCTTTCACCATACTTATTCAATCTGTATGCTAAACAAACAATCCGAGAAGCTGGACTATATGAAGAAGAATGAGGCATCAAGATTGGAGGGAGACTCATTAACAACCTTCGATATGATACGCAGATGACACAACCTTGCTTGCTGAAAGTGAAGAGGATTTGAAGCATTTACTGATGAAGATCAAAGACTACAGCCTTCATTATGGATTACACTTCAACATAAATAAAACAAAAATCCTCACAACTGGACCAATAAGCAACATTATGAAAAATGGAGAAAGTACTGAAGTTGTTAAGGATTTCATTTTACTTAAATCCACAATCAATGTCCACAGTCAAGAAATCAAACAACGCATTGCACTGGGCAAATCTGCTATAAAAGACCTCTTTAAAGCGTTAAAAAGCAAAGACGTCACTTTGAGGACTAGGATGTGCCTGACCCAAGCCATGGTGTTTTCAATTGCCTCATATGCATGTGAAAGCTGGATAAAGAATAAGTAAGACCAAAGAAGAATTGATATCTTTGAATTATGATGTTGGAGAATACTGAATATACCATGGACTGCCAGAAGAATGAACAAATCTGTCTTAGAAGCAGTACAGCCAGAATGCTCCTTAGAAGCAAGGATGGTGAGACTTTGTCTCACATACTTTGGACATGTTATCAGGACAGGAGGGACCAGTCCCTGGAGAAGGACATCATGCTTGGTAGAGGGTCAACAAAAAAGAGGAAGATACTCAATGTGATGTACTGACACAGTGGCTGCAACAAGGGGCTCAAACATAGCAACAACTGTGAGGATGATGCAGGACTGGGCAGTGTTTCATTCTGTTCTGCATGGGGTCCCTGTGTGTCAGAACCCACTCAGTAGCACCTAAGAACAACAACAACGTTGTTCCATGCTTCCCTGCTTCACTTTACTTGACAAACTCTTCCTGGTTTTAAATTGTTTATAGGCTGAAACCTCAAAAACCAGGATCTTTCTCTTTCCCTTCAGTGCACCAATAGGATCAGTACGGTTTCCTTAATTGAGTATAGAGAAGTACTGGCCTCTCACCGGTTGAGGGAAATTACATGTAGAAATCAGGGCTTCAGACTGGTTCAGCCTGGTTTGAACTCCTACTGAGAATTTGCATTTCTACCCCAGACACACTGAATCATAATCTACCTTTTCACAAGATTGCCAGGTGAATCTTAAGTATCCCTAGGTGATTCTTACATATTCATAAGATTTAACTGGGAATCTTTTTAAAAGGTAGAATTTGATTCAGTATATCTGAGGTGGAAATGCAAATTCTCAGCAGAGGATTGAACTGGAAGGAACTACTTCGAAGCCCTGGTAGAAATAGAGGAATAAAGAAAAAGGTAAATATTTCTAAAGAAGATAGGTTTGTGGATCTGGAAAGATGACAGCGTTCTCTCCTACTCAAAATGATATGGGGAGGAAAGCATCAGATAAGCACTTTAGAGTGTAGGAGCATGCCTTTATATTTAAACTTTTTGAATCACTGTCTGGTGGTGATTAATCTCTGAGGGAGAAAATCTTGAATTATTAATAGCACCAATCTGCCTGGTATTGTGATTGTTTCCTATCACCGTGTCTAGGTTCATAGAAGCAGGTGGGAAAGTTAATGATTAGGTTTTACGTGAGGATATGGTTTTGAAAACCAGGTTGAAAGAAATGAGTGACAAGGCGGTTGAAGCTATTAACAATGGGGTGATTTTAATGTTGGGTCATACAGTCTAAACTGGACAAAAAGGAAGAGTATTCAGTAAAGGCCTAAAGAAAGAACAGAAACTGTCAAGGTAAGGAACTTGACACCCTTATGAGACTAAGTAATTGTTGCACTGGGCTGCTTGGGAAACTGAGTTAGAGGGCAGAATGTTGTGATTAGGGACTACATGTTGGACTGCATGACTCTAGAGGAGAAGTTTCTAGTGGTGACAGTTTCTAAGGAATAATCTTGGAAGTGAATGAAGTGGAAAAAATGTAGTTGGAGAGGATATCTTAAGGAACTAGATGCCAGGTGTTGCATTCTCATCAAAGATGCCTAGAATTATGATAGAAGTTAGACTGAGCATGATTACTATGAGCTAAATGCTAAAGCCTTCAATACGCGATGGGGTGTAAGCAGATCTGCAGATGATTGCTATGAAGAGGGTAAATGAGGTATCGTTAGATGAGCCTCAGTGGAGCAAGGGTATTTGCCATGGTGAGAGCGCTTAACTACCTTGAAGCAGCAGTAGGGAGTATGGTGGACACTGACCTCACCTTTGGGTCCTGAGATAAATGGAATATGAGAAAATACTCAACTTCACTTCATGGAGGAAATTAGTGTCTTCAGGGTATTCTAGGTTCAAGTTAGGTTAAGGAAATGGAGAGAACCTTTGAAGAAGAGGATGAGGATACAAGGGAGTGAGTGATCACTGGGTGAGAGTTGTAGAAATCTCAGTGGAAGAGTTTGGAAAGTAAGGAAGTATGGATTAATAAAGGTGGAATAAGACATGAGAATTGGGGAGAATTTAGGACATAACAGATGCTAAGAGAGATTTGTACTTATGGCAATAATCTGGGTAGACAGAGACATAAAAGTTGATAGATGCACTATTGATGGTCTCTTATATTCGGGACAGCACTAGACCCAAGGCTTCAGTGATTTGCTGTATGTAGGAGTGAATTTGTTGGCCCAATATAGCTGCTTCAGCAGGCTTCATGCAGGACATGCAGTAAAGGTTCCTTCCTCACCACCTTTCTTCTCTACTTCATGAAATTCTCTGCTATTTTTCCACCTTATTCCCATGGAAATAAAATTTATAACAAGTTATGACAATAAGGTCACATGGATTCCATATCATTCTAAATTTCTTCCAGCTGGTATTCAAAGCTCCTCTTACAGCAAAAAAGTTGTGAGTTATTTTATAAATGATGACTTGCTTCATTTTCCCTTGTGCCTAAGACCAACCAGAAGACAATAAACTGCAATAGGCTATAGTATTCCCAAACTCAGGCCACCATTATATTCATTCAAACATGAAAAGTTGGGTGATTTTTTTTTTCCACTAAGTTCAAAGAATTCTCCACATTCAATATGACATGATCTTCAATTTATTAACCAGCCTATAAGGCTATCATCTTTGATGGGTCTATATTTTCATATACCTATTAAAATAATTATGCTAAGGCCGAAGTATTGAAAACTTCATTAACTATAGGGAAGCTGCATAAATCTGAAATCTGTACACGATTTAGTATGGCTTGTGGCACAATCAAGGAATCCAGGACTTACACACACAAAACATGAAAAAGCACTCTGGGTTGAAACGAAGCATTTTCAGTAAAGCCAACCAGTCAAAAGGGTTTATTCTCCAGGGTATTGTAAGTCACTTGTCCTTTTGTGCTTCTCAATATGGTTCTTTAATTTTCTTTTCCTTCAATCCCTCACTTTGCTCTCAATTTTCCTGATTCTTTCCCCTCTTAATTTTGTCTTTCAGCTTGAGTGTAGGACTGTTTCAGTAGCATTTCAGTTGTGACCTGTCGTCAAATTCATTAGTTGTAGTTAGAGTCAGAAAAGTGCCTTTGACCACTTGGTACAGTATGGTAGAGTGTAAAGGGGTGAATTTTGAATGAGAGAGACCTGAGTTTAAATGCCAGCTTTGTCATTCAGGAGCTGTGTGGTATTGACAAACTACTGGAACTCTCAGAATCTCAAATATTGAGCTTCCTTTCAGTAAATGGATAATACCTACTTCAAAGTGTTATTGCAAGGATTCAAGTGAAACAGTGCATGCAGAACATTTTACACAATGCCAAAGTTTGTTCAAATGATGACTATTACGTGACCATTTACAACATTTCCCTTGTGTAGAAAATATAGCATGTAAGCAAGTGATACATTGTTCAGCTCCCTCTATTCAAAATACAGTGAACAGGAAACACAAGGGAAGGGAGAACTCCTTTAAAAGGTAGGTTTATCTTCACTTTTATTTTGAGATTATGATAGTCTGAAAAGCATCTAGAAAGAGTAGAACTTCACAGAAAGGCAAGTTATAAAATTGAGTTTACCCGTCAAATGCATTCAGTGGGGGGAAAAAAAGCATCCATCAGAAAAAAGGGCAAAAGCACCAAAGACAGTGATAGGGACAAAGGCTTGTTAAAGCATAACTATGATGAATTGTGATCATGATTGGAGAAAGAGATGTGGAGATGCCAGGTACTCTTTCTTTCTGTCATAGTGCAAAAGAAACAGAAAACTGGTAGGAAGGGGAGAACTGTCCTTTCAGGTTTTCAACTGAATGGATAATCAACTGACTGATTATTATGTTGCTGTTGAGTTTATTTCCGATTCATAGCGACCCTATAGGACAGAGCAGAACTTCCCCACTGGGTTTCCAAGGCTTTAAATCTTTACAGAAGCAGATGGCCACACCTTTCTCCAGCAGAGCAGCTGCTGGGTTCAAACCACCAAACTTTTGGCTAGCAGTCGAGAGCTTAACCACTGGGCCACAAATGCCCCTTGACTAATTAAGTGCCTAAAATATTCCAGGTACTGACTAGACAGATTACCACATCATCTTATCATGCCTCAGGGCATCATCATATCATGCCCACCAAAACCCAATAAATTAGATAATATCCTGAGTCATTAAAAATGAAATAAACCAAACCAACCAACCAAACAAAAAACCCTGGGGCTCAGAAAGGATACATATGTTGCCTCTATCACAAAATTATGAAGAAATAGAACAGAGATTCGACTAGGTCGTCTTGACTTCTGTTCTAGAAGATGTCTCCCTCTATCTACCAAGGCAAGAGCAACAAGTTCAGAAAGAATACACTGCTAGTTTAAATAGATTTTCTTTGCAGAAATAAAAACAAAAAAAGCACAATAGGTGAGTTTAAAAAGTGAATAAGTTAAACCGGAATAACTAAAAAACAAAAATTAGAGATAAAGCATCAATTGGACCTTTCATAGTAAAATATTTCTCTTGCTCATTTTCTCTACTAGATACATGGAAACATAGTTTATTATAATTAATCAATATTTATGGAATTGCTTTAATCAAGCTTTACTTTGTTAGAAAAGGGCATGTTTGGCTGAACTAAGTTCTTTAATTTGTCTACTATTCATTGATCCATTCCTGAGAGCATTCTCCTAGAAGGTTCCAAAATATGTCCACAGAAACTATTGTTGCCAGATTCCCACTGGGGAGAGAGACAGGTTCATGGTCAAATAGATTTGTAAATCACTGTTTATTATACTAGTCTCTTGGAGATTCACAATGCACAGTAGCATAGCAATAACTGCAAAACCCTGCACTAAAGTAACATTTTAAATTGTGTTTAAACCAACATTATTCAAATATACTTGATTATAGAATCCCTCACTCTCTTCCTTTTTTAAAATATAATACTTATGACATTACAGCTAGTGTTCCACAGAAAACAAATTCAGAAATGCTGGGGTAACAAAATAATCATATGGTATTTTTTATTCTGATATGTAAATAATTATCATTAAGCAAAAAGGACACTTGACAACTACATGTCTTGTAGAATCTAGTGTACTATTTAAAACAGGAAAGAAAGGCTTGGAAGAGAGGTAGACTGCAAATCTATGTGTGACTCAAGAGTCTTGAGCTGATGGTCACCATAAATGTCAGGCCTGATTACTCCTACAAACACGAGGGAACATTTGTTGCACTATGTAAATTGCTCTGCGGAGAAATAAAGGATGCCGCCTTTGCAAATTCAGCTGTGTCATCATGGCATCTCTCCACATACCCCATTTCTCATCCCTAAAACGCTAGCACCTTCATGTCCACTCTTTCTGTAAGCGTTCATCGAGTCTCTATCATTCAGAGGCATTATGCTGACCACTGGAGACACCAACACAACAGTACTCATTCCCTACCTTTGCAAACTCCACGATCTAGAGGAAGAGAGACCCTTGCCAAGCCTTTCAATAGAATGGGATAAACGTTATTTTAGAGGTAAGACTGTAAAGGCTTAGGATGAAGGGCGCCTAATTCATCCTGCTTAAGTCAGGACAAATTTTCAAGTGATGCTTGTTGAGTGAAAAATGACAAGTTAACATTCACCAAGCAGAGGAAAGAAAATAGAGATGTCCCGGCATAAGAGATGTCATGTAAACACAGCATGGAGGCATAAAAAAGCACAGTGCAATTAACAAAATGCTTGGTATGGCCAAGACACGTAAGGCGTGTTTCTGTGTATGTGAGATGTGTATACAATTGGGTTGTGAGGGATTGAGTGATGCGGCTATGTGGGCTGGATCAAAATACAGAAGGTCTTTCAAGCTATGCTAAAAAATTAAGACTTCTTACTAAAGACTTCAGGGAAACACAAAGTTTCAAGCAGTATCACTTAACGGCAATACAGTGAAAAGACTAGTGAAAGGAAAGACCAGAGGTATAGAGACCAGGAGGCCACTGCAGAAATTCTGGCAAGAAGAGAACAAGGGCTCAACCAAGGTAGCGGCAGTAAAGATCCATAAAGAGAAGTGGACATGATAGTAAATTACTTAACATTTTAGATTATGCTAGGCCACCTACTGAGAATAGATCTTACATGACACCTAGTATATTTAAATTTTATTAGGATATTGGGATATAGTTTCTTCATCAAAGTAATGATGGAAATTTTAAACTTAACAACTGTCCAGAGTCATATATTTAGACACAAAGTCTTTAATTGTTGTCTCAGTCACATCCCATAGAAAATCATTTATTTTTCTGGGAGCCGACTCAAATATATATGTGTGTACATGTGTGTATGTGTATGTTTAAATGGAGATAATCGGATTAGGATTAGGATCAATTATGTTAGGTGTTTAGATTAAGAGGTATATGTTTGCTGTTAATTCTGTTTCAAAACTGACTTGGCCCTTTTTATTCATGAAAAGCAGAGTCTTTAACAACAATAACAATATGATAGCAAAGTAACATTTTTTTGGCTCTTACTATGTGCTTATCACTGTTATAATCCTGCTTGCCCATTTTGGTGGTTGCTACCAAGTATAAAATAATACCTGTGTCAGGGGTGGAGGTAATCCAGGCCAGATTGTTAAGGAAATAACTCAGATCAAGGCTCTTGGGTCAACAAAAAAAAAAAGATCTCTTAATGCCCTACATTTTCTCATGTACTAATAGGATGCATACAGATCTGGTCTACATTTAATTTTGTCTTGGAAACTTTATATATATATGTACATATACATACATACATACATATGTATTTCTTGATCCTTTATCTCTTCCTATCTGATATCTATGATTAATGAGTTTTAGGATATATCTTATCTATTAATACTGGATATTGGTGAAATACCCATGAAAATAGATCTAAGTAATATCCTTGGTATCAAGATGTTAGTGGCATCTAAATTCCTCAAGGGATTTTTGGAGAGCTAATGGATTGCTGCTGTATATCACATGGGGATGAAACTCTTAAGACAATAAAATCCCAGTAAGATTGCTAAGGAAGGACAACTGTGTTTAAATGGTGGGTAAAGTTTCGTTTACAGTTTCCTTTTCCAACTTCTAATGTCTTCACTGCTTCTTACAGGTTATGATCCTTATACTGCCCCAAAGGAAGGCTGACTGAGGGACATGTTGCCGTGTTGGGAAAGGTCATACCTTACACCTTCATTCAAATTCACTTTGTTAAACTCAGCTTGAAATGACTGATTATTCTTATTCTAAACTATTTATGCTTACAATTTAACTATGCCAAAACCAGGGGCTTCAACTACTGAAAGGGAAGAGAATGTCAGTCACAATATCAAATACAGCCTGAAATTAGAGCTCTCTTTGTCCTTGTCAATTATACGAACACTTAAGTGGATTACAGACGAACATTTCAACAGAAAATTCTGGTAACAATGTTCTGTAGTACGACTGCTTAGAAGGGTCTGCCTATCGCCATGAATGTTTAACCAGAATTCAGGACATTTCATCACACTAGGATATTTTACAGATGGAAAGAAGCGCTGTCTCTGCTCTCCAAGAGATTATAATCTATTATTTAAACATGTTTCTGAAATTTTTGTGAAGATAAAGCTACAGGGAAGGGGAAGTATACTAAAACTTACATCTACACAACCACAAACACATTACTGTTATTCTTCTAAGTATATTCATTTGATGTTTTTCTACTGACATTTCTAACCCTAGTAAAAAAAATTGAGCAGGCCAAACCAAATCTAAATTTTGGTGAACAATTATAAAAGACATATACGTATGCAATTTGGCATACATGAAATCATGGTGAAAAATAGTTTGTACAATTTTGGTTCACTTTTGTTTTTCCACAAATTATTTTTATAAAAAATCAGGTGGGGAGGGAGGGTAAGGGTTATTTACTAACTAGAGAGTAGGTAAGAATCATCTTAGGCGAAGGGAAGGACAACACACACTACAGAGGAAGTCAGCACAACTGGACTAAACCAAAGCTAAGAAGTTTCCTGAATACAATCAAACACTTTGAGGGACAGAGTAGCAGGGGAAGAGGTCTGGGGACCATGCTTTCAGGGGACATCTAGGTCAGCTGGCATAACAAAGCTTATTAAGAAAATGTTCTGCATCCTACTTTGGTGAGTGATGTCTGGGGTCTTAAAAGCTAGCAAGTGGCCATCTAAGATGCATCAATTGGTCCCAACCACCTGGAGTAAAGGAGAATGAAGAACACCAAAGACACAAGGAAAGTATTAGCCCAAGAGACAGAAAGGGCCACATAAACCAGAGACTTCATCAGCCTGAGACCAGAAGAACTAGGTGGTGCCCAGCTACCACCAATTACCACCCTGACAGGGAACACAACAGAGAGTCCCTGATGGAGCAGCAGAAAGATGGGGTGCAGAATTCAAATTCCAGTAAGAAGACCAGACTTAATGGTCTGACCGAGACTGGAGGAACCTCGGAAAGCATGGCCCCTGGATTCTCTATCAGCCCAGAACTAAAACAATTTCTGAGGCCAACTCTTAAGACAGGGATTGGACTGGACTGTGGGACATAAAGTGATACTCATGAGGAGTGTGCCTCTTAGCTCAAGTAGATACAAGAGAACAAAGAGGCAGCTTCTGTCCCGAAGTGAGATGGGAAGGCAGAGAGGGTTAGGAGCTGGTTGAATGGACATGGGGAATCAGGGGTGGAAAGGAGGAGGGTGCTGCTGCAGAATGGGGTGAGGAATTATGGTCACACAACAATATGTATAAAATTTTGTATGGGAGACTAACTTGAAACGTAAACTTCCTTTAAACTACAACAATAAAAAAAAGATTAATTTTATAAAAAACCAAAAACACCAAACCTGGTGCCCTCAAGTCGATTCCGATGCATAGTGACCCTATAGAACGGAGTAGAATTGCCCCATAGAGTTTCCAAGGGGCACCTGGTGAATTCGAAGTGCTGACCTTTTGGCTAGCAGCCGTAGCACTTAACTGCTACACCACCAGGGTTTCCCATTATTTTTATAGGATCCTATTATAAGATAGCTTCTTAAAGGGATTTGGTTATAGTTATTCCATGTATCTGGGGAATTTGTTAATAAGACAAATAAATCCATTGCTGATAGGTCAATTTCAACTCATAGAGACCCTATACGACAGAATATAACTGCCCCATAGGGTTCCCAAGGCTGTAATCTTTAAGGAAGCAGATTGCCACATCTTTCTTCCACTGAGCAACTAGTGTGTTCAAACTGCCAACCTTCTGGTTAGCAGCCAAGTGCTTAACCACTGTGCCAAATGGGCTCCTCACATAATATAGTACAGGGCTTAATTCACAGAAATTCTGATTAACCAGGTCTGTGCTGAATCTTAGGAACATCATGCATTTTTAACAAGCTGGTCACATGGTTATAACACAGGTGTTCCTTGATTATGCTTTAAAAAAAATCTAATGAGAGAAATCATCTAGTTTTTTTCTGAATCCTCTCTTCTAGGCTTGGTCAGACCAATGTAAATAAGATTCTTGGAAACTGGGTGACAATATGGAATCTGTTCACCTGAAGATACCGATGACTATAACAATCAAAAAGGTAGAGATAAACAAAGTCAAGAAGATCAGAAAGACTGGATCATTTTGCTAAAGAAATGACATAAAGACAAGATTATACACAAGATGGAAGCCAATGTTACAGAGAGCTGAATGGTGCAGGAGTTGTAAAGCAGGTAAAATTGGGGAATTCAGGAAAACAAGTCACAAACAGTGGACACATAAAGAACATCTGTTTTTATGCAGTTAGAGTGGAAACAGTTCTTTAAATGTATTCTAAAGGAAACACAACTGCCACCTGAGAAAAGGCTGTTGTAACTGTTATTTTACATCACTGGGGTTAACCCTGTACCCTGGCACCAGTAGTAAAATGGTGGGTAATGAACGGTGGCACTTTCTTTAAATGGTACTAAAACATTAATAAGTTTACCTGAAAGAAAATGCTGAACAAATGCTACGACAAATTTAGAAAGTATGTTCTTAGTGCTTGTATCATATTTTAAATAGGTGGATATTGAAAATGTTGTTGAGTGCTGTCATAATGGAAGCATTCAAATAAAATTTTGAAGCTAAGGAAAGACAATATATTTTCATGTATAGTCAACATTTAATAGTCGTAAAGAGGCTTTTGTGAACAGACAACAAGCGTACTGCCGTCTCATTTTGTCTAGGTTGATCTTCTAAAATATATTTTCAAAAATTTTTAAACATTTATTGATTTATTTTCCTAAACTTGATAAGAAGCTCCAAGTTGTACTGAAAAAACATGCCTTTTAGGACATTTTTATTTATACAATATATTTCCACTGTATAGACATAGAAGCTTCATATTTGAGAGACAATGACTTCTCAATGTACACTGTACTTTTTATAACCTCTCAGTAGTTTTTAGATAAAATATACTTAATTATTAGCTTTATGTACTATTTATTTACTTTAAACATATTTACAGGTATTTATTATGATCCATAAATTTTTCTTGGAGGCAGGGCCAAGATGGCAAAGTAGTCAGACACTTTCGGTGGACCCTCTTACAACAAAGACCCGAAAAAACAAGTGAATTGATTATATACGGCAATCTGGGAGTCCTAAACATCAAAGGCAGAGCTGAGGAACCAGAATGAGTAGCAGTGGGAGGGAGAGACAGTTTGGAAGCAGCGAGGTGTTGCCAGACCTGACCAGGCAAAAGCCTGAGCCCTTCAAGGCTGAGCAGCTTGGGGGTGAGCAGTGAGGCAGGCAAGCGGCGATGCTCAGGAGGTGAGTTTTCTGCACTGGGAGAGACCCAGTGCCAGACAGTCTACATAGCCACCCAGAACCAGTGAGAAGCAGGCCTGGATTGACAAAAGGTAACTGCATACGGCCTACCATGCGGATCAAAAACACACTCCTTAGGGAAAAACTTCTCTCCCATTTACTTCCCCGCTCTCTGCTCTGCACTGGGTCCCAGACCGGCTTCAGCAATTGCTGAGTCCCCTGGGCCAGAAGTAGAGTCTCTCACATGTCCTGAGCCATTCTCCCTAACTTGGAGAGTGAACAAATTCACAAGAGAGGAAAAAATAAACTGCCAGCTCCCCTAAGCCAGGAACTCAGGGTAGGCACAGCGCCTTTGCCTAGGCACAGGTGTAAGGGATCCACTGACTGAGTGCCTTATCCCCTACATAGACTTGTGTGGGCCCATCTCAGCAGTGAAGGCCCTCATTACCTCAGTACAACAGGGTATATACCAGAACTCTAATGTCAACTGTTTTAGCTGTGAAGTGGCAGGTTCATGACATTTGACACTGCTCTGCCCATTAAGCAGGGTCTTCACCTACCCACATTGAGGGCCTGAGGACTGATGGCTCCACCCATGTCACCTAGCCACCTGCAATATGGGCCTATGCCCCCCAGTCCTTACAGCCAACAGCAACAGGTACTCACAGTCCGCCTGCAAAACCCACCCACCTACGTGCTCTGGGGGAACAGGGACATGCCTTCCTCCTGGACACCTGAGGGTGGCTGTCGGCCCCCTGCCACGCTCAGAGTGTGCACCCTTGCTGAAGCCAGATGCCTGTACCTACAATAATCACCCATGCATGTCTAGGACTGTAAGTGAGAGCCTACACCACACACTTGGTGGCTATCTACCTGGGCACTGGAGCTGAAGCCATACAGGAGTGGGCGGACTCCTCAGCTCACATGCCTAGTAACAGATCTAACCACCTGGTGACAGGACATTAGAGTTTCGAAGGTGCCAATAATCAAACTAGCACATACAAGCAGCCTATATGGGAATATCAAAACAAATCAAGAAACTAGGACACAGTAAGCAAACATAAAATAAATAAATATAATAACTTACTGATGGCTCAGAGACAATAGTCAATATCAAATCACATAAAGATGTAATCCATGATGGCTTCAGCAAGTCCCCAAAATAAAGAATCTAGAAATTTTCTGGAGAAGGAAAATTTCTTGGAATTACTGGAAGCAGAATACAAAAGATTAATATATAGAACTCTTCAAGAAATTAGGAAGAAAGTTAAGCAAAATGCAGAACATGCAATAGAGAAAATTAAAAAGATTAGAGAAGAGCATAATGACAAATTTAACAGGCTGCAAGAATCCATAGAGAGACAGCAATCAGAAATCCAGAAGATTAACATAAAATGTCAGAATTAGACAACTCAATAGAAAGTCATAGGAGCAGAATCGAGACAATGGAAGTCAGAATTAGTGAGACTGAAGATAAAGCACTTGACACCAACTTATCTGAGGAAAAATCAAATAAAAGGATTTTAAAAAAATGAAGAAATTTTAAGAATTATGTGGGACTCTATCAAGAGGAATAACCTATGAGTGATTGGAGTACCAGAACAGGGGAGATAACAGAAAATACAGGGAGAATTGTTGAATATTTGTTGGCAGAAAACTTCCCTGATATTGTGAAAGATGAGAAGATATCTATCCAAGATGCTCATCGAACCCCACGTAAGGTAGATCCCAAAAGAAAGTCACCAAGACATATTATAATCAAACTTGCCAAAACCAAAGATAAAGAGAGAATTTCAAGAGCAGCTAGGGATAAACAAAAAGTCATCTACAAAGGAGAGTCAATTAGAATAAGCTCGGACTACTCAGCAGAAACCACGCAGGCAAGAAGGCAAAGGGATGACATATATAAAGCATTGAAGGAAAAGAACTGTCATCAAAGAATTATATATCCAGCAAAACTGTCTCTCAAATATGATGGCGAACTCAGGGCATTTCCCGATAAACAGAAGTTGAGGCAATTTGCAAAAACCAAACCAAAATTACAAGAAATACTAAAGGGAGTCCTCCAGTTAGAAAATCAGTAATATCATATAACAACCCAAGACTAGAACACAGGACAGACCAACCAGATATCAACCCAATTAGGGAAGTCACAAAAGTAAATCAAAGCTAAAACACTGAAAATAGGGTAACAGATGTCAATATGTAAAAGATGACAACATTCAAACAAAAAAGAGGGACCTAAAATAATGCAGACATAGATTTTTCTTATGGAGAGGAAGTTAAGCCAATATAAAGAAATAAAAGACTGGTATAAACTTAGAAAAATAGTGATAAACGTTAAAGCAACCACAAAGGAAACTAACAATCCGATAAGTCAAAATAAAAAATTAGAAAAATATAAAGACTAAGCAAACACTAAATCAACAACAATGAAAAAGATGAAAAGAAAGTACATAAAGAAAAACGACTCAGGACAGAAAATTAAGTGGAACAAAGAAACTGTGATCAACACACAAAAATAGACATCAAAATGACAGCACTAAACTCATACCTATCAATAATTACACTGAATGTGAACGGACTTAATGCACCAACAAAGAGACAGAGAGTGGTAGACTGGATTAAAAAAAACACGATCCGTCTATATGCTGCCTACATGAGACACTCCTTTGACTTAAAGACATAAACAAATGAAAACTGAAAGGATGGAAAAAAATATATCAAGAAAACAACACTCAAAAAAGAGGAGGAGTGGCCATATTAATCTCTGACAAAATAGACTTTAAAGTAAAATCCACCACAAAGGATAAAAGGATAAAGAAGGACACTATATAATGATTAAAGGGTCAATACACCGGGAGAACATAACTATAATAAATATTCATGCACCCAATGACAGGGCTCCAAAATACATAAACTCTAACAGCACTGAAAAGAGAGACAGACAGCTCCACAATAGTAGTAGGAGACTTCAACACACCACTTTTGGTGAAGGACAGAACATCCAGAAAGAAGCTCAACAAAGACATGGAAGAGCTAAATGCTACAATCAACCAACTTGATCTCACAGACATATATCAAACACTCCACCCAACGGCAGCCAAGGATACTTTCTTTTCCAACGCACATGGAACAGACTCCATAACAGACCACGTATTAGGCCATAAAGCAAGCCTTAACAAAATCCAAAGCATCGAAATATTACAAAGCATCTTTTCTGACCATAAAGCCATAAAAGCAGAAATCAACAACAGAAAAACCAAGGAAAAAAAAATCAAACACATGGAAACTGAACACCACCTTGCTCAAAAACTACTGGGCCATAGAAGAAATTAAGGATGGAATAAAGAAATTCGTAGAATCAAATGAGAATGAAAACACATCCTACCAGAACCTTTGGGACACAGCAAAAGTAGTGCTCAGAGATCAGTTTACAGCAATAAATGCACACATCCAAAAAGAAGAAAGGGCCATAATCAAAACATTAACCCAACAACTGGAACAAGTAGAAAGAGAGCAGTAAAAGAAGCCCTCAGGTGCCAGAAGAAAGGAAATAATAAGAATTAAAGCAGAATTAAATAAAACAGAGAATAGAAAAACAATTGAAAGAGTTAACAAGTCCAAAAGCTGGTTCTTTGAAAAGATCAACAAAACTGATAAACCACTGGCCAAACTGACAAAAGAAAAGCAGGAGAGGAATCAGATAACCCGTAGAAGAAATGAGATGGGTGATATCACAACAGACCCAACTGAAATTAAAAGAATCATAACAGAATACTATGAAAAATTGTACTCTGACAAATTTGAAAACCTAGAGAAAAGGAACAAATTTCTAGAAATTCACTACCTACCTAAACCAACATAAACAGAGGTAGAACAACTAAATAAACCTGTAACAAAAGGAGATCGAAAAGGTAATTTAAAAACTCCCAACCCCCAAAAAAAAGCCCTGGCCCAGATGGCTTCACTGGAGAATTCTACCAAACTTTCAGAGAAGAGTTAACACCACTACCACTAAAGAGCATAGAAAACGGTGGAATACTCTCAAACTCATTCTATGAAGCCAGCATAACCCAAAACCTGATACCAAAACCAGGTAAAGACACCACAAAAATAGAAAATTACAGACCGATATCCCTCATGAACACTGACACAAAAATCCTCAACAAAATTTTAGCCAATAGAATTCAGCAACATATCAAAAAAATAATTCACCATGACCAAGTGGGATTTATACCAGGCATGCAGGGATGGTTCAACATTAGAAAAACAATCAACGTAATCCATCACATAAATAAAACAAAAGACAAGAACCACATGATCTTATCAGTCGATGCAGAAAAGACATTCGACAAAGTCCAACACCCATTCATGATAAAAACTCTCAAAACAATAGGAATAGAAGGGAAATTCCTCAGTATAATTAAGGGCATTTATACAAAACCAATAGCCAACATCATCCTGAATGGAGAGACTTTGCAAGCATTCCCCTTGAGAACAGGAACCAGACAAGGATGCCCTTTATCACCACTATTATTCAACATTGTGCTCAAAGTCCTAGCCAGAGCAGTTAGGCTAGAAAAAGAAATAAAGGGCATCCAAATAGGTAGGGAAGAAGTGAAAGTATCTCTATTCGCAGATGATATGATCTTATACACGGAAAACCCCAAGGAATCCACAAGAAAGCTACTGGAACTAATAGAAGATTTCAGCAAAGTTTCAGGATACAAGATAAACATACAAAAATCAGTTGGATTTGTCTACATCAACAAAGAGAACCTCAAAGAGGAAATCACCAAATCAATACCATTTACAATAGCCCCCAAGAAGATAAAATACTTAGGAATAAATCTAACCAGAAATGTAAAAGATCTATACAATGAAAACTACAAGACACTACTGCAAGAAACCAAAAGAGACCTGCATGAGTGGAAAAATATACCTTGCTGATGGATAGATAGACTCAACATTGTGAAAATGTCAATTCTACCTAAAGCAAGCTACAGATACAACGCAATCCTGATCCAAATTCCACGGACATGTTTTAATGAGATGGAGAAAAAAATCACCATCCTCATATGGAAAGGGAAGAAGCCCTGAATAAGTAAAGCATTACTCAGGAAGAAGAACAAAGTGGGAGGCCTCACACTACCTGATTTTAGAAACTATTATACTGCCACGGTAGTCAAAACAGACTGGTACTGGTGTAAGAACAGATACAGAGACCAGCAGAATAGAACTGAGAATCCAGATATAAATTCATCCACCTATGAGCAGCTGATATTTGACAAAGGCCTAAAGTCCATTAATTGGGGAAAAGACAGACTCTTTAACAAATGGTGCCGGCCTAACTGGATATCCATCTGCAAAAAACTGAAACAAGACCCATACCTCACACCATGCACAAAAACTAACTGAAAATGGATCAAAGACTCAAATGTAAAATCGAAAATGATAAAGATCATGGAAGAAAAAACAGGGACAACGCCAGGAGCCCTAATACATGGCATAAATACAATACAAACCATAAGTTAACAGTGCACAAGCACCAGAAGATAGACTAGATAACTGGGAGCTCCTAAAAATCAAACACATATGCTTATCAAAAGACTTCACCAAAAGAGTAAAAAGACAACCTACAGACTAGGAAAAAAATTTTGGCTACAACAAATCCAATCTGCATCTAATCTCTGAAATCTACAAGATACTGCAAAACGTCAACAACAAAAAGAGAAACGACCCAATTCAAAAATGGGCAAAGGATATGAACAGGCACTTCGCCAAAGAAGATATTCGGTAAGCTAACAGACACATGAAGAAATGCTCATGATCATTAGCCATTAGAGAAATGCAGATCAAAACTACAATGAGATATCATCTCACCCCAACATGGCTAGCGTTAATCCAAAAAAACACAAAATAATAAATGCTGGAGGGGTTGTGGAGAGACTGGAACACTTACACACTCTTGGTGGGAATGTAAAATGGTACAACCACTTCGGAAATCAATTTGGCACTTTCTTAAAAAGCTAGAAGCAGAAGCACCATATGATCCAGGTATCCCACTCCTTGGAATATATCCTAGAGAAATAAGAGCCATCACACAAGTAGATATACGCACACCCACGTTCATTGCAGCACTGTTCATAATAGCAAAAAGATGGAAACAACCTAGGTGCCCATCAATGGATGAATAGATAAACAAATTATGGTATATCCACCCAATGGAATATTATACAACGATAAGGAACAACGATGAAGCTGTGAAACATAACATGGAGGAAGTTGGAGGTCATTATGCTGAATGAATTTAGTCAGTCACAGAAGGACAGATATTGTATAAGACTACTGTTATAAGAACTCAAGAAAAGGTTCAAACACAGAAGAAAACATTCTTTGATGGTTATGGGGGTGGGGAGGGATAGTGAGGATTATTCACTAACTAGATAGTAGATAAGAATTATCTTAGGTGAAGGGAAGGACAGCGCACCCTCCAGGGGAAGTCAGCACAACTGGACTAAACCAAAGCTAAGAAGTTTCCTGAATACAATCAAACACTTTGACAGACAGAGTAGCAGGGGTAGTTGTCTGGGGACCATGCTTTCAGGGGTCATCTAGGTCAGTTGGCATAACAAAGCTTATTAAGAAAATGTTTTGCATCCTACTTTGGTGAGTGGCGGCTGGGGTTTTAAAAGCTTGCAAGCGGCCATCTAAGATGCATCAATTGGTCCCAACCACCTGAAGTAAAGCAGAATGAAGAACACCAAAGACACAAGGAAAATATTAGCCAAGAGACAGAAAGAGCCATATAAACCAGAGACTTCATCAGCCTGAGACCAGAAGAACTAGATGGTGCCCGGCTACCACCAATGACCGCCCTAACAGGGAACACAACAGAGAGTCCCAGATGGAATAGGAGAAAGGTGGGGCGTAGAACTCAAATTCCAGTAAGAAGACCAGACTTAATGGTCTGACCGAGACTGGAGGAACCCTGGAACCATGGCCCCTGGATTCTCTATCAGTCCCCAGAACTAAATCAATTTCTGAGGCCAACTCTTAAGACAGGGATTGGACTGGACTGTGGGACATACAGTGATACTCGTGAGGAGTGTGCCTCTTACCTCAAGTAGACACAAGAGACTAAGAGGCTAAATGGGCAGTTTCTGTCTGGAGGTGAGATGGGAGGGCAGAGATAGTTAGGAGCTGGTTGAATGGACATGGGGAATTAGGGGTGGAAAGAATGAGTGTGCTGTCACAGAATGTGGAGAGCAATTAGGGTCACATAACAAACAGTATGTATAAATTTTTGTATGGGAAAAAATAAATAAAAAAAAAAAGAAAATTTTCTCAAAGCTTTAAAAATGCTAACATGTTTAATTCTTGTAACATCCACATTTGATAGGCACTTTTACTGGCCCTCATTTTATAGATGAGGAAACTGAGGCACATTGAGGTTACCAAACTTGTCTAATCTCACAGCTGCAGTGCTGTGTTCATCTCCAAGCACTCTGGTTCCAGAATCCATGCTGTCAACTACTTTATTATCCTGATTTTCTACCCCTGACAATTCTGTATTCTCAGTAGCAGCAAGAGTTCATTGAAGAAGATGAACAGATAATACCTGTGCTAGGCATATTCCTGCTCAACACTATGCCTGATAATCTTCTTCGTTGTGGGATATCTTACGTCTCACTTTTTTGAAGATAGGCATAGCCACATGAATTGCTTTGATCAATGAAATAAGAGAAGACTTGGAACATGTCACTTCCAGACATACATATTTAAGAGCTTGTACTCAATTCTACATTATTCCTTCCCTTTCCAAGGTGATATAGGAGGTATGCATTGATTCAAAGCCCTATGAGTTCAAAGTAACTAAGGATACTGAGCCACCACATAGAGGACAACTGTCCTGGAAAGTTGCCCAGTAATATTTGTATGAGCTACAAACAAAAAATATGTGGTGTTAAGCTGCTGATATTGTAGAGTTATTTCTTAATGCAGCATAAACTGGCCCTGTGGTTCTCAACAATTGACATCTGGCAGTATCTCAAGACAGTTTTGGTTGTTACAACTGGGGGTTTGCAGTGGTTCTTACTGGAATCTAGTGGAAGCCATGGATGCCGTCATTCATCCTACAATGCACAGGACAGCCCCCATAAGAAATAATTTTCCAGGCCAAAATGTCAGTAGTGTTGAGGTTGAGAAACCCTGATCTAGCCTATCCTAACACATGCTACTGCTTCAAAATATGCATGAGAGTAAGTGAGACCACTTTATGCTGTCAGATCTATAGAGGTCCTACTAGAAGTAAATTATCCTTAAAGCTATACATTCCCTGTTAGTTCTACAAGCGGCAACCTAATGCAGCTTACTCATATAATTTCCACAAAACTTTACTGCATAAATCAAGGCCATTCGTCATCTCCACTCAGCAAAATCCACGCCTATGTGCTTGCTACTCAAAATCCTCGGAGTCTGCTTTTAAAAACAGTCTGGCTCCTATAAGACTTTTGCACACGTGTAAATTACCAGTCATCAGCACAAACACACTAGGTTAAGTAAAGTTGGTGGCCATGGGGGGGACCCAGTTTTCTCCTGTGACTAACTCCTGTCAATTATAATCAGGTGTGTGAATTCTTTGTGCCTGGAAATAGATTCCTTTTTAAAGGAAACCTATCCAATGCTGGGATTAGTTCTTATTTCCACTGTTTCTGAAGAGGCTGCATGATACTCAAACTGCAGAAACCAATGGGTCATTTGAAAAATGAAAAGAATCCAGCCACTCTCCTTGGACCAACCCAAAGGAAATATTCTTGAGTTAGCAGCTATTGAATTTTACCCAGAGGACTGCTGTGAAACTCTGCCTCTGTAGCTTAGAAGACCTAAAGGTCCAGAATGTTCATGTTTCAAGGGCAGACGTAGGCAAATTTTTCTGTTGAGGGCCAATGGTCTTTGTTAGAACTACTTAACTCTACTGCTGTATTGCAAAAACAGTCAATGAAAATATATAATCAATGGCCTTGATTGGGTTCCCATAAAATGTTATTTACAACAAAACTTTACTGCATACAGCAAGGCCATTCTTCATCTCCGCTGGGGTAGGGTGGGGGGGCATGCACATGGATGCACCTACGGGTGGTAGTTTGCTGACCCCTGTTCTGGAAGATACTACCATCCTGGAGGGGACCATAAGTCTAAATTCCTGTTACAACAGTTATTGTTGTTAGTTGCTGTCAAGGAGGCCTGGACTCATGCAACCCCATGAACAAAAGAACTAAATGCTACCAAGTCTTGGGCCATCCCATGATCTGCTGTGGATCAGACTGTTGTTATCCATAGGGTTTTCACTGGCTGATTTTTTAAAGTAGATCACCAGGCCTTTCTTCCTAGTTCATCCTAGTCTGGAAGCTCTGCTACAACCTGTTCAGTATCACAGCAACACTCAAGCTTCCAATGACAGACAGGTGGTGGCTGCACTTGAGGTGTACTGGCCAGGAATCAATCCCAGGAATTCTACCACTGAACTATCAAAGCTTGTTACAACACTAGGTATTCGATACATATTGGCTGAACTGAGCAGAACTGAACTGCAAAGACGGCAGTCCATGGAAACGCTAGTATCTTGTTAGCAAATAAGAATGAAGCACAGTTATTAGTATTTTCAAGTAGTTTACAGACTTTGTGGACTAGTATGTACATACATTAAGGAGCTCTGGTGCAATAACTGTTAGTTAAGTGCTCGGCTGCTAACTGAAAGGTCGGCTGTTCAAACTTACCAGCCGCTCTGTGACAGAAAAGACCTGGCAATCTGCTCCCACAAAGATAAAAAAAAAAACAATAAACCTGTTGCCATTGAGTTAATTCCAGCTCATAGCAACACTATAGGACAGAGTAAAACTGCCCCATCAGGGTTTCCAAGAAGCAGCTGGTGGATTCGAATTGCCAACCTTTTGGTTAGCAGCCTGAGCTCTTAACCACTGTGAGACTAGGGCTCCTTCATAAAGATTACATCCTAGGAAACTCTACAGGGCAGTTCTACTCTGTCATATAGGGTCACTATGAGTCAGAATCGACTCGATGGCACTCAGCAACAACATGCACATACATAATGAACTATATTCAAAGTGTTAAGTGCTGTAACATAGATTTGAAACTATAAACAAAGTTCACTGAGCACAGATGGGAGACAGGCTTGTACTGGGAAGTAGAAGAGTTAAGAAAGTTTTATAAAAAGGACATTTGGAATAGCCTTGAAATTTGGGCTGCCTTTTGTCAGGCAAAAAAGCCTGGCAGTGGGAAGTGGGAGATATACTGGCAGTGGAAAGAGGGTATTTTGTGGAAAGGAAACAGTTTTAATAGGCATGGCACATTAATGAATATACTGTATGGAGGTGACAATCTCAGAGTGCTACTGTCTAGACTCAATGAGATAACACACTCAGAAAGACTCTTCACAGCAGCTGGGACAGAGCAGGGGCTTGGTAATTGCTGGATGAATCTATGTGTTAAACCCCAAGTTCTGCTTCTTCTCCCCCCATCCCTCCCCTTGTAGCTGTAAGTCCTCAACATTTAATGAAGGATCAGCGAAGTCATCTATATACCTGGCTTTTAAAAAACTGGCTTAGGTTGAACCCTGGTAAAACCAGATGACACACGGCAAATCACAAAGGCTTCTATTAAAGAACACCAGGTATTCAAGCACGGGATTGAACTGGAATAAGACAAATGGTTGAAAACTAGAGTACTGAAATAACTGGACTTTTGGCAAAAAGAAGGTGATTCAGTCATGTAAGCAAGACACACATTTCAAAATAAGATGATTTATGAAGGGTGGTCTTGTTTAATATATAAATGTTGACCCTAGAGATGTACTGAATTATTACTACTTGGCTATATACTTAAATTGCATTATGTAAAGGACACCATAAGTAAAAGAAAAGCTAATTTTACTTTTTTACCTTCTTAGTGTATGGCTTTTTTTAGCTTCTCAGTGTTTAGAGTCTGGACATTCTGGACCAAATGTTTTATTATATGTTATTCCTATATGAATTTTATTGAAATGATTAAATACAGTCCTCTAAGGCCTTATCATCTAGTATTATATATTAGAATGAATGGATTGTCATGCAGCTAATATTGCCCACTTAGCTTGCCTGATTCTGATGCCTTTCAAGGCCCGGGGTCTGTGCAATAGTAGAGTTCATCTCTTTTCAGCCAGTTTATATTATTCCACTCAATGTCCTTGGAAAATAAAGTGCCCCTTTTATGTGGATTTAAATGTGCACTGAGGATAGAAAATTGCAGGTGTATTCTGTGGAAACAAACAGCATCCTGCAGTTAAATACATTTCTTTGTTAGTATGCTTCCCACATAAATATAAACATTTATTTTGTTTTAAAAATGTCCCTCCATAAATGGCTTTCTTAACCTGTAGTACAGACACAGGCAAGGAGCAGAGTGAAAAGATTTCTCCACAAAACGTTCTTTATTCAGAAGCAGCAGGGTACACACGTCGCTATTTTGCCAAACTGTTTTAGGAGACTTGTGTTTTTATTCCAGCTCCATGAACCTCAGGAAAATACTTTGCTACGGAGAGAGAAAATTCTGATTTCATGCTTGAAAGAATTTTATCAAATATTTATAAACACAAAATAGTTATTCCTACTATACATGCACATATCATTAATATACATTCACACACACACATACTTTCACTCCTCACACTTTCTGATCTAAAAGAGTAGCTGAAAGCTATTTTGTACAAATATCCAAGAAGACATTTTTGATGCAATAAATGTAACCTTTGCACCCTACTCTCTTTACATCAAAGATGGATATTTCGTTAGTAGCTGCAGGCACTCCAGAAAAAAGTAAAGTAAAATATGAGTTTATTGTATCAGTCAAATATTTGCCAATTAACCATCTGCATTTAGTCACCCGGTAAATAGCTAGTTAATGACAGGCCATGATTTTTCAGGTTCATGTCTGGCTAAAACGCGTATGAGTTCAGCTGGTGCTGAAACAAAGGATGGATGCATGAGCAAAGTGTGATGTTTGAGTAAGATGACTTAAAAAATACTTGAATGTATTTTCAGGTACCGTACGCTGTTGTGTCCTGCTCATATCTACTAGGTCAGTGGTTCCCCAAGTGAGGCCCCTGGTCAAGCAGCAGCGGCATCAGGTAGATATCAGTGCAATTATAAATCCTTTGACCCCCCCTGCCAAACCTGCTGAACCAGCAATTCTGGGTGTTTAGCCCAGCCATCTGTGCTGCAGCAAGCCCTCCAGGTAATTCTGATATACCTTAAGTTTGTGTTCCACTACTTTAGATCTAAGGAGCCTTGGTGGTGCAATGGTTAAGCGCTTGGCTGCTAAACAAAAGGTTGGCAGTTCAAACTCACCAGAGGCTCCGTGGGAGAAAAGACCTGGCAATCTGCTCCCATAAACATTATAGCCTAGGAAGCCCTACCAGGCAGTTCTACTCCATCATATAGGGTCACTATGAGTAGGAATCAACTCGATGAAACACAGTAACTTTAGTTATACCCGGGAGGTGACTGAAGACAGTTCCTGTATAAGTCAATCCTTCAGAGGCTTCCTGTGATCACTTTCTTAATAAGTTACTTGAACCTAAATCCCTGCTCAAGTTCTGTTTTGGGGTTGACTTAAATTAAGACAATGCATTTATATCACTGTGTACACACACACACACACACACACACACACACACACACACACACACACTCACACAAGCAAATATTATAGTTCTAACAGCATGAGTCTCATAGAAGATTTGTTTCTTTGAATTAAAATTTATTTTCACGGATTTGTTTTCTTCACTTGAAAAAGAGCCCTTTAAGGGCAGGGTCTATTAGATGTAATTTGTCTTTATATCTCTAGGGCCTAAAACGTTGTCTGGCAAATAATAACTGTCCAATGCAAGTCTGTGAAATGAATGTGTAAGTGGATTAATTTGATGGTTTTAAAAAATATTTTTTTACAAATATTGATGATAGTAAGTATAACACAGTTTATAAATTAATCAACAAAGGCGATGGTTGCTGGTATATAACTATAAATATCCCAAATTGGTTCATGTTAGCAACAACCTAAAAACAAATATCTATAATCACAGTGTTTATAAACATTGAAAAATAGAATCAAATATCCAGGCTATTTTGTGGACCCTGTATCTGCTCTAATTTTCAGCAATGTTATATGTAAATTATTTCTAAGAACGGACACTGAGCTGTGTGCTTATAGATGTGCTCGTCTTCTGGGTTCAGGTTACACATTGCCGTGTTTGACAGGGAATGCTGTTTCGTATCCGTATTGGAACATTTGTTGCTACTAATGTCGTGTTTGACAGGGAATGCTGTTTTGTATACATATTGGAACATCTGTTGCTACAAATATAAGTAGTTGACGTATTTATAAAGTTATTTTTCACATAGGAACTGAGCTTTCAAGGTTAGAATCATTTATCCCTGTGGAGAGAAACTATAAATGAAAATATTGTCAAACTCTCAGTGTGGATGAAGGTCATGATAACACATCTGTATCAGGTAAAGGAAAAAAAAAAAAAAAGCTTGGAATTATTGGTCTAAATGGGAATGTCCCCATCATGAGAGCTATTTATTTCTGCAGTACAGTCTGTGTGGCACAAACGTCCATTTCTACCTACTAGTTTTTATTTTTATAACACTTTAAATGGGTAAAGTAATTTATAGCTGGTGCCCAGAATACCTCTCTTAGAGAGAGATGTCTTAAAAAGGATTATGATTATCTGTATTTCTTCTCTTGCATTAATTTTCTTTTGGTTACTGCAAACATTAAAGGGAAATATACGGGCAGTATAATTATCATACTTAACAGTTTCTAGAAATACTGTATATTGAATTTGAAATAGGCCAGGGAACTTATTAGGCAATTGCTAAAACTTGCAGAGCTCTACCAAATCTATTTTTTAAAAAGTATATAAAATAAATTGAAACTGAATTCCTCCTAGTAAGACTTGAGAAGGTGCAGGTCTCATGTATTCCAAAGATAATATTCTAGGCTCTGAACTAGAGTTGCTTCTTGGAGAATGACATAAAGAGTCCAGCAAGATTCCCTATTTATGGTGGGTTAAATTTAACTCCTCACTCTTTCTCCTGTATCGCTACTCCTTTGCCTTATTCTTTTTGCTCATCTTCTTTGTACCCCTGCTTCTAACACACATCTCTCTAGTGCCCTGTCCATTGTTCCACCTACAGGGAGTTTTTCATCTGATCCTAAATGCTGCAAATAACCTTGCCCTTGTTTTTTATCCTTTTCTTAAAAAGGCTTTGAGATTTCAACCCCCCATTTCCTTGCTGATGATTCTTCTGAGATTAGGATCTCCTGTTTACATTTATTTTCTGTGATAACCATTAACGTATTAGTCATACTTCATAAATATGAAATAAAAGAAAATTCTCATAACTGCAGGGTAGGAAAGCTGAATCATAAAGGAATCTACTTCAGCCTTCACCTTCAATACCAGAGTTCTACAGCAAAAATTGTGCAAAGAGAGAAAAAGCAGGCAGCAATTTTCTTAAGTTCTCACTTGCTGGCCTAGTTTTTTTTCATTGGAAAGTATCTGAAATTCTTTGGTTTGATGATTAGAGAGCTGAGTTTTTCTAATTTAGCACTTGCTGTAGAAGATCATATTTTGAGCCCAAAGCTGAGCTGTGAGTTTTGAGGTGATACGTGTTTTCTGAATTATTTTTCCTCTCTGACACAGGGCCGTGGAGGAAAATTGCACCAAAGGACTGCAGTTAAACAAAACAAAACAAAACTTGTCCTCCTCTGGAAAAGAAATAACGTGGGAAAAACACCTCCCTTTGATGTAGCTACCGCAAATTAAAAAGAAAGATTTGAGTGTTTCGTTGGTGATGTTTTGTTGCAAAAAACAAAAACAGAAACCAGGAAAACGCCATCAGTTCTCTCAGCTGAGCAGAAGAACAAACAGGAAAATGAAGCGTGCAGAAGACTTACAAAGCACTTTTGGAAGCTGGAGACCAGAAACTTTACATGTGACTATTAAGACAGTAGAAAATAAATTTCAGTGACCTGGCAGGTGAGCATAATGAAGTAACAAAGCATGAATCAATGTTTATCAACTTAATTATCCATTAATGAACCTTCAGATTGAGAGTCACAGGCCAGCTGAAGTGACATGGCAGACAGGTAAGGGAATATCAGGGTCAGAATAAGTGTCTCCACTGACTGCACAGAAACAAACAGGGAGATAACACACTATGAAAGAGCTTTGGTCTCTAAATTTTTGTGAGAATTAGTCTGTCGATGGCATAATATTATTTTGGTTTTTGTTTCTTTGTTTTTGCATGAGAGCTTGGTACCTTTTACTAGTTCTTCCTCCCTTATTCTGAGAAAGGTATGGATGGAGTGCAAAGTGTTAAGCTCTTGGCTAAGGACAGGTTTGTCTGGTGAATGGGCTCAGCCTCTGGGAGGAAGTGGGAATGATAAGTACAAAAGAACTTTATTTAGGGTATTTCTAAAAGAAAACCAATGGGAATTTCTGAATAACTTGTTAGGAGATGACTAGCTATTCCCATGGTTGGTAACTTCGAGTGTGTTCATTTTTCTTGCTAGCTCTTGCAACCTTCTTTACAGAACTACAAGACACAGCTTACATACAGTAAAGTGTTGGATGCCTTATTTGAGTCAGGCAAAGCAGTTTAAAGAATTTAGAACTGCAGGTTCATTTATACAGCAGAGCAACTGACTTGATAATACTTGCTTAATCAACTTTATTCATTGTTTAATCACCCCTTGCTGAAATTTAATTCGTGTAAATAGTGCAAGGGAAAGTCTGCATAACATGCAAAGGACAAGAGAGATAGCAAGTAGCTGGAAGGATTTGTGTTTTGCAAACTTGGACAAGAAGCTATAAGAGAATTTTAGAGGTAGTCTCACTCTTAAAGATTCCCTTTGTTATTCCTATTCATGAATAGACCAAGGAGCCCTGGTAGTGCAGTGGTTAAATTGCTCAGCTGCTAACTGGAAGGTCGGGCTGTTAGAACCCACCAGCCACTGTGTGGGAGAAAGATGTGACAGTCTGCTTCCATAAAGATTTATGGCCTTTGAAACCCTATGGGGCAGTTCTACTCTGTCCTATAGGTTCTCTATGAGTTGGAATTGACTAAACACTTGTGGGTATGAACAGACCACATGCTTAGAAAAATCTTGACTTTCAAACTGCATTGCTTAAGGAATAATTATTTTTCTCCTTTTTATTAATAGAAGACATGTAACACAAATATCTGAGACAGGCAGTTTTCCAATGAATAGGTATAATTCTACTCAAAAGCAAAGGAACCCTATGTTTCCATTAGTCTGTATAGTCTTATCCTAAATTAAGGTACAGTTTTCATTATCATTTTAGAAATTTTCAAAATTTCTTAGAACACTGTGCCCAGTTACTATTCTCCAGGACATTTAGGGTCTTAGATACCCCAAGCTGTAATGTGACCTCTGGACCTCAGGGAACAATGAATAAGTGACAACAGTTGCAACAACAGTGAAGCCCCCCCAAATCAACCTTAATTAGGTTTTTATCAAAGTCCAGAAGACAATTTATTTTTTTATAATAAACAGAGTGCACTTTAATGTGTTTGGCATTTTATTGTTCTACTTACCTTTCAGTTGTACAATTTTATTTGAGCAAGCTATAATATTTTTAGCTTCCACAACAGTTACCTCCCTATCTAGAAGCAATTACTTCTTTAATTAGCTTTGACTCATTAATCTCTGCCTCTTCCATTTTGCTTTCAAGTGGAGGGGAACGTCCCATGCATTTGTACAGCATAATACAAACCACAATAAGTTTCTCTTGATCTATTCACTTTACTTTTAAGATAACATTCCCCTTGTCAAACTGTTCTAAGTATTCTATTTCCTGGAATGTTGGCACATGATAAGTAGTATGCTCCAGGTGTAGGAAAAAAAAAAAAAAAAAAAGAGTCCTGTGATCACATTATATCCCACGCTCAAGTCTTTCTTTTAACCTATCATTAATCACTTCCATAACACTTTATATATACCCTTTATGGGATCTGCTACCTTGTAATTTAGATTTATATAATTCTGTTCTGTTTGAACTCATTTGTATCCTGTGTGTCCACAGAGAGCTCTTCTCACAGTTGATATACATGTTTTGGTTGTTATTGATGAATCCTACCTAATAGCTGAATGAAATGATAAAATCCAATAGCAAAATGTATCGTAGATAGTTAGTGATTGCATCATTGGCGGCTGTATTATCCTGCTTTCCCAGGTCACTGGCTGTCTGATTTGCAGGGAAAGACTGATTGTGTATTGATGGTCCCCAGGAACTTATTATCCCTGAAAATTATACAGAGTGAGCCAAATTATGTCAATAATAACCCCGATAACGCTATGCAGCATGGGACAAAGATTCAAGAAATTCACTTACACTCTTGGGACTTATATTTTTATTTACGCTAGTTGGACATTTCCAGAACAGATAAATAATTATGTGTTTGCGGCCAGATTCACACGAAGTCACTTCAAGGTACTAGACAAAACACTAAGAGATATATTACCCTATCAATAGATTGTTGCCATCTGTTCGGCCAGTAAGAATGCTATTCGGAGGCATTTGATGCTAATCTAAATACCTAGCAATAAAGTTAGCAAGAAATATATAGGGTTCACCAGACGCCATCTAACTCTACTGAAGGACACCAAGGAAGACTTCAGGAAATGAAGACAGAGAACATATTCCTCAAGGAAGGGCTCAATAGTGTAGAGTTGTAGGTTATCTCCATATTTACCTAAAATCTATCAACATTATTTCTTTTTAAGTAATCAAAACAAATAATTCAAAATTTTATCATAAACAGTTAATATGTGAAAGGTGCCAAGATAACTATAAAGAAGGAAAAGAAAGGGTGAGGTAGAATTATATTACCAGATTTTAAATGAACTCTAGTAAATCATCTGCTGTCCTTTTCTGTCCAATACACTTTCCCCATTTCTCTGGTAAAAACACTCATCTTCTGTCTCAGTCATCTAGTGCTGCTCTAACAGAAATCCCACAAGTGGATGGATTTAGCAAAGAGAAGTTTATTCTCTCACAGTCCAGTAAGCTACAAGTCCAAATTCAAGGTGTCAGTTCCAGGGGAACACTTTCTCTGTTGGCTCTGGAGGACGGGCCATGTCATCAATCTTCCTTTGGTCTGGGAGCTTCTCTGCGCAGGAACCTCAGGCCCAAAGGACGCACTCTGCTCCCGGCACTGCTTTCTTGATGGTATAAGGTTCCCCCATGTCTCTGCTCTCTTCTCTCTTTTATATCTCAAAAGAGATTGCATTAAGACACTAATCTTGTCAACCTCATCAGTATAACCTCATCACAGTGATAGAATTTATAACACATGAGGAGAACACATATAATCTTATCTTAGTGGTAGAGTTTACAACACATAAGGAAATCACATCAGATAACACAATAATACAATACTGGGAATCATGACCCAGCCAAGTTGCTACCCACATTTTTTGGGGGACACAATTCAATCCATGACATCTTCTTTCAGAGAATTGTTGCTAATCTACCTGCTAACCATGTGGTTTTGACAGTGGCTTTCAATTACAGTGCACCACCACCCAAGTCCAAGTTGAGCTCTTAACTCAAACTGAAGCAATATATATTCATCTTCACCCATTACACTGGTAAGGATTACAGAGTTAATATAACACCTAGAGTTGTTAAGACTTCTGTGAAGGTGGTACTCTTACATGTTTCAGAAACATATATCAAAACCATTACATTCTGCATAAACTTTGTCCTAATATTTTTACTTCTATGAATTTGAGAAAATAATCATGAATTTTGAAAAGATTTAGCCATAAGGAGGTTCATCACAAGATTCTTTATAACACTGTAGAATTTTAAAACCTAAATTCCCAACATTAGGGAAATTATGCATATTTTCTATTTATAAGAGGAGCCCTGGGGTGCAGTGGTTAAAGTGCTCGTCTGCTAACCAAAAGGTCAATGGTTTGAACCCACCAGCCGCTCCACAGGAGAAAGATGTGGCAGTCTGCTTCTGTAAAGATTTACAGCCTTAGAAATTCTATGGGGGCAATTCCAGTTCTACTCTGTGCTATAGGGTCCCTACAAGTTGGAACTGACTCGATGGCAACGGGTTTGGTGTTTTTTCTTTTGTTGGTACTTATAACAAATAGCCAATAACATGATTCTCATAAAATGGGATATTTAATAACACAGGTACATATTTACTACACATTGAGGAAAGACAGCAGGTTATACAACCATATACTCTCACTTAGGGAAACACCCATTCATTAGAGACTCCATGCATTTTGTAAAAACCACTCTTTGGTTCAGAAATGCTATGAAAACATTGTCTGAGAATACGGAGTGATACAAAGATTATAAGTGAAGACATGTTTGTGTATTGTAAGCTCACATCTATAAAATCATGCAAGATAATGGTTAGAAACATAATAAAAACGTTGTGCTATAGAGGGATGAAATAAGAACTATGTGTCAGAGTATAAAGTAGGAGGGAGAGGTGCCCTCAGGGAGGCAAGCCATATAGGACTCACTCCATGGCAGAGAGTCCAACACCAGGTACTAACGACTCAAACTCATGGCTATCAAATCCTTCATCCAAAAGCCAAATCAGTTTCTATCAGGTCGACTCTGACTCATGGTGACCCCACATTTATCAGGGTGGAATCGTGCTCCACAGGGTTTTCAGTGGCTGATTTTTTGGAAGTAGATCATCAGGTTTTTCTTCTGAGGTGCCTCTGGGTAGACTTTTACCTTCATCTTTTTGGTTAGCAGCTGAGCCTGTTAAACATCTGCACCACCCAGGGACTCCTCCTGCAACACAAATACACCAAATTCAATGCACAGAAACTACTTTCAAGACACTAGACTATAAGAGAACCTCTACAACAGTGTTCACATCAGCATGCGTCTCCTTTCACACATCTGCCGTAAGCCAAAGCTTTGACGACCTATTAGGTTACCCTTTGCCACTAATCAAGTTGGCCGACAGAAAACCCACATATACTCGTTTCTCCCTTCCCTCCAATCTCCCTTTATTTCTCTAGGTCTAAAAATGTTGAGGGGTTGGGGGTAAGGAAGAGGCAATTGCTACTCTTTGCTGAATAAAAAGTCACTATTTATAGGGTCACCATGAGTTAGAATTGACTCAATGGTAACAGATTTTTGTTTTTTTTTAAATAACCAAAACGTCAGTGGTTCAAACACACCAGCCACTCTGTGGAGGAAAGATGCACATGCAGTCTGCTTCTGTAAAGATTATATCCTTGGAAACCTCATGGGGCCATTCTACTCCTATAGGTTCGCTACCAGTTGGAATAGGCTTGATAGCAATGGAGGTTACTTAGCTTCAGGTCCTACTTTCAGTGACTTTTGATTTAAAAAAAATTACCATCATAATGAAATAAAACAGTTATAAGTAGGAATACATCCTAGAGAAATAAAAACCGTCACACAAACAGATAGATGCACACTCAAGTTAACTGCAGGATTATTCACAATAGCAAAAAGATGGAAACAACCCAAGTGCCCATCAACAGATGAATGGATAAACAAATTATGGTATATACACACAATGGTATACTATGCAACAATAAAGAATGATGATGAATCAGCCAAGCATCTCACAACGTGGATGAATATGGAGGGCATTATGCTGAGTGAAATAAGTCAATCACAAAAAGGCAAATATTGTATGAGACCACCATTATAAAAACTCAAGGAAAGGTTTACACACAGAAGGAAACAATCTTTGATGGTTATGAGGGGTGGGTGGGGAATGGAAATGACTAGATAGTAGACAAGTGTAAACTTTGGTGAAGGGAAAGACAACACACAATACAGGGGAAGTCAGCACAACTTGACCAAGGCAAAGTCATAAAAGCTTCCTAGACACATCCAACCACCTTGAGGGACTGAGTTACTGGGAGTGAGAGCTGGGGACCATGGCCTTGAGGGACATCTAGATCAAATGGCATAACATAGTTCGTAAAGAAAATTTTTGAGAAGCAGAGCCAAGATGGTGAACTATTCAGGTGTACCGAGTCATCCTTCTGCAACAAAGACCCGAAAAACCAAGTAGAACAAATACAGACATCAATCCTGGAACTCTGAACTTTATTTATTTATACTTTAGATGAAGGTTTACAGAACTAGCTTCTCATTAAACAGTACACATATTGTTTTATGACATTGGTTAACAACCCCACAACATGTCAACACTCTTCCTTCTCGACCTTGAGTTCCCTACTACCAGCTTTCCTGTCCCCTCCTGCCTTCTAGTCCTTGCCCCTGGGCTGGTGTGCCCCTTTAGTCTCATTTTGTTTTATGGGCCTGTCTTAGTCATCTAGTGCTGCTGTAACAGAAATACCACAAGTGGATGGCTTTAACAAAGAGATGTTTATTCTCTCATAGTCTTAGTAGGCTACAAGTTCAAATTCAGGGCATCAGCTTCAGGGGACAGTTTTCTTTGTTGGCTCTGAAGCAAGGTCCATGTCATCAATCTTCCCTTGGTCTAGGAGTTTCTCCATGCAGGAACCTCAGGTCCAAAGCATGTGCTCTGCTTCCGGCGCTGCTTTCTTGATGGTATGAGGTTCCCATGTCTCTCTGTTCACTTCTCTCTTTTATATCTCAAAAGAGATTGGCTTAAGACACTACTTAATCTTATAGACCTCATCAACACAGCTGCAGCTAATCCATCTTATTACATCATAAAGATAGCATTTACAACACATAGGGAAATCACATCAGATGATAAAATGGTACACAATCATACAATACTGGGAATCATGACCTAGCCAAGTTGACAGATATTTTTGGGGGGTACACAATTCAATCCATGACAAGGCCTGTCTAATCTTTGGCTGAAAGGTGAACCTTGGGAGTAGCCTCATTACCAAGCTAAAAGGGTGTCTGTGGGTCATACTCTCAGAGTTTCTGCAGTGTCTGTCAGGCCAGTAAGTCTGGTCTTTTTTTGTGAGTTAGAATTTTGTTCTACATTTTTCTTCAGCTCTGTCCAGGACCCTCTATTGTGATCCTTGTCAGACAAGTCAGTGGTAGCTAGGCACCATCTAGTTGTACTGGACGCAGTGTGGTGAAGGCCGTGGTAGTTGTGACTATTAGTCCTTTGACTAATCTTTCCCTTGTATTTTTAGTTTTCTTCATTCTCCCTTGCTCCCAAAGGGGTGAGACCAGTGGAATATCTTAGATGGCCCCTCACAGGCTTTTAAGACCCCAGATGCTCCTCACCAAAGTAGAATACAGAACATCTTCTTTCTAAACTATGGTATGCCAATTGAGCTAAATGGAACCCTAAACTTTAAATAAAAGGATAAAGCATTAGACAAGAAGACACTGAGAAGAAACTGACTGAAAACAGTACGCAAGTAGAGATACTGAGCTGAGGTTCCCTGCTGACCACGATGGCACAGGACAGCCATCTTGAGATAAAGCCAAACACCCCACCCAAAGAACACAGAAAGGCACTTTCACGGAACCCCACAGAAGACAGAGGCATGGCACAGACACACCCAGAGCAAAGTCAGGTCCTGTTTGCTGGCTGCAGCTCAAAAAGTGCCCAGACACTCTTACGTGGTAATTAGAGGACAACACTCCTACAATCTCCACCGTTCTGGTGAGTAATGGCAGGAGCCACCTGATACCAGCAGTCCCAACTGCTGAAGACCACAGTATAAACCCCAATTCCCACCCCCATCTAGACCCGCCCACCCTTCTAACTCCTCCCACTTCTCTCTTCCTGCTGGCCATACCCCATTGCAATGCAAACAAGCGACCTGGCTCCGCAAGCTCCCTTTCCTGCCAGCCAGTCTGGCTGCCTCACAGTGGAGTATTCCAGACTCACACTTCCCCACTCCCCAATGGCTCTGAGCTGGTATGCTACAGCTGGGTGACCTGGCCCCATGCCCACATCCCCCTTCTCCGCCAGCTCCGTCTCACTGCCTTGAAGTTGAGTGACCTGGCCCCACGCCCCTCCTTCCCTGCCAGCTCCACCATGCTGTCCCTCAGCTGAGGGTCCCACCGAGTGTCCCTTCCTCCCAGATGGCTCTGACCCACTGCACCACAGCTGGGTGGTCCAGCACCATGCCCCTTCCCTTCCTGCTGGCTCTGCCACGCTGCACTTCAGGTGAGCGACCCAGCCCTGCACCCCTCCTGCCCTGCTGCCTTGTAGCTGAGTAACCCGGCCCCAAACCCCTCGCTCCCTGCTGGCTCCACAGTACTGCATTGCAGATGAGTGACCCAGACTCATGCCCCTCCACCCCACAGGCCAGTCCCATCGTGCCCCAGGTGAATGACCCAGTCCCACATCCCTTCCTTCCCACGGGCCTTGTACAGATGCCCCATAGCTGAGCATCTCGGTCCTGTGCCCTCCCTACCTGCCAGCATCATAGCTGAACAACCTGCCCTGCCCATCCAGACAAGGTGGTGAGAGCTATTGAGCCCAGAGATGAGCATGCAACAAAGCACACCGAGCCTGCCCACATAGACATACCAAAACAAAACACATAAGTAGGAAAAAACAAACAAACTTAAAATCAATCAATAAATAAAATAATATTGGAATGTCTTAGAGACGGCAGACAATATCAAAACATATAAAAAAGCAGGACAAGATGGCTCCAACAAGTGCCCAAAATAAATAATCAGATGACCTTCTGGGAGAAGAAAAGGGAGTGGAACTACCTGACAAGGAGTTCAAAAGACTAATATTTAGGGCACACCAAGAGATTAGGAAAGAGATCAAGGAAAACAAAGACAAAAACAAAGAAAAAATAGACACAATCAAGTAAACACAGACAAAGCAATAGAAGTATTCAGGAAAATAATACAAGAATGAAATGTCAAAAACAAACAAACAATTAGAAATCATACAAAAACAGTAACTAGAAATCCAAAAGATAAACAGCACAATTTCAGAAATGGACAACTCAATAGAATGTTTCAGCAGCAAATCTGAAACAATGGAAGACAGAATCAGTGAGATTGAAGACAAATCCCTAGACTCCACTTTGTTAGAGGAATTATCAGAGTTAAGAATGAAGAAAATCTAAGAATTATGTAGAACACAATCAAGAGCAAAAATCTGCACATGATCGGAGTTCCAGAACAGGGGGAGAAAAAGGAAAACATATAGAGGATTGTTGAAGATTTGCTGGCAGAAAATTTCTCTAATACCATGAAAGACGAAAAGCTGACCATACAAGAAGCTCAATGAACCCCATATACGACAGACCTCAAAAGAAAGTCACCAAGACATATTATAATCACACTTGCCAAAACCAAAGAAAACAAAAGCTCCTGAAAGCAGCTCAAGAAAAAAGAAAAGTCACTTACAAAGGGGAAACAGTAAGACTAAACTCTGATTACTCTGCAGAAACTATGCAGGCAAGAAGGCAATGGGATGACATATACAAAACTTGAAAGAAAAAAAAAAAAAAAACACAACTGCAAACCAAGAATAATATATCCTGCAAAACTCTCTCTCAAATATGATGACAAAATTAGGGCATTCCAGATACAAAGAAATTAAAGAAATTTGTAAAACTCAAACCAAATTTACAGTAAATATTAAAGGAAGTCCTTAGGTTAGAGAACAAACAACATTAGACAACAACCTGAGACTAGGACAAAGGACATCATCATCCAGATACCAACCTAGGTAAAAAAACTCTCAGTAATAAAAAAAAAACCTAAAAGATTTAAAACACGGAACCAGAGACGTCAATCTATCAATGAGAACAATGTCAAAATAATAAAAGGGGGAATAAACGGTGTAGGTTTAGAATTTTCAAATGAAGAGGAAATCAAGACAATATCAAGTAATAAATGACTGATTTAAATGTAAAAAGATAAGTGTAAATTCCAGTGTAAACACAAAGACATTAATAAAACTACTCAACAAAATAAAAGAAGAAGAAAAACCATTAAGACTCAATAAACACAAAATCTATAATAACAGAAGAAATGAAAAGAAATTCCACAGACAAAAGGCACTCATCACAGGAAAGTATGAGGAACAAAGAAAACATCAGCACCACACACACACACACAAAAAAAAAAAAAAGAAAGAAAGAAAGAAAAAGCACAACAAAATGACAGCAATAAACTCACAGCTATTGATAATTACACTGAATGTAAATGGCTTAAATGCACTCATAAACAGAGTGACATAATGGATAAAAAAAACATGACCCATCAATATGCTGTCTATAAGAGACACACCTTAGATACAAAGACATAAGTATATTAAAAATTTAAGGATGGAAAAAATATATCAACCAAAAAAAAGAAAAAAAGCAAGAGTGGCAATATTAATCTCAGATAAAATAGACTTTAAGGCAAACTCCATCATAAAAGACAAGGAAGGACATTATATAACGATTAAAGTGACAATCCACCAAGAAGACATAACCTTAACAAATGTTTACGTACCCAATGACAGAGCTTCAAAATACATAAATCAAACCCCAACAGCACTAAGAAAAAGACAGTTTCATAAGAATAGTAGGAGACTTCAACACATCACTCTTGGTAAAGGACAGATGTCTAAAAAAAACTTAAAAAAAAAATACAGAAGCTCTATAGGCCACAATCAAACAACTTGATCCCATAGACATATACAGAATTCCACTCAACAGCAGCAATGTATGCATTCTTTTCCAACACACATGGAACACTTTCCAGAATAGACTATATTTTTGGCCACAAGCAATGTTAAATAAAATCCAAAACACTGAAATATTACAAAGTTATTTGCTGATAACAATGCCATAAAAGCAGAAATTCAGAACAGGAAGAGCAAAGAAAAAAAAAAAAAACTTGGAAACTGAATAACACTTTGATCAAAAACAAATGGGTAATAGAAGAAATCCAAGATGGAATAAAAAAATTCTGAGAATCAAATGAGAATGAAAACACACCACACCAAAACCTTTGGGACACAGCAAAGGCAGTGCTCAGAAGTCAATTTATAGCACTAAATACACACATCAAAAAAGAAGGGCTAAAATCAAAACCTTAGGCCTAATACTCGAAGAAATAGAAAGAAAACAGCAAAAGAAGCCCACAATCACCAGAAGAAAGGGAATTGTAAAGATCAGATTAGAAATAAGTGAAATAGAGAACAAAAACAACTGAAAGAATCAAGACCAAAAGTTGTTTATTTGAAAATATCCACAAAACAGAAAAACTGCTAGCCAAACTGAAAAAAGAAAAAAAGAAGAGGAAGCAAATAACCCAAGTAAGAAATGAGATGGGGGACTTTATAACAGACCCAACCAAAATAAAAAGAATCATAACAGAGTACTCTGAAAAACTATACTCCAACAAATTTGAAAACCTAGAGAAAAGAGACAAATTTCTAGAAACACACTACCTATCTAAACTAAAACAAACTGAGGTAGAAAATATGAACAGACCCATAACATGAGAAGAGACTGAAAAGTAATTTAAAAAAACTCACAACAACAACAACAAAAAAAAAAAAGCCCTGGCCAGATGGCTTCACTGAAGAATTCCATCAAATGTTCAGAAAAGAGTTCACACAAGTACTACTCAAAGTATTTAAGAGCATAGAAAAGGAAGGGATACTCTTGATTTCATTCTATGAAGCCAGCATAACCCTAATACCAAAATCAGGCAAAGACACCACAAAAAAGGAAAATTACAGAGCAATATCTCTCATGAATATAGATGCAAAAATTCTCCACAGAATTTTAGCCAATAGAATTCAGCATCATATCAAAAATAATACACTACGACCTACAGGATTCATATCAGTATGCAAGGATGGTTCAAAATTAGAAAATCAATCAACATAATCACCACATAAATAGAACAAAAGAAAAAAAAACATATGATCTTATCAGTCGACTCAGAAAAAGCATCTGATAAAGTCCAACACCCATTCCTGATTAAAAACTCTCAATAAAACAGAAATAGAAGGAAAATTTCTCAACATAATAAAAGGCATCTATACAAAACCAACAGCCAACATCATTCTCAAGGATGAGAGGTTGAAAGCATTCCCCGAGAAGGGGAAGAGAACAAGGATGCCCTTTATCACCACTCCTATTTAACATTATGCTGGAAGTCCTAGTTGGAGTATAAGGCAAGATAAAGAAATACAGGGCATTCAAATTCATAAGGAAGAAGTAAAACTATCCCTATTTGATGACGATACGATACTATATGTGGAGAACACTAAAGATTCCACAAGAAAAATACAGAACTAATACAGAGATTCAGCAGAGTAGCAGGATATAAGATCAATATTAAAAAATCAATTGGTCCCAACCACGTGGAGCAAAGGAGAACAAAGAACACCAAAGATACAGGGAAAGTATTAGCTCAAGAGACAGAATGGGCCACATAAACCAGAGACTTCATCAGCCTGAGACCAGAAGAACTAGATCTTGCGTGGCTACCATCAATGACCACCCTGACAGGGAACACAACAGAGTCCCTGATGGAGCAGTAGAAGGATGGGGTACAGAACTCAAATTCTAGTAAGAAGACCAGACCTAATGGTCTGACTGAGACTAGAGGTGCCTCGGAAAGCATGGCCCCTGGACTCTCTATCACCCCAGAACTAAAACAATTTCCGAGGCCAACTCTTCAGACAGGGATTGGACTGGACTGTGGGACATAAAGTGATACTCATGAAGAGTGTGCCTCTTAGTCAAGTAGACACAAGACACCAAAGCGGCAGCTTCTGTCCAGAGCTGAGACGGGAAGGCAGAGAGGGTTAGGAGCTGGTTGAATGGTCATGGGGAATCAGGGGCCAAAAGGAGGAGTGTGCTGTCGCAGAATGGGGTGAGCAATTAGGGCCTCATAACAATGTATGTATAAAAATTTTGTATGGGAGACTAACTTGAAATGTAAACTTCATTTAATTACAACAATAAATAAAATACAAGTTTTTCCACCCCTCCCCCCCAAAAAAAATCAGTTGGATTCCTATACACCAACAAAGCAAACTACGAAAAGGAAATCCAGAAAACAATACCATTTATAATAGCCCATAAAAAGATAAAATACTTAGGAATAAATCTAACCAATTACAAAACACTACCGCAAGAAACCAAAAGAAACCTACATAAATGGAAAAACATACCATTCTCAGAGATAAGAAGACTCAATATTGTAAAAATGTCAATCCAACCCAAAGCAATCTACAGATAGAATGCATCCTGATCCAAACATCAACACCATTCTTTAACAAGACAGACATACTAATCATTAAATTTATATGGAAAGGAAGGAGGCCCTGGATAAGTAAAGCATCACTGAAGAGGAACAAAGTAGGAGGCCTCACACTACCTGATCTCAGAGCCTAGTAGTCAGCCACAAGAGTCAAAATAGCCTGATACTTGTACAAAGACAAACACATAAACCAATGGAAAAGAATTGAAAGCCCAGATAAATACCCATTCACCTACAGCCAGCTGAACTTGATATAGGCCTGAAATCCATTAAATGGGGAAAAGAGTCTCTTTAACAAATGGTGCTGGCAAAACTGGATGTCCATCTGTAAAAAAATGAAATAGGACCCATACCTCACACTACACACAAAAACTAATTCAAAATGGATCGAAGACCTGAATATAAATCCTAAAACTATAAAGATCATGGGGGAAAAAAAAAAGGGACAATGCTAGGGGCCCTAATATATAGCATAAATAGGATATAAGCCAAAACTAGCAATGCACAAAAACCAAAAGATAAACTAGATAACTGGTATCTCCTAAAGATTAAACATGTATGCTCATGAAAAGATTTCATCAAAAGAGTAAAAAGAGAACTTAACAGACCAGGAAAAAATTTTTGGCTATGACATATCCAACAAAGCTCTCATCTCTAAAATCTGTAAGATACTACAACATTGTAACAATAAAAAGACAAATAATCCAATTAAAAATGTACAAAGGTATGAACAGACACTTCACCAAAGAAGACATTCAGGAGGCTAACAGACACATGAGGAAATGCTCACGCTCATTAGCTACTGCAGAAATGCAAATCAAAACTACAATGAGATACCATCTCACCCCAACATTACTCACATGAATCAAAAAAAAAAAAAAAAAACCAGAAAATAACAAACGTTGGAGAGGCTGCAGGGAGACTGGAACTGTTATGCACTGCTGGTGGGAATGTAAAATGGTACAACCCCTATGGAAAACGATATGGCACTTCCTTATCAAGCTAGAAATAGAAAAACCATATGATCCAGCAATATCACTCCTGGGAATATATCTTAGAGAAATAAAAGCCGCCACACGAATAGACATATGCATACCCATGTTCACTGCAGCATTATTCACAATAGCAAAAAGACGGAAACAACCTAAGTGCCTATCAACAGATGAATGGATAAACAAATTATGGTATATACACACAATGGTATACTGTGTAACAATAAAGAACAATGATAAACCCGAGAAACATCTCACAACATGGATGAATCTGGAGGACATTATGCTGAGTGAAATAAGTTAATCATAAAAGGACAAATGCTGTATAAGACCACTATCATAAAAACTCAAGGAAAGGTTTATACATAGAAAGAAACAATCTTTGATGGTTACAAGGGAGGGGAGGGGTAGGAAAGGGAAATTGCTAACTCGATAGCAGATAAGTGGTAACTCTGGTGAAACGAAGGACAGTAAGCATTATAGGGGAAGTCAGCACAACGTGCCCAAGGCGAAGTCATAGAAACTTCATACATGCATCTAAACACCCTGAGGGATCGAGTTACTGCGCTGATGGCTGGGGACCATGGTCTCAGGGGACATCTTGGTCAACTGGTATAACACAGTTCATAAAGGCAATGTCCTACATTCAACTTTGGTGAGTAGCATCTAGGGTCTTAAAAGCTTGCAAGTGGTCATCTAAGATACATCTACTGGTCCCATGCCATCTGGAGCAAAGGAAAATGAAGAAAACCAAAGACACATGGGAAATGTCAGTCCAAAGGACTAATGGACCACAAGTACCACAGCCTCCTTCAGCCTGAGCCCAGAACAACTAGAGCGTGCCTAGCTACCACCACTGACCACTCTGACAGGGATCACAAGAAAGGATTCTTAACAGATCGGGAGAAAAATGTAGAACAAAATTCATTTTCACAAAAAAATGATCAGACGTACTGGTCTGAGAGTGACTGGAGGAAACCCGAGGCTATGGCCCCAAGACACTGTTTTAACTCAGAAATGAAGTCACTCCCAAGTTCACCCTTCAGCCAAAGATTACACAGGTCTATAAGACAAACAAGAACACACATGAGAAACATGCTAACTCTCAGCTCAATCATATAAATGAGACCAAATGAGCAACACCTGCCAAAAGCAGACAAGACGGCAAGAAGGGACAGGAAAACAGGACAAATGGAAAAGCGGAACCCAGGGGAGAGAAGGGGAGGGTGTTGACACACCATGGGGATTGCAATGAATGTCACAAAACAATTTGTGTATAAATTTTTGAATGAGAAACTAATTTGCACTGTAAATTTTCACCTAAAACACAATAAAAATTTTTAAAAAAGGCAGCAGGTATGAATTTCAGTTCATAGACCCTGAGGTACAAGAAATTTAATTTTAATTTTATTTCAAGCCCTCCTCGACTATGATGACATAAATTTATCTCTGTCATTTCACTTTGCCTGCACCTTTCTCTCCATTTGTGCATAAGTCCTGGGAGAAAAAGCTCATGTAGGATCAAGCTGCTCCAGAAGTGAGGGCCCACCAGGTTCTCAAGTGATCCAGTAAGTCAGACATCCACTAAAATTCTATTAATCCAGGAATTAATCATAACATTAATCACAAGAAAGTGATTAATTAATGAGATCTCTTAGTTTCCATACAAATCTCACTTGAAAGAATCTCCATGAGACTGTAGATAGCCTTTTCTTTCCAGATATACCAACGACTGTTCCCTCTCCGGGGTCTATGCTGCCAACCTGGAGAAGACCTAGGATCCATGAACCAGGCCCTATACCCTCTCTGTTCTTAAGTCCCCTAAACCTCTCCAGGTTCTTGTTCCCTTTCTTGGACCCATAAAACTCGCATTCTCTCTCCACCATTTCTATACCCTTTCCCCAGATCAGAGAAATCCCTTCTTTAGTGTGGGAAATATTTGGTGAAGGGTTGTGGAAACATCTTTTTTTTTTTTCTTTCATGTTTTACCCCCAAATTTTGTGTACCCCCTAATCTCTGAATGCTTACACATTTGGAAGTAAAAGTTAGAGACTACCAGGCATTTTAGGGTCCATGGTGATACATTCCTCTTCCAAGGGTCAGTAGCCAAGGGCAGACAATTTTCTGAAAAGGCACAAAAATGGGAAGCAAGAGGGAATGGGGGAAATGGCTAATAAATAAAGAATATCAACCAAGCACAAAAAGTGTAACGGTTATTAGCAGTTATTTTTGCATTTATTAATGCAAAACTCGTGTCCATTCTAAAGGGTCAAAGTTCCACAGATGCAGAAGCTTCCATGTTTTTCCTAAAGTCAAGCTATGTGTGCCTTGGACATCCAGGAATTGGTCTTCCACAACTTTCCCTTTCTTTCCTCTACTCTTCTGTCCTTCCTCTAGTACCCTCTCACTTGGGCTCTTAGAAAAATATATGTATTTTAAAAGTAGGTAAAAATTCTAAAGCAATAGCTGCTAGGATTCTCAGAGAAAAAATTCAAAGAAATTATTCTCTATAATCTACACAAACATACATAGAACAACTATGGGTGAGATAAGAGCCAGAAATTTTATATTATTATTTAAAACTCCTAGTGACTCTTCTAGCTAGGAATTAATAGCCCTGATTTACAGAAGACGAAATTGTACTTGTCAGGTTAAATATGGCGGGCATCATTATATCAGCCATTTAGCTATTAAGTGACAGAATTAACATTCCAGCATAGATCTTTCTGTCCTCAAATCCCATAGTCTGTAGAAAATTCCATGCTTCTATCCACTAACATTAGACGCTTCATAAGTTTATGTGGTATTTAATGCCTCTGAAAGCACTTTGAAAGTTCATGATAGATTTCAAAGAGAAAAGAAAAAAAAAGTTATAAAAGAACATAAATATGTTAAACAGTAGAAAAGTAAAGGTAAGTCAAGAAATCAAATGACATATTGTATTGGGCAAATCTACTGCAAATGACCTCTTTAAAGTTTTAAGAAGCAAAGATGTCACTTTGCAGGCTAAGGTAATCCTGACCCAAGTCATGGTCTTTTTTACTGCCTCATATACACACAAAAACTGGACAATGAAAAAGAAAGACAGAAGAACTGATGGATTAGAATTGTGGTGCTGGCAAAGAATAATGAATATACCATGGACTGCCAGAAGAATGAACAAATCGATCTTAGAAGAAATACAACCAGAATGCTCCTTAAAAGTGAGGACAGCAAGACTTCAGCTCGCTTACTTTGGACACAGCATCAGGAAACACCGATTGCTAGAAAACGACATCATGGCTGGTAACGTGGAAGTCGGCAAAGGTGAGAAAAACCCTCAGTGACTTGGATTGACACAGAAGCCAAAAAAATGGACTTAAACATAGCAATGATCATAAAGTTGGGGCAAGGCTGGGCAATATTTTTGTTCTGTTATACATAAGGTCATCATGAGTCGGAGATGACTCAATGGCAACTAACAACAAGATACGGGTATTAAACTGAAATGTTAATGCGTGTCAAGTACTTAACACATTTCCTAGTTCGTTGTTAAGTATTTAATAAAACATGATCTTTTTTTTAAGTCTGGAGATTCTTAATTCTTTTTTAGTTCAACATAAATGAGAAAGAAAAAATACTTCTGACATTCTCAAATAACAGAAATAGTAAAGTATATTCATATACATTCAACATATACTGAGCATATTGGTTACTACAATACAAAGCAATGATTTCTTTTAAAAGTATAGTTTGCAAGATGGCTCAGTGATTTTCATCTGGGTGGTTGCTAGGGGGTGGCAATCTGCTCTTCCACAAATATAGTATCATGTAAATAGAACAGGCAGAGCATGTGGTGGTGGCTGGAAGTGGGGGATCAGAGGGGCCTCAGAGTTGGAATAAGCCCAGAGAAATCAAGCAAAAGTTTTTGGGGCTTTCTTGGAAACCCCCTTCTGCTGAGTGGTTGGTGGTCCCACCAAGTGGAGGGGTGACTGGGGACCATGGAAATATGGGCAAGATTCAGAGAAGGACCTTTGCACTACAGAAATCCACTCAAGGGTTGTGAGTCCAGGAACTGAGCTGCCAGTATCAATGGAGATGAGCAAGCTGCCTTGGGATCCTGCCAGCAATGCCAGGATGGCCATGCTGGGCACCCACTTTCTTCTGTGCAAATTCAGGGAGAAATACCAGGAGGGGACTGTTGTAGTTGCTGTTAGGTGCTGTTGAGTAGATTTCGACTCATAGCAACCTTATGTACAACAGAACGAAACACTGCTCAGTCCTGCCATCCTCACAATCATTGTTATGCCTGAGCCCATTGTTGCAGCCACTATGTCAACTCATTGCATTGAGGGTCTTCCTTCTTTTTCACTGACTCTCTACTTTACCAAGCATGATGTCCTTCTCCAGGGACTGGTCCCTCCTGATGACATGTCAAAAGTACGTAAGACAAAGTCTTGCCATAGAGACCTTTTACTCTTGCAGGAAAAAGGATCAAGAGTCAAAACATTCAACATCTCTTTCTTGTTTTGAAAATAAGGAGATAACCCAGATCCTCTCTTAGCCCCCAGCCAGCAAATATGACTTTGATTTCTAACAGTGAAGAAAAATAGAGATAATGACAGAAACAACAGCTATTATATATGCACTGTTTCAACAAGGGAAAGAAGACCCCTATATCTCTCACTGGCACAAAGAAGAACTGTTCACAATTACAATGACTAAATAAAAAACCTTGAACAAAAGGTGCAAGTCACAATTCAAATAGAACAGAATCTGGTTAAACTTTTCTCTTTTAAACAAAAATCTCTTTTGTATTTATTAATAATTATAATAACAATAATATCAAAATTTACCAAAACAATTCCTACATGATCAAGAATTAAAATAGGGGCTGAGGATGCTGGGGGTGAGAAGGAGGTCAGGAGAGGCAGGACCTGAGACAATCTCCTATTTATTCTTCTTGCCTGTGACAAAGAGGCTGAAAGGGAAAAGCATACATACATTTATATATAAAAGGAGAAACAATCCTTTTTGTAACACAATATAAAATGAGAATGAAAGACGACACAAAAAGCATAGTGTACCACTGTTGGATGTTCAGACCATGGGGAGAACCAGCAGGATGATAAAGGCAACTAACTTCTCAGGTTACAAGAGGGGAGCTGAGTTATACACCAGCTAACTGGCCAACCAACTGGAAGAGATTCATATTTGTGCCCATTCCAAAGAAACATAATCCAACAGAATGCAGAAATTATCAAATAATATCATTGATATCACACACAAGTAAAATTTTGCTGAAGATCATTCAAAATGGTTGCAGCAGTATATCAACAGGGAACTGCCAGACATTCTAACCAGATTCAGAAGAAGACTTGGAACAAGGGATATCATTGTTGATGTCAGATACATCTTGCCTAAAGCAGAGAATATAAGAAAGATGTTTATCTGTGTTTTATTGACTGTGCAAAGGCATTTCACTGTGTGGATCTTAACAAATTATGGATAACATTGCAAAGAACAGGAATTCCAGAAGACTTAATTATGCTCATGAGGAACCTGTACATAGACCAAGAGGCAGTCATTTGAACAAAATGAGGGGATACTGCGTGGTTTAAAATCAGGAAAGGTGTGCATCAGAGTTGTATCTTTTCACCAAAAAAACAAAAAACCAAAGCCACTGCTGTCGAGTCAATTCTGACTCATAGAGACCTAAAGGACAGAGCAGAACTGTCCCATACGGTTTCCAAGGAGCACCTGGTGGATTCAAACTTCTGACCTTTTGGTTAGCAGCCATAGCTCTTAACCACTACACCATCAGGGTTTCCATCCTTTCATCATACTTAATCAATCTATATGCTGAGCAAATAATCTGAGAAACTGGACTATATGAAGAAGAACGTGGCATCAGGACCGGAGGAAGACTCATTAATAACCTGCAATGTGCAGATGATACAACCTTGCTTGCTGAAAGTGAAGAGAACTTGAAATACTTACTGATGAAGATCAAAGACTACAGCCTTCAGTATGGATTACACCTCAACATAAAGTATACAAAAACTGTCACAACTGGATCAATAAGCAACATCATGATAAATAGAGAAAAGACTGAAGTTGTCAAGGATTTCATTTTACTTAGATCCACAATCAACACCCATAGAAGCAGCAGTCAAGAAATCAAACGATGTATTGCACTGAGAAAATCTGCTGTAAAACACTTCTTTAAAGTGTTAAAAAGCAAAGATGTTACCTTGAGGACTAAGGTACGCCTGACCCAAGCCGTAGTCTTTTCAATCCCCTCATAGGCATGTGAAAGCTGGACAACGAATAAGGAAAATTGAAGAATTAATGCACTTGAATTATGGTGTTGGTGAATAATACTGAACACACCACGGGCTGCCAAAAGAATGAACAAATGCGTCTTGGAAGAAGTACAGCCAAAATGTTCCTTAGAAGCAAGGATGGTGAGACTTCGTCTCACGCACTTTGAATGTGTTATCAGGAGGGACCAGTCCCTGGAGAAGGACACATTCTTGGTAAAGGAGAGGGTCAGCAAAAAAAGAAGACTCAACAAGATGGAGTGACACAGTGGCTGCAACAATGCTCTCAAGCACAACAAATACTGTGAGGGTGGCGTAGGACCAGGCAGTGTTTCGTTCTCTTGTGCTTGGGTTTGCTGTGAGTCAGAATTGACTTGACAGCACCTAACAATAACACAAACAAACAAACAAATCCCAGGTCATTGTTACTTTCCTCCTTTGATTGCCTTATTTTCTAATTTTTTTCACGAAACAGTATTTTCACGTCCATGATCTGATTCATGATCTTATCCATGATCTCAGATTCTCATAACATAGAAGGCACAGACCATGCTAATATTCACGTTTCATAAATTCTGAGAAATTAGTAATTTTCTCCAGGTCCATAGCTATCAAATTGAATCGCTAGAATAAAGTCACCTGACAGCTCCCAAAGCAGTTCCTTTTCCACAATGGAAGCAACTTTCTGCTCTTCTCACGGCCCTGCTACCAATAGCGTGGTTTCCAGATCTTTGTTATGGTTTCTCCCTTCAAGGGAACAGGATTTCATGTTCTATTCAAGGGTGTGTGTGTGTGTGTGGGGGGGGGGGGGGGGGGTGTGTGTGGTGTGTGTGTGCGCGTGTGGTGTGTGTGCGCACGTGCTCACACACGGTTTGCTGGAATTGGTTGGCAAACAGAGAAAAGATATTGATTGGCAGAGTCAAGATCAGTAGCATAAAGATGATAACCTCGCATCCAAAAATCCTCACTTACCATGCCTCGCTTTTATGTCCCCACCTTTCCTACTTGTGCCTTGTTAGGCTGTTTTTGGCATTCTGTTGACTTCCTTATGCCATTCTGCTCTAAATTTTAGACAAGCCATTGTGTTGCAAGTTCAATCGCTGCTATTTTCTTCCTTTGACAAATCATGATTTGTTTTCTAACACTGTCACATATGTTCTCCTTTTTTTCTGACAACTTTCTCACTTTAAAATGAGCTAGTCTTTCTTCCATATGAGTACTGATCTTGCTTTTAAAAAAGACTCCTCATACCATTATCCCTGCCTGATCAATTCAGACCATTTTGCATGGGGATTTTTCCCTCTTCCTTACCAAACAAAATATCTTTATTTTTATTTCACTTTCCTCGATTTATCATTTGCAGAACATTTAATTACATCCTCAGATTTTGTTTTGAAAGGTGCTGGTTTGCTTTAAAAAAAAAAAAAAAAAGTCAGGCCACTTGGAAATTTCTATTTCTTTTTTGGTGCATGGTTTGCTCAGTCACTGAACACGTATTTGTTGTGCCAGGCATTGTAGGTAGCACTGAGATTAAAACAATGATAATAATATCAATTAAAATTAAATTTGAAATAATATTATATAATATTAATAATAATAATATTATATTATTATATAATTATTATATATTGTGATATATATATTATAATATATATTATATATATTATAATATATAATTACATTATTATATAATATAATAATAATAATAATATTATTATTATACAGTCACCAAGTGCCAACCAATAAGGACTTTACAACTCTTTTAGTAATAATAATAGTCAACCTTTGTTGAGTGTTTGCTATGTGCTAGGCAATTTCTACATGGTTTATATGAGGAATATACTTTGTCCTCATAATCACACCATCATGTAGGTACTCTAATTATCCTCTCTAACTCAATGAGAATCTAAGGCAAAGAAGCTAAATGACTGGATCACAGCTGGTTAAGTGTCAGAGCCAGGGTTCCAAGTGCTCTTAAACACCACACTCTGCTTCAGGTGTTTTTATTATCATCATTGTATGTATTTTGCTTCACTATCTAGCAAACAAATAACAGACAACAGTCCACAAAAGGAAAACATTTAAAGCCCTATTTATTTAGATGGACAGGAGGTTCAACCCCTCTTTCCCAGGATCTGCTTGCCCAGTTAAGGCAAACACTCCCCAGGGGCATTAATTTATGGCCTCTTTACTCCTGCCTCCTAGTTGTCTTCAGATACAATAACCACCAGCTTTGGACAGGATGTTATTCTGCTATAAAACTAAAACTGTTCTAAAATGCAAAGTCTATTAAGATAAATAAAAAAAAAAAGAATGGGGAAAATCAGGCATTCATGTTTTTGTTTTCCCCCTTCAGAGTTGTTTAATCTTCCTTTAAATTTGTCTTGGATATTCACTAAAAACTTCTACAAAATTAGGTCTCAAACATATTAAGTTAGAGTTTTATAAATGTGTTAAACAAAAAACTCTAATTGATTATCTGAGGTTCTAAATTACAACACATCCCAGCACTGCCTTGTTTGGAAGCATCCCACGTCTCATACTTATGTATCAAGTTAAATCAAAACTCTTCATATATTCTATTTGTGTATATCCCACCTTGTATATCTCAAAACAGGACTTCAGAGAGCTTAAAAATATATACAGCACATCCAAACAAGTGAGAAATAAAGGGAAAACTGAAAGTAAGGTGGTTAAAAATGAAACCAAGGACAAGGTGTGTAGCTAATTGATGCCATGAGACCCTGTACAGTAGAGTACATCAATTTAACTTTGTTTTCTATAAGCCAAAGCAAAGAGGAAATATAATTAGTGAGCTAGCTCACAGTGACCATTAGATAAGGAGAAATACAAGACAGGCAGAGTTAGTCTTGGTAATGAGACCTATGGGAAATTCCTCCCAATGGACCCTCATAAAGATGATACCACAGCATTGTGAGTGAGGAGTATTTTTTCACTAAATAGAATAACCAGTTGAATCTTGCATATCCATTCTCCACTCTGCCTGTGCTACGCCTTTAGAGGTTGATTTCTATTGACTGCCTCCCCTGGATTCCCTTGCTTTCTAGGAGAAACCAATAGAAGACCAAGGACAGGAACAGGGTGTTTATTCATCCTGCTCCTTTCCTGCAGGGTCTGATGTTTCATTAGTGACTGAATTCCCCTACTTCAGGCAACAGTTCTGTCGGGTGAGCCCTTTTCCAGGGCTACAGTTCTCACCTGGTTATGGTAACACTGTTTTCTCCCTTATTTCTTCAAGTCCAGGAGTGCTTTGCTATCTTTTGTTGGACCTCTTAACCCTGCCCACCGGGCTCTCTTCCATTACCCATTTCAGCTTGCCATCTGTTCCCAGCCAGGAATGATAGCCAAGCTTTACAATTCCTTCTTGTAACGTCCTCCAACAAAGGCAAAAACTGTAATGCACTGGCTGTTGACTTATTGAATACACCATTGCCTGATTTTTGCCTCTCACCCTAATAGGTTCAGAAACTTGATCTTTTTGTTCCAGAGGGGACCAGATACATTGTACAAAGAAACATCTTTATGAAATGCCAATATATTAATTTATAAGAAACAAAAATTTCAGACATATAGGCATATTTTTTCCTATAAGTCTGCTACTTAAAACCCTAATTACCAAAAAACTGACTGATGAACATGTAGTCAAGGTAACAGGTGTTAGTATGTATCAATAGAGTCAGTAATATCAGGCTCTACTAGCCTTAACTGCCTTGCTCCACCACAGACATATTTCTGTCAGCTGGATCAGAAAGTGTCTGCCAAGGATTTGAAGGCTACTGGTGGCGTAGTGGTTGAGCGTTCGGCTACTAACCAAAAGGCTGACAGTTTGAACCCACCAACCACCCTTGGAAACCCTATGGAGTAGTTCTACTCTATCCTCTTGGGTCACTACGAGTCGGAATCGACTCGATGGCAATGGGCCTTGTTAGGCTGTTTTTGGCTTGTTATTACTGTTCAAAAAAAAAAAGTTGAAACATTTTAGCATGTAGGAAAAATTTTAAGTTCTTAGGATAGATCACTGTAGACACTAATCCTGCTTTCACCCTCACTATAGGAAGGAAGGCCTGGTGATCTACTTCCGAAAATGAGCCAATCATGGCAATGGTACAGGACCAAACAGCATTTTGTTCCATTGTGCATGGGGTTGCTATGAGCAGGAATGACCTGATGGCAGCTAACGACAACATGGGTCCACAGGCATGTATTTTAGCCTATTTAAATTCATCTAAATAATGATAGAACACATATCTTTTAGGATTATTATGAGAATTAAATTACATAATCAAGGTAAGGCACAATGCAAGCACTCTATAAATATTAACTCTTATTTTAGATAAACATATTCACCAAGAATCCATGATGGGAAAAAAAAAAAAAAAAGAATCCATGATGCCTGAGGAGCTTTTTTAAGTGGGCTTGCATATAGCATTTCTTATCTAGTTTGCTTTGATTCACAGTTTAATTGCCATAGGTCAATCTTATTTCTTTCATTTCTAGGTTTTACTGTCAAGACACTTATAAATAATATTAAAAGCTTCAGAGAATTGCAGAAAGTATGTTTAGTCATAAGTTTGCAAACAAAATCATTTCCACAAAAGTCCATTTTATATAGTATCTGTGTACTTAGTATTTGATAGCTTCTAACAATAATTGTATCTGCTGCAGAGATTTTTATTCTGAACCTGCTAGGCACCCATTCAACAAACATAGTTTCTTCTTTATTTCTTTCACTAATCAGTCTAATTAGAGTCTAATGGTTTCTCTTATATACATATATTCCCCAAACCCCAATATGAGCCTAGTTCAGGGGTAAGCAAATACTCCCAATATGAGCTTAGTTCAGGGGTAAGCAAATCTTTTCTGCAAAGGATCACATAGTAAATCTTTTAGGTGCTGCTAGTCACCTAGTCAGAAACCCTGGTGGCGTACTGGTTAAGTGCTACAGCTGCCAACCAAAGGGTCAGCAGTTTGAGTCCACCAGGCACTCCTTGGAAACTATATGAGGCAGTTCTACTCTGTCCTAGAGGGTCGCTATGAGTCGGAATTGACTTCATGGTAACGGGTTTGGTTTGGTTTTGGTTTTAGTCAGCTAGTAACATATGGTCTTGAGACACAGAATGAGTTATGGAAGAAGGAAGCCTGATTATCAATTAAGCCTTGGGAATAGCTATGGAAGAGCTACGGAAGTAGGCACTGGGAGTGCTACATTTTAGGTTAGTATTTTTGCTTCCCTCTTTTTTTCCTGTCAACTTATCTGAAATGCAGTAATACTGGAAATGGTTTCTAGGTTTCAACTGGGAATATGAATGAATTGGCATCATTCTTTGATAGTACAGTAACTGATGGGACTTTGGGTTTTCTCATCTTGACAAAAGACATGAATAGATGCTAAAGGGGAAAGGGGGGACTACACTAGGCATTTTCTCTTTGCACTCCAAAACCAACCTTCTCCACCCTGTTCTGGCTCTGGCAGGCTCACCTGCATGGACTACATCAATAGGATTTCTTTGGATTCAGCTAATGGAAAACAACAGCAGGATCTCAAGGGAAGGAGAGTAAGCATGGGACCTACTTTCTCCTGGACCCTCTCTGCTGGGTAGATGGAAGATGACTACATCTCTGTCTTGAAAGCTACAACTCCTGCCAAGAAACCTTTTCTCACAGTAGTTTTTCCCTCTCCTTGCCCCTTCAGGTCTAGGGGTGGTAACAGAACCACTCCCTTCGTTCTCATTTCTAGCTCCAACTCTTGGTTTTTTTTCTTAACTCTGCCCACATCTTTGTAAATGGTCCCTTTATTAAATTATTCTCAATTACCCCCATGCTACTGTGCCCTCTATTTCCTACCAGGACCCCCTACTGACGCAATATATGAGCTATCAAAGACCTGGAATTTCCGTATCTTCTCTTCCTGTTCGCTTTGTATTTAGTTTCTATCATAATCCTTCTGGGAAGAAGGGTTTGTGCATGGCAAATAGAGTATTTATGACCCATTCTTACTTGAAAGTACTCACCCTCTATTACACTCTAAGTAGATATAAGAAAATAGTGGAGTGATTTACAGAATAAATCCCAATGACAATATTTATTAGACATGAACATGTAGAATATGCTGTGTTAGGATGCTATCCAACATGCAGAAATAATAGGGAACACTGCCAGAATGCCTGGGTTCAAACAGTGAGCTAGTCTCTTCCTGGCAGAGTAAACCAGAAGCTACCTTTGGCAAATCCTGTTGAGAATGATGCTCTCGCATTGCTGCAGGAAGGAAATCAGTGCCCAATTCACACATTTTATGTCAAGCTCAACTAGCTATTTTCTTATAGCTATGAAGGATCTGAAAAAATACAGCACACACATTCTTTTCTTCACTAAGTTAGTTACTTTATCACTCCTGTGGTGCTTATATGATTCATGTGTCACCAGTGAAAAATCAATCCAGTGCTAAGTACAGTTTAGCCAATTTTTGTTTTCGTATGCATTACTTCAACATGTAAACTTGGGTTTCTAGTATATGGGAAAGTATGGAAATCTGACCTTTTGCATCGGGTTGTATTTTTTTGGGTTGTAGCCACTACTCAAGTTTAATTTCTAGGACTGTACCACTGACATTTCTGCCTCAAGGGCAAAACATCTTCACACTCTCAGCACCTTACAGATCCTGGCAAATAGGAGCAACTCCATAAATATTTGTTGAACTGCAGTGCTAAGCGGTTTTTTGTTTTTTGTTTTTGTTTTTTAAATATATAGCCATAATATGCCCATCTTTCTAAGGTCATATTTCTTTAAAGTAAGTTTGAAATTCTGTCCTAAAATATATCCAGAAGCAAGGAGGCAGACTACTAAGAATCAAAGGTGGATCTCACTGCATAAGCTTTCAATATCAGAATATAAGAAAGAGCATCAGGAATGGTTTTGTAAATACGTAAATCTCAAAATAAAGAATTGCTGAATTGGGCTCTCCTCCCCTGTATTGGTATATAGCTATGAGCTCTGCCCTGAAAGGCAGACAACTGATACTCTGATTGCTTTACAAACTGAAAGCCTCACCTGCTGTTTGCAAACGTGCTCTCTTCTCTTTTGCCCTGTTATTGAACCAACAGGCATTGACTTCTATCTCTCGCTCTTTTTAAAAGCAACAACATCCCACAGATATTAGATACAGCCCTGCCTATTTAGTGAAGGATTTAACTTAGAGTCATATTTTAAGAAAAACAAAAAAAAGGCTTAAGACTGTGATTCCTGCACACAGTCTGTTAATAGATTCCTGTTATGAAAATAATGAATCCAATGTGACAGATCAAACAGGTGTACCTCACTAATTATTAATCCGTAACTTCCTAGGGAGAAAAGTGTGTTGGAAGATAGTTATGACAGTATTACAGCTGAAAGCAATTTGGCAAACAGAAGTATCAAAGGTGGCTGATACCTGTGCTTAGTAAGCAGAACAGAGCTCTTCTTTCAGATGAAGATCAGCACTTCCATAGGAAATGAGTTAAAGGAATGGAAAAGGCAAACACAAGAGAACACATCCTGCTGAATTTCAGGTGTTGAACACTCAGTGACTGGCCTATTATATGGTCTGCTACTAATATCTATTTTAAAATGTGTACTTCACTTGGGTTACTTGTAAGGTTTCTTTGAGCATTTATTTAAAACACTTTACATATGACCTTGTGAATAAGTACACGAAAAGGAATAAAATGAGAGAGAGAGCGCAAGAGATAGAGATGAAAGACAGATGACAGACAGACAGATAGATACAGATTCATGAGAGGAGAAACACACTAGTTCCAATTTATTTGAATCTATTTAATATTTCTTGATTTATTCATCAATTCATTTATATCTTAAATCAATGACGTATTGATGATTTATTCCTTGTACTCTTTCTTCAATATTATGTTTTATATTTATAGTCTTCTCTGTCCATAGAAATCTGATTAAGTTTACAGGTATACAGATATGAATCAATCATTACAGGGGTATATTCATTTACGGCTAATTTTAATATATAATTTAAAACTAGGTATATCCATACAACTATATATATCCATATACCTAGTTATAAATTATATATTAAAGTTAAATCACAAAATATCGACTGTTCTAATTGATTCAAAATATAATAAAAGGCGTGTTTTTTAAAAATATAATTCAAAATCTGTACTGACCAAATCAACTGGTTGCTTCTGGACTATGGAATACGGACTATCTTTTACACAAATAAGTAAAGAGAGAGAGAGAGGGCAGAGGTGAATAACACTCCCTGAGACCTTTCACGTTCCAGGCCTGCACTGTGTGCTCTTTATTCATTAACTTTAACCCTGGGATGTAGATGTTGTCTGTTTAACAGTCTGGGAAAGCGAGGCTTACAGTGATGTGGTTTGCTGATATCTCAATGTGGAATAACGGGCAGAGTTGGCATTTGGACTTAACTTTGTTCTGAAAACCATGCTCCAACCATTCAAGAATGCTGCCTCTAAAAGCAGAGTTATGGACCTAAAAAATTAAGTTTCCAATTGAGTAGAAATAGATAGGAACTGGGGAGTGAGGACCAGAGAAGGGAGTCTTGTCATCTGACTCTTTTCAATGGTTGGGATATCTGGCATTTCCTTTCTACCCTACACTAAATCCTTCTAAGGAATGAGGTTGTTTGTTTCTGTACTGTATCTATTAAAACAGCAGAGAGGTGGACATTTTTAAAAGGAAAATAAAATAATCCAAGAAGCTGGACTATATGAAGATGAACAGGCCATCAGGATTGGAGAAAGACTCATTAACAATTTCCAATATGCAGCTGACACAACCTTGCTTGCCAAAAGCAAAGAGGACTTGAAGCACTTACTGATGAAGATCAAAGACCACAGCCTTCAGTATGGATTGTATCTCAACACAAAGAAAACAAAAATCTTCACAACAGGCACAACTGGACAAATAAGCAACATTATGATAAAAGGAGAAAATATTGGAGTTGTAAAGGATTTCATTTTACTTGGATCCACAATCAACGTCCATGGAACCAGCAGTCAAGAAATCAAATGACACACTGCATTGGGCAAATCTGTTACCAAAGACCTCTTTAAAGCATTAAAAAGCAAAGATGTGACTTTAAGGACTAAGGTGCACCTGACCCAAGCCACGGTGTTTTCAATTGCCTCATATATATGTGAAAGCTGGATAATGAATAAGGAAGAGCAAAGAATTGAAGCCTTTCAATTATGGTGCTGGAGAAGAGCATGGACTGCCAGAAGAACTAACAAATCTCTTTTGGAAGAAGTACAGCCAGAATGCTCCTTAGAAGTAAGGATGTCGAGACTTCATCTCACATACTCTGGACATGTTATCAGGAAGGACCTGCTCCTGGAGAAGGAAATCATGCTTCGTAGACGGTCATCAAAAAAGAAGAAGACTCTCAACAAGATGGACTGACACAGTTGCTGTAACAATGAGCTCAAGCATAACGATTGCGAGGATGGCTTAGGACCAGGCAGTGTTTTGTTTTGCTGTATGTAGAGTTGCTATGAGTCTGAACTGACTCGCGGCACCTAACAACAACAATGGCTAATGAAGAAGCCCTTGTAGAGTAGTGGTTAAGCACTCAGCTGCTAACCAAAAGGTCAGTGGTTTGAACCCACCTGCTGCTCCAAGGGAGAAAGATGTGGTATTCTGCTTCCATGAAGATTTACAGTCTTGGAAATCCTATGGGGCAGTTCTACTCTGTCCAATAGGCTTGCTATGAGTCGACGTCTACTCGACGACATAGGGTTTGGTTTGGAATGGTTAATGATCGTGAACATCTTTTCATATGTTTGTTGGCTACTTGGAAGACCTCTACGATGAAGGTTTTGTTTGTGTCCTTTGCCCATTTTGTGATTGGGTTGTTTGTCTTTTTGTTCTGGAGTTGTTGCAGTTTTCTACTTATTTTAGAGATTAGACACTTATCGAATAAGTTGTTTCCGAAGATTTTTTCCAAGTCTGTAGGTTGTCTATTTACTCTTTTAATAAAGTCTTTTGGGGAGTATAAGTTTTTAATTTTTATGAGGTTCCATTTATCTATTTTGTCCTCCTCTACTGGTACATGTGTTGTTATGTTTATTATCCTATTTTTACAAAAGATTAGCTCCCATAGTTTTCTCACTATTCTTTCTTCCAGGAATTTTATGATTTTAGGTTTAACATTTAGGTCTTTGATCCATTTTCAGTGTTTGTGTATGATGTGAGATATGGGTCCTATTTCATTTTTCTGCAGGTGGATATACAATTTTGCCAGCTCCATTTATTAGACTGTTTCTGTCCCACTGAATGCACTTTGACACCTTGTCAAAAATAAGTTATCCATTGATGGCTGGGTTTAATGCTGAGTTCTGAATTCTATTCCACTGGTCTATGCGGCTATCACTGAACCAATACCAGGTTGTTTTGATTACAGTGGCCGTACACTATTATTTTGATATTGGGGAGTGTGAGGCCTCTTGTTTTGTTCTTTTTCTTCAACATTGCTTTGTCTATTTGGGGTTCTTTCCTTTCCACATGAAGTTGGTCATTAGTTTTTCTACTTTAGCAAAGAATGTTTCTAGGATTTGTATTGGGTTTCCATTGTATCTGTAGATCACTTTAGACATAACTGACATTTTTACTGTATTAAGTCTTCCAATCCATGAGCACGGGGTGTCTGTCCATTTTTGTAGGTCTTTTTAATCGCTCATAGTAGTGTTTTATAATTTTCTTTGTACAAGTCTTTTATGTCCCTAGTTAGGTTAATCCCATGGTATTTTACTGATTTGATGGCTATTGTAAATGGTAATGTTTCCTTGATTTCTTTTTCGGTGTAGTTTTGCTACTGTAGAGAAAGCCAACTGATTTTTGTGTGATGATCTTGTACCCTGCAACAGTGCTAAATTCTTGTATTAGATCCAGTAGTTTTTTTTTTTTTTTTGCGTGGAATCTTCAGGGTCTTCTATGTATAAGATCATGTCATCTTCAAATTGAGATAGTTCTACTTCTTCCTTTCTATGATGGGTAAGGTTGTGTGTCAATGAGGCTGGGCCATGATTGTCAGTGGTTTGGCAGTTATGATGTAGTTTGGCAGCTATGTAATGATGTAATCACTGCCATGATGGTGATGAGATCTGCTATGAGCAGCAATCGGCTGAAAGGGAGTTTCCTTGGGGGTGTAGCCTGCATCCAATATATGTGGGCTTTCTGGCAAAGTTCACTGGTTTTTACTTGCTCTGGATCCTCCTCTGACCTCCAGTTCTTAGGACATGAGCTAGCAGCTTACCTGTCTATCTTGAGATCTGTCATTCTTCAAAGCCTGTGAGCCAGCAACCTACCATCTTACCTGCTGATCTTGGAATTTGTCACCCTCTGCAGCCCATGCACCAGTGGCCTGCTGTCTTGCTGCTGATCTGGGGATTCATCAGCCTCTGCAGCCTGTTAGCCAGAGGACTGCTGTCTGACCTGCTGATCCTGGATTTGCTACCCCTGCGGCTTCATGAGTCTGGAGAAACCTCCAGCCTGACCTACGGACTTCGGATCATCTAGCCTATACAACTGTGTGAACTATTTCCTCGATATAAATCTCTATCTAATCTATCTAATCTGTTTGTCTATCTATCTATGTTTCACTGGTTTTGCATCTCTGGAGAATCCAGCCTAAGACATTTGGATCTGAGAGTAGTTCCAGAGAAACAAAATTCTAAAAATGAGATTTCTAAATTGGTTCTCGAGTATGGTTAGTCTTAAAGATGTTGATATTCTGCTTCCAGTAGTAAAGAGGGCACTGCTAATCCATGGCATAGGGTGGCAATTTGAAATACACAAAATATCATCACCAGTAGATCAAGTATTGGTGAGAGGCAAGGCTCTGGGTAATCATATGTTTGATATCTTTCTACAATTGTGTCAGAATGAGAAGTATAACAAAGCTGGTTGGTTGGTCCTACTTTCACTAGACAAAGTGGTGAAAGAAAGAGATAAGATCGGAGCTTCAGAGTCAAAGCTCAAACACCACATAACAACCTCAAAATTTTCATTTGTGCCTTGAAAGAAAGCCTTATATCTTGTAGTAACAGAGCTGATATTGCCAAAAATCAAACACAGAGTCCTATCATAACAGTGGCTGAATGACAACATCAGCTGAATTCCCAGCTTCGAATAGTATCTGAAGTTAAAGTGAGGGCACTGATGGGGAAGAAACAGGATCCTGAAACTTGGGATGGGGTCATATGGGCAGCTAATCAGGAAGCTGGGGACAGAACCCCTAAATTCTGTTGAATCACACCTGCCAACAGAACCAGCCCTCTCACCCTCATCTGAAGAGATTACTCCCATCTGAACAGATTACATCTTTGTCTGCTACACCATCCTCCCCAGTAAAACCATTAGCCCCTCTAACCCATCTGATAACAATAACTCAGCTGTGTCTGAAAAGCCTTTGTCTGAGTCATCCCCTGGGGAGGCATATGAGTCACCACCTGGAGCACTGCCTGAAGCGATGCCTTATAAGACATTGCTGAATGTTCTCAGAACACATCCCCACCACCATTTTTGCTTCTAGACCTATAACTAAACTTAAGTCCCAGTGAGCCCCAAAAGGTGAAATACAAAGCGTGACCCAGGAGGAGGTACACTACACCCTAAAAGAACTGTTTGATTTTTCTAATATGTACAAACAGAAACCTGGGGAATATGTGTGGGAATGGCTATTAAGAGTTTATGTGTGGGAATGGCTATTAAGGGTATGGGGTAATGGTACAAGGAACATAAAGTTGTATCAGTCCGAGTTTATTGATATGAGCCCACTAAGCACAGATTCTTCAATGTTTCAGTTCAAGAGGTTATGAAAGGATCTAATAGTTTATTTGGTTGGTTTGCTGAAGCATGGATTATGCAGTGGCCCATACTAAATCAAGCTGAAGTGCCAGACCTGCCTTGGTATACTGTAGAAGATATCCAAAGGCTTAGGGAAATTGGCATGCTAGAGTGGATTTATCAGGTTAGATCCACATACCAACACATGGGTCTTTGTGAAAACAGCCCCAGCATCTTTAAAGACTGCTGTGATTGTCATTTTATGTAAATCAGATTTGACAGTGGGAACCACCCTAACTGAATCAAGACACCTAACTACAATGGGGCTAATTGGGCCCTGTATTGGTAGGGGCCAAGTGGAGGCACTCCATCGACAAAGACAAGGTGGGCGTGGTTACTGTAATGGACAGCAGAGTCAAAGCAGTTATCAGAAGAGTCTGACCTATGGCATTGGCTACTTAGTCATGGTGTCCCTAGGAGTGAAACAGATCAAGTATCTATTAAATATTTACTTGATCTGTACAAGTAGAAGAATTCTAGGTCAAGTGAACAGAAGTCTAACTTGAATCACCAGAATAGAGAGTCACAGCCCCTCAATCAATTCCCAGACTTGAGCTAGTTTACAGACCCACAACCCTTTGAATAAAGGGGAGTCAGACTTTTCAGGGATTAATGGTAACTGGCTCTGAAATGACACTAATTCCAGGAGACCCAAAACATCACTGTGGCCCACCAGTGAGAGTGAGGGCATACAGAGGTCAGGTTATTAATGAAGTCTTAGCTCAGGTTTGGCTCACAGTGGGTCCAGTGGGTCCCTGAACTCATCCTGTAGTGATTTCCCCAGTTCCAAAATGCTTAATTGGAATAGACAAACTCGGCAAATGGCAGAACCCCAACACTGGATCCCTAACAAGTGGAGTAGGGGCTATTATAGTAGGAAAAGCCAAGTGGAAGTCATCAGAACTGCCTCTACTTGGGAAAATTGTAAACCACAAGCAGTACTGCATTCCTGGAGGGGTTGCAGAGATTACTGACACCATCAAGGATTTGAAGGATGCAGGGGTAGTGATTCCCACTATATCTTCATTCAACTCACCTATTTGGCCTGTGTAAAAAACAGATATATCCTGGAGAATAACAATGGAGTATTGAAAACTTAACCAGATAGTGACTCCACTTGCAGCTGCTGTTCCAGATGTGGTTTCACTGCTTGAGCAAATTAATACATCTTCTGGTACCTGGTATGCAGCTATTCGTTTGACTAATGCCTTTTACTCCACACTTATTTCAAAAGAACACCAGAAGCAGTTTGCCTTCAACTACCAAGGCCAGCAGTATACTTCTACTGTCCTATGTCACAGGTATATCAACTCTCCATCCCTATGTCATAATTTATTCTGCAGGGACCTCATTACCACCAAGCAAGAAGAGCCAGGAGCAGAGCTCGTCCTTTGGACTTGGGGTCCCTGCGCTCAGAAGCTCCAAGACCCAGGAGAAGACTGATGACAAGGGCCTTCCCCCAGAGCTGACAGAGAGAGAAAGCCTTCTCCTGGAGATGACACCCTGAATTTGGACTTCTAGCCTACTAAACTGTTATAAACTTCTGTTTGTTAAACGCATCCCCCAGTGATAATTCTAATGTAGCAGCACTAGATAACTAAGACACTTTCTGATTTGGATACCTTTTATTTCTTTTTTCTTGTCTTATTGCTATGACTAGGACTTCCAGTAAAATGTTGAGTAAGAGTGGCGATAATGGTCATCCTTGTCTCATTCCCATGCTCAAAGGGAAGGCTGTTAGTCTTTCTCTGTTGAGTATAATTTTGACTGTTGGTTTTTCATATATGTCCTTAATTTTGTTGACAAATTTCCCTTCTGTTCCTATTTTGCTGAGAGTTTTCTTTCAGGAAAGGGTGCTGAATTTCATCAAATTCCTTTTCTGCTTCAACTGGTATAATCACTTGGTTCTTTTCCTTTGCTTTACTTATGTGATAGATTACAATGATTGACTTGCTAATATTGAACCACTCTTGTAATCCTGGTATGAATCCCACTTGATCATAGTGGGATTTTTCTGATATTTTGCTAAAGTCTGTAGGCTAGAATTTTGTTGAAAATTTTTGCATCTATGTTCATAAGCAATATTGGTCTATAATTTTCTCTTGTTTTGTGATGTCTTTGTCTGGTTCAGATATCAGGGTTATGCTGGCTTCACAGAGTTCAGAAGTGTTTCTTCCTCTTCTACATTTTTGAAGAGATTGAATAGGATTGGTGTCAACTCTTCTCTGTATGTTTGGCAGAATTATCCAGTGCAAGCCATCTAGTCATAGGCTTTTTGTTGTTGTTGGCAGTTTTTTTTTTTTTTTTTTATGACATCTTCAATTTTTTATTTTGTAATATGTTTAAATTTTCTAAATTTATTTGTGTTAGTTTGGGTAAGTAGTGTGTCTCTACGAATTTGTCCATTTCATCTAGGTTTTCAAATTTGTTGGAGTACAATTTTTCATAGTAATCAATTATGATCTTCTTTATCTCTGTTAGGTTGTAATGTAATCAATTTCATCTCTCAATTTGGTTATTTAACTCTTCTGTCCCCCCCCCCACCTTTGGATATTTAGCCAGAGCCTTGTCTATTTTATTAATCCTTCAAAAAAATCAACTTCTGGTTCTGTTGATTCTTTCTATTGTTTTTAATATTTTCTATTTCATTTATTTCTGCCCTGATCTTTATTATTTCCTTTTTTCTAGTAACTTTTGGCTTCTTTTGCTCTTTCTTTTATATTTGTTCAAGTTGTTGGTTTAGGTTAATGATTTTAGATCTTTCTTCTTTTTTAGTATACGCATTTATTGCTATGAATTTCCTCTCTGTATTGCTTGTGCTGAGCCCCAGGGTTTTGATATGTTGTGTTTCATTTGTTTCATCCTAGCAATTTTTTAATTTCACTTTTGATTTCTTCTATGAAAAATAGTATTTTTAGTAGTGTGTTATTTAGTTTCCACATATTTACTTATTTATCCTTATTTTTTCTGTTGTTGATTTCTAATTTCATACTGTTATGGTCAGAAAAGATGCTTTGCATGATTTCAAAATTTTTAAATTTGTTAAAACTTGTTTTATGTCCTAGAGTATGGTCTCTTCTAGAAAATGATCCATGTGTGCTGGAGAAGAATGTGTATTGTTCTGATGTTGGGTGGAATGTTCTATATATGTCCATTAGGTCCAATGGTCTTAGGGTTTTACTAAAGTCCTCAGTGTCCTTAATGAACTTCTTTTTAGATGGTATGTCTATAAGTGAAAGCGGTATGTTGAATTCCCCTACTATTATTGTGGAGCTATTTCTCCTTTCATACTAGTCAATATTTGTGTCATATATTTTGGTGCATTGCTGTTAGGTACATATACATTTAAAATTGTTATGCCTTCTTGCTGGATTGATCCTTTTATTATTATGTAGCGTCCTTCTTTATCTTTTGTAAGAGATTTTGATTTAAAGTCTATTTTATCTCATATGAGTATGGCCACCCCATCTCTTTTTTGTTTACTGCTTGCATGGAATATTCTTCTCTATCCTTTTATTTTCAGTCTGCTTGTGTACTTATGTCTAAGGTGTGTTTCTTGTAGACAGCAAAAGGATGGATTATTTTTTTTTATCCACTCTACCACTCTCTGTCTTTTGCATGGGGGCATTTAGACCACTTATATTTAAAGTTATTACTGAAAACGCCTACCTCACTCAATTTGCTATTTGTTTTTTGAGTGTTTCATATCTATTTTTATTCTGATGTTTGTTTTTGTTTGTATTTGGCTGCTTTCTTGTGGTGAGCCTTCTTGCCTTCTTCCTTCTTCTGAATGTTTTTTCTTGATGATTTCTTAGTGTTCATACATTATATTAGACAGGTTACAACTGCAACACTCTTTAACATATGAAGAACAGCTAACATACACCCTTAACATAATAAATCTATTCCTGACATGCTCCTTCCTCCCACATTTCTGTTAATATGTCTCCATTAATATCAATATACAACCTATATTCGGTAACTTTACTTTGTGCTTATTTCTTACAAACGAAGTTGTATTGTTTGTGGGATTTAGTAATTGAGTTTATTCCCTGAAATATCATATATTTTTCCTTATGACTGCCTGTGCTGTGTTTTCTGGAAAGCTCTCACTTTTCCCAGGTATAGATACGTGTATTTATTTAATGCTCTTGCCTTTCCATTTGGAGTATTCCTTTGAGTAATACTTGCCAAACTGGTCTGGTAGTGGCAAATGCCCAGAGCTTCTGTTTTTTTGAAAATGTCTTAATTTCCCCCTCCTGTTTGAATGATAACTTTGCTAGGTAAATAATTCTTGGTTATCAATTGTTTTTGTTCAGTATTTTATATATGTTGCTCCATTGTCTTCTGGCTTCTAGAGTTTCTGGGAAGAAATCCACACTAATTCTTGTGAAAGACTTTTAGGATGTTATATTGCATTTATCTCTTGCTGCTTTCAAAATTCTCTCCTTTGGTTTTCAGAATTTTATTAGGATATGGCACAAGTTGATCTGTTTTGCGTCTTATGATTGGGGTTCATGTAGCTTCCTGTATTTGTAGGCTTGGTTCTCTGTTCAGGTCCGAGAAATTCTGATTATCTCTTGGCAAATTGTTTCTCTGACTTTATTTTTGTCGTGGTGCTCTGGGACCCCAATAATTCTATTGTTAAATTTCTTAACTAAATCCCATATCTCCTTTTGTTCTTTTCTCTTGTTTCTCTTGAGACTTGATAATTTCACTTGTTTTGTCTTCTAGTTCATTTATTCTGTGTCTGTTCAACTCTAACTGTTGAGTGTTTTTCTTGTTTTTTCTAATTCAGTTACTTTATTTTTTAGTTGCAGTAGTTCTCTCTTTTTTTGATGTTTTCAATTTCCTTGCCGAGTTTCTCATTTTGTTCCTGTATTTGTTTCCTGGTCTCTGCTAGCTTGTTTTTGGTGTCCTTTTTCTTTTTTTCTTTTTATTGTACTTCAGGTGAAGGCTTACAGAACAAATAGTTTCTCTTGAAACAGTAGTACACATATTGTTTTATGACATTGGTTAACAACCCCACAACATACCAACCCTCTCCCTTCTTTTTTTTTTTTTTTTGGTGAAAATATACATAGCCAAAGATACACCATTTCAAAAATTTCTACATGCACAGTTCAGTGACATCAGCTATGCTCTTCCAACTGTGCTGCTATTCTCACTTTAGATGAAGGCTTACAGAACAAAATAGTTTCTCATTTAACAGTTACTACACATGCTGCCCTATGACAATGGTTAACAACCTTACAACACATCAACACTATCCTTACTCAACCTTGGGTTCCCTATCACCAGCTCTCCTGCCCCCTTCTGCCTTCTGGCCCTTGTCCCTGGACTTCTGTGCCTCATTAGTCCCATTTGGTTTTATGGGGCTGTCCAATCCCAGACTGAACGGTGAACTTCGGAAATGACTTCACCACTGAGCTAAAAGGGTGTCTGGGGGCCATACTCTCAGGGTTTCTCCAGTCTCCTTTAGGCCAGTAAATCTGGTCTTTTTTTTTTTTTTTTTTTGTGAGTTAGAATTTTGTTCTACATCCTTCTCCAGATCTGTGCAGAACCCTCTGTTGTGATCCTGGTCAGAACAGTTAGTGGTGGTAGCCAGGCACCTCGGTGTGCTTTTTGCTTTCTTTAAACACATTTTCCATCAAAGTTGAAAATTATCAACTCTTTCAGTATGGCCTCCACAGAAGAAATTTCTTCTTCTTCATGTTTTGTTTTTGACTGGTACTCCTTCTCTTGGGATTCTGTGTTTTAATATTTTTTGTTGAACTTGGGCCTTCTTATTTTTCACTTTAAATTTTGTATTCTGGTTTCCGTGGGAAAATTTTCTAAGTAGGTGCCCTGTTGGCACACCAACAAAGCACCCAGCTGTCAACCAAAAGCCCAGGGCCCACACCCACCAGCTGCTCGACAGGAGAAAAGACGCAGCAGCCTGCCTCTGCAAAAACTCACAGCTACCCCATGGGGTAGCTCCACTGTCCCATGAATCAGAGTCTCTATGAATCAGAATCAACCCTGTTGCACTGGGCTTGGTATCTTCTCCTGAGAACCAGTATAGGACACTCTTATCCTTAGATTTTTTTTTTCCAGTGTTGATTCAGGAATTCTGCTTGATCTCTGGAATTCAATATGCATGCATGGAAAGAGGGATTTATCTGGTTGCAGATACCAATGTGATGTAAGAGGTAGGACTCGAATTTCCTGCGGTGAAGGTGGGGGACTCTGTCTTTCCTTCATGGGCAACCTTGCACAATCTCTCCCATAATGTACTGCTGTGGGCAGGTAGACAGCCATTTTCCTCTGTGTCACCCAACGTTCTGAAGTATTCCTCTTGCCCCACTCCCCCTTCATTTCTTTCCAGTCCTAGTGCTCATCCGTCTCGGGTCTCAGCAAGATTCAACAGTATTCTCTCACAGTGCCACAGTCTCCCTTCACTTCCTGCCAACCGCACAGCCCTCGAACTCCCTTGGTCAATTTGTGCTGCCTTAAAAAATCATGCTACAGCTTCTTCAGATTAGCTTCCTTTCTGTGTTCCCTGTTTGGGGTGTTGCCCAGCCAAGTCCCAAAATGACTGCGATGAGCAAGTACTCCTGATGTTAGCAGACAGGTTCTCCCAGCTTCTGTGCTGTCACTCCTCCTCCTCTCCTCCGCTTCTGGACTCCCCAACTCTCTGATACGCCCAATGCTACCTGGAGTTCTAAGATCTCAGTCTGTGCTAGTTTTTAATCGTTGTTCGGTGGGTTAGTTGCTGGGGGTGTAAACTGGAGCATCCACTCACTTTACCATGGTGCTCCACCCCTTAATACAATAATTCTTTTAACTGAATACTTTCATTAAAAACATCTGATAATGTTCAATTATTAATAGTTAATTGTGGCAAAATTTAATTATAGGTCAGTGCAAGTTTTGTATTCTTGTCTACCTTGGAAAGACCAACCTGACTGGGGTCACAGTATATGGACGTAATCTTTCAGAAGCTAGCATTATCAAAATTACATGTATTCAATGTATGAAGTGTATAACCTGCTACCATTGCATTTTTTTTTTTTTTTTAATAGGCTCTTGGTCCTTTTAAGCACTTGGGCAAAAATTGTAGGCCAAACCTAACTTTCTTATATATTCAACTGTAAAGAGACTAGCCTTCTCCCTCACTCTTTTATTTTAATCACACGCTATCAGCTATACATCAAAAGAAATATCTGATTTTGGGGGGAGATTTTTCATGATTTTTCTATTTTGTGATAGATGTTGCTGCTGCTAGTGCGAGGCAGAAGGAATGATTAATTTTTAAGGTTATTAGAAAATTTCACAGGAGATTGTCTAAAATTACAAGTTAATTCAGCATTTCCAAATCCTCCCTGGTACTCCTGTCATCTATCAGTTTCCTGCCTTTACAAAATTCTTAGACATCTGAACTCTCAAATGTCCTACTACTTAGCTTAAGAGACAAGCACTAGGAGGCTGGTTTGATTTGTTTGGATTTCAGCTTCCATTGTTCTGATGCAAGGGTAACTCCTGGGCCACCAAGTAACTAGGACCCTATTGTAGCAAAAGCTCTGCTTACACTTTATTGACAAAGTTAGGAAAGCTGAATCTCTTCTTCTAATTCTTCTCTGCTGCACAAACCAGAAAAAGCCAAACTTGTTGCTGTTGAGTAGATTCCAACCCATAGCAACCCTATCGAACAGAGGAGAACTGCCCCATAGGGTTTCGAAGTAACAGCTGGAGGATTCAAACTGCTGACCTTTTGGTTAGTGGCCGAGCTCTTAACCACTGTGTCAGCAGGGCTCCAAGTGAGTTGTGTGTGGCTACTGCAACAAATTATCGAACTTAGCAGAGAAGTAGAGAGTGCCACAGGAGGGACATTTGCTGTCAAAATTGGTAAAGAATACGGACAGAAGAGGCATGTTTTGTATCTGCCTCATAGGAATGAGACTTTGGCTCTTGACCTTGATTCTCCTTCCCCCTTATGAACTTAGAGGAGGTCAGACACTGCCCCCCACTATGCAAATTTTACAATAGCAACCCATGTGAACTCTGTTTTCAAGTAGAGATAAAGCAGTGAGGATGGCACAACCTAGTGGATGAAAATGTAGGATGCAGACACAAAGGTTGGTTAAGAAATTTTGTTCTTCCCTCCACTAGCTGTGTGATTTTTGGGAAATTAATTTCCTTTCAAAGACTCAGTGCTATTATCTAAAAACCATAAGTAATTGTGTCTTAGTTATCTAGTGCTGCTGTAACAGAAATACCACAAATGGATGGCTTTAACAAATAGAAATTTAGCCTCTCACAGTCTAGAAGGTAGAAGTCCAAATTCAGGGTTCCATTCCAGGGAAGGCATTCTCTGTCAGCTACGGGAGAAGGTCCTTGTCATTAATCTTCCTCTGGGTCTAGGAGTTTCTCAGCTCAGGGACCCTGGGGCGAAAGGAAGCACTCTGCTCTTGGCTCTTGGTAGGAGGTCCTCCTTTCTCTGCTCGCTTCTCTCTCCTTGTAGAATGAATGGTGATGTGGGCAACAACCCAGGTAAACTCCTCTTACATTAGATCAGGAAGGACTGTGACCTGATTAAGGGTGTCACATCCCACCCTAATCCTCTTTAACATAATCTAATCTTGCCTCTTCAACCACAGGCAGAGATTAGGATTTACAACACATAGGACAATTACATCAGATCACAAAATGAAGGACAACCACACAATACTGGGAATGATAGCCTAGCCAAGTTCACACGTATTTTGGGAGGACACAATTCAATCCATGACATTCCACCTTTTGGTCCCCCAAAATTCATGTCATTTCCACATGTAAAACACTTTCACCCTATCATATCATCCTGAAGTCTTAAATCAACTCCAAGTCCAAATTCCATCCTGGGGCAAAGTTCCTCTTCATCTGTGAAATCTAGAATACAAGTTGTCTGCTTCCAAAGTACAAAGGTGGAGTAGGTACAGGTAGACATTTCCAAACGGGAGAAATGGAGGGAAAAATAACAGGCAAGTCAAAAACTCAGGAGAACAATTTACATTAGCTCTGGAGGCCTGAAAATAATCCTCTGCTCTCTGAGACATATAGGAAGTGGTCCTGCCCTCCATACTCTGGGTGTTGGCCATGCCCTCCAGATTCTGGGTGGAGGTCCCTTAGCCCTAGGCTTCAGATCCACCTTCCAGACCCACTGGAATGGTAATGCTGCTTACTCAGCTTTGGGTGGTCCTATTTTCCTAGACAATCTAAGTAGCAACCCCACCCCCTTGGCCCTGGCAGGCCCAGTTCTTCTGCCCCATGGGCATGGCAGCCCTGGTGACTCAGCTTTGGGCAGCAGATTTGGCCCCATCACCCCGGCACTTATGAAATGCAGTCCCACACTCTAGAACCAAGTTGGTGAAGATATGACTCTTTGAAATATAGGAGGCTGTGGCCCACCCTTTGAGACCCAGCAGGCTATGTTACCACCTTTTGAGACCCCACAGGTCAAGGCCCTACTTTTTCATACTGAGGCAGCTCTGCTTTCAGTGCTCCTTGTCTCTTCAGCTTCTGCTTTCTGGTCCTTGCCCTCTCAGCCCCTTGGGTCTCTTGGGATGGCCCAGCTTCTTCCCTGCTCAGGCAAGTGTTTCAAAGCTCTTTAGCTCTACTGATTAAGTGCCTGGAGGCACCTCACTCCACAGTAAGCCTCAGCCCAAAGGCACTCAGTTCTCTTGCTCTGTGGGTCAGCAAACCTAACTCCACCAGTAAGTGCCCAGAGGCACCCTACTCTGCCAGCAAGGCTCCTTCTTGAAGGCACTCAGCTCTCTCGCTCCTTAGGTCAACTCCTGTGCCATCTCATGCTGGTCTGCTTCTGCTGCTGCCATTTCTCTGATGCTGTTTCTCCCCATCTGTGCTGTCTCTGATGTTAGAGCTCTCCTCACTTCCGAGGCCTCACCAGAATTGCCTTTGATGTCCATAATTCCATGAACAGTCTCTTCAAGGCAACCTAGGCTTTTACTATTAGGCACCTTAAAACTCTTCCAGCTTTTACCCATTCACAGTCCAAAACCACTTCCACATTTTAGGTATTTGTTAGAGCAGTGCCTCACTCTCCTAGTGCCAAAATCTGTTTTAGTTATCCAGTGTTGGTGATAACAGAAATACCACAAATGGATGGATTTAACAAACAGAAATTTAGTCTCTCACAGTCTAGAAGGCTAGAAGTCCAAATTCAGGGTTCCAGCTCCATGGAAGGCTTTCTCTGTCAGCTATGGGGGAAGGTCCTTGTCATAAATCTTCCCCTGGGTCTAGGAGTTTCTCAGCTCAGGGACCTCAGGGCCAAAGGACATGCTCTGCTCCCAGCTCTTCCTTCTTGGTGGTAGTAGGCTCCCTGTCTCTGCTTGCTTCTCTCTCCTTTTTATCTCTTGTAAGATAAATGGTGATGTGGGCTACAACCCAGGGAAACTCCCCTTGCATCAGATCAGGCCTGTGACCTGATTAATGGTGTTGCATTCCACCCTAATCCTCTTTAACATAATCTAATCTTGCCTCATCAACCACAGACAGAGATTAGGATTTATTAACACACAGGACAAATTACATCATATCATGAAATGGAAGACAACTACACCATACTGGGAATCACGGCCTAGCCAAGTTAACACATATTTTGGGGGGGGGGGGGGGGGGGGGGCAATTCAATCCATGACAAATTATAACTGTACCATTATGTCTTATGAGCATCAAATGGGACAATGTGCATAAAACAGTATAAACAGTATACAGAATGGAAGCAGTAAATTCTCAAAAACGTAGCTATTATAATTAGCAGGGACAGTGGTGGTTCAATGACAGAAATCTTGCCTTTCATGCAGAAGACCCAGGTTCAATTCCCTACCAATGCACCTCATGTGGAACCACCATCCGTCTGTTCGTAGAGGCTTCCATATTGCTGTGATGCTGAACAGACTTTAGCTGAGCTACCACACTAACACAGACTAGGATGAAGGGCCTGGTGACCCTAGTTCCAAAAAATTAGCCATTGAAAACCCTATGGATCACAATGATTAAACACTGTTGTCAGAAGCTGACTCAAAAGCAGCTAGCCGTAACAACAACAATTATAATTAGCAGTCCCATCCTGTTACCTCAAAAGGAGATAAATCCATCTGAATTTGAGCCATAGTCACATCACTTCCTTCATTTCCCACATTGATTAAACTAGACTGATAATTCCTACACTTTAGTGTTGTTCTACAAAACAGATCATAAATTCATAGGGTTAGGAACGGAAAAGAACAGACATACTTAAATAATTTTTGGACCACATCTTAATAAATTCAATTTGTACTATCCTTCCAAAGGTATAATCTATACAGTCCTCACAGTAAAGCATCCCCTCAGTGTTCAATAGCTAAACTTTCAATTTTTTTTTTTTTTTTTTGGATTGCCAGAGAGCTATAAATTAGTAATTAGGCCTCGTTCAGAGAAATTTAACAGGGACCTCCACTGGGACAGAGGCAGCTGATGAAACTTTTCCATGTGTTCTTCTCAAATGAACTGGCTGTTTAATTGATTCCAAAATCAATTTTCAATTACTGTGGTTTAGAATTTCATATTAGCTGTTAAAATTGTGAAAACAATATTAAAAAAACAGACCATGTGACTTAGTAATTGCTTTTGTTTATATCAACAACCCAATGGCAGCTGAAAGTTACACAGAAAAAATTTGATCTTTAATATGATGCAACATTTTGCGAGAGATGCAAGGATAGACTCAGCTTGCGCATGGCATAGATGTTAGCTGAAAGTCACCGAGTCTTGCCGTATATTTATGGTCTGCCATTCCTCAGTGTTTGTAGCCACAACAGCGTCTCCGATTTTTATCCTCAATAACCTTGAGGAAAAGAAAGGGAAGAAATTAAAAATGAAGAACAAAGAAAACCAGTTCTAGGTTTGCAAGATATACCAGGGTGGTGGGCCTGTCTTTCAAGATGTCCTTCCCATCCCAGGTCTTTGCATCACAAAATATGTTTCCCAGCACAGGCCTCTAAAGCAGAATAAACATTACCCTCTCTTGGAGTCCGGCAAAATGGCGCTCTAAGCAGAAGTACCACGCCATCCCTTCACAGCAAAGATCCGAAAAACTAAGCCGAACAGAGAATACTACAACAATCCTGAAACCCTAAAACATCAAATGAAGAGATAAAGAACTCAGCCAAGCACCAAATGGAGGGAGAAAACTGACAGAGAATGGACAGCAAAGAGAGATTCATGCATAGGTCCCGTATCAGCTAACGCAGTAGGGAACCACCATCTTGGACTCCTACCGGAGACCAGCAAATGGGGGTATAAGAAAGCAGCTTCACAGAGCGTCCAGCGGGAGACAAAACAGCTGGTAATTTGCAGTGTGTGCTTTCCCACCCCCCCCAACCCTCTTCACCATGGCTCGGCCTCCTCTGCTTCCCGCAGCCACAGTCTCTTGACTGGGAAGCGCCGGCTGCTTGGATTCCACACACCCAAGCGGGTGGCTCTATGGATGCCATTTGTTGGCTGCTAGTGTTGCTTTTTTTCTTCCTGCTTCTTTTGATTTCTCACTTGCCTCTCGCCGCCGCCCCCTCCTTTTGCTCGACTGCCTGGCTCCGAGTGCCAACTTTGCCTCTTCCTGAGGGGCTGCGGGGCTCAATTCGAGTGTGCAACTGCTTCCCGGTTTAGGCTGCCGCGCTGGTGGGATCCCGGGGCTTTTGTTCATTTGTTCCTCTGCTTCCCGCGGCCATGGTATCTTGACCGGGAGGCGCTGGCTGCTTGGATTCCACACACCCAAGCAGGTGGCTCTCTGGGTGCCATTTGTTGGCTGCTAGTGTTGCTTTTTTTTTCTGCTTCTTTTGATTTCTCACTTGCCTCTCACCATCTCCCCCTCCTTTCACTCAAGTGCGGGGCTCCATGCGCCATCTTTGCTTCTTCCTGTGGGGCTCCAGAGCGCCGGCAATTTGTGATATACGGTTTCCCACTCTCCACCCTTCTTCACCCACACTCGGCCTCCTCTGCTTCCTGTGGACACAGTCTCTTGTCCAGAAACACCAGCCCACACTGGCTGGGTCTCTCAGTGCCATTTGTTGGCTGCTGGTGTTGCTTTTTTTCTTTTTTCTTTTCCCTGCTTCTTTGGATTTCTTGCTTGCTTCTCGCCACCTCCCCCTCCTTTTGCTCCAGTGCCTGGCTCCATGTGCCATCTTTGCTTTTCACTGAGGGCCTGCGGGACTCCATTCGAGTGTGGAGCTGCTACCTGGTCTGGGCTACCGTGCTGGTGGGATCTTAGGGCTTTTGTTTGTTTCTTCGTTTTGAATTGTTTGTTTGTTTTCTTTTCCTTTTCTTCAGTTGGTAGCCTTTTCTGGCCAGGCGGAGCTGCACAGCAAAGAACTCCCCTTCGGCTTCCACAGTTGTGCAGAGGGATCCCTGAGGACATTTCTTTTTTTGTGGTTTTTTTTTTTTCTGTTTTTTGGGGGGCGCCTTTCTTGTTCTTTTTTTTTTTTCATTTGTTTTCTTTTCTTTTCCCTCTTCTTCCCTTTTTATCTTTCTCGATTGCTCAGTTTCTCGTCTCTCTATATCTTCCTTCTCTTTCTAATCCCTGAATAACAGGCGTTGTATGCCTCAGGACCTTCTGGCCACGCTGTGCTGCGACACCTGAGAGCGACTTTCCCAGACCTCATAGCTGCATCGGTGGGATGCCTGGGAACTTTGTGGTTCTTTAAACTTTCCGATTTTTATTTGTTCATTCTTTTCTTTTCTTCCTCTTTCCCTGTTTTTCTCCATTTCATAGTCTCTCATCTCTCCATTCCAACGGCAAGCTCCCCTAGCATTCTTGTTTGTTTGTTTGTATGTTTTTTGGCTCCTGTTCCTCTCTCCCCTCTCTGATATCCATCTTAGCTCCACACATAACCATCTGCCCGCTGCATTCTGCCTACCTGCACCGTGCACTTGACATCACACCACCAAGCAGTGCAGCCACAGCCTACTGGATCCTGCCCAGCACTGATTACCGACCCGCCCTGGTGGCTGAAGTGAGTACCACAAACAACCCGTCCCAATGGCTCCTCTTCAGCTACTCCTGCCCTGCTGTACCGTATCTGAGTGACTAAAACTGCCAATTGGAGAAGGAGGCGAGAAGTACTGAGCGCACAGATGAGCAAACAACAAAGAGCACGCAGTCCGCCTGCTCAGACATAGTCATATTTTTTCTTTAAAAAAAGGGATGAAACAAACAAATCTACAATCAATAAACGAGAGAAATAAATACCGAATGCCCCGAAAACAGCAAACAATATCCAAACATTTGCAAAAACAGGACAGGATGGTTCCAGTAGGCATCCAAATTAAAACACCAGATGACTCTCCTGTGCAAAAAAAGGCACTAGAAGTAACTGATAGGGAATTCAAATCTCTAATACTCGGAATTTTCCAAGAACTGAGGCAAAAAGCTGACAAACATGAGGAAAAAATAGACAAATTCATGGAAAATACAGACAAAAAATTGGAATAATTCAGGAAGATGATGCAGGAACAAAATGCCAAAATAAATTCACAACTAGAAACTATACAAAAACAACAATTAGAAATCCAAAAGATAAACAACAAGATTTCAGAAATAGATGATGTCATAGAAGGGCTGAGAAGCAGATTTGAAAACGTGGAAGACAGGATCAGTGGAAATGAAGACAACCACTTGGATACAACTCTGTTTCAGGAAAACTCAGAAAAAAGAACAAAGGAAAATGAAGAGACCCTGGGAGTTATGTGGAACACAATTAAAAGCAAAAATTTACAAGTGATTGGAATTCCAGAACAGGGGGAGAAAACAGAAAACACAGAGAGGATCATGAGGAACTGCTGACAGAAAACTTCCCCAATATCATGAAAGATGAAAAGCTGGCCATCCTAGAAGCTCAAAGAACCCCATATAGAAGAGACCCCAAAAGAAAATCACCAAGGCGTATCATATTCACACTTGACAAAACCAAAGACAAACAAAGAATCCTGAGAGCAGCTCGAGAAAAACAAGAAGTCACATACAGAGGAGAAACAATAAGACTAAGCTCAGATTATTCAGCATAAACCATGCAGGCAAGAAGGCAATGGGATGACATATATAAAATACTGAAAGAAAAAAACTGTCAGCCGAGAACAATATATCTTGCAAAACTCTCGTTCAAATTTGATGGTGAAATTAGGTCATTTCCAGATAAACAGAAACTAAGGGAATATGTAAAAGTCAAACCAAACTCACAAGAATTATTAGAGGGAGTTCTTCAATCTGAGGACAAACAGCCTCAGCCCACAGACAGAACCTAGGACGCAGGATCGTACGAGCCAGATACCAATCTAATAAATGAACTTTCAAGGACTATCCAAAACCAAAAGAAATACAACAGGTAATCAGAGCAGTCAGTCGATGGATGACAACAACATCAAAACAATAAAAGAGGGAATAAACGGCATAGCTATAGAACCTTCTAATGGAGAGGAAGGCAAGGTGATACCAAGTAATGGTAGACTGCTTCAAACTTAAAAAGATAAGGGTAAAATTCATGGTAACAACAAAGAAAGTTAACAAACCAACTCATAAAAATAAAGACAAAAAACATAAAGTCTCAGCAAAAACAAAACCTACAAAAATAAAAGAAATGAACACAAAATCCACAAACAAAAGTAACTCAGCACAAGAGAGTAAGAAAAACAAAGAAAACTTCAGCACCACACAAAAAAAAAGCACTACAAAATGACAGCAACAAAGTCACATCTATCAATAATTACACTGAATGTAAATGGACTCAATGCACCCATAAAGAGACGGAGAGGGACAGAATGGATAAAACAGGATCCATCAATATGCTGTCTACAAGAGACACACCTTAGAAACAAAGATGTGAATTTATTAAAAGTCAACGGTTGGAAAAAAATATATCAATCTAACAACTACCAAAAAAGAGCAGGACTGGCAATTCTAATCTCAGATAAAATAGACTTTAAAACAAAATCTACCATAAAAGACAAAGAAGGACACTATATAATGATTAAGGGGACGATCCATCATGAAGACATAACCATAATAAACCTCTACGCACCCAATGACAGGGCTCCAAAATACATAAAACATTCTCTAACAACACTGAAAAGAGAAATTGACAGTTCCACAATAATACTAGGAGACTTCAACACACCACTCTCAGTAAAGGACAGAACAGCTAAGAAGAAACTCAGCAAAGATACAGAAGACCGTAAGGGCACAATCAGCCAACTTGACCTCAGAGACATATATAGAACACTCAATCCAACCACTGCAAAGTACACATTCTTTTGAAATGCACATGGGAGTTCTCCAGAATAGACCACGCCTTAGGCCACAGAGCAAGCCTCAACAAGATCCAAAACGTTGAGATAATTCAAAGTATCTTCTCTGACCACAATGCCATCAAGGTAGAAAGTAACAATAGAAAGAGAAAAGAAAAAAAAAAATCAACTACATGGAAACTGAATAATAACCTGCTTACACATCAGTGGATAATAGAAGAAATCAAAGATGGAATCAAAAAATTCCTAGAATCAAATAAGAATAAAAACACATCATACCAAAACCTTTGGGACACAGCAAAGGCAGTCCTCAGAGGACAATTTATAGCAATAGATGCACATATCCAAAAAGAAGAAAGGGACAAAATCAAAACATTAACTACAGAACTCAAACAAATACAAAGAGAACAGCAAAAAAAGCCTACAACCACCGGAAGAAAGGAAATAGTAAAGATCAGAGCAGAAATCAATGATATCGAAAAAAAAAAAAAAAAAAACCAATAGAAAGGATCAACAAAACCAAAAGTTGGTTCTTTGAAAGAATCAACAAAATCGACAAACCCCTGGCCAGACTGGCAAAAGAAAAACAGGAGAGAACACAAATAACCCAAATAAGAAATGAAATAGGGGACATTACAACAGACCCAACTGAAATAAAAAGGATTATAACAGAATATTATGAAAAACTACTCCAACAAATTTGAAAACCTAGAGGAAATGGATAAATTTCTAGAAACACACGGCCTACCCAAACTACAACAAAGTGATGTTGAAAATCTGAACAGACCCATAACAAGAGAAGAGATTGAAAAGGTAATAAAAAAAACTCCCAACCAAAAAAAGCCCCAGCCCAGATGGCTTCAGGGGAGAATTCTACAAAACATTTACAGAAGAGCTTGTACCAGTTCTACTCAAGCTATCTCAGAGCATAGAAGAGGAAGCAACACTTCCAAATTCATTCTATGAAGCCAGTGTAACCCTGATACCAAAACCAGGCAAAGATGTCACAATAAAAGAAAATTACAGACCAATATCTCTCATGAATATAGATGCAAAAATTCTGAACAAAATTCTAGCCAATAGACTTCAGCATCATATCAAAAAAATAATAAACCAGGACCAACTAGGATTCATACCAGGTATGGAAGGATGGTTCAACAGTAGAAAATCAGTCAATGTAATCCACCACATAAATAAAAGGAAAGAAAAGAATCACATAATCATCTCAGTTGACGCAGACAAATTCCAACACCCATTCCTGATAAAAACTCTCAATAAAATAGGTATAGAAGGGAAATTTCTCAACATAATAAAGGACATCTATGCAAATCCAACGGCCAACATCATTCTTAATGGAGAGAGGCTGAAAACATTCCCCTTGAAAACAGGAACAAGACAAGGATGTCCTTTGTCACCACTCCTATTTAACACTGTGCTGGAAGTTCTAGCTAGAGCAATAAGGCAAGAAAAAGAAATAAAGGGCATCCAAATTGGTAATGAAGAAGTTAAACTGTCCCTGTTTGCAGATGATATGATACTATACATAGAAAACCCTAAAGACTCCAAGAGAAATCTACTGGAACTAATACAAAGATTCAGCAGAGTAGCAGGATACAAGATAAACATTCAAAAATCAGTTGGATTCCTATACACCAGTAAGGAGAACGATGAAAAGGAAATCAGGAAAACAATACAATTTATAATAGCCCCTAAAAAGATAAAATACTTAGGAATAAATCTGACCAGGGATGTAAAAGACCTATACAAAGAAAACTATAAAACACTACTGCATGAAACCCAAAGGAATGTACATAAATGGAAAAACATACCATGCTCATGGATAGGGAGACTCAACATTGTGAAAATGGCAATTCTACCCAAAGCAATTTACAAATACAATGCAATCCCGATCCAAATACCAACAATATTCTTCAAAGAGATGGAAAAACTAATCATTCACTTTATATGGAAAGGGAAGAAGTCCCGAATAAGTAAAGCATGACTGAAGAAGAAGAATAAAGTTGGAGGACTCACACTACCTGACTTGAGAACCTACTATACAGCTACAGTAGTCAAAACAGCCTGGTACTGGTACAATGACAGATACATTGACCAATGGAACAGAATTGAGAACCCAGATGTAAATCCATCCACCTATGGTCACCTGATCTTCGACAAGGGCCCAAAGTCCATCAACTGGGGAAAAGACAGTCTTTTTAACAAATGGTACTGGCAAAACTGGATATCCATCTGCCAAAAAATGAAACAAGACCCATACCTCACACCATATACAAAAAGTACTTCAAAATGGATCAAAGACATGAATATAAAGCGTGAAACTACAAAGTTCGTAGAAGAAAAAATAGGACCAACACTTCAGTCCTTAATACATGGCATTAACAGGAGACAAACCATAACCATCAACGCACAAAACCCAACAGATAAGCTAGATAACTGGGATCTTCTAAAAATCAAACACCTACACTCTTCAAAAGACTTCACCAGAAGAGTAAAAAGAGAACGTACAGACTGGGAAAAAATTTTTGGACAGTACAAGTCAGACAAAGGTCTAATCTCCATAACCTAGAATAAAATCCAACACCTACAACAAAAAGTCAAACAATCCTATTAAAAAAATGGGCAAAGGAAATGAACAGACACTTCACTAAAGAAGACATTCAAATGGCCAACAGACACATGAGGAAATGCTCGTGATCACTAGCCATTAGAGAAATGCAAATTAAAAACACAATGAGATACCATGTCACCCCATCATTACTGGCACGAATCAAAAACACTGGAAATAACAAATGTTGCAGGGGCTGTGGGGAGATGGGAACTCTTATGCACTGCTGGTGGGAATGCAAAATGATACAACCATTTTGCAAAATGATACGGCGCTTCCTTAGAAAGCTAGAAATAGACATACCATTCGATCCGGCAATCCCACTCCTAGGAATACATCCTAGAGAAATAAGAGTCGTCACTTGAATAGACATATGCACACCTACGTTCATGGCAGCATTGTTCACAATAGCAAAACGATGGAAACAACCTAGATGCCCATCAACAGATGAACGGATAAACAAACTATGGTACACACACACAGTGGAGTACTATGCAATGAGAAAGAACAACAATGAATCTGTGAACCATCTCATAACATGGATGAAACTGGAGGACATTATGCTGAGTGAAATAAGTCAATCACAAAAGGACAAATATTGTATGAGACCTCTATTGTAAAAAGCCATGAAAAAGTGCACACACAAAATGTAACAATCTTTGTTGGTTACCAGGGATGGGAGGGGTGTGGGGGAAATACTAAAAAGGCAATAGATAGGTGGTATCTTGGGTGAAGGGTGAGACAGTACACAATACAGGGGAAACTAGCACAACTTGTACCAGGAAAGGTCATGGAAGCCCCACAGACACATCCAAACTCACTGAGGGACTGAATCGCTGGGCAGAGGGCTGTGGGGACCATGGTCTCAGGGAACATCTAGCTCAATTGGCATGACACAGCTTATAAAGACAATGCTCTACATTCTACCTTGATTAGTAGTGTCTGGGGTCTTAAAAGCCTGTGAGCGGCCATCTAGGATACTCCACTGGTCTCATCCCTTCGGGAGCAAGGGAGAATGAAGAGAACAGGATACAAGGAAAGGATTAGTTTGAAGGACTAATTGTCCACAGCTACCAAGGCCTCCACTGGACTGAGTCCAGTACAGCTAGATGGTGCCTGGCTACCACCACTGACTGCTCTGACCAGGATCACAACAGAGGGTTCTGGACAGAACTGGAGAAGGATGTAGAGCATAATTCTAACTCACACAAAAAAGACCAGATTTACTGGCCTAAAGGAGACTGGAGAAACCTCGAGAGTATGGCCCCCAGAGACCCTTTCAGCTCACTGGTGAAGTTACCTCCGAGGTTCACTGTTCAGCCTGGGAGTGGACAGCCCCGTAAAACCAAATGAGACTAACCAGGTACAGGAGTCCAGTGACAAGGGCTAGAAGGCAGAAGGGGACAAGGAAGCTGGTGATAGGAAACCCAAGGGTGAGTAAGGATATTGTTGATGTGTTGTGAGATTGTTAACCATTGTCATAGGGCAACATTTGTAGTAACTGTTAAATGAGAAACTATTTTGTTCTGCAAGCCTTCATCTTAAGTGAGAATAGCAGCACAATTGGAAGAGCGTAGTCAATGTCACTGAACTGTGTATGTAGAAATTTTTGAAACGGTGTATCTTTGGCTACGTGTATTTTCACCAAAAAAAAAAAAAAAAGGTTGAGAATTTAGAGGGTTAATATGTTGTGGGGTTGTTAACCAATGTCATAAAACAACATGTGTACTACTGTTTCATGAGAAACTATTTGTTCTGTAAGCCTTCACCTGAAGTACAATAAAATATTAAAAAAAAAAATTACCCTCTCTTTCAAGAAAAGACGTGCCCTGATTCACATATTCACACACTGTATTGTTTTTACTTTTAGCAATGCTGAAAACCTCTTAACAGGGTTGTGGCTTGTGCTCGGCCTGAATTAACCAGATGTCCTTCAGAGCAGAGAGAGCACAGGGAGTTTGAGGGAGTTACTCAGCAGTGGTAACTACAGCCCAGATCATGAAAACTGTTCCACATGGCAACCTTATTGGTATGTAGACAGCGTCAGTCCTGACTGGTTGATGCAAAGTACAAAAAACCTTCGCTAATATCTGGGATGAACATCTGAAGTAACCCTTAGGAGAAAGAATTTTAGGAAAATGCTTCTTGTATTCTTTTAAACCTGCTATTTCTTGCCTTTATTTTCTGCCCATCTAAGCAGGTGAAATTGTGATTGAGGTAAGTAAAATTCCACCTCACAGAACATTTGAGGTCATAAGGCAAAAATGTTAGTAAACAAAGTAATTTATTTTTAAAGGATAGTTAATTCCTTACGTCACTAGAAAGCTCCATACAGTACCTGGAACTTAGCAGGTACTAATAATCATTGCAAATGAGTGAATGAATAAATGTGATTGTTAAAAAATGACTGGAGCCAGGTGTCTGCTCTTTATTACTCGGCACCTATAAGCATATGAACACACTTTCTTTTGTTCTTCTAGGGAAGAGCACTGATGCACAGCTCTCCATATCAGGTTTCATGGGTCAGTTGGCTGCCATTTTGATTTGTACATTCTAACTGTAAGCAGAACAGCATGAGCATTTCAATAAGGCCAAATCAAACAAGCTTTCATTCATGAACATCAAGACTTACGTCTAACAGTGGTTTTGTCCTTTTGCAGAACAAGCTGACAACTCAGTTCAGATGAGACAATAGATGGAATGTATAGGAGCTATACATATGTCTTGATGAAATTTTTATACCATAGATCTATTCCTTTAAATGTTTATAGTAGATCATGATATTGAGAACAAGGATTAAATATACATACATACATATATATATATATTTTGCCAGACAGAGTTGTCATCACATTACATTTCATTTCCCATCTCATATACACACACACACACACACACACACACACACACGACTAACATTATGAAAACAAAAAGTTATTAGTTAAATAAGAGAAAATCAGTGCGCTGGAAATAAATATCAAAGGTTTTGCCTAGGGCAATGTCATTTCATACCATTCACAAACTTGTTTAGCAAACATATTTAAGGTCACTATGAGTCGGAATTGACTTGACAGCAATGGGTTAATCCCTACTACTGATGTAATGGCTAATCGAGAAGAATCTCAGGAGACATTTTAAAATGTAAAGCAAAATTATAGCCTCATATTCCATACCATGCAAAAATCAGCCTTTAAAGTCATGAGATAGTTTCCATATGGCACAAGGAGAAATCAATCTCATGAATTTACACATACATATTTAGAATGTAGCTGGACCACAATAGCTTACTACGTCATTGCTAACAAAACCATATTTTCATATAATTTCAGGCTTGCTAAAAGTTGCCATTTCATAAGACCTTCCATGACTCAACGTAAGAGGAACCTAGTGCTTTCAACGTTTTAAGTTTAAACTGCATGAAATTAAGCAAACGAAGAATCAGTGTGTCCATTTATTTTCAGATGAGAAAACTGAGACTCAGAGTTCATTTAACGTGCCTGCTGTGGCACAGTTACAGCACAGCCTGCGTGCAGTCAGGCATCGAGACACAGTCCTCATAGATTTCGTTTTTCCTTCTATGCCACACAAACCCTGATGTGGGAAGAAACTACACTATTCCCTTTGGGGAAACACAGCATGTTTATTCATACTATTTGGATTCCAACTGTAAAAGTGTTATACTGCATATCTGAATGGGAACCTAGAGACCTAAAGGCAGAATTCCCAAAATGAGCTTTTCTGCCCAGTAGCTTCTTTCGACGCTCTCATTCTGTTTACTCAGGGAAGGCATTTCTCAGTTTATTTGCTGACTTTTCTTTCTAAGTGAAGACACTTAACAAGGAAATAATGGCCCCATGGGTGAAAATCATAAAATGAAATACTCTAAGGCACATTCATGCATAGTGCATTTTATTACATTAAATTACAAACACACAGTCTACTAGAATCTGCCCAGTAAACAAAGGAGAAGAAAGCAAAAAGAATGCTTAAGCAATTTTTTTATTAAGAAAGTAGCTTTTATTGGTTCTATAATGTTCATAAAATTAATACATTTATTGTAAAAATTTACATAATAAACAAAACAACAATTGCATTAAATTCATCCAAAATACTAGCTAGACTTAACCACCATTTTAATTTTTTAATGACTTCAAATGTTTTTTATAAACCTGGTATTATATATACTGGTTTGCAGTTTGCTCTTTAATAACATAAATTGATATTTTTTCCTTTTATTACATATTCCTTGAAATGTTTGCCTATTAATGCATCATAAGGTCTAATGTAATTTATACAACCGATTCCTTATTATTAGTCATCTTGGCTGTTTCCAAAATTTCATAAAATTAATATTGTGATAAGCAACATTTTACATCAATGTTGGAAGAGAAATTCTTTGTCAGAAAAGTATAAACATTTTAAGAGTTGCAACACCAATTATCAGATACATAATATACTCCAGAACCACTGAATCAATGTGGGCTATGTATGAGAGCTCCTATTAACCTACAGCCTCCCCAGCACTGGGCATTATCATTAAAACATGCTTTGAAAAGGGGGCAGCTGCAAGTGCTTTGTGATGTCTTAATACTTTATATTTACTTTGACATTGAGCTTAGCTATTATATACATTCATATACATATACACATGTATTTTTATTAGCCATTTTTCACTCCCTTTGAAAACTTCCTGTCATGTTATTTGCCAATTTTTCTCCTAATTTATGTTTGTCATTTTACACTGGTTCCATAAGCTTTTTATATATTAGGATTAATTATCTGTGGGTTATCATTATATGGCGAATATTTGCTCTAGCTTTTTTTTTTTTTTGCATTTTATTTGAGTTTTGACAAAATAATTTTTATGTACTAATAAAATAATAAAGCCCTGATGGTGCGGTGGTTAAGAGCTCGGCTGGTAACCAAAAAGGTCAGCAGTTCGAATCTACCAGCTGCTCTTTGGAAACCCTATGGGAAAGTTCTACTCTGTCCTATAGGGTCACTATGAGTCGGAATTGACTCGATGTCAATGGGGTTTTTTTTTTTTTTTTTTTTTTTTGGAATAATACATTATTTCATCCTTTGCTTTAAATTTTAAAAAGCCTTCCCAACCATACATACACATACACATACAAATATCCAGAGAGATGAAGAAACATTACAAAGTTATTATCCATTTTTTATTATTTTATACACAACAATTATTTTAGAATTCAGTTAGATATGCAATGTACAAGATGGGAAATTTGACTTTATTTTGTTCTCTAATAATTTACTATCTGTAACTACAAAAATTTATGCATAGAGCTGTGGTCAACTGATTTTCAAGAAAGGCACAAAGGCAATTCATAGAGAAAGGCAAGTGATTTCAAAAATTGGTGCTGGGACAATTAGATATCCACATTTAAAAAAAAAACGAATTCAGATCCATATCTCACACCATCTGCAAAAATTATCTCAAAATGAATCATAAACCTAAATGCAAATCCAAAACCCATATAGCTTCTGTAACAACACATGAGAAAATCTTTGTGACCTTGAGTTAGGCAAAGATTTCTTGGATATGACAACAAAGATATAACTTACTAAATAAAATACTGATAAACTGGACTTCATCAAAATTAAGATCTTCTATTACTTGAAAGACACTCTAAACAGAATGAAAATACAAACCATATACTTGCAGAAAGTATTTGTAAATTGCATACCTGATATAGGATGTGTATGCTGAATATGTAATGTACTCATACTCACAGCTTAATAATAAGAAAACAGACAACCCATTAAAAACAGCCCAAGAAACTTTCTGGAATGATGCATATGTTCATTATCTTTCTTGTAGTGATTGTTCTGTAAGTATATACACACATGAAAACTTATCAAATTGTACACTTTAAACATGTGCCCAAACCTGTTGCGGTCAAGTTGATGCTGAATCATAGTGACCCTAAACGACAGGGTAGAACTGACCCATAGGGTTTCCAAGGCTGTAATCTTCATGGACACAGACTGTTACATCTTTCCCCCACAGAGTGGCTAGTGGGTTTGAACCACCAATCTTTTGGTTAGCAGCTGAGAACTTAACTACTGTGCCATCAGAGCTCCTACATGTGCAGTTTATTCTGTATCAGTTATACCTCCACAAAGTTGTTAAAATTATTTTGTATTGTGATAATTATTAAATATTAATTATCGAATAATCCTCTTAACTCACTCATTAAACTTTAATTGTCTGAGGTAATAACAGTACAAAAATCTTCACTGAATTAATACCATTAAGAGAGGGAGGGAAAAAAAAAAAACCAGGGTGAGTTAAAAAAATAATAACGATGATATATCTTGGTCTAGACCCAGAAAGCTCAGAAAACTGACAGTTAAATCCAGGTAAGTTTTACCACACTAATGGAAACTCAATTATTTTGGTGAATACTAAACAGACACCATCATTACAACTGATCTTCTGTGCTTACCAATATCATGATGAAAGGAAGAAGCAAAGATTATTCTGGTTCTTTAAAATCCAAGTACAATCCCGATGAGAAACAGATGTGCACATTTTGTACATCACACAGAAGAGGGTAGAAGCATAGAGTGACCAGTCAATGCTCAAAATACAAAGTGCAAGTATCAGATTCATTTATCTGGATACTATTTAATGTTTCATGTCAAATACAATTATGTCAGGAAATATGCTGCTTTTCATCAACTAAACAAGAGATATGCCAATATTATGCATTAATGCCATAAGTAAGGCACTGAGCTAAATATGTGGGAGATAAACAAAATAATAGGGTGATACTTCTACCTGCGGAGAACTTACAGACAAATTGTGTGGATGACAACAAATACAGCACAGAAAAGTACTAGTTCTGAAGGGTACAGAAAAGTTCTAGAAAAGGATAAAGAGATAAAAATTAATGTGTGCCCTCATTTAGAACTTTGAGAAAACTTAGTATACTGGACTTTGAAGTCCAAACAGATTTAATCCTGGTTCTCACCCACTTTCTGGCTGAGCACTTTTTGACAAATTACTTAACCCCTTAAGAACTCAGTTTCCTGATCTGTGAAATGGGAATATAAATACATGATTCTGAGTTACTGGAAAATGAAATGAGATAATATTATATATTAAAAAAGTAGCTTGAAAAGACATTGGCTCATAACTGACACTCAATACACTGCTATATTTCACTTTATAGACTGGTAATAATTTATTAAGCAGAGGTTGGAGGTTTTGCATACAGTGGAGGAAAAAAGAGGAGAAAGGCTGTTTCCAATACATAGTCTCAGGATGGTGGTGTTGATGCAATAAAGTTTTATGCGGAAAATGGAAAGAGAAAATATACAAAAGATAGCTCTAGACAAAAATCTGACACAGCAAGAATTTAACAGTATTATCCTATGAAAGATGAACCAAGATAGCCCCAGTCCCTTCACAGTTTTACCTCATAAATGGGTTCCAAAAATCTCACCTTTCCCAGTTAACTAGGGTATGTATGTGGTTTGTGTTTATGCACCTGCATAAATAATTGGAATAATGCTGTAGAGATAGTGTTATAAATTAAATTTTTAATTATTAATTGCATATATGGTTCTACATTATTAGTGCTTCTTCACTATGTGATTTATATAGAGTCTAGTATCCCACTTTATACCCATCAATTATTTAATATTTACACAATTGTTGCATTTGGAGTGTTTCCAGATTTTTTTTTTCCATTTTGGAGAGTACTTCACCAGACCTGGTTAAAAATTAAATGTTGGCACACTTCCCTGACTACCTAAGCACTAAATGCTCTGTCAAAGGGAACACAATTATTAAAGGCTTTGGATATACACTGCCAAATTTTTCTGTAAGAGGTTTTACCAGTTCACATTCCTTCCATTTGTGTATGAGTTCCCTATTCCGCACTTGATCCCCTTTATACATATTATCTGTATTAACTCTTCACAATTTTGTCAGGCAAATACCATTTCAATTTTGACTGATAAAGCATAAAGATTATATAATTTGTATACAGTAGGCACATTGAATATTTGCCTTAATTTGTTAAATAAAAGTGAAGATATATTTGCATATAGCAATATTATTCTGGTTTTCATAATTTTATTCCCATTGTTTTACCTTTTATTTTAAGCACTTGAAGCTATATATTAGCCAAGTTATATATACATACGCAAATATCTTTTCATTTGTGATTTTAAGTTCCTCTGTCAGAGAACATACTTTTTACTTAGATGCTTTTACATTTTTTGAGATATATTTTATTTTCTAAAACAGAGGTTCCCTCACGCATCTGTCAATTTGTCGTAATGTGGGGGTTTGCGTGTTGCTGTGATACTGGAAGCTAATTCAAATAGCAGCAGGGTAATCCATGGCAGACAGGATTCAGCTAAGCTTCCAGACTAAGAAGACGGGCCTGGTGGTCTATTTCTGAAAAGAATTACCAGTGAAAACCTTATGAATAGCAGCAGAACATTGTCTGATATAGTGCCGGAAAATGGGCCCCTCAGGTTGGAAGGCACTCAAAATACGACAGGGGAAGAGCAACCTTCCCAAAGTAGGGTCAACCTTAATGGACACGGATGGAGTCAAACTTCAAGGACTTTCATTTGCTGATGTAGCACAACTCAAAATGAAAAGGAACAGCTGCAAATGTCCATTAATAACTGGAAGGTGGAATGTATGAAGTATGCATCTTGGAAAGTTGGAAATTGTCAAAATTGAAAGGCATAAACATTAATATCCTAGGCATTAGTGAGCTGAAATGGACTGGTATGGGCCATTTTGAATCAGACAGTCATATGGTGTACTATGCCAGGAATGACAACTCGAAGAAGAATGGCATTGCATTCATTGTCAAAAAGAACATTTCAAGATCTGTCCTTAAGCACAATGTTGTCAGTGATAGGATAATATCCACGCACCTACAAGGAAGACCAGATAATACAACTATTATTCAAAGTTATGCACCAGCTACTAAGACCAAAGATGAAGAAACTGAAGATTTTTACCAACTTCTGCAGTCTGAAATTGATCGAACATGAAATCAGGATGCACTGATAACTACTGGTGATTGGAATGCGCAAGCTGGAAACAAAGAAGGATCGGTAGTTGGAAAATATGGCCTTGTTGACAGAAACAATGCTGGTGGTAGCGTGACAGAATTTTGAAAGACCAGTGACTTTTTTCTTGCAAATATCTTTTTTCAACAACATAAATGGCGACTCTACATATGAACTTCACCAGAAGGAATACATAGGAATCAAATCGACTTCATCTGTAGAAAGAGACAATGGAAAAGGTCAATATCATCAGTCAGAACAAGGCCAGGGGCCAGTTGTGGAACACACCAACAATTCATCATATGCAAGTTCAAGCTGAAGCTGAAGAAAATAAGAACAACTCCATGAGAGCCGAAGTATGACCTTGAGTATATCCCACCTGAATTTAGAGGCTATCTCAAGAATAGATTGACACCTTGAACACTAATGATCGAAGACGAGTGTGGAATGACATCAAGGATGTCATACATGAAGAAAGCAAGAGGTTATTAAAAAGAGTGGAAAGAAAGAAAAGACCAAAATGGATGTCGGAAGAGACTCTGAAACTTGCTCTTGAAAGTAGAGTAGCTAAAGCAAATGGAATAAATGATGAAGGAAAAGAGCTGAACAGAAGATTTCAGACAGCGGCTAAAGAAGACAAAGTAAAGTATTATAATGACATGTGCAAAGACCTGGAGTTAGAAAACCAAAAGGGAAGAACACAGCATTTCTCAAGCTGAAAGAACTGAAGAAAAAATTCAAGTCTCAAACTGAGTACTGAAGGATTCTACAGAGAAAATATTAAACGACACAGGAAGCATCAAAGAAGATGGAAGGAATACTCACAGTCACTATACCAAAAAGAACTGGTCGATGTTCAACCATTTCAGGAGGTAGCACATGATCAGAAACCAATGGTACTGAAATAAGAGGTCCAGGCTGCACTGTACACATTGGTGAAAAACAAGGCTCCAGGAATTGACAGAATACCAATGGAGACGTTTCAACAAACAAATGAAGTGCTGGAAGTGCTCACTTGTCTATGCCAAGAAATTTGGAAGACAGCTACCTGGCCAACTGACTGGAAGAGATCCATATTTATGCCTATCCTAAGAAAGGAGATCCAACTGAATTTGGAAATTATCAAACAATACCATTAATGTCACAAACAAGTAAAATTTTGTTAAAGATCATTCAAAAGTACCTATAGCAGCACATCAACAGGGAACTGCCAGAAATTCAAGCAAGATTCAGAGGAGGACAGGGAACGAAGGATATCACTGGTGATGTCAGATGCGTCCTGGCTGAAAGCAAAGAATACCAGAATGATGTTTACCTGTATTTTATTGACTATGCAAAGGCACTCGACTGTGTGGATCATAACAAATTATGGATAACGCTGTGAAGAATGGGAATCCCAGAACACTTAATTGTGCTCATGACGAACCTGTACATAGATCAAGAGGCAGTCGTTCGAACAGAACAAGGGGATACTGCGTGGTTTAAAGTCAGGAAAGGTGTGCATCAGGGTTGTATCCTTTCACCATACTTATTCAATCTATATACTGAGCAAATAATCTGAGAAGCTGCACTATATGAAGAAGAACGTGGCATCAGGATTGGAGGAAGACTCATCAACAACCTGAGTTATGCAGATGACACAACCTTGCCTGCTAAAAGCGAAGAGGACTTGAAGCACTTACTGATGAAGATCAAAGACCACAGTCTTTAGTATGGATTACACCCCAACATAAAGAAAACAAAAATTCTCACAACTGAACCAATCAGCAACATCATGATATACAGAGAAAAGATTGAAGTTGTCAAAGATTTCATTTTACTTGGATCCACAATCAACACCCATTGAAGCAGCAGTCAAGAAATCAAATGATGCATTGCACTGGGCAAATCTGCTACAAAAGACTTCTTTAAAGTGATTAAAAAAAAAAACAAAGATGTCATTTTAAGCACTAAGGCACACCTGACCCAAGCCATGGTGATTTCAGTCACCTCATATGCATGTGAAAGTTGGAGAATGAATAAGGAAGACCAAAGAAGAACTGATGCCTTTGAATTATGGTGTTGGCAAAGAATATTGAACATACCATGGACTGCCAAAAGAACAAACAAATCTGTCTTGGAATAAGTACATCCAGAATGTTCCTTAGAAGCAAGGATGGCAAGACTACATCTCATATACTTTAGACATGTTATCAGGAGGGGATCAATACGTGGAGAAGGACATCGTACTTGGTAAAGCAGCGTGTCAGTTAAAAAGAGGAAGACCCTCAATGAGATGGATTGACGCAGTGCCTGCAACAATGGGCTCAAGCATAACAAGGATTGTGAGGATGGCGCAGGACTGGGCAGTGCTTCGTTCTGTGGTACATAGGGTAGCTGTGAGTTGGAATCAACTTGAGGGCACCTGACAACAACAACAGTAAAATCGAGGTTAGCCAATATGGCCTTTGGCCTATTTTTGTATTACCCACAAGGTAAGAATGAGTCTTATATTTTAAAGGGTTGTAGAAACAAAGAATATGAGACCAAGATTATATGTAGCCTGCAAAGCCTAAGATAGTTACCATTTTGTCTTAAAAAGAAAAAAACAAAAAAGTTTGCTGGTATCTAAACCCATTGTCATTGAATCAATTCCAACTCATAGTGGCCCTACAGGACAAAGTAGAACTGTCCCACAGGGCTTCCAAAGCTGTGATCTTTATGGAAGTAGACTACCACATCTGCCACATCTTTCTCCAGTAGTTTGAACCACCAACCTTTCGCTTCATAGCCACAGGCTTAACCACTGGGCAACCAGAGTTCCTTGCTGGTGTCTAGCCTTGGTAAATGTTATATGTGCACTTAAACAAATATATATTTTGTTGTTTGAGGTGGAGTGTTATATAAAGTCCATTAAGTCGAATAAGCTGATTGTGTTGTTCAGTTCTTATCCTTATTATTTTCTATATATTTACTTTTATCAATTATTCAGAGAAAGATGGTGAAATTTCTGACTGTATCTGTGGTTTATTTATTTCTCTTTGCAAATTCCTGATTTTGTTTCATGTATTTTGAAGCTCTATTATTAGCTGTATTAATTAACAGTTATAATTATTATGTTCTCTTGATAAGTTGACCTCTTCTTTATTAGGAAATTACCCTTTTACTTCTGATAATATTGTTTGCTCTGAAAACTACTTTATCTAATATTAATATAGCCACTCCAATTTTTTATTGATTAGCTTAATCACGGTATAGACTTTTCCATTTTTTAAAACCAATTAGTGTCTTTATATATAAAGTGTGTTTCTTGTAATCAGCATATAGTTGGATCTTGCTTTTTAATCCAATCTGACAATCTCCACCATTTAATTGGGAGGTTTTGACCATTTATATTTAATGATATTTTTGATCTAGACTAACTACAAGAAAATCAAATATGTGCCTAAGTGCAGTCCCCAGAAGAGACAGGAGGGGGATTACTGCACGCACACACACACACACACACACACATACATACACACACACACACACACGAAAATGGCTGAAAATTTTACAAGTTTTATGTAAACAATGAAACTTCAAATTGAAGAAGCATAACCCAAGAGTGAGAAACATGATGAAAACTACATCACGTCACATCATAATCAAATTGATTAAAGAGAAAATCTTAAAAGTAGCCACCACTAAAACCAAACCACTGCCATAGAGTCAATTTCAACTCATAGTGACCCCACAGGGTTTCCAAGGCTATAAATCTTGACGGAAGCGGACTGCCACATTGTTCTCCATCAGAGCTGCTATAGGTTTTGAACTACTTACCTTATGGTTAGCAGTCAACGCTTTACCTACTGCACCACTAGAGCTGCTTCAAAAGTAGCCACGGGGGGTGGGGGGTGGAAGGGAGAAGACACATTACTTACAGAGTGACATAATTAAACATGGCAGCAGATTCCTTGTCAGAAATAATGCAAGATAGAAGACAATGAAGTACTGAAAGAAAACAACTGTTAATCTAAAATCATTATGCAGCAAAACTGTATTTTACCAAAAGAAGGCAAGTCTTTCCAGCAAAGGTGTTGCAAAAACTGGATATTCACATGCAAAAAAAAAAAAAAAAAATCTAGACGGTTTTGTCTTTCATAAAAACTCAAAATTGACCAAAGACCTAAATGTAAGATGCAAAACTATACAACTTCTAAAATATTTAACATTGAACAAAATATAGGTGACCTTGGATTGGGTGATCACTTTTTACATACAACGTAAAAGTGTGTGCAGTGCAGTGAATTACTTAAGATGGCCCTTCTATCTATGCATGGTCTTGTGACTCCTACAAAATTATTGTGTGGGACTATGCAAATAAGGTGCTTATGGCCCACCAAGGGATTGGAAAGCATTGTTAATAATGCAAATAAGGTGCATGGCACTCTTGTGGGGGTGGGACAATGCAAATTATGTGTATGGAACCCTAATGAGGGGATCGGTCAGTTCTGTCATCCAGCTAAGCTTAAAATGAACTACCCAGAGGTGGGAAAGGAGAGGACCTTACTACCATCAAGAAAGAAGAGCTGGCAATGGAGTGTGTCCTTTGGACTCAGGGTCCCTGTGCTGAGAACCTCCTAGACCCAAGAGACAGAGACTGCTGTAACAATGGAGAAGGTATGAGACAGTAAGAAACTGTGGGCAGAACAGCAGAGAAATGGCAGCAGCAGAAACAGGAGACTGATGTGAGATGGCTGAGGTGGGTTTCCTGCCCACTGAGGGAGGCAGCTACAGCGGGCGTGTGACCCACAGAGCGAAAGAGCCAAGCACCTTCACGCAGAAGGCTACCTCATGGAGTGGTATGCTTTTGGCAATTGTTAGTGGAGCTACATTTCCCAAGCCATGAAGCAAGAGAGCTGAGTGCCTTTGGGAAGAAGGCTTGCTGGCAGAGTGGGGTGCCTCTAGGCACTTATCAGCAGAGCTAAAAGAGGGGGCCAAGAGAAGCCTGTCCTGAGGGAGCCGAGAGGAGCCTGTCCTCAGGGGGTTGAGAGGAGGGCCGCATGGTCTAAAGGAGCTGAGAGAGCTGTCCTACACTGAAGAAGACTTGGCCTACATGCTTCCTGATCTGGATTCTGATCCCAAGTTGTGGCCTGCTGATCCTGATTCCAGGTTGTAACCTGTTACCTTCCTAATAAACCCTGTAACTGTGAGTATGGTCTGTGAGTTCTGTGTGGCCATTGCAACTAATTAACAAACTCAGCAGAGAAGTAGAGAATGCTGTGGGAGGGATGGCTGGTGTCAGAATTGGTAAAAAGGCTGTAGAAAAGAAGTATGTCTGACTTTCACTTCATAGGAATCAGCCTTGGGCTGTTGATCTTGATTATTCTCCCCACCCTCCCCCTGAAGTTAGAGTACCTCTGAAGCCACCGCATCATTTTTACAGTGTGATTCACAACATAAAATAATCAGTTGGACTTCACTGAAATTAAAATCTTCTGTTCTGGGAAAGACACTGGTAAGAAAATGAAAAAACAGACTGGGAGAAAATATTTCTAAAATACTTTATCTGATAAAGGATTTATATCCAAAATATACCAAGAACTCTTAAAACGCGAAGTAAGAAAATAACCCAGTTACAAAATAGGCAAAGGATCTGAACAGAAACCTCACCAGAAAAGATACACTGATGACAAATAAGCATAAGAAAATAACATTAAACATCATATGTCATCAGGGAATGACAAATCAAAACAACAACAAACTACCACTACACTTATTAGAATGATTAAATTCCAAAATGGCTAAATTCCACTACAACGAGAATGCTCCTTAGAAACAAGGATATCAAGTCTACGTCTTACACACTTTGGGCATGCTGTCAGGAGGGATCAGTACCTGGAGGACATCATACTTGGTAAAGCACAGGGTCAGCGAAAAAGAGGAAGACTCCCAAAGAGATGGAATTACACAGTGGCTGCAACAATAGGCTCAAGCATAACAATGATTGTAAGCATGGCGCAGGACTGTGCAGTGTTTTGTTCTACAATATACAGTCACTGTAAGTTGGAACCAACTTAATGGCACCTAACAACAACTTCCAAAACACTGACAACACCAAGTGCTAGCAAGTATTTGGAGCAATAAACTCTCATTCATTGCTGTGGGAATGCAAAATGGTACAGCCACTTTGGAAGACAGTCTAGCAGTTTCTCACAAAGCTAAACATACACTTACCATATGATACTGCAATCACACTCCTACATGTCTACCCAAGTAAGATGAAAATGTATTTACATATAAAAACCGGCACACGAATGTTTATAAAAACTTCATTCATATTTGCCAAAAACTGGAAGTAACCAAGATGTCAACAGGTAAATGGATAAACAAAGTGTGGTACATTCATACAATGAAGTACTACTCAGCAATACAAAGAAAGGAGCTATCAAGCCACAAAGGCATGGAGGAACCTAAAATGTATATTGTTAAGTGAAAGAAGCTAGTTTGGAAAAATACATACTGTATGATTCCAACTGCATGACATCCTGAAAGAGTGAAACTGTAGACAATGAAAAGATCAGTGGTTGCCAGAGTACAGGGGAGGCAGGAGGGATGAATAGGTGGAGCACAGAGTATTTTTAAGGCCGTGAAACTATTTTGCATGACACTGTAATGGCTGACACTTGACATTACACATTTGTCAAAACCCAAAGGACTGTGAACCCAAATGTAAACTATGAATTTTAGTTAATGATAACAAAAACAAACACAAAACAAATGGTAATGCATCAATATTGGTTCCTCAATTGTAACAATTGTACCATAGGAATTAAAGATGTTAACAACAGGAAGAACAGTGTGCAGAGGAGAGAAGAGTATATGGGAACTCTCTGTACTTTCTGCACAGTTTTTCTGTAAACTTAGTTTTTCTCTAAAAAATAAAGTTGATTATAAAAAATAAAGGCAAAATAATGCAATTTTCGTATATACAAAAGCTAAAGAATTGCCAACAGACATACACTATGTTGCTGCTGTGGACTGTCAAATCAATTCCAACTCATAGTGATCCTATAGGACAGAATACAACTGCCCCATGGGGTTCCCAAGGATGTAATCTTTAAGGAAGCAGACTATCACATCTTTCTCCCGTGGAGCAGCTGGTGGGTTCAAACCACACACCTTTCACTTAGCAGCTGAGGGCTTAACCACTACATCACCTGGGCTCCCTGACATATACTATAAGGAATACTATAGGAAGTTTTACAAGTGAAAGTAAAATGCCAAATGGAAATTACACATATATTTGACTTCTTGAAGTTGGCCCACAGTTTATTCATACTCTAATTTTTTAATCTTTAATTCTCCTAGTGTTTCATTTTGGATAGTATCTATTGCTATGTCTTCAAGTTCACTAATTTTTTCTTCTGCAATATATAATCTGCTAGTAATATCATTTACTGTAGTTTTCATTTCAGAAATTCTAGATTTTATCCCTAGAACTTTGTTTTGGATTTTTATATTTTTTGTGTCCCTACTAAATATATTCAGTCTTCCCTTTAGGTTCTTGGACATCCAAAGTATTGTTAAAATAAGTTTTAATGTTCTTGCCTTCTAACTCTATCATATGTGTTATTCTTGGGTAAGTATTAATTGATTTTCTTCTAATAATGAGTTTTATTTTACTGCTTCTCTGCATGCTTTTTTTTTTATTAGATGGTTGATATCATGAATTTTGCCTTGTTAGCTATCATACATACTTGCTTTCCTAAAAGCATTCTTAGAAGAAGGTTGATCCTTTCAGTTCTTGCTTTAAGCTTTAATAGACCAAAGCATCATTTAGTTTAGGGTTAATTTTGCCCACAAATGGGGTAAGATCCTTCTTAGTACTCTGTTACTCAGTGATTTATAAGGTTTTCACTCTGTGTGAGCTCTGGACAGTTTCCTCTAATCCTTTCAAGTGATTCTTTCCCACACCTTTGGTAGTTTCCTCACATGTATGTGTTGATCTGTATTCAAGTAAATGCGCAAATGGGATCCTCTGTAGGTGACCAGAGTTCTCTCTCTTAGCAGTATTCTCCTCTATTGTATTTCTACTGCTAACTCTAGCCACCTTGGTTTCCCTGTATTTCCAGACTGCCAGGTTTAGCCTGAGTTTCCCCTCCCTATGCCACAGCCTAGGCACTTTTCCAGTTAATAATCTATGGCAATAGTTGGAAGGGCTCATCTCTTTTGCTTCTGCTCTCTAAGGGATTTGTTGTTTAATTACCAATGTCCAGAGAACCACTGTTTCATATACTAATTTTTTAGTTGTTTCATGTGTCAGGGCAAATCCAGACCCTAACATTCCATCCTGATTAGAAGCAGAAGCCCCACACAATACTTTTAATTTAGAAAATTCTTCACAAGGAAATGTTTTGTGCATTCGGAGTTTATCCTCAACAAGCAAATCAAGTACCAAGGTCAAAGACATTTTCTTCATGGCAATGTTTTTGATAAGTGGCATGTTTGTCTTCAGAATATCCTGTTTTAAATAACTTTTGGTATGTCTTCATTATATAAGTGACAGAGAACGGTACTACTGTAAATATTATTTTGTGTTAATGAAATGTGCTTCTTCTTTGTAGGATTTTTTTTTCATTAACCGTTAACTGACTTTCATATTTTGAAGTATCAACATATTTTCCTATTTTTCCTCACCTCTAGATTATTTCCTACATTTCCTTTTTTAACCAAAATAAGAGAGTGAGAGTAATTGAGTAATAAATTTGCTTTCCTGCATACTGAAGTAACCAGGAAACACCAACATCATTGCCACCAACAAAAACCAACTACTATAAAACTCTTTTGCAGCTTGATAACTGGAAACAAATGGTTTATTAAATCATTAATAAACCCTACATTTAGAGAGAGATCTATAATGAACTATTAATCATTTGTTAAAACCATAAAATATAAGAAACAACTGGATGATCTCCATAATGGAAAAAATGTATTTCAGAGAAAGGGTGGCAAAGATAAATGCCATCAGTAGCAGGGATAGTGTTTAGAAGAGTGTAAAACAATCAAAATACTTCATCAGCACTTAAGAGAGACAGCAAAAATAAAGGCATATATGATAGTAAAAAGAGTCTATGGCGAGTGCCAGAAAGGCAGAAAGAGTACATAACTCTCTGCATTTAACATCAGCCATCCTCAAAAATAACACTGTGCTATGATAAAGGTAAACAGATAAAGCCTAGTTCTCTAGAAGAGTTAAACTGAACCTTCATACAATGAACTGGTAGAGTATACATTCTAGCACCATTGTCTGTTGCCCAAATTTAATCATTTGAGTGGTACTGTTATGGTTTTTGTCATATTTGTGTAGTCTCTGTACTATTCATTTGCTATTTTTTTTTAAATCACTTAAAAAAAAAAAAAACCTATTGCTGTCAAGTCGACTCTGACTCATAGCAATCCTTTTGGACAGAGTAGAACTGCCCCACAGGGTTTCCAAGGAGCAGCTGGTAGATTTGTAACTGCCAACCTTTTGGTTAGCAGCTGTTGCTCTTACACACTGCACCACCAGGGCAATTATTTGGAAAGTAAACTTTATATCACTATCAAAAATGGAAAACCAGTGGTATACGTGTGTGTGTGTGTGTGTGTGCGTGCGCTGTACGATTAATTAATTTTGTGTGTGGCCTTTTTAGCCATGGTCTTGTAACTCCCATGCAGGTGACTGGGCGATAGGGTAATTGTGGCCCACCAAGGGATTGGTCAGTGTCATGGATTGAATTTTGTCCCCTGAAAATACCAGTCAACTTGGTTAGGCCATGATTCCCAGTATTGTGTGATTGTCCTCCATTTTGTGATTGATGTAATTTTCCTTTGTGTTGTAAATCATAATCTCTGCCTGTGGTTGATGAGGCAAGATTAGATTATGTTAAAGAGGATTAGGGTGGGATTGTAACACCCTCACTCAGGTCACATCCCTGATCCACCATAAAGGGAGTTTCCCTGGGGTGTGGCCTGTACCACCTTTTATCTTACAAGAGACAAAAGGACAGGGAAGGGAGCAGAGTTGGGGACCTTATACCACCAAGAAAGAAGAGCAGGAGTGCATGTCCTTTGGACCAAGGTTCCCTGTGCTGTGAAGCTGCCAGTCCACAGGAAGATTGATGACAAGGACCTTCCCCCAGAGCTGACAGACAGAGAAAGCCTTCCCCTGGAGGTGGCGCCCTGAAATTTGGACTTTTAGCCTACTAAACTGTGAGAGAATAAACTTCTGTTTCTTTAAGCCATCCACATGTGGTATTTCTGTTATAGCAGCGCTAGATAACCAAGACAAACAGTTTTGCCTTAAAAGAGAGCCAACTGCAGAGCAGAGGGGAGGAACCCACCACCAAGGAAGGAGAGACCCAGAAGCAGAGACTCAGCAGCAGGAGATGGTGTGGTGAGTTTCCGGGTCTGGAGAGAGAAAGTTGAGTGCCTTTGGGACAGAGACTGAGGGCCAGAGAGAGACATGTCAGCGAGCACGGCTAGGAGGAGGCTATCCTGATGAAGAAGCGTATCTTGAGCATTCCTCAGCCTGAACTGTAACTGTTACTTCCCTTACAATAAACCCGGTGAGTATGGCCTTTGAGTTCTGTGTGGCCACTGTAATGAATTATCGACCCCAGCAGAGAAGTGGAGGGTGCTGTGTGAGATTGAGATGGCTGGTGTCAGAGATGGCCAAGACAGGAGGCCTGTCTGACCTCTGCCTCATTGGAATCAGCCTTGGGCTGTTGATCTTGGTTCTCCTTCCCCCTTGTGGGGCAGAAGGGGGTCAGACACTGCCCCCAAGCCATTCTTACAGTGTGTGTATGGATTCTTTTGGGAAAAAAAACCCTCAAAAATATAATATACACATTATAGCTAGATACAGTGATGTGCACAAGAATCCCAGCCTGAAACTAACTCTTAATTTATTAAAAAGTGTGGGTGATGTATTAGAGAGATGCTAAATATTAAAAATTCACTAAAACCTCTTTAATCAATAATTTAAAGAAGATTTTAAAGGAAATAATTTTCTCACTAATATCATATTATATACCCTCATCGGGTATATATCTTGTATTTTAGGGACCTTTGACATAGTACACACAGAAGCTGTTTGAAGAGTTGAATGCATGTTTCATGTCACTTAACAATATAGATCTAAACTTTCCTATGGTAAAGACAATATCTAGTCATGTATTAAATCTTAAAAGGACACATGAATATATGGACAAAAGATGAAAAGAGAGAGCACTGGAAAAATATTACTGGGTCAATAATATATGTGCTATAAGGCTCAAAAAGGAACCAACCCCACTGTATACAATTTACAAAATAATAACAGAATTTTGTAAAAATCAACTGAGCTTGTTCTTAAAAGAAATAATTGATCAACAAAGTAAAGATTTTTAAACAGTAGTATGTAAATTTTTTGTTTGTTTTTTAAAGGTACTCTGCAATAGGTGAAGGCCTGGAAAGAATTTGGGATATGGGTAGTTGAGCTATGAAGCTACGTTTTTCTTAGCATTATTCGGATCACTCGTGTGTAGTGATAATTTCAGAAGACATTCATAGAAAGCTTAGCCATCTGTAGTCTTTGAAACAAATCATTAAATCAGTGTTACCTCCAATAATGATTAAAGATATTCTAAGAAAGAGTCTGTATTATATTTTACTTGAAATAATATATAATAATAGTCAACAGATTTTGAAAGTGTAAATTAGTACAACTCCTTTATACTAATACTTTGGCTGTATGTAATTCAAACCAGTATTTATACTTTGATCTAGTAATTCTCAGTCTGGTAATCTTTCCTGAGGAAATAAACTGAAATGAAGAAAAATCTTTATGCCAAACAATACAAACAATATGTTTGTTGTAGCACACTGTCTCTTAATTGTGAAAATTCAGAGACAACTCTTTGCCCTAAGATATGGTACCAGTTAAATTAATTGGCTCATCCAGTCATTTGAGAACAATGTAGTCACTGAAATGTTTACAAAGACCATGTAATAACTTTGAAAATGCTTATAAAATAATATTAAGTAAGAAGGACTATATATAGTCCAATTATAATTCTTAAAAAGTAAACGTAGATAAGAAGAACCCGGCAAGTCATGATATTGATGGTGTTTATCTTTGGAGAATAGTATAATGGTAGAACGCAAAGTGACAGCTATGAAATTTAGACTCTAAAATACCAGTAAGTCAACATGTCCTAGCTGTGACTCACTGTGTTCTACTTTACTTACGTTAGTAAGGTACATGATACTTCTCTTCCTCAATTTGCTCAACTTTGTAAAATGAGGGAAAATATTAGCACTTCTATCATAAGACCCTTGATTATAAATGAGTTATTCTATTTGAAGCATTTAGAATAGTGCCTGACACAAAATAAGCACTCTAAAAACTAGCTATAATTTTGAAAATGGGTGATCTACACTTATGTATTGAATTTTCTGTATTTTTAAGTAGTAATATTTTTATAATGGAATCACACAGACACATGAAAAATAATAACCAGCAGAGGCTCACTCATCAAAAATTCCTACATTTTGTTTTCTATATTCAAAATCAGTAAGTATGTGGGAAAAGCTAGAGAATTTCATTTTCCAAATTTAGCTCCAGTGGAAAGAAGATTTACAAATTTTGTGCTCAACTTGACAGGACTGCTGAACGCCTCCTTCTCCCCTTGTGCGGTATGCTTACTTTCACCACCAGCAACCACTCCATTACCAGGCAAAACAGAATCACACTTTTATAGATGGGCTTATGTCGACTACTGATTTTCCTGGTTTTTAAACATCAAAACAATCTGGAAATAGCCAGGAAATTAAATTCAAATTGCTTAGGTCCAGTATATTTTGACACCACAATCTGTAAAATATTTAATAACTGTAAGAGCAACTTTGCTTATGGAGTAAAATGCAGTATAATAAAAAAGAAAGAAAAAGTTGCTCACAAATCCTAAAACAAAATGCATATATATTTTAACTAACATGGCTCCAGATTACAAAACTTAGAAGAAGTCATACACGGACAGCTTATGTGTGACAGATAAAAGAAATTCTTTAAAAAGGCTGGGAATTGTATAATGCCCATTTAAACGGAACGGGCTTTTACTGATAAAGCACCGCCCTCTACTTACATTTCCACCGCTGCTATTACTTAGTATTTTTTCCTTATAGCCATCAACTATGTTCACCTAAAATTCCTCATTTTTAGGAGTTTATTCCTTAGAATTCTTAACTGCAGCTCAAACTGACTTAGACATACAAATAAAAAAGAAGTCTATTAGCTCACACAGCAAGTTTTTACTTCAGTCATAGATGAATCCAGGGTCTAAAACAATTCATCAGTCACCAAGATTTCGTGTTTTGCCAACTCTTGCTCTGCATTCCTATGTTTTGCTACATCCATAGTCAGGCTACCTCTTTGTGGTCTCAGGACTGCTCCCAGCAGCTGCATGCTGACATTCTATTTGCTTCAAGTCTATTTCCACAGTCGCGTAACTCGATTTCATTGGCTCTTGTTTGAGTTGGGTCACATGTCATTGATAAACAATCACTATGGACAAGATTATAAGGGATCTGCTGAATGGCCAGGTCTGGCATACTGTTCAGAGTTGGAACTGGAAGAAGTAAGCCTATGCAAACTACATGGGTAGAGAGTAAATAAGGGGCACTTCCCGTGGAAATTGGGTGCTGTTCTGGTGGCACAGTGGTTAAAGTGCTTACTGCTAACTGAAAGGTCAGTGGTTCAAAACCACCAGAGGCTCCGCAGGACAAAGATGTGGCAGTCTGCTTCCTTAGAGATTTACAGCCTTGGAAACCCTATGGGATCACTATGAGTTAGAACTGACTAGAAGACAGTGGGTGGGCTCATTGGTTGGTTGTCCAAAAGCAGCAGGAATGGAGGACATATTAAAATATTAAAAGTACACTACAGAGAGGTAATAAATTTCATATGTACAATATCTATATCTATGTCTGTATCACTCTCATTCTCTTTTGACAGACTGATAGGCAGGCAGATGGATAAGGTGGATAACGGTAAGGATATAGTTGTACAATTGTACATGTAGTGATTGGACTGAAATTGTTAAAGTATAATCAGGATACAGCTTTATTTTTATTTTTTCCCTGCATCAATTGTTGAATCTATTTTCCCTATCTCTCAATACAATTTTGGGAGGATATTATGACTCTCTATTCCCTTTAGAATTTAAGAACTGCCCGTTTTTAAATTTAAAAAACCAATTTAAATTCCAGTAAATCACCACTTCCATTTTTCATCCAATTCAGTGATCTTTACATCCCTTCAGCTCAGGCCTGATCCCTGGCTTTGGCGTCTGCAGTGAGTGAGAAAGCAAGTTGAAATTTGTTCTTCACTCTTACACTACTTCTTCCCACTTCCTGTTTCAGACACCATCAGAGTTGGAGAGGAGAGGGGACTGAAGAAACAGTATCAAAAAGATTTGTTTGTAGACACGGTCTTGCCATGTTAGTCTCATTGTTGAATCTTCCATAGGGGACTTGGAGGATGTTTCAGAGATCCCATCCCCGCTCATACTGCATCCTTCCCTGAGAGGAAAGGCACTCTCACCCGATACCTTCTACCCCTTCCATACCCAAACACCCTCTGCTTTTACACACTGGGGTTCCATCTCTAACTCCTCTCCACTGGGATTCCCTCACTCTGGCCAACAATTCTCTTATAGGGGTCCTTTTTAGGACATCTTACACATCTACTTCCTCAGGGTCTCCGAGGTCTATGGGAAACACTACACACTCTTACCCTGCCAAAAGCTCTAGAGTGCTTGCTCCCTCTGCTTCCCTCTCTCCCTGCATTACCTTGCTATGTGTCCACTCCAACCAGCATCCTGTCTTCAGGCTTCTCCAGGTGAGAAGGAACCATTTCATCTCTTTCTCTGCCCAAGTATTCCTCCAAATTCTGGGAGATAGATGTTAATTTGTCCCAAGATGTCTCTCACAAGCTGTGCTTCAGTTCCTTAGTATCACCAGAGCTCACAGATGGGCAGTTGTGGGATAAAAGTACACTCTCACTTCCTTGCAAATATTCCAATCTCTGTAGATGTTTATTTTGGGAACTCCCTCATTTGTCTAGTGAGTGTAGTACTGGGAAACACCTCCCTCCCAATGGTTAAGAGGTAGGGTAACAGACTCTCACCTCCCATAAATTCTCCTGCTTGAATGAATTCCCCTTCACACGTCCATTTTTTTGTTTGTTTGTTTTTCTTTTTTTAGCCTAGATAAATGATTTGCTCTCTTCTAGTAAATCTCATCTGGATATGTCTTGCTTATCTATTGAGAAATGGAGGCGTTTATCATCCATTGTTTTCAGCTTTCAAGCTTCAGAAGAAATTTCCCAAATAAGAGGAAAAGTACTGTGTCACATCATGCTAGTTATATGGTATCTTTCATTCTCATCAGCACAAGAAAAAGATACTCTTTTCTCATACATTCTTTCACTGGCTCATCACAACAGCACTTTGAGGCAGGCACTACTAGTCTTTTGTTTGAGAAACTAACTTACAGAGATGAGAAACTAACTGACAGAGATGATGACTGCTTTGCCGAAGCTCACTTACTGGAACGTGGACTAAAGTTTGGGCTTTCCCACTTCTATGTTTTCCTCCATTCAGTTTCAATATCTTTTATGTATGAATTTGGTGGCAGAGTATGAGTAATGTCAATTCTACACTTCTGTTTGTCGTTATTTAACAATTTATCCTTTAAGATATTTGGCACCTGCTAATGTGCACGTTTGTGTGCTGTTCATACAGTTCATTACTTTACTTTTGATTCTACTGTTCTGGAAACTTTCAGTCAGAGATAAGTCATATATGTTTACTGGGAATTCCTTAGGCAATCAATTACGTATTTTGTAACTAAAATCTAAGTATAATATTTGGTTGTTGTTATATTTTAATTAGAATTTGTTCATGAATAATGGTGGTAAACGAAGGCCATAAATAAGAAGGGAAGAACCATGTATAGTGCTAGTAACTTCTTTTAATGTAAAATCAATTTATAATCCTTTAAATTGACCTCATCTTTGAAACTCTGGATTAGAGTGATTTTTCACATGGAATGTGGCAAATGGTATAAGATTTTTAGAAATTTTAATCAATTTGGAGAGTGAAATAAACCATTTATATTTGTGTTACTGCCCCTCCCCCCCCAACAAACAACGAAAAGTTGCCATAGAGTTGATTCCAACTCAGGGTGGCTAAATAACATATACTATCCTTCTTCTCTTTCCTTGAGGTAAATTTTACTTTTAAACTATTTTAGGAAATTTATATACTGGAATGACATCGGCAAATTTATGATTTGGTATTTTATATATTTGAAGACATTTTCTACCTAAGAGATCAAGTATGTGGTGACATTTTTCCTGTCTATAGGCCAAACCGTATGATGTTGATTTTTGTTAGCCAAAAGAGGCTGATTATCAGAAACTTCCCAGAGCTCAACCAAATATTTTAGTGCATTGGCTAAGTTTATTAATTATATTAACTTAAAGGCCTATGAATTTGTTATTAGTCATTTTTTTTATTAGGAATCAGGTATTGCATTCTGACAAGTCTTTTAATATAGCTTTTTTTTTTTTTTTTTTTGCGAATAACAGTGTTACCCCAACATTCTCCTTTCAACCTTTATCCAAGCTCAGCTAAAAAACAGTGTCATCAAAAAAAATTCTTTGAGATAGGTGTTACAATCACCATTTTAGAGACTGAAGAAACTGAGGACTGGGAGTGTTGTGGTTTCCTTGGGTGGCAGAGTATTCAAACAAACATCTGTTCAGCTCCAAAGTCTGGCCTCTCGCCACTGCTGTCTTTTAGCTCCGGTCTGAAGAGTGTTAATTTAACCTGCTGATTAAATTGTGCAATTTGCATACTGCAGGGATGGAAAATGCAATGGACAAAATTATTCTTTCTCATGGTTTCTCTGTCTCAAACATAACGCTCTTAGTGCAAATTGTTATAGACTGATTTTTTTTGGAGAAAAAGTATATATTTTCCACTTGTAAACGGGTGTGTTCTTCAAAAGAAAACCGTATGCAGGTTCTCCTAAGCTATGTTCCTTGCAACTCAACTTCTGAGAAATAGTAATAGGAAAACTGTGGCAAAAATGAACTTTTCTGTGAATTAGAAAAAAAAAAAGGTAAGAAAAGATAAGAAGCCCTGCATATCCTGTTTTAAAAAAAACAAAAAAAACATTGTCAGTGAGTCTATCCCGACTCATAGTTACCCTGCTAAGACAGCAGAACTGCCCCATAGGGTTTCCAAGAAGCCTCTGGTGGATTCGAACTGCTGACCTTTTGATTAGCAGCCGGGCCCTTAACCACTGCACCACCAGGGCTCCGCATACTCTACATACACCTCGTATTTTTTACCCTTATTATTGACATTTTATTTTTCCCAATAAGCACAAATTCAAGATACGCTACCGTAAAGTGATACTCTTCAGAAGTGAAGGTATGTTTCTAGAGGTACTATAGTATGAGAATTCATTTAAGTGACTCTTAACATGCACCTCAAATCTTTTAATCAGCATCTTAATGATATCATACATGGAATGTGAAGCTTGTAGCAAAAAAAAAAAAGAAAGAAAAGATATACCCTGAATGTCTGGTTAGAAGGAATGTAGAAAATTATCCCCTGTATCAAGTGGATTGTGCTTTTTTTCTATTTGAGAGAAAAGTAGCTGGGAACTACCCTGCCCAACATAAGATAAAGCCAAGGCAGATCTTAACCCCTCCCCTCAGAAGTCTGTATGAGGTGCTGCTAAGTCAGCAGAGGTCAGGCTGACAGGGCAAGTCAGCACTCTGGCAGGCTTCAGTGTCACAGTGTCAGGGGTTGATGAGACCTACCGGGGACAGTCTCAGTTTGGCAGGGTGATGGCAACACTGGCTGTCACAGCAATGATCTGTCAGTCAAAGGCACAGTACAGACCACAGCTTGCATTCCCATAAACTTGAAATTTCAGACATTGGTGTGTATCCACACTACCTATATCCCTTTTAAGGATGCCTGTTAATGGAGTAATTGTCATGCAGAAGTGAGGGATTCTAAAATTCCTTTTATTTTTCCCTTTGTCTGAAGCATACATCATAATCACAAGTTGAAAAATCCATTGCTGACTGTTGTAACACTAGATTTTACACCGGGGTCTTTACTATAATTTTGGTTGTACCTCCCTGGCTAGCTTTTTCTCAGCAATCTTTGAAACTGTCCTCTACATGGATCATTGTCTTCTCTGTTGGCAAGTGATAAGGCTCAGTGGGAACCAATGGAAAATACTGGACATTAGCCGTGCCCTTTGAGCCACATACACATCTAAATAACACTTTAAGTGTAGAAAATAATTAGAATAAGAAGAACCTGATGTTTGGAAGAAAATAAGTAAAGAAAATGTGGTTGTCACATATATAGTGCAGGTTGAGCACACATGAAGTAAGTAAAGGAAACATGTGGCTAGGACTTACAGCTGTGTTAGTGATGGAGCAAAAGCTGAGTTCAGTGTTAGCAGAAACGAGATAGTAGAGGACTGCTGAGAGAATCAAAGTGAAGTGGCTTGCCACAGTAACCGGCTGCCTCATGGTATGATGTTATCATGGGGGTATCTACCTACAGGGGATAACGATGTGGCAGACTGCTTCTGTAAAGATTACAGCCTTGGAAACCCTATCGGGCAGTTCTACTCTGTCCTATAGGGTCATGAGTCAGAATCAACTCCCTGGCAATGGGTTTATATCTACCTATATATATAGCTTCCACAGCATGCTGCCAATAACTATGTATGAGATCACAGACAAATCATCTTTTTTAGACTGATTTTAATGTGCAAAATTCACGTGTTATACAGAATGTTCTCAAAATATGCATTCAGCTAGGGGAACCATGTAATTTATTGTCCAAAGTGGGGAATTTCTGAGAGTAAATGTGGGCACTGTTAGTAATTGCACCAGGAAAATAGTCCTCAAACCACTACTGTCTAGATAAATTAAGCATGTGGTCTGTGATGGTTAAGATTGTGTGTCAATTTGGCTGGGCCATGATTCTCAGGGTTTTGGCAGTTGTATAATGTTGCGATTACTTCCCTGTTGAAATCTGATATGTGATCACCCCCATGAGGGAATCTGCTGAGTGGTACTGGTGGGGGCGGGGCCTTTGGCAGCTTACCAGCCCCCTCAGCCTTCCTCTTTCTGCCCTCCGCCACCTACCTCCTTCCTTCTCACCTTGCCGAGATTCTTGGCTTGTTCTGCATCCTGCAGCTGCCTTTTGTTCATCTGACCTCCAGTTCTTGGGACTTGAGCTAGCAGCTTACCTGCCGATCTTGGGATTCGTTGATCTTCACAGCCTGTTAGCAAGAGTCCTGCTCTCCAACCTGCCAGTCTTGGGTTCACCAGCCCCCGCAGCTATGTGAATCAGGAGAAGCCTTGAAGTCTTGCCTGCTGATCTTGGGATTTGTCAACCTTCATAGCCCGTGAGCAAGAGCCCTGCTCTCCTACCTGCCGATCTTGTGTTTACCAGCCCTGTGGCTATGTGAATCAGGACAAGCCTCTATCCTGATCCACGGACTTGAGACATCCCAGCCTCTACAATCGAGTGAGCTGTTTCCTTGATAGAAATCTCTCTCTCTCTACATATATTTATATGTTTTACTGGTTTTGCTTCTCTAGAGAACCCAGCTTAAGACATGGTCACACTACTTCTAACACAAAAATTAGAGGTTTTAAATTTTTTCTATTTTAATTTTAGTTTTTTTAACTTGGTAATCAAGAATGTAGAATTTGCAATCCATAAGTCCTGAGTTCAAATTCCATCTCTGTAACTTACTACATCTGTGACCTTGGGTAAATTATTTATCCTTTCTGATTCTCCATTTCCTCCACTTATAAGAAAAACAAATTGCATTGTCTCACATGATTACAGTAAGAATGCAATTAAATTAGATGCATATAAGGGCTTAGTATGGTAACTGGCATATAGTAACCACAATGAATGGTAAGAGTTACTACTACTCTTATACTACTGTTTTTTTTCCCTTCGGTTGGGAAACCAATGTCAATGTGTCACTGGTTTTTGCGTTTCACCATTGGCTGCGAATATTTCTGAATTTGATTTACATGTCACAATTTCAAAGTTTATTTGAATCAGTGCCAGTTGTTGAGAAAAATGTGCTACTCACTTCAAGATAATTTGTTAAATATCTCATTGCTTACCCCAGTCATACTTTTTGGCACTGGCTTACAGTGACCACTGTTTTCATGATTACCTTTGAAAGGGTATCTCCTTTCAAAGCAGCACAATTTTTTTTTTTTTTTTTTTTTACTTGATCCCAAGTGTCTTTGTGCAAGGACTTCACCAATCCGTTTTGCAAAGCTAACTGTAGGCCCTATGGGCCACAACTGAGAAGTGAGTGATTACACAGACTGGAATGAAAGTGGTCACAAGGAAATATAAACCTAGCTAATCAAATGAAAGAGGCGATGGGGAGGGGACTATATGTAAAAGGTCTCATCTTCTATCCAAAAGATAACTTCTGGGAATCAGCCTTTGTGTGAAACAGTCTTCAAAGAGAATTTTATAAGACAAGACTTAATAAAAAAAAGAATCCCCCAAACACTGACTGTGCAGAAGTGATGTGTATTTCTTATAAAATTTTCTAGTGCATTAATTCTATTCTTTACTATTACTCTGAGGATGCTGAACTCCTGAGTGTTAATGCTATAAATCTTCAATAGCATGAAGGAATATCTATCAGTCAGTAAATACTTAACAGCAGTATAAATTATGTACCGTAGAATAAGTGAGTGTTGCAGGGAAGCACATAGACTAATGGGCTGCCTACAGAATGCCATAAAGACGAAAGCGTCTGAAACTTTACAAGTAGGGCTGCATTATCTGAGAGAAACAATCCTTACAAAATCATCATCTTATATTTTGGGGATGAGTTTTGAAAAGCCAATGGGCAGTAAGTATGAAAATCATTTGGTAACTGTAAACAAAATGTCTTTAAGTACACAGTCTATAATATATTCAGAATTTGGTTTATAAAGTGTAATGCAGTTTGGAAAAACTGTGGAAGAGTTTTAATGAGCATTAAGATTTCACTCACTACTTGAAATATCTTTACTGAATTTTACTATTGAAATTGCACTATAGTTAATTCTTCTGTCTTTTAGCGATTAGATCTAATATACTTAAAAACAAACAAACAAACAAAAAAAACAAAAAGATTATTAATTGTATTTTAGTGGTTTGTTTAAATAGCCAAAGCAACACACAGCAGGTACTATTATAATTAATGAAAATTTTCAAAGGAAGTAATGCTTTAGATTAGTGGCCAGTTATGCCTATACAGCACAGGTTTAAGTTTTCTCTGTATTTACTCCGAAGATTCAACAAATTATAAACTCTGAACAGAAATGTCAGGCACCTCTGCTCTATCTCGTGATGTGTAAAATCCCCACAGAGAACTCCACAACCACTTCATCATAGCAGTTTCTTTACTCCATAGTGCAGAAGCCAGAAAGAAATAGGCATAGCAAAGAAAATATAAAAACCAAAATGACGTATTGTCCTCAAATTGAAGTACCCCCTTCCCCTTCTATAATCAATTTTAAATGGTGATAATACAACTTGCTTTTAAGGAAAACTAATTCAGAAAGCCTGATTTATTCATGTGAGTTGCATGCATTGATCTTATTTTACAGATGATTATTCAACTTCCACTTAACTTTGGCTGCTTAGATGCAGCCACCGTGTGTAACTGAAGCTACAGAATAAAATAAGAGACTATATTGCCAATTTCTCTATGCCATCTCTTCCTTATACTCAGACAGCATTTCAACCAAACAAATCAAAATAAGATATCTAAAGCCCCGTTAGCAAGCAGACTGGCAGAAGATTTTCACATAACTAAGCAAGTCAAACAAATCCAGGTTCTTTATAAGCTCCCGAGTTAGCACTGTCTGAGTTTCTTTTCATTAGCCTCTATATTCAAATTTATGTCCATACCCAACTTTGAGCTAACACTTGAGAGAAGAGTAATAATCTGTTAATATATACCAGGAGTAAGCCAGCTACTGCCCAAGGACCAAATCTGGCCCACAGCTTGTTTTTGTTAATAAAGTTTTATTGGAACACAACTATATCCATTAGGTAATATATGGCTTATGGCAGCTTTCATGCTACTATGGTAGAGTTAAGTAGCTATAGCAGAGACTGTATGGACCATAAAACCTAAAATATTTATGCCCTGGAACTTCATCCAAAAAAGACCCAAAACAAACAAACAAAAAAACAAAAACTGCTGACCCTTGATTTGTATTAATCAAGTCATAGAGTATTAGAGAGGAAAAGAACTTAAGTTGGTTATCCTGTCATACAACCTCATCTGACCAAAGAGAAAACTGAATCCCAGGAAGGTAATAAGATTTGCTCAATGAAACAAAACTAATTAGTGACAACAGCTGCGATTATGAACCAGTACCTTCTGTCTAATCCATTAGTCCTTGTAATTTAATGTATACAGTAAAAAATAAGTTGGCTTCTCACTAACTGGTTATAGAGCACCTTGACAGTATCTTCAGCAATCACATGAGAACTTCTGGAAACAAATGTTCTTACACAGCATAACACTTACCAAGGCAAGGGAACATTTGACATTTAATTGTAGTAATTAGCTCAATCCTCTTAAACTTTTTAGCTTTTTTCTCTAAATGGTTACTCTCTTTTACCTTTGTTATATCTTGTGTATGTTTTATAATATATTGCCTAATAATTTTGCAGGTGGGGTGTTGTAAGGCACAGACTATGAGAAAATACATGTCTGTATAGATCAAATAATAAAGAATGGTTTCTAGAAGCTTCAGAGATGTACACCAACTTTCTGCTGTCACCCCTGGAAGTATTTAAATAAAATATTTTTTCAAATTCCTTTTGGAAGAGTACTGTAGCCAGTGTCTCATAATTTAATAGCTAAAGTTTTGCCTTTTCAAATGGATGTGTTTATTTCTTTCAAATCCCAGAGTAAGTTTCAGTCATTAAAAAAAAGCATACTAATAATCACCACTGATTTATGTAGCGGTTCTCTCTCTAGCAAAAACATCTTTAACGATTTGTTTTGAAAATTGTATATGCTTAATTAATCCCCAGACTGAGTTAGATACATGTTCTAAATTGATTTAACAGGCAGATAAAAAGTGACACAAGTTGTTTAATTTGACTTTGTAGTGGTCAAAACAGCAAATATGTGGCAAAACTGGGTCGCAAATTTATGACTCCTTGATCAGAGGTCGTGCGTCTCAACTATACCTGTTATGAAGTCCCCCCAAAATTGTGTTTGTGTAATTTTGTTATTGTTCATTACATTTAGTTATCAGTAAGAATATTTAGGAAAATATTTATCAAGTGATAATAAGCTCCTTGAAATAGCATTAATGAGAAGAATAACCATATTATCTGTGTAGATTTTATAATGTGTTGGGCAATTCCCACATAAATTAACCTCATTTTAATCAAAAATTATTTAATAATTTTGTACACATAGCACATATACAGAAAAATCTCTCACACACACGCGCGCACACACACACACACACACACACACGAATATGTGCAGTTCAATGATTTAATACAAAGTCTAAACTCATGTAACTATTACACAGTAAAGGAATCAAATGTTGCCAATACCCAGAAACCTTCTTCCTGAGTCTCCCTATCACTAAACTTCACTCTCTTCCAAATGCAGCCATAGACCTCATCTGCAATCAGTTTTCTTGCATTGCTTTCGTTTTGCCATAAAAGTATAAAACAGTTTTACTTGTTTTCTAAATTTTATATAAAATAAATCATACAATATTCTTTTGTTTGACCACTTAGCATTGTTTGTGAAATTCATGTAATTTGTTCACCTGTATTGCTACCTAATATTTAATTGTATGAAGATAGCACACCTTATATACATTCTACTGTGAAAAGATATGTAGATTGTTTCCAGTTTGGGGCTATCATGAGTAATTGTCCATATTTCTTGGTTCATGTATGTATGCTTTTATGTTAGGGACATACCAAGTAATGCAACAGCTGGGTATGTGGGTATGAGTTCATTCAAGTTTGACAGACAATATAAAATGATTTTCCAAAGCAATTTTACACATTTACACTCCTCCAAGAATTGTAAGGAGGTTACCATTGCTCCGTATCTTCCCCAGGACCTGCAGTTTTATTTTTGTTTTTAGTCATTCAGGTGAGTGTGCCATGGCATCTCATTGTGCTTTTAATTTCTATTACCCTGTTTGCTAGGGAGGTTGAGCACTTATATTTATTAGCACTTTGTGAGCCCTATTTTGTGAAGAACTTATTCAAATAAAACCTAAAACCAAACCCCTTGCCATCAAATCGATTCTGACTCACAGCGACCATATAGGACAGGGTAGAACTGCCCCATGGGGTTTCCAAGGAGCAGCTGGTGGATTCAAACTTTGGCTAGCAGCCATAGCTCTTAACCACTAAGAATATGTAGTCTGATTTACTATGAAGTTATTTGTCTTTTTTTATTGTTATGCAGGAGACCTCTTTGTATTTTGGACACAAGTCTTTTGTAGGTTATATATAGCACAAATAGCTTCTATCACTCTGGATTGCCTGCTATGTCTCTTCATGGCTATTTATGAAGATAATTTTGACAATTCAGTGTAGTCAAATGTACCAATATTTTATGTCATTTATTGCTTTTTCTGTCCTGTTCAAGAGGTTTTTCCCTACACCAAGGCATTAAAATAGTTTCCTATATTATCTTCTAGATTCTTTTTTTTTGTTGTTGTTGTTCCTTTCACCTATATACCAGAAATTAAATATTGTGTACAGTGTGAGATAGGGGTAAAATTTCATTTTACTTTCCATATGAATGACTTTTGACCCAGATTTATTTTTAAGGGTTACCTTACCAGCTGTTTTGCCATGTCTTACCACAGTTTTATCATATTGAGCATGGGTCTTTCTTCTGTGCCCTTCTTTTTTTTTTTTTTAATTGGGTTGTCTATTCCTGCACAATACCTCGCTATTCTAAATACTGCAATTTTAAAACAAGGTTTGATGACTGGTGGAGCAAATCTTTCCACCCCATTCTCTTTATTTACACGTGTTTTGATAAAGCTTAGTCCTTTGGATCTCTATGTATTTTAAAAATCATCTTGTCAGGTTTCAAATCAAAAAGCTTATGAGTTTGGTTTTGAATAAACTTATTATTGAAGTATAACATATGTAAAATCATTATGTTCACATCATAAGTATACAATTAGGTGCATTTTAACAAGATGAATATACCCATTTAATAACAACCCAGATCAAAAAAATAGACTTTTACTAGCATGCCAAAAGCTACCCTGTGCCTCAGCTAGTCAATACCAACCTATAAAACCCCAAATAAAATTCATTGCTGTTGAGTCAATTCTGACTCATAGTGGCCCTGAAGGACAGAGTAGAACTGTCCTATGGGGTTTCCAAGGCTGTAATCTTTATGGAAGCAGACTGCCATATCTCTCTTTCGCAGAGCAGCTGGTGGGTTCAAACTGCTGACCTTTGGGATCGCAGCCAAGCGCTTAACCGCTGCGCCACCAGTGCTCCTCCAACCTGTAAAGGTAACTACTATTTTGATTTCTATCACCACACCATTAGTTTCACCTGTTCTTGGACTTTCCATTCACTTGAAAGCAAATAAATGACGTACTTAGGTGTAGTTTTCTTTGCATTTATCCTGCTTGGTGTTTACTGAGCTTCTTTAATCTGTGAATTAAGACATTTTTTCAAATTTGAGAAATTTTCAGTCAGAATCTCCTCAAATACTGCAACTGTTCTATTTCTTTTCTCCTATCCACGTGGGACACCAGTTACATGAATGTCAGACTTTTCTACCTTGTGAATCTGTTTTCTATATTTTATTCTCTGTGTTTCAATTTGCGTTTTTTTCCCACTGACCTACTTTTCAGATCACTGATCAACTTTTCTACTATGCCTAATCTAGTTTTTAAAGTAAGTTATTACATGAATTTGTTTAAATTTTCCATCTGATTCTTTTTTAAACTGATCTCTATTCTTTAATAAAATTGTTCATAGTTTTCTCTTTTTTCTTAAACAGTTTGTACTTTTTAAAATTTCTGGCTGTTAATTCCAATATCTGTATCACTTTATTTTATTGTACTGGGGGGGGGGGGTAGTCATCCTTTCATTCTTCCTTGGCATTTATACCCGGCAATTTTTTTAAGTGTCAACCATTGTGTGTGGATAATTGTAGAGGATCTGGATAGTAATATTTTTCTCCAGAGAGGGTTTTTTTTTTAATTCTGGAAGGCAGATACGGTACAGATAGAGTATGTATGGACCACCTTGACCCAGGGAGGCTATATTTTCAGGTTTGTTAAAACTGTTCCATTTCAGGTTTGCCTTCACTCCGAAGACTCCCAGTTTTAACTCTTGAGGCTCCACTGAAAATCTGGGGTTACTTATCAAGTCTCCTCTACCCTGCTTGTTCATGATCTCCAAATTTGTTTCCCAAGCACTGCAAGACCCCTCAAATTTCTCCTCAAAGGTTTAGCCACCCAGCTAGCTCTGTCTGCTTGGTCTCACACCACATATGCACAGCTTAGGTAAGGAGCCATGGTGGTGCACTGGTTAAGAGCTTAGGTGCTAATCAAAAGGTGGGCAGTTGAAATCCACCAGCTGCTCTTTGGAAACCCTATGGAACAGTTCTACTCCACCCTACAGGGTTGCTACGAGTCAGAATCGACTCAACAGCAACAGGCTTGGTTTGGTTTTTAGGTTAAGGCCAAATAGCACAAAGGGAAAATTTGGGCAGCTTTCTCTTCCCCAGGATCTTGGCTTAGTAGCCCTGAAGTCTATATTCTCTATTCTCAGCCCAATGAGACTGCTACTTGGTTTTGCTTGACCTCATTTTCTGCTCTGAGAATGCCCATCTTGGTTCCTTCAAAATCCAGCCTTTCTGGTTCCTCTCTGAAGCCTTCAAATAGCTGCATTTGCTCGTTGATTTTCAGCTTTCTTGGCCCTTCTCAGTTGAAGAGTCAGTCTGATATGAGCTAGTCTGTCAAGGCCAGAACCTGAAACTCCTCACCTTTAATCTGATCACATCCTCTCCCACCTCCTCAGGCACGTCACTCACTTTATCAATTAATCGTTTTCTTGCTTATTCTTTTGACTCCTCCCCATTCTATATGCTCCTTTTCATAAGTTCAAAGCTCTCCCATCTTAAACACAAATCCTTCTCTAAATCCTATATCTAATTCCAGCTATCACCCCTTTCCTTTCCAGTCTTTCTCAGGAAAACTCCTCAAAAGATTTTCCTGTGTTTTTCTTTACTTCCTCACCTTCAATTTATTTCTCAAAGAAATGCATGCTGGTTTCCAATCCTCTAACTCCACTGAACTTACTCCAGTCAATATTGCAAACTACCTCTTTGACACCAAACAACTGAAGAGTTTTCAGATCTTATTTTTCTTGACTACTTACTAGCTTTCAACACTCAACTCTACTCCTCAGCTCAAAATGTTCCCATTCTTTGGATACTGCCTCCTGAGCCTTCTCCAATTCTTTTTCTTACTGCTCTGGTAGCTCTTTCCTATGTCCTCTGCAAGTTCTGAATAACTATGCCATCTTATTTTTTAAATTTGCTTTTATTAGCGAATATGCATTCATATAAAATAATATATTGCCCGTTTGTATCATTTTTTTTCTCTTAGCAAGGTTAACTATCACTCTGATTTTAGCAATTATTTTTGCCTTGATTTCTACAGGTAGTCTTCGGCTTACAACAGGGTTCTGTTCCAATGACTCCATTGTAACTTGGTTCTGACATAAGTCAAATACTTCACTTGTTTTTTAGCTTTCATTTTTATTTCCTTTTATTATCAGTATCTTTAAAAATCTAAATTTTATTTGTCTTTGGGGTTTAGAAACATTACATATAAACATCTACAAGTGAACATCTGAGAATAACATCAGCAAAGTACACGCTGCAGCACTGTATGTAGTATATAACCAAAACCAAACCCGCTGCTGTTAAGTCGATTCCAACTCATAGCAACCCTGTAGGACAGAGTAGAACTGCCCCATAGGGTTTCCAAGGAGCACATGGTGGATTCAAACTACTGACCTTTTGGTTAGCAGCCCGTCTCTTAACCACTATGCCACCAGGACTCCAGGACACATATGCGGTTCGTCATAATTCAAATACGTCCTAAGTCGGGGATTACCTGTATTATAGATTTTCTACACATGCACGTATCTCTAAAAACATATTGGAAAGTTTTACATGGCTTGAGTTTTACGTTGATGGCAGCAAACTGCATGTATTCTTCTTTATCTTGTTTTTTTTTTTCTTTAACCCAATATACATTAACATTTATTCATGCTGAAGGACTTCCTAGGTGGTGCAAACTGTTAAGCGCTTGACCACTAACCAAAAGGTTGGCAGTTTGAAAACACCCAGAGGCACTTCGGAAGACAGGCCTGGCGACCTGCTTCTACAAGGTCACAGCCTTGAAGACCCTATGGAGCAGTTCTACTCTGAAACACGAGGTCATCATGAGTGGAAATCAACTGGACAGCAACTAGCAACAACAACATTCGTTTGGAAACTGCAATTCATTTTCACTATTATAGGTTTTTGAAATTACATACTTTATTTATGAATTCTCTTATAAACCCTCTGGATTGCTTCCAGTTTTTCATTTTCACAAACAATGTTGTTATGCATGTTCTTACATATGTCTTCTGGTACATGCGCACGAAATTTTCTATAAATAGGTACTTAGGACTGTAATTGCTAAATCATAGGTTACGAACACCTTTAGCTTTACAATAGAATTCCAAATTGAACGTTTAAGTTAGTTGTAACAATTTTCACACTCATCAGCAGTATGTAAGAGTTTGTGTTCTACATCCTCACCGACACTTGATATTCCCTGAATTTTTAACTTGGTCAGTCCATGGTTACTCTTCCCACATCTTAAATGGTGGTAGTTTCCCTATTCACTTTATCGGCACTCTCACATTATTCCCAGTCAACAAAATCTTCTCCTATTGCTACACAAAACATCTCTATTTTTATGGCTTATAATTACAGATTTCCAGTCCTGACTTTATACTCCCAAGTTTCTAGACACCTTCACTTAGATGTCTTACAAACAATGAATTTCATTATATCCAAAACTGAAATAATCTCCCTCACGAAAATTGCTCCTCCTTCTTTGATCCCTACCCAATAACTTGTAACATCACACAAGTCAGAAATCTGGGCATAATCTTGAATTCCTTTTCTCCTTGACCAAAGACAAGCAATTGATCACCATATTTGTTTGTTTTATCTTTAACAAATTTCTCTCATCCATTTACTTTTCTACAAAAACCAAAAAATTAAACCTGTTTCCTTCGAGCTGATTCCAACTCATGGTGACCCCACGTATTGCAAAGTAGAATTCTGAACTTTCAGAAGTAGATTTCTGGGAAGCAGATTACCAGGCCTTTCTTTCGAGGCATCCCTGAGCAGCTTCAAACCACCAACCTTTCAGTTAGTGGTTGAGCACTTAACTGTTTGCACCACCCAGGGACCCCTTACATCTCTATATCCTTCTGAAACTATTCTTCTACTCTTATTCTGGAAATTATAATAGAGACTTCCTTCCAGTGGAAAAACTGTCTTATTACTATTATAAACATGATAGAAATGAGGAAGAGTATAGGAAATCAGATACACAGATTTTAGTTTTCTGAATTTTAAAACATTGTAAAAAATCAGCGTGTATTCATAGGATAATAAAAAAGAAAGACCAACCATGACTACCTTGCTGTAATGTATGTGGTAATGGCACTTCGATCACAGCATCTCTGTCCAGCTGGTTTCCTGCCTTCTTGCCCTCACAGCCTTGTTATCTCTTATGGATGCTTACAGAGTTTTGCAAAAAGTTCATGTGTTCCCTACTCTTCTCTGATCATCCAATAGTTTGGCTTTCATTAGTGTGTGTGTATGTGTGTTTTCTTTCAAAATGTGATTAATTACAATTTATTTCAAAGCAAAAGTCCTCTTCAATTTTTCTCTCAAACTCTCAGTGATTATGTTTCCCCAACAGCCTCTAACTACTTTTATCTATCTTTATGCTCCTTTAATTCGATTCTTTCATCCTCACTCATTCTTATTCCATGCTCTCCAAAGAAACATCTGAATACAATTTATCTTTCCACGTATGTCTATTTTCAGGAAAAAAATGCACTCACCATGCAAGAATATTCTTGTCTTCATATCAATGAATACTTTATGATGGGTTCTCAGAATAAATTATTCACTGATATTTGATTTATACATTAGTCTTGTTAAACATGTTTTATATATGCGTTCTTGAGAGACGGATCCACTCTTGATGTGCTGACTATGTTATTTAGGATATATAACACTAGCTACTTTGACAAACAAATCCTCAAATCTTAGTGATTTAATCCAATTGAAATTCACTTCTTGGTTACGTAAAATCCAACAGGGTGTTTAGCAAGTGGCATCTTCTATATAGTGGTTCTGACACAAGCTAGGATTGCATCGATTTCCACAGGATCTTTTGCAATCATTTGGAATATAAGGGATGAAAAAGTGTGAAGGCTTGCGTGGGAAGTTTTTGGCTTTGTTTTTTAATGGGCCAAGAATGGAAGTGATACATATCAATTCCTTCTACATGAAACTGGCCAAACTGCACAAGCTGACATATATTACCTAGTTTGTACCAAGAGGGAAAAGGGAATAGGTTTTGGAAACAACTAGCTAGTTTCTGCCACAACAAAAAAAGCAGAGGAATAGATCCTTAATTGTGGTAAATCACCACCCAATATACTTTCTTAGATCGTAACTGTCATTTAAAGCACAATACATATTATGTTTATATCTTCTGGCATTTGGGTACTATCTTTGCAGACCCAACATTTTCTTCTAAATAAAATATTTCAGAAAAAAGAAAACAAGTTTTCCAATGGATTTGTATTCTATTAAGTCTTTCATATCATGTTACATATTTTTGGTCTCAGAGTAGTCACTTACTAATTGCTTAAGTTGTATTAAAGGTTGCATTATGAAATGTGCTATTTTCTATGCGTTATTCATTCAGAAAATATTTTTTATATGCAGACATTTGTATCCATATGGTGGTGTCTAGCTAGAAAAGCAGGAGAGGATTAATAATTCAAGCTAAAAAAAAAAAAAAGAACTAAAAAAATACTGTGGTAGGAGACTGAATTATTCAGCTTGGTTTCTACAACCATCAGATTTACAGGATTTTACTATTTCACTCTTCCTATGTTGACATTGTCTGACCCCCTCATCAGTTCTGGCTCGTCAAATATTTGCATGTGTATAAAAAGACTTTATAGGTTGTTAGCATTTAAAGTAATTGAGATAATTTGGTCTGGCTATTATTACAATATTTCCCCAGTGAGTCTATTCTGAGAACAACATATGGTTTTACTAAAACATGAAGCAAACCCCAGTGTAGTATAAATAAGTCTATGTATTTTTTCAGTGTTTTACCAAGTTTTTTTTTTCTTCCAAAACTATTTTCTTAAAAAAAAAAATGCCCTCCATTCTGGACAGAGCTGGAGAACGATGTAGAACATAATTCTAACTCACAAAAAAAAAAGACCAGATTTACTGGCCTAAAGGAGACTGAAGAAACCCCGAGAGTATGGCCCCAAGACACCCTTTTAGCTCAGTGGTGAAGTTCTCTCCAAGGTTCACCGTTCAGCCTGGGAGTGGACAGCCCCGTAAAACCAAATGGAACTAATAAGGTACGGTAGTCCAGTGACAAGGGCCAGAAGGCAGAAGGGGACAAGAAAGCTGGTGATAGGGAACCCAAAGTTGAGTAAGGATATTGTTGATGTGTTGTGAGATTGTTAACCACTGTCATAGGGCAACATGTGTACTAACTGTTAAATGAGAAACTATTTTGTTCCGTAAGCCTTCATCTTAAGTGAGAATAGCACCACAATTGGAGGAACGTAGTCAATGTCACTGAACTGTGCATGTAGAAATTTTTGAGATGGTGTATCTTTGGCTATGTATATTTTCACCAAAAAAAAAAAAAGTTGAGAAGTTAGAGGGTTGACATGTTGTGGGTTTGTCAACCAATGTCATAAAACAATATGTGTACTACTGTTTCGAGAGAAACTATTTGTTCTGTAAGCCTTCACCTGAAGTACAATAAAAAAATTTTAAAAAAATGCCCTCCAGTGAAACCTCCAGACGTCTGCTGCAGTTAGCTCTTGAAAATGTAAAATTGATCATGTTTTTTTCCCTTTGTGGAATCTTTCAGTGGCTCTCTAATGATTACAGGATGACAGGAGATCCCTGTAATCCTATCTCCTAATAGTCCATATCTTCCAAATGAAATACAACAACACAAATACTTAAGAGTCAGAACAAGATATTACGTGGCATCTCCGTGATATTGTTTATGCTCTAATTAAAATTATTGTTCCCCTCTGACTGACTGTAATTCCTATTGATCTTTCACAACACAGATGGCATATTCCCAAAGAAGCCGTCTCTTACTCCCTCCCCCCAAAAGCTGAATAACGTGTTCATGTATGTTCCCTGTACAACGCATCACACTTAAGTGAAATTATTTTCTAAAGTGTTTTCCTGTCCTTCTAGACTAAAAGCTCTAACAGGGCAACAGATGCTCATTCATATATCATATCTTGGGGGTTCCGGCAAGATGGTGCTCTAGGCAGAAGCACCACGCCGTCCCGCCACAGCAAAGATCCGAAAAACTAAGCCAAACAGAGAATGCAACAATCCTGAAACCCTAGAACATCAAATGAAGAGATAAAGAACTCAGCCGAGCACCAACTGGAGTGAGACTACTGAAAGAGAACGGAGAGCGAAGAGACATTAACGCAGAGGTCCCCTACAAGCTAACGCAGCACAGATCCACCATCTTGGACTCCTATTGGAGACCAGCAAATGGGGGTACGAGAAAGCAGCCTCACGGAGCGTCCAGTGGGAGACAAAACAGCCGGTAATTTGCGGTGTGCGCTTTCCCATCCCCCACCCCTCTTCACCCCAGCTCGGGCTCCTCTGCTTACCGTGGCCACAGTCTCTTGACTGGGAGGCACCGGCTGCTTGGATTCCACACACCCAAGCGGGCAGCTCTCTGGGTGCCATTTGTTGGCTGCTAGTGTTGCTTTTTTTTTCTGCTTCTTTTGATTTCTCACTTGCCTCTTGCCACCTCCCCCTCCTTTCACTCAAGTGCCTGACTGCGTGCGCCATCTTTGCGTCTTCCTGAGTGGCTCCAGAGCGCCGGCAATTTTTGATATACGCTTTCCCACTCTCCACCCTTCTTCACCCACACTCAGCCTCCTCTGCTTCCCACGGACACAGTCTCTTGTCCAGAAACACCAGCCCGCACTGGCTGGCTCTCTGAGTGCCATTTGTTGGCTGCTGGTGTTGCTTTTTTTTTCTGCTTCTTTTGATTTCTCACTTGCCTGTCGCCACCTCCCCCTCCTTTCACTCAAGTGCCTGACTGCGTGCGCCATCTTTGCTTCTTCCCGAGTGGCTCTAGAGCGCCGGCAATTTTTGATATACGCTTTCCCACTCTCCACCCTTCTTCACCCACACACGGCCTCCTCTGCTATCCGCGGACACAGTCTCTTGTTCAGAAACACCAGCCCGCACTGGCTGGCTCTCTGAGTGCCGTATGTTGGCTGCTGGTGGTTTTTTTTTTTTTTTTTCCTGCTTCTTTGGATTTCTTGCTTGCCTCTCACCGCCTCCCCCTCCTTTCGCTTGAGTGCCTGGCTCCGTGCACCATCTTTGCTTTTTCCTGAGGGGCTGCGGAGCTCCATTCGAGTGTGGAGCTGCTTCCCGGTCTGGGCTACTGTGCTGGTGGGATCCCGGGGCTTTTGTTTCTTTGTTCGTTTTGAATTGTTTCTTTGTTTTCTTTTCCTTTTCTTGAGTTGGGAGCCTTTCCTGGCCAGGCAGAGCTGCGTGGCAAGGAACTCCCCTTTAGCTTCCACACATGTGTGGAGGAATCCCTGAGGACATTTCTTTCTTCGCTGTTTTTTTGGAGGGCCTTTCTTGTTCTTTTTTGTCTTGTTTTGTTTTCTTTTCTTTTCTTTTCCCTCTTCTTCCCCTTTTGTCTTTCTTCATTGCTCAGTTTCTTGTCTCTCTATATCTTCCTTCTCTTTCTGATCCCTGAATACGATGCTACTTCTGGCCAGGCTGTGCTGTGACACCTGAGAGAGACTTTCCCAGACATCATAGCTTCATCGGTGGGATCCCTGGGAACTTTGCAGTTCTTTAACCTTTCTGATTTTTATTTGTTCATTCTTTTATTTTCTTCCTCTTCCCCCTTCTGTTTTTCTCCATTTCATAGTCTCTCATCTCTCCATTCCAACGGCAAGCTCCCCTAGCATTATTTTTTGTTTGTTTGTATGTTTTTTGGCTCCTGTTCCTCTCTCCTCTCTCACATACCCAGCTTAGCTCCACACATAACCATCTCCCCGCTGCATCCTGCCTACCTGCACCGTGCGCTTCACATCACACCACCAAGCAGTGTAGTCACGGCCTACTGGAACGTGCCCAGCATTGATTACCAACCGCCCTGGTGGCTGTAGTGAGTGCCACAAACAATCCATCCCAGTGGCTCCTCTTCAGCTAGACCTGCTCTGCTGTACCACATCTGAGTGACTGAACTGGCCAGTTGGAGGAGGAGGTGAAAAGTATTGAGCACACAGACGAGCAAACAACAAAGAGCATGCAGTCTGCCTGCTAAGACATACTCAAATTTTTTTTTTTTTAAAAAAGGGACGAAATAAACAAATATACAATCAATAAATGAGAGAAATATCTACTGAATGACCCGAAAACCGCAAACAATATCAAAACATTTACAAAAACACGACAGAATGGTTCCAGTAGGTGCCCAAATTAAAACACCAGATGACTCTCCTGTGGAAGAAAATGCACTAGAAGTACCTGATAGGGAATTCAAATCTCTAATACTCAGAATTTTCCAACAACTGAGGCAAAAATCCGACAAACTTGAGAAAAAAATAGACAAATTCATGGAAAATACAGACAAAAAATTGGAAGAATTCATGAAGATGATGCAGGAACAAAATGCCAAAATAAATTCACAACTAAAAATTATACAAAAACAACAATTAGAAATCCAAAAGCTAAACAACAAGATTTCAGAAACGGATGATGTCATAGAAGGGCTGAGAAGCAGATTTGACACTGAGGAAGACAGGCTCAGTGGAACAGAAGACAAACACTTGGATACAACTCTGTTTCAGAAAAACTCAGAAAAAAGAACAAAGAAAAATGTAGAGACCCTGAGAGTTATGTGGGATACAATTAAAAGCAAAAATTTACGACTGATTGGCATTCCAGAACAGCAGGAGAAAACAGAAAACACAGAGACGATCATTGACGAACTGCTGACAGAAAACTTCCCCAGTATCATGAAAGCTGAAAAGCTACCCATCCAAGAAGCTCAACGAACTCCATATAGAAGAGACCCCAAAAGAAAATCACCAAGGCATATCATATTCACACTTGACAAAACCAAAGACAAACAAAGAATCCTGAGAGCAGCTCGTGAAAAACAAGAAGTCACATACAGAGGAGAAACATGACTAAGCTCAGATTATTCGGCAGAAACCATGCAGGCAAGAAGGCAGTGGGATAACATACATAAAATCTCGAGAGTAAAAAATCGTCAGCCAACAATAATATATCCTGCAAAACTCTCGTTCAAATTTGATGGTGAAATTAGGTCATTTCCAGATAAACACAAACTAAGGGAATATGTAAAAGTCAAACCAAACTTCCAAGAATTATTAAAGGGAGTTCTTCGATCTGAGGACAAACAGCTTCAGCCCTCAGGTAGGACCTAGGACGCAGGATCATATGAGCCAGATACCAATCTAGGAAATGAACTCTCGAGGACTATCCAAAACCAAAATAAATACAACAGGGAATCAGAGCAGTCAGTCGACCCATGACAACAACATCAAACCAATCAATGAGGGAATAAATGGCATAGGAAGGCAAGGCGATACCAAGTAAGGGTAAACTACTTCAAACTTAGAAAGATAAAAGTAAAATTCATGGTACCCACAAAGAAAGTTCACAAACATACTCATAAAACTAAATATGAAAAGCATAAAGTCTCAGCAAAAACAAAACCTACAAAAATGAAAGAAATGAACACAGAATCCACAAACAAAAGTAACTCAGCACAAGAAAGTAAGAAGAACAAAGAAAACTTCAACACCACAAAAAAAAGCACTACAAAATGACAGCAACAAACTAATATCTATCAATAAATACACTGAATGTAAATGAACTCAATCCACTCATAAAGAGACAGAGATTGAAAGAATGGATAAGAAAACATGATCCCTCAATATGCTGTCAACAAGAGACACACCTTAGGAACAAACATGAATTTATTTAAAGTCAAAGCTTGGAAAAAAATATATCAAGCTAACAACTAGCAAAAAACAGCAGAAGTGGCAATTCTAATCTCAGATAAAGAGACTTTAAAACAAAATCTACCATAAAAGACAAAGAAGGACACTATATAATGATTAAGAGGACGATCCATCATGAAGAAATAACCGTGATAAACATCTACGCACCCAATGACAGGGCTCCAAAATACATAAAACAAACTCTAACAACACTGAAGAGAGAAATTGACAGTTCCACAATAATAGTAGGAGACTTCAACACACAACTCTCAATAAAGGACAGAACAACTAAGGAGAAACTCAGCAAAGGTACAGAAGACCGTAAGGGCACAATCAGCCAACTTCACCTCACGGACATATACAGAACACTCCATCCAACCACTGCAAAGTACACATTCTTTTCCAATGCACATGGAATGTTCTCCAGAATAGACCACACCTTAGGCCACAGGGCAATCCTCAACAAGATAAAAAACGTTGAGATAAATCAAAGTATCTTCTCTGACCACAATGCCATCAAGGTAGAAACAAACAATAGAAAGAGCAAGGAAAATAAAAAACAACTACATGGAAACTGAATAATACCCTGCTTACACACAAGTGGGTAATACAAGAAATCAGAGATGGAATCAAAAAATTCCTAGAATCAAATGAGAATGAAAACACATCCTACCAAAACCTTTGGGACACAGCAAAAGCAGTCCTCAGAGGACAAATTATAGCAACAGATGCACATATCAAAAAAGAAGAAAGGGACAAATCAAAACATTAACTACAGAACTCAAACAAATAGAAAGAGAACAGCAAAAAAAGCCCACAACCACCGGAAGAAAGGAAATAGTAAAGATGAGAGCAGAAATAAATGAAATAGAGAACAGAAAAACAATAGAAAGAATCAACAAAACCAAAAGTTGGTTCTTTGAAAGAATCAACAAAATCGACAAAACCCTGGCCAGAATGACAAAAGCAAAACAGGAGAGGACACACATAACCCAAATAAGAAATGAAATGGGGGACATTACAACAGACCCAACTGAAATAAAAAGGATTATAACAGAATATTATGAAAAACTAAACTCCCAACAAATTTGAAAACCTAGAGAAAATGGATAAATCTCTAGAAACACAAGGCCTACCCAAACTACAACAAAGTGATGCTGAAAATCTGAACATACCAATAACAAGAGATTGAAAAAGTAATAAAAAAAAAAATCCCAACCAAAAAAAGCCCTGGCCCAGATGGCTTCAGGGGAGAATTCTACAAAACATTTACAGAAGAGCTTGTACCAGTTCTACCCAAGCTATTTCAGAGCATAGAAGAGGAAGCAACACTTCCAAATACATTCTAAGAAGCCAGCATAACGCTGATACCAAAACCAGGCAAAGATGTCACAAAAAAAGAAAATTACACACCAATATCTCTCATGAATATAGATGCAAAAATTCTGAACAGAATTCTAGCCAATAGAATTCAGCATCATATCAAAAATATAATACACCACGACCAAGTAGGATTCATACCAGGTATGCAAGGATGGTTCAACGTTAGAAAATCAATCAACGTAATCCACCACAGAAATAAAAGGAAAGAAAAGAATCACACGATCGTCTCAGTTGACGCAGAAAAGGCATTTGACAAAGTCCAACACCCATTCCTGATAAAATCTCTGAATAAAATAGGTATAGAAGGGAAATTTCTCAACATAATAAAGGGCATCTATGCAAAACCAATGGCCAGCATCATTCTTAATGGAGAGAGGCTGAAAACATTCCCCTTGAAAACAGGAACAAGACAAGGATGCCCTTTATCACCACTCCTATTTAACACTGTGCTGGAAGTTCTAGCTAGAGCAATAACGCAACAAAAAGAAATAAAGGGCATCCAAATTGGTAATGAAGAAGTTAAACTGTCCCTGTTTGCAGATGATATGATACTATACATAGAAAACCCCAAAGACTCCATGAGAAATCTACTGGAACTAACAGAAAGATTCAGCAGAGTAGCAGGATACAAGATAAACATTCAAAAATCAGTTGGATTCCTATACACCAGTAAGGAGAATGATGAAAAGTAAATCAGGATATCAATACCATTTTCAGTACCCCCTAAAAAGATAAAATACTTAGGAATAAATCTGACCAGGGATGTAAAAGACCTATACAAAGAAAACTATAAAACACTACTGCATGAAACCCAAAGGGATCTACATAAATGGAAAAACATACCCTGCTCATGGATAGGCAGACTCAACGTTGTGAAAATGGCTATTCTACCCAAAGCAATTTACAAATACAACGCAATCCCGATCCAAATACCAGCAACATTCTTCAAAGAGATGGAAAAACTAATCATTCACTTTATATGGAAAGGGAAGAAGCCCCGAATAAGTAAAGCATGACTGAAGAAGAAGAATAAAGTTGGAGGACTCACACTACCTGACTTGAGAACCTACTATACAGCTACAGTAGTCAAAACAGCCTGGTACTGGTACAACGACAGATACATTGACCAATGGAACAGAATTGAGAACCCAGATGTAAATCCATCCACCTACGGTCACCTGATCTTCGACAAGGGCCCAAAGTCCATCACATGGGGAAAAGACAGTCTTTTTAACAAATGGTGCTGGCAAAACTGGATATCCAGTTGCAAAAAAATGAAACAGGACCCATACCTCACACCGTATACAAAGACTACTTCAAAATGGATCAAAGACCTGAATATAAAGCCTAAAACTATAAAGTTCGTAGAAGAAAAAATAGAACCAACACTTCAGGCCTTAATACATGGCATTAACAGGATACAAACCATAACCATCAACGCACAAACCCCAATAGATAAGCTAGATAAGTGGGATCTTCTAAAAATCAAACACCTATGCTCTTCAAAGGACTTCACCAAAAGAGTAAAAAGAGAACCTACAGACTGGGAAAACATTTTTGGACAGTACAAGTCAGACAAAGCTCTAATCTCCATAATCCGCAAGAAAATCCAACACCTCTACAACAAAAAGACAAATAATCCTATTAAAAAATGGGCAAAGGAAATGAACAGACACTTCACCGAAGAAGACATTCAAATGGCCAACAGACATATGAGGAAATGCTCGCGATCACTAGCCATTAGAGAAATGCAAATTAAAACCACAATGAGATACCATCTCACCCCGGCATTACTGGCAGGAATCAAAAACACTGGAAATAACCAATGTTGGAGGGGCTGCGGGGAGATGGCAACTCTTATGCACTGCTAGTTGGAATGCAAAATGATACAACCATTTTGGAAAATCATATGGCGTTTCCTCAGAAAGCTAGAAATAGACATACCATTCGATTCAGCAATCCACTCCTAGGAATATATCCTAGAGAAATAAGAGTCGTCACTCGAATAGACATATGCACACCTATGTTCATGGCAGCATTGTTCACAATAGCAAAACGATGGAAACAACCTAGGTGCCCATCAACAAATGAACGGATAAACAAACTATGGTACATACACACAATGGAGTACTATGCAACGAGAAAGAACAACAATGAATCTGTGAAGCATCTCCTAACATGGATGAAACTGGAGGACATTATGCTGAGTGAAATACGTCAATGACAAAAGGAGAAATATTCTACGAGACCTCTATTGTAAAAACCCATGAAAAAGTTCACATGCAAAATTTAACAATCTTTGTTGGTTACCAGGGATGGGAGGGGTGGGGGGGGGTAATACTAAATAGGCAATAGATAAGTGGTATCTTGGGTGAAGGGTGAGACAGTACACAATACAGGGGAAACTAGCACAACCTGTACAAGGAAAGGTCATGGAAGCCCCATAGACACATCCAAACTCCCCGAGGGACTGACTTGCTGAGCAGAGGGCTGTGGGGATCATGATCTTGGGGAACATCCAGCTCAACTGGCATGACACAACTTATACAGACAATTGCTCTACATTCTACCTTGATTAGTAGTGTCTGGGGTCTTAAAAGGCTGTGAGCGGCCATCTAAGATACACCACTAGTTGAATCCCTTCCGGAGCAAGGGAGAATGAAGAGAACAGGATACAAGGAAAAGATTAGTCCAAAGGACTAATTGTCCACAGCTACCAAGGCCTCCACTGGACTGAGTCCAGTACAGCTAGATGGTGCCTGGCTACCACCACTGACTGCTCTGACCAGGATCACAACAGAGGGTTCTGGACAGAGCTGGAGAAGGATGCAGAGAATAATTCTAACTCACAGAAAAAAAAGACCAGAGTTACTGGCCTAAAGGAGACTGGAGAAACCTCGAGAGTATGGCCCCCAAACACCCTTTTAGCTCAGTGGTGAAGTTACCTCCGAGGTTCACTGTTCAGCCTGGGAGTGCACAGCCCCATAAAACCAAATGAGACTAACGAGGTACAGGAGTCCTGTGACAAGAGCCAGAAGGCAGAAGGGGACAAGGAAGCTGGTGATAGGGAACACAGATTGAGTAAGGATATTGTTGATGTGTTGTGAGATCGTTAACCATTGTCATAAGCGAACATTTGTAGTAACTGTTAAATGAGAAACTAGTTTGTTCTGTAAGCCTTCATCTTAAGTGAGAATAACAGCACAATTGGAAGAGCGTAGTCAATGTCACTGAACTGTGTATGTAGAAATTTTTGAAACAGTGTATTTTTGGCTATGTGTATTTTCACCAAACAATCAAACAAAAAAAAAAATGTTGAGAAGTTAGAAGGTTGATATGTTGGGGGGTTGTTAACCAATGTCATATACCAACATGTGTACTACTGTTTCATGAGAAACTATTTGTTCTCTAAGCCTTCACCTGAAGTACAATAAAATATAAAAAAAAAATATACATCATATCTTATCCATAGTAGTATTCCCAATGCATAGTAGGTGCTCAATTAATATTTACTCAATTTACTGAGAACCACTAAAAGCAAAATGTGTACAGAACACACAAATACGTTTAAATATTACATAAAACTATTGAAGTCTATACTTCAGTAAATTAGCTACATGAGTAAAAATGTTTAAATAATTCTGAAATTTATATACTTGTTAACTTTATAGACATTAGTAGTCATCATAACTCACATCCTGATTTACCAGAATCAACTACAATTATTCAACCAAAGATTGGTTGAACCAGTTTCACGTGGGACAAATTTGCTCGAGGTCTGATACCATAACAGTTAAAATCCCTCTTCTCTCATCTGTGTTACAATTTTATGCATTGAGCAAGCTGCGTGTGTGTGTTTTCTGTTTGTTTCTTTTAAGACTATCAGAAAGCAAATTAAGGCAGAGATCTGTAACCACCAAATATCACTGCATAAAACAAGCTGAAAGGTAACTGCTTGGAATCTTTGGTAAGAGGCATATAATATATACATATTTGCACATACATAGTGATATATTGCTTTTTATTTTTTAATATTTTATTGTACTTCAGGTGAAGGCTTACAGAACAAATAGCTTCTCATTAAACAGTAGTACACATGTTGTTTTATGACATTGGTTAACAACCCCACAACATATTAACCCTCTAAATTCTCAACCATTTTTTTTTTTTAGGTGAAAATAGACGTAGCCAAAGATACACCGTTTCAACAATTTCTACATGCACAGTTCAGTGACACTGACTACGCTCTTCCAATTGTGCTGTTATTCTCATTTAAGATGAAGGCTTACAGAACAAAATAGTTTCTCATTTAACAGTTACTATAAATGCTGCCCTATGACAATTGTTAACAATCTCACAACACATCAACAATATCCTTACTCAACCTTGGGTTCCCTATCACCAGATTCCCTGTCCCCTTCTGCCTTCTGGCTCCTGTACCTCGTTAGTCTCATTTGGTTTTACTGGGCTGTCCACTCCCAGGCTGAACAGTGAACCTCGGAGGTAACTTCACCACTGAGCTCAAAGGGTGTCTGGGGATCTTAATCTCGAAGTTTCTCCAGTCTCCTTTAGACCAGTAAATCTCGTCTTTTTTCTTTTGTGAGTTAGAATTATGCTCTACATCCTTCCACACCTCTGTCCAGAAGCCTCTGTTGTGATCCTGGTCAAAGCAGTCAGTGGTGGTAGCCGGGCACCATCTAGCTGTAGTGGACTCAGTCCGGTGGAAGCCTTGGTAGCTGTGGACAGTTAGTGCTTTGGACTAATCTTTTCCTTGTATCCTGTTCTCTTCATTCTCCCTTGCTCCCAAAGGAATGAGACTAGTGGAGTATCTTAGATGGCCGCTCACAGCCTTTTAAGACCCCAGACACTACTAATCAAGGTAGAATGTAGAGCATTGTCTTTATAAGCTGAGTCATGCCAATTCAGCTGGATGTTCCCCGAGACCATGGTCCCCACAGCCCTCCGCCCAGCAATTCAGTCCCTATGGAGTTTGGATGTGTCTATGGGGCTTCCATGACCTTTCCTTGTACAGGTTGTGCTAGTTTCCCCTGTATTGTGTACTGTCTCACCCTTCACCCAAGATACCACTTATCTATTGCCTATTTAGTATTACCCCCCCCCACCCCTCCCATCCCTGGTAACCAACAGTTTGAAGCAGTCTACCATTACTTGGTATCGCCTTGCCTTCCTCTCCATTTGAAGGTTCTATACCTATGCCGTTTATTCCCTCTTTCATTGTTTTGATGTTGTGTCATCCATCGTTTGTCTGCTCTGATTCCCTGTTGTATTTCTTTTGGTTTTGGATAGTCCTCGAGAGTTCACTTCTTATTCTGGTATCTGGCTCTTATGTTCCTATGTCCTAGGTTCTGCCTGAGGGCTGAAGCTGTTTGTCCTCATATCGAAGAACGCCCTTTAATAATTCTTGGAAGTTTGGTTTGACTTTTACATATTCCCTTAATTTCTGTTTATCTGGAAATGACCTAATTTCACCATCAAATCTGAACGAGAGTTTCGCTGGGTATATCATTCTTCGCTCACAATTTTTTTCATTCAAGATTTTATATATGTCATCCCATTGCCTTCTTGCCTGCATGGTTTCTGCCGAATAATCTAAGCTTAGTCTTATTGTTTCTTCTCTGTATGTGACTTCTTGTTTTTCACGAGCTGCTCTCAGGATTCTTTGTTTGTCTTTGGTTTTGGCGAGTGTGAATATGATATGCCTTGGTGATTTTTTTTGGGGTGTCTTCTATATGGGTTCGTTGAGCTTATTGGATGTCTAGCTTTTCATTTTTCATGATATTGGGGAAGTTTTCTGTCAGCAGTTCATCAATGATCGTCTCTGTGTTTTCTGTTTTCTCCCCCTGTTCTAGAATGCCAATCACTCGTAAATTTTTGCTTTTAATTGTGTCCCACATAACTCTCAGGGTCTTTTCATTTTTCTTTGTTCTTTTCTCTGAGTTTTTCTGAAACAGAGTTGTATCCAAGTGTTTGTCTTCAGTTCCACTGATCCTGTCTTCCACGGTTTCAAATCCTTCAGTTCCACTGATCCTGTCTTCCATGGTTTCAAATCTGCTTCTCAGCCTTTCTATGACATCATCCATTTCTGAAAGCTTGTTGTTTATCTTTTGGATTTCTAATTGTTGTTTTTGTATAGTTTCTAGTTGTGAATTTATTTTGGTATTTTGTTCCTGCATTACCTTCCTCAATTCTTCCAATTTTTTGTCTGTATTTTCCATTAATTTGTCTATTTTTCCCTCATGTTTGTCAGATTTTTGCCTCAGTTCTTGGAAAATTCTGAGTATTAGAGATTTGAATTCCCTATCAGGTACTTCTAGTGCATTTTTTTCCACAGGTGAGTCATCTGTTGTTTTAATTTGCACGCCTACTAGAATCATCCTGTCCTGTTTTTGCACGTTTTGATATTGTCTGCTGTTTTCGGGGCATTCAGTAATTATTTCTCTCGTTTATTGATTTTAGATTTGTTTGTTCCGTTCCTTTTTTTAAAAAAAAATATTGACTATGTCTGAGCAGGCAGACTGCATGCTCTCTGTTGTTTGCTCGTCTGTGCGCTCAATTCTTTTCACCTCCTTCTCCGACCGGCAGGTTCAGTCACTCAGATGTGGTACAGCAGGGCAGGCCCAGCTGAAGAGGAGTTCCTGGGATGGGTTGTTCGTGGCACTTATTACAGCCACCGGGCAGGTTGGTAATCAGTTCTGGGCAGGTTCCAGTAGGCCGTGCCTATGCTGCTTGGTGGTGTGATGTCAAGCGCACGGTGAAGGTAGGCAGGATGCAGCGGGGAGATTGTTATGTGTGGAGCTAAGATGGATACGGGAGAGAGGAGAGAGGAACAGGAGCCAAAAAACATACAAACAAACAAAAAATAATGCTAGGGGAGCTTGCCGTTGGAATGGAGAGATGAGAGACTATGAAATGGAGAAAAACAGAAAGGGGAAGAGGAAGAAAATAAAAGAATGAACAAATAAAAATCAGAAAGGTTAAAGAACTGCAAAGTTCCCAGGGATCCCACCGATGAGGCTATGATGTCTGGGAAAGTCTCTCTCAGGTGTCACAGCACAGCCTGGCCAGAAGTAGCATTGTATTCAGGGATCAGAAAGAGAAGGAAGATATAGAGAGACAAGAAACTGAGCAATGAAGAAAGACAAAAGGGGAAGAAGAGGGAAAAGAAAAGAAAAGAAAACAAAACAAGACAAAAAAGAACAAGAAAGGCCCTCCAAAAAAACAGCGAAGAAAGAAATGTCCTCAGGGATCCCTCCACACATGTGTGGAAGCTAAAGGGGAGTTCCTTGCCACGCAGCTCTGCCTGGCCAGGAAAGGCTCCCAACTCAAGAAAAGGAAAAGAAAACAAAGAAACAATTCAAAACGAACAAAGAAACAAAAGCCCCGGGATCCCACCAGCACAGTAGCCCAGACCGGGAAGCAGCTCCACACTCGAATGGAGCTCCGCAGCCCCTCAGGAAAAAGCAAAGATGGTGCACGGAGCCAGGCACTCAAGCGAAAGGAGGGGGAGGCGGTGAGAGGCAAGCAAGAAATCCAAAGAAGCAGGAAAAAAAAAAAAAAAAAAAACCACCAGCAGCCAACATACGGCACTCAGAGAGCCAGCCAGTGCGGGCTGGTGTTTCTGGACAAGAGACTGTGTCCGCGGATAGCAGAGGAGGCCGTGTGTGGGTGAAGAAGGGTGGAGAGTGGGAAAGCGTATATCAAAAATTGCCGGCGCTCTGGAGCCCCTCAGGAAGAAGCAAAGATTGCGCATGCAGCCAGGCACTTGAGTGAAAGGAGGGGGAGGTGGCGAGAGGCGAGTGAGAAATCAAAAGAAGCAGGAAAAAAAAGCAACACTAGCAGCCAACAAATGGCACCCAGAGAGCCACCCGCTTGGGTGTGTGGAATCCAAGCAGCCGGCGCCTCCCCATCAAGAGACCGTGGCCGCGGGAAGCAGAGGAACATATGAACAAAAGCCCCGGGATCCCACCAGCGTGGCAGCCCAGACCAGGAAGCAGCTGCACACTCGAATGGAGCCCTGCAGCCCCTCAGGAAGAAGCAAAGATGGCGCTCGGAGCCAGGCACTCGAGCAAAAGGAGGGGGAGGTGGCAAGAGGCAAGTGAGAAATCAAAAGAAGCAGAAAAAAAAAGCAACACTAGCAGCCAACAAATGGCACCCAGAGAGCCACCCGCTTGGGTGTGTGGAATCCAAGCAGCCGGCGCCTCCCGGTCAAGAGACCATGGCCGCGGGAAGCAGAGGAACAAACGAACAAAAGCCCCAGGATCCCACCAGCGTGGCAGCCCAGACCAGGAAGCAGCTGCACACTCGAATGGAGCCCTGCAGCCCCTCAGGAAGAAGCAAAGATGGCGCTCGGAGCCAGGCACTCGAGCAAAAGGAGGGGGAGGTGGCGAGAGGCAAGTGAGAAATCAAAAGAAGCAGAAAAAAAAAGCAACACTAGCAGCCAACAAATGGCACCCAGAGAGCCACCCGCTTGGGTGTGTGGAATCCAAGCAGCTGGTGCGTCCCGGTCAAGAGACTGTGGCCACGGGAAGCAGAGGAGGCCGAGCCAGGGCGAAGATGGGTGGTGGGTGGGAAAGCGCACGCCGAAAATTACCGGCTGTTTTGTCTCTCGCTGGACGCTCCGTGAGGCTGCTTTCTCGTACCCCCGTTTGCTGGTCTCCGAAAGGAGTCCAAGATGGTAGATCCATGCTGCATTAGCTGGTAGGAGACCTCTGCATGAATCTCTCCTCGCTCTCCGCTCTCTGTCAGTTATCTCACTCCATTTGGTGCTTGTCTGAGTTCTTTATCTCTTCATTTGATGTTTTAGGGTTTCAGGATTGTTGTATTCTCTGTATGGCTTAGTTTTTCAGATCTTTGCTGTGGAGGGATGGTGTGGTGCTTCTGCCTAGAGTGCCATTTTGCCAGGATATGTTGCTTTTTAAAGGTGTCAAATTATCATTTGACAACTGAGACTATCTAAGCCATGATGGTCCAGATTGTGTTGAATAACACATTAACCCCTAAACATCAGTGACTTCACGTATTATTTCTCATTCATGCTGCATGTCTAACTTACATCTGTACTCCACACAGTCCCTCAGGGACCCAGGCTGATAGATACTCCACTACTAAGACTTGCTGGTTGCTGAGGCAGGGGAGGAGGATGCAAGGAGATCTTATAGTGACTGTTTTGTTCTTTGGCACAGACGTGACATACACAACTTTCACTCAAAGTCTTTGGCCAGAACTAGCCACAGGCAGTAGGAAATCTAGGGGGATATATGGAAAAAATTGAGAGCATTCCTGTATTTGCAACAGCTACCAAATCAGTAGTTCCTAGAGCAATGACCTATATTTTAGTGGGTCTCTTGGGTCTACAGAGGTTGCTTAATACATCCTACTCTTGTGCTATAAATAATCAATATACAACTACAAAAACCAGTGCAGTAAAGGAAACACTGGACTTCGAACCACATGTCTGTGAATCAAAATTTAATTCCTTATGAAATATTTAATAAGTACCACAAAATGTAAAAGGAGAAAGGATTTAGGAGCCAGGCAGACCTGGCTACACACTTAAGGAATATTTAAGTGACTTAGGACAAGTAGCTTGATCTCTTTAGGTCTCAGCATCCTCAGCAACAAAAAAGATTTACTTCTTTTAAAAATCTTCTCAAAACTGTTATGAGAACTAAAGGAGAGAAGATAAAGTACCTAGAACATTGTAAAAGCTCAGTAAATATAAATGCTTACTAATTCTCACAGATCACTTTACTGTGTGCCCCTTTTTACTCAACCAGATCATTAAACACAATCTAGACCATCCAGGCTGAGACAGCTTCAATTGTCAAACAATAATTTGACATCTTCAAAAAGCAACATATGACTCCGTATATACAAATGTATATATAATACATCTCTTTCCAAAGATTCCAAGTAGTTAACTTTCAGCCTGTTTTATGCAATGATAAATGTGATAGTGTCCTTCAGTGAGCATACGGACTAGGGAGAAAGCTAAGCAACATGTACTACCCTGAATATTATACTGTGACAAGTGCCACAATAGGGGTGCATGCATGCTGCTTTTGGAATCTAAAAGAAGGAGCTATTAATTGGGAAGAGTAGGCACTGGAGATAAAGGGAAGGTCTGGAATACTTCAATAAAGAATATTAATAAAATAAATAGAAAAGAGAAATACACAGAGTGATTAATAATACATCAAAGTGCTGTAAGATTAACTAAGATGATACATGTCAAGTTTCCAGGAGAGTGTCTGGCCCAATGCTGACATTCAATAAATGATCTTTATTAACACTCTTCTTAAAAGGAAGGTTTCTGCTCTGTAACCCCCTCAAAAAACCTTAAGATTTTGTTTTCCTTCCTAGTCTGCCCCAGGCCCCAGACATTACAGGAGCAGTACATGCATTCCTTCAGAAGTAGATTCCAAGAAAAGCTCTCTCCAAACCCTTCAGAATATGATTCGCATAAAAACAACATATTAATTATGACTCTAGACCATTTCAACATATAAGAGGCTCTTTCTCATAAGCGTAGGGAAAGATCCATAACAGTTTAAATGCATGTCAGCTACTCATCATTAGAAAGGGCAATAGGATAATTAGATGGAAAGTTAGCACCACTTACTGAAGGGGGAGAGTTGACCTAACAAGTATATTCACGGTCCAGAATATACTTCGCTTGCTGCTGGGTGTTCTTTATTTTTCTGAATAATGAAATTCTGTAAAGTGGACAAGGTTGCTGGATGTTTAGAGAACAATAAAATGACAAGCAATAAGCCTGAGAATGCACTGTCTGGCTCTGCCCTTTGATAGTAACAAGAACCTCACCAGTTACCGAAGCTCTTTGAGCCATGCTTTTCTAATCTGTTTACCCAAACAAAATTCTTACTCTATAGTTATTTTGGGAGCCCTGGTGGGTCAAGTGGTTAAGCAAAAGCTTAGGCTGCTAGGCAAAAAGCTGGCATTTGAATCTACCAGCCACTCCTTGGAAACCCTATGGGGCAGTTCTACTTTGTCCTATAGGGTCACTGTGAATCAGAATTGACTCGAGAGCAATGTTTTTTTTTTATATATATATATAGTTATTTTGAGGATTCAACAATAAATGTAAATCTTGGAAACTGCTTGCATTGTCATTCCTGGTTATATTGTATTTTTATCAATCCAATGAGTGAGATTTTGAATGAAAGGAGAGGCAAAATATTCACATTTAAGAAAAGCATAAAACATTGGCATTGGATTCTTTATAACTGCCTCAAACTTTCTTCCAAGAAAAGATTACAAATTTTATGTCACTAATACATAAAACTGATAACTGCTTACCTGCTTACGTTGATGTGGGTGTAGGAGGATCGAAATCCTACCTAATTGGCCCTTACACACTGTTGGCTCGGAGGCCACACTGTGGGACTGTTAGGATTTCCACATTTTGGAAACAACTTGATCAATGGCTGTGATCAATTAGCTTAGTTGGGATATCCTTTTAATCAAGTAGGAGTCATTGGAACACTTAATTTTATTTTGTTTAAGATACATTCTTAATCTCAACCAATTGTTTTTGTAATATATTTGACTCCAGTTCTATAATTTTATTTTCTATTTTGTCTATTGTGGTTTTAGAAATATTTTTATTTTTGGCTTTCATAATCAATCAAGTTTTCTTTGCTTTTGGCATTATGTAATTACACACAGTTTCCAGGTATGGGTTTTGCTTATCTTGATTGGGAACTGGTGTCTTTCTTCAGTCTAAGAACTTTCGTTTTTCTTTCAATAATGAAAATTCTTAGAAAATATCTCTTCAAATAACAACTCCCTCTGCAAAAATATTTTTTTTTTATGAAAATCTATTCAAATTAGGTTGGATTATCTATTACCTTCCAAGTTTCTTTTTTCTTTTTTAACCTTTTAAAAACAAGTTGTTTTCTTTTTTTCAAAATTTTACTGTGCTTTAGGTTAAAATTTATAGCACCAATTAGTTTTCCATTCAACAATTTATACACAAATTGTGTTGTAATCTTGCTTGCAGTCTCCACAGTGTGACAGCACTTTCCCCCTTTCCACCCTGGGTTCCCCATCCATTTGTCCAGTTTTCTTGTCCTTTCCTGCCTTCTCCTCTCGCTTTTGAGCAGGAGTCGTCCATTTGGTCTCCTATATTTGATTGAATTACAAAGCACAGTCCTCATGTGTGGTACCGTTTGTTTTATAGGCCTCTCTAATCTTTGTCTGAGAAGTGGGCTTTGGGACTAGCTTCACTTAGGGTGTCCTGGGGTCATAGTCTTGGGAGTTCCTCCAGTTTCTGTCAGACCAGTAAGTCTGGTCTTTGTGAATTTGAAGTTTTTTCTACATTTTTCTCGCACTCTGTCCAGGACTCTCTATTGTGATCCCTGTCAGTGAGGTCGGTGGTGGTAGCCAGGCACCATGTAGTTCTTCTGGGCTCAGGCTGGTGAATGCTGTGATTCATGTGGTCCTTCAATCCTTCAGACTAATATTTTTCTTGTGTATTTGGTTTTCTTCATTCTCCTTTATTCTGGACAGGATGGAACCAATAAATGTAACCTAGGCGGCCAATCACAAGATTTTAACTCCCCAGATGCTACTCTACACTCTACCAAGGTAGGATATAGAACATTTTCTTTATGAACTATGTTATGTCAACTGACCTAGATGTCTCCCAAGATCATGGTCCCCGGCCCTCAGACCCAGCAACTTGGTCCCTCAAGGTGTTTGGATGTTTCTAGAAAGCATCTATTACAATGTCTTGCTCAAGTTGTGCTGACCTTCCCTATATTGTGTGCTGTCTTTCCCTTCACCAAAGTTGACACTTGAATAGACAAGTGATTTCCCCTTCCCACCCTCCCCTCCCTCATAACTATTACAGATTGGTTTGTGTGTGTGTGTAAAACTTTTCTCAAGTTTTTATAACAGTGGTCTCATACAATATTTGTCCTTTTATGATTGACTTCTTTCACTCAGCATAATGTCCTCCACATTCATCCACATTGAGATGTTTCACAGATTCATCATTGTTCTTTATCATCCCATAGTATTTCACTATGTGTGTGGACCATTATTTGTTTATCCATTTATCTGTTGATGGTACTTACGTTGTTTCCATCTTTTTGCTATTGTGAATAATGCTGCAGTGAACATGGGTGTGCATATGTCTATTCATGTGACAGCTCTTATTTCTCCAGGATATATTCCTAGTAGTGGGACTGCTAGGTCGTATGGTATTTCTTGATTTTTAAGGAGGTGCCATAACATTTTCCACAGTGTTTGTACCATTTTCCATTCCCAGCAGCAGTGTACAGGAGTTCCAATCTTCCCACATCTCTCCAACATTTATCATTATCTGTTTCTCTGATTCCTGGTTGCATAGTGGTTAGATGCTATGGCTGCTAACCAAAAGGTCGGCAGTTCGAATTCGTCAGGTGCTCCTTGGAAACTCTACAGGGCAGTTCTACTCTGTCCTATAGGGTTGCTATGAGTTGGAATCCACTTGACAGCAACGGGTTTGGTTTTGGTTTGGTTTTTCGATTAGTGCCACTATTGTTCAAGTGAGACAGTATCTCATTGTGGTTTTGATTTTCATTTCTCTAATGGCTAATGATCCCAAGCATTTCTTCATGTGTCTGTTATCTGGCCTGAATGTCTTTGGTGAAGTGTCTGTTCATATCCTTTGCCCAATTTTTAATTTTAATTTTAATTGTTGAGGTGTTGAAGTATTTTGTAGATTTTAGAGATTAGACCCTTGTCAGATATGCCATAGCCAAAAATTTTTTTCTAGTCTGTAGGTTCTCTTTTTACTCTTTGTTTAACTTTTAGGAGCTCTGGCTTTCTAGTTTATCTTCCGGTGCATTGTTAGTTATGGTTTGTATTCAATTTATGCCATCTATTAGGGCCACTAGCATTGTGCTTGTTTTTTCTTCCACGACTTTAACAGCTTTAGGTTTTATATTTAGGTCTTTGAACTATTTTGAGTTAGTTTTTGTGTATGGTGTGAGGTATGGGTCCTATTTCATTTTTTCACAGATGGACATCTAGTTATGCCAGCACCATTTGTTAAAGAGCCTCTTTTCCCCATTTAATGGACTTTGGCCCTTTGTCAAATATCAGTTGCCCACAGGTGCACAGATTTACATCTGGGATCTCAACTCTCTGCCATTGGTCTATGTGTCTGTCATCGTACCAGTACCACTCTGTTTTGGCTACTGTCACTGTATAGCAGGTTCTAAAATCAGGTAGCGTGAAGCCTCCCACTTTGTTCTTTTTCTTCAATAACGCTTTACTTATCTGGGGCCTCTTCCCTTTCCATATAAGCTTGGTGATTTGTTTCCCCATCTCCTTAAAGAATGCTATTGGAATTTGGATCGAGATTGCATTGTATCTGTAGATCGGTTTGGGTAGTATTGGCATTGTCATAAAGTTGAGTTTTCCTGTCCATGAGCATTGTATGCTTTTCCACTCACATAGGTCTCTTGGTTTCTTGCAGTAGTGTTCTGTAGTTTTCTTTGTATAGGTCTTTTACATGCTTGGTTAGATTTATCCCTAAGTACTTTATCTTCTTAGGGGCTATCGTAAATGGCATTGACTTGGTGATTTCCTTTTCGAAGTTCTCTTTGTTAGTGTAGAGGAATCCAACTGATTTTTGTATGTTCATCTTGTATCCTGCTACTTTGCTGAAATCCTCTATTAGTTCAGTAGCTTCCTTGTGGATTCTTTGGGGTTTTCTGTGTATAAGATCACATAATCTGTGACTAGAGATAGTTTTACCTCTTCCTTACCAATTTGGATGCCCTTTATTTTTCTTGCCTTATCATTCTATCTAGGACTTCCAGCACGATGCTGATTAAGAGTGGTGACAAAGGGCATCCTTGTCTGGTTCCTGTTCTTAAGAGGAATCCTTTCAGTCTCTCCCCATTGAGAATGATGTTGGCTGCTGGTTTTGTATAAGTGCGCTTTATTATCTTGAGGAATTTCCCTTCTATTCCTATTTTGCTGAGAGTTTTTATCAGGAATGGGTGTTGGACTGTGTCAAACGCCTTTTCTTCATCGATTGAGATAAATAAAACAAAGAGAATCACATAATTATGTGGTGGATTATGTTCATTAATTTTTCTAATGTTGAACCATCCTTGCATACCTGGTATGAATCCCACTTGGTCATGATGTATTTGTTTTGATACATTGTTAAATTCTATTGGCTAGAATTTTGTTGAGAATTTTTGCATCTCTATTAATGAGGGATACTGGACTATAATTTTCTTGTGTGTGTGTGTGTGTGTGTGTGTGTGTGTGTGTGTGTCTTTGCCTGACTTTGGTATCAGGATTATGCTGGCTTCATAGAGTGAATTCTGGAGTACTCTTTCCTTTCCTTTACTATGCTCTGAAATAGATTTAGCAGTAGTGGTGTGAGCTCTTCTTTGAATGTATGGTAGAATTCTCCAGGGAACCTGTCCGGGCCAGGGCTTTTTTTGTTGTTGGTAGTTTTTTAATTACCTCTTTGTTCTTTTTTTATGGCTCTATTTAGTTTTTCTACCTCAGTTTGTATTAGTTTAGATAGGTAATGTGTTTCTAGAAATTTATTCATTTCCTCTATGTTTTCAAATTACTGAAGTACAATTGTTTGTGGTATTCTTTTATGATCTTTTTTAATTCAGTTGATTCTGTTGTGATAGCACCCATCTCATTTCTTACTCAGTTATCTGCTTCCTTTCCTGTTTTTCTTTGGTCAGTTTGGCCACTGGTATGTTGATTTTGTTGATCCTTTCAAAGAACCAACTTCTGGTCTTGTTGACTCTATTGTTTTTATTTTCTCTACTTCTTTTCTTTCTGCCCTAATTTTTATTATTTTCTTTCTTCTGGTGACTGCTTCTTTTGCTGCTTTCGATTTGTGCAAGTTGTAGGGTTAATGTTTTGATTTTGGTTCTTTCTTCTTTTTTGATGTATGCATTTATTTGTGTTACTCTGGTCACTAATCTGGCTGCACTGACGCTCTCACCTTCTGTTTGCAGGTGGGCAGAGCAGTGACTAGTCGTGTGAGCCCAGGTCCATTTACTGTTCTTGCAGTGTTGCTGAAGATGTATGTGGAGATCTTGGTGAGGTGACATATCTATCCTGCTGGTCGTCTGGCTGTCAGTGCAGGGGGGGTGTTCTCCCTGGTCACTGGGTTGGGTGTTGTGTGTGTTCTCTGGCACTCGCTGGCTGGTTGGGGTGAAGATGCCTGGGTCATCAGTCAGCAGGTGGGTGGTGTGGAGACTCTCAACAATAGTCCTGGGAGGACAAGGCTGCATGGAGGTGTTTGGAGCAGGCACAAGCTTCCAGCTGCAGGGAGGAGGGTGAAGCATAAGTGAAGAAGGGGGATGCCACCTGCCCATGGGTGCCTGGTTGGAGGGAACACCCCTGTCTGCTAGACTGCATCCTGAGGGAGGTTGTGCAGCTGGTCCTCAGGCACATGGCGCTCTTAGCTGGAGGGAATGGGGGCACCACCAGTCCTTAGGCCCCTGGTATGGGTGGCTGGATGGAGTGGTGGTACTGCCAGCCCTCAGGCTCCCAGTGTGGGTGGTTGAGCTCCTGTCTTACGGGGCAGGATGGTGGTGAATGCCACAGGTCTGCAGCTTTGAGGGGCAGGGAGCCAGGATGGGTAAGGAGGATGGGAGTACTCCTCAGGCCCACAGACTCTGGCAGAAGTGGCTGGGTTGTGTGTGTGGTGAGTGGGGTCAGTGAAGTTAACTTTCACAGGGCACGAAGCACTTCTGTCTGATTCTGGCTGTGAGTACAAAGTTGCTCCTGATTGTCTGCACCAGGTGGAGTACGTTTCAACTAGGAATGCTGCTTGCTTTGCTCAGTATAGCTACACTGTGCAGGCTTGGCCAGCATGGTGCAGGCACAGGTAACAAGATGGGGCAGAAGGTGCTGCATGTCTGTGGACTCCCTGCACCAGTGGCTGGGCAAAGGGGAGGGCACCTCAGACTGGGCTGAAAGCTACTGGCTTAGAGGGTGGGGCAATGTCAAATGCCACAGGCCTGCAGTTGTGAGGAAAGGGGAAAGGGGATGGAACTCCGGTGTAGGGAAGGGGAGAAAGGAGGGGCTGATGTGTGCATGGCATATGGGGTGCCTACACTTGACCTTCACAGGGCTAGAAGCCCTCGTCAGGCCCCTGACTTGTGTGCAATCGCTCCCACTTAGCTGCTACAGGTAAAGTGGACTTCACCTGGGAATGCTGCCAGACTTGTCCCAATATGGCTGCACTGTGCCAGCTCGGCCAGCAAGGAGCTGGCATGGGTGACTGGAGGGGGTGGAAGGCACTGTAAAACCACGGCTGGGCAAAGGAGTAGGTGCCTCTGGACCATGGCTGTGGGCTCTGGTTAAGGGGGCGTGGTGGTGTTGAATGCTGTCCGACTGGGGTCTTGAGCAGGGAGAGGTGATGGGTGAGGAGGCTGGAGTGCTCCTCAGGCCCATGGGCCTCTGGCAGGGGGTGCTAGCGTATGTATGGTAGGTTGGGTATGTGCACTTAACTTTTGCAGGGCTGAAGGCACTCCTGGCTGACTCTGGAGGTGCATGCAGAGTTGTTCCTGCTTAGCTATACCAGGTAGGGTGGGTTGTGGCTGGGAATGCTGCTTGTTTGTCTCAGTATGTCCAAACTGTGCAGAGTTGGCTAGCAGGATGCCAGTGATTCGTAATTCTCAGTTTCCACCTTTTTAATTGTCTCTCCTTCCACCTGTTGCTCACTCTGATTCTTCAGCCTTGTCTTGATGCTTAGGGTTCCTAAATTGTCATATATATCCAATTCACTTGTTTTTTCAGGTCGTTGTTGTAGGAGGGACGACACAAAGCATCCGACTACTCCGCCATCTTAGACTTCCTCTAACCTTCCAAGTTTTTTAACTTCTCTTTAATGTTTTCATTTCTTTATCTCTTTGTGCTATATTCTCCTAATTTCAATCTTCTAGTTCACTAATTAGGTCTTTATCTATATTTAACTCTGTCTACTGATTTTTTTAAATTCTAATGATTATATTGTTATGTCCAGAAACTCAATATGTGTCTCTTTAAAATTTGTCTATACTATTTTAATAGTATCCTATTCTTTGGGTTTCTCATTCTCCAAAATACTTCTTTTGACATTTTAAGCATACGTACTTTACAGTCATTTTCAGATTATTTTGCTATTCTCAGTTCTTACTGTGCTGCATTTATATATGTACAGATACGTTCTCATAATAGATTGTTTCCTCATATGGTCTGTAATTATTTTGTGAGTGTGATCCTGTTCAGCTTGTTTTTTGTGTGCATTTGTTTTTGTTTTTAAATTCTGTGAATTCCGAATACACTGAATTATAAAATGTTTAAAACCAAGTGGTTGACTTTGGTTTGGCTTCTGTTAAGGATCCCAGGAACTGCAGTGGCTCTTCCAGATTTTACGTTTATTTATTCTGTTATGTTCATTTCTAGTTTGGGGTTCTTGCACCACGTAGGTAGTGTAAATTAGGACTCTCTGCCTACATACTTTGCAACTTTTTTTTGTTTTCCTTACCCACAGCCAAGACAGAAAGAATGCTTTTGTAATTGTTTTCTTGCCTGGCATATTGGGTGTATTTTTTTTTTTTTTAGGATCACGAAGATAGGATGTTATTAAGGGCTCCACTCTTAAGCAGGGGAGTAAGTTCTAGTTCCCATGACTAATTTTTATCCAAAGCTGTATCCTTAGTATTTCTTCCTAGTCTAAACACCTCATAAATCCCAACTTTATCATCAGTCTTACCTACCATTCTGATTTTCTTTCTTTCTTTAGTTCAGGCATCTGTAGGATTTCTTTCTTTGATCTCACTTGGATGTGCATTTTAAATATTTGATTAAGCACTTTGTGTGTGTTTGTAGTTGACAAGATGACCCATTTAGTCACTTTATCATGAAGTCTAGTAATCTTTTTTTTTTTTTAAGAGTAGGAGGAATTTAGTTATGAGCAGGAATGACACAGGGTATGTAAGCGTGGATGATGAAAATCTATCACTATTTCTAGGTAAGGTAAACAAACCAAAACGTGCGTCTTGTTTTAAGTAGCGTATTTTTATGTTATATGATATAAAGATTCTTATACTTTCCTTGGATTGGAAATCTAAAGACCTTATGCTAATATTATGCACAAAGACCCAAAGCTGTTAGAAAGGGTATTTTATATTATTTCTCTGAAATTTGGAGAGCAGCTGGAGTATTGGTAGCATTATTAGCTTATTAGATAAAAATAAAATCCAATCAAATTTGTCTCTAATTTAATTATTTCCCATTCTCATCCTAATATATTCTCAACTGCTGTCATAAAATAGTTTGGAGCTTTAGAAGCCTCTCAGCAAAAAGACTCACTGCAAGGAAAAATCTTAACTTTCTTGAGCCTATGAACACATGCCTAGTTTGAAGGTCATTATTTCCTAATGAAATAATACGAAAGATGTGTCTAAGAGTAATAACTCATACTCTGTTGAAATAAAGCAAAAGAGATTTATTTTAAGGCCAAGAGACAGCTTGAATTGGGCAATGCTATATTCACAAAGTGAAACCAAGCAGTCCGAGGAATTGAAGGCAAAAAAGTTACTTTTGTATGGTGAAATTAGAGATTACAGTACAATTTTCTGACTGGTGCTTACAGATTTAGAGAAGTGGGAGGTGGGATAACTCAAAGCAAGAAAATGAACGGGTTGGTCAAAAGCATATATACGGGTTATTTGGAGTGGTTCCTTGTTACAAGGAACAAATATCTTATGCTCAAACATAGAGTGTCTTACATGTGATTGGAAACCCTTGTAGCATAGTGGTTAAGAGCTACAGCTGCTAACCAAAAGGTTGGCAGTTCAAATCCACCAGGCGCTCCTTAGAAACCCTATGGGGCAGTTCTACTCTGTCCTGTAGTTCTACTCTGTCCTATAGGGTCCCTATGAGTTGGAACTGACTGGATGGCAATGGGTTTGGTTTTTGGTTTTTACATGTGACTGGCTAACATTTAGGTTAAACAAGTTGGAGACTTTCCACTGCTAAGTTTTCTAGAACAAAGCTCATTAGGTATTTTACGAGTGCAGCCTACAATAAGCAGTAAACAACTTGATGGAGTCCAGCCTGTATTTCAGGCAGAAGCCTCTTCTGTCCCCTCCCCCAAAAGAAAAACCAATCCCACCGCCATGGAGTCAATTCCAACTCATAGAGACCCTACAGGACAGAGCAGAACTGCCCCATAGGATTTTCAATGAGCAGCTGGTGGATTAGAACTGCCGACTTTTTGGTTAGCAGCCGGGCTCTTAACCATTGCACCACCAGGGCTCCTTTTCACTCCCAGGCCCCTGAATATCAGATGGAGCCTGATCTCAGAGTTAGGCCAGCCCCTTTACTGAATCAAGTGGCCTCAGTTTTGGAGCTCTCACACAGGTGTGACGAAGTGATAAGTTTGATTTTTAGCAACAACATAATACTATATACATTCCAAATGAATTTAGCTCACGTTCATTGGATAACTGATTTATTTAGTCTCTTGCCCCTACTTACTAATGCACAACTGCAGCTACAGCCATACCCACGCCTCCCCCACTCTGTTACCACTTTCTTTTTAGTATTGCTGGAAGCATTTGTAAAGTGTCAAACACTTACTATGAGGGGCCTATAGGCTCACTCTCTTATAGTCCATTGCTCCACTCCCCTAAGTAATTAACCTTCCGTCTTTTATTTCTTGCATTCCTAAGTAATGACTCCTACATGTACACTCTCTTTCATTTCATTACCCTCTTTCTCCCAAATCACCATCTCAACCTAGCAGATGTGCTTTGACTGCCCTTCACTATGCACTGCTGCCACTTCCCCAGCCACAGAGTCTGCTTGGTACTGACAGTTTCTGCTGCCACTGAGGCACTAGATACCCTGAGTTGTCTACAAATCTGTTGTGAAATGGGGAAAATGTTTTTTGTTCCTTTTCTTTTCGTATTGCACTAAAAAATGTAATGACAGAACTTCTTGTTCTCCAATATCTTACAGCAGTTTAAGGAAACCAATATTTTCCAATCTTTAGTTAGAATTCTTTCTACATTTATATGACTCAGACACTTGTTAAGTGGGGGGACTGAGTCAAAAGAAATCAAATATCCTCAGTCCCTCTTCCAAGGAGACTCCTATCAGTTCTACCCCCACTGCTTTAGCATCCATGGAAGTGACCACAACATAGACTCAAAAGGGGACCTCTTTCTTTAACCAAAATAATAATAATAATAATAACCTCAGTAAGGTGTAGAGCGAAATTAGTGGCTTGCTTCTATTGAATAGAATGTGAAAAGGAATAAAAAGTTACTTTCCAGAAGAAACCAGGCAAATATCACCTTAACCAAGAGATCAAGGTTAACATCACTGGTAATAAGTTAGGTTGCTATCAGATTCCTTAATATGAAGTAATGAAGAGTACTTCACACCTATTACTTCATTACTACTTCTACTACCCTTCATTACTTCATACAAATGTAGGAAGAATTCTAAGTGAAAATTGGAAAATACTGGTTTCCTAAAACTGCTGTAAGACAAGGAAGAGCACTTCACATCTAGGGAGCCTTGGTGGTGTAGTGGTTAAGAGCTCAGGCTGTTAATCAAAAAGGTCAGCAGTTCAAATCCACCAGCTGTTCCTTGGAAATCCTGTGGGGCAGTTCTACTCTGTCCTATAAGGTCGCTATGAGTCAGAATCGACTTCCTGCAACAGGTTTGGGTTTTTTTCTTTTTGCTTTTTTTCCACATCTGTAGTATTCTTCCCAAAAAGCCAGAAGCCTGGTCTAATAATAAAAAAATTTCAGACAGACCTAAATTGAGGATCATTCTACAAAATACCTGACCACTACTCTTAAAAATGTCAAAATCATGAAAAACAAGAAAGACTGAAAAACTGTCACAAACTAGAGAGGCTGAGGAGATACGGTGACTAAAAGCAATGTGGTATCCTCGGCAGGATCCTGGAACAGACAAGGAGCATTAATGGAAAAACTAGCGATACCTAAATAAATCTCTAATTTTGTTATTAGCAGTGTACTAACGGTAATTTCTTAGTTTCAATAAATGTACCATGGTTTTGCATGATGTTAAAATTCATGGAAGCTGGATGAAGGGTTTATCTATTTATCTTCACAAGTCATCTGTATATCTAAAACTATTTCAAAATAAACAAGTTTTCTTTAAAATAATAATTAAGCTTCTTCTATAATCCAAAAATCTCATGGAGTTTATCCATTACCACACTCCGCTTAACCTCATTTCAAAAACTAGACACCGCATCTCCAGAGAAGGGATGATGCATTCTGAACCCCAGGAGAAACTCTTCTGTTATGAAGGGTTTCCCCTGAATGGAACAACCCTTAATTAAGCCAACTGTTGGAAACACCCCTGCATAGTGTCTCAACCAGAACTTGAACTTAAGGAACTAATGACATATCTGGGTAGAGAAATTTTCTGATGAGACAAGCATAAATAACTTGAGTTTTAACTTTTCAGGCCTTTTAGATTCTAAATCACCAGAGGCTGGCTGTCCTGAATTATCTAATTCTAGATTTGAAACTGTCATTCCTTTTCTAAAACAGAATAGCTTACTGGTGAATATTAAATTCAAAATATAAGAAAGAGCTTTCTCAAAGGACAGAAACAGTGATAAATTCTTGCAACATATCCTGTAGCCCATTGTGATATCAACAAAAGAGGCTGTCAAGCTGGCATATAAAAGCCGACACCACCAGCAAATATCAACAGAACTGATTTTCAGCTTGTCCCATCCTGGCTGTTAAAGTAGAAGTGTGATGATATAGCATTTTCTGCCTTCTGTTCCTTCTAAGAGTTGGAGAATCGTCAAAGAAATAGGTGTGTATGTATCTAGGTATTTCATTACACTTCCCTGGAATAAAATGGGCTCTGGTTTTTAGCTCTAGAGTTCTACTTCCTGGAACGATAAATGTCATATCCCTTTGACTTTATTTTCCTTTAAAATTCAGTGTTTGGTTTCTTCGCCAAATTGCACAAGCAGATTAATGTAACAATTGTCTGTATTGGTAACTGAATGACTCTGATGGTAAACCACAAAGACCTATTGATTTCTCAACCTTTCTAAATAAATACCTCCTCTCACCAATCTCAGGTAAATAGCCTTCTGCCCTAGACACTTAATAACAAAGCAGTCTCTTAGCCAAGAAGCAAGAAATACCAGGTGTGTAGTCACTGGTCCCAGACAGGCCTTGTTAAAAAAAGATTCCTTTGTTATTCTTGTATTCCCTACTTTTTTTGTATTATATAATCCTTACACTCTTTATCCTCTCCTATTATGCCCATCAGTATATCCTTTTCTGCCCTGTTTCCACCTCTCCAGTTAGAGCTGGCTCATTCAGGCAAAAGGTGGAACTAATTTTTTTATACCAAGTTGTAAATATATCTAATAAGTAGAATGACTATGTAATTTATCATCTAAATGAGGGCCCTTTGGAGATTAAGTGGGGCATGAACCAGCCAGGAGCTAGAATAAGAGGCAGAAAGTGAAAACATCCAGGAGAATGGTACACATGGTCAGTCAACTAATAAAGTTTAATGTGATGTTTTCCTCTAAGGAAAAGTAAGCTTTAGTAAAGCAAAGGCATAAATAAAAAATAATAATTTTTAATTGTTGAATTTCAAATACCAAACAGTATGCATGGGATTTGACAGCTAAAGGAGGTCTTCCTTGAGCTTCTAAAATAATGTGTCTATTTTCCATCTCCAGACCTCTACTTAAGAAATGTCAGTGATATAGTTAGTTACTGGTATAATAGAAGGCACTTGCATATCTATAACACTTTAACATTTTAAAACAGCTTAACAGCTGTCACCTTACTTGAACTACATACAAATTTATTGTGTTTGTGCAGGTTAACATTGCTCCATTTGTAGATGAGGACAATGAGTTCTAAGTCAAGCCTAGGTTGTCATTTATTTCTCCTTTCAGTCATTCAAAAAAGGTGTACTGAGTACTTCCACTCTCCTACCCTCCAGATCCTGGGCTGGTTATTAAGATGAGGATGATACAGTCCCTTCTTTTAAGCTCATATTGTCTTTCTGGATACAAAAAGCAAGTCATGACTTACTTTTCATATCCAGTATGGTCTGTATTAAAGCACAGCAACCTACTTACATTCTAACTCTACTTATGATAGCTGCCCATATTTTTCAATGGCTTCATCTAAAATTTTTGGAACTTCTGACACAGCTAGGTTTTTGTTAACTCTTTTGTTGTTCCCTGAGGTATCGGGCAAGAGATCCTTTCTATGCACCAGAAAAATAAAGAAGGCAAGTTTCTGAATGAGCTCTTCTCTAGAGAAAGTATTATAGCAATGATTAGAGACTAGTGGCCTGGTGAACTAGCTAGCGAGGTGATGTCTCTGGACTAGGATTCGCCAGGAAGGAATAAAGGCACAAGCTGAATATAACCTGCAAGCTGTGAAGCACTGAGAGCCAGTACAAGGTAAGCTGAATTAGATCATAAGTAACAACAGGTGGCTCAGGAGTGAGCAAGAGTATTTTCAAGATAATTGCAGAAAAGGCCTTTTATTTTTAATTGATGTTAAATGGAGCAGCTTCATTTAAAGACTTGCCCAACTCCTTTAGAGCAATGAACAGCAGGGAAGTTTTCAGAATACTCTCAGTCTTTCGTACTTAAAATAGGATCCCTGACCTAGCATCATCAGCATCACCAGGGAGCTTGTTAGAAATGCAGAATCTCAGGCTCCATCCCAGACCTATGAATGAGAAACTACAATTCAACAAGAGCCTAAGGAGCCCTGGTGTTGCAACAGTTAAGTGGCCTGGCTGCTAACCAGGAGGGTTGAGGTTCAAACCCACCCAGCAACTCCATGGGAGAAAGACATGATGATCTGCTCTCATAAAGATTACAGCCTAGAAAACCCTGTGGGGAAGTTCTGTTTTGTCACATGGGGTCACCATGAGTCGAAAATTGACTCGATGCACCTTCACAGCACCTAACAACAACCACCAGATGATTCCTATACACATAAAACTTTGAGAAGCACAGCTGTGACAGGAAGGAGCCCTGGTGGCACAGTGCTGAAAGCGCTTGGCTGCTAACCTGGTGGTGCAGCGGTTGAAGTGCTGGGCTGCTAAACGAAAGGTTGGCAGTTCAAATCCACCAGTCACTCCACTCCACAGGAGAAAGATGTGACAGTCTGCTTCTGTAAAGATTTACAGCCTCAGAAACACTACGGGGCAGTTCTAGCCTGCCCTATGGCGTCACTATGAGTCAGAATCAACTTGAAGGGAACTGGTTTGGGGGCTGTGATAGGACCATTTATACAGTGTATCCTCAGACTACATTTTGAAAGTTTCAAACTTTCATAGCAGCCTTGCAGTAGATCCAGTCTACATCTACGTAACACTGTAATCTGAACAGAAAGATGCTTGAACTTCCAGACAAACTATTCCTATGGCTTACTCTCTAAGCACAATGGGTAACGGCCAGCATCCTATTTTGATGAGTGCCAAGTATGCCTGACCTCCATTTTACCTAATATAGATTGCAGCTCCTCTTTCAAAGCCTCACTCCCAGCGGGGGGCAGCCAATGAGCTTATTTGTGGCTCTAATCTGAGAGAGATTCCAGCTGTTTTCCTCATGTTCTTGTGGATTCATGATAGACAACATATGAGCTAGGCCATGCCTAGACAATACTACACTGAGACTTTTAAGTGGTGGCAGGAAGGACCACTTTGTTTCAGCTTTTTTGTTTGAGTGAAAAGACCACACTTTGGGGAACGTGACAGGTACTAGTATTTAGGAAAATTGCTCCATGGAAAGGGGTTTAAGGTTGATGGCTTCTGAGGAACCTAAAATTTTATGATTCCCTGAAAGCAGCAGAGTGAAAAGGGGAAGATTATGAAATTGCACAGTATGAGACTTAATTCTCTACTTTTGTCTTTATGAGCGACATGACTGTAAGCAAGTTATTTAATATCGCCAAGCTTCATTTTTCTCATCTGTAAGATGTAGGTAATTATACTTACCTTGAAGGACAGAGGAAAGATGTAACAAGATGATGTATATAAAGCACCTGGCATACTGCCTAGCCCCTGTTTAGACCTTTATAAATATTAGATCTCTTCATTATTGTCATCCTATTCCTCTAAACTGATAAAAACGTCAAGGAAAAGTCATTTCAGCTGTTTATTTTCTTATTATATCATCTTGGAAGGCACAAACATCCAGGGAAAAGAAATTGCATAAATGGAATGAGTATTACATTTTAAACATGATGATATCATATATTCAAACAACAGCATTAGAATCTTATTAAGCTGGGAGCCCATTATAGCACTATCCTTAAGTTTTGTGCTATGAAAACATCTAATATGTTATCTTATGAGGTCTCAAAACAGCCCCAGAAACATCTGCGAAGTACACACCATTTGTCTGCAATCCACCATCTACTCTGAGTCTTCTTCTTCCACGTGGGTCCCACAGGCAGTGATCCTCTCTCCAGCAGCACTCCCGTCCCCTGCACCCTGTCATATATGCTCATCATATTCCGAGTTTTATTTCTCATTAATTTTTCCCTATCAAAATTACTTATTCTGTGCCCTATTATGCAACACTGCTTCCAGTTATAAAGATAATAACTAATAAAACAAAGTAATTCCTATTAATGGTAATTAATGAGAATGTGTATACATTTTAGCAGAGATTTCTGGGGGCAGTACTTCAACTCCCAAAGGATGGCCTGAATGTTGTCCATATTAGGTATAGTGGCAAGAGGATGAGAGAGCGAGTGAGCAAGCATCGAGGAAGAGGACTAGTAGGAAGCTTCAAGATTTCCTTTGATCACACAATATTTGTGTGGGTTGCCTATCCCAAAACCTACTGCTGTTGCTTTAATTCCAACTCATAGCAATCCCCTAGCAGAGCAGAACTGCCCCACAGGGTTTCCAATATTGTAAATCTTTATGGAAGCACTGCCACATCCTTCTCCCTTGGAGCAGCTGGTGGGTTTGAACTGCTGACCTTTTGTTTAGCAGCCGAGCACTTTAACCACTGCACCACCAGGGCCCACTACAGGGTGTCCAAATGACCCAATATTTAAATGCTTTTGGAATTGAAATTTTTTTTAAGGAAAATTCTTCATAGTACTCATAGGTATGTATTCTTGTCTAGCATTTTTCTTCATGAAAATATTAATCTTGATGATAAAATAAACCAAATCAAAAGGTTTAGTTTTTTTTTATTGTACTTTAGATGAAGGTTTACAGAACAAACTAGCTTCTCATTAAACAGTTAGTATACATATTGTTTTATGACATTGGTTAAAAACCTCATGGCATGTCAATATTCTCCCTTCTCGAGCTTGAGTTCCCCATTACCAGCTTTCCTGTCCCCTCTCCTGCCTTCTAGTCCTTGCCCCTGGGCTGGTGTGCCCCTTTAGTCTCATTTTGTCCTACGGGCCTGTCTAATCTTCAGCTAAGAGGTGAACTTCAGGAGTAACTTCGTTACTGAGCTAAAACAGTGTCCGGGGGCAGGTTGAGATTTTTTTAAGTGATATTAGTGTAAATGCTACAACAGAGCTATTGATTAGATTACACCTATGAGTTAGGGAGGAACTGACCCTTAGAGGGACTCTCAAACCATTTCTGCCAAAACCAAATAGATGAAATACCTTTTTTTTCTTATCCAATACACCAAAGGACTGTTATGAAGCCAGGATGCAGCGGTGATCTAGGTCTAACTTCATAAAGAAGAGTATTAAATTCCCTTAATTGACCTATTGTTTTATTTTACTTTTTTGATCAAGGGAGAGAATGGTCTCCTAGAACTCCACAGAGAGCTGTTAGTGCCCTCGGTTTTATGGAACTGCTTTGGAATGAGAAGTCTCTATCACTATTTATGGAATCTGGACCAAACCAATAATATAGAGAGGCAGCCACAATAATAACTGAATCCTGATTATGTGAAAACTTGGGGGCTTGAGTTAATAATGTCCTCTTAGCAAGGCCCTTAAATCTTCTTTAAGAGATGTTCTTGTTGAAACCACTACAAGGATAAATTTATCATCTATATCTGTATAGTCCAGAATCTGTTGTCTAAATGAGTGATTCAAGTTCACCTAAGCCATCGTTCTTCCTATGTCATTTACCAATATACTGTATACCAACTCACTCATTACTTACAGAGACGTTAATACACCACTGGCTGAATCTGATAAAAATTTTGCCTGAATATTTCAGGAACCAAACCCTTGTGGTTGAACAATTGATATTTGGTTTCCCCAGAATTGTCAAGATCATTTATCTACATAGAATGAATTTACTAAAGTTAACTTTCTAGTTGCCGTGACTTTTCATCAGAATTCCCTCTAATGGAAATAGACTTTTAATTGAAAATTCAGGCACATATTTTACTATTCATACTGAAAAAATTATTTTAGGTAGAAAACTGAAAGATAATCTTTTCCCAGAACACACAGAAATTATATCAGTTGCCTGCTTCTTAATGACTGTTATTAAGTAGACACAGAAGAAAAAATAAAATAAACCTGTTACAAGCTTTAAGTATTCGGCCAGAGGTCTTAGACTGTAAGCTAAAAGTAATCAAAAAGAAAATACAGTATATTTGATGTGCAATAATTTAGGCAGGTTCATGTTGAAGAATAACTAAATATGGCAAAACTTCTGATTTTCTTACTTCCTCCACCACAAACTCTTATTCCAATTATAATTTGAGTTAGAGTCATTAAAAAATATTGGGCAGGTTGAGCATTGTGTTCTTCTAAAGAACCATCTAAATAAGATCAAACTGACAACAGCAACTCAAAACTTTAGATGAGAAGCTTAGAGGGCAGTGAGTTTGTTAATGGGGAAGGAACAAGTTGGAAAAGAAAGGTTAGAATGGTTGCATAACTTGAAGAACGCTATCAATGCCAATGAATTACACATGTAGAAATCGTGTTGGTGTATGTTTTGCTGTGCATATTTTCAACAAGAACAATAACAAAAAAACTACTTAAAAAAATATTCAGTAGGGGTGGGGCACTATGTAATCTCTAATCACCCCATGTGGATAGACTCTCAAATCCAAAAGAATGATCAAAAGGCCTTCATGCATATGGTTTCAATTGTAGCTTATCCACTCATTAAACATTTGCTGACCACTTTCTGGGAATTAAGATGAATTAGACACAGTCCCTTCCTTATAGGAGCTCACAGCCTGTTAGCAGAGGTAGACAGGTAATCGTGATAATAAGACAGTGAGACAGATGGTGGTAAAAGTTACAAAGTTCTCATAGGAAACGCAGAGGGTGAAGAATCTATGTAAAATGGTCACTTAGACCCTAAACAAGTAGGTATATCAAGAAAAAAAAAAAAATACCAGGACTGCAATTTGACCTAAGTTTCTTGGACAAAGGTATATGTTTCTTGCCGTTCAATAGACAGTGATAGTGTGGAGACATAAGATAAGTGAGTTTTAAGCAGGCAAGGTTAAATCTTGGCTTAGCCATCTACAGGCTATGTAAATTTGGTTAAACTCACTGCTTTCTGAACTTCAATCTTCCCATCTACAAAATCTATACAATAATACTAATCCAAAAGAGGCAGTAGTGATAAATAATGTGAAATAAAAATATAAGTATCTTGTACATGAAATTAATAATTTTAAATGGCAGCAATAATAATAAGGTTAGGCACTATTATGATTGTTATTATTGAGAATTTAAGATCTGCCAGGCACTCAGCTAAGCACTTTATATGCAAGATCTTTAGTCCAGGTAAACATTCTGTCCACCACCACCAGTCGATGCCCAGTCAATTCCAATCATGGTGACCTCATGTGTGTCAGAGTAGAACTCTTCATAGGTTTTTCAATGGCAGAGTTTTCAAAAGGTGATCTATAGGCCTTTCTTCCAAGGTGCTTATGGGCGAATTCAAACCTCCAACCTTTCAGTTAGCAGCTGAGCACATTAACTGTTTGTGCCAACCAGGGACTCCAAACACCCTTAAAACAAACAAACAAAAAAAGCCAAACCCATTGCCATTGAGTCAATTCCAACTTATAGTGACCCTATAGGACAGAATAGAACTGCCCCATGGGGTTTCCAAGGTGCACCTGGTGGATTCGGACTGTTGACCTTTTGTTTAGCAGCCAAACTCTTAACCACTATGCCACCAGGGTTCCAAACACCCTGTAAGAGGGTATTATTATTATTATTCCTGTTTTAGCAAGGCTTATAAAGGTTAATTTATTTGTCCAAAGTGAAACAGAATGATAATATTGGATAACACATATTGAGTGCTTATTAAATGCCTATTTTAACGGTTTGTTGTTGTTGTTAGGTGCTGTACAGTTGGTTCCTATTCATAGTGGCCCTATGTACAATAGAACAAAACACTACCCAGTCCTGCACCATCCTCACAACCCTTGCTATGTTTGAGCCAATTGTTGCAGCTACTGTGTCAATCCATCTCACTAAACAGAAGATTTCAAAGTGCAGCTCGAGAAGACAAAGCATCATAATGAAATGTGCAGACACCTGGAGTTAGAAAAACAAAAGGGAAGAACACACTCAGCATTTCTCAAGCTGAAAGAACAGAAGAAAAAAAATTCAAGCCTTGAGTTGCAATATTGAAGGATTCTATGGGCAAAATCCTCCATGCGTCTGCCAGTTTGATGTACTGTGGGGGCTTGTGCGTTGCCGTGATGCTGGAAGCTAAGCCACCAGTATTGAAATACCAGCTGGGTCACCTATGGTGGGCAGGTTTCAGCCGAGCTTCCAGACTAAGACAGACTAGGAAGAAGGATCTGGTGATCTACTTCTGAAAAGAATTAGCTAGTGAAAACCTTATGAATAGCAGCAGAACATGGTCTGATAAAGTGCTGAAAGATGAGCCCCTCAGGTTGGAAGGCACTCAAAATACAACTGGAGAAGAGCAGCCTCCTCAAAGTAGATTCGACCTTAACAACATGGATGGAGTCAAGATTTCAGGGCCTTCATTTGTTGACATGCCATGACTCAAAATGAGAAGAAACACTTGCAAACATCCATTAATAACTGAAACCAGAAATGTACCAAATATGAATCTAGGAAAATTGGAAATCGTTGAAAATGAAATGGAACGCATAAACATCGATATCTTAGGAATCAGTGAGCAGAAATGGACTGGTACTGGTCATTTTGAATTGGCCAATCATACAGTCTACTATGCAGGGAATGACAACTTGAAGAGGAATGGCAATGCATTCATCGTCAAAAAGAACGTTTCAAGATCTATCCCGAAGTACAACACTGTCAGTGATAGGACAATATCCACACACCTACAAGGAAGACCAGTTGATATGACTATTATTCAAGTTTATCCACCCACTACTAAGGCCAAAGGTGAAGAAATTGAACATTTTTACCAATTTCCGCAGTCTGAAATTGCAATCAGGATGCACTGATAATTACTGGTGATTGGAATGTGAAAGTTGGAAACAAAGAAGAAGGATCGGTAGTTGCAAAATATGGGCTTGGTGATAGAATGATGCTGGAGATCACATGATTGCCTTTTGCAAGACCAATGACTTCTTCACTGCAAATACCTTTATTCACCAACATAAACAGCTACTATACACATGGACCTTGCCAGATGGAATACAACAGGAATCAAATCGACTACATCTATGGAAGGAAATGATGGAAAAGCTCAATATCATCAGTCAGAACAAGGTCAGGGGCCAACTGCAGATCAGACCATCAATTACTTATATGCAAGTTCAAGTTGAAATTGAAGAAAATTAGAGTAAGTCCACAAGAATCAAAGTAGAACCCTGAGTATATCCCACCTAATTTAGAGGCCATCTCAAGAATAGATTCGAGGCATTGAACACTAATGACCGAAGACCAGATGAGTTGTGGAATGACATCAAGGACATCATACATGAAGAAAGCAAGAGGTCATTAAAAAGACAGGAGAGAAAGAAAAGACCTAAAGGGATGTCAGATGAGACTTTGAAATTTGCTCTTGAAGGTCGACGAGCTAAACCAAGAAGAAAAAATGATGAAGTAAAAGAGGTGAACAGAAGATTTCAAAGGGTGGCTCAAGAAGACAAAGTAAAGTATTATGATGACATATGCAAAGACCTAGAGATAAAAAACCAAAAGGGAAGAACACGCTCAGCATTTCTCAAGCTGAAATAACTGAAGCAAAAACATAAGCCTCGAGTTGCAATACTGAAGGATTCTACGGGGAAAATATTAAATGATGCAGGAAGCATGAAAAGAAGATGGAAAGAATACACAGAGTCATTATACCAAAAAGAATTGGTCGACGTTCAACCATACGATCAGGAACCGATGGTACTGAAGGAAGAAGTTCAAGCTGCACTGAAGTCACTGGCGAAAAACAAGGCTCCAGGAATTGAGGGAATACCAGTTGAGATGTTTCAACAAATGGATGCAGCGCTGCAAGCGCTCACTTGTCTATGCCAAGAAATTTGGAAGACAGCTACCTGGCCAACAGACTGGAAGAGATCCATATTCATGCCTATTCCCAAGAAAGGTGACCCAATCAAATGTGGAAATTATCAAACAATATTATTACTATCACACACAAGTAAAATTTTGCTGAAGATCATTCAAAAACGGCTGCAGCAGTATATTGACAGGGAACTGCCAGAAATTCAATCCAGATTTAGAAGAAGACGTGGAACCAGGGATATCACTGCTGATGTCAGATGGATTCTGGCTGAAAGCACAGAATACCAGAAAGATGTTTACCTGTACCTTATTGACTATGTTAAGGCATTTGACTCGGTGGGTCACAACAAATTATGCATAACACTGCAGAGAATGGGAATTCCAGAACACTTAATTGTGCTCATGAGAAATCTGTACATGGATTAAAAGGCAGTCATTCAAACAGAACAAGGGGATACTGCATGGTTTAAAGTTAGAAAAGGTATGCGTCAGGGTTGTATCCTTTCACCATACCTATTCAAATCTGTATGCTGAGTAAATAATACAAGAAGTTGGACTGTATGAAGAAGAATGGGGCATCAGGATTAGAGGAAGACTCATTAACAACCTGCGTTATGCCGATGACACAACTCTGCTTGCTGAATGTGAAGAAGACTTGAAGCACTTACTGATGAAAACTGAAAACCACAGCCTTCAGTATGGTTACATCTCAACATAAAGAAAACAAAAATCCTCACAACTGGACCAATAAGCAACATCATGATAAATGGAGAAAAGACTGAGGTTGTCAAGGATTTCATTTTACTTAGATCCACAATCAACAGCCATGGAAGCAGCAATCAAGAAATCAAAAGATGCACTGCACTGGGCAAACTGGCTGCAGAAGACCTCTTTAAAGTGTTGAAAAGCAAAGATGTCACCTTGAGGACTAAGGTGCAGCTGACCCAAGCCAAAGTGTTTTCAATCACCTCATATACATGTGAAAGCTGGACAGTTAATAAGGAAGATTGAAGAAGAACTGACACCTTTGAATTGTGATGTCGGTAAAGAATACTGAATATACCATGGACTGCCAAAATAACAAATAAATCTGTCTTGGAAGAAGTACAACCAGAATGCTCCTTAGAAGCAAGGATGGCAAGACTACGTCTCACATACTTGGGACATGTTATCAGGAGGGATCTGTCCCTGGAGAAGGATATCATGCTTGGTAAAGAAGAGAGTCAGCGAAAAAGAGGAAGACCCTCAACAAGATGGACCAACACAGTGGCTGCAACAATAGGCTCAAGCATAGCAACAACTGCAAGCATGGCACAGGACTGGGCAGTGTTTCGTTCTGTTGTACATAGGTTCGCTATGAGTCAGAGCTGGCTTGATGGCACCTAACAACAACAGTAACAGGCAAAATATTGTTATGATGCAGGAAGCATCAAAAGAAGATGGAAGGAATATACAGAGTCACTGCACCAAAAAGAACTGGGTTAATGTTCAGCCATTTCAGGAGGTAGCATATGATCAAGAACTGCTAGTACTGAAAGAAGAAGTTCAAGCTGCGACGAAGACACTGTTGAAAAACAAGACTCTGGGAATTGATGGAATACCATTTGATATGTTTCAACAACAACACTGGATACACACACTCATTTTTATTCCAAGAAATCTGAAAGACAGCTGCCTGGCCAACCAACTAGAAGAGATTCATATACATGCCTATTACAAAGAAAGGTGATCCAATAGAAGGCAAAAATTATCAAATAGTATCATTAATATCACATACAAGCAAAATTTTGTTGAAGAGCATTCAAAAACGGTTGCAGAAGCATATTAATAGAGAAATGCCAGAAATTCAAACAGGATTCAGAAGAGGACATGGAAGAAGGGATATCACTGCTGATGTCAGATGGATCTTGGCTGAAAGCAGAGAATACCAGAAAGATGTTTACCCATGTTTTACTGACTATGCAAAGGCACTCAACTGTGTGGATCATAACAAATTATGGATAACGTTGTGAAGAATGGGAATTCCAGAACACTTAATTGTGCTCATGAGGAACCTGTGCATAGATCAAGACGCACTCGTTCGAACAGAACAAGGAGATACTCCATGGTTTAAAGTCAAGAAAGCTGTATGTCAGGATTGTATCCTTTCACCATACTTATTCAGTCTGTATCCTGAGCAAATAATCTGAGAAGCTGCACTATATGAAGAAGAAAGGGGCATCAGGATTGGAGGGAGACTCATTAACAACCTGCGATACGCAGATAACACAACCTTGCTTGCTGAAAGTGAAAGGGACTTGAAGCACTTACTGATGAAGATGAAAGATCACAGCCTTCAGTATGGATTACACCTAAACATAAAGAAAACAGAAAGCCTCAACCAGACCAATAAACAACATCATGATAAATGGAGAAAAGATTGAAGTTATAAGTGATTTCACTTTACTTGGATCCATAATCAATGCCCGTGGAAGCAACAGTCGAGAAACCAAATGACATTTCACATTGTGCAAATCTGTTAAAGTGTTAAAAAGTGTAAAGTGTTAAAAAGCAAGATGTCACTTTGAGTACTAAGGTACCATGTAGTATTTTCAATCACCTCATATGCATGCAAAAGTTGGACAATAAATAAGGAAGACTGAAGAAGAACTGATGCTTTTGAATTATGGTGTTGGTGAAGAATACTGAATATACTATGGACTGCCAGAAGAACAAACAAATCTGTCTTGGGAGAAGTACAGCCAGAGTGCTCCTTAAAGGGGATAATGGTGACACTTCGTCTCATGTATTTTGGACATGTTATCAGGAGGTACCAGTCCCTGGAGAAGGACATCATGTTTGGTAAAGTAGAGGGTCAAAAAAAAAAAAAAAAAAGAGGAAGACCCTCAAGGAGATGGACTGACACAGTGGCTGCAACAATGGGCTCAAACATAGCAGCGGCTGTGAGGATGGTGCAGGACCAGGCAGTGTTTCTTTCTGTTGTTCACAGAGTCACTGTGAATTGAAACTGACTCTATGGCACCTAACAACAAACAATAGCACAGATAAGTTGTATACACATGGTAACACAGCTCGTATGCAGGGCATCTGGGATCTAAACTCTAGCAATCTCACACCAAAGTCCATACCCTTAACCTCTTTACATTAAAGAGTCTCATGACAGATGTGGAAACTGAAGTATCAAGTTGTTAAATCACAAATCCCAGATTATACAATCGTATAATGGTAGAGCCAGGATTCAAACTCAAGTTCGTCTGACTTCCCTCCTGGTTAACCTAAAAGAATTTTCATGATTCCTCCAATAGCCAGTTTCACTAAAAGCTTCATTTTACTTCGTTTCAACTTTCCTATAAATGAGGGTTGAGGAGACGTCAGCTTTGACACATGTATACAGGCTACTAAGTTAATTTTCATGGATGAAAGATGGCAAAGTTTTGCAAAGGAGCTCTGTAGTCACTTAAGCCATCAGTGTCATGTTGTATGGCATCTTCCAATTGCCTCATGGTAAACCATACATCATATCATTCTTTATCCTACCGATTTAAACACAAATTTTGTTTGTCGTGATGATGTTGAAAGCCGTTTAGTGCCTTCAATAGCTACCAGAAGAACCATTACAATAGATGCCTTAAATTATGAAGGGTTTCTCAGGAGGCTGAGTATTCACCCAGTTGAGTCAGTGACAGGGGAATTGGAGGCATCACTCTAAATTGATCATCAGTTACATAATGACTTAGGTCACAGCTTCCTCTTTAATGGCTCAAGGCACTCCTTTATAGTTTCTGATCTCATTCAAGGCCACACACATATGAAAACGTCACATACTATAAGGGCTGGGGTCGGAGGGAGGGCGGGGGAGGGGGAAGGGCCTCAGAATGCCAAGTTAAAGTTCTACATTTTAAAGTTATTCCCATCATGCTATATAATAAATATCTTATGTTTAAATATATTCCCTTGAATGCAATGAGTGTTGCTGATCATTACTAAATCAGCCACAACATTCTTCCGTGGAGGAATCTTAAAATGGTGCTTAAAATAAATACCACTGAGGTTAAACATTTTGACAAAGTACCATATTATATATCCTTAATAGTTTACTTTATAGCTCATCTAACATTTGGACATCTTAGCTTACACAGAGGTAGCTTTTAAATGAAAGTACTTAAAAACTATTTTAAAAAAAAATGAGCAAGGTGAAACAAATATCTTTGATTATTCTTTTATATCATGTCTTTCTTATCTTTCTGGATTCTAATTTAATAAATTAAGCATTTAATTTTAATAAAATCTAATGTAATTATTGCATATTAACTACGTGCTGGACATGTGCGAAGCACTATATATATATACACACACACACAAAACATTTCAAGTAATTCTTACAGTAATTACGTAAGGAAACATTATTATCTCAATTTTGCAAGTAAATAAAGAAGGAATGCGATCATAAAACTTATACATGGAGAAGCCATGGTTTGAACTCTGACCTATTTAATTCCATAGGATATGTACTTAATTTGCAATTGTTGACTGGACATTATATCCACCTACTTGCTTATCTATTAATTCATTAATATATTCCACAGCAATTAATTGAGAACCTGTTGTGTATTAGGCACTGTCTTAGTTTCCTAGGACTGTCATAACAAAATGCCACCAAGTGGGTGGCTTTGAAGAACAGAAATTAATTTTCTGCTGTGATGGTTGACTGGATCTATAGGTCACATGCCTGATCTCATTAGCAAATGGTTGTCTAGCCACATCCTTTGTGTCTTCTCCAGAGTATACTCTCTTAATTTTCACAATGTGGACAGGCGAAGAATTTTCCAAATCTTCAAGTTTGGCTTTTTTTTAGCTTAACATTTTATGCCTCAATTTATCTCATTCCTCCCACATTTTACTACAGCAGCAAGGAGAAACCAGGCTGTATCTTGGTGAAGATTTTGCTTCAAAATCTCTTCAGCTAAATATCCAATTTCATCACTTACAAGCTCTACTTTCCAGAAAACCAAACACACTGCCATAGAGTCGATTTTGCCTCATAGTGACCCCACAGGACAGGATAGAACTGCCCCATAGGGTTTCCAAGGCTGGAAATCTTTATGGAAGCAGAATGACACATCTTTCCCCTGTGGAGGAGGCTGATGGGTTTGAACTGCTGATCTTTCGATTAGCAGCTGAGTGCTTAACCACTGTGCCACCAGGGCTCTTCCCACAAAACACTGAAACATAATTGAGACAAGTTCTTTATCACTTTATAACAAGGATCACTTTTCCTCTGGTGTCCAATAACACTGTTTTTTTTTTTTTAAAGAGCTCACCAGAAGCACATTTAACATCCACATTTCCAGCAACATTTTCTTCAAGGAAGAAAACTTCAATAGAGGCTTTCTCTACAGGTCTCCTCATTTCTTTCTGAGTCTTTACCAGAATTACCTGTTAAATCCATAATTCCACCAACAGTCTCTTCAAGGCAATTTAAGCTTTTACTATCAAGTGCCTCAAAACTTTTTCAGTCTCCCATCACCCTATTTCAAAGTCATTTCTTCCTTTTTAAGTTTTTGTTAGAGCCACACCCCACTTCTGCTACCAAACTCTGTCTTCATTTCCTAAGGCTGTCACAACAAAATACCGCCAAGTAGATGGATTTAAAGAACAGAAATTTATTTTCTCACAGTTCTGAAGTGGAAGTCAAAATTTGGTGCATCAGCAGGGCTAATCTCTCTCTCCATAGGCTCTAGGTGAAGATCCTTCCTTGTCTATTTTACTTTCTGCTGGCATTGTACGTTTTCTGTCGTTCTTTGGCTTGTAGATAAATCTTTACATGTGTCTTCCCTCTTGAGTGTGGCTTTTTCTCTGTGTTTGCTCTCCCCTTTTTATAATCCCATTTAGATGGGATTAGGGATAGGACTTATCCTACTCTAGAATGGCCTTGTTTAACTTAAATGATAACCAAAGAAAAACCCTGTTTGCAAACAAGGTCACTTTCACAGGTACTGGATTATGACTTCAGCATATTTTTTTGGGGAGGACACAATTCAATCCATAACAGGCACCATGTTAGAAAATGACAGGAGGGAGATAAATAAACATGGCATCTGCCTTAAAGGACAACGTTAACTATAGAGGAGAGAGCCAAATAAAATGATGATTATTATATATTTGATGGCATGTCTCTGTGCTTAAATATTAACAATTATTTTCATCAATATGTTGAATGGAACACTCATTTTAAAATATGCACCAAAAGTTTGCAAAACTGCTCACTATACTGTCCTTTTGGATATTCATATTTCACATTTACCAATTACAAATTTTCAAAAACAAAACTATTTACATATTTTCCTAACTTACTTGTATTGAGGACTCTTATTTTTTAAATAAATGAAATAGAATATTAATAGTTTCCCATGGAATAATCTCAAAAATTTTTGCTAGCAACACCTATTGCTATGTAATAGAAAACACTGCATGTTTTGCCAATATATTGTTTTTAACCAAAATTCTTTATATCATTAGCCTGAAGGATATTATGCACATCCCAAATTTTAAACTTATAATTTCTGCAATTGCAGAGCTAAAATTTTTCATTTGAAATCAGAGCTTTGAACGGGTTCATTCCAGTTCTACCCGCTGCTGAGAATTTGCCTTTCCACATGTATACATAAGAATCACTTGGGGGTCTATAAGAATCACCTGGGGATCTTGTTAAAATGCAGATTCTGATTCAGTATATCTGGGGTGGAAAGGCAAATTCTCAGCAGCAGGTCGAACTGGAATGAACCTGTCTGAAGCCCTGTTTGAGAAATACTATTACTCTAGTCAGCTGACAATCTATAAAATGGATTCAGCTGTTTCTTGAGACTACACATAACTCTTTCCCTCTTCTACTCACTATCCAACTGACTGCTGTCACCAGGGCTGGAGGAGAGCCAACACAAACAAACAAGCTGAATTTTTACTGATTCAGAGGTAGAGGCCCCATGGAAGACAGCTAACAACAACTATTCTAAGCACTAAGAGGGCTTTTGTTTTCCTGAACAAATCATGACTGACATATACAGTAAGTGATGGTTAAAATGTTCTCGGGTGGATCAATGCATCTCTGGCTCAGGGAGGCAAAGAAGGCTTCAGGGAGAAGGTGATGTGACTTGAGTCAGGAAAGTTAAATCAACAGTAACCAGATGAAGAAATAAATTATGTTGTGGGCAGGAGCGAGGGGTGACAAAGGTGGCAGTGTTGGATACCAGGCAAAAAAGAACCTAGGAAATGGTGGAACCAGGGTCACATATTACTTTCCTGTCACTAAGCTTTGTTGTTGGGTGCCACTGAACACTGAATCAGTTCCAACTCATAGCGACCCTCACTAAGCTCTAGAATCCCATTTCTTTACCTGACACAGCTATGAGAACATTCACTACCAAACAAACACCTTTAAATAAACGTCAGTTTGCGTTTTGTTTTCTTAAAGTGGGTTTTGCGCTGTGCAGAGTAAAAGAGCACTACGGGCAGTCCTGGGGTTACAAATGTCCTACCCATGGACAACTCCTACTTGCCCTTTCATGTCATGTAAATTTGCCCTCACTTTGAAACAACTGAACCAACCCCTACTCAAAAATTCTTCACCATAATAGCCTTCATTTGGCTTTAAATCATGAAAAAGCCTTCAAGCCTTTTCTGGCACTATTTTTGAGGTTAAATAAGAACCGTATGCACTTGGGCTGACTTACCTACAAATTCTTAAAGACACAGTTAGGAACAGATCTCTTTCATAAGCCAGGGACTTCTGGTACCATCGTCAGCACAGTACTGTTATTGAGCCCAGGATCATAGTCACATTTGGTCCACAACTCAAGCTGCTGCCTCTTACTGAACTCTCTTTTGTTTATACACATACTGCTACTAATTGCACACTACTTCCCCCATTATATAATGATGCTACTGGCACTTTTAACCTGAGCGGGGACACACATGTATTTCCACTGCATTTTTTCTTGTTAAATTTTATTACACAGACAGCCATAACATGGGTGCTGGTCAGGACCACCAATGCTGTGATGGAAAAACAGAGAAATGTGAGAAAGTGTTGGTTGCAGAGATATCAGAGAAGGCATCTGGAAGGAGCAACAGAGCATGGACTGAAAAACAGAGTGGTATCTGTAGTTCATCGTGTTGCCCAGAGGTGAACGTGAGTATAACACTCCTTCATAATTCTTGGCCTGAGTTCTAGGCAAACAGATGTGCTTGAATAGTGTTCCAATACTCCTGTGGTTCTGGTTGGTTCTGGGAATGCACGTAAGATGGGGGAGGAGGGGTCCATGAGCTTTGGAATCAGGCTGACTTGGTTCTGAAACGAGACCCCAATATAACTTGCTCATTCTATTTGTTTGGATAAGTTATTTAGTCTTTTATTAACCTTCATTACCTATTTTTTTTTTTTAATGATCTAATAACACTTTCCACAAGGAGTTTAGAGAATAAAACATGAAGTTTTAGTATTTGGCAGTGGTGATTGCTCAGTAAAGTTGGGTTTTTTTTTTTTTTTTTTGCCCCCCTTACTATCCTAAAAATGTTTTAGTTATTAAAAATAAAACACGACTAAAAGGAACAATGACAAAAACATTGTGACTAGCCATCCTTGAATGATTTTTGTAAACCTGAAGGAGTGTGGACTGATGATTACTAAAGCCTCATTTTAAAGTAATAGAGAAAAGGAAGAAAATGTGTTGAGTGTTTTAAGATAATAAAAAGCAATGCATTAATAGAATATCGCTGAAGTAGAATTTGGAGGGTCTACAGGAGAAATATTGTCATACAATTAAACAAAATATTAAGAAATGGTAATAAGTATAATAATAGCTAATCTCAATCAAACCCTGACACTGCCAAGTGCTGGCTCTGTGCTTTACCTGTATTATCTCATTTAATCCACGTATAACCTTGTAATGGTAAGTGACTTGACCCACTTAGGTTAAACAACCACTTGCTCATTTATTTGGAAAATAGCTATCATAAGAGAAATTTTACACAACCATATTTTCAATAGTCTTCATAATCCCATGGCTATTTGTACATCTTATAAACTACTTTACACCCATTATTTCATCTACCATAGTATTAGCTTAATTATGTCCCTTAATAATAACAAAAAAGATATTTAGAACGTATTTGGTACCTACTCTATGCTTGACATACATTTTCTCTTCCTGTCTCTCACTAGCATACAGCCCCTCCCCCCATACACAACGATACCTTTATACATATTATATACAAATAAGAAAACAGAGACTCAGAGATGTTTGATATTTGGTCTAAAATCACACCTATAGCATTTCCCAGAGTTAACGCTTAGATGCAAGTTATTCTTCTTTCCTATTCTAAAACTCAGCTGTCTTCACACTATGCTATGCTGAAAGTTGGTGGAACAGAAGAGCCCAATCATCTATTGTTTTTTGCAATCAACTTTAGAATGGGGGTGCAAATATTTACCTTCCATTCCAAGCTGAAAGTCTAAGAAATCTCTAATACTTTTCCATGAAACTAATTATTAGTAAATGGTTTAATCTATCCTCTTTGACCAGGCACCACCATTTACAAATAAAGGGGTTGTTGAATTGATTATGCATTTGTTTTGGAAATGGTTCTCTCAAGTGACATAATGCCATTAAGCTAGGAGGCTTCCAGAGTGTTATCTCAATGTTTCATTCACCAGGGTGAAGATATGGATGGCTGGAACATTGTCTCCGTCAGTAACTTGCCACTTAGATAAACCATTGATTTCTTTTCCTTCCCCTCCAGACAACTGGCAGGCTTTAGGCAAGGCATTATATAGGCAAGTTCTTACTCCATCACTAGTTCCTGTATAAAGACTCAAGTGAGTTCTTGCCAACAGGAAACCTAGTTCTGTTTTCCTGCTACTTGTTGTAAAAGTTGCTGCTGTAAGAGGCAAGGAATATCGACAGGCTGGAGGGTAAGAGAGAGTAAGATGCATGACTGACAGAATACATTTATGCTAGAGGCAAACAATGCGTGTTAAAACAAAATGTGAACTGTGTCCAGCTGATTTTCTTCTCTACTAAAAATAGAGGAATAGACCTTTAAAACTGTGGCACTCTAGTGATAGCTGTTTTGGAATGCCTATCTTGCCCTCTTTGAAAAACATATCCCTTCTTTGTAACTTCGATTCCAGCCCTTCTTTCCTCTCCCAGAAACTTTCTTCATCAGTTATTCTCTCTCTTTGTATTTATTCATTCAACACATATTTGTTGAGATTCTGCTATGTGTTAATCTCTGTGCTAAATTCTGGAGAAGTAAAATGACAAAGTCAGATAAGACCCCTGGCCTCACACAGGTGAAAATGATGTTCTACTCTGGAAGAGAGAAACAATGAAGGCGTGGATGCAAACTACAGTTTAGGATAAGAGCTAGTGAATGACTAAGAGAGAATAATTAAGGGTGGGTTACACTCTACTGTTCCCACAGTCTCTGCCACTGTCTCTTGTCTCATGAAGTACGCTATAGAAATTAGAGTCTACAGGGAAGGATAGACATTTCTGTTTACCTAGTCTAAATACTTACAGGGATAGGTTAAGTGACAGCACGGTCAAGGCAATGAGCTTGACTTCACTTTACGTGTTGAACTGCTGCCCCGTGAGAGACCTACTCTCTACACCAAGGAGTTTGAGCAAATTTTGCTAAATCCCTGAAGTTTTTTACGGAAAGAACGAACAGCAAAGTTTCTTTGCATGTGGGAAGCAGAAAGGATGACTACAAACGCAGCAGGTTCATAGTATTCAGGGCACTGTTCTCTAAACAATAAAGTCCATCTACTTCCTCCAACTCCAGACTTAAGAAAAGTGGACTTATATTTAGGAAGCCCCAGTCCCAGCCTTCCGTTGGTTTTTCCAGGACCTTTTTCTGGGCTCTCTGCTGGGAATGCCCTGGATATTGTCCATCCTTTTCTTCCTTCATTCATTTTTTCCTTAAATATATATTGGCTGGGCACCTACAATGTGTGCCAGGCACTGTTTTAAGTATTGGTGAGAAGGCAGAGAATAACAAGGAATTTTCATTTTAGAAGGGAGGAGATGGATAATAAAAGAATAAATAAGAAAAATATAAAATGGTAGTAAAGTGCTAAGGACAGAATGAAATAGAGCCAGGAGACAGAGAATGATCTTATGGTCACTCTTACCTGGATAGTAAGGGAAATCTTTTCTGACAGATGATACAAAAACTGAGATCAAAATGACTAGAGGGAGTCAATCATGAGATGATGAAGGAAGAGCATTCCAGGCAGACAGAGCACCCAATGCAAAGACCCTAAGACATGTTCCAGGGGCAGAAAGATTATTCCTGTAGCTGGAGACAGTGGGTGTTGGGAAAAATGGAACAAAAGGGGATCAAGGGTAAGGCAGATATCAAGATACATGGGGATTCAGGAGCCATATTAAATAATTTGGACTTTACTGGCTTTATTCCAGGTAAAATGAGAAACTACTGAAGACTTTCAGTTGGAAGGACATTCAAACTAATTTATGCTCTAGATTAGTACCTCTCAAATTTTGTTATTGTGGTTAGTCAACTCAGACCCATGCACGTAAATCTCCAGGGGATCTTGTTAAAATGCAGTTTCTGATTCAGTAAGTGTTAGGTGGGGCCCAAGATTCTGAATTTCTAACAAGCTCCCACATGATGCCAGTGCTGCGGATTCACAGTCAACATTTAGAATGGCAAAGTTCTAGAAGATCACTGAATGTCACTGGAGAATAAATTTCAGGTAGACAGGAGAGCAAGCAGGGAAACCCGTGCAGCTCTTGCAGCATCTGCTGAGAGAAGATGGTGACCTGGACAACTCTGGAGGTAGCAGAGATGAAAGGAGTAGTTGCTTTCAGAATTTGTTGTGCAAGTGGAATTGACAGGTTGCTAGATGACTGAATGTGGAGGGAGGACGGAAGAAAAATGAGAAATCAAGGAAAACTTCCAAATTTTGGCTTGAACTATTATGCAAATGATGATTCCATTTGCTAACTTAAGGAAGAGAGGGGAACAGAGCAGGACTCTCCCCCGCCCCCATTCAACGATTATTTAGTACAGGATTTAGGTAGGAATTACCAAATGGATGAAAGTTGTTTTTTTTTTTTTTTAAACCACTTATAATAAATGCTGAAGATGCAAAAGGAATACATCTATTCCTTGATTACTGTGTCATCAAACTATGGTATACTTTGTAAATAATAATACCCATAAACAAGGGACATACTGCAAGTTGAGTTCCTCAAATCCACTCCAAATTTCACATGCACATAAAAAATGATAATTTAGTCACATACTCAGAAAGTATAACATCAGAAGCTGCTGGAAAGTCTATATAGCAATGTCAGGTGAGTCCCAGACAGTTAAACCTGGGCATTCATTTTAAGCTGTAAACTCTACAGAATTAAAGAGGAGAAAAAATTATTTGCACATAAAACAGCCAGCCATGTATGGGTTTTGACTGCCTATGTGCTGTGAGAAAAGCTGGCTCGCCTCTGCTCTGCCAAATGTGACTAACGAGATGGAAAACTTCTCCCCAAATTTAAAAACTGCTAAATTACAAGGGAATACTAATGTCCAGGCAACTAGAAGCCAGCGGGTTTGTAGCTTCTAAGATCAGGTGCCCAGAGTTCCCTCCCCGAGGAGTGTTAAAGGAATATTAATTGACTCTGCCTTGAGAGGCTCTGTTTGAAGGTGCTGATCTCTACTTCACAAGCGCTGCTTTTGAAATAGGAAATATTCTTGAGCATTCACAGAAATCTGTGAATCTGATCAAGAGCTAGATGGAAAGACTGCTAACAATGATAAACCAAATCAAACCCATTGCCACTGAGTCAACTCTGACTCAAATCCACCCTACAGGACAGAGAAGAACTGTCCCATAGGGCTTCCAAGGCTGTAATTTTTACAGAAACAGATTGCCACATCTTTCTCCTGTGGAGCAGCTGGTGGTTTCAAACCCCCGATCTTTTGGTTAACAGCCAAGCCATTAACCACCTCCCCACCAGAGCTCTTCACTAACAATGATAACTGTGGTAATTTGTTTGGTCTCAGATCTTGCCTAACAAAAAGAGGTAAGTTGACAGAGAAATTCTGTCTTATGTCTAGTACAGTAAAATGATCCTAAACTGTAGGAAAACTCTGACAGTTATACAATCACCCCAATTATCTGAGCTGGTAAAGCTAGAGGATATTTGATTTACAGAGTTATTGCTTAAAAAACAGCAACTCACACCAGTAACTGGAAGATGATTGCGGGCCAAGACAGAAGGAACAGAAACATTTGAGAGAAAGTAACAAAGAATGGAAGGAATACAAAATTGTGTTTGTTGAGTGGGAGGGAAAACAGTTCATCTTCAGCAAATACAGAGAGAGATGAAGAACCACAGGATGAGAATAAAGATTTCTCCTTTTTCTTAGCTGAACACGAAACATAATTGGTTGGTAATTCCTAAGTAAACTTTTCTTTGATAAATATACAAGCCAAGTTGTGTCAATTAGAAAGAATAAAAAACCTCTAGGTTTTATAAAATATTTTACAGTTTGCTAAGTTAAGGCAACTCCTCCCAGCAGTTAGTCATTCTCTCTCTGTGTCCCCAGTACCCCAATGATTCTTACTATGTTGTATTTTAGAGTCTTTGGGTGGTACAGTTAGTGCTAACCGAAAAGTTGGTGGTTCGCGTTTACCCAGAGGTACCACAGAAGAAAGGCCCGGAGATCTACTTCCAAAAGATCAGCCATTGAAAACCCTATGGAACACAATTCTACTGACACACATGAAGTTGCTCTGGCAACTGGTTTACACTGTATTTTCCGGCAGCTTCCTCTCCAACTGGACTTTCAGCTGTGTTACCTCAGTACTCCTTAATGGGCCCTCAACTAATTTTGAGGAATGAGTAAATCAAAGCATTTTCAAATTTACTCTCTCGTTTGACCCCATTATGATCTTTTTAAGTTTAAAATTCGAAGTAAAAAGCAAAAACAAACAAGCAAACAAGAAACGAACAACAACTCAACTGTATGTTGCGAATCCATGTCTAGAGCATAGCTGTTTGATTCCAAATCTTTTCCTTTCTGTTTTACTCTGAGGTTTCCTCTGTATACAGCCAGGAGGGAGTGAACCAATCACCTGATTTTCTGAATAGCCTTGGTAACGCCAGTCCCTCTCCCAGGAGTGTGTACTGCCTCCTCAAAATCTTGTGCCCCATCAACTTCCCAGGCCATTTAATTATTTTGTAACAACTCATTTACAAGATGCCAGTAGCCAGGGCTGGCAATTTGAGCATTTTAAATGACCTTAAACAAATAAAAAAAGAAACTTAGGTATAGAAAATACGTAGTACAATCCACCCTCTTTACATATGCTATACTTGTAATATCTCTTCATTTGAAAGACATACACGCGCGGAAAGAGTAAATGTCCACTCACAATCCCACCACGATTCAAAATATTTATAAAATATGAAGTAAAAATCTGTGCCTACGGCTCCTTCTATCCCACCTCACTCCCATTTCTGTCTAGATTCTTCAAGACTTTTTCTAATGCCTTTCAGATAGAGCAAGCCCCGTTAACCTGTTTCTCCGTCTCCTTAAAATATTCCCACTGGCCTCTCTTCCTTTAAAACATAATGGGAGAATAACACAATACCAACTTGCTCTTTTTTTTTCCCGCCTTCAACTTAATCTACAGGAATTTAAGCCTTAAAACAATCTTGGAGAGAAAGTATGATTATACTCACTTATCCAAACGAGGACATTAAAGATCAGAAACTTCAAAAACCTTGCCAAAAAAAGTTCAAAAAAATCTGTCACTGTTAAGTGGCAGAGTCATGGTATGGGCCCCACTCTACCATATTCCACAGCCCATGTCCTCTCCCATGCCTGGAATCATGGAGTTTTCCTCAGAGAAGAGAGGACAAACTTGTCCACCCTATTCATCATTTTATGCATAATTGGCTGATTAACATCAGATTTACCAAGTCTATCTAGTCTTTGGATCCACTCCATCGAACTTTTAGGTCTCTTTAAATTATATTACTGAACACTCTCCAAAAGCAAAAGCTGCGAACATGCAGGGAGGCACAGCCGGCAGAGGCAGCTGTAGGACTAGTCAGGATTGGCACTGTCTCCGAGGCTGACAGCAGCCACAGTCAAGCTGGGGAGACGCCTGTGGCTCCCGAGCCAATTCTCTATGCCCTGTTACTGCCATCAGGGTGATTCCAGACCTGGCTACGTTCATCCAAGTGTTGCTCTTTTGGTGCTGGGTTAACACTGTGGCAGTAACATCTGAACCACACCATATGCTTTGCTTTTATGTAGAATCCTGCAAGCTAGGGTTGAATTTTTTGAGTTGACTCTTTCCGCCATTATACCAAAGTCAATGAGATCTGTTCCAGTCTCAGACTTACTGCCTAATTAGCATGTAAGTCTAGTTTTGTGTAACTAGTGCGATGCTTGGCACACAGAGTTTGTTCAATTGATTTTAACTGATACACTGAATAGATGATTGGATTGTCATTGATGTTGTTAGGTGATGTCAAGTCAATTTTGACTCACAGCGACCCCATGTGGCAGAGAACTACCCCATATGGCTTTCTAGGCTGTAATCTTTACTGGCAGCCCTGGTGGTGCAGTGGTTAAAATGCTCGGATGTTAACCTAAAGGTTGGTGGTTCAAACCCACCAGCTGCTCTGTGGGAGAAAGATAGAGCAGTCTGCTTCCGTAAAGGTTTACAGCCTTGGAAACTCTGTGGGGCAGTTCTACTCTGTCCTATAGAGTAGCTTTGTGTCAGAATCGACTCGACGGCAGTGGGGAATCTATACTGAAGCAGATCACCAGGTCTTTCTCTTGCGGAGCAGCTGGGTGGGTTCAAACCGCCAACCTTTCAGTTAACAACCAACTGCTTAACCGTTGTTCCACCAGGGCTCCTTAAGTGGCTGGAAAGTAATGCAGAATCCTAGAGTAGGCTTTGGCTGGTCACAGTGGCAAAAGTCAGAAACGTTAAGAGTATTCCAGTCAAAACAAGTCGACTGAGACTCCTCTGGTATAAAAGAAAGGTCATTCAATGTGGAATGAGAAAACTGGGGCCCTTGTCCTGAATCTATTCACAGCTATATGTCTGTAGGTCCCTGGGTGGCAGTTTGTGGTCAAGTAATAACCTAACGGTTGACTGCAGACAAGTCACTTAACATCTCTGTCTCAGGCTATTCATAAAAATAAAAACAGAAGAATAGCTCTATTTGAGTTCTTGTGGGTAATGGATGAGAATGAATGTCACTGTGGTTTGTTAACATACCACATAAATAAAATAATTGCAGCTGCACTAAAGGGTCTGCACTAAAGACCAGGCAGTGTTTGTTGTCAGGATGCTTACACAATTATCATGGAGGCAAGGCAGATGTGAAATCACTGGAAGCACAGAATTTCAGTCACGTACATGGAAGCCCAGGTAAGCTTGATGGAGCACTGGCAGTTAAACTGGATTCATTACGGGAAAGCTTCTGAAGCAGGTGGAGTTGAAGAATGTAGTATTGTTGGGTCAACCTAAAAGGTAACTAATTCTCAAAACTTTTCCTGGTTTGAACAAATATTGAAAATATTTTCACTTAGGGATCACACCAATGTATACTCTGAAAACCATGTGGACTCTGCTTCCTGACTGTCGATACACTAATCCTTTAACACAGCCAAGTTGCCCATGCATCACAGGACAGATGGAAAAGTAAGGGCCAGTCACTGGCTACAGTCCATCTCAAACCATCGCTCCCTCCCTGCTTCTCTCTTTGCTTTTTTTAAGCTCCCCTGGCATCTTTGGTTTCAGATATCTGCTTCTGACATTCACTTCCTCTTGGGATCAGTCTGTTTACTATTCTCTGCTTAAGCGATCTTCCCAACCCCACCTAACCCAGCTGGACTCTCAGTTTCCTATGTGTTCAGTTTCAGCTTCCCTGCAACTCCTGTTAAGACACATTTTGTTGCTATCCTTGACCTTGTGAGATTTGCAGCAGGTAAGCTAACCTCACCCCGTGCCTCTCACACTGACCCTAGGTCTCTTCATTGCAAGAGGTAGAGTAAAGGTATTTCTGACTTTTGCTGAGTGAATGGAGATGGGGCAGGGAGAGTTAAAGTTCAATAGCTCTGTTCTATTTACATCTCTGAAGATTCCTATCTTTTCCGTCTCCACTTGTTCTTTTCTTCAGTTGCTAGGTTCCTAGGTGAATTAATTTGGACTTTACTTCTTTATTTATACTATGTGATCTGACATAAACACAGACACAATAAGACTGAAACTTTTGAAAAGAGAAAGACAAAAATCCAAGTGATCAAAATGGAGGAAGAATGAAAAGAGGAACTTAGGAAAACCCAGGCTATGAAAAGTTATAGCAACTGAATATAGTAAACATCTGACTTAGGGACAACTGTACTTGCCCTTTAATGTCATATAAATTTGCATTCACTTTGAAATGACTGAACCAACCCCTACTGGAAACAAATTCTTCATTACAATCACCTTCACTTGCTGCACGTAAAGTTTTTAAATTATTGAAAAGGCTTTGAGCCTTTTCTTGCACTACAGTAAGGCTGAGTAAGAATCATGCACCTGTTTTGATCTACCTACAAAACCTGCTTAAAGACACAGTTAGGAATGGTCTCGTTTGTAACCTGGGGACTGCCTGTACATCATTTACAGGCAGTCCCTGAGTTATGAACGAGATCCATTCCTAAGTCTGTCTTTAAGTCGAATTTGTAGGTAAGTCAGAACAGGTGCATATACTTCTTATTTAGCGTCAGTTAGTCAAATGTTTGACTTAGTAGACAATATATACTTTACCTTTTTATGCATATAAAACACTTAAGAAACACATCAAAATACACTAAATAACTGAGGGTGTTTCACCTCTTTCGGATCACTTTATTATTTCCACTTTATGTTCAATCATGATTGTTTCCTTTTCTTTGATGCACTGCCAGCACTAGCATGGAATTTATGCTTTGGAGGCATGGTTACAAGAGTAAATAAGAGAAATATTTAAGCCAAATAGAAAATCACACACTCAAGACAGTGTTAACAAGCCACTGTGCTTAACTCAGTGTTACAAACCATCGTATTTAACTACAAATTTTAATGTAATAGGCTTTACGGCAGTCTGTTAAGAACAGTATAAGTTGTTGTTTAAGTCTGACATTCGTAACAAGGGACTTACAGTATCTTTAAGCTTCCTTGCTTCTAAAGAAAAGAAGTGACTTGATGGGTCATAAAGTTCATATTCTTTATTAGCTAGGAAACATGCAAGCTCATCAAGTAGAAACAAGCTTCATCTTGATCTGGACGCTCAGAGGGGAAAATATCCTAGCAGGTCTTCATATAAGAGATTTTGAAAAAAATATTTTAAATGGTTTAACCCTTCCCCCAGTCCCCCTCCCCTCCCCCCCCCAAAAAAAACAAAAAACTGCTCCTGCATTCCACATATAACTATTTCTTGTATTGATACTGTACTTTGTAAAATATGAAGACATGCCATTACTCTCGTTTTGTAGAATCATACATATAACCTGAATATACAGAATTTAATGTGAAGCAAATACTGCCTCAGCTTCAGAGCTTCTCATAGGCATAGATCCCTCTCAAGACCCTGCACCAAATTTTTAATTTATTTTTTTAAGAGGGTCCCCCTTACTTTTATCTGTTTATTGTCTCCCAAAACCTGGATCTACCCCTGAATAAGATCTCATGTAATTCAGGTCATCTCTTGTAGTTTAATGTAGTTTACAGAATTTTAATGAGTGAATAATAAACAAATTTTATTGACTAGCCCTATCAATCAGATTTTTACCCCAGTCTGTTGATACAATCTATATGGCAGTCAGAAGAACACCACGGACACAAGGAAAGTATTAGCCCAAGAGACAGACAGGGCCACACAAACCAGAGACTTCATCAGCCTGAGACCAGAAGAACTAGATGGTGCCCGGCTACCACCAATCACCACGCTGATAGGGAACACAGCAGAGAGTCCCTGACAGAGCAGGAGAAAAGTGGGGTGCAGGACTCAAATTCTAGTAAAAAGATCAGACTTAGTGGTCTGACTGAGACTGGAGGGACCCCGGAAGACATGGTCCCAGACTGTTAACCCAAAACTAAAACCATTCCCGAGGTCAACTCTTCAGACAAAGATTACACTGGCCTACAGGGCATAAAATGATACTCATGAAGAGTGTGCTTCTTAGCTCAAGTAGATATATGAGACTAAATGGGCAGCTCCTGTCCAGAGGTGAGATGAGAAAGCAGAGAGAGTTAGGAGCTGGTTGAACGGACATGGGAAATCTGAGGTGGAAAGGAAGAGTGTGCTGTCACAATATAGGGAGACCAACTAGGGTCACAAAACAATGTATGTATAAATTTTTGTATAAGAGACTAACTTGAATTGTAAACTTTCACTTAAAGCACAATAAAAAAAAAAAGTAAAAACAGTAACAGGTCTCATACCAATATCAAAAAAAAAAAGCTACTCATTGTTGATTAAAGAGTATACAAAAACTCTAGATGATAACGATTTTATTCAAAAGTTATTAAAACTTCACTATAGATTTGCCATTGTGTTAAATTCAGTGGGTACTAAAATGAAAGTCACAGTTCCTACTTCTAAGGAATTTCTAGTCTAACAGGAAATAAATATGCATTACTATGTATCATCATGAGTCTATGATAGCAGTATATATAAGGAGTAATGAAAAAAATTTTTTTTAAAAAGTATTCTTAACTGGAAGAGTTAGGAAAGGATCCACCCAAGAATAGTTAACAAATGTAATATTTTGTTATGAAAATGCTAACCTCACATCTCCTCATCATATTGGGTGTGTATATGCATTAAATACTTTAACAGTAATACCTAAGGGAAAAAAAAGAAAGTATGTAATAAAAAGGGAGGAGTGAATTTAAATATATGTGAATCGTTTGGAAAGATAAAGGAACCTAGACAAAATTTTTAGGATATTGGACTTGTTATGGAAAAGGAAACAAAGATTAAGATGGAGATACAACTGGCCAACTCAGAGTATCCCAAATGGCTCTGAAATGTTCTGCACGGATTTCTGATTCACAGAACTAAGAGAATCATTTCAGCAAAGTGTTTTAAAGTAAACAAGGTTACCACCAAGGTTTTCCAACCTGAAATACTCAACTTGTATTGTATCTCTGGAGCCACGACTACATAGAAGGTCAATACATCTACAGAGTCTTCATTGTGGCTTGGGCATCCCTCCTTCTTTACCAGTAGATCTGGAGCTTAGATATACACTTTATTATTAATAGACTTACCATCCTTCATCTTGTAGTGGCTTTCCACAGAGTCCTTCAATGCTACTGTTGCCCTTGCTAAGACTAGACGCCTGGGGTTGCCAGGGACACCTGTGCAGCTTAAAACAATACCCTCTTCCTTTGCATCTACTTCAACACATGCTGGAATGCCTCCTCATGTGCAAACTGCCAGCCCCTTGAAGATGTGACTCAAAAGTATCTCTCCACTTCTGTTACTATGTCATGGTTGTTCCAAATGGTTGGAGTGCTGCCCTTGCTGCCTCCAGGGCCAAGGCCTGGTGTCACAGATAAAACCTGCACACCAAAGCATTGTCACTGTTCACTGCTTCTGCACCCACCAGATGTGAGATATGTAGGAGCCACCTATTATATGTTGTGGCTACGCTTGACCCTTGTTCTTCCCACTGCCATTAGTGGAGACAATTGTCCAGACCATTGTAGTTCCTCAAGGAGCAAGACAGGATGTCACCTTCCTTGGCATTATACTCAATTAATGGTGGTTCATACAAGAATGTTCCTCAGCATCATATTTCTTTAGATGCACTCATGCAGTCAGTTCCTTCAGGGCACCTAGATGGCTGGAGCAATAGAGGGTCTGGTGTCTCAGCCCTCTCAAATTATCCTTCTCCATCAACCACTAAACTCAGTGCACAGTCTAGCCTACCGGTCCTGATTCTTCCCATACTCATGGTAACATTTATCTCAGAAGCTTTGTTTCCTCTGCTTTGCTTATGGACACTGGTTAGAAATACCTGTCTGTTCTGAAAGATTTCCTGGTAGAACAGATAAGAGACTGTATCCTTCCTTTTCCTTGATTGCCTCATGACATTTATCCACCCCATATCAGCAACCTTCAAGCTTTGCAAATCAATAATTTATCTTTCTGGAAGAAAAATGTGCTATCTCACCACACAGCATGGAAACTCATATACACATTATGTGAGTGTCTGAGAAAGACACAAACATAAACTTCAAGATGGCTGTGGTCTCGTGGGGAAAACAACATCTGAATACATGTTTATAAAACAGTGTGGTACAGTATAGAAATTTTAGCCATAACAAAACTTTGAAGAGATGTAAAAATAATGCCTGAAACAAATACAGCAAAACACAGCCTTAAGTGATTACCTTTATCTGTGTTAGACTAATCCAAATGGATCTTCTAGAAAAAGCATAGAGCATGAAGTTTTTAGTCTTCCGAACTGAATTTGGAAATAATTTGTTCCCCCAATACTTGCAGATACTTCCAAAATTGAAATTATTCCACTTGCACAAAAATGAAAGCCATCATAGGTCTTCCTGTCTCAGCAATTTTTGCTGGGAAATTGCCCACACTTGAATATTAGTTCCTATATTTTCCTTTATAAGGGGGGAAAAAAAAAAAAAACCTATATGATTCAATACAAACCTTCCATGACAATCTGTTATTGTGCTATTTTCTAAATGAGCTGATTAAAATCCAGGGAATCCTAAATTCTAGATCCTGCAGAACTTGCCCAGATTACTTTCCTGTATTTTCTAACAAATCCATGAGTTTTCTAACCTAAAAATAAAATGCTTGAACTCCAGTTACGGCCTTCAAGTGGTGAGAATGAAATCAACCACTTGTTATCACTGTTAGGTGCCGTCGAGTGGATTTTGACTCATAATGACCTCACGTGACAGAGTAGAACTGCCCCATAGGGCTATCTAGGCTGTAATCTTTGTTTTTTTTTTTTTTTAATTTTTTTATTGTACTTTAGATGAACGCTTACAGAACAAATAGTTTCTCATTAAACAGTCAGTACACATACTGTTTTATGATATTGGTTAACAACCCCACGACATGTCAACACTTTCCCTTCTTGACCTTGAGGACCTTTTTTTTTTTTTGGTGAAAATATACATAGCCGAAGTTACACCATTTTGAAAGTTTCTACATGTACAATTCAGTGACATCGATTACATTCTTCCAGTTGTGTTGCTACTCTCACTATCCTTTTCCAAATTATTCCATTACCATTATCTTCAACTCACTGTCCCCTAGGCTTCCCATCAAAACTTTTGAGTGGCTGTCTTCAATTTGATCTCACATAAACAATTATTATTATTATTATTTTTTGGTACCTCAGATGAAGGTTTGCCGAACAAATAGTTTCTCATTAAACAGTTAGTACACATATTGCCCTATGACAATGGTTAACAACCCCATGACAAGTCAACACTGTCCCTTCTCAACCTTGGGTTCCCTATCACCAGCTTTCCTGTCCCTTCCTGCCTTCTAGTCCTTGTCCCTGTACTGCTGTTAGGCTGTAATCGTTATGGTAGAAGACTGTCAGGTCTTTCTCCTATGGAGCTGCTGGGTGGGTTCAAACTGCCAACCTTTTGGTTAGCAACCAAGTGTTTAACCCTCATGCCGACATGGCTCCTTGAACTACTTCTAAATGACTTTAAATGTTAAAATTTGTTAAGACTATTTTTTAACCTTTAAAGATCAGTGTTCAAATTTTCCAAGGCATTTAAAAAAATGAAACAGGATGGAATCCTGTATTACCATAATTAAGCTGCTAATATGTGCCACTCACTGTCCCAGGCCTTTTCAGGAAGTTTATCAATCAATCAATCAATTAGCAGAAGAGGAGGAAGGGGAGGCATAGGAATTAGAGGAGGGGGAGGAAGTAAAAGATGAAGAGGAGAAGAAAAATATCCTCAGTTATTCTCACTTTATAGGTGAGAATCTGTGGCAGAGTGAAGTAAGTGGTTTGGTCCGTGTCCCCAAGCAACAACTGGTGTTACGTCAGTTTGAACCAAATTATTTGTTTTCATGGCTGTTATCTTCACTTAACAATTAAACACTCATATTGTCTCAATGAATTAGGTATATTTTTTCCAACTTTCCCATCAAGGATATTGACACACATAGCTAATGTATTTTCCAGCATCCAACATATTTTTTTTCCCTCTCTGTCCTCAAACACTGTAACACCCTTCAGTTTTTTTCTTACAACAGCATCCTAGTTCTGTAACCAATGTCTGGATTAGTCAGTGTTTGCCTCTGTAATCTATATCACAAAAAGCCCCAAACTCAGCGGTACATGATAAACATAGTGTTTTTGCTTTGTTTTGTTTTCTACTCATGCAGATGCAGCTTGGCAGATTTCATCTGATCTGGCTGGGGTTGGCTGAGTTTGCCTCATGCCATGGGACAGGTTCATGTCTGTTCCATGTGACTCTCATTCTTCAGGGACATTTGGGTTACTCAGGACATGTTCTTATTATCACAGCAGAAGTGAAATAGGGGTGAGTACAAGCCTGCAATGACTCTGGGCCCAAAGCTGGCCTACTGTTACTTCTAATCAAACCTTATTGATCAATAAGGGTTACCTCTAGCAGGAGGAAATGCAGAGTCTCATAGAAAAGGGCAGAGATCCAGACAGTGGTAAAGAACTGGGATAAATAATACACTTTGGCTAGTAAGTGGCATATCTAACAGTTAAAACTGAGATTAAAGAGGAACTTTTTAATATTTTTAGTTATCTGAAAAAAATATCAGCATGAATGAAGATGGCCCAGGGAATCCTTTTCAGTTTTCCTTAAAGCCAGGCTATGTTGAAAATATTGAACCAAAAAAGGCTACCCTCTGATAAGAATTAATTTTCCACAATGGTTCTATCTCTTTAAATGTAGCTTCCTATATATTTAAATGTTTGATTAAAAGTCAAACATATTTGGAGCTCTATAGGTTTCCAAATTATTAATAGACCAAGGGTGGTGGTTTTAGATCTCCACCAAAGAATCGATCATCTCAGTAACAAACGTCAAACTCTCTCATCTTTAATTCCTGTAACAGAAGACATATTGGAAGCTGGAGTTTACCAGATAATCTGAGAGAATGTGTTTTAGCATGTGGCCAACTCATTGCTTCTTATTTGAAACTCACAGCTTTATTCTAATGGATCAGCCATTAAGGGAGCTTCTTAACCGAGAAAAAGCAAAACCAAGCCAGGTATGACTTGGACAGAACCTTGATGCTGTTACTGGTCAACCTTTTTTTTCCCCCATGATGGAAAAAATAGGTGCATCATTCTAATCTGAAGTCACAGCCACCCATGTCGGCTCCTGCTGGATCCCTAGGCTGGTGTCTAATAGTATAAAACAGAATGTCTCTAACGCTCCTACGATAATAGAGAGAGGAAACCTAGCCCACCCGCCCCCCGCCCCCAAAAAAAAACCATTGCTGTCGAGTCAATTCCCACTCATAGCTACCCTATAGGACAGAGCAGAACTACCCCACAGGGTTCCCGAAGAGTGGCTGGTGGATTTGAACTGCTGACCTTTTGGTTAATAGCCAAATGCTTAACCACTGCACCACCAGGGCTCCCAGAGATGGGAAGGCACTCTAAATAAAATTAAATTGGAGCATGGTTGAGGCAGTTCTCACTTCAATTTTGCAAATGCTTCCATGCAAGTGAGAAGAAACCTGAAGACCATATGTGTAATTTTGCATGATATCTGATGAAGGAGTGCTTGACTTTATACTATAAGAGATGTACCTCTCTAACCACCGGTGCTATCAAAAAGCCACTGCATAATCTTGGTCTTGCTTAAAATAAAGCTATATATATACTTTTTAACTTTTTATTGTGGAAAATTTCAAATATATATGAAAGTGTAGATATAGTGCACTGAACATCCATATACCCATTGCCCATCTTTAACTCATGGTCAATTTTGCTTCGTATTTACCCACACCCTTTTCTGACCCAGGATATTTTAAGCAAATCCTGGCTAGACATCATACCATTTCATCACATACACTCACACATTAAGGCCCACTTGCTATCATTGGTTAGTATGCCTCTTGAGTTTCCTTTAATTTATAGGTTCATCTTCAAACTATTTTTTTCCTTGCAATTAATATGTTAAAGAAACTGGGTTTGTCCTATAAAGTTTCCCACAATGTGGATTTTGCTGGTTGCATTCCCTGTGGAGTTGATTAATGCTTTTGTTTGTTCCCTGTACTTCTTGTAAATTGGTAGTTAGATCTTGGGCTTGATCAGGTTTTTTTTTTTTTTTTTTTCCCCCCTTTCTTTCTTTTTTTGGCAAGAATACTTCTATCAGGAGGGATATCAGTATCATGTTTGGTTTTTCTTTTTATGATGCAAGCAGTTATTGCTGATCATTTCTTAGCTACTTTTTCATTAGAGGCTGAAAATGGTGCTTTTAAAAATATAGTCATCTTTTCATCTATTAGCTGAAATAATTCTCTAATAAAAAAAAATCCGCTCTCTTCAACTGGATGCCTGAGTGATGATTTCTATAGGAAAGGCAAGATAAATATTTGATTTCTTTTTTTACTTTTATTTATCAGTTTTCAAAATAAGTTATTTTCCTAGATTCCTCCAAATATATGTTTTAATACTTGTATTATTCAATTATTTTTATATCATTATTTACTTAAGGATTTAAACAAAATTTATGCTTCAATCAATTGCTGTTATTATCAATCTTGATAATCAAAATGTCCTACTTTTGGCCAGTGGAAGCTTCTTTTAACTGGCTCCGAACCCCTTAACCCTACCAAAACTGTGTGTGAAATGTTTCATGCTTTCTATATGATAAGATGCTTCATGTCCATCTTATAAATTTCCTGTTTCAGATCTGAAAGTATAAATTTTTCCAAGGATCTTTATTCCTTTTAGTGGGAAATGATAGTTGGAGACAAAACGTATTATGGTAAATTGTTGTCACTGGATTAGTCATTGTTTCTAAGACTTTTCAGTGGATACAGTTAGGAGATATGTATTATTTTTTCAAAAAATGCATCATCCGTTTATACTGATACTTCCCATTCAAATTCAAGATTTCAGAGTTGCTACTTAACATCTTAAATCTTGCATATGTATTTTCTTTCTTCCACGTTAAACATCATAGTTCCTGAAGTCACTTACAAGAATTAACCATTTCCTTTATCCCACAAGACACATACAACAGTATCAGCATAAAAATAACCCCATCAACAGTAATAACATAAATGAAAGATTTTAATATTTTCACACTTCTTTTTGTCCTTAGGGCATATATCACTAAGGATACATCTCATTAGGAATACAGAATCAAATTACCATGTTTTAGAGTCACTTGGAATTGTTCCTCTTATGGTTATAATATCAACTCGATTCACAAACAGCTCATTTGTTTCATTTTGCCTCTGCTTTTTAGGGATGTCTCGAAAGTTAATACTGTTTTTAAATTAGAGAAAATACACCTGGTTCCAAAGAAAATCGATATAACAACAGACATGCTGAGATAAGTTTCATTTCTATCATTGTCCTGGTTGCTCTATTGCCTCCTCCCCCCAGAGGTAAAAGTTTTGCTTATTATGTTTTCTTTTGCTATTTTGTATTGTTATGTGATAATATCTGTGTGTCATCTTTTTCTTTACTAATACATGCACATGCACACATATCTTTTGTTAAATGTGGCAAAATATTATACACACTTTTCTCCACCTTGCTTTTTCACTTAACATTAAATGCAATTTACAGAAATACCTCATTCCATTTTCCAGCTACATTTCTCTAATAGCTGCATTGTCTGGGTGTTTTGTGTTTATTCAACAAGTCCCCTACTGGCGGATTTTGGCTGTTTTCAGTATTGTGATGTTACAACTACTGGTTCAATGAATAGCTTTGTGAATATATCTTTACATAGTTTTGCTCATATAATTTGTCTAAATATTGCCAATTTCTTTCCATAGAAGTAGAAACATTTTGCATTCCTACTAGCAATATCTGAAAGTATTTGCTTTTTCACAGCTTTCCTAACAGAATTAATTATCAAACTTCTGAATTTTTGCCAATTTGATAAGTGAGAAATGGTATCTCAATGAAGTTTTAATTTGCATATATCTTATTATAAGTGAGGTTTACATCTTTCACATGTTTAATTTTCATTTGCATTTTTATATGAAGGTCTTGTTTCTATTTCTAGCACATTTTTTCTCTAAGGCAGTTAGCATTTTTCTTCTCTATTTTAAAATATTATAAATATCAATCTATTTATAATATGAGATACAATATCTTCTATAGCTTACTTTGCTTCTGATATTTCTGCCATGCAATTTATTCTCCTTTTTTATTTATTTTTAATGCAATTAAATATCAATACCCATTTTCTTTTGGCTTTTCATTTTGAGTCATAGGTAAGTTTTCTCCACTCCCTCATTATGGAGAAATTCGGCCCTGTATGAAGCGGAACTGTATGAATACTTGGCCACTTACTTACATCCATACACTTCAATGGGAAGTGCATCATGCCAAGAATATTATATGTCCTTCCTGGCTCTGCCACCAACCAGCTGTCTGAGCATAAACATACTACTAAAAGAAACCGAGACTCGAATAGCTTGCCTAAAAATCGACTATTAGCTACTATCAGGTCTTATTATGAGGGTTGAATTCAAATATAAAATTTTATAGACAACTTCCTCAGTATACTAGGTTCTCACTAAGAATTTCTTGAATCTGAATTTCTTTATGTATGATTTCTCATATAAAAGAAAAATTTAGGCTATACCTTGTCAAAGGTAAGGTTTGTTTTCACTAGAAATCTTAGTTATTACATTATAAATCATAACTTATTCTTTAAACCTATTAAATATCCATTTCTCAGTTCCTCAGTAACAAAGGGTATGGCATCTTATTTATCTTTTTGTCATTTCTGGAATGAATGAATGAAAGAATAATACATTAGTTTTAAGTGAAGATTAAAGCACTGATTCTCTTGTCAGCATCTCAGAGCCATATTCAAATTCTCAAACTTATTTTACAATTTCCTTTACAACTTGATTCCAGATGCTCCTTAATGCCTAATTCCTCATCAATCCTTCTCATGTGCCTTATGCACTAGTCATACACCAGTCACACTTGCTTTTCTTGGAAAACTCATGCTCTTTCTCACCTCTAGATATTCATTCATTCCAAACCTTTCTTGAGTCCTTCTGTGTACCAGGAACTCTGCTATACTCTGGAACTCAACACTACTGTCATCATACTTAGCTCTCAATGCTTCCTCTGGTGATCTGGGAAATGCTCTCCCTCCCTTGCAAAACACTGTTAGGTAATTTAAAGCCAGTGTATGCTGTTATCACCATCCAATCCACAATGTTCCATAAAATAAACCCCTTTTTCACATCAGGTGTTTTCCAAATAACTTTTTTTTTTAGCAATGTATAACATACTACAGAAAAGAACACAAATCAGAAGTATAGAGCCAAGTGAATGTTTACAAACTTAACCCAGCTGTATAACCAGCAACAAGATCAAGTAATAGACCGTTGCTAACACCTGACAATCTCCTCTCATGCTCATTTCCAGGTCCGTACTCTCCCAAAGGTAACCACTATCCTGAATTAAAACACAGTAGATATTTTTTCTTTAATTGATACAAATAAAATCTTATGTACCATTTTGTTTCTGGATTATTTTGCAGGAACATAAAATTGATTAATATTTGGGTTGCTTCTAAGTTTTTGACTATTACAAATGGTACTGCTAGGAACATTCTTGTATATGCCTTTTGCTGAAGATATTCATGCATTTGTGTTGGGTATATACCCAGGAGCAGAATCACAGGGTCATAGTGTATACATATATTCAGCTTTAGAAGACACTGCTGAACAGTTTTCTAGGGTAGTTACATAAATTTACCATCCCAACAGTAGCATTACAGTTGTACCAGCAGTACTGGTTGTTTCAAGTCCTTACCAACATCTGGTATTTGTTTTGTTTTAATGTATAGTGATATCTCATTCTGGTTTGAGCACGTTTTTATGTGTTAATTGGCCATTTGGATATCCTCTCTCGTGATGTTTATTCTATTTTCTTCTGCATTTTCCTATTGAGTTTTCTGCCCCTTTTTATTGGTTAGTATGAACTCTTTATATATTCTGAATATGAGTCACTTATCATATGTATTGCAAGTATATTCTCTCACTCTTCGCGTTGCCTTTTCACTTTTGTAATGATGTGTTTTAATGAACAGTAATTCTTAATTTAGTCACTATAAACTTGTTGCCATCAGTCGATTCTGACTCATAGCAACCCTATAGGACAGAGCAGAACTGCCTCACAGGGTTTCCAAGGAGCACCTGGGGGATTCAAATTGCTGACCTTTTGGTTAGCAGCTGTAGCTCTTAACCACTATGCCACCAGGGTTTCCTTAGTCATTATATATATATACACATATATGTGTATATATGTATATATATGTATGTACGTGTGTATGTATATATACATACGCACATATATATACACACACATATATAACCATATATAGATAGCTAGTGCAGGATTTGTGTCCCATATAAGAAAACTTCCCTATTTAGATATTCTACTATATTTTCTTCTTGAAACTATATTGTCTTATTTTTCAGACTTAAATTTACAAGCCATTTGTAATTGTTTTTGCGTATGGTGTGAAGATTTTAAACAGAAAGGAAGTCTACTCATTTAGTGTACAGATAAAAAAGAAACATATGTAACAGCACTATTTCCCATCCATACTTAGCTGCTAATTGTAATGCTTGCCAACTCTCCCATCTGTGACCCAAATGTGAGAAATGATATAAGTCTTGAGATTCATCCTCATAAGAAAGACATGGCTTTTACTGATGACAGTGTTAATGGTTTCTGCTATTTTAGGTCTCAGCTATTTTGTTGGATAATCAGCCCTTGGAATTAACAGTAACATTTATTATGCATTTGTTATGTGACAGAAACTGACCCAGATACTAATTCATTTAATCATTCTTGCAATTCTATGAGGTAGGTACCATTATGCCCATTTTACAGATGAGGCACTAAGTGATTAAGTAATTTCAGATACTTACACATCTGATGAGTATGAAAATTGAGATATGAGCTGTATAATGTGAATTGAGGCTGCCCATCCCAGCCCTTAACTTCTGTACAGTATTGCTCTTAACCACATTAGGGCTTCTCTTTAAAGGACTGATACAATGTCATATCTATTAGAGCTGTAACAAGGTCTCTCTTACTCCTATAAACTGTAAAATCAGAAGGATAGTTTTTTCCTCAATAAGTTCCTTTTTCCAATACCTCTTTTGAATAGTGGTAATTGGGACTATTCTTGGATCAACTAATTGATCTTATTTGTTGTTGTTACATGCTCTCAAGTTGGTTCTGACTCAGAGAGACCCTATGTACAACAGAACGAAACATTACCTAGTCCTGTGCCCTCCTCATGATCGTTGTTATGCTTGAGCCCATTGTTGCAGCCACTGTGTCAATCCTTCTCATTGAGGGTCTTCCTCTTTTTCAGCTGACCCTCTACTTTACCAAGCATGATGTCCTCCAGGGACTGGTCTCTCCTGATAACATGTCCAAAGGATGTGAGATGAAGTCTTGCAATGCTTGCTTCTAAAGAGCATTCTGGCTGTACTTCCTCCAGGACAGATCTGTTCATTCTTTTGACCATCCATGGTATACTCAGTATTCTTCGCCAACACCATAATTCAAAGCTATGAATTCTTCTTCAGTCTTCTGTATTCATTGTCCAGCTTTCACGTGCATATGAGGCAACTGAAAATACCATGCCCTGGGTCAGGTGAACCTTAGTCCTTTGAACTTATTTAGGGGGACACATTTAAAAATGCAGGACTTTTTTCTTTTAAGATTGTATTGGCAGGTAAAACTTACCTTTGTAGCACACTATAGCTACAAAATATTCTCACCACATTAACCCCAGACTTCTTTTTTATTTTCAAAGTGATAAAAATCTTGACAACATTCTGCAGAGAAAATATGCCCTGCAAGACTTGATACAATCTTTTCATCACAAACCCCACAAATCCTTTAATAAATATTATTTATGAAAGAATCTTTAAATCAGCTAATATTTCATGGTTTTGCTCAAATATCACGTCTTTTCTTCCACTTTCTCTAGCAGAGCAGCCAAATTGTTTCCTTGCTGTGTCACACAGCAGTTAATGTACTTTTCCTATAGTACTTACAGAGAGCCGTAGCACTTGACACATTGGATTATAGCTATTTCATTTGCCTATCCTCAAAAACCGTGTATTGAGGACCAGGGCTGCTACCAGGGTGTGGGGTCCCATGCAAGTATTTTTTGCAGGGCCCCTGTCTACATAAACAATTTGCTTAAATATATTTTATAAAATCTATAGGCCCATGTGAGGTATTGCGTTGTTGTTAGCTGCCATCAAGTTGATAATGATCGTCAATGTAATATTTTAGCTTAACAGGCAGAGAAGAAGTACTTATGTATTTGTTTATTATCCCATCAAGACTTGTGAAGAATCTTCCTAGTTTCCAGGCACCCTCTTTTTCTGTTCCAGTCCAAGAACCAACTCATGTGTTTCATTGTCAAAAGTACTGCTATCAGCTAATTTCTTATCTCCCTACGTGAGAAAAAGGCAGCAATGCGGACATTGCTCACAATGCCATGGGTCTGTGGAACTGTTTATATTGAAACAATATGGATCTTCTTGCCTCTGCAGTTCCCTAATATCATTTATTTAATGTCCATTACATCATTACTCATGACGTTGCATCATCCTTTGTGCTGCCTGGGAATAATGGCTTTCAGTAACTCTCTCAATAGTCGTTGCTGTGCTTTGTTGATGATGACCACAAAGGCAAGTCTTATTCAGAGTATGCAGGAAAATCTGAAAGGTCATTTATTTCCTTGTCATGTGAATTTTACCCTTTGTAAACACAGATCAACATATCTTCCAACCAAGTCTTCTCAAACTCTTTTAGGCTGTGTTCACTGCATTGCTAGAATGTCTCTTTCAATGTTGGTGGCACTTTCGCCTTCCATGGACCACCACCAGCAGGGAAGACAGGCAAGGGGCTTATGGGTAGAACGAGAAGTGCAGTCCCATTTACAGTAAGAATGGCCATCCTTCATTTGACACAGCTTAAGAACAACTTGAGAGCACCAAGTCACCACACTGATCTGAGGTAAGAGAGAACATCAGAAGATACTGTTGGCATCAGAGAGCAACAGTCTAGGAAATCCTTGGGAGAGATAAGCATGGCCATCTGAAAGGACTGCCTGACACATGGCACAGATCCTATGGAGGAGCTGGAGTTAACATCCTGGGTACCAGCAGCAGAGTAAAGAATGTGACCAGACAAGGTCATATTCACCAGTGCAGGCATTAGAATTTCAACATATCTTACTGAATTCATTCCAAAACAGAGATGAAGAGAGGACCAGTGGAATTTTAGCCCTGATCATCTCAAGATTTATTTCTGCTTCCTAGTTATGATTCAGTAATTCTTTTTGTTTAAGCTACTTCAATGGGGACTTCTGTTTCTTGCAAACAAGAGTCTCAGTGTATAAAATAACTAGCACAGTATTCAGGTAAAGTTCCAAGAATTAATTATTATTATTCACACTAGCACTAGTTGTTATTATTAGTAATAGTTGTGGTAGTTCTATATTTATCTATGCCTGATTGTAATTATCTGCTTGGCTGCCCTCTTCTTGCTGTCCCTACCTAACACATACACTAAAGTGTAAACATCTTTGAGAACTTACATAGCTCAGAGTTACACAATATGCATAAAGCAAAGGATCAGGTAACGTGAATTAGATTCCATCCTTGAGTAGTAGTAACGATGAACGGAAGTTTCCTGAAGATTTCAGTTTTTAGATGCTTCAAATTTCTCAATTGTTATTTTAAAGCATAATTGTAAATAGTGTCTAGCACTGGCAGAAACTCACAGAAGATGAATTTATATGTATATAAACTTGTATATACTAAGACTGAAAAACTTTATTGACTTAATATAGGGAGATTAAAAAATTCTATGATAACAAAGCTTGCCAGTACTCCTATATTTATTAATAAAGTAGGTTATTAAGTTAAATTGAATTCTTTAAAGGTATAATTATATTAGCAAATTCTAATAAGAAAACTAATTTTAAACAGCAATTCTGTGTTGTATTCTCTTCAGAACTGTGAAGAAACACTTAAAGATTATTTTTCCTCTCGCTTTAGCAGGGCTTTCCGTGAAGGAACAAATGTGGACATTTCTGTAATTCCTGTATGTTCAGGAAGTTGCAGAAAAAACTCGTATTTGTTCTCATTCCTTAATATAAACTGCCTTAATTATCAGTGAAAATGCATTTTGACATTACGATGAACAATTATTTGTTTTAAATTAGCATTTAAATCCAATATTTTGTATAAAATTTTGATACACTGTCTGTAATTTATCAGGATTCAGCTAAACTGAAAGCCGTAATTGTTGAAGAGTTTTGTAATTAATCCTGATTGTAAGAGATAAAATTCATCATAAAGTGACTCTGAATTCATTTCAGTCATTTTCTCATCAATTTTCTCTTCCCCAACATCCCTACACATCATTACCTGTGTACTCATTCCACTTGGCATGGAACAACTGGAACACAGTGTCTTTCAAGGCTTTCGTACAATGTACCAAACTATCCTTTTAAACATTTCTTTAGAGCCATAACTTATGCCTCAGGGAACCCCACATTAGCTTTTGTACTATTAAGGCTTAGGACTATTTATCAGATCTGTTTTCTCTCTTGCTGTAGACAGCAGGGACTCTAATTGTGTACCTGTCAGTCTATGGCTCTTGTGATTCAGCTTCCTTAAAAATGGGCTCTGTGGTAGAATGTCGCATCCCTGGCTCCTCCTTTCTTGGCTGCCCCTGAGGACAAGCCCAAAGGCCCCCTCCAATGAAGGAGAAGGGAGGTGAGGAATAAACCCAAGGGGAAAAATATGAACAAACAAGAGAGAATTACAATGCTTCCAGCACCTTAAAAAATTTTATTATAGTAAGTCTTAGATCTAGAGGTCTTTTGAGATAGCAGCTTTATGTGCAGATGGTTTTCTTCCAACCAACTTTATCTAAGGGCGAGAGCCACCTATCTGTCCTCCTCCTTTGAGCTATCTTAGAAAAGGCCACAGTGGTCTCATTCTCCTTAAAGGGGCTAAAAACCAAAGTCATGGACCATCTAGACTACCTCCCCCTGTGTACAGTTTCCAGGTATAGGTCTTAATCCCAAGGAAGCCACCCATAAGCCTAATGGGTGCTGAGGACTTAAAACTTTATCCTACTCCATTAATATTTTATGATTTGGATGGAAAATTCTCTAAAATACAAACATTAGACAAAGTTAGTGAATTAAGATGGGAATTTCACCAACAATGACAAGAATAGGGAGAGTCTATTTAGAAACATCTGATATTTTTATTTTCTCAAAGACTTGGTAGATTATTATCATCAACTTGAATATCCTTAAAATCCCTGGTTATCTTTTTAAAATGCAAACTCTGGTTTATTTGGTCTGGAATGAAAACTGACATTTTGCACTTCTAACAAGCTTGCAGATGATGTAAATGCTGCTGGTCCTCAGACTACACTTGGAGTAGCAAAGATCAAGATAATATGGGAACAAAGAAGGGACTGATAAACCCACAGGGATATGAGCTAGTATGCAGATCCACCAATGGCTACCTTCTCTGTGTGTTTAATGCAGATCTCCCATTTTGCCTCCCACAAGACTGGCAGGTCTTTCTTGGAATGACTGATGAATTACTACCTGTTTAAAACTAACAGGAGTTAACATCCTGGGTGCCATTGCTCGATATAATTCAGCAGGTAAGATGGGTTCTTGTAAAGATGCCATAGAGATTATTCATTAAATTGGATTGTGGGGGGGGGGGGGGCGGGAACTCTCCTCCCATATTACTTAAAAAGAACATAATGATTCAAAAGTTTTGAACTAACTTTTTAAACAGATCTAAACAATGTAATACCCCAAAACAAAGTGTTTTTTGTCTTCAATCAGCAATAATTGATTTTGCAGCAAAACCTGACATGAGCTAAAAAGAGGCTTGTTTTGTTTTCATTTTTTATGCTTAGTGTGAATATTCATGCCTCCTGCTACAGAAATATTAACTCGTTTGATTATGGGGTGCTGCCCCAGACGCAATAAATAGGGGCATTGACTAATATTTGGTTTATGCCCCCATGTTTTTTTATAATGTAACAGAGATTACTGAACCTTTGAACAAAGTAAAAATAACTAACCTGGACCCCTGCTGAATTTAGCAAAATCAAATTGGACTTTCAAACAATGCTCTACCTTTTCTGGCTACCAACCATGGGTAGTCAGGGGAATGCTTTCTCTCTGTGGTCATGTCAGAATGTGGGAAGAATGTACCTAATGAGGGGGCCTTGGTGCCAGCACTTATGGCAAAACCCTGATACCAGACATCCCCTAGAAATGTTTTATCTCAAGCAAGACGTTTTTACGATCTATTCTTGAAAAAAATACACTAATGTAGGCATCTTGTGAGTATGATTGTAATCTCTGTGCCTGCGTGAACTTCTGTAATTAACTCTGTAACCAATCCCTGCATCCCACACATATATATATATATATATATCCAGTTGTAGCCAATTACCTGCTTCGTTTAACCCTCCCCTTTTGTGACCTCAATTGAAGACGAGCCAATCATTGATTTTGTTTAATTTCCTTCTTCTGGACTCTCAGTTTCCACTTCTGTGAGCTGGTGATTTTGAATGGTTTCCATACTAAATTCTCTTTAAAATTTTTCTTAAAAGGTTTGGAGTTTTTCTCTTCCATGATAAAAATATGAAAGAACTCTGAATCCAGAAAATCATCTTTGCCCAAGAATTACAGATAAAAGATTACAGACCTGTATCAACTATATATAAAAAAAAACAGCTGCCTCAAATACTTGGTTTAAGGTCACTGAGACCCTAATACTTAAAACAATTTATATCCAATAACTCATCTAAGTATCTGGGTTGGTTGGTTTGTTTGGCTAGAAGAAAAAAAAAAAAAAAAAAAATCAATTGGCTTCTGGCCTCCCAAACTAATTCCCGTTGAACTCACGGCCTTCTAGTCGATTCCAACTCATACCAACAGAGAAGGACTGCCCCACAGTGTTTCCAAGGAGCAGCTGGTGGATTCAAACTGCCGACCTTTTGGTTAGCAGCAGAGTTCTTAACCACTGTGTCACCAGGGCTCCCCCAAACTATTTAGTTGTTCCAAAATAAATTTGGATAAAATAAGGGTTTTTTTAATGATAAAATTTAAAGGTGCTAAAGAGGGATTTTGCAGTTATTGTGGTGAAAATAATATGAGTATACACTAAACATATTCCCAGTGAATATCAATCACTATCGTCCCCTGCAGCAAGTACTGGTCTCCACTACATTCGTCAGTATTTCACTACTCATTTAATATGGTTTGATATGTGTCTCCACAGGAATAAATAACTGTTTAAATAAGGAGCAAAAGAAGATAAAGGACCCCATTACAAAAGATGGTTTTGCTTCTCAGCTATTCACCTCCTATAAAATTGTTGGCATTGAATATCATTTAACAATATTCACTGTAATTTTTTTAATTTGATTTCATGAGTTTTAGCCATAAAGCCATAAAACTATTAAAATCATAAAAAAAAAAAAAATACACACACACACACACAACTTTGTCAAACAATGTTTCTGGACTTTAGAAGTGGAAAACATGGCTGCTTTCTCTCAAAGTTTAAGTAGCTAACCAACTAAAACTCCTTTGAATTATACTTTGTCATTGTTCATTACTCAGGCTTAAATTAATATCAACAGGATTAACAAACATTATAGTAAATACAGGATTTCAATCCAGTAAAGCTTGATGATACAATTAAGATAACAAGAATTATTACTAAAAATCTAAAAAGTCGTAATGGTCACCTCTTTTTTTTCTATAAATGCTTAATACTAGTTTCCAAAATGATTTTCAAGCACAATTTAAAATAAAGAGTCACAGAGGGCCACAGAGGAGATCTGAAAATCTATGTAGAACGAGTATACTTTATTTCTTATAGCTGGAATAACAGACGTTGTCATGGTATAGGGAGAGTAAAGTGATTCAGAGAAAGGAGAAAGAAAAAAAAAAACTAACCCAAGGTAGCACAGCTCATCAGTGAGGCTACTGGCAACATTGTTTTAAGTTTTTTCACTTTCTACTCATCAGACCACACCCTGTGAGTACCCAGTTCTGCCCTAGGCATGGATCTTAGGCAGACTGGAACAAACTGGGCAACAATGGTGAGGAAACTCAAAATGCTTGCTTGGAAATATAAATGGTCACAGGTGAGAGTACTGTATTTACAATACTCCATCCAATCTGAAAATCAGTAAGATGGCTGGGACCCCAAGAATCATGAATACCTTCAGTAGCCATGGGAATTTGCTAGGCCGCAGAACTAATACTCTGCCATCCCTGTGGTAATCACTCAACAAATTCTTTTCCAATTTAATAACATGGATGGTCATTGGTTTTTCTAATGTTATAACTTCTTGTACAATCCCTTGTTATGTTTATCTGTCTTTGATAGTCCCCCACACTTCTTATCAGGAATCCTTAAAGTAGAGAATTTCCCTACCACTGATTGTATCTTTTCACGCTTCCAAAAGATCATCCTCCTCTTTCTATTTCATTTCCCTACTTTGAAAAACATACAATAAACTCCCAAAAGCATTAGAAGAACTCTACCAGATTTAGGTCAGGCACCTTCCTTGCTAACTAAGCTGGTGTTCAGTTTAATGCCCACAATGTTTAAGGGCATGCCTGGCTCATTAACCATATGCCAAATGAATGAATGTAAAACACTCATCACTATCTCACTTCTAAATGAAGATGGATTCCTTTTCAGGATACCTCCTTAAGCCCCAAACTTTGGTGCATCATCTAATCTTATTTGAGTGTTCTGGGTCTAACCATCAGCCCATCTATCTTCACTCCTTCCAATGGGAATTCAAGATATTGGTAAAAACTAAATTCTCCATGTTTGCCTTATTATTGCAGAGTTCCAAATCTGGGCATGAAGATGAGTCTACAACCATTTTATTGGATAATAATATAGAAGAAACAGAAACTTATTCTCTTAAGGGTCCAGATGTAGAGAGCCAAGATTGATAATCTTAGATGGAAGCTTCAAGGAGATAGATTTTGGTAAATTTAATAAAGTCCTACTAGGTTAAAACTCTGCCAAGATGGTACGAGAAACGCCTATTGGGGGGGGGGGGGTGTTGGAAACATGGCAGCAGCATAGCTTTTTACAAAAATTCCCTTATAAAACTGTCATGGATTGAGTTGTGTCCCGCAAAAACATCTATCAGCTTGGCTGGGTCATGATTCCCAGTATTGTATGATTGTGTTATCTGATGTGATTTCCTTATGTGTTGTAAACTCTATCACTATGATGAGATTATACGCAATCTCCTTATGTGTTGTAAATTCTATCACTGTGATGAGGTTATACTGATGAGGCTGACAAGATTAGTGTCTTAATGCAATCTCTTCTGAGATATAAAAGAGAAGCAAGTAGAGACACATGGGAACCTCATACCACCAAGAAAGCAGTGCCGGGAGCAGAGCACGTCCTTCAGACCTGACCAAGGGAAGACTGACGCATCACAAGGACCTTCCAGACCAATGGAAGCTTGATGACACATACTCCTCCAGAGCTGACAGAGAAAGCGTTCCCCTGGAGCTGATGCCCTGAATTTGGACTTGTAGTCTACTAGACTGTGAGAGAATAAATTTCTTGTTAAAGCCATCCACTTGTGGTATTTCTGTTACAGCAGCACTAGATGACCAAGACAAAAACAGAGGAAATAAAATACTGAATAAAACATGAATGATATTTTCAACAAAATAAGGTAAAAAGGAACTCCCCACAGTCTTAGAACATGGGTAGATTTGGCTAAAACACCCATCAGCCACAGGTCCTGTACAATATCAGAAGCTGTGTAGTGTCAGGGTCAAAGATAAAGAGAAATAAGGAAGGGAAGGTACTATGACCCAACAAACATTCATCCCCATATGAGAGAACCAAACGCAGAGTAGTAACCTGGGAAGACAAATTTGACAACAACCAGCAGAAAACACAAGTTGGAAATTATGCGTAAAATGACAAAGGGAAAGCACTGGACAAATCTGTGATGATTAAAATGAATAAAGAGCAAATGATTAAACATAGTAAATACAGGAAAGTTAGGAGCTCCTGATAGACCCTCTCCCCCCAAGGAAGAAAAGGAGATGGAGGGGACAAAAATGAGAGTGTGTGTGAGAGAGACAGCAAGAGAGAGAGAGAGAGGAACAAAGCATCACTCATCAGACACCATTGAAAGCTGCTGGGACAACAGCTCATTACTCTGGAAATTTATAATTAACAGGAATTAGCATTTATTCTGCGTCTCTGGTACATGTTTCTGGGTTACAAATAGGTCTAGTGAATGAGGAAAGTTCTTATAAAAAATTAGCTAATAAATACACAAGGAAATATACAACTACTGGATTAGAAGATCACAGTTTTATAACCCTTAATTAAATAGATGGTGTGCTGAGTTGTGTTATGTCAACATGACTAAGACTAAGAACTATACTTACTAGAATTACCTTCCATGTATGGACTTCCACATTAGAGTCAAGTAAAAGAGTAATTAGCACAAAGTTTAGAAGGTAAATGTGAAGCAAGACTATTAATTTCAAAAGGCTACTGTGGTCAGGCATGGTGAGAGACATGCAAAGTGCCTGGCAGGCCACACACATCTTCCATCTCCTCAGCTCTGCATGGAGCTCATCTTCCTAACTTTGGCCCTGCTGATCGACCAAAAACCAAAAGCTGTTGCCATTGAGTCAATTTCAACTCATAGTGACCCTATAGGACAGAGTAGAACTGCTCCACAGGGTTTCCAAGGAGCAGTTGCTAGATTCAGACTGGTGACCTTTTGGTTAGCAGTCAGTCTCTTAACCACTGCACCACCAGGGCTCCCTGCTGATCAATCGTGGTCCCGAAAAGGTGTTGGGCTGCAGATTCATAGAGATGGCAACAGAGAGTCGGTTTTCCAGAGACTCCACAGACCTCTCCCTAACCTCCACTTGTTATCCAATTTTGGCAGCTTGTCTGATATCCCTGCTAGAACATATTCCAGAAAGATTAGTTACTGACACTTTTTCTGATCCTGATACCACTTTCCAGAATTTGACCCTTCCAGCTCCTCCATCATTTGTAAGTGAAATTCCTATAACAAATCATTTAATGCCAAACAGATATAGTGGCTTCATTTTCTTGACTGAATTTTAATTGTTCCAGATAGTAAAACCAATATGTGAAGCAGCAAATGAAAAATTTACAATGAAGAGATCAGGCAGTCTAAACCTGAACCTCGGTCACTTTTACATCAAGAAAAGGGAGATAATCAAACATTATGAACTTCCTGATATGAAGTAGTATGAGGTACGCAGGCTATCTATTCAGCCGGAAGGAAAAAAATGAACCTAATTCTAATCAAGTCTTCTGATCTAACTTCCTATTTTTAGGAGATATAGGGAACAGTTAAGCAAATTGAGAAACACCACAAGGAATCAATTGGCCAATTCTAGAATATGGGACATTCTATAAGACAACTCTAAATTATTTTCAGCAAGTCAATGGCATGACCACACACGCAATTTTTTTTTTTTAATTAAAGAGAATATTTTAAAGGAAGTGAAAGGATGTCTAAACAGGAAAAAAAGACTCAGTAAGAACACAGTAACTTTTTTAGTTGGTTTTTAAAGACATATCTTCTACATAAGAAACAGAAACTTATTCTCTTAAGGGTCCAGATGTAGAGAGCCAAGACTGATAATCTTAGATGGAAGCTTCAAGGACATAGATTTTGGTAAATTTAATAAAGTCCTACTAGATTAAAAGGGACCTAAGGAGACTTAAGACACATTAACAAACAAAAATAATGATAGAACGTACTTGGGTCCTGATTCAAATAAACCAATTATATAAAGGTATTTTTAGGTAGTCAGACAGAGTTAAATACAAAAAATTAGACGATTTGAAGAAACTATTATTAACTGTGTATAATAATGCCATGGTGGTTATTTAAAGAAATATTATAATGCCATGGTAGTCTTAGATGTAATAATAAAATATTTAGAGGAGAAATGACATGAAGTCTAGGATTTCCTGTAAAATGCTAAAGCAAAAACAGGGGCAAAGGATCACAGGATACAATCATGGTAAATGTGGATGGTTGCTGAAGCTAGGTGAAGTGTACATAATGATCTTTTTTAATCTTTTATTTTGCGTATGTTTGTGATTTTTTTAATTAAAAAAGTGAAAAAAAAAATAAAGTGTCATCCTATGAGGTACTGAGTCCCCTATCATTAGAATTTTAAAAGCATTATCTGGGTATTCTGGTCTATGTATTTTAAATTTAGTGCTCCTTTATGCTGAAAATCTTGGGCACTGAAAACAAACAATCTGAGTTTGAATCATAACCCATCCCTTCAACCTCCCTCTCTTACTAGCTGTATGATCTTAAATGAATCATTTAACCTTCTTACGCCTCAGAAAGATCAACTGCAAAATACTGAATAATACCTACATCAAAGGGATATTGTCTAGCACAAATAATAATATAAATTTAAAGAGCCCAGTACAGTGCCTATTCATGACAATCAGGCAATAAATGTTATTTCCTATTCATATTAAATTAATATGCTATCATTAGTATTAATTAGGTGGATAGAAGAAAACTATGCTCTGGAATGTACCAAACTGCCAGTAAAAGGGGTGGAGTGACCTAAATCATGAAATAGCAAGGGTTTTCCAGAAGCAAATCCATTCCAACCCTTTCTGGCCACTCTCTCCTCTTTTTGATGCCCTCTGAGTCTTCAGATTTGGGTACTTGATTTTTCTGTTCCTTCAGAGTCTGACTTACAAAATGGCTTCCTGCACCATAGCTCAGCCTGACTCAGTCCAGCCTTACATTAATTTGACTCTTCTGCCTTTGATTCAGGATTTTCTCCCATCAACCATCTCACATTTCATTCAGAGTTTCATATGGCTCCTGCCACACACCTCTTCTAGATTTCATTTCTAGAGAATTAAGTTCCAGAAAAAAAAATAGGTTGTTGAAGTAAATGAACTTTTAAGTCCCTTCCAATCAAATGTACAATTACATTATATCCTCTAGTCTACCCTTTAGAGAACACTGTTACATCAGAGGGCTGTAGACTAGCCTGAGAGGAATATAATGCAAGCCACGTATGCAATTTATTTTTTAGGAAGTACATTTAAAAAAAGAGGATGGAATTAAATTTAGCAATAGATTTTATATGACCCAAAATATTATCATTTCAACATGTAGTCAATATTAAAAAAATGAGACGTTTTACACTTCTTTTTTATCCTTAGTCTTTGAAATCTAGTGTGTGTTATATACTCACAACACACCCAAATCTAGACTGGCTACATTTCACATGTGGCTAGTGGCTAACTCTAGAGAGTAGCTGATTAACCCATATTATTTACATGAACCATCTCTAACTTGCATATAAGTAAACAAAATGCCGAAGTGACAAAATAATCCTACCTTGTTACAGCATGAAAAAATCACAACTATAAAATTGTGTGCAGTTTGGAAAGGATACTTTCTTAGAGACTTGAGTTTGACTACAAAAAGCAAAAAAGAAAACAAGGTAATAATAATCATTCGTTTATTGAATGATTACTATAATAAGGTCAGTTTAGGCATATTCCATTTAATTCCTACAGCAACTGCAAGGTATAGTTACTGTCATATCCCACTTCATAGATGAGGGAACTGAGGTTTGAGGAGATTTTGTAGTTTGCTCAGGTCACACACTTGCCAAGATCTGGAGAAGCTGAAATTCTAACTGTATGTCTGATGATTGCTAATTCCGAGAGTTTATTTGGTGACAAGAGCAAAAAAAAAAAATTGTTTAGACTAGGATAGGGGAAACAAGTATATAAGGCTTATTAATTTTAGATACTGAGTGAGTGACAAAAGAGAAGACAGGGGATAAGGAACTAAAGGATTTTCCTGCATCATTTTGAGATTTCCGTCTATTTCACAGTAGATTTTTTCACCTAAAAGTTCTTTTCAGTCTACGTTCATGTGTGCACGAGCATCTGTGATTATGGAATTTACTCCATCTTAGTTAAATTTAGAATGGCTTAATGGATGGCTCTCTCTAAAGCCTATTACTGTATACCTAAGGTCATCACAATATTAATGGCTTCTTTGAAAGGAAACAGTCTAAGATTACTAATAAGCACCAAGTTTTATGCATATTTCATGGCAGTCACTTAAAATTTATAATGCATGTTGCTAAAGCATGTATTCAATATTGATAGCTTATTTTATGCCACTTCTAGTTCGTATTACAAATATATTAAATGGCTAAAATGCATACACCATTTCTATCAACATTCACTTAATGTTAATGTTTTCTAAAACACTTACAGAATAATACTAACCACTCTGAGTTCAAAATCATTTATAATACTCCCTATAATACCTCTGTTGATTGATCAAATGCAATATGTTAATGCAGCAAACTGACTGTACAACATATTCTGAGAAGGACAAAAAAAAAAAAAAAAGGATAAGGATAAGGTGACAGTCTGCACCACAAATTAAAAATGCGGAGTTTAGACTGGACATGATTTCAATCATATAGTACCCACTTGGTGAACCAGCGACAGGTTATCCAATGAAAGTGAAATCCGGCTTGTTTTACCCAAGTCCTTGAGTCTTCTTCCCACCTACTACTTTGATGACTACACTTTTGCCACAAAGATAATTAAGGCAGATGCTTGTCTAAGGGTTAATGATGGACAAAGATGAAATAAATGGTTTGGGAGTAGCTGAGTTACCCAGAAAATACTGCTAGAATTATAAGCAACAAAATGGCTAGGTGCTTGTGATACTGGCAAGGGGTAGGGGGAATGTACATTTTTAAAAATAAATACCTAACATGCTTAGAAGATCTGTGCTTGTATTTATGATAACTGCTAATATGAAGAAGAATGTATTGGAAGGCCAAAAACCAAACCAAACCCATTTCTGTCGAGTCGATCCCGACTCATAGCAACCCTGTAAGAGTAGAACTGCCCCATAGGGTTTCCAAGGAGCAGCTGGTAGATTCAAACTGTCTACTTTTTGGTTAGCAGCCTGAGGGAAGACTTATCAAATGCTATAATGGTGTGAGAAATGGTAGAGCATAAATAAGATGCATTCCAAAGATGTATTTGATGTAGACACACATATTATGCCACAGGTACTAGGCTCTTTCATACAGAGACATGAAAACATTGCTTTGGAAATACAAGAGAAATCAATTTCAGTTAGGTGGATCAGGAAAATATGGTAGACCTCCTCCCCTCCCCCTTTGTTTTTGTCTGAACAATGCCCATTGCTCTTTATAGTGTTGGTGACAATGACAGAAATGAGAAAGTACACAATACGAACCACTCACATCATAGGGGAGCCTACCTGCGCTGGGCATAGTTAGATTTCCATGTCAAAGATGTGGGCATTTTATTTATCACAATTCCACCCAAACTCTAATCCACTCTGGATTAATTGCTTCCCAACTATATTTTAAATGTTGAAGTTGTGGTGAAATAATTAACTATGTGACCATTTACCATATCCTGCTTTAATGCCAAAGGGACATTATCAGCAACGAGCATTTACCAATGTTCTAACTGTAACTGAGCAGCAGTGCCCCTGTTTATTATTTTCTAAACAGTACTTACACACCTGGAATCTACAAAAATGTTCCTGTTAATGCTTTTTGAATTAGGTGCAGGCTGGCATTGAAATCCCAAAGATTACAGAGAATCCCATGACAAGCACCTTTGTGATCAAAGATGAGGAGGATACAGAGCACAAATCTGACATAGATACAATAGGTTTTCTCAACCTTGGCGATAATAACATTTTGGTTTGGATAATTCTTTGTTGTGGGAGTTCTTTTTGTGCATTGTGGGATATTTAGCAGCATCCCCTCAGTTGTGACAACCAAAAACAACCCCCTAGTTGTGATGACCAAAAACCTCTCCAGACGTTACCCCATTTGAGAACCACCAATGTACAGGGTAACATTAAGACACACTGGCACTTGAAATACAGGGTGGTTACTACCATGTATTTTACCACTAAATATTCAATTTCCAAAGCAAGCCATTGCAAACAAAATTACAGAAGTGTCCCTCAAGCAATATTAATGAGAACTAAATCATGAATATACGGTGATATTTCTTGGCTTTTGCCCAACAGTAAAGGTGTTCAATTAACCCTGATTTGTATCCATTCATCTGAATCACTGCCACAATTAACTCCAATATCTTGTTAGAGTAACCAAGAGCACATTATGTCTTTATCCATTAACCCTTTGTTAACAAAACACATTCTGTATTTCTATGTTCAAATAGATTTCTACAAAGCCTAAATCCAGATTGGGGTACAGCTTCTATCCACTCTAACTCTCCACTTACAGGCTGGTAAGCACTAACTTGTTTTCCCTTTAACTAGCAAAAGGAGAGGGATAAAATTTGAGAACCTGTACCTGTCTAGATTCTGTCTTAGGGGAATTATCACTATTAATTCAGAAAAAAAGCTATAAAATCTAAATTGCCTGCTTTGTAAGTAGAAAAATAAAATTAAACTTGGTAAAATAATAAAGAATCCACTGGACAACAGAGCAGGGGTAGAGTAGAGAGACAGGAGAAAGGTGATTCACTGAATTTAAAAATCAATTGTCTCGTGAACTCAGTCCATTTGATTTCTACCAAAACGGGCTGGGGGAGGACTAAAAGAGAGGAAAAAATCTATGGGCAATGTGACAAAGTGGGAAGAGTATAGTTTTCAAATCCTAACTCAACGGAATTTCAGCTGAGCTTCTGGCTAAGTTACTCAAACTCTCTGGGTCTCAATTTCTGAAGTAGTGAGCACTATCACCTACTTTAAGATTTGATTTAGGGATCAAAACAATAATAATAGCTGACATTTATCAGTAGCTTCTCTATGCACCAGCTCTTTACGTATTTTCTGAATTAATAATAATGACAACCCAGTAAGGTAGGTGTTGTTATTTCTGCTTTACATAAAAGAAACAGAAACAAGGAAAGGTTACAAATCGTAAGCAATGAAACTGAGATTTCAATATAGCCCATGATTCCAGAAAAGTAACTTTTAAATATTATACTTTCATAAAGAACCTTTAAAAAGTCTACACATAGTTTTTAGCTATAAAAAAAAAAGTTCTCTGCCAACAACTAATATGTAAAGAAAGAGAAATGTTAATTAACTTACCTAAGTACATTGCACCACTCAGAGACAAAGGCAGAGGCAGAGTCCCGGCCTGCTAATAAACATGTAAGCCAAATTCACCATATCTCTCTTCCGCCTAGAACCACCTGACTATTCCCCCTTGTATCCATCTCCTCTGGATCCTGTCTTAGTTCAGATCTCCAGAAGTCTTCATCTAATTCCAATCAACTATTGCCAGAGATTTCTGAAATAGAAATTTTACCATGTGGATACCTTGCTTAAATGCCCTTCAAAGATTTCCTACAGCTTCTGGGATAACTCTTGTCTTTTCATTCATTTAGCAGTATCTAGTTAATCTGAATATCCACGTAGCTTTAGACCCAGCAGTTTCACACTCAGCTGTACATCCCAGAGAAACTCTTGCACATCTCTACAAGAAGACATTTACAAAATGTTCAATGTACTATTTTTTGTGATAGTGAAAATGATAAACAACCTAAATGCCATTTATAGAGCAATAAATTAAAAAACTGTGGTATATTCAAATAACTGAGTACTGTACATTTCAGTGAATAAGCTTGTGTTCATATAAGAATACAAACTATTCTCAAAAAATAGAGCAACAACAGCAAAAAAGAAAAAACGATGCAGACAGCATGTCACTGAATATCATCAACAAATATTCAAGAAAATAATATATATTGTTTAGGCTTATATAGTTTTAGAGCAAAATGAGAGAAAAGAAGTGCTAGAAGAACTGTATACACAGGGGCTTTAACTATATTTGTAATTCGATTTTTAAGCTGAGTGGCAGGTATATAATGTTTACTATATTATACTTTATACTTATTTGCATGCTTGAAATAGTTTATAAAAATCTAAGTCATTTCTATAAAAAAATAAAATAGGCCTGCTAAAAAAGTTTGCCATGAGTTAATCCTTTCATACCTTTCCAGTAGAGTCAGCCCTCTGTTATCAGCTGGTTCTGCATTCTCGGATTCAACCAACTGCTGATTAAAAAAAAAAAAAAAAAAAAATACTTTTTTCTTGTCATTATTCCCTGAACAATACAGTATAACTATGTACATAGGATTTGCATTATGTTAGGTATTATAAGTAATCTAGAGATGATTTAAAGTATACAGGAGGATGTAAGTTATATGCAAATGCTATGCCATTTTATATAAGAGACTTGAACATTCATGTATTTTGGTATCCCTGGGGGGTGCTGGAACTAATCCTGCCCCATACCGAGCAACAACTATATTACCAACTGACAATTTACTGACATGACGCCCTCCAGTCATGATGACCTACGTACAATTTCACAAACACATTACCCTCTCTCTTTTCTGTGCCCATGTAAGGTCACCATCGTTTGTATTCACCTTACTCCTACTAACTTGTTAAGGCACAGTTCAGAGCTCTCATACTCTGGGACCTTTCCCTCAATGTCTTTAGCCTTGTTAATGACTATATTCTTTTTTCTCATAGCCCTGTTCATCTGTCAGTCCAGGTTAGGCCAGGCACCTAAGCTCAGTGCCTTAAAAGACTATCAACTGACCCTTTGCTCACACTACATATCTAGGGGAGACTGGCCAAGGGGCTCTGCTCATCATAGATACTCAAGACCCAGGTTGATGGAGGTTACAGCTCCACCTGCACTTTTAGAATCACTGTGGCAGGGAGAAGGGGACATGGTAGGTCATGGCCTGACTCTTAGAACTTCTATTCACATATCATTGACTGAAATGAGTCACATGGTTTCTGCCAATTTAAAACGGAATGGGAAAGTACAAACCCTACAATGTGGCTAAAATGTTAGAACTGAAATATGTGCATAGTCCTAAAAATAACAACTATTATGGCATTGTTTTTTTACATTGCATTATAATGATTCACGCTTTCACTACAGAAATCTTCTCTCAATCATCTTTGTGTGTCTATCATCTCATATAGACATGGGTACAAAACAATATTTGTGGCTTGGATAAGTGGACAGATCCTCAATAAAATATGCTATTTCTAGGTGAGCAGTCCAGGAGGAGAGCCCTGATGACATAGTGGTTAAGAGCTTGACTGCTAACCAAAAGGTTGGGAGTTCGAATCCACTAGCTGCTCCCTGGAAACCCTAAGGGGCAGTTCTTTTCTGTCCTATGAGTTCACGATGAGTTGGAATCGACTCAACTGCAACAGGTTTTGGTTTAGTACAGAAGGTAATATTTGTGGGTGAACATTAGCATTTTATTACTGGCTGATTTTCTGACCATATTCTGCTTGATTGATCTCAAGGATATCAATCTATAAATTTTAAGAGCAGACCACATTCAGTTCAGTCTTCCTACAAAGGATGGGGAACCTCAGCCCAATTCACTTTTATGTACCTGCCAGACACTTGCTGGAAAGTGATAATCAGGTCAGTCTGTTGGAGTGGTTTGTCTATGATCTAAGGGTAGGAGAGCCAGTTTCTTGAGTTTTCTTGTATTTCCACAGTAAGAATTAGCACTTCTGAAGATTTTCTAAGTTCCATGCAGGTGATTTCAAATCATAAGGATCCATCTATCCTTGAAAATAGCTTACCTATTCACCGTTAAAACAGTAAAATCCAATTTTTCCTAACACTATTTTTAAAACTTTATTTGATAAATTTCTTTCTCTTAATAAGTTATTTAGCATATTGACGAGTGAGAAAGAATGCATCAGGCATTTCCTTTCCTAATTTCTCCTTTAAAGTTATGCACACTTTCGTAGCACCTTATTTTAGCATTCTAGGTATTTCTGAAACTTGGACTAGGCATTCTTGTCACAGCTAACGGATCCAATAAGTAATACCCTATTATAAATAATAAACATTAGTTTGTACCTTTACTGAAGGTTAAATTTGTCACCCACATTTATGAAAACATGATACAGTTGTATTCTAAACTCTTTCAATTTTACAAACATTTTAGAATGTCCCTCTTAATCCAGCAGCAAATCCTGTCGGCTATGTGTCTTAAAAAATATCATCACAATCAGCTACTGCTCATCGTCTTCAGTGCTCCCCCTTGTGGTCCAGGCCATCATCATCTGGACTATTTCAATAGCTTCTTTTAGTCTATTTTCACTAAGGACTATTGAAAGATCCTTTTAAAATACAGCTCAGTTAAATCACATTAGTCCTATGCTTAAAATCCTCCAATGGTTACCCTTCTCACTCGTAATGAAAAACATAGTCCTTAACACACAGGGGCCTATATCGTCTTGTTCCTGGTTACCTCTCCTATTTTCTCTGCTATTCTCCCTGCCCTCTACTTTCTTGCTTTCCATTAAGTCCAGCTTTTATCTTTTTGTCTCAGGATCTCTGCACCTACGTTTCCCCAATCTAGGATACTCTCCGGCCAGGTATCAAAAGATCCGCTTTGTCCTCTCTTCCTATCTCCCTATAAATCTCTACTGAAAAGTCACATTATCAGAGGCTACTTCTCAGAATACAGTTTCTAAAATATATATACATACATATACACACACAGACATATATATATATAATTTTTATGTCCTCACTAAAATATAACGGTTATATAAGGCAAGGGTTTTTCCATTTTCTTAACCAGTACCAAGAAGAGCACCAAGGACACCATAATTGTTCAGAAACTATTTGTTGAGTAAATAAATGAGTGTTGGAAAACACTTAGATGGGATAGGACTCCATTCTCAAGGAGCTGCTGGGGTCCTCTGTACTGGTATTTCTTGCACTATGCCACATATATCAAGGACTGAAGTTGCAGGCATAGCAGGGATATAATTTCTTCACCAGTCCTACCCTAATCAAGAGTCCCTCCTGTCCACAGGAAATCAACAGGGCTCCTTTCCAATCCTTTCTTCTTTTCTTTTCATTCATTCCTGTGATTGTCTGGCCAATGTGACTGAATTCACCTTCTCAGCAGTGTTTCTTTGTTCTTAGCACTACAGCATTCTGAGTTTTTACTATAGTATGGACATGGGTAGTGGCCTAGAATGTTATCCTCAGAGTTATGAGATAGTTTACATCCCATACACTTAACCAATGCTTTTGAAACTCTGAAGGTTCCTAGTGCATGAGGCTTTAGTTTTGCTTAAAATTCAGTCAAGCAAATAAGGTGATTTATCAGACAGCAAAAAAAAAAAAAAAAAAATGAAAAGGAAATTCACAAAGACAAGAGCTGTAGCTGGTGGATGGTTTCTCCACAGACCATTGCATTTTAAAGTGACACACAGGAATTTGTTGCTGTTAGGTGTCATCGAGTCAGTTCCAACTCATAGCGACCCTATGTACAACAGAACGAAACACTGTCCAGTCCTACCATCTTCACAATCATTGTTCTGCTTGAGCCCATTGTTGCAGCCACTGTGTCAACCCATCTCATTGAGGGTCTTCCTCTTTTTCACTGACTCTCTACTTTAGCAAGCATGATGTCCTTCTCCAGGAACTGGTCCCTCCTGATAACATGTCCAAAGCACGTGAGAGAAGTCTTGCCATCTTCACTTGCAAGAAACTTTCCAGCTGTACTTCTTCCAAGATAGATTTGTCCTTTTGGCAGTCCATGGTATATTCAATGTTCTTCGCCAACAACATAATTCAAAGGCATCAATTCTTCTTCTGTCTTCCTTTTTCACTGTCTAGCTTTCGCATGCATATGAGGCAACTGAAACACCATGGTTTGAGTCAGGTGTACCTTAGTCCTCAAAGTGACGTCTTTACTTTTGAACACTTTAAAGAGGTCTTATGCAGCAGATTTTCCCAATGCAACATGTCATTTGATTTCTTGACTGCTGCTTTTACGGGCACTGATTGTGGATCCAAGTAACATGAAATCCTTGACAACTTCAATATTTTCTCTGTTTATCATGATGTTGCTTATTGGTCCAGTTCTGTGAGGATTTTTGTTTTCTTTATGCTGAGATGTAATCCATACTGAAGGCTGTAGTCTTTGATCATCAATAAGTGTTTCAAGTCCTCTTCATCATCTGCATATCACAGATTGTGAATGAGTCTTCCTCCAGTCCTGATGCCATGTTCTTCTTTATACAGTCTAGCTTCTCGAATTATGTGCTCACCATACAGTATCACAGCAACACACAAGCCACCACAGTACAACCCACAGTACAAACCAGATGCTTGGTGCACAGGAATTTAGCAAAATAGAATGTCAGAGTTTTAGAGAGGACCACTGACTCTTGAGTTATGAAGCTTTTAATCTGCTTGACTGGGAAAGCACCAACTCTAATCCACCCAACATGATCAGTAGCTTGGATCCAAACCTAATGGTTACAGCATGAAGTGACAGAACAGCAGCTTCCAGCCCTCAGTTGGCATACCAATCCCTTCCCTGGCTAGATCAGTGTCTTGAATGTGCAGTTGTAAGGATATGATGGCACTTCCAGTTCTGATCCACTGCCTCAGCATTCTACCAGGATGGACTGCCTTAAGCACTTAGCTGTATCCTGTTTCCATTAAGCAAGTCTCATTTTGTAAAATGCTCTGCTCTACAGGAGGCCAACTCACTCCTTGGGATACCAGACTGCAGGGATCAGTCTTGGGCAATTTAATCTTTGTATCTCACTATGTTTGGTCACTTTTCTTTCTTCTCTTCTCTCATCAGTTTAATTAGCTGGGAGTAATTAGGAGGCTCATCTTCCTATTAATATTGAGAGAAATTCCATAATGGCATCTCATTATAAATCATGTATTGTTGAGCCAGTGCTCTGTTATATCACAGTCTCTAGACATGCTGATATTATCTCCACCCCACTTTAAATTCTCTGATCGCTGGATCTTTTTGTTTTTATTTAACACATATAAAGTTCACAACGTGTAAGGCACTCTTTTAAGTGCTTTCCTTGTATTTACTCATTTATCTCTGATAACAATTCTATGGCATACAGTAGTTTTACGCAAACAACATGTGCCTTCTACATTTGTTTGCCAACCCTGCCCTGCCCACTAGAGGTATTTTCATAAGTGTGCTATCCTAATTTTTTTACAGCAACATATATAAAAAAAAAAAATTGGCATAGCAGCACTTATGAAAATACATCGTGGGGGGGGGTGCAGTTGGCAAACAAACATAGAAGGCACACAGAATTTTTGTAAAAATACGGTAAAGTACTATCATCATCCTTATTTTACAAATGAGAGAACTGAGACATAGAGAGCCAGAGCAACTTCTCCAAGGCCCTACAACTAACAAGTCTATAAAGTGAGCTTATTAGTTCTAGCCCCAGTCTCTTGCCTGCCACCTTACTAGTATTTCATTTAACAGTTCTCTAAGAAAGTCAAGTATAAATCTGATTGTAACTGTTTCTCCCATTTTTCAAGAAGGGTACATTTTCAACAAAGTCTACCATAGAAAATCATGATTCTTTTCTTGTTTTCCCCTTTCAAATTTGGTATTGTGACTTTATATATGGGTTCCCAGATTCAGAAAATATATTTGATTTTCCCAAAATGGTAAGACTGTGTTTCTCTTGATTTAGTTTTCAGATAAGTGACTTCAGAGCTATATGAAGAGATGTTTGCTTCAACACCAGTATGAAGGGAAGATAAAATACTGGAAAAAAAATCTGCATGTAATTTCTCAAAATTATCTTATTATATCAGTATAGAGTACTGATCATCGGGACCAGCAGGTCTAAAAGTTGTTTTGAAGAAGATGAAGATTTTACTAGCATAGTAAGGTCATATTAGTTTTTAAAAATGTACTCTAGAACATGATATCTAGTTAACAATATCTGGCAAACTGTCATTAAAATTATACATTTGAGATTAATATTTACTATTGTTACGCAGGGTTTTCCAAGTATCAAATCCACGTAGCACTTCTAGAAAAGTAGAACTGTATTATTAACTTTTAATTCATTCTTAACAAATCTCTCTTCCAGTACTGAGTAAGCACAAACATATTTTGACTGGCAGACTACTGAAAGCATTGTTTTCAAAGACATTAATTCAGTCATCTAGTACACTGTTTCAACAGCTATGGTATGAAAATTAAAGGTTCATCTCTCACCACTGATCTTCTCTTGACTGAAGATTATCAAGTGTTTCCTTTATATTCAGATTTATAACTTATGCAAAGTAATTTCTAATAATCATACTGAAATAATATTTGGATTTATATTACAATTTTAATGTCTCTGACTTCCGAAAATAAAAGAATGAAATTGACTTAAAAGATAAACATTTAGGATCAATGTGTATTTCCTATTGATTTTTAAGGGGTATAATACCTGTATCACAAGAAAAATCTTATTTGACTCATTATGTTGGATTAATAAAAAAAAGATATACTATTATTTTAACAGCAAAGATTCTGTTAGCAGAGGAATCAGGCCAGGCATTTACAAAGGCCACCTACTCTTCTTGTTTAAAACAATCATTCAGTACTTTAAATGGTTACCTCATTCAATGCCAGCATCTCTGATTTTCTATCCAGAATTAATACAAGACATTTCCATAGCTCTATGATCCACAGCCCAGAGTCTCTATAATCACATAGATGGTTATATTGCAAATATCTATAAGTACTCAAAACAAAATTCATTTTAACTGACACAATTATAAAATGACATTAAAGGAAGATTGGGGTCATAAAATCAGATAGAATAGAAAATTAAAAACTCCTATAAACGTGACCAAACAGAAATATCTTTGTTGTTCTTGGGCTCCTCCAGTAGATCTTGGCCATTTTTATTTGTGTACTGTGAGACGGACTCTCTCAGTACACTAAGGCTTTACCTTCTCTCGCGCAACAGACTGCACAAGTTTCTTGCTCAGGCAGTAAAAAACCAATTGTCATCGAGTGATCCCGACTCATGGCAATCCCATGTATGTCAAAGTACAACTGTGCTCCATTGGGTTTTCAATGGCTGATTTTTGGGAAGTAGATAGCCAGGCCTTTCTTTCAAGGCACCTCTGAGCAGACTTGAACCTCCACCCTTTCAGTTAGCAGCCAAGCTCTTAACTGTTCACACCACCTACGGACTCTAGCTCAGACAGCAGGTCCCCAAAATAACCCACCACCACTAGCCCCATTTAATTTCAATGGCTGCTTTACCTTTTTCTCTCTGTGTTTCAATAACAATTGTGGTTTAGGGTTGTCTGTTTGTTTGCTTGTTTGTTTGAGTTGACTTTAAGCTAAAGAAAAGTCATTATATCCCACTGGATTCATTAATTCTTTGACAAAACATATATTGAAATCCTAGTACGTACCAGACATGGTTTACATGTTGGGCCTTCTTTAACAAATCTCCTGCCCCAAAAAGCTTACACTTAAGCTGGGGGATGTAATGGGAAAGCACAACCACACAAAAGATGATAGATCCTAAGATCCTTAAAATCAAGGATCATAAATACCCTTTATTTATATATATTTCTGCCAACATCCACATCTTCTCATTTTTCAAGACTATATGCCAAGGTAAACTTAATAAAAATTGTTAATTACAATGCATCCTACACCATCGTGAACATACTGTTTTATAACATTTGTCATATTAAATAGCTACTTGTTCTAAATAATGAGCACCCCAGGAAGAGGGACAGTATCTTATTCACAATGGTAAACCCACCCAGAGTCTGATAAATAATAGATGCTGAATTTTTTTATAAAAATGTACATGATAATTTAAAATATGAATGACAGTATGAAAGGGGGAATGACATCTATGTAGGCAAACCCAGATTCGTATCTCATTTTTCTCAGCATATAGGGTAACCATTTTAATTAATAAGTGGTCAGTATTTGCTAGGTGTCAGTGGTTGAGCTAGGTACTGGTACAGGCCATATCTCATTTACTGTTCAAAATAACATTGTGTGATAGATATTATAATATTCATTTCAAAATTTTGGAGAAATTCTTGTTTATTACCCAAGATGGGATAAAATAGTTTTGAATCTCGTTCTCCTGAGTCCAATTCTTGTTCTCTTTGAACTTCTCCACAGTAAACCCAAGAACACTAAAAAAAAAACCCTTGTTCTTAAAAATGTAGTCACTTTCTTTAGGCTCTTCACTGAAGAAGGAGCAAGAAGGGAAGAGAAAGGGACATTATTATGTATTCGACTGTAGTAGCCCAGGAAAAATGAACTGCGTTTGCCTATCTCAGGTAACAGTGCCCCAGATTTAGTGTTTTAGCACAAACCAGAACTAATAAAAAAAAAGATAATGAGGTTAGAGGTTGTGATAAAGCAGTAATACAAGGAATTTTAGCTATCATGACTCTTTTACTACCTAAAAGCTGTGACTATTTTCCCAAATGCTATGTCAGAAATCTATAAAAATTAAGATAGGAAATAAGGTCTAAACTCCTCAAATGTAACACATTTAGCATATTTCCAATTATATAATGGCCTTAACCCCTTCTTATTTTGAATTCCTAAACCTGGGCTTTGGGTTTAACAAAAAGACAGTGCCCAACCATGAAGAATATCTTGTTTTGTTATTTTGAGAACATTGAACAATGTCATTTAAAGATGGGTCTGGTATGCTATTTTTGAGCAGGGTTTTCAGGTCTCCTGTACTTACATGAGACTTCCTTGGGCAAAGTAGGCTCAAGGGGTTGAGATTCTCAGCTTTGTCTGAGTCCAATCAGATGTCTCCATTCTAAGTTTCAAGGCCTCACTCCTTCCTAATCAATGCCCTAATGTTCACATGATCAACTGGATCAGCCTGTAAATTCAATCGAGACTGTCATTCTGTAACCCACACAATTCAAATTTGTATTTGGTTTTCAACAATAACATGCCTGTTTCTGTAGGAGAGATATCACTTTAGGGCTACCACAGACAGTTTCTGGTTTTCCGATCATAACTTGGTTGAGTGTTGAAAGATCTTAATGTCTCACTTTTCTTTATGTAAGCACTTCAGGGCACTCAGAAAACTTGATTCCAAAGCACAGTTCTTGTAGTCATAATCACTACCATAGTGGTTAAGAGTAGCAGTCACTGAGGCCCCAAGGTACTTTCTTCAGCAGCATTTTTATCACAGTCTACCACCGATGATAATCTGATTGGTCACGATGTCACTGCATGGCCCAGAATACCAGTATCCCATTTCCCTTTGGCAAGAAGTTCAAACTGCACTTATGTTCCAGGGTTAAGTCCAAACCAATCTCAAATCTCCTCTTTGAGATTCTACTTCCTTTAACCATCTCTGGTTTCAATTTCTGTATTACAGTACAGTCAGGAGACACACAACATATGAGTTATTTGAACACAGAAAAGTCAATAATAATAGGAATTTTTAACTAGGTAACTGAAGAGGGGAGCCCTGGTAGCACAGCAGTTAAGAGCTCAGCTGCTAACCAAAAGGTTGGCAATTTGAATCCACCAGCCACTCCTTGGAAACCCTATATGGGACAGTTCTACTCTGTCCTGTAGGGTCACTGTAAGTCAGAACCGACTAGATGGCAATGGGTAACTGAAAAGGAACGTATCAGGTAACAAGTGAAAGTAGTTCCATTAGATGAGGAAACAAACGGAAGAAGTCGTAATTATTAAAACTTAGAAGATTAGAAGAGAGATCCCATGGAGATGAAAATCAGTGCTCCGTGGGAAAGGAGCTGCTGGTCTGGAGCTAGTATCTCTGAGCTTGAATAAAGAGTCCCCTGGGTCAGAGACCCAGACTTAAGAGAGGAAACCTACCAACTAGCGTCGACTCTCTGATGACTGGAGAGTATAATGAAGCTAATGATAATGATTTTGTAAAATCTGCAAAGTGCATTCAACTGCTGCTATAGGCAGGAACTATGTTGACATTTCTTTCTCTCAAAAGACACCACTAAGAGAGTGAAGGTACAAGACATACAGCGAAAAAGATAGAGAGAGCCCTGGTGGTACGGTGGTTGAAAGCTCAGCTGCTAACCAAAAGATCAACAGTTCAATTCCACCAGCCGCTCCTTGGAAACCCTATGGGGCATTTCCACTCTGTGCTATAGGGTCACTATGAGTAGGAACTGACTCGACACACACACACACACACAATCACACAAAGGACTGAATTCCATAGTATATAAGTAACTCCTACAAATCAATAAGAAAAAGTCAGCACGTGCAAGTCATACCATTTTCCTTATGGAATACAATAATGGCTCTGGGGTGATTTAAGAAATACGTCACACCTGCTAGCAACTTGAGTTATTAATGCCAAGATAAGTAGAGTAGATAAGACATAGAAACTTCCAGTGCACATATTATATAATGGACATCTGATGTGTTATAGGGTCGCTATAAGCTGGAATCGACTCAATGGCAACGAGTTTGGTTTTTGTTTTTGGATGTGTTACACTCTCAAAGAAAGAAGAAATAGAGATATTCTGTTCACTTCCAAGAAAATGAGAAAATGTATCTGGATACAGTGGGAAAAAAAGCCTGAGAGAAGTCGAAGCCCAAAATAAATTTACATAACGTAGACTTCTCACAGGCATGATAAAGTAACAGGGACTGAATTTATGTTGACCAACCAGGAAACTGGACAAAATGTATGAAACATTGGATAATAGGTAGCATAGGATCATAATTACTAAGAGAATGTCAACAAATTAAGTGAGCACTATAATTAACCCAAGGAGCCCTGGTGGTGTAACAGTTAAGCACCCACCTGCTAACTAAAAAGTTGAAGGCTAGAACCACCAGCTGCCTGCCCACTGTAAGAAAAGACGAGGTGATCTGTGCCCACAAAGATTACAGTTAAGGAAACCCTATAGGGCAATTCTACTGTTCTGCTGTTCTACAGGGGCGCTATGAATCAGAATCAACTCAATGGTACACAACAACATAATTTTCCCAGCTTTTTGCCTGGAATCCCTTTTCACGTAGCAGTGAAGGAAGCGTGATCCCCAAGCAGATCACAGCAATCTGGTTGAGTTGAGTAAACAGAGACCAGAAAGTTTCGCTTAATTTCCAGGGTGCTGAAAAAGTTGATGCTGACAATTTTTGCCAGTTTTCTTGTTGCTTTTATTGAGGAGAGAATTTTTGGAGCTCTTTACTCTTGCCATTTTCCTTGACATGATCTACAAGTTTCTTTTAAGAAGGGATAAAATAGTACAGAACATGCTTGAATGTAGGGCTTAGGAGTTAAATAATTTCTCCTAATGTGAAGGTATATTCCAAATGGGCATACTTTCTAAAAAAAAAAAACCTTTTCCACACTTTCTCTCAACTTAATTTCTCTTGTTCCCATAGAAACGCAAGCAACATTAAAAAAGATCTGGGAATGGCATTTCCCTCTCCTTTTGCCAGGACTTGAATTGCAGAGATGAGAAGAGCCCTTTTCATGAGCTTCTCTTACTCTCCGGGCATCTTCACTGTTGTTGTTGTGTACCATTGATTCCAACTCACAGCGCCCCTACTACAGGACACAGTAGAACTGACTCATAGTTTCCTAGGCTATAATCTTTATGGGAGCAGATTGCCAGGTCTTTTCTCCCATGGAGCCACTGGTGGGTCTGAACCACAGACCTTTCAGTCAGCAGCTGAGTGCTTAACCATTGTACCACCAGGGCTCCTTCACTAAGGATTCTAATTTCTTAAATAACTCAGCTTGCCACTGTGACAAGAATATGATGCAAGACAGACTGAAGCTTCCACGTTCTGACCCATAAACATTCCATATTCTAGAATTTGAAAAAGGAGCACTGGTAGCACAATGGTTAAATGCTCAGCTGTTAACTGAAAGGTCAGTGGTTCAAACCCACCAGCAGCTCCAAGGGAGAAAAGACCTGGCGATCTGCTCCCCTAAAGATTACAGACTCGGAAACCCTAGGGGGTAGTTCTACTCTGTCCTATAGGGTAGCTATGAATAGGCATTGACTGGAGGGCACACAACAACAACAGGCTTTGAAACCCAGGATGCAGACAGTGTGCTCTCTGTCCCACCTTACTAAATTCAGAGAATTCTGAAAAAGTTAAGGCTGATGAGTCCAGTTTTGGACATATTTACTACATGTGCCTGCTCTCTTAGAAGATCATGCTACGCTGGGTTCTGGGTGAGACAGATGTGGAAGATGAACAGGAGGGGAAAAATATAACCACACAAAATATAACCAGCTGAACCAGCTGCCTAGGGAAGCTGTTAAATGACAATCGGCAGAGTTATTCACAACTGAGATTCAATAAGGTTCTAACAGAAATAATTTATGGACAATGAAGCTGTTCTTGATTCTGTGAAAAGTTTTATGGATAGGGTGATTCTTCCAGAAGGCTTAAAAAAAAAAAGAAAAAGCAATCTTGCAGAAAGTCATTTTCCTGCTGCATATCACAATCACACATAAAGAATACACTTTCATTTCTTTGGGGAAGTTGATTTGAAAATCTGACCAAGAGCTTACACTCGTGGCCTGCAACTGTAAAGAAAAGAAAACTGGGAATGGCTAAGGGAATATATTTTAGAGTTTTATATAGGAAAAGAAAAGAAAAAAAGAGGGGAAATTCAAAACAGCAAAGGAAAGGTAAACGGGGAGAACAAAGATGGTAAAAAAAAATGAAGACAAACATAATTGATATTTTATTACAATTTAGAAAAGCCCAAGCTAATTTTTAAAAAGTATTATGTATTTGACAACTATCAATATACTCACCTATACAATTAACTTTGTTCTCTTTTTCAAGTAACAAGAGAAAACGTTACTAATAGATCTTCAAGTTCCTTAACGGTACAACATTAAACAGAAGAAAATGAACGTTTTATTTATTTTCAAGGCTTTATTTTTCCGGTAAGTGAGTTTCACAGCAGTAATGCTGGAATTTGATCGACGAATTCTCCAGAATAACTGCACAAACACTGTGTTTGTTTCTATAATCTTTAAATTATTTTAAATCAAGTGTGAAGCCAGTAATCCAGTTTATTTTATATGCTAGGTTAGCTAACTACGTAATTAATTACCAAGTGCAACATACATTATTCCTGTATTCAAGGCTAGTTGTAATTATTATTATTATTTTTTTACTTCTTCCCATCATTCACTTATTCATTCATGCATTCATTCATTCTATAAATATTTTATTTTTCTACTATGTGCTAGGCACTGTTCTAAGTACAAGGGTCACAAAGTAAATAAAAAATAGGAATCTCTGGATTCATGTATCTTACATTCGAGTATGATGTCTATGAGGAGCTGATTTTGATTTAGGGTTTAAAAAGCATATTTAAGTCAACACTCCTCATAATTAGACTTTAAAATATATAGTATCAATCAATAGTTGAATTACTCTGTCAGAACTGACTCGATGGCACCTACCAACAATAACAACAGTGGGCTCTTACAGATTTCATACTGATGGTTTTTGATTAAGCTACTTGACTGGTACATATTTATGAAATACCCAGGAAACCTGACTCAGCAAACTCTCCTTTCCCCCTTTTTCCCTTGTTTCTTCTTATCTATTCAGAGAAAGTTGATTTCAAGGATTCAGCACACACGCCTGGATTGCTTCAAACCCTCTATTCTTTTCCCCATACATTCACTTCCTTAGAGTGCAAGCATTTTCATTATTTTTTATTCTGAAGACTCCCAGATATTTTCTGATAAATGTGCACTTAAATACAGTATTGCATCTCTGTCATGGATTGAACTGGGTCCCCCAAAAATATGTGTCAACTTAGCTAGGCCATGATTCCCAGTATTGAGTGGCTGTCCTCCATTTTGTGATCTGATGTGATTTTCCTAAATGCTGTTAATCCTAACCTCTGCGATGTTAATGAGGCAAGATTAGAGCAGTATGTTAATGAGGTAGGACAATCTACAGGATTAGGTAGTATCTTGAGTCAATCTCTTTTGAGATATAAAAGGGAGAATCAAGCAGGGAGGAGAGGGGCCTCATGCCACCATGAAAGAAGCATCAGGAGCGGTCCCTGCGCTGAGAAGCTCCTAGACCTGGCAAGGATTGATGACAAGGTTCCTCCAGAACCAACAGAGAGAAAGCCTTCCCCTAGAGCTGGTGCCCTGAATTCAGACTTCTAGCCTCCTAGACTGTGAGAGAATAAATCTGCTTGTTAAAGTCATCCACTTGCAGTATTTCTGTTACAGCTGCACTAGACAACTAAGACAATCTCCAAGTCATTCCTAGACATTTCTATTTGGATGAACTTTAATTATATCATATTCTATGTGTTTACATCTACACTTAGCACTTTTCCACCAAAAGTGGCCACCCATCCTAACTTTACTATTTAGTGATACCCCTTTTTTTCCCAACCACCACAGTTAATTGATCAGTCCTTTCTGCATATTCAGTCACCAAATTCTGTCATCTTTTAAATTTTTTTCACATTTTGTTCCTTTCATATTTCTACTACTGTGGGCAAACCTTTCATCACTTCAATTGGCCTGCTGATGGAGTCTTCTAGTTGGGCTCCTTAAACCTGCCTTTTGGTTAAATGTAACTTTCACATTGTCAAAAATACTTACTGTATTCCTAACTCCCGTGTTTAGGTTTTTATGTTGTAAAAAACAAGTTCATGCTCTAACTGGCCAACTTACTTCCTCCTACTCTGCAAAATCCTCTCTCTACTCAGAAATCTAGACTTTTAATTTTGCTTCCTCATACTGCACGATCACTCCGAACTTAGGGTCATCTTTTCTGTGTTTCGCTCCCTTGGAATAGCTTCTAATGTCTCTTCTAGATATGCAAACTTTACCCATTCTTGATAATCACAGGAGAATAATTATAACATCCGAGCTAAAATTTATCCAGACCAGCTCCCACAATTGAAACATGAGAAATATAAGCCTCAGAAATAGTGCCTTATTCAAAATCACGCAGTGATGAAATGGTAGAAATAAAATCAGAACCCAAGTTTCCTCTTGTCTCAGTTTTCTGTATTATGCTGTTACCCAGATTAACAGTTAATCTTCCCAAATTTCTCATGAAGTTTGCCTTGCCTACTTCAACCTTCTCTGTTCAGACTGCTAAAATTTGGGAGCCATCTAGCAGATTAAAAAAAAACAAAACAAAACAAAAAACTCTTACAACATGTGTCCAAAGTGACCTGAATAACTCACGTTAAGGTCTGCTTCTTAGGAAGTTTGTACATTTTAACGAAATTCTCTTTGGCTCTTTCCTGCCCTTGGTGGCTTCAGAGTACACATCTCCTCCTTCATCAAGAATCCAACTCTTAAAATATGTGAACTGAATAATCACGTTTCCCCTCCTATCGTTTCTTGAATGCTTTTTCATATAAACCATGTTATGAATCAGAACATTTTAAGTTGTGGGCAATATAAGCCCACTTAAAAGCACCTTATGAATAAGGGTTGTATGACTCTTACCAACTGAAGGATATTACCTGCCAAAGTTATAAACAATCAGATGCTCCTGCCCAGTTAAACTTCATCAAGTGAACCCTAAAAGGAACCTAAAATTTGTGTGCGCCAAAAAGATTTGGCTGAACTTGTGCTGATGGGGAAGACGAATTTTGTTGGTGTTTTTTTTTTTTTTCCCCATGCTCCTTCTCATTTCTATTTCCCCTTCTCAAAATCCTTCATAAATGCTGAGTGTATTCTGACACAGCCTTCATATAAAAGGCACTAGAAAACAAGAAAAATGTTAGATCCCTTAAGTAAGCCTAATTATTGGCTCGTGAATTCCACAGGTGAATGTGACTTTATGAAACAAAGAATGTCAAGGAGGGAAGCGGTGTGTTGCTCAGCACCGTTTACTTATCTGTGCCTAGCTACTTCCTCACTACTTATTAACAGTGGTGAGAAAGACACCTTCTACTGTCCATCAAAGCAATTCTCTTACTGGATTGCAATGGGAAAAGAAAGTATGTCCTGTTGTTGTTGTTCTCAGGTGTTTTCTAGTAGGTTCCGACTATAGTGACACTATGCATGACAGAACAAAACACTGCCAGGTCCTGCAACATCCTCACCATCGTTGTTACGCTTGAGCTCAGTGTCGCAGCCACTGTGTCTGTCAATCCATCTCGTTGAGGGTCTTCCTCTTTTTCCCTGACCCTGTACTTGACCAAGCATGATGCCCTTCTCCAGGGACTTAGCCCTCCTGACAACATGTCCAAAGTATGTAAGACATAGTCTCACCATCCTTGCTTCTAAGGAGCATTCTGGTTGTACTTCTTCCAAGACAGATTTGTTTGTTCTTTTGGCAGGCCGTGGTATATTCAATACTCTTTGCCAACACCACAATTCAAAGGCATCAGTTCTTCTTCAGTCTTCCTTATTCATTGTCCAGCTTTTCGCATGCATAGGATGCAAACTGAAAATACCATGGCCTGGGTCAGGTGCACCTTAGTCTTCAAGGTGACATCTTTGCTTTTCAACACTTTAAAGAGGTTTTTGCAGCAGATTTTCCCAATGCAATGTGCCTTTTGATTTCTTGACTACTCCTTCCATGGGTGTTGATTGTGGATCCAAGCAAAATGAAATTCTTGACAACTCCAATCTTCTGTTTATCATGATGTTGCTTACTGGTCCAGTTGTGAGGATTTTTGTTTTCTTTATGCTGAGGTGGAATCCATACTGAAGGCTGTGGTCTTTGATGTTCATCAGTAAGTGCTTCAAGTCCTCTTCACTTTCAGCAAGCAAGGTTGTGTCATCTGCATAACACAGGTTGTTAATGCATCTTCCTCCAATCTTGATGCCCCTTTCTTCTTCATATAGTCCAGCTTCTTGGATTATTTGCTCAGCATACAGATTGATTAAGTATGGTGAAAGAATACAACCCTGACCCACACCTTTGCTGACTTTTAAACCATACAGTATCCCCTTGTTCTGTCCAAACAACTGTCTCTTGATCTATGTACAGGTTCCTCATGAGCACAATCAAGTGTTCTGGAATTCCCATTCTTGCCAATGTTATCCATAATTTGTTATGAACCACACATTCAAATGCCTTTGCAGGGTCAATAAAACACAGGTAAACATCTTTCTGGTATTCTCTGCTTTCAGCCAGGATCCATCTCACATCAGCAATGAAATCCCTCGTTCCATGTCCTCTTCTGACTCTGGCCTGAATTTCTGGCAGTTCCCTGTCAATATACTGCTGCAGCTGTTTTTGCATGATCTTCAACAAAATTTTACTTGTGTGTGATATTAATGATATTGTTTGATAATTTCCATATTCAGTTGGATCACCTTTCTTGGGAATAGGCATAAATACGGATCTCTTCCAGTCGGTTGGCTAGGTAGCTGTCTTCCAAATTGCTTGGCATAGACAAGTGAGCACTTCCAGCACTGCATCCATTTGTTGAAACATCTCAGTTGATATTGTCAATTCCTGGAGCCTTGTTTTTCACCAATGCCTTCAGTGCAGCTTGGACTTCTTCCTTCAGTATCAGCAGTTCCTGATCATATGCTACCTCTTGAAATGGTTGAGTGTTGACCAATTCTTTTTGGTATAACGACTGTGTATTCCTTCCATCTTCTTTTGATGCTTCCTGTGTCATTTAATATTTTCCCCACAGAATCCTTCACTATTGCAACTTGAGGCTTGGATTTTTTCTTCAGTTCTTTCAGCTTGAGAAATGCCAAGTATGTCCCTTTTGGTTTTCTATCTCTAGCTCTTTGTACATGTCATTATAATACTTTACTTTGTCTTCTCAAGCAGCCCTTTGAAATCTTCTGTTCAGTTCTTTAACTTCATCATTTCTTCCTTTTGCTATCTCTTCCAATACCCAAGAATCAAAAATCAAGAAAGACCTTGGCCAGCATGGGAAATATAACCATTCCTGGCTAGCCTGGGACTCTAGAATGGATAGCCCCACCAGGGGTACACTGAATGAGGCATGGGAACATCTGTGAATAAGGGAACATCAAATATACAAACAACTTACATACCAGATGCATCTTTTTAAACTATTCACCCACCTCATTGCTCTATTTTAAAGGAGCTCTAGTTTGACTCTGTTCTGCTTAGATTATAACCCGCAGAACTGAAGCTTGCTCTGGATCCTTTCCCTGGCTCATCATCATCTGACGTCCGGTTCTTGGGACTTGAACCAGGAGCCTGCCCTCTGACCTGCCTATTCTGGGTTAGTCAGCCCTTGCAACCACGTGAGTCAGGAGAAGCCTCCAGCTGACGCCCAACCCAGGGACTTTGGGACTTGCCAGCCTCCACAACTGAGTGAGCCATTTCCTTGAGATAAATCAATTTCTCTCTTTCTCTCTGTTTCTCTCTCTCTCTCTCTCTATATATATATACATATATACATATACAAAAATATATACATATATACACATGCATATATAATATACATATACGTATATATACAAACACTCTTTACTACTTTGCTTCTCTAGAGAACCCAGCCTAAGCTGTCTTAGATATCTAGTGCTGCTACAACAGAAAGACCATAAGTGGGTTGCTTTAAAAACAGAAATTTATTTTCTCACAGTTGAGGAGGCTAGAAGTCCGAATTCAGAGCACTGGCTTGTGGGAAAGGCTTTCTTTCTCTGTCAGCTCTGGAAGAAGGTCCGTGCTGATCAGGACAGCCTCTTCTCAGCTGTGTCTGCAGGCAGGCCTCTCTCTGGCCCTCGGTCCCTTGGTCCAGCCTCTGCCCTGCTCAGGCAAGTGTTCTCCGCAGATAAAGTGCCCAGAGGCACCACACTCCGCCAGGAAGGTGTTGAAAAATATAGTGGGCTTATTTCTTTCCATAATAAGGCCCCGCATTCGTATTACTAGAGGCTGTAATTACATTATCTTTTTTGAGCTGCCACATCATATTGTCAGCCTGGGTTAAGCTCACGGCCACCTAAAAGTTCCAAATCTTTTTCACATAAGCTACTGCCAAGTATCATTTTCTTCTGAAATTGGTTACAGCCCATCATTTCAACCAAATGTCATCTTTTTTAAAAAAAATGTTAACACTTTCTTTTATTAACCTTCCCTTCTAGCTTTAGACTATATATACTCTTTTCAAAATGGTTTAATATATACAAGCTGTTTCTTTATCCAGATGGCTGGTAAACATGTTTCAATAGGAGAGGGTCAAGGAACAACCTACATAACACACTTTTTAATATCCCTTTCCTTTCACCATTGAACTTCCAATACATTTTTTTGTACCCTACTGCAAGAGCACCTAACAGAACTATTAGTCACTCTTTCATTATTCATGACACATTTTCTTTTCACAATTTAAAGATATTTTGTGTGTGTCATGACTACTTGTCAACGTACTAGATAATTCTGAAGGAGAGATGAAGGGAATATGGCAGGGCTTCCATTTGATAAACCAGTTCATAGTGGTGTCTGGTGATTACTGCATTCAACACATTCTACTCTGTAACTTGATACAGGGTTTTTTTTGTTTTTCTTTGTTTCCTATGACTCGATGACTGTGAAGCTAAGCAATTTGATGTTATTGGTTTTAGTTTGGTTTTTAATTTTTGAAATCTCTCTTGGCTTTTTGTTTCAACTTTCTGCCAATCTTTATAATCAAAGCCCTTGGATTTTAACTGTGGGTGAGATCTTATGTCAGGCTTTGAATCAACACTGTCTATGATCGAAGGACATTTAGGCACTATCAGTCGGCATCAAGTCAAATATGCTCCTTGCTGCACTTTGACTTTTTCATTTGCCTTAACTCTTTGAAAAATTACTTGATACTAACTTCAGGTCTAATATCTGGATTCTATTTTTTTTTATTTTTGTCCCGTACATAATTCCTTACCTTGGTACCCTACTAGTATGAGTAATTCCTCTTAGTTGGGTATGATGTCTTAATCCTATGAGTCTTTTTGGTGACTACAATGCTGCCTGATTCACAGGCTGGTGGCAAGAACCCCATTTCCTGCTGATAAACACTTCTGACGCTGTCTACCAGCCAGCTGGCCTGTTTCACTGATTCTCTGCTTCTTATCTCAGGACTCCTTAGTATTATGCCTTAAGCATTTTCTCATCATCCTTGCTGAACTTCCCAGACATCTCTTGCCTGCCTAGACTGGCACCCATCACTTATCATCCTACCTCCAGACACCGGGTTCTGGTTCACTGGCTAGACAGGAGAGACCTGTCTCAGAAATTCAGACTTCTTTGCTAAGACCCTGTCACTTGCTTTGCTGTTCCCAAATTTCTTGGCTACTTCCTTGCAGCCTGGAACGTAAGTCTGTTACCTAAGTTCAAATGGCCCTGACAATTTGTTTTGCTTATCACCATATACTTACTTTAGACTATATGCAGTCTTTTCAAAATGCTTTAAAATATATGGGCTATTTCTTCTTATATTGCCGGTACACAGCTAACTCCTTTGCTCATGTATCTTGTTGCCAGTTCTCTTTTCTGATGCATCTTTCTAGTTTCTGCATTTTAGCACTTGGGCTAGCCCTTATTGTTGTTGTTATTGTTGGGTGCTGTCGAGTCAAATTCAACTCATAGCAACCCCATGTGACAGAGCAGAACTACCCCACTGGGTTTTCTTGGCTGTAATCTTTACAGAAGCAGATCATCAGATCTTTCTCCCGAGGTGCTGCTGGGTGGGTTCAGACCACCAACCTTTCTGTTAGTAGCCAAGCACTTAACCACTGCACCACCAAGGCTCTTACTCTTTTATCCATACCCCAGTTACTACATCATCTTCCACATCGTGCTAAGAATTGAGTACAGGGTCAATATAACCCGTGCTTCAAGATCCCTCTCAACTGTCACCTCTGTGAAACCTCACTCCTCACTCTGTTATCACAGAGGAGTTATTCATATATTTATCATAGCCATTAAGGTGGAGTCTGTTTTTTGTATGTTTGCCTCTTCTACTGGACTGTGTGTTATTCTGTGACAGAAACCATATGGCTTTTCATTCACATAAACATTTACAAAGCACTTACTACATGCCAGACACCATGCTTGGCCACACAAAGAAAATAAAATGTACAATTCTATGGTTTCGGTAAACTCAGGGCCACTGGATTTTACTACCAGTATATGTAGTCTACTCTAGATGTTTCACCAAAGTTTATTGAATGAATGAATGATGGCTGAATAATTGACTACAGACTTTTAAATGTGCTTCCTGCAATTATTATGAGCATGATTCCTATGAATAAATAAATAAATAAAAGACTGTTATTAACCAGAACCAAAACTCAGAATAACTGTTAAGTTCAATTTTAGAAGCCAGGACTGGGAAAATTATTTATCATAAATAAGACCCTAAGTCAGAGGTCAGCAAACTTTTCCTGTAAAAGGCCAAATAAAAAATATTTTTGGATTTGTGGCCCACACGGTGTCTTTCACAACTACTCAACTCTGCCGTTGAAGTGCAGAAGTGGCCACAGACAATACACAAATGAATGGGCATGTTCGTTCTAATAAAGTTTTAGTGATGAGTACTGGAATTTGAATTTCATATAACTTCCGTGTATCATGAAATATTATTCTTTTAAGAAAATTTTTTCTCAACCATTTAAAAAACATTCTTGGCTTGCAGGCCTTAAGAAAAATCAGGTGGCAGGTGGGATTTGGCCCCTGGGCCCTAGTTTGCTGACTCTTGATCTAAGCTTTCCTTCTATGGTTTCTCCAGAATCTTTCTGTTGAGGTTGAATTTGGGGTTCTTGATATAAAATACTTCCGGAATTTTTGCAAATAAAAATAGCTTAGATTCAGTTTAGATTAATATGTGAAGGCAGAAGGAGAAGGAATACTGGCAACCTCAAAAACACTAAACCCAAAAAACCAAGCCCACTGCTGTCGAGTTGATTCCAACTTATAGCAACCCCATGGGGTTTCCAAGGCTTTGAATGTCTATGGAAGCAGACTGCCACAACTTTCTCCCACAGAGCTGCCAGTGGTTTCGAACCACCAACCTTTTGGTTAGCAGTCCAGGTCCAGTGCTTTAACCACTTCTCCACCAGGGTTCCTTTCAAATACATTAGACACAGCAAAATATTGTGTCCCAATGTCTAAAGGTGTGCATATTCCTGTCTCAGCTGAGTCAGAGGTCTGTCCTGGTTTACTCTCCAGATTACTTTCAATCTTTTGATTTAGTGATTCCTTTCATTGGCATTTTAGAAGTAAGGATCTAACAAGATTCAATAAAATTACCTCTTAGTGATTAGGTTTGAAATATCTTTGGGCATTGCTTGCTTTGTTATGTCATAGCACAACATTAGAGTTAAGGCAAGTATGTTTGATCTTGGAAACCAGGATCAGCCTTTGTCTTAATTTAATCCAATCTATAACCAGTTGCTGTCAGTTGATTCTGACTCATGGCAACCCCTTGAGTGTCCGAGTGAACTGTGCTCCATAGAGTTTTCAATAGCTGATTTTTTGAAAGTAGATTTGCCAGACCTTTCTTCTGAGGCACCTCTGGGTAAACTTGAATTGTCAGCCTTTTGGCAGCCAGGCATGTCAACTTTACACCACCCAGGGACTCCAAAAAAGGGGCAGCAAATAACATTATTTTTTAATGCTAGTATAGGTTCTGGAGTCCCTGGGTAAATGGTTAAAGAACTCTGCTGCAAATGGAAAGGTTGGAGTTTGAATTCACCTAGAGGCACCTCAAAAGAAAGGCCTGGTGATCTACTTCTGAAAAACCAGCCACTGAAAACCTTATGGAGTACAGTTCAACTCCGATACACATGGGGTTACCAAGAACTGGAATCGACTCCAGGACAACTGGTTTATGATTCTGGGGAGTGACTGGCAGTGGTAGTAGGGACAGCTCTAGGTCATTTATTTCCTTTCCTCTTTATCCTTGACTACCTCGCAAGGAAGTGACACTTTAAAAAGTAGACTGCGGTACTGAACCAAAGCAGAGGTTGGCAAACTTTTTCTCTAAAGGGCCAAATAATACTTTAGACTTCTTTGGCCATGTGGTCTCTGTCGCCACTAAACTGCATTACAGCATGAAAGCAACCATGGACAATACAAACTAATGAGTGTGGCAGTGTTGTGAAATATTTTTAAAAACAGGTAACAGGCAGGGTTTGACCTGCAAGCCATAGTCTGCCAACCCATGAACTTGACTATATGCTATATTTCTTATGTCTACTGACTATTTTATCTTCTTTGTTGTTCAAAAGAGACTAGCTGAAATATATTCTTTGTTGTAAAACAAAACATAAAAACTACTAAATTAATTTATAATTATATATAGTTTGTGATGGGGCAAAAGGATTTCAAAAAATAAAAAATACTGCCACTGTGTTAAGTGAGGTCTCTTCTGTTTAAGGACCTGCATCTCAACGCTTGTTTCACTGATTGTGCTTGAGCAGCACAAGTTCCCGTACACGTTTCTTTGTGGAAGGGTTTAGAAAAAACTGACTTTAACCACGTGCATGAGCAGAAGGCAGGATGGATCACAGCATAATGTGACAACCATTTCATCTGCAATATTCAGAGACTTGTTTGCTTTCGTCTGCTGGTGCCATAGCGTCTATGCCTCATCATATGCCAGCTGAATCAGGCTGTAGCTTTCCTCTTTCCAGACTCCAGTTTTGAGCTGATAAAGTCTGCAGATCGATGGCAGATTTACACATGCTGTTTGTCCACCTGGAGCTTATTCAAAACTGCTTCTTTCAAAGTGGACACTTGATAGCCCATGTGTTTATTCATTGCATTCTAGACAGATCCCCCGATGCTATCTTTCTAATGTCTGTAAATAATTCTTTGGTCTAACATCAGTGGAAGCCTAAGGCATTTTTCACGTAACCATTAGCTGCTTTGCAGTCCAGAACAGTTCCATACCAGAGTCAATCACAGATACTATGAAGTCCCTAGCTTGGGAGCAAGTGCAAATATTTGTTGAGAAGCTGTTACAGACCATTTCCTATATTTAGCTTTCCATGTACTATATACCATCATAAACAACTTCGTGAGCTAGATAATATTACTCTCCTACTAAAAGTGAGAAAATAAAGGCATGGAGTATAATGAAGTCTCCCAAGGTTTCAGGTGTAGCAAATAGGCAACACCACAGCACAGGAAGGGGCCCTGGTGGTTCAAAGGTTAAGTGCTCAGCCGTTAACCTAAAAGGTCAGTGGTTCAAACCCACCAGCCACTAGGCATGAGAAAAGACCTGGCAATCTGCTCCCGTAAAGATTACAGCCTAGGAAACCCTATGGGGGCCGTTTTACTCTGTCAGAGAGGGTCACTATGAGTCTGAAGCGACTCATTGGCAAACAACAGCGTAGTAATCATGAGTTCAACTAGATACCAGAATTCTAGTGCTAGTTACACCCTTACTAGCTTGTGTGACCTTGGCAAGTTATTTCACCTCTGGAAGCCCTTCTCTCCACGTGGAAAGTATAGGGATGTTGATGCTTAAATCAGATAATAAGATGATGCATGTAAAGTGCTTAGCTCAAGAGAATATACTCAGCAAATGTTAGCAACTATTATTAAAGTGGCAGATCTAAGCGTAAATCCTCTTTCTTGTGACTTCATAGCTAATTCATCTTTCAACCACACAAAGGTCAGTGCTGTTTAAACTTGGCTATTATGTTTCCACTGACATTCATAAAATCAGCAAATCATAAATGAAGGAAACTGAGAGATCCCTTAGGTCAAGGTACAATTTCAAATTATAGAGACAGGCAGGTAACATAATTGGCTCAAGCAGGCTGGGTACAGGCACACTGCATATACGTTGTGAGTAGTCTGCACTAGAGAACATACGCTCTAACAAAAGAAAGAAAAAAAAAAAAAAAGCAGCTACTTAGTTCCAGCAAATAGGAATATAGGCTTGAATTTGTCAGATCATTCAATTTTTCAAGACTAACCAAAAGTCCAGATTTTTATGCAGAATATGCTGATTTTAAGGTCTTGATGCTCAAATTTTAAAAGCACCATAGCCAGAAAAAATACATCTTCCAGCTGGATTTAGTGCTTGGGTCATTAGCATGTAGCCTTTTCTAGACCATCCCTGGTGTTTGGAAAGGAAACTGAAATTTAGAGGGGTAGATGACTTGCCAGTGTCACAATGGGCACTAGTGGCCAACCCAAGGTAACACAGTGAGGGGCATGGCAGAAGCAGAACTACAGGCAAGGCCTCTGCTGCCACACCCTGTTACAGTTACTCTTTTGAATTTGGGAGTTTCATTAGATAATAGATTAATGAGATTCCCCAGGGCAATCAAGAAGCTCTTAAGTAGAAGATATCCTTTCTAGCATTATACTCAACAATTACTCCAGAAGAAGTGACTCCTATTTTTCCCTGGTTTTTTTTTTTTTTTTTTTTTGTTTGTTTGTTTTTCTTGGCTTAGCATGTTCACATGTAACAAAATTTCTGTCACTTCATATTTTTTCTAGATCTTGAGCATTCCATATTTATAAAATACAAGGTCATTATTTTTTTCCTATTTAAAAGGCGTTTTCAAGAGAAATGATAAGGAAGATCATGCTTTATAATATTGCAACTCTCCAAAGTAATCATTGAAATAATGATTAAATTGGATTGTACATTTGGATTAAACTGGATTGAATTTAAATTCGATAGTACATTTGTTTAAACGTAAGGGGGAAAAAGAATTTAAATACAGACATAAGGATGATGCAGATGTGACCACCACAGCCAGGCATACTGCTAAGTGCTTTGTAAACATTGTCATGTTTTAGTCTCTCAACAGCTCTATGGAGGTAGGTTCACAGGGTACATTGGGAACTGGTGCTTGGGCAGTCATGCCACTTGACAAAGATTCCACAACTAGTAAGCAGAAAAGCCAAAAGTCAAACCCAAGCCTACTGTTTATTAAACCTGAGGTCGTAAACGTGGTGATCTAGAATCTAAAGATGGGCTCCTCTTGGAATGAAGGGGAACAGGACATGGTAGAACTGTGATATGATACCACAAACTTCTGTCTCCTTCCTGCAATCCTTGATTCTTCACCAAGCTTGTCTTCTTGGATTTTGGCTCCTTTCAAACCATTACTGATTTCCCTGGCCCCTGCTTTCATGCTAGACTTCCATATTCAAATAGCTTCCTAAATATTTATCACCCTCTTGACCATAATACCTGTCATACATATGAGATTTCTCTAGGTTATCTAGTCTCACAGCCCTTATCTCCTCCAACACCTGCCATGAATTCTGGTGACTTTCATTTTCTGTTTGATATTTCACCCCTGCTCTGGAGAATAATCTGTCTCCTCTCTGAATAAGGGAACAGAAAATAAAGGCATTACTGAAAAAGCAATTTTTTTGAAAATAACTCCTCTTGTCTGTGCATTGATATTTGCTAATTCTCCCTTCTACTTTACTACCTTTTCCTACCAGACATGGGGAGATATGCAGACTGTGAAGTTGATTCAGGGACTGCAGTGTACCACTAGTTCTGTTCTTACTGGCCCATTGCTCTAGAATACCAGAGCCTATTGGGCAAACATTTTGAACTCTGGAGAAAGTCACATTATGGTAACAAGCTCCAAAGAGCGGAACATCTCCCGTAGAAGGTACAAACCAGGACTGTTCGATGAATAGTATAATAAAACCATAATGCCTTTCTTAGCACATTTGCTAAGTTAATTCCTGCCTCAGTACCCTACACTTGCTCTTCCCTCTGTCTGGAAGTGTCTTCTCTCAGCACTTTAAACTGCTGACTTTTTACATTATTCAGGTCTCAACTCAAATATCACTTTCCTCAAAGAACCCTCTCTCAACCCCTTATCTAAAAGCAGAAAGCAAAACCGTACTTGATCATATTACCTTGTTTCCTTCTTTCATATTATTGTACTTATCATTATCTAAATATATGTTCATATATTTGCATATAACAAATATACTTACATAGTAATAAATACTGATATTTACTTGTATACATTTTTTTTTCTTTTTTTAACCTACGCTCAAGCTTCATGAGAAGGACTCTTCTGTCTTGTTCACTACTGTATTCTCAAGCCTAGAACAGTTTATGGTACATAACAGGCCCTCAATAAAGATTCATTAAATGGATGAGTGAGTTAGCTTTACATCACCCTTTAATCAACCACAGTACTCTTTTTGAAAAGATGGGCTATCAAAAGCATAGAGGGTATTGGATTACATGCAATGTAAAAATAGAAACTTTCCTGTTAATAGATAAAACTTGATTGGATCCTGGATTATAAAACCAACCAAAGCAAAAGTAAACAAATAACTTTAAAAGATAGTTTGGAAACAAATCAGGATACTTAATATTTACTATACATTAGTCATAGTGTTAGTCTCCTTACTACGATAATGGTACTGTGGCGGTATAAGGAAATGTCTTTATTTTTAGGATATGAATGCTGAATTATTCAATGTCATGATGTTTAAAACTTTCAAATGGTCTAGCAAAAGCAAAACACAATAAACCATATATAGCATATGCATACCTTTATTATCTATGTATACATATGTATATTTGTGTGTGTGTGTATGTATGTATATGTGTATATATCAGGAGACAGAGAATGTGATAAAACAATGATAATGTATCTAGGTGAAGTGTTAATCTTGCAAGTGTTAATTTCACAATTCTTTCACCTTTTCTATAGGTTTGAACATCTGCAAACTTTAAACAGCTGGGATAAAATAACTTAAAAACATTCCTGACGTGAAATAAGTAGCTCCATTTTTGCCTGAAGTTTACTCTTCATTTTTTGTATTTATGGTATCTGTTTGTTAAAATGCTTGAAAATCATTGAGAATATTTTTCTTTAATTGAAAACATTAAAATTTTGAGTGGACCCTTAAAATGGCAAGCCGAAGAAGAACAAATTCCGTGAAAAACTGCCTGTGACTCTCACTAACGTAACATCTCCATTTTAGTCCCTTTCTTTAAACTTTATAGATGTTCTTGAATTGTTAAAAGTTCCGCCATTCAGTCTAAAGGAGGTAAGATTTGATCAATTTCATGGAAACTATTTTCATCTGAGTTATCATAACACATAAATGAAGAGTGTCATCACCCAGGGCAGTTATTTTTACAGAAACCTAAAATAGATTTTCTACCTCCAAGTTTATACACTTTATGCACTCTAAAATAATTCAATTCAATGTACTTGGAAACTGCGGCAGACAGATATTAAATAACTAAGAACAATAAAATGGAAATGTATCGCACCTTTCCTATGTTTTTATGAGCATCTTTCAACAGTAGAGACAGTGTAATATTTGCCTCTGGGTCTTAATGTTCAAGTCCATGGAAGTAATTTCAAGGACTGCTAGCTTTGTATGCAGGTAGCTAATTACTGATTAGTAGCTTTGCTTATTACAGGGAAAACAGACTATTACAGTGGCTTAAAACAATAAAATAAAGGGACAGTTAATAATGTGTAGACACGCATTTCACAAAAAAAAAAGTCATAGTCGGAACTGTGAAAAAGGAGATACTGTTATTTCACACCAGCTAGTCATTTTTGCCAGGAAACAATTGGCACTGAAATGTATTTTCATTACCAAGGTTTGGAAAGATCCACTAATCTTGCACCTAAATACAATTTAACACTTTTTAATCAGGTGTTTCACACCAGAGAACATGGGAAATGGGAGATGTTCCTACAGACGCTGTTTGACTTTGTCAGTTCCACTTAACTTACTCTATAAAAGATCAATGCCTAAGAATCACAGGTTCTTCCCTCACTGATCATGTTTACAACATATTGAATTTCGCATGTTATTTTATTATGGAGATTCAGAGCGTTTTTGATGCTTTCAAATCAGTTAAAGTTGACAGTAACAGGGGAATAGATTGTTAATAAAAATCTCTCACCAATAGGTTATTCCTCCTTAGTGAACTTAATTAACCAGAAACGGCAAATACTGTACTGTCACTTTTATTTTATTTTGGACCATTCAGTCTCTATAAATTTATCTAATATTCACATGTATCATTGAAAACAAACCCTTTTTATCTGTGAACTCTTGTCTCCATAAACAAACCCCTCTTTATTTGTCTCAACTATTGCTTTGCATTGCAGAAGGGTTTTTCAATCATAAATTTAAAAACTATATGCATTTATTTGATAAGTTATGCTTCAATTTATAGTCATTAGCATTTACTTAAGTGCAGATTAATCCCATATTTTGAGAATTAATTTTGGATAAACGTATAATATCAGTTAACACCTCTAAGACAAATTATTACCTAACATCATCTCAGCTGATCTTCACTACAACCTCTGGAAGTGGGCATTTTGAGCCCATTTTTTACATTAAAACGACAACAACACATCTGAATTTGAGAGATAAAGAAAACTGTCCAAAGTCAGTGGTCTATTAAGCAGTATAGTCAGTGTTTGAAATCCAATCCTCTGGCCCCAAATTGCATACTCTGTCCAGCAGAACAAGCTGCCTCCCATAAAGCAAAATAAAATATCATAGGGCAATTTCTGGTCAATTTCAAACCCTCTCCCTGAAAATAGCATCAAGACATTATGGGAAACGATAGCTTTTCTCAACCTCCAAGTTCAAAGCTATAATCCTTAAGTCCCCCATGTTTTTGCAGGACAATCTGGATCAGGAAATTAGACGATCTTTGTTTATAGAAGTGTAGGGACTGAGCCATGGAAGACATGATGTTGCTTAACTGGAGAATGGAGTTATACTTCACTCGGGTCTGTGTATGAGCATGTGGAAATAAATCAAAAAGAAGCACCAGACCCTAGTGGTTTTCAAAAACTCACAAAAGGAAATGGGGGAAGAAAAAAAAAAAGCTGAAGTCAAGTTAACTGATACTAGCAGATGAGAGCTAGAAAAATGAAGAAACAGATCGGAAAACAGAGCTGAAGTTCTCCAAAGAGAAAAGCAAAAAAAAAAAAAAAAAAAAAAAAAAAAAAAAACACACAAGACTAACTGGGTGGTCAATGCTATATGTCATTTTGGTGAGTTACTCTGGCAGCCACTTGAGTTCACAGATGACACAGACAAAGTGTATGGCAGGGAAACAGAAAAACAAGGGCTCTAATGTCTTTGCTAAAGGGGACCAAGAATGCATTTAAGTCTCCAATACTGGTCAGTGTCAAAATGATGAAATTATTAAGGCTTAGTATGGAGGGAGTATTTGAAGGGTTAATAGTAACAACATTTTCATAATTCAGCACAAATTTCAAACCAGGAAATAGGTATGAATATACCATGTCTAGCTATCAAGGCAGCCCCACCTTCTCTCGGTCATTCCCATGCCTTTTCCTAAAGATTAGTTATGAATCCTAGTAAGCAGTGACAGAAACGATCAAGCACTTGATTCCAGCCAAAAGGTTAGCAGTTCAAACCCATCCAGAGGCATCTTGGAAGACTAGTCTGGTGATCTAACTCTGAAAGGTCACAGCCTTAAAACTCCTATGGAGCAGTTCGACTCGCACACACGGGGTGGTCAGCAGTTGGAACTGACTAGATGGCAACTATCCTAGCCATCTAGTGCTGTTATAACAAATACCACAAGTGGATTGGCTTCAACAGAAAGAAGTGTATTCTCTCACAGTTTAGTAGGCCAGAAGTCCAAATTCAGGGCATCAGATCCAAGGGAAGGCTTTCTCTTTCTGTCAGCTCTGGAGGAAGGTCCCTGTCATCAATCTTCCCCGGACTAGAAGTTTCTCAGCACAGGAACTCCAGGTCCAAAGGACACGCTCTGCTTCCACTGCTTTCTTAGTGGTATGAGGTCCCCATGTCTCTCTGCTCACTTCTCTCTTTTGAATCTCAAATCTTGTAGATTGAGTCCTGCCTCATTAACATAACTGCCGCCTACCCCACCTCACCGACATCATAGAGGTAGGATTTACAACACACAGGAAAATCACATCAGATGACAAAATGGTGGACAATCACACAATTCTGGGAATCATGGCCTAGCCAAATGGATACACATATTTTTGGGGGATACAATTCAATCCATGACAGCAACTAACAACAACTCTCCATAGCTTAGACCCTGGCCTGCCTTCCCTTCCTGTCTCCAGTCTCCTGTCATTATGCTTTTGCTTCTCAAACTTTTTTTTTTAAATTTCAATCATATACCAATATAATTGTAAAATGAAAATTTGAAAATTACAGGAAAAATTATCACACATTTGGGGATCACCACAGTGTCAAACTGCTATACAGGTTTCTACATGTTTATTACGTTCAATTGCTATACTTAATCTCATCCCAGACCTGTAACAGTTTGTGGACCAGCAAGAATCCGGGACCATATTTTGAGAAGCACTAGATGATTTATCTTGGTCCTGTTACCTCCTTGCTCTACTGATTCAACATATGGACATGAGCTTTACATATTAGAGTGCTACATGTAGATTTCGAGTTTTTTGCATTTTTACACGTTGATGGTTGTAAAACCATTTGAGAGATATTATTAAGGTGGCTTGGGGTACCTATAAATTAAAGTTCTATTTTTCCTGAAAAATTAAGAGTGGCAGTGTCAGCCTGAATCTTACTTCTCTTTCCTTCTCCAGTGCTCCCAGGCTTAGAAATCAACACGTGGAGGATGAAGCATTGTTCCTCAGTGTTGGTAAGTTCTACAGTTTCTAGTTAGCTTCTGCATGTCTTAGACTGATGCACTCAAAATATTATGAACTCATTTTCCTCTAAGCAGAGTTCAAGACTGGTCTGCAACAGAGGGCACAACTTGAGAAATCTCAATAAGAAAGAAGTTGTAAATTAAAAATGACTGATTTGTTCATGTTTCCCATATGTATTTATCCACTGTCCGACTTTCAGGAATTATTGGAAATAAATCATTGTATGTCTCAAAGATTATATACTGTGTAGGATTTCCAGTCAATCTTTTATTTGTGTTATGTGGTGTCATACAAATTCTAGAGTTCCTCCGATCGCTTCGTTCTTATTTAAACAATCCCAGTCTCAGCAGAAATATCATAAGCTGCTAACAAGGATTTTAGGCCTATCTTTTAGATAAATAAATTGAGGTGGAAGAATGAAATAATACTGATAGCTAATATATAGAAAGCACTTAGCATGGGCAAAACACTGTTCCAAATGCTTTATATATATTAACACATTTAACCTACCTAACAACCTATGAACTCCATATTGTTGTTATCCCCATTTTCCATTGCACTGCTACTATCACCACTTTATGATTTTTGTTAGAGTGAACCAGGATAGGGCAGGGTCTCTTCCTATAAGTCCCATTCCCCTTGCCAAATCACAGCAAATGTAATCTATCAACATAGTAAAGAAACTTGAGCAGCTCTGGTCAACTGGGCTAATAGTTCTATCAGACCCACGAACAGGCTGGGCATTTCTGTGATGCCAATTCACCAAACAACTTTAGACACAGCAGGACAAGGGATCTTTTTTTCTCTTTCTATACATCTTTCCCTTCCCGTTCACCTTATTCAAAAGGCAATACTTCCTTGACATTAAAAAAAAAAATTCACTCCATTATCCAGCTGGTTGAAGACAGTCAACATTTTCCAGTGACCAGTGAAAAAAGTTCTGAGACTGCCTACATCTGAGCATCACAGGTACCACTTAGGTCCGTAATACTTTCCCCTGTGTCAAACACTAACAGGTCCACACTAAATAATAACAGCAACTAAAGAAAGGGAAGTTGGATGATGTATGTATGTTTTTATCTATCCATTTATCTACTATTAAAAGCATCCTAAGGAAAGCAGACTGTATTTTAAAACTGTCCCTATTTATAGATAAGAAAACAGATATTGATTGAAATATCTAAACAGGAGGGAAAAAGAATACACTGTATGCTAGGACCTGTTGGAAACATCCAGTGACTTCATACCCCTTCCCTTAAAACAAGGTAGCTGGTAAAGCCCCCTCTAGTATCAATTATAGACAATTCTGTTACATTATTCCAAACCTATCTGTATATGCTCTCCCTAGTATTTAGACCTCATTCTTTCTCTAGAAACATCTGCTTGGCTTATTCATTCAGGTCATGACTGACTTGTACCCTACCAGATCAACCCCATGTTCTCACTCTTAGGAGAGGGGAGTCAGAGATTCATCATTTCCACTTCCAGTGATCAAAAAAAAAAAAAAAAATCCTTGACTTCATCATTTTTAGACCCTTTATTTCTCAGGCTTTCCTGGCTATGTAGCTCACACTGAGACAAAGCTAAGATCTCATTTAAGCTGCTACAGTGTCACAGGCAAAAAAAAAAACAAAAAACTAAAAATAGTAGAATAAAGACCACAGATGGTTCTGTGTACTCCCGCAATCTCTTTGTTTCACACGAACTTCACTCTGGATTATAATGATGTTGGTTCTTGCTGATTTGAAGAACCCCAAAGTCCTGAGAACAAGCTGGATAACGTGGATATCAGAATCCATAATATTCACTGAACAACAAGAGAGGCCTGGTACTTTCTGTAGGCATGCCATGTATTCATATGCATGTTCCTCTAGAGAATCCTACTTTTCTTCATCCCTTTTTATTATGTCTGTCTATAGATCAGATGAAGAAGATAAACTACACCCCACTGCCTGGCACAAACAACATATTTTTTAATGAATCTGTGATGTGACTCTAGACATCATGAAAGAAAATCTGAGTGAAAATTTCAAGAACACTGCAAAAATCACTACATCTTATATACACACACCTGATTCTGTTTGCTATTCCTTGCTTAAAGAAAATCTTAGATACATTAGTCTAAATTCTTCATATGTAAAAGGTCTAGTAAATACAATTCTTTTGACTTTTCCAGGTGAAGTCAGAGGCTTCAAAACTCAAGAGTAAAAAAAAATTTATAAATATACACATACATGAAAGGGTATGGATTATGAAGCAAAACTTCCTAGCTTTGAATTTTGACTCTGACACAAACCAACAACGTGTGCCTCAATTTTCTCATCTGTAAAATGAGAATGATGATGATACTGACTTTATTAGTTTGCAGTGAGAATTAAATAAATTAATAAGCTGAAGTGATTAGGCAGTGTCTGACACATAGCATTTGCTTCAGAGGGGATAGCTATTATTACCATTGGGTAGGCATTAACTCACAGTACATTCAGAGCTAAGATAAAAAAGACATCAAACTAGATTAGCTGACACCACGGATAAAATGGAAATTTAAGGATGAATAAGTATCAAGATTAATCTCTTCATGTGGGCAAAACTGGAAATGAGATGTGTAATAATTTCATGTATTGTTTTATTCATTCACTTACTACTTTAGAAGCTGGAGTTGAAACAGATGAAAGATAACATCCTTGACATTGTATTTTAGTGGTAAGAGACAAAAGACAAACAAATAAATTCATCTGGGTTGTGATAAAGTAATGAAATACAGGTTGATAAGATGGAGAGTAACTGAACTGGAGGAGGACAGGAATGTCCTGAAGGTGAACTGGTCAGCCATGCTAAGAGCTGGGAGAAAAGAATGCCATGCAGACAGACCTTTGGCCTTTTCTAGGAACTGGAAAGGCAGTTTGACAGAAACAGTGTAATCCAGGAGAAAAGTGATCGGAGACGGGTGTTGAAAGGGAGGCAGAGGCCAGGTTATATAGGACATCATGGCCAAAATAAGAAATAGGATTCCTTTCTGAGAGTATCGAGAAGCCATGAGAAATATAAAAGTGATGTGACCTGATATACTTTAAAATCACTCCAGCCATTGAGAGGAAAATGGATTAGGAGGGTGGGGTACTCGGCAAGCAAAAGCAGAGAAACTGGTTAAGAGTCTATTTTCATAAATCAAGGACAGAATGTCCTAGGGTGGTGGGAGTACAGAGAAAGCAGCAGCTTTAAGTTATACTTCAGAAGTAAAACTGATTGGACCAGCTGTTGGATTTGATGCAGGTGAAGAAGGGAATGTGGTTCTGATAACTATATATATGTCTTAGTGGGCTTTTTAGGCAAACAATCTTAGGAAAAAAAAATGTCTGGCCAATATTTGGTCAGTTCTTTATTTCCCAGCCCTATCAGCTGGTGATGTAGATCCCACTGCCCTGTAGTGTCTCTTCATCCATTTTATGTTTCATTCTCCTTAAACCTCCCAGCTGAAGGGGGCTGGATTTACTACTATGAAAAACTCCATCCATTGTGCCTTGTGTGAATTCTGGCTTCCACCTATTCACAAATCTATTTTCCTTTAGCTTCTACCAGGTTTACCTAGTTTGTAGAACTTGATTTCACTTTTACTCATAGAATAGCAGTCAAATCTCTTTCCTGTTACCACCCAGGATTCATTTTCAGCCCAGCTCTGAGTCTTCAAACCAAGCAACCAGATCCCAATCAATATTGTCCACTTGGTGATGGTCCACAACGTAACCTATGGTTTTGGTTTACCCTGCATCTGGTTTTCTCTTCTGCTCTAAATCTTCTTGGTATGTGATTCGTCACTTCACCGTTGAGTTTACACCTTGGCTGTAATTGTAATACTCATGATACTCCTCTCCCATGATTTGTCTTGATTTTGCTCCTCGATTTTACCTCAACATATCCCTTATATTACATTTGGTATTAATACTTTTATATAAATAGCCCACCTGATTCTGAGACTGTTACCTCTGCAAAAGAATTCAAGTGCTATTCTTCCCACTGGTTGTTTTCCAGACTTGACTAGTAAGTGAAATACGGAAATAAGGATCCCTGACTAGATGCTTACCTACTTAAAAAAAAGCCTTAGGAGATCTGCCTAGCTCTTAACAAATCCCTGTCGCTTGGAACTAGACCCTGTTTTCCTAATGACCCATTTGTCTGGTAGGCTAGTACTCTGAACCAGAGGAGCCACCAGAATCATAGTATTCATATTGTTCTTATTTCAAGTGTCATCTCCCTGGCAACCACAACTTCATCCTGCCCAACAAATTAAACACCAGTACCGGTCCAGGTGGAACTTAAGTTTACCCTCTGAACATTTTAATTTGTGTTGCTGGATTTCCTCTTCAGGAGCAAGGATTGTATCAATTTTCTCTAGCCTTAGTTCTGGCTCCTTCTCTCTTCCTTACTAGCCTTCCTCACTACGAGCCCAGCATATTTTTCTGTTTACCTAGTCTAAAATGTAACATTCTAAATGTTTACGCTAAAACTTTATAAAATTTTAAAGAACTCTGTTGGCAATATCAAAGCATGCTGCACAGCCTAAAATCTTGCATTATGTAGACTAAAAGCAAAAGTCCAGTGAAATGTTATTTAAGGCAAAAGGTAGGCTCTCACCAATCAGAGTACTGGTCCACACCTTGCTTTAACAGGAAGTGTGCAAAATAATTTCAGTATTGCAATATTGTGGTCTTTATAATTCACCAAGTTGAAACCACAAAGACAAAAAAGATGGAGAAAAAATGACTGCAATGGCACAAATCATGACAACCTAATGTAACATAGATGTAAAGATTAATAATGTAATAGATATGGAAATCTTAGCTACATTCAAAAATCCAAGCTTGTGTAGCTTTTGATTTATAACTGCTGAGACACTGAGGTAGCTCCTGTTTAGTCTCTGTTTTTACTCAACACTTTAAAACATACATTGGATCTGTTAACGGGCTGTGCCTATTTCCTATTAACGTGAAAATTAAAAGACACCAAAGGTAGCAAGCTGAACGTAGGAAAGTCATGTGCTTGGAAAGCCAAAACAAAGCAATACTGACCTACCTCCCCTGTTGCAAGGAATCCTGGAGCTTCCAGATGACTCACTTCCCTTAGCTACCTCCCCTACAACAAAGGTAACCAGTGCAGGTTACACACTTCTAGGATGTTACTTTCTTCACTGATCTCTGGGAGAATCTCTAAGCAGTCATTTCCTCCACCGTCACCAACATTAAAAAAATATATATTATCAGGGGAGTGGTCATGTTCAGTTTTAGAGTTTCTCCTTTGAGTTATTTGCACAAATAAGTTTTGGGTTTTAGAAAAATTTATTTATAACACCGCCAACTTTAGATGATGTATGCTTTCTTTCTGGAAGGAAGCAGATCAGCCACTGTCTTAGTCATCTAGCACTGCTCTAACAGAAATACCACAAGTGGATGGCTTTAACAAAGAGAAATTTATTCTCTCACAGTCTAGTATGCTAAAAGTCCAAACTCAGCGCATCAGCTCCAGAGGAAGGCTTTCTCTCTCTGTGGGCTCTGAAGGAAGGTCCTCGTCGTCATCAGTCTTCCTCCAGACCAGGAGCTTCTCCACGCAGGAACCTCGGGTCCAAAGGATGTGCTCTGCTCCCGGTGCTTCCCTCTTGGTGCTATGAGGTCCCCAATTCTCTGCTTGCTTCCCTTTCATCTCTTCTAAGATAGAAGGTGGTGCAGGCCACACCCTAGGGAAACTCCCTTTACACTGGATCAGGGATATGACCTTAGTAAGAGTGTTATACAATCCCACCCTAATCCGCTGTTAACATAAAATTACAACCACGAAATGGAGGACAACCACACAATACTGGGAATCATGGCCCAGCCAAATCGATACACACATTTTTGGGGGGACATAATTCAATCCATGACAGCCACATTTAGCTCATCATCAGGGAAGCGCTAGGCTTCCTGGCTCAGGTGGAAAAAACTAACTTCCTTCTTACTTTGAGTTAGCTTCTTAGTAAATAATTGCGACTTGACAATCTGGGGAAAACAGACTTGCAATTTTGATCCACAGAACAAATTTGTTATTGAAATTCCATAGACAAAAAAGCAAGCAGGAAGTTCAGAGAAGCCTGAAACCTAGTACTGGTAAAATAAGCAGAAATGTCTGTACACTGAGCTCAGACTCACGTGGCTCAGCAGTGAATACTCAGGAATGTACACTTGCTCTTGCTGCTAGGTTGGTGAATTGTCAGAGTTACCAAGAACAGTTAAAAGGGGCCAAAAGGCGACTCAGTGAGCACAGCAAAAGAGAGATTTCTCTGACATGGCAGAATGCCATTCCCGTTCATTACACTGATGAGCCTCTTCGGAGATCAGGATGTTAAACTGCTTACTGAGAGCTTGAGTCTCATTTGCGTAATCATTTCAGTATAAAACAAAGACAAAGAGGCAAACAAACACTACCAACAAAAACAACAAAACACCTATATCCTTCATTGTGACTACTGCATTTTTCTGTCAGTTACTGTAGTTCTGTGAGCCCATATACAGTTATAACCTTCACTGGGTGGCGCAAACAGTTTAGTGCTTGATTACTAATCTAAAGGCTGGCAATTTAAACCCACCCAGAGACACCTGAGAAGAAAGGCCTGGCGATCTGCTTCCCTGTGGAGCACAGTTCTACTCTACAACACACGGGGTCGCCATGAGTGGGAATCGATTTGATGGCAACTGGTTTGGTTTTTGGTTTTGGCCAAGGTGTTCACAAATAAGTTTAATATCAATTTAATAATATTTCAAACTCAATATATTCTGTACATACCAAAACCAATCTGATTACTGCGGAATATCTACAAGCCAGGTTTTTAGATTTTAACACTGATATTCCCATTAACAGTTGGTCCCTTTTGGATCAGGTTAGGATTGGAAGTAAATGACGATGAGTTAGTAGAAATTATATTTTTCTACAGTTCTTGGCTGTAATATAACTTTATTGATGAAATGCTTGAGCATTTCATAACCCATCTATCAGAGTTCAAATGTAGTTGAAGCAAAATATTTTTCTTCTTTTAAAATTGTTACTTTTACTAACATTTATCAATGTATTTTGTACTGACCTATCCCAGAAACGCTTTTTCTTTTCATTTGACTTATAATAACGTGCAAAGCACATGGGCTGTGCTGTCTCTCAGAATCTCTATGAGCTAAAGGAAGGGGCTTGGCTAAATGGCCTTTAGAGGTCCCTCCATTCTCACATTCTTTCACCAACCAAGCACAATTAGAGACTCATCAGAAGTCTTCCCATGAAAATTCCACAGAGCACCAAAAGGATGATTTTACTGAGCTCATTATAACAGTCCTATCAAAGACCACTTTTTACTTTCCTTTTCTTTGTAGTACATTTCCTTGTTTTGTCATTTAAAACTCCCAGGCTGCTATGGGTCAGAATCGACTCGACGGCAATGGGATTTAGCTTTGCAGTAGGAAAAAGACTGAAAGATTAAGTGACTTTCCAAAAGCTACCACAATAAGCCAGAAACAGTCTGTGTCCAACAGCAGTTTAGTTTCCTTCTCTATGGTTGGTCTTTGGACATAGCTGATGGGTGTTTCATCCAATAAAACACGTGACGGGTGCTGGGGCAAGAGAAGAACTGGGAGGTACTAGAGATGGATTTAAGAATGGATAAAGCCAAACCTGCTGCTGTTGAATTGATTCTGACTCGTCCTACCCTACAGGACAGGGTAGAACTGCCCCACAGGGTTTCCAAGGAGCAGATGATAAGATTCAAACCGCCGACCTTTTGGTTAGCAGTCAAGTTCTTAACCACTGCACCACCAGGGCTCAGTAATAGATAATGACTTTATAAAAATCTCTAATTTTAGTATATATACATATTTTTTTTCTTAAGCAGCAAATGCTTCTAAGAACATCTTAAATGACCAGGTACATTTGTACAAAATCTTTATTTGTGACGGAAGACAATGTAGGTTCTACTAGTTTATGGGTTCCTACCCAGATTTTTTACAATAGTCTAGAGCTTTATACTAACCAGCACTAATATAATCTTTTTGCCCCTAAAGAGCATATTTAAGAATGAGGCAGAAGTAATTCATATTATTAAGGCTACATTAAGTGAAAAACTATAAGACATTCACAGTTTAAGCCTTGAGCTTATTATATAAAAGTTAAATTGGTTACAGATCAAGTAAATTATATTCAATTTGCTCAATTCTCCACTGGAATTCAATTTGACTGTAAAAGTCCAAGGGAAAGAGTAGTTGATAATTGTTGCATTCCCCCTCTCAACACACATGCATATATTGGGTGTTTTTAAGCTATATTTGATTGTACTCATATATAAACGTCGCTGAATTTATGGTATGTAAACAACTTATGCATATTGTAAAATGCAAATATCTGTGTACAAGAATGGTAGCTAGAGGGAGGAAAAACAAACCATCAAACACCAATTAAAAAATCCACCACACAGAAAAAAATAAAAATATATTAATTTTTTAGAGCATTTTGTTCTAAAATATTTTATAGATGGGTTGCCCTGGCCCACTCAGCTGAATGGGGGTCACGAACAGACAATACAGATGTCCAACACTGCCTTCTAAGGAGGGACTGTGAAACCATCTTACCTGGAAACAGCTATGGTCATGGCACGGACTGGTATTAACACTAACAGATTTGCAAATTTGCTCTATTCCTTCAATAAAATATACATAAACTGAAGATTCAGCTAATTCCTTGCCATTTTGTAAAATTATCAGGCTTTTTCTATCACCATTCTTTGTCACAATTTGCAGTTTCTTTCCATTGATTTTTGCCTACTGAACTCTGACGAAGCTCTTGGGTTTCTTGCAAAATTAGAGAGTATCGAGTCATTTGTTAAAATGCTGAAATTCTGAGCCTACGTGACTGAAGTATTATAGAGAGGGAAAAAAAAAAAATGCTCAGTCTTTGAGTATGTTCTATCAGTAAATAAATATAATTTAATTCAAATTCATCAAGGAAGTGCTATACATATAATTACCCACAAAATTTAGAAATAACTACCACTTTTGATTTTGATTAATCTTGATTAATGGATAATTGAGAGAGAGTATACTTTTGAGACCTTAATTCTTCACTTTAATTTACGTTGGGAACATGAAGACTTATTTTCTCTTATCTACAAGCCACTACAGCCATGGGTTAAAGAGTGGAAAAAAAAAAAAAAACATAATGGCTAACTGCTTTTCTGCCTGCAACGCAAGGAAAAATAAGTTTAAATTACACTTTTCCTCTATTCAACAAACATGATTTAAATTTATGCCCTGCACAAGATACTGTGCTGGGCAGTGACAGGCATAGCATCTGCCCTCCCACAGGATACATCTAGTGTGAGTGACTGATAAGTAAGTCACTGTACAAATTGAAATTCAATATGCTGTAGGAGTACAGAAGATGGAGCAATCAATTCTGACTTAGTGTATAAAGGAAGACTTTTGAATTGGGTCTTAAATGATGAGTGGGATTACAAACGGGTAAAATGGAAGGGATTACAGATGCACGGACATCTAAACAAAGACAAATAATAACTTGGCATTTTTAGGAAAAGGAAAATTATCTGGTGTGGTTCATATGAAATCTGTAGAGGTGTAAGAAGAAATGTGTATCTGTGGAGAGTTTTAGACCATATAATGGAAGGCATTAAGCCTCCCTATTCCAGGATTAGCTTCCCCTCCACTTTTTCTGTATCACCTGTTCTATATCGGCCTTCCCCATTAGATTCTAGCTCAGGGAGGGAAGGCCTAGATTTTTATCTTGTTTAACATCTTTTCACCAGTCTAGCACAGAGCCTTGACTATATTAGTCAATTAATTAATATTATTGAATGAATGTTACTGTCATGTTGAATATTTATTGAATAAACGTGCAAATAACAACTTAAGAATTTTCAATTACTCTAATATTGCATATAAAATATCCAACTACACACAAAGAAAGAATTCTGAAGAAAGAAGCGAAATGGCTGAAATCATGCTTCAAAAATATCAGGTAGGGCTTATCAAATGGACTTGAAAGGAGTCAGGAGAAACTGGGGGTAGGGGGACCAATCAGAAAATAGTCCAATGTTCAACTGAGAGATTCTGAGTGGGTGAGCTAAAAATTGAGAAGACTACATGAATGAAAAGGCTCTAATAGAAGTGGAATCTATAGGACTGGTAATGTAATTAGAGTGAGGGGTGAGGAGGAGTTAAACACCAACGATGACACTGAGATTTTGAGTTAAGCCCAGGCCTAAAGATGACTGAGAGTGCAAGGGTAGCACTAATTAAAGATGGAAACAAAAGGTAAGGGACACATCTTGGCCGACCATGAGGTCATTTGGAAATATTTAGATTTGAGGGGTAGGTAAAAAAAATAAATAAATAAAGGGCAACGTCAAACATGGAGATGAAAACACCTCAATTGCTAAGTGGTAATTTAACAAATAAAATCACTCATTTCAAGTTATTCCACACCTAACGCAACAGGAAGTTTGAATGCTCTTTCATAAGAGTTACCTACTCTGCCTGCTAGAGTTTAAAAGCAAATATTTTTACTCTGTTTGGTTTTGCTTTGTATATTTTACATTTGAATAAAATAAACAGTACATTAATAACACCAGCAGATTTTACTTTTAGGATATACGTCTTTCCTAAGCACTTTCTCTTTCAGTATCACAGCCCTATAATGAAGTATCTTGTACACGGAGAATTGGAACTCCCCTAAATATTAGTGTAAACTTGGTATTTACGACTTGCTAGGCAAGTATGTTCTTTCTTGAAATCACTAGTTCTCAAAGTGTAATCCCTGATCCAGTAGCATCAGAATCACCTGGAAAATTATTAAAAAAGCAAAATCTTGGGGCCCAGCACAGACCTACTAAGATCTGAAACTCTAGCAGTGGGGCCCCACAATCCATGTTTAAATCACCCCTCCAAGTGGTTCTGGTATTTGCCGAAGTCTGAAATCCACTGCTCCATATGATTCTGCCTACCCTTCTCCTGAAACTTTGAGTTCAGAGGATGGCTTCAAATTCCTGGAGACATCAAATTCCTCTAGTGTCCTTATTTTTGCCTCCTTCTGACTTCCAACTTCCCTAAGTACTTCTCCTCAGCAAGAGTCTGTGTCTTTCAGCACATTTAGCTATAATCCACTGTAATTATTTTAGATACCTTTTGGTATGCTGGGAAGGTGTGGGGAAAGAGAGCAAGTCGTAATCTTTCTATTATAACTCATTCTTTCACTGGGCCTGTCTCTGGGCTATGGCCTTTGTAATTGTTTCTCCAGTGGTATAGTGTTATTTCCTCATTCCCATCATGTCTCTGGCTCCAGCATTCCAAAACTATTTCCTTCAGAGCCCTGATCCCTGTTTACTATACTTTCTGTTTCTTTGTTTTCTGTAGATGAGACAGGCAGACTGGAGGGAGGTGAAGGAGAAAAATTCCCTTCCTCTAGCTGGGATAAGTTTCTGGCAAAGTCTCTTTCCCCTGGAGAGTAAACCTTTGCTATGGATAATACTCTAGGTTTATTTCAAAATGATTACTCTCATTTCCTCCTGCCAGAGCAATAAGGGGATCTTTCTCAGATCTTCACTGTGAGACCCTCATGGTGAGAGGTTCTCCTCATGAAGTTCCTGGAGGATTCCATGGGGATTCCCATGACTGCATCTTTTTACCCTCGTGCTAGGCCATGCCCAGGCTCCAGCAATTCATCAAAATGACCATTTAAGTCTTTCTACCACTCTACGGCTCCAGGCGCTTCTGCTCCAGTTAACCATATGCAGCCGTGTCTCACTGGATGCCCGTCTCTCCAAATATTGGTGTTGGGATTTGCCCTGTGACCTCAGTTATCTAATTGGTCCAAGAAAAGTCATAGATTGTCACTTTGTTCAGCTTTTTCTTGTTGTAAGGACTGGAGTGATGACTTCCTAGTTCTTTACATGTCACAGCTGATACCAAGAATTCTCCTTCCAGTGTATTTTTTATCACAAACATTATAGTTTTCATCTCTAGATGTCCAATTTGGGTCTCTCTTATATCATCCATATCTCTAACTTCTTGAACATGAAGAATACAGATATAATAATTGCTTTAATGTCACTGTCTGTGACACTTCTGAGTTGGTTCTGATTAATTTTCCTCCACATTATAGGTCACATTTCCTGCTTTTTTGTCTGGTAATTTCTGATTGGATAACAGATATTATGACTTTTACTTTGTTGTATGATGAGCACTTTTGTACTTCTGTAATTACTGAGCTTTGTACTAGATGAATTCAAGTTACTTGGGATCAGTTTGATTCTTTTGAGTCTTGCTTTTAATGTTAGGTGAGAACAAGCAGTGTTTAGTCTAAAGATAATGATTCTCACCTTGTGTGAACACAGAGCCCTGCTACATCTAATCATTTCAGGTGGTTCCTTCATGCATGCCCTAATACTCAGATGAATGCTAAAGGAGGACCCTGTGCAGATCTCTAGAGTTCTCTCTCAGCAGATCTCTCCTCTCTAGTATCCCACCTTTCCCAGACAAGAGCTCTATCTCCTCAATTAAGGACTCCGCTAGGCTGTGCCTGGATTCCCCTTCCCTGGCTGCAGCTTGAAAACTCTCTCAAAGCAGTAAGCTGGGGAAATCCTAGGGCTCACCTTGTTTGTTTCCTACGTACCAGGGATCATGCTCCTCTGCTGTCTCATGTCCCATGTCTTAAAAACTGTTGTTTTATATATTTTGTCCATTTTTTTGTTTGTTTCAGGTGGGAAGGCAAATCTGAATCTAATACTTGATTTTTGCTGAAAACAAAAGTCTAATCATTTTCATTTTAAATAATAACAATTTTCTGAAATATACAAGATCTATATGTCCACCTTATCTAGAGAATAGCTTTGTGATATCAAATTAGATTAAATGGGATGAGATGACGTTCATACCTATGCCCAGGGATGCCCAGGTACCCTCTTCCCTTGATCCGGGTGTCTTGCCTGGGCTACAATGATCAGTAAGAGGAGCTCCTGGAAGAGCGGAGTAATACCTCTCAGCACGGCCTCCCTGACTCCAGACTCGGAATTTAAGAAGACTTTTCCCGTCTACTTAACGTGCAGCTGCACCAGGCTCTTTACTGTTCTTACTGTTGTCCCAAATGCCAGCCCTTGGCCCATTACCCTCTTTGACCATGACCAAGCCCACAAAATTCCCCGTCCCTCCTCGAACCCCAGATGAGACTTCCCAACTTCTACGGGGCTGTCCCACTACCAGAGATGCCTGCTCGGTTCTTCTAGCAGCGCTCATGAACAACATTGGGCCGACTGCTATCCGGGTCAGGCAGCCACCTTGAAGGCCTATTTTCAGTGTGCAGGACTGAGGAGTTCCTCAGCTACCCCCACGACCCCGCCAAAGACCTGGATTGGAAGACACAAACTATGACCAATGTACGACCAGGACCGCCGCAAGTACTCCCAGTAACAGGCAGAAAATGATAAAGCGAGAGCCGGGGGGCGAGGGGGGTAAGAGAGGGGGACTCAGCAGTTCCTACCCTCAGGAGATCCATGAAGAAATCCAGCCCCTTACTTGAGCTGAGGCTCAATAGCTCTTCAAAGACTTGTTGCAAGGCCCTCAAACAAGGGAGGTGGCAGGCTGTATCAGCTCTACCTAGCTGCTCACCTGTCTGGAGATCCATCAGCTAGAAACCAGATGGCAAAATGGTATCTCATCTGAAGATCCCGTGGGCCTCATGCAAGCCGTCCAGCCTGAAGGCCCTGCCCGCAAGCACCCAACTGCCCGGACTCTCCCAGGTTTACTCCCTCCTCCAGCGCGAGGTCATGGGCTGGGTCTGGCTAAGCCCAGCGTGAGTCTCTTTACCTCCTGCGCCGTCTGCTGTTGGGAAACAGTGAAAACCTTCCCACAAGCCGCCGAGTGTCTGCGAAGTATGGTTGCCAGCACACAAACACAAGACAGCGAAAGGCTACACCACGTGACGCCCGTGCCTTTCCACCTGCAAGACTCCCTCTAGGCAACTTCCGCCCAGACAGCCTAAGGAATCCTCAGAGCGCCCTCTACTGGACCCTTTGCAAAGGAGGTCTCCAAACTGGCTTAAATCCGGTAGCCGGGTCCGTTTCTCCAAAATCTGTTGGATGCAGATGTAAGCAATAGAGCCTCATGGACAACAGCTTAGCGGCCTGGGGCTGCTCCTGCCCTTCTGCAGTGGCAGGGGTCGATGCCCGGGGCATGCCATGCGCCTATAGGAAACAGGCAGTCATCCACTAGGCCTCCCTTTGCCCCCTACAGATGATAATCTGTCATTTACAGCTATAACAGTGATTTGGGGGGCCCCATAACAAGCAACATTTCATTGCCGTTTTTAGCCACCAGGGCACAGGTAACACTGATTCCTGGTTCTTCCAACTAAATTAATGGCGTTCTGATTGACAACGAGGGCCTGATTACCAGCATTAAGACCATCCCACCACTCAATGTTGGCATCACCTTTTTGGCCCAAGACCCCCGTGGTCGTGTTACCAACCTTAGCCATCCCCTTCCCAGTCATCAGCATGGACACACTGACAGTGCAGTTATGTCAATGGAATAAACCTAAGTCATTTGCTTTAACTGTCAGAAGGGACAAACCGTCTCTAGTCTCCTTGTCCAAAACCTTATGGGTCACCAATACTCCCCAGAATTGACTGTGACAAAGGATGGAGGGCCTAAAGCCTATCCAGGATATGTTAAAAAAATAAAATAAAAACGTGTCCTGGTTTCTACAATCTCCTCTTTTAATTCTCAATCTGGCCCATCCTTAAGGCAGGGGAAAAGAAATGGCACACAACCAAAGTCATATGACAACAGCTCCAACAGAACATGCGCAGGAAGTACGCCTCCTAAATCTAGTCAAATACCTGAAAAGACACTGGGGGGTTGCCATCAGTCTATCTATAAGTGCCCTGCAGCTATCCAAATACAGCACTGTGTACATAAGGCTGTTTCATATCTGAATTTCCAGCACTTCCCTTGCCAGCAGCATAGCTCCCAAACCCAAGCCCATTGGCAACAAATTTTCAAACTGAGTCAACAACTCCAGTGACAATGCTCCCTCCCCAAAACATGAGCAAAAAGTTCTCCAACTGTACGACCCCAGTGAAAACCTTTCCAAGACCTTCATCCAAACAACCCATCATACAGCCATCTTAACTGCCTGTTGGGCTTGTCTTCAAAAACCTCAGGCCAGACAATCCCAGACAGTGGCCAAACAACAGGAAGGACCCGCACTTCCTCACTACAGACAGCACTCCCTCTGGTTCAGGAATCTCCACCACCCGAACACATGAGCCAGACTACACTGGAGGAAGTCTCAACTGGCTAGAGGAAGGAACAAGAGAGACATGAACCCTTGGTAGACAATTAGAAAGAGTTCCAGGAACATCAACGCAGAATGTTTATGGGATCCACAGGTGGGCCGAAGAGTGGTTATTCTGATCTCATCTATAGTCATAGGCTGGTAAGGCCAGAGATTCTCCTTCTATTGTTATATAGACAATTATTGATTATTTATATCTTACCTACCTTCAAGAAAGATTTGTGTATTCATGCTAATATATGTATAAATGTGGAGACATAAATGCATATAAAAAAAAAACCAAACTCGTTGCCATCAAGTCGATTCCGACTCATAGCAACCCTATAGGACAAAGTAGAACTGCCCCATAGAGCTTCCAAGGAGCACCTGGTGGATTCAAACTGCAAACTTTTTGGTTAGCAGCTGTAGCACCTAACCACTACACCACCAGGGTTTCCCTATGCCACTAGCACATATAATTTTAAGTCAACCAACTTGTACTGAGATCTTGTTCTGTGCCAGTTATTGCGGTACGGAAATGGAGATAAATGAAACCCTGTTCTCAAACCCTGCTGTGTACAGACAGACACATACGTATGCACACACACACACAACACACACACACACACACACACACACACTGCACAATCAGTTCCTTTCCATAGAAGGAGTACATGTTTGTAGTCTCCTTTCAACATCTTTTTTTCTACTATAAACCAGGAAAAGCAGTTATCTACAATGGAATTTAAAAAACAAAAACAAAAAAACTGTTTACCCACATTCTCTCTACACTAAACATGGGTTAAATATTGGTTCCCAAATAAAATGCAGCTGCAAAGAACAGAACAGAGTCAATATGAGAATAGTCCTTTATTGAATACATTGTTTATTACTGAGAACCAGGTAGTAGTTGGAAGAATTTAGTATACTTGAGAAATTAGATCTTTGTAGTTGTGTCATAGCATGTAGAGTTCCAAAGAAGCAATTCTATTTCTTATTTGGCTATGCTCCATAAATCAGAGAAAGCATCAGAGACAATTTTACTCAGAGTCATGGATGTAGCTGTTAACGTTCTGTGATTTGAGAAGTGATAAGTGTTCCCTACCATATTCTTTTTTTTTAGTTCACTGTTCTATGATCTAGGAAACTCAAAAGTTGATTATTCCCCCCAAATTAAAATGCAACCTCTTTTGAAGTTTATATTAAATAAAGATGATAAATGATATTTCTTAAACTGATTTATCTGGCTGAACCACGTGACAGGATCAAAAGGAAACAGAATACAAAAATTCAGACAACAATGTAGTAGTGGCAGAGGAGAGGAGTGAATCATGGCCCTAAGTCTGAGTTGCAAAGCAAAAGGGCAAACCACTGATACATTAACTAACAAACATTTATTGAGCACCTATTATGTGCCAGGCACATATTTAGGCACTGGGATTACAGTAGTGGAAAAGACAGGCCCAGTCCCTGTTCCTTAGAAACGTTACATAAATCTAGGACAGGGGTAATGATATGAAGATGTAGGATTGACATTTTAGCTAGGTTGGAGATTGGGCAGGAAGGACTTGCTGAAAAGTGAACTTCTGAGTAATATTTTAAATTAAATGAGGGTCCTCAGCTATGCAGATGCCCAGGAAAAGCCCCCTTTAGGCAAAGAAAACTTTGCCTTAGGCACAGGCTCTGAGGGAGGGGCATAGTTGGTGTGTTCAAGGAACAACTAGATAAGGGATAATGAAAAAGTAGGAGATGAGGTTAGAAGACAGTAGGGGCCTGATCATGCAGGATCTTGTATGTCACAGTACTTTGACTTTGAGATGGATAGTTGTTAGAATTTCATTGTTGTTCTTGTCATATTTTGTTTATTTGCATAACATAACATTTACATGTTATGATCTCATTTATATTTTAAGAGGATCACTCTGCTGTTTTAAGAATAGATTTCAGGTGTTAAGGGGAAGAGAAGGGAGACCGCTTAGCAATCCTAAAACATAATCCAGATTGGAAATGTTAAATGTTGACAAAGTAGATACTTAAGAAGTGATCAACTTCTGAACGTGTTTTGAAAGTAGATATAACAAAATTGTTTAAAGACTTTGAATAGGGTGTGAGGGAAGGAGAGCAATCAGGAATGACACCAAGATTATTGCCTGAGAAACTGAAAGAATGATGTTGCCACTAAATAATATAAAGAAGACTTTAGGTGGAATGTGTGGTGTAATATCCCCAGCTCAGTTTTTGGTCATGTTAAGCTTGAGCCACCTATTAGATACCAAATAGAGATGTCAAGTGGGAAGTCGAGCACACAGGTATACAACTGAAGGAAGTAACCCAGCTTATCTACCTATATCTATTAGATATACCTATATCTAATAGATATATCGACTTATCTACCTATAGAATTTAAACCTACTAAATTAAGACAGAAAAGGAAAGTTCCAACATTACAGGTTGGGTAGATGTGGGAAAATTAGCAAAATAGCCAGAGTAGTTGCCAGAAAGATGTCTAAAAACTAGGCAAGTGGGTACCCTGGAAGCTAAGAAGGTATTTCAAGGCGGATAGTGGTAAGTGATATAAAGTACCCTGATGGAACAGTAGAGGTGACCATGTGGGAGAATGGCCAACAGGGTCAGCTCGAGGACATTAGATACTGGAAGTCTGGGGACAAGGCAGAGATGAGAATAACAAAAGGAATGGAAAAATGTCATCTATTCCACAGTGTTCCCTAGGATTGATTGGAGAAATCCAGTTATTATCTTAGACTCTTACCTTTCACTTTCCATTCATTTCCCAATAATTCCCATGAGCTGTTAACCCCTCTTGAACATTAACTTCTAAATTTCTTCCCTCTTCTCCATTTTGCTCTGTCATGAATCTGGATTACAACTTTATCGTTCAACTACACAATCTGCTATATTGCATCAATGCCTCCAGTTTCACTTGTGTATCATACAGGGCCATCTTGTAACCAGACTGTTCCAGGTCTGCTTGGCACGGCCACAGAGACACGAAATGGGTCAAAGTGAAAGAAGCAGCTTTATTTGGTTGGCCAAGCAAAGGAGGGCACTGAGACTTGCGTTGCCAAGATGGCTCCCTGAACAATGGCCAAAACAGTATTTACTAGGGGAAGGGTCCTGGGGAAAAGAGCAAGGTCATTGATTGGTCTGTCCCAAAAAAGATGTCCCGGGGCAGTTCTGTCATCTGCACTTGCTCAGTCCAAAATGGGGGGGGGGGGGGGGGGGGATGGTCTCTCAAACCGGATCTTGGGCTCGTACCCCTCACTTCTGAAAGTCTTCCCCAATTCTTAGGCCGCTAAAGTTTGGTTCCGTCTGGCAGGAGAAAAGTTCTGGGCTCACCCAGAGGATGGGGTTGATAGTTCTGAGCATGTCAGGCAGGCCAGATTTGGCTTTAACTGGTTCTGTGGTCCGCAGACCCTATCCTCTTGTTTTTCTTATCTTGGGCAGGAAGTTGGCCGATTGCCTGAAAAACATTTGGAGAAACCAGTTAGAAGGGGAGGTGGCTCATGCTACTCTACTTACAAGTTGGGGGTTGGTAATGGTGCCTGGAGGCTGGGGTCTCAATCTTGTCTATTAGACCCAGTAGGCATAGTGCCTAAGACCCAGAAAAACATTTTAATTGCTTTTGAAACCTGAAGAAAAAATATGGGCTATTAGGTAGAGGAAAGTGTTTTACCACGTAATATTAATATATTGTTAATATATTTGTTTTTATACCATTGCAGTTGTACTATGTGTGTGTGTGTGTGTGTGTGTGTGTGTGTGTGTATGTGTGTGTATTTAATGGAAGAAGAGGCCATGAGAAAAACATACCTAGGACTCATGGAGGTCATAATGTAGCCCTGGGACCTTACATGTTTTTCCTTGTAGCAAGACAATCCTAGAACAGAGTTTTGTTCACGCATTTTCCTCATTCAAATCCTTTCCTGGAAAAATGCCTCAGAGTAAGAGCAAACTCCTTACCCTCCAAATGGCCTTCTTAAAACTTTCATCAAAATGGCATTCAAGGTTTGCTAACATTACACCCCAATTACACTGTAATTACACATCAGCTGGTTTTCCTAATACATGTCCTCCAGTTTCCCTCCTCTGGATTTCTAGTCCCAGCCTGAACTGCTCTTTTCATCCCACCTTCAGCACATGGTTCTTTCAGACCTATTGTCAACCCTCAGTTTCAAAACTGTCTTTCTGTAATGAAATCTTCCATGACCATCCTATATACCTTCTGAGTGTTCATACATTTTCTTTATCCTTTCCTTTTGTATGTAATCACGTTCTACCTTAAATTATATTTATTCATACAAATTTCTGAGGCAGACTAAGTTTGATGCTATGTGGACTAGAAAGTTGGGGAGGAGGACAGGCTCATAGAGAGACAAATGAAGCAGATAGGGAGTGAAGAGACAGAGGGCAAGTCCTCACAGAACTTGTATCCCTGTTTTCTAGTGTGCCTTTCACCTAAGGGCATTTGTGTATTTAGGTTCTGTGAAACACACTGTTGACCCTTAAAAACTGCCCCCTTTGCCTGTGTAATTTCAATTTGGGCTGTTGGTCCTTGACACCCCAAAAGTGCTAACTAGAATGAAAATTAGAACCAAAAGTGAAATGCTACAGGAAACAGACCAGAAACATGAAATAGGAAAATTCAAGATATAATAGGGAGAAGTGAACATACCTGATCTTGGGTCATAATGATAGCAGTCCTGGTTAGGTAATAGCAGGGGCAGGTTATTCGATAGGCAAGGTAAGCACAGTGCTTACTTTGCCTACCAGATCATCTGTAGTGAACAATTTCATATTTTTTTCACTACATCAAAGATTCTACTTCTAGGTATGGCTGGCATCTGTCTCTCTCCCAAACCCACGGCACTTTTCTACAGAATCAAAGCCTCTTAACAAATTTCAATCCTTGACAGGGACAGATTACCCAATAAACAAAGTAAACGCGGGCTTACTTGTGCCTGCTTACTAATCTGCATTGAACAATTTCACATAGGTTTCACTGATATCCAGTCAAAGATGTGGTGAAACCCATGTGAAATTGGACACTACAGACTAGTAGGTAGGCACAAGTAAGCCCATGTTTACCTTGCTTCCTGGGTAATCCGCCACTGTGTAATAGCAATAGATTTGGTTAAACTGCTGACTATTTACTCTGAGTGCTCAATCCACAAAGGTACCAGTGATGGAGCATTCAGATTCACCATGGCAAATTATGAAGATTTTAGAATTTGTTAGCAATTTTTATGGAATAGACCAGTGTTGGGCAAACTACACCCCAGCCCATGGTCCAACTCCAACCCATCACCTATTTTTGCAAATCACGTGTAACTGGAACACAGCCATGCCCACTGATTTAGTGATTGTCTACAGCTGCTTCCACTCTACAAGGGAAGCGATGAGCAGCTGCAACAGAGACAGCACAACCTGCAAAGACTGAAATATTTACCGTCTCTTTGCAGAAAAATTTTGCCAACCCCTGGTCTAGACTGAGATAAGACAGCAAAAAGAGCCAGTCCAAGCTGTCCTCCTGAACCTCTGAAATGAGGTGAGGAAAAACAGGACAACTTGGCCACAGAGAGAGAGCAAGAATAATAAAAACCATGTACACAAAGTAAAAGAGACCAAATCCCTCAGGTATTTGAGAATTTAGTCCCCTTTGCTCCTTAGGTTTGAACACATATCTGCCTTTATGCCCAATGAGAGCAATTAAATCATCTTCAGAAATTTTTGTGTGTGTGTGTGTTTTTAAGCACAATTTTGTGCTGAATTGTATTCTTTCACAAGAGTTCTCGTTTATATAATGTCAGTCTGATGGTTACAGAGTCAGAATTTCTGAGTTCAGGCTATAATATGGACGCTCATTATTTCTGTAGAGAAACTTCAAAAGCCTCAATTTCCTCACCTATGAAGTGTTGCTAATAACAATATCTTTCTCATCTTGTTGTTGTAATGGTCAAATGAGCTTACCAATTTTAAACCATCTAGCATGCTGAAATGAAAATAATTCCTCTGTGGATTCAGACAGAGAACAGCCCCTGAACTCAGGTGGATAGTCTGAATTTTTGCCCTATCACTTACTAGCTGTGTGACTTCAAGCAAATCACTCACCCTCTCTGAGCTCCCTCTGTTTCCCACCAGTGAAATGCAGTTAATAATAGGGTTCTTGTGAGGAACAGAAAATAGTGATTGTAGAGTAGATAGTGTCATAATAAGGACTTAGAAATTATTGGCTGTGATTATTATCGTCTTCATAGAGAGAGATTGAATAGTGATATCCAATTTTAAAAACTTGGATAGCAATAAAAAATAACCTTTCCCACTAGAAAAAAACAAAAACAAAAACAAAAACCCCTAGGTTATAAACATTAGTGCCTATATAAAAAGAAAAATGACACAATTGTTCCTCTAGCTTTAATATGACCTAGCTGCAAGCGTGTTCTAGGCAAGTATGCTAACTATACCTGTCTCTAGGCATAGTGGATGTGGCCTGATAAGAAACTATCTTTCGTTAAAACACTGTGAAACAAAGATTCTTTTGCAAACTTTATGTTAAAAATAATCAAAACTCAAATAAATTGGAACATAAGGTTTATTCTGAGCAGTTATTCTATATGCATATAGGGAGACCACTCTGATTCGAAAAAAAAAAGCAAATGGCTTGGAATAGGCTGATTACAATGAGGTTTATAAAGATAAAAAGAGGGAGAAGAATAGAAGATCAACCATTGGCTAATAGTAACATGATTGATTGAACTCTGCCCTCCCCCTTTACTGAGATCAACTGATATCCAGGCAAAAGGTGGTCTGTTGCCCTCTGCCCATCTGGGGCCAAGATATCATTTGAAATTTAAATTAAGCAAGCTTGGCTTGGAACAGGAGCCCTGGTGGTGCAGTGGTTAAGTGTTTTGCAGCTAACTGAAAGGTTGGCAGTTCGAATCCACCAGCCACTCCTGTCCTATTCAACTCCATGACAACGAGTTTGGCTTGGTTTTGGTTGGTTTGGAACGGGAAAGAAAAGGTTAGCAACTCTGGGTGGTTAATTTTTGGTCAGGAATTTTTTTACTGTTAATTTTTGGTTTCATGAGTAAGAAAAACCTTAAAATCAAAGTAAGATGTCTGTTATTAATTTTTCTCTTCAACAATACATACCTTTTGTGTTTTCTAAACACAAGCTGATTTGCTGTTATATTAATTAAGTTGCCCCCCTCCCTTCTGTTTATACAAAGGAAGATATATCTGGGGTTTAAAAAGAAAAAAAATCTCTGTGAAGTTTAAGGCATGGCCCCACCTGATACATTATACTAAAGCATTTGAAGGTTGGTTTAAATAAATAGGCTTTAGTCCTACCTCAGTTATCTTTACGGTTCTCAAACCAGAACTGAATGAGTTTCATATGCAAAGTAATTCATTAATGAGAAGGGTTTCTTTTCTCTTTTTTTTATGAAAATAGACTGCCTCAAACTATTTCCTCAGAATGAGGTTTTAAAAAACACCTTGGAAACAATGTAATTGCATCTATTACTGAAATTCTAATAAAATAAATATTAATTTATGGCTTTAACTTGCTGCGTTTAAATTTAGAAGAGACAGCATTCAAACTAGAAGAAACAAACAATAAAACAGAGTATCACAGCAATAATAAACCTGTAATGATTTATAATTCAGCTGGTGCTTAAAACTAGAAATATGCACAGTACAGAGTTCGGCTTGATTTTAGAACACCAAGGAGATTTTAAACAACAAAAATAGACTAAGTAGATAAATTAATATTATTTTCCCTACCCCTTAAGGTTGATAGATAGCAAAGAATATTGAGGTCTGTTAGGGCTACTGTTTAACAAATGTTCTCATTTATTTGGTGTAGTAGTTAAGATGATATTGGTTTCAAGGAATGAAGATTAAGCTAGGTAAGCAAAAAGGGGAAATTTATTTTAAGAATGCATGGAGATCTCTTGGAATCCCAAGAAGAAACAAACAAACAAAAAAACCAACAACTCAAAAGTCTTCTCAGCTCTGTTTCCTTCTGAGAATCTGCTTCATTTTGTTGTTGTGGCTACTCTCTACAGACTGGTTCTCTTGCTATTTGATCCATATTCTGAAATATGGCTGCTACATAAAAGCTGAGCATTGAGTTCTCATGTGCAGAGACTTATGAGGGCTTTGAAATCCATTTCCAAATGGCCAAGCTTGAGTCAGTGTCTGTATTCAAATAGTGAACTGGGGGGCTGGGCCACATAGTTTGATTCTGTCTGTGGGTTGCTGTTAGGTGCTGTTGTCAATTTAGATTCATAGTGACCCCATGTGACAGAGTAGAACTGCCCGCATAGGATTTTCTTGGCTGTAATCTTTACTGATCAGGTCGCCAGGTCTTTCTTCTACCCGACAGGCTGGGTGGGTTTGAACTGCCAACTTTTTTGTTAGCAGTCAAGCACCTAAACCTTGTGCCGCCGGGCCTCCTCTGCGGATACCACAACCAAAAACCAAACCCATTGCCATCGAGTAGATTCTGACTCACAGTGATCCTATGTAGAAGAGCAGAACTGCTGCACAGGCTTTCCAAGGAGCGGCTGTTGGATTCGAACTGCCAATCTTTTGGTTAGCAGCCAAGCTCTTAACCACTGTGCCAACAGGGCACCTCCTCTGTGGATAGGGAACCCTTTAAAAGGGATCAACAGAAACTGGTCAAACTCCACCCTTCTTCCACTATGCGAATAAAATGGAACCTTCAGGTGAAACTCAATCTACTAAGTGACTATCACCATTCCCCAGGCATGTAAATAAACACAGATTATTCTCTAACAAGGAGTATTTTCCCACCCCCAAAGATGTGTTCTTTTCTAGAGAAGCCTTTTAAAACCACGTTCAAGGTCAAACACATAACATAACTAGTTGAAGACCACCTGCTGTTTGTTTAATGATGGGGGTAGAGGATGGGGCAAATTCGAGGGCTCAGGGTGGCCTGCCTCTAGGATATACCTTGTGCTGAGTGCCAGCATTTGTTGCCTTCAAGAAATGTAGGTGCTTTGTCTCCACATCTGATTATTTTAGGGGGCCCTGAAATCCAGATTCTTATATAGAATTCTCCTGTTTGAAAATTCTGGGGAATCAATTAAAAATTAATATGTGGGCAAAAATATGTTTGGAGGCTGAATATAGCCCACTAGTCACTAGTAATATTTACTAGTTTGTGAACTCTGATATACTTATTTATTGAGTGAATGATTAAGTGAATGGATGAATGAATGAATTATATTTCCTTGGTAACCTTGATTGCTTACCCCAACAGAAATGCTAACCAAGCCCTTCTTATACATTTATGTCTTAGAGAGGGTGAACTTTTGAGATACGGCTAACAGTCTCAGTAGTTTGCAAAGGAAGTAAATTTATCTGCCAGGGTAAGCTTATCTCTTACATGAACACGTTTTTCTAAGTCTTACCTGGTCACTTTGAGCAACTTAACATAGGTTAACCTATTGATTATAGGCCAATGAATACAAATCCACTGCTCATCATACTGCTTAGAGAGGCAGGACTGTGATAGAAGAGAGTAAGTCTTGCTAAGGAATATAAATGGAACAGAGTTGGTGCTGAATCCTTAGCAAATTGTTATTTAGGCCATTGGAGCATGAATACCTTCATGGATCTTCCAATAGGTGTCAGCCAAGTGCCATAGAGCTGTTCTGACAAATCTAAAACATGTCACAGCTTCCTGTTTCACCTACAAACTAGAGCAGTGCTATTTTAGACTGAGAAAGCATCCATCTATTATACAATAGCTAGGCAATACATCTGCTTTGGGGAATGGAGGAGGACAGTTGACATTTTAAAGGGTGGCAAATTAGGGTACTGCAGAATAAAATAGCTTGGGTAACTTCCTTGGAAGATTCCTGTTCTTGCATAGTCAAGAGGTTGACATATCCTACAGAGCTTCTATTTTAATTACCAGCCAGATCTCTCAGCACATTAGCGTTTAACCCGTGAGCAACATACCTTTTCCCTTTGGGATTACAACTTGTAATTCCCCGATGACATCTTTCCTTTTCCTTGTGGTAAGGAAAATGACATTTATAATGAGCATACTTGTATCATGCGTTGTAGGATCTGACTCCCAACTCACTGACACCTCACATATACTTCAGCATTAGAAGCCAAATGTGTTACGTGGCTCTGGAGAGAAGCTCTATTTGGCGAATCACTGACATTTTTTTCCAGTGTTGGTTTTTTCACTTTTCTATCTTTGAGGTTAAGACGCATCCATCTCATACAAACCATACTGAGACCCGTGAATGCCAATAATGTCTCCTTGTTATCACCTATGTCAACTCCACACGTCTTGGTCTGACTGTCAAAATTCTGTAGTGTTGTCCAGGCTTGTCATCCAAGTTAATTTATCAACTCCTCTCCCCTCATTGTCTCTGGGCAATTACTCCTCATGCCTTAATACTTAGAATCCCTTCTTTCATCAATCCAATTGAATTTCAGTGCAACAAATATTATTTTGAATGGGCATTCAGTAAAATTTGAATGTGTCTCATCCTCAAGTAACTAATTGCATATCTTTCATTCAATGTCCCACTCAAGTATCTCTTCTTTCATAAGGTTTCCTTACTTACAGATTAGCTGTTTTCCAACTATTGCCTCTGTAGTTCTCTTCCTATTTCTTTAGACTCCAACTGATCTATTGTCTTCCCCTATTCTTTTGTCCTATCTCTTTAGGCGAGAAGACCTGCCCTAATATTTACCTCTTCCACCCAATCTTCTCTAAGTCTAGCCTCTTTTGTTATCTGTTTTCTGATTTCCTATTATATTTATAATCAGATGTTTATTTACTAATCAACTGTATCTGTGTCTTGACATTTCCTTGAGAGTAGGTTATATCTCATAGTTCTCAAACCCATAGGAGGCAAAAAGAAGGCACATAAAACATATTAACTAATCAACTGAGGAAGAAGAGTAAGAATCCAAAGAAAGAAGATTAGGAGAAAGAAGAATGAGAGAAAAGAGAGACAATTTGTTGGGACTTCTGAAGTGAAAACCATATCAGTGATAACCTGCTTTGCATCTCAATATTAATTCTGTCACTTCAAACTTTTGTACAAAGGAAATGAAAAATATGTATAAGGAAATGACAAAGCCTAAGTTAAATGTGAGCTAAGGTATGCTCAGATTCATTAAGATCTTACATTTCCAAATCAGTTCAGTGCTTTCACTACCACATGTGTCCAGTACCCAAGGAATTCCATAGACTTATTCTTGCTGTCTTGTTTCGCTGGGCTGGCATTCAGGGCATCACTAGCAATACTTGGATGGGATATGCAATGGGATTTATAATTCTGTTCTTCTGGGCTGAGAACATGAATATTTTTATTGAGCTTTTGTCACTAAGGAGTTCTCAGGGAATGAAACACTTTTTAAAATATAGGTTTATTGGCCTTATATTCATCTCATTTCATGAGAATGTTACAATTCAGCAAGTTACATTTCAGCTGCATTTTCCTTACATCACTACATTGTGGTCAATAACCAATAGTTATATTTTAAAATAAATGGTTTTCGGTGTGAGGAAGTAAAGGAGTATTTCAAATGTGTGGGATAAAAACTTAATTAGTTACACTAGTATTTATTAAGTTCTTAGCCTGATCGAACATAGTACTTGTCAGTTTTACAAAAGAAGAAATAAAATTGGATATATTTGAAACTGCCCAGAGAGCAGCATTATTAACATTCTTTCTCCCTTGTTTGCTTTTAAACATTGTTTTGCTCAAAAAGCTGTAAAAGGCAAATGTTCTCATGATAGGTTTGTAAACCCAAACCAAACCTGCTGCTGTCGAGTCAATTCCTACTCATAGCAACCCTGTAGGGGGCAGATAGTTGTACAGTTGATACAGTAATGGAACTTCATTCCTGTGCGGCATTTTCTTTATGTTAGAATCTTACAACCTCCTACTGAGATAATACAGTGCTTCGCATATTATTGATTGCAGTATGTTTAAAGAATGTAGCGTAATTTCAGATTCATAGTTTCAAGTAGTTTCTTGAATACTATAGGAAATAAACCTGGGTCCTGGATTACCCGTTTCTAAAAAATGGTGAATTTGTTAAGTCTATCTTCCACGCTAAATTTACTATATCTTACTAGTTTCACTTATAGTGCTTGAATAGAGTATGAAGGAATATGTTTATTATATTCTCTAGTGAGGATTTAGGGGGTTGATTACCGGGAGCTGCTCCCGGAACTTAAATCAATTTATCCTCTTTAAACTAGCATGATGTCGAAAATGAATGAAATTAGGTATCTGTCTGGGGTTGGCAAAAGTTTAGATTATTTCATTAACAAAGCATAAAAGATAGAGATCCAGAAATATAATCAGTTCAGAAATTTATTGTTGTGTAACAAACCACCCTAATCCTTAATGGCTTAAAACAATAACATTTACTCTGCTTAGGAATCTGGGCACTCTTGGTTGGGACTGCTTGTCTCTGATCCACACAGCTTCAGCTAAGGTGGCTTGAAAGCTAAAAGCTGGAATTAGGAAGACTCGCTCACTCAAATGTCTGGTGCCTGTGCTAGGGATGAGGGAGCTAGGACTTTGTGGATTTCTCTTGAGAAACAGAGTTTAATTCTCCTGGAATCCAGATTTCTGGGATCCGTGGAGTTGGGGTGACCCACTCACGCCATTGCCCTGAGATCTTCTTTTGAACCTTGAGCCTTGAAGAAACTGGTATCCTAAAGTCACCTTTAAGTCAAATGATAATCTAGTAAGTAGCTTAGTACGATCATTCTGCCTTAGGCATTGGGCTGTTTTGAAGAATTAGCTATGTGCAGTCAGTTTCAAGAAACAGAAACTCTAAGGTCAGACTAGAAGCTGTGTTTTAGGTAAATTGTTCTGGCCCCGTTTCCATGCAATGCTGATAACATGGGGTATAAGAATCTTTGGAAGTTCTTTAATTTTTGAAACGTTTTTGACTCCCTAGTTGAAATGTTACTCCAAGCAAAATCGTATATTAAATAAACTTCAATCAATTTCTATTATTGGCTTAACGTGGTTTTTGTTTCAACATGCTTTAAAGGGTCTCTCCACATGGTCTCTCATGTATAATGGTTTTGGGGTAGCTGAATTTCCTTCTTTTTTTTTTTAACAGAGGCAGGAAGTTCAGTTTATTAGTGGGCAACATAGAGACAAGAAGGTCAATTTACTGGTGGGCACTGATCAAGCCCGGCAGTGCTATCAAGGCCTTCATGAATGCAGAGCCCACCACTTGTCCACGGGGCCACGACTGGGCATGTATTTGACTACACAACAATCTGGGATGAGGTGCTTTGCAGTCACCATGTCTCCAAACTCATCAGCATTAAACTTGGTAAAGCTTCACTTCTTGGAGATGTGGATCTTCTGGGGCCAAGGGAACTTGAACTAGGGCCTCAATCACATGCTTCTTGTTTTGAAGCTTGGTGCGGATGGATATGATGACTTTGCCAATGAGGACCCTGGCCACTGTACCTTGGAGTTTTCTAAAGCCACATCGCATACTTATCTGGAGCCTGTCAGCCCCAGCACAGGACAACATCTTGTTGGTGTGGATGACATGGAAGGGATGGAGTCACGTTTGGATGTGAAAGCCATCTTTGCCACAACTTTCATCATGTACTTGTTGGCACAAATACTGGCAGCCTCCAGAGCTTCTGAGGAGAGCTGCTCATATTCATCAGATGCCATATTGCATAGAGTGGGAATTCATCCACTTTTGCTTTCTATCGACCCAGGTCAAAGATGCGGATCTTGGCATCAGGGACACCTCAGCAGAAGTAGGACTTGGGGGTAGGTCTTGTTCTTACAATGCCGGTAACACTAGGCAGGGCGGCGGCCCATGGCGACACCAGGATCTTTGCAGCCCGTCGAAGGAAAAGAGCTGATTTCTTATATGTTGGCTCAAGAATCCAAAGGCACAAATCCCAAGAGAGAAAGAAACAGGCAGAAGTGGTATTACATTTTATGACTTAACTTCAGAAGTCACCCATTCATACATTCCTTTCATTCTTTTTATTAAAAATGAGTCACTGAGGCCATCCCATACACAGGGAAGATGGATTAGACTCCACCTTTTGACGGCAGAAGTTCCAAAGAATTTAAGACGTGTAAACCCACACTAGTACATAAATACAGGAGTTTTGGTGGCTCAGTGGTTAAGTGCTCAGCTGCTAACCAAAAGGTTAGCAGTTTGAATCTACCAGCTGCTCTGTGAGAGGAAGATGTGACAGTCTGCTTTCATAAAAAATTACTTCCTTGGAAACTCTATGGGGCAGTTCTAACCTGTCTTATAGAGTTGCTATGAGTCAGAATTGACTTGACAACAGGTTTGTTTTTTTCTTTAGTACCTAAATATCTGTCATTGATATTAATATAACTAAATAAAAATTAGCATTATTGCCATGTTTTTGGGATTCTTTAAAGCAGTTTTCTTCAAAGTTAAGACATTTGTTCACAATATTCAGTGTGATTTTCCAAATCCCCACATTACTTCTACTTTTATCTCTTCACATTTTGCTTTCAACTGATTCATTTTTCACATGAACACAATTATTTTAAAAGGAATTTATGTTAGTTGGTGTTCTTTGAGAAGAAGAGACCAAGACAGGATTAGTGGGACAAGAGACTTTTTGGGGGAAATGTTTTGAAGGATCAAGTGGAGGGAGCTGGAGAAAGCCAGGAGAGCCTTCAGACTGTGATGCGGGTCTGACCCACGTGGAAAAGAGCAGGAGAAAAAAGAATTGTGTAGGAAGAGTCTCATATTGCAGTCCAGGTCCAAGAAAGTTTTGAAAGGCCAATGAGGAGTTTTTTTACCAAAGTCACCCTTTGGAGGACTCCTGAATCTTGCAGGAATGGCATGTATTAATGCCTTAGTATACTCAGACACTGAAGGAGACCTGGTGGCTCAACCGTTTAGTGCTTGGCTGCTAACTGAAAGGTTGGCAGTTTGAACCCACTCAGCGGCTCTATGGGAGAAAGTCTTAGCAATCTGCTTCCGTAAAGATTATAGCCTAGAAAATCCTATGGGGGCAGTTCTACTCTGTCACATGGAGTCACTAAGAGTGAAATTTGACTCGACAGCACCTAATAACTACCTGCTTAGACACTGGCTGTGAATAGCCTGCAAGAAATATGACCTTAGTGTGCATTTAGTGTTGAATCCAAAGGGCAGTAGCTGGGGTTATCAGTTAATTGTGCTCTAATTATGTTTCCCCATATTGGAAGATTGTAGTAGCACGTTTTTATTGTCCTCATAGAAACGTTACATAATAGTGGTATAAAGAAAACTGTATTACATGTTGAATAAATCTTAGCCATAAAAGTCAATATAATGAAACAAAACTATATTTAATTAAAAAAAATACAATTTGATGAAATTAAAATTTCTGCTTGTAGAAGATGGAGTAGATATCCTTTTCTCTATTCCTCCGCCTGAAGGTTGTAAGCAAGGTCTACCACCAACTATGTTAATGGAGGCTGCATAGGAAGTGTGGTCTTCCACCCTGACATGAACATAATGAATAATTCTTCCCCTTCCCCATTGGGATAGTGTTGGAGGTGGCCTAGTCAGAACTTCATCATGGCCAGCAGTAATAAGGCCATCCCACCGCACTGTCAGTGGATACCATGTGGAGAGCCAGGACTCCCATCCCTGCCTAGCCCTGTTTTGCGGGTGTCAATGGAGGCAGAGTGGGAAACCTGAACTTCTGTCTCCACCTGGTAGTAAAAAGGCAATACCCCCAACCTCTTGCTGGAGTGGTATCAGAGAAAGCAGCTAAAACTGAAGGTTTAAGTAAGATCCAGAATCTTATAACTAAATGTGAAAATGTCTAGGATTCAATAAGAAAATTTCTCAGTATACCAAGGACTGGAAGTATCTCAAACTGAATGAAAAAAAAAAAAAATCAATAGATAACCAACACTGAGATGACAGAGATATTAGAACTATCTGGTAAATTTTTGAAAGCAGACATAATAGAAATGACTCAATGCAAACATGCTTGAAATAAATGAATAAATAGAAAGCCTCAGCAAAGAAATAGAAGATATATAGAGGACCAAATTGAAATATTGAAGCTTTAGAAGTAAAAAATACAATATTTGAAATTAAAACACAGACACACAAGCACATACAAAATGGATGGGCTCAACATCAGAATGGAAGAGACAGAGGGAAGAATTAGTACCCTGGAACTTAGAACAATATAAATTATCCAATTTGTGCAACAAAAAGAAAATAGACTGCGAAAAAATAAACAAAGCCTCAGGGACTTGTGGGACTACAAAATATCTATCATTAGAGTCTCAGAAGGAGAGGAGAAAGAAAATGGGGCTGAAACAATACTCAAAGAAGTAAAGTCTGAAAAATGATCAAATTTGGAAGAGATGTATACTTACAGATTCAAGAAGCTGAGAAAATCCCAAACAAGATAAACTCAAGGAAATTCATGCCAACACACATCATAAATAAACTTCTGAAAACTAAAACTTAAAAAAAAATCTTGAAAGCAGTGAGAAAGAAATGACACATTACCTAAAGGGAAAAAAAAACCAATTTTAATGGCAGAGGATTTCTCATCAGAAAACAGAGTCCATAAGGAAGTGGCACAATATTTTTTGAAGTGCTACAAGAAAAAAATTGTCACCCAGAATCCTCTACTCAGCAAAAACAACCTTCAGGAATGAATGGGAAATCAAGACATTGTCAGATGAAGAAAATTTTTTGCTAGCTATCTTATCCAAATAGAATAGCTAAGGGAAGTTTTCTAAACATTGTAAACAAAAAAGAAGGACTCTGAGAACATCAAGAAGGAAGAAAAACATGGTAAATAAAAATGTAGGTATCTTATTTCCTAGGGCTGCCCTAACAAAATATCACAAAGTGGTTGGCTTTAAAGAATAGACACTTATTGTCTCACAGTTCTGGAGGCTAGAAGTCCAAATTCAGGGTATCAGCCATGTTGAATCCTTCTGAGGACTTGAGAGAGGAACTGTCCCATGCCTCTCTCCTAGTTTTTGGTGGCTGCCAGAAATCCTTGGTGTTTCTTTGCTGCTTATAGATGCATCTGCCTCTATCATCACATGGTACCTCTCTTGCCCCTGTCTGTTCTACCCTCTTATAAGATATTGCTCAGAAGGGATTCGAACTAGGACTCATCATATGCCTGTATGACTTTACTGATAATATCTTCAAAGAAAGGCCCTATTTTCCCTTACTAGATCACATTCACAGTATAGGGATTAGGACTTCAATACATCTTTTTGGAGAAGACAATTCAATCCATAACGATAGGTAAATACAATAGGCTTTTGTTCTCCATTTTAATTTCCTAGATTGTATTTGATAACTGAAGCAAAATTTATAACATAGTCTGATGTGGTTCTAAGTATATGTAGACAAAATATTTGCAACAATTACAAATGGTGGAGAGTAGAGTGATATAAGTTTTCTAAGTTTCACTCTAACTGTTAAAATGACAACACCAGTAAGCTGGTTAGATATCTAAAATGTAATACCTAGAACAACAGCTTAAAAGCTACACAAAGAGATACACTCAAAGATAGTATAAATATATCAAAATAAAAATTTAGAAACTATCCTAGTAACTTCCAGAGAACTCGAAAATAAAACAGATAAATGCAAAAACAGACATAATAAATGTGAAACAAAACAGAAAATGGCACACTTAAGCCCTAACGTATCGATAATTACATTAAATGTAAATGACCTAACTACACTAACTAAAGCACAGAGACTGGCAGAGTAAATCATAAAACATGACACAAGTATATGTTCTCTACAGAAACTCACTTCAAATATAATGATACAGGAAGGTTTAAAGTAAAAGGATGGACAAAGATAGGTCCTGCAAACATTGATCAAAATAAAGCAGGAGTGACTATATTGATAACAAATAATGTAAACTTCAGACCTAACAAACTAACTAGAGACAAAAAGGTTAATTAAAAAAAAAAATAGGTCATCCACCAAGAAGATCTTCTAAATGTATATGCATCAAACAATAGAGCTTCCAATTTGTGAAGTAACACTCATAGAACTAAAAGGAGAGATAGAGAAATCTACAGTTAAAGTTGGAGACTTCCCTCTCTCAACAATTGACAAAACTAGACAGAAAAACATTAAGGACATGGAAGAACTTAACAACACCATCAATCGTTAGGATCAAATTGGCTTTCATATAACACTGTACCCAACAACAGCAGAAAACACATTCAAATGCTCATGGAGCATATGGTAAAGTAGACCATATCCTGAGTCATAAAAGAAACCTGGCTTCCTAAGAGTTGCCCCTTATCAGAGTAGCTTATTTTTCAGTTAGTGTATGGTCAGAGGTTGTGTTTAAAAGTCCCTTGTGTCAGTGAAGTGTATGCCTGTTGATGGGTCTGTGGGCAGACTGGCAGAAGCTTTTAAGTCCATCCCACATCCTACTCCGATTGCTCCTGAGTAAGTGGAGCCTACATGTGCACAGCCATCCCCATTCCCGGAGTTAAATGTGACCTCAGAATTACTCTTCTTGGTTAAGCCTTTCCCTGGTCTCAGTACTAAACTTCTGGCTACTCTACCATTTTTCTTGTATCATGGAGCTACTAGATTCATCTTAACTGCTCTTAATCAAGAGTCCCATTGTTTTTTATGTTGCAGTTAGGCATGGACTTCTCCAATGATCTATTCCAAATAAAGTCAGTCCTCTCAGGCAGAGCTGTGTGTTCTTTTTCCTTATGAATTTTCTTTCCATCTGCACAGAACCCCTCCACTACTGCTCGAGAACCAGAGGTGTTAATCTGACTTCCCTGGAGTGACCTGGCTTTCTTGTAGCCCCCAGTCTTCCTGGCTTGACTATCCCAGCTTGGAACCTCACCCTTTGAGCAAGCCGAGGCAGGGTTTGATCAGGACCCTAGTATTCTCTGCCTGCTGAGCCCAGAATAGAGCATCTGCCCTAAGAGTGCGCCCTGGGGGGAAAAGAAGACCTTGTCCCCTTGGCTGTGTCTACCTGGAATAGAAATTCTGCAATGCAACACAGGACTGTGGGAAAGGGGAGGGGGATGAGAAATCTTGCTGGCAACCTTCCTTATTCAGTGTGAAACCATAGTCCCAGACTAGGATCTGGGGCAAAGGAAACAGGGAAGCCTCTACTACCTCCATTCTTATCAGCACCTACCCAGAATAGGGATGGATAGTCTATAACACAAACTTGGGGATGGGTAAAAGGAAATGGGTTGTGACTCAAATGCCAGAGACTCTGTTCTTACTGAGATTCAGTAGATTTCTTTAATGAATGTTTGTTCATTTGCTGGATGGCCTTACAACCATTTCCAGAGATTTTAAATGACTGTTGTTTTGTTTTTAAAATAAGTTTCACAAATTAAATTGTTATTTAGCTGGGAACAGAGTCTGCTAAACTCCTTAATCTGCCATTCCATGCTTCATTTCTGTTTTAATTTTCTTAACAACCTTCTCCCCTTCTTCACACCCATGAAATTCCATCTCTTATCTCATTTTCATTACTTGGCAACTGTTTCTACTTTTCTTTTTCTCAGGTTTAATGTTTTTGATTTCTTTGAATGCTGCCTCACTATTTTGGTGAATAGGGGAGATCATATTGATCATGTATTGATTATGCATGTGTTTTATTTTGGTTTCTTCAGCAAAGAACAGATATGTTTAAGTTACTTTAGGTGTTGAGATTTTGTTGCTTTGGATCAGAATTTCCATGATTTTGAAATCTTATGTATGAAATCATTATTAAATATAGTCTCACGAGGGAGGAAATGTATTTATATTCATTTTCTTTCTATCAATTGATACATAAGACTTGGAAAGCATAGTTAATATAATAAGACTGCTCTACGCAAAAGCTCTGGGGATAGTTTCATTTTTCATTTGAAGAGAGAATTCTTAGCTACCTTTCAGAAATTATGTTTACACCAAATAAATTTTATACTTGTCTAGTGATAGCAATTTGAATAATGGATGTCCCCTCTGTTCAAATTTCAAATTGGTTTCTCATGCAGTCCTTAGATTTTACAGGTGTTTGCTCATTTGCGTTCTCTGAAACCAAGAGCATTTTGATCTCATTTTTTACACTGCTACCTTCCAATACAAAGAATAATTGTTCCATTTATGTAGGAACTCCAGCTTCCTATTCTGGCAAACTGCATCCCTTTCTCACTTCTTAGAAAAAAAATCTCCTTAAGGCAATGTTCTTTAATGACCAAATATCTGCCACCTATTCATAGGCTAGTGAATACATCCCCTTTATCAAGAAGTACCCATGTAAAAATCAACTATGTCTCAGCTAATGCCTAGGAACATAAGTGCCCATAAGCAATCAACAGTCTTCTAAGTTCAGCTAGTTTACAGAGAAGTGTTTAATTTAACTTGTGGAAGCAGAGCTACATTATATCAAACTCATGTTGTAAGTGATGCAGTTTACCTGGGTTGGTCTTATGAGCCTGTAAGCCAGGGTCAGGGGAAGGTGGCTGTATAACTCAGGGTCTGTGAGCAAAAGACTGCTCTAATATTTTCTAGCTGGTAGTTTCCAAGTGGTCATAAAACACCATGGGAGCACATAAAACTAGTCTAGGGGAACTATATTCATATTTTATAAATAGTGTTTAAGATGAAATATTAAATAATCACCTGGAAAATGGGACAATAATTTAAGATTATTTGTGAAGGTTTAGTGGTTGAATTTCATTGAAAGCGGTCCTCTTTCTTGAAGAACCCCCCAGCCGCTCCGCAGGAGAAAGATGTGGCAGTCTGCTTCTGTAAAGATTTACAGCCTTGAAAACCCTATGGGGCAGTTCTACTGTGTCCTACAGGGTCGCTATGAGTAGCGATCGGCTCAATGGCAATGGGTTTGGGGTTTGTTTTTCTTTTTTTGGTTAATGCTTCTAGCATTAACTAGTAATGCTAGATATAAAATCAAGAGCTCCTCATAGTACAGGTTAGTTTTATACTCGAAGGATATAAACCAAAAAAAAAAAAAAAACCAAACCTGTTGCCGTCGAGTCGATTCTGACTTCATAGAGACCTTATAAGGATAGAACGATATAGCAACCCTCATAATACAATAACATGTGATAAAGAGGCAGGACATTTTTTTATTCTATCAAAAAGGAGCTCAATTCCTGGGAAACCTCACTGAACTGACATTCTGCACCTCACACCTGCCTCCCTGCTTAATCGCTTCTCAACATTTCTGATTCTAGTTTGGAAACTTCAACCCTTGAATTTCTTCCTCTAATGCCATTTATCACTTCACTTTAACTTGGGGTTCTTGTCTCAGGATTCTATTCTAAGTCAGATTTATAATTCTGTAAACATGCAGAAGCAAAAACAACAACAACAAAAACATTGCTTTCTAACAAGTTTATTTGAACCAAATAAAGAAATCAAGCGTGTGTTCATATTATTCCACCAATATTTACATTTTAAAGTCCCATTTTGACAAGTTAGGAATGTCCAGGAAGGCTGTTAAATACACTACTGGGTATGCTCAGCAACTTCATATGCATAATGTGTTAATGTGTTTCTTGCTAATGATTACCCAAAGTTTATGCAATATTGCATTGATTCTTCTTCCCTATTGGAGAGATGATAAGCACTTAGCTGAGATTCCAGAGAACTATATGTTACTCTCTCTGAGCCTCAGTTCCTCAAAATTAAATGTGGAGACACAATGAGGTTAAACATCCTGACTCTCCCTCTAGTGCAGTGCTTCTAGAATAAGCGTAATGTATTGGTTATGTATTGCTGTGTGATAAATTACTAAAAAGTAGTGCCTTAAAACAACACGTTTATTTTCTCAGAATTTTTGTGGGTCAGATATTTGGAAGCAGCTTAGCTGAACGTTTCTGACTTGGTATATCTTACGAGGTTGCGGTCAAGATATTGACCAGGGCTGCAGTTGTCTGAAGGTTTATCTGAGCCAGAGCATCCTATTTAACTCGGTTGGGTAGGTCCCAGTTCAAATGAGACCACACTCAAAATTTCTGTTTCCTGGAGACTGAGTTTGCTGTGTTCTATGAAAACTCTGCGGAGCATAGTTCTACTGTGACACACACAGTGTCACCATAAGTTGGAATAGACTCCACAGCAACTGTTTTGTTTTGTTTTTAATGGTATCAAATTATCCTCTAACCTCTGCCAGGTATATCATAAATGAGCAACGTGGGTCACAAAGGGCATTAGGCATATAGTATTTTCATTGACTGTGGAAAAACCCATTGGATCTACACACTCTATCAACTGGAATCACCACGACTATCAACAAACACCTACAGTAGATGATTTCACTGCAGTCATATATGGTAACTTTTATTCTTAAAAGTTATGGCCCAGTCTATAGCTAATGAATACTACATGACTCCACTAGACCACAATGCTAGGCATCCAATGGACACCTGAAGAGCAGTTGATGATCATTAGACTGCTGGGCTCAGAACAATAAGCCAGCTGACAACCTTTTACTTCCTTTCACAACTTCTTTACCCACCAAAAAATTCTGAATTGTTTAGAGTTAAGAATAATATTTTTGACCTTGTGTGGAAATATATTTTTCCAGCAGTCTTTTTTTGTGAGAAGGGACCACTTCATTAGTTTCAGGGTTCAGACATTTCTTTAGAACACCATGGGAGCTTTTTTAATGCTAATATTGCACTCTTAAGGTTAATAAAAGCAAGTTAGCATCACAGGAAATATTTCAGAACAATTATGTTCATATTTCAGAACAAATTTTTTATTTATAACCTTGGGGCTTACAATGCATTTTAGACGGAGCTGTAGACTATTTTAAGTCCTGGGCTGTAAACTTTTATGAAAATAGGTGTTGCAATTAATGTAACTCTTGGCAAAACACATGAAATTAAAAAAATGAGGGGGATTATCTGAAAATACATTGTTCTACGTTTGTTAAAAATCTCTGTGAAGAACTTCTAAATAGACTCAAAGCTGAGGATTCAATACTATTTTCATTTTTATTATAGTGTTTAAAATGGAAATATTTTTCATTATTTCTAAGAATTGCTGCTGATGGTGAAAAAGAAGTTTGCATTTCTTTTTAATGTAGCTCTTGTTTTCACCTTGGTGTCATCTAAAGAAAATTAATTCTGTAGTTATCAAAATCCATTCATTACTCAACTTTCTTACCATGTTTTTGTTAGAGATCAGACCGAGACCCACACTCACCCATTGCCATGACGTTTCCTTCACTAGCAGAATAAATAATGTGCCTATAGAACAGTTCATCCTTTCAATCATTCATGTATCACACAGTCTGTATTCTTTGAATTTCAAAATCAAAAAACCTATATGAACTACATTAAGCAAGAAAATGTATTATTTTATGGAAAAGTTGAAAGTTCAGAATTAGGGAGTTGTTTTATACCAGTAACTCAGTGCTGTTAGAGAAATTTTTGGTTATTTGGTTACTTGATTTCTCTATACTCTGCCTTCCCTGGAATTACTGTCATCCAAAACTCTTCTGACGTCCCAAGAAGGCTGCTTCAGCTTCTGGGGCTACATGTTTCTCATTTAAGTTTGAAAAGATTATGCCTCTCCTCTCAAACATCAAACAGAAGTCTGGCTTGTACTTTTCCTGAATTTACTTACATTATTTGTCCCACTCCCTGCCTCCTCCAATTCATCGCTGTGGCTACTGGAATGCTATGAGCCAATTGACTTAAGCCTGGTATGATCAACCTGCTGTCAACTGTGGCCAGGACATTAAAACTTTCCTGATCATTTTATGCCAAGCTGAGCACATTTCCAGATTTGGGAGTAGAGTAAATCCCCAAGAAAATCTCATGGCTAATACACAATGAGGGAAGGGAGGGGATTACTCTTGAATTTAAAGTGAGACCATTTCTCCCTAATTTTATAATATTAACTCAAGCTTTCACCTCTGAAAGGAGCTCTGGTGGTGCCGTGCTTAATCGCTAGGCTACTCACCTAAAGGTCAGTGGTTCGAACCCACCAGCCGTTCCACCGCAGTCTGCTTCTGTAAAGATTACAGTCTCAGAAACCCAATGGGCAGTTCTACTCTTCTCTATAGGGTTGCTATGAATCGGAATTGACTTGATGGCAATGAGTTTTGGTTTTCATTTCTGAATAAACCCAATTTATTCATAGCACATGATCCTCATTATTCATTGCTGGATTTAATTTTATAACAGATTGCTTAGGATTTTTGGATTTATATTCATAAGTGAGATTGGCTTGTAATTACCCTCAATTGTGAATTCCTAGTATCATGTTCTCTGGAAGAGTTTGTGTCAGATGGGAATTAAGTCTTCCTTGAGTGTTTGGTAGGACCCACTGTTAAGTAACTTTCATGAAGATTTTTTTTTGAGAGAAGAAGCAACTGCTGATTGATTTTGTTTAGTAGTCATAAGATTATTCAAGTTTTCCATTCCATCTTGAATCAATTTTGTCAGGCTATATTTTTCTAAGAACATATCTATTTCATGTAAATTTTCATATGTTGTTTATAACATCTTTATCATTATATCCTCATTTTTATGCTATCCTCATTATCAATGTCTGCATCATTTGCTGTGATGTTTCCTTTTTTATGTCTAATATTGTTTATTTGTATCACCTCTCCTTTATTTTCATCAGTCTCACAAGAGATTTGTCCCTTTTATTAGTCTTTTCAAAGAATCAACTTTTTTGATTATCTTTATTTTACATGTGTTTGTTATTTAAATGATTTCTGTTCTATATTTTGGCACTCATTTATCTTTTAATGAGTTTTCTACCGCTGCTGTAAAAATTACCACAAAAGAAATGGCTTAAAACAACACAACTGTATTACCTTACAGTTCTGGAGGTCAGATGTCCTACATGGATGTTGGCAGGTCTGAATTCATTTCTGGAGGCTATAGCAGAGAGTCTGCTTTTTTGTCTTTTGCAGATTCTAGAAGCTGTCCACATTCCTTGACTTGTGGTTCCCAACCTCCATCTTCAAAGTCAGCAATAGTGTGTCGAATCCTTACACCACATCTCTCTCATCAACAGTTCTGACTCCCTTCTCCACTTTTAAGGACACATGTAATTGATTACATTGGGCCAAACTAGATAATCTAGGGTAATATCCCTATTTTAAAATTAGCTGAGGTGTAACCTTAATTTCATCTACAGCCTTCATTCTCCTTTGCCATGTAACAATGTATTCACAGGTTCTGGGGATTAGGATGTGGACATCTTTGGGGAGCCACTATTCTCCCTGCCATGTATGTTTTTGGTTTATTTTTCTCTTACTGTCTTTTTGAGATAAAGGGTTTTGTGTGTGTGTGTGTGTGTGTGTGTGTGTGTGTGTGTGCTTTAGGTGACAGGTTACAGAGAAAATTAGTTTCTTATTAAACAATTAATACACAAATTGTTTTGTGACATTGGTCAACACTCCCCCTTTCTCCACCCAGGTTTCCCTGTTTCCATTTTTCCAGTTTTCCTGCCCTTCCTGCCTTCTTGAGATAAAGGTTTAACTCATTAACTTTTAGTCCTCCATCTAATTTATGTCTTTAAGGTTATAATTTTTTGAGGGACCAATCCCTGGAGAAGGACATCATGTTTGAAAAAGTAGAGAGTCACAAAAAGAGGAAGATTGACACAGTGGCTGCAACAATGGGCTCAAACATGCCTACTATTGTGAGGATGGTGCAGGATTGGGCAAATTTTTGTCCTGTTATACATACTTCAAAAGGTTTATGAACACAGGAGAGGCTGTAGATTGCAAATAACTCTAACTTGGAATTAGGACATTAGGGTTTCAGTTCAAGCTTTACCATTCTAGACTTGTATGACCCAACAAAATTCTATTAATGTACTTAGACCCTATTTTTCTCATCTCTAAACATAATAGGGAGATTAGATAAGCTCTAATATCCCTTTCTTCTCCAATAAATATGTATTTAATTAATTAAATATTATCATAACAATTTTCTAAACAAGGTTACATCATTAATGACTTCTTTTGATGATTGAGGCTTAGTTTAGTTTCAGAGTTTCCAAATGGATTTGACTTTTAGAAATCCTTATATGGCAAATCAAATAAAGCATTTATGGATATTTAGAAAACAGTTGGAGATTTACTGAGATAATTTTCTTAGTACTGCCAATATTACAATTTACAAAATATTACTTGAAGTCCACTTAATTCTTAACCTTACATGAAGGCTTCTATAATGCTGCCACATTATTCCCTTCAGAAATCAGATTGAATTTCAGAAATTATTTGGATAATGATTTTTTTGTTTTGTTTTGTTTTAAGAAAACACCATTGGACCTGAAGAGTGTATGTGAAATCCAAGAACAAGAAATATTCAAAATAAATCTTATGGGAAATACTAACTATGCTGGAACAAGAATTAATGACAAACCTGAAACTTAAGTGGACACACAAACTCAAACAGATTGTTTCTTTTCAACCTCTCCATCACTAAATTGTGTTACTATGGAGATACATTAGTGGAAATGTGATAGTATAATACAAGACATTGCTTATAATTACACACTGCTTCCACGGTGTATCAATTTTTGGCACTAGGGGTCTGTACATTGGGTGTTTTTTTAGCCCAATGTTCTTAAACTTGCTATAAAAGTCAGAGATAGTCCTGAAAGATTCTGTTTGCATTGGAAAGGTGGCAGGGAGAGAAAACTGAGATTACCTAAGTATCTACTATATGCTTGCTACTGTGTTGAGTGCTTTATGAAGTATTGTCTTGTTTAATGGTCTTAACTTGTTATTTCATTATTATCACATCTATTTTAAAATTGAGCAAGATGAGGCCAAGAGAACCTTCCAAGACTGAATTTTTTTGTGTGGTGAATTTTTTGTTGATGTCATGTTTTCAGTAGTGGAATGCGTGCAGAATAATGAACTATGTTTAAATTTTTGGCTGGTAATATAGATTCTGAGAAATATTATCTGGGAATACATGTTCCTGTGGGTAGCTGGCAGCACTCTGATGCCATGATTTGTGGGATGACAATGTCTGAACGATCCTGGGTGGCACAATTTATTGCAGGCATCTTCCATTTGGTTACACTGGACATCTCTAGTTTTCCAACTATCACACACAGATACACACACAGAACCCAAACCCACCAGGGCTCCCTAACTATCACACAGGAAACCGTAAACATGCTTACAAGGCTTATCTAGCTGTACAAAAGCCAAGAGATGAAAGTATGACCCAATGACACTTTCTGGATGTGCTGCTTCATACATAAGCCTTAGCTGAATTTTTGCCAGAGATCATTTCTTTCATTTTTCCCCATTACACAAGCTCCCACTGGAAGACAGCACATACTTTTAGTGGGCCAAGTATCCTCCCAAGAAACCTGAGAACCCAAAAATGTTTGTGGGCACATTCTGTCCCAAGAATCATAAAACTTTTAAAAAATGTGTTCAGGGTTTATCTAGGTAGTAGAATTTTATTTAACCCTTTAAAGGATGAATTGTTATTACTATTTTGGGGAATTTTTTGGTGCTTCTGTTTTTTCACTAATGGAATGGATGTTGAATCATTGTTGGTAGTTTTTTATTGTATGAAAAAATGGGGTGCCAGTTGCAAGTGGGCCATATTGGTCCCATGTTCCATGAAGCACATCACACATATGGTACATACTGGTCCCATGGCTCAGGAAGTGAATCACAAACTGTTTTAAACTCAAAAATAACTCATTTACTTCAATATTTCCAAATGATATTCCCAGTAACACAAAGGAAATCGTAAACATACTCGCAAGCCTTATTTCTCTGTACAGAAGCCAAAAGACACAAAAGTTCACACACTCACTCACTCCTCCAGAAAACATCTGGGAAGCATCCCTTCATACGAATGGCTCTCAACACTCTAATGTGGCACAGACCAGCTTCCTTGTTTTTTGAGCAGTTGCATCAGTATCAACCAAGATGCCAGAACATACTGTTGTTGTCGTTAGGTGCCATCGAGTCGGTTCTGACTCATAGTGACCCTATGTACGAGAGAATGAAACACTGCCCAGTCCCGTGCCATCCTCACAATTGTTGTTATACTTGAGCCCGTTGTTGCACCCACTGTGTCAATCCATCTCATTGAGGGTCTTCATCTTTTTTGATGACCCTCTACTTTACCAAGCATAATGTCCTTCTCCAGGGACTGATTCCTCCTGATACCATGTTCAAAGTATATGAAACGTAGTCTCGCCATCCTTGCTTCTAAGAATAATTCTGGTTGTACTTCTTCCAAGACAGATTTGTTCATTCTTTTGGCAGTCCATGGTATATTTGATATTCTTTGCCAACAACACAATTCAAAGGTGTAAATTCTTCTTCGGTCTTCCTTATTCATCGTCCAGGTTTTGTATGCATATGAGGCGATTGGAAACACCATGACTTGGGTCAGGTGCACCTTAGTCTTCAAAGTGATATCCTTGCTTTTCAAAATTTTAAACAGGTCTTTTGCAGCAGATTTTTCCAATGCAATGCGTCTTTTGATTTCTTGACCACTGTTTTCATGGGTGTTGATTGTGGCTCCAAGTAAAATGAAATCCTTGACAACTTATATCTTTTCTCCATTTATCATGATGTTGCTTATTGATCCAGTTGTGAGGATTTTTGTTTTCTTTATGTTGAGGTGTAACCCATACTGAAGGCTTTGGTCTTTGATCTTCATCAGTAAGTGCTTCAAGTCCTCCTCATTTTCAGCAAGTAAGGTTGTGTCGTCTGCATAATGCAGGTTGTTAATGAGTCTTCCTCCAATCCTGATGCCTTGTTCTTCTTCGTATAGTCCAGCTTTTCAGATTATTTGCTCAGTATACAGATTAAATAGATATGGTGAAAGAATACAACCTTGATGCACACTTTTCCTGATTTTAAACCATGCAGTATCCCCTTGTTCTGTTCAAACGATGGCCTCATGATGTATGTACAATTTCCTCATGAGCACAATTAAGTGTTCTGGAATTCCCATTTTTGAAATGTTATTTCTAATTTGTTATGAGCCACACAGTCTAATGCCTTTGCATCATCAATGAAACACAGGTAAACATCTTTCTGGTATTCTTTGCTTTCAGCCAGGATCTATCTGACATCAGCAATGATATCCCTGGTTCAACATTCTGTCCTGAATCCATATTGAATTTCTGGCAGTACTCTGTCAACGTACTGCTGCAACTGCTTTTGAATGATCTTCAGCAAAATTTTACTTGTGTGTGATATTAGTGATATTGTTTGATAATTTCCACATTTGGTTGCATCACCTTCCTAGGAAATAGGTATAAACATGGATCTTTTCCAGCTGGTTGGCCAGGTAGCTCTCTTCCAAATTTCTTGCCATAGACAAGTGAGCACTTCCAGCGCTGCATCCATTTGTTGAAACATCTCAATTGGTATTCCATCAATTCCTGGAGCCTTGTTTTTCACCAATGCCTTCAGTGCAGCTTGGACTTCCTCCTTCAGTACCATCAGTTCCTCATCATACGCTATCTCCTGAGATGGTTGAATGTCCACCAACTCTTTTTGCTATAGTGACTCTGTGTATTCCTTCCGTCTTCTTTTGATGCTTCTTGTGTTGTTTAATATTTTCCCCATAGAATCCTTCAGTATTGCAACTCGAGGCTTGAATTTTTTCTTCAATTCTTTCAGTTTGAGAAATGCCAAGCATGTTCCTCCCTTTTGGTTTTCTATCTCCAGGTCTTTGCACATTTCATTGTAATAGTTTACCTTGTCTTCTCAAGCCGCCATTTGAAATCTTCTGTTCAGCTCTTTTACTTCATCATTTCTTCCTTTTGCTTTAGCTACTTGACGTTCAAGAGCAAGTTTCAGAGTCTCTTCTAACATCCATTTTGGTATTTTCTTTCTTTCCTTACTTTTTAATGACTTCTTGCTTTCTTCATGTATGATGTCCTTGATGTCATTCCACAACTAGTCTGGTCTTTGGTCATTAGTGTTCAATGTGTCAAATCTTTCATGAGATGGTCTCTAAATTCAGGTGAGATATACTCAAGGTCATACTAAAGTGGATCAAATGCCTTCCAACAAATCTCCAGGGGCAGAAAAAGTAGCTAGAACATATCTTTGCTATTGCCTGTTAAAGGGTTTTAAAATACAGACCAATTTTATTTTCATACTCTGGTTTGTGGTAAGGAATTGAGAAAATGTCTACTTCAACAACAGTTGGAATTAGACCTTCAGAAATTCCCACCTAAATTTCTCTTCATAATCTCAAGTCTTTACTGCTCCATGCTAGGCCTACAGCCCCATTTCTGGCTTTTTAAACCTTCCTTCACAGCTTGAACCCTGAATGTTGTGCAGATTATCGACTCTGCTGTCAAACCACTTGGAAAAAAATCACCTATTAATCGAGCAAATATACTCAAGAAACTTAAATTTTCTGAGCATCAGTTACTTTTCTGTAAGTGGGAAATAACGATGAGATATAATGTGTGCAGATAATGTCTGGGATGTTATCTTAGGCTGGGTTCTCTAGAGAAGCAAAATCAGTAAATATATAAACATATATGTAGAGAGATTTATATCAAGGAAATGGCTCATGTGGTTGTAGAGGCTGGAACATCCCAAGTCCATGGGTCAGGACAGAGGCTTCTCTTGATTCACATAGCCACTGGGGCTGGCGAACCCAAGATCGGCAGGTCAGACAGCAGAGTTCTGGCTCACAGGCTGCAAAATTGACAAATCCCACGATCAACAGGCAGGATGGCAGGTAAGCTGCTAGCTCAAGTCCCAGGAATCAGAGGTCAGATGAATAGAAGCCAGCTACAGGATCCAGAGAGAGCAAAAGCCAGCAAATCTTGCCAGAAAGTCCACTTATATATTAAATTCAGGCCACACCCCCAAGGAAACTCCCTTTCAACTGATTGGCTACTCATAGCAGATCCCATCATGGAGGTGATTACGTTATATCAAATCTTATCATGGAAGTGATTACACCATCAAGGGACTGCCAACTACATCATAACTGCCAAACCACTGAGAATCATGGCCCAGCCAAGTTGACACACAACCTTAGTGATCAGAGATGTTTTTAATAGAGTTCATGGCACACGTTAGATGCTCAGTGCATGTCACAACTTATTTCCACTATGTTCTTCACAGAGGGTGTTTCAAATTTTTTCACATTCTGCAAATTCTCATTCATACTTACCCCTATCTTCTTTCTTTTCTCCCCCGTCCCTTAAACTTTTTCTCTATTTCAACATTGATAGGGAGTTATTATGCACCATATTTAGTACAAAGGATAAAAGTACAAGATCTTTGTCCTGCTCACAATCTAATATGAAGTCAGATCTCTTTAAAGATGAGACTATTATAAGATACAGGTTATAATAAACTTGTGCAATGTGCTAATAGAACCGGAGATGAGAGAGAGCACCTTAGGGAAGTGAAGGGAGATATGCTTTTAGATATTAGTTTTAAATGGAGAACGTTTTTGTTGTTGAGTGCAGTCAAGTTGATTCCCACTTATAGCTACCCCATGTGACAGAGTAGAACTGCCCCATAGGGTTATCTTGGCTGTAATATTTATGGAAGCAGATCGCCATGCTCTCTCCCTGGGAGCTTCTGGGTGGTTTCGAACCATCAACCTTTTAGTTTAGCAGCCAAGTACCTAATGGTCATGCCACTAGGGCTCCTTAAATGAAGAATACTCTTTCAAAAATCATTAAGCAATTTGGGTAAATAAGGTAGAGGAAAAAATATTAACAAAACGTAGCATATGTGGCAGAGAAAGTTAGTGTTTACAAATAAACCATATATATGTCCCTACATTTTTTAGTACTCCTTGCAATTAGATTGAGGCAACGTGACTCCTTCTCATTAATGTGTTGTGAGCAGTCCCGAAGGAAAGTTAAGAGCAGGCCTCTAATTCATTGCTTCCTCCTGTGTTAAATACTCATCCTCCATCCAGGACTACAATTACACATACATTAGATTGCCATAGTTTTACACAAATAACATGCACCTTCTACATTTGTTTGCCAACTACATCCACCCCTCATAAGGTATTTTCATAAGTGTGCTATGCTAATTTCTTTTTTTTTTTTTAACAGCAACGTGTAAAAAAATTTGGTATAGTGGCGATTATGAAAAAACCTTGTGGGAGGAGGGTGTGTGGAAGGTATGTGTTATTTGTGTAAAAATACAGTATTTAATATAATATTAAAATTTACCACTACTCTAGTTTTTTTTAAATCATTTTCCCTTCAATTTTTTTCTTTCTTTGCTTCAGTTTGGATAATTCATACTGACCTTTCTTCAGGCTCACTGATCCTTTCTTTTATAGTATCCAGTGGGCTGTTAAAGTTCATCTTACTTTTTTTTCAGATATTGTCTTTTTTCAGCACTAGAATTTCCATTTGCTCCCTATTTTAGAGTTTCCATTTCTTTTCTGAAATTTCTTTACCCATTTATTAACACATTTTTAATGGTTGCTTTAAAGTCTTTGTCTAATCATTCCAATGGCTGTGTCATCTACAGTCACCTTTGAGTGATTTTTTTTTCTTCAACGTATGTCATATTGTCTTGATTCTTTGAATGATTCCTTTTTTTTTTTTTTAATTTTGTGTCAGGTATTGAGTATAAAATAACACAGAGGACAAAAGTATAATAATTTTTTTTTGTTTATTTACCAGAGTATATGGACCCTATCTTCTGTCTGGTAGTTCTAATGAGGGGTGGCACCTTCATATTTCCCTTATTGTGAGCCATGGCCAAGCCATATTTTAATTAGACTGAGTTTGCTAGTCTTCATCCCAAATACCAACCTTGTGTGGCTTAGCTGTCCTTTGATCTTGTTAGTATTTGAGCTGGGAGAAATTTAGCCACAATTTTAGATATTTTATTATTTATCTTTGGGTTCAACTTAAGCATTGGTCTAGAATCTAGTCCCTATGAGAATGTGCAAGATTTTATTGCTTCTCTGTGCTTGATAATTCCTCCTCCACAGCTGAAACACTTGGGGAGCGAGAGTGCTGGTATGAGAGATATGTTCTTCCATTTAGGTCTCAGATATATCTAACTTCTAAATGTATTTGGTTAATGTCTGGGACATTCTTAATAGAGTATATGGCACATAGTAGATGCCCAGTGCATGCCAAAAGTTAGAAAAGTTAGACCATATCTACTCCCTTTTCTTCTACCTATCTGAAAACATCATGTTGTTCCTCTTCTTTTTTTGCTCTTTTGATTTTATGCTATAGGCAAATGTTACAAGCAATGAACATATACTTAAATGATCAATTCAAGAAGCATAATCATTAAATATGAACTGGCACAAAGTTTCTTATGTTCCCACTCCCAAAAATTTTGTTTCTGGAATTAGTCTTTCAAACACTGAAAACTAAGAGCATCCTTTATTTACTTATTTTTAACTAAGTAGACTCTGTCATCCAAAACACAACAGACCCATTAGATATGAGTAAAACATAAGCTAGTTTTAGTGCTGACTCCTACTGATTTCTAGATCCAATGGAGAAAAAAGCAAATGTTCTCAGATAGGAAGCAGTTACAATCTTATTTCGCTTAGCTTAGCATATTGTCCATGATGTCAAGGGAGCTGTGGGTGGAGAGTATCTTAAATGTTTGCTTGTCACCAAGAACACTAAAGTCTGAAATCTCTTAGACCCAGGAAAAACAACTCAGTGGCTTCTAGCAGATGGAATAGTACTCAATTTGTTATCCTATTATTACAGGTTGATACAGAAAAAACACCAGAGGCTTCCATTTATGACACCCATCGTTCTTACTTACAATCAGCTAGGTGTTCACGGGTCACACCACTCAAATGAAATTATCCTTCAGTTCTTTCAAATAATGTCACAAAAGTCAATTACAATTTAAACATGGAATTTTATTCTAAATTGAAACTATTCCACTACACCTAAATTTCATAATCTGGCTTATAATTTAAGGTATAGATGCATAAGGACATTTTGGAATGCTTTGGTGACCAAGGAGAGAGAGTAATGCCACATGGTAGCTTTTGCTTCAAGACTCTGGCCTGCACAAAGGGGATTATACCAACAACTACTCAATACAGGTTTCTAAAAAGATATCAACACTGACATCAGCCCCCACTTCTTTTTGTCTGCGTACTGTCTGCCACAATGCCAGGATATTTGGGCCAGAGGTTTTGGGTGTATACATGTGCATGTGCGTGCGTGCGTGTGTGTGTGTGTGTGTGTGTGTGTGTGTGGAGAACATGTGTTAACAGTTATTGATTTATCAGTCAGTATGACTGATGTTTCACAGAATATCACTTTTTCCCATGATAGGCATTATGTTCAGGATCACAGTATAAAGAAATACCTAACGCACAATCCATGCCTTTTACTTAAATTACAAACCTACTAGTGTTCTTTTTCAGGTTATTATATGTGTACATTTGTGTCTGTGCCCAGTGTGTGAACTTATGTGGGACTTAAAAACAAACATAAAACCTAAGGTCATAGCAGTAAAGGTCAATCACTAAATCCATGAATCGAACTTCCTTTTTTACTTAATTTTGCTCCCTTAGTTACTGTGTTTGCACTCTAACATGCATATTTAATTTTTTTCACTAGTATTTTTTTAAAATTAATTTCTTTTTGTTTTGAGATAATTGTAGATTTGCATGCAGTTGAAAGAAATTATACAGAGAGACCCCACGTACCTTTTACCCAGCTCTCCCCAATGGTACCATTTTGCAAAACCATAGTGCAGTATCACAACCAGGATACTAGCACTGATAGTTACAATACAGAACATTTCCATCTCTACAAGAAGCCCTCATGTTGCCCCCTTATAGTGATACCCACTTCCCTTTCACCACATCTCCTCCTTAACCTTTGGCAACCATAAATCTATTCCCCATTTGTGTAATTTTGTCATTTAAAATTGTTATATTAAAAGAATAATACAGTACATGATCTTTTGGGATTGGCTTTTTTCACTCAGCATTATTCTCTGGAGTTTCATCCAGATTGTTATGTGTATCAATCATTTGCTCTTTTTTAATTGATGAGTAGTATTTTGTGGTATGGATGTAACACAGACTGTTTAACTATACACCCATTGAGGGATGTCTGTATTTTTTCAAGTTTTTGACTATTATGGCTAAAGTGGCTATAAACTTCAAATACAAGGTTTTGTGTGAACATCAGTCATCACTGCTCTGGGGTAGATATTCAGAGAATGCAATCACTTGGTTTTATGGTAGTTACATGTTGATGATAAACATCTTTTCATGTGTTTATTTGCCATATGTATATCCTCTTTAATGAAAGTCTTTTCATGTGTTTTGCCCATTTTCTAATTAACGAATTGAATTTTTAATTCACCAATTAAAAGTTTTTATGTAATTGTTTAAAAACTTTTGGGTGTTTTTTATATATATCCTAGATGGTAGTGCATTGTTAGATATGTAGTTTGCAAATATATTCTCCTAGTCTGTAGCTGATCTTTCTATCCCCTTAACAGAGTATTTTGCAGAGCAAGAGTTTTTAATTTTGATAAAGTTCAATTTATCAGTCTGTATTATCAAAATGAATTTGGTGTCAAGTCTAAGAAATATTTGTCTACCCTAGATTCTGAAGATTTTTGATCTTCTGAAAAAAAAATTTTTAGTTTTAAGTTTTAAATATAAGTGTGCAATCCATTTTGAGTTAATATTCATATAAAGTTTGTGTCTTAGTTATCTAGTGCTGCTATAACAGAAATACCACAAGTGGATGGCTTTTTAACAAAGAAAAATCTATTGTCTCACAGTTCAGGAGGCTAGAAGTTCAAATTCAGGGCACCAGCTCCAGGGGAAGCCTTGCTCTCTGTGTCGGCTCCGAGGGAAGGTCCTTGCCATCAGTCTTCCCCTGGGTCTAGGAGTTTCTCAGAGCAGGCACCCTGGGTCCAAAGGACACGCTCCACTCCTGTCTCATTTCTTGGTGGTAGGAGGTCCCTCGCTTCTCTCTTTTATATCTCAAAAGAGATTGACACAAGATACAACCTAATCCTGTAGATTGTGTCCTGCCTCATTAACATAACTTCCTCTAATCCAGCCTCTTTAACATTATTAAAAAAAACCAAAAAACCATTACCATCGAGTGGATTCTGACTCATAGCGACTCTAAAGGACAGAGTAGAACTGCCCCAGAAGGTTTCTAAGGAGGGCCTGGTGTTTGAACTGCCCTTCTTTTGGTTAGCAGCTGTAGCTCTTAACCACTACACCACCAGGGTTTCCTTTAACATCATAGAAGTTAGGATTTACAACACATAGGATAATTACATCAGATCACAAAATGGAGGACAATCACACAATACTGGGAATCATGGCCTAGTCAAGTTGACATACACTTTTGGGGATACAATTCTATCCATAACAGTGTGAGACTGTGAGACTAGACTTAGGAAGGTTTGTTGTTTTGTTTTGCCTATGGATTTAAATTGCTGCTGCAGCACTATTTGTTGCAGAGTCTATCTTTCCTCCATGGGATTGCTTTTGCAATTTGGTCAACAATTAGTTGGGCCTATTTGTGTGGGTATATTTCTGGGCTCTCTGTTCTGTTCCATTGATCTATGTGTCACCAATACCACACAATCTTGATTACTCTGATAAGTCTTGAAATAGGATAGATGAATTCTTCATGTATTATTCGTTTTCAAAAATATTTTAGCTATTCCAGCTCCTTTGCCTTTCTATATAAATGTTAGAATGATCTTGTCTATAGCGACAAAAAGTCTTGTGATTTTGACAGAAAGTACATTATACCTTCATATATATCTTTACTATATTGAGTCTTCAAATTCATGAACATAGTACGATACATATTTTTTAGATTTACATCTAAGTATTTCTTTTTTTGAGTAGTTATAAATGGTATTGCATTTTTAATTTTGGTGCCCATGTGTTCATGACTGGTATACAGAAGTACAAATAATTTTTGTATGTTTATCCTGTATGTTTCCATCTTACTAAACCAATTCCTAGTTCTAGATTTAATTTATTTATTTTGCAGATTACTTGGGATTTTCTGTGTCTATAATCATACTGTCTGCAAAAAGGGTAGTTTTCTTTTCCCTGTCTCATCATGCCCTTTATTTCCTTCTCTTGCCTTATTACACCACCTAGAACTTTCAGCACTGTATTGAGTAACAGTGGTGAGAGTGGAGAAGCTTGCCTTATTCCTAATCTTAACAGGGAAGCAATCAGTCTTACTTCATTAACATAATATTAATTTTAGGTGGGTTTTTTTTGTAGATGCTATTTATCAGTTGAAGAACTCCCCCTTTACTTCTATATTGCAGAAAGTTTTCATCATTTCCCAAATGCCTTTTCAGTATAGATTTATATGATTATGTGTTTTTTCTCTTTAGTCTGTTAATATGGTGGATTATATTAATTGATTTTTGAATACTGAACCAGCCTTGCATCCTCAGAATAAACCCTGCATGGAAATAGTGTATAATTCTTTTTATATATTGCTAAATTCTATTTGCTAATATTTTGTTAAGGATTTTTGTATCTACATTCATGAAGCATACTTGTCTCTAGTTTTCTTTTTTGTACTGTCTGTGTTTTGTATTAGGGTAATACTAGCTTCATAAAATGAATTAGGAAGTGTTCCATTTTCTTTCGTTTCTTGGAAGAGATTGTGTAGAGTTGGTGCCAATTGTTCTTTAAATGTTTTGTAGAATTCTCCAGTGAAGCTTCTGGGCCTGAGTCTTTTGTTTGTTTTTGGTATATTTATCTATGAATTTTATGTCTTTAATAGTTATAGGATCATCAAATTATCTATATCATATTGGGTGAGTTGCGGTACTTTTTGTTTTTCAAAAAAATGTAAAATTGAAAACTTTCATCCAAGTTGTCAAATTTACATGTGTAAATTTATTTTTTACAACTCTACAAGTTTGTCCTCTTTCATCCTTGATATTGGTAATTTGCGTCTTCTCTCTTTTATTCTTTGTCAATTTTATTGATGCTGTTGAACAACCAGCTTTTTGTTTCATTAATTTTCTGTATAGTTTTTTCTATTTTCAATTTTATTGATTTTGAGCTTATCTTTATTATTCTTTCTGCTTGATTTGGGTTTATCTTGCACTTCTTTCTTCAAGTCCTTCAGGTGAGAGCTTAGCTTGCTGATTTGAGACTTTTCATCTTTTTGCATGCATGTATTTAACGCTATTAATTCACTTCTCAGCACTGCTTACTTATGCTCCACACATTTTGATTTGTTGCATTTTGATTTTCATAAAGTTCAATATATTACTTGATTTCTCATATCTTAAGATTTCCTCTTTCATCCATGGATCATTTAGAAGTTTGTTGTTTAGTTTCTACGTGTTTGGAGATTTTTTCTGTTATCTTTCTGTTATTGATTTCCCATTAGATTCCACTGTGGTCAGAGAACACATTCTGTATTTTAAATTTGTTGATTTTTTTTTTTTTTAATGATGTAATATATCTTGCTATATGATCTATGGTCATTTGAAAATAATGTTTGCTCTGGTGTTGGTGAGTTGTTCTATAAATGTTGATTAAAACCTTTTGGTTGATGGTGCTGTTTTGGTTGATGGTTCTATATCCTTGTTTATTTTTTTGTATAATTATTCTATCAACTGTTCAGAGAGGGGTGTTGAAGCCTCCAACTATACTTGTGGATTTGTATATTTTTCCATTCAATTTTCTTCTTCTTCTTTCTTTCTTTATTTTTCTTAATATAGTCAGTGCTGTTTTTTGTTAGGTGTACATTTAAGATTGGTAAATTATTATATACCAAGAGTCTGTATTGTTACATTTGAAGGGAGCATTTGTAGACAGCATATACTTGGGTTAGATTTTTTTAATCCACTTTGCCAATCTCTGTGTTTTAATTGTTGTCAGTTACATTTAATTTAATTATTTATATGTTGAGGCTTAAATGTGTGTTTTAATTTTTGCTTTTGCTTGTCTGTATTTTTTGTTTCTCTCTTTCTTTTCTCAAGTGTTCCTGTGGCAAACATTTTTTAGAATTTTATTTTGAGTTATGTATAGTGTTTTTGAGTTTCTCTCTTTATATAGCTATTTTGGTCATTGCCCTGCATATTACATAAGATATACATAATTTATCAAGGATTTCATTGTTTTATATGATAGTCTATACTGTAGAAATCTCACCCTTTTTATGTCTCTTTGTTGTTGTTAGGTGCCATTGAGTGGACTCTGACTCAGCAACTCTGTGTACAACAGAACGAAACACTGCCCAGTCCAGCACCAATCTCACATCCTTGCTATGTATGAGGCCATTGTTGCAGCCACTGTGTCAATCTGTCTCGTTGAGGATCTTCCTCTTTTTTGCTGACCCTCTGCTTTACCAATGGGATAGTTCTAATCTGTCCTATAGGGTTACTATGAGTTGGAATCAACTTGATGGTTCAGTTTCATTTTCTTTCTGTTTGGTTTAGTTTGGTTTTCTACTTTACCAAGCATGATATCCTTCTCCAGGGACTAGTCCTTCCTGATAATATGTCCAAAGTACGTGAGATGGAGTTTCGTCATCCTCGCTTCTAAGGAACATTCTGGATGTACTTCTTCCAAGACAGATATGTTCGTTCTTCTGACAGTACATGGTATATTCAATATTCTTTGCCAACATCATCATTCAAAAGCAAGAATTCTTCTTCAGTCTTCCATATTTGTTGCTCAGCTTTTGCATGCATATGAGGTGATTGAAAATACCATAGCTTGGGTCAGGCGCACCTTAGTCCTCAAAGTGACATCTTTGCTTTTAAACGCTTTAAAGAGGTCTTTTGCAACAGATTTGCCCAATGCCATATGTCATTTGATTTCTCGACTGCAGCTTCCCTGGATATTGACTGTGGATCCAAGTAAAATGAAATTCTTGACAACTTCAATATCTTCTCCATTTATCATGATGTTGCTTAATGGTCCAATTGTGAGAATTATTGTTGTCTTTATGTTAAGATGTAATTCATGCTGAGGGTTGTAGTCTTTGATGTTCATCAGTAAGTGCTTCAAGTCCCCTTCGTTTTCAGAAAGCAAGGTTGTGTCATCTGCGTATCGCAGATCGTTAATGAGTCTTCCACCAATCCTGATGCCACATTCTTCTTCATATAGTCCAGATTCTCAGACTATTTGCTCAGCATACAGATTGAATAAGTATGGTGAAAGGATACAACTCTGACACACACCTTTCCTGATTTTAATCTACGCAGTATTCCCTTGTTCTGTTCAAATGACTGCTTCTCAGTCTATGTACAGGTTCTACATGAGCATAATTAAGTGTTCTGGAATTCCCATTCTTTGCAATGTTATCCATAATTTGTTATGACCCAGACAGTCAAATGCCTTTGCACAGTCAATAAAACACAGGAAAACATCTTTCTGGTATTCTCTGCTTTTAGCCAAGATCAATCTGACATCAGCAATGACATCCCTCCTTCCACGTCTTCTTCTCAATCAAGCTTGAATTTCTGGCAGTTCCCTGGTAATGTACTGCTGCAATCATTTTCGAGTTATCTTCAGCAAAATTTTATTTGTGTGTGATATCAATGATATTGTCCGATAATTTCCACATTCTGTTGGATCACCTTTCTTTGGAACAGGCACAAAATATATATCTCTTCCAGTTTGTTGGCCAGGTAGCTCTCTTTCAGATTTCTTGGCATAGATGAGTGAGCGCTTCCAGCTTTCATTCATTTGTTGAACCATCTCAGCTGGTATTCCTCAAGTCCTGGAGCCTTGTTTTTTGCTAATGAGATCAGTACAGCTTGGACTTCTTTCTTTAATACCATCAATTCTTGATCATATGCAACCTTCTGAAATGGGTGAACATTGACCAATTATTTTTATTAGAGTGATTCTGTTTATTCCTTCTGTCTTCTTTTCATGTTTCCTGCATCGGTCAAGATTTTGCCCATAGAATCCTTAAATACTGCAACTTGAGTCTTGAATTTTTTCTTTTCTTTCAGCTTGAGAAATGCCGAGTGTGTTCTTCCCTTTCGGTTTTCTAACCCCAGGTCTTTACACACTTCATTATAATACTTTACTTTGTCTTCTCGAGCCACCCTTTGAAATCTTCTGTTCAGCTCCTTTACTTCATCATTTCTTCCACTCACTTTAGCTACTCTATGTGCAAGACTAAGTTTTGGAATCTCTTCTGACATCTATTTTGGTCTTTAATTCTTTCCTATCTTTTAAACAACCTTTTGCTTTCTTCAAGTATCATATCCTTGATGTCACCAACTCGTCTGGTCTTCAGTCATTAGTGTTCAAGTTGTCAAATCCATTCTTGAGATGGTCTCTAAATTCAGGTGAGATATACTCAGGGTCATACTTTGACTCTTGTGGTCTTATTTTAATTTTCTTCAGCCTCAACTTGAACTTGCTTATGAGCAATTGATGGTTTGTTCAGCAGTTGGCCCCTGGCCTTGCTATGACTGATGATATGGAGCTTCTCCATCGTCTCTTTCCACAAATGTTGTCAATTTGTTTCCTGTGTATTCCATCTGGCAAGGTTCATGTGTATAGTCACCGTTAATGTTGAAAAAGGTATTTTTAATGAATAGGACATTGGTCTTGCAAAATTTTACCATGAAATCCCTTGCATTGTTTCTATCACTAACGCCATATTTTCCAATTACCAATCTTTCTTCTTTGTTTCCAGCTTTCGCATTCCAATCACCAATAATTATCAGTGTATCTCGATAGTATGTTCGATCAATTTCAGACTGCAGAAGTTGGTAAAAATCTTCCATTTCTTCATCTTTGGCCTTACTGGTTGTGCATTAATTTAAATAATAGTCGTATTAACTGGTCTTCCTTGTAGGCTTGTGGATATTATCCTATCACTGACAACACTGTACTTCAGGATAGATCTTGAAATGTTATTTTTGACAATGAATGCAATGCCATTCCTCTTCAGTTTGTCATTCACAGCATAGTAGACCATATGACTGTCTGATTCAAAATAGCCAACACCAGTCCATTTCAGTTCACTAATGCCTAGGATATCAACCTTAAAGCGTTCTATTTCATTTTTGTCAACTTCCAATTTTCCTAGATTCATACTTCGTACATTCCATGTTCTAGTGATTAATGGATGTTTGCAGCTGTTTATTCTTGTTTTGAGTCATGCCACATCAACAAATGAGGGTTTTAAAAGCTTTACTCTACCCATGTCATTAAGGTCGACTATTTTGAGAAGGCAGCCCTTCCCCAGTCATATTTTGATTGCCTTTCAACCTGAGGGGCTTATCTTCCAGCAGTATATCAGACAATGTCCAACTGCTATTCATAAGGTTTTCTTTCACTGGTCAATTTTTTAGAAGTAGTTGCCAGGTCCTTCTTCCTAGTCTGTCTTACTCTGCAAGCTCCACTGAAAGCTGTCCACCATGGATGACCCTGCTGGTATCTGAAATGCCAGTGGCAGAGCTTCAGCATCACAGCAACATCCAAGCCACTATAACATGACAAAGTTACAGACAAGTGGTGGTAGTCTTTTTCTTTTAATTGATGTAATTGATGTACTTAAATGAAGTTTACATTTCAAGTTAGTCTCCCATACAGAATTTATTCTTTTTTAACATACATTGTTATGAGACCTTAACCTCTCACCCCATTCTGTGACAGCACGCTCCTCCCCTCCACCCCTGATTCCCCATGAACATTCAACCAGCTCCTAACTCTCTCTGCCTTCCCCTCTCACCTCTGGACAGAAGCTGCCCCTTTGGTCTTTTATATCTACTTTTCTAAAAAGCACATTCTTCACGAGTAGCACTTTATGTTCCACAGTCCAGTCCAATATCTGTATGAAGAGTTGGCCTCGGAAATTGTTTTAGTTCTGGGGTGATGGAGAGACAAGGGGCCATGCTTTCCGGGGCGCCTCCAGTCTTAGTCAGACCATTAAGTCTGGTCTTCTTACTAGTATTTGAGTTCTGCATCCCATCGTTCTACTGCTCCATCAGGGACCCTCTGCTGTGTTCCCTGTCAGGACGTTCATTGGTGGTAGCCGGGCACCATCTAGTTCTTCTGGTCTCAGGCTGATGAAGTCTCTGGTTTATGTGGCCCTTTTTGTCTCTTGGGCCAATACTTCCCTTTTGTCTTTGGTGTTCTTCATTCTCCTTTACTCCAAGTGGTTGGGACAAATTGATGCATCTTAGATGGCCGCTTGCAAGCTTTTAAGACCCCAGATGCCACTCACCAAAGTAGGATGCAGAACATTTTCTTAATAAGGTTTGTTATGCCAATTGACATAGATGTCCCCTGAAAGCATGGTCCCCAGACCCCGCATCCCAGCTACTCTTTCTCGCAAAGTATTTGACTGTATTGAGGAAACTTCTTAGCTTTGGTTTAGTCCAGTTGTACTGGCTTCCCCTGTAGTGTGTGCTGTCCTTCCCTTCACCTAAGATCAGTCTTATCTACTGTCTAGGTAGTGAATAACCCTCACCCTCCCTCTGGCCCCCGTAACCATCAAAGAATGTTTTCTTCTGTGTTTAAACCTTTTCTTGAGTTCGTATAATAGTGGTCTTACATGGTATATGTCTTTCTGTTCCTGACTAAATTCACTCAGCATAGTAAGTTCTAGCTTCCACCAAGTTATACGATGTTTCACAGCTTCATCACTGTTCTTTATCGTTGCGTGATATTCCATTGCGTGGATATACCATAGTTTGTTTATCCATTCTTCCATCAATGGGCACTTAGGTTGCTTCAATTCTTTGGCTATTGTGAACAGTGCTGCGATGAACATGGGTGTGCATATATCTATTCGTGTGACAGCTCTTGTTTCTCTAGGATATATCCCAAGGAGCAGGATAGCTGGATTGTACGGTACTTCTACTTCTAGCTTTTTAAGGAAGCGCCAAATCGATTTCCAAAGTGGTTGTACCATTTTACATTTCCACCAAGAGTGTATAAGTGTTCCAGTCTCTCCAGAACCTGCCCAGCATTTGTTATTTTGTGTTTTATGGATTAATGCTAGCCTTGTTGAGGTGAGATGATATCTCATTGTAGTTTTGATCTGCATTTCTCTGATGGCTAATGATCATGAGCATTTCTTCATGTGTCTGTTAGCTGCCTGAATATCTTCTTTGGTGAAGTGACTGTTCATATCCTTTGCCCATTTTTTATTTGGGTTGTCCTTTGGCTGTTGAGGTTTTGGAGTATATTGTAGATTTTAGACATTAAACGCTTATTGGATTTGTCGTAGCCAAATTTTTTTTCCCAATCTGTAGGTTGTCTTTTCACTCTTTTGGTGAAGTCTTTGGATGAGCATAAGTGTTTGATTTTTAGGAGCTCCCATTTATCTAGTCTCTCTTCTGGTGCTTGTGCATTGTTACTTATGGTTTGTATTGTGTTTATGCCATGTATTAGGGCTCCTAGCGTTGTCCCTATTTTTTCTTCCATGATCTTTATTGTTTTCGATTTTGTATTTAAATCTTTGACCCATTTTGAGTTAGTTTTTGTACATGGTGTGAGATATGGGTCTTGTTTCAGTTTTTTGCATATAGATATCCAATTATGCCAGCACCGTTTGTTGAAGAGACTGTCTTTTCCCCAATTAATGGACTTTGGGCCTTTGTCAAATATTAGCTGCTCATAGGTGGATGAGCTTATATCTGGATTCTCAACTCTGTTCCATTGGTCTATGTATCTGTTATTGTCCCAGTACCAGGCTGTCTTGGCTACTGTGGCAGTACAATAGATCCTAAAGTCAGGTAGGGTAAGGCCTCCCACTTTATTCTTCTTCTTGAATAGTGCTTTATTTACCCGGAGCCTCTTCCCTTTCTATATGAATTTGGTGATTTGTGTCTCCATCTCATTAAAAAACGCTGCTGGAATTTGGATCAGGATTGCATTGTATCTGTAGATTGCTTTGGGTAGAATTGACATTTTCACTATGTTGAGTCTACCTACCCGTGAGCGAGCTATATTTTCCACTTATGCAGGTCTCTTTTAGTTTCTTGCAGTAGTGTCTTGTAGTTTTCTCTGTAAATATCTTTTACATCACTGGTTAGATTTATTCCGAAGTATTTTATCTTTTCGGGGGCTATTGTAAATGGTATTCATTTGGTGATTTCCTTTTCGAGGTTCTCTTTGTTAGTGCAAAGGAATCCAATCGATTTTTGTATGTTTATCTTGTATCCTGAGACTTTGCTGAAATCTTCGATTAGTTCCAGTAGTTTCTTGTGGATTCCTTGGGGTCTTCCATATATAAGATCATATCATCTGCGAATAGAGATACTTTGACCTCTTCCCTACCTATTTGGATGCCCTTTATTGCTTTTTCTAGCCTAACTGCTCTGGCTAGGACCTCGAGCACAATGTTGAATAGTAGCAGTGATAAAGAGCATCCTTGTCTGGTTCCTGTTCTCAAGGGGAATGCTTGCAAAGTCTCTCCATTCAGGATGATGTTGGCTATTGGTTTTGTATAAATGACCTTAATTATACTGAGGAATTTCCCTTCTATTCCTATTGTTTTGAGAGTTTTTATCATGAATGGATGTTGGACTTTGTCGAATGCCTTTTCTGCATCGATTGATAAGATCATGTGGTTCTTGTCTTTTGTTTTATTTATGTGATGGATTACATTGATTGTTTTTCTAATGTTGAACCATCCCTGCATACCTGGTATAAATCCCACTTGGTCGTGGTGAATTATTTTTTTGATACGTTGCTGAATTCTATTGGCTAAAATTTTGTAGGGGATTTTTGCGTCAATGATGTTCATGAGGGATATCAGTCTGTAATTTTCTATTTTTGTGGTGTCTTTACCTGGTTTTGGTATCAGGGTTATGCTGGCTTCCCAGAATGAGTTTGAGAGTATTCCATCCGTTTCTATGCTCTGAAATACCTTTAGTAGAAGTGGTGTTATCTCTTCTCTGAAAGTTCGGTAGAATTCTCCAGTGAAGCCATCCAGGCCAGGGCTTTTTTTTGTTGGCAGTTTTTTAATAACCTTTTAAATCTCTTCTTTTGTTATGGGTTTATGTAGTTGTTCTACCTCTGTCTGTGTTAATTTAGGTAGGTAGTGAGTTTCTAGAAATTTGTCCATTTCCTCTAGGTTTTCAAATTTGTCAGAGTACAATTTTTCTTAGTACTCTATTATGATTCTTTTAATTTCAGTTGGGTCTGTTGTGATATCACCCTTCTCAGTCCTTATACGGGTTATCTGCTTCCTCTCCAGTTTTTATTTTGTCAGTTTGGCCAATGGTTTATCAAGTTTGTTGTTCTTTTCAAAGAACCAGCTTTTGGACTTGTTAACTCTTTCAATTGTTTTTCTGTTCTCTATTTCATTTAATTCTGCCCTAATTCTTATTATTTCCTTCCTTCTGGCACCTGTAGGCTTCTTTTGATGCTCTCTTTCTACTTGTTCCAGTTGTAGGGTTAGTGCTTTGATTATGAGCCTTTCTTGTTTTGGGATGTGTGCATTTATTGCTATAAACTGACCTCTGAGCACTGCTTTTGCTGTGTCCCAAAGGTTCTGGTAGGATGTGTTTTCATTCTCGTTTGATTCTATGAATTTCTTTATTCCATCCTTAATTTCTTCTATAACCCAGTAGTTTTTGAGCAAGGTGTTGTTCAGTTTCTATGTGTTTGATTTTTTTCCCTTGCTTTTTGTGTTGTTGATTTCCACTTTTATGGCTTTATGGTCAGAAAAGATGCTTTGTAGCATTTCAATGTTTTGGATTTTGTTAAGGCTTACTTTATGGCCTAATATGTGGTCTATTCTGGAGAATGTTCCATGTGTTTTGGAAAAGAAAGTATACTTGGCTGCTGTTGGGTGGGGTTTTCGATATATGTGTATGAGATCAAGTTGGTTGATTGTAGCATTTAGCTCTTCTGTGTCTTTGTTGAGCTTCTTTCTGGATGTTCTGTCCTTCACCGAAAGTGGCGTGTTGAAGTCTCCTACTACTATTGTGGAGATGTCTATCTCTCTCTTCAGAGCTGTTAGAGTTTGTTTTATGTATTTTCGAGTGCTGTCGTTGGGTGCATAAATATTTATTATAGTTATGCGCTCCTGGTGTATTGACCCTTTAATCATTATATAGTGCCCTTCCTTATCTTTTGTGGTGGATTTTACTTTAAAGTCTATTTTGTCAGAGATTAATACTGCCACTGCTGCTCTTTTTTGAGTGTTGTTTGCTTGATATATATTTTTTCCCATCCTTTGAGTTTTAGCCTGTTTGTGTCTTTAAGTCTAAGGTGCGTCTCTTGTAGGCAGCATATAGATGGATCATGCTTTTTTATCCAATCTGCCACTCTCTGTCTTTTTATTGGTGCATTAAGTCCGTTTACATTCAGTGTAATTATTGACAGGTATGAGTTTAGTGCTGTCATCCTGATATCTGTTTTTGTGTGTTGTTCACAGTTTCTTTGTTCTCCTCAATTTTCTGTGCTGAGTCATTTTTCTTTATGTATTTTTTTTCATCTTTTTCTTTGTGGTAGATTTTGTGTTTGCTGGGTCTTTATGTTTTTCTACTTTTTTTTTTTGATTTATAGGATTGTTAGATTCCTTTGTGGTTACCTTAATATTTACCCCTAATTTTCTAAGTTTATACCAGTCTTTTATTACTTTATATTGCCTTAACTTCCCCTCCATATAGAAAATCATGTCTCCATTTTTTAAGTCCCTCTTTTTTTGTTTTAATATCATCCTCTTTTTTTTTTTTTTAACATATTGGTATCTGTTTCCCTATTTTGATTTCCGTATCTGAGTCAATATCTGGTTGCTCTAGCCTGTGTTCTAGTCTTGTGATATTAGTTGGTGTTATTATCTAACCGTAGGACTCCCTTTCATATTTCTTGTAATTTTGGTTTGGTTTTTGCAAATTCCCTGAACTTCTGTTTATCTGGAAATGCCCTAATTTCACCATCATATTTGAGAGACAGTTTTGCTGGATATATAACTCTTGGCTGACAGTTGTTTTCCTTCAAGGCTTTAAATATGGCATCCCATTGCCTTCTAGCCTGCATGGTTTCTGCTGAGTAGTCTGAGCTTATTCTGATTGACTTTCCTGTGTAGATGACTTTTCTTTTATCCCTAGCCACTCTTAAAATTCTCTTTATCTTTGGTTTTGGTAAGTTTGATTATAATATGCCTTGGTGACTCTCTTTTGGGATCTACCTTATGTTGGTTTCGATAAGCAACTTGCATAGATATCTTCTCGTCTTTCATGATATCAGGGAAGTTTTCTATCAACAAATCTTCGACAATTTTCTCTGTATTTTCTGTTATCACCCCCTGTTCTGGTAGTCCAATCACTCGTAGGTTATTTCTCTTGATAGAGTCTCACATGACTCTTAGAGTTTCTTCATTCTTTTTAATTCTTTTATCTGATATTTCCTCAAATAAGTTGGCATCAAGAGCTTTATCTCAGTGTCACTAATTCTAACCTCTACTGCCTCAATTCTGCTCCTATGACTTTCTATTGAGTTGTCTAATTCTGAAATTTTATTGTTAATCTTCTGGATTTCTGATTGCTGTCTCTCTATGGATTCTTGCAGCCTATTAAATTTGGCGTTATGTTCTTGAATAACTTTTTTAAGTTCTGCTACTACTGTGTCTGTATGTTGCCTGGCTGTTTCTGCAGTCTGTTGAATTTCCTTTCTTATTTCTAGAAGAGTTCTGTATATTAATCTTTTGTATTCTGTCTCTGGTTATTCCAAGAAGTTGTCTTCCTCCAGAGAATTTACTGATTCTTTATTTGAGAGCTTGCTAAAGCCATCATGGACTGCCTCTTTATGTGACTTGATATTGACTGTTGTCTCCGAGTCATCAATAATTTATTATAATTTTATTTTGTGTTCGCTTAGTGAGACCTAGCTTCTTATTTTGTTTTGTTTTGATATGCCCAAATAAACTGCTCGTGTGCACTAGTTTGATTTTTGACACCTTCTTATCTCTAATGTCCTGTCACCAGGTAGTTGGTTCTGTAACTAAGTATGTGCATGCCAGAGTTCGTTAAAATTTCCTATATGGGATCAGCTCAGGTGTGCAGGCAGTCGATCACCACGTGTCTGACACAGGCACTCACCCCTAGTCCTTGAGAGGCATGGGTGATTGGTGCAGGCACTGGACTCTGGCTGTGGTAAGGGATCACATGCTGTGCCAGGCAGGGTGCTGACGGCTGCCCCGAGAGTCTGAAAGAAAAGCGTGTCCCTATTCTGTAAGGTGAATAGGTAGGTGAGTTTTGCAGCCAGGCTAAGACCGCCCCACTATGTTGGCTGCAAAGACTCGAGGGCACCACTTTTTCTTGAACTCCTGAAGCAGGTGACTAGGCACTTTAAGAACTATCACCAGTCCTCAAGACCCTGCTGCAGATCAATAAAAGTGCCTACCTGAGGGGCAGGGCTATTTCAAGGATCACATCTGCCCATTCACAGCTGAAGCAGTTCAAGTTAAACTTCAGATGTTTGCCCTGTTGTACTGCGGTAGTGAGGGCTAACGCTGTTGAGATGGGTCCCCACGAGTCTATACCCGGTGTATGGCACTCAGAGTCTGCGGACCCCTCATTTCTATGGCCAGCAAAGGAGCTGTGCCAACCCTGTGTTCCTGGCCTAGGGGAGCCAGAAGCTTATTTGTTCCCTCTCCAAGGCCAGGAGAATGGTTCAGGGCACCTTTTGGGATCTATTTCCAGCCCAGTGGCCTCCCGGTGCAGAGCTGGGAGGGAGGTGGTAAGAGGAAGAGAGGTTTTTCCCAAATCCAGTGCAGAGCACAGAGGTAGGAGGTAAAGGGGGGAGAGGTTTTTCCCAAATGGGCTTTTTTTTTTTTTTTTTTTTTTTTTAACTCACCATGAAAGGGTCCGCACATGTACTTATCCTAGCCTCTTGGGAGCTGCTCTTCACTGGTTCGGAGTGTCCAAGCAGAATCTCTGCTGCCGGTCTCTCTCAATGTGGAAACTGCTTCTCCAGTGCGTGCACAGCACAGCTGTTTGCCTGCTTCACTGCAGCCTGGCATGGCTGTGTCTCTGCTGTGTCACTGCCACGGCTCTAGCGCTCTTCACCTCTTCCAAACGGTCTTCCTCTCTGGTATGACTCAGATGGATTTCTTAACCTTGCCTTGTTCAGAACTGCCAGATGTTCACATAGAATCAAATCACTTGTTTTTCCAGGTCTTTCTTGTAAGAGGGATCTAGGAAGCGTCTAACTAGTCTACCATGTTGACCACGCCTCACGTAATTGTTTTAAATATTCCTTCTACACATATTTAAACCCACATCAACATTTTTTAATGTTTCTTTCTACTGTCAAACAGAAGTTAGAAAACTCAAGAAGGAAAGTATGTTTTATTAACCCTTATTCTTCCTTACTGTGTTCTTTCTGGCTGAATATACAAGAAAGTTTCAAAAAGAGGCAGTAACTCTTATGTAACTAAGTAATTGTGACAGGAGAAACCTAAATAAACACAAAATTCAGAATTTAGTCTTTGTTTTTCTATATAGTAGTTGGAATTCTGTCTTGAGCTTTAATAATCAATAGAAGAATGAACAAAGTGTAGCACTGGAATTGAGTCCATAGGTTTATTCCACTTACATCATTCTATCATTAATGTAGTCAACTCTGTTACTAAAGTAAAATTCCAGAAAAACTGACACATTTCAAGAAAAAAAAAGTCTTGAAGTTATGTTTAGTGAAGTGGATTAAGTGAAAGATACAGCACTTCCTCTTCTAAGCACAATATTCCCGAGACAACTTGATAAACTTTATTTTCACCATGTAAAGTATGCGTTTTAAAATGTACCATTATAACATACAGTGAGGGGTTTTCATTCTCACACTTTTACTTCTGCAAAAATCTTAAATTGTTGATTTACTTAGGGAAGGTGGGGGACATTTTTCTTTTTAATTCAAGAACATTAATTAGGTGCCAGTCTTATAAATTCCTTTAATCTTTAGTTTCTTAAGCACGAAAGGTGCAATATAATTTGGGAAAAAATGTGCAAACCATTTTACTTATAAATAACGTGGGTAGATACCAAGAAAATTACTTCATAGTAATTTATGCATACTCATCAATACATCTATCCATCTAAGTGATTTAAGTATCTGCAATGTAAAGCAGGTACTTAAATTATTGTTATATGCATCCAGTCATGTAAATTGTTAACATGATACATATTGGTAGAAAAATCTTGCCCTTTAAAACATAAAGACTATTTATATGTGATTAGCAGCATATACATTTTGCTTGCAATTTTTATTGTGACATTATTTTAAACTTTTGGAAAAATTACAAGAATATTATAAGGACTTCTCATATTTTTTTTACCCCGCTTCACTAATAGTTTACCCCTTTCCCCATTTGCTTTACCATTGTCTCTATAAATATGGATATGTATTTTTTATGAAACATTTGAGAGTAGGTTGTAAATCCAGTGTTCCTTTAGTCAAAAATATTTCTAGTTACTGAACTAGATTGGTCAAGGATTCTATAGAGGAATCTTGATCAAAAGTGGGAAAATGCAGAACAGAATTTCAGATTCTCATGGACTCCAGACTTTCCGGAGTCATTGAGGTTAGATGAACTCCTGAAACTATTGCTGTAACATAATGGTTAAACATTAAACCAAAAACATCCCTTGAATTCTTCCTAAAACCAAACAATAGTTTAGCTTAACTAGTAAAAAATGTCTGCCTTAAGCATTATGCTCTTTTAAGAACTATCTATACAGGATCAAATTGACAACAGCAACTGGAAAGATTAGATAGGAACCTTAGGGGCAGTGAGTTTATGTTAATGGGGGAGGAACAACTCAGAAAAGGAAGGTGAGAATGATTGCACAGCTCAGAGAGTGTAATCATCACTGAATTGTACACGTAGCAAATGTTGAATTGGTATATGTTTTGCTGTGTATATTCTCAACAACAACATAATAAATAAAATCTTTTAAAATTTCTTTTTATTTTTTGTTTTCAGCAGTTTGACTATGATATGTCTGCCAGTGTTTTTATATATTTATTCTTCCTGGAGTTTGCAGATTTCTTGGATCTGTGTGTTGTTTCTTTTAAATAAATTTGTTAATTTTTCTTTCATTCTTTCTTCATATTTTTTCTACTCCATTTTCTTCTCTTCTTCTAGGCAGGCCTCCAGTCCATCAATGGCAGACCCACAGTCATAGATGCTTGGTTATTTTTAATTTTTTAAAGGATTTTTTTCTATTTTTCAAATTAGATTATTTCTATTGTGATATTTCTATTGTGATATATTCAAGTTTACTGATTTTTCCACTATCATTTCTAATCTGGTGCCTTTGAATTTTTATTTTCAGATATTGTACTTTTCTGATTCTAGAATTTCCATTTAATTCAATTTTCAAATTTCTGTCTATCTGCTGATATTCTCATCTGTTATTTCATTATGATTTGTTTTTAAGTCCTTGAACATATTTAAAATAGCTGCATTAAAGACCTTCTATACAAATTCACAGTCTGGAATTTGACCATGTTCCTCTTCACTATAGATCAACTTTTTTTTCTTTTTCTCCAAATACTTGTTATTTGTTAATATTTGCTAGACTTTGTAGATATAAGCTATATAGAGTATAGATGATGTTATCATTAAGTTACTTACAGATTATTTTTGTTCTGTCAGAATTGGTTTAAATCTCTGTTTGGGTAGATCTCTTTCAGTTGTTAATTCTAGGACACCCTCATTCCTCTACTGCATGATTCTTATTCTGTATCTATGGACTTTTTATTATCTCAACTGAGCACCTGATGTGTTCATTTATCTCCCCATTTTGGCTGAGCTCGAACTCCAATACATCCCATTATAACCAAGTCACTGGTATCACTGTTTAGCTCTCAGTACTCTGGGAGGAGCTCTCTGCTAGGCACTGTGTAGTCTCACTCACAGTGAATGCCCATGCAGACTTGTGGGATCTGGTATTAGGATCCCTTTTCTACATACATTCCAACTTTTTAGGTAGTCTCCCTCACAAATTCTAGTGCTTTGCTCCAGCATTCCGGAATCCTGATCTCTGCCTCCTAGACTCACCAAAACTGTAGCTCCACTTCTGTACCACTTCCCTGTTCCCTGTAGAAAAGTGCTCAAAACTGAAAGTCAAGGCAATTTTGGTATGATTGTTGAGCTCACCTCACTTGTTTTCATCTCTCAAGGACCACAGTCCTGTGCTACTTGTTGTTCAATGGCTGGATACTGTTGCCTCATATGCTTTGCCCAGTTTTAGAGTTGGTTGCAATAGAAGGACAGGTCCAGTGCTAGTTAGTCTGTCTTGTTCAAAAGCTGAAGTCATTTTTCATATAAAAATCATTATAGTCCTTCATAAACTTGCTTTCTTGAGTAGATTAAAGCCACCTATAACTGTATGAGTGAGTTTTTGTGGCGTGTGCGTGTGTGTATTATTTAACTTCGCTAGATACCATGTCTGATAATATCAGCTCTGTCTTATCATGTAGTATTTTGTTTTTCGTTCTGTGAAATGGTGTGAATTACCACCAACTTTGGAAAACTGTTTAAGAAATAAAGGAGATAATCGACATTAAAGTTCTTAAAAGATACAAAGTGTTAGAAAATGAAAGGCTTTATTATTATTATAGGGCAAAAGTAAACTTTAGCTCAGTCTTTGATCACAAATTCCAACAGAGGGGCGTTGAAATTGATGGTGCTTAATGGTATTCATCCTCTTTACAATTTTATAATAGCATTAAGCCAGAGAAAATGAAATCCTATTTCATTTTTACTGAGGAAGTAAAGATGATCTAACTATTATAAGTTTTAAAGGATTTGGATGAATGATGGGATTTTTCCTGAAGTGTATCTCTATTCCTCAAATGGCTATAACTATAAAATGGTAGTAATTCCATACAATAATATTAGTTATTTTAGAAAATTCTGGTACTTTCAGAGCCAGGCTTTTGCCTTGCTGGTAACTTCTTCAGCTCTCTATTATTTATTTTCCACAAGAACAAATTAACTTCAGAGCATCTAACTATGAGGATCATTACAAGACTTTTGATAATGGAACCAATATTTTCTACTTGGTTAAGTCTACTTATAACTTAAATGCTTCCTTATCATTTATAAGTTATTATTTAAAAGATTAATATGGTGGCATCATTTGTTTGTTTTCAATGAGATGTTTAAAAAAGTGAATAATTTTATTCACCAGAATATTTCCCCAAGTTCTCATTTGGGAGGAAATTAGTTTCTTGGAAATATAAGCCAAATATGTTAGTCATAATTTTATGGTTTTAAAAAAAAGTAACAGTGACATAAGAATGTTTGGCATGGAACACAAAATCCTATTAGCAGCAAACATCTGTGACAGCCTCAGAGTGGCACACACCACAGAAATCTATTATAGGGCTAATCGCTCTCCCAAGTTATTTCTGGGGATCTGGAGGAGAAATTCTGTTGTCTCAGAAAGGGACATTTACTTCTTCCCAATTTAACTAAATGAATTTAAATTGGCTGGCAGCTTATCACACCACCTGCTGGGGGTATTCTAAGGAAGGAAGAGGATAGAGGAAAAAAAACATCCAGGCACCATTTAGAAAAGGTAGTAGGAATTTCAGTGTGATGTAGAAGGAAAGGTGGAACATGGTAATATTAAGCAAATTAAGATCACTCTTTTTCCCAGAGCTCACAGGAATCACATTGCCCTCCATTTCCTCATACTGACCTCCTTTGAGTAAAACGATCTGATTTTAGATTCACCAGTGCTCAATTTAGGGGTGTTGTCTGGTGAATTATTTGCCTGAGGCTGGAGAATGAGAGACAAGGAAGATATAGTCTTCTTTGGAATTCACTGGTGGATTAGTACTTCCTGGGCCTGGGGAGGTGTTCTATGATTGGCCAAGGAACACCAGGTGAAAACAATTGGGAGAAGTACACTGATCATCGTCATTCCCCCCTGAGAGAGAGAGAGAGAGAGAATAAGTACTCTCATTAGATGGGGAAAGAAGAGTCTAAAGAATGATGAGTAGATAGAAGAAGAAAAGGGCACAAAAAAGAAGAGAAATGGAAAGAGAAAACAGAGTGAAGAAATAATATACGTTTGGAACCAAATATCTCTTCATAGGATTCCCTTATCTGGTAGCTACTTTTAAATTTCCTGAGTTCTAGTGGCACAGTGGTTAAGCTCCCAGCTGCTAACCGAAAGGTCAACTGTTCCGACCCGCCAGCCGCTCCGTAGGAGAAACGTGACATTCTGCTTCAGTAACGATTACAGCCTTGGAAACCCTATGGGGCAGTTCTGCTCTGTCCTATAGTGTCACTATGAGTTGAAATTTACTGACGGCAATGGGTTTTGTTTGGTTTTTTGGTTTAAATTTCCTTTATGCTGGGCTAGCCCATTCTGTGTGTATAAAGAAAACATACACACACAGACTTTTCGGTGAGTGAGCCTCATTACCCCACCATTACTGCATCGTAAGCAACCCCCAGTTAATTGGTCACAATTGATCAACACCACCAAGTAAGCAAACAGAAAACTCATGGAAACTGCTTAATGCATCCAGAAAAACCTATTGTGAAAGAAAAGGTATAATAAAGGGATTCGAACATATTTCTCTGGTTATTTTATTTATTTTTTCTCTGTGAAGTGTTATGGGGAGGGATTCTAAGTCCTTTTACGCCATCAGTAGCCTAACTGGATCAAAATGGCAATAGAGTCAATGCATTCTGAACCTAATGAGCGTGTGGTTGTGTAGTGAAGCACCTTTTCACCTTTTTAATCCCTAAAAATTCTTATCATGCTCTCTTCCACCTGCCCTACATTTCAGAGCAAAGTCAGATTTATGAAGAGTCATTTACAATACGGCATAACTTTTGCTAGAATATAATTCTCAAGATAGAAGGTAATATATAGGTTGTTAGAGGAATACATGTTGCTAAATTTTAATGTTATGTGTTTTGAGCGGTACCATATATGCCACCTGTAGTATATTTAAGATTGAATTATATTGAATGGGCTGATCTGAGAATATAAGAATTATTTTTCTTTTCCTCCCCTTCCTTGCTCCTTCCTTCCATCCCTCCCTCCCTCCTTGCTTCCTTCCTTCCTTCTTTCCTTTCTCCTTCCTTCTCTTTATCCCTCCCTTATTTCTTTCTTTCCTTCCTAGTTTTAGGAAATATCTTCCAAACATCACATAACTCATTCGTCAAATAACTTTTGGAATAGAATCTATTTAGAAATTAGTCTTTATTTCCCTGGCATTTCTTTTAAATGTCAGTTCTGCGTTCTACCTCTGCCTAGATTTATTACACAGGTCTTCAACAGTTAAAATATATAGATATTATTATAAATTTACATATTTATTACAAATTTCTTTAAACATGTTTTGTGTTTCCTCTTAAATAAACAACCACATCTACTTTTTAATATTCTGGTTCAAAATTGTGTGTGTTTTCTTAAATATTTATTTCCTATGGACCTCTGAAATCATACATATTTATTCTTTCATTCACCAAATATTTATTGAATGACTGCTATATATACATACAGCTTTTGGTTAGCAGCTGGGGGTGCTTAGATGTATAAGACAGTCCCTTAAGATAAGTGTGATAATCAGTGTTATACAGAATACTTTGGAAGCAGAAGGTTTTTATAAATGTTGAAAAGATGGAAAAAATTCCACAGACGAGGTTAACATTTGAACTTGGCATTTCAAGATGAGCTGGAAATCCTTGGAGAGGAAAAGGAGGTAGGTAGGAGTGGGGCATTTCATGAATAGTCAACATTAGGGAACTGGGGGAGGGCAGGAAGGGTGAGGCTGGGAACATTTATTTGTTGATTCATTTAGCAATGAGCACCAGACTCTGTGCCATGGACCAGGCACTGTTCCTAAGCACTGGAAATATAGCAGGGAACAAAAGAGAAAAAATACGCTCCCTCATGAAACTTACATTCTAGTAGACCTACATCGACTCTAGTCTGTGAAGGCACGTGAATGCTATTCCGAGGAGTTTGATATTCATTGAATAGAAAAGTAAAAACCGTTGAGGTTTCATTAAGCTGTGACATGGCAAGATTAGCTCTGCATATGAGAACAATAGCTTTGTGGTGTTTTAGCAGATGGACAGTGAGGAAGGATGGATGATGAAATAATAATAAATCTATCTGAAATAAAATTAAAGCAGAGGTAGAGGATGTGTGGGGGGGGGGGCGGGGGGGGCGGGGACAGGGGTATTCCAAAGAGATATTTAAAAAGTAGAATTTCCAAGAATTAGGGACTAATGGAATGAGACTAGGTGAGAATAGACAAATATGAATTTGACATTTCTAGCTAAAAGTACTGACTCTTTCAAATAGGGGGGAGGGGTAAAAAGCTAATTCTTATTTACTGAATTGCTATTACAGAGAATAAAGAAAGTGAACATTTGGTGTGCATATGAAGGAAGGGGGAAGAAATGAGCTATAAGGCTGAAATATTGATTTATGTGAAATCTAGAATTCAGGAGAAAAGCCTGAGGTAGAACCATCAGGAGTCAGCTACTGTATGTGGTAGTTGAAATTACAGAGATAGAAAGAAATTCTGTGTGAAAATAGGCAAAGATTTCAGAGATTTTTTTTTTATAGCAGAGTACCGGGTGGCTGGGTGGCACAAACCATTAAGTGCTTGGCTACTAGCTGAACGGTTGGCGGTTTGAACCTACCCAGAAGTGCCTTGGAAGACAGCCCTGGTGATCTAATTCTGAAAGGTCACAGCCTTGAAAACCCTGTGGAGCTGTACTACTCTGCACACATGGGGTCGCTATGAGTCAGAGTCAATTTGATGACACTAACAACAACACTTAGATGAAGTCATCAGACACTGCTTACTCCATTTTTTTGTGAAGCCTCTTTTGAGCTGTTAACACTCCAGTGTTGAACTTGTGGTTGGTCTGATTACTAAAGATTTGTGGTTGGAAAAGGACTGTATTTCTGAACATAAATGACATGAGAGTTTAGCTCCAATTATATTACATACACAGGAACTATGAGAAAATTCTCTCAAGAGTGTTTTTTGCTCTGGAAACTTTGGATGCACAAATGGGTATATTCTAAGTTAACTACAATAACCCACTTCTTAAATGCTTAAATAAATGAAAATTGTAAGTGTTTATTTATTACATGTCTAATACCAGGCTAGGCACTGGGGTACACACTCCACCTCATCTAGCCGTCGCACCTGAGAACTGCTCAGAAGCCAGCCTTGGAATTGATGATGTGAAGGCTGGAAATATCTGTTTCTGTGTTAAATGAGCTTTGGAAATTTTTTACAATTTCATCTTCAGGTTATACTCTGTATGGTACTGAGAATTTAGCTTCTGGCTTTTTGAAAGCATAAGTTATAAGCCAATCTGGCATCACAGTAGAGGACAATATTATGGGTAGGGTTTTCAGTAGTTTCCCCAGAAAACAGGATTGATGTTTCCATTATGACACAATGCCATAAATACAGCTATTTACTGCTACCTGCTATGTTTTCTTTCCCTTATTCTTTGTCTAGCTCTACAAATTTTCTAGGGCTAGACAGTCACTGGTGATCTGAGGGCCTGTAATTTTGAGAATGATGCAGGGGCTCCCTCTCAGGGTATAAACATTTCATTCACTGGTGTGTCAATAGACTACCTCGTGTAATTGCTGAGAGAGCAATTTGTTCCTTTTTTTTTTCTCCTGTGAGTGAAAATGCCCAGCATTCTTAGAAACCTACCTCAGGGATTGTCTTCACTAAAGCAACGTCAGAAGGAGGGTACCATGGTACCTATTTTCACAAAAAAATAGTGGAGAGCAGTAGCCTACAGAATCTTCTATTTCATACTATAAGGTATTCAAGAGTCACATTTTTGGAAAAGATCGAGAATTACTGTTTGTAAACTTGGTGAGTTTTAAAACATTCTCCATGTTTGCTATTTTGATCATCCTATTTATTCTCCCATAGGGTCTGTCGTGGCTTGAACTGTGTTCCTCAAAAACATATATCAACTTGGCTAGGTCATGATTTCCAGTATTGTGTGGTTGTCCTTCATCTTGTGATTGATGTGATTTTCCTACGTGTTGTAAATCCTATTACTAACATGTAATAAGATGGATTAGCAGCAGTTATATTGATGAGATCTACAAGATTAGATAGTGTCTTAAGCCGATCTCTTTTGAGATATAAAAGAGAGAAGTGAGCAGAGAGACATGGGAGACTCATACCACCAAAAAAGCAGCGCTGGGAGCAGAGCGCTTCCTTTGGACCCAGGATTCCTGCACAGAGAAGCTCCTAGTCCAGGGGAAGATTGATGACAAGGACCTTCCTTCAGAACCAACAGAGAAAGCCTTCCCCTGGAGCTGATGCCCTGAATTTGGACTTGTAGCCTACTAGACTGTGAGAGAATAAATTTCTACTTGTTAAAGCCATCCACTTGTGGTATTTCTGTTAGAGCAGCACTTGATGATTAAGACAAGGTCCAAACATTGAAAATAAGTAGGATCATGTGTCTGCTTTGAGGGAGAGAAATTAAGGGGGACTCCAAGAAAGCTAGTGTCTTTATCTTTAATCAGTTATTTTGAGGAAAAGAAATCCAAGAAATAGACTGGTGGTGACAGGACCGTTAAAAACCTTTACCAATCTAAAGCGCAGCCAAGATCCCGGTGTGCGCATCCTACCAGCTCCCCTATTTAATTAAAACAGTAATGATAAAACATAAGGGGCCCTGAGGCTGCAAAATAGTGTAGCCTGCTTTCTTCCTCCCACACTGTTTACAAATGTCTTCATCGACTTTTCCTTCTATAATCTGTGCTTCTGCTATAGGGCCAATCTAAAATATAATTTGTCCTTTCCCTGATTTTTCCCTTTTATAAATTAAGACTTTCATATTTTCACCTGACTTTACTTTCTAATTTATTTGCAGTAAACATGTATCACTTTTATAACTAGAATAAAGCTTCTGGCCTGGCTTCTGATAGTTCATCTTTTTTTTTCTCCTTAAATTGAATAAAGTAATGATGGTATTTCTTTCATTAGAATCAGAGGCATCTAAGTCAAAAGGGTATAAACAGAAATGCAGATAATAAGACTATGGGGATTAAAAACGTAGGACATGGACTGATAGTACTCAAATAACTGTGTTTTCATGAATGGAATGTTGCCCAATTTTCTCTAAAAAAAGACAAAGATTTATTTTCCTTTTCTCCCCCTCCCTCATCTTTCTTGTTCTTTTTCTGTATAGAATCAGAATGCTTGGAGCGGTGGGACTAATGAACCTTGTTAATCACCACGGGAAACTAAATAGAAACGTTATTGATTCAGTAAGTTATTCTGTAAGTATGTATTGAACACTTACTGCAGGCCAGCAGTGTGCTACACATCTCAGAATTATTTTGCTTTTGGTAACAGTACTGTATGTAGGCTTAAAATCAACACTTTCTATGAGACTAGCATCTCTAACATGCTCAATCTTAAAGCAGGGAAAGATTTAAGGGAGGAGAAGGGATTCACTAGGGTTCTTATCTGAATCTATCTGAATAATATATAATATTAAAATATACTGAATATTATAATATACATTTATATTTGGAAAAAAATCGATCCTTTTTTTTTTTTTTTTTTTTAATGCCCACCTGAGAGAGGAAAGCACTGCAGATTTTTCACGGTGACTTGCATGTAAAATGCTTGAAGAACTTTGTGTTAATAGTGTATCTTGTACCCCTCCCTTTCAAAAACAAAAACAAAAAACTGGATATGACTTAAAGAGATTAAACCAAGACCAAGTTGAAGTTCACATCCTTGAATGTGCTCCTGAAAGCACGGACTGCAACTGCAATCTTCTTTCCATGTCTAGCCCCACTCCCTAGCCATATTCTGCCACACCAAGATCAGTGCTATTTCAGATTCACCTTCTGCCCTATCCCTCCTTCTCACCATAGCCTCTGCCATTTTATCTTCCTCAAAGACCCCTCACCTTCCACATTTTTCCTGATTAGATCCTTCTATACTCTACTGAGGCCTTGGCTAGAGATATTGACTCAGAGACCATAACCTAAGCATCTAACTGCCAAGCATTATGGTACCATTTTCACACCTATCATTTGTCATAAACTTTTTTTCCAGGATATATTAATATCATACTCATTATAGATCTTTGAGGCAAGGTAAGGTGACATGTTCTAGGTCACATACCAGTCAATGTTTGTCATAATTAATGTTCATTTGATTCCAAAGGACAAAAACGTACAAGTTGAAGAAAAAACAAGTGTTGATTCAAGAATAGAGGAATGTCATAGACTACTAAGCAAGAAATACAAGGCCTCATGCTAATAAGATGGCCATTAGTGGCTTCTCTCCCCATCTAGTGTTCTTCCCATCTCAATGCTTCCCCTCTTCTTCTTATCCTCTGCCTCACCCTGAATACTTGTGTGATATCTTCGCTTCTCTTGGCAAAGTTGCTATAGTAATTTTTCTATGCACCGGCTTTCTCTGTAAGAATTTTAATTTCAGGACCTCACAAACCTCAGCTTTCCCCTAGCTCTGCCTCATCATGGCACTGATTCTGGCCCTAAATCTAGAGCTCCAATACCCAACATTCTATGTTGTCATCTTTTACATATTGACATCTGTTTCCCTATTTTCAGTGTTTCAGCTTTGATTTATTTTTGTGACTTACCTATCTGGGTTAATATCTGGTTGCTCTGTCCTGTGTTCTAGTCTTGGGTTGTTATTTGATGTTACTGATTTTCTAACCAGAGGACTCCCTTTAGTATTTCTTGTAATTTTGGTTTGGTTTTGCAAATTCCCTAAACTTCTATGTATCTGGAAATGCCCTAATTTTGCCATCATATTTGAGAGACAGTTTTGCTGGGTATATAATTCTTGGCTGGCAGTTTTTTTCCTTCAAGGCTTTATATATGTCATCCCATTGCCTTCTTGCCTGCATGGTTTCTGCTGAGTAGTCAAAGCTTAGTCTTATCGACTCTCCTTTGTAGATGAGTTTTCATTTATCCCTAGCTGGTCTTAAAATTCTCTGTTTATCTTTGGTTTTGGCAAGTTTGATTATAATATGTCTTGGTGACATTCTTTTGGGATCTACCTTATGTGGGGTTTGATGAGCATCTTGGATAGATATCTTGTCATCTTTCATGATATCAGGGAAGTTTTATGCCAACAAATCTTCAACAATTCTCTCTGTATTTTCTGTTATATCTCCCATTCTGATAATCCAATCACTCGTAGGTTATTCCTCTTGATAGAATCCTACATAATTCTTAGGGTTTCTTCATTTTTCTAAATCCTTTTCCTCAAATAAGTTATTGTCAAGTGCTTTATCTTCAATCTCACTAATTCTGACTTCCACTGCCTCAATTCTGCTCTTATGGCTTTATATTGAGTTGTCTAATTCTGAAATTTTATTGTTAATCTTCTGGATTTCTGATTGCTGTCTCTCTGTGGATTCTTGCAGCCTGTTAAATTTGTCATTATGCTCTTCTCTAATCTTCTTAAGTTCCTCCATTGCTAGATCTGCATTTTGCCTAATCTCCTTCCTGATTTTTTGAAGAGTTCTCTTTTGTATTCTGCCTCTGGTAACTCCAACAAATTTTCTTCCTCTGGAAAATTTCTACATTCTTTATTTTGGGAGCTTGCTGAAGCCATCATGGGCTGCCTCTTTATGTGATTTGATATTGACTGTTGTCTCTGAGCCATCAATAAGTTATTATATTTAGTTATTTTATGTTTGCTTCCTGTGTCCTGGCTTCTTGTTTTGTTTTGATATGTCCAGGTAGGCTGCTCATGTGAGCTTGCCTGATCACCAGCACCCCTGAAGTTACAATGTCCTGCCACCAGGTGGCCAGAACTGCCACTAAGTATGTGAGCCCAGGAGTTCACCCACTCCTCCTGTATGGATTCAGCTCAGGTGTCCAGGTAGTCGGCCAACAAGTGTGTGGTGCAGGCTCTCACCTACAGTTCTAGACAGGCATGGGTGATTGGTGTAGGCACAGGCATCCAGCTGCAGCAGAGCAGCACATGCTGAGCAAGGCAGGGGGCCAAGAGCCACCCCTGAGTGTCCAGGAGGAAAGTGTGTCCCTGTTCCCTAGAAAGCATAGGTGGGTGGGTTTTGCAGCCAAACTATGAGGACCCAATGCTGTTGGCTATAAAGACTGGGGGGCACCTCTTATTCTTGGGCCACTGTTGTAGGTGCCTAGGTGGCGTGGGTGGAGCCACCAATCCTCAGGCCCCTGATGTTGGTATGTGAAGACCCTGCTTAATGGCAAAGCAGTGTCAAATGTCATGAACCTGCCACTTCACAGCTGAAACAGTTGAAGTTAGACTTAAGGTATATACCCTGTTATACTGCAGTAATGAGGGCCTACACTGTTAAAATGGGCCCACACAAGTCTATGCAGGGGAAAGGCACTCAAAATCTTTGGATCCCTTATGCCTGTGCCTAGGCAAAGGAGCTGTGCCTACCCTGAATTCCTGGCTTAGGGGAGCAGGCAGATTATTTTTTCCCGTTTGTTAATTTGTTCACTCTCCAAGGCTGGGAGAATGGCTAAGGGTGCACGATGGGTCCTACTTCTGGCCCAGGGGACTTGGCAGTTGCTGAAGCCAGTCCCAGACCCAGTGCAGAGCAGGGACCGAGGAGGTAAATGGGAGAGAGGTTTTTCCCTATGGGGGATATTTTAGATCTGCGAGGTAGGCCAGACGCAAATACTTATCTTTTGCAGATGGAGGGCTGCTTCTCACTGGTTCTGGATGGTCAAGTAGACTCTCTGCCGATGGGTCTCTCCTGATGTGGAAAATGCCTTCTGAGCACTGCTGCTTGCCTACCTCACCGTGCACCACAAGCTGATCAGGCCTGAAGGGCTCAGGCTCCCACCGGGTCAGGACTGGCAACTCCTCACTGTTTCCGAACCGTCCCTCCCTCCCCCGCCACTCAGTCCAATTCCTCAACTTTGCCTTTGATGTTCAGGGCTCCTAGATTGTCATATATAATTGATTCACTTGTTTTTTTGGGTCTTTGTTGTAAGAGGGACCACCGGAAGCATCTGACTACTCTGCCATCTTCCCAATACCCAACATTCTAAAATTACATTTTAGAGATAAAATCTGATCACCTCAGCCCAACCTATGAAATGTTTCTCTCACCTCAGATATTCATCCCTGAGCTAAAAACTTGTGGTCAGTAGGCTGGTGTCACACAATAGAAGCCTGTCCAGCTAGGCTCATCATGTCACCCTGTGCTCTTAGCAAGGTATTATTTTAAAGAAGGAAATGTGGAGGGAAGGCAGTCCTAATTCCAGTAGGTGAGTCAGGTCAACTCTCTTCTGATTTCAGCTTTGTGTTTTTTCTACTGAGGAACTGACTGTATTTTCTTCGTCTTTGTATTCCATCAACATTCTATAGAAACTATAGAAACCTAGAAACTGCAGATGTTGATAAAACATTGTTGACATGATGACATTGAAAGTGAATCAGCCTAACATTGGCAGGTCATGGACATGTCCTAGTCTTTCCATCCAAAAGGCAGTTGAATGCCTTTCAAAGCCTGCTTGGTCAAACCCCTAGCCTGTGGCAAGAGGGAGAAGGGAGAGAGAGAAAGAGGGATTTTAAAGATACTTGATTAGTTTCCATGAGCAACAGCCTGAGTTTTGAATAAAGGAGGAAAACAGACAAATGGAAAATGAACCTAACATATGGTTGTTTGACATCCTTAAGTAGCTGCCAGAGAAATCTGCAAGCGACACAGGCAGAAGTTGTGCTGGGAGGGCAAAGAGACCAAATACAGAGCCCAGACCTTTCTCCTCGCCTCTCTCTGGCCTAAGTGGATCAAGACATGGCACAGCGATTTGGAGGCTAGTTCTGCCCCCAGAGCCCCAGAGACCGTGAGCACAGTGAGTTAAAGGTTGGGTAAGAAGCTTCAGAGCTGAATAGCTTTAGATATCTAGGCATTGTTTCATCTATTTTACCTCTGTATCTCTAGTATATATTCTTCTCTTAAATTCTCTTTTGCAATATTTCCTTATGGTGTTTTGGGGACTAGAAAGCAAAATTTAAAGATTTTATTTTTCTCTTCCATTCTCTTGCAGCTCAGGTGTTCTTCCCTCCCTCCACTTTGGGGAGTCCCCAAAGAAATTCAGTTAGTTTACCCGTCTGGTCTGCACTGTAATTTGAGTTGGCAAACACTGCACAGTTAAAAGCACCATCTAATTGTTTTCTCCCTCCTTTGTACCACTCCCTCTTCTATTTACTTATCACCTTGAATGTTTACAATCCAGTAAGAGGTCATACAAATTTATTAAAACTCTGGTTTTTTTTTTTTTCTATTTTCTTAAAAAAAAAATGTTACTTCAAGTTTTCCTTTCAATTTCCTCTGATTTTTACAATGGTTCCTCAGGGCTCTCATTATTTGGATCTCCCACTGACTTAATCTTCTCTAGAGTCCTTGGAATTCCTCTGGCTTAAGCGGGCACATTAATCACTGTCTTGCCTTAAAGGGTTTAGGTTGGAGTTTCTTCCAATAGAACTGCTGCCTGTGTTGCAGCTGCAGCAGCAAAGAAACCACATCTGGTCCCCTCCATAGAAAGCAATCTGCCCCCTGCCAGAAGCTCAGCTCTGTGGTCACAACAGAGCAAACACTACGGGAGCTGGGGGGCCATCAACAGCGAGAGGGTCAGCAGCAGTGTGGACTTCATCCAAAGTAGAGACATGGCTTCCACGGCTTCTGACTCCAGGCGGTGCCCACCAGCACCCAGCTCTGGCCTGGCCTCCTCTGTCAACTCCACTAATCATGAGTCTCCTGTGAATCTGCTAGGAAGCATGCAGAGTAACTGCTACCCACGTGTCTTTCTTAGATTTGTTTGAATGGGGTTTTTAATTTCTACCCCACTGATTTCTGACCTCCCATCTACTGTTTCCTCTTCTCTTTCTGTGGGTTGATGTGGGCTTCTCATTCATACTAACTGGAACTTTCCTCAGTAATTGTAGAACAGAGGTTTTTCCATTCTTTAGGGAAGATATGACTTTAGGTAAAATTTTCCCATGGAGTAGAAGAAATTTCTGCTTGTTATTCCAGACTACTTTGAGTACACCTCTTTTGTAGGCCTTATTCATTTATAGTCTGAAGGCACAGCTGCTGTTAGATTCATCATTAATTCCCCAGTTTCCAGCACAGTACCTTGCATACAGTTATGTATTTGACTAATAATTATTGAATGTAAGAGTATAGACCTATCTGTAGAGTGACATGGAGGTTTTTATGGATATATGTAACCTGTTTGGTCATACAGAGCTCCATGAAGTATATATTAAATTTAAAAAATCCCCTAAAGTTAAACTGGCAAAAGCTTCTCACTCTCAAGTTTTAAGGGCTTCTCCCATACCAGTAAACCTTATATCTGGACTTGCAGCTTTGATCCTTTCTTTCCTGTACTGCAAGGCCTTCCTTATCAGGATTTACCATGTGTCATTGATATTGTTTTTCATAATACCAATATAATGCTCATACAGCAAATGAGGATTAAATAAACTAACTCTTTTCCTGTTCATTATGTTTTCCTAAATGTCCTGCTATTATCAAAAACACATTCAGTTATTTAAAAAAAAAAAATTTACTAGGCAAATATAATGCATTACACATTTTTCTAGGCACCAGTTATATAGTGATGAGTAAGACAGACATAGGCCTCACCCTTAAAGAATTTACGTTTTCATAAAAACTGCAGTGAAATCCATTATCATTTCTGTAAAATCAAATCATTTAGCTCAAGTCCTGGCTTTCCTATATCTGTCAATCTTCTAATCATTCAGCATTCTGGCATTATAAATAGTATATACTTAATAAGGTTTGATTTAATCACATTGGTGAATTTTATCTTTTCCCTACAAAGTTTTATATACTATCATCCATTTATTCCCATTGAACACTCCTTTATAATATTTCTGTGATTGCTCTCTTTGTCTCTCAATGTTCTCCCTATTCCTTTATTCCCTGCTCCCCAAACATCTGCTGGTTGGTTTTACTTTTTGGTGTCCATTCCTATTTTCACGCAGACTGCACAATACTACCACTTCTATCTAAGTCAAAATTCGTTTGGTTCCAAATAACGAATCTTATTCCAATGAAAATACACAAAGAGAAAAGATTAAAAAGAAAAAAAAAAAGTAAAGAATGCAAAGGTATAACAAAGTAACCAGCAGTAGAATTTAGAAGAAGGATTTAGAAAAGACTGGCTGCAGAGACTGGAGATATGGCAAAAATGAATTTACTTTCTCGTTCTCCCCAGAATTCCATGATTTCTTATCTTTGTTTCCTCTCTATGTTTGTTTCATTTGTTTTTCTTTCTCTTGCCCCCCTCTGCTTTTCCCTGCCAGAGTATCCATTCTCTTTCCAGATACACGTGGCTCAGCAGTGTGTCCCACAGGGGTATCCATTAAATTCCTATTGTCTGTTCTGAGGACCAACAAAGACTAATTAGACATTCTTAACTCTCATTTTCAAATTCTTCGGAGAGATGATGAAATCTCACTCCAACCTACCCTTGCCATTTTAAATGAGGTAATCTTTTCTAATATTTTACCAAAAGTGTGGGAGTGGAGTGGAGTTGGGGTGGGGGTACAAGTTCATATTTTATAAGCACATGTTCTAGGGCCTAACACTCTGGGTTGTGGGTGGGTGGTGCTTGTATTCAGAGCACAGATCCTGGGCTGGGCAGACACTCTAACAAGTGCCCCCTCAACACTTTGGAGTAAAGCTACTGGGAATTCAAATTCATAGTTTATCAGATTGGATATGCTTCTCACCTTCACGTTCCAGATCCTCCTGAAATGGATGATAGCAGCCTTGTGCAACCTTCTTTCCCAGATCCGGAGATTCATCTTCTGTCAGATGGAGTCTACTCACTTCATAATTTTATCACTCTTCACTATATTAGTTATGTAATCATTTCTGTAAACTTCCTCTGTCATATTCACTGCAAAAAGAAAAAATAAAACAAAACCCACACTGACTGCAACATTCAGTTTGGATAATCTCCCTCTGAAGTCTTCCCAGATTCCCACCCTTCACTTGTCGTAATTTGGTTTTGAGTATTAATTTTTCAACAAATTATGGTTTATTGGAAATTACTTATAATTAATTTTAATTACAATTATTGTGTATGTAAATCAGTTTTAGTTATTTTTTTGAACTTAAGTATTATCTCCCAAATCTATTTGTAAGCTCCTTGAGGGCACTCATTTATAAATCATATAAACAGGAGGATTTAGAAAATATTAAACACGTACTATGTGCCAGATATTTGACGTCGCATATATATCATTTTATTAAATGATTTTCAAATTCCGCTAAGTATACTAGTTCCCCTTTATAAATGAGGAAAATAAGCTCAGAAAAACTTCCTCAGTGTGTTCTGGTAGTTTATGGCCCTGCCAGGAACTGAAACCTTATCTTTACAACTCAAAGTCCAATGGTATCTATTAAACTGCGCAGTAATATTTTCACTTTAAGGAAATAAACTCTTTTCAAGAACTTTAATTAATTGTCCATAAGTTGAGTTAGCTAATGAACTATAAGTTGAGTCAGTGGTATTACAAAGTCACCTATTATTATTATTATTTTTCTATGCCCTGCATGGTAACCCTATCTTAGTCATTAATTGGGGCTTTATGTATAAGAAACTAATAAAAGAGACTATTATTTAACAACATTCTTTATTTCAGATTCTACTTGTTGAGGCTGCCAGGGCAATTAATCTAAATAAATGTCTCTACTTATAGTGCCCCTAGAATCAAGTTTGTCTTTGGGAGTTCTGTAGCTCCAGTGAAGATGGATTATGAGACTTTTCCCAAATCAGGCTCATATCCATTCCCTACAGAAAAAGCATCTGTGTGCTCTGGCTTTGGGGGTAGCTTACCTTGCCTAGTAAAAAAGACATTCTCTGAGAACTAGTCTTTCTTTATTCTCAAAAGCTGAAAACAAACAAACAACAACAAAACCAACAACATAAAAGAAAAACAAAACTCTTTGAAGATCCTTCTTTGCACCCTGTTTTGATAAATGGAGGATCACAATGGTATATTTGATGAAAACTATTAAACTAATAAGAAGCCTTAGTAATTATTATACCTCTAGTGCAAGCAAAAGGCTATAGCATATTAAAAAAGAAAGGAAAAAAAGAGAAAGGAAATATAAGAACACCTCTCTCTATCTCAAGAATTAAGTCTAAGTGGAATAGTGACAAACATTGTCTAACTAAAGAAACTTTATTTCTGCTTTAATGTTACATTTAACGTTGTATAGCTCACTGAGACCTATGGTGCGTCTTTCAACCTCAACGCAATGAGAAGCCTTAGACAGAGCCCTGACAAACCTGTCCTAATTTAGGCCATGCAAGAGACACAGGGCTCTATTAATATCCTCCCTTGGTACAAACTGTTTTGATGCATTTCAGTGAAAAAGTCAGTGGAGAAGTATGATTTAGTCATCTGCTAAAGGAGGGACAGGAAGGAGCGTGGCTGTGCATCACCTTAGGGAACTGGGCTTTAGGTGGTGTTTATGGATGAGGTTATTTTCATCACATAGTGACATCAGCTGTTCATCAGAATGTTGCACAGGTATACTTCATGAAAGGTGAGTCAGTCAAACTTAAGGTTGCACCGCACACAACAAAAATTACTCTCAAGAAAGGAATGGGCTGAGCACATGGACTTCAGTACTTACCTGTGCTCTCTCAAGTGAGCATCATCACATCTATTCCATGGTGAAGTTATGAGAATCAAACAGATATCATATCAAGGAAAAGCTGGAAAAAAAGAAAACTTGAAATTTGATTGAGTTTAAATCTGAACTGATGGATAAATCATCACATTGACCTGTTTACCAGTTAGTGATGAGATTAAGTGTTCTAGCAAACAAAATGGGGACTTAATTTATAAATGACGTTTGATTATTCCATAATATTTATATTTATATATATAAATATATAATATATTATAATTGTGTTTTTAACTATAAATATATAACATACATTAAGCACACTGGATTTGAGGCTAATGAAAATCATATTCACTGCATTTAATTGCCTGATGGATTCCTTGTTTCTCTGACTGATGAGAAAAAAGAGAGAGAGTGAGAGCACTAAAGAAGAGGTCAGAAAGAAGAAATGAAGAACAGGAGATAATATAAACGTGGGGTCAGCAAGCATTTACTTCTCCCAAAGATACTCGCTTTAAAGGGAAAATACAGATTAATTCCTGGTTTAGCCTTGGTTAGAAGGCAGACTTTCTCCAGCTTAATTAGACATCTAACATGCTAGTATTAAAAGACACCTTGCGTTCACTTCTACTATCTGTCTTCTATATTCCATGATGTTCTGTTAAGCTACTATACAGTTGGTGCTCTGAAGTGCTTCATCATGAATAATTTGTATCTTGTGAGGGATTGTGAATGTGACTAGCTGAGCAGATACCATTAAGAAAAAGAAAAACAAAGAGGAGGAGGGAGAAGGAGTGTAAAGGGGATAGACAACGAGAAGGAAAAGAAGAAATGAGGAAGGAGAAAGAGAGAGAGGGAAAAAAAGGAAGGGGAGAGGGAAGAACAATGAGGGGGTGGGGAAGGAAGGGAGAGAGAAAGAAATCAACTGAAACCCATCAGAAGGCAAAGTGGCAATATTCCAGGGCTGCAAATTTAGGAACGTTATTTCTGAAACAGAAGATCAGCCAATATGTTTCTCAAAATACTTTGTTTTTTGTTTTTTCCTAACCAAATCTTTTCTTTTCTTCCCCTTCCCTAAAGGTGAAGGGTTCCATAGTATCAGCTCAAAACTGCTTCTGAGACATAGACTGGCAAAAATCAGTACAGTTCAATCATTCATATTTCAAGTCACTGAATAGCACATGTTCTCTCTGTAGTAAAGTAGGTTATCGTCTTCAGATTGAGATGAAGCTGAAGGCTTGGGAGGAGATAAAAAAACACTAATGCACTGCAGCCTTTAAACAAATCAATGGACCACTCTACCTTGAAAGCCATCAAACAAACTATTGATACCCAGCAGGCCCAGCACTTAAGGCATCTCCAGGCAGCCACCAGGCCAGACATTTATGTCCATTCCCTGATACCTTTGGAGCATCATTAGCAACAGGGAAGCGTTAAAACAACAAGTGGGATGGAGTCACATCTGTCTAGGTAACTGTGAGAGCTAATCTGTTTGGAACAGTAGAGAGCTGCTTAGGTTTCACTTCTGCTGATGGCATTACCCTCGTGAGACTGACTGTAAACATCATTGCCAAAGGGATTGCTTCAGCTTTGTCTGTCTCCATGGGAAAACTTTTATTTTTCCCTAAAGATAACTAGCAGGCTCCAACTTTGCCTTCCAAATTCAGCTCATGCTTTTCCAAGCCATTTATTTGTCCTCTCATGAAAAATGGGATGCCTGCTAAAACAAACCTGACAAGACAGACCAAAAAGTGACAGACAAAATAGTATCTTAATGCCTTCTTATACACGTACTTAAATGTACTTTAAAAAAAAAAAAAAAGTTTGCTTCCCCCAAAAGATAAATGTTTTGGGTAAATAATCAACCAAGGTCTCTAGTTTCCTTTTTGCTTTCAAATAGTATTGTCAAGCTTGGTAAATTTTTTAGCAGCTGTCAGAGTAAATTTATTACCAGAGATGTCTACATTCTTCTACAATCCAGAAGGGAAAGTCCGGGTGATGGGTTTTAGTTCAGCTTTTCGAAGACCAAACGTCTAGCATGATTAGGATGCAAAAATAGAGTTGGCAGTATGGAATCTCCAACTGCCATCTATTGTGTGGTAATGAATAAAAGCAGATTGTCCTAAATTGCCCCACCTGGAACTTGCCTTCAGCCACACAACCAAGAACTGCTGTAGGAGATGAGCTAGCTTGTCTGGAATTACAGACACACGCATTAGAAGATCAAACACGCAGTGAATTTATTTTAGAAAAAAATAAGACAACAGTTAGGCACCTGCCATCGTGCGTAATTTAAAAACGGAACTAAAAGAGAGAGAGAGATAGTTCCTAAAGTTCAATGGAAAAAAAATAGATAAAACAGAGGCAAGAAAAAATATTTATTATTTACATGGTAAATATTAATATCTGCTTTGTATAGTCTGGGGAGGTCTCCCTCATTATTATTGAGATTGATGGCTTAGGGGTGTGGCAGATAATCAGAACACAGATGATAGAGTGTACAGTGCATGAAAGATTACACAGTAAAATGTTCATGTCCCAAATAGCTTGGAATGAAATGATTTTATGTATCTAAAAATTAAAAATAACATGGGACACACACAGACACACAAAGTCATTTATAGATAGCCATTAAGTGTCTCTGTGTAACTGCTACAAAGCTACATCACAAGCAGATAAAGTATCTATGAAAATATCCAGTATAAAAGGGTTAAAAAATGATACAGATTTATTGAAGGCCAAACGTTGGCAGCAAAACCCACAGTGCGTATGGAATCTCTCTGGGGATTTGTTTAATTTGTTGTGCCATTGTTTCCTCATCTTTAAAAGGGAGATAACAACAATACCAACCAGAATGAGTCACTGTAAGGATTAACTGAGTTGATATAAGTAAATCATTAGAACAGTGGCAGGCACTTAGCAAGCCAAAAGAAACCAAGCCCATTGCCGTCGAGTTGATTCTGACTCATAGCGACCCTATGGTAAGATCTCAGTAAATGATATGATCAAGAGTTGGCATGCTGTTACAGGAGTCATTACTGAACCTGAAGGAGTTCCAACAAACTATGGGTTTTAAACTACGATTCTTTTCCTGGATTTCAAATCTGAAAGATTGTGTAGCTCTGTCTATGACACTTGATGAAGAGAAAAGCATGAGGTTAGAGTCCATCAGTTGGCCTGTCAATCAGAGTTCAAACAGGAAAACAGAAACTACATTAGATATTTCAACAGATGATCTAATTAAAGGGATAATTGAATTGGTTAAACAACTGTTGGAGAACTAAGAAAGTAGAAAGGAAACACCATGATATCAGAAACAGTAACTGCAGGAGGCAGTTACAGTCTTCTCCATGCCCACTTCCACCTTGTCAGAGAAAAACAGCAGGAAGGGGCTAGGATTGTCAGAATTGAGATGGTTGGAGAAGAATCCATACAAAGCTTAGAGAGAGAAGTAGCCTTATGGAACTGGGATTTGGGCCTCTGAGAGAGGAGCACTATCCAGCTGGCGCTGGGACACCTTGGTGGGTACAAGACTGATTCTAGGCATGCCAAAAAATAAACCGGAACAATTTGCTGTTGGTTAGGTGAATAGGTGTTACCAAGGAGATGCTGGTAGAAACAGGAAGCAATCAGGCAGGAAAAAGCCCCTTTTTCCTCCTCCAGCCTTCCAGTCTCCCTCTATTGACCCTCTATTGGCAGAAACTAACAGGAAGCAGCGGCAAAGGAGAAATAAAGTTTGCCTCGTTCCAGCCCCAGTATCCAATCACCAAGCCAAGGAAGAAGGGTGAATATGGGGCTGAGAGACACTTAGATTCTAAATTTAACCACAGTATACACATAACAGGGTCATATAGGTAAGTCATAAACTCTCTGGTCTCAGTTTCTTCATCTGCTCTATGGAATTGATAATATTTCATCCATTTCATTTATATTAGCTTTGAGGGAATCAAAACGTATCTTCACACATGTAAAGATCATTTTTGAAACGAGTAGTGTTTACCAAATGCAAATTTTTAGTTATGATTTAACAAGTCCAAGATCATGAATAAACTAAAGAATAAACGATTTCCTTCCGTAAGTGCCCAACCTTTGAGTTAGACTTGTGCACCTATACACAATGTTTTTGGCTGGAACTGAGAATAGGAAAACCCAACTTAAAAGAGGGTATGGGGTTGTGGAAGAAGTGTTATGGAGATGAAGTGGGGAGTAAGGGCTGGAAGCGAGAAGGGATATGAAGGATGAGAGGGGTATTTGGAGAATGGAGGACTGTGGTTTTCTCCCTGCCTCAAAGAAGTTATAGAAACTGTAAAAAAAAACAAACAAAAAACAAAACTAAGACTGAGGCTGGCTTCAAAAAAAAAAACCCCACAACTGTTACCGTCAAGTTGATTCCAACTCACAGCGGCCATATAGGGCAGAGCAGAGCTGCCCCATAGAGTTTCCAAGGAGTGCCTGGTGGATGTGAACTGCCGACCTTTGGGTCAGCAGCCATAGCACTTAACCACTGTGCCACCTGGGTGTCCAAGGCTGGCTTAGAACCTGGTAAAATGAAGGGATTTTTGCAATGAATTATTCTTTTTTATTTTTATTTTTTTAATCGTACTTTAGACGAAGGTTTACGGAACCAATAGTTTCTCATTAAACAGTTAGTACACATATTATTTTATGACATTGGTTAACAATTCCACGACATGTCAACATTCTCCCTTCTCGATCTAGGGCTCCCTATTACCAGCTTTCCTGTCCCCTCTTGCCTTCTAGTCCTTGTCCTGGGCTGTTGTGCCCCATTAATCTCATTTTGTTTTATGGGCCTGTCTTAACTTTGGATGAAGGGTGAACCCAAAATGAAGGTTTTTTTGTGGAAGGTTTCTTTCATCAGGAAGAAGAAAAGATGCATCAGAAGAAGTCACTGCCTTGAAGGGAAACAATAAATTTACAACACTTCTGCTGCTATATCCATGCTCCCCATAGCGGCCAGGTCATTTCCACATCGCTTTGACCGTGTCACACTGCTACCTATATTGTCAATGAAACTTTGCATATATTAAACCCTCCATATCCTTTTCACTATCTTTCTTTTCAGGTTCATTCCTGTTACTGGCTAGCTTGCATTTTAGGCTTTATGATGCTCATGTGCTCCTACTTCCCCATGCATACCATATTGTTACTGGGACCATTGAATTCCTTCTGCTTGGAATGTCACCTCCTCTCTTTTGAAGCTGGTTGTCTAACTCGTCTGCACGTTGCAATCCTCTGTTTTTATTTTTGCTGGAGAAATTCTCTGAACTTACCTGGTGAGCTAGGCATTCCTCCTCTATGTTCTCATAATGTCATGTGCGTGTTTCAATAGTAACCTTTACAGCATGTTATTATAATTATTTATTTTTATGAACATCCTTTCTTCACTAGAAATAGACCATCAAGAGTAAGACCCATGTTTTGTTTACTTTTATATTCCCAGTGGAGTAGCACAATGCCTGACACACAGTGAGTACTGATCAATACTTGTTAAAAGAACAAATGGATGACAGCCTTTACTGTTCTGAGTCAAGTTTCTGGAATGGGTAGATGCCAGAAGATACTGAGTGTCCTGTTGAAATTTAAAACAAAATAAAAAATACTGCGTATCCCACAAGAGGCCAAAAAAGAGGGGAGAGGTAGAGCATAATGAGTTGGGAAGCACACTTCTGCCAGAAGTTTCTACTTGAGCGTCAGTAATTATTAAGGAAAGAAAGGTCTTGGGAGTTAATCCATGCATTTATGCACCGTTTAGGCTGTCGATGCTAATGGTTTTCTAATTAACTTCATTCTCTTTTTTCTTTCGGGACTACTTGGCTACAACTACTCAAACAACCTTGAGCATTACCAGTTTGCTTTAGCTCACTTACTTAGAGTGCAAGAGATGACATGCTCTATAGAGCTGTACATCTTGGAGCAAGCAATTCTCTAGTTGACCAGGGTAATTCTGACTGCTTTCCTAGGCTGCAGCTTCTCCCACAGCAAGCCAACAGAGAAGCAGATTACACTAGGTGGACTTTATCAATCTTTTCACAGAAACTACTTTTTCTGTTTATTTTATTTTGGTATACCAAAGAGAAGCTCCTATACTAAAGGTGACCATGAGAAAGGATAAAATGTAGGAAGTCAATTTTAGTAAGTACTTAACTGGGCACTTCTGCTCTGTCCTATAGGGTCACCATGAGTTGGAATCAACTTGGCAGCAATGGGTTTGGTTGGTTTTTGGTAACTGTGCCAGGCACTGTGATTGATACATTTACATATGTTTAAAAAAAACAAAGAAACATACATTGCCATTTCCATTCTGATTCATAGCGACCCTAAAGCACAGAGTAGAATCGCCCTATAGGGTTTTCAAGGCTGTAATCTTTATGTAAATGGACTGCCACATCTTTTTCCTGTGGAGCCACTGGTGGGTTTGAACCACTAACCTTTCAGTTAGTAGCCGAGCACTTAACCACTGTGGCACCAGGCCTCCTTTACACGCTACTGTATATAATCCTTGCAACAGCTCCATGATATAAATACTGTATCTCTATTGTAAAGATGGGGAACTGAGATTAATAAAATTGGAGAACAGAAAAAGTGGAAAGGAAACACTGTGGTAAGACAAATAGCAACTTCAGCAGACAGCTACAGCCTCTCCCACTCTCACCTCCACCATGTAGGGTGAGGAGAACTATGGGAACCCTATCCTGAAATCTAATCTGTGAAGCAAATCCATTTCTCTCTGCTCACAAAGGAATAAGCAGGCATTGGTAGAAAAGGCAGGAGACTCTGACTTCTGGAGGAACAACTGAATTGGCAAATTATTTTGAGAAATATCGCTGTTTGTAATTTTTATTCTGGCTAGCAAGAATAATCTCTTATTGGTTATACCAAAAATATATACTACTTTACACTCAAATATTAAATTTTTAATCTAAATAGATTGGTTTTATAACTGATATACAACTCTATTTGGGCATATGTGCGCGGTTGGGAGGGAAGCTGTTTGTCCCCTTGAACCATTACCCACTGGTCATATAGTTGTGAGTAATCTACCAAACCCAATCCTAAAATTGTAGCAAAGGAACCTATTTTGAGATGTATATCACACATACATTTACTGGGAAGTTCTTTCGTATGTTTATTGGGATAGTACTTTGTAAAGTATGAATCTTGGAGCCAGTTAAATCAAATGTTAATTCTCTCATCTCTGTTACTTAATATTGCAAGATCTAGAGGAAGTTGTCATCTCTAGACTTCAATTTCATCATCATTACAATATAGTGACTCATACTGCCAAACTTTAAATTGTGGATTTAGCAATTATTAGAGATGCAACCTTGGGCAAGTCACTCTTGTAAAGTCCTTCATCAGTAAAATCCCTCGTATGGTTGTTGTGAGAATTAGATAAGAAAAATTGCCTTAGGCACTTTGGAGACTGGTTGGCCATAAAAAGACTACGATGCTATCACTGAATCTGCTGGGAAGTTTGCCCTTACTGCATTGAGTTTAGCATCTCACAAATGCTGTTCTATTCTAGCTATTCAGTTCACAAATCACCTGACTGTAAACTATGCAGCATCATTTAAAGGCAGCACTGGGAATGGAGTTTTGCAGTCCAAAGTCTGACGATGCAGTGCTGTAGCTCTATGTTAGATTTATGTGTGCTTTCAAAATGCCTTCAGGTAGGCCAATGTTTATTAGCTGGTATAACAATAATAGGTTTAATTCACCATGAAAAACCTGATCCTAATTCCCTGCTTACACGACCCCTCAGTGACTCTCTAGTCCTTCTTTCAATCGTTAAGTTTTCCTCTTCCTAATTTTATTCTTTATTCCGTTTTGTTATTATCGCAGCACAGAAAAACATTTACAACTTTACTGAGGTATAATTTACTTAGAGCAAACTGTACATATTTAAAGTGTGCAACTTGATGAGTTTTGACAGCTGTATATCAGATGAAGCTACCACTGCAATCAGGATACCAAACATTTCCATCACCCGCAAATATTTCCTTTTGCTCCTTTGCTATCCATTGTCTCCCTACTTCCATCCCTAAGCAATAGCTAATCTCTCTGTCACTATAAATTAGTTTGTGTTTTTTAGAATTTTACATAAATGAAAATAAATAACACGTACTCTTTCATATCTGGCTTCTTTCATTCTGCATAATGATTTTAATATTCATCCATGTTGTTACGCCTATCTGTATGTAGTTAATTTGTTTTTAGTGTTGAGTAGTATGACTACAGAAGCCATGGTGGAGCAGTGGCTGAAGTGCTCAGCTGCTAACTGAAAGGTTGTCATCAGTTCAAACCCACCAGCTGCTCCATGGGAGAAAGATGTGGCAGTCTGCTTCCGTAAAGATTTACAGCCTTAAATACCCTGTGGGGCAGTTCTACTCTGTCCTATAGGGTAGCTATGAGTTGGAATCGACTTGACAGCAGTGGTTTGGTTTTTTGGTTTTAGTATGACTATCTTATTTTCTTGATCCACTTACCTGTTGATGCACGTTTCGGTTATTTGTACTTTCTGGGCTATCACAAGTGTGCTATGGCAGTTTTGTACAAGTTTTTGTTGAGACATACATTTTCATTTCTCTCGGATCATACGGTGGGTGTATATTTAACTTTCTAAGAAATTGCCAAATGGCTTTCCAAAATGGTTGTACCCATTTATATCCCTACCATCAGTGTCAGAGAATTTCAGTTGTTCCACATCCTTGCTAACACTTGATATTTTCTTTCTTTATAATTTTGCCTTATAATGGCTGTGCAGTAGTATTTTATTGTGGTTTTAATTTGCCTTTCCTTGATGGCTAATAATATTGAGCATCTTATATATACTGTGTAGCATATTTTATTTTCACAGCAATTGATAAGGAGAGTGAAATTAAGTCTCATGAGCCTGTAAGAATATATCAACCTCCTTGTGATTGCTCACAATTAATTTGTAACTCAGCATGAACAATAAAATTCTAATTTATCATATATGAAAATACTGTTATTTGGATTTTGTTCAAATGAGAATCATTGTGATGCAAAGGGATAGTGAGCTCATAAGAAAAAATACATCAAATAGTGTTGAATTATGGTATATGAGAAATGATCTTTCAGTATATTTGCAGACAGTTGAAAGCTGAAACCTGTATATTATTTTAAAAAATTACATAATAGCTACCCTACCATGCAATAACTTTTCATCATCTACTTGTGTATATTCTAATTCTACAAATCCTAAATTTGAAGCTTATCCTCAAAAGGAAGGCAGAAAAACATGTTTTAGTATTTTGTAGATAGTGCATAATACAGACCTTCTATTCAGAGTTTTCCTGGGGTTTGTAAGAAGGGGGTTAAGGGACAGAGATTTGGGAACTTTGAAAATTTTCAGGGGATAAATGCTTTGCTACTCAAGGTGTGATTCCTGGCCCAGCAGCATGGACATCACATGGGACCTATTAGAAGTACAGATCTCAGCACTCTCACACTACCCCAACGTGCTGGATCAGAATTTTCAGTTTAGAAAGATCCTCATAGGGATTCTTAGACACCTCACAGATTGAGAAGCACTTCAGTCAGAAAGTTAGAAAGTGCTCTCTTTCATCCATTGCTTCCCAAGCTTCAGTGATTAGGAAAACACAAACAATCAAGACCTCAGTCCTCCATCCTATTGTGGCAGGTGATTTGCCTTCTTTTCTACGGATTTGAGAAAGGCCAAACACAGACGTTGCTGTGAATACCACATTTTCAATTTCCGCTTCACCCTGGAGCAGCTGGCTTCCCTCCCTCAGCCTAACTTTGAAACCCTGCGTTCATACTTTGATGAATTAGCTATGTCACTTACAGCTTCACCCTCAGAGCCCTCCCCAGACACCACTTCAAATGCCTGTTAATTTTATTTCAATCTGGAATCCTAAGTTTTAACTTACACCCACTACTGCTCTCCCAGGTCACCTTCCCGCCTAATCTCTACCCATTGGTGTGATGTAGCCTGCTGCTATTAAGATTTTATTAACTTCCCTTGTTTTGGTCTCTGGTCTCATTACTTCACAATCCTTTATGTTAAATTGCTAAAGCAAGGACTTTATGTCTATCTCATTCTGCATTGCATTGCGTTGCCTCCCTATATATTGCTATTTGCTCTCCACCCTCGAGACTTCTCACCTCTGTTTTGCCCTCTCAGCAATTCTTGCTACTTTGCAGCATGTTCTTTCTTCCAGGTCATTAACATATAAAGTGGAAACAAATTGGCCTTAATATTGGCCCTTGTGGTGCTCTATTTCCCAGTCTTCTAACTCCCAAATGATTTCCACACTCAAATGCTCTTTTCATAATAATCCAGTTCTCCCTCCATTTAAGTATGGTATAACAGGGGGCTGAGCTCTGTTTTTTTTAACTATAAAAACATGATTTAGCCAGTCTTTTTCAGTTTAATGAAGTGAGGACCATAAAAGATTGTACTCAGCCATTGTACTCAGGAGCAGAATGCCTTGCTGAGGCTTAGAGCTGACAACAGCTGGAGAGAGGGCCGAGGTTGAATAAACAGCCTTGGCTCCGCTACTAGTTCACAAGGCAGAAGAGAGCATTCTGAAATGAGCGGGACAAATCACTACTGAGGAGTCCAGAAAGATACACTGGGTCCCCTTTGCCAGAAGATAATTCTCACGCTGTTCTTTCCAAACCAACTCCAGCGTTCAAATTAGCAGATCACAAAGCTCCACTGGCTGCCTTTTGCCCTATCTGTACTCACAGCAAGTGGGGCGTGTACAAAGTGTCAGAGACAAATAACACATATGACTCTGCAGCAAGGGAAAGGATATGGAGTTGCGAGAAACCTTCTAAAATGCAAGAAGACAAGAGTTAGAATTCAGGGGCTGTTCTGAGATCAGATACTGAAGTCAGAGGACTAGGTTTGAAATTTGATTTCAAAACTTCTTGACGATTGTTTATTCTGCCAATGAACTCTAACATTACAGTGAAATATTTCAATCATGCCTCATTTTCTTTGCTTTGGTATTTATTCCTTCAGGCACATATAAAGGCATAATCCATCATGAATTATAACCTATGTTCTCATACAATATGAACATTTTGTAGAATCATATATTCTCTTATGAACTGGGATATGTGGAGAAAAAAATCAAGCATGGAGAATTTAGAAACATTTTTTTTTTTTTTTTAAATCTCAGAACAATCCTAAACAGAAGTAGGAAAAAGAAGAGGAAGAAAAGAAGAACACCTGGCCCTTGGAGTAGAATCACTATAGTTAACTTATGCTACAGGTGTAGCTTGCTGCACTGGATAATATGTGATTAGGCAAAACTCATAGCATACATTCAATTTAAATAGCAACACATATTTAATTCTATGAAGAAAAATTTAATAAGGACTGATTTTCTGGATAAGAAATTCTGATTTTCAACCCAAGGTAATTAAAAAAAATAGAGGACTATGATTCCAGAAGAGAGATAGAATAGCTTGTTAGAATGAGCACAGACAGGTACCTATGGTTTTTAATTTCAACTCAGGCATTAGAAAGTTCTCTGACCTTGGGTAAGTTACTTAGCTTTCCTGAGCCTCGATTTCCTCCTCTTAAAAAATGGGGGGAGGGAATTGTAAGCATATTTAAATATGTGTGTCATTTGCAGGTTAAAAATAAATATATGTGAAAAACATTTAGTTCAGTGCTGGGCACTAATAGTAATGAGAAATGGCAGTAGTCTTTGTTTTCACTGTTACTATCGTTGTTATTTCTATCATATAAAATAATGGAATCATAGAAGTTTAGAGGTGAAAGGAATCTTAGAAATCATATAATCCAAACCCCTCAGTTTATAGAGGTGGATATTGGGGATCCATAGGAGAAAGTGAATGATTTTTAAGAACAAAACTGCAATTACTGTTACATGGTTTCAGTTCATAATACTTTTCCATCTTAATATGTGAAAGTCATATTGTCATGGCTCCATGACTCTTGGCATGGGAGAGGTGGGAGAGACGTGTCCATGGCACACAGACTCTAGAGTCAGCCAGTCTGGGCTCCAATCCTGGCTCCACCTCTTACTAGCTGTAGTTCTGAGAGCAAGTTATTTGACTTCTTTGTGTTTCTTGTGTCACATATCTAAAATGGAGATTAATAGAAATTAACTCAAAAAGTTGTTATGAGAACTGAATAAATTCTTCCATATAAAACATTTGAAGCTATATTTATCATGTAATAAACATTCAAAAGGGTCAACTGTCGTTTCTCTTAGATTCCATTATTTAGCAGAAAATAGTGTTCATTTTTCTTGATTTCTCTGTAAAATGTATTGACTCTCACTGCTCTGTAGGATACTATGTTTGATAAGAAAATGCGCCCAAAAGAACAGAAAAGAGCCCATCTTTTTCTAACAAAGATTTTGTAATAGAGTTGGAGAGGCAACTGGAAAGAAAAAAACAATTAAGATCATTATACAACCCTGTGCATTTGTTTCCAGGATTGATATTTTGCAAATCAGTATAATTCCATTTCAGGTAAGGCAAATATTCAGCAAACAGAATAGGAGATAAAACTTTCTATTTTTAGAGAAAAGGCGAGTTTTCAGAAAGGATTTGAAAGTTGTACTAGGCATAGATAGGCAGAGGCCATTTCAGACGAACATAGGACCAGGACAGAAACATGTTAAGGCAGCAGTTGTGACATTTCCGATATATGCCAACAGAGAGCTCTATGATTTTCTACTTGTCAGTAACTACTCCACTGCAGCCAAGGCAAATTAATTAGGAAATAATTGGCCATATGCCAACACCATACCAGGTGTGCAACTACACACAGGGTTCGATATATTCACTTTCTTCCTCTTGAGAAGAGTAATTTAGAATTCCGGAATAGATGCTCGATGGCATGAAACTTGCTTTAAACTTGTTAAATTGCCTAAGTCAAATTAAAGGATGTGTCTTCAGGTATCTAATTAGTCAGATTCATTAGCACTAGTCTTTTAGAAAAACTAGATAAAAGCCCATATTCACACCAGCACCAACCAAAATACAACCTTAGTATTTGGGAGATAAATGAGAGGAATTATTGCAAAAGGTTCTGCAAATTAAAACTCATAGATATTTTACTGGAGTCCCTGGGTGGTACAAGCAGTTAAAGCATTCAGCTGTTGCTAACAGAAAGGTTGGAGGTTCAGGTTTACACAAAGGCACTTTGGAAGAAGCTCTGGTGAGCTACTTCTGAAAAATCAGCCTTTGAAAACCCTATGAAGCGCAGTTCTACTCTGACACACATAGGCTCACCATGAGCCTCAATCAGCTCTATGACAACTTTTTTTGTTCTGTTTTGTTTTGTTTTAGATATTCTACCATTCAAACACACATGCAATTGGATTGAAATTTTCCAGTAATTGAATTTCTGTGTGTGTGTGTGCACGCATGAGAGAGAGAGAGACAGAGACACAGACAGAGAGAAAGAGAGTTTTACAGTTACCTCTGCAGGAATACCTACACAAAACAAGAAAACGTTCTATGAGTTACAACTTGTCATTTTGCCCAAGGGTTACTTAAAGATATTTACTTTGTAACCTAATTTGTTCATTACGTCAACATCATTTTGAAGTATATTCCCTCCTTCCTCCACAACTACACTCCATTTAAATCACATTCACATCAACATTTTACACACTGTAAAATATTCGAGCAGAGACTCAGCCTGAGAAAGCCATGCCTCACAGTAAATTAGGAATAAATTAACCACTGTAGCTCATGCACATCATGAGAGCATTAAATGAGGAAGCAAATTTATGGTAAAAAGGGAGCAACTGTATGTGCCTTAATGCTAAGTACATTCAATAGCGTGAGGTTTGATTTTATTGGCCAGGAGATAATGCATATATTAGAGGAGAATTTTCAATCAGAATTGTAATATCATGCATTCTACAGAAGTCACTTCATAAAGTCAAGCATTTATATCTTGAGACTAGAAGGCTTGGCATTTAGAGCTGTACAATCAAACAGAGGGCTGGAGTTCCGTATGTTTTCTTTAAATTTCTCTCTATAGTTTTTTTTTAAAGCAAAACAAGTATGCATGAAACATGTATTGATAAAGGTACATGATACTTTCATAAAGCTTACTAGCAAGCAATTTGAGTGTAGTATTCCACCACTCTGTGTTTTAGAAGCTTCATAAACCTTAGTTACTTCTGTAACAATCTGAACAAATCACTAGAGTAAAACATATTGATAAACTAAAATTATTTACTTATGTGTCTATAGCCTCATAAGACAATAGTTTAGTAACACAAATGTATTATTTTTTCTAATTATAAAAGTAACATGTTTTCCTTATAAAATTTTTAGAGTAAAGAAATAGATAAAGTAAAACTCTGTATTCCTTCTCTGTTTTACGGTGGGAATTCCAGCCAGTATAAAATTCTGGTTTTGAGTTTATGGTTTCCAAGTTTACAAATTTTGAAGACATAATACCAGTCACCTTCATCAAAAACAGTAGTGGTTAGGTGTCACAATTACCAATGACATTTGGAGAAGCAAGAACCATCCCTTTCCACCCCTTCCCTTGCTGGGGAAAGGAAGGTACCTAAACCAGAGATGTTACTTGGTGGTAAATCTTTATTTTTAAAACAAGTAAATATCTTGTTAATTTCTAATTTCTTGATACTTTGAGCACCTGGTCTGTCCACTTGGAAAATGTAGGACTTTATATTACATGACCATGACTTAACACTTTGGGCAAATTAAAAGTGCTATTACGGTAGGGTCAATAAACTTGTCCTATAGATCAACACTTGTCTCAATGCTTTCTATACCCAGTCACAAGAAGCCATTGAAGTCTGACTGGGCTAGGGATGAAACACACCATATACACCCCAGAGTGGAGAGTCAGGAATAAATGACATGATGAAGCTAAATCACTTAATATAGCTTCTAGAAAATAGACCCAATAAATAATGGCTTCTATTCCCTTCTCCCATGTTCTTCCTTACACACTTGAAGATCTATTTGTAATAGTCCATAACACGTAATACTTTATTCTGCTCCTTTGAAGAAGAGGTTAAAGAGCTTATAAGGTAGTAATGATACCTGCTGAGTTTCAACCTAGTTGCCTGTAGCAATAGTTCTCAGCCATGTGTTACACTGAGTGCACATTAGTATCCTTCGGTCAAAAAGAGGGATGGAATAGTGAAAGCCTCCCTTTACCCTTTGCTATTTTGCCAAGACTGAGTAAGAATCAAGGAAAATACACTTATTAGATCATAAACTATCATGCTATAGAATTGGGATGTCAACAAGATGAAGGTGCAATAAAATCGCCAGCTATTGTGGAATATTATTCTTTTTGGATTCCCCCCATTCCCGCCCCTTGATCACTATTCTCTTATCTTTTCCTGTTTGTGGTGATAAAAGATGAGTCTGAGATTCCTTCCCACACAGAAAAGGACCCTGCCTTGGGAAGGCCTAGACTGGGAAGTTTTGATATAAGCATTAGGGATATCCTTTTTCTTCCTAGGATTCATCTTTCCTAGAATTGTCTTCTCACCCCTGGAGTAAGAAATTCTAGGGAGAAAAGATAGAGTGTTAACTGAAGGAAAAGAGACTGAGGAAACTGCTAATTCCACTTAAAAAATATTATTTACTGTAGAATTTAGGCTGTCCTTTAAAATAGACCAAAAAGTGAATGTGAAAGCAATCAAAATACCAATAGTTTACTTTATGGAATGTACAAGCTGTTTCCAAATTATATTTGGAGAAGTAAATGCCCAAGAATAACTAACAGTTATTATCTTGAAAAGAAAAATTAACAGTTGATAACAACAAATCAGAAAACAGTTAAATAAATTATAGTACACTGAGTACAGAGATATAGCTATAAAACAGAATATATATATTTGAATATGTGGCTAATGTGTTAAATTTATAAAAATATACAAAAAAGAAAGGTTGTAATGAATACGTAACAAGCTCTTAGCCTTGGTTACCTTTGAGACACTGGGGTTGGGGGGTGGGTAAAGTGAAAATAGTTTTAGTTTCTATTATATGTGTTTCAGTATTAGAAAGAACAATTAGAATTTATCGGTTAGTTATGCTATTTAAAAAATGAATGAAAAATGATGAAAGAAGGACTACACATTTAATAAATATAAATGTGAGTTAATGAAGCCATCCCTGTTGCCATCGAGTTGATTTCGACTCATAGAGACCTCATAAGACAGAATATAACTGCCCCATAGGGCTACCAAGGAGCACCTGGTGGATTCGAACAGCCAATCTTTTGGTTAGCAGCTGAACTCTTAACCACTATGCCACCAGGGTTTCCAAATGAAGCCATAAAAAGCCCTAAATGAGATGCAAAAAATATTAAAAAACCAACCAACCAACCAAATTTGGCTTTTTTAATTTATAAAAGTTATGCTAAAAACAAAACGAAACAAAAACCAAGGAGTTGGGTTAATTTGAACAGATGGGATGCACCAGCTCCGTGCCACTTGAATTAGCCCCGCCCACACTGGCTGGCTGCTTAAGTGCCATTTCTTTGTTGCAGGTGTTGCTTTTTTTTTTTTGGCTTCTTTTGGTTTCTTCCCTGCCTCTCACCTCCTCCACCTCCTTTCTCTTGAATACCTGGCTTCATGTGCCATCCTTGCTTCTTCTTGACAGGTTGTGAAGCACTGCTCAGCTGGGGAACTGCTCCCCTGTCCGTGCAGCCACGTTGATGGGATCCCGGGGTCTTTTTTTTTTTTTGTTATTTTGTGTTTTGTTTGTTTTCTTTTTCTTTTCAAGGCTTGGGTGCTCCTTCTATTTGGGCGGTATTGCACGGCTTGTGAGCCACTTCCCCAGTCTGTGCAGCCATGCCAGTGGGATCCCTGGGAACATTTCTTCTTTTTTTTCTTCTTTACTTTTTGTCTTTTTTCATTTCTCAGTTTCTCATCTCGCTATACTTACCTTATTTTCCTGTTTCCTGAATACCTGGTGCTGTGTGCCATCTCTATCCCTTCTAGCTAGGCACTACTGCGCAGTTTGGGAGCCACTTCCCTGGTCTGCAGAGTCACAGTGGTGGGATCCCTGGGGGATTTTTCTTTCTTTCTTTCCTTTTTTTTTTTTCTTTTTTCCTTTTTTGTCTTTCTTCATTTCTCAGTTTCTCTCCTCTCTCTGCTTACCTTATTCTCCTGTATCCTGAATACCTAACACTGTGTGCCATCCCTGCCCCTTCTAGCTGAGCTGTACTGCATGGCTTGAGTGCTACTTCCCTGGTCTGTGCAGCTGCACTGGTGGAATACCCAGGGGCTTTTCTTTCTCATTTTCTTTCCTTTTCATTTATTGTTTTTCTTTGTCTTTTTCTTTTTTCCTTTTTGTCTTTCTGCATTTCACAGTTTTTCATCTTTCTCTACATACCTTCTTTTCTAGTTTCCTGAAAACCTGGTGTTATGTGCCATCTTTGTGCTTTCTAGCCTGGCTCTACTGCGAAGCTTGGGAGCCACTTCCTTGGTCTGTGCAGCTGTGCCAGTGAGAACCCTTGGGGCCTTTCTTTTTTTTCCTATTTCTTTTTATAACATTTTTATTTATTTTTTTCTTTTCTCATTTCCTTTTTTGGTTTTTGTTTTTATTCACTTCTCAGTTTCTCATTTCTCTCTGCTTTCCTTCCCTTTCTGTCTCCTGAATACCTGGTGCCGTGTGCCATCTCCGCCCCTTCCAGATGAGCTGTGCCCTGAGGTCTGGAGCCACTTCCCTGGCCATTGCTGGGATCCCTGGGGGCAGTTTTTAAAAAAAATTTATTTTATTTTTTTCTTTTTTACGTTTTTCTATATTTCTCACTTTCTCAACTCTCCACACCAATGGCAAGCTCCCTCAGCACTTTTGTTTGTTTTGGCTCCTATTTGTCTCTCCTCTCTCTTTTCTTTCCAATACTTGTCTTAGCCCCACAGATCACAACCTCCTCCCTCCCTTCTGCCTACCTGCATCATGTGCTCAACATCACACTCCTGAGTACCACAGGCATGGCCTTCCAGAACCTGCCCTGCACTGACCTCCAGTCTCCCTGTCAATGCCAGTACATGCCACAAACAATGCATTGCAACCCCGCCCCCCCTCAGCTGGACCTGCCCTGCTGCACCATAGCTGAGTGACTGGCTCTGCCCATTGGACAAAGAGGTGAAAAGTATCGTGTCCACAGATGAGCAAACAACAAAGAATGCACAGCCCACCTGCTCAGACATAACTGAATAAAACAAAGAAGCATGAAGAAATAAACAGATCTACAATCAATAAATGAAGAAAATAACTACTGAATACCCCAAAGACAGTAGACAATATCAAAGCATTAAAAAAAAAGGACAGGATGGTTCCAGCACGGGTCCAAAATAAAACACCAAATGATTTTCCAGTAGAAGAAAACTCACTAAAACTACCTGATAGGGAATTCAAATCTCTAATACTCAGCGCGATCCAACAGTTGAAGTAAAAAGCAGACAAAAATGAGGAAAAAATAGACAAATTCATGGAAAAGGCAGACAAATACATGGAAAATACAGGAAACAAAATGAAAGAATTCAGGAAAATAATACAGGAACAAAATGCCTAAATAAATTCCCAACTAGAAATCATACAAAAACAACAATTAGAAACCCAAAAGATAAACAACTAGATATCAGAAATGAACAGTGTCATAGAAGGTCTGAGGAGCAGGTTTTAAACAATAGAAAACAAGATCAGCAAAACTGAAGACAAACACTTGGATACAACTTTGTGTGATGAAAAAATCAGAAAAAAGGATGAAGAAAAATGAAGAAACCCTGAGAATTGTGTGGAATGTAATCAAAAGCAAAAATTTACAAGTGATCGGAGTCCCAGAACAGGGAGAAAATGGAAAACACAGAGAGGATCACTGAAGAATTGCTGACAGAGAACTTCCATAATATCATGAAAGATGAAAAGCTGACCATCCAAGAAGCTTAATGAACCCCATATAGGATAGAACCCAAAAGAATATCATCAAGGCATATCTTAATCACAATTGCTAAAACCAAGGACAAAGAAAGAATCCTGAGAGCAGCTCGAGAAAAATCAAAAGTCACATACAATGGGGAAACAATAAGACTGAGCTCTCACTACTGTCATAAACTATGCAGGCAAGAAGGCAATGGGATGACATATATAAAACCTTGAAAGAAAATAATTACTAACCAAGAATAATATATTCTACAAAACTCTTGTTCAAATATGATGGTGAAATTAGGACATTTCTGGATAAATAGAAGTTAAGGGAATATGTAAAAACGAAATCAACCTTAAAGAATTATTAAAGGGAGTCCTTCAGTTTGAGAACAAACATCAGATCTCAGCATGAAGCCAGGATGTAAGATCACACCAGCCAGATACTAACACAGGAAATGAACTCTCAAGGACTATTCAAAACCAAAGATGTACAACAGGGAACTGGAGAGGTTAATCTGTAAATGACAACAACATCAGAACAATAGAAGAGGGAATAAACGGTATAAGTATAGAACTTTCTAATGGAGAGGAAGGCAAGGTGACACCAAATAATAATAGACTGGTTTAAACCTAGGAAGATAAGGGTAAATTTCAAGGTAACCACAAGAAAGTTAACAAACCTACTCATCAAAATAAAGAAGAAAAACATAAAGTCTCAGTAAAAACAAAATCTACAAAAACAAATGAAAAAAAAAAAATCCACAAACGAAAGGAATTCAGCACAGGATAGTAAGAGGAACAAAGAAAATGTCTGCACCACAAAAACAAGCACTACAAAATGACAGCAATAAACTCACACCTATCAATAATTACACTGAACGTAAATGGCCTAGATGCACCCATAAAGAGACAGAGAGTGACAGAACAGATAAAAAAAATAGCATCCATCAATATGCTGTCTACAAGAGACACACCTTTGAAACAAAGACACAAATTTATTAAAAATCAAAGGTTGGAAAAAAATATATCAAGCAAACAGCTACCAAAAAAGAGCAGGAAGGGCAATATTAATTTTAGATAAAATAGACTTTAAAAGAAAATCCACCATAAAAGACAAAGAAGGGCACTATATTATGATTAAAGGGACAATCCATTATGATGACATAACCATAATAAATATCTACACACCCAATGACAGGGCTCCAAAATATATAAAACTACCTCTAACAGCACTGAAAAGAGAAATTGACAGTTCCACAATAATAGCAGGAGACTTCAACACACCACTCTCAATAAAGGATAGAACATTTAGAAAGAAATTCAACAAAGATACAGAAGGTATAAAGGACACAATCAGCCAATGCACATGGAATGTTCTCTAGAATAGATCACATCTTAAGCCACAGAGCAACCCTCAACAAAATCCAAACCACTGAGATAATACAAAGTATCTTCTCTGACCACAACACTATCAATGTAGAAATTAACAACAGAAAGAGCAAGGAAAAAACATCAATTACATGGAAACTGAATAACGCCCTGCTTAAAAACCACTGGGTAATAGAAGAAATCAGAGATGGAATCAAAAAATTCCTAGAACCAAAGGAGAATGAAAACACATCGTATCAAAACCTTTGGGACACAGCAAAGGCAGTGCTCTGAGGTCAATTTATAGCAATAGATGCACACATCAAAAAAGAAGAAAGGGACAAAATGAAAACATTAACTACACAACTCGAGCAAACAGAAAGAAAACAGCAAAAGAAGCCCACAGCTACCAGAAGAAAGGAAATAATGAAGATCGGATCAGAAATAAACAAGATAAGAATAGAAAACCAATTGAAAGAATCAACAAAACCAAAAGTTGGTTCTTTGAAAGGATCAACAAAATTGACAAACCACTGGCCAAACTGAGTAGAAAAAAAAAAAAAAAAAACCAGGAAAGGACAAAAATAACCCAAGTAATAAAAAAATGGGGGACATTACAACAGACCCAACTGAAATAAAAAGGATCATAACAGAGTATTATGAAAAACTATAATTCAACAAACTTGAAAACCTAGAGGAAACAGACGAATTTCTACCATTTCTACCTACCTGTCTTAGTAATCTAGTGCTGCTACAACAGAAATACCACAAGTGGATGGTTTTAATGAAGAGAAGTTTATTTCCTCATCGTCAAAGTAGGCTAAAAGTCCAAATTCAAGGTGTCAGCTCCAGAGGAAGGCTTTCTCTCTCTTGGCCTTCTCATCAGTGTTCCCCCAGACTAGGAGCTTCTCCGTGCAGGGACCCTGGTCCAAAGGACGCGCTCTGCTCCTGGCACTGCTTTCTTGATGGTATGAGGTCCCCCTGTCTCTCTGCTCACTTCTCTCTTTCATATCTCAAGAGATTGCCTCAGGACACAATCTAGTCTTGTAGATCAGGTCCTGCCTTACTAACACAACTGCCACCCATCCTCCCTCATTAACGTCATAGAGGCGGGTTTACAAAGTACAGGAAAATCACATAGTACCAGTAATCATGGCCTAGCCAAATTGATATACACATTTTTGGGGGGACATAATTCAAACCATGACACTACCCAAACTAACACAAAATGATGTTGAAAATCTGAACAGACCCATAACAAGAGAAGAGATTGAAAAGGTAATAACAATACTCCCTACAAAAAAAAGGCCTGGCCCAGATGACTTCACTGGAGAATTCTACCAAACATTCAGAGAAGAGCTTACTCCAGTACTACTCAAACTACTTCAGAACATAGAAAAGGAAGCAATACTTGCAAATTCATTCGATAAAGCCAGCATAAACCTGATACCAAAACCAGGGAAAGACACTACAAAAAAAGAAAATTTTGGACCAATATCTCTCATGAATACAGATGCAAAAATTCTCAACAAAATTCTAGCCAAAATAATTCAGCATCATATCAAAAAAATAATACACCACAACCAAGTAGGAGTCATACCAGGTACGCAAGTATGGCACAACATTAGAAAATCAATCAATGTAATCCACCACATAAATGAAAGGAAAGAAAAGAATCACATAATCATCTCAACTGATATAGAAAAGGCATTCCAACACCCATTCCTGATAAAAACTCTCAATAAAATAGTTATAGAAGGAAAATTTCTCAACATAATAAACGGCATCTATACAAAACCAACAGACAACACCATTCTCAATGGAGAGAGGCTGAAAACAGTCTCCTCGAGAACAGGAACAAGATAAGGATGCCTTTTATCACCACTCCTATTTGACATTGTGCTAGAAGTCCTAGCTAGAGCAATAAGGCAAGAAAAAGAAATAAAGGGCATCCAAATTGGTAATGAAGAAGTAAAACTGTCCCTATTTGCAGATGATATGATTCTATAAATAGAAAACCCAAAAGACTCCATGAGAAAACTACTGGAACTAACAGAAAGATTCAGAAGAGTAGCAGGATACAAGATAAACACTCAAAAATCAATTGGATTCCTATATGCCAATAAAGAGAACGATGAAAAGAAAATCAGGAAAACAATACCATTTGTAATATCCTCTAAAAAAATAAAATACTGAGGACTAAATCTAACCAGGGATGTAAAAGACCTATACAACGAAAACTACAAAACACTACTTCAAGAAACCCAAAGAGATCTACATAAATGGAAAAACACACCATGATCATGGATAAGTAGACTTAACGTTAGGAAAATGACAATTCTAGCCAAAGCAATTTATAAATACAATGCAATCCCGATCCAAATACCAACAACATTCTTCAAAGAGATGGAAAAAACTAATCATGCACTTTCTTTGGAAAGGGAAGAAGCCCCGAATAAGTAAAGCACTATTGAAGAAGAAGAATAAAGTAGGAGGACTTGCACTACCTGACCTCAGAACCTACCATACAGCTACGGTAGTCAAAACAGTCTGGTACTGGTACCATGACAGATATATTGACCAATGGAACAGAATCAAGAACCCAGATGTAAATCCATCCACCTACGGTCACTTGATCATCAACAAGTTCCCAAAGTCCATCAAATGGGGAAAAAACAATCCTTTTTAACAAATTGTGCTGGCAAAATTGGATGTCCACACACAAAAAAGAAGAAAAAGGACTCATACCCCACACCATACAAAAAAACTAATTCAAAATGGATCAAAGACATAAATATAAGACCAAAAACTACAAAGATCATAGAAGAAAAAATTGGATCAATGCTAGAGATCCTAATACACAGCATTAACAGGATACCAACCATAACTAACAACAAACTCCTGAAGATGAGCTAGATAACTGGGATCTTCTAAAAATTAAACACTTATGCTCATTAAAAGACTTCACCCAAACAGTAAAAAAGAACCTACAGAGTGGGAAAAAATTTTTGGCTATCACAAATCCGACAAAGTTCTAATCTCTAAAATCTACGGGAAAATCCAACACCTCTACAACAAAAAGACAAATAATCCAATTAAAAGATGGGCAAAGGAAATAAACAGACACTCCACCAAAGAAGACATTCAAGCAGCTAACAGACACATGAGGAAATGCTTGTGATCACTAACCATTAGAGAAATGTAAATAAAAACCACAATGAGATACCATCTCACCCCGCATTACTGGCACAGATCAAAAAAAAAAAGAAAATAACAAATGGTGGAGAGGCTGAGGGCAGACTGGAATTCTTATGTACTGCTGGTGGGAATGTAAAATGATACAACCATTTTGGAAAACAATATGGCGCTTCCTTAGAAAGCTAGAAATAGAAATACCATACGATCCAGCAATCCTACTCCTAGGAATATAGCCTAGAGAAATGAGTTGTCACACGAATAGACATATGCACACCAATATTCATTGCAGCATTGTTTGCAATAGCAAAAAGATGGAAACAACCTAAATGCCCATCAACAGATGAATGGATAAACAAACCATGGTACATACTCACAATGGAGTACTATGCAACAATAAAGAACAGTGATGAATCTGCGAAGCATCTCACAACATGGACGAAACTGGAAGGCATTATGCTGAGTGAAATGAGTCAATCACAAAAAGACCAATATTCTATGAGACCACTACTATAAAAGCTCATGAAAAAGTTTACACATAAAAAGAAACAATCTTTGCAAGTTACGAGGGGAGGGGGTGGTGATGGAAAAACACGAAATAGACAATGGATAAGTGTTAACTTTGGTGAAGGGTAAGACAGTACACAATACTGGGGAAGCCAGGACAACTTGTCCAAGGCAAGTTCATGGAAGCTCCATAGATGCATCCAAACTCCCTAAGGGACCGAATTGCATTGCTGGGCTGAGGGCTGTGGGTCCATGGTCCTGGGGAACATCTAGTTCAATTTAAATAGCATAGTTTATAAAAAAAAAAATGTTCTTACATTTTACTTTGGTGAGTAGCGTCTGGGGTCTTAAAAGCTTGTGAGTGTCCGTTTAAGATACTCCACTGGTCTCACCCCTTCAGGAGCAAGGGAGAATGAAGAAAACTAAAGATACAAGGGAAAGATTAGTCCAAAGGACTAATGGGCCACAACTACCACAGTCTCCACCAGACTAAGTCCAGTACAACCAGATGGTGTCCGGCTACCACCACTGATTGCTCTGAACAGGGATCACAATAGAGGGTCCTGGACAGAGCTGGATAAAAATGTAGAACAAAATTCTAACTCACAAAAGAAGTTCAGACTTACTGGCCTAACAGAGACTGGAGAAACCCTGAGAGTATGGCCCCCAGATACCCTTTTAGCTCAGTAATGAAGTCACTCCTGAGGTTCACCCTTCATCCAAAGATTAGACAGGCCCATAAAACAAAACGAGACTAAAGGGGAACACCAGTCCAGGGGCAAGGACTAGAAGGCAGGAGCGGACAGGAAAGCTGGTATTATGGAACCCAAGGTCAAGAAGGGAGAGAGTTGATATGTCGTAGGGTTGTTAACCAATGTTATAAAATAATATGTGTACTAACTGTTTAATGAGAAGCTAGTTTGTTCTGTAAACCTTCATCTAAAGCACAATAAAAAAAAAAAGAAATGAAATGGGAATAATTTAACATTAGAAAAGAAAGAGCTCAAACATGTGAAAGATGGGTGGAAAGGCAGAGCCAGTAAGTATGGAAAATTAACTTGAAATTAATGTGAAGTAGAATTTTAAAATATGTTGTTTTACATCTGCCTTGTTCATTATTTAAGTTGTGATGAGTAGAAACCAACATTGGTTCACTAAGCTGAAGATAACAACCTTGTAAAAATTTTATACAGTTGCCCTAAAAAGTTTGACATAGCTCATTTCATTATGAGGGATAAAGTCTTACAGTGATAAAAGTTTGCTTGATTTAAACTTGATTAATAGATTTAAACATAAAGGTCCATTTAATTAAAACACAAGTGAACAACTAAGATCCTCAAGCCACAATAGACAAGGTTGTGTTTAGCACTTTTTTAAATATAGGATAAAAGAGAAAACAAGTGACTAAGCTTCACTGATTGTAGTAAAACCCAATTATTGAAGATACTAAACTCTTGAATAACAATCTCAAAAATGAAAATATTATTTCCCTGATACCAAGATTGCTAGGCTGAAAAGTTCTCTAAAATACGAATCACTTCACACTTCATTTTACATGTAATATCATTCTGCACTTGAGGTTAATAAAAGCCTTGAAGTTTAGTTAGTACTTCACTTAAATATTCCATTAGAAAGATGAGTTCCAGGCCAAAACCAGGCAGTCAGGTAAAACTTTGATACAGATTTTTGAGCTATTACTTAGAGATAACAAATATATCAAAAAAAGACATATGAAGAACAATCATTTCAAGGATTATCTTTACTCTTTTACTTAAGTATTAGGATAAAGTTAGATTGTCATTCCTGTAACATTTTAGAGAAAATTACACTGTTGGTGATCTGCCAATACCAGTGATTAAACAACAGTAATTTGAACACTTGAGAATATGCCTCTTGCATGCGTGTGAATGCACACACACAGGGATTTTTCAACCAGAACATCTACTTTTGAGTTTAAGCCCCTCATCAACCAGCTGAGTGACCTTGGGAAAATAATCATTTTTTCTGAGTCTCATTGTACTTTGTGACTCTGTTAAGTATCAAGCAGATTAATTTATGTTAACATTCCTAGGACAAAATACAAATTCATTAAATGATAAATTATTTTTCTTTCTTCTCTCCCTTCCTTCTGCTTTTTCATTGTTAAAGAAAAAGAACAAAGGAAGGAGAAAGAGATAATTAGAAAGGAAGGGGAATGACTGATGTCAGAGGTCACCTCTAAGATGTCCTCCAGTGATCCCTATCTCCTGGTATTCACAACCTTATGTAACCCCCTTTGTCAATAATTGTAAATGATCTGAGATTTTTATACTACTTGCAAGTTAGCCTGCTACACTTTCATGAATGCTGGCAGAAGATATGAAACTGCTGGGTCAGAGACAAATGGCAGTTTATTACTCATAGTAACAGCATTAGCCAGAGTATAATCATTTGTATCCATTCCTCAAGACCCTATGTTGATCCCTGCACATGCAGTAGGTTGTGTTATAGCAGAAGAATCTCAGACTTAAGGAAATTGTATCTTTTATAATGGGCAATAAGCCCGCTTGACCTTTACTCCTGAGGATAATACTATTCTTATTATCTTAGACAGTAAACAAACCTGCCCTTTGCTATGAAGGGAGGCATTATCTCTATCTTTTAAGGCTTATTGTTCTATAGACATCTTTGAAAAGATATTACAGAACAAAGACAGAAATGTGAGATACCCATGAAGAATTTTCTCCAAACACCCTTCCCCTGGAGTATAGGTTAGACTTGTTGATTCACTTCTAATAAATAGCATCAGGCGTAAGTGATAGGCTGTCACATCCAAGATTAGATTTTACAAAGACTGTAGTTTTTGCCTTGAATGTTTTCTTTCACCTTCTCTTGGATCACTTACCCTGTGGGAAAACAAGTGCCATGTCTTGAAGCAGCCCTACTGAGAGATCAACATGACAAGGAACAAAAACCACGTGAGTGAGCTTGGAAGCAGATTCACCACAAATTGAGCCTTCTGATAAGACTGCAGCACTGACCGACAACTTGACTGTAACTTCACTAGAGACCTTGAAACAAAGGCATCCATTTAAGTTGCTCCCAGATTCCTGACCCGCAGAAACTGAGATAATAAATGTTTATGGTTTTAAGTCATTAAATATCGGGGAAATTTGTTATGCAGTGATAGATAACTAATACAGATGATTTCTCATAATTATTTTTAACACTACAGTTTTCAAAAACAAAGCAGTTTCACATATGTTGGATTTCAACAAGCATTAAACAGATTCAGAGTATTTAAGAAGAAGCACTTAATGGAATTGGAAAAAAAATATACGTTTACATGTTCTAAAAAGGCAGAGTTTGATATTTCGTGTTCAGATGTCCTCAAGTTGCTTACCTGCTTTTTTATTCTCCAGACAAATGTCTACTCTTCATGCAGAAGGCTTTTCCATCATCTCATTTGTAAGGCTCTTCTGGCATCCACCAGGTAAACTCAGGTGCACATTCCTCTGAATTCCCTTTGCTCAATGTGTACACTGAATCATAGCGGTGACCACACTCTGTTGGGCTTTGCAGTTATTTGTCTCATGACTAGATTAAAAACAATTTGACAGTAGTGATATTATTTCACCTCTGTAAGCCTATGGTTTAACACAGGATCGGACATGTAAAAGTCAATAATTTATTCATTCAACAAATATTTATTGAATGTCTACTATGTATCAGACAATATTTTAGGTGCCTGGGAATCATTAATGAATTAAGCATACAAGACCTCTTTATGTGCAAACATATATTTTAGCAGAAAAGGCACTCAATAAGGTTGGATAAATGGTCACATTCATGTTTCCAGCATTTTCCTACTTCCTCCCAACTGCGAACTCAGGACTTTGCTAAATTACTATACTTACTCATATACAATCATTCACCATGAGAAATTAAGGTCTGACCACAATAATAGGCTTTCCTTTACAGTAGAATTTCACATATTACCAATACCTTCAGTGCTTTTATCCTAAAGAAGGTTAATGGTGGCAAAAATTTTAGCCCTGTAGGCAAGCTGGTGGATGACATGCTAACGTACGTGTCCAATCATATTTTATAGCTGTTTTAAAATAATTCATGCTCACATAATACTTTACAAAATCTTATATATGTTTTTATAGTTTACAAAGCACTTCTACAGTTAATCCTTACTACAAATGAACAGGTAAGAAGAAGCAATGTTCTTTTCTAGGTTTAGTTTTGCGTTCTCTTTTATTCTGACATCAAATAATACATGATCGTTGTAGGCAATGTGAAACTCAGTGAGGTCTAGCGTAAAGAAGCAGTAAAAATATCACAAACAACTGCATACGAGGCCAAATGCTGGCATATCTCCTGTCAATCTTTTTATGTGGATTTTTTTCTTTACGTATTTGAGGTGACATTACTGGTATCAATTTTTTTCATTTAACAAAATTTTGGCATTTTCCATTTTTAGTTCCTGGACTATAAGCCACCGTATTTATTTGACATGATTTATTCTCCTAAAATATTTTTCCTATTTTTGAACTGTCACATTATTTCTAGTATTTTTAATCTTTAGATAATGATGCAACAAACAATATTTATGTACATACATTTTTTTTTAACTTTTCTGAATATTTCCTTAGGATAGACTCTAGGAGGTGACACATTATGTGAAATGATATAAATATTTTATATTGTTTTCTGGAAAGATGTAAAAAAATAACACTCTATTACAGAATCACGAGAATCCTTTTTTCATCCACCTGCAGTTTCAATAGTAGCGTTTGGTTAATCTTTGTCAGTATAATAGTTGAAATGAAATTGTATTGTTTTAATTTGCATTTCTTTGATTACCAGTGAAGCCCTCTCTATATATGTATGCATGTATATATTTGTATATGTATATACGTGTGTGTGTGTGTGTGTGTTTAACAATTTGCATTTCCTCTGTAGTTTCCTCCTTTAGTTATTTAACTGCTGGGTAGTAGAATTTTCTAATGAATCAATAAATCTTTCAACATAGAGAGGATATAAGTGCTTTTTTATTGTTTTGGTTTCATTTCTTGATAATCTTTTTCCTAGCCTGTATACATTATTTTTATAAAAGAAAATGTTAATATTATATAGCTAAATCTTTCTTTGTATCTTTTTTTTTTTTTTTAACTTCTTTAGTGGCCTAGATACTACTTTCCCTTTCAGTAAACTGAAAAGGTGGAAAGGAAACTCTCTAATTAGACATTAACAGGATTGGAAGTCAATCAATTTGTATTCATTAAAAAATATAATACTATAAATATTTTAATTTTAATTTGAAACACATAATTGCATATTTGTTTATAAAACTTTGTGGTAGGCTAAGGCCTTTGTCTTTAGTCTGAGTCCACTGATTAGGTTTCTTCACTGTCTTTCTTGCATAAACCACACTAAACATGAATCCTCTTCAATTTCCACTCTCAATTTCTTGATAGAGGAGAGAAAATCTAAAAAAAATTGTGAAGTAATCAAGTGTACTCTCTTTTAGATCTTTAAAATATTTCCCATAATATTTTATAATTGCCTTGTTCAAGAGCTTTGTTTTAACTATAAACTTGCCCAAACCATTGAACTTCATTTTATATTTATAGTAACTTTCCTTTGTGTTCATATTAAGATATTAAATAAAGCTAGAATACATACATTTATGAATAGATACAACAAACTCTTGGTGATTATATGTTATGGATTGAATTGTGTCCTCCAAGAAAGATACATTGAGGTACTAATCCCTGGTACTTGTGAATGTGACCTTATTTGGAAATAGGGTCATTGTAAATGTTATCGGTTAACATAAGATCATACCAGAGTAGGCTGGGTCCTAATAGCACTGGAGTGGTGTTTTATGAAGAAGGTGAACAGACACAGAGAAGGGATAGAGACAAGAAGGATGGCCATGTGATCATAGAAGCAGATGCAAACCAAAGATGACCGACGATTACAAGGAGCCACCAGAAGCTAGGAGCAAGGCATGGAACAGTTTCCCTCTGAGAGCCCTCAGAAGGAATCAACATGGCTGATGCCCTGATTTGGACTTCGAGCCTTCAAAATTGTGAGAAAATAAGTTTCTGTTCTTTAAAGCTACTCACTTTGTGGTATTTTCTTATGGCAGCCCTAGGAAAAGTAGACAACAATCTCACTAATGGAAAAAGCAATTGAATTATAAGAGTGTATTCTGTCAGTTGTAAGAAATCACTGAGCCTATTACACAGGCGTTGATTAAAAAGATCTTCTCCTAAAAATATTACTGTGATGTTCCTTTTCTTTTTTATATTTATTTATTTATTTATTTTATTGTACTTCATGTGAAGACTTACAGAACAAATAGTTTTTCATTAAACAGTAGTACATATGTTGTTTTATGACATTGGTTAACACCCCCACAACGTATCAACCCTCTAACTTCTCAACATTTTTTTTTTTTTTTGGTGAAAATACACATAGCCAGAGACACACCATTTCAAAAATTTCTACATGCACAGTTCAGTGACATTGACTACGCTTTTCGAATTGTGCTGTTATTCTAACTTAAGATGAAGGCTTACAGAACAAACTAGTTTCTCATTTAACAGTTACTACAAATGTTGCCCTATGACAATGGTTAACAATCTCACAACATATCAACAATATCCTTACTCACCCTTGGGTTCCCTATCACCAGCTTCCTTGTCCCCTTCTGCTTTCTGGCCCTTGTCACTGGACTCCTATACCTCGTTAGTCTCATTTGGTTTTACGGGGCTTTCCACTCCCAGGCTAAACAGTGAACCTCAGAGGTAACTTCACCACTGAGCTAAAAGGGTGTCTGGGGGCCATACTCTCGGGGTTTCTCCAGTCTCCTTTAGGCCAGTAAATCTGGTCTTTTTTGTGTGAGTTAGAATTATGCTCTACATCCTTCTCCAGCTGTGTCCAGAACCCTCTGTTGTGATCCTGGTTAGAGCAGTCAGTGGTGGTAGCCGGGCCCCATCTAGCTGTACTGGACTCAGTCCGGTGGAGGCCTTGGTAGCTGTGGACAGTTAGTCCTTTGGACTGATCTTTTCCTTGTATCCTGTTCTCTTCATTCTCCCTTGCTCCTGAAGGGATGAGAACAGTAGAGTATCTTAAATCGCCGCTCACAGGCTTTTAAGACCCCAGACACTACTCACCAAGGTAGAATGTAGAGCATTGTCTTTATAAGCTGTGTCTTGACAACTGAGCTAGATATTTCCCGAGACCATGGTCCCCAGAGCCCGCTGCCCAGCAATTCAGTCCCCCAGGGAGTTGTGCTAGTTTCCCCTGTATTGTGTACTGTCTCACCCTTCACCCAAGATACCACTTATCTATTGCCTATTTAGTATTCTCCCCCCCACCCCCATCCCTGGTAACCAACAAAGATTGTTACATTTTGTGTGTGAACTTTTTCATGGGTTTTTACAATAGAGGTCTCATACAATACTTGTCCTTTTGTGATTGACTTATTTCACTCAGCATAATGTCCTCCAGTTTCATCCATGTTATGAGATGCTTCACAGATTCATTGTTGTTCTTTCTCGTTGCATAGTACTTCTTTCTCTGTATGTACCATAGTTTATCTATTCATCTGTTGATGGGCATCTAGGTTGTTTCCATCGTTTTGCTATTGTGAACAATGCTGCCATGAACATAGGTGTGCATATGTCTATTCGAGTGACGACTCTTATTTCTCTAGGATATATTCCTAGCAGTGGGATTGCTGGATCGAATGGTATGTCTATTTCTAGCTTTCTGAGGAAACGCCATATCATTTTCCAAAATGGTTGTATCATTTTCCACCAGCAGTGCATAAGAGTTCCCATCTCCCCGCAGCCCCTCCAACATTTGTTATTTCCAGTGTTTTTGATTCGTGCCAGTAACGCCGGGATGAGATGGTATCTCATTGTGGTTTTAATTTGCATTTCTCTAATGGCTAGTGATCGCGAGCATTTCCTCATGTGTCTCTTGGCCATTTGAATGTCTTCTTTGGTGAAGTGTCTGTTCACTTCCTTTGCGCATTTTTTAATAGGATTATTTGTCTTTTTGTTGTAGAGGTGTTGGATTTTCTTGTTGATTATGGAGATTAGATCTTTGTCTGACTTGTACTGTCCAAAAATTTTTTCCCAGTCTGTAGGTTCTCTTTTTACTCTTTTGGTGAAGTCTTTTGAAGAGCATAGGTGTTTGATTTTTAGAAGATCCCAGTTATCTAGCTTATCTATTGGGTTTTGTGCATTGATGGTTATGGTTTGTATCCTGTTAATGCCATGTATTAAGGCCTGAAGTGTTGGTCCTATTTTTTCTTCTATGAACTTTATAGTTTTAGGCTTTATATTCAGGTCTTTGATCCATTTTGAAGTAGTTTTTGTATAAGGTGTGAGGTATGGGTCCTGTTTTATTTTTTTGCAGATGAATATCCAGTTTTGCCAGCACCATTTGTTAAAAAGACTGTCATTTCCCCGTTTGATGGACTTTGGGCCCTTGTTGAAGATCAGGTGACCGTAGGTGGATGGATTTACATCTGGGTTCTCAATTCTGTTCCATTGGTCAATGTATCTGTCATTGTACCAGTACCAGGCTGTTTTGACTACTGTAGCTGTATAGTAGGTTCTGAAGTCAGGTAGTGTGAGTCCTCCAACTTTATTCTTCTTCTTCATTAGTGTCTTACTTATTCGGGGCTTCTTCCCTTTCCATATAAAGTGAATGATTAGTTTTTCCATCTCTTTAAAGAATGTTGTTGGTATTTGGATCGGGATTACGTTGTATTTGTAAATTGCCTTGGGTAGAATTGTCATTTTCACAATGTTGAGTCTTCCTATTCATGAGCATGGTATGTTTTTCCATTTATGTAGATCCCTTTGGGTTTCGTGCAGTAGTGTTTTGTAGTTTTCTTTGTATAGGTCTTTTACATCCCTGGTCAGATTTATTCCTAAGTATTTTATCTTTTTAGGCGCTATTGAAAATGGTATTGTTTCTCTGATTTCCTTTTCATCGTTCTCCTTATTGGTGTACAGGAATCCTATTGATTTTTGAGTGTTTATCTTGTATCCTGCTACTCTGCTGAATCTTTCTATTAGTTCCAGTAGATTTCTCATGGAGTCTTTAGGGTTTTCTATGTATAGTATCATATCATCTGCAAACAGGGAAAGTTTAACTTCTTCATTACCAATTTGGATGCCCTTGATTTCTTTTTCTTGCCTTATTGCTCTAGCTAGAACTTCCAGCACAATGTTAAATAGGAGTGGTGATAAAGGGCATCCTTGTCTTGTTCCTGTTTTCAAGGGGAATGTTTTCAGCCTCTCTCCATTAAGAATGATGTTGGTTGTTGGTTTTGCATAGATGCCCTTTATTATATTGAGAAATTTCCCTTCTATACCTATTTTATTGAGAGTTTTTATCAGGAATGGGTGTTGGACTTTGTCAAATGCCTTTTCTGCGTCAATTGAGATGATCATGTGATTCTTTTCTTTCCTTTCATTTATGTGGTGGATTACATTGATTGATTTTCTAATGCTGAACCATCCTTGCATACTTTGTATGAATCCTACTTGGTCCTGGTGTATTATTTTTTTGATATGATGCTAAATTCTATTGGCTAGAATTTTGTTAAGAATTTTTGCATCTATATTCATGAGAGATATTGGTGTGTGATTTTCTTTTTTTTATGACATCTCCTGGTTTTGGTATCAGCATTATTCTGGCTTCATAGAATGAATTTGGAAGTGTTGCTTCCTCTTCTATGCTCTGAAATAGCTTGAGTAGTACTGGTACTAGCTCTTCTGTAAATGTTTTCTAGAAATTCTCCAGTGAAGCCATCTGGGCCAGGGCTTTTTTTTGTTGGGAGTTTTTTTTATTACCTTTTCAATCTCTTCTCTTGTTATGGGTCTGTTCAGATTTTCAACATCACTTTGTTGTAGTTTGGGTAGGCCGTGTGTTTCTAGAAATTTATCCATTTCCTCTAGGTTTTCAAATTTGTTGGAATATAGTTTTTCATAATATTCTGTTAGAATCCTTTTTATTTCAGTTGGGTCTGTTGTAATGTCCCCCATTTCATTTCTTATTTAGGTGATTTGTGTCCTCTCCTGGTTTTCTTCTGTCAGTCTGGCCAGTGGTTTGCCGATTTTGTTGATTCTTTCAAAGAGCCAACTTTTGGTTTTGTTGATTATTTCTATTGTTTTTCTCTTCTCTATTTCATTGATTTCTGCTCTGATCTTTACTATTTCCTTTCTTCCAGTGGTTGTGGGCTTTTTTTGCTGTTCTCTTTCTATTTGTTTGAGTTCCGTAGTTAATGTTTTGATTTTGTCCCTTTCTTCTTTTCTGATATGTGCATCTATTGCTATAAGTTTTCCTCTGAGGACTGCCTTTGCTGTGTCCCAAAGATTTTGGTATGATGTGTTTTCATTCTCATTTGATTCTAGGAATTTTTTTATTCCATCTCTGATTTCTTCTATTACCCACTGATGTGTAAGAAGGGTATTATTCAGTTTCCATGTAGTTGATTTTTTTCCATGCTCTTTCTATTGTTAATTTCTACCTTGATGGCATTGTGGTCAGAGAAGATACTTTGAATTATCTCAACATTTTGGATCTTATTGAGGATTGCTCTGTGGCCTAAGATGTGGTCTCTTCTGGAGAACATTCCATTTGCATTGGAAAAGAATGTGTACTTTGCAGTGGTTGGATGGAGCGTTTTATACATGTCTATGAGGTCAAGTTGGCTGATGGTGCCCTTTAGGTCTTCTGTATCTTTGCTCAGTTTCTTCTTAGTTGTTCTGTCCTTTACTGAGAGTGGTGTGTTGAAGTCTCCTACTATTACTGTGGAACTGGCAATTTCTCTTTTCAGTTTTGTTAGAGTTTGTTTTATGCATTTTGCAGCCCTGTCATTGGGTGTGTAGTTGTTTATTATGGTTAGGTCTTCATGACGGATCATCCCGTTAATCATTATATAGTATCCTTCTTTGTTTTTTATGGTAGATTTTGTTTGAAAGTCTATTTTATCTGAGATTAGAATTGCCACTCCTGCTCTTTTTTGGTAGTTGTTAGCTTGGTATATTTTTTCCAAGCTTTGACTTTTAATAAATTCACATCTTTGTTTCTAAGGTGTATCTCCTGTATACAACATATTGATGGATCCTGTTTTCTTATCCATTCTGTCCCTCTCCGTTTCTTTACGGGTGCATTGAGTCCATTTACATTCAGTGTAATTATTGATAGATGTGGGTTTGTTGCTGTCATTTTGTAGTGCTTTTTTTTGTGGGGCTGAAGTTTTCTTTGTTCTTCTTACTCTCTTGTGCTGAGTTACTTTTGTTTGTGGATTTTTTTTTCATTTCTTTTGTTTTTGTAGGTTTTGTTTTTGCTGATACTTTATGTTTTTCCTCTTTTTTTAGGAGTATGTTTGTTAACTGTCTTTGTGGTTACCATAAATTTTACCCTTGTCTTTCTAAGTTTGAAGCAGTCTACCATTACTTGGTATCGCCTTGCTTTCCTCTCCATTAGAAGGTTCTATGCCTATGCCGTTTATTCCCTCTTTTATTGTTTTGATGTTGTTGTCATTTACTGATTAACTGCTCTGATTCCCTGTTGTATTTGTTTTGGTTTCGGATAGTCCTCAAGAGTTCATTTCCTAGATTTGTATGTGGCTGGTATGATCCTGCGTCCTAGGTTCTGCCTGTGAGCTGAAGCTGTTTGTCATCAGATTGAAGAACTCCCTTTAATAATTCTTGTAAGTTTGGTTTGACTTTAACATATTCCCTTAATTACTGTTTATCTGGAAATGACCTAATTTTACCATCAAATTTGAACGAGATTTTTGCAGTATATATTATTCTTGGCTGTCAATTTTTTTTCTTTTAAGATTTTATATATGTCATCCCATTGCCTTCTTGCCTGCATGGTTTCTGCCGAATAATCTGAGCTTAGTCTTATTGTTTCTCCTCTGTATGTGACTTCTTGTTTTTCACAAGCTGCTCTCAGGATTCTTTGTTTGTCTTTGGTTTTGGTGAGTGTGAATATGATATGCCTTGGTGATTTTCTTTTGGGGGTCTCTTCTATATGGGGTTCATTTAGCTTCTTGGATGGCCAGCTTTTCAGCTTTCATGATATTGCGGAAGTTTTCTGTCAGCAGTTCCTCAATGATCCTTTCTGTGTTTTCTGTTTTCTCCCCCCTGTTCTGGAATTCCAATCTCTCACAGATTTTTGCTTTTGATTGTGTCCCACAGAACTCTCAGGGTCTCTTCATTTTTATTTGTTCTTTTTTCTGAGTTTTCCTGAAGCAGAGTTGTATCCAAGTGTTTGTCTTCAATTACACTGATCCTGTCTTCCACCGTTTCAAATCTGCTTCTCAGCCCTTCTGTGACATCGTCCATTTCTCTAATCTTGTTGTTTATCTTTTGGATTTGTAATTGTTGTCTTTGTATAATTTCTAGTTGTGAATTTATTTTGGCATTTTGCTCCTGCATTATTTTCCTGAATTCTTCCAATCTTTTGTCTGTATTTTCCATGAATTTGTCTATTTTTCTCCTCATGTTTGTCAGCTTTTTGCCTCAGTTCTTGGAGAATTCTGAGTATTAGAGATTTGAATTCCCTATCAGGTACTTCTAGTGTATTTTCTTCCAGAGGAGAGTCATCTGGTGTTTTATTTTGGACTCCTACTGGAACCATCTTGTCCTGTTTTTGTAAATGTTTTGATATTTTCTGCTGCCTTCGGGGCATTCAGTAGTTATTTTTCTCCTTTATTGATTGTAGATTTGTTTGTTTCGTCCCTTTTTTTAAAAAAAAATGTCTGAGCAGGTGGATTGTGTGTTCTTTGTTGTTTGCTCGTCTGTGGGCACAATAATTTTCACCTCCTTCTTCAACTGGCAGGGTCAGTCACTCAGATATGGTACAACAGGGCAGGTCTAGCTGAGGAGGAGTTACTGGGATGGGTTGTTTGTGGCACTTACTACAGCCACCAGGGCGGGTCGGTAATCAGTGCAGGGCAGGTTCCAGTAGGCTGTGCCTGTACTGCTTGGTGGTGTGATGTCAAGTGCATGGTGCAGGTAGGCAGGATGCAGCGGGGAGATTCTTATGTGTGGAGTTAAGATGGATATGGGAGACAGGAGAAAGGAACAGGAGCCAAAAACATACAAACAAACAAAAAAGAATGCTAGGGGAGCTTGCTGTTGGAGTGGAGAGATGAGAGACTATGAAATGGAGAAAAACAGAAAGGGGAGGAGGAAGAAAAGAAAAGAATGAATAAATAAGAATCAGAAAGGTTAAAGAAATGCAAAGGTCCCAGGGATCCCACTGGTGCAGCTATGAGATCTGGGGAAGTCACTCTCAGGTGTTGCAGTACAGCCTGGCTAGAAGGCATAGTGGTATACAATGCCAGTTGTTCAGGGAACCGAAAGAGAAGGGAGATATAGAGAGACAAGAAACTGAGCAATGAAGGAAGACAAAAAGGGAAAAAGAGGAAAAAGAAAACAAAACAAATTAAAAAAAAAAAAACAGGAAAGGCCCCCAAAGAAACAAATAAACAACAACAACAACAAAAAAAAAAAACAGTGTAAAAAGAAATGTCCTCAGGGATCCCTCTGCACGTTTGTGGAAGCCGAAGGGGAGTCTCCCTGCAATGCAGCTCAGCCTGGCCAGAAAGTGTCCCAACTCAAAAAAAGGAAAAGAAAACAAACCAAGAATTCAAAACAAACAAACGAACACAAGCCCCAGTTTCCCACCAGCGCAGCAGCCCAGACCGGGAAGCAGCCCCACACTCGATTGGAGCTCCGCAGCCCCTCAGGAAGAGGCAAAGATAGCGCATGGAGCCAGGTACTTGAGCAAAAGGAGGGGGAGGTGGTGAGAGGCAAGTAAGAAATCAAAAGAAGCAGTAAAAAAAAGCAACACTAGCAGCAAGAAATGGCACTCAGAGAGGCAGCTAGTGTGGGCTGGTGTTTCTGGACAAGAGACTGTGTCTGTAGGAGGCAGAGGCAACCGAGTATGGGTGACGAAGGGTAGAGAGTGGGAAAGCGTATATCACAAATTACCGGAGCTCTGCAGCCCCTCAGGAAGAAGCAAAGATGGTGCCTGGAGCGAGGTACTCGAGCGAAAGGAGGAGGAGGTGGGGAGAGGCAAGAAAGACATAAAAAGAAGCGGAAAAAAAGCAACACCAGCAGCCAACAAATGGCACTCAGACAGCTACCCATTTGGGCGTGTGGAATCTAAGCAGCCGCTGTTTCCAGGTCAAGAGACTGTGGCCGCGGGAAGCAGAGAGGCTGAGTTGGGGTGAAGAAGTGTGTAGGGTGGGAAAGCGTATATCGCAAATTACCAGTTGTTTTGTCTCCCGCTGGAAGCTCCTTGAGGCTGCTTTCCCGTACCCCGTTTGCTGGTCTCTGATAGGAGTCCAAGATGGCGGATCCACACTGCGCTATCTGGTAGGGGACCTCTGCATGAATCTCTTCTCGCTCTCTGTTCTCTGTCAGTTTTCTCACTCCATTTGGTGCTTGGCTGAGTTCTTTATCTCTTCATTTGATGTTTTAGGGTTTCAGGATTGTTGTTCTCTGTTCAGCTTTGTTTTTCGGATCTTTGCTGTGGTGGGACGGCGTGGTGCTTCTGCCTAGAGTGCCATTTTGCCGGAACTCCCCCGTGATGTTTCTTTTAAGGGTTATTATATTATATATTTCAATCCATTGCCAAATGTTTGTCTCTATCTTCAAAATATTTCTAACATGTAAACACTTTTTACTGCCATCACTGCTACAATGCCCTCACTGATACAAGCCACCGTCATCTTTCTCCTCGATTATTACAACAGCTTTTTGAATATTCTCCCTTTCTACTATTGTCCCCTATTTTCCATAAAGCAAACAAAGTTATTTTTGTCAAACATGCCAAAAATGTGTAATTTCACTGCTCAAAACCTCCTCATATATCTGAGCAACTCTTTCTAAGGCCCTATGTAATTTGCTACCCCATCCACTCCATTATCCTTCTGGCCGTATCGCCTACCACCCTCTCCCTTGTTCATTCTACCACAGGGGCAGTGGCCTCTATTTATTCCTCAAATCCCCAAGCTTGCTCTCACCGTTAGGCCTTTTCCTTTACTGTTCTCTCTGTTGGGAATGCTCCTCCCCAGTTATCCATAGACAGAATCCCTCATTTTTTCAGGTCATTGTTTGTGATAGGCTGAATAATGGTCCTCAAATATCCCCACGTCTAAATCCCCACAATCTGTGAGTATATTACCTTACATGACAAAAAAACTTTGCACTGTGATTAAATTAAGTATCTTTGGATGTGGAGAGTATTCTGGATTATATGGGTGGCCCTAATGTAATCACAAGAGTCCTTATAAGGGGTATAAGGAACTGTCACAGACACAGAAGGGGATGTGATGACAGGGCCAGAGAGAGAAATTGGAAGATGCTTTACTACTGGGTTTGAAGATGGAGGATGGGCCACGAGTCAAGAATGCATGCAGACTCTCAAAGCCAGAAAACAAAAAACAAACCAAAAAAACAAAACAAAACAAAACAAAAAACAACAAGGAAATGGAATCTCCCCAAAAACCTTCAGTGGGACACAGCTCTGTCCACCCTTTTTCTGACTTTTGACCTCCAGAGCTGTCAGACAATAAATTTGTGTTGTTTAACATTGCGAAGTTTGTGGTAATTTGCTACACCAGCAATTGGAAATTAATATATCTTTCAGTAAGGTGGGCCTAATTTCCCTGTATGAGGGGGGTCCCCATCCCACCCCTATCCAGCGAAAATTATCTGATTTATTCCACTTTTATTTTCTCTGGAGTCCTGATCACCACCACATATTGTGTAAGCACTTATTGTTTATTGTCTTTTTCACTCTGAAATCAGAGACTTTGTTTCTGTCGTTGTTTTATTTTCTTGCTTTATTCTCAGCATCAGAATTGGATCTGGTACATAGACAATCAATGTTTGATAAATGTAATTTTCAGATCAGTTTTATACATGAATAAACTGAGGTTCTTAGGGAGCCCTGGTGGCGCAATGGTTAAGTGCTTGGCTGCTAACTGAAATGTCAGTGGTTCAAACCCACCCAGAGGTTCTGTGGGAGAAAGACCTGGCAATCTGCTCCCATAAATATTACAGCCCAGGAAACCCTATGGGGCAGTTTTACTCTATCCTACAGGGTTGCTATGAGTCAGAATTGACGCAACGGCACACAAACAACAAACTGAGGTTCAGGAAGCGTGATGGTTAAGGCTGTGTGTCAACCTGACTGGGCCATGATTCTCAGTGGTTTGGCAGTTATGTAATGATGTAAATCTGGCAGTTATGTAATGATATAGCCATCCTCCATGATGTGATTTGATGTGACTGGCCAATCAATTGTAGGGGGAATTTTCTCAGGGTGTGGCCTGCATCCAATATACACATGGATGTTCTGGAAAAGCTTGCTTGCTTGCTCTGGATCCTACATCTGGCTTGTCATCATCTGACCTCTGGTTCTTGGTACTTGAGACAGCTGCCTGCCATATTGCCTGCCAATCTTGGGATTCATCAGCCCCCACAGCCTGTGACCCAGCAGGCTGCTGTCTTACCTGCTGATCTTGGGATTCATTAGCCTCTGCAAACTGTGAGCCAGCAACCTGCCATCTGACCTGCCGATCTTGGGTTCATCAGCTCCTGCAGCTACGTGAGCTGGAGGGAGGCCCCAGCCTGATACCTGGCCCACAGACTTGGAACTTGCCAGCCTCTACAACCATGTGAGCCATTTCCTTGAGATAAATCTGTTTCTGTCTCTCTCTCTATATACATATATACGCTTCACTGGTTTTGCTTCTCTAGAAACCCAGCCTAAGACAGGGAGTTCTAGACAGGGAGTCAATGAACTTATACAGATGACATATCTAGACTTGGGTCCCCTGCATTATTAGAAGCTTGGTTTCTTCTCGCTACGTAAAAGTGCTCTTTGCAAGCAAGGATAGTGAGACTTTGTCTCACTTACTTTGGACATTTTATCAGGAAGGACCAGTTCCTGGAGATGGACATCATGCTTGGTAAATCAGAGAGTCTTCAAAAAAAGAGGAAGACCCTCAACGGGATAGTCTGACACAGTGGCTGCTATGATGGGCTCAAATATATCAACAATTACGAGGATGGTGCAGGACCTGGCAGTGTTTCGTTCTGTTGTACGTAGGGTCACTATAAGCAGGAAGTGACTCAGTGGCACCTAATGACAACAACAGCGACATAAAATTACTCACCTTGTGATCCATAGCTAGTAAAATTTGAGAAGTCATATCAAAAATGGTATAGTCCTACATGAAACTCTTTGAGAAAAAATATTTTATTCAGGAACTGTCCCATTAAGTTCAGATTTATTCTCCTTCAGGTGCCAGAAAGAATTTGAAAGGAAGGAAATATCATCTGTAATACTGCCCTGTGACAGTGACTATGGGTGTTCTGATCAAATTCTTCTCTGGCCTTTATGGGCAATTAACTGAAAAGGGGAGTTTCCGTTCAATATAGGACAGGGATATGGTGCAGGAGATTAGGCAGTCGTATCTGCTGTGTGTTCTGACATGTCTTGGTGGAGTTATTACAGGAGCGGCCCTGGATAATCAAAGGAAGGTCACAGCATATCAGCCTGAATATTCTTTATGACACACCATCATCACTCATAAGTGAATGATCTCTCCAGAAACCAAACTCGCATTCAGGTAAGATTAGATTTATACTACTCTATACTGGACAGAGAGGAAGAAAGAGTGAGGGATATAGGGAGAGAGAGAGAAATTAGCCAAGAGGATGCATGGGGGAAAAAATAGTCAGAGAACAGTATGATATAAAAAAACAATTTGTGAAGAGGCAGGTAGTAAAGAGGTGACAAGATCATAGCTATTAAAAGTCTGTGAAAGATTAAAGTGGTATGGAGAAAACTTTCCCAACGTGGGGAAAAAAAAAAAAATGACTTGCCTACAAAGCAGGTTTGGTGTAAGAGACTAACGGCTAAATCTACCTATGCTAGACAGGAGAATATAAATGAAGTTATATGTTTACCAAGAGTCAATTGTATTTATTCCTAAATCTGTATATGCCAAGTTTACTTAACAGGCAGTTTGGTTTAGTGGAAAATTTTGGTTGTTGTTAGTTGTTCTTTTAGTCAATTCCAACTCCAGGGAGACCCCATGTGTGTAGAGTGGAACTGCTCCATAAGGCTTTCAGTGCTTTCAGAAGCAGATCATTAGGCCTGTCTTCTGGGGCTCTTCTGGGTGGGTTCCAACTGCCAAACTTGCAGCAAGTAGTTGTGTGCTTAACTGTTTGTGCCTCCCAGGGACTCTGTCGAAAGTTTTAGTGGCAGAAAAAACTGAGTGAAAATTAGGCTTCTATACTTTCTAGCTTTGGGCTCCTAGTTTCCTCACTCCTAAAAGTGATATAGTACCACATGTTTCAAAGTGATGTTAAAATAATTAAATGAGATAAAATATGTCAATACCTAGCACAGTGTCTTATATGCAGGAGATCTCCGGTGTTGGTTGCATTACTTCAGGACACCAGCAGGGAGCTCAGAGTTCATTCAAAGTGGTGATTGGAGATATCAATAAACAATAATCAAAGATGTGTATGACGTTAAATTGCTTACTATAAGCAAGGCATTTTTACACATAGTATATGATCCCAAGGTCACATATATATTACATGGTGGATAATGGATTTGGCACATAGATCTGCTTAAATTTAATATCAATAATAATTTTAAAAGAGATCACAGTTTCTCAGTATAAAAGAGAGTATCAGTAGCAAACGTTCTATATTAACTATATTATCTATTGTCATTGATATTGTATAATAAAATGAATTACGAATTTAAACATTTATAATCAAATGACTTGGTTTTTTTATGTATAGTGGAACATAGTTTATATCTAATCATACCGTAAGATATAACACATAATTGCTGTAGATAATATTTTTATCTAATCATAAGATGTATGTTTATGTTTCCATTGCGTTTAGAAGAATAAGGGTTTACCACCCTCTGATATAAGTTTAATAAATCTGTGTTAATAAACAATCACTGCATAGTTTAGATTTGTCCCAATTGTTTCTTATTGTGTAATGAAAAACCAAAGCTGTTCAAGGAGGAGAGCCGAAAGAGGAGAAAGGATACGTAAGGGCGTGGAGTCCCAAGATAAACAAGTACACAAATATTGGATTTAACAGAAAAGGTCAGGCATCTGCCTCTCTGGAAGAAGCAGTATATACCTGGGAGACTTCTCCAGATTGTCTTCTCTCTCTCCCTCCCTCCTTCCCTTCATCTCTTCTTTCTTTCCTTCCTTTCTTTCTTCTTTCTATTTTCCCTTTAAAATTTTATTTCAAGAATTTTAAAATTATAGATAAAAAATAGAATAACATTGAAAACATCTATATTTCTATTACCCCAAATTAACAATTGCTTACTTTTGTCATAATTTATTTACATCATTTTTATTGTTTAAATTTTGTTTAAAGAAAAAGACTCGAGATAAAATTAAACTTCTTTTAACCACTATCTTAGGACCCCTAATGCCCTACCATTTTCATCCCCTAACACTCTCCCTGAATCAACCACTGCTAAAAATTTTATGTTGATTTTTGGACAAAGATGGCCTCAGAAAAGAAAAGTATAGGCTAATCTTGCTTATAAATATAAATGCAAAAATTTTAAGCAAAATATCATCAAATCAAGTCCAAGAATATATTTAAATAAATAATACAGCATACCTAAGTAGGTGAAGGTAGGTAGTTCAATATCAGAACCTCTGCGAGTATAATGGAACTCTGGTGGCGCAATGGTTAAGAGCCCAGGCTGCTAACCAAAAGGTTGGCAGTTCGAATCTAACAGGCACTCCTTGGAAACCCTATAGGGCAGTGCTACTTTGTCCTATAGGGTCGCTATGAGTCAGAATCAACTCGACAGCAATGGGTTTGGGTTTGGTGTAAGTATAATGCACCATATAAACAATATAAAGAAGAAAAACCGTTTGATCCTGGATGTGATTCCCTCTTTTATCTATAGAGTACTTTCAATATAATTTAAAAAAAAATCCCCTTGTACATTAAACTATTAATCTTTTTTCTTTATTTCCAATTTGTTGAGAGTTTAAGATGTGTTCAGTTTGCCATCTTGACTGAGAGATGTCCTGGATTATTTTCAGAGGAATAATTATTGACAGTACATAGAACACAGAACTTGTAGCTGTCAGAAAATAAGGTTTACTGAGGATTTCCTGTATGTAGAAAAGGGGAACAATCTGCTAACACTCAGAATATAACTTGCCAATAGAGCTAACTTTCCATCATTCATACTTTCTGGCAGCTTGGAGCTCCTTGGGTAACCTTGTACCCTCAGAACGTGAAGGTGGAAATCAGGACTATTTGCTTGATCCTCAGACGTCTTTGGATCATTTCAACAAATTCCAGCATTGAAAAGTTCTGTTGCGAATAGGAGGAATGAAGGAACTATTTTTGCTCATCTTCAATGTACTAGGCATTGTGCTAGTATTTTACATATGTTTTCACTTAACCTTCACCTAAAAGCTAAGGGTATGTATTATTAAAACAATTTTGAGGATCATAAGGACCAGAGAGATTTAGTGATTGTTACAAAGTCAAAGTCAAATAGCTAGTTTTCGGTGCAGCTGAGAATGACGGTCATATCTGCGTGACTTCAAAGTCTATACCTTTCAACCACATACTGCCTTCTAGATGGAAGGGAAAAAATAAACATTGGGATTTTCTTTTGGTGACTTATGATTATGATACAAAGATAGCCCTTGTTTATATAAAGGAATATAAAAGCATGTGCCTAAGTCCTTGATAATTATTTATCGAATTAAAGAACTGTGACGCATATCTTATTCATTGACATGGAGCTAATCTATAGACCAAAACTGAAAACGAATAGATTTTTACTAAATTCAAAATGTGAAATTCCACTAGGTGCCTTCAGGATCAATATACTATTCCAGTTAAAACATATCCAATAATGCTGAGATAAAGTTCATAAGTGTCCTGGTTGACTGGGGCCTAAGGAGGAAGTGATTCTTTGCACCATTAGTTCCCACCTGCAACCCAGGCTGCTAATAATAATTAGCAATTTCAATAATGCAGACACAGATCAGTCCAACTAGACAGACTCAGGGAGCAGCTACATCACCCAGCCATTCCCCTAGGTGACAGAATCAGGAAGGTGTGCATTTTGAAGTATATGGCAGAGAAGCAAACACACAGTTAATAGTAAAAATGGTGCATGTATACATGCAAAACCAAGTGCATTTGTTACACAGTGAAACCTGTGAGAGCAGAACTCGATGAAACTGCTTTCTTTTTCCAGGTCTCACACGTTTTCCACCTTTGACAGGGAGCAGTCTTACCACTTTTATATTGCTTTCTGTTAGTGGAAAATATTTGAGTTTTCTTCTCTGACAGATTTCCACCTTACACTGGTTGTGGCTTTTGTAGGTTTTACTAAATATGTATATATATTCAGCAATGTTAAAGAATTAATTGTTGCTCCAATGAATATCATGAATGAATTTCACAAACATAATATAATGTTAAGCAAAGAAGTCAGATTCAAAAGATTTCATAGTAGATGATCCCATTTATATAAAACTCAAAAATCTTTTCTACTAGCAATTAGGAGAGTGTTTACTTTGTGGAGAGTAGTCCATGAGACAGGGCATAAGGGGCCTCTGAAGTGCTGGTAATGTTTTATTTTTAATCTGCGTGCGCCTGATGCAGGTGTTTTAATTTTTTGAATATTTATTGTGATGTCTACCTATGATTTTTACACATTTCTAAATATATATTATTAAATCATAGAACCTTAACTTTAGGAATAAATGGACCAGTATAATAAACTGAGCTTCTATGTCTGTATTTCCTTATCTCTAAAATTCAATAATATGACTGAAAATGATCAATAAATGTCTAGAAGAAGAGAGAATGCCATCAGTAATATTGAGGAATCTTGAACAACAGAATACAAGGAGGACCACAAATTGGGAAAAACTAAACCAAAAGACAATATAGCCCCGAATGAGTGAACAAAGACATAGTTCACAGGAGCTTAAGGTCTAGATTCAACAAATTCAGTCATCAAGATAATTAATTCATTTGAGAGATTAAAACAGAGTAGCTAGGCTTGTTCTCCTTCTTCTGCCATGCCACCACCAGCTGGGCTCAGCAGTGATATTTGTTACCACGCTGAAAGACAATGGGTGCAGAAGTTGAGAAAGAAGAGTGATATTTTGATATCTACTGACTCCCAAACAGATACTAGAATCCCTTCAACCTAGATGAAAAGCAATCTTCACATATTCACCCTTCCCATCAAAATCAGCAGAAGTACGCAGGATTTTCTAAGTCATAAGGGGTAAACAGGATTCACAAATACCAAAAAAAAAAAAAAAATACAGTAGAATTACCAAACGTTTTAGGAAAAGCAACATCATCAAAGTGGACATAAACTTAAAAAACTAAAGAATTAGTACTGAAGGGAACAGAATTACCAAGGCAAGCAGAATAGACTTTAGAAAATACATAATATCCGAAAGAACCAACTAGATGGAATTAAATACAAAAAAGAGATTTTTGCAAACAATACAATGCTAGGAACAGACTCAGTAGGACTGAATAACTTGAAAGAAACAATTGAAGCACGCACATTAGTAAGCTGCAAAATCAACCAAGACTAAGAAGGAAGCACAAAAAGTCTAAACAATGTGATGTATGGGAGAAAAGTACAGAGATACAGTTGAGAGATTACATCTTCCAATATCTGATAAGATTTTTAAAAGTAGGGGGCATATAAAACAGGGGGTAATAAATAATCAAATAATTAATAAACCACTTCTCAGAGATGAAGAAACATATGAATGTTCATACTGGAGGCTGCAAAACGACCATGGAGATGAATTAAAAGAAACAACCTATCCCTAAACATCTAGATATATTCTGAGGAAATGCCTTTCTACCACAATATAGACAGATAAAAGAAAATACTCAAAAAGAAAAAGAACTCAAACTATCTACAAAAGAATGCGAAGTAAAATAACAATATCAAATGCTGGAAAAGAGTGGGAAAATATTTTCAGAGTTTTGAGGGAACACACTTTTAAACATGCTGAATAATGTTAGCATTCAAATAGGAAGGGAGAGTAACATACCCACAAATGCAAAGACTCACAAAGTTATGACCACAGATTTATTTGTAGAAGAATTACTTGAGATGCATTATCACAAAATGAACTATAATTCTAAAAAGAAAAAAAGCAAAGGATATAATTGTGAGCAAGAAAAGTCAATAAAACATGCTAAAGTTTGGATACTTGCTCTTGTAAAATGTGTATTTCAAAAAGAAAAAAAAGATTGATATAAAGCTCCATCTAAAGAGTTTTAAAAACGTCTATCGATAAATAAATAATAGCTCAATAGTCAAACGAGCAAAGGAAAAATGAATAAGCAGTTTACATAAAATATACATGAAATCAAACTTATATGTAATCGTAAACATACAAAAAGATGCATAAGTGAGCTAGTAATCATGAGAATGTCAATAAAACAGCAGTGATTTACTATTTCTTGTTTTTCAGTTAATGAGTCCTTTGGTGGCGCAAAAGGTCAAGCGCTCAGCTACTAACCAGAAAGTTGGTGGTTCAAATCCACCCGGAAGTGCCTGAGAAGAAAGGCATGGCAATCTACTTCTACTTCCAAAAGGTCACAGCCATTGAAAACCCTATGGTGCTCAGTTCTGCTCTGAAATACCTGGTGTTGCCATGAGTCAGAATTGACCTAACAACTTTTTTTTTTTAATCCTTCAGTTTGGTCCATTGTATACGATTGATAATAGCCTTAGGCTGTGGAGGAACTAGCATTCTTACACATTATTGTTAAGACAGAAAATTGCTAGATATTTTTTGATGGAAATTGGGCAGTATCTACCCAGAGCAAAATCCCACATACCATTTTATCTATAAATCCTATTTCTATTAATCTGTTCTTAAGAAGTGTTTGCACATGGCAGTAAAGATGCAAATTCAGGGATATAAATTGGAGCATCACTTTGACCATTAACACTGAACACAATTTAAATGCCTATCAATAGAGGGATATTTAAATTCAATGATATACCCAGACGATTGAATAGTAATCATTAACATTAATATAATAATTAAGAAAGCTATAATTAGTCTCTAGGACTCATGGACATTTTAGCTGAAAAAGGCAAGTTTCAGAACAAATTTCTAGACAAATGCTCAACAAATCCTATCTGCAGAAATTAAATCTGTGAAAGAGTGGAGTTGGGAGGTTTTAAGGGAGAGTGTTATAATCAGTCTAGTTTGACTCTTGCAGTAAGAACGTATTCATAGATGGAGAGTAGAAACGACATACGCCTGTCTACTCTCTTTTGCTTGCTCTTCCACTTGCTTTATTCTCTCCCTCGTTCCTTAATGGCAGATCCCCTTCTCAGGACCACTAACCAAGCAAATCCAACTGATCTGTTTTTTGCGAGATGGAAATCAAAACACGTGTCTTCAGCGATGCCAACTGAATGAAATACTTGGGAAGAGTGGCGCTCAGTGTCTCCAACGGGTCAAATTTATTTGCTCCTCAGAACTTTCACTTGTTTTCTCTGCCTCAGAAGCTCTTCTTCCAGGTCTGGGATAACTCTATTCTTTCAGTCTTTCAGATCAGAGCTCAAATTATCACCTTTTCAGGGAGGCTTTTCTTGTCTACCCCTTCTTAATCCCCCTCATTCCTCCATCACGTTATTATTTTTTCATTTTTTCAAAGCACTCGTCACTATCTAGGAGCTCTGGTGGCATAGCGGTGAAGAGCTTATCTGCTAACCAAAAGGTCAACAGTTTGAATCCACCAGCTGCTCATTGGAAACCCTAGGAGGCAGTTCTTCTCTGTCCTGTAGGGGTGCTATTAGTTGGAACTGACTCCACGGCAATGGGTTTATCACCATCTAAAATTATACTTTACATACATTTAGTTAACTGAGTTAACTGTATACAGTGGGTCCCTTAACTTACGCTGAGAATGAAAGCTCACTGTGAGTAGAATGAATTTTTTTTTATTTTATTCTCACTGCTATAGCCCCCATGGCAGTAACCGGCAAATATTAAACAGTTAATAAATATTTGTTGGATGAATAAACAGATGTAGGCTTCAGTTTCCTCATCCATAAGGTGAGGACATTTCTGAAATTAGATTTGGAGCAATATCAAGAAGCTAAGCAGGAAGTTGGATTATTCATCACCACTAATACTGACTTGGTGATAACATGGTTCTGAAAAATAAGGAAGATGATAATATGTTACTGACTTTGGCCACTGAAAGCAATATTAAAGCAGAGTTCTGTAATGTTTTCATTCAAATTGTTTTTGTTGTTTGCTATAAACCACAGTGTGGAGGAAAAACAATAATATATTCTTCCCAAATGAAAATAATAAAGCCCCCATATTCCACTTATTCTTGGGAACATACTTCTTTTCATATGTGAACAAGTGTAAATGAAAGTTAAAAATACTTCAACTCAATTAGGTCTTTAGTCCCTGGAATATGACACTCTCCCCACATCTGTCCAGATATACATTCCTAAAGACACAGTAATGCGTTTTTTTAATGGCAGCAAGATACAATTGTGGTAACTACATGCAATAGTAATCCTAGTATCTTTGACTAATGTAATTCTGTAGATATACTGAAATGTCCTAAAGCCAGATGTTCAAGCTGCCAAACTGAACAGTGAAACTGCCTAATCTTTGAATTATAAGTTCAGAAAAACAAACCATCTTTGCTTTTGTATGTTTAGAAAAATGAGGTACATATTCCTAGTTCCTCTAATGCTGATTTATTCAAGGGGTTTATTAAGTCTGTGGATAGTCTAAGAAAACCATGTAGAAAGATATAAAAATACACTGAAGGTCATTTCTTAAAAAAAAAAAAAAAAAGAAAACGAAAATTTTCTTTCAATGATTATATCTCAGCAAGGAGAAGCACGAGGGTCTAAATCAGGAGGTGCTGTACAAGAAGCATTGAGGAAAAGCAGTTTACTAAAGTCATACACAGAGCATCCCCTGTAATGGAAGACATAAATACATACAGGTTTTATGCCATTGTTTTGGCTCCAACAATATCTAAGAACTTTATTCTGTCATATCCTGAGAAGCAGGTAAATCTTGGCTGGCTGGAATAAAATGCTTTAAAACACATGTAAATTAACCATATGATCTGTTGAATGGTACAATAGCATATGTGATTATATCACTATCACAATCAACATTTCTAAATATTTCAATAATAATCAATATTTCTAAAATATTTTACCATAGCCCATTTATGTGGAAATAAAGAACACCCACGCCTGTCACCCCAAAATAGCTCTAACGAAAATAAAGTTTTAGAGGCAGCATCTCAAATGAAAAGGTCAAGAATGAGTGCTATAGGAGGGCAAAACACTAACTAGATAGTAGATAAGTGGTAACTTTGGTGAAGGGTAAGACAGTACACAGTACTGGGGAAAAGTCAGCACAACCTGACCAGGGCAAAGTCATAGAAGCTTCACAGACACATCCAAACGCCCTGAGAGACTGAGCTGCTGGGCTGAGGGCTGGGGACCATGCTCTCGGGGGACATCTAACTAAATTGGCGTAACATCATCTATAAAGAAAATGCTCTGCATTCGACTGTGGTGAGTAGTAGCTGGTGTTTTAAAAGTCTGCAAGTGGCCATCTAAGATACATCTACTGGTCCTATCCCAGCTGGAGCAAAAGAGAGTGAAGAAGACCAAAGTCACAAGGGAAAGATTAGTCCAAAGGACTGAGGGACCACAACTACCACAACCTTCACCACACTGAGCCTAGAACATGGTGCCTGGTTACCACGACCTAGTGCTCTGGCAGGGAATACTAGAGGGTCCCAGACAGAGTGGGAGAAAAATGTAGAACAAAATTCAAATTCACACACACACACACACACAAAGACCAGGCTTGCTGGTCTGACAGAGACTGCAGAAACCCTGAGAGTATGGTATGGCCCCTGTATACACTTTTAACTCAGTACTGAAGTCACTCTTGAGAGTCACCCTTCAGCCAAAGATTAGACAGGTCTATAGGGCCAATAATAACACGTGAGGGATGTGCTTTATGGTTCAGTCATGTATACAAGACTAGTGGGCACACTAGCCCAAAAGCAAAGACAAGAAGGCAGGAAGGGATAGGAAAACTGGACAAATGGAAACAGGGAACCTGGGGTGGAGAAGGGGAGAGTGTTGGCACATCACGGGGTTGGCAACCAATGTCACAAAACAATATGCATATTAACTGTTTAATGAAAAACTAATTTGCTCTGTAAATTTTCACCTAAATCACATACACACACAAAAGACTGCTATAATCACTATGTAAAAAAATGCTTATCTTATAGATCCCTGATCCCTGCACTGTTTGGTAGTTTTATATTGTTCCTGTGTAGTGTTTGGGTGCATGGGGCTTTTAATTACAACCTGAATGTTGTGGAAGTATTTTAAATAATTTTTTGGTTAACTAGCTTAGCATTTCTCATTTTGAAAACTGGCAGAGTAATACACAATCTTTTTCTAACTCAGGCGAAAAAGGACCCTAGCAATGGGTCCTGTGCTTTTGGAAGGCCTTGCTTTGGTCTTCTTCTTCCAGTGTCCCTTTCAATGTGATAAACAGCCCTTGTGGCCAAGTGGATGTATACAATCAAAGACACACTCTCCCCTTCTAGATTATTTTCTAGGTATTTAGCACCCCAGAACTCCCTGCTCCAAATGGTTCATGAGCCTCTTCCTTGAATCTAGGCAGATCAATTTGCTGGTGTGCACCAAGGTTTAAGGGGCTGCCAAAGTGTGGCTGTTTGTCAGGATGCTCTCAGAGTTTGGATATGCGGTACAGGGTAGAGTCAAGGTGGGAGGAGAATTGGGGAGGATATTGGTCAGGGGCTGGTGGGCCAGCTCTCCCCATACTGCCAGGATCTAACATAGGACCTTGAGGAGTTAAAGATTTCTAAATGAGACCTGGCCTTTCAGATCATCATGAATATATATTCGTCAAGATAGGATGCTAGAATAAAATGCCTTTGTATACTGAATATTAAGCTCATAAAAGCTGATTACTTTGTGGGGCTTTTTTATTTTTTAGTAAGTGAAATGACACATTTATATTCAACGATATTTGCCCTTTTCCAGATTAATTGTCAATGACTTTAAAAAAGAGTTATGCTTCCTTAGTGCGAGAAAAGCCACACTGAAACAAGTTACCATCTGGGCAAGGTCAGAACCAAGGGACCTTTCCCGAATTCAGTAAGGTTGATTGATGGAATGAGCCTACCCTATGAACTTAAACCACCTTTATAGTATTTTTTATCTACAGAGAAGGGATGAAAAGTTGAAAGTTTTGGTAGGTCCTGGCAGTAATACTGATCCTCCTAGATGGTAGGGGTTAAAAAAAAAAAAAAAAATGCTATCTTTCAAAATTCCCAAATATGAAAATCTTGTAACTACTTTTGAATTTTAATTAGATGTTTCCTACAAAGCAAATACCCTCCAAGTTATAGGTGGTTTACAGCATTTAGTTGACTGTAGCCAAGACTTATCCGCTGTCTGCTAGGCTACCAGGTTCAGATACCCTTTTTCCTACGTTCCTGGTGATCGGCCATATAGCCAAGGCCTTCTTTTTCTAATAGCTCTGAAGAACATGATGGTGTATAGATCATAATAATAGTGGTAATAGGTCACAAGAAGTCTGTAGTATTTTTAAGCACTCTACATATATTAACTCAGGATCAATCATTGCTGCAAGTCTATGATTCTCGACATACAATGGATGAGACACAAAGAGATTAAATGATTTACTTAATTTTGAAGTGCTAGCAGATTTATGGAAAGAAACTTATAAATTGTACTTTATAATTTTTTCAGAAGATAAAAAACAGAACTTTGGACAGATTAAAAGTTGCCAACACTGAATTCTTGCGTATGTCTTTGTGCCAAGAATGTATTTCTGAACAACTCTCAAACTGAATTACATGCTCAGCAACTGATTGCTTTATGTAAAATTTGCTTGAGAGAATTACCATAAAATGATAGCAAACAGAAATTGATAGTGCCCCTAATAATTGAGATATAAATAAAGATAACGACAAAAGAAAAGATTTGGAATGATAACGGTTTGTTGAAAATTATTGCTGTCAACAAGAGATCACAAAATTTCTGAATAAACCTGATTGATTTACAAATGCACCCTCTTCAACGTATTTTGTTTTATGGCACTCAAAAAAAAATGAGATATATCTGAGTTATTGAATACTGTAAATGTATTTATATCTTACCCTCACATACAGGAAGCCAGGTTAACTGAAAGAAGCAAGTGACCTAAATATAAAAATGTTTACGCTTACTCCTCACTTATCAACTATATCATTAGCTGACATTTTGCAATTACAGCACTAGTAAAAAAGTCTACTACCCAATTATTTTGTGCATTAATGACATAATCTGCCAGTAACGAATGCTGAGGTGGTAGGCAAGAGTAATGCTGGCTGTGATGGTTAAGGTTATGTGTCGGCTTGGCTGGGCTATGATTCTCAGTTGTTTGGCGGTTATGTGATGATGTAATTTGGCAGTTACGTAGTGATGTAGCCACCCTTCATTTTCATATAATGTCAATTTTCACAGAATGGCCTGACCTATAGAACCTAATCCATGTTCATAAGTGAGGAGTGAATGTATATTTTTATAAACATTTCTTCTCTCTAGTCAAACATTTCTGTTTGAGGATCCCAGAAATTGAGAAATCCTAGTCTGACCAAAAGAGTCAGTCTTCCCATTATTCAGTTCTTCTTTAAGGCTAGTCTTATTCTCTAGCTCTTCTTAAAGGTCAGAGAGATATGTCTGTATATTTGGTCAAGCTTAGTTCAGTCTTACTAGAAGCCAAATACATGAAGAAGAAACAAAACAATCTTAACTGAATTTATTAATGAGTTAATTCCAAGCAAAACAAACATATATGTTTGTAATGTCAGAAAATAATTAAAAGGTTAAAAAATTGTGAGCATTCAGTGAATAAATATGATTATTGTCTTTCTGTTGTTGGTAATTTGTTTTTGTTGGGGTAAGAATTTGCTTTCAAGAAGTATTTCCAAACATGTCTACATGTTGGAATCACCTGGGACATTTAAAAAATGTGATGGTCAAGCTACACCAGAGACCAATTTAATTCAGAATCACTTGAGGTGGCATTTAGGTATCGATACAAACTTCAAGCTTTCAAGATGATTCCAATATGTAGCTGAGTTTGTGATCCACTGGTTCAAAACCAGTCTAGTATTCATCCTAATAATGACAGCTAAAATTACTCCTAAAATCCCATTAACAGCCACATTATATCATTGACTCTCAACCCTCTAGTGATGTGGATATCTGTCTGATAAATGAGGTTATAGAGATTATTTGCGTAGTGGGATTATGTAGGCAAAATGATTTGAAGGCTTTAGAACAATAATGGAGAGGGCACATTAATGCTTTCTTTGTAATTATTTGCTATTTATTTTAACTATATGAGAAGCAGCAACTAAACTATAGGATCAGATCTCAGTATCTGACCTATTGTGTTCCACTATTCCATATTATTTGTTTATTTTTTCATTCTTCTCCAAAAATGTGAAACTTAGTTCCCCTGCATCAGCAACTGGCCCTATGCCAGATCTACCAAATCAGAAACACTAGGGGTAGGACTCATGAATAGGCACTTTTTACGTACCTACAAGTGCGTTTTATGTTCATCAACTTTCAGGTCTAGTGTTCCTATAAAAATTTTAAAAAATAAGCATTACTATTGACCAGAAAAATATGTCATTTTCGACCACTGTTGAAGTTAGGGAAGATGGGTCCCAACCAGTGGAGGCTTCAAAACACTCTTACTGTTTTACCTTGTCTACCACTTCTTGCCAATGTTGAACACTCAGCTTTGATACTGCATTTGTTCCTGGAATAAAGGCAAGAGAAGGAGCGCAAAAGCTGGAGGTCTGTAAGTAAGGTGGCATTTTTCCCTCTATAGCATCTGGCCCATAGTTTTGTATCTTTTTTTATTTTTTTTTTGGCTTGGGCCAGACTACTGTTTCTGTTAAACTGGACTATTTTCACTCAGAACACACCCTAGCCACTAATTTATCTATCAGTCTAATCATTAGAAATATTTTGTTTCTAATAACTATTAAGCAGAGAAGGAGTACTGAAGTCAGTTATGGAATTGGTGCTTTCTTTCCATTTACATACTGCTATCTCAAACAGGCATCAATTGACTTGATGAGATTAAATTGATGAAGAAGCTGAGAGTTTCAGAAAACAATATGTTATTGTGGTTATAATTGGTGGAGATATTTTCCCGGTAATTTGTTAGGCTATGAGCCAGAACCACCATTTCGGGGTGTGTGTGTGTGTGTGTGTGTGTGTGTGTGTGTGTGTGTCTGTGTGTCTGTGTGTGTCTGTGTGTGTCTGTGTGTGTCTGTGTGTGTGTGTGTAAGTGAGAGAGAGAGGGCAAGAGAGAGAGACAGCACTTAACATACGCATCGCTTTTGAAATAGGGAGTTTAGTGCACTTATATTATTGTTACAAACGCCACCCCCCCGAACAAAACAAACCCATTGCCATTGAGTCGATTCAAGGGACATGAATTTCTCCAGAATAAGGCCCATATCCTGTTCATCTTTGCTTTCCCTACAAAATATGGCAAAGCAACTGGCATAATAATGGCAAAGTGTGTCTATCAGGCTTGAATGCAAGTCCAATTCAGGTAACATTTATTAAGTGAGAATATGTTGGACATTATTACATAAGCTCCTTTGTAATCTTTGTCAGCAACTTAGATGATTACTTAATCTAAGTTAACAATGGCATAGTATGTTACTTTTATTAACCTAAAATCTCTAATAGATAACTTGAATTCTCATATACTTAAGCCCACATCTAACTACACTACCAGAACCAGAAACAAAAGACACTGCTCATCACTGTCTATCTCGCAGGACATTAAATGAAGAAGAATAAGGAGTTCTGAGTTCAATGGAATTATTACAGGAAATAAGCCTTCTGAGATGTCATCAACATACTAAGCCAGAACAAATTTACAGCGGAGATCTTCAAAATGATTGAACAATTCTTATCAATTTTAATTTCACTCCATAGGGTGTATTTAGTACAGTCATGTGAACTCTATTAGGTAGTACTTTGTTACCACTCAAAACCAAAATCATAGTTTGCCAACAATACTTGGATTTTTCTGGTTCTAGGTGAAAAAAGAAAAACAGTAGAGAGAGAGGAGAGGAGGTGAAAGGAAAGGAAAAGGAAGGGAAGGGAAGGAAAAGACTAAATGAATATCAACAGAATTCTGGACTCTGGATAAGAAATGTCTTCCAAACTAGACAACTGTCCATTGACAAGTATTCCAGGGTTATTCCCAGAGGCTGCAATGATGCTTCTGCTAAGCATCCACATTTTCTATTCATCCACTCCCAGAGTTATGATTCAGATCATAATCTACATCCTTTGTTAATGGAACACTTCTAGGCCTTCCCTGTCCTCTCTATACTTCCCTTCGTACCTCTCTGCTACTTGAATTCAAGTCGTTTATTTCATCCTGAACTCGAAGCCAATTACATAAAAATTTATTATGTTTTGCAAAATTGATCTAACAACATTTTGTAAAGATAGCAAAAAAAAAAAACAAAACTGTAATTATACATGTAAACATCTTCTCTCAATGCAAGCTGACTAAACTCAATTTTTTTAAAAATATTATCAAAGGAGATCAGAGACTATAAGGCAAACTATCGATTTGTTTCTATTCTGTTCTTTCCATGAATTTGTTTCTATTTTGTTCTTTCCATGGATTTGATTCAAAGCAATTGCATTCTTTGGCATTATGAATTGCAATTCAAATTAGTCTGTATCTGAGTTACAATACTCTACAGTATTGTACACCTTGGCCAAATTCCTAATAGCAGATTATGCCTAAAGCCTAAGAATTAAGCAATATCTCTTTGCTAAAATGAGCCTGCAATTTTGTTGTTGTTGCTGTTGTTTTATATTCAACAACAGCAACAAGAACAAAAATGCCTGACCTTTTAACATACTCATGTTCATCTCCACATTTCCTTATCTCAAAGACAGTAATATTAGTAGTAGGTAGTATTTACTGAGCTTAAATTATGTATCAGGAACTATCAAAGGCTTTACGTGCATCACCTTATTTAAACTTTATAACATATCTATGAATAAAGTGTCATTATTATCCAGCATTTTAGGATAAGAAAGCCAAAGCTAAGAAACATGCCCAAGCTTTTAGGTAATAAGCAGGAGAACAGAGATTCTAACTAAAGCATGTCCAACTTAACTACTAGTTAATTAAAATCAATCATGTTGTCACCAATTACTACATTACATATAGCTATTAGTACATGAGAATCATACTTTTAACTTGTTCAATGTCCAAATTTGTATCTAGCCTTTCCTAATGTCTAATCCTTCTAAGAAATCTAGGAATGTTAAAATTTTTAACCACCTACAAATTTCCTTAAGTATTTACACTATATGAATTTTTCTGATACCTAACTTTTTAGGAAATGAAGACCAATATAGTAAAGAATAGACTTAAGCATTAAAGCATTTGAAATGGTTTATGTGTATGAAACCACTTACAAAGGAAACAGTGCCTAACTGGAGTAGTTTGATGTTTGTGGTTTATTCACAAGGTCAAGTTTAGACATCATCTGTGGTGCCAGACTGCATAGTTGAGTGTCGTATACACTAAGGGTTCTGAACTATTAGTCCGAGACAAACACTAGGTTTGAAAGAAATGCATTTAAAACTTATTTATGTTGTATAGAAAATTTATATTCTGGGTTGAATAGAGACGCAGGTTGCTGGTTGTTATGATTCCGGCAGAAAGTTTGGAGTTACTTTCTTGCTTGGCTGTTGATATTATATAAGTTTTGAATTAATGGATATCCGTGCTTTAGTGTCAATTATGAAAACCTGACCTTCTGGCTGAGGAAGGTGACTGCCTTGATTTTAAAATAAAATTTTGCTTAGAGGAATAACACCTCATCTTCCTGAGATGAACATCACTGTTGGCTTATAGCCTAATAGACTTAGGAGGAAAGGATGTGGATAGAAAGAGGTACACAGTATAAACAACTGAAATCAGCGCATTCAGATACAATCCATAGGTAATGCCTGGTTATTGTTCCAAACAGGCCAGTAAAAATATGTCCACTGAAATGACATAATACATATAAAAAAAGACTATCACAGTACTGGTAAACTGGAAGGTTGCCACAAACACACCAACTAAGAATTTTTAGAAGATAAAAAAAAACAAATGGGATCAGACCAACAATGAAATGCAATAGGATTAAGGAAGGAGGGAGAGGCGGAGGCCTCCAAGAAAAATAGCACTTTTCCCCAGAATTCTCAGAAATAGATCCCCAAAATACCCACTAGATTAAGTGAAGGTAGAGAAGAGGGCTTTGAGCAGTCAAACAGGTAATATTGCATTTTATCCATTCTTAGCCGGCAATTTTGCATATTTTAACATTTATTTTAAATTTTGAATGTGTCTTACAATTATGCAATGTCACACTTGAATTGGCAGCAATTTTTCTTAGTAATTCATAAAATAATAATATATGTCATAAATGATGATGTCTTATGTTCCATGAAATACAACAATGAACAGACTGCAGTATAGCTAAACCAGCTCATCATCTCTGAGCAGCTATCTCTAGTATTGCCTCCAGGCTAAACTTAAGAATACATTTTCTAAAACTAGGATATCACAAGAGAGAAACTACTAGAGTGGCCATTGAGGGCAGAGAAATGGTAGTGCCTGCAGGTAATTTATATCTAACATACAGGGAAGGAAGTATTGAAAAGGGCAGAATATACTGTAAAACCCTACTCCAGCCCAGATAAATCCTTCTTCTTCTCTTTCCTTTAGAACTATTATTCAGGTGTTTAGGAAGAAGTAAAGATAGTTTGGATGTAGAAACCCTTTAAAATATTACCATCCATGGACTATGTCTGTAATAATTACTTGAAAATATTCTCTAATAAATATGGAAAATTAATATGCAAATAAGAGTGCTGAAAAGCAGTAAATATATAGGTAGGTAGATATAATTATCAGTATGGTGTCTGTAAAAATTAGTGTAATTGTTAAAAAATGATTTGTAAGAAACGAGAGGCAAAATGCAAAATAATCTAAAATAACACTTGAGAAGAGTTTATCAAAATGAGAGTTTGGAAGACGAAGTGAACAAGGAAAATGTTCAAAGGATATTATGTTATTTGGGGGAGTAATTATTGATAATTATTAATTATTTCTATACTTGTTCTAAAAACTATAAATGTAACCACAAGAAGCCTAGAAATAGAATGTATAACCCCCAGTTGACTATTAAACACTCCAGCACCAGCACCAAAGAGCGAAGGGATCTCAATTAATCCGTCCTGGAGAAGAAAAGAAATAGCAAGAAAACATTATGCAAAGTCAAATGTTCAGATGAGAAGAAGTGTGTTCTCCATGTTTGTGTAGTGACAGTCAGGATTATTCAATGAATGACTTTGGAGGTTCTTCCCTTGTTGCCAAAGAGTTAACTAGAACTGATGGTTCAACTTCTCCAAGCTCACCTTCTTCCAGACTCAGTATTGGTTATTCCCAGGGATCAGGGAGCTGTGCATGAATTCAGTATGTCCTAGCCCTGGACTGAGGGGTGGGATGGGCAAATTCTCCTGGCGCTGGGAAGTTGGCCCCAGTGTTCAGACCAGAACCCGAAAACAAATTGTTAATTTCTGCTGGGGAAGTACATCCTCACACCTAAACTATAAAAAATTAAAGCAACAGTAAGAGTGTTACCACAGCAGTTCTGAAACATTTTGGTCTCAGAAACTCTTCACACTCTTAAAAATACTGAGTACTCTGAAGAGCCATGAGTCACAGCTAACTCACAGCAACTAACAACAACAAAAGAAGAGCTGTTTACGTGGGTTGTATCTATCAGTATTTTTCATATTAGAGATAAAACTAAGAACTTTGAAAATGTCATTTACTTATTTCATATAATAATAAATCAATTACATATCAACATAACTAACTCACTGAAAAATTTATGAAGGGGAAAACAGGCTTTGCGAGGCCAAACATGGCTGCCCTCATGCCTCCCATCAGCTCACTACTGTTTCTGTTTGTTCACTGCTGTTTTCCTTGCTGAGGCAGTTTTATGTAGTAGCTCTCTAATTTGGAGCCACCTTTATCCTTGATCACCATAAAACTTCTGCCCCTCCCCTCCACTGCTGGGTGCAGAGATCTGTTCCGGTCCTCCTGCTGCTGGGGATCACTGCTTCGGTGTGTAAATCTCTCCAAAAAAGACTCCTTTGCTGCCACACAGGAGTTGCCCACCTCTTTTTCTGGTCTCTCGGCACCCTCCAATTTTGGAGGAAAAATTCAAGTTACCGGTCCATACCTAGACATATTGCCATTCTGCTTAAGGTTTTTTTTTTTGTTAGGTTTGGACAATATAGTTACTTTTCATAAATGTCTTACTTAATAGAAAACAGCTAAATTTTTGTATCTGTGTAGGCATTTAATGTCTTGTGACAGATTGTTTCACTGAAGGACATGAAGAAATTCTACCTCACACAGATACAGAGTTAGAAAGCAAAGGAGGATTTTAATTGGCTGTTTAGATAATTGTAGGTACACCTTATAACCTCTGGGAAATTCCACTATATTTTCATAGTATTATTTTAAAATAGCTTGACTTTGCAGACCTCCTGGAAGGGTCTCAGGGATTCCCAGGGGTCCCTGAACCACACTTTGAGAACCACTGTCTAGAACATTATCCCACAATGACTACTTACACCTGACTCAAGTATACTTCTATGTAGGGTTCTGGGAAACCTGAGACCTTGGCATCCACTGCCCTTCTACCTGTGCATTCTACTTGCACTATACCACACATTGCAGAACAGAGAGTAAATACAAAAGTTTCATTTCCTTATCAAAATTTAGAAATTTTCAGATTCAGATTAAAAAATTCACAAGAGACACAACTGAGAAATACTATACAGGAAAATTTTAAAAAGAATATGGATAAATATGTACCAGGCAAGGTCTCAAAAAAGTAAGTACTGGTGATAACATTAATATCATAACTATGAATAATTTATCCCAGGAGTAACAACAGCAAAAGTTTCACTATTATTAATGATAAATACAAATAATACATATGATCATCAAAGTTGATGCCTCTAATTTATTCGACCCCAGGCAGCTGTCATTTTGTTGTGCTGTGGTGGTTTGCGTATTGCTGTGATGCTGGAAGCTATGTGACTGGTATTTCAAATACTAGCAGGGTCACTGTGATGGTTAAGGTTGTGTGTCAACTTGTCTGGACCATGATTCTCAGTGGTTTGGCGGTTATGATGTAGTCTGGCAGTTAAATAATGATGTGTTCACCTCCATGATAAGATTTGATCTAATGGAATCACCCTCATGATTGGATCTGCTGTGAGTAGCCAATCAGTTGAAAGAGATTTTCCTTGGGGGTGTGGCCCGCATCCAATCCAGGTGGACTTTCTGGCAAGGCTCATGAGCTTTTGCTTGCACTGGATTCTGAAGCTGGCTTCTGTTCAGCTGACCTCTGGTTCTTGGGACTTGAGCTAGTAGCTTACCTGCTGTCTTGCCTGCCCATCTTGGGATTCATCAGTCTTTGCAGCCTGTGAGCCAGAGCCCTGCTGTCTGACTTGTGGATCTTGGAATTGCCAGATCCCGAAGCTATGTGAATCAGGAGAAGCCTCCAGCCTGATCCAAGGACTTGGGATGTTCCAGCCTCTACAACTGTGTGAGCCATTTCCTTAATATAAATCTCTCTATATATACATGTATATATATATATATATATATATATTTATACACTTTACTGGTTTTTCTTCACTAGAGATCCCAGCTTAAGATAGCCACCCATGGTGCCAGGTTTCAGCAGAGCTTGCAGACTAAGACAGACTAGGAAGAAGGACCTGGCAGTATACTTCTGAAAAAACTGGCCAGTGAAAACCTTATGAATAGCAATGGGACACTGTCTGTTACAGTGCCAGAAGATGAGCCCCTCAGGTTGGAACGCACACAAAACACGAATGGGGAATTGTTGCCTCCTCAAAGTAGAGGTGATTTTAATGATGTGGATGGAGTAAAGCTTTTGGGACCATAATCTGCTGATGTGGCATGACTTAAAATGAGAAGAAACAGCGACAAACATTCATTAACAATCAGAACATGGAATGTATGAAGTATGAATATAGGACAATTGGATGTTGTCAAAAATGAAATAGACTACATAAAGATTGATATCCTAGGCATTAGTAAGCTGAAATGGACTGGTATTGGCCATTTTGAATTAGACAATCATATAGTCTACTATGCCAGGAATGACAAATTGAAGTGGAATGGTGTTACATTTATCTTCAAAAATAACATTACAAGATCTATACTGAAGTACAGTGCTATCAGTGATAGGATAAGATCTATACGCCTACAAGGAAGGCCAGTTAATATGATCATTATTCAAATTTACACACAAACTACCAACGTCAAAGATGAAGAAATTGAAGATTTTTACCAACATCTGCAATCTGAAATTGATCAAACATGCAATCAAGATGCATTCATAATTACCGGTGATTGGATTGTGAAAGTTGGAAACAAAGAAGAAGGATCAGTAGTTGGAAAATACGGCTTTGGTGACAGAAACAAAGCTGGAGATCACATGATAGAATACCTTTTTTAACAACATAAATGGTGACTGTACATGTGGAACTCACCAGATGGAATACACAGGAATCAAATTGACTGTATCGATGGAAAGAGACAGTGGAGAAGATCAATAACATCAGTCAGAACAAGGCCAGGGGCTGACTGTGGAACAGACCATCAATTGCTCATGTGCAAGTTGAAGTTCAAGCTGAAGAAAATGAAAGTAAGTCCACGAGAGCCAAAATATGACCTTGAGCGTATCCTATCTGAATTTAAAGACCATCTCAAGAATAGAGTTGACACACTGAACACTTATGACCAAAGACCAGACAAGTTGTGGAATGACATCAAGGACATAATATATAATGAAAGCAAAAGGTCATTAAAAAGACAGGAAAGAAAGAAAAAAACAAATGGATGTCAGATGAGACTCTGAAACGTGCTTTGAATGTAGAATAGCTAAAGTAAATGGAAGAAATGATGAACTTAAAGAGCTGAACAGAAGATTTCAAAGGGCATCTTGAGAAGACAAAGTAAAGTATTATAATGAAATGTGCAAAGACCTGGAGTTAGAAAACCAAAAGGGAAGAACACACTCAACATTTCTAAAGCTGAAAGAACTGAAGAGTTGAAGAAAAAATTCAAGCCTCAAATTGCAGTACTGAAGGATTCTAATGGCAAAATATTAACGACTCAGGAAGCATCGAAAGAAGATGGAAGAAATATATAGAGTCACTGTATCAAAAAGAATTGTCAACATTCAACCATTTCAGGAGGTAACATATGATCAAGAACCAATGGTACTGAAGGAAGAGGTCCAAGTTGCACTGAGGACACTGGTGAAAAATAAAGCTCCAGGAATTCACAGAATACCAACTGAGATGTTTCAACAAACAGATCATAACCCAGATAGGGAAGTCACAAAAATAAATCCAAGTTAAAACATTGAAAATAGGGAAACAGAGACATCAATATGTAAAAGATGACAACATTAAAACAAAAAAGAGGAAATAAAAAATGTAGTCATAGATCTTTCATATGGAGAGGAAGTCAAGGCAATATGAAGAAATAAAAGAGTGATTTAAACTTAGAAATATAGGGGTGAATATTAAGGTAACCATAAAGGAAACTAACAATCCTATGCATCAAAATAAAAAATAAGAAACACATAAAGACTTAGCAAATACAAAATCAACAACAATGAAAAAGATGAAAAGAAAAATGACTCAGCACAGATAATTAAGTAGAACAAAGAAACTGACAACACACACACAAAAAAGACATCAAAATGACAGCACTAAACTCATGCCTATCAATAATTATGCTGAATGTAAATGGACTAAATGCACCAATAAAGAGACAGAGAGTGGCAGAATGGATAAAAAAACACGATCCATCTATATGCTGCCTACAAGAGACCCATCTTAGACTTAAAAGACACAAACAAAACTCAAAGGACGGAAAAAATATATCAAGCAAACAACACTCAAAAAAGAGTGGGAATGGCAATATTAATCTCTGACAAAATAGACTTTAAAGCGAAATCCACCACAAAGGATAAGGAAGGACACTATATAATGATTAAACGGTCAATAGATCAGGAGGACATAACCATAATAAATATTTATGCACCCAACGACAGGTCTCCAAAATACATAAAGCAAACTTTAACGGCATGAAAAGAGAAATAGCCAGCTCCACAATAATAGTGGGAGACTTCAACACACCACTTTCGGTGAAGGATAGAACATCCAGAAAGAAGCTCAATAAAGACACAGAAGATCTAAGTGTCACAATTAACCAACTTGATCTCATAGACATATACAGAACACTCCAACCAACAGCAGCCAAGTATACTTTCTTTCCCAACGCATATGGAACATACTCCAGAATAGACCACATATTAGGCCACAAAGTAAGCCTTAATAGAATCCAAAGCATTGAAATATTACAAAGCATCTTTTCTGACCATAAAGCCATAAAAGTAGAAATCAACAACAGAAAAAGCAAGGAAAAAAAAATCAAACACATGGAAACTGAACAACACCTTGATCAAAAACTACTGGGTTATAGAAGAAATCAAGGAAGGAATAAAGAAATTCACAGAATCACATGAGAATGAAAACACATCCTACCAGAACCTTTGGGACACAGCAAAATCAGTGCTCAGAGGTCAATTTATAGCAATAAATGCACACATCCAAAAAGAAGAAATGGCTAAAATCAAAACATTAACCCTACAACTTGAACAAGAAGAAAGAGAGCAGCAAAAGAAGCCCTCGGGCACCAGAAGAAAGGAAATAATAAAAGTGGAGCAGAATTAAATGAAATACAGAATAGAAAAACAACTGAAAGAGTTAACAAGATGAAAAAATGGTTCTTTGGAAAAATCAACAAAATCAATAAACCACTGGCCAAACTGACAAAAGAAAAACAGGAGAGGAAGCAAATAAACTGAATAAGAAATGAGATGGGTGATATCACAGCAGACCTAACTGAAATGAAAAGAATCATAACAGAATACTATGAAAAACTGTACTCCAAAAATTTTGAAAACCTAGAGGAAATAGACAAATTTCTAGAAACTCACTACCTACCTACACTAACGCAGAGGTGGAACAACTAAATAAACATATAACAAAAGAAGAGATTGAAAAGGTAATTAAAAATCTCTGAACAAAAACAAGCCCTGGCCAGGACAGATTCCCTGGAGAATTCTACCAAACTTTCAGAGAAGAGTTAACACCACTACTACTAAAGGTATATCAGAGCATAGAAAAGATGGAATCCTCCCAAACTCATTCTATGAAGCCAGCCTAACCCTAATACCAAAACCAGGTAAAGACACCACAAAAAAAGAAAATCACAGACAAATATCCTTCATGAACATAGAAGCAAATAGCCTCAACAAAATTCTAGCCAATAGAATTCAACAACATATCAAAAAAATAATTCACCACGACCAAGTGGGATTCATATCAGGTATGCAGGGATGGTTTAACATTAGAAAAAGTAATCAATGTAATCCATCACATAAATAAAACCAAAGACAAGAACCGATTATCAATTGATGCAGAAAAGGCATTTGACAAAGTCCAACACCCATTCATGATAAAAACTCTCAGCAAAATAGGAATAGAAGGGAAATTCCTCAATATAATAAAGGGAATTTATACAAAGCCAACAGCCAACATCATCCTAAATGGAGAGAGTCTGAAATCATTTGCCTTGAGAATGGGAACCAAACAAAGATGCCCTTTATTACCACTCTTATTCAACATTGTACTGGAGGTTCTAGCCAGAGCAGTTAGGCTAGAAAAAGAAATAAAGGGCATCCAAATTGGTAAGGAAGAAGGAAAGTATGACTATTTGCAGATAATATGATCTTATACACAGAAAACCCCAAAGAATCCACAAGAAATCTCTTGGAGCTAATAGAAGATTTCAGCAAAGTATCAGGATATAAGATAAACACACAAAAATCAGTTGGATTCCTCTACACTAACAAAGAGAACTTCGAAGAGGAAATCATGAAATCAATACCATTTACAATAGCCCCCAAGAGGATAAAATACTTAGGAATAAACCTAACCAGAGATGTAAAAGACCTATACAAAGAAAACTACAAGACACTAGTGCACACCCATGTTCATTGTAGCACTGTTCACAATAGCAAAAAGATAGAAACAACCTAGGTGCCCATCAACGGATGAATGGATAAACAAATTATGGTATATTCACATAATGGAATACTACGCAACGATAAAGAACAACTATAAATCCGTGAAACATCTCATAACATGGACGAATCTGGAAGGCATTATGCTGAGTGAAATCAGTCAGTTGCAAAAGAACAAATATTGTATGAGACCACTATTATAAGAACTCAAGAAATAGTTTAAACATAGAAGAAAACATTCTTTGATAGTTAGGAGGGTGGGGAAAGAGGGACAGGGGAATTCACCAACTAGATAGTAGACAAGAATTATCTTAGGTGAAGGGAAGGACAACATACAGTACAGGGGGTGTTAGTACAACTCAACTAAACCAAAACCCAAGAAGTTTCCTAAATACAACCAAGCACTTCAAGGAACAGAGTAGCAGGGCTGGGGGTCTGGGGACCATAGTTTTAGGGGACATCTAGGTCAATTGGCATAACAAATTTCATTAAGAAAATGTTCTGCATCCCACTTTGGTGAGTGACGTCTGGGCTCTTAAAAGCTAGTGAGCAGCTGTCTGAGATGCATCAATTGGTCCCAATCCACCTGGAGCAAAGGTGAGTGGAAAAACACCAAAGATACAAGGAAAATATTAGCCCAAGAGACGAAAAGGGCCACATAAACCAGAGACTCCATCAGCCTGAGACCACAAGAACTAGATGGTGCCCAGCTACCACCAATGACTGCCCTAACAGGGAACACAAGAGAGAGTCCCTGTGGAGCAGGAGAAAAGTGGGATGCAGAACTCAAATTCTAGTAAAAAGACCAGACTTAATGGTCTGACAGACTGGTGAAACCCCAGAAGACATGGCCCCTGGACTCTCTGTTATCCCAGAACTAAAACCATTCCTGAAGCCAACTCTTCAGACAAAGATTAGACTGGAGTATAAGACATAAAATGATATTCGTGAAGAGTGTGCTTCTTAGTTCAAGTAAATACACGAGACTAAATGGGTAGCTCCTGTCTGGAGGCGAGATGAGAAAGCCGAAAAGGGTAGGAGCTGGTTGAATGGACACGGGAAATCCGGGGTGGAAAGGAGGAGTGTGCTGTCATATTATAGGGATAGCAATTAGAGTCACGTAATAATGTGTGTATACATTTTCGTATGAGAAAATAACTTGAGCTGTAAGCTTTCACTTAAAGCAGAATTAAAAAAAAAGAAAATGCATGCCATGATAAAAAAAAAAAAAAATGAAGTGTATTATATAGCCAGTTGACATATACTTTATATTTAAACAAATATTTTTCTTTAACTTTTCACTATGGAAAATTTCATACCTAGAATATAAAAAATAATAGTATAATGAACCCCCTTATACCTGTTACCCAGATTCAATAAATTATCAACTCATGAAAAAATAAATAAAAAGATTTTCTCATGTATATGTCCATAATTTTAAAAATATTTATGATAATGAATTTGTTACATTTATAACAAAAGAAACAAAGTTTTTTTCCCAAAGGATTTCTTAGAAAGGTACAGTGCCTCCTCCATTTTCTCCATCTTTTCACAGAACCAAAACACTGTGAAAATATATTTTTTAACTATACATATGAAGCTATATTAAGCTTGATAATCTTGATGAGAATAATAAATCATTTTGTCCATGTAGTTCACTATCCAGTGTAGGTCCTAGGAGGAAAATATAACTATGTAGAAAATTGTGTGGTGCCATTTACTTGGGTACCCCAGTTGATGAAACCTATAAACTGGAATTTGGTGGGACAGTAAAAATAAGCAAGAGTTAGAAGATGGGGCCTTTAAGGGACAAAACATCAGCTTTAAATAAGTAATAGTTTTATTAATGTTGTAAGCCCTTTGGAGAACTGTGAGGATGGAGGGTTTGTAGATCAGCCTGGAGTTCATAATACTTAGTATGCCACAAAGAACATAATGGAGTTCTGAGAAACCTTGTTCCATTTCATTGTACTGTGATGACCTCCCAGACTAGACTCAGCTTCTTGAGAATGATCAGTTGTTCCTCATCTCCATAGTCCCAGTGTTTGTCTATGGAGGGTCTCGTACAAAGTAGAAACCCAGTAATTTTTAACCAAATTATGCTAAGTACGTGTATTGTCTGTATCTAATCTATTCATCAATGCCCGTTGATCTAGGAACACCTCCTTCAAAAGTTCATACCTTACACTGCCCAGGAATCTTTCCATGATTAACTGCATATACTTCAATTTACTTCTCCATTTATTGCACACTTAACTTGCTCATTCTCAGTTTGGGCTGTTTAAATGTGTACTCCTAAAGGTTCTCATGGGCCAGCATCGTCCTACATTTCTTTTACATTATCATCCACTTCCCAAAGCTAGTGTTTGTGTCTTTCGGTCTATGTGCATGTCCAGATTGGCTTGGTCAGGCACCTGCTCACAGGAGGCATCCGATCAATATTTTTTTTCCAAGTGACTAATACTTGCCAATGTTTGGGGGTAGCTGTATTTCATCTGTGTTTAAATCCCCTAGTAGGTTTATTTTCTTCTGGCAGTCTTCACAAAACAGAAGGCATGCGTCTGCATGCACATTGATCTCTCTTGAAGTGGCAGAGTGAAACACTTTGGTTGTAGGGAAGATTGTTTAGAAGCCTCTGAATTGACCCCTTTGTATACCAAATAGACTTTTTGGGCAGCTACTTTTATCTTTGCTTAAACTAGTATTGATCAAACTATCAAAGACTGTTATAGTTTGAACTGCTATTCTCGAAGCACCACCAAAAATAAGGTTTTGCATTTAAATCTTTAAATCAATCCACATCTTGTTGACTATCACAGGGTTTTAGGTGATAGGGAACTTGATTAATTTTTTTTCAATCTTATTTACCACAAAAAAGCTATAAAGGTATTTGAGCCCTCTACTTGTTTTTGCCATTCACTGCTCAATTTATTACACCTTCTACCGTTCATTCCCTGCTCTTTGAACCCTTCATCTGCTGAACTGTAGTCTTCTAAGAAGCCTTGTTTAGATGAAGAACCAGAAGTGGGTAACTGCTTTGTGAAATATTGAATGGCTCTGCTGGAATCTGAGGCTGATTTACCATAATCACAGGAAGAAAAAAAAAAAAAAGAAATAGAAAAAAAAAATTCTCAGAGAAACTTGTAGAATACCTCGAAACAGCTTAAAATGGTCTTCATTATAAGAGGGATGATTAAATCATTACATGGTAGAAATTAGAACCCGTGGTTTGCGGAACGAAGACATTCTTAAATCTCACTGCTGAGAAACGTGTAGTTTTAGCGGAGGTTTTGAAGCTTTTAGGCTTCTATTTCTAAGGTAAACCTGGGAAAGACTAGCTTTCAGCTGAGAATAGGCCAGGACAAGAAGTGGTATTAATTACAGCTAAATCCTCCAGAGAACTCTACTACAAAGCTCTAGATATAAAGGTTAAAACAAATTCCACAGATTTGAAAAATTCTTTACTTCTATAGACTCAAAAACACTCAAAAAAAAAAAAAAGCATATATCAAGCTCTAGAGTTAACTCCACATAAAAAAGGCAACACGCATTTGTGCGCCTTTCCTTGATGTTACATAATTACTAAGGGATCACCATTTTTGCATATTCGTTTGTTCTGCATGCAGTTATCTTTACAATTATTTGTCATTTAAAACTCTTAATTACTGATGGTGCTGTGTTAGGATATTGGGGGAAGGGGGGAGGGGACTAAAACTCCCACACCCAGCCCCTGTTCTGTTCAAGTCAAAGCTTGAAGTAGACTTAGTAAAGCTCAGACCTTTGTTAATCATAGTGCTTTGCTATGAAGTGTGGGGCAGATAAACCTCCCACCTGCTTCCCTCTGCACCTTTATTACTAATGAAAAATTGTCTCCCTGACATGCCTTTTGCAGAGCTTGAAATTCCACCCTGGACCATTATTAGTTAGCCACAACTTAGGATGGACTGGTTTATCAAATACAGTCAAATAAGCATGGTGAGAAAATACTAAATGAGATGGGGAAATGAGTAAAGTAACTGCGGGGGGGTAGGATGGCTTAGAAGAACGTAGACAGAGAACTTATCAATGACAGGAGAAATCTCAGGATCTGGGGGCATTTTGTAAATTTGGTTGTGTAACAAATGTGGGTCACTAATGGCATTTAACGGGTGGTACAGGAATGCTAAATGTTCTGATATGGGGACAGTCAAATAGGACAAGAATTACCCTGTTCCTCTCCTAACTTTCCAATGCCCTGCTAGACGTTCAGAAAAAGCTTATCTGAGCCTATAAATAATTCCTTTTTATACATAGAGTCAAATTGGTTTTGCACGGTTTTGCTATACAAAGACATTTTCAGGAAAACAATGGAAGTGTAAGTCAAATTGTTAATTTGAACCCTTTAACAAGAATTGTCCCAATTTCAGAAATACACATCACTGATGGTGATAACGATGCTTGCTGTTCTGTTTGACAAATATATTACATCAATATTGTTCTGCATCTGTAGCTGCCACACTACCTACTGGTGAATCTACATAGATATGTTTGCACTTCTACGTCATTGTGACTTCTAGTCTAGCTGTCCTTAGGGTTTTACATATGGAAATACATTTTTTTTATAAATTACTTCCATTTCATTCATCCTTTATATTTTAGCTAAGGCTTTAAAATGATATTTTGCAATTAAATATGTACATAAATTATATTATTTATGCATTTATTTCAAGATAATCAATTTGTTATAAGAAAAAGACATTGGGCAGGGTAAGTTTGAGTACAATGAACTTGAAGTATGTGAAGGACTTGAGAAAGGCCTTTGAGAAAGAGAAGAATAAGAGACCCCGAAAACATACTTCATCTGTTCACTGACAGCCCTAGACACTGAGTCAAATGCAAATAGAATACTCCCATTAAAGCAGGAAAGAGTCACAGTGATGCATTTGTTTACTAATTAATTCATTAAGTCATATAGTAAGTATTAGAGACCACAGAATGATAGGTGCTAGAGAGTCACAAAAGAATGAATCCCATAACCTAAACTAAAATAGTTCTGGTATTAACAGAGGCATACATAAATCATTACACTATAATGAGGCAGATTCAATCTATGGCTTTGAATCAGTTATTCTGGGATCTGTAAGAATCACCTGGGGATCTTGTTAAAATGTAGAGTCTGATTCTGTATACCTGGGGTGGAAATGCAAATTCTCAGCAGGTGGTCAAACCAGAATGAAACAGTTGAAGCCCTGGTCAACTATAGCAGTGGGCACAGTAGAGGGGACCTAATTCAGAGTAAGGAAAATAGGGAAGGCATCCAAGTGGAGGGGGAATGATCTGAAATTAATTCATTGGTAAGTGTCATGGATTGAATTGTGTCCCCCAAAATATGTGTATTAATTTGGCTAGGCCATGATTCCCAGTATCGTGATTGTCCACCAATTTGTCATCTGAGGTGATTTTCCTATGTGTTCTAAATCCTGCCCTCTATGATGTTAATGAGGGAGGGACAGGTGGCAGTTATATTAATGAGGCAGGACTCAATGTACAAGATTGGATTGTGTCTTGAGCCAATTTCTTTCGGGATATAACAGAGAGAAGCGAGCAGAGAGACAGGGAGACCTTATACCACCAAGAAAGCAGCACTGGGAGCAAAGCAGAGCGTGTCCTTTGGACCTGGGATTCCTGCGTAGAGAAGCTCCTAGTCCAGGGAAAGATTGATGAGAAGGACCTTCCCGCAGAGCTGACAGAGAAAGCCTTCCCCTGGAGCTGATGCCTTGAATTTGGACTTCTAGCTTACTAGACTGTGAGAAAATAAATTTCTCTTTGTTAAAGCCGTCCACTTGTGGTATTTCTGTTATAGTGGCACTGGATAACTAAAGACAGTAAGGTTTAACAAGACTAATGATATTGAGAAGGAGGCATTAGAGGACAATGGAAAGAAACAAGTAAAAGCACATAAGAAATATTCTGATGAGTATGGAAAATCTCAGGCAACAACTGTGAGGCAAGAGAGAAAGGAAGGGAACAGATCTTTGAAAACATTAGTAATTATATGAAAGAACTGTATTACTCTTGGAGCCGTGGTGGTGCAGTGGTTAAGAGCTCAGTTGCTAACCAAAAGGTGTGCAGTTGGAATCTACTAGCTGCTCCTTGGAAACCCCATGGGGCAATTCTCCTCTGTCCTATAGGGTCTCTATGAGTCGGAATTGACTTGACAGCAACAGATTTGTTTTTTTTGGTCCGTGTTACCATTATGGAATAGAAAATAGAGATTTATTGAGAAATCTTTTAGGTAGATCCCTCTGGTGGCTGAGAGGGAGAAGGTATTAAGGTAAATAGGAGAGGAGGCAAGGCATAGTGAGTTTGCTATTACAGTAAGTGAGAGATAATGAAGAACTAAAACAGGACAATGAGAGAGGAAGAAACATTGGCACTTAACCCTCACTCTGCATCAGAAAGACGTGGAATGTGATAGCTAAAATATACCACTCCCCAAGCCCCATCAACAGAGGCTCTGTGCTGATTGGTCTGAGTTGGATACCAGGTGTTGGTATTTTATCAAATTGCCCCCATGTGATTATGATGCCTAACGATGGTTGAGAAACAGGATTAGATAATTATTTAGGAAAATAAATCAGTAGGATTTGATGATTGGAGTGGGAAGAACAAAGGGAATGTCAAGGATTGTACCCAGGGTTCTAGTTTGAGAAAATCAGCAAATGGTGATGTTACTAACTGAACCAGAGTAGTCAAGACGTAGAATAGCTTGAAGGGAAAACATAATGAGTTCCACAAGAGCATACTGAGTTTGTGATGCCGGTGGTATATTTGAATGTTGATGATCATCAGGCAAGTGCATATAAAACCTCAATACTTTCAAGTTAATATAAAATGTCAATACTTTGTAGAAGATGTACAGTTTGAAGACAGATTTTCAAATTATCAGTGTCTTAATGACAGTTAAAAAACGCGCAAGTGCATACTATTCTTCAGGGAGAGGGCATTGCATGAGGACAGAGGATTAATGACGGAAATCTACAGAATATCAGCATGAAAGCCAGCTACTGGAGGGGCCAAGAAGGAATGCTAAAGAGGTTTAATGAAAACTAGGAAAGTGTGGAGTCATGAAAGCCAAGGAAGAAGAGATTTTCGAGAAAATATCAGATGCAGGGAAGAGATGAACTAAGATTAGGGCTGAAAACTATCCATTGGCCTTACAGTTTATGAGCTTATTAGTAGCCTTAGCAAGGGCACTTTCAGTGGAGACTAGCTAGATGGAAGCAGGCTAAGGAATAAAAGAGTGATGAAAAGTAGAGCAAGTAATCACCAAATTTTCCTTTGTAAAATCGGGATGAGAAAATCAATAAGAGTGTGATGGCAGCTATTGTAGCTAGAGAACGGCAAGTTGATATGTTTCGAAAAGGTAGTGACAGTGGTTGTCTTACTGAAATGTGAGGCAAGTGCAGAGAAGGGTGAGGTTGATTTTTAGTTCAGAGGGACAAACATTTTAAAAGGTTATATTAAAAAAAAAAAAAGTAGCAAGTAGAGAGAGAATTGTGTATACAAGAGAAAAACATGTCCTGGAGGAGACAGTAAGGGAAAATAACAAGGTCATAGATTGATGGAACTTAGAATAAGCACATTATTTTGTCATGGGCTACCAAAACATAGGATTTTTTCAGTGGTAAACAATAAAAGTAGTTTAATACTTAGGGCAAGACTGGGTAGAGGGCCAGTGAAAATTCCATCTTAACTAAAAACTCAGTCCAAAAAAGTCCTCTTTCCTTTAAAATATGGTTGTGCATAAATTTTGAAAATCTTATGTACTGCCTTTTATTATTAATATGTTAGGGTTTGTACACAGCTAGTGCTTGTACACAGCCAGTCCTGTGTGGCTCCAAAATGCATATTCTTTCCAGTTTCCCATTGTGTCAGTTTCTGAGGGCTGCTGTAAAAAAATCATCATAAACTTGGTAGCTTAAAGCAACAGAAATTTATTTGCTCAAATTTCTGGAGTCCGGAAGGCCAGAATCAAGGTACTTGCATAGTTAGCTCCTCCTGGAGGATCTGTGGGAGAATCTGGTCCATGCCTCTCCTAGCTCTTGATGGCTTCTGGCATTAACCCTTGGCATTCTTTGGCTCGGAGCTGTATAACTTCAAACTCGGACTCCATCTTCACATGGCATTATTTTTTGTGGTCTCTATGTTTCAAATCTTCCTCTCCTTTATTTCATGACACCAGTCATTCAATTTAGGGATCACCCTAAATGCAGGATGGCTCATCTTGAGATCTTTAACTTCATTACATCTGCGAAGACTCTATTTCCAAATAAGGCCACATTCACAGGTACTGGGGATTAGGATTTTGGCATACCTTTGCCAGGGGAAGGGGGAGAAATTCAACCCATGATATCATCCATCTCAGTTTGAGAAGGCTCCATGGTACTTTAATAAGCATCATTGTATAATCCTAATCAAGAATAGGAAATCTGCCAAAATTATGAAGTAATTAGAAAGCCTTCGCAAATGCTAATCAAGAAATAGCCTCAAAATCCCACAGGTGTGCTTAGGATTTCATAGTTCTGATTACTCTGAAATCATTCACTTTTCCATATACGTTTTCCCTGGTAGATACTATCACCTATAAACTGTCATCTCAATTTTGACACAATAATGGACTTACTGATTTGAATGGTACTCACTGTTGAAACAGCTAAAACAGACTTATCTAGGACATGCCACAATAGTTCTACCTTAACAGATTTGCTGTCTTGCTTTTAGCATCAGGCATCAACTGAACACATCAAGATTCTTAATAATATTTACTTCCTAGCTGTTGAATCTTGGACAAGTAATGCAACCTCTGGGAGACTCAATTTTATCATTTGTAAAATGTTGCACTCTAAAATGCAACAAACCTATGAGCTATCACATAGCTGCACAATGGGAGATGGTAGTTGAAGGGATATCTAAAAGCATAAAAGCTGATGAATATTTGATTTAGCTAGTGTTCCTAAATGATCTTGGTTTTGTTCTTAAAGCTGGTTGAAAACTCATCCTATCTAATAAGTACAAGATATATTTATTGGCCATCATTTATACATATGACCCCAAAAGTCCCAGTCAGACTCAGTCTGTAATATCTGGCTAGTTGATTGGTTGGCTAGTTTAGTTCTTCTTTGGTTTATACCAAAGTCATTGAGAAGAAATTTACTAACTACCATCTATTTTCCAGATACTGTATTATATGCTTTAGGGAAGATTCAAATATAGGATGCTTTCATTCATGCAAGACAGAGTTGTACAGGAAGAATTAAGTACACACAAGAGTTACATATTTCATTGTAGAAGGTGGTAAATACCTTAATACTAGCATGACACAGTGATATAGATATTCATTTAATCAACATCCACTTATTGAACACTAATATGAATCAGACATTGTCTCTAGGTCATTGATACTTACAATGTATTCTACAGACCTGAAGCTATTGACTAAACCTGGGATCTTGTAAGAAATTCACAATCTCAGCCCTACTCCAGCCATACTAATTTAGAATCAGCATTTTAATATGACCCCTAGGTGATTAATACGCACATTAAATTTTCAGAAGCACTTATATAGTTCAGTTTTTCTCAGAGGGGACCATCTACAACATCTACGAAAGAATAGAAGTAAAATACAGATTCTGGAACCCTGCATACAGAAATTCTGATTCAGTAGGTCTGCAGTGGGGCCTGGGAATCTTCACTGAAAAGAAGTTATCCCAATGTGATTTGTTTGCTGTTTGAAAATCAGTGGTTTGGATGTTGGGGATGCAAAGATGAATTAGACAGAATTTCTGTTTTTTAAAATCTCAGTCTTTTACATGCAGTTTCCAACTGGGTACAGACAAAACCTCTCTTCTTCTTTATGGTGGTTTCTAGCAGCAGTATCTTAAAAGTCTACACTCTGGATAAGATTCACATGAACATCAAATTGAGATTCATCCTCTTTCCCATCAACTTCCAAGGGACTGATAAATAAACCATCAAATAGAAGCTAAATCTTATTTAGTATAGTTCCAGAGAGAGTTTAATTTCATGACGCAGCCGTTCTTTAAAAGCTGATAATTTCTATAGGGCTTGTGTGCCAATTCCATTAACTATGCTATTTGATTAGAACACCACATTCTTGGTCACACTAGATAGCAGAAAGTTTATGTACTTTCATATGTACTATATTATTGACTAAATTACAACGACTATCTTTAAAGTATTTAGTCAATGTTTTTAACAGTGGCAAAATCAAATAGCAGGTGTTCCTAAGGATTTAAGTGAGGAAATATTCAGGCTGGATACGTAAACAGTGAGCAAGAACATGTTACACGAGAGCATGGATCAACCTACACTTGAGGGAAATACAGAGGAAATAGTGTTCTTAAGGGCAGTCTGTTTCACTTTTGAGCAAGAAAGCTAAGGGAATGCTCAGAGAAGTTGTTCACTAGTTTGTGGTTGATGTAACACTGATATCAAAGACACAGGAGATATATTTCAGACAACATGAAAGGATGGAAAAGAAAAACAACTTTGGGGATATATGCAGCATAAGGGAACGATTGGCAATATGGTGATTGATAATAAAACTTATTATCATGATCAAAATATACAAGAATATGATGCAAGATGAAATTATTGATTCTTTCTATTGTTTTTCTATTCTCTACTTCGTTTATTTCTGCTCTGATCTTTATTATTTCCTCTCTTCTGACGGCTGTGGGCTTCTTTTGATGTTTTTTTTCTATGCGTTCGACTTGTGTAGCTAATGTTTTATTTTGTCCCATTCTTCTTCTTCTTTTTTTTTTTTTTTGTTTTAGAATTTTGTTCTACATTCTTCTTCAGCTCTCTCCGGGAGCCTTTGTTGTGATCCCCATCAGAGCAGTCAGTGGTGGTAGCCGGGCACCATCCAGCTGTACTGGACTCAGTCTGGTGGAGGCTTTTTTGATATGTGCATCTATTGCTATAAATTGACCTCTGAGCACTGCCCTTGCTGTGTCCCAAAGGTTTGGGTATGATGTGCTTTCATTTCGTTTGAGACTAACAATATTTTGATTCCATTTTTGATTTCTTCTATTACCCAGTGGTTTTTTAAGCAGAGTGTTATTCAGTTTCCATGTATTTGATTTTTTTTCCCTTGCTCTTCCTGCTGTTAATTTCTACTTTGATGGCATTGTGATCAGAGAACATACTTTGTATTATCTCAATGTTTTGGACTTTGTTGAGGGTTGCTTTGTGGCCTAAGATGTGGTCTATTCTGGAGAACATTCCATGTGTGTTGGAAAAGAATGTCTACTTTGCAGCTGTTGGATGGAGTGTTCTATATACGTCTATGCAGTCCAGTTGGCTGATTGTGCCCTTTAGATCTTCTGTATCTTCGTTGAGTTTCTTTCTAGATATTCTGTCTTTTATCGAGAGTGGGGTGTTGAAGTCTCCTACTTATTGTGGAACTATCCAATTCTCTTTTCAGTGCTGTTAAAGTTTGTTTTATGTATTTTGGAGCTCTGTCATTGGGTACATAGATATTTATTACTGTTATGTCTTCATGATGCGTCATCTCTTTAATCATGATATAGTGCCCTTCTTTGTCTTTTATGGTGGATTTTGTTTTAAAGTCTATTTTATCTGAGATTAGTATTGCCACTCCTGCTCTTTTTTGGTAGCTGTTTGCTTGATATATTTTTTTTCCATCCTTTGATTTTTTTAATAAATTTATGTCCTTGTTTCTAAGATATACCTCTTGTAGACAGCCTGTTGATGGATCCTGTGTTTTTATCCATTCTGTCACTCTCTGTCTCTTTATGGGTACACTGAGGCCATTTATGTTCAGTGTAATTATTGATAGGTGTGAATTTATTGCTGTCATTTTGTAGTGCTTTTTTTTTGTGGTGCTGATGTATTCTTTGTTCCTCTTACTCTCCTGTGCTGATGTTGTTTTTATTTATGGATTTTTTTTTTTTTTTATTTCTTTTGTTTTTGTAGATTTGGGGTTTACTGAGACTTTAGGTTTTTCTTCTTTATTTTGATGAGTAGGCTTGTTAACTTCCTTTGTGGTTACCTTAAAATTTACCCTTATCTTCCTAAGTTTGAACCAGTCTTTTATTACTTGGTATCACCTTGCTTTCCTCTCCATTAGAAAGTTCTATACCTACTTCATTTATTCTCTCTTTTATTGTTCTGATGTTGCTGTCATTTATAAATTAACCTCTCTGATTCCCTGTTGTAAATCTTTTCATTTTGGTTAATCTTTGAGAGTTCATTACCTAGTTGGAATCTGGCTGATGCAGTCTTGTGTCCTAGAATCAGGCTGTGGTCTGATGTTTGTTCTCTAACTGCAGGACTCCCTTTAATAATTGTTGTAAGTTTGGTTTGGTTTTTACATATTCCCTTAATTTTTGTTTATCTTGAAATATCCCAATTTCACCATCATATTTGAGCGAGAGTCTTGCAGGATATATTATTCTTGGTTTGCAATTCTTTTTCTTTCAAGGTTTTATACATGTCATCCCACTGACTTCTTGCCTGCATAGTTTCTGCCTAATAATCAGAGCTTAGTCTTATTGTTTCCCCTCTGTATGTGACTTTTTGTTTTTTTTGAGCTGCTCTCAGGATTCTTTCTTGTCTTTGGTTTTAGCAAGTGTGATTATGATATGCTTTGGTGATTTCCTTTTGGGGTCTATCCCATATGGGGTTCGTTGAGCTTCTTGGAAGGTCAGCTTTTCATCTTTCATGATACTAGGGAAGTTTTCTGTCAGCAATTCTTCAGTTATCCTTTCTGTGTTTTCTGTTTTCTCCCCCTGTTCTGGAACTCCCATCACTTGCAAATTTTTGCTTTTTAAAAATTGTATCCCACATCATTCTCAGGGTTTCTTCATTTTTCTTCATTCTTTTCTCTGATTTTTCCTTAAACAAAGTGATATCCAAGTATTTGTCTTTAATTTCGCTGATCCTGTCTTCCATTGTTTCAAACCTGCTCTTCAGACCTTCTATGACACTGTCCATTTCTGAAATCTTGTTGTTTATCTCTTGGATTTATAATTGCTGTTTTTATATTTCTAGTTGTGAATTTATTTTGGCATTTTGTTCCTGTATTGTTTTCCTGAATTCTTCCATTGTTTTGTCTGTCTTTTCCATGATTTTGTCTGTTTTTCCCTCATTTTTGTCTGTTTTTTCCTTCAACTCTCAGATAGCTCTGAACATTAGAGATTTGAATTTCCTATTGGGTAGTACCAGTGCCATTTCTTCTACTGGAAAGTCATCTAGTATGTTATTTTGGACATTTACCAAAACCATCCTGTTCTGTTTTTTTATATGCTTTGATATTGTCTGCTGTCTTTGGGACATTCAGTAGTTATTTTCTTTGTTTCTTGATTATGATTTATTTGTTTTGTCCTGCTGTTTTTTTTTAATTTGTTTATGTCTGAGCAGGTGGGCTGGGTGTTCTTTGTTGTTTGCTTGTCTGTGGGCTTGATACTTCTCACCACTCTGTCAAATGGGCAGGGCCAGTCACTCAGCTATGGTGCAGCAGGGCAGGTCCAGCCAAAAGGCAGTGGCTGGGATGGGTCATTTTTGGCAAGTACTTGGGCTGACAGGGCAGGGCCGAGTGTCAGTGCAGGGCAGATACCAGCAGACTGTGTCTGCACTGTTTTGGGGGTATGATGCTCAATGCACACTGCAGACAGTCAGGAGGAATGGGGGAGGTTGTGATGTGTGTAGCTAGGTGGGTGTAGGAAAAAGGAGAAAGAGGAGAGAGAAACAGGAGCCAAAACCAAAACAAAACAAAAAAGTGCTCAGGGAGCCTGCCATTGGAGTGCTGTAGACCCTGGGACGCTGTGTGCCAGTGGCTTTCTAGCCAGGCAGTGAGGCACAGCCTGTCAAGAAGGGACAGATATGGCACATGCAGCTAGGTGGGCAGAAGAAAGGAATTGAAGGAATGTAGAGAGAGACAAGAAACTGAGAAAGAAAAGAAAAAAAGGCCAGGTGGTTGAGAGGAAAGAAAGGAAGGAAGGTAGAGAAAGACAAGAAACAGAAAAAAAAGAAGAAAGAAAAAAAATGCCCCAAGAGAGCCCAACGGAAGCAGGTCTCCAGCCAGGTGGTGCTGCACAGGCCATCCAGAAGGAGTGGAGATGGCACATGGCACCAGGTATTCAGGAGAAGGGTAAGGAAGGAAGGTAGAGAGAGACAAGAAACTTAGGGAAAGAAGAAAGAAAAAAAAGTCCCGAGGGAGCCCACTGGAAGCAGGTCCCCAGCTGAGTGGAACTGCACAGCCTGTCAAGAAGGAGCAGATACGGCACACAGCACCAGGTGTTCAGGAGAAGGGTAAAGAAGGAAGGTAGAGAGAGACAAGAAACTGAGAAAAGAAAAACAATCCCCAAGGGAGCCCACTAGTGTGGTGGCGCACACAGGGGAAGTGGCTGCCCAGCCACTTGGCACTGCATAGGCCATCTAGAAGGAGCAGAGATGGCACACAGTGCCAGGTGTTTAGGAGAAAAGAAAGGAAGGATGGTAGAGAGAGACAAGAAATCAAGAAAAGAAAAAAAAAATCCCCAAGGGATCCCACTGGCTTGGTGGAGCAGACCAGGGAAGTCGCTCCCAAGCTGAGCAGCACTGCACAGCCTATCTAGAAGGGGTGGAGATGGAACACAGTTCTAAGTGTTCAGGAGACAGGAAAAGAAGGAAAATAGAGAGAGAGAGACGAGAAACCAAGAAATGAAGAAAAACAAAAAGGAAAAAAAAAAAAAATGACCCCAGTGATCCCACCAGCGTGGTGGCGCAGACCAGGGAAATGGTTCCCCAGCTGAGTGGCACTTCACAGCTTGTCAAGAAGGAGTGGAGATGGCACAAGGACCCAGGTGTTTGAGAGAAAATAAGGAAAGGAGGTGAGACGGAGAGAAGAAACCAAAAGAAGCCAAAACAAGCAACAACAGTAACAAAAAAATGGTACTGAAGGAGCCAGCCAGTGTGGGCGGGGTGAATCCAAGCAGCATGGATCCAACACCTCCCTGGCCAAGGAACTGCAGCCTGCCAGGAAGCAGTAGAGGCTGAGCAGGGGGAAGACAAGTGGGGGGTGGGAAAGTGTGTATCGCTGGTTACCAGCTGCTTTGTCTCCTGCTGGGACCTCCTTGAAGCTGTCTTCTCACACTCCCTGTCCACTGTTCTCAGTGGCTAAGGATTCCAAGATGGCGAATCCGTGCCATGTTAGTTAATAGGGGACCTGCACTCTATATCTCTCCTCGATCTCTGCTCTCTGTCAGTTTCTTATTCCAGTTGGTGCTTGGTTGAGTTCTTTATCTCTTCATTTGACATTTAGGGCTCCAGGATTGATGTTTGTCTCTGTTTTACTTAGGTTTTTGAGCCTTGCTGTGAAAGGATAGCATGGTGCTTCTGTCTATAGTGCCATGTTGGCTCCTTCTGCAAGATGAAATTATTCTAGATGAGAAATGAAACAATTTACAACCATAAAACTTACTGTCTTCATTAACATGATTCTACTATTCCACTGTCTTCATTAACATAGGTCACTATTCCAGAAAACTCTTGCTCAGGAAGATGAAGTTTGAGAATAACTGAATTATTCATTTAAGGTAATTTCTGAAAGATCAGCTCTTCAATAGAAAGCATCAAATGGTCTTTATGCTCCAAGACTCTTTGAACTGCTTGCCTCAAAATCCTCACCTTACTGTATCCATCAGTCCTGACCTTTATACCATGATCTTTGCCCAGTCTTAATCAAACCCTTTCACTGAAAGACCTACCATAGACCAAAATTCAAAATCTCATACACGTCTTTGTTTTTTCCTGCCCCCTCTAAAACAGTACTGGAACTCAGTTACTTCTTTCCTTTACCACAGTAAGAATAAACTTAGTTGTCCTAGTAACAGACTGTTTTGGTGATATTTTGGGGGAGACAACATTCAAGAAAAATGTACTTATTTAAGATCTTGGAGAGGCTGCTCATTCCCCTAATGAGAAAAGTGGAATGAATTACTACTCAGAAAAATTAGGCTTGCTGACAGCAAGTAATACTAGAAACAAAGGGGCACACTTTATAATGATACAAGAGTCAAGGTATCAGGGAGATATAACAATCATAATACATTAATCTAATAAGAGAGCTTTAATTTTTTGAACCAAAAACTGACATAACTAAAAAGAGAAGTAAACAAATCCAATTATAAATGGAAACTTTAATACACCTCTCTCAGTAATTAATAGACCAATTTGATAATAAATAATTAATAACAACACAAAAAGGATGAAGAGAATCTGAATATCACTACCAATCAGTTTGATAAGGTTGACATTTATAAAGCATTCTCCATAACAATTGCAGGATATATATTCTTTTCAAATGTACATATTCACCATGATGACCTTATGCTTAGGCATAAAATAAATCTCAATAGATTACAAAAGACTGAATTCCTACAAAGTATTAAAGAATTCTTCAGAATATGTTCTCTGAAAACAGCAGAATTAAATTAGAAATAAATAAAAATAAAACATCTAGAAAAGTCCCAGGTATTAGGAAATTAAATAACTTACATTTAAACAACATAGGAATTAAAATAGAAATCACAAAAGAAATTATAAAATACTTTCAACTGTATCAAAATTTAAAAAAAAATTTGTAGGATTCAACTAAAGCATGGATTAGAGGGAATTCATAGCATTAAATGCTTATGTTAGAAAAGAAGAAAGGTATCAAGTCATTTATCTAAGTGTCCATCACCAAAAAAAAAAAATCTAGAAAATTAAGAAAAAATTTAACCCAAAGTAAGCAAACAGGAAAAAGAGAGAGAGAGAGTGATAACACTCAATATTAAGGACACAGAACAACAGAAAAAAAAAAAGAGAAAGTCAATGAAATAGGTTCTTGGAAAAGATCAATTAAAAACAGTAGATCTCTAGGCCAGACTTAAAGAGAAACTACGTAAATAACCAGTATCTGGAATGAGAGCGGGAACATCACTATGGACACTACAGATATTAATAAATTAATGACATAATATTGTGAACAGCTTTCTGCCAATAAATGTTATCACTTGGATTAAATAGACAACTTCCTTAAGTAAAAAACTCCCAAAGCTCACTAAGGAGAAATTATTTCTCCAAACATCACCATATCTATAAAGGAAACTAGAATGATTAAGACAATGTGGTATAAGGATAGAGATAAATGGAAAAAAATAAAATGTCTGGAAATATACCTACTCATATATGTTAAACTGATTTTTTGACAATGATGCCAATGAAATCAATGAGGAAAAGGAGTCTTTTCAACAAATGTTGCTAGATCAACTGCATACTCTTGTATAAAAAAATGATCCTTGACTTCTACCTCATACCAAATACAAAATTAATTTAATGTGGATCATAGATCTAAACATAAAAGATAAAACAATAAATCTTCTAGGAAAAAATACGACTTTAGGTTAGGTAGAGATTTCTTTGACAGGATACAAAAACTCTATCAGAATTAAAATCTCTACGCACCCAAAGACATTAAGAAAATGAAATGTCAAGTCACAGATTGGTACAAAATATTCACAACACAACATCTGATATTTAATTTTTATCTAGAATGTATAAATATCTCTTACAACACAATAATGAGAAGTCAAACAATTCAATAAAAAAGACTGAAGACTTGAAGAGACGCTTCACAAAAGAAGATATGCAAAAGGCCAATGAGCACATGAAAAGTTGCTCGATATTATTCATAAGAAAAATGTAAATTAAAACAACAATGATACAATCACACACATTAGAAAGACTGAAAAAAAACTGAATATGCCAAATGTTGGAGAAGAGAATGTGGAGCTACTGCTGTTGGGAGTGTTAATTTACAAAACCACCTTGCAAAACAGTGTAACGGTTTCTTAATTAGTTAAATACACCTACTCTATGATACAGCAATGCTACTTCTAGGTACTTACCCAAGAGAAGTTAAAACGTGTTCACAAAAAGACAAAATTCTCTTGGTAGGTTTGATCACATATCACCAAACTAAAAATAACCAACTCCAATCTGGAAAAAAAAAAAAAAAAAAAAAATCCATGAACTAGAAAATGGATAAACTGCGGTATAATTCAACAATGGACTGGTACATTGCATTAAAACAAATTTATTAAGTGAACCATGCACAATATGGACGAATCTCAGACTTACACTGAGCAAAAAAAAGCAGACACAAAGAACATATACTGTACAACTGCATGCATATAAAATTTGAGAACAGGCAAAATTAACCTTTGGCGCTACAAATCAGAACCTTAATAGCCTTTGGGGTTGGGAGGCGATTTACTGGAAAGGCACACAAGGGAATTATGGAAATATACTGTATTTTAATTGGGGTTGTGGTTACATGCATATATATAACGAGTTCCATGACTCATCAAAGTGTCTGTAAATTTTATGCCACTAAAATTAGTGTTTCTTCATGTGCCTGTAGAACTCCTGTCTTTGTTTAGCAATCTAAAGGCTTAGAGTTTCATAAATCACATTTTACTACTTCCTCTTGCTTAAATTTACATGGTTAAAATCAATATACAAACAAATCTTCTCTCTCATGGTTGTTTTTATCCTTTAAATATTAATTTTCTTCAATGGCTTAAGTCCAATTTGTCTTTTTTCCCCCTATCCTTTTACTTATGATATATTCATGTTGGAATTTATCACTCTATGATGTATTTGGGTATCATTTTGGATGAGTTACCTTCATTGTACTCAAGGTTTTCCCTTACTTAATCTTTACTAAAACCCAGAGGTTCCTGTCCAGGCCTTTATTCTTAATTTTTGTTAGGAAAAGTCATTGATGCCTATTATTAATTGCTCATACTTGATCAATTCCTGAGATGGTCCTGACTCTAGCATGAAGTTGATATTCTAGCCTAGCTCCATCAGTTTTTAAGTTATCAAAATATTCTCGCTTAATAAAATATTCATTGGCCTAGTATTCAGCCTGCCTAGAACAAACTTGTGTAACTAGCCTTGTAATTTTCAATTCACTTTTACATGCCACATTTCCTTCTCATAATTCCACCATGCCCCATTATTTGTATCATTGCTATTTGGTATTTAGAAAACAGAGCTTCTGAAAGATCAGGAGACTTGCTTCTTCAAATAGCACAGAGCTAAGCATTCTTTACTTTATTCAACAAATATCTGACTGCCCATTTTGTCCCAATTATAATTACAGTGAAGGAGACAAAAACGAATCTGTCTTCAAGTTGCAGTTTTCTCCTGATACCTGCTACTTTAGCCTTGTCCATACAAAACGTGCTTCTGTCTTGAGGATTCTGTCTAACACTCTAGTTCCCGTCTTTTGATCTTCCATACTCACAAACAAATGCTTTGGCCATTTTGGCTGAGCCTACATTCCCAACTTCTGATGCTAAATCATCCAGCACAGGGACCAAAACAAACAAAACTGCCAATCTGCAAAACTATGGCTGGCCACCCCCCATTTAGCCAATCAAATATTCTTCATCTTACCTGTTCCACAGGAAACCCATTGCAGTTGAGTTGATTCTGCCTTATAGTGGTCCTATAGAACAGAGTAGAACTGCCCCATAGAGTTTCCAAGGAGCAGCTGGTGGATTCAAACTGCCAAGCTCTTTGTTAGCAGCCGAGCTCTTAACCACTGTGCCACTAGGGGCCCTTTCAAAGGAAAGCTAGCCTAAATTCCTTGGGTTTCTGTGACCATCTAAACAAAAGTAGCTTCCTGAGAAGCTATGTATCATACTATACCATTTTTTCCCCCATAACACAGCTTTTAATGTTGTCCTGTATGTACATTTGTTTATCTGTCTTTCCTCTCTAATACATAACCTGTATCAGAACAGGTTCCTTTTCTGTTGTATTCACTGAAATAAGAATAGCTCTTTGGGACTTGTGGGACATACTGTATCCCAACCACTTTTTATGCCTCTAGAGATCTTTGGGAAGGAGGTAAACCAATTTTAACTCATTTAGCCTCAATGGGAGCCTTTTGAGATATATGAAGCTAAAAAATTCTGAAACATCCTCAGCTCAGTCCTAGTGTAGATTGAGCAGTCTTAGGTGATGCCTCTCGGATGTGTGAATTTCCTAAATTTTTGACAGATTTGCCTTTATTTTTCTGAGATAAGACTCCTCAATATGTTTCCCACTTACTATGTTCTTGTGAGTATGTGCTTATCATGAGAATAAGTTATTGCCAGTCTTCATTCAGTCAGAGTGACCATTTTCTCTTTTATGCCATTCATTGTTTCCAGGTGTTTACTGGCTCCCTGCTTTTCTAGCTTCTAAACAGTAAATAATGCCTTTCCGATAAGGAATACTGCATTGCAGTGGAACATTTCAAGAGACTCAAACTCCTATAAGTTATTCTTACCACGCATTCATTGACTCATATCGGTAGGACTTAACTACATCCTGGCATCCACTGGGACATACATGATCCCAGAAAATGGGTATCAAAATCCATAGCACATAACAAAAATTTTGAATTGGTTCTTTAATCATCATGCTTTCCATTAGTGAGGGCACATGTATCAACAAAAAATACAAAGGAGAAAATAATTGGGTCACCAAGAGGGTAGGGACAAAGTAAACTCTCAACAAATGTTTGTTGAATAGAGTAAAAAAAAAAAAAAAATGTTTAGTGATGTTGCAAACTATTTGAAGATATGAAAGACTTTATCTTTCTGGGTCTTGCATTCCTAAAATACCAAAATAGGAATGATAAACCCCTATACATAGGGAGTTTATGAACAGGAAATGTGACATGTGAAAGTGACCTTAAAATTACAAAATCTATAACATTTTATTTTAAGTTACTTTCTTGGTCACATTTTGAAAAGCTTATAAATTCAGGTGTTACCCTGGAGTTTCTATGAGCTAATTAAAAATAAATTAAAGATAGTAATGATATTTTAATATCCCAGTAACTAAATCAGTATAGGGTTAAAATAAAATATACTTTATGACAGGATTCAGCTTATTCAAGTACTCAGGCAGTGGGACAACATCAAAACTTGAAAAAACTGTCAATTGACTGCTAGACAAGGTCAAATTTCAGCTAAAGGCAAAGGTGAGATATAGGCCAGTTCTCCCTGCTTGACTGTGAAAGACTGGGCCCAGGATGAGTGATATCTAGGGTGAGGGCAAGCTAGGTCTTAGCTGTGCAAGGGATAGTAGGCAGAGGTCTTTATAGGTGAGGAAAGAAAGAGCAGATTTGAGGATAATTAAACAACTCTGAATAAAATTACATGTAATGTTTCTAACATTCAATTATTGCAAATTCCCTTTCACCTTCCTCCCCTCTATAACCTCTGGCTTGTTAAGCATTTTTATGTTGCTCCTTGTAGTATTCCACCCAGGACTGGTTTGGGTCCTAAAATTATACTCTGTCTTAATTTCCAATGCCTCATTACCCAGCAATCAGGAGGCTCTCGGGAGGAAATAACCTAATATATTAATTATTACTCACGTGCAGGTGACTAACAACTATTGTCTTTAGTTCCTTTCTTCTTCTCTGGGATGGGGGAAAGTCAGTTAAACCAGTTACTGTTGAGTCTATTCCCACTCATGGCGACCTCATGTGTGTTAGAACTCTACTCCATGGAGTTTTCAATAGCTGATTTTTTGGACATAGATCACTAGATTTTTCTTCCAAGGTGCCTCTGAGTGGACTCCAATCTCCAACCTTTTGGTTAGCAGCTGAATGTATTAACCATTAGCACCACTCAGGGACCGGGATGGGGAAGAGTACCTGTTAACCCAAGTGAATAAATTGTAGAATTTCAGGTGGTAAAACGGACAGATGTGAAAGAAACTTGTAGAAATGAAAACTTACTGTTAGAATTTAAATAACAACAATTTCAGAGTACATTTAGGATTATAATAGCATGGCAAACAATTTCTATAGCACTGGAAATTAAGCTATGACTTAATGGGTATTTAATGTGTGCTGTCATCTTCCTAATTCATCTCTAGTCTCTAGTCTGCACAATAAGTATGCACGTTTATGCCCATTTTACAGATGATGACATTGAAGTTCAAAGAGTCTAACTCACATATCCAAAGTTCCATGACTCATAAGCATGGAGCTGGGATTGAAGCACAGGTCCAAATTTCACATTATTTCAAAGTGAAAATGTTTCTGCCCGTAAAATTCTAAGAGTTGTGAAATGGATCCATCTATACGTGGATAATATAATACTAGTTAAACAAATAAGGTCAATATCAATAGATTACCAATCACCTAGATAAAAAGTAAGGCTTTGTTCTAAATACAGACTTTCATCTCCATTGGAGCAAAAAGCTTGTTCAGTAATTTTGAATTGTTTAGGGAGTATTCATTTGGGGTGAACTTTTTGTATTATATTGGACTAGGCGTAAGTGCTCCTAAAATTTATACTTGAATAAATATGTTTTTTCACTAAAGTGGCTTTTCCCTAGAGTAATCCCCCAATGGTAGAGTATTCCATGCTTGAAAAACTCTAGAAAGAGGTTAATGATGTTGGTTACTCTGCACCATAAATTTCTTATGATTTGTTCAGCAAATATCAGTTTTTAATGAGCTCAGTTCCCTCAAAGATAAAAGTATGTTAAGGTATCCAGGATGATAAAGTATGCATTGTACAGCACTAATCATAATGGCTTAATTAGGTATTAATGTGGATTTTACTTTCATTAGAATTTAATGTTAACTGAATATTTAAGTGTTCAGTTAGTCAGCATTTTCCAACATCATAATTCTGGTGAGGAGGTATTCCCTTTAAACACAGAACTTTTGTGAGGGAGTGGGTGTCAGTGGAAATTATAGACCCTAAAGAGAAAATTCCCATTCCTCAAGCCTACATTTCATGCCAGGTGATAGCAGGTGGTAAAGTCAGACAGGGCATGAATAACACACCTTCTGTTTATGACCAGTCCTATAATTGGAAGGTAGCAGCTGCTATCTGGTATAACTTTGGGGGAGGGGTGATGGAGAGAGGGTATTGAGAAGTCCCTGTGACCAACAGTGATTTATCCTTCTTCTGTGATTTGGAGTCAAGTAACATTTATTGAGCATAACTATGTGTCAGGTGGATTTCCAGGGATGTTCACATATGTCATCTTAGAAAAATCCTAGCACAAACTCTAGTTTTAATCTCTATTCATCTGATCAAGAAACTAAGGCTTAGAGAAGCTAAAAAGTGTTGAAGGTTACTGTCTTTGTTATCTAGTACTGCTGTAACAGAAATACCACAAGCGGATGGCTCTAACAAACAAAAATTTACCCTCTCAAAGTCTAGGATACTAGAAGTCTGAATTCAGGGCGCCAGCTCCAGGGGAAGGCTTTCTTTCTGTCAGCTCTGGGGCAAAGTCATTGTCATCAATCTTCCGGTAGGTCTAGGAGTTTCTCAATGCAGGGACCCCGGTCCAAAGGACACGCTCTGCTCCTGGTTCTTCTTTCTTGGTGGTAATAAGTTCTCTTTCCTCTCTGCTCGCTTCTTTCTTTTATACCTCAAGAGAGATTGACTCAAGATGCAACCTAATCCTATAGATTGTGTCTTGCCTCATTAACATAATTGCCTCTAATCCTGCCTCATTAACATCATAAAGAAAAAAACCAAACCTGTTGCCGTCAAGTAGATTCCGACTCACAGACACCCTGTAGGACAGAGTCGAACTGCCCCATAGGGTTTCCAAGGAGCAGCTGGTGGATTCAAACTGCCAACCTTTTGGTTTGCAGTGAAGCTCTTAACCACTGCATCAGCAGGGCTCCCATTACCATCATTTAAAAAAAAACAAACAAACAAAAAACCGTTGCCGTTGAGTTAATTCCGACTCGTAGCAGCCCTAAAGGGTAGGATTTACAACACATAAGATAATTACATCAGATTACAAAATGGAGGAAAACCACACAATACTGGAAATCATGGCCTAGCCAAGTTGACACACATTTTTGGGGGACATAATTAAACCTATAACAGTTACCTAAGTAGATGAGTGAGATTTAGATACACACACACACACACACACACACACACTCACACACCCCAGAAATTAATCCACACATGATACTAATAAATCTCTAATAGGTACAAAGAAAAGTAGATGTGAAAATCTGCTAAATGTGACTATGGTTTATTTTTCATATCAAAATACATACGACAGTAAAGGTGTGTCTGGACATTCAGGTATAAATAAGAGTTTTTGCAATTTTGTGAGCTGGTAAATTACCTTTTAGCAATTTATTTATTTCTTTATTACTTAGATAAAGTCAGTTTGTCTTGCTTGAAATTATGCGTTTATTTGTATTCATGTCTATTTGGGTATAGCTATAGCTCTGTATCTGTAACTATACATACATATCTGTTTGTTGCAATGGGATAAAGAGGAAATTCAACTATTTTACTCTACAATTGTTTGATTTTTCCTCCACAATGATCATGCATTACTTTAGTAATTCAAAAATGTCTAAAATATAAAAAAATTAGTATACTGATATATTTTTGCTGACTAATCTACTTTGCAATCGTAAAAGTAAAAGTCATAATGGGATGCAAGAACAACAAATTTGGGGTGAAAATACAGACACTTGCATATACAGACACCTAAGGCAATTCCAAATCAATTTTGATAACCTGTGGCCTCTCCTACTTTCTAACCTGGCTTACGTTTAAGTACTCAAATCCTGTAATTTCCACTCATTTTTCAAGTTCAGAGCAGCTCACTTGTTGGACCCTCGACCTACTGTATTTAATTCCTGGTACGCATACTTGTTTTTTGTTTTTGTTTTTCTTTTCCCCTTTCTGTCTTCTTAAAAAAACTTTATTTTAGACAAGTTGTTTACACTTCACTAGCCCAATGGTGAGACACGGCATGCTGCCTTTGTCTTTCTCTAATCCTTATTAGACATGTGATCTTAGTCAAGTTACTATTTTCTCCAAGCTTTATTTTTATTATCTATTAAATGGAGACGTTAACACTTCCCTTCAAATATGGGAGGAGTTTTAAATGATAAGTGCAGGAGCTTTGTAAACTAATTTTCATATTAAGAATCTGGGATTAGAGAATTAAGAAAGTTACCAAAAGGGAACTTCAGAAGTCATTGCTGAAATTAGGACAAATTACTTAGCAAAATAGCATCCACTCTTTCTTTAGAAGTCCATATATCACAGTAACCAGAATTATCTTCATTCAAAAATCCACCATCCACACTAAATGACTAAATATAATTACAATTGTAGAATGATGCCACCTTAATCTTTTCTCCATTTTACTGGAAATTTGATTTTATATCAAACCAAGTGGGAATGGGGGAGAAGGTGGATAGCAAAAGAAACTTCTCTAAGAGAGCCAATCAAAAAACAATGCCCCACACAAAAAAAAACCAAACCCATTGCTGTTGAGTCAATTCTGACTCATAGCGACCCCACAGGACAGAGCAGAACTGCCCCATAGAGTTTCTAAGAAGTGCCTGGTGGATTTGAACTGCCGACCTTTTGGTTAGGAGCCATAGCTGTTAACCAGCACACCACCAGGGTTTCCATAAAAAAACAAGCAGTTACTAATTGCTCTGGCCTACTTCTCATATTCTCACTTGGCTTATTGCCCAGATTTGCACAAATCACTAGTAATGCCCAAAACAATTCATGAATATAGAAAAAAAATGAAAAAGAGTAAAAAAAAAAAAAAAAAAAAAGAAAAAAGAAATACACTCAAGGGAAAAAATAAACACCAGTTTTTAATTACTGGGGCACTAATGAAGACAGTGAATCAAATAAACAGTTTGTTCTCCAAGTGTTATCATGCAAAACACAATAAACATGAAAGTTCCTGAAACAACACTTCACACAGAGAGAAGGGAAATGCCCTATAATAGTCCTTCAAAGAAGAAATACATTAGTATTTTGCTTTATTATTCCTGGTTGCAGGTTCTAATCTAATCTCCATAGAAATGAAATTCCAATTGGGCCTCAGAGATATTTTATAAGCACCCTATAATCCCAACTTGAGAGAGAAGTTAAAGCTAACTGAAATTCAGTTTACTCTCAGGGGAATAGTTATGCTGAACTACTGGGAGGGACCAAATTCAAGTTCTTCAAAGTGGTCTGGATGAACTCTTAAAATAAACCAAAAGCGATAATATCAGCATATGAAGAAAAACCGGTTTGTTCTTTGTTCTCTCTCTCTTTCTCCCTCCTTCCTTCTTCCCTCCCCCCTTTTGTTTCTTTCCTTACTATTACTATCCTCATCAACTTGTTCATCTCTCTTTTTCTTTCACAAATCTGCAATGATTACTAGAATGCAAAGGAAAAAACTACTTCCAAACTCTACAAAGATTCAGGCATCTTTGGAAATAGTCCAACACATATTTACCCACAATTCTAACAAGGAACTCCCATCCCTAAGACATCCATGGAAACAGTTTTATTTTTATTTCAACAAACACTAGATCCATTATGATTGCTGGGAATAAACCATCATTTTAATTGTTATGATTTGATTCTTTAATGTTTTAAACTAAAGTGCAACAGAATTTTTAAACTTCTTTAATTGTATTTGGACACACTGATTTGACAGTTCCCTCTTTCCTATGTTTTGAAAATTCTGTTTTCCATTCCAAAACATCTGGTAGTAAAATAATTTCTCTCCTACACATTCTGAATATCGTAATACAGTAAATTTGACTAACCATACTACTTTAGCAATCTTGGAAAATATTTCTGTGCAGACAAGAATGATTTTTTAAAATCTGTCTTTAGTGCCTTTGAAGTTAAATAGAGTGGGGTTTAAAATGGTGGCTCTGCCACTTACTCTGAGCAGGTTATTGAATCTTTAATAGCCCAGTTTCCTGTGACTGAGAGCATAATTTGATGGTGAGGATTAGATGCTATATGAAGCTATGTGAAGCTCATATAGCAACGTTTAATTATGGGAAATGTCTCTTCCAAAGGTAATCCATTTTACAGATATTCCTTTTCTGAGTGGTTCTAAAGAGACAGAGGGGGCCTCCTAGTGGCCAATTCTATATTACTGATCTCGTTCCTAAAATCAATCCAGAGCTTCCCTCTGGGTCTGTCAGATTCTCTGTCTTAGAAATTGGAAACTCAGAGTAGAGAGGCACAGAGCAAGGGGCCACGTAATCTGAATCACATTGCATAATGGCTCTCAAGGGAGAAGGAACAGTGGCTCTTGCTGCTGAAGTTCCCAGAACCGGCCTAGTTCTTTCCCTTACTGATTCTTTGTCATTGATCTTGTGATAGATATACCACAGTTAGAAGTGGGCTTTAACTGAAGATTCTTATTAGATCAAAAAGAATGTCATGTGAATTCTACCCACCTGCTGCCTGAGTAAAAGAATTTGTTCCAATAAAGCTTATAATCATCCCGTTTTCCTGTCCCTCTAAAGCATATTTTCAAAATGCTACCGTCTATGCTTGGCAATGAGAATAAAAGGATGAATAAAACTATCTGACTTCTCAGAGCTCACAGCAGAATAGGAAAGGCAGCTACTTAACTTGATAATTATAACGAAGTGTGGTAAGTGCTAAAACAAAGACAGAATAATGCAATAATGCATCCACACCACCTCCACCAACAAAGATGTTCATGTTCTAATCTCTGGGACCTGTGAATATGTTACCTTACATGACAAAACAGACTTTGAACATGTAATTAACTTAAGGATTACGTATGTGAATCCTAAAACTGAGGTGTTTGGCATGATTGAAATGGGTGACTTCAGGCCTACATTACAACTCCATTTTGGATCAAACTGCAATATGGCCCAGAGTCTTTGCCTCTGCTTTTCTAACGAGACAATTTAGCTTCTTGTAAAAGTTTGAATAATTTTTTGTAACACAGAAGAAGCAAGAGTCAGGACTTTTAGCTTGTACTAGGAATTGTTAAAAGATGTTTGTCAAGAATGTTTGTGTAGCTTGTCCTAGGGAGAATACTTTTAGTCAACATATTCCAGGAGGTTAGCAAATTGAATTGATAATGTTAAGTAAAGATGAAACCCTGCAACTCTGTCATAACTCTGTGACCAAGATGAGTCTTAGCTCTAATTTACTGACTCCCTTCAAGTCAGACTTCATTTTATTCATACACTGAGACCTTAGCCTCATTTCTGCTGACTCTTTGTAAATCTGTCAAAGTATAGCTTGTTACTTTAAGATAAGAAGGAGAGGCAAACATGCACTTGATATAGAAAGTTGACTCAATTGTTCCCCAGGATGTGTTAACAAATAGACTTACTGATGTTAAGAATATCTGAGAAAGATTATACTGATGTTAAGAAGAATATTTGAGAAAGATTATATTTTAACTACCTCCTTGTAACTTTTGCCATGTAACCCCTTTGACTGTGAGGCACAACCCTTTGTTTGCTTCACCCAATAAAAACCTCTCTCTCTTCTTGCAATTTGGAGCACTGCAGCATCCTACCTGGTTGCTTGTATGTCTCCCATTTCATGAAACTCTTTCCAGAATAAAACTCTGTTTTCACTTCTTATAAAATGTCAGACTGGTGCTTTGCTAGGACAGAACCTTGAGATGGAAACATTATTCTGGATTGTCTGGGTGGGCCCAGTGTAATCACCCACTCATTGCTGTTGAGTTGATTCTGACTCATAGCAACCCTATAGGACAGGGTAGAACTGTCCCATAGGGTTTCCAAAGCTGTAATCTTTATGGAAGCAGACTGCCATATCTTTCTTCCCCAGAGCAGTTGGTGGGTTCGAACTGCCAACCTTTCAGTTAGCAGCCAAGCACTTAATCACTGCACTACCAGGGTTCCTTAGTATAATCACAAGGGTCCTCAAAAGTAGAAGGAGGAGGCAGAAGGGAGAGGCAGAGGGAGATCTGACTAAGGTGAGGAGGTCAGAGTGATGTGATGTCAGGAAGACTCAACCTAACATTGCTGGCTTTGAAGATGGAGGAAGAAGGCTTCGAACCAAGGAATGTGGGTGGCTTCTAGAAGGTGGAAAAGGCAAAGAAATATATTCTCCCCTAGAGTCTTCACAAAGGAATGCAGCCCTTGTGACGTCTTCATTTTAGCCCAGTGAGACCTGATTCAGATTTCTGACTCCCCGAAGTGTAAGAAAATAAATTTGTGTTGTTTTAAGCCACTGAGTTTTTGGCTATTTGTTTCGGCAGCCATAAAATATAATAATAACGTAGATCTTATGGGAATTAAAGGGCCCTGTGAATGGCTGATGTCCACTCTGGTTTCTTTTTAAAACTGGCTCTTTCCATCGTTCAGACTCTAAGGCTGGAGACAGGACCTTGAACACTGTGCAGATATGGGACTTCACTATCCACAATAAATTAAAAAAGAGCATAGTCTTTGAAGCTAGACAAACCTGGCTTAGGGTTTCAGATCTGCCAGTGTTTTATTCTATAAACTTGGAATTCTTCCTCCGAAGATTGAGTCTCAGCTTTCTCATCCACAAAATAGGGAGGATGTTACTTAGCTCATTGAGCTGCTGTGGGGATTAGCTAATACAATGCTTATAAAGACCCTTGTGATTATAAGCACAGTACCTGAGGGGACATGCTGAGCACATGTTAATTCTCACTTATCTTCACAGATATCACAGTAAAGTTAAGCCTGGATATATGTGAATATACATATGAAAGAACAATGCAGGCTGTTCATTGATATATCTATGAACAGATATAAATACCAAACTTATCAGTGAGGGGTAAGGGGAAAAGATCTGTAATTTGATGGTAATAATTCACTGTGGAGAAACTTATTTGTGCATACTCACAAATACACACCCAGAAAAACACACAAACTTGATGACTGACTGGAATTGGGCATTTTCCTCCCGGATATGTGTTCTCATAGAAATGGAGAGATTAAAAATTAACTTGTCCCAATGCTCACTATTGTTGGTCATTAGAGAAATGCAAATCAAAACTACAATGAGATACCGTCTCACCCCAACAAGGCTAGCATTAATCCAAAAGACACAAAATAATAAATGTCAGAGAGGTTGTGGAGAGACTGGAACACTTATACACTGCTGGTGGGAACGTAAAATGGACAACCACTTTGGAAATAGATTTGGCACTTCCTTAAAAAGCTAGAAATAGAAATACCATAGGATCCAGCAATCCTACTCCTTGGAATATAACCTAGAGAAATAAGAGCTGTCACAAGAATAGATATATACACCCCCATGTTCATCACAGCACTGTTCACAATAGCAAAAAGATGGGAACAACCTAGGTGTCCATCAATGGACAAATAGAAAAACAAATTATAGTATATTCACACAATGGAATACTACTTAATGATAAAGAACAACGATGAATCCGAGAAACATAACATGGATGAATCTGGAAGGCATTATGCCTAATGAAGTTAGTCAGTTGCAAAAGAACAAATATTGTATGAGACCACTATTATAAGAACTCAAGAAAAGGTTTAAACCCAGAAGAAAACATTCTTTGATGGTTATGAGGATGGGGAGGGAGGGAGAGGGGTATTTACTAACTAGATAGTAGACAAGAATTATCTTAGGTGAAGGGAAGGACAACACACACTACAGGGTAAGTCAGCACCACTGAACTAAACCAAGAGCTAAGAAGTTCCCTGAAAACAACCAAACACTTCTAAGGACAGAGTAGCAGGGGTGGGGGTCTGGGGACTATGGTTTCAGGGGACATCTAAGTCAATTGGCACAACAAAGTTTGTTAAGAAAATATTCTGCATCCTACTTTGGTGAGTGGCGTCTGGGCTCTTAAAAGCTAGCAAGCGGCTATATAAGATGCATCAATTGGTCCCAACCTACCTGGAACAAAGGAGAATGAAGAACACCAAAGACACAAGGAAAATATTAGCTCAAGAGACAGAAAGGGCCACATAAACCAGAGACTCCATCAGCCTGAGACTGGAAGAACTAGATGGTGCCTGGCTACCATCAATGACCACCCTGACAGGGAACACTAGACAGAGTCCCCGATGGAGCAGGAGAAAAGTGGGGTGCAAAACTCAAATTTTAGTAAAAGACGAGACTGAATGGTCTGAGACTGGAGGAACCCCAGAAAGCATGCCCCCCACCCCTCTCTGTTAACCTAGAACTAAAACCATTCCTGAAGCCAACTCTTCAAATAAAGAAGAGACTGGACTATAAGACATAAAATGATACTCATGAAGAGTGTGCTTCTTAGTTCAAGTAGATACATGAGACTAAATGGGCAGCTCCTGTCCAGAGGCGAGATGAGAAGTCAGAAAAGGACAGGAGCTGGATGAATGGACACTGGAAATCCTGAGAGGAAAGGAGGAGCGTGCTGTTACATTATAGAGAGAGCAATTATGGTCACATAACAATGTGTGTATAAATTTTTGTAAGAGAAACTAACTTAAACTGTAAGCTTTCACTTAAAGCACACACACACACACACACACACACACACACACACACAAATTAACTTGTCCTTTCTGCCATTCCTTTGCAAACCCACTCAAACGTGTGGGATGAATGTGCACAAGGCAATCCTAGAGAAATTCACCAGGAAACTCTAAATTCTTCCTTGAGGAGTCTGGATTTGTTGTATTCATTTATTTATTTTCATTATGTTCACACAACAGGGATTTATTTTTAACTTCCTTTAGTTTTGTAACAATATCTTGGACAACAGTCTGGGTTTTTAATTAAAAATCTCAAGTTGGTGTCCCTGCTGAGCAGCTTAGTTTTATATCACTGAACAAAATGCTGTGGAGGGATGCTTTCATCCCCAAAGGACTTATTCCCATGGTGTGCTCTACAAGCCCACATTTTTCCAGAAGAGGTGTTTGTTTTCACCTCCCTCAAGACCTAAATAATAATCCATTATCATCCCATTGAATGGCTCATAGATCTTACAGAGGCAAAATACCTAAAAACTATTTCGCTAATGATTTTCAAATATTTGATTGATGGGACCATTCTAATGGTAGGTAGCACAGATAAAGGTGAGAAAGTACAAAAGTAACATCACATGTAAAATGTTAAAATCACCTTGAAATACTTGCTAAAAAATTATCTAGTTCCCTTTTTACAAATCAAAATAAGTATTATTTTCCCTATTTCACAAATGAGAAAATGAAAATTTCTGAGTTTTGAGACCAATACCTAATGGCCTATCAACTGATAAATGGCAGAGTAAGAACTTGATCCTTGATTATCACTGTAGTTAAGGACTGAATTTTGGCCAGTATAGGTACAGACAAAAGCACTTATTTTAACTTTTATGTTAATACTTCCTTTAACTACAGAAGAATATTTTGCAATCATGTTTTTCCCAAGATAAAATTAAGTCTCATAACAAAACTAACAGTTGTATAGGTATCAGTGTTCACTTACAAACTATGATTTGAGTTTGGAAGCGATATGGGTAATAGTCCAGACTCTGCGAGTAATTCTGTGAATAATTATGGGGAAGTCAAGTAACTTTTTGAGTTTTTTAATTCCAATTTGTAAAACAAGGGGACTGATCTATGTACCTTGGCTCATTTTATTCTTTAAACTGTATATCCATGATGTTAAATTCTTATAACTTATTGTCAGGATGAAATATCTAGGCCAACCACTAATTGTGAGGCTAAGAAATATTTTATTTTCTGGGTTTTTTTTTCTATTTTTAAGTGAAGCCTTATACACACCCAGCATCTGTTTTCATTTTTAGGTGTATTTTGTTTAGCATCATAACAGGAATAATATGTTGGTATCACTTTTTGTTGTATTCTGTTTTGCAGGTGAAATTAGGTTTTTCGAGAGGCTATTTTCAACCATTTCTATGAATTAGGTTTTTTTTTTAAGTCAGACATACTCTAAGTAGATACAAAAGATATTCTGTACTATCAACATCACCTTACACGAATTACAGAAAACATTTTACTCTGTAAGTAAGACTACAGATAATTATTACAGGAAAGCAGTAAAAAATGAAGAAAGAATTCTGGATAAAAGATGGGCTAATACTACTTGGAAAAGCAGATGCTTTCATACACCACGTGTGTTCAAAGACTTAAAAGATATCTGGACTAAGAATAAATAACATGATGACAAAATATAGAGTCTATTTTCAACTAATGGTATAGTCAGAAAACAGTAAAATAACAGTTAAGAACTCTAAGAGATCATTATTTTCGTTTGTATTGATCAAAAATCACAAATGCATTTTTATTGACTTCGCTTGCTCTTCTCTTGATCAAATATCATTCATTTTTATTACATCACTTGTCTCACTAAAATACCTTAAGGACCTCCTTCAAAATTCAACCTTAATAGTAGAGTCCTCTTCCCAGTTAGATTGGAGCAACAATGCTCACTCCACTAAAATCATACATAATTTTCTTTGATACCCTTCTCAACATGTATCTGACATTTATTAAGCACCTACTATGAACCAGGCACTTTATAGATTATCTCATTTAATCATGGAAGCAACACTTGTTGAAACAAAAACACATTTCAGATGTAGATACATCCGCCAGTTCCTACCATCTGAATATCAACTTCCTCATTTGTAAAGACAGCAACAATAAGGTTACTTGTAAACATTAAGTGATTGTCAGTAAACTGACAACGAGCACCTGCCACTTAAGGCCTTCTAGGAACCTCCTAAATCTTTCCTAAGACCTTCATCATAACAAGCAGCCGTGGTCGTACAGTGGTTAAAGCTCTCAGCTGCTAACCAGAAGGTTGGTGGTTTGTACCCACCAGCTGCTCCTCGGGAGAAAGATGTGGCAATCTGCTTCTGTAAAGATTTACAGCCTTGGTAACCCTATGGGGCAATTCTACTCTGTTCTATAGCATCACCGTTGAGTCGGAATTGACTCAACGGTCAATGGGTTTGGTTTGGGGTTCATCATAACAGGTAACAGTTTGAAAAAGCACTCTCTCATTACCTTATCCTTGCTTAAAACAAATGTAGAAACCACTAATCCAATCTCAGATCTCCCAGGGAAAGCCTCTTGCCAGTACTCACTAATTCTTTTATAAAATTGTTTCGTTCCCAGATGGTTGACAGTATGCTCTTTCTAATTTCTTCCTCCCAGCAGATCTTTTAGGATTCCGAATTGGGCAGGATGAATTCATATTGTATGCTTCGGGAATTTACATGTAATAAAACCAAAAGAAGGTTGATTAAATTCTTTCTTCTTCTCTACTCAAATCCCTCCAATTTCTTCTACTGTTGCCTCAGTTATCAGTTTTGAAATGCCTTTCTGGCCTTTGGCTGTATATGTCCATGTCCATTACAGTTCTAAGGATAGTGTTTCTGTCACTGAGCTTAGTACGAAAGTCCTTCTCTCTTTACTTTGTATGTCTATTAGATACCACTTCCTTCTAGAAATCTTACACAGCTGCCATGACTGTGTCATGTCCCTCAATGGTGGGACAGAGGCCACTTGCATTGGTTCATAATGTCAAATACTCAAAACTTTGTGAACCACTGTTAAACCATTGGTAGTTTGAAATTGACCACGGTGGGCATATTTACAACATTAAAATTGATAAATGCTACAAATAAGGTTTTTGGATTTTTTCCCCCAGAGATCTGGTCTATCAGTATACTATTGTCTCTAATTAGCATACATCCATTTCATTGCTTATCTTCATCAAAGCAATCTGTACACTATTTGCAATTTTCTGTTCACTATCTTGTCTTCCTATAGTTCTAAGATAGCTGAGGATAAGGACAGTTTTGTTTCTGTCATTTTATCATTACTTCATCATTTCTTCCTTTTGCTTTAGCTACTCTATGTTCAATAGCATTGTTCAGAGTCTCTTCTGACGTCCATTTTTGTCTTCTCTTTCTTTTTAATAACCTGTTGCTTTCTTAATGTACAATGTCCTTGATGTCATTCCACAACTCCTCTGGTCTTCGGTCATTAGTGTTCAATGCACCAAATCTATTCTTGAGATGGTTTCTAAATTCAGATGGGATACACTCAAAGCCATACTTTGGCTCTCATGGACTTGTTCTACTTTTCTTCAACTTCAGCTTGAATTTGCATAGGAGTAATTGATGATCTGTTCTGCAGTCAGCCCCTGGCCTTGTTCTGACTGATGATATGGAGCTTTCCCATTGTCTCTTTTCACAGATGTAGTTGATTTGATTTCTGTGTATTCCACCTGGCTAGGTCCATGTGTACAGTTGCCCTTGTGTTGTTGAAAAAAGGTACTTGCAATGAAGAAGTCGTTGGTCTTGCAAAATTCTATCATGTGATCTCCGGCACTGTTTCTATCACCAAGGCCATATTTTCCAACTACCATTCCTTCTTTGTTTCCAATTTTTGTGTTCCAATCGCCAGTAATTATCAATGCACTTTGATTTCATGTTTGATCAATTTCAGACTACAGAAGTTTGAAAAAAATCTTCAATTTCTTCATCTTTGGCCTTAGTGGCTGATGCATAAATTTGAATAATAGTCATATTAACTGGTCTTCCTTGTAGGCATACGGATATTATCCTATCACTGACAGCATTATACCTCAGGATAGATCTTGAAATCTTCTTTTTGAAGATGAACATGATGCCATTCCTCTTCAATTTGTCATTCCCAGCATAATAGACCATATGATTGTCTGATTCAAAATGGCCAATACCAGTCCATTTCAGCTCTCTAATGCCTAGGATACTGATCTGTATGCATTCCATTTCATTTTTGATGACTTCCAATTTTCTTAGATTCATACTTTGTACATTCCATGTTCCAGTTATTAATGGATGTTTGCAGCTGTTTTGTCTCATTTTGAGTTGTGCCACATCAGCAAATGAAGGTCCCAAATGCTTGTCTATAACCACATCATTAAGGTCAACCCTACTTTGAGGAGGCAGCTCTTCCTTTGTCATATTTTGAGTGCCTCCCAACCTGAGGGGCTCATCTTCCAGTACTGTATCAGACAGTGTTCCACTGCTATTCATAAGGTTTTCACTAGTCAGTTTTTTCAGAAGTAGACTGCCAGGTCCTTCTCCCTAGTTTGTCTTAGTCTGGAGGCTCTGCTGAAACCTGTCCACCAAGGGTGACCCTGCTGGTATTTGAAATACGAGTGGCAAAGCTTCCAGTATCACAGCAACATGCAAGCCACCACAGTATGACAAACTGACAGACATTTGGTAGTATGCTAAAAGCAAAAAGAACTTTGACAGACTGAGGTAGATTATTCATTTATTAATAAATAAACAGACTGAAGTAGATTATTTATTAATTTCAGCACAGTGATGACCTATTTTATTTATAACTCAGAAGCTGTTATTTAGTGAATGTGGAAACATGTTTTTAAGATATTATTTTGCACAGAAGAGAGAACCAGTGGTTCAGGTTGTACATTTTGACAACTAGTAAATACGAGAGTGAGAGTAGGCCTTCAAGTATCTCAGTAAAGATACTTCAAGTACATTCTCGATATCAGCAGTGGAGATACTTCAAGTACGTTCTCCACATCAGTAAAGCAGGACAAAGTATGATTTAAAAAAAAGATTTTTTATATATATTTAATTTAGCATGTCACCTTAGCCTTGTAGAACTTTACCTGAGCTTTAAGGAAATATGCTATTCTAGCTGTCTAGCTGTTACTAAGAATTTAAATATATTTATTAGATATTTTACATTGAAAATTGATTGACATCAAAGTCCAATAACTGATGAAAAAAGAATGTGTTAACTCAACTTAAAAAGAAAAACAGATGAGTGACAGAATCCATCTTAGACTATTTTATATCTAAGTCCTTAAATGTAGGTCTGGTCTCTCTTCTCTCTCAACTCATTTCTCTCTTCCTCATCTCTATCTCTATCACTGTTTCTCTTTCTTAATTCTATTTTGTTATCACTATTGCTCTTTCTTAACTCTGCTTTCCTCTGTGTTGGTTTCTCATGTGGGTCCTCTCTTTTCAATAGTGGGAAAAATGGCTAGAGCAGTTACATAGTTACCTTGTTATTACAGCATATAGACCTAAAGTAGAGATAATTTTTCCTGAAAAGAAATTCAAATTCCAATGACCATGATTTGGGTTATGACCTCATATCTAATTAAACCAATCATTTTGTCCAAGCAATGTAATACTTTTTCATTTGCTTACCCTTGTGACTGAGTTTAAATTCAAAATCCAAAACACATTCTTTCCGTACTTAAAATATTTTAAATATCTCAACCAAACAAATCAGAAGCATGCTACTTTGGACTTAACAAAAATTTCCATTTCATCTGAAAGAAATGCAACCTAAAGCCTCCGATAGATACTGCATCCAGATCAGCTATTAAATATGGAAAATCCTAGAAGTGGCCTGTGGATTAGTCTGTTGAGACTACCATGTCAAGGGAAGACGGATGCTACACTGTTTGAGGCTAGCAGATAAATGCTACCAACTCTAGTTTCTATATAAGATGAATGAATTAAAAACCCATTTCTTTTACAATAATCTTATTTTTTTACTACATATTAAATACAACTTACAGATCCTTGCCACCAAGACCATGATGTTTTAAAAAATAGAAAATGAGACAGTAATAATATGTAAATAAAACAAATATTAAATGGATTAAATTCATAGACCATGGGCTATATATGACATAGTTACATTTTCCACCTCTGGAGGTTTATTGGCGGGCATTTGAGCAACTTTAGTACATTCTGGCATCATGGTGGAAACTGGTGCAACTTCATAAAAACAAGGAAGTTGGTCTGCACCACATTTGAGTGTTGAGAGCCATTTGGATGAGGAGATGCTTCCCAGAGGAGTGATTGTGTGAAAAATTTGGGTCTTTCTGCTCCTGTACAGTGAGATAAGGCTTGAATGTATGTTTACTATTTTCTTGGTGTTATTGGGAAGGTACGGTTACTAGCATTCAGAAATACTCAAGTAAATGAGTTATTTTTTTGGGTTAAAACAGTTTGCGACGCACCTCCTGGGACATTGGACTGATACGACCTGCTTGCAACTGGCACCCCATTTTTTTCAAATAATAAAAAACTACCAACAAACAGTGATTCAGCTTCCATTCCATTAGTGAAAAAACATGGTATCACCAAAAAACAAAAAACAAAAATTATCATGAAAGGGTTAAGGCATTTCTTGTTTCTCAAAAAGTATCCTTCTTGAGATGGATACATGACTCAGCAATAAAATGAGAATCAATTGACAAGCACTCATCTCAGTGAAGAACCCTCCTCTCCCTGCTGGTTTCCATCTCCACCACCAAACACCCCTACAGCAACTTCAGTTCATGTCTACAAAAAACATGCTGCTTTTCATTTCTTACAAAAACACACTGCTTTTTATTTTTTGTTCAAAGGAGGAAGTGAGCCTGAATAAAGGAAAGAAAATAAATAAAACAAAGAAGTTCCAATATTTATTAAAAAAGTTAAAAATATATAGATTACTTAGTTGTTGTCTTAGCTTAATATATATAATTAGCAAAAGCCTCACCCTTGTGTAAGTTATTTCTAAGTCTGCCTGTTATCCCCCATAACGGTTACTGCAGCCATGATCTGTAATGAATCTATTCTCTAACCTCTTATTCATGGCTCTCCACAAAGAAGCATACATTAGACAGAATATTCCATTCCCAAAGGAAAGCCACTTCAATAGGTTGATCTTTTAACAAATACTATGCTTGCTCCAAGGAGCCTTGGTGGCACAATGGTTAAGTGCCTGGCTGCTAACAGAAATGTCAACAGTTTGAACCCACCAGTTGCTCCATGGGAGAAAAGAACTGGCAATCTGCTCCCATAAAGATTATAGCCTAGGAAACCCTATACGGCAATTCTACTCTCCCATAGGATTGCTGGAAACCATGGTGGCGCAGTGGTTAAGAGCTACAGCTGCTAACCTAAAAGGTCAGCAGTTCGAATCCACCAGGCACTTCTTGGAAACTCTGTGAGGCAGTTCTACTCTGCCCTATAGGGTTGCTACAAGTTGGAATTGACTTGACGGCAACAGGTTTATAGGGTTGCTCTGAGTTGGAATTGACTCAAGTGGCACAGAAACAATAACGTGCTTGTTCCCTAAACTGATTTAAGAATTCTTTGGGCAGGATAAGCTTTTTCCAGTTGCCATCAAGTTGATGCCAACTCATGGCGACATCATGTGTCAGAGTAGAACTGTGTTCCTTAGAGCTTTCAACGGCTGACCTTTTGGAAGTATGTTGCTGGCCTGTCGTCCGTCCGAGGTGCCTCTGGGTGGACTCAAACCTCCAATGTTTTAGTTAGCAACAGTGTATTAACCATTTGCACCACCCAGAGACTCTGAGGGTAAGTTTTACACATACCTAATTTTAATCCATTTTCTAACTTCATTTTGTATGGTTATAGAAATAATATATTAATTTTACAAATAGTGAAGAAGAAAAAAATGCTCAAGCACAAAAGTAAAATTAATCTGTAATTCTTTTCCCTTGAGAGCATGATACCTTTTCTGTTTTCATATCTTATTGTTATGGCCAGAAAGTCATGTCTTAAGATGTATGTCAATATCATGATTCTTATTAGAAAATGGGCATATTTTTAAGATATAAAATTTCAGGTTATAATATCAATTTCCCCTCAAAATACACCTATGCATACTTATGTCACAATACTTGATGTTGTACTTAACTGTTAATATATTTTGATTCTCAATTTTTTAAATATGTATTAGTACGATGTCTAGCTAAACCATTACAAAAAGCATTCTTTTTAAGCCTCTGGAAAGCATTTTTTTGTCATAACCTAGGCTAAAGTGACTCTTCAGAAAGACTGATGAAGTTCAGTAGAAAGGTTATGAGCCATGAAGCCAGAAAACCTAGAGCCAGATTCTCTTGGGTGTCTCTTTATACCCATGAGCTAGGTAAGCAAACATCCTGAGCCTCCTTTTTCTTCATCTGTAAAATGGAGTTTATACTACTTACTGTTAACATTACCTTGAGAAGTAATTGCAATAATATACGTAAAGTACTTGTCGTATAATAAATTATGAACACATATTAGTTTCCTCTTTCTTTTAAAAGAATTTTGAACCACAACTTTAAGAAAAATTGAATACAATGCAAACGAATTTAAGAAATTGTTAATGAGTGAATTTTATGGAGTGTATATGTTTTCAATATTTTCCTTTACACATATATAAGAAAGGTACTAGAAACAGCATGCTTGCTTTTTGACAATGGACATTTTGGTGTCGTTTTACCTGTGATAATTTTTAACCACAGTAATGACCTCTGAAGCATAGGGCACTTCCTTGGGAATTAATTGCTGTGCTGGGGTTAATGGCCCACAGCAGTGAACTTTCTGAGACAGCCATTAATCTACCTTGATTATTATTGCTTAATTACTAACTAAAGTCTCCTCCTCGGTGGATAAGTTAGTACCTCAGCTCTACCTCTCCCAGTTTAAAATGTCTCTTCAGGGTTATTCTAGGCATATAAGAAACTGGAATGAAAAAAAAAAAAAAAAAGAAGGTAAGTTAAGATAATCCCAAGCATGGAAACCATCAAACCTCTCTCTCTTTTTTAATAAAAATTATCTTGACACCACATGCTTTTAAAGAAAAAAAAAAAACAAAAAAACAAATCCATTGCTGCTGAGTGGACTCTGACTCATAGTGACCCTATAGGACAGAGGAGAAATTTCCCACAGGGTTTCCAAGGCTGTAATCTTTATAGAAGCAGACTACCACATCTTTCTCCCGCGGAGCGGCTGGTGGGTTCAATCTGCTCACCTTTTGGTTAGCAATTCAGTGCTGTAACCATTGCGCCACCAGCGGGCCTTTGTTTTTAAGGAAGAAGTAATTTTAACACAATATTCACCATCCTTTCAAAGCTTATTTTTTCTGACTATCGATTTAATAATGCTTATTACAGAAAGTTTTATAAGCACATAAATATAAAATGAGAAAAATCACTCTATTTCATCACTCAAAGCAAATTACTAATGCATTTTGTAGATCATCTTCATACGGTTTCTATGATACGTTTCTTTTTGCAGTTGTATATGAATTTAACCCCAGAGAAATTAAGACTGAGTTTCACATACACAGTCAGGTCTCTAGTACATTAAAATAATTTTATTTCACCTGGAATGATTCTACCTGAGGACAACGTTGCCATATCTAGACGCCTCTGGTGAAAGGACGAAAAATGTAGGTTGACCAGAAGTTCAGAAAATAAGAAAGCACGTGTCAAAGCAAAAATATCTAAAGCATATTTCACATGTTAGATCATCACTCACAGTAAGCGTCCTACATTCATATATTCTCTCCCTTACTTTTCTGCATTTGGTGGCATTTGGAACATTAACCTTCAAAGACAGCAGTTTCCTTATTCCATTTTCTCCTTTCCTAGACAGGACTAATTTTAATCAGGTGGTAATTAAACTAGGTACTGCATAACCAACTCACATTTCTGCAGGTAATTAAAGCTTCTAGATTCGTGCAGTTTTCCCCTCCTAGCTCGGTTAAAAGCAGCAGATAATTTGTATTTTTTCTTGAAGCACAATTCTTGTTGCAATAATGGCTCAAGTTCTAATAAATCTTTCACAAATGACTATCTTGTCTTTGGAATATAAGACAGGAAACATTCACTGTTCATTTGTTCTTTTCCTTACAAAAGAACGCGTAATTCCCAATGGTATGCTATTGATTTTAAACACGATAATTTGTCATTGTGTTATTCTGAAAGAGTGGGGATCTGTGTCTTAAAAACCAGGTTACTTGCAAAAACCTTACAGCAGATACTACTATCATGTTTATTACTTCCATTCTTATTTCTTTCTCTTTTGTGGTAACTGAGCATGATACAGAGGATTTTCCAAAAAGATTCCTCCATGAGGGAAGAAAAAAAAAAAAAAATGGAAAATTTGGATATATCTCTCTCGTGTCTCATTTACTGTATTCCCATATTGTAAAAGCATACCACTCGAGTACAGCGAAATACCTCCTTTATGGAAACTTGGCCCACTATCACTACTTTTAGGATGGATTCTTGAGCCATCTCTACGTGCACCCACTAGCAAGGAAATATCGATAAATGGATCTCGCATACACAAAATAATTAAGCAAGGATTTCCTATCGTAGGAGGCTCCACGTTTCTCACAGCTGCTGGTATATCAGATGGCTTTTAACCCGGAGCTGCTTGAATGTTACTGGCAGCCCCAAGCTTGGAGCATAGTTTTCACGTCACTTGCCAACTGCATGACCAGCAAACAGCGGCCCACCAAAATCTCACTTCTTCGGAAGGGGTTCCCTCTTAGCTATTGCCAGAATTTCTGGTGAGCAGCTCACTCTGCATCTGGTGGTTATGAAATCTCATTTCATTACACTACCAATTTACAGGGGATGAAATTATAAACAAGGTGATTCCCGAGCGTAATTTATGGTCCATGTAATTATATAGCTGTCAAAGGGGTGCTGGCAGCCGAATTGTGCAGAAGAAGGCTACACTTTTGCCTGGTCTACTGAGTTTGTTAATTGTCCACAGCTGAAAATATTTTTTTGCACTGCAAGATCAGCAACCTTCAGTTTGGAGAGCCCAGCTAGAGCTGGTCATAATTTCCTGCCTGACTGCAAATGTTGCCGATTGGCTTTTAACACCTTCAGGTGATGGAAATTATTCCCCCAACCTTCTGGTCAATGGAGAAGAACATGTCCACCTTCCTGAGTGGGGACTTAATGAAAGAGTAACAAGTAATAAAATGCAGAGCCACAAGTATTATACTTCTATTTCTGTGTCTAGCTACCTATTATACACACTCAGATGTGCATAAATAAATAGTAGTAGAAAGATAACTTGGTTTTGTGATAATGAAAAATAAACAGAAATAAATTCTACCTTTGCTCTTTCTCGTTAAATGAGACCTTTGAGTCTGGCTTTGTAGAACGTATCCCAGTACTTAACGGCTTGTGAGGGAGACTAGGTCTGTGAATAATCAAAAGCAGGTGAAACTCTCCAGAATACCTTAAACCTGTTGCCAAAACAGACAGGTGCAAAACAAAGCCCAGGGTGGGCCATTAAGCCAAAGGGTTTTGTTTATACAGCTATCATCTGATTTGATGTGCTTCTTCCCCACCCCATCCCCTCACCAATCAACTAGTTGTTTTGCCATTTTCATTTTGTAGATACTGCCCAGAAAGTAGTTGTGTGCCCTCGAGTTGATTCCAACTCATATGGACCCTATAAGACAGAGTAGAATCACCCCATAGGGTTTCTTTACAGAAGCAGATCCTTAGGTCATTTCTCCCCCTGAGGACTGGTGAGTTAGAACCGCTGACCTTTTGGTTAGCAGCCAAGCAAGCAGCTCAACCATTGCACCACCAGGCATTTTTTAAAATATACTTGAGTCACTTCTGTAGCATGTTGCATGAAGCAATTAGACCCAGCACATAAATTTACATAGGATCATCTGAAAGTTTTAATACACACCCCGAGGTATGTAAACTATATTGCCTATATAAAACAGATCAGAACCCTCTGTAACTTTGAATACCTTTATTTCCCTCTGCTGTTGCATATGCAGTTGATAATAAGCAGAATTTCCACACACTTTTCTTACTGCTATTTCTAGGATCAGATCTGCCCAGACCTCTGCATGTCATGTCCTAGTGATCAATAACAGTGATTGTAGAATATTCACTATTTGCCTTAGAACCAGAGAGGGAAAGTTTCTATTCCAGAGATTTAGATTTGACATCCATAAATGTAAACCTCAATGATAGGTGATAGTCTTTTTTTTTTTTTTTTTTTTTTTTTACTTTTAAAGTTAAAAAAAAAGAAAAAAGATAAGTGGTATCACATTTAAGTGGCATTTGAACCCACCAGTCGCTCTGTAGGAGAAAGATGTGGCAGCCAGCCTGCTTTGGTAAAGATTTCAGCCTTGGAACCCCTATGGAGCAGTTCTACTCTGTCCTAGGGTCCCTATGAGTTGGAATTGATTGGATGGCAATGGGCTTGGTTTTTTTTTTTTGGTTTTAACTCTAAGGTACAAATTAAATTTATTTTAAAACATTGGGTTCCTCCTATGTGCAAACTATAATGGGCAGTTTCCTAATAGGCTATTATCATAATACAGTAACTTGCTAACAGAACTGTTAATCATCAGGAAATAATATTGTTAGAAGGGTCATTGAGAAGGTCTGGATGCAGGAAAATTTGTCTTTGTCTTGAAACTGATAATACATTACTGATAACCAGTAATAAAGTTTTTGGACAGTAATTTGCCAATTGTTATCAAGGTCATATGGTCTCACTCGTTGGATTTAACTTAAGGAAATAAGTAGAGGTGTAGAATCAGAAAGGTGCTCATACGCAACATTTGTTAGTAGTAGTAAAAGATTAGAAAAAAAAGTTAAATTCCATTTCATGGAAGACTGTTATAGTAAATTATGATAAATAAGATATAAGCTTAAGTGAAATGAGCTAAGTAAAGCATTGCACCTATGCTATAATGGTTTCTTAAAATTGAGTATACTTATGGAAGAATGGAGAATAACTGGAAAAGAGTAAATAAAAAGTAGATTTATAAGGTTGCATAGCTTTACTTAAAAAAAGCACCACTTTTACAGAGTTGTTTGTGTAATACATATTACAGAATATTTTAAAATAAAGCAAATGTTGTTTTTCTCTCTGATTCTCTTTTGAACTCTGAGTTCTTTCAATTCTAAAGACCCTGTTTGGCTGATCACAGGACCCCATTTTCCCAAGGAGAGCCAGACCCCTGCTTCAGTTGACAAGCTTTATAATGGCCAGAATATCCCAGAAAAAACTCATTTGCTTGACTAAAATCTGCTGTCAGCTCAGATGCATTCAGGCAAAGATTTAGAAAATGTCTGCACCTCCTGAAGTGCTTCCTTTGTCACTGGTGGTACAGCCAACAGGGCAGAGTTTGTTAGGGAAACACACTTATAGTCAGTTGCCAGGATTGTTTGGTAAAGAGGAGACTGTCAAAACCAGCATCTCCTCTAATAAAAATTCACAGTGGGGAACTCTATCTAAAGATTCTGTCTTGTCTTTGTGATCTAGTGTTACTGGACATTCAGCTTCAGGTTCGAAGGGCTCTAATGCAAACTGATTTTCAGCCAGTGTGAGTCTTTGTACCAGTGGGAAGTTGAAAAAAATGGAAGTTAACTTTCAAGAGAAAAATACCAAATCATGATGGCATGTAATTTATTTTGTTCTTAATTGCTCGGTAAGTGTATGGAGTCATATTTTATAATTGGTCAATGATAATGTATCATTTTTCCAGATAAAATTAATACCAATTCTCTAACTACCACTGTCCAACTATGCAAATCTCTAAGTAATATGAACTAACCTCTATCCAGGAGAAGTCCTTAACTGATTTTGCATTGTTTTAGTCTAAACATATATACACTCCTGTTGGTTACTTACTGAATAAAAATCACCACATATTTTCTTAACTCTGCATTGTTCTTCGTATTTATGAACTTCATTGGGCATGAGGAAGTTACATCCTCTACCAGCTCAGAAACAAGCTGATTCTGACCGATGGCGACCCCATGTGTGTCAGAGTAGAACTGTGCTCCACAGAGTTTCCAATGGCTGATTCTTCTGAAGTAGATCACTAGGTCCTTTTTCTGAGGCACCTCTAGGTGGACTCAAACCTCCAACCTTTTAGTTAGCAGCAGAGTACTTTCACAGCCTGCACCACCCAGGGACTCCTTCCCCATAAACACACACAAACGTTTTTCCATTTTTGTCAAAATGTCAGATGCAGTCGTAGGTTAGTAACTTCCACTGTAGATTATCATTGGCTTTCCAAAACTATAGGTAAAAGTGTCTTGGGAGAAAATTTACTCACCTCTTTTGCTACAGACAGCAAAACACAGAGCAAACTGTATTCAAATTAGCTCACTTTTCCCAGTAAAGTAGAAAAGAATATAGAGCAAAAGGAACTGAAGTCACATCACCAGGCCTTTCATATTAAAAACAAAATCCTCCTCTACCTGCAGTATCCGAGATCTTTTTTCTCCTTTCAAGAGCTCATATGAAGAAAGAGTTCTAATTTCCTTGATGTTCTGGGTACAAAGGTGTATTCACAAGGAGCAACTAAAGATTTTATTTTCACCTGTACCCTAGATTTGGGATAAATCTTAGGTTTTGAGGGAAATTGTCACTCTTGCCTTCTCTTTCCAAAGCATGGTTGGTTGCTCATGGTCATCTTACTTGTTAGAGGCTGTCTCTGCACCAGCCCATCTGTGTCTGTGAGGGATTGGTGTTTTAAAATATGCTCCCATATCCTAGGTAGAAAAAGGTGATTTGCCTCTTGCCTGACATTTCTTCTCTCCCTGATGTGGTTGCTATAAACCTTTGGATTGCCTTCTTTCCCATTTCCTGGAGGGAAGGGGAAGGTTGGAAAATCCTATTTATCAAGGGGTGTTGATCTGAAAAGGAACACTGGTAGCATAGTGGTTAAAGCATTTGGCTGCTAACAAAATGGTCAGCAGGTTCGAACCCACCAGCTGCTCCGCTGGAGAAAGATGTGGCAGTCTGCTTCAGTAAACATTTACAGCATTGGAAACCCTATGGGAGCAGTTCTACTCTGTCCTATAGGGTTGTCAGGAGTCAGAATTGACTTGAGGGTGGTAGGTTTGGTTTGGTTTGGTTGCTCTGAATATGCAGCGCATTTGAATTTGAGCAGTTTCTGGCACTATACTCTTGTAAAAAATTTAATGTCCCAGCTGCTAAGAAAAGGGTATTTAAACCTAGACATGATCTTCATAGCAATCTAAATCGGATGCATGCAATCCAACAACCAAGTAAGCTGTGAAATACCTGATTTCGGTAAAGCAGGCACCCAAAGGAAGGAAACCATTCATCAGGAACGCTGCTCAACAGGATGTCGGCTTTGCACAGGCTTTTCTGATACGTGTTGATATTTTAAATCTCCCTTTACTTCAAGCTAACTGGCAGGGATTCATTCCTGTGTCAGATGTCATGGGAAGGAATAAGAGCATTTATCACCTTATTTCAGAGAAATGCATGACTGTTCTAATTTTTATATTCTTCCTTTATTTTCCCTTTTATTTTTTAAAAAATGTTTTCTTCCCCTAGTGTTTATCTCATTAACACATTGTTGAATTATTTCCATCTGGCAAGCTGGGGAAATTGCCTAGGATTATGGAGACCAAGCCAAAAACTAACATGATAAGTTACTTATTATTATTCTGGCCCTCTGGTTCCTTTACCCTAGTGAGGATTGTAGAGATATTTATTATTTTTTATTTGTAATTCTCTCATTTAAAAGAAGAGCAAATGCAGTTATTTCTGCATAGAAAAGAAACACTGGTATGCAAGCAAATAGGCTCTATGATAACCCATGCTGAGGCCCAAGTCCCCAGACTGGTTATGGTGCACGGGGGTAGACATTGAAAGAAGAACACAAAGAGTGGAGGTTGTACAACTGGGCATCGTTACTGATGCATCAATCTATGGAAATATTGCTCGTGAAAGGGAGAGTCACAATTTAGAAGCTGGAAGAATAGCACCAATGACCAGGAGCTATATGTAGTCTGGCAGATTTAAAACAGAAGAAACGAGATAATGGCACAAAGAAAAGAGTGAGAACATGAATGAAGTGACCATTAAGCAGGAGCAATACGACTAAGAAATTATTTTCTCCAGTTTTGTTGTCCTTTAGGGGAATTCTGATATGATACGACAGGCTGAGGATGGCAGGATTTCCAAAGCACCAATAAAATGGTGATGAATAGTTCTTTTAATGGAGTGTATTAATCACTACAAAGGTAATAAATGGAACACAGTATACAATAATGAAATAAACTTGTCCCCAAAGTATGCATACCATGTAGCATATACTGCGGTACATATGAAATGGCTGATCAGTCTTCCTGCATTGCACTGCCAGAAGGATATTTTAATGGTGCTAAATAAGAAGTGGCATGCACTCTGTCACTTCTGTCAGGAAAAATGGTGAAAGACTTCAAAATGGGAAAGAAAGATTACTAGGTGTTTTGTCTAACATACCCTTCTGGGTTATCTGCACCTATCAAAGACTTTGAGCTCTTCCATAGCTCATTAATTGCAGAAAGCTGAAAGTATTGCAAATGAGCTTTGTCCAGAGGAATGCAAATGAATTTTGTCTGGTTGGGGTGCAATTGATTGTTGTGCTATAATTATTGACTAGCTTTGCATCTATTTGTACTTTCCTTTCAATATTCATGCTCTTGTGTGTGTGGGCTTGTGAATTCTCCTTTGAACCAATTGTAATATCTTACTGTGATACCCTCAATAACAAGTTAAATAAAATCTTTGAGACATTTATTTTATATTTGTATATAGATCATAACCCTTTTAGCAGTTAAATGAAAGAATCTACTTTCAGATAGCCCTTCTTTTCAACAGAGAAGGTTAACATAACCAGAGAACTAAGGTTAGGGAACAATGCTGCCACATGGGAAAAGTAAACAAGACGTGTTCCGGAAATAATAAGCAAAGTTGTCAGGCAAAACTTTATACAAATGACATTGATAAAGCCAGTGCACAGAACTCACTTTGAGTAACTGGTGAAGCAGATATTGAAATAAAGGCTCTGATGAAAGGAAGAGATCCATCAAGCCTGGATGGAGTAAAATATGAATCATGTGGAAAACACACACAATGTGTAGAAGTATCCAAAGTGTAACCCAGACTTGATAAGATGGATAATATTTCTTTAGCTATACTTACTATAGTTTCCCACCAATTAGTAAGGAAAAAGAAAAAGTTTTTTTTCTCATTATAATCCAGTGTTTTATTTTTAATTTCATATCTGCTTATACCTATGTTTATTTGTACATAAACTCCACAGTATTAATTTCACTATTCTCAATACATTTCTCTAGTTGTCAAAAAATCCTAAATTAAATAATTCTTCCATGGGTTACTATAGATATTTGAATAAAGAAGATATTATCTGCTTTTTAAAAAACATGTATTATTGTGTCCTGCATGGATAAAACCCAAAAAGCAGCAGTTCTTATAAAAATCTATCTTAGCAAGACTCATACCTCTTCAGGTGTGCTTCATAGGGCATAAGAATTTGGGGTACCATTTAAGAAAAGGAAGTAAAATGATTGGATAGTGCAAAATTATAATGTTACTCTGATATTTTTGTGTTTTTAAGCTATCAGTTCTATGGCTGGAAGTTGACATGGCCAATTATTATGCTTCATTATATATTTTCACAATGTCAATTCATATTGCAATATATTGTATCCCATCCTATCCTGTGGCTAATGGATTGTCTCCAGACTTATGAATATGAATGGGCAATGCCATATCCAGTAAAAATTTTGGCAAAGATGAAAAACTTATTTTTTTCAGTATTTTCTTCTTGTTTCTTGTTATTAACCAATAGTCACCCTCTGCATTACTACAACACAACATCTCGCTCCTTTTTAACTACCCCATTATGAATCGTCACCTCTGGGCCTTCACTAGTGCTATTCCTGTCATCTGACCTGCCTTCCTCCTTCCCCTCAGCATTTGAAATTCTCATTATGCTGCAAGATCCAATTTAAGTCATTCCTTCAATAATTTATTCCTTCAAAATGTACAAATGAGTCCTGACACATTGTTGGGTATTTTGGTTGAATGTCCTATTATTACTCTGGTTCTCCGCTCCATAAAATCCTAACAGTGGAACTTACATCTTTTATCTCATTGGTATATGATCACTGATAAGGTGATGAACTCATAGTAGATGTTAAAAAGGATTTATAATAGAATATGAGAGCTCTTAAACATCATTATTTCACTCATGAGGAAACCAAAGTTCAAGAAGTGAAGGAACTTGCTGAGTGTTATCCAGGACAGAAATGACAGAGTCAACTGACAACTCTGGGCTTTGGACTCCAAGTGATGTTCCTTCTCCTATACCAGGCTGCCTCTTAACTTTTGCTTAATAGTTAATCAAAAGAATTTTGATTGAGAGACTGGATAATCTGGCTGTTGTGAAAAACACAACGTAACAGTATTACTCTTTCAAATACCTTTATATTGGTTATCTCTTGCTGTGTAATAAATTTTCCTGAAAGTTAGTGGCTTTAAGCAATAAACAGTTTCTGTAGGTCAGGAATCTGGGCATATCTTAGCTGAGTTCCTCTGGCTCAAGTTTTCTCAAGAGGTCTCATCTGCCGGCTCAACTGGCAAGGAGTATGCTTCCAAGCTCACTTACAGGGATGCCTGTAGGCCTCAGTCCCTCACCTGTGGGCCTGTTCACAGAGCTGCCTCACAACAAGGTGTCTGGCTTTTCCAACAGACAACCATTCAAGACAGAGGAGACAGAGTGAGCACCTAAGGCAGAAGCCATTGTTTCTTTATAAGTTGATCTTGGAAGAGATTTCTTGACAAACTCTTATATGTTAGAAGCAGGAGAATAAGGCCAGTCCACACTTATGAGGAGAGATTTACACAAGTGCATACATACCAGGAGGCAGGCATCATTGGGGACCACCTTAAAGGCTACCTACCTCATCCTATTCATAAAGAATGGAGTATTTTAAGCACAGTTACTATTAAACAACTGTTACTGTATTCCCCTAATCTTCAGTTGTTTAGATTGCTGTAGAGTTGATTTCATTAATCAGCTTAATGTAAGCTACCAACTATACAAGTATATTCTCATGAGCAGAGTATAGACTTACATTAAAAATAACTTGTTTAAAGATTGAGGTTAACCAATTTGCAACCAAGCCAGAAGTGAAAATGAACTTTTCAGATTAAGAGGAGAAAGAACCAAAATAAAAATTGTTACAGTGGAGCTTGTGTCTACAAGATAAAAAGGGTATTCTCTAGATGAAGTTGAAAAATGTCTAGTTTGTTAAACCTTGGATTTAAATTATAGGGAGAAAGCATTGGTTCATTATCCTAGGGAAGTGCTTTTGAGAAAGTTCAGCTAATATGATTAATTTAATGGCAGCTCAGGATACAATAAATGGTTTGGTACTAGTTGAAAGTCCATGAATTATCCATGGGAAGGCAGGGGTGAAGGGCACACAACAAGGTGGAGTGGCACAGTATAGATGCTAGGCATCTCATACACACTGAAATAAAACACATTCTGAGGGGCTTCCTAGCCTACGAAAGAACTTACATGAGCTTAAATATTCTTTCAAAAATTATCTGTGCTTTCATTGTTAAGAGTATGTGCTTTAGAGCCAGAAAGCCATGATTCAAACAGGAGTTCTGTCTCAAACCAGCTCTGTGACTTCGGTCTAGTTACTTTATTTGTTTGCAATTCAACTGCCTCGGCTATAGCAGTGGGATAATAGTAGCACCTGCCTCCCATTTTATTGTGCAAATTAAATGTGATAATAATATATGTGAAAAGTTAGAATGTGCCAGCCATATAAGTGCTCAGAAATATATTATTTTCTATAGCTAGACCTACAGTGGTATCAAGAATCCAATATTTTAATGGAATGCTCAGCATATTATTCCCATTGCTCCTTATCTACAGAAAAGAAACTATGTAGTATACACATAATACTCATGGAAATATTTAAGGATAATAAAGGTGCTAGGTGCTTTATAGGTATTATTGCTATTTCTTGAGAAAACAGTAATAACTTACATTTGCTTTTCATTTTCAATGGGTCATGATACTTACTTTTCTTATGTCTTATTTTATCTGCATAATAATATATCAGGTTAATCAAATCATTGTCGTACTATACAAATCTGGAAACTGAGGCTTCCAGAGACGAATTAACATGCTTAAGATCATATACCTCCTATCCAGAGGCACAGAATACAGCACAGAATACACAACATAGGAGAATGGTCATCGGATCCCTGTATGATACATGGTCTGAATATTAAATAGAGCAGAGAAGTTCTTTAAGAATATTTGCACAGATATGCTGAGACAAAGGTCATTGGAACTATGAAGTTATTGCTGAAGGCTCTGTGCTTTGTTAAATTACTTCAAGAATGAACTTCATATGTTTCAAACAGAAAGACAGAATCCTCTTCAATTAGTAAAAGGACACTTACGAAAGAAGTCACCATGCAGATGGCATCAGTCACAAGCAATGTGTGGGGTAGAAAAGAAGACTGCCAAAGGGAAGACAAGATTCTGGGCGAAACCAGACCTGAGACATTTCCCTCAGCCATGTGGTCTCAAAAGCATTTGATAAGTAGGGATTAAATGCCCAGTGTTACGTCATTTATAATTTGTTACTAGCTGTCATTTGTCATGTAATGTATGTCTACTTATGTTTAGAAAAGCAGTTTGTATGTCTGTACATATACATAATTTATTTCATAGTCATTTCATCTAATTCTCTTTGTTGCTAAGTTGCATTAAAGGAAATCTTTCAAGACTCCTTAAAAACAGATATTTTGTTGTTCTAGAAGTAATTACAAATCATTATCCTGTGCCCAGAATGAGAAGACCAAATGGTGATGTCAAGACATCTATACAAGAAATAAACAGGAATATTTTTTTAGGAAGGCGATTCTTTGTCTCCATGGTAGATCTACTCAACAGACATTTTTATTCATCACCCACCCATTCTGAAGTGCTCTAAATCACTGCCTTATAGACGAGCATTGAAGTAAAACTTACTGCCCTTTGGGTGTGCCAAATATTAAAAAGGCATTTCCATGAGCATGATGAGGCACACTTATTTGCAAATGCATAAGTTTAGCTCTTTACCAGTGGAGTTTACTACTCTGTACCAGGTCTCCTACCTGTGACTTTGGGCTTGCGTCAGTTCTTGGGCCCAGTACAACAGAAACAAAAGGTATTTTCACAGCATCCTCTTGTAATTTCAGCCTCATTTTCCATCTTCAGGTAGGTCTTGCCACTAATATACTCAGACCCTGGATTTCTACCCCATCCTTTGCTGACAACCAAAACCAAGCCCCAGATAGTCAGTGTTTATATTTTAGTCCTGGAGAAAAGTATAATTGTTTAAATTGAACTAACTTTTAGCCTTCTGTCTCCTCAGTATTAGACCAGTTTACACATTGGTCTATTGCCTGCTTCGTTCCTTGGATCTGGGCAGTTCTTGTCTGCTACTTGACCCAGGATCCACAACTTCTGCGAGGGTGGTCTGTCTTTATGATTCCCATCCAGGCTGCCTAAGCTGAGGCCTGGGGCTCAGAGCATTCTCTGATTAAGGACGCTGGGAATTGAGTCTCTCTCTCTCTCTCTTAGTCCCCTCTGCTTGTCAAAGAAAGCTTCCTCCTTGTTCTGAACCTACGCTAACTTTCTATGAATCTGTGACTACTTAATTGTACTAAAGTAATTACTCTGGTAGCTAATAGTGAAGAAATATTCTTTCTGGTCATGCACCCATGGTCACAGCATTGCCATGTTGTTTGAATTTGAACAAAGCTTGGCAACAGGATGGTCAGGCCAGGTACAGCTGAACAAAGGCCACTTCCTCTTATTTCCTTTCCCTGTTCCCATGCCCTCTGAGGTATAAAACCCCTAGAACTTTTTGCCTCGTGGCCTTCCACCTGCAACGTAACCTTGGAGCTTTATGTGTGCAGAAAAGTTTTCCTGTGTCAACTTACCCTGGGACACCAGTCTGGGAGGCCTGTCCCATGATGAACCTTCCCTATTCATCTACATCCTAAGCATTATGTAAGGAAAAGCTTATAAGATACCACTAGGTAATGTCAGTTAATTACTGAGAGCTATGGCCCTCTACAAGCCTATTTTTCATCATGGTTCATTGTAACAACACATCTCCCACCTCCACACACACACGTCTCTACTACAATGAGTGTCTTATTCTGAACTCCAGTCTGTGGTCCATGAGTGGGACAGCCCCTACATACCTCCTAAGAGAATAATTCTCTCCCCTGGACTAGACCCAACCCTTGTGACCTCTGAGCAATATTTTGCCATCAGTCTTATTCCCTAATAGTCATTGACTCCAAGTGTGCGCTGTGTGACTGAGTATGTCAGTTTAAACCATTTCCAAAATTAGCAGTGACATATTTTCACCCTATCCCACACTTGGCTGGAATTAATGCCCTTCTGGAGCTAACTGTAGCAGCCAATTCTCAGAACCCCTGCACAGCCTTAGTGAGCCTGAGTCATATGCTGCTACCATGATAATTACCTTCTGTGTTGGTTAAGGTTGTGTTCAACTTGGCTGGGCCATGATTCGCAGTGGTTTGGCAGTTATGATGTAGTTTGGCAGTTGTATAATGATGCGATCACCTCCATGATGAGATTTAATATAATGTGTTCACCTCCATGATGGGATCTGCTGTGAGTAGCCAATCAGCTGAAAAGGAGTTTCCTTGGGGGTGTGGCTTGAATGCAATATAAGTGGACTTTCTGGCAAGGCTCATTGCCTTTTGCTTGCTCTGAATCCTGCAGCTGGCTCCTGTTTGCCTGACCTCTGTTTCTTGGGACTGGAGCTAGCAGTGTACCTGCCTACCATCTTGCCAGCCGATTTTGGAATTCGTTGGTCTTCTGCAGCCTGTGAGCCAGAGCCTTGCTGTCTGACTTGCCAATCTTGGGTTCACCATCCCCTGTGGCTACGAGAATCAGGAGAAGCCTCCAGCCTGACCCACGTACTTGGGACATTCCAGCTTCTACAATCGAATGAGCCATTTATTTAATACAAATCTCTCTATATACATATTTATATGCTTTATTGGTTTTACTTCTCAAGAGAACCCATCCTAAGACACCTAATTTACCTTTTATGTTAATCCAGATTCACAGATATCCCACATATTAAACGACAGTTCTCTCTGTACTCATCTTAATTTTAGGATTTCTTTCCTGAACTTCGTGAAAGCAGTAACAAAAATCTTTTATAAAGAAGCAGAGAAAAAGTTTGAAAATGGGCAAATGAGGTTTTTTTGGCCTAATTAACGTCACTGTTGGCAAAACAGTTGAACCAGGATTGTAAAGAATAACAGCATTTCAATATGAAATTTGAATCCAATTATCAAGTTCTCATCTTGGAGTTGATTTTAGTTTGGAAAAGCAATTAGAAGATGATGTTCAAGAATATCTATGACAAAGTCATCTTGCAGATTTATAGAACACTTATTTTTTGTAACATAATAGTGGAAGATAAGTTTACGATATTTTAAATACACTTATTAGTAACTGGTAATAAACTATCCACCGGCCTTAATTTTCCCCAATTACCTCTCTGAGTAAATAGGCAATTTGATGTGTTTTGGACTTGCATGAAACCAGGCTACTTTTAGGTTTTCAGGATTCTTTCTTTCACAGACTTTGGAGGTGTTTTGGAGGTCTCTTACTCTGCAAGATATGGTAGGTATTCACTCATTAATGTGCCTTATTTATTTGCCCATGGCACTTTGTACCAAAACAAAAACCCACTGCCATATATGCCTATATTATTAGGGTCCAGGTCTAAAACAGAGAGCACACTGGCATTCAATAATTGAGGAGAGTTTAGTAAAAAGATCATTTGCAACGGTGTTCATAGGACTTAGGGAAACTTACAAGGTACAGTGAAATGCCCCAGGGCTATCAATCATGGGTCACTGTATTGGGACCAGGGACTGTTGCTAAATCTATGACGCAGTAGCAGCATGGAGTAGGCCATAGCACAGAAGCCGTGGCCTTTGTAGAGGGACACAGACACCCTTCAGCAACTCAGCAGGAGGGGCACTGGGGACATAAATATTTTAATTCAGTTGCCTTGTATCCTCCCATCTCCTGCTAGTGCCTTCCATTGGCTGAGCCCAGCCAGAAGCCAAAGGGCAAGGAAACCCACTGGTGAATTCCATGAAGATCTGCCTTCCAGGAAAAGAGCAGAATGGAGAAGGGTGGGGTGTGGAATTCAGGGGAAAAGGGACGATATCCTTTAAGCATGATATGCTTAAACATACAGCATTCATCTAATTGAACTGAATCTTATAACTCTTATGATTTGTCTGTCTGTCTCTGCCACCAGACTATAAAATCCTCAAAAACAAGCAATGAACCTTATTTTATTCAGGTATCCACAGGGCTTTACATTATGTCCAACACATGTTGCTGAGTTGTTGTTGACACATGTTGCTGGGTGCAGTTGATTCCAACTCATAGTGACCCCATGTGATAGCGTAGAACTGTCCCATATGGTTTTCTTGGCTGAATCCATGAGGCAGTAGCTTCTTTATAGAAGCTTCTTTATGGAAGCAGATTGCCAGGTCTTTCTCCCACAGAGCAGCTGGGTGGGTTTGAACCACCACCGTTTCAGTTAGCTGTCGAGCCCTTAACTGTTGCACCAACACATAATAGGCACTAAATAAATGTCTGCTGATGAAAAAATGAAGACAAATTTGCTTTTATTTTTAAAAGTGATGTGTCATGATTCTAACTCCATATAAGGTCACTGTCAGAATATTGCTATCCTCTCTTCCTTTTAGAGAGTTCAGGAAAATACTCTCTTCCAGGTGAAAAGATAAATCACATTTCCTACATTTATGGGAGGGACTTTTTGAAGAAAATTACATTGTTTCATATGGTAGTTTAGTGAAACATTGACTCAAAAATGTGAGATACTTGGTTGTTAAATTACATTCATATAATATTGAAAATAGTATTATTTTAGGCTTATTGATTTAAAGCTGTTATCTTTTGATGATGAGCTTCCCTTCCCATTGCCTGAATACCAAAAACCCCTTGTATATATTATTTTGGGGAAAATTACCAAGACAATTCCTGGCTTATAATATAAAGGGCTGTAATTACAATTTAATGCTCTTATTGATTGTGACTTTTTGTCTTCAAGTATATATTCAATACACTCTTATTTCTTATGAATTATAAGAGGCTGAGACTTTCATTTAAGGTTCTATAGAGCTTCTTCATTTTTTCATATGATATAGAAAACTTCAGCTGAAATTTGATATTAAAATTTAAGACCAGAAAGAAAGCAAGAAATCTACTGCTCATCACTAGTTTGACGTTCTCACTTAGAAAATCAACAAATCAATAAAAAACGAAAAGTAAAAACAAAAACCATATGATTCCCTGCCAGTCAACAGGGGACTTAGAAACCTTAGTTAAAAACCAGTATTTAAAACTTTCTACTCATATGACTTTGGCAAATTACCCATCCTCTCTAAGCCCCAGGCTTTTTGTTTATTAACTGAAGTATTATTAACTGTGGGGGATGACTGACTATAAGAACTGAAAGACGTAGTAAACTGTTTCATGCTTAGTAAGCCCACAAAGCAGTTTGATTTTTTTCCAATATAATTGAAAAGAAGTTGGATGCATTGTGAGGTTCTGAGTAAGAACATCTTATTTAAAGACCAGTGGGAAAATAAACGGTTTCTTGCTATGTACGAGCCCTGAGAATTGTCCCCTCTGCTTGTTTCAGGCAGTTGTTTCTCCAGTGTCGGGTACTTTCCTCATATGCGTGCACTGACCTGCCTTCAGGTGAAGCTTTAAGAAGGGTAGAGATCTAAAGTGCTCCTGTGTAGCTCTCCCCTCTCTATACTTTTCCTTGAAAACTGTCTTAGCTTCCCCAGACCCCCACCTCCATTTTATTAACTGAATGAGGTGTTGCTGGGTGACACCGACAAGAAGAAACAGTAGGGACCTTGCCTTTCTCCCTCCTTCAACTTCCCAGTCTCACTCTCACATCCCGTATTGGCAAAACCTAACTGGGAGCCAGCTAGTAAAGCAGAAATGTGTTCTGCAGAGTCCCAGCTCCAGCTGTTAGATAATAGCTTAATAGCCAGCACAGGTCTAAAGAAGAGCAAGCATAAGGGGAGTTGTAGGACATTGTTGGAGACAATGGCAAAGACTACAGATTTTATGCTCTGAACTGTGATAGGAAGGTACTCAAGGTTTTTAAGTATAATATATTGCATACGAGAATATACATTACACAGGTTGCTACCTGGAGACTAGAGTGAAAAGCGTTCAGCGAGAAAGCAGGAAGTCCAGTTTAGAGGCAGTTGTAACAGTCCAGGTAGAAGATAAGGGTGCCTTAAACCTGAGTGTTAGTAGTGGACATAGAAATGGATAGACTGGGACTGTATCGCAGAACATGCTGCTGAGTTGGAATGGGAGGGTGAAGGAAAGAGATGAAGCAAAAATGGGCCCTGGGTTTTTAATTTAGCAATTAGTTGGATGGAAGTAACCCTTGCTTAGATGGAGGAGGGTAGTGGGGGAGCTCTATTTTGGATATGTTCATTTTGAAATGCCTGTTATACATTCAAGGAAAGACGTTGATTAAGTAGCTAAGTATGTGAGTCTAGAGGTGGAGGGAGACATCTAGCTACAAATAAAAATTTTGGAAGACTGGACATTTAGAAGTAAGTCTTGGTGGTGCACTGGTTAAAGCGTTCGGCTACCAAACAAAAGGTTGGAAGTTCAAACCCATCAGCCACTCCGTGGGAGAAAGATGTGACAGGCTGCTTCCATAAATATTTACAGCCTTGGAAATCCTACAGCACAATTCTACCTTCTCCTATAGGGTCGCTATGAGTCAGAATCGACTTGACAGCAGTGGGTTTGGTTTTTGGACATTTGGATGATATTTAAAGGCATAATAATTGATGAGTCATCAGTAAGATCATAGGTAGACAAGAAACAGAGTAGACAAAGGTCTAGGAAAAAGCCTTTGAGATTCAGAGTTCGGATACCAGCAAGACCTAGCAAAGGAGTGAGTGCAAAGAAGTGACCAGTGTGGTAAAAAAAAAAAAAAAAAAAAAAAATCAGGATCCTCACAGAGGATTGAGATAACATGAGTGTTTAAAGAAGGACTGAGTGAGTGAATCATGCTGAAACTTCAAAAACATGAACAAAATAATATGAACAGAGGGTTTGGTAACATGGAGATTTCTGATAACCTTGACAACAGTTTGGCTAAGTGGTAGCAACAAAAATCAGTTTGGAGCTGTGGAAGAGAACTGATGGTGAAGCATTTATGAACTACTTTCTCAGGAAGTTTTTCAGTGAAGATGATCCAAGAAAAATTTCGTAGCTAGAAGGAAACATAAGCTCAAGGAAGGGTTTTATGTTTCCTTTTAAAGGCAGGAGATGGCAGAGCATGTTTATGTACTCATGGGAGCACATTCTGCAGAGAGGAAAAAGTTGAGAATGCAGAAAAGGAGGGATGATTATCCAAGAAAGGTCTTTGAAAGGTTCCAGGTGGGAAGAACCCAGAGGATAAATGGAAGTGTGGTTTTTTAGTAGGTGAAGTTGACATTTTCTGTACTGCAACAGAAGGAAATTAGACAGTATTAGGACAAAGCAGGCCACTTTGTAGGTCTGATAGCAGAAAGATGAGGGAATTATCTTCCTAGATTGCTTTTATTTTCTCAAAACTATTAGGCAAATGATTACTGGAGGTAAGGAGTAGGGAAGGGGTGTGGGAGTTTGTGAAGAAAACAGATGTAAAATAATAATTTGAAAAAGTGAGAGAGTAAACATAATCTAGAAGTACAGTAAGGTTGTAAGTTGGAGGGTTGCTGGGTGTATGATGGATCCATCTGAGATATGTGCTATCAATTTAGAGGGGAATCAGCAAAGAGAATTGTGTGAGTCTACAGTTAGACTCAGCAGCTCGGGTGCAAAATACAATTCGGGAGTCCCTGTGCAGCAAACTTTCACAACATCCTTGTGTTCATCGTCTCAGTTAATAACATCATCATTCAACCAGTTGTTCAGGCTGAAAACTTAGGAATCAGCTCTTTGCCTTATCTCCTCCACTCTCAATCCATCAGCAATTCCTGTAGGCTTTACCATAAAAATATACCCCAAATCTGAGTACATTTTTCTACATGCACCTTTCCCACTCTTACCAAGCCAATCTCTTTCCTCACCTAATGTACTAAGAAAACCTAATTTCTTTTATGGCTTCCACCGATGTGTCACAGAGTAGCCAGAGTAATATTTTCGTTTACAAAAATGAGATGATATCATTCCTTACACCAAAATTTTTCAAAATCTTCCATTACGCTTAGAATACATTTTGAATGTCTTACCTTGGTTTTAATGTCATGCACTACCTACCTTCTGCCTGCCCCTCAGAACTCACCTCCTCTCAGTCCTTCCTGCTGACTTGATTCCAGCCATACTGGATTTCATGCGGTTTCTCTGACACCATAATCTTAGTGCGGCCTCCAGACCTTTATGTTCCTGTTCCATCTCCCTGGACTGCAGAGTGCCAGAAATCTCTTGTCTTGCTCGCTTCATTCAAACTTCTGTGTCAACGATACCTCCCCAAAGAGGCCTTGTCTGATGCCTTTATATAAAATATTCTCTATCCCCTTGACCTACTTTCATTTTCTTTATGGTACTTATTACTATTTGAAATTTCCTTATTTATGTGCTTTCTTGTTAAAGATCTATGTCCCTCAACAGAATATAACACCTTTAAATTAAGAGATTTTTCCACCATTCTAATCCTATTGCCTACAACAGTTACTAGCACATCAGACACACTGAACACAATTCTTTACGTGAATTTATTCACGTAGATGCTCTTTTCGTCATATGGTACAGAGTATAGCTAATGACAAAGCTCAAATCAAATCAAAGTTCTCCTCATTTCCTTTATTTATATTCCATGGGCAAATTACCAGAATTTGTAATGATATATTTCTCTCTGTGATGTTTGTAAGATCCTCAAGGGCAAGGAATCTGTCTATTTTGCTCACAAATATAGCCTCCTTAGTTTTCACAATTCCAGAAATGTAGTATATGCTTGATAAATATTTATCAAATACATGAATAAATCCCAGAATGTGTATATGAAAAATTAATATTTCTCATTTTTCTAGGGAAACAAGGAAACTGAATTAGAATGGGTTTTCTGAACCACTCTTACAGGGGGCCCTGCCTCTCAAAAGCTAGCTATGAATGTACCTCCCTCTCATGGTCCACTTCAGACTAAATTGAAAAGGCACACTGTAACCATTCCTTTATTATGTACATTTGATCCTAAAGAGATCCGTACTCAAACATAACCATGTCACCCAACATAACCAATGGGGGCTTTTAAGACTGGTGGATGAAAATCCCATTGCAATGCAAGCAGTAATGTGGCTGTACAGGTCAGGGCAATTGTAACTAAGCCCACTGTGTGTATCTTTGAGCCTGCATGGTTTTTAAAATGGTTTCAGGATTAAAAATCAAGGGACCTTGACCCTGAAGTTTCAATATTAAAGATGGTCAGAATAATGCAGTAAATCCCTAGGCACCTGGCTATCAGCACAATTCTCTGCTTGTTTAAAATACCTTTTGTTTGCTTTTCACAATCAACATCAGTGTAACTGGAAAGAATCAAATCATCAATTCTACAAAGGTGACTTTTTAAAGAATATGAATATGTGAATGCGTAGGCGGAAGGGAGGAGAAAAATAAAGAGGAAAAAAAAAACACCAAAAACCCCAAACTTGAAGCTTTTGTAGACTTGAGTACTGTACTCCTTACCCCAGGGAAAGTGGTGTTCTAGTTCTACTCCTTCATTTTTCATTCCAGTAATGTGACCTGCAGTAATGGTGCTCTCAGAAGGGAAGGATGACGGAAAACAATAGTGGAATGAGGCAATTTAGTAATTCCATCATTTGCATTTGTATAGCACCTTTCTATCTAAGTAACCAAGCACTTGCCTTACACAGATCATTCCCTTGAAAGTCAGTTTTCTTTGACATCACTGGTCTTTTCCTCTGTACTTCTCCTTCCCAGCAGAATATTCTACCCCTTCACGCATTCAGGAGTCCTAACTGAAAGGTTGGAGGTTCCAGTCTTTCCAGAGGTACTTGGAAGAAAGCCCCGGCAATGTACCTCCAAAAAAAATCAGCCTTTGAAAACTCTACAGGGCACAGTTCTACACTGACAAACATGGGGTCACCATGAGTTGAAGTCGACTGGACAGCAGCCGGTTGGTTTCATGCATTCAGCTCTCTGCGAACCCTTCTTCTCCTCTCCCAACATCACAAATCTAACCTCAGGACAGATTAGACAATTGCAGAATTTCTGCATAAGAAGGGATCCTTCAGGATCAGCTGGTCTAAAAATGTGTCTGAGGCTTCACTTCCTCTTCGTTTATAAGTAGGAATAAAAGCCAGATCTCTGTGTAACTCATTAAAAATACCGATTCCTGAGTTTCATCCTGGATAATCCGATGGTAGGAAAAGCAGAGTCTTTGAAGGTGAGGTGAGGGAGTGCATTTTTTTTTTTTTTATATTTTATTGTACTTCAGGTGAAAGCTTACAGAGCAAATAGTTTCTCATGAAATAGTAGTACACATGTTGTTCTATGACATTGGTCAACAACCCCACAACGTATTAAGCCTCTAAATTCTCAACCTTTTTTTTTTTTGATGAAAATTACAGATGGCCAAAGATACACCGTTTCAAGAATTTCTACATTCACAGTTCAGTGACATTGACTACGCTCTTCCAACTGTGCTGTTATTCTCACTTAAGATGAAGGCTTACAGAACAAAATAGTTTTTCATTTAACAGTTACTACACATGTTGCCCTATGACAATGGTTAACAATCTCACAGCACATCAAGAATATCCTTACTCCACCTTGTGTTCCCTATCACCAGGGGGCTTCCCTGTCCCCTTCTGTCTTCTGGACCTTGTCAGTGGACTATTGTACCTCTTTAGTCTCATTTGTTTATATTTTATTTTATTTAAACACCATTTCAAAACTTTTTACTTACACATTTAAGTGATATTGACTATGCTCTTCCAATTGTGCTGCCATTCTCGCCCAAGATGAAGGCTTACAGGACAAAACAGCCTCCCATTTAATAGTTACTACAAATGTTGCCCTATAGCAAATGGTCAACAATCTCACAATACATCGACAGTGTCCTTATTCAATTTGTGTTCCTTATCATCAGTTTCCTATTCTCCCTCTGCCTTCTGGCCCTTGTCACCAGACTCCTGTACCTCGTTAGTCCCATTTAGTTTTACTGGGCTGTCCATTTCCAGGCTTAACATCGAACCTCGAAGGTAACTTCACCTCTGAGCTGAAAGGGTGTCTGGGGGCCACACTTTTGAGGTTTCTCTAGTATTCTTTAGGCCAGTAAATCTGGTCTTCTTTTTTTTTTTTTTTTTTTGGGAGTTAAAATTATGCTCTACATCCTTCTCCAGCTCTGCCCAGAACCCTCTGTTGTGATCCTGGTCAGAGGAGTCATTGGTGGTAGCCGGGCACCATCCAGCTGTACTGGACTCAGTCCGGTGGAGGCCTTGGTAGCTGTGGACCATTAGTCGTTTGGACTAATCTTTTCGTTGAATCCTGTTCTCTTCATTCTCCCTTGTTCCCGAAGGGATGAGATCAGTGGAGTATCTTAGATGGCCGCTCATAGGCTTTTAAGACCCCAGACACTACTCACCAAGGTAGAATGTAGAGCATTATCTTTATAAGTAGTGTCATGCCAATTGAGCTAGATGTTCCCCGAGATCATGGTCCCCAGAGCCCTCCGTCCAACAACTCAGTCCCTCGGGGGGTTTGGATGTGTCTATAGGGCCTCCATGACCTTTCCTTGTGCAGGTTGTGTTAGTTTCCCCTGTACTATGTACTATCTCACCTCTCACCCAAGTTACCACTTACCTATTACCTATTTAGTATTCCCCCCCCCCCATCCCTGGTAACCAACAAGGATTGTTACATTTTGCATGTGAATTTTTTCATGGGTTTTTACAATAGAGGTCTCATACAATATTTGTCCTTTTGTGATTGACTTATTTCACTCAGCATGATGTCCTCCAGTTTCATCCATGTTATGAGATGGTTCACAGATTCATTGTTGTTCTTTCTCGTTGCATAGTACTCCATTGTGTGTATGTACCATAGTTTGTGTATCCATTCCTCTGTTGATGGACATCGAGGTTGTTTCCATCGTTTTGCTATTGTGAATAATGCTGCCATGAACATAGGTGTGCATATGTCTATTCAAGTGATGACTCTTATTTCTCTAGGATATATTCCTAGCAGTGGGATTGCTGGATCGAATGGTATGTCTATTTCTAGCTTTCTGAGGAAACGCCATATCATTTTCCAAAATGGTTGTATCATTTTGCATTCCCACCAGCAGTGTATAAGAGTTCCCGTCTCCCCACAGCCCCTCCAACATTTGTTATTTCCAGTGTTTTTGATTCGTGCCAGTAATGCCGGGGTGAGATGGTATCTCATTGTGGTTTTAATTTGCATTTCTCTAATGGCTAGTGATGGCGAGCATTTCCTCATGTGTCTGTTGGCCATTTGAATGTCTTCCTTGGTGAAGTGTCTGTTCATGTCCTTTGCCCATTTTTTGATACGATTGGTTGTCTTTTTGTTGTAGAGGTGTTGGATTTTCTTGTAGATTATGGAGATGAGACCTTTGTCTGACTTGTACTGTCCAAAAATTTTTTCCCAGTCTGTAGGTTCTCTTTTAACTCTTTTGGTGAAATCTTTTGAAGAGCATAGATGTTTGATTTTTAGAAGATCCCAATTATCTAGTTTATCTGTTGGGTTTTTTGTGTTGATGTTTATGGTTTGTATCCTGTTAATGCCATGTATTAAGGCCTGAAGTGTTGGTCCTATTTTTTCTTCTATGAATTTTATAGTTTGAGGCTTTATATTCAGGTCTTTGATCCATTTTGAAGTAGTTTTTGTATATGGTGTGAGGTATGGGTCCTGTTTCATTTTTCTACAAATGGATATCCAGTTTTGCCAGCACCATTTGTTAAAAAGACTGTCTTTTCCCCATTTGATGTATTTTGGGCCCTTGTCAAAAATCAGGTGACCGTAGGTGGATGGATTTACATCTGAGTTCTCAATTCTGTTCCATTGGTCAATGTCTCTGTTGTTGTACCAGTACCAGGCTGTTTTGAGTACTGTAGCTGTATAGTAGGTTCTCAAGTCAGGTAGTGTGAGTTCTCCAACTTTATTCTTCTTCTTCAGTAGTGCTTTACTTATTCGGGGTTTCTTGAGGGAGTGCATTTTTAACAAGCATTCCAGGTGACAGATATTTCTCCATGCTCTCCATTCTGTGTATTTTTTTTTTTTAATTCTTAAAGTTACATAATATTTTAAACACTCAAAAAATTATTGCATTGTTTTACACAATATTCAGACTTAGCACAAGTCAATTGTTTTTGCCATATATGCCTCAGATAAACAATAAATAAAATATTACAAGTACATTTAAAACCTCGTGCCTACTCCTTCTCGCCACAGAGCTGACTTCTACCCCAAAGTCCTAGGACATTTTATATTTGAATGTTTCCTTTCTGTGCAAATTTCATTGAAGTGTAACGTCATATATAAAAATTCAGAAGTCATGAGTGTAGACCTCAATGAATTTCACGAAGTGATCTACCTTGTAACTAGCACCCAGACCGAGAAGCAGAACATCACCAACACCTCCACTTGCACCCCACTGTGTTCCTTATATGCACCTCTGTACACACGACAGAGCCCTGGTGGCGCAGTGGTTAAGATCTTGGCTGCTAACCAAAAGGTCGGCCAGTTCCAAGCCACCAGCAGCTCCTTGGAAACCCTATGGGGCAGTGCTACTCTGCCCTATAGGGTCGCTATGAGTTGGAATCGACTTGATGGCAGTGGATTTGCTTTGGTACACACTACACACCAACCTACAGAGTTAAGTACTGTCTTGATTTCTATGTTCAAAAATTATTTTACCTATTTCTGAACATTTAAATGAAACGATACATTATGCCCTCCTTGGTGTGTGCGTTGTTTTACTATTGTGTTTGTGGGATGCAATCAGTCTTTTCCTGTGTAGTCCTTCAGTACTCATTACTGTTTATTATTCCTACAGAGGAATATACCTCAACTTATTGTCCATTCTAAATTTGACGGACGTAAAATTTGCTTTCAGTTTTAGGCTATTCCAAGAGAGGTGATAAGAACATTATCGTACACTATTTTTGATGAGCCAATGTATTACCTTCTGCTGAATATATATCTAGCAATGGTATTAGTGGGTCAAGATTATGTGTATCCTCAGTTTCAGTAGAAACTGCTAGTCAAGGCAAAACATAAGGGGGGTGTCAAAAAACTCTAAGCAATATAAAAATATTTTAATGCAATATTTTTAAAAAGTCAATATGAATGCACAAACTCCATGATCAACTCAGTATAAACGTTTGAAATAAAAAAAATATATATATTGTTTGTTTGCTTTACAGCCCTACATTATTGTTCAATGGTAACAGTTGTTTCCAGTCAACCTGTGGTTCCAGGCTGGGCTGCCGCAAGGTCCCTGTAGGACGAGTGTAAGTGCGTTGACAGTGGTTTACAGATTGGACAAGGTAGGACTTTATGCACAGTGATTTTTTTTTCCTGTTCTAGAGCTTTTATTAACTTTTTTGAATTGTTTAAAAATATGGCAGGATAATATGATAAATGTACATAGTGGCATACAGTTTTCTCTTAACCTCAGGCTACAATATGGTTATGCACAGTACTGTTGTCGATGAGTTCTGCAAAATTATTGTACAAATTGACCTGAATGTTCCACGTGGTCCACAGCTTCACCAGCATCTGATACTGTCAGTTTTGTTGGCTTTTTTAAAAATTCTGGTACATGTGAACTGGCAATGAGGTTGAGCAATTTTTCATATGTTAGAGAGTTTATGGTTAAACAAGGAAATGCCCTGTCCAAGTCCTTCCTCCAGTTTTCTACTTAGCTGTTTTTGTTACTGTTTTGGAGGAGTTCTTTCTATATTCTGGATATGAATGTTTTGTACTGATAGATGTATTGAAAATATTTTCTCTCCTGTGTGGCTTTCTTCATTACACTTTTTTTCTTTTGATGAATAGAAGTTCTTAATTGATTTTTTAAAAATGTTTTACAAAACTGCTCAGTATACCTATTGATTCTAACAGTTTTTCTGAATTTTCAACATACAAAGTTATGTGGTTAGCAATCCTAATGCTTCAAAATTATGTGGTCAGCAATATTAATGCTTTCTGACTTAAAGTCTACTTTGACCATTTTTAGTATTGTAATACCAGTATTCTTTCGGTTAATGTTTGAAAACTATTGTGTGTATGTGTGTGCAATTTGTGTGCAATTCTTAACATACTTTTAATCTTTCTGTGCCTTTAAATTAAAGGTGTTTTTCTCATAAACACCATTTGGTGGAGGTTGAGTTGTTTAAATCCAGTATGTCAGCCTTTGTCTTTTATCTGAAGTGTTTAGTCTATTTACATTTTGTTTATTCACTGATATATTTGGGTTAATATCTGTATCCCTACTATTCATTTCTATTTTATCCATGTCTTTATCTCCATTTTTTTGGGGGGGGTCTTTTTTTTCCTTTTTAAAAAGAGTAATTTGCGTATTTTTTATTATTCATTTTTTTCTATTTTTCTGTTACTTACATATACTACTATCGTTCCTTCAGTGGTTACCTTAGAAATTATAGCATGCATACTTTACCTTTTTAAGGTCTTTTATAAATTAGTTCTTGTACCACTTCCCAGGCAAAGCACTGGCTTTGAATAATTTCATTTCACCATCCCTCCACATATATTTTGTTTTTTTTTTCATATGTTTTAATTCTACACGTATTTCAAATCCCACAAAGCCTTGTAGTATTGTTTTGTACAACCCATATTAATTTACAACACCCAGAAACTTACCCTACTTGCTATTTAGTTCTTTCTGTACTTCCAACTGAAAAAATTGCTTTACTACTTATTTCAAGTATTGCAGGAAAAGGAGTATCCCCCCTCATTTTTTGCCTGAATGTATCTTTATTTTGAATGATGATTTCATTGGACATAGAGTGGTATGATGGAATTTATTTTCTTTAAGCCCTTTAAAGACCTTATTTCTTGTCTTCAGATAGCCACAATTTCTGATCAAAAGTTATATCCTAGTCATACTTTGCTTCCTAAAGGCAATGTGTCTTTTTCTTTCGCTGTATGCCTTTAAGAGTTACTCTTTGTCTTTGATTTTTAGCAGTTTTACTGTGATGTGCATAGGGTTTTTGCATTGCTTTGCTTATTATTTGCTTTTATTTGTATTTTGTTTATTCTTTGTATCTATCTTGCTTGGGACTTTATAGCCCTTTTTCCATTTGAAACTTGATGTATTTTGCCAATTTTCAAACCTTCTCTGCCATGATCTGTTTAAACTCTGCTTTTGTTCTGTTCAGCCTTTTGTTAAACCCATATACTGAGTTCTTACTCTATTTTTCAACTGTAGAATTTACATTTAATGCTTTTTACGTACCCCACTTTTCCGATAAAATTTCCCATCTTGCTGTCTATGTTCTTGTACATATTTATCAAAATATTTCCAACATATTTCTGAACTGTAATATCTGAGGGCATCTGTGGATTTTATTATTTTTTTTCCTGCATTTTTCTCTTGATTATGTTTCTTAGTGTACTTGACTTTTTGACTGAATGCCAGACATTGTGTTTTTCAATTTGTAGAAGTTTGAGATGATGTTAATTTTTCCCCAGAGAATGCTCACTCTATCCTCTAGTGGGCAACTAGGACGGGGGCAGATCATCTTAATCCAGATGAGGTCTGAGATGATTTAAGATTGACCTGGAATAGCTGTAAGGCTTAGTCTAATTCTAGTTTGCTTCCTTTCCTGATGTATAGCCCTCCTGGTGCTCCAAGTGATACTTCGGGGTGTTTACTCCCAAGTCCTTCTTTTTGGGAGGGTTTTAAACTATCTCTTTTGTTTATTTATTTCCCAGTATTGTAAGACTTACAAAAGGTCCACTCTGCTTCAAAGCAGTATTCTGTTCGGTTCTTAGCTTTTTACCATTTTGCATTTAATGTCTGTCCAGGGATTCAAAAGGAAAACAAGTGTTTGGTGGTCTCACTTTATAAATCATTTTTAATTTGGGATCTGTTCTCCTAAAATCTTGCCACTTTCAGTCCCTCTAGGATGTTATTACAAGATTTTTATTTTCATTCTAACCAGCTGTTTTGGTTATTTCCAGCAGAATCATTGATCTTATCTCAAGCTTCATCATCACTGCTGGAAATGAGTTTTCTCCCCCAGGTGGTAATTATGATCTCTAAAGCTTAAAATCTATTGTGATGCAGAAATAGTTTGGGATTCAATATAAAGAACCTCATTTCAGGGATGGGAATGAGTTTCAGTCAAGTATAGAACGTAAAATCAAATGCTCTGGAGTTACAAGGCATAGGCTGAATTCCCTGCTCTAAAATTTGCTATCAATCTTGGACCAATTATTTGATTTCTATGAGTCTCTGTTGTTTCATCTGTGCCTTAGAGATAGAAGCACTATCAATTCAATATTGTTGCAATGAGGATTAAATAGCATAATGCCTATAAATTTCTTAATGAATAGTAAGTGGTTGTTGTTAGGTGCCATTGAGTTGGTTCTGACACATAGCAAAAATCCTATGTACAACAGAATGTAACACTGCCAGGTCCTATGCCATCCTCACAGTGGTTGTTATGCTTCAGCCCATTGTTGCAGCCACTGTGTCAATCCATTTCATTGAGGATCTTCCTCTTTTTGGCTTATACTCTATTTTACCAAGCGTGATGTCCTTCTCCAGGGACTGGTCCCTCCTAATAACATGTCCAAAGTATGTGAGACAAAATCTTGTCATCCTTGCTTCTAAGGAGCATTCTGGCTATATTTCTTCCAAGACAGATTTGTTTGTTTTTCTGAAAGTCCATGGTATAGTCAATATTCTTGGCCAACACCATAATTAAAAGGCATCAATTCTTCTTCGGTCTTCCTTATTCATTGTCCAGCTTTCACATGCATATGAGGCAATTGAAAACACCATGGTCAGGCACACCTTAGTCCTTAAAGTGACATCTTTGCTTTTTAAGACTTTAAAGAAGTCTTTTGCAGCAGATTTGCCCAGTGCAATGCATTGTGTAATTTCTTGACTGCTGCTTCCATGGGCGTTGATTGTGGATCCAAGTAAAATGAAATCCTTGGCAACTTCAATCTTTTCTGTTTGTTATGATGTTGCCTATTGATCCAGTTCGAGGATTTTGTTTTCTTTAGATTAAGATGTAATCCATAAATATACATATATACACACATACATATATATTGCATTTTATATTTTGTCATTGAATATGGGAGAAAAAATTTAGCTTTTGATAACTCAAATATAAATGAGCAGATGAGGAAGAAGTTTATTTAGGCAACACAACTTGCCCAAGAGATCTGATATTATGCCAGGAATGCAGAATTTTTTCTGCCATCACAAAACTAACCCTGAAAAGACAATAACGAGGACTTACCAGAAATCTCACAACCAGGCATTTCCTCATTTCAGGAAGTCCACTGCTCCTAAAACTACATATCCCAAATCAAACTCTTTATCTCCCTTACTCTTCAAAACTATTTATTTTCTTGTCTTTAAGAACTTGAGTAATGACTTTTAACCCCATCACCAAGCTATAAAGTTTACAGTAATCCATTATTCTCCCCATCTAATCAGTCTCCAATTCTGGTAAATATATTTTCCCTTAGAAATCTCTCTGCATACTGACCACTTTGGTATCTCCACTGCCTTACCTTGGACTATCATCATGTTTTACATTTATATAAAATGTGATCCTAATCATTTCAATCCTCACCCAAAACCATTTAATTGCTCCCCACCACATATACTATATTGGCTCTCACATACCCTGTGTGGTGCAGTGAATTACTTAATATGGCCATTCTCACCATGATCTTGTGATTCCCACAAAATGACTGGGTGGAACAATGCAAATACGGTGTTTGTGGCCCACCAAAGGGATAGGACAGCCTGCTAATGATGTAAATAAGGTACACGGAACGCTTGCAGGGGAGGGACCATGAAAACAAGGTGTATGGAACCATAACAAGGTGATTGATCAGTTTTGTCACCCTATAGGTTTAAAGGGAGCCAATGCCAGAAGCAGAAAGGGGGGTCTCACTACCACCAAGAAGAAGAGCTGGGAGAGAAGTATGTCTTTTGGACCTGGGATCCCTGTGCTGAGAACCTCCTAGACCCAGGAGCCATAAAGAATTGTAACACTGAAGATAGTGAGAGACAGCAAGGCAGCTGTAAGAAGTGGTCTGAGCACAGAAGAGTCCAGCAGCCAAGAAATGTCGGCAGCAGAACCAGAAGACTAGTGGGTGATGATGCAGTGGGCTTCCTGGCCCATGGAGTGAGGTGGCTACAGGGGGTGTGCCAACCCATGGAGTGAGGAAGCTGAGTGCCTCTGGGCAGGAGGCTTGCTGGCTGAGTGGAGTCCCTCTGGGCACTTGTTGGTGGAGATAAAAAGCTGTTACATTTGCCTGAGCATGGCAGAGGCTGCGGGCATGGCCAGGAAGAAGCTATCCTGATCAAAGAACTGTATCCTGAGTTGTACCTATTACTTCCCTAATAAACCCTATAACTGTGAGTATGATCTGTGAGTTCTGTGTGGCCATGGCAATGAATTTTCGAACCCAGCAGAGAAGTAGAGAGTGCCGTGGGAGGTACAGCTGGTGTCAGAATTGATAAAAAGTTTGGAGAGAGGAGGTATATCTGACCTCTACCTCATAGGAATCAGTCTTGGGATGCTGATCCTGAGTCTTTCTCCTCCCCTTTATGAAGTTAGAAATGGTCTGATGACACCATGCCAATTTTACACCATGTATCAGAATTACCTGGAGTCCTTGTCACAGTCATATTCTTAAGCTCAGCCCAGAGGAGTGACCAACTCATCCTGGTTTTGGCACTGAAGTTCCCAAATTTCCAGAAACCACTTAGTCCCAGAAAAACCAGGAGGCCCCTAGCCATACTAAATCAGATTTTATGATGGTAGAAATGATTATTATTCACAAAAGATGTTGGAAAACCACTGGCTAGGAGAATATAATCCAAGTTTTTCTATGATATATCACTGGGACAAAATTTTATTCCACTTTATTTTTCTAGCATTATCTCATGGAGAAATGTACCTCCTCCAGTATTATTTATTGTTTAATCCATTATGCCAAAAGATAGTGGTATCTCAATATTGGTTGAATAAATATATGAATATACTGTATTTTCACAAAAATAACACACCCTTTCTATGTTCATTTGCCAACCGTGCCCTTCCCAAGAGGTATTTTCATAAACACTCTACATTAATTTTTTTTTTTTTTTACAGTAACATGTAAAAAAAAAATTGGCATAGTGGTGCTTATGAAAATATCTCTTGGGAATAGGATGCGGTTGGCAAACAAACATAGAAGGCATGCAATATTTGCATAAAAATATGGTAGAATCTACTTGGATCTTCCCATATGGATTATTATGTTTTTCTTTTCATGCTTCCCAAACTGAATTGATTGTGACAGTGAATGCAATGCAATATTAAGTAACTTAATTTTTCTTGTCTTCATATCTATTAATCAATTTGTTAATCTATTAATCACAATGGGTATCTATGTTCAAAAAATGAACCCTGTCTTTAGCTTTACACAGATCTAGTCTAAGTTCTGTTTGAGGCTCTGTGGGATGAACACACACAAAGATACTGTGACTATCATGCTAGCGACCACATATAAGTTAGTCTATTTTGCTTAACGTAGAAATTAAGCAATTAAATATGGTTTCTTACTTATTATGGTAGCAATGATGAACTTGTAACAAATGATAAAGATATCTCATTCTTTCCATTTGAGCATGGAAGTAATTAAGAAATCCAAAAGAGTCTCCATCTTTCGGCCAAATACCATGAAACGTGTATGTGTAACAAATCTCAGATTCAGTCCTTCTGTTCACGGATAGTCCCAGCAGGTAAGATTTGGATGGATCATATTTTTAGGACTTGGCTAAAAATATGTTCAATACTCTGGTGAGTCCCTAATGGATATTTACTTTAAGATTTTTCTCATAAGACGTGCTTATAAGCTATGTGTTGGTCCTGTAAACATAATTTCAACATTTGAGAACCAAAGGCAGTGATTAATCAAAATCTAATTTTATCAATGTCTTCATAGTATTTCAGGTAATAGGCATTTACACATAACACATAAGTGCCTCCATGCACAGGTGCTCTTAATAATATGATTGAAAAAATTCTGAATGGCTTACCAAAGTAGAAATAGCTGAAACTGAGATCTAGGGCCTCACATCAATTCAGCCGAATAATTAAATAAACATTCTTTTTTTTTTTCTTTTTCTTATTATTTTGGCTGCATTATAGTAGTTCCTGGGTGGTGCAAATGGTTAAGCCCTTACTTACTAGTTGAAAGGTTGGCAGTTTGAACCCACCCAGAGGCAACTCGGAAGACAGTCCTGATGATTTGCTTCTGAAAGGTCACAGCCTTGAAAGCCCTATGGAGCAGTTGTACTCTGCACATGTGGAGTCACCATGAGTTATAATCAACCTGATGGCAACTAACAACAACAACAAGGAATGCAGTGGTGATTTCACCATGGGTCCTATTGTGAGACATAATGGAAGAGAGATACTCCTAAACACGTAAAAACCATATTTATTCAGGATAACAATAGGAGGAAGTAAAGCTTATCCTTGGCTCTGTTTCATCAACCATTAAAGCCCTGTTTCCTCCCCATAACTAGCATGACCATGTACTGTATCATTCAAATGAGAACACATTTGAGAGTGAGAGCTACTCAATAAATGAAATTAATATACACATATATAATATATATGTATATGTATATATATAAAACCAAAAAAACCAAACCCGTTGCCGCCGAATCAATTTTAACTCACAGTGACTCTCTCTATATATATTTGTTTAAGTCAAATTAATATTATCATATTGGTAAACTTTTAAAATAGCTCCTTTGAGGAACTATTTTCAAAAATGCAATTTTCCAACAAATTACATAATTCAATGTACTAAATATTACGTTCGTTATCTAAATTACATATTCTTATACGTTAAAGAATTGACGCCTTTGAATTGTGGTATTGGCAAAGAATATTGAATATACCATGGCCTGCCAAAAGAATGAACAAATCTGTCTTGGAAGAAGTACAACCAGAATGCTTCTTAGAGGCAAGGATGGCAAGACTATGTCTTACATACTTTGGACATGTTGTTAGGAGGGATCAGTCCCTGGAGAAGGACATCATGCTTGGTCAAGTAGAGGGTCAGTGAAAAAGAGGAAGACCCTCAATGAGATGGACTGACACAGTGGCTGCAACACTAGGCTCAAGCATAACAAGAACTGTGAGGATGGCACAGGACTGGACAGTGCTTATTTCTGTTGTACATAGGGTCGCTATGAGTCGAAATCATTTTGACTCATAGCGACCTTATGTACAACAACTACAACATACATTAAAGATTCTATTGACTATATAAATATTAAAATAACATAAGCTAGAAATCTTGGTGTGTATTAAATATTTTAATTGGTTTCTTAGCTATAAAACCAAAAATCCAAATCCATTGCCGTGGAGTTGATTCTGACTCACAGTGACCCTATAGGACAGAATAGAACTGCCCTATAAGTTTTCTTCTGTGGAGCAACTTGTGGGTTCTAACTGCCAAACTCTTCCCTTAACAGTCAAGCACTTTGACCACTGTGTCACGAAGGAACAGTGCTTAAAGGGCTTGGCTTTAAATATATATGTACATTTTAACAAGCATGGGCTTATAATTTGTGTTTTAATTGAAAGACTGTCTCAGCTTGTTCGGCTATAATTAATCAATTATGCGTGCAGTACAACCAGTTCGAAGTTTGCATTTATTAATTTAACATGAACTTTTTTTTCATCAAACTGCATCCACATCATCACAGCCAAAACAAAGATTAAAGATTTTATCTTTAACTGTTGGAATTTTTAACAGAATTTACAAGAGCATTCACAGTAGCGTCTCCTGCTCCATCTTCAGTAAAATAAACATTTTAAAGATTTATGTTGGATGAAAAATTGAATTGGATCAAAAAAAAGTTGAACTATAATTGGAATTAACTATCTATTCAAAGCAACTCTACCAAAATTGTTATCATCTAGCTGTTCAAGAAAAAAAAGTGAAATTAATTTAGAAGAACAGTTACTTGATCTACTTGGAAAGTCATGGTTCAGCAGGTGACATATAAACATATCTTTAGTAACTGCTCAGGCTGAAGCATTGCCTTCTGAAACAGCCTTCTTTTAGTAACTAGCTTCTTTTGCAGATTTGGTTCTTCTGCTTTTCCTTTCTTCTCCTTCCATGTCCTACCAGTGATACCTCTACGGAAAGTGGCAATATTTTCCATGGAAAATGGCAAACATTAACCAATATTTTGTGCATATTGTGAATTCATCATTGTAAACTCTAGTAGAAATAGAAATTGAGTACTTACTTTTTCATTAAAAATGGACTTTCATTTTCTAGCTCATTCTGCTGGGTTTATTACAAAATCGAAAGTTATTAGAAACTAAAATATGAAAAACATTGTAGATTCATATCAGTCAGACATGCAAAAACCACCACAGTGAGAATGTTCACTACCTTCAGTGTGTTTTATAGCTGGCCTTCTCAGCCTCCCTTTCCTGTATATATTTTATATACACTTGACTCATACGTTCCTCATGTTTCCAACTATCTCCATGAAGAATGGTCTGATGACTTCAGGCATTGCAGGCCACTAAGGCACGGGCCTTAGAACAATGTTAGATGATAATGAAGTGGCTGGCAGGGGCAGTTGCATCAGACACCTCTCCCACCACTACCTAAGACGGGAATGAGTTAGTTGTCCCCAGCCACATGTTTCTGAGCACATTTTGTTTTATCATCGGGTGGCTTGCAGACTGTCCTTGAAAGGAAGATGTGAGTTAGCCTGTGTTTGGTAAAGGCTATTGCTTGTCATCTTGCAGATTTAGCTACATGTTAAAGTAGAAACTAATTTCATTGCACATATATCTCACGTGGTAATAGAAGATATTCTGGCAGGAACTGAACATTCAAAGTAGATGTTTACCAATTACATCTCAGCTATTTTAAATGTAATTATTAATAATAATATTCAATGAAGAATGAAAAGTCTGAGACAAATTCCTATACGGAATTTGAGACAACAGTGCAGACTAGGACATATAGTCACAAGACTCAACCCACTATCACATTACTTTATTCTCATTTAAGAAGTAGCTCACATAAGCCCCAGTGAATCATAATGACGTCTCCTTGTACTTGGTGCAGTGATTCTCCAGTCTTAATGCTACCTCCTCCTGGCCACAGGTCCTCTGCTTCTTGTATTGGCCTCATTTCTCTTGGCAGCAGTTTCTGCTGCTGTCATTCAATCTTGATGGCACCCATGTCGACACCGCTGTAAGCCATCTTCTCTAGTTGCCAAGTTTAAATGAGGAGGCATGCCTTCTTCCCAATTATGTTAAACTTTATTATTAGACTGGCAAGGATGGAAGCCTCACACTCTCAGTTTCCTACAATGCTTTATTTTGGCACATTTATTCAGTTCATTATGTTCCTCCTATCTTTAATGATCTGTCACAAATTCCCTGGAGACATAAATCAGGAGATCATTTCAGTGGTTCCACTTCCATATTTTTAACCTGAATCTCCATGTAACTTTTTTTTTCTTTTTATATAAACACCGCCTTGTGATTAAGAGTTGGACAATGTTTTCTAATTTCTTAATTCATAGTTCTGGGGAACAGCCATCACTCACCATATCTAGTCCTGGAATCTCCCCTGAGAAAAACTGGATCACTTGTGCAAATCCAAACTCAGGGAGCCAGCTAGACTTACCTTAACATGACTAAATTTAAGCAGGTTACCTGGCTTGACATAAAATAATCAACATATAAATAGATATAATATATATCATAATATATGAAATATAATAAATGTATTTCAATTGCAATGAGACATACAGGAAAAAGTGATTAACTCTTTCGAGTGAGTCAAAGAAAGTTATATAGAGAAGATGATGTTTGAGATAATCATGATAGATGAGTCAGGGTCTCTTAAGCTGCTGGAGGTAAGGAGGACATTTTTAAGTACAGAGAAATCATGTTTCAAGAAATTGAGATATGACAGATCATGGCATATATGGGAATTAACGGATGCTTCTGGCAGGTGAAATGAAGGGTTTCTGGCAGAAAGTGATGTTGTTGTAAGGTGCCATTGAGTCAGTTCTGACTCACAGTGAACCTATGTACAACAGAAGGAAACGCTGCATAGTCCTGCGCCATCCTTATAACTGTTGTTACTTTTGAGCCCATTGTTGCAGTCACTTGTCAATCCATCTCATCCAGGGTCTTCCTCTTTTTTGTTGACCCTGTACTTTGCTAAGCACAATATACTTCTCCAGGAACTGGTCCCTCGTGATAACATGTCCAAAGTAGATGAGTCTCACCATCCTCACTTCTGAGGAGCATCCAGGCTGTACTTTTTCCAAGACAGAATTATTCACTCTTCTGGCAGTCCATAGCATATTCAATATTCTTCACCAACACCACAATTCAAATGCATCAATTCTTCTTTGGTCTTCCTTATTCATTGTCCAGCTTTCTCATGCACATAAGGTGATTGAGAATACCATGACTCGGCGGCCACCTAAGATGCATCAATTGGTCCCAACCACTTAGAGTAAAGGAGAACGAAGAACACCAAAGACACAAGGGAAGTATTAGCCCAAGAGACAGAATGGGCCACATGAACCAGAGACTTCATCAGCCTGAGACCAGAAAAACTAGATGGTGCCCGGCTACCACCAATGAACGTCCTGACAGGGAACACAAACGAAGGTCTCTGATGGAGCAGCAGAAGGATGGGGTGCAGAACTCAAATTCTAGTAAGAAGGCCAGACTTAATGGTCTGACTGAGACTGGAGGCACCCCGGAAGGCATGGCCCCTGGACTCTCTATCAGCCCAGAACTAAAACAATTTCCGAGCTCAACTCTGCAGACAGGTATTGGACTCGACTGTGGGACATAAAGTGACACTCGTGAAGAGTGTGCCTCTTAGTCAAGTAGATACAAGAGACCAAAGGGATAGCTTCTGTCCAGAGGTGAGATGGGAAGGCAGACAGAGTTAGGAGCTGGTTGAATGGTCCTGGGGAGTCAGGGGCAGAAAGGAGGAGTGTGCTGTCACAGAATGGAGTGAGCAATTAGGGTCTCATAACAATGTATGCATAAAAATTTTGTATGGAGACTAACTTGAAATGTAAACTTCATTTAATTACAACAATTAAAAAAAAAGCTGTAATAAAGTTAGAATGACCAATTTAAAAATAAAAAAGAATACCGTGGCTTGGGTCAGACACACCATAGTCCTCAAAGTGTCATCTTTGCTTTTTAACACTTTAAAGATTTCTTTTGCAGCAGATTTGCCCAATGAAATATGTCATTTGAATTCTTGACTGCTGCTTCCATGGGCACTGATGGTGGATTCTGATCCCATTTTCTTCTTCATATAGTCCAGCTCCCTGTATTATTTGTTCAGCATACAGATTAAGTATGGGGAAAGGATAAAACCTGATGCACACCATTGCTGATTTCAAACTATACAGTATCCCCTTCTTCTGTTTGAGTGACTGCCTCTTGTTCTATGCACAGGTTCCTCATGAGGACAATTAAGTGTTCTGGAATTACCATTCTTCGAAATGATATCTATAATTTGTTATGATTCACACAGTCAAATGCTTTTGCATAGTCAATAAAATACAGGTAAACATCTTTCTGGTATTATCTGCTTTCAGCCAAGATCCATCTGACATCAGCAATAATATCCCTCATTCCACATCCTCTTCTGAATCTGGCTCGAATTTCTGGCAGTTCCCTCTTAATCTACTGCAACAAACATTTTTGAATTATCTTCAGCAAAATTTTACTTGCTCGTGATATTAATTTTATTGTTCGATGATTTCCATGTTCTGTTGGATCACCTTTCTTTGGAATGGGCACAGGTATGGATCTCTTCCAGTTCATTTGGCCAGGTAGCTGTCTTCAGAATTTCTTGGCATACACAAGTGAGCACTTCCAACACTGCATCAGTTTGTTGAAACAGGAGGTGATACAAGTTAAAATATTGTAAAGAATTTGTTTACCACGCTAAGAAAACTGGACTTTGTTTGGTTTGTAGTGGTAGGCAAATGTAGGTTTGTCCAATAGAAAGTGGGATGATCTAATTACGTTTCTATAAGGTAATAACTCTTACAGCAATTCATGGAACAGCTAGAAAACGGAATAAGTCAGAGTTAGGTAATTTAACTAGGAAGCTATTACAATGGCCTATTAAAATTGGTCTATGTTATAAATGTGGATTTATAGGCTCCCAGGGCCTGGTCATATGTATTTTTAACATGACAAATAGTTATTTGATTAACTGGCATGATTCTAGGAAGTTAGACAGGAAAGTCAGAAAACTATATAAGGATCCTAGCAGTATTCTGGGAGAGAAGGCCACACTCTCAATCACTTGTTTGTTGGTTTAAAAGACAGTAAAATGAGTCACGCCCTGTGAGGGAAGGTTGTCAAGCTCGCTTTTGGGTAGAAAAAAATGGAACCACTAGGTTGACTCCTACAACAAATCAGGTAATCAAACGGTCCGTGTTCTGAATCACCAAACAACAGAGGATGCTCTGACAATCCTTTTGAGAAAAGCTCTGGGAAGTAAACAAATGAGAGATGTAATATTTTTGACCTGGAATACACATAGCACAGTACCAAAGGGATAGGGAGATACACCCTCCATTGCACCTTAAAGAACCACTGTGCCAAGAAAAGGGCTCCAAGAACAAGTAGAAAATAAGAACCATCTTTGGGGAAACAAAAAAGGCACCCTGAGAAACTCTTTTTTTTTTTTTTTAATTGTTGTAATTAAATGAAGTTTACATTTCAAGTTAGTCTCCCATACAAAAATTTTTTTACATAGTTATGAGACCCTAATTGCTCACCCCATTCTGCGACAGCACGCTCCTCCTTTCTGCCCCTGATTCCTCAGGACCATTCAACCAGCTCCTAACTTTCTCTGCCTTCCCATTTCACCTCTGGACAGAAGCTGCCCCTTTGGTCTCTTGTATCTACTTGACTAAGAGGCACACTCTTCACGAGTATCACTTTATGTCCCACAGTCGAGTCCAATCCCTATCTGAAGAGTTGGCCTCGGAAATTGTTTTAGTTCTGGGCTGATAGGGAGTCCAGGGGCCATGCCTTCCGGGGTGCCTCCAGTCTCAGTCAGACCATTAAGTCTGGTCTTCTTACTAGAATTTGAGTTCTACACCCCATCCTTCTGCTGCTCCATCAGAGACCTTCTTTTGCGTTCCCTGTCAGGACGTTCATTGGTGGTAGCCGGGCACCATCTAGTTCTTCTGGTCTCAGGCTGATGAAGTCTCTGGTTTATGTGGCCCATTCTGTCTCTTGGGCTAATACTTCCCTTGTGTCTTTGGTGTTCTTCGTTCTCCTTTACTCTAAGTGGTTGGGACCAATTGATGCATCTTAGATGGCCGCTTGCAAGCTTTTAAGACCCCAGATGCCACTCACCAAAGTAGGATGCAGAACATTTTCTTAATAAGCTTTTTTATGCCAGTTGACCTAGATGTCCCCTGAAAGCATGGTCCCCAGACCCCTACCCCTGCTACTCTATCCCTCAAAATGTTTGATTGTATTCAGGAACCCTCTTAGCTTTGGTTTAGTCCAGTTGTGAAGCACCAAATGTTTTCCAATGAACCATCATTTTTATTTATGTATTTTTTTTTTCATCTTTTTCATTGTTGTAGATTTTGTGTGTGCTTGGCCTTTATGTTTTTCTACTTTTTTATTTTGATTTGTAGGATTGTTAGATTCCTTTGTGGTTACCTTAATATTTACCCCTATTTTTCTAAGTTTATACCACTCTTTTATTACTTTATATCACTTTAACTTCCCCTCCCTATGAAAAATCAATGTCTGTATTTTAAACTCCCTCTTTTTTGTTTTAATGTTGTCCTTTTTTACATTTTGATATCTGTTTCCGTATTTTCAGTGTTTTAGCTTTGATATATTTTTGATTTCCGTATCTGAGTCAATATCTGGTTGCTCTGTCCTGTGTTCCAGTCTTGCGTTGTTAGCTGGTGTTTTGATTATCTAACCGCAGGACTCCCTCTAGTATTTCTTGTAATTTTGGTTTGGTTTTTGCAAATTCCCTGAACTTCTGTTTATCTGGAAACGCCCTATTTTCACCATCATATTTGAGAGACAGTTTTGCTGGATATAAATCTTGGCTGACAGTTATTTTCCTTCAAGGCTTTATATATGTCATCCCATTGCCTTCTAGCCTGCATGGTTTCTGCTGAGTAGTCCGAGCTCATTCTAATTGACTCTCCTTTGTAGATGACTTTTCTTTTATCCCTAGCAGCTCTTAAAATTCTCTCTTTATCTTTGGTTTTGGTAAGTTTGATTATAATAGTCTTGGTGACTTTCTTTTGGGATCTAACTTATGTGGGGTTCGATGAGCATCTTGGATAGGTATCTTCTCATCTTTCATGATATCAGGGAAGTTTTCTGTCAACAAATCTTCAACAATTTTCTCTGTATTTTCTGTTATCCCCCCTTTTCTGGTACTCCAATAACTTGTAGGTTATTTCTCTTGATAGAGTTCCACATGACTCTTAGATTTTCTTCATTCTTTTTTTTTTTTTAACTTATTTGTTTATTGGTATCGCCTTGCCTTCCTCTCCATTAGAAGGTTCTATACCTATGCCGTTTGTTCCCTCTTTCATTGTTTTGATGTTGTTGTCATCCTTTGATTGATTGCTCTGATTCCCTGTTGTATTTCTTTTGGTTTTGGATAGTCCTCGATAGTTCATTTCCTAGAATGGTATCTGGTTTGTATGAACCTGCGTCCTAGGTCCTGCCTGAGGGCTGAAGCTGTTTGTCCTCAGATTGAAGAACTCCCTTTAATAATTCTTGTAAGTTTGGTTTGACTTTTGCATATTCCCTTAGTTTCTGTTTATCTGGAAATGACCTAATTTCACCATCAAATTTGAACGAGAGTTTCGCAGGATATATTATTCTTGGCTGACAATTTTTTTCTTTCAAGATTTTATATATGTCATCCCATTGCCTTCTTGCCTGCATGGTTTCTGCCGAATAATCTGAGCTTAGTCTTATTGTTTCTCCTCTGTATGTGACTTCTTGTTTTTCACGAGCTGCTCTCAGGATTCTTTGTTTGTCTTTAGTTTTGGCGAGTGTGAATATGATATGTCTTGGTGATTTTCTTTTGGGGTCTCTTCTATATGGGGTTTGTTGAGCTTCTTGGATGGCCATCTTTTCATCTTTCATGATATTGGGAAAGTTTTCTGTCAGCAGTTACTCAATGATCCTCTCTGTGTTTTCTGTTTTCTCCCCCTGTTCTGGGATGCCAATCACTCGAAATTTTTTGCTTTTAATTGTGTCCCACGTAACTCTCAGGGTCTCTTCATTTTTCTTTGTTCTTTTTTCTGAGTTTTCCTCAAACAGAGTTGTATCCAAGTGTTTGTCTTCAGTTCCACTGATCCTGTCTTCCACGGTTTCAAATCTACTTCTCAGCCCTTCTGTGACACCGTCCATTTCTGAAATCTTATTGTTTATCTTTTGGATTTCTAATTGTTGTTTTTGTATAATTTCGAGTTGTGAATTTATTTTGGCATTTTGTTCCTGCATCATCTTCCTGAATTCTTCCAATTTTTTGTCTGTATTTTCCATAAATTTGTCTATTTTTTCCTCGTGTTTGTCAGTTTTTTGCCTCAGTTCTTGGAAAATTCTGAGTATTAGTGATTTGAGTTCCTTATCAGGTACTTCTAGTGCATTTTCTTCCACAGGAGAGTTATTTGGTGTTTTAATTTGGACGCCTATTGGAGCCATCTTGTCTTGTTTTTGTAAATGTTTTGATATTGTTTTCTGTTTTCAGGGCATTCAGTAGATATTTCTCTCGTTTATTGATTGTAGATTTTTTTGTTTTGTCCTTGTGGTACAGCTGGGCAGGTCTAGCTGAAGAGGAGCCACTGGGACGGGTTGTTTGTGGCACTCACCGCAGCCACCAGGACGGTCGGTAGTCAGTGCTGGGCAGGTTCCAATAGGGCGTGCCTGCACAGCTTGGTGGTGTGATGTCAAGTGCACTGTGCAGGTAGGCAGGATGCAGCGGGGAGATGGTTATGTGTGAAGCTAAGCTGGATATGGGAGAGAGGAGAGAGGAGCAGGAGTGAAAAACATACAAACATAAAAGAATGCTAGGGGAGCTTGCCATTGGAATGGACAGATGAGAGACTATGGGATGGAGAAAACCAGAAGGGGGAAGAGAAAGAAAAGGAAAGAATGAACAAATAAAAATCAGAAAAGTTAAAGAACTGCAGAGTTTCCAGGGATCCCACTGATGCAGCTATGAGGTCTGGGGAAGTCGGTCTCAGGTTTCACAGCACAGCCTGGCCAGAAGGTGCAGAGGCATACAACCCCTGGTACTCAGGGATCATAAAGAAAAGGAAGAGATAGAGAGACGAGAAATTGAGCAATGAAGAAAGACAAAAGGGAAAAAGAGGGAAAAGAAAAAAAACTAATCAAAAATAAAATTAAAAAAAAAAAAAAAAAAGCAATACCAGCAGTTAATGAATGGCACTCAGAGAGCCAGCCAGTGTGGGCTGGTGTTTCTGGACAAGAGACTGTGTCCATGGGAAACAGAGGAGGCCGAGTGTGAGTGAAGAAGGGTGGAGAGCGGAAAGCGTATATCACAAATTGCCTGCGCTCTGGGGACCCTCAGAAAGGAACTAAGAGGGTGCAAGGAGCCAGGCACCCGAGTGAAAGGAGGGGGAGGCGGCGAGAGGCAAACGAGAAACCAAAAGAAACAGGAGGGGAAAAAAAAAAAAAAAAAAACAGTAGCACCAGCAGCCAACAAATGGCACCCAGAGAGCCGCCCGCCCGGGCGCGCGGAATCCAAGCAGACGGCGGACCCCGGTGAAGAGACTGTGGCCACAGGAAGCAGAGGAGCAAACGAAAAAAAGCCCCGGGATCTCACCAGCACGGCAGGCCAGACCTGGAAGCAGCCACACACCTGAACGCAGCCCCACAGTCCCGCAGGAAAAGGCAAAGACGGCACTCGGAACCAGACACCCGAGCAAAAGGAGGGGGAGGCAGTGAGAGGCAAGCGAGAAACCAAAAGAAGCAGAAAAAGCAACACCAGCCGCCAACAAATGGCACCCAGAGAGCCGCCCGCCCGGGCGCACGGAATCCAAGCAGCCAGCGTCCCCGGGTCAAGAAATTGCGGCCGCAGGAAGCAGAAGAGCAAACGAACAAAGGCCCCGGGACCCCACCGGCGCGGCAGCCCAGACCCGGAAGCAGCCACACGCCCGAACGCAGCCCCACAGCCCCACAGGAAAGAGCAAAGACGGCACTTGGAACCAGGCACCCGAGCAAAAGGAGGGGGAGGCAGCGAGAGGCAAGCGAGAAACCAAAAGAAGCAGAAAAAGCAACACCAGCCGCCAACAAATGGCACCCAGAGAGCCGCCCACCCGGGCGCGCGGAATCCAAGCAGCCAGCGTCCCCGGGTCAAGAAATTGCGGCCGCAGGAAGCAGAAGAGCAAACGAACAAAGGCCCCGGGACCCCACCGGCGCGGCAGCCCAGACCCGGAAGCAGCCACACGCCCGAACGCAGCCTCACAGCCCCACAGGAAAGAGCAAAGACGGCACTCAGAACCAGGCACCCGAGCAAAAGGAGGGGGAGGCAGCGAGAGGCGAGCGAGAAACCAAAAGAAGCAGAAAAAGCAACACCAGCAGCCAACAAACGGCATCCAGAGAGCCGCCCGCTCAGGCGCGTGGAATCCAAGCACCGGCGCCCCCCGGCCCAGGGACCCTGGCCACGGGAAGCAGGGGAGCCCCAGCCAAGGCGGAGAGGGGTGGGAGGTGGGAAAGCGCACACCACAAATTACCGGCCGTTCCATCTCCCACTGGACGCTCCGCGAGGCTGCTCTCCTGTTCTCCCGTTTGGTGGTCTCTGATAGGAGTCCAAGATGGTGGATCCACGCTGCGTTAGCTGGTAGGGGATCTCTGCATGAGTCTCTCCTCGCTCTCCGTTCTCTTTCAGTATTCTCACTCCGTTTGGTGTTTGGCTGGGTTCTTTATCTCTTCATCTGATGTTCTAGGGTTTCAGGATTGTTGATTCTCTGTTTGGCTTAGTTTTTCGGATCTTTGCTGTGGAGGGACGGCGTGGTGCTTCTGCCTAGAGCGCCATCTTGCCGGGCTCCCTCTTGATTTTTTTTAATTCTTTTATCTGATTTTTCCTCAGATAAGGTGGTGTCAAGAGCTTTATCTTCAATGTCACTAATTCTAACTTCTACTGCCTCAATTCTGCTCCTATGACTTTCTATTGAACTGTCTAATTCTGAAATTTTATTTTTAATCTTCTGGATTTCTGATTGCTGTCTCTCTGCGGATTCTTGCAGCCTATTAAATTTGGCATTATGTTCTTGAATAACTTTTTTAAGTCCTGCTAGTACTTTGTCTGTATGTTCCCTGGCCATTTCTACATTTTGTAAAATTTCCTTTCTAATTTCTAGGAGAGTTCTGTATATTAATCTTTTGTATTCTGCTCCTGGTAACTCCAAGAAATTCTCTTCCTCCAGTGAATTTATTGATTCTTTATTGTAGGAGCTTACTGAAGCCATCATGGATTGCCTCTTTATGTGATTTGATATTGACTGTTGTCTCTGAGCCATCAATAAGTTATTATAATTTTATTTTATATTTGTTTAGTGAGTCCTAGCTTCTTGTTTTGATATGCCCCAATAGGCTGCACCCTGAGAAATTCTTGATATTAATAAAGTTAACGATGGCATACAGAAAGAAGAGGCTCTTCTTATGACAGGTGAGATGGGAGGTTGGCCCATTTGATTGTAACTTTTAACAGAGATGTAACCCTATTTTACCCCCACAGGAGAAATTAATAATGATGATGATGATGATAAAACACTAATTATAATAGCAATAAGAGCTTAGGCACATTGTTTAATATGTACCAGCGACTGTTTTAAGTGTTTAATAAGCATTATCTAATTCATTTTTCATGAAAACATTGTGAATAAATACTCTTATCATCATTTTACTATGAAATGAATAGACTTTTACAGGTTGATTTGTGTCACTGAAAATACATATGCAAGTCCTAAGCACCCGGTACCAGTGGATATGACCTTATTTGGAAGTAGTCTTTTGTGATGTAATTAGTTAGCATGAGGTCATTCTAAAGTAGGGTAGGCCTTAACCCAGTATGACTGATATTCTCAAAAAGAAAGAAGAGACATAGAGAGACCCAGAGGGAAGATGGCCATGTGAAAAAGAAGTCAGAGATTGAAGTTATGCTGTCATAAACCAAGGGATGCCAAGGACTGCTGTCCATCACCAGAGGCTAGAGGAGGCAGATTCTCCCTTAGACTTCTCAGAAGGAATCAACACTGCTGGCAATTTGATTTCAGACTTCCAGCCTCCAGAACTGTGGGGGAATAAATTTCTGTTTTTATAAGCCACCCAGTATGTGATTTTTTTTGTTATGGCAGCCCTAGAAAACTAATGCAGATAATAGGACAGGCTACCTAACTTAACCAAGTTTTTAGTAGGTGGTTAAAATTTTTTGTTTTTTAACTCAGTTGTATTCAGACTATTAACCATTATGCTATACTGGGTCTCCTCTATGCTGATGATCTGGGTTTAATCTTCTAAGCTAGTCAAGAACGTTAAAGTAATGATTTAGTCAGCTGAGAAGTCGTACTCTCCAGGGAATATCAAAGCAAGCCTCAAATGTATATACCTTAATTCCAAAACATATGGAGCTTTACTAGTGTCTTTCTGTTGTTGGTTTACAGCTTAATTCCATGGTGACCAGAGAACTATACTGTATGATGCCAGGCCTTTGGAATTTGTTGAATCTTGCTTTATGACTCAGCACATGGAAAATTTTTAGAAATGCTGTTTTTGTGCTTGAAACAACTGCTTCAATTGCTATCGTCAATTTTGTGTATACATCAATTAACGTTTTAATTGTGTAGATCAAATCATCTATAAACGTGTTTGTTTTTAGCAATTATCCAGATTATATTGGATTTATGTGGTTTTCCTTTCATTTCTGTCAATTTTTGCTTTATGTATATTGAGGTTATGTTACTATTTGAAACTTAGAATTGCTAGATATTCTTGGTGAGTTCAAATTGTAACATAATGAAATGTTATTTTTTCCTTATGGTAAAACTTTATTCTCTTGAAATCTACTTTATCTGATATTAATTAGCTACACAGGCATTCTTTTGTCTATTGTTTATGTGATATATTGTTCCTTCATTCTTTTACTTTTTGATCTTTTTTGGGTCCATTTTATTAAGATGTTCCTTTTATACATAGCATATTGTTGTTGTATCTAGTTGCCACTTGTATCTTTCAGCTGGAGTATTTAGTCAGAATACATATAACACTAATTCTTGCTTAAAACTACCATTTTACCATTTGCTTTCAATTTTTTCCATGTGTTCTTGTTTCTATTTCTCTCCTTCTTTTGCATAAGTTTAGAATTTTTAAATATTGCTTTACTCTCCACTTGGATTGTTAGTTATACATAATTTTACCATAGAACCAAGAGATTACAAAACACATTTCTGACATAGGACTTCAGAACACTTTCACTGCAATATTCCTTTCCCCACCTTTTGTGCGATGATTATTGTTGTTTATTCTATCAATATTCACTTAAAAGCAGGCTTCCATTCAAAACAATTATTGCATTCAAAATAGTGATTATATATTGATGTTTTTTTCTTTTTTTTCCACCTCTCACTGGTTCTGTTGGTCATATGTATAATAGGCAAGAGTGAAAGACTATGTTCCCAGAACAAAGCATTGACATGCACAGGGCAAAGGACCTGAAGGTGAGAAGGGGCATTTGTTGGTTTTCTGTATCTGACAGAATGTTAAAGCACATGCATAAGATGTATTTATTTGGGGCCTACTATGTCTTATAGGGTCGCTATAGTGGGAATTGACTCAATGGCAATGGGTTTGGTTTGATTTTGGGTTATGCACGAAATACTGTACTGGATTTTGAATATTCAAGAGACATGTTCTCTGACTTTTAGAAAATTACATTCTAATAGGGAAAAATACACAAATGAAGTAGACACACATATATCCTGATTCCAACTTTTATGAGAGCTATGAAGAAAATAAGCAAAGAGATGTGATGGAGAGCAGAAGTGTGGGTGGTGTGGATAGGAATACTTTAGGGAATATTACAAGAGGTCTCTTTGACTAGATGACATTTAGTCCTTACCTAAATGGATATTTTAGGATAAAATAAAGCTAACCCTATAAATGGTCAGGCAAGTGCAGTCTACTGAGAGAAAAAAGAGGCTATTGCTCATTTTCCCATGCACGTGCTTGATAAAGACAGTCATAACAAACTGGGATGCCACACATAGAAGACGGTGGTGGAACTCAACAGGGAAAGAATCTAGTTCCTGAATAAAGACTTAGACAAGAGTCCCCTGCCATTAAAGAACACACATTTTGGACTTTACTTGCGCAAGAAATAAAACAGTATTATGTTTGGGCTACTATATATTTTAAAGTTCATTCATTGAAATCATTTGTATCATCCTAGCTAATACTAACGGGAAGGAGTTTTGATTTTATTCTAAGTACAAAGGAAAGCTATTGAGGACTTCAGGTAATGGCATGATATGATCAGATTTACACTTGATGATTGTTCTGACTGGAATGAGGAAAATGGATACCTCCTCCATACCAAAACCCAAACTTGTTGCCGTCAAGTCGATTCCAACCCATACTGACCCTAAAGAACAGAGTAGAACTGCCCCTATAGGGTTTCCAAAGAGAGGCTAGTTGATTCAAACTGCCCATGTTTTGGTCAGTGGCTATAGCTCTGAACCACTGAGCTCCAGCTCCTCCATAAAAAAACACAAAATAACTAGGAAGTTGGAAAAGAGGTCCTGGCAAGCAATGATGATTTCCTAGAGCAAAGATAAGGCAGTAAATGTAGAGAAGAATTGACATAATTTGTATTATTATCAGTAGTACTTGCTCTTAAAATTTGCATGCCTGAAAATTAGAAACTTTTCACTTAAGGTTTGCATATGTGTGTAGGTTAAGAATGCCAATTGCTTTTGTGTAGTATTTCCTTCCTTAACATCTACTAGAAAAAGAAGTATATTAATTAGATTGTTAATGTGGACATTTTATATTACTAACGGGAGACTTGACAGTTATACACACAGACACACTCGCACACATACACATTGCAATGATTGGACAAGAGAAATTAAATGCCAGGAGACAATAGGTATTTTCATTTTCCTGCTTGATATCCCATAAATAAAAGGAATGCAGACTTACACACGCATCTACTGTTCCCTGTGGTATACTGTACTGAAAATTATTATTTACTTATTACTTTCTGCAACTAGTTTGTGTGTCCATGAAGATAGTAGTATAGTTTTATTCATGTCTTTATGCTCCACACTCTCAGGTTACTGATGTATTGTATGCATTCAATAAAAGCATATTTTTCTGAGTGATGAATAGATGGATTAATTAGTCAATCAAATAGTTCAAAGAGTACTGGCTTTGCCCCATTTTTCTCTTCCTGTTTACAATGCTAGTAGGCCACAATCAATCAATCTAGTTTTATAAGATTCACCTATTGTGCTATTTATATTTACAATTTTCCAAAGTTTCTATTAACCTTTTTTATTCTTAATATAGTACGATAATTAGGTCTATGTAGCTCATCTTCCGGAACATGCTGACAACATCTACAATGAAAATTCTTTTCAATAAAGCTAGTTAGAGCCCTTTCTCTCTCTCGTTTTCTTCATTTTCAAGTCTTTTATCTTTTTGTAATAAGTAATTTCCTCCCATGTACAGGTGACTCACTTTATCTGAACCAAAGTGATTTCAATGTTCAATCTGGATTTTGCTGATGTGCCTGGTTTCAAATATTAAGCCATTCACTTTTTGGCAGAGAAGACTTGCTTAGGGCCAAGTAATTTAAAAAGCTAGAAGGAACTTCAGTTGGAAGTCAGGACGAGCAGAATCAGGTGCCAAGTTTTCTTTTTCCATCAAATGATAAATCTGGTAAATGGAAGTGAATTTTACAGATCTCTACTAGTAGGAACAAATGCAACTCAAAGAACCCAGATCAAAAGCTTCTGCAGGGCAGTGGGCATAGCACTCTTTTTTTATACTTCAGTCTGCAGCTCAATGCCTAGCTCAGAGGAGATGTCCAGATATGGTGTGTTGTGAAACTCAGATGGCACGTGCCTCTGAGGTGTCTTCTTCTTTTTGGCCTCCAGGTATTAATCAGATTATATCTTAGCTGACCACCATGGCCCACTCCATCATTTCCTCTAGAATTTGCTATATCTTTTTAAACTCTCCTGTCAGTAAGTATTTCTGGCTTAATTGATAGCAGTTGGATTCTACAAGAGACGCATAAAGTTGGAAAATAACTAATTCCCAATACATATTCATCAGTGCAATTTTATTTAAAAGCAAATGAATAGCATCGGATCATCATGCTTTCTAGAATCACAGAATTAAATTACAAATTCTGATTTAAATTTCTATGACAAACAAGACAAAAAAAAGGAGTGCGGTTTGATCTTTTTTTTTTTTTAATCTATGACTTTGCCATCACTGTGATGTTTGTATTGCAATAGAAAGGCTATAGGTAAATTGTATTTTCAAATGGCTCTTAGCAATTTAATGGAATAGTCATATTTAATGGTGATGAATTCCAGTCATGACAGATGCACAAAACTTTATTTTAGGGGGACTAATATATTCCATAACTACAACACAGGAAAGAACTGACTAAGCATCCTTTAGCAAAACTATTCTGAGGCAAGTGGCGTATCGCAAATTGCTCACATAACAATAATACAGGCTGCTCCAAAACCCAAAAAACTTATTTTAAAATTCCCAACGTCTTGGGTTATGAGTACTGCATTTAGTGGAAGCTTCACCTGAGACTTTGGGGCTATTTAGGCTAGAGTTCAGAACTGTGCCTCAAAATACATGAAACAGTGTTAAAGTACACTTAAGAAGTTAAGCAAATATTATATAGTGGGGTTTTCATCTATGAGAGTTTTAAAATGCCCTACACCTTGCCAGGTTGTGCAGGACATTTCTTGGGAAAAAGTAGAAAGACACAGGCTTCAATTATTATTGACCCTGGAATAAGCCATGTTCTTTCCTGATGCAGTGCTTTTATGCATTTTGGACTTATACAGGGAATGGCAAACCTCCTCCTTTCAGAATACACAGACCCTTCCAATGCCTTGAAGATCTACCTTCATATCAGGCTTTGCCTTGAGCTTTCTCACCCAGAGCATGTTCTTCCCGTTATAAACAGTCCATTCATTTAAGACAACGAAAATACTGCCTATGGTAGATTTCGAATGGTGCCTTGGATCAGTTTTGAAGTCTTCCATAGTTTCTATAAAATGTACTATCAAAGAAATAGAATGGCCTTTGTGGTGTAAACAGTTAATGCGCTCAGCTGCTAACTGAAAGGTTGGAGGTTCGAGTCCACCCAGAGTTACTTTGGAAGAAAGGCCTGGCAATCTACTTCCAAAAAATCAGTCACTGAAAACCCTTTGGAGCACAATTCTACTCGGACACACATGAGGTCACCATGAGTCAGAACTGACTCTATGGCAAATGGACAATATCATTATTGTACCAGAATATAAAAGACTCTATCATATATATGCATGTACGTCTGTGTATATACATATAAACACATGTATGTATGTATGTATATATACAGTCACACACACGTGTGTGTGAGATTGTGTATATATATATATATATATAACAGTATTATACTACAATACTAATCTCCCTACTTCACAGATGAAGCAGTATAGTTAAGTAACTTGCCAGTATCACAAATGATGTGTTTTGTGGAGTCGGGACTCAAACATAAGCAATTAACTGACACGCCACTCTACCCTGTTTGAACTGTGCACACGCAGTCTGTGAATTTTTCCAGAGGGACCTTTTTCTTTTTCTTTTTCCCTCTAATATGCATCTCCTCTAATTTGAATAACCAAGTAAATGAGCAGAGGATATTTCCAGTTTAATAAAGTCAAAGAATATTTTAAAAGAAAAAAAGAGAGAGAAGAAGAAATTGATGCAGTTGGAGTTAAAAGCCGAAGGACTCAACTGACGGGCAAATTAACACAAACGTGTCAGACGGATGAGATGTGAGAATGTCGGAGGTTATGGTGAATGAGAGAGCCTGTGCCTTCACGGCGTTGTTGGTTCTGATGTAGAAATGTGAGTAGACCATCATCAACTTCTCACCAAGAGCCTCAAACTCATGTATTTATGTGAAAATGCTCTGACTTAGAAAAGAAAAAATAGAAAACTATTTCAGAATGGTTTAAAACATTGTGAAAGCTAAATAAAGCAGTTCTACAGATTGAATTTAGCCATAGGGCCACTGGTGTGCAATCTCCATAAAATATATGGTGAAGTGGTAGGCTCCAATGTGGTGCATTTCTGATACACAGTTGTATTCTTGAAGAACTGAATAGTTTGAATGACATCTGTCCATTATTCTTCAAACTTAAGGAGCTGCATCTACTAAAGAAATTCCACTTGGAGACTCAGCCCTCACTCAGGTGGTAAGGATCTTGCAGTCAAGCTAGGTACTGAAAAAAGAGCTTTAGCTGCACTGGGCTGTTAATGCTGGTTTATTCTCGCAAGTTCACGTATGACACACTGGTCTAGGGTCCTGGGCATTTACATATCATACATACCTCACTCCACCCCCACAAGAAAAAATTACCACCACTCTCTGGCTCTCTATTTTGTCTTGGTTTCTTTATTTGTTTATACTGGAACTCTACAATAAACATCTCTCTATTTAGTTGGAATCCTAATAGAATTTTTAATCCTTGTCTGGTCTTTTGTCTCCTGTATCTCTAGCTGGTTTCTGGAATCCTACTTAATTCCAAACAAACCTCCCTGGGGGTGGGGGCAGGGAAGGCACTGTCCCCTAACTCACAGACATTGATTCTGTCTGGAGACATCTCAGTTGAACAGATTTTTCATCTCAGTGCTGATAATAGCAAGCTGACTCAGGTTGACACACCTAGAAACTGCTTAGTATGGCGTCACTATTACCATAACACTCTTTTTTTTTTTTTTTTGGTAGTATATGTGTAGTCTTGACCTATCTCCTGAAATGCAAGCTTTTTATGAGTTGTTGCCTTCCAGTTGATTCTGACTCATAGTGACCCTATAGGACAGAGTACAACTTCCTCACTGGGTTTCCAAGGAGTGGCTGGTGGATTCGAACTGCCAGCCTTTTGGTTAACAGCCTATCTCTTAACCACTGTGCCACCAGGGCTCCTGTTTATGGGTAGGGACCTTGAAAATATTAAACACTGTCATATAAATACACATAATTTAGATGTAAAAATAAGTGACTTTTCTTGATAAGCACTCTGCCTCTATTTTATCATTTGTCATTATTATCATAATTTTCTCAGTAAGAAGTTAAAATACAGAGATTTCCTATTGCATTTAGACTAGTGGGCAGTTTCCCTGCTTCCAATGGCAATCACTCCTATAGTGTGATTAGTACTTTTAGCCTTAGTTCTTTTCACACTCTTCAGCCCCCATAGTTGGTCTTACTCTATACTCCTTTCCTGGAGCTTAAAATTTGTGCATGTTTTGCAACCAAAGCCAGGAGATTTATAGCACTATCAAAAGAAGGTAGTGGAATCACACTGATTAAAGCTTGGAATAAAAATTAAACAAACTGAACCTCTAAGCAGGTTCTATAGAGCTAGGTCTTCCCATACCCCGTTATCTAATTAATGTAATATAATGAACCTAAATTGCTTCAAAAGATAGCATAGAAAATTTAAAGGATTTGATAATACATACACAGATTCTTTTCCATTTCCCACAGGGAAATGAAATGCTCATAGGCCAAGATGGAAAACATTTTAATCATGGTATAAAACATCAGTTTTCTCACCAGGACAATCAGCAACATAGCTAGAGTGATGAATTCAATTTCTTTTCACATGTCATCTTTTTATACCAAATACCTTCAAATATGATGGACAAAATAATGAGAGAACATTTATTCAGTTCTTTGAAGTGAAATTTCCAACCTGTGTGTCCCAATGGATTGATCTGTGATTTCTCTAAGAAGGTGGTAAGACGTATAAAGTTTATCCTGCCTTATTTTTTTCCATGTCACTTTGCTTTGTTTTTTTTTTTTTTTTTTTTTGCTTTTCATTCCCAGTTGCACAGAACCTGTTATAAGGAAGGCAAGGCAATGCAAACACAGGAAGATGGTGATGACATGGGGAAGTGACTGCAGATCTTTTAGTTACAACTAGGGACTAAAAGGAAACCCTGGTGACATAGTGGTTAAGAGCCACGGCTGCTAACCAAAAGGTTGGCAGTTTGAATCCACCAGGCACTCCTTGGAAGCTCTATGGTTTCTTGCTATGGGTTGGAATCGACTCGATGGCAATGGGTTTGATTGGTTTTTAGGGATTAAAAACTAAGGATTCAAGTTCTGTACTTAATCCATTGAAGGCTGACAGTGGCATCAGGTGAAAACCAATGCTTTGTGAGCTTCTGGATAAATCTCTATGGAAAAGTAGTAAAGTTATTTCTAGTTTTTCAAGTACTGTCAGATCAAAGGGGTAATGTAAGTGCTTTTACCTCTTTTTTTTTTTTTTTTAAATGAGGTATGCCTGTATTCTTCCACACACACCCTGCCCCTCTCTTTATTGGCTTTTTATCCTCTGCCTACAAACATGTTGCAGTCATGCCTGTTTTAAGAGTGACCCTCCTCTTAATACCACCTCCCTCCCATTTCTCACATCTTTCACCTAGGTACTTCTCTTCATTCTCTCCACATTTCATTTACTCCGGAGTCTCTTACATTATGGACTTCTGATCTAAACAACTTTTAGAAACAATTCTCACTGAGCTCCTCAGTGATCTCTTCATCACCAAATTCAATGCTATTTTCCTCGGTTGCATCCTCAACCTCTGAGTGTTCGATGCTGTTGAGCACCCCAGTCTTTCTTGAAACATCATCTTCCCTTGGCATCTGTCTATATGTCTTGATTTCTCCTCTTTTTCTCAAGATTACTTCAAGGACTCTTTCGGTTAGTGGCCACGCCCTTAACCACTGCGCCACCAGGGCTCCAGAAAATAGATAGATTAAAAAGAAAACAAGACCTCACAGCAAACAATCGCTCTGTGCCCAGCACACAGCACACGGGCTTGGCATGCAGTTGGCATGGATGAAGGAAGTCGTTGTCATCTTGTGCTATGACTAGATTATTGACTCCTTGAAGGCAGAGACAGTGTCTTATTTGTCTTTGGATTTCTCATGCCAGGCCCAGCGTCTGGCACAGAGCAGGTTCTTAATAAATCTTTTGAGACTGAGGCAGCTCAGCTTCTTGTGTCCCTTGTCTCTTCAGCTTCTGCTTCTGTTTCCTGTGGCCTCTTGGCCCTCAGGCCTCATGCCCGCATCTGCCCTGCTGGGCCAAGTGTTCCAAAGCTCTGTAGCTCCACCGGTATAAGTGCCTGGAGGCACCCCACTCCGCCAGGAAGCCTCCTGCACACAGGCACTCAGCTCTCTGGCTCCGTGAGTCGGCTCCAGTGCCGTCTTGCACTGGTCTCCTGGTTCTGCTGCTGTTTGTTCTCTGCTGCTGTAGGTTCTCTGCTGCTGCTGGTCCTCTGTCACCGTCGCACGCTATCCATTCACAGTTTGAAAACCGCTTCCACATTGTAGGTATCTGTTAGAGCAGAACCCCTCTCTCTAGGTACCAAATTCTGTCTTAGTCATCTAGTGCTGCTATAACAGAAATACCACAAGTGGATGGTTTTAACAAACAGAAATTTATTTCCTTACAGTAAAGTAGGCTAAAAGTCCAAATTCAGGGCGTCAGCTCCAGGGGAAGGCTTTCTCTCTCTCAGCCTTCTCATTAGTGTTCCCCCAGACTAGGAGCTTCTTGGCACAGGCACCCTGGTCTAAAGGACACGCTCTGCTCCCAGCACTGCTTTCTTGATGGTATGAGGTCCCCGCTTTTACCTCTTTTTAATGCCCAAGTTCAGAATACAATGCCACTCTGGTATCCTTCAAAGCGAGATAAAGAATTTCTCGTAATATCCTAGCGAGGTCAGCCTAGTTGCTGATAGCCCATTGTGGGAAATTTTGCATTACTCCAGAGTGCACTGATAAATGATAAACTTTGCAGTCTATCAGTTGGAAGTGTGACGGTCTCTTCCTAACTGTTTAGCTGGTAACTGATTGGCAATTTTCAGTATCAATCCCCAACCACTACCATTCTTTAAGAATGAGGGAAAAGATCTCAAACTATTTCTAGCTTAGCAACTACATTAAAGCACAATGAATGCTAGTTGTTACTTATTCTGAAGATAAAAACAATTTTTAAAGAGCATAGTAAACCCATGTTTTTATCAACACGTCTTGTGATTAAATATCAGACATGGGTCATTTTAGCATCTATGTCCCTTATAAATATTTCTTTCACCTTGGATCTAATCGCGATGTTGCATAGTGCTTTTCCTTGAATTCAAGTAGCTTGAAATTGTACAAAGATTGTCAGCACTGACAGGGGAAAGTTAAAATAGAGAATTGGTCACTTTTATGCTGAAAGACATCACCTGGCTAAGCACCATAAGCAATTTCTTCCTCAAGACTCCCTCAGAGATTATTCTAAATAGGTGGCTAAATGTTTGCCATTTATTCCATATATCTTTTTAAAAAAATTCTTGTTCAATACTGAACTCAAGTCTCGTACTTAAAATTCTTCCTCTTAATGAATGCTTCAGCACTAACTATTGAAAAGTAATTTATTTTTACAAAACTCTGAGGATCAAATCTCAGAAGCCATTATTTATACGATGAACCTGTGACTTTCTAAACTGCCTTGAAGTGCTGTGCAGAAATGCTCTCTTTTTGCCTTTGTATTCACTTTTGGTTGCATGACATGTTCCTATTTATCATGAAAAAACAAACTCCAAAGCAAAAAATAAAAATAAAAAGGGAGAATGCTATTAAATATCTCCAGGTGCATCCATGACCTTCTTTAAAAATTGCACAGCAATATCTGAGATGAAGTTATTACTTAATGAGCATTTCATAATAAGATATTGCAAATAAAGGTATTTATTTGACGGTTAAAAATAGTTTTAAAACTTATAATATTATGAATAACCTTTATTTCCTTCAATTTATTAATAAAGTTGCAGATTTTTAAAGTTCCTGAAGTTGATGCTAATATGTGTCTATTTGTCATAAACATAGAGGAAGACTGATACATTTTAACTATATTATCAGTTTTACTGGTAGGAATGGACTCTCCTTAGCTTTGAGTCTCAAATATACTTCACATGTAACTCTCAGAAAGCTTTTTAAAATTTGCGTCTAACACAATTTTCAGGGTAAATTACACAGGAAGGAAAATACCCAGAACACTCTACTCATAATTGACATACTTCTCATTTCTAATAATTAGCTGCCTTTAAAAAGTACAAGACAGACTTACATGTTGTGGAAATATAATGACCAGATTGTCTAAACCAATTGTATGGAGATTCTACCTGACACATGGTCTTACAATAGGACATCATACTTGAAACTGGATCCACATGAGATATCTGGGACTTATGATCGCAAAGTATACAAAGTCATATTATTATGAGACTTCAGTGAGAAGTACACAGAAATATTTTTTTTTTCCATTTGAGGTATAACCCAATCTTAAGTAATCTATTCATGTTTACCATGTGAACTTCATTTTTCAAATAAACCTCGTACATTTGCTTTCAAGCTTGACATATTTGTCAGGGGTATGAAGAGAGGATAATCCTAAAACTGGACTCTCAATTTTTTTTTTTTAACTTTATAGGGATGGGTAAAATTGACCTATTCAGGAACACTGTTTCCCACTATTTCCAAAACAAGATACAAGATGGATATGAAGATTTTATTTACCTGTTTAAAAAACACAGTATTATTCTGGTAGTTTTTAAAGTTAAAAGCAACCTTAAATGTCACTCATTTTATTTTGGGGATTAAACTTCATCACTTTAAGTTTAAGTAATTATTAAAAGTTAAACAGCCTGTATAGTTCTGAATTCGGTTGCAGCCCGGGTCTCCTCTCTCCATCTTAATTCCCGCACCAGACTCCCAAAACATATCAAAGAAGTGTTTGCAATCTAACCACAGGTGACAGCACTCATATTTTAAAATCAGGCAATATTGTTATAAGACTCCATTAAAAGCTTGATTCAGCAAAAACCGTGCATCTGGTAGTAGCTACACACACACACACACACACACACTCACACACACAAGATGTTCTAAATGCTCAAGAGAAATGGGGGTGAAATTAAAACAGTTACATTAAAGCGCCATGGCAATTTAATTATAATAATGAAGTCTCATAAATAAGAAAAGGAATGTTTGCTTCCTCAGAACTACCAGCTGGGGGTGACAATTCATTTGTGTCCAGAATAATTAATGTGTTGAATTAAATTTTCCACAAATGAGAATATGTCCAAGGGTGCACATCAACTACATTACAGAAGTACATACAGCGCCAACATCCATTTAGGAAATAACTGAAACGTAATTATTTTCATTGCATGTCATTTTTTGTTTTTGTTTTACTTTGACAATTTCAAACACACCATCTAATAATTTCCATCTTCTCTTTTCTTTCAGAAATCTGCATTTTGTCTTCTTCTACGGCACATCTTCCTACCTAGTCTTCCTTTACATTTTCTAAACGATCCTTTAGCTTTAGCAAAAGCATTATTTTTCCATTGTGTATTCTGTTCATTTTCTCACTAATCCACATGCATTTTTCTAGTCCGGTTTGAAATTGTTTTATTGTCTGATCACTTTGAGTATTGATAATAGAGAGAGAAACCAGGTATTTTATTTCCAGCTACACAGTTCAGCCTAGAGGTAGTTAGGGTCCCATCACAGAAATACTAGGAAAAGTCATATTACTATTGTTTTATAATAGTCCATATTTTTCCGATGTATGAATCATATGATCATTTTGATAATTAGATTTTTTTAACTGCTTATTTCTTTCAGTGACCTTCCAGAATGTGTAGAGAAGCAAAAAAAAAAAAAGTTGCTATTGAGTGGACTCGGACTCATGGTAACCTCATGCATGTCTGAGTAGAACTGTGATCCACAGAGTTTTCAATGGCTGATTTTTGGGAAGTAGATGGCCAAGCTTTTCTTCCAAGGCACCTCTGGGTGGCCTCAAACCTCCAACCTTTTGGTTAGCAGTCAAGCAAGTTCACTCACTCAAAACTATTTAGAAGCTTTCCTGTATATAACTAGATATCATTTTCTAAGGTCTTTGATGTAGGAAGACAATCGGATCCACATTTACTCAGCCAGATGTTTTACAAACATAATGTCATTTAAAACATTTATAAATACATTACTAGGCAGATAAAACATCTAAGGAGATTAAATTATATTACTCCCTTTGACACTGATTTTTTTTTTTTTTTGCAGATAAGAAAATCATTTCTGCTTCTGATGACCGCCTGGTCATGTTTAGCTCTCTCAGTTTCCTTATCTCCAGATGCAAGCAAACTATAACAGCCAGTACTCCTCCCCTTTCCAATATCATCATGTCCTTCTCTCCTTACATCTGCTTCTCACTCTGCCTTTTAAATCCCTTTATTTTACACCAAATTTTTTAACCTCTGATGTTAAGCTCTAGTATAGAAGAGACCTTTATTCACGTTGCAGGCTTCTATTCCAGCATCATCCCCTTTGTGAAATCATCATTTAATACTTATTGCCTTCCTTTAAACTGTGGTTGTTGTTAGGTACCACCGAGTTGGTTCCAACTCACAGTGACAACAGAATGAAACAGCGCCCAGTCCTGCGCCATCCTCACAGTCGCTGTTATGCTTAAGCCCATTGTTGCAGCCATTCTGTCAATCCGTCTCATTGAGGGTCTTAGTCTTTTTGGCTGACCCTCTACTTTACTAAGCTCCTTTAAACTAGTTGTGTAAATATGTAATACCTCCCCTGTCCCTCTTAACATGTAACCTAACCACAGGTGATGGCACTCACCTGTGTTGGGAATCAGACATGATGTGGTCTGTGTCTTTTTAACTCCCCTCCCTACTCTAACATGATACTTGGCAGATGTCATGTAAGAAAAAGATTTGATGATTAAAGACTTTAAAGAAATTTCTTCTGTTTATATCATACTTTTCAAACTCTTCAAACTATTCCAAACCCTACCTACCTCCCTTTCCTCCCAAAAATCTCCTTTCTAAATATGTTAAACACCTAACTTTAATTTTCTTTTTTAACTCCCAAAACTTCATCTTCACTAACTACAATAGCATTAATGGAGCAACGATTGCCCCATGGCTCCTCAGCTTTCTTGACCCCACTGATGTCTCTGTGTTTATCCCACAAAAGCCAATTCCCATCAAGGCTACAGTGGAACTCAAGAAGCACTGTTCCCCTCTAAATCATTTATTTTGCTAATTCACCCTTCTTGCTAGAACTTTATTACATGAATCCACATCATAATTTCTCTTGTTCAATCATAGCAGTGTGTAACTTGCTGACAGAATTTTGGATTATAGAAGTCAAAACACATGCAATTCTTTATGAGTATAGTAGACTTTGTCCTCATAAAGGACCTCAAAGTCTCTGAGCTAAATTTTTTTTTTCACGTTATGATTCCCTTGTCCTTTTAAACTTCTGGCAACCCTTTTGTGCTAGTTCTTTACACTCCAAAAGCCATGGTTTCCTCTACTCCCTACCAGGTCTTCAATGACAGTACCCACTCGGGTTCTGCATCACTCCATTCTCAATTATTTGACTTTTCTAGTATTTGAGGGTTGTGGAGGAGGGTTGGAGATATTAATTTCTGTCCTAAGCAAATATGACTAATTCATTTTATTTCTTTTTAAGAGAGCTCCATCCAGCTCATCATTGTATCCATCCTCATTTACCTGAAAAGAAATATTCGAAACTAAGGTTAGAATATCAGATGCAATAGAAAATCCTTGCTTCTCCTTTTCCTCTGTGAAGGGCACTCTGTTGCTTGTTGCTGAGTGTAGTCCTCAGCTTTATGTACCAAAATTTCCTAATTTGTGGGTAGCACAGTTGTGTGCTATTGGGAATCTGCTGTGTCTCTGAAATGAATCTAATAAGGTCTCTACAGAATGCATAAACTCATCTGTGAGGCAGTGTGCAATGAAAGTTTTCTGTAAATGTGAAATTGCTCTCCATGTTCTCGCAGCCTGGAAACTGTATAATACAAAGGGAAATGACTGACCCTGGTAAGAAGTTTTTAAGGCAAAGTGTGGCTTAAAAATCCCCAACTAGAGAATGTTTTTCTTCCTTCCAGGCATTGAAACCCCATATACGATAAAAATTATTTACTCTCTAAATAATTCTTCCTTTGATTATTATAAATGCTCTTCTTTATGAAGCATTGTAAATGCTGTCACAATACTGAGAGTTATGGGTATGGGGACTCATATCAGTAACTGCCTCACTCTTACAGTCTAATAGAAGATATCAAATGCACAAATAGTCTTGTATTTACAAAATGGCCACAAATTAAACTTGTTTCAGATTTCATTATATTGAAATCAACCATCAATGTCCTTGGAAGCAGCAGCCAGGAAATTAAATGATGTATTACACTGGGCAAATCTGCTGCAAAGACCTCTTTAAAGTTTTAAAAAGCAAAGAGGTCATTTTGATGACTTAGGTGCGCCTGACCCAAGCCATGGTCTTTTCAATCATCTCATACACACGTGACAGCTGGACAATGAAAAAGGAAGACAGAAGAAGAACTGATGCGTTTGAATCAACTCAGGTGTTATGAAGAATATCAAATATAGTGTCGACTGCCAGAAGAATGAGCAAATCAGTCTTAGAAGAAATACAACAAGAATGCTCCTTAGAAGCTAGAATGATAAGACTGCATTTTGTTTACTTTGGACAGGTCATCAGGAAAGACCAATCATTAGAAAAGGACATTATGTTTGGTCAAGTAGAGTGTCATCGAAAACGAAGGAAATCCTCAGTGAGATGGATTGACACAATATCTGCAACATGGGTTAAAAAATACCAATGATCATGAAGATGGAACAGGACAGGGCCAAGTTTTGTTTTGTTATACGTAAGGACACCTAGAGTCCAAGTAAACTCGACAACTAACAAAAAACAACAAACAATTTTATATTTCCTTTAAATGCTTCTTTTCTCCCAAAATACAACTTTGTTAGCTCCACATGTTTAACACAGAGCTCCCTCCTGTTTGGAATATCTTTAGCCTTCTACTTTGTTATCCAATTTATATTTAGTCTCCTTTTCAGAGAATTTCTAAAATAATCACAATCTATTTTTGGCTGCTTATCTAGTTTGGTCCCAGTGGATCAGTTTGGCTTATCCAGTACTCATTATTCACTCTGGAATGGCTGAATTGCTGATTGAATTAGAAGTGATACTGAGGTGGTAGTAAGCACTTTCGTTATCTTTCCTGAAATGTACAGTAAAGAAAATCCCAGGAAAAATTTGTCTTAAGAAGTTCTGCTACTTGCATAAACCCCAACACGAGTGTATACAGCCACTATTATACAGCTGATGAAGGGTCATAATCAGGACTTCCAGTAAAATTCTTTGAGTCTTGAGCTTTGACTGAAATAAAGGTAAAGGAGGAGGCAGCAGGGATCAAGAGGATATTAGACTAGTTTTAAACAGTGAATAAAGAAAGAAGGCTGAATGCTTTCCACCACTCCCAATCAAAGCTTACTCAAAAGCTTATCTAAGAGTGTCCAATGTAACTTTCTCAGAGACAGAACTTAATAGAAAATGAGTTTGAGGGAAAGCAATTGGTAATAGGAAATTGTGAATGGATGTCAAAACTTTACTGAAATCCAGGAAGCCAATCTTTAAATCGCGTATTTATAGAATTTAAAGACTGCTCACTGAACAACTCAATAAATTGCTGATTTATAAATTGCCTCTTAATTTGCTACATAACCTAAGTTCATTCTACCTATTGTCTCTTCATATATGGGGTAGCCATAGCATAAGCAAAAGACTTTACTAATAGGAACCAAAGACCTGTGGTGGAGTCCAAACTCCAATTTTTCTAAGACATATTACTTAAAAAGGTTCTTCATATAAAAAAGAGGCTACTAATTTGTAATACATAAGAGTTTTGTGAGAATCAAATGATTAAGGAAGTGCTTTACAATCATATAGTAAAAATATATGTTACTATAGGTAAATTGTATTTTCAAATGGCTCTTAGCAATTTAATGGAATAGTCGTATTTAATGGTGATGAATTCCAATCATATAAAAAAGAACGTATTATGGTATTGTGGACATCAGGTGGCACATGACTTCAAGCCTTTCTCCTTCCGTTGGTCTTATGTGAAGTAGGCTCCTCGTCCTCCATGTGCTGTATAACTTTATGGGACCATGGACATACATGCGGTCGGACATTGCCTGAGCGCACATTATGCAGTGCATGGCTGTACTTCTCAAAATACACTGGTTTAGACAAGCTACTTTTCTGGTTATATTTAAAATAGATTGTTCTCATTCCTACTACTCTATAATCATCATTCTATCTCTCTTACTTAGAATGACACCTTGTTTTCCACTATATACTCCGAACAACATTATTGACACTGAAGGATTACCGTTAAATAAGACAGACAAGGTTCCAATTCACATTGATTTATATTTAAGATCTCTTACTACCTTTCTCACATAAACAACTATATTCAAATTTACAACAGAATTTCAGGCAGCTTTTTTAGATTAGATCTGCTTACTGAATCTATATTTTCACGTATGTAATTAGTATGTGGTGCAATGGTTAAACACTCAGCTGCTACCTGAAAGGTTGGCAGTTTGAGGCACCCCTCCCCCCCACCGCATCTCTGTGGGAGAAAGACCTGGTGATCTGCTCCTGTAAAGATTATAGCCAAAAAAACCCTATGGGGCAGTTGTACTGTCACATGGAGTCACTACGAGTTGGAAATCGACTCAACGGCACCTGACAACAATTAGCATGTGGGAAGATTTAGGATGGCACAGGCCCGTATTTATCTATTATTTCATGAGAGCATACATTCAGCCATCACTCACTTCCCAGAATACTTTCTCTTGACAACTAGCTGAAATTCCTACCTAATTTCAAGGGCTTTTTCCAATCTCATCTCTCCAGGCCTCATTGATCTTTGCTTCTTTTGAATGCTCATAAAATGTGTTGTTTGTACTAAATAATTAGCATGCAATTAGATGAACATGGTAGGAGTTGCTATTGTTTCTTATGCATTAATCTTGACTTCTGTGCTGTGGCCAGCAAGATGAAATAAAAAGAATATGGGCATAAGTGGAATAGGGAAGCTGAGTTTGTGACAGTTACGAGCTACGTAAGAGTGTTGAATTCATCTCTCCAATCTCAGTTTTCCCATCTGTAGATGATGAAATATTAATATAGCATGTTACTTTGTTTAGAATTTAATAAAATGCTTCATGTAAGATAATCTAGAATAGTGTTCATTGTTGTTATTGCTAGTTGCCTTTGGGTCGATCATAGCAAACTTTAAAATTCTAATTCCTCATTATTCATCTGTGTCTCTCTGTTAGGACTTTCAAAATAATAATATAGTAAGTGCTCAGAAATTTATATTGGTTTAATTTGAAAATCAAAAGTTGATTATATATGTGTGTGTGTATATATGTGCGTGTGTGTGTGTGTGTGTACGTGTATGTATATATAGGAGAGCTGGTGGCACAATGGTTAAGCATTTGGCTACTAATCAAAGGGGCAGTTTGAACCCACAAGTCACTCCATGAGATAAAAGTCATGGCGATCTGCCCCTGTAAAGATTACAGCCTAGGAAATCCTATGGGGCAGTTCTACTCTGTCATATAGGGCCCCTATGAGTTGGAATCAACTTAACAGCACACAACAACATATATACATATGCACATATACATGTTGTTGTTAGGTGCCATCAAGTTGATTTTGACTCACAGCAACCCCATCTGACAGTAGACCTGCCTCACAGGGCTTTCTAGGCTGTATCTTTACGGGAGCACATTGCCAGGTCTATCTCCCACAGAGCCACTGGGTGGGTTCAAACCTCCAACCTTTGGGTCAACAGCTGAGCTCTTAACCAGGGTGCTCACTCTCTCTCCCTCTCTATATATGTATATGTATACACACACATTTATTTGAGTAGTGATTCTCAAACTTCGGAAAGCATAAATATAACTTGTAGTACTTACAGTGTCCTGAAATCCCTGAACCAGGTGGGGTGGTTTAGGGTGAGACTTAGGGTTATATTTTTTTAACAAGCGTTCCACATGATTTTTGTTATTGGTCATCTGAACATAATATTTTGAGAACTATTTCTAAAGAGGCTTTTCCAAAGTAGATGTTACTACCAGAAATATAAAATTACAGCTAACATGCCTGCAAGTTTCACACAATAACATCTCTTATTCTTGCCCTATAGAGATAAAACACGAGGGTAAAGACGACTAATGACAGATTTCTTACCGTAACCACAAATTATTTCTCATATGCTAATAATAAACCACAACCACATAGTGTATTTGTTTCGCAGTTATATTCTCCATGGAGTGGCATAGTTACCAAGGAATAATTGATTTGATAGTGGATAATTTTGTGGTCTATCATTTAAATCTTCCAGGAAAATGGTGCATTTTAAAATGAATCAGCTTCAGGCAATAGTCTCTTTATTTTTATTTGTTGTTCCAGAATATATATTTTAATTCTGAAAGTAAATGAATAGTATTCTGTCAAAAACTGAAACAAAGGAAGAATTAAAGGAGATTCCTTGCCCAAATTATTCTTGGCTTCTTTCACCTAGGATGAATGGCATTTTTTGTGTTGCCTTCCTTACTTGGGAAATAGTGAGTGAGCTTCACTTTCCAATACTGTATGCTTCCCAGTACAAATATATGGATCACCCACTGTGTTCTAGGCATTGGAAATGTAGCATTGAACAATACACTGAGTCCCTGATTTCATGAAGTTTACAATCTGGGTGTGATGGTTAAGGTTGTGTGTTAACTTGGCTGGGCTATGATTCTCAGTGGTTGGGTAGTTATATAATGATGTAGTTATCCTCCATTTTGTGATATAAATGCAATCACCTCCCTGATATGATTTGATGTGACAAGCCAATCAGTTGGAAGGAGCGTTTCCTTGGGGGTGTGGCCTGCATCCAATATATATGAGTATTCTGGCAAAGCTCACTGACTTTTGCTCACTCTAGATCCTGCATCTGGCTGATCATCATCTGACCTCTGGTCCTTGGGACTTGAGCCAGCAGACTGGTGTCTGCCTGCTGATCTTGGGATCTGTCGGCTTCCATAGCCTGTAAGCCAGTATCCTGCTGTCTGACCTGCAAGCTTGGGTTTATCAGCTCCTGCAGCTATGTGAATCAGGAGAGGCCTACAGCCTGATGCCTGACCCATGGACTTGGGACTTGCAAGCCTCTACAACTGCATGGGCCATTTCCTTGAGAGAAATCTCTATCTCTCTCTATATGTATATATACACATATATACGTATATGCTCCATGGGTTTTGCTTCTGTAGAGAACCCAGCATAAGACACTGGAGAAAGGTACAACCTGAAACCAATAATTATAAGCATCTATAAATGCTTCATGGGAATCCAATAGTTTCTGTGGCCAAGTAACAGGGGAACATAATTAGTCAGAATTACTAAAGAATGAAGAGTTATAAACCAAGATTTAATTTGTCCCCATTAATGCAAATATAAATTTCAGCATTGCTTTTGTATCAGTTGTTGAGAGAAACAGATATGCAAAACCTGGTCCCTATTCTTAAGAAGTTCACTGCCAGGTGGTAAAAACCAACAATTAGAGCACAGTGTTATCAGTGTTATGATAGAGGCCCATACATAAAACAAATGTATGTCTTGTTTTTAAAACCCGTAAGTAGTCTACTGTGCTTGAGTAGAAAACAACACAGACTATTCTTTTGTGAATACTACACAAAGACATTTGACCTCCTGTCTGTGACAAGAATATCAATAGCAGAATATGTTTCCTAGTCATTGCCAGTACTATCCCTCTGTGCCAAGCTGCAGGTCATGCTGCTGCCACCTCCTGCTGTCTGTCAGCATGCTCCATGTGGCCTTTCATGCCCTGTTCTCTGCTGGTGTGGGAAGGACCTCTCTCCTCCACCTTTAATTTACTGGCCATTGTATGAGCCCCAAAGGTATGTGGTTCAATGTACCTAATGACTACTTTTTTTTTTTCTTTTTACTAAAGATTTATTTTCAAGTTTTGCATTGGAATTCCCAAGGACTCAAGGAGCATCCAGGGGCAGAAAATAATCTCAGAGACAGACTCCAAAACTACCCTTAGTCTCCAAGAAACAGGCATTGCTATAAGTCCAAGTACCTACTATGCCTTGATTTACTTTCTTTACAGGAGAGATCTTATTCCTTATCTCAAACGGAATATTTTCAGACCCACCTCACCAGAACTCTAGACATGCTCAGCTATACCTGAAACCTCAGGTATTTAAGTTGAAGCTCAGGCTGAGGTTCCTTCCAAGTGACCATTAATATACAAATACAGTCACTCCCTCACCTTTCAGCAAACTGATCAAACTATCCAGTCCAAATCTTCATGATATGGGTTTTAGACCATTGCTACTTATTTCCCTCCCTCCACAGAAAAGTACGGTTATCAAATATAACCCTCTTCTCCCAAGGGTATTTTCAACCATTTGTTCTTTGTGTTTTGAGAAACAAATGAATGAAAGCATAAATAAGTTTACATGGCTTGGGGGAAACATATCTCAACAAGCAAGGCAGCTTCAAAATATGCAAAACATGGGGGCAACTAGTCATCACTTGTAAAGATGGTGTCAGGAAGAAACTTCTCTGTTTCTTCCCTAAAATGTTAATTTTCTTGACTGAGATTTGCCTTTTTTAACATGTAGAGGCTGGAATTTGAAGATTCTGAATTAAAAATAGTTGCTTTTGTTTACTATTGTAATTTCCATCCAAGAACAAGTATTTCACTTCAGTATGCCATCAACCACAACCCCATTGTATCGCCTTGCATTTTATCATCTAACATTTACACTTGTTACTTCATCCTTGCTTACCGATCATACTTTGATGACCTAGAGTAATAGCATCAGAAAAGACAGTTTGGGATTGTCCATTTAAGAATATACCAGCTTTATGTTATGGAAAGTTAATGAGACATTGTGGTTGCTAGTTCATAAAAACTGTTGCCATTGAATCGATTCTGACTCAGAGTGACCCTACAGGACAGAGTAGAACTGCCCCATAGGGCTTCCAAGGCTGTGAGATTTACAGAAGTAGATTACTACATCTTTCTCCCATGGTGCAGCCGGTGGGTTTGAACTGCTGACCTTTCTGTTAGCAGCCAATCGCTTAACCATTGCACCACCAGGGCTCCTTCACTAGTTAACAGGGGTTCCCTGGATAAACACTATCACATAGATACTTGTTAGAAATGGAAATTCTTGACCCCCATCCCAGAGCTCTGAATCAGATACTCCAGGGGTGGGGACTAGCAATCTGTGTTTTAAAAAGCCCTGCAGAATGCACCATCGAGTTTGAGTCCTGTAGCATGAACAGTTTAGTGCTTGGCTACTAACTTAAGAGTTGGCAGTTTGAACCAACCCAATGGCTCTGCAGGAGAAAGACCTGACGATCTGCTTCTGTAAAGATTAAATAAACCAAAAAAGCCATATCCGTTCCCATGGAGTCAATTCCAACTCACACTGACTGTATAGGATAGAGTAGAATGGCCCCATAGGGTTTCCAAGGAGTGGCTGGTGGATTCAAATTGCTAACCTTTTGGTTAACAGCTGAGTGCTTTAACTACCACACCATCAGGGCTCCAAGAAAACCATATGGGGCGTTTTACTCTGTTACATAGGTTCGTTATGAGTTGAAAACAACTCCAAGGCAGCTATCAACAACAATTATAAAATTTAGGAACAACTGACAGGAATACAAAGATAGTCTCCTTCTCTCAGTCCCTTCCTGCCCCTTACATTATCCTCAGTGCCTCTCCTTTTAGTATCGATCAAAATTGTCTATTAGACTTCACACTTTAGTTTACTGTCTTCACCATTATGCCTCATTAACATCTTGTTATAATTAGTGAGAGATGGAGGATTAAAATGTGCAGTCAGCTCTCCTCTTGAGACCTTATGTTCAATCATGACAGACTCTGTTGGGCCCCGTTTCTCTTTGCTTAGAGTGTGTGACTTCCCTCCACTGCAGATCATTCCATCCTGTGGTTGGTATAGTCCTTATCTAAAAATAATAACTATCTGGCTTTTACCCAATTCTCTGTTTCTATCTATTCCTACTTATATAACATGACAAAAATGTATACGGACATTTTTATAGACAGATATATAATTAACTGGAGAAAAAAAAAATCACATTCTCCAAAATTTTAAAAACTAATAAAGAAATAAACAAAACCCATTACGATCAGGTTATTCTTTTTACAAGGCTGCTCAACACCACTTTAGTGTTTTGATTTTATTTTTATTTATTATACTTGCTCATTCACGTTATTATTTCTACTATAACTACCTCTACCTTTAACATGTATTTTAACTCATACTAACCTTTTTCCTCTTCTCCTACTCCTTTTCCAAGAGATTGACAAGACGACAGTCAATCTTCCCTGTGAGCTGTTTGTGAAAATGAGGCCTGTAATATTAAGGTTGAATAAGCACTACAGTTTTCTAGGTGGGCAATTATGATCTGTTATATTTCCAAAAATCTGTTTGTTGTTATTGTTTTTGTTGTTGAGCACTGTAACACCCCAGGAATAAGCAGTACTGGATACATCTTCTAACAAATTAATCACATGTGCTATGTTCTAAAGGGAAACTTTAATATCCTTTTTGTATGAAGTTTATATATTTTTAAGCAAAAAGAGAGGAAACTGTTTTTTCTGCCCCAACCCTTTATCTTCAAAAGCAGGTTCTGATTTCCCTAGTGCCAATGAATACGCAAATACACTCACTCCCTCACCTTCCAACAAACAGTCAAACTATCCAGTCCAAGTATTTATGACATGGGTTTTAGACCACAGCTCCTCACGTAGCCCCAATGGTATGTAGTGAAGTATACCTAATGACTACTTTTTGTTTTTTTCTTTTTACTAAAGATGTACTTTCAAGTTTATTTGCATTTGAATTCCCAAGGACTCAAAGAGCAACCATGAGCAGAAAACAATCTCAGAGACAATGTGTGTGACTACCCTTCGCTGCATATCATTCCATCCTGTGCTTGGTATAGTCCTTATCTAAAAATAATAACTATCTGGCTTTTACCCAATTCCCTGTTTCTATCTTTTCATACTTAATATAAATAACAGCCCAACAATAACTATACCTGTTTTACCTTCTACCTCTATAGCCCCAAGCGATCAACCAAGAAAACATCAATTAAACTTCTAGTTTCTAAAACTTATACAGATGAAAAATATGACCAACACTGATACTGATGCTATTATTTGAAAAATGTGTTTCTCTGACAACTCAGTTTGCTATTGAACAGCCACCATTTACACTCTCCGAAGTCTCCTGAAGCTCTGAAAGTGAAATGGTGTGGAATCAGGAAACAAAAGACGTGGCTTCCAGGCCAAGATCTGCTCATTACCATGCTATTTAATCTTTCTTCTTCACTTTCTTGGCCAGCAAGCACTATGCCAGGTACTTTACATGTTATCCCAGGTCGAGTTTCCTAGAAGCCAAGTCTCAGTTGGGAATTACTTTGTATGTTTTATGGAGGGAATGCTTTCAGGAGAAACAAGTAAAGAAAGTAAGATAGGGGAAGTGGAAGGAATCATGCATAAGTCTAGAACAAAAAATGAACCTCGGAGTCTGTCATTCCTCAAGGCAACATAGAAGGGCTTTAGTATTTGTATTTCCCCTCCTCCCAACTCCTTGGCCCAGGCATCACTGACCACCTTCCAGAGAGGTGGCTTCATCTACCCAAGGACAATTCTAACAGGTGCAAGCCATTTGCCAAAGCACAGGCAGCATCTGGGATGGGTACACCAATACAACTGGTAAAAGGGAAGCTAGGGAATCCAAGCAGGCACCAATAGCTGCTATCTATATTACCAGGACAATCTCATTCCATAATTAACACATTGCTAACATCTCAGCCACTTTGAAGAAGAGCAATTAAGGCCTTATGGAGCACAGTTCTATTCTGACACGCACAATGTTGCTGTGAGTTGTAATCGACGGACAGTATTTTTTTTTCCCCTCCTGTTGGTGTAACATTTCTTAGTGTTATGATTCTAAAGTTCTTCTTTTGCTAATATCACAGTCTTCGGAGGCCACAGCTAAAGTTGGAGGAATCCCTCTATAGTCCTGTGCTCTGCTCACTCCCTCCCACAGACTCTATTTTTGTGGCTGGAAACACGTATGATTCAAACACACACACCGTAGTGTGATTCATGTCAAAGGAGAAATGACCTGCAATTACAGGGATTTGGCTTGTAAGCAGCTCTTGATTCCTGTTGGTAGTTCTCCTTTCATTAAAGCTTAAATAAGATACCTTGGAAAGCAGATCAAGAACAAATAACCAAGGCAGGCTTTAAGAATCATTTAAACTAGAGATCCTCAAATATGGCTGCTCTTTGGAATCCTGGAACCATTTTGACTTGGTAAATAAGGACCTTTAAAGAAAGTGTTCATGAATTTTCATTTTTCAAAGTTAGCATTAGGAAGTCACAGAAAGCAACTCCTAATTGATGCTCACCAACAATTCCAATTTGAGTGAGCAGCTCCTTCTACCAAAAAACTCTCACTTCTTGCAGCCTGCTGATTCACAGTTCCATAATCAATCCATTTCACATCAGATTTTTGTTTCACTTTAGATGTACACTCTCAGCCACTATAATACAATTCTATACCAATTCACAGCATAATGTAATGATTAAGAACATTAAGTCTGCAATGAGACCAAATGTGTTCGTGTACTTATGATATCATATACCGATCGTGTGACACTGGGCAAGTTACTAAACCTCTCTGAGAATCCAATTCCACATTTTTAAATTAGGGTGAATCATAGCACCTACCTCATAGGAAGGTTGTAAAACATAGTGAAATAATTTTGGGAAAGTGTAGAGAATACTGCTTGGCACTTGGAAAGTGCTCAATAAATATTAGTTATTAGTATTTCTATTGCAAATAGAAAGTCTTTCTAGTAATTCCAGCATTAGTGAGTATAAATAAGAAAGTATGAAGGTAGAGTTTATGGAAAATTAACGGGCATTAGCTGCCCGACCGTGCATGAATGCACAATCCTTTAACCTTGGGGCTTATTGCCTCATCCCTATATACGAAAGCCACCAGCACAGAAGAGCAAATGCTAAGAATTAGAATATTCTATAATTTATATTCTGTATCTAGAAAAGAAGGAACCAGTTGAGGGAACTCTTAACTAAAAAGGAAAATTTATAGAACTACAGTTAAAAAATGCAAAATAAACCTCTGAAAGAAAGCATTGCATAATAACTAGTATATTCATTGTATAAGCTAGACATTCCCAGGTGTACACTTAAAAAAGGCCCAGAACTAGAAAATCTTTAAATTAGAAAGTGATTACTTACAGTGAAAGAGAATTCTTGGCTTTGCAAAAGAATTCACCATAGGGTTCTTTAGTTATTAACTTCTTCAAATTTTCAATGGTTTGTAAAGGGGCCAAGAAATTACAAAGATAAATTACTGGTAGTTATCGCCAATGAAACAGAATCAGAAATCAAAGTTAAAGTTTTCCAAAATTATAATCTAGTAGGAGAATTCAATTGAACAAACATAGGGCTCAAATACCATTATGAAGAAAAGAGTGATAAATAAGCTATATTTATGATGTATTTATACTACGCTTCCCAAAATTCCCACCAGCAGCATATGAGAGCCAGGGACAAAGGATTGGATAGTTAGTTTATTTGAGAAGAAAGTGATGGAACAGTGAATCAGGCAAGAAGGGAAAGTCAATAAAAGGAAGTAACATCGACTTGCACACTACACTGGAAACTGGTAACTGACATTCTAAGACCTTCAGAGGGTTCTTATGAAATGCATTTTAGAGTAGTCTATTTAGAAAAAGGAAAGAGAAAGGTAATTATGCTTTAGCTTCTACTCCCCATGAGAAAGATTGGTCCAATGGGTGTTAATTCCCCCACATTTCTGGGTTGCACATGCTTGTATATTAAGTAGGTTTCCAATGGAAGACCAGTGAGTTAAGTGGCATCAGAAGAATTCGGGGCATAAAAACCAGTGCAGGGTCAGGTGAGGTGATGCCAGGTCACATCTGTCGGAAAGACACAGAACCATTGGCTATATCAGTGGCTGGGGTAAGAACTGGGGCAGAGAGGATTTCAAGGTATTTAAAAGATGTGTGTAATTCACAGCCCTTTTCATCTAAGTTATCAAATTTGTGGCATAGAGTTGTTCATAGTATTCCTTTATTTAGTATCTGTAGCAACGAGCTATCTTTCCTTTTTGATGCTGGTAATTTGTATCTGTTTTCTTTTTCCTTGTTTAGTCATGCTAGAGGGTCATCAATTTTATTAATCTTTTCAAAAACCAACTTTTACTTTTGCTGATTTTCTTTACTGTGTCCTATTTTCGGTTTCACTAATTTCTGCTCTAATTTTAATATTTTTTTCTTCCACTTGCTTTAGACTTAAATTTTTAGTGCTTTAGGTGGAAGCATAGATTATCACTTTTAGATTATTCTAATTTTATTTTATAATAAATGGGTTTAATTCTATGAGTTTCCTTCAGATGAAATTTGCACATTGCAAAAATTTTGATGAGTTGTATTTTTTTTTTCATTTTGTTCAACCAATTTTTAAATTCCTCTTGAGTTTCTTTGATTCATGTGTTATTTACTAGTGTGTTGTTTAATCTACAAATATTTTGGGATTTTCCAGCTGTCTTTCTATCTTCATTACAATGTAATTTAAGAACATAATTTGTACAATACCTAGTATTTCAAATTTGTTAAGTTGTATTTTTTGGGTCTGAATGTGATCTATATTGGTGAGTACTCCATGTTAGCTTGAGAAGAATGTGCGTTTTGTTGTTGGATGGCGTACTCTGTAAATGTCAATTAGATCAGGTTAATTAATGGTACTGTTGAAAACAACTGTATCTTTACTGATTTTCTGCCTGTTTGATCTATCAATTACTTAAAGAGTAGTGTTGACGTATCCAACTGTAATTGTGAATTTGTCTATTTCTCCTTGCAGTTCTGTCTGTTTTGCCTCACATACTTTGATGCTCTCTTGTTACATACATATGCCTTTATGATTGCTGTTTTCTTGGAGAATTGACCCCTTTATCTTTATGCAATGCTCCCTTAATCCCTGATAATTTTCTGAATTATGCTTTGTCTGAAATTAATGCACGTACTTCAGGTTTCTTTTGATTACTATTGTATATATATGGTATATCTTTCTCCACTACCTTATTTTTAAGATACTTGAGTCTTTATATTTAAAGTGGGTTTTTTGTAGACAACATATATCTGGATCTTGTTTTTTATGAACTTTAGAGAGTTTATATACAGATACATAAAGATTTCCTATCATCATTAAGAAAATGACACACAATCAAGACAAAACCGGGCAAGGAACTTGGGCAAGCCTCTCACAAAAGGAGTTACCCAACTGACCAATAAACAATAAAAAGTTATTCAACTTCTGAGAAGATTGATATTCAAGCCACATTAAAAAGCCATTACTCATCTTCTGGAATGATTAAAATTAAAACCAGAATGTGAATCATTTGAAGGCTTCATATTCTGCTAGTGGGAAGGCAAATTGTTTCAAATTGGTAAATTGATAACTTAGAAAACTGTTTGGTATTATCTAATAGAGTTAAACAAACTCATGCCCTGTAACTAAGTAATTTCCTACCAACAGAAATGGATGCATATGTGGAACATGAGACACGAACAAGAATGTTTTCCCAGCAATATTAAAACAACTCAAATGCCCATCAACAGAAAAAAAAGAATTAATGAAGTCTGGACTACTGATACAAGGGTCCTATACAGCTATGAATATGGAAGAACAAGATGGATGAATCTCACAAACATAATACTGAGTGAAAGAAGCTAAATATAGAATACACATTGTACGATTCCATTTAAATTTATTTCAAAAAATCCAGGTAGAATTAAATTATATTGTTTAGAGGAGCATGTCTGTGTTTTAAAACATTAATGAAGAGTGAATAATTGACTTATGTGAAAGGATAATAGTTGCTTTTGTGTAGGAAGGAGTAGGTAGCGATAGGGAAAGGGCATTAATGGGGCTTCTAGGGTACTGGCATTATTCTATTTTTTGATGTGCATTTAGTTACACAGTCTTCACAGTGTGGTGATTTCCCGAGTTTTATATGTTGTGCACATTTCTGTATATCTTCTAATAAAAATATTTAAAAATAAAACCCACCAATGCTAAATTCAAAATTCAGAATAGCAGTCCCCTCAGAGTGGAGACAGGCTACGGGGAAAGGGGGATGCAAATACGTAGATGCTTCAAAATGCTACATAAGTTATATATATGAAATATTACAATAAAATAAAAATAAATTTAAAAAAATTGAAATTTTGTTTGGTTACAAGTTTAGACCTAACCAATAATTTCTAGGGTCTATAAGATTATCTGTTTTATCTCCTATATTTAGTTAAATTAGGTTGTTTTAAATTTCCATTTTATCAATGAGACAACGACATTGCAAAAAGACTGTATAATTTTTCCAACACTAAGGTACATTAGGATGATGATGATGATCGCTGACATTATTGAACCCTTAGTCATTCCAGACATTATCCCTAGTTTACAGAGATGGACACTGAGACACAAAACAGTAACAATTCCATGAGATACAACAAGTCAGTGGTAAAGTCAATACTTGCAGCCAGTAAGATTAGCGCCAGTGCCCATGCTCCTAACCACTCTGCAATATTGTATTTTCATGCAAAAGGAGGGGTGTTTGTATGTATCTCATATGAATATTACTTGCTTCTAAGAGTACCTGGGAACCCTGGTGGCGCAGTGGTTAAGAGCTTGGCTGCTAACCAAAAGGCCAGCAGTTTGAATCCAGCAGCCACTCCTTGGAAACCTCATGGGGCAGTTCAACTCTGTCCTATAGGGTCACTATGAGTTGGAATTGACTTGATGGCAACGAGTTTTTAGGAAGAGTACCTGACCACACTCTAGGAGAATTGATTTGTAACCTCAGTTCTGCTCTCTGTAGCTGAGAGGTTTTCTGAATGTCACTTGTATTTTCGTGGATTCAGTTTACCATTAAAAAAGAAAAAAAAAAGATGGTAATAATTCTACCTAACCATGACCATTTCACAGGATTGTTTTAAAAACCAAAGCAGATAATGCATGCGTTAGGATTTATGCAGGGTAAAAGACTAAAAACATAAGCTAGTGCCATGATAACACTCATTATTCCTTAATGCAAAATTACGTTTGATTTCTGTACTTATAAAATACATATACATCAGAAAGAAATACATTCATGATATTAATCAATCATACTTTACAGACAGCTTTCCACTGGATTTAGATATAATCATTATACCAATGTGACTTATAAACAACACATTTGTTAAGAAATAAAAATAGTAATAATCATATCTCTTGATTTTCTTTACTATATATTTCACTTTCAAGGTTTTAACACTTCATAAATACCATTTCAGTGGTTTTCAGTCCAGTAGATTGTGCCTTCAGAATTAACTTCAGAATTAGAAATTTTTCTCGATAATATACAAGTTGTACTGTGATGAATTCTAAGAAAAACTGAATTAGAGTCTGCCAATTTATTCTCCGGCTATATGAAGTGTGTCATTCTTTTTCCCAAGCAGAGCTGATTTTATTCAATATAGCCTATCTCAGTGCTTCTAAAATCCAGGGGGAAATTATATTTTAAATTACTTAAGGGAAAAAAGCAACATTGCTTGACATCAAGGATTAACTACTCCAACATAAGTTAATTTATTTTAAAAATGTGACGTATCTGTATGCTGATTCTGGCATTTGACTTCACAGCTCAGCTGTTACAGGTATATTTTGTGAACATTATGCAAACGATGATCCAGAATTAATAAGCTAAGAATATTTATGAAACAAATGTAAAATTATTAAATAATTTATTTCTCTGATAATTTAGAAATTTTTAGATGTTAAATATGACATTCTGGGAAAGGCAAACTATTTGTTAGAGTAATGATAAATAATAAGACATTCATTTAAATATCAATTTAAAAAGTGAATATTGAGTCCCTTCTATGTAAGCTGGGCACAGTGAGGAACAAAGAAATATAAGGCAGTGCTTCTCTCCCCCAGTAGTTCACAGCCTGGCTTGTAAAACAAACATACACGTAAATAAAGCTCAAACAAGACAAGCCATGCTGTGTCATAATAGAGCTTAAAACAAAATGGTCTGAGAATATGAAAGGTAGAGAGCTTAATTCTGCGTGAGGTGATCAAGAAAGCATCACTCATCCAAACTCATGTAATCTGTTTATTTTGCCTGAACATATAGATAAGTCAAAATACTGACAGTGTTTGTATCCACAAAACTTTGGTCTATTTGTAAAATTATCTGGTTTCTTACCTTGATTAGAAAAGAATGAATCTGTGTTTTCATGTGTACACAAAGGAGTTTACACTAGATACTGTAGGTATCTTCCAATCCTTCCATTCTTTACAAATTAGACATTGTTATACATTATTTAATATGACATTTACCCACGTGAACACACTTTGGACAACTTCTTAGTTTTCTTCTGAATCGTAATGAAAAAAAATTGCCAGCCTGCGATTTTAAATTAAGACAATCCTAATAATTGTCTACTATGAATATTAAGGGGACACTGGTGGTGCAGTGGTTAAAGAGCTCGGCTGCTAACCAAAAGGTCTGCAGTTTGAATCCACCAGCCGCTCTTTGGAAACCCTATGGGGCAGTTCTACTCTGTCCTATAGGGTCGCTATGAGCCGGAATTGACTCGCTGGCAACAGGTCTGTTTGGTTGTTATGCATGTTAAGAATAATCACATATGTTTGGAAAAAATAATAAGCAGATGTAGATATGATGTGTTTCTCATTAAGTGACTGAGGTAATTAAAAGAGGTGAATATATATGTGATATCTGATATGATTTTTATTTAGTAATTACTGGTATAAAAATAGTACAAACAAGTATTCATATGGTGTTTTACAGAGGTACTGAGTAAATAACTTTCAGTTTAATAAATGACTTGCCTAAGGACAATCAGATAATAAATGCCAAAGTCAGGATCAAGAATTCCTCCTTTTGACTCCAACAGCCGTGCTATTTTCACTTCCCTATGCTACTGCTTCATGTGTATTCATGGAGCTAGTCTGAAAGTGAACTCAATCATACGTTAGTTTCTACTCAACTGATATGGAGCTTTTACAAAACATTCCTATCTCCCTTGCCATCACAACCAACAAGTAACAAGTACTTAACAAGTGTCCATTATACATCAGTCAACTGGGAAAAAAAAAAAATTAGAAAACCTCTTCTATCTAGAACTCAAGTCTCTATAACTCAAGGGAAGCAAGAGGGGGTAGGGAGAAAAGAGGTTATAAAAGTTAGAAAATTAGGGGGAAAAAGTTAAATTAAAACCCTTAAAAATCTAACTCACTTATCTTTTATTTAGACTTCAAATAAAGATGATAGTTCATTTTTTAAACCTGCTTGTGGATTTGAACTGCTGACCTTTTGGTTAGCAGCCAAGCTCTTAACCACTGCACCACCAGGGCTCCTACGAAGGGACAGTGTGGTAGAAATATAGGCAAGTACCTGATAAAAGTACTAAGTGACAGCTAACACTGTTCTTGCTGAAACTATTTCCTCTTTAACTTATTGAGATTAAAAAGAAATTAAAAAAAACAGAGAATAGTTACTCAAAAAGTATAGTAACTATAGACCATTTTGCATATGTACATGATTCATGGCAGTACATATTGAATAAAATGGTGCAAAACTATGTAGGAATTCTGAAGAAAGTATTCCTAACATTATTGAAAACACTGTTTAGTTATTTTCAAATCATAAAATATGTCTGGAAGAAAAATATTTTACATAGTTTCAGTGAGATTGATTACTGATTGATTACTTTCATATGGCCTTTCTAGCCATGGTCTTGTAACTCCCACCAAGTGACTAGGTGGGACTGTGTGATAGGGTAATCCAAGGGGATTGGTCAGTTTTGCCTTAAAAGACAGCCAATTCCAGAGCAGAAGAGAGGAGTCCACCATCACCAAGGCAGGAGAGAACCAGCAGCAGAGACCCCGCAGCAGGAGACGGTGCAGTGGGCTTCCTGGCCCATGGAGAGAGAAAGCTGAGTGCCTTTGGGCAGAGACTGAGGGCCAGGGAGAGGCATGACTGTGAGCACAGCTGGGGAGAGGCTGTCCTAATGAAAGAACTGTATCCTGAGTGTTCCTCAGCCTGAACTGTAACTGTTACTTCCCTTTTAATAAACCCCAAAATTGTGAATATGGTCTTTGAGTCCTGTGTGGCCACTGCAATGAATTATTGAACCCTGCAGAGAAGTAGAGAGTGCTGTTTGAGGGACAGTTGGTGTCAGAATTAGTAAAGATGGCAGAGAAAGGAGGTTTGTCTGGCCTCCGCCTCATGAGAGTCAATCTTGTGCTGTTGATCTTGGTTCTCCTTCTCCCTTGTAGGGTTGGAGGATATCAAACACTGCTGTTTTTTACAATAGTGTATAAACTCTGTAGGGCAGTTCTAATCTGTCCTATAGGGTTGCTATGAGTCAGAATCGACTCGACGGCAATGGGTTTGATTTTATATTTTGCATAATGATTTCTTTTTTAAAGCAGTTTCTATAAATTAATTTAAAATGATGTGACATTTGAACAGACATAGTCTGGAAAGGGAAAAACAGTAACATTACAGTTAGGAAGTCTAGCAGACACCACTCTAACCAAGTGATCAAGGTTAGCGAGGTTAACATCAACAGCAATCATGCTAATATCAAGTACCCAATGACATGTTGTAATGAGAACGCTGCATTGCTTCTGTTTTGTTATTCCCATAATTGATAAACTCAGTCAAATTATCAGAAAACATCAGATAAATCCAAACTGAAGGACATTCTGCAAAGTACTTAATCAAGTGTCTTCAAAAGTGTCAAGGTTATAAAGAACAAGGAAAGACTGAGAAACTGTCACAGATTGGAGAAGACTAAGGAATCATTACAACTAAATGTCACACTGGGCTGGATCCTGGAACAAAAAATGAACAGTAGTGGAAAACCTGGTGAAATCCAAATAAAGCCCTTAATTTGGTCAATAGTGCTATACCAATGTTACTTTCTTAGTTTTGATAATTGTACCTTGGTTATACAAGATGTTAATATTAGAAGAAGCTGTGTGAGAAGTACACAGAGACTGACTGTACTATCTTTACAACTCTTCTGTAAATCTAAATTTATTTCAAAACAAAATGTTTAAATATTCTTACATAAAAAGATGTGGCATGGAGAAAAACACTGGGACACTGGGCTAGGTAGGCAATGGAGTGGACACAAGAAAGGTGCATACAGGAGGAAAAAAAATGATGAAAATGACTTCATCAAGATTTTTAAAACTGCTCTTTAAAAGACGTAGTTAATAAAATAAAAAGTAATCCATAGACTTGGGAAAGATTTGTAAAACATAAGGCTTATATCTAAAATATATAAAGCACCTTTAAATTAAAACATGCACAAAAGTATTTATATAGACTCTTCTGAAAAGATATGTAAATTACCAATACGCACACATAAAGATGCTCAACATCACTAATCATCAGAGAAATTCAAATAAAAATCACATGAAATACCACTACCCACCCATCAGAACAGGTAAAGCTCAAAAGACTGATTATACCAAGTATTGGCCAGGATGTGGAGAAATTGGAACTCATATGCATTCCTAGCAGGAATGAAAAATGGCACAATCACTTTGGAAAACAGCATATCGATTCATTATGAAGTTAAACATACATTTTTCATATGACCCAACAATTATCAATCAATAGAAATGAAAACATATGTCCACATGTATGCAAATGTTCATCAGAGCAGTGTTTAATGTAGGTCCAAACTGGAAATAACATAAATGTCCTTCAAATGATGAATGAGTAAACAAATTGTGGTTTATCTATACTATGTAACATTACTAAGTGATAAAAATAAATGAAATATTAAAACACACAATAACATGGAAGAATCTCAAAATTATTATGCTACGTAAAAGAAGGGTCCATTTATATGAAATTCAAAACATGCAATACTACAGTGACAGAAAGCAACTCAGAGGTGTGGTCAACATGGTGGACTAGTTAGACACTTCCTATCTCCCTCTTACAACAAAGACCTGGAAAAAGGAGTGATTTGATTCTATGTGAACATCTGGCAGTCCTGAACAAGGCAAGGTTAAGAAATCCATCTGAGTCATACCAGAGAGGAAGACCGTTTGGAAGAGGTGAGGAGTGCTAGAGCCGCAGCAGTGATACTGCAGAGACACAGCCACGCTGGGCCTTGGTGAAGCAGGCAAACAGCTGTGCTGTGCATGCACTCGAGAAGCAATTTCCACATCGAGAGAGACCCGGCAGCAGAGATTCTGCTTGGACACTCTGAACCAGTGAAGAGCAGCTCCCAAGAGGCTAGGATAAGTATGTGCGAGCACCATTTCATGGCAATTAAAAAAAAAAAAAAAAAGCCCATTTGGGAAAGATCTCTCTCCCTTTTACCTCCTACCTCTGTGCTCTGCACTGGATTTGGGAAAATCCTCTCTTCCTTTTACCTCCTCCCTACCCGCTCTGCACCAGGAGTCCACTGGGCCGGAAGTAGCTCTCAAAAGGCGCCCAGACCCATTCTCCTGGCCTTGGAGAGGGAACAAATAAGCTGCTGGCTCCCCTAGGCCAGGAACACAGGGTCGGCACAGACACTTTGGTGGCCATAGAAATCAGGGGTCCGCAGACTCTGAGTGCCATACACCCTGTATAGACTTCTGGGGACCCAACTCAACAGCGTTAGCCCTCACTACCACAGCACAATAGGGCAAACATCTACTGCCTTCAGCTGTGAATGGGCAGATTTGTGTTCCTCAAAACAGCCCTGCCCCTCAAGCAGGCACTCTTATCGATCTGCGGCAGGGTCTTGAGGACTGGTGGTAGCTCCTAAAGTGCCTAGACACCTGTTACAGGAGTTCAAGAAAAAGTGGTGCCCTCGAGTCTTTACAGCCAACATAGTGGGGTGCTCTTAGCCCAGCTGCAAAACTCACCTACCTATTGACCCTAGAGAATAGGGACACACTTTTCTTTCAGACTCTCAGGGGCAGCCATCAGCCCCCTGCCTGGCTCAGCGCGTGATCCCCTACCACAGCCACAGTCCAGTGCATGCACCAATCACCCATGCCTCTCTAGGACTGGGGGTGAGAGCCTGTATCACACACTTGGTGATTGACTGCCTGCACACCAGAGCTGATTCCATATAGGAAATTTTAACGGACTCTTGTGTGCACATACTTAGTTACAAAACTAACTACCTGGTGACAGGACATTAGAGATCAAAAGGTGTCAAAAATCAAACTAGTGCACACGAGCAGCCCATTTGAGCTGGTCTCACTAAGCAAACACAAAATAAAATTATAATAAATTATTGATGCCTCTCAGACAACAGTCAATATCAAGTCACATACAGAGGCAGTCCATGATGTCTTCAGCAAGCTCCCAAAATAAAGAAATCAATAAATTCTCTGGAGGAAGAGAACTTCTTAGAATTACCACAGACAGAATACAAAAGATTAATATACAGAACTCTTCTAGAAATAAGAAGGAAATCCGACAGAATGCAGAAACAGCCAGGCAACATACAGACACAGTAGTAGCAGAAATTAAAAAAATTATTCAAGAACATAATGCCAAATTTCATAGGCAGCAAAAATCCATAGAGAGACAGCAATAAGAAATCCAGAAGATTACCAATAAAATTTCAGAATTAGACAACTCAATAGAAAGTCATAGGAGCAGAATTGAGGCAGTAAAGGTAAGAATTAGTGACATTGAAGATAAAGCTCTTGATGCCAACTTATTTGAGGAAAAATCAGATAAAAGAATTAAAAAGAATGAAGAAACACTAAGAGTCATGTGGGACTCTATCAAGAGAAATAACCTATGAGTGATTGGAGTACCAGAACAGGCGGTGATAACAGAAAATACAGAGAAAATTGTTGAAGTTTTGTTGACAGAAAACTTCCCTGATATCATGAAAGATGAGAAGATACCTATCCAAGATGCTCATCAAACCCTACATAAGGTAGATCCCAAAAGAAAGTCACCAAGACATATTATAATGAAAGTTACCAAAACCAAAGATAAAGAGAGAATTTTCAGAGCATCTAGGGATAAAATAAAAGTCATCTACAAAGGAGAGTCAATTAGAATAACCTCAGACTACTCAGCAGAAACCATGCAGGCTAGAAGCTAATGGGATGACATATTTAAAGCCTTGAAGGAAAATAACTGTCAGCCAAGAGTTATATATCCAGCAAAACTGTCTCTCAAATATGATGGCGAAATTAGGGCATTTTCAGATACACAGAAGTTCAGGGAATTTGCAAAAACCAAACCAAAATTACAAGAAATACTAAAGGGAGTCCTACAGTTAGATAATCAATAATACCAGCTAACAACCCAAGACTAGAACACAGGACAGAGCAACCAGATACTAACTCAGATAAGGAAATCGAAATTACATCAAAGCTAAAACATTGAAAATAGGGAAACTGATATCACTATGTAAAAAAAAAAAAAAAAGGATAATATTAAAACAAAAAAAAAGAGACTTAAAAAATGGAGACATTGATTTTCTATATGGAGGGGAAGTTAAGGCAATATAAAGTAATAAAAGACTAGTATAAACTTAGAAAATTAGGGGTAAATATTAAGGGAACCACAAAGGAATCTAACAATCCTACAAATCAAAATAAAAAAGTAGAAAAACATAAAGACCCAGCAAACACAAGATCTACAACAAAGAAAAAGATGAAAAAAAAAATATATATATATAAAGAAAAATGACTCAGCACAGAAAATTGAGGAGAACAAAGAAACTGTGAACAACACACAAAAAGAGATATCAGGATGACAGCACTAAACTCATACCTATCAATAATTACACTGAATGTAAACAGACTTAATGCACCAATAAAGAGACAGAGAGTGGCAGATTGGATAAAAAAGCATGATCCATTTACATGCTGCCTCCAAGAGATGCACCTTAGACTTAAAGACACAAACAGGCTAAAACTCAAAGGATGGAAAAAAATACATCAAGCAAACAACACTCAAAAAAGAGCAGAAGTGGCAATATTAATCTCTGACAAAATAGACTTTAAAGTAAAATCCACCACAAAAGATAAGGAAGGGCACTATATAATGATTAAAGGGTAAGTACACCAGGAGGACATAACTATGATAAATATTTACGCACCTAACAACAGGGCTCCAAAATACATAAAACAAACTCTAACAGCTCTGAAGAGAGACATAGACAGCTCCACAATAGTAGTAGGAGACTTCAACACGCCACTTTCAGTGAAGGACAGAACATCCAGAAGGAAGCTCAACAAAGACACAGAAGAGCTAAATGCTACAATCAACCAACTTGATCTCATACACATATACCAAACTCTGCATCCAACAGCAGCCAAGTATACTTTCTTTTCCAAAGCACATGGAACATTCTCCAGAATAGACCACATATCAGGCCATAAAGCAAGCCTTAACAAAATCCAAAAAATCAAAATACTACAAAGCATCTTTTCTGAACATAAAGCCATAAAAGTGGAAATCAACAACACAAAAAGCAAGCGAAAAAAAATCAAACACATGGAAACTGAACAACACCTTGCTCAAAAACTACTGGGTTATAGAAGAAATTAAGGATGGAAAAGAAATTCATAGAATCAAATGAGAATGAAAACACATCCTAGCAGAACCTTTGGGACACAGCAAAAGCAGTGCTCAGAGGTCAGTTTATAGCAATAAATGCACACATCCAAAAACAAGAAAGGCTCATAATCAAAGCACTAACCCTACAACTGGAACAAGTAGAAAGAGAGCAGCAAAAGAAGCCTACTGGTGCCAGAAGGAAGGAAATAATAAGAATTAGAGCAGAATTAAATGAAATAGAGAACAGAAAAACAATTGAAAGAGTTAACAAGTCCAAAAGCTGGTTCTTTGAAAAGAACAACAAACTTGATAAACCATTGGCCAAACTGACAAAATAAAAACTGGAGAGGAAGCAGATAACCCATATAAGAACTGAGAAGGGTGATATCACAATAGACCCAACTGAAATTAAAAGAATCATAACAGAATACTATGAAAAATTGTACTCTGACAAATTTGAAAACCTAGAGGAAATGGACAAATTTCTAGAAACTCACTACCTACCAAAATAAACACAAACAGAGGTAGAACAACTACATAAACCCATAACAAAAGAAGAGATTTAAAAGGTTATTAAAAAACTGCCAACAAAAAAAGCCCTGGCCTGGATGGCTTCACTGGAGAATTCTACCAAACTTTCAGAGAAGAGATAACACCACTTCTCCTAAAGGTATTTCAGAGCATAGAAATGGATGGAATACTCCCAAACTCATTCTGTGAAGCCAGCATAACCCTGTACCAAAATCAGGTAAAGACACCACAAAAATAGAAAATTACAGACCGATATCCCTCATGAACACTGACGCAAAAATCCTCAACAAAATTTTAGCCAATAGAATTCAGCAACATATCAAAAAAATAATTCACCATGACCAAGTGGGATTTATACCAGGCATGCAGAGATGGTTCAACATTAGAAAAACAATCAATGTAATCCATCACAGAAATGAAACAAAAGACAAGAACCACATGATCTTATCAGTCAATGCAGAAAAGACATTCGACAAAGTCCAACACCCATTCATGATAAAAACTCTCAAAAAAATAGAAATAGAAGGGAAATTCCTCAGTATAATTAAGGGCATTTATACAAAACCAATAGCCAACATCATCCTGAATGGAGAGACTTTGAAAGAATTCCCCTTGAGAACAGGAACCAGACAAGGATGCCCTTTATCACCATTATTATTCAACATTGTGCTCGAAGTCCTAGCCAGAGCAGTTAGGCTAGAAAAAGAAATAAAGGGCATCCAAATAGGTAGGTAAGAAGTGAAAGTATCTCTATTCGCAGATGATATGATCTTATACACGGAAAACCCCAAGGAATCCACAAGAAAGCTACTGGAACTAATAGAAGATTTCAGCAAAGTTTCAGGATACAAGATAAACATACAAAAATCAACTGGATTCCTTAACACCAACAAAGAGAACCTTGAAGAGGAAATCACCAAATCAATACCATTTACAACAGCCCCCAAAAGGATAAAATACTTAGGAATAAATCTAACCAGAGAAGTAAAAGATCTTTACAGAGAAAACTACAAAACACTACTGCAAGAAACTAAAAGAGACCTGCATAAGTGGAAAAATATAGCTTGCTCATGGATAGGTAGACTCAACATAGTGAAAATGTCAATTCTACCCAAAGCAATCTACAGATACAATGCAATCCTGATCCAAATTCCAGCAACGTTTTTTAATGAGATGGAGAAACAAAGCACCAACTTCATATGGAAAGGGAAGAGGCCCTGGATAAATAAAGCACTACTCAAGAAGAAGAACAAAGTGGGAGGCCTTACACTACCTGATTTTAGGACCTATTACACTGCCACGGTAGTCAAGACAGCCTGGTACTGGTACAATAACAGATACATAGACCAAGGGAACAGAGTTGAGAATCCAGATATAAGCTCATCCACCTATGAGCAGCTAATATTTGACAAAGGCCCAAAGTCCATTAATTGGGGAAAAGACAGTCTCTTTAACAAATGGTGCTGGCGTAATTGGATATCTATATGCAAAAAACTGAAACAAGACCCACATCTCACACCATGTACAAAAACCAACTCAAAATGGATCAAAGACTTAAATATGAAATCGAAAATGATAAAGATCATGGAAGAAAAAATAACAACGCTACAGCCCTAATACATGGCATAAACACAATACAAGCCATAAGTAACAATGCACAAGCACCAGAAGAGAGACTAGATAAATGGGAGCTCCTAAAAATCAAACACTTATGCTCATCCAAAGACTTCACCAAAAGAGTGAAAAGACAACCTACAGACTGGGAAAGAATTTTTGGCTACGACAAATCCGATCAGCATCTAATCTCTAAAATCTACAAGATACTCCAAAACCTCAACAGCAAGAAGACAAATAACCCAATTAAAAAATGGACAAAGGATATGAACAGGCACTTCACCAAAGAAGATATTCGGCAGCTAACAGACACATGAAGAGATGCTCTCGATCATTAGCCATCAGAGAAACGCAGATCAAAACTACAATGAGATGTCATCTCACCCCAACAAGGCTAGCATTAATCCATAAAACACAAAATAACAAATGCTGGAGAGGTTGTGGAGAGACTGGAACACTTATACACGGTTGGTGGGAATGTAAAATGGCACAACCACTTTGGAAATCAATTTGGCATTTCCTTAAAAAGCTAGAAATAAAAGTACCATAGGATCCAGCAATCCTACTCCTTGGATTATACCCTAGAGAAACAAGAGCCGTCACATGAATAGATATATGCACACCCATGTTCACCGCAGCACTGTTCACAATAGCCATAAGATGGAAGGAATCTAAGTGCCCATAGATGGATGAATGGATAAACAAACTATGGTATATCCATGCAATGGAATATCACGCAATGATAAAGAACAACGATGAAGCTGTGAAACATCATATAACTTGGTGGAAGCTAGAACTTACTATGCTGAGTGAATTTAGTCAGGTACAGAAGGACAAATACCATGTAAGACCACTATTATACGAACTCAAGAAAAGGTTTAAACACAGAAGAAAACTTTCTTTGATGGTTACGGGGGCCAGAGGGAGGGTGAGGGTTATTCACTGACTGGATAGTAGATAAGAATGATCTTAGGTGAAGAGAAGGACAGCACACACTACAGGGGAAGCCAGCACAACTGGACTAAACCAAAGCGAAGAAGCTTCCTCAATACAATCAAATACTTTGAGAGACAGAGTAGCAGGGATGCGGGGTCTAGGGACCATGCTTTCAGGGGACAACTATGTCAACTGGCATAACAAACCTTATTATGAAAATGTTCTGCATCCTACTTTGGTGAGTGGCATCTGGGGTCTTAAAAACTTGCAAGCAGCCATCTAAGATGCATCAATTGGTCCCAACCACTTGGAGTAAAGGAGAACGAAGAACACCAAAAACACAAGGAAAGTATTGGCCCAAGAGACAGAATGGGCCACATAAACCAGAGACTTCATCAGCCTGAGACCAGAAGAACTAGATGGTGCCTGGCTACCACCAATGAACGTCCTGACAGGGAACACAACACAGGGTCCCTGATGGAGCAGTAGAACGATGGGATGCAGAACTCCAATTCTAGTAAGAAGACCAGACTTAACGGTCTGACTTAGACTGGAGGCGCCCCGGAAAGCATGGCCCCTGGTCTCTCCATCACCCCAGAACTAAAACAATTTCCGATGCCAACTCTTCAGACAGGGATTGGACTGGACTGTGGGACATAAAGTGATACTTGTGAAGAATGTGCCTCTTAGACAAGTAGATTTAAGAGACCAAAGGGGCGGCTTCTGTCCAGAGGTGAGAGGGGAAGGCAGAGAGTTAGGAACTGGTTGAATGTTCACGGGGAATCAGGGGCGGAGGGGAGGAGTGAGCTGTCACAGAATGGGGTGAGCGGTTGCGGTCTCATAACAATGTATGTTAAAAAAAAAATTTCTGTATGGGAGACTAACTTGAAATGTAAACCTCATTTAATTACAACAATAAAAAAAAATGATAACAAAGTAACTCAGTTGTTGCCAGGGGCCAGGGGTAGGGAAGGGGATTTTAGATCTTGATTATGGTGGCATTTATACAATTATATACAATTACTGGAGCCCTGGTGGTGAAGTGGTTAAGAGTTTGGCTGCTAACCAAAAGGTTGGCAGTTCAAATCCACCAGGTGTACTTTGGAAATCCCATGGGGCAGTTCTACTCTGTCCTACAGGGTAGCTGTGAGCTGGAATCTACTCTAGGGCAAGGGTTGTTTTTTTTTAATACGCTTACCAAAACTTGTCAAACCATATACTTCTAACTCACAAAGTTTATTGTAATAAATAAAATCTTAGTAATCCAAGAAGAGGAAAAGGTAAAGTAAAACCCCTCTCTCCACAAAAACAAACTGATGTAACATAAGCTATCAAACATGAAGGGGAATCTAAGGCAGTAAGAGACTTAATCATAAAAATGTTTACTATTTCCTTAATAAGATGTCCAAAGGTAGGCAATTTCAGAATTGCCTCAGCAGTTCCATCATGGCAGGTCCATATCTTTCAACCTCAGAACAGCTGTGAACCTCAGGTACCACATTTTCATACAGTTCTATAAAAAGTAGGAAGCTGAGGGAGGAGATTGTATTTGTTCCTTATCACGACATAACAAATGACCACAATTTTAGTAGCTTAAACAACATAAACTTATTATTTTACACTTCCGTAGGTCAGAAATCTGCCACAGGTCTCACTGGGATAAAATCAAGGTTTCAGCAGGGCTATATTCCTTCTGGAACATCTGGGACGAATCCTACTTCCTTGCCTTTTCCGGCTGTTAGAGGCCACCGGCATTCCTTAGCTTATGGCCCCTTCCTCCATATTCAAAACCAGCAACAGCATATTGAGTCCATCTCATTTACATCTCTAAGACCATTCTTCCATCAACAAGTCTCTCTCTGACCACAGGTGAGAAAAGTTCTTCAAATTTAAGGACTTTCGTGAACAGATTGTGTTCACTTGCACAACCCAGAATAATCTCCCCATCTTAAGGTCAGTACCCTTAATCACATTTGCATAGGCCATTTTGCTATGTAAAGTAACATACTGGAAGGTTGTGGGGATAATGGCTTGGACATCTTTGAAGGACCATTGTTCTGCCTACCACAAGGAGATTGCAAGTTGATGAGAAAGTTCTCTTCAGCTGCCTCTGTCCTTTTATCAGACAGGAGATATATCTCCTAAAATCCTTAGGCACACTTTCATTGATAGCTCATTAACCAGAACTGAGTCACCTAGTACTCAAAATGCACGTGAGATGGAGAAAGTGTTATCTAGCTTTTCCATCATCTATAGCAGGAGGCAGGCAAGATGCCTGTTAGGTAGCCCACCAACATATCTGTCACATACTGCTTCTTCACATTTTTTTCCCAGAAGAAAGTCACAGAAAAATGTGTTGGACAATATTTAAGTAGCCAAACTCTACTTCATACCTGTACCATTGGAAAGATACGGTCAAATATACAATGTTTCAGGAAATAAAACATCTGTAAATTTCCCTTGAAGCAAATACCTTGAAGATGCACTCCTGCCATCCAAAGAATAGGTGGTGATGGCTAAGAGCGAATGAGACTGAGACCTTTCTATGAGTGAACACTTTTGTAAGTACTTAAATTATTTAATCCTCACCATAATTCTATATGGTAGATACTAGAATGATCCTCCTTTACAGGTAAGAAAACAAAATCACAGAAATACTAAATAATTTCTTCAAGGCCACATAGCTATTGTGTGTTAATTCAAACCCAGCAATTCTAGCTCCAGAACTCATACTCTTCAATATAAAATTATAATATTTTTGTAAAGCTTTGTGATATCTATGAGGTTACCAAATGAAAACTTCTGGCCCTCAGAAGTGAGTTCCAAGCTGGAGATATAGATTTTAAAATACAGAACACTGTATGGATGTGTGTGTGTCACAGAGGTCAGTGGCAAGATTTTGGGAGGAACATAACAGGCCAGGAGCGGGGAAACAGAAGTAAGATATTGGAGCTCACCCAAAACCAAGAAAGGGCCAGGGCAAATGGCAGGTCATAAATAAGGTCGGCCCAGAAGTAACAAGAGTACAAAAAATTGTATCAGATGGCACAGCAAGGCCAGAGGCCAACAAAAAAACCTGTGGTCATCTAAGAAACAATGCTGAGAAATGAGAAAAGGAAGATGCAAGAGCAAGGCTTGATGCCAGTAATTGCACCACCTTACATTTATGTAGTGCTTTGAGTGTTTACAGTTCCTGATTCTCTTCCATTTTGTTCTCATCTAAATGAATATGCAATGTGAAATGTATCTCCTTGTTGTTTATTCTAGGAGCTTGTATCTGCTTCTCACAGCAGGAGCTTGATGTTCACAGGGAGAGATGATTGAAAATGCTTATCTCTACTGCCTGGGTGGCACAAATAATTAACAATCTTGGTTGCTAACAGAAAGGTTGGAGGTTCAAGTCCACCCAGAGGCAACTTGGTTGCAAGTCCTGGAGATCTACTTCTGAAACATTAGCCAGTGAAAACACAGTTCTGCTCTGACCCACGTGGGGTCACCAGGGCTTAGAATTGACTTAGTGGCAACTGAAACTGGTATTGCCAAATAGTGGCTAAACACGAGCACTTTGTGACATCTATCTTTCACCATAATAGAGAATCGGCTAGATTCAAAAACATACCAATCTACGTAATTTTCTTTTAAAGAAAACCCTGGGGCTTCTTCAAGTTGTTATTGCTATTGCTGTTTTAAGTGAATCTTACTTCATGTGATGGTCAGAAACGTCTTTTTTGTTCACGCAACAATATAATATGGTCCTCTTTCCATATAACTCTGCTTCTTCTTAATGGAATCAGTTTTATAATTTTTTCTAAAAATCCTGCAATAAAGTCCCTTTCATATTCAAACTCAGGCATTAAGAACAGTGAGAACCATTCAGTTCTCAGTGGGCTTGCAATTGGAATATTTCAGAAGCTCTCTTGGACTTCTCTGCCATGTTTTATTAACATTGACTCCCAGCATTATATTAGAATAGATTTTATTTTCTCTTTATGTCAATTACATTGATTGACAGTCTGCAATGAATTTCCCAGTAATACCTAGGGGATGCTTAGGTTTCCTACTTCACTATTCTTTAAAATATTGAGCAACTGTCACTAAAAAGTCACTTTTCTTTCTTTTCTGCTGATGTAGACAATCTTACTCTTAACCTCACATATAATTTGCCAAATACAATAAGGCTTTAGATTATGCCAAGAGCCTGACATCATGGATTTTTAAAGAGGTTTTTTTTCCTTGTTAATAATCTTGTGGGAGGTAGTTAAGATTTATTCATTAGGTCAATCATGGTTGTTCTCTTTGTCTTTATGAACAAAAATGACCTTCCCCCCCTCCAAAGGTATAAATATTAAATGATTAATCGTGGCATTGCACTAAAAATAAAGGCTTTGGGTTCAGACTTGGGTTCCCTGGACTTAGAATGAAGCATAGATAATTGATCTGTACCAATCTATAGAGAGTTACCATGGGGGTGAATGGCGTGGAGTAGTACACCAAGTATTTACTTTGAAAATTATATGAGATGTTACACTACAAAAATCTTCCCTTGTGGACTGAATGTTCCCAGGAGATATTAGATAGACAGCTGCTGTCTAGTTGACTCTGACTCATGGCAACCTTATGTGCAACAGAACTGCATCATCCTCTCGACTGCTGATGTGTTTGAGGCCATTGTTGTGGCTATTATGCCAATGCAACTCAGCAAGGGTCTTCCTTGCTCTCATTGGCCCTCTATTTCACCAACTATGATGTCCTCCTCTAGGGATTGACCCAAAGCAAGCAAGCAAGTTGGACAATATTCTGTTGTCACCATAGGGTTTTCACTGACTGATTTTCAGAAGCAGATCGCCAGGCCTTCTTCTTAGTCTGTCTTAGTTTGGAAGCTCCACTGAAACCAGTCACCGTGGGAGACCCTGCTGGTATTTGAAATACTGGTGGCATTTTATATAACTTTCAATCATAGTTGTTCTCTTTGTCTTTATGGAAACAAATAACTATTTGTTTTTAAAAAGGAATAAATATTAAATGATTAACCATGGCATTGCACCAGAAATAAAGGCTTTGGGTTTAGACTTGGGTTCCCTCAACACAGATGCTTCCAGTATCATACCAACACGCCAGTCATCTGAGTACAACAAATTCACAGAATGGTGGTGGAATTAGTTATTTACTCTTGTTCTCTCAGAATCTACTCCTGTACAACCATCCCAACATCCTCTTGCAGAGCTTTTATTTCCCTTTTCTGTTCCATGGAGACATCTCTAATATTTTATTTTTCTGTCCTATATGATGGACATTTTTGTTTAGCTAATATACCCATTGTCATCGATTGAATTGTATCACCCCCCAAAATATCTGTCAACTTGGCTGGGTCATGATTCCCAGGATTGTATGACTGTGTACCATTTTGTAATCTGATGTGACTTCCTTACGTGTTGTAAACTCTATCACTATGATGTAATAAAATGGATTAGCAGCAGTTATATTGATGAGATCTATAAGATTAGATAGTGTCTTAAGCCAATCTCTTTTGAGATATAAAAGAGAGAAACAAGAAGAGAGACATGGAGACCTCATACCACCAAGAAAGCAGTGCCAGGAGCAGAGTGTGTCCTTTGGACCTGAGGTTCGTGCACAGAGATGCTTCCAGATCAACGGAAGATTGATGCATCACAAGGACCTTCCTCCAAAGCCTACAGAGAGAGAAAGCCTTCCCCTGGAGCTGATGCCTTGAATTTGGACTTGTAGCCTATCAGACTGTGAGACAATATATTTCTCTTTGTTGAAGCCATCCACTTGTGGTGTTTCTGGTATAGCTGCACCAGATGACTAAGACACCCATTTTAGTGAATGAGAAAACTTATGGCCTAGCCTCAAAGAATGAAGGGACTTTCAGGAATAGAAAGAAAAAGTTACACATAAGGAAGATGCACCAGGAGTTATATTCTTAAATATTATATCTATTAAAAATACCCTGTGATTTGCATAGTGCTAGGTCAAGATGCCACTACTAATCTGTCAGTTTGTCACATTGTGATGGCATGTGTGTTGCTGTGATCCTGGATCTTATGCCATCAGTATTTCAAACACCAGCAGGGTTACCATGGTGGACAAGTTTCAGTGGAGCTTCCAGACTAAGACAAACTAGGAAGAAAGACCTGGCTATTTCCTTTAAAAACAAAAACTGGCCAGTGAAAGAAAACCTTATGAATAGCAGCAGAACATTGTCTGATATAGTGCCAGAAGAGGAGCACCGCAGGTTGGAAGGCACTCAAAATACCACTGGGGAGTAGCTGCTTCCTCAAAGTAGAGTCGACCTTAACAATGTGGATGGAGTAAAGCTTTTGGGACCTTCATTTGCTTGTGTGGCAAGACTCAAAACAAGAAGAAACAGCTACAAGTATCCATTAATAACCAGAATGTGGAATGTACAATGTATGAATCTAGGAAAATTGAGAGTCATAAAAAATGAAATGGAATGCATAAAGATTGGTATCCTAGGCATTAGTGAGCTGAAACAGACTGGTATTGGCCATTCTGAATCAGACAATCATATGGTCTACTACCCCGGAAATGAGTCCCTGATTCCCAGGTCAGAGGCTGAGCTGCCCCCACTCTTCCTCCTCCCTTGCCCTACCTCCAGGCAGGTAGCTGTCCTACACCTGCCCCCAGTATATGACCACAAGCTGTAGGGGGCCTTCGCCCAGAAATTCCCTAACCTGGAGAAGGTGGTCAAGGGTCACCACATTCACCAAGGACCCTGGAACAGCAGTGTAACACTCACAGCATAGGCAGGGGCCACCTTCCAGAGCTTTGCCAAGTTCGGAAACTTTGGAGATGGTGAACCCTGAGGTTGGGGGTCGGGGAACTCTTTCTCTGCAAAGGGTGTGTCTGGTGTGTGTGTGGCTGAGGACAGACCAAGAATAGACAGAGTGGCTGTCTTTGGGAGCCATAATCACATGAGAGATAAAGAACTGACAGACCTGAATTCAAATCTTGGTTTCTGATCGTGTGATGTGTGATTTAACCTGAGTCTCAGTTTACGTGAAGAGGGACGGCATCACATTCACTGTCAAAAAGAACATTTCAAGATCTATCCTGAAGTACAAATCTGTCAGTGATAGGATAATATCCATACACCTTCAAGGAAGACCAGTTAATACAACTATTATTCACATTTATGTACCAATCACTAATGCCAAAGATGAAGAAACTGAATATTTTTACCAACTTCTGCAGTCTGAGATTGATCAAACATGCAATCAAGATGTATTGATAATTACTGGTGATTGGAATGCAAAAGTTGGAAACAGGGAAGAAAGAACAGTAGTTGGGAAATACGGCCTTGGCGATAGAAACGACGCTGGAGATCACATGATAGAATTCTGCAAGACCAATGATTTATTTATTGTGAGTACCTTTTTTCAACATCATAAATGGTGACTATACACGTGGACCTCACCAGATGGAATACACAGGAATCAAATCAACAACATCTGTGGAAAGAGAAAATAGAAATGCTCAATAGCATCAGTCAGAACAAGGCCAGGGGCCAAATGCGGAACAGACCATCAATTGCTGTTATGCAAGTTTAAGTTGAAGCTGAAAAAAATTAAAGCAAGTCCACAAGAGCCACAGTAAAATCTCAAGTATATTCCACCTGAATTTGGACACCATCTCAAGAATAGATCTGATGCATTGAACACTCATGACGGAAAACCAGACAAGTTGTGGGATGACACCAAAGACATCACACATGAAAAAAACAAGGGGTCATTAAAAAGATAGGAAAGATGAAAAGAGATGTCAGAAGAGCCTCTGAAATTTTCTTTTAAATGTAGAGTAGCTAAAGTGAATGGAAGAAATGATGACATAAAAGAGCTCAACAGAAGATTTCAAAGGGTGACTCAAGATAACAAAGCGAAGTCTTATAATGAAATGTGCAAAAACCTGGAATTAGAAAACCAAAATAGAAGAACACACTTGGCATTTCTCAAACAGAAAGAACTGAAGAAAAAATTCAAACCTCAAGTTGCAATATTAAAGAATTCTACGGCAAGATATTGAACGACACAGGAAGCATCAAAAGAAGATGGAAGGAATACACAGAGTCATTGTACCAAACAGAATTTGTTGATGCTCATATATTTTAAGAGGTAGCATATGATCAAAAACCGATAGTACTGAAGGAACAAGTCCAAACTTCACTGAAAGCATTAACAAAAAAGAGGGCCCCAGGAATTGACAGAATACCAATTTAGATGTTTCAACAAATGGATGCAATGCTGGAAGCACTCACTGGTCTATTCCAAGAAGTTTGGAAGACCGCTACCTGGCCAACCAACTGGAAGAAAGCCATATTTGTACCCATCCCAAAGAAAGGTGATCCATCAGAATGTGGAAATTATCGAACAATATCATTAATACCACATACAAGTAAAATTTTGCTGAAGATCATACAAAAACGGTTGCAGCAGTACCATGACAGGGAACTGCCAGAAATTCAAGCCATATTCAGAAGAGGACATGGAACAAGGGATATCATTGCTGATATCAAATGGATCTTGGCTGAAAGCAGAAAATACCAGAAAGAAGTTTACCTGTGTTTTATTGACTCTGCAAAGGCTTTCGACTGTGTGGATCATAACAAATTACGGATAACAGTGCAAAGAATGGGAATTCCAGAACACTTAATTGTGCTCATGAGGAACCTGTATATTTACCAAGAGGCAGTTGTTCCCACAGAACAAGGGGATACTGTCAAGTTTAAAATCAGGAAATGTGTGTGAGGGTTGTATCTTTTCAGCATACTTATTCAATCTGTAGGCTGAGCAAATAATCCAAGAACCTGGACTATATGAAGAAGAATGTGGCATCGGGATTGGAGGAAGATTAATTAACAACATGTGCTATGCAAATGACACAGCGTTGCTTGCTAAAAGTGAAGAGGATATGAAGCACTTACTGATAGAGATCAATAACTACAGCCTTCAGTATGGATTGCACCTCAACACCTCAATATAAAGAAAACAAAAATCCTGACAACTGGACCAAAAAGCAACATCATAATAAACGGAGTAAACATTGAAGGTGTCATGGATCCACAATCAATGCTCATGGGAGGAGCAAGTCAAAAAATCAAATAATGTATTGCACTGGGCAAATCTGCTGCAAAAGACCTCTTTAAAATGTTCAAAAGCAAAGATGTCACTCTAAGGACAAAGGTGCGCCTGACCCAAGCCATGGTATTTTCAATCACCTCACATGCATGCGAAAGCTGGACAATGAATAAGGAAAACTCAATAAGAATTGACAAATTTGAATTATGGAATATACCATGGACTGCCAGAAGAACAAATATACCTGTCTTAGAAGAAGTGCAGCCAGAAAGGTCCTTAGAAGGGAGGATGGCGAGACTTTGTTTTAAGTACTTTGGACATGTTATCTGGAGGGACCAGTCCCTGGAGAACGACATCATGCTTGGTAAAGTAGAGGGTCAGTGAAAAAGAGGAAGACCCTCAACAAGATGGATTAACACAGTGACTGCAATAATGGGCTTAAACATAGCAATGAGTGTGAAGATGGTGCAGGACTGGGCAGTGTTTCGTTCTGTTGTTTATGGGGTCGCTATGAGTGGGAAGCAACTTGAGAACACCTAACACAACAATAACAAGGATGAGCTGCTGCTCAGCCAATACTGTTTACCTTCCCATATTAGTTTACTTAATGGTACAGAGCATAACTCTTAAGCCAGACTGCCAAGTTTAAATCTTTAGATTTAATCTTCAGGCTTATAGTAAGGATTAAATGAGACAGTTATAGAATAAATCAGGTTCAATACTTGGCAGGAAGTATTATTCAACAAATATCTTTCTTTCCTTTCCTCTTCTTCCAAAATTATCTTTCTTTGAACAAACAAACAAAAAGTGCTTAAGTTCGAAGGATGAAATTGTATACTTTCTCTCCAAATTTCCTAAAAATTTGGAAAGATAATTTTTATTTCCTTTCTGACAACTTTGCTGGACACAAAGTGTGATGATATTTCTACAGCTTATGAAATCTTCAAGAATGTTTCTGTACCGTCAGTTTTGTCTTTTCTTGTATTAACTCTTTCCAATAAATATGTTCTACTGCCAGCGACCTTCCCCTCCCCCTCTTTATGCTCTGAGCTTCTGAAGAACAAGAGCCCTGCATTATATTTCTTGCATATTGACCTTAATGCCTTGCATATTGTATGTTTCCCATACATATGTTGATTTGTTGACTCATCTGTGGGAAAGACCTCAAACATTCAGAAATTGGTGATCAAAGGGAAGTGAATATTAAAATATATATGTATCCCACTATTTTAAAGATCTTTTCAAAATTTAGCTAGACTAATTCATATTTAAGATCATTTAGTAAGCATACCCAGGAAGTTTTCCCTGCAGTCAATATAATGTATAAGTCCACTTGACACTATGAACAACTAGTCATGCAGAGTGAAGACAAGTCGACCTGTTGGAAAGGGCAACTAGCTCATTTTTCTTTCTTGCCTAGTCTAATTCTGCTTTGGGCTCAGAAAATGAGGAATGTTCTTTTACAAAGAACAGAGCACTCTAATTCCCTTGAGTTCTACTATTAAAAATTCCAAAAATGAAAAAAAAAAAAAAAAAAAAGGAGAAAAATAAATTGAAAGAAAAAATGTTTATCTCTTTTCACACTCATCCAACCTGATTTATAAATGTTACCCTGGTCCTGAGCACAAAGTACTAAGTTTCCATAAGGCAATAGCTGAAGATTATACTTTAACTTTATTTTCAAACTAATATTTAAAAATTTGGAATCTACATTTTCTGATCAGAATTTAATTATCTTTGCATCACTTCCAAGAGTTCCTTTATCCTGCGAATAGCTGATTTTGGCCATCTATACCTGCCTTCAGACTTGAGGTAAGGGTAAAATGAGATGGGCATACAATGTATCTGGGCCAACTACCTGGCAAGTAGCATTATTCAAAAAAATCTGTGTCCTTATTCCTCAAAACTGTTCCCCTGCTCTGTTCTCCTGAATGTCCTTCCTCAACCTCATATACAATCAGTGCTCAAGTCCTGTCATGTTATAATCTACTTTTATTTATCTATCCACTTGAGAAACTGAATGTACAAAAGGGCAATGGCCAGACTAGCAGCAACCAGCCCAGGAAACCAAACCACAACCTCTGCTACCATTGACCCAGAAGAGTCAGGACTTGGTTAATAACTACCAGCTTCCCGAATGTTTGCCCCCACTTCCAACTTATGACCAACCAGAGAAAGCCAAACATCTTCCCAGACCAATCACATATGATGCCCTGCCTCAAGTTAGCCTGCTTCCAGCTTCCCCATGCCACCAACTCCAATCAGAAAAAAAGCAAAACTTTCCCTTTTTTCCACGATAAAGGTATCCCAATTCCCTTTCTGTCTTTCAGTCATTGCTAACAAAATGATTGTGTCTAACTCCTTTCCCATAGCATACTCTCAATAAATAGCCTCTATTTGTTCTCATTGAGGTGGTCTTCCGTTTATTTCCTCACACTTTTCTCTTACTGTGGTAAATAGATAGGTAACAAAGTATTTGACATCTTAACAATCTTCACATAAACATAATTAATGTCACTAAAGTATATATCATGCTGTTCAACTAACACATTTTTAAGTTTAACTTTGTCATACTTTAACTTTGAAATGTGCAGTAACCTCCTTAAGATTCTCATGCACCCCACTGTTTTTAACTCTCATAACATCCTACCCTCAAAACAACCTTCTATATTGTTAACAGCTTGATAATTCTATCATTTAATCTGATTATGCCAGTCCCAGGAGCCCTGGTGGGGAAGTGCTTAAGAGCTATGGTTGCTAACCAAAAGGCTGGCAGTTCAAATCTACCACATGCTCCTTGGAAACCCTATGGGGCAGTTCTGCTCTGTCCTATAGGGTCACTATGAGTCGGAATTGACTCGACACCAGCAGGTTTGGTTTTTTGGTTTATGCCAGTCCCTACTTGAAAGTGTTCCAATATTTCTCATTTCTTGAAAGGCAAATCTAAAAGGTTTCATATGACCACAGGACTCTCTCCATGATTTAGTGTCATCTATCTAGTCTCCTTTTTCACCATTGCCTCTTATGCGTTGAAATTCAACAACACTGAACTACTCAAAATTTCATGTTTATGCCAAGACAAGCCAGCACCTTGATTCCCTTACTTGTTGAACATTTTGCTTCAAATGACTTCTCTTGATTTCCCACCAGACACTAACTCATTCTTTCACCCTCAGGTTAAATGTTGTCACCTTTGATAAGCTTTCTGATTTCCCCAAAGATAATTTAGACCCCCTCTACAGTGTATTAGTTTCCTATGGCTTCTGTGACGAAGCTAACAAGGTGCCACAACTGGATGTGGCTTTAAAGGACAAAAATTTATTGTCTCACAGTTCTGGTAGCTGGGAGTCTGAGATCAGGTTGTCAGTCACAGTCATTCATTTTGAGGCTTTGAAGGAGAATCTGTTCCATGTCTCCTCGTTTCTTGTAGTCCTGGGTATTCCTTGGCTTGCAGCTGCTGTGTTACATGTAGTTTTCATATGTGTCTCTCTCTGTTTCTCCTCCTTTATAGGACACCTCTCAGATTGAATTAGGACCAACCCTACTCCAGCATGACCTTATGTTAACTGATAACATCTTCAATGAGCCTATTTCCAAACAGGGTCACCTTCAGAGATACCAGGGGTTAAGACTTCAACATCTTTTTGGGGAACACAGCTCAATCCATAACTCTGGATAATGTTCGAGTGGCTATTTGGACACTTGCTTATTTCCTGGATTTTAAGATGATCAGAGGAGAACTACTTTTTCTTTTTATATTTGTATTCCCAGAATGTGGTACTTGATACCTGTACCAGTTGCCATCGAGCCGATTCTGACTCATGGCAACCCCATGTGTGTTAGAGCTGAACTGAACTCCATAGGGTTTTCAATGGCTGTGACCCTTCAGAAGTAGATCACCAGCCCTTTCTTCCAAGGATTTGAACCACCAACCTTTCAGTTAGTAGCTGAACAATTAACTTTTTGTCCCACGCAGAGACTCCTGGGGCACTTGATAGGTGCTCTGAAAATATTACTTAATGCAGGTACGAATAGATGCTCAGGCAGTTGTCCAATAGAGTTAACTGCTCCTTTCTTTTGATTATTTCCAAAGTATCTTAGGATTCTTTTTTATATGGAGAAACCTACTATAAATTATTCCTCATTTAAGCACACAAAAATGAAAGGGTGGAAAAAAACTCACACATTATCTAAATATGCTACTCATTTAGTCACAACCAAAATTGCTAGAATCTGGATAGGCTACTTTTAAGTACCATGAAAAGCAAAGGGAAGGTGGATCATGCGTCTTTATGTTTTAGCATATAACTTCCTCGAACTCCCAGAATAACATAAGGAGACTTGTTTTTTAGAATGAACTTGGCTATCATCTTTTGGGAAGATTTTTCATCATATTGTAGATTTATTCCAAAACTATTTTCACAGGGGAATGCTGTGTACTTTATTATGCTGAGTTTAAAAGCAGTTAGCATGTTATGACAAAGTACTCCAAAACTGTTTGAGCACAAGTGTCTTAAAAATTTGCAAACTGAATGCTGAATCTTTAGAGATATGGATGAACCATCTCTTCAAATTTCAATAAGGCTCTGTTCCCTTAATAAAAAGGCAAAATGTGCAGATAGTAAAAAAGTTATGTGTATATGTTTGCTATTTAAAAACACATATTGGCTTTTCACTCAAATAAAATAATGTTAAAAAGAAGTTGGGCCAGATAGAAGGCTGACTTGCTGAATTGGAAATATCTATGAACTATCCATGCAGATCCACCTGGCAGGCACAGGGATATTTCAGTCTTACACTTGAAAAAGAGGTCTCAAAGGAAAACAGATATGGTTTTGTTCAGGCATGGGGAGGGTAGTTGAAACCTTAGATGTGGTCACCCAAAGGTAGTGTGCAGAGAAGAGCGATGGGCCAACTTAGGCAGCTTCAACGTTTGAGTGTGGGTAGAACCAGACAAACACATAAAGCAATAGATAGGAAATGAGGGCTCACGTTGCATCTACTAGGGGCCCTGGTACAAAGCCTGACACATAAGATACTTAATACATTTACTGTTATGGCCTTTATATATATATTAAGTATACAATTTAGTATTAACCAAAATAGTATTAGATTAACAACGAGTACATTCAACATTCATCAAACAATTAGTGTTTATTAGTCTTTTTCTCATTTTTTCTCTAAATATATTCATTTCCTAGGGCTGATGTAATAAAGTACCATTAACTGGGTAGCTTGAAACAATGGAAATTTATTCTCTCACAGTTCTGGACGCTAGAAATCCAAAATCAGGGCCCTGGTAGGGCCATGCTTTCTCTGAAGGCTCTAGGGGAGGAATCCTATATCTTCTAGCTTCTGGTAGCCCCAGGTATTCTTTGGCTTGTGGCAGCATAAATTCAGCTTCTGCCCCATCTGTATTTGGCCATCTTCCCTCTGTATATGACTGGCTCTATGTCTCTTCTCTTCTGATAAGGAAACTGATCATACTGGATTAGGGTTCACCCTACTGAAGTTTGATATCAAGTTAATCACACCTAGCAATACAGATGCTTCTAACATGTACCAGGGGTTAGGACTTAAGACCTGTGTATCTTTTTGGGCAACACATATTAATCCATAACACTCAAGAAACATTTGAGTAGTGAACAAGCCAGACAAGATCTTTGACTTATAAACTGTCATGGATTGAATTATTTCCCCCAAAAAATGTGCATATCAACTTGGCTGGGCCATGATTTCCCATATTGTCTGGTTGTTCTCCATTTTGTGATTTCAATTTTATGTTAAAGAGGATTCGAGTGGGATTGTAACACCCTTACTAAGGTCACATCCCTGATCCAACATAAAGGGAGTTTCCCTGGGGTGTGGCCTGCACCATCTTTCATCTTACACGGATAAAACGAAAGGGAAGCAAGCAGAGAGTTGGAGACCTCATACCCCCAATAAAGCAGTGCCAGGAACAGAGGGTGTCCTTTGGACCCGGGGTCCCTGCGTGGAGAAGCTCCTAGTCCAGGGGAAGATTGATGAGAAGGTCAACAGACAGAGAAAGCCTTCCCCTGGAGCTGGCATCCTGAATTTGGACTTTTAGCCTACTTTACTCTGAAGAAATAAGTTTCTTTTTGTTAAATCCATCCACTTGTGGTATTTCTGTTACAGCAGCACTAGATAACTAAGACATGAACCTTACATTAAAGAGGATTATATGGACAATACACATGGAAAGAAGGAAATGAGTAGATTTCAGATAATGATAAGTGCTATAAAGATTAAAAAAACAAACAAACAAACAAACAAAAAACATGACTCAACAGAGAAGAGAAAGCCTAGAGTGAGACGCAGTGAGAGTTTGATCAGCTGCTTTTGATAGTGTGGCTGAGAGCTGCCTCTTTGAGGAAACAACTTTAGGGGTGAGATTTGCATTACAAGGAGCATACTTTGTGCATACTGGAGGGAAGCATTCCAGGCAGAGACAACAGTTAATACAAAAGTCTACTGAAGGATGAACTTAGCAACTTCAAGGACTAGAAAACAAAAAATACCAAACCCATTGCCATGGAGTCGATTCCGACTCTAGTGATCCTATATGACAGAGTAGAACTGCCCCAGAGGGTTTCCAAGGAATGGCTGGTGGATTCAAGCTGCCCCAGAGGGTTTCCAAGGAGTGGCTGGTGGATTCAAACTGCCAACCATTGGGTTAGCAGCCTGAGCTCTTAACCACTGCACCACCAGGGCTCCAAAGAAGGCTGCTATGGCTGGCCTCTAATGAAGGCAAGAAAGCTGATGTCAGAGAGGTTAACAAGGAGTCATAGTTTACAGGGCCTCATAAACCTTGGCAAATGTTTGGATTTTGTTTTAATTTTAATGGGACACTTTGAGGGGGCTGTTAGACGAATGGAAAGATTTGATTGTTATTGATTTTATTTACTTATTTATTTATCTATTTATTTACTGTTTTATGATCAAACTGGCTGAAGCTAGGTTTAGAATGGAATGTAGGAAAGATGAGCACCTCCCAGAGACCCCTGATCCAGGAGCTGTGCTGTCCAGACTAGGAATGATACCAGTGGAAAATGTAGTAAACTGTTATATTTGCAACATACTTAGCTAAAATGTTGGGGAAACAAAAATGGAAGAAGACAGTCATATACTAGTGATTTAGAAAATAATATTGGAATCATTTATTCCCTCTCCTTGAGCATAGAGAATATGACCCAGCTGGAGCTGGGCTCACAAGGACTCACAAGGACCCTGAGGTAAAGACAATAGCTAGAATAATCTTGGAAATTATCTTTTAGGGAAGAAATACATCTTTTAGGGAACCTTTCACATACAGCCAATCAAACAGAACACAGAAGACTTTCTACTCTAATTTTTTTCTATTAGCATTTAGTGAATAGAAATTTGTTGGACCAATGAAGACCCTCCTGACTGTCATTACTGAAACCTGTACCAATGATTCTTGAGAACGACAATTCAAAATGTAGGATCACAATTTTTAGCCAATCTGTGAAAAGGTAAAGCTTTCAGTGGTTTTGCCCATTTGTAATGTTAATATATACTGATGGCTCTAGGTGCATTTTCCCATTCTTGCCTATTCTGTAATATTCTTTGGGCTTGGACAGACATGGCTGTAGCAGCATGTATGTCCATTTTCTCAATTTTGTCTGTTCTGTGAAATTCCTTGGACTCGGGCAGACATGGCTCTGGCAGCATGATGGTCCGCTTCCTACTTTTGCCTTTTTGAATATATGCCAAATAAAACTTTCTTTTTGCTTTACTAAACTTTGTGATGTTTTTCCCCTATAACACTAGAAACATTTATAGACCAGCCAAACATTTATAGACCAGAAAAATAAATAATGTGATGACTGCTGTAATTGAAGGAATGTAACAAAATATTCTAAAGAACTCATATTTGGGAGCTAGATGTTTAGCGTCCATAGCCCAGCTTGGCCAGTTATAGAAATGTGATCTCATAGTAAACAAATTTTGTTTCACTGGGACTTTCTTATGTTAAAAAAAAAAAAAGATTAAATATTTTTAAGCTGTAAATTCTTCCCAAACTGATCTATAGATTCAAAGTAACCCCAATCAAAATCACAGCAAGTATTTTGTAGATATTAACAAACTAATTCTAAAGTGTATATGGAAAGGCAAAAACTCTAAAATAAAGTTTTACCTTTCCATATACTGAAGAAGAACAAAGTTAGGGGGCTCACATTACCCAATTTCAAGGCTTATTATAAAGCTACAGTAACCAAGACAGCAAGGTATTGGTGAAAGAATAGACTCATAACTCAATGGAACTCAATGTGTCAAAGCAACAAAAGAGCCAACTGAAAGAGGTCCAATGGCCAAAGCTGGACAATGTGAGCAATAAAATAAAGTAGTATTGTATTATAACCCAAAGAATTAAATAAATATCCTAGAATCAACACTAGTATAAATCATTTAATAAAGACATAAAAGATAAAATAGGTAAATCCCCCATGCAGAAGAATTCTAAAAATTTATGTAGATGCTCTTCTGTCAAGAAAGTGGAGCATAATTCCGTATGCCTTAAGCATGGGCTGCATATGATGACTTCCTTCCAATGAGTACAGTTTGTACAGAGGGAAATGAGTAACTTTACAGTGAAGATACCTGACAAACACTACCTAAGTCAAGCGACCAAGGTCAACTTCAACAGTGACAAATCATATCGATAGTATATATCCTTTTTTCTTTTTTTAATTTTACTTCAGGTGAAGGTTTACAAAACAAATAGTTTCTCATTTAAACAGTGAGTACACATATCGTTTTATGACATTGGTTAACAACCCCATGACACGTCAACCCTCTCCCTTGTCGACCTTTTTTTTTGGTGAAAATATACATAGCCAAAGATACACCATTTCAAAAATTTCTACATGCACAGTTCAGTGACATGAATTACGTTCTTCCAGTTGTGCTGCTATTCTCACTTTAGATGAAGGTTTACAGAACAAAATAGTTTCTCATTAAACAGTTAGTACACATGTTGCCCTATGACAATGGTTAATGACCCCACTACATGTCAGTACTGTCCTTACTCAACCTTTGGTTTCCTGTCATGAGCTTTCCTGTCCCCTTCTGCTTTTTAGTTCTTGTTCCTGGACTGCTGTGCCTCATTAGTCCCATTTGGTTTTATGGGGCTATCCAATCCCTGGCTGAATGGTGAACCCCGGAAGTGACTTCGCCACTGAGCTAAAAGGGTGTCTGGGGGCCATACTTTCAGGGTTTCTCCAGACTCTTTCAGGCCAGTAAATCTGGCCTTTTTTGTGTGCGTTAGAATTTTGTTCTACATCCTTCTCCAGCTCTGTCCAGAACCCTCTGCTGTGATCCCGGTCAGAGCAGTCAGTGGTGGTAGCTGGGCACCATCTAGCTATACTGGACTCAATCTGGTGGAGGGCTTGGTAGCTGTGGTCCATTAGTCCTTTGGACTAATCTTTTCGTTGTATCCTGTTCTCTTCATTCTCCCTTGCTCCCAAAGGGGTGAAACCAGTGGAGTATCTTAGATGGCTGCTCATAGGCTTTTAAGACCCCAGACGCTACTCACCAAGGTAGAATGTAGAACATTGTCTTTATAAACTGTGTTATGCCAATTGAGCTAGATGTTCCCCGAGACCATGGTCCCGATAGTATATATCTTTGACATAATTTGATGCAATGACACTTTACCTCTGTGATCTTCCTCCTCAAAAGACATAACCCCAGTCCAATTATGAGAAAGACTTCAGACAAACCTCAACCGAAGGATATTCTGTGAAATACCTGACAAGTGCTCTACTTGTCAAGGTCTTCAAAAACAAGAAAAGTCTGAGAAACTGTCACAGCATTAAGAAGACGTGATGACTAAATGTAAATCTCCTACGTCTATCTATCCAGAGAACGTGAGTATAGCTGATTGGTAGTAAATACAAAGGAAAACAGAGTAGCTTTTAAATTGACATTAAGAGACTCAAGTTTCATGTCCATAGTCAGTATAATCCTTCCTCCCATTATCAGGCTAAATCTGCTCTTTATAGGCACGTGTACAAGCACACATATACGTACAAAGAATTTTTAATAACCTCTACAGTTCCCAGAGTAAAAGGAATATTTTCATAATAATTAGTTGGTTATATATTAACATATAATCTTTATGGCATCCCTGCAGTTATCTAAATATAGATTTCAACATCCAACAAGTAAATTTACATATATGGCTATCTCTATGGGAAAATTGGGAGAATTACTAAAGCTACTGTATGTAGTGTTACTTGGTTATTTTTTCTTAAAGACTAAGAGCAATGACTCAAATTAAATCTGTGATTAATTCTTATATTTTGGTGGCCACTTTGAACCAGGGCTTCTAACTGGTTTGTTTGAATTCGAATCCCTGCTGAAAATTTGCTTTCCTAACAAGTTCTTAGGTGATGCTAATGATGCCGGTTAGGGACAAATTCTGAGAACCACTAGTAGAGCAGTGGTTCTCAAAATTTATTATATATAAGAACCACCTGGGGATCTTGATAAAATGTAGATTCTGATTCAGTATATTTAGGGTGGAAATGCAAATTATCAGCAGGGGTTTGGAACAAGAATGAACTTGTTTGAGGCCCTGCTTGATTCAGAATTTCTTAGTCTCCCAAATCACTAGCATTTTCAATACAGATTTCTTTTCTCCAAAATATTGCATTCATCTGACATAGCTATTTTGACTCTTATTGAGGTATGAAAGAAAGCTGCAATAATATCTCCTGAAAGTATGTTGTTCTTATTGACTGCTATTATTTCCTGAGCACTAAAAAGATCACATGCAATGGCTAGCTGAAGGTCTTGAGAAACACAAGCTACAGCTTCCTCACAAGCTGCATGTCTTGTTGAAAAGACAGTGTATCCAACCAAGGAAGAGCTATTTCTTGTTTCTTGTGGCTGACTTTAAACACTACCAATTTGTTTCACCAGCAACTTTTTTCCTCTTTGAAGTTACATGTTGGAATATGAAGACCATCAGATTGACTCTTTCTGTGTGTAACATGGAACTCAGTAAAACCCATTTCAAGATTTACAAAGCATTTTGCCCTCTGATTAGATTTGCATGTATTCACTTTCTGATTATCCCAAATGTAATTAGCCTTTTCTGTTTACCAATTTTCCGGGAAGGTTTGCCAAATGCGTCTTGACAGTGTTCAGACAGGAACTTGCAGCAGTTACAAATTATCTGCAATATGTTCATTTACCCTGTCCTGTAATTCTATGCTACATAAAGAATGAACACTATTTATTCATATGATAGTAGAAACAGTCTAAGGGATTTCTGTCAAAGAGAATTGGGTTATTACTTGCTGGAATGAACAAGTCATTAGAAAGTACAATACATAAATCTCAACCAAGGAAAAATTCTTTCTAATTTCATCTTCATAACTTCCTTCAATTTAAGTTATTTTTAGAAATTTGAAGCCAAGAATGAGTTAACCTGCTTTTGAGAATCCACAGTAATGGTGAAAGATGCTACTATGATATTTCATAAAATGTGTATATTGAGCTTTAAAAGGTGATGTGAGGATACATAATATTTAAATAATTAAACCACATGGTAAACTCATGTCATCCTCTTTCACTTCCTATTGGATATTGCCAAAAACCAAAACAAAACAAACAAACAAAACCAAACTCGTTGCTGTTGAGTGGATTCCAACCTACAGCAACACTACAGAACAGAGTACAACTGCCCCATATAGTTTCCAAGCAGCAATCTGGCTGGTGGATTTGAACTGCTGACCTTTTGGTTAGCAGCTGAGCTCTTAACCACTGCGCCACCAGGGCTCCATTGGATAGTACAAGTAGTGATAAACAATCAGTTTGAAGCAGAAAAATTTCTTGTTATATTTGCTGGGTTTTTTGTTTTTTTAGTTTTGAGCGGATAAGTACTCATTTATATTTAATATAAATTTAAAAATATATTTAGATGCTGGCATAACAATAAGCAAAAATCCCTTTGGCTGTCTGACATCTATATTAATTCTTTTTATACTTTAGGCCTCCCCCGAACAACAACAACAAAAAAGTTTCTGCTTTGTATAACACAACTTCCCCTTTTACAATTGAATATGCTCTCACACTATCCCCAAGGGGTAGGGGAAAGGGGATGAAAACAAAATTTTCCTGTTACTGCATGCAGTCCAATTTCAGAATTCTTTAAATTCTGTCTTTCTTATATTCTTCAAATCATAGAGCAATTTCATATTTGATTATAAAATTAACTATCAAAATACATATAATATTGAAGGTGAGGGAGCGAATACAAAGAGAATTCTTTAAATACATAAATATATACATGATACATTCTATCAACTTCATTATTAAAAGTGTGTTCTGATCGGGCATTCTCAGGGAAACATTCTCATAGACAAAGCATTAGTGGAGCCCAGAGCCAGGGCAGAGTCTTACTCAGGCCTTCTCTCCTTCCTGTGAAGGAATAACACTAAAATATCCAGCTGAGAGTTCTGGGCTCTAAATGGATTCCTCTTCTCCATTGTTATACAGGACTACCAGTAGAGGAGCTATAACACCACAGCAGCAAAATTCAGCTGGCGCCAGCATAACATGTGGAGTTATATAAAACAAACTAAGATTGAATTTTTATTCTTCAGCCAAATGGTCCTAAGGAAATCTGTATGGAGCCGTAATTGTGGATTGAGAGAGGGCCAGCAGTGTAGGAGAAGTTGGCACACCGGGAATGTAACTTGCTCATGAGACTTTCTTATGCATTTAAGAGATACCTGGGCTCAGTCTCATATACATTTCATTTATTTGATGAAGAAGTGCTGTTGGGCAACCTGCATCTAATGGCTGAGAGAATTGGTTTACATTCAATTCAGGTTGGGCTACTTGAAAAAATGGTCAGTTGATGCTCTATGGACACGGGTTCATTCTCCAAAATGGCCCGTAGGTAGCCAAGAGCTGTTTTTGAAAGGATAATTACATAGTTGCTTCCTAAAGAGAGCACTCCAGGGAGCTTCAGAACACTAAGGGCCTCAGTTCAGTTCTCTCAGCTTGGGTAACCATCAGTTAATATCTCAATCTGCCATACATGTTTTGATCAACACTGAATCTTTTGGATCGTAAGTGCAAAGTAGAAGAGGTACAGCTTGGACAAGCTGAAGTGCCCTCCCTGGTGAGACCTCCACAGCAAGATGGCTACTTTGGAGGTGACACAGAAAATGTGGTGAAGCAACCCTTCTCCCCAAATGTGATATATGTTCTTTCCAAAATCAGGCAGAAGGCCTCATTATTGGTGGTTGGGGGCACAAGTTTACAGCATCTTGTTTATCTCCTTAGATGGAACAGCCTCATGTATGCCCAATCCTTGGCCCAATTGCCCAAGGTGACAGGCTACTGTATTTTTGTGGGATTTATCACTCAATCGTGGAATACATTCATGTTACCAACGCATATAGGACATTTACTACTTCGTGTAATCCAGTTCCTAAAATATGATACAATGTTGTAGTAGATAATTGTATTAGACTAGTTAAATTTTCCAAATCCCTGAGACATGAATTATGTTAAAGGAATTGTCACATGTGGTTCCACAGTTTGTGTACTGCCCAAAGACACTTGGCTGAGAGAGCATCACTCTCAGTCACAATCTGCCCAGATCTAGGCCCTGGCATTGGGCCGCATCAGCCTGGAGGAAGATGCACAAAAATGAACCTTTTATTTGCTCTCTCGACTTGCAAAGGGCAGCTTTTTCTAACTGTTCTTCCCAAGGAACAGTATGTGTGTGTATGTGTGTGTGTGTCTCCACATACAGGAGGCATCTTTTTGTATAAATGAAAAAAATGTGCCTTAAAGGCTGGTGGAAGCCCAGCATAGAGGTCAGTAATCCTGAAGCAAGTGACGATGTTTTATTGCTGGGTCTGCAGGGTGAAAGTAATCTTCTTGTGCTATTTTATCTTACTGGAATGGAGAAAAATATTTGTCATGTCAATAGCTGCTTGCCAACTAAATTGATTTGTTCCTATAATAAGACCATATCTGGAAGAACAGCTGTATTGGGATGATTATATGATCAAATGTATTTCCCTGTTTTTTCCAAGACATCTATCTTCTGCATCAGTCAAGATGGAGTCTTAAATGAGAACGTGGTAAGTATCCCCATTCTTACATCTTTCAAGTTTTGATGATATCTAATATCTGTGATTCACCAAGGATGTAGTTTTATTTTTTGCTTTTAACTGTCCTTTTCACGCATAATAGTCCTGCTATATCAGTGATCTATTGTGGTCATTCTTCCAGTTCCTAAGGACACATGTTCATATTACACATTCAGTTCTACCAGTTCTATCATAAGGAAGACTAAGTGAGACCTCCCTTTGTTATCTGATCCCATGAGCTTTGAGCTTGACTGCAGGACCTGTAATGTTCTGGTTTCCCAAGAATTGGTACTATCCAAAGGGTAGTGTCCAATGATATTTCCTTCCTACAGACATAGTAACTCAACTGAGTTGCTGTAGGTCATCACTTTGGGGAAGGTTAAGAGGAAAACTCATAATGTCCAGTTGTCAAGTTATTGTAGTATCCTTCCTCAAAAGTTATTCTTTTGGATTTTTCTTCATTTAAAGGGTTCTGTGTTGGTGATCTGTTTATTTAATATCAATATTAACCCACTTAAATGTGGATTACAGAACCACAAAACTGTTTACAGTGGCAATGTATCAATGACAAAGAAATTTATTAGTTTACACTGATCATGACAATCTATTCTTCCCTTATCCAACCTCCTTTGCAGCTAGAAGTTGTTATGTCACCTTGTTCTGGCAAATTAGATATAGAAGGAAGTCTGTTTGGGGTGCTTCTGGAAATGCTTTTGCTGCCCAGATAAAAAGGCCAAAAATGACTATCCCTATGCCCCTTTCTTCCTGCCTTGAAAGCATATGTGAGGGTAAACTAGAACAGCCACCTTGTGACCATGAGGGGGAAAAAATAAAATAATCACAGAAATACTGTCTCTGGCACTTTTGAAGCAGTACCAGCAACTTCCTATCTCTAGACTTCTTTCTAAATAAACAACAAAAACTGCCCACTATTTAAGTCACTGTAGCTAGGTTGTCTGTTATAGATGAAAGGATTCCTGATATATATATCCCTTTTAAAACCCCTTGCAGCATTCTAGCCAATGGAGAACAGTGATACTAAGCACTTTCCAAAGAAGGAGGTATAGGTCACTTATGATAAATACGTGCCAATATTTCTAGTTACTGAATTTTTTATATTTTTTTCTCTTCATTTTATGAGGTAATTTCTGGTATCTTGAGTTCATGTTACCTGGGCTAAGGATAATTGCAGGTTTAGCCAAGTAACAGCACATAGAATCACTCAAGAATAGCTTCTTGAGTTAGCACATCAAGTCTAGAAGCTATGGTAAATTTACCTATTACCATATATCATCAGTTCACTCACATACTTTCCTTTTTGGCTAGCACCAACAGAATCCATAAAGACATGTATTTCTTAGGTGTTTGTCAATACGTATTAGTAAAGTGTTACTTTTAACTTACAATCAGGTCAAAACTCCTGAAAATCAATCAATCAGACAAAAAGTGATCACCTCTCTGATAAAAAGAGCCACATTTTCTTCACTGTAAAGGGAGAATTCAAGAAAGGAGTCAAAGAGAATGAGTTACATTATGTATAAACGCCTTCAAATCTTTCACTAACCTCTGAACCATGCTTGTATGGGATAAAATTCAGCACGCAAATTAAAACAAAAGGCTAAACTGAGATATAAGCTGTTACTGAAGAGATGAAGTTTATAGTTTAGGTCCAGGCAAGTTGAATTACATGCTAAAACTAAAGAAATTAACATTCTTTGTAGGAATATAACAGAATCCACAATATAATATTCACAACATCCAGGATATAATCCAAAATTTCTCAACATACAAATGATGAGGTAATTGAGGAAGTGAGGCTCTGGAGCAGTCTAAATAGGATGAGATTACCTATGCCAGTGGAGGGACTAGCCTTGTTAAGGGCATACATAGCACTGAACTTCTCTCAGGGAAGTTTGAAAAAGAATTTGAAAAAAAAAAGAGAAGAAAAGAGATGACTGTATAGCATTATTATAAATATAGAAAACACTATGGGGGAAGTTCTACTCTGTCACATGGGGTCCCTATGAGTTGAAAAAAAATTGAGTCAATGGCATCTAATAACAACATAGAATAAATTCTAGAACCTGAATTCATTATAATTTAAGACTGAAGAGGAAAAGTTAAGGGACTACACATCAAAAAGCCCTGATATGATCCATTAAGAAGTAAGAAAATCTACCAGCTGCATATAAGAGAGCAGGGCTATATTCAGAGCTTGAAGAGAATAGAAAAGCTCTGGAACAACTGGTACAATATGACACTAATCTTACAGTGTGTATTTCTAAAAATCATAACACTATTTTTATCCATTTACCTCTAAATCCTTACATAGTTTCTGGGTGTTCCATAGCTAACCATGAAGTGCCTTTTTCATTGTTGTGAAAATGTGACGGCTGACAGCGCAGCTAATCTTGCCACCATCCCACTGGCCTTCTCTTCTTCTTTTATCTGGATGCCATGTTAAGTTACTAAGACAGCTCTTTCAAAAGAAGAATAGGATACCACAAATCTGAAAGTGTCTGCTTATTTCACATTGACCTGAGTGGGAAAAATACATTTATTCAAAAGTATGCAGTTGTTATATTGGGAAAATGGACCAAGGTTGCAAAGGGAATTCTGGGTATTTTTCCAGTGTTCTCATGTCAACTTAAGTTACTGATTCACATAACATTATGATCAAATATAGTGATTGATCTTGCCAATCTCTGTAGGATAGTCTTACAACACTGAAACTGCTTTCACAGTTAAAAAAAAAACATACTTGCTAAATGTTTGGATTTAGTCTAACAGCTAGATAGTTTGGATAACTATTTGCTTTGAGCATATATTCAGTGAATGTGTTTTGAGAGCCTCTTATGTGCCAGGACTAACCTTTGTGCTTAGAATACAAGGGTGGGCTAGACATAGCTTCTGGTTCCACGAAACTTGCAGCCTGGTGAGGGAAGAAGACAAGTAGTGAAACTATTATTATCATAGGGAAAGTCAGGGTGACTTTTAACTTATTTTAACTGGAAGTTAAATCACATGAGATGAAAAGTATGAACAAAATGAAATTAAACATTGATCACTGGTAGAACTGGAAGTTATTCAGAAGAATGCTGAGAGCAGAATTTGAAGTAGGCAAGGTCAGAGATGCAGTATAAAAATTAAAATATCATGACCAAAAAGACTATAGAAAGTGACTTAATTCTACCTTATTGCTTCATGCAGATAATGCACAAGTATCTGACTTGATATTGGGAGAAAATAAACAATTCACACAAATTTTAAACAAAATATTTTAAAATTTGAACACAAAGAAATTATCAAAAACTTCCATTTGATGAAAATCAGTATGAGCATTTTTACTCACATTTGGCATCGACCGGGAAATACATAAATATAATTTGCTTCTCTTTCACAATCCCACAGTGTTAAAACAAAGACAATTACAAAATAAAACCACTTAGTTGTGTTTGTTTTTACTGTCTTTGTTCACGGAAGAACTTCCGTGCTATTTTCAAACAACACACACCACAAATCCAAAACTAATTAGGTGCAGTTCATTGCCATTTCCAAACCAATAGTAAAGCTACCGATAAAATTTAATTAGCATAAAGAATTTGTTGATTCCTACTTCTAAACCTAAGTAGTAAATCTTTCCTGTCGATACCTTTTGTATATGCTGGGAGAAGGGGTAAGTAAAATCTGATGAAACAAAAGACTTAGCAGCTGCATACTTTAAATATGCAGAGAGTGCTAACGCTTGAAGATTGAATAAACAAACAATGTATGTAAACCCTTCTAACACATTACATAATAATGATAATCTCCTCTACTACCACATTTCCCACCGTAATGCATTCACATTTAGACACTATTTAATCACATTTATCTATCTACTGTTGAACTGGGCATGACATTGTCAGTCCTGCAGTCTTATGGCTGGATTGCAGCTTGCTCATGAAATCTGTGAATTGCAAAACAGGTCGAAAGCAATCTTTTCTATGAATTAACCAGGTACTTAGATCATCTGTACTTCTCATCTCCGTCAATCAGGTACAAAAACGGCACAGGGATAATTGTTTTAAATTCTGTTGTGCATTGTGGTAAAATCATATTCTTAAAGCAACAACATGAAAGACTTAAAAAGATGTTAAAAGGTGTAATAGATAGCTGAATTAGAAACACAACCTACTAAAATTGTTTCTGCTAGATGCTCATGCAAATATTTTTATCAGAAAAAGAAACATATGTATTCAACACACGTATGTGGCTGACTAAACATTCATCGAATGACTACTATGGGAAAACACTGTGTAGGCACCGGAGATACAAAAATACACAACCTCTTGAGGAGTCTGAAATTTGGTCCATGTGGTCTGCACCTTACTTGACTTCTTCATAATATTTTACAAGTTTTTTTCATGTATTGATTTATTTACTGATTCCTATTCTCCTTGAAGGTTCTGTTTTGTTGAACAAAGTATATCTAACACCTAGTAGAAGTACGTGCCTGTCTTAGTCATCCAGTGCTGCTATAACAGAAATACCACAAGTGGATGGCTTTAACAAAGAGAAAGTTTATTTTCTCAAGGTCTAGTAGGCTAGAAGTCCAAATTCAGGGCATCAGCTCCAGGCGAAGGCTTTCTCTTTCTCTTTCTCTTCTGCTCTGGAGGAAGGTCCTTGTCATCAGTCTTCCCTTGGTCTGGGAGCATCTCAGCACAGGAACCTCAGGTCCAAAGGACGTGCTCTGTTCCTGGTGCTTCTTTCTTGGTGGTATGAGGTCCCCAATTCTCTGCTTGCTTCCCTTTCATCTCTTGTAAGATAAGAGGTGGTGCAGGCCACACCCCAGGGACATTCCCTTTACATTGGATCAGGGATGTGACCTTAGTAAGGGTGTTAAAATTCCACCCTAATCCTCTTTAACATAAAATTATAATCACAAAATGGAAGACAACCAGACAATACTTGGGAATCAAAGCCCAGCCAAGTTGATACATTTTGGGGCGGGGACATAATTTAATCCATGACAGGGCTCAAAACTATTTGTGAAGGGAGAGAGGGAGGGAGGGAGGAAGGAAGGAAGGAAAATGAAAAGGAGAAAATGTTTTCTATAATTTTTATCACTGTTTCCCTCCTTTTATTTTCTGTTTCTTTCTTTTGGCTGTACGTTCTGAGAGACTTCCTTAACTATATATAGGAATTTTATTGAGCTTGTTTGAGCTATCACATTTTTAATCTTGAGCTCTTTTTTTCTTTTCTGCATGTTTCTCTTAATAGCATCCTGTACTTGTTTTGTGAATACAATGTCTTATCTCTCTGAGGGCTTTAATGAGAGATAATTATGTTCTACGTGCACATAGTTTAAAGTAACACTAGGCTGATTAAGAAAAAGAGCTATCTCCTACACACAACTTTAGTTCTCACATTCCTAGAGTGACTACTTAAGATGCTTTTAGCTGTTTCTTTTCATACCTATGTATCTCTAAATTATATGTTTATAATAACTGCTCTTTTTTTCTATTTTAGAAGTCACCTACTGACTTTCTACATAGGATTATGATGATTTATCTTTCTTTATATTCTCTGCCTCCTCACTAGACAGACAGACAGACACAGACTCTTCCAATAACTCCCATCGCAATATACTTATGTCATAATTTTGGTTATCTCAATATTCATATATATATTGATATGACTATAAATTCTATTCACAAACAAGCCATAACATATAGTATAATTATTTTTACTTTCAAATACAAGTATTTATTAACCCTATACTTAATTGCCTTCTGAGATGTGTTTCTCTGTTTGTTGGTTAAACAATCATTTTTTATTTGTCGTTGTTGTTGTTAGGTGCCATCAAGTTGGGTCTGACTAACAGCGACCTTACGTATAACAGAATGAAACGTTGTCCAGTCCTGAGCCATCCTCACAATAGAAAGTTTACTTGAGCCCACTGCTGCAGCTACTGTGTCAATCCATCTCACTGAGGGTCCCTTTCTTTTTCACTGACCCTCCACTTTATCAGCATGATGTCCTTCTCTAGGGATTTGCCCCATCTGATAACAAGTCCAAAGTAAGCAAGGTGAAGTCTCACTGTCCTCACTTCTAAGAATCATTCTGGTTGTGCTTCCTCCAAGACAGATTTATTCATTCTTCTGGCAGTTCATGGCATACTCAGTATTCTTTGCCAGCATCGTAATTCAAATGTGTCAGTTCTTCAGTTCTCCTTTTTCATTGTTTAGCTTTCACGTGCATATGAGACAATTATAACTAATTTATCCCCAAACGTTTCCCTGATTGTATAAGTCACCTTTCCAACATATTATGTATATCATCAATTTCATCATCTTACAGACACATTTCCTAGAATGTTATAAACCATTCCACTCTGGAGATGTTATCCTCCAGACCTGCAGCAGAGCTGTTATCTCGAGGTCTGCCTTCACAACCATCCTTAGGATTTCAGTCCTCTTATGACAGTCCTAAGTCTCAGAGTATGATTTGTTTCTCCTCCATTATTTGAAAATTCAGGACAAGCCAATGAAAAGACCTGCAGATATTGCCCCCAAATGACACAGTCCAACCAGATCAATTTTAAGTGATGTCCCTTTTGTTCAAGCCCTGCCCAAGCACTCAGGGTTTACTATCAGCTTTTTAGTGGCCCACTCTTAACTACAAACAAGTAACCACATGTCCCTAGAAAACTGAGGAAAGATTTTAACATGAAAGAAAAAGACCAAAACAATCAACAAACCAAGTTTAGTAGAAACAGAGATTAAGGAGAGGTGAATATTTCAGAATAATTCCTAAAACTGAAAAATCAAGACATAGCAATTTAAACATCAGGAGTCAATTAGTTTTTGTAAGGTCTTAAGCATACAGTACTTGAGAGGCCCTAATTAAGAAAAATAATCCAAAACTATGAGTTCAAAACCAGGTACAAAAGTGAACATTTACTTGGAATAAGAAGAGGCCTAGGAAGGGTCTTATAAAAGTAATCAGACCAGAAGTTCCACTAGCTTTAGAGTAAATCAGCATCTGATGAACATGTTACCCAGAGATATGGAAATAAATACCAGTATAAACTTTTACAGTCAAAAGTGTTTACTTCTTTTAATAGAGAACAGGAATGTTTGCATTTCTTTTAAAGCATTGAATAAGTATTTACCTTTTTTAAGTGATGCGAATTTTCAGTTTTGATGTGAAAATAAAATCACCCCCTCAAGAAAATATCAGAAAGTACAGTTATGTACCCTATAATAATGACATAAGACAACTAACAAAGATAAGTCCATTGAGGGGAAGTATATGGAGACTCACTGAGTATATACTGAATAAGAAAACTAGTCAGCCTAAACATTCACATTAGAACCCTGGTGTTAGAGTCTTTTTGTTTTGGCTTAAACTTTAATTTTTATTAACTGATGATGTTTTAAAATCCTTATCTAGGATTGGTATAGCTTAAGGCAGAGTCCCACCCAAGCATCTGACAGCACATCATGTCCATATAAAAACCATTACAATGTTATTTCTCCTGCTCTTCTTGTAAAAGTAGCCAAGGGTAACTTTTCAACAAAAGGGACCAAAATGCAAACACTTAAGTTAACTTGATTGACTGTACACTATTTGTTGATAAATAAAAATATCTTTGAGTAAGTTATTCCATTAAAGGCTTGATGATTGTTTTTAACCTATAAACATAAAACTCAAAATAGTTATTTATTGCCAGACTGATTAATAGTTAATTACCTAAGTGTACCTGCACTGTTATATATATGTAATCCTGAGAGTCTCAAATTAAGAAGTTTGTAATAATTTTAAAGACATAAATACAGGTTCTACCCTTAGTAATAACTTAGTAATACTTTTGATAAGTTAGTAATAATTTTAGAGGCATAAATACATGCTCTAATCTTCAACATAAAAAGAAAATCAAGAAATTTTCAAAGTTACATATTTTTAGCTGCACTTCAAAAAGGCAGTTTCCAAAAAAAATAGAGTATGGTTTGCCAATTATTATGATACTAATATCTTACCACTTAATATGGTGTATTTTTACCCATTGTTTTCATATTAAAACTAAAAATTTGTGCTTTATTCTCTATATGCTGAGTTACACACTGTTGTTAGTGCTGAGGTTAGCCTATGTCCCCTGGGTTCTCTTCATGCCAAGGGTGAATGGTTAATGGCCATTTCTCATTTCCTGTGTCTCTGCCTTTCCCCTTGTTATAACAGACACTGTTGAACTTTTCTAAACTTGACATATGCCCTATATCTGAAAACTCACTCAAGTTCTCAATTTGATCTCACTTTAAGCATTAAATCCATGACCAACTTTATAGTTAAAGAATTTCACAACTCAGATGCCATGATCTGGTTATAACTATGGTGTTTTGTGTTGCTCTCCAAGTCCCCTTTGTTACAATTATACCTGGAAACTCACGCCTCAGGATTAATTAATTAGATGCCTAAGTTTTTCTCCAAGTTTTCCTGAACTGTTTGAATCTAAAGGACAAGGTATCAATTTCTGTCTTAGTTACCTTTTCTAGGGCACTAGGTGAGTGGGCTGATCTCCAATAAGATTCACTAAATGAGGACTCTCTGACAGTCTAGACATTTAATTATTGCTTGTTCCATACTGCCTAGCCTGTACTCTACTCTCCTGGTGTCATGGATTCAATTATGTCCCCCCAAAAATGTGTGTATCAATTTGGCTGGGCCAGGATTCCCAGTATTGCGTAGTTATCCTCCATTTTGTGATTGTAATTTTAAGTTAAAGAGGATTAGGGTGGGATTGTAACACCCTTACTAAGGCCACATCCCTGATCCAATGAAAAGGGAGTTTCCCTGGGGTGTGGCCTGCACTACCTTTTACCTTATAAGAGATAAAAGGAAAGGGAAGCAAGCAGAGAGTTGAGAACCTCATACCACAAGAAAGAAGCACCAGGAGCAGAGCACATCTTTTTGACTTGGGGATCCTGCACACAGAAGCTGCCAGTCTAGGGGAAGATTGATGAAAAGGACCTTCCTCCAGAGCTGACAGAGAGAGAAAGCCTTCCCCTGGAGCTGACACCCTGAATTTGGACTTCTAGCCTACTAGACTATGAGAAAATAAATTTCTCTTTGTTAAAGCCATCAACCTGTAGTATTTCTGTTATAGCAGCACTAGACTAAGACACCTGGTAAGACACAACTACTTTTTATGTTGACCTTTCATCAAGACTTACAATTCATATGTTTTTTGAGCAGTGACTTACATCCCCAAATTTATATCCATGTTCATATAGTGTAATTGTGTCAGCTTCTCTTCACATCCATCTGACTTCATCAGGCCTATCAGTTGGGTAGCAACCTTCTTTTAATACCCAGCTATCAAAGCTGCTATGAGGAATACCTTTTACCTGAATTATAATGTGATTTTTAAAAGAACAAACAGCAATGAAAAGATAACTGAAAAATCTAGACTGTTCTTTTGCAATTAAATTTTAGTATTTTATTGCAATCATTGAACAAAGCAACAACATAAACTTGTTTCAGTATTGAACACTAGAAAAGCAAATTGTATTCTAAGTACTCCTAGTTTTTTGGGACCCAACACAGCAAAGTATCATAGAAGCTTAGAACTCAGAGGGACCTTAAATATCATGTAATTCTGTACATGTATGTTCCAGACTAGGTAATCGAAAACTGAATAGTTAAAGGGAGTTGCCCAATGGCATTCGGTTAGCTGATAGCAAGAGCAGGACTAAACTCTAGACCCTCTCATTCATGGTTTAGTTTCTCTTCCCCATATATTATCTATGAAGTAAGTATTGAAGTTTGAAAGAGACTGCCGGCATGAAACTTTACCTTCCAGAGAGCCTCACAGTATAACTCTATGTTGTTAAATTTACCAAGGGCAAAGTCTGATTCTCAGAACTGCAGATCTAAAATTTAAACTTTATTAGTATTACCCCCAAGGATCAACTCTATGGTGGTAGAACCATAATAACAGTTGATATCAGATGTAAGGAGCCCTGGTGGCACAGTGGTTAAGAGCTCAGGCTGCAAACCAAAAGGTTGGCAGTTCAAATCCATCAGCCACTCTTTGGAAACCTATGAGGCAGTTCTACCTTGTCCTTTAGGGTTGCTATGAGCTGGAATCAACTCAATGGCAACTAGTTTGATTCGGTTCATCAGAAGGAAAGGCATGCCAAGTTTTACATTTACAATGGAAATATTAATTATATCTCAAAGAGTAGGATAAGGTGCCAATTATCTAGTTTCAAAGTATTTCTGAATAAAATTTTAAAAAATTAAAAAAATAATGTAACAAGTGAGTTTTGATAAAATAAATACAGTTGCTGTTTGTCTTCTTTATAAAAGGTTTTATCATTTAAGATGTATCTACTATTTTCAATCTAAATAGATTCTTTATAGGTCATTGAACTCTACAAGCAGAAAGAAAAATTCTGGACTGTTGTTTGTTGTTCACTGATCCTTAATACTATCCATCTATCTATCCACACACACACACACATACACACACAGGTACATGCTATGAGAACACTGTTATCATGGGAAATGCTCTTTGTTGGTCTGAAAAAAAGAAAAAGAAGTCATTAGTCTATCAGCAGGTTGCCTTTGATTTTCAAAGATGCTCTTAGAAACAGTATAATTACTCATTTTTCATGCAGAAGGCAGTATGAACAAATGCCAAGTCTTACCATGTGCCAAGTCTAGTAAGGATTACAGTCAAAGCTATTGAAATAGGGATGCTGCTTTTTTATAATTTTTTTAACTTTCCAATTATAAGGAATAACAAAAGCCTCAGCAATGTATATAGAAAGATGATTCCATTAAAGCCAAGTTCAAAATTATACATAAGAACACAATCGTATTACGGTCATCACTTCAATTTTTATCTTAATCCCTGTGATTATAAATAAGCATTAAGCAGAACTGCATTTCTTCTTTGCTAATAAGAAACCCTCTGGAGAAAAAAGGGAGTAGTTCCTTTGCTTAATTGATAATTATTTAGCTGGCTCTCTTCCCTAAAGTCTTAATAGGAGGTGCTACAGAATGCTGAAGTTTTTTTCTACTTAGGCACACCATAGCAGCAGATATGTCAAGCCATTAAGAATGGAAACATACCAACAGTGTGACATGTTTCCCAGTTTGCCCCCAAAGCCAGCAAGGAGAGCCAACACTGTTTGAGGAACACTGATTGCCCATTAGTCCAAACTTCACTTAATGCTTTGGGTAAGAGCTCAACATTGCCTGTATGCAGTAGACTTCAGAAATTACAAATTTTTCTTCAATCCAAACCAACATGCTTGTTTAATAAATGTTACCAGTATTATTGTTAAAAAAGGCATATTCTCTTACATTAGTGGTTTCACAGTAGGAAATCTGGCAGTTTCACATATCTTAGCTCATCTAACAGTCTGTGTGTTCTTTCTTGGATGTTTCATCTAAAATCAGGATACACTGTCAAGAAATTAGCCGTAATATCATAATGGCAGTCCCTGGCTCACCCGCTACCCTCACCTCTTGACTACATTCAAACTTACCATCCACACAGCTATTACTGTGTGTGTGTTTTAAATGTATATTTGACCAAATCACTTACTTCTGTGCCCCTCTCCCTTGCAACTTTCCATTACCTATAGAAGATTTCAGATACTTTAGTCATGTGTACAAATATCATAAACTGGCCCTTACCTATCAATCAAAAAAATTTAACATCCATCTGAAGAGCAGCAATGCCAACTATTTGAAGTTTATCTAATATACTAAGCTGTCTCATGATTCTTTGTCTTTATAAGAAAATTTCCCTCTGTCTGGCATGCTCAGGCAGGGTTTCCATAGGCCCTAATATATGGCATAAACAGGATACAAATCATAATTAACAATACACAAACACCAGAAGATAAGATAGATAACTGGGATCTTTTAAAAATTAAACACTTCTGCTCATCAAAACAACTTCACTAAAAGAGTAAAAAGAGAACCTACAGACTGGGAAAAAAATTTGGGTTATTATAAATCCAACAAAGGTCTAATCTTTAAAATCTACAGGAAAATCCCAACATCTCTACAACAAAAAGACAAATAATCCAATTCAAAAATGGAAAAGGGAAATGAACAGACACTTCACCAAAGAAGACATTCAAGTGGCTAACAGACACATGAGGAAATGCTTCCAATCACTAGCCATTAGAGAAATGCAAATCAAAACCACAATGAGATACCATCTCACCCCGGCATTACTGGAACACACACACACACAAAAAAAAAACCATAAAATAACAAATGTCAGAGAGGCTGCAGGGAGACTGGAACTCTTACTCGCTGCTGGTGTGAATGCAAAATGATACAACCATTTTGGAAAACTGTATGGCGCTTCCTTAGAAAGCTAGAAACAGAAATACCATACGATCCAGCAATCCGACTCCTAGGAATATATCCTAGAGAAATAAGAGTCATCACACAAATACACATATGCACAAAAACCCATGTTCATTGCAGCATTGTTCACAATAGCAAAAAGATGGAAACAACCTAGGTGCCCATCAACAGATGAATGGATAAACAAACTATGGTACATACACACAATGGAGTACTAAACCCATTGATGTCTAGTTGATTCTGACTCATAGTGACCCTATAGGATAGAGTAGAACTGCTCCATAGAGTTTCCAAGGAGCGCCTGTTGGATTTGAACTGCTGACCTTTTGGTTAGCAGCTGTAGCACTTAACCACTATGCCACTAGGGTTTCCAATGGAGTACTATGCAGTGATAAAGAACAATGATGAATCTGTGAAGAATATCATAATATGAATGAATCTGGAGGGCATTATGCTGAATGAAATCAAGTCAATTACAAAAGGACAAATATCATATGAGACTACTACTATAAAAACTCATGAGAAGGTTTACACACAAAAAGAAACAATCTTTGATGGTTATGAGGGAGGGGAGGATGGGGAGGGAAAAACATTAAGTAGACAATAGATAAGTGGTAACTTTGGTGAAGGGTAAGACAGTACACAATACTGTGGAAGCCAGCACAGCTTGTACAAGGCAAGGTCATGGAAGCTCAATAGACACATCCAAACTCCCTAAGGGACTGAATTGCTGGACTGAGGGCTGTGGGTACCATGGTCTTGGGGAACACCTAGCTCAACTGGCATAACATAGTTCATAAAGAAAATGTTCTATATTCTACTTTGGTGAGTAGCATCTGGTGTCTTAAAACCCTGTGAGCGACTATCTAAGATACACCGCTGGTCTCATCCCTTTGGGAGCAATGGAGAATGAAGAAAACTAAAGATACAAGGGAAAGAGTAGTCCAAAGGACTAATGGACCACAACTACCATGGCCTCCACCAGACTAAGTCCAGTACAACTAGATGGTGCCTGGCTACCACCGCTGACTGCTCAGACAGGGATCATGATAGAGGGTCCCAGACAGAGCTGAAGAAAAATGTAGAACAAAATTCTAACTCACAAAAAAAGATCAGACTTACTTGCCTGCCAAGAGACTGGAGAAACCCCAGGAGTATGGCCCCCCAGACACCCTTTCAGCTCAGTAATAAAGTCTCTCCTGAGGTTCACCCTTCAGCCAAAGATTAGACAGGCCCATAAAACAAAATAAGACTAAAGGGGCACAACAGCCCAGGGACAAAAAAGGACTAGAAGGCAGGAGGGGACAGGAAAACTGGTAATAGGGAACCCAAGGTCAAGGAAGGAGAGTGTTGATATGTTGTGGGGTTGTTAACCAATGTCATAAAACAATATGTGTACTAACTATTAAATGAGAAGCTAGTTTGTTCTGTAATCCTTCATGTAAAGTACAATAAAAAATAAAGAAAAAAGAAATTCAGGAGGCAGTCCAAGACAGCAGAGTAGTCAGATGCTTCATAACATCCCTCTTACAACAAAGACCTCAGACAACATGTGAATCAGATACAGATGACAACTTAAGAACTCTGAACATCAAAGACAAGGCTGAGTAATTGGACCAAGCACCAAGTGGAAGGAGAGACAGTACAAAAACAGGAGACATGGAGAATTAAGGATCGCCGGTGCCCTTCTGGCTGAACCTGCACAGTGCAGCCACGCTGAGACAAAGCAAGCAGTGTTCCCAGCTGAAATTCCCATCCCCTGGTGCAGCCAAGCAGGGGCAACTTGGCATTCACATCCAGAGCCAGATAGGAGTGCTTCCCACCCTGAGAAAGTTAAATGCATGCCCCTCACCCACCATGCCCACCTCAGCCCCCCGTGCCGGAGGCCCAACAGCCTGTGGGCCCTCTCACCCCCTCACCCATACCCCCTCCTCACACGTGATCACAGTCTGGTGGTACCCACCACTGCCCTGCCTACTAAGCCAGGAGGCCATAGACTGGAGGCATCTGCCCCTTTACTCAGCCACCTGTGCCGGAGGCCCACAGACCTGCAGCACATGCTACTCTCTCTAGTAATCCACATCAAGGACATGAGGGCTGACACTGCCTCCCACTTTCTCTGGCCCCCTGTACTAGAGGCCTGAGGACCAGTGGTGCCTCCTACTCCCTCTAGCTGCCTGAGTCAGGACCCAAGGACTGGTGGTGCCTCCTAATCCCTACAGCCACCTGCGCCAGGGGCCCAAGGACAACCTACACAACCTCCCCTGTGACATGCTCTAGAGGACAGGGTATGCCCTCCAACTGCACAATCATGGAGAAGCAACATCTCCCTGCCTGATCCCCCGCATCACCCCTTCCTGCAACCAAAGGCTTGTGCCGGCTTCAAACTCCCTTGTGCAGGCCTGCCTGTTCTGGTCCGTTGGTAAGAGTTTCTGCACCACCCACCCAGTGACCGACAACCTGGGCACCCTGGGAAGACTACCCAGCAAATGGCAGAGTGGACACACAACACTCAACCCAGTGACCAGGGAGAATGCCCCTGTACTCATGGCCAGACAAATACATCACCTCACCAGAAATACCAGCTACACCCTCAGCAGCCCCACAAGACTAGCCAACAGAGACCCACACTCACACACCCAGTCACTGCCCCACCCACCATGAAATAGGAGGTGAGAGCTTCAATGCAGCCAGATTAGTGACCAGAGTAACACACATGCCCAGCCTACTCAGATACATCAAAACAAAACAAAACAAAAATTCAGGATGCAGCAAACAAACATACAATAAGTAAACAAATATAATAACTTCTTGATGCATTGGAGAAAACAGAATATATCAAATAACATAAAGAATCAGGAGAAGATGTTTCAGCAAGTGACCAAAATAAAGAGCAGAAAATCTTCTTGAGGAAGAAATGGTAATGGAACTCCTAACAAGAAATTCAAAAGAGTAATACACAGGGATCTCAAAGAGATCAAGAAAGAGATTAAGGAAAACACAGACAAAACCAAGAAAAACAGACAAAATCAAGGAAAGCACAAATAAAGCAATAGAAGAATTCAGAAAGCAATACAAGAACAAAACAAAATAAATAGACAATTAGAAACCATACGAATACAGCAGCTAGAAATCCAAATGACTGACAATAAAATATCAGAAATAGACAACTCAATAGAACGATACCAAAAAAAACCAAAAAACCAAACCTACTGCCATTGAGTCAATTCTGACTCACAGTGACCACACAGGACAGAGTAGAACTGCCCCATAGAGTTTCCAAGGAGCACCTGGTGCATTTGAACTGCCAATCTTTTGATTAGCATATGTATCTCTTAACCACTACACCACCAACAGAAGGATATAGGAGCAAAATTGAAACAGTGGAAGACAGAATAAGTGAATTTGAAGACAAATCCCTTGACACCAATTTGTTTGAGGAAAAATCAGAAAAAAAGAATTAATAAAGCCTAAGAATTATGTGGGACACTATCATGGGAAAAATATGCACGTGATCAGAGTTTCAGAACAGGGGGAGGCAAAGGAAAATACAGAGACAATTACCGAAGATTTGCTGGCACAAAACTCCCCTAATATCATGAAAGATGAGAAGATACTCATCCAAGAAGCTCAATGAACTCCATACAGGATAGACCACAAAAGAAAGTCACTAAGACATATTATAATCAAACTTGCCAAAATCAAAGACAAAGAAAGAATCCTGAGAGCATCTTGAAAAAAATTAAAAATCATCTACAAAGGGGAATCAATAAGACTAAGTTCTGATTACTTAGCAGAAACCATGCAGGCAAGAAGGCAATTGGATGACATATATAAAATTTTGAAAGAAAAACACTGTCAACCAAGAATTACATGTCCAGCAAAATTGTCTCTCAAATACGATGGTGAAATTAGGACAATTCCAGATAAACAGAAATTAAGGGAATTTGTAAAAACCAGACCACACTTGTAAGAAATATTAAAAGGAGGCCTTCATATAGAAAACCAACAACATCAGACAACAACCTAACATTAGGACACAAAACAGCACTAGCCACATACCAACCCAGATAAAGAATTCTCAAAAATAAAACAAAATTAAAAAACTGAAAACAGGGAACCAGAGACTTCAATATGTAAATGATGACAACTTCAAAATTTAAAAATGGGGGAATAAATGGTGTAGTTAAAGAACTTTCACACGGAGAGGAATTGAAGGTGATATTCAGAAATAAAAGACTGGTTTAAACTTAGGGAGATAAAGGTAAATTTCAAGGTAACCACAAAGAAAGTTAACAAACATACTCATCATATTAAAAAAAAGAAGAAAAACAAAAAGACTCTGTAAACACAAAATATACAACGAAATAAATGCAAAGAAAATCCACAAGCAAAAGGAACTCAGCATAGAAAATAAACTGTCAAATTCACACAAAAAAGTACAACAAAATGATGGCAGTAAACGCATACCTATTGATAATCACATTGAATGTAAATGGCTTAAATGCACCAATAAAGAGACAGAGAGTGCAAAATGGATAAAAAAAAAAATGATCCATCAATATGCTGTCTATAAGAGACCATCTTAGATGCAAAAACAATCTAAAACTTAAAGGATGGAAACAATTATATCAAGTTAACAATAACCAATAAAGAGCAGGAATGGCAATATTAATCTTTGATAAAATAGACTGATCTTTGGTCTTCTTTATTCATTGTCCAGTGATTGAAAATATTATGGCTAGGGCCATAAGCACCTTGTTCCTCAAAGTGACATATTTGCTTTTTAACATTTTAGAGAGGTCTTTTGCAGGAGATTTGCCCAGTGGAATATGTCTTTGGTTTCTTGACTGCTGCTTCCATGGGTGTTGATTGGGGATCCAAGCAAAATGAAATCCTTGACAACTTCAGTCTTTTCTCCGTTTATCATGATGTTGCTTATTGGTCCAGTTGTGAGGATTTTTGTTTTCTTTATGTTGATGTGTAATGCATACTGAAGGCTGTAGTCTTTGATCTTCATCAGTAAGTGCTTCAAGTCCTCTTCGTTTTCAGCAAGCAGTTTTGTCATCTGCATATTGCAGGTTGTTAATGAGTCTTCCTCCAATCCTGATGTTGCGTTCTTCATCATATAGTCCAGTTTCTCAGATTATTTGCTGAGCATACAAATGCAATAAGTATGATGAAAGGATATAACCATGACACACACCTTTTCTGACTTTAAACCACGAAATATCCCTTTGTTCTGTTGGAACAACCACCTCTTGGTCTATGTACAGTTTCCGCATGAGTACAAGTAAGTGTTCTGGAATTCCCATTCTTCACAATGTTATCCATAATTTTTTATGATCCACACAGTGGAATGCCTTTGCACAGTCAATAAAACACAGGTAAATATCCTTCTGGTATTCTCTGTTTTCAGCCAGGATCCATCTGACATCTATAATAATATCTCTGGTTCCACGTCCTCTTCTGAATTCAACGTGAATTTCTAGCAGTTCCCTGTTGATGTACTGCTGCAATTGCTTTTGAATAATCTTCAGCAAAATTTTACTTGTGTGTGGTATTAATGATATTGTTTTATAATTTCTGCATTCTGTTGACCACTTTTCTCTGGAATGAGCACAAATATGAATGTCTTTCATTTGGTTAGCCAGGTAGCCATCTTCCAAATTTCTCAGCACAGGTAAGTGAGGACCTCCAGCACTGCATCCATTTGTTCAAACATTTCAATCGGTATTTCCTCAATTTCTGGAGCCTTGTTTTTTGCCTATACCTTCAGTGCAGTTTGGCCTTTTTCCTTCAATACCATCAGTTCTTAATGATGTACTACCTCCTGAAATGATTGAATGTCAACCAAATATTTTTGGTAGTGACTCTGTGTATTCCTTCCATCTTCCCTTGATGCTTCCTTCATTGTTCAAGATTTTGCTCATAGAATTTTTCAATACTGCAACTCAAAGGTTGAATTTTTTCTTTAGTATTCAGCTTGAGAAATGCCAAGTATGTTCTTCCCTTTTGGTTTTCTAACTCCGGATCTTTGCCCATTTCATTATAATACCTTACTCTGTATTCTTGAACTGCCCTTTGAAATTTTCTGTTTAGCTCTTTTACTTTATCATTTCTTCCATTTGCTTTAGATACTGTATGTTTAAGAGAAAGTTTCAGAGTCTTTTCTCACATCCATTTTGGTCTTATCTTTCTTTCTTGTCGTTTAAATGACCTTTTGCTTTCTTCATGTATGATGTCCTTGATGTCATCCCACAACTTATCTTGTCTTTAGTCATTAATGTTTGATGTGTCAAATCTATTCTTGAGATGGTGTCTAAACTCAAGTGGATATACTCAAGGTCATATATTGGCACTGTGGGACAAGGTTTAATTTTCTTCGGCTTCAACTTGAATTTGTATAGGAGTAACTGATGGTCTGTTCCACAGTCAGTCCCTGGCCTTGTTCTGACTAATGATATTGAACTTCTATATTATCTCTTTCCACAGATGTAGGTCGATTTGATTCCTGTTTATTCCTTCAGGCGAGGTCCATGTGTATAGTTGCATTTATGTTGTGAAAAAAGGTATTTGCAATGAAGAAGACATTGGTATTGCAAAATTCTATCACGTGATCTCTGGCATCGTTTCTATCGCCAAGGCTATATTTTCCAACTACAGATCCTTCTTCTTTCTTTCCAACTTTCACATTGCAATCACCAGTAATTATCAATGCATCTTGATTGCATTTTGATCAATTTCAGACTGCAGAAGCTGGTAAAAATCTTCAATTCCTTCATCTTTGGCATTAGTGTTTAGTGCATAACTTTGAATAATAGTCGTATTAACTGGTCTTCCTTGTAGGCATATGGATACTATCTTATCACTGGTAGTGTTGTACTTCAGGATAGATGTTGAAATGTTCGTTTTGACAATGGAGCACACAAGGACAACAGTCAGGGCAACTTCTTAGACATAATAAATATCTCATGGGATGAAATCCCTAGGCTTGAAGGCAAAGGACCATAGGCTTGGGGGATATCTACATCAATTGGCACAACGTAGTTCATAAAGGACAAAGTTCTACATCCTACTTTGGTGAGTAGCCTCTGAGGTCTTAAACGATTGCAAGTGGCCATCAAAGACATAACTATTTGTCTCTTACCATCTGGAGCAAAGGAGAGTGAAGAAAACCAAAGACTCAATGGAGTAATCAGTCTAAAGGACTAATGGACCACATGAACAACCACAGCCTACACGACCCCAAGACCAGAACTAGTTGGTGCCCGGCTACCACTACTCACCACTCTGACTGGGATCACAACAGAGGGTCCTGGACAGAGTGGCAGAAAAATTGTAGAACAAAAATTCAAATTCATGAAAAAGACAAGAATTACTGGTCTCACGGAGACTGGAGGAAACCCTGAGACTATGGCCCTAAGACACCCTTCTGAAATGGAACTGAAGTCATCCCCTGAGACCACCTTTCAGCCAAACCACAGACAGGCCCATGAAATAAACAATAACATCCAAGAGGAAAATGCTTCTTAGAACAATCAGCTATACAAGACCAAAAGAGTGACGTTTTCCCAAAAGCAAAGACGAGAAGGCAGAAAGGGGTAGAAAATCAAGATGAAAGGAGGCAGGGAACCTAGAACAGAAATAAGGAGAGTGCTGGCACATTGTGGGGAATGAAATCATGCATGGAATACTTTATGTACAAAACTATCAAATGGGAAACTAATTAGCTTTGCAAACTTTCACCTAATCCACAATAAAAATTCGAAAAAAAATTCAAAAGTTTAATATACTTTGATTCAATGATTCTATTTTGAGTAATCTTTAAGAAAGACATAATTGCAACTACAGACAAAGGTTTTATGCATAATGGTATTTACTGCACCAAAAACTAGAAACTATCTAAAGTTCAATAACACAGAATTAGTTATATTGTTGTATAACTATATGATGAAATATTATTAACTCATTAAAACATTTAGAGGAAGTTATAATAACATTAAAATACTAGTATGATAATATTAAGTAAAAATAGTTTACAAAATTATATGTAAATTTAATCTTGACTTTTCTAAAAAGTGTACCAAGAATCAACTATAAATAATTACATTAGCCTATTAAATGTGGTTGCTCTGAGTGGTTAAATGTAAATTTTTTTTTTGTTTTTATCTATATCTATTTTTAAAATTTTCTTTAAAGTGCATATAACAACTATATTAAAAAATAAATTTAATTTTAAAAGAAGAATTAAGTAGTGTCTAGAGAATGTGGCAATTGCTACAGTAGAATCTAGAGGATCCAGACTTTATCTGTTATAGATGTCTCTAGTTTATTCTTCTTTAAATTTTACTAGAAGTTTTGTTAACAAACATACAAAGCAAACTATTTGGTGTAGTTATAGAATCTTTATAGTTTTATCAGGTTAGAAAGAAATTAGCTGGTAATTTGGTTTTGGGAGCATGGTTTGAGAGACTACCTATGAAAGTGATAAAAGATCTACCAATAAATTAAAATGTGTATCTTCCTATCCTGATCTATCAGAATTCCAAACTTAAGACTCTTTCTTATCCAAATGGACTAATCAAAGGGACGCGTAGATTAACTTTCATGTTTCACTTGAGGTCCTTCTTGTGAACTTTTCAAATATTTGAAGTAATTGAGATTTTATTGAGCATTTTCTTCTTAATGTCGATATTTCTCTGTAGAAAATATATCAATTGTTTTGAAGATTTTCATTTGAAAATCTAAAAGAGCTTTGCAAATTTGATTTATCATGACAAACTCTGAGTACTCGTATTTAATCAGCTACTCTTCTCTGGGTGTCCCTGGGTGGCATGAATGGTTAAGTGCTGGACTAGCTTAAACATTGGTGGTTCCAACCCACTGAAAGGCACCTCAGCAGACAGGCCTGCCAATCTGCTTCCAAAGGGTCACAGCCTTGAAAACGTTATGGAGCAAACGCCTTGACGAGAGGTAGGCTCAGAGTGCCTGTCTCACTTTTCTGCATTTTGCTTCCCTCGAGAATTTTTCTTCCCTTATTCGGGTCTGTCTTGCAAACTCCAAATTCCAGCTGTTATCTTCCCAACCCTGTGAGAGTCTCAAAAGCTCTGCTGGCTTCCCTGCCTTGCTTCTAAGTCTCATAGCATTCTGTGATTTAATTCAGCAAATGCCCCTAGAGGAAATGCAGCAAAGCAGAATTCAATGTTCCCCTCAATGAACTTCCTTTCTTCCAGGGTCTTGGTCCCTTGATTCCTGGCTTCTTAGGTAGCTTTCCAATATATTCAGAAAAGATTTATTTTTATCTATCTTTTCTAGTGGCTCTTGGTGACAGTGTTGGTTTGCTACAAGTTAATTCCATCATAGCCTTATATCATTTAATTTTTACAAAAAAGGAAATGAGGTTCTGTTATAGATACTTTAAATATAAACGGAATAAGATTAAGGGAGGTAAAACAAACATGGCCAGAAAGCCAACTAACAGCAGATCTGCATCTCAAAAGCAGGTCTATCAGCCCTGCTTTTAATATTGTGCCTTTTTATCTCCATAATTTAGTGTCCCCAATTACCCTATATTTGTATTAGATTTTCTTCTATAGTAAGTAGTCCACAGTTTAAAAAGGAGAGTTAATAAAAATTGAAAGGAAAGCAAAAAAAAAAAAGAAATCACTGTATCTTCAAAGTGACTCAGAGAAACAAGTGAAGTTCTTTTTGACTACCATGGGCCTCACTTACATCAGGGTTTCTCAGCCTGGACACTGTTGACATTTAGGGCTGGATAACTCTTTGTTGAGGGGAGCCTGTCCTTTGTACTAGATGTTTAACTGCACCCCAGGCATCCATCCACTAGATGCCAGTAGCATCTTCCAGTTGTGTCAACCAAAAATGTCTCTAGACAATGACAAATGCACTGAGAGGTAAACTCATCATCTGTTAAGAACCACTGACCTACATTTAATGGTCGTTTTGAATACCTCAATATAAACAAACAAACAAAAAAACCCCAAACAAACCAGTTGTCATTGAGTTGATTCTGACTCATGGCAACCCCATGTGTGTCAGAGCAGAACTCTGCTCCATAGGATTGTTAATATCTGATTTTTCAGAAGTAGATCACCAGGCTGACCATTACTCATTGCCAACAGTCGATTCCGACTCACAGAGATACTAAACTATAGGACAGAGTAGAACTGCACCATAGGGTTTCCAAGAAATGGCTGGTGGATTTGAACTGTTGACCTTTTGATTAGCAGACACTTAACCACTGCACCACCAAGGCTCCAGACAACATAGGGTGCCTGGGAAGTCAGCATGGGCTGTACTCACATATAAATATTGAGTTAATTAAGTTAGTCTTTCATGCTGCAGAAATTCCTGTGTGTGTGTATACCAGTATGTATGAAAGTATCTAAGTATGTATATGCATACGTACTCATTGTAGATTATGGATATAGTCATTCATTCTCAACAAGTGCCTTCAATATCTTTCCTAAAATCCTAAAGTAAAAAATTATCTTTAGGTATGTATAACCCCATTTGCACATATGCAGGTGCATACACACACAGACGTGTGCACGTATGCATGTATCTCAGCTTTGGTTGGGTAGTACTTGTATATGTAGTAAAAAATGAAATTTCTTGTGCCCTAAGTAAGTAAATCTAGGTAAGCACCACCTCTTGCAAAAATATATCTGGATATGCCACACATATAGCACAGTAAATAAATACATCAGCTCTGGGGATAGACTTAAGTGTTCCAATCCAGCTTGCAACATTTGCGATTTGGGGAAATGACTTTTTTTTCTCTTAGTATTCCAGTCTATAAAACAGGAATAGTAATATACTAACATCATAGTATAGTTATGAGGATTAAAAGAAATAATATTTCAATGCATATATTTACAATTATACAACACATATTTTAATTAATTAGTACAATGCAAAATAATTAGTGTAATATCTGGAAGAAAGTAAGTGTTCAATAAATGTTTGATAAAATCCTTATTGTTGTGATAACTATTATGTTATTTGTTTTCATTAGTTGCCATCAAATCAATTCCAACTCATGGCAGCCCCATGTGTGCAGCACAGAACTGCTCCATAGAGTTTTCAAGGTTGTGACCATTCAGAAACTGATTACCAGGTCTGTCTTTCAAGATACCTCTGGGTATGTTTGAACTGCCAACCTTTCATTTAGAGGCCTAGCACTTAACCATTTGCACCACTGATAAGACCCATTATGTTATTAAAGGTCTTAAAACATACTTTCCCACCTCAGAGGGGAAAATTTCACTATTAGGCTGAAATTTCACCTTTAAAAAGGTATTTTTACTTTATTCATTCACTTATTTATTTTCTTAGAAGACTTATTGTGCTCTCTTTGTTGTCCTGCCTTGTGCTAGCACTGGGGATATAATGGTGGCCAAAACAGACATAGTCATTTCCCTTCTGGAGCTTGCAAAGTAGTAGATAAAAAGACCCCATGATTATAAAAGGAAAAGAATCGGAATGCTAAAAAAGCATTTAAGAGGAAGATCCAACCTAATCTGAGGTAGAGCTGCCAGATAAAATACAGGACACTATCATAGGCTTTATCCAACCTTCAGATCTCTGCTGAGGTTTGTCTTAGGTTGAGTTCTCTACAGAAGCAAAACCAGTAAAGCATGTCAATATATATAGAAAACCAAAAAATCTCATTGCTGTTGAGTTGATTCCAACTCATAATGAACCTGTAGGACAGAGTAGAACTGCCCCATAGAGTTTCCAAGAGGCACCTGGTGGATTTGAACCGCCAACCTTTTGAGAGCCGTAGCTCTTAACCACTATGCCACCAGTCTGGAACGTCCCAAGTCTGTGGATCAGGATAGAGGCTTCTCCTGATTCACGTAGCCGCAGGGGCTGATGAATCCAAGGTCAGCAGGCCAGAGAGCAGGGCTCCTGTTCATAGGCTATAAAGAACGACAAATCCCAAGACTGGCAGATAAACTACTAGCTCAAGTCCCAAGAACTAGAGGTCAGATGAACAGGAGGTAGCTGCAGGATCCAGAGCAGGCAAAAGCCAGAATACCTACTTATATCTGGATGCAGGACACATGCCCAAGAAAACTCCCTTTCAACTGAGTGGCTACTCACAGTAGATCCCATCATGGGGGTGATCACATATAAACACTGAGAATCATGGCCCAGCCAAGACAACACACAATCCTAACCATAACATGTTTATTTTCTTTTTATTTAACGTTCACTGCTGAATCAAGCCCAATGAGCGCTCTGTCCTTACAACCCACAAGCAAATGCTTCTTCCATTGTTTGGCAAGAACTTTTGACAGTACTTTGTTTTCTTACATTGGTCTTGACATTTATCTAATGTGAGGCTTGCAGGGAACCCTGCAATGTGGGTATATTAGAACCAGCCACTAGTGGTTATATTTGCAGAAAACACCATTAGCTGTCCTGTGAATAATTAATAAAAAAGTAAAATAAAAGACACACATTAGAACTAAAATTCCTCATTATAAGATTCTTGAATCAGATGGATTTTGCATGTGTGGGAGGTGGGGTGGTAAACATCCTAGTTTTTAGAGACAGTTCCTCCAATTTGGTAAGGAGTTAAGATACTTTGACTCAATTGAAATACAATGGTTGCTGGACTGTTCAGTTGTTACTTAGCATAAGTGATACCAGAAGGGAAGAAATTCTGTGAAAGTTAAAAATCAAGTCACATAAAATTTTAAAAAAATTACTATATAACCAGAAATTTTGAAGAACACACTCTGCCTTAGAGACTTGACAAAGGAGTTGAAGCATCTGTGATATTGAGCCTCTTTTGAATCAGTAAGAGAAAACATTGAGGGAAATCAGAACAAATGTTCCATTACAGTGACTATATCAATTATGATAACAATGTCACAGGGTATTGTTAAACCAGCGGCATGATGACCCAGATGGCTCTTGGTCAGTCCACAGCTTTGGGAATCAAATCAGAGAAACCATACAGAGGTCCAAAGGTAGTGGGCTAGACTAGGAATGGATATACAGGATGTTAATGGCCATCAGGAAACATGTGACCCATTGAGGGATGAGGCAAGGAAGGGGTTGAATTTGGGAAGTAGGGGTTTTTTCAGTATCACATTTGCTGTGGTTCAGAGGTAGACCCTTCTATTATCCTTAGCCTCTTGATTTAACCCCCCTAAGTGTCAAGTGGAAATTAAAAAGACATATTTATACATTTTCTTCTTCTGAACAAGATTACAAGATTTTTATGAGGGGAGGGAGAATATGTGGATTATATGTTATGTGTCTCAATGAAAACTTCCTAATTTTATACATTGATTATTTTTCCAAAGGGCCTATCTATTGCCTGTGCTTTCCCCTTTAAATCAAATAGTATACTTAATATGTCTTACACATAATAAATACTTAATAAATGTTAGTTCATTAATATTAACCTAGGTGAGAAAGATTTTAATTGCATTTACATTCACATATGGTAATGTTCATATATGACTGTGTTAAATAAAGTCATCTAGATGGAACTAATAATGAAATGTAAGTAAGCCATTTTTCATTAGCCAGATCTATGGAAGCAAGAATAAATCTGTTGTTAGAAACATGGAGCAGAGATACCCTACTGGGTTTAAATGGGGCCAAGAAGGCTTTCCTGTGAAGTGATTAAACCTATCATGTTTAACTGTGTTCATTCTTTCCAATTTTGTAGAACAGAGAAACAGAATATAGTCAGTGATTCTGATGTAATGTGATGAGTTGAAGGGGAAATAGGCTTTGCAAGGCCAAACATGGCCACCCTCATGCTTTCTGCTGGTTCACTGCCATTTGTTAAGTCATTCTCTTGTAATTCTTGCTGAGTCGGCCTAAGTAAGTCTAGAGACATCCCCGGCATGTAGCCACTAGTGTTCATCACTACTATAAAACCTCTGCCCCTCCCAGTGCAGGGCTTGGAGATCTGTTCCACCCTGCTGCCATCCAGGACCTGCCTCCTTATATGTCTCCCTGATAAACTCCTTTGCTGCTACTCTGGACTTGCCTGCCTCTTTCTTTGGTCTCTCGGTGCCCTCCATCTTTTGAGGCAAGTTTCTTGTTACTGACCCTTTTGGGACATGAGTTAAACATCATATTCCAATAAGTATCTAACTGTGAATGTGCAATGATTTGATACAGAATCTCATCTCTGGACAAATGTTGTTGGGTGAAATGGAGATAACTAAATTAGTATGTTCTCACATATATGTAAGGAGCCTGGGTGGTGCAAGCAGCTTGCAATAAGCAGCTAACCTAAAGGTTGGCAGTTCAAACCACCCAGCAGCTCCAGAGAAGAAAGGCCTGGCAATCTGCTTCCATAAAGATTACAGCAGTTACACTCTGTTACAGGTAGGGTTGCCATGAGTTTGCAGCTGACTTAAAAGCATCTAACTACAATAGCAGCAGCATATATGTGAATTCAAAATATGTTACTTTTTACATGCTGTTCATAGAATTGAGCTTTCAAAAACACAAACAGTCATGTAATTTTGCTTAAAACACCCTGGCTGTGCTTCAATGCATACAGGATAAAGTCTAGACTATATCATGAGCCATGTAAGTCAGTAGCTATCCAATTAACCGCAGCACCTACTACTATTTCTTCTCTGTGTTCTAAAACCTGGGCTTCTTAAAATGTCTTTGAGCTTTGTGAGAATCTAATAAAACATATGGATCTATTTCCCAGGGAGCACCTACTTATCCAGACATAGATCTAATATCATTCACAGTGATGCCTTAACCAACTCCCACAGGTAGAATTCACTCTCCTGACTTAATATGCACATTGTATTACATGAAAACATAATCTGAATCAGAGTAGTTTATACAATTGAGTTCTCAGAGTCAAGGATCTTGTCTTATTTATCTTTAAATTATAAGTTCTTAGCTTCTAATTCAGTACCTAATAGTCACTTAAAAACTATTTGCTAAAGAAAGAATGGCCTCTGTTGGTTTCACTTCAGTTATTTTAGAACAGTACATTCAGAATGAAAGGCAAGTGAATGAAGATAATAGATGAGCACTCATCGTGCACAGAGCTATGACATTAAACACAAAAATGGTTATTTTATACAATAAGCAAAACATTATGAATATGTCACTCATAATCACACACATGTGTGTGTGTGTGATATATGTGATATATATATCACATCACTTCTATCTTGATTTGTCCAAATGTAAAAACGTAAATAGAGAGGATTGATGGTATTTTAATCATACCTCTTCTTTGGTAGCATTTGGCTTCATAGGAAAATCGTAACCACTAGTGTCAGCAGGCACAGATTTTTGGGTCTAATTTCCTCTGTGTGATCTCAAGGAAGTCCTTTAATTGATTTGAGCTTTAGTCTAGTCAAGTATAATACAGGGATGTTAATGATGATGATGACGATACTCTTCACTATAGACCTCAGTGAATTATTCTGATGATCAAAAAAGGCCATGCAAAATAACTTTGAACTTATGTGATATTACATACAATAACTATTATGTAGATGCAGTGATTGTGAAATAATACATACACTCTTCTAAAGAAAGGTTACTATGCTGAAGGAAAATAGTTGTTTGACCTAGTTATGTTTGAGAGAAAATTTTAGAATGCGCTATAAGAGAAAAAGAGATGGGTCACATCAAATTTTAAGATGCTTAAGTTAATAAATGAAAAGAACCCAAATCCTCAGTGTCCTATATGTGGATGAATGAAGTTAATATTTTGAATGATTACTGCACAGCAAAAATCTGTGTGGAATGTGTTGATTCTAATAAAATTAAGTTCAGAGCATTCTTAATGCCCTTGAAAATGAAGGTGAAGTCACTGGGGAAAAAAAGTAACTATTGTTTTCTCTATTTTTAAAATTACCTATCTAGGAGAACCCACAGTGAATATGAGCTAAAAAAAAAAAAGCAACAGGTAAGCAAATCTTGGAAATCAGGGATTGGTTTCTATGTATTCAGTAAATGCTAACATAATTTGAACTAATTACTACTGCATATGAATTAGTGTTTATGAGGTTAGTAGGGTAAATACAATGACCTTATAATGTATGTACTATTATCCCCATTTTGTGGATGAGAAAATGGATGCTCAGCTAATTTAAGTAACTTATTACTGAAACACATCTGGGAAGTAGAAGCACTGGTATTTAAGCTCAGATATGGCTGATTCTGGCAATTGTACTCATTCTGCTCTGTTCAGTCCCCCTCAAAAACTTCATCTTATTGGAGTATCAGCCACTGTTCTCAAACCTATTTACTTTCTTCTCACGTAAAAAAAATAATCTGGCCTTATTAAGAGAAACTAGTGAGAAAGGAGGGAGCCCTGGTAGCACAGTAGTTAAGCGCTCAGCTGCTAACCCAGAGATTGGCAGTTCGAACCCACCCACCAGCTGCTCCATGGAAGAAAGATGTGGCAGTCTGCTTCCATAAAGATTACAGCCTTGGAAACCCTATGCGGGCACTTCTACCCTGTCCTACAGGGTCGTTATGAGTCAGAATTGACTTGATGGCAGTGGGTTAGTGAGAAAGGAGTGGGAAGAGGAAGGAAAAGCAGGATTTTTTTAGAGTGTGAAGGCTACTAGATACTCGAAAGGGTGAAAGTGTCAAAAACTAGCAGCAGTGATAAGGAAGGGTTTGTGGCTGGCTCACAAGATGGCTCACAAGAGACCACCTCGGTACCCTGGGGGTATGAACACTGAGGGGAATGTTTCAGTGACCTGCAGGGGATTTGTTATATTTGTCTTCTTGCCTGAGGAACTAACCAATTATGTGAAAATGCCAACTGGTTTCCTTATCTGAGTTTTAGTAAAACCTCTCAGGAAGAAAATGTATCTACAGGCAGTATGCAAAAATCATAGAAGATGAAAATATAGGAGTGATTTTTTTTCCTAAGGAGGCAAAAGCAAATTATTATCATTTTCAAGAGTGGGAAATTTAAAAAAAAGTGACAGAGAAAAGCGAAATGAAAAGAAGAAATTATCTATTCCTATAAGAACAATACAGAAATTTTGTAGTTGAAAATGTTACCTCAGTTAATAAATTATAAATTTAAAAAGTCAGGATAAAAAGTAGTATATGTGATAATATAAGCCATAAACTCACATACATGCACACACACTTTGTACTGTAAATACATAGACGTAATACATATATATACATATATATACCTATACATATATACACACATGCATATACACACACACACATATGTGAGGGCCATTCTTCCATTTAGCAAAATTGTATTTTCATAATTTCCTACCACGAAAATGAAATACTTACTTTTAAGATGAGTGTGTACCTTGTTTTAGTTACCTAGTGTTGCTGTAACAGAAATACTATAAGTGGGTGGCTTTTAAGAACAGAAATTTATTGCCTCAGTTTTGGAGGCTAGGAGCCCTAATTCAGGGGGTCAGCAGGGCTATGCCCTGCCCACTTTAGAAGAAGAGTATTCCTTGTCACTTGTGTCTGACTCTTTGCAACTGTTTTCCCTTTTTATAAGACAGCACTCAGAAGGGATTAGGTTTATGACCCAACCTACTCCTATATGACCTCATTAACATAACAAAAGAAAACGATTTTCAAACACGGTCATATTCACAGGTACAGGGATTAGGACTTCAACATATCTTTTTTTGGGACAGAAATTAATCCATATCATACCTTTTCCCAGAGAAGTTTGAACAGCTTTCTGCAACATATTGGAAATTTACAAGAATTATGATTTTAAAGAGATGTGTTACAGGCCTTAGGAAGATACCTATAATGATATATAGGAATCCTCTTTGGAAAGAGAAAGAGAGAGAGTTATATACCATATTGGATATATTAAGACATTCCCTAACTGGGGAGTATGCATTTGTTCTGGAATGTGAATCTATAATATAAAATAGACTTTGCCAAAAATGATAACCTCCCTTTCCTCTGCTGCATATTTTACTTAGTACATGTGTATAGTAGAAATTTTTCTTTTCTTTTTCTCTCCTTGGCTGTCCAGCTGCTAAAATACTCTCTGTACTTGAAGAATCCTTCCATTACAAGCCTTCATGGGTTGAAGAGCCTACTTTTACCCCAGCCTTTGCCAACTAGGGCATGGACAGGAGACTCAGGTTTGGCCAATCAAAACTATCCATCCTATGTATTGGTTTTTGTGGTGGGTGGCAATAACATTGTATTGAATTTCCAGGTGCAGCAGCAACAGAGCACATCTATAGTCAAGCATCCAAAGGAAGTGGCACAGGTGCTTTGGTCCACTGCTTGGCAGGGATAGTAGCAGTGCCCTCACTGTACTGCTTTTGTGGCTTGATTTTGTCTGTGATTCTGGCTGATACCCGGTCTTTCTTGCTCTGTTCATTTGCAAAGCTTGGTTCTGAAGCTTTTCTGTCAATTCTGTAATGGACCCACTATCATTTTAATAAATCCATTTTATTCTTAAATCAGTCAAAGTTGGTTTCTGTTGCTTGCAGTTAAAAAATCTTCATAGATACAAAATGTGAAGAAATGATTATAGGGGTGGGGGGTGGGTGGGACAAATTCCTGGAATGTGTCCTTTATCATTTTGAAGTTTGGGATAAAAATTTTAAAGATCTTGGAGCACAGGTGGTGTTTTATGTCTTTTTCCAGTTAAATGTTGTGACTTTGAAAAAGAAAGAAGGAAATCGAATGTAAACAGCTCAAGCACACAGATGGTGTTAAAACTGAATTTGGTTTGCTGGATCATAGTTTATGATAGTGTAATAGGAGTTTTTGGCAAAGGAATGGTACACACCTCACCAGAGCTGGTAGAGATGTTTACATATAATTGCTCAAAAAATGTAAAGTCTGTAAAGTTGATAGTGAAGAAGAAACCACCCTAATCAAATAATATATTATTTTCTATGACAGACAATAGATGTTGATTCATAAAATATGCATTTAGTGCTTTTTTGTGTGTCTGGCAGTATGTTGCAGCAAATAGAAAAAAGTGAGCAATTCCTACCCTCTGTGAATATCTCTTTTATACTCTCTTAGCTACTGTTTATCCCTCTATCATAATATTTTGATCATTTCTTTAAATCTTATTCATTTCTGAATTCCTTGAGGACATGGGACTTATCTTCTATTTCTTTATGTTCGTAGCACATAATATACCATCTAATACTTAACTGACTTTCAAAAAAGACCAGTTAATATGACTATTATTCAAATTTACATAAAACCCACTAATTCCAAAGATGAGGAAATTGGAGATTTTTACCAACTTCTGCAATCTGAAATTGATCAAACATGGAATTAAAATGCACTGATAATTACTGGTTATTGGAATGAGAAAGTTGGAAACAAAGAAGGATCTGTAGTTGGAAAATATGACCTTGATGATAGAAACGTCAGACTGCATGATAGAATTTTACAAGACCAACCACTTATTCATTGCAAATACCTTTTTCAACAACATAAACCCATTACTGTCGAGTAAATTTTGACTCATAGCAACCCTATAGGACAGAGTAGAACTATCCCATAGGGTTTCCAAGGAGCGGCTGATGGATTCGAACTGCTGATCTTTTGGTTGGCAGCTGAGCTGTTAATCACCGAGCCACCAGGGCTGCATAAACAGTGACTATACTTGTGGACCTCACCAGATGGAAAATGCAGGAATCAAATCAACTACATCTGTGGAAAAGAGATTTTGGAAAAGCTCAATATCGTTAAGTCAGAACAAGGCCAGGGGCTGACTGCAGAACAGACCATCAATTGCTCGTATGCAAGTTTAAACTGAAGCTGAAGAAAATTAAAACAAGTCCATGAGAACAAAAATACTACCCTGAGTAGATCCCACGTGAATTTGGAGACCCTCTTAAGAATAGATTTGACTCATTGAATACCACTGACTGAAGACCAGATGAGTTGTGGGATGACATCAAAGACATACTAAATGAAGAAAGCAAAGGGTTATTAAAAAGACAGGAAAGAAAGAAAAGACCAAAATGGATACCAGAAGAGACTCTGAAACTTTTTCTTCAATGTAGAGTAGCTAAAGCAAATTAAAGAAATGATGAAGAAAAGATTTTAATAGACGGTTCGAGAAGACAAAGTATCATAATTAACTGTGCAGAGACCTGGAGTTAAAAAACCAAAAACGGAAGGAAATGCTCAGCATTTCTCAAGCTGAAAGAACTGAAGAAAAAATTCAAGCCTCATGTTGCAATTTTGAAGGATTCTTTGGGCAAAATATTGAAAGACACAGGAAGCATCAAGGGAAGAAGGAAGGAATATACAGAGTCACTATACCAAAAAGAATTGGTCGATGTCAACCATTTTAGGAGGTAGCATATGATCAAGAAGTGATGGTATTGAAGGAAGAAGTACAAGCTGCACTGAAGGCACTGGCAAAAAACAAGCCTCCAGGAATTGACAGAATACCAATCAAGATATTTCAGTAAACGGATGCAGTGCTGGAGATGCTAACTCATCTATGCCAAGAAATTTGGAAGACAGCTACCCGGCCAACCAACTGGAAGAGATCCATATTTGTGCCCATTCCAAAGAAAGGTAATCCAACAGAATGTGGAAATTATCGAACAATATCATTAATATCACACACAAGCAAAATTTTGCTGAAGATCATTCAAAAGTTGTTGCAGCAGTACATTGACAGGGAACTGCCCGAAATTCAAACCAGATTCAGAAGAGTATGTGGAGCAAAGGATATCACTGCCGATGTCAGATGGATCATGGCTGAAAGCAGAGAATACCAGAAAGATGTTTATCTGTGTTTTATTGACTATGCAAAGCCATTTGACTGTGTGGATAGTAACAAATCATGGATAACAATGTGAAGAATGGGAATTCTAGAATGTCTGTGGTCATGCAGAACCTGTACATAGACCAAGAGGCAGCCATTTGAACAAGGGGACTCTGTGTGGCTTAAAGTCAGGAAAGGTGTGCATCAGAGTTGTATCCTTCCACCATACTTATTCAATCTATAGGCTGATCAAATACTCTGAGAAGCTGGACTATAAGAAGAATGTGGCATCAGGACTGGTGGAAGACTTGTTAACTGCCTGTGATATGCAGATGACACAACCTTGCTTGCTGAAAGTGAAAAGGACTTGAAGAACTTACTGAAGAAGTTCAAAGACTACAGCCTACAGTATGGATTACAACTCAGCATAAAGAAAACATAATCCTCACAACTGGACCAATAAGCAACATCATGATAAACAGAGAAAAGACTGAAGTTGTCAAAGATTTCATTTTACTTGGATCCACAATCTACACCTATGGAAGCAGCAGTTAAGAAATCAAATGACATACTGCATAGGGCAAGTCTGCTGCAAAAGACCCCTTTAAAGTAAAGTGTTAAAGAGCAAAGAGGTTACTTTGAGGACTAAAGTGTGCCTGACCCAAGTCATGATATTTCAATCACCTCATATGCATATAAAACCTGGACAATGAATAAGAAAGACCAAAGTAGAATTGATGCCTTTGAATTATAGTACTGGTGAGGAATATCATGGACTTCCAGAAGAACAAACATAACTGTCTTGGGATAAGTACATCCAGAATGCTCCTTGAAAGTGAGGATGGCAAGACTTCACGTCATGTACTTTGGACACGGTATCCGGAGGGACCAGTCCCTGGAGAAAGACATCATGCTTGGTAAGGTACAGGGTCAGCAAAAAAGAGGAAGACCCTTGATGAGATGGACTGACACAGTGGCTGCAACAATGGGCTCAAACGTAGCAAAGATTGTAAGGATGGAACAGGATCAGGCAGTGTTTTGTTCTGTTGTGCATAAGGTCACTATGAGTTGGAAGCAACTCGATGGCACCACCACCACCAACAGTACCCTCTAAGTTTGCTATCTCATATTTCGAGTTTCTGTTGTCAATTTGATATCCTATAGATAGATCTTGAGAGAGCACAATATTCAAGGCAGACATTCTCTACTAGTTAAGCTAAACTATTGTTTGGTTTTAAGACTGAAAAGGGGATTTTTTGGTTTAAGATTTAAAGACTATCTCATGGCAATTGTTTCAGGAGTTCATCCAGCCTCCATGACTCCAGAAATCTGGAGTTCATGAGAATTTGAAATTCTTGTTCTGTAACACCAGTCAACTGATTATGGAGGGGCTGGAATAGATTTAGTTTAAAAGCAGGTTGGTGGTGGTATTGTTGCATGCTCTCAAGTCAATTTTTGACTCAGAGTGACCCCACGTGACAGAGTGAAACTGTCCCATACGGTTTTCTTGGCTGTAATCTTTACAGAAGGAGATTGTCACATCTTTCTCTCACAGAGTTCCTGGGTGGGTTTGAACCGCCAACTTTTCAGTTAGCAGCAGAGTGCTTAACTGCTGTGCCTACAGGGCTCCTTACTTAAAAGTAGTAATAAGACAAAATAAAGAAAGAAAGAAAATGTGAGGAGAACACTGACAGCACACTCCGTGCAGGGCAATGGTGTGACAGGACTCCTTAAGCATCAGTTCTGTGGTGGGCTGCTCTGAAGGCATGCCCAGAGGAAGGGAGCCGGCCATCCCCATTGCACTACACTGGTCTGGCCATGCTCAGAAACCTGTGTTCTCAGCTGAACTGAATATAACGGTCATAGGAAATGGATAACTCATTCAGAAAAGGGTGACCTTCATGGTGAAGTGTCTGAAAACCGTAATCTATACTTTAAAGTCCTAACGGAATGTAGTCTGGAAACACTTAGCATGATCTGAGTGTGATTAGCTCAAGATCTGTCATGTAGAAATTATTTACTGACTGTAGTATCCAATCATCTCTTCAGGTTAGGCTTAAAGCAGATTTCAAGAGCTAAGCTACCAAATCAGGGGTTCAAAGAGGAGAGGAGAGGAAAGCAAGGAGCAAAGGATAAAATGGGCAAATGAATGGACTGCTTGAAATATGGGTTACTGCCAGAGTCTTTTACCTACACTCCGTCCTTTGAAGACACCAATGCCAATTAAAGGGAGAGGGTAAATGGTTACATAGAACTAAGACAAGTAGGCTGAAGTCTCCATTATAAATGCATTGTGAAAGCTTTTGATTTTCCTGTAATCTTTTTTATAAAGTACACATTAATTCATTGAAATGATTGGAATACAAAGATGACACTGAACACAGAGGACTCAATCCACTTCATTGCACTTGAACTCTTCCAGTAGTAACTGGACAATATCAGGAAGGTCAGAGAAGAAAATCCCAGTTTTGGTGAAAGTTTGCATAATAAACCCAACTCAAAGTATTGTTTTCTCAATTTATAAAGTTACAGATTTTTTTCAACTAACATAAATTGCAAACAAAATATACTGAGAGGTTTGGTAATGTTACAAAAAGGAATATTTAGGTAAAACAGCTTTGTATATTTATAGTTATCTTACGCACAGACAAAAGTTTAAAAGTTTTTTTTTTTTTTAACTTTTTAAGAATTTTGTCTCCTATTTTGGAAGCAAGATAGCATAAACCCTGAGTGAAACTGCCTGAATTAAATTCTTTGTTCCAACATTTCTAGCTCTATGATCTTTAAAGAGTTAGCTAACCTGTCTCTGACTTACTTAGTCTCTTTATCTACAAAATCAAGATAATAATAGTATGCTGAATTGAATAAGATAATAACATTTATAAAAATATCTGGTAGGTTCTAACCACAGAAATGTTGGTGGAAATTATTGCTTTAAATACAATACTATTTACATACATGAGAAGTATATTCATTGTAGCCCAAGTATATTATGATACCTACCCATTTATTCTCTCCATATATAGCTTATTATGATCTTGCACGCTTTCATGTCTTTTCTAATTTAGGGAATATACTCAGCTGTTTACTAGCTTGACTTCGTATCTTCCAAATGAATTCTATTGGTTAACTGGTCAGATTTAGAGATGCTATTTGTAAATGGAATAGAGTTAATAAACTAGAAAATAGCAAGTCCACTGATTATCATTTTTTAGTCAGTACTCTATAGGGCTGCTATGAATCGAAATCAACTCCATGGCATCAGGTTTGGTTTTCTCGTATCACAATAGTTCCACATATATACACATATTCTCAAAGACTTCTCCATTTAAAAACATTTTATATTAAAAAGTTTAATGAAGTAAAACATACCTACAGAAAAGTACACAAGTCATGAGTGTATAGCTGGATGAATTTTCACAAAATGAACACACACGTGACCACCATGCATATCAAGAAATTGAATATCCCCAGTGTCCCAGAAGCCCTACGGATGCCCACTTCTCTGTCACTACCTCCCCAAAGGTAGCAACTATTTTAATTTATATCACGATAGATCAGTTTGCCTGGTTTTGAGCTTTATAAATATAAAGATACTATTCAGCATCAACTTTCGTGACTGGTTCACTCAACATTACGTTTGTGATATTCATCCATATCACTGCATCTGACAATACTTCATGCATTTCCAAATTCTGTATGGTAGCTCATTGCATGCATTTGCTGCAATTTATTTATCTATTGTACTGTTGATGGAAATTTGGATTGTTTTCAATCTGGGCTATTATTAGTAATTCTTCTATGATTATTCTTATACATGCCTGTTTGTTGTTGTTACTAGGTAGGTGCCGTAGTGCCGATTCCGACTCATAGCGACCCTCTGTACAACAAAATGAAACTCTGCCCGGTCCTGCGCCATCCTCACAATTTTTGCTATGTTTGAGCCCGCTGTTGCCGCCACTGTATCAGTCCATCTCCTGGAGGGCTTCCTCTGTTTTGCTGACCCTCTACTTTATCAAGCATGTATCCTTCTCCAGGGACTGGTCCCTCCTGATAACATGTCCAAAGTACATGAGAGGAAGTCTTGCCATCCCTGCTTCTAAGGAGCATTCTGGCTGTACTTCTTCTAAGACAGATTTGTTTGTTCTTCTGGCAGTCCATGGTATATTTAATATTCTTTGCCAACACCATAATTCAAAGGCATCAGTTCTTCTTCCATCTTCATTGTTCAGCTCTCCATTCTATTTTTCTATCAGGAATACTCCCAGTGATAAAATTGCTAGCTCATAACATGTCCACATATTCAGCCTTAGTAGGTATCATCAGTTTTCTAAAATGATCTGTGCACTTAAAACTTCCACCAACAATGTGTATGAGTTCCAAGCTTGATGTCAATGAGATAGAGATATAAATTTTTCTCACAAACGAGATGGGTAGCCAATATTTGAAACAATGATACAATCTTTCACACCTTGGCCACAGCTTTTGAAAAGCTAGGCTTGTTAAAGTCACATGTGCATTAAATTATTTTTCTAAGATGTCTTTCTTCCTATGGACCTAAAACTTTCACCTCTGAACTTGACACTTAGTCATATTCAGTTGTTCATGATGGTCTGTGTTAATATGTATTATTCTTGGACTTGGGATTCTTCAAATTTTTAAATATTTTTATGAAACTTATTAAGTCCATATTATTTATTTTGCTATTTCACTAAAATAAAGTAGTAAAAGTAATAAAAGATTTCTGCAGGAATTTATTGCGTTTCTACTGGGACTCTGGGACTATGGTAGACACTGGGGATAGGAGATTTAAAAAAACAGGAATTCCAAGTCTAGTGAAGGGAACAGTTGAGTAAGTAGCCAATTATAATTACAATACTTACAATTACGGTCACAGTCAGGTACACTGAGTACTAAGGGAGAATCTATACAGATCTGAGATAAAGAAGGTAAGTACAGGAGGGCTGTTTGAAAGAGGGGAGCTCTGAGCTCAGTTTAAAGACTGAAGAAGATGTTTAGCTAACTGTATGTCAATCTCATCTTCCTAGTGACATATATTTGCTTTTTTGTTTTTAATGTCTTCTCTGAAGTTTTGCAAATCCTAACAGTAGTACAAGTAACACTTGTTATACAATGAAAATTGCAACAGAAAGACGTACGAAGGCAAAACAACAATAACAAAGTTCCTCACCTACCACCACATCCCACACCTCTTCACTCCCAAACTCCATCCAGTGTTCAAAACCTATCTAGAATCTTCCCACAACTTTCCTGTGTTCATGCATTGCATATTAATTAGAAGCTTGTAATTCATGTAGCTCCGGAAACTCCACGGTTTGAATACGCGTGCATGTGTCTTTTAAAAAGTTTTCGTTTGCTTTTTTTTTTTATTGAAAAATGAATCACAGTATATATATCACTCAGCAATTTGATTTTCCATTTTATGTAAAATTGTATTTTAATACTATGTTACATTTAAATATATACGCCTATATATAATGTATACATAAGGTATAAAAAGTAACAATGTTGTAACAACTTCTAATGCTTCGGAGATCTTATGCACTCTTTTCCAGTTGCTTCACCTATCTCTTACCCCCACCAAAAGCCATGCCCCTCCCACTATCTTAAATTTTGAACAGACTTCTTAAAAATTAAGTTAACTTGACAGTATTTCGTATACACCTTGAATCAGGAGATATTGGTTCTCTCTTTTTTTAACTTTTGTAAGTACATACATACTCACATATGCATCATATACAAAAACAACGTATTAGGTGGGCTCTTTATCTTATTGCAGGATTTTTTTCTTTACTTACCAATTCATTCTTTTCTTCTCTTCCACCTGCTTCCACTTGACCCCTTCCACCTCTCCCTCCCCCTGATCCCACAGGTAACCCATATTGAAAATCGCGTGTCCATTCTTGCATTGTGTCATATTTTGCTGCCAGTTCATTTAACCATATACAAATATGGTTAAAGTCTCACATTTCATAAATATTCAGTTATTTATCAAATAGAAACATATACAATTATTTAAGTCACTCTACATATTTATTTTTAGATTGAATATTATATACCATTCTCTGCATTGTTATATTGGTTATTCAATAATAACTAATGAAAATTGATCTACGCCAGCTGATAGAGCTCTTTTCTTTCATTTTAATGGCCATATAACATTTCATATTGTTGGTATGCATAGGATATTCAGGTATTCTATTGATAATCATTCATTTGTTCACAGCTACTTAGCGCCTCTATGAACACTGGTGTAGTAAATACCCATGTGCATAAAGCCTTTAACTAAGATCTTTCTCTCTTTGGGATAGATTCCCAGAAGTGTGATAACTTGAGTTAAAGATATGTTTAATTTTAGTAAGGGTTGTTTGATACTTTTCTAAAAATAGCTTAAGCAATTGTATTACCAAAAGAACCTTATGAGAGTAATCCTTTTTTTTTTTTTTCTCCCACATCCATACTGGCAATAGTTCTATTCCCACCCACCTCCTTCTTTAACTTTTCTATTCTAATGGGTAAGAGTGATATGTCATCATTATTTTAATTTGCAATTTTCTGATCATTACTGAATTTAACCTGCATATTTAGATGCTGATGAATATCTAGCTTTGCTCATTTGTCAATTGTCTGTTTCTATTCTTCACTCACTTTTCTTTTAGATCTTTTATCTATTTCTTAACAATTTGTAAGAGCCCTTTTTTGTGGTATAGATATTATCTCCTTATTTGTCATTTGCTTTGCAGTTTCTTCTTATTTTTATATTCATGTTGTGTTGTTACAAAGAACAGGCAACAATAACACCACATAAATAACAAGAGTATTTATGAAACTATTATAGGCATGGCTTCATCTGCAACCCCAACTAGCTGTCTCAAAGACAAGAAAATAAAATAATCTCCAGAAGCATTTACCATCATCTGTGGTCTTCTAATCTCTCCACAAAGTGGGGGTGAGGGTGGGGGTGGGGTGGTCTTTTGTGCCTGAGAAGGTGAAAGATTTAAAGACTAAGCTTTCTGGCCAGGTTACAAAGGAGATTTAGTCTTTGCCACTGTTACACAGTTTCAAAGGAGCACCCTCTGCTTCTGTAAGCGAGGAAATGTGCCCTTGAACAATATAATGCATAATCAACACAGCTGGAAGTAGAACACATAGAGACTGGTGTCTGATGAAACCATAATTATTACATCACTTGACCACTTCAAATTTAGCTCCTAGAGAGTCAAACTTCAGGATTGACTGACCCCTCTGAAAAGCATTCAAATGAGCTTTCCAAGTCAGGTAAATGTGGATATCTACTACTTGCAATTAATCTATCTGGTATTTACCCAGATACTGTCTTTGGGCATTTGGGGGAACTGAGTAACTTCTAGCAAAAGGGAATATAATTAATATCAGAACACTAGGTGAGCAATATTTAACTACACTTCTTTAGAAGCTATCAAAACAAGATTATAGTTACATGCCACATTCTTTGTAAGGTCAGAAATTCAGACTTCTGGTAATAAATGCCAGGTACTCTGCAGTTCATAAACCTCCTAAGCCATGTAAGGATGGCCTGTTCACAACCAGCTTAGTCTTTAACAGAATTGGAGTAGCCAAGATGAAGTTTGACCATTGAAAAATAACTTAACTAAAGATGGGGAATCACCTAAGCAAAAAGGCATTTAACTTCAGGGAAGAGAATAAGCTTGATTTAACACGCAAACTTCATTAGCAATATTTTTAGAAAGTGGGCCCCAACTTTCTCTGGACCAAGTGTTTGATTTATACTAAACTTTGACATTTAATCTTCCAAAATGCTTTCAGTGTTGCCAACATCCCTTATTTAACAAACACTTTATTTTACGAGAATATAATCAACAACCAGGAGAAGGAAATTTAGAAATAAACTGAGCACTTATCAGATCAAGACACTTGACATTACATATAATTTTACTCTGTCAGACGTGGTCCATATGACTTGGTGGCACCTAACAACAGCATACCTTATTTCAGCCACACAACAACCCTTCAAAGGAATTATTTCCACTATTTTACAGTAGAAAAATTGTGTTTCTCTAAGGTTGTGTAATTCTCCCAAAGTCCCATAGTTAGTTAATGTTAGAGCCATGATTCCAGGCCAGGGTTTCATGATTCTGGAAGCTATGATCTATTAAATACCTCCTACCCTCCCCCCAACCACAAAATCAGAAAGCAGCCTGTGGTAAATTTCTATTTAACCTGTACTTTCAAAAGCATTAGAATTTAAAGGAGATAAAGATTAGTGTGAATTTGGAGGGAAGGTGAGAAAAAAAATCAAGGAAATCTCAAGGCAATAGAAAGATTTGGATAGAGCATTGAGAAAAGATTGGATAAGCAGAGAAAGGAAAGGGCACTTCACCATGGGGTCAATATTCCATAGAAATCAAATATTACTCAGTGATATTGTTCCATCTCCATCATAAAAGAATTAGGCTTTTATTTTTCTAAATTTTAAATGTCTACAAATGATTTGACTTTAAGCAATTATAGTCAAATTGGAGACCATCTTAGGCCCTTGACCAATGTCCAAAGTCAGCCTGCCCCATAGTCTCATAAAGTAATTGTAGATAAAGCATAATGTTCATTAAAATGGGGAATGGGTAATCAACCCTGTAGATGAGCCACAGCAATGGCGTGAACAGAAAGTATCAATTGCAAACATTCAGGAAAGATGACTTGAATGATATCAATTCCTTATATTAACTAGAAGCTTGCAATGCACTTAACTCTTCAAATGCCATAATCAAAGGGAAAGCAGATGAGAAAAATATTTCTTAAGAATCTCACACCCCAACTATCCCATTTGATAGGGAGTGCTTGTTAAACATTTCTCCGCAATTTTAGAAGCATGAATAAATCATTGGTAATCACCAGCCTAGAAATGTAAACAAAAGGACCTTCTAAAGCATCTTGCTTCATAGTCTTTCCTTTTGAAGAAATTGAAGCTGAGACAGGTGCAGTGAATCGGCCTTTGTTACAGTGCATAATTGGTAGAACTAGGATCAGGTACCAGACCTTCTGTTTTCAATTTATCTTGATACTGGATGAGCAGTTAGTTGTAGATCCCTTTGGAAGAATTTAGTAGATCGAGAACAATGAATATGTATTTTCCATTTTTTCAATTTTGATTTTTTTTAACTTCCTTGCTTTTCTTAGGATCCTCTATGAGATCCTTCTCCAAATATCTGTTATATCTTTTGGTGCTGGAATACCCCATCCCCTGCCAAGTGAATACAACTTTCTTTCCTACTCCTTGAGATTTGACAGTTTCAATCACTTTTGTTCATAAATCCAAGTGGCATCCAAATATCAGTTCCCACTCTTAAAATGAGTCAGTAAACTCTTTGAAAAGGAAGTTGGTAATATATGTAAAAAACCTTTTTTAAGTTCATATTCTTTTTGGCTTATCATTTTCACTTGTTGAAATATGCTTATTAAATAAACCAAATAGCAAAAGAAGATTTCTGCACAAAAAAGTTTTAATTACAGAATTATTTGCAATGATGGAAGCATGACAACACTCTAGATGTTCAAGTGTATTGAAATAGCTAAGCAAATTTAAAAATATTCATAAAATACACTTATACTAAAAAGATCTTTGTAAATACTTTTAATGGTATTGAAAAATACTTACGTTACAATCATTAGCTGAAAAACACATTAAGTCAGATAGAAATGCCAAACATTTCTTTTGACTGAAAACAAAACAAAATAAATTATATACGGGGTGGGGGAAAAACCGGCAAGAGGCATACTAACACTTTTTTAAGCTTTTCGTTTTGGAATAATTTTAGGTTTACAGAAAGGTTGCCAAGATTATAAAGAGCCCCATATATTCCACACCCAGTTTCCCCAGAGGTTAACATCTTACATCACCAGGGTACATTTACTAAGGCAAAGAAATTAACATTGGTACAATGCTACTAACTAAATTACAGAATACATTAGAATTTCATCAGTTTTTCCACTGATGTCCAGGATCCTGTGACAGATTTTTAGTCTTCTTGTTTTTCAAGTCCTTGAGAGTTTTAAAAAATGATGGTCAGGGTTTTTATAGAATCTTCCTCAATTTGGATTTTTCCAGTGTTTCCTGGTGGTTAGTCTAAGCTTACAGGTTGTGGGGAAGAATACGATACAGCTGTAGTGCCTTCTCTTTCTATATCAGAGGGTACATGATATCACCATAACTTATCACTAAAGATACTCACCTTTATCACATGTCTAAGGTAGTGTATGACAGGTTTCTCCAATATAAGATTACTAGTTTTCCCTTTTCACAATCTATTCATTTTAAAAAAGTAACTAAGAACAAACCACACTCAAGGGAGGGAAATTAGGGCACATCTTCTGAAGAAGGGTGTGACTAGTTATATTTTTTGGAATTCTTCAGTAAGGAAGATCTACTCCCTTTCAATGATTTACTTTTATTCATTTTTTATATTGGTTTATTCACTTTTTTTTGTATTTTTATGGACTCATATATATATGTGTGTGTGTGTGTGTATATATATATATATATATATATATTTATTTATTTATTTATTTTACTCTTTGGGTTATAATCCAATACTATCTTTACTTTTTTTGTTATTCAAAGCAGACTAAGCACATTAAGGCTGAATTGTGTCATTATCACTGATGTTTGTTTTTAGTTACACTGTTTAGAATTTGTCAACTTTTAAAATAATGAGCAAAAAAATCACTTTTATGACCATAAAATACATATCATTTATCTATGCTAAATCTACAAGGACAGCCTGGTAATCAGATTGATTTTAGTGGTCAGCATGTAGTATTTGGCCCAGGGTCGCGTGAAATTGTGTGGCCATATGGTGCCGACACGTTATTTTGGGCGACTTTCACATTGCACACTGGATGAATTGAAGGCTACCAGTGGTCCATAGCTGGCCCATGAGCTCAAACCACACGTATGAACTCATGCATTATTTCTTGCTCATTTATGTTCTGACATGGTGCTACCTGTGTCTATAGCTCCCAAGGGCAGCAGGAGTGGGGCAGTTCTCTTTATTCCATATGTCTGTCAGCCCTGAAACCAGGGCTGTCACATAACCCCACCCACTGCAGGCTCTGGGCTAGTGTCTAGCAGTCCATGTACCTCCTTGAAGGGATTTCCAGTCCATTACCCTGCAATGAAAGAGGCCCTTCTGACTGATACCCTCTCTTTTCTTTGATCCACATAGAGACTTCTTTTTTTCCCGGGTTGGTCTTATTTCATAACGGGAGGAGGGACAGACATTCCTTGCGTGAATAGGACCACTTTTCTCACTCTTCCTTCAGATCCCTCCTCAGCCCTCCCTACAAGTGTTGGTGTGCAGAAGATAGCAATGCTGACAACATTGGAAAATCCTTCTAGGAAAGCATGATTATGGCCTAAAGAGTTCAAGAAAAGACATGGTTTTAACTTTTTGATATAAAATTATAATGGTAAATGAACTCTCTTCCACATTTCCCTGTATACTCTTAGTAAGACTCACACTGTGGTCACCATCATCAAGGAACAGTAACAACCTTTGAGGAAGTCATTGGAAGCCAGTAGTCACTGGTGACAAGATGGATGATGTAGCAGTATAAGTAATGGTATTTTTGTTGTTGTTGCCATCAAGTTGGCTCTGATTCATGGTGATCCCATGTACAACAGAACTAAATGTTGGCTGGTCCCATGCCATCTTCATGATTGTTGGTATGCTCAAGTCCATTGTTGCGGCCACTATGTATTTTGAGTGTCTTCCAACCTAGGGGGCTCATGTTCAAGTACTTTATCGGATCATATTCTGTTGTGATCCATAGAGTTTTCATTGGCTAATTTTCAGAAGTACATTGCCAGATCTTTATTCCTAGCCAGTCTTAGTCTGGAAGCTCAGCTGAAACATCTCTACCATGAGTGACCTTGATGGTATTTGAAATTTCAATGGCATAGTTTCCAACATCATAGCAACATGCAAGCCACGACAGTGCCACAAACTGACAGATGGACGGCGGTAACAATAATATAACCAGCATTAAATAGATGATATTAGGAACTGAAGAGGCAGGAAGATCTACATTGTTTCAACACAAGCAGATTCCAAAGAGCCACAGCACTGTGAACATTAACAGTGTTACATTTCTTGTGGGAGATCTGAAATTAGCCAGGAACTGGGCACTTGACCGTAAAGAAAATGAGCAGATGGCTGCTGGACTAGATCTGGGAAAGACGGTGCTTGGACACTAGAAAGATTCTTCACTTGTAAACAAATTAATACCTGCCTTTTCTCTACCCATTTTGCTTACTCTTCATGAATGAATCACTATAACTCACATTGCTCATTTTATAATGCATTGTTTAATCAAATTGTTTACATAGACACCGCAAAAATGTTTACATGAGGCCCTGTACACTCTAGGGGCAGCCCTATCTTATCCCCATCCCCACCCCTATGCACACATCACAAAACAGCACTTTTTTAAGGCAGTACTTTAATACAATTATTACTTTTCTCTCTAACTCAGTGGCTGCCGCTAACTTCCAGAATAATGGTCAGAAGCAAGAGAAGGAGAGGGAAAGTTGTCTGCTCTGTTTAGGTCTCACCATTTGCTCCCCAACTGAACTGACAGGGGAGGATCTCTTCTTTTTCCATTAAAAAAGGCCCCAGGGTTTGTTGAGGTTTGACACCTATTATTTCACTGAAGAATAGGAGAAAAGCAATATCCTTATTAGAGAAATCTCTACTGAGTTGCGATGTGGGGAATTCTGGGAAAGTGAGCACATGTGGTGCTTTAGCCAGCTGTTGTCCTTTGACCAAATTCTGGTGCAGCTGCACATAGAATGTTACTACTCCAGGTACAATCCTGAAACCCTAAATATGGAACCAGCTCATGCAACTCAAATATAATTACATGAATTCTATGATAAAGACAAAAAGTATATGTATAAATTACAGAAAAGAATAAAAATATGAAAAAACTTTTAACCTCAGTAGTAGCCAAAACATCACAGTCTAAGATGCTGTGTCTTGCCTATTGCTTTGGCAAAGTTAATTTTTTTAGCATTCAGAGTTGGCAAGCATGTGGGAAAAGGGCCTCTGATTCACTGCAGTTAAGAATGTAAATAACTGCAACTTTTTGGAGGAGTAATTTGGGTACAGCTATCAAAAGTTTTAAAACATATTTTAGCTCAGCAATTCTACTTCTAAGTAGATGTGCTCAGATTATATAGAAAAAGTTTATTGCAGAGTTACTATAATTAAATCAAAAGTAGAAACAATCTAAATGCCAGAATAAGAGATTATTTATAAATTATATGTTCATACTACGTAATTTTCTACAGACATTAAAAATAATGTAAAAGTATCTATATACAAGGATTATAATACATCATTAACTAAAAATGGTAAGTTACAGGCATATGACACTCCATTATTAAAATATATGTGCCATATATATGTATATATGTGTATATGTACAAAAAGGTTATTTTGCAAAATATTAACTGTGGTTTTCTCAAAATGATGACATTATGAGTTATTATTTGTTATGCATGATTATTTTCATTGTGGGATTTTCATTTTCCAAGCATTCCACGATGAAAATAGGATACTTTTATAACCTAAGCAAATTGCATGTCATAATTTTTAAATTCATTAACCTCTCACTCACATGACTAGGCACATACATTATCTTCTAACAGGACTGTCCTCTATTTATACACTCTATGACCATATCAGTTTTACTAAGATGATCACATTGATTTTTTTGAAGATTCTGAAGTCAGAGCAATTAAGTGATAGGTAACTGTTTTTACAGAGCACACTTTTTAAATTAGTAGGATGCACAAATCCTAAGTCCACAACTGAATGAACTTTTACATATATACACGCCTCAGGTCAAGGTATAGAACATTTCCATCATGAGATCAAGACACAGAATGTATCTATCAACTCAGAAAGGTTCTTCTTACACCTTTCCAGTCAATAGCCACCCTCAGCCTTAATTCACGGTCCTTTTTTTTTTTTGCCATCATTATAGTAATAGGAATATCTACCATTCTGTCAGCTCTTGTGCTAGATCCTTTAAATACAATATCTCATTTAATCATGCCAATTATAATATGCAAACGAAGAAATGTTGTTGTTGTTAGGTGTCTGGAGTGATTCCAACTCATATTGACCCCGTGTGACAGAATAGAATTGCCCCATAGGGTCCTCTAGGCTGTAACTTTTACAGGAGGCAGATTGCCAAGTCTTTCTCCCTAAGAGCTGCTAGGTGGGTTCAAACCACCAACCTTTTGGTTAGCAGCCGAGTGCTTAACCATTGCACCACCAGAGCTCATTAATGAAGAAACAGAGGATTATAAATATTAATAAACTTGTCAAAAGTCACAATTTGTTAGTGGCAAATAGGACGAAAAGAGTTTGGTCTCACTGCAAACTTGAGAACTTTTTCCACTTTACATGGCCTTTCATTAAGTTGAACAACGGAGTTTCAAAATAAAACCTAAAAGTGACTTGAAATCAAGCCTGGCTGAGACATCAAATAATGTAAAGCTGAAAGAGATAAGCACTGGAGACCTCTAAATACCTGGAGATGGATAATCCTCTGGTGCCCTGCACGCTCAGAGATGAGTTTGAAGAGGTTTTAGGATTGAATTTGCTATAGTGCATAATATTGTTTGCAGACAGCCCAGTCCTCAGAGAAGATTATATGTCCTTCAGGACTTCAGGACAACAGTCTCGCTTCTAGAAATTTTTATTAAAAATAAAAATAAATAGACACACCAAAAGGGGGAAAATTATATCTATGTGGAACATTCACCCTGCTTATTAACCCATTTGTAAAACAACAGAATTCATCCTAAAGTTTAGAGAAAACTGAACCAAACAAAGATTAAATTAATAGAAAGATTATGCATCTGAAACCAAATTAAAATTCATTTTAACAACTGTGTATATACAAGTTCTCAGTTCATTACTCTTCCGACAGTTTCATTACTCCACGGAGCTGAGTGGAAATTTGTATTTCCACAGGCTGTGATTCTTTAAGTGACTGACCAGGAGTGGGGCTGCTCCTGGGCTCACAGCATTAATTGACCACACACCAATTAAGAGCAGAAGAAAGCTGTCTTTACAATGCATGTAAATTAAGTACACTATCAGCAGGCTTTTCACTTTAGCTAAAGGCTTTCCAAGGGAAAATGTACTCAGGAGACCTTCTCTCTACCCTTTGCACTAGCAGAGAAAGGGCCACTCACCCTCAATTCTGCCTCAGAGATAAATTAGAAGTGGGAAAAGAAAGGGTGCTTTCCCACTTCAGGGAACAACTATTAAAGATGCAGAGCTCTTTCCTCTGGCTGTATTACTCATATTTATTTCCTGTGGGTTTAGAGAAGCAAGAATTAGAAATGAATGGCATTCTTGACTGCTCACAAGGGACTCGCCTCAAGCCAAACTCCTGCTTTTACTTGACACAGTACCTAACTCTCCAGATGCTGCATTTGAGTGTCTGCCATCATAAATCTTCAAAGTTGTGGCAGACCAGAAACAAGGAGACAGGGAAGTCATACAGGTGGGGAGGAAGAAGAGATCTAGATCATATAGATAGCTGAGGCTCCTGGGACAGGATTAATTCCAGAGGGGGGACATCAGGAAAAGAGCATGGACGTCAAAGACCATTTTGCTGTCTTTGAACTACTGATAGCCTCTGATCTAGTAAAAAGGACTCAGCAGCACCAGAGCCAGACAGCCAGCACACTTTTCTGAGCAGGATATTGGCACTCTGAATAAAATGCTGTCATTCCAAAAAACAAAAACTCATCTGTATTTCACGTACTCATCGACAGAAGAAGCGTTCTAAAGCTTTGACCTCCGTTAGCATCAAGGGACCAGGCATGCAAATTAGCACTGGTCCACAGGCCCTTGGCTGAATCACATTCTTACCAACCAAGCGCAATGCCAAGGGACTAGAGAAAAATCAGAAGATACCTATTTTTTCTTAAGTTGTGTTATGGAGAGCTTTATGCAGAAATTGTGTATGTAATTTCCATACTTCAGGCAAATTTCAGATCCTTTAGGACTTCACCCAAACTATTTCCTTCCCACTCTATTCTCAGCCTTAAGTGTCATTAACCCACCCTCTCTTGAATATACCGTCTTCTCCACTACTTATATCATTGAACATTCTTTATTTAACAAATCTTGGAGGATTTTGTTTAAAGCATTTTGGACCAGACAAGGTGCTTTGAGCCTTTTCCCAAGCTGTTCTATAGCTTACTCACTTAGCCTAGCCCTTCTCTAATGCTAGAACCATAGCTCTCAACCCTGACTGCACCTGAGAACCACCTGGAAAAGCTTTTAAAAACTTTTAGCCACACCTTAGACATATCCCAGATCAACTAAATATTTAAGATGAGGCCTTGGTGTTATATTTTAAAAACTCCTTAGGTGATACTTACATTCATCAGGGTTAAAAGAACTCTGTACTAAAAGTTTAGGAGCTTTGGTGACACAGATAGTTACGCTCTCGGCTGCTAACCAAAAGGTTGGCGGTTTGAATCCACCCAGTGGCTCTTGGGAGAAAACCTGGCAATCTACTTCCATGAAGATTACAGCCAAGAAAACCCCATGGAGAAGTTCTGCCCTGTCACATGGGGTCACTGTGAGTCAGAACTGACTTGATGGCACCTAACAACAACTCCAAGTTTAATGCTTACATTAGAGAAAAATCAACAAAGAACATCTGGCATTTCAAAGTTCCAGTGGATGTTCTCTGTTATCCAGTGTTACTATTGCTAACGGAAGTGTGGACATTTTGAACAGTTTCATATGGCAAGCTAAGCAGATCATAACTGAGGAACTCAATGCCAGGGCTCAAATCCCTGAATCACTCTGTGAGATTACAAACCATACTTTTATCTCTTTGAAGATCCCCCGCCCAAAAAGCAATTTGGAGGATGAAGCTTCAAAACAGAAATAATCAAAATGCTGCAGCAGGAAATCTGATAGGAAGCATCCAGCATGAGAAGAAAATATCAGGCAGCATTCATTAAGCTCCCCAAAGCCCTGAGAAACACTGATATGAAGACTAGAAAAACATCATCAATTACAATGCACAGATGTATTTTAACTGAAAAAAAAAAAAAAAGTACTGTATCAGTATGATGTGTGGATTCAGATCTTCTGATGCTAGTTGTAAGGATATATTTGGAGGTCTGCAAAGACCTCCAAATGCTTGTGAGCAGGAATTTGCCTTATGAAACTTTTTACTTCCCACCCTTGAGTCTCATTAAAGGTCCAAGGACCCACTAATGATGACCAGTATCATTATCTGTTGGAAGGACAAACAGATACAAGCGAACGCCTTCATATTACAGACAAAGAAACATATGTTTGTTTGATTTTTATTTTTAAAACAAACACTAGATTGGTAAATTACTTTCCCAAGACCTCTCATTGGCAGACAAAGTTAGGGATAGAGTAAACGAAATTTAATGATCACCTACCTCATTTCTGTGCGATCTCTTTTTCTGTTTCTTGACAACTTAGTGGCCCACTCCCCCAATGACTATATCAAAACTTATTGCATGCTCCTCAAACATATAATGCCCAAAATTGCACCTCTTCCTTTGTACCTTCTGTTTATTCATAATGTTTCTTTCCTCTTCATTTTGGCTTGTAGATGGCTCATCATGGTGACTGAGCTCCTTCCTAAATCAGAACCCTTTACCGTGGATCGCATCTGCTGCCAATTAGTTCATTCTTGTGCATTCTCTCTTGTGCACCGTCTCTCAAGGAATGTGGTTGCTTCAGGTAATTTTTTTTTATGCCAAACTCATCAAAAGTCAGACTTCTGTTCCTCCAGTAGAAGCTGTGGGTACAATAATTCTCTCTAAAAAATGTTTAAGATGCGGGTGAGCGCGAATAACCTTTTCTGCCTTCAGGGCTAACCCATTACATTAATCATTTCTCTCTCTTTGGGCCTTTCCAAGTGACTCTGATGTTCAGCAAGAATAACCATTGTACTAAGAACTTAATGTTGCTATTGTGTGCCATTTAGTCGATTCCAACTCATAGCGACCCTATAGGACAGACTAGAACTGCTCCATATGGTTTCCTAGGCTGAAATATTTACGGGAGCAAATCGCCAGGTCTTTTCTCCCATAGAGTCACTGGGTGGGTTTGAGTCAGGGCTTTGAATCAGTTCATTCCAGTTCAAACCTCTGCTGAGAATTTGCATTTTCCCCCTAGATAGTCTGCATAAGAATCACCTGGGCATCTTGCTAAAATGTAGAGTCTGATTCAGAATATCTGGAGTGGAACTGCAAATCCTCAGTTGGGGTTCAAACTGGAATGAACTGCTTCAAACCTGGTTTGAACTGCAGACTTTCAGTTAGTAGCTGAGCACTTTACCATTGTACCACCAGGGCTCATGCCTGGACTAGCAATGTTCCATCTATGCTGGGTTCCCTTTTTTCAGCATTATCACCTATGTCATATTATAGGAATATTCAACTGTCTCATATAACAACCTAGGCAGGTTGCTTTGTTGAATAATTACTGGTTTACATTTATATCATAGAGGAACGTTCTAAATGTATTTGAATTAAATGCTGTTTTTAATTGTACAATGAGAGAGGGAGAGAGAGAGGATTTTCCCTAGATTAAAGATGGCAAGCATCCAAAAGCAGGTGTTTGTATATGTGTATTGAGTGAGAGTGAGCATGGGCTTGACAATTACATTAAACTTACTCAGCAGGCAAAGATGGTAAACTTGATTTTGTTTCTTGAAGGACAAAGGTGAGCAAATCAGAATGGAAACTTCAGGTATTCCCCTGGGAAGCCACCATTCTTTGTTAATGTTATAAAATTGACCTTTATTTTTATTACAGTTATATAGGTACACACATCATTTAAAATCAAAATGTTACCAGGCTGGTATCTAAAAGGAATAGTCCATGTCCATTCTTTCCCACTGCTTAGACCTATTTCTTATAAGCAACCACTTCCATATCTCAAAACAGCACACTTATAATAATGCTATTTGTATTAAGTGATTTTCAATCTTATTCATGGTAGACACATATTTATCTCTCTGATTGGCCCAAACCCCTACCACGTCCTCTTTATTTACTTCTCGGCAACTCCCTAATACGGTTCAATTTGATGAATTTTTTTTCCTTTTGTAGTCAGTGATAACGTTATTCTTATTAGGTAAATATTGTTGGCTGTTGTACCAAGTAATATATTATGATAATGTTTCCTTATCTATACAACATTTTGCTTTTCCTTGGTTTTAAATTTGCTTCATTTTTTTGTCTTGTTCTAAAGGTAAGGATTAATATTTTTTTAAACCTTCAATAGATCTTCCAAAAACCTATTAGTATTACTTTCTTATTTTCCAAATATTCAAATACAGTTTGAATTATTTATTCTCCAAATATTCAAATGCATCAGAAAACTTCTCATTTCTGTTTACATACATATATTTTTATTCCCTATCCTCCGGGTTTCTTTGCACAGGAGTGGTCTGTCCTCCTACTTCAATCTAAATGGCTAAGTTGGCTAAGGAGCCCTGGTGGCACAAAAGTTAAACACTCAGAAGTTAAGAGAAAAGTTGGGGGTTTGGACCCACCCAATGGCTTTGCAGGAGAAAGACCTGGTGATCTGCTTCCATAAAGATCACAGCCAAAAAAAACCCTATGGAACAGTTCTTCTCTGCCACATAGGGTCACCATGAGTCAGAATCGACTTGATGACACCCAACAACAGGTCTTGGCTACATAGCTGCCTACTATGCAGCAGTGGAGTAACCAAGAAGCAAGGTACACATGGACTTACTTGCACTTACTAATCTGTAGTGCACAATTTCACCTGTTTTTTTTAACCACATCTTGGTGGTAAAAAACAGGTGAAATAGTGCACTACAGATTAGTAAGTAAGCACAAGTAAGCCCTGCGCACCTTGCTTATTGGGTAATTCATCCCGGCTGCTATGGATTCTTTTTTAACCACTGAGCACAGTTTTCCTTTGACAGCGCTTCTGTGTTAACCCTTCTGTTTCCTAGACCCTGTGTCTGCCTCTTTCTTAGTTTGTAGGATGCCCTAATTAAGGGCTCATGGGAGGCAACATTTTTGAGACCATTAATGTCTGAAAATTCCTTTGTAGTCATTTACATTTCATTAATAAGGTTTGGTAATAATTATAACTTAGAAATAATTTTTGTGCATAATTTTGTGGCCATTTGTTCCATTGTCTCATAGCTTCCAGTGTTGCTATTCAGAAGTGCAATGTCATTATGATTCTTCAGCTTCTTTTGTCTTTTTCTGGGATCTTTGAGTACTTTACCCAGTTGTAGTGAAACTTCACAATGATGTGCATTAGTGTGGATATTTCATTTATTTATTTTTTTCTTTTATCTTATGGGGCCCTCCATAGAACTATAAATATAGAGGTGCATGCCCTTCAGTTGCAAGACATATTAATTTTTAGAGAATATCTATCTCCCCCATTTTCTCTAGACCCCATTACTTTTCACCTTTGTTTTCATTTTTATTGTTCTAATTTATGTGCAATATTCTTGACTTTATCTTCTAACTAGGGCTTTGAACCGGTCCAGAATGGTTCAGGAACGGTTCAGTAATTGCCAACATAAACGAGGGCAGTATATGCTTTGCATAGCAACGAAATCTGTTGCCTGTTGATTTTGACCCGAGTAGGAAACAAACAGGGGTGCCCTGCTCAAAGGCGGCAGCCAAAGGCATCGCTTTGAATGTATATCGCTCCCCACAATCCCGCCAATAATCCAATCTCCTGCATCAAGCTCCTGAAACTCAGGATCCATGTGGGAGACTGGACTACTGGCAGGACTGTGGACAGCACTCAGAGCAGTATGGTCAGTGGCCATCTTTGACTGGAGCACTACTGTTTGTTTCCTACTTGGGTCAAAATCCACAGGCAACAGATTTGGTTGCTATGAAATGAATTCACTGACCTCAGTTAGGTCAGCCATTACTGAACCTTTCCTTAACTACTTCTGATCGGTTTGAAGCCCTGCTTCTAACACATACTAAAATTTTTCAACCTTATTTATGGGGTTTATAATTTTTAAAACTAGTTTCTTACTCTTGCTTCCTTTTTCCAATAATAATATTCTTGTTTTATGAATGTGATTATCTTCTCACCTTTCTGAGTGGTCATTTATTTTAACAGTACAATTTATTAAATATTTACTATATGCTAATCATTCTGCCATGCAAATAACATACATCATCATATTTAATTCTTATAATCACTTTGCATGGTAGCAAGTATTATTACCATTTCATAAACGAAGAAGCTGCAATCAAAATTTAAAAAGATCGATGAGACATCCTAATGATATAACTATTTTTCACTGTAGTGTGAAATAATATGTTAATGCTTTCTTTCCTGTGTAACTTCTTGTTAACAAACGTCCATGTCACATCAGTTAGACTGGAAAACCCAAATTCCAAAGGCAGTTGAATCAGAGTGCTGGCAGAGGAGATACTACTTCATTATCTGTACAACTTGGTACTTGCAATTCTTTCATTATTGAATATATCATATTGTCGTTATTTCTTCAGATGTCTTAGAAAGTAGTCTCTTTAAGGACAGGGAAGGGAACTTGTTTTTATTTTTCTTCATAACTCGCAAATAGATGCCTGTAATTCAATTGAACAAACTTTTACAAAGCCTACAGTTTCTGCTCATTTTATCTTATGTGAAAATATCAATTTTCATATAGTTAAAGTTCTTAGAGTAAGATTTACCTGAAGGTAAAGTACTTTGCTTCAGTTTTCTTATCTGTAAAAAGGATATGACAATATTGTATGCTTCCTAGAATTGTAGGATTAAAAAGGTATCATATGTATAGTGCTTAGCACACTTCTGGACACATGTAAAACACTTAGTAACTGTTAATTGCTATCATTATTATCTTCCTCTCTATCATCATCACTTTCAGTATGAGAGACATAGGAATAATGCATTTTTGTTGATTGGACTAGATTAAGACCAAATCCTATCTACACAAAACCAAAACCAAATGAAACTCACTGCCATCAAGTTGATTCCAACTCTTAGCGATCCTGTAGGACATAGTAGAACTTCCCCCTACAGTTTCCAAGGCTGTGATCTTTACAGAAGCAGACTGCCACATCTTTTTCTTGAAGCAACCAGTTAGCAGCCAGGTGCTTTAACCACTGCGCCACCAGGGCTCCTTGTCTATACAAAGGAAATTATACGAAAAATGTGTTAAAATGTCACTGTTCGTTGTGCTACAGCTGAACAATGTAGTACATGGTAAAAAATTTAATGTGAAAATAAACACAAATCAGTATTTGAAAATCTTGAACGACTATTCCTTAAAATATTAAAACATTCAAAAGTCCAGGTATGATGCTCAACTATTAGGAAATTTATCTGATATATAAAGCATACTAATCTTTACTTTTTGAAAGAAATCTTTGGCTATTATCTCAATCTAAATTACCTCCTCATTGCCCTATGACCATATAGCATTTTATTGCATGTTTATTAAAATGTCTATCATGGTTTGCTTTACATTAAAAGCATGTATTTGTTTGTCTGTGCCCCCATTTAGATCCAAAACTCTTTGTGGAAAGAGTCAGTAACCCATATATCTTTGTATTCCTGCCAGTAACTAGAATAGCATTTTGCCTGTGGTAGCAACTTGACAAATGTTTGTTAAAATTAAAATTAAATGAGTGGAGCACAGTGATATGAAACCTTTATAGAAAAGCTGATTTTCCTGAGACCACAGAAGATTCCTCAGGCCAGAATTCTTTGCCATTTGATATTCTCAAACTTGCCATCTATATGACTTTTGCATACAAGGCAGATACACTGCCAAACACAATAATATGTGTTTGAGTCTCCAGTAGTGTTTATAAATTTGTATTGATCAGTCTAAATTCTGTTTGTGGTGCCTTAATGACCAGCAACACACATTTGCAGCACTGGCTCCACTAAGGTCATGGAACACAGCAAAACAAACTGACTTACAAATGGATCAACCCAGGCTTCACCCTTTAATAATGTGATCCACTAGTGATACACATAGCCATGAGCCTTTAGTACTTCTGCAGAAGCATCAGACCTGTTCTATTCTAGAGTCAGGTGGTTGGTTGGTTTGTTTTTTATGTTTTTAAGTTAAACTCATATGCAAGAAACAAATCAATGCTACAAGGCATGAACAAGATAATATGCAAAGAAAATTCAAGTGAAGAAATAAGTGTGTGTGTGTGTGTATTTAAGTATTTTTCTGATATCCTCTCATTGAAATGTATTTTACAATTTGGGGAGCCAGGATAAACACCAAGAAACTGGATTCAACATAGAAAACTTGGAATACCGAGGCATTCACACACACACCCACACCTACACACATACACACATTAAATATCGGCTTCGGCTCTCCCTTAGGAATAGAGCAATTTAAATAGACTTGGGGAAGGCAGACTTTGCTTTCACAAGAACAATTTTATGTATCAGTTTGTTAACTTTGAAATATGCCCATGGAACCCTCAGCCCAAGATATAAAATCTACACGCTCGGGTAAGACCTTCACTTGAGATGTTTATAGTTTTTCCATATGAGCTTCTGTCACTCCACTAAGGTTCCATCAGCCATAAATTTTCAATCTGGAAATTCCTCTTGATTTCTGAATATGAAACCACTGCAAGCTATGGGCAGTTTGGGATTTCTTTTTCAATTTCCTCAAGACCAAGGAATATGTCATACCACTTAGACTATAGCCATGTATTAGCAATCTACTGTTTCTGCCTTTGACTGCTGACAGCTCAGCAAGAGGAAATGTTTTGAAAGCTGTGGGAATTCAATCATCAACTGTGCTCCCATGAGCTTTCTTCCAAGGTATTGGGTCTGATTAAAGGAAATGTTACTTTTGGAAGTGTGCGATACTATTGAGCAAAAAAAAAAAAAAAAAAAATCTAGCACACAGTTATTATGACCCGTCTGTGTTCCATCTCGGCTGTCCTATATTTCCCTGTTTGTTCACATTTGTTTTCTTTCACTGGGAGGTGTGAGCTTGTGTGTGTGTTTGCATTATGTGTATTGAGGAGTTCTGATGTTGGCAGTTACCAGGCCAAATAAAAAATTCAGTTATAACTAAATCACTCATTTCCAGGGGTAGATTAGCCAATAAGCAATGTAAGCACTGCCTCACTTGTGCCTACTTACTAATCGGTAGTGAACAATTTCATATGTGAAAAACATGTGGAACTCTTCACTACCAATTAGTAAGTGGGCACAAGTAAGGCCGTGCTTACCTTGCTTACTGGGTACTCCGTCCCTTTCGGGGATTGTAAATTTGAAAAGACGTTTTGATTCTGTAGGAAGGTGCTGTGGGGTTGGAAAAGAGTCCTATGCCAGTCAAAGAAGCAGAATCTTTGATAAGGTGAAAAAATGTGAAACTGTTCACTACAGATTAGTAGGTAAGCACAAATAAGGTGTGCTTAATTTGATTATTGGGTAATCTGCTCCTGCTCATTTCCCTCCTTTGTAGTCAAAAGTCACCAAAAATAGGTCAGGATATTTCTACTTACATCAACAGGCAAGAGACCAAATTTAGGAAGGTCTATTGAGACAGAAGTAATGAGATATTAGAGATACAGGAACACAAATCATGTTCTAGAATCCACAGTTTAGATGTCTGGAAGTCAGAAAGATTAATACCAACAACGCAAGGTTAGAGACTTTTAATTCCTGTTTTATATTCCATTCTGAATAGGACAACCATAGTCCTACAAGTAGTGAAACAGTCATGCTAAAGTCCTTGTCAAAAATGGCATTAATTGATAATCCATAATTTGAGTCCTTACTCTGCCAAAAAATGTATGACAATTTTATGTAAAATATAAAGAGAGAAAAATAAAAGATAAAGCCATTCTCACATGCGTTTTGTGGAAATGGGGCAGAAAATAAGGAAGTAGAGTGTGCTCAAACCATGAGGCTGCTTGGCCTCAGATCTGCAGGCAGATGCAGGTTTTTGTTTTGTTTTTTAAATTATATGATGTCTAGGGTTGTTAGTTTCATTTGTGGTTACCTCAATATTTACCTCATTTTTCTAAGTTTAAACCAATCTTTTATTTCTTGATATTGCCTTGACTTCCTCTCCATATGAAAGATCTATGACTACATTATTTAGTCCCTCTTTTTTGTTTTAATGTTGTCATCTTTTACGTACTGACATCTCGTTTCCCAATAGTGTTTTAGCTTTGATTCATTTTTGTGACTTCCCTATCTGGGTTGATATCTGGTTGTTCTCTCTTGTGTTCTAGTCTTGGCTTGCCTGATATTATTGATTTTCTAACCGGAGTACTCTCTTTAATATTTCTTTTAATTTTGGTTTGGTTTTTACAAATTCCCTTAACCTCTGTTTATCTGGAAATGCTCTAATTTCACCATCATATTTAAGAGACAGTTTTGCTGGATATATAATTCTTGGGTGGCAATTTTTTTCCTTCAAGGCTTTATATATGTCATCCCATTGCCTTCTTGCCTGCATTGTTTCTGCTGAGTAGTCAGAGCTTTGTCTTATTGGCTCTCCTTTGTAGATGATTTTGTTATCCCTAGCTGCTCTTAAAATTCTCTCTTTATCTTTGGTTTTGGTAAGTTTGATTATAATATGTCTTGGTGACTTTCTACCTTGTGTGGGGTCTGATGAGCTTCTTGGATAGATATCTTCTCATCTTTCATGATGTTAAGGAAGTTTTCTGCCAACAAATCTTCAACAATTCTCTCTGTATTTTCTGCTATCCCCCCTGTTCTGATACTCCAATCACTCGTAGGTTATTCCTTTTGATAGAGTCCCACATAATTCTTAGGGTTTCTTCATTTTTAAATTCTTTTACCTGTTTTTGCTCAAATAAGTTGGTGCCAAGTGCTTTATCTTCAATCTCACTAATTCTGACTTCCATTGCCTTAATTGTGCTCCTATGACTCTATTCAGTTGTCTAACTCTGAAACTTTATTGTTAAATCTTTTGGATTTCTGTTTGCTGTCTCTCTATGGATTCTTGCAGTCAGTTAAAATTGTCATTATTCTCTTGTATAACCTTCTTAAGTTCCTCTATTACTTTGTCTGTGTGTTCCTTGGCTTGTTCTGCATTTTGAATGATCTCCTTCCTGATCTCTTGAAGAGCTCTGTATATTAATCTTCTGAATTCTACCTCCGGTAATTCCAAGAAGTTCTCTTTCTCCTGAAGGTTTCTTGATTCTTTGTTTTGGTCACTTACTGAAGCCATTATGGTCTGCCTTTTTGTATGATTTGATATTGACCGTGTCTCCGAGGCATTGATGGTTATTATATTTATTTTATATTTGCTTACTTGTCCTAGCTTCTTGTTTTGTTTTGTTTTGATATGCCCAAATAGGCTGATCATGTGAGCAAGTTTGGATATTGGCATCTTAGAAGCTCTCATGTCCTGTCACCAGGTGGTTAGAGCTGTTACTAGGCATGTGAGCCCAGGAGTCTCCTTACTTTTCTTGTGTAGATTAAGCTCCGGTGTCCTGGTCATTGGTCACCGAGTGTGTGGTGCAGGCTCTTACCTACGTCCTAGATGGGCTGGGGTGATTGGAGTAGGCACAGGTATCTGGCTTCAGTAGGGGGTCATGCGCTGAACAAGGCAGGGGGCCTACTGTTGCCCCTGAGTGTCTGTGTGGAAGGCGTGTCCCTGTTTCCTAGAGCACATAGGTGGGTGGGTTTTGCAGCCAGTGGGTACCCAATGCTGTTGGTTGTAAGGACTGGGAGGCACCACTATTTTTGGACCTCTGTTGAGGGTGGCTAGGTGGTGTGGGTGGAACCATCAGTCCTCAGGCCCCTAATGTGAGTAGGTGAGGACCATGCTTAATGGGCAGGGTGGCGTCAAATGTCTCAAATCTGCCACTCCACCTTATAGCTAATACAGATGAAAATAGGCTTTAGGTATATACCCTGTTGTATTGTGCTAATGAGGGCCTACGCTGTTGAAATGGGACTATACAGGTCTATACAGGGGTGAAAGGCACTGAAAGTCCATGAACCGCTTGTGCCTTTGCCTAGGCAAAGGGGCTGTGCCTGCCCTGAGTTCCCAGTTTAGGGGAGCTGGCAGATTATTTTTTCCTGTTTGTTAATTTGTTCCCTCTCCAAAGCCAGAAGAATGGCTCGGGATGTGCGACAGGTCCTATTTCCCGCTCAGGGGGTGCAGCAATCACTGAAGCTGGAGCTGGACCTGGAGCAGAGCAGGGAGGGGGCAGGTAAACGGAAGAGAGGTACTTCCCAAAGGGAGGGTTTTTTTGATCCATGCGATAGGTTAGATGCATGTACTTATCTTTTGCAGATTGAATGCCACTTTTCACTGGTTCTGGAGGCTTGAGCAGACTCTCCGATGCTTGGTCTCTCCCAGTGTGGAAAACCCGTCCTGAGTGCTAGCTTGCCTCACCATGCGCCAGCCGACCCAGACTGCAGGGCACTGGTGCTGCACAGGTCAGGTATAGCAACTCTCTGCTGCTTCTGAACCATGTCTCCCTCTGCCTGCCACTCAGACTGATTCTTCAATTTTGTCTTTGATGTTCAGGGCTCCTAGATTGTCATATATGATTGATTCACTTGTTTTTTCGGGTCTTTGTGGTAAGAGGTACCACAGGAAGCGTCTGACTACTTTGCCATCTCAGCTCTGCCTCTTTTTAAATTACATGAGAATGATTAGTGCCCTCACAGGGAAGGAGACAGGAGTCAAAATCATATCTTGAAATCATGAGTGTATTAGAGCTCCCAACTGGTAAAAGAAGGCTAAAATATAAGTGCAAATGACACTTGTTAACAGATGTGTTGGTTTATGTAAAGCTATTTTCCAAAAGACAAGAGGAAGAATACATAGCCTCACCAGCCAGAGACTGGGTTAAACTACATGATGGCTCATTGAATGAATTCACAATATTCCTATTGTGCCCACAGGCCAGGCCTCCTGAACTGTCCCTGCAAGATCAGATGCTGTTATAGCAACCTTGAGGCTTGGGAAAAGGCTCCTGTATAACCAACAGAAAGTAAAATATGACTGTAAAGAGACCCTGATACAGACAGGGAGGGAGAGAACGGAAATTGAGTCAAGATAAGCCTGAAAATTGAACAGCAAAAAGACAAACAACCTAATTAAAAAATGGGCAAAGGACATGAACAAGCACTTCAGCAAAGAGGACATTCAAGCGGCCAACAAACACATGAAAAGATTATTGCAATCATTAGCCATTAAAGAGATGCAAATCAAAACTACAAGGAGGTATCATCTCACCCCTGAAAAAAATGGCATTGACCAAAACAATAGAAAACAGCAAACGTTGACAATGTTGGGGAGAGGCTGAAACCCTGTTCCATTGCTGGTGGGATTGTAAATCGGTTCAACCACTGTGGAAAATAGTATGGCACTTCCTCAAAAAGCTACAAATAGAAATACCCTATGATCCAGCAATCCTGCTCCTAGGTATCTATCCTAGAGAACTAAAACTATTGACATGAACAGATACACACACACCTATTTCACTGCAGCATTATTCACAATATCAAAAAGATGGAAACAACTTAACTGCCCATTAACAGATGAATGGATAAACAAACTGTGGTACATACACACAATGGAATATTACGCAGCTATAAAGGATAATGATGAGTTCTCAAAATAGACTATAATGTGGATGAATCTGGAAGACACTATGCTGAGTGAAATAAGTCAATCACAAAAGGACAAATACTGTATGATATCACTATTATAAAAAGACAAGAATAGGTATACACACATAAAGCAATATTCTTTGGTGGTTAACAGGGATAGGAAGGAGAGAGAGAGGGGGAATCACTTTCTAGATAGCAGACACTTGTTACTTTTGGTGATGGGTAAAGCAATACCAAATAAGGGTGATATCAGCACAACTTGACCAAGGTGAAGGAAGACACTAAGAAGTACACAAGAATAAAGGACAATTTTGGTAAAAGCCACGACATATGCCGTTTTGCAACAACTTTAATAACAAATAAAAATATGTGTGTGATTTCATAGGTAGGTATAGGTGCTGATATATATATATCCATATAGGTAAACACATATGAATATATGGGTACAAATGTATAGGTATTTCTGTAGGCAAATATATACATATTTATGTGTGCTGCGTATATATTCATATATAAAATAACTGTGCACATAGGGGCAAGGTTATGGATACTTCCTAGACATAACGAAATACATCCCAGGATTGGGTTACTGGGTTTGAGGGCTTAGGACCACAGTCTCGGAGGGCAACTCAGTCAATTGGCATAATATAGCTCAAGAAGATAGTATTTTACATTCTAGTTTAGTGGATAGCACCTGATGTCTTAAAAGCTTGCGAGCAGCCGTCTAAGATACAGCTATTGGTTTCTAAGTGTCTGGAGCAAAAGAAAAAGAAGGAAGCGAAAGACTCAAAGAAGAAACTAGTCCATAGGACTAACAGTCTACATAAACCACAGCTTCATCTACCTTGAGACAAGAAGAACTAGATGGTGCCCAGCTACCACTACCAACTATTCTGACCAGGACACAATAGATGGTCCCAGATGGAATGGGAGAAAAATGTAGAACAAAACAAATTCCTAAAAAAAGCCAGACTTACTGGACTGGTAGAAACCAGAGGAACCTGTGAGACTATCACCCTGGGATACCCTTTAAACTTGGAACTCAAATCACTCCTGGTGGTCATCTATTAGATAAAAGACAGAGTGACTCATAAAATAAATAACATCACTTGTAGGTTCTATGCTCCTCTAAACAATCACCTAAATGAGACCAAAGATGAGAAAGGGGAGACAAGGAAGCTAGATTAATGGAAACTTAACAACCAGAATGGAGATAACGAGAATGCTGATACACTGTGAAAAGTGTAACCACTGTCACTGAATAGTATGTATAGAAATTGTTAAATTTAAATGAGAACTTGATTTGCTATGTAACACTTCTCCAAAATCACAATAAAATATTTTTTTTAAAAAGATAACCTTCAAAATAAAAATTTGAAAACAAATGAAAAACAAAGACAATAAAAAAGCAGTCAACAAAAATAACTATCTGGAATAATTTTAAAGTAAAGAATGCTAGGTTTCTCAAAGATATAAATAAGGAACTATTATTCATAAAGAGAAATAAGGAATCACATTCATTAAAAAAAGAGCAAATATTGAAAAATAAGGAGACAAAAACATAAAAGAAGTGGGGTATATAAGGAGAAACAATTAAAAGTCTTTGAGATTGAAAGGCAGTACTGAGGACTTCACCCAGAATGCAGATTAGATACTAGATCAAAAGTTGTTCAGAGCCATAGAAGGTAGATTAACGGGTTCCAATATTTATCCAATAGGTATTCAATAAGAATAGAATAAAGAGAATGGCACAGAAGCAATATTAGAAGAGCCAACGGCTGAAAATTTTCCAGGATGCAAGGAAGACAAGAGTCCACAGGTTAAAACAGCATACTGATTGCCAAGAAGGAAAAAATAAAAAAAATCTATAACTATACACATTATAGTAAGACTATGGAACATAAAAGATAAAAACAAAATTAGAAGTTAGCATATTAGAAGAAAATTACATACAGAGGATGATAAATACCTTAATAGAGGTTTTATTAATAATAGTATATGCCAGAAGACAGTGGAGCAGTATCTTCAAAATGCTGAGTGAAAATGCTGTCAGTTTGGAATTCTATAGCCATTTAAATTATTACTTAAGGACTGAAATGGAATTAAAAAAATGAGGGAAAAAAAAAAGTAAAAACCTACAAAAGTAGTAGATTTTATCACCCGTAGGCTTTCTTCAAAGAATTAGGGATCTGCTGCAAGAAAAATAGTTAGAAAAGTTAGTGAAATATATTGATAAATTCATTTCAATACCGACTATAAAACAATAGTAACTAATTTTGTGCTTAAAACTTCTTGAAAACAATAAAAATGAAAATGGGAGTGAAGCATTAAGTGAGTAGTTAAAACACACGTCAGTCCTTACATTATTTGGGAGGAATAGAGCGGTAATAAATAATTTAGCCATATTATAAACATGTATAAAATAAGACATACATATTAAAAATGTTGGTATAATAAAATAAAGGAGCCCTGGTGGTGCAATGGGTTAAATGCTCAGCTGCTAATCGAAAGGCTGGTAGTTCGAACCCACCCAGTGTCTCTGCAGAAGAAAGATCTGGCGATCTGCTTCCGTACAGACTACAGTCTAGAAAATCCTATGGGCAGTTGTGTTGTTTCACATGGGATTGCTGAGTAGGAATCGACTCAGTGAAAACAACAACCTAACCAAAAAAGGATAAAAATACGATCTTAAATTTACAAACAAACAAAGGAGAAAAATAGATTACAAAAAGCAGGGACATAAGTAAAAATTTACATAAAGCAGAAAATTGAAAAAATAAAGTGTCCAAACATATTAATCACAATAAATCCTAGCAAAGTAAGCCTATCTGTTCCAATACAGTCTCTGAGGTTGGATATTTTAGTGGAGAAGATAGGAGGCAAATACAAACAGAAGTTGACTGGTGTAACCATAATAAAATCAGACAAAATGAAATCTGTGGGAAAAAGCATCAACAGTTATAAAGAGTGACATTGCAGTAAGAGTAATTTGGCAAACATAAATTGAAACAAACAGTTATTTAACTAATGGTCCAGTGCAGGCACCCAGTGAAGCCACCCTGAGTCAGACTTCACCTGATAGCATACTTCCACATCTTCATTACTTCATCCTCAGGAGACCAGATGGTGGGGGGACATCCGCTTGCCTCAATCCGCTCATATTATGTCACGTAATTCTAAAACCTGGAATTCGCATTGTTTTTCAAAGTACAGACCCTTCCTTGTTTAAAGTTCGCATTACAAACATTTAAACAGCTCGGCACCACAGGTAAACTGATCCATAATACTAAGATATTAAATGGCTGAAATGCAATCGTCTATTGTAAGGCTTGTCTCAGCCAGTGAGCAGTTCACGAAAGAACAGCAGAAATTATTTGCTGGAAAAGAAAAAGAGATTGTGGTTCTTTTGATATCTCTTTTTATGATGATAATTCTTGACAGAATAGCCATTTTATCAGTAAATGAACTCCTAAACGGAAGAAGGATATTGAATCTCTCTTTTCACGTTTTTTTTTTTTTTCATAGAATCCTCACACAATGAAATTTGAATTAAAAAATAATAAACTATGCAAGAGATATCTCACCAGAGCCATTTAATCTCTTTTTGCTAACACTCTATTTTTCTGCCTAAAACTCCAGAGTGAAACTAAAATATAGCATAATTGCCAGAACACTAAAAAACATTTTCCCCTTTGTGCTACTACTCTAAAACGTGATTTAGATGTAAACATAACTTATATTTCAGAATATTAACTTCAGGATGCACCACAGACCAGTTGTTCTCAGAAGGGAAGGAATCCTTACAGCAGAGATACAGTTCAAGCTCACATTCCAACACTTCATTCTTGATGTCCCAGTTGCGGTAACCCACAACTCTACACTTCCACAGCAGAGGAAACACACATGTCATAATGTGTCCCAAGCAGATCTGCCCTTGATTATTGGCATGGATGAGGCCCATCCACAACATAGATATTCTAAACAAATTCCTCTTGGGTTTTCTGATGTGTTGTGATTTTTCATTTGCAGTTGATTTTACCTCCCCTGTCAATCTTTGTCCTGCTCTCCATTTCCACTGTTGTTCTTACTGAGTTTTTTTTTGAGTCAATTCCGACTCATAACGACCTTATAAGGCAGAGTAGAACTGTCCCATAGGGTTTCCTAGACTGAAATAGTCATGGGAGCAGATTGCTCGGTTTTTTCTCACACAGAGTGGCTGATGGGTTCGAACTGCCAACCTTTCGGTTAGCAGCCAAGTTCTTAACTGTTGTGCCACCAGGGCTCCTTCCATCTCCACTGATACTGTCTAAATACAGGACTGCATTTTTCCCAGTCTAGATGCTCACAACAGCTTCCCAACTGATCTTCTTACCTCTACTTTCTCCATGCTCCAATATCTCCTTTGTATTATAAACACAAGTATTTCTAATGTGCAAACGTGATCATAACACTGCTTTAAAATTTAATTAAATACATAAAGTAAAATGTGAAAAAAACAAAAAACTAGAATAAAGTTGAAACTCCTTGGCATGGTATAAAAAGACTTTCATGATCTAATGCTTCAGTGTGCCTCTGCACTAAATGTACTCTCTTCTGTAGCCATAGTGATTTACCTTTTTTCTGAACATACTTTTTACATTTCTATGTCATTGAGCATTTTGTTTCCATAGCCAAGGATCTTCTTTTGTTGTTGTTAGTTGCTGTATAGTTGATTCTGACTCCTGGCGACCCTATGTGTGTAGAGTAGAACTGCTCCATAGGATTTTCAAGGCTGTAGACTTTTGAAAGCAGATCACCAGACCTGTCTTCTGTGGTGCCTCTGGGTGGCTTCGAACTGCCAACCTTTCAGCTAGTAGTCAAGTGCTTAACCTCTTGCTCCACCCAGGGATACCTTAGTCACTTAAAATTTACTACCACTCCTTTAAGGCGGCTTAAATTTCACCTTTTTGTGAATGGACTTGGCCTCTCACAGAACGAATTAAGCATCTTCTATTTTGTTATTCCATAACTCCACGTACATTCCTGTTTTACATCACTTATCCCATTATTAAATAGGTTAGCTGAATGGAAAATATGGACCTAGGTAGAAGGAGGAAATACGATTATCAGAACTTGGAAACTTGATACAGTAAAAATGCAATTAAGGTCAAATTTGAGAGTATTCCTAGTCCCAGAATGTGGAGATTAAACTGCTTAAATTTCTCCCCCTGCTTTAGGTGGGTGTTGGTCATGAGGATTTGGCAGAAGATAGTCTACACAGATGAATTCATGAGTAGGGAAGAGGATTTAGAAGCTCAGAACCAAGGAGGGATCTCATTTAGATCTGCACGTGAGAACATACATGAAATATGACATCAGATGAATGAGCTTCGAATTTAAGCTCTGTCAGTTACAACCCTAATGACCTTGAACAATATACTTATTCTCCCTGAGCCTCATTTGTGACAACTATAACATCAAGCTAATAATAGTTCTAATTTTATAGTCTGTTGTAAATATTTAACAGATAGCATATACTGAGAGTTAAGCACAAAGTTGATCTCTTTAATTGCAAGCGGAAGAAAAATGGTGGCTAGAAGTACACATTTTTCCTACTGTGAATTCAATAGCCAGGCCAATTAAAATGTAACCCAGACAGTCTGTAGCGCTCTTTAAACTCCCTGACAGACTATTGATATCATTGCCACTAGACTGGTAGACCATAGAAATGTCTACTCTGCCATCCAGATCTTCTCAAGGGTGCTCACATAGTTTAAGAAATAAATAGAAATGTCAGTCCTAGAAACTGACAAGGTACATGTTATTTATGGCATTTGAGACTGTGGGAGACTTTCCACTTCTCACAATTGTTGAATACCACATTTCACCCTAAAATATGCATAAGAAATTACATTAGAAAAACATTCTGAAATCAGATCAAAACTAATGCCATAAATGTTACTTTGAAAATAGAATACCAGCCAGTATTCACTCATTGAGAAAATAGTAAATAAAATATCATTACCTTAGAAATATTTTGGTAGACGATTTCCCTACAAAATATATTATTTACATCACACAAGGAAATTTATTACTGTTTACTCTGTGATGCTAGTTTTCTTTAGAAATACAAAATGTAAGTAGCAAACCACTAACCCTGTGCCTGTTGGCATCACCTATGTCCATTTAAATTTATTGATAATGTATCTGGCTTATTTGTCCAACATTTCGATGTTAATTATAGTAACAGTTATGAGCTATCGATAGAACACCTAAAATATAAGACGTTATGCTAGGCATTTTGGTTTTTATTTATTTATTTTTTATGTCCCAGATTATTGAATCCTTATCACACCCTAAGAGGTAGTCACATTTTGATAAAGAGAGAGACGCTCAGAAACACTGCCGAAGGTGCCATAGCTACTGAATGGAGAGCCAGGATTTGAATTTAGATCTGCTGACTCTAGAACCCAGGCTCTTAATCATTATAATATAGTGCCTCAAAGTGTTCTATTAAGTATCTCTAATGAGTTCCTTTTTTCCATATCTGATGCTATCCTCAATCCTCATTCTCTTTTAATTTAGTGGCAAATAGCTCTGTAGAAAACTATCCCTTACCACCACTCTTGAAATTCGTTCTACTTTGCCTCCAAGCCATCACATAGTTTCCTGTGGGGTAGTGGTTAAGTGCTACAGCTGCTAACCAAAAGGTTGGCAGTTCGAATCCACCAGGTGATCCTTGGAAACTCTATGGGGCAGTTCTACTCTTTCCTATGAGGTCCCTATGAGTCGGAATCGACTCGATGGCAATGGGTTTATCTGCAGTGGTTAAAGGGCTTGGCTGCTAACCAAAAGGTCTGAATCCACCAGCTGCTCCTCAGGAGAAGGATGTGGCAGTCTGCTTCTATAAAAATTACAGCCTTGGAAACTCTACCAGGCAGTTCTACTCTATCCTATACAGTCTCTACGAGTCAGAATCGATTCGATGGGAGTGAGTATCTACTTCTCCCAGATTATTTCTCCCTTTCTTTTTTTTCCCTTTCTTCTATACAAGGGCTTCCCCAAGGCTATGTTCTTGAGTTTTACTTTTATGCTTATTCTCTCTTTCTTACTGAGATGACTGTTGAAAAGTCTCAACTCCATGCTGATTACCTTTTCCAAACTATGATTCTGTTTAAATCTATGCTTTTCAATGGGCACTTTCATTTTGAGTCTCATCATCACCTCATAACAAGAAAGAAATAATTGAATGCCCTTTCTGGATCTATATATACATATCACTTTTTTTTTTATTTTTCAAATCTATTTTCTCACTGTAGGAACTAGGGTAAATAACTCAATCTTCATATGTCTCTGTATTCTCAAAACAAGTGAGCAATCTAGATGATCTCTACATTTCCTTCAGGCGATAGAGTTTGGTGATTCCTTGTTCGCAGCTTTGGAATTTTGAAGTCAGTAAAGAGTCCATCTGTTTGACTAATGGAAATCATACTTCTCACAAAATAAATGTCTGGTGAATGATCAGCATTTGGTGATTTATATCCTGAATCATCCTATGACACCCGCTTGGAAATTGCCCTGTTTTCTGAAATGTCTCCATTTTTGAAAAGTCAGTTTTGCATTTCTGTTGCCACCAATGTTCAGTGTGGTTACTTACTAGCTTCAGACTCTAAGTAAACTTCTTGGTTGCTTATCTTGTATTTCATCTTCATTTCAGTCTTTTATCTACAGCCACTAAGATGTTTCAAACGTATGCTTTGCCATACATACGTCCAACCTGGGGCCAATACATTCTTAGTGACTTCTTCCTCTTTATTCTCTGTATCACTTACATAATCCATTTATTTTTAAATTCCCTACAGACACCTACTCTGATCCTCAAGCCTCTCTGAATCATTCTGAGTTTTGGTTTTAAATAACTTTTCCAATGAATGTATCGATTTTATAATGTCACTTTCCTTCATAATCACATAACTCCCTAAGTCTACACATTTAGCAGAATTGTAATTTCCAAGTCCTCCATCATAAGCTATCCAAGTGTATTTCTTTCTACTTCCAAAATGATAACCAAAGATGTTGAGTCAAGTCTGTCCCCTCAGAGTTCCCTAAGAAAGTATAAGGAACTCTGTGGTGGCACCCGGATGCACCAACCAGATCCCCGTTCAAGGAAGGACTTGTCCCAGTTGCTTGAAGTGATGTTCTAAGACAGTCTTCAACTGCAGACCTGCCTCCCCAAGATCATAACTTTGCTTCAGGGGCCCACACCAATGATTAATCAAGGAGGAAGTATACAGTATCAATCATTTTTGTTTTTACATCTTTACAGTCAATTCCTACTCTCACCTCAAGACCCAGGCAACTACTGATCATCTTTCTTCCTTTACAGGTATGTTTTTCTGGAAATTGATTATAAATGGAATCATACAATATAAGGTCTTCTATGTCTGGCTTCTTTCATACAACATTTTTTAAATTTATATATATATTAGCATACAAGAGTAGTTGCTTCCTTGTTATTGACTAGTATTATTTCATTGTACAGGTATAACACATTTTGTTTTTCCATTCACAAGTTCATGAACATTTGTATTGTTTCTAGTTTTTTTTTAGCTAGTATGAATAATGCTTCTGTGAATGTTCACATACTAGTCTTTTTTGTGGGAATATGTTTTCATTTATTTTGGATAGGGACTTAGCAATGGAATTTCAGAGTCATATAGCAAACTTATGTTTAAGTTAAAAACAACAACAAAATACCCAACTGCCAAATTGATTTCCAAAGTGGCTGTCCTATTAAATATTCCCACCAGCAATGTAACAGTTTTAATTTCTCTACATCCTTGCCAACATTTTAAATTATCTTTCTTTTGATTATAGCCATTCTAATGGGTATGAAGTGGTATCTCGCTGTGATTTTAATTTCCATTTCTCTAATGACTAATGATGTCGAGCATCTTTACATTTTATTAGTCATTTGTATATCTTCCTTCCACCAAGCATCTGTCAGTTTGTCTTACTGTGGGGGCTAGTGTGTTGCTCTGATGCTGGAAGCTATGCCACTGGTATTTCAAATACTAGCTGGGTCACCCTTGATGGACAAGTTTCAATGGAGCTTTCAAATTAAGACAGACTAGGAAGAAGGACCTGGTGGTCTACTTCTGAAAAAACTGGCCAGTGAAAACATTATGGATAGCAGCAGAACATTGTCTGATACGGTGCTGAAAGATGAGCCCCTCAAGTTGGAAGGTACTCAAAATATGACTGGGGAAGAGCTGCCTCCTCAAAGTAGAGTAGACCTTAATAACGTGGATGGGTAAAGCTTTCAGGACCTAGAATTGCCGATGTGGCATAACTGAAAATAAGAAGAAACAGCTGCAAACATCCATTAATAATCAGAATGTGGACTGTATGAAGTATGAATCTAGGAAAATTAGAAGTCGTCAAAAATGAAATGGAATTTATAAATATCGATAACCTAGGCATTAGTGAGCTGAAAGCGACTGGTATTGGCCATTTTGAATTGGACAATCATGTCGTCTACTATGCTGGGAATGACAAATTGAAGAGTAACGGCATTGCATTCATCGTCAAAAAGAACATTTCAAGATCTGTCCTGAAGTACAATGCTGTCAGTGATAGGATAATATCCATATGTCTACAAGGAAGACCAGTTAATACGACTGTTATTCAAATTTACACACCAACTGCTAATGCCAAGGATGAGAAAATTAAAGATTTTTACCAACTTCTGCAGTCTGAAATCGATCAAACACGCAATCAAGATGCATTGATAATTACTGGTGATTGGAATGCGAAAGTTGGACACAGAGAAGAAGAAACAGTAGTTGGAAAATATGGCTTTGGTGACAGAAACAACGACACAAATCGTATGATAGAATTTTGCAGAACCAGCAACTTATTCATTGCAAATATTTTTTTTCAACAACAGAAACTGAGGCTGTACACATGGACAAGCTAAAGAAAATTAAAACAAATCCATGAGAACCAAAATGCAACCTTGAATATATCCCACCTCAATTTGGAGACAATCTCAAGAATAGAGTTGGCCCATCACAATATATTTTTCTATTTTTTCCTTTAGATGTCTTATTGTTTTAGCTCCATGATCCATTTAGGTACCTCTTAGTTTATGGGTATGATGTGGTAAGGCACTAAGTTTTGTTTTTGTTTGTTTTTTTAATGCATACCCAATTGTCTCTGCTTTACTTGTTGAAAATATTTTTCCCATTAAATGTGTCTTGACAAACCTGTTAAAAATCAATTGATCGTAAATACAAATATTTACTTTTGTGTTTGATTGATTTATATAGCTCTCCTTATGCCAGTTCTATACTCTTTTGATTACTATAGCTTTATGTTAAGTTTTGAAATCAGGTAGTGTAAGACCTCCTACTTTCTTCTTTTTGTTCTTACTATTCTAGGTTCCTTGCAGTAGCCTCCTAACTGGTCTCTTTCCTTTCAGTTTCAACTGCCTCCCATTCTAAATACGTTCTTCTAAGTGCAGCCAGAGAGATAGCTCTAAAACACAGATCATATCATCAGATTGATTTATACCTTTTACCATCTCCAGTGTAGTCCAAAATCCATCATACAGAGAACATGAAAGACTTTCCCTAGTCTAACTGGAACCGAATATGCTCATCTTATCTCCCAATACTTCCCTACAATTCAGCCATGCATTTACGTACATCATGCTTATTTCTTCTTAGTTTCAAAATTCTCAAATATCTCTTCCTCTTTAAGGCTTTCCTGAACCAAGCACATGGTTTTAAATATTTTCCTTTGGTACACCGCTATATGTAGTATTTATCTGTATTGTAGTGCACATCACATTGTACTTCAATTAACCTTTACATATACCTTTCCTTCTACAGAGTGAGAGCATGGGCTGTGACATTTCCAAACCTTTACACACAAATCTAGCAGAGCTCCTGGTCTATAGTGGGTATTAGATGAATGTTTACTGAATGACTGACTCAATAAATGAATGACTAAAAATTGAAAGTACTATATTGATGACATTAAAAACCAAACCAAACCTGTCATCATTGAGTCGATTTCGATTCATAGCGACTATACAGTGATTCTGTAAGACAGAGTAGAACTGCCCCCACAGGATTTCCAAGTCTGTAATCTTTATACAGGTAGACTGCCACATCTTTCTTCCTTGGAGCCACTGGTAGGTTCAAACCACTGACCTTTTGGTTAGCAGCTGAGCACTTAACCACTGTGCCACCAGGACTCCTGTTGATGATATCACGGGTAAGAAAAAGGGAATAAGTTGTTTCTGAGAATTGATGGTTAGCATTCAAGACAATAAGGAGCTCTGGTTATGCAGTGGTTAAAGTGCTCAGCTGCTAACTAAAAGGTTGGAGGTTCGAATCCACCAGCCACTCCGAAGGAGAAAGATGGCATTCTGCTTCCAAAAGATTACATCCTTGGAAACCCAATGGCCAGTTCTACTCTGTTCTATGGGGTCGCTATGAGTCGGAGTCAACTTGATGGCAAGAGGTTATTCAAGACAATGCCCTGGATCCTGAAACTTAATTATTACTAGAGAACTGTTCATGTGATAGTTTCAGGATTGTTGTCTACTTTTGTGTCTGACTGATAACTGGGTTTCCACAATGTACAGATTCTGGTAGAATTCTTCCTTTGACTGAGCTCTTGAAATTTTTCTGACAAAGTAGAATCAAACTATAGCTAAAATGTGCTGGGCAGCTCTTTAAACTATTACTGAAATTACCATTAAGATTCAACTGCAGTCACGATATTTTAAAACAGTGACAAAGACTATGTTTCTCAGTTACAGAACTGGGGCTTATCACATCGGGCAACAATTGAAACCATTCAAATTCTCTCTCCATCACTTCTGGGTAGAAGAATTATTTTCACATCAGCTGCTTTATATTGGCTACATGTACAGAGCCAACACATTGAAGACCAAGTTTAATTTTCTCATCCTTGGGAGGAGCATAAAGGCTATATATTGAGAGATTGAATTCAAAAGTACATTCCAATCAAAAATAGTTTGGCTTAATCTTTTATGCATAAGTATAACACCATGATATATATTTAGCAAAGACATATTACTGTTTCTGTCATACCCGGGGATATAAAACATAGAAAATATTCACTCCAATGACAGTGTCTTTGAATTCTTCCATAAGCTAACATATGTATGTTTTCACGAACAGATTGCAAGTTAAAAATCCTACACTCTGTCATTTTCAGTATCAAATGCACCCAATGCCAAGCACATCAAGGCCTGTCACATCAATATAAAATTATTGTTAAGGCTTTGTGTTACTTTTCTATTGCTACCATAACAAGTCACCACAAATTTAGTGGCCTAAAACAACATCCATTTATTATCTCATAGTTCCATGGGTCAGAAGTCCAAGTACAGTGTAACTCAGTTGGATCCTCTCTTTAGGGCCTCACATGGCCTCAGTTAAGGTTCTGGCTGGGCTGGGCTCTTATCTGGAAGCTCTAGGAAAGATTCTGCTTCCATGCTCATTCAGCTTGTTGGCAGAATTTAGTTCCTTGTGATTTGAGGACTGAGACCCTTTCTATCTTCAAACCAAAAGTGACATATTAAATCCTTCTTCTACCTTGAGTCGCTGACTCCATCTTCTGCTACCAGCCAGAGAAAGGCCTTTGCTTTAAGGTCTCATGTGATTAGATTAGTCCCACATGGATAACCTAGGATAATTTTACTATTTTAAGGTCAGATGATTAGTAACCTTAACTACATCTGCCAAGTCCCTTTTGCTATGTATGCACTTGAGTAATACCAGTGGTGAAGTTTATGGGGTCAAAATATTACCTGTCTGAAATGAATATAACAAGTTACACTAGCACAAAGCTCTTCTCCCTTTAAAAAAAAAGTTATCACTCTAGTACTCAGTTGCTAACAACAATAGATCTAAATGAGGCTTAAGCTTACTGTACTTGCTTCTTGGCCCATTTCTTTACCCTCTAACCTCCAGCAAGACATTTCTAATTCCACAGAGAACACAAAAGGAAATGCTGGGTTTGATTAAAAAAAAAAATAATAACTGTTTCATGTACTTGTTAAGAATATCATCCACAGCTTCTGTTGAATCATTTGACTTTACAAGTTACTATTATTCCTATTTGTCCATGAATTTATGCAATATTTTCAGTGTAAATGAGTTAAAGTCTTGCCTTTACACGGTTCCAAAAATACAGCGGGAACTATGGGATTTTCTCTCTATCCAAGTATATTTAAACATGCATATAATCCCTGAATGTGCTTTGCTCAACTGAAAGTGAGATAACAAGCTGAAATTGACCGTAAGATAATATGGTAAATAATCCCCACATGTCTGTCAGTTTGTCAAGAATAGATTTGACTCATTACACACTAATGACCAAAAAACAGACGAGTTGTGGAATGACATCAAGGATATCATACATGAAGAAAGCAAGAGGTCATTAAAAAGACAGGAAAGAAAGAAAAGACCAAAATGGATTTCAAAAGAGACTCTGAAACTTGCTCTGGAACTTAGAGTAGCTGAAGAAATGATGAAATAAAAGAGCTGAACAGAAAATTTCAAAGGGCACCTCGAGAAGACAAAGTATTACAATGAAATGTGCAAAGACCTAGTGTAGAAAACCAAAAGGGAAGAACACACACGGCATTTCTCAAGCTGAATAAACTGAAAAGAAAATTTAAGCCTCAGGTTGCAATACTGAAGGATTCTACAGGGAAAATAATAAACACTGCAGGAAGCATCAAAAGAAGATGGAAGGAATACACAGAGTCACTGTACCAAACAGAATTGGCTGACATTCAATCGTTTCAGGAGGTAGCATATGATCAAGAACTGACGGTACTGAAGGAAGAAGTCCAAGCTGCACTGAAGGCATTGGCAAAAACAAGGCTCCAGGAATTGACAGAATACAAACTGAGATGTTTCAACAAACTATACCAAGAAATTTGAAAGATAGCTACCTGGCCAAACAACTGGAAGAGATCCCTATTTGTGCCCACTCCAAAGAAAGGTGATCCAACAGAATGCGGAAATTATTGAACAATATCATTAATATCACGCAGAAGTAGAATTTTGCTGAAGATAATTTGAAAGTGGTTATAGCAGTACATCGACAGGGAACTGCCAGAAATTCAAGCCAGGTTCAGAAGAGGACGTGGAATGAGGGATATCATTGCTGATGTCAGACAGATCTTTGCTGAAAGCAGAGAATACCAGAAAGATGTTTACCTGTGTTTTATTGACTATGCAAAGACATTCAACTGTGTGGATCATAAAAAATTATGGATAACATTATGAAGAATGGGAATTCCAGAACACTCAACTGTGCCCATGTGGAGCCTGTACACAGATCAAGAGGCAGTCACTGGAACAGAACAAGGGGATACTGCGTGGTTTATATCAGGAAAGGTGTACCTCAGGGTTGTGTACTATCACCATACTTATTCAATCTGTATGCTGAGAAAATAATCAGAGAAGCTGTACTATATGAAGAAGAATGCAGCATCAGAATTGGAGGAAGACTTACTAACAACCTGTGATATGCAGATGACACAACCTTGCTTGCTGAAAGTGAAGAGGACTTGAAGCACTTATCGGTGAAGATCAAAGATTATGGCCTTCGGTATGGATTACAACTTAACATAACCCATTGCTGTCAAGTTGATTCCTACTCATAGTGACCCTATAGGACAGAGTAGAACTGCCCCAAAGGGTTTCCAAGGAGAGGTTGGTAGATTTGAACTGCTGACCTTTTGGTTAGCAGCCTAGTTCTTAAGTACTGCACTACCAGGACTCCGCACCTTAACATAAAGAAAACAAAAATCCTCACAACCGGACCAATAAGCAAAATTCTGATAAACAGAGAAAAGACTGAGGTTGTCAACGATTTCATTTTACTTGTATCCACAAACAACGCCCATAGAAGCAGCAGTCGAGAAATCAAATGATGCATTGCATTGGGCAAATCTACTGCAAAATATCTCTTTAAAGTGTTGAAAAGCAAAGATGTCACTTTGAGGACTAAGGTGCACCTGACCCGAGGCATGATGTTTTCAGTAGCCTCATATGCACGCGAAAGCTGGACAATAAAAAAGTCGGAAGAAGAATTGATGCCTTTGAATTACGGTGTTGGCAAAGAATATTGAATATACCATGGACTGCCAGAAGAATGAACAAATCCATCCTGGAAGAAATACAGTCAAAACGCTCCTTAGAAGCAAGGATGGTGAGACTTTGTCTTGCTTACCATGGACATGTTATTAGGAAGGCAAGTCCTGGAGAAGGACATCATGCTTGGTAGAGGGTCAGTGAAAAAAAGAAAATCCTCAGCGAGATGGATTGACATGACACAGTGGCTGCAACAATGGGCTGAAGCATAGCAACAACTGTGAGGATGGCACAGGAAGTGTTTCATTCTGGTGTATATAGGGTTGCTATGAGTTGGAACCAACTTGAGGGTACCTAAAAACTACAACATAACATGGAGCCCTGGTGGTGCAGTGGTTAAGAGTTTGGTTGCTAACCAGAAGGTCAGCAGTTCAAATCTACCAGTTGCCTCTTGGAAACCATATGGAACAGTTTTACTCTGTCCTATAGGGCTGCTATGAATTGGAATCTCCTAGACAGCAATTAGTTTGGGTTTTGGTACAAAGTGAATTATAATAATAACATCAGTAATTTGTATTGAAGTTTAATAGCTTAAAAATTCTTTCATATGTTTCATCTTAAATGCTTAATAAAATATATAGAAATAGTTTTTTTTTCCTACAAAGCAATATTCTGCCTTCATCCTATATATTTTCCATTGAATGCATAATCACTGATCAATATACTTTAAACATCAGATTAGTTGAAGTTTGTTTCTTCAGTTCCTGAAACTCGGAAGTGTTAATTCAGATTATTCAACATATATTATATAAATTATATGTCCAGCACTCTTTAAGGCTGATGAGTGTCTCTGATATCAAAACCATTTTCATTATCTTTTACTATATTAATTCAAATAAGAAAATTTAAATTCATAGAACGCAGACTTACAATTCAAGTACTGAAGCCTAAAGTTGTCTCATTGTAACATCATTCTGATTGCAGTTTTTGAGCTTGAAGGTCTGACAAATCTGGACATTAGGTGGTAATAAGAAGGTGAACTTACAGAGTAGACATTAGTAGGGCTGAATGCCACATTGTAATGGCATAAGGTTTACCCTAAACAGGATTTGAAGAAATGAAACCACCAATTGGTCTTGTACAAGAGATTAATCAGCCATAAAATGAGATGTAAGGTGATAGCATGATGAGGGAAAGAAGGACATAGAAATGTTTCTTGTTTTTTGTTATGTTTTGCTTCTAAGTATGGGGATCATCCTAGAATGTTGGTAGACAAACAGGCAATAGCAAGAAATATTATTTCCAGAGAAGAGTTAATGATGGAGCAAAGTCAAAGAGGGAAACAAAACCAGAAGCTTAAGTGAAGGTTTTTTTTTTTTAGAAAGGAGAAAGGGGAATTGTTTCTAAAAGATAAAAAAATGAGGTCAAGAAGAGTTTGCCATTTTGAAGCAGATGAGAGTTAATTTGATAGACTGAACTGGGTAGATTCTCCCATCTTGGTGAGGTTACGGGGTAAGAGGATTTATGGAGACTGTGTCTTTTACAGTTCAAGTAGCTAACTAGTGGTGACAACTGCCATATGTAAGTAGAAGGAAATTGATTATGTAATAGTATCCAGTACAGGTACTACAGTTAGACTGAGTTTAAATCCTGACTCTACACTTGACACTTTTTTAAAAAGTTTTATTGAGATATATTTATATACCACACAATTTACCATTTAAACAAGTTAGAGATGGTTAGTGTATTCACAGATATGTGCAACAATCACCACAGTGTATTTTAGAACATTTTTATTGCCTAAAAAAAAAAAACATTTTTATTGCCATCATCCTCTTGTCTCCTATCCTCCTCCTAGCCCTAAACAACCATTAATCTACTTTTCTATCTCTACAGATTTTTCTATTACAGACTTTCATATAAATGGAATCATATAGTATGTGGCTTCTTTAACTTAGTGTAATGTTTTCAAGATCCATCAGCGTTGTAGTATATATTAGTACTTCATTCCATTTTATTGCCAAATAATCTTCCATTGTATGGATATACAGCATTTGTACATTCATCAACTGGAGAACGCGTAGGTTGTTTCCACTTTTGGGCTTTTATGAATAGTACTGCTATGAACATTTGTGCAAAAGTTTTTGTGTGGATGTATGCTTCAATGCTCTTGGGTATATACCTAGGAATGGACTTGCTGGGCCATATGGTAACTATATGTTTACCGTTTTGAGGAACTATCAAAATATTTTCCAAAGTGATCTACGATTTACTCTTCAAAAAATTATTATACTCTCTGAGATTCAGGCTGCTCATCTTAAACTGGACATATTACTTGGACCTATATGGTAAGAGTTTGGGGACAGATGAGACGATAGAATGCATATAAAACACTTTGCTCACTATCTGACACATAAAAGATTAGTAGATGATTTATTATTATTATTTTTATGACATGGCCTGGTGCAAAACAACTTAAAAAAAAAAAAAACCAACAGCAACAAAAGTAGAATATGCAAAAACAAAAAAAATTGCTTCTTTTCTTACTTCACACCCACCATATCCAAAAGGAATTATGCAAAATACAAGCTTAAATAGTATACACTTCAGAGTACATATTGTATTTTTACGCAAATAACGTGTACCTTCTATGTTTGTTTGTCAACTACTTCCTCCTCCCACAAGGTATTTTCGTAAGTGCCACTATGCCATTTTTTTTACGTGTTGCTTTCGGATCTCTCAGCAAATGAACCACAGTTCTGTCCTTGCCCGTTTCCTAGTCTCTCCAGAAGGGGTGGATAAGAGGGAGAGAACAATGCCTTAACCTTCACCATTACCAAGAGAAAAAGTTAAAAAAAAAAAACCCAAAAAACACGACCTATTAAAGACCCAAACTCAGATTAAAATTACAGTGAATTTGTTTGTCTGTTTTCCTTGTATTTGTTTAATCTAAAGCATTCTTCTTGTAGTAGGAGCCTGAGTTATTGCAGAGCAAATACATTTGTCCCAGACTTAATTATACTTTGACTGTTGGTATTTCCTGGATTGTGTTACTTTTTGCTTTAGTCCTTTAGCATCCCTCTATCATTTCAAGATTATATTCAAGCTCCTTAACCTAGCACACAAAGCCCTTTATGATCTTGCTTCTGTCTACCTCTCCTAGTTCCACCTCTATAATCCACACCACGAATAAAAGGAAGAACTTCCGTTTCCCCCCAGGGGTCAAGTCTTAGCACATGCTGCCTCCTCTCCTAGGAATATCCTTTCTGGGGCTGAAATATCATCTTAATAGGATTAAACACACATCATTTTGAAGAAAATGAACTCTTGTAGCACATATTCTATTAAGATTTGTTTTCAGAGATGACATTAGAAATAAATGATACATCAAGTACAGAAATAACTACATAAGGATATGTAGTACAGGTTTCAGCAAGGAAGCCTGTTACCATTTTCACACTTTTTGTTTTTTTTCCAACTAGGTCTATTGAACCAAACTCCCAATTGTTCTCCTCTCCTCCAGTGTCTCGCTTTACTTTCCCCACTACTCCCCACACAGTCCCCTCTTTCCTATACACAGGCTTCAACATGGTTGCTGCTGTACTTAAAACCCTCCCATTGGCTCCCCGTAGAGACACAAACTGCTTCCTGGGCTATTCCATTCTTCATGATCTCACTCCTATGTCAATCCCCAGCCTTATCTTTTACTATGCCACACACACTGAACTTCAGTTATATTGAGCTCAATCTCCTCTCTCATGATTTGGTGCCTTCACACATTGTTTTTCTCTTTCTCGAATTCTCCCACACAGTGTTCTAAGCACTAGAGATTTGCAGTAAATAAAACAAAGCTCCTGTTCTTTGGGTATCTGCATTTTACTGCTCCTAGTTACAATGTCATACCCCATTTGCTCATTGCATTGCTCTTTTACACCATTTACCACTTTTTGTATACTGTGTACTATTTTTCTTCTCCTCTAGATGGGAGTTCCCCCACTATGGGGATTTTATGTTCTTTAGATCAGTACTTTCAAGACTTATTACAGAGCCTGGGATATAGCAAGCACACAATAAAGGTTTCCTAAAACAGTGGGTTAGGACTGAGGATCCTGTGATTCCCACCTCAATACTGACTCAATTTATTGGGGCTAATGCTTGACTAGCATTACTAGCCACATGGGACTGTACAATGAGGTTAACAAGGTGGCCCCTGGGGTCTCAGGAAGGGATTCATATGCAGTCACAGTCAGCCCCCATGGTTAGGACATATGTGATATTCATGCCATGGCCACACTGTCACTTCATTTCTGCGAGCTCACAGAATAGAAGAGTTTGGATTAGATTATCTCTTGGGTTTCTTTCATCTCTAACACCCCTGTTGATAAAATGAAGTAAGAAAAAAAACAAACATCATCGCACTGTTTCAAAACTGTAAATCCAACTGATATATGTGAAAAAGGAAAGCGTATATTTGGAGCACTTGTAGAAACTCTGCAATGATCTGTTCATTTTTGATATGTTCGACAGAGATGTTCAAACACATCTCATCTTTATTGTTTAGTATTCACTGTCCATTATGGGGCTGAAGTCATGAATCTTGTGACTCTGGAGTTCAAAGCTATCTCTTTCATTGGAAGCTGTACTGACATGAAAATGAAAATAAAGCAATAAAATTAAGGAACTTTTGAGAAAGCAATGCACTATTAATTATCCTCAGCGTGAATTAACTCTACAGAATTATCGTTTTCCTTGATGAAAGTATATTTGATATATTGTTAAAGACTTCTTAACCTATTTGCTCTTTTTTTTCTTTGCAGTTAAAGAAAAAAAACAGTTAATTTAGAGCCATAGGAATTTAGAGGGGCTAGTGGTTAAGAGCTACGGGTGCTAACCAAAAGGTCAGCAGACCAAATCCACCAGCCACTCCTTGGAAACTCTATGGGGCAGTTCTTCTCTGTCTTATACGGTCCCTAAAGTCTGAATCGACTCGACAGCAACGAGTTTAGCATAAAAAAAATGTAAGGAATTATTCAGTAGGGAATAAAAGCTATTTCTCATTATCAAACTATGTTACTTTAGGTTCAGTTGAATATGGTAATTTATGGAGGTGCCAAGGTGAGGTGGATAATGGGTACACAGGCGAGAATACCAGAAAGGAAGGGAGCTGCTATTTACTGAGGACTTGGTTTGTGTCAGGTATGATGCAGGTGTTTTACATACGCTCTCAAGGGTATAATATCAATTACTAAAGTATGCTCTGTCTTCTATGGTAAAGTATAAACCTGGGCATGGGGGGGCATAGGGCTGACAATAAAGCACTTCAACCCAAGATCTCCCTCTGAAAGTTCAGCCCACACAGGATTACGTCCATCTCTTAAATGTACTTTTCCTTTTTAGCACTTTGTACAATTATATTCATTGAACATTTGTGTAATTTTTGCTTAATACTAGTTCCCCCAGTTAGACTATTAACTACATGATGGTAAAGATTAAATCTTTATTTTTTTACTGTTGAATCCCCAGCATCTAGTACAGTATCAAAGCATGTTTTACTTGCATAATAAGGAGCTATTGAATAAATAATTTCATTAAGATAGTTTTGCTAAATTTGCTGCGTCTTAATGACATCAGGAAATCTCATGAACTCATGATATTTAATATAAGTAGACTGAAGATACTGCTGTTTCTGCATGTAGCAGAATGTCCTGAGTCCCCAGGCGAAATTCAATAAAGAGTTCCTGTGGGTATCCTCTGAGTTCCTTTTTCCTCTTTTCTCCTCTCCCCTCCCCTCTCCCTCTTTCCTTCCTTCCTTTCTCTCTGTCTTTCTTTTTTAATGAGTTGATATGCATATGGATTGCTTTTTAGCAGAAAGAGAAGGGAGGAATATGAATATAAACCCTGAGAAGGGTGGTGGAGGGCAGGGCAGGAAAATCACCATACAGTGTAATGGCTTTTAAATCAGACAGAACTGAATTTAAGTTGCAGCTCTCTCTCTGGACCTTACTTAATTTTTCCAAGTCTCAGGGTCCTTATAAATGAAATGAACGTAATTTCACCAACTTGATAGCATAGCTTGAAGAATTAAATATAATGAAGGCTTATTCATGTTAGGTTCTTAGAATAGTCCTGGCATGAACCAAGCACTCAATAAGCCAAAAAACAAAAAAACAAACAAACAAAAAAAAAAAACCCCAAAACAAAAACAAAAACAAAAAGCAAGCCAGTTGCCATCCAGTTGATTTCAACTCATGTGTGTCAGAGTTGTTATTACTGTTACTATTATTATATTATTAATTATTAATGGAGAATAGCAAGGTACCTCACAGTACACCTCATCTGCCTTGCTCCACTGAGAGTTTTAAATTCTAATGTGGGAAATACAGAGCCAGAAGCTGTTTTTTGGAAGTATTCTGTGTAATTAGGGGGTACAAGTATACAACATCGTATCATGGGAAAATTTGGAGAGAAGGGCAATGGGTCCACTTCTGCATGAAACCCAGCATTGATCTGGATCTTTAAAGTCTTTAGCTGTAGCAGCCCCCTTGGCTGCTACAGTCTTTGGCTGTAACAGCCCCCAGAGGCACTGGTGTTCCATTTGATAACATTGACAACAGAGACAACAATGTGGTACATTGGAAAGGACATCTTCTGAGTAGAATGAGTGCAGAACGATTGTCTAGACCACATGAGAAACCACTCTGAGAACTTCTAGAACAGGTGGATTGGAGTTGAATTCAGGTACTTATGGATGGATGGAAAAGTAGCAGGGGCTGATGGTCTATAGTCAAGTAGTGAGCTTCAACACCATGAATTTGAGGAATTAATAGTAATGCAATCTGCTTATATGCCTCCCCCTCAAAGGCTGGCTGACAATCTGATTGCATACAAATAATTTTGCGAACTAGAAGAGGGGGTTAGTCCACACTGGAGGGTAGAAAAGGAAACGTGAAGATGCCAAGCCAATCACTGTCCAGGAGAGAGTTTAGTGATGCTAATCATCTGGCTTCTAGGATTTCTGCCTAGGAAACCCTGTGGGGAAGTTCTACTCTGTCCTATAGGGTTGCTGTAAGTCAGAAATGACTGGACGGCACACAACAGCAAACAACAAGCTTTACCTCGCACCCTTCTGTCTCCCACTACCACCACCATAAAGTCCACATGGTCGGAAGATAAATCTGTGTTAGACAGCATTCTGTTCTCATAATTATTCCTCTCTTCATATAGCTACTGGTTCAAGATGGCTCTGTAATGGACATGCTTTGTCCTGCCTGGCTGTCTTCCAAGAAGCACCTCTATCACCCCTGAAAAAAGCTCCTGAATCAGCATCCTACCACTTCACCACACTTCTACTGATATTTCTGAAAAGCAGGGAGAGACAGAGCTCAGGATCAAACTAAAACAACCTGCTTTGAAAAGATCCAGAATATTTTAACTCGTTCCTCTCTTTAAAACAAAATTAGGTATATGACAGGCACACTTACTTTTCTTAACAACTTCCTGTTACTAGTCTCTTCCCAAAGCTTTTGATAAACTTTGTAATTTGTCTTTTTTTAATGGTTGTTGTTTAAAAATTACATTTAATCTTTGAGCCAACTACTGAAAACTAACACACAAGTGCTACTTCCGTTGGGCAATTATTGAAGTATGTTGAAGAGTCCATAATGTACTAACAAAGAAAAGGAACAATCCTTGCCTGTGGTCTTTCCTATAATTGCTGTTTGGCTTTTCTTGTCTCAGGTCAAGTTGCATGCGAAACATTAGAGGCCTCTAGCCATCATTTACCTACAGTGATTAGTCAGAGAGCTCTGACTCCAGCACATTCCAATTTGGAAGTCTTTGTTCTAAAGATCAGTGATACAGTTGAAGAACACTGGGGAAGAAGAGGTTGGGAGAATGAGCTAAAACTAGAATACTATTTGATGTAATTTCTCCGTTTTGATGAAGCAAGCCCCAGTGAAGGCATGAAAAGAAAGTCAGTTGACAATATAAATACGGAAAGATGTTTTGTGTAGAAAACAAGATGGACTATGCAGAACAGTTTGCTATTACACAAAAACAATGTGATCTCAGATGTCAAACCAAACCATGACCTGTTTTAGAAGATAAAAGCAATCACTGTGCAGAAGATGAACTGTCAGAGACTAGGATGAGAAAACTAAATGAAAATTAAGCTATCAGCTCATGAAACACTGGGTGGTAAAAAAACCATCTTCCAAGTTCCTCAGAGGAATGATAGTTACATACTACCTCCTCAGGGGAAATAAGGCACCACCTTAAGTCTTTTAGGGATTTTAGCAAAGGTCTTGATCCACACCCTTGATTTGGTTTAAGCCCCTTAGGTTGTTTAATTACAATTCTTCAAAAAGGATATTAGAACAGTTCTGGATCTTACTCTGATTGACGTTGGAAACCAAAACAAGTTTTGAAACAGAAGACCATTTTAAAAGGATAGTTCTTATGCTGTTTAAACATGGGGTTTTTGAAGGGCCATGGGGAAGAGTCAAGGTTGAAAGCAAGGACCAAATTTAGGAATGTGTATTAGTTTCCTAGGGCTACTGTAAATTCTAGGGGTGGCTTAAAACAACAGAAATGTATTGCCTCACAGTTCTGGAGGACAGAAGTTCAAATTCAAGGTGTGGGCAGAGCCAAGCTCTCTCTGAAGTTCCTAGGAGAAGACCGTTCCTTGCCTCTTCCTAGCTTCTGGTGGTTCCTGTCAATCCTTGGTGTCCCCTGGCTTGTAGCTGCAGCATTCCATTTTCTGCCTCTGTTTTCAGATTGTCATCTTTCCTCTGTGTCTTTCTATCTCTGTATCTTTTCCTCTCTCTTTTTTAATTGTGGTACATGTATGGGTAACAGAACATTTCCCATTTTTATAATCTTCACGTGTACAGTTCAATGACATTAATTATGTCCATCCTGTTGTTCAATCATCACCATTAACCATTTCCAAATTTCTCCATCGCTCTTAACAGGGTGACCATATAACTTATTACTTAAACCAAGACACTATGAGAGTGGAAGAGGACACTATTGATAATTAAGCTGGATAACAGGTGTAGAATGGGATTGTTCCAACAAACTTGGATGAATGGTTACTCTACCTTTAACATTCTTCAACCTCTTTGTGAAAACCTTCTCTATACTCACTCATCTAAAAACATTTCCACCTGGCTCAGTCTGGCTTTAAATCTTTCCTAGGAAAAGCTAAATACTTAGATTTGGTTTTCATCTAATTTCAAGGAGTCCAGAGACTCCCAAAATCAGTGCATGAGACTTGTTCCCAATATAGACTTTAGGTTAAAAACTCTTGATCTAGAGAGCAGTTAGTTAACTTGTTTTACACTCTCTCAAGGATCTTCTCTTTCTTTTCTTTTTCTATTGTCTTTTAATAATGCTGGCATTAATTGCATTGCAAAGAATTCAAATATCCATTTTGCAAATAGTGTCTTACATGCTGATACTTTTAATAAGAAAGGGAGTTGATCTACTTGCATGAAAATTAAAATCATGCCATTTCACCTAGATTAGAGGAGGGGTGTCATAAGATGCACTCTACCTGTGAAGAGAAATAAAACTTATCATTAAAGTCCTACCTGACCAATCTACCAGGGAAAAAAAAAAAAGTATATTGACACCAAAGATTTCTGAAAGATCAATTATGAAGATGATTTGACCTGGTTCCTCCTTCAAGATCTAGCTAGGAGGTCATTTTCTACATCTTCCGAGTCCTCTGTCTTTGTCTCAAAAACAGGATTTAGCATGTTTCTGTTTCTTTGTCTCTACCCCACAACAACACTTGAACACACTGAAGATACTAACTTTGTCTTTTATCACCGTCATTTCAACACCTAACAGTGTGCCTAGAATATAGTAGATGCCCAACGTCTACTGTATGTTTGTTGATTGAGCGTATATTTGAGGTAAAACAGGTCAAATGGGCATCAAGATTCTAAGCCTTGATAAACTGCAAGAACAGTTGTAAAACGAATATAAATGAAAATGACAGAAGGTGTAAAGCACTGCTGTTTTATTCCATATGGGTTCAGATTATAGTGTACAGGCAGGGGAGAAGAGACTAATGTAGTTACCTAATGGTATCCATAATGCTAGTTGCTGCATTCTGTTCTATATTTTCTTCCTTTGGAATGTGCTTGTTTCCCATTAGACCTTTCATGAATTAACCATAACTGCCACCAATGTAATTAAAATATTGATTGCCAAAAGGAAGTGAAGATTCAGCATTAATTCATTCAGCAAAAACTCATTGAGTCCTATTGTATGACATTCCTCACAATAGGCTCCAGGAATATATGCAATAGCAAGTAATTATCTTGGCTGCACCAATTTGGGGGTAGAACTGAATTACAAGATAGTGCAACAAGTCATTTTATGGCTCCGAACTCACCAGATATATTGCAAATTCTCCTCTATGACTCCCTCTGGTTCCAAGCAATGACAACTCTCTGGAATGTTTCACAAGTGGCTCTCACATGGGGTCATGTGGCTTCTATGACAGTGTGATTATGCCATGGTGGACTCTGATTGAGGTTCCAGCAATTCTGTCATTGTCCAGAGAATCCGCAAACTCATAGCTGCACCCAGTGAACCAATGCTGTGCACATCCCTATAATAGGATTTCCCTTTGTAGCGACAATATTGTTTTTTTCTTTCTCTGAAGCCTTTAATACCTCTCACTTGACTCCCTGTGTCTTCCCTGCACCTGACTCATCCCCTGTCTGCGCAATGATGAGCCTGGTTTACAATATTCACAATAATCCAGCTGCTGTTGAGTTGATTCTGACTCATGGCAATCCTTCGTGTGTCGGAATACAACTGCGCTCCAGAGAGTTTTCGATGGCTGATTTTTTAGAAGTAGATCTCCTGGCCTTTCTTCCAAGGTGCCTCTGGGTGGATTTGAACCTCCAATCTTTTGGTTAACACTGGAGCACATTAACCACTTGCACCACCTGTAGACTCCATATCCACAATAGCTAACATTATTGAGAACAAACTATATAACAGGCAACGTGATATCTTTTCAATAACCCAATGAGTTTGGCATTATTATTCCTAGTTTACCCACAAGAAGTTTAAGTCATTTTCCTAATATCAGATTGTCAAGCTTCAAGGTCCACATTCTTAAACATTCTGCTCTACAACCAGGAATCTGCTGTCAGCCACAAGTGCTCAGTCATTTTTTCTTAACAGCAAGAACTTTGGTGCTTCTACTAGTAGCATCCAGGTGAGCTGACCATGCCTGCCCTCCAGAAATACACAGAAATGGCTTTTATAGGTTGAATATGTAGCATAAATCCACACATAGGGAACAACCCTTATAACACAGCCAGGAACAAGACATGGACACATAGTCCAACGACTACAGAATATTAGGTGATATAATAAAATGCAAAGTACTCTTCAAGAATAAAGGCACCAGGGCCTGATGGTACAGAGAAACAGTTATCCAATGTAGATGAGGTAGATAGGTGGGTTATTGCAGGCGTTGAGAGGTTGGGAGTGGTTTACTACCTGGAGATAAGGTTGAGAAAAGATTGTCCAGTGTCCTCAACGTCATGCTGGCATTTGAGGTTTATTGTGTTACGATGACAATGTGTTAAAAGTCTATGTGATCAGACTTACGGTTTTAAAATAATTGGGAAAGACTCCTCTACTGGTCGTGTGGAGGACAGAGAAAAGCGGGGTGCCCAGTAGGGTGGCTGCTCTAATTGTATAAAGAAGAGATGGTGAGAGGGGACCTAGTGCAGTGACGGTGAGAAGTAAGAGAAACAAAATAATTAGATGGACATTTCTGGATTTCTGGGGTGAAAAAACAAACCAACCAAACCTGTTGCCGCCAAGTTGATTTCAACTCACAGGGATCCTATAAGACAGGGTAGAACTGCCCAATAGGGTTTCCAAGGAGCAGGGGGTAGATTCGAACTGCTGACCTTTCAATTAGCAGCTGTAGCTCTTAAAACACTGTGCCACCAGGGGTAGATCTACAGAATTTAGTGACCAATTGAATGTCAGAGATGAAGGAGAGGAAACTGTCAAAGATACCTAGAATTCCTTATAATGATTCCTTACAATAATTTCTTACAGCGGATTCCTGCAAACTCCCACACGATCCGGCTACAGACACCTCCCTGACCTCTCTTCATATCCCTCTCACTTTTTATTCCTCTCATATATATATGTATGTATTTCTTTAAAAACGTAAACTATATGTTCTGTAACCAAAGTTTCATCACTTCATATGGGATTTTTTAAAGTTACTTTAATTAAAAAACAAACGAAAAAAACCACTTTTATTCATTTTAGTTTTATAATCTTCAACAGTTTTAGGATTCATCTGCCAAGTTCGGGTAGCATTTCAAATCTAATCTGTTATATCTAGAAATTAGTTGCCACGATATATTACGTGATGTGGTTGCTCTAGTTTATTTCTATTCATAGAGCCCATTATAGTAATCCCTTTACAGTATCTGTACTTTGCTTCTTCTTTTGAACACTTTTACTGGTTGATATCTAATCTTTTTCCTAATGGGTAACAAGTTGATGTTTCCAATTGCTTCTTGTTAGAAACCAACATTTCAGCATTTCATAAATGGCGTGATTGTTTCAGCTACCTCAGATTTATTTTAGATGCTTCTGGATGTTATTAACAAATTTCCAAATTTAAAACATATCCACTATAATATTTTATTTTTAGCAATTAACTGTAACTTTAATTAGGTTAAATTTAAATTTAAAATTGTTATTAAAAAGCACATATATGTATGTAATTAAAAAGTTCACTGTATGAGCACTAAGCAAAAGTGTACAGTCTTGTTAAAGCTGTTAACAGATCCATTAAACCTTTGTAAACCAATTTTTTTAATTAGTATATTTGGTAAATTTGACAAATTAATCAATTGGCAAATTGACTACTTACAAAATGGCTTTCTACAATTAATTTTCTCTGAATTTACTACTCGGCAAATCGGTTCATCTCCATACTTCATTTCTGCGAATGTTTGCAGCAGTAGCGTCCCATACCATCAAATGATAGAGAAAATTTGTTCAAGATTAGACACCTATTTCAAACTGAAAAGATCAGAGTCTTTCTCAGAACTTTGGTCACTGGGACCAGAAAAAAAAGCCAATTAATCTCCCATCTGGGCTGTCAGATGGCTTGGCTACTGATGGAAGCCAGGTGGACTAAAGAAGACACGTGGACTCAAGAGGCGGAGAAAGCTAGTTTAAAGAAAAATAGGGGATACAATTACCAAGATAGGTATAAAAGAACAGAAGTAATACAAGGAAGAAAGAAAAATCCTGAAGGCCATTGAGTGTTCCCAATATTTCCTGAGACATATCTGTGTTTGTATTACTGAGATGTCTTGGGTCAGGGAGATGCCCCAATATGCTTGCTTATGCTAAATTCTCCTTTTGGTTAAGCTAATTAGTTTTAGTTTCCTATCACTTTTAAATAAAAGGCATGACATATATAGACCTTGGGAAAGTCACAAAATAATAGTGATAATAACGGTGGTAATGATGACATGACAATAATTTAAAGAATATCTTAGTTGTTTTACATTCTCGGATATTCTAAATTTTTGGTACTATGTTGTAGTATTTTTTTTTCAGCAACTCCTGTGTAGCAATCAATGAGCTAGATATTTTGAGTATATATATCTATATCTACATATGGATATAGATATATATATTTAGCGAGAGAGAGAGGCTAATGAAAATGTAGTCTCTCCAAGATGGACAAGTAAACAAATGTGATGACAAAAATATGCAGAATTCTAATCCAGAAAGGATTAAAAATTGTCCTACTTACTCCTTTGCAGCAATGTTTCTATTAATCAACCATTCTTGTATTGATATCAACTACAATATTTGCTTTATAAGTAGCGTCCCATTTTTACTAGATGTATTAAAATCTATTGGTAAATAATGGTCTTGATTTCAAGATGTGGACATAACTTAAATTTCACATATTGATGGTAGTCAATTTATATATTCTGCGTAAGCTAAGAAGTGAGAATCCTTCCTAATCCAACTAGACGATTATTAATACTCTATGGCATTGTAGCGCAGCCTGGGTTTATAGTCACAGCATTTTCTTTACGAACTTATTGAAAGTTATTCATATCTATGAGTTCTCATTAATGAGATCTATATTAACTTTATTATGTCTAGGAGAAATTAAAGGGAAAAGAGAGGGTAGCTTCACAGTCAGTGGCAGGCATTAGAATGCTGCTTCTTATCAAGTCCTTGGAAAACATGATTTGGAAGTATGGTAAATATGAACTTATCTTTCCTTCTAAAGCCAATCATAAATCTGTAGTTTCCACACTCCTTTTCTTTCATTAAGAAAAGGAAGGATACCTGTCACATTGAGCAGGCTTACAGAATTTTGGGATCTTAATTTTGACTTGTCTTAATATCAGTCTCATGGTCACAAGATACTATTATAATCCTCAGTAAACAATCAGGTGAATACAAGTTACAATATTTCCTCCCTACAAACTGGTAAAGCATTTAAAAAATGATGAAGTCCAGTGTGGTCTGAGATACAAGGAAACAGATACAGATATACTCATGTGAGAATACAAGTTGATAGAACATTTATATAGAGTAAGTAGTCAATAAGTAGCAAGAATCTTTAAAAAAAATTCATAAATTTTAGCCTATGAAATTTACAACTAGAAAATTATCCTTAGAAAATAATCATTACTGTGGACAGATATTTATGCATGAGCATGTTTATTGCATAATTTGTAATAGCAAACTGTTGTTAACAGGTTAAATGCCAAACAGTACAGAAGTAGTTCTTTTTTTTTTTTTAAAGGAATATACTGTGGCCGGTAAGTAAAACGTTTTGAAGGTTATTTAATAACATGCTTTTATTGGAGTTTGCTTCCAATTTATTTGGTAATTTTCTTACAATAGAATACTTGATTATAAATGCAGAATGCTTGTATATACATATACGGAAGCATGATCCTAATTTTGTCCACTCCATCTAGATAAATGCTGAGGAATGCCTCTGAGGGTTCAGGAGAGCAATGGTCATTCCTATGGCAGAGTTTGAAAATGGGTACCCATATCTGAGTCCCCGTCTTCTTCTCCTTCTTCCCAGGTAGACTATATTTCTGAGCCTCCTTTGCTGTTAGATGTGAACTCATATCTCTTAACATCCCTCTTATGCTGTCACAGCAAAGTGTTTAATAGTACTGTTTTGTGCTTTGAGATATCTACTGATTTTCTTTTACACCCTCATATCATCTGGATGGTCTTTTCCCTTGTCTTAGACAGGGTTTCTCTAGAGGAACAAAATCAGTGAAACATATACAGATAAATAGAGATTTATTTCAAGGAAATGGCTCACTCAATTGTAGGGGCTGGCAAGTCCCAAATCGTGGGTCAGATAATAAGTTGACAACCTCCACTGTCACAGGTGGTTACAGGAGCTGATGAACCCAAAAGCTGCAGGTCAGGTGACAGGCTGCAGGCCTCTGGTGTCTCACGGGGTTGTAGGGGTTGACAAATCAAAGGTGTGTAGGCCAGGCAACAGGCTGGAGGCCTCTGCTGGCTCACGGGGTTGCAGGGGTTGAAGAATCCAAACTCTGCAGGTCAGGTGATAGGCTGGAGGCCCCCACTGGCTTACATCCCAGGACCCAGGATAAGATACTGAGAAGATTGCAGAATCAGAAAAGCAGCAAGCTTTGCCAGAATATTCGTTTACGTCATGGGTGCAGGCCACACCCCCAAAGAAACTCCTCTTCCAACTGACCGGCTGCTCACATCAGATCACATAATGTCTGCCAAACCACTAAGAATTATAGCCTAGCCAAGTTGACACACGACACTAACCATCACACCCCTATTGTCCCTGTCTTGGAAATCTTGATTCTGTTCCCTGTGGTTTCTCCTTAATGTGTGGCTTTATCCAGGATGGGAGCTTCAGGTGGTTAGTTTTAATAGTTTTTGAGCCCAGACCACTCTTCTGACCTAATTATAGTCTATTGCACTCAACTGCGTATTGGGACCTCAACCCTTTTCTGCCCAGTGATACATATAGTGACCATGAACTTTCTCAGCCTCTGGAGTTTATTGGGAAGCTGCTGTACCACTGATAGTGCATGCTGCCACAAGGCAGGGGCCTTCATGACTGTTTGAAACCGACAAAACATCGAAGTGTGGTGAAATTACTGTTTTTACAGAGTATTTATGAGGTGTCTGAATTTTTGGTAGGAAACTAGAAATTTTCAAAATGTTTATTTGTTACACATATCTACCAATAGATCCCTGTGAAGACTCTAGGGGCATAATTAGTGGTACTTCATATGTACCACTAAACACTTAGGGTAGGCTTGTGGGAGAGGACAAGAAAAAATAATCCATTATACCTACCAAAAATTCAGACACATTCAATGATTCAGCATGCTTCCATTAATGAAAACACATGGTATCGACAAAAAATTCAAAGCAGAAAATAATTGGGTCACCAGAGTGTTAAAAGGTCTTTTCCAGTTTGGATTGCCATTCTCAGATTTGAACAATGTAATTTCCAGTGAGTATATATTTTAGGTTTTTCTGCATAACAGGTCATCAGAGGTCCCCTGCCTTCTCTTCATTTTCAATTCACACAGTCACTGCCACCATGCCGGTCTTGTTGCCATCAGTAGCTTGCTTCTGTTCTCTCATATACTTGGGGTTTGTAAGGGTACCTCATACCCTAATTTTGTAGATGTTGTTTGTGGAGTTTGGGTTTTGCTATCCTAGCTGTTGTTTGCATTTTATTGGGGGAAGTTGAGAAATTTAAAAAACAATGTTGTCACAGCCACCATCATAAAAGATTCCTCTGAACAAATATTTTGAGTTCCTACAATACAGAGCATGACAGGTAAAGTGGTGAAGATAGAAGAAATATGGAACTAAACAATAACAAGAAAACCAAAACCAAACCGGTTGCCATCGAGTTGATTTTGACTCATAGTGACCCTATAGGACAGAGTAGAACTGCCCCATAGGGTTTCCAAGGAGCAGCTGGTGGATTCACACTGCCCACCTTTTGGTTAGCAGCCTGAGCTCTTAAACACTGTGCCACCAGGGTCCCAAAATCATAACAGTACATGGAATTATAAGCAATATCACTGAATAGTAGAGTCAAAAAGAACTTGATCCATCACAACACTGGAGTTCTAATTTAGATCAGTTCCTAACTTTTTATATAATCTTTGGTGAGTAACCTGCCATCTTACTTTCATATTTTTCACATGTAAAATAGTTGATTTTTGGTCCCTTTGGCCTTGTATTTCTTACGGTTTTCTATAATCTAAAGATTATAGAGAATTTGAATCTAAAGATTATAGAGGGACATATATTTTATATTATTTTTAAATTTCAGCCATCTAGCCCTACTGAAAAACTTGCAAAGTTTTTTCTTTCCCGAATAAAATCTAATTTCCTTACCATGATACCCAGTATTTAGCATCAATATTCCAGACTTTTCATTGACTCTGTCCACCTCCAAACCCTCTTTTCTAATAACTCTGAGGTTACAATTCACAAATGTATATAAAGAATTTTTTCACTCTTCTGCTATTGCTTATATGATTCTCCAATGTGGTTCGGACAAAAAGTACTTTCCTCCAGCTCTGCCTATTAAAACTCTTATCTCTTCTCTTTAATTAATTAGTCAACCACTTCCACTAGGAAGGGTTCACACGCATCCCCTCCCCAACAAAAAAATGACCTCCCTTCTCAGATAGAACTTTGATCAATCACACTCCGCTTGAATTACAGCAGACTGAATATGTGTTTGTTCCTTCATTGCAGTTTAGGCAAAATAATACAAAGGGGCACAAATGAACACTTCTTAGCTTGGGAGTCAGGCCAGGATTTGAATTGTGATTTTGCCATTTAACCATCATGTGACTTTAAGCAAGTTATTTAAGTGTGCTGGATTTAACATGAAGATAATAATATTGAAGAGTTTGTTGTAAAGGTTGAAATAATCTTTATTCATCTTTCTTAAATATAACACCCTCAGTTAGCATTCCCAAAATAAGATTTGCAATATACATGCCCCCATATCAAGTATCCCTCAACCCCATATGGCCCACTTCAGGAATTACATAGATAGTCACCCAGTTGTTCAAGCCAATTGACTTGGAGGCTTTTATTAGATTCTTCTCTTTCTCAGTCTCCACCCTCTGTCCTTTTCAATTCATCAGCAGGCACAGCTCCAAGTATAGGTCCAAAATATATCTCCATCTCTACCCCTGACTGGATAAAGACAATAAGCTTCTAAATTTCCATTTCAAAACTGTCTATGCCCACACAGTAGACCAATTAAAGTTATTTTAAATATGTAAACTACATCACATAACTCTTTTGCTTAAAACCACATAATAACATTCCAAAATACTCTGAGGAGACTCCAGACCCTTACCATATCCTACAACGCTCTACAGGACCTGGGCCCTGTCCCTCTCTGAGCCCACCTACTACAGCTCTTCCATTTGAATTCTGCTTTACGCACCATGCCCGTACTGTCTTTTATCAAACACTCCAAGATTATTCTTACCTCGGAGACTTCAAACTTGTGTTTCTTTTGCCTAGAACACTCTTTTCCTCAAGCTCCCTTACTGCAGCATTCTTATCAGTTAGGGCTCTGCTAATACTACTGCTTTAGAGAAATAGTATCTGCTTATTTAATTCAATTAACTTCAGCAAATATTTATGATACTATGTTCTGGGTAGTATGCCAGACACTTATATCTAAGGGTCTTCAATAATAAATAAGACTCTGCTCTCATGGAGATTACAGTGGAAGAGATACCAATTGAGTATCACGATGGAAAACATGAAATTACAAACCAACACAGATTCTTTTAAGGTAAGGGACCCTTTCCTATGAGCCCTACGCCAAAAATGCAATGCCCCTGCAATAATAGTGACAACTGGAGCAGAGACAGTTCCAACTTAATGTGTAACAGGTAAGAGAAAGAGAGATGACAGACAACTTTCATTTTATGGGCTGTTATTATGATTTAAACTATATCTGTTGATCACCCTGGATCTTACACCATAAACCCACAGCATATATCATTCTCATCAACAAATTTAAATATTTCTTTATGCTATTTTCAACATGTCAATATTTTTCTTCTCCTGTCAGCTATGTTTATGTTCCCTATTCCAAATTACTTGGAATATCTCTAAAAATATTTTCTAAGGTGTAATTACTCACATAATTATATTCTTCTGTACCTTTTTTAAAATCATTTATTATCTAACTTATTATTTAATTTTTATTTTAATTTTCCCTTTAATTCAGTAGGGTATGACCGGATGTCACGAAACCACTTAACTTTGTTTTATCTCCTTGTGGCTAAAATATTTTAAGTTTTAACAAACTTTTTTCTTTTTTTTTTTAATTGTACTTTAGATGAAGGTTTACAGAACAAATAATTTCTCATTAAACAGTTAGTACACATATTGTTTTATGACAATGGTTACCAACCCCACGACACATCAACACTGTCCCTTCTCAAACTTGGGTGCCCTACTATCAGCTTTGCTGTCCCCTCCTGCCTTCTAGTCCTTGTCCCTGGTCTGTTGTGCCCCATTAGTCTCATTTTGTTTTATGGGGCTGTCTAATCTTTGGCTGAATGGTGAACCTTGGGAGTGACTTAATTACTGAGCTAAAAGGGTGTCTGAGGGCCATACTCTTGGGGTTTCTCCAGTGTCTGTTAGGCTAGTAGGTCTGGTCCTTTTTTTTTTTTTTTTTTTTTTGATGAGTTCGAATTTTGTTCTACATTTTTCTCCAGCTCTGTCTGACACTATCTATTGTAATCCCGGTCAGAGCAGTCAGTGGTGGTAGCTGGGCACCATCTAGTTTTACTGGACTCAGTCTCGTGGAGGCCGTGGTAATTGTGGTCCATTAGTCCTTTGGACTAATCTTTTCTTTTTATCTTGTTTTCTTCATTCTCCCTTGCTCTCGAAGGGGGTGAGACCAGTGGAGTATCTTAGACGGCTGCTCACAGGCTTTTAAGATCCCAGGCTACTCACCAAGGTAGAATGTAGAACATTTTCTTTATAAACAGTGTTATGCCAATTGAGCTAGATGTTCCTGGAGACCACGGTCCCCATAGCCCTCTGCCCAGCAATTCAGTCCCTCAGGGATATTGGAAGCGTCTATGGAGCTTCCATGACCTTCCCTTGTACAAGTTGTGCTGGCTTCCCCAGTATTGTATACTGTCTTACCCTTCATTAAAGTTACCACTTATCTATTGTCTATTTAGTATTCCCCCACCCCACCCCTCCCATCCCTCGTAACCAACAAAGATTGTTTCTTTTTGTGTGTAAACTTTTTCATGAGGTTTTACAGCAGAAGTTTCATACAATGTTTGTCCTTTTGTGATTAACTTATTTCACTCAGCATAATGTCCTCCAGTTTCATCCAGTAACAAACTTTTTAAAATGAATAAATAAAATAAAATAAAAATTGAGCATTACATTTAGAACAATCATCCTATCATGTCATTCAAAAATTAGAATTAGAGGCTTAAGCATGTATTTTTCTCATTTCCCTTTTAAGAAACAGCTAATTTCTGATTTTCAAATAATTTATGCTACATTTATATGAATTAGCTATTCCTAATAATCTGGTCAAACGTTTTGATATCTTCAACTATCTGGGGTTTTTTTTTTCTTTTTTTACATTGGCTAACTATAATCTATCCATAATAAAAAAGTTTGAGGCAAGATTTATGCTTTACATGTCATCATATGCATTTAATGTGTGCACATCAACTGAACAGTTCTCAAAGGCTTTCTGAATATTCTTTGCTTTAAATACCAGCTATTACTGAAAGAGAAGAAAAAAGGAAAGGCATATTGTATATTTGTTTTTCTACTCAACAAAATCTTATTTTTTAAATTATGCTTTGAGTGAAAGTTTACAACTTAAGTTAGATTCTCACACAAACATTTGTACACACAATGTTACGTGACCCTAGCTGCTATCCTTACAATGTGACCACACATTCCCCCTTTCCACCCAACATTTCCCGTGTCCATTCAACCAGCTCCTATCCCTTTTTGCCTTCTCATCCTGCCTCTGGACAGGAGCTGCTCATTTAGTCTTGTGTATCTACTTGAACTAAGAAGCACATTCTTCACGAGTATCATTTTATGTCTTATACTCCAGTCATTCTTTGTCTGAAGAGTTGGTTTCTGGAAGGGTGTTAGTTTTGCGTTAATAGGGAGTCCAGGGGCCATGTCTTCTGGGGTTCCTTCAGTCTCAGTCAGATCATTAAGTCTGGTCTTTTTATTAGAATTTGAGTTCTGTACCCTACTTTTCTCCGGCTCCATCAGGGACTCTCTGTTCTGTTCCCTGTCAGGGGGGTCATTGGTAGTAGCCAGGCACCATCTAGTTCTGGTCTCAGGCTGATGCAGTCTCTGGTTTATGTGGCCCCTTTTGTCTCTTTGGCTAGTATTTCCTTGTGTCTTTGGTGTTCTTCATTCTCCTTTGCTCCAGGTGGGTTGGGATCAATTAATGCATCTTAGATGGCCACTTGCTAGCTTTCAGGACCCCAGACGCCACTCACCAAAGTGGGATGCAGAACATTTTCTTAATAAACTTTTAAACAAAATCTTCTTGCAGGCTGTCCCCAAACATATTCTCTTCCATGAAACAGGAGGAATTCTCAAGAGATGGTGAATTAGTTACTTTCAAAGAGTGGAAATTTATACAATAAAGAAAATATACTAACAGAATAGGGGTAGAAAAAGAGACTGGGTTTATTGAAGAGCAAATTGAGAAAGTCAAAGAAGTAATAAAGAGAAACTAAGGTCAATTTCAGAAATTAAGAGAAAGATCAAAAGATAAAAGCATACGTGGATTTACAGGAAGGGCCTACACAACCCCAATAACATTAGAAATTAGTAAATTGACTTGTAATCCTCTTGGAAGTCATGTGAAAGAGTTTTAACAGCATGGATTTTCAAATTTGACAGGCTTAGTTCAAATTTTGGCTTCAGAATATAGTAAATACATGGACTTAGGCAGAGCTAGGAAGTTTGCTGAGTCTCAGTTTTCTGACCTGTTAAAATAGGAATGGTGCTACTACTCTGCATTGTTTGTATGAGAACTGAATATAAAAATGGATACATCTTGGCATATATTAATTATATCTATTTAAATAGCTAACAATAAAAAAGTACTTATTATCTACTAAGCACTATTCTGAGTGTTTCATATATACACCCACTCAGAGGCCTAGTAAGGGAGGATTAGAGGGGGGCATTTGCCCCCAGGCACAAGTCCAAGGGAATACCAGATAAGGCCAGCTGGTGAATCACCCCTCCTCATAGATGAGGCCAGTGGGTAAGGGGGGAGTAAACTTGAAGGTTGACCCTGGGTGCTTGTTACCCTCCCTATACCTCTGCACACATTCCTTATTTAGCAACATGGTTAGATTCCAAAGACCAAGTTGTTATGCAAAAATCGGGGTTATGTAAAAATGGAGGATGACAACAGATCACAAAATGGAGGATGACTACATCATTACAAAACTGCCAAATTACATCGTTACATAACTGACAAATTATATCACTACAGAACTACTAAATTACATCATTACAGAACTACTAAACCACTGAGAATCATGGCCTAGCCAAGTTGACACATAAACATAACCATCACAGCCAGCATTATTCTTGCCTCGCACCTTGCCATTTGTTACTGCCAGACGTACATTGTTAATACACAAAATAGTCAGATAGTAGATTCTTTACTATTGTCATAAATGCGAAATGTCAGATAACAAGACAGTCAGAAAGTGAGGAGTAGGTGTATTAATTCATTTATTTCCAACCCCATGGGATAGGTATATTATTATCCTCATTTTATGCATGAGGAAACTAAGGCACAGAGAGATTAAGTAACTGACCAAAGGTCATGGATGTTATAAACAACTTTGCTAGCATCTGAGTTAAAACAGTGTGGCTCCTGTGTTTGTGCTTAATAAACTCTATGGTTTATTGCTTCTCAAATTATGGGGGCTCTCCATATATTTCTCTTGGATAATTTGGTTATAAAAGTAATTAGATAGACTCTCTGATTAATTTTATGTATTCAATTTAAAATCTTACAATATCCAATTAATTTTTTCTCATGTTTTTCCCTATGGGTTATTCCCAATGAATGTTATTTTTAAAGGCCCCATAATAAGGTGCTGATTTTCTCAGAAAATACTGAATCAGTGGTAGCATTATCAATGTATTCTTAACCGGGGCTTTGGGATGAACAGATAGCTCCTAATCGACCCTCTTTCCACCCTACCTACTGGTCAAGAGACATTCATAAGTTGAGATTTACAGAATCAGAATTAGATTTGGAACCACTACATAAGCAAAATATGTGGATGGTTCAGCACATTTTAAAATTTTATACGACCTTATTGTACTGTTGTTTCACATAAAAAAAAAAGTCTACAAATCTCAAAATAATAATTTAAGAGGACTAGCTTTTCATTTTTCTTTGTTTTTTTCTCCATTAAAAAGGTATTTCTAAGCTAAAGAGAGTTCTAATTTCTGGGGAAATGGACAACAGAGTATTGATCTCAACTTACATCTTTATAAAAAATAAGAACAGTTTGTTTATTATTTGTTTGTGTGTTTTATAAAGATGGCCAGAGGCTTTTCCTTGCCAATTAGTAGCTGCCGTAGATCAACGAGTACAGATTGTAGGAAAAATAAATAAACATGGTGAAAGCTCTTGTGCTGGAAGGCTTGAAGCTTATCTATAACAGGCTACTATGCTGCTTTCATCTCCTATCATTGTAGTTCAAATCAGCAAATATATTTCAAACATCAACATCAGGGACTGAAGAACATTACGCAGTCACACCGCACTTTGAAATATAGTAAGACATCATGCAACACTGATGTCTTCAGTCCCAGGTACTGTCTAGGTACTGGTAAAGTCTCTGGTTCCAAAGACCTTACATTCTAGTAAGACAGAGAGATAACATACCTCTAATAAATAAATAAATGGAATCATCACAGATACAAATATAGGCTCTGAAGAAAATGAAGTAAAGGAATAGGAAATCATGAATGTGTTGTTGGAAATGGCATTATAAATAAGATTTCTGATGTCTTATATGATTTGTAAGTCACAAGTCTGGCTGCATCTTTTCCTACTCACCCCATCTCTTCACTCTGCTCCAACCAAAGGTTCCTTTCTATTCCTCAGATGTACCAGAAACTCTCCCAAAATTAGAGTCGTTATACTGAGTGCCCCCTTTGTCTGGAACTCTCTTCACTAAGGTTTTGAAATTCCCTTATTTCCCTCACATCTTTGCTCAAATGTCAGCTTCTCCGTGAGCTTGATTCTGACCACTCTTTACATTTCAGTTACTCTTTTCCTGCTTACCCTGATAGATTGTATTTTTTTATCACTTACCATTTTATAAAATCCTATCTAACATACTTATCATGTTTATTGTTCATTTTTATTATCTGCCTATCTGTGCTACTATATAAATTACACAAGGGCAGAGATCTTTACTGATTTTATTCACTAACATATTCCAAATACTGTATATAGAACTGTGCCTGGCTCAAAGCAGGCTGGGTTCTCTAGAGAAGCAAAACCAGTAAAGCATATAAATATCTACATATAAAGATTTATATCAAGGAAATGGCTCATGTGGTTGTAGAGACTGGAATTCAGACTGGAGGTCTGGTGAACCCAAGATCAGCAGGTCAAACAACAGGGCTCTTGCTCACAAGCTACAAAGACTGATGAATCCCAAGATTGGCAGGCAAGACAGCAGGTAAGCTGCTAGCTCAAGTCCCAAGAACCAGAGGCCAGATGATCAGGAGCCAGCTGCAGGATCCAGAGCAAGCAAAAGCCCGCCAGCCTTGCCAGAAAGTCCATTTATATTCGATGCAGGCCTCACCCCCAAGGAAACTCCTTTTCAACTGACTGGCTACTCACAGCAGATCCAATCCTGGAGGTGATCACATTATATCAAACCTCATCATGGAATTGATCACATCATCATACAATTGCCAAACTACATCATAACTGCCAAACCACTGAGAATCATGGCCCAGTCAAGCTGACACACAACCTTAAAGATCACAGGAGTTTAAAAAAAAAAAAAAACACATATTAATCATAACAGAGGAATGAGCTCTGAAAAAGAGGTGAATGGAACAGAGAACACACAACCAGGGGCTAAAGAAACATTAGTACTGGCATCAAGAAAGGAGATAGCTATGACCAAGTTATGGTTTTCCTTAGAATGAAATGGGGCCCTTTTGCAGAATGAAAGGTTCTTGAATTAATAATAATATGATGTTTGAAAACGGATAAGAAAATTGAATAGCAGATTCACAAAGGACCCACTGGTGCACAAACATAAGCTGAGGAAGGATTGCGTGTGTCTGTTGAATATGGAAACGGGCAAAGTAGTTTGAAAAGTATGAAACATAGGCATGCATTAATGAAATAGTGATGGCACAGCTAGACAATTTATACTGGAGAATAGAAAGAGAGTTTAACCTGCCATAGTATAGAGTGTCTTTATAGTAACTTTTAGAATCTGGACAATTATCCTGCAAACAATTAATAGATAACTGGTCAGAGGAGTGGATTTATACGAGAAATCCATGCATTCATTCATTCCCTCCTTAATTCATTTAAAATATACACTGAGTACCTGATATATTACTTAATACAGTTCTAGATTCTATGGATACAAAAATAAATCCTATAATAACAGGACTCGTATTTACTTGTGGGATTACAGGTATGTAGAAAAAAAAAATTTCAATGCAATATAGAATCATATAAGCATTTCTATTAAAGTACAGATGAAAGAACATTTTGTTGGCATTTGGAAGGGAAACTTATAATAGGTAGTGTTAACTGATCTGTGTATTAAAGCTTAAAACCCTACCTTAGTGGAAAATAGAAAATGTAGGTACAGAGAATAGTGTTTGTAAAGAAATGAAGGTGTGAGAATGCATGGCACATTCCCAGAATAAGTACTCCATCACATTACGGCAAAAATGTAAGAGGCATGATAGGAAATGATAGAAGACAAGGGTGGAAAGATGTGGAGGATAAAACTATGAAGATCATTAGAGAGAATGTTCAGGGGTTTGGATTACAGTGATGTGTGAGAACCACTAGAAATTGTTTACAGAGGAGTGGAATGGTGAGCCTTGCATTTTATAAAGAAATTCTGGCAGCAATGAGAAGGATGTATAAAGCAAGGTGAGACAAGAAGTCAGGCAACTAGGAAACAGGCTATTATAATTACATAGGTGAGAAAAAATGAGGGACTAAACTAGGGAAAAGCAGTTAAAATGAAGGCGTGGAGGTGATCTGCAAAGATTTAAATATTGTTTAGATATGAAAGAGAAGGCAAGAAGAGCAAGGGAGGCATCAGGTATGACGTTGGCTTTGGGACTGGGATGATGGTGGCACCTGTTTCAGAGAAGGGGAATACAGTCATTGTCTGAGGTGAGGAAAGAAAATAAGATTTAATCAATATTGAGATCAATGCACATATGGGATGGCTGCCATTTTACAAATGGGTTTATGGGTATTATTTGGTGAGTTTTGAACTCGATAAAAATGTAAGAAAATTAAAAAAAATTTATGAAGATGATTCTTTATGTGATATGAATGATTAAAGAAAGGGTATATAGTCTAAAGACTGTATGCAGGTATGTGTGCATGCGTGTATCTGTGGGTGAGGGGGTGATGTTATTCCCGAGATTGTTGTAGTAGTTCAGACATGAGGTGATGAGTTTCAAATAACGAAAAAGAAACAATAATGACTCTTTGCAATAAAACAGAGTATGCCGGAAACAGAGTACAGAAAAATAGCTGTTTTAATAGCAAATCTCACCTGGCCATGACCTTCTAAGCAATAAGCTTTATTTATGTTTCCCAAGGGTGTTTACTACATAAAATATAAAAAATGCTAAAAAGAATCAACTTCCATATTTCTTTCTAATGTAAAAGAGATGAACTCTATTTTTAAATTTTGCATTGATACACATAAAGATAAAATACTTGTTTACAATCCCTTAAATTATGCAGAATAAAGCGCAAAATGAAAGAGACATGACCCATACTACTTACTGTTCCAATGTGCTATTTATAACAGACAAAATAATGACACTAAATGCTAGAATAGAAGTATTATTAGCACACTTCCTACAAGGAAGAAAACAGAAATTAAAACAAAACCAATAAATATTTTGAGGGATTTATGCTTGGAAATATTATTGATTTGCCATTCTTGTGACTGATATTGAAATTTCAATGTAACTGAAAGAACTCTTTTAGCTTAAAACAAAAATGGAAACAAAACAAAAAATAAAAACGCAAGGATGAAAAATAGCAAATAGAAAAGAACATAAATGACAGTTTGTGTCCAAAGACCTGGATTTCAAACCTGTTTTCATCAATTACTGACTGTGTGATTTTGGAGAACTTGTATCACTGAGTTTTCTCACAGGTGGAATGTAGGCCAGAGATTAACAGACACAATATTGATTTCCAAAGTTAGTGTGTAAGGGGATAAAAACTCATATAAACAAGTGTGCTGATTGATTCCACTAATGACCCCAATGTTTCATACTTCCCTGTATCCAAGCCCTGAATAGTGCTCTTCTACACTGACTCAGGGATCATTCCCATGACTTACATTAGCCAATGGGTTATTAGCAAATTAGACACAAGCAGAAGCTTGTGAAAAGTACGTGAACAATACTGCTTCCTGTCTTGTACCCTTGCCACCACCATGAAACCATGAATAGAGTAGCCTAAAAAGGAATGAGAGAGAAATACAGGGAGAAAAATCAAGGCCATCCTACACTAGCGCACAAGCTCAGCTAAGATCAGCAGAACCACCTTCAAGACTTCCAATTGACTGCAGATGCATGGATGAGACCAGCAGAGATCAAGGGATCACCCACCAACACACAGACATGTGATCAATAATAAATAATGGCTGCTTTCAGCCACTGAATTTATTTTTATATTTTATTTATTTTGTTGTTGTTGTTGAGAATATGGATAGCAAAACATAAAGCAATTCAACAACTTCTACATGTACAATTCAGTGACATTGATTACATTTTTTGAGTTGTGCTACCATTCTCAACCTCATTTTCTGAGTTCATCCTCCCCCATTAATGTAAGTTCACTGCCCCCTAAGGTTTCTATCTCATCTTTCGAGTTGCTGTTGTCACACTGATCCCATGCAGATAGTTCTTAAAAGAGCCTAATGCTCAAGGTAGGCTTTTTTTTTTTACTAGTTAAGCTAAACTATTTTTTGGCTTTAAGAAGACATCAGGGGATATTTTTGGTCTAAGGTTTAAAGATTATCTCAGCACAATAGGTTCAGTGGTTCATCCAGCCTCTATGGATCCAGAAAGCCTGGAATCCATGAGACTTTGAAATTTTGTTCTGTGTATTTCCCCTTTGGATCAGGATTCTTCTATAGAATCTTTGATCAAAATGTTCATTAATGATAGCTGGGTGTCATCCATTTTTCTGTTCTCATGGCAAAGAAGGCAGTTGTCCATGGAGGCAATTAGCCACACATTCCATTTCTTCCTCGTATTCCTGACTCTCCTTCTTCCTCTGTTACACCAGGCGAATAGAGCAATGAATTTTTTGGAAGTTTATTACACAGCATTACTGTGGTAATAGATAATTGATACAGCAAGGAAAAGAAAATATTAAGGATAAAGAGGAGAGATGATTGGTTTAATGAGGCAGAACCTTGGAGAAAATCCTGTCCATATCCAACACTTAATGCATGCAATGAAGTCCTGAGAACCAAGGACATTTAAGCCTTGTTTTTGCATGTCTGCTCTGGAAAAGAAGTAACTGTCAATATCTGTGAGTGAGTGTGAGTGATTTCTTGTACGTAGACTTTATATCTTAGAACCCTTACTTCCCTGGAAACTCACAGACAACCGGACCCTAAGTAGTAACTCAATAAACTGTCTTACAAAGAAAAGCGATGAAATGGAAGCTAAATCACAGGTTCTCACAATCAACCACCAGAGTAGAGGAAACCTGAGAATAGATACCATAATGGAAAGATGGTCTTCCAATATTCTCTTTTTTTTAAGCTACTGGACAGAAAATTCAAGTTACTGACACTGAAACAACTAGATTGACAACATAATCCTCATCAACCAGAACAGTAGAATAATATTTTCAAAGTGATTGAAAAAATTGTCAGGCTAGAATTCTAAATGTAATTTATCATTTAAGAGTGCAACAAATATAAATATATATTTATATGGAGGATAAGTGACAGCATATAATAGAGGATATTTCTGAAATACTTTCTAAAAGAATTTTTTTGGAAGTGAAAACATTATTTTTAAAATTTTACTTTATTATTATTATTATTATTTATATTTTATTGTACTTCAGGTGAAGGCTTACAGAACAAATAGTTTCTCATGAAACAGTAGTACACATGTTGTTTTATGACATTGGTTAACAACCCCACAACATATTAAACCTCTAAATTGTCAACCTTTTTTTTTTTGGTGAAAATACACATAGCCAAAGATACACCGTTTCAAAAATTTCTACATACACAGTTCAGTGACATTGACTACGCTCTTCCAATTGTGCTGTTATTCTCACTTAAAATGAAGGCTTACAGAACAAAATAGTTTCTCATTTAACAGTTACTACAAATGTTGCCCTGTGACAATGGTTAACAATCTCACAACACATCAACAATATCCTTACTTAACCTTGGGTTCCCTATCACCAGCTTCCTTGTCCTCTTCTGCCTTCTGCCCTTGTCACGGGAATCCTGTACCTCGTTAGTCTCATTTGGTTTTACAGGGCTGTCCACTCCCAGGCTGAACAGTGAACCTCAGAGGTAACTTCACCACTGAGCTAAAAGGGTGTCTGGGGGCCATACTCTCAAGGTGTCTCCAGTCTCCATTAGGCCAGTAAATCTGGTCTTTTTTTAGTGAGTTAGAATTATTCTCCACATCTTTCTCCAGCTCTGTCCAGAACCCTCTGTTGTGATCCTGCTCAGAGCAGTCAGTGGTGGTAGCTGGGCACCATCTAGCTGTACTGGACTCAGTGCGGTGGAGGCCTTGGTAGCTGTGGGCAATTAGTCCTTCGGACTAATCTTTTCCTTGTATCCTGTTCTCTTCATTCTCCCTTGCTCCAGAAGCGATGAGACCAGCGGAGTATCTTAGATGGCCGTTCACAGGCCCTTAAGACCCCAGACACTACTCACCAAAGTAGAATGTAGAGCATTGTCTTTATAAGCTGTGTCATGCCAATTGAGCCAGATGTTCCCCGAGACCATGGTCCACACAGCCCTCCGCCCAGCAATTCAGACCCTCATGGAGTTTGGATGTGTCTATGGGGCTTCCATGACCTTTCCTTGTACAGGTTGTGCTAGTTTTCCCTGTATTGTGTACTGTCTCACCCTTCACCCAAAATACCACTCATCCATTGCCTGTTTAGTATTTTCCCCCCACCCCTCCCATCCCTGGAACCAACAAAGATTGTTACATTTTATGTGTAAACTTTTTCATGGGTTTTACAATAGAGATCTCATAGAATATTTGTTCTTTTGTGATTGACTTATTTCACTCAACATAATGTCCTCCAGTTTCATCCATGTTATGAGATGGTTCACATATTCATTGTTGTTCTTTCTCGTTGCATAGGACTCCATTGTGTGTATGTACCATAGTTTGTTTATCCATTCATCTGCTGATGGGCACCTACGTTGTTTCCACTGTTTTGCTATTGTGAACAATGCTGTCATGAACATAGGTGTGCATATGTCTCTTCGAGTGATGACTCTTATTTCTCTAGGATATATTCCTAGGAGTGGGATTGCTGGATCGAATGGTATGTCTCTTTCTAGCTTTCTGAGGAAGCACCATATCATTTTCCAAAATGGCTGTATCATTTTGCATTCCCACCAGCAGTGCATAAGAGTTCCCATCTCCCCACAGCCCCCCCAACATTTGTTATTTCCAGTGTTTTTGATTTGTGCCAGTAATGCCAGGGTGAGATGGTATCTCATTGTGGTTTTATTTGCATTTCTCTAATGGCTAGTGATAGCGAGCATTTCCTCAAGTGTCTGTTGGCCATTTGAATGTCTTCTCTGGTGAAGTGTCTGTTCATTTCCTTTGCCCAGTTTTTAATAGGATTATGAGTCTTTTTGTTGTAGAGGTATTGGATTTTCTTCTAGATTATGGAGATTAGACCTTTGTCTGACTTGTACTGTCCAAAAACTTTTTCCCAGTCTGTAGGTTCTCTTTTTACTCTTTTGGTGAAGTCTTTTGAAGAGCATAGGTGTTTGATTTTTAGAAGATCCCAGTTATCTAGCTTATCTGTTGGGTTTTGTGCATTGATGGTTATGGTTTGTATCCTGTTAATGCCATGTATTGAGGCCTGAAGTGTTAGTCCTATTTTTTCTTCTATGAACTTTATACTTTTAGGCTTTATATTCAGCTCTTTGATCCATTTTGAAGTAGTTTTTGTATAAGGTGTGAGGTATGGGTCCTGGTTCATTTTTTTTGCAAATGGATATCCAGTTTTGCCAGCATCATTTGTTAAAAAGACTGTCTTTTCCCCATTTGATGGACTTTGGGCCCTTGTTGAAGATCAGGTGACCATAGGTGGATGGATTTACATCTGAGTTCTCAATTCTGTTCCATTGGTCAATGTCTCTGTCATTGTACCAGTACCAGGCTGTTTTGACTACTGAAGCTGTATAGTAGGTTCTGAAGTCAGGTAGTGTGAGTCCTCCAACTTTATTCTTCTTCAGTAGTGCTTTACTTATTCGGGCCTCTTCCCTTTCCATATAAAGTGAATGATTAGTTTTTCCATCTCTTTGAAGAATGTTGTTGGTATTCAGATCAGGATTGCGTTGTATTTGTAAATTGCTTTGGGTAGAATTGACATTTTCACAATGTTGATTCTGCCTATCCATGAGCATGGTATGTTTTTCCATTTATGTAGATCCCTTTGGGTTTCATGCCGCAGTGTTTTGTAGTTTTCTTTGTATAGGTCTTTTACATCCCTGGTCAGATTTATTCTTAAGTATTTTATCTCTTTAGGGGCTATTGAAAATGGTATTGTTTTCCTGATTTCCTTTTCATCGTTCTCCTTACTGGTGTATAGGAATCCTACTGATATTTGAATTTTTATCTTGAATCCTGCTACTCTGCTGAATCTTTTTCTTAGTTCCAGTAGATTTCTCGTGGAGTGTATAGGGTTTTCTATGTATAGTATCATATCATCTGCAAACAGGGACAGTTTAACTTCTTCATTACCAATTTGCATGCACTTTATTTCTTTTTCTTGCCTTATTGCTCTAGCTAGAACTTCCAGAACAATGTTAAATAAGAGTGGTGATAAAGGGCATCCTTGTCTTGTTCCTGTTTTCAAGGGGAATGTTTTCAGCCTCTCTCCATTAAGAACGATGTTGGCCGTTGGTTTTGCATAGATGCCCTTTATTATGTTGAGAAATTTCCCTTCTATACCAATTTTATTGAGAGTTTTTAACAGGAATGGGTGTTGGACTTTGTCAAATGCCTTTTCTGTATCAGTTGAGATGATCATGTGATGCTTTTCTTTCCTTTTATTTATGTGGTGGACTATGTTGATTGATTTTCTAATGTTGAACCATCCTTGCATACCTGGTATGAATCGTACTTGGTCCTGGTGTATTATTTTTTTGATATGATGCTGAATTCTATTGGCTAGAGTTTTGTTCAGAATTTTTGCATCTATATTCATGAGAGATATTGGTCTGTAATTTTCTTTTTTTGTGACATCTTCGCCTGGTTGTGGTATCAGCGTTATGCTGGCTTCATAGAATGAATTTGGAAGTGTTGCTTACTCTTCTATGCTCTGAAATAGCTTGAGTAGTACTGGCACAAGCTCTTCTGTAAATGTTTTGGAGAATTCGCCAGTGAAGCCATCTGGGCCAGGGCTTTTTTTGGTTGGGAGTTTTTTTATTACCTTTTCAATCTCTTCTCTTGTTATGGGTCTGTTCAGATTTTCAACATCACTTTGTTGTAGTTTGGGTAGGCCATGTGTTTCTAGAAATTTATCCATTTCCTCTAGGTTTTTAAATTTGTTAGAGTATAGTTTTTCATAATATTCTGTTATAATCCTTTTTATTTCAGTTGGGTCTGTTATAATGTCCCCTGTTTCATTTCTTATTTGGGTTATTTGTGTCCTCTCCTGTTTTTCTTTTGTCAGTCTGGTCAGGGGTTTGTCGATTTTGTTGATTCTTTCAAAGAACCAACTTTTGGTTTTGTTGATTCTTTCTATGGTTTTTCTGTTCTCTATTTCATTTATTTCTGCTCTGATCTTTACTATTTCCTTTCTTCCGGTGGTTGTAGGCTTTTTTTTTGCTGTTCTTTTTCTATTTGTTTGAGTTCTGTAGTTAATGTTTTGCTTTTGTCCCTTTCTTCTTTTTTGATATGTGCATCTATTGCTATAAATTGTCCTCTGAGGACTGCCTTTGCTGTGTCCCAAAGGTTTTGGTATGATGTGTTCTCATTCTCATTTGATTCTAGGAATTTTTTGATTCCATCTCTGATTTCTTCTATTACCCAGTGATGTGTAAGCAGGGTATTATTCAGTTTCCATGTAGTTGATTTTTTTTTCTTCTTCTTTCTGTTGTTAATTTCTACCTTGATGGCATTGTGGTCAGAGAAGATACTTTGAATTATCTCAACGTTTTGGATCTTGCTGAGGATTGCTCTGTGGCCTAAGATGTGGTCTATTCTGGAGAACGTTCCATGTGCATTGGAAAAGAATGTGTACTTTGCAGCGGTTGGATGGAGTGTTCTATATATGTCTGTGAGGTCAAGTTGGCTGATTGTGCCCTTTAGGTCTTCTGTATCTTCTTTGATAGATGTTCTGTCCTTTACTGAGAGTGGTGTGTTGAAGTCTCCTACCATTATTGTGGAACTGTCAATTTCTCTTTTGAGTACTGTTAGAGTTTGTTTTATGTATTTTGGAGCTCTGTCATTGGGTGCGTAGATGTTTATTATGGTTATGTCTTCATGATGGATCGTCCCCTTAATCATTATATAGTGTCCTTCTTTGTCTTCTGTGGTAGATTTTGTTTTAAAGTCTATTTTATCTGAGATTAGAATTGCCACTCCTGCTCTTTTTTGGTAGTTGTTAGCTTGATATATTTTTTTCCAACTTTTGACTTTTAATAAATTCACACCTTTGTTTCTAAGGTGTGTCTCTTGTAGACAGCATATTGTTGGATCCTGTTTTCTTATCCATTCTGTCACTCTCCATCGCTTTATGGGTGCATTGAGTCCATTTACATTCAGTGTAATTATTGATAAATGTGAGTTTGTTGCTGTCATTTTGTAGTACGTTTTTTTTTGTGGGGCTGAAGTTTTCTTTGTTCTTCTTACTCTCTTGTGCTGAGTTACTTTTGTTGGTGGATTCTTTTTCATTTCTTTTGTTTATGCTGAGACTTTATATTTTTCCTCTTTTTTTTATGAGTATGTTTGTTAACTTTCTTTGTGGTTACCATGAATTTTACCCTTATTTTTCTAAGTTTGAAGCAGTCTACCATTACTTAGTATCACCTTGCCTTCCTCTCCATTAGAAGGTTCTATACCTATGCCGTTTATTCCCTCTTTTATTGTTTTGATGTTGTTGTCATTTACTGATTAACCGCTCTGATTCCCTGTTGTATTTCTTTTGGTTTTGGATAATCCTCGAGAGTTCATTTCCTAGATTGGTATCTGGCTGGTATGATCCTGCATCCTAAATTCTGTCTGTGAGCTGAAGCTGTTTGTCCTCAGATCAAAGAACTCCCTTTAATAATTCTTGTAAGTTTGGTTTGGTTATTACATATTCCCTTAGTTTCTGTTTATCTGGAAATGACCTAATTTCACCATCAAATTTGAATGAGAGTTTTGCAGGATATATTATTCTTGGCTGCCAATTTTTTTCTTTCAAGATTTTATATATGTCATCCCATTGCCTTCTTGCCTGCATGGTTTCTGCCGAATAATCTGAGCTTAGTCTTATTGTTTCTCCTCTGTATGTGACTTCTTGTTTTTCACGAGCTGCCCTCAGGATTCTTTGTGTGTCTTTGGTTTTGGTGAGTGTGAATATGCTATGCCTTGGTGATTTTCTTTTGGGGTCTCTTCTATATGGGGTTCGTTGACTTTCTTGGATGGCCAGCTTTTCATCTTTCATGATATTGGGGAAGTTTTCTGTCAGCAGTTCCTCAGTGATCCTCTCTGTGTTTTCTGTTTTCTCCCCCTGTTCTGGAAATCCAATCACTCACAAATTTTTGCTTTTAATTGTGTCCCACATAACTCTCAGGGTCTCTTCATTTTTCTTTGTTCTTTTTTCTGAGTTTTCCTGAAACAGAGTTGTATCCAAGTGTTTGTCTTCATTTCCACTGATCCTGTCTTCCACGGTTTCAAATCTGCTTCTCAGCCCTTCTATGACACCGTCCATTTCTGAAATCTTGTTGTTTATCTTTTGGATTTCTAATTGTTGTCTTTGTATAATTTCTAGTTTGAATTTATTTTGGAGTTTTGTTCCTGCATCATCTTCCTGAATTCTTCCAATTTTTTGTCTGTATTTTCCATGAATTTGTCTATTTTTCCCTCATGTTTGTCAGCTTTTTGCCTCAGCTCTTGGAGAATTATGAGTATTAGAGATTTGAATTCCCTATCAGGTAGTTCTAGTGCATTTTCTTCTACTGGAGAGTCATCTGGTGTTTTATTTTGGTCACCTTCTTGAACCATCCTGTCCTGTTTTTGTAAATGTTTTGATATTTTCTGCTGTCTTCGGGGCATTCAGTAATTATTTTTCTCGTTTATTGATTGTAGATTTGTTTGTTTCATCCCTTTTTCCAAAAAAAAATTGACTATGTCTGAGCAGGCGGACTGTGTTCTTTGTTGTTTTATTGTCTGTGTGCTCAATACTTTTCGCCTCCTTCTCCAACTGGCAGGGTCAGTCACTCAGATATGGTACAGCAGGGCAGGTCTAGGTGAAGAGGAGTTACTGGGACGGGTTGTTTGTGGCACTTATACAGCCACCAGGGTGGGTCGGTAATCAGTGCAGGGTAGGTTCCAGTAGGCTGTGCCTGTACTGCTTGGTGGTGTGATGTCAAGCGCATGGTGCAGGTAGGCAGGATGCAGTGGGGAGGCTGTTATGTGTGGAGCTAAGATGGATATGGGAGAGAGGAGAGAGGAATAGGAGACAAAAACATACAAACAAAAAAGAATGCTAGGGGAGCTTGCCATTGGAATGGAGAGATGAGTGACTATGAAATGGAGAAAAACAGAAAGCGGAAGAGGAAGAAAAGAATGAATAAATAAAAATCAGAAAGAAAAAATCAGGGATCCCACCAATGCAGCTATGAGGTCTGGGGAAGTAGCTCTCATATGTTGCAGTACAGCCTGGCTAGAAGGCGTAGAGGTATACAACGCCAGGTATTCAGGGATCAGAAACAGAAGGAAGATATAGAGAGACGAGAAACTGAGCAATGAAAAAAGACAAAAAGGGAAAAAGAGGGAAAAGAAAACAAAAGAAATTAAAAAAAAAAGAAAGAACAAGAAAGGCCCCCCAAAAAAACAGAAAAAAAAAAAAAAAAGAAATGTTCTCAGGGATCCCTCTGCATGTCTGTGGAAGCTGAAGGGGAGTTTCCTGCCATACAGCCTTGCCTGGCCAGAAAGGGCTCCCAACTCAAGAAAAGGAAAAGAAAACAAACAATTCAAAACGAAGAAACGTACAAAAGCCCCGGGATCCCACCAGCACAGTAGCCCAGACCAGGAAGTAGCTCCACACTTGAATGGAGCTCCGCAATCCCTCAGGAAGAAGCAAAGATGGTGCACGGAGCCAGGCACTCAAGCGAAAGGTGGGGGAGGCGGCCAGAGGCAAGCAAGGAATCAAAAGTAGCAGAGGAAAAAAAAAAAAAAAGCAACTCCAGCAACCAACAAATGGCACTCAGAGGGCCAGTCAGTGCGGGCTGGTGTTTCTGGACAAGAGACTGTGTCCGCAGGAAGTACAGGAGGCAGAGTGTGGGTGAAGAAGGGTGGAGAGTGGGAAAGCATATATCACAAATTGCCGGCACTCTGCAGCCCCTCAGGAAGAAGCAAAGGTGGCGTACGGAGCCAGGCACTCGAGTGAAAGGAGGAAGAAGTGGCGAGAGGTATGTGAGAAATCAAAAGAAGCAGAAAAAAAGAGCGAGACTAGCAGCCAACAAATGGCACCCAGATAGCCACCCACTTGGGTGTGTGTAATCCAAACAGCCGGAGCTTCCCGGTCAAGAGTCCGTGGCCACGGGAAGCAGAGGAGGTCGAGCCGAGGCGAAGAGGGGTGGGGGGTGGGAAAGCACACACCACAAAATACCAGTTGTTTTGTCTCCCGCTGGATGCTCTGTGAGGCTGCTTTCTCGTACCCCCGCTTGCTGGTCTGTGATAGGAGTCCAAGATGGTGGATCCGTGCTGCGTTAGCTGGTAGGGGACCTCTGCATGAATCTCTCCTTGCTCTCCATTCTCTGTCAGTTTTCCCACTCCATTTGGTGCTTGGCTGAGTTTTTTATCTCTTCATTTTATGTTTTAGGGTTTCAGGATTGTTGTATTCTCTGTTTGGCTTAGTTTTTCGGATCTTTGCTGTGGAGGGACAGTGTGGTGCTTCTGCCTAGAGCGCAATTTTGCTGGAACTCTTAAATTGTACTTTAGATGAAGGTTTACAGAGTAAACTAGTTTCTCATTAAACAATTAATACACATATTGTTTTGTGACATTGGTTACCAACCCCATGACATGTCAACACTTTCCCCTTCTCAACCGTAAGTTCCCCATTACCAGCTTTCCTGTCTCCCTCCTGCCTTCTCGTCCTTGCCCCTGGGCCAATGTACCCATTTAGTCTCATTTTGCTTTATGGGCCTGCTATTCTTTGGCTGAAGGGTGAACTTCAGGAGTGACTTCATTACTGAGCTAAAAGGATGTCTAAGGGGCCATACTCTTAGGGTTTCTCTAGTCTCTGTCAGACGTATAAGTCTGATCTTTTTTTTTTTTTTTTTGAGTTAGAATTTTGTTCTACATTGTTCTCCAGCTCTGTCCAGGACCTTCTTTTGTAATCTCTGTCAGAGCAGTCAGTGGTGGTAGCTGGGCACCATCTAGTTGTACTGGACTCAGTCTGGCGGAGGCTGTGGTAGTTGCAGTCCATTAGTCCTTTATGCTAATCTTTCCCTTGCGTCTTTGGCTTTCTTCATTCTCCCTTGCTTCAGAAGGGGTGATACCAGTGGAGTATCTTAGATGGCCGCTCACAAGCTTTTAAGACTTGCCAAAGTAGAATGTGGAACATTTTCTTTATAAACAGTGTTATGCCAATTGAGCTAGATGTTCCCTAAGACCATGGTCCCCACAGCCCTCAGCCCAGCAATTTGGTCCCTCAGGGAGTTTGGGTGTATCTATGGAGCTTCCATGACCTTGCCTTCATCAAGTTGTGCTGGTTTCCCCCGTATTGTGTACTGTCTTACCCTTCATCAAAGTTACTGCTTATCTATTGCCTATTTAGTATTTTCCCTCCCCACCCCTCCCCTCCCTCGTAACCATCAAAGATTGTTTCTTTTTGTGTACAAATCTTTTCATGAGTTTTTACAGTAGTGGTCTCATACAATATTAGTCCTTTTGTGATTGACTTAATTCACTCAGCATAATGCCCTCCATCTTCATCCATGTTGTGAGATGCTTTACAGATTCATCATTGTTCTTTATCATTGAGTAGTATTCCATTTTGTGTATGTACGATAGTTTATCCATTCATCTGTTGATGGGCATCTAGGTTGTTTCCATCTTTTTGCTATTGCGAATAATGCTGCAATGAGCATGGGTGTGACTATGTCTATTCATGTTACAGCTCTTATTTCTCTAGGATATATTCCAAGGAGTGGAATTGCTGGATCATATAGTATTTTATTTCTAGCTTGTAAAAAATATTCTTAATGCAGAACATTGGAATATAATGCCCAAGTAATTATTTTCACAAGTTCTTTCTTTGGTGCAAATAAATCAGTAAACATTTTTGTAATTCAGGATAGTGACTGGCCATAAGTAATAAAAATATAACCAACTTGGGGATATTGAGGCAGGGCAGAAGTAAAATGTCAGATAAAAAATAATGTAGATAGTGGAAAAAGGGTATCAGTGAAAAGCTAAATTCTGGTTTGTTTTGTTTTGTTTTTTCAGGATTGTAGAATAACTAGTTATAGACTTCATTAAGACACTATTTGAATTAAAATTTAAGCATAACTCTTGAAGATAAAAGAATTAGAATAAATAATTTCTAAACCAGTAAAGAAAATAAAGAGAAGGAAGAGGGGCAGAAAAGAAAAAACAAAGAAACCAAGGAAAAGTATGGTAGTTAGAAATCACAATAGGATAGTAAAAATCCAAAAATATCATTAACCACTATATATACATGTATATTAAAGTTAAAAACAAAAAAAACCCACTGCCATTTAGTCGATTTTTTCAATTGCCCCATAAGGTTTCCAAGGCTGTAAATCTTTACGGAAGCAGACTGCCACATCATTCTCTCACAGAGGGGCTAGTGGTTTTTAACTGCTGACCTTCCTGTTAGCAAGTGAGATATAAAATATCAGCTGCAAAATATTTATGAATACAATGGCTCAAAGAGTTTGACTAATAAATCAAAACAATACACTGGGAAAATACTAACCAAAGATAGCCAGTATACAGTATTAGTATCAGCCTTAAAGGCACTATTAAGGATAAAGTATCCTTATTAGGAATAAAATAATAAAATGACCAATTCGCCAGAAGGATATAACAATTCAGACCTACTCTTTGTCTAACGGATAGAACACAAAAGTTTTTAACAAGACAGAATTATAAGTAGATTTTTACAAATCTATGATCAGAGACAGAGATTTTTAACATAACTCAAAAATTAATATAAATTTTAATAACCAATAATAAAGCTTGATTTTGTAAATATACAGAATTCATATTTATGCAGTAATCAGAGAAGTATATGTTCTAGTCAACATATATAGAAGCTTTACCAAAATTAATCACATACTAACCCACTTAAATAAAATGGATGATATCTTAGAAAGATAATTTGTCAAAACTGAGTCAAGAAGAAATGGAAAATCAGAATAGACCCATAATCATTACAGAAATTAAATAGATACACGAAATTTTACCATCATTGCCCCCCCACCCCACACATGCATCAGGCACCGATTGCTTTACAGGTAATTTTTACCAAAACTGATGAACCTCATCTTACACAATTGTTCCAAGGGATAGAAATAGGAAAATATTTCACTAAGGTAGTTTATACAGCTAGTGTAACTTGATACAAAAAGAGGATAGAACAAATATAAAAAAAGAATATTATAGATGAATCTCATGACTGAGATGTAAAATCTGTATACAAAATGTTACCTAATTAAATCATGACAATGTAAGACTTATTCTAGGATTACAAGAATGTAATTTTCTAATTTAATTCCGAGTATCCTGGTCCCAATCTACCAACATGACAGAAATGTTATAAAGATACATGTTAGTATTAGACCTTATTTTTTTAATATGACTCTATCAACTGCTTCATGTGTAATCACAGTTTGGAAGGATTTATCAATAGGGAGTTTTTTGAATTATTGCAACTTACTATACAATGGCTTTTCTAGGCATCTATGTATTTATTCTCAAAACAATCTGCAAAATAAATAACATTAAAAAAATGAGGATCTGGCAAATTAATTGAAAATCAGAAGGATTATTTTAATGGGTTCACCACCACCACCACCTGTTGCCATCAAGTCGATTCTGACTCATAGTGACCCTATAGGACAGAGTAGAACTGCCCCACAGAGTTTTCAAGGAGCACCTGGCAGATTTGAATTGCCAACCTTTTGGTTAGCAGCTGTAGCTCTTAACCACTACGCCACCAGGGTTTCCTTTAATGGGTTATTCCGTGTCAATTACCCAAGCTTCCTAAGCAGTAGTATGATCTTGATAGTACTTGATTCAGGTTTGCTCTTTACATTTTCCTTTTGACATACTCACCCATTCACATCTTGGGTGGTTTCAGATTATGCAATGTCACTGCCTGTTACAGTTCCATGAATACACATTAAGACATATTTACTAAAGTGCGATTCTAGAGGCAGAGTTTCAATAATAAGAACATTATACCGTCAATGTTATGAATATGCTAATTTTCCTATAAAAATCAAGCAAGGGAACCCAATTTTATGTTTAAGAATAAATGTGCAAAACAAACCTGCTGAAACACATAAATACAACTGGATAACTAGTGGAATATTTTGCATAGTAAGGATACCTCCTGAGACTGAGGTTCATATTCTTATAAAATTCATCCTACAAATTCTGGGACCATTAAGTGACTGCATGAAGCTCAGGTTATGAGTTTTAAGCAGATGTACATTAATCTCTGCTCTGTACATGCCAACATTATATTTCTGAATAATAAGTAACCTGAATAGTGTGTCACCAAGAAAATTCCCTATGCTAACTTTTTGCTCTTCCACCTCTCTCTGAATGAGAAGGAAAACTAAGGCAATGTAATAACTCTAAGTTATTATACATGGAATTGTATGTTTAAGAGATAAAATATTTGAAGAAATGTACGAAGCCACAGATGTACTCACATTGTGGCAAACTACACATATAGTGTTATGAAAAGTTATTTTGTGGCTGCGTATGCTAACTTTAAAGGAGTCCTGGTGGTGCAATGGTAAAGCACCCGGCTGCTAACCAAAAGGTTGGTGGTTAAACCCACCCAGAGGCTCACCTGGTGATCTGCTCCTGTAAAGATAAAAACCAAAAAAAAAAAACCAAACCCATTGCCATTGAGTAGATTTCGACTCACAGCGACCCTACAGGACAGTAGAAGTGCCCCATATAGTTTCCAAGGAGCAGCTGGTGGATTCGAATTGCCAGTCTTTTGATTAGCAGTTGAACTCTTACCCACTGTGCCACCACAGCTCCCCTGTAAAGATAACAGCCTAAGAAACCCTATTGGCTAGTTCTACTCTGTCACATGGGGTCGCTATGAGGCAAATATCAACTCCAGGGCACTTAGCAACAACAACATGCTCACTTTACAATGCATGATCCTGATTCTGGATCTATAATAGGAATGTTCTTAGCACTCTTACCATAGTGCTTATTAATTCATCAATTATACAGCTTTAAATGAATTTTCCTCCTGAATGTTAGGACTTACTCTTATTTTCTACACTCTAGTTATATTCAGTCACTCAGTTTCCTTCTCTCTCTCTTTCCCTTCCTTTTTGTATCCTCCTATGTTAGAGACTCTTTAGAGCTCAACAATATCCGTGTATTTCTTTTCCATTTCGCAGACTACCTTCCTTTAAGATTGGATATGTATCTAGCTCTTGCATGGATTATGGGGTAGAAGTAATGCATCTCACTCTCAGATCAGGAGTATCTGGTTTGTTTTTTCTATGCTTTCTTCTCCCATCTGCCAACTGAATTTCCTTAAAGCCAGAACCACAGGATGAAAGCAGTCTTTTCTTTGCGTCAACTGGAGAAGCAAGTTGCCCAGAAAAGCTGCAAAACCTGCATAGGACTACAAAAACCAAAACCAAACCTCTTGCCATCAAGTCGATTCCAACTCATGATGACCCTATAGGACAGAGCAGAACTGCCCCACAGGGTTTCCAAGGAGTGGCTGGTGGATTCGAACTGCTGACCTTTTGGTTAGCAGCCTGAGCTCTTAGCCACTGCACCACCAGTGAGAAATAAACATCTATTGTGTTAAGACACTGATATTTGTTGGTTGTTTACTTGAGTAAATTAACCATTTAAAAAAGTCTCCCTTTCTCCCTTCCTTCCTACCAGGTTTCAACTAATATTTATTGTATCATGCATTATGCCATGCTCAGAGACACAGAGATGAAAGATTCAATCGCTGCCTTCAAGCAACTCACAATAGGAGAGTAAAGGTAAAGAAACCACTAATTACAATGCATTTTGATGAAGGCTATTATGGCATTATGTCTAAGGGCAGTGACACACAGAGGACTCTAGGGGAGGTTTCCTAGGAAAAGTGATGCTTGATCAGAGTGCTAAAGGGCAGGGAAGGTTTATTTAGGATGAACTGGGGAAGAAAGGCATCCCAAACCCAGGAAATAGCAAGTGTCCTCAGCATTCCAACTGAGTTGCCTCAGGGTTTTCTGCTATACTTTTGCTCCTCAGTAATTTAACTGTCATTCCAGATTCATCGTTTTCCTCACTCCCCACATCCAATGAATCATCCAGTCCTATTTTTTCCATCTTCTTAATGCCTGCCGGATCCACCCATTTATTTCCATTCCAACTTCTGATAACTTAGTGCAATTTTCCAATATCTCTCATCTCTGTCTCTACAATAGCCTCATAATCGTTTTTTTTTTTTCTAATTCTATTTTATCACCCTGTAGTCCATTTTCTGTACAGCAGCCAGAGTAGTCTTCTGAAAATTCAAATGTAATCATATCTCTTCATTGGTTAAAACTTTCTGATGACATCTCATTGCCCTCATGAAAAATTCCAGACTCTTTTTCATGATACATAAGGCTCTTCATGCTATGATCCCCAGCCTTCCTCACTGACAGCATCTTATAACATGCCACCTCACCATGTACAATCTAGGCATCATGATTCTTTGTACTTAACTGTAGAATAGCATTTATTATTACACCATAATTTTCTATAACTTCTCTGTGTGACTGATTAGAATGTAAGCCCCCACAGCTTCAAAGTGAATGTGAACCAGGCCAGGAACGACATTGCAAGCCACATTAGAGAGTCTAGACATCCACAGACTTCATAATAACCTCTAGGATTTGTTTCCTAGTCAGCATCAATTCCACAAAAGTTAATGATTGTTAAAGACAGCTTTGCTAAATAGCATTCTTCTTGAGGCTCTTGATTCAGATCTTTTCATGTCATGTATTTATAAGGTGGTTTTTCTGGATCCTGAAAGAAGAAAGAGAAAACTTGTGCTTACGTCTCCCCAAATCCTACGTAGCTTCTTATCTTCCTAAGAGAGGAGGAACTGCTAATGAATGAGTCGAGATCTAAAATACTGACTGGAATTTGTTGGCAAGAAGGTAGAATTGCTGTAGGCTCAAGGAAGCTGTGCTGTCTTGGACTCTCTTGGTTTCTTATCTCATCCTTGGATGTAGCTGAGTGAGTCTATTGACTAGGACCTTCCCTAAAGACTTTGTTGTCTTGAATCCCTTCCCAGTTTGATTTACTTCTTCGTGTCACTAGCCAGAGGCCTAAGACTTCAATATGTAATGAGAGGATGGGGGAATGGTAAGAGAAAAATAGGAAGATGTACTTGTTGTAAATTCAACATTAATATTCTAACTCAAGTTTTAGAAAAGCTCTACATACCAACAAAGCCTCATCCGTTGCCTTGGCATATTAGTAGTACTGGCATGCTGGTATGGTGAGCAATTTGCACACAAGCACAAGTATTTGAGGACAAAGTAGCATGTGAAAAGATTAAGTCCTTGTCCAGCTCTGGTAGTTGGTGTCGGCATAAATGGAGGTGTTAGGCATTTTTTCTTTTTATTTTTTTTCTCTTTGCTCAGCTGAGTCTGAAGAATTGTCCAGGGGAAGTAAGATTCTGTTTCAGCAGAGAACTAGGTGGTTAAATGGAACATTAGGTTAGCATTAGAGTAGAGAAGGTTAACCAAAGCCCAGGGAATTTAAGGCAATATTTTGTAGAGAATCACATAAAAGTTCATACTGCTTCTCTTTGGGGGCTCTAAGAGAATTCCAGAAACATTTCCTTAGGGCTAAGAAATTACTGAACTTCTGCAACATGTTTAGAGAATCATGTGGAACTCAAATAACCACTGGGTTGAAAAATGTCACCCAGTACAGTATAATTATCTAAATTACATGTAATGAGCAAATAACCTAATTTATTTTTTATGTATGTCTTGGATACTGAATGATGGTTATACTGTACATAAATAGGTGACTGAGAGGATAGGCTTCACCTGTATATATAATCAGAAAATGCTCCAGAGAAGAGCTGAGTAATGACAGAGATAATGAGGGCTTTACTTTTAACCATTGCTTCAAATATGTCATTCAACACGGGCCTAGGAAGGAAATGAGTTGTGAAATACAGATGCTATGAAGATCAGAAGCTGACCGGAAGAATTCTGGAAAAATATGGCAATCCAATTGAATACTGTCTTTTTATTTTTTATTTTTAAGAAGAGAATTATATCCAGAGAGGTTAAGTGACTTTGTCAAGGTTGCAGAGTAAGGCCAGTTCATGAGACCAAATCAGAATGAGAATTCTCTAAAGCCAATGCACTTTTCAAGACGTCATACTACCATTGAAGCTAGAAGGAGATCTTATCCCAATATTCCTTAGAGAAGTAAGCACAAGTAACAGGAGATTCAGGAGAGTCTGGGAGAATTCATTCTGCAATGACTTGTTATTCCTATACTGGGATTTGTAGCATCAGAACTATGAAGAAATGGATTGTTTTATTGGCTAAATTTTTTTAACCTTTACCAGTTCTACCCTTTTATCTGAGGTCTTTATGACTAGCGATTGACTTGAAGGCAACTAACAACAACAACCTTCACAAAATGCTCCCTGAAAGCCTCAGTCTGAATGGTAAGAGAGAGCAAGAAGAATTTTTGCCAACATTTGGGTCAGGATTTTATGTAGCAAATACTGTATATCAAAATTGACTAACAACAAAAACAGTATAGTCCTAGGGGTTGGAAGTTAATGCAGAGTATCAAAAAGGGTGATGACATTCAGAAACAAGTGAGAGTCATTTGATGCAATCTCTGTTCTCTGCCTGGAGACTCCCTTCTGAAACCCTCCCCCAAAGCTATAGACCAAAACCAAAAACCAGGAGTTCCGGCAAAATGGCGCTCTAAGCAGAAGCACCACGCCATCCCTCCACAGCAAAGATCTGAAAAACTAAGCCGAACAGAGAATACAACAATCCTGAAACCCTAAAACATCAAATGAAGAGATAAAGAACTCAGCCAAGCACCAAATGGAGTGAAAAAACTGACAGAGAATGGAGAGCAAGGAGAGATTCATCCAGAGGTCCCCTACCAGCTAACGCAGCACGGATCTGCCATCTTGGACTCCTATCGGAGACCAGCAAACGGGGTATGAGAAAGCAGCCTAACGGAGCGTCCAGAAGGAGACAAAACAACTGGTAATTTGCAACATACTTTTTCCCAACCCCTACCCTTCTTCACCCCGACTCAGCCTCCTCTGCTTCCTGCGGCCACAATCTCTTGACTGGGAATCACCGGCTGCTTGGATTCCACACACCCGAAAGGGCCGGCTCTCTGAGTGCCATTTGTTGGCTGCTGGTGTTGCTTTTTTCCGCTTCTTTTGCTTTCTTCTTTACCTCTCACCACCTCCCCCTCCTTTCGCTCAAATACCTGGCTCTGTGCGCCATCTTTGCTTCTTCCTGAGGGGCTACAGAGCTCCAGTAATTTGTGATATATGCTTTCCCACTCCCTACCCTTCTTCACCCACACTCGGCCCCCTCTGCTCCCCGTGGACACAGTCTCTTGTCTGAGAAACACCAGCCCGCACTAGCTGGCTCTCTGAGTGCCATTTGTTGGCTGCTAGTGTTGCTTTTTTTTTCCTGCTTCTTTTGATTTCTTCTTTACCTCTCACCACCTCCCCCTCCTTTCGCTAAAATACCTGGCTCTGTGCGCTATCTTTGCTTCTTTCTGAGGGACTGTGGAGCTCCGTTCGAGTGTGGAGCTGCTTCCCGGTCTGGGCTGCTGCGCTGGTGGGATTCCAGGGCTTTTGTTTGTTTGTTTTGAATTGTTTGTTTGTTTTCTTTTCTTTTTCTTGAGTTGGGAGCCTTTTCTGGCCAGGCAGTGCTGTGTGGCAACGAGACTTCCCCCTCGGCTTACACAAATGTGTGTAGGGATCCTTGAGGGCATTTCTTTCTTCGTTGGTTTTTTTTGGTTTTTCTTTTTCTGTTTTTTTTGGAGGCCTTTCTTGTTTTTTTTTTTAATTTGTTTTGTCTTCTTTTCCCTCTTTTTCCCTTTTTGTCTTTCTTCATTGCTCAGTTTCTCGTCTCTCTATATCTTACTTCTCTTTCTGTTCCCTGAATATCTGGCGTTGTATACCTCTATGCCTTCTAGCCAGGCTGTACTGCAACACCTGAGAGCGACTTCCCCAGACCTCATAGCTGCACCAGTGGGATCCCTGCGAACTTTGTGTTTCTTTAACCTTTCCAATTTTTATTTATTCATTCTTTCCTTTTCTTCCTCTTCCCCTTTCTGTTTTTCTCCATTTCATAGTCTCTCATCTCTCCACTCCAACGGCAAACTCCCCTAGCATTCTTTATTGTTTGTATGTTTTTGTCTCCTGTTCCTCTCTCCTCTCTCCCATATCCATCTTAACTCCACACATAACAATCTCCCCGCTACATCCTGCCTACCTGCACCATGTGCTTGACTCAAACCACCAAGCAGCACAGACACGGCCTACTGGAACCTGCCCTGCACTGATTACTGACCCGCTCTGGTGGCTGTAGTAAGTGCCACAAACAACCCATCTCAGTAACTCCTCTTCAGCTAGACCTGCCCTGCCATACCATATCTGAGTGACTGACCCTGCCAATTGGAGAAGGAGGTGAAAAGTATTGTGCCCACAGATGAGCAACCAACAAAGAACACACAGTCTGCCTGCTCAGACATAGTCAAATTAAAAAAAAAAAAGGACTAAACAAACAAATCTACAATCAATAAATGAGAAAAATAACTACTGAATGCAGCGAAGACAGCAGATAATATCAAAACATTTACAAAAACAGGATAGGATGGTACCAGCAGGTGTCCAAAATAAAACACCAGATGACTCTCCAGTGGAAGAAAACGCACTAGAACTACCTGATAGGGAATTCAAATCTCTAATACTCGTAATTCTCCAAGAGCTGAGGCAAAAAGCTGACAAACATGAGGAAAAAATAGACAAATTCATGGAAAATACAGACAAAAAATTGGAAGAATTCAGGAAGATGATGCAGGAACAAAACTCCAAAATAAATTCACAACTAGAAATTATACAAAGACAACAATTAGAAATCCAAAAGATAAACAACAAGAATTCAGAAATGGACGGTGTCATAGAAGGGCTGAGAAGCAGATTTGAAACCGTGGAAAACAGGAACTGAAGACAAACACTTCGATACAATTCTGTTTCAGGAAAACTCAGAAAAAAGAACAAAGAAAAATGAAGAGACCCTGAGAGTTATGTGGGACACAATTAAAAGCAAAAATTTTTGAGTGATCAGATTTCCAGAACAGGGGGAGAAAACAGAAAACACAGAGAGGATCACTGAGGAACTGCTGACAGAAAACTTCCCCAACATCATGAAAGATGAAAAGCTGGCCATCCAAGAAAGTCAACGAACCCCATATAGAAGAGACCCCAAAAGAAAATCACCAAGGCATAGCATATTCACACTCACCAAAACCAAAGACACACAAAGAATCCTGAGGGCAGCTCATGAAAAACAAGAAGTCACATACAGAGGAGAAACAATAAGACTAAGCTCAGATTATTCGGCAGAAACCATGCAGGCAAGAAGGCAATGGGATGACATATATAAAATCTTGAAAGAAAAAAATTGGCAGCCAAGAATAATATATCCTGCAAAACTCTCGTTCAAATTTGATGGTGAAATTAGGTCATTTCCAGATAAACAGAAACTAAGGGAATATGTAATAACCAAACCAAACTTACAAGAATTATTAAAGGGAGTTCTTTGATCTGAGGACAAACAGCTTCAGCTCACAGACAGAATTTAGGATGCAGGATCATACCAGCCAGATACCAATCTAGGAAATGAACTCTCGAGGATTATCCAAAACCAAAAGAAATACAACAGGGAATCAGAGCGGTTAATCAGTAAATGACAACAACATCAAAACAATAAAAGAGGGAATAAACGGCATAGGTATAGAACCTTCTAATGGAGAGGAAGGCAAGGTGATACTAAGTAATGGTAGACTGCTTCAAACTTAGAAAAATAAGGGTAAAATTCATGGTAACCACAAAGAAAGTTAACAAACATACTCATAAAAAAAAGAGGAAAAATATAAAGTCTCAGCATAAACAAAAGAAATGAAAAAGAATCCACCAACAAAAGTAACTCAGCACAAGAGAGTAAGAAGAACAAAGAAAACTTCAGCCCCACAAAAAAAAACGTACTACAAAATGACAGCAACAAACTCACATTTATCAATAATTACACTGAATGTAAATGGACTCAATGCACCCATAAAGCGATGGAGAGTGACAGAATGGATAAGAAAACAGGATCCAACAATATGCTGTCTACAAGAGACACACCTTAGAAACAAAGATGTGAATTTATTAAAAGTCAAAAGTTGGAAAAAAATATATCAAGCTAACAACTACCAAAAAAGAGCAGGAGTGGCAATTCTAATCTCAGATAAAATAGACTTTAAAACAAAATCTACCACAGAAGACAAAGAAGGACACTATATAATGATTAAGGGGACGATCCATCATGAAGACATAACCATAATAAACATCTACGCACCCAATGACAGAGCTCCAAAATACATAAAACAAACTCTAACAGTACTCAAAAGAGAAATTGACAGTTCCACAATAATGGTAGGAGACTTCAACACACCACTCTCAGTAAAGGACAGAACATCTATCAAAGAAGATACAGAAGACCTAAAGGGCACAATCAGCCAACTTGACCTCACAGACATATATAGAACACTCCATCCAACCGCTGCAAAGTACACATTCTTTTCCAATGCACATGGAACGTTCTCCAGAATAGACCACATCTTAGGCCACAGAGCAATCCTCAGCAAGATCCAAAACGTTGAGATAATTCAAAGTATCTTCTCTGACCACAATGCCATCAAGGTAGAAATTAACAACAGAAAGAAGAAGAAAAAAAAATCAACTACATGGAAACTGAATAATACCCTGCTTACACATCACTGGGTAATAGAAGAAATCAGAGATGGAATCAAAAAATTCCTAGAATCAAATGAGAATGAGAACACATCATACCAAAACCTTTGGGACACAGCAAAGGCAGTCCTCAGAGGACAATTTATAGCAATAGATGCACATATCAAAAAAGAAGAAAGGGACAAAAGCAAAACATTAACTACAGAACTCAAACAAATAGAAAAAGAACAGCAAAAAAAAGCCCACAACCACGGGAAGAAAGGAAATAGTATAAAGATCAGAGCAGAAATAAATGAAATAGAGAACAGAAAAACCATAGAAAGAATCAACAAAACCAAAAGTTGGTTCTTTGAAAGAATCAACAAAATCGAGAAACCCCTGGCCAGACTGACAAAAGAAAAACAGGAGAGGACACAAATAACCCAAATAAGAAATGAAATGGGGGACATTATAACAGACCCAACTGAAATAAAAAGGATTATAACAGAATATTATGAAAAACTATACTCCAACAAATTTGAAAAGCTAGAGGAAATGGATAAATTTCTAGAAACACACAGCCTACCCAAACTACAAGAAAGTGATGTTGAAAATCTGCACAAAACCAAAAACCAAACCAGTTTTGCTGTAGAGTCAATTCCAGTTCATGATGGCATCATATGTTGCAGAGCAGAACTGCACTCCATAGGCGTTTTAAGGCTGCAACCTTCAGAAGTAAGTAGATCGCCAGGTCTTTTTTATGAAGCTCCTCTGGGTAGGTTTGAACTGTCAACCTTTTGGTTAGTAGGCACGCATTTAACCAATTGTGTCACCCAGGGACCCCAAAGCTATAGGATGACCTTATTTTAAAAAGAAAGCCTTCGCTATACAGGCTTATTATGGACTTTTCTAGTTCTAGCCTTCCAATTTGTCAGCTCCTCTCTACTCCTACCCATAATTTTCCAGCTGAAAATGGGGAGTCCTTTAAAATTATGACAGGTCTTCTAGTCTCATGAAATCGAAGTGGACAAAAGAGAATATACTGGACATGAGGAAGGAAAGTAGGGATAAAATTTAAGAACTAGCATTTTAGTGAATTCAAAATGCAAAACAAACTTAGTCTCTTCAGGATTCAAATTACATTATGCTTCTAATGTGACTTTTTCAAGACTCTAAAAAGTACTTTAATGGTCTTATTTAAGCATTTTGAGTAGAACTAGGAATGATATTAATGAATTAAATACGAACTTTCACTTAAAATGAATTCATTCTTCAAAATGATACTTAGGTAGTATTTTTTTTTTAATAAAGTGCTACATTCAAATAACTAAAAAGTGCATGGAATGGGTCTTAAATGTGCTTGTAAGCTAATAACATAAGTCCATAAATGACTTGTAATTGCTGAAGAGAGACTGCAGAACACTGAGCTATGTAATGATGGCACCAGATGATATCTGAGGATCATTAGTTTAATGTTTTTCTCATGCTTTCACTTCCTATTAACTGTCACTATGATAGCACAAGTCATGTTAACTGGCACTATTATTTAAATGTGTGAATTACAAAACAAAGTCACACTGAGCATCCTCAATAGCTGTCTCATATGACTTTTATATAATGGGTTGCAAAGTACTATTACAGGTGTGGCTGTTGATAGGTATTTTATTCTGTTTTAATGTAGATTAATTGAACCATCACAGGACTAATAAAACAATAGTAATAATAAATATAGCAGCTATGAGGAGCAATGAAAGCTTTCAGAATGAAACACAGAAATAAAAATCTATTTCTAAAGCATAGAAAGTTATATGGGGAAAGGGCTAGATATAACTTTAACTTGTACACACCTGCATCACTGCAGTATTAAATCTTAAGAAAATGATTATGTGCCCATGAGTTCTATATATAATTCTAGTGTTATTTGGTATCCATTTTTATTAGAGAGTCACCTCATAAAAGTTAAATTAAGCTTCCATTTTAGTTTTTTTTTTTTTTCCTGCTTCTCTTGGAAACATTTGGGTGTAATAGAAAATGACACGAATTTTGGAATTATAAAGTCTTGTGTTCAAAACTGAGCACTGTCTCTAACAAATTATGACTTTGGAAAAATATCTTATCCTCTTTGGGTTTTAATTTTTCCTTCTTAAAATTGGAGACAGTAAGACCTATTCATAAGATTGCTTGAAAATTAAAATACAGTATGTGTGGTGCTTTGCCTGACACATTGTCAACAGGCCATGCTATAAATTAATTAATTCCTTTTATGTTTATGTTTTTGGGCAAGGACCAAGCATGTAGCCTTTTGCAGGGTTCAACACAGTAATGTATATAGATGCATATGCAGCTCCTTCTTGATACTAATCCCCACATTACTGAATAATTGAATCAATGAAAGAAAATAAAAATAACTAGTTATTAAAATAACTTTTGTCTATACAAGATTAGTATAAATGGCTTCCATTTACTTAAAATGATGTCAGTTTGTTTCAATTCTGATGCTATCTATCATAAAATGCAACAATTTTCTTTTGCTTATCTTAATGGAGATGTGTTGGATAAGGCAAACAAGATATATAAAGATGTACAAGGATGTACAGAGATTTAGACTCAAAAGTTACCTGTAGCATTTAAAAAAAAAAGTCATCCACACATTGCCCCTATTTTCTAATTTTGCATCTTCAAATGTTTATAATAATTCCATGCTCCTTTACTAGACAAGCTAGCCACAGGTATTTCCCTAGTAAGCATATTTTTATAATTTCCTTCCAAAATGTAAATAGGTTAGCAAATGTTTCCAAAGCATTCCCTCACTTATCTCCCCAGTACTTTCGCCTGGCTGACCCTTGTTCACTTTTAAGACTCTACTCAAGAATTATGTTCCCCAGGAGGCTTTTTTTTAAGTGAACCTTTCCATCTAGATTCTGTGCCTCTGTCCTCACTACACCCGTAACGTTCTGTGCCTCCCTCTCCTAGACATTCCTCACACTTGGCTGAAATTATTTCTTTGCTTGCATACTGCCTACACCAGACTGCAAGCCTTCTACATTCTTTTTCTTCTTTTTTAACCTTTTTTACCCAGTTACCAGGGGGTATCTGACACAGTCAGTGTTCAGTAAGCTTCTGTTAAATGAACGGAATGAATAAAGTAAAAAGATATAATCCAGGTCACTCAGATTCTAAGCAGATGTATCAGATGTCTCTCCACCTGGTTCACTTTAATGACAACAATTAACATCAACAAAGCATTTATAATATGCCAACACTGGGTTAAGTAATTTATGAGCATCCTTTTATTTAATCCTCATGACAACCCTATGCACTGATGATACTAATATTTTCAGAGTCATTTTAGAGATGAAAAAAAAATTAAGGTTAGCGATGTTACGTAAGTTGTCCACGACAACTTAGAAGTCAAGTTAACTTGACTCCAAAATTTATGCTTTCTCCTGTCCATGATGCCTTCCTTCCTCTAGTGAAGCTCCACAAATACTCTGTGTATAATTTGGACCTACACATATTCCTAAAACATGGAAGACACAAGAGTTTTCTTTTGTTATAATCCATTTTTTTTTTCAGATAGATTCTCATGCCAATAAACACACAAACACACACACACGAAACAAAATAAAGCCTTAAATAACATATTTCACCGGTTGTGCTTTTCGTTTTTAGCTAAATAATAATCCAATTGGGGAAAATTAAATGTTTTGTTAATCAGATCTATAGTTCGCTTTTGGCCTAAATGTGATTTGGTGATTTCTAGTTTACAAAAAATTGAATGTACCACTGCCCTCACAACTCACACTAGGGAAAGGAAAGTTTTTACATGGTTATTCCAAAGGTAGTTCAGAATCTTGCCATACTCCAGAATATTCACAATGACTGAAATTTTTCATCATAATGTCATGGAAGGTGGAAGATAAAATAATTTTTTGATTTGTTCAAATGCCAGTGATCTGCTAACTTTGTCTTTTAAAAATGCCCCAAACCTTGGGTTCTCTTTATTATTTAAACATGCATACATCTTTATTATATTTCACAAATACATAATTTTTTAAGAGAAGGCATGTTCTCTTTGACATATTTCAATCTTATTGAGAAACATCCACAGAGGGAAATGCACAGGTTATTTGTTTTCAATGCAATCATTTGTAATCTGTTTGGATAATTGAACTGTCAGCTCGGCCCCAGACAGAATCCCCTGGCCATTAGAACATTTGTTTGCTTTGTGGTAGTCAGTGCTTTGGTTTTAATATGCCTTGTTAGCACAAATAGCACTACCTCAAAACTACTATTAAGGAGAAAAAATGTTCAGCGCTATGCCTGAAAATAAACTTCCAAAATAATGCATATGTAATTGGAATGATAAGCAATCTGTCACCAAATCCAACACACCAGTTTTATTTCTTTTACCAGAAATCTCCTGCCTGAGTTTCTCACACTTCTGCTGTCTTTGTTAAGCATAAATATTTTAAATTTTAATTTTTCCATGTGTAATATATTGATGTTGTATAATTTGATTTGTTTCAGAATCCAGCCAAAAATATTTATAGATGTATGGAAGTATAATGCATTTGTGCAATTCTAAGAATTATTTATGTTTCCTTTGTTGATGTGTCTTAAAAAATAATACCTAAATATATTCCACACAAATGCATGTATTTCCTTTGGAAACATCCTTCTTTACAAATGAGTACTGGGTTCGATTTGAGTATGGTTGAAACTGGCCAGCCAAGATGTCAAAAAACTTTCAGGAGCATAAGTAGCTAATGCTACCTTAGATTGACAAAGACGAGAGTCTCAAGTTCATTGCAGAAAGGCAACAACACAGTTACTAGTTTGCTTGGTCTGTAAACAAAAGAAAATTAAACTGAAATTTAGTATAAGAAAGGCTTCCCTTCCACAGTTTTGGGAAAGAGGTTGCTCTTTGTCCAGCTTCATTCACTTCTGGACACTTAACTTCATACATTCAAGTTCTGTTGTTGGAAATTGCCAAAGTTGCAAAGATGAGGTTTAATTTCAGCAGAAGAGTAAAGCAAAAACAATGAAATACAGCCTGCTTCTGTATTTAAAACAATTATCTTCCTCTTTATGACCCTCTACAGGAAAATTAAAAGACAGCTTCCTGTTTTTTGATTACACATATTTTACTGCTCATTGCAGTCTTCAATGAACAGTTAGTAAAATATAGTACCTAAAATGACTTGGTTTTTCTGTCTACTTACTTAACATTTATAGATTAGAGAGCTGATATATATCGTGACCCCAAAACAGCATTCCTAAGCCTCCCAGGAAACTATACATATGATATAGAGTTTAGGTTGTCAGGAAGCCAACTTTTACACCCACGCCATCACACCTCCCATAGTTTATTGGTGGGTATTACAGCTGTATATCCTCCAACCATAAGTGTTACATTTTGATAACTTAAAATTTCAACTGTTATTGGATTTACACTGCTATTGATGATTTTTCCATAATAGTAAGAGACAAGAATCGAACAGCAGGTTTGGGAAAAGTACAATTTCGAAATGTGAACAGTCCTGAACCTTCCTCATTTGGAGGTACAAACACAAAACTCAATTTTGATTATTTTCCTTAAAAAGCAATAACAACTGTCAAACTAAAGGCAAATTTGAATTACACTCAGACCCTACCTAAAAACCTGGTCCTAGTTACAGAGCCCTGGTGGCACAGTGGTTAAGAGCTCTGCTGCTAACCAAAAGGTGGGCAGTTCGAATCTACCAGCAGCAAATTGGAAACCTTTTGGGGCATTCTACTCTATCCTATAAGGTTGCTATGAGTCTGAATTGACTCGAAGACAGTGGGTTAGTTTGCATAAGACAGCAAATACTTACTCTGAAGGATTAGGAGTTGAAAATCTGGAAGAATTAGTTAAGAGAGAAGAAGTAGTATCCCAAGAAGGGTTATATAACTCTGGCAGGCTTCTCTGAAGCACTACTTTATTTATTTATTGACTAATTCCAACAAATATTTGCTGGGGGCCTACCACGTACTAGGCAGTGAAGGTCAAGTCTAGTGATACGTCAGCAGCAACTTGCCAAGTTCAAACTGAGGACTGAGGAAAAGCTACTGAGCCTCAAATGAGGAGTCATTAGGTATGGAAAAGTAAGAGTGCAAGAACGTAAGCAAAAAATCTGTATGGATGGGCACAGTTAGGGAGAATGGAGGAATAAAGATGATATGCAGTGAATGGTTACTCAAGAATAATTCCAGTTTCAAAGTCGTGGTAGAGTCAATGCCAAAGTGTTGTTTTAAAACATTCAACTAATATTTACTATGAAAAGAGAAGCAAAATCAGAAGCAAGAGTCATATAATTAAGTAGGGTGTAAAGCTGAAGTTGGTTACACACGTGAGGGTCAGAAGTCAGGAGTGGGAGCTCATTAGTTCAATTCACAAGACAGCAAAGTCAGGAAGAGCAGTATGATAGACCTGAGCTTGCCCTGGGCTAGGTCTATCTGCATATTTACCTTAGAAATACACACTCTCCCATTTTTTTGTATAAAGGAAATTTATTGTTTCTCATTGTAACGTGTTCATTTGCTAAAACGTGCTAAATTCTAAACCATAATACAGACTCTCATCACCTAGGGTAGCCATTGTTTACAATTATATGTCTTCCCTTCCTTCAGGGAGAACATGCCACATATAAAAATTTAGTGACTTTCTTCACTCAACATCGTCACTGGTTTCTTACATAATATAATTTTAGTCACTATATAAGAAAAGTTCATTTTTCAGCCTGTGAATTTATTTTCCTTTCTTTCAAATAATAATATCTGTGAAAGATTTATGGACTGTGATTTTAATCAATCAATTCTCAGCTAATCAATCACAGCAAATAAAAATATTAGGGTCAAAAACTTTTCACTTAAAAAATGCAGTCCTTGGATAAAAGCAGGGAAAAAAGTTTAAAAAAAAGTAAAAAGTAGCTATATTCTCAGTTTTTACCTCTGATTTGTCATCTTTGTTTCTCACGGCACATGTATTTGCAATAGCCACTGTTTTGCCTAGAATAACTCAAGAGTATGAATCTTGTGGTCTCCTATCACTTTTACATCCTTGTCCCCCAAATTCCAAGTCTATCCAGATACAAGCAGAGAATAAATTAAACATTTTTTCAAAAATAAAAAAATCATTAAAAATATATGCATTGGAGTATGTGTGGTATTTAAGGAGAATTATGCTGAGTTCTATATACAATCTGTGTCTTCTATAAACTAAAAAGCTTTATTACTCTACTGCGATTGTTGTGTAAAGCCTAATTTTCTCACCAATAAACTTTGTTGCTAATGAACTATTAGCAATTCCTACCTAACCCATTGCTGTCAAGTTGATTCAGACTTATAGCACCCTACAGGACAGAGTAGAACTGCCCCATAGGGTTTCTAAGGAGAGGCTGGTGGATTTGAACTGCCAACCTTTTGGTTAGCAGTCTGACCTCTTAACCACTGCACCACCAGGGCTCCCACCTAGGCTTGCTAAAAAACTTGTGCCAAGCTCCTAGGTAGCGCTTAAAGAATAATAATAAATAACAGCATAATTTATCCCTTTCATCCTAGATGTTTTTTCCATAAAATCCAGTCAGTATTAGGCATTTTTCTATGTATATCATTAATAACAATCTTGGCACTAATACTAATATAATGCATTCCACTGCCCTCTTAGGAAAATGCTATTTTTACCCTTTTAAGAAACACAAGTATTAAAAAGATGATAGTTAGAACTATAAGCTAGATAGAAACTCAGTCCAATTTTCCTGCAGGTCAGTAAGAACCTTAATGAACTTATCTTCTTGACAACGAGTGAGTTAGCTACCCAGATCCATCTTTGAGAAAAGCGATATTTCCCTGTGTTATTCAAGATCATAAGATGAGTTTTGGGTTGCCAAAACTTTCATTAAAATTTTATATAACCATTCTCTAGAGCATGGAACTTGCATAATACCCTACCGTCAACGAATTATACATGTCAGTTTCTATACTCACCCCATTTTTATGTTCAGTCTTGAAACGTATTTATAGCAGGGTTCCCATAAACTCATTATGCTACAAATATATTAAAAGAAGTATACGGTGTCACTGATTAAAAATAACAAAAATGTCTTAAGGGGATTCAAATTTAAATGCATTAATACGTAACCAGAATTCCCCAACTGTGACTCGCCATCAAAAGTGGAAGTCATTCAGAGACCTACACTGAAGATTTACTGAACTCTCTACCACATACAGCCCCCAGACACTGTAAATTAAAGTTTGGGGTCTAGGGACTAAATACATAAAGTTTAACTATTGAAAGTATCAAATAAGAAAGCAGTCCTTAACCTTCAAAGCCAGAATCAAGAAATACAAGGTAAGAACTTACTGAAGAAAAAGCCCCGTTTGTGCCAATACATTCAACTGAGACACTAAGTTTATAGAATGTTGGTGTGGTCCCTAGTACCAACCCCAGGTTTGGTTATTTGCTAGGAGAACTCACAGAACTCAACATATACTTTATTGCAGTGAAAGAATACAGAGAAAATCCTGAAAAGGGAAAAAGTATAGGGGACAAAGTCCAGAAAAATCAGGCCTAAGCTTCCAAGAGTTCTCTCTCTGTGGAGTCAAACAAAACCAAAAACAAAACCAGGTGCCTTAGAGTTGATTCTGATTCACGGTGACCCCATGTGTTGCAGAGTACAATTGCATTCCATAGGATTTTTAAGACTGTGGCCTTGCAGAAGCAAATTGCCAGGACTTTCTTTCAGGGTGCCTCTGGGTGTGTTCAAACTGCCAGCTTTTCAGTTAGTGGTCAAGTGCTTAACCCGTTTGCACCCAGGTACTCCTGGACATGCTTAATTCATCCAGCATCAAATAGTGACAACACCCGTGAGTATTGTCTACCAGGGAAGCTCATTTGAAACTCAATGCCCAAATTTTATATTGGGGGCAGGCCATATTGGTACTTTCTGCCTCTTGCTGTTGTTAGCTGCTGTCGAGTCTGTTCTGACTCATAGCGACACTATGTACAACAGAACGAAACACTGCCTGGTCTTGCGACATACTCACAATCGTTGTTATACTTGAGCCCACTGTTGCAGCCACTGTGTCAGTCCATCTTGTTGAGGGTCTTCCTCTTTTTTGCTGACCCTCTACTTTACCAAACATGATGTCCTTCTCCAGGGACTTATTCCTCCTGATAACATGTCCAAAGTATGTGAGACCAAGTCTTGCTATCCTTGCTTCTAAGGAGCACCCTGCCTAGTGTGTACCAAAATCTAAGACTCCTGGAAGAAAAGGTGTTTAGCACAAATCAAACTGTTTGTACAAACATGTTAGGCCCAGTGAGCCACACATATCAGTTGGGTAATGATAGCACTATTTCCAGAATATAAATTCCCAGACATCAACCAAGGGCCAACTTTGTAAGCAGCCCTTTCCATGTTAAATCTACTTAAATGCCATCTTAGAAAATAGTTTGTTGCAATTCATATATATTTTTCTCGTAACACGTAAGATTGTTTTATCTTGATAATGTACATCGTGTGTTCAAATGAAGAATTGGCAAGAGATGGCAGTTACCAAATCCTTACACCGGACGCTCACCCTATAGATACAATAAACATAAATAACTTCAAGAGCATAAGCCAAGAAAAAAAAAAACAAAAACAAAAAAAAAACTGTCACGGTTGAGTCAATTCTGACTCAAAGTGACCCTATACGACAGAGTAGAACCACCCCACAGGGCTTCCAAGGAGCACCGGGTAGATTCAAACTGCTGACCCTTTGGTTAGCAGACAAACACTTACCACTGTGCCACCAGGGACCCCCCAATAACACAAGCACATATTAATCATCTGCTGTCATCATGTCTACTAATATCTTATTAACCAAATTCCCAAGTTAAGAAACGGGAAAGCATACTTCTTCCATCTTCTATGGAGGTGAGAAAGAGAAATGGAATGTTTGCTGAACAAGGCTCTAGCCTACCACAACAATCTCATTTTGAGTAATACTTTACAGCTTTCACAATGTTTTCACCTGCCTTGTCTAGTTTAATTTTATGTATAAATTCATTAAAGTTCTCGCTTTCTGCTTTAACCAGGATCACTCACTCATGGGTAGAATATTGGCAAGAGGCAGGAGTGGGAGATATTTCTTAGTTTTTGCTTTTCACTTAGGGGCCCCGAATTTAAACTCAGAGCCATATTTCTCAGCAAAGAATGAGGCTAACTTTGCCAAGAGGCCTTTAAACTCTCACTGGATTTTGAGTTTATTGTTTCTAGGCAACTCCCTTTCAAGATTCCGTTTCAGGTTTCTCCCAATGAGTTATATTGCTTGAGATGGAAGAACTTCCAAGTCTCTAGTCCATGGAGTTTTCTTCCAACCTACAACTGCCTTACAGTCTCTGAGGGCTTAGCTGTGTAAAAGTGTTTATAAGCCTGGGCCACTTAAACCAACCCTGTCTGATGATCACCATTTATTGCGTCCTTTCTGGGAGAAGTGTAATCTGCTCCTCAGGCCAATGAATGTATGTCCCACTGCACTTGAGAAATCCTGTTGTATTTACAAAGTTTTACACACACTGATAATGAAAGAAAAACAAGGAGGGGAATGTTAATGGAGAGTCTTTATATGATTTTCATTCAGTTCCTATCATCAACAGAATCTTTAACCTCCCTTAAATATAGCCAAATTGCCTTATAGTTTTCTGTCTCTAAGCTTGTATATACCCATTACACCCATTGCCATTAAGTTGAGTCCAAGTCATAGTGGCCCTGTAGGACTGAGTACAGCTGCCCCATAGGGTTTCCTACACTGTAATATTTATGGAAGAAGACTGCCACATCTTTCTCCCCACAGAGTGGTTAGTGGCTTGTCACCGCTGACCTTCCGGTTAGTAGCCGAGTGCTTAACCACTGTGCCACCAGGGCTCCTTAAGCTTGTAGAAGCGCACAGAAATGACTGGCCACTATAGGGTTGTTATGAGTTGGAACTGACTAAATAGCAAAGGGTTTTATTTGTAGAGCTAAAGAATGTCTCAGGGAAACATTTCATTAGGAAACACCTGGGACATATTTCATTAAGGAATGCCTTTGGGACGCATAGATGGTCAATATTACCACCATCATTCTTGTCTCCTGGTTGTTACCTGGTAATTTCCATGAGTGTTTTACTCACAAACTAGATTATAAACCCTTTCACAATAAGAACTTTATCTTGTATGTCTAATATTATGGATTGAATTGTGTTCCCCCAAAACATATATTGAAATCCTAACCCCCATACTTGCAGATATGACCTTGTTTGGAAATAGAGTCTTTGAAGACATTGTTAGTGATGTTACCATGAGGTCAACTTGGAGTAGGGTGGGTCCTAATCCAATCTAAGTGGTGTTCTATAAGAGAGAAGAGATCTAGAGAGACAAACAGTGGAAAGAGCCATCTGGCAGAGTTACTCTGCAGTTAAGGAGCCCTAGTGGTGCAGTGGAGCCCCGGTGGCACAGTGGTTAAGAATTATGGCTAATAACCAAAAGATTGGCAGTTCAAATCCACCAGCCACTCCTTGGAAACTCCACAGGGCAGTTCTACTCTGTCCTATACGGTCACTATGAGTTGGAATCAAAGAGTTTGGTTTTTGGTTTAATCTTTATGGGAGCAGATCACCTGGTCTTTTCACCCGTGGAACGGCTGGTAGTTTTGATCCGCTTCCGGAGTGCTTTAACCTTTGTGCCATAGGGCTCCTTTCCCAAAGATTAAAGCATAGAAAACCCTAATGGGGTAGTTCTACTCTGTCACATGGGGTAACTCAACAGCACAAAACAACAACACTCTGCAGTTGCAAGTCAGGAAATGCCTGGGGCTACCAGAAGCTGAGACAGACTAGAAAGGATCTTCCCCTAGAGACTCCAGAGAGAATATGGTCCTAAATTTGGACTTCTAGCCTCAGAACTGTGAGACAAAAAATTTCTGTTCTTATTAACTACACTATTTCTGGTGTTTTGTCATGGCAGCCCCAGGAAACTAATATACTCAGTACATCATTTTTAGACTCCTTTATACCTTACACACTTGTAGGGTGGCAGGACAGGGGCAGAAGAACTGCAACAACAATCACTATCTGCAGTTTACTTAGTATAGAAATTAAATCATACTCCTCATTCAGGGATGCATGTGCTCATGAAGCATTCACTAAATCCACAATTATCGTGTGCCAAAACCTGTACCAGCGATGCTAGCACAGGATAGCCTCTGGAATCTTGCCCTTGGTTCACACTCCTCCCGTTTGCTTTCCTGTCTGTTGTTTCGGTTTGTGGCTGCCTGTGTGCTGGATATTCTGCCTAGAGCTGCACCATCAGCCTCCTGATACTTTAAAACTCAGTTTCAGCATGACTTCCCCTAGAAAATTATCCTTGATCTCCCAGTCCAGGTTAAAGACCTACTTGTGATAACATCATATAATGTGACTATGTCTATCCTAATATTTACCATGTTATTGCTGTGTGCCATCCAGTCGATTCTGACTCATAAGACACTATATAACATAGGTCATAAGACACTATATGATACAGTAGAACTGCCCCATAGGATTTCCTATGCTGCAATGCTTATGGGAGCATGTGGCCAGGTTTTTTCTCCTGCAGAACAGCTGGTGGTTTGAACCGCTGACCTTTCAGTGAGCAACCAAGCACTTAACCATCGTGCTACCAGGGCTCCTGAAATTTACAGTACTTTAGTACAATTATTGTAGTTCCTGGATGGTACAAATTGTTAATGTGCTCAGCTGCTAACCCAAAGATCGGAGGCTGGAGTCCACCCAGAGGCATCTCAGAGAAAGACCTGGGGACCTACTTTCAAAAAGTCAGCCACTGAAAACGCTATGGAGAACAGTTCTACTTTGACATACATGGTGTGACCATGAGTTTGAACCAGCACCATGGCAACCAGTTGACAGTCTAATTACTGGTTAATCTACGCACCGCTGCTAAATTATAAACCCCTTAAGGGCAACATCACATCAACAGGGAACTGTCAGAAATTCAAGCAGGATTCAGGAGAGGATGTGGAACAAGGGATATCATTGTTGATGTCAGATGGATCTTAGCTGAAAGCAGAGAATACCAGAAAGATGTTTACCTGTTTTATTGACTGCGCAAAGGCATTCAACTGTGGGGACCATAACAAATTATGGATAACATTTAAAAAAAAACAGGAATTCCAGAACACTTAATTATGCTAATGAGGAACATGTGCATAGTCCAAGAGGCAGTTGTTTGAACAAAACAAAGGAATACTGCGTGGATTAAAATCAGGAAAGGTGTTCGCCAGGATTATATCCTTTCACCCATACTTATGCAGTCTGTATGCTGAACAAATAATCTGAGAAACTGGACTTTCTATGAAGAAGAACATGGCATCAGGAATGGTGGAATACTCATTAACAACCTGCAATATGCAGGTGACACAACCTTGCTTGCTGAAATCAAAGAGAATTTGAAGCACTTATTGATGAAGATCAAAGACTACAGCCTTCAGTATGGATTACACCTCAACATAAAGAAAACAAAAAGCCTCACAAATGGATCAAGAAGTAACATCACGATAAACCAAGAAAAGACTGAAGTTGTCAAGGATTTCATTTTACTTGGATCCATAATCAACGCCTGAGGAAGCAGCAGTCAAGAAATCAAAGGACATATTGCAATGGGCAAATCTTCTGCAAAAGACCTATTTCAAATGTGGAAAAGCAAAGATGTCACTTTAAGGACTAAGGTGCGCCTGACCCAAGCCATTATACTTTCAATCACCTCATATGCATGCAAAAGCTGGGCAATGAATAAGGAAGACCAAAGAAGAATTGACGCCTTTGAATTACAGTGTTGATGAAGAATATTGAATATACCATGGACTGCCAGAAGAACCAACAAGTCTGTCTTGGAAGAAGTACAGCCAGAGTGCTCCTTGGAAGCAAGAATGGCGAGACTTTGGACATGTTATCAGGAGGGATCAGTCCCCGAAAAAGTAATGCAGAGGGTCAGAGGGTAATGCAGAGGGTCAGAGGGTAATGCAGAGGGTCAGTGAAGATGAGGAAAACCCTCGATGACATGGATGGACACAGTGGCTGCAACAATGGGCTCAAACAGCAACAGTTGTGAGAATGGTGCAGGACCGGGCAGTGTTTCGTTCTGTTGTACTTAGGGTCACAATGAGTCAGAACTGACTTGATTGCACCTAACAACAACAACAACAAGGCCAGGAATCCTATTGTACCTGGCTTTCTATTTCCAGCACCTGTATGGGTCTAACTTATAGTGACCCTATAGGACAGAGTAGAACTGCCACATAGGAACAGCTGGTGGATTTGAACTGCCAACCTTTTGATTAGCAGCTGAACTCCTAACCACTGTGCCACTAAGGCTCCTCGCACATAATAAAAAAAAACAAACCCATTGCCATTGAGTCGATTCCGACCCATAGCGATTCATAGCACATAACAGGCCCTCGATATATGCTTATTGAGCAAATCAATGGACATTTAAAAATACACACGGTTATTTCCTCACTTGAAATTGTCACTGCCAGTAACATTTGCCTACTAGGAATGCAGGTAATCTGTTTGCATTCTTGACTCTTGAGTACCAGTGGGAATCGAAAAAGGAATGAAGAGTAACTAAAATAAATCTTCATGCTTTTTGAAATGTTATTCTTTAGTACAGCTAAACCTCATTAAATTCCTCAAAGAGTAATTCCATAAGTCTTAAAGGGAAATGCCAAAATAATTCCATAAATGTCTGAAATTGATGGCCTTTGATACTAAAATGTCTGAGACTACAATAAGTTTTTCTATCTGCAGCCTTTTGGCTTGTTAAAATTTACCAACACACAAACAGGAAGTTGTCCCACTGATTCCCAGCATGTGACCAGCACTACCTGGTAGATTGTGAAAAAATGCAGAATGTCAGATTCCATCAATACTTTAATGTACGTGCAAATCTCCCGGAGATATTGTTAAATTCAGATACCAATAGTTTTAGGATAGGAACCAAGATTCAGCATTCTAACCAAGCTTCCATGATGATACTTGCACTTTGAGTAGAAAGGGCAAGAGAATGGGGTTGGAGATGGACAGGAAGGATTAGGGAAACAATTTAAGAGATATTTACAAGATAGAATTGCCATAAATTTGATAAATCAAATATGTGAGATGCCTGCACATAGAACACACTTAATAAATGTTGATGATTATTACTATTTTTCTGGATAACATTTCTAATTTGAACAAAATGAAAATACATAAATGCAAAACATGCTAATAAAGATTGTGGCCATTATAAAAGTTGCATGTGCTTGTCATTAAAAGTTTGCACCACACAGCAGTGTAGAAAGGAGCAAAAACAATTATCCACAGTTTCATACCCACAAAAGAGCCAATATTAACAGTCTGGTGTAAAGTGTTTCCTTCCAGTTATTTTTTTTTTTTCCATATTGCAGAATCTTATAAACTACAAAATAGAACATGAAATGAATTGTAATTAAGCACAGCTTAGATTCACGGAACTGCAGGAATAAAGCAAATGTTTATACTGTATTATACATGTCAGATATTTAAAAAAAAATTTTTTGTTTTGCTTTCCTAAAATGTCTCCCTTGCCCCTGAAGGAGTCCACCAACCTGTGCTACAGTCATATAAATGATGTGGTGCTTCAGATGTCAGTCTAGCGCCACTTGGGAACTGAGAATTCTCTATCATTCTCACCGGGCTTACACAGAAAACATCATGGCGCAGTCGCTTCAAAGTTAACAAGAGCACCACTGATCTGTTCAGGGATAGAGGCTCCAGAACACAGTTTGGGCATATTTCTGAGACAGACATGCCTGCAGACTGAGCACAGCTTGATGGATAACAGATGATGAAATGACTTTTCAATCACCCCAACATTTATATGGCTATATGCCTGCCTAGTCCTCTTCATGACTTGGAAAAGAAACTACCTCCTTATTTCTCAAAAGAATCTTTTTCTTTTTCTTTTTTTTTCTATTTTAGCTGCAGCAGTTTTTGAGGGTGGTAAGATTGAGAACACAGAGGAGCTGGATAAACTCCTGACAACATTCACGTCTTTATGCAGTGAAAACGGAACTTCACTTTTCTTTTACTTTAATCATGATTCTTTTTCTCAAAATCTCCAAAGAATAAAAACAAAAATAGAGAGGATGAAGAAAATCCACATAGTATTTTAATGTCTACCCCAACTCTTTCCCTGCCCAGCAGTTTTTAATTTGAAGGGTAACAGTAGGGAGGAGATATCTTCACTTCCACCAGACATATGTATGATCTGTTCCCTCACCTCCTTCGAGTCTTCTCAGGAAGGCCATCATTGGACCACCCTATAAAAACTCAAATGCCCCCACCTCCTCACCCTTTGCCCATTTATTTATTCCTTAGTACTTACTGCCTTCTGCTATACTTTGCATACATATTTATTTTGCCCCTTTTCTATTTTCCCCACAAGACTGTAAACTCCAAGAGGGCAAGAATCTATTATTTTCAATAGGTGCAATGTTTAGAAAAGTACCTGATGCATTATGGATGCTTAATAAATATTTGTTGAATGAATAAACCTTAATTTTCATCACTGAAACAACAGTGAAGTATTAAATTTGCCATGATATAATATGAATAGTTACACTTTTGTATATTTGTTCAGATTTTCTATGTAGACAATTATGTTATCAATGACCAAAAACAATTGCCGTTTTTCCTTTCAGTGTGGATCCTTTCATTTCCTTTCTTGCTTTATTACACTAGCTTTTAGTACAATGCTAAATACAAGTGGTAGAAAGAAACATCCTTCACTTGTTCTGGATCTTAGGGGGAAATCATTCAGTCTTTCACTGTTAAGTTTGATAACAGCTGTAGATTGTCTGTAGATGCCCTTCAATCAGTTTGAGGAAGTCTCCTTCTATATACCTGGTTGACAAAAAAAAAAAAAAAAATTTATCAGAAATGGATGATTGTGTTTGGTAAAGCTTTTTGTGTGTGTCCATCGAGATTATTTTTTTTGGCTTGTTATTATGGTAAGTTGAATTGACTGATTTTTAAACACTAAGGCTAACTTCATCTTCCTGGGATAAACTCCACTTTATTGTGATCTAGTATCCATTTTGTATACTGTTAGATTAAATTTAATAACTTTTTTTAGACATTATGCATCTATGTAGTTATGCATCTGAAACTTAAACTTAATTGAGCATCATGTATTTTTTTCTGAAAACCCAAGCCATAAGGCCACTTATCACTCACACAGTTTTCTATACATCGTGCTCATTTTCCCAGATGACATGTCTAGAGTCACCTTTAGGACATTCTCCCTTAGCACTCTCCTGTGGCATACCATGGAGTTAAAACAACTCACACTTGGCTGTGCAAGTAACTACATGTTTTGCTCCTCTTTCTGTGCTACTACTTTGGAGTGTCTGTTCTCTTGAAGAAGTTACATTTTGATGTCTTTCTTCACCCAAGTATTTTTTTTCTAGACTTGTCTGCTTTTTAAAATTTATTTGTTTTTACTACATTTGGCTATACTGCATGCTTAGTGTAGATTGTGTTTTCAATATTCCCTATTATTGTTGAAGATGAACTTTCAATTTGTTTCTCCCTTTTTTCTTTCTTATTGCTTTCATAACTGGGCAGAAGAACATTTACTGTGCCAACATATACCTGGAGGTTGGTATATTTTACGTGATAGCTTAATCAGTATCCACTTATTTTAATCCTCTTTATCAATTCTATTTTGGTTTCTTTATATGTTCCTCTTTTTTTCTGGATTATATTTGGTAAGAACATGTCCATTGCTTTTCAGTGTGCCAGGTCTTAGAATTATTTATAAATTCTTCTGTGCCCTGCTGATCCCTCACCCCATACTACTTTATATTATATATTAATTTCTGAATTTTTACCTTCGTTATTTTTTCCCATGATTTCATTGCTGCTGGCTTAGGTTTTTTGTTAATATCTTTTAAAATTGAATACTTACTTTACCCTATCATCCCCTTTGTTGAAAATGGAAATATTTAAAACTATTAATTACCTATAAGGAAGGATCTGTGTTCTAACAGTTTGGGTGTTCAGTGTTCTCATTATTGATTGCTTTTCAAAAGCCTCTTATTATGGTTTAAATTTTTGTTTAATAAAATAACGATATAGCATAACTTCCCCTGTTAAAGAAATTAAATATTTTAAGCTAAAATATTTGTTACTGTATTATAGCTAGCCTATTTCTTACTTTTGGATTATGTCCAGATAGGTTCATTCTGTTATACATAGGGTCACTATGAGTCAGAACTGACTTGACAACACCTAACGACAATAATGATAATATGAACTATAAAATGTATCTTTTTAATTCACTGAAATTTTCTTTTTGGTATGGAATTAGAAGGAGAGCAGTGCCAAAAAAAAAAAAAAAAAGACTGCTTTTCCACTGGCCTTCTTTGGAAGATAATAATATTTCTACAGATTTGGAGGTAGCAATGCACTTCTTACTACCTGGTCCACCTCCCCTGGAGTATCTTATATTTCAGTAGATATAGACACTGGAACTAAGATGAACTAATTCAGGGGCAGTAGGGAATCCATAAGGGTGTCTCTCCTGGTAATTTACAACCAGAATATGAAGCAACTATGCCAGTGAGCTATGGGTTCTGGGAATGAAAGGTAAAATACAATAAGGTAGAATTTTGGGATATCTGCATTAAGGATTGCTGAATAACTATATAAAAACTTAATGTCTTCAAAGACAATATCCGTATTTTAGGTTTCAAATTTTTAGGGTCAGCCAATTAGGTTCTTCTGGTTTTCTTCTGGCCTTCCTCATCCATTTTTAGTCAGTTGTGTGTCAGTTAGGCAGCTCTGAGTCTGGGGGATGACTGGTTGTCAACCAAATCACCTTGGTTCTTCTCCATTTGTCACAGTGGATAGAAACTAAAAGACTAAAAAGTTACAGGGCAGAGGTCATGGATTAATAGAAGCTATTGGGTGGGTGTTATTAAAGGAAATAATTTGCCACAATATCCAAAATGGAGCTTTTGCTAACTCTAAGAAGAAATTAGTCAGCATAAAAATAAATGATGAACAAGACGCACCACTGAGATAAATTACAGTGAGAGAGGTGTGACCCAAGTACAATAAAGGGTACAAGGTGTATGGTTAGAAATTCCAGTTCCTGCTTAAGTACTGATGGATAATGTTATGTGTCAACTTGGCTAGGCTATGATTCTCAAAGGTTTGGAAGATACTGTGTAATCACCTTCCATTCTGTGATCTGATGTGAGCAGCCAATCAGTTGGATGTGACCTGCATCCAGTACATAAATGGATGTTTTGGCAAAGCTGTCTCTCCTTTCTCAACCACATCATCACTCGACCTCCTGTTGTTGGAATGTAAGTCTGCAGAAGGCTCTAACCTGCTGCCTGACCTGCAGATTTTGGATTTGCCATTCCCTACAACTCCGTGAGCTAGCAGAGGCCTCTAGCCTACCACTTAACCTGCACATTTTGGTTCCGTCAGCCCCTGCAACCACATGAGCCAGCAGAGGTGTTTGACCTGTCGTCTGACCCACAGATTTGGGACTTGCCAGCCTCCACAATTGTGTGAGCCATTTTCTCACAATGTGTGAGCCGTTCCACTGAAGTAAATATGTATGTATGTATATATATATGTGTGTATACATATATATATATATATATATATATATATATATGCTTCACTAGTTTTGCTTCTCTAGAGAACCCAGATTAAGTACCTAATGAATAGTCACTACACTATTTTTCCTTTGGCTCTAAAAGAAAATGCTTATCCTTTTGATTATCTTCATTCTTTTCTGTAAGCTAATTTTGGGTACCATCTTAACAAAAACATCATATGCCCAAATTCTTGGCACAAGACATAAAAATACAATCTTCTCTTGGCTTAATCTTGTTACAAGTTTTCCTATTTTTATTAATCTCTTTAGGCATATAAATGGAAATATGCTAGTAGGGAATCATGTTAACTAGTCTAAAGATGTATTTATATCATTATTACTAAGATAAAAATGTGTCCCATTAAAGGAATGAAATACAAAAAATCTCAACAGTGGTAGTTCCTGGGTGGTTATACTATTAATTATTATTTTTTTCTGTATATACATTTTATTTTTTAATTGAGGAAAACCTACATATCCTTAGTGTTCCATTCAATTAGTTTCAACAATTTTATATGCCCTCAAAATGACACATAAAAAGACAGAGTATATTTTTTATCACTTTCTTCCCTTTCTTACACTGTCAGATGCAACCATTTTCTGACTTTGAGCACTATAGTTTGTCTGTTCTTGGAGGTTATATATATGGAAATCATACAGTAAGTATGTCTTGTGTGTGTATGTACGTGTATATGCATGTGTATGGGTGTGTGTGTATGCATGTATATGGGTGTGCATGTGGCTTCTTTTGTTCCATGTAATGATTTTAGCCATGTTGTTCTTTCTTTAATTTGTAACATTCATGACTATTAGCTCTTCAAATATTTGTTCTGTTCAATTTTCCACTTTATTTTCCTCCTGGGACTCCAATTATACATGTTAAACCATTTGATCTTCTCTACAGATTTTGGAATACCTTTTTATGTTTTTTACTCTCTTTTTCTCTTTGTGCTTCTATTTGGTATTTCTGTTGCCCTCTCTTCAAATTCACTGATTCTTTTCTCTGCTGAATCTAGTCTACTGTTAAGCACATTTAATAAATTCTCCATTTCAAATATTTTAATTTTCATTTGTAACATTTCCATCTCATTCTTTCAATTTCCATGTCTCTGCTAAAATTCCCCATCTACTTATACATATTGTTCACTTCTTCAAATAGACCTTTAGCATTTTTATAATACCTATTTTACAGTCCTTGAATGATAATTTTAACATCTAAGCCATCTCTGTTCTGCTTCTATTAAGTATTTTCTCTCTTGACCATGGATTTCAGGTTTTCTTCTTCTTTGCATTTTTTTGTAAATTTGTTATTACGTGCTAATTGTTTGTGTAAAAGAACATTAGAAACAGAGGAAAATTATGTTTACCTTCAGGGAAAATTTGTTAGAGTTGGGTGTTCATTCAATCTGATTAGTATTGAGCTAGGCCTTGGATTTATGGCAGCTTTAGTTTAAATGAGTTCACTACTAGTTTCTAATGTTTAGAGATTGAGCTCAGGTATTTGTACGGCCTGTGAGGCTTGGGGTCTTAGCACCTGTAATAATCTGGAGATATCATTATGCTTTACAGTTGAGCTTACAGCTTTCCAAACTGTGGAATATCCGTCTCTGATTTCTAGCTAGACAGATCAATTTTTTGGTCTCTGAGGGAGTTCTTCCCCGCCCCCCCCTTAAATCCTGCTCTAGGCTTTCCACACCTAGGAAATTTCCTGGCCTGATATATCCCTCCTGCCTTGTTTTCAGCTCTTAGCAGGTGAATTTCAATGTGCCTTGTATTTATTTCTTCAGGTCTCTTGATCTGCCACCATCTTCAGAAACTGGTTTTTTGTATTTGTAGGAGAGCATATAAACTTCAGTGGAGATCTCCCTTTCAACTCTCCTATTATGTATCCCAGCTTTTGTTATACTATCTCAAAGCAGTTGGTGAAGACCCATGGAAGTGCTGGTGAATGAGTGCATTCTTGATCTGTGTCTGAGATTATCTGGAGTTCTAATATGTCATGCAAATCACAATGCAGCTGTTAAATATTTTTGAACATTTCAGATTATTTCTCTTGACTGTCATTACTGACAAATTCCTTCTTCTGTCAATATTCTGCCAATGATAGTCCAGTCCCTGTCTCTTATAAAAGACTTTCTATAGTTTAGATCGCTTAATGTTCTTTGCATCTTCAACTTTCTGATGGGTTAAAAAAAATGTGAGCTTGTAGCTTATTTGACTTGATTTGGTTGTTAGGGTAAAACAAAGACAGTATCTTGTGACTTTCTACATCATAATTGTAAGCTAAATATTCTACTATTTCCAAATGACCTTCCAAATTGGCATGCATTGTTTTAATAATAATGATAAACACAGTAAAAATCATCAGTCCCCCCCACCCCCACCCCGACACATGCACCCAAAGCTACCTGAGTGGTTCAAAATCTATAACAATAAATATTAGGCCTTAAAGGTAAGATAGTTCTTTTTTTCTTTTAAAGGCAGTTTACTTGATGAAAATGAACATGTTCAACTGTCTTGCATTTTGTTAGTTTCACACATTTTGGATTTATAATAAAACCCTGGGCTTATCCATGTCTATGATCATAGAGGTTCTGAAAAAACAACAGTGAGTTAGGATCACAATGGCTGAAAAAGAATTTTACCCTCCCCATATACATGATTGTCTTAGAGAATCAACTGAGAATACACGTATTCAGTAACGCATGACACATTATAATTCAAACAATAAAATTCCCAGCATCTAAATACTGAGGGAATCAATCAAAGCAAAGTAAAATACACAACAAAAACAAAGCAACAACAAAAAATTATACACTGCCTTTGTCATGTATAGCTAATTTAGATTTACCAGTGTGGCACTTGTATCTAGAGAGGCACAGTTCTCTACCTCATCCTTCTGGAAGAAACAACAGGCTGGCATGCTTTAGAAAAGTTACTTTGATGCACAGGGAATTGAATGATTAATGCAGAATCAATACCACTACCACATAGTCTACCTGATTTATCTTACAATCAACATGGGGAAACCATTTTGATGTTATGACTCAGCAGATGGAAAGATGTAAACCTCTCACAAAATGATTTCAAGGCAGGAATTAACTTGCTTACTCTGCAGAAACAGCCAAAAGAGAAAACACTGATAAGAGTTTGCCCGAGGATGTGCCTCAAATATGCCAAGTGAGCTTGCTCTCTCTCTCTCTCTCAGTGCAGTCAGTAATAAACTGGATAGACCATTAGTGCCCCCTGCGAAACGATGCAAGTGTGAAATGGTTGAGTGAGACCATTTCACTAAAATTTTCTTGGGGTGGATCTAAGCTTCTAAGTGAGCAGTGAGAGAATTACAGAAGTTTGAAATTTATAATTATTCTGTTTTCTGTCTAAGAGTAAGCACCTTAAGCCTTTGAATTTTGAAGCATTTTACCCAGAAAGGGTTCTGATTCATCATTAAAATCTTATCTGATAACAACAGGACTTATGGAAATGATTGAAGTACATCAATAGATTGGTTAAGATAAATGCTCAGGAAGTTCCAATTTAGCCCATCTTAAAATACCTGTACAACATGAATTGACTAGGATTCTGGAAAAATAATATGGCCTCTATTAAAAAATATTTCCCAAAAGCCTGACCCCACAGAAAAAGCTGACCCTACTGCAATAAAGATAACATATGGCTTGTTTTATGTAAGCATTTGCACACCAGCCCCCATACAGACACACACATGCACAAACATATATACTCCCGCTCTTTTCCATGATCTCTACATGCACAGTTCCTCCTCATCCTTCAGGTCTCAGTGTAAATGTCACTTCCTCCAAGAAGCCTTTCTTAACCACCTTATCAAGAATAATTTTGCACTGCCTATTCTTGATCTCAGCCGCCTGTTTGTTCCCTTCGTGGGAAGAGAAATCACTCTTTTCCTGTGCATACTAGAGGGGTGAGTGATGGTATGGGGGGGGCACTTCTATGTCAGAATGTGTTACTTTAAAAATGCTTCTTTATTCCCTCTTCTGCCACAACTACAAGCTGATGAAGGCATGACCTTGAGACTATTGGAGCACACTAAGGCACAGAGGAGGGGCTTAATTAATTAATTAATTAATTCCATGTCTTTCATGGAGCCTCCTATGTCTCTTCTCTATAAAGTGGACTCTCTCTTCTATAAGCCTGTTCTCCTCCCTAAGCATTAATAAAATTACTGGACTCAGGTTGCAAGTAAAAGAAATTCAACACAAATTAACTTAAGTCTGGTGGGAATATTATTAATTCACAGAATTAAACAGCCAGGAACTGATGTTCAGAAATGGCCGGATACAGACTTTAGAAATGATATCAGGATCCCAGAATTAATGTTTCTCTCTTTTCATCTTTCAGCTCTGTTTCCCATCGATTTAGCTTTATTTTCAGACAAATTATCTGTATGTAGGAAATGTGGTCTCCAGCAGATCCAACCTACATTCTATGAGTTAGCAATAACAGAAAGAAACCACCTTCCCCATAATCACAGTGAAATGATCCATGGACTCTAATTAGTGTTTTGGATTAATCCAAGAGGCTAGGGGAATGAGGGACATGGACTGAACAAACCTGCCAACACCCGCTTTGCCCGACCCTGAACCTTTCTGGATAATTTTCTTACACATGAAAGAGAGTTTTTATTGGAATAAGAAGGGAAGAACAGAAGGGACCAGGAAGACCAAAAGAATAGTTAATCTGATCCAGCACACATTTTCCTTGTAACCCTTCTTAAACACTTGTTGCTTTATGCTCTTTATTATAGTGTCAGGCATACACTTCCATTGCAATAGACTGTTAGCTCCTTGCTTAGTGTGTCTATATTATATAGAGTTCCTTCTCACAATAAATGTCTTATGAATGAATTCATGAATGAATGATTTTCAAGTCTTTTTTTTTTTTTTTTCTGAAGTTGTTGTAAGAAACTGAGCTGAATTTTCTAATTAGAATTAAAATGTAACTTTGTCTCAGGAGAATCACTCGTTCCCTGTGCGGAGGAGAGAAGTGAGTGATGGTACACAAGGGCATTTCTGTGGTCTGTGACCTTAATTTCAGATGAAGACATTTCCACACAGAATTCTATCAGAGAATTACATCCATGAAAACAGAATCAGGATAGAGAATCCACAGCAAAGTAGTTTTCAAAATATAAGAATAATCCACCATCATCTAGAAGATTATTTACAAGTTCTTAGCCCTCTACCTGCACTCTTTAAAGAATAAACAAACTTTGTTCTGAGCTCAGAGGTGACACAGACAGGTAAAATACGAAGCCAAACCTCAAAGGACCATCAATAACTATAGATTCGTTCAGCTTTGCAATACACAGCAAAGCAATAAATAATCTATGTGTGCAAATCCTGATATAGGCATGTGTATCAAATACATATTGAAAGGCACATAAATACTCAGATCCTGAACAATTTGGAATATATCTGAAATTCTGGCATCATTATTATTTATTGCAATTTGTTAAGGCCTTAGAATGAATCAAGCACCCAAGTCCTCATAGGAACTTTGTTAATAAAAAAAGCAACCATATCAGTAATTACCAAGTAATATGTTTGCTTCCTCTGTTAAATACTACGAAGGGATCAATATTTATAAACAGTTAAGCTATAAGTTCAGAACTGCATGGAAAACATATCCCCCCTACACTCGATGCTTGTGAGGGACAGTAAATGTAGTTGTGTGTAGAAAACAGGAACTATGAGATTTTTTTTTACAAAATTATAATTAAATTATTATAACTAACATTTCAATTTAAGAGATTTTAAAAGGACTTTGTATTACAAACCAATTCTAAAACTCACAGGAAATTATAAACAGGCAGATAAAAGACAAGATCTAAAAAAACATATATTTAAAAAAATCCAGCAACAACTATGAAAAAAACCCATGTCCTACCAGCTATCAAAATATACTTTAAAGATACACTATTGTGGATATTTTGGTTACTTCTTCAGGCAATTTTATTACTTTATCATTTTGTCATTTTTATGACTTCTCCTGCCCCAAAGTGAGGCATCCACATGGTTTGGCTGTGATTGAATCATTCCCAAGCCAATCAGTATTGAGTTGTAGTATTGGAGTTGGTATTTTTGTGGTTAGCTTTGTAACAAGAAGCTTGGGAGTGAGCAGCTATTTGGTTACTAGAAGAGAGTGAGGCTATACTGAAGTTAATACAAAGAGAAGCTAGAGTTAAGATAATTGCTGAGAAATGGGACCAGCCCCCAATCAAATCATCCTCATGCATTATCTAGATTATCGTTCAAACCATTTTGAATTGGATTTTCTGTAATTTGCAACAAAATACATTGATATGTCTGATACACAACAGCAATAGTGACATGTTTAAATTGAAGCAATACGGTCTACCCAAAAAACCAAACCCACTGCCACTGAGTCGATTCTGACTCATAGTGACCCTATAGGACAGAGTAGAACTGCCCCCATAGGGTTTCCAAGGAGCAGCTGGTGGATTTGAACTGCCGACCTTTTGGTTAGCAGCCAAGTGCTTAACCACCGTGCCACCAGGGATCCAATATGGTCTAGGTATGAGAATTAAAAAAGAAAAAGATGAGTAGAACAGAACAGAGTCCAGAATCCAGTCCACAAAGTCAGAAAAGAAATTTTAAAATATAAACAGATGTTAGAGGAAAACCATTTAAGAATAGTAAAACAAACAAACATAAAAATAAAATAAAACAAAAATTCCAGGACAGGTATTCTATATTGTACTAAACTATTTCATAGTATTAATAAAGGTAGAACACTTCCAAATTTATTATGCAATAGTAACATAATGCTGATTTCAAAATGACAGAATGACAGCACAGAAAAATTAACTATGGACATAGATAACTCTGTTAGATTGTACATTAAAAGACCTATAAATGCAGCAATGGTTAAATCACTTTTGGTAAAAGCATTGTCTAGAACACTACGCAGCAATGAAAAAACAAATCTGTGTTCATATGATCTGGAAAGGAAGAATGTCTATGACTTTTTTGTTAACATTTGGATATATGGTCTATAATATAACCTCATGTTTGTAAAAATAAATAAGGAAATACTTGAATGTGCATATTTGAAACTTGACAAGTATACACATCAAATTGTTAACAGCTAGTTCTCCTGGTATGTGGTTGGAAGGAAAGGGAAAATTAACTTTTTATTTATTACAAATTTTATTTCAACATTCTAAGTGATCACACTATTTTTATATTTTAACGTTTATTTTTAAATCACAATCTTTACAATACCCTTAGTAATCATTTGTTCCAGATCTTCTGATTACTATTAGAAATATGTAATTATAATAAACATATTAAAGAAACCAAATACATGTTTTTTGACAGTAAGTTTGTTTCTAGCAATAAATCAAGCTTCAAATCTTTGCATGTGAGAAATCCTGCCTACCAATTTCTGTATCAGTTAACTTGTCAATATGTATTCATTTTAGTTTATTGCAGTCTTTAACAGCTGAGATTTTGATCCTGTAGCTAAGAGTCGGAATGGACTCCACAGCTACTAACAACAACAAGCTATTATATCACTTAATTTTGAAAATGATGATACATTGTGTATTGACTTGCTCTATTTTGCTCTTGTATACAAGCATCTGGCATATAATGAGCATTAACTTCAAAATATTACAGGTTAAAGTGAAGTTGAGACTTTTACTCATGGTATGCATTTTATAGCTCAATTAAATATTAAAATAAAATTGAATTATATGCACAAGCTAATACATGGCTAAGATAAGATTTCTAAATTTTTAATGACTATTGTAAAAAAATTATTATTCTTTCAGTAAATACAGAGCAATCTACATGACATTCTTGCTTCATTCACATACTCATTTGAGGAAAATAAAAATCAATATAATTTTATCAGAGTTTAACTGTAGTCAAAGTAGAGCAGAGTTCTGTAATAACATCTATTATATATTACTCTAATTACATTAATTATACTTTCCAATTCTACTCAGAAATCAATCTGAACGTAGACTAGGAACAGAAGGTAGTTTTCACATACCAATAAAGTCGGCTCACCCTTCTTCTCTAGGCAATATTATATGTATGTAATATATATTTTAATACAGGGATACTCTGTAACTAACTTGTGTCCTGCTTGCTTCAGTCATCAAGTACACAAAACTGTCAAGAAACAAATAATCTCTAGATTCCCTGAATAGGATGATCAATGTATCTGTACTACAGTGGTTGAAGACTCAGCTTCTGGAGTCAAAGAGAATAGAGTTTGTTTCATGACTCCGTCCTATATTAGTTGCATAACTGTGTGGGTATTATATAACCTCTCAACACCTCAGTTTTCTCATCAGGAAAATGGAGCTAATAATAATATCTAGCACATAGGTTGTTGTAAAGATTAATTGAGACTATGCATGCAGAAGCATGTAATTTCCTGGCATTTTGCAAATGTTTAATCCTCATGTTTTCCCATTCCATGTTCTTCTAAAATCTTATTCCTCCCTTGTGCAAATCTAGGTGGTCAAAATTTCAGCAAAATGATCTTCAAAATAAAGCAGGAAGGAGAGAAAGTAGAGAAAGGAGGAGACGGAGTAGAAAAGGAAGCAAGGAAAGAAGGCCGAGCAGCAACTTTGAGCTCAAGGGGTAGTTTTTGTCACCCCACATAATTTATGAAGTCATATTGACCCGATGTACAATTATAACAGCATAGAATTTGGAGGCCAGAGGTAATAAACCCACTTTGAAACTTTATTTTATTATACTCACAACAAAACTGAGATGAACGGAACAGTCACTACTATGCTCAATTTACAGCTGGGAAACAAAATGGCTTTTGGTTCTGAGCTGTCATAATCAACCCAAGACATGCTTTACACATAACATCCCTCACAGATGATGACTTTAACTTAAATCCCTTGACTACGTGTCCAGCCTTCTAATGCTGCTTCCTTCCGTCTTCTATTAGTCAGTGTCAGTGTGTTCAACAATTGGGTTTCTCTTAGAATCTGATGGGACAAAAGTTAGTGATTGGTACAATCTCAGAACAATTTCTTCCTGTTACTGTAGCTTACATCTCTTAGACACTTCAACATGTATTCAAGCAAGCCTAATATTCCCCAGCTCAGACTGGGGGAGAACCAAACTGCCATCTTCTCATGTGAGAATTTTCCTCACTTCAGATGCCATAAAATCAGTTATTACCATAGGACATGAATTTTAATGGCAATAAAATGGGTGAAGAGTGAAATAAAGTGAAGATTTAAAGATTAGGCATTCTAGAACTGCAAAGCCCCTATTTTCCCAAATCTATATCTGCATGATGTGATAGACATTTCAGGGTCAAAATAAAAGAGGAAAGCACACTTGTAGAAATTCAACTTAAACCCAACATCGCCTATTGTTTTGTAGTAATTAGAGTAAAAACGTTTAGAGAGCTCAGAGATCGGTAATACAGAAACACAGCAGGCCTGTTTCCTGTCTCCATGTAAGCCTTTCACATAGATTTGTGGACTACTATAACAAAAGAAAATCCTTTGAGATGTGGTTATGTTTTTATTGACATAGTGAACTACCCAGCATCCAAGATGTTCTGGCAGAGAATTGATCCCCCTTAATGCTTTTTTATAGAACCTTGTTTCTTTTCATCACTGTGACTTACAATAGTCCATCCTGAAAGGTAAATATGTACTAAGACACTTTCCCTCTAATAAGAAAATGGCTTAAAATGTCTGGAAGCTATTTTCTTCCTTGTAAATTTCACTTAACCCATGTATGATGACTGAATTCAACACGCAATTCTGTGCAACTGATTAAATGATAAGAGTTTTAAATGGCAACAAGAAATATTTAAAATAAAACAGATTAGATCTACCCAAGTTTGTAAACCTTCTTTATATATATATGTGAGCAGACAGTTATCCTAAACACCCATCTACTATTAATCTTTTAATTTCCTATATGCCAACGGGTTTAAAAATCTGTCAGATACAGTTAAATATATCTTCCTTTTCGTATATGCCAGTATGGATTTGCAACTCTTCAATAATAATGAAAAGACAGTTTCTTTATTTTAATAGAGCATGTCCAGACTACCAACCCTACTTCTTAAAAGCTTGAAATTAAAAGCTAAAGAATATGCTATGCATACAAATAAACTAGCATATAGACCATAAGCAAAGCCTGATCCATCCATCCATTAAAATTTGACAAGTTTCCCACCCCTAAATGAAAAAAAAAAAAAAAAAATTAGGTTCATTAAAAAAAATTGTCCTGATGCCTCTGACTTTGGATATGAATAAAAAGTAACCCCAGCCAGCCATTTGGAAGTCTGTTCTGCTATACTTCTCCGTTCTTCATCATGTCAGTTACATTTCCAAACCTGAATGCCTGACAGATGTCTTCAATTTCCATTTATTTTGCTTTGCACAATTGCACACAACATTTCAATCTCCCTAGTTATAGGCCTCATTCAAAATATGTTTTTAAAAAATCAATTTGTTTTTGACTGATTTCTGTCACCAGAGGCCAGAAACAGTACCTGAAGGATCAATTTCCACATTGAAGCCATAACGTACCTAATGTATAACCCATAGAAGCAGATTACTACTGGGATTATCCCAATAAATATGCTCAAGGTCAAACACTATCCACCTCCAGTCTCACGAAGATCACCTTTAGGCAAAAAGGCTGGCTTGTGATTGTAGCCTTGTACCAGGCACCTTGGGGAACAGTCATATTTATTATATACATACAGATTTAAAACTAGCAGAGATAAAACATAAGGACAGTTTACTTTTAGAGTATGAAGTAGTGTGAGTAATACAGGCAGCCCCCAGGTTATGAACAAGATTCTTTCATAAGTATGTCTTAAAGTCGAATTTGTAGGTAAGTTGGAAGAGGTGCATAAGGTTCTTATTTAGCCTCATTTTAGTGCAAGAAAAAGGCTCAAAGCCTTTTCAATGACTTAAAAGCCGCCAGTGCAGCAACTGAAGGTGATTGTGATGAATTTGTTGCGAGTAGGGGTTGGTTCAATCATTTCAAAGTGAGGGCAAATTTACATAACATTAACAGGCAAGTAAAAGTTATCTGTGAGATATTCTAAACCCGGGAATTACTGTATATTGACAGATGCACTTTCAAAGGTTTTTCCGTAATCCTGACCCCCTTATGAATGTTGGTATTTCACACACACACAAAAGCAAATTAAGACATTTAAAACGCCATTTTTGAAGTCTACTTTGAGTGTTTTTTGTCTCTTGTTCATAGTAGAGGATGAGGATGGGACTATGATGATGATGATGATGATGATGGCGGTGACAGTGATAAAGGCAATGACAATAGTTACCTTTTCCGTAGCTTATACTCACTCATAAACCAGTTATCTACATACATTTTTGCTAATTATTCCAAACTCTGCAAGGCAGGCATTAATATACCCATTTTACAGATGAGTTATCAAATGTCAGAGTAACATCAGTCAAATCTCAGGCTAACAAACTCCAAGGCCCAGACTCTTCATACTGCATCACAATTCCTTCTATAACTTGATAAGTGTCACGTTGCAGAGCAAAGGCTCTGAAAGACAGTGTATACTTAAAATGTTAAGTAAGAATTTACCAAATACCCATGTGTGCCTAACATTGTACTAACATGATGGAGAATATTGATGAAATATTAAATACAGTCATATATTTTTGTGAATTATAAACAGATAATCTTGCTTTTGGAACTAACAGACAACCCCTGTAAGCAACACATTATGAAAGTAAACCTCATATGAAGAAAGCAACAGGTTCTCTTCAAAGATGGTTGTATGAGCGAATAAGGCTGAACTTCCGTATCACTTTTTACTGCTTTTCAATCCACACTCCAAACATCCAATTAGTACCTAGATCCTGATGAAACTCTATTTACAATGTTCCTTGCATCTTTCCTTTTTTTTTCTTTTCATTTCTTCTACCAGTTACTGGCTCACGTGTAGCAAGAAACAAGCAAGCAAGCAGACAACAATAAACTCAATTGACTCCTACCTATAAACAAAATTAATTCCAAATTTATTATTCAAGAAATCACATCAATCAGAATATGGCCTGATCTGCCTTTTCTAATATTCTCTAACCCAGATGTTACCTGCTGACAAATGAGTGAGTTATGCCAACCTGTGGTTCTGTTTTATGAGTCCTTGTACTTTTAACTGCAAACTGTTTTTAATAAAATTTTTGAACCATTTCCTGATATTTAAAAATTTGTAAATTTCACAAGCCATCTGAGCCTCTGTCTTTCTTTTGAAAAATGAGATGATGTAGCTGCACTGAATCCTGAGGTCAAGGGTCATATCCATATTCTTGATTTTATCATCATATAGTGTCTTAGTTATCTAGTTCTGCTATAATAGAAATACCACAAATGGATGGTTTTTAAAAAAGAAATTTATTTTCTCAAAGTATAGGAGGCTAGAAGTCCAAATTTAGTGTGCTGACTTTCTTTCCCGGGGGCGTTCTAGGGTCAGGTCCTTATCTCTTCATCTTCCCTTTTCTGGTTCCTTGGCGATCTCCATGTGGCTTGGCATCTATCTTCCCCCATCTCTGCTTGCCTAATCTGCTCCTTTTATATTTTGTAAGAGATTGACTCAAAATAAACCCTACAGCATTTCTGTCTCATTAACATAACAAAGAAAACTCATTCCCAAATGGGATTATAACCACAGGCTCAGAGGTTAAGATTTACAACACATAATTTTGAGGGATACAGTTTAATCCATAACATATAGTAAAAGCTAAAGTAAAATATCTTCTTCACCAGGCTCACTCATTTTAATCTGTGACCACCGCTTTCCACAGATGATCCTCTTCAGCCTCAAATGGGCTCTTGCTAATATCATCCATTCCTGTGTCTTACCTCTGTGCCTTTAGACAACAGCATATAATTGAGCTTCAGTTTCTTAAACTTTAAACTGAGGCCAGTAAGTATGTCTGTCTCTTAAAATTCTTGTGCAGAGTAAGTGAAGAGCTTCTCAACTGCTGAGGTCATTGTTGGAAATGTAATATATGCTCAGTAAATACTAATTGATTGTATTATGATGAAGATCATTATCTCTTCCATAGCTACCTGTAAAAATCAACTAGCATGGGAATGCCCCATCGTTATCATTCTAGGGTGCAACTAGGGTAACACTGGAGATATAAAGGAGGAAACAAGGCCCACTGAAATATCTTCTAAATGCTCAAATATGAAATAATAGCCCCAGATATAAAAGGCAGGTTAGAGATAAGGGATGAAGTGACATAATGTCTTAACCTACACATTGATAGAGAATAAAAAATTATAGATCAAAACCAGGTCCAAGGCTGCTCTGACCAGGATCACAACAGAGGGTTCTGGACAGAGCTGGAGAAGGATGTAGAGCATAATTCTAACTCACACACAAAAAAAGACCAGATTTACTGGCCTAAAGGAGACTGGAGAAACCTTGAGAGTATGGCCCCCAGACACCCTTTCAGCTCAGTGGTGAAGTTATCTCCGAGGTTCACTGTTCAGCCTGGGAGTGGACAGCCCCGTAAAACCAGTTGAGACTAACGAGGTACAGGAGTCCAGTGACAAGGGCCAGAAGGCAGAAGGGGACAAGGAAGCTGGTGATAGGGAACACAAGGTTGAGTAAGGATATTGTTGATGTGTTGTGAGATTGTTAACCATTGTCATAGGGCAACATTTGTAGTAACTGTTAAATGAGAAACTATTTTGTTCTATAAGCCTTCATCTTAAGTGAGAATAACAGCACAATTGGAAGAGCGTAGTCAATGTCACTGAACTCTGTATGTAGAAATTTTTGAAATGGTGTATCTTTGGCTATGTGTATTTTCACCAAAAAAAAAAAGGTTGAGAATTTAGAGGGTTAATATGTTGTGGGGTTGTTAACCAATGTCATAAAACAACATGTGTACTACTGTTTCATGAGAAACTATTTGTTCTGTAAGCCTTCACCTGAAGTACAATAAAATTAAAAATAAATAATTAATTTAAAAAAACCAGGTCCAAGCAAGTGGAGAGAAGCATACATACTGGGACAGTTCGGGTTCCATGTTATGGAGTTGTATAATTAAGAAACCAGAGGTGACAGGTCACAATCTCCAAGAGCTTAGCACTTCTTAGATTCAGGTTCAACCTCCTAGTAGAGTGTACTCCCAGAGCCAATCAGGAAAAATCTTTCCAACCTTCACACATCCTTCAACCACTTGTTTTTATATGCAGTTCCTTTCACAATGAATAATAAGAGCTAATACTGATTAAGCACTTACTAGGCTTGCCATGAGTCAGAAGCGACTCAATGGCAACGGGTTTGGCTTTTTTTTTTTTTTAATGGTCCTATGCAAAGCCGTTTATATATATTAACTCTTATGTTCTCATAATCCTATGAGATTTACAAAGAAATAAAAGAAATTGTGATTCAGTGAACAAAAATACGTACGTTGGAGTTTTGGGACTGGAACAAAGGTAAAAGCAGTGATAGCTGATAGTCAGTGAGGAACAAGCTTTATATGTTTAAGCTACAATTGATAGGCTGTGATATTTGATGTCAGGGAAGGGGTAGGGAGAGAGAGTAAGGAGCTGAAGACGATTCTATGGTTTCTAGTTTACATGTGTTGATGGATGTAGATGTCAAACTATATGGAATAGAGGGAGTTTAGGAGGAAAAGCAGGAACATGCACATAGAATATAAATGAGATGTGAACACATTGACTTTGAAGTGCTATGGGACAATAAATTATGACCAATAATGCTTTGGCTGGCTGATTTCAGGTACAAGGTATAGTAATTTTCTCAGTATATACATTAGTTTAAAGGTGCTACATCCTGATTCTAGGTACCACCAGACTCCATAAACATAGTAATTGTGTGACCATGGGCAAGTTACACAATTTGAAAATGGTGATTATAAGCCAAAACGAAAACTAAAACCAAAACCAAACCCATTGCCATTGAGTCGATTTCAACTCATAGCGACCCTGTAGGACTTAGTAGAACTGCCCCGTAGAGTTTCCAAGGAGCGCCTGGTGGATTCAAACTGCCGACCTTTTGGTTAGCAGCTGAACTCTTAACCACTACATCACCAGGGTTTCCATGGTGATTATAATGCTTATTAATTGCTTTTTCTCTAAGAATAAATTGACACAGTGATGGCTCTGAATAAATGGTATTGCACTTGTGTGAATTATTAGCAAATCAGGAAAGATACATTAGAACATGAATCAGCTACTAACAGGCGCTAGAAACACGGTTGGAATTACAAGATGTGTGCAAGTAAAATCTTTAGATATTTTATAGAGTAGGCTTAAGACATAAATATTTAATAGCATTTCTAACATTATATTACTCATGCGCAACTGTTTTCAGCCCTTGCTGCACATTGAAAACAACTAGAGATTTTTTTTTTTTTTAAATTAAGCCCCCCCTCCCCACACAGCACTTTAAATTAATAAATTAGAATCCCGGAGAAGGTTTGAACTGAGCAGTCAGAGTTCAGAATCGTTGATACAGCCTGATTAACCTGGTTGGGATCAATTAAAAAAAGAAAAAAGCCATTAATGAAGTTGGCAATACCATTTTCTCTTTATTAGTTATAAAGCTTTGAATAATTTGTTTCCCAAGATTTGTGGCTAGTGATTTTCTGTTATTTCAGGCTTCTTCCTTCTAGTGAACTGAATTAGCCTCAAGAGAAAATAATCTTTAGTCTTGTGATGTTTTAATCTGACTTCTAATGCCAGGCCCACTTTTCCAATTTTAAAGAAATACATATAGAACTTCATTTTTCTCTGATGCGGAGTATCCTTAACGTGTACTCCCTTTCCACCTTTCCCAACTGATAACTTTAAAAAAAAAAAAAAAAAAAAACACAGATGTAGGCAAAGAACTTCCCAGAAAAATACTGAAGGGAAAGATTAACCAGAAAACTGTTACTTTCAGGGCTTCCAATCAGTTTAAACCAGTTCAGTCATGGCCAATGAAGCAAAATCGGAACAGACTTGAATTTTTAAAATTTGGGTGGAATGATAATGGGAACAGGAAAAATTATAAATGGAAGCCCAGGAATGGGAGAGTTGGAAGAGGCATAGTGAGCCCTTTCAGGAACCTGATGTGGGAGATTGGATTATTGCCAGGACTGTGGAGAACAACACACAATCAAAGTGGCACAGTCAGCTGCCATCTCTGAGCTGGGCACTGCTGTTTCCAATTACTGTGCTGGTCAAAATTTAGTTGCTACGCAACGTGGCTGCTGCCCTTGTTTTCTAAGAGGGAGATTAAGTTTCTAGCAGGGCGTCAACTCATAATTTTTCCCATTTCGGTTATCCTTCCAGTTCACCACATTTTAGAAATTTGGGTCTCTCCCAGTTTTGCCTCTTCAGCCAGAAGAATCGGTTCAAAGCCCTGGTTTCTTTGACAAAGCAGATTGAACACTCCTTAGAAGAATAAAGAGAGAAGAATTGTCCTGGCTTTTAATTGATTCCCAACCACTTTGTGGCATCTATTCCATAAACTCTCATCCCACTTTAGTGCACACATTTACAAAAAATTTATTATAATTTTTATATCACCTCATACAAAAAACTTTTTTTTTTAATTTAGCCCTTACAAATTCCATGATTATGTATCTTCATATAATATTCATCATGTGTCCTTTGCCCTACTCATGGAACATAAAACAGAGCTGAATTTATGTACATGATACATATCTCACAATTACCACACCGCCATTTTGAAGAAAATTCTTAAGGCTATCATGAATCACAATTTGAATATTTCACATTATTACAGATTTTGAAGAGATCAGACATTTTTATTTTTTCTCTAAGGCTTCCCCTGGAACTTGGGTGATGAATATTAGGGCAAGCCAAGTTAGACTAGAATCAGTATTCAAGTAGTGATTCTCAATCACGGTTGTACATTAGAATCGCTTCTCACTACCCTCTACCCACTTGGGAAAGCTTTCGAATTTACCATTGCTCAGGTCACACCCCTAGAGATTGTGATTAACTATATCTGGGATGAATTCCAGGCAAGAATTGGTCTTACAAGATCTCTGGGTGATTCTAATGTGCAATCAGTTTTGAGAATCCTAGAGGTAAAGTAAGACCTGTGATGGTAAGAAAGGGATGGAGGGCAGGGATATGGAGATTAGCTGGCATAGAGTCAAGGTGCATAAGAACTAAAATATCAGGTGAGAAAATGGAGATCAGAATACTGAGAGCATAGTCATGGGATAAAGCAAGAGTCAGTAAAGTTTGAATATATAAGTAAGGTCTGTGGGAGACCAGCAGAGACTGATACAAATTGTCAAGAAGATTAGGGAATGAGGTTCCTATATTGAAGCATGACCAACACCAGGAAGTAAAATAGTCATTAAAAAATTATAGAGCATAGTCATATTTCACAGGAGAAATGGAAAGACCGCCAAATAACAGAGAACTATAGGGTTGAGGAGCTAGGAAGATAGCTATTTATAGTGAAATCTTTTATAAAAGAGAATTATTCAAAGACAATCCAAGTCAAAGATTAGAATTCAGTCCTTTAGGTTTGGTATGTGGCCTTATTTAGAGTAAAAGTGCATTGATTTGGTAGAATTTTGGTATACTATGCATAGTGGAGCCCTGGTGGCACAGTGGTTAAGAGCTCAGCTGCTAACCAAAAGTTTGGCAGTTCAATCCCAACAGCCTCTCCTTGGAAACCCTATGGGGCAGTTCTACTTTATGGGGCTCTGGCAGCGCAGTGGTTGTGTGTTTGGCTGCTAACCAAAAGGTCGGGAGTTCAAATCCACCAGTTGCTCCTTGGAAACCCTAAGGGGCAGTTCTACTCTGTCCTATAGGGTCACTATGAGTTGGAATCAACTCGACTCGACAGCAAAGAGTTTTCTGCTACATTAAATGCTAAAGAACTGAAATCAAACAGTTCAAAATATCTATATGAAGCTTATACCAATACTAGTTATCGTCAATTCCAACACAAGACATCCCCATGTGTGTCAGAGTAGGTTGTGCTTCACAGAGTTTTCAATGACAAATTTTTTTTTTTTGGAAGTAGATCGCCAAACTTTTCTTCCAAGGAGCCTCTGGGTGGACTTAAACTCCAACCTTTCAGTTAGCAGTCAAGGGTGTTAACCATTTGTACCACCCAGGGACTCCATATGAAGCTCATAGTGCCTTAAAATAGTTGATTATGATGCAGATGACTTGAATTATATAGGTTGTACTATACATTTCTTTAATAATACTAAAGTTAGCACTTCCAAAACATTTCTCCTCCCTCAATATGTACTTGATTCTTCATTTAAAATTGGGAAAAATCACTGAGACTAAAGAAAATAAAAAGAGTAAAATGACAGAAGAGCTCTAGACCATAAGGAAAAGTTTCCTACAAGCAAAGATGTGGTCTGCTGACCTGTAAGGTAAAACTCTCTGTATTAAGGATCAACACACCTATTTCTACTTCTTTTTGACTTAAACTGCACCGATATAGGATTTTGTTGCTTCTAGCTGTAGCCATTGATGAATAACTTACCAAATTTTGTTCAAATACTTCAGTTTAGCTATTTTGCTCTTCAGCCAACTGCTTGATTTTTTAAAACTCTCTCTCTCTCTCTCTCTCTCTCTATATATATATATAGAGAGAGAGAGAGAGAGAGAGAGAGGGCGAGAGCCACTCAATAGAAATTTTAAAAATAGAGAAGAAAAAGAAATTGAACATCATGCTACCAAATCAACATGAATATTTTGATATTCTTCCATCAAGTCTATTTTCTACGCTTTTGCAAATACTTGAAACCATGCTCTACAAACAACCTTACATCTTGTTTTTTCATATCTTTAGGTCCCATTTTAGTATTTTCATAGTCAGCATTTTTTATCTCCTACTGTTGGGCATTTAGGTTAATTTTCTTCTAAAACACTGACTCCTCAAATATTTTCTGTTCTTTATGGTCAAGAGTGTTATACAAACATATATGAAAAACCATGGCAGTGAACATCTTCACACATATCACTTGCTAATAATGTCTCAAGTGAAGCAGAGAGACAGAAAGATACACAAAGCGTGACAGAGAGAGAATGAGTGCACAAGTGGTAAAATTTAAGAATGTAAGACTCAGCTAGTCATTAATAATTCTAGACACTTGCGGAATTCCCTCTCCAAGCTATCTGGGAAATCCCAAGGAGTGACAAAGGTGAATCCACAAATCAACCATGCTGTTGCATACTGTTGCAGAAATCCATAGAGACTAAAACTAGTATGTCTGTTGCCACTGTTGATCACGTCAGGGAAAGCAGATCTAGATCTCTGTTTCCTGACTGACTTGGGTTATATAGGAATTTACAGTCAGAAAAACAAGCTCTTGAAGTATATAGTGTCATGTCAGCTAGACAAAATCTTTTGAAGTAAGAGTGATAACCTCCCCACCCGTGTGTTAAGCACAATTATTGAAAGGATCCCACAGCCTGGTGGCTTGGGTTCTAAAATGCTGAAGTGTTTAGTAAAACCATTCTTCTAAATTGCAAAACTACTCCTAATTAGATCTATTTGGTTTATATTGTAGCTACCTTTGTCCTCCATCTCTTTATCACCTTCACAAGTCTTGCTTTATCTCCAGGATTCTCAAGCCTGGCTGCTTTCCATATACTTTTTCCGTAAAGAATCTTGTATGTTGTGCCTGGTCAGTAATCCCATTGAGAAGCAGAGTAAGAAGGAAATAATGAGAATGACAGGAAAATACAGAATGAGGAGGAGAAAAAGTAGGAGAAGGATGAGAAAGAAACATCTCTATAGCCTATTGTTTTCACCTGAGTTCTGAACATCTGTGCTATTCTTCATGCTGTGCAGAACTACTCTATAATAACCTCTGTTGACATGCATCAAAGCAAAAATACTCTGTAATAGTTTAATCCTTCAAGCAAACATTTCATTTACTTTTAATAAGACAGTCTGTATGTTAGTTCAGAGAAAGGGGTTGCCTAAAATGGTAGAAAATCAATCTAACTGAATTGCAATTAACTCAAGTTTACATCAATAAAGAATATATCACATTAAAACTGAAGAAAAGGAAAGAACAATAGAAGTTATTTTATCTACCTTAAGCCTGTTTTGTTTGCCCTGCACATACAACCTATGAATTTTATAGAACTGAGACAGAAGACATATCAGGTATCTTAACTTCTGTCTTGTTTTCTCTACTGAAGGAAGACCTTGCCTCCTGGCACACAAGCCCTTACAGATAAGACAGGCGTATTTTAGAGATTTGAATCCCTGGCTCCCTTTGCTAAAGGATCTGTCAGATAACATGTGATTTTCAGGGCTGAGGAGCCCTGGTGGCACAGTGGTTAAACAGCTCAGCTGCTAACCACAAGGTCGGCAGTTTCAATCCACCAGTCACTCCTTGGCAACCCTATGGGGCAGTTCTACGCTGTCCTATAAGGTCGCTATGAGTCAGAATCCATTTGACAGCAATGGGTTTGGTTTCAGGGCAGAAAACAAAGGTTGACAGGTACCTGAAGACACCTCCCATCCAAGAACTGCAAAGCAGTGGAGGTCCAGTAAGGGCATTAAACTGGACCTGGGGGCTCTTCAATTCCACTACTGAAGGATATACAACTACCAGAAGATTAAAGAAACAACCAAAAAAAGTTAACCTGATAATGGAAGGGAATGGTAGTTTGTAAATTTCTTCAGCAGGTGGGGAACTACAAGTGGATTACTTACTCTTTGTAGACAGATCAAGCAATGTCTGTGAACTACCTGAGAAGGCTGGACATCAGTGCTGTAGTCTTGAGGATGTTATTGGGAATCACTGTAGCCAAGCCTAACATCTAACGTGGAGAATACACGTGTAAGGAGTATCTCTGAGCCCACCAGGAAATGCTGGATTTCAACAGAAAGTGAAAACCATCTCTTGATATTAATGGCAGAGGCAATGCCCACCATGGATAAAGAATGGGCCTTTGCCTCAGCTTTCTGGTTAAAAATAAATCTAGGTTCTTAAATGAATTTAGAGAGAAGGAAGGTTTCCACAGAGAGACTGACTTTCTTATTTACCCTTTTGACTGGGGGCTCTGAGCCAGTTTTAGTTTACTTTAGAAAAGTAAAGGTAGATGACATTTTTTTCCCCTGGAGGGTTCTGAAGAAGATTTCATATTCACTGCACTTATTTCGCATCTTGTGTGTCACATGAAGCCCAGAAGAGGACTGAAGAATCATAAAAATTTCATTTCTCAAAGAAAATATTAGAAACATTGGCGATCCATTCTATACCAATTTATGTATTCAAACATCACACTAGGTTCCCAATCTCTCCATAGTGAAAAACAGCTGTCATTTATTAAGGTGATAGTCTAGAACTGCAATCAGAACAGACACAGATTGCTTCTTTTCAATTCATTTAAAACTGATTTACATTCATTTGTAAAAAGTGTACACTAATGTTTTGGAATATTTTGCTGTATTAAAGTTGTCAGTCTTTTCATTGTTTTCTTTTCCAAGACATTATTATATCTCATCTCCTATATTTTTCTCTATTTCTGCAATCCAAATAGTACTGGAAGCAAATAGTAGTAGAAGCATTTTATTTCTGAATTACTCTTCTGATATTAGCAAATCCTGTTATACTCCATGTGCTTTAGACACCTCATCCTGGTTCAGTAGGAACACTTTGGTAGCCTATTCTTAGGCTACTCTTTAGAGTGACATCTTCTCCATTGGGAACTGATATAAGGAGATAGAAAATAATTTACGGTTTTCATTATAAAGTTCAGTTCAGTTCAGTTTTAGTTTTATTTACGATAAATGTTTGATATGATAGACTAGTAATACATTAAAATACCAGTTTGTCTTTAATAGGGAAGAGATAGAGAAATGGAGTTATTGTACAAGACTGCTTCATGATCTTCATGAATTTCTATAGAACTGAAGGAAATCATCTATGTTATGGTATAATAACAATAAGCCTATTTGATTTACTGTGTAAGCTCCAGACAGGAAAGGTATTAACCCAGTCCATGTTACAGGATTCTATGCGCATGCTTATTGAATTTTTCACATTTTTGCTGGTTTAAAAGACTCTAGTAAATAGTACTTCTGTCAAAGGAAAAAAATACAGAAGGAAAACAAAATTCTAGTGGCTTCATATTCTGAACACACAGGTCTTTATCTATTAGAAGCTTAAAAATACATTCTTTTGAGGTTTCAAGCTTAAATATAGTTTGAAAAATAGATAAGTAGTTTCATCCATATCTTTGGCTTTGCTTACTGTATCATATTTTCCCACATTAATTTGATTAAAAATTGTAAGCATAGCTTTTTTTGGATTATTACTGGATAGTCTTTCTAGGATGTACTTAGGATGCCAAAATAATTTTACAGTAGAGGGTAACAGCTTTAATTTGAAATAATGGTGGAGGTGGGGAGACAATTTCAAATTTGTGAAGTTGGTTTTATCATTGTTTCACTATACCAAAGGACAAACAACTCTGACATCTAACAGTGCTGTCATCGTTAGAATTTCTTAAATTTCCTTTAATAAATCAGTAAGTATACTTGGTACTGGCTATTATTAATGCAGAAATGACTGCTTAGAATTCTGTTTACTTCTTAATAGGATAAGTTTTTCATCTTTTCCCTAATAACCTTGTTGTTATTTATAACAATTTATAATTGTTCTTTTTGCCCTAAGAAGCAATTGTTAAAGGTAAAATGCAATCTTTTCTTCTCTTAAAACTCACAATTTTTAAAATAGTGGAGGGAATTAATTCCATCAAACTAAAAAAAAAAAAAAAAAAAAAGTTTACTAAAGCTCAGCTGCTAACCAAAAGGCCAGCAGTTCGAATCCACCAGCCACTCCTTGGAAACCCCAAGGGACATTTCTACTCTGTTCTGTAAGGTCAATACGAGTCAGAATTGATTCGACGGAAATAGGTTTGGAGTTTTTCTTTTTTTTTTTTTGCTTGTTTTTCATTTTTTACCATAGGTACATAGGTACCACTGAGATAGGAAATAGTGACACGGCATAAACAATAGAGGCCTTAAAACAGCTCAAAAGTTTGCAGAAGAGAAATTATCAATTTATGATAATAGAATATGATAAATGCTATATTAGTGCTATGAAGAATGTGCGGACTCATTTTTTTTAACCTAGTGGTACAAAACGGAATGCTGCAAGAAAAAATGATGTTGTGATAGGTCAAAAATGTAAGTAGTGCTTCTGTAGGAAGAAATTTGCTATAAGTCTAGAAGGGAAGAGAAAAAAATAAAAGAAATGGAAACCTGAGATCACGTACAATTCAGGAAATGTGAATTGATCAGAATAGGGAGTTATTTCTCCTAAAATGGGAGACAGTCAACTTGATTAGCAGGAATAAATTATCAAAAAGGCAAAAGTGGGGCCTTTAATTGACCTTACTATACTAAGGAGTTTGGGCATTATTCTATTATTACATTTTCCTGTGGTGAATCACCAAATATTTTTGAAAATGGCATATGCTTCCAAAATACAACTCTGATGGGAATGTAGGCTTGGAGGGTGTCATGGATTGAGTTGTGTTCCCCCAAAAATATCTGTCAGCTTGGCTGGGTCATGATTCCCAGTATTGTATGATTGTGTTATCTGATGTGATTTCCTTATGTGTTGTAAACTCTATCCCTATGATGAGATTATATGTGATCTCCTTGTGTGTTGTAAATTCTACCACTGTGATGAGGTTATACTGATGAGGTTGACAAGATTAGTGTCTTAATGCAATCTCTTTAGAGATATAAAAGAGAGAAGTGAGCAGACACACACGGGAACCTCATACCACCAAGAAAGCAGTGCTAGGAGCAGAGCTTGTCCTTTGGACCTGAGGTTCCTGCGCAGAGAAGCTCCCAGACCAAAGAAGACTGATGACATGGACTTTCCTCCAGAGCCGACAGAGAAAGCAGTCCCCTGGAGCTGATGCCCTGAATTTGGACTTGTAGCCTACTGGGCTGTGACAGAATAAATTTCTCTTTGTTAAAACCATCCACTTGTGGTATTTCTGTTGGAGCAGCACTAGATGACTAAGACAGAGGGTTTAAATATTTACCAGTTAGGAACAGTAGCTAGATTGAGGTGTTAAAGTCTTGTATAGGTTAAAGTGAGAAATGCTATCTTCTAAAACAAACACACCCTCAGATCTTATAGGCTTAATACAAAGTTCATTTCTTGCTCACTCAAAGTCCAGTGCAGATCTGTCAAGAGGCATCCCCCTGGCTGGTGATTAAGGGACCTTGTCTGCTTTCATTTTACAACTCCACCATTCTCTGCAGGCTTGGTTCCCTCTTCTGGAGTCTCTTCTCAGCAACAGACAAGGTGAAGAGAGAGTATATTAAGGAGAACATGGGAGGTTTTTATGGGCCATAACTAAATCTGGCCAGATTCCATTTGCCAATCTCACTTGGCCACACCTAAGAGAGGCTGGGAAATATTGCATGTGCTAAATGAACAGCTTTTGTAGCACATAGCTTTTTTTGCCATGATCTTCCCTTATTGTCACTAAATAGCTATTTTACTTCTACTCCTAACATATAGAACACACACATCTTGTTCCTCATGGAAAAAACACAAAGTTCCATCTAGTCATTTAATTGAAGTCAAAGCCTGGAGCTTCTAGTTGATTCACAATCCTTTTTCTGTTGGATTTGAATAGGGTTCCTTGTGGTCCAATCACCTATGAACTAAAGAGCCAGTCTCCTGCTCAGAACCTTCCTGCCATAGTCTGTGAACTTTTTGCTTCAGCCTCCCATGTTATGTTACATTTTTGTTATGCCAGGAAATGTTTAACAATTGGAATGAGGGAGAGCTCTGATTTGTAGTGTCTGTCAATTTCCATGGTGTAAATACTCCCACCATATCTGATTTCAAGCTACCAAAGTGACATCACTGAAGATGGAGGTGGGAAGAAACGTGCACAATTGACTCTCATGAACCAGTGTGGGCAGGCTCCAGCACAACACTTATTAATATTTACAGTAGCAACTTAGGCAAACCAAAACCAAACCCACGGCAGTCGAGTCAATTCCAACTCATAGCTACCCCATAGGGTTTCCAAAGCTGTAACTCTTTATAGAAGCAGACTGCCACATCTTTCTCCCATAGAACCGCTGGTGGTTTCAATCCGCCGACCTTTCAGTTAGCAGTCGATCGCTTTAACCACTGTGCCACCAGGGCTCCTTATAGTCTTAGCACGGAAAAATTTTTTTTTCTCTTTTCTGGAATATACCCCAAGAACAGCATAATAAATGAATGAATAAGTACCATAAAGGAATCATGATATCCAGGCTGATCAATGTGGCAACCATTTTAGGACCAAAGTGAGTGGTCAGTAATGAATATATAATTGACATGACCACCGAGACAGCAGAAAGGACTTGAAACAATACCTTATGTGACCCAATAATTCTTTCAAATTGCATGGGTAAAATACCAATCAAAATATATGTGATTTCTGCTTATGTTAAAACCACTACACTATAACAAAGTCACAACAGCTTCTTTATAACTTAAGACATTTTGATTGAATTAAAAGCATTTGATAATCTGCTGATCAAAGGCATAAAGTCTCCTTACAAATCAGAGGAACCCAAAATCCTCTCCCACATACGAAGTTTTCCCACCTATATAGGGAGTGACAAGAAAAGAGGTGATTATAGAGACCAAATAAAGGTATGATATTTTTCAAGGAGAAAATATTTATTTGAAGAAAATCTTGGAAACATTCTTCCCTAAGACAAAGAAAGACAAGTAAAATGTTTATTAAGAAGGGATAAAACAGGATTTAAAACACACACATACACGATGAGATGCTCAACAATGGAAAATGAAAACCGGAGACCAAGGAGATTTAAGACATAAGATGAGACATAGGATTTGGTAGTTAGCAAACAGTTGGTGATCATCGGAATAAAATATTTATTAGGGCAGTGTTTCTGGAAATCAGATTATTTTGGGTTAATAAGATGAGAGGTGATTAAATAGAAGTTGGGAGGGCAATCTGTTATTATTTTGAATAATTTTGGTTTTCCTTCTGTCTGGAATAGGCTTCTCCTACTGAGATTTAAGGTCAGTTGTGAAAGTTTGAACAGCCACTATCTGGATAAGGAAGGGGGACAAAAAAGGGAAGCTCAAAAAAAAATTGCTGAGCTGCTTCAGGACTTAACCAAAGCTGCAATTGTGAATTTATAACGGATATAATTACAGAGAGTATGGGATTGTCTCCAGCAGCACTTCCCAGCCCAGGACAGAGAGACGGTGAGACTGGTGAACAGCTGGGCAATGCCATGGAGGGATCAGCAGTAGATGGTGAATGAGAGTGAATATATGGAAAATATTCTGGGAAACTTCACTGAGATAATCAACCATGAAGTTGGTCCATGATGGCCAGGGAAGAAAATTAAGCCAGACGATTCTATATTCTAATAGACTAAGGAGAGTTCAAGTGATTAGAGGTTAGTGGTGAGATTAAGAGCAGGTCTGGCCAAGCAGGAGAGTTGGAAGTATTGGAGACTGGCTGGATAAGAGGTAATTTCAGAGGTTAGAAATATGATTTATTAATATGTATATTAAACTCACAAAATTTATTAAAAAGGTGAAAGCACAGGCTTACCTAATATGGAGAAAAAATTAACATATACTAACTAGCCTTCATAACAATTGGGTTTGGGGAAAATAAACTTGATTAATCATTTATTTTATTTTTATTGTAACTAAACTATCAAGCTGAAAAGCTATAAATCAAAACCCTGAATATATTCGTTAGTGGCTGAGCAATTAATTAAAACTAACTCAAATGTATTCTATAAACATTATCAAAGATTAAAACTTAAATTTAAACCTAGTTATAAGCCTAGTTATGGCTCCTGAGAACATATAAATCCTTCTGGGTTTTAATTTCAGACAGGGCCGTAAGTATGTCAGTCTTTACAGGCTGATATGCTTCAAATCTCAAGTCTTGCAAAGTATTAACCTTTGGTTCACCTTGAATTCTACTGAGGAGTTAAAAAACTCAAAAAAAAAAAAGGAGAAGAAAAAAGATACCAAAACTGACCGACAGGAAATAAATCAGCTAAATATTATGTAACCTTCAAATAACTGCATTAATTACTTATTTAAAGTAAAATATAGGAATAAATAAATAAATAAAAATCTTTGCAAAAGTCATCTCTTACCTATAAAATGTACCACTAAGCTTCTTTAAAAAATGTCTAATATCTCTATCTGTGATTATGGTTGCATTTATTCCTTAATATTTAAGAAATCCTATTTATTTATTTATATCAATTTAAGACTCTTGAATCAATTACTCTCCTTTCTTTACTACAGTATTTTGCTTAAAATAATACTCAGTATACACTCATTTATTTTTGAAAGGTGGTAATAATAATGAGTATGTAACAATTAAGAAGGAAATCTTCCTCCTTTATTATTACTTATATATATGTGTGTGTGTGTGCTATTGTTATGTAGATCCCGACTCAGGGCAACCCCATGCACAACACAACAAAACTCTGCTTGGTCCTGCACCATCCGCATGATTAGTTGCAGACTGGATCATTGTGATCCACAGGGTATCCATTGGCTGAGTTTCAGGAGTAGATCACCAGGCTTTTCTTCCTAGTCTGTCTTAGTCTGCAAGCTCAGCATCATAACAGCACACAACCCTCCACAGATAGAGGGCTGATGGCTGCACATGAAGTGCACTGGCCGAGAATCAAACCTGGGTCTTCCACATGGTACGTGAGAATTCTACCACCGAACCACCAATAACTCCCTATGTATATACAAAACCTATGTAGTGATTAAAGCAATTGTCTGCTAACTAAAAGGTTGGTGGTTCAAAACCACCAGTGGCTCTGTGGGAGAAAGACATGGTAGTCTGCTTCTGTAGAGATTTACAGTCTTGGAAACATCTATGGGGTCACTATAAATCAGAATTGACTTGACGACAGTGGGTTTTTTAATTTTTTTTATTTTTTTTTATATATTATACAGCCTTGGTAATAGAAAGGACACAAGAGATTGCATCATAGAGTTTTGCAAGACCAACAACTTCTTCATTACAAATACCTTTTCTCAACAACATAAATGATGACTATACATGTGGATCTCCCTGGATGGAAAGCACAGGAATCAAATTGATTTTATCTGTGGAAAGAGATGATAGAAAAGCTCAGTATCATCGGTCAGAACAAGGCCAAGAGCCGACTGCAAAACAAAGCATCAGTTGCTCATATGCAAGTTCAAGTTAAAGCTGAAGAAAATTAGAGCAAATTCACAAGAACCAAAATATATTCTACCTGAATTTGAAGACAATCTCAAGAATACATTTGATGCACTGAACACTAATAACAGAAGACCAGATGAGTTGTGGGATGACATCAAGGACATCATACATGAAGAAAGAAAAAGGTCATTAAAAAGACAGGAAAGAAAAAAAAGACCAAAAGGGATGTCAGAAGAGACTCTGAAACTTGTTCTTGAACATAGAGTAGCTAAAACGAATGGAAGAAATAATGAAGCAAAAAAACTGAACAGAAGATTTCAAAGGGTGGCTCGATATGTGCAAATACCTGGAGTTAGACAACCAAAAGGGAAGAATACGCTTCGTATTTCTCAAGATGAATGAACTGAAGAAAAAATTCAAGTCTTGAGTTGCAATTTTGAAGGATTCTATGGGAAAAATTTTCTTTTTATTTGGATCCACAATCAATGCCCATGGAAGCAGCAGTCAAGAAATCAAATGACACATTGCATTGGGCAAATCTTCTGCAAATGATCTCTTTAAAGTATTAAAAAGCAAAGATGTCACTTAGAAGACTAAGGTGTGCCTGACCCAAGTGATGGTGTTTTCAATCGCCTCATATGCACGCAAAGCTGGGCACCGAATAAGGAAGACTGAAGAAGAATTGACACCTTTGAAGTATGATGTTGACTAAGAACATTGAATATACCATGAACTGCCAAAAGAATGAACAAATCTGTCTTGGAAGAAGTACAGCCAGAATGCTCCTTAGAAACAAGGATGGCGAGATTTTGTCTCACATACTTTGGACAAGTTATCAGGAGGGATCAGTCCCTGGAGAAGTACATCATGCTTGGTAAAGCAGAGAGTCAGCAAAAAAGAAAAAGACCCTCAATGAGATGAAATGACACAGTGGCTGCAACAATGGGCTCCAACATAGCAATGACTGTGAGAATGGCAGCGTTTCCTTATGGTGTACATTGGGTCGCTATGGGTTGGAACTGACTTGATAGCACCTAACAACAACAATGCAACATATATTATAAACATCAATGCATTGTCTTGTACACATTGCAGCACCTTTTAAACAACACTTTTACAGGATTTATTTGCCTTTATGGTTTTTTAATTCTGTTTAGTTTTTTATCTTTAAAATCATCAAGGAAATGAAATTTTGATAATGCAATAATGGTGCAATCTGAAGCTACTGGCAGAACTATGTTCATTTTGTCCTGCAGAGTTAAAGCTTTTCAACATAGATGATGGTTTCACAAAGTATTCCCAGTTTAAATAAAGGCTTTAATCAGCTGTCTTGTGTTTTCAGGTTCCAGATTAATTTGCAAATATAGTTATCATGCTGAATGCAAGATTACAACTTACCATAAAGTGCTTAGCAATGAAAATCCATTATTTTTCATGCAAGCATGTTGCAATGTTAATGGTATTAGAGATTAAATAATTGATGGTGCTTGCATTAGACAAAGAGACACCATTTGTTTCATTCCTAAATTTTAAACAAGAATAAATGTGTCTCTGTTGCAATATATGTCACTGAACCAAAGACAAACATTTTTACAGAAAGGGAAATAATATTGAAACAGAACATGAAGTGACCACATTGAGTAGCACAAAAAGACAGATCAAAGGGTGGTACAACAACGTCATATATAAGGTTAGGGTATTTCCTGATGATTTGTTTAAACTGTAGAAGTTGCATCATTGGATAAGGAGTACACAAGAAATTTTTTATTTCTGATTTTAAAAATGAAGTATTGTCTTTGTAGTTGAAACGTGAATTAAAAACCACTTTGTAAAGAAAATTTAAAAGGAATTCCTATGATGCTTGTGAGAGATTTGTTTTAATTATTCAGGAGCCATGTCAGAGAATAGTCTTCAAGACTGCAGATATCAACAAGAAATGTTTCAGGCACATAGCAAGTGCTGTTTGTAGATCTACTTTTAGACTTGAGAGCTTTGAAACTTATTTGAATGGCTGAAGAGAGCTGTCAACCAGATTATTTAAACCCTGCAAATTACAAATGTGGGAGAAACTAATGGATACAGGGTACAACTCTAGCGGGCCATTGATGTTTTTTAGTTTGCAGATTCAATTTGGTGGCTTAATATTGTGTGTCTAAGAAGTATTGGCCCAGAAAATCAGACCAATGATAAAATAATTGGTCACATACAAAATGATTGCATTTTAACATGTATTTAGAATGTACAGCACTTTAAAATGGAAAAAAAATGACCTAATTAAGTTGTTTCCATTAGGAATTAAAACTCATTTCCTTGCAGCATCCACAACAGTAAACTCTCAATTTATCAAAGCTGAAATCTCTAGAAACCGAATTTCATGAGATTTCTCAGCACTCAGCTTTAGGATAGTCATGCAGATGAAAAGAAGATAAAATTAGTTCAAAAGCAAGCTGGTGTTTAACTGTCTTTAAATATCCTTAACTCTGTGATCAAATCTACATATGGCTGCTACACAAATAGAGTGACTGCTCAGAATAAACACTTTTCCTCATCTGTAAAACAAGGAAATTGAAACCTATCATGCACATGTCATAAGATTGACATGAGAAACAAAAGATGTAAAATCTCTGATATTTATGCACCTACTGTGTGCAATGTAGTGTGTTAAATACTCTGTGAAGCTAAAAAATGGACAAAAATATCTTTTTTTCTCAATAAACTTACAGATTAGACAGATGAAAAAAAACCCCAACAAATATGTTAATAATTATAATTTAAGGTAGCAAATGATAAGTGCCATAAGCTAGTATCATATTTCTGAGATTAAAAAAAAAAATTACTTTCATTGAGGGTTAAGGGAGGTTTCATATGCCAGGTCTTATTCGCCATGACCTGCCAACAAGCGTTATCTAGACATGTGGTGATCAAAATAAAGTAATGCTGGAGAGAGTGAATTGGAAGAAGAAAGAAAACAGAAGTGAAGTATTACATGGAAATGCATCACATGTATTTAAATGACTGGCTTGTTGAACTGAAAAGATCAAGGTTCAAGTATCCCTTCTCACACTTGCTAGCTATATAATTTGGATAAATTACCCTTTTCATCTACCAATGGATAAGATAATAATAGCATTTATTAAGGTTCATTTTGAAGACAATGAGAAAATGATGCATATAAAGTCCCTGGTACATAGCATTGTTGTTATTATTATCATTTTCAATATTATAATTTTTATCATAGTGTTTGGAAATGTTAAAGTCTAATCCATGTTTGAGTACTTTTTTTGGTCTACTGTGTAATGATAGTATTTTTTTAAAATCTTAATTGGTGTACTCTTTCTAATATGGAAGTTATAGAAATAACCACATATTGCATATTTAAATCTCAATACACACAATTAATGATAATAAATAAATCAATAAAAACCTATCACCATAAAGTCAATTCTGACTCATAGTGACCTTTTAGGACAGAGTAGAACTATCCCATAGGGTTTCCAAGGTTGTAATCTTTATGGAAGCAGACTTGCCACATCTTTCTCAGACGGAACACCTGGTGGGTTCCAATCACCAACCTTTCAGTTAGCAACCAAGAGCTTTATCCACTGCACCACCAGGGCTCCTTCACAATTAGTAATAATTAATATGTATTGAGCCTTTCATGCCAGGTAACATATTTTACATGTATTCACTGACTTAATCTTTTTAACAACCCTATTAGGTAGATACCAGTACAGATTAAGTCCCTGGGTTACAAACGTCTGACTTATGAACAACTTGTACAAGCCCTTTAATGTTATGTAAGTTTGCCCTCACTTTCAAATGACTGAACCAACCCCTACTCACAGCAAATTCTTCATCACAATCACCTTCACTTGATGCCTGTACAGCTTTTAAATCACTGAAAAGCCTTCTAGCCTCTTCTTGCAATTAAATAAAGCTAGATAAGAATGTATGCACTTGTTCTAACTTACCTACAAATTGAACTTAAAGACATACTTAGGAATGGAACTCATTCGTAGCTCAGGGACTGTCTGTATTCTCATTTTGCAGATGAGAATAAGAGAGTGACCTCATGCTTCAGTCTCCACTAATGAGTATTATAAATGACCCTAGGAATACAGAATATAGAAATTAACTACTCTCACTACATAAAAGGAAGACCCTAGGAAGATAAATCATTTAAAATAGCATTTTATAAATGAATTTACTCAATGAATTCTTTAAATATCACTGTGTACTTCTGTGCACGAAATAGTGTTCTAGGCACTGTGGAGGATTCAATAATTAATTTTGCCTCAATGACCTTACCATCCAGTTAGGTAGCCATATATTTGTATGCTTTACTATACAGGGGAGGATGTAAAAAAAAATTCATGATAGAAACGTGAAGTGCTAAGGGAGCAAAAAGAAAGAAGATGAATTCTGCTTGGTGTTAATCATGAAAAAATGCTTGTAGAAAGGGTAATATTTGAGCTAGACCTTGGAGGATAACTGAGAGCTTGTAAATAAGAAGAATATCCTAAGCTGAGGGACAGAATTAGCAAAAGTATGTAATAGTAATGAAATGGCGGCTATGGAAATACGTGAAGATAGATGCAGCTGTAACTGTAATTAGAGAGATTGTGGAGACTGAGAGAACTTGAGAGGTCTGAGATTGTTTTACAGGCAATCAAGATCTAAAGAAAAGACTTTTCTGCCTCTCAATACCTGTGACACAACTGATATAAATTTTCCTTATATCAGAGTTGCAACTCTGGTGGAGTTATGAATGACAGAAGAAGAAAGGATTGTAAGAAACAATTCAGACACTATTTCACAAATCAAAAAGAGAAATGATGAGAAACTGCTCTCAGGAAATGGCTTTGGGAATGAAAAATATATGACAGAGTCAACAGAGTCTGATGTTACAATTGAATTTAGGCATTGGCCTAGGAAACCCTACAGTTCTACCCTGTCGTACAAAGTTGCTATGAGTCAGAACCAACTTGATGGCATGGCACACAACAACAACAACAGGGTATTGGAATCTACAGTGACAGTGAGAATTCCAAAACCATTTAACTGGGAGGATAAGGGTCAAACAAGGAAAACGGGAGATGCAGGTTGGATGAAGATGGGTGAGGATAATAATTGCAGTGGTAACATTTCTTTTATTAAATACCTCTGTATCTATAAAATATAAACACGCAATTCTGTCTGTGTAAATTGGAAACATGAATGTAATTGTGAATAAGCCAGATGGTCTTGAATAAAATAGGAATGATAATGAGCAGAGCAAGACGGCAAAGTGAATGGATGTTCCCATTTACTCCCCCAGCAACTAACACACCAAACAACAAATAAAAACAAGACTGAGTACTCAGAATTCTAGATGGCAGCTAAGGTGTTGGAGAGTTGGGGTAAGTCCAGAAGCATAGGAGAGGACGGGCGGGGACAGTACAGAAGCTGGAAGAACCTACATGCTAGCATTGGGAGCACTGGCTCATTGCAGCCATTTGGGGATGGGGCTGGGCAACACTCCAAACAGGAAACACAGAGAGGGAGCTAATCTGAGGAAACAGTAATCCAATTTTTTAAGGTAGCATAAATTGGCTATGGGAGCTCGTGGGCCATGCAACTGGGAAAGGGAGAAGGGAGACTGTGGCAGTTGGAGAGAGTGCTGTTGGATCTCACTGAGGCCCAAGATGGTCAGGAATTAGGACCAGGAGGAATTGCAAGGGCAGCAGGGTGAGGTGAATACTTCAGACTGACAGACAACACAGAGGAAAACGACTGCCTCCCTTCCCACAGTGGGACACCTAGGAAAGCCTGTGCAGGGGTGCCCATGAGGAAAAGACATAGAGAGCCCCCCAACTTCACCCCAGGAAAGTTGACCTTCATCGCTTATGTCAGTGTCTCTGACGGACCAGCTAAACACCGCCCCTCCCTAGTGTGCATACTGAATTTCAGAGATCAAGCATTCTGAATCAGCACTGAAAAAACCTAAGGATAAGAGTGCCGTCTAGTGGTTTTCAGGAGAAGATACCAAGTCCACTGCCACTGGTTCGAATCTGACTGACAGAGACCCTGTGGGGTGAAGTGACGCTTCCCTGTGGGGTTCCCAGGGATGTGAGTCTTTGTGAAGGCGGGCTGCTGCATCTTCTTCCCATGGAGAGATTGGCGGGTGCAGGCCCCAGCCTTTCGGTTGGCAGCCAGGTGCTTTGCCACTGTACTATCAGGGTACCCAATCAGAAAATTTTCCCATAAAAACCAGAATACAAAATTTAAGTAAAAAAAAAGATAACAAAATAGTAAAACACACAAAATCACAAGAGGAGAAGGACCAATCAAAAGCAAAACACAAAGAAGAAGAAATTTCTCTTATGGAGGCCAAATTAACGTAAAGAATTGATAATTTTCAGACTACGATGCTAAATATGTTAAAAGAAAGCAAAAAGCACACAGAAGTAAAACAAGTGGAGATCAGGAAACAAATGGAGGCACAAAATGAGACACTCAACAAGGAAATTGAAAACAAACCGAAAAAAGAACTACTAGAACTGAAGAAAACAGAAACTGAACTAGAAAAAGCAAAAGAAACACTCAACAATAGAGTCAAACAGAGAGAAGATAGAATAACTGAACTAGAAGATAAAATAATCGAACTTATCAAATTTCAAGAGAAAAGAACAAAGAAAAGTGAACAAACCCAAATGGAAATATAGAATTCAATTAAGAAATATAATATTAGAATTACAGAATCCAAGAGCACCATGACAACAATAAAAGCAAAGAAACAATTTTCCAAAAGATAATCTGAGGGAACTTCCCAGACCTGAACAGAGAACCAAGCCTGCAAATACAGGAAGCTACATAAACCCAAATCAGAAGAGACACAAAAAGACCAATTCAGTGACATACCCTAATAAAGTTCCTGAAAACCAAAAACAAGGAGAGAATTCTGAAAGCAGCTTGAGAAAAACACAATATAACAAACCAAGGGTATTTCATAAGAATCAGTATGGATTTCTCCCCAAAAACACTAGAGGCCAGAAGATGTGCAGTGACATATATAAAATACTGAATGAAAACAACTGCCAACCAAGAATTATTTACCCAGCAAAGTTGTCATTCAAAACGAGGGGGAAATCAAGACATTCCCAAACAAACAGAAGCTCTGTGAATTTGCCACTACCCGACCAGCTTTGCAAGTATTGCTCAAGGGAGTGCTCCAAATGGAAAGGCAAGAACATTAAATAAATACTCATATATTTACACAGGAAAAATTAAATAAATAAAAGATAAGTGAGATATCGCCAAAAAAAGCAACATGGGCAATCATAAGGACAAAAGATTTGGTATTTGGGGGGAATAAACTCAATAATTAAACACCGCACACATTACATCAAGTTTATAAGAAATAAGTACAAAGTAAACTTATCAAATATAGGCTTTATGTTGATGTTAATGGAGACACACCAACACAAATAGGGGAGGGAGGAGCATATTGAGAATAGATTTATTATGTTAAGGTTGTATGATAACTGTTATTCATATGTTAAATGTTGTTGCAATTGTAAGTAATTGTAATGTAATATACGCAGTAACCACTAAGAAATCACCAAGAAAAAACATTCAGAAGAAATGCAGGATTAAAGTAAAAAGACTCATCATAAGAAAAAAAACAAATACAAACTAAAACAGAAAAATCAGGATAAAAAAACAAAGAAGATACGAAACACTCAAAAATAAAATAGCAAAATGAGGGACATAGACACTTTGTTTTCAGTAATAACCTTAAATGGAAATAGTCTAAACGCCCAAGTGAAGGGTAGAGATTGGAAGAATGGATATAAAAACATGCTCCATCCTTTCGCTGTCTACAAGAAACACACCATAGACATGAGGATACAAACAGACTGAAAATGAAAGGATGGTGAAAAATAGTCCATGTAACCAGTAAACAAAAAAGAACAGGGGTGGCCATACTGATATCAGATAACATAGACTTTAAATCAGAATCTCATCACAAGAAAAGAGATTAACAAGGACATTACATAATAAAGAAAGAGCCAAGAAGACATACAATTATAAATATATATGCACCTAACAGCAATGTTCCAAAACACAAGAAACAAATACTGACTAATATGAAAACAGACAACTCCAGAATAATAGCAGGGAACTTCAACAGACCACTTACAATTACAGACAGAACATCTAAAATTAAGATCACTAAGGCCACTGAGAATTTAAATAAAACCATAAGCCAACTGGACCTAACAGACATATATACAACACTCTACTCAGCATCAGAACAATACACATTCTTCTCAGCACACAAAGATCATTTTCCAGAATAGACCATATGCTAGGACACAAAACAAGTCTCAATAAATTTAACAATATTAAAACCATGCAAAGTATCTTCTCTGGCCATAAGGCTGTGAAGCTATAAATCAACAATAGGAAAAACAAGGGAAAAAATAAATACATACATGGAAACTAAATATACTGCTAAAAAACTATTAGGTCATGGAAGAAATACATAGTGAAGTTTAAAAGTTCCTAGAATCAAACAAAAATACCTAGGGGGAAATCTATAGCAACAAAAAGTCTACATTAAAAGAAAAAAGACTCAAAATCATTAACTTAAAATGACAACTTGAACAAATAGAAAAGTAAGAGAAAAGGAAGCCAAGACTACTGGAATAAAGGATATAATAAGGATCTTGGCAGAAATAAACAAAATAGAAAAACAACAGAGTCAACAAAACTAGAAATTGGTTCTTTGAAAGGATCAATAAAATAGACAAACCACTGCCTAGACTGACAAAATAAAAAAAATAAAAAAAAACCAGAAGAGGCAAAAAACTGAATTAAGAAATGAAATCACTGACATTACAACCAATCTAACAGAGATACAGAGGGTCATAACTGATTACTATGAAAAATTGTACTCTGACAAATTTGAAAACCTAGATGAAATGGACAAACTTCTAGAAACACACTACCTACCCAAACTAACACAAAGAGAGGTAGAAAATTTAAACATACCTATTACAAAAGGAGAGATTGAAGACGTTAACAAAAAACCACCACCAAAAAAAAAAAAAACCAGGACCAGATGGCTACACTGGAGAATTCTACCAAACATTCAGAGAAAAGCTGACACCGATCCTACTCAATCTCTTCAAAAATGTAGAAGTGGAAGGAATACTATCAAACTCTTTCTATGAAGGCAGCATAACTCAGACACCTAAACCAAGCAAAGACACCACAAAAAATGAAAATTATAGACCAATATCCCTTGTGAACATGGATGCAAAAGTTTTCAACAAAATTCTAGCTAATAGACTTCAGCAACATAACAAAAAAATCATACACTTTGATCAAGTGAGATTCATACCAGGCTTATAAGAGTGGTTCAACATTAGAAAATCGATCATGTAATCCACCACATAAATAAAACAAAGGAAAAGAACTATATGATCATATAAATTAATGCAGAAAAAAATTTGATAAAATTCATCACCCTTTCCTGATTAAAACTCTCAGGACACAGAAATAGAAGGGAAATTTCTCAGCATAATTAAGGGCATATATGCAAAACCAGCAGCCAACATTATACGCAATGGAGAAAGACTAAAAGCCTTCCCTTTGAGAATGGGAATGGGACAAAGTTGCCAATAATCACCACTCTTATTCAACATTGTACTGGAAGTCCTAGCCTGAGCAAAAAGACAAGAAAGAGAAATAAAATGTACCCAAATCATAATGGAAGAAGTAAAACTGTCTCTATTAGCATATGACACAATCCTATACATAGAATACCCTAAAGATTCCACAAGAAAACTGCTGTAGCTAATAGAATAATAGCAATATTGTAGGGTACATGATCAACACACAAAAATCAATTGGGTTCCTCTACACTAACAAAAACTACTCCAAAAAAGAAATCAAGAAATCAATACCATTTGTAATAGTCACCAAATCAATAAAATATCTAGGAATTAACCTAACCAGGGACATAAAAGACTTATACACTGAAAATTACAGAATACTACCACAATAGACTAAAAAAGACCTACAAAAATGGAAAGACACCACATGCTTATGGATTGGAAGATTTAATGCAGTGAAAATGTCAATTCTACCTAAAGTGATCTCCAGATAAAATGCAATTCCAATACAAATCCTGAAAACATTCCTTACTGAAATGAAAAAGCTAATGACCAACTTCATATGGAAAGGAAAGAAACCCTGAATAGCCAAAGGCGATGTTGAAGATAAAGAACAAAACAGAAGGCCTCACACACTCTCTGATATCAAAACATACTATACAGTCACTGTAATCAAAACAGCCTGGTATTGGTTCAACGATAGACACATAGATCAGTGGAACAGAATTGACAACTCAGAGTTAAACCCAGCCATCTATGGACAACTGATTTTTGACAAGGGGTCCATGCAGTGGGGCAGAAACAGTCTCTTTAATAAATGATGCTGGCAAAACTGGATATCCACCCACACAAAAATGAAACAGTACTCATACCTCACATCATACACAAAAACTAACTCAAAATGGATCAAATACCTAAATGTTAAACCTAACATCATAAAACTGCCAGGAGAAAACTATTGCATCTAATCTTTTGTAAAAATAGGATAATAAACATAACAACAAATGCATGAACAGAAGAAGACAATATAGATAAATGGGATCTCATAAAAATTAAAAACTTATACTCATCAAAAGACTTTAATAAAGGAGTAAATAGACAACCTATAGCCTGGGGAAAAAAAATCTTCCGAAGCTACTTATTCAATAAGCGTCTAATCTCTAAAATCTACAGAAAACTACAACAACTCAACATTAAAAAGACAAACAACCCCATCACAAAATGGGCAAAGGACATGAACAGAACATCCAAGCAGCCAACAAACATATGAAAAGATGTTCACTCTCATCAGCCGTTAAAAACCAAAACCAAACCCATTGCAGTCAAGTCAATTCTGACTCATACTGATCCTATAGGACAGAGTAAAACTACTCTATCGGGGTTCCAAGGAGCAGCTGGTGGATTCAAACTGCTGACCTTCTGGTTAGCAGCCAAGCTCTTAACCACTACACAACCAAGGCTGCCATTAGTTATTAGAGAGATGCAAATCAAAACTACAACGAGATACCATCTTACCCCGGCTAAAATGGCACTGAAAAAACAAAACAAAACAAAAAAAACAGATCACAAAAGTTGGCAAGGATGTGGGGAGAGTGGAACCCTTACCCATTGCTGGTGGGACTGTAAAATGGTACATCGACTATGGAAAATGGTATGGCGCTTTTTAAAAAAACTAGAAATGGAACTATCCTATGATCCAGCAATCCCACTCCTCGGAATATACTCTGTTTTTGTTAGGTGCCATCGAGTCAGTTCCAACCTATAGTGACCCTATGTACAAGGAAGCAAAACACTGCCCGTTCCTGTGCTATATTCACAATCATTGTTATGTTTGATCCATTGTTACAGCCTCTGTGTCAATACATCTCATTGAGGGTCTTCCTCTTTTTTGCTGACCCTCTACTTTACCAAGCATGATGTCCTTCTCCAGGGACTGGTCCCTCCTGATAACATGTCTAAAGTGCCTGACATAAATTCTTGCCATAATCACTTCCAAGAAGCACTCTGCCTATATTTCTTCCAAGACAGACTTGTTCATTCTTCCAGCAGTCCATGGCATATTCAATATTCTTTGCCAACACCATAATTCAAAGGCATCAAGTCTTCTTTGGTTTTCCTCATTCATTGCCCAGCTTTTGCATGCATGTGAGGAGACTGAAAATACCATGGCTTGGGTCAGACACACCTTAGTCTTCAAAATGACATCTTTGATTTTCAACACTTCAAAGATGTCTTTTGCAGCAGATTTTTCCACTGCAGTATGTCATTTGATTTCTTGACTGCTGCTTCCATGGGCCTTGAATGTGGATCCAAGTAAAATGAAATCCTTGACAATTTCAATCTTTTCTCCATTTACCATGGTGTTGCTTATTGGTCCAGTTGTGGGGATTTTTGTTTTCTTATGTTGAGGTGTAATCCATACTGAAACTGAAGTCTGATCTTCATCAGTCAGTGCTTCAAGTCCTCTTTACTTTCAGCAAGCAAGGTTGTGTCATCTGCATATCCCGGGTGGTTAATGAGTCTTCCTCCAATCCTGATGCCATGTTCTTCTTCATATAGTTCAGTTTCTCAGATTATCTGCTCAGCATACAGATTGAATAAGTATGGTGAAAAGATACAACCCTGACACACATCTTTCCTGATTTTAATTCACACATTATCCCCTTGTTCTGTTCGAACAATTGTCTCTTGGTCCCCATGAACACTATTAAATATTCTAGAATTCCCATTCTTTGCAATGATATTCATAATTTGTTTTGATCCACACAGTTGAAACCCTTTGCATAGTCAATAAAACACAGGTAAACATCTTTCTGGTATTCTCTGCTTTCAGCCAAGAGCCATCTGACATCAGCAATGATATCCCTCATTCCACATCCTCTTCTGAATCTGGGTTGAATTTCTGGAAGTTCCCAGCTGATGTACTTCTGCAACAGCTTTTGAATTATCTTCAGAAAAATTTTACTTGGGTGTGATATTAATGATATTGTTTGATAACTTCCACATTCTGTTGAATAACATTTCTGTGGAATGAATAGAAATTTAGATCTCTTCCAGTCGGTTGGCCAGGTAGCTGTCTTCTAAATTTCTTGGCAGAGACAAGTGAGTGCCTCCAGTGCTGCATCCGTTTGCTGAACCATCTCAATCAGTATTCCATCAATTCCTGGAGACTTGTTTTTCGCCAATGCCTTCAGTACAGCTTGGGCTTCTTCCTTCAATACCATTGGTTCTTGATCATATGCTACCTCTTGAAATGGCTGAACATTGACCAATTCTTTTTGGTACAGTGACTCTTCATATTCCTTCCATCTTCTTTTGATGTTTCCTGCATCATTCAATATTTTGTCCATAGAATCCTCCAACCCTAGTGAACTAAAAATAATGACACAGACATATGCACACCTATGTTAACTGCTGCTTTATTCACAATAGCTAATAAATGGAAACAACCAAAGTGTCCATCAACAGATGAAGTAAATTGTGATACGTATATACAATGCAATACTATGCAATCATAAAGAACAAAGATGAGTCTGCAAAACATACCACAACATGGATGGACCTGGAGGCCATATTGCTATGTGAAATAAGTCAACTATACAAGGACAAATATTGTATGATCCTTCTTGTATAAGAAGGCAAGAATAGATATATAGAGAAAGACCAACATTCACTGGTGGTTACTAGGGAAAGGAGAGGAGGAGGAGGATAAAGTACACTTTAGATTGTAGAGACTTGTTGTTTATTCATTTATTTATTTTTGTGATCGGAAAAGTGGCGCCAAATGTAGATGTAGTGAGCACAGCACAACCGAACTAAAAATGAGTGTTTGAGCATACCTGGATGGGTAAAGGCATATTGATATATGGGTAGGTACAAGTACGTACATAGGTAAGAACAGATAGAAGCATCTATCCCACTTCACTGCCACAGAGTTGATTCCGACTCATAGTGGCCCTGAAGGACAGAGTAGAACTTCCCCACAAGGTTTCCAAGGCTATAAATCTTTACAGAAGTAAACTTCCACATCTTTTTCCCATGGAGTGGCTGATGTGTTTGAACCACCAACCTTTCAGTTAGCAGCCAAGCATTTTAACCACCACATCACCATGGTTCCTTAGAAATATCTATAGGTATGTGTAAATAAAAATACATGGGTTAAGGCACATATATTTATTGAAGACACAAATTCTGATATTCCACAGGCATAACCAAACATTTTCCAAGATTGGTTTTATGGGTTTGAAACATAGTTTCATGGGACAACTCAGTCAATTGCTATAACATTTCAAAAAAATCATGATCTGTATCTATTGAAGTGAGTATTGGCTGCCGTTTTAAAAGCTTGAGAGCAGCCATCTAAGACACAACTGTGGGTCTCTACTCGCCAGGAGAAAAACAGTAAGAAGGTAACAAAAATCTCAGTGAAGAAAGGAGTCAACATGAGCCATAATCTTATCTATCCTGAGACCAGAAGTACTAGATGGTACCTGGCTACCACCACTGACCATTCTGACTGGGATCACAATAGTTGGTGTTGGATAGAATGGGAGAAAAGTATGGAGGAGAACTCCAATTCTTATTTTTTTAAAAAAAGAAAAGCCAGACTAACTGGAACAGTAGAGCACAGAGCACTCCCTGAGACTATCACCCTGAGATACTCTTTAAACCTAGAACCGAGCCTATCCCTTTTAGCAGAATATCAGAGTGGCACACAAAATAAAAGATATTACCTGTAAGATAAAAACCATTAATATGAGACCAAAAGGTCAACAATTACTCAAAAGTAAAGATGAGAAGATAAGGGGACCAGGAAACTAGAGTACTAGAAATAAAACAAATAGAACACATTAAAGAGATGTTGACGTGTTGTGATAAATGTAACCGAAAAATCTGTGTGGAAATTATAAAATGGGAGCCTCTCTTGCTGTGTAAATATTCACCAAAAACTCAATAAAATATTATTAAACAAAATTATACTATGATCAAGGAAATTTGAACAGCATTAGTGGCCATATAAAAACCAGGCAAAAAGAGTGCCCAACACTGTTTTGATTAGTGATGGATTAGCCAGAAGTCTCAACTGGATCCCATTTACTGGGAGATAAAACCTGTCTGCTCCATTAATTGTGAGATGACAAGGCATAGGCATAGTAAACAGTAAACTAGCAAGAGACATTTACTAACAAGGACTTGATGAAAATGGAGGGCAAAGAAGGGTACTGGATGAGGAGTTATAGGCAGGAAAGACCAGAGACTCTATTTTATATAAACTAGGCTCCTGAGAGTATTTTTTCGCCTAGGCTGGTCTGTACCTGGTGATGGACTCCCTTGGAGGATAAGGGCATTTAAGATAAAATAAAAGCAGTTACTCCTTATTTCCAGCTGTTTGTTGCTAAGATATGGTTAGCTGCAAATAAGGAGACTAGAGAACAGCCTGCCCAGAATTAATCACCAATAATATTAATGATATGCTAATGTCAGGTGCCTGGCCCAGTGCTTTGTGCATTAGAGGCATCATCTCATGTATTCATTACAAAAAAGTTACGAGGTAAGTATAGATCAGTTTTCTACAGATTGATTCCAGTGTACTAAGGGGAATCGTGCTCACACTTAGTAAACACTCAGCCAGCATTTAGAAATTAAGGCCCAGAATTCAGAAAATAAGGAGTTAAAATAAAATTTCTAGATAGTGTAATTGTCAGCACAGAGCTTACAGTTGCAATTATCATGTTAACAGAGGAGAGAACGTAGAGTAAGAAAACAGGTCTGGGAGAAGAGCCTTGAAAAATATTTAATTCTTCTGAAGCTTTTAGAATATACTGTAGACAACAATTACATTTTTGCCATAAAATGTAAATGGCCTATTGGGATGATTAGTTCTGAGTTTTTCATCCACCACTGATAAAAACTTGGCTTGTATAAATATTAACTAATTTTCCTGAACTTCTTGAGGAGAATCTGTGGCCATGCCAACTTCATCATTGTTCTTTAGCAAGTTGCTTGGTGGCACCAAGACTAGTTGAATGGTTTGGACATAGGAAGGGAAAGCAAGGGACTGAGGAACTGCCAGAAAAGACAGAGGATGCCTGGTGGGTTTTGCCATCCCAAATCCTGGGGGGAAAGACTAGGTAAAGAAGCAGGATTTATAATTAGTTTCGAAAATCACAAATGAATCAAGTAGACTGAGGACTGAGAGGACATCTTCAGATTTGCCAGCTAGGAAGTTATGGGTGCCTTTTTTTGTTGGTTTGTTTATTGTTGTAGTTTAAGTGAAAGTATACATTTCAAGTTAGTTTCTCACACAAAAATTTGTACATACATTGTTATGTGACTTTAATTGCTATCCCTATACTGTGACAGCACACTCTTCCTTTCCACTCCTGATTTCCCATGTCCATTCAACCAGCTCCTAACCCTCTCTGCGTTCTCATCTCACCTCTGGACAGAAGCTGCCCATTTAGACTCATGTATCTACTTGAGCTAAGAAGAATACTCTTCATGAGTATCATTTTATGTCCCAAAGTCCAGTCCAATCTTTGTCTGAAGAGTTGGCCTCGGGAATTGTTTTAGTTCTGGGTTGACAGAGAATCCAGGGGCCATGCTTTCTGGGGTTCCACCAGTCTCAGTCAGACCATTAAGTCTGGTCTTCTTACTAGAATTTGAGTTCTGCACCCCACCTTTCTCCTGCTCCATCAGGGACTCTCTGTTGTGTTCCCTGTCAGGGTGGTCATTGGTGGTAGCCGGGCACCATCTCGTTCTGGTCTCAGGCTGATGAAGTCTCTGGTTTGTGTGGCCCTTTCTGTCTCTTGGGCTACTACCTGCGTTGTGTCTTTGGTGTTCTTCATTCTTCTTTACTCCAGGTGGCTGGGACCAATTGATGCATCTTAGATGGCCGCTTGCTAGCTTTTAACACCCCAGACGCCACTTACCAAAGTAGGAAGCAGAACATTTTCTTAATAAACTTTGTTATGCCAGTTGACCTAGATTCCCCTGAAAGCATGGTCCCCAGACCCCTACCCCTGTTACTCTGTCCCTTGAAGTATTTGATTGTATTCAGGAAACTTCTTAGCTTTGGTTTAGTCCAGTTGTGCTGACTTGTACGGGCAACTTTTAAAGGAAACAGTTTTAGTGGAGTTGTGGAAGATGAAGCTGAGTAACAAAATGAAAAGGGAATGATTTAGAAAATCATCAGGTACTATTGGCAATATGTGCTTTTTAAACAAGTTCTTAAGAGGACTGATTCTTATTTTTCTTTTGCTAGGAATAGCAGGAATGTTGCTTATGGATATAGAGTTGATTACATCAAGACCAAGAAAAAAAAATCTCATCCACATTTCATGTCAGATCAAAACATCTGGGTCAATATAAGGCTTTGGTTATCATCCACTTTGACCAGGTAGAAAAGCCAAAGGGATGAGACTAAGGAGCCCTCCACACCTTCACTTTCCTCAAAATACCTTCCCTTACTATCATTTAAGTAGCCATAGTAGCACAACAGCTAAGTGCTTGGCTGCTAACCAAAAGGTTGGCAGTTCGAATCCACCCAGTGGCTTAGTGGTAGAAAGACCTGGTGATCTGCTCCTATAGAGATTACAGCCTAGAAAACCCTATGTGGCGGTTCTGTTCTGTCACATGGGGTTGCTATTAGTCAAAATTGACTCACAGGCACCTAGCAACAACAACAACAACCATCATTTACCACCCTCAAAGGGAATATTTACATTTTGTTCACGGGTGGTGATGAAGGGAGGGGAAGTTAAAAACAATAAAAATACAAAACTATAACGCTCCAAAACATAAGGAGAAACAACACTTACCAGGAGCAAAAATAATTTTCTAAGTTCAGGAAAGGCTACAAAATTCTTGTACAAAAGCTAGGTGTGCATTAACATCACCACATTATCATATAATTAAGTATGACTAGAGGACAGAATTCTGAGGTGAGCAGATATCTATTCCACTTGGCTGACTTTCCAGCTGAGCAAATGTTTCTCTTGGCTTGAGCACAGACCTTCATTTATTTTCATTGTGAATCATTTTCCTGGAAGTTGCTGTTGCATATATGGTGCTTTTCCTGCCTCCTGATTAAGCCAGACAGCCAGAATCACTTAAGTGTACAAATGAGCTCAAAAAGCAAGTTTCTTTTCCAAGATATTTCCTTGTCAGTTTTTTCACTCTAGACTGTGAAATGGTCCTTCCATGGGGATCTACTGGAAAAGCCTCATCTACCCGAGATCTGACAGCTTGTTTCCTCCTTTCGTCTTTCCTCCCAAAGGCAGAACTGGAGAGATGGTGACAGGGCCAGATTACCCAATAAGCAAGGTACTTCAGGGGTTTACTTGTGCATACTTAAGTAATCTGTAGCAAACAACTGCAGCTGTATTTCACTGCATCAAAGATGTGCTGAAACCCATGTGAAACTGTTCACTACAGATTAGTAAGTAAACAAAAGAAAGCAGGTAGTTTATCTGGCCAGAATGGTGAAGAACTCTAGAGATATGCAGAACACAATTTAAAAACCTCTAGAGAACCCGGGGAACAAGACACAAATATTTGCAAAAAAAAGTATTTTACTATTAAAAATATTTGCAAAATAAAATCTTAGGTCAAATTATGGGGTAAAACAAACAAAAAGCTACCTAATACATTGTATGTTGATTCTAGAATGTATTACTAGTGGTAATCGCTATTCCCCTTTTTGTAGGTATTGATAGTGTCTAATAATTTCATAATGCTAATAATTTCATAATGATCAACAGTTTGATTATAATTTTTTAAAATATATTTTAAAAACCAGCTTTACATAGGAAGTTATAAACATAAGTAGATTGGTGCAATTATGTAAACTATTAATTCATTTGCATCCTGGAATGTTAGGTCTGGAAGGAGCTTCAGAGACCATTTCTCAATCTTATTATTTTAAAGATGAAGAAAAGGCATTCCAAGGAATGAAACAACCTGTCCACTGTCAAATACTCGCATTACTTGAGGCAAGTTATGTATCTCTTACCGAAAGATTAAACTCCAATTTAAGATGGCTTAGAAAGCTGATTGAGTTCAAGCCTCTGTTATGCCGGAAGTGGGAGTTGCTGACCTGGGGAGCCCACTGGACTGAATGATTTTTGATCACTTAAATACTTACGAGAGTGTCTGACACGTAATTGGTGCCCAGTGCCTCGGGTGTAGTTGGAGCTGAATGAATGAATGACACTAAAAGCTGTTCAAAGGGGCCATGTGGATCATTGTCGTGTCATGCGCCTTTTCAGGTTGGTCTCCTATATTACAGCATACTGGTGGGGAAGGAGATTGATTTATAAACCAAAGATACGTGCTTTCTTTTAGCTGCTGCCTGGGAAAAAATTATGTTAGGTCCATACGGTAAAAACAGAAAAAGGAAAAGAGATCACCAGTCATAAATAAAAGAGACTACTACCAAATTAGTAATTATGTCAAACAAATAAAGCTACTGCCCAATGTTACACTTTAGCCTCATTTGACCCGTTTAGAGGAAAAATAAGAGGCAGAATGAGGGACTATATTACCCTACAGAGCAATTTCTGGTTCAGAATCTACACCTAATTCTGTTTTTACAAACTATCCCACATAAATGTCTCTTTCAGCATATTGGAGGGTGAAATCACATGCTAATACCAATAAATTGGATTTGTGTGTGGAAAATTTATGTGTGCACATACAAAAAATATTTGCGTACATACCCAGATGGAGGAGTCAACAGAACATGAACCTTATTTATGAGAATAATAATGTATACATTATACTGGAAGATGCAATTTTTGTGTAAAAACAATTCAACTGCCGATTATGAGAATGACACATTCTAGGATGATGTGCCTTTAAAATCGGCAGTAAACACGATGATAGGACCCCTGCTGTTTGCCAGCACAAGTTCCCACATGCCTGATTTAGTCCTACACATAGCTTCTTAAGAAATCCAACCACTTTTAAAGGAATAATAAACATACAAAACATTTATCAAGTCTAGTTTTAAACACCCTATGGACAGTGCTACAGGAGTATTGGTGGAGCAGTACTTAAGCAGTTGGCTGCTAACTGAAAAGTTGGTGGTTGGAACCCACCAACTGCTCCATGGGACAAGGATGTGGCAGTCTGCTTCTGCAAAGATTTACAGCCTTGGAAACACTATGGGGGCGGTTCTACTCTGTCCTATAGGGTTGCTATGAGTCGGAATCAACTCAATGGCAATGGGTTTCGTTTTGGGTTTTGTTTGGACTGTACTACACGAAAAATAATGGCCAAAAAAAAAAAAGGGCATACTAGTTAGGAGCCGGCAGACTAAGCCATGGCCCTGTTCTGCTAGTTTTAGCTATGTGACACAGGGCAATTGAATTTTTTTTCACAGCAGCTACTTCGGTTTCCTAATCAGTAGAATGGATATGATAGTACTGCTTACCTAATAATTTCTTGTGAAGATTTTACTAGATAATATGCATAAAGAACTCACCACAGTGTCTAGCAAATGGTAAGCTCTCAATAATTGTTACCATTTTCATTCCTTTCCTAGAAGTTGACATTTTAAGGTCTGCGGGCTTTCTGAAACTGGCCTTGCATTTTCAAATTACAGTATTAAGTATTTCCTTGTTATTCAACTGCACGGGCACTTAAAACATGGTAGATAGTTCAGATAGTTGGAGGTAAAGCTGATTGTCTGGAAGGCTGAATGTTACTAATGACCAAAATAGGGAGCATGAACTGTGAATAGCAATAGCACAGACAAAGGTTCATTTGAACCAGAGACTGAGATTCTTCCTGGAAACATTTCCTGAGACGATCCTGGGAAGGTGGGTTTGGGCCCAGTTTTAAAACCACAGGGTCAGAGAATGTTTTTTGTTCGTTTGTTTTTCTTCCCTGAATATAACGTAAAGTCTTTCATTTACCTTTGTCTTTGGCCCAGCTCCCATTCATTTAAATCACATGCATGCCTTTAGGAGAAAGAAAACTTTATGCAAAATAGGAAATAGCCATGTTATGCAAAATTCTGTAAGATTCTTAGGCACAAATGGTACTGCTTCTGTACCTTCTTCACAGAATCAGTTATATGAGACAGAGAGAGACATAGTACCATGCTTTTGACATTGACCTCGTGAGCCCTGATACCTCAAACACATTCATATATTAGATGGTTCCCCAACGGGGTGGCAAAGAGAGAGTGGTACCTGCTGAGTAGGGATAGATGGGAATAGAAGGCATGTGGCAGTACCCAGTAGGAGCGCTAAGAGGTCAGGCACATAGTAGGCCCTCAAAAAATATTTGTTCATTAGCTTCATGTTCCCCAATGAAGTAGCAGTAATACCTAGCAAACCAGTGGTGCTCAGCAGGGGAGTTAAAACAGCTACTAGAGAGTCGGTGGTGCCTGGTGAAATGGCAATAACTAGTAGCAGGGACAGAGCTTAGCACAATCTACAAGATCTCCCTGCTGTTGGTCAGACTAGTTAAAACTCACTTGTGAAGATGATGCTCAAGGGGCTGCCAACAGCGCATGAGTAAAAGAGTGACAGAGAGGACCTTTTAGGGAGCTGGTGTTAATCGGCAGGTGAAGGCAAAATTCATCTCCCAGTGGCCCCATTTTAAGTCCCAAGTTGAGCGGGCCTGAGGAAAAACAGGTTACAGTAATATAGGACAGTTTCTATTTGATTATATGAAGAACTGCATTAGATTGTCTTTTCCTGAAAATGCATCTCTTCGAGTTGCTAACGCTTTAGGGTCACTTATTACCCAGAAATGTGCTTGTTTGCTAGAATGATTATGCCAACTGTTCCACTTTAAAGCGGTTTGATCATTGAACACAGTGAAAAGTAATTCAGATGTGCTGACTCTAAAGAAATGTTTTGATAACAAAAGTCACCGAAGCAAGCCAGAATGAAATCATTTTGGAGCCTCAAAATTGAAAATATTTTTAAAAGAACCATAGTAAAAAACAGTAAACAAGGCTTCGAAAGCTGATGATAAACATACATGAAAAGTTATGATTAAATAAATTTTGACTAAACAAGATACATGAAGTACCTATTACAGGGCCTGAAACCAATAGCAATAAAACTGGTGAATAACACTAGGAGTATGATAAATATTAATGATGAATTGTATTTTTTTTTTCTTTTTAAAATTGTGTTTCTATGACTGAGTGATGTGTAGTGAATACTAAGTCAGAGGCAAAAAAAAGCATTACAAAATGTGAGGGTAGTCTAAGTAGGTGCTTGGTAAGATTATATGTGATGCAGATGGCACCTAGATACTTGCTACACCTAATGGATTAGTTCTGGTGAGTTTCAGGTAGACCCAGGTGCACTGATAGGAAATACAGGTGGTGCGTGCAGCAATAACCACAGAATACACTAAAACATTATTATTCTAGTGCTCGCATGCAGGGCTTCAAACTAGTTCATTCCAGTCCAACCCCATGCTGAGAATTTGCATTAGCATCCCAGATGTACTCAATCAAAATTTACATTTTAATGAGATCTCCAGGTGATTCTTCTTCTACTACTTTTTTTTAGGCAAATTAGTTTCTCATTCAAAAATTTATACACTAATTGTTTTGTGACATAAGTTGTGATCCCCACAATGTGTCAGCACTCTCCCCCTTTCCACCCCAGGCTCCCTGTGTCCATTTGTCCAATCTTCCTATCCCTTCCTGCCTTCTCATCTTTGCTTTGGGGCAAGTGTTGCCCATTTGGTCTCATATACTTGACTGATCTAAGAAGCGCGTTCCTTGCACATGTTATTGTTTGTTTTATAGGCCTGTTTAATCTTTGGCTGAAAGGTGGACTTCCGGAGTGGCTTCAGTTCTGCGTTAGAAGGATATCCGGGGGCCATAGTTTTGGGGGTTCCTCCAGGCTCTGTCAGACCAGTAAATCTGGTCTTTTCTGTGAATTTGAATTTTATTCTACATTTTTCTCTCGCTCTGTCTGGGACCCTCTGTTGTGATCCGTCAGAGAAGTCAGTAGCCAAGCACCATCTAGTTCTTCTGGGCTCAGGCTGGTGGAGGCCGTGGTTCATGTGGTCTGCTAGTCCTTTGGACTAATATTTTCCTTGTGTCTTTGGTTTTCTTCATTCTCCTTTGCTCTAGATGGGATAGGACCAATAGATGTGTCACAAGCTTTTAAGATGCCAGATGCTACTCACCGAAGTAGGATTTAGAACTTTTTTTTTATTAACCATGTTATGCCAATTGACCTAGGTGTTCCCCGAGACCTAGTCCCCATCCCTAAGCCCCAGTAACTTAGTCCCTCAAAGTGTTTTGATGTGTCTAGGAAGCTTCTATGACTGTGCCCCCTTTGTACTCTATTATATATATATGAATATACATACCTTACATACAAATATTTATGTGAAAATATCCACAACCTAACCTATATACTTACATGGGTATACTCCTATATGCCTTCTTTCCCCTATTCAGCGTAAGTATCTGCGTATGTATCTGCTTATAAGTTATCAGTTTTTACTCTTGTTGTAGGGTTGTATATGCTATAGTATTTACTGTAGTTGCCTTTTTTTGCCCCTTATGTTCCTCTAAGTGTCTTCCTTGCCTTGATCAAGTTGTGCTGACTTCCCCTATAGCGTGGATTGTCTTTCCCTTCATCAAAGTTAACACTGTCTACTATCTGCTTAGTTGTCTACTGTCTAGATACATAAGATTCACCTGGGGATCCTGTTTAAATGTAGGTTCTGATTCAGCATATCTGGGGTGGAAATGCAAATTCTCAGCAGGGGGTTGAATCGGAATGAACCGGTTCAAAGCCCTGTTTTCATGAATCAGAGATAGGTCTATGTCTCTTGCACGTATTGACTCATTTAATTCTTAACCAAATTTATATCACTGTAAAATCCACTGACTCACAGAGATTAGTCATGCAGAGTTGGAAATTACAGCTACACTCTCCATCTTGACACATCTGCCTTTAATTACTACAGATGTTGCTTTTCAGTGTGGAAACAAGTTATGTGTTAATGCAAGCAAGCAGTTGATGTCATGGAAGTCCTTCAAAAGATAAAAAACAGGGGTCCTAGTGGGTACACAGAGCATGTTATGGGAGGAGACTGTAAACATATGTAGAGAAATAAGTAGTCAGGTGTCATTTTCAAAAATATTTGGGAGAAAGTAATAGCTATTTATCCAAGTGTGTTTCTGTCCCTAGAGAAGATCGACTGACAAGAACAAAGCAGGATCCCACTTTTGTAGGCATTTGGAGGTTCTTAGATAGGGCTTAATATGGGTGTGTAGGGCAGTCAAGAAAGGGACACAGAATTACATAAATGGGAAAGTACATGAATTACTGAACAAAGTCATACCCACATGAGTAGGATTTAATATGAGTTAATGAGTTAGAGTCCCTTAAGTTAATTCATTTATTTAACCTAGCAAAGAACTGATAGTGTGATAGGTACTCTCATACTAATGGTGGGGTATTTCTTAACAATACTCAGGTTAGTTCTGCTGAAGATCTCTCTTGTGGTAGGCAGAATACTATCTCCTTACCCCCAGGTATGTCCATTTTCTAATCCCCAGACCTGTGAATATGTTACCTTACATGACAAATGGGATTTTGTAGATGTGATTAAGTAAAGGAACTTGAGATGGGAAGATGATCTTGGATCATCTAGGTGGGGCCAGTGCAATCACAAGGGTCCTTGTAAGAGGGAAGCAGGAATTTCAGAGTTAGAAAGGAAGATGTGGGGACAGAAGCAGAGGTTGTTGTGATGATAGGCCACAAGTCAAGGAATACAGTAGTCTCTAGAAGCTGGAAAAAGCAAGAAATGATTCTCTGCTAAAAGCTCCAGAAAGAATACAGCTCTGCTGACCCGTTGTGGACTTCTGATCTCAAGAACTGTAGTAATAATGGTGCAGTGGCATCAGAGGTCCTCTAACTTCAGAGGGGAGGAGAATCAAAATCAACATCATCCCAAGGCTGATTCCTATGAGGCATATGTCAGACATGACTCCTCTCTCCAAACTTTTTATCAATTCTTTATCATCAATTTTTTATCATCCCTCCCACGGCACTCTCTTCTTCTCTGCTGGGTTCGATAATTCATTGCAATGGCGACACAGAACTCACAGAAAATACTCACAATTATGGAGTTTATTAGGGAAGTAATAGGTTACAATTCAGTATCAGGAATGACTCAGGATACAATTCTTTGGTCAGGACAGCTTTTCAGCCGTACCCACAGGTATGCCTCTCCCACAGCCCCTGGGGCCCTTGGCCTGGCCTCTGCCCTGTTTGGTGAAGTATTACAAAACTCTTTAGATCTGCTGATAAGTGCCCAGAGGCACCCTAATCCACCAGCGAGCCTCCTACTCAAAGGCTTTCAGCTCTCTTGCTCTGTGGGTTGGCACGTCCACTGTAGCCACCTCAACCCATGGGCTGGGAAGCCCACCATGCTATTTCACATGGTCTCCTGGTTCTGCTGCCGCTGTTTCTCTGCCATCACTTCTCGCCATCTCATGCCATCTCCAGTGTTACAGCTCTCTCCTCTATCTCCTGGATCTAGAAGATTCTCACCACAGGGATCCCAAGTCCAAAGGACACACTCTGCTCCCATCTCTTCTTCTTGGTTGTAGTGAGGTCCCCCTCTTGTTTCTAGGATTGGCTCCCTTTAAGGGACCATGTAGGACAGAGTAGAACTGCCCCATATGGTTCCTTTAAGCCTAGCAGGATGGCAAAACTGACCAATCCTCTCATTAAGGTTCCATATACCTTATTTGCATGGTCCCACCCTCACAAGGTTCTATGCACCTTACTTGCATTGTTAACAAGCTGTCCAATTCTCTTGTTGGGCCACAAGCACCTTATTTGCATAGTCCCATCCAATCATTTTGTGGGAGTTACAAGACCATGGCAAGAAAGGCTACATAAAAGTGATCCATTGCACTGCAACTATAAAATAATAAATGTGTGTCATTTTAGGCCACTAAGTTATAGTAACGTGTTACAGCAGCAAAAAGATTGTTGACTGTTTAACTTTGTCTTACACAAGAGTATGATATGAGCGTTCCTCAAAGATTCAAGTGCCTTCCATCTTGTGACTCTACCCTCTCCTAGGTCAATGGAGTTTTCTTCATTTATTGGTAAAATGTGGAAAGAGAATGGAAGACCATGTGTGGCAAAGTTTTATGTTCCAGACCTAGAAGTGGTGTATATCACTGCTGTGCATTTTCTATCAGAACTCAATCACAAGCTACAAGGGAAGCAAGACAATCTTGGAAATGTAGTCTGTGTGCCCAAGTGTAAAAGAGAAATTGTATAGACACCGTACTGCATACTGGAGATAAATAAATAATAGAGTTATAGCCTTTAATGATCTTATAAGACACAGAAGATTAAAATTGGAGCTGAGTTGCAGTGAAGGTGTGTTAGGTTGATCATCATGATATAGGTGACTTAGTGATGTGTTCTTGTTAGGTGCTGTTGAGTCAGTTCCAACTCATAGCGATCCTATGTACAACAGAAAGAAACACTGCCTGGTCCTGTACCATCCTCACAATCGTTGTTATGCTTGAGCCCATTGTTGTAGCCACTGTGTCAATCCATCTCTTTGAGGGTCTTCCTCTTTTTCACTGCCCTCTGCTTTACCAAGCATGATGTCCTTCTCCAGGGACTGATCCTTCCTGAAAACATGTCCAAAGTATGTGAGACAAAGTCTTGCCACCCTTGCTTCCAAGGAGCATTCTGGCTGTACTTCTTCCAAAACAGATTTGTTCATTCTTTTGGCAGTCCATGGTATATTCAATATTTGTCGCCAGCACCATAATTCAACGGTGTCAATTTTTCTTCCGTCTTCTTCATTTATTGTCCAGCTTTCGCATGCATATGAGGCGACTGAAAACACCATGGCCTCGGTCAGTAGCACCTTAGTCTTTAAAGTGACTTTTTGCTTTTTAACACTTTAAATAGGTCTTTTGCAGCAAAATTTCTGAGTGATGTAGCGTGGGGGAATTTATTGATAAAATACTAGGCATGCATGTAAATTTACTTACGCTTTAAGGATTGTTGTTGGTGTTAAGTGCCTTCAAGTCATTTAGGTGAATACAAATTCCTTTACATTTTAAAACTTGAAACAAGAAATACCAAGAAATCAATTCGACTGAGTTTAGCAGTCTGAGTAAGAAGTTATCTATTCACGTATATCTCCTCTACCACAACATAATCCAAGCTATCATCATGTTTTGTCTGGATTATCACAACAACATTCTGACCAGCTCCCCAAGTCCCCTCTTATGTACACTCAACAGTCTCTGTATTTTGATTTAAAAAAAACTTTTCAAAATTCAAATATGATTATTTTATTTTCTTGATAAAGGGTCTTTGATATCTTGCCTCTGCAATTTGGACAATATTCTCAACACTTACCATAGGCATAGGCCCTCCATGAAGCAACACTTAGTTATCCATATATCTGATCTTTCAGCAATCTGTCCTTCAAGTCTTCAAAAGCACCAAACTCTCTCTCCTCAGGGTCTTCAAACATTCTGTTTTTCCTCCTCCTTAAAACATTACTCCTCCCACTTAGCACATAAATAAAAATAACGAACACTCATGTGGAGCTTACTAAGACACTGTTCTAAATACTTGATGTATATTAATGTCTAATAATACTCTATTAAACTCTATTAATCTTCTCAACAGCCCTATGAAGTATGTATTATCACTACTATTTATATTTACAGATGAAGATACTGTGGCTCAGAGAAGTTAAGTAACTATTCCAAGGTCACTGAGCTAACAGGTAGCAAAAGAGGGATTCAGTCCCCTGCTGTCTGTCTCCAGAGTCCACATGCTTAACCAATATGCAGCCCTACCTTCCCCTTTGAGTACCAACTTAAATACCTTTCCATAAGGAAGTTTTCCAGTATCCCCTAACTTTTACAGAGCTCTGCTTTCTCCCTTTTGTCATCATGATCAGACATGTCTATTGTTTTACTTAATTGTGAACTACATGAGGGTAGATATTACAACTGTATTGGTCTATCTCCAGTGACTAGCACAGTGCCAAGTATACAGTAAAAGCCTCAATATTTCTTGAAAAACTATCTGCTCTTGAAGATTGAAGTTACATGGTTCACAACTCAGAATATCAGGTAATACAAAGCAGCAGTAGTGGCAGGCAAAAACACTGAAGAGGGCTTGGTCAAAGGGTGGGGACTATCCAGTCTCCCTATCCACTCTATCTTGGGGGTGATGCTGTGGCTACAAATGAGTTACTAAAGACAAAAGACATCCAAAGGCTGACCAATACTCATTGCCGTCAAGTCAATTCCAACTCATAGAGACTCTGTAGGACAGAGCAGAACTGCCCCATAGAGTTTCCAAAGTTATAAATCTTAATGGAAGCAGGCTGCCACATCTTTCTCTTGTGGAGCAGCAGGTGAGTTCGAACTGCTGACTTTTCGGTTGGTAGCCAAGTGCTTAACCACTGCACCACCTGGACTCCTTCAAAGGGTGACAGACAGCCTCTATTCCTGATTGGGGCAAGGGCCAAGTTGCAGGCACACTAGGATATTCTTAAAATTGTGGTATATAAAATGAGGTTGACAATTCACTAAAGCGACATGAAAAAATCAGAGGTCTCATCCCATGCAGGGTTTTCACTTAATCTGAGTGAGCTTGATTCATATGATTTCTCATGCTGGTGGATGTGCTCTTCTGTAGATGGTGTGTGATGGGCTCTCAAGGTCATAGATACAAGAGGATATTTGAGCTGAGATTTAAACACTTCCTTTGTCTGCACTGTCATAGTTATATATGCAAACAAAAGAGTTTTCTTGGAAAATAAATCAGAAATTCATATTAGCCTTTGTTTAGGTGCTATTCATATTAAGCATTGTGAATACAAATGCAGTTTTGTTTTGTTTTATCTTTGACCTGATTTGTAACCCCGTTTTGCCCTGGAATCCATGACCTTTCTATAAATCATGGAGTGAATCATTTCTATCCATCTTGAGCAAACAGAGTTCTGGTATACTCTGTATTCTGACTCACAACTTGAGGTTAAGTGGAAATAGCTTTTGAGTCTTTAATTCTCATCCCTTCTGCTACTGCATCATTTGAGGAGGTTTCTCACAATGTACTTCTTAACTCTAAGCTTTTCCCTTCTTTTTTTGCTACAAAGTACTAGAGACTGCACAAGCTACTGATGTTCAAGTAGGCTTAAATGAGGTTAGGGAAAACCTGTTTCCGGCTTTGGATTATGTCTTCTTTACCCTGTCCTTTTCTTATGGGCTACTACCAATCTTATTTTGTTGTTTTTATCATGAAAGTGCCTTTACTGTTGTTTCTAAATGTAGAAAGCATACACATTCTGAAAAGAAAAATTAACTCTTCTAAGAAGTGTAAAGAAAGTAAAATTCATTTCAAATCTTACTTCACTAGATAATCATAGTTAATATTTTGATAAATAGAATGCAGACAGGCAAACATCTCTCTCTCTTCTTCTGGTGTGGTAAATGTGTATGCATGTGTGTGCGTGCGTATACTATCCTAGATATATTCTGTTTGCCTCTCCATATCACTACTCTGCCCCAGTAGGCTGCTCTCAATAGGCTTGCTTGCCCTCTGTCTTCCAGATGGGTTTGGACAATGGGGAGCTCCAATAAGAGATCAGAAGGAGGGATGAGGGAGTGGTCTGAGGATTAATTCCTCCACTCCTCTCCCTGTGGGACTGCCTGAAACACATTGTGTCAACTATAAATATTCTTTTGCAAGGAAGACCCCTTGTTATGGAACAAATTGTGTCCTTCTCAAAAATATATATTGAAGTCCTGGCCCCTGTACTCGTGGATGTAATCCTGTTTGGAAATAGGGGTTTCTTTTGTTATGCTAATGAGACTACACCAGAGTAGGGTGGGTCCTAAATCTAATCACTTTTGAATTATACAAAGAGCAGAATAGACACAGAAACACACAGGGGTAAAACAGACACCAATGAATAATGAAAACATAAAAAAATGCCAAGGGATGCCAAGGATTGATGGCAGTCACCAGTAACTAGGAGAGGGGCTCATAGAAGGAATTCACATGGCTGAGACCCTGATTTGGACTTTCAACTTCCAGACCTTGAGAAAATAAAATTTCTGTTTTTTAAAGCCACCCACTTGTAGTATTTCTGTTACAGCAGCACTAGGTAACTAAGAGGTCAGGAGAATGTCTAATTGTTGTAAACGTTATGAATACTTGCAATTTTTGTACTTATTGCATTCTGGTAATAAATACCTTGCAGAGCAGCCCTGACCACACTCTCAGTTGCAGAGCCCTAGAAAATATTGCTAAAGGGTACTTCATCATCGGCATTTACAAAGGACCACACACTATGAGTGAATTAAAATTACTTAAGTTAGAATTCTGCCTTTCTGGTGAAGTAAACCTAATACAGAACGGTCATTCAAGGTTTTTAGGGGAATAAATTATTCCCTGAGGAATGTGCTTGGTGAGTAAAAAACATAGGAAGTCGTTGTTTGTTCTCCATTAGGCAGAGGAAAACTAATTTCACAGTTTGTCATAGCTGAATGTTTGGCATTTGTTATCTTTATTCTTATTCTGCATTGTGATTATTTAATCTTTCCCTTGGAAAATTACTTTTTATTTAATGAGATATTTTGCAGTCCATTTGTAAATAAAGCAACCATTGTTAAATAATTCAGGTTCCTGTGATTCCCATTTTACATCTGATTTCCTTCTTGGCTGATCCGCCAGTCTACATGGCTTGATTCTTTTCCCAAATTTTCTTGCCAGGAATACTCCACAGTATTTCCTATGGAAACTATATTAAACTTTTAATAGTTGAGCAATTTTGGCACCATCACACCTTCCCCAAGCTGCACTTATGTGGAGGACATTCTTCGCACCATCACACCTTCCCCAAGCTGCACTTATGTGGAGGACATTCTTCCATGAAGAACATCAGAAAACCACTCTAGTATCAGCATAAATGTTACCAGAATGATCCCGAGGTATTTACAGAGATGCCTTTAACTAATTAGATATTCTAATATTCGTCTTCCAATAGTGTCTCTTCAATATATTCTGACCTAAACAACGTGCATATATAGCAATGTGCTCCTACTTAAAATATATATATATGTATATATATATTTTGTAAATAAAACAGTGTATATTTCTATCTTTTGTGAGTTTTTCTTTTGGTTATAGAGAGCAATAAAGAGAAGGGATTCTACAGTAGCATACTTTTATTGAGGGAATGTCTTTTACAAGATGTCCAAGTAAATACTGTTAAAATGTCTTTCTTGGTGATCCACCAGGGCCATTAATTTCCTATCTATTGAGAAAATTATGGATTTTTAGAGTCAGAATGCAGTTAGGGGCAATTATTTTATATGAGGCACTAATCAAATATTTTTAATTTGCCCAAATCGTCATCTAGATTAATGAGAGGCTTGAAAAAGAATAATGAAAAACTTCTCAAAACATCATCGACTTGGTTAAATGGTAAACAAAACCATTAAAAGACAAATAAATAAGGAAACATATCTAAGGCTAATCTTCATGTCCTACGTAGCAGAAGTGCTGTGGTCTCTGTTATATATGAAATATATTTCATGCTTATACCTGTGGCACTAGACCTGGTGGCCTTAAATGGTTTGGAATGATGTCTCTTTGAGTGATTCTATACAGCGAAGCAGAGTACTAAAAGCTATCCCCCTAAAAGCTAACTTTTAGGCCTGAATGGCCTTTTTACAATTTCAAATGCATATTCAAACAATTTTTTTTCACGGTTAAGCAAGTATTTTTAAAAACCTGTAGAATTTCCTGAAGGCCAGATGCTGTAACACACACTCACACACTCATTAAAGCATTACCAATCTATATGTTCTGGTTTCTTCTACTCATAAACCACAAATGACTTTGATAAAGCTCTGATGGTTTTCCCAAGGTGGAATTTGAAGAAGTTTGGGTTGAAATTTCCACTGCGCATTGGCCATTTTTCTGAGCACTGTGCTGGCCACTTTACATTCACTAACCTACTTAATCCTTACAAAAACAACAGAAGGCAATATAATAACCAAATTCCATGGATGAGTAAACCTGACTTTCAGAAAGTAAATTAACTTGTCCTAGATCACACAGGAAGCTATATGGATGGGCCAGTATTCAAATTGTACCACAAACATTCTAGTTTTCTTGGACCAGGGAGGAAGTAAGAGAAGTTGGAAAAATTGTACATGACATGATAGCTAGTTTCTTTCAAACAAAGTTTGCAATGCTGTAACCCACCAAACTCATTGCTATCGAGTCAATTCCGACTCATAGCGACCTTATAGGACAGAGTAGAATTGCCCCAAAGGCTTTCCAAGGAGCAGCTTGTAGATTCAAACTGCCAGCCTTTTGGTTAGCAGCCAAGCTCTTAACCACTGTGCCACCAGGGCCCCATGACCTACCAAAGCTAGTAATTTCACAGGTTGCTAGATATTTCCCAGAGCACAGTAACTGCTACATTTTCTTAATTTACCATGCGACATGATGGTAACTTTTGTTTACCTAATCATAAATTGCCTTAATTTAACTTCTAATCTGAGAACTGAATAAGGTTAATTGAGGTCCCAGAGTATAGATCAAGAGTTAGAGACTTAAATGCCAAAAACCTTTGCTCCACCCAAAGCAATGAACATATACCTGAGTTAGTGATAAGATAATGATTGCTGTGTAATTACAACTGTGCGCTCATAATTATTTATTGACCATCTAACCAGAAACCAACAATATGTCAGAGGTTAGTTGTACTTTATGGCCTTCAGAGGAAGCCAGCTGATGCCACAATCATTAAAACTACTCTTGTGACTGACTGTCACAGCCCTTGATCTCCAAACACGTGGCCTTCCATATACACTTACAGTCTACCACATACTGTGGATTACTCATTTTCATTTCTATGCAGTTAAAAAAAAAAAGGTTATCTGTGCTTTTTTGCTCATATCTGTGCTTATATACATGAGTAATCAATCCCAGAATTTCCTTTAAAGATCTGTTATGGGGGCCACACCTAGCACTATTTACTCTAATCATTATTATCTTAGCAGAAATCAGCATATTTAAAGTAGGTAATTTGAGTAGAGGACTATTTGTAAAACTGTAGGAAGGAAGCGGGAAAACCACAAGGTATAATGCAGTAACTCATGGAACATCATGTCCACTCCTAGGCTTGAAGGAGCAAAGGCAAAGAGCAGTGAAAAGAATATGGAAAGTAAGAGAGCTTGGTGTAGAAGGCCACCTAACAGATTCTGTGATCATAGGTTAAGGAATATGATCAGCTCTTCCTGGATCCAAAGGGAGAGTAACAAATGAAATAAATACCATGACCTCATCTCCTCTTCCCCCCAATCTTCTGTTGACATTGCCAACAAGAAGTCAAAGGATGGAGATGGGGCCAAGATAGAGGAGTAGTCAGATGCTTCCTGTGGTCCCTCTTACAACAAAGAAACCCCCCTCCAAAAAAAAGTAAATCGATTATATATGACAACTTAGGAGATCTGAACATCAAAGACAAAGTTTAGGAATCCGACTGAGTGGCAGGGGAGAGAGAGATGGTTCAGAAGCAGCAAGAAGTTGCCAGAACTGACCTGGTCGGCCCTGGCACGCTGCAGGCAGGATCAGCTGGTGTGGGAGGGGTGAGGCAAACAGTGGTGCTCAAGATGCATTTTCCATATCAAGAGAGACCAAGAGGTGGAAAGGCTGCTGAAGCCTCCAGAACCAGAGAAAAACAGCGTTCAACTGGCAAAAGATAGGTACAAGCACCTAACCTACCATGCAGATTAAAAAACTCTTCCCCCTTTTGGGAAGTACCTCTCTCCTGTTTACCTGTCCCTGTCCTACTCTGCTCCTGGTCCCAATCTGCTTCAGTGATTGCTGAGCCCCCTGGGCCAGAAGTAGGACCCAGCATGCACCCTAAGCCATTCTCCTGGCTTGGGGGAAGAAACAAATTAACAAACAGGAAAAAACAATCTTCCCTAAGCCAGGAACTTGGGCAGGCACAGCCCCTTTGCCTGGGCATAGGCATAAGGGGTCCACGGACTTTGAATCCCTTTGACCTGTGTGGGCCCATTTCAACAGCGTAGGCCCTCATTAGCACAGTATAACAGGGTATATACCTGAAGCCTATTTTCATCTGTATCAGCTATGAGGAGGAGTGGCAGATTAGTGACATTTGACACCATCCTGACCATTAAGCAGGATCCTCACCTACCCACATCGGGCCTGAAGACTGGTGGCTCCACCCACTCCACTGAGCCACTCATGACAGGAGTCCAAGAAAAAGCGGTGACTCCCAGTCCTTACAGCCAACAGCATTGGGTGCCCATAGTCCAGCTGCAAAACCCACCTACCTACGTGCTCTAGGGAACAGAGACATACCTTCCATCCAGACACTCAGGGGCAGCAGTAGGCACCCTGCCTTGATCAGTGCATGACCCCCTACTGCAGCCAGATACCTGTGCCTACTCCAATCATCCATGCACATCTAGGACTACAAGTGAGAGCCTGCACCACACACTCGGTGACTGATAACGTTGACACCTGAGCTGAATCCACACAAGAAAAGAAAACAGACTCCTGGGCTCACATACCTACTAACAGCTCTAGCCACCAGGAGGCAGGACATGAGAGCTTCAAAGACGCCAATAATCAAACCAGCTCACACGACCAGCCTATTTGGGCATATGAAAACAAAACAAAACTAGAAGCTACGACACAGTAAGCAAACATAAAATAAATAAATATAATAACTTTTGATGGCTCAGAGACAACAGTCAATTTCAAATTACATAAACAGGCAGACCATGATGGCTTCATGAAGCCACCGAAACAAAGAATCAAGAAACCTTCTGGAGAAAGAGAACTTCTTGGAATTACCTGAGGTAGAATTCAAAAGATTAATATACAGAATTCTCCAAGATATCAGGAAGGAGATCATGCAAAACATAGAACAGGCCAAGGAACACACAGACAAAACAATAGAGAAACTTAAGGTTATACAAGAGCACAATGACAAATTTAACATGCTGCAAGAATCCACAGAGAGACAGCAAACATAAAACCAAAAGATTAACAATAAAATTTCAGAATTAGAGAACTCAGTAGAAAGTCATAGGAGCAGAATTGAGGCAATAGAAGGCAGAATTAGTGAGACTGAAGATAAAGCACTTGACACCAACTTATTTGAGGAAAAATCAGGTAAAAAGATTTTTAAAAAATGAAGAAAGCCTAAGAATTATGTGGGACTCTATAAAGAGGAATAACCTACAAGTGACTGGAGTACCAGAACAGTGTTGGGTGGGGTGGGGGGTGGGGGGCAGGGCAGAGGATAAGAGAAAATACAGAGAGAATTGTTGAAGATTTGTTGGCAGAAAACTTCCCTGATATTGTGAAAGATGACAAGATATCTATCCAAGAAGCTCATCAAATCCCACACAAAGTAGAGCCCAAAAGAAAGTCACCAAGACATATTATGATCAAACTTACCAAAACCAAAGATAAAGAGAGAATTTTAAGAGCAGCTAGAGATAAATGAAAAGTCATCTACAAAGGAGAGTCAATAAGAACACGCTCGGATTACTCAGCAGAAACCATGCAGGCAAGAAGGCAATGGGATGACATATATAAAGCCCTGAAGGAAAAAAATTGCCAGCTGAGAATTATATATCCAGCAGAACTGTCTCTCAAATATGAGGGCAAAATTAGGGCATTTCCAGATAAATAGAAGTTTAGGGAATTTGTAAAAGCTAAACCAAAATCACAAGAAATACTAAAGGGAGTCCTCTGGTTAGAAAATCAATAACATCAGATAGCAACCCAAGACTAGAACACAGGACAGAGCAACCAGATATCAGTCCAGATAGGGAAGTCACAAAAAAATAAATCAAAGCTAAAACACTGAAAATAGAGAAATAGAGACATCAATATGTAAAAGATAACAACATTAAAATGAAAAAAGAGGGACTAAATAATGTAGTCATAGATCTTTCATATGGAAAGGAAGTCAAGTTGACATAAAGAAATAAAAGATTGGTTCAAACTTAGAAAAATAAGGGTAAATATTAAGGTAACCACAAAGGAAACTAAAACTCCTATACATCAAAATAAAAAACATAAAGACTCAGCAAATACAAAATCAAAAACAATGAAAAAGCTGAAAAGAAAATACATAAAGAAAAATGACTCAGTACAGAAAATTAAGTGGAAAAAAGAAACTGTCAACAACACGCAAGAAACGACATCAAAATGACAGCACTAAACTCATACCTATCAATAATTATGCTGAATGTAAATGGACTAAATGCACCAATAAAGAGACAGAGAGTGGCAGAATGGATTAAAAAAACATGATCCATCTATTTGCTGCCTTCAGGAGACAAACCTTAGACTTATGACAAACAAACTAAAACTCAAAGGATGGAAAAAAATATATCAAGCAAACAAAACTCAAAAAATAGTAGGAATGGCAATATTAATCTCTGACAAAATAGACTTTAAAGCAGAATCCACCACAAAGGATAAGGAAGGACACTATATAATGATTAAAGGGTCAATATACCAGAAGGACATAACCATAATAAATATTTACACACACAACAAAAGGGTTCCAAAATATTTAAACTCTAACAACATTGAAAAGAGAAACAGCTCTGCAGTAATAGTAGAAGATTTCAAGCACCATTTTCAGTGAAGGATAGAACATCCAGAAAGAAGCTCAATAAAGGCATGGAAGATCTAAATGCCACAATTAAACAACTTGATATCATAGACATACAGAACACTCCATCCAACAGCAGACAAGTATACTTTCTTTTGCAACGCACACGGAACATTCTCCAGAATAGACCATATATTAGGCCACAAAGCAAGCCTTAACAGAATCCAAAACATCGACATATTACGAAGCATCTTTTCTGACCATAAAGACATAAAAGTAGAAATCAATAACAGAAAAAGCAAGGGAAAAAAAAACAAATACAAGGAAACTGAACAACATCTTGCTCAAAAACTACTGGGTTATCAAAGAAATTCAGGATGGAATAAAGAAATTCACAAAATCAAATGAGAATGAAAACATATCCTACTAGAACATTTGGGACACAGCAAAACCAGTGCTCAGAGGTCAATTCAAAGCAATAAATGCACACATCCAAAAAAGAAGAAAGGGCCAAAATCAAAACATTAAGCCTACAAGTCAAACAAGTAGGAAGACTGCAGCAAAAGAAGCCCTTGGGCATCACAAAAAAGGAAATAATAAAAATTAGAGCAGAATTAAATGAAATAGAGAATAGAAAAACAATTGAAAGAGTTAACAAGATCAAAAGCTGGTTCTCTGAAAAGATTAACAAAATTGATAAATCACTGGCCAAACTGACAAAAGAAAAACACAAGAGGAAGCAAATAACCTGAATAAGAAATCAGATGGGTGATATCACAACAGACACAACTGAAATTAAAAGAATCATAACAGAATCCCATGAAAAATTATACTCTAACAAATTTGAAAACCTAGAGAAAACTGACAAATTTCCAGAAACACACTAGCTACCTAAACTAACACAAACAGAGGTAGAACTGCTAAATAAACCTATGACAAAAGAAGAGACTGAAAAGGAAATTGAAAAACTCCCAAGAAAAACAAGCCCTGGCCCTGACAGCTTCACCAGAGAATTCTACCAAACTTTCAGAGAAGAGTTAACACCACTACTGCTAAAGGCATTTCAGAGGACAAAAAAAAGATGGAATACTCCCAAATTCATTCTATGAAGCCAGCATAACCTTGATAGCGAAACCACGTCAACATACAACAAAAATAATTACAGATCAATATCCCTCATAAACATAGACAAAAAAATCCTCAACAAAATTCTAACCAATAGAATTCAACAACATCTTATAAAATTAATTCACCATGACCAAGTGGGATACGTACCAGATATGCAGGGATGGTTCAACATTAGAAAAACAATCAATGTAATCCAACACATAAATAAAACAAAAGACAAGAACCACATGATCTTATCAACTGATGCAGAAAAGGCATTTGACAAAGTCTAACACCCATTCATGATGAAAACTCTCAGCAAAATAAGAACAGAAGGGACATTCCTCAGCATAATTAAGGGCATTTATACAAAGCCAACAACCAACATCATCCTAAATGGAGAAAGTCTGAAAGCATTCCCCTTGAGAACAGGAACCAGACAAGGGTGCCCTTTATCACCACTCTTATTCAACATTGTGTTGGAGGTCCTAGTCAGAGCAATTAGGCTAGAAAAAGAAATGAAGGGCATCCAAATTGGTAGGGAAGAAGTCAAAGTATCTCTATTTGCAGATGATATGATCTTATACACAGAAAACCCCAAAGAATCCACAAGAAAACTACTGGAACTAATAGAAGATTTCAGCAAAGTAACAGTATACAAGATAAACATTCAAAAATCCATTGGATTTCTCTACACTAACAAAGAGAACTTCGAAGAAGACCTCACTGAATCAATACCCATTACAATAGCCCCCAAGAAGATAAATTACTTAGGAATAAATCTAACCAGAAACATAAAAGACCTATACAAAGAAAACTACAAGACACTACTGCGAAAAACCAAAACAGACCTACACAGGTGGAAAAACATACCTCGCTCATGGATAGGAAGACTCAATATTGTGAAAATATCAATTCTACCCAAAGCGACTGATAGATACAATGCAATCCTGATCCAAATTCCAATGGCATTTTTTAATGAGATGGACAAACAAATCACCAACTTCATATGGAAAGAGAAGAGGCCCTGGATAAGTAAAGCATTACTCAAGAAGAAGAACAAAGTGGGAGGCCTCACACTACCTGATTTTAGAACCTCTTATACTACCATGGTAGTCAAAACAGCCTGGTACTGATACAACAACAGATACATAGACCAATGGAATAGAATTGAGAGTCCAGGTGTAAATTCATCCACCTATGAGCAGATGATATTTGACAAAGACCCAAAGTCTGTTAAATGTGGAAAAGGCAGTCTCTTTAACAAATGGTGCTGGCAAAACTGGATACCCATCTGCAAAAAAAGGAAACAAGACCCATGCCTCACACCATGCACAAAAACTAACTCAAAATGGATCAAAGACCTCAATATAAAATCTAAAATGATAACGATCATGGAAGACAAAATAGGGACAATGCTAGGAACCCTAATACATGGCATAAACAGAATACAAACCATAAGTAACAATGCACAAACACCAGAAGGGAAACTAGGTAACTGGGAGCTCCTAAAAATCAAACACCTATGCTCATCAAAAGACTTCACCAGAAGAGTGAAATGACAACCTACAGACTGGGAAAAAAGTCTTGATTACGACATATCCGATCAGCGCCTAATCTCTAAAATCTACCAGATAGTGCAAAACTTCAACCTCAAAAAGACAAATAACCAAACTAAAAAATGGGCAAAGGATATGAACAGGCTCTTCACTAAAGAAGACATTCAAGTGGTTAACAGATACATGAGGAAATGCTCATGATCATTAACCATTAGAGAAATGCAAATGAAAACTACAATGAGATACCATCTCACTCCAACAAGGCTAGCATTAATCCAAAAAACACAAAATAATAAATGTTGGAGATGTTATAGAGAGACTGGAACACTTATATACTGCTGGTAGGAATGTAAAATGGTATAACCACTTTGGAAATTGATTTGGTACTTCCTTAAAAAGCTATAAATAGAATTACCATAGGATCAAGCAATCCCACTCCTTGGAATATATCCTAGAGAAATAAGAGCTGTCACACTAATAGATATATGCACACCCATGTTCACTGCAGCACTGTTCACGATAGCAAAAAGATGGAAACAACCTAGGCACTCAAGAACAGAAGAATGGATAAATTAATTATGGTATATTCACACAAAGGAATACTACGCAACAATAAAGAACAAGGACGAATCTGCAAAACATCTCATAACATGGATGAATCTGGAAAGCATTATGCTGAGTGAAATTAGTCAGTCGCAAAAGGACAAATATTGTATGAGACCAATATTATAAGAACTCAAGAAGAGGTTTAAACACAGAAGAAAACATTCTTTGATGGTTATGAGGGTGTGGAGAAAGGGAGAGGGGAATTCACTAACTAGATAGTAGATAAGAATTATCTTAGGGGAAGGGAAGGACAACATACAACACAGGAGAAGTAAGCACCACTGGGCTAAACCAAAAGCTAAGATGTTTCCTGAACAGAACCAAACACTTAAAGGGACAGAGTAGCAGGGGTGTGAGTCTGGGGACCATGGATCAGGGGACATCTAGGTCAACTGGCCTAACAAAGTTTATTAAGAAAATGTTCTGTATCCCATTTTAGTGAGTGGCATCTGGGGTCCTAAAGGCTAGCGCATGGCCATCTAAGATGCGTCAACTTGTCCCAACCCACCTAGAGCAAAGGAGAATGAAGAACACCAGAGACACAAGGAAAATATCAGCCCAAGAGACAAAAGGGGCCACATAAACCAGAGACTTCATCAGCCTGAGATCAGAAGAACTAGATGGTGCTCAGCTACCACCAATGACCACCCTGACAGGGAACACAACAGAGAGTCCCTGATGGAACAGGAGAAAAGTGGGGTGCAGAACTCAAATTCTAGTAAGAAGACCATACTTAATGGTCTGAGACTGGAGGAACCCCAGAAGACATGGCCCCAGACTCTCTATTAACCCAGAACTAAAACCACTTAGACAAAGAATAGACTGGACTATAAGACATAAAATGATACTCGCAAAGAGTGTTCTTTTCAAGCAGATACACGAGACGAAACAGGCAGCTCCTGTCCAGAGGCGAGATGGGAAGGTAGAAAGAGATAGGACCTGGTTGAATGGACACGGGAAATCCGGGGTGGAAAGGAGGAATGTGCAGTCACATTATAGGGATAGCAATTAGGGTCCCATAGCAATGTGTGTATAAATTTTTGTATGAGAAACTAACCTGAACTGTAAACTTTCGCCTAAAGCACAATTAAAAAAAAAAAAAAATCAGAGGATAAGGGATCCCATGGATGCCATCCATATAAGTCAGCTACTCAGTGCACAGGGCAGGGTTGGGAAAGATGGACAGTAGGTCTGGAGAGGCAAAGGGAAGACACAGTGTGCACTTTCTAGCAAGGTAAAGTTTTCTCATGGGTAGCAATGGAATCAGGAGACAGACTCTGTAGAGAAACATTGGGTCTCTCCCTGACAGATTTCCCCTAACCTAAACACGCACAGCAGGGTTCAAGAGAGACCCACAGACTCCAAATAATCCTGTCAAGACTGTCCCCCTGCATCAATATGCTCCCAGGAAGTTTTAAGTGAGACCCACTTAGGCTCCAAGTACTTAATAATGCTCTCCCCACAGAACCAGACGTTTCCCAGAGCAAAGCTTCTAAATGAGTTCCTCAGAGCTACTAATGATCCTAGTAAGCTTTCCAATTCATCCTTATTTTTACTTATTTGGGAGCTCATCTTTGACTACAGAGGCATTTAAAAATAATAAAATAAAAACCTGAATGACTCATTTCAAATCTATACTTGGAAATGTCATATTTTCTAAGACTCAAAGGGGATTTATTATATTTTAAAAGATCAATTTCTTGCAGAAAGGATATTTATATATAAACTTAATCCCCTGACATCCAACACAAAGACAAAAATCTTTTAGCATCCAGGAACTTCATTTCTGTCTTTCAAGGTGGCTTCCTTAGTCAGAGTACTGTAAATGACCTCAGTTCATCACCAGTAATTTTTAATTACAGACATGTTAAGAAAATTCTTCTAACATTCAGATGCAAAGCCTATACCAGAGACCCTTGACAATTAGTTGCCAATTGACAGGCTCTTTTTACCTTGGTGTCAGTTTTCTAGGACAGCATCCCGGGTAGGCTGAGAGATTATGCACATTCTAAACTAATTTGCAATCCATTAATAATAGCTTTAATCTGTTTGTGATCATCTTTTATCAATGTGATTTACTGAGAGAATAAATTTTCCAAGAAAACGTATTGATGAAATTCTCTTGAGATTGCTCCTACCTAGATACCCCGCTGTCACCAGAAGTCATCAGGTGGTGAAGCTGGGGTTTGTTCAAAAAGTCTAAAATATCAAGTAGAACTGGTGGATTCAAAAGAATTTCTTTTACTGCTTGTCATCCTCAGACTGTAACAGTTACTCCAACTGTGTTTAGAGGAGCACTTGTCCTTGGCAATGTTAATCAGAGTTACAAATACTGTTGAGAAAATCCTGTACACATTATTTTTCTTTTACAGATGCATAAGACAAATTAGCTTGAGGAATCATGAGTTTCTGAAGTCTATAAATTATTTCTTTTACACACAAGTTAATAATACAGGGGGACATACATACTAAGATCCCCATCCTGAGGATCGCAATAAAGTCTTATAGGTGTATTACTTTTAAAAATGTATGTCTCCCATCCCTTAAACCAACTGGTGAAGGACACTATCAAACTTATTTAACTGGCTACAGTTCTTCATTCACCCTAAGACTTAGAAATCACTAAACAGAAAAAACGAGCAACAAAACAAAAACAAAGTGTAAAAATAGATGTTTTTGTTTGTTTTGAGAATTCACATCTCTTAAATTCACTTCAAGCTCTGTCAACGACAGCACAAGATTAAGATAAAATATGACTTATAAATTCAGGAAGGACCCCAGGTAATAGAAATACAAATGAAATGACCATAGGAATGATACTATGGAACGTTGTTTAGAATCACATTGCATAATTTGCTATGTTTTGTATAATAGAGGAAAATAAGAATATATATTTGATTTTTCTCATATTTGTACAAGGAATCACTAAAAATATACACATATAACTAATAAAATTGTTAGTTGGGGCCATGGACAGGGTGGGGCACAGTGGAAAGGAATAAGAATTGGAGCAAGGACTTCTCAATATATAGATTTCAAAGTTTTTTTTTAATCACACGAATGTATCTAATTAAACTAAAAATATGCAAAAAATGATACTGCATTTCTAACACAAGATTTTTGATTTTCTCAAAGAGAGTAAAATATTGGAATATCTGGTGTGTTAGCGGTAAAGAATATCTTTTTTTATGGATACAAAAGAGCAATATATAAAGAGAGGGAAAGAGAAGAAAACCTGGGGCAGTAGTTATGGGACAAAAGTTGCTAATTTACAGGAAATGAGGATGTCAATTCCTACTAAATGGATGAGAGTTTGCAGTGGTTCACTTATTATCAATGAATGGACGGTCACACTCAGGCAGAGCAGACAAACCCTGTAAGAGTGGAAAACAGATATTACAACAAGTAAAGAGGGCAGACTGGCATAAAATAAACAGAAGCAGCTTCAATTTTTGAATTAATATACCCATTAGAGAATCTGATGAAGAAGTTGAGACCTCTTCTCTGGGGGAGAAATTACACGTACAAAAGTCATGATTGCAAATGAGAAGTTAACACTGAAGCCTGTGGACCTAGGGCACAGATCTCCATATTTTAATAGGTCAAAGTAGACACTTTGAGCTGGAGAGAACTTGAATCACATCCTAGCTGTCACTGATGGCTAAGTGATTTTGGATAAATTACTCAATACCCCTTAACCTCAGATTCCTCATCTTCAAAAAGACAGTTGCTACTCCTGTGCCTAAACCCAAAAACCAAATCCACTGACGATGAATCAATTTCGACTCATAGCAATCCTACAGGACAGAGTAGAACTGCCCCCTAGAGTTTCTAAGGCTGTAAGTCTTTACCGAAGCAGACTGCCTCATCTTTTTCCCTCAGAGTGTCTGGTGGGTTCAAACCGCTGATGTTTAGGTTAGCAACCGAGCACTTTAACCACTGCATCACCAGGGCTCCAATATGTGCCTAGTATATAGGAAAAACTAAAAAAATGTTAAATATTATTATTTTTCCTATCATATGTTGGCTGGCAGACACAAGATTAGGAATTCTACAGCTAGGTGAAAAAACAGTTTTCAGTTCATATCAAGGTAAGTCAGATATCTTGCTTTAGCAACCTGGGGACAAGTTGATATTCAAATGTAAGTACTATGAGTCATTTGTTGCCTGTCATCAAGAATATCTTTTCTATCCTACCACTTCCCCTTGCCCCCTGCCCCATACCTTTATTTTCATAATAATTTCAGGGAAATTAGGGAGCATTCTCAATACAATGGTGTCAGGTCTGGCTTTGCTTGTTTCAAGGAGAGAAATCTATAGACACTGGCAGTCAGGGAAAGAATCCCATGTTTTGGGGCCTTGCTTTTATCACAGTTTTACAGGGTGACTGACAATCTTACAATCTAATAGGGTGCTTGAGAAGAGTCTGACAGTAGTTTCTAAAGGTACAAAGAACAATTTGAGGTTAGAGTCAGAACATCTGTTGAGGTTGTGATATTCTGAGTATCAGTAAAATGTATGATTATATAATATTATGATTTTTGTGTTACTAGTAGTTTCAAGACATGAGGTGTACCTCCAAAGAACAGTGTGGTAAGCTGCCCTATACTTGAAGGGAACAAGAACAAAAACCAAAAAGAGCAAAAAACAGATCCCTATGAAATACCACAAACTTAATCAAGGAAATGTCACCTCTCCCTAACCTCCTAAAGTCTCACAGAATTTACTTTCATATAAAGATAACATCAATTCTAAAATGGCAAAGACAGAAGCCCATTAAGCATGAGTTTATCAACAAACTCTTACTTTTATTTAACTGACTTCGCACAATTCCATAAAAAGGAAATGAGAATAAGTTGATAAAGTCAGGCTCAGCATAATCTAAACAGTTGCTTTCTGTTTCTCATCCCATTAGGAACTGTACTCAAGTTCTTGCTTCAATCTCACCCCACCTCCATGTTGGTTTTCAAAGATGAGCTAAGAATGATTGAACTTAATACTTAATGGCTTCAGTTGTGAGATCAGCTGAATGGCTATGTAATTGACTTAAAGAATACATTGCCATTTATTTTCTGTTCTGAGTACTATTAGTCTTACAAAAAAAAGTTTGAGACTGAAATGACAAGACAAATTGATGACATGTACTCCACACTAATTAGGTGAAACCCTCATTCTATATGGTTCTTGACCTTTAACAGCCATAATAATATCAGCATAACACCAATAACATGCTACTATGCATTTAAAGTATCCATTTCACTGTGGTTGAATACAACAATTAGAAGGAGAGGACCTAATGACAAGAATGTTTAGCTAGTGGTATTTCAGTGACATAAACCTTTCAAAACTATTCATCATCACCCAGGACCGGATTAAGGCGTGTGAGGGTCCTAAACACTGATAATCTGTGGTGCCCCCTCCTCTGCTTATGTGAGTTATACATATACATGTATAAACGTGCGTATGTGTTGGAAATCCATGATGTAACCTCTTTTTAAACGCAACTATAATATTAGTGATTGAATGCAAAAGTGATGTGTGCTATTTTAGCGGGATGAGACAAATTGGATTGTAAAATTTTTAGTGGATGCGGGGTACTAAGATTTTTACTACAGACCACATTTCTACAAAAAGAATATTCCACATATTCTACAATGAAGATAATGAGTCAGTGAACTTAGTTGTTTCAACAATCAATGTAAAACTCTAATGCCCCTGTTTTGTTGATGCCCTAAGAACTATTGGGTAATCTGTCCCTGACATCGCCTCTTCTCCTTCCTGAGAATGGCTTATGCAGTATCAGTCAACTCTTTCAAAAACTTAATAATCTTCTAATTCACTTTATTTCAATTAGTTCGGTATACCAATAACCATACTCAAAGTTCTTTTCGGGGTACAAATCACCGATTTGCTATGTAGCTTTGCTTTCTCCCCTCAAGCTGCTGTCTCAATAGAATGTCAGCCACTTTGGTGTTACTGGACTTAGGTAGGGAGGTTATACCCTGAGTCTGATCTTTTCTCTAAGACCTTTTTAGTCCAAAAGTTTTCAGCCCAAAGCATTTGTCTTTGTGGGGTTTTTCCCCCAAAATTGCAGAACAGAGTGTCTATTCCCTTTTATTTCTGCATGCATATTGGCAAGTCCTATTGTAACTCATCTCTTTCGTATGATATTGTGCCACGTACAGCCAATAGCAATTTACCCACTGGTAAGGTTTGTTTTTTCAATCTCTTTCCTGGTGCTACTAAATGAAACATCACATGTTCTTCCTTCCGGGCTATTAAAAGCAGCAGTTTTATCAGATGTTTTGCCACTGCATAACATGAATCATCATCTTTTCACTAGGTCAATGTTGTATATTTTAGGTGTTCTTACTGTAGGACCCCACATTTAGTACCAATTTATTTTCTGATCAGGTTATGTTAGGCTATGCTGATACAACAACCTGAAATTTCAGTGACTGAACATACTAAAATTGTATTTCTTCTTTATTCTCCATGTTACTACATGTTAAATCAGGTTAGTACAGGGCTCTGCCCCAAAGTCATTTGGTTATTCAGAGTAAACTAGGCCCTGCCATGTCATAGTTGCAGCACCATCTAAAATGTTAGACTTCTTTGGGGTTCTCACCAGAACACAAGACATAGGGCATTGACACTGCTCTTCTATGCTTCACTCCATAAATGGCACATGTCACTTCTACTCATGGCCATTGGTCAGGTCTAGTCACTTGGCCCTAACTGAAGGGCCGAGTTACGTAGGGGAATTCATAGCTATTCATTGAGTAGTAACTATCTGCCACACTATAGACAAAATATCTTGACCAATGACTTTGTAACTCTCACAGATCAGTTTCTTTATATGTTTCTAGCTCTCATTAGGTTATTTAGTTCTTTCAAAATTTCTCAACATTAGAAAATCAATCAACGTAATCCACCACATAAACAAAAGGAAAGAAAAGAATCACATGATCATCTCAATTGATGCAGAAAAGGCATTTGACAAAGTCCAACACCCATTCCTGATAAAAACTCTCAATAAAATAGGTACAGAATGGAAATTTCTCAACATAATAAAGGGCACCTATTCAAAACCAATGGCCAACATCATTCTTAATGGAGAGAGGCTGAAAACATTCCCCTTGAAAACAGGAACAAGACAAGGATGCCCTTTATCACCACTCCTATTTAACATTTGCTGGAAGTTCTAGCTAGAACAATAAGGCAAGAAAAAGAAATAAAGGGCATCCAAACTGGTAATGAAGAAGTTAAACTATCCCTGTTTGCAGATGATATGATACTATACATAGAAAACCCTAAAGACTCCACAAGAAATCTACTGGAACTAATAGAAAAATTCAGCAGAGTAGCAGGATACAAGATAAACATACAAAAATCAGTTGGATTCCTATACACCAACAAGGAGAACGATGAAAAGGAAATCAGGAAAACAATACCATTTATAATAGCCCCTAAAAAGATAAAATACTTAGGAATAATCTGACCAGGGATGTAAAAGATCTCTACAAAGAAAACTACAAAATGCTACTGCAAGAAAACCAAAAGGATCTACATAAATGGAAAAACATACCATGTTCATGGATAGACTCAACATTGTGAAAATGACAATTCTACCCAAAGCAATTAACAAATACAATGTAATCCTGATCCAAATATCAACAACATTCTTCAGAGATGGAAAAACTAATCATTCACTTTATATGGAAAGGGAAGAAGACACAAATAAGTAAAGCACTACTGAAGAAGAAGAATAAAGTTGGAGGACTCACACTACCTGACTTCAGAACCTACTATACAGCTACTGTAGTCAGAACAGCCTGGTACTGGTACAATGACAGATACACTGACCAGTGGAACAGAATAAAGAACCCAGATGTAAATCCATCCACCTATGGTCAGCTGATCTTCGACAAAGGCCCCAAGTCCATCATATGGGGAAAATACAGTCTTTTTAACAAATGATGCTGGCAAAACTGGATATCCATCTGCAAAAAAATGAAACAGGACCCATACCTCACACCGTATACAAAAACTACTTAAAAATGGATCAAAGAGCTGAATATAAAGCCTAAAACTATAAAGTTCACAGAAGAAAAAATGGGACCAACACTTCAGGCCTTAATACATGGCATTAACAGGATACAAACCATAACCATCAACGCACAAAACCCAACAGATAAGCTAGACAACTGGGATCTTCTAAAAATCAAACACCTATGTTCTTCAAAAGAATTCACCAAAAGAGTAAAAAGAGAATCTACAGACTGGGAAAAAATTTTTGGACAGTACAAGTCAGACAAAGGTCTAATCTCCATAATCTACAAGAAAATCCAATACCTCTACAACAAAAAGACAAATAATCCTATTAAAAAATGGGCAAAGGAAATAAACAGACACTTCACCAAAAACATTCAAATGGCCAACAGACACATGAGGAAATGCTCACGATCACTAGCCATTAGAGAAATGCAAATTAAAACCACAACGAGATACCATCTAACCCCGGCATTACTGGCACGAATCAAAAACACTGGAAATAACAAATGTTGCAGGGGCTGTGGGGAGATGGGAACTCTTATGCACTGCTGGTGGGAATGCAAAATGATACAACCATTTTGGGAAATGATATGGTGCTTCCTCAGAAAGCTAGAAATAGACATACCGTTCAATCCAGCAATCCCACTCCTAGGAATATATCCTAGAGAAATAAGAGTCATCACTCGAATAGACATATGCATAGCTATGTTCATGGCAGCATTGTTCACAATAGCAAAACGATGGAAACAACCTAGATGCCCATCAACAGATGAATGGATAAACAAACTATGGTACATACACACAGTGGAGTACTACGCAATGAGAAAGAACAACGATGAATCTGTGAAGCATCTCATAACATGGATGAAACTGGAGGACATTATGTTGAGTGAAATAAGTCAATCACAAAAGGACAAATATTGTATGAGACCTCTATTGTAAAAACCCATGAAAAAGTTCACACACAAAATGTAACAATCTTTGTTGGTTACCAGGGATGGGAGGGGTGGGGGGTAATTAAATAGGCAATAGATAAATGGTATCTTGGGTGAAGGGTGAGACAGTACACAATACAGGGGAAACTAGCACAACTTGTACAAGGAAAGGTCATGGAAGCTCCATAGACACATCCAAACTCCCTGAGGGACTGAATTGCTGGGTGGAGGGCTGTTGGGACCATGGTCTCAGGGAACATCTAGCTCAATTGGCATAACACAGTTTATAAAGACTATGTTCTACATTCTACCTTGGTGAGTAGTGTCTGGGGTCTTAAAAGCCTGTGAGCAACCATCTAAGATACTCCACTGGTCTCATCCCTTCGGGAGCAAGGGAGAGTGAAGAGAACAGGATACAAGAAAAGATTAGTCCGAAGGACTAATTGTCCACAGCTACCAAGGCCTCCACCAGACTGAGTCCAGTACAGCTAGATGGTACCCGGCTACCACCACTGACTGCTCTGACCAGTATCATAACAGAGGGTTCTGGACAGAGCTAGAGAAGGATGTAGAACAAAATTCTAACTCACAAAAAAAAGACCAGATTTACTGGCCTGACAGAGACTGGAGAAACCCTGAAAGTATGGCCCCCAGACACCCTTTTAGCTCAGTGGTGAAGTCACTTCAGAGGTTCACCGTTCAGCCGGGGAGTGGACAGCCCAATAAAGCTAAATGGGACTAATGAGTTACAGCAGTCCAGGGACAAGGGACAGAAGGCAGAAGGGGACAGGGAAGCTGGTGATAGGGAACCCAAGGTTGAGTAAGGATAGTGTTGATGTGTTGTGAGGTTGTTAACCATTGTCATAGGGCAACATGTGTACTGTTAAATGAGAAACTATTTTGTTCTGTAAGCCATCATCTAAAGTGAGAATAGCAGCACAACTGGAAAAGGGTAGTCAATGTCACTGAACTGTGCATGTAGAAATTTTTGAAACGGTGTATCTTTGGCTATGTATATTTTCACCAAAAAAAAAAAAAAAAAAAGGTCGAGAAGGGAGAGGGTTGACATGTTGTGGGGTTATTAACCAATGTCATAAAACAATATGTGTACTGCTGTTTCATGAGAAACTATTTGTTCTGTAACCCTTCACCTGAAGTACATTGAAAAAAAAGTCATAATTTTGACTTCTTTTTTTTTAAATACATGACTATTAAGGAATTTAGAAAGGATGCTAATAATTACTACTATTCCTCTCTTCAGATTATTATTGAATGTAAGGGAAATAGCAACACAAGTAATTAATTGTTTTTCTTCCTTTCTTAATAATACCATTGAAATTAAAGCAAAGGAAAATGCTTTTAGGAAATCTCTTGGCTGAAAATGCTTCATAGAACTCCAACTAAGACTCACACATGGGGACTATTCAGCTCCTGCCCAGATTATTTAATCGTATCTTGGGGCCTTAGTGTATTAAAAAATGTAACAAGGAGGTGGAGATGTATCATAAAATCTGTATTTTAAAGAAATGTCTAGCTCAGAGTAAATGAAGGGAACTGGGAATCAATTACACTTGGGTATGTAATTTGAATAAATGAAAATGCCAGAATGATTGAAGCTTATATATTCAGGAAAGTAGAATGAGTCTGATAGTGGGTGACTGCATTTTAATAATATGAATACAGGAAGAGAAATAAAAAAGAATAGTAGAGAGAGGGGAACAAAATAGAAGTTACAGTAATGCTGTAAATATTTTGAAATGTGGAACTGATCTACTGATGCACAAAAGATGCTATTAATGAAAAATCTGGGATTGCCTCTGACGGGGAATGTAAAATCTACCCTAATTTTCTGGGCTAAAGCTGAATCTTCGTAGAAATGAAAATATTGGTAGGCCTTTACATATATTAACATCCTGAACTGCAGCTTACTTGAACATTGGCAATAATGTATTGTATTATCAAACTAATGGGCCAATTCATGGCAAAATTGAAAAGTAATTATCCCCAATATATTGTATTTATCTACAATTTATACTTTCCAAAATTTACAATAAAAATCATTGGCAGGATTTTACACTGAGACCTACACACACACATACACACACACACACACACACACAAATACACACATACACACAGTTTTACTTAAATGTGTGTTCATTTATATATACGCATATGTTCTTATTGGTGAAAACAAGATGCCTCTATTACATGGCGGTTTTGAGGATTAAATGAGATTGTATATGTAAAGTGCTGAGTAGAATGTATGAAAATTGGCAATATGTCAGCAAGAAGAAAGTTAAGGAGGTAATTTAAATAATATCCAGGGCACTTGAAGAAGGTCATGACTGAGTTACATCAAATGTGGGAAGCCCAATTTATCTCAAGGATTCCTGACAGCCCAAACCAAAGTATAATTCTGAGGAATCACCTTGCTTTTATCGTATGATAAAAGAGAGCATAGAAAACATATCCTGGTATAAACTGCATAAAGATATATCAATTTTATTGTTATACAAAGGAATTTGTGCAGGACAGTATCATCAGTAGTATACTGCTAAAAAATGCACTTGAACACATACACTTGGACATAAAACGTACAGACAGAAAAATCAGCTACTGGATCATTTTACCCAGGGTCAACGTGGGCTGAAGGAGTGGCAATAACACAGCACTGAACCTAAACAACAGAGTAACTAAACTGTCTTGGGAATAATAGAAGTAGAGTCCTTGATGTATTTTGCATGTTAAAAGTAGTCTTTTTTATCAAATTTTTTTTTTTTTTGAATCTTAGAGTTTTATTGTTGTTGTTAGTGCCACGAAGTTGGTTCTGACTCATAGCGACCCTATGTACAACAGAAAAAAACACTGCCTGGTCCAAGCGTGATGTCCTTCTCCAAGGACCGGTCCCTCCCGATACCACGTCCAAAGTACGTGAAAGGAAGTCTCGCCATCCTTGCTCCTAAGGAGCATTCTGGCTGTACTTCTTCCAAGACAGATTTGTTCATTCTTCTTGCAGTCCATGGTATATATATTCAATATTCTTCACCAACACCATAATTCAAAGACATCAGTTCTTCTTCGGTCTTCCTTATTCCTTGTCCAGCTTTCACATGCATAGGAGGTAACTGAAAATACCATGGCTTGGGACAAGCCCACCGTAGTCGTCAAAGTGACATCTTTGCTTTTGAACAATGTAAGATGTCTTTTGAAGCAGATTTGCCCAATGCAATATGATTTCTTTACTGCTGCTTCGATGGATATTGATTGTGGATCCAAGTAAAATGAAATTTTTCACAGCTTCAACATTTTCTCCATTTATCTTGATGTTGTTTATTGGTACAGTTGAGAGGCTTTTTGTTTTCTTTGTGTTGAGGTGCAATCCATACTGAAGGCTGTAGTCTTTGGTCTTCATCAGTAAGTGCTTCAAGTCTTCTTCACTTTCAGCAAGAAAGGCTGTGTCATCTGTGTATCACAGGTTGTTAATGAGTCTTCCTCCAATCCTGATGCATGTTTTTCTTCATATAGTCCAGCTTCTCGGATTATTTGCTCAGCATATAGATTGAATAAGTATGGTGAAAGGATACAACCCTGACACACACCTTTCCCAATTTTAAACCACGCAGTGTCTCCCTGTTCTGTTCGAACAACTGCCTCTTGGTCTATTTGCAGGTTCCCCATGAGCACAATTAAGTATTCTGGAATTTCCATTCTTCACAAGGATATCCATAATTTGTTTTGATCCACATAGTTGAATGCCTTTGCACTGTCAATAAAACACGGGTAAACATCTTTCTGATATTCTCTGCTTTCAGCCAAGATCCATCTGACATCAGCGATGATATCCCTTGTTCCACGTCCTCCTCTGAATCCTGCTTGATTTTCCACTTTTGAATGATCTTCAGCAGAAGTTTACTTGTGTGTGATATTGATGATATTGTTCGATAATTACTGCATTCTGTTGGATCATCTTTCTTTGGAATGAGCATAAATATGGATCTCTTCCAGTCAGTTGGCCAGGCAGCTGTCCTCCAAATTTCTTGGCACAGACGAGTGAGCACCTCCAGCACTGCGTCTGTCTGTTGAAACATCTCCATTGGTACTCCATCTATTCCTAGAGCCTTGTTTTTTGCCAATGCCTTCGGTACAGCTTGGACTTCTTCCTTCAGTACCAACAGTTCTTGATCAAATGCTACCTTCTGAAAAGATTGAACTTTGATCAATTCTTTTTGGTACACTGACTCTGTATTCTTTCCATCATCTTTCATTGCTTCCTGTGTCATTCAATATTTTCCCCATAGAATCTTTCATTATTGCAACTCAAGGCTTGATTTTTTTCTTCAGTTCCTCAGCTTGAGGAATGATGAATGTGTTTTTCTGTTTTGGCTTTCTAATGCCAGGTCTTTGCACATTTCATTATAATACTTTGTCTTCTAAAGCCACTTTTTGAAATCTTCTGTTCAGCTCTTTTACTTCATCATTTCTTCCACCACCCATGGTGGACAGGTTTCATGGAGCTTCCAGACTAAGACAGACTAGGAAGAAGGACCTGGCGATCTACTTCTGAAAAAAATTGGCCATTGAAAACCTTATGAATAACAGCAGAACATTGTTTGACATAGTGCTGGAAGATGAGCCCATCAGGTTGGAAGGCACTCAAAGACAAGGGGGGAAAAGCTACCTCCTCAAAGTAGAGTCAACCTTAATGACGTGGATGGAGTCAAGCATTCGGGACCTTCATTTGCTGATGTGGCACAACTCAAAATAAGAAGAAACAGCTACAAACATCCATTAATAATCAGAACATGGAATTATGAAGTATGAATCCAGAAAAATTGGCAGTTGCCAAAAATGAAACGGCACTTATAGAGATCAATATCCTAGGCATTACTGAGCTGAAATGGACTGGTATTGGCCATTTTGAATCAGACAATCATATGGTGTACTATGCAGGCAATGACAAATTGAAGAGGAATAGCATGGCACTCATTATCAAAAAGAACATTTCAAGGCCTATTCTGAAATACAATGCTATCAGTGATAGGATCGTTTCCATACATCTACAAGGAAGATCAGTTAATATGACTCTTATTCAAATTTAGGCATCAATCACTAAAGCCAAGGATGAAGAAACTGAAAATTTTTACCAACTTTTGCAGTCTAAAATTGACCAGGCGAGTTGTGGAAGGACATCAAGGATATCACACATGAAGAATGCAAAAGGTCATTAAAAAGACAGGAAAGACAGAAAAGACCAAAATGACTGTCAGCAGGGACTTTGAAACTTGCTCTTGAACACAGAGTAGCTAAAGTGAATGGAAGAAATTACAAAGTAAAAGGGTTTTATTAAAAACAAAACAATTCCATGGAAGTAGGCAAAAGAGGCGCAATGTTAAAGTTTGTAGAGTACACAGCATATGATAGCCATAGAGAAAAGCACAGTGATCCTGCTATGAAAATTTCAGAGGATTTTTTGCTAAGAAATCAAGAGAATTTGGACAACATACTGTAAATTACAAGGGATTACAGGTGATAATTCACTAGTGATCAACATAGCAGCTCTTAGGATAGGAAGCCTATCCGTTTTTGTTTTTTTTTTCTCCAATGCCTATGTGTTTTATAAAGATGTACAGAGAGAATGATAATTAGACTCTATGATTTAGCCTTGATATATAATCTATGGATTTAATGTTCATTATGTGTTTTCCTTGTTAATTAAATATCTGTCTTTAAACTTAAAAATGCTCCTAAAATAGCAGGAAGAAGGGCAGGGAAGGGAATGGCAAATCGGTTTGATTTAATACAGTAGACACTGTTCGGAGTACTAGATAGAGATATTCTAATGCAGTATCATGGCAGCAATAATTAAATTGAAAATTTTATGCAAAGATATTCTTTGCATTGCTTTTACCCTTTACTGCTAGAATTTTCCATCATAACACTTAGTAATTCAAAATTACTCATTCAAATAAATAGGTATTGAGTACCGTACTCTGTGTTGATCACTGTTCTAAGCATTAGGGATATAACTGTGAGGAAAACAGAAAAAAACTCTATCCTCATGTGGCTTTCATTCTAAAAAAGAGACAAGCAAGATAAATATGTAAAATACATTGAATAATAATCTTTGAAAAATACAGGAGAGAAGGGGAATAAGAAGCATCAGAGAGTTAGAAAAGGCTCACTGACATTTGAGTGAGACCCAAAGGAAGTGAGGAAACAAGCCATGTAGATATTCAGGAAAAAAGCATTACAGAGAAAAGAAACAGCAAGTTCAAGTGCCTGTCCACCCCACTATATAAAAAATTCCATGAGGTGGAAATAAATTTGATATTTTTCTTTCCTCTTGATATTTCAATGCCTACCATTGTATCTGGCACTATTGTTTAATATATATTGTTTAAAAATCAGCCAATGAAAACCCCATGAGTCGCGACAGTCCAATATGCAACTGATCATGGGGATGGTGCAGGATGGGGCAACGTTTTGTTTCATTGTGCATGGGGTCACTATGAGTCAGGGGCTGACTTGATGGCAGCCAACAACAAGTACAAAACCAAAAAACCAAACAATATATATGTATGTGTATATATATATGTAGATACATACATATATACATATATATATATATATATATATATATATATATATATATATATATACTAAATAGATTCTTTCATTTTTTCTACTCCTACTTGGATCTCAACTCAAATGTTACACACTTAAGAAGCCTTCACCAACTTCCTCCATTTCCCTCATGATCATTTAGAACAATTAGAATTAAATTTGTTTATCAAACTTCAGTAGGGGTGTTTTGTACATCTTCATATTCCCAGTGACTAGTGCTTGGCACATAGTAGCTACTTAATAAATGTTTGCTGAATGAATGAATGCATGATAACAGTGCTCTCATGGTCTCCTGGATATTTACATTTCCTAAATTATAAGTCAATGAACTGGTATCCAGATTTACACAGAAAATAGAAACTATTCAATGAGAATTTCTCATATTCAGTGTCTACATCTTCACCCATTCTCATTCTTATCTTGTAAAAATAAGCTTCCATCCACAGATATTTTCAATGTAATAGTTACAAAGACAATGTGAATGAAGACAAGTACAGTTTATCTGGCATTCTTGATATACCAGATCTCACTTTTACACTATTTCTCTTACAATATCTCTCATGTATTTATGTTCTCTCCCTCTTAACTCAATGAACTTTTAAATACTCTCCTATATATCTATTAAAGATAAAATAAAATCATCATTTTACTCAACCCATCTTCAGATTTCGCTTTATTTATTTTCATCCGAAGTCTAGTATCTCAAAAGGGTTTAAGGAGTTTAAAATGTGATCTCGTATGTCTCCCACCTCAAGCCTCTCTGCTCTGGCTACCATATGAACCAAATCAAAAAATCAAACCTGTTGCTGTCGATTCTGACTCATAGTGACTGGGCAGCACAGAGCAGAACTGCCGTATAGGGTTTCCAAGGATGTAAATCTTTCTGGAAGCAGACTACCACATCTTTCTCCCACAGAGCAGCTGGGTTCAAACTGCTGACCTTTCACTTAGTAGCCAAGTGCTTAACCACTGTGCCACCAGGGCGTCTACCATATGAACATATTGGTTTAAATTACCAGTAACTTCTATTACATTGAAATAAAGAGATTTTTTTTAATCTTCATCTTACTTATTCTGTACTGAAATCTTTTCTTGCCAAGAATGATGAAACTTTCTCTTACCCTGCCTTCTGCAACATAACACACTTCTAGCTTTCCTCCTACCTCTCAGTCCCTTTTTACTTTGATTTCTTTTCAGCAATTCAGCCTGACAATTACATGTTAGAATGTTTCCGGACTCAGTCTGTGAAAATTTTCTCTTCTTTATGTTCTCTTCTAAAGAAATTTTACCTACAGCCATTTTTTAAATTAATATATTAATGACTCACAAGATTTTATTCTTTACCCAAACTTCTACATCCAGACCCATATTCAAACTGTCTACTCAACATTTCTCCCTCGATGACTTAACAGTACCTTAAAGTTAATAGGTTACAATATCAATACACAAGAATTCAGTTGTGTTTCTATACACCAGCAATAAACAATCTGAAAAGGAAATTAAGAAAACAATTCTATTTGTAATTTCTTCTAAAAGAATAAAATACCTTGGGAAAAATTTAACCAAGAAGGTAAAATACTAGAACTGAAAACTATAAAACATTGCTCAAAGAAATTAAAGGAGACCTAATTTAAAAAAAAGAAAAACACCATGTAAAATAAGAAGAGTCAGAAGGGAGAAAAGTAGATATAAACCAGTAAAATTTCTAGAAATGGAAGTTATCCTAATTGCAGTTAAGAAACTCAATACATGATTCAAATAGCAGATTAGATACAGCTGAAAGAGAATTATTGTGCTGGAAAATGGGCATGAAGAAGTTACCAAGAATGTATCACCCAGGGAAAAAGAGATATAAACTATGAAAGAAGAGTTAAGAGGTATAAAGGATAAATCACAAGTCTATTCAGAATTCCAGAACGAGAAGAGAAAAAAAAGGGAAAGAATCAGTATTTTAAGAGATAATGTCTGAGAATTTTCTGCAATTAAAGACTAACACGAATCCTCTGATACAGAAAGCAGAGTAAATTTCCACAAGGTAAATAAATCCACAGCTACTTATACCATAACAAAGCATAAGGACAAAGGCAAATGTAAGATCCCAAAAGCCATCAGAGAAAAGAAGACAGACTACTTGCAAAAGAATAGAGTTTAACTATCAGCTGACGTTTTGGAAAGCCAAAAGACAGTGCCATAATATCCTCAAATTACTAAGAGATATTAGCTGTTAGACCACAATTGTGTATATAACTATCATTCAAAATGTGTTGATATAAAGACATTTGAGAAAAAAAATTAACTCAGAATTTTACCATTCAACAGCTTTTATAAACACATTTTAAAAAGATTCTTTGAGGAAACAAACAAGCAAATGACACGAACAAGAAGAACTGGGTTGTAAAACCAAATGATTAGCAAAGACATTGAGAAAAATATTGGTAAATCCAAACAAACACTAATGGTATAAATATTATAAGAATGTCTATTTTGGGGGAGGGGCTGAAGGTAGAATGAAAATACTAAAGAGCAATAATGTAAGACAGAGGATGGAGTGTCAGAAATAAAGCATTTTAAGATTTTGCAACTGTGCTGGAAGAGATAATAAATATACATTTAATTATGCATATTACATTTTTAAGAGTGACACTAAAAGAAGAGAGAGAAATAAAGTGTACATTCTTCCTATCACTAGGCAGGGAAAAACGAAAAAAAAAAAAAAAACAAGAAAGAAAAAAAACCTCAGCTAATTCTAGAGGAGATAAGAGAGAGAGAGGGGAAAAAAAAAAAAAAAACAGAAAAAGCAGGGTTAGGGAAGCATAGAATATTGATGATAGTTGATTCTGACTCATAACAACCCTATAGGACAGAGTAGAACTGCTCCCAGAGGGTTTCCAAAGCTATAAATCTTTACGGATCAGATCTTTATCCCACAGAGCAGCTGGTGGGTTAGAACCGCCAACCTTTCAGTTAGCAGCCGACTGTTTACCCACTGCACAACCAGGGATCCTCCTAAACATATTAGTAAAGGATAAATTTAAACAAAAGTTCTCTGTCTGTAATGTAAAATATACCCAACACTATGTAGTTCGTAAGAAATATACTGAAACAGACACAGAAATTTTGAAAATTAAAAAAAAAAATTGAAAAAGCAAATAGACCCCAATAAGTGCAAGTAGTCTTCAATGACTCAAAAGAGTACCTTTGAATATTTTAAAGTAACCCATCTCTACAAATTACTTCATTCCCCGATTCTTTCCTGCTTTATTTTGCTTACCATCTGAGATAAATATAAACCAAACCCGTTGCCAAGTCGATTCCGACTCATAGCGACTCTATAGGACAGAGAAGAACTGCCCCATAGGTTTTCCAAGGAGCGGCTGGTGGATTTGAACTGCCGACCTTTCCGTTAGCATCCACAGTTGGCCATAACTCTTAACCACGTGCCACCAGGGCTCCTCTCTCTCTCTCTCTCTTTCTCTCTATATATTTTTGCTTACTATGTGCCTCACTCCATTAGAATGGAAACTCTAAGAGGCCAGAAGTTTGTTTTGTTTTGTTTTTTCCAATTTATCCAACTTTTTTTTTCAGCCTCTTGAGCTTTTTTTTATTTTTTTAATTTTATATTTTTTATTATGCTTTATGTGAATATTTTCAGAGCAAATTAGTTTCTCATTAAACAGTTAATACACAAATTCTTTTGTGACATTGGCTGCCAACCCTTAGATGTGTCAACACTCTCCCCTTCTCTGCCCCAGGTTCCCTGTTTTCATTCATCCAGTTTTCCTGTCCCTTCCTGCCTTCTTGTCTTTGCTTTTGGGCTGGTGTGCCCGTTAGTCTCCTATGCATGAATTGAACTATGAACCACGTTCCTCATGTATGTTATTGTTGGCCCTATAGCCCTGTCTAATCTCTGGCTGAAGGGTGAACCTCAGAAGTAACTTCAGTACTGAGTTAAAAGGGTATCTGGGGGCCATACTCTCAGAGTTCCTCCACTCTCTGTCAGACCAGCAAGCCTGGTCTTTTTTGTTTTCTCTTTTTTTTTTTTTTTTTTGGTTGGGAGAGGGACTTTGAATTTTGTTCTACATTTTTCTCCCACTCTGCCCTGGACCCTCTATTGTGATTCCTGCCCAAGCATTCAGTGGTGGTAACCAGGCACCATTTAGTTGTTCTGGGCTCAGGCAGGTGGAGGCTGTGGTACTTTAGTCCTTTGGACTAATCTTTCCCTTGTGTCTTTGGTCTTCTTCATTCTCCTTTGTTCCAGCCAGGACTAGTAGATGTATCTTAGACAGCTGCTCGCAGGCTTTTAAGACCCTAGACGCTACTCACCACAGTGGGATGTAGAACAATTTCTTTATAGACTATGTTATGCCAATTGAGCTCCATGTCCCCCAAGACCATGGTCTCCAGCCCTCGGGCCAGTAGCTCGGTCTTTTACAGTGCTTGGGTTTGTCTGTGAAGCTTCTATGACTTTGCTCTAGTTAAGAGAACAGAAGCTTCTGTCTGGTTTATTTATTGATATATCTCTCGCATCAAGAAGGATATCTGATAGAAAGTAATTATTCAATACATTTGTATTAATATGATTACTGGTGATCTGGTAACCTGGCCACCAGTAACAAATTGTTTCTAGGGGACAAAATGTTTATTATACGCTTACTTGTACCCAATCTTTGCAGCACAACAAACTTAGTGAGGTGCTACCTGTATTTGTGCATAAAGGAATCACTGCAGAAAATGAGTGCAATTTGCCTTTAGTTTGTAAATCCATATCCCTATTATTCTGTGCTATTTTTTTCTAAAAATATGGTTTAAAAGTCTTATCTACCGGCACATTTTTCTAAAAAGAAAGAACATCTTAATATTACAAAAAGAGGAGTGCAGTGATGGTTTTGGTATCACAGAAATTCATCACATTTTGCCATAGTTATTGTAGTTTTAATTCCTTTTAATTTTAGCAACTGCTACATTGCACAGGTGTTGTCATTTGAAGACATTATTATGGCATTTGAAAAAATCTGAAACTCTACATTCTTTTAGGCAGCTCCGAAAAAACAAAACTTAGAAATAGATAGGATTCTGATAAAGTCTATCCAGGATTATAGATCTGCTTTAGCATTTAATGCACTGACTTCTCATAAGTCCTGCAGTGCTTAGTATTTCATTTATACTCTTTGTATATTCAATTACTGTGCTAGAACATATTATGGAGATTAAAATACAAATGTAATCTATTTTAGGAACTATTCATAAGCAGGAGCCCACATTTGCATAAATTAAAGCTCAAAAATCTTGTCATACATATTTTATGTATAAGCCACTTTTCTCAACGAAATTAAGCCCATTTAACACAATAAATGAGGTTTGACAGATAGATGAATGTATATAAATATACGTAACAAAGCAATAATTTAGTTATGCATTTTTCTTACCCATTTCCTGGTTTATTACTTTTTCTCTTATTGGCAAAATGTAGACTATGAAGTATGTTCAATGGCTCTTTGGGCCAACGCGCTTGAACATACTGTCAGTAGAATATTAAAAACTATAACAGCGTGAGGCCTACATCTGTTGTTCAGGCCTAACAAGTTTCCACTCTTCTTTTCTTTAAGAAATAGCTGGTTTTCTTTTGTGAATCCATCCACCCTTACTTTCAGGTTTCATAGTTTGGGAAGGGTGAGCCCTATTCTCTGGGCCTCAGGGCTGGCACATGAACTGGCTTTGCCAGTTAGAATACTGGCATTCCAGTAGTAGAACGAAGAAATGTGATTGATTCAAAGGTGAGCACATGATCCAAAATGAACCAATGAAAGCCATCCTCTAACTTCTGCTAGAAATATTGGGAAGGGGAAACTTTGAATCTGTATCCGTTCATGTTACTCATCAAATAGACATATACTTGTGCTGTTGGTGACTATCTTTAGGAAAGACTACCTGAGAATGAACAAAACATGAAAGCAGAGCAAGGAGATGGAGAAATACTGATCTTTGTGCGTTCCCTTCTCACTCTGTTCCAGCTACATTGCCCTCATTTCTGTTCCTCTAACATTTAAAACGCGCCCATCTCAGGACTTTGCACTTGCTGTTCCCTCTGCCTGTGAAGCTATTCCACCAGATAACCATATGGCTATTCTCTCACTTCTACCAGGTCTTTATTTAAATACAAACTTCTCAGTAAGGTCATCTTGGCTGTTCTAGCTGTCATAAGTATGCCTCCCCCACCTTTCCTGTTATATTTTTCTACACAACACTTATCATTATATAATAAACCATATGTTTTCTTATTTGTCTTGCTTATGATCTGTTTTACCCAGTAGGTCTGTTTTACCCAATAGAATGCCAGTTACTTCAGGGCAAAGATTTCTATCTTTTTTTGTTGATTGCTGTAACCTAGCATCTATAACAGTAGTCAGTGCATAATTATGCTCATAACTGTTTGTTGAATGAATTAATTTCATAATTAGAACATCTATATCCAATTGTGCCTGAAACTCCTAGACTTCTCTCTTATCTGAGCCAAGAAATTCTCCTTTATTCTTGAGCCAGTTGTCTTTTTATCAGTGTTAATCAAAAAAGCTCTAATAAACATTTTCAAATGTATTTTTCTGTAAATTTAGCAATAGTGTTTTACTTCCTTTGCTTGAAAACAGTAAGGTGCTTGTGATACAAAACTCCTGCATTTTTTCACTTTGCAAAATACATTTGCCTTTAATAAGACATATCAAGCACTTAAGCTATGTTCAAAAGCAAACAAAGATTGCGCAGTTGCAAACAACTGGGTGAGCCTATGAGTCGTAACTGGCTCGAAGGCACCTAACAACAACAACATGCCTTATCCATAAGGGTTTACAAAATGTAGAGTCATAGGTATAGAAAACTCAATACAGAATGGAAGATAAAATGTACTAAGAGATACAGGATTAAGGATAACCTGAGTGTATAGTGGATGCTACTTAAGTGAGAAGATTTTTTTTATTTCCTGATGTAGAAGACTTAGTATGTAAGGATGTATAAGACGGAGGGTGACTCAGGTTGTTAATATGTGTGCACACTTACACACATACACACATGCATAATGGCAGAAATAATGAGCCCTTTGAATGATCACAGAAGTATGCCATTCTTCTCTCTTCAGGATAAATTATTCTGTTATTACTGCAAAATTATCTACTAAGCTGTTCACTTGAGCAGCATGACTTAAATTCATATACTCCTTGTGTTTATGATTCACAGAGCCTTAGGGATTGCTGGAAAAACTTGTGCAAAACAATCTCGATTATCTCAATGAAATTATACCACAAGCTGCTAAAGAGTTGGGGCTAATTCAATTCTAATTTCGCTCAATGAAGTTGTTTAACAGTTTTGAATAAATCAACAAACAGTTGAATGAATCGATACATAAATACATGATTTTTGCTCCATCGTTTACTGCTACTTTTACAAAAAAATGTAAAATCAATTAGAAATGAAACCAACACTAATGACATTTCTGAGAGTAATGAATGTTGATATCTTGGTATATTGTTGAGTAATGTTGAGATTGCTTTCTGGCCATCTCTAAACTCAATTCTTTAAAAAAAAATCTTATTCACATTTTAACAAAAATATTTCTCAAAAGAAGCATTAATCTTTTAATGATAATAGATTAGGAATAAAAATAGCATGTTTTTGTATCCTAAAGTACTGAACACTTTGAAAAGTATTGTAATTTCAGCTAGCTTCATGATGGTGCAGTGGTGAAAGCACTCAACTGCTAACCAAAAGGTTGGCTGTTCAAACCCACCAGCCGCTCCACAGGAGAAAGACGTGGCAGTCTGTTTCTGTAAAGATTTACAGCCTTGGAAACCCTGTGGGGCAGTTTTACTCTGTCCTATGGAGTCACTGTGAGTCGGAATTGACTCGTAGGCAGTGGGCTTTTAGTTCATTATGTCATGCAATATTGGAGATGTCTATTTTTATCCTCTTGGAATAGTTTCTCTTCATTCTAAAATTACAAGGTGATAATTTTTACAAACTAGCTTTTCTCACTTCCAAATCTATTTGGTTTTCAAATAAAATCTAAAATATTGGTAGCCGATGCTCCTTTTTGGGATAAAATATTATCAGAACAAGTGTAAAGAAATTAAGTCTGCAATGCAAAGGGAATGAATTGGCAAACATTTAAGTTTTCTTGTTTGGTTTGTTTTGTTTACATTTTTAATGATGACTTATATACCAAACGTTAAAATCCCAACAGGGTATGTTTACAGTAGCCCTATTTTGAAGATTTCCTAAGAATTTGCTTACTTTTGAGAATGAATTCTGAACAAAGTGACTACATATGAACCAATACACAGCACATCCACAAAAGCAATATAATCTAGTTATAAGATAAATGTGCATATGAATCACCTGAGAATCTCATTAGACATGGATTCTGGTTTAGTAGGACTGGAACAGGCCTGAGATTCTGCATCTCTACCAAGCTCCCATAATACTGTTGCATAACACACTTTTTGAGTATTTTTTTCTATTCTCTTCCAACCTTCCGAGGTTTCACCGGATCTTCAGGAACTATCTTCCATGTTGTTTACTATTAATTCTTTTATTTTTTTTTCTGACTTCTAGAAGAATTTCAGCAATGTGATTTTTCATGGAATCCTTCGCCATTCTGAATTTAGTAATTCGTATTTTCTTATTAATAATTTCCCAGCAACTGGAATAGTGTTGGTTTCATTTCTAATAGATTTTAAAATACAGTTTTTTTTAAATAAATTTAGATTAAAGCCACAGAGCAAATATATTTATAGTTATTTATTCATTTGTTAAATTTTTCTAATCTCCTATATACACTCATTTGCTCATTCATTTATGCAATCACTCACTGAATACTCCTTACTCATCAACAGCTGACTCTGCAGACATTTAAACACGGGTCTCTTGGCTGGAGAGCCTTGTTTACTTACTCTCTGCTTGTTGAAGCTAAAACCCCAGAGTCTTCTGGTTATTGCAATTGCTGATCCTCAATGTAGTTCCAATTCTCTAAATTTCTGATAGTTACAGTCTGCAACCAGAGGAAAAAACAAAAATGGGTACTTTTGATAGCTTTGACTGCCACTCGTAGGAGCAGTTCCATGGCTGTGACTTTCTCATGCATATTAACACCCGTAACACCAGAGAGAACCTTACTGTGAATAGCTACAGGGAGTTAGTAAGGTTCCATCAGAACTTGTTCCACTTTCCTACCTTGCTGAGGGTTTGAGCAGGCTACAGACTACTGGTTCCTCCCTCAAACCTTTAATTCTCATAAATATTTCTCAACATTCTAACAGGTAGATGACATCCTTCTTGGTTTCTATTCCTCCAGCTTTATAGTATATTTACTCATTATCATCATGAAAATCCAGGAGTAGGGCTGGGAAACCTGAGTGCGCTTTGTTGTCTTAACATGAAGCCCTGTGCTGTCCTGTGCAAGAGAGTACCAGAGTACCATGTATCCCATGAGGATTTATTTGATTGGTGAGGACGTGAGCTCTGTGAAAACAAAGTCTGAGATCTACAGAACATACTTAGAATGTCTCAAAGACTGCAAAAGTAATAAATGGTAATTGATATAGCAAAAAATAATATTTTGCGTTGCTAGAATATTATCTCTTTGATTTTATGACCAAGCACGTACTTTATGATAAATCAATTTCTGATTGCCACAGTAAATCATAATTCATGAAATAAGAGGAGGATAACTAAAATAAATATAACAAAAACAACAACAAAAAAAAAAACCCAAACCCGTATGGTTTCCTAGGAGCAGCTGGTGGCTTTGAACTGCAGACCTTTTGGTTAGCAGCTGTAGCTTTGAACCACTGTGCCACTGGGGCATATAAACATGTTCTTAAACCAAACCCAAAAAAATGATTTAAAATAAACATTAAAAATATACCACAAAGGTATGAATAGCTACTTGAGTACATTAAATAACAAGGCCATTGCCTTATTATTTTCACTCTTTATATACTCAAAATAAAAACAAAAACCTAGAATAGAAATAAAAATTTCTAAAGAGCATAGAATATTCTCCTTCAATAGGAGGAGTGTGAAATCCTAAATAGTTGGTTCATTTGTTGGCAATGACATCTGGTGTGTGAATTATTTGGTTTTCTTTATGTGTTTGTATCTTTGCTTTAAGGAATATAAATATGTGTTATGGGTAGGTGTTCAAATGTTTCAATAACTTCGTGTTTGCATATATTTTGTGTAGTTAAAATCCTACTGATGCTTAAAGAAAGAGAGGAGATATATTTCTATATTTAAATTTTGTTAGTCCCAAGTCTGTGCTACTTTCTACTTTGTGCAAAAAAACTAGAGAAACAAACAAACAAACAAAAAACCTATAAGAAATATTCAAATTTTATTAGTTTAAATCTCCATCTCAAACACTGTTGAATTACCAAGTTTCTTCTTGATATAACTGTTCATTTTAAACAGGGAGAAATGAAGAGGATTATTATTTATTGCGCTTCTATTAGGGACCTTACATCTCGCTGGAGTCAATATATGCTTCTCAGAAAATACAAGAGACGACACATGCATTAGCTTCCTAGGACTGTGCCAACAAGTTACCACAATGTGACTTAAAGCAACAGAAATTTATTCTCTCACAGTTCTGAAGGCTGGAAGTCCGAATTCGGGGCCATTCCCTGTCTGAAGTCTCTAGGGAAGAGCCTTCCTTGTCTCCTCCAGCATCTTGTAGCCCCAGGTGTTCCTGGGTGGCAGCATAACTCCAACCTCTGCTTCTGTCACCACATGGCATTCCTACCTTTGTGTCTCTTCTCTTTTTATAAGGACACCAGTCATCAAGAGGTTAGAGCCCAACCTACTGACTTCATCTTAACTAATTACAGCTGTAATATTATTTTCAAATAAGGTCACATTCACGAATACTGGGGGTTAGGACTTCACATATATTTATTTGGGACATAATTCAACCCGTAACAACACATTACAAGCATTCAGATCCGTTTCATAACATTTCATCAAAGGTCACAGAAATATTTAAAAGAATCTATATATCTCGGCAATCTAGGTCAGAGTGTGTCAAACTACAGCCTACATACCAACTCCAGCTCACTTTTTGTCTTTGTAAATAAATTACTGTTGGAATATAGTCACACTCATTTTATTGTGCACATGGTCTATGGTTACTTTTGAGCTCTAATGGCAGAGTGAAGTAGTTGCAACAGAGACTGGATGGCCAACAAAACCTAAAATATTTACCATCTGGCCCTTTACGGAAAAAGTCTGCCAACCCCTGCTCTAGACTAAAGGAGTCCAGAAGTATACATCTCCTATCACAACGTGAAAGCTGTATAGAGTAAAAAGGCTACAAAGTTTCGGGAACTGATAATAAAAAGAATCAGCCAGAGAAATGTTGACTTAATTTACTGTTGTATAAAATATCTCCACATGGCAAATGGGATTACAGTGGATGACTTTAGCTGGATGTTTTTCACACTATGTAAATGTAAAGCCCTGTGGTTCTGCAGAGTTGCCTTAGGTTGATGACTGGAGCAAAACTTTAGGAATCCCACTGTATATGAACCAGAACAACTTCATATTCATCTGTTTTGTATATTAGATTGTGCATAAAATATCATTTGTGAAGAGGGTTATTTTGCTTTAAAAAAGATTAGGAAAATCATTTCTTTAACTGATTAAGTTTATTATTAATTCCATGCAATTTATATCCTATTACAGAATTGCAAGAACTGAATTCATAATTTCCATATCCTTATTTTAACTTTATTACTCTTCTGAAACTCTACAGATCATTTTCAAAGTAGGTAGCAAACTATATATTGTCACACTGTAGAGTGTTTTGATCAAAGATCTAAATCAGTATTTATTTGTACAATGATTTGTATGTATAGAGTGAATAAAGTAGAAGCTGTCTTACCTAATTATAAATTCAGTTCTTGTAATTCTATAACTAGATACACAAATCTGATAAATCATTACGAAAATAATTTTTCACTTTCTATGTGGCCATAGCCAGGGAGGAAGAGAGATATATAAAGAGATACAGAGGTACAGAGAGAGACTGATTCTTTTGGAAGGAAATGTAACTCATGTAAGCCAAGAAACCTGGTAGGGTACTGCACGTGAAAAAAACAAACAAATCCCCACCACTCACTTCTCTGCTACTTTTGTTCTGACACCAGCTGTGCACGCAGCACTTCTCCCACTGACCCTAATCACCCAAAGCTAGGTCAGCCTCAGAAGACAGATGCAAGCTTGGGAATCCTCACAACACACATACCACCTTCACTTCTGACTGCTGGCTACAAATTTGGGAGTTCCCTCTACCCCCTGAGGATACTAGCCATAAGGAGTTCATCAACCCTCTCACTTCTGTCCTGCTGACTCCCACTGTCGCCTTGGGTTTGATAATTCACTAGAAAGACTCACAAAACTCACAGAAGGTGTTATAGTTATGATTACAGTTTTATTACACCAAAAAGATACAAATGAAAACATGCATGGGGCAAGATTTGGGAGGATTCCCAATGAGAAGCTTCCACGTGCCAAAAAGAGACAGGCTTCCCTCCCACATGCACTGATGTCTTTCACCAACCAGGAAGCCAATGGAGCTTCCGTTTCTAGAGCCTTTATTGGGCCTCATTTTGTAGTCATGATTGGTTGAACTGAGATTGTCTTTCTGGCCTGGCTAGGTCCCCCCTGAGTTACCTCGTTAGCACAAACTCTCAGAATTGGTCTGGAAGCCTACATATAATAAAAGCACCCCACTTACTCAGGAAATTTCAAGATTTTAGAGTTATCTCTCAGGAACCCAGGACAAGGACCAAATTACTCTAGGTGAAGTTAATGTAACCCCTACCCCCTTCCCAGTACCAAAGGGAGTCATTTTAGGAGAAAAATGGTAGAATTTCTGATTTTATAATCTTGCTATTATTTCACCCTTTAAACGTTGAAGAACTTGGACCTTTATCTTTTATGTTGTAAACTTCAGAGAAGAATAGACAACTTAACGCACTTAGGAAAATAAATACACATACATACATCTTGTCTAAAGAATTATGGGTCTTAACCAAACGATTATGGATCTTAACCCTTTAGAATTATTCACTATCACAATAAATATAAACTCTTATTTATCATATTGTATTTTGATACAATTTTGCAGCTTTTTTCATGTCTTCATATTCATCAAATATTAAGAACAAGCAATTCCAAGTATCTCAAAGGACTGCTGTGTGAACTCATTGTTTCACTGATTTTCAGGAAATCAAGCCTGGAGAGTTTTCTCAAATTATAGCCATAGCATTTGCTTATTCTTTTATAACAAATTTTCTATCTTCTGAATATAACATGTACATAAGCTAGAAAAGTAAAAATCCAGCTCTCTAAAGCATACAGATGCATATAAACAAAGATCAAGAGAGTGGTGAGGCAGGCTCATGTAAAAATCATTTAGAAGGACAATATGGTCTGTCCTCAATTCTGCTCTTTAACTCATTATTTCATTTATGGCAGTACCACTTGTTTTTTGTTTTATCATTATTGCTACATATCTTAGACTATCCTAGGCATTTGCAAGGTTCTAAACTCAGAGATTATAAATGATTCTGACTTTTCTTAGATTCTCATATCAAGCAGTACTCATGTGCCTTCCCTACATATTCTTATATACTAACTCACGGTCAGCAAATTTCTTCTGTAAACAATCTATAAATATTTACTAAATATGCCACATATTTTAGGCTTTGTGGGCTACATGGTCTCTGTTGTCACTGCTCAAATGTGCCATCGCAGCTCACAAATTAGCCATAAACAAAAACATAAGCAAATAGGTGTGGCTGGGTTTCAAAAAAACTTTATTTATAGATAATGACACTTGAATTTCATATTTTTTCCAAGTGCCACATAATATTCTTCTTCTTCTTTTTTTTTTCCCAACCATTTAAAGATATAAAAACATTCTTTGTTTGTGGGCCACACAAAAACAGATGGTGGACTGGATTTGGTCCATGGTCTGTATCTTTATTTTCAATGTGTTGAAGTTTCTCTCTCCCTTGATGATAGTATTTTCAATAAGGAACAGAATGTGCTCACCTTCAGGAGAACTCCCTGACTGCTGGAAGAGGGACTCAATACTAGGTTCATGTACTGTCCAAGAGACCTACATTAACACAACCAACAAAACTGGAAATTATTTGTTTTTTTCTTTTAGATTTAGCCACTAATAATCAGAAAACAAAAATACTACATGTGCAAATTTCTAAGGACCTACTCCTTGCAAGGAAATTAAAATGAAAACATGATGTGGTCATCTTACTTGTTATATATTGCACTGAAAGAACAATAGGTGTCACCTGGGAAAAGTGTGCTAACATTAGGCTAAACAATCCATTGTATCCATTTAAAAACAGGGGTGATCTTGTCAATACATATAAAATATGCAAAGTCCATTAGCTAGCACATTATACATTTATGCATCCATTTGAATAACATTAATTAAACACTATGTGACAGGTTTCCTGCTAAAAAACTGTGTTTCCTTTTCATATGTGTACTTTCTGGTGAAGGGGCATTAAAAAAAGTACCCCCCCTCCAAAAAAAAAAGTAAAGAAACTAAACAGAAAAAAATCATGAGTGTTGTGAAGAAATTGAGCAATTGACGGAGAAAGATGTTAACAAGCTGTGAGGACCTTTGGATAGCATGGCTGGATGAATTCTGAGGACAGGGCAATCAAAGTGAGATCTTACACGCACCTGCATAATACAGGAAGTTTTTTTTTTTTTTCTTCTGATAATGAAATTGCAATGTGACCATCAATGTTAACCACATGGATTATACCATTTAATTCTCACAAAAACTCTAGGACAAAACAAAATACTAAGGGCCAAAACCAAACCAAATCTGTTGCTGTGGAGTCAGTTTGGACTCAGCAACCCTACAGGGCCAAGGAGGTTAAATCATTTCCACAAAATAGTAACTGGTGGTCAAGTCATTATTTGAACCCAGGTTGATTTGATTCAAAGCAGACATGCTTAAGCTAATCAATCCTTCTAATAGGACTGAGTTAAGCACAGTCTATTAGCTAGCAATAGCTTTTATTTGAGGTCTGTAACTTCTTCTTTAACACGGTTGTCATTCCTGACACGCTTCTAGCCAATGCAACACATTCCTACCATAAACAGGTTAACACATTCACTTGGCTTAGAGTCTAGTCTTAGGCTCAAATAACTTAGCATATTTAGGCTAGGACCCACGGTGTATGTGTTTTTTTTTTTGAAGTTTAACTTTCAAAGGGCAATCTTATACATCTTATTTCTTTTTGTTTTTAAAGAGAAACCATTTTATAATATTCAGTAGTATATTTTCCCACCTTTTCTTTAAATCTTGTTATTCTTGCCAAGTAGAGCTCTAAATCTATTATTCTCATTCATGTTCTGTGCTTACTATTGTATTCATTGCACACAGGAGTCTTAATATACCTGCCAATACCGCATAGTAGTCATTGTCCTCAAATTTACTGCAAATGACTTTTAATACTACCGCAAATATAGAATTGTTTTTATTATTTGTTTGTACGTTTCATCGATTTTCCCTGCAGTGGCAAAAGCTGTGGATGCTGGTTAACTCTCCCTAGGTTACTATTTAGAGTTGTAGTTTTATCAATTTTGTTACTCCCTAGTTTGAATACACATTGATTTTAAACAAGTTCACAGCTTCACACAATTCTTCTGGCTTACTATAGTTGGAGCTTAGTATAACAATATTGAATTCCTAACCAAACATTTTAACTTAGCTATGTGAGTATATTGAGCAACAGGCTTGGGAACTTACGTTACTATTATTTCCTTCAGATAGTAGGCAATGGAAAATCAGTACGAACACTAGGTTCTCCACTTGTAATTTATTTATATGATGCACCTGATACTCAGTTGGAGCAAGCAGCAGCAATGCACATCCTGCAACATCTCAAGCTGGGCTAGAGGCTGAGCAGCAGGAAAGTAATGCATAATTCTGGGACATGCTAGGTTACAGGGCAATCTCCTCCCAAGGCAATCTCCATCCCTTGGTACTTTGAAAGTCAGAGTGCATTCAACCCATGAGGGACAGATTACCCAACAGACAACGTACTCACTAGTTTAATTGTGCTTACTTTCCAATCTGTAGTGCACAGTTAAGTCCGTGCATACCTTGCTTACTGTAAGCCACGCATAGTGTTGTTGTTGTCAGGTGCTGTCGAGTTGTTTCTGACTCCTAGCAACCCTATGTACAACAGAAGGAAACACTGCCCAGTCCTGCACCATTCTCATAATCATTGTTATGCTTGAGCCCATTGTTGCTCCCACTGTATCAATCCACCTTGTTGAAGGTCTTCCTCTTTTTTGCTGGCCCTCTACTTTATCAAGCATGATGTCCTTCTCCAGGTACTGTTCCCTCTTGATAACCTGTCCAAAGTATGTGAGACAAAATCTCGCCATCCTTGTTTCTAAGGAGCATTCTGGTTGTACTTCTTCCAAAACAGACTTGTTCATTCTTTTGGCAGTCCATGGTATACTCAATATTCTTCACCAACATCAAAATTCAAAGGTGTCAGTTCTTCCATCTTCCTTATTCATTGTCCAGCTTTTGAACGCATATGACGTGACTGAAAACACCATTGCTTGGGTGAGGTGCACCTTAGTCTTCAAGGTGACATCTTTGCTTTTTAACACTTTAAAGAGGTCTTTTGCAGCAGATTTGCCCAATGCAGTATGTCGTTTGATTTCTTAACTGCTGCATCCATGGGCATTGATTGTAGATCCAAGTAAAATGAAATCCTTGACAATTTTAATCTTTTCTCCGTTTATCATGATGTTGCTTGTTGGTCCAGTTATGAGGATTTTTGTTTTCTTTATGTGAGGTTTAATCTATACTGAAGGCTGTAATCTTTGATCTTCATCACTAAGTGCTTCAAGTCCTCTTCACTTTCAGCAAGCAAGATTGTGTCATGTGCATAATGCAGGTTGTTAAGGAGTCTTCCACCAATCCTGATATCCCCTTCTTCTTTATATAGTCCAGCTTCTTGGATTATTTGCACAGCGTACAGATTGAATAAGTATGGTGAAAGGATACAACCCTGATGCACAGCTTTCCTGACTTTCAACCATGCAGTACACTCTTGTTCTGTTTGAACGACTGCCTCTTGATCTATGTACAGGTTCCTCATGAGCACAGTTAAGTGTTCTGGAATTCCCATTCTTCCATGTTATCCATAATTTGTTATGGTCTACACAGTCAAATGCCTTTGCATAGTCAATAAAACACAGGTAAACATCTTTCTGGTATTCTCTGCTTTCAGCCAGGATCCATCTGACATCAGCAATGATATCCCTGGTTCCACGTTCTTCTGAATCCAGCTTAAATTTCTGGCAGTTTCTTGTTGATATACTGCTGCAACCGCTTTTGAATGATCTTCAGCAAAATTCGACTTGTGTGTGACATTAATGATATTGTTTGATAATTTCCACATTCACTTGGACCACCTTTCTTTGAAATAGGCATAAACATGGATCTCTTCCAGTTGGTTGGTCAGGTAGCTGTCTTCGAAATTTCTTGTCATAGAGAAGTCAGCACTTCCAGCAAGGCCTTGTTCTGACTGATCATATTGAGCTTTTCCATTGTCTCTTTCCACAAATGTAGTCTATCTGATACCTGTGTATTCCATCTGGTGAGGTCCACGTGTATAGTCACAGCTTATGCTGTTGAAAAAGGATATTTACAATAAAGAAGTCGTTGGTCTTGCAAAATTCTATCATGTGATCTCCGGTATCATTTCTATAACCAAAGCCATATTTTCCAACTGCTGATCCTTCTTCTTTGTTTCCAAGTTTCACGTTGCAATCACCAATAATTATCAATGCATCTTGACTGCACGTCTGATCAATTTCAGACTGCAGAAATTGGCAAAAACTTTAATTTCTTCATCTTTGACCTTAGTGGTTGGTGTGTAAATTTGAATAATAGTCATATTAACTGGTCTTCCTTGTAGGTGTGTGGTTATTATCCTACCACTGACAGCATTATACTTCAGGATTGATCCTGAAATGTTCTTTGTGACAATGAATGTGATGCCATTCCTCTTCAATCTGTCATTCCCAGCAGAGTAGACCATTTGATTTCCAACTCAGAATGGTAAATACCAGTCCATTTCAGCTTACTAATACTTAGGATATCCATGTTTATGCATTCCATTTCATTTTTGATGATTTCCGATTTTCCTAGATTCATACTTCATACATTCCATGTTCCAGTTGTAATAATTGGAACGTGCATACTGTGCTTACTGGTTAATTGCCCCTGGGGTTTATTGTAACCTGCTTCCTGCTAGGGCATTTCCAAGGAATGCATGCAAGAACAGCCCTGAAAACATTACATCCAAATAGGAGTTGGCAGGAGCCCTGGTGGTGCAATGGTGAAGAGCTACGGCTGCTAACCGAAAGTCTGGCAGTTTGAAGCCACCGGCTGTTCCTTGGAAACCCTATGGGACAGTTCTACTCTGTCCTGTAGGATTGCTACGAGTCTTAATCAACTCAACAGCAATGAGTTTGGTTTTAGGAATTGGCAGGAAGTAGCTCTGCAGAGTTCTCTTCCTGGAGGCAACAGTGAATGGACTATTTTTATTTATCTTAAATTATTATTGTTTCTAATGTCAGTTATTGACATGAAGTTAAAATAAAAGTTATTTTTCCCCAAGATTACTTACATAATACTCTGAAAATGTGATGCTGTTAGTATTCTCTTTTTCTGACAGCTCACAGCATTTATGTTTGAAAGATGTGAAATCTGGGTTGTCATATTTTAAGTGCATTTAAAGGATATACATTTTACAGATAGCATGGGTAAGTTTTCAATAGTTTTAAAAATCTATACTTGATTTCCATGCCATATCTGACTTTGACAAAACATCTGATGTCTATGAAAAGTATTGATTTGCACATATATATCTGCCATCTTCATAAACGAATCTTTCACAAGCTACAGCTAAGGAAGGGGCCAGCACTGGGCCCTAAGGGTTTAGGGAAGAGGAGAAAGGGCACTAAGCAGAGATACAGCCAGTAGTCTATGAGCTAGTCAAGCAGCTGGCAATCAAATCAGTCCAAACACATAGAAATGGCTCCCAAATCACCTCTATTATCCAGACAAGAGTGGGGCTACCTTCCTTTCATTCCCACCCCCTTCCATCTTCCTTTTGTGAGTACGTCTCTTTTTACCTCAAGGTTTCTTCAATGATTTTTCTTTTAGCAGATTATAATTGCATAACAAATATTTAAGGGAGGAGGGAAGTATCTGTATAGGTAGCTCCATATGCAAGCAAAGAAAAGCATCAGTAATTCCTTAAGTTTCCTATAGGAAGACAATGTGTGATAATTTAACAGTTTGACTTACTGCTATCACTTTTTGCCGAATAATTGTCTATAGTAGCAGAAACACTTTGATATTTTATGATCACAGTCAACATTTTAATAAATTCATTGGGGAAAAATATAAAATATTTTGTAAATGTACAAATGAGGTTTTCCCCCCTGTTAATATAATCTTACTGAATGGTCAACTCCAGGATTCTTCACATCGCTTTGTGATTATTCTGTGAGTTCACAGGGCAGGCCTCAACAGGATTTTGTAAGCTAGTCAGTTCTGGGTAGGCACTGATAGCTGCCTCTTCACCCCTTTCCTGTTTGCTAGAGTGTCAGTTCCTGTCACTGCTGTTAGTGTCCCCTCAGGGTGCCACAACCAGTGATTACACCTAAAAACCAAGTACTGATACTTTCTTTTCAAAATGACAGAGATTACAACAACCAACCAACCCGTTGTCACTGAGTTGACTCTGACTGATGGTTAACCTCATGTGTGTCAGAGTAGAACTGCACTCCACAGGGTTTTCAATGGCTGATTTTTCAAAAGTACATCACCGGGGCTTTCTTCCGAGGTGCCTCTGAGTGAACTTGAACTTCCAATCTTTCAGTTCACTACTCAGCAATTTCACAGAGATTATGGCCCCTTGTTATTTACTCATTTCATTTACTGTAGGTTCTTATACCCAAATTCTGCCTAAGTGCTTGACTACTAGCCAAAAGATTGGCAGTTTGAACCCACCTAGAGGTGCCTCAGAAGACAGGCCTGATGGTATGCTTCCGAAAGGTCACAGCCTTGTAAAGCCTATGAAGCAGTTCTACTCTGCAACACAGGGGTTCTCATGAGTCAGAATCCACTCAAAAGCAACTAACAACAATAACGCACCCAGATTCAAACTTTAGTGACACTCTACCAAAAGTTCTCAAATGCATTGTTCTTAGTACCCCTGTGCATTCTTAAAAATTATGGAGGATCCCAAAGAACCTATGTAGTTCGTATCTATTTGATATTTAGCACATTAGAAATTAAAACTGAAAAATTAAATATTTAATTATTAATTTATTTAAAAATGATAATGTTATTGCTACATCTTAAAACATATTTTATGAAAAATAACTATACTTTTCCAGAAAAAATACACATATACAAAAACACTATTTCATACTGCCCTCTTTTCTGGTGCTTTGCACTCACAGACTCACACAGATACTCACACTCATGCATACACATCTTCATTCTATCTGGAAATTCTGCCCTTTCTGATAAATTAGAATGTACTAAGAAATTCTTCTAAGTCTTTCTTCTTCTCAGGCAAAGTACACACACTGCTTTTAACACCTGTGGATGATGCTTGGATCTGAAAGGAATAAAAGCAAGTACAACGCCTCTATGCCTCTAGGCTCACAAGCCTCTCATGTCAGGTTGAGTTCTCAAACAGAATTGAAGTTCTTTACCACTCTCCTTAGTAGCTCCCTTGCAGAACTCCTTTGCCAATTGTTCATTTGTCAGAACAGTTCACCGCTGGAGCCCTGCCTCCAGAATAGTAAGAACTCACTACCAAGGCATGACTTTTTTTTCTCTTCCAGAAATTGTCTGTTTTATTCAACACTTTTTCTTCCACGTCTAGTATCAGACCTGAAGCATAATAAACACTCAATAAGATGACTGACTTAGATAAAATGTGATGCTTCATTGTGAAACAAAACTACTATCCTTTGATTCAATTCAAGGACATTGAGAAAGGTAAAGAAATAAGTAAAAAAAAAATACTTCTGCTTAAAATGCCAATTGTATTGGTTAAATGAGTCAAGAGAGAATGTTGTATTAAAATATTCACAGTTTAACTTAATTCCACTTCTGAATGATACCGAGTCTACTGTAACAATAATAGTGGCATATAATGGTCATAGAATTGATTTTTTAAATAAATGCATTACTAAAGAAGGGCTTGTTAAGCAATATAAAATTGAATATCCAATCCTTTTTTTTTCATTTGACTTTCATTAAAATATTTGAAATGACTATTTAAGCAAATGTCCCTCTTATCAACCTGTGAAAAAAATGAATCTCTTTACAGACAAAATTTTTTTAAAAATTAATATTGAACCCTTATATATAAGTCATAGATTATAATTAAAGCACTCTGTGGTTGTATGATTTTTGTTAAAACCATTGGTCCAATAGATTAAAGTACAAATGGAAAGCACTGAATCTGTCATAACTAAGTAGAACACAACCAACTGAAAAGCTGATATTCATTTTCTTTATAATATTTCCAGAAGAAGTCAAGTCATTGCACATATTCTGTAGGCAGTGTTGGAAGAAGGACATTTTGTAAACTGGTGAGGCAAAGATTGACAGCACCCCAGTTTTCAAACTGACTGACCCAATTTAGGTAGGGTGAAAGGCTTCGCAGCCTATCTAACCTGCTGTGTTGAGTTAATTCCTACTCATGGTAATCCCATGTGTTAAGAGTAGGACTGCTCCATAGGGTTTTCTCGGCTGTAATCTTGATGGAAGCAGATGCTAGACTTTTCTCACACAACACCATAGGGTGGGTTGAACTGCCAACATTTAGGTTCTAAGTGAGTGCAAACTGTTTGAGCCACCCAGGGACCTGTAGCCCTACCCGTTATTGCAAAACCAAATAAATTTTAAAATAGTCTAGAGAGCTGTTATCATTATCTTGATAATCTATTGAAATAGATTAAATAAAATGAGTTCACAGGCAATCCATTAACAGTGAAATATCTCTACAAATAAATTTTCCAGTGACTACATATCATCTCTTTTAATAGTAGGTGCATGGATGATTCACACTCTAACTGCAAAAATACTTGTATTATTGGCATAAATATGCCACCATGAAAACACCCACGACAACTTAATTTGATAATGATGAAGAAAAACCAGTAATATTTAATTGACATCAAGGACAACACAAACTCAAAACAACTCTGGTGATGAACAGGTAATAATATTTCCTACAGAAAAATAGTGAAATCCCAATTATCCATAGGAACCTTTCAACATCATCTAGCATTTGTAGAAGCCAAATTTCTTAGAATAGAGAATTAGAATTTTCATGTAACTTTAATAACACCGAATTTAATTTATGAGTAGCAAATTGTATGTCTTAATAACTCACTTAGTAGCTTGTTTATAAGTAGTTCTTGATTGTCATTAAAAAAGAGGCTATGAAATTATATGAATTTTATCTGTGATGAAGTGTACATACTATTTTCTATAAATTTGAGGCCCCAATCCGATCGCAGGACCATGCTTCAAAGGCCATGCCTACTATGCATTTATATGAGATCAAACTGGCCTTAGACATAGGTTCATGGAATTTCCAAATGTCTGGAGGTAATAATTTAACTTTCTAATGCTAAAAGGTCTTCTTGACTCAGAATCTCTAAACGCACAGACTCTAGATCAGTTCCTATAATTATCATGCCACATATTTCTTCAGCCTAGTACTAAAAATTCCTTTTAAAATGGAAACTTTACCTAAATCGTATATTAATAACTATTAAGTCATTTATTAATCATTAATTTGGAAACTTGATTATTGGCTACACAGAAAGCTACAGTGGAGTGGAAGCTAACTTTGAAGCGAAGTAGCTTTGGGTTTGAAGACTGCTTTAACAACTTTGTTGCCGTAAGCAGTCATTTGGTTCTTCTGTTCTGTGGCCTTTCGAATCTGTCTCCTTACAGGAACAATCGGGATTATGCACCCACCTCAAATGTTGTTGTTTTTATTGCTGGTTTTCATGATTAGACGAGATATGCAACTGGTTCAGAAAACACCAGTCTCTTTTTCTGTGTGTCCTCTTTTCCCTTAAGTGTGAAGGAACTAAGCACATAAAAGGGAGTTTTGAAGGGAGGGTAGGATAATGTGTGAAGAATGGAATGTTACTACAATGGGAATGAAGAATCTTTATGGGGGCATTTATCTGGGAATTAAGTTATTAAATGTCTTTGGAGGGGCAAATAACGGAATTAGAAAATAAAGGAAAAGGTACAAATGAGTACCAAAGAGAATTTTGTCTACTGAAGAGTACTGACTAGGAATAACTTTTAAACTGGCACACATGAATGAGGGTCCCTGTGATTTTTTTTTCCCCCCCTTTAAGGAAGTAAAATAAACAGACGGAAAATTCAGAGTATCTATGTAACCAGCACCCAGGTTAGGAAATACAACATCACCAGCTTGTGAGATTGAGGCCCACAGCCTCCGAGCACCATTTACCAATCCCCAACTTGTAAGCAGAGAAGCATGAGCCACCTACCCTTCTAACTGGTTTCTCCAGATGCTTTTTAGGCAATCGGCCAACTTCCTGCCCAAAATAAGAAAAAACAAGAGGCTGGGGGGGTTGGGGCCTACAAACCACAGAACCAGTTAAGGCCAAATCTAGCCCACCTGACATGGGAGGAATCATCAACTGCCGTCCTCCAGATGACTCCGGAATTTTTGTCCCGCCAGACAGAACCAAACTTTAGCGGCCCAAGATTGGGGAAAGACTTTTCAGAAGCAAAGCGTCCAAGCCTAAGATCTACTGTGAGAAACCAAGGCTCCCCCCGCCCCGCCCCACCTTTGGACTGAGCAAGCGCAGACTACGGAGCTGTCCCAGGAACACCTTTTTCAGGCCAGACCAATCAACGACCTTGCTCCTTCCTACCAGGACCCTTCCCGTAATAAGTAGTGTTTCAGCCGTTGTTCTAGGAACTATCTTGGCGACACAAGTCCGGGTATCCTCCTTTGCTTGGCCAACCAAATAAAGCTGCTTCTTTCGCTTTCACCCGTTTTGTGTCTCTATAGCCGCACCGAGCCGAGGACCTGAGACCTCGGTCACAAGCTGCTTGTCTTATGCCTCCTTACCCCCCAGTGTTGTGTGTTTTAAGACTTTATGGCCATTCTGTATATAGGCCAGACAAGTCAAGTTTGTTAATTGTGTTGTTTAGACATTATATCTCTTTACAGATATTTGTTTGCCTGTTGTATCAGTTATGGATAACATGTATTAATATTTTCCTTAATGGTAGTGGATTTCTGTTTTCCCTTTTTGTTTTATCAGTACTTGATTTATACATTTTGAAGCTGTATTTTTGGATGTATGAAAGTTAGCATTATGATATCTCGATGTTAGATTGATGACTTTATAGAATGTTCTCGTTTATCTCTAGTAGTAATGCTTCTTATCACCTCTCTTCATTTCTTGTTGGGATAATCTTTTTTCCATTCTTTAACTTTCAGTGTTTCCACCCTGACCTTCCTAGCCCCAGTCTATATACTCATCTGTCCCAACTAATCGGAAAATTGTTCTTACTATATTCTTACCTACTTCCCGATGTTAATCGCAGGCCGATAGTCTGTCAAGTTTTCAAGATTTCACTTTACACTTGGATTCTAACTTCTTCCTGCAGTCTATCTGGCTCACCTCCTTCTGAATCCCTCTAAATTACCAGAGTATTGTATCCATACTCCTCTGAGAGGACTTCTACTTGCTACCTGGCATTAATTCCCTATCTTATTTTCTATGATAGACTTTAGAATCAAAAGGTTAAATAAAAAAATATATAAATATTAAATCTGTTTAAAAATAAGTTGCACTAATTGCAAAAAGAATATATGTTAATCACAGAACTTTCAGAGAACAAGAAAGGAATAAAAATGCGATATGCAATTGCACTACAAGAGAAAAGTCTGTAATAAATAGTCTTATACCTGAATTTTGTGCAAAAATTATATTGTTTCTTTGGACAGATTCAGACAGAGGGGATGACTGAATTGCAAGAGAACTTTTTGCAAAACATTTTGCCAATTGACTTCAGAAAATATTTTTATCAGTTTGTCCCTATGCAATCAATGAGAAACCAACATCAGTTATTACAGTTTTTAACTCCTCTTGACTAATTGATGAGCAAAAATTGATAGCTCATATTAATTTGAATTTGTTTACTTAATTCAGTTGCAAAACTTCTTTATTCATTTATTCAGCAAATATTTACAGATTGCCTACTATGTCTCTGTCACTGTGCTCAAGATTCATAGGTAACAAAACAGACATGGTCCCTGCACTACAGAAACTTACAAATAATAATTTTAAAAAAAGGTTTTATAATTACAAATAATAATAACTGCTACACAGTGTTAGGAAAGTGTGCTGGATAGTGACTTCATCTAATCGGGGTGAGTATGATTTTCCCTGAAGAAGTAATATTTATTTCTGTTAATTGGCTATTTAAATTTATTCTTTTGTGAACTAGGTTTTCATTTCCTTTGCCTATTTTTCAGTTGGGGTGTTTGTCTTTTTCTAATTAACCACATTGAAGAAAATTTAAAGCAAAATAAATCCAGCATAATACCCCTATCCAAAAGTAAAGCCTAATTTCTTTATTATGAATTGCTCTCAGTTCAATGCATATATGTGAATTTTATAAGTATTTGTTTAATGCAGTGATACAATTTTAGACCTTGCTCTTTATTTTAATAGCAGCAATCTGTACTGAGTTTAATTTGTTTACTTCTCTACCTTTTCTCCTTTATATCTTTCTAACCAGAATGTATAAGTACAGGGATGTATGGCTTTTGTCTATATAGTGCTTGGGACAAGTTGTCTATTACTAAAATATGCATTGAATAATAAAGCATAAATATTTTCAGTGTATATAACGCTAATACTTTTTTGATGATTGTGTGACATTACATAGATATACAACTAATTACATTTTCTCAGTTATTTGACAGAGCTTTCAAATATTACATAATTAATGTCAATTAATGACATGGTGCATGTGATTTTTTTTCTTTTTTCTTTTTCTGAGTTACCTACTTGATGTTAGAAAAATCATTCAAAGGGAATTGCCATATTTTGCAGGCAGTTTAGCATAGCAGTTAAGCTTGCAGACTTCAGAGGCAAATTGCTTTGATTCAATTCCAGGCTCCATCACTTACCAGTCAAGCAAGCCTGTGCCTGTACTTCCTCATCTAAGAAGTGAAGACAGTATACCTTACAGAGTCATTGGGAGAATTAAATGAATTACTTTATACTGTGCTTGGAACAGTACCTGATACATAATAAAAAAGTAAATTAAACTCATTGCCATTAAGTCAGTTCTGACTCATAGCGACCCTATAGGACAGAGTAGAACTGCCTAACAGGGTTTCCGAGGCTGTAATCTTTATGGAAGCAGACTGCCACATCTTTCTCCCCAGAGTGACTGGTGGGTTCAAACCACTGACCTTTCAGTTAGCAGCTGAGTGCTTAACCACTGCACTTAACTACTGTACCACTAGACCTCCTTACCTGATACATAGACATTGTAAGCACTATCTAGGTATTTGCTATTTTTGCTATATTTATTATTTTATTATACATAAGTGAGTAGCTTTTAAAACAAAATTATTATAGCTGTCAAGCACCAGGTTACCCCCTTAAAAAAGACAAAAAGGATGTAACAGACTTGGTTCTGAGTAGATTTTTTAAAATAATTTAGCAGGACATTAATTCAAAAACAAAAATCCCAAGATAAAAAGCCAATATTGAACCACGTGAAAGAAATGCGATATCACTGTTTTGGAGTGATGATTTTGCCAAGTTTTGGGGTGATGAGTTAGAGCCAAGGAATAGATTAATATTATAAAAATACATCCACAGTAGGCGGTTTGGATGGGGCATAAGGCAAGACAATGGGACTACATACAATCTCAAGTGGACAGATTTTAAGAACAGTGCCCTCTTCTGTTATAATTTCTCCATGTTCTTCTTATGAGTATGTAGCTATACTTATGCTCTGACACATGGCTATGCTATGCTGCTTTTCAAACAAATGTTCTAATTTGACTTGGAGATTCAGGAATTAATCTATATCTGACGTATTTTTAATACCCTACTGCTTTTCACTTTGATATTCCTTAAGAACTTGGCTCTGTCGTCAGATACCATGCATTAGCAGTGCAACTTGGTGAAATAATCCATCCCTTCAAGTCTCGAAAACAAAGTATCATTTGAAAAATGGGGATACTAAAAGTCCTATCTTCACAGAATTGCTATGGAGTATCAGTGAGAAAACCCATGCAAAGTATTTAGCAGATTGCTTGAAAAAGACAATGCCAGATATTATTATCTATTATTATGTGAGACAAAATGTAATGAAGATATTAAAATGCATTGGCTCTAGAGGTAAACTGCCTCAGTTCAAATCCAGCTCAATATTGACACAATGCAAAATTACACAAAGATGCTTAAGAGAGATTATATTGCTGGTCACTCATTTCCACTTCTCTCCCTGGAGTGGGTAGGTAGAGTTATACTTTCCCTCCCCATTAGGTTGTTGTTGTTGTTAGGTGCCATCTAGTCAGTTCCGACTCATAGTTACCCCATGTACAAAAGAAGAAAACACTGCCAGATTCTGCATCATACTTACAATCATTGCTATGTTTGAGCCCACTGTTGCAGCCACTAAGTCAGTCTATCCCATTGAGGGTCTTCCTCTTTTTCACTGACCCTCTACTTTGCCAAGCATGACGTCCTTCTCCAGGAACTGGTCCCTTCTGATAACATGTCCAAAGTATGTGAGACGAAGTCTTGCCATCCTCACTTCTAAGGAGCATTCTGACTGTATTTCTTCCAAGACAGATATGTTCATTCTTCTGGTAGTCCGTGGTATACTCAATATTCTACGCAACACTGTAATTCAAAGGCATAAATTCTTCTTCCATCTTCCTTATTCATTGCCTAGCTTTGGCATGCATATGAGGCGATTGAAAATACCATGGCTTGGGTCAGACACACCTTAGTCCTCAAAGTGATAATATTTGCTTTTTAATATTTTAAAGAGGTCTTTTGCAGTAGATTTGCTTAATTCAATAAGCTATTTGATTTCTTGACTGCTGCTTCCGTGGGCGTTGATTGTGGATCAAAGTAAAATGAAATCTTTGACAATTTCAATATTTTCTCCATTTATTATGATGTTGCTTATTGGTACAATTGTGAGGATTTTTGTTTTCTTTATGTGGAGGTGTAATCCATATTGAAGTCTGTCGTGTTTGATCTTCATCAGAAAGTGCTTCAAGTTCTCTTTGCTGTCAGCAAGCAAAGTTGTTTCATCTGCATATTGTAGGTTGTTAATGAGTCCTCCTCCAATTCGGTTGGCCTAATTCTTCTTCATATAGTCCAGCTCCTTGGATTATTTGCTCAGCATACAGATTGAGTAAATATGGTGAAAGCATATAACCCTGACACACACCCTTCCAGATTTTAAGCCACACAGTATCCAGTTATTCTCTTCGAATTGAGACTTGCTAGGGACAGAAAAGGCCTTAAACAATAAGTTATGTTGGTTAAAAATTTTGTCTAGAAGAAGAATGGTGCAAATGTTGTTTGCTTCCTCCTAACCTGCCCACTTGTAGTTGTCTTTCAGATCAGCCAATTAGAACTAGAATCCTGGGCATGCGCGGTAAGAGACCAGGTCAACCGGCAGATGGCCTCATCCCGTAAGTGTTGCCTAGGAACCAAAATCACCAGACATACATCATCGAGTGGTGACGGAACCCACTTTCTAAGCGAGAAGTCCGTCAGCCACTTCCGTGCCAGAATTCTACCCTGACCCCTTTTTGAATATATATGAGGTTAATGGATATGTATGACTTCCTGTTTCCCATGTGGTATAAAACTGCACTCCCAGCCCTTTGTTCGGAGAGAGTGCTTTCGGGGAGGATACCTCCCCTCTCCTTACTCGCCACAAGTAATAAACTATGCTTTGCTTTAAATCCGTTTGACTCTTAGTTATTCTTAACTAGGGTACAAGCAGCGAACCCATTGTGTTCGGTAACAGAATGACTGCCTTTTTGTCTATGTACAGTTTTCACAGAGGTACAATTAAGTGTTCTGGAATACCTCTTCTTCTCAATGTTATCTATAATTTGTTATGATTTACACAGTTGAATGCCTTTGCATAGTCAATAAAACACAGGAAAACATCTTTCTGGTATTCTCTGCTGTCAGTCACGATTCATCTGACATCAACAATGATACCCCTCATTCCACATCCTCTTCTGAATCTGGCTTGAATTTCTGGCAGTTACCTGTCCATGTACTGCTGCAACCACTTTTGAAATATCTTCAGCAGAGTTTTACTTGTGCATGACATTAACAATATTGTTCAATAATTTCTGCAATCTGTTGGGTCACCTTTCTTTGGAATGAGCACAAATATGGATCTCTTCCAGTCAGTTGGCCAGCTAGCTGTCTTCCAAATTTCTTGGCATAGATGAGTGAGCACTTCCAGGTTTGCATCCATTTGTTGAAACATCTAAATTGGTATTCCGTCAAATCCTGGAGCCAAGTTTTTGTCCAATGCCTTCAGTGCAGCTGGGACTTCTTTCATCAATAACATTGGTTCTTGATTATATACTACATCCTGAAATGGTTGAACATCAACCAATTATTTTTGGTACACTCTGTGTATTCCTTCCATCTTTTGATGCTTCCTACATCATTCAATATTTTGCCCATAGAATCCTTTAATATTGCAACTGGAAGCTTGAATTTTTTCTTAAGTACTTTCAGCTTGAGAAATGACAAGTGTTCTCTTCCCTTTTGGTTTTCTAACTCCAGTTCTTTTTGCACATTTAATTATAATACTTTGTCTACTTGAGCTGCCATTTGAAAATTTCTGTTCAGCTCTTCTTTTACTTCATCATTTCTTCCTTTTACTTTAGCTACTCTACGTTCAAGAGCAAGTTTCAGAGTGTCTTCTAACATCCATTTTGGTCTTTTCTTTCTTTCCTGTCTTTGTAATGACGTTTTGCTTTCTTCATACATGATATCCTTGATGTCACTCCTCAAGTCGTCTGGTCTTTGGTCGTTAGTGTTCAATGTGTGAAATCTGTTCTTGAGATGATCTCTAAATTCAGGTGGGATATACTCAAGGTCATGCTTTGGCTCTTGTGGACTTGTTTTAATTTTATATGAGCAACTGATGGTGTGTTCCGCAATTGGCCCCTGGCCTTGTTCTGACTGATGATACTGGGTTTCTCCATTGTCTCTTTCCACAGATATAGTCGATTTAATTCCTGTGTAATCCGTCCAGTGAGGTTGTGTATAGTACCCATTTATGTTGTTGAAAAACATATTTGCAATGAAGAAGTTGTAGTTCTTGAAAAATTCTATGATGCGCTCTCCTGAGTCTTTTCCATCACCAAGGCCATATTTTCCAGCTTCTATTCCTTCTTCCCTGTTTGCATCTTTTACATTCCAATCAGCAGTAATTATCAAAGCATCTTGACTGCATTTTTGATCAATTTCAGACTGCAGAAATTGGTAAAAATCTTCAATTTCTTCATCTTTGGCATTAGTTGTTAGTATGTAAATTTGAATAATAGTTGTATTAACTGGTCTTTCTTGTAGGCATATGGATATTATCTTATCACTGACAGCTTTGTACTTCAAGATTGATCTTGCAATATTCTTTTTGACAATGAATGCAACACCATTTCTCTTCAATTTGTCATTCCCAGCACAGTAGCCCATTTGATTGATTCAAAATGGCCAATACCAGTCCATTTCAGCTCACTAATGCCTAGGATATCAATCTTTATGTGTTCCATTTCATTTTTGATAACTTCCAATTTTCCTAGATTCATAATTTGTACATTCCACATTCGATTATTAATAGATGTTTGTAGCTTTTGTTCTCATTTTGAGTCGTGCCATATTAGCAAATAAAGGTCTATAAAGCTTGACTCCATCCATGTCATTAAGGTTGACTCTCCTTTCAGGTGGCAGGTCTTCCTCAGTTGTATTTTGAGTGCTTTCCAACCTGAGGGGCCCATGTGCTGGCACTATATCAGACAATGTTCTGAGGCTATTCATAACGTTTTCACTGGCCATTTTTTTCAGAAGTGTACTGCCAGGTCCTTCTTCCTAGTCTGTTCTAGTCTGGAAGCTCTGCTGAAACCTGTTCACCATCGGTGATCCTGCTGGTATTTGAAATACCAGTGGCATAGCTTTCAACATCACAGCTACATGCAAGCCACCACAGTAAGACAAAATGACAGATGATTGGTGGCCATTGAGGTTAGATTTGGTCTATCAGTTTGGCTAATGACATAAGAGTCATGTGTGTCACTTCAAGGCAAAATCATTATTGGCTCTCGTGCTTTCTAGCATTATTTTGTTCTGTCTTACCAAGGTAGTGTATTCTCTATCAACGTGGATCATGCAAAGAAGATGATGCAGAACTGAGGAAGATTTCCATGAGGAGAAATAAGATTTTGTTGTCTTTTTTGCATGTCCTCATTGATTCAGCACTTAGTATCCAGAGCCTCAGTTTACTCATCCAAGAGAAAAGAATAACAATCTGCCCGTCAGGTGTTTTGGTGTCAAGCAATTGACACTGATTATTTTATGTCTTAATAATTAATCATTCTCTCCGTGAAACATGTTCTTCACATGACTACCAAGGAACCACCCTACTACTATCAATTCTAATTTTCCAAAGCCAAGGTCATTATTCCACAGCAGCTAGAGTGACATGTTTGACTTTTTTTTTTTTTTTTTTCTTGACAGATGAATTGCTTGTGAGGCTCAACTAAAAGAACATAAACAGCTAGCTTTATTTCCCATCTCTGCATCTTATTAATAAGTGATCTTGTGCAAGGGCTTTTTCTTCCTCTTAATTTTGTTGGACTTTTGTTTCCTTATCTGTAAAATAAAGTCAATAATAATCATCTCATTTATTTATTACAAGTTATTAAAAAATGATGTATGCAAAAATACAACCCTGGCAGACAGTAGTCATTCAAGAAACAACATTTCACTTTGCATCCCACAATACTGATACCTGCTCTTTTGGTATGTACTTTAAAGCAGACCCTAGAGCCCCTTAAAAGAATGTTTTACACAAGATGCGGGTTTCAGCAAAACCTTCAGATTTTCAGGACCCTCAAGAGCCCAGATTTCTCAACTAAAGCTAGGCAACATAAATTCACCTTAGATTAGAAGTAAAGATGCCATGATTGCCTGAAAAGTCAGATTCCACTGTTTTATACCAACAGATTCCTTGGTAGTTTGAACTTAGTTGTAAATTTTCATGTTGGTTTTTGTCACAAGCATTTCAAGATTTACTGAGGTTTATGTGCTTTGATAGGAGCCCTGGTGGCATAGTAGTTAAGTATTCAGCAACTAACCAAAAGGTCAGCAGTTCAAACCCACCAGCTGCTCCACGGGAGAAAGATGTGGCAGTCTGTTTTTGTAAATATTACAGCCTTGGAAACCCTATGGGCTAGTTCTACTCTGTCCTACAGGTTCACTATCAGTCCAGTCAGAATCTACTTAACAGCAGTGGGTTTAGTATGTGCTTTGAAATGGGCAACTTTCCTATTTTGTTAAACACATTTTTACAATCTAATATTTGGTTGCTACTTAGCTAGCATAATCATCTTTCTGAAATGCATGCATGCAGAATGGATATTACTTTGCAATAGGATCTCAACTTTAGTCTTAATAATACCTTATAGATGTAATGGGTTTTGCAAATTTGCCAATAGTAGTTGGAGTCATGACAATCATTAAACACTATACTCTAAAATTGTTGGATTTTGCAGTGATCAGCTTCTGCAGCTGTCTTGCTTTGTTGCCTCTAGAAGATTTTGAATTAGTGGTAGAAGTTATTCAACTACAGTGCAACCTATGACCCTGGATCATAAAAGCCCTAACTGAAATATTGTGGGCTCTGCAGTCAAGGTTTCTGCCCAGTTGTGTTAACCTGCATATGTTGACAAACCTAGTCTCAGATCTTAGTTTTCTTTGCAATAGAGGAATTGTTCTTACTGGAAAGGATGCTATGTACAGTTGCTCCTGTCATATACTGTTAGATTTATCTATCCACATTTATTAATTTGTTACACATTGAGGCCTATGATGTGCAAATCGATAAGCTAGGTACTATATCAAGTACAGGAAGAGTTCTGATACTAAATTTATCAGTTCTACTTGGGTGTGTCAAGGAGAGCCCTGGAGAATGGCAAATCCTTGATCCAGTGATACAGTGAGGAATTTTCAAATACTCTTCCAGCCATGGAGAGAAATTCGTGTGCAAAAACAAACAATTGAAAAAGAGTATGGTGCATTTTGGAAACTGTGAATAGGTCAGTATGATTAGGGTATAGATTGTATATTTACAAGGAAACAGCTAGAACCAAAGATTGATATCAGCGAAGAGACAGAGAGTGCCTTATATAAAATGATAAGAAATTTAAGTTTTTATGGTTTATATAATATGGAGCTATTGAAGGGTTTAAAGTTCTTTGGGTTTTGAAAAGGTGACTCTAATATTGTGAAGATATACTGGAGGGAGAAGAATAGGCAAATAGAACATTAGTTCAATAATCCATAAGGAAGTTGATGGCTGGGCCATGCTTAGAAGAGTAAAGAAGAAGACAAAGGAAGAGAACATACACACTGTGTTAGCGATACATAATTAAGGCTTGGTCTAATATGGGAAAGGAAGAGGCAAGAGTAGTTGACTTTTAGACTGAATGACATAATGGATAGAGGGATATTAATGAAGATAAACTTTACAGACGAAGTAAAGCTTTTGCAGGATTTGTTTTCTTTACTTTTTCTTCTCTTCTTTCTCTATGTGGTAGATTGGAAAGATAATCACTAATGATTTCTTCCATCCTTGAAAATACCTGCTGCTTCTCCAATCAAGAAATAGAATCTATTTACTCCACTCTTGAGTCTGTGCTAGACACATGGCTAGCTTAAAGTTATAGAACATGACAGAAGTGATGCTATGCTTATGAGGTCCAGCAGCTCTTGCTATCTTGGAGTCCTGAGTCATCACATAAATTTGTCTGACTACTTTACTGGAGAGAGGATATATAGAGAGAACTTTAATGATATAAGCCTATAGAAAGAGATAAAGACCAGCCAGCTCTCATCTATTCCAGCCACCCCAACAAAGGCAGAAGACTAATAGGTGAAACCATCTTGGATATTCATGCTCCAGTCAAAAGTCCTCAGTCAACATCACATGGAACACAAATGAGCTGTCCTCAGTGAGCTTCACCCAACATGCAGAATCATGAGCAAATAAATAGTTGTGTTTTAAGATATTCAGTTTTAGGATAGATTATTTGTATGCAGCAATTGATAACTGATATTGTTTCATCTCTTCCTTCTATCCTAGTGAAAACACTAGACTGATGCGCCACTAGAAATTAAGACAAGAGCTTTACCTGAAGGAAAATAAAACAATTCAAATCATTCCACAAAATGGAGAGGCACTCAGACAAGAAGCTACGGTGCATGCTCTAGCTTGCAGGGAGAGCAGTGAGGTAATTATCAGGCACAGCAACAAAGGCAAAATGGTTTCATATCAAGGGGTGAGGGGTACAGGGGAATGAAGGAAAATTTATAAGGGATTGTCAGCCTACAGACTTTCTTAACATTAATTTCTAGCCTAAAATCAGTCTCTTATTTCTCAATACAAATTGACTAAAGCAAACCATGTAAATATTCCTGATGTGGGTGTTTAGTGATTGATTGTAGGCCATGTTAACCCTAGCTGGAGTCTTTGAAATGTGAAAGTCAACCATTTGGTTAGGAAGGAGATTAGTTCAGTTCTAACTTGAAGCCCTTTGAAATGTAAACATTGTCCATCTGGCTAAGAGGGAGTGAGTTAGGGCTTAGACATTTCCTGAGAATAGTTAAGATAGCAACATTATTTACATAAGCTAAGGCCCAAATCTCTACACTCTTTGTGTCACAAGCAATCAAAACTTTCACAGGAAACCAATTTGTCTTTTGTAGAAGGCAGAGGCAGGTTTCAAACTAGAAGCCCCTTAATTTAAAATAGAATTTCAATTTAGGTCTTGGATTAACCATTTCAATCATGCCAAGCAGACTCAGTTTTAAGGTTTGCTTATTCACTTGCTTTCTTCCTTCCTCCCTTCCTTCCTTACTTGCCTTCTTACTTTCATCCCTTCCATCTTCCTTTCTTGAGGAGGGAAGACAATAGAGGAGTGAAGAGAGGAAAATATAGTGGTAACTGAGTTATTTAGACCATGACTTACATGAGGAGGCCAAAAATTCCTATTTTCTCTTTTAGAACAAAGTTGTGTGCTGTGAATTTCCTCTTATGATCTCTAACATCAACCATGAAAATAACACAAAATAGCATCCACATAAGAATCTCACAAGCCACAAGTTTTTAATGTTCAGGAGAAAACTGCATTGCAAAATGTGAACTATCTTGAGAAATAAAAAGAAATCACAATCTATAAATGATATTTTGATGAATTTTTACAAAAAGAAAGTTACCATTAGCTATCCCTGGAGGGCAGGAGGCTACAAATTGTAAGACCAATGGAAGAATTAAGGACAAAAAGTAGAAAGTTTATATTTTGTCTTGCTTATGCTATTTTTCATGATTAAATGCCTTTAAGTGTCCTCTACTACAACTACAGGAGCCCTGGTTGCACAGTGGTTAAGCACTCTGCTGCTAACCAAAAGGTTGGTAGTTTGAACCCACATACCACTCGATGGGAGAAAGATGTGGCAGTCTGCTTCCTTAAATATTTACAGCCTTGGAAACCCTATGTGGAAACCCTATGGGGTAGTTCTACTCTGTCCTATAGGGTTGCTATGCGTTGGACTTGGTTTGGTTTTGGTATTACAACTACACAAATGCAAACTGTATAACTGACTTGGTCCCACAGGAGGGTGACTGGTAAATGATGTTTAACATTTTTAAAATCACATATGAATAGTTTAGACTTAAATATTTATAATTCTGTTTTTAAATCTAAGAAAGTTTACCTAGTAAATAACTTTGGGTTAATTTATTTTTTTCAATTTTTATTTATAATATTCTACCCTCTATATTCATGGTGATTCCATGTGTGCAGAGTAGAACTGCTCCATAGGGTTTTCTCCACTTTACAGCAACTAACAATAACAACAACTCTCTGAAGAAATGAAATAGCTTTAGCAAGGGGGTCATCTTTTGTAAATCTAATTCCAATTCATAAAATGTTACTTAATGTGCTTTAAAGAATTCACATTGACAGAGCAGCTGTTTTTCATTATGGGGGAATAAGGCAAGAGGTTATCAGAATCTATATGGGAGCTTTTTCTAAATTTACTTCCTATACCCACCAGTAGCAGAATACCAAAAAAAACCCACTGCTGCTGGGTTGATTCCAGCTCATAGCAATATTGTAGGACTGCCTGTAGGATTATGATTGATTGAAACATTAATTGTTTCAGTAAACATGCATTAAGTCTTTATTATATGTCAGGAATATTTTTAGTACCGGATAAAAAGCATGAACAATACAAGTGTATCTATTCTTAGGAAGCTTAAATTTTAGGTAGTAGGAAGAGGGGCAGAGTCAGACAATAAAACAAACAACCAAATAAATAATTATAAAAATCAGCAGGGAATTAAAGATGGTATGATGGTAAATACCTGGGTCACTGGATAGTGGGAAAGTATCTCAGAGAAGGGGGCATTTTAGCCAGGTTCTGAGTGGTAAAATGTTAGACATTCAAAGATCAGGCGAAGAACATTTCAGGTGGTGCAGAGATTCTAACGACCTGCAAGAGAAATAAGAAACCTGTTAAAGCAATAAAAAGAAGGCAATGGAAGCTGGAGCATCGTCAGGGACAGCGGGATCGGCACCAGAAAAAGTTGGAAAATTAAGCAGAGACCAGATCACACAGGGGTTTGAAATGAGCGAAAAGGACTTTGTCTTTATTTCAAGTGTGAGGAGGAGGGGAGTAAAATGACTTGATGAGTTCCCCTTCAATCTTAACACTTCTATACTAATGTTCCTTTCTTTTTCCTAAATAACAAAACCAAGCATTGCTTTAGGCAAGTATTTAATACCTGTGAGCATTATCCTACCCTACCAGAACAATGTCAGCCCGAATGTCTAGCATCTGTAGTATATTATTTACATTTAGTCTTCATAAATTGAAGGAGGGGAGGGGGTACTTAATTATACTTTCTTTCATATTTGAATAGAAATATGAATGGATTTGTTTCAGAATGCTGTTTAGCATTTTCAATTTCAAAGCAATTTGCTTGCAGCTATTTTACACACACGTACACACTGAAAGTAATGAATATTCAATATTTTCAGAAAAACCAAAGAGTTAATTCTTTTTCCTCTTTTCCCTTAGAGTGGTTCTGTATCCTACTTTCTTCTAGAAAATAAACAAACTGTACTGACCTTCGACACAAAGGATTATGTAGCATTTTTTATCAATTTTCATTGATTTCATATAATTACCTCTGTAATAACTGAGGATGTCATTTGATCTTATTATAGTTAAATGCCAATTTGATATTACTTTTTACACCCCATGGGCATCACAAGTCACATTTATACATAGTATATATCCAGAATATTAGAGGAATTCTTTTTAGAAGGCCTCTGAAATATTTACTAAGCCTATTTTTTAGCTCCCCACCCTAGGGATTGTTTCTTATAATTTGGTTAGGAAATTACTACAACTTCATCTTATTGGAAAAAGATGCTTTAATCATCTTTTCATTGCCTGTATCTTTTTATTACCTAGATATAGTAGCATTAAAAAGATCTACTGATAGCTTGGCTATGTTTGAGAAAAATAAAAATGGATCAGATTATATCCGTTTTAAATTGGATAATATTATAATCAAATTCTATCTGTTGCAGGTCATCCTGTAAAGCAAAAAATGTCTTCAGATGATAAGAGACTGGTAATTTAGGGAATCAGCAAGAAATATTTGGGGACTTTTTGAGTTTTGCAAGTTGATCAAAAAGATAAATTGTACATTTTCTATTAAATTAAAGTTATTTGTTAGGTGTTGAATTGAGGGTAATGATTTAAAAAAATTATTTAAGTCATATCCATACCATCAAGCACCTCTGTAGTATTATTGAAAAGATAACAATTAATTGTTGTTGAGTCAACTCCAACTCATGGTGACCCCATATGTGTCAGAGTAGGACTGTGATCCTCAGTATTTTTAATGGCTGACTTTTTGGAAGTAGATTGCCAGGACTTTCTTTCTAGGTGCCTCCGGGTGAATTCAAACTTCCAAACTTTCAAGCACAAGCCGAATGTGTTAACCACTTGTGCTACACAGAAACTTTTGAAAAGATAAGGACTAACTAAAAATATAGGAGACAGAGCACTAGATGGACTGGGGATCAAGAGACTTAGATTTTAATATCAGATGTGATTTTAGGAAAGTTATTTAAACTCCCATTGGAGACCTGGTGGCACAGTGGTTAAAAGCTACGGTGAGCTACAGCTGCTAACCATAAAGGTGGGTAATTGGAATTCACCAGCCACTCCTTGGAGACCCTCTGGGGCAGTTCTTCTCTGTCCTATAGGGTGGCTCTGAGTTGGAACCAATTTGACGGCAAAGGTAGTAGTAGTAGCAGTATTTAAACTCCCATGTCCTCTATCTGCTCGGCTATAAAAATAAACAAGTCATATTAATTGATGTTTAAGATATCTGCCTACTCTAAGCTTCAAATTATTAAAATTATGAGTGGAAGAGGAGACATTAATACTAACCTGACAGAAATTAAAGTAATTATGCAGCAATACTATAAACAACTATATGATATCTTAGATGAAATAGGCAGATTCTTAGAAGGACACAAACTACTAAAACTGATTCAAGAAGAAATAGAAAAAGTGAATAAACCTATAACACTAAAGAGATTGAATTAGTACTCAAACAACCACACACAAAGAAAACCCCAGGCCCAAATGGTTTCATTGGTGAATTCTACCAGACATTTAATTAACAGTTAATACCAATTATTCACAAACTCTTCCAAAATATAGAAGCAGATGGAACACCTCTGAACTTATAATATGTGGCCAGATTTATCCTGATACGAAAATCAGACAATGACATCGCAATAAAAGAGCTACAGAACAACGTATCTTATGAACATAGGGGCAAGTTCCTATAATAAAATACTACTGACTAAAATCCAGAAACATACTAAAAATCATACATCAAGACCAAAAGATATTTATCCTAGGGATGCATGGGTAGTTTAACATCAGAAAACCAATTAATGTAATACTCTATATCAAGAGAATAACGAACAAAAAACACACAATAATCTCAATAGACACAGAAAAATCATTAGAAAAATTTAACACTCCTGCATTAAAAAGATACTCAACAAACTAGGTGTAGAAAGGTAACTTCTTCAACCTTATAAAGGTCATCTATGAAAAAAACCACAGCTAACTTTACACTTAATGGTGAAAGACAGAATGATTTTTCCCTTAATATCAGGAACAAGACAATAATTACCACTCTCATCTCTTCTATTCAACATTGTACTGGAGGTTCTAGCCAGAGAAACTAGGCAAAAAATAAAATAAAATAAAAGCCATCCAGATTAGAAGAGAAAAACTATCTCTATATGAAGACAAAAACTTGTGTATATACAAAATTACAAGGAATCTACTAAGAAGCTATTTAATTAATAAATGATTTAAGCAATATTACAAGATATAAAATCAATATACAAGTATCAATTTTATTTCTGTACACTTGTAATGAGCAAGTTGAAATGAAATTAAGAAAACAATTCATTCACAATAACATCAAAAAGAATAAAATACTTAGGAATACATTTAAAGAGAAAAAGTACAAAACTTAGACAACAACAAATCACCGTTGAAATTTTTTTTTTAAAAAAAGACCTAAATAAATGTAAAAACATCCCATGTTCATATATCAGAAGACTTAATATCTTTCAGATGATGATATTTCCATGTTTGATCTTCAGATTCAACGCAATTCAAATAAATATTCCAGCTGGCTTCTTTTCAAAATTGACAAGCTGATCATAAATGTCATAGAAATGCTAGAAATCCAGAATATCCAAAACAAACTTGTAAAAAACAAAAACAAAACACAAAATTTGAAAACTCATACTCTCCAATTTTAAAAACTTAACACAAAGCTACAGTAATCAAGACAGTGTAGTACTGGAATAAAGATAGACATGAAGAAATAAACCCATACATTTATATCTAATTAATCTTTGACAAAGGTGCCAATGCAACTTAATGGGAAAATAATAGTCTTTCCAACAAATAGTGGTGGGACAACTAGATAAACTAGATATCCACATATAAAAGTGCATTTGGACCCCTACCTCACTCCATATTAAAAAATTAACTGAAAATTAATCATAGACCTATATGTAGGAGCTAAATCTATAAAACTCATAGAAGAAAACAGGAATGAATCTTTGTGACATTGAATAGCAATGGTCTATTAGATATGACACCAAAAACACAAGAACAAAAGAAAAATTGGACTTCTTCAAAATTAAAAAACAAAACACACACACAAACAGATACACGTACACCGATGTTCACTGCAGAACTATTCACAATCACACAAAGATAGAAATAACCTAAATGTCTAAGAACAAATGAATGGATAGACAAAACATCTTACATATATTTGATGGAATATTCCTCTACAATAAAGAAAAATGAAGTCCTGGTACATGTTACGACATGGATGAGCCTTGAAAACATCATGCTGAGTGAAATAAGTCAGTCACAAAAGAAAAAGAACAAATATTGTATGATTGCACTTATATGAAATATCTAGAATAGGCAAGTGTATACAGACCTAAAGTTAGTGGTAGTTACTAGGGACAGGTGGGAGGAAGTAGGAAAGGGAACTAACTCATTGCTTAGAAGACAGTGAGCATTTGTAAAGGGTGAAGGAAAAATTTGGAAATAGGTAATGATGATAGTGGCAAAACATATTGAACACAATGCAGCTAAATTGTACCTGTGAAAAATGTTGAAATGCAAATGTAAAAGGTACATGAGATCTCTCTGGCTATCTTTTTATTAGAAAATGAAGTTTGACTACTGCCTTGCATCATATAGTGCAATAAATTCCAGATGTAATAAAGATTTAACTACAGTTACTAGGAGATGATGACATAAGGATATGTCTATAGAACCTTGTGGAGTAGTAGGCTCTCTATTAAACAAGACAAAATATCCAGAAGCTACAAAGAAAAAAAAAAAAGACCATTTCAATACATAAAAGTGACTATGTTGAAAAAGACTCCATAAACAATTGAAAAGTGGTAGAATGTAAGTGTGATGGTTATGGTTGTATCCCAACTTGGTTAGGCCATGATTCTCAGTGGTTTGGCAGGTATTATGTAATCATCCTCCATTTTGTGATCTGATGTGACCAGCCAATCAGCTGAAAGGGGAGCTTCCATGGAGGTGTGGCCTGTATCTAATATACATGGCTGTTCTGTCAAAGCTCGCTCTCTCTCCATCCTGCATCCAACTCATCATCCTCTGACCTAAGGTTCTTGAGACTTGAGCCAGCAACCTGCCACCTGACCTGCAGATTTTGGGATTAGCCAGATCCCACAACCCTGTGAGCCAGCAGCCTGCCTCCTGACCAGCTGATTTTAGGTGTGTCAGACCCTGCAACCATGTGAGTCAGGAGAAGCTTTCAGCCTGGCCTACAGATTTGGGACTTGCCAGGCTCCAAACTACATGAGCTGTTTCCTTGAAAAAAAATCTCTCAATGCATATTTATAAAGAAGTTCTGACGGTGTAATGGTTAAATGCTCTGTTGCTAACCAAAAGGACAGTGGTTTCAACCCACCAGCTGCTCTGTGGGAGAAAGATGTGGCAATCTGCTTCCGTAAAATTACAGCCTTAGAAACACTTGGGGCAGTTCTACTCTGTCCTATAGAGTTGCTGTGAGTCAGAATTAACGGCTGTGGGTTTGGATTTTTTTTTATATACATAGTTATATATACGTTTCACTGGTTTTGCCCCTCTACAGAACCCAGCCTAAGACAATTGGTACCGAGAGCGGTTCTAGAGAACACAGTAAGGATGAGCTTTCTAAACTGGTTCTCAAGTCTGGCTAGTCTTAAATGTACTGATGACTCTGTTTCTAGTAGTAAAGAGGGCACTACTAATTCATGGCGTGAGGTGGCAGTAAAAACTAAAACCAAACGCGTTGTCATTGAGTGCTTAACCACTGTGCAACCAGGGCTCTGAGGTGGCAATAGGAATATGCAAAATATCACCACCATTGGATCAAATACTTGTGAGAGACAAGGTTCTCTGTGCTTGCATATTTGATAATTTTCTACAATTTTGTCAGACCAAGAAGTATAAGGAAGCTGGTTGGTTGGTCCTATTTTTGCTAGACATAAGGCTGAAAGAAAAGGGTGAGCTAAAGTCTTCAGAGGCACAGCTCAGGTGCTGCGTAAAAGACCTTAAAGTTGCCACTTTTTCCCTGAAATAAAGCCTTATTTCTTTTTTACAAAGTAATATTTTATTGTGTTTTAGATGAAAGTTTACACAGTGAATTAGATTCCTCTTTAACAATTTTTATACAAATTGTTCCATGCCATTGGTTACAGTTTTTACAAGGTGTCAACCTTCTCCTGATTTCCATTCTGTTTTTTTGTTGATCTAGCTTCCCTTCCCCTCCTTGCTTCTCATCTTTGCTTTTGGGTAAATGTTGATCATTTGGTCTCATATAGTTAATTACTTAAGGAAGCACATTACTCATGGCTAATATTGTTTATTGTATAAGCCAATCTGTTATTTAGCTGAAAGATGATCTGCAGAAATAGCTTCAATTCCAAGTTCAAAGAGTATCTTTGAGCATAGTCTCTGGAGTTCCGCTACTCTTTATCAGTCCAGTAGGTCTGGGCTTTTTTAGGAATTTGGGTTTTGTTCTATATTTTTCTCCCATTCTATCTGGTACCTTCTATCGTGTCCCTGGTCAGAACTGGTCGGTAGTGGTAGCTGGGCACCATCTAATTTGTCTGGTCTCAGCTTAGAAAAGGCTGTGGTTCACGTGGGCTCTTAGTCACATGGACTGGTTTCTTTTTGAGTCTTTGATTTCCTTCATTCTCTTTTGCTCCAAGAGAGTAGAGACCAACGGTTATATCTTAGATGGCCACTCACAAGTCTTGAAGACCCCAGACACTACTCACCAAATGAAGATATAGAACATTATCTTTGTAAACTATGTTATTCCATTTGACTGAGTTGTACCCCAAGACTATGGTCTCAAGACTTTTGACCCAGTACACCAATTTTTTTTTTTTTTTAGTGAACAAATTAATGTATTTAATTGCCAATACATTGATACAGGAGATAACTAAACCTGGTGATCAAAAAATGGAGAGACTCGTATTAACTGAGTAGCCAGATAAAATTAAAAAAGGAGGGGAAACCTAAAATGAGCCTCAAGAATGGTCAGGACTTTATTGGGACTAGAAGATGATACAAGAACCAGCAGGTCATGACCCTTTTTTGGCCTTTTTTTTTTTCTTTTTCTTTTTGTTTATTGTTGTAGTTTAAGTGAAAGTTTACATTTCAAGTTAGTCTCTTATCCAAAAATTTATACATACATTGTTATGTTACCCTAATTGCTCTCCCTATACTGTGACAGCACACTCCTCCTTTCCACCCCTGATTTCCCATGTCTAGTTAAGCAGCTCCTAACCCTCTCTGCCGTCTCATCTTACCTCCGGACAGAAGCTGCCCATTTAGACTCATGTATCTACTTCAGCTAAGAAGCTCACTCTTCATGAGTATCATTTTATGTCCCACAGTCCAGTCTAACATTTGTCTGAATAGTTGGCCTCAGAAATTATTTCAGTTCTGGGCTGATACAGAATCCAGGGGCCATGCTTTCCAGGGTTCCTCCAGTCTCAGTCAGACGATTAAGTCTGGTCTTCTTACTAGAATTTGAGTTCGGCACCCCACCTTTCTCCCAGTCCATCAGGGATTCTCTGTTGTGTTCCCTGTCAGGGTGGTCATTGGAGGTAGCTGGGCACCATCTAGTTCTTCTGGTGTCAGGCTGATGAAGTCCCTGGTTTATGTGGCCCTTTTTGTCTCTTGGGCTTTCCTTGTGTCTTTGGTGTTCTTCATTCTTCTTTACTCCAGGTGGTTGGGACCAATCTATGCATCTTAGATGGCCTCTTGCAAGCTTTTAAGACCCAAGATGCCACCAAAGTAGGATGCAGAACACTTTCTTAATAAGCTTTGTTATGCCAATTGACCTAGATGTCCCCTGAAAACATGGTCCCCAGACTCCTGTCCCTGCTACTCTGTCCCTCAAAGTGTTTGACTGTATTCAGGAAACTTCTTAGATTTGGTTTAGTCCAGTTGTGCTGAATTCCCCTGTAGTGTGTGCTGTCCTTCCCTTCACCTATGATAATTCTTGTCTACTATCTAGTTAGTGAATAACCCTCACCTCCCTCTCCACCCTCCTAGCCATCAAAGAATGTTTTCTTCTGTGCTTAAACCTTTTCTTGAGTTCTTATAATAGTAGTTTTATATGATATTTGTCCTTCTGTGACTGACTAAATTCACTCAGCATAATGCCTTCCAGATTCCTCCATGTTATAAGATGTTTCACGGCTTCATTGTTGTTCTTTATCATTGTGTAGTATTCCATTGTGTGGCTATACCCTAATTTATCCATTTATCTGTTGATGGGCACCTAGGTTGCTTCCATCTTTTTGCTATTGTGAACAGTGCTGCAATGAACATGGGTGTGCATATATCTATTCATGTGATGGCTCTTATTTCTCTAGGATATATTCCAAGGAATGGGATAGCTGGATTGTATGGTACTTCTACTTCTAGCTTTTTAAGGAAGTGCCAAAATGATTTCCAAAGTGGTTGTACCGTTTTACATTTCTATCAACAGTGTATTAGTGTTCCAGTTTCTCCACAACCCCTCCAGCATTTATTATTTTGTGTTTTTTGGATTAATGCTAGCCTTGTTGAAGTGAGATGATATCTCATTGCAGTTTTGAACTACAATTCTCTAATGGCTAATGATGGTGAGCATTTCTTCATGTATCTGTTAGCTCCCTGAATATCTTCTTTGGCAAAGGACCTGTTCATATCCTTTGCCCATTTTTTAATTGGATTATTTGTCCTTTTGTTGTTGAGGTTTTGCAGTATCTTGTAGATTTTATAGATTATACGCTGATTGGATTTGTCATAGCCAAATTATTTTTCCCAGTTTGTAGGTTGTCTTTTGACTCTTTTGATGAAGTCTTTTGGTGAGCATAAGTGTTTTATTTTTAGGAGCTCCCAGTTATCTAGTCTCTTTTCTGGTGCTTGTGCATTGTTACTTATGGTTTGTATTCTCTTTGTGCCATTTTATATTTTATATTTAGGTCTTTGATCCATTTTGAGTTAGTGTTTGTGCATGGTGTGAGGTATGGGCCTTGTTTCAGTTTTTTGCTGATGGATACCCAGTTATGCCAGCACCATTTATTAAAGAGACTGCCTTTTCCCCAATTAATGGAGTTTGGGCCTTTGTCAAATATCAGCTGCACATAGGTGGATGAATTTATGTCTGGATTCTCAATTCTGTTCCATTGGTCTATGTATCTGTTGTTGTACCAGTACCAGGCTGTTTTGACTACCTTGGCAGTATAAGAGGTTCTAAAACCAAGTAGTGTGAGGCCTCCCTCTTTTTTCTTCTTCTTGAGTAATGCTTTACTTACCCAAGGCCTCTTCCCTTTCCATATGAAGTTGATGATTTGTTTCTCCATCTTATTAAAAAATGCCATTGGAATTTGGATCAGGACTGCATTGTATCTGTAGATCGTTTTGGGTAGAATTGACATTTTCACAATCTTGAGTCTTCCTATCCATGAGCAGGTATGCTTTTCCACTTATGCAGATCTATTTTTGTTTCTTGCAGTAGTGTCTTGTAGTTTTCATTGTATAGGTCTTTTACGTCTCTGGTTAGATTTATTCCTAAGTATTTGATCTTCTTGGGGGCTACTGTAAATGGTATTGATTTGGTGATTTCCTCTTCAAAGTTCTCTTTGTTGGTGTAAAGGAATCCAACTAATTTTTGTATGTTTATCTTGTATCCTGAAACTTTGCTGAAATCTTCTATTAGTTCCAGTAGTTTTCTTGTGGATTCTTTGGGGTTTTCTGTGTATAAGAGCATATCATCTTCAAATAGAGATACTTTGACTTCTTTCCTACCAATTTAGATGCCCTTTATTTCTTTTTCTAGCCCTAATTGCTCTGGCTAGGACCTCTAGAACAACACTGAATAAGAGTAGTGATAAAAGGCATCCTTGTCTGGTTCCCATTCTCAAGGGGAATGCTTTCAAAGTCTCTGCATTTAGGATGATGTTGGCTGTTAGCTTTGTATAAATGCCCTTAATTATATTGAGGAATTTTGCTTCTATTTCTATTTTGTTGAGAGTTTTTATCATGAATGGATTTTGGACTTTGTCAAATGCCTTTTCTGCATCAATTGATAAGATCATGTGGTCTTGTCTTTTGTTTTATTAATGTGATGGATTACATTGATTGTTTTTCTAATGTTGAACCATCCCTGCATACCTGGTATAAATCCCACCTTGATCATGGTGAATTATTTTTTTGATATGTTGCTGAATTGTATTGGCTAGCATTTTGTTGAGGATTTTTGCATCAATGTTCATGAGGGATATTGGTCTGTAATTTTCTTTTTTGTGGTGTCTTTACCTGGTTTTGCTATCAGCGTTACGCCAGCTTCATAGAATGAGTTTGGGAGTATTCCATCCCTTTCGATGCTCTGAAATACCTTTAGTAGTAGTGGCGTTAACTCTTCTGTGAAAGTTTGGTAGAATTCTCCAGTGAAAGGGTCTGGGCCAGGGCTTTTTTTTTTTGTTGTTGGGAGTTTTTTAATTAGCTTTTCAACCTCTTTTTTTGTTATAGGTTTATTGAATTGTTCTACCACTGTTTGTGTTAGTTTAGGTAGGTAGTAAGTTTCTAGAAATTTGTCCATTTTCTCTAGGTTTTCAAATCTGTTAGAGTACAATTTTTCATAGTATTCTGTTATGATTCTTTTAATTTCAGTTGTGATATCACCCATCTCATTTTTTATGTGGGTTATTTGCTTCCTGTCTAAGGTCATTCTTTCCAATTTTCACATTCCAATCACCAGTAATTACCAGTGCATACTGATTGCACGTTTGATCAATTTCAGACTGCAGAAGTTGGTAAAAATCTTCAATTTCTTCATCATTGGCATAATTTCTTAGTGGTTGGTACATAAATTTGAATAATAGTCATATTATTGTAAGCATGTGGATTTTATCCTATCATTTACAGTGTTGTACCTCAGAATAGATCTTGAAATGTTCTTTTTGACGATGAATTCAATGCCATTCCTCTTCAATTTGTCACTCCCAGCACAGTAGATCATAAAATTTTCCAATTAAAAATGGCCAATCCTAGCCCATTAGAGCTCAATAATGCCTAGCATATCAATGTTTATGAATTTGTGCATTCACGCAGGAAGCATCAAAAGATGGAAGGAATACACAGAGTCACTGTACCAGAAAGAATTGATCAGTGTTCAATCATTTCAAGAGGTAGCATATGATCAAGAATTTGTGATACTGAAGGAAGATGTCCAAGCTGCACTGAAGACACCGGCAAAAAAAAGGCCCTAGGAAGTGACAGAATACTAATTGAGATGTTTAAACAAATTGATGCAGCGCTGGAAGTGCTCACTTTTCTATGCCAAGAAATTTGGAAGACAGCTACCTGGCCAACCAACTGGAAGAGATTCATAGTTATGCCTATTACAAAGAAAGGTGATTCAGCAGAATACAGTAATTATCAAACAATATCATTAATATCACATGTAAGTAAAATTTTGCTGACGATCATTCAAAAGTGGTTGCAGCAGTACATCGACAGGGAACTGCCAGAAATTCAAGTTGGATTCAGAGGAGGACTTGGAACAAGGGATACCATTGCTGATGTCAGATGGATCATGGCTGAAAGCACAGAATACTGGAAAGATGTTTACCTGTGTTTTATTGACTATGCAAAGGTATTCGACTGTGTGGATCACAACAAATTATGGACAACATTGCAAAGAATGGGAATTCCAGAACACTTAATTTTGCTCATGAGGAATCTGTACATAGATCAATAGGCAGTTGTTGGAACAGAACAAGGGGATATTGCATGGTTAAAATCTGGAATGGTGTGCAACAAGGTTGTAACCTTTCAGCATACTTATTCAATCTGTATGCTGAAGAAATAATCCAAGAAGCTGGACTATATGAAGAAAAATGGAGAATCAGGATTGGAGGAAGACTCATTAAGAACCTGCAATATGCAGACGACACAACCTTGCTTACTGAAAGTGAAGAGGGCTTGAAGCACTTACTGATGGAGATCAAAGACCACAGCTTTCAGTATGGATTACACCTCAATATAAAGAAAACTAAAATCCTCACAACTGGACCAATAAGCCACATCATAATAAACGGAGAAAATATTGAAATTGTCACAGACTTCATTTTACTTGGATACACAGTCAACATCCACAGAAGCAGCAGTCAAGAAATCCAACGATCCATTGCATTGAGCAAATCTGCTGCAAAAGACCTCTTTAAAGTATTAAAAAGCAAAGACGTCAGTTTGAGGACTAACGTGCACTTGACCCAAGCCGTGGTGTTTTCAGTTGCCTCATAGGCATGGGAAAGCTGGACAATGAATAAGGAAGACCGAAGAAGAGTTGACACCTTTGAATTATAGTATTGACAAATAATATTGAATATACCATGGACTGCCAAAAGAACCAGCAAATCTGACTTGGAAGAAGCACAACCAGAATGCTCCTTAGAAGTTCTGATGGTGAGACTTTGTCTCACATACTTTGGACGTGTTATCAGGAGAGATCAGTCCCTGGAGAAGGATATCATGCTTGGCAAAGTAAAGGGTCATCGAAAAAGAGGAAGACCTTCAATGAAATGAATTGACACAGTTCCTGAAACAATGAGTTCAAGCATAACAATGATTATGAGGATGGTGCAGGACCGGGCAGTGTTTGGTTCTGTTGTACATAGGTCATTATGAGCCAGAACAGACTCAACAGCATATAACAACAACAACAGGGGCTAACGATCATGAGCATCTTTTCATATATTTGTTGGCCGCCTGAATGTCCTTTTTGGTGAAAAAGTATCTGTTTATGTTTTTTGCCCATTATTTTTTATTGGATTGCTTGTCCTTTTGTTGTTGAGTTGTCGACATTTTCTATATATTTTAGAGATTAGACCCTTATCTGATGTGTCATTGCCAAAGATTTTTTTCCCAGTCTGTAGGTTCTCTTTTTACTCGCTTGATAAAGTCTTTTGATTCGCATAAGTTTTTAATTTTTTGGAGGTCCCAGTTATTTATCTTCTGTGGTTTGTGCATTTTTAGTTTGGGTTGATAGGCTATTTATGTAGAAAATTAGGTCCCCTAGTTTTGACTCTGTGTTATCTTCCAGAAACATTATAGTTTTAGCTTTAACATTTAGGTCTTTGATCCATTTTGAGTTAGTTTTTGTGCATGATGTGAAGTATGGATCCTGATTCATTCTTCTGCATATGGATATCCAGTTTTGCTGGCAACATTTGTTAAAGAGACTGTTTCTTCCTCATTGAATGAACTTTGATCCTTTGTTGAAGATCAGCTGTCCATAGACGGATGTATTTACTTCTGGGTTCTCAATTATATTCCATGGTCTACGTGTCTGTCATTGAACCAGTACCATGTTGTTTTGATTACCATAGCTGTATAGTCAGTTTTGAGATCAGGAAATGTGAGGCCTCCTCCTTCCTTCTTTAATATTGCTTTAGCTATTTGGGGCTTCCTTCCTTTTCATACTCTATGAGGCAGTTCTTCTCTGTCCTATGACAGAGTAGAATTGACTCAACAGCAATGGGTCTGGTTTGCTTTTTTTGGTCCTTTCCATATAAAATTTTTGATTTTAATTAAAGAATGTTCTTAGGTTTTGGATCAGGATTGCATTAACAGTGCCACCTGGCCACTTTGGACTCCCCATGCCTCTGGATCAACAGGCAAAAAAAGGAGTTACGATATTGGCTGGTGTGATTGATCCTGATTACCGAGGGGAAATCAGATGGACATTACATAATGGAGGTAAAGAAGCGTATGTCTGGAATGCAGGAGATCCCTTAGGGCATCTCTTAGTACTACCATACACTGTAATTAAAGTCAATGGAAAACTACAGCAACCGAATTCCAACACAACTACTAATGGCCCAGACTCTTCAGGAATGAAGGTTTGGGTCACCCCACCGGGCAAAGAACCATGACCAGCTGAGGTGCTTGCTGAGGGCAAAGGGAATACAGAATGGGTGGTGAAAGATGGTTGTTCTAAATACAAATGTGGCCACGTGACCAGCTGCAGAAATGTGGACTGTAATTGATATGAGTATTTCTTCCTTGTTTTGTTATATGTGTATATGTGTGTGTGTGTATTTATACATATAAATATATATAGCAAATATATTTGTTTTCTTCCCTTCCTTATTCCATTACTTATTATAAAATATAAGATGTAAACGGGGCTAGTGCGTTTTCAGTTGTACGCATTATTTGTATCATGTTAGGCACAACTATGACTTTATAATTGTCTTTATTTAAAGATTGTGTATGGTTTAAGGAGAGTGTACAAGTGCCAAGTTGAGAAAGGGTAGATGTCCTAGTCATCTAGTGCTGCTATAACAGAAATACCACAAGTGAATGACTTTAACAAAGAGAAATTTATTCTCTCACAGTCTAGAAGGCTAGAAGTCCAAATTCAGGGAGCCAGCTCCAGGGGAAGGCTTTCTGTCTGTGTCGTCTCTGGGGAAGGTCCTTGTCATCAATCTTCCCTGATCGAGGAGTTTCTCAGCACAGGGATCCCAGGTCCAAAGGACACACTATCCTCCTGGCTCTTGTTTCTTGGTGGTATGAGGTCCCCATGTCTCTGTTTGCTTCTCTCTTTTATATCTCAAAAGAGATTGACTTCACATACAGCCTAATCTTGTAGATTGAGTCCTGCCTCATTAACATAACTGCCTCTAATCCTGCCTCATTAACATCATAGAGGTAGGATCTATAACACATAGGAAAATCACATCAGATCACAAAATGGTGGATAATCACACAGTACTGGGAATCATGGCCTAGCCAAGTTGATGCAACGTTTTTGGGTGGCATAATTCAATACATAACAGTGGACTGTAACAGTTAAGGTTATGTGTCAACTTGGCTGGGCCATGATTCTCAGTGGTTTGGCAGATATTATGTAATCATCCTCTATTTTGTGATCTGATGTGACCAGCCAATCAGTTGAAAGTGGAGTTTTCTTAGGGGTATGGCCTGCATCCAGTATAGATAGATATTTTGGCAAAACTCTCTCTCTCAATCCTGCATCTGACTCATCATCCTCTGACCTCCGATTCTTGGGATGTGAGCCAGCAGCCTGCCACCTGACCTGCTGATTTTGGGTTCATCAACCACTACAACCCCATGAGTCAGGAGAACTCTCTAGCCTGATGACTGACCCACAGATTTGGGATAGACAGCCTCCACAACTGCATGAGACATTTCCATGAAATAAATCTCTTTATATATATTCATATATACGCTTCACTGGTTTTGCTACTCTAGACAACCCAGCCCAAGAAATTAAGCAAACATTTGCAATATATAGCAGACAAATATACTTGATATACAGAATTCTTGTAAAATAATCCTGATTAATTAAAAGAAAAAAATATAAACTATATACTAAAAATAAGTCAAAATGTATGGCATATATTTAGTCATACAGCTGAACCCTGGAGCCCTGGTTGCACAGTGGTTAAGAGCTTGGCTGCCAAAAGGTCAGCAGTTGGAATCTACCAGCTGCTCCTTGGAAACCCTGTGTGGCAGTCCTACAGGGTTGCTAAGAGTCAGAATCAACTTGATGGCACATAACAACAACAGCTGAACAGAAAGCATCCATTTGAATCTACCAAAACATTGTTAATGGTTTAGTCCTTAAAATGAGATTTAATGTAATAAATTTAAAGATTGTTTAATTTCACAATCTTTGTTGTTTTAAAATTTTTGCTCATTTTCATACACCTACCTATTCCAAACACCTTTCTTAGTGTCTGAAACATACATCAATATAAATGTACTTAATAAAAATAAATGATTTTATACCCCCATTGGGAGACTCAGGGATTGGAAATCTTGCATTTATACACTTTTATTGGAATACATCTCAGTTGAAGAGAAATAACCCATACTGAGCACCTCTTATATGTCAGACATTGTGCTAGGAAATTATGGATGAAATGTCTTTTTCATCTTCATAAGTTTATGAAGGTGATAGTATTGTCTCTTTTATAAAGTTAAGCAAACAGAGGCTAAAAGAGATTAAGTGACTTACTGAAGGTCATAAAGCTATCAAGTGCCAAGGCCTGGAATTAAATTTTGGCCTACCTTACATTTATATATCTTTGATTTCATCCCATGATATTTAGTAATATAAAAAAATTCAATCCCACTCAGCAGTAAAAGAAACAACAGGAATAGCAACAATTAAGCCATACTTACCATTTGAGTTTGAGGTTGGTACAACTCACCAATTGCTTGTTTATTAACAAGTCAGGCCTAACTCACTTAGGCTGAGGACAAAGTCTTCAGTGAATCTATTGTGAGCACAAATTAATGAACTTCCTAATCCAATTCCCTTTAGTAAAGAATGCAAGATAAAGTTCCAGCTGATGCAGAGGCTAGGGATGCACTGTGATCCATGAGAGTGGGATTAGATGAGGATGAGGAGCCAGGACAGGGAAGAGGAAAGTCTTAGAGACAAAAAATTTACCGGAGGATGGGGGGAGGGTATTGGTGTGTTATGGTTTTGAGTTAATGGGAGATTTTTCAGGTCACCACCATCGACGAAATATTACCATTTAGAGTGTAACTAGGAAGGAAACTTGCTTGATAAAAATGCTATCAAGTGAGTTAACAAAAAAAAAAAAAAAATTCATTAAGGTCAAGAAAATATAAGATAAACAGATCTTCTTAACTGTCTCCAACTCTACCCCTGATACTTCCTATATAAACTCTTAACCTAAATCATGGGTTGCCCTATAAAATGACTCTGTTAAACTTGTACAATGTGTCTATCGTTAGGGGTATGGCTTGAGGATATGGAGAAATGTTTTTAATAAAACATTGGTTTGTTGTTGTGATATGGATATTATAGGTACAGACCCACCTTAAGTGATCATCAATGGGGCTTTCCATTTCTGGGCCCCAATTTCCTTTAAAAAAAAAAATGAAACTTTTTTAATATATTCTAAGGTGTGCTCCCATAATATTATTCTAATTTCATTTAGCTTAATCATAAACCACATACACTAAAGCAGAGAAAAATAAAATGTTCCCCCAAATCATGGGGGTTGAGATATAGATGAAATCCAAGAGAGAGTCATGAGGGGAGCAGGAGTTTCAATGATGCAAGACATTCAATAATCAGAGACATTTATGATTAATTTAGGGATTCTGAAAGATGGCGTTTTTTTTTTTTTACACCTTGCTCTAGCTAACAACAACAGCTACCTCATTATATTCTGTAGTAAACATTCTTTACTATAACTTCCCACTATATTTACCTAAAGAATTTTTCCTTTTTTTTTCCAAAACACACAGACCCAGACCCCACTCCTGAAGACTCTTAATTTATAACGATGTTTTCTTTCATTGTTATTCACTCTAAAACTTAAATAAAAATCCTAATGTACATCATTAGTTAAGAATCTCTCTAAGGGAGTTTGGGTTAGGCATGGGTGTTGTAGTTTTTGAAATGGGATTGACCTGAAGGGGGCATTTAAGATAAGTAGCCTATTTTAAGGGGGATTCTACAGCATAGAGTTATTTAGTTTTTTTGCATGGGCTTAAGTGAAAAAAGAGAAATGTTAGCATGCCACCAAACAATGTCACTTATTAGAGGGGGACTCTTTGGTTTAAAGCAATAATTTTAATTAGCACAATCTCATGCAAATATTGGTTTGTATGAATAACTTTCTCAATTGCAATAAGGAAATAGTAATAATCTCCAGCATCTGAAAGCTGAATGATGAATAGGGAAGACCAAAGAAGAATTGACACCTTTGAATTGTGGTGTTCGTGAAGAATATTGAATACACCATGGACGGCCAAAAGAACAAACAAATCTGTCTTGAAAGAAGTACAGCCAGAATGTTCATTAGAAGGGAGGATGGCGAGACTTCATCTCACATGCTTTGGACATGTTATCAGGAGTGACCAGTCTCTGTAGAAGAACATTATGCTTGGTAAAGTAGAGGGTCATCGAAAAATAGGAAGACCCTCAACGAGATGGATTGACACAGTGGCTGCAACAATGGGCTCAAGCATAGAAATGATTGTGAGGATGGTGCAGGACTGGGCAGTGTTTTGTTCTGTTGTACGTAGGTTCGCTGTGAGTTGGAACTGATCGTTGGCACCTAAAACAACAACAATAACAACCTGTCCGGTTATCCATATCTAAAGTGATACCATTAAGTAGTGATTCAAAATAGAAAATGGAAAAATTCACTTGTGTCATTAGCTTGAATATATTCATTAGATTTTAAAATATTTTGGTATAGAATCTCCAAGCCCCCCTCCACTCTGTCATTTGTCCGTTAGTATATCAGATTTAACAAAGGTATTAGGGAGAATAAAATGAAATTATTTTTCTAAGAATCACTGAAATATTGAAAAAGAAAATCCTGACCTATTATTTAAAATATAAAATATCTTTAAGACAACAGACATAACTAAAAAGGTAAGCAAGGAAAATATTTCAGGAAATGTGGCAATAGTTTACTTAATATTATGATGTTTATTATAGAAAAGTAGCATACCAAGTTTTATAGAATATTATTAACAAAGCAGTGTTTAAATAAGCAAGAGAAAAGACAATTCAGTGATAAGAATATGTAATAATTTTTAAGATATCTGTAAACTTAGCCACATTTTAATGAAGGAATAAGCATTTAAATGAGATATAATTCATTCTTATTAAACACACAAAATTAAATTATCATTGCTGGTGAGAATATATGAACTTGGTCTTGCCATATAGAATTTGGCAAAAGGCAATACAAATTTTTATGATATTTTTGAAAAGTAATTTACCTATGCATTTCAAAAGCCATCAAGCAGATCATACAGTTTTGACCAGCATCCCTTTAGGATTGTAAAGTGATTGAAACAGATAATTATGGATCTGACACCAAAACATAAAACATATGTATGATGTAATATGGAGTAAAAAATCCAAAAGTAAGCATATGAGCATTCCATTCATGACTGTGCCAAGATAGTTTTTCTTTTAGAAAAGGTCTGGAAGAAAACTGACAAAAAAGAAAAAAATGTGTAAACAATAGTTATGTTAGGGTCTTGGTATCATGGGTGATCCCTCTGTCCCCATTTTCCAAATTCTCTTTAATTTTGTTATATATTTATAAGTTTGATATGACTGACACAGACAAGCATGGGAAGAGGGTAGAGGTGCCAGGCAGTGCATTCACTACATGAAATAAAGAGCAGTGGTAAGAGGGTGTGGGAAGAATGGAATGAATACATTTCTTAAAACTTTATAGAGCTGTCAAACTGGTCAGAAATCATTTGCTAAAATGGAGTGTGAGCCTTTTCCTGGTTTCTTTTTTATTGTTTCTATCACCTGCAGATTTCGCATAACAAAATTATGATGATTCACTGCTATGCTGCAGAGAGCTTTGTAATGTATATGGAAAAATCTTAATAATGTTTGGAGCTTGGGGGTCTGTGAGAAACCATGGGAAACTGCTTCTGAGACCACACTGAAATGTGAACCTCATTTAGAGAGTCTGAGGGGGAGGGAATACAATGGATAAAAGCAACTGAAACACAGTATTTAGAATGACAGGTCACCATAGAAGTTAAAAAATTCATTTAGCTCATTCGGGTGTGATGCATTTACTCAATTCTACGGGCCTGTTAGTAAGCAAAGCACATATTGTATTATGCTTCTTGGTGTTTTTATTATTTGTCTAGGGGGCTGAGTAGAAATATTCTCTTGAAAGAGAAAGTGTGTTAAACACTTATAAAAATAAGACAAGTGAAGTCTTATCTCTGCCAGGTGAAGCTCAATATTAATATGTAACAGGAGATGAAGCACAGAGAGACATTTATACCTTCACTGGATGGATAGAAAACCACTCTATATCCTGCCACTGCCAATCATGTCAGTGCAAAATTAAGTCCCAATGACGCACCTCTAGGTGGATGTCTTTTTAGATTGAATTCCAGAGTAGACTCGTCTCTCTTGGCCAAGTTAATACAATAACCATTAGGGGGTGCAAATGTGAGAGAGAAAGAATTTAGCTTAATTTTCTTATAGATATTTCTCAATTGCATATCCCACATGTCTCCAGTATTTTGGCTCAAAGTGAAAACTGGTGTTCTATAAACTTCAAGGTAGAGCAAAAAATTTGGTTGAAGACGTATATGTCAATTTCATAATTTGCAATCAAAACTGGAGTTAGGCTGCCAATACCAAAGTGTTTTGTCTTTCCATTTGTTGGAAATATAACAGTGAAAGTCTTTCAGAGGCTAATTTTACAAATACCCAAATGGAAAAAGAGGATAAATGTCTTATTCATGTTAACATGTCTAATTATGGTAGAAGGAGGACTAGAAACTTCTAGTTTTTCCCCCCTCCCAATTAATTAGAATTTGAAAATGACTTGTATAAATTAAAAAGAGGATATTTATGTTGAACTTATATTGTTGTTAGGTGCTGTGGAGTCGATTTCCACTCATAGCAACCCCATGTGATAGAGTAGACTACCCTATAGAATTTTCTAGGCTTTATTCTTTATGGAAGCAGATCTCAAGGTCTGTCTCCCTTGGAGTTGCTTGGTGGGTTCAGACCACCAACCTTTTGGTTAGCAGCCACGCACCTAACCTTTGCATTTTGTTTGAGAGGCTTAGGAGTAGAAATTGTCATGGACCAGTAACTGGCTTCACAATAAAAAACAGGGAAAATCTTTCACTTCTCTGCATGGGCAACAATGGACCTTAAAACTACAGTCAGTCATATTTATTCTGTTAATACTTGAGAAGGAGAAAAAGTAACTTCTCTGTATCTACAGGTGGCTTTTATTTCCTACAGAGATTAAAATAAAATCCAGTGGGATAAGAGTCAGGAGGATTTCATGAAAAGACAAAAAAGTTAGAGAAAATCTTTAATATTGGCAAGTGGAAGATACATGTAGTGAAAACTAACCACGTATTCATGATATGTTCAGGGCTATCAGTTATAACTTGAGAAATGGACACAAGAGTCACCACAGACCCCTCCTAAAAGCATTGTTTACGTGATATATTATGGCCCAATACTACCGGGAAAATACCGGAATCATCCTGACGATTGTTAGATGTTAAAGAGAAAACACGGTCCTCCCATAGACAAGCTCGCCCTACCAATTACAATTGCATTCAATGACTTCCTCTTTGCAATGGACAGACAGACATTCAACAAGTATTTGCCAAGCATTCTGTGTGTTGGGTTAAGCACTATAAATAATATGAGTGAACAACGCGTAGTTTTAATCTTTATCTTATATGTTACATGTGAGTATTTGTAAATAATACGTAAAAAGGAGAAGAATAATGGATGGCTCAGGAAGAAAATATTTACTTGTGGGAAGAATTGAATCATAAAATACTGTAATGACAATATGAAAGCAAATAAAGCTGACCGAGAAAAGAAAGCCAAGGGATAAAGGGAAGAAAGCATGTAGACTGTCTTTCAATCATTCAATTATAAAGCCCACTGCAGCTGCAATATAGTCTAAGAGCAATGTTGCCATCCACAGCCCAGCTTAAGGGGCAGCCCTACAATGATGGATGGCATCAACATCTTTTCTTCTGGTGACTTTGTCACCTTAGCTAAAGGTAATCACTCCACAAGGTAGCCAAGAAAATATGTTGTGCGTTACTGGAAAAAGATGAGCTAAGACAACAAGATTCTCTCTCTGGAATTACATTGGACATACAGAGAATAGTAAGAAATTAGCAGCAGAAGCAAAAAATTCTAAACACAGGTGTTAGAAAGGGGCTGTGAATAGTCATAACAAATCAGTAGATATGGATAAGAAGAGTAGAAGAAAGAATGAGTCAGTAGAACATGAGAAAAAAAATGGAATGAACAAGCAGAAAATATAAGAAATGTCATGAGAAAGAGTTACCATCGTCAGGGAAGTGGCCACCCCCTACTGCTTTGTTGAGGCATGTGGTTTCCCAGTGTCTAATTTAGTTTGGGTCCATACACATCCTTACAACCAAAAAAACAAACCAAATGCGTTGCATTGCCATTGAGTCCATTCGGACTCATAGCGACCCTATAGGACAAAGTAGAACTGCCCCATAGCGTTTCCAAGGAGCAGCTGGTGGATTCAAACTGCTGACCTCTTGGTTAGCAGCTGAGCTCCTAACCACTGCACCACCAGGGCTCTTTCCTTACAACAGGTAAGATAATAAATGACTACCCTTGAGAAATGTACAATACAAAACAATACCAAAAAAAAAGAATACTGAGAAATGCTTTCCTACTCAGTCTAGGAAATAGTGAAATATACATTTTGAAATCCTGATTTATTCAACAAAATGATATTTTGTGGAAGTACAGGAGTCCAAATGATGGATTAGGCATTGGTGTTTAATGGAGATTAAAATAAATACATCTCACTTTTGCTTTGTGCAGGGAAAAAAACTTTTACAATACTTTATTGATTTTAAAGTAAGCTTAATGTATTTTAATTGAGCTTAGAGACTTGAAGGGGAATGTAATTAATGATGGATTTTTTAATAATGTTTTCATAAAACATTAAAATGGGTCTTAGTTCCACCCATCTTTCACAACAACAATACTGCTCGCTAGATTAATTTTAAAATAAACTTGAAGTATTTTAATCCTGTATGAATGTTTCAGATATGCACTGGAATGTATTTTAATAAAATATATGAATGATGACATCTCTGTAAGCAATATGATATACATAAAGATACTGCTGAGCTCACTGGCCATTATAGAACTGAGATTATCAAGTGTCTTACACATTTGTAAAGTGTTCTCCTTTTCACTATGCCAAGCACTCTTAAATATCCTCTGCCTTGGTAAATCTAGACTATCTTGCACACCGTGAGAATTTGTAATTAGAGTTTATTCAGAAAACATATTAAGTGCTATTAGAAAGCTTTTGTGCAAACACTAATGAATATACTGTATTTAACCATCAAACACATCAAATAGAAAAGACTAATGTTCTAAAGTAAGCAACTTTTAATAATGAGGATGTGCTCATAATTACTGTGTTGTCATATAAGAAGCAGAATTAATCCATGTCATTTATAGTGAATTAATTTTTTTTTTGCTGTAATTTTTAAAAAAAATTTTTAATTGTACTTTAAATGAAGGTTTACAGAACAAATAGTTTCTCATTAAACAGTCAGTACACACATTGTTTTATGACATTGGTTAACAACCCCACGACATGTCAACACTCTCCCTTCTCAACCTTGAGGACCTTTTTTTTGGTGAAAACATACATAGCCAAAGTTACACCATTTTGAAAGTTTCCACATGAACAATTTAGTGACATCAATTACGTTCTTCCAGTTGTGCTGCTATTCTCACTATTCTTTTCCAAATTATTCCATCACCATTATCTTCAACTCACTGTCCCCTAGGCTTCCCATCAAAACTTTTGAGTTGCTGTTGTCAGTTTGATCTCACATAGATAATTCTTTTTTTTTTTTTTTTGTACCTTAGATGAAGGTTTGCAGAACAAATAGTTTCTCATTCAACAGTTAGTACACATATTACCTTATGACAATGGTTAACAACCCCATGACATGTCAACACTGTCCCTTCTCAACCTTGGGTTCCCAATCACCAGCTTTCCTGTCCCCTCCTTGTCCCTGGACTGCTATGCCTCATTAGTCCTGTTTTGTTTTATGAGGCTGTCCAATCCCCGGCTGAATGGTGAACTTCAGGAGGGGCTTCACCACTGAGCTAAAAGGGTGTCCGGGGTCATACTCTCGGGGTTTCTCCAGTCTGTCAGGCCAGTAAGTCTGGTCTTTTTTTGTGAGTTAGAATTCTGTTCTACATCCTTTTCCAGCTCTGTCCAGGAACCTCTATTGTGATCCCGGTCAGAGCAGTAGGTGGTGGTAGCCGGGCACCATCTAGATGTACTGGACTCAGTCTGGTGAAGGCCATGGTAGCTGTGGTCCATTAGGCCTTTGGACTAATCTTTTCCTTGTATCTTGTTCTCTTCATTCTCCCTTGTTCCTGAAGGGATGAGACCAGTGGAGTATCTTAGATGGCTGCTCACAGACTTTTAAAACCCCAGACTCTACTCACCAAGGTAGAATGTAGAGCATTGTCTTTATAAACTGTGTTACAGCAATTGAGCTACATGTCCCCTGAGACCACGGTCCCCACAGCCCTCTGCCCAGCAATTCAGTCCCTCAGGGAGTTTGGATGTGTCTGTGGAGCCTCCATGACCTTTTCTTGTGCAGGTTGTGCTGGCTTCCCCAGTAATGTGTACTATCGTACACTTCACCAAAGTTACCATTTATCTATTTAGTTCCCCCCCCCCCCGACTCCTCCCATCCCTTGTAACCAACAAAGATTGTTTCTTTTCGTGTGTAAGCTTTTACATGAGTTATACAGTAGAGGTATCATACAATATTTGTTCTTTTGTGATTGACTTATTTCACTCAGCATAATGTCCTCCAGTTTTGTTCCTCTTACTCTCCTGGGCTGAGTTCCTTTTGTTTGTGGATTTTTTTTTTCATTTCTTTTGTTTTTGTAGGTTTTGTTTTTACTGAGACTTTATGTTTTTCTTCTTTATTTTGATGAGTAGGTTTGTTAACTTTCTTTGGGGCTACTGTGAAATTTACCCTTATCTTCCTAGATTTGAATCAGTTATTATTACTTGGTATCACTTGATTTCCTCTCCATTAGAAGGTTCTGTATCTACACTGTTTATTCCCTCTTTTATTGTTTTGATGCTGTCGTCATTTACAGATTAACCTCTCTGGTTCCCTTTTGTAATTCTTTTGGTTTTGCATGGTCCTTAAGAGTTCATTTCCTAGGTTGGTATCTGGCTAGTACAATCCTGTGTCCTATATTCAGCCTGTGGTCTGATATTATTTGTTCTCAGATCGAAGGACTTCCTTTAATAAGTCTTGTAAGTTTGGTTTGGTTTTTACATAGTCCCTTCATTTCTGTTTATCTGGAAATGACCTAATTTCACCATCATATTTGAATGAGAGTTTTGCAGGATATATTATTCTTGGCTGGCATTTTTTTTCTTTCAAGGTTTTATATATGTCATCCCATTGCCTTCTTGCCTGCATGGTTTCTGCTGAATAATCAAGCCGAGCTTAGTCTTATTGCTTCTCCTCTATATGTGACTTTTTGTTTTTCTTGAGCTGCTCTCAGGGTTCTTTGTCTTTGGTTTTAGCGAGTGTGATTATGATAAGCCTTGGTGATTTTCTTTTGGGGTTTATCCTGTATGGGGTTCGTTGAGCTTCTTGGATGGTCAGCTTTTCATCTTTCATGATATTGGGGAAGTTTTCTGTCAGCAGTTCTTCAATGATCCTCTCAGTGTCTTCTGTTTTCTCCCCCTGTTCTGGAACTCTGGTCACTCGGAGATTTTTGCTTTTGATGGTATCCCACATAATTCTCAGGGTCTCTTCATTTTTCTTCATTCTTTTTACTGATTTTTCCTCAAACAGAGTTGTATCCAAGTGTTTGTCTTCAATTTTGCTGATCTTGTCTTCCACCATTTCAAATCTGCTCCTCAGCCCTTCTATGACACTGTCCATTTCTGAATTCTTGTTGTTTATCTTTTGGATTTCTAATTGTTGTCTTTGTATAATTTCTAGTTATGAATTTATTTTGGCATTTTGTTCCTGCATTATTTTCCTGAATTCTTCCATTTTTTTTCCCGTATTTTCCATGAATTTGTCTATTTTTCCTTCATTTTTTCTGCTTTTTGCTTCAAGTGTTGGATAATTCTGAGTATTAGAGGTTTGAATTCCCTATCAGGTAGTTCTAATGCCTTTTCTTCCACTGGAAAGTCATCTGGTGTTTTACTTTGAATGCCTACTAGAACCACCCTGTCCTGTTTTTGTAAATGTTTTGATACTGTCTGCTTTCTTCAGGGCACGCAGTAATTATTTTTCTTGTTTATTGATTGTAGAATTGTTTGTTTCATCCTTTTTTAAAAAATTTGGCTATGTCTTAGCAGGCGGGCTGTGTGTTCTTTGTTGTTTGCTCGTCTGTGGGCTCTATAGTTTTCGCCTCCTTCTCCCATTGGCAGGGTCAGTCTCTCAGATATGGTACAGCAGGGCAGGCCTAGCTGAAGAGGAGTTGCTGGGATGGGTTGTTTGTGGCACTTACTACAGCCACCAGGGCAGGTTAGTAATCAGTGCAGGGCAGGTTCCGGTAGGCCATGCCTGTGATGCTGGGTGGTTTGATGTTAAGCACAAGGTGCAGGTAGGCAGGATGAAGGGGGGAGATTGTGATGTGTGGAGCTAAGATGGGTATGGGAGAGAGGAGAGAGGAACAGGAGCCAAAAACATACAAACAAACAAAAAAGAGTGGTAGGGGACCTTGCTGTTGGAGTGGAGAGATGAGAGACTATGAAAAGTAGAAAAACAAAAAGGGGAAGAAGGAGAAAAAAAGAAAAGTAAAGAAAAGAATGAATAAAGAAAAATTTGAAAGTAAAAAGAGCAGCAAAGATCCCAAGGATCCCACCGGTGTGGCTACAAGGTCTGAGGAAGTTGTTCCCAGGTGTTGAAGCACAGCCTGGCTAGGAGGTGTAGACGTATTCAGAGCCAGGAATCCAGGGGACAGGAAGAGAAGGAAGGTATAGAGGAATGAGAAACTGAGTAATGAACAAATAGAAAAAGAGGGAAAAGAAAAGAAAAGAAATTAAAAATTTTTTTAAAAAAAGAACAAGAAAATCCCCCCAAAAAACAGAAAAAAAAATAAAAGAAAAACACTAAAAGAAATGTTCTCAGGGATCCCTCTGCACATCTGCACAAGCTGAGGGGGTAAGTCCCAAGCCACACAGCACTGTCCGGCCATAATGGGCTCCCAACTTGAGAAAAGAAAAAGAAAACAAATTAACAATTGAAAACAAACAAACAACAAAAAAAAAATGCCCCAGGATCCCACCATCGTGGCAGCACGGACCAGGAAGGAGTTCCACAATCGAATGGAGCTCCACAGCCCCTCAGGAAGAAGCAAAGATGGAGCGTGGAGCCAGGTATTTGAGCAAAAGGAAGGGGAGGTGCTCAGAGGTAAGGAAAAAATCAAAAGAAGCGGAAAAAAAGCAACACCAGCAGCTAACAAATGGCACTCAGGGAGTTGGCCAGTTTGGGCAGGTGGAATCCAAGCAGCTGGTGCTTCCCAGCCAAGAGACTGTGGCCGTGGGAAGCAGAGGAGGCTGAGTGGGGGTGAAGAAGGGTGGGGGGTGGGAAAGCGTATATCGCTGTTTACTGGTTGTTCTGTCTCCTGCTGGAAGCTCCATGAAGCTGCTTTCTTGTATCCCCTATTTGCTGGTCTCTGATAGGAGTCCAAGATGGCAGATCTGTGCTGCGTTAGCTGATAGGGGACCTCTCCATCTATGTCTCCTTGCTGTCTGTTCTCTTTCAGTTTCTTATTCCATTTGGTGCTTGGCTGAGTTCTTTATCTCTTCATTTGATGTTTAGGATTTCAGGTTTGCTGTTTTCTCTGTTTGGCTTAGTTTTTCAGATCTTTGGTGTGGAGTGACGGCATGGAACTTCTGCCTAGAGCACCATGTTGCCAGAATAAACTAATTTTTTAACTCCTTACTAGACACATAGTTGGGTGATTGTCAGCTGTTAAACCAAACTTCTAACAGATGACCTTTGTGAAAAACATATGATTTATAATGACAGAAAAATGAGACTGAAAAGAAAAAGATATTATCTGCTTATGTGAAAAACCTCCTACAAAACGTTGATTGCTAAATACTTGGAAGGTCTACCTCTGGTCTTTGCAAGATCATTGTGAATCTCTGCAAGAATTGATGTGCAGATCTGGAATGATTTGGCCAGATAATAGAAGAAGGAAGTAGCTAAATTTAGGTTATGGATGAGGTCAGTTTGCACATGAGGATGGCATAAATCAGTGGGACATGGGTCAGAGAGAAGGGACTGCCTAGATTAACTGAAAGGAAGCAAGACTCCATCTGGAATATAACTTCATCTCCCAGGGAATCACGTGCAAAAGGGCAAGATTCTTCATAAGCAAAAGAGTAAGTAATACACACATTTCTCTGACCCACTAGATTAAAGAAAGATTCGTGGAAAGATAATCCAGTACTCTTAATAATTTCTGAAAAAAGATGTTACTGTGAATGAGGCATTTTATCCTTTGACCCTTATGGATCTGTCTGGATATAAAGAAGGGTGTTCATTAATGCTAGACTCAGGGCCCAGATTATCATATCAGAATAGAAAGTCTAACATGGGGCTCTCTAAGTGGGTTGTGGCCCCAGGAGCTGTAAATGTTAGTCATGGAGAACCTCATATGAGACAATTTATTCATTTCCAAGTTGTTTAGTCTTCCTGGGTTTGACATAGGATTGAGGCCTACATAATCATAATGGCATCACCTTTATTTTAGCATCACCAGATTTTCAGGGGCCTTAGAAACTACATGATCTATACTACTCTAAAAGCCCAAGAAGACCTGGAATTGCAATAGTTAAGCACTCGGCTGCTAACCAAAAGGTTGGAGGTTTGAACCCACCAACGTCTCTGCAGGAGAAAAGACCTGGTGATCAGCTTCTGTAAAGATCACAGCCTGGGAAACCCTATGGGGCAGTTGTACCCTGTCATATATGGTTGCTATAAGTCAGAATCGCTTCAATGACACACAACAGCTCTAAAGCCCAGGCATGATAATACACTGAGAGCTAAAAACCAAGTTTCTCTCAATTCACTGACACTTCCTCATTTTTATGTATCTTCTCAGGAAATGGGAGCAATAAAAGACCTTAAAAAGCTAAGGGGTGAGTATTAGACTCCATCCTCTATATACCCCAGCTCTTATATCAGATCTCGATAAGAGAGAGAATGAGATTCATTTGAGCGATGGCTCAAAAAGCTAAAACAAAACATAATAGAAAACAGGTATCAATGCAAAGCCCTTCTAAGGTAAAAAACTGTAGAATTATAAAGAGGTAATTTTGAAAATACAGTTTTGTCTGATAGAAGCAAAACCATTTATCAGCGTGTCAATTTAAAAGAAGTTCATATTTCAAAGACATGGCTGAGATAAGCTCAAAAACATGTGCTTAACACATGCCTGAATGGTTTGCAAGGTAGCAAATGACATCCTCATAAAGAAGTGGAATTCATGGGACAGAATTGCTTTAGAATCTAAGGGGCACTGTAGAAACTTGTCAAACCCTCACATTTTATACCTTAGAAGGAAAACCAGTTGTCCTGAGTCACACATAGAAAGTAAACCTAAGTCGCCTGGTGGCATGCTAAACCATGCACTTTCATCAGGGTATTTCTGTTGGGGGGACATATATATGTATATATATATATGCACATATATATATATATATATACATATATATGTACATATATATGTATATATATATGCATATATATACATATATATATACACACACGTATGGAGAAGGAGAAGAAACAGAGAAGGAGGAGGAAAGAAAGGAGAAAAGGTAGGAGAAGGGGAGTAGAAAGCGGAAAGGGAAATAAAGACAGTATAATGTAGGAGCAAAGAAGCAGGATCAGGACGAGGAATATGATAAACTGGAAGGATCTGAAAAACACTGAAGATCGAGAAAAGCTTATTGAGGAAACTAAGGAAAAAAAAATATATATCATAGAAGTAGGCATAGAAATGATATAGATTATTGAGTCTGTAGTCAATTATAACCAGTTGCCATCAAGTTGATTCTGACTCACAGCGACCCTATAGGACAGAGCAGAACTGCCCATAGGGTTTCCAAGGCTGTAATGTTTGTGGAAGCAGACTGCCACAAGCTTCTCTCACACATTGACTTTTTGGTTAGCAGCTCAGCGCTTAACCACGGTGCTACCAAGGCTCCTTGTAGTCAGCTATAGGTATGACTCAGGAAATGAGAATCCCCAAATTCACCTCATCGTTACTACTAAACTAGAAACAAAAATATATTAAATAAAACATTTCATCTATTATTTAAGCTCCAAGAAACAACTTGAAAAGATCTATACATGCTAAGATATGCTTACCATAAATATTTATGTGTAAAGAAACCCTCTGTTCAATAAAAAACTAAAAATCTTCTCATACTTTCAGAATAGCCAATTAGGTACACTCTTTTCTTGACTTGTTGTATAAAATAAGGCTTTTCATTTAGACCAAAATCTTTAATTTTTATATTAAATTTAAAAGACACAGATTGCTATAAAAATCTTGAGAACAGACTGTTTTAATTTTTAGCTATGAAACCTGTGATGAATCTCCAGGTTTTCAATTTTAAAAGAACAGAAAGCATAGATCACTAAACACAACTTTTATGTCCTCACTTTACTGTAACAGATGCTACTGTAATGCGTTCAGAAAGACTTCTTTCCAATCGTCAGCCTCTGGGGTATTATTATTAACAGACATATGAAATATGACTCATTATTCAAACTCTATTATTTCAGCATCTATGATCAATTGGCCAGGGCTGGACAAGCTTTCATATACACACGCACACGCGCAAACACATACACACACAGAGACACAGAAAGAAAGACACACACACACACACATACTTCACACACTTAACATCCCATCTCGAAAGTATTATCCTAAGCAAATAATAGGGTAAACCAAATTATGTAGGGAATGCTCAACTTCATTATATGCTTCCTTAAAATTTAGAAGTTTTAGTATATACATTATTTGTATGCAAAAAAAATTCCACATCAAAATCTATCATATCTAAGGCAAAACCTCATCTCATTAATTTTTAAGTGGTTCAAACTACTGTGTATCCTGAAAAAATAAAATAACTGTTTTTTAATAAGTTCCTATTAAAAAATTCGTTTCCTCAGTTGGTATGGATTTGTAAGGTTTTCTTACAATTCCAAATTGCTTCTTACTTTTCTTAACATGAAAAAAGTGTAAAAGTATTTTAGAGCATTCATGTCATCTACTGTTAATACTGTTATTTTTCTTTTTCTGGATATTCTGGACCTGGAACACCAAAACCTTCTCTACAAAATCATGTTAGAAACATTCTGTGGCCATGTTGCTTTAAAAAATAGTAAGTATGATTTCTGTGTGGTTCAGACATTCTTACCTGATTTTTTAAAATCTATATTCTAAAAGCAGATATAATATGTATCATAATTAAAAGGCCTAAGGGGCAGTTCTACTCTGTCCTATAGGGTAGCCATGAGTTGGAATCAACTTGACAGCAACAGATTTGGTTTTGTGGTTTTTAATACTGGTGGACGACCAATGAAAATTATCCACATATCAAATTATTTGCCTATTGTCTCAAAATGGATTTAATGATGGGATTAAAGATTGTGAAGTGCTCATAAAGAAAAAAAACACTATTTTGAGAATATCTCAGAGTTCAATAGGCCTAAATTTTCTAAAAAGCTGGATATTTTACTAAATTTAAGTATTTTTGGTGTGTTTGTTTGCTTTTCTAGTGAACAAATCTTTAGCTACAGTCACAGTCGAAGTGTGGTGAACTTTACCGAGCCAGAAGAACAAATTTAGCTTTGATCAAATATTTCAACACCCAAGATTATTTATTTTCCTTGAAGGTAGAATTAGATAAAAGAATGATAGAGTACCAGTATATCAGGCTATTATCAGATTCTATAACTGATATGCTCTACATTGGTTTTGTTCTCTGTAGGAACTAATACACATGCTCTCAGATTTAGCATGAGGACTTTAAAGGAAATATAAAATCTACAAAATATATATCTCTATGAAATTTTATACCAGGAAATCCACGAGCACTGAACTGAGGAAAAGGCAGTCTATGTTTTATATGTTATTTAATTTAACTCCTCCGTCACCCTTTAACACATAATTCAACCCATAAAGTCTAAGTTTCTTCTGTTTCAATCATTCTAACATGATAAAGAACAAAAAGTTACCACTGTTTCTATTGCCTTAAGAATAAAAATCAATTTTCCCTATTCAAAGGAATATAACACTAATTAATTGAAATACAATTCTCTGAAAAGTCAGTGTCAGTAAATGGAATTTAAAGAATTTCTCGGCGCTCTGATAGCTGAAATGCCAACTCAAACATCTTTAAAACAAGTTCAAGAACTTAAGTAAAAATCTTGCAGCTTCTTTAGGATCTGGAAAAGGATGAAATCTCAAGAGTCAGGTATTGTCTGTGTATACTAAGGATGAATGGATTCTCTAAAACAGTGAATAAATGTTTTGAAATGTTCCTCTTAAGACTATGACAGATTAAACAGTCTTAAGTGCTATTCCACTTCAATGTGGGATTAGACCTTTCATGAAACAGTTTTATTACGTATTATGGATAGCAGAAAGTAAGGAAAATTACAAACCTTTCTTCCCAAACTGAGGTGTGAGTGTTAATATCTGAGTTGGGAGCAGTAAAGACACATAGGTTATTATTATTTTTCTTTTTCTGGATATCCTGAACCTAGAACAACAAAACACTTTCTACAAAGTCAGTTTAGAAACATTCTGTGGCCATGTGGTTTTAAAAAGTGATCAGCATGACTTCTGTGTGATTGAGACATTCTGACTTGATATTTTTATCTATATTCTAAAAACATATACTATGTGTTATAATGAAAAAAGCTTTTTTCTGAGGAAAAATGTTTATATAATGCATGCTGTGACCTAGAGACTACATTGTAAGCCACTGGTAAACTGGGAGAGCCACACATAAAACTCTACCCCTCTTCCACTAAACCTGGGACACTAAATAGGGACTAAAATGGCTGACTTCATTACCTCTCTGTATTAGTTTTCTAGGGTTGCTGTAACAAGATATCACTACCTCGTTGGTATGTAAGAACAGAAGCTTATTTTCTCACAGTTCTGGAGACTAGTAATCTAAATTCAGGGTACTGGCAGGGCCATATTTTCTCCAAAGGCTCTAGAAGAACATACTTCCTTGTCCCTTGCAGCTTCTAGTGGCCCCAGGTGTTTCTTGATTTGCAGATGCATTTTCACATGGGTGTCTTCCCTCTGTCTCTGTCTCTTTGTGTTTCTTCTTCTGTTTTATAAGGACACCTCCCAGATTGGATTAGGACCCACCCTATTCCAATATAACCTCATGTTAACTTAATCGATAATGTCTTCAAAGACCCTATTTCCACACAAGTCCACATTCACTGGGGGTTAGGTCCCTGGCTGGCCCAGTTTTCACTCAGCTACTAACCTAAAAGTTTGGTGGTTTGAACCTACCCAGCAGTGCTGTGGAAGAAAGGCCTGGTGATTCACTTCCATAAAATTACAGTCAAGAAAACCAGGTGGTGTAGTTTTACTCTGTAACACATGGAGTTGCCATGAGTCAGAGTCAACTCAATGTTAACAGATTTTTTTTTGCTGTTTTTTTTTTTTTTTTTTTAGGAGGGAAGGTTAGGACTTTCACATATTTTTTGGGGGAACACAACTCAGTGTATAAATACCCCCTAGTTCCTGGAAGAATAAAAGGGGGGAAGTGTCATTTAGGCCTCGTGGATTCCCGCAGAGTTCAATCAACCAAACTGATAATCACAATAAATAATTTGAAAGCAGATAGGTACCAAGCCAACAGGAGTGAGATTTAGGAGAAAAATAAAATCAACTGATTTAGGGTATGAACTGATTTAGGACATAACTGATTTTAGATACAAAATATAAAATGAATGTGTATAAATTACTTAAAATAAATTACCAAGAAGATTTGGAAGAAAATCAAATAGAACTTTTAGAAAAGAGTCTATTTTCAAACAAGTTCACATGATTATGGGTAGGAAAAACTAAATGGATGAGTTAACAACAGATTAGTGAAGCTCCAAGCAGAATTAGTGAACTGGACCACAGGGAAGAATTAATACCCAGAATGCAGCAGAAATACAAAGAAGATGATAAATATAAAAATAAATTTAAGAGATGCAGAATGAAAAATCAATTAACCTAATTGAAGAGATAGAAGGAGATAATAGAAAAGCAATATATGAAGAGATTTTTTTTTTTTTTAGAGCTGATAAGGACACTGATCCAAAAATATATAGACCATAACATATATAAGCAGAATAAATTTTAAAAAATCATTCCTAAAAATATTTTATTAAAACTGCAAAGCACTGAAGACAAAGAGAGGCCATAACCCAGGAGCTAGAAAGAGAGAGAGAGTAATAACATAAAATCACATACAAAACAATGGCAATTAGACTGACAGCAGACATCTCAAGAGCAAAAAAAGAAACAGTGGAATACTACCTTCAAAGTTATGAGAGAAAGTCAGTATCAAGCTACAATTCTGTACCTAACAAAACCAAAAGACCAAACCAAACCCATTGTCGTCAAGTTGATTCCAACTCATAGCGATGCTACAGGACAGGATAGAACTGCCCCATAGGGTTTCCAAAGAGTAGCTGGTGGATTCAAACTGCTAACCTTTTGGTTAGCAGCTGAGCTCTTAAGCACTGTGCCACGAGGGTCTTGTACCTAGCAAAGCTGTATTTTAAGAATGAGGGTTATTTTCAGATATATCAAATACTAATGGACACAATTAAGCATAACTTAAAGGGAAATCCATTTTTATATTAGAAAAGAAGAGAGACTCAAAATTAGTAACCTTAATTTCCAGACTGAGAATTTAGAGAAAAAAGAATGAACGAATAAACTCACATACATCAGAAGAAGAGACATATTAAAGACATACGGAAAATTCAGTAAAATAGGAGAGAAAGGTACAGAACAAAACCAATGAGCGGTTATTTGAATGACTAATAAAATAAACAGTGGCAAAATTTATTAAGAAAAAAAGCACTTTACCTTGAGTTATAAGTAATATTACAATGGAAAACGCACATTGCTATAAATTTGGCAATGATTAGAAAATAATAAGCGACTACCATGAATAATTTGGCCACTGAACTTTTAAAACTTAGATAAAATACATGAATTCCTAGAAAAATTGATCTTAAAAAAACTGATTCAAGAAGAAATATAAAGGTAGATGAAATATTAATATAAAAAAGTTTTACAATGGAAACATCCAGCAGAAAAATTTTACGAACAGATTCTACCAAACTTTCAAGAAACAAATTATTTCAATTTATGCATATTTTATCTAATAGAAAAAAAGAGGTAAAGTGCCCCAACTCATACCAAACCAGACAAAAACAGTAAGAACAAAGAAAATCACAGATTACTCATGAACATAAACATTCTAAACAACGGTATGGCAAACTCAATGTAGTTGTGAGTGAGTGTGTATGCACATATCATGGATAAGTTGTACTTATCCCAGGAATACAAGAAGAGTTTAAACTTAGAAAAATCTACTAATGTATTTTATCACATTAGTAGCTTAAAGGATATATTGTATATTAGCTTAAAGTTATACTGCAATAGATGCAGAAACATCTTCTGATAAAATACTAAACTCACTGATGATTAAGAACAAACAAATAAAAACTTCCCTAAGAACTAAGGATAAAAAGGAACTTCTTTAACTTGGTAAAAGTATCTATGAACTATAGATAGGAATTATTAATCATAATGATAAAACATTAATAGCATTTTCTTTAAAATCAGGAACAGTGAAAAGGTGTCTAACATCATCACTTATATTATACAATAAGAACAAATAAATTAAAATTAGAGAAGAAACAAAGCTGTCATTTTTCATGGATGATGTAACTGTTTACACTAAAAACCCTAAAGTATCTATAGGTAAATTGCTAGGAATATGAATTAATTTAGCAAAGTGGCTGACTATAACATAGATATTTTAAACCAATTGCATTTCTATATATTAGGAGTTCCTGGGTGGCACAAATGGTTAAGCAATCAATTATTAACCAACACTTGGTGGTTTGAACACATCCAGAGGTGGCTCAGAAGACAGGCCTAATGATCTGCTTCTGAAAAGTCACACAGTCTTAAAAACCCTATGGAGCAGTTCCACTCTGCACATACCGGGTCGCCATGAGTCGGAATTGACTCCACAGCAACTAACAACAAGAAGTGTGGTGGACAGGCTCTAGGAGGACCCTCCATGATTGTTGCTTCCTGGTACTCATACCCTCGTATAATCTTCTCCTTTTGAGTGTGGGACAAACCTGTGACTTGCTTTTACCCAGTAAAAATTGGCAAATGTGATGGGATGCCATTGCCATGATTATGTTATGTTACATGGCAAAGGCGATGGGGCGCCACTCCCATGATTATGTAACACTCTGTCTTGTAGCCGACTTACACTAGAGACACTTCTGATGGTTGGATGAAGTAATCAGTCATGTGGCAAGTAACTGCAGACATCCCCTAGGACCTAAGGGCAGCCTCTAGCCACCAATCAGCAAGAAATAAACCTGCAGTCCTACAACCACAATGAAAAAATGAATACTGCCAAAAACGTGAATGAGAATGGAATTGGATTCTTCACCAGCTGAATCTTCAGAGGAGAACGCAGCCAAACTTATACTTTGATTGTAGTCTTGTGAGAAGAGGACCCTACTAAGCCACACATGGATTCCTGACCCACAGTAACTATGAGATAATATGTGTTGTTTTAAGCTGCTAAATTTGTATAATTTGTTATGCCACATAGAAAACTAATACCACTAGAGCTTTAAAATTTTCATTTACATAAGCAAAAATATTATAACAAATCTAAGATTAAATATAATAATATATATGAGACTAACATAGAAAAATTATAAAACATAACTTAAACAACTTAAAGAAAGCCTAAATGTATAGAAAGCCATATCATGTTCATTGATAGTTCAGCTCAGTCATAAAGATGTCATTTCTTCTCAATTTATCTATGGAGTCAATGCAATTTTAGCAAAATTCTGACAGGGTTTTTTGAGCAATTTGACTAACAAATTCTAAAATATTTGTAAAAGAGCATGTACTCAGGAATAACCAAAACATTTCTGAAGAATAAGCTAGGTTTATTTTTAAGCATATACCAATATTGCTTATTATAATGTTATTATAATAAAATATGGTAATGGAACTCTGATACGAAAATTACCCAACAGAAAAGAATAGAAAGACCATAAACAGACTTATGCATAATGGAAACAATAAAATAGAGATTGACTGTAATAGCAGGGTTAAGGAAGAAATATTTAATAAATAGTGCTAAAATATTGGTTAAATATGTGGAGGAAAAATATTACAAATGATGAATTCCTCATGGATAAATCACTTAAATATGAAATGCAAAACGCTAGGAAAATACCTTTATAAATGCAGAGTATTGAATGATTTGTTAAAGAAAATAAAAGCACTAACCATAGAATAAAAAAGTGAGAAATTCAACTACTCTAAGATAAAGAACTTCTGTTCGTTTAATGATGCATTCAACAAACATTACTGAGTGCCTGGTATCAGACACAACCCTGCCTTCATGAATCCTACGTTCTAAAATAGGAAGATGAAATAAATATAGAAAGAAAGAGGTAGAGAGAGAGACAGGAAAAGAGAAAGATAAAAAAATAAATAGCATGTTTATACATACATGAATGCACATGTACACAGGTAAATGAAATTGTTTCAAAATGTTTTTACTCTTTTCAATAAGCTTGGCAAAGCTAATCACAAGCAATACCTTTTAGTTTCAGGTTATCTGCTACCAATATTGGTATTCTTTTTTTTTTTTTTAATATTTTATTGTACTTCAGGTGAAGGCCTACAGAACAAATAGTTTCTCATGAAACGGTAGTACACATGTTGTTTTATGACATTGGTTTACAACCCCACAACATATTAACCCTCTAAATTCTCAACCATTTTCTTTTTTGGTGAAAATACCCATAGCCAAAGATATACTGTTTCAAAAATTTCTACATACACAGTTCAGTGACATTGACTACGCTCTTCCAATTGTGCTGTTATTCTCACTTAAGATGAAGGCTTACAGAACAAAATAGTTTCTCATTTAACAGTTACTACAAATGTGGCCCTATGACAATGGTTAACAATCTCACAACACATCAACAATATCCTTACTCAACCTTGGGTTCCCTATCACCAGCTTCCTTGTCCCCTTCTGCTTTCTGGCCCTTGTCACTGGACTCCTGTACCTCGTTAGTCTCATTTGGTTTTACGGGGCTGTCCACTCCCAGGCTGAACAGTGAACCTCAGAGGTAACTTCACCACTGAGCTAAAAGGGTGTCTGGGGGCCATACTCTCAAGGTGTCTCCAGTCTCCAGTAGGCCAATAAATCTGGTCTTTTTTTGGTGAGTCAGAATTATGCTCTACATCCTTCTCCAGCTCTGTCCAGAACCCTCTGTTGTGATCCTGGTCAGAGCAGTCAGTGGTGGTAGCCGGGCACCATCTAGCTGTACTGGACTCAGTGCGGTGGAGGTCTTGGTAGCTGTGGACAATTAGTCCTTCCGAATAATCTTTTCCTTGTATCCTGTTCTCTTCATTCTCCCTTGCTCCCAAAGGGATGAGACCAGTGGAGTATCTTAGATGGCCGCTCACAGGCTTTTAATACCCCAGACACTACTCACCAAGGTATAATGCAGAGCATTGTCTTTATAAGCTGTGTCATGCCAACTGAGCTAGATTTTCCCCGAGACCATAGTCCCCACAGCCCTCCGCCCAGCAATTCAGTCCCTCAGGGAGTTTGGATGTGTCTATGGGGCTTCCATGACCTTTTCTTGCACAGGTTGTGCTAGTCTCCCCTGTATTGTGTACTGTCTCACCCTTCACCCAAGATACCACTTATCTATTGCCTATTTAGTATTACCCCCCCACCCCTCCCATCCCTGGTAACCAACAAAGATTGTTACATTTTGTGTGTGAACTTTTTCATGGGTTTTTACAATAGAGGTCTCATACAATATTTGTCCTTTTGTGATTGACTTATTTCACTCAGCATAATATCCTCCAGTTTCATCCATGTTATGAGATGCTTCACAGATTCATTGTTGTTCTTTCTCATTGCATAGTACTCCACTGTGTGTATGTACCATAGTTTGTTTATCTATTCATCTGTTGATGGGCAGCTAGGTTGTTTCCATCGTTTTGCTATTGTGAACAACGCTGCCATGAACATAGGTGTGCATATGTCTATTCGAGTGATGACTCTTATTTCTCTAGGATATATTCCTAGGAAGGGGATTGCTGGTATGTCTGTTTCTAGCTTTCTGAGGAAGCGCCATATAATTTCCAAAAAGGTTGTATCATTTTGCATTCCCACCAGCAGTGCATAAGTGTTCCGATCTCCCTGCAAACCCTCCAACATTTGTTATTTCCAGTGTTTTTGATTCATGCCAGTAATGCCGGGGTAAGATGGTATCTCATTGTTGTTTTAATTTGCATTTCTCTAATGGCTAGTGATCACGAGTATTTCCTCATGTGTCTGATGGCTGCTCGAATGTCTTCTTTGGTAAAGTGTCTGCTCATTTCCTTTGCCCATTTTTTAATAGGATTATTTGTCTTTTTGTTGTAGAGGTGCTGGATTTTCTTGTAGATTATGCAGATTAGACCTTTGTCTGACTTGTACTGTCCAGAAATTTTTTCCCAGTCTGTAGGTTTTCTTTTTACTCTTTTGGTGAAATCTTTTGAAGAGCATAGGTGTTTTATTTTTAGAAGATCCCAGTTGTCCACTTTATCTGTTGGGTTTTGTGCGTTGATGGTTATGGTTTGTATCCTGTTAATGCCATGTATTAAGGCCTGAATTGTTGGTCCTATTTTTTCTTCTGTGAACTTTATAGTTTTAGGCTTTATATTCAGGTCTTTGATCCATTTTGAAGTAGTTTTTGTGTACAGTGTGAGGTATGGGTCCTGTTTCATTTTTTTGCAGATGGATATCCAGTTTTGCCAGCACCATTTGTTAAAAAGACTATCTTTTCCCCATCTGATGGACTTTGGGCCCTTGTCGAAGATCAGGTAACAGTAGGTGGATGGATTTACATCTGGGTTCTCAATTCTGTTCCATTGGTCAATGTATCTGTCGTTGTACCAGTACCAGGCTGTTTTGACTACTGTAGCTGTATAGTAGGTTCTGAAGTCAGGTAGTGTGAGTCCTCCAACTTTATTCTTCTTCTTCAGTAGTGTTTTACTTATTCGGGGCTTCTTCCCTTTCCATATAAAGTGAATGATTAGTTTTTCCATCTCTTTGAAGAATGTTGTTGGTATTTGGATTGGGATTGCATTGTATTTGTAAATTGCTTTGGGTAGAACTGACATTTTCACAATGTTGAGTCTGCCTATCCATGAGCATGGTATGTTTTTCCATTTATGTAGATCCCTTTGGGTTTCATGCAGTAGTGTTTTGTAGTTTTCTTTGTATAGGTCTTTCACATCCCTGGTCAGATTTATTCCTAAGTATTTTATCTTTTTAGGGGCTATTGAAAATGGTATTGTTTTCCTGATTTCCTTGTCATCGTTCTCCTTACTGGTGTATAGGAATCCTACTGATTTTTGAATGTTTATCTTTTATCCTGCTACTCTGCTGAATCTCCCTATTAGTTCCAGTAGATTTCTCGTGGAGTCTTTAGGGTTTTCTATGTATAGTGTCATATCATCTGCAAACAGGGACAGTTTAACTTCTTCATTACCAATTTGGATGCCCTTTATTTCTTTCTCTTGCCTTATTGCTCTAGCTAGAACTTCCAGCACAATGTTAAATAGGAGTGGTGATAAAGGGCATCCTTGTCTTGTGCCTGTTTTCAAGGGGAATGTTTTCATCCTCTCTCCATTAAGAATGATGTTGGCCGTTGGTTTTGCATAGATGCTCTTTATTATGTTGAGAAATTTCCCTTCTATACCTATTGGATTGAGAGTTTTTATCAGGAATGGGTGTTGGACTTTGTCAAATGCCTTTTCTGCATGAATTGAGATGATCGTGTGATTCTTTTCTTTCCTTTTATTTCTGTGGTGGATTACATTGATTGTTTTTCTAATGTTGAACCATCCTTGCATAGCTGGTATGAATCCTACTTGGTCCTGGTGTGCTATTTTTTTGATATGATGCTGAATTCTATTGGCTAGAATTTTTTTCAGAATATTTGTATCTATATTCGTGAGAGATATTGGTCTGTAATTTTCTTTTTTAGTGATGTCTTTGCTTGGTTTTGGTATCAGTGTTATGCTGGCTTCATAGAATGAATTTGGAAGTGTTGCTTCCTCTTCTATGCTCTCAAATAGCTTGAGTAGTACTGGTACAAGCTCTTCTGTAAATGTTTTGTAGAATATTCCAGTGAAGCCATCTGGGCCAGGGGTTTTTTTGGTTGGGAGTTTTTTTAATTACCTTTTCAATCTCTTCTCTTGTTATGGGTCTGTTCAGATTTTCAACATCACTTTGTTGTAGTTTGGGTAGGCTGTGTGTTTCTAGAAATTTATCCATTTCCTCTAGGTTTTCAAGTTTGTTGGAGTATAGTTTTTCATAATATTCTGTCATCATCCTTTTTATTTCAGTTGGGTCTGTTGTAATGTTCCCCATTTCATTTCTTATTTGGGTTATTTGTGTCCTCTCCTGTTTTTCTTTTGTCAGTCGGCCAGTGGTTTGTCGATTTTGTTGATTCTTTCAAAGAACCAACTTTTGGTTTTGTTGATTCTTTCTATTGTTTTTCTGTTCTCTATTTCATTTATTTCTGCTCTGATCTTTACTATTTCCTTTCTTCAGGTGGTTGTGGGCTTTTTTTGCTTTTCTATTTCTATTTGTTTGAGTTGTGTAGTTAATGTTTTGATTTTGTACCTTTCTTCTTTTTCGATATGTGCATCTATTGCTATAAATTGTCCTCTGAGGACTGCCTTTGCTGTGTCCCAAAGGTTTTGGTATAATGTGTTCTCATTCTCATTTGATTCTAGGAATTTTTTGATTCCATCTCTGATTTCTTCTATTACCCACTGATATGTAAGCAGGGTATTATTCAGTTTCCATGTAGTTGATTTTTTTTCCTTGTTCTTTCTATTGTTAATTTCTACCTTGATGGCATTGTGGTCAGAGAAGGTACTTTGAATTATCTCAACGTTTTGGATCTTGTTGAGAATTGCTCTGTGGCCTAAGATGTGGTCTATTCTGGAGAACGTTCCACGTGCATTGGAAAAGAATGTGTACTTTGCAGCTGTTGGATGGAATGTTCTATATATGTCTGTGAGGTCAAGTTGGCTGATTGTGCTCTTTAGGTCTTCTGTATCTTTGCTGAGTTTCTTCTTAGTTGTTCTGTCCTTTACTGAGAGTGGTGTGTTGAAGTCTGATACTATTATTGTGGAACTGTCAATTTCTCTTTTCAGTGTTGTTAGAGTTTGTTTTATATATTTTGGAGCCCTGTCATTGTGTGCGTAGATGTTTATTATGGTTATGTCTTCATGATGGATCATCCCCTTAATCATTATATAGTGTCCTTCTTTGTCTTTTATGGTAGATTTTGTTTTAAAGTCTATTTTATCTGAGATTAGAATTGCCACTCCTGCTCTTTTTTGGTAGTTGTTAGCTTGATATATTTTTTTCCAATCTTTGACTTTTAATAAATTCACATCTTTGTTTCTAAGGTGTGTCTCCTGTAGACAGCATATTGACAGACCCTGTTTTTTTAATCCATTCTGTCCCTCTCCGTCTCTTTATGGGTGCATTGAGTCCATTTACATTCAGTGTAATTATTGATAGATGTGAGTTTGTTGCTGTCATTTTGTAGTGCTTTTTTTTGTGGTGCTGAAGTTTTCTTTGTTCTTCTTACACTCTTGTGCTGAGTTACTTTTGTTTGTGGTATTTTTTTTCATTTCTTTTGTTTTTGTAGGTTTTGTTTTTGCTGAGACTTTATGTTTTTCGTCTTTTTTTTTATGAGTTGGTTTGTTAACCTTCTTTGTGGTTACCACGAATTTTACCCTTATCTTTCTAAGTTTGATGCAGTCTACCATTACTTTGTATTGCCTTGCTTTCCTCTCCATTAGAAGGTCCTATACCTATTCCGTTTATTCCCTCTTTCATTGGTTTGATGTTGTTGTCATCCATCGTTTAACTGCTCTGATTCCCTGTTGTATTTCTTTTGGTTTTGGATATTCCTCGAGAGTTCATTTCCTAGATTGGTATCTGGCTCGTAGATCCTGTGTCCTAGGTTCTGCCTGTGAGCTGAAGCTGTTTGTCCTCAGATCGAAGAACTCCCTTTAATAATTCTTGTAAGTTTGGTTTGACTTTTACATATTCCCTGAATTTCTGTTTATCTGGAAATGACCTAATTTCACCATCAAATCTGAACGAGAGTTTTGCAGGATATATTATTCTTGGCTGGCAATCTTTTTCTTTCAAGATTTTATATATGTCATCCCATTGCCTTCTTGCCTGCATGGTTTCTGCCGAATAATCTGAGCTTAGTCTTATTGTTTCTCCTCTGTGTGTGACTTCTTGTTTTTCATGAGCTTCCCTTAGGATTCTTTGTCTTTGGTTTTGGCGAGTGTGATTATGATATGCCTTGGTGATTTTCTTTTGGGGTCTCTCCTATATGGGGTTCGTTGAGCTTCTTGGATGGCCAGCTTTTCATCTTTCATGATATTGGGGAAGTTTTCTGTCAGCAGTTCTTCAATGATCTTCTCTGTGTTTTCTGTTTTCTCCCCTTGTTCTGGAATTCCAATCACTAGCAAATTTTTGCTTTTGATTGTATCCCACGTAACTCTCAGGGTCTCTTCATTTTTCTTTGTTCTTTTTTCTGAGTTTTCCTGAAACAGAGTTGTATCCAAGTGTTTGTCTTCAGTTCCACTGATCCTGTCTTCCACGGTTTCAAATCTGCTTCTCAGCCCTTCTATGACATCATCTATTTCTGAAATCTTGTTGTTTACCTTTTGGATTTCTAATTGTTGTCTTTGTATAATTTCTAGTTGTGAATTTATTTTGGCATTTTGTTCCTGCATCATCTTCCTGAATTCTTCCAATTTTTTGTCTGTATTTTCCATGAATTTGTCTATTTTTTCCTCATGTTTGTCAGGTTTTTGCCTCAGTTCTTGGCAGATTCCGAGTATTAGAGATTTGAATTCCCTATCAGGTACTTCTAGTGCATTTTCTTCCACAGGAGAGTCATCTGGTTTTTAATTTGGACGCCTACTGGAACCATCCTGTCCTGTTTTTGTAAATGTTTTGATATTGTCTGCTGTTTTTGGGGCATTCAGTGGTTATTTTTCACGTTTATTGATTGTAGATTTGTTTGTTTCGTCCCTTTTTTTAAAAAAAAAATTTGTCTATGTCTGAGCAGGTGGACTGTGGTTCTTTATTGTTTTCTTGTCTGTGCACTCAATACTTTTCGCCTCCTTCTCCAACTGGCAGAGTCAGTCACTCAGATATGGTACAGAGGGCAGGTCTAGGTGAAGAGGAGTTACTGGGACGGGTTGTTTGTGGCACTTACTACAGCCACCAGGGCTGGTCGGTAATCAGTGCAGGGCAGGTTCCAGTAGGGCATGCCTGTACTGCTTGGTGGTGTGATGTCAAGTGCATGGTGCAGGTAGGCAGGATGCAGCAGGGAGATTGTTATACGTGGAGCTAAGATGGATATGGGAGAGAGGAGAGAGGAACAGGAGCCAAAAAACATACAAACAAACAAAAAAGAATGCTAAAGGGGGCTTGCCATTGGAATGGAGAGATGAGAGATGGTTTTTTTTGTCTCCCGCTGGACGCTCCGTGGGGCTGCTTTCTCGTACCCCTTTTGCTGGTCTCTGATAGGAGTCCAAGATGGTGGATCCGCGCTGTGTTAGCTGGTAGGGGACCTCTGCATGAATCTCTCCTCACTCTCCGTTCTCTTTCAGTTTTCTCACTCCATTTGGTGCTTGGCTGAGTTCTTTATCTCTTCATTTGATGTTTTAGGGTTTCAGGATTGTCGTATTCTCTGTTTGGCTTATTTTTTCGGATCTTTGCTTGGAGGGACAGCCTGGTGCTTCTGCCTAGAGCGCCGTTTTGCTGGAACTCCAGTATTGGTATTCTTTACTTCATGTCTTAAAGAGGATCTTTGTAACATCAGTCTCATAAAACCTGCTCTTTGGCATCAGCTCCTTCTTTTGTAATACGAATCAGGCAGGTCAGATTCATCAAAGAGCCTTTTGTGTCACAAAATACCACTGTCGCTTCAAAGAACTAGAAACTCTCCCGAAGAAAAAGTCCTTATTAAAGAATGAATGACTCCTAGCTAATCAGCCATGAACACTAAATGGATGCAGATAAAACAAGTCAATACAGTAGATGTAAGTTGAAAAGAGAAATTGGTAAATTCTCAAACATACTGTCAGGGATAATAGCTCGAAAAGGGTAATTTAAGTGAACTGTGAGTAGTTAAGGTACATAAGATATAGTCTTTGCCTTTGAGGATCTCACAGTCTGTTGTGGACAGATAAAAACTAAACTTCAACATAATGAAAGGTTTGACATTATTCATGTAAAATAATGTAGTCCTTGAAGGATTCAGAAAAACAATATGAGATTTCTGTATGATGGCTCCGTAAATTCACACTTTTATAAAAATGCTCTGATCTAAACACATGGCAAAGATAGAAAAATAAAAAATACAAAGGAGGTAGATGATATCTGAAATAAGACAAGGGTTTCTGCAAACAGAACTGGAGCAGAAAAGCAGAGCTGTACAAAAACCAAGGACAGGTGGGCTCCAAATCTGTAATCAGGGAGAGGTGACTGGAAGTTAGGCTTCTGTTGGGTTTAAAAAAAAAAAAAAGAAAGAAAAAATTAGCTCCATAAGAGGCTTGCTATACAAAATCAGGAATTGGGGTATGATTTCTTCACACATGAAATAATGATAGAGAAATCCACTGCTTCCCTGTCCCTGGGATATTGCTTATGCCAGGCTCTATACCTAGGAAGAAAAGGAAAAAAAACACAACCTCTGTATGAGAAATGGTACAAACTATCCAATGACTTGGTGACTAAATTGACAATATCTCTAAATTCTCCCGAGTGGAGGTATTCTCAGTCCAATGAAAGAGCTGTTTCTGAACCAGGGACAGTGGAGGCTAATTTAAGGGAATGGAGAGAATTCAAGAAAATCATCAACGAATAAAATACCATACAGGAAAGAGAATAAAAATGAGCAGTAAAAAATCAATGAGAAAAATATATATCAATCAGTTCAATTCAAAATGAGACTGAAAACAAAAATTCTAAAACATATAGAAAAAAGTAATACTAAGAATAATAGTCAACAACAAGAAGATTATTTTAGTCTACATGAAATTAAAATGATAAAAAGGCAAAGTATGCTGAGAACATTAAAAAGACAAATAAAATTATTTAAAATGGAACAAGAATTTATAAATAAAAAATAAAAATGATAAAAGAAGAGGTAGATAAGAAAGAAAATATATCAAAAGGGTTAGAAATTAAAATATTTAGACTTTCAAAAATTTAGATCAATTGTTGGAATTTATGCTGCCACCTTGAGAGAGAACCATACCAGACTAGGCCTCTCACCATAATAATAACAATAGATTACTGGAAAAAATGTAATAGGAACCACAGAAATTTGATTTCTGAGAAAAGAAAAATAAATATATGAACTTCAGGATGGCTGTGGTTTTCTGCCTAAAGACACTTTTTGGACCACAGCATTGGGAGGAGTTACCCAAGCAGAAAGAGGAGACAGTACCTAAGCATAGTTTGAGGAGGTTAAGGTGGCTACAGTGTGTGGTGAAGAGGAAGGGTGAAGAGGGAGCTACACAGAGAAAGAGCCTCAGATATCTGCCCAGAGGTCAACTGGAGACTTTGGCTACATCCTAAGCTGCATATGTTGAAGTTCATACACCACAAGGCCAGACAAAGTGCGTTATAGGACAAAGAACAACTACTAGGAAGCTACTAGTTGAAGAACTATGAGAGCTTACGTAGAGCTGAGACATTTCAATTCTGACTAGCTGGAGTGGAGAGCCTCATTGAATACCCATGATATTCAGTAGAGACCACTGAAAGGTTATGCACTTGAAGAATGGCTAATCTAGACTTCTCAAAAAAGTTTAAAACATGTCTCAAAAGCATCAAAATGATCCACAAGCCGCTTAACCACTTGCTAGAACAAAGTTCAATATTGTTTTAAGAAAAACAAAATCCATACATACTACAGCAAAGAAGCAAGAAGCATAAACGAGAAAAAGAAAACAATTCAGTTAGAATATGGGCAAGCGATAGTTTACAGGCAATTCCCAAAGAAAATCATAGAGCAAAAAGAAAGAAACAAAAACAAAACTTTGCTTTAAAGTCAAGGTTAAAATAAAACCTTGACTTTGCTGATAATTAGAGAAATACAAATTATAATACCAAGATGCCATTTCACATCCATTTGATTAGGTAACTTTTTTCAAAGGACAATATTGACAATAGTGAATATACAAAGACATTGAAACTCTTAAACACTGGTAGTGAGTGTGTAAATTGGTACACTCACTTTGGAAAACAATTTGACAAAGTCTCCTAAATTTGAAGATGTGCATGCATTATCACCTAACATTTCCATTTTGGAATACAAACCCTAGAGGGATTTTTCATACAAGGACACAAGAAGATATGTGTACAAATGTAAATTGCATCATTGTTTGTAATAATGAAAGCAACTGAAATAATTTAAGGATCTACTACAGAGCGATGGATAAATAAGATGTTGCTTAGCTATATATTGTAATAATAATAATAAACCCATTGCCTTCAAGGTGATTCCGAATCATAGTGACCCTATACATATTGTGTTATAATACTATACAGCGACTAAAATAATTGAACTAGAGTTTCCTTTCTCAACATGAGTAATCTCAATAAAACAATACTGACCAGAGAAGTTTCAGAATAATCCATACCATATGATATTTTTATAAAGTTTAAAAGCCTTCAAAGCAATTCATTGATTGTGGATATACTGTATGAGGTATAAAAACATTTATGAAGATGATATATTATCAAAATGATACTACAAATTCAGGGGTCTAGTCACCCCTGAGGAGAAAAGAAAGCAAAAGGAGTCACAGTTGAGTACATGGGATTGGATCTGCATTATATTTTTCTAATTAAAAAGATGTGAAGCAAAGTTAAGAGTAGAGAAAAAGGAATATTGGGTACAGAGATTCTCATTTTATGATTATATAAAATTTTATATGTTTGAAATATTTTCAATAAAGTAATATGATAATTTTAGGTGCAAATCTTATGGGATGAGCTAAGAGTAAACAAAGTAAGAGTTAGAAGAAATCTGAGTATCTTCAGATCTAATTCTATACCTTTATAGATAAAAACTGTAGTCAAGATGTTTAACAGCTTGACTGAATTCGTAAATTTAGTTAAAATTAGAGGCAAAACTAAAACAGAATTTTCTTAGCTGACATTCCTATATTCTTTCCACCACATCATGATACTTCTTCCATGAATTTAAACACAAATGCACTTAAACCATTTGACCAGATTCTGAAAAGGGGAAGTAAAATTACATAGCTGCTTGCAGAATTAATTTTATTATTGCATGCATCTTATGTATGGCTCACAATAAAATTGGTGGCTACTTTGCCGCATATTGTCAGATTGTGGCATAATAACCTGGAGATAATATGATGTGAAAGCTGTGTGTGAAAACTGAAGAGAAGCATACTCTTTGCAGCCTTTTAAAGCTTGCAAAATACCGTACATATTCAACAACAGAATGATCATTCACATCTGACTTTGACGGATGTGTCCTCCAAATTTATCACATATTATTTTTTGGCACTAGATGATTTACTTAACTGATATTTGCATGATTGCCTACGCATTAGAATGGAAAAGTGTGATATAATCTACATATTACTTTACAAGAAATAAAGCCATCCTCCTCTTGCCACCCCTTGCTGGTTATCTGATCAAGGGATGATAGAAATATGCATGCGTAATTGATTGAAAGGTAACCTCAGTGGAATGCTCCCTTAAAATATGTCACTTTTATGACCTTACTGCTGGGAATCACCTCTCCAATGTTTCTTTCTCTTGACTTTTCCACCTAATTAAAAAGGCAATATCAGCACTTTGAGAGCATCCATTTATGAGTAGCCACGTAACTCATGTATCTGCTCATTACATGGAATCTAAGTTAGGACTGTATCCTTTGAGCTATCTGTTTTTACCTTTGCTTTTCTTCTCAGAAGTATGAGAGCACAATGTGACTAAAAGATGGTAACAATCCTGACTTCTTTCTTTTCCTCATTTACTCTTTTCTGGAGCCAAGGGTGATAAATGAAGAACGTTTGCATTTCTCTCTCTTTTAGCTTTAAACCTAAGGAGAAAGGATGTATTATTTATTAGCACCCTCAGATGATCTGACTTGCATTCTTTGCCCATTATTAGATCAATTATTTTGGCCATTTAGGAGTTACCAAGTCTTGTGTCATGTACCTGTCCTTGTGACTATTGGTCATACCTAACCAACATGAAATAGGTTCTTCTTATCAAAGAGAGATTAGTTACCAGAAGGAAGAGAAAACTATTCCAGGAAGGCCAAAATAGTAGCAATCCATGATGGTTTCTACTTAATTGTTCATTTAATTAAGTTATTGCTAGCCATATTGATGCAGGAATAGACTCCAGGAATTCTCCTACCATCCACTGTGCTGACTCACCCAACTTCATAAGCGAAAGGACAGAGGTCACATTGCAATATGAACATGTCATAAGGCTCCTGGCACTGAAAAACATCTGCATAAAGGATAAAAAAAAAAAAAACTCTGCTAATGGAGAGTACGACTCATTTTTACATTCTCTCTGTATGATCTCAATGCTATTATAGCAAACGATATAAAATATTGCCATATAAAGAGGTGACCAAAAATATGAAGTCAAAATACTGAAAATAATGTATTATAGCTGAGTGCCAGGCAGTTAATTAATAAAAATATGTATTTTTTCAGATTTTTGTGATATTGTGGTAATGTCAGCTACTTACAATGCGTAATTTTAACTGATTTGTTTCCTCATTCTAAATAAATATTCACTTTTGCACTGAATTAAAAGCCACTGCTTTGTTTTTTTTTTTTTTTTGTATAAGGCTCAGGTCCTCCAAACCCAGATCAGAGGGGTGAAATCTTTTTCTATGGTTTTATATTTCCATAGGAAGGTTATTCCATCAGAGCAGTGATTCTCAACCAAGGGTGATTTTGTCACCCAGGGGATATTTGACAATGTCCAGAGACATTTTTGGTTGTCACAAACAAGGCATGGAGGGTGTACTACTGCATCTAACGGGTAGAGGCCAGGCATATTGTTAAACATTCAAACATCCTACAATGGACAGGACAGCTCCCCATGACAAAGAATAATCCAGCACCAAATGTTGAAAGTGTTGAGGTTAAGAAACTCTGTTTTACAGTAAACAATTACACCAAGGCAGATTTAGCCAGGCTTGACCTGAAGATGAAAACCTTGGTGGTGTAGTGGTTAAGTGCTATGGCTGCTAACCCTTTGGCTGGCAGTTCAAATCCACCAGGTGCTCCTTGGAAACTCTATGGGGCAGTTCTACTCTGTCCTTTAGGTTGCTATGAGTCGGAATCGACTTGATGGCAATGGGTTTAGTTTTTTGGTTTTGGACCGGAAGATCCTAACACTATCAATGGATGAAGTAAACGAATGTCTGTCAGCAGTGTTTTTTTTTTTTTCTTTTTCTGAAGATTGTGCCAAACTCTGATAGAATTTTCTGAAGAGAAATTCTGAGTCATAGTAATATGAGGGAAGTAAATATCTTAAAAAGAAGACACTCATCCAGCATGTTTTTGTAATCCTGTCATGTTATTTCATAACCATAACTAATCTAATTAGCCTTGGAATAAGTTTTTATTTTTAAATTTGAATATGATTGTGCCTGACAGTCTTGGAATCTGCTTCAAGTAAACAGCTCACCCTGCTAGTACCTAAACCATGGGTGTTGGCAAGCTGTCTAGTTTTCCCATAGCTCTGTCCTCTGCTCAATTCCTCCCAAAATCTTTCTTCTTGCTGAAAACATACTGCTCTCTCCGTCTGACCAAGGATTCTTCTCTCTCCAACATTCCCTAAAGCTAGAGAAGTGGTGAAATATTTCGATTTCACTGATCTTCTCTTTACGCAAATGGGAGAGTGATCTAAAACATCAAAAGAGCTTAAGTTAAACAGAAAAAGTGTTAGTAATACTAGGAATATTTTCGAAGGGCCTTGGTATTTAGCATTTCCACAAATGCATCAATGTAATCATCCTGAAAAATAATCAGAATCTTGTGGAATTCTTTATACTTCTTTGGCTATTGACTGTTGTTTTACTTTAAACAGCATACTTGAGGTTAGTATTGAGAAATAGGACCACTTCTTTTTAGGATTTAATGACTGTAAAGTTCTTTAAAATGTCCTGATACAATTATGTAGATTCAAAGATTTTAAAATTATTGTTTCAGATATTATTTCAGAGGCTGGTACAAACAAATATCACTGAACATCCCTTTAGTGGAGGAAAGTGAACAAAGATTTCTTTAGACAACACATGGTATCCATTTCTCAGAGAATCACAGAGAAATTGGGATTTCTCTTGGTGTGTACTCTAATGTATTTCTAATTTTTCTAAATAGAGCTAGTATCTCTCAAATTGTTCTTTAAATACCAAATAAATGAACTGATTACATATAAATATGTGTGTGCATGCACTCCCGTGTGTGTGTGTGTATATGAGTGTGTGTGATCTTAGCCTAAACACACTCTGACAGTGTTTCACATTCACTTACTAAAGAGGTAGGCAAAGTTAGGCATTCTCAGGAGATCATTTGAATTGCTTTTGCTCTAGAATCACATCAATGTATTTTTCTAGATCCTAAGAATTGATTTTTCATCCAAGTTTTAACAGTCTCTTGCGGTTTGATTATTACTAACCAGTTTGACAGGTGACTTATAAATCTACAATGATATCTCACTATATATAATATTTAAGGCACTCTATTTAGGGCCTGCATTAATTTTTCCTGTTCCGCTAATCTCCAGTCTAATTCCTAGACACTGGCAAATCTAATTTAATTTAAATAAATATGCCCACTTCTTAGCTTTTACTTCTGCCTTCTTCCTGTCAGGAATTAAATCTACTTATTTTTCCATCAACCCAGACAATACTTGAAATATATATATAATATAATATATATATATATATATATATATATAATATAATATATAATATATATTATATATATACAATATATATATATATATATATACAATATAATATATAATATATATAATTCTTGAAAGCCCAGGGTTACTAACTGGTCTAAACCCAATTTGATCATGTATAACCCTTTGGTTCTCTCTTTAAAAAATGGTAGAAATTAAAAAGTTTGGTGTCCTAATGAAAGCAAGTCCTGTAACAATTCGGTCACAAACTGATAGTTATTTTTAAAACATTATTATCAATTAAATGCCGAACAGTCAACATTACCTTTCTTTAAATTCAACATGATTCCAACCCATCATTTTTAGGTTATCCAACTATGCTGATTCACTCAAGCCAGATGCAACAATAGTCAAGAGACAAGATCATGTATGTCCTTATAGTCAGAGTCAGGTAACCATAACCTCCCAGCACATGGCTGGACACAGGGCCATTTAGGAACAAAGTCTTAGGTGCTATCCCTAAGGCTACTGGCCTCTCTAGATTTATATGCCCCTTTCATACAAGAGCAGAATTTGTCATTTGTTCCTTTTGGCCAACTCATACGTGTGAACTACCACTGACACCACCAAGGAGAGCCCACTTTTTCCATCCACTTGCTAATTAATAGACCTTTAATTTAACTAAAGGAAATCATTCCTAATGTTCTTATGATAATTAAAAAAACCATTGGCTTTGATCAAAGATAATTATAATAGAAGCTTTTAACTTTGCTGCCTCTGGAGTGTAGACTTCCTGATTAGGAGTGCTGTTGACCACCCCTAGGGTGGGAATTCTGATTACAGTGCTCAGCCCCACTAGAGTTTGAATTCAACTAACTAGTCTATTAACCTATACAGATCATGGCACTGTCTATGCTAAAGTATCTTAAAATAGATTACATCTGTCCGGTTGTTAAGGACATTTAGTATAAGATGTAAAACTGGATCTATGCATTTGACTCATTTTCCTCTGGATTTCAAATTAAAATAAACAAATGGATGGTTCTAAATTATAGATTTCTCAAAGACACAGGACATATGAGATCCCTGGAGGGAGAGACTAGTCAATTTGTTAGTCATTACTTTAATCGATCTGTTAGTCATATATATGTATGAATGTGTGTGTGCGTGTGTATAGGAACTAAACTTCTCTTGTTCAGAGGCAGGAACAAGAGGTGACTGTGGGCTCTTGAACAATATAATATGAAACCAATCTCAATCATACTAATGGTTTCAGAATGGAAATCCTAAATGGAGACCATTAGATAGCTAGAGAGAGGCTTCAGCTCAACTTATCCCATTGTTGTCAATTCTGACTAACACCGACATTGCTAGGAAAGATTGTACTTGGTCATGATAAATAATCTCTGACCTTAGCTCGCACCTATATTGTTTTGTTTTAATTAATTAATTAATTAATTTTTTTTTATGGATCATTCATTTAGATTCATAAATGAGTTTGGCATATCCTTTTTCTTTCTTGTATAGTCTGTCTACTTTTGTTAAAAAAATATACTGCCTCATCAAATTATGGGGTGTCCTCTCTTTTTATGTTCTCTGGAATTATTCGGTGTAAAGTTGAGATTGTATATTTCTTGAATGTTTGCAATCACATACCTAAAAACCTTCAAGGCAAGATGGTTATATTTGTATTTCTTTTTATTTGTAGGTTTTGACTACTAATTCAAATCTGTAATGGCAAAACTTCTATTCAGGTTTTCTTTTCTTTCCTGGATCAGTTATCAGTTATATAGTCATAAGAATGTACACATTTCAACTAAATTTTCAGAATTATTGGAATTAATTCTCTGTAGCCTTATTTGCTTTTCCTATCCTAATATGGCTTATTCATGTCTCTTTGTTAGTTCATTATCAATCTTAACAGATATTTGACTACTTTCTGAGGCTATTCAAAAACCATGTGTTGGTTTACTTGATCATCCAGATAGCTTCCTTGTTCTCTTTTATAAATATCTGATATTAGCTTCATTATTTGTTGTCTTATGATTTGTACTTGATCATTTTCTAATTTCCTCATTTGAACAGTTAACTCATTTTCAGCCTTCAATTTTACTTAAGAGGTTTTGGCTCTGTGTGGGAGCCTTAATTCCTAGACCCAAATCCTTATGTTATTGATACTGACACCAGCTGCCCCTCAGCACACGCACATACACGGAAACTGCAGAGTCAGCTCACAATTTTATAACTCACGGTTCAGAGCCATCTTCATGACCCCTAAAACTCCTCCCACCTCCTATATTCTTGGAACTCATATTTGCATTTAAGACAGTCTTCATAATATTATATAATTATGTTATATAACATTTATGTAAGATTTTTAGGCATTTGTACAGAAAATATTTTCAGGCTATCTAGTAGAGTATGACTAGAATTAAAAGTGTCCATCCATTCTTCAGTTCCCTTCCAGGTAGTTTCCACTACACTGAAACTGAGTATATTGGCAACACTAATTGCAATTGCTATGTCATTAAATCTATCAGGACCTCTTGTTTTCCTGTCACATGACCTGTCAATTGAATTAAAAGGCCATGATCTTCTTTTTTCTTTTTGAAACACTCCTTTCTTGACTTTCATGAAAATACACTCCCTTGATTGTCCTTCTACTTCACTGGCCCCACATTCTCGGTTTATTTTGCAAACACTTTTATTTCTCTAATTTCTAATTTCTTTTTTTTTTTTACCCACATTATCATTTATTTTCACATTTTAATGTCATCCAAATGAAGATGACTACCAAATTCACATTTTCAATGTATTTCTATTCTCTGAGCCCTAAACTCATATTCCCTACTACCTACCTATCCTAGTTATTTAGTGTTGCTGTAACAGAAATTCCACAAGTGGGTGTCTTCAATGAACAGAAATTTATTTTGTCACAGTTAGGAGGCCAGAAATTTGAATTCAGGGTGCTGGCTCTAGGGAAAGTCTTTCTCTTTCTGTTGGCTCATTTTCTCTTTTTGAGCTTCTGTTCCTTGGAGATCTTCATATGGCTTGGCATCTATCTTACCCCATCTCTGCTTTTTTGCTGCTTGCTTCTTCTGCTTTTTTATATCTCAAGAGATTGACTTAAGACATACCCTACACTAATACTGCCTCATTCCCAAATGGGATTATAACCACAGGTACAGGGGTTAGGATTTACAACATATTATGGGGGTGACGACTCAGTCCATAACATCACCTGATACCTTCTTTGATATCCAAATTTCCTCTCTCCAGAATCTGTTCCTACCTCTCAATTCAGACTTCGTCTTTCCGGTAAGTGATCACCATCAACCCACTTGGTTCAACTAGACACTTGGGGTTCCTACTCGTTTTTTTTTTTTTCTCCCGCCTCATTTTCCATTTTCAAGTTACCAGTAAATCTTACCTTTCTACCTCTGAAGTATGTCCCACATTCATGTATTTGTTTCCATCTCCACTGACTCTGAGTTTTAAGTCACCATTTGGACTTTTGTGATTTTGAGACCAAGTTTCTAGAACAATGTTACTGTATATTACCTACAAAAGTAGCATTGTGCATAGATATGCATAAGTGAAAAACATTATATGTAAAATTATTATCTTTGGGATTTAGGGTTATAGGAGATTTTTATTTTCTTTGTATTTAAAATATATATATAATAATTATAATCAGGAAAACAGGTGATTAAAACAAATGCAAAACTTTTCTTTAAACCAGATATCCTAGCGACCATTCCTCTTGATAAACAATCTCACGTATGTGCCTAAGCTCAATTGGTTTAATGACTAATCATGTATTCCAAGTGAGAAAAAAAGGCATTTCAATTATCACATGTGCATTGAGGATTGATAAAGGTCTAATCATAACTTTTGATATTTGGGTTTAGTAGTGTAGGCAGAAGTCCCTGGGTACCACAAATGGTTAATGTGCTCAGCTGCTAACCAAAAGGTGGATGGTTCTAGCCCACCCAGAGGCACCTCAGAAGATAAGTTTGACAATCTACTTCTAAAAAACCAGCCATTGGAAACTCTATGGAGCATAGTTCTACTCTGACACACATGGAGTGGCCATAAGTTGGACTTGACAGCAACTAGTACTTTCACTGACTGGTAGTAGAGAAAGAAAGGAGTTACCTTTGAAGATTAGGATGTTTTATACGTGTGATTGGCTACATGCTTGTGGTAGAGCATCAGGAGAGTCATGAAATTTGTTACAAGGTCAAATATGTTTTTTTTTAATGCTGCTCTGTGCTTCAATTATATTCGCTAGGAGTATATTATCCATCTCATAGTGGACTTACGATATTTATTTTATATCATTGCATGTTAGCTTTCAAAGACCAATGTTAATTCTTTTTATTGCCTATAATAGTTTTTTAATGGAAAGCATTAGTTTGAATTATGAGCAATCTAGTATATATTTTGGAATACATTTCTTTAAATGACTGTTAATACTTACGTGAAAGAAATTCACTTCAGATACTAATATATACAGACAGTTAAGTTAGAATTGAGTGACATTATAGGCAATCAATAAGTTTATTAAATACCAGGAAGCCTGGATAATAGATATATTATTGATAGAACAATTCATTTAAAGAGGTGAGGCAGTGTGGTGGAACAGAACACACATAGACTTTAACAAAAGGCAGATATGTATTTGAATCCTACCACTTAGGATCTGTGTGACCTTGATCAGGTTACTTTGCTTCTCTGATCATATCTACAAAATTTTTGGAAACTAATTCTTAGTTTGTATGGTGGTAGTGAGAATCAGAGAGTACATAAAATGTCTTGCTTATAGTAAGTTATACCTTCCTGACTACTGCCACATTATTAACTTAAATGATGTAATGTATGCAACTCAGCTGCTCCCAGGCCACCTACCACACTGCTAGATGAGCAAACCAATTGGTTAGTCAATGTTCATTGGCTGAATAGATCCTTGCCTGTCTTGGTTACTTTATGACTCCTGAGGTGAAGATTGTGTTGGATACTTGAGAGAGGGAAAGCAGAGAATTACATACATAAACACATTCAGCTCAGTGTAAACAAGAAGACGCCCATGTGTACCCTGGAGATTTCCTCTAAACCGCTCACCAATATACAGGGTTATATAACCTTGTCTCTACTCATAGAAAATAATACCAAGCCATGCCCTCTAGAGCACTCTGATTTGGCATTGTCAGCCTGCTCTCTCTCATACCTGCTGTCTGTCTCTAAAATAGAAGCATCGATCTCTTTTTATGTTCCAGGGCAACATCTATTCTTTTATTGGCACTACAAATGTTTTTTCTTCACAATCCTTAATATTCTCATTTTCTTATTTATACTTACCAACATAATCACTTTTCTAAGGAACTGAGATCCCAGCAAGCACCGTATCTAGTCAAAATGACACTGCCATTTCTTCTACCCTTTATCAAAATCTAAGTATCTTTGTGATTTTACAGCAAACAAATTCTGCAAACAAATGACAAGCTTCTCCAGCACTTACTGTCAAAATGACAATTTACAAACAGGGGTATCTACTGATTCTAATCACCCAGCAGGTGGTAAAATGTTGTATTTACTATAATGTGCTAGAGGGGGGAAAACTATATGCAAGACTACTAGCAAAGCATGTAAACATTGGACTAAAATACGCTGCTCAATTAGCAAAGAATAATGCAGTGATAAGCAAAGTGAATACAATTTTAGCTATCTTGGGCTGCCCAGTTGACGTAAATGGCACATTGCAGGTAGTTCAGAGAACATTATCAGTTCTTAAAACAGCTTCAACCACTGTGTGAATCATCAGGTATACAAGCGAATTAGCACATAAAACCTGCATTACAGACACGTGAATCTGAAGCAAAATCTGAAATAGTTATTGATCAGGGATAAACTCAGCATAGTTATTTTAAGGTACTTCATAGTAGGTGAGGATGTAAAATGTTCCATTCCATTATAAAATAATTCAGTCTAATCAGTAATATATACAGATTTCTCATTTGCTGGTTAAACCTTAAGCATAATGGGAACATTTAAAACTGGAGGTGGAAGAGGCATTTAAATACCATTTTGGTTATTCCCCTGCTACAGAATTAACTTAATTCAATTCACATAAATCATTATTGATTCTATTTCTACAAAATGGGAATAAAAAAATCACATCAAGCATATTCTGAAGTCCACAATACCAGTATTTTTTGTTTAAAATACCACTGAATTTTAAACAATAAAATATAACTCATATGTCGTGAAATCCACCCTTTCAAGTATAAATTAAATGATTTTTAGTATATTCGCTAGGTTGTACAATCATCACCATTAATTATCTAATCCCAGAATATTCCAGAAAAAGAAACCCCACATTTGTTAGCAATCACTCCCCAAACCCCTCATTCAGCCCCAGCAACCACTAATCTACTTTCCGTCACTATGGATTTGCCTGTTCTGGACATTTCATATAAATGGAATTGTACAATATGAGTTTCTTTTGTGCTTAGGTTCTTCCACTTGCCACAACGTTTTCAAGGTTCGTCTATGTTGTAGTATGTATCAGTACTTCCATTATATGGCTGAATAATATTCCATTGTATTATGTACCACATTTTGTTTATACATTCGGCAGTTGATCGATAATTGGGTTGTTTTCATTTCTTGGCTATTATAAATACTAAGAATAATACTGCTCTGAACATCCACGTGAAAGGTTTTGTGTGGATATATGTTTTCAGTTCTCTTGTATACCTAGGAGTAGAATTGCTGGGTCATGTGGTAACTCTATGTTTAACTTTTTGTGGAGCTACAAAATTGTTTTCCGGGAGAGCTGTGCCATTTTTCATTCCCACCAGCAGTAGATGAAGGTTCCATGTCTCCACATCCTAGACAACACTTGTTATGGTCTATTATTATTATAGCCACCCAAATTATTGTGAAGTGATCTGTGGTTTGAATTTGCCTTTCCCTAATAATCTTTTTATGTGCTTATTGGTCATTTGTACATCTTTTCTGGATAAATTTCTATCACATGCTTAGTCCATATTTTAAATGAGTTATATATTTATTGTTGAATTGTAAGAGTTCTTCATATTCTTTGAGTTTTAAATACTTATCAACTATATAATTTATAAATATTTTATCCCATTATGAGGGTTGTCTTTCCAATTTATTGATAGTGTGCTTTAATGTACAAAAGATTTTGATTTTGAACTTGATGGAGTCCAATTTATCCATTTTCTTTGGTTGCTGATGTTTTAGTTACCATGTCTAAGAAACCATTGCCTAATCCAAGCTAACAAAGAATTGCAACTGTCTTTTCTTCTAAGAGTTGCAGTTTTAGCTCCTACATTTAGGTCTTTTATCCGTGTTGAGTTAACTTTTGTTTATGGTATAAAGTAGGTGACTAATTTAATTCTCTTCCATATAGAGATCCAGATGTCCTAGCACTATTTATTGAAAAGACTGTTCTTTCCTGATTGAATTGTTTTGACCCCCTTGTTGAAAATCAATTACATGTAAATGCATAGTTATACCTCTGGATTTTAATTTTGGTTCTATTGGTATATTATTTATCATTATGTCAGTAGTGCACTGTTTTGATTACTGTAGTTTGTAATAAATTTTAAAATCAGGAAATGTGAAAAAAATACTGTTGAAAAGCTAGAATATTTCTTTGAGTTTTTCTTTGGCAGTTCAAATTAAATAACAAAAAATATTATTACAATAAAATTCCAGTGCAAAAATATATTTTCCAAGCATAAAGTTATGACTGGCCAGTAATAACAGCATAGGCTATATTAATATTGTACCCAAGCAAAGCATAAACAATTCTTGGAGTTCTTCAGGAACTCTAAAAACTATTGTCCAGAGATAATCATTAAAAAAACAAAAACAAAACAAAACCGTTGCCCTCTAATTGATTCGGACTCATAGCGACCCTATAGAACAGAGTAGAACTGCCCTATAGGGTTTCCAAGGAGTGGCTCGTAGATTCGAAGTGCTGACCTTTTGGTGAGTAGCGGAGTTCTTAACTACTGTGCCACCAGAGCTCCAAATGTATTTATTATATACTCTTCCAGAATTTTTCTATGCTGTATTTAGATTTCTTACATTTTATAGGATATATACTTCTATGTTTATTACTTAAATTGGTTGATAGCAGTGGTTCTAAACTCAATATGCATCCTGTTCTCCTAGAAAGCCTATTAAAAGCATAGCTCCTTTAGCCTTAGACCTGGCCGCCCACTCATTCTCACACATCACGGAGATTCTGATTCTATAGGAGAGGTTGGAGCCTAGGAATATGACCTTAAAAATGAAATTTCAGATGGTTTGGGGGCAAGTAGAGTGCACAATTGAAAAGACAGGTGTATAATTTTCATTTTTGTTCTATCCTTGTGAGGATAATGCATCAAGGTTACCCTAAGCTTGTACTAGTTTGTTAAAAGCTTCATCTTCTTTGGGGTTCTAAAAGAATTTCAATGACAGCAACCATCTGTTTGATACAATTTTCTGGTGAAATTATCTTTACTTGGTGAGTTTTTAGGGGGATAAATTATTTACTAATTTTTCAATTCCTTCTACAGTTATGGTTGTATACAAGTTTTCCACTTTTTTAGTCAATTTTCATAGGCAATGTTTTCCTTGAAAACTGACCATTGTATTGGTCAAATGTAATTTTTCTGTGTGTGAGGTGAAGAGATTATATTCTATTAGAATAATTCTGACTTTTATCTTTATAGATCTTTTCCTTCTCCTTCCTTTTTGTTTATTCCTTTCTAATTCTACCTACTTAGAATAAGTTTAATGCTTATTCTCAATCTGGTATTTCTTTTTATAGATTAATATCACTTAACCCTGGACATGGTATAGCTGTTTTGAGTCAGGTCTACTTTTATGTCTTTCAGTAATGTTTTTTAATTTTCCCCTTAGACATCATTTTGCTAAACTTACTTCTAGTCTCCTAGAGATTTTATTGTTGATGTAAGTGGAATTTTTTGTGTTTTATTTTCTAATTGTTTGATTTTGTAATAATGTAAGAATTTTTACTTTTATCCCGATTTTATAGCTAGCAGCCTTGCTTGTCTGCTGATGGCTTTGGATGTTCTATATACAACCATACCTTCTACATATAAAAGTTATTTTACCTCATCTTTCCGATTTTCAGTTTTGTTATTTCATGTTTTCTTAATTTTTTTTTTTTAACTCTGGCTAAGTCCTCTGGTAAAATGGTGAATAGACATTATAAGGACCAGTAGATTTGTCATGTTTGTGATTTTAATGGCAAACTTCTAAAATCTCACCATTAATATGGTACTTGCTGTAGTATTGTTTACAAAAAACAAGATTGCCTATTTCTCTGAAACAGTTTTTAAAAATAAGGACCGTCCCGTGAAGGTTTGATTTAAACTTCTTGTAATCCCAGCTAGGCCTGGGGTTTTCAGGACATGAAATTTCTACGTCAATATACTCTGTTTTCAACTTTCATGAAGTTTTCTGAAAAATTAAGTGCATCTCTTTTAAAGATCATGGAGCTAGATTATTTTTTACTTTAGTAGGATAGCTGCATAATAAGCACACATGAGTTTTAATGGCATATATAACCAAAAAAAAAAAAAAAAAACCAAACCGGTTGCTGTCGAGTGGATTCCGACTCATAGCAACCCTATATATTTACCATTAACTCTACCGTTTTATTTTGTTTACCAGCCTTTCTTTCGCTCCATTTTCCCTGCCCTCTGTTGACTGATTTTTTTTTCCTTTTCTTTTTTTGCTCATAAATTGAAAGTAATATATTTGGTTTCTCTCCTTTTGGAAGTTATCTTTTAAATTTTAATATGCATACTTCACTATACATGTTTCTAGAAATGTTGAAGGGATTCAACATTCCTATCTCTCTTTCAACCACACGAAGGGCCTTAATATACTTTACCTCTCCTTGACTATTTCCCAATCAAGTTTTCTTTTTAAAGAATATTCTAATTTTTAAACATAAAAATAAACTAAAAATATTTTGATAGTCAATAATCATTTCAATTTCCCAACATAGTTTACCAATTTTTAGAGCTTTTCATTTTGTTTTGTAACCTATGCCTTCCCATAACATATAACTTTCCTCTTTTTGAGTATATCTTTTTGAAAATCTTTCATTGAAGTTCACTGAATGATATTATTTGCCTACTCTTTAAATGAAGATATACAAAAGCCTTTATTTTATATTAACTTACGAATTACAGTTGGGCTTAATAAAAAATTCTAAATTTAAATATAAAAAAAATTCCCTCAGAACTTTGAATTTATTACTCAATTATTTCCTGTTACCCATGAGAAACTAACCACAAATGTAACCATCATTCTTTTGTAGGTAATATCCTTCTCTTCATTGGCAGTTTTTAAGTATCTTAAAAAGGATTTTTTAAGATTCACTATGATGTGTTTATGTATAGATGTTTTCCAGCAAAGCTTCCACTAGGAAGAAAGACCTAGTGATCTGCTTCCAAACATTAGCCGATGAAAACCCTATGGATCACAATGGTTTTCCACTGGAAGAGCTTTATATGTCTTAAACATGACAACAATTATAGAAACTAGAAGTAGCTTTGACATTACCAAGTTTCTTTAAATAAGTCAGAATACAGGGTGTGGAAAAGTTACTATTCACTACATATCAAAAGTAATATGCCATGATGTAATTATTTTAAAGCAGATGGGTGAAGATAACATTCTTCCACCTAAAACTGAACAAATTAGTCATGTCAACATGGTTTTAATGTTAATTCCATTTAATCCTGATATGTTGATGGTTAGATGCCACGATGATAATATTGATTTTTTAAAAAACTATAATCACCTTCCTGGGCAACTAGGGCAAACTAAGTAGCTCCATGGGTTTCCACACAGAATATTGATTACCAATACATGTATCTTCACAGTTGGGTAAATTTATGGGATTTTTCCCCAGCTGAATATGAGAAGATAATATATTCTGAAGTCGTTGACTAAAATATTGCTTACAGATTCTAAATTATAGTAAAAAATATATATGGTTTAATATAAAAAGACGTCACTTTGCATTAGGATTCTTTTAAACTTCAAAGACATAAGGAGATTTCTTCAAAAAGCCCATGATTTATGCTTTAAAAATTCTTTTTAATCTTCCCCATAGTTCTGCCAATCAATAGGTATAAACATAGCACAGTGAAAAAAAAACAGAAACATGAGAATTAAAAATACTGATGGTCTCCAGAAGAAGTTGGGTCCATATGTTCAACTAGATAGAAAATCAGTGAAAGTTTGGAGTCAATAGATGAATAAAATATTTTTCAGCTTATTGATTTTTTTGTTAAGGCATTGCTTATAACAATCTTTCCAAGCAATCCTATTTTGTTTTCACTTCCAAAATTTTTAGTAAAATTTTAATGGAATTCTCTTGCTTGCTGACTGTGAACAAATGTATTAGGATGCTAAAGAATTTCCTATTTCTTGAGGTCTGTAAATGCACCAGTTATTTCACTCATTCAACAATAACACTATACACTGGGTGAGGAAAATCCAGCAGCATTTCATTAGCTGTGTATGGGAAGGGTTATAAAGATCTATAAGATATGCTCTATTACTTCAAGTAACCAAATTACATTGTTTTTAATTTGTTACAAATAAATTACTATATTTAAATAATTCTAAGATCCCATCAGCTGTAAAATGGATCTCTATTTTAGGATATTAAAATGTGAAAAGCTGTGTGCCTTATAACTGATGAAACATGGTATAATGTTGTTAATAATTTGTAGATTGCAGCATCTGAAGCCAAAACTCACCTAATAGTTCTTTTATCTTGCTTACATCATTTAACATTATACTATACATTTTACATAGCCCATTAAATAGTCTTTGAATATATAATTTTCATGACTTTATATTAATCTATTATATGGGTCTGCCACAGTTTATTAGTGAGGTCTCTGGTCACTGTTTTTATTTTTCTCTATACTAAATATTGACTCCTTGAACATTGTGCTAACTACTGAATATTTCCTTAGGATACATGGTAATTATTGTTTTTTTACTCTGCAATCAATAATTATAATAATATCATAAAACCTGATACTCTTATCTAACACTCAGATATTTTTACTCTAAAACATTTTTGGTTGTAAAAATACTTCTGTGATTTTTTTTGTTTTCTTTAAGAACAGTACTTGGATGAGGCATTTTCCAAACCTGCCATGTCTGAGAAATAATTTATATCTACAGAGTGCTTAGGTCACACTTGTTTTGCCTCTGTAAATGTTACTCCATTATCTTTTGACATTGTAGCGTCACTGAGACTTCTGAGGCCAGCCTTATTTTTATTCCTTTCATTCATTCAACAAGCATTTATTGAACATTCACAAGTGTGAGGTGCTGGCAAACAATAGCAACCAAGATGGCAGGGTTACCACCCTTATAGATCTTTTTGTCCCATATAGTCTACCTTTTTAGAGACCTACATTTTTTTCAACCTACATGTTTGGAGAATTGGTGTTATCATCTAAATCCTTACATTTTATATTAAATTCTATGGTAGCAAATATATTTCACCCAATCTTCCAAATCTGATGGATTGCTAATGGCTGCCTCTAGGACTATGTTGAACAATTTGAGACTGACTTTTGAATTCACTGGGAAAGAGTTCTATGGGAAAGAGTCATAGTGATATCTCTCATGGTTACTGAGTATTTCCAAAGAAAAAGTAAGACAAAATCTCTTCAGTATTTTTCCTAGACTGTAGTGAACCATTTCAATTTGTAGGCTCTTTTTCCTTCAAGTTAGATCTCCTATTATTTCTTTCATTATTGATTCTTTACCATCTCTAATTCTTTCCTCTGGGAACATGGTTTATTATACCTAAAAGATCTCTATTTCAATTTGTTTGATTTTTTTCTCTACCCCCTATTTATGAGTTATGGGAAAATATTTCAAAGTTATCTTGCATATTAAATGATCTTTTTTATAATTTTATTCATCACTATAGTGGCTTTTTGTTTTGTTTGTATGTTAATCACATACTTACTTTGTGTATCAGTCAGTATGGCTCAATTTCAGCAATTTTAGTAAAGTTTTAAAAAGGCACTATTTACACAGGTGTAGGCTGGGTATAAGGAAACCACAAGGGAGAGTGGATTATTCTGGCATTACTAATAGCAGAGCGCTGTAGCCATCTATAGACCTGAAGTGAAGGGGCAGTTACCAAAACCTGGAGACAGACACAACCGTGTAGAGTAGGTCACCTGGTATTCACTAATAATGGTCAAGAATAGTATATAGTCCACAGAAACTCTACTGGAAGAGAGCCAAAGAATAGCTACCCCACCTTACTTTTCTCCTACCTCTTCATCTCCTACCAGTGCTTCCTAGTTGCCATATCCAACTAGAAGCCACAGAACAAGTCAGCTGTTGGTGTACTATATAAAGGTCAGTCTCCTGGGGCACAAAACAGAGTGGAGTGTACATGAAGGCAACAGGCAACTAAGAACATTACATAGAGATATTGATATAAAGATCTTTTACAATAATAAATATAATCCCCTCTGTATTACCAACGAGTCACTGCTGGTGGCACCAATGGTTAAGTGCTTGACTACTAATGCAAAGGTTGGTGGTTTGAATCCACCCAGAAATGACTTGGAAGAAAGTCCTGGTGGTCTACTTCCAAAAATTAGCCAATAAAAACTTTATAGATCACAACACAGTATTGTCTGATATAGTGCTGGAAGATGAGCCCCCTAGGTTGGAAGGCACGATACAGTGCCACAAAGGACTCAAACATCTCAATGAACTTGAAGATGGCACAGGACCCAGTAACCTTTTGTTCTGTTATGTATAAGTTCACCATGAATTGGAATTGACTTGCCACAACTAACAACAAAAATAATTCATTTGAGGTTTCTTCAGAGACCCTCTCCCCATCACTGTAGGTGTCTTTTTTTACCGTTTCTTTAATATGGGTTAATGCATCTCAATTCTGGTTGGAAGTTCCTCTTTCCTTAGCCTGTAGGAATTCAGCACTACCTCTAGTTTATCTCTGTTCACTTTTCTTTGTCCTTCCAGGTGATCTTTTTGGATAGGATTCCCATTTTTCAGTTCAATGGAAACATGAAAGGGTGTGTTGGGCATTTAAGTATATTTATGTGAGTGAGTGTGAACATGAAAAGAATATGCAATTCATGATCCTATTAGGGAGTACAGGGTAATATATTGAATTCACATTAAAGTATGAACTTCATATGGACAAAATTTATACAATATCTAGGCTAACAACATAATCAAACTGTATCAAATTCAGAATTTGCTTTTTCAATAGTGCATACAAATATCCAGACTTTCCAAGAGCATTAACATGCTTAACATACTAAAATATATTACGACTCTCCAAAGGAAGGCTATAGCATCCGTATTCTTACCAGCAACTGAGCTTCTTTCCTTGAAAATACCATCAATATTTAGGTGACAGCATGAGGAACACAGAGAAAAATGGTGGTCTGTTTAATTATTATTGAATATCAGATTTCAGATTGTCAATATGCTTCCTAACAATAGAAGTGTTTTTTTTTTTTATAAAGATACTTTGTGATTTTATATTATTACCAAGAGGAATTCAAATTTAAGTATCTTCTAGGCTGTAAGTTGCCTGTCAAGCTACTACTCACTGCTCAACTCTCTTTCCTTTTAGTGTTGTTTTCTCTTTCAACTAATTGCTTCCAAGCTGAGAGTAGCTGGAGTTAAGTTGGCTTGAGGGAAAAAAGGAAAAACAACAACAACAGACATGTCATGGGGTTGTTAACCACTGTCATAAAACAATATGTATACTAACTGTTTAATGAGAAACTATTGGTTCTGTAAAACCTTCAACTAAAGTACAACAAAAAAAAAAGAAATATAAAAAAAAGTTTGAGGGTCCTTTTTTTTTAATGCAGCAAACATAGAAAATATTTTATTGCTACTGACAAAAAAGAACCTCTTATAACAACAGTGAGGGGAAATTATTTTTTGGAAGATTGGAAAACCAACTGGGAAAAGTCAACTTCTATAAACTAATTTTATGGAAAAGAAATTACTTTTTTTTTCAGAAATGTCATGCAACCTCATGCATTTCTCTAAGCTTTTATGAAATCATGTGAATGTTTAAGAAATAATTTATAACTCAGTTGCTGAGGTTAGTGTCCTTTCAGTCTAACAGCCTCTTCTATCTTATCTGCAGATGTTTTTGTTTATAATGACTGTGACTCTCTAAGTGAAGATTAAAAATATTCAGTATGCTTTGATGATGTGGACAAATGACTAGATGGAATTCATTAAAAATTAAAAAAAGGTTCTAGAGATATGTGTTAATGATTTCTTTTCTAGAAAAATTTTCCCAGCACACTCATTATCTGACAGGTTTTTGATAGCTAACATAGTGCAATACATTTAGTTTGTCTCATTGTACATTGATAGATTTAGAAAACTGAGATAAAATTAAATTGAGAAAGTATGCTTTAATGGGAAGTCTTAGAGAATACTTACCTATGAGCTTTCTCAATGGTAGCATTTTTTTTATCTCTTTAGTGAAGGGAGCTGGTTAATTTTTCAAATAAGTTGTTCTATTTCTTATAACTTTATTAGTTTATTAAGGTGTGATGTAGATATGAGATTTCTGGGCAACCCTATATCTTTCAGCTCTACAGGGTCTTAACTAACACTCACACCCTAGTATTTATAAGGATTCCCATTAGCGTGTCTCTTCTGATCACCTCTTACTCTAATTTCCTCCTTTTGTTGAAGTCTGCATCCCACTCTCATCTGACCTTTGTGCTATTTCCTTCTCTCCACCCTGCATCAGCACAAACACAGATGCATAGAAATTGTTCTGTTTGAAAATGGTTGATATGACTCCTAAACCAAACCAAACCCATTGCCGTTGTGTCGATTCTGACTCATAGCGACCCTATAGGACAGAGTAGAACTGCCCCATAGGGTTTCCAAGGAGTGCCTGGTGGATTCGATATGACTCCTAAACCTCTTTAGATCTGTAATACCTCCCTCTCTCTATCTTTTGCCAATTTATTTGTTGAAGAAATGAGACTTTTTGTTGGAAGACTTACCAACAGTTAGGGTTGTGGCAAATGAATCCCTGTGCTGTTGGTTTATATGTTCCTTGGCTCTCTGTGTTTTCTAAAAATTGATAGTTGGATATAGAAGTCTGATCAGATTCAAGTACTTTTATTTTTGCAGACTACTTCTTAAATGGTGCATTCTTCCATCAGGAGGTATATAATGTCTGGTTGTCTTTTGTTTGTGCAATATCAGCAACTATTGATGATTAATGCCTAGATCTATCAATTCATTGGGAGTTGTAAAATGGTAATGTTTAAATTCTTCCATTCTATTTCCATAAGGAAAAACTCATCCTCTACTATTTTCTTACCAGTGGTATGATTACAGCGTGTACAGGAAAGGGTGAACAAATGTTTGCTTTTTATCTTTATTTGCCAATTATAAAAATAGTGAGTTTTTTTTCACTAGTGTCTTCCAATAATAAATGATTTTGTATGTGTAACATCATGAACACGCATATAAACATATTTAATATTTTTTAAATCTGTAGAGTTGTTATTCTTATAAATATTCAAAATGTACCATCTTTATTCCATTGACATCTCTTCACATTGGCTTTGGAGTCCTTACTATCTCATATGACAAGGTTCGCCATGTTAGTTTTGTGTATTTTCAGCCCTATAACTGGAATCAACCATTTATCAATGTACTTTACTGCCTTTTAGTGGGAAATGGTATCTCAAGACACACAATCTAGGTACTAGGGGTGCTCGTGACTTCATCAGGCTGTTCATTGTTTCTAAATCATTCATTGCAGTTAGGATTTTCTTTTCAGATCAAATACCTCATTTGTTTATACTGATGCCTCCAATTCAAATCCAAGGTTACAGAATTTTTAAATAAGTTCTTCTGTCTTGTTGTGTTGTTGTTAGGTGCGTTGAGTTGCTTTCTATCTTACATCTATGTTTTCTTTCTCCCATTCTACAAACCTCAGTTCTCAACAACAGTGGCAAATAGATTATTTATTCATCTCCACTTGTTTACAGCAATATCACACTGCTTCAGTAATAGAAATTTTGTAGATGTTTTACAGTCTGGAAGGTATTTTTTTCCCAGGGTTTTCCTAACTATTCCTGCTTGTCTGCTTTTCCAAAAGAAGCAGTCTAGTTACAGGAAAAAAATAAAAATAAAAAAACTGAGTGGTAATATATTAGAATTCATTAAATTTACAAATTACCTTAAGGAAATTTGAGAGCTTTATGATTTTGAGTCTTTCTACCTAAGAACATGGTATATCTTGCATATAGAATTTTTCACTCATAGTCTTCCCTTCTCCATACAGGCAGTCCCTGGATTACAAACGAGTTCCATTCCTAAGCCTGTCTTTAAGTCAAATTTGTATAAAACGCTGAACAGTTAGGTACGGTTTGTATCCAACATCAGTTAGTCAAACGTTTGCCTTATTATATAATATATACTGTACCTGTCTATGCCAAAAAAAAATTAAAGAAACACCAGATACACTAAAACATCTTTAACATAATGATACAGTAATAATAATAATAATAATAATAATAATAATAATAATGTTTTGATGTGGTGCGTCACCAAGTACCACCAGTTTGTTTTTACAAACCATTGTATATACCTTGAATTTTTAATATAATTGGCTTACTGGGGTTGATTCATAACTACAGGTTGCACATAAGTCAGACGTTGATAATCTGGGAGTGCCAGTACTCTAGAAACTATCTAGCTTTTAGAGTTAGGATAGGAATCCTGATCCAACATTTTTTTCTCTTTGTCTTAAGGTTATTTTTTTCATTGTTTCTGCTTGAAAGTTTTAGATTTTTTTTTTTTTTTAATTTTTGCTTTAAAATAAAAAAAACCTCACCAGCGTATGGTTTGGTGTACTTAGTCTATTTTAAGTCATAGTACCTGCTATTCAGGATCCCTGGTGGTGCAGTGTTTAAAGTGCTCGGCTGCTAACTGAAAGGTCAGAGGAGGCTTGAACCCACCAGCTGCTCCACGTGAGAAAGATGTGGCAGTCTGCTGCCGTAGTTTACAGCCTTGGAAATCCGATGGGGCAGTTCTACTCTGTCTTATAGAGTCGCTGGTCGCTATGAGTCAGAATTGACTCAATAGCAGTGGGTTTGGTTTGGTTTTGACTTGCTATTCATTGACTCCTTTTCTTCCTATGTTTCTCAGGCAAAACTAAATTACATATGTCTAAGAATAATATATTAGAACAGACTAGAACAGGACAATACCTGACAGAACCTATATATGTTCTCAATACTGCACAGACATAAACCACCTTCTGTAAATCGTTAGGTTGTCTTAGCATATCTCTTTTGTCATTGCACATAAAGCAAAGCTTCATCAATTATTTTTCTTTTATTGCTTCTCTTCTAGCCTGCTGTCTTCTCTAATTCTGGAATTCGTTTTCTACATATACTGAATTGCCAAGCTCTGTCTACTTATCTCTTCTTTCATCTTCTTTTTCTTTTGAATGTGAGAAAATTGTCTTGGTTTGTTCTTTTAATTCATTAATTTCGCTTTTTAAGTTAACTATCTGTTTCTTACTCTTCTATATTTTATACTCAGTAGTAATGATTCTCATTTAAGATTGTTCATAGCTTTTTTTTTTTAAATCTTATTGCATGTGTGACTTGTTTTCTTTTTGTATTTTTAATTTTCCCCTTTATTAGTGTATATCTATTTCAGATGGGCACGTTTGCTCTGAATATTGTTTCCTTATTTTTTATTTACTGAAATATTTAACAAATCCCTGTTGTTCCTTTTCTGATTGTTTTTCAGAAGGTGATATATTTGGTACTAAGATGGGTTCAATGAATAATTTATAGTTACCTCTTCAAATTATTAAATTCTGTACAAAAGTCCGCATTTTCTGAATTTTGCCAGTTTAGATGGTCCACGTACTGGAAAGAAGTACAAAGTCAGCTTCGAACAGATGAAGTCATGCAGTAAAAAATTTTCACTCTCAAGGCAAAAGATTTCTCTTCTCTATTTTCATTGTTATTTTGTTTGTGTGGCTAGAGTAATTGGGACATAACCCTACTTTTCCTAATTATCCTAACTACCCTCATTTGGAACTTCTGCAGCTCTCCTTTACTAAAAATACTCTCTGGCCAGGGTAGGCTAGGCATAACCATAGCATCTGATATCTAAAGTGGTGTGTCTGTGTGTAGGAGTTGGAGCATTATGAAAGATCCATTATATTCCCCATGGGAAACACTGATTTGCCTGAGACAAATTAATAATGACTATTTTATTCAATGAACATTATTTATTAAGCTTAAAGTTACCATTACCTTCAAGAAGAAAAACGCTTTCAGATTATGAAAATACCTCAACTTTATAGCGAGCGGCACAGTGGATTTAATGCTTGGCTGCTAACTGAAAGGTTGGTGGTTTGAAGCCATCAGCTGCTTCACAGGAGAAAGATGTGGCAGTCTGCTTCTGTAAAGATTACAGCCTTGGAAACTATATGGGGCAGCTCTACTCGGACCTATAGTGTTGCTATGAGGCAGAATCAACTTGACAGCAACAGGGTTTATAGTGTCTGATTAAAAGGACAGTATTCTTTCATTCTTAAATGATTGCAGGGCATTGTGCTGGGGCAAAAAATTCAAAAAAAAAAAAGGTAAAAAAAGAATAAAGTATTGTTCCTATCCTCAAAGATTTGAGAGTCTATTTGAGAAACTGAATGGGAAAAGGTGTGGAACAGAATATATTATGACAATTGCTATGATGAAGGGAAGTCCAGAACAGAGTCCTCTCAGGTTTCTTGTTTATGTGTTAGTGGTACAGGATGGGTAAGGTATGTGTGGGACATCAACAAAGTCTTAGGACAAAGAGTACTGTATGGAAAGAGACTGAGTTAAATACAGATGACATGGAACCCACGTATAGCTCAAAAACTTTCTAGTTATGTAATCCTGGGTAAAGTAGCAAGCCTCCCTGAATCTCTTTTGCTTACATTTTAAACTGGGATGATAATAATTGACATTCATAATTTTCCAATGATGTTATGAGAAACACAATCATTTATGTGAAAATAACTAATGCTCCTTATGCGCAGCCATTACCTGTCCGCCAGTGGAAGTTTGTGTGTTGCTATGATGCTGAACAGGTTTCAGCAAGGCTTTCAGACTAAGAGGGACTAGGAAGAAAGGCTTGGTGATCTACTTATGAAAACAGCCAGTGAAAATCCTATGGGTCACAACTGTCTGATCCACAATCAATCATGGGAATGTCGCCATAAATTGGGGGCCAGCAAGACGGCAGCTACCAATAACGACATAAATGTCATATATGAATACTGTCACTTACAACATCATATTTTCTTTTAATGTCATGACATGAAATGTGTTTGTAAACAAAATAAAGAAAAACTTGAAAATCATATATAACAAGGATGTGTTACATCTCAATAAAGGCTAATCATCTATTTAAGACTAGTGTATATATTGGGTATGATTTTCACAATACAGTCAAATTATCTTTTTTGGTAGCTGATAGGGTAATACTTATTACCCTAGCCCATACACTTCTTTAGAGTGATCGGTATTGCTGTTCCAGTTTCCAGGAGGAAAGAGGACTGGAAGGGGACTACTACTGTTTCTTCTCTCCATTCCACTAAGGAATAACTCTGAAAAACTGACACACAGTGATTGACAAACTGAGAGGATGAGCCAATGATTTCTGTGTTTCTTCCTTTTTTACATCCTCCCTCCTGATGCCGTCAAGTCTCTACAATGGTCTTAGGATGGTAAGAATACATGGACTTAGATTGCACTGGGTTCTGGCTATCAGAAATACAATTTTTCCTGATTATCATCACATCCATAAAATGAACACAACTTAAGCGGCATACCAGCTTATAGCAGTTACTTCAGGCAAAATTGCTGGGTAACAAATAACATCAGTAATCAATGGTTGACAGCAACAAGCGTTTCTTTCTCGTGCTACATAAACAGGCTCTACTTGCCTCTGCTCCGTTCAGGTCTGTGTGTATTTTCATCCTGAGACCAGGCTGAATAGCCACTATCTGTGACATGTTATTCTTAAGAGTAGAAAAGAGCCTAACCCAACCACACAAGCACATTTCAAACTTCCAACTGGTTTTAGAAAACATCATATCCTCTTACATCCCATTGACCCCATCACATCCAGTGGCCAAGCCCGAAGTCAAGGAAGCCAAGGTGCATATCTTGCCCACAGGATGCATGCACAGTCACATGACTATGGCAGTAATCTTTAATTCTATTACAGGGTGGGAGTGCATACAGGAGAAAAATAATTCAATTTAATACAACTGTGTGAGGGCCACTTTTATAAGAGTAAGCAGGATAAGAATTGGGAATAGGAGAAATTGGAACTTAATTTTTATAGATTCAAATTTATTAAAAAATGATTTTTTATTTTAAATTTTAATTTTTCCCCGGGAATTTAATAATAATAGAATAATTCCATTTATTCAAAGTAGGGGCATTTTTCATAGTATTGACAAGTTATTACTTGGTGGACTTTACACTATCATCGGTATTCATTGGACAACTTCATTTTGGAAGTGAGAATTTCAATAGGGGTGAATTTTTTAATCTAGAATGCAACATGAATTGGAGTCAATTTAATTAATGATCTGTTGTAACGCATGCCAGTGTCTTCAGCTGAGACACGGCCTCCTGGTCTCACGAGGAGAATCCATACATCTACTTTTACTATTGGGGAGAAAACTTGAGTGAAGGTAGAAGGTTGATTTTGGCTTAGTTATTAATTTCAAGCCTGGTGAGTTAAGAGAAGCAGAAATGAAGAACACTGAGGATGGGATGGACGGAACATTTATTTGCATATTCCATCACATTTTTACACTGGAATGGGGATTCTGTTCCATTCCACTGGCAAATATTGAATATGCTATGGGCTGCCAAAAGAACAAACAAATCAGTCTAGAAGGAATACAAACAAATGTTCTTTAAAAGCGAGGATGGAGAGACTTCAGCTTGCTTACTTTGGGCACATTATCAGGAAAGACCAATCACTAGAAAAGGACATTATGTCTGGTGAAATAGAGGGCCAAAAAAATGAGGGAAACCCTCAGTGAGATGGGTTGATGTGACAGCAACAGCAATGAACTCAAACATACCAAAGATCGTGAAGATGACACGGAACAGGCAACATTTTGTTCTGTTATACATAAAGTTGCTATAAGTTACATTGGCAAGCTGTGAGGCGGGCTATGAAACCTATGCAGTGGACTGGTGAAAGGGCTTAGAAATTGGGCTACAGACCAGAGGCCTGCTGCATGCTTCTCCTCCAAGGTCTAGAGCAGTTCTTTCCAGTACAAATATAATGCCAACTGCATGTGTCATTCCAAAGCTCCTAGTAGCCACATTAATAAAGTAAAAAGATCAGGTAAGATCAATTTTAATATCATATTTTATTCAATGTATCCAAACTGCTAGCATTTCAACATGTGATCAATATAAAAATGACTAATGAGACATTTTGCATTTTTTTCATACTAAATCTTCAAACTTCTGTATGTATTTTATACTTAACAGCACATCTCAATTTGAACTCACCACGTTGCACGTACTCACTAGACACATGTGGCTAATGGCTACCTATTGGACTGTGCAGGTCTAGAGTTCTGTTTTTGTTTTCATTGGAATTTGGAAGAGGTTGTAATTTCATGGAAAGCTTTCTTAACCAAAGCCGTCCTGAGCTGCATATTACAAAATAGCATACCACAAAAACTGTATTCTCTTATTTAGAAAGGGAGGAGGGTTGCTCATACTCTACCTTGATCTTCTGTACCTGAGTCTCTGTACCTATTCTCACTTAGTTCAGCACACTAGTTATTAAAAGGAGAAGCCTGGCTTATTTTTTACCTGATGGGAGACATGCTATCTTATCAGGCCAGTAGATCCACGGTTTCCTGCAAGGTCAGGCCAACATGATTGTTGGGCTCAGGCTTTGTAAATTATAATAGCTGGTAAAGAGACAAGTGAACTACTCACGGGTAAAGCTTGCAGCATTTTTTAAGGGTATAGAATATTTTATAACAATTTAACAAAAAATTCAGCTACTATTTCAACTTAACTAGAAATAGAAGATATTTATACTTATATTTCTTACATTTCTAAAATCAAATTATTATTTATTAATTCAAATTGTAGCTGACGTGCAAAGCTCCGTTAAAAGTGGCATATACACACGGTGCAATAAAAGAGGGACATTTTAAATTCCAATAACAAAGTTTGCATACAATCAACTTGAACTTGATATATTTGATATTGTTCAGTAAAGATAATTACTTTTCAGTTGTAATGGAATATCTTAGTGTGTGACCATTCACAGTAATAGAGACCTTTATCTGACTGCCAATAAAAAAAAAAAAATCCAAGGTGTCATAATAATAATTGCCATATCAAAGGGATATCTCACTTGATTAAGTCATTATATAAAAAGTTTAGCAGCAATTTTCAGCTATTCTATCAGCTATCAAATGTAGATAAAGAAATGAATGGAGCTTTGGACATGCATACATGTTTTACCCTCTTAAATGTCTCGTCTAAGTCTATAAAACACCAAATTTATTGTCTGATACCAATATAAAAGACCCCGTTATAACATCTGAAACCCAGCATATATATGCAAACCAGACAAACCCATTGCCTTCAAGTCGATTCCGACTCACAGTGACCCTATAAGACAGAGTAAAACTGCCCCATACAGTTTTCAAGGAGCAGCTGGTGGATTCAAACTGCCGACCTCTTGGTTAGCAGTCGAGCTCTTAACACCTGCGCCACCAGGGCTCCACATATACATGCAGTCACTTAAAATTCTCATTTTTCTATTGTTGATCACAGATTAAAATAGACATATGATGTTATTCTTTTGCCCTTTTTTTTTTTATCATTAATCAATTCAGAAATATTTGAATAAGATGTGTGAAAGGGAGTAGGAAATAATGGTTAAGAATACAGACTCTGGAGCCAGACTGTTGTTGTCATTGTTAGGTACAGCTGAGTTGGTTCCAACTCATAGTGATCCTATGCACAACAGAAAGAAATGGGACTGGTCCCTCTTGATAACGTGTCCAAAGTATGTGAGATGAAGTTTGGACATCTTTGCTTCTAAGGAGTCTTCTAGCTGTACTTCTTCCAAGACAGATTTGTTAGTTCTGGCAGTCCATGTTATATTCAATATTCTTTGCCTACCCATAATTCAAAGGCTTTAATTCTTTCGTCTTTCTTATTCATTGTTCAGCTTTCACATGTGTACAAGGTGATTGAAAATATCATGGCTTTGGTCAGGCTACCTGGAGCCAGAATACCTGAGTTCAAATCTTGGCTATATTACTCTCTAAGTCTGTAACCTTGCACAAGCTATTAAAACTCTGTCTTGACTTTCTTATCTGTAAAAGGGAGGTAATAATATTAATTACCCCACAGAGTTGGGTGAAAATTAAAGTAATTAATGGATGTAAAATAACTCAGAACAGTTCTTGGCACATAGTAAGTGCTCAGTAAATCTTTGGTAATGATGTTATTATTAACATTATTATTATTATTAATGCCATTATCTGTAAATCTACACTCACAGTATTTGAGTCATCCTTAAATTAAGAAATCAGGAGAGCTGTATTCCAAGTTTTTTTTTAAAGATCTCAGTCTTCCTTCTCAAACATAAATTTCCATCTTTCAGATTCTATAAAAAAATCTGACTGTGGAAAAAAAATAGTTCTTATTCAAAGAAGAGAAGATAACTATCCATTCTGTGGTACATAGGAGCAGCTCAATAAATAACACCTATTTTTTATTTTATTATTAATTATACAACTATCTCGATAACCTAAGCTCTAACCCTTGAACATTTTAGAAATCCAGAAAGTTATATACCAGTAGTCAGTTTAATTACCTCAAATGGAATGCCTTGTCTTATCTTGATCAACACAAATACAGATTATTTATTAATTCATTCACTCTACAAACAATACCAGTATTTATTTAATACCTACAATAAGTTGGACACTGTGATTATTGCTGGAGTTAAAAGCAAAGCCTCTGTTCCCTAGGAGTTAACTATCATGTAAAAATGGTCTCCATAACAAGGTTTGCACGCAGGTATGTAAGAAATCTATTAAGATGTTGAACAAAAATATTCTCATCTTCTATTTATATTTCTATCTCTTCTGTTGAATGTCTATTTTGTTCATGTTTTATAATATGCAAATACATTTATTGAGTGGTACATGAACGTATTTTAGAAATAAAATAATATTCTTGTATTTGATGAACCTGCTAAGAAACATGACACCGTGAGGGGCACATGATGGAATTGTTTAGAGAGCATGGATATAAACAAGTCCAATAAAACAAACAATATGTGATTATAGAAATCTATAGAGTAGGAAGAAATAGGGAAGTGGGCAATTCTCCTAAACCTGGAAGTTTAGAGAAAGCTACATTCTGGTGATGACCTTGTGATTTACGAAAAATGAATGCGTGATTGTCCGGCTACTGGGTGAAAGAATAAGCGAGATGAATGAGGCCTCCAAATATTGAAGGAAAAGCTACCACATGAAAAAGGCAGGGGATTGTGAATAGTAATGGTTGTATGACTGAGATGAGGAGAAAGCAGGGACTGGGTACTATGAGCAGAAAGCAGGAGCTTGCTCATAGAGAAATCTGTATGTCATTCTTAGAAGCTGGGATTTTGTTCTGTGGGCAGTCGAGAAAAATTTGTGGGATTTTAAATAGGTGGTCAGAATTGAATTTTAGAAGGACAATAATGATATCAAGATTTAACATTTATCTAGTTCTTACTATGAGTTGGTCACTGTGCTATGCATTTCATACGCATTATATAGTTTAACTCTCATGACACTCCTAGGAGGTGGGCACTATAACTACTTCTGTATACAGATGAGTAAAGAATGAAGATGACTGACTTACTCAAGATAGAACTGATAAATGGTAGTTCCAGGACTCAAATACAGCTCTGTCGAACTTAAATTACACCTCTTCCTTGTGATGGCAGGGTTGAGTATGTGTAATACTCGATACTGTAAATGCACAGTTGAAGACGCAGAGAAGATAGCGGATCCAGAATATTCTGCTGAGTCAGTAGTTGGTATTAAGACCAGTAGTTGAAATCAACTCAGCAAATATTTAAGGCGTGCATCCTGTATGGGCAGTAGAATCCAAACCGGTTGCTGCTTATACCGGCAGCATAATTATTGGAGATATTGTCCATTATGACATTCAATATCCGCTTTATATAAAAAATCGCTAGTTTCATTTACATGAAAATGTCTGCGTTTCTTGACAAGCAGGTAAGATTCCTTTTATGACACCATTAGAATTATATCATTTAACAAGTTTACCTTTATATCTTAGATTTTAGGAAGCTTGAATGAAAATTAATGCTCAGTTATATTATTCATATTAGCCTAACTTTTCTGATTTCTTAGTTTTTCTCCTCCTTTGTATTTTAAAATGTATCCTTAATGATCGTTTTGGCTATGTATGTTTTATTGAAAGTCACATCAGTTTTGGAAAGAAACATACAAATATGCTATAAGACATAAAATGACTATTTAATAAACAGTATCCTGCAAGTTATAAAAATGTACAGCTTTCTCTCTTTTGAATGACATAATTTATCATAGGAAAAGAAGGAAAAAAATGGAAAAAGTTAAAATATTTTCTAGTGGCATGAAGTGTTTCAAATTCCAAACAAAATCCATCACCAAGTTTTCTTAGTAAACTTGAACCTCCTTCACATCCTGACCTCTATATTTTTTATTGGAAGATTAATAATAAGGATCTTAGCAACCATACCTGAACTCCTGGTCCATGGGAAAGTCTTGGCAGTATACAAGGTCAAAATGCTCTAACTGGATTGAATGCCAATAAACTGTATGCCACTTTCCTTCAAAAACATATTAATACATTTGAATAGATGAAAAGAGAGAAAAAAAAATTGAAATAAGAGAAAAAGGAAAGAGGAAGGAAGAAAGGAAGGAGAGTAGAAAGGGAAAATGCTTAAAGAATAGGCAAATAACAACTGTTCTATTATGATAAAACAGAATGGTACAGTTTAAGCAAATAAGAAATTAGGTATCTATCTAATGCCACTGGAGAATAGGCGGACACTTTGACTTGCTATTATAGCTATAGGCAGTCCTGCTAGCGCAGTGGTTAAGCACTCATCTGCTAACTGAAATGTTGGTGGTTTGAACCCACCAGTCACACTCTGAGGGAAAAAGACCTAGCAGTTTGCTTTTGTAAAGATTACAGCCTTGGAAACCCTATGAGGCAGTTCTACTCTGTCCTATGAGTCGCTATAAGGTCACTATGAGTCAGAATCAACTCGACAGAAATGGGTTTAGTTTTGTTTTGTATTTAACTATGGGAAGAAATCAGCATATAATGAATGATTCTGGAAGATAAAATAAAGGTGGTGGTTAACAGAACTTAATTAAGCAAGCTTTATTAATGTCTTCACACATACTGGTGACAGTACCTACATAGCATATCATGGATGAAAAGCTAGAAAGCATAGGGGAATGTAGACTTCCCTGTTGAGGTTAGATATTAACAGTCCAAATTACCATACTAGCAATATTATAAAAATTAAGTTAGACCAAAGAGATTAGAAATATGGATATATGTTATTCTTACTATCCTAAATTGGAGAACAACTCTAAGAGGAGACTGTAAGTTTTCAATAGATGTAACAAATTCAGAATGGTCAATATTCCTAGCCTTGGAACAAGACAGAGAATGCATATGGTGGGATTTCCCCAAGATTGGGAGTCAACCCATGTAGTCCAGAAAAAATTAAAGAGGTGAGGTATTTATTCTAGAGAACGTTGTTGAGATGGAGTACATGTACATTTAATTTGCCTGATGAGTCTTAAAGCGGGTTAAAATTTACAACCCAAATTGAATTATTTTGGCTCAGAGAAAAAAATTCTTTTAGTAGTTTTGCTGTATCTTTATATCTGATTTGGATCCGACAAAAAGTTTTATGTAATCTATTCATTTTTATTTACAATTTTGATCATTATGTTCACATTCTACATTCTATGAATCATAAAATGAAAGGCCTTAAATACCTGCAATCAATGTCTTAATAATTTTTAGAATGGAGCTTACTAAAATATTAGACAGTTAAGGTTGAACTGCTGGCTCATACGGGACATGAAGAAATGCTTTGGGCCTCTACGGGCACGTCCCAGGACTTTGTCCTCAGTCAGGTGCACTCTGTCATAAAGGGATTTCATGTTTACTTTCTAGCATGATTGTAGGGATTAGAAAGCAGAGTATAAGACTGAAAACAAGAACCCACAAGTACTGCTGGGAAAAGAAGAAAAATATAAGCTCTCCCTGCTCTCCAGGTGAAGACATGAAGAAGAATAATACATACATATTTTTTCCCAGAAGAAAGGGATCTTAGAAGTCATTTAGTTATTAAGTTCATTATTTTATAATAAAAACAAGTAATATGGACTCAAACTTAGAAAATGATGAACTAAAACAAAAATCCTTCTCTCCTGATTCCAAGTCAAGTACTATCATTTTTACTCTTTGTGCCATTCAGTTAAAGTGCATAAAAATAAACTAATAATACAAAACAGCAAATTAACATAAAGACTCAGAAAATTAAGATGAGGAAGAAATGCCTTTGATGATCAAAGAAATTTTGCAGAGGAGAGACTTCTGGTAGATCTTGAAGAATAGATATTTCAGATGAGAACAGCGCTGCTACAGGGAGAAGCTTCGGTCTTAGGAAATTTCTACTCTGTGTGGTAGAGGCCAAAAAAAAACCCCAAACCCTTTGCCGTGAGTCAATTCCGACTCACAGAGATCCTATAGGACAGAGTAGAACTGTCCCATAGGGTTTCCAAGGAGCAGCTGGTGGAGTCAAACTGCCGACTTTTTGGTTAGCAGCCTAATGCTTAACCACTGTGCATCTCTATTCATTCCTCCCTGCAGCAAAGATTTTAGTATCCTCTCAGCCAGGTATTTCTATTAATTCCTTATTTTTTAAAACAAAGATTAATATCCAATGCACTTTCCCATAGGTTATGTCTTTTGATTAACACAATTACCTTGTGAGATACTATTCACACTTTAACGATGAGAAAATCGAGGCTCAAAAATTTTTAACCTGATTTCCTTAGTCACCTAGCTATTTAGCCACAAAGAACTTAAATGCACTCTTATAACTCCAAGGCCTGTGTTTTTCCATCACATTACAGCTAGGGCTTTATCCAGTCTGACTCTGAGACAGTTTTGGCCAAAGGAATATACAAGAGAAAGGCACAGGGGCATTTTGGAAAGATCGTCACCCCTCTTTGACAAGAAGGTGACCGTAACTGTTAATCTGGATTAAACTGTAAGGAATTCCAGCTCAAATGTCTCATAAATCTGTTTCCCTCATGGCTACTTATATGACCTTGAGCTTTTTTGTTGGCAGAAAGTTCAGAGATTAATGTTGCTGGGATAGCTTCTGTGTCCCACATGCATTATATGGCTCTTATTGGCAACATCTAACTATAATCAAGGGTAAGGGAAGGATATGACAGGATTTTACTAAGAAAAAAAAAAGTTTACAGATAATAATATAGTAACTGCATGTGAGCAAAAGCTACAAGTAAATGTTCTCATTTTTTCAGTAGAAACTGAGTCACTTGAATTTCTGTATATTACCTCCTTACCTGGCACCAAGTTGAGTTTACCAATGATTTTGCAAATCCAAGATACAAACCAGTCATGTCATTAAAAAAACAAAACAAAATGAAACTTGGCCAAATAGTTAAAATATAGTTAGTCAAGTAGGTGATATTTTATATATTATATATAGTTATATTATATATATAGTATATTATATAAAGTTATTAATAATATATTAACCAATTTGACTGCAATGATTGGTGGATTTTTGCACTATATAAATCTAACTTCAACTTTAATTTAACCACGGTGGCAGGTGTGGAGGCATGCCCCTCATATCCCTCTTCGAGAAAAGAAAGAACTCACTTCCCAGATCAGGAGACAGCAGTTACCTGACAGCCTCCAGCTGTCAAGTTTTCCAGGTCTGCCTCGGCTTTCAACCCAAGATCACACTACTCTTGCGGTCTCTGGCTAGTGACTGGTGGCAGTAGCCAAGGACATGTTCTTTTGGGGGCATCCCTGAGCTAATGACTGAAAGACGTGGTACTACAAGCCCTCCACATTTCCTCCCAGTGCAGGACTCTTCTTTCTGGCCTGGTGAGCACCAGAGCTTCTTGTGGGCTGGCAGAGACTTTGTTAGATCTGAGTTGGGTCTGTCAGGTCCCCCTCCCCTGCCCAAGCCTGCATTCTCCCTCTTCCTTTTAAAGATGTTATTCCCCAGTAGTGGTATACTGTACAATTCATATTACAGATGATTGAAAATTTTTATCAGCATAAAGCCTGGGAAATTTAAGTTACAGTGTCACATCCTATGGAATATCTGACATCAGCAGGCACGCTTACTCAAGTTCCTGGATATTCAAGCTACACTTCGTTCATCCTCTATTACAATGTATGTCACATTGTATTGTAATTCCCTGAAATGGTTCCTTTCTCTAAATACATCAAACAGTGTTCATTTTTTGTCACTGATACTTCTGTTGGATGTATAAGTTGTCTCTATATACAATACACATTTAGAAAGGAATATTATTCCTCAGGGAAACTTGTCATTTTAGAACAGGAGTTGAATTGCAAGAGATTAGAGAATTAAACATAGAAAAAGAGTCTAAGAATTGTAATGGCTCCTTCTCTGCTGGATGGTCCATCCATTATTTCACCCTCATAAGGAGATGTTAATAACTAAAATATGTACTGACTTTATGCTCAAATTCAAGCATAGAAATTCACGTAAAATCTCATATTCAGTGATATTTAGTACTTTTGTAGAGAGTTTAAATTAGAGACCTTTCTTGAACTCTGCATTTCAAAAACCTTTGCTATCAAAGTGAGGAGAATTTAAAAAATAGAACCTCCTATAATTCTAGAAATCGTGCACCCACATTTATAGAGAGTTCCTGGTAAAGTTACAAATAATCTAAGAAAAGGTAACCAATAAATCAGTTACCATTGGCTATGGTTTAGTTCCTCAAAGCCTCCACACTGATTGCTAGCTTCCTTTGGTAATGATTTTGAGTGATTGAAATGTATAACATACATGGAAATAACTTTATACAAACAAGTGCTGTAAATTCATTACATAATCCTAAATCTCTAGATGCAAATGATAAGAATTTATAGCCAATTTTTTTTGGAAGGGAAGATTTTGCTATTTAAGTTACACTTTAATTGAAATATTTAATAAGACACCTTCCTCGGGTCCATGCACCATAAAAAATTGAAAGTTGTAAAATTCAAATATATTTGTAGAGATTCGAAATGATATCACTTATTGAAAGGCAATACTGATAAAGTAAAATAAAAATCAGAATTCAAACTTACATATGTTTAGAAGTAACAAGTTGTTGTTATTAGGTGCCCTCAAGTTGGTTCCAACTCATAGCAACCCTATGCACCACAGAAGAAAACGCTGCCTGGTGCTGCGCCATGCTCACAATTGTTATGCTTGAGCCCATTGTTGCAGCCACTGTGTCAGTCCATCTCGTTGACCATCTTCCTCTTTTTCGCTGACCCTGTACTTTACCAAGCATGATGTCCTTCTCCAGGGACTGATCCCTCCTGACAACATGTCCAAAGTATGTAAGATGTAGTCTTGCCATCCTTGCTTCTAAAGAGCATTCTGGTTGTACTTCTTCCAAGACAGATTTGTTCGTTCTTTTGGCAGTCCATGGTATATTCAGTATTCTTCACCAACACCACAATTCAAAGGCATGAATTCTTTTTTTTTTTTTTTTTTTAATATATATTTTATTGTACTTCAGGTGAAAGCTTACAGAGCAAATAGTTTCTCATGAAATAGTAGTACACATGTTGTTTTTTTTTGACATTGGTTAACAACCCCACAACGTATTAAGCTCAAAGGCATGAATTCTTCTTCGGTCTTCCTTATTCATTGCCCAGCTTTGCATGTATATGATGCGATTGAAAATACCGTGGCTTGGGTCAGGAGCACCTTAGCCTTCAAGGTGACATCTTTGCTTTTCAACACTTTAAAGAGGTCTTTTGCAGCAGATTTGCCCAATGCAATGTGTCTTTTGATTTCCTGACTGCTGCTTCCGTGGGTGTTGATTGTGGATCCAAGTAAAATGAAATCCTTGACAACTTCAATCTTTTCTCCATTTATCATGATGTTGCTTACTGGTGCAGTTGTGAGGATTTTTGTTCTCTTTATGTTTAGGTGGTCTTTGATCTTCATCAGTTGGTGCTTCAAGTCCTCTTCACTTTCAGCAAGCAAGGTTGTGTCATCTGCATAACGCAGGTTGTTAATGAGTCTTCCTCCAATCTTGATGCCCTGTTCTTTTTTCTATAGTCCAGCTTCTGGGATTATTTGCTCAGCATACAGATTGAATAGGTATGGTAAAACGATGCAACCTTGACGCACACCTTTCCTGACTTTAAATCATGCAGTATCCCCTTGTTCTGTTCGAACAACTGCCTCTTGATCTGTGTACAGGTTCCTCATGAGCACAATTAAGTGTTCTGGAATTCCCATTCTTCGCAATGTTATCCATAATTTGTTATGATCCACACAATCGAATGCCTTTGCATAGTCAATAAAGTACAGGTAAACATCTTTCTGGTATTCTCTGCTTTCAGCCAGGATCAATCTGACATCAGCAATGATATCCCTGGTTCCAGGTCCTCTTCTGAATCCGGCCTGAATTTCTGGCAGTTCCCTGTCGACATACTGCTGCAGTTGCTTTTCAATGATCTTCAGCAAAATTTTACTTGCGTGTGATATTAATGATATTGTTAGATAATTTCTACATTTGGTTGGATAATCCTTCCTGGGAACAGGCATAAATATGGATCTCTTCCAGTCGGTTGGCCAGGTAGCTGTCTTCCAAATTTCTTGACAGAGATGAGTGAGCACTTCCAGTGCTGCATTCATTTGTTTAAACGTCTCAATTGATATTCCGTCAATTCCTGGAGGCTTGTTTTTTGCCAATGCCTTCAGTGCAGCTTGGACTTCTTCCTTCAGTACCATCAGTTCCTGATCATATGCTACCTCTTGAAATGGTTGAACATCGACCAATTCTTTTTAGTATAATGACTCTGTGTATTACTTCCATCTTCTTTTGATGCTTCCTGCATCGTTTAATATTTTCCCTGTAGAATCCTTCAGTATTGCAACTTGAGGCGTGCATTTTTTCTGCAGTTTTTTTAGCTTGAGGAATGCTGAGCGTGTTCTTCCCTTTTGGTTTTCTATCTCCAGCTCTTTGCACATGTGATTATAACACTTTACTGTGTCTTCTGGAGCCGCCCTTTGAAATCTTCTGTTCAGTTCTTCTACTTCATCATTTCTTCCTTTTGCTTTAGCTACTCGGTGTTCAAGAGCAAGTTTCAGAGTCTCTTCTGACATCCATTTTGGTCTTTTCTTTCTCTCCTGTCTTTTTAATGACCTCTTGCTTTCTTCATGTATGATGTTTTTGATGTCATTCCACAACTTGTCTGGTCTTCGGTCATTAGTGTTCAATGCATCTAATCTATTCTTGAGATGGTCTCTACATTCAGGTGGGATATACTCAAGGTTGCACTTTGGCTCTCGTGGACTTGTTTTAATTCTTTTCAGTTTCACCTTGAACTTGCATATGAGAAATTGATGGTCCATTCCTCAGTCAGCCCCTGGCCTTGTTTTGACTGATGATATTGAGCTTTTCCATCATCTCTTTCCACAGATGTAGTCGATTTGATTCCTGTGTATTCCATCTGGTGAGGTCCATGTCACGATTTGTGAAGAAAGGTATTTGCAACAAAGAAGTCATTGGTCTTGAAAAATTCTATCGTGCAATCTCTGGCATCATTTCTATCACCAAGGCCATATTTTCCAACTACCTATCCTTCTTCTTTGTTTCCAGGTTTTGCATTCCAATCACCAGAAATAACAAGAGGGCTATAAATACGATGCAAATAAAATAACTAATATTGTTTCCTATCTAGGCTATTATTCCATTGTTTTATTTCAACATGTTGACAGACTAAGCATTTTAATTCAAAGAGGGGTGGCAGGAAGCGTGAACCACATTTTTCCATCTAGGAGTCAAGAATAAGCTGGTGGCTAGCCAAGAGGCCACCTATTCATGGCCGGTATCCACGAACAGAATTCAGAAGTGAAAAGATGGTTAAAATCAAGATCAAGTGAACACAAATACAGGCTGAATCTGTAGACTAAAACCAGGTAGCAAAGTTGAGTGGAGTCAGAGTCCATATAAGGGATTGAAAGAATAAAGGATGGAGCATCCAAAGCAGTCAAACTGAGAGAGATAAATGTGGGGCTAGGATAGAAATTTAAGGTTGAGTAACAGGCAGTTAGAAATGGGCTGAAGCTGAAGAGAGTATCTATCTATAAAGGATTAAGAGAAGGGAGAATGAATCAAATGAAATTCTGGGGTATGAAGATGGTTTGTTTGTTTGTTTTTGTTTATTGTACTTCAGGTGAAGGCCTACAGAACAAATAGTTTCTCATGAAACAGTAGTACACATGTTGTTTTATGACATTGGTTAACAACCCCACAACATATCAACCTTCTAACTTCTCAACCGTTTATTTTTGGTGAAAATACACATAGCCAAAGATACACCATTTCAAAAATTTCTACATGCACAGTTCAGTGACATTGACTATGCTCTTCCAATTGTGCTGTTATTCTCACTTAAGATGAAGGCTTACAGAACAAAATAGTTTCTCATTTAACAGTTTCTACAAATGTTGCCCTATGACAATGGTTAACAGTCTCACAACACATCAACAATACCCTTACTCAACACTGGGTTCCTATCACCAGCTTCTTTGTCCTCTTCTGCCTTCTGGCCCTTGTCACTGAACTCCTGTACCTCGTTAGTCTCATTTGGTTTTACGGGGCTGTCCACTCCCAGGCTGAACAGTGAACCTCAGAGGAAACTTCACCACTGAGCTCAAAGGGTGTATGGGGGCCATACTCTCGAGGTTTCTCCGGTCTCCTTTAGACCAGTAAATCTGGTCTTTTCTTTGTGAGTTAGAATTATGCTCTACATCCTTCTCCAGCTCTGTCCAGAACCCTCAGTTGTGATCCTGGTCAGAGCAGTCAGTGGTGGTATCCAGGCACTGTCTAGCTGTACTGGAATCAGTCTGGTGGAGGCCTTGGTAGCTGTGGACAATTAGTCCTTCGGACTAATCTTTTCATTGTATCCTGTTCTCTTCATTCTCCCTTGCTCCCGAAGGGATGAGACCAGTGGAGTATCTTAGATGGCCGCTCACAGGCTTTTAAGACGTCCGACACTACTCACCAAGGTAGAATGTAGAGCATTGTCTTTATAAGTTGTGTTATGCCAGTTGAGCTAGATGTTCCCCGAGACCATGGTCCCCACAGCCCTCCGTCCAGCAACTCAGTCCCTCAGGGAGTTTGGATGTGTCTATGGGGCTTCCATGACCTTTCCTTGTATAAGTTGTGCTATTTTCCCCTGTATTGTGTACTGTCTCACCCTTCACCCAAGATACCACTTACCTATTGCCTATTTAGTATTTCCCGCCCCCACCCCTCCCATCCCTGGTAACCAACAAAGATTGTCACGTTTTGTGTGTGAACTTTTTAACGGGTTTTTACAATAAAGGTCTCATACAATATTTGTCCTTTTGTGATTGACTTATTTTACTCAGCATAATGTCCTCCAGTTTCATCCATGTTATGAGATGCTTCACAGATTCATTGTTGTTCTTTCTTGTTGCATAGTACTCCCTTGTGCATATGTACCATAGTGTGTTTATCCATTCATCTGTTGATGGGCATCTAGGTTGTTTCCATCGCTTTGCTATTGTGAACAACCCTGCCATGAACATAGGTGTGCATATGTCTATTCGAGTGACGACTCTTATTTCTCTAGGATATATTCCTAGGAGTGGGATTGCTGGATCGAATGGTATGTCTATTTCTAGCTTTCTGAGGAAGCGCCATATCATTTTCCAAAATGATTGTATCATTTTGCATTCCCACCAGCAGTGCATAAGAGTTCCCATCTCCCTGCAGCCCCTCCAACATTTGTTATTTCCAGTGTTTTTGATTCGTGCCAGTAATGCCAGGGTGAGATGGTATCTCATTGTAGTTTTAATTTGCATTTCTCTAATGGCTAGTGATCACGAGCATTTCCTCAAGTGTCTGTTGGCCGTTTGAATGTCTTCTTTGGCGAAGTGTCTGTTCATTTCCTTTGCCCATTTTTTAATAGGATTATTTGTCTTTTTGTTGTAGAGGTATTGGATTTTCTTGTAGATTATGGAGATTAGACCTTTGTCTGACTTGTACTGTCCAGAAATTTTTTCCCAGTCTGTAGGTTCTCTTTTTACTCTTTTGGTGAAATCTTTTGAAGAGCACAGGTGTTTTATTTTTAGAAGATCCCAGTTGTCTAGCTTATCTGTTCGGTTTTGTGCATTGATGGTTATGGTTTGTATCCTGTTAATGCCATGTATTAAGGCCTGAAGTGTTGGTCCTATTTTTTCTTCTATGAACTTTATAGTTTCAGGCTTTATATTCAGGTCTTTGATCCATTTGGAAGTAGTTTTTGTATACGGTGTGAGGTATGGGTCCTGTTTCATTTTGTTGCAAATGGATATCCAGTTTTGCCAGCATCATTTGTTAAAAAGACTGTTTTTTCCCCATATGATGGACTTGGGGACTTTATCGAAGATCAGCTGACCATAGGTGGATGGATTTACATCTGGGTTCTCGATTCTGTTCCATTGGTCAGTGTATCTGTCATTGTACCAGTACCAGGCTGTTTTGACTACTGTAGCTGTATAGTAGGTTCTGAAGTCAGGTAGTGTGAGTCCTCCAACTTTATTCTTCTTCTTCAGTAGTGCTTTACTTATTCGGGCTTCTTCCCTTTCCATATAAAGTGAATGATTAGTTTTTCCATCTCTTTGAGGAATGTTGGTATTTGGATAGGGATTGCATTGTATTTGTAAATTGCTTTGGGTAGAATTGTCATTTTCACAATGTTGAGTGTGCCTATCCATGAGCATGGTATGTTTTTCCATTTATGTAGATCTCTTTGGGTTTCATGCAGTAGTGTTTTGTAGTTTTCTTTGTGTAGGTCTTTTACATCCCTGGTCAGATTTATTGCTAAGTATTTTATTGTTTTAGGGGCTATTGAAAATGGTATTGTTCTCCTGATTTCCTTGTCATCGTTCTCCTTACTGGTGTATAGGAATCCAACTGATTTTTGAATGTTTATCTTGTATCCTGCTACTCTGCTGAATCTTTCTATTAGTTCCAGTAGATTTTTCGTGGAGTCTTTAGGGTTTTCTATGTATAGTATCATATCATCTGCAAACAGGGAGAGTTTAACTTCTTCATTACCAGTTTGGATGCCCTTTATTTCTTTCTCTTGCCTTACTGCTCTAGCTAGAACTTCCAGCACAATGTTAAATAGGAGTGGTGATAAAGGGCATCCCTGTCTTCTTCCTGTTTTCAAGGGGAATGTTTTCAGCCTCTCTCCATTAAGAATGATGTTGGCCATTGGTTTTGCATAGATGCCCTTTATTATGTTGAGAAATTTCCCTTCTATACCTGTTTTATTGAGAGTTTTTATCGGGAATGGGTGTTGGACTTTGTCTAATGCTTTTTCTGCATCAATTGAGATGATCACGTGGTTCTTTTCTTTCCTCTTATTTATGTGGTGGATTACATTGATTGATTTTCTAATGTTGAACCATCCTTGCATACCTGGTATGAATCCTACTTGGTTGTGGTGTATTATTTTTTGGATATGATGCTGAATTCTATTGGCTAGAATTTTGTTCAGAATTTTTGCATCTATATTCATGAGAGATATTGGTCTGTAATTTTCTTTTTCTGTAACGTCTTTGCCTGGTTTTGGTATCAGCGTTATGCTGGCTTCATAGAATGAATTTGGAAGTGTTGCTTCCTCTTCTATGCTCTGAAATAGCTTGAGTAGTACTGGTACAAGGTCTTCTGTAAATGTTTTGTAGAATTCTCCAGTGAAGCCATCTGGGCCAGGGCTTTTTTTGGTTGGGAGTTTTTTTATTACCTTTTGAATCTCTTCTCTTGTTATGGGTCTGTTCAGATTATTAGCATCACTTTGTTGTAGTTTGGGTAGGCCGTGTTTTTCTAGAAATTTATCCATTTCCTCTAGGTTTCCAAATTTGTTGGAGTATAGTTTTTCGTAATATTCTGTTATAATCCTTTTTATTTCAGTTGGGTCTGTTGTAATGTCCCCCATTTCAATTCTTATTTGGGTTATTTGTGTCCTCTCCTGTTTTTCTTTTGTCAGCCTGGCCAGTGGTTTGTCGATTTTGTTGATTCTTTCAAAGAACCAACTTTTGGTTTTGTTGATTCTTTCTATTGTTTTTCTGTTCTCTATTTCATTTATTTCTGCTCTGATCTTTACTATTTCCTTTCTTCTGGTGGTTGTGGGCTTTTTTTGCTGTTCTCTATTTGTTTGAGTTCTGTAGTTAATGTTTTGATTTTGTCCCTTTCTTCTATTTTTATTTGTGCATCTATTGCTGCAAATTGTCCACTGAGGACTGCCTTTGCTGTGTCCCCAAAGTTTTGGTATGATGTTTTCATTCTCATTTGACTCTAGGAATTTTTTTATTCCATTTCTGATTTCTTCTATTACCCAGTGATGTGTAAGCAGGGTTTTATTCAGTTTCCATGTAAGTGATTTTTTTTCCTTGCTCTTTCTGTTGTTAAGTTCTACCTTGATGGCCTTGTGGTCTGAGAAGATACTTTGAATTATCTCAACTTTTTGGATCTTATTGAGGATTGTTTTGTGGCCTAAGATGTGGTCTATTCTGGAGAACGTTCCATGTGCATTTGAAAAGAATGTGTACTTTGCAGCGGTTGCATGGAGTGTTCTGTATATGTCTATGAGGTCAAGTTGGCTGATTGTGCCCTTTAGGTCTTCTGCATCTTTGCTGAGTTTCTTCTTAGTTGTTCTGTCCTTTACTGAGAGTGGTGTTTTGAAGTCTCCTACCATTATTGTGTAACTGTCAATTTCTCTTTTCAGTGCTGTTAGAGTTTGTTTCATGTATTTTGGAGCCTGTCATTGGGTGTGTAGATGTTTATTATGATTATGTCTTCATGATGGATCATCCTCTTAATCATTATATAGTGTTCTTCTTTCTCTTTTATGGTAGATTTTGTTTCAAAATCTATTTTATCTGAGATTAGAATTGCCACTCCTGCTCTTTTTTGGTAGTTGTTAGCTTGATATATTTTTTTCCAGCCTTTGACTTTTAATAAATTAACATCTTTGTTTCTACGGTGTGTCTCTTGTAGACAGCATATTGATGGATCCTGTTTTATCCATTCTGTCCCTCTCCGTCTCTTTATGGGTGCATTGAGTCCATTTACATTCAGTGTAATTATTGATATATGTGAGTTTGTTGCTGTCATTTTGTAGTGCTTTTTTTGTGGTGCTGAAGTTTTCTTTGTTCTTCTTACACTCTTGTGCTGAGTTACTTTTTTTGTGGATTTTTTTCATTTCTTTTGTTTTTGTAGGTTTTGTTTTTGCTGAGACTTTATTTTTTTCCTCTTTTGTTTTATGAGTATGTTTGTTAACTTTCTTTGTGGTTACCATGAATTTTACCCTTATCTTTCTAAGTTTGAAGCAGTCTACCATTACTTGGTATCGCCTTGCCTTCCTCTCCTTTAGAAGTTTCTATACCTATGCCGTTTATTTCCTCTTTTATTGTTTTGATGTTGTTGTCATTTACTGATGAACTGCTCTGATTCCTTGTTGTATTTCTTTTGGTTTTTGATAGTCCTTGAGTGTTCATTTCCTAGATTGGTATCTTGGTGGTACGATCCTGCATCCTAGGTTCTGCTTGTGAGCTGAAGCTGTTTGTCTTCAGATCGAAGAACTCGCTTTAATAATTCTTGTAAGTTTGGTTTGATTTTAACATATTCCCTTAATTTCTGTTTATCTGGAAATGAACTAATTTCACCATCAAATCTGAATGAGAGTTTTGCAGGATTTATTATTCTTGGCTGGCAATTTTTTTCTTTCAAGATTTTATATATGTCATCCCATTGTCTTCTTGGCTGCATGGTTTCTGCCGAATAATCTGGGCTTAGTCTTATTGTTTCTCCTCTGTATGTGATTTCTTGTTTTTCACGAGCTGCTCTCAGGATTGTTTGTTTGTCTTTGGTTTTGGCGAGTGTGAATATGATATGCCTTGGTGATTTTCTTTGTGGTCTCTTCTATATGTGGTTCGTTGAGCTTCTTGGTTGGCCAGCTTTTCATCTTTCATGATATCGGGGAAGTTTTCTGTCAGCAGTTCCTCAATGATCCTCTCTGTGTTTTCTGTTTTCCCCCCCTGTTCTGGAAATCCAATCACTCGAAAATTTTTGCTTTTGATTGTGTCCCACAGAACTGTCAGGGTCTCTTCATTTTTCTTTGTTCTTTTTTCTGAGGTTTCCTCAAACAGAGTTGTATTCAAGTGTTTGTCTGCAATTCCACTGATCCTGTCTTCCACCGTTTCAAATCTCCTTCTCAGTGCTTCTATGACACTGTCCATCTCTGAAATCTTGTTGTTTATCTTTCAGATTTCTAGTTGTTATCTTTGTATAATTCCTAGGTGTGAATTTACTTTAGCACTTTGTTCCTGCATCATCTTCCTGAATTCTTCCAATTTTTTTGTCTGTATTTTCCATGAATTTGTCTCTTTTTTCCTCATGTTTTTCAGCTTTTTGCTTCAGTTCTTGGAGAATTCTGAGTATTCGAGATTTGAATTCCCTATCAGGTACTTCTAGTGCATTTTCTTCCACAGGAGAGTCATCTGGTGTTTTATTTTGGACTCCTACTGGAACCATCCTGTCCTGTTTTTGAAAATGTTTTGATATTGTCTGCTGTCTTCCAGGCATTCAATAGTTATTTTTCTCATTTATTGATTGTAGATTTGTTTGTTTTGTCCCTTTTTTAAAAGAATTGACTATGTCTGAGCAGGCGGACTGTGTATTCTTTGTTGTTTGCTTATCTGTGGGCACAATACTTTTTGCTTCCTTCTGCAACTGGCAGGGTCAGTCACTCAGATATGGTACGGCAGGGCAGGTCTAGCTGAAGAGGAGTTACTGGGATGGGTTGTTTGTGGTACTTACAACAGCCACCAGAGGGGATCAGTAATCAGTGCAAGACAGGTTCCTGTAGGCCATGCCTGTGTTGCTTGGTGGTGTGATGTCATGCACACGGTCCAGGTAGTCAGGATGCAATGGTGAGATTGTTATGTGTGGAGCTAAGATGGAAATGGAGAGAGTACAGAGGAGCAGGAGCCAAAAACATACAAACAAACAAAAAAGAATGCAAGGGGAGTTTGCTGTTGGAGTGGAGAGATGAGAGACTATGAAATGGTGAAAAACAGAAAGGGGAAGAGGAAGAAAAGAAAAGAATGAATAAATAAAAATCAGAAAGGTTAAAGAACTGCAAAGTTCCCAAGGATCCCACTGGTGCAGCTATGAGGTCGGAGGAAGTCGCTCTCAGGTGTTGCAGTACAGCCTGGCTAGAAGGTGTAGAGGTATACAATGCCAGGTATTCAGGGAACAGAGAGGGAAGGAAGATATAGAGAGACTAGAAACTGAGAAATGAAGAAAGACAAGAAGGGAAAAAGAGCGAAAACAAAACAAAACAAATTAAAAAAAAAAAGAACAACAAAGCCCCGCCAAAAAAAAAAAAAAAAAACCAACGAGAAAAGAAATGCTCTCAGGGATCCCTCTACAAGTCTGTGGAAGCCGAGGGGGAGTCTTCTTGACACGCAGCTTCACCAGAAAGGGCTTCCAACTGAAGAAAAGGAAAAGAAAACAAACGAACAATTCAAAACAGACAAACGAATAAAAGCCCCAGGATCCCACCAGCGTGGCAGCCCAGACCGGGAAGCACCTCCACACTCGAACGGAGCTCTGCAGCCCTTCAGGAAGAAGCAAAGATGGCACCCGGAGCAAGGTACTCGAACGAAAGGAGGGGGAGGTGGCGAGAGGCAAGTAAGAAACCAAAGAAGCAGAAAAGAAAGCAACACTAGCAGCCAACAAATGGCACTCAGAGAGCCAGCTAGTGTGGGCTGGCGTTTCTGGACAAGAGACTGTGTCCACGGGAAGCAGAGGGGGCCGAGTGTGGGTGAAGAAGGGTAGAGAGTGCAAAAGCGTATATCACAAATTACTGGAGCTCTGCAGACCCTCAGGAAAAAGCAAAGATGGCACACGGAGCGAGGTACTTGAGCGAAAGGAGGGGAAGTTGGTGAGAGGGAAGGAAGAAATCAAAAGAAGTGGAAAAAAGCAACACCAGCAGCCAACAAATGGCACTCACAGAGCCGGCCCATTCGGGTGTGTGGAATCCAAGCAGCTGGTGTTTCCCAGTCAAAAGATTGTGGCTGCAGGAAGCAGAGGAGGCCGAGTCGGGGTGAAGAAGGGCGGGGGTGGGAAATCGTATATTGTAAATTAGCGGTTGTTTTGTCTCCTGCTGGATGCTTTGTGAGGCTGCTTTCTCATACCCCCTGTTTGCTGGTCTCTGATAGGAGTCCAAGATGGCGGATCCGCTCTGCGTTAGCTGGTAGGGGACCTCTGCATCAATCTGTCCTCGCTCTCCGTTCTCTGTCAGTTTTCTCACTCCATTTGGTGCTTGGCTGAGTTCTTTATCTCTTCATTTGATGTTTTAGGGTTTCAGGATTGTTGTATTCTCTGTTCGGCTTAGTTTTTCAGATCTTTGCTGTGGAGGGATGGCGTGGTGCTTCTGCCTAGAGCACCATTTTGCTGGCCTATATCCAGATGATATTTTTTTTGACCTACACCTTTTTAATCCCTAGTTCTTAAGTTCATGAAACTTAAGCAAAGCTTAACGTTAAGGAAAATTATGTATATTACCAAAGGAGGCCTGGTTGCGCAGTGGTCAGGTGCTTGGCTGCTAACCAAAAGGCCAGTGGTTCGAACTCACCAGTTGCTCCACATGAGAAAGATGTGACAATCAGCTTCAGTAAAGATTACAGACTTGGAAACCCTGTGGAACAGTTCTCCTCTGCCATATAGGGTCACTATGAATCAGAACTGATTTGAAGGCAACTGGTTTATGCATATTACTAGTTACATTTATCAAATATCCATGTAATTAGTTAATGTCAATTTTTTGCATTTCTTTGAAAGGTAAAAGAAGGATATACGTTAGGACACACACTTTATGTATTCACTTATGCATATGTTAGTATGCGCACAATCAAGAGGACCTGATTCAAAGACAAAGTCACAGCCGTTTTAGAACTCTATTTGTTGTCTTTGTCTTTATCAAAAGGTAACTTTACCTAAATTCCCTGAGGCTATAATATTTTAATTTTGATGAGAAGTGTACCTGAAAATTGATTGCTTAGGAAGGCTTCATTTTTGAGGGTATATGCTTATATCTACTGATTGGTGAATTACAATAAAAAAAGAAACATATACACATGTGTGCTAGAAGAAGAAAGAAAATACTAAAATTATCATAAGAATTCTGTTTGAAGATATTAAAAACAAAAGACCTCCACATAGAGTTATTTATATTGCTTTTCTCTAGGAGGTACTTTGGTTGGCTGATTAAACTGCTGAGCAGGGAGATGTCAGGACAGCTTGAAGGGAATTCCCACTCTGTCATTCTCTTTTTTAGGACTTTGGACCAATTGCTTTATCTTTCTGTGTTTTTTTTTATCTTTTTCCTCCTCCCTATTTATAAACCAACATTACACTTCCCATCTTTCTCCATTAGGCTTTTAGGAGTAATAAAGAATTGGTATCTATGAAATGATTTTTATTTTTCACCCGGTATAAAAGCAATGCAGTAGATATTAGATACTTGGAATATCTGATATTATACTGTATTGTATGTATTATATCCCTAGTACACAGCTCATCAAAAGTGGACTACATGGAGTCTCTAATATTTATTTCCATACAAAGATGTACTTTTCTTTACACATCTATTTTTTAAGTATAAATAAACCAACTTTAAATTATTATTGTAAATAATTGTATAAAATTCAATTCAAGATTAGAAAGAAATTCATTTTGTGTTAATTCCCTAACAAAAACCAACTAGAGTAATCGAATGCAAATCTTCTGAAGGTAATAATGCTTAAAAATGAAAAAAAAAGTTATTCAAGTTTCTATATATTTTTTTCAGATGTTTTTATTTCCCCCTAATTTCCCATTTGCTGTGTTTATATTGGTAAATGGAACTTTGGATAATTATGGTAATCAACCAGTGACTTAGTAACTAAGTCATTAATTAGAGGTGTAATTACATTTCTATCATCAAACTTACACTTCTCAGGTCTTTGGAATTTAGGGCTTTGTAGCTGATCACTTTTGTTGCTACCTGTCAGGAAGAGCTAATAATGTATGTAAATATAACAAGTTCATTACAACCCTTTGCATGGGCTAGTTAGTCAACCCCTCCTTGTATGCTCCAAATGCTCTTTGAATATGGCTATGTTACAGCTCTTACTTTGGATTCTTCATCATGAAAGATCAACCTCTACAGAAGGACTTCATGGTTGGAAATCTCAATGAGATGGATTGACACTATAGCTGCAACAATAAATTCAAACATACCAACAAATGATCAGCAGTGGGCAACATTTCCTTCTGTTATACATAAGCTCCCCATGAGTCAGAGCCGGCTCCACAACAACTAACAGCAACAACAATGGCTCTTATCCCATTGTCTTCTAATTATCTTCTCTACTTCTATCTTCAAATAGACTCTGAATTCTAAGTATATTTGTCATGGGGTTCCCAGAATCTAAAAAACATATCTGTTGTGTATTTTGGTCACTCAAGCTTTGTTAGATAAAAGAATAAACACTTTAAAGAACAATAGTTAACATTTATGAATAAAATCTTACTTATGTTCTCATAACTAATTATCCTTTATAGGCAAATTATTGATTGAATAATTGTCTGAGGTGTGATTTTTGTTTTTTTGCACAAGTTACCTTTCTCGGTATCATATACACACAAAAGTCGGCAGTTCGAACCCACCAGATGCTCTATGGGAGAAGGATGCAGCAGTCTGTTCCCATAAAGATTACAGTCTTGAAAATCCAATGGGGCAGTTTTACTCTGTCCGATAGGGGTGCTAGGAGTTGGAATCAACTCAACAGCAATGGGTTTGGTTTTCTCATCTTCATAATCTTATACAGATGACTTCAGAAAATACGGGGTGGAATACACAAGGATTCAAGTTCTAGTCTCACTACTTACTACCAGCTAGATCTTGGGGAAAAAACTTAAACTGTTTAGGGCTCAGTTTCCTCATTTGTTAAAAAGTGGATAAGCAGAGTTAAAGATTTATGGTATGTAAAACACAGAGCACAATGTCGGCACATGGTAAGCAGTTTACTAAGAGACAGCTATTGTTATTTACATCAAGGAGTCAAGAAACTTTGCAGACCAGCCAGTCTCTGTTACAACTACTCTGTCATTGTAGTCTGAGAGCAGCCATAGACAATACATAAACAAGTTAGTGTGCCTGTGTTCCAATAAAACTTTATCTAAAGAGGAGAGGGGCACATTTGGCCTATGGACCTTAGTTTGCCCTACCCCTGATTTAGATGATGAAAATTCAGAATTAAGGTAATATTTTATTTCCTATCAATTAAAATTACATATTAATAACATAGAATGCACTTTTCTAAAAGAATTGTGCATTATTTCCTCATATTTTCATAACTTATTGAATGAGATCATTGTTTTAAAATTTTATATTTCTCTATATGGAAACATTCATGCTGGGTCCTTATTAGCAGTTTGCCATAGAAATGGATGCATTTTTTTTTTTAAGAATCATTTAGAAAATATTTATGATGATACATCTTAGAAATAATTAAAATAGCAACGATGCTTAGATTTTTTTTTTTTCTTTTAAGAATAATTTTAAAAATCCTTGAAAAATGTGAAAGCCAAGACATTTCTTCAATGGAGAAACTTTGCTTTCAAGGAAAAAAATGTTATCAATATGATGAGTGGAAGCTTTTCAAGTTACTTATCTGGCAATATCTATTAAAATTAAACTGTCTTTTTTATTCAGAAACCCAATTTTCTGGAACTTTTCCATAAAATTAAAATAACTAAAATGTATGGATATATGTATAATAATATTTATTGCAGCACATCTGCAGTGCAGTAAATTACTTTCTATGGCTCTTCTAGCCATGGTCTTGTGATTCCCACAAAATGACTAGGTGGGACTATGCAGATAAGGTGTTTGTGGCCCACCAAGGGGATTGGACAGCCTGCTAATAATGCAAAAACGTTGCATGGAACACTTGAAAGGGTGGGACTATGCAAATAAGGTACATGGAATTCTTGTAGGGGATTGGTCAGTTTTGTCACTCCACTGCACTTAAAGGGAGCCAATCTCAGAAGCAGAGGGGGGACCTTACTACTATCAAGAAGAAGAGCCAGGAGCAGAGCACATCCTTTGGACCCAGGGTTCCTGCCCTGTGGTAGAAATCAACTGAATGAGAAAGGTTGAACAAATTGCAGCCATATCCCTGCAATAGTATATTATACAGCCATTGAAAAGAATCAGAGTAATACCAGTCCTCATGTATAAATGTTTAAATGGGGAAAGTAAGATACTTAAAAGTATAAAGAATCTGACCCAATTTTTCTAAAAAAATCAGTGAAAAAACCTTCTACTATAGATGAATTGAACATAAACTGCAAGCATATTAACATCTTTTAAATCAACTAATTTTTTTAAACAACTAACAACATCCTTTCCACAACTAATTAGAGCATGTGTGATATGGTCCTTCATATCTACTGTATTTTTTGCAAATAATGCATACTTTATACATTTGTTTGCCAACTGTTCCCTCCTCCCACGAGAAATTTTCATAAGCACTGCTATGCTCATATTTTTACACGTTCTTGTAAAAAAAGTTTAGCATAGAGTGCTTACAAAAATACCTCTCAGGGGGTGGGAACGGTTGGCAAACAAATGTAGAAGGTGTGCGTTATGTGAGTAGAATATGCATATATGTATGTGTGTACATTAAGAAACAAGTGAAAGAGAAACATCAAAATGTTAATGGTAATTATCACAGCATGATGAGATTTCAGGTGACTTTTGCTGTCAGGATTATATTTTACATATTATTTGGAATTATTAGGATAAATAATTAGAATATATATGATCAGAATATGAAAAAAATCTGTAGTAGAAAAAACTATTTAATTTTATTTAACACACTGTTTCTCAATCTATATGAACATGGTACCTTCTTTATAACAGAACACCTAGAATTTTCTCTTGAAACTACTGTTAGTTAGAAAAATAACATAGAACATACTGGTTTCATAAGCCTTTGGAAAAGGAATACTTAAACACCTCCATGAGGACGGTGATACTAGGCAGTGCACACAGATGAGCACAGTTCTGCCCCATGTATTGCCAAAGGCACTAGGCTTTTCTTTCTCTATGAATCAAGAGGAACATTGAAGAAATTGCCAAAGGACAGAAAAGTTATATGCAAAGAATAGAGTGGTACAGTGCACTGAAAGAGAAAGGTGAATGTCTAATCAACTTACAAAATCATGTTCCAGCTCACCAGTAATCAAAGAAATGCGTATTAGAATAAAATAATATTCCTTGTCTTTAAATCATCAGACTTTTAAAGGGTACCAGCTGTGTTGGTGCAGAGACAAGCACTAAAGCACACTGCTGGTGAGAGTGTAAATTGGTTCAAGCATACAGGAAGACAATTTGCATTAAAATGTTTACATGCCTACGGCATAAACAGAATACAAACCATAAGTAACAATGCACAATTACCACAAGAGAAACTAGATAACTGGAAGCTCCTCAAAATCAAACACTTAATGTTCATCAAAAGACTTCCCCAAAAGAATAAAAAGACAACCTATAGACTGAGAAAAAAAATTTGGCTAAGACAAATCTGATCAGCGTCTAATCTCTAAAATATACAAGGTACTGCAAAACCTCAACAACAAAAAGAAAAATAACCCAATTAAAAAATGGACAAAGGATATGAACAGGCACTTCACAGAAGAAGATATTCAGGTGACTAACAGACACATGAAGAAATGCTCATGATCATTAGCCATTAGAGAAAGGCAAATCAAAACAACAATCAGATACCATCTCACCCAACGAGGCTAGCATTAATCCAAAAAACACAAAATAATAAATGTTGGAGAGGATGTGGAGAGACTGAAACACTTACACACCGTTGGTGGGAATGCAAAAAGGACAACCACTTTGGAAATAGATTTGGTGCCTCCTTAAAAAGCTAGACATAGAAGTACCATACGATCCAGCTATCCTACTCCTTGGAATGTATCCTAGAGAAATAAGAGCCATCACACAAATAGATATATGCACACCCATGTTCATTGCAACACTGTTCACGATAGCAAAAAAGATGGAAACAACCTAGATGCCCATTAACGGGTGAATGGATAAACAAATTATGGTATATTCACACAATGGAATACTATGCCATGATGAAGAACAACGATGAAGATGTGAAACATAACATGGAGGAATCTGGACGGCATTATGCTGAGTGAATTTAGGCAGTCGCAAAAGGACAAATGTTGTATAAGATAACCATTATAAGAACTCAAGAAAAGGTTTAAATACAGAAAAAAAACATTCTTTGACAGTTACGAGGGTGGGGAGGGAGTGAGAGGGTATTCACTAGCTAGACAGTAGACAAGAATGATCTTAAGTGAAGGGAAAGACAACACACACTACAGAGGAAGTCAGCACAACTGGACTAAACCAAAAGCTAAGAAGTTGCCTGAATACAACCAAACACTTAGAGGGACAGAGTAGTAGGGGCAAGGGACTGGAGACCATGCTTTCAGGGGACTTCTAGGTCAACTGGTGTAACACAGTTTATTAAGAAAATTTCTTGCGTCCCACCTTGGTGAGTGGAGTCTGGGGTCTTAAAAGCTAGTGAGCGGCCATCTAAGATGTATCAATTTGTCCGAACTACCTGGAGTAAAGGAAAATGAAGACCATGAAAGACACAAGGAAAATATTAGCCCAAGACACAGAAAGGGCCACATAAACCAGAGATTCCATCAGCCTGAGAGACCAGAAGAACTAGATGGCGCCCAGCTACCACCAGTAAAGCCCCTGACAGGGAACACAATAGAGAGTCCCTGACAGAGCAAGAGAAAAGTGGGGTGCAGAACTCAAATTCTAGTAAAAAGACCAGATGTAATGGTTTGACCGAGACTGGAGGGACCCCAGAAGACATGGACCCCAGACTCTCTGTTGGCCCAGAGCTGAAACCATTCCCGAGGCAAACTCTTCAGACAAAGATTAGACTGGACTATGGTACATAAAGTGATACTCATGAGGAGTGTGCTTCTTAGCTCGAGTAGATACATGAAACTAAATAGGCAGCTTCTGTCCAAAGGCGAAATAAGAAGGCAGAGAGGGTCAGGAGCTGGTTGAATGGACATGGGAAATCAGGGGTGGAAAGGAGGAGTGTGTTGTCACAGTATAGGGAGAGCAACTAGAGTCACATAGCAATGTGTGTATAAATTTTTGTAAGAGAAACTTACTTGAACTGTAAACTTTCACTTAAAGCATAATTGAAAAATGTTTACATGCCTAGAAGCTGTAGTTCTGCTTCTAGGAATATATCATAAGAAAATAACAAAAAGACAAAATATTGTTATAGAGACATTCACTGATGCATTATTTTTTTTATTGTTGTAGTTTAAATGAAGTTTATATTTCAAGTTAGTCTCCCATACAAAAATTTATACATACATTGTTATGTGACCCTAATTGCTCTAACTGTACTGTGACAGCATACTCCTCCTTTCCACCCCTGATTCCCCATGTCCATTCAACCAGCTCCTAACTCTCTTCGCCTTCCCATCTCACCTCTGGACAGAAGATGCCCGTTTAGTCTCTTGTATCTATTTGAGCTAAGGGGCACACTCCTTACGAGTATCACTTTATGTCCCACAGTCCAGTCCAATCCCTGTCTGAAGAGCTGGCCTCAGAAATTCTTTTAGTTCTGGGCTGATAGACAATCCAGGGGCAATACTTTCCAGGGTTCCTCCAGTCTCATTCAGACGATTAAGTCTGGTCTTCTTACTAGTATTTGAGTTCTGCAGCCCACCTTTCTCCTACTCCATCAGGGACTCTCTGTTGTGTTCACTGTCAGGGCAGTCATTGGTGGTAGCCAGGCACCATCGAGTTCTTCTGGTGTCAGGATGATGAGGTCTCTAGTTTATGTGGCCCTTTCTGTCTCTTGGGCTACTACTTTCCTTGTGTATTTGGTGTTCCTCATTCTCCTTTACTCCAGGTGTTTGGGACCAATTGATGCATCTTAGATGGCCGCTTGCAAGCTTTTAAGACCCCAGACGCCACTCACCAAAGTAGGATGCAGAAAATTTCCTTAATAAGCTTTGTTATGCCAATTGACCTAGATATCTCCTGAAAGAATGGTCCCCAGACCCCTACCCCTGCTACTCTGTCCCTCAAAGTGTTTGATTGTATTCAGGAAACTTTTTAGATTTGGTTTAGTCCAGTTGTACTGACTTCCTCTGTAGTGTATGCTGTCCTTCCCTTCACCTAAGATAATTCTTATCTGCTGTCTATTTAGTAAATAACCCTCACTCTCCCTCTCCACCCCTGTAACAATCAAAGAATGTTTTCTTCTGTGTTTAAATCTTTTCTTGAGTTCTTATAATAGTGGTCTTATACAATATTTGTTCTTCTGTGACTGACTAAATTCACTCACCATAATACCCTCCAGATTTCTCCATGTTATGTTTCACAGATTCATCATTGTTCTTTATTGTTGCATAGTATTCCATTGTGTGGTATACCATAATTTGTTTATCCATTTGTCTGTTGATGGGCATCTAGGTTGTTTCCATCTTTTTTGCTATTGTGAACAGTGTTGAAATGAACTTGGGTGTGTATATATTTATTTGTGTGATGGCTCTTATTTCTCTAGGATATATTCCAAGGAGTAGGATACCTGGATCATATGGTACTTCTATTTCTAACTTTTTAAGGAGGCACCAAATCGATTTCCAAAGTGGTTGTACCATTTTACATTCCCACCAACAGTGTGTAAGTGTTCCAGTCTCTCCACAACCTCTCCAACATTTATTATTTTGTGTTTTTTGGATTAATGCTAGCCTTGTTGGGGTGAGATGATATCTGATTGTAGTTTTGATCTGCATTTCTCTAATGGCTAATGATCGTGAGCATTTCTTCACGTGTCTGTTAGCAGCCTGAACATCTTCTTCTGCCAAGTGGCTGTTCATATCCTTTGCCCATTTTTTAATTGGGTTATTTTTCTTTTTGTTGTTGAGGTTTTGCAGTACCTTGTAGATTTTAGAGATTAGACGTTGATCAGATTTGTCATAGCCAAAAATTTTTTCCCAGTCTGTAGACTGTCCTTTTGATGAGCATAAGTGTTTGATTTTTAGGAGCTCCCAGTTATCTAGTCTCTCTTCTGGTACTTGTGCATTGTTATTTATGGTTTGTATTGTGTTTATGCCAAGTATTACGGCTCCTAGCATTGTCACTATTTTTTCTTCCATGATCTGTATTGTTTTTGATTTTATATTTAAGTCTCTGATCCATTTTGAGTTAGTGTTTGTGCATGGTGTGAGGTATGGGTCTTGTTTCAGTTTTTTGCAGATGAATATCCAGCTATGCCAGCACCATTTGTTAAAGAGACTGTCTTCTCCCCAATTAATGGACTTTGGGCCTCTGTCAAATATCACCTGCTCATAGGTGGATGAATTTATGTCTGGATTCTCAATTCTGTTCCATTGGTCTATGCATCTGTTGTTGTACCAGTACCGGGCTGTTTTGACTAGTGTGGCGGTACAATAGGTTCTAAAATCAGGAAGTGTGAGGCCTCCCACTTTGTTCTTCTTCTTGAGTAATGCTTTACTTATTCGAGGCCTCTTCCCTTTCCATATGATGTTGGTGATTTGTTTCTCCATCTCATTAAAAAATGTCGTTGGAATTTGGATCGGGACTGCATTGTATCTGTAGATCGCTTTGGGTAGAATCAACATTTTTCACAATGTTGAGTCTTCCTACCCATGAGCAAGGTATGTTTTTCCACTTACGCAGATCTATTTTGGTTTCTTGCAGTAGTATCTTGTAATTTTCGTTGTGTATATCTTTTACGTCTCTGGTTAGATTTATTCCTAAGCATTTTATCCTCTTAGGGTCTATTGTAAAATGGTATTGATTTGGTGATTTCCTCTTCCAGGTTCTCTTTGTTGGTGTAAAGGAATCGAACTGATTTTCGTATGCTTAGCTTGTATCCTGAAACTTTGCTGAAATCCTCTATTAGTTCCAGTAGTTTTCTTGTGGATTCTTTGGGGTTTTCTGTGTATAAGATCATATCATCTGCAAATAGAGATACTTTGACTTCTTCCCCACCAAGCTGGATGCCCTTTATTTCTTTTTCTAGCCTAACTGCTCTGGCTAGGACCTCCAGCACAATGTTGAATAAGAGTGGTGATAAAGGGTATCCTTGTCTGGTTCCCGTTCTCAAGGGGAATGCTTTCAAAGTCTTTCCATTTAGGATGATGTTGGCTGTTGGCTTTGTTTAAATGCCCTTAATTATATTGAGGAATTTCCCTTCTATTCCTATTATGTTGAGAGTTTTTATCATGAATTGTTGCTGGACTTTGTCAAATGCCTTTTCTGCATCGATTGATAAGATCATGTGATCATGTCTTTTGTTTTATTAATGTGATAGATAACACTGATTGTTTTTCTAATGTTGAACCATCCCTGCATACACGGTATAAATCCCACTTGATCATGGTGAATTTCTTTTTTTTTTTGATATGTTGCTGAATTGTATTGGCTAGGATTTTGTTGAGGATTTTTGCATCAGTGTTCATGAGGGATATTGGTCTGTAATTTTCTTTTTTTGCGGTGTCTTTACCTGGTTTTGTATCAGGGTTATGCTGGCTTCGTAGAATGAGTTTGGGAGTATTCCTTCCTTTTCTATGCTCTGAAATACCTTTAGTAGTAGTGTTAACTCTTCTCTGAAAGTTTGGTAGCATTATCCAGTGAGGCCATCCAGGCCAGCGGTTTTTTTTGTTGGGAGTTTTTAAATTACTTTTTCAATCTCTTCTTTTGTTATAGGTTTATTTAGTTGTTTTACCTCTGTTTGTGTTAGTTTAGGTAGGTAGTGAGTTTGTAATAATTTGTCCATTTCCTCTACATTTTCAAATTTGTTAGAGTACAATTTTTCATAGTATTCTGTCATGATTCTTTTAATTTCAGTTGGATCTGTTGTGATACCACCCAACTCATTTCATATACAGGTTATTTGCTTCCTCTCCTGTTTTTCTTTTGCCAGTTTGGCAAATGGTTTATCAATCTTGTTGATCTTTTCAAAGAACCAGCTTTCATCTTGTTAACTCTTACAGTTGTTTTTCTATTCTTTATTTCATTTAATTCTGCTGTAATTCTTGTTAAGAAGCCTGAGGGCTTCTTTTGCTGCTCTCTTTCTACTTGTTCCAGTTGTAGGGTTAATTTTTTGATTAGGACCCTTTCTTCTTTTTGGATTTGTGCATTTATTGGTATAAACTGACCTCTGAGCATTGTTTTTGCTGTGTCCCAAAAGTCCTGGTAGGGTGTGTTTTCATTCTCATTTGATTCTATGAATTTTTGTATTCCATCCTTAATTTCTTTTCTAACCCAGTGATTTTTGAGCAAAGTGTTGTTCAGTTTCCATGTATCTGATTTTTTTCCTTGCTTTTTCTGTTACTGGTTTCTACTTTTATGGCTTAATGGTCAGAAAAGATGTTTTGTAATATTTCGATGCTTTGGAATTTGTTAAGGCTTGCTTTATGGCCTAATATGTGGTCTATTCTGGAGAATGTTCCAGGTGCGTTGGAAAAGAAAAGTATACTTGGCTGCTGTTGGGTGGAGTATTTGGTATATGTCTATGAGATCAAGTTGGTTGATTGTAGCATTTAGTTCTTCTGTGTCTTTGTTGAGCTTCTTTCTGGATGTTCTGTCCTTCACCAAAAGTGGTGTGTTCAATTCTCCTACTACTATTGTGGAGCTGTCTATCTCTCTTTTCAGTGCTGTTAGAGTTTGTTTTGTATATTTTGGAGCCCTGTCATTTGGTGTGTAAATATTTATTATAGTTATGTCCTCCTGGTGTACTGACCCTTTAATCATTATATAGTGTCCTTCCTTATCCTTTGTGGTGGATTTTACTTTAAAGTCTATTTTGTCAGAGATTAATATTGCCACTCCTGCTCTGAGTGTTGTTAGCTTCATATATTTTTTTCCATCCTTTGAGTTTTAGTTTGTTCATGTCTTTATGTCTAAGTTGTGTCTCTTGTAGGCAGCATATAGACGGATCGTGTTTTTTTTATGCAGTCTGCCACCCTCTGTCTCTTTATTGGTGCATTTAGTCCATTTACATTCAGCATAATTATTGATAGGCATGAGTTTAGTGTGGTCATTTTGATGTCTTTTTGTGTGTGTTGTTCACAGTCTCTTTGTTCCACTTAATTTTCTGTGCTGAGTCTTTTTTCTTTATATATTTTCTTTTCATATTTTTCTTTGTTGTTGATTTTGTGTTTCCTGAGTCTTTATATTTTTCTAGTTTTTTATTTTGACTTGTAAGATTGTTAGTTTCCTTTGTGGTTACCTTAATATATGCCCCTATTTTTCTAAGTTTATACCAGTCTTTTATTTCTTTATATCGCCTGACTCCCTCTCTATATGAAAAATCTATGTCTATATTTTTTAAGTCTCTCTTTTTTGTTTTAATGGTGTCATATTTTACATATTGACAGCTGTTTCCCTATTTTCAGTGTTTTAGCATTGATTTACTATTGTGACTTCCCTATTTGAGTTGATATCTGGTTGCTCTGTCCTGTGTTCTAGTCTTGGGTTGCTTTCTGATGTTACTGATTTTCTAACTAGAGGACTCCTTTTAGTATTTCTTGTAATTTTGGTTTGGTTTTTGCAAATTCCCTACACTTCTGCTTATCTGGAAATGCCCTAATTTTGTCATTGTATTTGAGAGACAGTTTTGCTGGATATATAATTCTTCGCCTGCAGTTTTTTTTTTTCCTTCAAGGCTTTATATATGTCGTCCCATTACCTTCTGGCCTGCATGGTTTCTCCTGAGTAGTCTGAACTTATTCTTATTGACTCTCCTTTGTAGATGAGTTTTCGTTTATCCCTAGCTACTCTTAAAATTCTCTCTTTATCTTTGGTTTTGGCAAGTTTGATTATGATATGTCTTGGTGACTTTCTTTTGGGATCTACCTTATGTGGTGTTCGATGAGCATCTTGAATAGATATCTCAACATCTTCCATGATATCAGGGAACTTTTCAGCCAACAAATCTTCAACAATTCTCTCTGTATTTTCTGTTATATCTCCCATTCTGATAATCCAATCACTCATAGGTTATTCCTCTTGATAGAGTCCCACATAATTCTTAGGGTTTCTTCATTTTTTTAATCCTTTTATCTGATTTTTCCTCAAATGAGTTATTGTCAATTGCTTTATCTTCAGTCTCACTAATTCTGACTTCCATTGCCTCAGTTCTGCTCCTATGACTTTCTATTGATTTGTCTAATTCTGAAATTTTATTGTTAATCTTCTGGATGTCTGATTGCTGTCTCTCTATGGATTCTTGCAGCCTGTTAAATTTGTCATTATGCTCTTCTCTTATCTTTTTAATTTCCTCTATTGCGTGTTCTTTGTTTTGCTTAATTTCCTTCCTAATTTCTTGAAGAGTTCTCTATATTAATCTTTTGTATTCTGCCTCTGTTAATTCCGAGAAATTTTCCTCCTCTGGAAAATTTCTAGATTATTTATTTAGGGATCTTGCTGAAGGCATCATGGATTGCCTCTTTATGTGATTTGATATTGACTGTTGTCTCTGAGCCATCAATAAGTTATTATATCTATTTTATTTTTGCTTACTGTGTCCTAGCTTCTTGTTTTGTTTTTATATGCCCAAATAGGCTGCTTGTATGAGCTAGTTTGATTATTGGCATCTTTGAAGCTCTACTGTCCTGTCACCAGGTGGTTAGATCTGTTAGTAGGCATGTGAGCTCAGGAGTCCACCCAGTCCTCCTGTATGGATTCAGCTCAGGTGCCCAGGTAGATAGCAACCAGGTGTGTGCTGTAGGCTCTCACCTACAGTCCTAGACAGGCATGGGTGATTGGTGTAGGCACAGGCATCTGGCTGCAGCAGGGGGACACACTCTGATCGAGGCAGTGGGCTGACAGCCACCCCAAGTGTCCAGGAGGAAGGTGTCCCTGCTCCCTAGAGCACATAGGTGGGTGGGTTTTGCAGCTGGACTATGAGCACCAGTGCTGTTGGCTGTAAGAACTGGGGGGCACCTCTTATTCATGGGCCCCTATTGCAGGTGGCTAGGTGGCGTGGGTGGAGCCACCAGTCCTCAGGCCCCTGATGTGGGTAGGTGAAGACTCTGCTTAATGGGCAGAGCGGTGTCAAATGTCAAGAACCTGCCACTTCATAGCTGAAACAGTTGAGTTAGACTTCTGGTATACACCCTGTTGTACTGTGGTAATGAGGGCCTACGCTGTTGAAATGGGCCCACACAAGTCTATGCAGAGGGAAAGGCACTCAAAGTCCATGGATCCCTTATGCCTGTGACTAGCCAAAGGAGCTGTGGCTACCCTGGGTTCCTGGCTTAGGGGAGCCGGCAGTTTATTTTTTCCCATTTCTTAATTTGTTCAATCTCCAAGGCAGGGAGAATGGCTCCAGGCTTGTGACGGATACTAATTCTGGCCCAGGGGACTCAGCAATTGCTGAAGCTGGTCCGGGACCCAGTGCAGAGCAGGGAGCAGGGAGCAGGGAGGTAAATGGGAGAGAAGTTTTTCCCTAAGGAGGGTGTTTTTGATCTGCATGATAGGCCGAACGCATGTACTTATCTTTTGCTGATCAAGGGCTGCTTCTCACCGGTTCCAGGAGGCCACGTAGACGTCCTGCTGCTGGGTCTCTCCTGGTGCAGAAAGCGCCCTCCCGAGCACCGCTGCTTGCCTGCCTCACTGCTCACCCATGAGCTGAGCAGGCCTGAAGGGCTCAGGCTCTCACCGGGTCAGGTCTGGCAACTTCTTGCGGCTTCTGAACCATCTCTCCCTCCCCCTGCCACTCAGTCCAGTTCTTCAACTCTGCCTTTGATGATCAGGGCTCCCAGACTGCCATATATAATCAATTCACTTGTTTTTTCAGGTCTTTGTTGTGTGAGGGTCCACCGGAAGCATCTGACTACTCCGCCATCTTGGCCCCACCTCCTGATACTTTACTTTTTAATGCTAAACATTGAAAACAACATTAGCGGGAATGGTAAATAATTAATAATACATCTGAAATAAAAAATATTAGACACTGTTAAATGATATGGAGAAACGAGGACACACAGTGTGTTCTCAAAGAAGTTTATACCCACATATTAAAAATAAATTAACAAAGAAAGAAAGGAAGAAAATGTACTGCAGTTAATAAATACTATGTCATCACTGTGTATAGTAGGACTTTGGGTGATTTTTATTCTTTTCCACATGTGGTCTGGCTTTTAAATTATTCCTGTCTATTGAATTATGGACTAAGACAGTTAAGGACTATGGCAAGAAAAAAGCTATAAAAGCAGCAAGCAATATTTTGTTATTTCTAACATATTTCCACTATTCAAAAGAATCAATTGTCTATCAAACCAAAAAGCCAAACCCACTGCGGCTGAGTCTATTCCAACTCATAGCGACCCTATAGGACAGAGTAGAACTGTCCTATAGGGTTTCCAAGGAGCTCCTGGTGAATTCAAACTGCTGACTTTTTGATTAGCAGCCGAACACTTAACCACTATGCCACCAGGGTTTCTAATTGTCTATAACCAAGTCTAAAATCTTTCTTCTCCTTGTGCGGAATATTCACCTGAAAAGCAGACAATGCAACTGATCAAGAAGAAACTGGCCTGTATTTTTGATTAATTTTCAAATAATAGTTGTACTCTCAGTGGGGAATGGATACAATTATTTCTTCATTTTCAATAGAATAATCTGGACTCTGTATCAGGAGAGAGTGTATACTTTGAGCAGCTGAATGTAAATGTTAACACGTATGCTGTGCAGCATTCCAAGGGGTCAGAGTTAACCATAGGGGGAGAAGTCCACGTTTGGGTAGGAAAGATAGTAAAGTCCTCTGGAAGTTAAAAATAATGAAAACGGACAATCCACGTTTCTCCCTTACAAAACATATTCTGCTGATAACTAGTGAGAGACCGTCTAAAAGCGTGGGCACAAGGAGAGAAATGTTCTAAAATCACAGTCTCCCACGGTTATATAAAACTGAACCTCATCAGCAAGTCAACTCAGCAGAGTTCTTACTATGGATAAAACCCCAATGTATAGTTCAATGGAGGGATATTGGTAATTGGGAGGGTATTCCAAGGTGTAATCTCTAAGTCTACATTAATTTTAAGAATGCAACCTTTGGCTTTTTTATGAACCAGAGCATCTGCTGAAGCTAGTACCTCCTCAAGAGAAATTCAAACTGATGTGGCAAGTCAGTATCACTTAGCCCTGGGTAGAGCATATCTAACCACTTCCCAGGAAAAAGTGCCTTCTCATTAGAAGCCTCCCTACATTCCTTTTATTCAGTTTGCCAAAGGTACTCATACTGACAAATATCAGAAATCCAGAGGTCCTTAAATAAAGACTGGAAGTTTTAATATGAAAAGAATCACTATCATTCTAAGTAATCAGGTATTTAGTTTCATTCGGTCATTCAACAAACAATTGCTGAGCATCTATTATGTACTAAGACTGTGCCAAGTGCTTTGTACATAGCAGTAAGCACAAATTACAAGGTTTCTATATAATAAATGTCAAACTAATGAAAATACCAAAGGGCTTGTTGTTATTGTTGTTGTCATTGTGTGCCATCAAGTTGATTCCAACTCATACTGACCCTATATGACAGAGTAGAACTGTCCCATAGGGTTTTCTAGGTTGTAATCTTTACTGCAGCAGATCACCAGGTCCTTTCTCCTGCGGAGTGGCTGGTGGGTGCGACTTTTGGTTAGCAGCCCAGTGCTTAACCATTGCACCACCAGTGCTCATTACCACAGGGCTATGGTAGTACGTATCGGGGGCAAAGATTGAGTCAAAGAATTCTCAGAGAAAGTGACATTAAAATTGAGACAAAATATGGGGAAAAATGCTTTATCCTGAGCAGAAAAAGGAATTGGAATTGGTAAGGAATCCACTAGAGGAAGCCAGTGGGATGGCTTCAGGGATATATGAGCAGTGGAGGAAGACCCCTAAAATATCCTGTTAATGACAAGGACTCTCACAGGCTATCAATCCCGTGGTCAAGTCATAAAATAAAAAGAAATTTAAGAGCAGAATAGCAAAGGAAAAAAATAAAGAAAGCATAGATAGTTAAGAGCATCAAAATTAAGAAAAATTGAGAACAAAACAATTAAGAGCTAAAAAATAATAAAATATTCTAAATTAAGCAATTTTAATAATCAAAATCGATAAATTATCAACTTAAAAGAGCTAAATTACCTTTTAATATAAGAATTAGAAGACAACAAGTAGTGAGATAAATGGTAAAAACAATAGGGAAAATGGTAGATTTAAAATTAGCAAAAATTTACAAAAGAGGTTAAGGCTAGAATACTTTCAAAGATAATAATCCAAAAGTAAAATAATGAGGATAGAGTATAAGACGAGTATATGATGAGAAAAGAAACACATGGTAGGAATCAGAGTAAAAATGGCAACATTTCAGAGGAGAAAGAAAGAAAAGCCAACCATTCTGGCAGGCCAATGAAATTTTGCTTAACGAAAGTCTTTATCAAACAGGTATCTGAATATTGGGTAGTATCCCCTAAACATGTTTTCTTCTGTAGTTGGTGAGAGCTTGGGGGCAAAGAGTTACACACAGCCTTCCTTCTCTCTTCCCTTAGGTGTGCAACAGAACAACCTGTACTTTGAACATATCTTTTAATACCTGTCAGCAAGGTTAAGTCTCCTGGCAGAAAAACGCCTAGGAGTGTCAGCAGAACCTAGTAAATTCACAGCCCTCTGGCCTAGGGCATGCTCCACTGCCTACTTTTTATTTTGTAAGGGGGAAATATATTTAAATTCAAAGTGTTGTGTTCTTTGTTTCAAGTAAATAACATGCCTCCTCCTGAAGGAACTATTTCTCTTTTCTAAAGACAATTTTGTATTTATTAATATATCGTTATGATTGGTTTCATCGTCCTACACTTATTTCAGCCTCTTGCTGGGAGATAAAAATCTCATGTTCTGACAAGAACTGCTGCTTTGACTGGACAGGATTACAAACATTGGTTTCAATTTTCCCCACGTTTCAGTCTTAATAAAATTCAAATTCTCTATATTCAAGAAGATGCTTCTTAAAATCCATCATTATTTCATGATCTCTGCTGATTTGGAATGATCAAGTTAACACCCAGTCTGCTCCTCTCTGAATTACCAATTGGAAGTGCAATATGGCTACTAAGCACCACATATGCTTTGAAACTGGGAATGAATGGTTAGCGGAGGAGTGTTACGTGTATCATATATGCACAGCATAGCAGAGTGAAACTGTGATTAAGAGAGGCAGAACCTACCCAGAGTCTCAAAGGCATTTGCCTGGGGTAGAAGAAGAGTCCTTTTGGGCAGTCTTTTCAAGTAACAGCCTGCAGAATGCTTGAGTCATCTGGATGTTCAGATAAGAAAAAATGAACTTAAAAAAAATAAATAAATAACCCAGACTTTAACATCCTAATTTTCTTGATTTCATACTTTAGCAAAAAGTTCTACATCAGACATGGAAGAGGTAATTAAAGTCAAGATGTTCAGGAAATCAACTTCAATAGCATCAGAAGGGAAGACATAAGGCTCTAGGGTAAGTCATGTTTAGTACAACGTGCTTAATATGATTTTGTGGAAAGGATTGAAAAATTGAGAATAACACATAGAGTGCACTGTTCTGCACGACCTTGGCGTTGTTAATGCCCTTCCTTGAAATTATAAAGCACCTTTACCTGCATACTAATAGTCCAGCACTTAATTTCAGGCACGTATGCCCTAGATTAGAGCTAGGTCTTAACTGAGTCATACAGGACATATACATTTATGATGATATGATGTCCTCCTTCTAAAGCAAGAGCTGGATGACTATCGTTTTGTTTGTTTGTTTTCAACAAATGTTTTTTGAGTTCCTATTAAGAACTAGGCACTCTGATCTGCTAGGCTGTGGACAGGAGCTCCCAACTTTAATCTTGACCCCCACCAATCAAATATCTAAATTGCTAATCTGATCCTACTGCTTCACAGCTTAAATTTTAGCAGTGTTTTTTCCTTGTCTACAGTGCAAAGTCCAATCACATTCACATACCTCACAAGGCCTTTCAAGGTACAGCCACCACCTGCCTTTCTACCCTCATATTCCTCTAATTTCCTCTTCAGGTCATATACTCTTGCACCACCAAATATCTTCCTTATTCCCCGGACAACCCATGCTCTTTCACTTCCTCATTCCTTTGCATAAGCTATTTTACCTTTAGGGCCACTGCCTCTTCTTTCCTTCCCCCATCTACCTTATGATCTCTCAAGTTTTGACTCCTAGGTGAACTAAACCTACCCCAGGTGGATTAAATGGCTACTCCACTGTATGCTCTTGTATATACCTCTATCACGGCACATTTCAAATTGTATTTCACTTATGTGTCTAATTGCCTAATATTCATTTCTCTATCATTACCACTTGGCAGTGACCTGTCATCACCCAATTGACCCATGTGTGTTAGAGCAGAGCAGAACTGTGCTCCATAGGGCTTTCAATGGCTGATTTTTCAGAAGTAGATTGCCAGGCCATTCTTCCTAGGTACCACTGGGTAGACTCAAACTTTCAGCCTTCTGGTTAGCAGCAAGCAGGTTAACCATTTTCACCGTGCAGGACTCCGCTAACTTTAGTACAATTCAAACATAAGTTCCAAAATGGTAGCCACTTTGTTGTGTTCACTGTTCCATTGTCGGGGCCTGAAAATGTCTAGTCAGCAACTCATCGTAGACACTTGATAAAAGTGTGAATGAGTGTAAATTCGTTCTCTCTCTTGTTGTTTTGTTTTAATGTCCTCATTCTTATCTGTACATCCAGCATCTATGCCATCACACCTGTCTTGCAGAAGTATGTATACTGGTTTCCTGTGGATGCTGTAACAGATTACCACAAATTCAGCGGTTTAAAACAACAGAAGTTTGATCTCTCACTGTTCTGGAGGACAGAAATCTGAAATCCAAGTGTCAGCAGGGCCATGTTTTCTTTAGAGGTTCAAAGGGAGAAGGAAAGAAGGAAAGGGAAGAATCTGTTCTTCCAGCTTCTCATGGCTGTCGACGTGCCTTAACTTGGGGCTTCATGACTCCGATCTTTGCTTCCATCTTCACATCCCCTTCTCTTCTGTCTGTCTGTGTCATATCTCCCTCTGTCTCTCTCTTATAAGCACACATGATTGCATTTCGGGCCCATCCAATATCGAGAATAATCTTTGCATCTCAAATTCTTTAATTTAATCGCACGCTTTGCCAACAAGCATAAAGTAATATTCACAAGTTGTGGGAATCAGAGCCTGCTATCTTTGGGGGACATTTTTTCAGCCTACCATAGCCTGTGCTTTTAAAGGACTGAGATCAAGCCTCTAATTAAAGAGTTCTATACAATTGGATCATTAATTAATACTTTTGATGGCAATCCACACAATTAAAGTCATGTTTTAGAATTTCAGCCTACAAGTGAGAGGTTTTCGGTTTTCTTTTTAATTCCTAAAACTATAGCTTGCCTTCTCCTATCCTAACAAAATATTCTACGTAGGAATAAGAGTGAATAGAACATTTCAAAGGGGTTTCTAACCCAGTGTTGCTTTCTCTATGCTTCTGATACAAACTTAAGCACAAGATTTAAACCATGGTTTTGTAATTATTTTGCTTATCACAAAAGAGTTATAATGCATGGTGATGGATGGAAATGTTATGCCTAACTTCTGGTTATGTTACCAAGGGTTTGGTTTTCCTTTTACCGTGAGGAGGAATGATTAAAATATAAAGATGATGGCTCAGGTAAGGAATCTGAGACACTCTTTTTATGGCTAAAATTTGGGCTGTGTATTGTTCAAGCAACTGGCTTTTGGAGTTATGGGAGGAAGTAATGCATACTTGCAGACAAGGCAAAAACAAACAAGACAAGAGTTTGGATTGGGGGAGTGAAAAGCACAACATACTTCCAAGGCCTGGAGTAACTGTGGGACTTTGGCAAAGACAATGTTTAGAGAGGTAGGTGGACAGGAATAGGCAAAGAGAGAGAAACAAAATTCCCTGATACTCCAGTGTCTGTAAAAAATCTGCAGTGATTCCCAAATACGAACATCCAGATACAAGGACTCTTCCAGGTCTGTGATGAAATGGTAAATGGTCCATAGAAAAATGAGAAAAATGACAAAGTGGTAAATGAGGTCTTCAAAATGCTAAATGTATCTACATTAAATTAAATCTGTTAGTCTGAGAGTAATCCTTCCTAATATTTTGGTGGAGTCCCCGGGTGGTGAAAACAGTTAATGAACTCAGCTGCTAACTGAAAGGCTGGAGATTTGAGTCCACCCAGAGATGCCTTGAAAGAAAGGCCTGGTGATCTACTTCAAAAAATCATTTATTGAAAACCCTATGAAGCACCGTTCTACTCTGACACACATGGGGTCACCATGTGTTGGGGTCAACTCAATAGCAACTACAAAAATTTTTTTGGTGGTAATTTTTTTTTTAATGATATAATAGTGATAGTACTCACCATTGGGCAAAATATAGGAAGTTAATACAGCTTCTAGAAATGTTTAAGCGCATGGGAATCGAAGTCAAACTTGGCCCCACCATCGTTTTAGGCATTGTCAGGTGTGGTCACTTGACATCCATTCCCCCTTTCTAAGAACACTGAGTTTTCTTTTACGATTATGTCTCCTTCCTACTCTGCATGGTCTTGGCAGGATGGCAAATCCAGATGCCAACTTCCAACTCTGAGAGGCTTTGGCACCAGATCTGTCCCCTGCCCACCCAAACACAACTATGAGGCAGATACACCAGTTGGAAACTTTTGTCAAAGACTGAATTTTGCCCCTGACTGGATGCTTGCTGCAAAGTCTCCTGTTTCCTGGCTCCCTGAAAGCACCCTCATCTGTTCTCTGAGCCCGACTCACCCTTCTAATTCTTCTACTACATAAACTCTTATTTAACGTAGCCAGAGGTTTTTTTTTTTTTTTTTTTTTTTTTTTTAATTGCTGGCATACCCCAAAGTAGCTGATAAATTTACCAAATAGCTGTAAAATCTTGAGGAAATCATCCAATTTCTGGAGATGATAGTAGTACCTATCTTAGAGAGCTGTTGGGAAAATTAAATGAGTTCTTATAGGTAAAGTGCTTAGCACATAGGTAGCTATTTCATTATCATTATTGTTGTTAGTGCTCGACAGAGTGTACAATCACAAGCCAGAAAAGACACTCCAAAAACATGGTGTCAGCCCTGTGATTATCTGGCATTCTTATAAATGCCAACAGAGTGAAAGGATAAAAGCTTAGGGCTTCCCCTCAGACAGCCAATGATCACCTTTAAAATCAATCTCCAAGCATAAAACATGACCATGGTTTAGAAATAAATGTAATTAATTTGTAGTACCTGCTTCTAAGCCTTGCTTTCTAATGCAGACTCTTGCTTACCAATTATCTTTTGTGGTTTCACTTTTTTCAAAATTCCCACAACACTCATTCCAATAAAATAATCCAGGACATCGCATGGTGTGGCTGTAGTCGGCTATCCCAACAGTTAGTTCCCAGTCATGAAATATCTTCTCAAACTGCACACAGGTTAGAGAAAGAACATGTAATATATCCTCCTCAATCCAGCAACCAACCCAGACAGGACCCAGAGGACGCAGAGTGAATGATGGGTGACTCAGTGTATGATGGAGTATATTAATAATCTGATAATATTTTGTCCCAAGGTAGTAAATTAACAAGTAAAAGCAAATGAATATGAACTCAATATAAAAAAGTAACAAAATCCTATTTCATCTACTTCATACATTTTTGGCCTTTAATCTCATGGTCCTTTTTTCACATGGCTCTTGATTCCAGCGGACAATCTGAATATGTGGATGGACTTTCTTCCAATAGAAGTAATTAGGGGCTTTGAGATAGTGAATCAAACTGAAGAGTAATCTGCTCTGCTTTATAGAGTTGACCATAAATTTCCTTTCCTCTCTCTGGTGTAAACTGCACCTAACTGGGAATGTTCCTTATAGGGACTAGAGAGAGTATTTGCTGTGCAGGGTGTTTTTTTTTAAAAATGTACTTTAGATGAAGGTTTACAGAGCAAATTAGTTTCTCATAAACAATTAATACACGTATTGTTTTGTGACATTGGTTGCCAACTCCACAACACGTCAACACTCTCCGCTTATTGACCCTGAGTTCCTATTACCAGCTTTCCTGTCCCCTCCTGCCTTCTGGCCCTTGCCCCCGCACCGATGTGCCCATTTAGTCTCGTATTGTTTTATGGGCCTGTCTAATCTTTGGCTGAAGGGTGAACCTCAGGAGTGACTTCAGTACTGAGTTAAAAGTGTGTCTGGGGGCCGTACTCTTGGGGTTTCTCCAGTCTCTGTCAGATCAGTACGTTTGGCCTATTTTTGTGAGTTACAATTTTGTTCTACATTTTTCTCCAGCTCTGTACAGGACTTTTTATTGTGATCTCTGTCAGAGCAGTCAGTGGTGGTAGCTGGGCACCACCTAGTTGTGCTGGACTCAGTCTGGTGGAAGCTGTAGTACTTGGACTAATCTTTTCCCTTGTGTCTTTGTTTTTCTTCATTCTCCATTGCTCCAGACAGGTTGGAACCAATGGAGTATCTTAAATGGCCACTCAAACTTCTAAGACCCCAGACACTACTCACCAAAATAGGATGTAGAACATTTTCTTTATAAACTATGTTATGTGCAGGGTTTTTTACTGTGTAGCGCTCACTGAACCAGGCCTACTTAACACTTTTACAGATCGTCTGTAGAAGTGGAAGTCACTTGGGCATTCACAATGCTCAAATGCTACAACTAGTTGCTGGAATAAAATTGCACAAGATACGTATTTGCCCTACAGCCTGAGCACAATGCCTGTAAATACATAGAGACATAGTATTGGATTACTACCTTACCTTGCAGAATGTCCTCCGATTTTTCCTGACAAGAGACCTTTTTATTACACACAGAGATCAATAGCTGATATTCACAAACAATCTGTTTGGCTGTTATGACTCAGAATCAAGCCCTGTCTGCTGCAAATTTTCTTGAAATCTGTAAGTTTGGGGACGAGAGGAAGGGAAGGCGGCCACATTTAAAAAAAAAAAAAAAAAGACATAGAAAAACAGAGAAAGAAAAAAACTGTATTAATTACTGCCTTAGGCTTCTTCACTGCTTTTTGGCTTCATATCTATATAGATGTCACTTAAGAACACAAGAGAAAACGGGCCTGGCTGTTTCCCCAGCTATCCACTTCAGCTGGCAGAGTCTTTTCTTCAGGTCTAAGCAGGTGCAGGGATACATCATCTTGGCGGCGGTGTCCCACCTTGGAACGTTTAAAGAGGGCCTTCACCTTTCTGCCTGAATATTCTTAGGGAATGCCAACTTCTGCAATACGTCAAACATGTATTTGTCATTTATTTATTTAGGTTCTTCCCAGCGAAGTAAATAAGGTAGATAATGTCCAGATTCTAATATCATGGTAAAAATATTAAGAATGGCTGGTGAGATAGAGACACAAGACACAACAGACCACATGTGAAAATGCACTCAGTAGGGTGGCTGACACATACTCATGGCTCCATAAATGTTAATTAAAATGATGATAACGGATATTGTTATTATATTAAAGACAATGTTTCTTGTAGTTTCTCACTCCTCCCGCTTGGCCCCCACCTTTAAGCTTAGCCCCATGAGAGTGTCTGAATTAAATCCTGTCTTCTGTCAGGAATATATTTAAAATTTAGTTCAATATTCCAGAGTTCAATACTCCAAGTATATATTCATCACTTTCTTGCTCCGCCTTTTCTCTACCCCTATTCTGCCCACCCCCAAACTCCTCTGCTTCTCTCCCTTTCTTAGCCTCCTTTTCAGCAGAGCAGAGGTCTTGCTCTAAGCCTGCAGCTCATTTTTCCCAGGACAATATTCTCTTCTGATTGTTCTAATCTTCTAGTCACTCCTCAGTCACCATTTTAAATATTCTTTTCACTTAAATTTTACTTGTTCCTCTTTTTTTTTTTTTTTTAATTCTCTTACGCTAAATTTGATGATCACATCTATAGCAATTTCAATTACCTCTTCTGTGGTGATAAGTCCCACATCTACATCTCTAACCCAAATCTCTCAATTGAGTTCCAGATCTGTATTATCAACTGGCCAATAGAATTCGGTATTCTCTTCAAATACTAGCCACAGGCTCTTCCAACCACTGTACTCAAAAGTAAAATCAGCCTCTTCTCCACCTAAACATGTTTGTCTCCCAGTATTTTCTGTGTATCATCAAAGTTAGAAGCCTGGGAGTCCTCATAGATTTCTTCCTCACTCCATACTTCCAGTGAGTCACCAAGTCCTCTGATCGCCTCCAAATGTCTCTCCAGTACATGGTTTCCTGTTCTTTACATGTCTGATTACTTTTGCTTACTCACGTGCACATCTTTCTCAAAGAAATTATCACAAAGTTTTTGGTATTCTTCTATTTGTTACCCTTAACATTTTAACAGATGTATATTAACAGCTGGGTCAGCTCCATAATTTGGGGGGCCCAGTACCAAATGAAAATACAGGACCCCTTGTTCAAAAACAGGCAAAGATCCCCATGAAAGGTATTAAATACATAAAATTTTCCTTTCTTCTGCAGTCTCTCTCTCTGGACTTACCATGGTGTTTTTTGTTTTTTTGTTTTTAAATTTGCTATTTAATGTCGCATTCCTGCCAGAATGGGGATACTCTCTGGGTGAGTGCAGACCCTCAAGGCTCCTGAGGGCAGGGGAGCCCCATGATTCTGTATGCAGCTAGTGCTTGGTCCACCAGCTGCTGGGTACCCCCTTCCACCAGCCACCAGACCAAGGTACCATGCCCTAGGTTTCAATCTTCCCTTCCCATAAGCCTGGCCCCCAAGTTATGGCAGACTGACAGACTGACAAGCTCCAAGGGACCGTAACCCCCACACTGGAATGTTCTTGGTGTCTGGATCAAGGGTAGGTGAAAGACTTGTCCTCTACCGAGTTATATTACTGAATGATCCAGGGTCCGAGATAAAACATTTCTAGTGGATTCTGAACTAAGGTGCACCCGACCCAAGCCATGTTATTTTCAATCACCTCATATGCTTGTGAAAGCTGGACAATGAATAAGGAAGACTGAAGAAAAATTGATGCATTTGAGCTATGATGTTGGCAAAGAATATTGACTATTCCATGGACAGCCAGAAGAATAAATAAATCTGTCTTGGAAGAAGTACAGCTAGAATACTCCTTAGAAATGAAGATGGCAAGACTTTCTTTGGCTATGCTATTAGGAGGGATCAATCCCTGGAGAAGGACATCATGCTTCGTAAATTAGAGTCAGCAAAAAAAGAGGAAGACCCTCAATGAGACGGATTGACACATTGGCTGCAACAATGGGCTCAAACGTAGCAATGACTGTGAAGATGGAGCAGGACTGGGCAATGTTTCATTCTGTTACACACAAGGTTGCTATGAGTCAGAACTGACTCGGTGGCATCTAATACAACAGTGGCTTCTAAATTTTCCCCGTATATAAAGTATAATGCAGCAGTTAATTATATAAACTTTGTAGTCGCTGAGCTCTTACTCTACCATTTACCAACTTTATGACCTAGGACTAATTTCTTAAACTCACTGAGCCTCCAATTCCTCATGTGAAAAAATGAGGATAATAGTAAAAACTTTATAGGAATTTTTATAAGGACTAAATGCAACTATCATGCAAATTGCTTACTTAATATAAGCTCTAAATGATATAAAATAGTCCTCTTTATTGTATTTATTGCTTTCTTTCTTGAATTCTAAATGATCTCTTATTACTATTTCCACCATTGACTTATTTTGTTAGAATTTTTTTCCTTTTATGGTTTCATCCATCTCTTTATTTTTAATTTTTTGTATAATTTCTTTGCAGCTTGTCTTGTGAAAATAGCATGTGGATTTTTTAACCCATTGGGAAGTTTAGTGGGGGAGTTTAATTTAATTAAATTTCATTTGGATTAGTGATATATTAATGATGGCCATATATTTTTGCTATTACTTTTTCCTATTTCAGTGTTTTTCTGGATTAAAAACATTTTGATTAACTCTTTTTTACTACTTAGTGGTTTGGAAATTATACATTCTTTCCCATTCTATTGGTTTACCTCAAAATTTTTAAAAACATGTTCTAACAGATATGTTTTTCTATTTAATCCTAACCCGAAAACAAACATGTTCACTTCCTGTCTCTACCTTTTCCTTCTACGTTTCTTTAAGTTGAGTAACAATTCCCTATAGTTTCTTTCTTTTTTCTTTTTTTGAAGTTTAATTTTTCTTGTCTTGGAATGCATCCTACATTTTTTTTCCCCAGCTAAATTTTATGAATCTTTTCGTGTCTGAAAACTGTATTTGTTCCCTTCTTTAATTTGAATGCTACTATATCAAGATATCACCCTTACTTCCCCTCCTGTCTTTGCAGACACTGCTTTACTGTTTTCTACCATATCATGTTGCAGGTAAAAAACATAAGGCTCTCTGAATCTCATTCTATTATAGGTAAACTGATTGTTTTATTTTTTCTTTTTGGAAACATTAAAGTTTTTTTCACTATAATCGAGGTTCAAAAATTTCACCAGAAAAAGTTTAGATGTGAATCCCTGTTTTACTTTTCTTTCTTAGCCCCTGGAAGACATTTTTAACTGGAAGACTCAAGCGTTCAACAAGATACCAGCCATTAATAGATTGTGTTGAGGCAGTAAGAGTTCTCTAAAAATGGTAGTAGGGGCCTAGTCAGTTATAATTAAAACCTGCTGAGTCCCTTCCCCCCAACCCATGCCTTAACAAATCCTTTTTAACTACTCTTCATGCTTCAAGAAGTGGCAGTGATCTATCTAATACAAGCATATTATAATATGAAGCAAATGAGAGCATTCTTATTTATAGCTCTTAATTCCCATTGAATCCCATTGGAGGTAAGTTGAGGCCTCTCTGCCTCAACCTCCTGTTTCTGTATTGGACATTTCTCAAATGCTGAGCTGGCCAGTGAACACCCAGTGACACGTCACTCACCTTGATTAATTCGACACAATTTATGACACACTCACTTCATACAAGCGTTTAGGTTGGGCAAGGACTTCATGTAAATGAACATGTTAAATCCAAATGGTAATGAAGGAGTAAAGGCCAATTTAAGACCCTGCCAACAAAACCTTAGGTAGCATTTTTTTCTCTCTTGTGCTTCAGACACTAAATCATTGCCTGATCTGATTGTTCTCCTCAAATTTTATTTTTCCACTTGGTCGTACTCTCACTGATCTGATTTTCATTGTATGAACATCTCTATCCACCTCTATTTCTTATTTTGTGTGCGTGTGTTTACTGTTCCCTGGGAGATTCTGACTGCCTGAGTCATTGGCTCTGGCTGCATAAATTGGTGAGCAGAAGCTGCAGATATGGAGCTGTCCCATCCGCACTCTCGGGGTTGTAAATGGTGCTGTTGGGCTGGAGGACACTGCATTAATGGGCATTATGGATAGGCCTGTTCTATTTCAGAACTGTGCTGTCTTAGTTATCTAGTGCTGCTATAACAGAAATACCACAAATGGATGGCGTTAGCCGACAGAAATTTATTTTCTCACAGTTCAAGAGGCTAGAAATCCAAATTCAGGGTGCCATCTCTAGGGGAAGGCTTTCTATCTCTGCCAGCTCTGGAAAAAGGTCCTTGTCTCTTTGAGCTTCTGCTCCTGGGCAATCTTCATGTGGCTTGGTATCTCTCTTCCCTCATCTTGCTTGCTTCCTTGCTTGTTTAATCTCTTTTGTATCTCAAAAGTGATTGACTCAGGATACACCCTACACTAATCCTGTCTCATTAACATAACAAAGACAACCGCTTCCCAAATGGGATTATAACCACAGGCTTTTAAAACCAAACCAAACTCATTGCCATTGTGTCAATTCGGACTCATAGTGAGCCTGTAGGATAGAGTAGAACTGCCTCATAGGCTTTCCAAGGAGCAGCTGGTGGATTAGAACTGCTGACCTTTTGGTTAACAACTGCGCTACCAGGGCTCCACCACAGGCATAGAGGTTAGGATTTATAACACATTTTGGGGGGACATAATTCAATCCATAACACATACTTTCAAACCAACTGCTTGTGTCTGAGGTGGGGAAGCATAGAAGGCTGTGGTAGAGGGAGAGAAGTTATCCCCTTTGCAGATAAAAAATAAATTTAATATAATCCCTAAAGTGATTAGATATGTTAATAACTGAAGAGGGCCAAAGCATGCTGATGAAGAGACATCAAACTTTTTTTTTTTTTGCCCAAATATTCTTTTAAAATCCCAAGTCTCATTTTACTTTATGTAATAAACGAATAAAAACACCCCCTCCTGCTATTTTTCAATCTAGATGGTATTATTATTATCAAGGGATTAAAAGGGTAATCCAGTGAATAATAAGGTTAAAGTATATTTTAAAGTTAAAGGGAAGCAGGGGAAAGCTCTAGCAGAGGAGAAAAGGGTAGAAATGGCAGAGATGAGGTGAGTGGTTAGTGTTAGAGGCAGCCATTAGAAGGGAGGAATAGGTTCTGATGAGGCAGTGACGGCTCAGTGGTAGAATACTTGCCTTCCATGCGGAAGACCTAGGTTCAATTCCTGGCCAAGGCACTTCAAGCACAGTCACCACTGGTCTGTCAGTGATGGATTGTGTGTTGCTATGACACTGAGCAGATTTCAGCGGGGCTTCCAGACTAAGATGGACTCGGAAGAAAAGCCTGGCAATTTACCTCTGAAAATCAGCCAATAAAAACCCTATAGATCACAATGATCCTATGTACAACCAATCACAAGGATAGCATAGGACTGTGCAACATTTCATTCCTTTGTGTATGGGGTCACTATGAGTCTAGGGCCAACTGGATGGCTGATAATTATAACACGGTGCCAGGCCCATCATAAATAATGGGTAAATATCTGCTTCTTTTTTCATTCCACCTTTTCCTTCAGATTATCTCCCAACAGGCCCGCTTGCCATTGGTTTCCTTTTAAAAATATACATTTCACCCAGGCTTTCCCCACTCCCCAGTTGAGTGTCTATAGGCAGGACCTGAGCTTAATATCATCTGTCTGAAATTTTCTTGCTTTTCCCCTGAATGCTGAAATAGCTGAATAAACTGTGGCGTAAGTTAAGTCTTGTAAACCAGCACAGCATCCGTTAATTCAATGCCTACAATGTGGAGAGAAGAACACTGAGACGTTTTTACCATGACAGTTTCTGAGGCACCACCGCTAATACTCAAATAATTTGAGAAAGCAGATCATTTGGAGCGAAGGGCATTCACTCATGTTCCCAATTTAGAGACCATTTACAGTGTGTCCATTACAACTCCCCCTTCAGAGAGGGAAACAGGTCAACCTGATTTCAGATCATTTCATGGAGAAGAAAAAAATGACTAGGAAGCTTTATACGATTTTTTGATTCTCACTGTTTAAGTCAAGACGCACATAGAAGATCAGAGACCAAAATCTAAACTAATCAGTGAAGTTCTTCCTGGCCAAAGAACTGGAGGACTGTTTTCAAATCCTTAACTGAGAAGCAATAAAATCTCATGGTTGAGCTTTTCAGGTAACAGAAACTTAAACATTAAGAACAGTGGGGCACTATCAGGCCCCCAAAGGGAGTACACGAATTCTCTAAATTGGTTTCATTTCTAATTTCTTCCTGGAGCCTTGGGAGTGAAGTGTGATTAACTATGAAGTGACAAAGACACTTTCTACAAAGCATGTGTGCCCAGGCCCAACTCAGGTCCTTGCCAGGGATTTAAGGTCATTGAGACACACCGGCACTGACTGTGATGACACAAGGCCAAGCAAACAGACAACTAGAACAACTTGAGTTAATTAAATATGCCTCTCCCCTGCCTCGTGAATACAGGTCTGATATGTAGAAAAGGCCTCTCTGCTGGGACTTGGACTAAGTCCTTTCTGCAGATCTGAACTGATGGCAAACAGGTTCAATTTCTAAACAATTTTCTGAGGCTAAATCAATTGGTGTCAGCACAGAAGGAGTAGCTACAGATTGCTTTTATAAGTTGCTGCGTAGTTACATTGTCAGTTCACATCCACCCAGGTCACTAGAGTTCAACCATGACACCACGAGCAAGTGACCTAGGCGAGTGAGACCCTGTTGACTCTTGGGACTTCCAGCTTCGATTCAAAATGCTGCTGCCCAACTCCCGCCTGACTTCAGCTTACCCATGGGGTGACCTCATCCTGACATACACGGGAATCACAGTGATACCCAGCAGATGCTCCATAAACAGTATTTATGGAGGCCATATATCTCTACAATGATCATGTAATGCAGCGTGTAGCAGAGCCACTATTAAGAAGTCTATGACAGGTGCACTGTTTTATGAAGCATCATCTGGGTCCTGAGCAGCAAAACTATAAGCCTGCAGTGCTTAGACGTTCGCTTTCTGAAACATGGGATTTATTCACCAAGACAAGCTAACCCAAGAACAAGTATCTATTCTTTAGAGGGTTTTTGCTTCGTCCAGTTTCTGTCTCTCTCTCTCTCTCTCGTTGCTGTCTTGCTTTCCTGCTCTATTTTCCTGTTTTGTGGTAGCTTTCTAAATGTTGTGTCTACTTTATGCCAAGTAGTTAATGCCAACAGCAAGAACTACTAATTTTACAGAAAGCATTATGCTCGGAACAATGAGGGTTACAGATATGGATGTAGCACAATTCTTGTTTTCAAGGAGTTTGCCCTGCTGTAAAATGCAAGATATATTTACAAGACATGTACACAGCAAAATAATGATGGTAAGTAATACATGGAGCCCTGGTGGTGCAGTGGTTAAGAGCTCAGCAGCTAACCAAAAGTTCAGCAGTTTGAACCCACCAGCCACTCTTTGGAAACCCTATGCGACAGTTCTACTCTGTCCTATAGGGTCACTATGAGTTGGAATCAGCTCAGCGGAAATGGATTTTTTTGTTGTTGTTGTTAGGTAACACATGCCAAGGGATGCTATGGGAGTTTAGAGAGAACAAGGTCTTCTCGCTCCCTCACGTAGAGACATTTACATAGAAAAAAAAAAGATAGCATTTGAACTGGGTGTTGAAGATGGGTCAGGTTTTGCAGGCAAAAAGTGTACTTAATAATTCAAGACAGATGGAATGGTATAGATAAGGAAGAAATGCAAGTGGAGGGGTCATGGGATGGAATTCTTCGTAAGACTAGAGGTTGGTAATATGATTAGCGACAAAACCGAAACAAATAAAACCAGGGAAAATCAGCAGGTGACAAATGATTTGGGGTAAAGGATGATGAATCTCTTAAATATATTAATATTTTAGATCAAGGATGGAAATTCAGAACCAGAATAGTGGATAAAGATTGGAATCAGAGATGCAAAGTGCTGATATTCAGAGTTAAGAAACAATGGTTTGGGAGTTAGGAAGCCAGGACTTTATCAATTCATGAAGTTATAGCGTTTTAGGAACAAGCAGGCATAGAACATGTAAAGAGTGGTAGGAACGGGAAGATGTCAGGACCTTGAAAACACATACCCTTTGTAAGCTGGGGCAGGAAAAGGAGAAGAAAACCATAATTCTGCATAATTAGTGCAGAATTATGAAGGTGAAGGGAGAATAAGAAGGTTGTTATGTCATATGCTGGAGGGGGTCAAAAAGGATGAGGACTTAGAAGGAATGTATAGTTAGGTGGGGAGTGGAGCATAGGGGTTAGCTGTACATATTTGGAGTTTGTGTGCTTGTTCTACCGCTTACTGGCTGTGTTGCCTCAAGCAAGTCATTTAGCCTCTCTGGGTTTCCATGATCTTATCCATAAAATAGAGTCGATGAGAGTAGTAAATATTTAAAATAATTATAACAAAACTGGACACTCGTAAACCATATAAACATGTTCTTCATCTCCTTTCTCTTTCTGCTGTTTCTGAAAACTCTATTCCTTGTGCCCATTTGCACAAGGTAGAAGGCTGAGCTAAGTGGTGAACTCAGGCCCTGAATCCACATATCCTTTCAGCTCAAGAACATCCAACAGTGATCAGTTCTGCTACTTTTTTCGTTTTCTTTTCCCCCTCTCACAATTTCAAAAGAAAATGAACCTAATTGGCTTAACCCCAGTTAGGTTCCCGCCCCAAGGCCAATCAACCATGGCCAGGGACCAGAGTCAGGTGGTACTTAACCTTGCCCTTTTGGAGGTGCAACGTGTCTAAAATTGGGGTGTAGGCAGGATGGGCATGATTACCAATTCTGGTGCAGAGGGAATGGAACAAGGCTGGAGCGGGTCATGTGAATGCTGGGTTCAGACTGCCACCTTCTGTTTATATCCTGCTAGTGCACAGGGTGGGGATATAAAGCGCCTGGTTGACCCACAAATTATAGCCTCAGCTCTAGTCAAACGCCAGCTTTTTTCACCAAAACAAAGATGGAAGAGGTGGTAGGTGACATCACTCCTGAGACACAGCCTGTCCTCTGGAGTTTCTGCCATCAGACATTCCTGTGAGATTGCTGGACTACCCAGCCAGAGAACAGACTCTAAATTCAGACAGAACTGCGTTCCAAGACAGGCTTCACTTATTTTCTGTGTGACTTTGGCTAAGTTCCTGAGTATCTGTGGTTCAGTTTGTTTTTGTGTAAAATTGTTGTTGTTGTTTTTAGGTGCCTTGGAGTCGATTTCTACTTATGGTGACCCCATGTGACAGAGTAGAACTGCCACATGTTTCCCCAGGCTGTGATATTTACGGAAGGAGCCCTCATGGTGCAGTGGCTTAGCTGCTGAGAAGTCAGCCGTCTGAAACCACCAGCCAGTCCATGGGAGAAAGATGTGGCAGTCTGCTTCCATAAACATTACAACCTTGGGAGCCCTACGGGGCAGTTCTACTCTGTCCTATAGGGTCACTGTGAGTCAGAATCTACTCAACAGCAATGGTTCTTTTTTGGTTTGTTTTTGTTTTTTGTTTTTTGGTTTTTTTTTTGATTGTGATTTAGGTGAAAGTTCACAGAGCAAATTAGTTTCTCATTAAATAGTTAATACACAAATTGTTTTGTGACATTGGTTGCCATGGTTTGTTTTTTGGTTTAATCTTTACAGAAGCAGATTGCCAGGTCTTTCTCCCGTGGAATCGCTGGGTGGGTTCAAACCATCAACGTTTTGGTTAGCAGCCAAGCACTTAACCATTACACCACCAGTGCTCTTTTATCTAAGTTCCCGAATCTCTGTGGCTCAGTGTCTTTCCGGGTAGAATAGGAACATATTAACTATCTCTCAAATTTGTCACCCTATCAGTGTTCAGTGCTCAATAAATGGTGTATCCTCTTCTGTAGTGAACACAGGATGGAAACAGTTGCTAGGAGACAGTAAAACAGAAGAAATGATGCTTGAATGCAACTCATAAGACATTTTTTTTTTCCTCTGTATTTTCCTGGCTGTGTGATCATTGACCCTCAATTTTCTCTTTGAACCTCGAAGTTCTCATATAAAAACAGATTTTTTTTTTTAATGCTTTGGACATTTTATTAGTGTTTAAAGGGCCAACTGAGCTAAGGCACAGGAAAATACTTTATATGTTAGAAAATACTAAGTGCAAGGTATCAATAATACTTTAATTTACCCTTAGTTCTTGAATAGCTGGGATTTTAACCACATAGATTTCATCTTCAGAATACCATTAAAGTAGATATGTTGGAATAAAACACATTCAGCTTAATCTGATAAAGAGACGTTCCCTTTGCTATGGGCCAAGTGTGATGGATGGATGGTCTGGGTTTGGCCTGTATACTTGTTAAAAAATAATGTTAAAAATGTCTTATAACATACATAAAATGGGAGATTTCATATAAAAACCCATACTTGCATCTTCTTTTTAAAAAAATAGAAGGAATATCCTATCACACAAGGATAGCATTTAAACATAGCAATAGTTTGCCATAGCTGGTTAGTGGTTAAATCATTGTTCTTACATGAGGAATCCAGATCCCAGTCATGACAACAAGGAAAGAATCTGAACCTTCAATAACGTGGTATGCTCTAATGGACCACAACTACCACAGCCTCCACCAGACTGAGTCCTGCACACCTAGATGGTACCTGGCTACCACCACTGACAACTCTGACAGGGATCACAATAGAGGGTCTCAAACAGAGGTGGAGAAAAATGTAGAACAAAATCCTAACTCATGCAACATACACACAAAAAAAGACCATACTTACTGGTCTGACAGAGACTGGAGAAACCCTGAAAGTATAGCCCTCAGACACCCTTACAGCTCAGTAATGAAGTCACTCCTGAGGTTCACCCTTCAGCCAAAGATTAGACAGGCCCATAAAACAAAATGAGACTAAATGACACGCCAGCCCAGGGGCAAGGACGACAAGGCAGGAGGGGAAAGGCAAGCTGGTAATGGGGAACCCAAGCTCCGGAAGGGGAGAGTGTTGACATGTTGTAGGGTTGGCAACGAGTGTCAGAAAACAATGTTACTAATTGTTTAACAAGAAACTATTTTGCTCTGTAAAACTTCATCTAAAGTACAATAAAAAATTAAAAAATAAAATAAATTTAAGATAACCACAAAAAAATAAATAACATGGTATGCTCAAAGGCAGAAAAGTAAACCGTTACCATTTAGAAACAATTCCAACTACTACAGTGAAATAAATCGTGCTGTCTTCCTGTTAACCAGAAAATTAATTAATTTGAACCTGCCACTCTCTGCAAGTGGTGATTAGATTTTTCCGTACTTGACATGCATTTTGCTTCTTACTAAACCAATGATTATTTCGCTGAAGGCACCTATGAATGAGATTCTTAGCGTCTGTAATCGCTCTCATAGTTGATTAACATTTCTTGTGTTTTTGCCTTTATCTGGGGAGAGTTTCCATGTCCTTACTTCAATTCCTAAATGGATGGCTGACACCAAAAGGTAAGGATCACTGGCCAAGTTGTCTTAACTAGAGTGTCTGAGCCTATGCTGAACTTTAATAATTAGGGGAAGAAGAATCTCGGTCAATCGTGATTTTGAACTTTGGTGGGTCGAGTGCAAGGACATCACAGAAAAAGAAATCTGTGCACGTTGGTATATTTCTGTGTCCCTGTGAGTACGTGTTCATGTACATATGTGTCTGCGTATATTCTTGTGATTTCTCTTGAGATTTCTGAGAATGTAATGAAAACATGGGAAAAACCTAGAAATAGGGTTTGTGTCCAATGATATCCCCGTCAGATGCTGCACATGCTCATTGGGAAATAATTCTCCCTGGGTCTCTCATGTTTTATCATGTCTTTTGAGCAGAGGCACTAATTTTCTTTTATTCTGAATTGTCTTTGCAAGGATGTTTATAAAGCAAATGACCTTGGATGACAAAGATAGTGTCTCTCTGTTTGAAGCAGAAAGCAGATTTACATATTGTCCAGTATAATAAAGACAATGTCTCCCTTCAGAGGAAAGTTTACCCCACATTAGTTTGCAATAGGGTAAAATCTCAGATCCTCCATAGTTTTTAACAACACTCAGCCCCACCCCAGTCTTCTAGAGCTTTTTATCTCATCACCTACCCTTCTTCTTACTCTTCTACTTCTCTGAGGTCAGTAATACCACCAATATTGACATAATCCACTATCTGGGGACAATCTTTCCACTGAGAGCCAAATTACAATTCAAACCTTCCAGCTTATCCAAGTCTCTAGCCTATTAGGGCTTTACTGACATCTCAGAATTTTAATATTCCAATTGAGAATAGGAAAAGAAAGGGAAAAAAAATCTTCATCTAAAGATTGAGACGTCCTGGTGGCACGGTAGTTAAGCGCCTGTCTACTAATGAAAGGTGGAGGATTTGAACACACCAGCCACTCCACAGGAGAAAGACGTGGCAGTCTGCTTCTGTAAAGATTACAGCCTTGGAAACCATATGGGGCAGTTCTTCGCTATCATACAGGGTCACTAGGAGCTGGAATCAACTCCACGGTGATGGGTTTTTTCCTAAAGATTGACTCTTAGTTAAGAGTAGAACAGAAACTCATAGAATCAGTGGATTTTGTGCAATTCCATTAAGATGTGTGTGGGGCCAAGGGGCTGGCCAATTTGTTCAGCATGGCAGAAGTGGGTGACAAAATGGCTTCTCAAGCTCTCTGAAGTTCTCACTTGAAGCAAAAGGATATGAATCTCCCATACAAAGCGGGAGAGTCTTATTGATTTTTTGCCACTGCCAATGTACCTTACTCTTCTGAAATGCTTGAGTGACTTAAACTTGGGATACTAAGCGGCTGATTGCTGAATGCTCACTCTGATACAGCTACTCTTACTTCACTTATATTAAAGCACAGGGGACGTCAAAGTGGGCAGAAGCAAAAATGGAAATAGAGGATGAATTTGCATTAGGAGGATGTATTAAGTTGCTTCATGCTTACTTTGATTATAAGAAGACTTGCTAAAATGTTGGAAAATATGACACTTTTTAAAAAATGAATTTAAGATTAAACAGGTTTTAGGTATAGGTTGAAACTAAGGAAAGAAACTTCTGTTGGTGTTTGAAATATACATTTTAATATAGTCTTTTTATGTATATGTCTGTGGAAACAAATATTGAAAGTATATCTTTTATAGACAAGGGGATACTCTCAACAAATATCTCACTTCTCACTTTTCCCTTTCTGGATTTCTGACCTGTTTCCCTTCTTATTTAATCTTCACGTGAAGATTTTCCCTTTGGGATGTTTACAAATGGTGACCCAGGACGACCCAGTTGCTTAATCAGGAGGCTGCTTTCCAAACCCATGAAGAGTGTAATGAACTAGAAAAATACCATCTAGACTCGCAATTCTCCCCAACCATCCTTTGAGAGGGTGATGTCCTATTGCTCAATTTTGCAACACCACTTGTGTTTTATTTATTTTGTTGCCAAGTTAAAATGAATTAAAATTTAATTTTATGTTGAAAAGTGTTTTTGAAATTCAACACACCTTGAAGTAACTGCAAATGCTCTAGAGGCCAGAAGGCTGGGGGTGGAAAAGAGGCTGGGAGAAGGTAAGTTCAAAAAACGGGGATGGAATGCTTGTTGCTAGACTCAAGACTGCTTTCTCGAGCATACTAATTCCTTCCTGGGGTGGACAAAAACAGTGATCCTGCGCATCAAATCGATACTATTCTCAGATCCCTTGGGATTAATAAAAGTAGAGCCTGCAAAGTTAGTATAGGTGGAATCAGATATAAGTGCTACTCTATTCACCATCCTTTGTTCAAAGAAAAACATCACATAAGAACAAAATATCAGATCACTGTCACTTTTATTACAATCTGTGTTTCTTTCACCTACTTTGGAGCATTCAAATAAGTGCTTCACTAGAAGAAAGGTTGGCGCTGTCTAATAATTTAACAAACAGATGAATCTATATCTATTCGACGATGTCACATTTCTTCACTAATTTATACACATTTTATTGAGAAACTATCACGTGCCAGACATGCTGTTAGGTGCTGGAAACACACTGATAAATAAAGCAGACAAGGCCCCCGCCCTTATGCGTCTTGCAGCCTATTGTTCAAGGTGTACACAGGTTTTGGGAGCAGGGAAGAAAGGAAGCAGGGTGAAAGTTTAATTGCACAGCTAGATCTGAACCAAAACAGGCAAGTACGAGCCTAGTAGCCGGTAGAGGAGAGGAAATTTGGAAGGTACAGTAGGAAATTTTAGTTCTCAACTTTATTCAGTTTTCTTCTCTTTCTGGGCACAGGAAAAGATCTTGTTCTCAATACTGTTGCGGTTAGGTAAAACAACATGCTTAGTTTTGGCCAATGGGCTGTAAGAAGAAATGATGTATATGCTACTTCCAAACAGAAACAGAATAGCCAGGGCATGGCCCTACAGCATCTCTCCCCTGACTCAGCAACCTAACAAGACTGTAAGAGATAGAATCATGGGGTTTAAAGGACTAAATTGTCGATTGGCCGCATGGAACAGTTTCCAGGGCAGTTACTTTGACTTGCAGTGGACTCTGTGTGAACAAGAAATAGATTTTGGGGGAGAAAGCACCAAAGAAAATGAAGAATGAACAGAATAACCTACCATCCTCTGACCTGATACAGAAAGGCTAGGGGACAAATAACACAGATATCTGCAGTTATGTGCTTCTTGAAGGTAGGTATGATGTTCTGGAAAAGAATGGGGATGGGAAATGTCATGGATTGAATTCTGTCCCCCCAAAAATGTGTGTATTTATTTGGCTGGTCCATGATTCCCGGTATTCTGTGATTTTCCTATATGTTGTAAATCCTGCCTCTATGATGTTAATGAGGGAGGATGGGCAGCAGTTGTGTTAGTAAGGCAGGACCCAATCTACAAGATTAGATTGTGTCCTGAGGCAATTTCTTGAGATATAAAAGAGACAAGCGAGCAGAGAGACAGGGGGACCTCATACCACCAAGAAAGCAGTGCTGGGAGCAGAGCGTGTCCTTTGGACCCGGGGTTCCTGCGCGGAGAAGCTCCTAGTCCGGGGGAAGACTGATGAGAAGGTCAACGGAGAGAGAAAGCCTCTCCCTGGACCTGACGCCCTGAATTTGGACTTTTAGCTTACTTTACTGTGAAGAAGTAAATTTCTCTTGGTTAAAGCCATTGACTTGTGGTATTTCTGTTACAGCAGCACTAGCCGACTAAGACAGGAAGGAATAGAGAGTCTAGGAATAATTTTGCATTCTTGAAGTCAGTATCTGGAAGTATAGAAATTTCTGTGGCTTTACAGAAAAGCATATCCAATCCCATTTCAATTTGTTTGCCAAATGAGAAACAGATTGGAAAATGACTTACAGTATGCCTGTTCTTAAGACTTTAAACAAAAAAATATTCTGTAAGATCAAAAGAAGCGTATAGCTAGACTAAGTCCAGTAAAGACGGTTTTCATCAGATCTAAAAGTGTTACCATTTTATCATATTGGTGGTTTTGATATTCATATGAAATGTACAAGCACAATGCTTTGTATTATCTGGTTGTGTGTATGTGTGCGATATAAAACGCAGTTAATTTTACTCACTTCCACTAAGGAAACTCCATGTTAATTTATCAACTCTATAACAAAATGAGTTTTATATGGGTAGGCTCCGATCTCTGAGTTATGGAGGCAAAGAAATAATCATCTTTTGTTTTGCTCTGAAGGCTGGAAACACATTTTTTTTAATTGAAAATTTACAAGACATAAGAAGATCAGTAATACACTTTACAAAAATTAATTTTTGCCTCAGTAGTGGAAAAAATAGCTTACATGTATAACGGTCATTTAGCCACCATTAGTGCCTAGTTCTCTTGGCACTGAGAATTCACTCTTTTATTCATTAATTCAATCATTCATTCAATAAATATATATTGGCTGAGTATTATATGCCAGGCAATGTTGAAAGATGAGAATTTATCTGTGTCCAAGATAGGCACATCTATGTTCTCTTAAAGCATATGTTCTAGTTGGGGAGGTGTTGGGGGACAGGCAAAGAGAAAAAGCAAAATAATAAATTAAAAAGAAAGTATCAGGTAGTAATAAGCACTGTAAAGAAAATAACATGGAGAAGGATAGCTAGTATCTAGGAGTTGCTTACGAAGGACTTTCCAAGGAGATTCTTTTTAATCACAGACCTTAATGGCAAGAAGAGGTCCTTGTGCAAAGATTTGGGGAAACTTGTTTGCAGGCAGAGAGAGTCATAAATACTAGGAGCCCTGGTGGCGCAGTGGTTAAGAGCTACAGTGAGCTATGGCTACTAACCAAAAGGTCGGCAGTTCGAATCCACCGGCTGCCCCTGGGAAAATCTATGGAGAAATTCTACTCTGTTCCATAGGGTCCCTATGAGTGGGAATTGAGTTGACGGCAATGGTTCTTGTAGTTGGTAAGGCAGGAAGAAGCTCTACATAGTTAGGGAACAGAAAGAAGATGGGTATAGCTCCAGCATGGTGAGGAGAGAAGAGAAGGGCAGGGGACAAAGTAGGAGGGTCGTCCTTATATACCACTTCATAGTACAAGGTAAAGTTTGACTTTCACTCTCTGGGCAGTGAGAAGCCACTGGAAGATTTTAAGCAGGTGAGTGACATAAATGGAGTTTATTTTATTTTTATTACTCTTAATTCTGCATAGAATGAATGAAAAATGTTAAGAATGGAAGTCTGGAGACTGATTAAGGAGGTTATGGGTAGTCCAGGAGACATATGGTGGCTTAGCATAGACGACTAAGGATGGAGATGAAGATAAATCACGTATTTTAGAAATGTTTCAGAAGTAGGATAACAAGACTTGAAAATAAATTGGAACTGCCAGTTGAGGGAGGACTCAAGGATAATTCATAGGTTGTTGGATTGAGCAACTGAGTTAATAGTATTTTTCAGTTTACTGATATGGAGACGAGTGGGAGGAGAGAGTTTTGGTTGAAAAAGTACTGGAGATGGGGTAATGAGCAAGAACTTTGTTTCAGCCATCTTAAATTTGAAATTCCAACTAGACGTTTGAGAAAATATGACAAATTAGACATGGCCATTGTGAAATTCAGAGTTGTAAGAGGGAGACTATAAAAATATTTGAAAAACCATGAGCTAAATGGTATTACCAGAAATTAATATGTCTTGAGTGAGAATATAGAGAGAGAAGAAATAATCCTACATTGAGCTCAATGACCCACCTATTGTTAGAGGCCAAACAGAAGAGGATAAAGCACCAAAGAAGATAGAGAAAGAGCGGTAGTGAAGATAGAGGAAACCCAGGTGAATAAGTATTTTGAAAGCCAAGAAAAACAAAAACGTGTTTTACGTAGAAGACAATAAGTGGTTAATTGTATTAAATGCTATTAAGAGGTCAGGTAGGAAGAAAAGAGAAAAATGACTGCTGGATTTGGCATCATGGAGTTCATCAGTGACCTTGACAAGAGCAATATCAAAGGATTATAGGCATAGAAACCCAAGCTGAGCGCACTGTGAAAGAATGAGGATCGGGTGAGAGAGTGGAGGCAGTGACTATAAATGATTTACCCAGGAAAAGTTGAAGCAGAATGGAAAGCAGTATCATAGCTATAGAGGGGAAATAGGAGGTCAAGGGGAGGTTTCATTATTTTTTTTAGTAGAAATTTCTAAGACATGTTTTTTTAATTATGGGACTAATGGAAGAGAAAGATACAATACTCAAGAGAAAGAATGCATAATTATAGGTGAGATATCCTTGAGAAGAGGATTCAAAACCTACATTGACTTATGACAGGAGAAGAGTGCTCCATCTATTAAAACAGGAGATAAGCCAGACAGTAAGGGCATAGATGCAGGTATATCACTAGATTAGAGGACGGAAGGTACAAAAGTTCCTGTCCAACTGTCTCTATTTTCTCAAAGAAATATGAGATGAGGCCATCAGCCTAGAGTGAAGGAAAAATGGGGTATCTGAGGTTTGTGAAATGAGGCAATTGTTGGCAGCAGACACTCAGTGGGTGGATGGCCAACACACTAGAGATGTGTTTTGAGTTTTGAGACTGTGGTCAAAATTTTAGAGTGAAACCACTAAACAGAATTTGTTTTTCTCTAGCAATGACCAACTGTTTAGATACACGGAACAGAGCAGAAACTTAACCGGGTTTAATTCACTGTCAGGTGATAACATTGGAGAAAGAAAGAAGAAAATAAAGATGTTAAAGGCCTCTGAGTGGACTTGAGCCACCAACCTTTCAATTAGCAGCTGAGTGAGTTTGTACTACCCAGGGAATTTATTATTATTGTTTGTTGTTGTTAGCTACCATCCAGTTGGCCCAGACTCATGGTGAACTTACTAACCCCTCTCAAATGGAAAAAGGCTATTTGAGCAATGAAACTTGTGACTTTGTTTCTCAAAGTATCGTTTTGGGGAAAGAGAAGGCTTTGGAAGATGGCCTCATGCATGCTTTATTTAGAAAGCCTTCATTCTGCATGTTGGGTTTTTACTCTGTAGCTACATAAAAAACATGCTAATCTGGGATCTCCCTACCCAGTAGTTGTAGTTGTTAGGTGCCATCGAGTTGGTTCCAACTCATAGCGATCCTATATACAATAGAACAAAACACTGCCCAGTACTGTGCCATGCACACAATCTTTGTTGTAGCCACTGCGTCAATCCATCTCATTGAGGGTCTTCCCCTTTTTTGCTGACAAAGCCTGATGTCCTTCTCCAGGGACTGATCCTTCCTGATAACATGTCCAAAGTATGTGAGATATAGTCTCACCATCCTTGCTTCTAAGGGGCATTCTGGTTATACTTCTTCCAAGACAGATTTGTTCGTTCTTTTGGCAGTCCATGGTATATTCAATATTCTTCTTCAACACCACAATTCAAAGGCATCAATTCTTCAGTTTTCCTTATTCATTGTCCAGCTTTCACATGCATATGAGGCTATTGAAAACACCATGGCTTGGGTCAGGCGCACCTTAGGATTCAAGGTGACATCTTTGCTTATCAACACTTTATAGAGGTCTTTTGCAGCGGATTTGCCCAATGCAATGCGTCTTTTGATTTCTTGACTGCTGCATCCATGACTGTTGATTGTGGATCCAAGGAAAATGAAATTCTTGACAGCTTCCACCTTTTCTCCGTTTATCAGGATGCTGCTTACTGGGTGCAGTTGTGAGGATTTTTGTTTTCTTTATGTTGAGGTGTAATCCTACTGAAGGCTGTGGTCTTTGATCTTCATCAGTAAGTGCTTCAAGTCCTCTTCACTTTCAGCAAGCAAGGTTGTGTCATCTGCATAATGCAGGTTGTTAATGAGTCTTCTTCCAATCCTGATGCCCTGTTCTTCATATAGTCCAGGTTCTCGGATTATTTGTTCAGCATACAGATTGAATAGGTATGGTGAAATACACAACCCTGGTGCACACCTTTTCTAACTTTAAACCATGCAGTATCCCCTTATTCTGTTCGAACAACTGCCTCTTGATCTGTGTACAGGTTCCTCATGAGCACAATCTAGTGTTCTGGAATTCCCATTCTTTGCAACGTTATCCATAATTTGTTATGATCTACACAGTCAAATGCCTTTGCATAGTCAATAAAACACACTAAACATCTTTCTGGTATTCTCTGCTTTCAGCCAGGATCCATGTGACATCAGCAATGATATCCCTGATTCCACATCCTCTTCTGAATCCAGCTTGAATTTCTAGCAGTTCCTTGTCGATATACTACTGCAGCTGCTTTTGAATGATCTTCAGCAAAATTTTACTTGCGTGTGATATGAATGATATTGTTCAATAATTTCTGCATTCTGTTGGATCACCTTTCTTTGGAATAGGCATAAATATGGATTTCTTCCAGTTTGTTGGCCAGGTAGCTGTCTTCCAAATTTCTTGGCATAGACAAGTGAGCGCTTCCACCTTCGTTTGCTGAAACATCTCAGTTAATATTCTGTCAATTCCTGAAGCCTTGTTTTTCACCAATGCCTTCAGTGCAGCTTGGACTTCTTCCTTCAGTACCGTTGGTTCTTGATCATATGCTACCTCCTGAAATGGCTGAACTTCAACCAATTCTTTTCAGTATAATGACTCTGTGTATTCCTTCCATCTTCTTTTGATGTTTCCAGTGTCGTTTAATATTTTCCCCAACGAATCCTTCAGTATTGTAACTTGAGGCTTGAATTTTTTCTTCAGTTCTTTCAGCTTGAGAAATGCCGAGCATGTTCTTCCCTTTGATTTTCTATCTCCATGTCTTTGCACATGTCATTATAATACTTTGTCTTCTCGAGCCACCCTTTGAAATTTGTTTAGTTCTTTTATTTCATCATTTCTTCCTTTTGCTTTAGCTATTTTACATTCAAGAGCAAGTTTCAGGGTCTCTTCTGACATCCATTTTGGTCCTTTCTTTCCTGTCTTTTTAACAACCTCTTGCTTTATTCATGTATGATGTCCTTGATATCATTCCACAACTCATTTGGTCTTCTGTCATTAGCGTTCAATTGCTCACATGCAAGTTCAAGTTGAAACTGAAGAAAACTAGAACAAGTCCACGAGAGCCAAAGTACAACCTTGAGTATATCCCACCTGAATTTAGAGACCATCTCAAGAATAGATTTGATGCGTTTTGTACCAAAAAGCTTTTGCTGTTTGGCAGTAAAGAGGAAGCAGCCAGCAGAGTCAAGTTTTAAACTAGAAATGGTAAGTCTGCTTTCCAAGGCTAGGCTCACTGAAGAAAGGTGTCACCATATAAACACAGGGTGTCCTCAGTCCTCCTTGATAATTCAGAATTGCTTGCCACATTTCAGTAGTCGATTTGCTCTCATTTTGGAATACAAACAACATTAACACCAACAACTAGCGTTTACTAACAACTTACTATACACTAGAAAATGCTCAATGTACTTTATCTGCAATATCTCATTGAATTCTGATAACCCTATCTAGCATTATTATCTCCACGTTAGATATATGGAAACTAAAGCCTTGAGAGGAAAAGTATAATAGATTCTGCTAATCGCCTACCCAATACCCATTCTCCCTTTCTTCCTTATAATCAGAACTTCAATTTATTAGAGAAGGCAATATGCATAGATAAATTCACTTTCCCTGATTTACTTGCAGATAGAAGTGACCACGTATCCCAGTTCTATCCACTGAGATGTAAGCAGAAGTTACTCAGTGGGGCTTCTGGGAAAGCTTTGGAAAAGGAAAAAAAAAAAAAAAGGTCTAGAATGTTTCCCTCAGTCCTTTGCCATTTGCTCTTAACCATCCTTTTTTTATTACCCGGAACATGGATACAATGCCTGGAGATTTACCAGCTATCTTGTAATAACTTAAAAACAAAAACAAAAACAAAAACAAAACCCAACAAAAAACAGCTGCGTGATATGGAAGGAGGAGAAGTAAAATAGAAGAAGCTTGGGTTCTTGATAACATGAGACTGCTTACCCTATACTTCTTGCTGCAAAAGACAAATAAGCATCTTAAATGTTTAAACCACTATGCTCCAATCTTACACAAATCAGCTACCTGGTAAGAGGAAAAAACAAGATTTTTATTAGATTAGAACTCAGGCCTGTCTCACTCAAGAGTCTACACTCGTAATGGAAATACTGAACTACCTCCTCAGTTTAGACTATCATAATGCTATTTGCTTCCTCACTCTATTTTGACCAGTCCAACATATCTTAAGTTATTGCAGTCCTATTATTTCAAGACAATTTTAGAAACTCTCATTATTTCACAGCATGGGATTGATTTGAAATTTCAATTATCTTAAAACAGAATGATTTGCGTGTACAATTCCTGACTAAGATGGTAAGATATTATTAAATGGAGAGTTGGAATTTTTTTAAGCATTAAAAGAAACTGATTGCTGGTGTCCTTTTATTTTTAGAGAATGAGCAGCTCTGAGCTTCCAATCTCTTCTGTGTTATCAACATGATGTCAGGGGAAAAAGAAGCAATTGGAAGTACTGGTAATGATAGCATTTCTCCCAACCTATACAGATCCCACAAGCTGAGAAAGGTATCCAGTTTCAAACTCATTACTGTAATGCCAAGGCTACTAAATAGAAATGAGCATGAGAGGATCATTCACAGTGACAGTAACAGAAAACAAGTAGGCCCTCTCCACTAATAGGATACAGACTCCCCTGCAGTTCTGTTGACTGCGCATGTATGAAGGACAGATTACAGAAGTATAACTAAGCAGTTATTGTACTGGTGGCTAAAACAGGAAGAATGGGAGCGAGAGGGACAAAACGAATGCATGAAGTGTACTCTAAATTCAAAGTCATACATAGGGAATCCTCACCAGAACGATGGCCATGATTATATTTTCAGGAAAAATAAAATGATGGCCAAAAAAAAAAAACAATGCCAACTATATTCTATGCTTTCATAGGAAACAAACAAATAATAAAAAGGTAAGTTAATAACCTAAAGTTGATGTTGTACTCAATTTTTTCTTTTTTTTAAGAGTTTTCTTTGTTTTTACTAGGTAGTGCATTCAGAGGGTTTAAAATTCAAAAAGTACTGAAGAGTTGGCAATGAAAAGCTTCTCTCCCACCTTGTCCCTCAGCCGCCTGGAGGCAATAGGTGCTACCATTGTCTTGTGTATTCTTTCAGAGATACCTCATGAGTATTCAAACACAGAAGCACTGTCTCCCTCCATCCCTACTTTTTCAAAGGTAGCACACTGGAGACTTCCCTTTGCATTCCTGTTTTATTATTTAAATACATATCATGGAAATTGTCCCATATTAGTACACAAAGTGTTTGCTTATGTTTTCATTACTGTTTTTATAAATTGAAAAATATAGCATATATAGAGAAGACTCTTTAACACATAAATATATACCTTAAAGAAAAACAATAATACAAGCATCCACCAACCAGGTTAAGAAAATATATTACCAGGGCTTTAGAAGTCCCTTGAGTGCTGTTCTCCAGTAGCACCTGCATCCCTTCTGGCTCCTTCAGAGGCAACCGCTATCCTGACTTTTGCTAATTCTTCTTTTCCTTATAGATTTATCACCCATGTACATATCCTTAACAGTATATTATTAGTTTTGAAAACCTGAGTGGCAAGGGTAAAACTAGCTTTGTAAGAAAAGGGGCATCTCGACACTTTTAGATGGGAACTCACAAGAAGACAGAATCTGTTGGTATGACCTCAGGGGATGTCCAGGGCAAGGTTATGTGTGAGTCCTGGAAAATATAGGGCTCGTCACAGCCAGGGGGACATCTGGCAGGGCTTAGGTGCAATATCTATTGCACCTAAAAATACCTGACATCTGGCAGATGTACGACCAAAAGAGGTGGCTGCTGAGCTCAGCTGGACCTAACTTGAACACTCGGGATACTCAAAGAATACTTCTGTGGGGTGAAATGAGTTCCCCAAGCTGATTCAGGCTACAAGGCACTGGAAAGAAGATCGGGAATTTTATTAACATATGGTCAACAAGGACAGGTAAGTATGAAAGATGCTTGCTGCTGCTGGCTCCTGTGCTTGTTGAGAATTCTGCCATTCTCAGATTTCTCAATAGCTAGGTGGAGAATAGGTGCAATTTCTGGTGCCCGCTATGTCAGTTATCATTTTGTCCATCTGTTGAGCTTCCAAAATTTCATACTTGTTGTCTCCTCTCCTACTCTTCCCGTTCTTGTAGATTTTTTATTTTATATATATGTATATATATATGTAAGTATGTATATTACCTTTACAGTAGTGATATTGAGTTTTTGGGGTAAGAGCAGGGTTAAATAGGAGCATTTAATTCACAAGTGGTACCGAGAAGCCTATAAAACCTTTTAAAAGACATAAAAATGATGCACTTGATTTATCAATATAAATTTTACTTGTATATTGTGTAATATCAAACTTTATAAAGTTGATAAAATAAAACAGGTTAATACTACATATAATTAAGCATACCCAAAAACTATATTTAAAAAGTATTTTAGGAAGGCAAGATGGCGAAGTGAGTAGAGACTCCCATTTACTGCCCCAACAACTAACCCACTGAACAATGAATAAAAACCAGCACAGACTGAGATCTCAGAACTCTAGATAGCAGCTGAGGTGTTGAAGAGTCAGAGTGAGTCCAGAAGTGGGAGGGAGGAGGAGTGGGGAAGGAACAGAAGTTGGGAGAACATACTGCTAACACTGGGAGCACTCGCTTATCATAGCCGCTTGGGATGGGGCTGGGCAACACCCCAAACAGGGAAAATAGAAAGGAAGCTAATCTGAGAAAGTTATAGCCTGATTTTTTTAAGGTGGTGCAGATTGGCCATGGGAGTTCACGGGCTGTGCAATTGAAAGGGAACAAAAGAGTCTGTGGCACTGTAGGAGTGCTGTTGAATCTCACTGAGGCCTGAGATGGATAGGCATTAGGACCAGAAGGAACTTTAAGAGCAGCTGGGCGAGGGGAATACTTTGGACAGAAGGAAACACAGAGGGAAATGGCTGGCTCCCTGCCCACAGTGGGGCACAGTGGGAGAGACTGTACAGAAGTGCCCATGAAGGAAACATTGAGAACCTCCCCACCTTCACCAAAGGAAAGTCAAGTCCCACCACTTATGTCAGTGTCTGTGAATAGCTAAACATCTCCCACACATGCATATTGAATTCTGGAGATCAAGCATGCACAGCCAGAACTCCTGAATTAGCACAGAAAAAGAACGAAGGATAAGAATGCCCTCTAGTAGTTCTCGAAAGATACCAAGTCCACTACTACTGGGTCAATTCTGATTCATAGAGACCTTGTGGGGTGAAGTGGAACTGCACCATGTAGTTCCCATGGCTGTGAGTCTTTGCGAAGGTGGGAGGCCTCATCTTTCTCTCACAGAGCGGGTGGTAGATGCAGGCCCTGGCCTTTTGGTTTGCAGCTGAATGCTTGACTGCTGTGCCACTAGGGTGCCCAATCAGAACATTTTCCCCACAAAAGCTACAATACAAAATTTAAAGTAAAAAAAAAAAAAAAAAAAAACCCAAAGTGGCCCAAGTTCAACAAAAAATATTAAAACACACAAAATCACAAGAGGAAAAGGATCAATCAAAATTAAAACATGAAGAAGAGGAAATTTCTCCTATAGAGGCCAGACTAATGCAAAGAATTGATAATTTTCAGACTGTGGTGTTAAATATATTTAAAGAAAGCAAAAAGCACACAGAAAAAAAGTGAGCAGAATTCAGGAAACAAATGAGGAACCAAGTGAGAGACTCAACAAGGAAATTGAAACATCAAAAAAAAAAAGAAAAAAGAGAGAGAGAGAGAACTACTGGAAATGAAGAATAAAGCAACTGAATTAGAAAAATCAAAAGAAACATTCAACAATAGAGTTGAACAGACAGAAGATAAAAGAAATGAACTTGAAGACAAAATAACTGAACTTATCGAGTCTCAAGAGAAACAAGAGACAAAAACAAAGAAAAGAGGACAAAACCAAAAGAAAATATGGGATTCAATTAAGAAATCTAACATTAGAATTATTGGAATCCCAGAGTACCATGACAACAATGAAGGCACAGATACAATTTTCCAAGAGATAATCAAAGAGAATTTCCCAGACTTGAACGGAAAACCAAGCCTGCCAATACAGGAGGATACATAAACTCCAATAAGAAGAGACACAAAAAGATCAACTCAGGTCCACATCATAATAAAATTCTTGAAAACCAAAGACAAGGAGAGAATTCTGAAAGCAGCAAGAGAAAAATGCAACATAATATATCAAGGGTCTTTCACAAGGAAGCAGCCAAATACAAACAAAAACAGGAAAATTAGGAAAAAAAAAGATATGAAAAACTCAGAAAACAAATAGCAAAATGATAGGTAGACACTTCATTTTCAGTAATAACCTTAAACGTAAATTGTCTAAAAACTTCCACGTAAAAGATGGAGAGTGGTAGAATGGGAAAAAAAAAAAACCAACAACAAAAACAACATGACCCATCCTTTTGCTGTCTACAAGAAACACACCTTTTACATATGGACACAAACAGACTGAAAATAAAAGGATAGAGAAAAATATTCCATGCAATCAGTAAACAAAAAAGAGCAGGCGTGTCATACTGATATCAGATAAAATACACTTTAAATCAAAATCTATTGTAAGAGATTAACAAAGACATTACATAGTAATAAAAGGGCCAATCCAGCAAGAAGACTTAACAATTATAAATATATGTGCACCTAACAGCTATGCTCCAAAATACATGAAACAAATAATAATATGAAAGGAGAAATAGACAACTCCTCAATAACAGTAGGGGACTTCAACACACCACTTTCAATTAGACAGAACATCTAAAAAGAAAATCACTAAGGACAATGAAAACTTAAATAAAACCATATGCCAATTAGACCTAACAGATGTATATAGAATACTCCACTCAGCCTCAGAAAAACATACATTCTTCTCCAGCACACATGCAACATTTTCCAGAATATACCATATGCTAGGACACAAAACAAATCTCAACAAATTTAAAAAGATAAAAATCATACAAAGCATCTTCTCTGACCATAACAGTATGAAGTTAGAAATCAAGAGCAGGAAAAATAAGAGAAAAAATAAATAAATACATGGAAACTAAATAATACACTACTAAAAAATTATTGGATCATAGAAGAAATCAAAAGTGAAATTAAAAAATTCCCAGAATCAAACAAAAATGAAAACACAACATATCAAAACCTTTGGGACACAGAAAAACCAGTACTCAGAGGGAAATTTATAGCAATAAATGCCTACATTAAAAAAGAAGAAAGATTTAAAATCATTAACATAAATATACAACTTGAACAAATAGAAAAGAAGAGCAAGAAAAGCCAAAATCTACTAGAAAAAAGGAAATAATAAAGATCAGAGAAGAAATAAATGAAATAGAAAAACAATAGAATCAACTAAACCAGAAGGTGGTTCTTTGAAAGGATCAGTAAAATAGACAAACCACTCACTAGACTGACAAAAGAAAAAAACCCAGAAGAGGCAAAGTACCAAATTGAGGAATGAATTTGGTGACATTACAACTGATTCAACAGAGATTAAAAAAAAAAAAAAAAGATAAGTAATTACTATGAAAAGTTGTACTCCAACAAATTTGAAAACCTAGATGAAATGAACAAATCCCTATAAACACACACTATCTACCCAAACTAACATAGAGGTAAAAAATTTAAACAGACCCATTACAAAAGAAGAGATTGAAGATATCATCCAAAAATTGCCACCAAAAAAAAAAGCCCAGGACAAGATGGTTACACTGGAGAATTCTACCAAACATTAGAGAAGAGTTGACACCAATCATATCCAATCTCTTCAAAAACATAAAAAAGGAAAGAATACTACCAAACACTTTTTATGAAGCCAGCATAACCCTGATAAGTAAACTAGGCAAAGACACCACAAAAAAAAAGAAAAGAAAAAAGAAAGAAAGTTACAGACCAATATCCCTTACGAACATAGAAGTAAAAATTTTTAACAAAATTTTAGCCAACAGACTTCAGCAACATGTAAAAAAATATCATACACCATGATTAAGTGGGATTCATACCAGGATTACAAGGGTGGTTCAACATTAGAAAATCAATCAATGTAATCCACCACACAAATAAAACAAAGGAAAAGAACCATATGATCATGTCAATTGATGCAGAAAAGGCAGCTGATAAAATTCAACACCCTTTCCTAAAAAAAACTCTCAGAAAATAGGAATAGAAGGGAAATTTCTCAACATAATTATGGACATACATGCAAAATCTTCCCCTTTGAGAAAGGGAACGAGACAAGGATGCCCATTGTAACCACTCTTATTCAACAACGTTGTATTTGAAGTTATAGCCAGAGCAATAAGACAAGAAAGAGAAATAAAAGGTATTGAAATCAGAAAGGAAAAAGTAAAACTATCTCTATTTGCAGATGACACGATCCTATACATAGAAGACCCTAAAGATTCCACAAGAAAACTACTAGAACCAGTAGAAGAACATAGCAACACTGCAGGGTTCAAGATCAACACACAAAAATCATTTGGGTTCCTCTACACTAACAAAGACTACCCTGAAAAAGAAATCAAGAAAACAATACCATTTATAACAGCCCCGAAATCGATAAAATACCTAGGAATTAACCTAACCAGGGACATAAAAGACTTATACAATGAAAATTACAAAACACTACTACAAGAGACTAAAAGAGACCTACAAAATGGAAAGACATCCAGGGCTCATGGATTGGAAGATTTAGTATAGTGAAAATGTCAATTCTACCTAAAGCGATCTACAAATATAATGCAATCTTGTTACAAATCCCCAAAATATTCTTTACTAAAATGGAAAAGCTAATGACCAACTTCATATGGAAAGGAAAGAAACACCAAATAGACAAAGCAATATTGAAGACAAAGAACAGAGCAGGAGGCCTCACATTCCCTGATATAAAAACATGCTAGACAGCCACTCTAACCAAACAGCCTGGCATTGGTTCAATAATACACACATAGACCAGTGGAACAGAACTGATAACTCAGAATTAAACCCAGCCATCTATGGACAACTGATTTTCAACAAGGGATCAAAGTCCATGCAGTGGGGCAGAAATAGTCTCTTTAGTAAATGGTGCTGGATATCCATCTGCAAAAAAATGAAACAGGACTCATTCCTCACAACATACACAAAACTAACTCAAAATGATTGAAGATGTAAATGTTAAAACCATAAAATTTCTGGGAGAAAACTATGAGATCTAATCCTTTGAAAAAATAGGATAAAGAACATAACAGCAAATGCATGAATAAAAGAAGACAAAATAGATAAAGGGACCTAATAAAAATTAAAAACTTGTGATTATCAGAAGACTTTATTAAAAGTGTAAATAGACAACCTACAAACTGAGGGAAAAAAATCTTCAGAAACAACTTACCCGGCAAAGGTCTAATCTCTAAAATCTGTAGAAAATTTCGACAACTCAACCACAAAAAGACCAACAACCCAATCACAAAAAGGGGAAAGGACATGAATAGAACCTTCGCCAAAGAGGAAATCCAATCAACCAACAAATATATGAAAAGACATGCACGATCATTAGCCATTAGAGAGATGTACAGCAAAACTATAATGAGATGTCATCTTACCAAGGCTAAAATGGCACTAATAAAATAAACAAACAAACAAAACTAGGTAGCAATAAATGTTAGTGAGGATGTGGGGAGATTGGAACCGTTATCCATTGTTGGTAGGACTGTAAAATGGTATAACCACTATGGAAAATAGTATGGCACTTTCTCAAAAAACTAGAAATAGAATTACCCTATGACCCAGCAATCCCATTTCTAGGTATATACTCTAAAAATCATTGCTGTCAAGTAGATTCAGACTTATAGTGACCCAATACTACAGAGTAGAACTGCCCTATAGGGTTTCCAAGGCTGTAATCTTTATGGGAGCAGACTGTCACATCTTTCTTCCACAGTATATACCCTGAAGACCTAAAAAAAGACACAAACAGACACATGCACACCTATGTTCATTGCTGCTCTATTCAGAATAGCAAATAAATGGAAACAACCAAAGTGCCCTTCAATTCAACGGATGACTGGATAAGCAAATTGTGGTACATAAACACGATGGAATGCTACGAAACCATAGAGAACAATGATGAGTCTTCAAAACATATTATAACATGGATGGACCTGATGGGCATAGTGCTAAGTGAAGTAAGTCACACATGTAAGGACAAATAGTGTATGATTTCTCTTTTATAAGAAGACAAGAATAGATAAATATAGAGAGACCAGTGTTCATTGGTGGTTACCAGGGAGAGGAAGGGGGGAGGGGAAAATATGCTTTAGATCTTACAGATCTGTTATTTTTGGTGATAGGAAAAGTGGCACCAAATGTGGATGTCGTGAGCACAGCACAACCACAGTAAAAACAAATGTTTGAGGGCAAAAATAAAGAAATATTTTTTAGCCTCATCATGTTCTTCCCGTTTTTCTTCTCTGGTCTTGACTTATTCCAACAAATCATAAGGTGATTAAATACCCGCAGCAGGATTATCCGACTGAGAAAGACTCATCTGGGGAGATTGTGAGACACTCATGAAAAGATTTGGCTGAAGTCATGACTTTTGTGAAATAAACTCAGGGATATTTGCTCCACCAATTGCTTTTTTTCTTAACTGTAAATTTCCCTTAAAACAAGTTAAAATCCGTTGCTGTCGAGTGGATTCCGACCCACGGTGACCCTATAGGACAGAGTAAAACTGCCCCATAGGGTTTCCAAGGAGTAGCTGGTGTGTTTGAAGTGCTGACCTTTTGGTTAGCAGCTGAGCTCTTAACCACTACCCCACTAGGGCTCCCCCAAAACAAGTAGAAGTCTTGAAATACAAGCACTTCTAATTGTGACTACGTGGTAGGTAACTCTCGCAGGTAGCTCCCCAGCCCATCCTTATCTCTTCACTGAACTGTTTTCATAACCACAATGACAGTTGTGTATCTGTGTACTTTCTTGTCTCCTCTCTGATTCTGAGGAAGTAAATATTAGTTTAAAAAACAAAACAAAACAAAAAAAACCTTCTGTTTGCAAGAATCAGGGAGCTGAAACCCACTTCACTGTTCCTGAAATTACATGTTTTCAGTGTAAGAATTAAAAAAAAAAGAATAGTTGACATCAAGTCAATTTCGACTCATGGTGACCCCATGTGTTTCAGAGTATCACTGTGCTCCATAGAGTTATCAATGGCTGAATTTTCAGAAGAAGACCACCAGGCAATTCTTCCTAGGTGCTTCTGGTTGAACTTAAACATCCAATCTTTCAGTTAGCAGCTAAGCACTTAACAGTTTATACCACCCAGATACTCAGTAAGGTTTAGAACAAGCTAAATGCCATCATTCTGTTAGAATTTTCTAGGAGAAACCATTTGGCTTCACCTGGGCCATGTATACACCTCTGGTCACACATGGACCAGGTGAAGTACCACGTAGTACAATAGTAGAGACCTCCCCCCACCCCACACACACACTCCTTTTTCTAATAGAAGACTGGAAATGATAAGGCAAGGAATCATTTTGATTGGAAAACTTTCATTATCCAAAATGTCAATAAATGGTAAGAAACTCTATGTTCAGAAATCTAGAATAATAATAATACTATTAATAATAATAACATTTTATTAATATTATTAATAGTTATCATTAATAATATTAAAGTCAGAAAAGAAGAATTTACAGATGGGGTAAATGACAATGTCAAAGAACAAAAAGGAAAAACATTATATTGTTTATATTCCAATGTATATTTTCAGTAGTGTGGAGGGATCCTGGATTATAGTATGTAAATAACAAACTAGAGAGAGAGAGCATTTATAAAGCAGAGGTCGCAAGCTGACACCACGCATCTTTTATTTGGCAGTGAAAGGGAGTGGAAAAAAAGCTGTGACCCATATGTAAAATACTTCTTGTTCTCAGTGTCCCAAACATTAATACGCTAATGAATTTTTAATGTGTTTAAAAATCAACATTAAAATCTTAAACACTTTTCATATGCCAGAAAAACTGCATGATAACACCACCTCCTATGTAGGAGGGTTTGGTGAAATGCAGATTCAATTTCTGCTCACAGTTTAAACAGACTACCAAAAGGGCCTCACACATAAAATGACACCAGGGAGAACCTGGTCAATTAAGTAATTAGGTTTCTTGAGTACCTTCAAATGAGTTAAGTTCTTTCTTATGCTTAAGGTTAAAACGCAGAGTTAAAATGAGATTTAAGCTTGCCGTTAGGATTAAATGTGGCACAGACCAGAATGTTCACCTTATAATGCGCAACTGAAAGTTAACAGTTAAGGCTCTTTGACTGTAAATATCAGGAATGGATCTCTGGCTTAGTCAAGCAAAAGCATACTTGTTATAAGGATAATGGGGTGCCTCACAGAATCAAAGGAGAGCTACCCTAGCTTCCGGAATCACAGAACTAGGGCACCTTTGAGAAACTGAGCAACTGAAGTTTAAGGCCAGCCATCTTTCCAGCATGCTGCCTGATGTTAAGTAGGCTCCAATAGCCTTACATCTCTCTATGACTCTATTCAAGAAAACCTGATCAGCTAAGTCTGGATCAGGTGGATCTTTCTATTTGAGGACTGATATTTTACTGCCAGAAGACACAATCACGGCAACTCAGAATAATTATGACTTCTTATTATTTGAGCTTACTATTTGAGACAGAATCTTTTTGGTTCTTCCGTTTCTCTCAAACATCTTTGAGTACTATGTCTTACCAAACTCTGTACATCACCTGTCGTCCCAAAGCTTGTGATGTTGTTAGGTGCCATCAAGACGATTCTGACTCAGAGAAACTCTATGTATAACAGAACAAAACACTGCCCGGTCCTACGCCATCCTCAAAATTGTTGCTATATTTGAGCCCATTGTTGCAGCCACTGTGTCAATCCATCTCTTAAAGGGTGTTCCTCTTTTTTGCTGACCATCTATTTTACCAAGCATGATGTCCTTCTCCGGGGGCTAGTCCCTCCTGATAACATGTCCAAAGTTAAGCCAGATGACATCTCGCCATACTCTCTTCTAAGGAGCATTCTGTCTGTACTTCTTCCAAGAGAGATTTGTTCATTCTCCTGGAAGTCCATGATATATTCAATATTCTTCACCAACACCTTAATTCAAAGGCATTAATTATTCTTCAGTCTTCCTTATTCATTGCCCAGCTTTTGCACGCATATGAGGTGATTGAAAAGACCATGGCTTCCATCAGGTGCACCTTATTCCTCAAGGTGACATATTTGCTTTAAAGATGTCTTGCAACAGATTTGCCCAATGCAGTACGTTAACTGCTGCTTCCATGGGTGTTGACTGCAGATCCAAGTAAAATGAAATCCTTGACAACTTTAACATTACCTCCATTTATTGTGATGTTGCTTACTGGTCCAGTGTAAGGACTTTTGTTTTCTTTATTTTGAGGTGCAATCCACACTGAAGGCTGTAGTCTTTAGTTTCAACTTGAACACGCATATAAACAATTGGCGATCTATTCCTCAGTTGGCTCCTGGCCTTGCGATGATATTGAGATTCTCCATCGTCTCTTTCCACAGATATAGTGCATTTGATTCCCGTGCATTCCATCTGGTGAGGTCCATGTGTACAGTCACCATTTATGCTGTTGAAAAAAGGTATTTCCAATCAATAAGTTGTTGGTCTTGCAAAATTCTATCTTGCGTTCTCTGGCATGGTTTCTATCACCAAGGCCATATTTTCCAATCCTTCTTCTTTTTCCAGCTTACTCATTCCAGTTATCAATGCATCTTTATTGCATGTTTGATCAATTTCAGACTTCAGAAGTTGATAAAAATCTTCAATTTTTTCCTTGTTGACATTAATGGTTGGTTTGTAAATTTGAATAAGAGTTGTATTAACTAGTCTTCCTTGCAGGCATGTGGATACTATCCTATCACTGACAGCATTGTATTTCAGGATAGATCTTGAAATGTTCTTTTTGACAATGAATGTGATGCCATTCCTCTTCAGTTTGTCATTCCCTGCATAGTAAACTATGTGATTGATTCCAAATGGCCAATACCAGTCCATTTCAGCTCACTAATGCCTAGGATATCAACATTCAAGCATCCGATTTCATTTTTGACAACTTCCAAAAATGTCATAGAGCCTCAAAAATAAATTATTAATAATTAACATTTAATGAGAACTTGATATGGCCCATTCTCTGTTCTAAATGGCTTTTATGTATGACCTCATATAAGATAGTTATTGTTACTATCGCCATTTTACAGACAAGTTAACTAAAGCATAAAGTTTATAAACCAAAAAAACCCACCACTGTCAAGTTGATTTCAACTCATAGTGACTCTAGAGGACAGAGTAGAATTGCCCCACAGGGCTTCCAAGGCTGTGATCTTTATGGAAGCAGACTGTCACATCTCTCTCCTGAGGCTGGTGGGTTCAAACTACCTACCTTTTGATTAGCAGCCAAGCTCTTTAACCACCATGCCACCAGGGATCCTATGAAGTATATACATTTCTCAATTTCACACAGTTGTCATGTAGTAGAAACAGGATTTTGACTAAGCTTTTAATCGCAGAGCTACAGTCTTAAACATCGTACCACACCTGCTTCAGTAAATGCTTGTTAAACAAGCTCTTGTTAGAGAGAGAGAGAGAGAGAAAAGAATTTGGCTCTCTTTGTTAAAAATCTTATACTGTTTATTTGAAATGGGAAAAAAAAATTCCATATCCAAGCAAGACTGATCATTAGATCCTGTTTCTAGAGATGCACTTCTGTGACCATGGATAAAATGTCTGTGCTTCTCCATCTCTGTACCAAATCACATCCCTTTTGTCCACTGGAGGACATCTATCTCTTCTCCATCATCTTTTTTTTCCTTTCTTTTCTTAATAGTTTTCATCAATATGCTAATGCACATAAAGTATCTCATGACCCTATTTCCTCCATTAGCTACAGAAAAACTCCTAGAAAGAGGGCTCTATACTCCCTAGCTCAAAGTATTCCTCTTCCATTATTTCTTAAACCCTCTCTAATCATGTTTTCCCTTCTACCTCTCTTCTGAACCTGCCCTTGCCAAGGTCATTAATGGCATCCTCAAAGGAAAGTCAATAGCCAAGTTTCAGTCTTTATTCCCAGGCACTGTTGATCACTGCTTCCTCCTCAAACACATTCCTCACTTGGCTCCAATGACCCCACAATCTCCTTGTTTTCCTCCTACCTAAAAGGCTATTCTTTCTCAATCTCTTTGCTGATTTCTCCCCATTTCCCAGGCCTTCTAGTGATGGAATGACTCGAATTTCAGGCTTTGGGCTTTTGTTATCTTTACACACATTTCTGTGATGATTTTAATCCCTCTTATAACTTGAATGTCATCTCCCAAATTTTGACCTACAACCCAAACCTCTGCCCAAAAGTCCCTATTTGCCATCTCTACTTGGATGTTTCACCAGATACTTTATATTTATTACATCCAAAACTCAAGTCCTGACTGAATACCAAATTTTTATTTCTAGTTGTACACACCAAAACCCTTAATTCATTCTTGACTCTGGTGATAGGCTAGTCTGGATGGCCCTGGAGGCTCATTTTCTTCCAGCTTTTGGTCTCTCAGGAGAGAGATGGCTTAGTTGGATTGAACCAGTCCATGAAGAGATAAGGCCTTTGGCTGATGTTCTCATTCCCACCACGCAAGGCTGTTCCCAGGGCCCTTTGTGTGAAGACCCTGGCTGTTGGTATGTATAATCCCTAGCATTGTTCCTGGTTAGGAAATTCCTTGTACATTTCTTGTTACTTAGAGAAACTTATGAGTTCCCCAGCCTTTCTTAGGTTTCCTATAAATATGTAACATGGTATGGAGTCAAGACTTCTTCTCTTTTTCAGAGCTCTCTGTTTCACATCCAACCTGTTGGCTAAAGCAGGCCCTTTCGGCTAGAGCCTTTGTACATTCAGAACATCTGTGCTTGGCCCATGCTGTGGAATAATGAGAGTTCAGGGTACTGCAGGTACTCTGCTCATTTTCTGCTTATAAGATCACTTCCCATAAATCCCATGTGATATCGGCCCCACGTGGTATTAGTGTTGTCAGTGACACCCTTGGATGACAGTCTTTCCTTTCTGTCACACTTCCCACTTTCTCTCACACTAGGTGGTGGCAGTCTGTCAGCAAATCTTACGAGCTCTGCCTTCAACATATATTCAGATCATGACCACGTCTCATCGCCTCCAGTACTACTATCTGATCTAAGATGCCATCATTTCTCAGCTGCATAATTGCAGTATGCTCCTAAAAGGTTTCTCTGCATTCACTCTTTTCCCTATACAGTCTATTTACATTACAGCAGCTACAGGGACCCTATTGAAATGAAAGTGAAATCATGATACCCCTCTGCTCAAAACCACCCAATGGCTCCCTAGCACACCCAGAGTAAAAGTCAAAGTCCTGACAGACAATGACCCACAAGGCCTGACTTGATTCCCATTCCCCTCACCTCTCAGAACACATTCTGTGTTATGTGACCCTTTGATCACTCTGTGCCTTCGTGTAGGTTGCAGAGCAGGAGCCTGCTGGTGTGTTCCTGCCTCAGGGCCACAACTGGATAGTTACATCTGCATCGACAACACTTGCTCCAGATATCCCTATGGCTATGTCCCTCAGCTTCTTTTAGGCTTTATTCACATACTGTCTTCTCAGCAAAGATTTTTCTGTCCAAGCTATTTAAAATTGCAACCCTTAAGCCCCAAACCTCTGTCGCATACCCGTTTTGTTTCTCTCCATAGCATTTATATATATTTTTTAAATCTTCTGTCTCCCGCAATTAGAATAAAATCTTCATGAGGATGAGTATTTGAAAAAATGTATTATTGGCTGATTAATCTCAACAGTCTCAAAGAGTACCTGGCACATAATCTGCATACAGTAAATACTTGTTGAAAATTTATCAGTGTGTGAATTAGTTGGTTTCTGAATATGCCCTAGCTGTGCAAAAATCTGCTCATGTCCAATTAAAAATATGTTATTAATAAAAAGCTGGAGTTTGCTTAGAAATACCATGGTATTAATAAATAGAAAATGTGCTTCATAGTAGCAGTAGATCATATAAAATATAAATTTAAACCAGCTGTCTATGGAATTCTACAAGAGTAAACATAAATTCTGCAAGAGTAAATATAAATTCAGTTCGTTATTTTCTAACCTTGGATAAAACTTTTCCCTCCAAGTAGACAAGTCGTGCTGAAAAAATGACTTCTTTGCACCAACAGCAAACACTGTAGCCCAGGCACTGAAGTAGGCGTGGGAATCCCAAATCAAGCCTCTGAAATCACCTCTTGACTTGAGAGGTAGAGAAAGGGCTGCTAGAACAGACATAGCTCAGAGTTGTGCAAGAGCAGAGGCACTTTCCCTGTTGAATCTTGCTTCTGCCTTATGCTTCTTGGAAGCAGAATGTGGTTGTTAATATATCAGAAAGATGGGACTACAAAGAGGAGGAGGAAGAGCTGGAGCACGGCTCAGTGAATAATTTAAAGTGCCCCAGGGAGTGAGGGAAGTGCCTGGAGTGAGTGAGACTGTTTACCAAACAAAGCTTGTATCATCACATTTTTCATATTTTGCCTGCCTCTGTGTCGGCCACGTAGAAATGCGTTCAGCTGTGGCATTCCCCTGCTCTTCTGGCTTTAATTAAACTTGCTTTGTGCTTAGGAAATTTGCAAACTCTTTGCAGTTGAGGAGAGAAAACCATGGGTTATTCACTTGGGTAGATTTTTCCCTTTAACTCACACAGCTCAAATGCTTTGTCATATGCACTGACTCTGGTGGCTACAGCATGGTGCCAGTCTATTAACAGAGCTTGCTCCACATGCCTGTGGAATGGAATTGCCACCTAACTGTAGCACACATGATTGATGGCCTCAGAGAGGAAGGTCACTAGATCTTGGCCCTCATCAGAGATCTGTCATTCTGTACAATGGCCCCACAGCAAGGAGTAGGAAACGACGCATGCCCTTATTGGAGCAAAGGAAGCAATGGTGCCGGGGTTTCCTGGCCTTTCCAGGGTACAATACTCCATTTCATGTGTGAAAGGCTGGTGAGCGTTGAAGCCTTGAGCCAATAACAAATCACCTTTCACTTGTTACACAGAAATAACATTATCTGCCGAATTGTCAGGCATGAAAAATTAATCCTTTAGCGGCACTAGAGTGTCATATTCTAGTTAAGAGGAAAGGGAAGTTGGAGAGTGAAAAGAAAACACTGCTTTGCAGAGACTGGGGGTGATTTCATGTCGTTTAAGGGAAAACACAAAGCTGGTAAAAAGTGATTAAAGAACTTAACAAAACTGATTCTTGAGCAGAAGACTGAAACTCTGGAAGCCTCAAACTTCTTTAAGGCCAAAAATGACCTCGTGACATGTGCTCTTAATTTAAAGCCACAGAAACTACAAATTGCTCTCCCATGGCAGGCCAGCCTGGCCCATGGCCACAGAAGACTACAGCTTATGTAGTGAATTTCCAAAGCTTCCAGAAAATACAACTTGCTGTTGAGATGATTTCAACTCATGGTGACCTCACTTTTGTCAGAGTAGAACTGTGCTCCATAGGATTTTCAATGGCTGAGTTTTTGAGAAGTAGATCTCCAGACCTTTCTTCTGAGGGTCCTCTGAGTGGACTTGAACCTTGAACCTTTCAGTTAGTAGCCGAGCATGTTAAGCGTTTGTATCACCCTGGGACTCCCTCCAGAAAGCACACCTATCCCTTAATTACTTCCCTTGCCCACTGACTACTTCTTAAATTCCATGAATCATGTGAATCTCTTCATTTGCTCATTATACTTCCTCCCTGATCCAGTCTCCTCTTTCTGTAATGTTCCAAGTGCCCCCATGCCTTTGAACGCACTACTTCTGATAGACAGTTTCCCAAGCTAGCCAATTGTCTTCTCTGGTAGATTTGGAGACTTCAAATGAGCCTCATTCTATTATCATCTGACACTGTTGCTGTGGATAATTAGTAATGGGTCAAACAGCCTTAGCATAGTTCATTACTGTTGATTTCTTAATATCTCATAGTGTTCATATTGGAGATTCATGAAGTAATACCTAAATACCTAGAAGCTGCTGGATTTTGGTTCCCAGTCCCAGCATTTCAGTTTGAGGCACTAATGTACCCTGCTTGTGCATTGGTCTTCCTACTACTTAACATGTTTGCTTCCTTATATCTGGACTCCAATTCCTGGTATGTATTTCCAATTTTTGGCACAGATGGAATAAAAGTTAGCACCTTTTACCTCTCCTTGAAGCTATAGAAAGAGACAGGCATGCAACTTTGAAGTGGGTGAAAAGGGCCTCTATCCAAGGAGGAGGTATGTGGACTCAGACACACACACCCATGAAAAGTGCATGCAAACTGTGACACAAGATATATTTCAACGGACTTTAATCCCAAGCACTCACCCATGCTTTAAACATCCCGTCCTTCACACCCTCCTTAGCCTAGTGTACATTTACATCAACTCAAATGACAGCCTAAGCATTAGTTCCTCAAGATGGTATTCACTGACCACTGAGTCAAGAACAGAAACTTCATATTGTAAATTTCATAGCATCTTGATTTTTTTTTTTTATCATCCTTATCTCAATTTCCACTGTGGATTTTCTATACCTTACATGAGAAAGAACCTGCCTCTTGTTTATTGCTGTATCTCTGCATCCATCATAGTAGCTTGCCCATGATGAACAAATATTGTTGGTTGAATGAATAAACGGACTAAAATACAACTGTCTCACAGAAAGGGAATACACAGATATTCAAAGCAATATTAGCACCTTCCCTAAGAGTGGGTTATGACAGGAAGACAGCACTATGGAGGATAAGGACCATGAAGACAGTGGCTAGATTGCTACGCCTTACTTATACCATATCTTCAAGTAAGTTATTTAACCTCCAAGTCTACTTACTTATCAGACTTGTTATAAAAATCACATTAAGCAATGCATGTGGAAGTACTATGCATTGTACTGCATCAGTTATTATGATGATGCTTCCTGTGACTGTTGTTGTTGTTAGGTGCCGTCCAGTAAGTTCTGACTCATAGCAACCCTACGTACAACAGAACAATAAAATGTCTGGTCCTGCGCCATCCTCACAATTGTTGCTATGTTTGAGCCCAGTGTTGCAGCCACTGTGTCAATCCATCTTATCAAGGGTCTTCCTCTTTTTCGCTGACCCTCTACTTTACCAAGCATGATGTCCTTCTCCAGGGACTGGTCCCTCCTGATAACATGTACAAAGTACCTGCTACAAAGTCTCACCATATTTGCTTCTAAGGAGCATTCTGGCTGTACTTCTTCCAAGACAGACTTGTTCGTTCTTCTGGCAGTCCATGGTATATTCAATATTCTTCACCAACAACATAATTCAAAGGCATCTATTTTTCTTCGGTCTTCCTTATTCATTCTCCAGCTTTCACATGCATACAAGGGCATTGAAAATATCATGGCTTGGGTCAGGCACACCCTAGTACTCAAAGTGACATCTTTGCTTTTCAACACTTTAAAGAGGTCTTTTGCAGTACGTTTGCCCAATGTAATACATCATTTGATTTCCTGATATCTGCTTCCATGGGTGTTGATTCTGGAACGAAGTAAAATGAAATCCTTGACAACATCAATTTTTCTCCATTTATCTTGATGTTGCTTATTGGTCTAGTTGTGAGAATTTCTGTTTTCTTTATGCCGAGGTATAATGCATACTGAAGGCTGTAGTCTTTGATCTTCATCAGTAAGTGCTTCAAGTCCTCTTCACTTTCAGCAAGCAAGGTTGTGTCATCTGCATTTTGCAGGTTGTTAATGATTCTTCCACCAATCCTAATGTCACATTATTCTTCATATAGTTTCCTGATGCCACATTCTTCTTCATATAACCTAGCTTCCTGGATTATTTGCTGAGCATACAGATTGAATAAGTATGGTAAAAGGATGCAATCCTGATGAACACTTTAAACTATGCAGTATCTCCTAGCTCTGTTTGAATGACTGCATCGTGATCTATGTACAGGTTCCACAAGAGCACAATTAAGTGTTCTGGAATTCCCATTCTTCACAATATTATGCATAATTCATTATGATCCACACAGTGAAATGCCTTTGCAGAGTCAATAAAACACAGGTAAACATCTTTCTGATATTCTCTGCTTTCAGCCAAGATCCATCTGACATCAGTAATGATATCCCTCCTTCCACGTCCTGTTCTGATTCCGAGTTGAATTTCTGGTAGTTCCCTGTGGATATATTGCTGCAGTGGCTTTTGAATGATCTTTAGCAAAATTTTACTCACATGTCATATTAATGATGTTGTTAGATAATTTCTTCATTCTGTTGGATAACCCTTCTTTGGAATTGGCAGAAATATAGATCTTTTCCAGTTGGTTAGCCAGGTAGCTGTCTTCCAAATTTCTTGGCATAGATAAGTGAGCACACCCAGAGCTGCATCCCTTTGTTGATACATCTCAATTGGTATTCAGTCAATTCCTGGAGACTTGTTTTTCTCCAATGCCTTCAGTGCAGCTTTGACTTCGTCCTTCAGTACCATTGGTTCTTGATCATATGTTACCTCCTGAAATGGTTGAATGTTGAGCAGTTCTTTTTGGTATGGTGACCCTGTGCATTCTTTCCATCTGGTTTTGATGCTTCCTTCATCATTCAATATTTTGCCCGTAGAATCCTTCAATATTGCAATTCAAGGCTTGAGTTTTTTCTTCAGTTCTTTCAGTTTGAGAATGCCAAGCATGTTCTTCCCTTTTGGTTTTCTAACTCCAGATCTTTGCACATTTCATTACAATATTTTACTTTGTTTTCCCTAGCTGCCCTTTGAAATGTTCTGTTCAGCTCTTTTTCTTCATCATTTCTTCCTTTTGGCTTTAGCTACTCTACATTCAAGAGCAAGCTTCTGAATCTCTTTGGACATCTATTTTGACCTTTTCTTTCTTTCCTGTCTTTTTAATTAACTCTTTCCTTCTTTATGTATGATGTCCTTTATGTCATTCCACAACTCATCTGGTGTTTGGTCATTAGTGTTCAATGCATCAAATCTATTCTTGAGATGGTCCCAAAATTCAGGTGGGAAATACTCAAAGTCGTATTTTGGCTCTCATGGACTAATTTTACTTTTCTTCAGCTTCAACCTTAACTTGTATATGAGCAATTGATGGTCTGTTCTGCAGTCAGCCCCTGGCCTTGTTCTGACTGATGATACTGAGCTTTTCTATAGTGTCTTTCCACAGATGTAGTCAATTTGATTCCTGTATTTTCCATCAGGTAAGATCGACATGTATAGTAGCCACTTACGTTGTTAAAAAAATGTATTGGCAATGAATAAGTCATTGGCTTTGCAAAATTCTATCATTTAATCTCTGGGATTGTTTCTATCACCAAGGCCATATTTTCCAACTACAGATCCTTCTTCTTTGTGTCCAAATTTCCCATTCCAATCACCAGTAATTATCAATGCATGTTGATTGCATGTTTGATCAATTTCATGCTGCAGAAGTTGGTAAAAATTTTCAATTTCCTTATCTTTGGAATTAGTGGTTGGTGCACAAATTTGAATAATAGTTGTATTAACTGGTCTTGAAGGCGTTTGGATATTACCCTATCACTGACAGCGTTGTACTTCAGGACAGATCTTGAAATGTTCCTTTTGGCAATGAATGTGATGCCATTCCTCTTCAATTTGTCATTCCTGGCATAATAGACCATATGATTGTCTGATTCAAAAAGGCCAATACCAGTGTGTTTCAGCTCATTAATGCCTAGGAGATTGATATTTATGTGTTCCGTTTTGTTTCTGATGGCTTCCAATTTTCATAGATTCATACTTTGTACATTCCACGTTCTGATTATTAATGAATATTTGCAGCTGTTTCTTCTCATTTTGAGTCATGCCACAACAGCAAATGAACATACCAAAAACTTTACTCCATTTACATCATTAAAGTAGACTCTACTTTGAGGAGGCAGCTCTTCCCCAGTCATATTTTGAGTGCCTTTCAACCTAACGGGCTCATCTTCTGGCCCTATAGCAGACCGTGTTCCACTGCTATCCATAAGGTTTTCATTGGCCATTTCATTGGCTACATCCTTCTTCCTAGTCTGTCTTAGTCTTCAAGCTCTGCTAAAACCTGTCCACCATGGGTGACTCTGCTCGTGTTTGAAATACTGGTGGCAAAGCTTCCAGTATCACAGCAACATGCAAGCTACCACAGTTAAACAAACTGACAGACTCGTGGTGGTTCCTCTGATTATTGGCCCTTAAATCCCAAAAGTCTTGGAGTCTGAATTAATAGCTCTAAAGCCTAGTCACAGATATCAAGGACCCACAGAGGCCTACCAAATCGGACTGAGTTTGCAAAACCAAAGTGTCATTTTCTATGTTAGTCTGAATTCAATATATAAGTTGCCTCTCCTTAAGGTAAGGAGCTAAGTGTGCTAAGGTTGTAGAGGAATACATCACTGAAGATGTTTAATGCTGAAGCCACAATGGAAACAGCTTTGAAGGTGAGAGGACATTGAAAGTTGGGCCATAAAACCTTAAAACATGAAAAGAAAGGAAAGTCTGAATCCCAAGTTAGGTATGTGATAAAGAAGCAGAAAGCAACAATCCATCAGAAAGGCAGTCAGAAGGCAATCAAGTTTTAAAGCATTTCTGCTCAGGGTGTCAACCAGGTGATTGTTAAAATGATAGGTACCCTGACCCAGGCCACACCAGGCTAACCTAGTCTTCAATCACAATGGCCCCAAACCAGCATCTTAACTCCCTGAATTTGGGCCATCTCCAAACCAAATATTAGGATGATGGACTAAAGAGGATGAGGAATGCTTTCTAACATTTTTTCCTCACATCTTATCAAATTAAATACCCAATTCTCATTTGGCTTAGGCTGGTTTTATGATTATAGGCACCCCAACAAATTCATTGTCCTTAAAACAGGATTTGAAATTGTATAGTTTAAGGCCAGATTTTACTGGCAAGAAACTAACACGTTAAAGTTGCATTAAAATTTTGGGCAATGACTGCATTATTCAATTGACTTATTTTGGTTCATATGTAGTTAGTGAACTGACTAAATTGAGGAATCCCTGGGGTGGGGGGAACCCTATGAAATCTTTTACCTCCCATAGGAATATATATTAAAAATAAACAACAAAAACCCAGAAAATAGTTTAGTTTCTAGGTATATTAGTATTCTAGGGCTGAAGTAACAAAATACCACAAAGTGGGTGGCATTAAGGAACAGAAATTTATTATCTCAGTTCTGGAGGCGAGGAGTCTGAATTCGGGGTGTTGGCAAGGCCACATTCTCTTGTCAGTCTCTAGGGAAAGATACTTCCTTGCCTCTCATCTTCTGGTAGCCCCGGTGTTCCTTGACTTGTAGATGCATCTTCATATGGCTGTCTTTCCTCTGTATGTCTGTCTTTGTGTCTCTTCTCCTCTTTTATAAAGACACTACACAGATGGGATTAGGACCCACCCTATTCCTGTATGATCTCATGTTTACTCACCCTGTTCTTCAAACGAGATCACATTCACAATTATTGGTATTGAAGGTTAGGACTTCAGTACATTTTGAGGGGTGCATAATTGAATCCACAATATCAGGCTAAATTCAGCACAAGTTTAGATAAGTCCTGACCCAGCAGTATGTTCTAGACATCAAACAGACTAATAATATCAAGGCGAGCCTCAAGGTTTCTTTTAAGGATTGCTAGCACAGATCTAAAACAAACCAAGGTGGATGGGGAGGATACTAAAGCAGCTTTCATCACCAATAGCTACCAAGATCTCGACTTCTCCCAGGTTGTTAGCATGGAAGTTGTCCTGTTCTAGCAATCTAAAAGAGATTCACAACTGCATAGCAGAAACTTGTGAGATGACTCCAGAGCAGTTCCTCAAAATAGCTAACTCTGTTTTGTTCTGTTTTCCTCAGTAGAAAAATTCAATGCCAATGTTCAAATTCCTTATTGTTCAAACAGTGAGTGTATCTGAAAGACACAGTTCTTTCTGTATTGCCTGACTTTGTTTTGTTTTGTTTTCAAAACAAACAAAAACATCTATTTAGTTCAGAAAAGAATAACTCAGAAGAAACTTAAGCTTTTAGGAGGTTGGTGGCATTTACTAAGCATTTACTATGCTAAATCAAACGATGTATGGCATTGGGCAAATCTGCTGCAAAAGACCTCTAACACAAGAGTTAAAAAGCAAAGATGTCACTTTGAGGACTAAGGTGAGCCTGACCCAAGCCATGGTATTTTCGATCGCCTCATGTGCCTGTGAAAGCTGGACAATGAATAAGGAAGATGAAAGATGAAGTGATGCATTTGAATTATGGTGTCGACGAAGAATATTGAATACACCATGGACTGCCAAAAGAACAAACAAATCTGTCTTTGAAGAAGTACAGCCAGAATGCTCCTTAGAAGTGAGAACAGTGAGAATTCAGCTCATGTACTTTGGACATGTTATCAGGAGGGACTAGTCCCTGGAGAAGGACATCATGCTTGATAAAGTAGAGGGTCAGTGAAAAAGAGGAAGACCCTCAACAGTGGCTGCAATAATAGGCTCAAACATAGCAATGATTGCGATGATGGTGCAGGACCAGATAATACTTCATTCTGTTGTACATGGGGTTGCAATTAGGTGGCTCCCAACAACGACATGCTAGATCCAATCCCTGGGTGGCACAAATGGTTAAGTGCTTGACTATTAACCAAAAGGTTGGCAGTTCCAACCCATCTAGAAGTGCCTCAAAAGAAAGGCCTGACAATTTGCTACCGAGAAGTCAAAGCCTTGAAAACTATCAAGTACAGTTGTGAGCTGCACATGTCGGGTCACCAAGAGTTGGAGTCAACTCGAGGGCAACTGGTTTTTTGTTTTAGTATGCTAGATCCAAGGTACTAAAGGGGATGTGAAACTCTGAGGTGCTTTACCGGAGAAACAAAAATTATAATTTTGTTTTTAAAAGACTTTAAGGATGCTGTTATAATAATCACTCTGTATAGATGACCTCAGGGAGCCCTGGTGACACAGTGGTTAAGCACTCAGCTGCTAACCAGAAGGTCCATGGTTCGAACCCACCAGTGGCTCTGTGAGAGAAAGAAAATCTGCTCCTGTATAGATTTACAGCCTTAGAAGCCCTGTGGGGCAGTTCTACAGGGTCTCTCTGTCCTATAGACTCGACAGCAATGGGTTTGGTGTTCTGGTTTTTTGATACAGAATGTGAGTGTTTGTGCGTTGTCGTGTGTATGTGTGTGTGGAGGGGACAGAGAGTTTCCATTTGTTTTAGGTTTATTAACGTTGAGGGTGCATCTTCTCTCTGGAATAAATTAAACTTTATAAATTATCACAGTGAGAGAAATTTCAGGATACCAAGAGATTAAAAAAAACCTCAGAATTTCACAAAACCTTTATTTTGTCTCAAATGCATAGAACAAAAAATAGCTAAGTATTACCAACTCTACTTTCAGGTCTTTTCCTATAGGTAGGAATCATTTCATTGTCCCTGGACCCTGATTTTGTACTCCTTGATGATTTGACACAAATGACAGAGCTGGTGCCGATAGCGTATAATCAAATCACTGTGGGCTAGACCGGACTTGGTCCCAGCAAGATGGTGGCAAGGCATGGAAAGAGGCTATCCTGATAAAACACTCTGTATTTTCTAGCATTCGGAGTAGGAGTAGGTGGCCTTTGGTAAATTTAATCACAGCCCTGCCTAGTGGATTCCATTACAACTTGCGATTGCTGTATTTTGCATTCAAATGGACAAGTCTGTGTTTAACCTATTTAGCGAGATGTAAATATCAAAAAGAGCAAGGAAGCAGAATTTCTAAACAAACCCTTGGGGATTTGCAGATGTGCATCTATCTTCTTTAGTGCAGTTAAGCAGATGATTTATAGGCAAGCACACAGCAAACTTCTTTGGCATATCTTGCTTTAGAGCAGTGATTATAATCTATCTTCTTCTCACATTTGTTCACAAGAAAGAAACATCATTATGTGGCTATTTGGTGGTAGGGGAGAGGTGGTTTCATTCGGGAATTCTCCTGAGGATTCTCACCGTACGTGCGTGCGTGCGTGCGTGTGTCTACAGAAGTGTTCCCAGTGCTGTCTCTGAGGTGGGGGGTCGAGAGACTTAGGGTAGTTTTGCTTGCGGGGGGAGATTTACTTTTTTTTTTTTTTTTTAAATAAACTTTTTATTTTGGAATAATACCAGATTTACAGAATGGTTCCAAAGATAGATAGTACAGAATTTCCATATACCCCTCATTCAATTTCCCTCATGGTTAACATCCTACATCACCATGGCATGCTTATTACAACTAAGAAACCAACATTGGCAGCTTACTAGAAACTAAACTCCAGACTTTACTCAGATTTCCCTAGCTTGTTCACTAATATCTTTGACCATGAGACTAAATTTTTACTTTTTACCTTTGTTTTTAATGATGGGAATTGATAACATTCTGCAATGTTCTTTGCAATTCATAAAACTGTTTAAAAAGTTCCAACATACATTTATAATTTATGATTACTTTTGTGATTACTTTGATTAGAGATTTGTTCAATACTTGCTTGTCAGGAACCTAAAATATAACTAAGATGCTCTGAGGAATGGAGAAGAGAATGGATATAAAGGAAAATACAGCTCTTTTCCTTAATTTACTTCGTGTTTATTTTTAAAATTATACATATTTTCACAAACAAAAATTTTAACTAGAATTATCAGTAGTTTAATTATAAGGATTGTTAAAAACTCAGTTATAATGTTAAAAGAGCTATTAATAATTTTTAACATATTCCAGGCATGATGCAAGGTATTTTACATTCTTTACATGCATTATCTCACTTAAGCCTCCCATAAATTTCAAACAAAAGAAGTGGATATTATACTTACCTATTTACAAAAACCTAAGGAACCAAAGAGTTAGATGACTTATACAAGGTAACACAGTTACTACTGGAGCTAGGATTTGGACCCCTTTCTTTATGATTCCAAAGGATGTGTTTCTTCTACTCTGCCATGCAGTTTCTCTTAACAAATTAAACCTGACCATTATAAGGTCAAACAAGTTTACTTTGCTATTTCTGAACTCAAGCTAACTGACCAAAAAAAACCCAATCCCATTGCCATTGAGTTGATTCCGACTCACAGTGACCCTATAGGACAGAGTAGAACAGCCCCACAGAGTTTCCAAGGAGCACTTGGTGGATTCAAACTGCCAACCTTTTGGTTAGCAGACGTAGCTCTTAACCACCACACCACCAGGGTTTCCAACTAACTGACAGGGCAGGTAAATTAAGGCAAGAAGGCAGAAGACAGTAAAATAAAAAAGGAGATTCACCGAAAGGAATTTTGCACATTAATTTTGCATAATCTTTAATGGTCATTTTAAATCACCATGTGCTCAAGACATTAGGAATATAAAGTACACTCAACTTGAATACTCCTTAAAGCGCTTGTAGCTCATAACTGGGACTACATTCCACTATGATTTGTTCCCATTTTCATTAAATCTTGGGCATTTAAAAAATTTTCTTTCTTTCCCCTGTAGATTCACTCATAAAATATATTGAGGAATCATATCCTCTCTTGAGGCCTTTTTTTTTTTTTTCCAGGCACTGTATATTCCAAAGTGATGGCCCAGAGGTGAAATAGAGATTAAGTAGAGGAAGATACATGGAGAGGGAGGCTGCAGCTCTGGTTAAAAGAATAAAGCAGAGAGACATTTGAAGAGGAAATTGGCTCTTCGCTTGAAGTATCTTCCTCTCTTGAAACAGGTGAGAGTTGGCACTTTTTAACCAGAGTTGTATTTTCATGGAATGCTGTATTTATTCATAGGGCTTATAGCTTGGAAAGTAAGGATACAGCTAGAAGATCTGAAAACTTACTGAAATTTGGATTTTTCTAGAAGTTAGGCTTTTTATCTGGATGCAGTATATACCCAAGACTTGGTTAAGTACTCACTTAGCTTAGGTTTAGTTATTTTATCTAAGGCTATGGGGAGCATTAGAACGGTCACAAGATTAAGACAGTATAAAATCCTTGAACAAAACTGCGCTTAGTTTACAAAGGAGAACGGAAACCCCAAAACATCAAATGCCAAAGCTTGAGAGTAGTATAAAACCAATTATAGATCTCCTATATCTCACTACTATAGAGTCTCAGTTCTTGAGGAAAAGCTACCCAAAGAAAGATACACTATACCTCAATGTGTAAATAAACATATAAGTAATATAACTAAGATGAATAAAATTCCTATCTCCTCCATTAGAGTTTAAGCTCCTTGAAGGCAGGGAATATACCTCCTGTTTTCATATATCATCAAGTTTACATCAAGAACTTCAAACATGTCCTTCTCTAGTAAACGCATTCATTACATGATACAATGACAAAAGAGAACAATCAGTTACATTCATTTGTAACATGACTTTAGGAGAATGACCCAAGTGTCCGAATTTAAAATACTCTCATCTGCCAGCTCTCACTTCCTAGCTAGTATACGACTTCTGAAAAGCAAATTACAATACAGACTTGTGATGACATAAGAGAAAGTATTTTTAAAAGTATAGGCCAATATACAATGATTTGTGGCCAATAGTCTAAAATATAGTTAAATAACTTAGCTGACCTTGATTATTTATATTATTCCCACTAAGAGTGTGGAAGCTATGGCAATGATTGTATAACAGATAAACCAGAATGTATCATTTGCCATTTATCAAGTATCATTCTCAGTCCCAAAGAGACACACATTTCAAGAGAAAGATATAACACAAAATTTACTTACTAGTAAGAAGGTTGGCCTATAGTTAATATATCAGATTTAATCTGGTTTTCAGATTAAATGGCATATTGCTGTTGTATGCCATCAGGTTGATTCCAGCTCATAGCGACCTACACCTAGAGTAGAACTGCCCTATAAGGTTTCCTAGGTTGAAATATTTATGGGAGCAGATTGCCAGGTCTTTTCTCCTGTGGATCCTCTGGTGGGTTCGAATCCCTGACCTTTCCGTTAGCAGGCAAGTACTTTAACCATCGTACTACCAAGACTCCTTATTAAATGGGATAATGATGCTTTAATTACAATTCTTCTAAGTTTAGCTTTAGAATGAGGCGATTCATCCTTGAAAACATCAGATGGTGCAGAATGATAACTGGCATTTCGTTTTACTTTATTATATAAAGTTTCTACTCTGTCCCCGGCTTTTGCAATGCAGTTGGCCACTGACTTAGGTTGTCTAAGGATTTGATGGCTAGTGATTTATAAGTTCACGGAAGAAACGGGTAAGAAGAAACGAGGAAGCATGAAAGAAATGGGGAATAAACCAAGTAAGGGTACTATCTCTGTGGAACCTCAAGCCTCAACCTGATCCCACAGGGAGCTTTGAAATGTAAATTACACCTCAGTCTGTACTTCCTGGAGGCAAGGGACCACCAGTCAGCCCTTGGCTCCTGGCTGTATTGCTAGGGGGTGGGAGTGGAGCAGTGTGACTCAGTGGGTGGCAACTTGACTCAGCAGAGGAATTCTAGAGACTGAATATAGAACCAGAAAGGACTGAAGCGACCTTTCATCTTGTCTCGTTTCCCATGGTGTCTCTTGTCTCTTCTCTCTGACGAAACCCTCTTTCTGCTGCTCATCAGCATATTATGGATCTCCATGTGGCTAGCCAAGCTCCTGAGTATTCATGGACTTTCCCCTCCAAGGAAAACTGCTCACAGACAACAGCTTCTAAGTCTCTTAGTTCAAGGCTGTGAAAGAAGAAATCTGATTGGGTCAGGCAGCAGTCTCTGTTTCCATGAGCTATAGATGAGGAGAAGAGGAGAAGTATAGGGGAGTATGAGAGGGGAGGAGAGGGGTAGTATAACATGGCTTACAAATCCATCCATTCACCTGCAGCTTGGTCATGGCGGCTCTCAGAAAATCAATGTGGGCTGGGCAGGTACCTCAAAAACATTTCTATGATACAATGTATCATACAATTCCCCAATACAGGTGGAAGAGTGAGTTGTGGTTGTTATGCGCCCTCAAGTAGACTTCCACTCATAGTAGAACTTTCCCATAGGGTTTCCTAGGTTGTAATCTTGGGTGGCATTTAAATGTTTTGTATTTAAATGTATTTACCCTACAGCCTTGGTGGAGAACAAAAGCAGATTATGAGATCTGTCAACTAATATTTTAATTATCCCTATTGCACATAATGTCAATAAAAACTGGAAATACAGATATGCATAAACTAGCATCCTTGTTACCTAAATAGTAAGATTGCTCTTAAATGACTGAGTTTTATACTGGTAGACCCTCTTAAAAAGTGATTTGATAATAAGCATAAGAGCTATAAAAATGTTCATGTCCATTGACCCAGTAATTCTACTTAAGAGAAACTATCATAAAGAGTTCAAAATATGGGGAAAAGCTTTATACATTATATGTTCATTATGGAAGTAGTTACAGAGAAAAATAAAAATAATCTAAATATCTTTGAAAAAGGGAATAATTAAATAAATCACTAAAATAGTTGTTTTCAGTCATTAAAATTATGGTTGTGAAGGATAAGAAACCTCATGGAAAACTGTAACTGTACTCTTAATACTGAAAGGGAACTCTGACAACAGCAAGGGTAAAAATGCATAGGAAAAAAAAGAACCCCAAACATCACCATATCCCAAAACACTAATCATGACTGAATCAGAGTAGTAAAATTTTAAGTTTTTTTTTTTTTCTCTGTTTCCTGAATTGGTTTCACTGTGTTTATATTATTTTTATAAAAGAAAAACAGCTTACTAAAATTGCTCAACTATTATCACCCCCTTCTATATTGAGTATAGTTTGTGTTCTCTAGAGCTATTTCTTACCACTCTTCAGTAGGCTATCAGCTCTCTTGAAACCTATTACTTTTTGAAAAGATTTTCTAAGTTAAAGACTACATCTCTAAGTACTTGGAAACTACTGAGAGGAAAATAGAAAAGCCAGCTTAAGTAACTACTGTGGGGAACTCTCGGAAGGGTCTGGAGAAGTGGCCCTCTTGGAAAAAAAATTAGTACAGGTGGAAGGGACCCGTAGATCTTTAGAAGTGTCTGAAACTGTCAAATATAAAACAGCAACCACATAGAAGGATCTACAGCAGTCAGTATGTCTTATGAAGTAGCAAGGAAAGCTACACAAGTGATAGTAATAAGTACATGCTCAGGTTAACCATCAGCAATGTATATTTTCTTTTCCCAGTGACTGTTAACCTGATTCTCCTGCCTGTTTATAAGACGCTGGGGCATTATACAACCGAAGAGAAGTGAAGAAATTTACTTCCTCCATGCCCTGGTAGCACAGTGGATAAGAGCTTGGCTGCTAACCAAAAGGTCACCAGTTCCAATCCATCAGTGCTCCTTGGAAACCCTATGGGGCAGTTGTACTCTGTCGTATAGGGTTGCTATGAGTTGGAATCGACTCGGCAATTTTTTTTTTTTTTAAATGCTCAGAATGGGTAAATGGTGGCTTTCTTTCTTTTATTTTTTTATTATTGTAGTTTAAGTGAAAGTTTACATTTCAAGTTAGTCTCTCATACAAAAATTTATACATACATTGTTACGTGACCCTAACTGCTCTCCCTATACTGTAACAGCACACTCCTCCTTTCCACCTGACTTCCCGTGTCCATTCAACCAGCTCCTGACCCTCTCTGCCTTCTCATCTCACCTCCGGACAGAAGCCACCCATTTAGTCTCATGTATTCACTTGAGCTAAGAAGCACACTCTTCACGAGTATCATTTATGTCCCACAGTCCAGTCCAATCACTGTCTGAAGAGCTGGCCTCGGGAATTGTTTTAGTTCTGGGTTGACAGAGAGTCCAGGGGCCATGCCTTCTGGGGTTCCTCCAGTCTCAGTCAGACCACTAAGTCTGGTCTTTTTACTAGAATTTGAGTTCTGCATCCCACCCTTCTCCCACTCCATTAGGGACTCTCTGTTGTGTTCCCTGTCAGGGCGGTCATTGGTGGTAGCCGGGCACCATCCAGTTCTTCTGGTCTCAGGCTGATGAAGTCTCTGGTCTATGTGGCCCTTTCTGTCTCTTGGGCTAATACGTTCCTTTTGTCTTTGGTGTTCTTCATTCTCCTTTACTGCAGGTGGTTGGGACCAATTGATGCATTTAGATGGCCAAATGGTGGCTTTCTTACCGAAACTGTTTTGAGGACAGAGCTATGTTTGCATAGCACTAAAAACCCTTTGCCATCAAGTCGATTCCAACTCGTAGCAACCCTATAGGACAAGGTAGAACTGCCCCAAAGAGTTTTCATGCCTGTAATCCTTATGGAAGCAGACTGCCAATCTTTCTCCCATGGAGCGGCTGGTGGGTTCAAACTACAGACTTTTCAGCTAGCAGCAGAGTGTTCAACCACTGCGCCATGAGGGCTCCTTACATAGCATGAAAGGAGAATTAAACTATAATGACATCTTCGTTGGTTGCAAACTGTAATGCAACAACTTCAAAATTATGTTGTGCAGAACACTAGTCCCACAAGATATCCCTTTAAGGAAAATAAATTGAGTGTAAAACGTATCTGCTATATATTGCATACATGCCCTCTTAAACAAACAGTATACTCTGAAGGAGCACTACAGGAAAGACAACTTTTTAATCATTTCCCAAATTTTACTGCCCACTGGGCCTTTTCTCCCCTCATGCATAGCTATTGCCATTAAATACAAGTTACTGCTGTTGTTGTTGTTAGGTGCCATTGAGTTGGTTCTGACTCATAATAACCTTATATACAACAGAACATAACACTGTCCCATCCTGTGCCATCCTCACAACCATTGTTATGTTTGAGCTCATTGTTGCAGCCACTGGGTCAATTCATCTCGTTGACAGTCTTCCTCTTTTTAATTGACCTTCTACTTTATCAATCATGATGTCCTTTTCTAGGGACTGGACCCTCCTGATAACATGTCCAAAGTAAGTGAGACAAAGTCTCACCATCCTCGCTTCTAAGGGGCATTCTGACTGTACTTCTTCCAAGACAGATTTGTTTCTTCTTCTGACAGTCCAAGTTATATTCAAAATTTTTTGCCAATGCCTTAATTCAAAGTCATCAATTCTTTTTCAGTATTCCTTATTCATTGTCCAGCTTTCACATGCATATGATGCAACTGAAAACACAATAGCTTGGGGTTGGCACACCTGAGTCCTTAAAGTGATATCTTTGCTTTTAACACTTTAAAAATGTCTTTTGCAGCAGATTTGCCCAAAGCAGTAAGTCGTATGATTTCTTGACTGCTGCTTCCGTGGGTGTTGATTGTAGATCCAAGTAAAATGAAATCCTTGACAACTTCTATATTTATTCTGTTTATCACTATGTTGCTTATTGGTCTAGTTGTGAGGATTTTTGTTTTCTTTATGTTGAGGTTCAATCCATACTGAAGGCTGTAGTCTTTGATCTTCATGAGTAAGTGCTTCAAGTCCTGTTCACTTTCAGCAAGCAAAGTTCTGTTATCTAAATATTGCAAGTTGTGAATGAGTCTGCCTCCAATTCTGATGACATGTTTTTCTTCATGAAGTCCAGGTTCTCAGATTATTTGCTCAGCATACAGATTGAATAAGTATGGTGGAAGGATAAATCCCTGATGCACACCTTTCCTGAGTTTAAACCACACAGTATTCCCTTGTTCTGTTCAAATGGCTGCCTCTTGGTCTATGTACAGGTTCCTCAAAAGCACAATTAAGTGTTCTGGAATTCCCATTCTTCACAATATTATCATAATTTGTTATGATCGCACAATCGAAGGCCTTTGCATAGTCAATGAAACACAGGTAAACATCTTTCTGGAATCCTGTGCTTTCAGTCAGGATCCATCTGACATCAGCAATGATAACCTTCGTTCCATGTCTTATTCTTCATTCTGCTTGACTTTCTAGCAGTTTCCTGTCAATGTAATGCTGCAACCATTTTTGAATCATCTTCAGCAAAATTTTACTTGCATGTGATATTAATAATATTGTTCGATAATTTCTATATTCTGTTGGATCACTTTTCTTTGGAATGGACACAAATACGGATTTCTTCCAGTTGGTTAGCCAGGTAGCTGTCTTCCAAATTTCTTGGCATAGACTAGTGAGCGCATCCAACACTGCATCCTTTTGTTGAAACATCTCAGTTGGTATTTCATCAATTCCTGGAGCCTTGTTTTTTGCCAATGCCTTCACTGCAGCTTGAACTTCATCCTTCAATACCAGTTCTTGATCATATGCTACCTTCTGAAATGCTTGAACATCTACAAATTCTTTTTGATAGAGTGACTCTGTGTATTCCTTCCATCTTCTTTTGATGCTTCCTATGGTGTTCAATATTTTGCTCATAGAATCCTTTAATATTTCCACTCGAGGCTTGAGTTTTTTCTTCAGTTCTTCCCACTTGAGAAATGCTTTTCCCTTTTGGTTTTCTAACTCCAGGTCTTTGTACATATCATTATAATACTTTACTTTTTTTCTCAAGGCACCCTTTTAAATCTTCTGCTCAGCTCTTTTACTTCATTTCTTCCTTTCGCCTTAGCTACACTACATTCAATAGCAAGTTTCAGAGTCTCTTCTGGCATCCATTTTGTTGTTTTCCTTCTTTTCCACCTTTTAAATGACCTTTTGTTTTCTTCATGTATGATGTCTATGATGTCATCCCCCAACTTGTCTGGTCTTTGGTCATTAGTGTTCAATGCTTCAAATCTATTCTTGAGATGGTTTCTAAATTCTGGTGGGATGTACTCAAGGTAATACTTTGGCTCTCATGGACTTGTTTTAATTTTCTTCAGCTTCAACTTGCATATGAGCAATTGACAGTCTTTTCCACAGTCTGCTCCTGGCCTTGTTTTGACTGATGATATCGAGCTTTTCCATCATCTCTTTCCACAGATGCAGTTGATTTGATTTCTGTGTATTCCATCAGCAAGGTACATGTGTATATTCACTGTTTCTGTAGTTGAAAAAAAGGTATTTCCAATGAGTAAGTTGTTGATCTTGCAAAATTCTATCATACAATCTCCCATGTCATTTCTATCACCAAGGATTTGTTTTCCAACTACTAATCCTTTTTCACTGTTTCCAACTTTCACATTCCAATCACCAGTAATTATCAATGCATCTTGAGTGCATGTTTGGTTAATTTCATTCTACAGAAGTTGGTGAAAATGTTCGATTTCTCAATAGATAAGTGGTAACTTTGGTGAAGGGTAAGACAGTACACAATATGAGGGAAGCCAGCACAGTTTGTACAAGGGAAGGTCATGGAAGCTCCATAGACACATCCAAACTCCCTAAGGGACTGAATTACTGGGCAGAGGACTGTGGGGACCTAGGTCTCGGGGAACATCTAGCTCAATTGGCATAACACAGTTTATAAAGAAAATATTCTACGTTCTACCTTGGTGAGTAGCGTCTGGGGTCTTAAAAGCCTGTGAGTAGCCATCTAAGATACTCCACTGTCTCACCCCTTCGGGAGCAAGGGAGAATGAAGAAAATAAGATACAAGTGAAAGATTAGTCCAAAGGACTAATGGACCACAACTACCACGGCCTTCACCAGACTGAGTCCAGTACAACTAGATGGTGCCCGGCCACCACCACTGGCTGCTCTGACCAGAATCACAACAGAGGGTCCCTGACAGAGCTGGAGAAAAATGTAGAACAAAATTCTAACAAAAAAAATACCAGACTTACTGGCCTGACAGAGACTGGAGAAACCCTGAGAATCTGGCCCCCAGACACCCTTTTAGCTCAGTAATGAAGTCACTCCCGAGATTCACCATTCAGCCAAAGATTAGACAGCCCCATAAAACAAAATGAGACGAATGGGGTACTACAGTCCAGGGACAAGTACTAGAAGGCAGGAGAGGACAGGAAAGCTGGTAATAGGGAACCTAAGGTTGAGAAGGGACAGTGTTGACATGTCATGGGGTTGTTAACCATTGTCATAAAACAACATGTGTACTAACGATTTAATGAGAATCTATTTGTTCTGTAAACCTTTATCTAAAGTACAATTAAAAAAAAAAGTTCAATTTCTTCGTTAGTAAAAGTATAGTGCTCTGAAAAACATACTTTGGCAAACGCTTATATACTGTTGACAGATTTCAGAGCCTAATAGACCTACCTAGGCTTAAATCCAATTTCTACCACATACTAGCTTCAGGATTCTGATTAAGTTACTTAAACTATCTCTTTTAACCAAAGATCTTTAAATGGTTTTGGCCACGTTAAGTACAGTAAAACCTGCAAAAGCTGGAAAGTGTGTAAGGTGGAAACCTGACAGAGAAGGAAAATGCAAATATTTTTCACTTAAACAAGTGATTGAAAAGTGGAAAGTCTACACCCTGTCAAAGGCAGAAAACTTGCGAGACCTGGAATAACAAGGCAGTCCTCTTGAGTTCCGGCTCTCACAGGTTCACTGTATTATCTCAGTCTGCCTAGTGTCGGCTACTGATTTTGATACACTTTTCCAGTTCTTCCTGGGGACTACAAATTCTGTGCATAGGGCTAGGTCAGAGCACCACAGGGGGTCCACGTACCCAACCACTGACCAGCTGTGCACAGCCAGAACTACCGAGAGAAGCCCCATTCCTCCTCCAGCATACCTCCAGAGCCTTCTACTCTGAAAGTTTAACATCTTGCTCACATAAGCAATAAGGAAGATATGCGTAAGACATCCAGCTCAACATCACAGAGTAGATATTGAAGGAAGAATTTAAAGCTGAAAAGTTATCAATTGCTAACTAGCACAGTAGTGGTATCTTGTGGCTTTAATTTGCATTTCTCTAATGATTAATGGGGGCCCTGGTGGCACAGTGGTTAAAAGCTCAGCTGCTATCCAAAAGGTCAGCAGTTCAAATCCACAACCACTCCTTGGAAACACTATGGGGCAGTTCTACTCTGTCCTGTAAGGTCGCTATGCATTGGAATCGACTCCATAGACAGCCTTGGGGCTGGGCAATGACTAATGATATTAAACAACTTCCATTTTGTCAACTGCGTATCTTCTTTGGTGAAGGGTCTGATCAAATATTTTGTTTTTGAGCAAGGTGTCGTTCAGTTTCCATGTGTCTGAAGATCAAATACTTTGTGTCCTTCTATTTTTAATTATTTAGTTATAAGAGTTCTGTATGTATTCTTTATATATTCCTTTGTTGTATATATACTTTGCAAATACTTTTTCAAAGTCTTTAGCCTTCTAATTCTCTTAACTGTATCTTTTGAAGACCAAATGTCATAAATTTTGATGGATTTTAACTTATCTATTTTCTCATTTATTATCTGTGCTTTTAATTCTCTATTTAAGAAATCTTTGCCAATCCCAAGGTCACTATTACTTTTTCTATGTTGTCTTCCAGAAGTTTTATACTTTGAACCCTTGCACAGAAGTCTATGGTCCATTTTAAGTTAATTTTTGTATGAGATATGAGGTAAGGGTCAATGTTTATATTTTGCATAAAAGAAAGGTGAAAAGAATTCCCAGAATGAAGGTGAAATCAGGTCTCAGAATAAGAATCCACCACCCACTCCTTGGAAACCCTATGTGGCAGTTCTACTCTGTCCTATAGGGTTGCTATGAGTTGGACCTGATTCAATGGCAATGGGTATATACTGTATATTAAAACAAACATTTGACTAATTGACATTAGATATGAACTGTATCTAACTGTTCCAACTTATGTACAGATTCAACTTAAAGATGGATTTAGGAATGAAATTCATTAGTAATCCAGGGACTGCCTGTATATGAATGCGAAATTCTTTCTTCCATGCAAGAATGGTTCAAGATGCTGTCTATAATTGAAAAATATCAAAGAATAATACTATGGGTATATTATTTAGAAAATATAGATATAAATAACAAAAACAACAACTAAAAGAGAAGAAAATGGTTGCTGAGGAGAGGGCAGAAATTAGGGAAAGAGATGGGTGGGGCCAGAAGTGCATTTTTTTTTTTTAAATCCAGAATTTGAACTTTTAAACTATGTGTATGGATTGATTTAATACAGTAATTGCTTTTTTTTTTTTAAATGAACAACTATAAATATGTGTAAAACCATCTCCTTATCTATTAGAAACTTTCAGCAATCATCCAAACAGAAATCTTGGTATATAAGACTTGGTAATATGGGAGATTCTATACCTTTTTTTCTATAAATGGAGGTAAACACAAATAAGTAAAATACAAATCTAAAATAACAGCCTACTAATAACAAAATGGAGTCTCTAGGGGGTGCAAACAGTTAAATGCTCAACAACTAGCCAAAAGGTGGGTGGTTTTAACCCACCCAGAAGCATCTCAGAATACAGGCCTGGTGATCTGCTTCTGAAAGGCCACAGTCCTGAAAATCCCATGGAGCAGTTCTACTCTGCACACATGGGGTCGCCATGAGTCAGAATCAACTCCATGGCAACTAACAACAACAACAACAATACCAGAACTGATTGGCAAGGAACGCTAAAGCCTTAGTTGGCTAAACCCAAGTTCCAACACATTAACTTAATATAGACTCTGCATAAATGCATGAGAAGAGTGTGAGATTTATCTGTTATTTATTTTATGTTTATTCAGGAGAAATCTCAATATTTTGCAGGGCTCAGAAGATCACTGGAATGCCAATTATTATTTCACTGTTACTTGGTGGAAATACTGGCCAATCAAGAAATCTAATACAGAAAATAATAATTTATTATTATTATTAATGACAAGAAATGTTCTACTACTGTAATTTTCAGACTTCTATCTGCATATAGATATTGGTAAGTTTTGATAAAATTGTATGCACTAAGCCCTAATTTAGAAGAAACACTGTACATCATAAAGAATTGATTATGTGTGCACATTTATAAGAAATTGTTGATCTCTCTAAAATAGCTAATAAGATATTTTAATTTGCATTTGAAAAAGATATTCTCACTGAAATATATCACATCAAAGTACTAAATAGATCAGAGGGTATAGATTTCTTCTATCATCATTCAAGCTATTGAACCTAAGTATACCAAAGGATCCTTAAAGAAAAAATCAAATTTCAGCTTTTTCATATTTGCAAATCATTTCTGAAATTTTATGATAATGCTGATGTTAAAATCCATTTACATAGTTTTGTAATTTAAAAATATTGAAACACTTATTCCTAATAAAAGCATGGGATCAATACTTTTGCAGTTTTTAAAGTCTCAAATATTTTGCATTTTCTGGTAAACAGGTGAGATTATTAAATTTAGTAAATGGTATTTCAACTGCATATTCACAATCAACTTTACCACTTTGTTGCAAGGAATAGAGATATGCTCAGGTCAGGAAAGCAAGGAAAGTGGGAAAAATTCTGAAGCAGCATATAACCAGTGCTCATGGACAACTGGAATATTATCCAGGACCCAGGCTAACTTTAGAGTCCTGGTTATATAACAGTCTCTAACAACAGCATCCAGTGCTCCGCCATTAAAATGACTCAGATATTTTCTGTGACTTCCTCTATGTTGTAGCCATTAGAGACTAATTGAATTATTTCAATTTGTTAAGACAATCATCATGCAGAAATAGAGTGAGTATATGTTATTAGTCAGGCCCTATGGAGTCCCTGGGTAGCACCAATGGTTAAGTGCTTGCTGACTAACTAAAAGTTGGTGGTTCGAACCCACCCAGAGATGCCTCAGAAGAAAGGACTGGCAGTCTGCTTCAGAAAGGTCACAGCCATGAAAACCCCATTTATTGCAGCTCTACTATGCTACATATGGAGTTGCCATAAGTCAGACCCTACGAGGGAGCCATTATAGGAAGCCACTGAATTAGGCTCTTGGATGTAGTCAGTAATAGTCAAGGTAGCAAGTTTTGAGGATTATACAAAGCGTAGTAACCTACAGACAAAGAAGGGAGCAAGCAATATGGCCAGGAGTGCAGATTTCTCAGAGAGGAGCATTTAGTGGGAAGCCATCTTTCTTGCCCTGCCCAGTACAAAATTCTACATCCTTCAAAGCTCAGTTGAAATGCAAATACTTCCAAGTATCTTTTTTTGACCACTAGTCAGAATCAATTGTTCAGTCTTTAGTGTGCCCACCATGTGTTTTTGTTGTTGTTGCTTTTTGCTTCTATTCATCAGAATTATCATGGTTTATTATTTATATTGTAGATAATTGGGGATTGTAGTAAGGTGCCCCAAAGCAAAGATCTGTGGAAGCCCTGAGAGAATTTCTCAGGCCATCACCAAATTGTCACTATTTACTTCCAGAATATCTTTTAACTGTCCTCTTTTCTTCCTACCCACTGTGAGCTTTTTAATCCAAATTACCATTCTATCTTGTTACAATAAGTCTCCTATGTGCTCTATTTCGTTCTAAAATTCATTCTCCCAAACTTATACCAGAGTGATCACATCAACATGCAAATCTGATTATGTTACTTCCTTTCTTAAAACTTTCAATTGCTCAGAGACACACTTTTTTAATATCTCACTTAGGACTCTGAAGAGACAGGTCTTCTCCAGTCTCATCTTCTACCACAATCTTGCTCGTATTAGACTAGCCACACAAATCTCCATTTAATCACTCATTCTTCCCATGTTTCCTTCTGCAATGGGGACTTTGAACATGCTGTTCTTTCCTGGAATGCTGTTCCCTTTCTATTTCACTAAGTAAAGCCCTCTCATTCTTAAGGTACCAGCTCCATCCATCATTACTTCCTTTGGAGACCTGCTAATTGCAGTACGTCAGGATGGGGGTCTCTGTAACTGCAAACACTCTGGGAATGATAGACTAATTCATGAATTTAATAATTGATAAAGCAAGCTTGGCCTATCTACGTAACTTCTCAAAACATTATCTTACTCATCTATAAAACTGGAATAACGTCTAATTCACAGGATTACTTTGAAAGTCAAAAATGGCCACTGCCTAACATAGTTTCTGGCATATGACATGACTCCATAAATACATTACTACTTTTTTAGTTATTACACTAGTCTTGACAACTCTATTGAGAAAAAAATGTAATTAAAATTTTGCTGCCATCGTATTTGTTGAGATAGAAGCTATATTACTGCAAAATACACAGCTTCATTGATAGAAGTCAATTCCTCTCTTAAATCTCACCATCTTAGAACGCATTCCAGGGCAGTTACAACAGCCTCACAGAGTTGGGAACTCAGGATCCTTCCATCTGTGATCTTTACAGTGTTCTTTTGCACAGTCAAGGACAACTGGCTACCTCATCCATAATCCCATCCATATGAAGACTTCCCTTTTAAGTCATAATTCAGAAGTTGCACATATCACTTCAACCAACGTTTCACTGGCCAGAATTTAGAGCTAGTCACATGGCCATGCTTAGCAGCAAAGAAGGTGTTGTCTGATCAGGGTCTGTGTCCTGGAGCAGCCGAGCCAATGAAATGTACTCCAAGTCAGAAAGAGAGAGAAAGTTTATTAGGAGGTGACACCAACAGGGAGTCCAGCAGCAATGCAGGCTGTCTTTATGGAGTGCCAAAAGGCAATTTTACATTAGCGCTTATATATGATTTTTACAAGCGTTAGAAGTATAGTTTGGCACATCGCCCACAGATCACTGGATGAGTTACACATTGCAAGATAACTACAAGAGACTCCTTATCAGGCTAAAGAGATACATTCATCAGGCTAAAGATTTACAGACCAGACATCTGGGCTCTAATCTCCATGTGGGGGGTCATAAGTCACAGGTGGACAGCTAGAGCAAAACAAATTTATTAACAAAAGGATAGGAGAAGACAGGCAGAAAAAAACTTATAGGTTTATCATGATGTTAGTTATGTCAAGCTCTCAGTCGCCAATTTTGAAAAGGAGAAAACATGTTGTGGAGTATTAAGGTCACAAAGGGTAGAATAAAAAATAAATCATTTACCTGGGCAAGCATGTGCCAGGATGAAATTTCTATTACTATAGAAAAAACAAACAAACAAACCACCATGTATTACTATAGAATGAATACTGAAGTACTGACGAGACAGATTGCAGTTTTCAGCTTCCCTTCTGAATTCTAAGTTTTTAACCTAAAATAATTTCCTACAAGGATGTGGAAAAAGACTGAAGTGGAGAGTTTAAGAAATAACAGTGGTGCAAAAGGAATTTTACTATTTTTAAAATTTAAGTACTAACATACCATATTTTTGCCAATGAAACAACAGAATCACACTATGCTGGAGAATAAAAAGATTCTAAAGGACTCATGATCTCCAGTATTATTCATTACTCTGGCACCTGAGATCCAGAGGTAGTGATGATGGCACAAGGCACATAGTTACATAACGGCATGACCAGGACAAGAGTTCAAGCTGTCTTTCTCTTTTGTGCTTTCCATTTTGCCTGAACAAAATATTCAAGAACATTAGCTTCTCTCCTAAAAATAAGATTCATGATTAAATGACTAAGGGAAACAAATGTGGCAAAAGCAGTGGTTATGCATTTGTCAAGGATCCTGGTTCTAGCCCACCCAACAGCTCCATTAAAGAAAGACCTGGTGATCTGCTTCCATAAAGATTATAACCAAGAAAATCCTATGTGGGGAGTTCCACTCTGTCACACATGGGGTGGCCATGAGTAGGGACTAAACTCAACAGCAAGTAACAACAACATGCCTTTGTCATCATCATCATCGTCATCATCATCATCATCATCATCAACCAGTGAATATTAGTGTGTGCCTACTATAAGCCACGTTCTATTCTAGGCACTATGAATATAGTCGTGATCAAAAACAAACCCAAATCCTTGCCTTGCTGGAACTTACGTTCCAACAAGGAAATGTGTAATTTCCAGCAAGAAATGTGTCATAGTAAATGACATAAGAAGTGGTATTGAGAAAAATAAAGCAGGGAAAGGGACAGGGGCTGCTGAGGAAGAGGGTTGCAATTTTAAGTAAAGTGGCAATGGAAGGCCTCACTGAGAAGAGGATATCTGAGTAAACACCTGAAGGAATTAAAGGCATTGTGTACAGATACGCAGGGGAAAAGTGTTCTGGGAGAGAAAGAACAAATGCAAATGCCCTGGCCTGGGAGTGTGCCTGGCCTTGTGGAGGAAAAGCAAGGAGGCCTTTGTGGCTAGAGCACAGGGATTGAGGGAAGAATGGAATGGAAAGAGATGATGTCAGAGACATAATGGTGGGGGGAGGTGAAGCAGAGTGTAAGTGGCCTGATAGGCCCCTGCTGGGACTTTGGCTTTTACCCTTGGTGAGATGGAGTATCCAGAGAGATTTTTTGAGCAGAGGAGTGACATGATTTTATTTTATTTTAAGAGATTAATAATACTGAAATTGATAGTCGTAACCACAATTTATCAAGCACTCTGCTCTAGACTGAGTCCCTGGGTGCTGCAAATGGTCAACGTGCTTAGTTGCTAACTGAAAGATTGGAGGTTTGAGTTCACCCAGAGGTGCCTCAGAAAAAGGGCCTGGTGATCTACATGTGAAAAATCAGCCACTGAAACCCCATGGAGCACAGTTCTCCTCTGACACACAAGGTGTCATCGTGAGTCAGAATCAACTCAACAGCAACTGATTTATTTTTGTTTGGTTTGCTTTGGGTCTGTTCTGGACACTGTAAAAAGTGCTTTATATACACCACATCATTTAATTCTTATAGCACTACAAATTAGTTATTTTTATCCCCATTTTTACAGATGAAGAAACTAAGCCTCAAAAAGGCTGAATAAATTTCCCAGCTTAGTAAATAGCACTCTTTGATCCTAGGTATATCTGCCTGCAAAATCTTTATTGTTATCCACACCATTATATTTCTACTGGTATTGTGACAGCTCACTTGAAATGTTTATGTGTTCTTGTTTCAATATAAAATTGTTTCCAATTATATTTTGTCCACCGATATCATAAATAGATATGATAAAGAGCTATTCTACTGTGTTATTATGAAGAGTAGTATTACTTATGATAGTAATTATTACTCATTAGCATTTGATGAAAACAAGCTCTGTGCCACTGCACTGCTAATGTAAACAGCTCATCATAAATAATAAACTCCTGCAATTGGAGTAGAGCTTCTGAAGGTGTTTCCTTTTTAATCCCAGTAATGAGGCATTTAAATTTATAACTCATTTCCATAGTTACATGAGCTTTTCTCAAGTTTCTTTCCTCGCTTCCTTCCAAATCTCCCTTCTTTCTTGAACCTTTCCTCCACAGAAGATGACTTTCCTAATTTTCATCTTTCTCCACTCACATGGCTCCTAACACAAGTATCAAGAGCAGCAATTACCTTATACAGGAGAGGCAGTCATCAGGAATATTCTAAATGTTGTCACTCTCTTTCCTGTCATTATGTCTCTCCTAGGTGGGAACACTGGTGTTTAGTAGTAGAATTCTTGCCTTCCATGCAGGAGACCCAGGTTCAATTCCCAGTCAATGCCCACCCTCATGCACAGCCACCACCCATCTCTCAGTCGAGGTTTGCATGTTGCTATGATTTCAGGCTTCTGCAGAGATCCCAGACTAAGACAGACTAGGAAGAAGGGCCTAGTGATCTACTTCTGAAAATCAGTCAATAAAAACCCTATGATCACATGGTTTGATGCATAATGAATCATGGGAAGGCACAGAACCAGGCAGTATTTGCTTCTGTTGTGCATGGGATCGCCATAAGTTTGGGGGGACTTACGACAGCTAACAACAACCACAGATGTAGACCTACCACTAACTTTTGTTGGGCCTAGAATAGTACAAATGAAGGTCTACATACCTCAAGTTTATTTTAAAGACATAAAATCAGGCTAACAAGTAAATATATGTTCTATAAGTCTATCTTGACAATTGTAAACATCTCTTTGTTTATCTTTAGAGTACTTAAAAATTATTTTCTGAGCCCCTCTTTTGTATTTATATATTTCAATCATTAATTGCAATATTAAATAGCCAATAAAAAAGTAAAATGGAATTATATTCAAAGTGTATGAAATTTAATATATTTTATTACATATTTACCCAAAAGACTTGAAAACAGAGACTCAAAAAGAGACTTGTACACCAATATTCACTGCAGCACTATTCACAATAACCAAAAAGGTGGAAACAACCTAAATGCCCATCAACAGATGAATGGATAAACACAATATGGTACATACAATCAAATACTACTCAGGAGAAATTAAGTCCTGATACACGCTACAGTATGCATGGAGCTGGAGACATTATGCTGAGCGAAATAAGCGAATCACAGAAGGACAAATATTATATTACCTCACTTACATAAAATGATAAGAAAAGGCAAATATACAGAGACCAAAGTTTATTAGTGGTTACTAGGGGCGGGAAGGAGTGGGAAAAGGGGGATTCACATTGATGGAACAATCACATTGATTAAGGGCAGGGTTTCACAGCCAATTATTGTAATTGCTGTCAATAAGTTGTACACTTGTACAAAGTTGAATTGGCAAAAGTTGTGTGATAGATATATTTACAACAATGACATTAAAAAAAAAAAAAGCGTAGCTGCTAGGCTGCTCATCTACAACCAAACCTCATGGGATTTGGTTCCTTGGTTTGGAGGTTTAGGGTCATGGTTTCATGAGGCATCCCAATCAATTGGCCTAGTGATGTGTTTAGTGCTTCTGTTCTATCTCTAGTTCGTTGTGTAGTGCTTGGGATCTTAAAAGCTTGCAAGCAGCCATCCAAGGCACAAAATTGGTCCCTATTCACCTGGAGCAACTGAGGAAGAAGGACAGTCAGGAATAGGAGGAAGAAATGGAATGTGTGGCTAATTGCCTCCATGAATAACTGCCTCCTTTGCCATTGGGACCAGAAGAACTGGATGGTGCCTGCTACAAATTCTGAACATTTTGATCAAAGATACCACAGAAGAATCCTGATCAAAAGGAGGAAAATGCAAACAGAATTTCAAATTTTCATGGACTCCAGACTTTCCAGAGCCATGGAGGGTGGCTAAACCCCTGAAACTATTGCCCTGAGATAATCTTTAAACCTTAAAGCAAAAATATTCCCTTAAGTCTACTTAAAACCAAAAAAGAGTTTAGCTTAACTAGTAAAAAAGGTCTGTCTTGAGCATTATGCTCTTTTAAGAACTATCTATACAGGATCAAATTAACAACAGCAACTCCAAAGATTAGACAGAAACCTTAGGTGGCAGTTAGCTTATGTTAATGAGGGAGGAACAAGTCAGAAAAGGAGGATGAGAATGATTGCACAACTTGAAAAATATAATCAGTATCACTAAGCTGTACATGTAGAAATTGTTGAATTGCTGTAAGTTTTGCTGTGTATATTCTCGACAATAAATAAAAACATTTTTTAAATGTATAAAATGAAAAATTAAAATATTTTCATATACATATTCTAAAAAGTTATTTTATCTAAATATTCAAAAGTATCTAATAAAATTAAAAGGCAAAATATAAATTTGTTATTATAGATATGTATTTTATATATTAGTTTATTACAGTAAAACCCAGTAAATATCAATATCTTAAATTATTTAAATTAAGCTAAACATTTGATTAACTCTTTTTAAAAATTTAATTAGGTTTTATTTAATATTTTCACGAAACTAAAACTATTCATGCTTCTATCCTTCAAATGTCCATCTGATTACAAACAAATAATCTGTATCACATGTCACATGCTATGTCAAGTCCTACAGATATACAAATTTAAGGGTAATTTGAAGTGTTTAATATTGTGAAATATGCCTCATCCACCACGCACAACTGTCGCTGATATTACATTACGTCTTATGTATTTCTGGAACCATAAATCAGAGTATGAAGAAAAGCATGAAAGTAGATACTCAATACTACAAGAAAATAACACTTCATTTTGCAAGGATATAAAGCAAGAGAGATATTTTAATTTAAATGTCCAATACTGATTGTAATTGACCTTTTTTCTTTTAGAAATTAAGGCAAGTCAACTATAAAATCACAATGAAAGTCCGCATAAATATTTTATTTGTGTTACCAAAAAAATTGTTTTCCACCCAACCTTTAAAAATAAAAACCAGAATGTACTATGCAGAAAGAGGTAATCTTGCACCTGTGGGTACATTTTATAGGTCCAACAACTGTCCTACAGAGGACTACAGACAGATTTATGTGGGATTCATTCATTCATTTATTCTATGGCACGCAGTGGGCTCGGTGCTGCAGATAGAGATTTGACTGACACCTAACCCTTGCTAGTAGGCAGCTAACAAATCAAGCAAGACCAGAAGGTCATTAGTGGAAGCCAATGGAGTTAAAGACGGCCCTAGCAAACAATATTACTTGTCATTACAAAGAAAAAAAAAAATCAGATTTTAAAAAGTCTACTCGGAGTCAACTAACTTCAGAGACAACTTCAGCGTCATGTAGCCCAGTGAGGGTCAAAATAAAATTTTGTCTTAAGGTCTAAATACTGTGATGACACCAGCACCTCCACAGATGTTTATTTTAGACCCTCTATAATACTTCTCTCTCACACACACACCTTTTTTCAGAAGCCTCAGATCTATTCTAATTGTGTAAATTTTTAAAAAAATTTTTTTGAATTTTTTTAAAAAAAACTTTGAAATTACAGGTTTGAGTTGTTCACCTCTGTAACAGGCTATTTGTTGTAGGTACTTAGAAGCTACAGAGAAGTGCCACCTAAGAATTTAAAACTAAGATTACACTCTTGAGCAACAGGCATTGAAAGAGGGTAAAAATATGCAAAGATATTTTTAAAGGACAAAAGGACTCACAGGCTCACCAGTAACATGACAGACTATATTAATTTTTAAAAATGTATCCATCAGAAGATGAGGCTAGTTTGTCTCAAAGGAAGCAACAGAGAAATAAAGATGTCAGTGCCCACCAAAACCCCATCCAGAACAGTCTTAGTCCTTTAATGATTACTAGTAGATAAACCTACCATTTACATTTTCCACACTTCCTGGGCCATGAATGTGACATGGCCCACTCTAAATCAAGCTGATAACAATTTTATGTGCACCTTTCTACCTATCTACCTACCTACTTACTTATCTACCTATCTATCCATCTATTTATCTACCTACTTACCTACCTACCTACCTATCTATCCATTCAATGAACAAAATGAACAAAAATTAACAATAAAGCTCTTTTCATTGGAAGTGATGGGGGAATCATGGGTAAAATCATGCCATTTAGAATTTCCAAATATGGACATCTGTCAAATACCACACATGGCCTAGCAAAGCAAAAAAAAAAAAAAACTTTCTATTTTCTTCAGCTGTTGTTCTTAACAACACACTAAATGAATCATTTACTGAATAATTTCTTTTATAAGGATCAGCACAAAGCTGGTTCCTATGAGGCAGAGTTTAAAGATGTCCCAAATGTCCAACTTTTCCAAACTGCTGTCCCACTCCATCATCTCTAACATCAAATACTCCTCCTCCCTTCAGTACTCTAACTCCCATCTTTGGGTTTTTTAAATTCACTGCAAGGTCTTACAGAACTCACGAACCATATCTCAAGGAAATGGCTCATGTTGTGGAGGCTGGCAAGTTCCAAGTCTGTGGGTCAGGCATCAGGCTAGAGGCTTCTTCCAAGCCCAGGTAGCTGCAGGGGCTGACAAACCCAAACCAGCAGGTCAGACCACAGACTGCTGGCTCAAGAACCAGAGGTCGGATGATCACACACCAGATGTGGAATCCAGAGAGTGTGAGAGAGAGAGAGGACTTCTGCAGAGCATTCATATGTATTTGATGCAGACCACCTCAAGGAAACTCCCTCTTCTTGAGAAGGCAGTGATTTGATCCATGCCTGTTAGTAAGGGTAGTGACTGGGGTAAGGGGGTAACTTGAGTCACACTCTCTAGTAAGGTGGTGACTCAAGATACATCCCTAATCCTGCCTCATTAATACAACCACAGTCATAGAGGTTAGGATTCACAATACATCACAAAATGGAGGACAACCACACAATAATGGGAATCATGGCCCAGCCAAATTGACACGTAATCCCAACTATCACAGATTCCATACACCTTATTTGCATAGTCCCACTCAATCACTGTGAGTCACAAAGTCTATGGCTAGAAGGGTCATATTAAGTAATTCATTGCACACACTAAGTACAGAGTTGTATAAATCATTGGTCTGACCCACATATGGAATGATATATGCTGATATTTATACGGGATTATTAAGATTTAAGGATCATGAAGTCATTCCTTTTTTCAATAAACAGTTCTTGAGTATCTACTGTGTGACAACAACTGTGTGAGGTATAGATACAAAAATTAATATGAGCAACTCCCAGGCTTTTCCCCAAAATACCCCTGTAACAAGGGACATAGATAAATAATTAGACTGGAAAACTGATTGAACTGACCTGTCATAGTATTTCATACAATTTTCCATTCATAAATCAAATTCTAAGGAAAATGCAACATTTCTTTTTCTTTTCTTCCCAACATCCCCAGTTTATATAGTCGCTAGAAGCAGATGTGGAAAATAAACCTTTGGTGAATATTAACCTATTTACAATGAGAGAGAAAATCTTCAAGGATGAGTTAGAGAGTTCTGTGGTGTTAATCACGGGAACCAGGATACCAATAATGCTTAGGAGTTAATTACTTTCTGAACATCTCGTCTCACATAGTTGGCAGAGGCCGTCAAAGCAATAACCTGTATCAGTAATTCTTATCCATTTTGGGCATTGCAGAACCTCTTAAAGAATTTGACTACTGTATCTCCCTCCTTTCTACCAAAAGCATATTGGCACATATAACTTTAAAACTGCATAAATTTCAAGGATTTGGTATTTCTGTTAAAAACCATCCAGGGATCCCTGAGTTATCATAAAAACTTAGGTTAAGAACACCTCACTTATAGAAAGAGCACCTTACTTATGCAGATTAATACACTTTTAGTTAATTCATCCATATAAAATGCTTAGAACAGAGTTTGGATCATAATAAGTATTCAATGAGGATTAAATCATGTTTTTTTTGTATTTTTTTAATGCTCACATTGAGACTCTCATGTACTAGGCATGCTCTCATATACTAAATGGATACTAGCTAACATCTTCTGTATGTTTATTATAGGTCAGACATATGTCTAATTTAATATTTCTAACTATGAGTTGAAAACGACTTGACAGCACACAACAACAATTACTTGATACAGTAGATATTTTAATGATTATTACTTTATAGATGAAGAAACTGAATGTATAGAAGTGATTTTGCCCAAGGCCAAGCCATCAGTACAGTGGTAGAGCTTGTACTCAAATCTAGTACTTCTGATTCCGGGGCCCACCCTTTCATTCACTGTGATATACCAATGTTGGCTGATTTCACTCAGCCTATTAAAAACTTGTCTGGGACGATTTACTTACATCACCAATGCAGACATAAATATCATTTTTTTAATGTTATTTTGTTGTTGTTGCTGAGAATATACACCACAAAGTATACACCAATTCAAGTTTCTACATGTACAAATCAGTGATATCAATTACCTTCTTCACGTTGTGCAACTATTCTCTCCCTCCTTTTGTGAGTTCTTCCTCCCTCATCAGCATAAACTCACTGCCCCCTAAGTTTCCTATCTAATCTTTTGAGATGCTGTTGTCAATTAAATTCTATTTAGATCGATCTAGAAAGAGCACAATGCTAAATAATCAATTATTGCAATTGTTATCAATAAGTTGTACACCTGTAAAAAATTGAATTGGCAAAAGTTGTATGACAGATATTTTTACAACATTGACAAAAAAAGAGTACCTGCTGCGGCTGCTTATGAACAACCAGAAATTTCATGGGATTTGCTTCCTTGATTTGGACGGTTAGGGTCATGGTTTCATGGGACATCCCAGTTAATTGGCCTAACAACATGTTAGTGCTTCCGTTCTACCCCCTAGTTTGTTGCATAGTGCCTGGTATCTTAAAAGCTTGCAAGCAGCCATCCAAAGCATGACAATTGGTCTCTATTTACCTGGAACTACAAAGGAAGGACAATCAGGAATTGGAAGAAGATATGGACTATGTGGCTAATTGCCTCCATGAACAACTGCCTCCTTTGCCATAAGACCGGAAGAACTGGATGGTGCCTGGTTACCATTATTGAACATTTTGATCAAAGATTCTATAGAAGAATCCGGATCAAAAGGGGGGAAAATTCAGAAGAGAAATTCAAATTTTTATGGACTCCAGACTTTCTAGAGCTTTGGAGGTTAGATGAACCCCTGAAACTATTGCCCTGAGATAATCTTCAAACCTTAAACCAAAAATACCCCCTTAAGTGTTCTTAAAACCAAACAATAGTTTAGCTTAACTAGTAAAGAGTCTTTAGCTAAAAATCAACTCAGATCAAAGCTTAAACCAGGGAGAGGCAAGCTCCTTACTTGACATAGATGTCATAAATTTGCATTGACAGTGTGCTCTAAGTCCACCTTTCCATAAAGTCAAAGAATATATAAACTATCATAAATTTCATTTGTCAAATGGAACCAGAAGAACTGGATGGTTCCTGGCTACCACTTCTGAACATTTTGATCAAAGATTCTATAGAAGAATCCTGATAAAAAGAGGGGAAAATTCAGAACAGAAATTCAAATTTTAATGGACTCCAGACTTGAATATGTCAATTCCTATAATTTTAATATTAAAAATTCTAGGGAAAATTTAAAAGGTTATATAGTTTGCAAATGAAATAAGTTTTTGCACTGTGCTTCAACCTTATTACAGCATAAGTCAAAGCTGTCATAGTCTAAAATATTCTTAGTCAAATCTCAAAGTCAGGATCATACATTTAAAATCCAGAGAAATGAGTAACACTCTTGGTTTTCTGAAGAGTGAAAACAGGTTTTTAAAATTCATCTAAGACACTCTAGTTAAGACATATCTTTATTATATCTGCACACGCACAAGCTTTCTTAGTACCTGAGGCTTAAATATTCAGATATAGGAAAGAGAGACAGAGAGACAGAGAGACAGAGAGAGACCTGTTCACTGTTGAATCTTTAGGAAGGCATAAAGGCTTACGGAGGTTTGATATCTGATCCAACTGTGTTTCTTACCCAGTGGTGAAACTAAAGTGTCAATGAGAAGATAACCTGGCATATCTATCATAATCAGTTAACTCTCCAGAGATCTGAAAAGCTAGGATGTTTGGGTTTTAGAGGGTTGGACAAGTAAGGGAAGCAAGCCTTCTGTGTTAGGTAGATTTCTATCTTTTGACATTTTCAGTAGTTTTGTTTTTGTTTTCCTTGTTCATAAAGCAAACACATCAGTGGAACTCCTCTTTTTTGCTGTTCATCCTACTTCCCGAAAAACCTTTGAAACCCCACCTTCCCAACTATAAATTTGTTACCATTTTCCCATATTCTATCAGTCATTACATTCTTAACAGTCTCTGGAACAAATACTTTTACAAACACCTAGCTGGAGTTCAAAAGGAACGAGGAGGTTAAAATATGATGAGAATACTAGAAAAATACTTACATGTGGAGGGGAGTTTAGGGGATGGTAGGGACAGGCTGTGAGAAGAAAAATAATAAAATATCGCTCTGTAGTCCTTACTGTCAAGCACATTTTTTAGATAATATTTTATTGTGTTTTTGGTAAAAGTTTACACAGTAAATTAGGTTCCCATTTGATAATTTCTATACAATTCGTTCAGTGACATTAGTTACATTTTCACAATGAGTCAACATTCTCTTTCATTGTATTCTGTTTGTTCCATTTCTGGTACTCTAGTTCCCCTGCCCCCTTATCGTCTCATCTTTGCTTTAGAGTAATTGTTGACCTTTCGGTCTCATGTAGATATGTTTTTTTAACGGATCACCATACTCACAGGTAATATCCTTTATTTTGTGTGCCTCTCTGTTATTTCTCTAAAAGGTGCTCTCAGGGGATAGACTTGGTTCAAGGTTTAAAGAGTATCTCAGAGTAATAGTCTCAGGGAGTCCTCTGATCTCAATTGATCCAGGATGTCTGGACTTTTTAAGAATTTGAGTTCTGTCCTGCATTTTATTCCCATTCTATCAGGGTTTATCTATTGTGGCCCTGATCAGAATGGTCAGTAGTGGTAGCTGGGCACCATCTAGTTCTTCTGGTCTCAGGATAGATGAGGCTGTGGCTCGTGTAGAGTATTAGCCCTGTAGACTAGTTTCTTTTCTGAGATTTTGGTTTCCTTCTTTCTCTTTTTCTCCTGATGAGTAGAGACCAATAGTTGTATTTTATATGGCTGCTCACAAGCTTTTAAGATCCCAGATGCTACTCACCTCACTAGAATGCAGAACATGAACTTTGTGAACTATGTTGTGCCAATTGATTGAGTTGTCCCATGAGACTAAGGTCCTAAGCCTTCAAAGCCAGAAAACCAATTTCTTTAGGTGTTTGGTTATGTCCAAGAGGTATTGGTTAATCGTGCCTTCTATGAATGTATATGCCTGCACACACATATCTTTATTTACATGTATATGTATTTACTTCTATTTGTACATACCTGTGTACACATATGTATACACTTGTACTTACCCATACACCTGAATGCCTGGACACATACATATATGACCATACACACAGTTTATTGTTGTTTTTTTTTTTTTTTTTTTTTTTGGTCACTGTTGGTGTTGAAGCACATTTAATCAGTTGTAGGAAAGTGTCTGCCATTAGGAGGGAGGTAAGCAGACAATATGCCTCAGAGCATCAAATTACGTGGCACCCTTCCATCTTGGCCCTACTAAGTTTTGGGCAAAGTCTGAACTGGACTGTGGAGTGGGGAGGGACTGCTGGAGCCTCTTCTCTGATGAACTGTTCTGGGGTAGTGTAAAAATGGCATGGGGGCAGTATCTGACCTCCTCCAACCCCACAAGGAGAAAGGAGAACCAAGATCAACAGCACAGGGCTGATTCCCATGGAGGCTAGAAAAGCCTCCTCTCTCTGCTATCTTTACCAATTCTGACACCAGCCGTCCCTCCCCCAGCACTTTCTACTTCTCTGTTGGATTTGATAATTCATTGCAATGGCCACACAGAACTCACAGACCATACTTATGATTATGGGGTTTATTAGGAAAGCAACAGGCTACAGTTCAGGCTCAGAAACACTTAAGGATACAGTTCTTCATCAGGACAGCCTCTTCCTAACCGTGCTCACAGGCACACCTCTCCCTGGCCCTCGGCCTCTGCCCAAGGCATTCAGCTTTCTCTTTCTATGGGCCAGAAATCCCATCATGCCATCATCTCCTGCTGCCAGGTCTCCGCTGCCGGGTCTCTCTGGCCACCGCTTCTCACTGTCTCCAAGGTTACAGCTCCCTCTCTCTCAGCCTCCTGCTTTCAGAAGCTTCTAAGCACAGGGATCCCAGGCCAAAGGACGCACCTCTAACTCCTGGCTGTTCTTCCTTGGTAGTGGTAGGATGCTCCTCTCTGCTCTGGAATTGGCTCTCTTTTAAGGCAAAACTGACCAGTTCCCTTGGTGGGCCACAATCACCTTATCACACAGTCCCACCAAATTACCTTGGTGGGAGTTACAAGACCATGGCTAGAAAGGCCACACATAGAAGTAATTAATTGCACCACAGGTAGCTTAATGGATGTAGAAGTACATGGGCAGTTTGAATCCAGAAGTGCGTCAGAAGCAAGGCCTGGTGATCGACTTCCAAAACGTTAGCCATTAAAAACCCTGTGGAACACAGCTCTACTCTGACATACATGAGGTCACCATGAGTTGGAGTCAACTTGAAGTCAACTAGTAACTAGTAGAGTTAGGTGAGTGCTCCTAAAAGACTATCCTAGTTGCCAGTAGTCCCAAGAGAACAAAGCCAAAAATATAAGAAGGAGTCTGTAAATAGGAACTGGATGCTTTCCAGTGGCAGAGAAGCATACAGAGACTTACCATGTACTCCTTCCGTGTCCTGGCACAGCTTCCCAACCAGTATGCCATTGCCCTCCGGTGTGCTGCAAATAGATCACAAAGATACAGATTCCCTCAGCCGAGGAGGTAGCTGGATGATATTTACCTTAGCAGGCCACAGAAGGGTGATCATTTTCTATGAACTGCATGATATGAAATAGACTGGAAAGCACTGTGCTATAGCACATGGTACATACCTCTACCATAGCACTAAGTAACTGCCGTTAATCGAGGATGCAGTGAGTTCCATAAACTTAGCATATATTACTCATTTAGACTTCATAGCAACTTGGAAAGCATTTATTACCCCCATTTCATATATGATGAATGGGAGGCCCACAAATATAAAGATACTTGCTGAAGGCCATAGAGCTGGTACAAAACAACAGGGATTTAAACTCAGGCTCATCTTACTCCAAAGTCTATGATCTTCCCACACTGCTCATAGGCTTAACTCTAACAAACTGCTGCTAAGAATCTTGCCTAAAGATTTTTATTTACTTCCCTGTTCTTCCCCCTAGACTTGGAGCTTCTTCAGAACAGGCAGCGTGCCGTCTTTCTGTTTGTCTCCTTAGGGCCTGGCACATTGTTCCATGTTTCTTAAATGCCGACAATCTGCAATGCGCAGCCTCCAAGCATTCAAAGAGTAAGCTGCCTCCTATGGACAAAGCCAATGAGATAGTTCCCCACCAGGAAAGTTGTAGGAATAGGAGAGCACTTTCCTTCTTTTCTCTACGTTTGTTCTCTCATCTAAGCCAGTAAAAGCACACGTGACAAGTTGCACAGTAGAACTGTTTTACTTTGAAATCTTCTGAACAAGCATCCCTTTCCAGATAGTGCTTCATCCTACACATCCACTAAACAGAAGACAGCCATTCCTCTCACCCATCCTGAATTTCAAGGAAGGGCACTGCCCTGCAATGTGAAACCTTTGGTTCCTCAAACAAAAGGACAATCCAAGAATACACAGCTCCTGAGAGACTCCCATCACAGCAAAGCAAACAGTCCAGGCAAGAAATATTCCAAAGGCAGCACCTTACTGCAGCCAGGTGATAAACATATGAAATGATTCTAGGTTTTATCTCTCTCTCTTAGAATTAGAATTGAGAAGTAAGGTGGTTGTCAAGGGGATGCTTATTAGCATATGTAACTGCTTTGAAAAATAATGTCAGATATCATCAGTCAGAAAATAACTCTGACTGGGTTGATTTGTTGGCCAATGAAAACTGGCTTTTTTTCTTTTGGTTATACAGTGAATATTTTCCATAAAATAAATGAGGGAAATCTGCAGTTGAAAGCTTTGTTGAAAATGTATTCAATGAATGTCATGGATTGGATTGTGTCCCCTAAAAATGTGTGTCAGCTTGGTTAGGCCATGATTCCAAGTATTGTGTGGTTGTACTCCATTTTGTGATTGATGGGATTTTCCTATGTGTTATAATTCTAATCTCTGCTTGTAGTTAGTGAGGCAAGATTAGATTATGTTAAAGAAGATTAGAGTGGGATTGTCGTATCCCTGATCCAGTGTAAGGGAGTTTCCCTGGCGTGTGGCCTGCACCACCTTTTATCTTACAAGAGATGAAAGGAAAGGGAAGCGAGTAGAGAGCGGGAACCTCATACCACCAAGAAAGCAGTGCCGGGAACAGAGCGCATCCGTTGGACCTGAGATGCTGAGATGCTCCCACACCAGAGCCAACAGAGACAGAAAGCCTTCCCCTGGAACTGGCACCCTGAATTTGGACTTGTAGCCTACTAGATTGTGAGAAAATAAATTTCTCTTTGTTAAAGCCATCCACTTGTGGTATTTCTGTTACAGCAGCACTAGATGACTAAGACAATGAATATAAACAGTATGCTGGGAATTAAACACATTATATTTTTTAAACAAACAAATAAATAGATATTAACTTAAAAATGTGTGAAGGGGCAAACAGTTATTTTTTAAAATTATTTTAAGAGGTAGACAAGCATAGCAATTTGTAGACAACTTGCTTAGACCAACTCTAAAACTCTGTGTTTAGTCCTGAAGACAAAAATTTGAAAATGATGCTAACAGATGCTTTTTCAGAATAGAGTGGCCCTGTCATTCTGGGAATGGTTAAAACAAATATTTTATTCTGAGGAATAATTTTCAGAAATATTTAGCCTCCAAAAGAGCTAACATGGAGCATCCAATAGCTGACCCTGATTATTGTAAAGACTATTTTGGGGGGAATGGAATTAATCTGTTCCAAATTTTCTAGAAGATAGAATTAGAACAAGTGATTTAATTACTTTTAAGAAGGTAAATTTCAGCTTCATACAAAATTCCAGTTGCTTTTGAGTCGATTTTGACTCATGGTGACCCCATGCTTGTCAGAACTGTGGACCACAGGGTTTTCAAAGGCTTTCAGAAGTAGATTGCCAGGCCTTTCTTTGGAGGCACCTCTGAGTAGACTTAAACCTCCAATCTTAAAGTCAGCAACCCAGTGGGTTAATCATTTGCACCACTCAGGCAGTCCTTCATATAAGATAGAACTCCCAAGCCCTTAGAACTATCTAAAAATGTAATAGCTCTCCTACTCTGAACATATTCAAGCATGGACTGGATGAACACTTGGTGGAGTGATGTGCTTGTTGTTGTTGTTAGTTGCCATCAAGTTGGTTCTGACTCATAGCAACCCTACAGGACAGAGTAGAACTGCCCCGTAGGGTTTCCAAGGCGTGGCTGGTGGATTCAAACTGCCAACATTTCATTTAGCTGCCAAGCTCTTAACCACTACACCACCAGGGCTCCAAGTTATTAACTTGGCCTTAAACCCTAAAGAAGAAAAATGAACCAAACTCTTTTTGATAGTTTAAAGGGACATTGTCAGATTTTCTATCTTTTCTGATGACTCAGTAGTGAAGAATCAGTGACATCGGGTTTCTTTATTATATGGCAATGCCTACAGGCCAATGAATTTGATATGTATGAGGTCCTTGTAGATGCCCCAGAGAATTCAGCAGTGGAACTTGGGATTCAGTTACTCTTGCACTGCAGAGGTACCTCACAATAGCGAAGCACGAGGCAGCATAATTTCACAACTTCTTTTTTTTCTGCCATCAAAGAGATTTTCCAAGTTCAGTTCTCTCCTGTTTGGGGTATGTGTGTTATTTATTCCACTTGCTTAAAACAAAAATTCACAGCCAACAACTTCACAAGGGGCCCTTTGCTTACTCTTTAACTATAAACAAACCCTTTGCTTACTGCAGCTCCCTGGCTGCCACCTCTCAAAATGTTGCTACAACTGGTCCTGGTTTTCCCCTTCAGGTTCAGAGTGTGTTTCTAACTCCTTTGCTGTTTTATTCTCCCAGATGTTATTTCCACCTTATATATACATTATAAAAGTGATGAAGGGAAAAGGGAAAGGATGAGAAAAAAGAGAAAGCCATAAAAAGAAAACATAAAAAAAAAGTTCGCTTCCATTTTTTTAGAGGGCTCTTTATAGTAAAAAATCTGTATCATAAGTCTGTGCCCTTGAATGATAATTTAACTTCGTTACTTTTCTAAAAATAAAGAGTAACCTGAGTTATTTTCTATGTTTCCACTAATAAGTAAATCTCATATTTCCCATCTATTATAAACTGACTGGAGTAATCTGATGCATCTCAGTTGGTATTTAAGGGTCACAGAAATAAATATGAGAGCTAGTAAGTCCATTTATTCAGTCAACAAATATTTGAGCCTCTATTAGCCAGACTTTAGGTACTAGGCATAAGGAAGTGACCCAGGTTCCTGCCATCACAATATTTACTCTCTAGTGGGTACCCATACCTGTTGCCATCGAGTTGATTCTGACTCGTAGCAACCCTGTAGGACAGAGAAGAACTGCCCCATAGGGTTTCCAAGGAGCGACTGGTAGATTTGAACTGCTGACTTTTGGTTAGCAGCCAAATGCTTAACTACTGTACCACCAGAGCCCCTTTCTAGTGGGTAGGTACATTAAATATATTTTATTACACATAAAACCAGTGATGAAGTTGAGGAAAGAAGATGTGGTGTAAGTAACTCTTCTTCTCTTAAGTTAAATCATAGATCCCCAGTTGTAGGTGAGAGTAAAATACTAGATGGCTCTACTCCAATATTTTATGGCCATTTTATTTCATTTAAAAGGACAAAGTGTGTTGTGATTGGAAGAAAAAACAAACTAGAATTTGATGAACTTACAACTGAGTTCTATTTATAACACTTATTAACTGTGAGATCCACAGCGCTCATGAGCCCACTTCCTTCAAGAAGGAATAATAATAGATACTTGACATGGAGATGATGATTTAATGAGACAAAACATGGAAAGCATACAGTAGAGTGCTTTGCAGTAGAGTTGGTTCCTATTCATAGTGACCCTATAGGACAGAGTAGAACTGCCCCATAGGATTTCCAAGGAGGAGCTCGTGGGTTCAAACTGCCAACCTTTTGGTTAACAGTCAAGCTTTTAACCACTGTCCCACCAGGGCTCCATAGTAGGTGATTAATAAAAGCTGCATCCCATTTTTCTCCCCCTTACTTCCTTCCTTGCCACCATGAAAGAGAGACATGGAAGTATAAGCAGTATTGAAGGTGGGGCAATTTGACTAGGCTTTGTACTTTTTCCCTCCTCATCTTAGGCCCAATGTTAAGACTGCAAAGTACATGGAAGACATGAGAGCATGGTACACACCACAAAATACTTATTTAAGTGTTTTTTGACAGTTTTTATCAACTCAATTTAAAGGTTTTGTTGTGTTTTTGGCTATTTACAACTCAGAAGGGTTCCAACTCTGAGTGGGCTTAATCCTTATATGCACATATTTACTGGCATCACCAAGTGTTACGGATTGAATTGTGTCCCCCAAAAATGTGTGTCAACTTGGCTAGGCCATGATTCCCAGTATTGTGTGACTGTCAACCATTTTATGACCTGATGAGATTTTCTTACGTGTTGTAAATCTTACCTCTATGATGTTAATGAGGTGAGATTAGTAGCAATTATGTTATTGAGGCAAGACTTAATGTACAAGACTAGGCTGTGTCTTAAGTCAATCTCTTTTGAGATATAAAAGAGAGAAGCAAGCAGAGAGATAGAGGGACCCCATACCACCAAGAAAGCAGCGCCAGGAGCATAGCGTGTCCTTTGGACCCAGGGTTTCTGCACTGAGAAGCTCCTCGACTGGGGAGGGTTGATGACAAGGACCTTCCCTCAGAGCTGACAGAGAAAGAATTCCCCTGGAGCCGGCACCCTGAATTCGGACTTCTGGCCTCCTGGACTATAAGAGAATGAATTTCTCTTTGTCGAGGCCATCTACTTGTGGTATTTCTGTTATAGTGGCACTAGATGACTAAGACCACCCGGCTTCTTTCCCTTCTCCCACAGGTGTTGATGCAATAAACTTCCTGCTCACTAATTGCCATCTCAGAGACTTTTCCTAAGAAGCCTGCCTGCAACAACGAGTTAGATCTTTACTGTCCCACCCATTGGCATCAAGTGCCTTGCTTCAGATCCACAATTTGGTGTCAGTTCTGTAACTCAAAATCACATGCAGACAATGGAATACACTATAGCAATCAGAATGAACAAAGAATGGCTACGTGTAAGAATCTTACCAATTTGGCGGATTGAATTGTGCCCCCCTGTGATGGTTAATGTTGTGTGCCAGCTTAGCTGGGCCATGATTCTCAGTGGTTTGACAGTCATATGATGTTGTGATCACTTCCATGATAAGACTTGATATAATGTGATCACCTCCATAATGGGATCTTCTGTGAGTAGCCAATCAGTTGAAAGGGAGTTTCCTTGGGCATGTGGCCTGCATCAAATATAAGTGGACTTTCTTGCAAGGCTTGTCTGTTTTTGCTCGTGCTGGATCCTGCAGCTAGCTCCTGTTCTTCTGACCTCTGGTTCTTGGGACTTGAGCTAGCAGCATACCTGTGGTCTTGTCTACCGATCTTGAGATTCATCGATCTTTGCAGCCTGTGAGCAAGAGCCCTGCTCTCTGACCTGCCAATCGTGGGTTTGCCAGCCACTGCGGCTACATGAATCAGGAGAAGCCTCTATCCTGACACACAGACTTGGGACATTCCAGCCTCTACAACCACGTGAGCCATTTCCTTGATATAGATCTCTCTCTATAAATGTTTATATGCTTTGCTGGTTTTGCCTTTCTAGAGAACCCAGCCTAAGACACCCCTATGGTGCAATTAATTACTTTTGTGTCTGGCCTTTCTAGCCATGGTCTTGTAACTCCCATCCAGGTGATTGTGTGATAGGGTAACTGTGGCCTACCAAGGAGATTGCTCAATTTTGCCTTAAAAGAGTCAATTCCAGAACACAGAGAGAGAGCCCACAACCACCAAAGTAGGAGAGACCTGCAGCAGAGACCTGCAGGAGATGGTGCAGTGGGCTTCTCAGTCCACGGAGCAAGAAAGCTGAGTGCCTTTGGGCAGAGACTGAGTGCCAGGGAAAGTCTACACCTGACTCATGAACTTGGGACTTGCCAGCCTCCACAACTTCGTGAACCATTTCTTTTATATGGTTCATGAGTTCTGTGAGACATTGCAGTGAATTAGAGATCACATAGACAGGAGGGAGAGTACTGAGGTAAGGGGGAGTAGTTGATGTTAGAGATGATGGAGCAGTACAGCAGCTTGGAAAAGTTAGACATTTGGAACATCTTTAACCGCTGCCTCATAGAAACCAGCTTTATGCTGATCCTTATAAATTATTCATTTAACCTCCTAAAATATATGTTGGAATACTAACCCTATACCTGTGGATATAATCCCATTGGAGAATAGAGTTTTCTTTGTTATGTTAATGACATCCTATCAGTGTAGAGTGTGTCTTAAACGCTATCCTTTTTTTAAATAAGATTTTATTGAATTTTTGGTGAAAGTTTACACAGTAAGTTAGGTTCCAATTTGACAATTTACACAAAAATTGTTCAGTGACGTTATTTATATTTATCACAATGTGTCAACATTCTCTTTGTGTTCTGTTTGTTCCCTTTCCAATACTCTAGTTTCCCTGTCTCCTTATCTCCTCATCTTTGCTTTTGAATAATTGTTGACCTTTTGTTCTCATACTGATGGTTTTTAAGTAGGGCACAGATCTTACAGGCAATACCTTTTATTTTGTGTGCCACTCTGCAATTTTGCTAAAAGGTGATCTCAGGGGATGGGCTCAGTACCAGGCTTAAATAGTGTCTCCGGGCGATAGTCTCAGGGAGTCTTCTGTTCTCTAGTGTTCCAATTTTTCTGGGTTTTTTTCTATTTTTAAAAAATAAGAACCTGAGCTCTGCTCCATATTTTTCTCCCATTCTATCCAGGACCAATTATTATGACCTTGGTCAAAATGGTCAGTGGTGGTAGCCGGGCATCATCTAGTTCTTCTGATCTCAGGGTAGGTGAGGTTGTGGCTCATGCAGACTTGTTTCTTCTCTGAGCTTTTGGTTATCTTCTTGCTATTTTGCTCCTGGTGAGTACAGACCTGAAGTTGTGTCTTAGATGGCCATTCGCAAGTTTTTAAGATCCCAGACACCACTCACTTCACTAGGAGCATATCATGATTTTTGTGAACTGTATTACGCCAATTGACTGAGTTGTCCCATGCGGCTATGGTCCTAAGCCTTCAAACGCAGGAAACCAATCTTGTCAGGTGTTTGGTTATGTCTGAGGAATATCCAGATTTGTGTCTTCAGTGAATATATGTGCCTACACCCACATATCTGTATTTACACGTACCTCTAAATACTTCTATCTGTTCTCATCTAGGTACACACCTGTACCTAACCATATACCAATTTGCCTGTAACCATCCATATGTGCTCAAACACTCATTTTTACATTGGTTGTTCCGTGCTCACTACATACACATTTGGTGCCACGTTTCCCATCACTAAAAAATAACAAGCCCCTATGGTCTAAAGTGTACTTTCTCCTCCCCACCTCCTCTCCCTGGTAGCCACCAATGAACATTGGTCTCTCCATATTTATTCTTGTCTTCTTATAAAACAGGAATCATACAGTATTTGTCTATATATGCTGGACTTATTACAATTAGCATTATGCCCTCCAGGTCCATCCACGTTATGTTTGACAGACTCATCATTATTCTTTGTGGTTGCATAGTATTCCATTGTATATATGTACCAAAATTTGCTTATCCATTCATCCATTGATGGGCACTTTGGTTTCCATTTATATGCTATTGTAAATAAAGCAGCAATGAACACAGGTATGCATTTGTCTGTTCTTATCATTATTTTTAGGTTTCTAGGGTATATACCACAGGGCCCTGGTGGTGCTGTGGTTAAGCGTTTGGCTGCTAATCAAAAGGTCGGCAGTTCAAATCCACCAGTCACTCCTTGGAAACCCTATGGGGATGGGGCAGTTCTACTCTGTCCTATAGGGTCACTATGAGTCAGAATCGACTCAATGGCAGTGAGGTTTTTTTTTGGTTAGGTTATATACCTAGGAGTGGGATTGCTGGATCATAGAGTAGTTTGATTTCTAGTTTTTTGAGAAAGTGCCATACCATTTTCCATAGTGGTTGCACCATTTTACCGTCCCACCAGCAATGGATAAGGGCTCCAGTCTCCCCACATCCTCACCAATGCTTACCTGTTTTTTGTTTTTTAATCAGTGCCATTTTAACTGGGATAAGATGGTATCTCATTGCAGTTTTGATTTGCATCTCTCTAATGGCTAATGATTGTGAACATATTTTCATGTTTGTTGACTGCTTGGATGTTCTCCTTGTTGAAAGTTCTGTTCATGTCGTTTGCCCATTTTGTGATTGGATTGTTTGTCTTTTTATTGTTTAGTTGTTGCAGTTTCTATAGATTTTAGAGATTAGACCCTTATGGGTAAGTTGTTTCTGAAGACTTTTTTCCCTGTCGGTAGGTTGCCTATTTACTCTTATAATACATTCCGTTTATGAGCATACATTTCTAATTTTTATGAGGCCCTATCTATTTGATCTTCTTCTATTCCTTCATTTGTTGTTTCGTTTGTTATCCTGTTTTTACAAAGGATTAGGTTCCATATTTTTCTCCCTATGTTTTCTTTCAGGAATTTTATGGTTTTAGGTTTAACATTTAGGTCTTTGATCATTTTGAGTTAATTTTTGTGTATGATGTGAGGTATGGGTCCTGTTTCATTTTTCTGCAGGTGGATAACAAGTTTTGCCAGCACTATTTATTAAAGAGACTGTTTCTGTCCCACTGAAAGGACTTTGACCTCTTGTCAAAAATCAGTTGTTCATAGATGGCTGGATTTAATCTGAGTTCTCAATCCCGTATTACTGGTCTATGTGTCTATCACTGAACCAATAACAGGCTGTTTTGATTATAGTGGCTGTATAATATGTTTTGGTATTGGGGAAGTGTGAGGCCTCCTGCTTTGTTCTTTTTCTTCAAGATTGCTTTGGCTATGTGGGGTTTCTTTCCTTTCCATACGAAGTTGATCATTAGCTTTTCCATTTCAGTAGAGTGTTTTTGGGATTTGTATTGAAATTGCATTGTATCTAGATCGCTTTAGGTAGAACTGACATTTTCACTACATTAACTCTTCCAATCTATGAGCACAGGATGTCTTTCCATTTTATATGTCTCTTCTAGAAGTGTATTATAATTTTCATTGTATAAGTCATTTATGTCCCTGTTTAGGTTAATTCCTAAGTATTTTATCTATTTAGGGGCTATTGTAAATGGTATTGTTTTCTTTTTTGGAATAGTCTTTGTTAGTGTAGAGGAACCCAATAGATTTTTGTATGTTGATATTGTACCCTGCAACATCACTAAATTCTTCTATTAGTTCCAGTAGTTTTCATGTGGAATCTTTAGGATCTTCTGTGTATAGGAACATGTCATCTGCAAATAGAGATAGTTTTACTTCTTCCTTTATGATTTTGATACCTTTTATTTCTCTTTCTTGTCTTAACGCTCTGACTAGGACTTCCAGTATAATGTTGTTGAATAACAGTGGTGATAATGGGCATCCTTGTCTTGTTCCCATTCTCAAAGAGAAGGCTCACAGCCTTTCTCCACTGAGTATAATGGTGGTTGTTTGTTTTGCATATATGCCTTTATTTTTTATTTTACTGTTGTACTTTAAGTGAAAGTTTACAATTCAAGTTAGTCTCTCACACAAAAATTTATATACATTGTTATGTTTATCCTAATTGCTCTTCCTATACTGTGACATCACACTCCTCCTGTCCATCCCTGATTCCCCGTGCCCATTCAACCAGCTCCTGACCCTCTCTGCCTTCTCATCTCACCACTGGATGGGAGCTGCCCATTTAGTCTCATGTATCTATTTGAGCTAAGAAGCACACTGTTCATGAGTATCATTTTATAGTACATCATTTTATATTCCACAGTCCAGTTGGCCTCAGGAATGATTTTAATTCTGGGTTGACAGAGAGTCCAGGGGCTATGCTTTCTGGGGTTCCTCAGTCTTGGTCAGACCATTAAGTGTGGTCTTTTTACTAGAATTTGAGTTCTGCACCCCACTTTTCTCCTGCTCCATCAGGGACTCTCTGTTGTGTTCCCTGTCACGGCCGTCATTGGTGGTAGCCGGGCACCATCTAGTTCTTCTGGTCTCAGGCTGATGCAGGCTCTGGTTTATGTGGCCCTTTCTGTCTCTTGGGCTAGTACTTCCCTTGTGACTTTGGTGTTCTTCATTCTCACATATATGTCTTTAATTATGTTGAGAAATTTCCCTCCTATTTCTATTTTATGATAGTTTTTATTAGGAAAGGTGTTGAATTTTGTCAAATGCCTTTTCTGCAACAGTTGACATGATCATATGGTTGTTTTCCTTTGTTTTATTTATGTGGTGGATTACACTGATTGATTTTCTAATGTTGAACCACCCTTGTAATCCTGGTATGAATCCCACTTGATCATGGTGTATGATTTTTTTGATATATTGCTCAAGTCTGTTGGCTAAAATTTTGTTGAAAAATTTTGTATCTATGTTCATAAGAGATATTGGTCTGTAATTTTTTTTGTGTGTGGTGTCTTTGCTTGGTTTAGGTATCTGGGTTATGCTGGCTTCATAGAAAGAGTTTAGTAGTGTTCTTTTCTCTTCTATGTTTTTGAAGAGATTAAGAATGATTGGTGTCAACTTTTCTCTGAATGTTCGGTAGAATTCTCCAGTGTAACCATCTGTTCCTGAGTTTTGTTTTGTTGGCAGTTTTTGGATGACATCTTCAATCTCCTCTTTTGTAATAGGTCTATTTAACTTTTCTACCTCTGTTAGTTTGGGTAGGTAGTGTGTTTCTAGGAATTTGTTCATTTCATCTAGGTTTTCAAATTTGTTGAAGTACAATTTTTCATTGTAATCAGTTATGATCTTCTTTATCTCCATTGGAACAGTTGTAATGTCACCAATTTCACTTATTAATTTGGTTATTTTCCTCTTCAGTTTTTTTTTTTCTTTTGTCAGTATAGCCAGTGGTTTGTCTATTTTATTGATCCTTTCAAAGAAACAACGTCTAGTTCTATTGTTTCTTTCTATTTTGTTTATTTTTGCCCTGATCTTTATTATTCCCTTTTTTTCTGATAGCTTTTGGCTTCTTTTGCTCTTTCTTTATTTGTCCAAGTTGTCAGTTTAAGTTACTGATTTTTATCTTCTTTTTTAATGTAGGCATTTATTCCTATAAATTTCCCTCTGAGTACTGCTTTTGCTGTGTCCCAAAGGTTTTCACATGTTGTGTTTTCATTTCTATTTGGTTCTAGGAATTTTTAAATTTCACTTTTGATTTCTTCTATGACTGTATAGTTTTTTAGTACTGTGTTATTTAATTTCCATGTATTTTTTCCCCTTATTTTTCCTGTTGTTGATTTCTAGCTTATACCATTATGGTCAGAAAAGCAGCTTTATATGATTTCAGCCTTTTTAAATTTGTTTGACTTGTTTTGGGTCCTAGCTTATGGTCTATTCTGGAAAATGATCCACGTGCTCTAGAGAAGACTGTCTATTGTTCTGATGCTGTTCGAGTGTCCTATATATGTCCATTTGGCTTATGGTTTTATTTAAGTTCTCAATGTCCTTAATGATCTTCTTTTTAGATGTTATGTCTATAGTTGAAAGTGGTGTGTTAAAGTCCCCTACTGTTATTGTGGAGTTGTCTATTTCTCCTTTCATAATAGTCAGTATTTGTTTCATGTATTTTGGTGCATTTTGTTAGGTACATATATATTTATACTTATTAAGTCTTTTTGCTGGATTGACTCTTTTATTATTATGTAATGTCCTTTTTTAATCTCTTGAAATTTTTTTAAATTTAATTTTATTTTTTTAAATTGTACTTCCAGTGAAGGCTTACAGAACAAATAGTTTCTCATGAAACAGTAGTACACATATTGTTTTATGACATTGGTTAACAACCCCACAACATGTCAACCCTCTCCCTTCTTGACCGTTTTTTTTTTTTTTTTTTTTTTTTGGTGAAAATATACATAGCCAAAGATACACCATTTCAAAAATTTCTACATGCACAGTTCAGTGACATTGACTACGCTCTTCCAATTGTGCTGCTATTCTCACTTTAGATGAAGGCTTACAGAACAAAATAGTTTCTCATTTAACAGTTACTACAAATGTTGCCCTATGACAATGGTTAACAACCTCACAACACATCAACAGTGTCCTTACTCAACCTTGGGTTCCCTATCACCAGCTTTCTTGTCCCCTTCTGCCTTCTGGCCCTTGTCCCTGGACTGCTGTTGCCTCATTAGTCCCATTTGGTTTTATGGGGCTGTCCACTCCCTGGCTGAACGGTGAACCTCAGAAGTGACTTCACCACTGAGCTAAAAGGGTGTCTGGGGGTCATACTCTCGGGGTTTCTCCAGTCTCCTTTAGGCCAGTAAATCTGGTCTTTTTTTTATGGGTTAGAATTTTGTTCTACATCCTTCTCCAGCTTTGTCCAGAACTCTCTGTTGTGATCCTGGTTAATCTCTTGCAATATATTTTGATTTGAAGTCTGTTTTATCTGATATCAGTATGGCCACCCCTGCTCTTTTTTGTTTACTGGTTGCATGGAATATTTTTCTCTATCCTTTTATTTTCAGTCCGTTTGTGTCCTGATGTCCATTTCTTGTCGACAGCAAAAGGATGTATTAAGTTTTTTTTATCCATTCTGCCACACTCTGACTTTTGCATGAGGTGTTTAGACCATTTACATTTAACGTTATTACTAAAAATGAAGTGTCTATCTCACTCATTTTGCTATTTGTTTTTTGAGTGTTTTGTATCTGCTTTGCTTTTTTATTTTGATTTATCTGTTTTTGTTTGCATTTGGCTGCTTTCTTGTGATGAGCCTTTTCGCTGTCTTTCTTCTTTTCTTCTGAATGTCTCTTATTGGTGATTTCTTAGTGCTTATCATATGTTATATTACTTAACTTACAACTGCAAAAACATTTAACACATGAACAACAGTTAACATACAACCTTAACATAATAAATCTATTCCTGATATGTTCCTACCTTCTCCATTTCTGTTGGTGTGTCTCCACTAACATCAATATACAACCTGTATTTCATAAGTTTATTTTGTACTTATTTCTTACAAACATGATGTTGCATTGTTTGCAGGATTTAATTATTGAGTTTATTCCTTGAAAATATCATATATTTGGTTCTTATGATTGCCCTTGTTGTTGTGTTTTTTTTTTTTTTTTTTTTGAGATCTCTGTCTCTTATTTTTTCTTTCCGGTGTATACATATGAGAATTTAATGAATGCTCTTGTCTTACCATTTGGAGTACTCCCTTGAGTAATACTTGCAAAGCTGATCTGGTAGTGGCAATTTACCAGAGCTTCTGTTTGTTTTGGAAAGTCTTGATTTCCCCCTCATTTTTGAATGACAGCTTTGCTGGTAAAGAATTCTTGGTTAACAACTGTTTTCATTCAGTATTTTATGTATGTCACTCCATTGTCTTCTGGCATCTAGAATCGCTGGGGAGAAATCTGCACTGATTCTTATGAAAACCCCTTGGTGTGTTATATTGTGTTTTTCTCTTGCTGATTTCGGAATTCTTTCCTTCCCTTTGGTTCTCAAGAATTTTATTAGGATATGGTGCAGAGGTGATCTTTTTTGTGCTTTGCTGATTGGGGTTCATGTTGCTTCCTGTATTTCCTGGCTTGGTTCACTGTTCAGATCTGGGAAAATCTCTCTGATTATCTCTTGGAAGATTGTTTCTATGCCTTTGTTGTTATGTGCTCTGAGATTCCAATAGTTCTAATGTTAGATTTCTTAATTGAATCTCATATTTCCTTTTGGTTTTGTTCACTTTTCTTTTGTCTCTTGTTTCTTTTGAGATGTGATAATTTCAGTTATTTTGTCTTCTAGCTTATTTATTCTGTCTTCTGTCTGTTCAACCCTATTGTTGACTATTTCTCTTGCTTTTTTTATTCAGTTGTTCTATTCTTCATTTCCAGTAGTTCTCTTTTTTTTTTTTTGGGTTTTTTTTTCCTTATGTTTTCAGTTTCCTTGTTAAGGCTCTCATTTTATTCCTCCATTTGTTTCCTGAATTCCACTAGTTTGTTTCCTGTGTGCTTTTTGCTTTCTTTAAACATATTTAGCACTGTAGTCTGAAAATGATCAACTCTTTGTGTTATTCTGGCCTCCATAGCAAAAATTTCCGTTCTTCATGTTTTGCTTGTGGTTGGTGCTTCTTCTTTTGTGATTTTGTGTGTTTTAATGTTTTTTGTTGAACTTGGGCCATTTTTTTTTTCTTTAAATTTTGTGTTCTGATTTTTGTAGGAAAATTTTCTTATTGGGTGCTCTGGTGGTGCAGCAGCTAAGCTCCCTGCTACCAATCAAAAGGCCATGGTCCACATCCACCAGCCACTCTATGGGAGAAAGTGTGACAGCCCACCTCCACAAAGAGTCACAGCCCTGGGAACCCCATGGGGCAGCTCCACTCTGCCCCATAGGGTTGCTATGAGTCAGAATCAACCCAGCAGCAGTGGGCTTGGTATCTTTTCCTGAGAACTACTAGAGGGCACTCTTATCCTTAGGTTTTTTTCAGTGTTGATTCAGTTGTGGATGCTTTATATCTGGAATTCAATAAGCATGTGTGTGAAGGAGGGAGTTTGGCTGGTAGCAGACTCTGACATAAGTGGTGGGGCTTGACTCCCCTGAGGCAAAGGTAGGGGTTCTCTATGTCTTTTCCTCATGAGTGCCGCTTCACAGACTCTCCCATGGTGTACCACTGTGGGTAGGAAGCCAGCTATTTCCCTCTGTGTTGCTGTCAGTCTGAAGTATTCCCTTCACCCTGCTGCCCTTTCAGTTCCTCCTGGTCCTAGTGCCCATCTGTCTTAGTTATCTAGTGCTGCTGTAACAGAAATACCACAAGTCGATGGCTTTAACAAAGAGAAATTTATTCTCTCGTAGTCTAGGAAGCTAGAAACCTGAATTCAGGGTACCATCTCCAGGGGAAAGCTTTTTCTCTCTGTCAGTTCTGAAGGAAGGTCCTTGTCATTAATCTTCCCCTGGTATAGGAGCTTGTCAGCACAGAGATCAGGCCCAAAGGATGTGCTCTGCTCCTGGCACTGCTTTCTTGGTAGTAGGTGGTCCCCCATCTCCCTGCTCACTTTCGTTCTTTTATATCTCAGAAGAGATTGACTTAAGACAAAATCTAATCTTGTAGATTGAGTCCAACCTCATTAACATAACTGCCTCTAATCCTGCCTCATTAACACCATAGAGGTAAGATTTACAACAATAAGAAAATCACATCAGATGACAAAATGGTGGACAATCACACAATATTGGGAATCATGGCCTAGCCAAGCTGATATACATTTTGGGGGGACACAGTTCGATCCATAACATCATCCATCTAAGGCTTCCACAAGATTCAACAGAACTCTCTCACAGCATCACGGTCTCCCTTCGCTCCCTCCCAATTGAACAGCCCTTGGCCAATCTGCTCTGCCTTAAAAACTCAGGCTACAGCTTCCTCAGATTAGCTCCTCTTCTGTTCCCTGTTTGGGATGTTCCCCAGCCCCATCCCAAAATGGCTGTGATGAGCAATTGGTCACGATGTTAGTGGGTAGTTTCTCTCAGCTTCTGAGCTGTCCCTGCTCCTCTTCTCCCATTCTTCTGGACTCATCCCAACACTCCAACACCTCAGCTGCCATCTGGAGTTCTGAGATCTCAGTCTGTGCTTGTTTTTATTCATTGTTCCATGGGTTAGATGCTGGTAGAGTAAATAGGAGTGCTCACTCACTTCACCATCTTACTCTGCCTCCAATCCAATCACTTTCGAGATCTAAAAAAAGCAGATCAGGCACAGAAGCAAGAAAGCACAGATAGGGGAAGATAGATGCCACACCATATGAAGATCATTAAGGAACTGAGGAACAGAAGCTGAAAAAAGACAAGGACTTTCCCCTAGAGCAGACACAGAGAAAAAGCCTTCCCCTAGAGCTGCTGCCCTGAATTCAGAGATATAGCCTCCTAAATTCTGAGAAAATAAATTTGTTTCTTAAAGCCACCCACTTGTGGTATTTCTGTTGTCGCAGCACTAGATAACTAAGACACCAACCTATTATTGAGAGAAAGAAACTGAACACAAAGTACATATGTATAATGTAAAGTAAAAAATACGTCCTTATATACAGCTCAAAAACAAGACAAACTAATCTAAAGCATCATAATTCAGGACAGCTATTACACTTAGAGGGGTAAGTAATGATTGGGAAGATCATGAGGGGAGTTTTAGGGTATTGATAATGTTCTGTTTCTTGATCTGGATGCTGGCTACAAAAATCTGTTCAGTTTTTGAATATTCATAAAACTGTACACTTAGGATTTGCATACCTTTCAGTAGGTATATCATGTCACAATAAAAGGTTTATTTTTTTTAAAAAAAAGCACATGCATGTGATAATGTAGGCTTTAGGGAATAAACAAACTCCAAAATTTAAAGATATACAGGCATTTTTAAAAGCTGAGAAATAGAAAATCCCTGCTGCTTATTATAAGCCAGGCAATAATCATTCCAAACAAGAACAACAGGCAAGCTTTCAGTGGTAGATGTTTTTTCACAGGGGAGAATCATTTAAGTGTATTTCCTACAAAAAAATTTCCTTCTTCTTTATGATGACAAATTATCACGGCCTGGCAGGTGATCACTGCTGAAATATTTAGAAGGCACTTAAGATAGAGAAAAAACCAAGGAACACCATTTGAAATCCATTTAAAGAAAATTTCTCTCTGAAGAGCAGAAAAGCAAATAGTGCAATTGATGGCAATTTATGACATGACAAAATCAATTAGCCTGTTATTGGATCAGCTTGCTTTTAGAATGAATGAACTTTCAGATAATAACAGACTCAGTTAACTCCTTTCTATCTATTTAATACAGCAAGTAGAAGTCATGTAACACTGCAGCTCTGTAAGAATGAAAGTTGTAGGTAAATGCTGTTTTCCTTAAGTCTCTTCTTGGATAAAGAAAAATGACTCACTATAAATTAGCTTAAGCATAACTATAAATTTATCTAAAGTATACAGTCATATCCAAGAGAATAAAAAAACAATACTGGTGAACAAGCAGGCCTTAGGAAAGATGGTAACCAGCAGCTGGAACTAAGCTTCTTCACTTATTCTCTCTCTCTTTTTTTTTCTAGAGAAGTCACTATAAACTATCCCAGTGGATACTCAAGATTGAAAGAATGAACAAATAAATATGATCTATGACATCTCAAAGTATTTTAAAATGTAGAACTTTAAACTCACGTATTCAAATACAAATAAATATATAAAACCCATTATGGCCTCTCTATACACCCTCAAATATTTTTTAAAAAACCTTATCAGGTCACGAGCATGACTTATAATGATATCTTTGCTTCTCTGGATTTATTCCCATGCTCAGATTCATATTCAATGGTATTTTCTTTGAGGTATAGTTAGTAACTAGAGATGCAAGGTAAAATCCTTCCACTTGATGGGATGAATTATGATACATAACCAGTGGTTTGAGAAATTTTTCTAGCCTACCAAACATTCACACTGATACTTTTAAAAATGTAAATCAGATAATATCATTCTTCTCCCCATATCACTCACACTAAAAAGCCAAGGCCTTGTAATCGTCTAGGCAACCAACCCTTCTCCATCAGGGTTCCCTGAATGAATTGAGCCCTGATGTTCTCAGGTATCCATTTTATGTTGTGAATTTACTTCTTTCTTATGCATCTGTGTGTCATCCTAGGGGTAACTGAAAAATAATTTTAAGTATGGCATAATTCTTTTGCAGAGCTGAAAAAAGCTGCCAGACCCTTCACAATCATGCTCCTTTTTACCTCTCCTAACTCATCATCTTTCATTTCTCTCCTGATCAAAGGCTTTCTTGGGATTGCACAGACAAGCCAGGCATGGTGTCACCTCAGGCCCTTTGCACTTGCTGTTCCCTCGAGTTAAAAAGCTCTCCCCTAGATATCTGTATTGCTTGCTCCTTCCCCTCTTGCAGGTATTTAGTGTCATATTCTCAGCAAGGCACACTCTACTGCCCCCACTGTTCCCTCTCCACACACATACACTAAGGCTACTTTCCTGTTTTATTTTTCTTAATAGCACATATCACACATACTATATACTCTACTTTTTTTTCCCCTTTGGTATTGTCTGTCTCCTCTTCTATATTAGAACCAAAGCTTCATGAAATCAGGGTTTTAGTAAACTATTTGCATTGTTCTGTCTTCTAAAATAGTGACTATCATATAGTAAGTTTTCAATAGCTATACATTTAATGAATATATTAAGTCTTAATGATTACGTTTTCTTCAATATGCTGAAATAGGAAAAAATTAACATGCTATCTAGAAAGCTGGACAATGAATAAAAAGACTGAAGAATTTATGCATTTGAATTAAGGTGTTGGTGAATGATATTGAATATACCATGGACTGCCAGAAGAACAAACAGGTCTGTCTTGGAAGAAGTACAGCCAGAGTGCTTCTTGGAAGAGAGGATGATGTACTTTGGACATGTTATCAGGAGGGACCAGTCCCTGTAGAAGAACATTATGCTTGGCAAAGTAGGGTCAATGCAAAAGAGGAAGACCCTCTACAAGATGGATTGACACAGTGGCTGCAACAATGGGCTCAAATATAGCAGCGATTGTGAAGATGGTACAGGACCAGGCAGTGTTTCATTCTGTTGTACATAGGTTTGCTATGAGTAGGAACTGATTCAATGGCCCTTAACAACAATGACATCTAGAATTTGTGACTAACCTTACAGATACAGTGTAGAACTTCAAGTTCTCAACTGCCAGTGATAAAATAAGAATGATTCTGACTCTAGAGAAAGATGGAACATATGATTCTTCATGCACCCTTCTAAACTATGAATTGTACACAAAAGCACATGGAATCTACTGTATAAATCCCTATTAGTCAGGTGAAGCACCTAACAACCCTTCACCAAGACTGCTAGCCTCTCTTGGCTCATCGAATTCCTCTGATGCCAAGATTAATCCATTCTCTCATGTTCATCTTCCCAGTCAACTCATGAAGCTAGGTTGTATATCCCCAAGTGAGATTGCTGAAAATGGTGTGGGGATTGCCACCTACAACAGCAACTGGGCAAAAAAAAAAAAAAAAAATTCTCTCTATTCTCATATCCACAAACTAACTTAAAATTGTTTTCTATTCTCATGGTAGCCACTCTTCAAAGTTGAACCTCAATGTATCATCACATCCCTGACCTTGCTGAAGTCCCCTCCAATGATAAATCTGTGCATAAAATGTAGCAAAAATATTGCTGTGCCAATTCTGTGCCTAAGCTTTAAGAAAGACTGGCAGCTTCTAGCTTTATGCTTTTGGAAGCCCTCAGTTGCCATGTTGGAAGTCCAGCTATCCTGCTGGAAAAAACACATTGATAGATTGTGTAGAGGAAGAGACCCTGGGTCCAGACAGAGAGACAGAACTAGCCATTGCAGTGTCCCAGTTAAGCCTAGACTTCCGGCTGTCGATCAATGTACCAGCCATGTGAGTGAACCACCTTGGATATTCTAGCCCAGTCGAGCCCATAGATAATTGTAGCCCCAGCAAATATCATGTGGAGAAAAGAACTACCCACTTGAACTCAGTCAACCTACAGGAACCTGAGAAACAATGAAAGATGATAAAATGGCTATTGTGTTAAGCCACTGTCTTAGGCTGGGTTCTCTAGAGAAGCAAAATCAGTAAAGCGTATAAATATATAGAGAGATTTATATCAAGGAAGCAGCTCACACGACTGTAGAGGCTAGAACATCCCAAGTCCATGGATCAGGGTAGCTGCCTCTCCCAATTCACACAGCCACAGAAGCTGGCGAGCCCAAGATTGGCAGGTCAGAGAGCAGGGCTTCTGCTCACAGACCGTGAAGGTTGACAAATTCCAAGATTGGCAGGCAAGACCGCAAGGTTTCTCCTGATTCATGTAGCTGCAGGGGCTGGCAAATACAAGATTGGCAAGTCAGAGAGCAGGGCTTCACTCACAGGCTATGAAGATCAATTAATCCCAAGTTTGGCAGATAAGCTGACAACTCAAGTCCCAAGAAACTGGAGGTGAGAAGACAGGAGGCAGCCGCAGGGTCCAGAGTGAGCAAAAAGCCAGAAGTCTGCTTATATTCAGATGCAGGCCACACCCCCAAGGAAACTCCCTTTCATCTGACTGGCTTCTCACAGCAAACTCAATCATGGGAGTGATCACATATAAACACTGAGAATCATGGCCCAGCCAAGTTGACACACAATCTTAACCATCACAGCCACTGTTTTGTGGTGGGTTGTTATGTATCAACAGACAGCTAAAACTACTAAAACTATTACAACCTCATCCCCAAAAGGGGTGAGGGCAGCAAGGAGCAGGGTCCTTTTTAAGGGACATAGAGGATTCTGAGATCTCTGTTGCTTCTCTCGTAACTCATTTCCTGCATCTCAGCTTAGCGGAGGTGGAGATAGATGAAGACAGAGTAGGGATGATTACCTTATCAAGGACTCTCCCCAAACCATTCTTTCATTAAACTGAAGATTCTAAATTAAAAAACATCAGCTCTTTCTTCTCTGATTATGTGTCTGCTACTTTCCCTCACCATGGAGAAGTGCTGGCCTCATACATTGTATCTCAGATGGAGATGGATAAAGTTTCAAAGAAGGAGTACTGGTGGCACAATGGTTAAGCACTTGACTGCTAACTGAAAGGTCAGCAGTTCAAATTCACCAGCTGCTCTGAGGGAGAAAAGCCCTGGAGATCTGCTCCCGCAAATATTACAGCCTAGGAAACACTATGGGGCAGTTCTACAGCGTCACATAGGGTCGCTATGAGTGGGAATTGACTGGACAGTACACAACAACAACAAAGTTTTAGAAGTATGTGTGTAGCAGAAAAACGTCATTAACACTTTACTGCCACATCTCTTTAGACCAGGCAAATGTCAAACCAAATCCTTCTGGACTGACAAACTATTCTGATACAGAAAGCTGTACCCAGTTTTTACACATTGGAGTTGATCTACTATTTGGATCATTATATCAAAGATCCACTGGATGAAATTACCAACACAGACAGCTTGGATCCTCAAGGTATAAAATAAAGTATAAAAACCAACCTTAAAAGAAGAATTTGCCTTGATGTTTCAGTAAAACAACTGAAAGATTTCAGGATTAGAAGCTTCACTGGGTAAGATTTCTAAGCTAACATCATTAAAGTTGAGCCCTAGTGAGCAATCAGTGAGTTGGAAATAGAATTCTTACTCTTTTTCTTGAATTTATGTTTGCTTTCCTTTATTTCATTTCTTTTCTATAGTCTCGGAAATACTCCTCCAGTTGATTTTAGCTTAAAGAAAATAAATGTAACAATCTAGTCTGCTCACATTTAAACCAAATGCACAAAGCCCTTTATAAAAAGATGTGTTAAATAATTCAACAAGCAGATTATTATTACAGTGAATTAAGTCAATGGATGTGGTATATCTCTAATAGCCTCGTGTAACGCCTGTTTTAATTCTATAATCCCAACTGGATGCAATATACTTAAATGAGCACTAATAGTTTGTATTTTTTTTTCTATTCTGTTTAGAAACATAATAAGAGTTGAGAGACATTTATTAAGAAAACATCAACTCTACTTGCACGTTCTTAAAAGAATATTAGAAAAACAGAATTTTAATTTTCATACGTATAATTTGTTAATATAATTAGAATGGAATACAATTAGGTACTTTCAGAGTTAATTAAAAAGCTAATAACTTGAATGGCTATAAATACTATATTAGTGGGGCTAATATTCAAGGCAGTTAATCCTTTATTTGTCATTTACTGAAGATCACTTAACTGGGATGGCATATTTATGTCAAAGATCCCCTGCCAATGGAGTTTCATGAATTGTAAGGTCACTAAATCTTAGGTGGTAGATCTCTGAACTATTTGCCAATCCTATGCATCCCACTCTGGGGTTTTCCTAACAGCCAGAAACCACTGCCATTGACTTGGGCCATTAAGGAATTTTATCGTCAACAATTTCCCTGCCTCCCTAAACCTTAGTGGTGATTTCTAGGCTTGAGAGAAAAGAAAAGCAGCTCCACTTGAAAAATAAAACTGAAAGTCTCCAGCTCTTTGGTTAAGAATTTATTAATATTGGGTTTAATTATAAATAGCATTTTAAGGGTAGATACATGAACATCAAAGAGAATAATATGGGCAATTGGTAGAAACACATCAAATAGGATTTGATTCTTTTTATAATGATAAAAGTAGATGAGCACATAATACATAAAGCAAAGCAAAAAAAATTATTGATCACCATTCTAGGATGCTATAGAACCAGTTCATTATTCTTAAAACTAGCAAATAAAGGGAAAGAATTTAAAAAAAAAATACCTTGCCTTTCATTCACCAGCCATATCTCAGAGGTAACTCCTTAGGTACTTCTTCTGAGGTAATACGTGAATAAGGAATGATAGATTATCACTACTTTCCAAACCCTAATAAAATAAAGAATCTAGGTGATAATTATTAATGGCTGCAAAAACCATTAAGTTAGAGGATGGAACAATCTGATAACACCTCAAACCACTGATCAGTATTAACTTCTGTATCATTAAGCTTTTGCTGCAATAATGTTGCTCAACAAATAACCCCAAAATTCAGTAGCATACAACAACAAACATTTATTTCTTGGTTATGAAACAATGAGGTCTGTGGGCCAGCTGATGCTAAACCAAGCTGAGCTCCAAACTGAATTGGTTTCAGGCCAGCTTCTTACGTTTTTGCAATCCATAACTTAAAATGAAAGAAAAAACTACTATTTAAAACAGATTATTATCATGGCAGACAACAGGAGGCTAGAGGTTAAGCCAGACCATGCAAATACATTTAAAACCTTGGCACAGATGTGGTGTGAGTCACATACATGTACATTCTATAGGCTAATAAATCAAGTCATATGTCCAAGTCCCTTGGAATAGAGAGGTAAACTCCTTTACTAAGGGGTGGGAGGAAGGAAGCATGCCCGAAGAGGAGACCGATTGTTTAACCATAAAACAAGCTACCACAGCATTACAAAAAGAGACAACCAGACATGATGCGCCTCCTCATGTGATAAAATAAGAAGTATGCAAGCCAACATATGAAGTATTCTAATCAAGTCTCCATATCACACTATCAAATATAGGAAATAAAGGGGACAGAGGAAGATGTTAAACAACATCATGAGGAAGCAATTGGAAAAATCTAGAATGTGGAAAACACTACAGAGCAAAGAATTGTTCCTCAAATAAATTGTAAGAAAAAATTAAAAGATGGAAGGGAAATATACATAGTAAAAGACATCAAGAGAAATCTCAGAGAAATTCAATTTGTGCACCTTGGTTGGATCATAATTGGAAAAAATCAAGTGTAAAAAAACATTTTTTAAATAACTGGGGAGATTTGAACAATAATTGCTTATCTGATGATATTAGCAAGTATTAATTTTGTTAGATGAGGTAATGGTATCATGGTTATGATTTTCAAAATAATGTTATTATCTTGTATAAATATATACTGAAATATTTAAGAACAAAATGAAATAAGATGTAAACTCATTGTCATCGAGTCGATTCCAACTCCTGTGACCCTATAGGACAGAGTAGAATTGCCCCACAGGGTTTCCAAGGCTGTAATCTTTACAGAAGCAGTCTGCTGTATCTTCCTCCCACAGAGAGACAGCGGGTTCAAACCACCAACCTTTCAGTTAGCAACCGAGCACTTAACCACTGAACCTCTAGGGCTCCAAAATAAGATGTGCTTCAAAATAATCTAGAAGTGGGTAGGGGGAGTAGAGAGGAGTATAAATGAAATAAGATTTGTGTAGGTGATGAGTACCCAGGGGTGCATTATCTTATTATCTTTATTCTTAGAGTCCTTTTAATTTTTCCATAATAAAAATACAAAAATAAATGGGAAGAAAGAAAAAGAGAGAGGATTAGGGAGGAAAGGAGAAGCGGAGGAAGGAAGGAAAGGTTAAATTCTTTTCACCAGACAGAAATGAATATGGTTAAGAAGTGGATGTTCTTTCAGACTGTGTTTTATTGCAGCCCTTTGCTTCAGATTCACTCCCTATTCCCTATACACAAGTCAAAATGTTTTCAACCCACTGTGGTAACAACATAGTGGCAAAAACTAATGTCTCTCAGCGTCCATTTCAAAGATTAAAATGTATGAAGTATAATGCTGTTTTTTCTAGGAAACAGTAAAATCTAAGAACTTCTTCCCCCTAAAATAGCAAGACAGGTCCTCAAAAACAGATGTGTTTAGACTCTCCCCAAAACTGCCTCTTAATCAACACAAAACCAATCTATGTGAGCAGGCAGGTATTTCATTTAGTTAGGCGAGATGTTCCTTGGGACAGGAAATCTACTCTAATCCTTTGGCAACTACAGCCCATCTTGTTTCACAGACCCAAGGAAATAGAGCCACAGATCAGTTATATCCATGTTTCCATACATGAATGAGAATGTGCTTATTTTGTTGGGCAAATACCAATTTTTCTTGAAGTTATAATCAAATTACAACGTGTTTTTAGGAGCCACAGAGCAAATGGGATTTCAAGAGAAACAGCATTTTAAAAAAGAACAATTCATGAATAGGGAACTCACATTATAGTTCCCACAAGAAAATAGGCAATGGGTACTCCTATGTGGCATTTCAACCCACAGTGATTGACCTGAAGGAAAACATTAATTATTCCAGGCATTTTAGCATAATAACATGATGATGAGCCACCTAAAAAGCACTCAGAGAAATATGGGTTGTAAGAGCCTGCCCAAATTGTTTAATGTTTGTCAGACTTTAATTGCATTTGAAGGGTGCATCGCTAGTAACGGATTTCCAGTTCTATTTCCACATGGGCAAGGCTTTTTAGCCATTGCGAGCTATAGTTTATTACCTTGCATTATGTATGAGATTTTTTTTTTTTTTGTAAGCAGGTATACAAACACAAAGGGTAAAAATACAAGAAAGCAATTTCTTTTATTGCTCAATATACAGCAGTTAAGAATAATTTGGAAATTTTTCAAGTAGCTCATTTTAGGAAATTCTTAGATCTACTCAGGAGATTATTTTCTGCAGTGCTACTAAATAATTTGGTTGTAGCTAAGACTAGTATTAATTCTCGAGACAGTTATTTCTAGTTGCAGAATAGAGGCAAAAAGTCACAAAAGGGACACTAAATTTGGAATAAAAAAGTTTTCAAGCCATGCTCTAACACTAATTAGTTGTGTGACTGTCTTAGTCATCTAGTGCTGCTATAACAGAAATACTAAAAGTGGATGGCTTTTACGAAGAGAAATTTATTGTCTCACAGTCTAGTAGGGTAGAAGTCCAAATTCAAGGCATCAACTCCAGTGGAAGGCTTTCTCCCTCTGTCAGCTCTAGGGGAAGGTCCTTGTCATCAATCTTCCTGTGGTCTAGGAGCTTCTCTGCTCAGGAACCTCAGGTCTGAGCACTCTGCTCCTGGCACTGCTTTCTTGGTGATATGAGGTCCCCATGTCTCTCTGCTGGCTTCTCTCTTTTATATTTCAAAAGAGATTGGCTTAAGACACTATCTAATCTTGCAGATCTCATCAATATAACTGCCAATAATCCACCTCATTACATCATAGTGATAGAATTTACAACACAGAGGAAAATCACATCAGATGACAAAATGGTAGACAATCATACAATACTGGGAATCATGACCTAGCCAAGTTGACAGACACTTTTTGAGACACAATTCAATCCATGACAGTGACTTTGGTCACATAAATTAACATCATAAGGCCTCATTTTTCTCTTCTGAGAAAAAGAAATAATACAGCTTGACTCATGTGATTATAGTGATGCTTATATGAGCCTAGGTCAATGGTTACTACAAAATAGGTATCTAACAATTTTGGTTTAATCCAAGTTATTAAACCAGAGCTAATAAATAAAAACAACCCGAACTAAACCTGTTGCCATCGAGTTGATTCTGAATCATAACAACCATATAGGACAGCGTAGAACTTCCTCATAGGGTTTCTAAGGCTGTAATCTTTATGGAAGCAGACTACCACATCTTTCTCCCGCAGAGTGCCTGGTGGGTTTGAACCATGCATCTTTTGGTGAGCAGCCAAGTGCTTAATCACTGCACCACCAGGGCTCCTTTTGATAAATATAAATGATTTTTATAAATTGAAAAGCACTATTCAAATATAAAACAAAAAATAGGATTATTTTGTTTTGTAAAATTTGTTTTCAAATATCTTAATAGTGTTTTGCCAAAGACTGTTGTTTGAGGTTTTTTTTTTTTTTTTTTTTTAATTAGTGAAAAGACTGTGTGTCAAAACTCGAACTATTCTGTCTTTTTACCTTGATATAGGATGAGCCAGTCCATTGAGTCATATTAAACGGGAGCTTGAACCACTCGGTATAAGAAACAAAGAACTGTTATTAGTGACAATATGGGATAGTTTCAAAACTGTGGTGTGCTTTGACAATGCTGTAGATAAATTCGAAAAATTGAAGGGAAATTCTTACATATAATATCTAGCTGCCATGAAGTAAGCAGCTAGTCTCTTACACAAAGTGTCAGAGAAGCTATGCATTACTTTCTTTCTGTACAACTTTGATCATAGCCACATGACTCATAGTTTATGTGCAAATGAGTGTGAGTGGAGGAAATGTGTATGTTCTTTGGGGTTCTGGCACATAGTTGCCACTTTTAATCCAGAACACTCTCATATCTGGCCAATTTTTCTCCATACTTTGGAAGAATCATTTTCTTTTGGCCAGAGACACAATGTTAGAATTTCCAGGCCTATAGAGAAGGCTTTGTTTACAAATTCAGAAGGGAGAAAGACAAAATCCAGGCAAGAACATAGAAGGCCTTGCAACCTTAATTCCACATGGAGTCACACTTCAAACTTCAGAATGAGAGCTGGCTGCACTCTGGGAAAGGTTAATTTTCTTTCAGATGAATGACACAGCTTCCCAGTTAGAGAACACACTTCCAGTATCAGTGCATGTACTCTTTGGCAATTTTTTGTTCAGAGACTCCAGTATACTTTCTGTGAGAATATACATAAAATAACATTTGCCACAAGCAAGGAAAGGCTAAAAATCACAGGATCCACCAAGGGTCCATGAAGATGAAGATCAAGCAGAGAATGCTGCCATGTCAGATCCTGTCTCAGAGTTACTTAACCTAATCTAAAACAGCACAAGTCCTATCTGTAGATTATTTTTCATTTCTATAAATTTAAAATGCCAGTTGCTGACAGTTTTGAACTGTTCAAGACCCCGGTATAATATCATTCTGTTGCAACATTCTAATCTTCTCGGGATATACTACATTCTACTTTCTTCCATTCATTTTCATGCCAGAAGCTTCTTTCACTACAACATTTAGGCTATAACTGGAGACAGTATGGAATGGTTAAAAAAAAAAAAAAAAAAAAAAGTATGGATTTTGGAGTTGTGTATAAGTTCAAACCCCAGCTCCCTTTCCTACTCAGTAGCAAAGAATTATTATTTCTGAGCCTCAAATTTCTCAGTAGTAAAAGATAACACTGTCTCGAAGAGTTATAAAATTGTTTGGTGGATTAACTAGGATTAAATACATAATATATGGTATATACAAATTTTTATATAAAATATGTATATATATTTACATACGCACATATGTATGTGTTTGTGCACATATATATATAAACAAAAACCACGGTCGTTGCTGTCAAGTCGATTCTGACTCACAGCGACCCTATAGGACAGAGTAGAACTGCCCCACAGGGTTTCCAAGGAGCTGCCGGTAGATTCGAACTGCTAACCTTTTGGTTAGCAGCCTGAGCTCTTAACCAGTATACCATCAGGGCTCCAATCAAACCCACTGCCGTCAATTCCAACTTGCATATGTGTGTGTGTATGTATCTATATATCTATATATATAGATACATAGATATATAGATACATACACACGCACATATATATATACATATATATATGCAGAGAGAGAGGATTATTATACATATATGCCTAGAGAGACAAAGGAAGAGAGAAAGGTACTTGAGAACTTAGCACAGTGTCTCAATAAACAGTATGTACCAATATGAGTTCTAATATGCACCAATTCACTCAAACATTTTTTGAGTAACACCTGTATGCTACGAATGGAATAGTAAACAATGCAGTCACTACATTCAAGTAGTTTATCTTATAGCATAGAAAACATGCAAGTGACAAATTTAGAATCATACTATAACAGAAGTAAACAACTGAAGTACACAGGAGATTTATCTCATACAATCTTAGCAGAAAAGGCATTTGATGACTGTAGTGCATGGAATCGGCTGGATTGTAAACAAACCTGGAGAAAGAAAGACCAGTTGTAAATTCTGTTGTAGTAATCTATGTAAGAAGTAATGGTGGCCCCCACAAAGGTGATGACAGCAGTGATAGATTCAAGAGGTATCAAGAAAACAGAACTGACAGCACTTAAACCAAACCAAGAAACCAAACCTGTTGCCATCAAGCCAATTCCAACTCATAATGACCCTATAAACAGAGTAGAACTACCCCATAGGGTTTCCAAGGAGAGCCCAGTGGGTTTGAACTGCCGACCTTTTGGTTAGCAGCCATAGCTCTTAACCACTACGTGACAGCTTAGTGAATTATTAAATGTACAGAGCAGGAACTGGGCTTAGAGCTTGAGTAGCTGGGTATACGGTATACCATTCACTGAGATAGGGAAAAAAGAGTAAGTTTCAAAAGTAAAGTAAGATGTGAAGTTCTTGGTACTGCAGAGGTATACAACACATGCTTCATTTTTTTTCCTCTCTGTCTCTCTCAATCTCTCTCTTTTTTTTTTCCTTCCTGAAGCTGCAATCATATGCATCCTGGTTCTAGTTTCACCATTCAACATGGTATCAAATACAAATTTGAATGACAATTGTCTTTATCCTGCCAGCTGAGAAAATTCCTTATCATAGGGATCTTTTAACCTAATCCCTAAAGCAGAGGATCTGATTATTGCCTTTTATATGCATAAATGTTTCCCACACAAGGGCAAATATCCATAGTATTTTGAGTATAGCACATGAATTTTAATACATTTCATATACACACATTTTTCTGGTAAAATGCATGCCATGTACAAGATTATAACATTCATGGCATGCCTAGTGTGGTACCTGGCACACTGATAGCTCTTCAGCTCTGTTGACCAGGCAAGTTCTCAAAACCCATCTATTTCAATCTTAAACCAGAAAAATCTAATTGATTGGCTACTTGTCTGAAGAATATTCAAAAACAGAATCAAGTGAAGCATAATTTGAATTATTAGGTCTCTTTCAAGCTTAAAAGTCTGTGGTTTTACTGAGGAATATCAAGAATCATGTGGCCATCTGGACATACAAATCACAAAATCTTTTTTTCACAAGTGAATCCGGAGAACAGGAAACTGTAAAGAGAAAGACACTCTATAGATAAAGCCTATAGATATCTACAGACAAAGCACAAGTCCTAGGTCATATAAAACAGTAAGATTCAAGATCCTACTCAACAAGGTCACCATTTTATCCGTGCTGAACCTCTTCTATTACTATTTTCTCTTTGAAATGTGCTTTTCTGGATTGTATCGGATAGGTCCTGCCCTGAGAGTGTGACATACATTAACATAGTCTGTGCTCACCACAATACTTTGACATCAGTTACTACCCATATTTTACATACTAAAACAAACAAACATCCAAGACTTAGATAATAACTTGCCAAAGGTTCATATTTGAGAACTATGATTAATGCATCTTTTTGATAGTGCTTTGTGATATATTCAAAAGAAGCCTAAACTTACAATAAATACCTGTGCTCTTATACCAGTTCAAGGCACTTTTTAGAAATGACAATTTATAAAGGCTTTCTTGGAGTCCCAGCTTTCTCATTAGTAATATGTGACAAATAAATATCTACCTTGTTTACTTCAGAAAGTTGCCAGGGGATCAAAAAATGACATGGAATGTATAAGCACTTTGTCAACAGTAAAGAAATATTTACACATGTATGGAACAATTATAGTATTATTAGCTCACAGATTTAAGTTAAAACTAAACTATCACCTGCCTCAATAGGATCTCTTCATGATTAAGAATTAGTAGTAGTGATGTCTAGCTCATCTGGCGTAACATACTTTATAAAAGAAAATGTTCTATGTTCTACTTTGGGGAGTAGCGTTTGGGGTCTTAAAAGCTTGTGAGCGGCCACGTAAGATACTCCGCTGCTCTCACCTCGTCTGGAGCAAGGGAGAATGAAGAAAACCAATAACACAAGGGAAAGATTAGTCCAAAAGACTAATGGACCACAATTACCACAGCCTCCACCAGACTGAGTCCAGTACAACTAGATGGTGCCTGGCTACCATCACCAACTGCTCTGACAGGGCTCACAATAGAGGGTCCTGGACAGAGCTGGAGAACAATGTAGAACAAAATTTTAACTCACAGAAAAAGACCAGACTTACTGATCTGACAGAGACTGGTGGAGAAACCTCGAGAGTATGGCCCTTGGACACCCTTAGAGCTCAGCAATGAAGTCACTCTTGAGGTTCACCTTTCAGCCAAAGATTAGACAGGCCTCTAAAACAAAACAAGACTAAATGGGCACACTAGCCCAGGGGCAAGTATGAGAAGGCAGGAGGGGACAGGCAAGCTGGTAATGGGGAACCCAAGATCAAGAAGGGGAGAGTGTTGACATGTCGTGGGGTTGGCAACCAATGTCATACAACAATATGTGTATTGTTTCATGAGAAACTAATTTGCTCTGTAAATCTTCATTTAAAGTACAATTAAAAAAAATTAGTAGCAGTAACGTTAAATATAGGTTTTTCCCTAGACAGATTTTAGAAAATATGTTTACATACAAAATAAAAAAATGATTGTGTCTCATTAAAGCATCGAATAGACAACATAGCACTTTCAATTTTGGTAAATCATTATAAATCTTTATATTTTTCTTGGTTTGATTAAATTTATCTATTTAATAATGAGACTAGACATTATAATTCAAAAAAAACTTGATGAAATTAAGAATATTTTCTCCCAAACTATTTGAGAAAGCTTTTTTATTTAGTTATATATAACATTATGTCCAATAGCTAATGAGGTAGGAAACATGGCCCATCTCAAAGGTCCCATTTACAATATAGAAGTATACTAGGGTACCTTTCTGCTATATATGTTTCACTTTCAAATATCCCCTCTCTCAAAAGATAAATTTTCAATGGAATGAAAACCAGAATTTGCTGAAATATTTAATGAATCATGTATTACGTTTCTCTAATAGTATTTTGACCATATAGCATGCTACCTATAGGTGAATAAAATAAGGCTCTGAGCGTAAACTGATAACACACAGTCACACACATTCCTACTCAGCATACTCAATCAAGTCTGACTGAAAACAGAATATTTTGTACAGGCTTTTTTTCAGGTTAGAAACATACGAATTAGAATCAAGTCTAACACATCTACAGTGGTGAAAAAAAAGTGGCCTGAGGGACGTAAACCAGAGTAAGGACCAAACTCTTTATCCATTTGTTACAGGGCTTTATTTACTATACCATAAACTCATCCTCCAAGTATCCTTTAAACTTGTGAATGTGTATAGACATCTATGGAAAAAAGCACCCATTAAACACGTGCATTTTCTCAAATATCCTTTTGTCATCATTTCCCTATCATAATTCAGCAATGAATTTTCATTATTTACCAGATAAGCCAACATGCATTCTCAAGAATCTTTTACAATATGGAAATAATTATACTACCTTTGGAATGTTACTTAAATATTTGCAGATTAGCAACATTTTTTACTTAAGAGCCAGAAAAGTATTGGGAGATTTGGTCCAACCCATTTATTTTGCAGAGGAGGTAACAGAATCTCAGAAAAGTGAAAGTTTTGTGCTTGTCTTAGTTATTTAGTGCTGCTATAACAGAAATACCACAAATTGATGGCTTTAACGAAGAGAAATTTATTTCCTCACAGTAAAGGAAGCTAAAATTCAGTGCGTCAGCTCCAGGGGAAGGCTTTCTGTCTCTGTTGGCTCTGGAGGAAGGTCCTTCTCATCAATCTTCCCCTGGACTAGGAGCTTCTCAGTGCAGGAACGCCGGGTCCAAAGGATGCGCTGTGCTCCTAGCCCTGCTTTCTTGGTGGTATGAGGTCCCCCTGACTTTCTCCTGGCTTCTTTTATACCCCAAAAGAAACTGGCTCAAGACACAATCTAATCCTGTAGACTGAGTCCTGCCTCATCAACACAACTGCTGCCCATCCCCCCTCATTAACATCATAGAGGCAGGATTTACAACACATAGGAAAATCACATCAGATAACAAAATGGTGGACAATCACACAATACGGGAACCATGGCCCAGCCAAATTGATACACACAGTTTTGGGGGATACAATTCAATCCATGACACTGCTCAAGGTTAAATAAGAAGCAATGCCTGAACTGACAAACCTAGACTTCCTTACTTGAGTCTAGTGCTCCTTATAGTAAAGCCCTATGGCTTGATGGCCTTCTCATTGATAATAGCCAGTAAAATGCTGAGTACGTTCAAAGAAGTCCAGTGTGGCTGGAGTATAATTTTATAAGTGAAGAGGTTAGGGGATAACACTACATGACAAGGGAAAGACTGGCAAAGGGCAAATTATGGGGCCTTGGGTGTCATAGAGAAAAGGTTGAGTCTTTAAGCAGTGTAATGGAAAACTATTGACTTCTAAGTAGGGTAGTAAGATAATCTGAATTATATTTTTCAAGTTCATTCCAGCTGAAATATCCATGTTTGTTGTGGTTTGACAAAAATTTCTTCACTCATTTATCCATTTTTCATTTTTTTTTTAAATGAGCAATTGCTAAGTGTTGATTTTAGCACACGTCCTTATCCAAAGTTTTCTATATCAGCAATTTCCCTTATTCACTAAACCAAATATATACTCACTAATAGTAAATGGTTCTATCTGGAGCCTTCCCCAAAATTCCTGAATCTTAGCAGCTCGTACAATACTAGATATAGGTACCAGAAGTATAAGATAGCCAAGTGATTGTTTCCATTTAGTCAACCAGCTGTTTAACTGAAATTTTTTCCCCAGAATAAACTAGTTATTTTGGCATCATTTCCTGTTCTGTAGAATTTTAGTCTTCTTGCTTGATAGTTCTAGGTAAGAATACAAAAAACTATGGAAAAACATAAGTCTATGTTACTCTGACAGGCAGATACCAGGCCCCAACAATGATAAACAGTGCTTATAATATCACCTACAGAGGTCACACTGAGACATATTATAGAGCTGATAGTTTTCAGCCTGGGTATCACTTTCATCTTATACACTTAGCAAATAGGCAAGAACAACCAACAAGCACGGGCACTCTGAAATATCATATATTTATCTGATGCTATTCAACAGTTCCTTTTAACAAATGTTAATTAAATGTCTATTACAGTCAAGGTGCTATTCTAAAGCACTGCAGGCGATACAAAAATAAGTGGTATGTCCTCAAGCTTACAAATCCCCTTTAACGACAAGAGGTCTTTATATCATGCATTTTTACTTCATGTTTTTAAAGCATATGACTAAAAAAATAGATTTTTCCATAAACCTTTTGCAGAAACCTAAAAGAAGCTTTTCCAATAAGACTGCATTATGCTCCATTTATTGAAATCGTAGTATCTCCAAACATTCAAAATACAAAAAAAAAAAAAAAAAAAGAAATTTCAATAGCCATAGGTGTATCAAAGGACTGTTCAACATTTTACTGAGAATCGTAACATCTCTGAGTAGAAAGAGACCTAGAGAGTATACAGCCCAACGCTTTCTGGCTTCACAGCAGCTTAAGAAGCACCTGGCATGCTTTTTAGTAATACAGATTCCTGTGCTCTGGCCTCTCTAACTGGATTCAGCAGGTCTGGGGTGAAGTCAGGCAATTTGTACTTATTAAAAGTTTCCCAGATGATTCGGGTTTGAGAATACCAATCTAGCCCACCCCGACTCCCAATCTGATACATCAGTATGATGTGTGCTCTCACTCTCAACACAAAGTCATCAGCCAGTCTCTGCTTTAATATGCACAGTGATAGGACCTTGACTCTTAGAGGAGTAAGCTAGAAAATTATCTAACATTTTGTTCCATATATGTATCTTGGTGGTTATTGTCAATATCTGTCTCCAAAAATGAGGCTATAAGCTCCATCAGGGTAGAGGCTGGGACTGTTTTCTTCACTATTACATACTGTATTAGTAAGGGTTCTCCAGAGAAGAAAAACAATAGGTTATATGTCATATCTCCTATATGTAGAAAGGTAAGGGGGAGAGATTATTGACTTTAAGGTATTGACTTACACAACTGTGGGGGCTGATAAGTCCAAAATATGTAGGTCAGGGGGCAGGCTGAAAATTCCAGCCAAATATCTATATTCCAGTCTTGAGGCAGAATTATTTCTTCTTGGGAAACCTTAGTTTTTGCTCCCAAGGCCTTCCAGGACAAGGAGTGTCCACATCACTGAGAGTAATCTTTACTTAGAATCACCTGATTGTAAATGTTAATTATATCTACAAAATATCTTCACGGCAACATCTAGACCAAGTGTTGACCAAACAACTGGGCACCACAGCCTAGCCAACATGACTCATAAAATTAACCATCACACATACCTAGCACTTAACTCAGATTTGACACTTAGAAGATAATCAGGAAGGCTTGCTGAACACATACTTGATTGAATGAGGTTCTTCATTAGTCTGACCTGAAGTCTCTTTCTGAAACATCCACCTATTGTGCTAGTTTTTATAGTTTCAGGAAACTTAATAAGCCCATATGCTAGATACTAGAAATACAAACATGAATAAGGTATCCTCTTCCCTTCTCTCAAGGCTCAATTTTTCACCTGGGCAGAATGATGCAGATGCTTTTAATTCAAAGTGGTAAGTGCAATGTCAAAAATAAGTATGGAATAATGACAGAATTGGGAGGAAGGCAACTTAAATCTAGTTGTGACTGAGATAGAGGAAATTGAGCAAGGGATGTCAAGAAATGCTTTTCCTTTCATGAAGCGAGCCTCAGTTGAGTCTTGATGGTTTAGCACTTGAATTCTTGAAGTCCACACACCTTGGATCAAACAGAACAAATATTGTTTATCTTCCCTTAGATAACCTTTCAATTACAAACATATGTGGAAAGATTTGTCTCTCAAACCTTGACTAGGACAAACATCCAAGTTCCTTCAATTTTTTTCTCACATGTAAGTATTATGTTTTCCTTACTGTTTTTGTTCCACAGAAAATTAAATATTCTCAACTAAATAATCTAAAAAACGTTCTCTGGAGGCAAAGAATGTAGCACATGGCTTTCAAGTTAAAAGAGCTGTAGCTGAACTCCACAGGCACATACTTTGGTTATAAGTACCATGATTACTGTAAGTTAAGTGTGACTTACAAAGCAAAGAGCACTTATGGGTAGAATATAATAAAACCCAAGCCTCTCTTCTCAGCTTACTAAATAGAAACGAAAGCTACAAGGCGACCAGCATAAATGAGTTTAAAGTAAGACACTGGCAATTGTCAAGAGTGAGCTTGACAACCTGGGCTGATGCTATAGACCAACTTCCACAATAAATAGATATATGTTGTTGTTGTTGTTAGGTGCCATTGAGTCAGTTCTGACTCATAGTGATGCTATGAACAACAGAACAAAACACTGCCTGGTCCTGCACCATCCACACAATCGTTGTTATGCCTGAGGCCGTTGTTGCAGCCACTATGTCAATCCATTTCCTTGAGGGTCTTCCACTTTTTCACTGACCCACTACTTTACGAAGCATGATGTCCTTCTCCAGGGACTGATCCCTCCTGATAACATGTCCAAAGTATGTGAGACGTAGTCTTGCCATCCTTGCTTCTAAGGGGCATTCTGGCTGTATTTCTTCAAAGACAGATTTGTTCATTCTTTTGGCAATCCACGGTATATTCAACATTCTTTGCCAACATCATAGTTCGAAGGTGTCAATTCTTCGCGTGAGGGGAACATATAATTAGGTATCCCCAATTAAGCATCATCATTTTTAGTAAGCCCAAAAAAGATGACTTTGGGTTGATGTCATCGTCATAGAAACAATTTCTGCCTATTAAATCAGTGAGAGGACGGGAGCAGTGTGGACCAGTTTAGTACATGGGGAAATGTTGAAATGTTAGAAGTCAAAGATCATAGCTGTAATGTTAAATACTATTCTCATTCTAAAGTTAATTTTTTTCCATTGTTTTCTTAGGCACAAGCTTAGTAAGGTACCTCTCCGCTCCAAAAAAAAAAAAAAAAAAAAAACTTTTTAACTGAAAATTATGAATTCCATTTATTCAAAGATATTTGGGGAAACCTACTGAACTCCTCTGAAGAATGAAATAACCTCTGGTTTTACCCATATACTGGAGAAGTACAGACCCCCAGAGTGATCAAACAAACTGACATCTGGACTGCTAGATGTCCATTAAAACAGTGCTATCAAATAAGGAGCTTATTTGATGCATTTCTCCTGAGAGATTTATATTTAAAATGAGACTAGAAATCACATTCTGTGCTGTAAAGTAACTCTGACAGGCCCTAAACTGGGAATATGCCTGTAATTAAGAAATGAAATTTACTAAGCTCATTTCCTGTGCTGTCTTCCACCCACACAACCCTCTATTACGGGTCTACACCTGACACTTGTTAGACTTCTGAAAAACAAAAGGTGGGGATCTGAAATGAAGAGGAGATATCACTCAGTTGCTTGCCAAGGCATAGTCTTTGATGTTTGCCGTCGAGTGGATTCTGACTCATAGCGACCCTATGTGATGGAGTAGAAGTGCCCCACAGGGTTTTCTAGGTTGTAATCTCTATGGGAGCAGACAGCCAGGTCTTTTCTCCCACAGGGCTGCTGGTGGGTTCAAACCGCCAACCTTTTTGTTAGCAGCCGAGCACTTAACCAGTGCACCACCAGGGCTCACTGATAGTCTTCTTAGTAGGTACATAAACAAAATGTATAAATCGTAAGCTTCTTGAAGCCTGGATTCCTTTGTCATAGGAATTGGCACATGGTAAGCACTTTGCATATATTTATTACTTAGTTATCTTCAGTCAAAACATATAGCTGGGCTTCAAGCTCTAACCTGGAGTTAATTGCTCATCTACCAAATCTGGATCCCCTTCCACCTCTCCCCATCCTGTGGCCAATGAGAATACGTTAACCTGTATCTAGGCTTTACCTATTATCTCATTATTAAAAATTCATAATGTTTCCTTAAAGATCAGGTCCCTCAGAATAAATTCCATAAAACGAATTTTGAACTTTACATTCCAAACCAAACCATACTCACCATCAAGTGGATTCTGACTCATAGCGACCCTATAGGACAGAGGAGAACTGCCCCATAGGATTTCCAAGGAGTGGCCGGTGGATTCGAACTGCTGACCTTTTGGGTAGCAGCCGTAGCTCTTAATCACTGAGCCACCAGGGCTCTGAATTTTACATCAGGTGATATAAAAAAGATATTACCCCAAATGAAGTTCTGGATTATCAAAATTGTTGAAGCATCTAAACAATTCTCTGCAAATAGATGACTTTTATATAAACCTATGAGGTTTTTTTTTTTTTTTTCCATAATTGCTACTGAGGCTTTTGGGTGCCACTGACCTGCCACATCCACCCAGTAATAGATGCTTATTTCTTCTGAAGAGATAACTCAGATACCTTAATGCTGTTTTGCCTGGTTATTATCAACAGGATCAGAGAAGCCTTTGGGAGAAGGCAGGAGTGGTTTGAGATAAATTTGAAGGATGAGTAAGAGAGATTAAGACAAATGAGGAGGAAGAGGAAGGCTATTCTAGACAGAAAGACTACAACAGTGATTCTCAAAGTGTGGTCCTAGGACCAGTGCATAAGCATAACCTTTTAAAGAACTTATTAGAAATGCAAATTTTTAATGGATCAGATCCTAATGAATCAGAAATTCTTGTGTGGAGCCCAGTAACCTGCATTTTAACAAGCTCTGCAGGTGATTCTGATACATCCTGATGTTAAGGACCACGAAGCCAGAATTTAGAAATCTGGAAGAATTTGATGTGTTTAAAGGACTGCACTTTCTTTGGTTTGGCTCAACTTTAGACTAAGCGTGGACAGTGACGAAGCTTGAGAATGAAAGAGCAGACAAAGACAAGATAAAAATGTACATCATATGTCTTCTTGTGGAATTTTTACCATATCAGTTAATATGATGGAGAGTTAGTGAAGTGTTTGATAGTAAGACAAAAATTGTCTTAATATTTGTAAAAAGAGAACCATTTAAAGCCTTTTTCCCCTCCCCTTACCAGCATTCAGAATCTCCCTGAAATGAAGGCACGCTGCCTACTTACCTAGCACCTCCATGAAATGAAGGAACACAGTATACTTATCCAGCATCTCCATGAAATGAAGAAACACTGCATACTTATCCAGGATTCCTCCCCCCACCTTCTTTTCAAAATCTGTTTCACTAAATTTACTGGAGAGAGGAAACTTCCATTTAAAAAGTCAATTTATTACAAGAATTTATTTCCGTAATGTCCCTTAGTCCTAGGGAGGGATATAAGAAAATTGTGTTGCTTCATGCTACTTTGGAGCTATCAGTGCAATTTTGACCAAACTCGCAGCTCAAAAGACAATGTGGAATTGGGGGAGGGGAGGAGTTGAACATAAGATGTCACCCTAACCCTCACCTTGGCTCATCTGGCATAGATTTTTTCCCCCCAAGCAAATCATCATACAACAAAATTTTGCAGTATTTCCAAAGTATTATTTTGCCTCTTATGGTCTTAGCTACTTTTTTCTTCCCTTAACAACTTCTGAACGACACATGTATATTTTGGGGTGGGGAGGGAGTATAAGATGAATTACCTCTTTCCACCAAACGTCTCTCCTATCTCTCCAAATTGTGGATAATGAGGCCAGAAGTGTAATTACTAAAGGAGTTGGGAATAGTAATTACTGAGCTAATCTCAAAAATGGTAGTGACTGCAGTGCAACAAAACTCACTTTGTAGCTGTCAGAGCCACTTGGAATGCGATAAATATCTTGTGTTTGCAAACCCAGCTGCTGCACCAACGAAGTCCCATATTAGCAAATTACCACAATGACCTGCTACATACAACTCATTTTGATTTTGTAATGAGAAGTCCCATTAAACTCAAATAACTTTAAGTTGTGACTGTTAAAGTTAAACACGTTTTGAAGGGTGTGGGGAAGGAGGAAAGATGGCAGGTTTGAGGAGGCTAATCAGAGATCCTATCACACTTAGAAGCCTGTGATTTTTTGCAAACAGCTCCACTTTCCCTAGTTCTCACTGATCACTGGAGGGTTGAAGTTTAAGGTAAGATTTATCGATTTTCAAACTAAAGCATCAAGCCTTGAGATTGCAGGTCAAGACTGCAGGACAGAATGGATGATGTTTCCAAAGCTTAGGCACAAGAATGTCCATGGAAAACATAAAGTTCTGTTTCCAGCACCTTCTCACTACAGTCCAGTGAGTGCCCCACCTCATCCCCCACTCCCTCTGCCCTTAAGTGGCAGGGAACAAACTAAGTTCCAGCTGCCTTTGTCTCTCCCACCACCTCGCCCTCAGTCGGACAAACGTTATTTCCTCCCCCTACCCTTCACCTGGAGCCGTAGTGGTGCAGTGGTTAAGAGCTCGGGTGCTAACCAAAAGGTGGGGAGTTCAAATTCACCAGCCGTTCCTTAGAAACACTACGGGGTAGTTCTACTCTGTCCTATAGGGCCGCTGTGAGTTGGAATCCACTCGATGGCCATGGGTTTGGTTTTTGTTTTGTTTTTTTTTGTACCCTTCACCTAGTCAGAATCAACTCCATGGCAACGGGTTTGGCTTTGGTTTTACCCTTTACCTAGAGAAAGGCCCTGGGCTCTGTAGCCCCTTCCCCCCACCCCTTTGTGACGCTCATGGCAACAGCCTGGTCCCCGCGTTCATGCGGCTCACAAAGGCAGACAGAAACGGTGAGCACACTCAGTGCTCCCAGAACTTCAGGCTGGCTTGGGCTCAGGTCCTGCCGCTCCAACACTGACGGCCCCTGGCAGTGCCACTGGCCTCCCTGAGCCCCGATACCTCCATCACTCGCCATGGCCAGTCAGGTCTGTCTCCCGCTTGCCCCGCGCCTCTCGCCTCTGAAACCCTTAAAGCCACACTTTGGAGATGTCCAAGTGGGCATCTGCGTGGCAATAAAACGCAGCGACGGGCGGATCCACCTTGCTGTGGTCACAGAGGTCAACAGAGAAAACGCTTGGGTCACGGTAGAGTGGGTGGAGAAAGAAGTCAAAAAAGGCAAGAAGATTGATCTAGAGACCATATTCCTGCTGAATCCAGCGCTGGTTTCAGCTAAACACCCCATGCTGCCTAAGCCGTTGTCCCCTTTGTCTCTAGCGCCCCCTTCTGCCATCGGAGATCAGCGTATGGCCACGCGATGGACGGCGTTGATCCCCCGGAAAAATGAAACGCCCTCAGGGGACAGCCTGGCCGTGGGGGTTCCCAGCAACCCTTGCCTGATGAAACGGAAAAAGTCAACTTGCATGCGAGAAATCGAGAAACTGCAGAGGCAGCGGGAGGAACGCAGGCGGCAACAGTTAGAGATTCGAGCCCAGCGTGCTCACGATGTCAACACGGGAAACCCCAACTCCGAGATCATACGCATGATCGAGGAGTACCGCCGGCACCTGGACAGCAGCAAGATGTCTGGCCTGGAGCCCCTGGCAGACCACCGGATCTGCGTCTGCGTGAGGAAACGGCCTCTCAACCAGAGAGAAACCATCATGAAGGACCTGGATATCATCACTATCCCCTCAAACAACGTAGTCATGGTACACGAGTCCAAGCAGAAGGTGGATCTCACCCGCTACCTGGAGAACCAGACCTTTTGCTTTGACCATGCCTTTGATGACACCGCCTCCAATGAGTTAGTGTACCAGTTCACTGCTCAGCCGCTGGTGGAGTCCATCTTCCGCAAGGGCATGGCCACCTGCTTTGCCTACGGGCAGACGGGCAGCGGAAAAACGCACACCATGGGTGGAGCCTTTTCAGGCGGGGATGGAGATTGCTCCAAAGGCATCTATGCCCTGGTAGCGGAGGACGTCTTCCTCCTGCTCAAAAACCCTGCTTATGAGAAGCTTGACCTCAAAGTTTATGGGACATTTTTTGAGATTTATGGGGGCAAGGTGTATGACTTATTGAACTGGAAGAAGACGCTGCAAGTCCTCGAAGATGGCAATCAGCAAATGCAGGTAGTAGGACTGCGGGAACAGGAGGTGTGTTGTGTAGAGGACATTCTAAACCTCGTGGAACTAGGGAACAGCTGCCGGACTTCTGGACAGACGTCTGTCAACGCCCACTCTTCCAGGAGTCACGCGGTGTTCCAGATCATCTTGAAGTCACAAGGGGAACTTCATGGCAAGTTTTCCCTTGTAGACTTAGCTGGGAACGAAAGAGGAGCAGAAACTGCCAAGGCCAATCGGAAGAGGCAGCTGGAAGGGGCGGAGATTAACAAGAGTCTTCTGGCTCTCAAGGAATGCATCCGGGCTTTGGGTCAGAATAAGCCTCATACTCCATTTAGAGCCAGCAAACTCACACAGGTGCTCCGGGACTCCTTTATAGGCCAAAACTCCTCCACTTGCATGATTGCTACTATCTCTCCAGGGATGGCCTCTTGTGAAAACACTCTCAACACTTTAAGATATGCAAACAGAGTAAAAGAATTAACTCTTGATGTCAGGCCCCACCATCGTAGCCTCTATCTGGTTGCACATGAGGCACCAAAAATGTTGGAAAAGCACATTAGTAATTCAGAAACGCCCCTTCAGACGGATGAATTTATTAAAATACCTTGTATACAGAGTGGTATACCGAGTGAGGAGGAGAAGATTGAAGGAGAAATGGGAACATTATCCACTCCTTCAATGGAAAATGCCATGATTTCGTGGAAGGAATCCAACCAGTGGCCCATGAACATGCAAGAGACAGTGGATGAAGTAAACCATGATGTTGATTTTTGCATTGCCCAGTTATTGGTCATTCTGGATAAGAAAATTGGTGTTCTGACTGAGGTTCAAAAGCAACTGAGATTATTACAGGCTGACTTCCGAAAGAAGAGCAAGGTAGAGTGAAGCCAATAGCAAATAGCAGGCTCAAAATGATGGATACGGTGTTGCAGCTCCTACCTCTCTTAGAGAGAAATATCGTCTGAATTATCTAGATGTAAAGATCCTCCTGGATACTTGAAAACATCTTAAAATACACTTGTCAGAAATGTGCTATTCCTTCTTTCTTCGTATTTCTGTAGTACATCGTCATTCTGTAGGACAGTGGTTCTCAACAGGTGCCGATTTTGCTTCTCAGGGCATATTTGGCAATGTCTGGAGACATCGTCAGTTTCGACACCTGGGGTAGGGGTGTGATACTGGTATCTAGTGGGTAGAGGCCAGAGATGCTGCTAAACATCTTCAATGCATGGGACAGACCCCACAACAAAGTATTATCTGGCCCAAATTCCATAGTGTTCAAGGTTGAGAAATTCTACTGTAGGAGAATTTGGCTGTGATGAAACCAGATACTCAGAATTTTGTGGCTAAGAAAGCAAAATACTTTGGATTAAAGGGACTAGGGGTGGGAACACACCAAGGGGTACACCAAAAATCCAAAGCCAAATCCACTGCCATTGAGTCAATTCTGACTCGTAGCAACTCCATAGGACAGAGTAGAACTGCCTTATAGGATTTTTAAGGCTGCAAATCTTTACAGAAGCAGACTGCCACATCTTTCTCCCATGGAGCTGCTGGTGAGTTCTAACCGCTGACGTTGGTTAGCAGCCGAGTACTTAACCACTGTGCCACTGGGGTTCCTAAGGGGTACACAATGCAGTAAATTTAATGATACCCACTCATGCATCTGTTTCTGTTGTACTGATGTATAGCTATAGATAAATTTTCTGCTATTCAGTTGTAGCAGGTAGGTGGCAGAGGTGGGGGGTTATTAAGAAACTCTTTGTAAGCGCCTAGAATTGAGGTGTTTTTTTTTGTTTTTTTTTTTAACTTTGAGTTGAAATTGCAAAGTACTGTACTTCCTGAGAGTGATTAAATAATGAGTGTGTGTGTGTGCTTTCCATAAGCAGGGGCTTTACTGACTACGGCATCTTTTAGCTTTTTTTCTTTTTCCCAAATTTTCTGCTTACATGATTCACATAAAAAGTGTTCCTGCATCAAAATTAGGGCAGGGAATAAGTCAGCAAAGCAGTAGAAAAGCTCAGGCCTCAAGTGGGACACATCCCAAAAAGGTCTCTCAAGGAATGTGGAAAACTTCAAAGCCTTAGATCAATTGGATAAGGAGAATATTTTCCAGATGCAAGGATCACAAGGTCCATCCTTTTTGCCAAAAACAGAGGAAAAAAAGTAAAACTAATCTGATATGCATATCCAAATATAATAAATAATCTAATGCACATCTACCTTCAGGAAACATAATTACGAAAACGCTGTAAGGAAAAACAATCTTTTAGTCTCAAGTCTGGCAGTTGCAAAGTCTTTTTTAAAGAATTAAAATGGAATGAGTTGCAAAAAACGTACATGGCATTTTGGAGAAATTTGGGGATACAGAAAATAAGTAGTTTCCAGATTACTATCTCCAGCAAACACGGTCCATTCTTTTCAAATTTTTGTCTCTAAGATGTAAAGGACTTATTGGCACTAAGAATAACCAACACATAATTTTATCATAGAGTAGTATTATTTAGTAAAAGCTATCAGTGTAAAATAATCAGAATCATCATGAACATCTGGTCTTTGGTTATTAGCCAATATTATAGCCTCTAAATATTTTCCCCTCTGCTTCTGATCTCTGCAGATGAAGTTATATTATTATTAAAACAAAACAAAGTTTAGGAATCTGTTCTCCTTTAGCCCAAGAAGGTCTTTTCTTCAATGTGAATATTTTTGTCTTGGTTATGTTTGTATGTGATGAAAAAGTATGGGATTAAGAATCTGGCCTCATGATCAGGGCTATAATAGATGGACCCTGATAGAATGGGAGAAAAATGTGGAACAGAACCTCAAATTCCTAAAACAAAACAAAGTAAACAAACCAGACTTAACTGGACCAGTTGAGACTGGAGGACTCCCTGAGACTATTGCCCTGAGATACCTTTTAAACCTTGAACCAAAAATAAGCCCCTGGGTCACCTTTTAGCTAAATAACAGATTGGCTCACAGTACTGTGAGTACTGTGCTCCTTTAAAGTATCATCTATATGAGACCAAATGGTCAACAATTACTTTAAAATAAAATGAGAGTGTAAGGGGGCAGAGAAACTAGATTAATGGAAACAGAACAACTACAATGGAAATTTTGGGAATGTTCATGCATTGTGAAGAACATAACCAACGTCACTGAGCAATTTGTGTAGCTATTGTTGAATTAGAACCTAAACTGCTGTGTAAACCTTCACCAAAAATACAATAAAGTATTATTTAAAAAAAAAAAAGGTATGGCCTGAATTTCAGCCCCAGCTCTCTTACACAGATACTTGTAACTTTAGGCAAGTAATTTAGCCCCTTGAGCTGTGTCCTTCTCTATGAACCAGGGCAATTACCATCTATCACAGACGATTGGAGGGTTTTATTTTCTCTCTCCCTCTCTTCCAACGATTATGCCAATTACTCTGTACTTATTTATTGTGTTCTTGTTGTTCTCATTGTTCTTGTTCTACCACCACCATCAGTACTTCCTCCCCATGACCCCCCACCCCTGCCATGCATGGAAATTTGGGTAACCTACTAGGAGTTTCAACATTTTGATATCATCAATTTTTTGTAGTTTATTTTTTTAACAAACTGTTTTTTGAAGGATAACATACATACAATGAAGCACACAAATCTTAACTATACGGCTCCATGAACGTTTACAAAGTGATTACGCCTATGTAACCACCACCCAGAGCAAGATCTAGAATATGATCAGTGCTCTAGCACCTGCCTCATTTCAATCATTATTCTTCCCCATCAAAGGTAAGGGTTATTCTAACAAAAATCACCAGAGATAAATTTGCCTTTAAATATTCTTTTCATATGAAATAAATCATACACTAGATAACTCTTACTGTGATCTGTCTTTTTACATTGCTCTGTAGTATTCTCCTGCATACTGGTTTCTATTTTATTTCATTTTTCTTCTATTTTTTGTTTAATTTCCACTTTTTTCCCAACTTATTGAGCTTGATGTTTAGATTATGGATTGCCCAACCTTTTCTTTTCCCAAAGATATGCTTTTCAGATTATAAATTTTCTTCTAAACACTGTTTAAATTTATGTGCATTACAAGATCATAATTTTATTACTCAAAATATTGAATACACAGATATTAACTGTATTTAAAGTTTTTCAAATTTTCGTTTATTTTACCAATGAGTTATTAAAAGAATTGCTATATTCCTATTTTTTTAGGTCATGTTGGTTAATCATATTGTTCAAATCTTCTGTAACACTTATTGATTTTTATCAGTTACCAAGATTATGGTATGATTATAAGCTTATCTATTTCTTCTTTTAGTTCTGATAGTTTTCAGTTTATATATTTTGAGACCATTGTACTAGTTGTATATAAATTTAGCCTTATATCTACCTGTTGAATTAACAGTTTTATCATTATGCAATTTCTTTTTCCCTTGTAAGATTTCTTGCAATAAATTCTGGATTGTCTAATATTAGTATAGTGACCTTAGCTTTCTTTCAGATCATATTTGTATTGTATATGTCATGGATTGAATTGTGTCCCCCCAAAATATCTGTCAACTTGGCTAGGTCATGATTCCCAGTATTGTATGATTGTCTACCATTTTGTCATCTGATGTGATTTCCCTATGTGTTGTAAATTCTATCACTATGATGTAACGAGATGGATTAGTGGCAGTCATATTGATGAGATCTACAAGATTAGAGAGTATCTTAAGCCAGTCTCTTTTGAGATATAAAGGAAAGAAGTAAGCAGAGAGACATGGGGACCTTATACCACCAGGAAAGCAGCACCAAGAGCAGAGCACATCCTTTGGACTCAAGGATCCTGCACAGAGAAGCTTCTAGACCACGAGAAGATTGATGACAAGGACCTTCCCCTAGAGCCAAAAGAGAGAGAAAACCTCCCACTGGAGCTGATGCCCTGAATTTGGACTTCTAGCCTACTAGACTGTGAGACAATAAATTTCTCTTTGTTAAAGCCATCCACTTGCAGTACTTCTGTTATAGCAGCACTAGATGACCGAGACAGTATATATTTGACCAAAATTTCATTTTGAATCTGTTATTTATAGTAAAGTAAAGGTTCATTTTTTTGTAAGAAATATACAATTGATCCTAGATAACTTTGTTTTTTCCTAATCTAGTATTATACTCTGTCTTTTAATTAGAGTGTTTATTCCATTCACATTTAATGATATAGTTAGTTTTAGTACTATGACTGTACTATTTGTTTCTTGTTCATTTAATCTGTGTTTCATTGTTTCTTCCCCTACTCTATTTCTTTCTTTTGTATTAATCAGATTATGTTTATTAGTGTTATTCATTACTTCCTCTAATTGCTTGTCAGTTATGTATTCTTAAAATCTTCATTTATGGTGGGCCTAGAATTTATAACATGCATCATTATTATATCTATTAATTTGCATTTTCATTCCAACCTGGAAAATGAAACTACTTTAAAATACTTTAACTCATTATTCCTCTCCTACCTTTTATGCTTTTGTCTTAGTTACTTAGTGCTGCTGTAACACAAATACCACAAATGGGTGGCATTAAAGAACAGGTATTTATTTTCTCACAGTTCTGAAGGCTAAAAGTTCAAATCAGAATCTCAGCCACATCAATTCCTTCCTTGTGGATAGCCCTGGGCATTCCTAGGTTTCTTGCATTCCTTGGCTTGTAAGAAATCCTCACAGGACTTCTGTCCTCCCCCATGTATGAGTATCTGTTTCTATTCTGGTCTTTTTGTAAAACAGAAGTCATTAGGTTTAGAATCCACCCTACCCTGTTATGAGCTCTTAACATAACAAAAGTAAACCCTATTTCCAAATAGGGTCACACCCACAGTTAGCAGGATCAGGAATTCAACATGTATTTTGGGGCGGGGGGTGGGGGGTAGGGACACAATTCAATCCATAATACTTTTGTTATCGTTTAATTCTACCTATATTTCCATGCCCTTAATACATTATTACTATTGTTTTAAAAGTAAATATTCATTTAAACTACCCATGTTTATTTGTTCTGATGCTCTCTATTATTCCATTAGCATGCTTCCCTCTGGGATAATTTTACTTGTTCCAGAATAATGCAAATATATAAGTGCACATAAATATTTTCACTGCTGTTAATATTTTTCCTGAGAACATACATGGTACTTGAAACGATTTGAAAATTCATAGCATAAAACCTCATAAAAAAATCAAAAAATTATGTAAATAAAAAAATCAGAAAATAAATTAATTGGGGTCTAATAAAAGAGAATTGTTAACAGCTTACAAAGATGCCCTGAAGTTAAAAAAAAAAAAAGGATTGTAAAGTAAATTAGCATTTTAACAAGATTGTATGGAAAATGTCACAGTCCCTAAAGTAGGAAAATAAATACTTTCAGTACCTGAAAACACCCACTTGTACACAAAAACTTCATATGCCAACTACAAGCTATGCTTATCTATTAATTAATTAAAGTAGCTTTTCTCTGTTCCTGTAGTGGACAAACTTATTATTTGAATTACTGCATGAACTTGCAATTAATAAAACTGCTTTTAAAATAATGAATGTAAGGTTTCATAATTTCAAATTTTCCCTTCCACAATTAATCTGTGACAGGAAGGTTTTACATTATTATTCCATTACCTTTTATTCAGTAAAATTTTTTTTGCCAATCTACATAAAAAGAACAAGATGAGATCCTAAATAAAGATATATATGGATGTTAAATGAATGAACAAATTATTTTTTCTTTGAAATTTGATTAAAGAGGTAAAATATCATTCTAATAAGAACATAGCTTCTAATATTGGGTACTCTAAAAATAGGCCAAAATTGTCTGTTACAGAAGTTTAGAATATTATCTTCAAAGCAAACCTATCATTTATAAAGTATTTGTACAATTCTTTTTTATTTTCCAAAAGAGTAACTGCTGATACAACATATTAACATATGTTTCTGGTATGTGATTTTTTTTTATTCAGGGCATTTCCAGTCTAACCTTAAGTAAAAGTAATCTTAGAAATAAAAAAGAAAACAAGGACAAAGCTTAATGGCTTAGACAAGAAACTGAGCCAAATCAATCACTGAGGATAAAAATCGAACAGACCCAGGCAGCCTTCTGTACCTGTTTGTTTCAGGTGATCCTAAACATGAATGAAGCTGTCTACCAGTCAGAGCTTGAATACAAGCACTTGAATGATAACAGAAAACTATATGGAATGTTCAAGAGGAAAAAAAATGAGAGATACCACGCAAGAAATAAATACAAAGGGTTCTAGCATATAAGAATTGAAAATAAAAGTCATGACATGGTACCAGTTAATTCATATACCACACTCAGGCTCACATTTGTAATGAGGTCCGTGAAGACAAGAAAGGGAAGACTACATTGGACCACACTACAGAATTTGAAATGTGTATTTTACACTGTTTGGACACACATGGGTCTAACTGTTGAGACTGCAAAAAAAACAAGTGAGGAATAATGCCAGACCTAGAGTCAGATATTTTGGGTTTGAGTTAAGGTTTTGCCACCTAGTAGCTATGTGACTTTGGAAAAATCGTTCGATCTTCTGTATTCCTCATTAATTTATCATCTTTTTAAAAAATACTTGAAACACCAATCTGGCAATCATTTTGGAGAATCAACCTAAGAAGTTTAAGTAAAGTAATATTTTGTTGATAATTGTTAATGTACTAGGTGTTAAAGACAGAAACAGATCTAGCATTAGTCCTGCCCTTAAACCCATTAAAAATCCATTGCCACTGATTCAGACTCATAGTGACCCAACAGGACAGAGTAGAACTGCCCCATAGGGTTTCCAAGGAGTGGCTGGTGGATTCAGACTGCGAACCTTTTGGTTAACAGTTGAATGCTTAACCACTGCACTACCAGGTCCTGCCCTTAAGGGGCTTATAATTTAGATGAGAAGACAAAGCCATGCACAACCAAGAAAATATTTTTTTAAATGTGCTAATCTGGAGCCGACATGATGCTGTACACAGAAGCACCAGGCCATCCCTCCACAGCAAAGACCAGAAAAACTAAGTAAAACAGAGATAAACATTAATCCTGGAACCCTAAAGGTCAAATGAAGAGATAAAGAACTCAATCAAGCACCTAATGGAATAAGACACTGACAGAGAAGAGAGAGCAAGGAGAGTTACAAATCGGAGGTCCCCTATCAGCTAATGCAGCCGGATCCACCATCTTGGACTCCTGTTGGAGATCGGCAAACAGGGAGTATGGTAAAGCAGATTCACAGAGCTCCCAGAAGGAGACAGAGCACCCAGTAACCAGCAAGACATGCTTTCCCACCCCCATCCTCCCCTTTGCACTCCTGCTTAGCCTTCACCTGTTCCCAGCTAGCCAATCTGAAGCTTCTTGGCAGGCTGATTCCTGGCTTCCTGGCAGCTGATTCACTGCTTCCCAGCAGGCCTAGACCACAGCACGGGAAGCACCGGTTCCAAGCTGTGAAGATTTGCCCCACCCACACTGGCTGGCTTCTTCACTGCCATTTCCTTGTTGCTGGTGTTGCTTTCTTCAGCCTCTTTTCATTTCTTCCCTGCCTCTCACCTCCTCCCCCTCCTTTCTCTTGAACACTTGATTCCATGTGCCATCTTGCTTCTTCTTGACAGGCTGTGAAGCGTTGCTCAGCTGGGGAACTGCTTCCCTGATCTGCGCTGCCACATTGGTGGGATAAATAAGGGTTTATTTTCTTTTTCTTTTTTCTTTTCTCTTTCTTTTTTCCTTTTTATTTTTCTTCATTTCTTGGTTTCTCATCTCTTTCTACTTCTTTTCCTGTCTCCTAAATACCTGGCACTGTGTACTTCTCGGCTTGGGAGCAGGTTCCCCAGTCTGTGAAGCTGCCCTGGTGGGATCCCTGGGGGCATTTCTTTTCAATTTTTATTACATTTTTTCCTGTTTTTTTTTTCTTTTTTTCTCCATTTCTTGGTTTCTCGTCTCTCTACTCCAGTGGCAGACTCCCTTAGAAAATTATTTTTTGGCTCCTGTTTCTCTCTTCTCTCTCTCTTCTTTCCCATACCCATTCTAGCTCCACACATCACAACCTCCCCCTCCCCTTCTGTGCTGCCTATCTGCACCTTGTGCTGAACATTGCACTCCTGAGCAGCACAGGCATGGCCTACTGGAATCTGTCCTGTGCTGACCCCTGGCTCACCTTGCTGGACCACAAACGTGCCACAAACAACATATCCCAGCCCCTCCCCTTCAGCTAGACCTTCCTTGTTGCACCATAGCTAAGCAATTGGCCGTGCCTATTGGACAAGAAGGTGAAAAATATTGTGTCCACAGACAAGCAAACAACAAAGAATGCACAGTCCGCCTGCTCAGACATAACCAAATGAAACAAAAAAGCAGGACAAAACAAACAAATTTACAATCAGTAAATGAAGAAAATAACTACTAAATGTCCTGAAGACAGTAGACGGTATCAAACATATATAAAAAGGACATAATGGTTCCAGTAGGCATCCAAAATAAAACACCAGATAACTTTCCAGTAGAAGAAAAGGCACTAGGACTACCTGATAGGGAATTCAAATTTCTAATATTCAGAGCTATCCAAGAGTTGAAGTGAAAAGCAGACAAAAATGAAGAAAAAATAGACAAATTCATGGAAAAAGCAGACATATTCATGGAAAATACAGGAAAAAAAATGGAAGAATTCAGGAAAATAATACAGGAACAAAATGCCAAAATAAATTCACAACTAGAAATCATGGAAAAACAACAATTAGAAATCCAAAAGATAAACAACAAGAATTCACAAATGGACAGTGTCATAGAAGGGCTGAGGAGCAGGTTTGAAATGCTGGAAGACAGGAACAGCAAAATTGAAGACAACATACAACTCTGTTTGAGGAAAAATCAGAAAAAAAAACCTAAGAAAAATGAAGAAACCCTCAGAATTATGTGGGATACAATCAAAAGCAAAAATCCTCGAGTAATCTGAGTTCCATAACAGGGGGAGAAAACAGAAAATACAGAGAGGATCATTGAAGAATTGCTGACAGAAAACTCCCCTAATATCATGAAAGATGAAAAGCTGACCGTCCAAGAAGCTCAATGAACCCCATATAGGACAGACCCCAAAAGGAAATCATCAAGACATATCATAAGCACACTTGCTAAAACCAAAGACAAAGAATTCTGAGAGCAGCTCAAGAAAACTGAAAAGTCACATACAGAGGAGAAGCGATAAGACTAAGCTCTGATTACTCAGCAGAAATCATGCAGGCAAGAAGGTAATGGGAGGACATATATAAACCCTTGAAAGAAAAAAGTTGCCAACCAAGAATAATATATCCTGCAACACTCTCCTTCAAATATGATGGTGAAATTAGGACATTTCCAGATAAACAGAAATTAAGGGACTATGAAAAAAACAAACCAAACTTACAAGAATTATTAAAGGGAGTCCTTTGGTCTGAGAACAAACAACATCAGACAACGGATTGAATCTAGGATGCAAAAGCACCAGCCAGATACCTACCTAGGAAATGAACTATCAAGGACTACTCAAAACCAAAAGATTTACAACAGGGAATCAGAGAGGTTAATTTGCAAATGACAATAATGTCAGAACAATAAAAGAGGGAATAAACAGTGTAGGTATAGAATTTTCTAATGGAGAGGATGGCTAGGCAATACCAAATAATAATAGACTGGTTCAAACCTAGGAAAATAAGGGTAAATTTCAAGGTAACCACAAAGAACGTTAATAAACCTACTCATCAAAATAAAGAAGAAAAACATAAAGTCTCAGTAAAAACAAAAGCTACAAAAACAAAAGAAATGAAAAAAAAAAAAATCCACAAACAAAAGGAATTCAGCACAGGATTGTAAGAGGAACAAAGAAATCGTTGGCACCACAAAAAAAAAAAAAAAAATACAAAATGACAGCAATAAACTCACACTTATCAATAATTACACTGAACATGAACAGCCTAAATACACCCATAAAGAGACAAAGAGTGACAGAGTGGATAAAAACAAAGAATCTGTCAAGAGGCTGTGTACAAGAGACACACCTTAAAAACAAAGACATAAATTTATTAAAAATCAAAGGATAGAAAAAATATGTTAAGCAAACAGCCACCAAAAAAGAGCAGGCGTGGCAATACTAATCTCAAATAAAATAAACTTTAAAACAAAATCCATCATAAAAGACAAAGAAGGGAACTATATCATGATTAAAGGGATGATCCATCATGAAGACATAACCATAATAAATACCTATGCACCCAATGACAGGGCTCCAAAATACATAAAACAAACTTCAATAGCACTGAAAAGAGAAATTGACAGTTCCACTATAGTTGTAGGAGACTTCAACACACCACTCTCGGTAAAGGACAGAACATCTAGAAAGAAACTCAACAAAGATACAGAAGATCTGAAGTCCACAATCAGCCAACTTGAACTCATAGACATATAAAAAACACTCCCTCCAACACTGCAAAGTACACATTCTTTTCCAATGCACATGGAATGTTCTAGAAAATAGACCACATCTTAGGCCACAAAGCAACCCTCAACAAAATCCAAAACACTGAGATAATACAAAGTATCTTCTCTGATCACAATGTCATCAAAGTAGAAATTAATAAGAGGAAGAGCAAGGAAAAAAAAATCAATTACATGGAAATTAAATAACACTCAGGGAACATCTAGCTCAATTGGCATAACATAGTTTATAAAGAAAATGTTCTACATTTTTCCTTGGTGAGTAGCGTCTAGGGTCTTAAAAGCCTGTGAGCAGCCATCTAAGATACTCCCCTGATCTCACCACTTCAGGAGCAAGGGAGAATGAAGAAACGAAGATATAAGGGAAAGATTAGTCCAAAGGACTAATGGACCACAACCATCATGGCCTCTACCAGACTAAGCCCAGTACAACTAGATGGGGCCCGGCTACCACCACTGACTGCTCTGACAGGGATCACAACAGAGGGGCCCAGACAGAGCTCGAGAAAAATGTAGAACAAAATCAATAACAACAACAACAAAAAAAAGACCAGACTTAATGGCCTGACAGAGACTGGAGAAACCTCAAGAGTATGGCCCTCCAATGCCCTTTTAGCTCAGTAATGAAGTCACTCTGGGGTTCACCTTTTAGCCAAAGATTACACAGGCCCATAGGACAAAACAAAACTAAAGGGGCACAACAGCCCAGGGGCAAGGACTAGAAGGCAAGAGGGGACAGGAAAGCTGGTAAGAGGGAACCCAAGGTCGAGAAGGGAGAGTACTGACACGTTGCGGAGTTGTTAACCAATGTCATAAAATAATATATGTACTAACTATTTAATAAGAAGCTAGTTTGTTCTGTGTAAACCTTCAACAAAAATAAACAAACAAAATGAAAACATAAGAAGCCACTTTGCCTTGAAGGCACTCAAAAATTAAATAAATAAATAGAAGATAGTTGGGATTTGCCATTCTCATTAACAAAAAAAAAAAAAAGATTACAGTCAAGAAAGCTCTATGAAGCAGTTCCACTCTGTTACATGTGGTGTTGCCATGAGCTGAAACTGACTCAATGGCAACTAACAACAATAACAATTTTATTTAAAAAAAAAAAAAAGTACTATTCTGGTACATAAAGTGCTATGGGAATACAGAATATGACAGTTAATTTAGCTAAAGGAACAGGGGAAGCCTTCCCCAAATGATCCATTCCTAAGTTTGGAATGATGGAGGAGGAACCTAACAGGCACAGAATGAAAGAAAAGACATTCAAAGCAGTGAGTAGATGCATCAGTTCATACTTGAAAATATCCCTACAGAGGTCCTCTTTCCAACAAGACCTAAAAGCCCAAGGGATGCGACAGTGTTGTTCTCATTGGCCCCTGTGTCCCCAGCACTTAGAATAGTATCTGGCACACAGAAGAAAATAAATGCTTGTTGAATGGTGAATTGCACATGCCAAAACAAAACAAAACAAAAAAAACCCTGTTGCTGTCAAGTCAATTCTGACTTACAGCAACCCAATAGAGGTCTTAAATATTTGAAAGACGAGATGGTGGAAAAATTTGTCAGTGAAGGGGGCTAAGAAGGTGAGGTCAGACAAGTAGAAGAAAAACCAGGGGGAAGAAAAGTGGTACAGAAAGCAGGTAGGATAAAATTTAAAGAAAGAGTCGTTTACTATGAAATAAAATGAAAGCAGTGCTCCAGTAGAATAAAGACTTAAGAGCAATCAGTAGATTTGACAATCTGAAGGTCATTAATGAGCTTTGAGAGATCGGCTTGAATAAATGGTTGGTCCAGAAGTCAGACTGTAATGGGTTGAGGAGTCAGAGAGCAGCCTGGATAATGTGTGTGAAAGAGCTTTGTAAATCTTAAACCACTTTACACATACAATTAGGATACAGAGCTTGTTAGATTTAGGGCCTGGCTGTTGCTCATTACCAAACATTCTGAATTCATCTACTTTTTGGCATCAGGTGTTCAAAACCTAGAACTTCAGTGGAGTATGTTACAATCCATGGAGAACTTAAAAAAAGAGATGTTAAATTCTCTTAACAGTCTTCTAGTATCCTAACAACCAGAACTTCCTCCATTACATACCCCAGGTGTAAAGGAATACACTGTCTTTAAACAACCTCCAAATACGTCCCACGGTTTCTCTAAAGTCAACTTCTTGCTTCCAGCAGCTTAGCAATTTGACCTCAGCACCTTAAAAAAATTCTTATTTGTTTAGGCAAAATTGATATACATTTGAATATGGCCTTGACTCCAGCCATGAGGTCTGGAATACTGTCCATCACTTGACCATCCCTTGGAACTGGCCCCAACTGCATTACTGGTAATGCCTTTTTTCTTGGCTTCTTTATCACTGATTTCCATTTTGTATAGATTCCCTGTCAATCAAGTCAGCTTACTAGACATTACATGGACTTAAAATGTAATTAATTATACTCAGAAAGGTTTCTTTTCCTGACCTGAGCCCATACTGCTCAAATAACCTCTTTGAAACTCTCCTTGTAATGACACCTAATTCTCAAAACATTAATATAAAGGTATCAAATGAGCAATTTTAGATTGGTTATATTTAAAATAATTCAGAAAGTAATGGGTTGAGTATATTAACTGTTTTTAGAGAAAAAGATTAGCATATATTAATGTTTAAAAGATATCACCACTGTTTGAGATTTTTCTACCAGAACCCTTATAACTTATCTGTTCAGCACAAGGATTGCTATGAAGAAAAATAATCAAACGAAATAACTTCAGTTATTTTTATTGGCAAAACAGCGACATCTATTGTTCAATGTTATATAAAACGAAATTTCAAAATCAAAAGAAATGCCATATTTTTCAGGTGATTAGTTCCATAATAATGATAACCACCTTAAAGTTGTTTCAAAAAGACTAATAGGTTATATTCAGCAGTTCACTTTTTATATAAAATCAAAATCCAGCTAACTATTTAGGAGTGTGAACATTTAATCATTATTCAAAAGGCCCAGGATTTCCTTAGGTGCTAAAAACAGACAGGGAGACATAAGACAATAAAAATATGGAATAAAATCCCTAAGGATGACCACCCTTTCCTATAGATGTGTTTTTCTCAAATCACTCAAACATATGCTATCGAAATCTGTGAAAGCCCAACACCGAATTCTGAATTCAAGGCGAAGTTCTGTTCTCATCTTGCCTCTGTTGTTAACTAAGCCTATGAATTTAGACAAATTGTCTACTATCTTGTCCATAGTTAACCATCTATAAAAGCATGAAGTTTGACCTGAAGGTGACCGATTTCCTTCTAGCTCTTACTTTTCTATAAGATGCCGTTTCACAACCATTGTTACTGTTGTTGTTGGGTGCCATTGAGTCAATTCAGACTCATAGTGACCCCATGTAACAGAATAGAACTGCCCAACAGGATTTTCTTAGCTGTAATCTTGATGGAAGGATATTGCCAGTGCTTTCTCCCACAGAGCTGCTGAGTAGGTTTGAATTGCCAACCTTTAAATTTGCAGCTGAGTGGTTAACCATTGCACCACCATGATTCCTTTTCACAAACATTAAGCAAAAATTTTTAAAAATTTGACAATACCACGTATTAGTAAGGGTATTGAGAAAGGGGAACTCTCAACCACTGCTGGTAGTGGCGTGAATTGGTACACTCACATTAGAAAGCAATTTGGCAACATCTTGTAAATTTGAAGATGGGCATACCCAATCGTGTGGTATTTCCATTTAGATAAGCACTCCAGGGAGAATCTTCACACGTGTGCACAAGGAGACAGGGTCAAGAGTTGCATCATTGCGATGTTAAAAACTCTGAAATAAATATCTACTACAGGAGAATGGATAAATAATACGTGGTATATTTATCTACTGATATACAACAACGAAAATGATTGGAGTAGCCTCTATCAACATGGGTAAATTTCAATCACACAATATTAAATAAAAGAAGTCAATTCCACAATGATGTGTACCAAGTGATCGTCTGTATCACGTAAAGAACTTAGTAGCATTCTATTCATTGATCATTAACATGCCATATGTAGAAAAGTATAAAATATTCATGGGAATAAACACCACATTCAGGATAATGGCTATCTCTGGGGAGAAAGGGAAGAGAATGTAATCAGGGATGGGTACATGGGACATGAATTGCATCTAAAATGTTACCTTATTGAAAAAAGGAAGCAAATTTGAAGCAAAATAAGAAAAAACGTAGGAGTTGTTAGGAGCGGTGGGTACATTGATTCTCATTATATGATTATACTTTTCTGCATGTTTGAAATATTTCATAATTTTGTTATAAACATATTAAAATCTAGGTCTAAATCTTATGTAAAAGTGATTTCTTCCTTTATAAAGGAGTCTGTAGCTAAAGAGAGCCAAATAGACAATTGAGATGATTTAGCAGGGAAAAAAGGTTTAATTTGATGAGAAAACATCAATTTGTTAGATATGATTTTCTTTTATTGAAGTGATTGGTAAATCAATAAAACTGATTATATTTATGTTCCTGTGTGAAGACAGCATTACATTAATATTAAGCTCATTTATCATCAACTAGCTACCAAAATAATAACCACCTCAAAATATGGCCTTTTAAACATGACACTGTAAGTTATTTCCCAGTGTGTGACATGGTAGATAACATTCTAAAACACTAGAAACCAAACTCAAATACGGCTTCAAAGAGTTTCTGAGAATGGTTCAATCCAGATTGCAAGATGCTCTGTTTGCTGGCAGCTCTGGGGCTGCTAATGGAGAAGGGAAAATTAAATGCTGCCCATTGCTCCCTGGAGTCTTGGCCTCTGAAAGTAGTATTTTTTTCTACCATAAAAATACTGTACTTTTAAATAAGTTTCTAAAATCAAAAGAACTGTCAAACTGATGATAATTTTTTGGAAAAAATCAGCCATTGAAAATGTAAGACTTAAGTGCAATTTGGGAGAACAATAAACTTTTGTTTAGTCTCAGAGATCTCTTAAAACTCTATCCTTTAAATTAGAATAAAAGCAACCCATGCATTCATTTGTTCAACAAGTGTTTTCGAGCTTCTATTATATGACAACACGGAGCTGGGTGTTCACTGGCTCCTCATATTGTTTCTCACAAAATATTATAGAGACCGTTGAGACATATTCATGTAGGGGGAGGCATCAAGGGAGGACATGCAACCCAGGATGGTCCTGACAGGACAAGAAGTGTAGATGCAGCCCCTAGAGTTCTACCCCTCCCTACATTTCCCCCTCATCTCAACCGACTTCACTGTCACTTCCCTCTCTTTATTCAAGCAGGAAGTGTGGTCATTGCTTTCTGCTTACATACAGATATGAAAGCATATGCCTAGGTTGCTATTTCCTGGTCTGAGATCATACGAAGGAAATATTGCAAAGCCTTATGATGCCTCCTTACCCTCTTCTAAGGTAGCATGTCTTGGAAACACCAGTGAAACAGAGGGAGGGAAACTCAAGGATCAAGTACTTGCTAACATGTTTGTGAGGATAGAGAGCACTTCAGTTCAGAAGTGGGGAGCACAAGTCTACCTGAAGCACAGGGTGTACATATGGTCTCTTAACCTGCTATCTCTAAATATCCCCTTGTCCCCTATTATTTTTTAATAACATTTTATTGTGTTTTCAGTGAAGAGTTGCACAGCAAATTAGGTTCCCACATGACAATTTCTACACAAATTGTTCAGCGTCCTTGTCCCTTACTTTTAAAATTTACCATTTACTTTTATTTATATAAAATTTGTTACTTTTATTAATATTTATAAGTTTTGTTTTGTTTTTAAGGAGCCTGGTGGTACAATGGTTAAGCCCTTGGCTGCTAACTGGAAGGTCTGTGGTTCAAACCCACCAGCTGCTCTGCAGAAGAAAGATGTGGCAGTCTGGTTCTGTAAAGATTTACAGTCTTGGAAGCCCTATGGAGCAGTTCTACTCTGCACTAAATGGTCACTATGAGTCGGAATTGACTCCAAGGCAATTTTTTTTTTTTTTTTTAAGTATTACTAACAGGAGCCCCAGCAGTGTAGTGGTTAAGAGGTCCTAGGCTAACCAAAAGACCTGGTGGCTCCAACTCACCAGCCCTCCACAGGAGACACATGTGGCAGTCTGCTTCCATAAAGATTACAGCCTTGGAAAGAGTAGAAGAGAAGTTCTGTTCTTTCCTATAGGGTTCCTATGAGTCAGAATCGACTCTACAGCAACGAGGTTTATATTGCTAACAGAGTCCCTGGGTGGTGCAAACGGCTTCTGTCTGAAAGATTGGAAGTTCGAGTCTACCCAGAGGCACCTCAGAAGAAAAGCTTCGAGATCTACATCTGAAGAATCAGTCACTGAAAATGCTACGGAGCACAGTTCTACTCTGACACACATGGGATCGCGATCAGTTGGAGTCGACTCCACGACAACTTTTTTAATGGTAACATCCAAAATATAAAAATCCCAGCTTTTTAGTTGCAACAAGTTATTTACAAGTCTGATTGTTATCCAAACCTGGCATATTCACATCTGTTTCATGCCCTCTCTAGGTGAAAGGCACGGTGGTGTGGTGTCCTGATTGCCCAAGTCAGAAACCTCACTCTAGGCTTTGACACCTCCCACTCCCCTCTTTTTTTTTTTTTTTTTTATTATCAGTACCACATAAGGCCAATACGTCATGGCATCCTCCTGTCTCTTCCTCTTACCTATCTCTCAAACTCATCCATTCCCATTGCCACTTCTTTGGTAGACCTAAGGTCATCTCTCACAGTTGATTGCAAAAGTCTTCTAACTGGTTCTCCTCTCTCCTCCCTTGCCCACCCCACACCTGCCATCCATTCTTTCTCTTTACAGATAGAGTGATCTCCTTAAAATGCACCTCTACCCTACAGTTTCCTTGCTTAAAATTCCTTCAAAGAACCCCATTCCCCCACTACTTTTAAGACAAAGACAAAGAACAAACTCCTTAATGCTGATTTACAAAACTATGACAAAATTGATTTACAAGTTGGATCCTACTTACTTCTCCAGTCTAATTTACTTCTCATAACCACCCCATGCCTCCTTTACCCAATGTTATGATTTTATTGACCTTATTTCCTAAAACAATTCTCTCTCCCTCTCCCTCTCTCTCTCTCTCTCTCTCTCACACACACACACACACACACACACACATACACATCATCTGGACTTCCCTGCATTCCTTCCCTCTGGAATACTCTACCTAAAATCTTCATATGGATGACTTCTGCACATTCTTCCAAAAGCATCCTCTGACTTTCCCAGTCTGAATTCGTTACCCTCATATGTGTTCTCACAGCATTTTGTGCATCAAAACACATATTCTCTTTTTATAAGCTTATCTTTCTTCAAGTTGTACCTCACCCCAGAACTAGACAGATCCTACATTCCAAGGAAACAGGAGCCATGCCTTTAAATATCTGACTAATTTTATTACATATTTGTCTTTTTATGAATATACATGTATGTATATATAATTTCTGCATGAAGTTTCTAATGTAAAGCAAAAAATATACAAATATGATTTAAAATTCTCATAGCTAAGACAATACTGACAAGAACTGAAGCTACCAAAGTTTTATAAACAAAATCATGCTGCAGGTTATAGTACATTTTAGATTGAACATGTGTTATAGTTCCTGCCAAAAATTCTCATAGTTTGATTCTGTGTCCATGCAGTCACCTAGATGGACTCCAAATCATTGTAAACATCATTCTTCTCATGAACACTTGTAAAGATTTATAGGCTTTTCTTCCAAAAAGATAAATAATTATACTGGTTTTTATAAGTGGCTACATCGAAGTTTGAGACTAAAATAGTAAAAATATAAGATTTTTGGTGTAAGTCAATCACTTTCTGAAGGAAAAGAAAAAATATGTTAAACTTGATGGCCACAGTATTTATTTACAGGATTTTCTCCAAATATAAAATAGAGAAAGGGAAACTTATTAAACCAGTATTTTATACTGAAATTATGTTTCTAAAACAAGTAACTAATTCAACAGATTTAAAAAAAATCAGTGTCAAAGCAAGTGGTTTTCAAACTGAATGCTTTATATTTTAAATGTTTGGTTTTGAGTCATTAAGCACATGCTGACAGACCATCATAACAATCAAATTAACAAAACAGCTGCAAATGTTGGTTTTAGGCTGAATGTATCTCTTTTTAGCTCATTTAAATTCATACTTATTGGAGAACTGAAAGTTTGGTTCTCAGATTTTGTCAATGGAAGTAGATTCTAATTTTGAGGATATTTGAATATTGCAATGATACAAAGTGACTGCCGTAGGACAAAAACAAGATCGTTATAAGAAGACAACACCAGGAATGTAAGATACATAATTGAAATTATAGCAAAAAGAACATGCCATTTTATTTCTCATTGGTGTCACAGGTCAGATAGAACTGGTAACAGAAGCAATTGAGCTGTCATCAAAATACCACTTTTTGACTTCTACTGAATTCATGACTTTCTTCTTATGTGAAAGATATGGATAGATTGTTCTTATGACATTTTTAGTAAGCTAATCCTTTCACTAAGTTTTAGGCATGGGGAAAGGTTTGTGATTTTGCCTTGAAGACTTTACAAGAATGCTTAAGGAAAGCATTTTATAATAATGTTTAAAACTTCCATTTCTATATGATTTTCATACATCGCACTTCATTTCACACTAGTATGTCAATTTTTTAGCTGAGGGCTCCCCAGATCAGAGCCTCAGATGATGATTTGTGCACAAAAGATACAGTTAGGAAGAGCTCCCAAGGGAGCAGATCAAGGAAGGGGAGGAAGCCAAGCAAGGGTACAACATTAGAAAAAGAGTAAGGGTAGCGTTAATCTCATTTGCAGGGGAATTCTGGAGTGTAAGTAATCCCTCAGAATTTTACAGACCTGAGATAAGGGATTTGAGCTTTCATATCCCCGGGTTTTCAGACATTGGCTAGGCATCTCCATGGAGAATGTGATTTTGCAGGTAACTCTTTCCACTTGCAGAAAAAATAGATTCCAGTAGCCCAAGGGTAGTCCTTCAGTGGTCATTGGAAACAAAAACACAAAGAAGCTTAGGGGAGGGAGGATGCACAAAAATAGTAAAAATGTAATTCAAGGGGTTTTATCTCATTTTTGAAGATGAGAAAACTGAGGAAATGTGATTTATACACAATCACACAAAGGTAAAGATATAAAACTAAGATTATATGAGACACTGGCTATAAATCCTGTTGCTCTTGCTGGTTTTTTAATTTAATTTTATTTTTTCCCTCCCTATTACTTCAGACTACTTGATAATTTTATTTATTTACATAATTAAAATATAACCTTATAATAAAATATGACCTGATATTGTATATCACTCTACACATTTCTGATTACTTTGTACTTTTTACTCACCTTTCTGCATATGGTTTTATATCTAATTAAGCCAGAGGTCAGAAGTATAGGGTTCTCAGAGTTAATGTACATCAGTGATCAGTGAACCAGGCCAGATGAGAGAGAAAGTTAAGAATGGTGTCCCCCTGGGGGTAGCCGCCTGTCTAAAGGAGGCAGACACTTCACAGCTTCAATGGTTGTTGCCACAAGGGAATGAAGATCCAGTACTGCTAGACTTTCCATTTTTTCCAAGGTCTGCAAGGAATCAGGATGTTTCATGTAAAATCTTTCAATTTTTAAATAACGACTTTTTCTTTTTTTTTTTTTTAAACACTGGGAGCTGACTTTGTACAAGTCGCGTAAAACTCTAGTTCCTGGTGCAGATGAGCTGCTATTTTATTGTCTGGTGAAAAGGAGCTGGGTTGGGGCAGCTTAAAGTGTCTGTCTTATCTGAAGGCATTCAAATTAAAACATTGTAAAACCATTTTGCTGGCCAAACCAAAATATATAGTGAGCAGGGTTTAGTTTGTGGGTCTTGAGTTTGGGATTCCTGAATTGAATTAAGCTAATACTTCTATGAACTGTAAATCTTATTCCATTCAATCCTTTTGACATTTAAAAGGGGTTTGTTTGATTTTTTTTTTTTTTTTGGTTTGAAGTTTGGAATGAGCCACAAAAAAAGTGAAGGAAGATCTCAAAATCTACTAGCATTGTTCTAAGTTCTGTGAAAGTGAGTTCATCATGTCAAACCAATGACCAGCAACCCCATGATACCCTTTAATACTGTTTTATAACACTACCTTGATTACCCTGGAATAAAATTCATACATACTATTGCATACTAACACACATAAGTTCCAATAAAATCAATATAAAGGGCTAACTATACTATAAAGGAGAAAGAGCAGAAAACAAATTTACAATTAAATAACATGTAATTCTTTATCTACATGCTTGGGCATGACTAAAGTAGCAGATTTAATTAAGTGGTCTGCTGCTTGCACCTATATGTAGGATAGCCATTCACATGTCAGCTACAAATGTAGAGCAATAAAGGTGATACGAATTTCAAAAATGAATTGTTCCCGGTGAAAGATTTTACAAAATGACAAAAAACTATTGATATAAAGTTCCAAACATATAAATAAAACATATTCTTCCCTTGATTTATACAACTGTTGGGGATTTGTAAAATTCAACATACATAAAAAATGAGCAAGATTATCATAGCTTGATATGTAAAAATTAGTTAGGTTCTGGGTTCAGATAATCATTAATAAGTTTTTCGTTTATGCAAATGGCCATTGAGACATTCGGAAGTTACACAGAATATGAGAAAATTCTTCATCGCACTGACTGTCTCATACATTGCAGGGATTCTAGCATCCCTGGTCTCTATCTACTAAATATTAGTGGAGCTTTCCAATTATTTTGACAACCAAAAGAGTCTCCCAGAGAGTTCCAAATTGTTCTTTAAGGGGCATTGCTTCCCTGCTGAGAACCAATGATCTAAATATCCGGAAGACAGAGCCAGCAGATTAAACTAACAGAAAATGTCAAGTGAACCAGAGGAAATAGATCTCACTTCTTTCAAATGACAACTATCATGGAATCTGGGAGAGAGAGCAGCTTTGAAATCAGTATCACCCAAGGCTAGCCAGCCTCAAGCAAAGGGCGAAATAATAATCTGTTATCCATTAAATGTTCTGTCAGTCACCTCAGGCTGACAGTGCAGTAAACTTTAAAACAGTCTGTGGCTGTGGCCATCATGCTTGTTGGTTGTAATAAAAGGTCAAGAGGAACTAGGTCAATGTCTTTCTCTTATTCAAATACTTTTGAGTCATAACTCTATCATGTGCTAACTTCTTTGATCCAGAGATTGCCAGATATCTTCTTTAGCTGAGGCAGTGATGATTTAAAGGTATAGATGGATTTTAAAGTCTTTGATTTTAAGGTTTTTGGAGAGATTAGCCAGTGATAACCACATTATCAATTTATATGTGACTATATGAGTCGCAACTTGATGGCAACGAGTTTGGGCTTTTTTGGTTTTTATAGGACATCAGTCAAAACAAGGCCAGGGACCAACTGAGGAACAAACTATCAATTGATCATATGCAAGTTCAAGTTGAAACTGAAGAAAATTAGAACAAGTCCACAAGAGCCACAATAGGACCTTGAGCATATCCCACCTGAATTTAGAGGCCATCTCAAGAATAGATTTGACTCGTTGAACACTAATGACTGAAGACCAGACAAGTTGTGGAATGACGTCAAGGACATCATACATGAAGAAAGCAAGAGGTCATTAAAAAGACAGGAAAGAAAAAAAAGACCAAAATGGATGTCAGAAGAGGCTCTGAAACTTGCTCTTGAATGTCGAGTAGCTAAAGCAAAAGGAAGAAATGATGAAGTAAAAGAACTGAACGGAAGATTTCAAATGATGGCTTGAGAATACAAAGAAAATTATTATAATGACATGTGCAAAGAGCTGAAGATAGAAAACCAAAAGGGAAGAACACACTGGGAATTTCTCAAGCTGAAAGAACTAAAGAAAAAATTCAAGCTTCGAGTTGCAATAGTGAAGGATTCTATGGGGAAAATATTAAACGATGCAGGAAGCATCAAAAGAAGATGGAAGGAATACACGGAATCATTATACCAAAAAGAATTGGTTGACATTCAACCATTTCAGAAGGTAGCATATGATTAGGAACCCATGGTACTGAAGGAAGAAGTCCAAGCTGCACTGAAGGCATTGGCAAAAAACAAGGCTCCAGGAATTGACGGAATATCAATTTAGATGTTTCAACTAACGGATGCAGCGCTGGAAGTGCATACTTGCCTATGCCAAGAAATTTGGAAGACAGCTACCTGGCCAACCGATTGGAAGAGATCCATATTTATGCCTATCCCAAGAAAGGTGATCCAATTGAATGTGGAAATTATCAAATAATATTATTAATATGACACACAACTAAAATTTTGCTGACGATCATTCAAAAGAAGCTGCAGCAGTATATTGACACAAAACTGCCAGAAATTCAGGCTGGATTCAGAAGACAAAGTGGAACCAGTGATATCATTGCTGATGTCAGATGGATCCTGGCTGAAAGCAGAGAATACCAGAAAAATGTTTACCTATGTTTTATTGACTATGCTAAAGTATTTGACTGTGTGGATCATAAAAAATTATGGATAACATTGAGAAGAATGTGAATTCCAGAACACTTAATTGTGCTCATGAGGAACCTGTGCATAGATCAAGAGGCAGTTTTTCAAACAGAACAAGGGGATACTGCGTGGTTTAAAGTTAGGAAAGGTGTGCGTCAGGGTTGTATCCTTTCACCATATCTATTCCATCTGTATGCTGAAAAAATAACCTGAGAAGCTGGATTATATGAAGAATGGGGCATCAGGATTGAAGGAAAACTCATTAACAACCTGCGTTATGCAGATGACACAACCTTGCTTGCTGATAGTGAAGAGGACTTGAAGCACTTACTGATAGAGATCAAAGACCAAAGCCATCAGTAAGGATTGCACCTCAACATAAAGAAAACAAAAATCCTCACAACTGGACCAATAAGCAACATCATGATAAATGGAGAAAAGACTGACGTTGTCAAGGATTTCATTTTTCTTGGATTCTCAATCAACACCCACGGAAGCAGCAGTCATGAAATCAAAGGACTCATTGCGTTGGGCAAATCTGTTGTGAAAGACCTCTTTAAAATGTTGAAAAGCAAAGATGTCACCTTGAAGACTAAGGTGCGCCTGACCCAAGCCATGGTATTTTCAATTGCATCATATGCATGCGATAGCTGGACAATGAATAAAGAAAACTGAAGAAGAACTGATGCCTTTGAATTGTGGTGTTGGCGTCGAATACTGAATATACCATGGGCTGCCAAAAGAACAAACAAATCTGTCTTGGAAGAAGTACAACCAGAATGCTCCTTAGAAGCAAGGATGGTGAGACTACGTCTTACATACTTTGGACATGTTATCAGGAGGGATGAGTCCCTGGAGAAGGACATCACACTTGGTAAAGTTGAGGGTCAGTGAAAAAGAGGAAGATCCTCAGCGAGATGGATTGACAGAGGGCTGCACAATGGGCTCAAGTATTAACACCGATCGTGAGGATGGCACAGGAATGAGCAGTGTTTTGTTCTGTAGTACATAGGTTCGCTATGAGTTGGAACTGACTCGACAGCACCTAACAACAACAACAACAGAAATCAAAATGGAGCTCAGATTTTTAAAATAATTTCCAGTTGATGAGCTCTGACACATTAAATGGTATTTTTAAGGTAGAAATCATTTTTCTATCAAAGAATTTTGAGCAAATCGCACAAAAAAATGTATTTTTAAAATACAATATCAGGATACAGTCTGGAAAATGTAAAGTAAGATTCTGGCTTTAATATCTTAATAGAATTATTTCAGTCAGGTCAATATAAGTTCAAGCAAACACTGAAAAAGCAAGAAAATAACTTTTGATGTCTTTCTAAATGCTGCAGGGAAAATATGAACGTATTCTCTAATTTGTATTGCTAGTTAAAATAGACAAAATAGACAAACATCACAAGAAAAGTATTAATAGCTGTGGGAGGGGGAAGAAAAAAAGCTAACCTAACTGTCATGGTAACAGAAGCTAATAATCACAGAACACCAGAGACATGAATTTGACCAAATGAATTCTGTTGTTGTTTGAACTGAAAATGGAATCTTTAGATTATGGGTTTACTGAGGAAATACAGAGAGTGAAGAGTTTAATTATGAGAAACCAAAAATACCCTCCGAAGTCTGCTTAAAATCAAACAAATAGTTTAGCTTAATTAGAAAAGAATATCTGCCTTGACCATTGTGCTCTTTTAAGATCTATCTATATGGGACCAAACTGACAACAGCAACTCAAAATATTAGATAGGAAACTTAGGTGCCAGTGAGTTTATGTTACTGGGGGAGGGACAACTCAGAAAAGGAGGGCAAGAATGGTTGTACAACTCTAACATACACTGAATTGTAGATGTAGAAATTGTTGAATTGATGTGTGTTCTGCTGTGTATATTCTCAACAACAATAAAAAATAAATTATTTAAAAAATTTTGATTTTGGAACATAAATTTTAGTACATGAGAAATGTATTAGTTTTAGAGAAACAATATCCAATTGTTTTTCCATATGTTCAGTAAATAGGCATTCCACTTGTTTCTCATTCTTTCTCAGACCTAGTATCCAAAATATATTTCTTTGACAAAAGGTTTGCCAGGATGGTTCTTTAAAATCAAGTAAGAAGTTGAAAGGTCAAGATTGTAAAGCTTACTCAACCTCTGATACAGTCTTGGGCAAGTCATTTAATACTTCTGGTTACCAAAATGAAGTGAATTATTTTAACCATCTTTATCTCATAAGGTTTCATAAGTTTTCATTAAAAATTGCATAAGAATAGCATCCATAACCCTGTTCCCTTTAATTCATTTAGAAGAGTATTCATTTCATTTATATATATATATATATATATATATATATATATATATATATATATATATATATATTATTTTAAAAAGTTTTATTGCACAAGATTTATATAAAACGTTAAATAATTAACTCTTATTTATGTAAAAATCTTCTTTTTTTCTAGCAATGTATATATTGACTTAATCAATGAACAGACTAAACTCATCTAATGTGATAGTTTGTTAGCCACTAGGAAGCCTACTCGAACGCTTGCAATAGCTTTTAAGTTATTAATACTACATAGATTTTACATGCATAAACATTTATAAAGCAGAGTAGTATTTGTTAAATGCCATGAGAAATCTATGCGCAAAGGTAGGAGGGAACACTTCTGAAGCTGATCATAGAAGGTTTTTGACAACCTAGACTTGAAGAATGAGTAATATTTCACAGGGCAGAAAGATGTTGGTGGAGGAGGGGTGGAGGAGGTTATTAAATGGCAGAAGATATTTCCAGCAAAGGAAATAGCTTTAGGAAAGGTAATATTTTGGGCAAATAGCAAGAATTTACATATTTGCTGGAAGATAGAATATGTAGAGGGAAATAGTATGTGATAATACTGAAAAGGTGAAGTGTGAAGAATTTCTTTAGCAGCAATAGGGAACCTCTGAATATTTAAAAGTGTGGGAGAGAAATGAACAGCTTGGTATTTCAAACACTACTCTAAAAAAAAAGTGGATAGGATTGTTAAGGGACCACGGCAATCATAATAGGGGGCAGATAGGCATTTTAGTGATACGGTGAAAAGATGCAAAGGATTTAGCGACACATGTATTTTACAGCCCCTTTATGGAGGGTTACATCAGGGAATATGACAGAACACAGAGCATGATTTAAATTTCAAACACTCACTGTGAGCTTGAAAGTTTATACATCCCAAAAGCTAGATGCCCTCCTCAACATACAAAATAGGAAAATGCCTCCAATAATTCTTTCTCCAAAATATCTAGAAATCTTGTTGGCTCCTTAAGCAGCGGAAAGCTTCCATCTACGTGCTCCATGCAGAAGATATATGATTTTTGCATTTGTTTATCCAATTTTTCATAAGCTTAATCTGAATAGCTATCTAATTTATTCTCTGAGGATCGAGTAAAACAGCTTGTCTCTTTTCAGAAAATATGTGGTCTGAATTATTTATTTCTAACTTCTTAAGAAGCTTATAAAGTGCAGGATGAAAGGTCAGGATTAATTAAGAAAAATGGTGTGAATTCCAACAGAAGAAATGTATGTCAATTGGCAGAAAACTGCTATAGCCATTACCCTATTGATATGCAGCAAAACTTGAATGGACTGAAAAAAAATACACCTTCATTTTAACAAGTTGTGTGTTGTGACAATGTTGATTTTAGTGTTGAAGTGCATGCAATTTGTGAATAATATTGTTCCTCAAGAGTGGCTCTCTCTGACAGTTGTTTCCTTTCGTTATTAAGGCAGTGGAAAGCAACTCAAAATGTTGGCAATGAACCAAAAAGCCAGACAGACTGGGTTGTAAGGAGAGTCCAGGATTAGGGAAGTTGTAGTCATACTTCAGAACTCTGATGTTTTCTAAATAATGCAATTTTTTTTTTATTGTACTTAAGGTGAAGGTTTACAGAACAAATAGTTTCTCATTAAACAGTAGTACACATATCGTTTTATGACATTGGTTAACAACCCCACAACATGTTAACCCTCTCCCTTCTTGACCTTTTTTTTTTGGTGAAAATATACATAGCCAAAGATATACCATTTTCAAAAATTTCTACATGCACAGTTCAGTGACATCAACTATGCTCTACCAATTGTGCTACTATTCTCCCTTTAGATGAAGGTTTACAGAACAAAATAGTTTCTCATTAAACAGTTAGTACACATGTTGCCCTATGACAATGGTTAACAACCTCACTACACATCAACACTGTCCTTACTCAACCTTGGGTTCCCTATCACCAGCTTTCCTGTCACCTTCTGCCTTCTAGTCCTTGTCCCTGGACTGCTGTGCCTCATTAGTCCCATTTGATTTTATGGGGCTGTCCAATCCCCAGCTGAATGGTGAACCTCAGAAGTGACTTCACTACTGAGCTAAAAGGGTGTCTGGGGACCAAACTCTAGGGGTTTCTCCAGTCTCCTTTAGGCCAGTAAATCTGGTCTTTTTTTTTGTAAGTTAGAATTTTGTTCTGCTTTCTTCCCCAGTTCTGTCCAGAACCCTCTGTTGTGATCCCGGTCAGAGCAGTCAGTGGTGGTAGCCAGGCACCATCTAGCTCTACTGGACTCAGTCTGGTGGAGGCCTTGATAGCTGTGGTCCATTAGTCCTTTGGACTAATCTTTTCCTTGTTCTCATTGTTCTCCCTTGCTCCCGAAGGGGTGAGACCAGTGGAGTATCTTAGATGGCTGCTCACAGGCTTTTAAGACCCCAGATGCTACTCACCAAGGTAGAATGTAGAACATTGTCTTTATAAACTGTGTTACGCCAACTGAGCTAGATGTTCCCTGAGAACACGGTCCCCACAGCCCTCTGCCCGGTAATTCAGTCTCTCAGGGAGTTTGGAAGTGTCTATGGAGCTTCCATGACCTTTCCTTGTAAAAGTTGTGCTAGTTTCTCCTGTATTGTGTACTGTCTTACCCTTCACCAAAGATACCATTTGTCTATTGCCTATTTAGTATTCCCCCACCCACCCCTCCCATCCCTGGTAACCAACAAAGATTGTTACTTTTTGTGTGTGAACTTTTTCATGGGTTTTTACAATAGAGGTCTCATACAATATTTGCCCTTTTGTGATTGACTTATTTCACTCAGCATAAGGTCCTCCAGTTCCATCCATGTTATGAGATGCTTCACAGATTCATCATTGTTCTTTCTCGTTGCATAGTACTCCATTGTGTGTATGTACCATAGTTTGTTTATCCATTCATCTGTTGATGGTCATCTAGGTTGTTTCCATCTTTTTGCTACTGTGAACGATGCTGCCATGAACATAGGTGTGCATATGTCTATTCGAGTGACGACTCTTATTTCTTTAGGATATATTCCTAGGAGTGGGATTGCTGGATCGTATGGTATTTCTATTTCTAGCTTTCTAAGGAAGTGCCATATCATTTTCCAAAATGGCTGAATCATTTTGCATTCCCACCAGCAGTGCATAAGAGTTCCAATCTCCCTGCAGCCCCTCCAACATTTGTTATTTCCAGTGTTTTTGATTCGTGCCAGTAATGCCGGGGTGAGATGGTATCTCGTTGTGGTTTTAATTTTTAATAATGCGATTTTAATGATTGTAACTGTTATGCTAATGAGAATTCAGCACTACTTTCCATCCATTTAGAAGTAAGCAATTTTGCTGACTGCTGCTCATTGGGTTAATGCGTGGTAAAGACTGAGTGCTGATCAGGGAATCAGAAAATATGGGCTCTGCCTCTTGATTTGAGTCTTTATTTTCTCTTCTCTATCTACACTTGTACAGAGGACATTTTCACTCAGATGTATTACATTACTGCCTCAAACAACATATCCCAAATGAACCTCGTAATCTCCCCTTCTAAGGTGAATTTTCTCTGTAGTTTCCCCATCATTTATTTCAGTTCAGTAAATATTTATTGCCAGGTATCATCCCAGAGTTGGAGCAATGAAGACAAATACGCAGGTGAATCATCCTCAGAGAGCTTACGACTGAACAGGAGGAGAAAGATATGTAAATAAACAATACAATACAGTTTAACGTATTACATGATATGATAAAAATATATAAAATGGGTTGCTATGAGTCAGAATTGACACAACGGCAATGAGTTGGGTTATGGGTTTGACTCTTCCATTCCTTAACTCTTATATCTAATACACCATTTAAATTCTGAAATTCTCCCTTCAAGTGTCAGGTTCCCTTCACTAGAAGGAATGTAAAAGCAAAGATAGTGCTTGAACATAATAGGTACTCAATGTTTAATGAATGAACTTGCTGAATGCCTGGAATATTGCTTAGAGCACTGTAGATGCTCAGTAATTATTTGTCATATTAGTAAAAGGTCATTCTTTTTGAGTAAATAAACTAAAAATCTATTCCTTCCTTATGTTCCCACATCCACCACTCAACTTTCAAACCACTGACCTGGACCACTCCATGCCTGTCTTTCCCTATTTCTATGAACCCTATATACTGGCTTAAGAGAATTCCTTATAAAATAGTTCTTATCTAAAATAAGAAGACAGAGAATCTGCAATGGCTACCATTTACTTATTAAATCAAGCCCAAGGTCCTAATCATTGACACTGAAAATCCTTACCACCTTAATTCCAGCCAACTTCTTCCTCACACAGTCCGATCCTGGTAAAATTTGGCTATCTAACACATCTTACATTTTCCCACCTGTGTATATGAGCCCTGGTGGCGCAACTGTTAAGCACTTGGCTGTTAACAGAAAGGTTGGTGGTTGGAATCCACCAGCCACTCCTCGGGAGAAAGATGTGGCAGTCTGTTTCCATAAGGATTACAACAGGTTTGGTTTTGGATTTTTTTTTTTTTTTTGGTATTATCTGTCTGGAATGTTCCTTTCCTTAATCTCCTATTTTCAGGAATCCTCCTTGAAAATACAGGTTAAGTAACACTTTCTATATGGATGATTTTCCTAATGACCCAAAAAGAAGTGACACTACCATCCCTAAATTTAAAAAGGACTTAAAAAAAATCAATTTAATGGTAGTTATGTTATACGAACCTGTTGCTGTCGAGTGGATTCCAACTCATAGCGACCCTATAGGACAAGGTAAAACTGCCCCACAGGGTTTCCAAGGAGCAGCTGGTGGGTTCAAATTGCCGACCTTTTGGTTAGCAGCCAACCTCTTAACCACTGTGCCACCAGAGCTCCAGTTATGATATACCATCCTGTAATTAATTCGTACTTTTTCCCAATACTATGGTGCATGTTTTTGAAGGTGTGGATCAAGTCTTCAATAACTAGTACAATGCTCAGCCCATAATAGGTCTTTTTGTTATTAACAAAGAAATAAACACATTATAATATACAATAAGTATGCCACTTGAGAAATTGCTGAGTTTTAGATTTAATAATCTTTAACTTACATGTTTATGTGTGTTATATCTCTCCCTCACAAACAGACACACATCCAGAGTAGGAAACCAAAACCACTTGACAAATAAAATAAGAAATATTCCTATTTATCTCACTTTTTCAGGTTTTTGATACTTTCTAAACAAAAACTATGAGTCAGAATCAACTCGACAGCAATGGTTTTTGTTTTTTTTTTTTTTTTCCTGTTTCTGGAAAGCTGGATTAGTTTTTAAAAACTTCATTATTTCTCTGGAAGGGACACATTTATAACTTCATATTGTAGAAGAATATTTTTCTATCTGATTCAAGTAGATATATACTATTTTGCTCTGGAGTTTCGAAGTTGAAAAATTTTATTTTCCTCATTGGCCAGAGTCTCATATGGATGATAAACTTCCTATCTCTTTTATCGATTGTATGATAACCAATCCAATTTACTATGCTTCCCCCAAATATGTCATACTGTCCCTTGAGGCATTATGTCTTCCATTCATTGAGATTGCTGACCATATTCAACACATTTCAGAAAACCAAGAGGATTCTTGAAACCATGTCAATATGAGGAATAGTTAAAACATCGAACATGCATAGATTGGAGAACAGAGATCTATAAAGATTAAATTTACTTTGTATAAAATCCAAGGGGCAGGGCCAAGATGTCAGAGTAGTCAGACACTTTCGGTGGTCCCTCTTACAACAAAGACCCGAAAAAACAAGTGAATTGATTGTATATGACAATCTAGAAGCCCTGAACATCAAAGGCAAAGTTCAGGAATCGAACTGAGTGGCAAGGGGAGAGAGAGATGGTTCAGAAGCAGTGAGGAGTTGCCAGACCTCACCCTGTGAGAATCAGTACCCTTCAGGCCTGATCAGCTGGTGTGTGTGGTGAGGCAAGCAGTGGCATTTAGGACGTGTTTTCCACATAGGGAGAGATGGAGTGGCAGAGAGTCTACTCAAGCCTCCAGAACTAGTGAAAAGCGGTGTTCAATTGGCAAAAGATAAGTATGTGTGTCTAACCCACTGAGCAGATCAAAAAACAACCCATTTTGGAAGAAATTCTGTCCCATTTACCTGCCTCTTCCTCTCTCCGCACGGGGCTCCTGAGCCAGCTTCAGTGATTGCCATGTCCCCAGGGCTGGAAGTAGGACCTGTCATGCACCCTGAGCCATTCTCCCAGCCTTGGAGAGTGAACAAATTAAAGAGCAGGAAAAAATAATCTGCCAGCTCCCCTAAGCCGGGAACTCAGGGCAGGCACAGCTCCTTTGCCTAGACATAGGCATAAGGGGACTATAGAATTTGAATGCCTTTCACCCCTGCATAGACCTGTGTGGGCCCATTTCAACAGCATAGGCCCTCATTAGCACAATACAACAGGGTGTGTACTGGAAGCCTAACTTAAACTGTATCAGCTATATAGTGGAGTGGCAGGTTCTTGACATTTGACACCGCTCTGCCCATTAAGCAAGGTCCTCACCTACTCACATCAGGGGCCTGAGGACTAGTGGCTCTACCCATGGCACCAAGCCACCTGAATAGGGGTCCAAGAATAAGTGGTGCCTCTCAGTCCTTATAGCCAACAGCACTGGGTGCTTATAGTCCAGCTGCAAAACCCACTCACCTACATGCTCTAGGGAACAGGCACACTCTTTCCTCCCAGACACTCAGGGGCAGTGGTCAGCCCCCTGACTTGCTCAGCTCGTAACCCCCTACTGCAGCCAGATACCTGTGCCTACTTCAATCACCCCTGCCAGTCTAGGACTGTAGGTGATAGCCTGTACCACACACTTGGAGACTGACTTCCTGGACACCTGAGCTGAATCCATATAAAAAAAGTAAATGGACTCCTGGGCTCACATACCTAGTAAGAGATCTAATCACCAGGTGACAGGACATAAGAGCTTCAAAGGCACCAATAATCAAACTAGCTCACATGAGCGGCCTATTTGGGCGTATTAAAATAAAACAAAACAAGAAGCTAGGACACAGTTAGCAAACATAAAATAAATAAATATAATAACTTATTGATTTTTCAGAGACAACAGTCAATATCAAATCACAAAAAGAGGCAGACCATGGCAACAACACACAAAAAAGACATCAAAAAGACACCACTAAACACATGCCTATCAATAATTTACACTGAATGCAAATGAACTAAATGCACCGATAAAGAGACAGAGAGTGGCAGAATGGATTAAAAATACATGATCTGTCTATACACTGCCTACAAGAGACACATCTTACACTTAAAGACACAAACAAACTAAAACCCAAAGTTGGAAAAAATATATCAAGCAAACAACAAAAAGACAAATAACCCAATTAAAAAAATGGGCAAAGGATATGAACAGGCACTTCACCAAAGAAGAAATTCATGCAGCTAATAGATACATGAAGAAATGTTCACGATCACTAGCCATTAGAGAAATGCAGATCAAAACTACAATGAGATATCATCTCACCCCAACAAGGCTAGCATTAATCCAAAAAACACAAAATAATAAATGTTGGAGAGGTTGTGGAGAAACTGGAACACTTATACTCTGCTGGTGGGAATGTCAAATGGTACAACCACTTTGTGAATTGATTTGGTGCTTCCTTAAAAAGCTAGAAATAGAAGTACCATACAATCCAGCAATCCCACTCCTTGGAATATATCCTAGAGAAATAAGAGCCACCACACAAATAGACATGCATACCCATGTTCATTGCAGCATTGTTCACAATAGCAACAAGATGGAAACAACCTAGGTGTCCATCAATGGATGAATGGATAAACAAATTATGGTATAGTCACACAATGGAATATTACACAACGATAAAGAACAATATGAATCTGTGAAATATCTCATAACATGGATGAATCTGGAAGGCATTATGCTGAGTGAAATTAGTCAGTCACGATACGACAGATACTGTATGAGACCACTATTATAAGAACTCAAGAAACGGTTTAAGCACAGAAGAAAACATTCTTTGATGGTTATGAGGGTGGAGAGGGAGGGGGAGAGGTACTCACTAACTAGAAAGTAGACAGGAATTATCTTAGGTGAAGGGAAGGACAACACACACTACATGGGAAGTCAGCACAACTGGACTAAACCAAAAGCTAAGAAGTTTCCTGAATACAACCAAATACTTCGAGGGAACACCATGCTTTCAGGGGACATCGGTCAATTGGCATAACAAAGTTTATTAAGAAAATGTTCTGCATTGCATTTTGGTGAGTGGCATCTGGGGTCTTAAAAGCTAGCCAGCGGCCATCTAAGATACAGAAATTGGTCCCAACCCACCTGGAGCAAAGGAGAATGAAGAACACCAAAGACACAAGGAAAGTATTGGTCCAAGAGACAGAAAGGGCCACATAAACCAGAGACTCCATCAGTCTGAGACCAGAAGAACTAGATGGTGCCTAGCTACCACCAGTGACTGCCCTGACAGGGAATACAACACAGAGTCCCTGACAGAGCAGGAGAAAAGTAAGGTGTAGAACTCAAATTCTAGTAAAAAGACGAGACTTAATGGTCTGACGGAGACTGGAGGGACCTGGAAGATATGGCTCCTGGACTCTCTGTTAGCCCAGAACTGAAACCATTCCTGAAGCCAACTCTTCAGACATAGGTTAGACTAGACCGTAAGACATAAAATGATACTTGTAAAAAGAGTGCTTCTTAGCTCAAGTAGATACACGAGACCAACTGGGAAGGCCCTGTCTGGAGGAGAGATGAGATGGCAAAAAGGGACCGGCTAGTTGAATGGACATGGAAAATCTGGGGTGGTAAGGAGGAGTGTGCTGTCACAGTTTAGGGAGAGCAACCAGAGTCACATAACAATGTGTGAATAAATTTTTGTATGAGAAACTAAACTGAACTGTAAACTTTCACTTAAAGCACAATTTTAAAAATATCCAAGAGCATAAACTTTCAAAATCTGCATGCAATAAACCAGAATATTTCCACAGCCAGTAGCTTAACCTTTTAAACAAATATATTTTTTCATAGTTATTTTTAAATTACTTCCATTTAAAAGTCACAACCTAATGTGAACATAATAACATTTAAAATTTATTCACAGTGATTTCCTCAGAAAGATCAATTCCATATTTTTCTTATTATGAATGTACCCCAATAATCTAGCCTTATATTACCTAATTTATTTTCTTTTTGCCTCCATTCTTCAATAAAATTACTTCCTGTAGTAATACCTGATAACTCATAACTGACTTATTCAGGTCAGTTGTTTCAATGCACATGGAACTGATTAATGAAATCATCGATTGGTTTAAGTATTTGTTTAAATATTATTTTTGCTAGGCATTATACTAAGTTCTGTGAGAAATATAACACAGGAATACCCCCCTCAAGGATGCTGTAGACTACTTTAAGAGATAGGGAAAAGTAAAGTGCTTTATGAGAGGTATAAATAAAGCATTAGGACTTCTGTTGACAGTTAAAACCTTACTTTTGCTCTCACTCAATTCCCATAGAAATGACAGAAAATATATTAGGACAAATAAATAAATGCATAGCCACATGTGAAAACAGAAAGAAGGTAGATACATGAGAAATCCCGCGAAGATATTTAAAGATTTGGGAAGCTGCAAATGGACAGGGCAGCTGTAAAGAACATCGCAAATAATTAGGCAAGGTAGCTGGATATAAGATTGACACAGAAAATAATTTCCTAGATAAGAGCAATAATCAATTAAAAATGTAATAACGTAATAAAAAGAAGTATCACATTTGCAATGTATCACAACAATTAAAAATGATAAAATACCTAGGAATAAACATACTAAGAAATGGAGAAGAAATTTATGTGGAAAAAAACTATATAAAGCTCTACTGAAGGGCACACCAGAAGGCTTATATAAATAGAGAAATTTTACCATGTTTATGAGTGGAAAAAAATCATTATTACAAAGATGTCTTCTCTACCAAATGAATCAGTAAATACATAGCTATTTCTGTCAAAACCTGAACACAATTTTTCATGAAGTTGACAAGCTTATTCTAAATTTCATATGGAAGAGTAGGTGTGCAAGCATAGCCAAAACATCTTTGTAACAAAAGGACAACGATAGGTGACTTTTCTCCCACCTCCATTTATCAACACACACTTCCACGTCATAATAATGTAAACAGTGATGACACTGGTTCAGATATAGACACTTGGATCAGTGGTACAGAAAAAAGCATTTAGAACAGATCTGTGACTATGTGGGAATTTAGGATGTGATAAATGCCACACTTTAAATTGGTGGGGAAAGACAGACAATTCATTAAATGTTGTTGGGACAAGTGACTAATAATATGTGGAAAAATTAAGTTAGATCCACACATAACACTTATCATAAAATAAAACACTTATCATTAAATAAAAAATACATAAACAATTAAAATCTTGAAGAATACACTCATGAACTTTGGAGTAGAGAGGGATTTATTCAATAAACACTAAAACGTAGAAGAAATCACGAATGACTGTATAACTATATCAACATTTATAATACCATAAACTACATGTAGCAATCTGAGAAAGAATATTTATAATCATTAAAAACTTTTTCACTACAATGGGTTAGTATCCACAAATGTAAAGAGCACCTTATGCACTAATTAGAACTAGACCTATAACCAGATATGAACAGACAATTCACTGAAGAGGTCAATAAACAAATGAAAAGATGTGCAACCTCATTAGTCATCAGGGAAATACAAATTAAGCCAATGAATGATATGATTTTGCTTTTAATCTATCACAGGACAAATATGTAGAAGCTTCATAACAGCAAGTGCTGACGATGGCAGGGATAAATATTTTCTTTCATCATTTACTGGTGAAAATATAATTTTTTCTGCTACTTTAGAAGGGAATTTAGAAATATCTAGTAATATTAAATTGTGCTTAATCTATGACTTAGGTCATAAGTTCCAGGTCCTAGTTTCACTTATTCATATCCACTCTGCAAAAACGTCATGCATATGAACAAGGAAGATTGTACAATCATGTACCTCATTGCATTGCTTAAAATAGAAAAAAAATTATAGTAGCTATTAATTATTAGACATTTAGATGTTAAGTAGATATTATTAGATGCCAGACTTAGATGATTACATATTTAATCTAAAATAGTAGGATAGACTAAATATACCATGCTATAATCAAACCATGAAACAGGATGATCCAGTCAATAAGAATATCACTCTCTGTGAACCAATGTTGGGCTGATCTCCAAAAAGAAGCAGAAAAATACATACAGTTGGATCAGTTATGTACAGTATACACATAAGTATGCACAAAAACAATATAGTAAATTTTCATTGCTGATACAGATATGCATATGTTTGTATGTGTATGCTTGTACACAAAAAACAAAAAACCCACTGTTGTCAAGTTGATTTCAACTCACAGAGACCCTATAGGACAGAGTAGGACTGCCCCCGTAAGGTTTCCAAAGCTGTAATCTTTATGGCAACAGACTACCACATCTTTCTCCCATGGGTTCAAACGAACTTTCCATTAGTAGCCAAGTGCTTAACCACTACACCACCTGGGCTCCTTATGCTTGTACATAAATGGATAGAAAAATTTCTAGAATAATATACATTAACTTGAGAAGACAGAGGGGACCAGTATTAGAAACAGCTGTCAAAGAGAGTAAGCTTTATATATAAATTTTCATTTCTATAAGGATAATGTATATATGTTTTATTTGTCTAATTAAAATGCATTTATTCAACAAATGTTTACTGAGGCTTTACTATGTGCCATGACACGATTTTAGCTGTTTGTAAAACATAAGTGAACAAACCAAAGCTCCCTGCCCTTGTGGAAGTTACATACTAGCAAGGGGTGATAGATGATAAAATCTAAATAGTGTATATAAGTGCTCCTTGGCAGTGAGGATGGCAAGACTTTGTCTCATGTACTTTGTACATGTTATCAGGAGGGACCAGTCTCTGGAAAAGAACATCATGCTTGGTAAGGTAGAGGGTCAGCGAAAAAGAGGAAGACCCTCAAATGAGATGGATTGGCACAGTGGTTGCAACAATGGGCTCAAACATTATCAATGACTGTAAGGATGGTATAGGACCAGGCAGTGTTTCCTTCTATTGTACATAGGACTGCTATGGGTTGGTACCAACTCAATGGCACCTAACAACAACAACAACAACAAATTTATATAGTGCATTAGCTATTATATAGTGCATTTGCTATAAAAAAGCAAAGTAGAACTGGATAAGGGGAAGTGGTAGTGCCAATTAATTTGTAATCATTTTTAAAAATTAGAAAGTTCATTAGAATTGAAAGCAGGGTGAGATTATTTCTTCCCTATAATCTTAGAAAAGTTTCCATGGAAAAGATAACATTTGAAAAAACTTGAAAATAAGTTGGATTTGCGCAAAAGGAGATAGGGGTAAAGTCTAGACAGAGGAAAATGCATGAGCAAAAGAGAAAGTTGGGTCAACCTTTATTTTATCCTTATCCTTGCTTAGCTATTACTCAATGCAAACTGCTTACTTCTTCATCTGGGTTTTTCCTATTATTTCTTCAATATTCTATGCCAGCTATTACCTCTAAGCTTCAAATTCGGCCTTCTATACTCAGCTATTTGGTGTTGGGGCTGACACTCTGCAAATCACATTTCTTCTCTGGCTGCTGGTCCCATTTTAGTCTCCAGAGGTAAAAGGCACTAGAGGTAAACTTTAAAGCTGGAGGAAGCAAATGGAATCGACTCCATCCTTTTTTCTTCCAGATCCTTTCAGCATTAACTCAGCCTTTCTTCTTCACCCTGGCAGCAACAGTTCTTTGCAAAACCAGCAGTTCAGTCCATATTACAGTTTCCCCAAATCTCACTGAACCAGCCTCAGCCTCATGGTGCTCCCCTCAGATCTACCAGCTCTAGTCCAGGAGACTCCTGCTCAGATTTTTGGGTCCCAGGTCCCTTTACCTCAGAGACTTTATCACTAGCTGTGCTTTCTCCTCAAAGGCCTGAGTTTCACTCCTTGGGACCCCTCTTCCTCCAAGCTGCTAAGTTTTAACAATTCCAACCACTTTTCTTTGCTCCGTCATCCTTGGGAGAGGTGACGGCTTCTCGACATTGCTGCCACTGTGATTCCTTTATTAGTTGCCATGGACACCTCTTTTGATCCTGTCTGTTACCCAGTTAACAACTTTGTTGTTGTTGTTGTTAGATGCTGTCAAGTTGATTCCGACTCATAGCGAGTCCATATGACAGAGCAGAACTGCCCCATAGGGTTTTCTTGGCTGTAATTTTTACAGAAGTAGATTACCAGGTCTTCCTCCCTCTGAGATGCTAGGTGGGTTCAAATCCCCAACTTTTCAGTTAGCAACCTGACACTTACCTGTGCCCCCAGGGCTCCTTGTTGACAACTTTATGCCTGCTGAAATAACTGGTTTCTGTCTTCCAACAGGGTCTGATGAATACTGAACTATTTGAGACCCAATTTTCTCTGTGGATTCTTTCCTAAAAACCATAATTTCTAACAGAGCCTAGATAATATTTACATTATTCATTCTGGCAATTGATATATTCACCTATTCAACACCCACTGAATGTCTATAATATGTCAGGCTCTGTGTTAAGTGCTGGAGATACAAAGGAAGAGTGGGACCCGGTTCTTGTCACCAAGGATCTCACTAGCACAATGGAAAGATGGGAATGCAAACATGTAATTGCTGTTACAGTATGGTAAATATTGTGATAAAAGCCTACAGAGATAGCACACACTTAGGCAGTGGCAGGTATTCAAGGGGCTGAGTAGTAGTGATCTTATCTGAGTATAAAGAACACACAGGCATTTAGCAGACAGCTGATCTGCTAGGTGTGGGTACAGAGTGAAGGCAGAGTGAGTCCTAGGCAAAGGGATAGCAGTACAAACTCAAAGAAACACAAAATTCCTGGCACAATCTAGCACTGACACATAACACTGGTTTACCAGAGAGTAAACAGTGAGGATGGGAGTGAAAAAGGAGATGTGAAGAGGTAGACCAGATCATAGAGGGCCTTGTTAGCATGCCAAAAAGTTTTAACTTTATCCTTTAGGCCAAACACATTAAAAAATTAATTCATTGCCATCCTTTAAATATTGGGAGACTTCACACAAATTTCTGGCTTCTCTTGAAATATCAGACTATCTGGCAAAGCTGTGCCCAAATTTCTGCGCTATGACAACTGGCTGGAGCTGAGTAATAACTATCCTCTTCAGATGGAGCCCATGCCTTCCAGGTGGCTAAAGTCAGCTTGCTGCTCTTTTCATTAAATAATTTTCCTGGCTTCCCTCTGTAGGCGTTTTCAGACCTGCTTTAGTAGATGGGGGAACTTTAATTTAAGCAAGGAAATCCCACAATTAAAATTGTGGTTTAGAAAAAATCACTGGAGGAAGTGCAGAAGAAGGTGTAGAATAGGAATGGGTCAGAAGGAAGGGGGGTGATGCCATCAGCGGAAAATGCAGAGAAGGTTTAAAAAGGCAGCAGCAATGGGGGTAGAAATAAATGGGATGAATTTGATGAAGGGGAAAAGAGAATAGAATCCACAACATTTGAGAATGGGCCATACACGGAGGATGAGAAAGGATAAATACATCTGTCAATTCCAGCATTCTGGCTTTGGTGTCTAGTAGTAAGATGCCAAGAAAGTGACATCAGGGATAATGAAGTAAAGGGAGGTGTGGGCAAATTTAGATTGGCATTTAAAGTGCCCATAGAATTTCTAGATGTAATATCCAGTAAGCAGTTGAATATAAAATTGGTGGGAGACAGTTTAGAGACATGGATTTCTGAGTGATCAACTTATGGGTGGCATTATAAACCATTACCTAGGAAGAAAACGTGTAATCTCTGTCATAGTGCACTGTAATGAAAGATGTCTATCTCTTCCCAAAAGAACGTAAAGTAGTTGAGATAGGATGTTCGATAAGAAGGGATGTTATAGGGAGGGCAGGGAGAACTACAAAGTAAAGTGACAGATACACCAAGAGGCCCTATAAAGGAGATTATGCCCAAGTAAATTGCAAACAATCTATCACTGGTATACAATTTTCCTGATGAGGAACTGAATACCCTAAAATGCTCTCTTCCATCGTTTTAAAGAACATGAGATATAATTTCTTCATAAACATGAGAGTACTGTGAAATCACATCATTTACCAGAAAAAAGACTTTATTTAAAAAGTCCTATATTTCCAAATTTATATTAATAGGGTTAATGTTCCCACTAAATAGGATAATTATATCATATCACCCAGCACTTTGCTATTTACCAGCAGCCTATTCAGGCAGTTGACCACAGTTTGCTTGTCTGTGATTATTACTCTGATCAGATATGTTACACTATGCTTATTTTCTAAAATAATCTAAGAATTGCAATTTAGAGCTGTGCTAATTCTTCCATCATTACACAGTATAGATTATTTAAGAACCAGTTGATAGAATTTTAGAGCCCAGAGGAGCCATAAAGGGTACAGGGAACCCAGAGAGATTAAGTGTACAGCCACAGTTTATGCAATGGGACAGTAGCAGAAATAGAACCAGAAAATGTATCTCCTGTATCCAATTAGATAGTTATATAGTAATAGAATCCCATTATACTCACTGTTGAAAGTCATAGGTATATAATTGGTGGGTTCTTTGAATATATGGTTCACAGATTCTCTAATTGTTATTATTTGTGTCTTCTGCCAAACAAGTTTTCCTTTATGGTGCTCTCACAGTAACCTCTGATGTTGATTCCATTGTACGTGCACATAACTCAATTCTAAGGCCACAAGTATTTCACGTTTCTCATTCTCTTGCTTGATTCATTAATTTTTTTAATAGGCAAACATCCAAAAAAAAGAAAGCAAATACATTTCTTCCAATAAAAGTTAACCAGATACTCAACAGTCTTTAAAGAGTGTAAATAGGTATGATTAATGGATAAAAATGAGCATTTAATAGACTTACAAGTCTGCAAAGAGATCATTTATAATTATTTTCTGAAATTAATCCCATAGGGTCCTCCATACAGATTTCAAATGACAGTCTTGCTGTCGCTTATAGCTTTGTGGGCTGTATATCAAGCCAAATTACACTAACCTATTTTTAAGGGTGAAAATACTAAGATATTAAAGCAATTTAATAAAATAGGATAAATTTTTGAAGACACCAGTAAACCCAGCATATGTAAACACTGAATTTACAGTGCGAGGCCTGAACAATGCCAAATAGGCTGGACTACATGAATACTCAAGTGGTTTCTACGCATCAAGATAAAGAAAAAGATTCCAAGCTTTAAATCCTCTTGGAAAGTTTAGTGAAGCTTGAATTGTTAATTTAATTGCTATCCATGTGCAAAGTCAAGCTTTCTACTTACTTGAAATATGAAACATCTTTATACATATTATTACTATATATTATAAAGATCTTTTAAGGTTGTGACTGTGAGCAAAATCACCATCATAAACTCAGATGGGTGGTTTTGAAGAATGTGAATAATAAGTACATTACTGATTACTATCCCTTACATTACCATTCTTTTCAGGGCTTGGACTTGAAAGGGCTCTCACCAAGTGGGTTTGTGCTAGAGCTTGAGACCTAGAAACCAAAGCTGGGTCAGGCAATCCTGCTTGGAGTAGCTGGAGCAGAAAGAGCAAAATGAGTTAAGTCTCATCCAAAGTTTTAGAGTCACCAGGAAAGTATCAGTTGACTCAATGATTCTGCATAACAAGTAGCCCCAAAACTCAGTGGCTTAGCATGATTAGCACATATTTATCTCATAAATTTGAGGATTGACTGGGTGATTCTGCCAATATGAACTTGAATGTTATCAGCTGGGCTCACTCATGATATTGAGTCAGCTGGCAGGTCAGCTCTAGGCTGGATGGTCTCTGATGGCCTACTGCTGGGGTGACTTGTCTCTCTTGCACATGGTCCCTCATATCTCTTTAGCACATAAGTCTAGACATGTTCAAGTGGCAGGCTCAGAGGTCCAAGTGAAAGAGGGATTGATAGAGAGCAAGCACACGAGAGATTTTAAGGCCTAAACTCAGAATTGGTACACCATCAATTCTGCTACATTCTGTGGGCCAAAGCAAGGCAAAAGACCAACCCAGATTCAAGGAGACGGAAAACAGACTCTACCTCTTGTTGGGGGAATTGTCAAGCCATATTGTGAAGAGTGCGAATTTAGGGAGGCCATTAATTTGTGTCATCGATGCATTAAATTTATACTGTTAGAGAAGATGGAGGAATATTAAGTCAGAAAAATTGAAAACAGGAAACAAAGCCAAATGTCAAGAGCTGGGCAGAAATGCAATCAAAACAGAGCTTTTTAACACAAAATAAAGAGAGTTCTGGGTAATCAGTAACAGTTTACATACCCGTGGCTTGCATATATTGGCATTGGCTCATGGTGAAAGCAGGTCACTCTTAAAGATAGAAGGTTCAGGCAAATTACTAATCATAAATTGCTTGTTTGTTCCAGGATTTCTAGTGGTTATCAATGGAGGGTAGAGGAGTGGGGAGTGATTCCACACGTCCCAAATCCCCACCACCACACACACACCCCACACATGTTTGGCCATGTCTGGAGACATTTTTGATAGGCACTACTTCCGTTGGGGTACTACTGGCATCTAGTGAGTAGAAGCCAGGGATGCTGCTAAACATTCTACAATGCACAAGACAGACTCCACAAGAAAGAATTAGCCAACCTAAAATGTCAGTTGTGCTGAGGTTGAGAAGCACTGTGCTAGGCTGATTTGCTCTCACCATGGAGGAATTTATTTTTACTGCAGACTGAGCCAGATTTTTGGTAGGGATTTAAAGACATATTTATATTCATATTGATAGTTTGTAAGTTGAACTCAACTAACACAGCAATTTAATGTAATAGTTGTAAACCTAGAAGGAGATGAACCAGAAAGGTTTCTGAGGAGCAAACTGTGACCCGCTCCAGGAACTTTGCTCTGTAGAACCTCTGAAGTACTCTTAAACCTTCGGCTAAGCAATTTAGAAAGTAAGGTAGCAGTCTGGATGCAGTAGGATAAACCAACAGCTGCAAGGAAATAGACAGTTGAAGAAAAGCTATAAAAGCATGGTAACCTAAGGTATTTTTGTTTAAGGACCAAAAAAAAAAAAAAAAAGTAATACCTACTTGTTCAACAGGCCGTGAAGATATTATTCTCTTACTGACAGTACCCTAGAGTAGAAACAACATCAGGTAAACCTCACAAGTTTTTCATATAGATGATTTATCTCCTTTCAAGTGTCATTCTGGAAATCTAGCCATTGGTTTGAAGTAATTCTCAAATGTTTTAAGCTCTTCTGTGTTTTTTTTAAAGGAAATTCAGAGAACCTAATTTAACTTCCCTCTCACTGTATAAAGATTACAATCTCTGAATATATATATATATCTACACACACACATATATATATACATATATATGGCACACACATATATGACAAGGTTATTATTTTTTTTCTTGTTTTTATTTTTTTTTATTGTATTTTATATGAAGGTTTACAGAACAGATAGTTTCTCATTAAACAGTATACATACTGTTTTATGACACTGGTTAACAACCCCATGACATGTCAACACTGTCCCTTCTCAATTTTGGGTTCCCTATTACCAACTTTCTTGTCCCCTCCTGTCTTCTAGTCCTTACCCCTGGGCTGGTGTGCCCCATCAGTCTCATTTTGTTTTATGGGGTTGTCTAATCTTTGACTGAATGGTGAACCTCGGGAGTGACTTCATTACTGAGCTAAAAGAGTACCCGAGGGCCAGAGACAAGGTTATTCTTTATATTATTTTGTTCTTAAATAATTGTATTAACATCTAAGTACAGACTTACATAATATTGTTTAAAATTTTATAAAACACACAAAGTTTGATCTATTTATGAATTTACTTGAATGTGGCTAATGTTTAATTAATGAGTTATACTGCCTTCTGACATCATAAGCTAATGATGAAGGAGACATATGAGAAGATGTCCAAGGTTGAAATACTCAACACTCACCGCTGCTACCTTACAAATGGCACTTCCTAACTTCATTTTAAAAAAATTTGACCCTTGCTTTTACCTGGTAACTTGTAACTAGCATATAAAAAGGAAACATTAAACATGAGTCTGCATAATGTCAATTAGTCTTTGGGGTGAAGTAAATGATAAAATTCAGTATCTTTTAGCTAGCAATTTCTTAATGCCAATACTAATTTTACTCAAATTACCCAAATTTGTTCCTAGAGTTTCCTTCTAATTGTCTTAAGGAAAATATTTAAAATAATAGTTTGGTCAGATTCCCTCTTATTCTTCTCTATATCCTTTTTCTAAAGAGATTCAAAAGAAGACATTTAAAAAGAAGAGGGATCAAATTAGTTAATTATTCAGCAAATACAGAGTAAACATGTTTGAGCTACGCAGTGATCCCTACACACTTAAGTCCCTTCAAGGAAAAAAAAAAATCACAACTTACTCTTAATAAGTAACCGATAAAATATACAGCAGAGGCAAAAAGAATGAGGCATCCAAAGCTCTCACAGGAGCCCCTAAACTCATATACAGGTATATAGACAAACACCTGTGTGCTAGCACACAGTTTCCACAGGTCAGGACTTCTGGAGATCTCCTATGATCAGGAGACTCCCTGTGCTGCTGCCTGCCAAGAATTCAAGCTCAGTGTGTCAGGCTCTAATGATGAAGCTGTTCATTAGCTAGCAGGTGGCTAAGCTAATTGATTTGGGAGGCAGACTGGTCTAGTCAAAGCAGAAGATCAGGCTTTGGAGTCAGACAGCTCATCTTCGATAAATAGCCTAAAACAGTGAATTAGCTGTAGTTTTTTATATCTTTGAACCTCAGTTTCACCAACTCCAAACATTAGTTGAAGAATGACTCCTCAAAATTATTTTAGGTCAAAGTTTCCTCAAGAGTTGATTTTCCTTTTCCTTTTTTCTGCTTGTCAATATTTTTAAAAGGCTTGTTGAAGTAAACTCTCTTCTCATAAGCGTGTAGCAAAGTCAGTAGTCAGGAAACAAACAAGTAGTCCATCATTTGTCTACGTTAGTCTGGAAAGAAAGATAGACTAACCATTGACCTCAAACTCAGAAAGAACTGTGTTTGAGTACAGAGCTCCTCTAGCAGACTTCTTGGGTAGATCTCCTGACAAGGATAAACATGGGTCAGGCGCCTACAATCCAGATGGGAAAATCACGAATGATGACATTAGGCATCTTCAGGATTTGGAAGTCCTGAAGGCACAAGAAGTCACCATTCAGAGCAATGTTGATATTTCAAGAACTGTGCTCTGGAGGTACTAGAGTAAATAATACATGAGTGAGTCCTGTCTTCAAAGAGTTCAAATATTGATAGGGAGACAGGCACATAAACTGATAAATTCAGTTCATGTAGATTCTAGTGGAGCACCAAGAAGGGCAAGGACCAGCCTTTGGTTATTAGGGAAAGTCTCTGGTGCGACAAGATACTTGGAATATGATAAAGAGATCATCAGCCAGAGAAAACCAGAAAGCATCACAGGAAAGCATACAACATGAGCAAAGGCCTTCCTCATGCATATATTCAGGCTGTAAATTATTCTGAAGAAAATCACAAAATAAATTCTGACTATTAACAGATTTCTCAACACTGCCTAGGAATCATTTTGTTTCCTTACTCTGTTCTCTGTCTCTCTCCCTTCTTCCCTCCCTCCCATTCATTTTCTAGAAATCTTGCTCACCACCCTTGTCTTTCCCTAATTACTCCCTCTTTACCTTTAGTCTCAGGTTAATCAGCCAAAGGGCCTTTACCTTGGGAGCATGTCCTGCCCAGCCAATTATAAGCTATATGCTTTATAACAACCTCGATTATCCCCATCAATAGTTATCATGGTATACAATAATTGCTTCTTTGCTTATCTTGTCACCCTCTAGCTTTTTAAGTTCTATGAGGGCAGGTCCTCTCTCTTTCTTGTTTATCCTTGTATCTTTCACACTTATCATACATAGAAGGCAGTCACAAATATGCTGAATAAACAAATAAATGAATGGATATAAAATTGCACAAGTGTATGTGTACAATTATGTGATGTGCCACACACATACAGTGAATTTGAATTGACAGCAAATTTCTTATTCCTTTTTCATTTTTAATACCTCCAGTGTTTCTGGCATGTACTTGATGTACTGAGTAGGAAACCAATGTACGCACAAAGGGGATGAGGCAAACCATAAGCAATTACTGGAACTTCCTACTAGGTATGTTCTTGGTTGCAGGGACAAGTCAAATGTCTAGTTATTAAAATGGTGTAAGATCCCTGCTGTACTAGTCTTACGTTAAAATTGGGACTTTGTAAATCTCCTAACTGAGCTCTGCATTGATGGCAGGGATGAAGTCACAGGTGCAAATTAAGGGACCTATTTGCATCAGTTAAAGTGATGGATTCAGGAGTAGGGACTTGAGCACATGTGATATCTTCTTTTCCCTTTTCTCAGCATTGGCATTCCTGGGTGGTGCAAATGGTTAATATGCTTGACTGCTAACTGAAAGGTTGGCCAGAGGTGCCTTGGAAGAAAGGGCTGGTGATCTATTTGCAAAAATCAGCTGTTGAAAACTCTATAGAGCACAGTTCGACTCTGACACACACGGGTCACCATAAGTCTGAATCCACTTGAGGGCAACTGGTTACTGCTTTTTGGAACCACAGCCTTGATTAGCTGAAACTACATTCACTCAAAGCCATTTCATTGCTTTTATTTTGTCAGAAGAAGTAGGTCAAGTTCCAAGGAGCTCCATTATCTGATGTATCTGAGGGAAAAGTAGCCTCTTTGTAATAGCATACAAAAGAGTATCTTGCTTAATAATTTTCCCTTGCTCTGGAAGTTCACAGACCGTTACCGGGCAACCACCAATTTCTCATAACCAACAAGTATCATATCACACACGTTATCCATGAGGATGAACAAAGACAAGTGACAGTGATAAAATTTGGCAATAGGGGTGGGTGAGGGGACCCAGCTAAAGGATAATATATAGACCATCTGGCAGATAGGTGGAAGGAATGGTTGGGAATCTTTCCTTACTCTAACTGAGGGCTATAAACAGTGTTTTGTCAACACATCCTAGAGCTCATCACGTCACTTGGTGGCAATGACTGTTGCCAGTTGATGAGCAACACACTCTCTGAACAGCTGTGAGGAATTTTTCTGTTAGCCTTGAATATGCGATTGGTATTAGATAACAGGATTACTAAGAAGCAGGGCCCCGTATGCATGTCCCCTGGATGTTGTAGTCCAGGTCTTCGAACCAGTTTGAACTAGTTCAATCATGGCCGGTGAAGCAAAACCAGAACAGACCCAAATTTTTACAATTTGGGTGCTCCAGAATGGTAACAGGAACAGGAAAAATTATGGGTCGAAGCCCTGGAATGAGAGATTTGGAAGAGGCATTGTGAGCCCTTTCAGTAGCCTGATGCGTCAGATTAGATTATGGCAGGACTGTGGAGAGCGACATACATTCAAAACAGCACAGTAGGCTGCCATCTTTGAAAAGAGCACTGCTGTTTCTGACACTGCTCAAAATACAATAGGCAAGAGATTTGGTTGCTATGCAACAAATTTGCTGCCCTTGTGTTCTAAGAGGGAGATTAGTTTTCTAGCAGGGCTTTGACCTATAATTTTTCCCATTCCAATTATGGTTCTGATTTACACAAATTTTTAAAATTTGAGTCTGTTCCAGTTTTGCTTCCTCGGCCTTGACTGAACTGGGAAGAACCAGTTCGAAGTCCTGCCATAGTCTATTAAATGAAATGGGTGCAGGTCCTATAGAGTGTCAAATTTGTCTAGGTGCTATGCTTCATGCACTTATTAATTGCATAGTATTTTGGGCCAGCTGGAGAGATTGACATTGGATTCTCTACTTAAGTGGTAGTAATCCAGATATGGAGCCCTGCTGGTGCAGTGGTTAAAGCACTGAGCTGCTAAGTGAAAAGTTGATGGTTCAAACCCACCAGCGACTCTGTAGAAAGATGTGGTATTCTGCTTCCATAAAGATGACAGCCTTGGAAACCCTATGGGGCAGTTCTACTCTGTCCTATGGGGTCACTAGGAGTCAGGATTGGCTTGACGGCAACAGGTTTGATTTTTGGTAAAGCGGATATAAAACATAGTTTGATGACAAAAATAACATTATTAATAACAAAAATAGTAGATGTATTGAGCTCTTATTATTAATAGGCACTAGAAGTACCTAAGAGTCCCCGGGTGATACAAATGGTTAAGTGCTCAGCTGAAAGGTTGGTGATTCGAATCCACCCAGAGGTACCTCTAAAGATAGGCGTGGCAGTCTGTTCGAAAATGTCACAGCCTTGAAAACCCTATGGAGAAGTTCTACTCAGCACACATGGGGTCGCCGTAAGTCAGGCATGACTTGACAGCAACTAACAACAACAAACTGCTCCTCAGAAGAAAAGGCTGGTGATCTACTTTTAAAAATCAGCCAGTGAAAAGCCTATGGATCACAACTGTCTAATCCCATTGTGCATAAGGTCACCATGAGCTGGGGACTGACTCAACAACAGCTAACGAAACAACTTTTTAAAATAATACAACTAATAAATAGTATAAAATCCAAAGTACAAAGCACAAAATAAACATTGGAATTCCTCCTTTGAATGTATAACGGCCCACATGCTACCACCACATCTGAAGATAAGTTCTAAAATTCATTCAGTTGGGCAGTGCCGAATTACATTGTGAAAATTTTTGTATTGTAGGAATTGTATAAATGAAAAACTTGCAAGTGGGAAAAATAGTAATCTGTGCCCAGATTACCTTTCTTTATTTCATGTGATGATTAGACAGACATTCTGTGAAGCTCTTTCCTGCTTTGTGATCCAGCGGTTTTGCTCAAGGTTGATGCAATATTCAGGTCAGATATGCATCAAATACTCTATTTTGTAGTTTTCATGTTTTATTTATGGTTATTGTTTTAGATGCTATTTCTCCTATCTTTCTGCTGAATCCCTGCCAGAATACCTCTTTAAAATAACAAAACAGTGTGAACAATAGCAATTTTAGTTAGAATATTTCCCTCTGTATAACTGACACTGTTGACAGGAAGTGAGAATTTTGGCTTAGCCCGAAGGCTTAATGTAAATGAAAATCTAAATGACTCAGTTTTTTATTACGAAGGTCTGCCTTCAATAGAATTCTTTGTCACTTCAGTCCCCACAGAAGCAAGCTGACACAGGTGCTAGCCTGTGCCAGAATATTCAATTAACTAAGTATAAAGGTGACCCTTTGTCGTCCAGTGGGTGCCAAGGCTGAAAATCTAAAGAAAAAAAAAAAGATGCCATTATTTTTTCCAGGTGAATGTGTTAGATAACCTTGCCTGACAAGAAGTCCTTTTGGATTTTATAATTATTGACTTGTTTTTATAAGCTCCCTCCATGGATTGTAGCTTCTAAACTCAATAGCACTAATATTTATCTGAGGCTTTAGAGTGCACAAAAGCAATTTTCTGCATCTTGTTCCTCAAAACAATTTGCAGCACTTTAAGGAAACGAACATTAACGTCTCCGTTTTACAGATAATGAAACTGAGATTTAATCTAGTTGAAGGGTTTGCTATAGGTTACTCAGTAGCTGATGTAGTGGATATTCAAACTATAGCCTTCTAGCTCTTTAGTTTATGCAACTTTTAGTTATATTACATTGCTACACAGTTTACCATTTGTAAATTCTTGTAATTCATATCAATTAGTATTTCATATTGTTTTGTAGAATAATACCTTCTTTTAACAATTTCATCTTACTTCCACTAGAGTTGTTTTTGTTTGTTTGTATTTGAAGACCTGAAGTTGAATGCTCATCATGTTACACTGAAAGTATTAAGAATGTGGATGTATCTGTGAGGAGACGTATAGGGCATCCATATTTTGGTAAGCACAATTCTAATATTTAACATTTTCTAAATACACTGAAATTATATTTTTTATTTGGGTTCAGTAGTTATTTATAAGATTAGTTTTCCTCTCCTTAGTTAATACTTTTAGTTTGATAAAACACTTTAAATTCTTTTTTAGTTTAGCATATCTTGATCAGATAAAGTAGACTAGACAATAGCTTTCTTTTCTAGAGCTATTTTTTTAAAGAGTTACATAATGAATTTTATAGTTATTATATAAAAGTTAATAGAAATGTATATTTTCTATTTGTAGGAGGCAATGTTTACTATCAATCTTTTATTTCACTTTTGTTAATTTATAATATTCAAATCTTTTATAGCTTTTTTAAGTTTCATCTGCTTTACTTATCATGGAATGATAGTGATGTATTAAATACTACTGCAGTGGTTAAGAGTTTGGTTGTAGTGGTTAAGCGTTTGTCTGCTAACCATAAAGCTGGCAGTTCGAATCCACCAGGTGCTTCTTGCAAACCCTATGGGGCAGTTCTACTCTGTCCTATAGGGTTGCTATGAGTTGGAATCAACTTGACGGCAACGAGTTTTTTGGGTTTTTTTGGTAACAATTGTGTTTCTGTCAAAATTTCAACAGGGGCTGAACACATGTTGATGCTATACCATTTGATGTCTAATTAAACTTTGATTATGGATTATATTTATAGCAGGATGAAATATATTGAGTTGCAATTGACTTTATCTAATGTCAATTTTACCAACATTTTTGTTTCTGTCTCTTAATATATTTAAGTGTTATTTTTACTTTTCGTTTCTCTGATCCTATTTTATTGGTGTTGTAGCCTTTTGGGATCCAGTGATAATTTTGCAACATCTTGCATTGCTCAGAGTAATCACCGGAAATTTTATTTATTTTCTATTGTCTATCTGGAATATATATTATCTGGGGCAGTGGATATCTCCACCCTAGGCACCAGTGGTGTCTGAACCACACTAATGCATGGATAAATTGAATTATTCCTCAGCATAAAAACAGAAATTTTATAATACGAATAGAGATTTTTTGGCTCCTATTGCAAAATCAGAAGGTTTGTGAAATTGGGCCCGCTTCACTTGTGGCTGTAATAAACAATGCTGATTCAGAGCCACCTCTTTTAAATGGGATATGTGCTTGCGTGCTGGCTTTGCATATCTCTTCCTATCTGCTCTCTATATTTTTCAACCTTGGTTTAGACAGTTGGTTGAGACACTGCTACTGCAAAATCAGAATCGCTCAGTTCAATTGGTCTATCTTTCTGTCTGTCCCTGATTACATATGGGTAGATAGATATTGCTACATAGACAGCAGATGGACAGACAGATAGATAGACAGATAGATGTTGTTGTTGTTAGGTGCTGTTGAGTCAGTTCTGACTCATAGCCACCCTATGTACAACAGAACAAAACACTGCCAGGTCTCATGCCATCCTCACAATCGTTGCTATGTTTGAGCCCATTGTTGCAGCCACTGTGTCAATCCATCTTGTAGAGGGTCTGCCTCTTTTTCACTGACGCTCTACTTTACCAACCATGTTGGCCTTATCCAGGTACTGGTCCCTCCTCATAACATGTCCCAAGTACATAAGATGAAGTCTCACTATCCTTGTTTCTAAGGAGCATTCTGGCTGTACTTCTTCCAAGACAGATTTGTTCATTCTTCTGGAAGTCCAGGGTATGGTCAATATTCTTCGCCAACACCATAATTCAAAGCCATCAATTCTTCTTCCATCTTTCTTATTCATTGTTCAACTTTTGCATGCATATGAGGCAATTGAAAATACCACGGCTTGGGTCAGGTGCACCTTAATTCTCAAAGGGACATCTTTGCTTTTTAACACTTTGAAGAGGTCTTTTGCAGGAGCTTTTCCCTACACAATACGTAGTTTGATTTCTTGACTGCTGCTTCCAAGGGCATTGATTGTGGATCCAAGAAAAATGAAAACCTTGACGTCAATCTTTTCTCTGTTTATCACAATGTTGCTTATTGGTCCAGTTGTGAGGATTTTTCTTCTCTTTTTTTTTTTTTTTTTGAGGTGAGCAGCAAGAGGGTTTTATTGCATATCAATATACAGGAGACAGAGCGGAATGAGCTCCTCCAAAAAACCTGTCTCCTCGACTGGAGACTGGCTGAAGGTTTTATATGGACAGGTTTATAGTTTCTCTTCACAGTGGTCATATTTTTCACATCTCAGATGAGTTAACTTCTTACTGGCAATCCTTGAAGTTTGTCTGGCACAGTAAGTCATGATTGTCACATCACAGATGAGTTAATCCTATTACTGGAAATCTTTTTTTTAAATTTTTTTTTGTTGTTGTATTTTAAATGAGGTTTACAGAACAAATAGTTTCTCATTAAACAGTCAGTACAGTACACATATTGTTTTATGACATTGGTTAACAACCCCATGACATGTCAACATTCTCCCTTCTCGACCTTGGAGGACTTTTTTTTTTTTTTGGTGAAAATATACATAGCCAAAGATACACCATTTCAGAAGTTTGTACATGTACAATTCAGTACATTGATTACATTCTTCCTGTTGTGCTGCTATTCTCACTATCCTTTTCCAAGTTATTCCATCACCATTATTTTCAACTCACTGTCTCTAGGCTTCTCATCAAAACTTTTGAGTTGCTGTTGTCAATTTGATAGCACATAGATAATTCTTTTTTTGTGTGTGTGTTTTAGATGAAGGTTTACAGAACAAATAGTTTCCCGTTAAACAGTACACATATTGCCCTATGACAATGGTTAACAACCCCATGACATGTCAACACTGTCCTTTCTCAAACTTGGGGTCCCTATCGCCAACTTTCCTGTCCCCTCCTGCCTTCTAGTCCTTGTCCCTGGACTGCTGTGCCTCATTAGTTCCATTTTGTTTTATGGGGATGTCCAATCCCCGGCTGAACGTTGAACCTCGGAAGTGACTTCACCACTGAGCTAAAAGGGTGTCTGGGGGCCATACTCTCAGGGTTTCTCCAGTCTCTGTCAGGCCAGTAAATCTGGTCTTTTTGTGTGTGTTAGAATTTTGTTCTACATCCTTCTCCAGCTCTGTCCAGGACCCTCTGTTGTGATCCAGTCAGAGCAGTCAGTGGTGGTGGCCGGGCACCATCTAGCTGTACTGGACTCAGTCTGGTGGAGGCCTTGGTAGCTGTGGTCCATTAGTCCTTTGGACTAATCTTTTCCTTGTACCTTGTTTTCTTCATTTTCCCTTGCTCCTGAAGGGGTGAGACCAGTGGAGTATCTTAGATGGCCACTCACAGGCTTTTAAGACCCTAGACACTACTCACTAAGGTAGAATGTAGAACACTGTCTTTATAAACTGTGTTATGCCAATTGAGCTAGATGTTCCCTGAGACCATGGTCCCCACAGCTCTCCACCCAGCAATTCAGTCCCTCAGGGAGTTTGGATGTGTCTATAGAGCCTCCAAGACCTTTCCTTGTAAAAGTTGTGCTGGCTTCCCCAGTACTGTGTACTGTCTTACCCTTCACCAAAGTTACCACTTACCTATTGTCTATTTAGTTTTCCCCTCATTTTTGTTTTCTTAATGTTGAGTTATAATCCATACTGAAGGCTTTAGTCTTTGATCTTCCTCAGTAAGTGCTTCAAGTCCTCTTGGCTTTCAGCAAGCAAGGTTGTGTCATCTGCATATGGCTGGCTGTTAATGAGTCTTCCTCCAATCCTGATGCCACATTCTTCTTCAAGTAATCCAGTTCTCAGATTATTTTCTCAGCATACAGATTGAATAAGTATAGTTAAACAATATACCCCTGACACACACCTTTCCTGATTTTAAAACCATGCAGTATCCCCTTGTTCTGTTCAAACAACCACCTCTTGGTCTATCTACAGGTTCCTCTGAGTACAATTAAGTGTTCTGGAATTCCCATGCTTCGCAATGTTATTCATAATTTGCTATGATACACACAGTCAAATGTCTTTGCATAGTCAATAAAACACAGGTAAACATCTTTCTGGTATTATCTGTTTTCAGCCAGGATCCATCTGACATTAGCAATGATATCCCTCTTTCCACGTCTTCTTCTGAATCTGGCTTGAATTTCTGGCAGTTCACTGTCGATGTGATGTTGCAACCTTTTCTGAAATATCTTCAGCAAAATTTAACTTGGGTGTGATATTAATGATATTGTTAGATAATTGCCACATTCTGTTGGATCACTTTTCTTTGGAACAGGCAAAAATATGGACTTCTTCCAGCCGGTTGGCCAGGTAGCTGTGTTCCAAATTCCTTGGCATAAACGAGTGAGTGCTTCCAGCATTGCATCTGTTTGTTGAAACATTTCCGTTGGTATTCTGTCAATTCCTAAAGCCTTGTTTTTTGCCAATGCCATGGGCTGCCTGAAAAATGAACAAATCTGTCTTAGAAGAAGTACAACCAGAATGCTCCTTAGAAGAGAGGATGATAAATAGATGATTTCTTTTTCGTGTTCTTTTATGGCAGAGGGACACAGAAACCAAAGTACAACCACTTCCCTGCCTTTGAATCAGAGAATATAGCTCTGCTTACTGGCCTCTCCGGTGTTGACTTTACTAAATACCTGAAGCATGGTCTTGGCTTACTTAAATGCAATTCCCTAACGTTTTGGATTCCCTGGGTTTTTAACTCTTTGACTTCCTGGTCTTTTATTATTGGCTTCTCCAAACTAGCACCGACAACTTGGGTTTTGTTCTCTGATCAACAACCTAGCTCTGCCCACCTATCAGCAAAAACTTTTTGAACTTTAAACTTGACTCTTAAGTTTAAGTTTAAGAGAGGCATTTTCCCTAACACTCCTGTAAAACTTGACTTCCCTTCTTGGCTTTTGCTTCTGAGTTGGTGAAACACCAACTTAGATGGGGAGAGCGGATCTTGTGTTTGTGCATGAAGAAGAAAGCATTACTGTCATTCAGTAAATGTGTTCTACTTTCTATTCAAGTTCCCAAATAGTAATCAAACGACACAAAAGAAAACCTATAATAAAAATTACCTGGTGTCTTATGCTGGGTTCTCTAGAAAAGCAAAACCAGTAAAGTGTATAAATATCCATTGCACCGCCAGGGCTCCAGATATCTATATAGAGAGATTTATATCAAGGAAATGGCTCACTTGGCTGTAGAGGCTGGAATGATCCAAATCCATGGGTCAGGCTGGAGGCTTCTCATGATTCATGTAGCCACAGGGGCTAGCAAACCCAAGATCAGCAAGTCAGACAGCAGGACTCTTGCTCACAGGCTGTGAAAACCAATGCATCCCAAGATTGGCAGGCAAGATGGCAAGTAAGCTGCTAGCTCAAGTCCCAAGAACTGGAGGTCAGACAAACATGAGCCAGCTGCAGGATCCAGAGAAAGTAAAAGCCCATGAGCCTTGCCAGAGAATCCACTTATGTTTTATGCAGGCCTCATCCCAGGGAAACTCCCTTTCAACCGACTGGCCACTTGAACCAGATCCCATCATGGAAGTGATCACATTATATCAAATCTTATCATGGAAGCGATCACCTCATCATACAATTGCCAAACTACATCATAACTGTCAAACCACTGAGAATCATGGCCCAGCCAAGCTGACACACAACCCTAACGATCACATCTGGAAAGTGAGTATATTCTCCGTCATACATTTAGAGGAAGTTCTCAAAAAAAGAATCATTGCAAAAGCAAGAAGCCTAAAAATTTCAAGCCCAGGATGTTTAAATCAGGGCTTCAAACTGGTTCTTTCTGGTTCTAATCTCTGCTGAGATTTGCATTCCTAACAACTTCCCAGGTGATACTAATGCTGCTGATTAGGGATCAATTCTGAGAACCACAAGTAGAGCAGTGGTTCTCAAAATTTACTATACATAAGAATAACCTAGAGATCTTGTTAAAATGTAGATTCTGGTTCAGTATATCTGGGGTGGAAATGCAAATTCTTAGCAGGGGTTTGAACTGAAACGAACCAGTTCAAACCCCTGGTTTAAACAATGTAATGGGAATTCCAGCAGAGCTTCTAGATAGAGTGTTATTTCTTACAACTCTATCACAGATTCTCATATTTTTTTGTGGCTTATTTTATAAGGGTGTCATGTTTTAATTTATTCTACCAAGCAGGAATTTTCTCTTCCACTGCACTGTTGCATATATCTAACTACATATGTATATCTTCATCTCTTTTTCCACCTAGTCATCCTTCAACCATTTCTTTATCTTTCCAGTATGAAGTATATTTCAATTTCTTCATTTTATTTTCATTGCTTAGCTTAGCCTAGACTTAGAACTGCCACATTCTTTTTAAAGACTTAAGGCACCATTAGGAATAGCACCGCTTATATTTCCTCATCACCACTATGCTCTTCTCACCCAAGCTCTTTTCATTTTGACCTGGCAAATTATTTTGAAATAAAATGTATTTTTCTCTCTAAAGATAGTGATTTATACAAGTTTTAAAAGAACTTATAACCCAAAGGGATGACATGTTTAAACAGAAGTATGTAGACAATTAATAATAATTTATGTCTCCCCCAAAAAATCAAACCTGTTGCCGTCAAGTCAATTCCGACTCATAGAGACCCTATAGGACAGAGTAGAACTGCCCCATAGGGTTTCCAAGGAGTGCCTGGTGGGTTCGAAATGCCAACCTTTTTGTTAGCAGCCGTAGCTCTTAACCACTATGCCACCAGGGTTTCCTATTTATGCCTACACATGTTATAAATAAATATATGTGACACAGGTGTTGTATACAAATTAGCATTTTCTGTGTACCCAATTTATTGAAGGATTTGTTATTTTGATTTTGGATATTCATGGTACATTTTGAATGTGTTTCACTTGATCCTTTTCTTTTGTGCTACTTCCCCTTTGTCCCTCTCTGTCTCTTACTAGCTGATTTTACTGCTACTGCCTTCGAACAACCTGGAGGTGAGCTCTAGCTGTTAGAAGATCAGTAGTTGCTAAATGTTGTTAAGCAGAATTAGTAATGACATATTAGCCCCTAACTGGTACTTTTCCCAGGAGAATTAAAAATCATAGAAAAAAGCAGAAGGATATTAAGAAATGTGGGCAATTTTTAGAACAAATACTTGCTGATGTGGACTACTTATGGATTTCCATGCTTCTTTGCCAATTAAACCAGTGGCATGTTACTTAGTGAACTACATTTTGCTTAGTCAGTTACTGCTTCAAAAAATAATGAGCTTTTCGATTGGCATTACACAGTTTATAAAGACTATGCTCTACATTCTACCTTGGTGAGGAGTGTCTGGGGTCTTAAAAGCCTGTGAGCGGCCATCTAAGCTACTCCACTGGTCTCATCCCTTTGGGAGCAAGGGAGAATGAAGACAACAGGATACAAGGAAAAGATTAGTCCAAAGGACTAATTGTCCACAGCTACCAAGGCCTCCACCAGACTGAGTCCAGTACAGCTAGATGGTACCCAGCTACCACCACTGACTGCTCTGACCAGGATCACAGCAGAGGGTTCTGGACAGAGCTGGAGAAGGATGTAGAACATAATTCTAATTCACAAAAATAAAAGACCAGATTTACTGGCCTAACGGAGAGTGGAGAAACCCCGAGAGTATGGACCCCAGATACCCTTTTAGCTCAGTGGTGAAGTTATCTCTGAGGTTCACCATTCAGCCTGGGAGTGGACAGCCCCATAAAACCAAATGAGACTAACGAGGTACAGGAGTCCAGTGACAAGGGCCAGAAGGCAGAAGGGGACAAGGAAGCTGGTGATAGGGAACACAAGGTTGAGTAAAGATGTTGTTGATGTATTATGAGATTGTTAACCATTGTCATAGGGCCACATTTGTAGTAACTGTTAAATGAGAAACTATTTTGTTCTGTAAGCCTTCATCTTAAGTGAGAATAACAGCACAATTGGAAGAGCGTAGTCAATGTCACTGAACTGTGCATGTAGAAATTTTTGAAATGGTGTATCTTTGGCTATATGTATTTTCACCAAAAAAATAAAAGGTTGAGAAGTTAGAGGGTTGACATGTTGTGGGGTTGTTAACCAATGTCATAAAACAATATGTGTACTACTGTTTCATGAGAAACTATTTGTTCTGTAAGCTTTCACCTGAAGTACAATAAAAAAAAAAATTGTTTTAAATAATGAGCTTCCATTTGAATGTAAGAGAGTGAACTATCTTGTTATGTAGGGAATTTTTATTTTAGACATTTTTGACAGCTGATGCTAGAGCTTACAGACAGTGGGAAGATAACCAGTACAATGGACATTTGTTGGCTTTTAACCAACTCACATCCATGTCCCCTTTCTAATGATACCCAGATTTCCTTTTGAAAAATTATCTACCAAATACTGTATATGATGGTGGGTAATAGGTATCACCTGTACTCCCTCGATGAAAGATTCTTCTTCTCACTGTCTGGCACACACTAGAAACAAGCACCTAACCTAATGTTGGCTAAGTACCACTGTCTTCTAGGACATTGAATCATGAGCAAATGCTGTAGAAAGAGAGATGGCTAGCACTCATTCATTCTAGTAATAATGTCCTCAACTGAAGTTTCTTTTGAAAGGATTACTGTTTCTGCATTCTAACCCTTAGAACTGAATTCCAAGTCTGCAATCTTTTTACTGTAAAGCACAGCCTCTCATAAATAAGCACATTATACAAATTAATACGGTAGCATGGAGATTAAAAGCTTCAGTAATAAAGTCAGACTTAATCAGTTCAGTCCTGATTTTGTAACTTACCAGATGTCATTAGGCATAATATAAAATTAGTATAGTAACATTGTCCACTCCATGAGGTTATATGTATGTAAAGCACTTAGAATAAAGCCTGAGATAGTATACAGTCTCTAGACTTTATTATTATATCTGCTATCTCAAAACTACCACCAAATTCTTACTTTAACCTCTTATCAACATGTATATCAAATATATATGCTTATCTCAATTAATCACTCCTTAAAGTCCTTCACCATCCTGCTTACCATCATTTGTCATATATACCTAACATACCCAAGTCAGTTCTCATTAAAAAAAAAAAAAAAAGAGTCAAAGATGTTGAGTTCCATATTTGGTGGGCAAGATTGCACCACTAATTTCTAGAACATGCACATTGAATATTATTCTGCCAAAAGTGGTGCTGTAGTGAAGTTGAATGTAATTTAGATTCCTTCCAGGCAATACCTCAAAGAAGTTTCTGCTGTCATAATTGCAGGTCCACATTGTCAGGCACTCTTCCTTATAGTATCTCACAGAATAAACCATGAAGAAACATCATAGATACTCTCTATTGTTGCTACCACATCCCCAAATCACAGTTTGTTGTAGACACGATGTTGTTGTAAGGTAGTTGACTGAGTTGAAAAACACTGGGTTAAGAATCAGCCCACAGATACAGAAAGCAATTGAAACATTCTGAGACTTTTTGACATATTGGGTCTCCCTATATTCAAGGTTCACTCCCATTGCTCAAGGGCAAGGCAAAGGGAGAAAAATTGCAGTTATCTGAAAACCTATATAAACTCTTCAGTAGCCATAATACTTGAAAGGGAGACTCTGACCATTCCCATTGTTTTTATCTTATTTATTACACTTTAGGTTAAAAAAAAAAAAAAAAAAAAGCTATATATACCTGAAATGCTCTGGGAGAGCAAAGAGAAATGTCCTAGAATGATAACTAGTTGGAAGCAATTTAAATAGCTGGCAAGTTCAGGAATCTGTCAGCAAATAACACTAATAGCGGGCTATTCACTCAGAGTCTATTTGGAAGATTAATGGTACTAGATAAGATATTCTATATCTTTACACTGCTTACCAGCATGAGATCAGTCAGGATGAAAATAGTTTTGAAAGTATAGAAATTCCGTTGTGTATTTTACTGAGAATATATATATTTTTCAAAGTATTTCTGTAACATTGGCAAGGTTAAGACACATTTTACTATTTTAAGAGGATTTCAATGCCAAAAAATATTGAAGTGATCCCAAGGATAAATGCATGGTTCAGAAGAAGAGAGGACTCAAGGTACTCTATTAGTCAAGAAGGAAGTAAAGCAAGTTGGAAATGCCCTTTTTTGTCTGGAGACCACGGGTCTCATAGTTATTTTGTTTTACTTATAACATACTTTCATATAGCATAGGCAAGTTAGAGAATAAAATATTCAAAAATAATGATACAATGTTTTCATGACTTAAATAAACAAGGCTTAATTCAAATAATTTTCATGCCATAAATGAAAAAATATATTTCCAATGTTCATATTTGATGCCAAAAATCATTAGACTAACTCTTTTCACTCAATATTCTCAATTCCCATTTCTAAAAAGTATTAAGAAAACAATTTTTTATAAATTTAGAGCTAAGCCTACTTTGTAATCAATTTACCAGCAAGGACTTTTTCTAAAAATTAATATTTAATAATTTCAGGTTCCGGCAAGATGGCACTCTAGGCAGAAGCACCACGCCGTCCCTCCACAGCAAAGATCTGAAAAACTAAGCCAAACAGAGAATGCAACAATCCTGAAACCCTAGAACATCAAATGAAGAGAAAAAGAACTCAGCCAAGCACCAAATGGAGTGAGAATACTGAAAGAGAATGGAGAGCGAGGGGAGATTCATGCAGAGGTCCCCTACCAGCTAACGCAGCACGGATCCACCATCTTGGACTCCTATCGGAGACCAGCAAAGGGGGGTACAAGAAAGCAGCCTCATGGAGCGTCCAGCGGGAGACAAAACAGCCAGTAATTTGCGGTGTGCAATTTCCCACCCCCCACCCCTCTTCACCCCGGCTCGGGCTCCTCTGCTTCCCGCGGCCACAGTCTCTTGACTGGGAAGCGCCGGCTGCTTGGATTCCACACACCCAAGCGGGCGGCTCTCTGGGTGCCATTTGTTGGCTGCTGGTGTTGCTTTTTTTTTTCCTTTCCTGCTTCTTTTGATTTCTCACTTGCCTCTCACCGCCCCCTCCTCCTTTTGCTCGAGTGCCTGGCTCCAAGCACCATCTTTGCTTCTTCTTGAGGGGCTGCGGGGCTCCACTCGAGTGTGCAGAGGCTTCCCGGTCTGGGCTGCCGCGCTGGTGGGATCCCAGGGCTTTTGTTTGTTTGTTCCTCCGCTTCCCGTGGCCACGATCTCTTGACTGGGAGGCACCGGCTGCTAGGATTCCACACGTCCGGGCGGGCAGCACTCTGGTTGCCGTTTGTTGGCTGCTAGTGTTGCTTTTCTTTTTCTGCTTCTTTTGATTTCTCACTTGCCTCTCTCCGCCTCCCCTTCCTTTCACTCGAGTGCCTGGCTCCATGAGCCATCTTTGCTTTTTCCTGAGGGGCTGCGGAGCTCCATTCAAGTGTGGAGCTGCTTCCTGGACTGGGCTACCGCGCTGGTGGGATCCCAGGGCTTTTCTTCGTTCTGAATTGTTTGTCTGTTTTCTTTTACTTTTCTTGAGTTGGGAGCCATTTCTGGCCAGGCGGAGCTGCGAGACACGGAGACTCCGCTTCGGCTTCCACAGAAGGGCAGAGGGATCCCTGAGGACATATCTTTTTTCATTTTTTTTTTTCCCTGATTTTTGGAGGGTCTTTCTTGTTCTTTTCTTCCTTTTCTTTTTTTTTTTTTTTGTTTTGTTTTGTTTTCTTTTCTTTTCCCTCTTTTTCCCTTTTTGTCTTTCTTCATTGCTCAGTTTCTCGTCTCTCTATATCTTCCTTCTCTTTCTGATCCCTGAATACCAGGCGTTATATGCCTCGCACCTTCTGGCCAGGCTGTGCTGTGATACCTGAGAGCGACTTCCCCAGACCTCATAGCTGCATCGGTGGGATCCCTGGGAATTTTTCAGTTCTTTAACCTTTCTGATTTTCATTTGTTCAATCTTTTCTTTTCTTCTTCTTCCCCCTTCTGTTTTTCTCCATTTCATAGTCTCTCATCTCTCCATTCCAATGGCAAGCTCCCCTAGCATTCTTTTTTGTTTGTTTGTATATTTTTGGCTCCTGTTCCTCTCTCCTCTCTCCCATATCCAGCTTAGCTTCACACATAACCATCTCCCCACTGCATCCTGCCTACCTGCACCATGCGCTTGACACCACACCACCAAGCAGTGCAGGCACGGCCTACTGGAAACTTCCCAGCACTGATTACCAACCCGCCCCAGTGGCTGTAGTGAGTGCCACAAACGACCCGTCCCAGTGGCTTCTCTTCAGCTAGACCTGCCCTGCTGTACCATATCTGAGTGACTGAACCTGCCAGTTGGAGAAGGAGGTGAAAAGTATTGAGCGCACAGATGAGCAAACAACAAAGAACACGCAGTCCGCCTGCTCAGACATGCTCAAATTTTTTTTCTTAAAAAAGGGGATGATACAAACAAATCTACAAACAATAAATGAGATAAATATCTACTGAATGCCCCGAAAACAGCAAACAATATCAAAACATTTACAAAAACAGGACAGGATGGTTCCAGTAGGCATTCAAATTAAAACACCAGATGACTTTCCTGTGGAAGAAAATGCACTAGAACTACCTGATAGGGAATTCAAATCTCTAATACTTGGAATTTTCCAAGAACTGAGACAAAAAGCTGACAAACATGAGGAAAAAATAGGCAAATTCATGGAAAATACAGACAGAAAATTGGAAGAATTCAGGAAGATGATGCAGGAACAAAATGCCAAAATACATTCACAACTAGAAATTATACAAAGACAACAATTAGAAATTCAAAAGATAAACAACAAGAATTCAGAGATGGATGATGTCATAGAAGGGCTGAGAAGCAGATTTGAAACCGTGGAAGACAAGATCAGTTGAACTGAAGACAAACACTTGGATACAACTCTGTTTCAGGAAAACTCAGAAAAAAGAACAAAGAAAAATGAAGAGACCCTGAGAGTTATGTGGGATACAATCAAAAGCAAAAATTTGCTAGTGATTGGAATTCCAGAACAAGGGGAGAAAACAGAAAACACAGAGAGGATCATTGAAGAACTGCTGACAGAAAACTTCCCCAATATCATGAAAGATGAAAAGCTGGCCATCCAAGAAGCTCAACGAACCCCATATAGGAGAGACCCCAAAAGAAAATCACCAAGGCATATCATATTCACACTCGCCAAAACCAAAGACGAACAAAGAATCCTGAGAGCAGCTCGTGAAAAACAAGAAGTCACATACAGAGGAGAAACAATAAGACTAAGTTCAGATTATTCAGCAGAAACCATGCTAGCAAGAAGGCACTGGGATGACATATATAAAATCTTGAAAGAAAAAAATTGTCAGCCAAGAATAATATATCCTGCAAAACTCTTGTTCAGATTTGATGGTGAAATTAGGCCATTTCCAGATAAACAGAAAGTAAGGGAATATGTAAAAGTCAAACCAAACTTACAAGAATTATTAAAGGGAATTCTTCGATCTGAGGACAAACAGCTTCAGCTCACAGGCAGAATCTAGGACACAGGATTGTACCAGCCAGATACCAATCTAGGAAATGAACTCTAGAGGACTATCCAAAACCAAAAGAAATACTACACGGAATCAAAGAGGTTAATCATAAATGACAACAACATCAAAACAATAAAGAGGGAATAAACAGAATAGGTATAGAACCTTCTAATGGAGAGGAAAGCAAGGCGAAACCAAGTAATGGTAGACTGCTTCAAACTTAGAAAGATAAGGGTAAAATTCATGGTAACCACAAAGAAAGTTAACAAACCAACTCATAAAAATAAAGACGAAAAACATAAAGTCTCAGCAAAAACAAAACCTACAAAAACAAAAGAAATAAAAAAAAATCCACAAACAAAAGTAACTGAGCACAAGAGAGTAAGAAAAACAAAGAAAACTTCAGCACCACAAAATAAGCACTACAAAATGACAGCAAGAAACTCACATCCATCAATAATTACACTGAATGTAAATGGACTCAGTGCACCCCTAAAGAGCTGGAGAGTCACAGAATGGATAAGAAAATAAGATCCATCAATATGCTGTCTACAAGAGACACACCTTAGAAACAAAGATGTGAATTTATTAAAAATCAAAGGTTGGAAAAAAATATATCAAGCTAACAACTACCAAAAAGAGCAGGAGTGGCAATTCTAATCTCAGATAAAATAGACTTTAAAATAAAATCTACCATAAAAGACAAAGGACACTATACAATGATTAAGGGGACGATCCATCATGAAGAAATAACCATAATAAACATCTACACACCCAATCACAGGGCTCCAAAATACATAAAACAAACTCTAACAGCACTGAAAAGAGAAATGGACGGTTCCACAATAATAGTAGGAGACTTCAGCACACCACTCTCAGTAAAGGACAGAACAACTAAGAAGAAACTCAGCAAAGATACAGAAGACCTAAAGGGCACAATCAGTCAACTTGACCTCATAGACATATATAGAACATTCCATCCAACCACTGCAAAGTACACATTCTTTTCCAATGCACATGGAACGTTCTCTTAGGCCACAGAGCAATCCTCAACAAGATCCAAAATGCTGACATAATTCAAAGTATCTTCTCTGACCACAATGCCATCAAGGTAGAAATTAACACTAGAAAGAGCAAGGAAAAAAAATCAACTACATGGAAACTGAATAATACCCTGCTTACACATCACTGGGTAATAGAAGAAATCAGAGATGGAATAAAAAAATTCCTAGAATCAAAGGAGAATGAAAACACATCATACCAAAACCTTTGGGACACAGCAAAGGCAGTCTTCAGAGGACAATTTATAGCAATAGATGCACATATCAAAAAAGAAGAAAGGGACAAAATCAAAACATTAACTACAGAACTCAAACAAATAGAAAGAGAACAGCAAAAAAAGCCCACAACCACAGGAACAAAGGAAATAGTAAAGATTAGAGCTGAAATTAATGAAATAGAGAAGAGAAAAACAATAGAAAGAATCAACAAAACCAACATTTGGTTCTTTGAAAGAATCAACAAAATCGACAAATCACTGGCGAGACTGACAAAAGAAAAACAGGAGAGGACACAAATAACCCAAATAAGAAATGAAATGGGGGACATTACAACAGACCCAACTGAAACAGAAAGGATTATAACAGAATATTATGAAAAACTAGACTCCAACAAATTTGAAAACCTAGAGGAAATGGATAAATTTCTAGAAACACACGGCCTACCCAAACTACAACAAAGTGATACTGAAAATCTGAACAGACCCATAACAAGAGAAGAGATTGAAAAGGTAATAAAAAAACTCCCAACCAAAAAAAGCCCTGGCCCAGATGGCTTCACTGGAGAATTCTACAAAACATTTACAGAAGAGCTTGTACCAGTACTACTCAAGCTATTTCAGAGCATAGAAGAGGAAGCAACACTTCCAAATTCATTCTATGAAGCCAGCATAACGCTGATACCAAAACCAGGCAAAGATGTCACAAAAAAAGAAAATTACAGGCCAATATCTCTCATGAATATAGATGCAAAAATTCTGAACAAAATTCCAGCCAATAGAATTCAGCATCATATCAAAAAAATAATACACCACGACCAAGTAGGATTCATACCAGGTATGCAAGGATGGTTCAACACTAGAAAATCAATTAACGTAATCCACCACATAAATAAAAGGAAAGAAAAGAATCACATGATCATCTCAATTGACGCAGAAAAGGCATTAGACAAAGTCCAACACCCATTCCTGATAAAAACTCTCAATAAAATGTGTATAGAAGGAAATTTCTCAACATAATAAAGGGCATCTATGCAAAACCAACGGCCAACATCATTCTTAATGGAGAGAGGATGAAAACATTCCCCTTGAAAACAGGCACAAGACAAGGATGCCCTTTATCACCACTCCTATTTAACACTGTGCTGTAAGTTCTAGCTAGAGCAATAAGGCAAGAAAAAGAAATAAAGGGCATCCAAATAGGTAATGAAGAAGTTAAACTGTCCCTGTTTGGAGATGATATGATACTATACATAGAAAACCCTAAAGACTCCACGAGAAATCTACTGGAACTAATAGGGAGATTCAGCAGAGTAGCAGGATACAAGATAAACATTCAAAAATCAATAGGATTCCTATACACCAGTAAGGAGAACGATGACAAGTAAATCAGGAAAACAATACCATTTTCAATAGCCCCTAAAAAGATAAAATACTTAGGAATAAATCTGACCAGGGATGTAAAAGACCTATACAAAGAAAACTAGAAAACACTACTGCATGAAACCCAAAGGGATCTACATAAATAGAAAAACATACCATGCTCATGGATAGGCAGACTGAACACTGTGAAAATGGAAATTCTGCCCAAAGCAATTTACAAATACAACACAATTCCGATCCAAATACCATCAACATTCTTCAAAGGGATGGAAAAACTAATCATTAAGTTTATATGGAAAGGGAAAAAGCCCCAAATAAGTTAAGCACTACTGAAGGAGACGAATAAAGTTGGAGGACTCACACTACCTGACTTCACAACCTACTATACAGCTACAGTCAAAACAGCCTCGTACTGGTACAACAACAGATACATTGACCAATGGAACAGAACTGAGAACCCAGATGTAAATCCATCCACCTACGGTCACCTGATCTTCGACAAGGGCCCGAAGTCCATCAAATGGGGAAAAGACAGTCTTTTTAACAAATGGTGCTGGCAAAACTGGATATCCATCTTCAAAAAAAATGAAACAGGACCCATCCCTCACACCGTATACAAAAACTACATCCAAATGGATCAAAGACCTGAATATAAAGCCTAAAACTATAAAGTTCATAGAAGAAAAAATAGGACCAACACTTCAGGCCTTAACACACGGCATTAACAGGATACAAACCATAACCATCAATGCACACACCCCAACAGATAAGCTAGATAACTGGGATCTTCTAAAAATCAAACACCTATGCTCTTCAAAAGACTTCACCAAAAGAGTAAAAAGAGAACCTACAGACTGGGAAAAAAATTTTGGGCAGTACAAGTCAGACAAAGGTCTAATCTCCATAATCTACAAGAAAATCCAACACCTCTACAACAAAAAGACAAATAATCCTATTAAAAAGTGGGCAAAGGAAATGAATAGACACTTCACCAAATAAGACATTCAAATGGCCAAGAGACACATGAGGAAATGCTCGCGATCACTAGCCATTAGAGAAATGCAAATTAAAACAACAATGAGATACCATCTAAGCCGGCATTACTGACATGAATCAAAAACACTGGAAATAACAAATGTTGGAGGGGCTGCGGGGAGATCGGAACTCTTACGCACTGCTGGTGGGAATGCAAAATGATACAACCATTTTGGAAAATCATATGGCGCTTCCTCAGAAAGCTAGAAATAGACATACCATTCGATCCAGCAATCCCACTCCTAGGAATATATCCTAGAGAAATAAGAGTCGTCACTCGAATAGACATATCCACACCTACGTTCATGGCAGCATTGTTCACAATAGCAAAACGATGGAAACAACCTAGATGCCCATCAATGGATGAATGGATAGACAAACTATGGTACATACACACAATGGAGTACTATGTAACGAGAAAGAACAACAATGAATCTGTGAAGCATCTCATAACATGGATGAAACTGGAGGACATTATGCTGAGTGAAATAAGTCAATCACAAAAGGACAAATATTGTATGAGACCTCTATTGTAAAAACCCATGAAAAAGTTCACACACAAAATAAGAATCTTTGTTGGTTACCAGAGATGGGAGGGGTGGGGGGGAAATACTAAATAGGCAATAGATAAGTCGTATCTTGCGTGAAGGGTGAGACAGTACACAATACAGGGGAAACTAGCACAACCTGTACAAGGAAAGGTCATGGAAGCCCCGTAGACACATCCAAACTCCCTGAGGGACTGAGTTGCTGGGCGGAGGGCTGTGGGGACCATGGTCTCAGGGAACATCTAGCTCAATTGGCATGACACAGCTTATAAAGACAATGCTCTACATTCTACCTTGGTGAGTAGAGTCTGGGATCTTAAAAGCCTGTGAGCGGCCATCTAAGATACTCCACTGGCCTCATCCCTTCAGGAGCAAGGGAGAATGAAGAGAACAGGATACAAGGAAAAGATTAGTCCGAAGGACTAATCGTCCACAGCTACCAAGGCCTCCACCGCACTGAGTCCAGTACAGCTAGATCGTGCCTGGCTACCACCACTGACCGCTCTGACCAGGATCACAACAGAGGATTCTGGACAGAGCTGGAGAAGGATGTAGAGCATAATTCTAACTCACAAAAAAAAAAAAAAAGACCAGATTTACTGGCCTAAAGACTGGAGCAACCTCGAGAGTATGGCCCCCAGACACCCTTTTAGCTCAGTGGTGAAGTTACTTCCAAGGTTCACGGTTCAGCCTGGGAGTGGACAGCCCCGTAAAACCAAATGAGACTAATGAGGTACAGGAGTCCAGTGACAAGGGCCAGAAGGCAGAAGGGGACAAGGAAGCTGGAGATAGGGAACCCAAGATTGGATAAGGATATTGTTGATGTGTTGTGAGATTGTTAACCATTGTCATAGGGCAACATTTGTAGTAACTGTTAAATGAGAAACTATGTTGTTCTGTAAGCCTTCATCTTAAGTGAGAATAACAGCACAATTGGAAGAGCGTAGTCAATGTCACTGAACTGTGCATGTAGAAATTTTTGATATGGTGCATCTTTGGCTATATGTATTTTCACCAAAAAAAAAAAAAAGGTTGAGAATTTAGAGGGTTAATATATTGTGGGGTTGTTAACCAATGTCATAAAACAACATGTGTACTGCTGTTTCATGAGAAACTATTTGTTCTGTAAGCCTTCACCTGAAGTACAATAAAATATTAAAAAAAATTTTTTAATAATTTCATTAATACAAATGGTATTTCCAGTAGCTCCTTTAATTACATTGCTTTGATAAAAAATAAATGTAACAATCCTGAAGTAATTCTAAAATTTGATATATATATTTTATGAGATAATTATTATAAGCACCCACCCAAAACCCACTGCTGTTGAGTTGCTTCTAACTCATAGCCACACTATAGGACAGAGGTGAACTGCCCCATAGGGTTTCCAAGGCTGTAAATCTTTATAGAAGCAGACTGCCACATCTTTCTCCTGCAGAGTGTCTGGTGGGTTCAAACTACCAACCTTTCTGGGTTAGCAGCTGTACGCTTTAACCACTGCACACCAGGGCTCATTATAAGTACAGGATTAGGAAATACAGGATAAAGGACATGCTACTGAAATGGCATTTTACCAAATCTTCAATTACTTTCAGAGAGATCCTGAACTAAAGTTGACATATTCAGAGGCAGTTTTGTAATATATAGAAATCTCTTAATGAAGATTCTTCAAGAATATAAAGACGCTCTGGGTGAAAGACTGAAATATGCACATTCGTTACCTTTTTTTTTTTTTTATTAGGTTGGTGCATACATAACATGACCGTGCTCTGCATCTTCTTTCCTGGAACTTCCTACATTTAATTATTTTCCTCTTCAATCCATCTGAAACGCTGTCACCAAAATATTCTTTTCTGAACATTCTTGAGTACTTTATCCCCATCCTCACAACCATCCATATTACACAGGGCTTTACCCCATCACTGTACTGGGCAGGGTGTGTATATTGAGCAGTTGTTAGGATTGAGGAGAATACCTGCCTATTTGGCTTATAAAATATGTAGAAAATTATCCTTGCATCTGCCTCTATCTATGGAAAAGCAGGAAGCAAGGATAAGAAAAGCATGGGCCAGGCAATATTGACATATCCAAGCTGTTAAGTATGCATGTGTATGTGTGCATGTGTGTTGTGGAAAATGAGTTCAAATAGTAAGTAGGCACTCAGGAGCTTTTAAAGTATTTTGTTGTTGTCTTTTTTTTTTTTTTTTTTTTTGCCTATTCCATAGATATTCATTGGATGATTATAACGTACTAGGCTCTAAGGCCTTTGGAATAGAAAGTGTACAGTGTAGGGTCCCGAGGTGTCAATGGGAAGAAGAAACAAGTAAACAAGTATACTGTCTGGAAGTACTACACTTAGGGTAAGTACAGGGGCTATGGTAACACACAAGTGGGGCACTTAATACATTGCCTGATGCAAGAAGAGTCTTTCCAGAGTAGGTGATGCCTAACCTGATAACTAAAGTTTAAGTAAAAATGAGTCAGTGGAAAGAGAGGGTGTGAGTGGGGGCAGCACTGTGGAAAGGGCTTTCTGAGAAAAAGGAACAAAATATGTCAATGCCTAGTGGGCTGAGATTATAGAATATATTTTGGAAGCTACACATGTAGCTCAGTTGGGTTGGAAAGTTGGTTGCTAGAGGGCTGAGAATATGAAACACTTCTTGTCGCCATTGGGATTACTTTAGGGGCTTGGGTAAGGCAGCCGGTGGAGATATTCTAGGAGACAGCTGGGGAAGCAAGTGAAAGCAGATGATGAGGGTCCAAAGAGAGTACTGAGAAAGAAAAGAAAAAAAAAAAAAAAAAACCCTCCATATTGCCTCCCATTGCTCCTAAATATCTCTCAGTTCCCTACTAGGGATCGCATTACTAAAGGCTGGTTCTTTGGTTAAAGCAATAGAGACCAACTCTGGCTAACTTAAGTAAAAAAAGATAATTTATTGGAAGGATATTGGTGGCCTATAGAAAAAAAATGAGAAGGATAGAAAATTAACTTTGGAAAAGAGCAGGAAATAAGCCTATTCTGTGTTCACTCCGGGTTTGATTTCAATTTCAATTCAACAAAAGTATCACTACTAGTCACCTGCTATATGTCAGACACCATACAAGGCCAGGAACTGGGAAAGATAACTGAATAAAATAGTTATATGTTTGCATTTATTAACCTCAGAGTCAGCAGGGCTGGAGATGGAGGGTACATGAAACAATCATCAAGAATAATTATGTAATTATAATGTATGGTAAGTGCTATGCAGCGTGCTACGACAAGGAGATCACACAATTTTAAATAGAGTATCAGGAAAGACAGAGCTGATGAGTTGACATTTAAATTTAGATGTGAAGAATGAGTAGTTATCCAGGTAAAAAGCATATGTGAATTTCCTGAGGTGCAAAACAGATGGGTACACTCACCTCACTCTAGTGAACATTTATCTTTTGGGGGTTGTCTAGCATTCAAACCCTATTCCTATGTTCAGGAGATACTGTATCACATACGTCTTGATGGGAAATAGAGCCCAACTCTCATTACTGAGCTAAAAATATCCATATAATGGCCAATAAGTAGATTGGCTCATTCAACATGCATTCTAGTGCGCTTATATATTGTCTTCCTATATTTTAGAAGTTTGCTGTTGTTGTTAGTTGCTGCTGAGTTGATTCTGACTGGTGGAAACCCCATGTGTGCAGAGTAGACCTGATCCATAGAGTTTTCAAGGCTGTGATCTTTGAAAAGCAAATTGCCAGGCCTGTCTTCTGAGGCTCCTCTGGGTGGATTCAAACTGCCAACATCTCAGCTACTAGTTGAGTGCTTAACTGTTTGAAAAACCATATTCCCAATACTTCCTTGCAACTACTGAGCAGGTTCCAATACCTAGATTCTACCAGTTTATACATTCACATAAGACTTGGACGCATATGAAGTGAAGGCTAGTCATAGGGTGATCAGATATTTTCATAAGCCTGACAACAGAGCCACACACACAGACATACAAACACACTTTTGGGGGTAGCTGAAGTAGAACATCTGGTTTCAAGTCCTGGGGGAGACGTGTTAAGTAGCAATCTGTGATAGTGTGTTTCACTAGAATAATCCCGTAATGCAATAAGAAATTGATTTTTTTTCTGGCCATGTGGCATTCACACCTTGTTCTTTTGGCCCTCCTAGTATGTCTCACATACTTTGGACATGTTATTAGAAGGGATGAGTCCCTGGAGAAGGACATCATGCTTGGTAAAGTAGAGGGTCAGTGAAAAAGAGGAAGACCCTCAACAAGATGGATTGACACAGTGGCTGCAACAATGGGCTCAAGCATAACAACGATTGTGAGGATGGTGCATGACCAGTCAGTGTTTCATTCTGCCCTGTGAGTCAGGACCAATCAATGGCACCTAACAACAACAACAAGATATTTTGAGAGATACCTAATAGTATTTAATGATTTCCTTTTTGCTTAAGCAAGTTGAAGAGCTCTGCCCATATGCTGCATTTTTCCAGACTCCCTTGCAGCAAAGGCACAGACATACAAACTAGATTCAGCAATCACATGCATCTGTCCTAGGCTTTGAATCAGGGGCGAGTGACACAAAGAACAAAGGGAACAGTGAAGCATCTTTATTTTGGAGGAAATGTCAGCACAAATAATATCCAATTTGTGAGAGCAGCAAAGGAAGATAACAGAGGCAGCATCTGGATGCCAGCAGGAAATGTCTTGACTTCTGATGTTGAGTGTCAGCACACGCTCAGGATCAGTTCTGGATTCTCCTACTTTCCGTGTGATTCTGTGAGCTACCCACATACCTTCAATAACTTCCCTTACTGATTAATTCAATTAGAATAAATTTACATTGCTTTTACCAGAAATTCCTGTCTGATACCACACGGAGATAGCCAAAGGGGGAAGAGGGAGAGATTGTCATGAGCACATTTTTTAAAAATTCTGGATCCATCTTGGCCTATGTTCCATGTATGTGAGCCAATATATCCTTTTCTTAAAAATGTAAGTTATGTGAGTTGGTTTCATATCATTTGCAACACAGAGTCTAGTTGAAGGCACAGAGTGGCAATGAAGAATGTAATAAATTAATTTGATATATTAGGGGTATTGCCACTAGGATTTGGCAATGGAGTAGTAGAGATGAGCATGCAGAACTCAACCTCCTCATGGGTGTAGTTAGGAAATTATATCACATTAGTATTTCATCTTTTTTTTCTTTTTTGAGAGTCTCAGAGAAGAATCATCTCTCTCAGTATTCAGCATTTGCCTCGAAAATTGCCTATCTTATATTTTAGTTCTCTTTGAGTCCCTACTGCATTATACTGTCACCAACAGATGAGGAGAGGAAGAAGAGGTAGGGTTTTTTTTTTTTTTTTTTTTTTTTTTTCCTTTCTTCTTCCCTGATTTTCCCCTGCAGTATTAGAGCTGATGGCTTGGAAATGTGTGTGTGTATGTTGGGGGGATCTGTCCAATTTTAGAAAAGTCTTATACTTAGATTCTATTCTTCATATGCCTTGGTAGAAAGGAGAGCCTATCTCACCTCTGCTTAAGGAGAATATTTTTGGTCCATTTTTTACCATTTGAATATTCCCTTGGAATCTATCCCTTTCCTCCAAGTGACTTATTAAGGCATTCACTTAAAAGCAACATATATAGTGCACCTCTCTTCTTCTTGCAACATGCCCTGGTTAATTAAATTTCCCAAAAGGCCTAATATTGAGAAACATAGCAAAGTTCCTTGTTAGTGTAAAATCCTAACTGAGGCTGGATAGGATAATTTTTTACATTAATTCCAAGACTCACATCAAAAAAAAAAAAAAAAAATCTTACTATTTCTGTAATCAAGATGCATCTTAAAATCAATGGCAGGTATGGTAGGGAGGATTCTAAGGTAACTCCCAAAATTCCCACTCCCTGGTGTACATGCTCTGTGTAATCCCCTCTCCTTGAGTGTGGGTGGCATATGTAAATATGACCGAATAATCACTCCCTTAACTAGATCACATTAAATGGAAAATGGTGATTGGATAGTCACTTCCTGTTATTATGTTACATTATATAAGACTTCCTGGTAGCAAACTAGAAGTTAATTCTCCTGTTGGTTTTGAAGAAGTAAGCTGCCATGTTGTGAGAGGGCATATGAAGTAGTCCATACAGTAAGGACCTGAGGGTGGTCTTTAAGAGCTGAATAGTCCCTGAATGACAGCTAAAAAAGAAAATGGGGCATTCTGTCCTACAATTGCAAGGAACTGATTTCTGCCAACAATCTATGAATTGGAAGAGGATCCTGTGCCTCAGATGAGATCGTAACCCTGGACATTGATTTCAGTCCTGTAAGACCTTGAGCAGAAGACCCTATGCCTAGACTCCTGACCAATGGAAACTGTGAGACAATAAACGTGAGTTGTTTTAAGGCTCTAAGGTTGTGATGATTTGTTATGTAGCAATTTAAAAGTAAAATATTGTGTCACTGTTTAATTGGGAGGGTATTTTTTCTTTCTTTCCTAGCAGTACATAAATTATTGGTAGGTCTTAGAATTGATAGCATCATGAATTCAAAGAAAATATAGTATTATAGTGACTTAAATCTTTCCAGTTTTGTATTTTCCCCCTTAAATTATGTTCAGTCTCTTGAATGTGGGAATGAATAAATCAAGTCACTGGGTTCATCCAGAGTTGGAGTAGCACAGAAGGAACAATTAAAAGAGTTGAGAGCATTTGCAAGTTATTATTTATAATAGTGGCCTAGTTATCTAAACTAAGCATAGAAATAATGGGAAAAAAGAGAATGTACTATATTGTACAATAATGGACAGTATTAATAGCTATATTTTAGATAAAATACCTCCATCTTAAGTTCTTCCTCATCTATAAAATGGAGCCAGTTATATTACCTCGCAGGGTTGTAGTGACAACTACATAAAATAGTATGTACAGAATGTATTCCAGTGTTCAACATATGATAAGTAACTATATTTTGCATCAAAATCTACTTAAGACAACCTCTAAACTCTTTATCTAGAAGTGACTTCAATGTGAATGTTTTCTTCATCCTTCCCCTGATTGTCATGTCGTGAGCTTTTCTAGGTTCGTGAACCAAAAATGAAGATATTTTTTACTTACCTTTTATGGACAAGAATAGAATATACTTTTAACTAATGACATAAAATAAAAAATATAACTGTACTTATTCAAGACCAAGAAACATTTACAAATCCTACCCAAAACCTATCTTATTCCGGCATATTTGCAACCATTTATGAAATTCAAAGTATTTTAAAATAATTTTTAAGATGTTGAAATACTTCACTTGGGCAATTGAACAAACCTTTTTGAAGTTAAGTCTTTACATTCTCTACACGCTCAGGCTACATCTGCACTGGCATTTCAAAACTAGAGTCTTGAAATCTTTCTTTCCTGAAGTCTTAGAGGTGATTTTTTTCTCAGTATTTCATTCATTTTGTATTTCAGTCGTATGTCCTATCCGCATTGTAGAGAAATCTTAGTGAAATCTTGGCTCATGGTATGTTTTATACTGACAGGGTAAACCAACTGAAACAACTCTGCATTGATGTTTCTATGAATATGCCTGGCTGAAAATTCAGAATCATTTCCAGTTGAAGATCAATATAAATAAAGACATATCATTGCTAATGTTAATATGAGTTAATATGAACATTGTGTACAGAAATTCACATTCACAAATACACAGACACACACACGTTTGTTTAGCTCTTTGAAGTTTACTTGAGGTTCTAATATATTATCTCATTTACTCCTATTGGTTTATTATAAATCCAGTGGATTTCTGATGACCAACATCACAGTTTTCTTTTTAACATCTAAATGCAGTCTATTTAATTTATAATAATATGATTATGCAGAGATTTAAAAATCTTTATATTGAAAAGACAGCAACATTCAATTATTTTTAAACGAATACTTGTGCGTATGACAGGAAGGAGAATCTTTTATGAGTAGGATAGCATTAAAAGTATTTAATAATCTATATGGCTTGAATAGACTCCAACTACAAATAGAACAGACTCCAGCAAATAATGAAACCATATAACTTATTTGCCATACATTATTAAGTAGAAATAGAAAATCTTTAGTGGAAGAGAAAAATCTAGCTTAATTTTACCTTATTAAGTAAAGTTAATCAACATCTTAGAATATTAGGACTAAAGAAAAAAATTTTTTTTTTATTGTTCAACCTGAATACAAGGGAAAAATAATTTTAGTAATGGAAAAACTGCTAAGTTTCTCTAATTCCTTTCAGTGTTTATGAAGTTTCTGTGAAAATAATTATATTGCTTGATTTTTGAACAGGTAAGACTTTTTACTTGGGAAATGAACATCTAGATGAATAAAAACAGAAACATCCATGCTGTCATCTGTGCCTGCTAAGGTCTCAACACTAGACTTAATGTCAAGGAAATATATTGCCCTACATATGTAAGTCAAAAAGCCCTAATGAATCTACCTCCACAAAAATGAGAAGATAATTGATGCCTCCGTAGGAAAACCAACGTATTCAGAGAATCTCGTCATCCAAGGTGGAGATGTTCAACCCTCTGAGGGTGAGAGTCAGTTGTAAGTGTCTCATGTTCACTTTAAGACCAAATGTGGAGCCATGGTGGACTCATGCCTCCTTAAGTTAAAAGGTCCACATTTGGGACATCTTGGTTTTAATATTCATCCACGATGTAGTACAATTATCAAAACTTTATTTCCCCTTTGGTCCCCCCTCAAAAAAACCAAAAAAAACCTCTTTTATCTTAATGAAACATTCCTATATCCTAATCATACTCAAACTTCAAATATTTCCCTTATTATATAAAGATCATTGACTGAACCAGTTACACCCATGTGCTTTCAATTTGGGAACCCGTTAGGAAATATGTCAGAACTTAACAGACTTCTAATACCTCAGAGTCCTACCTGAAGGCATCCCCCAAAACTTAGACCATACTCAGTCTAGACCTAAGTTAAGCATTCATTTGTTCAAGAGATCTTTACTGGGCACCATATGAGTGCCAACCACTGTGTTAGACGCTGAGACACAGAAACACATGTACATGGTTTCAGTCACCAAGTGCCTCAGAGTCTATTATGAAAACCAACATGAAAAGACAATATAGTCTAATCTGTACTATAAGATATAATGTCGGAACAAAGAAAAACATGATCCATCCTGCTGGAGCACATGTAGAACCTTTCAATATGGGAAGACTTCATAGGGAAAGAGCAAAAATTGAGCTAGAACTTCAAGGAGAATTATGAGAAAAGAACAAAATCAAATGGAATTCTAAGCTGAGGGAATTTTATGTAATGAGATATGAAAGCAGCAAAAAGAGTCTGTTTGGGGAGCTGTAAACACTTACATTTCCTTGGTATGTTATGTACAGGTGAGAGAACAGTGGGAGATAAATTTGGAAAGTTAAGCAGGGGCCAGATCACGGAGGACCTCAGATACCACAAGGAAGGAGTTTAGATTCTCCTCAAATTTCACTGAAGGGTTTTACTAAAGGATGATATAAAACCAGATCTGTACTTTATGAGTACCACTGAGGAAGAGTTATGGAGAAGCAGACAGAAAAAAACTAAGGACAGTATAACATAATAGACTCAAAATCCTGTTTCAAATGCTTAATTCACATGTATAGGCAGTAAGATTCTCTTACACAAACACCAAATCTTGGTGCTTACTTACTACTATACACTCCAAAGAGGAGTAGGTGATCTTCAAAAGCCTAATAGCCTGCTGAGGCCCCTACAAACTGGAATCTACCTTTATTTGACCTGAAAGATTGTCTTGATTTTTTTTAAAGTGTCCTTTTAATTAAAAGTAATAAATCACCTCTTGCTTAAGTGACACTTTCATAAAGAGGAAAAACTCAACCTATATTATGTAGAGAAAAGGTTATGTACTAAGGCATCTCAAGGAGGCAGAGAAACTGATAGGCTACTACCATATTCTAGTAAGAAATCTCAAAATGCAAACCAAAACAGAGGGATATAGAGGATGAAATGGTGTGAGAGGTGTTTAGGAGAACTGGGCTACTGATCAGATATACAGATACAGAAAAAGTAAAATCCAGTGATGACTTTCACGTTTCTTACTTGGGTGGTGAGTTTATACAGGAGCCCTTTACAAAGAATAAAAATATAAGTTATAATCCAGAAATTTTCAGGTTGGATGGGTATTTAAACAAAATCAATAAACATTTGATTCAATGTTGTAATTCTGAATCAGATATTTGGCATCATGAAAATATATTTTGTGCTAGAAATTGGAAATCTAGCAATTTCTTAAGTGCCTAAAATTGGACTGTGTAATTTACAGACCATGGTAACACTTCGTTTGGCTACGCAGTCAGAATAATGGTTTCAGTGTTCTAATTCTACCTTGGTGAGTAGTGTCTGGAGTCTTAAGAGTTTGTGAGCAGCCATCTAAGATATTCTACTGGTCTCACCCTTTCAGGAGCAAGGGAGACGGAAGAAAACAAAATACAAGGGAAAGATTAGTCCAAAGGACTAATGGACCACAACTACCATGGCATCCACCAGACTGAGTGCAGTATAACTAGATGGTGCCACTGACTGCTCTCACAGGGATCACAACAGAGGGTCCCAGACAGAAATGGAGAAAAACATAGAACAAAATTCTAACTCACAAAAAAAGACCAGACTTACTGGCCTGACAGACTAGAGAAACTTTGAGAGTATGGCCCCCCAACACCCTTTTAGCTCATTAATGAAGTTGCTCCTGAGGTTCATCCTTCAGCCAAAGATTAAACATCCCCATAAAACAAAATGAGACTAATGGGGCACAACAATTCAGGGACAAGGACTAGAAGGCAGGAGGGGACAGGGAAGCTGGTAATAGGGAATCCAAGGTCAAGAGGGACAGTGTTGACATGTCATGGGGTTGTTAACCAATGTCATAAAACAATATGTGTACTAACTGTTTAATGAGAAACTATTTGTTTTGTAAACCTTCATCTAAAGTACAATAAAAAAATAAAAATTAAAGAATAATGGTTTCAGTTGATGTCACTTTATAGTACAGAATATTGCATAAATAGTTATAATTAGGCAATCAGTACTATTCTCATGGCATAGAATCAGAAGTACAAAGTTTCAATATATATAATCAATACTACTACATGTAATCAGGTAAATTTGGATTGTAGATAAACACAGGACTAAAATAAGTGCAAACAATTACATATATCCTGATGTAATTAAATAGCACTTTATAGGAATTTATAAAATATTTGAACAAATGATCCATTGCTTCCAAAATAATCTTACCTTTACAACATTTATTCATTCAACCTGTAGTTTCTGAGCACCTACTAAGAGACAGACACTGTGCTAGTAAGTGCTGGAGATACAATGGTGAAACCATACCATGGGCAGGAAACCTTGCATCTATAGTTTAGAGGAGACAAACATTGAAAAATCATAAAAAGCTATAATTACAAACTGTGTAACTCCTATGAAGAATGGTGTGACTGGCAAATAATGGCACCCAACGATGTCCATGTCCTAATCCCTGGAATGTGTGAATGCATTACCTTTCATGCCAAAAAGAGTTTTTCAGGTGCAATTAAGTTAAGGATCTTGGGTAGGATTATCCTGGATTATGTGATGAGCCAAGGTAATCACAAGGGTTCTTGTAAGAGTGGTGAGTGTCAGAGAAGTAGAGGTAATGACAGAAGCAGAGTGTCAGAATCAGAAAGAGATTTGAAGATGCTATACTGCTGGCTTTGAAGGTAGAGGAAGGGGTCATGAGCCAATGAAGGCAGGCAGCCTCCAGAAGTTGAAAAGCCAAGGAAACGGATTCTCCTCAAGAGCCTCCAGTAGTAGCACGGCTTTACTGATACCTTGATTTCAGCCTCCAGTGTGATTAATTACTTAGTATGGTCTTTCTTGCCATGGCCTTGTAACTCAGGTGATTGAGTTGAGCTGTGCAAATAAGATAATTATGGCCCACTAAGGGGATTGGTCAGTTTTGCCTTAAAAGAAAGCCAATTCCAGAGCAGAGAGAGGAGCCCACTATCACCAAGGAAGGAGAGACCTGCAGGAGAGACCCTCAGGAAACAACACAGTGGGCATCCCATCCCACGGAGTGAGAAAGCTGAGTACCTGTGGGCAGAGACCAAGGACCAGGGGGAAGCCTATACCTGGCCCATGAATTTGGAACTTGCCAGCCTCCAAAACCAAGTGAGTCATTTCCTTTATATAGTTCATGAGTTCTGTGAGATGTTGCATCGAATTAGGGAACCCAAACACAGGAGGGAGATTGCTGAGGGGAGAGGGAGTAGTTGATGTTAGAGATGATGGAGCAGTATAGCAGCTTGGAAGAGTTGGACATGTGGGACATCTTTAACCTCCACCTCATAGGAACCAGCTTTGTGCTGATCCTTATGGAAGAAATTATTCGCTTAGAGCCTAGTGATATATATTTTGGATTTCTGACTTCTAGAACCGTAAGATATAAATTTGTATTGCTTTAAGCCACTAAGTTTGTAGTAAGTTGTTACAGTAGCAAGAGGAAACTAATACGAAAGATTCAACATGATTTTGAACATGATTTTGAAATTCTAGTATGATCATGATAATCTCCAAAAAATGATTCTAATGTTTTCTTTTGCTGTTAGGATAAAGTGCAAAATCCATGACGCCACCTATGAGGCCCTGAGCAATCCATTCTGTGTACATTTCCAACTTCATAGAATGCAGCTTTTCCCCTTGATCTTACCATCCCAGCCATGCTGCTGTTCTTTCAGTTGATTAAATGAGCCATAATCCATACTTCACTGCAAGGGCTGTAGACAAAAGTTATGAGATGTTCCCTCCCTGCCACTCCAGCCTTTCATCCAGTTCATTCCAGTTTATCCTTCAAATCTGGGTTCAATTATTACTTCTTCAGTTTTGTCAATTATAGGTAAATAAATGGTATGAGAAAATTAAGTTCATTTATAGATTGAGTAAGAACATCAATTTACTTAATTTTCTATGGACATGTTATCAGGAGGGATCAGTCCCTAGAGAAGGACATCTTGCTTGGTAAGTAGAGGGTCAGTGAAAAAGAGGAAGACCCTCAAGAAAATGGATTGACACAGTGGCTGCAATGATGGGCTCAAGCATAGCGGCAATTGTGAGGATGGCACAGGACTAGGCAGTGTTTCATTCTGTTGTACGTAGGGTCGCAATGAGTCAGAATCAACTTGACAGCACCTAACACCAACAACAACACAGTATGTCCAGCTTTCACCAAATGGTAACATATAGCCAAGAGACAAAGCAATCATTAAAATAGGGCTCACGTATGTCAGATGACGAAACTACTAATTTGCAATTATTTGGATTAAAATGTCAAAAGTTCTAATCAGGAATGTTGGAAACATATAAGATCAGATGAATGATTTCAGCAGAGAGATAGAAACTACAAAAAGACAATAGCACTAAAAATACCAGTAGAGAATAACTTTGACAGGCTCATAGTAGATTTGATACAGCCAAGGAAAGAATCATGGAGTTTGAAAATAGGTCAACAGAAATTATCCAAACACAAACACACACACACACACAAAGAATGGATGAAAACCCAGTACAGAGCGTCCTAGAGTGTGGAATGATATCAAACAGTGTATTACACATAATTGTCATTTTAAAGAGAAGAGGGGTAGAATGAATCAGAATAACTTTGAAGAAATAATAGCTAACATTTTTCCAAAGTAAGGACCCCTGTGATGCGATGTTTAAGCGCTCAGCTGCTAACGGAAAAGTTGGCAGTTCGAATCTATCAGCTGCTCCTCAGGAGAAAAGACCTGGTGATCTGCTCCCATAAAAGTTAGTTACCTACAGCCCAGGAAAATTTATGGGGCAGTTTTACTCTGTCATATAGGGTCACTATGAGCCAGAATCAACTCAACAACATACAACAACAACAATAATAAATACAACATCACAGACCCAAGATACTCAGGAGTCATCAAGCAAAAAAATTACCACTAAACTCCCATCAAAAAACAAGCCAAAAAACCCCACGTGCATAGGTGTAAAATATTTAAACTGCATAAAGAAAACACAAAGAGAAAATCTTGAAGGAAGCCAGAGGAGAAAGATGCACTACAGAGCAACAAAGACAACAATCACAGCAGATCTCTCTTCAGAAAACATGAAAGCTGCAAGACAAAGTGCCAAAAGAAAAACCAGTCAACCAGAAAGTCTATGTCCAGTGAAAATATCTTTTTAAAATTAAGGAGAATTACTCTCAAAGAAATATGAGGAGACTCATTGTCAGGACTTCTCTCCAGGAAATATTAAAGAAAGTTCTTCAAGCAGAAGGGTATAGTCCCAGACAGAAACTTGTATCCAAACAAAGAAATGAAGAGCATTCAAATGTACCTCATTGCCTTTAAAAACTTGCCTAGCTAGTATCAGTCAATTTCATCCCTCTGAAAACCTACCCTAAACCACCTGGTCTAGATCCCAGGAATTCTGTACTGTGTCTTTCATTTATAGCATTTTTATCTGATTCTTAGAGTTTCCATCTCTCTGCTGAAAACATCCTCCCCCAATGATTCCTTTTTCAGACGCTTTTGAGACTCTGTAAAAATGGCTTTTCACTTATTACATTAGGTACAATAAACTTAGCTTTTCATGGTCAAGAGGTTTTATGATGATCTTCTGATTTGAAAGTTGAAAGTCAAAGCAACCATTTAAAACTTCCCACATAAAACACAGCAGAATATGACTTTAGGTAAGGGAGAGTTTCTTAAATGAGGTACAATAAGCACAGATCATCAAAGAAAAGACCAATAAATTTGACTATGTTTATATTAAAGATTTCTGTATGAATAAAAGGAGCCCTGGTGGTGAAGTGGTTAAGAGCTATGGCTGCTAACCAAAAGGTGGGCAGTTCAAATCCACCAGCCGTTCCTTGGAAACCCTATGGGGCAGTTCTACTCTGTCCTATAGGGTCACTATGAGTCAGAATCTACTTGACAGCAATAAGTTTGGGTATGAAGAAAAAGACATCATAAGCACTGTGTAAAGACAAGTCTTAGACTACTAAAGTTACTTGCAATGCATTTGACTAACAAGGAATTAATGCACAGAATATATAAAAATTCTCCCACAAATTAGTAAAAAAAAAAAGGCAAATTAACCAATAGAATAAAACCCAAACCAACCAAACCCACTGCCATCAAGTTGATTCTAACTCGTAGTGACCCTATAGGATAGAGTAGGACTGCTCCACAGGGTTTCAAAGGCTGTAATCTTTAAGGAAGCTGACTGCTACATCTTTCTCCTGTGGAGCGGCTGGTGGGTTTAAACCACTGACCTTTTGATCAGCAGCTGAGCGTTTAACCACTGTGCAACCAGGGCTCCGGCTCCTTGTCAATAGAATAAGTGGGGTGGAAATAGAATGTTCACAGAGGAGAAAACCCAAATGGAAAATAAATGTATGAAAATATGCAATCAAGGAAATGTAAATTAAATTAAAAAGTGATAGCTCTTGTCACAGCTATTTGATTTGCAAAATGAATAAGTATCCTGGTTTATACATTTCTAGTATGAATGTATGTGAATGGTTCAATTACATTGGCAAATAATTTGATCATTCCTAGTCAATCCAAAGATGTGCATACCATTCACCCAAAGAACCTCACTTCTAGGTTATATTCCCTATGATTTCACTCATGCATAAGAAATCATATACAATCATGCCCATCACTACATTGTATGTAAGGGTTCAAACAATGTAATACAACTTCATTTGGGGAAACCAAATCCAAACCATAGCCATAAAGTTGATTCTGACTCATGGCAACCCTATGTGTTACAAAGTAGAACTGCTCCATAGGGTTTTTTTTGGCTGTAATCTTTATGGAAACAATGGAAATAGATTGCTATGCCTTTCTTCTGAGGTGCCAATGGGTGGATTAGAACTGCAAACATTCAGGTTAGTAGTCAAGTGCAAACCATTTGCGCCACCCAGGGACCTTAGAGAAGGCCTAAATAAACTGTGTCATAATGATAAAATGGAAGTCTGTCAAACAGTGAATAGTATTAATGCAGATATGCTATATAAAAATTCTTATAAAAATGTTGCATTTCAAAAATTATATGCAATGTAATGTATTTATACAAATGAAATTATTGTAGGTAGATTGAATTATATAAACTGCCTTTTCATTGTACATCAAACAAGGTCAAATATCAATTTCATGGGGGTCAACCTAATATGATTTAAAACATGGAAAATAATAATATGTATTGTTTGCGAAGAAGCAGCTATTAACTACCAAGTTGTTAGCTAACTGCATTTCTTGAACACATATGTGTCAAGCACTGTTATAAGAATTTATATATATTAATCTATTTAATCCCCACAATAACTCCAAGAGGTGGATAATATTATTACACCCATTTTTATAGATGAGGACACTGAGGATCAGGAAGACTGTGTAAAATAATTTTATTACTAAAAAAATAGTAATGCCTGAAAAGAAGTACCAAAACGAAAGCAAACCCACTGCCGTCGAGTTGATTCCAACTCATACTAACCTCAAAATGGAGGTTTCCCATTGGTAAGAAGGTAGATGAGAATGAATACTAGGGTGGAGGTGGGCAGGACCTTACTAATGCATTCTAAAAAACAACTAACCAAACAAAGACACAAATACACAGAGTGTGAGAGATCCATAGCTAGTATAGTAAAATGTTACAATCTGTTTTATGTCTTGGCAGTTCATATTTGTCTATTACTCTATTTTCTACATTTTTCCTACTGTTTGAAACATCTCATATGTTAGTTTTTTCATTTGAAAAGGAAGACAATCCAAACTCTTCATGAATATCTCCCCCATAATTTTCTGGCCTCTTTCCCCTCTAAAGGATATTTGTCTTTAAGTGATCTTCAAAGTTCTTCATAACAGCCCTTGATAATAACAGCTGACATTATGTGCCAGAGAAGCATCTGTAGGAAGTACGAAGAAAAACAACTTAAAAAAATAAGAAAGAAGAAAAAGAACTTTTTCTCCCAAAAATATATATTCCATCTCTGTAGGTACTTGGGAGTTGCTTGGTAAATATTTTAGCCTTCCAAAAATCACACAAATATTTAGCCTTCTACTTTTGAAAGAGAATTGCTCTTTGAAATTATTTAGCTGAAAAGCAGTAGAAGCAAATAGAAACCTCAAGGAAAGTAAGTCTAATGACAGGAAAGTAATCAATTCACTTAATTCCAGTAATGAAAATATTATAGCACAGGGACATGTAGCACAAGAAGATCATGGTTGATACTTCTTATTATTTTGAGTGTGAATCATCTCAAGTGTCATAGGACAAAGATGGGAGGGAAAGGTCATGGCAAATGCTCCTCCTAGTTTTTTGTTTTTATTTTTTTAAGTGAATCAGCTGAAGAGTTACAGGAAAAGGTATGTTATTGGTCATTGTGATTGTGTTTGGAATTTAACTGTGTTGATGACAGGAGTTAAAGATCTGGGTTTCTCTGGAAGTGCAATCTTTCTCAGGATATCTTTCCTTCAATGTGGCTGGAAAGATGAGGCCATGCAAGGGAAGTACTCATTCCTGGGATCAAGCCCAGTTTCTTCCTTGTTTATTTCTTAGGCTACCCAAGTTTTGATGGGTTTTCTATCTAATCTTAACTCAAACCTGGGCCGGCTTCTCTTTTTTCCCTCAGCAAATTGCTGATAAGGTAAATCAGGAGCAAAGGCTGTTTCTCTGACTTGAGAAAGTCTGGAGAAGATGGTTCAAACCACTGGGCAAATGTTTTTGCTCTTACTCTTTGTTTTTATCTCTGTGTGACAAATTACCTCAAAGTGGGTGGCTTAAAAAAAGAGAAATTTATTCTCCCACAGTTCTGGAGGCTAGATGTCCGAATTCAGAGTGTCTGCAGGCCCATGGTCTGTCTGAAATCTCTCGGGAAAGACCCTTCATTTGTCTCTTCCAGCTTGTTAGTTCCTGTATTCCTTGGCTTGTGGCAGCATAACTCCAGACTCTGCCGGCGTGTCCACATGGCCATCCTTCCTGTATGCTGCTCTCTCTGTCACTACTCCTCTTCTTACGAGAACATCAGTTCTAAACAGATTAGAGACCATCCTAATGACCTCATCTTAACTAATTACATCTTCAAGGACCCTATACCCAAATAAGGTCACATTCACAGGTGCTGGGTTAAAATTTCAACATATCTTTTGTGGGGACACAGTTTAACCCATAACAATGACCTTGCTTTTATGTTTCCCTCTGCTTGAATCACTGCCTTAGTATCAGACACCGAACTATTCTGATTGTTTTAAGACTATTACCTGATTCTTCCTGGTGGAATTAGTGTAAGAGATGGCTACTTGGGATCAAGACTGGTCTGTATCTGTGGCTAAGCCAAACAAACTCCTCCAGGATGGACCAGAATGTGAAGGTGGTATAACTAGCATTATACTTTCACTAGTGAAACAAACCCTCATCAAACACTGAACTTGGTCTTTAATTAATAGTTATGATGATTTTAGAATCTATATTTCAGACAAAACAATGACTGAGAGAAAGAATCCAAATCTAGTGGGTCTTTAAACCTTAATCTGAGAGAAAGATTCAGCATCATTATAATCTCCTTCCTTTTCTTCCTGTTATTTTAGTAGAACAGATATTTTGGGTTGTCATTCAGGGTATGAATCTTTGTGTTATATAGACGAGGTATTCCAAACTTTTAAACTGCTACCCACAGTAAGAAACATATTTTACATTACATTAATATACGTATAAGAAAATCATGTTTAGGAAATAATACCTTTATATGTATTCTTCACTCTGATGTTTATTTTCTAACCTGTTCTTTTTCAATTAAAAAAAATGCTGGTATTGTCTCCTTGTCTCATTAATTTCATGACCTACCACCAGGTCACAAATTGTAGTGTGCAAAATACTGGTTAGCCCATATATATATATATATATATATATATATATATATATATATATATATATATGTATATATATGTAAGTATCTATCTGTCTATGTATGTATGTATGTATCTATCTATCTATCTATGTTGTTGTTAGTCGTTGCCATTAAGTCAATTCTGACTCATGGTGATCCCTCGTGTAACTGCTCCATAGGGTTTTCAAAGCTGTGACCTTCTGCAAGCAGATTACGCCTGTCTTCTAAGGCACCTCTGGGTAAATTCGAACTGCCAACCTTTCAGTCAGTAGTCAAAAGCTTAACCATTTGTGCCACCCAGGGCATCTCTCTCTGTCTCACAGGTAAGGTACACCTGTTTGGATGTTCATTTAAAACAATGCTTTTCTTATGTTAGTTTTCATTTAACTCAGAACTTTATGCAAACAATGGAACAATTAGTAAAGAATGAATGAGCCCACACTTGGAGTAAAAATAAGGTATAGCTATTTTAAAACTGATATGCATATCAATATATACCAAAACCAAACTCATTGCCATTGAGTCAATGCTGACTCACAGTGACCCTATACGACAGTCTAGAACTGCTGCATAGGGTTTCTAAGGAGTGGCTGCTGGATTTGACCTTTTTGGTTGGCATCCAAGCTCTTAACCACTGTGCCACCAGGGCTCCATAAATATATACAGCCACCTATAAATAAGATATTCTACCAATTCTTCCTCAATGACCTGGTGAAAACCCTTAGTCAGGTGTGATAAAAAATAGTCTTTCCACAGCCTCAATAAATCTTGAGTCTGTGCTAGTCATTTTGGGTCCCAGACTTATGAATACCTGCAGAAGATGCCATCAGCTAAGACGAGGCACTGAGATGTTTGTTTTCACTGAATTATACTGTTTCTGCCTAAATAACAGCAACTTTTGCTAAACTCTCAAGTTAACTTAAGATTTTAATAATGTTTGTAATAAATTCAGAAAATAAGATACTTCTGCCTTTTTTACACTTCTTTACATTATTCCCCCCTATGTCTGCAGCTAAAGCTGATAGCTGTTTTGGCTTATGAAGTCACCTAGTGATGTCACCAGTGACAAGCATGCAGCAAAAATCGAAGGGACAAGGCCTCCACCGGACTGAGTCCAGTACAGCTAGAGAGTGCCTGGCTACCACCACTGACTGCTCTGACCAGATCACAACAGAGGGTTCTGGACAGAGCTGGAGAAGGATGTAGAACAAAATTCTAACTCACAAAAAAAAAGACCAGATTTACTGGCCTAAAGGAGACTGGAGAAACCTAGAGAGTATGGCCCCCAGACACCCTTTTAGTTCAGTGGTGAAGTCACTTCCGAGGTTCACCGTTCAGCCAGGGAGTGGACAGCCCCATAAAACCAAACGGGACTAATGAGACACAGCAGTCCAGGGACAAGGGCTAGAAGGCAGAAGGGGACAGGAAAGCTGGTGATAGGCAACCCAAGGTTAAGGACATTGTTGACGTGTTGTGAGGTTGTTAACCATTGTCACAGGGCAACATGTGTACTAACTGTTTAATGAGAAACTATTTTGCTCTGTAAACCTTCACCTAAAGTGAGAATAGCAGCACAATTGGAAGAGCATAGTTGATGTCACTGAACTGCGCATGTAGAAATTTTTGAAATGGTGTATCATTGGCTATGTATATTTTTACCAAAAAAGGTCAAGAAGGGAGAGTGTTGACAAGTCGTGCGGTTGTTAACCAATGTCATAAAACAATATGTGCACTACTGTTTCATAAGAAACTATTTGTTCTGTAAACCTTCACCTGAAGTATAATTAAAAAAAAAAAAAAATTGAAGGGAGTGTCCTGATTGGGAAGAGACATGTTAGAAAGTCCACTTAGCTGTGACTGAATTCATACATCAAATTCTTGCAATCAATAACTTCTCACTTATATGTAATAAAATGCCTTTTGTTTGACTTAGCACTGTTGTAATTATTACTTTTGTTTATAAAAATCCACAAGAAGAAAATTAAACCCACATAGTTTGAAGAGGAGGGAATAGGTCAAATTCTAAGATCAGAATCTAATTCCTTAGCAGCCTATAGGAGATCAGAGAAGATGCCCATGCTTTTGAATGAAGACCACTTCATGGGCCACTGAAGGAATGCTTGAATTACATTAGCAAAATCACATTTTAGAAAGATTACTCTGACAGCAGCCATTATATCCAAGGTCAAGAACAAGCAGAGAAACAATCTCCATCACTTTTTAGCTCTATATTCAATGACTTCCCAAACAGAGTGAAGGTGGGAAAATTGAGGGCAATTCAGGACACCAAAGGAACATATAAAAAGGTCTAAGTCTTAAGCTGTGAACAGAGCTGGATAAGGAACATTCAGTTTTATTGAGAATTGTCCACTTGGTTGAGTTACTCAGAGTTAAAGGCTCAAGGGCATAGGAGATATAGATGCTGATGTTTTGGAACTCACTCAGATAGGAGAGTAAGCAAGCTTCTTCACTTTATTCTGCTTTATCTAATAAATAGTTCTTTATGAAAATATTAATACTGAGTATTATTAGCATAAACATTTAAGTGAAATAAAATAACTTAGAGGAATAAATGTGAATATAATTATCTAGTTATAGCTAGATTCTACACTCTTGCTCAAAACTGCAATAAGCAAGACACACATTTGAATGTTATCTGTTGAAAGATTTTCTATAACACACATTTTTCTCTCTTATATACCTAAAGTTTTCTATTTTCCTTTTTAATATGATTACTGCAAGATGCTATAGGTTCTACAAATAGATTTCTTTGGAAATATCTAAATGAATCAGCTGACCTGGAGTGTTTTCAATGGAATGTTTTCAGAGATGAAGGAAAATCTAATTAAGTTTGGTGGGTTTATTCCCTGGGGAGCCAAGGTTCTAAACAACATGTGGCAGAATTGGGAGCTCCTCCAAATTTCCTTTACCTTACTTTCATGCAGTGCCTTTCAGAAAAGAACATTGCACCCAAAGGACACCCTTGCAATGTCTTCCCAAGCTGGAGTGGGGATAGACAAGAAATTCTTCAGCCTTTTAAAATGTCCCCTTCCTATCGATTTCCTCAGCAGCATCTTTCAACAGTGAAGTTATTATACATTCCAGCTAAATGAGCTGGCATTGTCTTAACCCATTGCCACTGAATCGATTCCAACTCATAGCTACCCTACAGGACAGAATAGAACAGCCCCATAGGGTTTCCAAGGAGCAGCTGGTGGATGTGAACTGCTGACCTTTTGGTTAGCAGCCAAGTTCTTAACCACTGCGCCACCAGAGCTCTGGCGTAGTCTTAGCCCCTATCAATAAAAAAAGCTCACTTGGAAAACTTAGGTTTTCTTTATAACCAAAGACATTTTCAATTTATTCATTCATCCAACACACTTTCATTGTGCTCCCAGCACTAATTAAACAAGCATTTAGTTGTTTACTCCTCTATGTACATTCCCTACACTAAAAACCAAAAGCCAAACCCATTGCTGATTCCGATTCATAGTGGCCCTGTACGACAGAGTATAACTGCCCCATAGGGTTTCCAAGGAATAGCTGATGGATTCAAACTGCCAACCTTTTGGTTAGCTTCCAAGTGCTTAACCACTGTGCCACCAGGGCTCCATTCCCTTCATTAGGCCCTGAGAAGTCAGAAAGATAAAGCACAACCACACCTTCTCATTGTTCACATTCTAGGGAATTAAGTAGAACAATGATCTAATAGAGTTCCATTACTTCTGCAATAATTGCACAGAGAGTGCTAGTGGAACACAGAGGGCTGGAGAGGCCTGATAACTGATTGCGATATCACACCAGATGAGATGTTCCACGATGTAGATTAAACTGCAACATTGGATGACCTACTTTGCAGTCCACTCAAGCAGACCTCTGCTTAAAGCCTAAGAGAATGGCAGAATCTGGCTCAGGAATTATGTGCTGGATTCAAAAGGGCTTAGCAGCTCTACACTGATATGGCTAGATTTTCGTTTAAAGGTTTAGACCATCTGTCCACTTATTTCTCAATGAGGAGTTCACTTCATGGAAACAACCTCTTTTTTAAATTATGTCCTACCTGCTAAATAACACATATATCAAAGCAAGTGCAGAAGAAACTTTAGAAATGTACAAAACATAAGCATGTGGTTTAATAACGTCACCTAGGAAATATTTTGACAACTAGCTTAAAAGTGATTTTCATATGGGGATAATATGGAAATTTATACTTGTAATAAAATAGACAGAGTAAAAACTTCTCACAGACTGAAATAAAGGGGCCAAGGTAGAGGTCAAACAATGCATTTGAGTCATAGGCAGGTATGTTTGGAGTATTGGCTGTTCATGAGTGACTGACAAGCAGAGAGTGAGAGAGATAAATATGTATGTGAAGTATTTCAATTATTCATGTTTCTTAGCAAGCAGTTCAGTTTTAACCTGTTGGCATCTCATTTACTGTCTGTTACTCTTGGAGGTAGTCTAGCCGACCTAGGAAAGAGAGTGTATTTTTCACAAGAACCCCTTTGTGACACAGAGTGCTGGGAAAGGACAACTTCACGACAGTTCCTGGGAGGGCGGGAAAGGCTGAAAAGCCCATGTTGCTTTGAATAAAGAATATTCAAGTGCATTTAAATCACTTATCTAAATTTATTATGATAAAATCATGAATTATGTTCTCTCCACACTTGCAATTAGATGGTACAACAGATGGTGAAGATTTACAAAAAGATTAGCATTCTGGATAAGACAAGTTTAATATATTGTCGCTGAGTGTCTCTGGGGCTATAGGAAAATGTTTACATACCAAATAAGATAGGTAGTTAGGTTTGCAGAAAGACACTGGCTGGGAGAGAAGGGTTTTCATATTTCCACGATGGAATTTTGAATCCTGATTTGCAAAGGTTTTTATTACTGGAAGAACTCTAAAACCTGCAAAATCATTTCACTGAAGCCTACTCATTAGGCTGAGAGTAGATTCGCCAGAAAAGACGTCTATGGGAAAAACTGCAAAACATCTGTCTTTGAACAGTCCCTAAACTCAGTAGCATCAGGTTACCTGGAGTTTAGCTTCTCTTTGAAATACAAGCAATGGAAACCTATTCAAATCAGAACGATCCCCAGTCTGAGCTTTCAAAGCTTTTCTAGGCCACACAAAATGTACACCTTAGCAATTCTTTCATTTATTTCTTCAAACAAACAAACAAACAAAAAAATAGTCTATTCAGTGTTTCCTATTCCAATAGAATTACAGTAAATATTACGTTCTTTGCACGATGGAAAAGTCTATTCCCTGGGCATTGTATTCACGTGGTAAGAATCCAGAACTCTCTTTAGAATGACTTATGTGTCAGTAATTTACTTCTTGAAGCACCCTTGACTGGGTTTTTCCCATTTGTTGTGTAAAACACAGTCATCAGATCATAATAAATATATATTTTTTAACATAGTCACTATTATTTCATTAACCCAAACAAACACAATTTTAAGGAAACGTTTGATAGGTCTTACTTATTAGAGTGGCTTCGATGGTGCACAACAAATGCTAAAAGATTCCATAACGATCATTTTATAAAATCATATATCAAATCACAGCTACATGCTGTCTTTTAAAAGGAATTCAGGGATGAAAGTTAACATTTTAACATCCTTGCTTCCTAATTTAAATGTTTTCTTCTCATTAGGATAATAAAACCACCACTTATTTGACTCTTATTACCCAACAACAGTGTTGGGGAATATTTAACATCCATTATCTGATTTGCCTCATCTTAGCCTTAGGAGGAAGATAAACTGAGTTTACACCAGTCAACTCTAACTCGTGGCAATCCCATGTGTGTCAGAGTATAACTGTACACCATATGGTTTCCAATGGCTAATTTTTAGGAAGTAGATCTCTAGGCCTTTTTTCTCAGGCATCTATGGATGGACTCAAACTGCCAACCTTTTGGTTAGCAGCCAAGTGCCTTTACCATTTACATCACCCAGGGACTCTGTGAATGGATTAAGTAATACCAAAAGTCACCAACCAGCAAAGAATAGGGACAGGATTCTCATTCAGCTCTGACTTCAAAGTCTTGCTTTAAACATCTCTGGGACACTTTTCCAGCAAACCTACTCATTCTGCCTTTTTCCTTATGGGTGGGCTGGCACTACATATTCAGTTATTTCAATTCAATAATCACATCAACAAAACTACAGCTCCTGTTAAATTGCTGGAATGTGTTCTGATTTTTCCCAGTTTTGAATAGTCATACTCTACTTTCATTAACCCCAGCATTCTGGCTAAGATAAAAGTTTGAAGTTAGGATCAGGATTGGCACCACTGCACTACTGGCACTCGTTTTCTGGTCTCTGATGTTTCTGCTAATAGATTTTCCATCTGTTAATTCTGTGATTTCATTGGCCTATGACTATATTACTCTGTATAGCATGGTACCATATCAATGAAGACAGAGTCTCCAGCCACACTTTGACAGGGCAACTTAGTTGGAAAGCTGCCACATTCAATATCTGATATGTTGTGTGTTTACTTCAGCAATAAACTAAAAATGATATGGTTCCTAATATTAAGACTACATAAAGCACAAGTCCCAAAGTAATTGTTTTTTTAATATTAAAAATATTTTAAGTATTATTTTGTAATATTATTAATTCAGTTCTACAAAGAAGACCATAGGAGGAACAAAGAAAACAAGGAAAGATATGGAAGATCCATCTTGCAGGTAAATTGAAGATATAAATTTAAAAAAAGAGAGAGAAAAGGAAAAGAAAAAAATTAAATGTGTACAGTAAAAATCTGGTGATGTTTTCAGAAAAAGTTATCAGAAGTTAGATGAGAGGAAGATCTATCTTGAGAGCATAAACTAAGAAAAAAATAGGTAATCCCTTTGAAATATGATACTAGTAACAAGTTAACATTTAATTCATTTTTGCTTTTAAAAGACAAAAATAAATTTGTATATATTACAGCTAAATATAAAAACACATTTGCAAGTGAACAATATGTAAAGGAAGATACAGAATTTGACTATATAAAAATCTGTGCTGTATAATGAAATATTCAAGAAGTTAGGAAATGAAAAATGCTATTTTTGTTAGGTGCTGTCGACCCAATGTACAACAGAACAAAACACTGCCCGGTCCTGCATCATCCTCAAAATCATTGCTATGGAGAGGTTCCAGCAAAGTGGCTCTCTAGGCAGAAGCACCATGCCATCCCTCCACAGCAAAGATCCAAAACACTAAGCTGAACAGAGAATACAACAATTCTGAAACCCTAAAACATCAAATGAAGAGATAAAGAACTCAGCCAAGCAACAAATGGAGTGAGAAAACTGACACAGAAGAGACAGCAAGGAGAGATTCATACAGAGGTCCCCCACCAGCTAACGCAGTGCGGATGCGGCATCTTGGACTCCTAACAGAGACCAGCAAAGAGTGGGTGCAAGAAAGAAGCCTCACAGAGAGTCCAGCAGGAGACAAAAAAAAAAACGTAATTTGCGATATGCGCTTTCCCACCCTCCACCCTTCTTCAACCCTACTCGGCCTCCTCTGTTTCCCGTGGCCACAATCTCTTGACTGGGAATCACGGGCTGCTTGGATTCAACACACCTGAATGGGCCGGCTCTCTGAGTGCCATTTGTTGGCTGCTGGTGTTGCTTTTCTCCGCTTCTTTTGATTTCTTCCTTACCTCTCACCACCTCCCCGTCCTTTCGCTCAAATACCTGGCTCTGTGTGCCATCTTTGCTTCTTCCTGAGGGGCTGCAGAGCTCTGGTAATTTGTGATATACCCTTTCCCACTCCCTACCCTTCTTCACCCACACCTGGCCCCCTCTGCTTCCCACAGACACAGTCTCTTGTCTGAGAAACAGCAACCCACACTAGCTGGCTCTCTGAGTGCCATTTGTTGGCTGCTAGTGTTGCTTTTTTTTCTACTTCTTTTGACTTCTTCCTTACCTCTCACCACCTTCCCCTCCTATTGCACAAATACCTGGCTCTGTGCACCATCTTTGCTTCTTCCTGAGGGGCTGCAGAGCTCCATTCGAGTGTGGAGCTGCTTTCTGGTCTGGACTGCCTCACTGGTGGGATCCCGGGGCTTTTGTTCATTTGTTTGTTTTGAATTGTTTGTTTGTTTTCTTATACTTTTCTTGAGTTGGGAGCCCTTTCTGGCAAGGCAGAACTGCATGGCAAGGATACTCCTTCTGGCTTCCACAGCCATGCAGAGGGATCCCTGAGAGCATTTCTTTTTTCGTTAGTTTTCTTTTTTTTTCTGTTTTTTGGGGGGCTTTTGTTGTTACTGTTAATTTTTTAAATTTGTTTTATTTTCTTTTCCCTCTTTTTCCCTTTTTGTCTTTCTTCATTGCTCAGTTTCTCATTTCTCTATATCTTCCTTCTCTTTCTGTTCCCTGAATACCTGGTACTGTATACCTCTATGCCTTCTAGCCAGGCTGTACTGCAACACCTAACAACGACTTCCCCAGACCTCAGAGCTGCACCAGTGGGATCCCGGGGAACTTTGCAGTTTTTTAAACTTTCTGATTTTTATTTATTCATTCTTTTCTTTTCTTCCTCTTCCCCTTTCTATTTTTCTCCATTTCATAGTCTCTCATCTCTCCACTCCAATGGCAAACTCCCCTGGCATTCTTTTTTGTTTGTTTGTATGTTTTTGGCTCCTGTTCCTCTCTCCTCTCTCCCATATCCATCTTATCTCCACACATAACAATCTCCTCACTGCATCCTGCCTACCTGCACCATGTGCTTGACATCAAACCACCAAGCAGCACAGGCACAGCCTACTGGAACCTGCCCGGCAGTGATTACCGATCTGCTCTGGTGGCTGTAGTAAGTGCCACAAACAACCCGTCCCAGTAACTCCTCTTCAGCTAGACCTGCCTTGCTGTACTATATCTGAGTGACTGACCCTGCCAATTGGAGAAGCAGGCGAAAAGCATTGTGCCCACAGACGAGCAAACAACAAAGAACACACAGTCTGCCTACTCAGACACAGTCAAATTTAAAAAAAAAAAAATGAGGATGAAACAAACAAATCTACAATCAATAAACAAGAAAAATAACTACTGAATGCCCCCAAAACAGCAGACAATATCAAAACATTTACAAAAACGCACAGGATGGTCCCAGCAGGCGTCCAAAATAAAACACCAGATGACTCCAGTAGAAGAAAATGCACTAGAACTACCCGATAGGGAATTCAAAACTCTAATACTCAAAATTCCCCAAGAGCTGAGGCAAATAGCTGGTAAACATGAGGAAAAAATAGACAAATTCATGGAAAATACAGACAAAACATTGGAAGAATTCAAGAAGATGATGCGGAACAAAATGCCAAAATAAATTCACAACTAGAAATTATACCAAGACAACAATTAGAAATCCAAAAGATAACAAGATTTCAGAAATGGACTGTGTCATAAAAGGGCTGAGAAGCAGATTTGAAACGGTGGAAGAGAGGATCAGTGGAACTGAAGACAAAAACTTGGATACAACTCTGTTTCAGGAAAACTCAGAAAAAAGAACAAAGAAAAATGAAGAGACCCTGAGAGTTACGTGGGACACAATCAAAAGCAAAAATTTTCTAGTGATTGGAACAGGGGGAGGAAACAGAAAACACAGAGAGGATCACTGAAGAACTGCTGACATAAAACTTCCCCAATATCATGAAAGATGAAAATCTGGCCATCCAAGAAGTTCAACGAACCCCATGTAGGAGAGACCCCAAAAGAAAATCACCAAGGCATACCATAATCACATTTGCCAAAACCAAAGATAAACAAAGAATCCTGAGAGCAGCTCGAGAAAAACAAGAAGTCACATACAGAGGAGAAACAATAAGACTAAGCTCAGATTATTCGGCAGAAACCATGCAGGCAAGAAGGCAATGGGATGACATATATAAAATCTTGAAAGAAAAAAACTGCCAGCCAAGAATAATAAAACCTGTAAAACTATCATTCATATTTGATGGTGAAATTAGGCCATTTCCAGATAAACAGATATTAAGGGAATATGTAAAAGTCAAACCAAATTTACAAGAATTATTAAAGGGAGTTCTTTGATCTGAGCACAAACAGCTTCAGCTCACAGGCAGAATCTAGGACACAGGATCATACCAGCCAGATACCAATCTAGGAAAAGAACACTCGAGGACTATCCAAAACCAAAAAAAATACAACAGGGAATCAGAGCAGTTAATCAGTAAATGACAACAACATCAAAACAATAAAAGAGGGAATAAACGGCATAGGTATAGAACCTTCTAATGGAGAGGAAGGCAAGGCGATACCAAGTAACGGTAGACTGCTTCAAACTTAGAAAGATAAGGGTAAAATTCCTGGTAACCACAAAGAAAGTTAACAAACGTAAAAGAAAAAGAGGAAAAACATAAAGTCTCGGAAAAAACAAAACCTACAAAAACAAAAGAAATGAAGAAAAACCACAAACAAAAGTAACTCAGCACAAGAGAGTAAAAAGAACAAAGAAAACTTCATCACCTCCAAACAAAGCACTACAAACTGACAGCAACAAACTCACATCTATCAATAAATACACTGAATGTAAATGGACTCAATGTACCCATAAAGAGATGGAGAGTGACAGAATGGATAAGAAAATAAGATCCATCAATATGCTGTCTACAAGAGACACACCTTAGAAACAAAGACGTGAATTTATTAAAAGTCAAAGGTTAGAAAAAAATATATCAAGCTAACAACTACCAAAAAAGAGCAGGAGTGGCAATTCTAATCTCAGATAAAATAGACTTTAAATCAAAATCTACCATAAAAGACAAAGAAGGACACTATATAATGATTAAGGAGACGATCCATCATGAAGACATAACCATAATAAACATCTATGCACCCAATCACAGGGCTCCAAAATACATAAAACAAACTCTAACAACACTGAAAAGAGAAATTGACAGTTCCACAATAATAGTAGGAGACTTCAACACACCACTCTCAGTAAAGGACAGAACAACTAAGAAGAAACTCAGCAAAGATACAGAAGACCTAAAGGGCACAATCAGCCAACTTGACCTCACAGACATATATAGAACACTCCATCCAACCGCTGCAAAGTACACATTCTTTTCCAATGCACATGGAACGTTCTCCACAATAGACCACATCTTAGGCCACAGAGCAATCCTCAACAAGATCCAAAATATTGAGATAATTCGAAGTATCTTCTCTGACCACAATGCCATCAAGGCAGAACTTAACAACAGAAAGAGCAAGGAAAAATATCAATTACATGGAAAGTGAATAATACCCTGCTTACACATCAGTGGGTAATAGAAGAAATCAGAAATGGAATCAAAATTTCCTAGAATCAAATGGGAATGAAAACACATCATACCAAAACCTTTGGGACACAGCAAAGGCAGTCGTCAGAGGACAATTTATAGCAATAGATGCACATATCAAAAAAGAAGAAAAGGACAAAAGCAAAACATTAACTACAGAACTCGAACAAATAGAAAGACAACAGCAAAAAAAGCTCACAACCACCGGAAGAAAGGAAATAGTAAAGATCAGATCAGAAATAAATGAAATAGAGAACAGAAAAACAATAGAAAGAATCAACAAAACCAAAAGTTGCTTCTTTGAAAGAATCAACAAAATCGACAAACCACTGGACAGACTGACAAAATAAAAACAGGAGAGAACACAAATAAGAAATGAAATGGGGGAGATTACAACAAACCCAACTGAAATAAAAAGGATTATAACTGAATACTATGAAAAACTATACTCCAACAAGTTTGAAAACCTAGAGGAAATGGATAAATTTCTAGAAGCACACGGCCTACCCAAACTACAACAAAGTGATACTGAAAATCTGAACAGACCCATAACAAGAGAAGAGATTGAAAAGGTAATAAAAAAACTCCCAACCATAAAAGCCCTGGCCCAGATGGCTTCACTGGAGAATTCTACAAAACATTTACAGAAGAGCTTGTACCAGTACTACTCAAGCTATTTCAGAGCATAGAAGAGGAAGCAACACTTCCAAATTCATTCTATGAAGCCAGCATAACGCTGATACCAAAACCAGGCAAAGACACCACAAAAAAAGAAAATTACAGACCAATATCTCTCATGAATATAGATGCAAAAATTCTGAACAAAATTCTAGCCAATAGAATTCAGCATCATATCAAAAAAATAATACACCACGACCAAGTAGGATTCATACCAGGTATGCGAGGATGGTTCAACATTAGAAAATCAATCAACATAATCCACCACATAAATAAAAGGAAAGAAAAGAATCACATGATCATCTCAATTGATGCAGAAAAGGCATTTGACAAAGTCCAACACCCATTCCTGATAAAAACTCTCAATCAAATAGGTATAGAAGGGAAATTTCTCAACATAATAAAGGGCATCTATGCAAAACCAACGGCCAACTTCATTCTTAACGGAGAGAGGCTGAAAACGTTCCCCTTGAAAACAGGCTCAAGACAGGATACCCTTTATCACCACTCCTATTTAACATTGTGCTGGAAGTTCTAGCTAGAGCAATAAGACAAGAAAAAGAAATAAAGGGCATCCAAATTGGTAATGAAGAAGTTAAACTGTCCCTGTTTGCAGATGATATGATACTGTACATAGAAAACCCTAAAGACTCCATGAGAAATCTACTGGAACTAATAGAAAGATTCAGCAGAGTAGCAGGATACAAGATAAACATTCAAAAATCAGTTGGATTCCTATACACCAATAAGGAGAACGATGAAAAGGAAATCAGGAAAACAATACCATTTTCAATAGCCCCTAAAAAGATAAAATACTTAGGAATAAATCTGACCAGGGATGTAAAAGACCTATACAAAGAAAACTACAAAACACTTCTGCATGAAAGCCAAAGGGATCTACCTAAATGGAAAAACATACCATGCTCAGGAATAGGCAGACTCAACATTGTGAAAATGACAATTCTACCAAAGCAATTTACAAATACAATGCAATCCCGATCCAAATACCAGCAACATTCTTCAAAGAGATGGAAACACTAATCATTCACTTTATATGGAAAGGGAAGAAGCCCTGAATAAGTAAAGCACTACTGAAGAAGTAAAAGAAAGTTAGAGGACTCACACTACCTGACTTCAGAACCTATTATACAGCTACAGTAGTCAAAACAGCCTGGTACTGGTACAGTGACAGACACATTGACCAATGGAACAGAATTGAGAACCCAGATGTAAATCCATGCACCTACGGTCACCTGATCTTCGACAAGGGCCCAAAGTCCATCAAATGGGGGAGCAGACAGTCTTTTTAACAAATGGTGCTGGCAAAACTGGATATCCATCTGCAAGAAAATGAAACAGTACCCATACCTCACGCTGTATACAAAAACTACTTCCAAATGGATCAAAGACCGGAATATAAAGCCTAAAACTATAAAGTGCATAGAAGAAAAAATAGGACCAACACTTCAGGCCTTAACACACGGCATTAACAGGATACAAACCATAATCATCAATGCACAAACCCCAACAGATAAGCTAGATAACTGGGATCTTCTAAAAATCAAACACCTATGCTCTTCAAAAGACTTCACCAAAAGAGTAAAAAGAGAACCTACAGACTGGGAAAAAAATTTTGGACAGTACAAGTCAGAGAAAGGTCTAATCTCCATAATCTACAAGAAAATCCAACACCTCTACAACAAAAAGACAAATAATCCTACTAAAAAATGGGCAAAAGAAATGAACAGACACTTCACCAAAGAAGACATTCAAATGGCCAACATATACTTAAGGAAATGCTTGCGATCACTAGCCATTAGAGAAATGCAAATTAAAACCACAATGAGATACCATCTCACCCCAGCATTACTGGCATGAATCAAAAACACTGGAAATAACAAATGATGGAGTGGCTGCTGGGAGATTGGAACTGTTATGCACTGCTGGTGGGAATGCAAAATGATACAACCATTTTGGAAAATGATATGGCACTTCCTCAGAAAGCTAGAAATAGACATACCATTCGATCCAGCAATTCCACTCCTAGGAATATATCCTAGAGAACTAAGAGTCGTCACTCGAGTAGAGATATGCACACCTATGTTCATGGCAGTATTGTTCACAATAGCAAAACGATGGAAACAACCTAGATGCCCATCAACAGATGCACGGATAAACAAACTATGGTACATACACACAATGGAGTACTATGCAACGAGAAAGAACAACAATGAATCTGTGAAGCATCTCATAACATGGATGAAACTGGACGGCATTATGTTGAGTGAAATAAGTCAATCACAAAAGGACAAATATTGTATGAGACCTCTATTGTAAAAACCCAGGAAGAAGTTCACACACAAAATGTAACAATCTTTGTTGGTTACCAGCGATGGGGGGGTGGGGGGGAAATACTAAATAGGCAATAGATAAGTGGTATCTTGGGTGAAGGGTGAGACAGTACACAATACAGGGAAACTAGCACAACTTATACAAGGAAAGGTCATGAAAGCCCCATAGACACATCCAAACTCCCTGAGGGACTGAATTGCTGGGCGGAGGGCTGTGGGGACCATGGTCTCGGGGAACATCTAGCTCAATTGGCATGACACAGCTTATAAAGACAATGCTCTACATTCTTTCTTGGTGAGTAGTGTCTGGGGTCTTAAAAGCCTGTGAGCGGCCATCTAAGATACTCCACTGGTCTCATCCCTTCGGGAGCAAGGGAGAATGAAGAGAAGAGGATACAAGGAAAAGATTAGTCTGAAAGACTAACTGTCCACAGCTACCAAGGCCTCCACCGGACTGAGTCCAGTACAGCTAGAGGGTGCCCGGCTACCACCACTGACTGCTCTGACCAGGATCACAACAGAGAGTTCTGGACAGAGCTGGAGAAGTATGTAGAGCATAATTCTAACTCACCAAAAAAAGACCAGGTTTACTGGCCTAAAGGAGACTGGAGAAACCCCCAGAGTATGGCCCCCAGACACCCATTTAGTTCAGTGGTGAAGTTATCTCCGAGGTTCACTGTTCAGCCTGGGAGTGGACAGCCCCATAAAACCAAATGAGACTAACGAGCGATACTAATCCTGTGACAAGGGCCAGAAGGCAGAAGGGGACAAGGAAGCTGGTGATAGGGAACACAAGGTTGAGTAAGGATATTTTTGATGTGTTGTGAGATTGTTAACCATTGTCATAGGGCAACATTTGTAGTAACTGTTAAATGAGAAACTATTTAGTTCTGTAAGCTTTCATCTTAAGTGAGAATAACAGCACAATTGGAAGAGCGTAGTCGATGTCACTTAACGGTGCATGTAGAAATTTTTGAAATGGTATATCTTTGGCTATGTGTATTTTCACAAAAAAAAAAAAACGTTGAGAAGTTAGAGGTTTGACATGTTGTGGGGTTGTTAACCAATGTCATAAAACAATATGTGTACTACTGTTTCATGAGAAACTATTTGTTCTGTAAACCTTCACCTGAAGTACAATAAAAGAAAAAAAAATCATTGCTATGCTTGAGTCCATTGTTGCAACCACCATCTCAATCCATCTTGTTGAGGGTCTTCCAGTTTTATGCTGACCCTCTACCTTAATTACCAAGCATAATGTCCTTTTTCAGGGACTGGTCCCCCCGATAACATGTCCAAAGTTCGTGAGATGAAGTCTCACCATCCTCACTTGTAAGGAGCACTCTAGCTGTACTTCTTCTAAGACAGATTTGTTAGTTCTTCTGTCAGTCCATGGTATATATTCAACATTCTTCGCTAACACCATAACTCAAAGGCATCAATTCTTCTTCAGTCTTCCTTATTCATTGTATAGCTTTTGCATGGACATGAGGCAATTGAAAATACCATGATTTGGGTCAGACACACCTTAGTCCTCAAACTGGTATCTTCGTTTTTCACACTTTAAAGAAATGTTTTGCAGCAGATTTGCCCAATGCAATATGTCATTTGATTTCTTGACTGTTGCTTCCATTGGCATTGATTGCAGATCCAAATAAAATGAAATCCTTGACAACGTCAATCTTTTCTCCATTTATCGTGATGTTGCTTATTGGTCCAGTTGTAAGGATTTCTGTTTTCTTTATGTTGAGGCATAATCCATACTGAAGGCTGTGGTCCTTGATCTTCATTAGTAGGTGCTTCTAGTCCTCTTCACTTTCAGCAAGCAAAGTTGTGTCTGCATAACGCAGGCTGTTAATGAGTCTTCCTCCAGTTCTGATGTCCAGTTCTTCTTCATATAGTCCAGCTTCTCAGATTATTTGCTAAGCATACAGACTGAATAAGTATGGTGAAATACAACCCTGATGCATACCTTCCCTGATTTTAGACCATGCAGAATCCCCTCGTTCTGTTCAACTGACTGCCTTTTGGTCTATGTATAGGTTCCTCATGAGCACAATTCAGTGTTCTGAAATTCCCCTTCTTCAGAATGTTATGCATAATTTGTTATGATGCCCACAGTCGAATGCCTTTGCATAGTCAATAAAATACAGGTAAACAGTTTTCTGGTGTTGTATGCTTTCAGCCAAGATCAACCAGACATCAGCAATGATATCCCTAGTTCCACATCCTCTTCTGAATCAGGTTTGGCTTTCTAGCAGTTTCCTGTGGATGTACTGCTGCAACCGTTTTTGAATTATCTTTAGCAAACTTTTACTTGTGTGTGATATTAATGGTATTGTTCGGTAATTTCCACATTCTATTGGATCATCTTTCTTTGGAATGGGCACAAATATGGATCTCTTCCAGTCAGTTGGCCAGGTAGCTTTCTTCCAAACTTCTTGGCATAGACAAGTGAGCACTTCCAGTGCTTTATCCCTTTGTTAAAACATCTCAATTGACATTCCATCAATTCCTGAGGCCTTGTTTTCTGCCAATGGCTTCAATGCAGCTTGGACTTCTTCCTTCAATACCATGTGTTTTTGATCACATGCTACATTTTGAATTTTCCTAATCATATGCTACCTTCTGAAACAGTTGAACGTCAACCAATTCTTTTTGGTACAATGATTCTGTGTATTCCTTCCATCTTCTTTTGATGCTTTCTGCGCCATTCAGTATTTTGCCCATAGAATCCTTCAATATGGCAACTCAAGGCTTGAATCTTTTCTTCAGTTCTTTCAGCTTTAGAAATGCCAAGCATATTCTTCACTTTTGGTTTTCTAACTCCAGGTCTTTGCACATTTCATTATAATACTTTACTTTGTCTTCTCTAGCCATCCTTTGAAATCTTTTCAGCTCTTAAACTTCATCATTTCTTCCATTCACTTTAGCTACTCTACGTTCAAGAGCAAGTTTCAGAGTCTCTTCGGACATTCATTTTGGTCTTTTCTTTCTTTCCTGTATTTTTAATGACCTGTTGCTTTCTTCATGTATGACATTTTTTTATTTTCATTCCACATACCATCTGGTCTTTGTTCATTAGTGTTCAATGTGTCAACTCTATTCTTCAGATGGTTTCCAAACTCAGGTGGCATACACTCAAGGTTGTATGTTGGCACTCGTGGACTTGCTCTAACTTACTTCAGCTTCACCTTGAACTTGCAAAGTGCAATTGATGTTTGGCTTAGCATTCAGCCCGTGGCCTTGTTCTGACTGATGATATTGAGCTTTTCCATCATCTCTTTCCACAAATGTTGTTGATTTTATTCTTGTGTATTCCATCTAGCAAGATCCATGTGTTTAGTCGCTGTTTATGTTGTTGAAAAAAGATATTTGCAATGAGTTACTCGTTGGTCTTGAAAAATTCTATCATGTGATCTCCACTGTCATTTCTGTTACCCACGCCTTATTTTCCAACTACTTATCTTTCTTTGCTTCCAACTTTCACATTCCAATCACCAGTAATTATCAATGCATCTTGATTGCATGTTTGATCAATTTCAGACTGCAGAAGTTGGTAAAAATCTTCAATTTCTTCATCTTTGGAATTAGAGTTTGGTGTGTCAATTTGAATAATAATCATACTAACTGATCTTCCTTGCAGGCGTATGGATATTATCCTATCATTGACAGCCTTGTACTTCAGGATAGATCTTGAAATGTTCTTTTTGACAATGAATGTGACATCATTCCTCTTCAATTTGTCATTCCCAGCATAGTAGACCATATGATTGTCTAATTAAAAACGGCCAGTACCAATCCATTTCAGCTCAATAATGCCTAGGATATCAATCTTTATGCATTACTTTTCATTTTTGATGACTTTTGTTTTTCCTAGATTCATACTTTGTACATTCCATGTTTCGATTATTAATGATGTTTGCCTCTGTTTCTTCTCATTTTGAGTCATGCAACATCAGAAAATGAAGGTCCCGAAATCTTTAATCCATCCACATCATTAATGTCAACTCTACTTTGAGGAGGCAGCTCTTCCGCAGTCATATTTTGAGTGCATTCCAACCTGAGGGGCTCATCTTCCAGCACTGTGTCCGACAATGTTCTGCTGCTATTCATAAGGTTTTCACTGGCCATTTTTTTCAGAAGTAGACCACTAGGTCTTTCTCCCTAGTCTATCTTAGTCAGGAAGCTCCGTTGAAACCTGTCCACCTTGGTTGACCCCGATGGTATTTGAAATACCTGTTGCATAAGAAACTGATAGATAAGTGGTGGAAATGAAAAATAACCAATTATTATTAAATAAATTTTTTTAGAAAGGCAAAAGCTCTTATTTACATTTTTTCCTAAAACTATTAACGAAGCGAAAATTACCATGTTACTTAAACTGTGCCAGAGCATTTAAAAATGAAAATATTTCTAATTTTTTTACTGAAATCATAGAGCCTTGATATATAAAATTACACACAAAATAAAATTATAATCCCATATATTTTACAAGTTGTCATGGTTTGAATTATGTCCCCCAAAAAATGTGTGCATCATTTTGGCTAGGCCATGATTCCTGGTACTGTGTGGTTTTCCTGTATGTTGTAAACCTGCCTCTATGATGTTAATGAGGGAGGATGGGTAACAGTTGTGTTAGTAATGCAGGACCTGATCCGCAAGACTGGATTGTGTCCTGAGGCAATCTGTTGAGATATAAAAGACAGAAGTGAGCAGTGAGACAGGGGGACCTCATACCATCAAGAAAGCAGTGCCTGGAGCAGAGCGTGTCCTTTGGACTGGGGTCCCTGCACTGAGAAGCTCCTAGTCTGGGGGAACATTGATGAGAAGGCTGACTGAGAGAAAAAGCCTTCCCCTGGAGCTGACACCCTGAATTTGGACTTTTAGCCTACTTTGACTGTGAGGAAATAAACTTCTCTTGGTTAAAACCACCCACTTGTGGTATTTCTGTTATGGCAGCACTAGGTAACTAAGACACAAGTACAGATGATAAAATATTTGCATCTCAAATCTCAGAAAACCAAAATCCAGCAAAATAATCTCAAAAATATATTAAAACAATAAAGCCTCATGATCAAATGAAATTAATTCTAAGAATGTAAGTATAGTTAGATATCTGAAAACTATACTTTATATTAATATATCAATGGTAAAAGTTATCATCTCCCAAAGGTTGTAAGAGTATTATGTAAACCTAATGTAAGTAGTTCTAATAATAACTCTTAGACTGAAGAAAACAAAGGTATTTTCATAATCTAAGAAGCATATCTATCTCAAGATGGCCAATATCTAAAGGGGGAAACAATATCAACCTTCTCATTTTTTTTCATTTTGGAAAATACAGTTATTTTGCATAAAAAGAGTGTTTATGCTAACATGCAATAGGCTTATTGCCATTAAAATGAATTAATATTTTTTTCTTAATTTCTCAAATTATTTTTTATTATGGTACGTATTGATAGATGCAAACCACATTAAAAAAAATCTTCGGGGTCCTCAGGTTTTAAGAGTATAAATGTCTTGGGATTTAGATAAATAATTTGCTTTGTTCAGGGGGATGTTAGCAAAAATGACATAACCAGAGCCTTCAAAACATGCCCGTGAGTTTCCACTTTCTCTCTTGCTTCTTTGATTTCTTCATGAGAACATGTCTGGGTAACGCTTTCAAGGATGACATACAAGAAGCAGAGCTAAGTCATCTTAGTCATTTCTGCCAATGATAGCCCTGAGTAACTGAAGACCAGCCAACCCCAGATATGTCAGAAAACAGGCAAAATTAGCAAAACCTCCTCACCAACCTGGAGCTGACTGCCGATGCATGAATAAACTTAGACTAGAAAAAACACACAGGCAATCTGGAACTCCGAGCTAGGGAAATGATTTTTTTTAAGCCCCTGGGTTTTGTTATGCAGAACTATTGCTTCAGTAGATAACTGATACATATGGGCAAAGGAATACATAAAAGCTATTTACATAGATAACGCAAAAGATATTTAAACTCATCAGATTGTCAATAATGTTAAAGTTGGTCCACAGGCAAGGTGGCCAGTAGGAGTGACTACAATAGTGGGACTGTAACTTGTTATATCCTTCCTAGAGGGCAAGTAGGCAGATCTATCAAAATTTAAAATACGTATTCTATTTGACACAGCAATTCCAGTTCTAAGAGCCTGAATTAAAGATATACTTAACGTACGTGTACAAAGATGTGTATAAAACAGTGTTCATAACCAAAAATAAAGTTTTTAATAAAACCAAATGACAACAATGTAAATACTGTTCAACGTCAGAATAATGAAAGAATTTATAGTATACGTATAATATGGAATACTATGCATCTGTTATAAATAATGAATGTTGCCTTTGATTATGGCTCTGGGAGAAGAAAAGAAATGGAAGGTAAAACTATTAAAATTTTCTCACGACTTAGCTATTTCTTGAACCTTCTTCAAAAAGATTGTATTCAGTCAGTACTTTGTAATTAGTACACTCATAAAGAAAAAGAATTATCCATAAAAAATGAAACCTTACAAAGATCCAAGAAACCAATACATGAATATTTAATAGTTCTTTGACTGTGATCAGCTATTCAATGGGGGAGATATCATAAAAAAATGGATAAATCTTAATAAAAATTAAACATTTCTCTATGTACTAAAACACTAAAGGCAAATTGGTAGTTAATAAACAAACAAAAAAAAAATTAAAAACCATTGCCACAGGCATGGAATTAACATCCTGTATACGTAAGCAGATCTTACAAAACATGAGAAAAAGATTTAAAAATTATTAGAGATGAGAAAGGGGCACAGGATATTCTCAAAAGGATAAAAATGAACAGACAATAAGCATAAAAAGTAAAAATACTTCGACCTGGATAACAATCAATAAAATGTACATTAAAACTTTAGCAAGATAATATGTTTCACCTTTTAAATTGAAAAATAATAAATAAGGATTTAATTAAAAGATAATACTCTTAATGGGGCTCTAGTGAAACAGACACTCCCAGTCACTGTTGGTGAGAGTATAAATTTGTAAATATTTCTAAAGAACAATTTAGTAATGATTTAGAAAAAAAATCAAAAAGAAATATGTAGGGACATTCATAGTGGTTGTTATTGTTGTCAGGTGCCGTTGAGGAGGTTCTGACTCATAGCAACCCTATGTACAACAGAATGAAACACTTCCTGATCGTGTGCCATCCTCACAATCATTGTTATGCTTGAGGTCATTGTTGCGCCACTGTGTCAATCCATTTTCTTGAGGGTCTTCCTCTTTTTTGATGACCCTCTACTTTCCCAAGCATGATGTCCTTCTCCAAGGATTGATCCCTACTGATAACATGTCCAAAGTATGTGATACGTATTCTCACCATCCCTGCTTCTAAGGAGCATTTTTGCTGTACTTCTTCCAAGACAGATTTATTTGTTCTTTTGGCAGTCTATGGTATATTCAATATTCTTCACTAACACCACAATTCAAAGGCATCAATTCTTCTTCAGTCTTCCTTATTCATTGTGCAGCTTTCACATGTGTATAAGGTGATTGGAAACACCATGGCTTGGGTCAGGTGCACCTTAGTCTTCAAGGTGACATCTTTGCTTTTTAACACTTTAAAGAGGTCTTTTGCAGCAGATTCACCCAGTGCAATGTGTTGTTTGATTTCTTGACTGCTGCTTCCATGGGTGTTGATTGTGGATCCAAGTAAAATGAAAACCTTGACAACTTCAATCTTTTCTCCATTTATCATGATGTTGCTTATTGGTCCAGTTGTGAGGATTTTTGTTTTCTTTATGTTGAGGTGCAATCCTTACTGATGGCTTTGGTCTTTGATCTCTATCAGTAAGTGCTTCAAGTCCTCTTCACTATCAGCAAGCAAGGTTGTGTCATCTGCATAACTCAGGTTGTTAATTAGTCTTCCTCCAATCCTGATGCCCCGTTCTTCTTCATATAGTCCAGCTTCTCAGATTATTTCCTCAGCATACAGACTGAATAAGTAGGGTGTACCTGACGCACACCTTTTCTGACTTTAAACCACACAGTATTCCCTTGTTCTGTTTGAATGACTGCCTCTTGATCTACATACAGATTCCTCATGAGCACAATTAAGTGTTCTGGAATTCCCATTCTTTGCAATGCTATCCATAATTTGTTATGACCAATATAGTCGAATGTCTTTGCATAGTTAATAAAACACAGGTAAACATCTTTCTGGTATTCTCTGCTTTCAGACAGGATCCATCTGACATCAGCAATGATATTCTTGGTTCCACATCCTCTTCTGACTCCAGCTCAAATTTACGGCAGTTTACCGTTCATGTGCGGCTGCAGCCACTTTTGAACGATCTCCAGCAGAATTTTACTTACCTGTGATATTCATGATACTGTTTGATAATTTCCACATTCGGTTGGATCACCTTTCTTTGGAATAGGCATAAATATGGATTTCTTCCAGTTGATTGGCCAGGTAGCTGTCTTCCAAATTTCCTGGCATAGACAAGCGAGCACTTTTATTGCTGCACCCATTTGTTGAAACATCTCAGTTGGTATTCTCTCAGTTCCTGGGGCCTTGTTTTTCACCAATGCTTTCAGTGCAGCTTGGACCTCTTCCTTCAGTACCATGGGTTCTTGATCATATGCTACCTCCTGAAATGGTTGGTAATGGTAATCTCTGTATGTTAGTATTAGGGATAACGCATATTTTTTATTACTTGTACTTAAATATGTTTTAAAAAATACCAATAGCTTGAGTGTCCCATAGTAGAGGAGCATTTAAGCAGATGGTCCCATATTTACTACATGGACTATGGTGAAATTTTGGGGTCACGATTGCCAGGAGTTTCTGATTACTGGGTGGATGTTTATATAATGAGACTGAATGGTGGAGGCAAGACATCAACTTGAGGATGGAAAACAATCTCAACTAACAACCCAATAAATTAGAAAGAGAACTGAGGAAAAAAACTAGACTGTCATCAGTTATTGTCTTTGAGTGGTAGAAATGTTGAGTACAATTATATTTGTCCTACCTTTTGCATATTCCAATTTTAGCAAAATAAGTGTATATTATATATATATAATGAAAAATATCTGTTTATATAACTCAGGCAGGGTCTTTGGAGAAAGGATTTTCCTCAATCTATAGAATATCTTATGTCTTACGGTTCTGTGTCAATCTATTTTCAATGTCTCAAATAATAGAAATTTCATTGTTCTGTCTGCAAAAGTTTTCAGGTTATTTTTAAGATGCTAATATCAAGGAAGTATTCCTGTTCTTCATCCCACATTTTTCTTTCATTAATGGTATCTTTTTCTTTTATTATCTTTGAAAGGTAATTTCAAAAGCTCAAAGAAGTCAACCTCTCTATATGCAGTAAAGGTTTGTGCTTCTTAAATAACTTTAATCTTAATACTTTTTCTTTTTTTTTTTTTTAAAGGTGCTCCCTTTCATATCAGCTGATTTGCTCCTCTTTCTCTTGTATGCTGCCTACAGAAATCCTACTTTAATTATGTCACTGTTGAAACTTCAAAAGAAATCCTCAGCACCATGGATTTATTCTCTTCAGTTTAATCCTAGTGGTTAAAAGTTTTCTTTACTTACAGGTAAAGAAACCAAAATAGAGTTGGTTTTATTGAACCTTGTCCTACAGCAAAGTTTCAGTTCATGTCTTTGAACCAGATCTAGTATGATCAAGGTCAGTTACTACTTTTTAAAGATAAAAATAGACACATTAAATTGTTCTCCTGATTTTTACTCTTATTCTTCTATTGAAGGTATTTCTATGAACGGTGCTATGTTCCTTATTCACATATAGTATGCAATACTGTTCTAAAATACCTTAAATTGAACTGGAAGAAACAAACATGGTAGCTTAAATAAAAACCAGCATGGACAGATAATTAAATCAATCACACACCTACAGTTAAAATTTAGAAAATAAAATACACACAATCTTAAAAGACTCAGTCTTAATAAGGACAATAGGACATCTGAGCTCTAGACAACTGAATATTTTTAGAACTATTTTGCTTATTGTTTTTGATTTAATCCATTAACTGCCCTGGTAGAATTAACTGGCTTCTCATTACACTTTAAATGAAATCCAAACTCCTGGCCATATCCTTCAAAGCCATGATCTGGTTCATGCTTATCTTTCTAACTTCCTCTGATGCCACAATATAGCCCAACCACGATGGCTGCTTTCTAGTTTAGAATACACAAGTCCTTCCCACCTTAAGGTCTTTAAATCACAATTCCCTATGCCTGGAATGTTTTTGTTTCACTTCATATAGCTGATTCCTTTTCTTCTTTTAATGATGCGAATGACCCACTTTAATAGATTGTCCTCTATTATTTATTTTTTTAACTCTCTGTTCCCCACTTGTTTCTTTCTAAGCACTAATCACAAATTATAATTATTTATGTATCAGGCTTCTTCAAGGCTAAGAGTCTATATCTCTCTATATATGCTAAGAAACAAGAGGGGAGGGGTACTGTTAATACATCACTGAGGATCTAGCAGAAAGTTAACATATACCTCACAATCAGTAAACATTTGGTAAGTGAATGACCAACTATAAATAAATAAGAAATTTACAGTGATGAGGGCACATCTTAAGGGCTCTTCTGTAACGAATTATAGGTTAAAAAGTATTATTGTTGTTGTTGTCAGGTGCCATAGAGTCGATTTCAACTCATAGGACCCCAAGTGATAGATTAGAACTGCCCCATAGGGTTTTCTAGGCTGTAATCTTTATGGGAGTAGATCTTCAAGTCTTTTTACTCTTTTGGTGAAGTCTTTTGATGAGCTTAAGTGTTTGATTTTTAGGAGCTCCCAGTTATCTAGTTTCTCTTCTGGTGTTTGTGCATTGTTAGTAATGTTATATATTCTGTTTATGCCATGTATTAGGCCTCCTAGCATTGTCCCTATTTTTCTTCCATGATCTTTATCATTTTTGATTTTATGTTTAGATCTTTGATCCATTTTGAGTTAGTTTTTGTGCATAGTGTGAGGTATGGGCCTTGTTCATTTTTTTGCAGATGGATATCCAGTTATGCCAGAACCATTTGTTAAAGAGACTGTCTTTTCCCCAGTTAACAGACTTTGGGCCTTTGTCAAATATCAGCTGCTTGTAGGTGTATAAATTTACATCCGTATTCTCAATTCTGTTCCATTGGCCTATGTATCTGTTATTGCACCAGTAGCAGGCTGTTTTGACTACTGTGGCAGTATAAAATCAGGTTCTAAAATCAGGTAATGGAAGGCCTCTCACTTTGTTCTTCTTCAGTAATGCTTTACTTACTGGGGCCTCCTCCCTTTCCATATGAAGTTGGTGATTTTTTCTCCATCTCATTAAAAAATGTCATTGGAATTTGGATCGGGATTGCCTTGTATCTGAAGATCGCTTTGGGTAGAATAGACATTTTCACAATGTTGAGTCTTTCTATCCATGAGCAAGGTATGATTTTCCACTTATGTAGGTCTCTTTTGATTTCTTGCCGTAGTGTCTTGTAGTTTTCATTGTATGGATCTTTTACGTCTCTGGTTAGATTTATTCCTAAGTATTTTACCTTCTTGGGGGCTATTGTACATGGTATTGATTTGGTGATTTATCCTTTGAGGTTCTCTTTGTTGGTGTAAAGGAATCCAACTGATTTTTGTATGTTTATTTTGTATCCTGAAACTTTGCTGAAATCTTCTATTAGTTCCAGTAGTTTTCTTGTGGATTCTTTGGCGTCTTCTGTGTATAAGATCATATCATCTGCAAATAGAGATACTTTGACTTCTTCCTTAGCAATTTGGATGCCCTTTATTTCTTCTTCTAGCCTAAGTGGTCTGGCTAGGACCTCCAGAACAATGTTGAATAAGAATGTATTAACAGTACCCCTGATGAAAGGCATTCTTGTCTGGTTCCCATTCTCAAGGCAAATGCTTTCAGATTCTCTCCATTTAGAATGATGTTGGCTGTTGGCTTTGTATAAATGTCCTTTATTATGTTGAGGAATTTTCCTTCTATTCCTATTTTGCTGAGAGTTTTTATCATAAATTGGTGTTGGACTTTGTCAAATGCCTTGTCTGCTTCGATTGATAAGATCATGTGGTTCTTGTGCTTTGTTTTATTTATGTAATGGATTACACTGATTGTTTTTCTAATGTTGAACCATCCCTGCATAACTAGCGTGAATCCCACTTGGTCATGGTGAATTGTTTTTTATGATATGTTGTTGAATTCTAATGGCTAGAATTTTGTTGAGGATTTTTGCATCTGTGTTCCTAAGGGATATTGGTCTGTGATTTTCTTTTTTTGTGGTGTCTTTACTGGGTTTTGGCATCAGGGTTCTGCTGGCTTCAGAGAATGAGTTTGGGAGTATTCCGTTCTTATCTATGCTCTGAAATACCTTTAGTAGTAGTGGTGTTAACTCTTCTCTGAAAGTTTGGTAGAATTCTCCAGTAAAGCTGTCTGGGCCAGGGTTTTTTTTTGTTGGGAGTTTTTTTAATTACCTTTTCAATCTCTTCTTTTGTTATAAGTTTATTTAGTTGTTCTACCTCTGTTTGTGTTAGTTTAGGTAGGTAGTGTGTTTCTAGAAATTTGTCGATTTCCTCTAGGTTTTTTAAATTTGTTGGAGTACAATTTTTCATAGTATTCTGTTATGATTCTTTTAATTTCAGTTGGGTGTGTTGTGATATTGCCCATCTCATTTATTATTCAGGTTTTTTTGCTTCCTCTCTTGTTTTTCTTTTGTCTGTTTGGCCAATAGTTTATCAGTTTTTTTGATCTTTTCAAAGAACCAGCTTTTGGTCTTGTTAAGTCTTTCAATTGTTTTTTTATTTTCTATTTCATTTAATTCTGCTCTAATTTTTATTATTTGCTTTATTCTGTTGTCTGAAGGCTTCTTTAGCTGCTCTTTTTCTATTTATTCAAGTTGTAGGGCTAATATTTTGATATTGGCACTTTCTTCTTTTTGAATGTGTTGCTGTATCCCAAACGTTCTGGTAGGATGTGTTTTCATTGTGATTTGATTCTGTGAATTTCTTTATTCTGTCCTTAATTTCTTCTATAACCCAATAGTTTTTTAGTAAGGTGTTGTTCAGTTTCCATGTTTTTGATTCTTTCTTCCTTGCTTTTTTTGTTATTGATTACTACTTTTATGACTTCATGGTCAAAAAAGATGCTTTGTAATATTTTGATGTTTTGGATTCTGCTAAGGCTTGTTTTGTGGCCTAATATGTGGTCTATTCTGGAGAATGTTCCATGTACGTTGGAAAAGAAAGTATACTTGGCTGCTTTTGGGTGAGTGTTCTGTATGTCTATGGGATAAAGTTGGTTGATTGTGGCATTTAGATCTCCCATGTCTTTATTGAGCTTCTTTCTGGATATTCTGTCCTTCACCAAAAGTGGTGTGTTGAAGTCTCCTACTATTATTGTGGAGCTGTCCATCTCTCTTTTCAATGCTGTTAGAGTTTGTTTTATGCATTTTGGAGCCCTGTCATTGGGTGCGTAAATATTCATTATGGTTATGTCCTCCTAGTGTATGGACGCTTTAATCATTATATGGTGTCCTTCCTTATCCTTTGTGGTGGATTTTACACTAAAGTCTATTTTGTCACTCCTGCTCTTTTTTGAGAGTTGTTTGCTTCATATATTTTTTTCCATCCTTTGAGTTTTAGTTTGTTTGTGTCTTTAAGTCTAAGGTTTGTCTCCTGTAGGCAGCATATAGACAGATCGTATTTTTTTATCCATTCTGCCACTCACTGTCTCTTTATTGCTGCATTGAGTCCGTTTACTTTCAACATAATTATTGATAGGTATGCATTTAGTGCTGTCATTTTGATGTCTTCTTTTGTGTGTTGTTGAAGTTTCTTTGCTCCACTTAATTTTCTGTGCTGAGTCATTTTCTTTATGTATTTTCATCTTTTTCCTTCTTGTTGATTTTGTATTTGGTGAGTCTTCATGTTTTTCTTCTTTTTTATTTTGATGTGTAGGATTGTTAGTTTCCTTTGTGGTTACCTTAATATTTACCCCTATTTTTCTAAGTTTAAACCAGTCTTTTATTTCTTTATATCAACTTGACTTCCTCTCCATATGAAAGATCTCTGACTACATTTTTTAGTCCCTCTTCTTTGTTTTAATGTTGTCATTTTTTACATATTGACATCTCGGTTTCCCTGTTTTCAGCACGTTAGCTTTGATTTATTTTTGTGACTTCCCTCTCTGCGTTGATATCTGGTTGCTCTGTCTTGTGTTCTAGTCTTGGGTTGTTATCTGATGTTACTGATTTTCTAACCAGAGGACTCCCTTTAGTAGTTCTTGTAATTTTGGTTTGGTTTTTGCAAATCCCCTAAACGTCTGTTTGTCTGGAAGTGTCCTAATTTTGCCATCATATTTGAAAGGTGGTTTTGCTGGATATATAATTCTTGGCTGGCAATTTTTTTCCTTCAAGGCTTTATGTATGTCATCCCATTGCCTTCTTGCCTGCATGGTTTCTGCTGAGTAGTCCGAGCTTAGTCTTATTGACTCTCCTATGTAGATGACTTTTCGTTTATCCCTAGCTGCTCTTCAACTTCTGTCTTTCTCTTTGGTTTTGGCAAGTTTGATTATAATATGTCTTGGTGACTTTCTTTTGGGATCTACCTTGTATAGGATTCGATAAGCATTTTGGATAGATATCTTCTCATCTTTCATGATATCAGGGATGTTTTCTGCCAACAAATCTTCAACAATTCTCTCCGTATTCTCTGTTACCCTCCCCTGTTCTGGTATTTAAATCACTTGAAGTTTATTCCTCTTGATAGAGTTCCACATAATTCTTAGGGTTTCTTAATTTTTTTTAATCATTTTATCTTATTTTTCCTCAAATAAGTTTGTGTCAAGTGCTTTATTTTCAGTCTCACTAATTCTGACTTCCATTGCCTCATTTCTTCTCCTATGACTTTCTATTGAGTTGTCTAATTCTGAAATTTTATTGTTAGTCTTTTGGATTTCTGTTTGCTGTCTCTCTATGGATTCTTGCAGCCTGTTAAATTTGTCATTGTGCTCTTCTATAATCTTCATAACTTCCTCTATTTCTTTGTCTGTGTGTCCCTTGGCTTGTTCTGCATTTTGAATGATCTCCTTTCTGATCTCTTGAAGAGTTCTGTATATTAATCTTTTGTATTCTACTTCCGGTAATTCCAAGAAATTATCTTCCTCTGGAAAATTTCTTTATTCTTTATTTTGGGAGTTTGCTGAAGCCATCATAGTCTGCCTCTTTATATGATTTTATATTGACTGTTGTCTCCGAGTCATCAATAAGTTATTGTATGTATTTATTTTATATTTCTTACTTTGTCCTAGTTTCTTGTTTTGTTTTGTTTTAATATACCCAAATAGGCTGCTCGTGTGAGCTAGTTCGATTACTGGCACCTTTGAAGCTCTAACGTCCTGTCACTAAGTACGTGAGCACAGGAGTCCATTTACTTTTCTTGTATGGATTCAGCTGAAGTGTCCATGTAGTTGATCACCAAGTGTGTGGTATAGGCTCTCACCTACAGTTGTAGACTGGCAGGGGTGATTGGAGTAGGCGCATGTATCTGGCTGCAGTAGGGGGTCACATGCTGAGCAAGGCAGGGGGTTGATGGATGCCCCTGAGTGTCTAGGAGGAAAGTGTGTCCTTGTTCTCTAGACCGCATAGGTGGATGGATTTTGCAGCCAGTCTGTGGGCACCCAATGCTGTTGGCTGTAAGGACTGGGAAGGCACCACCTTTTCTTGGACCACTGATGCAGGTGGTTAGGTGGTGTAGGTGGAGACACCAGTCCTCTGGCCCCTGATGTGGGTAGGTGAGGACCCTATTTAATGGGCAGAGCAATATCAAATGTCACGAACTTGCCAGTCCACCATATAGATAAGGTGAAGTTAGGCTTCAGGTATATACCCTGTTGTATTGCGGTAATGAGGGCCTACACTGTTGAAATGGGCCCACACAGGTCTATGCAGTGGTGAAAGTCATTCAATGTTCATGGACCCCTTATGCCTGTGCCTAGGCAAATGAGCTGTGCCTGCCCTGAGTTCCTGGCTTAAGGGAGCTGGCAGATTATTTCTTCCTCTTTGTTAATTTGTTCCCTCTTCAAGCCTGGGAGAATGGCTCAGGGCACTTGAAGGGTACTACTTCTGGCCCAGGGGAGGCAGCAATTGCTGAAGCTGGCCCAGGAACCAGTGCAGAGTGGGGAGGGAGCAGATAAATGGGGAGATTTTCTTCCCAAACGGGGTGTTTTTTGATCCATGTGGCATGTTAAATGCATGTACTTATCTTTTGCTGACTGAGCGCCCTTTTTCATTGGCTCTGGAGGCCTGAGCAGACTCTCTACCACTCGGTCTCTCCTGACGTGGAAAACGCATCCCGAATGCCACTGCCCGCCTCACTGCATACTTCAGCCAATCCCGCTGGGTCAGGTCTGGCAACTCCTTGCTGCTTCTGTACCATCTCTCCCCCTGCCACTCAGTCTAATTCCTCAACTTTGCCTTCTATGTTCAGGGCTCCTGGATTGTCATATATAATCAACTCACTTGTTTTTTTGGGTCTTTGTTGTAAGAGGAACCACAAGAAGTGTCTGACTACTCCTCCATCTTGGCCCCGCCTTCAGAATGCTCCTTAGAATCAATGACAGAAAGACTCAGCTTGCTTGCTTTGGACGTATCATCAGGAAATACCAATTGCTAGAAAAAAACATCATATTTGGTAATATAGAGGGTCAGAAAAAAATGAGAAAAACCCTCAGTGAGATGGATTGTCACAATAACTGCAAACATGCCAATGATCATGAGGATGGTGCAGGACTGAGCAACGTTTTGTTCTGTTATACATAAGGTTATCATGACTTGAATCAACTCAATGGCAACTAACAACCAAAACAAATCAATATATAATCATTAGTAGAGGCAGAAAGAGACACAGAATATCAAGGTTGAAAAGGGTTTGAAATGTCCCTCAGTCTAATCTTTTTTGCTCAGTAGAACATAGCTCCAGAAAACTGACAGGGGACCTCTAAGCAGCATCCCTAAAAAATAAATGCCGAAAAGAAAGATCAGAGGTTTTCTCCTAGAAGGATGTCAAAGGTCAAAGGTGAGATTAAAAGTAAAAAACTGAGCTGAAAATTCAAAAGAGAATCCTAAAGTTCTCTGCTTGATCTAGCCCCTGACTACCACTCTGTCCATAAGCTATTGCTCTCCCATTCAGTCATCACAAACCATCTACACTGACATTTTTTCAGTCATTTCAGGGGGTCAAGCTCTTTCTGTCCCAAGGATTTTGATCATGCAGTTTTCTATGCCTGGAACAATTTTCTTTCTATTTAGCCAGGCAACCACCATACCCTATAAACCTAACCTTAAAACATCATGTCCTGGACCTTGTGAAATAAATCAGGTACTCTTGTTTTATTCTGTCGTAGCACTCGTAATTTTCTTAGGTAGAACCTATGGTAATTTTTACCTACGTAATGTTTTTGCTTCTGTCTCCCTACTTGAATTAAGTGCCAGTAGGGCCATATTTATGTCTATTTTCTTCTCTACTCTATCTCCAGTGTCTTTCTCAGAACTTGTCACATAGTAGGTGTTCAGTAGATATTTATAAAATAAATGAATATTTCAGTGTAACCTTTACTTGATTAATTAAAAGGAATGAGAAACAAATCATTTTTGATCCTTTAAAACAGCTTTGAAAAACTATTTCAAATAAAAATAGAATGACTTGGCTGTTTAATTTTCTGTGAAAGATTCAGGTAGGTTTCTTTGAAATGAACACCTCTAGAAGGGATAATCCAATAAACTTTTCAGCCAGAGGAGCAAATGAGATAAATCTTGAGGCTAAAACCTATGCATGGTTTCCAAGCTTTAGATATTTTGAAGTAGAGTGTTTCATCTTAGTTGTATCAGACACGTGAAGAGTCTGTAAATTGCATCTTCCTCATAAATTAAGTCATTCCTCTTAAATCTGTAAAGTAGATATATTTGGAGTTGGATCTTATTAGGTCAATAGTCAGAATATACCATCATCACTTTCTCTATGTTTTAGAATAATCATGGGAATAACGATAAATATTAATGGGCCCTTGTGGCACAGTGGTTAAGAGCTACGGCTGCTAACTAAAAGTTGGAATCCACCAGCATCTCCTTGGAAACCCCACAGGGCAGTTCTACTCTGCCCTATAGGGTTGCTATGAGCTGGAATTGACTAGACAGCAATGGGTTTGGTTTGCGTTCTTTTTTTTTTTTTTTTTTAAATATATGTATTCTGGAATCTCAAGTGTGAATAACAATATTTTGTTACAAGAAGCAGGGTATTCATGATCATTCTGACCAGGGACACAATAGAAGGTCCTGGATAGAATGGGAGAAAACGTAGAACAAAACACAAATTCCTAAAAAAGGCCAGACCTACTGGATCAATAGAGATGGGAGGAACTCCGGAGACTATTGCCCTAAGATACCCTCTGAACTAGGGATTGAAGCTGTTTCTGCAGGTCACCTTTCGGCCAAATAATAAATTGACTTATAAAATAAGCAACATCACCCATGAGTAATGTGCTCCCTTAAACAATTAATTACACAAGACCAAACAGTTAACATTTACCCAGAAGCAAAATGAGAAGGCAAGGGGTTGGGGAGAGAGAAGGTAGATCAACGAAAACAGAACAAATCAAATAGAAATAATGAAATAATTGTGAGAATTGTAACCTATGGCATGGAATAATTTGTATAAACATTGTTAAAAGGGAACTTAACTCGCTGTGTAAACTTTCACCCGCAACACAATAAAATATTATTTTAAAAAAAGAAAAAAGCCAATCTCAAAAAAAAAAAGAAGAATTACAGGAAGCAACTATGATGAAATATTAATAATTGTTCTGTTCGGTGATATTTATATGGGAGTTGATTACAATATTCTCTTTATATTGTCTGAAATTGTTCATAATAAAAAATTAAAGACATGAAAAGATAAATACACCAGTAGTCATCAAAAAAAAAAAAAAGAAGAAGAAGAAGGGTATTCATTAAGTGTTTTTTTTTTTTCCTTTTTTTTTTTTTTATTGTACTTTAGGTGAAGGTTTACAGAACAAAATATTTTCTCATTAAACAGTCAGTACACATATTGTTTTATGACATTGGTTAACAACCCCATGACATGCCAACACTCTCCCTTCTTGATTTTTTTTTTTTTTTTTTTGGTGAAAATATACATAGCCAAAGATACACCATTTCAAAAATTTCTACATGCACAATTCAGTGACATCAATTACGTTCTTCCAGTTGTGCTGCTATTCTCACTTTAGATGAAGGTTTACAGAACAAAATAGTTCCTCATTAAACAGTTAGTACACATGTTGCCCTATGACAATGATTAACAACCCCACTGCACGTCAGCACTGTCCTTCCTCAACCCTGGGTTCCCTATCACCAGCTTTCTTGTCCCCTTCTGCCTTCTAGTCCTTGTCCCTGGACTGCTGTGCCTCATTAGTCCTGTTTTGTTTTATGGGGCTGTCCAATCCCCGGCTGAACTGTGAACCTCTCATTAAGTGTTTTTGGATAATCTTTGGAAAGCACATTAAAATTCAAGTGTTTCTATGCATATAGGTAGTCTGCAAAACTCAAAGAAGAGTTTCAGAAGGAACTGGTAAATACGTTTCTGAAGTAAGAACCTAGCATGAAAGAAAAGAAGGTCAAGTGATTACATGGAATCAAGTTTCTTAACAATAAACTCAAGAGAAGGATATTTGAAAGAAAGATAGATATCTCAAGCCATAATCTCAGAATTCCAACAATATATTATTTGTGTCAATGCAGTTTATCCGTAAATAGTTTGTTGTTGTTCTTTTATTTTTTATTTTGTTCTGTTTGATTTTATTTTTGCAGTGTTATACCTGTTGCTATAGAGTCAGTTCCAACTCTTGGCAACTCCCTGTGTTATAGAGTAGAACTGCTACATGGGGATTTCTTGGCTGTAATCTTTATGGAAGCAGATTGCCAGGCCTTTCTTCTGTGGAGCCACTGGATGGGTTTGAACCACCAACATTTAGATTAGTAGTTAACCAGAAACCGTTTGTGCCACCAGAGACGTTTTCTTACACTATTAGGGTGTTTCAATATCTTTGTAAAACAACAGAAAAGAGATCTATTTAATAGTATATCTACTATGAATTTTGGTGATTTTTGTTTTATTTTTAAATTATCACATAGTTGACTTTTTTCTTTTGATGTATAGTTCTATGATTTTGATACATGTATAGATATGTGTAACAACCACCACAATCAGGGTAGGAAACAGTTTTATCAGCTCCGAAAACTCCCTTGTGTTACTGCCTTATGGTCACACCATTTCCTAAAACATAGCCCCTGGCATCCACTCCCTCACTATAGTTTTCTCTTTTCAAGAATGTCATATAAATAGAAGCATTTACTATTTAATCTTTAGACTGCCTTCTTTCACTCTGCATAATGCCTTTGATATTCATCCAAGTTGTCAGTGTATTCTTTTTTATTGCTGAATAGTATTCCATTTTATGTGTGTGCCTCAGTTTATTTTCTCATTCTCCCATTAAAGAACATTTGGGTGTTTTCCAGGTTTGAGCGATTATGAATAGAACTCTTTTAAACATGCATATAGTGTATTTTTGTGTGCACATAAGTTTTCATTTTTCTAAGGTAAATGCCTAGAAGTGGTTTGCTAGGTCATATGGTAGGTGTCTGTTTAGCCTTAGAAACTGTCTGTTATGGATTGAATTATGTCCCCCAAAACTATATGTTATAAATCCTAACCTCTATGCCTGTAGTTGTAACCCCGTTTGGGAATGGGTTGTCTTTGTTATGTTAATGAGACAAGCTTGTATTTTGAGTCAATCTGTTTTGAGATATGAAAAGAGATGAAACAAATGAGCTAGCAAAGATGGGGGAAGAGAGATGCCAAGCCACATGAAGATCGCCCAGGAGTAGAAGCTTAAAGGGACAACGACCTTCCTCCAGAGCAACAGAGAGAGGAAGCCTTCCCCTAGAGCCAGCACCCTGACTTCAGACTTCTAACCTCCTAAACCGTGAGAAAATAAATTTCTCTTTGTTAAAGCCACCCACTTGTGGTATTTCCGTTATAGCGGCACTAGATAACTAAGACACTGTCCAATTGTTTTCTAGAGTGGCTGTACCATTCTGCATTCCAGCAATGTTTGAGAGTTCTAATTACTTGGCTTCCTCACCAACACTTGTCAGTATTTGTAAATTAAGCCATTCTAATGACGTCCTGAGTCCCAACCCTATTCCTCCAGTCCTCTTTGGGGCAGGAAAGAAGAGTATTCACGTAAGTGACTAAAAATTTGTTATGGACTGCTACAAGCCACATATATCTTCAGGGCAACCATGTCTGCATTCAAAAGAGCCTTCAAATCTAGGGTCAGCATTTCTTTTAAGTTGTCATATGAGTTCATATTCTTTTTCTTTTAGTCTACAAACGTGATGAGCAGTTTCTCCTCTTTACACATACCTTCCATTAAAGATTACTAAATTTTATTGAACCATCTAGGTGGTCTAGAGGGAATTTAAATAATGATATATTGCTGAAGTGAGCCACAAATAAAAATCATTCTGCCAGAAATATAAGCACATATACACAGAATAAACAAATAAACAAGATGCATGCTTATACATATACACACACCACATACTTGCATACTTGCATTCACATTAAATGCATAATGTGTATATATATACATACGTACGTGTGTGTGTTGTTGTTGTTAGATATCACTGAGTAAATTTTGACTCATAGTGACCCCATGTGACAGAGGAGAACCATCCCATAGGGTTTTTTTACTGTAATTTTTGCAGAAGCAGATAGCCAGGTCTTTCTCCTGTGGAGCTGTTGGGGACACTTGAGCCACCAACCTTTTGGTCAGTAGCCTAGCCCTTAACAGTTGCACCACCAGAGCTTCATAGATATGTAACATATGAATCTACATAATTACATAAACTCCTCTTAAAACCTAAAAGCCATTAGTAATACTTAATATTGATAAATATTTCAGTTGGAACTCAAGAAAAGTCAGGGCCTTTTGAATGAACAAAGAAAGCGTATAATAATATTGACTCTGTACCTACAACCCAGGCTTGTGTTAAAGACTCAGAGATAATAGGTAAAAAAGCTCTTGAAATCCTAGAGAAAGTTTTGTGTAAATAACTTTTTGTATTAGCATACTCCATATGTATGCTAATAACACAGTTTCTCTGGAGATGCTTTCTTGCTGAGGGTACTATATTTTAAGGTGATATCAAATTAGGCTTATCTTGTGACAAAATAAAGCAAAAGTGGTGTATCAAGAGAAATAACATGCAAGCTCCAAAACAAGAAAAAAATCGCTAAAAGAAAAATGATGCATTATTTCAATAACATTTTGCATTCTTATTGCACATTTCATCATAAAGATCAATAAAATGTTCTAACTACAATAAATACAATAATTATTCAATCTTCTGTCTTAACAAAGTATCTTAGAAATAGAAGGCAGTAAGTATATTAACACACACACAGCAACGCAGCTCAATGACTTAGGATAGAAAATAAAAATCTAAAGTACAATTAGGGACTTTTCACATGTCAATCAGAATCTGAATCAAGTAAGAAGGCTGACCCAAAAAGTAACCAAAATCCACATACTAGATTTAGGCATCTAGAACGGCATCTGGTTTTTAACAAATGAAAACCAAATCTATGCAATTAAATTGCTCATTGTTTTTTGTCTTTTTCTTTTAATTTTCCCTATAGGGGGATCCTATAACATCTCAAAATTATCCAAACAACAAAAATAAAAGGTAAAAGAGAGAGAATTGAAATATTTTCCATTGTTATCCTAACTTTTTTAGCGGTGAAGGTGGGGAGCAGCAATGGGATTTTTCCATAAGATACTGCAGTGCATGGAGAACGTGAGTCTTAACACAGTCTATCTATTGCAAAGCTTTCCATCTTCAGTGAAATAACAACCTTCTTCAGACATGTTGTTGCTAGGTTACGATTAAATAGAATTGCTGTAGTGTAATATATTCCTAAAGGAAGTCTAGAGATAAGAAAATAATTATAATAACTTCGTCATGTTTATGCAACTTGATGCATTAATATATGTCCAGAGGCATTATTCTAGGGAGAGGGAAGAAAGGTAGCTTTATTTTCCATTTTGAATATTCTTAGTGATTCATTGAATGTCTCTCATAGATCCCAAACACCTGAGAAGCATTTCAATTAAAGTGGATATTTAATCCACGACTCTAGGTTCCCAGATTTTCGTAATCAGTATTAGTGTTCATCAGTACAAATGCTGACATTTGAAAGAGGAAAATTATAAATGTTTGATTTGGAGCGTATCTTGAGTTGTATTTATTCTAGCCTCCAACTATTTCAAATAAGTACAAAGTATCTCAGCTCAGGGATCCTGTGGTTTATTATTCAAGAGTTCCATCACATATCATTTCTACAAATGGCTTGGTGTAGCCATCCCTTTTATTTACTCTGGTTATACAAACCAATGATCATTTGTACATTATAATCACTAGACCAGTTTATTAAACATGAGATGACCAAGCAGAAACTTATGATGGGGCCTGGCATCCTGCATTTAAAAGCTCAATTTCTAAGTTTGATAAATAAATCACAGTAGAGGCCCACCTGTCTATAGAGCATCAAATAGCACGTTCATCTTTTGGAAGGTTTTTAAATAAGAAGGCTGAGAAGCATATACTTTTATAATTCTACATTTACTTTGTTAAGTTTAGCAGAATATCAGAATCATAATATAAACTTTGCACTCAAGAGGAACAATACTTCTACCTTTCACCAGGCACCACCAATTTTTCTTATCCACACTCTAGAAATTATAGTGCTTTGTAGAAAATAAAGGGATAGAATGAGTAATTAAGTCCATCTGTAATTGTCAAAAATAAAGCTAGAACCAAAAATTACACTTCCAAAGTGTGAGTTTTGGATGTGGACTTTTTTCCAAATGAAGGGTAAAAAATAAAACTTGCAAAGAAATGGAAAATAGAATTTTTTTCCACTTACTACTTTATGAAAGTGACTGTAAAATGTGCAAAATCACCACTGACATTCAGGCAATCCCTGAAAAATATGTCTGAGTAGGATGGAGGATCAAATATGAGCTGAGCTAGGTGAATTACGCATGACCAAATAAATAAATAATCCAAAAAGGTATAGAGCGTACTGATTTTTTTTTTTTTTTAAATTCTCTTTTCCTAGACTGACGACTGACAGACCAGGGACAAATGTTTTCAATTATTTTTTCTCCTTTTCACAAAAAAAGGTGGGGAGGTATTTTTCAGTTCCTCATGATTGACACTCAGGTTAACAATAGTTATTGATCTCTTTCATTTTAAGAAAATTCGTAAAAGAGATGAGCTGTTAGTATTTTCAACAACTGAAAGAAAAACCATTTTGAATTTGGACTTTACCATCCTTCAAATCTTTTACCTCCAAGCTCAAACTCAGCAAGCTAAAGACTAAGCTTTTTCTCTAATTCTTAGACGGGATTAAGCAGCCTGCTGTTTTTCCTCTCCACTCTCAGCCCCAAGCTGACCAGCTGCCTGCCTCTGGACAACGTAGGCCTTGGCTTGCTGTCTTTCTGGCCTTGGGCCTGCAACTGATTCCTCCACCCCTCAGGCAAAGGCTTCAAAGTATATAGTTGATCTCACAGCTTTGCCACCTGGTTCTTGCACGTTTTCAGGTTTTTCCCAAAATCTGCAGTGGAAGTTTAACATAAATCAATGAGTAGAGAACTCAAGAAAAATAAGTATCCTTGATTGGGAACATTTCCTAACACAGAGTCACACCTTTGTTTCAAAGTTTATAATCAGCATTGAATTTTCAAATATATGTAGATGTCTACATAAATCTGAAAGGATAATGTACCTTACCCATAATACTAGTTATGTCTGTGAAAGGAAGTAGGATTGAGGTTTGGTTAAAGTAATTTTCACTTGTTCTATAATATTTTAATTTTGTATTATTAATTTGTAACTTCAAATTCATAATAATTTTATTTTAAATTAATGAACTAATATAAAATGAATTCACATTAATTAACTTTTAATTAATTAATGAATTAATGTCATACTGTAGGGGCTTGCGTGTTGCTGTGATGCTGGAAGCTACGCCACTGGTATTCAAATATCAGCAGGGTCACCCATGGTGGACAGGTTTCAGTTGAACTTCCAGACTAAGACAGACTAGGAAGAAGGACTCTACTTCTGAGAAGATATAGCCAGTGAAAACCTTATGAATAGCAGAGGAACATCATCTGATATAGTGCCAAAAGATGAGCCCCTCAGGTTGGAAGGCACTAAAAAGATGATTAGGGAAGAACTGCCTCCTCAAAGTAGAGTCAACCTTAATGATGTGGATGGAGTCAAGTTTTTGGGACCTTCATTCACTGATGTGGCATGACTCAAAATGAGAAGAAACAGCTGTAAACATCCATTAATAATCAGAATGTGGAATGTACAAAGTATGAATCTAGGAAAATTGGAAATTGTCAAAAATGAAATGGATAAACATCAGTATCCTAGGCATCAATGAGCTGAAATGGAATGGTATTGGCCATTTTTGGATAATCATATGGTTTACTATGCTGGGAATGACAACTTGAAGAGGAATGGGGTTGCATTCATCTTCAAAAAGAACATTTCTACATCTATTCTGAAGTACAACAAAGTCAGTGGTAAGATAATATCCATATGTCTACAGGGAAGATCAGTTAATATGACTATTATTCAAACTTACCCACCAACCACTAAGGCCAAAGGTGAAGAAATTGAAGATTTTTACCAACTTCTGCAGTCTGAAATCGATCAAACATGCAATCAGGATGCATTGATAATTACTGGTGATCAGAATGTGGAAGTTGGAAACAAAGTTGAAAAATATGACAGAAATGATGCCGGCGATCACATGACAGAATTTTGCAATATCAACCACTTCTTCATTGCAAATAGCTTTTTTCAACAACATAAACAGCAACATTACACGTGGATCTCACCAGATGGAATACATAGGAATCAAATCGACTACCTCTATGGAAAGAGATGATGGAAAAGCTCAATATCATCAGTGAGAACAAGGCCAGGGGCTGACTGCTGAACAGACCATCAATTGCTGATATGCAAGTTAAAGTTGAAGCTGAAGAAAACTAGAACAAGTCCATGAGAGCCAAAGTATGACCTTGAGTACATTCCACCTGAATCTAGAGACCATTTCAAGAACAGATTTGACGCACTGAACACTAATGATCAAAGACCAGATGAACTGTGGAATGACATCAAGGACATCATACATGAAGAAAGCAAGAGGTCATTAAAAAGACAAGAAAGAAAGAAAAGACCAAAATGGATGTCAGAAGAGACTCTGAAACTTGCTCTTGAATATCAAGTGGCTAAAGTGAAAGGAAGAAATGATGAAGTAAAAGAACTGAACAGAAGATTTCAAACGGCAGCTCAAAGAGACAAAGTAAAATATTATAATGACATGTGCAAAGACTTGGAGATAGAAAACCAAAAGAGAAGAAAATGCTTGGCATTTCTCAAGCTGAAAGAACTGAAGAAAAAAATAAAGCCTCAAGTTGCAATACTGAAGGATTCTATGGTGAAAATATTAAACAAAGCAGGAAGCATCAAAAGAAGATGGAAGGAATACACAGAGTCACTGTACCAAAAAGAATTGGTCGATGTTCACCCATTTCAGGAGGTAGCATATGATCAGGAACCAATGGTACTGAAGGAAGAGGTCCAAACTTCACTGAAGGCACTGACAAAAAACAAGGTTCCATGAAGTGACAGAATACCAACCAAGATGTTTCAACAAACGGATGCAGCAGTGGAAGTGCTTACTTGTCTATGCCAAGATATTTGGAAGACAGTTACCTGGCCAAATGATGGGAAGAGATTCATATTTATGCCTATTCCAAAGAAAGGTGATGCAACCAAATGTGGAAATTATCAAACAATATCATTAATATTATACACAAGTAAAATTTTGCTGAAAATCATTCAAAAGCAGCTGCAGCAGTGCATCGACAGGGAACTGCCAGAAATTCAAGCTGGATTCAGAAGAGGACATGGAACAAGGGAAATCATCGCTAATGTCAGATGGATCCTGGTCAAAAGCAGAGAATACCAGAAAGATGTTTACCTGTGTTTTATGGACTATGAAAAGACATTCAACTGTGTGAATCATAAAAAAATTATGGGTAACATGGCAAAGAATGGGAATTCCAGAACAGTTAATTGTGCTTATGAGGAACCTGTAGATAGATCAAGAGGCAGTCATTTGAACAGAACAAGGGGATACTGCATGGTTTAAAGTCAGGAAAGGTGTGCGTCAGGGTTATCATTTCACCCTACTTATTCAATCTGTATGCTGAGCAAATAATCTGAGAAGCTGGACTGTATGAAGAACAGGGCATCAGGATTGGAGGAACCCTCACTAACAACCTGAGTTATGCAGATGACACAACCTTGCTTGCTGAAAGTGAAGATGACTCGGAACACTTACTGATGAAGATCAAAGACCACAGTCTTCAGCATGGACTATACCTCAACACAAAGAAAACAACAATCCTCACAACTGGACCAATAAGCAACATCATGATAAATGGAGAAAAGATTGAAGTTGTTAAGGATTTCATTTTACTCAGATCCACAAACAACACCCTTGGAAGCAGCAGTCAAGAAATCAAACAACACATTGCATTGGGCTGATCTGCTGCAAAAGACCTCTTCAAAGTGTTAAAAAGCAAAGATGTCACCTTGAAGGCTAAGGTACGCCTGACCCAAGCCATGGTGTTTTCAATCGCCTCATATGCATGCAAAAGGTGAACGATGAATAAGGAATACCAAAAAAGAATTGATGGCTTTCAATTGTGGTGTTGGCAAAGAATATTGAATATACCATGGACTGCCAAAGGAATGAGCAAGTCAGTCTTGGAAGAAGTACAACCAGAATGCTACTTAGAAGCAAGGATGGTGGGACTACGTCTCACATACTTTATCAGGATGGACAAGTCCCCAGAAAAAGACATCATGCTTGGTGAAGTGGAGGGTCAAGGAAAAAGAGGAAGACCCTCAAGAAGATGGATTGACACAGTGGCCGCAACAATGGGCTCAGGCATAACAAGGATTGTGAGGATGGTGCAGGACAGGGCAGTGTTTCCTTCTGTTGTACATAGGGTCACTATGAGTCATAAACGACTTGACAGCACCCAACAACAGCAACATTATTATCTACTTAACAATAAAATAAAAAAAGTCTAGAGAATGTACCATAAAATGACCCCAATGCTTGAAAACTTTCTCATGCAAAAGTGATCCCCTCTCATTGGGAATGTGAAGATACCCAAATGTATTGTGATTGGTTCTCATCAGAAACATAATTATTCTCTTGCCTACTGACCCAAAAGACTGGATACTCAATTATCAGTTTTATAACTCTGCTAATCAACTGAGAGAGAGAAAGGGTAAAAATATGCTGTGTGACCCTCTCCATATCTATGTCCAAGGTATACATTGCTGAGCTTGTACATACTTTCAAAAGGCTTCTGAAAAATGTGCTCCAAGTACCCACTACTAATCTATAAGAGCTGGCCCATACTACCATGATTCTTACTCATGGCAACCCCGTGTGTGTCAGAGTAGAACTGAGTTCCATAGGGTTTTCAATGGCTGATTTTTCAGAAATAAATCCCCAGACCTTTCTTCCAAAGTGCCTCTGAGTGAACTCGAACCTCCAATCTTTCAGTTAGCAACTGAGCAGGTTAACCATTTGCACCACCCAGGAACTCCTGACCCATACTAAAACTCAAACCAAACCCATAGACGTGGAGTCGATTTTGACTCATAGCCCGTACTAGTACCTCTAAAGTCTTATCTAGCAGTTATGTTGCCTTAATGAAGCAGATACTACTTCTTCTGGCTGAATCTTCATAACATCAGGTGTGCATCTGAATAACTCTGGGAGTTTATCATTATATACATACCTAAGTTCTACTCTCACCTATAGGGTTGCTATGAGTCTGCATTGACTTGACAACACACAATAAGTTCATCACAGGAAAGTTTGATTATGCAAAAATAAGATAGGACCTAAACATCCACATGTTATTAAAAAAAACTTCTAATTTATTCTTATGTGTTGGTTAAGAAATATGCTGTAATGTAATTGTTATTACAAATATTGATAGGCCTATTACATGTAGTTTCAAATGATCTCATGGTAGTGGTGACCTATCACATGTAGTTCTGAATGATTTCAGTTGTATGAACATCACTAATCATTATGTCTAGAAACTGTGAAATGGGAGTGAGTTTTACTATGTACATTTTCACCAAAAATAAAATTAAATATTAAAATATAAAATTTTCCTCAGGAGTTCCTAAGTGGTGCAAATGGTTAACACACTCTGCTGCTAACCAAAAGGTTGAGGTTCTAATCCACCCAGAAGTACTCTGGAAGAAAGGCCTGGCAATCTACTTCTGAAAAATCAGTCACTGAAAACCCTATGGAGCACAGGTCTACTCTGACACACATGGGGTCGCCATGAGACAGAATCAGCTCCACAGAAACTGGTATACAATTCTTCAGCTTTCAAAGCGGACTAACACCCATTCTTATTATTGTTAGTCTTTGCTCTATTTCTCTTGCTGTTATACCCTTAGACTGCTCATAGACAAATCCACACTCTGCTGCTCCAACCTTCTCACCAGATGTTCCCAACCAAATACAGGACCCCGCCAATTTTAGCAGAGGCAAAACCTATGTTCACAGTCCCTGTGCCTTCCCCTTTCCCATCTGCCAGGGCTTAGATAATAGTCACATGCGTACAATTGGGATACAAATGCTTGAGGAAGATTTCTGAATTCACATATTAACCATTCTAACCACTGCAAAAAAACACGTCTGTGGCTGTTGACCCTTCTTTAAACTCCAAAGCTGAGTGAGCAATTTTGTCTTGGCATCTGGGTCCAGCTCAACTCTCTTTTCTCATGAGCCCTATTCAAATACTCATAATGCCTCCCACCTGAAGACTCTCAATATGACAATGCCCAATTTTGAATATAGTATCCTGTGTTGATAATACAGGAATGATTTCATACACGTGAGTTAGGAATGGCTTGTGAAGAAATTAACTCAGTCCCACAACATTTACTTTAGAATGTGCCTACTGTGTTAGACTCACAGGTTATACAAGTGCATAGATGGAGTGAATGGCTTTGATGAGCATAGAAATCTGAGGAAGAGATAGACATATGAACAGTTAATATAAATACAATGTGATAAGTTGAAAGATAAAAGTCTGTGTGGTGTGTTATTGGAGTACAGCACATTCTAATCTCCATTTGGATGGTCCAGGTAGGTTTCATGGAGACATACATGATTATTCATGAAAAATAAGTAAGAAGTAAGAGTTAGCCAAATAAAGGAAGTTGGGAAGGGTTTACCCAGCTGAGGAAACAGCATCAACTGTAAGGCAGATGAAACTACAAGCGATTTGGTATTGTTGTTAGGTGCCATCGAGTTGGCTCCGACTCATACCAACTCCATGCACAATAGAATGAAGTGTTTGTTGCCCAGTCCTACATCATCCTCATGATCGTTGCTATGTTTGAGCTCATAGTTGCAGCCACTTTCCAAAATCTTGTAGCTGCAATTTAATAGTATCAAAGTCTAATATGTGAAGCCTGAGCAGAATGACTGGGAGCATAGTTGAAGAATAAGAATGTGTCTTGGAAGAAGTTTACGTTAGTGTTAAAGCATCTGGACTTTATTCGGTAGGTAAAGGGAGAATCCTTGAAAAGTTTTGAGCAAAGCAGTGATCTTCCTGCACAGATTCTGCTATTTTTATGTATGTCTTGAAATGGTTCGTTTGGGTAAACCTTTTTTTTTTTTTTTCTAATTTGCTATTTTTTTAATGGAAAAGTGCATGTAAATTATAAGGCCAGTGCTGTAAATGCAACTACTCTGAAAACATTTTGCAAATATTGCTACAGAATATTTTAAAGCATATACATTTACACTGAAATCCAAATTCCTCAATGTTAGCCTATTTCTGAGTGATTCCATCACTGGCAAACACATAGCTCATTTACTGAGGTTTACATTTCATAGACACTAACTTAACAAGGCACTTGAGGCTTTAGTTTACATTTCTCCACAAAATGCTGTTAGAATTATGCAAATCTGTTTCTGATGCCTCCATTGCTCTACCTAATTATTTTTTGCATACTCTTTTAAGTGTTTTGGTTCATTTTCTTCAACATAGTCTCTGGCTTCAACATGTTTTGAGGTCTCTTCACACATTTGTGATATTTCTCCAAACTAGATTCTAAAATGTGGCAGTTGCCTACCTTTTATGAAGTGGTTCGGTGTTTTCTGGTCTTCTGTATTTAGGGATTGAACTGGTAGCATCTTCAGGATCCTCTGTGCTAAATTAGTTGGAAAGGAAAGATAAAATCTATCCTGGTTCTTCCTCCCCTAAACTATTTCCATATTCTTTTTTTTTTTTTTTTATCTCTGCCAGTCCCCTTTCTACTTACTTTTGACTAGTGAAAAAAAGAACAATATAAATTCTTCCATTCATTCCATTTCCGCAAAACAAGGTATGCATTTGTTCCCATCTCTGCTTAAGGCTATCTCAGCAGAAAAGGAAGATATTTCGCAGCTGGATGGGAAAGGCTGTTCAATGCATAGCCTCATTAATAATCAGGGAAATGCATACCAAAATTACAAAGAAACGTCAATACTCACCAACTAGATTGGCAACATTAAAAAGTTTGCCACCATGGAAAAATTAGTCACCAACTTTATAAGGAAAGAAAAGAGGCCCCGGATAAGCAAAGTATTATTGAAGAAAAAGAAAAAAGTAGGAGGTCTTACACTATCTGGTCTCAGAACCCACTATACATCCAAGGTATTCAAAACAGCCTGTTACTGGTACAATGACAGAAACATAGACAAATGGAACAGAATTGAGAACCCAGAGATAAAGCCATCTACCTATGGTCAGCTTATCTTTGACAAGGGACCAAAGTCCATTAAGTGGGGAAAAGACAGTTTTTTTAACAAAAGCTGCTGGCAAAACTGGATGTCCATCTATAAAAAAAGAAACAGCACCCATACCTCACACCATACACAAAAACTAACTCAAAATGGATCAAAGACCTAAATGTAAATCCTAAAATGATAAAGATCATGGAAGAAAAAATAGAGACAACAGTAGGGCCCTAATACATGGCATACATACAGTACAAATCATAACTAACATGCACAAACACCAGAAGAAAACTAGATAAGTGAGAGTTACTAAAAATTAAACACTTATGCTCACAAAAGACTTCACCAAAAGAGTAAAAAGAGAACCTACAGACTGGGAAAAAATTTTTGGCTATAACATATCTGACAAGGGTCTAATTTCTAAAATCTATAGAACACTTGAACACTTCAGTAACAAAAATGTAAATAACCCAATTAAAAAATGGGGAAAGGATATGAACAGACACTTCACCACAGAAAACTTTCAGGCAGCTAACAGACACATGAGGAAATGCTTGAGATCATTAGCCATTAGAGAAATGCAAATCAAAACAACAATGAGATATCATCTCACCCCAACATTACTGGCACAAATTAAAAAAAAAACAGAAAATAACAAATGTTGGAGAGGTTGCAGGGAGATTGAAATTCTTATGCACTGCTTGTGGGAATGTAAAATGGTACAACCACCATGGAAAATGATATGGTGCCTCCATAAAAAGCTAGAAATAAAAATACCATATAATGCAGCAATCCCACTCCTAGGAATATATCCTAGTGGAATAAGAGCCGTCACATGAATAGACATATGCACACCCATGTTCATTACAGCATTATTCGCAATAGCAAAAAGATGTAAACAACCTAAGCGTCCATCAACCGATGAATGGATAAACAAATTATGGTACATACACACAATGGAATACTATGCAATGATAAGGAACAATGGTGAATACATGAAATATTTCACAACATGGATTAATCTGGAAGGCATTATGCTGAGTGAAATATGTTAATCACAAAAGGACAAATATTGTATGAAACCACTATTATAAAAATGGAAGAAAAGGTTTACACATAAAAAACAATCTTTAATGGTTATGAGGGAGGGGAGGGCTGGGGAGGGAAGATCACTAACTAGATAGTAAAGTGGTAACTTTTTTGAAAGGAAAGACAACACACAATATAAGGGAAGTCAGCACAACTTGACCAAGGCAAAGTCATAGAAGTTTTCTAGACACATCCAAACAGCTTGAGGTACCGAGTTACTGGGGCTGAGGGCCGGGGACCGTGTCTCGGGGGACATCTAGGTCAATTGGCATAATACAGTTCATAAAAAAAATGTTCTACTTTACTTCCTATTTTGGCAAGTAGTGTCTGCAGTTTTAAAAGCTTGCGAGAGGACTTCTAAAATACATCTATTGGTGTCATCACGTTCGGAGCTAAGGAGAATGAAGAAAACCAAAGACACAAGGAAAGTATCAGTCCAAAGGACTAAAGGACCACACGAACCACAGCCTCCTCCAGGCTCAGCCCAGAACTAGGTAGTGCTCAGCTACCACCACTGATCGCTCTGGCAGGGATAACAATAGAGGGTTTCTGACAGAGTGGGACAAAAAAGCAAAACAAAATTCAAATTCACAAAAAGAAGACCAGACTTACCAGTCTGACAGAGACTGGAGGAACCCCTGAGACTATGGCCCCCAGACACTCTGCTAGCTCAGAACTGAAGCCACTCCTGAAGTCCACCTTTCAGCCAAAGATTAGACAGGCTTATAAAACAAACAATAACATAAATGAGGAAAGTGCTTCTTTGCTCAGTTGAGTATATGAGACCAAATGGTCAACACCTGCTTAAAAGCAAAGACAAGAAGGCAAGAAGGGACAGGAAACCTGGATGAATGGACAGAGGGAACCCAGGGTGTAAAGGGAAAGTGGGAGAGTGCTGACACTTTGCAGGGATTGCAATCAATGTCACAAAACAATTTGTGTATAAATTTTTGAATGAGAAACTAATTTGCACTGTACACTGTCACCTAAAACACAATAAAATTTAAAAAAAAAAAGTCTGCCATTACTAAGTGTTGGAGAAGATACCGAAGAAAAAGAGTTTGAGGTATTCTAATTTTTTTAAGAAAGAAACAAACAACAGCAAACTGAAGACACATATACCTTGGGGTGCAGCAATTCCCTTCCTAGGTTAATCCTGAGAGATGCTTTTGCAAAACGGCACCAAGAAATACATACACGTATGTTCATAGAGGTGCTGCTTTAATGAGCCAAATTTGGAGTCCTTAAATGACCATCATCATTAGACCTGATAAAAAGAAAAACTGGGATGTATCCCAATGATGGGATACTACATAGCAATGAAAATAAATGGACCATAACTACACGCATCAGCATTGATGCATCTCGCAAACAGAATACTTAATGAAAGAAACAGATCACAGAATGATACATATCAAATGATTTCAGTTATATAAAATTTTAAGAGTGGCAAAGTTAAACTTTTTTTGTAGGAATGCACTCATAGGCAATAAAATTGCAATAAATAAAGCTGTGTCATGAATGTCACAAAAGTCCATCGATGTTCTCTTCTGCAGAGAGAGGGTACTGTGAACACAGCGGTCTTGCATGCTGCTGGAAATAGTCGATTTGTTAAGTTATAGTTAACATAAGTGATTTCTGATTAGTCTCTGTGCTTCACAATTATTTTTTAAATGGTCTGCATGTTACAAAAACTCTTCTTCATGCAAAGAATTTCTTAAATCCACATTTTTTTAAGACAAAGCTAAGGAAGTTTCACCGTAGAAATTTTATTCAAGTGCCTCAGAAAAATGAATTTGAACCTTGTGGAGAAGGGAAGGAAGAGTATCACAGGTGATATATAACCTACTCTTACTAACTTTGGCTGAGGCAGTTATAAAATATGGGATGAGTGATCAGAAGCATTGCGGGAATGAAGTCCCTAAGTAGATTAATACGTGTAGGCTTGTGGGGAATAGGGGAAGGTATTCCATACACGTGAACAATACTTCCTGGAGATACTTGTGGGTAAGCTGAAGCAAAAGGCTAAAATCAACACAATCAGATGTTACTGGAAAAATACCAAACTGCTGTTGGAGAGTCTAAAATAGTGCCTGTGGTAAAACAACACTTATTAATAAAGTGTGGAAGATGTGGTAGACACGGGACGAAAAGGCCTGCAATGTATTAACAATCTAAAAGCCTATGTTACATCAACATTTATTACATAAAGGCAGAGATGGTTAGGTAACATGGTGGGGCAGGGGGTAACTAAGTAAATATAATAATGAGTGTTCAGGCCTTCCTTGAGAAAAAATCTATACAAAGCCAATAGAAGAATGTAAAGTGTTTTCAGACCTTTGAAGTTTAGACATGGAAAGGGTGGATAATGTATTTTGTTCCAGTATAAACCAAAATTCCGAGCTTCCCATAGCTGTAAAAGGCTCAGGGTCAAAAGCAATACATGGGTCATAGATCTTTAAAGCTTTCAGGGGTCAGAAAAAAGGCAGTCGTAGGAAATACAATGACATAACTGAAGACGGCCTACATTCCATAAACCAAAACCAAAATTAGTTGATGTCAAGGTGATTCTGAATCACAGTGATCCCATGTATGTCAGAGTAGAACTGTGGTCCATAGGGTTTTCGATGGCTGATACTCAAAAGTAGATCACCAAGTCTTTCTTCTGAGGCACCTCTGGGTGTACTCAAACCTCCAGCCTTTTGGTTAGCAGCTGAGTGCATTAACCGTTTGCAACACCCAGGGACTCCCTACATCCATCCCAAATTCAACTTTAGAAAATGAGCAAAAGCGGTATGCCACTTGAATTTATCCTTCCGGCCAACAGACTGCAAGACTGGATAGCCTTGGATAAGGCAAACAGAATAGCCCAAAGTCATACAGCCAAGAAGTAGCATACCAAACACGTAAGTCTTTGTCTCCTGACTTAAGATTCAGTACTCTTTCAATTAACCTAACACTTCACTCCTGTCTTGGTATCGTATTGTCAACTGAGAGTGGTAGGAGGTTGGAGAAGATAGACTGATTTCTTTTGTCAATTTTTGAGTGTAGCAAAATCTATAGACTTTACATTTTTAAAGTGCTATCATTTCATTTCAAAGACGCACAGACCTAAATTAATGTGCAGGTGTGGATCTTTAAATCTCACGGAATAAATGAGGTCATTGCATTCAGCATATTCTTGATGCTTTAATGAAGCATATTAACAAAAATTATGTTCCAGTGTCACTACACTGAGCTATTAGTCTCTGTTACACTAGAACATCACTGGATCTGAAGAAAGAAACTCCTAATAAAATTACCGTTATGGTAATATCAATAATTACATAATGATAGTGACATTAATAACAATATGAGAGACTTCATTCTAAAATATCACTACATGGTCAAACAGGTTGAGTGTAAATAAGTGACATTTGTAGCTCATGGCCTATTCTCTGCTTAATTATTCATACTGTAATTTACAATAAAAATGGCAATATTGAGACCCATACTTTACTTGACAAGAGGTAACCTGCACTTCCCTTAATTATCTTCACTGAAACTATCCATTCCATGCTATTCAAATTTTCCATCTTCCCAACATTCTGATAATACAGTGAAAATATTGTACTCTAAACAGGGACAGATTAACCAGTAAGGAAGGTTCACACAGGTTTACATTAAACAAAGTACACACGGGTTTACTTGTGCTTACTTACTAATCTGTAGTGCCCAATTTCACTGCTTAATTGTGCACTACAGATCAGTAAACACAGGCGAAAAACAGATGAAATTATGCACTACAGATTAATAAGTAAGCACAAGTAAGCCTGTGACGGTGTGAAAAATAGGTAAAATTGTGCACTACAGATTAGTAAATAAGTACAAGTAAGCCCGTATGTACCTTGCTTATTGGGTAATTGATCACCTGAAACTGTAGATGACAGGTAGATTTAGTGAATCCAAAGTTGAAGACAGTCCAAACTGTTAAGTACCTGATCCTTTATTACCACTCTTGATCACTCAAGTCAAACACCTGGTTTTAAAATACTAAGGATGTTTTCAACTAAAATCTAAGATAAAAGAAGCATATCTGGCTCTCCCACATACCAGCTGAAGGATTTTTCAACTAAATTCTCTGAAGCTTACTTGCACAAACCTGTAAATTGAGGAGTTACTAATGAGAGGAAAATAGCATAGTGAAAGGCAGAAGGAAATTACCTGGGGAAAAATGGCTGGCTACATGGACAAATAAGTTTACCCTACTAAGATCAGGCCCTCAGTTGATCAATCTTTCCAAATTTGATCAAGGATGATGATTTACACTAGCAAAGCTTAAAAGAACCTGGAATCTTGAAGACAGTTCACAGTGACTCTATATTATGGAAGAGAAACATTTCCCTAAGTACAATACAACCCACAGAGTTCCCAACAACATTACTGTTGTTGTTGTTGTTAGGTGCTATCCAGTCAGTTCCAACTCACAGCGACCCTATAGGACAAAGAATTGCCCCATAGGGTTTCCAAGGAGCACCTGGTGCATTCGAACCGCTGACCTTTTGGTTAGCAGCCACAGTACTTAACCACCAGGGTTTCCACAGTGAGGACAGCACTATTCATATTATTTAAATGAAGAATTACACTATATATTGAGCAAATCTTGCTCTGGGTTTGTTCATTTTACTGATTCCTAATATTATCCAGAAGCCTACTTGTTGTTGTTGTTAGTACTGTCAAGTTGGTTCCAAGTCATAGCGACACTATGTACAACAGAACGAAACACTGCCCGGTCCGGTATCATCCTCACAATTGTAGTTATGCTTGATTGAGCCCACTGTTGCAGCTACTGTGTCAATCCATCTTGCTGAGGGTCTTCCTCTTTTTACCAAGCATGATGTCCTTCTCCAGGGACTGATCCCTCCTGATAACATGCTCAAACTATGTAAGACAAAGTCTCACCATCCTTGCTTCTAAGCAGCATTCTGGTTGTGCTTCTTCCAAGACAGATTTGTTCATTATTTTGGCAGTCCATGGTATATTAAATATTCTTTGCCAACACCACAGTTCAAAGGTATCAATTCTTCTTTGGTCTTCCTTACTCATTATACAGCTTTCGCATGCATATGAAGCAATTAAAAACACCACGGCATGGGTCAGGTGCACCTTAGTCCTCAAGGTGACATCTTTGCTTTTCAAAACTTTGAAGAGATCTTTTGCAGCAGATTTGCCCAATGCAATGCATCTTTTGATTTCCTGACTGCTGATTTCATGGGTGTTGAGTGTGGATCCGAGTAAAATGAAATCCTTGACAACTTCAATCTTTTCTCCATTTATTATGATGTTGCTTATTGGTCCAGTTGTGAGGATTTTTGTCTTCTTTATGTTGAGGTGTAATCCATACTGAAGGCTGTAGTCTTTGATCTTCATCAGTAAGTGCTTCAAGTCTTCACTTTTAGCAAGCAAAGTTGTGTCATCTGCATAATTCAGGTTGTTAATGAGTCTTCCTCCAATCCTGATGCCCCGTTCTTCTTCATATAGTCCAGCTTCTTGGATTAATTGCTCAGCATACAGACTGAACAGGCAATGTGAAAGGAAACAACCATGATGCCTGCCTTTCCTAACTTTAAACCACATAGCTTCACCTTGTTCTGTCCAAACTACTGTCTATTGATCTATGTACAGGTTCCTCATGAGCATAATTAAGTGTTCTGGCATTTCCATTCTTCATAATGTTATCCATAATTTGTTATGATCTACACAGACAAATGCCTTTGCGTAGTCAATAAAACACAGGTAAACATCTTCCTGGTATTCTCTGCTTTCAGCCAGAATCCATCTGACATCAGCAATGATATCTCCAGTTCCACAACCTCTTGAAATCCAGCTTTAATTTCTGGCAGATCCCTGTCGATATACTGCTGTAGCTGCTTCTGGATGATCTTCAGCAAAATTTTACTTGTGTGTCATATTAATGATATTGTTTGATAATTTCCACATTTGGTTGGATCACATTTCTTGGGAATAGGTATAAAACATGGATCTCTTCCAGTTGGTTGGCCAGGTAGCTGTCTTCCAAATTCCTTGGCATAGACAAATGAGCACTTCTAGCACTACATCCATTTGTTGAAACATCTCAATTGGTATTCTGTCAATTCCTGGAGCCTTGTTTTTCACCAATGCCTTCAGTGCAGCCTGGACTTCTTTCTTCAGCGCCATCGGTTCCTTATCATATGCTACCTCCTGAAGTGGGTGAACGTCAACCAATTCTTTTTGGTACAGTGACTTTGTGTATTCCTTCTGTCTTCTTTCGATGCTTCCTTCTTTGTTTAATATTTTCCCCATAGAATCCTTCGGTACTGCAACTCGAGGCTTGAATTTTTTCTTCAGTTCTTTCAGCTTGAGAAATGCTGAGCATGTTCTTCCCTCTAATATGTATGTTCAAGCCATCTTTGGCTTGATGACCATCTTCTGGTTACACAAAGATCTTGCCAAAGTTTTATAATAACTACTTTTCTATACTTGGCCAATATTAGATCTTAAGAGTGTCCCCAGTAGTACTCACTAAAAGTACTGCCTCCATTCCTACATATGAACAGTTCCAAAATTATATAAAAGTATAGAGAATAGTAATAATGAACCTGTCACCAAGCACAAACAATCATCAATGCACAGTTGGCCTTATTCCTTTATATTCCCCTCCCATCTATTATCTCTTATAATATCCACAACTACCCTTCTTAGGGATTGAATTGTGTCTCCCAAAAATGTATGTGGTAAATCCTAACCTCTATGCCTATAGTTTGGAGCCCCAGGGGTGTAGTGGTTAAGAGTTCAGCTGCTAACCAAAAGGGTGGCAGTTCGAATCCACCAGCCACTCCTTGGAAACCCTGTGGGGCAGTTCTACTCTGTCCTAGAGGGTCACTGTAAGTCAGAAACAACTCGAAGGCAACAAGTTTGGTTTTTGTGTTTTATGCCTATAGTTATAATCCCTTTTAGGAATGGATTGCCTTTGTTATGGTAATGGACAGGATTTAATCTTAAATCAATATCTTTTGAGATATAAAAGAGATTAAACAAGTGAGGCAGAGAAGTAAAGTTGGGGGAAAAGAGATGCCAAGACACAAGAAGATCACCCAGGAGCAGAAACTTAGAAGAGACAAGGACCTTCCTCCAGAGCTGACAGAGAAAGCCTTCCCCTAGAGCTGGCACCCTGAATTGGACTTCTAGCCTCCTAAACTGTGAGAAAATAAATTTCTGTTTCTTAAAGCCACTCACTTGTGGTATTTCTGTTACAGCACTACTAGATAACTAAGACCACAGTGTGAGCCAGAGTCTATTGTTAGATCACTTTTACAAAGCAATCGATGCTTTGAAAGATTTGGCAGAGTTCACATCTAGTGAGTGGCAGACCCAGGATTCAAAGGCAGGTCTTTTTATCCCAGAGCGTCTTCTCTGGACCGCTTCTGTGTGCTCCACGAAAGTTAGTGGAGTCTAGAGCCATATGAATTGCCGTATCAGTCAGACCACTGCCACAAAATAGATGGCACACTTAAATTTAATAGATGAAGACACTATTTACAAAGGATTAATGAAGTTCCAGGAGCTAGTAAAATCAGGAGTGAGTATCAATACCCTTAAGCCCAAAGAAGTAAAGGGAAGGAGTGGTTACCAGAATCCAGATTTAGAAATGGCTGTGTACAGAGGGTTGCTTGATAGGAGCCATTACCTTTGGTTAAGAGACACAGCTAGCTTGAGTGAGTCCAAGAAGACCCTCCTGGGCATATCACACACTCCCTTCCTCTATTTCCCTGCTTCTCAATTGGTCAAATCCAATCGAATGCCAAAGGTCTGGGTAACCTATTGACATATTCTACAGAGATTTGGTTCCCAGGGTACACAGCAGGGTGAAAGCACTAGATTTGGAGGGCCTACAATATGATATCCAGCACAGTTCCTATCTATATGCAGGGAAAATATGATGTGATTTTGAGCAACCCTATTCTTATCAGAAATTGAGAAAATTGCATAGAAAAGAAAAATATTTATCTTTCATAAGAAAAGCCTCTATTTCACCAAAAAAAAAAAAAAAAAAAAGCTGAGAATTCAGAGGGTTAAAATGTTGTGGGGTTGTTAACCAAAGTCATAAAACAGCATGTGTACTACTGTTACATGAGAAACTGTTTGTTCTGTGAGCCTTCACCTGAAGTACAATAAAATATTAAAAAAAAAAGAAAAGCCTCTATTACTTTTACATTGATAAGGTAGATACAAATTTTCCAAGACTTTCCAATAATGATTAAAGCAAAATCTGAGTTATACAGTTTAAAAACGTGTCTGCACATAATACTTAAAGTAGCACTGAAGTAAGTACCTACAGAGTATCTGACACATTATATGCACATAGCCAATGTTTGCTGAAGAAATGTTGCTATATAGTAGCCTAACTGGGTTTGAAAGCCCATACCCAAGATATTAGGAAGAATGGGAGCAGCACCAGTCCTCTCTGATTTCACTGGTGAATTCGTGGCAGATGTTTATTACGTGGTCCTCATTCCTAGCTGCTCTTCAGAACTCCTACGGAAGCTCTGAAAACATGCAGGTAGTTAAATCCATCCCAGCCACATTGACTCAATCAGAAACACCAGCAGTAAAGCCTGGAATAGACACTTAACAGCGCCTCGGAGGTAACTATTAAGCAAAAACCAGGGTGAAGAAGCCCTGATTTGTCATGAACCTCTCGATAACAAATATATAATCCATATGAACATCTGAATATAGATTGAGGAAAGAAGACATTGAAGGTGGCTTCCGTGATATATAATCTTCTTGAGGGTAGAGACCTATGTGTGTGTTTAGTTCACTGATATATTCCAAATGTCTACAACAGTGCCTGGCAAAGTGGTATGTACTCAATAATAATCTGTTGAATAAACGAATGATTTCATTCCAAAACGAGATAATGTACATAAAAAATTTAGGATCATCAAATTATAGTATAATAACAATTATATCTCTTTCTTTTTTAAAATTTCTCTAAGAGATCAATAAATTTTCCCAAGATATTACAATTAATTGATTACACATCTATCTGATTTCATTAGCAAAATGTCTAGGCCCTCCTCAGTGGTTCACAGTTTAGTCCTACATCCAGACACTAGGCAGAGATAGAAATAAAGAATCACATAAACTGCCACTGATTCTCACAGGTTTAATGTCATTTGAGAAGATAGCCCTTCACAGTAAATGGAATGGATATTTCTGTCATATCTGAGTAATGGGCTTATTAGTCCAAATTTGCGTATAACCCACAGAAGTACCCCTTGTCTATTTACCATATTGCATATTCTTAGGCCTGCCAATGAAGAAAAATGTGCAAGAATGGCCAGGTCATAAAGCTATTGATGCGTTGCTTGAAAGAGCCCTTTGCATGAAAGCTTAGGGACTTGAGGGGTCCAGTTCAGATGTCGCTTTCCCATCTTCTTTCCAGTTGCCTAGTAAGTGTCTTGCAAAAGCTAGTTTTCTATCCCTCCTTCTCTAGCCCTCTTCCCACGTGTTGAAGAGGTAAAAACAACTTGGAGTTTCCAGTGTTGGTCATTACTCAACTCTGGGTCTCTAACACACACTGGAAAGTGACATTTATTGAATGCCAACTACGTGTCAGACATTAAATATCCTAAGGTAGCGTTTATGAAAATATGTTCCATCCATCACTATTTTGATAGGCTTTAATTTCTGCTCAGAGATCAAAGGATTCACTGGTCCACATTTTATAGAATTCCATTTATATAAAATTTCTAGAATAGACAAATCTATAGAGACAGAAAGTAGATTAGTGGTTGCCTAGGTGTAAGGCGGGAGTTCCTGGGTGGCGAAAATGATTGAGTGCTCAGTTGCTAGCCAAAAGGTTGGTGGTTCAAACCCACTCAGAGGCCTGGTGATCTGTTTCTGAAAGGTCTCATCCTTGAAAATCCTATGGAGAATTTCCACTCTGCACACATGGGATCACCATGAGTCAGAGTCAACTCAACTCGATGGCAACTAACAACGACACGTCTAAGGCAAGATGAAGGGAATGGGAAGTGACAGCTAAAAGGTGCAGGGTTTCTTTCGGGGGTAATGAAAATGTTCTACAATTGATTGAGGTTATGGTTGTAATTTTGTGAATATACTAAAAACCAGTGACATGAACACTTTAAATAAGTGAATTGTATTGTTATGGGTTGAATCATGTCCCCTCAAAATATGTATTTTAAATCCTAACCTCTATGCCTCTGGTTATAATCCCATTTGAGAATCGGCTGTCTTTGATATGTTAATGAGGCAGGATTAGTATAGGGTGTGTCTTCAGTCAATCTCTTACAAAATATAAAAGGAGCAGATCAAGGAAGCAGAGATGAGGTAAGATAGATGCCAAGACACATGGAGATCTCCAAGGAACCAGAAAGCAGAAGCAGAAGAGGCAAGGACATTCCTTCAGAGCCGACAGACAGAGAAAGCCTTCCACTAGAGCCAGCACCTTGAATATGGACTTCTAGGATCCTAACTTTAAGGACTAAGGTGCACCTGATCCAAGCCATGGTATTTTCAATTACCTCATACATGCAAAAGCTGCTGTGAAAATGGTCTGGGGAAGGTGTCTGACCTTCTCCAACCCCACACGGGGGAAGGAGAACCATGATCAACAGGGCAAGGCTAACTCTCATGAGGTGGAGGCCAGATAAGTCCCCTCTCTGCACCATTTTTACTAATTCTGACACCAACCATCTCTCCCACAGCACTCTCTACTTCTCTGCTGGTTCAATTATTCACTGCAATGGCCACACAGAACTCACAGACCACACTCACAACTACAGGGTTTATTAGGAAAGTAACAGGTTACATACAATTCAGGCTCAGGAACACTCAGGATACAGCTCTTCCATCAGGATAGCCTCTTCTCAGCTGTGCTTGCAGGCACGCCTCTCCCTGGCCCTCAGTCTCTGCCCAAAGGCACTCAGCTTTCTCTCTCTGTGGTCCAGGAAGCCCACCACACCGTCTCCTGCTGCTGGCTTCTCCTCCCTTGGTAATGGGCTCCTTCTACCTGCTCTGGAATTGGCTTGCATTTGATTACGGTGTTGGAGAAGAATACTGAACATACCATGGACTGCCAGAAGAACGAACAAATCTGTCTTGGAAGAAGTATAACCAGAAAGCTCCTTAGAAGCTAGGATGGCAAGACTTTGTCTCATGTACTTTTTACATGTTATCAGGAGGGACCAGACCCTGGAGAAGGACATTATGCTTGGTAAAGTAGAGGGTTAGAGAAAAAGAGGAAGAACCTCAATGAGATAGATTGACACAGTGGCTGCAACAATGGGCTTAAACATAGCAATGATTGTGAGGATGGCGCAGGACTGGGCAGCATTTCGTTCTGTTTTATATAGGGTCGCCATGAGTCAGAACCAACTCGATGGCACCGAACAATATAACAACAGTCTCCTAACTATGAGAAAATAAATGTCTGTTTGTTAAAGCCACCTATTTGTGGTATTTCTGTTACAGCAGAACTAGATAACTAAGACATGTACTATGTGTGAATTATACCTCAACAAATCTGTTTAAAAGAGAAAAAAAAAAGTACCTGGGAAATAAGCATGGTGGCACACATTACTGAAATCATCAGTTAATAGAAGTTCTGAGAAATCCTACAGTGAAATATAAATCAGTTAAAGTATAGCTAAACTTATTTGTACATGGGTAGGTTTTTTTTTATTTTTGTCTCTTGATATACAGTATTTTTATGCAAATAACACATGCTTCTACGTTTATTTGCCAACCGCTTCCTTCCCCCACAAGGTATTTTACAAGTGCCATTATGCCAATTTTTTTTTCACATGTTGCTATTAAAAAAAAAGAAAAGATTAGCATAAAGCACTACAAAAATACATCACAGGGGGAGGGAGCGGTTGGCAAACAAATATAGAAGGTGCATGTTATTTGCGTAAAACTATGGTGTCCGTTCAAATATCTAACAGCTTTCCCCTAATGTCTTCCTAAGCACCAATTTGGGAAGTATACACATTTGACAAGAAGTCATTTACTCTTCACAACAGTTCTTCATGGAAGTAGTTATAACACATGTAATAACTGAGACTCAGAGTGGTTAATACATTTGCCCAGGATATCGCAGATAGTGACAGGTAAAGATAGGCTGTGAACCCAGGTCTCTATACATATAATTGAACACTAAGCAGACATTTGAAAGATGATGTAAGTCTACATTCATTGATATATAAAGAGCTACAATAAATGTTAAGAGAAAAATGCATATTGCCTATGTAGTACATTTTGTTAAAAGGATATATTTATATATGTATATGCCTATTTGTGTGTGTGTGTATGTGTAAGGATATATATGATAAAAAGGTGGTAGTATTACAGATTGATTAAAATTTTGTTTTCAATTTTAAAACATTCTAATTTTTTAAGCAAAGCATATTCATTAGTTATAAATAAAAATTGAGCATAAAACATTTTTGTCTTCCTACTTCCAACCCTTTCCCCTATTCTCTCTAAGGACAAAAATATCTTGTAAAATATTATATGTGATAGAGACGTAGCTGATAATCCCAAACATCCATGTTTAGGAATATGAAAGTTTTGAGTACGAAACCAAGTATCTCAGATTGACCCTGGTTTTGATATTTTTGTTTTTAACTTTAAAATTCTGCTTCTACTTCTGCAGGTATAATGAAATCTAGAATATTTACTTTCTTTTTACAGGTAATAAGTTGCTGCAATATAAAAAGCACAAAGAAAATGACAGTCCGAAAGGCCAAAGATAAATGAGTCAAGCCTCTTCATTTTAGAGATGAGAAAAACAGAAATGTAGAGAGATTAAGTAATTTGTCCAAGCTAACGCAATCTGTTGGGGAAGGTGAAGGTTATCTTTACCTCTCTCAACTTCCAGCCCAGTCCTCTTTCTCCTAAATGACATTATGGCCCCAAGAAGACTTGATTTGCTGCATGTCTTCACACTAATTAAAAGCACTCAAACTTCCTCTTTGCATGGACAAAACTCATCAGATAGTACACAGCAAGTATCTCAAGACCAAACTTTCAGAGCTACAAAAACTAATGCTTTTAGTTGTCCCTATATCCCAACAAACAACAGAACAAATGCTTTCAGTATTGGCTCTGTGGCAGAACATGCAATGCTAATGTCCCACTGTGCTGGCTACAGAGGGGACCGCTTTTCAGTCCTGGCTGCCAGTTGATATGCTTTGGAGCTGGGTTACATAAAACTCCCTGCTGTAAGAGTTGCTACTCCTATATGGCATTTTCCTCCATGTAGTTCTGCAAGTGGTTTTGTCCTCCAACAAGGGAAGGCAGGGTGTTCAGGAAAGTTGAAGAGTCACGATGTCTAGGAGTTCAGAGATTTTACTCTTCACATTGTACCAGTCAGAGTTCAATCAAAGAAGCAGAACCAGTAAGACCACAGACAGACAGACAGATGGCTAGATAAGCAGGTAGACAGATTAAACACATATATACGCATGAAACAAACAAACAAAAACAGCCCTCTGGTCTCCAGGAACTGACCTGACATTTATGGGTACATCTCAGTGTTATTACAAACTGATCTACTGTGTCCAGATAAATCATATTGTTCTTCTCTTGGACGTAAACAATTTCATAGCACGTTTACTTGGGGTCTAAAATACACAAAATAGCAAATATTCCCCCTCTCATGCTAAATAAGCAACTACTACTCCTTTACCAGTTACAGCGTTAGCCTGACTTTGGTCTGCCTTCCCTGTGGGTAAGATTTATTAAGATACCCAATCATAAAATTGCCCCCACTTTCTGATGATACCTAATCTAGAGTGAATCTCTGCTTCCTTAGCCGCTCCTCAAAATTACTCAACTAAAAACCCAAATCCTTAATAGGTTTTTTTCTAATACCCTCTTACTGAGATACCCCACATTTCTGCTGATATATGTTCTCCCTCACTGTAGGGAGAACAACAAACCCAGCTTGTTCAATGACAGGTGTTTCTGTGATCTTTGGCTGAAGGGTATTGACTATTATATAAAAAGGGAGTATGTGTATCTGTTACAAGGATTTGACCTTACTTCATTGTGGGAGCCGGTTAAACAGCCTCCGTAAGGCTGTAGTCTGCCAGTCTGATGTTGGAACTAGAAGTCCACAGGGCAGATAGTGGGGAAGGCTATAAAGTGGATGAGGGCAAGAACAAGCTGGGTTTGGAGACAGAAGTATGAACTCATGTTTAGCTTAATAAAGATACAGATGGTTATATATAGAAATATATATACATATGTCTATACATGCTTGCTAGTATGCGTATATATCTCCTTGCTCTGTCAGCTGAGAGGGTCTAACTGCAACACTCCAGTAGCAATGATCATTGGGAGAAAAGTGAAGAAATCTTGATAAAGAGTCTCTGGGTGGTGCAAATGGTTAACTCGCTTGGCTGCTGACCACAAGTTTGGAGTTTCAGTTCTACCCAAAGGTGCCTTGGAAGAAAAGCCTGGAGATCTACTTCCAAAAGGTCACAGTTATTGGAAACCCTATGAAGCACACTTCTACTTTGACACATGAGTTGGAATAGACTAGCTTAGTTAGTAATAATGTATCACTATCAGTTAATTAATTGTAACAAATGTAGTATACTAATATAAGATGTTAATAATAGGGGAATTAGATTGGGACATAGAGTAACTCTAGTATCTTTAAAATAATTTTGTAAACCTAAAACTATCCTAAAATAAAGTGTTTATTAAACAAGAAAGAAAAGAACAAGTTGGAACCCACAAGCACGAGCTGAGGCCCACAAGCATGGAATGAGACTTGTAGCAGTTCTTGTTGCCTCTGACCTTGGTGACGTGGGTGTCCTGCAGAAACCAGGACCCCACTATGGAGGTGAAGACATGCACCTGGCCCAGGAGTCAGAAAAGCTGAAGAAGGATCCTGGGGGGAGGTGGAGCAGGCCCTGCCACAGGTCCACACTACCAAAATGAGCCAGACAATACCTAACAACATATGTGAGCTACAAAATGGCTGTTGTTTCACTAAACCAAACCAAAAATCAAACCTATTGCTGTTGAATTGATTCCAACTCATAGCGACCCTATAGGACAGGGTAGAACTGCCACATAGGGTTTCTAAGGAGCATCTGGTGGATTCAAACTGCCAACCTTTTGGTTAGCAGCCAAACGCTTAACCACTGACCCACCAGGGCTCCATGTACCACTGGGGCTTCACTGCCCTCCAAATCTTACTTACACAAGCAAACACATATGAAGAAGGGAATTCTGGAAAAGATGGTTCAGTATAGCCAAGTCAACACATTAGAAAGCCACCACACATCCATACATAGACACCCGGAAACTTGTTCAACAGGACTGCAAAGTCATATTACAAACTAAAAATATCCTCAAAAAAGGCAGAGCAGATGTAAATTCACATTAGAGTATTTATTAAAAAATGTTCTTTATTTGTTTGGAACAGATTTTGATAGAAAGAAGACAGCAGAGAAAACATAAATTTAACAGAGTCCCTGAAAGAGGGTAGGAATAGAGCAGGAAAAGGAACCAGAAAGTGGGCATGAGAGAAAAGAGGCTTTGGCCCAGAAAAAGAAGAAACGAAAATTCTTCTCCTATGTATTCAAGAGTTTATTTTGACCTGATAAATATTGGTCTTCTTATTTATTAGGGCTGTCACTCAAGTATGGCCATTATGTTTTAATGGGTAACATAAAATTTAGTGGTCACTTGGTTATTTTCCAAAAGCAATGTACTACTAGAAAATCATCCATTTTATTCAGTCAAAACAAGTATTAAATTTAAATTTTACATCTTGACTTAAAAATTCAACAGCCGGTCTAGTGTTGTTTCTTTGTTGCCTTCTTTGTCATTAAATTGATAGGATCTTAGTTACTCATTAAACTATGGTCTTCTCAGATTGGGCTGGACTAGGTTCTCTCCTCTAAACTGTACAATTTTGGAGACAATGAATCACACATAGTTTGTTTTAATCACTATCCCCAGCAGTATGCAGAGTGTCAAGCATACAGTAGGTGTCAAGCAATCAGGTGTCAAAGTGGTCAATTAGGACAATGAGCCAAACTGTAACAATCAAGCCTTTATTCACTTACTGCAACGGTGCAAGCAAAAGGGAAAAAGAGAAGAACCCAGTTCCTAGTGTTCCATTTTTCCCTGCAGAATAGCATCAGGCAAGGGTCAAGTGGGTGCAGCACAAACATGGGAAATATCATCTCACTAAGGATCCTTTAAAAAAGCCTCCCACGGGCTGGGGTGGTCGGGGGGTGGGGTGGCGGTGGGTGAGAGGGCTAAGAGTGGAAAAATACTTAGTCAAAGGGAGAAAACTGTTTGGCCAACTCCTCCCAAAACCCCCATATGGAGGCTTCCAAATAGACGCACCTAGGCTATGAATAAGAGCCTTGTGGTGCAGTGGTTAAGCACTCAGCTGCTAATCAAAAGGTTGGTGGTTGAAACCACTAGCCGCTTTGTGGAAGAAAGACGTGGTAGTCTGTTTCTATAAAGATTACAGCCTTCGGAAACCCCTTGGGATGTTCTTCCCTGTCCTATAGGGTCCTATGGGTCGAAATCAACCCCATGGCAGTGGGTTTGGTTTTGTTGGACTATGAATGCAGTCATGTATATGAGCATGGCTGCCCTGGTGGGGGAGTGCTGTGTCCTTGTCTGCACTCCTTCCAAAAGATGCAATGCACTGTCTGTGCACCAAGTCTGGTGTGAGAAGAGAAGCTTTCCCCCATGAGGCCTGCCCATAGTAGGGCCTGAAAGAGCACACTTCATATGTGAGCCTGGAGCCATACTTCTCAGAATGTTCTTGCTGTTATGTGCTGTCGAGTTGATTCTGACTCATAGTGGCCCTACAGGACAGAGCAGAACTGCCCCTTAGGGTTTCCTAGACTGTCATCTTTACAGGAGTAGATTGCCTGGTCTTTTCTCCCATGGAGCCACTGGTGGGCTCAAACTGCTGACCTTCTGGTTAGCAGTGAGTGCTTAACCATTGTGCCAGCAAGGCTCCTTCCTCAGTATGTAGGGTCCAATATATATTCTTTCTGAATGAATAATTTAATAGTGTGGATGAATTTGCAAATAAAAATTTAAGCTTGCAATAATAGCATGGTTTAATGGAAAGATCATAAGATTTGGAGTCAGACAACTCTACCACATAGACCTTGGATAAGCCATTTAACCTATAAAATGAAAATACATACAATCTGTACACTGGTGATTCCATTTTATACTTCTAGCCCCAACTATTTCTCTGAACTCCAATTCTACACATCCAGTCATCTGCTTGACATGTCCATTTGGACACTTAGTAGACTTGGTGTACACAAAACCAAAAAACCAAAGCTGGTGCCATCAAGTCAATTCTGACTCATAGTGTACTCAATATGTCCAAAATTAAACTCTACATGAGTTCCTTCTCTACTAAAAAGAAACAAAAATAACAAACTTTTTAATGGACTACTCCACATTCATTAATGGCAGCTCCTTCTTCTAGTCACTTATCCCAAATATTTGATATCTTCTTTGACCCTTCATTTTCTCTCAAACTCTACAACTAGTTCATTAGCAAATTATGTCATCTCTGTTTTTAAAACATTTATAATTTAACCACCTTCCACCATTCCTATTGACATAAACCTGGTCCAAGCCATCATAATCTCTTGCCTGAATTGTTGTAATAAACTCTTACTAGTTTCCTGCACCTGTCATTGCTTTCCCTGCAGTGTATCCTCAACGTAGCAGCCAAGACTATCTCTTTAAAAATATAACTCAGATCTTATGTTGTTACTAAAAGTAAAAACCAAAGTGCTAGTTATGACCTATAAGGTCTTAGAACCTCAGCCCTTGCTCCAACCCTCCACTTAACTTTCTGCCCTTCTCTCCTAACTAGTTTTTCCCTCATTCACTCCCTCTAGCCACACTGGCCTCTCTAGAGATGAGCTTCATTTTCAGCAAATTAGAAGTAATAACAATAATAATATCTAACCTAGGTTTTATTGAAAATATTAAATGAGATAAGGAGTTTATCACTGAGCCTGGCTTCTGGGAAGCACATTGAAAAAGTGAATAGTTGGTTGATATTGTTTTTGAAGCCATTATCATCATCATCATGACCATTATTATTGATTCCCAAGAAAGCATCCTTCAAAGACAGGAATTAATCTTGATCATTGATCTATCTAACCAGATGACTCAAAATCACTTTGGCTACTTCTTGAAGTCAAGGTTATCCTCCAAGTTTAAAATTAGACATAGATGATTTTTTTTTCTTAATTGCTTCAAACTAGGGCTTTGAACTGGTTCTTCCCTGTTCATTCATGGCCAAGGAAGCAATACTGGAACAGACCCCAAATTTTAGAAGTTGGGTAAACCGGAATGGTAACCAGAATGGGAAAAATTACAGGTCAAAGTCCTGCTGGAAACTTAATCTTTCTCTTAGAAAACAAGGGCAGCATATGTGTTGCATAGCAACCAAATCTCTTGCCCATGGGATTTTGCACAGAGTCATAAACAGCGCTACCCTGCTCAAAAATGGCAGCCAACTGCACCACTTTGAATATGTGTCACTCTGCAGTCCTGCCAATAATCCAATCTCACACATCAGGATCCTGAAAGGACTCACTATGCTTCTTACAAATCTCCAATTTCAGGTCTTCAACCTGTAATTCTTCCCGTTCCAGTTACTGTTCCGGATCACTCAAATTGTAAAAATTCGGGTCTGTTCTGGTTTTCCTTGTTAGCCATGACTGAACCAGTTTGAATTGGTTTTAAGCCCTGCTTCAAAACCTGAAGGAACTTTCAAAAAGTAATACAAAAATTATCCTGAGTTTCAGAAACACTTGCAAAACACTATTTACCTGGGTAAACACTCAATTGTATATATTTCAGCTTTTTTTTTTTTTTAAATCAGCCCAATTACTGCTGTCATTCTTTATACAACAGACAGCATAATACATGTTGACTCAAATTTGAATAATACCATGGGAACAACCAGCAATAAATAAGACTTGAGTTTAGGTTATGCCTTTGCTTTCTTTATGAGAAGTTTTTCAAAGACAGGAGTAAGTAGTTTTTTGTTGTTGTTGCTGCTTGTTTATTTATTTGTTTGTATGTGTTGTTTGTTTGCTAGTTTGTTAAATTTGTGTCCAGGCTTCAGAACTTGCAAAGAAATTTGACACCAGTTTATCCTACTATCTAATGGTGAGCTTGGAAAAGAAGTTCTCTTTATGCTGCTACCATTGATTTGCTTAAAATTCGGAAAAGATTTTGTGTCTCCATGGCATTATGGTACAATTCTAACCCTTGTAAGATGTGGGAAAATTTCAATTAAAGTAATTATAGGAAAACTATAAATCCTTATGAAATGTTAGCACTCTATTGTAATTGTTTACTTGTCTCTTTCCCTTTCTTAAAATGCAATTTTAATATTTATCACTTTGTTACTGCTACACATGAGGTAAATCCAGTAAATATACTTGGTTTAGAGGAGTTTGCCATAAAATTTAACATATTCACAGATGCCAAGGATTAGGGCATGCACAGCTTTGGGAGGCCATCTGATTTTCACATCTCCTTCTAGTAGAATCTACCAAGGGATTCCCTAAGGAGCTCTAGGACTTGTGCCAGTGGGTCATCCTGAGGTTACATGGACGGTCCCAGTCCAGGAGGGTAGACTGGCAAACAGATAGCTTTTGCTGGACATCATGGCATTTCTTTTGTGTGACTGTATGAGATTAAGTCACCTGAATAGTGGTGATATGGTGATTTTGAATGACTCTCTGATACAGGATGAGGTCAGGGCTTTGGACTATTGATGCTTCACCACCAAATTTTGTGTGGATTCCATTTGTGTGAGTTCATAGATTGGTTCTCACCAACCTGTGTTTTAACTGTGGTGCTGCTTCTAGTCTACAGTACCTGAGGTGACTGGGATGGCAGCAAGTTCATCTCCAGTCTCAGGAACCAAGAGTGGTCACTTCACCTCTTAACAAATTCCATGCCATATGTGAGGCAGACTTCTGGGGTGGCCATTCACATGTCTTCTGAGGACTTTTGAGACTACTGCTTTGCAAAGCCAAACCCTCTCTTGCCTCCATCTGATATGGTGTCATCATGCTCCCATGGGTTGGTCTTAAACTGTGCTAGATGAGGTACAGACATTCCTTCCAAAAAATGGGACTGAGCACTTCCTCCTCCCACAGACCCCTTGTCTATCTTCCTCATTTGTAGTGGGTGTGGGAGGCAAGGTGCCTTCAACATTAGATGACATCACATTCTAGAAATGCAGTGATTATGGTCTAAAGAGTACAAGAAAAGATATGGCTGGAGAATGTGTTGTTCTATGTTTACACTATAAAATTCCAAAAGGTAAATCTAACATGGCCAGGAAATGAATCATCATTTATATTTCTCTGCATACTCTGGGTAAGATTTGCATTTGTGATCACTATCAATGAAGCACAGTAATGACCTTTGACAGAGTCATTGGAAGCCAGTGATCACCAGCCACAGGAAGGGTAATGCAACATCATCAGTAATGATGTAACCAGTATTAAATAAACATTAGGGAATTAAAGCAAGAAGGTCAATATTGTTTCAATATAAACAGGTTCCAAAGAACCAGGCACTGTGAGTAATATAACAGTGTTGCTAAATTTTCTTTATAGTGGGGGATATAAAATTAGTCACAATGGTGCATTTTACAATGAAGAACACAAAGCTATGTTCCTGGACCTAAACAGGAAGAGATGGGGTGTCTGAACACTATGAAGAATCTGGATGTGCACTGATTATACATGAAACAAATATGTAAGGACCTCTTCTCTACCCACGTTTTATATCTTCATCAAATCATCACTATCTATCACATCGGCCCATGAATTTTGTAACATGTTTTAAAATATATTTTTTTTAATCTACACAAGGGCCCATAAAGAATATTTGCTTAGGTCCTGCAGACCTTAGAACTGTCCCTACTTATATTAGTAACAAATTGTAATCATTATGTACACATGATTATATGTGACATACACAGATGTGTCTCCTGTTTTAATATGAATATTAATTTCATGATGCAGAGATTTCATAGCATTTTTAATGACTGTCCCATATTATTACAGAAAGTGTGTGTACCACAATTTGTGTAATAATTCCTCTAATATTGGACACTATTTGGTAGTGGATTTATTCTGTTTGATCTTTTTAGTTTTCCTTCATTAATTTGATTTTGCCTTTAAAATTGTTGGCTTTTTTTCATATTGGTTTTAATTTTCCCTATTGTATTTTTATTTTTTGTATTTTTTTCCTCTATTAATGACTTCATTGTGTGCAATCACTATTTTGTTTTAACCTTTGCCTTCACTGTGTATACTTAATGTATACACTTCTTTTCACATCTTATTTTGACTGGCCAATCTCTCAGGCACCCAGAGGGGAAGTAATTCATCTGTCATATTAGGCATCTACTTTACCTTTTCTTTTTTTCTTGTTTTAATAGCAAGTGTACAGGCTGTAACTCTGCAAAATTTTTGAACTTTTGAGAAATTAATTTTGGTTATTACTATAGTATGATCAGACCAAAAAACCTAAACCCACTGCCATCAAGTCAATTCCACTCATAGCTACCCTAATGGACAGAGTAGAACTGCCCAATAGGGTTTCCAAAGCTGTAAATATTTATGGAAGCAGACTGCCACAGCTTTCTCCCTCAGGGCAACTGGTAAGTTTGAATTGCCAACCTTTGTAATTTCTTGCCCTTAAACATGCAAAAAAGCCCTGCTACCTCTTGACCACAGAAAACTATTATTCATTTTAAAAGTCATGATCTGATATCACTTCTTCCATGAGGTCTTCCCTCCCTACTCACAGCAGAATTAGTCCCTCAGTTGTCTATGCTGCCGTACTTCATAAACACTTATTATTATTATTGTTGTTACATGCCTCTGTATCACTCTGAGGACACAGCATCCTGAGTGTAGACTGCAGGTCTTGCCTCTAATACTTAGCACAGCCAATATTACTTTATACCTGCTCAATGAATGCCTCTCTTCCACTGTTCCTCAGAAGAAAAGTATTTTTCAAATCTATTTTCCTACTGGTTGCTTTCTTTTCTGTTTTATTTAATGTCTTCATTTTAATTATAAAATATTTTAATCACACATAAAAATAGAGAAAACAATGCCACAAACATTCGTGTATCTACCTCTGAGATTACACAGAGTTTAATAGTTTGTCCTAATTGCTCTTCACATTTCCCTATTTTAAAGTAAATGAAATATAAGTACAACTAAGGTCTTACTCTCCCTCATTCTACCCCCTCTCCCGCCTTTCCTCGCCAGGGCTAACTAATGTCCTTAGGTCAGTATGTATCTTCTCATGTATGCTTTTCACATTTAAAGTACATGTGTGCATCTATAAACAATATATATTGCTGTAGGTGTGTTTAAAAACATCTACTCACTTAAACAAAGTAGAAAAAAATGTGGTAATTTTTACATACGGCCCTGTATTTTTAAACCTGCATTTCAGTATGTCTGTACAAAGAAAAAATTCTTTATTCCTATAATTTTAATGGCTACATCCAAGCTTCTGACATCATAAATAATTTTTCAATTACTTACTACCCTAAACTGGTTTTCTGAGTTTCAGGCAAAAGGCTTTGAACAATATCCTTCTTGTGTGGAGAGAGGTGTCATGGCTGAAACATATTTCCCATAATATTGCCTCAAATCTAACCCTTACCCTGCCCCTAATATTCATGATACCTCTCTCTCCACCCAGATCTTGTATTTTTCCAACATGGATATTACATGCTATGAACAAACCCATCTTTAAGTGCTTTTCTTCATTTGACTAAAATGAAAGACTGAAACCCAGTCCTTTTGTGTGAAATCATTACCCAGATGTCATGGAGTCAACTTCAACTAGTAGCAACTCCATGTGTGTCAGAGTAGAAATTTTCTCCATAGGGTCTTCATTGGCTGATTTTTCTGAAGTAGATCACAAGGCCTTTCTTCTGAGACACCTCTGGGTGGACTCCAGTCACCAACCTTTCAGTGAGCAGCCTCTGAGTGCATTAATCATTTGCACTACTCAGGGACTCCATTAAATTGCTACCCTTCCTCAAATTCATCTTTGTTTCTTATGTGAATGTTCCTCCCGGTCCTTTTTTCTCTATGCCCCTTAGGCTAAAGCCCTAGCCTTATACAGCCTTGTAATCTATGCCATCCATTTCTAACTGAAGTTATGCTTAACCCAGTTTGTGAGGTTTTAATTAGTCCTTCAAGCCTTCCTTTGAGCAAATAGTCTTACTTGAAGTTTTACTTCACTCATGTTTGTAAGATTGTAATTAGTCTTCTAAGGCTGCTGCTTTTGAACTTTCTCTTTGACTCCCCCACTTCCACTGCCATTTTTCTTAGATTCTAAAATGCCCTCCATTGTAAGATGCACTGTTGAATAACAACTGTATTCTTTCAAGTAGAAGAGCTGACAGCACTGAAGTAAATGTATATATTTCCTTTTATTTAAAAAAAAAAAAAGAACTACGAAAAGAGTTTATTTATCCATATAATTATCTAGCACTTTCTTTTTTAATATCATGGTCAAAATCTGAATCAAAAATCTTCTCCTCAGCCAGAGTCCAAAGAGTCTTCTTATTCTCTTCTAGTCACTGAGTCCCTGGCAGTTAGGCATAATACCGTAGTAATAAGTTGTTATTCATAACCTACGCTTATGTCAGTTTGGAAACTTCCTTTCTCTGGTCTTCCTCCATGTATGTTCTATTCATGTCTGATTTTGGTATGAGCATAGTAACCTACAGTAAATAATTTTGGAAACTTTACTTCCTTTTCTATTCTCTGGAATTTTTTCATCATAAAAACTAACAGTTCCTTGTAGGCTTGGTAGAAATTCACCTACAAATCTACCTGCTTAAAATCCTGATCCAAATACCAACAACATTCTTTAAAGAGATGGAAAAACTAATTATTAACTTTATACGGAAAGGGAGGAAGCCCTGGATAAGTAAAGTACTATTGAAGAAGAAGAATAAAGTAGGAGGACTTGCACTACCTGACCTCCAAACCTACTATACAGCTATGGTAGTCAAAACAGCCTGGTACTGGTACAATGACAGATACATTGACCAATGGAACAGAATTGAGAACCCAGATGTAAATCCATCCACCTACGGTTACCTGATCTTCGACAAGGAAGGGCCCAAAGTCCATCAAATGGGGGAGCAGACAGTCTTTTTAACAAATGATGCTGGCAAAACTGGATGACCATCTGCAAAAAAATGAAACAGGACCCATGCCTCACACCATACACAAAAACTAATTCAAAATGGATCAAAGACCTAAATATAAGGCCGAACACTATAAATTTCATAGAAGAAAAAATAGAATCAACACTACTGGCCCTAACACACGGAATTAACAGGATACATACCATAACCAACAACACATAAACTCTAGAAGATAAGCTAGGTAACTGGGATCTTCTAAAGAATTAAAGACTTATGATCATCAAAAGACTTCACCAAAACAGTAAAAAGAGAACCTACAGATTGGGAAAAAAAATTTGGACATTGTAGTCATACAAAGGTCTAATCTCTAAAATCTACGAGAAAATCCAACACCTCTACAACAAAAAGACAAATAATCCAATTAAAAAATGGGCAAAGGAAATGAACAGACACTTCACCGAAGAAGACATTCAAGCAGCCAACAGACACATGAGGAAATGCTCGCGATCACTAGCCATTAGAGATATGCAAATCAAAACCACAATGAGATACCGTCTCATCTGGCATTACTGGCACAAATCAAACAAACTGGAAATAATAAATGTTGGAAAGGCTGCAGGGAGATTCGAACTCTGATGCACTGCTGGTGGGAATGCAAAATGATACAACCATTTTGGATAAATGATATGGCACTTCCTTAGAAAGCTAGAAATAGAAATATCATATGATCCAGTAATCCCACTTCTAGGAATATACCCTAGAGAAATAAGAGTCATCACACGAATAGACATGTGCACACCCATGTTCATTACAGCATTGTTCACAATAGCCAAAAGATGGAAACAACCTAGATGCCCATCAACAGATGAATGGATAAACAAACTGTGGTACATACACACAATGGAGTATTATGCAATGATAAAGAACAATGATGAATCTGCGAAGCATCTCATAACATGGATGAAACTGGAGGACATTATGCTGAGTGAAATAAGTCAATCACAGAAGGACAAATATTATATGGAACCACTAGTGTAAAAAGTCATGAAAAGGTTTACACACAAAAAGGAGCAACCTTTGATGGTTACAAGGGATAGAAGGGGTGGGGGTTGGGGGAATACTAAATAGACGATAGATAAGTGGTAACTTTGGCCAAGGGTAAGACAGTACACGATACTGGGGAAGCCAGCACAGCTTGTACAAGGCAAGGTCATGGAAGCCCCACAGACACATCCAAACTCCCTGAGGGACCAAATTGCGGGGTAGAGGGCTGTGGGGACCATGGTCTCAGGGAACATCTAGCTCAACTGGCATAACATAGTTTATAAAGAAAATGTTCTACATTCTTCCTTGGTGAGTAGCATCTGGGGTCTTAAAAGCCTGTGAGCAGCCATCTAAGATACTCCACTGGTCTCACCCCTTTAGGAGCAAGGGAGAATGAAGAAACAAGATACAAGGGAAAGATTAGTCCAAAGGACTAATGGACCACAACTACCATGGACTCAACCAGACTGAGTTCAGTACAACTAGAAGGTGCCCAGCTACCACCACTGACTGCTCTGACAGGGATCATAACAGAGGGTCCCGGGCAAGGCTGGAGAAAAATGTAGAACAAAATTCTAACTCACAAAAAAAGACCAGAGACTTACTGGCCTGCCAGAGACTGGAGAAACCCCAAGAGTATGGCCCCCAACACCTTTTTAGCTCAGTAATGAAATCGCTCCCGAGGTTCATCCTTCAGCCAAAGATTAGAAAGCCCCATAAAACAAAATGAGACTAATGTGGCACAACAGCCCAGGGACAAGGACTAGAAGGCAGGAGGGGACAGGAAAGCTGGTAATAGGGAACCCAAGATAGAGAAGGGAGAGTGTTGACATGTCATGGGGTTGTTAACCAATGTCATAAAACAATATGTGTACTAACTGTTTAATGAGAAACTATTTGTTCTGTAAACCTTCATCTAAAGTACAATAAAAAAAAATTTTTTTTTTTAAAGAAACCTACCTTCATAAGGTGATATTTAGAGGTAGTACTTTTCCATTTTATTTTCTGGTTATTGATTTAGCCAAATATTCTTCAATTATGGTTTCCTTAAATTGACTATTTAATTTACATGTCTAAATTTATTAGTGTAAATTAGTTAATAAGTGTTATTTTATAAGTCCATAGCCAAATAAGCATTTGGTTTTATTTTTCAAGTTTCTTTTGGTTTTCTTGCCTATAATATTTTTTTCTTTATGAATTCCTTACTGCTAGTCTCTTTTCATATTCCCCTTTTATCTATGTTATTGTACTGAATATTTAATTATTTAAAATTTTTCTTGTTTGCTAATATGGTAAGAGGAGTTGGCAGTCTTTTTCACATACCTCCCTCCACCATGTTATCCATCAGACTGGGACTGCCAAATGTCAAGGCTAAATCAAGACTGCCATTCATTTGTGGAAATAACAAGAATAGATGTTAAAAAGCTAACACCCATTCATGGAAATAATGAGAACAGATATTTAAATCTTTACTGTTCTGGTTAGCTCCAATTAGTGCATAAAAGAAATAAAAGACATCACAATACAGTAATAAGAACCCACCAACTCTTAAGTCAGTTAATATGTTCCCACCTAATAAACAAAATACTTTTTTTTTCTTAGTATAGGTTTAGACTGTATGTTCCCTGCAAAAATTCTTACACATTAAATTAGAGCCCATCCTCGCATCTCCAGCCACTTCCAAATTGGGTGTGATTGGCGACGACAAGCATCACTGCTCACCCTGCAAAGCCTGAAGCAGTTCTCTAGGCTGCAAGACGTGGGCTGAGCCCCTGTGTGGACATAAGGAGGAAGGCTCCCAGAAAGATAGCTACTTTTCTTAAAGGAGTAAATTTATCCTGCAGGAGACAGAGGAGTTTGTCAAAGAAAGAGGTGAACAAGAGAGTGTCTAGGGCTTCACGCTCAGGGACTGGGTTAGGAGTGGAGCTTACCGACAGGACCCCACCTCCCATCTCCAAAGGCTCTCTTCTGAGGCTTGTCTTAGTCATCTAGTGCTGCTGCAACAGAAATACCACAAGTGGATGGCTTTAACAAAGAGAAATTTATTTATTCACAGTGAAGTAGTCTAAAGGTACAAATTCAGGCATTCAGCTCCAGGGGAAGGCTTTCTCTGTCTGTAGGCCTTCTCATCAATGTACCCGCGTACTAGGAGCTTCTCTGCGCGGGGACTCCGGGTCCAAAGGACATGCTCTGCTCCTGTCCCTGCTTTCTTGGTGGTATGAGGTTCCCCCATCTCTGCTCACTTCTTTTATATCTCAAGAGATTGCCTCAGGACACAATCCAATCTTGTAGATTGAGTCCTGGCTTACTAACACAACTGCCACCCATCCTCCCTCATTAACATCATAGAGGCAGGATTTACAACATATAAGAAAATCACACAATACCAGGAATCATGAATCGTGGCCCAGACAAATTGACACACACATTTTTTAGGCGACATAATTCAATCCATGGCAAGGCTCAAGGGAAAAAAAATCTAGTTATCTTTGTCTCCTACTTAGATATTACCTCCAGAAATTGCAATGTTTCTTCATACAGGCTCCTTGGAGTTTAATAAAAGTTTTCTAGAGGCAATGATATAGGACTGAGTCTTGAAAAACTAGTAAATTTTATCAAGATGAGTGAGGAAGTAAAGATTTTTGAAAGAGGAAAGGACAAGAAGAAAAGATTTTGCAAAGAAGAAAATACCGTACAAAGACGAAAAGGCAAGGACAAGGATACTTTGAATTCAGAGTCAACTGAAAGATTTGCAAGACAGGAAGATGCAGATAAATATCAGCTTTCTTACTGAAGAGGCCTACCCTGGAGAAACTGGCATAGATGTGCGGGCAGGGAGTACTTTCTAATATTTTCCAGTAATGGGCAACTTCTGCGTGGTTCCCAGTGATCTCGGTATATCCTGATATACTTCTTTGTTCATGCCCTTGTGTAATCCCCACCCCCACCCCGCCCTTGAGTGTGGCTGGATCTAATAATTTGCTTACATGAAGAGAATACAGCAAGAAGTATACGATGTCACTTTCAAGATTAGGTCATTAAAAAACTGACTTCCATCTTGCTTGGATTCTCTCTCTTTCTAGATCTTCTTAGGTTGCTCATGATGATGAAACAAGTTGCCATATTGAGACCTGTTGAGTAGAGAAGTCCACATGGAAAGGACCTGAGGGTGGCCTTGGGCCAACAGCCAACAAGGAACTGAGATCCTCAGTCTAGCAAAACCGTGAGGCAATACATGTCGTTTTAATCATCTAGACTTGAGATAATTTGCTATGCAGCTATGGATAACTAGAGAAGCACAGCGTTACACCCCAAAACAAAGTATATGTATGATTCAAGGTACCTAGGTGGTAGAAATGGTTTGTGCTCAACTGTGAACCTAAAGGTTGGCGGTTCGAACCCCCCTACCCACCCCCCAGCAGTACCACAGTAAAAAAGTCCTGGCACCCTGCTTTCGTTACGAGTACAGCCAAGAAAACCATATGGAGCAGTTCTACTCTAATACATGGGGTTGTCACGAGTTGGAATCTACTCTACGGCAACTAACTACAAGAACAACAACATATGTGATTAGAGAATACTTATTGCCAAGGAGAGACAGTGTCTGTCAGAAAAAGAAAACCAGAAGATACTGAACCAAACATTTCTGGTTCTTCTTTTTCCAATTTGACCAATTGCATAAATCTTCCCTGTTCCTCAGAGGGTGTTATGCAAGTAGCAGCACTGCCCAAAAGCAACCTATATTGTTTAGAAAACAAGCTAGCTAAGATCTGAGAGCTCACCTTTTTCCCTTCTGAAGGGGCAGTGTTCAAATTTAACTTCCCACAGACTGGTGCTATCCTTCTTCCTGTCCAGGAGTTTTATATCATCCCACAGGCCTCAAGTTCCAGGAATGGGACAGCTGGCTTTCCCAGACAATGTCGTCAATAGTGAGCTATTACAAATTTAGACTTCTCAGTGCAAGTAACTTGTATATGTCTCCATGGATAAGGATATTTTCTCACTCTTATCCTATAAGAATGGACATCTGTGATGATAGATGTGAGGGTGGGAGGGTTCCTACGAGGGACCAGAACCCATTCTGGGTTTAGTAGATGTTCTGACAGACATGCCTCTCTTTGAGAAAATGGAGAGATGGAGGAATGCATGTTATTTCTGTCTTCTAGTCCCTGACGTACTGGTTTCCTTTTCCCAATATAGTGTATTCTGTAATTCATGCTGTGTTAAGTTATCGAATTCATGCCAACCACTTCTATGATCCCCCTAGTAAGACAGAGGAGTGGGTGAGTGAGAGACTGTGGATACATCACAAGTGTTCCTTCTGTATTTTTTCTTCCCTTGAGAGTAGAAATGTTAGAAGAGAGGGTAAGTGTCTCTTAGTCACGTCCACATTCACACGTGTATGCATGTGTACATGCGTGCACACGGACACATGCACACACACACAAACCAATGAAAGGCAGAGAAACATGAAAAGATAGAACAGGTTTGGGAAATAAAAATGGGTCTGCATGGCAAGATAAACAAGGTCAAGGACACAGTGGTGGTAGAGTGCCAGCGCCACCTTGTTGCACAACTCTGTGTTGTCCAACCCAGTAGGAGTGGCACCCACTTGGAGTTGTACGATGCAGTGGTCCTCACAGAGCCCCTGGATAAGACCAGTCTCTCGTATCTCCTTCTCTCTCTTGACCTTTCTTATTTTAGGGATGACAGTTTTACAGGCACAAGCAATAAAAAAAAAAAAAAAAAGTCTAAATCAGTCCAAGACCTGCCACCAAGACACTGACTTGCTTCTTACCTTCCTGTTGTATTTGTGAGGCTGTTCAAAATAAGCAGCGGGATGATTCATCGTAGGCTCTGGAAGTTGTCTGACAGAACTCTATTCTGGTGTCTGACTGAAGCTACTTATATCTTGTGTCACTTTCTGCAGTGACTCAGTTCCAAGCAAAGATTAATGCAGTTAGAGCATCTTCCAGAAATAGTAAATCACCCCCGAAACTGATTGCAACTCTGGAGCTGCCTTATCTGTGAGTTATAAATGTAGCTCTCCAGCATCGCTCTCATAAACAGATATTGTTTGATCCATTGCTAATCATTCCTCCCAAAGTTAGAGTAGGCTCAAGGCCAGAGGAATACCGAGCTTTTATTTAAAGGAGCAAAAAGTTTGCAAGATGTACAAAATGTTAAGCTACTCCCTGCACCAGACCTTTCTTATGTTGATGGACACTGAATATATGTTCAAGAAGAGTTCGTACTGAAAGCCACCATATATCAAAGCTCACTGGAGGAGGCCACTTTGGTAATCAACTGACAGAATTATTTTATTTTCCATAAGTCTCTGTTTCACAATATTGGCTGTGTTTAGCACTGATATTTTTCTGTGACAAAATAAATGACAGTCATACGATTAAATACCATAAAGAGATTTGCCAACAAGACTAATCTTTCATTGGTTCTTTCTTTACCTACTCTCAGGAGGTAATACTGCCAAGAAAATTTAATTTACAAGATCAATTCTTTGCTGTTTGTTTGTTTGTTAATCATCAGACAGTCTTTCTGGGCAGTGACAGCGCACCAGACCAGACGCTCTTTAAGCACAGGGACCCTAGAAAAGTGCTTAACATATGGCTGGGACTCGAAAGCCTTATTGAAGAGTATAGTTCAACAGTATAGCAGGACCACATGTCTTTCTTGGGCTTTTCAGCTATGCTTATTTTGATGTGGGAAACTTTACCTGGGCTTTGGAGGTGCAGTGGTTAAAGCACTTGGCTGTTAACAGAAACGTTGGCAGTTTGAACCCACCAGCCACTCCACAGGAGAAAGATGTGGCAGTCTGCTTCCATAAAAATTTACAGCCCTGGAAACTCTATGGGGCAGTTCTATTCTGTCCTATGGGGTCGCTATGAGTTGGAATCGACTCAACGGCGGTGAGTTCGATTTGGTTTTGGAAACAGATAAAGAAGTCATTTCATCTGAAGCCCTCATTGCTTTCACTCCTGGACCAAGAATTTTGAATTCCAGCTTTTTTATTTGATTCAGGGCTTCCAAGAAAATTTATATTTCAAGTGCTCCACCAATCTCTGAAATAAAGTTGAGAGAAATCATCCTCAGAAGTATCAACCTAAAAATTGACTGCATATCGGACACCTTTTCCTGCTTGGCTTTGCACAGTCAAGATTCTAATGCATCATTCCTAGTCAGATGAAATGTCTGTAGCATCTCCTTCCTTCACTTAATGTCTAAAGAGACTTGGTGGCTAATTTTGCAGTGACATAACTAGAAAGGTGAAGGACAAAAGATCTGCCTTGGGTGAACCACATGGCAGAGGAGCTCAGAGAGATAAAATTTAACTCTATTTTGTTACTCTGCTAGTATCATGCCCTTTCATTCAGAGTTGTTGCAGCCATGCCCATCAGCCACCATGGGTTAAATCAGTTATCTCTAAGTTTGCTGCCATTACTGACATTCAACTTTCTCCCAAAAGTAGGTCCTTTTTCTTCTCTTCTCCATAATTGCAGAGATTGAATTACGTATCCCATTCATCTTCCCTGTCAAGTGGGGACTAGAGCAAAGTTGGACAAGGCTGGGACATGTCACACTGTGGCTACAGAGGGGCACAGGGGAGTGCACCTCTTCCTCTTAGTTACAAAGTCTCAACTTAGGTCCAAGAAGCATTAGAATGGAGCCCTGGTGGTGCAGTGGTTAAGAACTCAGCTGCTAACCAAATGATCGGCAGTTCAAATCCACCAGCTGCTCCTTGGAAACCCTATGGGGCGATTCTATTCTGCCCTATAGGGTTCCTATGAGTTAGAATCGACTCAGTGGCAAAGGGGAGAAGTAGAATAGTCCAAGTGCAACTTCTGAAGCCCGGTATAGTATATCCTGTAATTGTACTGGCTGAAGAACCCAATTAAGTATCAGATCATAAGTGTTTTGTTTTTTTTTCCACCTTTGATTCTCATTTGAAAAGTATCTACTTTACTTGCTTTCACACACAACATGGTTATTATGGTTTATTGTGTGTTTAGCTGTGCAGAGACACCATGGCTCAAGGAACCAGTACATCCACAAGCGTATAAATGCTTTCATTCAAACCCAGCTCCATGACTTCCTAGCTATGTGACGATACTGGACAACTTAATGAACCTCTCCAAGTCTGTCTCCTCATCTGTAAAACAATTAAGTCTTGCCTCTTAAGATCTTGTGAAGATTAAATAATACATGCAAATAACTTGGCTTTAAATATGTAAATTCCTTTCTCTTTTTATGGCAAATATTCTGAAACATCTGAAAAATTAATAGAAGCCATGCATACTGTAGAAACAATCAATCAGACATTTCTGTGAAATACAAGCTCAGCATGACTTTCTAAGTAGACTCTGTGAAACCAGGGTATCTCCAGGCCCCAGGCAGATGGTCACATTCTGAGGGGGGAAAAAAAAGCTTTTTATTTTATTTTTCAGAAAATCCTATTTGGTTGGTTCCTTCATTATGATTTGGCAAAATGCCATTTACAACAGACAGATACAAATACTAGCCAGAGAGCCTATGCTTGTACCCCAAGTCTTGGCATATGGCACCAGATTCCCTCACCAGGCTGTCTAAACAGCTGCTGTGCAGTTTCCTCACCTGTGGTTATAAAGCTCTGCCAAGAGTGTTCCCGCATAGAGACGAACCTGCAGTCAGATGCCTCTCCTGAGTTGGAAACCACACCTATAACCTCTGGAAAACTAGAAGCCACTCCCCTACCACCACCCTTTTTCAAATCTTTAAAATTCCTAGGAATGAAGGAAACATTTAGCTATTCAAGTACATCTATCCTTTTATTAATGTTGAAAAGATGATAGCGACAGTTGGTAGAAAGAATTGGGTAGATTCCTGTTCAGTCTTAACAATTCATTTGCAGTTAAATAAAGTTATTTAACACCTTTAATTATGAATTGCCTCTTCTTCAAGTGGAAATAAACAATACTTCGCGCTAATGTAGTGATGACTGGAAATAAGATGAAAACGATAGTCTGGCTGGCGGCGTGGGTGGCAGAGGTGGGTGGTAGTAGTAGTAATTCTCGTTGTGTGTCGTTGAGTCAAATTGAAGCTCACGGCAACCCTATAGGACAGAGTAGAACTGCCCACAGGCTTTTTAAGGCTGTAATCTTTATGGAAGCAGATTGCCACATCTTTCTCCCATAAAGCCACTGGTGGATTCGAACCCCCAACCTTTTGATTAGTGGATGATCATTTAACCACTGTACCACCATGGCTCCTTTAAGTAGTAGTGATAGTAGTAGTTGTAATGACAATACTGTTACTGTCCCAATAGTAATATTGACTATTAAACATCAAGCATGTTTCTAAGCGCTTTACAAGTGTTAGTCATTTAATCCTTACAGCCACCTGACAAACGTATGTTTTGTAAAACAGATAAGGAAACGGAGGAAGAATGAGTTTAAATAACTTGCCCAAGGTTATAAAGCTAGAAAGGGGTGAAAGAGGAATTAGAACCCAGGCAATCTGGCTCCAGAGCCATTACTAAAGGTATTGAGGGAATGGTAACTATTTTTATGGGAGGAAAAAAAAGACTCACAGTTCAATTGAGTATGTTAATGAAATCTCTATTGGTGAAAAGAAAATGACAGCCATAGGGTCTGTGAATGATTTCTATCTGGCACTTCTTGCTTAGGTAGGAAAATTTTGCTGAGGGAAGGATAATTCAAAGTCACTCCTTTTAATGACAACCCAGAAATAGTGTTAAACAAAAGTCAAAATCATTACAGGCATATTACAAAGCAGCAGTATAATTTAAGTAATTGGGCCAATCACAAAAGAATTGTTTTATATTTTAATTGCTGACAGAATAAATTTAATTAATGCATTTTATATCCTTATATTTTACAGTTTATATTAATCTGAAACTGTATTTATACATGGTTTAACATAGAGCACACTGAACACAGTCTGTCCTGATGAAACTGATTATATTAAATCTGGCAAATACTAACTACTTGCTGAAAGCAGACTGAGTTCCCAAGTGCGTTTGCAACCCCTTTTGCCAGGTAGATCTCTTTTTATTTTTTATCCAGGACCACAGGCTGAAGGACAGGAATGTCTACTGAAGGCTACAACAAGGTTAAAAAGTAGATTAAGTTTGATTCATTTTTCAATCTGTAGAAATACAAAGTGCTCAATGTGCTTGATTTGAAAATTCAGGACATATAATCCTTTAGTCTATAAATTTCACAGGTTTTAAAATTTATGTTTTGGTTCAATATAAAGGCCTATATAGGAAAAGGGATGTCAGAAAACTGGAGAGAGATTGAGATAGAAACACATCCAATTAGGTAAGGGAGGATTAACAAATAAATAAAAAGTGACAGACCCAAGAGAAAAAGAGACAAGAAAAGAAGAGAGGTCTCAGTCTCTCTGAATTCTGGTCTCTACTTTTCATCTCTGTTTAGGTTCTCCCCTCTAACCAATGTTCAGAAAGTACTTCCAGCTAGAAATTTGAGGCAATAGAAGGGCCACCTTATTTGTTTCCCTGGTGATCTCTGTGAGTCTGGGAACTGACAGTCCCATTGAGAAAACTAGTCTAAGAGAATGAAGCTGACAATAAGGGTGAAGCAGAGATAAAGACCACGGCTTGAGAGCGTTTAAGTCCATGGCTCCTGGGTCCCTGTCTTTCGTTGTATATGTATATGAAATAATGGATCTCCATTGTTGCCTAAACCAATAATAGTCTCTTCTTCATCTCAACAACAACAAAAAAGTCCTGGCTAATATAAAAATTGTTTCCTGAATAAAGGAATATTTCAAGTGATGCATCTATCCTGGGAAACTTAAGCTATACAATGGCAAAGACATAATTAAAACTATCATTTATTATTTCAGGATTCAGATATTGACCATTATGGCTGAAGCTTTAGAGGATTTGGTAGAAAAATGTCAGATACTGGAGTGTTGTCTTCTGCTGGTATCCCTCAGTGTGGGGTTGAAATGGAGAGACAAGCTAACACTACTGAATGCAGACAGGGAAGAGCAGGGCAGCCATTTCTGTTGCTTTTCAAGCTGTAGCCAATGATCTCAGACCACCCAACATCAGAGAATCGTGTGCCTATTAAATTGTGTGAGCCAAATTCTCTTCTACATGCTAAACAGATGTGCTGCTCAGACATGTAGATACCCAGAGAGCCAGAGGCTTTGGAAAAGCTGATCTTAGCAGACACCTACTGAGCATCTCCTGCCAACCAGAGGTGACAATGCCTCACTATAGACTACACTGATAGACTTGGATGAAGCCAATTAGCAGATTAGCTCTGTCTCAGCATCCAGACCAAGTCAGAAGCAGAGGCTGAGGCCAAAAGAGAATCTCTTATGCCAAGTCCCTAAGGACACAGGCTTGGTCCCCTGACCTGTGGCTAAAATAAAGAATAAATGCAATAGATACAAAGATCATGACTCGGAAAGATTTTGTAACTTGTCATCAATCAACGAAAACCCCCACAATGAGATCTCTTCTCATTTAAATTGGATTTGAGAGGGTTGGATTTCCAGAAAACCTCAAACCTGGCAAAAATACACGTGTAATTGGCCTCCTCTTACCCAAATCAATCCCCAGAGTTTTCTACGTTCCTCAAAGGAACTGGGCTGCTAAATCCACATAGTATGCTCAGCAACTGCAATATCTAATACGGTAGCCACTAACCACTGTGACTATTTAAGTTTAAACTATTAAAATATATTAAAAAAACACATCCTCAGTCATACTAGGAGCCCTGGTGGTGCAGAGGTTAAGAGTTTGACCGCTAACCAAAAGGTCGGCAGTTCGAATCCTCCAGCTGCGCCTTGGAAACATTATGGGGTTGCTCTACTCTGTCCTACAGGGTAGCTATGAGCCGGAATCAACTCAACAGCATGGCAGTGGGTTTTGTTTTGTTTTGTTTTCAGTCATACTAACCCCACATTTCAAGTGCCAGATAGCCACATGTGGCAAGTGGCTACTATATAGGTTAACGAACGTTTCTATAGCATAAAGTACTATTAGACAATACAGCTCTAGGAAGAACATAACCAAGCACCCGAACAGAGAAAAACAACAGGAGACGACACACAAACTTTCCTGCCCAGAAAGCAGGATCTGGGATAGCTACACTGGCTCACTAAGGAACGTGTTTCCGTGATAGGAAAGTGTTTCATCAGGGGTTCCATCATCTGAGACCTTCTAGCCCAATCATTTGCAACATTATCCTAGTCCAGTGAAATATGATGTATCTTCTGGAGTGGTGACCACTACAAGATACTTCCCCTTTCCTTCTTTTATAAATGAGAGTTCTTATTTTAATTTCATTTTTAAAATTTTCTCCACTATTAAATATTTGGGAGGTAACACAAAGCCAAGAGGCAAAGAATATTGACCTCTAATTTTAATACAGGAAGGGCAACAAGAGTTTAATCTACCATAGAGAAATGTAGGGTCAAAGTGGTAAAGAATCTTAAGCCCTGATGCCTGTCTATACCACCAATACATAGAAGAGAGAATTCCACACCCTCCATCAATTGCCAGACTACTGTCACATAGTGGTTGTTGATAAGCTTTGAGCTAGCACTATGAGTGGACCCGGACACGAGAGAAAGGAAATTTAAATAGAATCAGTAGGGTAGAGGAGACTGACAGCCACTGAAACAAACACAAAAAATGAAATGAAACGTAAGAAACATATACTTATTTATTTATAATTTAAAAATTCAGTTGATGAAACCATAAAAGATAATATTCACTACAAAAACAAAAACCTGAGTTAATGGCCTAGAAAATACAGCATAGTAGAAGGAATAGCTCAAAGGATGCAGCGTAAATGCAAAGTAATGGAAATCATAAGGAAAAAAGTCAGATACTTGGATGTATTTAAAGAAAACCTAATGTACAAAAAATTATGGTATTGCAGAAGATTAAAAAGGAATATAGGGGAAAGAAAATTGTTAAACAAACAGAAGGAAAATTTCTCCAAGTTAAATATATAAATTTGTAGATTTAAAGGATACCAAATTCGAAGTAGGCTTGATGAAAATAAAACCCACCTGAGACATGTCTGTGTAAAATTTCTGAACTCCAAGGATAACGAAAAATTCTAATTGTCTCCAGAGGAAAAGCACAAGATATTTACAAAGAAAGAATAATCAGTTCTGGCACCAAACTTCTATAAATCAAATATATATATATATATATATATGTATATATATTTTAAGTTTTTTAGAGTACGTCATTTAGTCATTCTTTCACAAATGGTCTATGAGAGGTCATGTTCTGGGATTCTTCTATGTCCAAGAATGCTTTTACTTTGGAGTTCCACTTGAGTTTACTTTGGGTGCTTTCATAAATGAATTGACTTGTTTTTCACTGATTCCTTCCTATCTATTTTCTCTGTTTCCTTCTGATATTCTGCTATATGGTATTTAGGTCTATAGTCCACCTCCTCATCTCCCTTTCTCTTCCTTAACCTTCCCTTTTTTCCCTTACCTTTCATGCCATTCTAACTTACTAATTCAGTCTTGCAACCGAATTAGTCTTCAGCTGAATTCAGTTCATCTATTAAGTTTTTTACTTTTGTGATCATATATATAGTTTTAAGTCCAAGAACACCAATTGATATTCTCCTAGATATATCTGAGAATTTTATTGTATTAATTTTTTTAGTTATCTTTGTTTTTAGTTATCTTTTGTTTTCATTAGCCCTGGTGGTGTAGTGGTTAAGAGCTCAGCTACTAACCAAAAGGTCGGTAGTTTAAATCCACTAGCTGCTCCCTGGAAACCCTATGGAGCAGTCCTACTCTGTCCTATAGGGTCGCCATGAGTAGGAATCAGCTTGATGGCAATGGGTTTGGTTTATGGGATGGCTCTTGTTTCCATTACTCATGGTTTCCTCAAGTATTGGCTGTTTCCTTTGTGAGTTTGGTATTCCTCTTTCATGAATTTGTTTTCTTTGATTTCTATTTTCTACTCTTTTTTTAGTTAGAAAATCTCTGTTTACTGTCAGTGACTAGCAGAAGGCACTGTGGCATGCTATGGAAGGAAGGTTTATCTTCAGCATTTATGTGTTCCATTTCTTCCATGGCTGGTAAGTGACCTGGAGTACTATCTTGCTTCTCTGGTTTGAATGATAACATTTGCAGGCTCCTGTGTCATCATCCCCATGTTAGAGTTCAATACTTTATTGTGGGGCAAAGCCTAAAATCTACTTCTCCTTTCCTGTCTTCTTTCCCCATGGCCCTTTTGTTGCTCTGATGTTCCTTAAGGCTTTTTTTTTCCTCCAAAGATTAAAAACATTTATTTAAATATAAACTCATTTTCCACTGTTAACATGTTTACTATAATAAAGACAAGTGTCACAAAAGTATGCCTTTTTCATTAGTCCTAGTTTTCAATTGCTTATGAGTTTTTAAATGCCCAATCAGAATATTATCAGTTAAGTTTCTTTTATTTATTTTATTTTTATTATTATTGTTCTTTAGATGAAGTTTAGAGAACAAACTAGCTTCTCATTAAACAATTAGGACACATATTGTTTTGTGACATTGGTTACCAACCCCACGACATGTCAACACTCTCCCTTCTCAACCTTGGGTTCCAAATCACCAGCTTTCCTGTCCCCTCCTGCCTTCTGGTCCTTGCCCCTGGGCTGGTGTGCCCCTTTAGTCTCGTTTGTTTTATGGGCCTGTCTAATCTTTGGGTGAAGGGTGAACCTCATAAGTGACTTCAATACTGAGCTAAAAGGGCATCCAGGGACCATACTTTCAGGGTTTCTCCATTTTTTGTCAGGCACTTAAGGCTCTTGTAGGCCTTTGTTTCCACTCCCAACATTCATACGAAGCACAATCACTGGGTTTAGAAAAGGAATCTCTACTGCGGAATGATAATTTTGGAGAGAAAGTAGTCCAAATGACCCTGATGTTCATGTTTTCCTTTAATTAGTTACCCTGATAATTGCCTTGGAATCATTTCCCGCTCCATGTAATTTTTGACCCTGTATGGAGAGTACATCTTCTTTCCTATATATGCTTGTGTTTGGGTTTTCTCTATCCTTATTTATCCATCAACCCATTTTTTTTTTTCTATCTTCTAGGAATTCCTCAAACTTCTGATCCATTAATCATGCCTTTTCTTATTCTCTTCTGCTTTTAATATTTATCTCTTTAAATTCCTTTTGTTTTGTATAATTTTGTGGGAGAAAGAAAATAGATATAGATGCTTACTCTAAAATTGTCATCTAATCTTTTAATGTTTCTTTTGTACTTAAAATATACACCAAATTAAATTTCATTTTGAGAAGGGAAAAGGGAAAAATCATGAACTTTGTGGTGGCTTGGAGCCCTGGTGGTGCAGCGGTTAAAAGCTCAGCTGCTAACCCAAAGGTCAGCAGTTAGAATCCACCAGTCACTCCTTGGAAACCCTATGGGGCAATTCTACTCTGTCCTATAGGGTTGCTGTGAGTCGCAATCCACTTGACCGCAAAGTGTTTCATTTGGTTTTGGGGTTCCTATTCTGATGGCCTCTCATTCCATGTTCATTTTGGCAAGGAAGACAAAGGCTCTTGTCAGGAAACTAGATACAGCTACATCGTGTCTCTTAAGCGGTGGCTGGGTACAATAGACAATTACATATTAAAAAGTGGCCTCTGGCATGGAAGACTCATCAAGCACACAGACTAGGCATAAAACACAGAGGACACTGCATTGGCCCAAGAAACCTGCCTCTCAACCCTCTGTCTTCTGGGTCACTAACCAATTAGACCATCTAATTCTCCATCGAAAATGAGAGAAGCACAATAGAATACTACGCAGCAATAAAGAACAATGATGAATCTGCAAAACATCTCAGAACATGGATGAATCTGGAGGGCATTATGCTAAGTGAAATAAGTCAGTCACAAAAGGACAAATATTGTATGAGACCACTATTATAAGAACTGAAGAAACGGTTTACACACAGGGAAAAAAAAAATTCTTTGATGGTTACAAGGGTGGGGAGGGAGGGTAAGGGGAAATCACTAACTAGATAGTTCACAAGTGTCAACCTGGGTGAAAGGAAAGACAACACACAATATAGGGAAAATCATCACAATTTGACCAAAGCAAAGTCATATAAGTTTCTTAGACACATCCAAACACCTTAAGGGGCAGAGTTGCTGGGGCTGGGGGCTGGGGACCATCCTCCCGGGGGACATCTAGGTCAATTGGCACAACACAGTTCATAAAGAAAATATTCTACATCCCACTTTGGTGAGTAGTGTCTGGGGTCTTAAACACTTGAGAGCGGTCATCTAAAATACATCTATTGGTCCCATCTTGTCAGCTATAGCAAAGGAAAATGAAGAAAACCAAAGACACAAGGAATATATTAGCCCAAAGGACTAAAGGACCACATGAACCGAAGTCTCCTCCAGCCTGAGCCCAGAAGAACTCGATGATGCCCAGCTACCACCACCAACTGCTTTGACAGGGATCACAACAAAGAGTCCCAGACACAGCAGGAGAAAATTGTAGAACAAAATTCAGATTCACAAAAAAAGACCAGACTTAACTGCTCTGACAAAGACTGGAGGAATCCCGAGACTATGGCCCCTGGACACTCTGCTAACCAAGAACTGAAACTACTCCCGAAGCCCACTTTTGAGACAAAGATTAGACGGACCTATAATAATAATAATAATAATAATAATAACACACGTGAAGAATGTGCTTGTTAGTTCAATCAAATATATGAGATCAAATGGGCAACTCCTGCCCAAAAGCAAGACAAGAAGGCAGGAAGGGACAGGAACTGGATGAATGGACACAGGGAACTCATAGTGAAAAGGGGGAGAGTCCTATTATACGGTGGGGATTGCAACTAATGTCACAAAACAATATGTGTATAAATTTTTGGATGAGAAATTAACTTGAGGTGTAAACTTTCACCTAAATCACAAATTTTTTGAAAAATGGGAGAAGCAAATTGTAATGCCAATTAGAACCAAAGAAAACATACCCTTTTTATTTTTATCAAATTACTAGTTGAAGTACACAAGACTAAGCACCTGAAGATAAATGGGAAAATGTATCAGTGGACAATTCACATAAAAAACATAAGTGTTTGGCTGCTAACCAAAAGGTCAGCATTCGAATCCACCAGCTGCTCCTTGGAAACCCTTTGGGGCAGTTCTACTCTGCCCTATAGGGTCACTATGAGTCAGAATCGACTCGACAGCAATGGGTTTGATTTTTTGGTTTATAATTAGAGAAACGTAAATTAAAATAATATGAGATACTATTTCTCATCTAAAACACTGGCTTTTTCTTTTTTTTTTTTTTTAAACATATGACAACACATTCTATGGGCCAGGGTGTGGGGAAAGAGGCACTCTCATACATTGCTGTTGGGAATGCAAATATACAACCCTAGGAAGTTTGGCAATAAACCTACATCTATCCTTATTTTCTGATCCAGCAATCTCACTTATAGGAATCTACCCTGAAGATACGTATCAAACAATATGAAAATACATATTCACAAGGTTATTTATTACCACACTGTTTGTAAATGCAAAATATTGGTTTCAATCTAAATACCTATACATAGGAGAGTGGTTGAATACAGTATGATACACCCAAGCATACAATGAGAATTTTGCAACTGTAAAAAAAAAAAGTGGAATATGTCTATGAACTCTATGATATAGGGTGATTTCCAGAACATACTGTTAAGTGAGAAAGCAAAGCACAAAGGTATATTCATAGCATGCTACCTTTCATGTAGGAGCCCTACTTGCACAGTGGCTAAAGTGCTCTGCTGCTAACCTGAAGGTTAGCAGTTCGAACCCTCCAACAGCAACATGGGAGAAAGATGTGGCAGCCTGCTTCTGTAAAGATTTACAGCCTTGAAATCCCTATGTGGAAGGTCTCCTCTGTCTATATGGTTGCTATGAGTCATAATAGACATGATGGCAGTAGGTTTGGTTTTGGTGGCCTTTTGTGTAAGAAAGAGCATATCAGAAGGTACTCATATCTGCTTACTTGTGAAAAATAAATACAGGAAAATAAATTAGAACTAAAGAGATTATCTACAGGGGTAGGTAGAAAAGGGGAAGGAGATTGGAGAATAGGATCAAGGTAGCAGGGATGAAGAAGCAGGGGAACTTTTTTGAATACTTATTTTTGTATAGTTCTGAGTCTTAGAACGACAGTAATGTTTCACTAGTTTTTCACATACCTTAAAAAAAATAAATGACAAAACTAAGCAGGATATGGAGGGCACAACTACTCCTCCTTGAACTAAAGAAAAATTAGACCTTTTGTCAATAAAGGACGAATAAACAAGTAAATGTTAAAGAAATATTTGGTCTTACCAAACAATTTAATAGCATGAAAGAATGCAATAAACACACAAGAGTTAAAAAATAGTTTAGAAGTTTATTTCTAAAGGCTGAATACCATATAAAATTGTAATAAAATGTATACATCTTTTTTAACTCTTGAGGAAACATACAAATAAACAAAGAAAAAACAAGATGGATTCCTATTTAAGTAGGAAAAATGGGATGCTCTATACAACAGAGAGATAAAGGAGGTTGGTAGGGTAAAGAAAAGAAGGGTAAAAGCAAACAAAAAAAATGCCGTATTAGAATTCAAAATGACACTCTAAAGCAAAAAGGTTTGAGTTGACTCTGAACAAAACAAAATAAGAGATGTCAATGGTCAACTGGGGCACACTTTAAGAATATGGGGAACATTTACAAAAAGATAAAAACTTTAAGATAAAAGTTTCCAAAGAAAGGAAATGGAGAGGCAACCAATGGATAATTGGTGTACTTCATGAAAGAAATAGCACCATGAAACCAAATCATTATTTGAGAAACAAAATATTAAAAAGAAAAAAAGATCTGTTTAAAGACCTAAATCTACATAAAAAAAACACTCACAGTATAAGAGGAAAAATTAACTAATACTTTTTACCTAAACAGGAAAAATTAATTCAACTACAGTCATATGTCAGGCTTGGAAGCCTAAAAGGAGTTACCTCAAACCCTGTTTTGATTCAACACTACTGCTCAGTCACACTCAACTTCCCCTTCTGCCAGATAAATGCTTAAATTATGAAGAGCTGATATTACTCAACAATCACTGTGATGTGACGTGCTACTTCTTTGATTAGAGAGGTCAATAGAAGAGACACTTTACATTCCCCACCATTAGACAAAAGTGATACTTTTTCTGAGAATATCTTATTTTCTCTTTCCTTTCGAATTATTCCAGTATCATGTTGAAGCAATTTTCTTATGAAATGTTGAACTCAATTATTTTGCTGCTTTTAATTTAGACATAAACCAAAAGCAATATGTTTATATGGTTTTTCTGACACTTTTATTGCTCACCTCTAAAGAAAAAACATAGCTCAGTGAGTTTTATATTTCACAAGAACTTAATCTTTACTTCAAACTACTGCTTTTGAATTTTTGAGCAATGTTGTAAATAAAAAAGTTTACAATAAGGGATCTACTGTGTAGACTAGGTAATCTCTTCAAGTTTTATTAAACAAAAATCAGCTTATGCTAGGCCTGCAAGGTTTTGACAACTGTATAGTCCAAAGCCGCACTGGGGTCTTGCTTTTCACATAAGCCAATTTCCAGGAGGAGTGTTTTTTTTTAAAAAAAAAAAAAAAAAAAAAAAGCTTAATTAATTTAGAAAAATACTACACCAGGATTCAAAGTCTGATCTTATCAGACAGGCATGCCTTTGATATGATACTAACGTGACTCAATGAAAAAAAAAAAGGAAAGGACTAAGAGATGTTAATCGATCACATCAAGGTCCAAGTATCTTTGCTTTAAAATCAATTGAAGCTAAACTAGGAATCCAATAATACGTTTCACTTAAAAGTTGATTACATTAAAATGATGATGAGCTTAATGAGTTATTAAGTTAAAAAGTCAACAAATCAATTATGGCAAATGGAACTTTTGGAGAGCCATACTATGGGACACAAATAGTAATTTTGGACCCAGACATGTTTTCTCACAAGCTTTTCATAGTGTCAGGTAAATCTTGTCCATTTCTCATGTCTGTTTAGAAATTGCTCCTTAAATGGTCTCTGTCACTCCAGCCCCCTTCCTCTTACCCTCTACGCTTCATGATCAGCAGTGCACACTCAGGAAATGTCTGATGAGCTAATGTTTGTTGTTGCTGCTGTTGAATTTTTAAGGAATATTGGGAAAACTTTATTGCTACCCTGGAGCACATAGATTAATTTAACAGATAAACAGCCAAATGCTTTAGAGATTACTTTGATCTTTTCTTAGATACGCTAGAAATTAAGTCCTAGATTGAGTACATTTCTTAGACAAATAATGGAGAATTTCAAAGTTGGGTATCCCATTTTGATTTGGACAGATTTTTCTCGAGATCTGTGGCATTGATGCTGACATATCTGGGATTTTAATATTCAAATAGAGCATTATTATGGGAACTAGAGTTAATAAAATACAGCAAGATCTATGTGCCCATTTCCTAGAGGCAAATCACATTGAAGGAAGAGAAAATGAAAAATGTCTTCACCCAAAACCTCTCTGTTTAGAGTTTATACTGCCTTGCTTTCCCAGTTTGTATTTTGAGAATAGAGAGAAACTTGATCCATAGTGTGCTAAATTAGATAAGAATCGTGTAGCTGCGTATCACTGTTGAACTTGCTGAAAATAAATTAGAAGAGCTATGGTTTCATGTATGTTTGTATTACAGAATTTGCCCTGAGTGTGTGGTAGTGTGGTCTAGCGGTCTAAGGTGCTGGATTTAGGCTCCAGTCTCTTCGGGGGCATGGGTTTGAATCCCATCACTGCCAAGGCTATGTTTACTAATGAGGCACAGCAGTCCAGGGACAAGGACTAGAAGGCAGAAGGGGACATGAAAGCTGGTGATAGGGAACCCAAGGTTGAGTAAGGACACTGTTGATGTGTTGTGAGGTTGTTAACCATTGTCATAGGGCAACATGTGTACTGACTGTTTAATGAGAAACTATTTTGTTCTATAAACTTTCATCTAAAAGTGAGAATAGCAGCACAATCGGAGGGGCGTGGTCGATGTCACTGAACTGTGCATGTAGAAATTTTTGAAATGGTGTATCTTTCGTTATGTATATTTTCACCAAAAAAAAAAAAAAAAGGTCAGGAAGGGAGAAGATTGACATGTCATGGGGTTGTTAACCAATGTCATAAAACGATATGTGTGCTACTATTTAATGAGAAACTATGTGTTCTGTACAATTTAAAAAAAAATAAAAATAAAATGACCCTAAGTAAAGGCATTGTGATTAAAAACAAAAAAAGAAAATTTGCTCTGAGCAGGTAATAAATGGGTGGCACCACCTAGTTCTCATCACAAACCCTGAAACAGTGGCTTGTTTGCCTTTAAAAAGGTTAACTTTGTGCTCTGAGCACAGAATCTGTCTATATCTATATTGTATCACAAAAGATACTTACAAATACAAGGCTCAGGGCCATTCACATATTTCAAAGAAATTCAATCTTACAGAGAGAACTGGAAATACTGATATCTGAATACTGTTTAGTATTTTATTTGGTGTAAAATAAATGGAAATTTTAAACAATGAGAAAACTTCAGCTGGTCCCTATCTCTTGAAGAGCTACAACTCAAGAAACATCTATCTCATTGAGATGAAAATAACGTAAGTAAAGCTTAGCCTAGGTGTGAGAGAAATCTTTAATTAAGCAAGATTCTAATACAGTCAGGGAGCATCACCCACAGACAAATTACACAGCCAGAATGCTCCTTAGAAGTGAAGATGGCCAGATTTTGTCTTATGTACTTTGGACATATTGTCAGGAGGGACCAGTCCTTGGAGAAGGACATAATGCTTGGTAAAGCAGAGAGTCAGCGAAAAAGAGGAAGACCCTCAATGAGATGGATTGACACAGTGGCTGCAAGGATAGACTCAAGCATAGCAATGACTGTTAGGATGGCATAGGACTGGGCAGTGTTTTGTTCTATTATATATAGGGTCACTATGAGTGGCAACCAACTCAACGGCACCTAACAACAGCAAGTCTGCACATCTTGCCTAAGTCAGCAATTTCACAAATGCCTTCCTTTAGTTAACAGGACTAAGATAACGAAGATGGAGTTGATCAACAGGCATTAATGAGTATATTCTCCTAATTAAAAGAATGTGCTAACTTCCTTGTAGTGGTGATCATGGAGAAATAGAGGTTCTTAAAGTCTAAATAAGACATAAAAAGACATGAAGAAAACAAACCAAACCCATTGCTGTTGAGTGGAATCCAACTCATAAAAACTCTATATAGGTCAAAGTAGAACTGCCTCACAGGTTTTCCAAGGCTATACATCTTTAGGGAAGCAGACTACCAATCGCTTAACCACCGTACCACTAGGGCTCCTAAGATACGAAGACAGATGGGTAATAGAGAGACTCAACTACAAAACGCTGCATTGTATTCAGCTTAAAGTCAAGATCAGCAGTTATCTGAATTTAAGTCTAGAGACACCTATCTCCAGTCTCCAGTTAATTCTAAAGTATATATAAATGTTTATTATAATACATTAACTATCTGAGCCATGTCAATCTATACTATACTTCAGCCTTTTAGAGCCTCATACGTTATGCATCTTCTATCTCTAACAGAAGTTTGACTGAGGCAATAGCCTAAACATACTGATGTAGTTCACTAACATACATTGAAGCATGTAACAGGTCAGCAGCAGTCCTGGAAATTAAGAAGGCCAACATCTCAAGACTATGGAAATTTTCTACTAAAGAAGGAATTTTTAAAAAATGATCTTATTAAATTCTTCCTAGACTGGTTCAATCTAAGCTACCAAAGGCCATTTCTCACCTGATACAATAGTGGAAAATAGTTCTGTAGTAAATAGGAAAGAATGGATAATCTAAATATATGTATATTTGTCTATGGAATTTATTTTTTACAGAAACAGTAAATTGATCTTCTTTCTTATTTTTATTGATTCATAGTAGAATTAACTTGGAAGTTTTGGATTAATAAAGTTCTAGATATCATAGTCTAGACAAATTCTAGCAAACAAAAGTTTTGGACCAAAGTGACTTTAAATCATTCATAAAACTGCAAATTGTTAAGAGGATAATCAAACATTAATCTTAGAGTCAACCGTTTTAGAGCACCGTGGTGTGAAACAGTCTGCGTACAGCCTTAGAATCACCGTATGTTAAAAATGCAAGAGATATGGATCGTCTAGCCCAACGTTTCTCAGTGTATTCCACAGTCTCTTGTAATACTCTGTAAAAAAAAATATTCTGTGGTTAATACTTTTGATCAGCTCTGCTTATTATATTTCTTTCTGTTAGAAACTTATACAACTGTAGGCATATCAAAGGTTGGTATTATCATTAAGACAATCCATTCTTTGTCAGTGTTGTTTTTCTTTTCTTAAAATGAGAAGCTTGGACAACACCATGTTCCTTGGGCTATTAAGAGGTTTATACACACACACACACACACACACAAAGGTGGTCAGTTAAATTTGAGAAATGCCAACTGAAATGTTCTATAACATTTCAGTGTGTCAGATATTATCCCATACATATTAGCTCATTTAAATTCTCACAAGAATATTCTTTCAAGTAGGTATTATTGTAATCCTCATTTAAGGAAACTGACACAAAGAGGTTAAGTAACTAGTTGAAGTTCACAAAACTATTAAGAAGCTAAGCTGGGCTTCAAACTCAAGCCAGTTTCTACAGTTCATGCTCTTTTAAACCTCCATGCTCTGAGGGGAAAGATAGCATGATGCATTCCACTTTTCAACTAGCTGGCCTAGGCATGGAAACACCTTTCTGCTTGTGAGTTTTCTCATCCTTTATACGCAAGTAATTGGCCTTTATGAATTTGCTCTTCCTTTAAATTTAAAAACTCCACTTTTTTCGGGCAAAGGAAATCAACAGACACTTCACCAAAGAAAACATACAAATAGCCAACAGATACATGAGGAAATGCTTGTGATCACTAGCCGTAGAGAAATGCATATTAAAACCACAATGAGATACCATCTCACTCCAGCATTACTGGTACGAATCAAAAACACTGGAAATAAGAAATGTTGGAGGGGCTGCAGGGAGATGGGAACTCTTATGCACTACTGGTGGGAATGCAAAATGATACAACCATTTTGGAAAATGATACGGTGCTTCCTCAGAAAGCTAGAAATAGACATACCATTTGATCCAGCAATTCCACTCCTAGGAATATATCCTAGAGAAATAAGAGGCGTCACTCGAATAGACATATGCACACCTATGTTCATGGCAGCATTGTTCACAATAGCAAAATGATGGAAACAACCTAGATGCCCATCAACAGATGAATGGATAGACAAACTATGGTACATACACACAATGGAGTACTATGCAACCAGAAAGAACAACAATGAATCTGTGAACCATCTCACAACACGGATGAAACTGGAGGACATTATGCTGAGTGAAATAAGTCAATCACAAAAGGACAAATATTGTATGAGACCTCTATTGTAAAAACCCATGAAAAAGTTCACACACAAAATGTAAGAATCTTTGTTGGTTACCAGGGATGGGAGGGGTGGGGGGGAAATACTAAATAGGCAATAGATAAGTGGTATCTTGGGTGAAGGGTGAGACAGTACACAATACAGGGGAAATTAGCACAACCTGTACAAGGAAAGGTCATGGAAGCCCCAAAGACACATCCAAACTCCCTGAGGGACTGAATTGCTGGGCAGAGGGCTGTGGGGACCATGGTCTCGGGGAACATCTAGCTCAACTGGCATGACACAGCTTATAAAGACAATGCTCTACATTCTACCTTGGTGAGTAGTGTCGGGGGTCTTAAAAGCCTGTGAGAGGCCATCTAAGATACTCCACTGGTCTCATCCCTTCGGGAGCAAGGGAGAATGAAGAGAACAGGATACAAGGAAAAGACTAGTCCGAAGGACTAATTGTCCACAGCTACCAAGGCCTCCACTGGACTGAGTCCAGTACAGCTAGATGATGCCCGGCTACCACCACTGACTGCTCTGACCAGGATCACAGCAGAGGGTTCTGGACTGAGCTGGAGAAGGATGTAGAACATAATTCTAATTCACAAAAAAAAGACCAGATTTACTGGCTGAAAGGAGACTGGAGAAACCCCGAGAGTATGGCCCCCAGACACCCTTTTAGCTCAGTGGTGAAGTTATCTCCGAGGTTCACCGTTCAGCCTGGGAGTGGACAGCCCCATAAAACCAAATGAGACTAACGAGGTACAGGAGTCCAGTGACAAGGGCCAGAAAGCAGAAGGGGACGAGGAAGCTGGTGATAGGGAACCCAAGGTTGAGTAAGAATATTGTTGATGTGTTGTGAGATTGTTAACCATTGTCATAGGGCCACATTAGTAGCAACTGTTAAATGAGAAACTATTTCGTTCTGTAAGCCTTCATCTTAAGTGAGAATAACAGCACAATTGGAAGAGCGTAGTCAGTGTCACTGAACTGTGCATGTAGAAATTTTTGAAATGGTGTATCTTTGGCTATGTGTATTTTCACCAAAAATAAAAGGTTGAGAAGTTAGAGGGTTGGCATGTTGTGGGGTTGTTAACCAATGTCATAAAACAATATGTGTACTACTGTTTCATGAGAAACTATTTGTTCTGTAAGCCTTCACCTGAAGTACAATTAAAAAAAAAAAAAAAAAGGAATGTAAAAAAAAAAATCCACATTTTTCAACTATGGGCAGTATCTTGTAGTATCAGAAAGCGCTCAGACTCTACCTTGGCATCATCACGGTAAAGTGAAAATATTGTTCAGAAATCAAGAAAAAAAAGCTGTGTGAATAAAATTTGCAAGAAATTTTCAAGTCTTCAATTATAAATATATTTGGTGGGAAAAAAATCTAAGCTTTATCTCTGAAGAAATTTAAAAAAAAATAAAAGAGCCATTTAAGTCATAGTTTTTTTAACATCTCCTCAAAGTCTAGCTGCTTTCTTTCCTTTCTGATACTGTAACAGCTTCTAGTGTACCTGAGAACAAGTCTTCAAATAAAACCACAGCTTTGAATGGAGACAAAAGAAGTCGTTGCCCTGGCAACAGGAGGCACATAAAGTCCCTGCACAGCACTTCCATCTCCAGTAATTCCCTTCCAATTCTGTAGGTTTGCATGTAGATATCATGAATGGAGCTCTGCCATTGGACTCTTTGAATTTAAGAGAAATCATTGGAATTGTCGTTGGATTAGGCAGCTTCAGGTGGGAACCTAGTGGCATACCTTAGATACCTATTGTGAAGGGGAAGAATGTCGATCTGCACAAATGAATTGCATTAGGCCATACGGCCAGCCTAGGTAAATCTGTTCCTTGCATTTTGTTAATGGAAACTGAGTTTGGGGAAGTCTCACATCTCAGGCTTTAAAAGAAGGAAAGCTGTGAAACAGGAAAACCCGCCATATGCTTTCCACTTCAGAGCAGCCCCTTTCAACTTTAGCTCTCAAATTGCTTATTTAGGGAAGAAGATGGCAAAAAATAAATTAATTAACTAAAAATAAAAATCACTTTTAATAGAAGGAAAATGAAAGAGTTAGTGCAAATTTCCTTCCCTTTTGCTATTCAGGATCTTGCATTACCACTTAAATTTGAAGAAGTTGAAATTCTGAAATTCAGCCGTGTTGTAGGTGACTTCCTCCCACAGTCAATCATATGCCAGTGGCTAGAATCTATTCATTCACTAATTTATTCATTCAGGAAAGTAAAATGGACTGTGTATTCCTGTTGTGTTTGCTGCATTAGAGATTCAAAGTAATACAATACTTGGCCACTGCCTTTGAGGAGTTTAGAATCTAGGTAGGAAACAAGGTAAGCCATAAATATGAACATTAAAAATTCAAGGGTATCATTACCCTTATAAGTTGCCATCTACGAATGCTTCTAGTTTTGTTGTGTGTGTGTCAAATATATATATAATGAAGCATTTTGCCATTCCAACGTTCTTCACGTGTACGGTGCTATGACATTAATTTATGTTCATCATGTTGTAAACCACCACACTTATTATCCGTTTCCAAATATTTCCATCACCCTTAACAAAAGTTCAGTGTCCCCTAAGCACTGAGTATTCCTTTCCTCCTCCCTCCTCTTCCTTCTAGATGTATATGCCAGAAATCTGGAGAATCATCCTCTCTTTTGCCCACTACATCAACGCCATACTTTCAGATGGGCCTAGCAAACAATGTTCCCCAAAATTCCTTTCTCTCATCTTCTTTATTCCTCACTTCTAGGTTCTTCTCCATATTTTCATTAAACCAACAAATGTTTGTGTCCCTACTATGTGCCAGACACTGTGCTAGGCTCTGGGAATAAAAAAAATGATACGGAATTTATACTCTACTAAGCACGGTAGACATTAAAAAATTAAACATCAAAAATAATTACACAACAGACAAATAGTTTACTCAACACTGCTGCAGAGCATTCTTTCAAAAATTAAATGTGATAGTAACAACTCCTTGCTCAAAGGCATCCTCTGGCTCTACCATTGCTTATATGGTGAGATCACTTCCCATCACTGTCCCCCACATACATGTTGCTCCTTCCCTACTGAATTACATCTAAAAAAATGAACCTTTGTTTCTTCCTATAATTGTGTTTTTTGTTTTGGACAACTCATTCCCTCTATCTGGAATGCTCTATCCCAACTGTCTGACAAGCTTTTATTCTTCTTTCACCTTCATAACAAATTTTAGTTGCCCCTAAAACAGCTCCTTAACTCCCCAGCCAAACTTAGGATCTCTTTTTTTCTATATATTCATGTTTACTGAGCACATCCCTACACTCTAGTCTTCCACCAAGTACTAAAATTGTTTCCGCCACTCATCTGTCAGTTTGTCCTACTGTGATGGCTTGTGTGTGGCTGTAATGCTGGAAGCTATGCCACCAGTATTTCAAATACCAGCAGGGTCACCCATGGCAGACAGGTTCTCCAGCAAAGCTTCCAGACTAAGACAGATTAGGAAGAAGCACCTGACTATCTACTTCTAAAAAAAAATTGGCCATTGAAAACCTTATGTATAGCAGTAGAACACTGCTTGATATAGTGCCGGAATAGAGCGTTCTAGATAGAGGGAACGAAGTGTCCAAAACAAACAAAAGTAAAAAGTACGGCCTTGAGTATATCTCACCTGAATTTAGAGACCATCTCAAGAATAGATCTGATGCACTGAACACTAATGACCAAAGACCAGATGAGCCGTGGGATGATATCAAGGATATCATTCATGAAGAAAGCAAAAGGTCATTAAAAAGTCAGGAAAGAAAGAAGAGATCAAAATGGATGTCAGAAGAAACCCTGAATCCTGATCTTGAATGTAGAGTAGCTAAAATAAGTGGAAGAAATGATGAACTAAAAAGAGCTGAACAAGGGATTTCAAGAGGTGGCTCAAGAAGACAAACAAAAATATTATAATGAAATGTGCAAAGACCTGGAGTTGGAAAATCAAAAGGGATGAAAATGCTTGGCATTTCTCAAGTTGAAAGAAATGAAGAAAAACTCATGCCTCGAGTTGCAATACTGAAGGATTCTATAGGCAAAATGTTGAAGGATGTATCAAAAGAAGATAGAAGGAATACACAGAGTCACTGTACCAAAAAGAATTGATTGGTGTTCAAACATTTCAGGAGGTAGCATATGATCAAGAACCGGTGGTAATGAAGGAAGAAGTCTAAGCTTCACTGAAGGCACTGGCGAGAAATGAGGCTCCAGGAATTGATGGAATACCAATTGAGATGTGTCAACAAATGGATGCAACACTGGAAGAGCTCACTTGTCTACTGCAAGAAATTTGGAAGACAGCTACCTGGCCAACTGACTGAAATAGATCCATATTTGCAATCCAACAGAATGTGGAAATTATCAAACAATATCATTAATATCACACACAAGTAAAATGTTACCAAAGATAATTCAAAAATGGTTGCAGCAGTACATCGACAGAGAAATGCCAGAAATTCAAGCTGGATTCAGAAGACGATGTGGAATGAAGGATATTATTGCTGATGTCAGAGGGATCTTGGCTAAAAACAAAGGATACCAGAAAGATGTTTACCTGTGATTTTTTTTTTTAAATTTATTTTTAATTGTACTTCAGGTGAAGGCTTACAGAACAAATAGTTTCTCATGAAACAGTAGTACACATGCTGTTTTATGACATTGGTTAACAACCCCACAACATGTCAACCCTCTAACTTCTCAATCTTTTTTTTTTTTTTTGGTGAAAATACACATAGCCAAAGATACACCATTTCAAAAATTTCTACATGCACAGTTCAGTGACACTGACTACGCTCTTCCAATTCTGCTGTTATTCTCACTTAAGATGAAGGCTTACAGAACAAAATAGTTTCTCATTTAACAGTTACTACAAATGTTGCTCTATGACAATGGTTAACAATCTCACAACACATCAACAATATCCTTACTCAACCTTGGGTTCCCTATCACCAGCTTCCTTGTCCCCTTCTGCCTTCTGGCCCTTGTCACTGGACTCCTGTACCTCGTTAGTCTCATTTGGTTTTATGGGGCTGTCCACTCCCAGGCTGAACGGTGAACCTTGGAGATAACTTCACCACTGAGCTCAAAGGGTGTCTGGGGGCCATACTCTCGGGGTTTCTCCAGTCTCCTTTAGGCCAGTAAATCTGGTCTTTTTTTTTTTTTTTGTGAGTTAGAATTATGTTCTACATCCTTCTCCAGCTCAGTCCAGAACCCTCTGCTGTGATCCTGGTCAGAGCAGTCAGTGGTGGTAGCCGGGCACCATCTAGCTGTACTGGACTCAGTCCGGTGGAGGCCTTGGTAGCTGTGGACAATTAGTCCTTCGGACTAATCTTTTCCTTGTATCCTGTTCTCTTCATTCTCCCTTGCTCCCGAAGGGATGAGACCAGTGGAGTATCTTAGATGGCCTCTCACAGGCTTTTAAGACCCCCGACACTACTCACCAAGGTAGAATGTAGAGCATTGTCTTTATAAGCTGTGTCATGCCAATTGAGCTAGATGTTCCCCGAGACCATGGTCCCCACAGCCTTCCGCCCAACAGTTCAGTCCCTCAGGGAGTTTGGATGTGTCTTTGGGGCTTCCATGACCTTTCTTTGTACAAGTTGTGCTAGTTTCCCCTGTATTGTGTACTGTCTCACCCTGTATACACCACTTATCTATTGCCTATTTAGTATTTCCCCCCCACCACTCCCAACATGGGTTTTTACAATAGATGTCTCATACAATATTTGTCCTTTTGTGATTGACTTATTTCACTCAGCATAATGTCCTCCAGTTTCATCCATGTTGTGCGATGGTTCACAGATTCATCATTGTTCTTTCTCATTGCATAGTACTCCACTGTGTGTATGTACCATAGTTTGTTTATCCATGTATCATTTGATGGGCATCTAGGTTGTTTCCATCGTTTTGCTATTGTGAACAATGTTGCCATCAACATAGGTGTGCATATGTCTATTCGAGTGACACCTCTTATTTCTCTAGGATATATTCCTAGGAGTGGAATTGCTGGATTGAATGGTATGTTTATTTCTAGCTTTCTGAGGAAGCACCATATCATTTTCCAAAACGGTTGTATCATTTTGCATTCCCACCAGCAGTGCATAAGAGTTCCCCTCTCCCCACAGCCCCTCCAACATGTGTTATTTCCAGTGTTTTTGATTCGTGCCAGTAATGCCCGGGTGAGATTGTATCTCATTGTGGTTTTAATTTGCATTTCTCTAATGGCTAGTGATCGCGAGCATTTCCTCATGTGTCTGTTGGCCATTTGAATGTCTTCTTTGGTGAAGTGTCTATTCATTTCCTTTGCCCATTTTTTAATAGGATTATTTGTTTTTTTCTTGTTGAGGTGTTGGATTTTCTTATAGATTATGGAGATTAGACCTTTGTCTGACTTGTAGTGTCCAGAAATTTTTTCCCAGTCTGTAGGTTCTCTTTTGACTCTTTTGGTAAAGTCTTTTGAAGAGCATAGGTGTTTGATTTTTAGAAGATCCCAGTTATCTAGCTTATCTTTTGGGGTTTGTGCATTGATGGTTATGGTTTGTATCCTGTTAATGCCGTGTGTTAAGGCCTGAAGTGTTAGTCCTATTTTTTCTTCTCTGAACTTTATAGTTTTAGGCTTTATATTTAGGTCTTTGATCCATTTTGAAGTAGTTTTTGTATACAGCCTGAGGTATGGGTCGTGTTTCATTTTTTTGCAGATGGATATCCAGTTTTTCCAGCAGCATTTGTTAAAAAGACTGTCTTTTCCCCATTTGATGGACTTTGGGCCCTTGTCGAAGATCAGGTGACCGTAGGTGGATGGATTTACATCTGGGTTCTCAATTCTGTTCCATTGGTCAATGTATCTGTCGTTGTACCAGTACCAGGCTGTTTTGACTACTGTAGCTGTATAGTAGGTTCTGAAGTCAGGTAGTGTGAGTCCTCCAACTTTATTCTTCTTCTTCAGTAGTGCTTTACTTATTCAGGGCTTCTTCCCTTTCCATATAAAGTGAATGATTAGTGTTACCATCTCTTTGAAGAATGTTGTTTGTTTACCTGTGTTTTACTGACTATGCAAAGGCATTCAACTGTGTGGATCATAACAAATTATGGATAACATTGTGAAGAATGGGAGTCCCAGAATACTTAATTGTGCTCATGAGGAACCTGTACATAGACCAAGAGGCAATTGTTCGAACAGAACAAGCAGATACTTCATGGTTTAAAATCAGGAAAGGTGTGTGTCAGTGTTTTATCCTTTCACCATACTTATTCAATGTGTATGATGAGCAAATAATCCAAGAAGCTGGACTATGTGAAGAAGAACAAAGCATCAGAATTGGAAGAACACTCATTAGCAACATTCGATATGCAGATAACACAACCTTGCTTGCTGAAAGCAAGGAGGACTTGAAGCACTTACCAATGAATATCAAAGACTACAGCCTTCAGTATGGATTACTTTTGTTGTTGTTAGGTGCCCTCAAGTCAGTTCTGACTCCTGGCAACCCTACTTACAACAGAACAAAACACTGCCCCATCCTGCTCAGTATGGATTATGCCTCTACATAAAGAAAACAAAAATCCTCACAAATGGACCAATAAACCACAACATGATAAACAGAGAAAAGACTGAAGTTGTCAAGGATTTTATTTTACTTGGATCCACAATCAACACCCATGGAAGCACAGTTAAGAAATCAGAGGGCGCACTGCATTGGTCAAATCTGCTGCAAAAGACCTCAACATGTTAAAAAGCAAAGATGTCACTTTAAGGACTAAGGTACATCTGACTCAAGCCATGGTATTTTCAATCACCTCCATATGAATGTAAAATCTGGACAGTGAATAAAGAAGATAGAAGAAGAATTGATGCCTTTGAATTATGGTGTTGGAGAAGAACATCGAATATATTCATGCACTGCCAGAAGAATGAACAAATTTGTCTTGGAAGAAGTACAGCCAGAATGCTCCTTAGAAGGGAGGATGGCCAGACTTCATCTCATCTACTTTGGATGTGTTATCAGGAGGGACCAGTCCCTGGAGAAGGATATATGCTTGGTAAAGTAGAGAGTCAACAAAAAAGAGGAAGACCCTTGATGAGATGGATTGACACAGTGGTTGCAACAATGGGCTCAAACATAGCAATGATTGTGAGAATGGCGCAGGACTGGGCAGTGTTTCATTCTGTTGTACATGGGGTTGTTATGAGTCTGAACCAACTCAACAGCACCTAAGAACAACAACAACAACATTAAAATTGTTTACAACTTTAGCCCACTTGTAAACTATGAGCTCTCTAAGCACAATGGACAAAGTTTTTCATCTCTAGCACCTAGCACAGTCCTTAAGCAGACACGTAATCAATACTTTGTGGCTGAATGAATGCACGAACAAAAAGTTCCATCAGAATTCAACATGAACAAGGATTTGAACTCTAGAGAAGGAGGTCACGATCTGTCACAAAGTTGTTAATAGGTGGTTGTATTTGTATCATAATATTCTTCCGGTATTTTTTGAAAAAATATTTGCAGATTTATAATAATAAATCCCCATTCTCTGAACTGACCCTTTCTAACCTACTTCACATCCTATTGCTAAAAATTAAGCTTGGCCTATAGGTCAGAGGAGAAAGAAATTCTTCTCCCTTTCAAGGCAATCAGGCAGTTTGTTTCTTCAAATGAAAGCTGTTTTATGACATAATTTGTTAGCATTAATTAAGTTCAGAAATAATATATAAGCTAATTAATGTTTGCTATTCACATAGCACAGTTATCATTGAGTTAATAGTAGGGTTAATGTAGTTTTCATGGAAATTATAAGGTTTTGGTGCACTGTAGGCCAAGAATTGATTGAAAAAGAAATACTGGATTAATAAGGATTCTGGAAAGGGAGGGGAAAGAAAATCTCACTATGAATTATGTCAGTCACTTCCAGCTCAGAATGTGAGAGATGCTGTTAGGAATAGGTAATATTGATTGAAACATGTAGGAAATACGAGTTAGGGAAGAAGCCGAATGTGTAGGACCAGTCAACTTTAAAGATAGAACTCAAATGCACTCAGCCTTTGCCATGAAGTAACCAGTAAAAATTGTCCCTAAAAGTCTAAAAGCTCTCCACTCCACTCCAAAACCTTTGTCAAATGCCAAAAAAGGGAGCTTCCCACATTTCTACCACAATTAGGGAATCAGATATGACTGACTCAAGAGAAAGGTCTCACTTTTCCTTTCTCATTGGTAACTGTCTCCTCTATCCACATTCAGTCAGCCCTTTTTTGGGTTAGAGGCTACAGTGAAAGAAGGTATATTAATGACAGTTGCTTCCACAGGAGCAAACTGCATATGCACTTTGGGCAGTGGCTCACACAATGAAGAGCACTTTATGGCTATGGGCCCCAATACTAGACACCAGCCACAACAGCTTGCTTTGACCACCTTTCATGTTAGGTGCCCCTTTCCTTGCCCTCACATACCCCTGAAGCCCCCTATCGTCACAGAATTTGCTGGGTGTTATGTATCTCTCTTTCCACCTTAAGCTTATTTAGAGTAGGAACCATACATTCATATTTACACAACTATCACCTTACCCAGCACTTCATCCATTGGTTGATTTTTAGTAAGTGTATCTTGAACTAAACTGAACTAAATTCAAGTTAGCAAAATGTTTAGAGTCTTGGAAAGGGTGTAGCCAGGGTAAGAATGACATTAAAGAATATCTTATCCTTTTACTACACAATATGAAAATATCTTTCTTCTATTTCTAGCATACATATGACATTAGAGATGTTCTTGTCTATTTGTATGGTTCTATTTGTTATTTTTCTTCTTTCCAGCTAAGACTTATTGATTGCCAGCCTTTCTCAAATCACATATGATGCTGTATCTCTCTTTTCTTATCATACATACTCACTACATACTCAGGACGATTACCAATGAATTTATTGATTTTTGCGGCTTTAAATATTCTGGGAACTTTCCCTGAAGTCACTTGGAGGATTTTCCATCTCTAATACTTGTATTGTTAAGCAATGTCAAGAGGGAGCCATAGCTATACACACTTTGCAAATGCCTACATTTACAGAGGCAAGATGTGTGTGGAAGGAAGCAATGGACACCAGCTTCCACAGAGGGGTAACAAACTTCAAGGCTATCTAAATAGCAGAACACTTCCATGGTTTACCATCGCCAACTAAGTTAAAGGTTGATGTTTTGAACCTACCCAGGGGCATCATGGAAGAAGGGCATCTGCTTATGTGAAGACTACTGCCAAGAAAATCCTACGAAGCAGTCCTGCTCCGTAACACATGGAGTTACCATGAGTTGGAATCGTGAGAGCAACAGGTTTGGGTTGTGTTTTTTCATAAGTAAAGGATAGCATACTTCCATGGAAATTCCCTGCCCCTTTATTTTTTTTCTGTGAATTATTTTAGTGTGCTATTAAACTCAGTCAACTAATTAGATAGATTTAATTCAGAGAAAGCTAAACAAATACACAAAGTAGCAGGAATTTGAAGTTATTCTCGCTAAAAAATCAGTATTTAGAGACCTCAAATAGCTTGAAAACATATAATTAGCATTCAGAATAATTTCACAGTGTGCTGATTTGTGCTTTGTAGGAACTGAAGCACTTTGTTTAGATTTGGGCTTTAAAAAAAGACAGCACACTCCCATGTATTTATTTTCTGGTTTGGTACAAAATTACGAAAACTGTTTTGTCGTCACAATCTTTTCTGAGAAAGAATGACCCGGCCCACAAAAGGCATGTTGTCAATAGAGAAGAAGAGTCATGGAAGGCCTGGGGCCTCTTGTCTCCCCGACATTTTATTTTTATTTCTATCCAGAGCAGCAAACATTCTAACAAGTTGGGGATCTGGAATAATTCTATCAGGTAATGAGATCCATTTCCATGAAGCTTCCCTGATCAATCTACGTTTTTAATTTAAAGTTGTGCACCGTGCCATTAAAGGCACCTCCTTCATGTTCTATTGAGCCTATCTGGTGAGACAAGGCTTCAGTGGAAAAATCAGGATGGAGATGGAAGAAGAAAGTCAAGTGCAAAAAAATAGACACGGGTTTGGATGCTGAGAGATTGCAGACAGAAATCTCAAGATTAATTCATATGACAAAAGCAGAATTACGAATCGGGACAGGACAACAAAACCAGACTGGTGTGTTCTAAAGGGGGCAAATGGGGTATAACTGAAATATGCAGGCAAGCTTTGGGTTACAGCTGAGAGCAGTTGACAAAAGATCGGTATGGAAGCTATGATTGGAACACAATTGATGTGACTGGCAGTCTCAGTTTGCCCTGAGCAGAACAAATACTGAAGGAAGCATGTATTCAGTTGAAAAACTTTTCCGCACTCATGTGCCTGTCTACTCATGACTCCCAAGTCACAAACCAGCCATCAGTATACCAGTTCACAGATCTTCATAACAAGTATCACACCATTAACAGAGCAGTGATACTCAAAGGTCCCTTGGGTATTTCTTAAACTTTCATTTGATTAACCACTTCTTCCACTCTGATACCAAAAATTTCACCATTGCGAATCATTTGCTTCCAGGCAAACACAAATTAATCTCTTATTTTTCCTGTGATGAGAAAGGTTGCCTAAAATGACCATTTCTTTGAATCTGACCTTTCGTTGTCTCCAAGCCAACAAAAGGCTTTCAGACTCTGCTATTCAAGTAAATAACACTGAAATTAATTGACCAGAAAAAGTTACTGTGGTTTATTAAAGGGTACTCTTTCACTTCTCCTTCAGGGTAACTTTTCAGCTATGCTTTTATTATATTTATTATATTGACTTACCCTAAAGAAGTTAGTTGTCAGCGATAGTTGTCTAGAATAGAATATTTCTTCTGTAGGGTTGCTACTTTGGGAGGCCTGGGGCTATTCCCGATACCTCTGACCATCTCAAAGTTGCAATGCCCAAAGAAGCAGATTGAAATCATAGTCAAGTCCCACAGAGTACATGGTTTCCTTTAATTTAAAAACAGGATTCTGGCAAATATATAAATGGTTTTCTATGACACCAGGGTGAAATTTGCATATGATCAACCTAGCAAATTCCAATACGTGATGACATTTTCACTAACTATTTGACAGTTTGCTCTCTAGTTAAAGGTTGGACATTGGTGAGATAAAAACGTACTTTGTTAAAAATACTGTAAGAGCCACAGCAATGACAGATCGTAATATATTTTTAAGGTGTTGAGATAAGCAGAAAAAAAGTATTTTGTCTCAAAACATTTTGCTGGGAATAGATTAACTACATAAGAAGATGTAACTGGCTGTAAGTTCTAGCTCAAGTTGTTGAACCAGTTTTATAGAAACTTTAAATGTTCAAATTTTCCCTCCCACTTTATCCCCTCTCCCTGTTTTTTTTTTTTTTTTTTTTTTCCTTTTTCCAATCTGATTTTAACAAGAATGGGAAGATGGAATACTAAACTCTTTAGAGGAAATATATTACTTTTTCATACTGTGCCTGGGCCAATGAATCTGAAAACTTCTAGAAACCTGTGAAATAGTTGAGTTGACCTTGCAGGTAGATTGAAAAATATCTATCAGCAAACAAATATGCTTCCATGATATGACCAGTTTCAAAACCAAATTGAGGCTGTTACAGGCAATAATGGTATTCAAGAAATATTGAAAGTCATTACTAGAGCTTGGATTTACCCTTTTCTCCTTCCTTCATCCATCAAACATGTGAGTATTTTCTACATACCTTAAAAAACAAACAAAAAAACTATGGATTTATGTGTGAAGATGAATATGCTTACAATGCCAACAAATATAAGTTTTATATTATAATGAGAGATCATTATAATACAAATCACTACAGCAATTGCATTTCAGTAAATCAAATAGACCTATTTGCCTTTATGTGTTATATTGAGTTAATGAATACCATAGTCATATGCAGTTCTTCTTGGTCATAACACATTACTTGTCCCATTTCATTTTAATTTAAAATATTTTAAATGGTTCTATAGCAGACATTTTAACAACTTACTGTCTAAGGCTTATAGCAGTTAAAAATTAAATAAAATAAAAATATTTATTTACAAAAAGCAAATCAGCTTTAAGTCTAAAATACAGCATTACAACTAACACGGGAAAATTTTTACCTTTGTAAATTAAACTTTCTGCATTGTGAAATAGGGTAGTAGTAGCCAACTGTAACCTAGTAACATCAGAACTCATCTAATTTCAGGAGGGATAATGAGAATTGCATTAGCACAAAGCTGATTCCTAAGAGATGGAGGTCAGACATACCTCCACTCTCCAAATTTTTTGCCAATTCTGACACTAGCCATTCTCCCCATGGCACTCTCTACTTCTCTGCTGGGTTCAATAATTTGTTGCAGTGACTACATAGAACTCACAGACAATACTCATGATAACATGATTTATTAGGGATGTAACAGGCTACAACTCGGGATCAGGATCAGCTTGGAAATAACTAGAACAACTCAGGAGACAAGATACAGTTCTCCAGTCGGGACAGGTTCCAAACAAGATAGCTCTCAGTTTCTTCTTGGCTGTGCCACAGGCAGACAGGACTCACTCTAGGCCTCTGCCCCGCTCAGGCAAGTGTTATAGCTCTTTAGCTCTTCAGATAAGTGCACCGAGGCACCCTACTCCACCAGGAAGCCTCCTGCCCAAAGGTAGTCAGCTCTCTTGCTCCATGGGTCCATGAACCCGCTGCAGCCACCTCACTTCATGGGCGGAAGTCCACCACAACCATATCACACAGGTCTCTTGGTTCTGGCTGTTCGTGCCATCTTATACCATCTCATGTGGTCTTGTGCCATCTCTTGATGTTTCCAGTATTATAGCTCTCTCTGTCTCCAGGATCTAGGAGATTCTCAGTGCAGGGACCCCAGGTCCAAAGGATATGCTCCACTCCCAGTTCTTCTTCTTTATGGTAGTGAGGTCTCCCCAACCTTTGTGGAATTGGCTCATTTAAGCCAGCAGGATGGTAAAACTGACCAATCCCCTCAGTAGACCACAGCCACCTAGTCTGTACAGTAATTGACCAATTCCTGCAAAGGTTTTACACACTGTCCAATCCCTTTGCAAGACTGTGGACTAACAAATTATCCTAGCAGAACTGCAAACTCAGGGCCAAAAAGGCCATATATGATGAGAAACCCATTGTCCTGCACACTGCCAATCATCTAACCTGTTACTTGACACAACACTCCTGGTCACAATGAAAACACAGAGCAAAACTCTTAGTCATGAGAAAACCTCAAAAACTTTGCAAAATACCGTATTTTTATGCAAATAACACGCACCTTCTGTTTGTTTGCCAACCATTCCCTTCGCCACCCCCCAAGTGTCTTCATAAGTGCACTATGCTAATTTTTTTACAGTGAGGTATAAAAAATAATTGGCATAGTGGTGCTTCTGAAACTACCTTGAGGGAAGAGGGAGCGGTTGGCAAACAGATGTAAAAGGGGTACATTATTTGTGTAAAAATATGGTGCATAAAATGTAATTTCCTCATTAGCATAATTAGTCCACAGACGTAGGATATGTGTTGTGTTCAACATTTGACAGTGGTTTTTTTCATTTTACTTCACAGTGACGTGTTACTTCTAGCTGAACTTTCATAGATACACATCTCTGGTTGCGATGGAGACTTACTCAGAAACTTTTGAATACGATTTTTCAGATCTAAAAACCATAAAATGCTTTGCAAAAAGAAGAGATATCACAAAACATTAACTGTTAAAAATTCCTCTCATTTGTTTTCTGCTTATTTGTTTTTGTGTTTTGGTTTTAGTATTGCCAAGGAAGAATGGGTATTAGATGATTAAAAAAAAAAAAAAATCATGCTATTTGCATCAGATAAAAAGGTCGTAAAAGAAATAAGTTTAGCAGGATTCCTACTGCCACTATATACATCTCAAACTACAAACAATTTAAAATAATTCAAAAACTTAAAAATTACTATTTAGTCTTTATCATTCTAACCAAAATATATCAAAATGAAAAACTGGGATAGATGGTTTGTGTTGCGATTTGAGTTGTGCCTCCCAAAAATATGTGTTGTAAATCCTAACCCCTATACCTGTGGTGATAATCCCATTTAGGAATGGGTTTTCTTTGTTATATTAATGAGACAGTATTAGTGTGAGGTGTGTTTTAAGGCAATCTCTTTTGAGATATAAATGAGATTAAACAAGCAAGCAAGCAAAAAGAGATGGGGGAAGAGAGATGCCAAGGCACATGAAGATCCCCCAGGAGCAAAAGCTCAAAAGAGACAAATATCTTCCTCCAGAGCCGACAGAGAGAGAAGCCTTCCTCTAGAGCCAGCACCCTGAATTCGGACTTCTAGCCTCCTAAACTGTGATAAAATAAATTTCTGTTTGTTAAAGCCATTTATTCATCGTATTTCTGTTATATAGCAGTACTAGATAACCAAGACAGCCTGATAATGGAACAGAAGCAGAGGGTCTGAGATATACACAAGGACTGGTTATTTTGATCAATTGCTAGTCTTTGCAGTTAAAAACGAAATATATACACACACACTCATCTCCCTTACTTCTTGCCTCTTCTATTCCAATATGTTCTCTCTCTCCTAATCTAAATATCCAGATCCTTTTATTATTTATAGTCCACCAAGTATCCAAACTCAGGTCTTCCCACCCAAAGCAAAATATCTTATACCAGTGGTTTTTAAACTTGAGCGTCCATTTGAACCATCTGGGGCTTGTTAAAATGCAAATTGCTGGACCCATCCCAGAGTTTCTACAACAAGAATTTGCAGGTATAATAGCTTTCCAGGTGATGATGAAGTTGCTGGTTAAGAATTACACTCTGAGAACCACTGCCCTATAGTTGCTTCAACTACTCTGGATTTGGGAGACAGAACTGATTTTAAATATTCTGTCCAAATTACCTTTCAAGATGATTGTTTCTTATCATACTCCGTAGTACATTGAAGGATGTCATAAAATAAGGACTGTTCTTAGCAGGAGGCATCGAATCACTTCTGACTCATAGAGACCCTCTGTACAACAGAATGAAACACTGCCCAGTCTTGTGACATCATCACAATCATTGCTACTTTTGAGCCCATTGTTGCAGCCACTGTGTCAATCTATCTCATTGAGGGTCTTCCTCTTTTTTTGACCCTGTACCTTACCAAGCGTGTTGTCCTTTTTCAAGGACTGGTCCTTCCTAAGAACATGTCCTACGTATGTGAGATGAAGTCTCACCATCCTCATTTCCCAGAGGCACTCTGACTGTATTTCTTCCAAGACAGACTTGTTTGTTTTTCTGGCAGTCCATGGTATATTCAGTTATTCGCCAACACCATAATTCAAAGGCATCAATTCTTCCTCGGTCTTCCTTATTCATTGTCCAGATTTTGTATGCAGATGAGGCAATTGAAAATACCATGGCTTAGATCAGGCATACCTTAGTCCTCAAAGTGACATCTTTGCTTTTTAACATTTAAAGAGGTCTTTTGCAATAGATTTGTCCAGTGCAATACATCGTTTGATTTCTTGACTGCTGCTACCATGGGCATTGATTGTGGATCCAAGTAAAATGAAATCCTTGACAACTTCAATCTTTTCTTATTGCTTATTGGTCCACTTGTGAGGATTTTTGTTTTCTTTATGTTGAGGTGTAATCCATGCTGAAGTCTTTGATCTTCAACAGTAAGTGCATCAAGTCCTCTTTGCTTTCAGCAAGAAAGGTTGTGTTATCTGCATATCGCAGGTTACTGATAAGTCTTCCTCCAATTCTGAAGCCACATTCTTCTTCATCTTCATATAGTCCAGCTTCTTGGATTATTTGCTCAGCATACAGATTGAATAAGTATGGTGAAAGGATACAATTCTGATGCAAACATTTTCTGATTTTAAACTACACAGTATCCCCTTGTTCTGTTTGAATGACTACCTCTTGGTCTACGTGTAGGTTCCTCATGAGCACAATTAAGTGTTCTGGAATTCCCATGCTTCCCAATGTTATCCATAATTTGTTATAATCTACACAGTCGAATGCCTTTGCATAGTCAATAAAACCCAAGTAAACATCTTTCTGGTATTCTCTGCTTTCAGCCAAGATCCATCTGACATCAGTAATGATAGTCCTTGTTCCACGTCCTCTATTGAATCTGGCTTGAATTTCTGGCAATTCCCTGTCGATGAATTGCTGTAAGCATTTTTTAATCATCTTCAGCAAAATTTTACTTGCTTGTGATATTAATGATATTGTTCAATAATTTCCACATTCTGTTGGATCACTTGTCTTTGGAATGGGCACAAATATGAATCTCTTCCAGCCAGTTGGCCAGGTAGCTCTCTTCCAGATAGCTTGGCATAGACAAGTGAGCACTTCCAGTGCTGCATCATTTGTTGAAACATCTCAGTCGGTATTCTGTCAGTTCCTGGACCCTTATCTTTCCCCAGTGTCTTCAGTGCAGCTTGTACTTCTTCCTTCAATATCATCAGTTCTTGATCATATGCTACCTCCTGAAATGGTTGAACTTCAACCAATTCTTTTAGTACAGTGACTCTGTGTATTCCTTCCATCTTCTTTTGATGCTTCCAGCATCGTTCAATATTTTGCCTGTAGAATCCTTCACTATTGCAACTTGAGGCTTAAATTTTTTCTTCTGTTCTTTCTTCTTGAGAAATGCCAAATGTGTTCTTCCCTTTCAGTTTTCTAAATCCAGGTCTTTGCATATGTCATTATAATATTTTACTTTGTCTTCTCAAGCTGCTCTTTGAAATCTTATGTTCAGCTCTTTTACTTCATCATTTCTTCTATTCGTTTTAGCTACTTTATGTTCAAGAGCACGTTTCAGAGTCTCTTCTGACATCCATTTTGGTCTTCTCTTTCTTTCCTGTCTTTTTAATGACCTTTTACTTTCTTCGTTTATGATGTCCTTGATGTCATCCCACAATTTGTCTGGTTTTCAGTCATTAGTGTTCAATGACTCAAATCTATTCTTGAGATAGTCTTAAAATTTAGGTGGGATATACTCAAGTTCATATTTTGGATCTCATGGACTTGTTTTAATTTTCTTCAGTTTCAACTTGAACTTTCATATGAGCAATTGACAGTCTGTTCCATAGTCAGGCCCTGGCCTTGTTCTGACTGATGATATTGAGCTTTTCCATTGTGTCTTTCCACAGATGTAGTAGATTTGATTCCTGTGTTTTCCATCCAGTGAGCTCCACGTGTATAGCTGCCATTTATGTTGTGGAAAAAAGGTATTTGCAGTGAATAATTCGTTGGTCTTGCAAAATTCTATCATGTGATATTCATTGTCATTTCTGTCACGAAGGCCATACTTTTCATCTACCGATCTTTCTTGTTTCCAACTTTCTCATTCCAAGCACGAGTAATTATCAATGGATCTTGACTGCATGTTTGATCAATTTTAGACTGCTGAAGTTGGTAAAAATCTTCAGTATCTTCATCTTTGGCATTAGTGATCGTTGGTAAATAGTTGTATTAACTGGTCTTCCTTGCAGGCATGTGAGTACTATCCTATCACGGATAGAGTTGCACTTCAGGATAGATCTTGAAATGTTATTTTTGACTACGAATAAGACATTATTCCTTTTCAATTTGTCATTCCCATCAGAGTAGACTATATGATTGTCTGATTCAAAATGGCCAATACCAGTCCATTTCAGCTCACTAATACCTAGGATATCAACATTTATACCATCCATTTGTTTTTGATGACTTCCAATTTACCTAGATTCACACATTGTACATTCCACATTCCGATTATTAACAGATGTTTGCATCTGTTTCTTCTCATCTTGAGATCTGCTCATCAGCAAATGAAGGTCACTAAAGCTTTACTCCATCCACGTCTTTAAGGTCACCTCCACTTTGAGGAGGCAGCCCTTCCCCAGTCGCATCTTGAGCTCCTTCCAACCTGAGGGCTCGTCTTCCAGCACTATATCAGACAATGTTCCACTGCTATTCATAAGGTTTTCACTTGCCAATTTTTTTCAGAAGTAGACTGCCAATTCCTTCTTCCCAGTCTGTTTTAATCTGGATACTGCAACAAAGTTACTTTCCTTCTCATTCCTTTTGTCTTATTTTCAGGGCAACTAATATTGCTCCCTTGAAAAAAAACTCGTATAAAAGAATATCTGTTTCCCAACCTTCCCTTCTTTGACCATTTTCTGACTGGAGTGACTGTCACATAGGCATTTGTCTGCTACAGAAGTCTACCTCGATGGGTCTCCAATTTTGATAAATTGTGAGAACTTGGGTACAATTTAATATTTCTGGTCCTCATTTTTATTTATTGTACTTTTCTATTAGCAGATTTATTTACAGAAAAAAGCTGGGGTACCTCAAGTGTCTCAAGGTTGTATTTGGTAGGGTCTTCTCCTCTACCTTCCCACATACTTGAGTAGCACTAAATGTATTAACAAATTACTTTCCATAGAAATTTTTTATCAGCTGACAAGGATACAAGGATATCAACTCCCTCCCTTTGTACCCAAAACTGTTGACTACACCTAAGATGAAACTCAGATGGCAATATTCTTTCCTGTTAGTCAGTTGTCTAAGGACATGATTATGGAAAAGTGTGCTCCTCAGTTATATTTGTGATTTATTCTCAGCCCTGGACAATTATCCTTGAAATAGAATGTGGAATTAGGTAACACTGAATTAGAATGAAAGATCATGGAAACAAGTTGCTTAGTCTAATGATTTCCACTTTACTGTAGCAGAATCTTACTTTAGGGAACCAAAAATATGAATCCGTCATTTCAAACCTACCAAATGCATTTATAATAGAACAAGGGTATGTCATAAAAAATTAAAGCAAGTATTTTCTTCCTAAATTTTTTAAAATCACAGGGTTGACACTAGTGTCCCTTTTTGTGGAACACATCTCTAGGGGAATGCATAATCTATTCCTTAGGTAAGTGTAAAATTTAAGCAATTTGAACCAAATCTACTTCTCATGTATTTGAATTCAAAAAGAGTTATATATGAGAGGACAGGTAAACACTATCCCTGCTCATATAGAGTTGGTATTTTGGGAAAGTTAAGTCATTATGCCTCTTTAAGAAGTTTTGTTCAGGTGAAAAGAAATTTGAAATGGAAGAATAAGGACTAAGTTCTGTTTCTAGGTTTCCCACTGATCATCTCTATGATAATAAAAAAAATAAAATAATAATTATTATTATTATTTTATTTTTTTTACTTTATTGTAATTCCGGTGAAGGCTTACAGAACAAATAGTTTCTCATGAAAAACTAGTACAAATGTTTTTTTTTTTTTTTTTTTTTTTTTTTTGGTGAAAATACACACAGCCAAAGATACACCATTTCAAAAATTTCTACATACACAGTTCACTGACACTGACTACGCTCTTCCAATTGTGCTGTTATTCTCATGTAAGATGAAGGCTTACAGAACAAAATATTTGTCATTTAACAGTTACTACAAATGTTGCCCTATGACAAAGGTTAACAACCGCAAAACACATCAACAATATCCTTACTCAATCTTGTGTTCCCTATCACCAGCTTCCCTGTCCCCTTCCACCTTCTGGCCCTTGTCACTGGACTCCTGTACCTCGTTAGTCTCATTTGGTTTTAAGGGGCTGTCCACTCCCAGGCTGAACAGTGAACCTCGGAAGTAACTTCACCACTGAGCTATGTCTGGGGGCCATACTATCGAGGTTTCTCCAGTCTCCTTTCAGCCAGTAAATCTAGTCTTTTTGTGTGTGTGTGTGAGTTAGAATTATACTCTACATCCTTCTCCAGCTCTTTCCAGAACCCTCTGTTGTGATCCTGGTGAGAGCAGTCAGTGGTGGTAGCCGGGCACCATCTAGCTATACTTGAGCCCTTGGTAGCTGTTGACAATTAGTCCTTTGGACTCATCTTTTCCTTGTATTCTGTTCTCTTCATTCTCCCTTGCTCCCGAAGGGATGAGAACAGTGGAGTATCTTAGATGGCCGCTCACAGGCTTTTAAGACCCCAGACACTACTCACCAAGGTAGAATGTAGAGCATTGTCTTTATAAGCTGTGTCATGCCAATTGAGCTAGATGTTCTCTGAGACCATGGTCCCCACAGCCCTCCGCCCAGCAACTCAGTCCCTCAGGGAGTTTGGATGTGTCTATGGGGCTTCCATGACTTCTCCTTGTACAGGTTGTGCTAGTTTCCCCTGTATTGTGTACTGTCTCACCCTTCACCCAAGATACCACTTATCTATTGCCTAGTTAGTATTTCCCCTACACCCCTCCCATCCCTGGTAACCAACAAAGGTTGTTACATTTTGTGTGTGAACTTTTTCATGGGTTTTTACAATAGAGGTCTCATACAATATTTGTCCTTTTGTGATTGACTTATTTCACTCAGCATAATGTCTTCCAGTTTCATCCATGTTATGAGATGCTTCACAGATTCATTGTTGTTCTTTCTCATTGCATAGTACTCCATTGTATGTATGTACCATAGTTTGTTTATCCATTCATCTGTTGATGGGCACCTACGTTGTTTCCATTGTTTTGCTATTGTGAACAATGCTGCCATGAACATAGGTGTGCATATGTCTATTCGAGTGACGACTCTTATTTCTCTAGGATACATTCCTAGGAGTGGGATTGCTGGATTGAATGGTATGTCTATTTCTAGCTTTCTGAGGAAGCGCCATATCATTTTCCAAAATGGTTGTATCATTTTGCATTCCCACCAGCAGTGCATAAGAGTTCCGATATCCCCGCAACCCCTCCAACATTTGTGATTTCCAGTGTTTTTGATTCGTGCCAGTAATGCCGGGGTGAGATGGTATCTCATTGTGGTTTTAATTTGCATTTCTCTAATGGCTAGTGGTCGCGAGCATTTCCTCGTGTGTGTTGGCCATTTGAATGTCTTCTTTGGTGAAGTGTCTATTCATTTCCTTTGCCCATTTTTTAATAGGATTATTTGTTTTTTTCTTGTTGAGGTGTTGGATTTTCTTATAGATTATGGAGATTAGACCTTTGTCTGACTTGTAGTGTCCAGAAATTTTTACCCAGTCTGTAGGTTCTCTTTTGACTCTTTTGGTGAAGTCTTTTGAAGAGCATAGGTGTTTGATTTTTAGAAGATCCCAGTTATCTAGCTTATCTGTTGGGGTGTGTGCATTGATGGTTATGGTTTGTATCCTGTTAATGCCGCGTATTAAGGCCTGAAGTTAGTCCTATTTTTTCTTCTCTGAACTTTATAGTTTTAGGCTTTATATTTAGGTCTTTGATCCATTTTGAAGTATTTTTTGTATACAGCATGAGGTATGGGTCCTGTTTCATTTTTTTGCAGATGGATATCCAGTTTTTCCAGCACCATTTGTTAAAAAGACAGTCTTTTCCCCATTTGATGGACTTTGGGGCCTTGTCAAAGATCAGGTGACCGTAGGTGGATGGATTTACATCTGGGTTCTCAATTCTGTTCCATAGGTATGTGTATCTGTCGTTGTACCAGTACCAGGCTGTTTTGACTACTGTAGCTGTATAGTATGTTCTGAAGTCAGGTAGTGTGAGTCCTCCAACTTTCTTCTTCTTCTTCAGTAGTGCTTTACTTATTCGTGGCTTCTTCCCGTTCCATATAAAGTTAATGGTTAGTGTTTCCATCTCTTTGAAGAATGTTGCTGGTATTTGGACCGGGATTGAGTTGTATTTGTAAATTGCTTTGGGTAGAATATCCATTTTCACAATGTTGACTCTGCCTATCCATGAGCATGGTATGTTTTTCCATTTATGTAGATCCCTTTGGGTTTCATGCAGTAGTGTTTTGTAGTTTTCTTTGTGTAGGTCTTTTACATCCCTGGTCAGATTTATTCCTAAGTATTTTATCTTTTTAAGGGCTATTGAAAATGGTATTGATTTCCATATTTCCTTTTCATCGTTCTCCTTACTGGCATATAGGAATCCAACTGATTTTTGAATGTTTATCTTATATCCTGCTACTCTGCTGAATCTTACTATTAGTTCCAGTAGATTTCTCATGGAGTCTTTAGGGTTTTCTATGTACAGTATCATATCATCTGCAAACAGGGACAGTTTAACTTCTTCGTTACCAATTTGGATGCCCTTGATTTCTTTTTCTTGCCTTATTGCTCTAGCTAGAACTTCCAGCACAATGTTAAATAGGAGTGGTGATAAAGGGTATCCTTGTCTTGTTCCTGTTTTCAAGGGGAATGTTTTCAGCCTCTCTCCATTAAGAATGATGTTGGCCGTTGGTTTTGCATAGATGCCCTTTATTATGTTAAGAAATTTCCCTTCTATACCTGTTTTATTGAGAGCTTTTATCAGGAATGGGTGTTGGACTTTGTCAAATGCCTTTTCTGCGTCAATTGAGATGATCATGTGATTCTTTTCTTTCCTTTTATTTATGTGGTGGATTATGTTGATTGATTTTCTAATGTTAAACCATCCTTGCATAACTGGTAAGAATCTTACTTGGTCGTGGTGTATTAATTTTTTGATATGATGCTGAATTCTATTGGCTAGAATTTTGTTGAGAATTTTTGCATCTATATTCATGAGAGATATTGATCTTTAATATTCTTTTTTTGTACGTCTTTGCCTCGTTTTGGTATCAGCTTTACGCTGGCTTCATAGAATGAATTTGGAAGTGTTGCTCCCTCTTCTCTGTTCTGAAATGGCTTGAGTCAAACTGGTACAAGCTCTTCTGTAAATGTTTTGTAGAATTCTCCAGTGAAGCCATCTGGGCCAGGGCTTTTTTTGGTTGGGAGTTTTTGTATTACCTTTTCAATCTCTTCTCCTGTTATGGGTCAGTTCAGATTTTCAACATCACTTTGTTGTAGTTTGGGTAGGCCGTGTGATTCTAGAAATTTATCCATTTCCTCTAGGTTTTCTAATTTGTTGGAGTATAGTTTTTCATAATATTCTGTTATAATCCATTTTATTTCAGTTGGGTCTGTTGTAATGTCCCCCATTTCATTTCTTATTTGGGTTATTTGTGTCCTCTCCTGTTTTTCTTTTGTCAGTCTGGCCAGGGGTTTGTCGAATTTCTTGATTCTTTCAAAGAACCAGCTTTTGGTTTTTTTGATTCTTTCAATTGTTTTTCTCTTCTCTATTTCATTTATTTCTGATCTGATCTTTACTATTTCCTTTCTTCCGGTGGTTGTGGACTTTTTTTGCTGTTCTCTTTCTATTTGTTTGAGTTCTGTAGTTAATGTTTTGATTTTGTCCCTTCTTCTTTTTTGATATGTGAATTTATTGCTATAAATTGTCCTCTGAGGACTGTTTTTGCTGTGTCCCAAAGGTTTTGGTATGATGTGTATTCAATCTCATCTGTTCTAGGAATTTTTTGAGTCCATCTCTGATTTCTTCTATTACCCAGTGGTGTGTAAGCAGGGTATTATTCAGTTTCCATGTAGTTGATTTTTTTTCCTTGCTCTTTTTAGTATTAATTTCTACCTTGATGGCATTGTTGTCAGAAAAGATACTTTGAATTATCTCAACATTTTGGATCTTGTTGAGGACTGCTCTGTGGCCTAAGATGTGGTCTATTCTGGAGAACGTTCCATGTGCATTGGAAAAGAATGTGTACTTTGCAGCAGTTGGATGGAGTGTTCTATATATGTCTATGAGGTCAAGTTGGCTATTTGTGCCCTTTAGGTCTTCTGTATCTTCGCTGAGTTTCTTCTTAGTTGTTCTGTCCTTTACTGAGAGTGGTGTGTTGACGTCTCCTACTATTATTGTGGAACGGTTGATTTCTCTTTTCAGTGTTGTTAGAGTTTGTTTTATGTATTTTGGAGCCCTGTGATTGGGTACGTAGAAGTTTATTATGGTTATGTCTTCATGATGGATCCTCCCCTTACTCATTGTATAGTGTCCCTCTTTGTCTTTTATGGTAGATTTTGTTTAAAGTCTATTTTATCTGAGATTAGAATTGCACTCCTGCTCTTTTTTGGTAGTTGTTAGCTTGATATATTTTTTTCCAACCTTTGACTTTTAATAAATTCACATCTTTGTTTCTAAGGTGTGTCTCTTGTAGACAGCATATTGATGGATCCTGTTTTCTTATCAGTTCTGTGGCTCTCCTTCTCTTTATGGGTGCATTGAGTCCATTTACATTCAGTGTGTTTATTGATAGATGTGAGTTTGTTGCTGTCATTTTGTAGTGCTTTTTTTTGAGGTGCTGAAATTTTCTTTGTTCTTCTTACTCTCTTGTGCTGAGTTACTTTTGTTTGTGGATTTTTTTTTCATTTATTTTGTTTTTGTAGGTTTTGTTTTTGCTGGGACTTCATGTTTTTTGTCTTTATTTTTATGAGTTTGTTTGTTAAAACTTTGTGGTTACCATGAATTTTACCCTTATCTTTCTAAGTTTGAAGCAGTCTACCCTTACTTGGTATCACCTTGCCTTACTCTCCTTTAGAAGGTTCTATACCTATGCCGTTAATTCCCTCTTTCATTGTTTTGATATTGTTGACATCCATCGATTGACTGCTCTCATTCCGTTGTATTTCTTTTGGTTTTGGATAGTCCTCGAGAGTTCATTTCCTAGATTGGTATCTGGTTCGTACGATCCTGCATCCTACGTCCTGCCTGAGGGCTGAAGCTGTTTGTCCTCAGATCAAAGAAATCCCTTTAATAATTCTTGGAAGTTTGGTTTGACTTTTACATATTCCCTTAGTTTCTGTTTATCTGGAAATGACCTAATTTCACCATCAAATCTGAATGAGAGTTTTGCAGGATATATTATTCTTGGCTGACAATTTTTTTTCTTTCAAGATTTTATATATGTCATCCCACTGCCTTCTTGCCTGCATGGTTTCTGCCGAATAATCTGAGCTTAGTTTTATTGTTTCTCCACTGTATGTGACTTCTTGTTTTTGACGAGCTGCTCTCAGGATTCTTTGTTCGTCTTTGGTTTTGACGAGTGTGAATATGATATGCCATGGTGATTTTCTTTTGGGGTCTCTTCTATATGGGGTTCGTTGAGCTTCTTGGATGGCCAGCTTTTCATCTTTCATGATATTGGGGAAGTTTTCTGTCAGCAGTTCGTCAATGATTCTCTCTGTGTTTTCTGTTTTCTCCCCCTGTTCTGGAATGCCAATCACTCGTAAATTTTTGCTTTTAATTTTGTCCCACATAACTCTCAGGGTCTCTTCATTTTTCTTCGTTCTTTTTTCTGAGTTTTCCTGAAACGAAGTTGTATCCATGTGTTTGTCTTCAGTTCCACTGATCCTGTTTTCCACAGTTTCAAATCTACTTTTCAGCCCTTCTATGATGTCATACATTTCTGAAATCTTGTTGTTTATCTTTTTGATTTCTAATTGTTGTTTTTGTATAATTTCTAGTTGTGAATTTATTTTGGCATTTTGTTCCTGCATCATCTTCCTGAATTCTTCCAATTTTTTGTCTGTATTTTCCATGAATTTGTCTATTTTTTTCGCTTGTTTGTCAGCCTTTTGCCTCAGGTCTTGGAAAGTTCTGAGTATTAGAGATTTGAATTCCCTATCAGGTAGTTCTAGTGCATTTTCTTCCACAGGAGAGTCATCTGGTGTTTTAATTTGGATGCCTACTGGAACCATCTTGTCCTGTTTTTGTAAATGTTTTGATATTGTTTGCTGTTTTGGGGGCATTCGGTAGATATTTCTCTCATTTATTGATTGTAGATTTGTTTGTTTCATCCCTTTTTTTTAAGAAAAAACGATTTGAGTATGTCTGAGCAGGCGGACTGTGTGCTCTTTGTTGTTTCCTCATCTGTGCGCTCAATATTTTTGCCTCCTTCTCCAACTGGCCGGTTCAGTCACTCAGATATGGTACAGCAGGGCAGGTCTAGCTGAAGAGGAGCCACTGGGATGGGTTGTTTGTGGCACTCACTACAGCCACCGGGCGGGCCGGTAATCAGTGCTGGGCAGGTTCCAGTAGGCCATGCCTGCACTGCTTGGTGGTGTGATGTCAAGCGCACGGTTCAGGTAGGCAGGATGCAGCAGGAAGATGGTTATGTGTGGCTCTAAGCTGGATATGGGAAAGAGGAGAGAGGAACAGGAGCCAAAAAACATACAAACGAACAAAAAAGAATGCTAGGGGAGCTTGCCATTGGAATGGAGAGATGAGAGACTATGAAATGGAGAAAAACAGAAGGGGGAAGAGGAAGAAAAGAATGAACAAATAAAAATCAGAAAGGTTAAAGAACCGCAAAGTTCCCAGGTATCCCACCGATGAAGCTATGAGGTCTGGGGAAGTCGCTCTCAGGTGTCACAGCACAGCCTGGCCAGAAGGCGCAGAGGCATAGAACACCTGGTATTCAGGGATCAGAAAGAGAAGGAAGATATAGAGAGACAAGAGACTGAGCAATGAAGAAAGACAAAAGGGAAAAAGAGGGAAAAGAAAACAAAACAAATCAAAAATAAAAAAAAAAAAGAAGGAACAAGAAAGGCCCCCCAAAAAAACAGGAAAAAAAAAAAACAATGAAAAAAGAAATGTCCTTAGGGATCCCTCTGCACATCTGAGGAAGCCAAAGGGGAGTCTCCCTGGCACGCAGCTCCGCCTGGCCAGAAAGGGCTCCCAACTCAAGAAAAGGAAAAGAAAACAGACAAACAGTTCAAAATGAAGAAAAGCTTCAGGATCCCACCAGCGCTGTAGGCCAGACCCGGTAGCAGCTCCACGCTCGAATGGAGCTCCGCAGCCCCTCAGGAAAAAGCAAATATGGCGCACGGAGCCAGGCACTTGAGCGAAAGGAGGGGGAGGCAGCGAGAGGCAAGCAAGAAATCCAAAGAAGCAGGGAAAAAAAAAAAAAGCAACACCAGCAGCCAACAAATGGCACTCAGAGAGCCAGCCAGTGCGGACTGGTGTTTCTGGACAAAAGACTGTGTCCGTGGGAAGCAGAGGAGGCCGAGTGTGGGTGAAGAAGGGTGGAGAGTGGGAAAGCGTATATCACAAATTGCCGGCACTCTGGAGCCCCTCAGGAAGAAGCAAAGATGGCGCATGGAGCCAGGCACTTGAGTGAAAGGAGGGGGAGGTGACGAGAGGCAAGTGAGAAATCAAAATAAGCAGAATAAAAAAAGCAACACTAGCAGCCAACAAATGGCTCCCAAGGAGCCACCTGCTTGGGTGTGTGGAATCCAAGCAGCTGGCGCCCCCCAGTCAAGAGACCGTGGCCGTGGGAAGCAGAGGAACAAATGAACAAAAGCCCCAGGATCCCACCAGCACGGCAGCCCAAACCGGAAAGCAGCTGCACACTTGAATGGAGCCCCAGAGCCCCTCAGGACGAAGCAAAGATGGCGCTCGGAGCCAGGCACTTGAGCAAAAGTGGGGGGAGGCGGCGAGAGGCAAGCGAGAAATCAAAAGAAGCAGGAAAAAAAAAAAAAAAAGCAACACCAGCAGCCAACAAATGGCACCCAAAGAGCCGCCCGCTTGGGTGTGTGGAATCCAAGCAGCCGGCACTTCCCAGTCAAGAGACTGTGGCCAAGGGAAGCAGAGGAGCCCAAGCTGGGGTGAAGAGGGGTGGGGGGTGGGAAAGCGCACACCGCAAATTACCAGCTGTTTTGTCTCTCACTGGATGCTCCGTGAGGCTGCTTTCTCATACCCCCGTTTGCTGGTCTCCGATAGGAGTCCAAGATGGTGGATCCGTGCTGCGTTAGCTGGTAGGGGACCTCTGCATGAATCTCTCCTCGCTCTCCATTCTCTTTCAGTATTCTCACTCCATTTGGTGCTCGTCTGAGTTCTTTATCTCTTCATTTGATGTTCTAGGGTTTCAGGATTGTTGCATTCTCTGTTTGGCTTAGTTTTTCGGATCTTTGCTGTGGAGGGACGGCGTGGTGCTTCTGCCTAGAGCACCATCTTGCCGGAACTCTAATCATTATTTTAATGTAATAAGTTGCTTGTGTAAAATGTAATTTGTAAGTAATATTTTTCTATATGGGACCTTGGTGGTGTAGTGGATAAGAGTTCAGCTGCTAACTAAAAGGTCGGCAGTTCAAATCCATCAGCCACTCCTTGGAAAACCTATAGGACAGTTCTACAGTGTCTTATAGGGTCTCTATGAGTCAGAATCAACTCAATGGCAATGGGTTTATTTTTCTATATGATATTTAGGGCAAGCCAATGAACATGTCTGGGCTTTAGTTTCTTTATCTGATAAAAGGACTTGTACTGGATGAACTAGGTGATTTCTCAGATCCCTTCTGGCTAAACCACCATTCTTTGATACTAATCCCCAACTTCAACTTTCTCTGATATCTATTGGGTTACTGAAATTGAATGATCTAAACTGGAATAATAGAAAACTTATTAAGTAATAATATCAATAGCTCCCATGTGTTGAATTCCTACTGTATACTTTGAGACATTCTATCTAATATTCATGGCATGGTAGTTGTAATTACATGCATTTTATAGATGAAAAGCTGGAAGCTCAAATAGTTTATTAATTTTCCCAATGCCACACAAATAATAAGGGGAAAAGTGAGCATTAGTATCTAGCTACATCCTCCACCTCTCAGCCCATTTTTTTTTCAGTATTCTTCCATTCTTCATTCCAGGCCCCCACATTTATGCAATATACTATCTTTGCTTATGACTTTTTGATTCTCATTCTTGCACCAAACATTTACTGTATACCCACTGCTGTTCTTTATACTTGAAAATCACCAGATTTATAAACCCTCATCAGAAACGCACTTTGTATTTGGAGCCTGTTGTTGTTAGTTCCTGTCAGATAGGTTCCAACTCACGGTGACGTCATGTGTGCCAGAGTAGAACTGCTCCTTGGGGATTCCAAGGCTGTGATTTTTTGGAAGCAGATCACCAGTCCTGTCTCCTAGAGTTAAAAAGCACTAGTCAGGAAACTGAACATTGTTGGATAATCTTCTCTATTCCTCAACTGCTCTCCATTACATGACAGACATAAATATTCAATAATTAGGACTTGTGAAATACTCAAGAAGTAATGTGATATGTATGAAAATATTTAAATTTTATTCAGATAGATAGAAGTAAATTATCACTTCATGCTAATAGAGGAGAAAGCTTTTCATTTCAAAATGGGATGGTTTTATACATTGTTTAATATAATAATTATGCCATACTTGCATGTGTTTTACAGTTTATAAAGCCATTGAAACTACAGACTGCATTATGATCTGTTAACTGTGAGAAAACCAAACTAGTAAAAATAGAGAAAGAATAATTGAAATCAATTTCAAATTATCTGAAAAAGGTGGTTGTATATGAGTCAGAATCCACTCAACAGCAACGGGTTTTGGTTTTGGTTTTGATGAGGTTCTTACGGTTTTTAACATAAATTATATAGGAAAAAAATCCTTGATTACTTTATGACTTATTTATTTCCAGACTGATGTCACATATTAAAGCAAGATCATATAGAATATAACTTATCTGTATAGATCTTTGCATTTGTACTCTTACAGACATTTGGACCACTGTAAATATTGGAGTTAACACAAATGCAATATATCTGAACATTACTCCAATTTATTATTGAGAATGCGATGATTCTGCATGTAACCATGCAGGATTTAACTGGCTGAGGGAAAACACAGTATGCTGATCTTTCCATATAAAGTGGGTACGACGCTCATCATTGTAGAAAAAGGGTGATAAGTTAAAGATTAGGCAAGGGCAGTCTAATCACACAAAGTGAGAACCCATTTGAGCCTCCTTCATCAAAAAGATTGTAATCATATATAAATGATAAAGTATGTGCACAATACCTTTAATGTCTGGGAACAATTTACCTCCCTGTAAGAAACAACATACAAGAAGAAATCGCTCTTTTTCTGCTTCAGCTGTTAGAAGATTTTCTGCTTAGAACTGTGATCTGGGAAGACTGCCTTGGGGACAAAAGCCAATTCTAAATACGATGGAGCAAAAAGAAGGAAAGAACCTGATGGATGACATCATTCAACTGCTAAATTAACTGACTCTAGAACCATCTACCTCTGGACTTCTTGACATGGAAAATAGTAAGTTTGTCAGCATTGAAGCCATTTTTAGTCAGTGTTCCTGAACTTGTAGTAAAAAGCATCACTATGGATCCAGTATACCTTAGAAAAATAATAAAAACTTATCACAAACCTAAGCTTGGGCAAACTGAAATCTCTACCTGCTAGAATTGCTTTGCTCTATCTATTTCAGATACACGTATCACTAAAAGTCGTTATGGTTCATATTCTTCAAAAGTCTACAATTCAAAATTGCCTGCTACAGAAAATTTTTTATTTCTGTTAATTTTTTCTTTCTGTTCTCTCACCTCTGCCTCCAGTTCTTGCAATGACAGAGACAGGCATGGCTTTTAGAAGAAAGGGACAAATTTTAGGCTCAGAACTACCTCAAAATATCTTGTAAACTCACTAGATTATTATTATTGTTATTATTGTAAGATAAAGAAGGAGGAGGAGGTAAAGAATGAGGAGGAGAAAGTAGATAAGAAGGAAAAGGAGTAATAAGAGGAAAAGAAGGAGAGGAGAAGGCAGAAAACAGAAAGAAAAGGCAGCAAAAAGAGGAGCCCACTATTAAATATTCCACTAGGGCTTCATTGCCTACGGTTTTACATTTTAACCATTTCACTGTCCAAGTTACTGAGTGGAATAAAAAGGAGGCAAAAGTCTTGGTCCTGACAAGAAGCTTACAAATATTTCTGTTCAGTACAGCAAATAATGGTTTGCCCTTTAGAGTCTATCCAACAAATGTTTGAAAAGTAATTGGGCCATCTATCAGCCTGAACTGGGTGAAATTATACATTTTTTTTTTTTAAATCTAAGTTTATGGATAAAGGCAGAATGCTTATTAAAGCTCCTTAGTTATGGAAAAACATTTCTAAAAATCCAAACAGCAGCAAATCAGCTGAATTAATACTTTAGATGTCTTTCTTTACTTTTGAGTGTTGAAACTTCAATAAGCGGGATTAGTTTAATTATTTTGTCTTCTGCTGTGGGGGACTAAGTCCCCTGGTCATGATAAATATGTATCTAATACCATTTGTAAATCTCAGTTATTATTTATTCTTTAAAACTAAGGTGTAAATTCATCTGAGTGTGTGGGAAATAAAAAGAGAGAAATATGATTACGACAAAATGTTTTCAACTTGGGAGAAAGTGTTGCCTTTTTGATGATGATCAATAGAATAATAACAAGGATAAAATAAAAATTTACAAATTATTTGGACTGATTAAAACTCTGGAATAACTCCATCAGATTATATCTCTTTTTGTTGGTAAAGAGGATTTCAAACTCCTTAAAGGCAGAAAACATATCATATTTAACTCTCAATCCCCCACATTACCTAACAAAATGAACTACAAAACATAGACTCAAGTATTTACGAGTTTAATTGGTTCTCACAATTCAGCAACTATTTATGAGTTCACTTAAGTTTTACAAAAATGAAGATTATTAATTTTCTTATAAGAATCTTGAGAAGAGACTATATGAGAAGATGAGATATAATTTATCTGCAAGTGTAACTCACAGGCATATTTAAGATAAAAAATTCAGTGAAAATGGTTAAGAGCTGGGCTACTAACTGAAAGATTGGTAGTTCTAACCTACCCAGAGGTGCCTCAGAAGAAAGGCCTGGTGATCTGCTTCCAAAAGGTCACAGCCATGAAAACCCTATGGAGCACAATTCTACTCGGACACACATGGGGTCACCATGAGTCAGAACTGACTTGACAGCAACTGGTTTTTCAGAGACGACCTATGACTTTTTTAGAAGTCCTTTAAATAGTTCCTTTACTCATTACATGAAAGCCTTTCAAATTAAAGTTTAAACTCAGGTTTAGCGAAACTAAAATATTTTGATCATAAGTAATGAATTATGCTGTTTTCTTTGTCTTGAATTCTCTTTCACGTTTCAGATTAAATGCCATTTCTTTAGAAAGTCTTCGCTGATCTCTCAGACTAAGCTAGATCCTTTTATTAAATGCTCTCAGTATCATATACCTATCTTGAATAAGCACAAATCCCAGTTTTACTTGGGTAATTATTCATGTAATTTATTTTTCTCAGTAGAATGTAAGTATCCTGAGAGCTTAAATTGTGTCTCTTCTTTATGGCTCTAAACCCAGTAACAAGCACAAAGTCTGACACTTTGTAGAAGCTCAATAAGTATTTTTTGAATGAATAAATATTCAGCAGAAACAAGCTATTTTTATGTAAGGCAGCAAGGAGCTATGTATTTTCAAATATTTTTGCAAATATTTAATGCCAATGAAACTGTTTAAAATATAACAACTTTAAAAAAACAGAATCTAACATACAGTATAATCTCATTTTTGTAAAAAATATACACAAACATAAAATGGTAAAGCAACTCAAGTTGTTATTTCTGCATTCTAATTTTCTACTTTTTACCTCAAAACAACTTATGCATTTTTTATACTTTAAATTTAATGTTTTTATTTATTAGGTATTACATGTGTAATACTTTCAATAGTTAGCTAGTGTCTGCAACACTTATGGCGGAAAAGATGCAGGCCAGAAAAAAATGCTTCCAAATATTTTATGTATGCATTTACCTTCGTATTTCCAAATAATATGTTAATATTGCCATTTCATTATTCTCAATTTTAGATATTTCTATTGCCTCCCTACTGTGTGTGGAACCAAAATAAAATAAGCCCTTCTTTCAGAAACAACAGTATGACATCAGGAATGCAACTCTGTTTAAGAGGCAAATCAGCTTTAGTTCTGGGCTTGAAACATTTATGAATTTGTGACCTAAACAAACACCCATTGAACAGATTTAAGAAAAGCATGAAATAAGTTAAGGTCCTCAAATAATGTTAAATTTGACTCCCCTCTTCCACGGAATAAGTGGCAGATTTCTGGTATGTTTTCTTCACATTAGATATACATTGTTTATAAAAGATTATCAAATTCTTTCACAATTTGTCATTACCCTTCTGAAATGTAAACATCTAAGTTTATATGGAGGCAAAGTTATTGAAACATGCTTTAGAAAACTGAGCGATCATATAAAATGGCTAGGGTAGGCGATAGCGATAGTTCACAAACTATACTTACACTTAGTTGAATATATATAAAATGAACCTAAACTGAACTCACCAGTTTTTGTGTGTATGTGTTTTTGTTTTTCTTTTCTTTTCTTTTGTTTCCTCCTTTCCCATTTGAAATTACTTCTTCCACATTCTCTACAAAATGTTTTCATTAAAATCACCTGGTGTCAACTTTGGTGAAGGGAAGGACAACACACAACATAGGAGACATCAGCACAACTGGACCAAAGCAAAAGCATAGAAGTTTCCTAGACACAACCAAACACTTTGAGGGACCAAGTAGCTGAGGCTGGGGACCATAGTCTCAGGGAACATCTAGGTCAACTGGCATAGCATAGTTCATAAAGAAAATGTCCTACATTCTGCTTTGGTGAGTAGTGTTTGAGGTCTTAAAAGCTTGTGAGCAGCCGTCTAAGATACATCTATTGGTCCCATCCTGTCCAGAGCAAAGGAGAATGAAGAAACCAAAGACACAAGGAAAATATTAGCCCAAAGGACTAAAGGATCACATGAAGCAGACACTCCAGCAGGCTGAGACCAGAAGAACTAGATGGTGCCTGGCTACCACCACCGACCATTCTGACAGGGATCACAACAGACAGTCCCGGAGAGAATGGGAGAAAAATGTAGAACAGAATCCAAATTCAAGAAAAAAGACCAGACTCACTGGTCTGACAGAGACTGGAGGAACCCTCGAGACTATGGCCCCCAGATGCTTTGCTAACTCAGAAATGAAAGTATTCCTGAAGGCTACTTTTCAGACAAATATTAGACAGGCCTATAAAACAAAAAATTAACACATGTGAGGAACATGCTTCTTAGTTCAATCAAACATATGAGACCAAATGGGCAACTCCTGTCCAAAAGCAAGACAAGAAGGTAGGAAGGGACAGGAACTGGACCAACGGACACAGGGAACCTGGGGTGGAAAGAGGGATCATGCTGTCACATTGTGGGGATTGTAACCAATGTCTCAAGACAATATGTATATACATGTTTGAATGAGAAATTAACTTGAGCTGTAAACTTTAATCTAAAGCACAATAAAATTTTAAAAAAAGAAAAAAAAATAACTTGGGAAGATTTTCTACACTCTGTTAGACCTGGACACTATCATTTTTTATAAGTTAGCTATTCAACAGCATGTGCCTAATAAAACACCACTGATTCTGGATATCATTTAGCTGGTCTGGGTCATTAACAACATGACTATGAGTTTGTAAGTGATTTTAACCCATATTTTCACCTGTATCATCTCATCCAATACTTGTAATATCTGTTTTGCTTTCCTAACAGCTATTATCCCTCTGTTCTTCTTTCTTGGTAACAGAACTCCAATTTGTCTCAATATGTTCATGGAAGGTGGCCCCTCCCTAGTTCCAGTAAGTGAAGGATGATGACTAGTCTAAACCAATTATGGCCCTTCCCCTCCTTTCCAGTAGATATGCTAGGTATGAGCATGTGCTTCAAACCTGGCCATTGAGAGATAGGGCAAATGTCTCAGGATGTCTATAGAACAAACATTGTTCCTCCCTGGTAAAAATAACTAAGAAGACAAGACCATTTTTACCTTTGGCTGTTGTCATATAACACAGTGATTGGAGCTATGTTAGCCATCTTAAGATCATAATGGAAAAACTAAGACACTTGCAAAGAAGCTGACAGTAGCTTCGACATCTGCGGTGCAATGCATTACTTAATATGTCCCTTCTATCCATGGTCTTTGTGACTCACACACAATGATTGAGTGGGACTATGCAAATAAGGTCCATGGAACCTGTGATGGTTAGGGTTATGTGTCAACTTGGCTAGCCATGATTCCCAGTACTGTGTGGTTGTCCTCTATTTTATGTGTTGTGGATCCCGAACTCTACATGTTGATGAGGCAGGACTGGTATAAGGTGTGTTTTGGGTTGCAGCCTTTCAAGAGGGCATGACTCAAGCCCCACCCTTACTAAAGTTACACCCTTTCCTGGGGTGTGGCCTGCATCTAAGATATATGTGTGCATCAGGGGGAGGCACTCTCTCTCTGCATCTGCATCCCGCATCCTGTTCATGATCAATTGACCTCCCTAGAGGCCTGCTATCTGACCTGCTGATTCTGGGATTCACCAGCCTCCACAGCCCCTTGGGCCAGCGACCTAGCATGTCACCTGATTCACTAGCTTCCACAGCCTTGTGAGCCAGCAGCCTGTGGTCTGAATTGCCGGTTTGGGTCGGTCAGCTCCTGCACACATGTGGGAAAGAAGAAGCCTACGCCTGACCCACAAATTTGGGACTTGCCAGCCTCCATAACCACGTGAGCCATTTCCTATATATGGTTCATGAGTTCTGTGAGACATTGCAGTGGATTAGGAAAAGCTGGACACTTGGGACATCTTTAACCTCCACCTCATAGGAACCAGCTTTGTGCTGATCCCTATAAAACAAATTATTCATTTACTACCATTACACTACCAAATTCACAGACCCTGGAACCATTACCATCAGACCAATTGTTACATGAGATAATAAGTGTCTGTAATTTTAAAGCCACTGACAGTTGGGTCTTTTATTACTAGAAGCTCAAAATATCCTGCTGATACATTGAACACTCTCACAAAAGTTACAAAAACAGAATCCTGACCTGAAATGACATTGCTCAGTCCTCTTAATTTTAACCTGGGGCTAGTCAACATGATTTTAATATTCTGGATTGAAAATAGGAGACATAGAAGCAGGGACGGATTAACCAGTAAATAAGGTATGCACGGGGCTTACAGTAAGCAAGGTATGCAAGGGCATAATTGTGTTTACTTACTAATTTGTAGTGCACAGTTACACATGGGTTTCACCACATCAAAGATGTGGTGAAAAACATGTGAAACTGTACACTACAGAGAGTAAATAAGCACAGGTAAGCCCCTGTGTACCTTGAGTACTGGCTAATCCGTCCCTGCTAGACATTTTCCTTACGTATTGTAACCTTGGTTACTTGATCATCGTTCAAAGGTCAATGCTGGGTTCATTTAATCTTATAATAAAGAGAAGAAGAAACAAGATAGTTTTGCTACAAGTATTTTTTCTAGTAAGAGATACTTCTACTAGTGCTATTTTTAAAACTGTAGTATAAAACTCCCTTGCTGTAGCTGACACCTGACAGCCATTAAGATGCCAGATGTCAATTGTTATGCAATAGAATTTGTCATAGTTTAACTTAATTAGCTGTTTTTACTTTATTAAACTTCATATCATGCGCAAATTCTAAGGAAGTTCTGTGGCTATGAAGAGGTGTTGAATCTTTTAGCTGACTCTGAATTGCTGAGTGTTGTGGGTGGGGAGCAGCGAGAGAAAGAAAAAGTGAAGGATGCACAGCTCTGAACTGCTTGAACCAAGGCATCACTCCTTGTGCCAGCCACACCGTGGAAACGTCTGAAGAAGTTCTTAAACACCCTACAGATTCAGTGGAATATTTGGGAAATGAGACTTTTTAAGGAGACTCAATCTTATTCCTCTAAGGATCCTTTCAACAATAGCTTACTGCTTTGAACATTCTGTCAATTAAATAAGTATTTGTTGTGTGATTCAAAAGCCTGCATTTTTATATGACATGGGATGTCACTAATAATCATGTCATCACATTAACCTATACCCAATAAGACACTCAACAGGAATGTGATTTTTTTATTTCTGCTCTGTAAGAGTTTTGCTTCCCAGAAGTGTTCTTTATAGAATGATCCCACCGCAAGTATCCTAACATACATACGTCAGCTTCTCGCTGAAAACTATTTTCATAAAGATACTAATAGCCACATCATTTCACCTACCAGGAAAATATAACATCCATTCAAAGGTGTAACTTAATAAGTCTTACCCATTGTCTTAGTCATCTAGTGCTGCTGTAACAGAAATACCACAAGCGGACAGCTTTAATAAAGAGAAATTTATTCTCTCACGGTCTATTGGCTACAAGTCCAAATTCAGGACATCAGCTCCAGGGGAAGGCTTTCTCTGTCAGCTCTGGAGGAAGGCCCTTGTCATCAATCTTCCCCTGGACTAGGAGCTTCTCTGCACAGGAACCCCAGGTCCAACGGATGCACTCTGCTCCCGGCACTGCTTTCTTGGTGGTATGAGGTTCCCTTGTCTCTGTGCTTGCTTCTTTCTTTTATATCTCAAACGAGATTGGCTTAAGACAAAATCTAATCTTGTAGATCTCATCAGTATAGCCACCACTAATCCACCTCATTAACATCATATTGATAGGATTTACAACACATAGGAAAATCACATCAGATGACAAAATGGTAGACGATCACAATACTGGGAATCATGGCCCAGCCAAAATGATACACACATTTTTGGGGGACACAATTCAATCCATGACATCCATATTTATAGATTTCCTCCCAAGTGTCTAAGGAGGGATAAGGTCCCTTTCCTTGGAGAACCAAAGACCTGATGGGAAAGATGTATTTCCTACCTCTTTAGAACCGTCAGTCTGCCAGTGATGATAGGACACACACTGAGAGCACAGGTTTATGGACAGAATAATTATGTAAGGGTTAAAATAAATCTTTACTGGTCAAGCCAAAGATCTACAACATTCCTGAAAATTTTCTCTTTACTTTTCTTCCCATCTTCTCCTCCCTGACTTACTCATTTGTTCATTAAGGACACTTGTATGGCTCATTTACTAGGCGCATATAGATATGGAGATAAAGATGTAACAGGATGACAGTCAATAGATAACTAATCTCAGATGTGATAAGTATTTTGAAAGGAGTGAGGATATTACAAGAGCATTTTACTGTGTGAGACTGAGAAGGCTTCCTGGAGGAAGTGAACTAAGCAGACTGCAGACAGGCAGAGATTCCTAAAGCACTTACTCACGTTGGTGATGTTTTGTAAATGTCCCCACTATTTAGCAACATTAAGTATCAATCTCCTTAACTATAGTGTAGTTTCATGGAGTTAGAAAACATGGGTTGCAAAGAGAGCAGTGAACTTGGAATCAAAAAGACCAAAGTTCAAGTTCATGTGACACAGTGAAACTGCTAAATATGTCTTTTTTTTTTTTATTGTGATTTAGGTGAAAGTTTACAGCACAAGTTAGTTTCTCATTCAAAAATTTATACACAAGTTGTTTTGTTACATTGGTTGCAATCCCTGCATTGTGTCAGCACTCTCCCCCCTCCCCTTTCCACCCCGGGTTCCCTGTCCCTGTGTCCATTCATCCAGTTTTCCTGTCCCATCCTGCCTTCTTGCCTTTGCTTTTGTTTTTATATAAATCACCCACCATACCTATATGTTAAATACCAAATCCATTATGGATATTCCAGGACACTCCACTGTTACAACCACACAACTTACTGTGTTCCTAAATATTTCTATTCCACAAAGGAATTCTGCAGCTGGCTCCTAAAATGATACCACCTTCCACCAAACTCTCTGCTTAACATTCACTACAGAATGTAGTCGTGTGTGGTAACAGTAAGAACATGATAAAATGTTGTCACATTAAATTAATAAGATTTAGGTACTAAAATTGGAACCTTGAATCTTTCCCAATGCAATCTTTAGAAATATTTTTAGTTCAGACATGCATAGACTATTTGGAATGGATGCTTTTTTGTTCCAATACATGATGGAAGACTTAGTTACCCAAGTCAATCCATCTTTTCAGTGGATTTGTAATTTTGTTTATGAATTGGATAGACAAGGTGAGATAATTAAAAATAGTCAACCATATTTTTCTAAAATTTACCCATGGATCATTTGGTAGGTGAATTATTTCATCTCTGAGTATCTAGTTGCTTAATTTTGACCCTTTCAGTTAATGAAATCAAAATATGAATGTCATGTAATCAATAAAGCCCCTTCTCTTACAAATACAGATATTTCTGTAAATCGTATATCAACGTGTTTGTAGGCAGGCATTCATAGTATTTAAAGTTTTAAGCAGTACTTTCTATTCTTAGTGCGAGAACACGAAATATTGTAAATACTGTGCATTTGGTATTAAATTTGTTATAATAACAGTTGCTTAATTTTTGTTTAAATTAATTCATAAAAATTTTATCAGTATAGTCTGAGTACCTTGGCAGCATTGAGACATAAAATGTTCTATATCCAGTTTGGAATACTTAGCAACTGAAAATTTTAATGTGGCTCTGATTTTGTCAATGATACATCACTAGAGGCTCTTAAAATTTGCGATAACACAGGACATGTGAAAAGCAAAAGGATATAAGTGCCTCAACTTACAATGATAATGAGTACAACAGTTTGCTGAAATAGCTATAAATTGAAAGTACTGTAGCTATAGGGGGAAATAAATAAATAAATGAACAAGTCATTTGGATGGGATCCTATAATGCTGCCTCCTTACAGAAGCTGAGCACACAAATGAGGAGGCATCCGTGTTGTCTTCAGGGAGAGGTTTGCCTCTGTGCAGAAAAGATGACGATATAGAGCTGTTTTTGAAAAACTGCTAAAGTTCAGCTTCATCTGGTAGGAGCCAAAGCAGGGCAGTTACATCTGAGACACAATCAAAATCAGTTAAATATAGTAAGAAATCTGAAACCACAAAGAACAAATTATATTCAGGACCACAGAGCTGAAAAAAATGTGTTTTCCAACTTTGTGTTCATTATCTTTGACTAACTAAAGATTTTACTCTCATCTAAAAAAAAATGTGGGTATAGTCCTAGGTTAGAGTTACATACAAGCTAGCACTTCCTCAGAGACAGGCTGAGGTGTAGGGTGGGAGATGTGAGGTAAAAAGCTACTCTAATGCTTTCAGGTCCCCATCCATAGTTTAAACACATATTTTCTGCGTGTTCTTCAAGTGGAAACATAGTTTTAAATCAAACAATGCATTGCATTGGGCAAATCTGCTGCAAAAAACCTCTTTAAAGTGTTAAAAAGCAAAGATGTCACTTTGAGGACTAAGGTGCAGCTGACCCAATCCATGGTATTTTCAATCGCCTCATACATATGCGAAAGTTGGACAATAACAAAGAAGAATTGATGCCTTTGAACTGATTTTCGGTGTTGGGGAAGAATACTGAATACAGCATGGACTGCCAGAAGAACAAACAAATCTGTCTTGGAAGAATACTGCCAGAATGCTCTTTAGAAGCCGGGATGGCAAGACTCTGTCTCACGTGCTTTGGACATGTTATCGGGAGGGATCACTCTCTGCAGAAAGATACCATGCTTTGTAAAGTAGGGGGTCAGTGAAAGAGAGGAAGACCCTCAACAAGATGGACTGACACAGTAGCTGTGGGCTACTGATGGGCTCAAACATAGTGGCAATTATGAGGATGGAGAGGTCTGGGCAGTATTCCGTCCTGTTGTATATAGCATTGCTATGAGTCAGAACTGACTCGACGACACCTAACAACACTAGTTTGGGCTTGCTCATCTGGTGACCTAAGGATTCCCAACAAGAAGAGAGGACAACATCAAATTTGCAAGCAATATTAAAGCTTCTACTTATATCAAATTTGTTAATGTCTCATTGGCCAAAGCAAGCTTAGGTTGAAAGGATACAGAAGAAGACTCTACCTACGGATGTGAGGAGATGCAAAATATTCTGGCCATTTCTTTCTTTCTTTTTTTTTTTTTTTTTTTCTTCACTCTACTACACTTTGTTGGAAGGTGGGATAACTTTGCTGTCAGGATATTGTTTTCTTGATAAAACTTTTTAACTCATTGATTGATTGATTAAGTTTAAATTCTTAACATTCACATAATATGTTCTTTCCCTGTCTAGCTCCATTCTACCTTATTCTCCACCACTCCATAGTATATATTAAAATTTTAGCAAAAGAGTTCTCTAAACTGTCCTTTAAATGCTCTTCTGCCAATGAGGTTTTTTCATCCTTCAAGGCTTAGGATACGCCTTACTTTATGCTCAGACTTTACTTATTAGTATAAATAAGAAGGACTTTGTTGACTCCCGTTCAAATGGCTTCTACCTAAATTGCTTTCAAAGGAGTTGTCTGCTATTGATTTTTATAGACCCTGAACAGTACCTATTCTGTATAAATATATGTTTGCTCTTAATCTTAAACTCAAAAACAACAACAACAAATAAACAAAATCAAACCCACTGCCATCAAGTCAATTCTCATGCACAGCAACCCTACAGGACAAAGTAGAATTGCCCCATGGGGTTTCCACGGAGCAGCTGGTGGATTCCAACTGCCAGTCTTTTGGTTAGCAGCCCAGCGCTTAACCAAACTGCACCAACAGGGCTCCATCTTAAACTCACTTGGATCTTATTTAACTACTTCTTGAATGCATATTTTGTCTCCCTAACTAGAAAGGAAGCTTCTTGAGGACTGAAGCTGTGTCTTGTACACTTTATCTCTCAGTATGTGCTCCTTAAGCACATGCCAGATTGAAGTATTCTTCCACCAAAAAACTTTCATATGATTATTTGTAATTTTATTCATCACAAAATAAGACAGTCATAAACTTTTTTGATCTCAAAATAACTGATCACTTCTCATAATGTTTTGCTATTCATCTAAGCAGCCTATGATAATCAGGATAAGGGAGTAGGGTTTGGGATTAGGCAGTTTTTTTAAAAGAGTACAGAATGAAGAATGGCAAGACATGGGTGTCAGCCAGAAGCTGACAGATACAGAACCAGTAACTATAAGATACTTTGAATAAACATTCTTAGTAGAAGTGCCATTTGTCTTTACAAAATCTTTGCTTCACTCATATGAGGCATCTGCTGATAATCTAAGACAGAGCAGATGCTATATATTCACCAAAACAGATGCAGAGTGTCTGAAGCAAAACAAAAGGTCAAGCAGTAACCCTCCACAAAGAATTATGAACCTCTCCCATGTGGATATCAATTTTTTTTCTAACTTTTTATTACATACTGACATAAAGATATTTATAAGATGCCAGAAAGCCTGACTGAAAGGAAAAAATGATTCCATATTCTCTATACTTTATATAAAGACATGTAACTTTATATAGAGAGATATAGATAATTTATATGTATATAAAGGTATACATATATATATCACCAAGCATTGGATGTTTGGAAAGACTTGAATCCTTGGAAAATAGCTTTGCTTTCCATCAGCACACTTGGCATTGAGTGGATATAGCACTTATATTTACTTTCCTTTCTTTTGATGAAGATGTGATCTTTCTCTCCATTTGAGTAAAGAATCCTGAACTAGTAAGCACATGGTCTACACTCCTAATTCAGGCTCCTCCACATAATTAGCTATGTGACCCCTCTAAGCCTTTTTATTGCCTAATCTATAAAACAGGGTCATTAATCACTATCCTTGCTACTTTATAGAATAATGAGGACCAAATCAAATAAAGTACATGAAAGTGTTTTATATATGAAAAACCAATAAAAGGGAAATGCATTATTATTATAGAAGTACAGCATAATGTCTAAATGATGTTTTTTTCCTACTCAAATTTCTCATTCTTGACCTAGACCAGAATCTTTCAATGATTGGCTATGTAACATTTAGCAAGTCATTCACCTCTCTTGATCACATTTTTGTCATTATTTAAATGAGGGAGCTTTACTATATGATACTAAGGACCTTTCTCACTTTTTAAAATTCTGTGCTAACACAATGTAAAATTAAAAAAATAAAAATAAAAAACTCATGGCACGGCGTTTGCAAAATAAAAATTAGGAGGAAATGCAAACTTCCTCTCCTTTCTCTCATGGCCATTTGCAGGACTTTATGAAATTTCTTACTGGAATTCAGTTTGAAAGTATTTACAGTGGAAGAGAATGAAGTTAAATTCCCTTAAGTCATTTGTTCTTAGTTCAGAATGTCCCCTACTTGAAATTCTGCAATGGCTTCTTATTGCAATTAGATTAAAATGAAACTCCTTGGGACTAATGGACCACAGCTACCAAGGCCTCCACCAGACTGAGTCCAGCACAGCTAGATGGTGCCCGGCTACCACCACTGACAGCTCTGACCAGGATTGTGGGGATATGTGCCATTAAAATACGGATGTACAAAGGCCTCTATACTGCACAGCATCTTGAGACTTGCCCCCAACATGTTGAGACTTGTCACGACTTGTTTTTCCAAACCCGTTACTGCTTGGCTTGTTTACCTGAATTCCTCCTCCCTTGCCCAAAACTTATTGTTATTCACCCAAAGCCCATTGTTCTGTTATTTGCTTCACTGCTTGCTGTATTGACTTTCAATAAACTCCTGGGACTGAAGCCGGGGGTCGACTCCTCGAGTGACCCTCCTGGCCCCACTTCTCTGTAAGAGTTGTGTTTGGTTACTGTCTCCGCCGTCCCGACATTCGCCACCACTGCGACACAGGATCACAACAGAGGGTTCTGGACAGAGCTGGAGAAGGATGTAGAACAAAATTATAACACACACAAAAAAAAGACTGGATTTACTGGCCTAAAGGAGACTGGAGAAACCCCGAGAGTATGGTCCACAGACACCCTTTTAGCTCAGTGGTGAATTCACTTCCGAGGTTCACCATTCAGCCAGGAAGTGGACAGACCCATAAAACCAAACGGGACTAATGAGGCACAGCAGTCCAGGGACAAGGCCTAGAAGGCAGAAGGGGACAGGAAAGCTGGTGATAGGGAACCCAAGGTTGAGTAAAGATATTGTTGATGTGTTGTGAGGTTGTTAACCATTGTCATAGGGCAACGTGTACTAACTGTTTAATGAGAAAGTATTTTGTTCTATAAACCTTCATCTAAAGTGAGAATAGCAGCACAATTGGAAGAGCATAGTCGATGTCACTGAACTGTGCATGTAGAAATTTTTGAAATGGTGTATCTTTGGCTATGTATATTTTCACCAAAGGAAAAAAAAAAAAAAGGTCAAGAAGGGAGAGAGTTGACATGTCATGGGGTTGTTAACCATGTCATAAAACAATATGTGTACTACTGTTTAATGAGAAACTATTTGTTCTGTAAACCTTCACCTGAAGTACAATAAAAAGTAAAAAGAAAGAAACTCCTTATAGCAATCTAAAAGTCCTTTATTATCTGACTCCTGTCTATGTATAGGTTTTAAAAATGGTCCTAAATTCTTTTATACATCTTCTGTTGACATGCAGGGTCTATGTCCCCTCTCCTCGAATCTGCATGACTTCTTCAACTAATAAAACCTGGGTGAAGTGGGGCCATCAAAGTCCATGAAGCTTCTGCCTAGACATTTTGGAATGTTTATTCTCTAGACACTCCCTCTTGGGACCCTCCTTCTCAAAAATCAGGCTCTATGTTGTGAAAATTCCAAGCCACATGGGAGAAGACATATATGTGCTTTGCTCAACAGCCCCGGCAGGATCCAGGCTTCAAGTCTTCCCAGTCAGGCTGTCAGGCATGAGAGTAAAGAATCCTCCAGAAGACTTCAGCCCCTAGCAGTTTGGGTCACCTCCAGCTATTCAAGCCTTTCAAGATGAGGCCAGACATGGAGGAGCAGAGATGTGCTCCAACATGCTGTGCCTGACCAAAATCTTGAGCCACAGAATCCACAGACTTAGCAAAATGATTGTTGTTTTACCCTACTAACTTTGTTGTGATTTGTTATGTTGCAATAAATAATTAGAATGGCTTCCCTCTCTGACCTTGTTTATTATGCTCCATTGCTTATAATGCTCCAGTACCCTGGCATCTTTTGGCCCCTTGAGTACAATAAGATTTTCCTGCATGAGGACTTTTGTGCTTGCTGGGACCCTTGCCCAGAATGTCCTTTTCTGCATGCTCCCTCCATCTATGTATTGGCTTCTTATACCTGCTTAGAGTCATCCATGGTTCAGCTCAAATGGCTTCTAAGAGAGGCTTGCCCTAACAATCCTGCCCAAAATAACCTCCCTACATGCCGTCACCAGAGCTGTTCACTGTGTAAAATAATCTTACTTATCCTTCTGTGGGTTTATCTATGTTACTCCTATTGTATTCTTCATGTGAGCAGAAACTTTTTCCACCTTATTCATAGCTATATGCACTGTATCTAAAATACATTTAGCAGATAATGAAATGTAATGTGCATAAGAAATACCTTCGATATGGGCTTAAACTGTATATTCCTGGGCCCAACCCTGAAATTCTATTTCAAAAGTCTGTAATACGAGCTGTCATTCTGAATTTTTAACATGTAATCCAGGTTATTCTAAAGTAAGTGTACTATGGCTGTTGTCTTAAGGACAGAACTTACTTTTATACATATGATCATTTTCTAATAAAGCAATAGTATAAAAAGTATATTGTAACCTAAAAAATACTATAGAATGGATTCTTAATAGAAGTAGCAATACGTATTATGTCCAATTAGGATAAATTATCACAGGAAAATATGACTAATAAGGAAATTTTCACTGTCCTAAGGTTGCTATGGATTCATTCAAGCTTTTACATTTATTTTCTTGCACAGTTGTAATTAATGGTATGCCAATAAATAGATTCCTCCCTTTATCTCAATAATCCTCTTTTCCCTCTACTGAAATCTAGTTTTTCCTTATAAATATCTCTCAAATTGATTAGAATCCCCCTAGATTTACTGCTACTCCTCTATATTTGGCATATATATACATATAAAACCCAATTTTCCCTATTATTAGTGTGGTGCATTTGTTACAATTAATGAACCAATATTGATACAGTATTATTAACTACCATAGGAGCCCTGGTGGCAGAATGGTTAAGCATTTGGCTGCTAACGAAAAGATCGGCAGTTCAAATTCACCAGCCACTCCTTGGAAATCCCATGGGGCAGTTCTACTCTGTCCTACAGGGTCGCTATGAGTCGGAATCAACTTGACAGCAATGGATTAATGGGTTATAGTTTACATTAAGATTCATTCTTTGTTTTGTACAGTTCTATGGGTTTTGACAAATGAATAATGCCATGTGTCACCGTTACAGTATCATACACATACAGTTTCACTGTCCTAAAAATCCCCTTTGCACCACTTATTTATCCTTTCCTCCCTACCCCGAGCCCCTGGCAACCACTGATCTTTTTACTATCTCTGTAGTTTTGCCTTTTCCAGAATGTCATATAATTGAAATAGTACAGAATGTAGCCTTTCCAGGCTGGCCTCTTCCACTCAGACTAGGCTTTGAGTCCCAGCTTTGCTACTTACTACCTTATTATATGAGCTCTCACAGGTCAACCAATTTCTTGAAACCCCTATTTTTATCTGAAAAATTCACAGTGTTATTCTGTTTCACATTCTTCCTGCAAATATTATATAGTGCTTGCATCTCTTTGTAAACTGTAGAGTGCTAAACATGTAAAATATTTTCAATAGATTTACAAGTACAAAGTCTTAAATTTATTTTTCTTAACACCATAATCTCCCTTAGGGAAAAAAATGAATCAATTATAATCAGGAACTATCAATAGCTAGAAAAGATCTTAGAGGTAATACAATCTAACACTTAAATTTTACAGAGACGAAACCTTGATCATAATAGGTTAAATGGGTTACCTAAGGTCACATACCAATTATATAGTTGAATGAATGTAGATTTCAACATGTCTGAATGGTTACTGTTAATGAAGATTTGTTATATTACAATGGGATAAATCTTGAACATCAGAGTTTTAAAAAAAAATTTTTGACACCTAGTCTCTTTACAACTTTAAAAGCAACTTAACTTTTCAGAAAAGATTCACGCCAAATAAGAGATTTAATTTCATGTTTTTATTAAACTGACCATAGACATACCTGAACTTCTACTGGAGTCCTTTCTGACAGAGTAGATATGTTACTATGGTTGAAAGTTACCATTTCAGAATATATTGTTAACAAATATTACAATCTTATCTATCTATTATAAATTCAGGGTGTTAGAAGAGCCTAAACCTATAAAATTAAAAATTGCTACCCTCTCATGTACTTCTACTCTTCTAGTTTTGTCCTTTTAAATTAAGACTTAGGTCTATACTGAAAACAAATATTCCAGAGAAGGAAAAGGCTTTCAGTTAGTTCATATATTCTTATAAAAAATATGTTCTGAGTTCCGGCAAAATGGCACTCTAGGCAGAAGCACCATGCTTCCCTCCACAGCAAAGATATGAAAAACTAAGCCAAACAGAGAATACAACAATCCTGAAACCCTAAAACATCAAATGAAGAGATAAAGAACTCAGCCAAGCACCAAATGGAGTAAGAAAACTGACAGAGAACAGAGAGCGAGGAGAGATTCATGCAGAGGTCCCCTACCAGCTAACACAGCATGGATCCACCATCTTGGACTCCTATCGTAGACCAGCAAACCGGGGGTATGAGAAAGCAGCCTAATGGAGCATCCAAAGGGAGACAAAACAACCGGTAAGTTGCAATACACGCTTTTCCACCCCCCCATTCTTCTTCACACCGATTCGACCTCCTCTGCCTCCTGCGGCCACAATCTCTTGAATGGAAAACACCAGCTACTTGGATTCCACACACCCAAACGGGCCGGCTCTCTGAGTGCCATTTGTTGGCTGCTGGAGTTGCTTTTTTCTGCTTCTTTTGATTTCTTCCTTACCTCTCACCACCTCCCCCTCCTTTCGCTCAAATACCTGGCTCTGTGTGCAATCTTTGCTTCTTCCTGAGGGGCTGCAGAGTGCCGGCAATTTGTGATATACGCTTTCCCACTCCCTACGCTTCTTCACCCACACTTGGCCCCCTCTGCTTCCTGCGGACACAGTCTCCTGTCCAAGAACACCAGCCCGCACTAGCTGGCTCTCTGAGTGCCATTTGTTGGCTGCTAGTATTGCTTTTGTTTTCCTGCTTCTTTTGATTTCTTACATGCCTCTCACCACCTCCCCCTCCTTTCACTGGAGTACCTGGATCCATGCAACATCTTTGCTTCTTCCTGAGGGGCTGTGGAGCTCCATTCGAGTGTGGAGCTGCTTCCCGGTCTGGGCTGTCATGCTAGTGGGATCCCGGGGCTTTTGTTCATTTGTTTGTTTAGAATTGTTTGTTTTCTTTTCCTTTTCTTGAGTTGGGAGCCCTTTCTGGCCAGGCTGTGCTGCGTGGCTAGGAGGCTTCCCCCTCGACTTGCACAGACGTGCAGAGGTATCGTTGGTGGCATTTCTTCTATCGTTGGTGGTTTTATTTCTGTTTTTTGGGAGGCCTTTCTTGTTTTTTTTTTTTTTTTTTAATTTGTTTTGTTTTCTTTACCCTCTTCTTCCCTTTTTGTCTTTCTTCATTGCTCAGTTTCTCATCTCTCTATATCTTCCTTCTCTTTCTGATCCCTGAATACAAGGCGCTGTATACCTCTACGCCTTCTAGCCAGGCTGTACTGTGACACCTGACAGCGACTTCCTCAGACCTCACAGCTGTACTGGTGGGATCCCTGGGAACTATGCGGTTCTTTAACCTTTCTGATTTTTATTTATTCATTCTTTTCTTTTCTTCTCTTCCCCTTTCTGTTTTTCTCCATTTCATAGTCTCTCATATCTCCACTCCAACGGCAAGCTCCCCTAGCATTCTTTTTTGTTTGTTTGTATGTTTTTGGCTCCTGTTCCTCTCTCCTCTCTCCCATATCCAGCTTAGCTCCACACATAACAATCTCCACACTACTTCCTGCCTACCTGCACTGTGCACTTGATTACACACCACTAAGCAGTAAAGGCATGGCCTACTGGAACCTGCCCTGCACTGATAACCAACCTGATCTGGTGGCTGTAGTAACTGCCACAAACAACCCATCCCAGTAACTCCTGATCAGCTAGACCTGTCCTACCATACCATTTCTGAGTGACTGATCTTCCTGCCAGTTGGAGAAGGAGGCGAAAAGTATTGTGCCCACAGAAGAGCAAACAACAAAGAACACAAAGTCCCCCTGCTCATAGTCAAATTTTTTTTTTCAAAAAGGGATGAAACAAACAAATCTACAATCAATAAACGAGAAAAATAACTACTGAATGCCCCGAAGACATCATACAATATCAAGACATTTACAAAAACAAGACAGGTTGGTTCCAGTAGGCGTCCAAAATATAACACCAGATGACTCTCCAGGGGAAGAAACCGCACTAGAACTACATGATAGGGAATTCAAATCTCTAAAACTCAGAGTTCTAAAACTGAGGCAAAAAGCTGACAAACATGAGGAAAAAACAGACAAATTCATGGAAAATACAGACAAAAAATTGGAAGAATTCAGGAAAATAATGCAGGAACAAAATGCCAAAATAAATTCACAACTAGAAATTAAACAAAAACAACAATTAGAAATCCAAAAGATAAACAACAAGATTTCAGAAATGGATGATGTCATAGAAGGGCTGAGAAGCAGATTTGAAACGGTGGAAGAAAGGATCAGTGGAATTGAAAACAAACACTTGGACACCACTCTGTTTCAGGAAAACTCAGAAAAAAGAACAAAGAAAAATGACGAGACCCTGAGAGTTCTGTGGGACACAATCAAAAGCAAAAATTTTCCAGTGATTGGAATTCCAGAACAGGGGGAGAAAACCGAAAACACAGAGGATCACTGAGGAACTGCTGACAGAAAACTTCCCCAATATCTTGAACAATGAAAAGCTGGCCATCCAAGAAGCTCAACGAACCCCATAGAGAAGAGACCGCAAAATAAAATCACCAAGGCATATTATATTTGCACTCGCCCAAACCAAAGACAAACAAAGAATCCTGAGAGCAACTCATGAAAAACAAGAAGTCACATACAGAGGAGAAACAATAAGACTAAGCTCAGATTATTCGGCAGAAACCATGCAGGCAAGAAGGCAATGGGATGACATATATAAAATCTTGAAAGAAAAAAATTGTCAGCAAAGAATAATATATCCTGCAAAACTCTCGTTCAGATTTGATGGTGAAATTAGGTCATTTCCACATAAACAGAAATTAAGGGAATATGTAAAAGTCAAACCAAACTTACAAGAATTCTTAAAGGGAGTTCTTCGATCTGAGGACAAACAGATTCAGCTCACAGGAAGAACCTAGGACACAGGATCGTACCAGCCAGATACCAATCTAGGAAATGAACTCTAGAGGACTATCCAAAATCAAAAGAAATACAACAGGGAATCAGAGAGGTTAATCAGAAATGACAACAACATCAAAACAATAAAGAGGGAATAAACAGAATAGGTATAGAACCTTCTAATGGAGAGGAAGGCAAGGTGATACCAAGTAATGGTAGACTGCTTCAAACTTAAAAAGATAAGGGTAAAATTCCTGGTAACCACAAAGAAAGTTAACAAACATACTCATTAGAAAAACAGGAAAAACATAAAGTCTCAGCAAAAAAAAAACCCTACAAAAACAAAAGAAATGAAACAAAAATCCACAAACAAAAGTAACTCAGCACAAGAAAGTAAGAACAAAGAAAATTTCAGCACCACAAAAAAAAGCACTACAAAATGACAACAACAAACTCACATCTATCAATAATTACACTGAATGTAAATGGACTCAATGCACCCATAAAGAGGAGAGTGACAGAATGGATAAGAAAACAGAATCTATCAATACGCTGTTTACAAGAGACACACCTTAGAAACAAAGATGTGAATTTATTAAAAGTCAAAGGTTGGAAAAAAATATATCAAGCTAACAACTACCAAAAAAAGAGCAGGAGTGGCAATTCTAATCTCAGATAAAATAGACTTTAAAACAAAATCTACCATAAAAAACAAAGAAGGACACTATATAATGATTAAGGGGATGATCCATCATGAAGACATAACCATAATAAACATCTACGCACCCAATGACAGGGCTCCAAAATACATAAAAAAAACTCTAACAACACTGAAAAGAGAAATTGACAGTTCCACAATAATAGTAGGAGACTTCAACACACCACTCTCAGTAAAGGACAGAACAACTAAGAAGAAACTCAGCAAAGATACAAAAGACCTAAAGGGCACAATCAGCCAACTTGACCTCATAGACATATATAGAACACTCCATCCAACCTCTGCAAAGTACACATTCTTTTCCAATGCACATGGAACATTCTACAGAATAGACCACATCTTAGGCCACAGAACAATCCTCAACAAGATCCAAAATGTTGAGATAATTCAAATTATCTTCTCTGACCATAATACCATCAAGGTAGAAATTAACAATAGAAAGAGAAAGGAAAAAGAATCAGCTACATGGAAACTGAATAATACCCTGCTCACACATCACTGGTTAATAGAAGATTTCAGAGATGGGATGAAAAAATTCCTAGAATCAAATGAGAATGAAAACACATCATACCAAACCCTTTGGGACACAGCAAAGGCAGTCTTCAGAGGACAATTTATAGCAATAGATGCACATATCAAAAAAAAAAAAAGGGACAAAATCAAAACATTAACTACAGAACTCAAACAAATACAAAGAGAACAGCAAAAAAAGCCCACAACCAACGGAAGAAAGGAGATAGTAAAGATCAGGGCAGAAATAAATGAAATAGAGAACAGAAAAACAATAGAAAGAATCAACAAAACCAAAAGTTGGTTCTTGAAAGAATCAACAAAATCAACAAACCACTGGCCAGACTGACAAAAGAAAAACAGGAGAGGACACAAATAACCCACATAAGAAATGAAATGGGGGACATTACAACAGACACAACTGAAATAAAAAGGATTAGAACAGAATATTATGAAAAACTATACTCCAACAAATTTAAAAACCTAGAGGAAATGGTTTCTAGAAACACACGGCCTACCCAAACTACAACAAAGTGATGTTGAAAATCTGAACAGACCCATAACAAGAGAAGAGATTGAAAAGGTAATACAAAAACTCCCAACCAAAAAAAGCCCTGGCCCAGATGGCTTCACTGGAGAATTCTACAAAACATTTACAGAAGAGCTTGTACCAGTACTACACAAGCTATTTCAGAGCATAGAAGAGGAACAAAAATTCCAAATTCATTCTATGAAGCCAGCGTAACACTGATACCAAAACCAGGCAAAAACGTCACAAAAAAGAAAATTACAGACCAATATCTCTCATGAATATAGATGCAAAAATTCTGAACAAAATTCTAGCCAATAGAATTCAGCATTATATCAAAAAAATAATACACCACGACCAAGTAGGATCCATACCAGGTATGCAAGGATGGTTCAACATTAGAAGATCAATCAACGTAATCCACCACATAAATAAAAGGAAAGAAAAGAATCACATGATCCTCTCAATTGATGCAGAAAAGGCATTTGACAAAGTCCAACACTCATTCCTGATGAAAACTCTCAATAAAATAGGTATAGAAGGGAAATTTCTCAGCATAAGAAAGGGCATCTATGCAAAACCAATGGCCAACATCACTCTTAATGGAGACAGGCTGAAAACATTCCCCTTGAAAACAGGAACAAGACAAGGATGCCCTTTATCACCACTCCTATTTAACATTGTGCTGGAAGTTCTAGCTAGAACAATAAGGCAAGAAAAAGAAATAAAGGGCATCCAAATTGGTAATGAAGAAGTTAAACTGTCCCTGTTTGCAGATGATATGATACTGTACATAGAAAACCCTAAAGACTCCATGAGAAATCTACTGGAACTAATAGTAAGATTCAGCAGAGTAGCAGGATATAAGATAAACATTCAAAAATCAGTTGGATACCTATACGCCAGTAAGGAGAACGATGAAAAGGAAATATGGAAATCAATACCATTTTCAATAGCCCCTAAAAAGATAAAATACTTAGGAATAAATCTGACCAGGGATGTAAAAGACCTATACAAAGAAAACTAGAAAACACTACTGCATGAAACCCAAAGGGATCTACATAAATGGAAAAACTACCATGCTCATGGATAGGCAGACTCAACATTGTGAAAATGACAATTCTACCCAAAGCAATTTACAAATACAATGCAATCCCGATCAAAATACCAACAACATTCTTCAAAGAGATGGAAAAACTAATCACTAACTTCATATGGAAAGGGAAGAAGCCCCGAATAAGTAAAGCACTACTGAAGAAGAAGAATAAAGTTGGAGGACTCACACTACCTGACTTGAGAACCTACTATACTGCTACAGTAGTCAAAACAGCCTGGTACTAGTACAACGACAGATACATTGAATGGAACAGAATTGAGAACTCAGATGTTAATTCATCCACCTACGGTCACCTGATCTTCAACAAGGGCACAAAGTCCATCAAATGGGGAAAAGACTGTCTTTTTAACAAATGGTGCTGGCAAAACTGGGTATCCATCTGCAAAAAAATGAAACAGGACCCATACCTCACACCGTATACAAAAACTACTCCCAAATGGATCAAAGACCTGAATATAATGCCTAAAACTATAAAGTTCATAGAAGAAAAAATAGGACCAACACTTCAGGCCTTAATACATGGCATTAAGAGGATACAAACCATAACCATCAATGCACAGACCCCAATAGATAAGCTAGATAACTGGGATCTTCTAAAAATCAAACACCTATCCTCTTCAAAAGACTTCACCAAAAGAGTCAAAAGAGAAACTACAGACTGGAAAAAAACTGGACAGTACAAGTCAGACAAAGGTCTAATCTCCATAATCTACAGGAAAATCCAACACCTCTACAACAAAAATACAAATAATCCTATTAAAAAATGGGAAAGGAAATGAACAGACACTTCACCAAAGAAGACATTCAAATGGCCAACAGACACATGAGGAAATGCTTGCGATCACTAGCCATTACAGAAATGCAAATTAAAACCACTATGAGATTCCATCTCACCCTGGCATTACTGGCACGAATCAAAAACACTGGAAATAACAAATGTTGGAGGGGCTGCGGGGAGATGGGAACTCTTACGCACTGCTGGTGGGAACGCAAAATGATACAACCATTTTGGAAAATGATATGGCGCTTCCTCAGAAAGCTAGAAATGGACATACCATTCGATCCAGCAATCCCACTCCTAGGAATATATCCTAGAGAAATAAGCGTCATCACTCGAATAGACATATGCACACCTGTGTTCATGGCAGCATTGTTCACAATAGCAAAACGATGGAAACAACCGAGATGCCCATCAACTGATGACCGGATAAACCAACTATGGTACATACACACAACGGAGTACTATGCAACGAGAAAGAACAACAATGAATCTGTGAAGCATCTCATAACACGGATGAAACTGGAGGACATTATGCTGAGTGAAATAAGACAATCACAAAAGGACAAATATTGTATGAGTCCTCTATCGTAAAAACCCATGAAAAAGTTCACACGCAAAATGTAACAATCTTTGTTGGTTACCAGGGATGGGAGGGGTGGGGAGAAATATTAAATAGGCAATAGACAAAGCGGTATCTTGGGTGAAGGGTGAGACAGTACACAATACAGGGGAAACTAGCACAACTTGTACAAGGAAAGGTCATGGAAACCCCAGAGACACATCCAAACTCCCGGAGGGACTGAACTGCTGGGCGGAGGGCTGTGGGGACCATGGTCTCGGGGAACATCTAGCTCAATTGGCATGACACAGCTTATAAAGACAATGCTCTACATTCTACTTTGGTGAGTAGTGTCTGGGGTCTTAAAAGCCTGTGAACGGACATCTAAGATACTCCACTGGTCTCATCCTTTCAGGAGCAAGGGAGAATGAAGAGAACAGGATATAAGGAAAAGATTAGTCTGAAGGACTAGTTGTCCACAGCTACCAAGGCCTCCACCAGACTGAGTCCAGTACACCTAGATGGTGCCCAGCTACCACCACTGACTGTTCTGACCAGGATCACAGCAGAGGGTTCTGGACAGAGCTGGAGAAGGATGTAGAACATAATTCTAACTCACAAAAAAAAGACCAGATTTACTGGCCTAAAGGAGACTGGAGAAACCCGGAGAGTATGGCCCCCAGACACCCTTTGAGCTCAGTGGTGAAGTTATCTCCCAGGTTTACCATTCAGCCTGGTAGTGGACCACTCCGTAAATCCAAATGAGACTAACAAGGTACAGGAGTCCAGTGACAAGGGCCAGAAGGGAGAAGGGGACAAAGAAGCTGGTGATAGGGATCCCAAGGTTGAGTAAGGATATTGTTGATGTGTTGTGAGATTGTTAACCATTGTCGTAGGGCAACATTTATAGTAACTGTTAAATTAGAAACTATTTTGTTCTGTAAGCCTTCATCTCAAGTGAGAATAGCAGCACAATTGGAAGAGCGTAGTCAATGTCACTGAACTGTGCATGTAGAAATTTTTGAAATGGTGTATCTTTGGCTATGTGTATTTTCACCAAAAAAAAAAAAGTTTGAGAAGTTAGAGGGTTGACATGTTTTGGGTTGTTAACCAGTGTTAAAAATCAATATGTGTACTACTGTTTCATGAGAAACTATTTGTTCTGTAAGCCTTCACCTGAAGTACAATTAAAAAATATATATATGTTCTAAATATAGCTATAGACTCATGGAATTTCAGTGCTCAAAAAATATATTAGTAATGTCGTGCCCATCTCTGTCATTTAAAAGATTTTGGATAAAGAATCCCAGAGTTTATAGTGACTTTCCTAAATTTTTACAGATGGTTTCTAATTAGCTCAAATTAGAACTAGTGTCTTCCGACTCTATTTAGTCATGAACACCTAGTATGAATGTAATTGTAGTAGAGGTTCAGTGTTGGAAGAGAACTTAAATATTGTCTACTACTCTGTATATCTACCGTTGGAAATTAATTTGATAAAGAATACGGAGGAAGGAAGAGTATAAAAACCCTGGATCAAGGTGGCTGAGGGAAAAAGAGTGGATAGTATCTTTGAAGATGCAATCAAAAAACCAAACCAAATCCATTGCTGTCGAGTTGATTCCAAACCTTAGAGACCCTATAGGACAGAGTAGAACTACCCTATAGAGTTTCCAAGGAGTGGCTGGTAGATTTGAACTGCCAACCTTCTGGTTAGCAGCCGAACACTTAACCATTGCACCAGCAGAGCTCCTTTGGAGATGCAGAGGGGTCATAATAGAAAAGTAGGGGCAAAAAGCAGACAGAGGCAGTAAAGTATTGGATATATGCTTTATTAACGTAGGAGAAAGAACAAAACAACTGCTTTTTTAAAAATGGACTGTGGCCATTTCTGTCTGCTGTGGAAATAACAGCAATTTTCTCCAGGGTAAGTGGCACAATATTAGGGGGATAGATTGATGATTTGTAGTGGTGAGTTTTCATAAATGATTTGGGAGGTTTGAGAATGGCTGCTAGGAAGAGGAAGAGAGGATTACAAAGGGAGAGAGAAGCTCAGCAACATGTAGAAGCCAAAGCACTTTATTACTAGAATGGTGTGTGGTGAGGTCAATGCTGAGAGAGCAAACAGAAGATCCATAAGAGGAGACGCTTGAGAAAGAATGAGGATTTAGCAGAGCCAAAAAAATCAGAACATGAGTTATCAAGGAAAGACGTCTTCTATTTTCCCTGGAGTTATTTGGAATGATGCTAGGTGTGATAGTTAAGGTTGTGTCATCTTGGCTGGGCCATGATTCTCAGTGGTTTGGCAGTTATGTAATGATGCAGTCATCCTTTATGATGTGATCTGATGTGATCAGCCAATCAATTCTAAGGGGAGTTTTCTCAGGGGAGTGGCCTGCATTCAATATATATATGGATGTTCTGGCAAAGCTCGCTTGCTTGCTCTGGATCCTGTATGTGGCTGGTCATTATCTGACCTCTGGTTCTTGAGACTTGAGCAAGTGGCCTGCTGTATTGCCTACCAATCTTAGGATTCATCGGCCTCCACAGCTTGTGAGCCAGCAGCCTGCTGTCTTACTTGCCAGTATTGGGTTTGTCAGCCCTTGCAGTTACTTGAGTCAGGAGAAGCCTCCAGCCTGACACCTGACTCATGGACTTGGGACTTGCTAGCCTCTACAACTTCATGAGCTATTTCCTTGAGAAAAATCTCTCTCTCTCTCTCTCTCTCTCTCTCTATATATATATATATATATATATGTGTGTGTGTGTGTGTGTGTGTGTGTGTGTGTGTGTGTGTGTGTGTGTGTGTGTGTGTGTGTGTGTGTGTTTCATTGGTTTTGCTTATCTAGAGAACCCAGCCTAAGACACTGGGTGTCTAACATAGTTGAGATTTGGGTTCAAACCACTTCTACTTACATCTTAAAAGACAAGGTGACTCTCATACTTGGAGGCCATCAAGATCTCTGGCCCAGAGGTTGTACTTGTCTAGTATTTTTTCTTAGGCCAGTCTAAGGGATTACTTTTCTGTTCAACAATAAGATGCTACACTTGAGAATAGGAGTGAGTGTTCAGTTCTATGAAGTCTACCTAGTGTGCGTGACTCAATTCTTTCAATCTCAAAAGGTAAGAGACTTGGTCTGCAGCATAGTTTAGTCAAAGGACAACTGGATTGAAGTCTGGATAGCTCAGGTCCAGATCCATCATTTACAAACCAGGTATGAGACTTGAGATAAGTCACATAGCTTCTCTAATACTTTATTTTTAAAGTGAGGAAATAGGACCAGATTAGTAGTTTTCCAACTTTTTTTTTTTAAGTTACAAGGACTGTACTATGTGCTTAAATTTTTTAATATTTTGTGGAAATATTAAGTAGGCAAAATTTAGATGGTAATATTAAGATATACACACTCAGTTGTTATGGTTCTGATGATAAAAACAAAGACAGCAAATATTTGAGTTAAGAAGAAAGAAATTAAATTTTTTTAAATCTTACATAGTTTAGGAAAATGTTATAAAATGATTCTGTATTTTCAATAAATAAATTCCTTTGTTTTGTTTAAAATTTGCTATTTAGAGTGGCAAGCATAAACTTCTGAGTTTCCTAACAACGGGGCTTTATACCACTGGCTCAAAAATAATGCAGTCAGTCAGGCATAACCTCCAGTTTATTTTCTGTCTCCTTCCGACTATTTTTCATTTCATACTTCATTTGCAATTTGTGGTGCTGATTGTAAAAGCCACATAACCTTACCCCACATTCATCTATCACTAATAAACACAATTTAAATTAATCTTTTTCTTTTTGATTTGGGGGTGTTGGTCAGGACTATAGATCTAAGGGCACCACTGAAGGTTGTGGTGCAACACGGTCCTAGAAAGGGTTGAGCTTGGTCATCACTCATTAAGACATAAATTTTACCTTCAATTAAAATGTAATTAGACCAAAAATAAAATTGTGTGAAGTGTCTTTGAACATAAGATATATTTTCACTCAAGAAACCCATTTTTATTTTTTTAAATCTACAATTTTGACCCAACTTAGAAATCTATTTTATCTATTTTACATTGGTGTAGAACAATGGATTCATGTTGTACTTGGCATCCAAAGACCCAGATTCTAATTCTGGATATACAGTGTACGTATGTATAACTTTGGACAAATTATGAAACACTTCTAAAACTTCAGGTTTATCCTTTGTAAACTTCTACTGTGATTCCTGCACAATAACACTGTTACGTGGATCAAATAAATGATTCATTAGACAAGTAGTCATCACACTACTTGTATGGACTGAAAACTGTTCTAGGCACTGGGGACATGGCATGGAGTAGATAGATGTGATTGCCTCCCTTTCGGAGTTCACACAGTCAATAAACAATCAGAACATGTCTGGTGGAGATAAGTTCTACACAGGAAATATAACAGGTTAAAGGGGATGGAGAGTAATGGAAGTAAGCGAGGTCATTTCCTAAGGGTGGTTGGAAATGGCCTCTCCCATGAGGAGACATATGAACAATCAGGTCTATTTTTGTTACAAATAGTTGAAACCCTGTTAAAACTAGTCTAAGCCCTACTCCCATCTCCAGATAAGTGTATTGACTCTGTTCCTGAAAAGTCCAGCAATTATTCTTGCATTGACATCATTGTATCCAGTAGTAGTTCAATCCATGTTATCAGGATTCTCCCATTCGCTCTCCCTATTGTTAACTCTACTTTCCTCTGCTTTGACCTCACTCTCAGGCAAGCTTTCTTATTTTTATTTCCAAACCCTGGCAAATACGATCCTCAGCCTTTTAAGGCTTACATGTCCTTAGAACTAGTTAATTCAGAAGTAACTTTAATTTTTTTCCCCAATAGTTCTAGGAAAAGTCTCAAAGAGGGCTTCAACTATCTTACTTTGATTCATGAATTAATCACAGTGGCCATCAAACATATTAATGATGATTTTTAAATTAAAATAGCCACTTACACAAATAATTCTAAAAAATCTGACCTTTAATACTTCTTCCCCCTTGGAGCAACTGTTCTGTTTGCTCATGTTGTATCTACTCTTTCATATTGTTTTTTCTCAACTCTGTGGTGATTCAGAACTTCTCTGATCATATTTATAAATAAGTACCTGGTTGATTATTGTAGGCATGTGTTGCCTTGGCAGTTGTGAAGCTGGTTTTTGCAACCAAACAAAACCAAACCTGTTGCCATCGAGTTGATTCCGACTCATAGCGACCCTATAGGACAGGGCAGAACTGCCCCCATAGAGTTTCTAAGGAGCTCCTAGTGGATTCCTAACTGCCAACCTTTTGGTAGCAGCTGTAGCACTTAACCACTAAGCCACCAGGGTTTTCTGGTTTTTGCCACAGGCCTCCTTAAATAGGAGGACTAACCATGAACTCTTTATAAATGACCTAGACATATTCAGGTAGGCAGCTCTTCTTTTAGGATGCGCTGGTAAAAAACAGATAGGCAGCATTGGGTTCACCTTTATTGTTAGTTTAGGGAAGTCTCTGCTTTGGGGTAAAATAATATACTTAACTTCTGCCCAAAAAATGTCTTTGTTCTTTGTTGAATTCTGGCATGTATTTTGGTGTTTATTTTATTTTATTTTTTCAACTTTTAAACTCCAGAGAGATATTTTCTTGTTTAGGAAACTCACTGTTTTAGTCCAAGGCAGACTCCACATTCTATATCCTTAGGGAGGAGTGGGACATGGTTGGCTGGCTGTTCAGCAGGTTGTCCTTAAACTATGGAGGCCAAGGGTTTTGTTGTCTCCTTTATGTCCTGTGTGTGTGTGTCACTATAGCTTTTGAGAGAAGAAAGCAGGGGATGGGGGCTTGTAAACAGATATCCTACTATTCTAGAAGTTGGCCATTGTCTTTGGAAAGTAGTCCCTAATGAGGATTCTGCCAGTGCTTGACAGGAGCTAACTCTTTGGCCACTGCCTTCATTGCCTTCCTCCAGACCAAATGCCTCCTGGGTCCCTGTAAAAAGTTAAGTACTTCATCACTGGAGACTTAGGCACTTACTCTAAAACATAAGGAGTATACAGGAGTTGGTACAAGAAGGAAACAAGTATTGTGACTGATTTGTCTACTCTGCCCATGATTATCACAAGGCTCATTACCTAAGATTGGAGTAGGAGAAAGTGATGTATCCCCTGGAAATTCACCAGACCTTAAGAGGGTATCTCATGAGGAAATACTCTCATTTCCTAACTCCTCCCTAATCTTGCTTAGTTCCTCCAACCCTTCCTTTTCATTTGCCCTCTAGTTTCCTTTAACTTCTCACCTAGTCTCTTTTGGATTCTTGAAAATTCTGTAGTCCAAGCAGTCCTCTGAATATCAATGACTTTTTCCCCTCACACAGTCCTGCTGTTCTAAAGGGAGTAGGCTGTTGTTGTAATAGATCATAGTGATTCCTTTTTCTCGCAATTTCATTCACAAAGGCTTATGCTTTCGGACACATCACAGACACACACACACACACACACGTACACACACACACACACGTGGGGAAGAGTAAGCTCAGCTCCTAGTGCCACCAAAATTTATGATTCCTGACTTCCCATGAAGTTTTAATTTGTCACAATACTCTGGGATTTCTTTAGTTATATTTCTTTCCCATTTACCAGAGAAATGATTTCAAATATTCTCTAACACCTGACTCTGTCACTCACCCCCTCACACTCAGCTGATGTCCTGTCTCTGAATGGAAGTCATCAGCTAAAAAGTCTCTTAATTTCCTTCCAGCAAATTTACCAACACCAGCACTCATGCTGTCCATCTCGCCTCTGACAATGGAATGTGTCCTTTCTCCTGCCCAAGTTACTCCGCCCATGATCTGGACTGTGGATTGCATTCTTGATCTCTGTCTCTTCCTCAAAGATTCCCTCTCTACTGGCTTCTTTTCATTAGTATCTGTATATATTCAAGTCTCTCTTCCCACAAGTCTCTCTTGACCCCAGATCCCCTCTGGCTCTATATTATCTCTCTTATCTCTCTCGTAGAGAGGCTCTAGAACCAGACTGTCTGAGTTTGCATTCCAGATCTGCTACTTACTAATTAGTTACAAGTTATGTAACCTTAAACAACGAATTTAACCTAACTACAGTTTCCTCCTCTGTAATACCTACCTCACAGGTTAGACTAAGTACTAACCATATAAAACATTTGCCAATATGATCAAAATAAAAGTTTTTAATAAATATTGGATATTTAGTAATTATTATTTAAGCCAAACATCCTGAAAAGTACTAATACCAGTTGTCTTCACTTTCTTACCTCCTGCATACTACTCAACACAGCACAGTCTAGTGGCTGTGTCAAATGTTCCAGTGAAATGTTCTTGCCAAGACATTGTCAAATCCAACAGGTATTTCTCAGTCTTTACCTTACTTGACTATCAGCACTATTTTACATTGCTGACCATTTCATACTTCCTATAGTGTTATATGCTCTTGATTTAAGTGAAATCGCACTGAGTTTTCCTCTACTATTTGGCTCTTCTTTCCTATTACATATTTCAAGTTTCTTTTTTCTTTTCCTTTTTGCCCATAATTTTAAGTGTTCTTAAATGTCTTAAATGCCAGTGTTCCCCTAGGTTCTCTTGTACATCCTCTTCTTACTCTACATATTCTCTCTGATCTCATTACCCTCATACCTTCCATACACTTACTGATTATTCACAAATTTGTCTTCAGTTTAACCTTATCTCCTGAGTATTGTTATCAATCTGACTGCTAAAATCTCCATAGAAATCTTAGATTCAATACATCTAAAATTGAACTCATCAGTTCTGCTTCCCTAAACTGTTTGCCCTCATATGTTCCTTGCCTCAACGTTAAATAGCACTGCCAGGGTAGGCAGAACCAACGTGGCACTCTAGACAGACACATCATGCCGTCCATCTGCAGCAAAAACCTGAAAAACTAAATAAAACAGATATAAATATCAATCCTGGAACTGTAAGTATCAAATGAAGGGATAAAGAACTAGATCAAAGACCGAATGGAAGAAGAAACTGACAGAAAACAGAACAAGGAGAGATATGGAGTGGAAGTCCCCTGCCAACTAACATGGTACAGCATCACCAACTTGGAAAACAGCCAGCAACAACCCTGGACATCGGGAGTACAGAAAGGCAACTTCACGGAGCTCCCAACAGGAGACAGAGCACTCAGTAATCAGAGAAACATGCTTTCCCACCCTTCATCTTTCTGGAGAGTAGCAGCAAGAACACCTCCAGACCAGCAGACCCTACTATCTGGGTCCACATTAGGACCCCTCACCCTAGCCCTCCCCCACCCCCTCCCGCTGCACAGCTTTCTTTTTCCCCCTCTTTATTCCTCTTCTTTCTCCCTCCCACCTAACCCCATATACCACCTCTGCCCCTTCTTGCAGGCCTCCACTGTACCATGGGAGCTAGTGAGCCACAGGCCCACCACCGTCCTGGTCTGCCCCACCCCACCTGCTGGCTCCCACCATGCCACCAATTTTGTTCGTTTTGTTTTGTTTTTTTCCCTTTCTCTCTCCCTCCCACCTAGCCCCATATATCACCTCCCCCCCCCCCACCAAGTGCCCGCCATGCTGCCACAGGTAGAGAACCACTGGCTTTCTGCCACCCCAAGTCCACCTCACCCCCACCCAATGGTTCCTGCCGTGCCATCATTTTTTTTTTAAATTTTCTTCTCTGTCTTTTCTTTCTCCCTCCAACCTAGCCTCGTACATCATCTCCCCTCCCTTCCTACCCACCCGTGGTCCACCCCATCCCCACTTGCAAATACAATGCTGTCTCTCAAATACAATGGTGAAATTAGGACATTTCCAAATAAACAGAAATTAAGGGAATTTGTTAAAAATAAACAAAACTTACAAGAAATATTAAAGGGAGTCCTGTTAGAGAACCAACAACATCTGATAACAACAGGAGTCTAGAACACAGGAAAGTGTCAGCCAGATACCAACCTAAGTAAAGAACTCTCAATAATAAAACAAAGCTAAAAGACTTAAAAAACAGAAAGAGAGACATCAATCTGTAAATGATGATGTCAAGACAATAAAAGGGAGAATAAACAGTGTAGGTATAGAACTTTCAAAAGGAGAGGAAGTCGAGGTGATAGCAAGTAATAACAGACGGGTTCAAACTTAGGTAGATAAGGCTAAATTTCAAAGTAACTAAAAAGATAGTTAACAAATCTACTCATCAAAATAAAAAAGAAACACATATAGATTCAGTAAACACAAAATCTATAACAACAAAAGAAAAGAAAATCCACAAACAAAAAGAACTCAGCACAGGAAAGTTAGAGGAATAAGGAAAACATCAGCACCACAAAAAAAAGCACAAAAATATGACGACAATAAACTCATGCCTATCGATAATCACACTGAATGTAAATGGCTTAAATGCACCTGTAAAAAGATACACAGTGGCACAATGGATTAAAAAAAAAAATTGACCCATCAATATGCTGGTTGAGACACACATTAGACACAAAGACATAAACATATTAAAAATCAAAGAATGGAAAAAAAATATATCAAGCAAACAGTAACCAAAAAAAGAGCAGGAGTAGCAATATTAATCTCAGACAGAATAGACTTCAAGGCAAAATCAACCATAAAGCACAATGAAGGACATTATATAGTGATTAAAAGGGCATTCCACCAAGAAGAAATAACCTTAATAAATATCTACACACCCAATGACATGGCTCCAAAATATACAAAACGAACTCTAACAGCACTAAAAAGAGAGATAGATAGTTCCATGATAATAGTAGGAGACTTCAACACACCACTCTCGATAAAGGACAGAACATCTAGAAAGAAACTCAACAAAGATACAGAAGATCTAAAGGCCAGAATCAACTAACTTGACCTCATAAACATATATAGAACCCTTCACTAAACAGCAGCACAGTATACATTCTTTTCCAACACACATGAACTATTCTCCAAAAGAGACCATATTTTTGGCCACAAAGCAACCCTAAATAAAATCCAAAAGATCAAAATAATACAAAGCAATCTCTCTGATCACAATGCCATAAATAGGAATCAATAACAGGAAGATCAAGGGAAAAAATCAAATACATGGAAACTGAATAACACTTTGTTTAAAAACAACTGCGTAAAGGAAGAAATAAAAGAAAGAATTAAAAAATTCCTAGAATCAACTGTGAATGAAAAAACAACATACCAAAACCTTTGCGACACAGCAAAAGCAGTGTTCTGGTGGCAACTTATAGAAATAAATGCACACATCAAAAAAAGAAGAATGGGCCAAAATCAAAACGTTAGCCCTATACCTTGAACAAATAGAAGAAGAGCAGCAAAATAAGCCCATAGACACCAGAAGAAAGGAAATAATAAAGATCAGAGCAGAAATAGATGAAGCAGAGAACAGAAAAACAATAGAAAGAAAGAAGTCCAAAAGTTGGTTCTTTGAAAAGATAGACAAACCATTGGCCAAACTGACAAAAGAAAAACAGGACAGGAAGCAAATAACCCAAATAAGCAATGAGATGGGGGACATTACAGCAGAACCAACTGAAATAAAAAAGGATCATAACAGAATACTATGAAAAATTGTACTCCAACAAATTTGAGAACCTAGAGGAAATGGACATATTTCCAGAAACTCACCACCTACCTAAACTAACACAAACTAAAGTAGAAAATCTGAACAGACCCATTACAAAAGACGAGATCGAAGAAGTAATTAAAAAAAAAAAAAAAAAAAAACCTCCCAATTAAAAAAAGCCCTGCCCTGGACAGCTTCACTGGAGAATTCTACCAAAATTCAAGAAGAACTCACATCAGTACTACTCAAACTATTTCATAGCATAGAAAAAGAAGGAATATTCCTGAATTCATTCTATGAAGCCAGAATAACCCTGAAACCAAAGTCAGCCGAAGACACCACAAGAAAATTATAGACCAATATCTCTTGAGTATAGATGCAAAAATTCTCAACAAAATTCTAGCCAATAGAATTCAACATCATATCAAAAAAATAATATACCACGACCAAGTGGGATTCATATCAGGGTATGCAAGAATGGTTCAACATTAGAAAATCAATCAACATAACCCATCACATAAACACTACAAAGAAAAGAATCACATGATCATCTCAGTCAAGGCAGAAAAGGCATAGAGTCCAACACCCATTCCTGATAAAAACTCTCAATAAGACAGGAATAGAAGGGAAATTCCACAACATAATCAAGGGAATCTATACAAAACAAACAGACAATATCATTCTCAACTAAGAGAGACTGAAAGCATTCTTCTGAGAAAGGGAACAAGACAAGGATGCCCTTTATCATCACTCCTATTAAACACTGTGCTGGAAGTCCTAGCTAGAGCAATAAGGCATACAATTTGGAAAGGAAGAAGGAAAACTATCCCTATTCGCTGATGATTTCATACTATACATAGAGATCCCCAAAGATTCCACAAGAAAACTACTGGAACTAATAGAAAGATTCAGCAGAGTAGCAGGATACAAGATTAACACACAAAAATCAGTAGGATTCTTCTACACCAACAAAGAGAACTTCAAAAAGGAAATCACCAAATCAATGCCATTTACAATAGCCCCAAGAAGATAAAATACTTAGTAATAAATCTAACCAGGAACATAAAAGACCTATAAAAGAAAAACTACAAAACGCTATTGCAAGAAACCAAAAGAGACCTGCATAAATGAAAAAACGTACAATATTCATGGATAGTAAGACTCAACATTATAAAAATTTTATTTCTACCCAATGCTATCTACAGATATAAGGCAATCCTGATCCAAATACCAGCAGCATTCTTTAATGGAATGGAAAAACTAATCACCAACCTTATGTGGAAAGGAAAGAGGTCCCAGATAAGCAAAGCATTACTGAAAAAAAAGAACAATGTAGGAGGCATCACACTACCTGATCTCAGAACCTACTATACAGCCACGGTAGTCAAAACAGCCTGGTACTGTTACAATGACAGACATATAGACCAATGGAATGGAATCCAGAATCTAGACGTAAATCCATCTACCTGTGATGAGCTTATCTTTGACAAAGGGTCATAGTCCATTAAGTGGGGAAAACACAGTCTTTTTAGCAAATGGTGCTGGTGAAACTGGATGTTCACCTGTTAAAAAAAATGAAACAGGGCTCATACCTTATACCACACATAAAAACTAACCCCAAATGGATCAAAGACCTAAATACCAAACCTAAAACAATAAAGATCAAGTAAGAAAAAAATAGGGACAATATTAACCAAAAACAAAACAAAACCCACTGCCGTCAAGTCAATTTTGACTCATAGCAACCCTATAAGACAAAATAGAACTGCCCCATAGAGTTTCCAAGGAGTGGCTGGTGTATTTGAACTGCCAACCTTTTGGTTAGTAGTCGAGCTATTAACCACTGCACCACCCGGGACAACATTAGGGACCCTAACAGGGTCCCTAATGCATATCATAAATACAAACCATAACTAAGAGTGCACAAACACCAGAAGATAAACTAGATAACTGAGAGTTCCTAAAACTTAAACACTTATGCTCATCGGAAGACTTCACCAAACGAGTACAAAGAAAACCTACACACTGGGAAAAAAATTTTGGCTGTGACATATCTGACAGAGTCTAATCTATGGAAAACTTCAATATCTCAACAACAAAAAGACAAATAATCCAATCAAAAATGGGCAAAGGCTATGGAACTTCACCAAAGAAAATGTCATGGATTGAATTGTGTCCCCCCAAAATACGTCAACTTGGCTAGGCCATGATTCCCATTATTGTGTGTTTGTCCTCCATTTTGTGATCTGATGTAATTTTCCTGTGTTGTAAATTCTAATCTCTGCCTGCTGTTAATATGGCAAGATTAGCTTATGTTAAAAGAGGATTAGGGTCAGAGGCAACACTCTTACTCAGGTCACAGCCCTGATCCAATGTTAAGGGAGTTTCCCTGGGGTGTGGCCTGTATCACTTTTTATCTAATAAGAAGTAAAAGGAGACAGAAGTGAGCAGAGAGATAGGGACCTCATGCCACCAAGAAGCACTGGGAGCTGAGTGTGTCCTTTGGAACCAGGGTCCCTGGCTGAGAAGTTCCTAGTCCGGGGGAAGATTATTGACAAGGACCTTCTCCCAGAACTAACGCAGACAGACAGCCTGTCCCTGGAGTTGGCGCCCTGAATTCAGACTTCTAGCCTCCTAGACTGTGAGAGAATAAATTTCTCTTTGTTAAAGCCATTCACTTGTGGTACTTCTGTTGTAGCAGCACTAGATAACTACCACAGAAGACATTCACGTGGCTAACAGACATATAAGGATGCTCATGATCATTAGTCATTAGAGAAATGCAAATCAAAATTACAATAAGATACCGTCTCACCCCAACATTACTGGCACTAGTCAAAAAAGCAGAAAATAACAAATACTGGACAGGTTGCAGGGAGGTTGGAAGTCTTATGCACTCCTGGTGGGAATGTAAAATGGTACAACCACTGTGGAAAATAATATGATGCCTCCTTAAAAAGCTAGAAATAGAAATACCGTATGATCCAGCAATCCCACTCTTAGGAATGTATCCTGGAGAAATAAGAGCTGTCACATGAATAGACATATGCACACCCATGTTCACTGCAGCATTATTCACAATAGCAAAAAGATGGAAACAACCTAAGTGCCCATCAACAGATGAATGGATAAACAAATTATGGTACACACACTCAATGGAATACTACAAGATGGTAAAGAACAACGATGAATCAGCGAAACATCTCACAACATGGATGAATCTGGAGGGCATTATGCTGAGTGAAGTAAGTCAACCACAAAAGGACAAATACTGTAAGAGACCACTATTACAAAAATTCAAGGAAGTATTTACACACAGAAAGACACAATCTTTGATGGTAATAAGGGAGGGGAGGGGAGGGGAAAGGAGGAGTGAAGAGGGGAAATCACTATCTAGATAGTAAACAAGTGGTAACTTATGAAAAGGGAAAGACAACACACAATATAGTAGAAGTCAGCACAACTTGACCAAGGCAGTCATAGAAGCTTCCTAGATACATCCAAATACCTTAAGGGAACAAGTTACTGGGGCTGAAGGCTGGGTACCATGGTCTCAGGGGACATTTAGTTCAACTGGCATAACATAGTTCATAAAATGTTCTACATCATACTCTGATGAACAGCTTCTGGGGTCTTAAAAGCTTGTGAGCGGGCATCTAAGATACATCTCCTGGTTCCATACCGTCTGGAGCAAAGGAGAATGAAGAAAACCAAAGATACAAGGGAAATATTAGTCCAAAGGACTACATGAACCACAGCCTCCACCAACCTGAGTCTAGAAGAACTAGATGGTGCCTGGCTACCATCACAGACCACTCTTAAAGGGGTCACAATAGAACGTCCTGGACAGACTGGGAGGAAAATGTAGAACAAATCCAAATTCACAAAAAAAATAAGAAAAAAGACCAGACTTACTGGTCTGACAAAGACTGGAGGAACCCCAAGACTACAGCTCCCGGACACCCTGCTAACTCAGAACTGAAGCCACTCCTGAAGTCCACCTTTTAGCCAAAGATTAGACAGGCCTATAAAACAAACAGTAACACAGGCCTATAAAACAAACAGTAACACACATCGGGAACATGCTTCTTAGGTCAGTCAAGTATATAAGACCAAAAGGGGAACATCTGCCCAAAAGCAAAGTCAAGAAGGCAGGTCAGGACAGAAAAATTGTATGAATGGACATGGGGAACTCCAGGGTGGAAAGGGAAAGGGGAAGAGTGCTGACATAATGCATGGATTGCAATCAATATCACAAAACAATCTGCATATAAATTTTTGAATGATAAACTAAGTTGTACTGTAAACTTTCACCTAAAGAACAATAAAATAAATAAATAAATGGCACTGCCAAAGTTGTTGTTGTTGGGTACCATGGAGTCCATTCTGACTCTTAGTGACCCAGTGTAACAGAGTAGAACCTTCCCATAGGATTTTCTTGGATGTAGTCTTTATGGAAGCAGATCACCAGGTCTTTCTTCCGTGGAGTTGTTGGGTGGATTCAAACTGCCAACCTTTTGGTTGGCAGCCAAGTGCTTAACCATTGTACCAGCACTGCCAATAGGGCCCTATAACAAACAACTCCAGGGGCTGCTGTTCATTTTGGGGTAGGTAAGGGAAAGCAATTTACCTAAGATGCAATTTGAAAAGTGTCCCCTGTAGTTATACAACATGGCCATCTATCTAGTTACCTAAGTTGAAATCCTCTATTTTATCCTTGATTCTTCTCCCATCATATCTCTGTCAGCTCTAGATCCTAAATCCCTCAGTAGCCCACCTCCCTCTCAGTCTCCAATGTAACTCCCCCAGTCCAGACAACCACCATCTTTCTGATTTTTTTTAATATAGGGCCCACATTTCTTCATACAACTTTTAGAATCTTCAGGTACCGTCCACACGAACTACTCTGATTTTTCTCAGTGCTCCACAGTCCAGTCATACTGAACATTCACCAGTCATGCTACTCTTTCTCTTGCTTCTAGGCCTGTCATTGAATTATTTTATCTCTTCTCTTTACCAGACAGGCTTAGCTTAGGTCTCCCCAGGAATCTACACAAGAATTTGAGTACCAGTAGTTTATTTGGAAGTTATTTGGTAGGAGAGTGGGTGAGACAGAAGTAAAGGATGGCAATATAGGGTATATAAATGAGCAGGATACCACTATGGGCAAAGGGCATTCAATTGCACTAGAAAACTTTGGATAGGATGCAAACACCTTTCAGAATAATTCCATACAAGAAGCAAGGAAGCTGGGGTATTGATTCTCCATCTCCTACTCCTCCTTACTGAGACCATTTCCTGAAAGGTTAATTCCCCAGCTTAGCTGGGATCAGGCTGAACACACTAGAGAAAGCCCTCAGACAGAGCATCTCAGGTGCTCAGAGTAAGAGGCCATTAGCATGCACTGGGGACTTAACATGGGGAACCAAAATGATCACTGATACTCCTTTAATGTGCCTATCCAGTGGTCCCTTTGAACTTGTTTTCCTTATCTTGCCATTTGTCCAAAGTTAGTGGGAAAAATTACAATTAAACTATAAATTCCAATAAACCATATGTCTACTTCAACATTTTCTCTATAAAGCCAGCACATAGTAGGTACTCCCTATACTTTTTGATTGAACACCCTTCTGTTGTGTAGGTTATTCTAATATGGTAGCAGTAATTATATTATAATTATATCCCCATGAAATAATTAACCAGTTCCAGGTGTTAGGCTCTTTTATTCACTATTTTCTGCCTCAATCAGGTAGAATGACGGGTATTTGGAAATGAATTTATAGCAAGGTGCATGTCATTGGTTGGGATATCAAAAGGTAATTATTAAAACATGATTTTCTTAAATATGTAACGTATGTCTTGCTGTAAATCATTAACCCATGCTGAAATGCTGTTTCAAAGCCTTCCTTTTAATGCTTCCACTGGAGAAATGACAGAAGACAAACATTTGTGCCATAAAATACGTGAAAATGTCATTTTTAATATGTTCCAATTGCTTGACACCCATATTGATTGAGCCTAATCATATTGTCTGATGATATTTCCTCTTCAGAGACAACTAGTTGGAATGAAATGATTGTAACAGTGAACTCTGGGTGAAATAATCAGACATTTTCTATCTGAATAAAGGTTTTTGTGCCAGATGTTGCAGAGCTGAACCATTGTATGTTGTTTCCAGGTTTATGTATCCCAAATGCAATTCTTTTTTTTTCTTTACAGCTTCCATTTTTTGAAAGCAAAAGTCATCCCTTCCTTTCCCTCCTCCAAACAATTGTTCACCATTACTAAAAGGAGACATCCCTTCCTTTCCCTCCTCCAAACAATAGTTCACCATTACTAAAAGGAGAAAGGCTAATACCTCTATTCTAAAGAGTATTAATGCCATCTGTTTTGTTTTTCACTGTATATACTTTGTGGTAACATTTTAGATGATATTTTTCAAGCTCCAGGTATATGCCAGTCACTGCAGTTGGTAGTTCATAAATAATATTGTCTTTAGCCCTTAGGGCAAATAAAATAATTATCCATGTGAAAACTGACAGACTGAATAATATATAGAAAGCCTGTGGAAGTATAGCAAGTATTTGGTTCCATGTTTAAATTAAAGCCAGCCCCCTCATTCCATACACCCTGCTAGCTCCTCCAAGATCATTTTGAGGGTCAACTGTACCTCAGACTTTAACAAATCGTACCTCACTATATAGCATTGCAAATTCCCCACTATAGCTATTTGACAGAGAAAACAAAGACACCCCAAGATTAAGCACTTTGCCCAAATTCGCAGAGCCAGTAAATGATGGAATCCTGATTCAAATAATGTTCTTGTGTGACATCAAAACCTACTCTCTTTCCACTGTGCTGCATATCCTCTTTATTTGGAGCAATTCTCCTTGTTTTCTTCACCAATCAAAACTCAACCTATCCTCCAAATTCCAGCTCAAATACTATTTCCCTCATCTCCTTCCTCTGAACACTAATAGAACTTACTGAATTTATGACTCAGGAGCATTGCTTTGTACTATGATGACATGTAATAAAATTCAAACAGTAGACTGTCAACAGGATATACAGTATTTGTACATACCTTACCTCCTTTTAATCCTTAAATCTATCCTCATTTTCCCACTCTTACAGAACAGATTAAAGTGATTTGCTCAGAAATTACCCATCTTCTGTGTTGTCAAGTTTTGAGTTGAATCCATCTAAGAGCATATACATTTTTTCATTCACAAAAATTTGAAATGAGATAATATAATACTAAGTCTAAATCGACAATTTCCAATGGAAAATCTACAGATGCCAGACTCTGACACACATTTTATTGATGAATCCTTAAAACAACTCTAGGAGGTCATTCATTTGCTTACAACCTCAATTTTTTTCTATACTATTGCTGATTTATTCAATAAAACTTTATTAAACACCCACCATATACTCAATATGATATTCACAAAGAGTAAAACTGCTTTAAAATTCATATTGACTTCCCATTGTTCTTAGGATTAGGACAAAAAATTCCTAACACCGTCTTGCTTCTTAAACTACATTCCAACTTGCCCCAAGCATCATAGCCACAATGACTTTGAAACAATTCTTAAATTCTATATTATAGTAAATGCTTAAACCAAGAAAACCAAACCCATTACTGTCGAGTTGATTCCAACTCATAGCAACTGTATAGGACAGAGTAGATCTATCCCATAAGGTTTCTAAGGCTGTAAATTTTTATGGAAGCCGACTGCCACATCTTTCTCCTATGGAGTTGCTGGTGGACTTGAACGGCCGACCTTTTGGTTAGCAGCCCAGCGCTTAACCACTGGGCCACCAGGGCTTCTTGATAAACACTTAGACAATGCTTATCATATGATAGGCACTATTCTTAGTGTTTTGCAATATTAACTCATTTAATCATAATAATGGAGCCCTGGTGGTACAGTGGTTAAGCGCTTGGCTGCTAACCAAAAGGTCAGCAGTTCAAATCCACCAGTCGCTCGCTGGAAACCCTATGGGGCAGGCAGTTCTACTCTGTCCTATAGAGTTGCTATGAGTTGGAATCAAATCAATGGCAACGAGTTTGGTTTTGGTTTGACTCATAATAACAGGTTCTATTAAAGCTACCTTTAGATACTATTAAACCCAATTTACAGAGAATAAGAATAAAGCACAGAAATTATATAACCTGCATTAGGTCATACATGTCATAAGTGGCACATGCTGAACTCTCTGCTGCCACATATGCTCCTCCTTCTTTTGAACTTTTTCTTCCCTCTGCCAGTAACACACTTTATTCTTCAGGTTGCAGGTGAAATCTCCCTTCTCAAGGAAGTTTCTCCCAGCTTACATCAGTTCCTTTTTTTACACATGCTCATAGATCATGCTTTGTTTTGTCTTTTCCCAGTAGATTATATAATCCGTGAAGGTTGTATATGCTCAACGACATATCCTCAGTATGGTATTTGCCACATAGTAGGCACCCCAATATTTGCTAATTAATAACTGAAGAATGATTGAATAAATGTGTCAGGAACCATGTTGAACACTAGCAAGTATTATCCCTGCCCTCAAGGAGCTCCGAGCCTGGTGCCAAGGACAGACAAGTAAGTGCGTGACTATGATGTGGTACAGCAACTGTAATGATTAGACATGTGCTGAGCAGCACAGAAGAGAAATCATAACATTCTGTCTGACAATCTGAAAGGCTTTCCAGTGACATACAGGGAATGAGCAGGAGTCCCTAAGGCAAAAAAAAAAGGTTGTGGGGAATTTCCTGGGTAGAATGAGCCACTCATGAGGAAGAGACACGTAAGCAGAGGATGAGTGGTGAAATAAAGCTGATGATGGTTGAACTGGAGATCACTTTGGAAGAAGTGATGGGGAATGCAGCTCACAAAGGAAGCTGAGTTCAGTATTATGAAAGATTTTGTAGTCTGTGCCAAGGATTTGGAATGTTATCGTATAGGGAGAAAGAAGCCAGAGGTAGTTTAATAATTTAAAAAGCATTTTGAATGTGCTTTTGGAAGCACAATCAAACCACTAAATGCTCATTTATTCCCCTTAAAATTGAATCCTTGTAGTAATAATGCAATTTCCAAAAGTTACTCTAAATAGCCCAAGTTCATAGAGTCTTGTGACAATGGGTTAACAATGGTAGGACAATAATTTCAATGTTTCCTGACATCACAGTCATTTGCAACAAATCTATGCAATTTGGTTACATGCCAGGCTGCATTGGGAGGCAACCATGGGACTACCCAAGCATGGGATGCACTGTATTCTCTTGCCCTTTTCATTTCATAGAGTCTTCCAAGTGATATGTCCAAGATCAACTGGAATTCTTAATCATGGGTTCTAGTATATTTACTGTGTTGACCACATCAACATTTTGAGAAGTCTACTTTTTTTCCCAATAGAACAAGATTAGGCACAAATCATTTTTTAAATAAAAGAGCATGAAAATAGTTCATGAAGAAGGTTAGTCTTCATAGATAAAAGAGTATAAACCAACCTAAATAGATTCTGTTGTGTGGTTAACATGGAAATCGAACCACCAACAAAAAGTAGATTTCATTAAACTCAGAATCATCTCTGATTTCTTTCTGACACTACTCCTTTTCCCATCCTCACACTAATCAAGCTTTCCCTAACATCATTATACCTGCAGAATGACTTCCTGAGAACTCTTTAAGACTCAGTTTCAATGCACCCTCCCCATGAACTCTTCCCAAATCTATCCAGTTATTAATGTGGTTCTCCTTCCTCTGAGCACCTGTCACACTTTCTCAGTGCATGTACGTAGCTCTTAACACTAATTTTTACTATAATTATCATTTAATTCATCTTTTCTCTCTAAGGATATGAGACCACCAAAACAATTTCTGTTATGTATATTTGTGCCCCAGAGTGTCTAGAAGAACATTTTTTCTGAAATGAAACAGAGAGTAAAAAAATACTGGAAGGGAAGATTAATAAATACTGGCCTATTTATTCTGATAAAAAGCAATGTCATGGGAGACATGATATAAATGCAGCTTCTTCTGAAGTAATAATGTTCATAATTTAGTTTCTCCCTATGGTTAATTATCCAAAAAGATCATCCATCTTAAAAAGAACTTGCTTTATGAGAATAGGTAGATGTAGTTTCTGATATTAATTATTGAAAATGCAAGATTCTTGAAACCTTACTATCTATCTGGGTCAATCAGCAGCAACAATATTTACCAGTTAGTTCTACAAACATTTATTGACCCCCTACTATGTGGAGCCCCTGAATGGTGCAAAGGGTTAAATGCTTGACTACCAGCCAAAAGACCGGCAGTTCAAAGTAACCCAGAGGTGCCTCAGAAGACAGGCCTGACTATCTGCTTCTGAAAGGTCACAATCTTGAAAATCTTATGAAACAGTTGTACTCTGCACAAATGGGGTTGCCATGAGTCAGAATCAACTCGACAGCAACTAACAACAGCAACTATGTGTTAGGTAATGTGCTTGATATTCGGAATACATCACTTAACGAAACAGACGAAGATCCCTGCCCTCAAAGATTTTAGTGTGGAGAAGCCGAAAGAAAACAAATATGAAAAAAAAAAAAAGGAAGAAAATTATAGCTAGGTTAGGGGCCATTTTTAGTGACTTTTACATTTACTTGGAGTTAAGTGGGATAGCTCTGCAGGATTTTGAGCATAGGAGTGACATGGTTTTACTTAAAGTTTTAAATAAAATAGGTCACTCTAGGTAGGAAACAGATTGTAGGCAGGCAAAGGTAAAAGTAGGAGTCCAGCTAGGGGCTGTTGCAGAAAAATTGTCTGCAAAAGAGCTTAGCTTAAATGATGATAACAATTAAGGTAATGTGTGGTATTATATTCTGCTAATCAGCTGACCTTAAAATAGAGTAATTATCCTGAATTATCAGAGTAGGGCCCTTAGTGGAAAGGGGAGGCAGAAGAAGCAGTCGGTCATGAGATGTGAGAAGAACTCAACATGCCATTGCTGACTTTCAAATGGAGGAAGGGGCTATGTGGCAAGTCATGGGGGTGACCTCTAGAAGCTGGAAAAGACAAAGAAACAGACTATCCTCTAGAGACTCCAGAAAGGAATGCAGTTGCTGACAGGTTGCTAGCCCCAGGAGACCTGGGTCAAATTTCTCACCAGTAGAACCATAAGATAATAAACGTGTGGTGTTTATGTTGTTAAGTTTGTGGTTGTTTGTTCCAGCAACAATAGGAAACTAATACAGAGTGATTCAGAAAATTCAAAATGGAGATAATGATCAAGAGCATTGTGAATCCCAGCACTTCCTGAAAATGGTCTGTGAAATCAATATGATTGCAGCTTATATAGAAAATAGGAGCAGTGAGTGGTTAGGCTTTAGAAGGGAACACAGATCTCTTGTTCTTGGACTAGATTATCGAAACCTTCGGACATACAAATCAATTTATTTGTTATATGAACATTTACTCCACCAAAACAGAAGTCATCTAGAATTGTCTTAATATAGTCCAAGGTCTATTTTTTTCTTTTTCTACCTAAGTTACCATGCACAGTACTCAGCACCATGAGATAAAGCATTCCAAGTTCCTCATCTTGAGAAGTAAAAGAAATTGATCAAACATAGACATTTAAGTGATAGGAGCACTGAAAGTATAGAAATAAGAAAGCATAGCTTTCAAGCTCCTCCTCTCAAAAGAGGCACTCCACTTTCTGGGAACACCAGCTTTTCCAACATTTCATGGGATTCACCATGGGCTGCATAACCTATTTTGTGTCTCAAGGTGTTGGTTCTGGATGCCAATGGAAAGACTTGATTGATTATGGTTTCACTGGGTGCATTAAACATCTCAGCTCCCTATGGACTTGCTCCACTGTGGGTCTCTTCTCACTGCCTAAATCTGCTATAAAGCTGACCCCCTCGATAGGATATTTTTCACTCCAGATGGGCATCCATGGGAATGGGAACATGGTATGTAGGGTAGACATCTCTCTTCTTTGCAACCCAGATATTTTATTCCCCCACAACCCCATCATACAAATCTTTGTCAGAATATCAGACTTCCCTAAGGAGTAGTTAAGAAACGATATGTTTAAAACTATGTAATATGTCTTCTCTATAGTTATAAGCAAATACACAAGAAAATTAACTTATTTATGAGAATCTGCTTACAGAGAACTCCCATTTCTTAATCTTGTGGTCCTTATTTCTGGAAGGGCACCATGATATCTTCCTTTTCAAACGAATAGAGAATAAATCTCTACCCCTCTTTAATTACTCCCTCCACCTACCTCTTCAATCCCCAGCCTCTTCCCAGACCACAGGTGTGGTCCAATGAAAATCATGTCTAAGTTATTTGGCCCAGACTTATGCCTGGCAGGAATGGGAGAGGGAAGGCAATCCAAGCTTTCAGCAGAACAGTCAGGGATTGACTTTGGCAAACTCCAACACTTTGAAGTGTAGAATAAGGATTTTTTCTGGCTACCCAGTGAGTAAATATTGAATTAAATGTAACCCATAAAAATATCTCCCACAAGACAAGTAATTTTCAGTGACTATGCAATCCAGGTCCAGAAAAATAGTATTTTTGCAAGATACATACTAAGACCCCTGTTCACAATTAAACAAAATTTAAAAACACAGTTGCTAATGAATTGACTCTGACTCATGGCAATCCCACAAGTGTCAGAGCAGAATGGTGTGCCATAGGATTTTCAATGACTGATGTTTCTGAAGTAGATCGCCAGGTCTTTCTTCTGAAGCACCTCTGAGTGAACTTGAATTGCCAGCCTTTTGGTTAGCAGCCAAGCACTTAACTGTCTGCACCGCCTAAAGACTCCTGTTCACAATAGGAATTATAATTTGTTAATATCCAGAGAACTCTTAGTGCCTTTCCAACCACCAGCAAGCACACATCACCTTTCTTGATGCTCTTTGTAAATCTTCTGAATTTTAGGCTGGGCTCTATGACATGTCAGTGTCAGAATGTGTATCCATTAATATTTAAATAAACATTGGGCAGATATTTGAAAATTGCCATATTTTTACATAAATAATGCACACATTCTACGTTTGTTTGCCAACCATGCCCTCCCCCTACAAGGTATTTTTGTAATCGCACTATACCAGTTTTTTTTTATACATTGCTGTAAAAAAAAAAAAAAAAAAAGAGCATAGCACACTTACAAAAATACCTCACAGAGGGCGGGCGGTGGTTGGCAAGAAAATGTAGAAGGTAGGCATTATTTGCATAAAAATACGGTAATGTTTTTCTCTCCTAAGGCCATATCAATTCCTAGCCAAGAACCTCACTTCTCCCTGACTTGAGGGGAAGGTTAAAGGAGTCCTTGAATGGTGCAAACAGTTAAAGCTTTTGGCTAAACAAAAAGATGGTTTGAATCCACTCAGAGGCACCTCAGAAGAAAGGCCTGGCAACCTACTTCCAGGAAATAAAATCAGCCATTGAAAACTCTATGGAACACAGTTCTACTGTGGCACACATGAGGTTGCCATGAGTGAGAGTCAACTTAATAGCACCTGGTTGGTTATATGATACATAATCTCTCAAATTCTGTGGGTAAATATTCTATCAGACGAAAACAGAATGCTGCCAAACTTTTCCTGACAAGCTGTTTATTTTCTGAAATTATGACAAAAACTGTCCATATAATAGCATAACAATCTGACCATTACAGGAAGGAGTATAGTAAGCAGGAAACACATCAAGGGACTTGAGAGGCTGCTTCTGTTTTCTGTCTTATTGTAAATCATCATGAACCACGGTGAAAAGTGGATCCATTTAAGACTGCCCTTTCCCCTTTTCTGGGTTAGGTGAGCTGTGGTTGCAATCAGCTTGGACATCAGCACTGTCCGGAGAGCTACCTTCTTGTTGTTAGGTGCTGTTGAGTCGATTCCAACTCACAGCAACTCCATGTGATAGAGCAGAAATGCCCCATACAGTTTTCTTGGCAGTAACCTTTACAGAAGCAGATCGCCAGGTTTTTCTCCTACAGAGTTGCTGGGTGGGTTCAAACTGCCAACCTTTTGATTAGCAGCTGAGTGCTTAACCATTGTGCCACCAGTGTTCCTTTTTGAGAGCTAACTATCACCTGGTATAAACACTCATAATATATGCTACAGCTGACAGCTTTAATGTAATCAACTCCACGAAGCAGCCACCTTGTAGGGCTGTAGTTCTGAGTATAGAACATCTGGAGCTACACTTTAATCGGTGGTTGTAATAGTTGCACAGCTGTCTGTAACAGTTCTGACTATGATAATCATGGCTGCAAAGATGCTTATCAGGGAAGCAGCACTAGAGAAATTCCTGAGTATCAGCAGTTGACTTGAAAAATCACATTGTAGATTTCCTCTGTTAGGATCTCATAAACGAAAATCAAAAGCATAAAAAAGAATAAAGTTAATAAGAAAAAGGTCCAAATCATCAATACCTATGCATATTTGAACTCAGAAATATCAGTGGATCATTTCCTGAACTGTACAACCAAACCACTCAAAATGAAGTGCTATCACTACACAGCAGGAAATTCTCACTGTGAAATATGTTTTTTACCTTCTTTTAAAAAAAGTTTCTATCCATCAGAATGTCCCTAAAGAACTGCCTGTGATATATGATTTAAAAAAAAAAAGTAATAAGTTTTATAGAAAAAACTAGAACCTCCATGCTCTGGACTGGACAGAGAACATCTTTTTCTTTTCTCACGTGCGTAACGGATTACCTGTGTTTTAAAAGTATTGAGAAAGCACTGCATCTGGAGACAAGAAAAGTGACAATTCTACTCTGCCACTACCAATATACAGAACATGGGCAAGCACTTTGTAAGCCTCAGCTTCCTCATCATAAAATGAAGGGATTGAAGCTGATTGTTTCTGAAGTCTCTTGCATCTCTCATATCCTTTACATAGACCTGACTTTTAAAAATCTCCTCCTCCATGTGGCACAGATGGTTAAGCACTCAACTACCAGCTGAAAGGTTGGTGGTTCAAATACAACCAGAGGCACTTCAGAAGATAGGCCTGGCGATCCGCTTCAGGAAGATCACAGCCTTGAAAGCCCTATGGCGTTCTTATGGTGCACACATGGGGTCACCATGAGTCAAACTGACTCAACAACTAACAACAATTCCTCTGGAATTTCTAGTTTAAAAAAAAAAAAGAAAGATACAAAATTCAGGAAACCAGGGATCTACAAGAGGGGAATTGTGAAAGGAAGTTCTGGAATAATGGCTATGTAGCAGGGCATAGAAAACACCTAGTTCAGCTCGGGGCAGGCAATAGGAGGTCTCTAAGAAGGAGTCTTCAAACAAACTATAAATTAACGCTTCAAAATGCTGGGAATTCTCCTTCTTTCCTCTCCTTTTATTCTTATACAAATCCTTTCTACTTTTTAGAGAACAAATAAAATATTTAAGCCATACTATCTTTTTTGGTTTTACCCCTCCCCCTGGCCCTGTTGGCACAGTGGTTAAGTGATATGGCTGCTAACCAAAAGGTTGGCAGTTTGAATCCACCAGCCACTCCTTGGAAACCCTACGGGGGCACTTCTTCTCTGTCCTCTAGGGTCGCTAGGGGTCGGAATCTACTCAGTGGTAATGAATTTTGGTTCTGGCCCTGTTGGGCACTTTTAATAATGTTGGTGTGGCACACTGACATGTGCAAAGCTCTTTTCACGTTATGTTACTCCATTTATTCTTCATCTTGACCATTCATTTATATGTTAACCCAACAAGTTTATCGAGCTTCTGTCTTGATAAGAACTAGTGATAAAATGTCAACAAGATAGACAAGTCTACTGCCCTCATAGAGCTTCATGTTTTCTGGGGGAGACAAACAAGCAAACACAGAAGGTATGTGATAAAGGTACTTGCTCTGTCTATGGTCATCCAACCTTGTAAATGAGGTGAAAAAGGTAAAGCATAATTTCAGCCTATACGTTGGAATTTTTCTCTGCAAATTCCACTGTTTCTGTAATGAATATATTTTAGCTTAAAATAGATAAAAAATAAAAAATTCAGCCATAAGAATAGCACAATTTATTAATCTTGTAAGACTATGTAGCTAGACTTAGTTTTCCTCTCTTTTGCTCTTCTCATTCCCACTTGTACCTTCAAGCAACACAGTGAATCAAGCAAGAGTGAAGCTGCCTCACTGACTCTGCTCTGATCTACAGAAATGGGTCTGGGGTAGGTACACTACAATAGTTCCAAGCTTTATCCACAGACTGGGTCTCCTAGATTTAATTTTACTTCCATCCCTCTGTGTTGGTGCCCTGAGCTCTAACCCTACTCTTCCAGTTTCCTAGCAACACAGCCATGGCTTAGCAGGAGTTCTCAGGATCACTTGCATTGCAATGCACAGCTACCCTAAAAGGAAATATAACTTGCTCCTTGAGCAAGGACTCAAAGCCAGGTCTCCTCACTACAAAACCTATGTTAATTCCATTCTGCTGTGCAACCTTATTTTATCAGTCACTCAACACACTGGATTGTCAGCCTTTAAGGGCAGTGAAAACATCTTCATTCATCTTTGTATCCCCATAGCAAGAACACAGTGTCCTGCACATATAGTTGCTCCATAAAAGTTTGATGAGGGGGCGGGGCAAGATGGCCCTCTAGGCAGAAGCACCACACCGTCCCTCCACAGCAAAGATCCGAAAAACTAAGCCTAACAGAGAATCAACAATCCTGGAACCCTAGAACAACAAATGAAGAGATAAAGAACTCAGCCAAACACCAAACGGAGTGAGAATACTGAAAGAGAACGGAGAGGCGAGGAGAGACTCATGCAGAGATTCCCTACCAGCTAACGCAGCGTGGACCCACCATCTTGGACTCCTATTGGAGACCAGCAAACAGAAGAACGGGAGAGCAGCCTCGCGGAGCGTCCAGTGGGAGACGGAACGACCAGTAAATTGCTGTTTGCGCTTCCCCACCCCCCACCCCTCTCTGCCTCGGCTGGGGCTCCCCTGCTTCCCGTGGCCAGGGTCCCTGGGCCGCGGGGCACCGGTGCTAGGATTCCATGCACCCGGGCAGGCGGCTCTCTGAGAGCTGTTTGTTGGCTGCTGGCATAGCTTTTTCTGTCTCCTCCCCCTCCTTTTGCTCGGGTGCCTGGTTCCGAGCGCAGACTTTGCTCTCTCCTGCAGCGCTGTGGGGCTGCGTTCGGGCGTGTGGCTGCTTCCAGGTCTGGGCTGCCATGCTGGTGAGATCCCGGGGCCTTTGTTCGTTCGCCCCTCTGCTTCCCGTGGCCATGGTCTCTTGACCCAAGACTGCCGGCTGCTTGGAATCCGCGCGCCTGAGCGGGGGCTCTCTGGGTGCCGTTTGTTGGCTGCTGGTGTGGCTTTTTCTGCTTCTTCTGGTTTCTCGCTTGCCTCTCACTGCCTCCCCCTCTTTTGCTCGGGTGCCTGGCTCCGAGTGCCGTCTTTGGTTTTTCCTGCGGGGCTGAGGGGCTGCGTTCGGGTGTGTGGCTGCTTCCAGGTCGGGGCTGCCACGCTGGTGAGATCCCGGGACCTTTGTTCGTTCGCCCCTCTGCTTCCCGTGGCCTCAGTTTCTTCCCCGGGGTCCACCAGCTGCTTGGATTCTGTGTGCCCGGGTGGGCAGCTCTCTAGGTGCCGTTAGTTGGCTGCTGGTGCTGCCTTTTTTTTTTTTCTTTTTTTTTCCCTCCTGCTTCTTTTGGTTTCTTGCTTGCCTCTCGCCACCTCCCCCTCCTTTCACTCGGGTGCCTGGCTCCTTTCACCCTCTTAGCTCCTTTCTGAGTGTCCCCAGAGTGCAGGCAATTTGTGATATACGCTTTCTACTCTCCACCCTTCTTCACTCACACTCGGCCTCCTCTGTTTCCCACGAACACAGTCTCTTGTCCAGAAACACCAGCCCACACTGGCTGGCTCTCTGAGTGCCATTCATTGACTGCTGGTGTTGCTTTTTTTTTATTTTATTTTATTTTTTTTCTTTTTTGATTAGTTTTGTTTTCTTTTCCCTCTTTTTCCCTTTTGTCTTTCTTCGTTGCTTAATTTCTCATCTCTCTATCTCTTCCTTCTCTTTCTGATCCCTGAATACCAGGCGATGTATGCCTCTGCACCTTCTGGCCAGGCTGTGCTGTGAAACCTGAGACCGACTCCCCCAGACTTCATAGCTGCATCGGTGGGATCCCTGGGAACTTTGCAGTTCTTTAACTTTTCTGATTTTTATTTGTTCATTCTTTCCTTTTCTTTCTCTTCCCCCTTCTGGTTTCCTCCATCCCATAGTCTCTCATCTGTCCATTCCAATGACAATGCTTTTTGCTCCTGCTCCTCTCTCCTCTCTCCCATATCCAGCTTAGCTTCACACATAACCATCTCCCCACTGCATCCTGCCTACCTGCACCGTGCACTTGACATCACACCACCAAGCTGTGCAGGCACACCCTATTGGAACCTGCCCAGCACTGACTACCAACCATCCTGGTGGCTGCAGTGAGTGCCACAAACAACCCGTCCCAGTGGCTCCTCTTCAGCTAGATCTGCCCACCTGTACCACAAGGACGAAACAAAAAAAACTACAATCAATAAACGAGAGAAATATCTACTGAATGCCCCGAAAACAGCAAACAATATCAAAACATTTACAAAAACAAGACAAGATGGCTCCAATAGGCGTCCAAATTAAAACACCAGGTAACTCTCCTGTGGAAGAAAATGCACTAGAACTACCTGATAGGGAACTCAAATCACTAATACTCAGAATTTTCCAAGAACTGAGGCAAAAAGCTGACAAAATGAGTAAAAAATAGACAAATTTATGGAAAATACAGACAAAAAATTGGAAGAATTCAGGAAGATCATGCAGGAACAAAATGCCAAAATAAATTCACAAATAGAAATTATACAAAAACAACAATTATAAATCCAAAAGATAAACAACAAGATTTCAGAAATGGATGATGTCATAGAAGGGCTGAGAAGTAGATTTGAAACCATGGAAGACAGGATCAGTGGAACTGAAGACAAACACTTGGATACAACTCTGTTTCAGGAAAACTCAGAAAAAAGAACAAAGAAAAATGAAGAGACCCTGAGAGTTATGTGGGACACAATTAAAAGCAAAAACTTACGAGTGATTGGTATCCCAGAACAGGGGGAGAAAACACAAAACACAGGGAGGATCATTGAGGAACTGCTGACAGAAAACTTTCCCAATATCATGAAAGATGAAAAGATGGCCATCCAAGAAGCTCAACGAACCCCATATAGAAGAGACCCCAAAAGAAAATCACCAAGACATATCATATTCACACTCGTCAAAACTAAAGACAAACAAAGAATCCTGAGTGCAGCTCATGAAAAACAAGAAGTCACATACAGAGGAGAAACAATAAGACTAAGCTCAGATTATTCAGCAGAAACCATGCAGGCAAGAAGGCAATGGGATGACATATATAAAATCATTAAAGAAAAAAATTGTCAGCCAAGAATAATATATCCTGCAAAACTCTCATTCAAATTTGATGGTGAAATTAGGTCATTTCCAGATAAACAGAAACTAAGGGAATAGGCAAAAGTCAAACCAAACTTACAAGAATTATTAAAGGGAGTTCTTTGATCTGAAGACAAACAGCTTCAGCCCTCAGGCAGGACCTAGGACCTAGGACGCAGGTTCATACGAACCAGATACCATTCTAGGAAATGAACTATTGAGGACTATCCAAAAAAAAAAGAAATACAACAGGGAATCAGAGCAATCAATCAAAAGATGACAACAACATCAAAACAATGAAAGAGGGAACAAACAGCATAAGTATAGAACCTTCTAATGGAGAGGAAGGCAAGGCGATACCAAGTAAGGGTAGACTGCTTCAAACTTAGAAAGATACGGGTAAAATTCATGGTAACCACAAAGAAAGTTAACAAACCAACTCATGAAAATAAAGACGAAAAACATAAAGTCTCGGCAAAAACAAAACCTACAAAAACAAAAGAAATGAACACAAAATCCACAAACAAAAGTAACTCAGCAAAAGAGAGTAAGAAGAACAAAGAAAACTTCAGCACCACAAAAAAAAGCACTACAAAATGACAGCAACAAACTTCCATCTATCAATAATTACACTGAACGTAAAAGGACTCAATGCACGCATAAAGAGACGGAGAGTGGCAGAATGGATAAGAAAACAGGATCTGTCAATATGCTGTCTACAAGAGACACACGTTAGAAGCAAAGATGTGAATTTATTAAAAATCAAAGGTTGGAAAAAAATATATCAAGCTAACAGCTAGCAAAAAAGAGCAGGAGTGGCATTCTAATCTCAGATAAAATAGACTTTAAAACAAAATCCACCATAAAAGACAAAGAAGGCCACTATATAATGATTAAGGGGATGATCCATCATGAAGACATAACCATAATAAACATCTATGCACCCAATGACAGGGCTCCAAAATACATAAAAAAAACTCTAACAGCACTGAAAAGAGAAATTGACAGTTCCACAATAATAGTACGAGACTTCAACACACCACTCTCAGTAAAGGACAGAACAACTAAAAAGAAACTCAGCAAAGATACAGAAGACCTAAAGGACACACTCAGCCAACATATATAGAACAATCCATCCAACCGCTGCAAAGTACACATTCTTTTCCAAAGCACATGGAACGTTCTCCAGAATAGACCACATCTTAGTCCACAGAGCAATCCTCAACAAGATCCAAAACGCTGAGATGATTCACAGTATCTTCTCTGACCACAATGACATCAAGGTAGAAATTAACTATGGAAGAGCAAGGGAAAAAAATCAAACACATGGAAAGTGAATAATACTCTGCTTACACATCAATGGGTAATAGAAGAAATCAGAGACGGAATTAAAAAATTCCTAGAATCAAATGAAAATGAAAACACATCATACCAAAACCTTTGGGACATAGCAAAGGCAGTCCTCAGAGGGCAATTTATAGCAATAGATGCACATATCAAAAAAGAAGAAAGGGACAAAATCAAAACATTAACTATAGAACTCAAACTAATAGAAAGAGAACAGCAAAAAAAGCCTACAACCACTGGAAGAAAGGAGATAGTAAAGATCAGAGCAGAAATCAATGAAATAGAGAACAGAAAAACAATAGAAAGAATCAACAAAACCAAAAGTTGGTTCTTTGAAAGAATCAACAAAATCGACAAACCACTGGCCAGACTGACAAAAGAAAAACAGCAGAGGGCACAAATAACCCAAATAAGAAATGAAATGGGGGACATTACAACAGACCCAACCGAAATAAAAAGGATTATAACAGAATATTATGAAAAACTATATTCCAACAAATTTGAAAACCTAGAGGAAATGGATAAATTTCTAGAAACACACGGCCTACCCAAACTACAACAAAGTGATATTGAAAATCTGAACAGACCCATAACAGGAGAAGAGATTGAAAAGGTAATAAAAAAACTCCCAACCAAAAAAAGCCCTGACCCAGATGGCTTCACTGGAGAATTCTACAAAACATTTACAGAAGAGCTTGTACCAGTACTACACAAGCTATTTCAGAGCAGAGAAGAGGAAGCAACACTTCCAAATTCATTCTACGAAGCCAGCATAACGCTGATACCAAAACAAGGCAAAGACATCACAAAAAAAGAAAATTACAGACCAATATCTCTTATGAATATAGATGCAAAAATTCTGAACAAAATTCTAGCCAATAGAATTCAGTATCATATCAAAAAAATAATACACCACAACCAAGTAGGATTCATACCAGGTATGCAAGGATGGTTTAACATTAGAAAATCCATCAACGGAATTCACCACATAAGAAAAAAATCACATGATCATATCAATTGACGCAGTAAAGGCATTTGACAAAGTCCAGCACTCATTCCTGATAAAAGCTCTCAATAAAATAGGTATAGAAGGGAAATTTCTCAACATAATAGAGGGAATCTATGCAAAACCAGCAGCCAACATCATTCTTAATGGAGAGAGGCTGAAAACATTCCCCTTGAAAACAGGAACAAGACAAGGATGCGCTTTATCACCACTCCTATTTAACATTGTGCTGGAAGTTCTAGCTAGAGCAATAAAGCAAGAGAAAGAAATAAAGGGCATCCAAATTGGTAATGAAGAAGTTAAACTCTCCCTGTTTGCAGATGATATGATACTATACATAGAAAACCCTAAAGACTCCACGAGAAATCTACTGGAACTAATAGAAAGATTCAGCAGAGTAGCAGGATACAAGATAAACATTCAAAAATCAGTTGGATTCCTATACACCAATAAAGAGAACGATGAAAAGGAGATCAGGAAATCAATACCATTTTCAATAGCCCCTAAAAAGTTAAAATACTTAGGAATAAATCTGACCAGGAATGTAAAAGACCTATACAAAGAAAACTACAAAATACTGCTGCATGAAACCCAAAGGGATCTACATAAATGGAAAAACATACCATGCTCATGGATAGGCAGACTCAACATTGTGAAAATGGCAATTCTACCTAAAGCAATTTACAAATACAATGCAATCCTGATCCAAATACCAACAACATTCTTCAAAGAGATTGAAAAACTAATTATTAACTTTATATGGAAAGGGAAGAAGCCCCGAATAAGTAAAGCACTACTGAAGAAGAAGAATAAAGTTGGAGGACTCACACTACCTGACTTGAGAACCTACTATACAGCTACAGTAGTCAGAACAGCCTGGTACTGGTACAACAACAGAGACATTGACCAATGGAACAGAATTGAGAACCCAGATGTAAATCCATCCACCTACAGTCACCTGATTTTCGACAAGGGCCCAAAGTCCATCAAATGGGGAAAAGACAGTCTTTTTAACAAATGGTGCTGGCAAAACTGGATGTCCATTTGCAGAAAAATGAAACAGGACCCATACCTCACACCATATACAAAAACTACTTCAAAATGGATCAAAGACCTGAATATAAAGCCTAAAACTATAAAGTTCATAGAAGAAAAAATAGGACCAACACTTCAGGCCTTAATACATGGCATTAACAGGATACAAACCATAAACATCAACACATAAAACCCAACAGATAAACTAGATAACTGGGATCTTCTAAAAATCAAACACCTATGCTCTTCAAAAGACTTCACCAAAAGAGTCAAAAGAGAACCTACAGACTGGGAAAAAGTTTTTGGACCGTACAAGTCAGACAAAGGTCTAATCTCCATAATCTACAAGAAAATCCAACACCTCTACAACAAAAAGACAAACAATCCTATCAAAAAATGGGCAAAGGAAATGAACAGACACTTCACCAAGGAAGACATTCAAATGGCTAACAGACACATGCGGAAATGCTCGCAATCACTAGCCATTAGAGAAATGCAAATTAAAACCACAGTGAGATACCATCTCACCCCAGCATTACTGGCACGAATCAAAAATACTGGAAATAACAAATGTTGGAGGGGCTACGGGGAGATGGGAACTCTTATACACTGCTGGTGGGAATGCAAAATGATACAACCATTTTGGAAAATGATATGGCGTTTCCTCAGAAAGCTAGAAATAGACATACCATTCGATCCAGCAATCCCACTCCTAGGAATATATCCTAGAGAAATAAAAGGCGTCACTCGAATAGACATATGCACACCTATGTTCATGGCAGCATTGTTCACAATAGCAAAACAATGGAAACAACGTAGCTGCCTATCAACAGATGAATGGATAAACAAACTATGGTACATACACATAATGGTGTACTATGCAATGAGAAAGAACAATAATGAATCTGTGAAGCATCTCACAACATGGATGAAACTGGAGGACATTATGCTGAGTGAAATAAGTCAATCACAAAAGGACAAATATTGTATGAGACCTCTATTGTAAAAACCCATGAAAAAATTCACATGCAAAATGTAACAATCCTTGTTGGTTACCAGGGATGGGAGGTGGGGGGGAAATACTAAATAGGCAATAGATAAGTGGTATCTTGGGTGAGATGTGAGACAGTACACAGTACAAGGGAAACTAATACAACCTGCACAAGGAAAGTTCATGGAGGCCCCATGGACACATTCAAACTCTCCAAGGGACTGAGTTGTTGGACAGAGGGCTCTGGAGACCATGGTCTCGGGGAACATCTAGCTCAATTTGCATGACACTACTTATAAAGATAATGCTCTATGTTCTACCTTGGTGAGTAGTGTCTGGGGTCTTAAAAGGCTGTGAGCGGCCATCTAAGATACTACACTGGTCTCATCCCTTCGGGAGCAAGGGAGAATGAAGAGAACAGGATACAACGAAAAGATTAGTCCAAAGGACTAATTGACCACAGCTACCAAGACCTCCACTGGACTGAGTCCAGTACAGCTAGATGGTGCCCGGCTACCACCGCTGACTGCTCTGACCAGGATCACAACAGAGGGTTCTGGACAGAGCTGGAGAAGGATGTAGAGCATAATTCTAACTACCCCCCCAAAAAAGACCAGATTTACTGGCCTAAAGGAGACTGAAGAAACCTCAAGAGTGTGGCCCCCAGACACCCTTTCAGCTCAGAGGTGAAGTTACCTTTGAGGTTCACTGTTCAGCCTGGGAGTGGACAGCCCAGTAAAACTAAATGAAACTAATGAGGTACAGGAGTCCAGTGACGAGGGCCAGAAGGCAGAGGGGGAGTAGGAAGCTGATGATAAGGAACACAAGTTGAGTAAGTATACTGTTGATGTGTTGTGAGATTGTTAACCACTCTTATAGGGCAACATTTGTAGTAACTGTTAAATGGTAGGCTATTTTGTCCTGTAAGCCTTCATCTTGGGTGAGAATGGCAGCACAATTGGAAGAGCATAGTCAATGTAACTTAAATGTGTACGTAAAAAGTTTTGAAATGGTGTATCTTTGGCTATGTGTATTTTCACCAAAAAAAAAAAAAAAAAAAAAGCTGAGAATTCAGAGGGTTAAAATGTTGTGGGGTTGTTAACCAAAGTCATAAAACAGCATGTGTACTACTGTTACATGAGAAACTCTTTGTTCTGTAAGCCTTCACCTGAAGTACAATAAAATATTAAAAAAAAAAAAAAAGTTTGATGAAATACCCACTGCAGTGTTTGTATGAGACTACTATCTCTGAAATTAAAACTATGAGCACTTCTTGCTACTGCATTGTCACTTAAATATATTTCACACTTTTCTTGAATACCACTCATAACGTTTCTAGGTAGAATGAAACTCCTAAATGTCATGCTCCCTATGCCAGAGTCACAAGAGAAATAAATCAGAAAGCAAGAAAATTGTTTTTAATATTTCTTTGGTTCTTTAAGGATTACACGAGGATGAGACATACATTATTTATCAAAAGTAACCCAAGTGGGTATTTGCTTTTCTGTAACAGCTGAGACACAAACCTATACCAGTTATGCAAGATTGCCCACTAACCTGAAACCATTAGAACAGGACTCTTTCATGTTAAGATAAGCAATGGAGATATGCCCAAGACTTGATAAATAAGAAAATAAATTACATGGTAAAAATCTAAAATCCTAGTGAGGGAATACTGAAAAAATTTTTAAAGCAATACTTACTTTAGATAATTAGACAGTTGGGGGGAAATAATAGCTTTCCTCAGGTTTTCTTAATGTGAAAGCCAATATGTATATGTACCAGAAACAAAGGTGCATGATAAATACTTTTCTCTCCAATTCAACTTATTCATTTATTCACTCATTCATTTGACAAATATTTCTACTCTAGAAAATGTGTTAGGCATTGAAAAACTAAATATATTGCTAAATGTAAGACTGCATATGCCCTAGGGGAAAAGCCATAGAGAGAAACCCTACAATGAAAAGGATATTCTATTAGGTACAGAAAGTAAAATAATTACCTGAACCTGAGTAAAAACTTTAATTTTCTGTTTTTAGAAACGGTTGATTGTTGTACAATTATATTGAAGTATAATTGACATAAAAAACCACACATACTTAAAGTGTACAATTTGATAACTGATATATGTTATCATGAAACCAACACCACAATCAAGATAATGAACATATCAATCATCCCCCAAAGTTTCCTTATATTCCTTATAATTCTTCCCCACTGTCCCTCCCAGGCCTTTCTCCTCGGGCAACTGCTGATTTGCATACTATCACTGTAGATTAGTTTACATTTTAAACAATTTTATGTAAATGGAACCAAAGAGTAAGTATACTTGTCTGCCTTTTTTCACTCAACATAATTGAGACTGATCTATGTTCTTGCTTATATCAACAGGTGATTCCTTTTTATTGCTGAGTATGATTCCATTGATGGATATATTACAATTTGTTTCTCCATGAAACTATTGTCTTAATTATCTAGTGCTGCTATAACAGAAATACCACAAGCAGATGGCTTTAACAAAGAGAAATTTATTCCCTCATAGCCTAGAAGGCTAGAAGTCCAAATTCAGGGTTCCAGCTCCAGGGGAAGGCTTTTTCTCTCTGTTGGCTCAGGGGGAAGGTCCTTGTCATCAATCTTCTCCTGTTCTAGGGACTTCTCAGCGCAGGGACCCTGGTCCAAAGGCCGCACTCAGCTCCCAGCACTTCTTTCTTGGTGCTGTGTGGTCCCTCTAGTCTCTGGTTGATTCTCTCTTTTACATCTCAAGAGATTGACTAAAGATACAACCTAATCCTGTAGACTGAGTCCTGCCTAATTAACATAACTGCCTCTAATCCTGCCTCATTAACATCATAGACATTAAGATTTATAATTCATAGGATGATCACATCAGATCACAAAATGGTGGACAACCACACAATACTGGGAATCATGGCCTAGCCAGCTTGACACATATTTTGGGGGTCACAATTCAATCCATAACAACTGTTGACGGGTATTTGTGTGGTTTTCAAGTTTGATATTAAAAATAAAGATGCTAGTGTACAGCTCTTTGTATGGACACAACCTTTCGTTTTCTTGGGTATTTTCCTAGGGGTAGAATGTTTGGGTCTGACAGTAGGTGTAGGTTTCATTTTTTAAGAAAGTGCCAGACTAATTTTAAAAGTGGCCCCGCCAGCTATGTATGAGAATTCTAGCTGCTTGACATCTTGGCCAGCTCTTAGTATAGTCAGTCTATTTAATTTTAGCCATTCTAGTGGGTGTGTTGTGATAGCTCAATATGGCTTTATTTTACATTTCCCTAGTGATTAAAGAATGGGACTTCCAGAACACTTAATTGTGCTCATGAGGAACCTGTACATAGAACAAGAGGCAATTGTTTGAACAGAACAAGGGGTTACTTCGTGGTTTAAAGTCAGGAAAGGTGTACGTCAGGACTGTATCCTTTCGCCATACCTATTCGACCTGTATGCTGAGCAAATAATCCAAGAAGCTGGACTATGTGAAGAAGAGTGAGGCATCAGGATTGGAGAAAGACTCATTAACAACCTTCCTTATGCAGATAACACAAACTTGCTTGCTGAAAGTGAAGAGGACTTGAAGCACTTACCGATGAAGATCAAAGACCACAGCCTTCAGTATGGATTACACCTCAACATAAAGAAAACAAAAATCCTCACAACTGGACCAATAAGCAACATCATGATAAATGGAGAAAAAGATTGAAGTTGTCAAGGATTTCATTTTACTTGGATCCACAATCATCACACATGGAAACAGCAGTCAAGAAATCAAAAGACAAATTGCGTTGGGCAAATCTGCTGCAAAAGACCCCTTTAAAGTGTTGAAAAGTAAACACGTCACCTTGAGGACTTAGGTGCACCTGACCCAAGCCACGGTGTTTTCAATAGCTTCATATGCATGCGAAAGCTGGGCAATGAATGAAGAAGGCCAAAGAAGAACTGATGCCTTTGACTTCTAGTGTTGGTGAAAAAAATATTGAATATACCGTGAACTGCCAAAAGAACGAACAGGTCTGTCTTGGAAGAAGTACAACCAGAATGCTCTTTAGAAGCAAGGGTGGCAAGACTACGTCTTACATACTTTGGGCGTATTGTCAGGAGAGATCAATCCCTGGAGGAGGACATCATGCTTGGTAAAGTACAGGGTCAGCGAAAAAGAGGAAGACCCTCAAGGAGATGGATTGACACAGTGGCTGCAACAGTGGGCTCAAGCATAACGATTGTGAGGATGGCGCAGGAACAGGCAGGGTTTCATTCTGTTGTTCATATGGTTGCTATGAGTCGGAACTGACTCAACAGCACCTAACAACTAGTGATTAATGATGTTGATTGTAGGTATTTATATTCCATCTGTATACCTTCTTTGATGAATTTTCTGTTTAAATATTTTGCATTTTTTTTTGTTGTGGAGTTGTCTTATTATTGTGCTCTAATTGTTCTTTATATATTTGGGAATGCAAGTCCTTTGTCAGATACATGTTTTGCAAATATTTTCTCTCAGTTTGAGTGTTGCCTTTACATTTTATTCATAGTATTTTTTAATAAACCAGTTTTTAATTTTGCCATATTAAAATTTATTGTTTTAAGTTCAAATTTGTTTCATTTTTAAGAAATCTTTGACAAACCCATGATTTTTTCCATGTTTTCTTCTACAAGTTTTATAGTGTTAGCTCATTTTGAGTTAATTATGTAATTATTGCATATTCTACACATAAATATCCAAAAATTCCAGCACCATTAGTTGACAATATTATCCTTTCCTCAATAGACTGCTTTGACACCTTTGCTGAAAATCAATTTACCTAACTGATGTAGATTTACTTCAGGAATTTACTTTTTTCTGTTCTTTAATCTATTTTTCAATCTTTGTGTCAGTACTACACGGTCTTGATTATTGTAGCTTTATGAAAGTCCTCTTTGTTCTTTTTTTTTTTTTTTTTGAAGATTTTTAGCTATTCCATGTCCTTTGCATTTTCATATAACTTTTTGAATAAGCTCATCAATTTCCACAAAAAATGTCTACTGCAGTTTTAGTTAGAATTCTGTTGAGTACATAGGTCAATTTGAGGGAGAACAGAAAACTTAAAAATATTGAACCTTCTAATCTAATCTTTTTGTTTACTTAGTTCTTTGATTTTGTTCACAGAATTTTAGTTCTTCAGTTTTGTAGCTTTAAGTGTACAGATCTTACATGTCTTTTAACAAATATATCCCCAGGCATTTATTATTGTGATGCTAGTTTAAATATTATTTTTTAAATTTCTGGTCATTCAACGCTAATATATAGAAATAGTGGCCTTTTTGTGGATCCTGTAAGACTTTCCATCTTTTCTAATCTGGATGCTTTTCATTTGTTTTCTTGCCTTGCCCTGGGTACAAGCTCTAGTACAAGCCTGAACAGAAGTGGTGAGAGTGGGCAACCTTGCTTTATTTCTTACCTTAGGGATAAAATATTCAGTCTTTCACCATTGAGTATGATGTTAGCTGTAAGGTTTTCTCTATTTTCCCTTTGTCAGATTAAGGAAGTTCCCATCTATTCACAGTTTGCTGAGAGTTTTTATCAGGAATGGATGTTGGATTTTATTAAATGCTTTTTATGTGCTTTGAAATGTGCATATTTTTATCCTTTTTTAGTTTGTTAATAATAAAGTGAATTACATTGATTGCTTATCAAATATTAGATCAACCCTGCATTCCTGGAATAAACCTGACTTGGTCATAAGGTATTATCCTTTAACAAACTGTTGAATTCAATTTTCAAAAATTGTGAATTTTTATTGATTTTTTTCTTACAATGTCTTTGTCTAGTATTGGCATCAGAGTAATACTGGGCTCCTAGCATGAATGATGTATATTACCTTCTCTTCAATTTTCTGGAAGATTTTGTGTGGAATTGGTATTCTCTCTTCCTTAAATATTTGGTAAAATTTACCAGTAGAGCCATCAAGTTCTGGAATTTTCATCCTGTGAAGGTTTTTAACTACAAATATAAATACATACATACATATATCTGTATGTGTACATATATATATATATATATATGACTATTCAGATTGTTTATTTTTTATTGAGTGTTTTGGGAGTTTGTGTCTTTCAAGAAAATCACCCATTTCATCTAAGTTGTAGAACGTATTGATATAAAGTTGTTAATAATAGTCCCTTGTTATTCTTCTAATTTTAATAGACTCTGTAGTGATATCACCTCTCCCATTCCTGATATTTAATAACGTGTTTTCTCATTTTTCTCCTAATCTGTCTCACTAGAGGATTATAATTATTATTGATATTTTCAAAGAAACTCTTATTTCATTGATTTTTTTCTCTATTGCTTCTCTATTTTTTTTTTTATTATTGTAATTAAATGAAGTTTACATTTCAAGTTAGTCTCCCACACAGAATTTTTTTTTAACATACATTGCTATGGGACCCCAACCGCTCATCCCATTCTGTGACAGCACACTCCTCCCCTCCGCCCCTGATTCCCCATGAACATTCAACCAGCTCCTAACTCTCTCTGCCTTCCCCTCTCACCTCTGGACAGAAGCCGCCTCTTTGGTCTCTTGTATCTACTTGTCTAAGAGGCACATTCTTCACAAGTATCACTTTATACCCCACAGTCCAGTCCAATCCCTGTCTGAAGAGTTGGCCTTGGGAATTGTTTTAGTTCTGGGGTGATGGAGAGACCAGGGGCCATGCTTTCTGGGGCACCTCCAGTCTTAGTCAGACCATTAAGTCTGGTCTTCTTACTAGAATTTGAGTTCTGCATCCCATTGTTCTACCGTTCAGTCAAGGACCCTTTGTTGTGTTCCCTGTCAGGAAGTTCATTGGTGGTAGCCGGGAACCATCTAGTTCTTCTGGCCTCAGGCTGATTAAGTCTCTGGTTTATGTGGCCCATTCTGTCTCTTGGGCCAGTACTTTCCTTGTGTCTTTGGTGTTCTTTGTTCTCCTTTACTCCAAGTGGTTGGGACCAATTGATGCATCTTAGATGGCTTCTTGAAAGCTTTTAAGACCCCAGATGCCACTCACCAAGTAGGATGCAGAACATTTTCTTAATGAGGTTTGTTATGCCAATTGACATAGATGTCCCCTGAAAGCATGGTCCCCAGACCCCCCATCCCTGCTACTCTGTCTCTCAAAGTATTTGACTGTATTGAGGAAACCTCTTTGCTTTGGTTTAGTCCAGTTGTGCTGGCTTCCCCTGTAGTGTGTGCTGTCCTTCCCTTCACCTAAGATCATTCTTATCTACTATCTAGTTAGTGAACAACACTCACCCTCCCTCCCCACCCCCATCACCATCAAAGAATGTTTTCTTCTGTGTTTAAACCTTTTCTTGAGTTCTTATAATATTGGTCTCATACAGTATTTGTCCTTCTGTGCCTGACTAAATTCACTCAGCATAATAACTTCTAGCTTCCACCAAGTTATACGATGTTTCACAGCTTCATCATTGTTCTTTATCATTGCATAATATTCCATTGTGTGGATATACCATAGTTTGTTTATCCACTCGTCCATCAATGGGCACTTAGGTTGCTTCCATCTTTTGGCTATTGTGAACAGTGCTGCAATGAACATAGGTGGCATATATCTATTTGTGTGACGGCTCTTGTTTCTCTAGGATATATTCCAAGGAGCGGGATAGCTGGATCATATGGTACTTTCTAGCTTTTTAAGGAAGCGCCAAATCGATTTCCAAAGTGGTTGTACCATTTTACATTCCCACCAACAGTGTATGTGTTCCACTCTCTCCACAACCTCTCCAGCATTTGCTATTTTGTGTTGTATGTATTAATGTTAGCCTTGTTGGGATGAGATGATATCTCATTGTAGTTTTGATCTGCATTTCTCTGATGGCTAATGATCGTGAGCATTTCTTCATGTGTCTGTTAGCTGCCTGAATATCTTCTTTGGTGAACTGCCTGTTCATATCCTTTGCCCATTTTTTAACTGGATTATTTGTCTTTTTGCTGTTGAGGTTTTGGAGCATCTTGTAGATTTTACAGATCAAACGCTGATCGGATTTGTCGTAGCCAAAAATTTTTTCCCAGTCTGTAGGTTGTCATTTCACTCTTTTGGTGAAGTCTTTGTATGAGCATAAGTGTTTGATTTTTAGGAGCTCCCATTTATCTAGTCTCTCTTCTGGAGCTTGTGCATTGTTACTTATAGTTTGTATTGTGTTTATGCCATGTATTAGGGCTCCTAGCGTTGTCCCTGTTTTTTCTTCCATGATCTTTATCATTTTCAATTTTATATTTAAGTCTTTGATCCATTTTGAGTTAGTTTTTGTACATGGTGTGAGATATGGGTCTTGTTTCAGCTTTCTGCATATAAATATCCAATTATGCCAGCACCATTTGTTAAGGAGACCGTCTTTTCCCCAATTAATGGACTTTGGGCCTTTGTCAAATATTAGCTGTTCATAGATGGATGAGCTTATATCTGGATTCTCAACTCTGTTCCATTGGTCTATGTATCTGTTATTGTACCAGTACCAGGCTGTCTTGACTACCGTGGCAGTATAATAGGCCCTAAAATCAGGTAGTGTAAGGCCTCGCACTTTGTTCTTATTCTTGAGTAGTTCTTCTTCTGCTTTATTTATCCAGGGCCTCTTCCCTTTACATATGAAATTGGTGATTTGTGTCTCCATCTCATTAAAAAACCTTGCTGGAATTTGGATCAGGATTGCATTGTATCTGTAGATTGCTTTGGGTAGAACTGACATTTTCACTATGTTGAGTCTTCCTATCCATGAGCAAGGTATATTTTTCCACTTACGCAGGTCTCTTTTAGTTTCTTGCAGTAGTGTCTTGTAGTTTTCTCTGCAAAGATCTTTTACATCTCTGGTTAGATTTATTCCTAAGTATTTTTTTCTTTTTGGGGGTTATTATAAGTGGTATTGATTTGGTGATCTCCTCTTCAAGGTTCTCTTTGTTGGTGTTAAGGAATCCAATTGATGTTTGTATGTTTACCCTGTATCCTGAAACTTTGCTGAAATCTTCTATTAGTTCCAGTAGATTTTTTGTGGATTCCTTGGGTTTTCCGTGTACAAGATCATATCGTCTGCGAATAGAGATACTTTGACTTCTTCCCTACCTATTTGGATGCCCTTTATTTCTTTTTCTAGCCTAACTGCTCTGGCTAGGACCTCCAGCACAATGTTGAATAATAGTGGTGACAGAGGGGATCCTTGTCTGGTTCCTGTTCTCAAGGGGAATGCTTTCAGTGTCTTTCCATTCAGGATGATGTTGGCTATTGGTTTTGTATAAATGACCTTAATTATACTGAGGAATTTCCCTTCCGTTCCTATTTTTTTGAGAGTTTTTATCATGAATGGGTGTTGGACTTTGTCAAATGCCTTTTCTGCATCAATTGATAAGATCATGTGGTTCTTGTCTTTTGTTTTATTTATGTGATGGATCACGTTGATTGTTTTTCTAATGTTGAACCATCCCTGCATACCTGGTATAAATCCCACTTGGTCATGGTGAATTATTTTTTTTTGATATGTTGCTGAATTCTATTCGCTAAAATTTTGTTGAGGATTTTTACTTCAATGTTCCTGAGGGATATCAGTCTGTAATTTTCTATTTTTGTGGTGTCTTTACCTGGTTTTGGTATCAGGGTTATGCTGGCTTCACAGAATGAGTTTGGGAGTATTCCATCCGTTTCTATGCTCTGAAATACCTTTAGTAGAAGTGGTGTTATCTCTTCTCTGAAAGTTTGGTAGAATTCTCCAGTGAAGCCATCCGGGCCAGGGCTTTTTTTTATTGGCAATTTTTTAATAACCTTTTCAATTTCTTCTTTTGTTATGGGTTTATGTAGTTGTTCTACCTCTGTTTGTGTTAATTTAGGTAGGTAGTGGGTTTCTAGAAATTTGTCCACTTCCTCTAGGTTTTCAAATTTGTCAGAGTACAATTTTTCATAGTATTCTGTTATGATTCTTTTAATTTCAGTTGGGTCTGTTGTGATATCACCCATCTCATTTCTTATACGGGTTATCTGCTTCCTCTCCAGTTTTTATTTTGTCAGTTTGGCCAGTGGTTTACCAATTTTGTTGATCTTTTCAAAGAACCAGGTTTTGGACTTGTTAACTCTTTCAATTGTTTTTCTGTTCTCTATTTAATTCTGCTCTAATTCTTATTATTTCCTTCCTTCTGGCATCTGTAGGCTTCTTTTGCTGCTCTCTTTCTACTTGTTCCAGTTGTAGGGTTAGTGCTTTGATTATGAGCCTTTCTTGTTTTGGGGTGTGTGCATTTATTGCTATAAACTGACCTCTGAGCACTGCTTTTGCTGTGTCCCAAAGGTTCTGGTAGGATGTGTTTTCATTCTCGTTTGATTCTATGAATTTCTTTATTCCATCCTTATTTTCTTCTATAACCCAGTAGTTTTTGAGCAAAGTGTTCAGTTTCCATGTGTTTGATTTTTTTCCCTTGCTTGTTGTGTTGTTGATTTCCACTTTTATGGCTTTATGGTTAGAAAAGATGCTTTGTAGTATTTCCATGTTTTGGATTTTGTTAAGGCTTGCTTTATGGCCTAATATGTGGTCTATTCTGGAGAATGTTCCATGTGCGTTGGAAAAGAAAGTATATTTGGCTGTTGTTGGGTGCAGAGTTTGCTATATGTCTATGAGATCAAGTTGGTTGATTGTAGCATTTAGCTCTTCTGTGTCTTTGTTGAGCTTCTTTCTGGATGTTCTGTCCTTCAACGGAAGTGGCGTGTTGAAATCTCCTACTACTGTTGTGGAGCTCTCTCTCTCTTCAGAGCTGTTAGAGTTTGTTTTATGTATTTTGGAACCCTGTTGTTGGGTGCGTAAATATTTATTATAGTTATGTCCTCCTGGTATATTGACCCTTTAATCATTATGTAGTGCCCTTCCTTATCTTTTGTGGTGGATTTTACTTTGAAGTCTATTTTGTCAGAGATTAATACTGCCACTGCTGCTCTTTTTTGAGTGTTGTTTGCTTGACATATTTTTTCCATCCTTTGATTTTTGCCTGTGTTTTTAAGTCTAAAGTGTATCTCTTGTAGGCAGCATATAAATGGATCATGCTTTTTTATCCAATCTGCCACTCGGCGACTCTTTATTGGTGCATTAAGTCTGTTTACATTCAGTGTAATTATTGATAGGTATGAGTTTAGTGCTGTCATCCTGATATCTCTTTTTGTGTGTTGCTCACAGTTTCTTTGTTCTCCTCAGTTTTCTGTGCTGAGTCATTTTTATTTATGTATTTTTTTTCATCTTTTTATTTGTTGTATATTTTGTGTTTGCTGGATCTTTATGTTTTTCTACTTTTTTGTTTTGATTTGTAGGATTGTTAGATTCCTTTGTGGTTCCCTTAATATTTATGCCTAATTTTCTAAGTTTATACCAGTCTTTTATTAGTTTATATCACCTTAACTTCCCCTCCATATAGAAAATCAATGTCTCTATTTTTTAAGTCCCTCTTTTTTTGTTTTAATATTATCCTTTTTTTTTTTTACATATTGATATCAGTTTCCCTATTTTCAACGTTTTAACTTTGATGTAATTTCGATTTCCGTTTCTGAGTCAATATCTGGTTGTTCTGTCCTATGTTCTAGTCTTGGGTTGTTAGCTGGTGTTGTTGATTATCTAACCATAGGACTCTCTTTAGTATTTCTTGTAATTTTGGTTTGGTTTTTGAAAATTCCCTGAACTTCTGTTTATCTGGAAATGCCCTAATTTCACCATCATATTTGAGAGACAGTTTTGCTGGATATATAACTCTCAGCCGACAGTTATTTTCCTTCAAGGCTTTAAATATGTCATCCCATTGCCTTCTAGCTTGCGTGGTTTCTGCTGAGTAGTCTGAACTTATTCTAATTGACTCGCCTTTGTAGATGACTTTTCTTTTATCCCTAGCTGCTCTTAAAACTCTCTATCTTTGGTTTTGGTAAATTTAATTATAATATGTCTTGGTGAATTTCTTTTGGGATCTCCCTTATGTGGGGTTCGATGAGCATCTTGGATAGATATCTTCTCATCTTTCATGATATCAGGGAAGTTTTCTGTCAACAAATCTTCAACAATCTTCTCTGTATTTTCTGTTATCCCCCCCTTTCTGGTACTGCAATCACTCGTAGGTTATTTCTCTTGATAGAGTCCCACATGACTCTTAGAGCTTCTTCATTCTTTTTAATTCTTTTGATTTTCCTCAGATAAGTTGGTGTCAAGAGCTTTATCTTCCATGTCACTAATTCTAACTTCTACTGCCTCAATTCTGCTCCTATGACTTTCTATTGAGTTATCTAATTCTGAAATTTTATTGTTACTCTTCTGGATTTCTGATTGCTGTCTCTCTATGGATTCTTGCAGCCTATTAAATTTGGTATTATGTTCTTGAATAACTTTTTTAAGTTCCGCTACTACTATGTATGTTGCCTGGCTGTTTCTGCGTTCTGTTGAATTTCCTTTCTTATTTCTCGAAGAGTTCTGTATATTAATCTTTTGTATTCTGTCTCTGGTAATTCCAAGAAGTTCTCTTCCTCCAGAGAATTTATTGATTATTTATTTTGGGAGCTTGCTGAAGCCATCATGGACTGCCTCTTTACGTGACTTGATATAAACTGTTGTCTCCAAGCTATCAATAATTTATTATAATTTTTATTTTGTGTTTGCTTAGTGAGACCTAGTTTCTTATTTTGTTTTGTTTTGATATGCCCAAATAGGCTGCTCGTGTGCACTAGTTTGATTTTTGGCACCTTTGGATCTCTAATGTCCTGTCACTCGGTAGTTAGTTCTGTAACTAAGTATGTGCACACCGGAGTCCATTCAATTTTCCAATATGGGATCAGCTCGGGTGTGCAGGCAGTTGGTCACCAAGTGTGTGATGCAGACTCTCACCCCCAGTCCTAGAGGCATGGGTGATTGATGCAGGCACTGGACTCTGGCTGTGATAGGGGATCACGTGCTGAGCCAGGCAGGGGGCTGATGGGTGCCCCTAGGAGTCTGAAAGAAAAGCGTGTCCCTATTCTCTAGGGTGAATAGGTAGGTGACTTTTGCAGCTGGGCTAAGAGCACCCCACTCTGTTGGCTGCAAAGACTCCAGGGCACCACTTTTTCTTGAACTCCTGTAGCAGGTGACTATGCACTTTAGCAGCTAACACCGGTCCTCAAGACCCTGCTGCAGATTGATGAAAGTGACTCCTTGAGGGGCAGGGCTGTTTCGAGTGTCACAAATCTGCCCGTTCACAGCTGAAGCAGTTGAAGTTAAACTTCAGATGTTTGCCCTGTTGTACTGTGGCAGTGAGGGCTAATGCTGTTGAGATGGGTCCCCACAAGTCTATACAGGGGTGTATGGCACTCAGAGTCCACAGACCCCTGATTTCTGTGGACAGCAAAGGAGCTGTTTCGACCCTGTGTTCCTGGCCTAGGGGAGCCAGCAGCTTGTTTGTTCCCTCTCTAAGGCCAGGAGAATGGGTCAGGGCACCTTTTGGGATCTACTTCCAGCCCAGTGGACTCCCAGTACAGAGCGGGGAGGGAGGAGGTAAAAGGAAGAGAGGTTTTCCCAAATCCGGTGCAGAGCGCAGAGGGAAGAGATAAAAGGGAGAGAGGTTTTCCCCAAGTCCAGTGCAGAGCATGGAGGTAGGAGGTAAAAGGGAGACAGATTTTTCCCAAATGGGCTTCTTTTTTTTATCGCCGTGGAAGGGTGCACGCATGTACTTACCTTAGCCTCTTGGGAGCTGCACTTTACTGGTTCAGAGTGTCCAAGCAGAATCTCTGCTGCTGCATCTCTCTCGATGTGGAAACTGCTTCTGGAGCGTGCGCACAGCACAGCTGTTTGCCTGCTTCACCGCGGACTGGCCTGGCGGTGTCTCTGCAGTTTCGCTGCCACAGCTCTAGCACTCCTCACCTCTTCCAAACGGTCTCCCTCTCTTGTATGACTCAGATGGATTTCTTAACCTTGCCTTGTTCAGGGCTGCCAGATGTTCACATAGAATCAAATCACTTGTTTTTCCAGGTCTTTGTTGTAAGAGGGATATAGGAAGCATCTAACTACTCCTCCATGTTGACCACACCTCCTGCTTCTCTATTTTCAATTACATTGATTTTTGCCGCAATTTCCTTTCTACTGCTTACTTTAGGTTTAAGTTGCTCTTCATTTTCTAGTTTCTTAAGATGGAAACTGAGTTCATTGATTTGAAACCTTCCTTTTTTTCTAAGATAGATATTTAGTGTTACAAATTTTCCTTTATGTATCCTTTATCAGATTTTGATATGTTTTCTTTTCATTTTTATTCTTTTCAGAATATTCTTTGATTTCTTCTTTGAGCCATGGGTTATTTAGAAATGTACTATTTCCAGATATTTGGGCATTTTTCCAATATCTTTTGGCTATTGATTTTCTGGTCAGAGAACTTGCCAACATTTCATGCTTCAAGGCTTGGTCATCAAGATAACTTCTTTAGTAAATATATAGGTGATGCAACTTTCTTTAAAAGGTGCTGTAAACATTCACAAGCACTGTGCTTACAAGTCTGGTATATATATGGAAGTGCAATTAGAGGGTGGAATCAGAAGCAATGGATTGAATACACAAGGAGATAGATTTGGGTTCAGTAAAATCACTATCTGAAGAAAGACGTACTTTTGGAGATGTCTTACATGAGATTCAAACATGACATGGGGTGACATTTTTAAGTTTAACCCTGAAATTTTTCTTTTTATGTATTTTAGTTTATACTAGAATTATCTTCAATAACTGGAACATTATTCAACTTTCCTAGAAGAGGAAACTCTGGTGGTGTAGTGGTTAAGAGTTCAGCTGCTAACCAAAAGGTCAGTAGTTTGAATCTACCAAGCGCTCCTTGGAAACCCTATGGGGCAGTTCTATTCTGTTCTATAGGGTCGCTATGAGTCGGAATTGACTCGACAGCAACAAGTTTTGTTTTTGTTTTTTTGGTTCCTAGAAGAAGCTTAAATATCACATTTTTCAAAGATTTCAAGTTGGTGTGTGAGTGGCAAAAAAAGAAAGAAGTAAGGACAGAGGATTCCAGTTGCTTGTCATTCCTTTTCTGCCTTATGAAGGTTAACTATTCAATGTTACCAGAGGGCAGGATGAATCAATTCTCAATGTTTTGCAATAAGCAAAAATTATCTCATGATTATTTTTCTGTAACTTAATGTGAAAAGCTAAATAATATATTTTTTTTCACCCTGACAGCTTTTCTTGTAACTAGAAAAACTTTCAGAAATGTATCTGATGACAATGGTGTCTTGGTTGACTTGATCATCCTCTGCTTTCTAGAAGAGATCATGCTTTTATGAATGACATTTTCTTCTCATAATTGTAATTGTTAGTCAACATCTACCTTTGCCAACTCTCTGAAATAGTAGATAAGGAAAACATTCTCACAAAATGAGACAGTATCCTTCTAAATTAATAATGTTAAGATCTGTGAAATTAGTCAGAAAACAAAACTTTTAGACTCTGAAGTATAAACTAGATACACAGAAGAAACTATTAAACATTTATACCAAAATATCCTGATCATATCACATCTAGGGCTTTTTAAACATAAAGATTCTTACTCACTTTTAAGGAGTTGTCTAATAGGAAAAGGTGGCAAAATTGCATTCTTTAAACCTTGCAGAATAAAATGAGAATTTTTAAATAGTCTAATTGAGTGCATCTTCAGGCACATGTTTGCAGAAATCCTCTTATGCTGAGAGAATTATTAAAATGAAAAAAAAAATGAGCCTATATAACTCAACTACACTCCCGTAGAAGAACAAATGTAATATCCAAGCTTTGGCAGGTCATTAAATTAAAAGCAATTTTGATAGCTAACTACCCAGAAACAGAAGGCTAAATCTGAAACTCAACTATAATCCCTCTATGGAAAAGTCTCTGATATTAAACAGTTGGCAAAGAGGACAGGCTTGTGATGTAATCAAATCCATTGCATTAAGCTCAGTCTGTTATTCCTGATGGAGATACAGGCATCATTAGATTTTGGTGCATATTTCTGTTATATTGTATTATACATAGGGCTATACATTTATTTCACAGAATTTAATTCAATGGTTATAATTCTAACTTGGTTTGCTGCTTCAAAAATTGTCTAGTGATTTAATAACTTCCCATAAGCAATTAAATCATGAAGAGTTTGGTTTTCACCATGAATTGTATTGACTTAAAGAGAGCATTATCCTTTCATGTGGTTTTCTTTCGTATGAGTGTGGGAAACACCTTATATCATTGCATTAGTTTGCTCACTCCCATACACATGTAATTACTCCTTCTACATCTCTTGAAAGATTTAGAGGAAAGCAGCACCAAGCAAAGTTTGTAAAAATAAACATGAGATAGAATTTGTAAAAGTTCAGTGATAGCTATGAAAAGTTATGCGTGTGCATCCTCTAAAAATAATATCCACTAAACATTTTAATGAAAGACATGAACCATTTTCTCCTACCTGGAACATTTCCCCTAAACCTGTAATAATTATAATTTTTTTCTCTCTTTCTTCCTGTTACATGCACACACACAGTCAGTATATACCATCATCATCTTCTTGTTCTCCATTTTCACGCATAGCTTCTAACTTATTCTCAATTTTAATAAGGGATCACAGACATAGCAGCTAGGATTGTTGTTGTTGTTAGGCGTCATTGAGCTGGTTCTGACTTGTAGCGATGCTATCTATGTACAACAGAATGAAACACTGCCTTGTCCTGCACCATCCTCACAATCGTTGTTATGCTTGAGTGCATTGTTGCAGCCACTGTGTCAATCCATCTCGTTGAGGATCTTCCTCTTTTTTGCTGACCCTCTCCTTTACCAAGCACTTAAGACAGTTCTGCTAATGTACAATTTTTTAAAAGGCAACAGCATACCTTTCATAAAAATATAAAATGAATACATGTCAAAAGTACTATTTAACTCATCAATTAATGAAGGAAAGTTTGGATTAATGAGAATTGAAGGAATTAGCTATTTATAGAAAATTTAATAAAAGAAGTTAGGTTAAGATTGCTAGGTTAGATATAAAACTGGTTATGTCTAATAGATCAGCAAATGGTAACTTTTGGTGTTATCTGTTCACTGGACAGAAATTATTTGCATCTCTGCCAGACAGAAATGTAAAGATTATTCTCTGCCCCTTCAGAGCTGTGAAATAGCCTAGTCAGTAAAAAGTTAATCAAAAAGGTAAATCCAAAACTGCACAGAAAGAACACTCCATAATCTCTTTTGTCATTTCCAACTTTTCATAATTTTTGACAGTGCCTTGAACACATCTGACAATTCTTAAATATATGTGCAATTGGATGAATGGAGACCAGCTAGCTCTAACACCTTATTGTTGGGATATCACCGGTTAAAAATAGTTCTGATTAAAGGCAATACGAATGCTGTCAAGCAGGCCTCAGTAGACAAACAGCAGGATCAAGAATGTCAAGGAAAGCAGAACAGACGCATAACAGCTTTCTGAGCAAAGCTGGGAAAACCGTCTTGGGTAAAATATAAATATCATTGCCCTTGTGATATCTTGAAAACTTCAAAGAGATGAAGGCATTTTGTAGGCTTCTGCATTTAGAATGTCAGTTTGCACATATCCTGGTGAGGCTACTCTTATACGTGAAGTGTCCTATAGATTTGTCTTCTTTTTTAAGTGATGTGTTGTAAGAAAGAATTGATTAAAAGTTCACATTTGAGCAGAGGTGGCCTCAAAGAGTTGTGTTTCAATTTATTTTCTGTCAGAATCATTTATCTTTTTTCCTTATAATATTTTAATTTTGAAGTTTGAGCCCTGAAACCCAATGTATCTTCCCCACTTGCAAAAGTAAAGCAAACTTCATCTTTTTTAAAAAAATGTCATTTAAAAATATAATAAAATTGACTAATGCTATGCAGATTGTTTAAATCCTGCTTCACTCCCTTAAACATACAGTGTGAACATTTTTCCCATTATAAATAACATGACCCCTTTTATAGTTAAACCTTTGTCAGCGTCCATGATATTTTAGGTTAAACTTATATGAGTATTTTTGAAATTTAATAATATTTTTGTAAGTTAAATTTATGTTGGTGTACTGTGTAATTTCTGAATTAAATAGTCTATGTGGTTTTGAAACATTTGAAATGGATTAAAATTTTCTTTCAGGAAAAAAAAAAATACCATTTATTCTCCCATCAGCAATGTATAAGAAGGTTGATTTTTCACACACTCACTAATCTTGTGGGCCATTTGGAAGCTGAAGAGAAGTACTTAATTTTTGTTTTTAATTTTCATGTATTTGGTTACTAGGATAAAACACTTTCCTGTGATTATTGATTATAATACTATTTTGGGAACTAGAAATTCCTCACTTGCCCTCCAGAATCTTCTCCACCTTTCTCTCCCTGCTCTTTGCCTTGGGATGCTGATCTTTATAGAATTCATCAGCAGGTAACATCTTTCTCTGCTTCTAGCAGCATTTAGCTAATGTGAGGTACTAGAAGGAGATGGGATGGCGTGAGTAATATTAAGCCATTTATTCCCCAGATCCCTTTCTGCTTACCCTGTGTTGGATGTATCCCTTTAAGTAGTACAGACTGCAGGTGTACGTTCTGAATCGCTTTATGGAAATGGTGCTCCCATCCCCAGTTGATCTGAGTGTTGGTTGCTAAAAGCCACCCCTTTGTCTGCAGAATTGTCCTCAACCAAATGGAAGTCACCTGCCAAGGAAGTTATGCTGATGTCCTCAGGGCAGCCAACAGCAAATGACTGAATTACATGGGGATACAAAGTCCCCCTCCTTCCCTAAAGGTGGAATTAACGCTGTGGGGCAATTAGTACTGCAGAGCTCCACCATGGGATCAGGCTGAAGAGTCTCTCCATTTTTTCTAAGCAACACACAGTTGCTTGGTTTTTGTTTTGTTTGTTTCCCTTCTTGTTCTATCTTACTTTTCTCAGTCACCTTTTCCTAAGAGGATCTCTCAATAAATCAGTTTCACAAGAATCCCTATCTCAGACTTTGCTTCTAAGGAACTTGATCTAATACAGTTGGTACCAAGACTGATCTTAGGGAACATACTCTAAAGATGAAGATCTCTTATAATGAGAAAACCATCACTGGTAGTAGACAAAGTATCAATGGCCTTGGCATGCTATAGATTTGTGATTTTCAAGACTTCACCTCTGGTTAAATGAGATTGCATATAGCTGGAAGGGAATGTATGATCTGGTGCAACACCTCTATCATTTGAGGGTATAAGAGAAAGAGTATAAAGATTGTAGTATTAAGTGTGTGTTACTACCGTTGATTTATTTCAAATGTAAATGGCAAGCTCAGATCTAGTAATCAGTAATGTAAAGATTCAGAGGTCCTCTTTGGCTTTATTATAGAGATCCCCCATCTCCTGCAGCTGGAGGACAGACAGAGCTGAAGACTAGGCACAGGACTTCACTGCAAAATGAGAGAACCTCAGGGAAGGCTGAATTCCCAGGCTAGGTAAATCTCTATGCCAAAGTCAGGGCCCTGATAGGGAAGTATAGGGACACTGAGATTGAGATGGGGACATATGGGTAGACGAACTTAAAAAACTTGAATCTTCTGGTTGCCCTGATACTTCTGGGTCTGCAGAAGTGGCCCACTGCCCCCTTTGTAGGAAGATAAAACCCCCTCTTCTACTTAAAGATATGCAGAAGCCTGAAATGAGACAGGTGCCATATAGCACATTTGCCCTTCTCAGAGTTTGCCCCTACCTCTCCTCCTGGCTACCAGACTTATAAGTAAGATCAGAAGAAGAGTGACTATAACCTCATGAGCCCCAGGACCTGGTTCATATACCATTAGGAACCAGGGATTATATCAGAGAGTGGCTCCTGAATGCTTGATCAAAGGGTCAAAATATATAATTGGATAAGAAAGAGTTTATTGATACGAAGACATTATTGTGACACAGGAGTTAATACCCCGGCAAGAGCCTCAGGAGCGGATTCTAATAAATACTGAAGTGACTTTTGGAAACTTGGAAAAGTAGAATTACAGATGCCAGGACTGCCGTAACAGACCGTGTAGAAAAATATCAGGAGGCTGAGAATGCAGTCCTACTGGAATAAACCTACTGTACTACATAAGACCAAACAAGCAAACAAAGAACCCACCAGGGAACTATAATTCTCAGGAGGTACACAGCACACTTCATTTACAAGGGTGATAAGGCATATGCTGAAGTGAAGGGCATCAGCAACCTTGAGAGGCTCAGGGTGGCTGTCCTCTGTAGGCCAGAACTGACAGCAGGAGATGCTGCTACAACTTGGGCTCTCCAGTAGCAATGAGCATGATAGGATGCTGGAATAGCAGGTGCCAGCTGGCAGCACTTAACCATCAGAAGCCAAGGTAAGCATAATTACAATGGGCAAGCTCAAAATGGAATGGTGGCTGGAAGGTCTAAGCCACAGGAATCTTTGGAGGTGGTTAACAGAACATGGTGTTCTTAGTAGCATGATAGATCACCAACCAATAAGAGTATTGTTTAAAATATAGAAGCAAAATAAATCATATAGAATAGTTGAACAAAAGCCTGAGGTCAGCTGCCAGTAGAAAGTACATTCCCCTGTCCAGTTTCCAGATCTGAGAAGTTCTCAGGCCTAGAGCCAATCAGCTGCAGATGTGGCTGGGTCCCAATCAGGAAAGACCTTACAAAAGCATGGTAACAGTATTCAGCGTAGTGATTCCCCCAAAAGGACCTATGGCTTTTTTATCAGGTAGCCATACACGGGAAAAATGGGAATACAAAGATCTTTTGAATGCTATTGGATATGAGTCTGAGTTGATGCTGCTAGAGTTAGAGTAGGGATATGTGGGTATCAGGTCAGGTAAAGAATAAAGTGCTTGCCCATGACTAATTGGCAGAATCTTCACATTGTTTCCTTGACCTGTATATTCTTGTACAGCTCTGACTTTTGGAGTCAGCTAAGGTATGATAGTACTGGAGAAGGAGGAGGAAGAGGAGGTGGAGAGAATGAGAGGATACCCAAAATGAAATATAAACAGAAACAATGAACTATATTTCAAATGAATAACAACCACACTGAAGAAGGAAGGTAGAACAACCCAAGTCACTTTTGCACACAGTAATGGACAAGACAATATCACCTGTCTCCTGATATGACACAACAAGAAAGATACAGCATCTCTTCTTGGTGTTTCTGCCAAAAATCCATAACCTAAATCTAATCGTGATAAAACATTAGATAATCCAAACTGAAGGACATTCTACCAAATAACTGGCTTATAGCTTCAAAAAGGTCAAGGTCATAAAAGACAAGGAAAAAATGTTGAACTATTCAGTTAAAGGAAGCCACAGACACATGACAACTAAATACCAAGGATACTTTCTTGGACAAGAAAAAAAATTATTAAGTAGGGCACTAATGGGACAATTGGTGAAATTTAAATAAGGTCTGTGATGATAGTATTTGCCAATGTTAATTTCTTGGTTTTGATTTTGTACTGTGGTTAGAGTAAATATATTGAAGTATTTAGAGGGACATCATGTCTGTGAGAAAGAGAAAGACATTGTGGTAAAATATTTAGGCAATCTGGGTGAATTACATATGGGAATTCTTTGTACTAATTTTATAACCTTCCTGTAAGTCTGAAATCATTTCATAGTAAAAAGTTGAAATTACATACAAAACTTGTAACTCTGTAAATAAGTATATATTTTAATAATATTTTATTGTGTTTTTGGTGAAAGTTTACACGGCTAATTAGATTCTCATTTGATAATTTCTACACAAACTGCTCAGCAACATTAGCTACATTTTTCACAATGTGTCAACCTTCTTTTTCATTGCATTCTGGCTGGTCTGTTTCCAGTACTCTTGTTTCCCTGTTCCCTTAACTTCTCATCTTTGCTTTAGAGTAATTGTTGACCTTTTGGTTTTTTAACGGAGCACCATACTTACAGATAGTATCCTTTATTTTGTGTGCCACTCTGTTATTTTGCTAAAAGGTAACCTCAAGAGATAGTTCTGGTTGAAGGTTTAAATAGTACCTAAGGGCTATAGTCTCAGGGAGTCCTCTAGTCTCAACTGGTCCAGTAAGGCTGGACTTCTTAAGAATTTGAGTTCCGTTATGCATTTTTCTCCCACTCTGTCAGGATCCATCTGTTGTGGCCCTGATTAGAATGGTCGGTAATGATAGCCGGGCACCATCTAGTTCTTCTGGTCTCAAGGTAGATGAGGCTATGGCTCGTGTAGTCTATTAGTTCTGTAGACCAGTTTCTTCTCTGAGATTTTGGTTTCCTTCTTTCTCTTTTCCTCCTAACAGATAAGTATATTTTTAATTTGCAGCAGCATTTACACTTCAGTGAGTTTTTTTTTTAGTGCTGGACTAATTTAAAGCGCCAATATCTGATAATGCCATAATCTTATCTCAAATTTCTTTCAGTTTCTCTATGTATTGAAATGACTTAACATCTGAAGAAAAAAAGTGTAGAAAACAAGTGGTATAATTTATTTGCATTGGCCCTTCTTCTTTAATTATGCCTGATATAATACACATAGACCAATAAAGGCAAACCATAGATAACCCTTCCCCATCCCTCCTGTGGTTCTCATGGCAGTCTCTGTGATCCAACCTACCCTTTCTGACCCTATGTTACTTTTAGATTCTGGATCTTGCCTCCAATTTCCATGCAGGCTTCCTTTACTGTTCCTTGGATTTAGTATCATCATAGTCATTCATTCACTCAACAAATACTTATTGACCACATAACCCAAGGGGGGAAAAATACCTGTTGCTGTTGATTTGGACTCATGGTGACTCATGTGTTAAAGAATAGAACTGAGCTCCATAGTGTTTTCTTGGCTGTAATCTTTACAGAAGCCGATTGCCAGGCCTTTCTTCCACAATGCCACTGGGTAGGTTCAAACTGCCAACCTTTCGACTAGTAGTTGACAGCAAACCATTTGCACCACCCAGGAACCCTCATTGACCACATAGTAGGTGCCAAACACTGGGAAATAGAGTTTTAAAAATATTGGCATATTCTTGTACAGTCTTCAAATTGCCCTATAAAACTGTTGCCGTCAAGTCAATTCCGACTCATAGTGACCCTACAGGACAGAGTAGAACATCTCCCCTAGGGTTTCCAAGGAGCAGCTGGTGGATTCAAACTGCCAACCTTTGGTTAGCAGTCAAGCTCTTAACCACTGCTCCACCAGAGCTCCAATTGCCCTGTATGTGACCTTAATTTGACACTAGTCACTTTCGATTCTTTCTGATTTGACCTGTCTTCAGGAGGATATTCTGACCTAATTAACTCTGTAGAGCCCAACTCCATCTCACAAGTCCACCTCTATAAAAAGTAATCAGTCCAGTAATCTACAAAAAGAAGATCTAGACAGAATAAAGATGGGTGAATATTTCAAAGGAGATTTTCATCTTCATACCAATCTGTCTGACACACTGCTTTAACAGATCTAAGAAATCAGAGAAAGTAAGTATGTATATATGAATGTATATTAGTAGAAAACCATTTCATGCTAAAATCTATACAACAGAAGTGGATTTAAGAATGTAGAATCAAATAGATGTAATATACTAAGGAAATATAAAACAGTACAAGATATTTATTTTCAGCTTCATAATACTGTAAACTCATACTGGTCATGTGCCCAGGTTTCCTTTGGGCAGTTAGGGGAAAATTTAACTGATTTAAGGCTGAGGGTGTGTGGTGAATGAAAAGCAATGATTTTATCTGCCTTACTGAGTTAAGTCATGATTTCCCCAGGACAGTTTTAACTCATCCCTCTGCCTAACAGAAGAATACTGATCCCAGACACTAGAGGTTTTTTTTTTTTTTTTTTTTCATATTGTATGTTTAGTCTATCAATTTGCCTTATTCCAAAATATATTATTACATCTTCCTTAGACTGAAGTGTAACAAGGTCTTGAAGATGAATAAAATACAGTAAAACAAAAATTGAGTTTAAAATTATGTAACCATCAGAGTTGAATAATAGTCAGATTATTGATTAACTCACCTAAGTATATAAAGCACAGTAATTCCTTTACCCCTTAAGAATCATAAATTGAAAACTTCAGCATTAAAGCTAAAACAATGACAACAAACTTTAATATAACTAGCAAGACCTTATCATTTCTGTAGCACTGTAAGACCTGCTAGACTTACACGTTATATGAAACAAAAATCTCTAGATACCGCTAGCCCTCATTTGACTCTCTGAAATTGATATAGTATCAAATCAATGAAAACTATCTACCCCTCCCCCAGATTGACAGCAAGCTATGTTCCCTGGATTGTTGAGTAAATTACATCTTTGGCTTTTTTGATGAAAAAGGAAATGTAGTCTAAGTTCAAGGAAATTGGCATTTTTCTGGCATTTGGGGATTTTACCACGCTGACTTTGACAAATTCACAAAACCCTGCCTTTCAGGCAGGATTACTAAAGCAAACAATTTGTATTCAACCCACTGGTGTTGAATTCAAATGGCTGTTGGTGTGGAGACAACCTCTAGCAATGAATTCACATATTATTCTCATGTGGCCAAGAGATCAGATAAGGTCACAATGTCTGTAAGATTTGTCTCAAGCATTCCATCCTCTTTTTCTTAAAGTCAGATTCTCGTCAAGCTTTCTTTGACTTCCCAGGTAAATTCCTGTGGCCATTTCTCATTCTTTTTCTGATTTTGCAAAATTCCTGCTCTCTTAACCTTAGGGCACCTCAGGGCTCAGTTATTCGATTTCCTCTCTTCTCTATTTACACTTCCTTGGGATCTTATAAAATTGCAAGGCTTTAAGTAATATCTGCATGCTTGTGCTCCCTAATTTTTATTTCTAGCTTAATTCTCTCCCTAACCTGCAGGCTCATGTATCCAATGCCTAATTGGCATTTTTCACGTGAATGCCTAATATTTACCTGAAAGTTAACATATCTAAGATTCTGCTCACGAACTGAAACCGCAAACCTCCTCCACTCTCATTCTTCTACGTCATTTAATGATAATTCAAAGCTTGCACTTTTTCAGAACACAAATCTTAGAGTGATCTTAAGTCTCACACCCCTCATCTAATTCATCAGAAACACATGCAGAATCTCAGTTCAAAATATATCCAAGACAAACACCACAGTCATAATTGTTGCAGACAAGAATCATAAATGATGCTAGAATTAGTGGGCAAAAAAAAGATGAGAAACAAAATGTCTGCATAGTCTCAAAGTATCTCCCCCAATATACTTGTCAATTACAAATAGAATTGACATAGTTACCTTACACAGAAGAAACCAAATACACACCACCTTAACCAAGTGAATAAAGTCAATATTACTAATAATGAGACATACTGACCCCATTTGCCTCCTGATAGGATGCACTGAGAAGGACATAATATCATTGCTGTTATATTCTTGCCAAAAGTGCATAACCTGAATTTATCCTGAGGAAAAATTGAACAAACCCAAATTGAAAGAAGTTCTACAAAACATACTAGCTTGTCAAATGCATTAAGGTCATGAAAGATGGTACAAGACTGCGGACCTACCCCGAAGTGGAGGAGATTGTACGGATGGCACAGGATCAAGCAATATTTTGTTCTGTTATACATAAGGTCGCTATGAGTTGGAGCTGACTCAATGGCGCCTAGGAATAACAAAAGAGACATGACAACTAAATGCAATATGAAATCCTGGATTGGAACCTAGTCTCCCTGCTCCTACCCTTGTCCTCTCTGGGGTTAATCCTCCACATAGCAGACATAGGCATCCTATTAAATCATAATGAAGATCATGTCACTTTTCTGCTCAAAACCCACTGATAGCTCCCCATTTCATTCAGAGTGAAAACTCAAGGCCTTACCCTGTATAATATGGACCAACTACTGCTCTGAATTCATCTCTTTCCTTCCACTCCAACCACACTGATGCCTTGCTGCTCATCCAGCACAACCTATCTCAAAAACTTTGCACATCCTGTTCTCTTGGTTTGAAACGCTCTGCCCCAGTGATCAGTGTGGCTGGCTCCCATATTCCTTCCAAGCCTTTGATCAAGAGTTACCTCTCCTAAGATGCCTACTCTGATCATCCTATTTTAAATTACATACCTCTCCTATCTGATCTCCAATACTCCATACCCTAATTTATTTTTATCTGTAGCATTATCAGATAACGAATTGATCAACATATTTATTTTCTGTATTTCCTCACTAGAATACAAATTCCTCTTGAGGGCAGAGACTTCTATTTTATTCACTACTCTGTCTTCAGCACCTAGAAAATTACTTGACAAACAATGAGCACTGAATAAATATTTGCTGCAGAAATAAATGTATATGTTTTGTGTCCTATGTGGATCATCTCTGTATCAGCCACATGGCAATTGCCCTAAAGCTTATTCTCCCAAACTATCATATAATCAACAGTGGATATGTATATCAGATTGTACTAGAAGTTTGGTCAATAGAGAAGTATTAAGTTGCCACCCAGAAAAGGTGACATCCCTGCCCTGAAAAGATCTTCATCACCCTAGCCCAAGGTACTTCCGAGTGACCTTTCTCCACAGGCTCCAGCCCTTTGCCATGCAGTTAAATCCCTCCCATCCCCACCACTCTATCGTCAGTCTCCTCTGTTCCACTGTCTTGCTGCTCTCCCAATGCCAATATTCCTGCTAATTTCTTATGCAGAGTGTTTAACTATCTCCTTGAGTGCTGTCTTCTTTCAGACTACGCTTTCAGTGCTATACAATTTCTACACCTACAAAAGTTGACCAAGGTACGTTTGTAACCAGAGACAGCTCTCTAACTAAGTTAGAGTAATTCTGATGCGATGTGTTTAAAATAAGACCTGCTGTGCTGGATGAGTTAAAACTAGTAGTATAAGGAATTTTAGGGATCCTTTTGATAATGAATTTCTCTAGAGTACCAAACTGTAGATAGCATTATAACAGGTTCATCACCCAAGTGAGTGGTTGCTGAAATTTTCTTAGAAGACAGTGTCTCTCAAATACAGCTTTTATGGTGTAGATCTTGAGAAGAAACTAGTGGTCACATAGGATATATCATCTTTGGGAGAAAGGTGCTTGTTTTTAAAAGAAGATATCAATTTACATAAATAATCACACTTTTTTATTTTTTTTAATTGAAGTCAAACAAGTCCATAATAAGAAGTACCCTTAGGACTGGCTTTTTTTTTTTCCCCCTATTGTTTGGCATTTTTTCCTTTGACAACCTAGCACAGCATTTATTACAATTCTACCTGAGCCACAGCTCAGTTCACTGACTGAAGTATAGAAGTTTTTATACAGCCATAACAGACACTTGAGATTAAAAATCAATAATTATGGAACTTCCCACAGCACGCATTGTATTATCTGAACCATGATATGTGAGTATTCTCTTCAGGAAGACCAAATCTTTGGATATATACCAAAGGAGTATTTTTTAAATTCTGTATTAAAAAAAAAGCCTTTAAAGTTGTATCCAGCATTGATGATAATAACACACAGCTCCAGGGACCCCAGATTGAAATTAAGAACACTGCTTTTATTATACTATGAAATATATTTTCTTGCTCAAGCTGAGACATTCAGCAATGAACAATGTCACTGTTAAGCACACATTAAAATGAAACTAGGGTATTTCTCTGTGTAAAAATACCAAAATGGGGAATATACTATAATCATATTGCATTTTCTAATGGCACCACAGAGAAATGGACAAAGAACAAAAATAGGTGTAGATAAAACCTTTAGATATGTCATAGAACTATCGTGTATAAAAGGAATTTAATATAAAAAAATCTTCAAAACAATCAAAATTGCCTTAGGAAGATAACACCACAAACCATTCTATCTTCCATAGAGTACTGCAGAATTTAAATGCATTCAGAAACTCTTTGCAAGCAAAGCAAAGTAGAAGTTAAACTAATAAGTGATGAGATGATTAGCTCGAAAATTCTATATAACTGAGAGCGTTGGATAAGCTGTGAATAGGTCAGATATTTGCTAGAAAACATAAGCTTTTCAATATAAGCTGCTCTCTGAGGTAATATTTCCAACTCACTCATGATAGAGCTGATCTTAGGACAGCAACATGCCCACTCTCTTGCATCTATGAAGGGCCTTATGTACATACTTCTAATCTTATTTGCTTTCATGATTTTAAAAAATATTTCAGAAAAGACAATATCACGGTCTACCATGGTTATAAATCATCTGCGTATAGAGTCACCTTCATCTTCTGTTTGAGGAGATTTCCTCTGAAAAACACCCGAGTCCTCCTGAGCTCCGTGTCATGCATAGATATCTAATTTGGCATGAAATACTCTATTAACTGATCCTTTCCGGCTTGTTCTTAACCCACAGTTATAATCTACCTTGTTCTCCCAAAATACGTCTTTTACTGTAATGGAAGGAGCATATATAGGAACTGAAGTCAGGCAAACCTACATGAATCCTACTCTACAACTTCTGAGCTAAATTTGAGAAGTATATTAACTTCATTAATAATCTCCACCACTTCCTCCACTGTGAAATGGATAAAATTCCATCCACTGCACCTGGTTGTTGTGAGAATTAAATGATATTATTTAATATACAAAGGGTTTGGCACAAACATTCAGTAAATTTTAGTTCCTTTTTTTCCTTGTCCTTGAAAATACACAATGTGTACAAATTAAGTATAATCCAGTCACACTGCTAAAATAAACTTCTTTGTAGTAAAACCTATATATGACTGGTTTACTTTGCTACCAGAGAATACACCCCAAATTAAAAATCAAATAAATAAATGATTGACTGGTGACAAAGAAACCAACCAATGGTCTTTGAATTTTGTACCATTTATTGAAAGACGTTACAATTTGTTTCCAAAACATGTGACAAATGAGGGTGTTCCTACTTTTATGACGTTCAAACTTTATGCATAGCTAAGACAAGCAATGTTCTTAAATTTGGCATAGGGCCACATCTCCCTAGTAGCTCAAAAAGTTTTAGGGAGGATAACAGTTTAAGATGCCTCCTTTTATAAATACTGGCCAAAATCAGAAAATAAGTTTATAGAAAAAAATGAAATGTATTGCTTCTTCATGAGCCTATGAGCCATCCCTAATTCACTTTAAATAAAGCAATTGGTTTCTGTGGATAAGTGAATAGTGGGTCAGAGCTTGCTTTGTTGTGGCTATTGTGAAAGGAGAGTATTCCACAGAAACCCTGCTTATAGAAGAAGTAGCTAGAGAGGGATGGATTATCAGCATCAATGCTTTGATGCATTCTCCTATCATACAGGCAAGTGAATAGGAAAGATTAGTGCTACTTTACTCATTTAAGAGACTCTTTGTCTGTGATAACATGATTAATACATAGCTCAGTTCCACACCAGTTCAAATAAATATTCCAACACCTACTATGAACCAGCATTATTCTAGGCATTTTGGATGTAGAGATAATGAGCCACATCCCTTGCTCTTGGGAAGCTCATAATCAGTTGATGAAAGTCATAAGCATGATTGTCAAAAAATCGTTTCAATTCTAGGCACACACTCTGATAGCTGGTCCCATATTTTAAAGAGGCTTAATGATGTTTTCTATTATTCCAAAAATGTATTTAAATAACACTATAAACCAACAAGACCTAACAGACATTTATAGAACTCTACACTCAAAAACAGTACAATACACATTCTTCTCCAGTGCACTTGGATAATTACCCAGGATAGACCATCTGTTAGGTTACAAAACAAGTCTAGTAAATTTTGAAAGACTCAAATCATACAAAGTATCTTCTCTGACTACAATGGAATAAAACTAGAAATCAATAACAAAAGGAAAACTGAAAATTTCACAAATATGTGAAAATTAAACAACACACTATCAAATAACCAATGGGTCAAAGAAGAAATCACAAAGGAAATTAGAGAATACTTCAAGATAACTGAAAGCACAACATACCAAAGCTTCTTGGATGCAGCAAAGAAGTGCTCAGAGGGAAATTCATAGCAACAAATGCCTACCTTAAAAAATAAGGACAATCTCAAATCAATCATCTAACTGTACAACTTGAGGAACTAGAAAGAAAAAAAAAAAAAGAGCAAACTGAATCAAAGTCACCATAAGGAAAGAAATAATAAAGATTGGAGCAGAGATAAATGAACTAGAGAATTGAAAAACAATAGAATCGACGAAACCAAAGTTGGTTCTTTGAAAGCATTAATAAAACCAGCAAACCTTTAGTTAGACTGATGAGGAAAAAACAAGAGAAGATACAAATAACTAAAAGCACAAATGAAAGTGGGACTCTTACTAATGACTATCAAAAAAAAAGTGGAGGGGAAAAATTATAAGAGAATACCGTATTTTTACAGAAATAACACACACACCTTCTATGTCTGTTTACCCACCACGTCTTGCCCCTGCAAGGCATTTTCGTAAGCATGCTGTGCTAATTTTTTACAGCAATATATTAAAAAAACTTGCATAGCAGTGTTTATGAAAATATCTTCCAAGGAGAGGGCGTGGTTGGCAAACAAAGACAGAAGGCACACATGTTATTTGTGTATAAATACAGTACTATCAACAATTACACACCAACAAATTAAATAATCTATATGAAATGGGCAAATTCCTAGAAACAGACAAACTACTTAAACTGATTCAAGGAGAAATAGAAAATTTCAAAAGGCCCACAAGAAGTGGAGAGACTGAATCAGTAATCAAACCTTCCCCAACAAAGAAAAATGCAGAACCAGATGGCTTCGTCTGTGAATTCTAACGCATGTTTAAAGAAGAATTAACACCAGCTGATTGAGACCTCACATTCCCTAGGACTCATGAGTCCTTTTAATATAACCACTGCAGTCTTTGATAGCATCTTTGCTTTCAGGTCGTTACAAAATAATCTAGGTGACTCTTGTATATTTCTTATGTCAGACCTCTAGTAAGCCCTGGTTCCTTTTTACAGGCGAGTGATATTTAGAGACTACAGGATGTTCACTAGGGTTGCTCATTTTCACTGAGTTGATCATTGTTCTAAACCTTTTCAGTGTACAGATTTAAGAAATATGCTTTCCCACCACAAGCATAAAATACAGCAGGAATACATATTCATACCGATACTTCCAAATCAAATTCAGGTCTTAACCTCTTTTATTGAGTATACATTTCTCCTTTCTGCTGAGATATCCTGATTTTTTAAATAATTTTTGGGAATGGGGGGAATTCAGACCTATTTTGCTGTTGTAAACAATCCTTTACAATGCCTTAATTTCCTAATGTAATTTTAGTAGGACAGAATTTGCATAGCTCTAAATACTACTATCATTAATAATAATGACAATGAACATTTAGAGCATTTACCTTGTAATATTATTTAAACTTTACAACAATCCCCTGCAAAGGAATTATTATTCTCTATTTATATGTGATAAAACTTAAAACTCAGAGAGGTTGGGTAATTTACACAAGGTCACACAGTTATTAATGGTGAAAATGATGTCTAGGTCACGGATCTGACACCAAAACCCACAGAGTTAACCTATTATTAATGATTACAACATGGCATACGTTTAATTAATATCATTCCCCATCTGTTAAAATTATCAGCTGATAATTATCAGCTAAGCTAACCCTATTAACCAGAACACTGGTCACAGTCTGGTTACATAGAGTAAGTAGTACATAAATGATTAGGCGCTCTGGTCTATTATCTCACATGTGCTATCTGGTGTACTGGTTAAAGTGATGGACTGCTAACTGAAAAGTCAGCGATTCGAAACCACCAGTGGCTCTGCAGGAGGAAGATGTGGCAGTCTGCTTCTGTAGGGATTTATAGCCTTGGAAACCCTATGGGGTTGCTATGAGTTGGAATTGACTCAAAGGCAGCGGGTTTGGTTTGGTTTAGATCTAATTATATGGATTATGATTCAGCACTGTGCTGCAAACTAAAACATTGGCAGTTTGAACCCACTCAGTGCCTCCAAGGCAGAAAAGACCTGGTGATCTGCTGCCATAAAGATTGCAGCCTAGAAAACCCTACGAGGCAGTTCTGCTCATCACATGAGGTCACTATGAATTGGAATCAAGGTGATGGCACCTAACAACAACAACAACATCTAATTCTATATGCATGTGTGTAACAGGTGGACCAGACCTGGGAAAAGTCAATGAAACTTAGTTTGTGTGATCACATGAGTTGTTTGATTGTAGGCTCCCGGGTAATACTACAAACCCCCCTGGTAATCTGATAAGCTTCTGAGAGGAAACTTTGAAATGCTTTCCAGGATACGGTTTTGAAGGCAATTAGTATGTTTATAAATTATATTTTTACATCTTTTGTCAAAAGTATAGTTTGAATTTTGTATCACCAGACATTGTTCAAATACTGGAATGCCAAGAATTTATTAGTTTTAAGGTTTTGGGCACGGCACAATAATATTCACTTTCAATTGATTCTGAAGTGTGTGCCAGCAGAAATGATGGAAGATTTAGAGTGCTGTACTCGAATTATAAGAGTAAGCATTTAAATTGGAAAAATATCATTGGTTCTGCCTGCTACACCATGCAAAATTGGGCAGCCCTTATCAGACCGTAATAAATGATGCTCAGATATCTTCCCTTTCATTGGCTTCAGGAGAAACAGGACAATCCCTCAAGCAGATCAGAAAGGGTTGGTTATCCTTAAGTCTCCAAAATGGAAATTTTCAGCTCCTAAGGCAACAAGAGATCTAGCCATGGGACCCCCCACAGCCTCGGGGACCACACAAGGACTTCCCTGCCATCAAGGGAACAAGTCACCAGTGGTGGACTGCTTATAGTACCTGCCTCCAGCATCCCTTTTGAACAAATCTCTTGTGTCAGTTGAGTAAATCTAGGGTGGCAATCATAAAGTTGGTGTGTGTCCAGCTGTTGGCTACATTTTTATGCCATGAATAATACTATTGTACGGGGAGCTTTGGGGCTAAAAGGATATAAAAATGGACTATACATAAATAGGATATAAAAATAGGACTTCCTGTCATAGATTTAAGCAACTGTGCACTTAAAATAATGTTTTTATTATGAAGAGAAAGGGCTACTCCTACGTTCACATGCCATTTCGTAGTGGAATTCCAGTAGGAGGTAAAGTACACTGCTGGGTCAATTTTGTTAAGTTGTTGTTTTAAAGAAATGAGTGTGTGTCTGTGTGTGGTTCTCAAAGAAATGAGTGTGTGTGTGTGTGTGGTTCTGTGTGTGTGTGTGTGTGTGTGTGTGTGTGTGTGTGTGTGTTGAGAATGAGGAAGGAAGGGATAGTTTAAAACTAAGCATTCAAATGCCTAATATTATTAGCCAGATTTTGTGGTTTAGATATCCAGCCATCCTTACTCATTATAACAACCATTTAAGACAGTGATTAGAATTTCCTCTTTACGTATAATAATATCGATCTTAATAAATGCTAAAAATGTGCTATACTTTCAGCATGCAATATCTCGTTTAACCCTCACAGCAATCCCGTGAGGCAGGCACTATTATGATACCCATTTTACAGATGAAAAACGGAGGCTCAGAAGATTAATCAGAAAGATTAAGTTAGTTGGTCAAGGTGACACAACTCGTAAAGGATGAAGCTGAGATTTGGATATGCCATCTTGACTCTTTAAATCCCATGATCCCGTGCACTACTTGGCCTTCATGCAGATGAGAATACAAAGGCTCAGAGAGGATAAGTCATTTGCCTTCTCAACTGAGAAGACTCAATTCCAGATAATTTTGAATTCAAAGCCAGCTCTCTTTTCACCATAGCACACAATCACATGGCTATAACAGAATAAGCCCATGAAATAACTGTACATCAATCATTTACAGCACAATCTGTAACACATATAGATTAATACAGCAGGAAGCAATGACATAAAATCTGAAGAAAGGTAAGGCAATTAAAGATCCAACTTTGATAGAATTAAGCAGAGAGTGCTTTCAGCAGGAAAGGAGTTTTGACCCAAGAGAGAAGAGGTAAGGGAGAAAAAGGAAAGGACATTCTAAGTAACTTTTTTTTTTCCTTTTCTTTCCGTATTCAAGAGCGTTAGAGCAGCGGTCCTAAAATGAAGACGCAAGGAGCTATTTCAAGTATTATGGTAATGTTTCTGCACAGAATATTCAGTGGATCTAGAAGAAATAGAAGATTATCTTAGAGAAGTTTTCCTTGTATTGGAATTATACAATTCCCCACGTATAGCTTTACCTTATTTCACTTAAAACTTTCCTAAATTCCAGAACTCTTTAAGACAAAGGTTTCAGGTTGATATAAGACATGTCTGCAATGTACTCTTCTAAGAAGTACGATTGTGCTCATCCTAATATCTCTAAGAAATATAAGCTCTATACAAGAATAAACGGACGTGAACTCACTCTAAGCAAGACTTTAAATTTCACCGGGACATGGAAATGTTAAATTTTCTAATGCGCTTTCTTCACAGATGTCAGAGGTATACTCATTACAATTAGGAATTGGAGAACAGGCAGAGAACATTCAGACAAAAGACACTATTTGAACCTATGTGCACTGGATATACCTTACTTATATTTCTACACGTTTCTGGCTAACTTCAGAATGAACTACACTTCCTCCAGTTTACGGCCCATTTTTGGCTAACAAATTTATCCTCTTACTCCATAGTTCTGTCCCTGACCCTGTATCTCCCTAGATCTACTCAGAGTGCCCATTTCTCCAGGTTTAAGTTTCCAGTCCTCCCATCCCAAACTGCAATTTCCTATATAGCTTCTCCAGGGTTATTAGGCTTCCCTTCCTGTCTCTCCCCCAGCCTGGTCCTTCATACTTTCAGTTGTATTGAGAGGTTGGGTACCAGATACTCTTCTCAGACAAGAAGAAGCAAGGGGCTGTATCTGTATTGGCTGATGATACAGGAAATCCTGAGCTGGGTTTGGGAGCAGATAACCACATGCTAATAAGCAGAAGGCAACAGAGAGAAGGAGTTTTCATAAGTTGAGGCAATATCTTGATTCAAAAGCATCGTACCAAATGGCCCAGTAAGAGAGGGGTAATCTAGATACAAGGCCATGTGATGGAGATCAGAACACCAGATTAAAGCAAGAATATAAATTCATTCATCTATGTATTCATACATTCCATTACCACGTGCCACACACTACTCAAGGTACTGCAGTATGGTAAGCAGAATTCTAAAACGGATCTCCAAGAATCCACACCCTAATCCCTGGAACCCATGAATGTAATGAGATATCACTCCCGTGAATATTTATGTGGCATAGTTGACCCCTTAAGATAGGGAGATATCTGGGTGGCTCTAATTTAATCACACGAGCCCTTTTAAAAGCAGAGAGTCTTCTATGGCTGGTAGCACAAAAAGAAGTCAGAAAGATTTGTAGCATGAGAAAGATTTGATGCACCATTGATTTTTTCAAGATGGAAGGGGCCACATGAAACGGAATATAATAGACTGGAGGAGCTGAGGGCAGACCCCAGCTTAGGACCAGGAAGAAATTGGGTCTTCACACCTACAAAAAGGGACTGGATTCAACCAACAATCTGAATAAACTTAAAGCAGATTCTTCCTTGAGCCTTCAGATATGAGTCTAGTCATCCAACACCTTGACTTTGTCCTTGTGAGATCCTAAGTAGAGAGCCCAGTGGAGCCATGTTCAACTTCTAACCCACAGAACTGAGAGCTAATACGTTTGTGTTGCTTTAAGCTACTACATTTGTGGTAATTCGTTACACAGCACTAGAAAACTAATACATAGGGATACAGCCATAAAACAAATAGTTGAACTTGTTGCTTTCTTGAGGTATAACTCCTAGAAGGAGCAGAGAGAAAATTAATAAGGACACAAATAAATTAGATAAATGTACAGTAATGTTATTTAAAAAATTAAGAGTAAGGTTGCCAAGAATGAGGACAGCTACAGAGGGCTGCGTTAGATGAAGTCGCCAGAGAAAGGCTGTCTGGGAGATATTTATAACTGAGAGAAAATATCAGAGAGCTAGCTAAGCAAAGATCCAGGGCAAGGTCTTTCCAAGCACATGGAACAGCTGATACAAAGACACTGAGGCAGGAACAAGTATCAGGTATTCACGGGAAAGAAGCAGCAGCAGCAGCCTAGTGTGTCTGGAGAATAATAAGCAAAAGGAAAAGTAGAATCGTCAGAGACTGGATCATGTGGTCACTCTGAACTAGATCATGTTCTTCCCTTACCTAAACTTGCTTTATATCTTCCCATTGACACATGGTACAGTTTATGGCAAAATGATTTAAAATAAAGGATAGAAAGTAGAACCTGAGAAATTCCTGACCTAAAGAAAAATTGCTGTCATTTTTCAGGGTTGCTCATAGCTGTGGCTTTTTAGAGGCTTCTCACAGCTGTGGTTTAGGTGCAGAAGATGTTATGGAAAGCTTCTTGCAGCCTGAGTACCAGTGGAAATCTTTTTTTTTTCATGTAGAAGTATTTTGTAAATAAAATGCTATACAAGTGGAAGATATTAACATGCAGAACCACCAACTTTCTTGTGTCTTCTGATTTTTCTTATTTTTCCCTACTGACAGTATTTATTGTTCACTCTATAATGAAAATCGGTCACAATATGACAAACTCTATAGGGCAGCTCGGAAAAAATATTAGAATGCGGACGGTCATAGTGCAAGCTTTCTTTCTAGCTTGTATGTCTTTCTCTGCTTCTCTGTTATGAATAGAATTGGAAAATTCGGGACTGCATTTCTCTTTTTGTTTTCTTTTTCTTTTTCAAATGCTAACGGGGTATTCTCTCAAAAGACCTTGTCAAATTACTCTCTCAAGCTCCAAATTGAATTCTCAGTATTGAATTCATGGAGTTAAGGTCTCCTTCTCCTGTTTCTGTTTAAGAGATCTAGCCTTGTCAACCTTTCCGTTAAGTGGCAGCCCAAGGATCAGAAGCAGGAGAGTGAGCCTTCTCGGCAGGAAGGTTTAATAATAAGCATAGAAAAAGCATGACCCTTTCAACTCTGGCAAAAGTAGAAGGATAATTACCTTGTGAAGTCATAATCAATGCAAAGTCATAATCTAAACAAAATGTCCTCTCTGTCTTTACAGTAGGAATTTTTACAGGGATTACTTGCCCCAGTTTATTTCAGTTGGCCTATGTAAGCCGAATCTCAACACTAAACACTGAAATGTTTTAAACATTTTGATATTTGAACAAGAGTGGACAGATGTTCCATAAGACTTCTAGGATATCAATAATTTGTTTGAATCTTCAACTAAAGTTTACCCTTGTTAGGTGCCGTCAAGTCAGTTTCAACTCATAGTGACCCTATGCACCTCAAAACAAAACACTGCCCGGTCTTTCGCCATGCTCACAATCCTTGTTATGCTTGAGCCCATTGTTGCAGCTACTGTGTCAATCCATCTTGTTGAGGGTCTTCCTCTTTTTTTGCTGACCCTGTACTTTACCAAGCATGATGTCCTGCTCCAGGGACTGATCCCTCCTGACAACATGTCCAAAGTATGTAAGACATAGTCTCTCCATCCTTCCTTCTAAGGAGCATTCTGGTTGTACTTCTTCCAAGACAGATTTGTTTATTCTTTTGGCAGTCCATGGTATATTCAATATTCTTCCCCAACACTGGAATTCAAAGGTGTCGATTCTTCTTTAGTCTTCCTCATTCATTGTCCAGCTTTCGCATGCATATGATGCGATAAAAATACCATGGCTTGGGTCAGGCGCACCTTAGTCTTCAAGGTGACATCTTTACTTTCAACACTTTAAAGAGGTCTTTAGCAGCAGATTTGCCCAATGCAATGCATCTTTTGATTTCCTGGCTGCTGCTTCCATGGGTGTTGATTGTGGATCCAAGGGAAATGAAATCCTTGACAACTTCAATCTTTTCTCCATTTATCATGATGTTGCCTACTGGTGCAGTTGTGAGGATTTTTGTTTTCTTTATGTTGAGGTGTAATCCATACTGAAGGTTGTGGTCTTTGATCTTCATCAGTAAGTACTTCAAGTCCTCTTCACTTTCAGCAGGCACGGTTGTGTCATCTGCATATCACAGGTTGTTAATAGTCTTCCTCCAATCCTGATGCCCCTTTCTTCTTCATATGGTCCAGCTTCTCGGATTATTTGCTCAGCATACAGATTGGGTAGGTATGGTGAAAGGATGCAACCCTGATGCACACCTTTCCTGACTTTAAACCATGCAGTATCCCCTTGTTCTGTCCGAACAACCGCCTCTTGATCTGTGTACTGGTTCCTTATGAGCACAATTAAGTGTTCTGGAATTCCCATTCTTTGCAATGTTATCCATAATTCATTATGATCCACATAATCTAATGCCTTAGCATAGTCAATAAAACACAGGTAAACATCTTTCTGGTATTCTCCGCTTTCAGCTAAGAGCCATCTGACATCAGCAATGATATCCCTCATTCCACGTCCTCTTCTGAATCAGGACTGAATTTCTCACAGTCCCCTGTCGACACACTGCTGCAGTCACTTTTGAATGATCTTCAGCAAAATTTTACTTACATGTGATATTAATGATACTGTTCGATAATTTACACGTGGTTGGATCGCCTTTCTTGGGAATAGGCATAAATATGGTCTCTTCCAGTCGGTTGGCCAGGTAGCTGTCTGCCAAATTTCTTGGCATACACAAATGGACACTTCCAGCACTGCATCTGTTTGTGGAAACATCTCAACTGATACTCCATCAATTCCTGGAGCCTTGTTTTTCGCCAATGCCTTCAGTGCAGCTTAGACTTCTTCCTTCAGTACCATCAGTTCCTGATCATATGCTAGCTCTTGAAATGGTTGAACATCGACCAATTCTTTTTGGTATAATGACTGTGTATTCCTTCCATCTTCTTTTGATGCTTCCTGCATTGTTTAATATTTTCCCCATAGAATCCCAAATTTTTTAATTTTGCATAAATTCCTTGTGCATGATACTGAAAAGCAGATGTAGGGAAAAAATACTTCCTAAAATATAGTCAATAATAAATTCTAACAAGTGAAAATACTTCCTAGGATTTTTTTTTTTTTTAGAAAAATCCTCTGCACGTTTACCATGTTTTAGTCTACCCTACCAGGCTTTGCTGTTATACATAGGTAAAGTCTAATGAGCATTATATTCCAATGTGTGAATTTTGTTTATCAACACAAAGAGAGAAGGAAATATCATGATGGCTAGTACTTGGGTAACCAAAGAAAAAGTTTCAGCTCATTGAATATGTCTAGGGTAAAGAATAGTCAAAAGAATGTTCAACAGCATAAACTAATTTATTTTAAAGAAAATACTTCTCAGTTGTCCGTGGTGTGTTAGTCATTCATAATCTGATATTGCCTAGGGTCATTGCACTTGTGTTTGTTTAGGGGTTAACTAAGATGTTCACATGTATCTTATTTCGTTGTAGACACAAATTCCCCATGCATAGTTTAAAATTCTCATTTATGAGAACATTTTCCAAATTTCAAAGGAAATTTTTAATTTCGAAAAAACCCATTTAGGTAATTCATTCTTGGTTTTTTTCTTGCCAGCTTGGTCAATGTATTCCCTGATCAATGTATCCACAGCACTGCTGATTAATTCCTTAACACTATTCTCCATTTCTGGGTTCTTAGTGCCTCTTCTTTGATTTCAGAACTACTTATCAAAACAAACAGTTTATCTTGTTTCACTGCTCTCGACATCCTTCATAATTGTCTTGTGATATTTAAAGGTGAAGATAATTCACATATGAAATATGCTTGCCTTCAATGTATCCCATTTCCTCAAATTTTCTATCTACAAAGAAACCTCAAACCTCATTTAAAATGAAGTTCTAAATAAGATCCGTACAGCATCCATGGCAGTCTTTTCACTTTGAAGATTTATGACTTGCTACAGCCTAGATTTTTTTTAACAGAAATGAAAAGATTCACCTCAGAAGGAGGGGATTCTAGCCCAAAGTAAGTTGGGAATTCATAGGAAATTACCTACTTGCTTTAAATGAGTCCATGCATTCCAGTCTTGACAAACTGCCTTTCAGAATGATAAAGGAATTTAAAGGTACAATTTCATGGCCAATTTCAGTATTCCTTGAGAAATGATGTGAAAGGGAATCATGTCACATTTCTATCTCCAAAAGGGCAGAGACTGAATATTTATACTGTTAATAAATTCTAGAACAGATTATAAAGTGATGCTCAATGAACATGTAGGATAAAAAGTGAGGCTTACTGAGAACCAACATACGTTTCCTTGGGGGAAATGATTCCAGAGTAACATAATGTCTTTCTTCTGATATGTTCTTAATGGTACTTATCAGCAAAATATGCCAACATTATCCTATGATACCTTCACAAGTGAAGTAATAGATATTAATTGAATAATAGTACTATTAGGAAGATTACTTAAGTTTTGATTAATGCCTAGCTATCATACTAGAGAAAGCTTCTACTATAGTATTGCAGTTCTCCCTCTCTTTGTACTACTTAGTCATTGACTGGATGAGAAAAAATGGATTTTGAATCAGATATCAACTTTTAATATCAAATTAGATATCAAATGCTGGAAAGATTTGTTACAATGATATCCCTGAATGGCTAAAATACCTCTAAAAATCAACAAAGTAACCATTAAAAATATACAGTGAAACCTGCAAGAGCCGGAACTTTACAGGACTGTCTTGTTTTTCCAGGTCTTGCAAGTTTTCCGCCTTTGACAGAGTGCGGTCTTAACCATTTTTCTATCACTAGTTTTAATGGAAGATATTTGAGTTTCCTTCTCTGACCAGTTTCCACCTTACACAGGTTCTGGCTTTCACAGGTTTTACTGTATAAATGTAATCTAAGAAACACATAGTAGGTTATGGAAAATGTGGTTTGGTAGAACATCTTATGAAAAAAGATCTAGAGCCTTCTGTCTCATTTACAGATTTCAATCATTCATTCATTTATTATTTATTAAAGAAAGCACAACTCTGCAAAATAAGAAATGACAAAGGAAAAGTTAAAAAATTGTAAACGAATGCAGCATTCACTTAATTGGATTTCAGATCACATGGTTCACTGTTGTAAAAACTTGATCATTCCTGCTCAAACCAATTAAGTCAACAAGGCCAAATCTATATATACAATAAAAATAAATTATTAAAAAAAAGAGTAAGCCAGATGAAAGATGATTATGGCTTAGACTAGGATGTTATCAGTGGAAATAAGGAGAAGTGATGGATTCAGGATATAATCTGGGGGTGAAACAGAATGAATGAGAAATTGGATATAGGAATACAGAGAAGAGCAAAGCATGACTCTTAGGTATAGGAATAAAAAGAAGAAGAAAAAAAAAAAACTTGTTGCTGTTGAGTAGATTCCGACTCATAGCGACCCTATAGGACAGAGTAGAACTGTCGCATAGAGTTTCCAGGGAGCGCCTGGTGGGTTCAAACTGCTGACCTTTTGGCTACCAGCCATAGCACTTAACCACTATGCCACCAGGGTTTCCATAGAAATTAAAGAACAGGGTAAATTGTTGCAGGAATTTACTGAAATTGGGGAAGGCTGGAGGAGGGTTATGTTAAATTTGATACCCATTAGATATTCCAGTGTAGATTTTCAGAAGATTACACAAGATTTATGTATTCTGTACAAACGAAGACTATTAGAGAGGTCAGATCTAGAGATACAGATTTTGGAGATGTCAACAAAAAGATGATACTTAAAGCCATGGAGACTAAATTAAACTACTAATGAGAAACTGTAAAAAACCAAAAACCAAACCTATTGCCGTCGAGTAGATTCCGACTCACAGTGACCCTGCAGGACATAGTAGAACTGCCCCATACAGTTTCCTAGGAGCTGTTAGTAGATTTGAACTGCCAACCTTTTGGTTAGCAGCCAAATGCTTAAGCACTCACCACCAGAGCTCTGAGAAACTACGGAAGCAAAAAAAAAAAAAAAATGGTGGAAATAGGACTGAGATCTGTGGCACTCTGATATTTTGAGGTCAAGCAAGGCAGTCTGAAAAGGAATAAAAAAATGAATACAGACAAGAGAGTGTATTGTTACAGAGGGCAAGAGAAGAAATCTTTTCAAGAATGAAAGAGTGATCACCTAAATCAAATATTGCTGAGAGGCTCAGTAACACGAGGTCAGAGAAGTGACCATAAAACTCCTTCTTCTGGTCAACCTTCCCACGAATAACTACAAGTGGTGGGTAAAATATTCAAATCAAATACATATTCTTAAGAGCATCAATGAACCAACAGAATAGTGAGGAACTGTCTAGCCAAATCCAGAATAAAATTAAAATTCAGAGAGTTGAGACTGGCATCTAGGGACACGGATGCCTTAAGGGAATTATTTGATCCTGAAAAGGTAGCTGAGAGATAAGTCTAAATTATGACAGTTTCAAATCTTGATAATTTCTTGACATGTAAATGAATGCCTGTATTAGGAAGTTGAACTGAGTCTCAAATATTTCTTACAAGTCTATCATTACATAATTGTATTTATCTACGTCTGTAACTATGTATATTTTGTCTGTTTTACCATTCTCAAATTGGAGGAACTATTTAAAACTTAAACTCTTAGGGCTATTAGATCTTACTTAAATAAAACAAACAAAAACATCTCTAACAGACACCTAGTTCTACTCTCTTTCAAGACTCTCAGTTGCAGAAACCATTTTATGCCAACTACTAATTGTTTCATTCTTTTATATAATCATGCAAGTGACTCGTCATAGAAAAAGAAGTTATAATATTATGAATAACCCGTTTTCAGAGTGTGTCTGAACCCAACTGTTTTCAATGACACTGAGTTATTCTCTGTAATCTGGTTATAAACAAATAACCATGCCTAGTTTCATATGTGACTATTTCTAATTAGGATCTTAACACCTGCAAACTGTTCTATTTACTGTGAATTTACACGTGTTTTATAATGTCAGAGGTACTACAAGTTGGTAACAGCTGCAAGGATTGTACTACCAAAAAATAATTATTTATATATTCTGTCTCATATATATCTGCAAAAAAGGTGAATTTTACCAAATTTTTGCCACTAAAGAAACAAAATGACGTGTTGTTGCAAAACTCTCTTCTGGACCCAGAAGGACTGCGATAGATCTTTCACAGATGTTTTTTAGTTTTGTTAATTATAGGATCCCTGAGAACACCTGATGGATTGAGAGCGCAGGAGACAGATTATCAGCACTGTGGTTCTGATGAAGGAGCCTGGTTTCACAGTGGTTAGAGTGTTCGGCTGTGAACTGAAAGGTTGGTAGTTTGAACCCTCTGGCTGCTCCACCAGAGAAAGATGTAGCAGTCTGTTTTCGTAAAGATTACAGCCTTGGAAACCCTATGGGGCAATTCTGGAATGTTCTCAGTGGCAATGGGTTTGGTTCGGTTTGCTGCTCTGATATGAGCAAAAGGTGTAATTAAAGTGCACCAAAAAAGTGTATTTTGTCCCTTTACTCCTTGCCTCCTAATTAGGCCCTGATTTGGATTTGTGTTCCTTCAACAGCTATACACATATTATATAAAAAATTAATACCATATGTGTATAGCAACAATTTAGTCTAAGCCAGCCACCCTAGATTCTAATCAAAATTAAAGCAACTAGGCATGATTTGCAGCCCTGGTGGTGCAGTGGTTAAGCATTGGCAGATTAAATCTACCAGCCACTCCTTGGAAACCCTATAGGGCAGTTCTGCTCTGTCCTATAAGGTCGCTATGAGTCAGAGTGGACTCGACGGCAGTGGGTTAGGCATGATTTAGGCAATCAACACTGAGTTATTTAAAAAAACTTTAAAAAGCAAAGCTTTATAATAAAATTGAGCCAATATATCCTCAATTTCAAAAAAGTAGCCATTTAATAAAATAAGGACATATGTTTTCTACTTTCTTTGTTCAATAAGCTTTTTATTCCTCCATGGTTAGGAATTATCAATAACTAGTCAATAGCTACAAGACTGATTTTCAATTCTGAGCATGGCACTGAAGACTCTTCACAGGTTGGCCTCTGATTTCAACCTCTTAGCCTTGCCATCATCACCGTTTCCTGAACACAGCCTCTATCTTCAGACCTCAGTGTTTGTAGTTATCACTACAGCAAAATATTTAACAATATATGCTATGTGCCATATATTGTGCCATATGCCAGAAAATGAATAAGCCAGAATTCTTACCTTAAGGAGGTCAACAGATACCAGAAGAGATAGGTAACAGTATGAAACGCACCATACGGTATGGAGAAGTGCTACGACAGAGTTATAAAGAAAGTGTAATGGAACTCAAAATAACAGATCACTTTACATGTTGTCTACTTTGAATAATTTCTTTGGCATTTCACTTGTGGAATCGAGTTTTGTTTTTTATGGTGGTAGAATATATATAAAATAATGAGATTTTACTAACTTTAAGTATTCAGTGCAGTGACATTAATGACATTCGCCATGTCGTGCAACTATCACCGCTACCTACTTCCAAAATTTTTTCATATCCTGTTAATGTCAATATTGCGCATGGGAAAACTGAGACTCACCAAGGTGAAGTTAACATCAAATTACATAGCTGTGGATTTTTCCATTAATTTTTATGACTCCCAAACCCGTGTTCTTACTATACTATGCCACAGTAAAGGTTTTCTAACTGCTAACACATTGTTTGCCAACGAGTAGGTGCTAAATAGGAATCCCTGCGTAGTGCAAATGGTTAAGTGCTTGACTATTAGCCAAAAGGTTGGCCGTTCAAACCCATCCAGAGGAATGTCAGAAGACAGGCCTGGCAATCTGCTTCTGAAAGGTCATAGCCTTGAAACCCCTATGGAGCAGTTGTACTCTGTACACATGGGGTCACTAGGAGTCAGAATCAACTCATGGTAACTAACAACAGATACTAAATATTTCTTACATGAATTAAAAAAATAATGAATTGAGTGAATTGATTGCTTTGCGTGACATGTTACGTTAGAGAAAAAGTTTCAATAGGTGTGCTATTACTTAGTGTGACCTGTAGAATACAAACACTGAAAAGCTACTAGAAAAACAAACTATATTCCTGGTTCTGTAACAGTGACCATGAAAAATTTCAAGAAGATATGTTACCATTGAGTGACTTTAGCACCTCCTCCTCAAAATTTGCACTGCACACTGAACCAGAATTATCAATATGAAGCATTTAAAACCAGAGAATATGCTGGAAATAAGGAATACAAATGTTTTGTGTGATAAAAAGTATAGAAAGTTTATCTAACCATAAGATTCACAATATTTTGATATGGTTTTTATTTATTTTACATTTTTGGCTCTTTTCAATTTGGGCTTGGATGCTCTAAAATTAAATTTGGTGATTAAAAATTTAAAAAAGCAAATACCTTGATGTCCAAAAAAGGAAAAACAAATTCCTTTGATAGGGTCCTGATTCCTGAAATCAGATCAAAAGTTAAGTCTTTGAAATACAGCTTTTCCTTCCACATGGGAGTGAACAGCTGACATAAACCAATTCTTCCTAAGTGACTTCTGAGTACAGCCTACTATGTCTGATGTGGTACGACCTAAACTGGTGAGTTGATACATACTGAACAACCGACATGTTTTGGATCAGGTGAGTTGATTTGTTCACTGTTTCTTGTGAACAGTCTATAAGGAGTGATTTAATTCCAGATGTGCTCAGAAAAAAATAGTGCCAAGGACTTCTCCTTTGTGGTAACTCAGTGTTAAATTTAAAAGGGAAGGTGGTGATAATCATTACTTCCTTACACCTCGATGTAAACATATATGCCAAAGACTCTGAGTAATTTAGGAAAGAAGTTCCAGCTACTATTAAAGAGCTGCAACTTCCTTCCAAATCTGATTATATGGTTTCACATGGGATATCTTTGACGAGTGCAAAGCTTACTTGGAAAATTCTATGGAACTCATTCAAATAAACTCTCAGAGTTTTAGGTATTCAGTTTTCTATTTGATTTTTCTGACACTCTATTTTACTAATTTTGCATGATCTTTTCTTTTCTCTTCTTTTTTCTTTATCCTATAAGCATTACAGGAGAAGGAGCCAGACAGATTTGCGCCTGGAATGAGGACCCCAGGAGTAAGTGTCATGGATAGGGCCAAGTGAGTAGACATCTCAAAGCATCATTTTCCTCATCTAGAAGTTTGCGATAAAGATTGAGAAATGTATGTAAAGAACCTGGTAGAGGGCACAGCCCCAGTAGGCCCCTAATAAATGGTAGGTGCTTCTTCATTTGCATTAAAAGCATAGGGTGAGTGTAAAACATGATGTGAGATGGAAGAATAATTGGGATTCAGAAGTATATTAATATGTGATTTTTTTTTGCATGCAAAGAAAGTTTATTTTTATCATTATTAGTACTATAATTTTATTCATCAAAATATGCACAAATTACAAACATTAAGACTAATGATACTCATTAACAGTCATCCAACACTTCACGTTGCGTAGAGAGTGAGCGTTACCTTTAAGACTGTATGGGGGAAGAAAAAGGTTATGTGGGGTTGCAACCCCAAAGTAACCCCGAGTGAGGAGAATGATATTGAGGGGAATTCCATTATCAACCTTGCAACCAAACCAATAACCAAGTTACTCCTATCTCCATCTTGAGTGAACTTTCCAAATTCCAATTCCAGTTCCCTTTCTGAATATGATTTTGGTGCCTCGTTTCTTAGCTCTTGGCACATAGTCCTGATTCCTGAGTTTTAGATCCAGAGTTAGGTGGTTGTTTATTCATAAACAACTAGTACAGCCCTATTGCTACTTCCTTCCTTACTGCCTACCCCTAAGCCCCCTAAGTTACATTCTGAGAATTCACCACATCAATTTAGACCTAACAGCTTTCACATATATACTTTTTTTCCTTTGTAGACTAGCTGTGAGATACATAAGGTAGGACATATATCCCCCTTTACAGAGAGACAAAATATGATGCAGAAGACTGAAGACCTTAGCCAAAGTAGTCAATAAATATCAGAGCTTTGATTCAAATTTAGGTAATCTAATCCAAAATTCAGTTTAAAACTACTCTGCCTCAAGATAAGTAAAAAAGATACTATCACAGTGAGAAATACAAAGGTGCAACAATCAGTTTTTTTTGTTTGTTTGTTTTCCCTCAAGTACCAGAAAGCAGGAAAAAGAAATGTTTCTATAGATAGCATTTAGATTAAGAGAAATGTGCTGCTGTTAAAAGCAGTAAAAATATAAATTATTTACATGCATATAGGGTTAGTTTCATACGTAAGAAGCAGCCGTTGTCAAGTAAGGTCTAATGGCTTAGTGATATTTCCTGGAAAAGTATACTGCCTTCTGAAAACACAGTATTACTCTGAATTAACAATACAATCCTTCTGCTTCAAAGAAGACTTGATCTAAGAAGCTTGTGTGACACTTGAAGAAAAAAGAACACATTAGGATTAACTGGGTGAGGCACAGCTTGATCAGTGTAATTGAAAATACAGTGTCTGACTCTGTTGCAGGTGAGTTGTCTAAGACTGGAGACAAGATACTGTGAAGAAGGCTTACAATAGATTCAAAGGATTTAGTACAGATAGTCTGTGAATGAAGCCCTGGTGGGACAGTGGTTAAGAGCGTGGCTGCTAAACAAAAGTTTGCCAGTTTGAATCTACCATCCGCTCCTTGGAAACTCTATGGGGCAGTTCCACTCCCCATATGAGTTGGCATCGACTCAATGGCAATGGGTTTTGAGCCTGTGAATACAAGACCTATCTTTCTATTTTTGTTATAACTGATCATGTACATTCAAATACTCTATCACATAATATATATATATAGGACCCAATTAAACTATCACTAATAAAGACACATGATTGATAAATTATTGCTAAGTGTTAAAGATGCATGAAGGGAACATGAAGGTTCATTATACTATTCTCTCTACTTATGCTTCTGTTTGAAATTTTTCATAAGTTAAAAAAAAAAAAAAAAGTGTTCTGTGCCCATCCCCAAGTCTATTCGCTTTAATTTTCCAATGATAAACTTATTATTTAAAGATATTTTAAAAAGTTAAAGAGGAAAAGGATAGAAATGAAAATACTTCAGTAGTCAGAAAGGTGATGGAGAAAACTCTCTTTAGACACATGAATATTAAGTGGGGGAGAAAAGTCACTGACTTACATGTTTGTAGGTTTATTTACGGAGGAACTGTTGCTTGAGATAAAATTCATAGCACAAAATTTTCTACCTTGGTTCTTATAATGCTGTAGCTTGAGTTTTCTTACATAGCTCATGCCTACACTGTTTCAACAAAGGATGTTGTCCTTAATAAGACACGTTAGCAAGTTAAAAATGGGAGTCCTAGAAACTTGCCAATCAGAGAAATTATTTGTGTTAACTTCTTTGCCCTCAAAGCTACTGTTTATTTTCTTAAATTTCCCTAGGACTGCTATTGACTGTTGAGAGAAAAAAATCAAACAAGCTCTTAGATTGAAAATGAAGGGATGGACCTAGTGCTTATCTCCAGATTTGCTAATTTCCGTTTGACAGTGACCTAATAATGAACCATAGACAACTAGTTGTATGATTAGAAGTGAGTCTCTTAAACTCTCTTTATCTTATTTTTCTCCATCAGTAAACGGAATTAATAATTCCGGGCTCTGCACATTTCAAAGCTAGTTGGAATAACAATAAATTGCAGGAAAAATGGGATCGTGGTGAGGATTAAATAACATTGCTTATGAGAATAATAACTGTAATTTTGAGCATCTAACACAGCCCAAGCATTTTACAGAAACCGTCTCCGATCTTTCAAACAATCCTCCAGATTGATACTTGCAAACTCATCCACTTTACACATGAAAAACGAAGTTGAGTAGGTTGCCCCAGGTTATATAGCTAATACTTGTTGGACCTGAGATGAAACCCTTGTCTGTGTTCACCTGACTCTTCGCACCCAACTATGTTATCTTTCAAGAAAGAATGAGGATATTATCAACTACAAGTACAGCCTATTATTTCCGAATTTCTTTGTTAAAAGATTTGAGGGAGAGAAAGAAAATTAGTCATCAGAGGTAATACAGAAAGAAAAACATGCAGAGTCTCCAATCCTGGTTTCCTCACTCTTTTTTCCTCTTAATGATTCATAACAATGTGAAGTATTGAAAGAATTTTTTGCTCCTTGAATAAGCAACCAGGAGAGAAACAATCCCCAGGCTATTTATTATCCCTATTTATGCAACATGTAATGCCAATTAAGTCCCCCTAAACAATCACAAAGGTAGCTATTTAGTTGTAATTTGTTGAATTGTTAGCAGACTTCTTCCTGTCATTTGCTTCTTAAAAGAAGAGACTGTATCGACAGTGAAACCATGTGGCAAACTGGCATTGGGGCTGCAGTTCATCAGAATCTGAGAGGCTTCATGGAAACTCAAACACATTTAAAATTCTACATTTGAATTTTTATTACTTATGCTGACAATCCTTTATACGGAAAGTCGTAAATCAGTAGGCAGTACTAGGGAGCCACCTACTGGAATAACTGGCTGGATTATGCTACCACGTTTCCACAAAATACAAGTTCACTTAATATTAATTCAGTTATGAACTTCTCAAATTCAGGATCCTATGCACTAAATATATATCTTTTCACAAAAACTTTAAAACTAGATTTGGCAATGACAGAGACATCATTATTACAAAGGACAGCAGAAGCCTGAAATAGGAAAAGAATTATTCAAAGAACATTAACTTCTGACTGAAAAGTGAAAATAGGAGAGTTAACAGAGAAGTCCCAGTGACATTAATCAGATTGTTAAAATTAGGTTAGCTATTGCGTCAAGACTGCTTTAACCATAATTTGTGAAAGATGTCCAAACTAACAATTACTTTACTCAGATACTATACTTAAATGGCAATTTATTCAAATGATAATATTTTTATTAATATTAAAATGTATTTTTTAAAACCTGCTGGCATTATATGACTCCCCTAAAATCTAATTTGGGATCAGTGATGCAGGTTTGTTTTCTAAAATTTGTCTAAAATCATTTTTTTGTTAAAACTTGTTATAATTCTGACTGCTGATAAATGAAAGTTTTTAGACTTTTTTCCCCTAGATTGTGTTGTTCAAAAGCCTGTGCTAAATACAGTTAGTTACCCATTTTCCTGGCTTTGCTATAGTGTATATATAGAGAACAGGAAAAGAATGTTCTTTGATGATGCTTTCATGCTGCCCAAGGGTCACCATTCTAAATATGCTCTCTATTATAGCATAGAAACTAAATAAAAATGGGATGAGAGATGGAACTGGATGTGTACTATCTCCAGGACCTAGCCTGGCGTTACTTTCCTTGTTGAATCCTGTTTTCAGTTTGCTTTCTTACCACTTTCTTCATCTCTTAAGAGTAGCATGCCTAAAAATCCTTTAATTGAGGGTTCTTTATAAACAAGCATTTTCATGATAGCAGGAGCCTTAGGTAATGTGGGTGTTCAAAGATAGTTCTATATAGTTATAACTCCTCTGTTGAGCTGATACTATTTGATAAGTCCTTTACCAATTGCAAGGAGTCCTGGCAGTGCAGTGGTTAAAGCACTCAGCTGCTAACCAAAAGGTCAGCCATTGGAACCCACCAGCTGTTCCTTGGGAGAAAGATGTGGCAGTCTGCTTCCATAAAGGTTTACTGCCTTGGAAACCCTGCGGGGCAGTTCTACTCTGTCCTATAGGGTCCCTATGAGTCGGAATCGACTTGACGGCAGTATGTTTGCTTTGGTTTTTACCAATTGCACTTGCTTTATTTTACAGAATTTCATTTGACTCACTATGGTAAACCCTCACATTTTAATGCCCTGCAGAATATATAAAACCATTTGCCTTAGCCTATTTGATACTCATCAACAACTCCGAAAGACCATGATTTTAATTATCGTCAGGAGAGTCAAATGAAGTTCAGAGGAATTAAGTAAATTCTCAGGCCACCTCCTAGGGAATACCTAAGGAAAGATTCAAGTTCCTGACAGGATCATGCTGTATCCCACTGGAATATCCAAGTTTTTAAAAGAGCAAACCACCTTTCTGTGTGTTTATATTGCATCCATACTATGCTCATCATGTTATAGTTTAAAGATCTGTGTTATTTCTCCCCAGTGTTACATACCAAAGGCCATATTCCTTATTTTTTATATCTTCTGCAATTGGCATAATATGATATTCATATTAGATGGTAAATTAGCAGTTGTGGAATGAATGTTTGTTGATGGGTATTCCGTTATACTTAAATGAACTAACTGCGATCTTATATTTAGTTTCTTTTATATTTCATGGAAATGTAGTAATTTAGAATGAGAAGGGAAAGGGAAATAACATTTGTTGTCGTCCTACTACTGTGTTTTTATGCAAATAAGGTGCGTGTTACACATTTTTTGCCAACCAGGCAAACCCCCCAACCCATGCTATTTTCATAAGCTTGCTATGCTGCGCGTTATATTTGTGGGCGCATTGTTTCCATGTGGGCACGTCATTTGCAAAAAATACATTAATATATCAAGTTCTATGAGGGTACTCGTCTAATTTAATCTTTAATTCAAGCCTGCAAGGTATATATTATACCTACCTTAGAGACAAACAGAAAAACAAAGTTGTTAAACAACTATCTCAAATTCATCCAAAACATCCTAAGTTGTTTGCCAACCTTTTTCTCATCTCATCTGATGATCTCATCTATTTTTATAGTCTCACCTATCAATCACCTCTGTGCAAGTGACTGTCAAATTTACATCTATCCTTCTTCAACAGCTCATACCCCTAAACTGTCTTGGGTGTTCTGAAGAAAGAATTGTGTGGAGTAACAATTAGAACTGATACCTACTAAGTGTCAGCCACCGTAATAAAATCAAAACAAACAAAACGGTCACCATCGAGCGAATTCCGGCTCATGATGACCCCACGTGTTTCAGAGTAGAACTGCCCTCCATAAGGTTTCATGGCTGTGACCTTTCAAAAGCAGATTGCCAGTTCTTTCTTCCAGTCTCTGGGTGGGGTCCAACAGCCAACCTTCTGATTAATACCCAGCGCTTAACCATTTGTGCCACACAGAGATCCCAGCACTGAACTAGGTACCTGCATATTCACAGTGAACAGAACAGCATATTTTTGCCCTCAGAGGCTCTCTAGCTAAGAGAAGAGTCAAGCAGTATGTACTGTTATAAAATCCATGAACAAACAGGATGCAGTGATAGAAATAGGAGAGAGGAGCAGTCTACTTAGATAGGGTATTTAGGAGAGTCCCTAAAGAATTGAAAGTTATGTTGAAGCCTAAAAGATGAATAGAATCAACCATGCAAAGAGTGAGGATAAAGTGTTCCAAACTGAAGGAAGAACTCATTTAAAGGCCCCAGATGGGAAAAACCGCTATAGCTTTCAAGAACTGAAAGTTTATCTGTCTCCTGAACATAAATGTAAGCTCTTAAGGATTTTAAGTGGGCCATTAAAACGGTCCATTTTATGATTTAAAAAATAGTATACTGACCACTATGTGAGAAGATCAGAACCTGGCAAGAAAGGAAGTAGTAAGAATCATTACAAGACTATTTCAGGAGTCCAGGCTTGAGATGGCTGTGCTTAGGGCTGGAAGTAGAAATGGTGAAAAGCAAAAGGTTTAAAAAATCATATTTCAGAGGTAGAGAGAACACAGCAATGGACTGAAGAAAAGAGATATATTAGGTATCTAGTTTGAGCAACTAATGAGTTAGTGAAACAGTTGGTGAAATGGGAAAAATCAGTTCTGGGTTAAAAACAAGAGGCATATTTAGGATATGATAGATTTGAGAGACGTCAGAGGGATTTAAAGCAGACCATACACCATTTCCCACAATAGGTCGTGACTTTTTTTGTCTAAGTTTTTACCATTCCCATGTTTTCACTCATTAATTCTACCTAGACTTCAAATTCCACCTCAAACGCTGTACCTCTAATGAGGGAAATGAATAGAGTACAGTCCACTTGCATGACCTCTCTTTACCATAAAAGTCCATAAGCTGTGTTTGCGTTTCTCTCACGGCACTTGCCTTATTCCACTATTGATCTGTAAGAACCTTGAAGGCAGGACAATATCTTACTCTTCTTGGTATCCACAATTAATAGGAGGATCCCAGTAAACTTTTATTTTTAATTTAATTTAATTAGGTGTATAAGAATGCATAAGAGAAGAATATTCTAACTTTTTGTTTCTCTTAAAAATAAATTGTGTATTATGTTAGTAAAAGAAAAGTATAGAGGTAAGGTTCAATGAGCGTAATTGGTACAAATACTTGGACTCTTTCTGGAATACTTTCAATACTGTGGTGTTCTCTCAATTCCTACTTCTGCTTTAACAAAGGCAATCTCTCTTAGACAATTTCCATCCACTGGTATAGGGGTCAGGAAACTATAGACCAGGCCAGGAGCCAAATTGGATCCACCTTTGAGCCAAATCTAACTACACTCATTCATTCACCTTTTGTCTATGGCTGCTTTCATGCTACAGTAGCCTTGTTGGGTAGTTGCAACAGAGACCATAGGGCCTATAAAGCCAGGAAGATTTACCATCCAGATCTTTACAGAGGAAGCTGGATGACCCATGCATTAGTAGAATGGTTTGGAAGACCTTTTCTTTGGGTTCTTTCTGGAACAATTTGTTAAGAATATACCTAAGCAATAGTTTTAACATTTAGCACACTCTAATAGAAAAAGTGACAGGTGATGTCTGGGGTCAGAGATGAGTAACAGGGGAGGGAATGAGATCTAGAACAAGAACTTGCAGTGTAAGAGGTAAAAAATCAATAACAGGATTCAAAGCAAGGAGTTTCTGGAATCAACACAAACAAGTCAGTAAATCCGTCTTTGGACTCCTTTTCTACTCAACTCTTTCCCAACCCTGTGGCTATCTCCTCAGCTCTCTTTCTCCACCTCACTTTAAAGAGCCTTTCTCATATTCTTAAAGGTTCAGCTCAAATTCTACTTAATCCATGAAGCCCTTTTTAATTTAGCCACCCAACATAACTAGGCATGATAGCCCATACTTGGATTCCTATAGCATTTTCCTTATTCAATTTACTATATAATGCTTATTTATTCTCACCACAAAATTATAAGCTCTCTGAAGGCAGAGATTGTCCTTAGTATTGAAATTGAACTGAAATTAACCAATGATTATAAAGATGGCACAGGACCGGACAACGTTTCATTCTGTTAAACATTAGGTTATTATGAGTTGAAGCTAAATTGACAACAACTAACAACAAAAACAAATTAAGGTATGAATTCATCAAAATTACCTGACAAGAATTTAATATATGTATACTTTGAGAGACTCTGGAGCCCTGGTGGCATAGTAGTTAAGAATTCAGGCTGCTAACCAAAAGGACAGCAGTTCGAATCCACCAGGTGCTCTATGGGGGAGTTCTACTCTGTCCCATAGTGTCGTTATGAGTAGGAATCAACTCGACGGCAATGGGTTTTGAGAGACTGAACATATGTATGGACAATGGCCAGATAATATATGATAATAGAACTCTGACTCACAAACACTGCAGCAACCACTCCAGGAATCCAAACTACAACCTCTGCAACAATCAACCCAGAAGAGTCAGAACTCGGTTAATGACCGCCAGCTTCCCCAATTTTTTGCTCTCACTTCCAACTCAGGATGCAACCAGAGAAAGCTAAATATGATTCCCCAAACCAATCACATAGGATGCCCCATTTCTAGTTAGCCCACCTGCAGCTTCACCATAGCTATAGCCTCCAATCAGAGCATACCTGAGGCCTTCCCTTTTTCCATCTATAAAGCTTACCCACAATCCTTCTTGCCTTTGAGTCTTTGCCAAACACAAGTGATAGCGGCTGACTCGCTTGCTACAGCAAGTTCTCAGTCAACAGCCTTTGTTTGTTCTCATTTGGGTCATCTTCATTTCTTTTACTCCTCCATATTTTACCTTCATACTTAGAGAGATAAAACACTAGAAGCAAAGCTTCAGCGAGACCAGTTGGGAAGATGGAGACCACCACGGCTGTCCATCTGTTACTCAACCAAATCATGTAACTGACTTGAGTCAGCTATTAAATCAAAGCAGGGCTTCAAACTGGTTCATTCCACTTTGATCCCTTGCTGAGAATTTCCATTTCCACCCCCAGATATACTGAATCAGAATCTACATTTTAACATTTTCATCACCTGGGGACCTATAAGAAACACCTGGGGATCCTGTTAAAATGTAGAATCTGATTCAGTATATCTGGGGCAGAAATGCAAACTCTCAGCAGGGGCGTCGAACCAGAAAGAACAGGTTTGAAGCCTTGAATCAAAGTCAAAATACTAAGCTTAGGGCCTAAATGTGGCCTAAATGTGGGCCTAAATAACAGTTTATAAAGGAAATGTTCTACATCCTACTTTGGTGAGTAGCATCTGGGGTCTTAAAAGCTTGTAAGTGGCCATCTAAGATACATCTATTGGTCCCACCCCCTCTGGAGCAAAGGAAAATGGAGAAAACCAAAGACACAAGGGAAAGATTAGTCCAAAGGACTAATGGACCACAACTACCAGAGCCTCCACCAGGCTGCGTCCAGAACAACTAGATGGTGCCCGGCTACCACCACCGACTGCTCTGACAGCGATCACAATAGAGGGTCTTGGACAGAGTGGGAGATAAATGCAGAACAAAATTCTAACACATAAAAAGACCAGACTTACTGGTCTGACAGAGATTGGAGAAACCCCGAGAGTATGGACACCGGGCACCCTTGTAACTCAGTACTGAGATCACTCCTGAGGTTCACCCTTCAGCCAAAGATTAAACAGACCTAGAAAACAAATAATAACGCACATAGTTCAACCATGTATACGAAACTAAATGGGCACACCAGCCCAAAAGCAAAGAGGAGAAGGCAGGAAGGGACGGGAAAACTGGATGAATGGACATGGGAACCTGAGGTCGAGAAGGGGAGTGTTGACACATTGCAGGGTTGGCAATTAACATCACAAAATAATTTGTGTATTAACTGTTTAAGGAGAAACTAATTTGCTCTGTGCACTTTCACCTAAAGCACAATAAAAAAAATTTTAAATCATGGGTTTTAGAGATCAGCTGAGGACATTCACGGAACAAGGCATGCAAAGATGCACAGGTGGTTTCACCACAGCAAGATGCAGTTCAAGAACAGGGGTTTACAACTGCCCAGGGACTCTCGTGGTCTCAGCATACTTACTTCCTTGTCAATCCCTGCAGGTTTAGATCTCAGATTTGTCCAAGGACACTCATTCTCATGCATAACCTTGCTCAGATTGTTCACTTCCTACACTTTGGTGTAATATCTGAACATGACCCAAGCCCAGCTTTGCTTCATGCCTTGATAAGTCTTCTCTAAAGTCCTTGTGTTTCTAATCTGAGATGAAACTTTGACATTGGACTCAACTCTCCAGCCTCAGTACGACTGGTCTTTTTGATCCTGCCATATTCTGAGGACAATGACAAAAACCAGCAGGTATTGGGTTATCAAACCAGAGCAGGGCTATACATCTTGGACCACAGAATCAATTTTGGAGAGATCCGCGAACAGCAGAGTTCAAATGGCCAAGAAAACACATAAAAAAGCTGCTCTGTATCCATAAAAATAGAATGAGTTGGTGGTCCACTTAGGTCTTTTGCTTTCCCAATTTCATACAATTAACATCCTCATGGAACCACCCAATGGCCCAGCAGGGAAAAACCACTGTAACTAACTAAAATAAGATGTAACTGTCAAAGGTATATGTAATGAGCTAACCAAACGTGAAACATAAGTTAAGGTTCTATTTGTGAGGCAATAGAGAAACAGTATCAAAAATTTTAGTTGGCAGCAACATACCTCGTGGAGAGACCACCACTACTACCAAGTTTGAGGTATGTTTACCCTACTCCACCAATCATTTTAATCATGTATTATCCATGCATCAATATGTAAAGTATGTTTCCGTTGCTAAGTTCAGTAGCAGAATCAGCCTGAGATAAGGAAAAATGTCAGCCAAAGGGTTAGTGTTTAGCTAAGGGCCAACAAACCTTAGCAGCTGGACCCTAACAGTTATCTGGGTAGAGTCATCTTAAAATAAATGGCTGGCCAAGAATATCAGTATTCTCATTTTTCCCAATCTTTACTTATTTAAATATATGCTATATCAGGAGTGCACTGAGCGAGCTTAAACTTTGAACATTTGAAAACCATCAATATGATATCAAAATATAGATATAATACTTAAAGGGATATTTTCTAAATAATGTTTACTCTGTTGATATGTAGCTTCTAAACCTAGCCAGAGGCAATTACAATAAACAAGAAAAGTAGTCTATCACCTTTAGGAGCTATAAGTCTGAGGGCATACAGTGCAAGCTACCAATAGTAAATCATGTAAATTCACACACACCCCCAGCTGTGGAGGGATTGAATGTCTTAGAAAGGAGAAGATGGTGCAGTTTGTGCATTGATATATAAGCCAGGTACTTACAATCATTTATCCAAAGTGAACTAGTATATTGAGAAGGCTTGAAGGAAAAACAGGGGCGTTGCAGAGTATATATAAAATTTGTATCAATTAAGTCAGATACACTTGGTTTATGCCAAGGATGCGTACGTAGTCTGCTTTCTTTGGTGGGTAGGATGTGACTAGACCAGTATGACAGACCTTTATTTCCACACATTCTCCCTACTGCTGCTCTTGACAAACGTCTAAAATTTTACATTCTAGATTAAGTCATTTGTACCTTCAAGAGTACACCTTCAAACATGCACACATTGACTGCCCATGAGCTGGTACTACTATCTGGGGACATGACACTTAAAAGATCAATAAAAATTTAAGAAAATAAAACTAAAATGCTTGATGACAAAATATGCAAATAAGCTTTAAAAAAATAATAAAAATCTGAAACAATAAACATATCCAGCAACAGGAGAATTCGTTTAAGAATAATTTATATTCACACGATGAACTCTCAGGAAACCATTAAAATATTTTTTAAGAATTTTAATCACAAGGTAAAATGCTTTCCAAATCATCTTAAACAAAAGACCAATATTCAAAACTAACATACAGGATGATCACAATGTATAAAATATATGTTTTTATATCCTATTGTGTATCCTAAAAGAACTGAAAGAAATGACATAAAAGTGATTACCCTGATGAGGAGGGGTTACAGATCATTTTCTTTCTCATTTTTTTATGTATTTTCCCAATTTTTATGAGCATATATTGTTTTCATTATTTTAAGAGAATAACTCTTACAATTAAATAAATATAGGAATAAATACCCAGGCACTCCAGGGAGAGATACTACCTCTAGCTATTATTAGTTATCACATTAGAGAAGATTATGACAATTAGCTGAGCATAGGAATGGGAAGGATCCTGTAGAGAAAGAGGATATATCGAAGATTCAATTCAATTAAAAAAATAAGCTACGAGTTGGAACCAACTCGACAGCACCTACCACCACCACCAACAAAATAATAATCCCCTACAAGTTTACGGTGCTTTGCCTTTCACCGAGTGCTTTCACATACTTCCTTTCATGAGGATTCTTTCAAATTCTTAGTGCACAAACACACCCACACACAGATACAAAAGGCTGTCCTTTGTCTTTTTAAATGCCTAAGAAGATACATCTACTCTGCTGTTCCACAACCAGGGCAATAGCCCTAGTTTTTTTGTGAATAAAACTTTGGAAAGGAGCCTCAGGAAAGACCACAAATGATGACACACTATTCTTGTCCACTGTGCTCTCTTTGGCTGCTACATGTCCTCTTGGTTCCCTGTTAGACACCAAGCCTGCCTGCTTAGAATGTCAGCTAGTGTCGTCATGGCTGCAACTAATCCCTTCCTTGCCTTGCTTTCCAAAGTCCTGCCCATAGCCAAATTCACCACCCTTACCCTGTTTTCCCTTGACTGAAAGGGCAGATATGTTACATACTTGAATTCACCAGTAAATAAGACCCTGATCCATATTGAATGAGCACCTTCCCGTTCTACAGACACTATAAAACTGTGACAAAGAAACAGGTCAGAGAAGTCAGTGGCAAAGTATACAGCTTCATGTATCACTTCACCACCTGGGCACCAGCTTCTGATTTCCTTTTCTTTGCTGCATGCTGGTCTTGGGCCACCCATAGCTGTGCATCAAATACTGTAGAGGCAGCAAGACCTTGAGGGGAAGCCTGATGAACTAACAAGCACTAGGCTGGGATTTGTTTAGTTGATGTGAATCTTAATACTGCATAGCAATTCCTTTTACGCATCTCCTTTGATTAAATAACAGGAGACTGGAGTAATTACTTTTGCTTTCAGAGAAAAAGCAGGAAGAAGAAAACGGATCAATTGCTGGTTCTGAAGGAGGGGACTAGACCACATGGTAAGACAGCAGCTAGGAGAATGACAGCAGAGTAGCCTATGTTTCTGAATAACAATCCTTCTAGGAAACACCTATGAATAAATGAATGTTAGAATAGGTGACATAATAATCACATACATTAAGATATTAAGGCCAAGAGAGATTAAATAACTTGCCCTACTTCACACAAAATGAAGAGATATAACCAATACTTGAATATTGATAATTTGATACCAAATTCTGAGCTCATTTAAGTTATCTCCACTCAGTAAAATGGTCATATTTCACTGACTAAATTCCCTCTATGGATAAGGCCCTCTGTTAGGGGGACTGGATATATAGGAACAAACAGACAGAACTATTTTCCCTATTCCATAATACAGTAGCAAACTTGAGAGTACAGACATAAAATGTAACAGACATTGCTATTAGGGTAAAACAAAATGCAAACATGGTCTATAAATTGGAATGCATTACGTAAATTTGAATGATTATGATTCTAAGTGCTACATTACAATATGCCATGTAATACAGTTTTTATTTATTTATTTATTTTTAATGCTATCTTGACCCAGTTTTGAAACTGACTAGAGGCTGGTCAGTTTCCTCTCTTAAGTGGCCAGTTGTAAATAGGCCCTAACCACTTTCCTTATTAAGCTCTCACACTCAGTGGCTACTACGCACGTGCCCTCATCACCCTGGGGCCAGGTGCGAAACATCTAGGGGCAGCCCCTATGTCCTGGAGCTGATAAATTATTCAGATTAGCTAAGCCCCAGGAAATCTAGCTAACCCAGCTTGCTTGCCATACTTAAGTCACCTAGTACTACTTCAGTTTGCTCTTACCCTGTCCCCAGGTGCAACCCCCTGTATGGCAGCCTTCTCTCCTTTGGAGCTTAAGTAATGACGAAGTCTACCTTTCATCTATACAAGCATCTGTGTGTCCTGCCATCCAAAAAAGCCTATAACCCTACCTGATATAATCGTGAAACACACTACAACAAATTGGCCTAGACTACAAATGGAGCCGCAGCCTTTTCACGTCCCACTTTCTTCTCTCTGCAGTTCTTGTGGATGATCACTTCAACCCCTCTGTTATCAGTATGCTCAGCACACCACTCCCATGTCCTTCCATGGCACTGGCCTAATGAAACCTTAAGTCTGAGTCATTCATAGCTACTGCCTATTCTCTGACTTCCAGGTTTGTGAGCCCAGGTGACGGAAGTCAAATGCCCTGGCAAATTGGGGCCACTATGAAGTCTTAGTCCCCAAATGTAATTAGTCTCTTGGTGCTTTCCAGCAAGACTTTTGACTCTTATTCATCACTCGCTACTTTTCTTGGCAACTATTTCAAAACCTGTGTAGTCTTCTCAAATTTCCTATCTTACTACCTCCTCACTCACTCTCAGCTGATGGTATAGTATACACCTTTACTTGACAAATAAAAATGAATCCATAATACTCCATTGACTTCTTGTCACCTTAAGCTTAATCTTCACTTGGACCCATTAGTACTCCTTCCTTCAGTATCATTTAAAAAGCTGTCCCTCCTCTTCCCTAAAAAACAATCACTCCCTCTCTGTGATGAATTCCCTTCTCCCACCCCTGTCTTCCTAGAGATCTCTTTTTTTTTTTTATAACAGCTTTACTGAAATATAATTCACACACTATACTGGTGTCATGGATTGAATTATGTCCCCCAAAAAATGTTTGTATCGATTTGGCTGGGCCATGATTCCTAGTAATGTGTGGTTGTCCCCCATTTTGTGATTGTAATTTTACATTAAATAAGATTAGGGTGGGATTGTACCACCCTTACTAAGGTCACATCCTTGATCCAGTGTAAAGGGAGTTTCCCTAGGGTGCGGCCTGCACCACCTTTTATCTTACAAGAGATAAAAGGAAAGCAAGCAGAGACCTGGGGACTTCATACCCCCAAGAATGCAGTGCTGGGAGCAAAGTGTGTCCCTTGGACCCAAGGTTCCTGTGCAGAGAAGCTCCTAGTCCAGGGGAAGACTGATAACGACGAGGACCTTCCTCCAGGGCCAACAGAGAGAAAACATTCCCCTGGAGCTGATGTCCTAAATTTGGACTTCCAGCCTACTAGACTGTGAGGAAATAAATTTCTCTTTGTTAAAACCATCCACTTGTGGTATTTCTGTTAGAGTAGCACTAGATGACTAAGACAACTGGTAACTTATTTAAAGTGTACGATTCAATGGTATTTAGTATATTCACACACTTGTGTGACCATCACCACGATCAATTTTAGAACATTTTCATCACTCTCCCAAAAAACCATACCCGTTAGCAATCACTCCCCCTTGCCCCCAAACTATGCCTCCAGTCCTGAGCAGCCACTAATCTAGTTGCTGTCTCTACAGACTTGCCTATTCTTTACATTTCATATAAATGGAATCATATAATATGTGGAGATCTCACTCTATTTCTTTTCCTTCTACCCCTCTTGTATTTGTAGTATCTCCTTCTCCATTTGTTCTTTTCCATCTGCATTAAACATGTTCAAATCTTGTGCATCTCATTCCCCACCCCACCCCCCACCCCCCGTATTGCTTCCTCCCCAGCTAAGCTTTTTGAAAGGGTTTATTTCTGGATCTCCGCACTTGCACTTCCCAATCACTCCTCAAATTTTTTCTAACTGTTCCCTGCCAAGGTCACTGACAACCTCCTTCTTGCTAAATTCAGTGGATTGCTAACACCTATTCATCCTTCAATTCTCAGATTATACATCAATTCTTCTAGGAAGTCTTCCTTAGCCCCTTAGGTCTTCGACAGAGTTGCTCCACTTCAGCACTACTGACATGGTGGGATGGATAATTCTTGATTTGGGGCACCGTCCTGTGCATTGTAGGATGTTAAGCACCATCTCTGGCCTCTAACAACTAAATGCCAGTAGCATCTGGAATCCCCTAGTTGTGATATCAAAAATGTCTCCATATATTGCCAAATGTCCCCTGGGAGGCAAAATTGCTCCCTAGTTGAGAACTACTGACCTGGAAAATTTGCTTTTCCTTTATGCGCTCATGCCATCCTTGACCTCTCCTTTCACAGCACTTACTATAGTTGTTTATGAGCTCCCCTGTAGCCCAGACTGGACCAGGATTCATGGATCAGGAGCAATGGCTATCTGGTTCATTTCTAGGTCCTTAGCACCTGGCACAGTACCCAGAACATAGTAATTAATCAATGGATATCTGTTGAAATGAATAAATAAATGAATACATTGACTATTCATCCTTTGGGGTCCCAGTAACTAACTGATAGAAGCCTCCCAAAGAACTTTTTGACAGACTTGTTTGTTTTTGCTGTGATTATCGTACTTTTATGTAAATAACATGTCCTCACCTTATGTTTGTTTGCCAACTGCTCCCACCAACCCCCCCGCAAAGTATTTTCAAAAGAGCCACTATGCCAATATTTTTTTACATGTTGCTCTAAAAATATTAGCATAGCATGCTTACGAAAATAGCTGGGGAGTTGGGGGCGGGGGGGGGGTGGTGACAGTTGGCAAACAAACATGGAAGGCAAAGGCGCATTTGTGTAAAAATATGATATACCTTATTAAGGACTTTGTTAAAGACCATAGCTAAAATTCGTGACATCCAAATCAAAAGAATGTTAAGTAGAAAGCAGACAGTGAGAAAAGCAGTAAAATCTTGATCTACAAGCAAGCTGGTTATTCTTCCCTGCCTTCTCAGTTCAGATTTCCAATCACAGGTACCTTTGTGCTAATGGTTTATGTTACTGGGCTTCAAAATACCCTAGCAACTAAACCTGGTTGGTCCCATTTCTAGATTCTGTCAATCATCTGGGAATTCTCTTGTGTTCCAAGTCCCCTTTGATACTGTTTCTGCATTTCCCAGAAGGAAACAGTTCATAGGTACAGTCACTAGAACCATAAACTCTTGTAACTGGCTAATTGAACCACATTTTTACAGATGAGAAAATTAATTCTCAGGGACATAAAGTGACACGCTAAGGGTATAATATTAATCTTGGAAGATTAAGCTAAAATAAATGTTTCATGAATCTTCAATAAGACATAAGCATGTTTAAATATATCTCATTTATTGACCACCTCCTATGTGCCAGACATTGTTCCTTGAGCCTCACATGCACGCATGATCTTATTTAATCTTCAAAATAACCTTACAATTTTCTTAACAATTTTTAAATATGTAGCCAATGAAAAATTCAAAGTACAGAGCCAGTTTTGACTCCAAAGCCCAAACTCTTCTATGCCTCTAGGCTGCCTCTGCTAATCACCACTGTTAAATATCTTTTTCAGTCCCACCATTTAGCACAATTTGAAGTATATAGTAGGAACTCCATTTCCAGTAAATTATTTAATATTATTCCAAATGAAATCTTAGATTTTTATTATGGTGATAAAAGGGCACACTGATCAACTGATAAACACAAAAGGCAGCAGTGGGATTGAAAAAGGAAATAACTAGAAAAGAGGGAGAGCAAATTCATGAGGAGATCAAGTAATGCCCTGGATGTGGCTGAGATGAAAGCTGATATGTTAATATTAGTTTGTCCTGGTCATGCACCTCATGGTTTTAAATATGTTAGGCTACCTTTCCAATGCAAGGTTTTGGTACAATACGTGTTTGTTGAGTCAAAGATGCCCATTGCCCAGGTTAGTTTATGAAATAATATGCTTTATTTGGTTTTGAATACCCGTCCAGAAACTCTAGAAAGTAACATTTGTGGACAGGCCGGTACGCTGACCACCAACTGCCTACTTTAAACCATATTGGTTTAAAATTAGTTTTCTTGCAAAAACAACAACAACAAACCCAGTATATGTTAGCAATAATGCAACGTATACAGCCCAAAACTACAAAATAACCTGGCACTAAAGTTCCTCAGTGCCACTTTATGTTTTTGGTTGGAGGAAAATTACAGCAATCACTGTTTGCATGAATCACAATTACGTGGCTCTTCCCAAAGTGCCAAAACAAAACAAAACAAAACTTATTGCCTTCCACCATGCCCTGGTCTGCTCCCTATTCTGCTTGGTTGGCTGTTGTGCTGTTTCCTGAAGTAGGGTCTTCTTTCAGTTGACTGTAATTAGCAACAACCTTCTCTCTGTGCTGTAAGGGAGAACTTTGAGAGTCATTTTTCTGATCTAACCAGGGTCTCTCTCTATCTCATGTAGCAGAACAGAGGAAAAACAACAGGTCAAATGGAATTGTCTTCCCCTTGGAAGTCCTTTTACCTATTTTACATCTTAGCCATCTCTTTGTAGCCAGCAACCCACTCTAATTCAAGCTTAATTCTACCTTTGGCCATAGACGCACAATTAGTACTCATTCATATTCAACACATTTAACAACTGGTAGGCACAGGGACTGACCAATCAAGGAGCTACTGACCATAACATCTGGTACAACCATACCTGCATTACCTGTTGACTACTAGTCCTGCATGTACGGTGAATGGAGCCACACTAACCTGATCCTTTTTCCATGTGATGAGGCATAACTTCCCCAAGTATTCCATATTTCTTAGGAAAATCACCTCAACTCTCCCAGAATTGACTTGTGTAATGTCTTTGATTAATAATGAAGTCAATCCAGATTCTAAAATATAAACACCCTCCATCCTTATCTTCCATAAAGATGAAGTGGTGCCTTTAGTTTTTGAAAGATGTGACTTCAGAATCTTCCTTCTCTTCACTCAGAGTGACACACGGGAGGTCATCTCCAGCTAATTGAGGTTACAAATGCATAACACTGGGCACTAGTCCCACCGCATAAAGGGAACCAATTACATGCTGTAGCGGGTAGATAGACCCCCTGAGAGTAGAGGCCTAATACGCTTGCCAAACCCATATGAGAGAAGCTGAAGAGAATGAGGACCTTTCCATTTTTGCCTACAAAGGCATGTAGTAGGCATAAAGCCAAGTGGACTTGCCTGTCTGTGTTTACTTTCTGCTGTTTGGATTGCCTTAATTGCCTGAAACATTGTTTTCAGAGTCAATCACCTAGAAATTCACCTAAGGCTGATCATTGCTTCCAGTCATTTTTACGTTTGAAAGGAACCTTTCATAAATCAACTCAACCATCCCTGGGCTTCTAAAAGAGAGTGGAGGTGGAGTCCAGTATTATTAACTTTGAATATCTACTACATGTATGCAGTATAACAGGCACTTACCTCTCTTGATCAATTTAATTATACAGAGGTATTATGGTATTGTGCTTGAGAGAATGGACTTTGGAGTCAAAGATACGTGGAGTCAGTTCTTGGCTCTTTCAATTACTAAATTGTGACCTTGAACAACTTACCCTCTCAAAGCCTCAGTTTCCTCTATTGTTAAGTGGAGATTATTAAAAACACCTACTACATGGGGTTGTTGTGAGGTTCAACAAGATGTGTGTAAGGTGCTGAGAACAGTTACCTGATATAAGCACTCAAAAATGGTAGCTAATATTATCTGTGACTATCACAGTAACACTATGAAGTGAGCTACTAGACCCATTTTACAGACGAAGAAACAAAGATCCAGACAGGTTACATAATTTCTAAAGACTGTGTGTATACCACTGAAGAAACAACATGGCCTCTGTCCTTGTGTGGTTTGCAAACTTCCTCTAGAGGTGATTCCCAAAGAGGAGCCAAAACATATTTTGCATAAAACAGTTTATGCACCTACCCCTCATACCCACACACAAGGCAATCAACTTGAAGGACAATATGCATAAGGACGTGTAAGTTCTATAATGCATGTTTATAAAAATCACGTTACTTCATGGATAGACTTCCTATTGTTCGTGTTCTCTTGCCCACTCTTCCAGAGCTGCTTGATTTTTTTCTTTCAGAACCAACTCTCAAGATGTTCTGAAAACAAGATGTTTCTTAGCAACATTTTGTTTATATAGATAAAAACATAACCTTTACTGCCACCTACTAGAGAAGAGAGATCCTTAGCATTTAAATGATATATATTTACTGGAGCTCTTGGTTTTTAGTTTCCATGCAGTCCTGCGTGTTTTTCTTTCTTTCAGGAAGGAGTGTCCTTCACTGTAACAGTAGTTCTTATTCTGAGCCATAGCTAATTGTATAACATGTCCTCCTGGGTCCCCACTACTGTGCATGTGTGCATGTGCGTATGCACACAAACTCACGATGACATACACATGCATGTGTTTTAAACAAAACACATGTATGGTGGGTGTTCTCTGATCTTTTTTCTCTGCTGGTTTGCCAGCAATTCTTCCCATTCTACCTCTCTGACTTGTATCCTGTCAAAGTAATCATTTCTGCAACTTTGATTATTTAGAGGATTTGCTACCTCCATAAAGAAAATTCACTGAACTCAGAGAGCTGTTCAGAAAAAGCTGACAAAAAGATCAATAAGTCTTCAGAATAACTGGCCTTTTCCATTTTTCCATTATGGAAGTGTTGGCTGTGGATGATCAAATTCTTCAGATTGGTCTCTGACCCAGATGAAGTTACTTGCAAATGAGGATTTGTGCTAGGGAGGGATAGCCTCAGAAGAAATGGCAGCCAACGTGATCACAGGGGAACCCCAGGAGGTTCAAGGTATTTATTTTCATAAAATTCCCCTTAGGCTTTCCAGTCATCACTGACCCTCTTTTCTCATTGTTATTAGGAAGTAAGCAGAACCTCAGATAGAAGACTAAGCACCTACCTGGGATGCTCTAGATGACTGACATCGCTGAGGCTCAATCACTCTGGCTATGCTACTCAACATGTTATGAGGTTATGACTGCACTAATTTTTTTTTTGTAATTACAGCTTTTGAGAAAATTATAGATTCACATGAAGTTGCAAAAATTAATACAGAGGGATTCCATATACCCTTTACCTTGTATCCCCCAGTGGTAACATCACGCAAAACTGAAGTCCAGTATCACAATCAGGATATTGATATTGATTCAGTCAAGATACAGAACATTTCCATCACCACAAGAATCATTCACTGTTTCCCATTTATAATCACGGACTTCATTCCTGCCTCCACCCCCAGCTTAGCCCCTAGAAGCCACTAATCTGTTCTCCATTTATAATTTTGTTATTTCAAGTATGTTATATAAATGGAATCATGTTATATACCCATTGGGATTGATTTTTCTTTTTTTTTTTCCACAGTAAACTTCTCTGGAGATTCATCTAAGTGGATTCATGTATCAATAGTTCACTTCTTTTTATTGCTAAGCAGTATTCCATGGTATGGATTTACCACAACTTGTTTAACATTCACTGTTTGAAGGACATCTGGGTTATTTCCAGTTCTGGTGATTACAAATAAACTGCTATGAATATTTGTTGTACAGGTTTTTGTGTGAAGACACACGTTTGTTTCTGAGATAAATGAGCAAGTGTGCAACTGCAGGCCCGTATGGTAGTTGGATGTTTAGTTTGCTAAGAAACTGCCAAACTGTTTTCCAGAGTTGCTGTACCATTTTACAATCTAGCATGAATAAGTGATCCAATTTCTCTACATCTTCGGCAGCATTTGGTGTTCTCACTCTCCTTTATTTCAGCCATTCTGATAGATAGGTGTGTAGCAATGTTTCTGCAATGTTCTATAACTACCACGTTTCAGTTTGCATTTTCCTAATGACTAATGACGTTGAACGTCTTTTCGTGTACTTTTTTGCCTTCTGTAGATCCTCTTTTTTGAAATGTCCCCTCCAATCTTTTGCCTATTTTCTAATTAGGATGCTTGTGTTTTTACTGTTGCATTTTGAGAGTTCTTTATTCTAGATAGTAGGCCTTTGTCAGATATGAGATTTACAAATACATTCTCCCAGACTGCAGCTGGTCTTTTACCCTCTCAACTGGGTCGTTTACAGAGCAATTTGTTGTTGATGATGAAGTCCAATTTATCCTTGTTTTTTCTTTATGGATCATGTTTTGGGTATTAAGTCTAAGATCTAGCCCCCTATCACGAAGATTTTCTGCTATTTTTTATAAGAATGTTTTATGTTTTACAATTAAGTCCACGATCCATTTTGAGTCTTTTGTTGTTGTTGTTCATTTGTTATACTTTGTTTTGCTAAGACAGGAGGCTTAGGCTGAGGTTTTGTTTTGTTTGCTTGTTCGTTGCATATGGATGTCCTATTGCTCCAGATCATTTGCTGAAAAAGTTACCATCCCTCTACTGCATTGCTTTTGCACCTTTGTCAAAAATCAATTGGGCACATTTGTATGGATCTGTTTCTGCTTCTCTGTTCTGTTCCATTGATCTATGTGTCTTTCTCTCTACCAAAACTTCACTGTCTTTATTACTATAGCTATACAATAAATCTTTTGAGTACCGTGATTCCTCCCACTTTACTCTTTTTCAAAATTATTTTAGCTATTCTAGTTCCTTTGCATTTCTGTATAAATTTTAGGACAATCTTGTCTATACCTAAAAAGAAAATCATGCTTGAATTTTGATAGAAATGTCTTTGAACCTATATATAAACACGGGGAGAGTTGGTATATTTCACCGTGCTGAGTCTTCCATTCCAGGACTATGGCTTGTCTCTCCGCTTATTTAGATCTCTGACTTCTTTCATCATCGTTGTAGCTTCAGCACACAATTCTTATACGTATTTCATTAGGTTTACAGCTGGACTCCTTTCTAAAAAACGGAATGGAATAAAAATAGTTATTCGTTCCTTGAGGAGGCATCACTTTAATCATTATTGTCCCTACGCTTCCATAAATTCCGTGTTTCTTACTTGAGCTTTTTGTTAAACATCTACAAAATCACCTGTTTACCGTTTAGAAACAATATCTTCTGAGAAAAACATGTCAAAAGTTGCCAATATCACCGAAGGAATCAGGGAAACCAAAGGCTGAAAATTAACTGGGTTTGACAAATTTCGTCCCTTCCTCTTGTTTCTCATCAGAGGGTTCTGTCTAGCAGTATTAGTGTGTTCAAAATCTTGCGATAATACGTAGTTTTCTGAGTCCAACACTTACATGCAAAGTCAGACCTCAGTGTTTTTCAGTGCTCCTGACTATGTCACCTCGTGCTACTACAGCATTCTGATGGAAAGTCGGGGTTTAGATGCAGAGCTTTCAACACCAGAAGTATACACGACAGTGAAAAATGAGAATCCGGACATCAGGGTTGCTATTGGAATTAATTTCAAGCTCCCAGCGTGAGCTATCGATATGCGATAGCCTTGCAGCAGCGCAAATATTTCATTGAGACTGAACAATGCATAGTTAACGTGGTTTGTTTCGAGATGAAAGCTGCATGTTACAAATCATGGCTTTTCTCTGGTTAATTGCAGAATTTTGCTACAGGTTCCAAGGTACAATGTTTCCCTGGCACATCTCCTGAGTCCTTGTGCAAAGGAAGAATGCATTCCAAAGACTGAAATACCATGAGAATAGATTCTAGTTTGTTGTGCACAGTCTAAAACCTGTGAAACTCATGGCAAGATACTTCAGCCTTCTAAATCTCAAGTTCCCCAGCCTGAGAGATCAAAGGTATATTGAGTCAACTTAATCACTGAAACTGGTCAGTGAAGTTTTGAAGGGCTATAGAAAGGAAGGAAACCCTGGTGGCGTAGTGGTTAAATGCTACGGCTGCTAACCAAAAGGTAGGCGGTTTGAATCTGCCAAGTGCTCCTTGGAAACTCTAGGGGGCAGTTCTACCCTGTCGTATAGCGTCGCTATGAGTTGGAATTGACTCTAACCGGAAAGAAGATTGAGATCAGACTGCTCTGAGTCAAGTTCCTCCACCTATGACCAACTTGTCCCAGTTTGCCTGGGACTTTCCCAGTTTTAACAAGGGAAGTCCCACATCCTGGGAAAGTCCTAGTTTTAAAACTAAAAACTTCGTCAGTCCTGAACAAACTATCTCCTTAATAACTTTAGGATTTTAAATGAAGCCTATAGCCTGTGTAATTCCTCATCTGCAGGGAGGAGACAGCCACTGCCCTACCCCTTCACAGTAGCATTGAAAGAAAAAGTCTGATAATGTAAGTGGAATGCTTTGTAAACAGTAGAGCACTGTACAAATGTATGGGTTTGGTACCATCATAACTCATGGCCGCCCCATGCTAACAATATATCTATCCCATACTGTATTCAATTGGACACTCTGGCAAAGAAATAGTCATAAAATGATGAAAAGCTTTGCTCAATTGCTCATCTCTTTCCAACCAGAACAATATTTTCAGCCATACTCCAGAGAACCCATTAGCTAAGCACAAGGTATCATCTACCCCCAAATTACTGCTAAATGCTATTTATCCTCTAATCCCCTAATTCTATTCATCTGTCATCACTTTATGGATCTCTGGCAACTAGCACAGTTCAAGTGTACAAGCATAGGGGGGTGGATTTGGATAATTGTATGTTTATGTTCAAGAAGAATATAATAAAATATTTATAAATCCAGTTTCCCTTTCCAAGAGCAATACAACATTCCATGTAAAAGGCGACGGGCTGGTTGCAGATTGCCTTCTGCATTCTAATGATAGCATTTCGGAAAGTAATAACAGTGCTTTTGGTAGAGGCTCTGTGCTGAGTTTCTGGAATGTAGATGGTTGATTTGTAACATACCAGCAGATTTAAGCCAACTCATGAGGCTTCAAAGTTAATATCTGAAAGATTGTCAAGAGCCAGATCTTTTGTTTCACTGTTAGTAAATTTAACAGATGGTTTGCAAACATGTTTGAGATCTGAAGGCTGACTGATTGTGTCAGCCTGATAGAAACAGAATACAGCCATTTACAACATTAGAATACAAGAAAAGGAAAGCTTCAAAATTAAACTTTAAAAAAGAGGCACTTTCTTACTGGAGCTAACAAGAGAGAACATTGAGTTTAAAAGGTCTGTTACCTTGTCACTAACTTTTGGCCTTTTCTTTGATTTGATGCCAATATGGAATAGTAGCATAAGGGTCTGTCACCTTCCAAAAACTAAAGCAAATAAAAACCGTATGCATCTCTTTGATGCAATAGTGAAATCTCCATCACAGATAGAGGTCTGTTGCCATGGGGATGATTATGCTCTCACAAAATGCAGTAATGCAACTTCTTCTCTGTGAATCCAGCTAAATGAGAGACAAAATTCTGTCTCTTTTCTTCAGTCTGAAAACGAGAACGCTGTTAATCTTGCAGAAAGGGAATGTTAATAGCTGGCCTTCTCTGTCTGACTTCCACCTCTACCCTTCCCATCTCTGGTTGAAGTGTAATGTAGGTCAGCCAGGACCAAAGAGAGCTGCTGTTATTACTGAAAATGCACGCAATAACACATTTAGCTTTATGCTTGCACCAGTCTGAGGAAGAGCCAGGGCAAGACTATATCCTCAATTCAAGGCTCTGAAATGGCAGGGTCAATGGCAGGCTTATCAGGAATTTCCAGCTGGGAAGGTGCACAAAACTCAAGTCACTCCAGAAAGACCACTGATAAATGACTGTTTGATACTGGATAACTTCTAAGCGGGGGTGTCAGAAGAATTATGGAGTAGAACTGAAGTCACCTGTATTCTATCCCTTTTATCTTCACCCCTCAAGTTTAAGTGAAGTCCTCCCCTGTGCCAGGCACTGTGCTGGCTATCGAAGATATAATTAAACAGAACTGGTAATGAGACAGAGCCCCCACAGTGTTGCATTAAAAATCATGTTTCCTTTGCTGGGCTTCACCACCCCCACCACCCCCCAGCTTTGCATTTGAATCCTGCTTTTGCCTGGAGGTTATACGTAAACCCCGTTGTGCCCGCATAGTATGATTAAGAACGTTGCTGACGTAACTTGTATGAACTCCCTACTTGTAAACCCCTTAAAAGTAACTTGTCTGCCTGCCCTTAGGGAACAGTCATTGTCAGCAGCAGTTCCGACTGACTCCTTTTCCTTGTACAATGAAATAAAGGTGACTTTCCTGTTCTCCCACTTCAATCTCTCATTTATTGGCCAATACTAGTCATGCTGAGCAAGAACCTGGGATTTCTACCCGGTAACATTTCTGGCAAGCCAACCAGGAATCATCTGCTCAGTTCCTGAGGTGGACTGGACAACAGACCAGTCCTGATGTCTGGCATCACCAGGAGATTTTTCCTGGAGATCTTGGAGCAGCTCTGAATCCAACTGAGACCCAAAGATGACTCTGTGAGAGACACAAAACATGCTTGATTGTTTGCTAAATACCTAGGTTTAAGGCTTTAGAAGAATCCCAAGAAGCAGGAAAAATTGACCATGGAGGGCATTAGGAATCAGGTTATTTGGTAAATAACAGGGTAATTCTTAGGTAAGGCCTCAGAAGAGTCCCAAGAAGCAGGAGGAATTAACCACTGAGGGCATAAAAGGCTCCGGTAGCTGTTATGTTGGTGCACTGGATTAGGCTGTGTGAGTATGTAAGTGTGTGTATCCAGAGAATGGGGAATGTTCAAGGGATCCTGAAACACAGCCTGCTAAGATGCAGCCTTAAGAACTGGGAACAGAGACACGGACAGACATGGCTCTGGCAGCATAATTGTCCCTTTCCTACTTTTGCCTCTTGAAATACATGCTGAATAAAACTTTTCTTTTTTCTTTACTAAACTTTGTGGTGTTTACACCCTACAAGAGTTAATGGTGTAGTTGTTACAGGGAACCTAGAGACACAAATCCAGTTGACCTCAAGGAGACCTGGACCGTGGAACAGAAGCCAGCAAAGAAAACAGGTCCCTTCGACACTAACGGAGTGAGTGCCCTCAGAAAATGAGCCTTCACTTATTGTTTTTGTTCTTTCTCGTACTTTCTTAAGTTTTGTTTGGCATATTTGTTTTGAAAACCAGCTGTTTGATTAAGGAGACTCTTTCTTAGAGTTTTTGCTTGATCATTTGGTTAAGAGTAACATTTACTAATTCTTTCAGTGAACTTCAGTTTAGTGTCAGGATTCAGGCACTTGAAACATTAAATAGACAATTCTATTTCCAAAGAGCTCTGGGTCACTATAAGCTGCAAAATTCAAGCACGAGTTGACCAGTAAAAGCTATTAGGACAGTCACCAGCACTCATCACGAGGTTAGAGACTCCCATGGTGGGATAAAGGGGTTGCAAGACAGGCTAGAGCACTAGAGAAAACCTAGGAAACAGTGCCCTGTTTTGCCAAATTCACAGGGAGAAGTGGTAGCTCCATACCTGTTTTGTGATACAGTGTCTCAATAAAAATTCACAATGTTAAAATTAAAATCATCAGTAGCTACTTTAAAATACTTTCCAATTAAAGAAACTTAGTATATTTAAGGTCTAAAATAAGAGACTATGTCTCTACCACAAAATGAATTACATTCAAAAAAGAAAACCAAAAGCTTGAACCTTAGACCTTAACATTTTTGATAAATGAGTCTGGATTTCCCCCTACTACTGAGACACTGGTTTAGTGTTCATATTTAAAAACACTATAAACTGAATATACTAGAAGCAATTTAGAATTTCAGTGGCCACTTTGGGAAAATGAGCTTCTATTTGTGTTGCCCTGTCGTTGCCTTTTTGGGAAACTTTTACTTGATACTCAGATTTTGTCAAAAGGTCTAATATTCCTCCATCTGAGGCTCTGGCAAGTTAATAAGTTTTATCTAGAACCTGTTTTTTTGTTTTTTTCTGTGAATTGAGTCAAGAGAGTGAGGGCAGGGTAAGATCAGACCTCCCCAGCCCCAAGTCTTGCTAGCCAAGAATTGATGGATTCGTTTACAAAATTGCTAAAGAGCTTTAGCATTGACTGGGTAGACAGCACTTCAAAATGCCTAGGCCAACTTAAACATATATAAATGAATTGAGATGACCCAATCTTGTCTTCCCTGAGTCAAGAGAGTAGGGGTGAGAGACTTAAGGTTATATCCATCTCATTGAATTGGTCAGTTGAACAGAAACTTTGTGATTTCCAAAGCTGGTTGATAAAATCTTTATGGGCTAAAATTAGACTGAGAAAAATAGTAAAATTTAAATAAAAACTTGGAATGTTTGAACAAACTTCATTTCAACAATTATGTTTTATGGTATTCAAGCTTAACAAAATTTCCAAGACCTGTAAGTCAACTTACAGATATTAAATTGAGTAAACAGATATTCATCATAATTGAAGTTTATATACTTCTGCTTTTCATAGCACACACACACTATATATATACATATATATGCATATATATATGTACGTATATATTGGGTCTGCTAATGAGCGTGTTCATTTTTGTCATTTTAAAGGACGTACTATAAGGGATATAGAACAAAGACAACGTTTAAGAGGTTTATTAAAAAGAAATTTAATATGGTCTAAAGTTTTATCTGTCTGACTAAAGTTTAATGGCTTACTTTATGAGATTTTTAGGAGATTTAAGGTTAAAAAATATATGAAACAAAGAATTGGGTTTCTCACTGTTAAAATAACAAAAATTTTCTTTGCTGTCTGAGTTAAAGGGTTTATTTATTCTTTGAGTAATCTCCCTCAAAGACAAAGTTTCAGCCTCTCATTAAAATAAAATTCCTGAGTCAAAAATCAAGCCACATGGCATGAGAAAAAAAAAAAGTTATATAAAGGAAAGTTTTATTAATATGTTATAAATTACATGTGTACTCAAAATCAAGAGAAACACCTGATTCACTTTGGGTCAAGATTTATATGTTAGTATTTCCTCTTAAGTTTTTGCCTAATATCTGACAGCAAGCGCATAATATTATGCCATAATTTTATTATTATTTCTTTATCGCTAACTTGGCCACAACTTGATTTTTTTGAATCTAGCATCAAAGCCAATGGTTTGAATGGGGCATTCACATCATTTATTTATGAAGTCTTTTTATTACTTACTATTCAGGTACTTAGAGACTTGATAATCTTGGCATATTCTGACTATATGGTATTATGTCTCAAAATTATTAATATAATTTTGTATTCTATCTGAAGCTCTTTAAAAATAAGGTTAATCATTATATTTGAAAATATTTTTGTCTAAATTTTTTTAATTGAGCTTATTTGGCTCTGAATTTTATAATTAAGAGTATTATGTTTATAAATTAATCATGGCTATATTAAGATTTGTTGTTTGCAACTAGTTTCTACTTTGCTGAAGACATTTGACCAAATACCTCAACAAAATCATGGACTATATTAGACTTATGAAAAGAACTGCGACTATACAGAATCAAGATTTCCCAAAATCTAATGTAGAAGCTGATGTGTTCACAGACTTCAGCTGATCCAGAATCACATGGAACAGAAATTAACTATGTAAGACTGAGTAAACAAATACTATGGGTTTTATACGGGAATATTGCTGGCGTTTTAAGGTTCCACTTTCTGGATATAAGAAGACATTTTCCTTTCTCCTAAATTATTTAACTAATGGGTTTAGATATTCTAACTTGTGAATTAGATGTTCTTATTGGTAAACTTAGCGAAGTTGTAAATATCATAGCCAGAGAAGTGTCTGAAATTCTTTCGAGTTATGATTTTACAAAATAGAATAGCATAAAAATCCTATTAGTTCTCTAAAAAAACAATTTTGTGACACTTCTGCTTCTGAGAAAGTGACCTATGACTGTTAATAGGTAAATCAAGGAAGGGCAGCTTGCCCTTGAGACGAACACTTAGCATGTTTTAAACAGATTAACTGAAGACTTCCAAAAAGAGAGGTCCATTCTGTATTATCTTGCTAATCATATATTCTCTAATGAAAATTTGGTTGTCACATGTAAATTTTTCTATACGTTCTGTTTCCTCTAGACAAACTTTGTGTGCTCCTTATGGATATATGTTTTTGTGTGGTGGATCCAACTATACTAGTTTAAATGATCCCTTTCCAATTGACAGTGAGTTTACGTGGGCAATCTTTTGTTTAGATACCTGGTGAATGCATGAACACTGTACTTTGAGAATTTTAAGGTTACCTTTAGATATTCATAGTAATGAGGCTAGTAAAATATTGAAAATGTAATGTTAAATTGTTACACATTGTAAAACGAGAGTCAAAAAGAAACCCATCGGTCCAATACTCAGGGTGGTGTTGGTAGCTTTAAAGTATAGTTACTTTAAGGTATAGTTAAATTGAAAAAGAAAAATCTCTAAGAAATTTATCAATCATTATGGGACAAATAGCAGACAAAGTTGCTAATGAGATAAATAATCTCTGACCTCATTAGCCAAGGTGACATGAGATAACAAAACAGCCTTAGATTTTTAGCCCAAGAAAGAGTAATCTGTACTGTAGCAAATACTTCTTGTTGTGTTTAGAAAAATAACACAAGGGAAATAGAACAGAATATACATAGAATTAGACAACAAGCTACCAGGGTACACATTGTAACACCCTTACAAACACCAGATTTATTTGGTTAGTTACTATTAAGAATAAATACATGAGCTAAATCACTATTGCAAGAAAAAATATCCTTAGTCTATGTCTTAGGCTGCGTTCTCTAGAGAAGCAAAACCAACAAAGTGTATAAATATATAGAGAGAGGGCCAGATGTGCGATTATATACTGATTCATGGGCTGTGGCCAGTGGTTTGGCTGGATGGTCAGGGACTTGGAAGGAACATGATTGGAAAATTGGAGACAAGGATTTATGGGGAAGAGTTATGTGGATAGACCTCTCCGAATGGGCTAAAGACATGAAGATATTTGTGTCTCATGTGAATGCTCACTAAAGGGTGACCTCAGCAGAGGATGATTTTAACAATCAAGTGTATAGGATGACACATTCTGTGGAAACCACTCATCCTCTTTCCGCAACTACTCCTGACATTGCTCAATGGGCTCATGAACAAAGTGGCCATGGTGGCAGGGATGGAGGTTATGCATGGGCCCAGCAGCATGGACTTCCACTCACCAAGGCTGACATGGCCACAGCCTCTGCTGAGTGCCTAATCTGACAGCAGCATAGACCAACACTGAGTCCCCGATATGGCACCATCCCTTGAGGTGATCAGCCAGCAACCTGGTGGCAAGTTGATTACATTGGACCACTTCCATCATGGAAAGGGCAGCATTTTGTCCTTACTGGAATAGACACTTACTCTGGATATGGATTTGCTTTCCCTGCACACAATGCTTCTGCCAAAACTACCATCTGTGGACTTACAGAATGCCTTAATCACAGTCATGGTATCCCACACAGCATTGCCTCAGATCAAGGGACTCACTTCACAGCAAACGAAGTGCGGCAGTGGGCCCGTGCTCATGGAATTCACTGGTCTTACCATGTTCCCCATCATCCTGAAGCAGCTGGATTGATAGAATGATGGAATGGCCTTCTAAAGACACAATTATGATGCCAGCTAGGTGGCAATACCTTGCAGGGTTGAGGCAATGTTCTCCAGGAGGCTGTATATGCTTTAAACCAGCATCCAATATATGGTGCTGTTTCTCCCATAGCCAGGATTCACAGGTCCAGGATCAAGGGGTGGAAATGGGAGTGGCACCACTCACTATTACCCCACTCCGGGTACCAAATGTCTTAGGCTGGGTTCTCTAGAGAAGCAAAACCAATAAAGTGTATAAATATATATACAGAGAGAGATTATATCAAGGAAACAGCTCACGTGATTGTAGAGGCTAGAACATCCCAAGTCCGTGGATCAGGGTAGAGACCTCTCCCAAGTCACACAGCTGCAGAAGCTGGCAAGCCCAAGATCAGAAGGTCGGAGAGCAGGCTGTGCAGATCAACGAATCCCAGGTTCAGCAGATAAGCTGACAGCTCAAGTCCCAAGAACGGGAGATGAGACAACAGGAAGCAGCTGCAGGATCCAGACAGAGCAAAAAGCCAGAATGTCTGCTTATATACAGATACAGGCCACACCCCCGAGGATACCCCTTTTCGTCTGATTGGCTACTCACAGTATATTCAATCATGGGAGTGATTACATTAAAACACGGAGAATCATGGCCCAGCCAAGCTGACACACAATCTTAACCATCACAGTCTGCATCCTGATAGTGTTAGGCATAATAAAACTTATCTTCTATTGTCTTACCCACTTAAAAAAGCCTCAGGCTAAAATGTTGATGTATACTGAGTCTGCTCACTTTGGTAATGCAGTTGATGGGAACAATGCTCTTAAAATCCTGGTGAAGAACCAGATGGTATCCAGTGGGAAACAGCACCATGAGTATAAAGAGACTGCCATGGCCACAATCTTAGGGCTCAACTAAGTCCAGGGATTAATCATCAATGTGTTATCTCCAATGGCCAATCAAAAGAAAAGAATGATTTAGGAGATAATTTGGAGCCATTATTCCCTGTCCTCGAGTATAAAGAATGTGACCCAGCTGGAGCTGGACTCACAAAGGCTCATAAAGACACATCAACTGGGCCCTGAGGTATAAAGACAAAAGCTAAGACAATCTTTAAAAAAAAAAAAAAAAAAGCCTTTTAGGGAAACATTCACATAAATAGCCTTAAAAAAACATTCACAAGGGCTGTGGGGACCATGGTCTCGGGAAACATCTAGCTCAATTGGCATAACATAGTTTATAAAGAAAATGTTCTACATTCTACCTTGGTGAATAGCATCTAGGGTCTTAAAAGCCTGTGAGCAGCCATCTAAGATACTCCACTGGTCTCACCCCTTCGGGAGCAAGGGAGAATGAAGAGAACAAGATACAAGGAAAAGATTAGTCCAAAGGACTAATGGACCACAACTATCACAGCCTCCACCAGACTGAGTCCAGTACAACTAGATGGTGCCCGGCTACCACCACTGACTGCTCTGACAGGTATCACAACAGAGGGTCCCAGACAGAGCTGGAGAAAAATGTAGAACAAAATTCTAACTTACAAAAAAAAAGACCAGACTTACTGGTCTGACAGAGACTGGAGAAACCCCAAGAGTATGGCCCCCAGACATCCTTTTAGCTCAGTAATGAAGTCACTCCCAAGGTTCACCATTCAGCCAAAGATTAGACAGCCCCATAAAACAAAATGAGATTAATGGGGCACAACAGTCCAGGGACAAGGACTAGAAGGCAGGAGGGGACAGGAAAGCTGGTAATAAGGAACCCAAGGTTGAGAAGGGACAGTGTTGATGTGTTGTGGGGTTGTTAACCATTGTCATAAAACAATATGTGTACTAACTTTTTAATGAGAAACTATTTGTTCTGTAAACCTTCATCTAAAGTACAATAAAAAAAATTCACATTAAAAAGCCACTCTTCTACTTTTAATATTTAGTAAATAGTTATAAACCAACAAGAGGTCAGTAGCCACAATGAAAGGCCTAGGTCCAATATTTGCCTCTCCCCAAGAATATGCCAAACAATTCCAAGCTGGGCTATAGTTCAAAATGGACAGTGGTCCTGAATGACCAATGTCCAAAAAGAAATGAAACGAGTGAGACAGAGCCCCTACAGTGCTGCATTTAAAATCCTGTTTGCTTTGCTGGGCTTCCTCCCCACCGCCCTCAACTTTGCATTTGAACCCTGCTTTTGCTTGGAGGTTGTATGGAAACTCCATTGCACCTGCGTAGCATGATTAAGAATGTTGCTGACATCACTTGTATGAACTCCCTCCTTGTAAACCCCTTGAGCGTCTTGTAAAACCCTTGGGGAGCAGTCTTGGCAGCAGCAGCTCCAACTGACTCCTTCCCCTTGTACAATGAAATAAAGGTGACTTTCCTATTCTGCCACCTCAGTCTCTCATTTATTGGCCGATACTAGTCGTGCCAAGCAAGAACCTGGGGTTTCCACCCAGTAACAGTAAGGTGTTTGCTATCACAGAGCTTACATCCAGCAGGGGAAAGGGACATCAGGAAGGTCTCTCTGAGGTGGTCACATTCAAGCTGAGACTCACTACCCACTATGCGGAGTGCCATTTTATAAATGTTCCTGTAGTACTCGCACATTTCATTTTTACCTTTTCTCTACAGTGAACATTCTCAGTTGGAGAAGCTGAGATGCGAAGTGGTTTCAATGTGAATCAAGAGAAGCAAGGGGGTGATCTAATGGGAAGAGTCAGACAGATGTAGGTTCAAATCTCAGCTCACCCACTAGTTGTGTAATTATTTCACCTACCTGAACTGAGTTCCATCAGTGGCACATGGGCTTGACTGACGCTCTCCCCACCCCCAATACTCTAGTGTATATTTCATACAAATAAAGACATTCTCCACATGACTACAATATAGTCATCGAAAGCAGGAAATTAAAGTTAGTATATTGACATCTCATCCTCAGACTCCCAAATGCCCCAATAATGACCTTTATAAAAATAAGATATTGCTCAAAATCATCTGTTCTATTTAGTTGTCACGTGATGTTAGTATCCTTCAGTTTGAAATGTTTCCTCAGTCTTTCCCTAACTTTCATGTCCTTGATACCCTTAATAGCACAGGCCAGTTATTTTGTAGTATGTCCCCTGATTTGGGTTCGTCTGTTTTTATATAATTTATTGAGACACCCTTTCTTAAGCTGCTCAGATTCTGACAACACACTTGGCCACTCCCTCCCCTGCATGTTCACATGCCTCATTCTCCTTGGATTTGGATGCCATGCCGAACTATCCCTCCTCGGGGATGCCTTCCTCACCTTCTTTGCATTCTGATTCCTAACATCAAATTGCTCCTCTCAGGGGGCACCCTCATTTGGGCTCTGAAATTCATGCCAGGCAGCCCTCCTGTGAAGATGGCCCTTCTTGTCCCCCTTGGGCTCCAATATCCTGCTCTGGGCCACTATGGCTCCTCCCTACCCAACATGGACACCTACTTGGTTCTGTTTCACCCACTGCCTTTAGGGTGCAATTGTTCAAGAAGAAAAGGGAAGGGAAGAAGAGGAATTTGATCAATATTTCGAATATGGTCCCAAAATGTTCCAGTCAGAGTATTTCAAGTAATAATACAAAGTTATCTTCATGTTACTGACAAACATAACTGATTATTACAGCGCATGCTGTCCTGTGAAATTGGAACAGTTGCCACCACACTCTGCCTCTACTTAGAAGGAAGGCTGTATTAAGCACTCCTCTGCATGGGTCCAATGAGCCCTGGTGGCTCAGTGGTTAAGAGTTCATCTCCTAACCAAAAGGTCGGCAGTTTGAATCCATTAGCCACTCCTTAGAAACCCTAAGGGGCAGGTCTACTCTGTCCTATAGGGTCACTATGAGTCAGAATCGACTCAATGGCAATGGGTTTTCATTACATGGGTCCAAAGCTATCCACTTGAGATATGTAAGCTGCTACAGAAAATGATTTTGAAGTTCTCCCAGCTAAGCATAAGCTCCCTACTGCTTTTCCCATCCCCACCCCATTTTGCAAATGACTCCAAATCTTCTTCCACAGGTAACTTTACGCTTTCATTTTCAGCTTATCTTTCACTGTGTTCATTTGCCTAACTTCATCATTTCCATCCATCTCACCTCAATATATATACAATGTAACTTGTTTATTGAAGCATGTAAACATGGTACTTACATGTTACTGTATTTTCACACAAATAAAGCACACCTTCTACATTTGTTTGCCAGCCATGTCCTCCCCCAGCAAGGCACTCTCACAAACGCTGCCAGGCCAATCCTCTTCCACGTTTCTGTAAAAAAAAAAAGAAAAGAAAAGAAAATAGCATAACAAACTTATGAAAATAGCTTGCAGGGGGAGGGCATGACCGGCAAATAAATACAGAGGGCATGCGTTATTTGTATAAAAAACGGTATATAAGGTTTGCTGACACTTTTGCAGTTTCTTAGTTTGCCAGCCATTATTGCACCCTAAACTAGTTCAGAGGAGCCCTAGTTATGTAATGGTTAAGTGCTTAGCTGCTAGCTGAAAGATCATGGATTCAAACCCACCCAGCTCCTCCATGACAGAAGGACCCGGTGATCTGCTTCCATAAAGACTACAGTCAGGAAAACCCTGTGGGGCAGTTCCACTCTGTTACATGGGGTCATTATGAGCTGAAATGACTCGATGGCACCTAACAACAACAAAAACAACAAACTAGTTCAGGATTGTAGGAAGTCTCATTAACAACCTGCGATATGCAGTTGACATAACTTTGCTTGCCGAAAATGAGGACAACTTGAATTACTAAGTGATGAAAGTTGAAGACTAGAGCCTTCAGTATAGATCACACCTGAACGTGAAGAAAACGGAGTTTCTCACAACATCATGATAAATGGAGAAGAAATTAAAATTTTCAACGATTTTATTTTACTTGGTTCAACAGTCAACGCCCATGAAAGCAGCAGTCAAGAAATCAAACAAGGCACTGCATCAAGCAAATCTGCTGCAAAAGACCTCTTTAACATTTTAAAAAGCAAAAATGTCACTCTGATGACTAAGGTACATCTGACCCAAGCCATGGTCTTTTTAATCACCTCATCTGCCTGCAAATTTGGATAATGAAAAAGGAAGACAGAAGAATTGACATGTTCAAACAGTGATGTTGGCAAAGAATATTGAATACACTGTAGATTCAAAAAAAAAAAAAAAAAAATGACTAAGTCTTAGAAGAAATATAACCAGAATGTTCCTTAGAAACAAAGACGATGAGACTTTGACTTGCTTACTTTGGACACGTCATCAGGAAAGACCAATCACTAGAAAAGTACATCATGTTTGGTAAAGTAGAGAGCCAATGAAAATGAGGGAAACCCTCAGTGAGATGTATTGGACTCAAACACACCAATGATCATAGGAACATTGGACTGGGCAATGTTTCATTCTATTATAAATAAGGATGCCAAGAGCTGGATCCAACTCAGTAGCAACTAACCAAAAAAAACAAACAGACGAACTAGATTTTGTTGGACCATCACAGAGATTAAAAGCCTCTCCCCCATCACACATACGCACTCACACATTTTCTAAGATTCAAAGTAGCTGACTGTAGAAAATTCTACCATAACTCATTTATTCATTCATATTTACTTTTGACACATATTTTTGAGCACTGGTCATTACAAAGGCCCAGTTCTTTGAGTTGGACTGAACTCCAGCTCAGTGTCTGGAGAAGTTTAGTGGCAGAGCTGAATGTGTAAACAAATAATGTTTGCTTTAAGATTCCTGAAATGTCTAGAACTTGGTTTTAAAATCAATGCTAAGACAATACTTCCCCAGTTATTTCTGAGGTATTTCTGACTTTAGAATATACATTCTGTCATAAAAATTAAATACTTTTGTGCATCAAAGGATTTTATTAACAAAGTGAAAAGACAACCTACAGATTGGGAGAAATTTTTCAGGAATCATCTACCAGATAAGGGCCTAATACCCAAAATATATATAAAATGTTTATAATTTAACAACAAAAAGACAAACAACCCAATCAAAAAATGGGCAAAGGACTTGAACAGGCAGTTTGTCAAAGAGGATATTCAAATGGCCAACAAGCACTTGAAAAGATGTCCAATACCATTAGCCATTAGGGAGATGCAAATTAAAACCACAGTGAGATATCACCTCACCCCCATTAGAATGACAATGATCAAAAAACAAAAAACAACAGGTGTTGGGGAGGTTGTGGAGAAAATGGAACATTCGTCCATTGCTGGTGGAAATGTAAAATGGTGTAGCCACTGTGGAAAACAGTTTGGCAGTTCTTGAAAAAGTTGAATATAGAACTACCATATGGCTCGGCAATCCCAATCCTATCTATAGACACAGAAGAAGTGAAGGCAGAAATGCAAACAGAAACCTACACACCATGTTCACCGCAGCACTTTTCACAATAGCGAAAAGCTGGAAGGAAACAACTCAAGTTCCCATCAACAGGTGAATGGATAAACAAAATGTGGTATATACATACAATGGAATATTACAAGCTGTAAAGAGAAATTAAGTTTTCATTCATGCCACATGAACCTTGAAAACATTATGCTGAGTGAAATAAGCTTGTTGCAAATGGACAAATACTGTATGATCTCGCTCAAATGAAATAAGCAAATATATAGAAACCAAAAATTATTAATGGTTACAAAGGGTGGAGAGGAAGAAGAAAGGGAAAGTTTTTGTTTGTGGGGTATTAAGTTTATGTTAATGGAGGTGAAATATTTTGGAAAAGGATCATGTTTGTACAACATGAAAAATGTAATCAACGTCACTGAATTATAAATGTGGAGGTTGTTGTATTGTTGAATGTTTTGGTGTGTATATTTTCAACACAATTGAAAAAAGAATACACATTAGCATGCTTGCTCCTGAAATGTAGTTCCTCTCCTAAAGCAACGTGTCTTTGTTCTAATTCAGGTCAAATTTATAAGTTTTTATGGATACTTTTAAAGATATTACGAACTTACGTAAGTGCATGCACGTGTGTTTATTTCTGGGCTTTCAACCCAAGAAGTTTTTAAGACATTATTTGATTCATATTCCATACGTGAACAAAATCCTGAAGTGTTTTAACTTTTTTCTTGTTTTTATTTTCCATTCACACATCTTTATTAGAAGTGCCTTCTTATCTAAGTCAGCTAATTAGCCAAAAAAGGATAGATCAAAGCTGTATAAACACCAAAACGTTGCTTAGAGACCCTCATTTCAAAAGCACACTTTTCAAGTTTATCGTATATATGTATTTTTTTGTTGTTGATGTAAATGTTGTGAAAGTCCAAATCACATGAAGCTTTAAGAGGAGAGAGTTCCCAATCAGTTGGGCTTCAGCATAAGTGATCTTGTTTTGTGCATTATTGTTTGGTGTTTTTTCAACTTGGGAGAAAGCACTCGGCATGGGGGAGGTAGTGAAGATGCAGCTGATGACACCGGTAGTGCAGCCATGTCTTGGGGAACCTGATCCTAATGCTGTCATTTATTCATTGTGTGAGGCGTGACAAACTGCTTCACCTCTTAGTTCCCCCCTTTCCTAATTGGCACATTGAGGGGAAGAGGATAAATAATCTCTATGGTACTTTTGGAGGATGCTATGTTATTCAATATTTCCTTAAGTAACATACACGTCCATAGAGACAAATGTGGTCCCAAAATGTCATTTAATCTAGCCGATTTCAAACAGGATATATTCAAAGACTATGACATTTGTTTTACCATAGTCTAAAAGATACTCAAAAACCTTCTGCAAAATCGTTTCAAATGATAACCCTTTTCGTTAAAGCATCTTCATTACTAACTCAAATTTCTTGTATTTGTAATTCATGATTATTTTCTCATGTTGATGAACTAACTACATAAAATATTAATTTTGACATGAAAAACATTATGGATTGTAGAAAAGGCAAAGGGGAAGCTGAGATAAAATATTGGGAACTTACATCAGATGCGAAGAGTCTTTTGCTAACATACGAAAAGCTCTTATGCTTTGACAAAAATAAAAAAAAGATAACATACTGAATGGGGGAGGAATTGGAAACAGGCTTTTTTTATTGTAGGGTTGGGGGTTATAGATTGTTACAACTCCTGTGAAGGGCAATTTGGCACATACCCTTTGACTCCGAAATTCCATTTCTAGAGATCATATCAGTATACTAGCACATGTGTAGAATGATATGTCTGTAGTGTTATTAATTATAACACATTTTATAATAGCAAGATTCAAAATATCTTAAATACCTTTCAGTACAGAACTGGTTTGAAAAAGAATGATAAAACCCTGGATCTCACTATGTCTTCAAGGTATATTTTAATAGAGTAAAAGCAAGGTACAGAACAATATTTATAATATGCTACTGAAGTCTGGGCTTAAAAGGGTGACTAAATATACACATTCGTTTCTGTTTATAAAGACTATTTCTGGAACAATGTACAGTAATACTGTTGCCTCTTGGGAGGGGAACTGTATGACTCAGGGAACAAGAGTGTGAGGGAACAAGCATGTGAGAGATATTTGTCATTTTACATGTTTTTGTACATTTTGAATTTTATGCTATGGGTAAGTATGATCTACTCAAGATAAAATAATTTAAATATAAAATTTAAAATCCCTCACATCCATCTACTTGACTTTCATTTTTTTCTCCCTTTGTTTATTCCATATTAATTTAACTAGGCTAAAAGTAAGGAGTATAAAAGCTCTACAGAAAAGTGTTAAGTAAAGCACCATAATTACTCTAGTATGAAGGGACAACATATACTTATGATTTTAATACAAAACAGAACTATGTAAGTGCTGTAATGAAGGTCTTATCTAAAGCTACAGACTTTCAGTGAAGAGAAAATCACAACAGGCGACAAAGCTCATTTTACTTTATTAATTTACCACCTAATTGGTCCCTCAGTTCTTCTCAAATATTCCATCCTTCACCCTAATGTCTATACCCACCAATTCATTCCATGTCTCTGGAAAAGTCCCCCGCAACTGCTAGATTCTGCGTATACAATATCAAATAACAGCCAAGTTAAATTGCATATGTTTCAAAGATACAAGATATCATAAAAGCAACAAAAGTAAAGTTGGAGAACTGCTGGAAGGATCTGAAAAGACAATGATTAAAAGAAACTCAACAAAATTTTTTGAAAGATAGTCACTTTAAAAGGGAATGAAATTGAAAAAAAATAAAGAGATGACTTTGAGAAAACAATTACTGTACTGTGTATGACTGTGTTGCACGGTGAATGAATTTCTTGAAAAACTCACATTTTAGTTGAGGGGTATTGCATTGTGCTATAGTACATTTTTGAATGCCAAGGTGTACATATTTTCATTTGGTCTAATGACTGTATAACTGCAACTGAAATATATTTCGGTTCAATATAATTTCAAATACATTTACTTTTAAAAATATTTAGTTGCATTCTCCAAAGTACAGTTTCCACTGAATAATTTTTCTTTCTTCTGCTATAAAATTGTGTTTGATGTTTAAAAAAGATCTCGTTTAAATGGTCTTTTCAATGACATTTTTTCATTAACAGATTTTGTAGGAAGGGTTGTTTATGCAGTAAGGTATAGGAAAAATAAGTTACACTGTGCCTATTTGTAAGGAACTACATAAAGCAATAATTAATTTGGAAAGAGAAAAGAAAGTCCATAAATTCTATAAGATATATTTCTGTTGGATGTACAATTTTATATATAACGTAAATGAATGGCAATTTGTCATTATAATCAAAATCTCAATATTCAAATCCAGCAATCCACTTCTAAACATGTATCCTAGAAAAATAATGATACAAGTGAGAAAACACACATCACGTCATCATTTGTAACAACAGAAACAGGAATAATCTTCACGTCGAATGATGGAGGGCTGTTTAAGTAAATTATGGTGCATCCATACAATGGAACACCATGTAGCTGTTATGCATGTTCAGGCAGATATACATTTACAACAACAAATTTGGTCAGGATTCATTCTTAATGAAATAAAATGTATACATGCGCATATTCTAAGAGTGTATGTGGGTTTCAGCAATCAACTTATACCTGAGTACTCTCGAAGAACCTTTTCCAGAGTTAGCATCTCACTCCGAGTCCAAAGTGCAACAGAACTGACTTCATAGCCCTATCCAGTTTAAGAATATAGAAGAATCTGCCCACAAAACTGTTTACCGGTTATTGAGGCTGCCACCTAACTCTTCAGACTCATTTGCTTTCATTGTTTCTCCTTATTCTTTTTTGTTTCCCAGCTCTGAACAGTTTATGGTTTTGTAAACATGTGCTGTAGTTTAGTTCCTCTGTGAATTTGCATATGCCCACTCACTACTCTTCTTGCCACCTCACCTGTCTAGAAAATTTCTCACCTATCAAAACGTTCCTCATCCAGCAACTCCTTCAAGATGAATTTTCAAGATCCCTTAACATGTCATCCTACCCACTTCCAAAGAAGATTTGATTCCTCCCTCCAAATGTGTGTTCTCTTTGTACCATTAAAACTTCTGTTGTTGAAAACTAATTGTTTTAGCTTATTGTTTCCTCTTGATGGTGAGCTTCTTGAGGGCGGAGTGTTTGATTTTAATTATTCATGTATCAGCAGAGACTTGTGTACTGCATATTAGGCACTAAATGGATAAATGCTCTCAGAAGACACCATTAAAAATTAAAAATATAAATGATTGCTTTGACTTTCCTTTATAGATAAAGCCTCAAAAGTTAAATCTGAGTAATTCATATTGAGATATAGCCAAACTCAATATTAGACTCTTTCTCCACCAAAATGTAAAGGAGTCATCACACAGTAATTACCTTAATTAAACTCTCCATTTGCATTTTAAGCAGATGTGTTTTCAATTTACTTTTTAGATAGTTTTTTTTTTTTTTCTTTTTTCTTTTTGACAAGCTAAATGGCCTCATCAACTTTCTCTTGCTTTATAATGGCAAATTGCAATGGGGAAAAAATCTGCCTGGGAAAAGAGGTAAATAAGCATGTGGCAAGCTCTTTGAAAGATTCATCTGCTCAGAGAAAAGCCTCGGATGCCATGAGAGGGGTAACATGTGTCTGTTCTCCTTCACATACCAGCTACGGCTTTATGATTAAAATTTATAAAACAAAAGAAAACTATTCATGGATGTAAGTCTGAAAAAATACAGTATTATCATAACAACAAAGAACAAACCAAAACCAAACCCACTGCCATCGAGTCAGTTCTGACTCACAGCAACCCTGCAGGACTGAGCAGAACTGCCTCACAGAGTTTCCAAGGAGTGGCTGGTGGATTCGAACTCCCGACCTTTTTGGTTAATAGGTGAATGCTTAACCACTACACCACCAGGGCTCCAAAAAGAGCAAGGCCATCAAAAATCTACCACCTGTACAGGTATCAGAGCAGCAGCCAATCAGGAGCAGAGTCACATCATCACAGCTGACACTAGGTAAGCGTTTACAATGTGGTAGGCACTCTGCTAAATTAATCTCAGGTAAGCCTCACAACAATCGTCAGAGTTAAATGTTACTATTCTTCCAGTTTTACAAGTGAGAACACTTATGGCTCCAAGAGGCTAAGTAAGCTGTACAACGTTACACATCTAATGACGGAATCAGGAATCCATCCAGACTGGCCTAATTGCAGAGATACTATAATGCCTCTACATACAGGAAGTTTAGAGACACAAACTACAAACTAACTTTGGTTGTTGTTTGAGAAAAAAAGTACATTATACCTGTAGTTCTAAAACAGAAGTTATTTGCAAGCTCCATTCTAAAAATATTTTCGAAGAAGAAAACTATCCTAAAGTTCAACTGAAGCACTTGATTTCATAGTACCTCCCTCTTCCTGCCCTTTCCCCCACATTCTATCACCTTTTTTCCTTCCCGCAGTGTTGACTGGAAAATTGGTGAGTAACTACGAGCGTATTAATATCTGCTTTGTAGACGTTTTTATTTCTAGTAATGCAGTCTAAGATCACATTGGATTGTTAGAGCTAATCATACTGTTGCTCACACTGGGTTTATAGCTGTAACCTTTAGAAATGCTGTCTGCTGCAAGCCACAGAAAACCTGACACAGAGACTTAAATAGGAAAATAAACCTCAATCACACAGTTTGCTGGTAGGCAGTTCCTGTTCTTATTTCCATGGCGTGGCAATCTTTTAGCCAATACCTCTATGATTTCCTTGGCCATTTCCTCCTACATGTTACTTCATGACACCCAGGTGGCTGCCCTAGCTGCGGATATTACATCCCTGTTGAAAGTAGGAAGACAAAGGAAGGAGGGAGAGCTTTGTCAGCTGCATCTTATTATTTATACTGGAAAAGCAAATCAATCTTCCCAGAAGATCTCTCTTCTTGTCGTATAGGCCAAATCTGAACTACATAGCCACCCATCACTAAAAGAGAAAGCAAAGAAGGGGTTCCAGATGGCTTTTGGGTAGTGCCTACTATATAAGCATAAGGTAGAGAGTTATCCGGCAGGGGTGTTGAGATGGGTCACTTCCCAAATCAGCGTCACTTCCTTAGGGACACTTTCCCTGACATCCCAGACTATGCCAGGTTCCCCTGTCATCAGTTCTAACAGCACCCTGGGCTGCTTTCTAGAGCCCTAATCATAGATTATAATTTACACTTGTTTAAGAAGGAATATCTTAAAAATAGTGCTTTGGGAAGACCACTAAAACATGGTCATGTGTTAAGGAGTCTGGACTTCTTACAGCTCTCTATGCATGTTTAGGTGTCCCTGGGTGGCACAAAGGGTTAAGTACTCCACTACTAACTGAAAGGTTGGCAGTTCAAACCCAACCAGAGACACTTAGGAAGAAAGGTCTAGCAATCTGCTTCTGAAAGGTCACAGCCTTGACAACCCGGTTCTAGTCTGTCACACGTAGGGTTGCCATGAGTTAGAATTGACTCAATGGCAACTGGGTTTGTTTGTTTATGCATGTTTAATATGCCCTACAATACTGTTTATATGACTTAGATAATGCACTTGGAAAATGTTTCATTTGATACTTGACCATTCCAACTGGATGCTAATCTGTTCAGAAAATAAGTTAGGTATATAGTTTTTTCAGAATTATTTCCAAAAGTGAATTATAATTTCCTTATTAGCCAGTTTCCACTTAAAGAATGAACTATACCCTCAAGCACAACTGCAAATTCCAGTAGGTGTGACCTCTGCTAACATATTAATTTAGGACAGCTTCTCCTTAAATTGTTTTCCCCTAACATCAGGTGAGTTAATCAGAAGAGACTTAATTAAGTCTACATCCTTTATAAATCTGTAATCACTTCATATCAGACATTCCATTTAACAGCTGATATTTGTTCAGCAAATCATTGGATTCTTCCAAAGCAGTTTGCTGAATGGTCGCGTGAACTAATTAGTGTTTATTACAACCTACATATCTTCCAAGAGAAGTTTTAAGCAAGCAAGATGGCATATTTTAGCTAAAAGCGATATGTAACTACTTAGAAGACAGAAAATAAATTTGAAAACCTACCTATTCTTTTAAAGCTGCCTATTTGTTTCTCAAACCAATAAACAATAATTCCTCAAATGACCATGCCTGGCCACTCTGATAAAGACAAATGTGCCATGATCAATATATTTTAATTAAATTGAGAGCATTCATCAACATGGAGATGCACATTTATAGGACCAGGCTGATGGCATCAGCTCAACTGTTGTAATTGTTTTAGGATGGTCCTTTTTGGGGTACATGGCATTTTTGCCCAATTAAAGACAAAATTTCTATTTTCAAATCGCAATAAGAAAAACACACACACGCAACTGGGAAAAAAGGTAAATAAGCATGTGGCAAACACTTTAAAGAGTCATCTGCTCAAAGGATAAAATACAGACTGAGAACATATGGGTGAAACAAAGCCAAATTTAATGCGACCTCCTATATTCCAAAGCCACCACCTCTCAATCAGTTTGTCATACTGTGGTGGCTTCTGTGTTGCTACGATGCCGGAAACTATGCCACCAGTATCCTAAATACCAGCAGGGCCACCCATGGTGGACAGATTTCAGCGGAGCATCCAGACAAAGATAGAAAGGTCTGGCGATATACTTCTGAAAATTGGCTAATGAAAACATTATACATCACAACTGAATTTTGGCCAGTATACTGCTGGAAGATAAATACAAACATACCAACAATTATGAAAATGGCACAAGACTCAGCAATGTTTTATTCTATTATATACAAGGTTGCCATACATTGGAGCTGACTCAACAGCAACTAACAACGTACTCCCAAGACTCAGTGAGGAAGAAAGGGATAAAAGATAGGATAAAGAGGTACCATTTTCACCATACATGGAATAAGATGCATGCTACCATTGTCTTTTGTTGCAACAGCTTGTAGGTTCCCAGAGAAACTGGCTCCTTCCTTTTGTCGTTCAGGGAGGACCTGAATTTCAGCAATCAGGTTGATGGCTGCTATGCATTAAGCATTGAGAAGTTCGCCTATTTGCACAGCCTGCCCCAAAGAACCACAAGTGCTTGTTTTTAAGGAATCACCTGGCATACGCACACCTCCCAGGCATAAATAATCTGCTAACCTGTTGTATAACACAACCCATTATATTTTCGTCTCTCTTGCTTAGCTATTGTTTATTTTCTTTTTCTCACCTCTACAAAGTAATATCCCTGAGAGCAGGGGCTATGCCTCTCTCAATTACCACATGAACCCCAGAACCTAGAACATTGCTTGGTAGATAGCAGGTGGATGAATGAATAACAGTATGGTGCCTAAAACAATAACCAGTACCTACTAAGTATTCAATAAGTCAGATTTCCCCATAAATCACAAGTAAAATTACCAGAAGCAAAAACACAAATTTATTTTCCTCAGGATTTTCTAGCCTGCTTGGAAAATGCTATTGTAGACTTAATTCTCTCTTCTCTCCTGAATATTTTAACTATGGAGTTTCCCTCTGCACTACCTGATAGAATGTACTATTGAGCTAAAACACATAAAAAATTTTAAAAATAATAAAACCCACAACCAGGGCACTGAAGATCAGAGACACCAGCCTGGCATACTTCGAAAAATAATGAGGAGGATATAAAGTCCTATGAGTCTGGTCCAAGATATTTGACAATTCCTCAGGGCAAACAAGCATATTTGGTTTTGCCCAGATTTCTAGACCATGATCCAGAAAGTTGATTCAAACATTTTGGGATAGATAAACCACAAGTGACACGGTTTGAAACCAAACCAAGGAGAGACTAATAGGAATTTTCCACCCTCCTCTCACCTCCCTGCTTCAGATACATTATGCCAGATGTGAAAACACTTCTTTTTCATACCTGAGCCAACTTGACAGTCTAAAAAACTGCCTCTTTCTCTGATTTTAAGTTTTGGAAATCCCCCTAGAAATAGCAAACACCATATGTCAAGAAGCACTCCATCAAACAAGGAGAGGGTATGCCTTTCATTTAACGTTAGAAGCCCTGATGTCTGCTGCCAAAACAAATTTAGAAGTTGCTTTGACAGTCTTTACTTCCATTTTCCTTAATTTACAGAACTGTGAGGGGAAACTAATGTGCTCAGATGTCTTTATTTTATTGTACTGCAACTCAAGAAAGTCTTCCATATGTCTTTACCTTAGTCATAGCGTAAAAAGAACTATAGGTCAGAGGCGTTAAATATAGTTTTTCCCCCTGGTAAACAGAAACACCTGGAAGACAGGCATTAACCTTGTCCATGAGTGCCTGATTGTCTTACTAGCATAGTAAATAATGTTGACCATGTAATTAGCCTCTAGCAAAGACCTGTATGCAGATACCCACCTGCATATTCACATACGAACCCATCTTCTCTCACCCCAGGTCAGCTCTAGTAACCTCTGAGGCTCATATATATATTAGTCAGTGGATCTAAAACAGAGGCTTGAACAGGTGGATGTAGAACTAGGTATCCAAATACCAGCAGAATCAGATTACCCAATGAGCAAGGTATGCTCGGTTTTATTTGTGCATGCTTCTAACCTGTAGTGAACAATTTCACCTGTTTTTCACCACATCAAAGAGGTGGTGAAACCCATGTGAAATTGTTCACTACAGATTAGGAAGTCAACACAAGTAAACCCGTGGGTACCTTGCTTATTGGTTAATCCACCCCTGAATAGCAGGAGTGGGAAGGTTCTGTGGGGGAAAAGCCCCTGTCTATGAGTTCTACTAACATGGTTTGTGATATTAGATAAATAACTTCTGATATCTGGCTTTCTATTTCCTTGTATATAAAGTAAGTGAGGGGAAGTCCAGCTGACGTGGTCCTAGTTACCGCCCTCATTTCTTCAGAGCAGGTTAACTCTTCTCTGTTTTAAGTTCTAGGGGCTTGCCTGAGTCAGAGTCCCACAGGTATCAAAATCCCACTGTAGGTTTACAGTGAAGAGAATTTCAAAAAGAAACTTTCAAAAGAAATATAAGCAACCAGGGCCTAGCAACATCAAGCAGGAATCTTTGCCACCTGTAGTTCTGAAGTGACACAGGAGGAAACAGCTTATCTTTACAGGAGGTAACTGAGCTGGGGCTAGGGAGGAGGAAGTGACCAACCGAGCTGTGCGGGGACACGTGGCAAGAAATGTTGGGTGAAAAGTGGGGAGGAAGCTTGAGCAGAAATACAGAAAAATGTGCCCACCTCTCTCCTCCTGATCCTCTAGTCTCTCAGTGGTGCCTCCCCGTTTCCAAATCTAACCAGAAGCAGACAGCAAGGAAACCTGAGTGTTACATTCCATAGGATCAGAGCTTTGGGGGATAAAACAGGGTAATGAAGGGTGGAGAATGAATGGGAAAGGTTAAATGGTGAATAACCTAATCAGCAGAGGTGCCAAACAGGTTTTAGTTTTAAAAAGGAATCTATTGGGAAGAAGAGAAGCATAAAAATCTCTGGCAGATTATTTCTAAGAACTGTTCATTCTAACAGTTTATGAGTCTTTGAAATACCATATGTAAACATACTTCTCTTCCTTAAATTTCAGTGTTCTCTATCATGAAAGAAACTGCCTCTACAAAGTTTAATAAATCTAATAAATCTCAATGAATCTCTTCAATTACAGCCCAATGGAAGAAGCTAGCATTTTTACAACACTGCAAAGAACTTCAATTTATACAACTTCTCAAGTAGACCTTACAACAACTATATGATCCAAGTATTATTATATCCATCTTACACAGAAGTAAAAAGAGGCTCAGAGAAACTGAATGAAATTTCATGGCTAATAAACAATTAAGCCAACGTCTATATCATGCCTATCTGACACCAAAGCTGATCTTGCCACTCTTTCCTGATACCTTAATTGAACCTAATATCCAGGAATTAAGGTATTACTACCCTGTCCCTTCTACTAACCCCAGCCTCAAACTGGAAAGCTATTTAAATTAAAATTCTGCTGAAAAATAACAAATATGTTGTTGCCTTCTGGAGGATTCCATTTTTGCTATCAGTTAATTGCTTCAAGACCATCCCAGTCATATTTGGGATAGGAAGATTAAAATATTAATGACAACCATCCAACAACAGTTCTATTAATATGCTCAAGTAATCATCATATTTTCTTATTATTAAAAACAAAATGTGTCACATTCATGACGGAATAACAAAAAATAAACTCATCAGCCCACTTGAAACAAATTTTTCAGATTCTTGGAAAAAGGGAAACAAGCAAAGTGAGCCCTATTCCTCTGCTGTCTACCTAGAGGCACAATCCATAATAAAATGCGGGGAGTGGGGTCCCCAGCAGAGCCCAGTAGGCTCACTTTCTTGAGGACACCAAAACTGGAGCTCATAAAGGCTGAGGCAGTGGGACGTTGCAAAGCAGAGTTCTAGAGAGAAAGGATTCACACAGAGGGGAAAAAAAAGCGTCCCAAAAATCTCCATTGTGATTTCCTTGGTTTTTTGCTGAATAATAAGCTATGAGTGCACAGAGTGCTTGAGGCTGAGCAAAACACAGCTGGGGATTATAACCTGAACAATTTCCAAAGCTCACATAGACCAAGGGGACAGTTTAGCTCCAATCAGCCAGAGAGGATCATACTCATTTAATTCTCAGAAATTCTTGTTTAATACTCAGGACATTCAGGTGACACTGCAGACATATCACACCACGGTAGTAGAGCTAGCATTTCTAGAGTAAACCTAGTGTAGACTTTTCCTAACAAATCTTAAAATGAGCCTTGAATGGATCGAGCTGATCTGCAAGTAATTTAACTGCCTACTAGAACAAAGCCCAACTCTTAAGAGAAAGACAGCAAAATCCAGACACATCACTGCTGATGACAAATGGATCTTGGCTGAAAGCAGAGAATACCAGAAAGATGTTTGCCTGCGTTTTATTGACCATACAAAGGCATTCGACTGTGTGGATCGTAACAAATTATGTATAACATTGCAAAGAAGGAGAATTCCGGAACACTTAATTTGGCTCACTTGGAACCTGTACATAGACAAAGAGGCAGTTGTTCGAACAGAACAAAGGGATACTGCATGGTTTAAAATCAGCAAAGGTGTGTGTCAGGTTTGTATCCTTTCATCGTACTTATTCAATCCGTATGCTGAGCAAATAATCCCAGAAGCTGGAATATTTGAAGAAGAACACAATATCGGGATTGGAGGAAGACTCATTAACAACCTGGGATATGCAGATGACACAACCTTGCTTACTGAAAGTGAAGAGGACTTGAATCACTTACTAATGAAGATCAAAGACTACAGCCTTCAGTATGGATTACACCTCAACATAAAGAAAACAAAAATCCTCACAACTGGACCAATAAACAACATCACGATAAACGGAGAAAAGACTGAAGTTGTCAAGGATTTCATTTTACTTAGATCCACAACCAACACCCATGGAAGCAGTAGTCAAGAAATCAAACAATGTACAGCATTGGGCAAACCTGCTGCAAAAGACCTCTTTCAAGTGTTAAAAAGCAAAGATGTCACCTTGAAGACTATGGTGCGTCTGACCCAAGCCATGATGTTTTCAGTTGCCTCATATGCATACGAAAGCTGGACAATGAGTAAGGAAGACTGAAGAAGAATTGATGTCTTTGAATTATAGTGTTGATGAAGAATATTGAACATACCATGGACTGCCAAAAGGAAGACCCTCAATGAGACGGATTGACACAGTGGCTGCAACAATGGGCTCAAGCATAACAAGGGTTGTGAGGATGGTGCAGGACAGGGCAGTGTTTCATTCTATTGTGCTATGCTTCGCTATGTGTAGGAACCAACTCAACGCCACCTAACAACAAAAATAAGCAAAAGAAGCTAGACATAAATGTGTACATACTTTGTTTCCATATGTGTAACTCTAGAAAATAAAATCACTTCTAAAGTGACAGAAAGTAATTCAACAGTTCCCTGGGGTCAGGATGTGCATGGCTGATTAACTGGGATGGGGCACAAGATAATTTTCTAGTGTAAAGGAAATATTCTATAACTTGATTATTGTAATGGTTATGGGACATACGCACTTTTCAAAATTCATCTGACCATACACTTAAAATGAGTGTATTTTATTGTAGCTAAATTATACCACAATAAAGTTGATGCAAAATAATGATATTTGTGTGTGTTTAATAAAAATTTACTAAGACATATCCATGCACAATATCGTTAACAATACTGTGAACAATACTGTTAAAAGGTGCTAGAATAAAATTTGGTCTGTTTTCTCCAAGGGTTAACAGTCTAGGGGGGCATAATGATAAGCACATAATTATTTCAAACCTAAGGCTGTGAATGTTGGATGTCCTGTACCCTTCTAAGTGTTCTCCTGCTACTTCACCTCTTAAAATATTGTCTTTGTCACTTCCCAAATATTATAAAAATATCTGACATATTATCATAGGTATGTTTTGTTCAAATCTTTTGCTCAGAGTAAATGCACCATACTGCAAAGAATTGTTAAGGGAAATAAAATAAATAACTTGGTAAAACACATGAAAGCTGGAAATCCCTGGGCTACCACACTGCAGATTTTTTAATTTCCTTCACCTTGCTTGTGGTAGCTGAAGAGTTGGGATATCTTTCTAACTCTGCTTATTGAGGTCTTAGTGAGATTCTTCATTTGTGATTTCCTTGGCACCCACAGTGGACTTGCCACTCTCATGTATACTCAGCCTGGCATTATTCTGAGTTGTGTCCTTTGTTCACTGGATACTATGCAACATGCTCCTCATTATCACAGAGTCTGAGAGATGGGGAACTAAAGAAATTGAAGGAACATCCACTTCACAGAGCAGTATTTTCCCCCGCAAAGCAATGTTTTATTTTCTTCTTTTTCCTTTTCCTTCTGTCCTCCTTTCTTTCTTTGTTTCATTTCTTCCTTCTTTCATTTGTGAAGAAGAGGATGTTCGTAAGAGACTCACTTGTGTCTTTAAAGACTCTTCCTCATCCAGCTGTCCACAGTTCCCCTACGGCATATTCTGTGTTGTAACACCAACGTCTATGGACCATTAGCCGTACCATGGCTAAATTATGCATTCTCTGACTAATGCCTAATTAAATGTATGTTGAAAAGGGGAAATGTTGCATGTGTGAAAAAATGCATTATCAATTTTTTTCTTCTGTTTTTGGTTTTTCTTTAAAAATTACTGTAGTAGAAGCATATAATACATTTCCAGGCCGTTCCACGCTTCTCTGCCCACCCCTCCCCTACTTTTTAATTTTGATGCACTGAGGATACTATAGTTAATAACAACCTCCTTAATAGAATGAATTCAGATATTTTAACTAGCAGGAGAAAATCTTAGTAGAGAGAAACGGTCAATAAAAAGGCATTTGCCCTAAAATCTTGAGTCTCTCTTTCCCTTGAGATTTTTCTATTTTCCTCTCCTGCTACCATTGCATAATGGCCCAGGGTTTACTTTAATCCGTCTAATACTTTGATTGAACCTGAACCATATGTCTTTTCTTGATTCCTCTTAGTTTAGCTATTACGGGCTGTAGCTACCTAAAAGACTTTTTCTAAATACACAGGGATAACAAAAAAGAAAGAAACAATGAATCTAAGAACTCTAAACCACTTGGCTTACGTAAATTATATCTTGTTTTAGCTAGATCCAAAAACCAAACCCATTGCCATCAAGCAGATTCAGACTCATAGTGACCCTGTAGTATCCAGGAAAGAGAGCCTTACTAGGTCCTGTCTTGTCAAGTTGTTTCCCGACTTGATTAGTTACTTTTAACTCACCTCTAAGATGATACTCTTAAACATTTTCACCTCTCTTCAGACAAGAACCAAAAAACAAGCTAAGAGCTCTCTTCAATGCATCTAGTATTTTCACTTCTGATTTCCAGTCAAGGATCTTTATGAAATGGATACAAAGAGTGTCACCTTTGAGATGGTTCCTCTCTTTTAGAGGACAGAAGTGTGATCTTATTCCCAATATAGGTCCTATAGTTTTCCAATACCTTAATTCAGCTTCATATTTGTGTAAGAAACACTCTACCTATGCATAAAATGCTTGCCTATTTCTTACAAAGGCCCACAAAGAATGGATGCCTCTGTCCAAAAAGCTAGTTTAGGACTATTTCCTGAGAGGAAGTTGAGGTTCCAATCCTGGTATTTTTCTTTTCCCTTGAAAATGCTTTGAAAAACTCCCTCTCCCTATTTTTGAAGGAACTGAGTTTTTAATCTATTCTCTGCTCCTGCCTTTATGATTTCAACGGAAGAGCTGCAAGAATTTTAGATAATTCCAGGTCAAATGATGGACTTAAATTTTATAAAACAAAGGAAATAAAAAGAAGCGCCAAGCAGAAGGTCACCTGAATCTACCTTTTGGCATTCCGTTATCACTGCTGTCAAAGTCGCTAAGCCCTGAGAAAGCATAAATACATATCTGATTACAGAAGATGTAGGAAGGCAAGATGTAGGATGGGCTTTTTGGTAAGGCAGAATCTTTAAATCCCTGACAGCAAATCTCTAAATTCCTGACAGCAGCCCCACTATGGTATTCTAAGTATTTCCTTGGGTTATCTGGTGTCTCGTGACTTTTATAGAGACAGAAATACTAAGGGGGTGATGGAGGATGAAATTCACTGCTGGGCAGAGGCTTTCTGCAGAGGCACTGGTGAAAAACAAGGGAATATGGGGCCAGCGTAGGTTATAGGACAGGAATTTAAATCTACCTTTCAATTTCTTTAATTTCATTAGGGTGTTTCGTAGGTGTGTTCTTCACTATGAGTAAGATGTTAAAGGATTATTTTTTTTAGGTGTATATGTATGACTGTCATACAAATATAAAATGAATATTTTATTTAACTCATTAATTAATGAAGGAACCAGGAAGGTGTTAGAAAGCGTTCAAAGGAGAATTCAAAATACCATCCATCCATATGCATATGTATGCTGAAATTAATTCATAAATAGAAGTATAATGGATATAGTCAATCGCATTCCAACAGACACAACTAATATTCATTTCTATGGACCAGAGTCATTTGCATTATTTTCAAAGCACCTCAAATACACTTTTAGTCACAGCTTTAAAAAAGAATATTAATTTGGAATTAATCTTCAAGAATAATAGTATCTTCAAAAGACTGTTGAAATTTCCCTCCAAACATTTATCATTCAATGAGAAAAATTCTTAAAGAGGAAAGAAGAGTGACTGGATGGGAGGTGGAGGATTAAACTAGGAAAATGAGGAAAGGCCAAAAGGTATTTTTGGGACCCAAGGCTTTTACTGATAAATTAATGAGGTCTTTAGCCTTCAAAATGTCCAAAGCTCCTAAAAGAAATTAATTTTTTTAAAGCCCTTCTGCTCTAGATAACAGCTTGAAAAATACCACTTTAATATTTTTTCCATTGCATGTTTTTATCATACGTAATGGATGTTATACTTAATGCAGCGTGACATTTCAAGTGATTAGGGGTCTGGTGGGGGCATTAACAATGCACGACCTTATTTGCATTTACACTAGTGATTTTATAATGGGGGTTTTAGTATATTATGACTACTGGGAGTCAAAGAAAGCAGAAGAAATCCAAGAAATTCCACTCTTTGATAAAATAGCTGTTACCAGCTTTGTTGACATAGGTGGTTATTTGCACAAAGAGAAACAAAAGCCTTTACAACTATTAATTATTGCAAGCTTGATGTGCTTTGTAGTAATTGTTGCTGTTGTGTGCTGTCAAGTTGATTCTGACTCACAGAGACCCTTTAGGGGTCTCCTGGGGTTTCCTAGGCTGTAATTTTTATGGGAACATGTCGCCAGGTCTTTTCTCCTGAGGAGCAGCTAGGGGGTTCGAACCACCCACCTTTCAGTTAGCAGCCGACAGCTTTAACCATTGTACCACCAGGGCTCCTTTTATAGTAATTAGTAAATTAATTTATTCATTATTGCTGGCTTTTAGGAGCCCTGGTGGCACAGTGGTTAAGCACTCGGCTTCTAACCGAAAGGTCAGCAGTTTGAACCCACCAGCCACTGCCTCAGGAGAAAGATGTGAGAGTCTGCTTCTGTAAAGATTTACAGTTGGAAACTCTACAGGACAGTTCTACTCTGTCCTATAGGGTTGCTATGAGTCAGAATCAACTTGACAGCAATGAGTTTTTGGTTTTGGTTTTGGTTTGCTGGCTTTTACGTATTTCTTTTTTTTTTTTCTCTCTCTCTCTCTGCAGCATGAGATACAAACTAAATCTTTATGTAGCTAGTTTCAGCATTTGAGCTGGTTGGCATACAAGGTCAAGTTGATTTGCTCCACAACCCTCTATCCACCCGCTCCCCAAACCCAGTCTAACAGCAAAACTCAGTTCACAGCTAATTTCTCTGTATCTATTTTGCAGAGTGTTTTGGATGGTGTATAGTTTTAATATGATAAATTGCCTATTGGAAGCAAAAATTACTGGCACCTTCCCCCCTTTGGAGGTGAGGAGGCAGCCCAAAATATCTATTGCTGTTGGGAACCTGCAACTACTTACTCACTGAGGGCAATTAAAGAGATTCTGTCTAATTTTAAAATATCTTGTCTCTGACAGACATAATAATTTCTTTGTGCTTCTGCATAAAGCTTTTACTAGGGACAAGAGCTTCTAAGGATGCCAAACAAAATATTTGAGGAAGAAACTTCCATGCATGCCCTTAAACCAACCAAGTGCAGGGAGGAGAGCTAATCTGTTAGTAACGACAGCAGGAGGGAATGGAGTCAATACTGGTGGATAATTAAGATTGTGTTGTTCTTTAAAAGCAACAGAGACAAGGAAATGGTATAATTTGCCATGTCTGCTTGCTACTCCAGCAATATACTGCTTGTAATAAGATTTCACACTTTAATTCATTAGAGAACCTTGCGGTGTTTTACAAGCACTAATGACTGAGAATCTCACCATGCTTAACTAAGACAAGCAGAAGCTGTAGCACAGATCCTATTTTAGGTTGGTAAATAGGATGTAGAAAATTCACCATTCTGAAGAGCACTGAGAGAGAATTAGGACAAAAGAACAACTGGCTAATCTCATAGGCTTTTCTTTTCAGGCCATTACAACCATAAAACTGTATGAAATTCATCCTAGGAATAATGTATTATGTTTTCCTAATATATCTTTATTTATTTAAAAAACACATATATATCAGGCCAGACACTGAGTGAGGCAGAAGGGATAAAATAATCTATGTGGGGCAACAGGCATGCAGACTACCCACCTATTGCCACTGGGGAGACTCTAACTCACGGTGACCCCCTGTGTGTCAGTGTAGAACTGTGTTCTAACGGGTTTTCAATGGCTGTGATCTCTTGGAAGTAGATCACCAAGCCTTTCTTCCAAGGTACCTATGAGTGGACTTGAACCTCCAACCTTTCAGTTAACAGCCAAGCACATGGAGTGTTTGCACCTCCAAGGGACTCCAGCATGCAGATAGACTGCTATAATACTCTGTGGTAAGTGCTGTGATGAAGGTACTTACAAAGGCCAACAAGAGCAGGAAGCAGAGGGTATCTAAATCTACTCAGGAAAGTTAGAATTGTGATCCGAAGAATGAGAACAGGAGTGAGGGAATCGGTTTTCGGGCAGAAAGAACCTTTGCAAAGGCATGGAGACACTGGAACCAGCAAGTGATTTGGTATGGTTACAGTACAAACAAGGAGGAGTGCAGTTTAGATGGACTGCGATACGTATGAGGAGGAATGGGTAGAGTTAAAGAGGAGAGTATTGGGAATAAGAAGACTATCTTGTTTATAAAGCATAACTCATGTTCATTTAAGCAACACCTTAATTAAGATCACTTGGTACTTTAAAATTATATCAGACATGTGCTTTCACAAAACCCATATTGTAACAGTAATTTCTCGACATTGGATTAATTCATATACCAGCTGCCTTGCTTTTTAGCTTCTAATCTTGTTAGAAAACCATGAGTTGGAGACTTTTTTACCAAGCTTGTTTCTCCAAAAGGATTAGAAGCAGGTTTCCATTATGAATCAGTTTCCTTGCTTTACCGAAGGTAAATAGTGCTGGCTTTGATAGAGATATAGTATATACATCCTGTCCTTTTTCACAGAGAGCTTTGTAAAAGTTGGGCTTTTAAATAAAATGTAATGTTTTTCTTTTCTACTTCCACTGAAGTTAAAAACATGTGGATGAAGAATGCATTTATCCACCTCCCTCGACTCTGAAATACTCAAAATCAGTTTAAACTTCAAAATCTCAGAAAGCTGTTGACAAAAGGACGAAGAAGTGCTTTGCCAACCAAAATGGCATTACTGTCGCTCTTAATTTGTTTAAATTGCCATAGAAAAGGGATTCTTATTTCTTGTCAGCATTTCTCATTGGCTTAAAACCAACCAGTGAGTGTTAGATTTTATGGGATCAGACATGAAGTGTGTGGCTAAAGATTAATCTTGCAAACTACTGCACTTACAGCCAGAACCACACACCTAGTGAACTAAAGCAATAAAGTAACTTATTGCTCAGTTAAAACCACTTAAGCATGAGTTTGAAAAATGATGTCACCTAGTCCCACTTGTAATGATCTCAGACTCTGTGGACTTAATTGTTCATTGGGAGGTCAGCAACCTGCTGAATAAAGAGAAAGCTAATGTAATATGACACTTTCACATTTCGCTTCTCTGGTGTTGTCTAGAAAGAATGAAATTGGTTTGAAACCAATATAGAGAACTTTGTAGAAAGGATTCATACGGGGGAGCCTGGGACGTGGATCATTCACTTACCTATTCAAATAAATATTTATTGGTCTTCTATTATAAGCAATGTACTGTGTTATGTACTGACAAAAAATAATAATTGGAAGACTATGTTTTGCCATATACTCTTTTCAAGACACAATCATGTTAATAAATAAGACCAATTCAGTGAGGTAAATATTATAAAATGTATTTAGAAAATACTAAAGAAAGAATAGGTAGCTCTATGAGGCTAAGAAAAGCTTCACATTTGCACCAGGGTGAAAACTTGGACTCAATTCTTGACTTCATTGTGATAGAATTCCTTAACATTGACCTCGGCCATGTCATTTCCTTTGAGCAGTGGAATATGCTAGTGGATATAAGAGTAGCAGAAGCTTGAAAAGTGACTACACATGGGGGCTTGCCCTTGTACTCCAGAAGAATGTACCCTAGAGAGCTGTTGTTGCTTCAGCTGGGGCCCCAGAACAAATCAGCAGCCTAGAACCAAGCCCAGGTTGCCTAGAACCAAGCCCAGGTTGCCTAGAGCCTAAGCAGAGCCAGTAAGTTAAGACCAGTCTGGATCAAGCTACAGTCAAATTGCAGATCTACGAACGTAAGATTAAATCCTTGTTGCAAACCGCTGAGTTTAGGTTGTATTTTGTGCAGCAAAGCTAACAAAATAAGCTGGATTTTAAAAAATGCATAAGAATTTCCTAGGAAGATAAGAAGGAAAGCTATTCCAGGTAGATGAAACAGCATGTAAAAAGGAATGAAGGCATAAAATTACATGATATGTTTACCAAGTAATTTAACGTTGCTAATATGCAGGGTATGTGAAGTGAGTGGCTTAAAATTAGACTGGAAAGGTTGGTTGGAATTACACTGTTAATGAGTTTGGAGTTTATTTCCTAAGTAATGAATAGATATTTTTAAGGAGTGAAATGTTAAAATTTATGTGTGTATGTGTGACATACACATATGTGTATATATATAAATATATATTCATGTATGCATATACGGAAACCCTGGTGGCATAGTGATTAAGAGCTCAGCTGCTAAGGTTGGCAGTTTGAATCCACCAGGTGCTCCCTGGAAACTCTATGGGGTAGTTCTACTCTGTCCTTTGGGGTTGCTATGAGTGGGAATCCACTCAATGGCAACAGGTTTGGGTTTTTTTTTTTTTTTAATATATATATAATTACATATATATAATTTATTTAATATAGCTCTTCAAAAAAGGAAATTACTTAGGCAATTGTATCAATTATTCAGGTAAGAATCTGTGACACTCTTACCTTAACCAGTGACAGTGTGAGTGGAAAAGAGAAAAGGAATATGGCTACAGTGACTGACTGGAAGATGGTTATAAAGTAGACGATTCAAGGACAAGTACAATTTGAGAAGTTGGATATTACGGTACCAGTTATCCTAAGGGGAAACATCCTTGAAGAAAATATAATGAGCTTAGCTTAAAGATGTTACATTTGGGGGCAACCAGATGAGGTTTTTCTATTGTCAATTAGAATTATGAGTCTGGAATTCATAGAGTAGTTGGAACCAGAGCTATACATGAGGAAATCGTTTGAAATCATTAACATATTTGTTAACTGTACATGTAGGTATGCAGTGTATTATGGCAGAACAATCATGACCATTGATGTCTTGTCTGTTACTTGTGAATTATATGATTTAAGGACAATAACATTTCTGAGCCCTGGTTCCTTCATTTATAAATATAGTAATAATGATTCCTACAGTTTAAAGGGGGCCCTGGTGGTATAGTGTTTAAGAGCTCTGGATGCTAACCAAAAGGTCAGCAGTTTGAATCCACCAGCTGCTCCTTGGAAACCCTGTGTGTGACTACTTAAAGATATAAAGATTAAATAAAACTACATATATATATATGTATATACATATATATATACATATATAGAGAGAGACTCAAAGAGAGAGAAAAGTGGGGGTACCAATAAGTGGGGGTGCTGCTCTAACAAATACCTAAAATGTGGAAGTGGTTTTGGAATTGAGTAATGCGTGGAGGCTGGAAGGCCAGAAGAGTTCTAAGGAGCCTACTATAGGGTCGCTATGAGTCAGAATCGACTCGATGGCAACGGGTTTGGGTTTTTTGGGTTTTTTTTAATAGTGAAAGCCTAGATTTCCTTGAAGCGACTGTTGGTAGAATTATGGATGTCAAAGGCAACTTTGGTGAGGGCTCAGAAGGAAGTGAGGAGAGCTGTAGAGAAACCATTGTTTTAGAGAATACATGGCATCAGCAACATAACATTGCTAGAAATGTGGACATAAAATGTACTTCTGGTGAAATTTTAAAATGATGAACATGTGATTGGGCAATGGAGGAAGGATGACTCTTTTTATGCAGTGGCAAAGAACTTGTCTGGATTATATTCAAATGTTTGGTGGAAGGTAGAATTTGCAAGTGATGAATTTGGATATCTGGCTGAGGGAATTTCTAAGTTAGATCTTAAAGGGGTCTCATGGTTTCTCCTTTTTGCTTATAGTAAAATGTGGGAGAAAAGAGATGAACTCAAAAATAAAATGTGCAAAATGAACACAAAATTTAAAGGTTTAGAAAATTCTGTTGCACAAACTAAGGACACATGTCCTAGAATTTTCACCAAGGATGTGGCTACACAGTCTTTTGTTAAAGAGACTAGGTCTGTGACTGATAGATATAACCAGCTACCACAGCAGAAAACCCAACACCTTAGTCTGAAGAGGACAGAGAAAAAAGGAAAGGAGAGAATGCTATCTGCCTCTTGGAATTCTGTGGGCAGGAAACAGGCCAAAGGAGCTACATCTATTGTCCTCCAAGGAAAAAAAAATAGAACTATCCCTGGAGCAGCTCAGAGCTCAGCAGAACTGCTGGAAAGAACAGGCAAAACAGAGCTGTCTTGGTCTCTATGGGCAGGGCCACAGCCTCTGGAGTCTCAAAGGGTGGGGCCACATTCTCTGTGGTGTCAAAGGGTAGAGCCACCACCTTCTAGGTTTCATAGAGTCAGATCTTCACCAACTGGGTTCTAGAGTGCAGGGCTGCCATTCAGTTTGGTCAAGAGGATGGGGCTGCTGCCCAAAGCTGACGGGGCAGGGCTGCCACGCCCAACTGGCAGAAGAAGAGGCCTGCCAGGGCCAAAGGGGTGGGGTTTGCATTCAGATGGACTAGGAGTATGGGGCCATCCAAAGCCAAGGGAACAGAGTTGCCATCCCAGTGGGCCTGGAAGGTGGAACTGAAGCCCAGGGCTGAGGGGCCTCTACCCAGAATCTAGAGAATGTGGCCAACACCCAAAGTCTGGAGGGCAGGGCCATTGCCTAGATGATCTCAAAGAACAGAGGATTATTTTCAAGCCTTGAGAGCTAATGTAAATTAGTTCTGCTGGGTTTTGGGCTTTCTTGTTATCCCTTCTTTCCAATTTTTCCCATTTGTAATGAAAATGTATACCTTATGCCTGTTCCACCATTGTATTTTGGAAGCAGACAACCTGTATTCTAGATTTCACAGGTTCTCAGATGAAGAGAAACTTTGCCCCAAGATGCAATACGCCTAACGTCTCACCTATTTTGATTTAGATGACTGAGAAGATGAGATTTTGGACTTGGAGTTGATTTAAGACTTTTGGGATGATGTGATGGGATGAATGTGTTTTGCATGTGGCAAGGACCTGAATTTTGGGGGCCAAAGGGTAGAATGTTATGGGTTGAATTATGTCCCCCCAAAATGTGTTGGGAATCCTAACCTCTATGCCAGTAGTTATAATCCCATTTGGGAATGAGTTGTCTTTGTTATGTTAATGAATGGGATTAGTGTAGAATGTGTTTTAAATCAATCTCTTTTGAAATACAAAAGAGATTAAACAAGCAATCAAAAGAAACAGAGACCAGGGAAGATAGATGCTAAACCACATAGAGATCTCCAAGGAACCAGTAAACAAGCAGAAGAGACAAGGCTCTTCTTCCAGAGCCAACAGAGATAGAAAGCTTTCCCCTAGAGACAGCACCTTGAATTCAGACTTCTAGCCTCCTAAACTGTGAGAAAATAAATTACAAAAACTATATATATACACATATACATATATACGTAGTTTTATTATATATATAACAATATATATAATAATATATATATACGGCTTAGTACAGTTTCTGGCACATAGCAAGCAGGTACTCAACAAACGATAGCTTTTACCGGAGTAAACCAGATTGTCTAAGGAAAGAGTACACAGAGAAATATAAAAGGCCCTTGCAAGCACCAACAATCAATGCTTGGATATAGTTTGTACGGATACAAAAGAAGATGAGAAGAATTGGTTTGAAAAGTAGAAAGAGTAAGGAGAGAGTGTTTGCTGGAATTCAAAGAGAGAGAGAGAATGTCAAGAAGGAAGGAAAAGGAAACATGATCCCGAGCTTCATGGAGATCAAGAAAGATAGTTCCTAAAAACAGACAACTGGGTTTATAAATTAGGAGATCACTGGAGTCTTAACAAAAGGCATTTTGTGACTACGCAATAAATCCTGACTGTTAAAAATTATATTGAGATTCAAAGGATGGCAGGAGCTTTAGAATGCTTAGTTATCAATGATAATAGTTCTAAGTGATTTCACAGTTTAATTTAAAAAGCCTGGTGTTGGTGGAAATGGTATCATAGTTTAATTTTTCTTTAATGCGAGTAAGAACGACAATACGGGATTATGAATATTTAGATTGTCCTATTAGACATTCTATTTTGCATCCATGAGATCTTGACTAAATCGTTTTACTCATCTTAGGCTCAGTTTTGTTTTACAAAATGGAAGTGATAAAAGGACAACCTGCAAACTTACAGAATTACTGTGAGAGCAAACAGAAAGTATGTAAAAGATCAAAATACCTCAGAAATATCTGGCTACCAAATAGGGGAGAAAAAGGTTATTTTTATGTTAAAGAATGCATATGGAATAAGGGACTTCCTCTTGCTTTCTAATTTCACTTTTTTTCATGAGAAGACCTATTACCATGGTCCTATTTGTTATTCCTCTCATTACAGAGACCACACAACAAGCTGTCAATAGGCACAAGCATTGTTCTAAGTGTGGTCTTCAAACTCTATGTTACGGACCTGCCGCAAGTACAAAATGTGAGAATAAATATTTAGAGAGCTGTATAGCAAGTTGATGTTCCACAATATTTTTATTATAGTTTACCTAAGTACAGGACTGATTGGAAATTAGAAAAAGAAACTAGTCCATTTTTATAGGCAATTGGCAAGACACTGACATAAGCTTTTATATTCCTTTATTAAACCAATCACACTCTAAATTCATAGAGCAGTTTCTGTGTTCTTGACCAAATCCTGAGTACTACAATGTTATATAGTCTGAGACAAAGCTTGAGTCCATAAGGAGATTTTTAAATGGTAGTGTTTCCCAAAGAGAAAAGAAATAAGTTTGGTAAGCACAATACTCTCTTCTTGGAAATTCACAATGTTCTTTAGGTATAATAAGTCTGAATATTGCTACTGTCAAGAAGTCTCTGTATAGTCAAGTTTATTTTGTTCATCAGCATTTCCCAACTTACTTGATCATAGTTATACACCTTCTGGAAATCCTGGTGACGTAGTGGTTAAGAGCTACGGCTGCTAATCAAAAGGTAGGCAGTTCTAATCCACCAGCTGCCTCTTGGAAATCCTATGGGGCAGTTCTACTCTGTCCTATAGGGTCACTATGACTCAGAATTGACTTGACGGCAACGGTTCTGTTTTTTTGTTTGTTTGTTTGTTTTGATACACCTTCTATGAGGCATACTTTGTGAAATGCTGTTTTATAAGTTTTCAATATTCAAACTGGTGATTTTTCTTAATTTTAAAAGGAAGTATCATCACCCCATGACCTTTCTATCTGCTCCTAAGAATCTCTTCATTTATTCATCTGTTCATTGATCTAAAAATATTTATTAAGTGCCTAAAGTGTGCCCAGAATTGTGTTCAGAACAGGGTATAAAATAACCAAATAAAAATAACTTCTCTTGTACAGCATAAAGCAAATACAGGAAATAAACTTTAGTTAAATATTCATACAAATATAAATATAAAATAGACAAATGCATATATAAAATGTAAATAATGCTATACAGTAGAAGTATAAAATAAGAATGTGTAAAATATCTAGTGACATGGGCTTTTTGAGGTCTACTAACTACCTACAAATGGGAAAGACATTGGCAGTCACTTTGAAATTCAAAATCAAAAGTTATTTATTCTATCTTCACTATGTGGACATATATTGAGTCACATCACGTGGAAAATACAGAGCTGTATAAGCATAGTCCCTGCCCTCGACAGCTCACAACTTACTAGGAAATGAAACAGGCAGAATTTCTCTTCCAGCTGCAATGTTTTCATTTCTGAAAACCCTCATTTTAGGAAAAGTCATGGCTATAGAATATAAGATGAATGTGGACATGAGTAATCCATGAAAAGCCTCATAACTATTTTTATATTATCTAAAGTTAAAAAAAATAATAAGCTTATTTAAAATTGTTATGATTTAATCTTCTATTGACATCATCCTTCCTACTCTCTTGGCAACAGCCCTCCTCATGTATTTAAGGGGCTGTATTGAAGAGTCCCTGACTGGTGCAAATGGTTACTGGACTCGCTGCTAACCCAAAGGTTGGAGGTTCAAGTCCACTCAGGCGTTAAAAAATCAGCCACTGAAAACCTTATGGAGCACAGTTGTATTCTGACACTCATGGGGTTGCCACTGATGGTAACTCATTTGGTAGTGAGTTGAGAGAGCTCTGGGCTGAGCAAGGAAAAAGATGTTATCATAAAATAGTTACTTACTGAGGCTGTTGCACTGATAGTAGCATGCAGGGGGTGGTCCCTGACTGCAGGAGGTCTTTCAGAGGCAAGTGGTGCAGGGAACCATCAGAAAGGGAAAAGAGCCAGAAATCCTGAGGGAAGAGGAGAAGGGGTAGGGGAGTTTAAGGGTCCTTAAGAAATATCCTGCAGCAAGGTGGGGGAGTCTCTGGGTCAGAGAGCTCCAAAGGACAGCAGCATCTTATGGACCTTGTAACTATAGAGTTTTATCTTATCAATGGCTGATAGATGCTGGGTACAGTTTTGCAGGGTATATAAAGCAGGCATGCTGTAAGTGGCTAAAAATCTGCTTATTTGGACTATTTTTAAAACAATTGATGCATAAAAATTTTAGTTTGGCATCAGTGAGCTCTTTTGGGCTAATGGATCCCAGCTTGCTATGAAGAAGGAAACAACCTGAGACCAACACACAGAGGTCATTTTTGACTTATTTATATAAGAGGGGCACATTGATTTTATGCTGATTATTTGTCACAGTAAGTGGTGAGCAATATTACAGCATAATACTTTATAAGCACCAATTTGTGATACACATATCACAAAGATGAAATATACCATGAAACTTGGCATAAATATGACTGGATAATGAACAATTGCTAAAGGAATAATTAGAAACTAAGAGACCTCCAAAGTCCATCTCACTTGATTAATGCTGGCTTCCAAAGTATTACCAACACAACCTGTTGATAAAACAAAGCTGAGTATACTCTTACTGAAATAAGGAAAAACACCACCCTCACAGAGATTTGGTAGTGTCTGGGAAGGGGGAAGCTAGGCAGGAATTTAATGAGAACTGGAAGCTTGTTTTAAGGTAGGTCTTTCAATAACAGGACTTGATTAAGACTGGGTAAGGATCACAATTAAATGGTCTGGGATTTGTGGAAACAGCAAAACAAGGGTTTGAGGAGAGGAGTTCACAGAATTGTAGGGCACAAACTGCTGGTGCTTTCCATGGAAGAGTCAGTGAGTTTTTTAGGAGGGTTTTGTAATAAACAATCAGGACATTTGCCTGGGTGAGAAATTTCAGAAAAATAAAGAAACTGAAAACCAAACCCACTGTTGTTGAGTTGATTCTACCTCATAGCGACCTTATAGGACAGAGTAGAACTTCTCTCATAGGGTTTCCAGGGCTGTAAATCTTGACAGAAACAGACTGCCACATCTTTCTCCCACAGAGCAGCTGGTGGTTTCAAACCAATGACCTTTTGGTTAGCATCCGAGCACTTTAAACATTGCGCCATCAGGGCTCCTTCAGAAAAATAAAGTCATGCTAATAAAGACAGTGGAATAACAAAGTCATGTTAATGTAAACAGTAAGGCTATATGGGTAACAGGTAGTTTCAATGCTCAGTGTCCAGGTTGAGTAAGGAGATAGATGGTTTTTTTCTCACACTTCTTGAGACAATGAGAGAGAACACAGTGACTGCTAAATGATAAAACTAAAAAATTCATTCAACTCCTGAGTGACTCTGATATCTGTATTTCTTGTCTCAATTAACACAGGTCTGAAAAATCTACAAAAAGCAAAATTTGTACATACTAGAGTATCACGTAGGAATATTTTTTCCCTTGGAAAAGAGCCACTACACAACTATGCTAATTAAAAGAAAATTATATAAGTGGTAAGATATTAATATAGCAATAATAATGTAAATATAATAAAGGTACTGTTATGGATTGAATTTTGTCCCCCCAAAAGTTATGTTGAAGAGGAAGGAGAGTCAGGAATAGGAGGAGGATATGGAATGTGTGGCTAATTGCCTCCAAGAACAACTGCCTCCTTTGTTATGAGACCAGAAGAACTGGATGGTGTCTGCTATCATTACTGAACATTTTGATCAAAAATTCTATAGAAGAATCCTGATCAAAAGAGGAAAAAATGCAGAACAGAATTTCAAATTCTCAATGGAATCCAGACTTTCTGGAGCTATTGAGGCTGGATAAGCCCCTGAAACTATTGCCCTGAGATACTCTTTTAAAATTTAAACCTTAAACCCAAACTATACCCTGAAGTCTTCTTTGAACCAAAAAAAAAAAAAAAAAAAAAAAAACTTATTTTAATTAGTAAGGTATATCCGCTTTGAGCATTGTGCTCTTTTAAAGAATTATCTGTGTAAGATCACATTGACAACAGCAACCGGAAACATTGAATGAAAAGCTTAGAGGGCAGTGAGTTCAAATAATGGTGGTGGAGTAATGTGGAAAGGGTAGCAAGAATGGTACCACAACTTAAAGAATGTAACCAATGTCCCTGAATTGTCCATGTAGAAATGGTGTGCCTTTCAGTGTATATGCTTTTGCCAAATAAATCAAATTAAAAAAATAATGTTGAAGTTTTAGCCCTTGTACCTGTGAATATGACCCTGTCTTGAAAAATAGGGGTTTTCTTTTGTTATATTAATGAGGTCATACCAGAGTCATGTGGATCCAAAACCTAATCCCCTCTGAGTGGTGTCCTACAAAAACAGTAGAATAGACACAGACACAGTCAGGGGAAAAATGCAATGTGATGACAGAGGCAAATGTATCTACAAGCCCAGGAATGCCACTAGAAGCTGAGAGAGACAAAGAAGGGCCTTCCTCTAGAGCTGATGCCCTGAATTTGAACTTCTAGTCCACTGAACTGTGAGAAAATAAAGGTCTGTTCTTAAAGCCACCCACTTGGGGTGGTTTGTTATGGCAGCACTGCCAAACTAAGGTACACTCTGAGTGCTCCAAAACCAAAGCAAAATGAGAAGCTCATTCTGGCTGAGAGAAATGGGAGAAGCCTCACAGAAGAGGTGAGAGTTTTCCCTTAGAGGCTGGATCTTGGTAGAGCAAGAACTGCAGCAAGGGAGTCATGGAAGAGCAGCCAGCTAGTGTACAGCTCACCATGAGCTTTGGACAGTACTGGAATTATGCATGATCCACCTGCCTGTTTCTGGCCAAGACTGCAAAGGCTGGAAAGCAATTTCTCCTCTTGAAAGAAAAAGATAAAAATCAAAATGTTTAAATTTTGTCACTAAAGAATCAATTTCACACCTCTCAGTACATTTCACACATCATGTACACCTGGTTTTAAATGGTCAGGTATATAAGTCAAAAGGGCTACTTGTGATTTTTTTCCAAAGCACAAGCCCCAAGTTAAGTATGTAACTACTTTTCCCCTTATGTCTCCACACTGTGGAATGATTTTCTTGTTGTGATGACTGCTGTTGGGGCCATAACCCTGTTCATATAGCAAGACCTAAATGACTTTTATCTTTTAATTCAGCATCTGGGGACTGAAATCATAGAGAAGAGGAGGCAGCATCTGATATCCCTGAGTTTTTTCAGGTCCCAACTGGGCAAGGAATCATGATGAAGGACCATCTGGCTTTTATCAGCATTTGCACTGGGATTGACCTTAATTTAGTACTGTTCAGTACTCCCCCAAAACCTCTGCCTGCCCTGCAAACACAGCAAAACTCAAATAAATCATTGCCAACCACAGGAAACATGGCATCCAAGACACCCCTCTGCAGTCTCTTAAGGAGGCAGGAGACGTGGCTACTGTCATAGCGAATATGCTGGAGATTTATGGGGACTATGATTGTGGTTCAGAGAGCCTGTTCCAGCACACATAAATCTTGGTAAAAGAGTCAGTCAAGCCATATAAAGATACCACTAGGAAAACCACAACTGCCAAGGGCTGTACTTATTAGCATTATGAAATCAAGGAATGCAATAAATCTCACTTACATACAGATACACCCATCTTGTTCTAAGGTATCTTCATATTTAGCAATATTGTTATATCACCAATCAAAAGAAAGCAGAGGATAGTTACTAGAGGAAGATAAGCCTGTGATTAAAGCAGAAATGCTGCAATAATTTCTTACCTTTACATAGTGCTCTCTAGTGCTTTCATACTCATCTTATTTTTAAAGTCACTATAAACTTGTGAGATAGGCATGCAGCTATTTGCTAACTTCCTTATGGATGAGAAAACCGAGGCTCATAAAGGAAAAAACAAATGGTCTAAAGTCTCTCAGCTTACTAAATGCCTAACTAGTACTCAAAACAGGTCCTTTGACTCCTGGTCCAAAACTCTTGGCAATAGTTGAAAGAATCTCAAAACAATCACAATTCTGATGTATGACCTCTAAGAGGCTGTGTCTAGCTAGGATATAAAACCATCCATCTTGTTTTAGGGCATTTTTTTTTTAACACAAAAATATTGTTATATGATCAATGAAACCCAGGAAGGGCTTCTATCAGGTGGGAGCAAGTGATTAATCAGTGAAATCCTAATAACCTTTACATGCATGTAATGCCTCAGAGTTACAAAATACTTCCATAACCAAAATTAAAATTATCGATTTTAAATTTGCTATATACTTATATAGCTTAAATAGTAAGTCAAAGGATTTGACTTACATAAATTCTTATGTATCACTTAACAAGCTCCAATTTCACAATTACCCAGTTGAAGAAACATATGCCCCCAGCAGTGAAAGACTTACCAAGAAAAGCTCATTCAGATAATTAACTGAGACACAAACCCTTTTATCCTAACTCCCAGTCAGACTTCACACATTATAACTACTCATATTGTGCTACCTCAATACTGGAGAAGGATCACTTTACCTTAGTCCTGGCCCAAAAATCCCTACCCCCAACCAACATGTGCAAACCAAACACATACACACACGCACACACAACTTAGGGTTCTGTATCTGCCCAGATCCCAAAGGTAATCACCCTGTTCTCTGTAACTGAAAGGAAATTGTCCTGGACACTTACCCTACGGGACATACTCTCTGGAATGTGCAATGCATTCCCCAACATTTCTACACATTGCCAGGAGCTTAGTTTTCATGACTCAGTTTTATGTTCTCTCTCGACTACTGATTTCATTCATCTATCACCTCCAGCAGCCATTCTTTTCCATTTGCTCTGTACCAACCCAAATGGAATACTTCATCCTTTTTTCCTTAATTTTCCAAAATACGCTTATGCAAAATGCTTATGAGCAGTACACTGTAAGGGAGACTTTGTGTGACTGGAAAGTTTATATCTCAGAAAAGCAAATACTTAAATACTAGCAATACCATTTAATCACCACACACCAGGGAATTTCTCATTGGCCACTTAAATGCTCATATTTCTCTTGGACCCCCCTCTCTTCCCACAACCCAATTTTGATAACAAATCTGCAGAATAATTTTTATTTGCATCCATTATTCTATCTAATTTTGCATATTCAAAGACTCCTTAATGTGTTTGGCCAAAATAAAGGTCATATAATCTGGGTTTGTACAGGTTCCTCATGAGCACAATTAAGTGTTCTGGAATTCCCATTCTTTGAAATGTTATTCATAATTTGTTATGATCCTCACAGTCGATGCCTTTGTATAGTCAATAAAAACATCTTTCTGGTATTCTCTGCTTTCTGTACATAGATCAAGAGGCAGTCGTTCGAACACAACAAGGGGATACTGCAAGGTTTAAAGTCAGGAAAGGTGTGTGTCAGGGTTGTATCCTTTCACCATACCTATTCAATCAGCATGCTGAACAAATAATCCAAAAAGTTGGACTATATGAAGAATGGGGCAACAGGATTGGAGGAAGACTCATAAACAATCTAATTTATGCAAATGACACAACCTTATGTGCTGAAAGTAAAGACTTGAAGCACTTACCGATGAAGAGCAAAGAGCACAGCCTTCAGTATGGATTACACCTCAACATAAAGAAAACAAAAATCCTCACAACTGGACAAATAAGCAACATCATGATAAATGGAGAAAATGATTGAAGCTGTCAAGGATTTATTTTACTTGGATCCACAATTAACACCCATGGAAGGAGCAGTCAAGAAATCAAAAGACGCATTGCATTGAGCAAATCTGCTGCAAAAGACCTCTTTAAAGTGCTGAAAAGCAAAGATGTCACCTTGAAGACTAAGGTGTGCCTGACCTAAGCCATGGTGTTTTCAGTTGCCTCCTATGCATGTGAAAGCTGGGCAATGAATAAAGAAGACCAAAGAAGAGTTGATGCCTTTGAATTGTGGTGTTGGCATCGAATATTGAATATACCATGGACTGCCAAAAGAACGAACAAATCTGTCTTGGAAGAAGTACAACCAGAATGTTCCTTAGAAGCAATGATGGTGAGACTATGTCTCACATACTTTGGACATGTTGTCAGAAGGCTATCAGTCCCTAGAGAAGGACATCATGCTTGGTAAAGTGGAGGGTCAGCAAAAAAGAGGAAGACCCTTAATGGGACGGATTGATGCAGTGGCTGCAACAATGAGCTCAAGCGTAACAATGACTGTGAGGACGGCACAGGACCGGGCAGTGTTTCATTCTGTGGTACGTAAGGTCACTATGAGTCAGAACTGACTTGATGGCACCTAACAACAGCAACAACAAATCTGGGTTTCCCCTGTGGGAAATCTATCCTTCCTTCCCCCTACATAAGTCTCTTTAAGTGAGAGGTCACAATGATAAAGTGCGCTCACTCCAGCGTAGTCAATGTCACTGAACTGTGAATGTAGAAATTTTTGAAACGGTGTATCTTTGGCCATCTGTAATTTTCATCAAAAAAAAAGGTTGAGAATTTAGAGGCTTAATACGTTGTGGGGTTGTTAACCAATGTCAAAAAACAACATGTGTACTACTATTTCATGAGAAACTATTTGCTCTGTAAGCTTTCACCTGAAGTACAATAAAATATATATTAAAAAAATAAAAAATAAAAAAATAAAAAAAAAAAAGGAAAAAAAAAAAAAAAAAAAACTAATTGGGACTAACGAGGTACAGGAGTCCGGTGACAAGGGCCAGAAGGCAGAGGGAGAGTAGGAAACTGATGATAAGGAACACAAATTGAATAAGGACACTGTCAATGTATTGTGAGATTGTTGACCACTGCTATAGGGCAACATTTGTAGTAACTATTAAATGGGAGGCTGTTTTGTCCTGTAAGCCTTCATCTTGGGCGAGAATGGCAGCACAATTGGAAGAGCATAGTCAATATCACTTAAATGTGTAAGTAAAAAGTTTTGAAATGGTGTTTAAATAAAATAAAATAAAATAAATAAATAAATAAACAAATGAGACTAAAGAGGTACAATAGTCCACTGACAAGGTCCGGAAGACAGAAGGGGTCAAGGAAGCCCCCTGGTGATAAGGAACACAAGGTGGAGTAAGGATATTCTTGATGTGCTGTGAGATTGTTAACCATTGTCATAGGGCAACATGTGTAGTAACTGTTAAATGAAAAACTATTTTGTTCTGTAAGCCTTCATCTTAAGTGAGAATAACAGCACAGTTGGAAGAGCGTAGTCAATGTCACTGAACTTTGAATGTAGAAATTTTTGAAACGGTGTATCTTTGGCCATCTGTAATTTTCATCAAAAAAAAAAAAAGGTTGAGAATTTAGAGGCTTAATACGTTGTGGGGTTGTTAACCAATGTCATAGAACAACATGTGTACTACTATTTCATGAGAAACTATTTGCTCTGTAAGCTTTCACCTGAAGTACAATAAAATATATTAAAAAAAAAAAAAAAAAAAAAAAAAGTGCGCTCACTCCAGATCACCACTTCAGAAAGTAGCAGTGATTATATTTGATTCAGGTTTTAAATCCCTTTTTTTGTAATTCTGGTCTAGGAGATAAATAATTTCCCTTGTGAACAGCAGTGGCTGTCAAAATTGCTTGACACTCTGTTAATATAGATACCAATCCTGAGGCTCTGAAAAGTCAGTTGCAGGCTGAACAAACAACGTTTAAACAGAAGATCTAGTGTATGTGCAATCACTCAAGATGCTCATAAGACAGTATTTTTTTCATGATTTAATTAAGTGGGAAGTTTCTACCCTTTTATGTTCTCAAACCAATGTCCATTCTAGTACTTGCATTTCCATCCTTTAGTCACCTAAACTTAGGCCAAGCTCACCATTGTTCCCGGTCTTGGGCCCTGGATAACAAAAAAAACCCAAACCTGTTTCTGTCCACTCAATTCCAATTCATAGTGACCCTATAGGATTGAGTAGAACTGCCCCATAGGGTTTCCAAGGAGTGGCTGGTAGATTCAAACTGCCAATCTTTTGGTCAGCAACTGTAGCTCTTAACCACTGTGCCACCAGGGCTCCTGGGCCCTGGATACAGTAGGTAATAAATTAGAAAAAAAATTACTCCCTAAACCTTGTTGAGCTGCATATATTTTTTATCATGTACATACTAGAGAGAAGAATACACATCTATCTCCATACCCAGAATTTCTCCAGAAGTTAATGTTAAAATATGTGAAGGTTAAGCACATGGACACGAGTCAGAGTTCTGAGTTTCAGACCCCAGTTCCACCATTTCTTTGACCAAAGGTAAATTCTTAATCATCATCTTGCTTAAAGTCTTAGTAAAATTTGACACAGTTTATTACTTGTCCCCCTTGAACCACTTTCTTCACTTGCTTTCAAAAATACCACTTTCTCGACCGGTTCCTGCAAGATGGCACTCTAGCCAGAAGCACCATGCCATCCCTCCACAGCAAAGATCTGAAAAACTAAGCCAAACAGAGAATGCAACAATCCTAAAACCGTAGAACATCAAATGAAGAGATAAAGAACTCAGCTGAGCACCAAATGGAGTGAGAATACTGAAAGAGAACGGAGAGCGAGGAGAGATTCATGCAGAGGTCCCCTACCAGCTAACGCAGCGCGGTTCCACCATCTTGGACTCCTATCGGAGACCAGCAAATGGGGGTACGAGAAAGCAGCCTCACGGAGCGTCCAGTGGGAGACAAAACAGCCGGTAATTTGCGATGTGCGCTTTCCCACCCCCCACCCCTCTTCACCCCGGCTGGGGCTCCTCTGCTTCCCGCAGCCACAGTCTCTTGACCAGGAGGTGCCGGCTGCTTGGATTCCACACACCCAAGCGGGGCGGCTCTCTGGGTACCATTTGTTGGCTGCTAGTGTTGTTTTTTTTTTCTCCTTCTTTTGATTTCTCACTTGCCTCTTGCCACCTCCCTCTCCTTTCACTCAAGTGTCTGGCTCTGTGCGCCATCTTTGCTTCTTCCTGAGGGGCTCCAGAGTGCCGGCAATTTGTAATATACGCTTTCCCACTCTCCACCCTTCTTCACCCACACTTGGCCTCCTCTGCTTCCCACGGACACAGTCTTTTGTCTGGAAACACCAGCCCGCACTGGCTGGCTCTCTGAGTGCCATTTGTTGGCTGCTGGTGTTGCTTTTTTTTTCCTTCTGTTTCTTTGGATTTCTTGCTTGCCTCTCGCCGCCTCCCCCTCCTTTCACTCGAGTGCCTGGCTCTGTGCGGCATCTTTGCTTTTTCCTGAGGGGCTGCAGAGGTCCATTCGAGCGTGGAACTGCTTCCCGATCTGGGCTACCGCGCTGGTGGGATCCTGGGGCTTTTCTTCATTTTGAATTGTTTGTCTGTTTTCTTTTCCTTTTCTTGAGTTGGGAACACTTTCTGGCCAAGCGGAGCTGCGTGCCAGGGAGACTCCCCTTCGGCTTCCACAGATGTGCAGAGGGATCCCTGAGCACATTTCTTTTATCTTTGGTTTTTTTTTTTTTTTTTTCCCATGTTTTTTTGGGGGGGCCTTTCTTCTTCTTCTTTTTTTATTATTTGTTTTGTTTTCTTTTCCCTCTTTTTCCCTTTTGGTTTTCTTCATTGCTCAGTTTCTCATCTCTCTATATCTTCCTTCTCTTTTTGATCCCTGAATACCAGGCATTGTATGCCTCTGTGCTTTCTGGCCAGGCTGTGCTGTGACACCTGAGAGCGACTTCCCCAGACCTCATAGCTGCATCGGTGGGATCCCTGGGAACTTTGCGGTTCTTTAACCTTTCTTATTTTTATTTGTTCATTCTTTTCTTCCTCTTCCCCTTTCTGTTTTTCTCCATTTCATAGTCTCTCATCTCTCCATTCCAAAGGCAAGCTCCCCTGACATTCTTTTTTGTTTGTTTGTATGTTTTTTGGCTCCTGTTCCTCTCTCCTCTCTCCCATATCCAGTTTAGCTCCACACATAACCATCTCCCCGCTGCATCCTGCCTACCTGCATCGTGCACTTGACATCACACCACCAAGCAGTGCAGGCATAGCCTACTGGAACCTGCCTAGCACTGATTACTGACCCACTCTGGTGGCTGTAGTGAGTGCCACAAACAACGCATCCCAGTAACTCCTCTTCAGCTAGACCTGCCCTGCTGTACCACATCTGAGGGACTGAACCTGCCAGTTGGAGAAGGAGGCAAAAAGTATTGAGCGCACAGACGAGCAAACAACAAACAGCATGCAGTCCGCCTGCTCAGACATACGCAAAAAAAAAAATTTTTTTTAAAAAGGGATGAAACAAACAAATCTACAATCAATAAACGAGAGAAATATCTACTGAATGCCCCGAAAACAGCAAACAATATCAAAACATTTACAAAAACAGGACAGGATGGTTCCAGTAGGTGTCCAAATTAAAACACCAGATGACTCTCCTGTGGAAGAAAATACATTAGAAGTACCTGATCGGGAATTCAAATCTCTAATATGCAGAATTTTCCAAGAACTGAGGCAAAAAGCTGACAAACATGAGAAAAAAATAGACAGATTCATGGAAAATACATACAAAAAATTGGAAGAATTCAGGAAGATGATGCAGGAACAAAATGCCAAAATACATTCACAACTTGAAATTATACAAAAACAACAATTAGAAATCCAAAAGATAAACAACAAGATTTCAAAAATGGATGATGTCACAGAAGGGCTGAGAAGCAGATTTGAAACCGTGGAAGCCAGGATCAGTGGAACTGAAGACAAACACTTGGATACAACTCTGTTTGAGGAAAATTCAGAAAAAAGAATATAGAAAAATGAAGAGACCCTGAGAGTTATGTGGGACACAATTAAAAGCAAAAATTTATGAGTGATTGGCATTCCAGAACAGGGGGAGAAAACAGAAAACACAGAGAGGATCATTGAGGAACTGCTGACAGAAAAATTCCCCAATATCATGAAAGATGAAAACCTGGTCATCCAAGAAGCTCAACAAACCCCATATAAAAGAGACCCCAAAAGAAAATAACCCAGGCATCATATTCACACTCGCCAAAACCAAAGACAAACAAAGAATCCTGAGAGCAACTCGTGAAAAACAAGAAGTCACGTACAGAGGAAAAACAATAAGACTAAGCTCAGATTATTCAGCAGAAACCATGCAGGCAAGAAGGCAGTGGAATGACATATATAAAATCTTGAAAGAAAAAAATTGTCAGCCAAGAATAATATATCCTGCAAAACCCTTGTTCAGATTTGATGGTGAAATTAGGTCATTTCCAGATAAACAGAAACTAAGGGAATAATTAAAAGTCAAACCAAACTTACAAGAATTATTAAAGGGAGTTCTTCGATCTGAGGACAAACAGCTTCAGCCCTCAGGCAGGACCTAGGACACAGGATCATATGAGCCATATACCAATCTAGGAAATAAACTCTCGAGGACTATCCAAAACCAAAAGAAATACAACAGGGAATGAGAGCAGTCAATCAATGGATGACAACAACATTAAAACAATTAAAGAGGGAATAAACGGCATAGGTTTATGAAGAGGAAGACAAGGCGATACCCAGTAATGGTAGACTGCTTCAAACTTAGAAAGATAAGGGTAAAATTCATGGTAACCACAAAGAAAGTTAACAAACCAACTCATAAAAAAAAAGACTAAAAACATAAAGTCTCAGCGAAAACGAAAGAAATGAAAAAAAATCCACAAACAAAACTAACTCAGCGCAAGAGGGTAAGAAGAACAAAGAAAACTTCAGCACCACAAAAAAAAGCACTACAAAAAGACAGCAACATACTCACATCTATGAATAATTACACTGAATGTAAATGGACTCAATGCACCCATAAAGAGACGGAGAGTGACAGAATGGATAAGAAAACAGGTTCCATCAATATGCTGTCTACAAGAGACACACCTTAGAAACAAAGATGTGAATTTATTAAAAGTCAAAGGTTGGAAAAAAATATATCAAGCTAACAGCTAGCAAAAAAGAGCAGGAGTGGCAATTCTAATCTCAGATAAAATAGACTTTAAAACAAAATCTACCATAAAAGACAAAGAGGGACACTATATAATGATTCAGGGGATGATCCATCATGAAGACATAACCATAATAAACATCTACACACCCAATCACAGGGCTCCAAAATACATAAAACAAACTCTAACAACACTGAAAAGAGAAATTGACAGTTCCACAATAATAGTAGCAGACTTCAACACACCACTCTCAGTAAAGGACAGAACATCTACAAAGAAACTCAAAAAAGATACAGAAGACCTAAGGGCACAATCAGCCAACTTGACCTCATAGACATATATAGAACACTCCATCCAACCACTGCAAAGTACACATTCTTTTCCAATGCACATGGAACGTTCTCCAGAATAGACCACACCTTAGGCCACAGAGCAATCCTCAACAAGATCCAAAAAGCTAACATAATTCAAAGTATCTTCTCTGACCACAATGCCATCAAGGTAGAAATTAACACTAGAAAGAGCAAGGAAAAAAAATCAACTACATGGAAACTGAATAATACCCTGCTTACACATCACTGGGTAATAAAAGAAATCAGAGATGGAATCAAAAAATTCCTAGAATCAAATGAAAATGAAAACACATCATACCAAAACCTTTGGGACACAACAAAGGCAGTCCTCAGAGGAGAATTTATAGCAATAGATGCACATATCAAAAATGAAGAAAGGGACAAAATCAAAACATTAACTACAGAACTCAAACAAATAGAAAGAGAACAGCAAAAAAAGCCTACAACCACTGGAAGAAAGGAAATAGTAAAGATCAGAGCAGAAATTAATGAAATAGAGAACAGAAAAACAATAGAATCAACAAAACCAAAAGTTGGTTCTTTGAAAGAATCAACAAAATCGACAAACCACTGGCCAGACTGACAAAAGAAAAACAGGAGAGGACGCAGATAACCCAAATAAGAAGTGAAATGGTGGACATTACAACAGACCGAAGTGAAATAAAAAGGATTATAACAGAATATTATGAAAAACTATACTCCAACAAATTTGAAAACCTAGAGGAAGTGGATAAATTTCTAGAAACACATGGCCTACCCAAACTACAACAGAGTGATTTTGAAAATCTGAACAGACCCATAACAAGAGAAGAGATTGAAAAGGTAATACAAAAACTCCCAACCAAAAACGCCCTGGCCCAGATGGCTTCACTGGAGAATTCTACAAAACATTTACAGAAGAGCTTGTACCAGTTCTACTCAAGCTATTTCAGAGCATAGAAGGGGAAGCAACACTTCCAAATTCATTCTATGAAGCCAGCATAATGCTGATACCAAAACCAGGCAAAGACGTCACAAAAAAGAAAATTACAGACCAATATCTCTCATGAATACAGATGCAAAAGTTCTTAACAAAATCCTAGCCAATAGAATTCAACATCATATCAAAAAAATAATACACCACGACCAAGTAGGATTCATACCAGGTATGCAAGCATGGTTCAACATTAGAAAATCAATCAACGTAATCCACCACATAAATAAAAGGAAAGAAAAAGATCACATGATCATCTCAATTGATGCAGAAAAGGCATTTGAGAAAGTCCAAGACCCATTCCTGATAAAAACTCTCAATCAAATAGGTATAGAAGGGAAATTTCTCAACAGAATAAAGGGCATCTATGCAAAACCAAAGGCCAACATCATTCTTAATGGAGAGAGGCTGAAAACACTTCCCTTGAAAACAGGAACAAGACAAGGATACCCTTTATCACCACTCCTATTTAACATTGTGCTGGAAGTTCTAGCTAGAGCAGTAAGGCAAGAGAAAGAAATAAAGGGCATCCAAATTGGTAATGAAGAAGTTAAACTGTCCCTGTTTGCAGATGATATGATACTATACATAGAAAACCCTAAAGACTTCATGAGAAATCTACTGGAACTAATAGAAAGATTCAGCAGAGTAGAAGGATACAAGATAAACATTCAAAAATCAGTTGGATTCCTATACACCAGTAAGGAGAACGATGAAAAGGAAATCAGGAAATCAATACCATTTTCAATAGCCCCTAAAAAGATAAAATACTTAGGAATAAATCTAACCAGGGATGTAAAAGGCCTATACAAAGAAAACTAAAAACACTACTGCATGAAACCCTAAGGGATCTACATAAATGGAAAAACATACCATGCTTATGGATAGGCAGACTCAACAATGTGAAAATGGCAATTCTACCCAAAGCAATTTACAAATACAATGCAATCCCGATCCAAATACCAGCAACATTCTTCAAAGAGATGGAAAAACTAATCGTTAACTTTATATGGAAAGGGAAGAAGCCCCGAATAAGTAAAGCACTACTGAAGAAGAAGAATAAAGTTGGAGGACTCACACTACCTGACTTCAGAACCTACTATACAGCTACAGTAGTCAAAACAGCCTGGTACTGGTACAACGACAGATACATTGACCAATGGAACAGAATTGAGAACCCAGATGTAAAGCCATCCACCTACGGTCACCTGATCTTCGACAAGGGCCCAAAGTCCATCAAATGGGGAAAAGATAGTCTTTTTAACAAATGGTGCTGGCAAAACTGGATATCCATCTGTAAAACAATGAAACAGGACCCATACCTCATGCCGTATACAGCAACTACTTCAAAATGCATCAAAGACCTGAATATAATGCCTAAAACTATAAAGTTCATAGAAGAAAAAACAGGACCAACACTTCAGGCCTTAATACACGGCATTAACAGGATACAAACCATAACCATCAACTCACAAACCTCAGTAGATAAGCTAGATAACTGGGATCTTCTAAAAATCAAATACCTATGCTCTTCAAAAGACTTCACCAAAAGAGTCAAAAGAGAACCTACAGACTGAGAAAAAATTTTTGGACAGTACAAGTCAGACAAAGGTCTAATCTCCATAATCTACAGGAAAATCCAACACCTCTACAACAAAAAGACAAATAATCCTATTAAAAAGTGGGCAAAGGAAATGAATAGACACTTCACCAAAGAAGACATTCAAATGGCCAACAGACACATGAGGAAATGCTCGCAATCACTAGCCATTAGAGAAATGCAAATTAAAACCACAATGAGATACCATCTCACCCCGGCATTACTGGCACAAATCAAAAACACTGGAAATCACAAATGTTGGAGGGGTTGCGGGGATATCGGAACTCTTATGCACTGCTGGTGGGAATGCAAAATGATACAACCATTCTGGAAAATGATATGGCGCTTCCTCAGAAAGCTAGAAATAGACATACCATTCAATCCAGCAATCCCACTCCTAGGAATGTATCCTAGAGAAATAAGAGTCGTCACTCGAATAGACATATGCACACCTATGTTCATGGCAGCGTTGTTCACAATAGCAAAACAATGGAAACAACATAGATGCCCATCAACAGATGATTGGATAAACAAACTATGGTACATACACACAATGGAGTACTATGCAATGAGAAAGAACAACAATGAATCTGTGAAGCATCTCATAACATGGATGAAACTGGAAGACATTATGCTGAGTGAAATAAGTCAATCACAAAAGGACAAATATTGTATGAGACCTCTATTGTAAAAACCCATGAAAAAGTTCACACACAAAATGTAACAACCGTTGTTGGTTACCAGGGATGGGAGGGGTGGAGGGGAAATACTAAATAGGCAATAGATAAGTGGTATCTTGGGTGAAGGGTGAGACAGTACATAATACAGGGGAAACTAGCACAACCTGTACAAGGAAAGGTCATGGAAGCCCCATAGACACATCCAAACTCCCTGAGGGATTGAGTTGCTGGGTGGATGGCTGTGAGGACCATGGTCTTGGGGAACATCTAGCTCAATTGGCATGACACAGCTTATAAAGACAATGCTCTACACTCTACCTTGGTGAGTAGTGTCTGTGGTCTTAAAAGCCTGTGAGCGACCACCTAAGATACTCCACTGGTCTCATCCCTTCGGGAGCAAGGGAGAATGAAGAGAACAGGATACAAGGAAAAGATTAGTCCGAAGGACTAATTGTCCACAGCTACCAAGGCCCCCACCGGACTGAGTCCGCTATAGCTAGATGGTGCCCGGCTACCACCACTGACTGCTCTCACCAGGATCACAACAGAGGGTTCTGGACAGAGCTGGAAAAGGATGTAGAGCATAATTCTAACTCCCAAAAAAAAAAGACCGGATTTACTGGCCTAAAGGAGACTGGACATACATCTAGTGTATGGCCCCCAGACACCCTTTTAGCTCAGTGGTAAAGTTACCTCCAAGGTTCACTGTTCAGCCTGGGAGTGGACAGCCCCATAAAACCAAATGAGACTAACAAGGTACAGTAGTCCAGTGACAAGGGCCAGAACGCGGAAGGAGACAAGGAAGTTGGTGTTAGGGAACCCAAGTTTGGGTAAGGATATTGTTGATGTGTTCTGAGATGTTAACCATTGTCATAGGGCAACATTTGTAGTAACTGTTAAATGAGAAACTATTTTGTTCTGTAAGCCTTCATCTTAAGTGAGAAAAACAGCACAATTGGAAGAGCATAGTCAATGTCACTGAACTGTGTATGTAGAAATTTTTGAAATGGTGTATCTTTGGCTATGTGTATTTTCACCAAAAGAAAAGGTTGAGAAGTTAGAGGGTTGACATGTTGTAGGGTTGTTAACCAATGTCATAAAACAACATGTGTACTACTGTTTCATGAGAAACTATTTGTTCTGTAAGCCTTCCCCTGAAGTACAATAAAATAAAAATTTTTTAAAATACCACTTTCTCCTATTTTTCTTCTCACTGGCATCTCCTTTTCAGTCTTCTTTGGGAGCTTTTCCTCATCCCTTTGACTTCATAATGTTGATGTGCCCCAGAGATGAGTTCTTGATTCTCTCTCTCTCTTTTCTATCTACCCTCACTTCCTTACTGAACTCACCAGTTTTATGGCTTTACTCTTCATCCAGGTGTGGTCTTCTCTCCTAAAGTCTAGATACATATGACCAACTCAATATCTTCACGTGGATGTCTAAGACGCATTTCAAATAGAACAAAGTCCAAAACTGAGTTTATGACCAACACCTCTCCCCAACCTGAACCTGTTCTTTCTACAAAGTGTCCCATCTATGATGGAAAATATAATTCTCTACCATCATTCCCTCTCATGCCCATATTAAATCAATCAGAAACTTCTACCCAATCTTCAAATACATCTAGGATCTGACCACTTCTTATCATCTCCACTACTTTCAAGTCATAAAAATCTCTTCCTTAAATCATTGCTGTAGTTTTTTTTTTCTCTTGACTTGTCCCATTACAGTGTATTATCAACACAGCAGCAAAAATGATCCTGTGTCTAAAATAAGAACAGATATGTGCCAGTTATTTTTTTCTTGTCTCTCAGCCCTGTACTTATGTTGCATATACTCCACTCTATTGCTGGGACTGAAAGCATGAAAACTACATTTCCACATCCCTTTTGGTAAGTGTTCTCTTGCTGAGTTCTGCCAGTAAAAGGCAATGGTGGGATTTAAGTACGTTGAAGGAAAGAAAAACACGTGTTCCCTGCTTCTGAACCCTAAAACAGCAGCAGGAGGAGACATCAGATAACTGTGTGCTCCAGCATCATTGGTGATTTCAGTGTCATTGATGGTTCCAGCATAATCAAAGGGGCAGCTCCTGCTAAATGACAATGGCAGTGCTTCCTGTAGTAACCACAACAGGGATTCCAGCAGCACTAGCAGAAATGGCAATGAGGATACCTCCAGTCCACAGCAAAGGCAGGCTTATGGGCTACAACAGGGATTATGGCAGTGTCTGATTTCTGGAGAATTATTCTTCTTTTTCTCTCTTCCAGACACAATTGCTTATATTAAATCATTCTCTGTTTCTGTTTGGGCCAATGTCCAACAAAATATTTGCAGTACATTGAGGCTAGTGCTGTAATCAAAGTTATATAGGTGCAGTTATAGAAGGAAATCAATCATTGCTCTGCTTATGGGACAGCAGTGAGAGTAAGCGCCACAGAGGAGGAAATTCCTGCTTAGAGTCAAAAAGATTGAGTTAGTAGGAGGTTGGAGTGAGGGAGAAGAACAAGGAAGGCATCCTAGGCAGAGGAAACAAACAAACAAAAAAACCAAACCCATTGCCGTCAAGTTGATTCCAACTCATAGTGATCTTACAGAACAGAGTAGAACTGCCCTGTAGGGTATCCAACGAGTAGCTAGTGAATTTGTACTACTGACCTTTTGGTTAGCAGTGGATCTCTTAACCACTGCACCACCAGGGCTACTGGCAGAGAAAGTAGCAAGTATAAAGTTAGGTAGCTTTGGGAGGAAGGATGGGCCAAGGGCTTGGAAAAAATATATAGATATAATCACTCTACCCTAGTTGTGTAATGGAATTCAGATTCTTCTTGCTCTCTTAGTAAACATGGTCTTCTTACCCCTTTTTAACTCCACAGGAGTGCAGACTGTAGGTAGCCAAGGGCAAAATTGGTAATAAAAAAAGGATATGTAACACAGTTTCATACAACCTTGTTGACAGATGAAAAGAATTAGAAGTTATATAACCCCAGGAGATGCATTGAAACATAGTTAATCAATGTTTGTAAATTGCTTTGAAACTCTGAGTGAGCATACACATATGAAAAGTTGTAATATCAGTTCTCTTATCTAAGTAGTTTGATTGTGAGCATGTACGTTGGTGAGTGGAAGAGACTAGGAAGCTGCCCAAGTTAAGTATGAGAAGGACAATTTTATAGTAAGAAAGGGGGATATTTCTATTAAATTTTATTAAGATTGGTTTGTTATAACAAGCAGTAATAGTTATAAATAATTAAACAATAAAATGAGTCCAGGCATGTGTGATTTGAAGTCTTTAATGCATGCCTCAGGCATGCGATAAGTCATAATGATAGAATCAAATTGACTTTAATCAAGAAGGCCGCATTAATAACCTAGTAATTCATACGCTGTTGTCTATTTATTGCTATAATAACAAATATTTTTACAAGTTCAAAGATCTTCTTTTTCCTTGTGCACCTTAATGCTGATTAAGAACAGATGTCCTTTCCCCAATGACAGCATTTAACACTAATTGGAAAATCCTGAAGTTTCCCTAGCTTTAAATGTCACATTTTAGGGTACAAAGTAAGAAGTGAGCATAGCAATTTTTTTTCACTTCCCATCTTGTTAGATTGTTCCTGTGATACAGTTAAACAGACCATGAAATGGACTCTTTCAAAACTAAATTTCAATACGTTGAAATCTATAGGAATTTCCATGCATTTACTGTTCTTATCTCATAAATTAGGATGCCCTTAAATAGTTCATTAAAAAAAAAAGCACAGATTAATGCCTTAAATAGAAATAATCTGACTTTATGAAAGTTTCCAAAAGTATCTCTCTTGAATGCAGGCCTGTCCTCAGAATTTGTCTCAGAGCTCTGCAGTTGGCAAAATACCATAATGTTCATGGTAGCCAGCAAGCAAAAAACAGAAAGCTTAGGTCTGGTTAAATATTTATGTTACAGCGACACATCCTAAAGAAAACTAATTAAATGCTAGAATTCTGACTCTGAGAACCAGGGATACTAAGTTGTTTCAACTCCAGGAGATACCACTCATACTGTATTCTATTTGAATGTTGCCCCCAGACCCAACTACTCAGGCATCTCTGGGTAGAAACCGGTATTGTGGCTTTGAGCTCAAGATTCTAGCACTGAGGGACATCTGATACATTATGTGGTTTTTATTTCTTTTGGCTGTCCCTGAGGTCTTGAAGGATGTCACTATTTTTTGTGGTTTTTTTTTTTTTTTTTTTTTTTTTTGATTTAGCATATACCAGAGGATATCAAATCTTGGAATATATGCCAAAAGGTGTATCAGTTGTTGTCCATTTTAAGCCCTCTCCTTTCCCCATTTCAAAGAGAATTGCCGCACACCGCAAGAGTTATCAACTCGACCACGTTCCCCTTCTTCTCATGCTACATCTTGCTTTAAGACTTTGGTGGTTCTTTACCAAAACAAAACAAAACCCACTGCCCTAGAGTCGATTCCGACTCATAGCAACCCTATAAGACAGAGTAGAACTGCCCCATTGGGTTTCCAAGGCTGTAATCTACAGAAGCAGGCTGCCACATCTTTGTCCCCCAGAGCGGCTGGTAGGTTTAAACTGCCGACCTCTTGGTTAGCAGCTGAGCATTTTAACCACTGCCGACCTCTTGGTTAGCAGCTGAGCATTTTAACCACTGTGGGCCACTAGGGCTCTGTGGTTCTATAGGCCTAATAATTAGACCAGCCTGCTTAGCTCCGCTCTTGGTCTGACCCCAGTTTATTTTTTCAGCATCAGTTCCCACAACTTTCTCACCACTTCCCAGGCACAGTAAGCTCTAAGCACAATGGCTGCTCCACCTTTCTCAAAAAGGTCATGCACCTTGATGCTCCTGTTACTTCATTTACCGTGTTCCCAGTGCTTGGAATAGCATTCTAAAATTTTTCTCTTGGGAAAATTATTATCAGTCCTTCTAGATTTAAGGGTTTTTTTTTTCTTTTTTTCCCCAGTGAAACACTGACTTGTCCTGTCAGATGAGTTTTATTCATGCAACAAGTATTTATAAGGTGCCTACTGGAGGCACTGGAGTTGGAGACACAACGGTAAAAAGAACACATCCCCTGACCACAGCAAGATTATAATCTTTAATTAACAACTGGTTAATGTTATGCAACATGAAGTCTTCTTTATCTTTTTCTGTTTGCCCAGGTCTCACGCAATACAACTGAAATGATGTCTTGGACACCAAGATGTACTGTAACAGTTTTCATCTAGATTTTACTTGATTGCATTTTAATGTACTTGAATGTGTGTGTATGAGTGTATCCAGGTCTGGGTTTTTGTCTATACTTGTATTAATTAAAGCGTCACCTCTCATTATCTGAAGAGGAATGAATAGAATTTAACTGATGTATCAAAAAGATTAAACATTAAAAATGAAGAGCATAGAATGTAGCTTCATGTGATAACATAACTTTTTTCTAGGCAGAGGCTAGTTGGGTCCTCCTGAAATCAAAACATGGCAGAATTCATTAAAACTTGAATGACAGACTATTTATTAAACCACAAAATAAATGTTCACTAAACCTGAATTGTGTGTGTGACACTCCATATGTAGAAGCTGGTGAATGAACACTTAGGAATTTTTTTCTCTGTAATTTATTTACTTATTGGAAAAAATATACTATTTTTTTCTTTTTTGGTGGTGAAAAAATTAGACCAGGGAAAGAAGAGGAAAGGGAATAGCATTTATTAAGCATGTTGAACTTAATAAATTCAGACAACAGCTTCTAGTTCACAGAAAATGCAGGGAAGGGCAGGGAATGGATCTGGGGGCAAAGAGAATAATCAGCAGAGACTTTATAAATCAGCTCCAACACATTCATTTCCTATAATTTCATGCACCTTCCTCCACCCCAGTCACCATAACACCTTACATTCTATTTGGAACAACGAGAGCCTTCAACAAAAGATGCAGGAGCAGTGCTTGCTGTATTTGCTTTCTAAGGGTTTGTTCGTTCATATTTTATTGTCCTTTAAGTGAAAGTTTACAGTTTGAGTCAGTTTCTCATACAAAAATTTATACACACATTGTTATTAGAACCTAGCTGGTCTCCCTAAAATGTGACAACACACTTCTCCTTTCCACCCTGGATTTCCTGCGTCCATTCAACCACCTCCTGTCCCTTTTTGCCTTCTCATCTCACTTCTGGACAGGAGCTGCCCAATTAGTCTCATGTATCTATTTGAGCTAAGAGGTATTCTCTTCATGAGTGTCATTTTATGTCCCACAGTCCAGTCTAATCTTTGTCTGAAGAGTTGGCTTCGGGAATGGCTTCAGTTCTGCACAAAGGGAGAGTCCAGGGGCCAGATCTTCTGGGGTGCCTCCAGTCTCAGTCAGACCATTAAGTCTGGTCTTTTTACCAGAATTTGAGTTCTGAACCTCACTTTTCTCCTGATCCATCAGGGACTCTTTGTTTTGTTCCCTATCAGAGCAATCATTGGTGGTAGCCAGGCACTGGTCTCAGGCTGATGGAGTCTCTGGTCTATGTGACCTCTTCTGTCTCTTGGGCTAATATTTTCCTAGGGTCTTTGGTATTCTTCATTCTCCTTTGCTCCAGGTGGTTGGGACCAATTGATGCATCTTAGATGGCCACTCCCTAGCTTTTAAGACCACAGACACCACTCACCAAAGTGAGATGCAGAACATTTTCTTAATAAACTTTGTTATCCCAGTTGACCTAGATGTCCCCTAAAACCATGGTCCGCAGACCCCCACCTCTACTACTCTGTCCCTCAAAGTGTTTGATTGTATTCAGGAAACTTCTTAGCTTTAGGTTTAGTCCAGTTGTGCTGACTTCCCCTGTACTGTGTGTTGTCCTTTCCTTTCACCTAAGATAATTCTTGTCTACTATCTAGTTAGTGAATACCCCTCTCCTTCCCTTTCCACCATTATAATCATCAAAGAATCTTTTCTTCTGTGCTTAAACCATTTCTTGAGTTCTTATAATAGTAGTCTCATACAATATTTGTCCTTTTGCGACTAACTAATTTCACTCAGCATAATGCTTTCCAGATTCATCAATGTTATGAGATGTTTTGCAGATTCATTGTTGTTCTTTCTCATTGGGTAGTATTCCATTATGTGAATATATAATTTGTTTATTCATTCATCTTTTGTTAGGCACCTAGGTTGTTTCCATCTTTTTGCTATTGTGAACAGTTCTGCAATGAACATGGGTGTGCATGTATCTATTTGTGTGATGGCTCTTATTTCTCTAGGATATGTTCTAAGAAGTAGGATTGCTGGATTCTATGGTACTTCAATTTCTAGCTTTTTAAGGAGGTGCGAAATCGATTTCCAAAGTGGTTATACCATTTTACATTCCCATCAGCAGTGTACAAGTGTTCCAGTCTCTCCACAACCTCTCCAACATTTGTTACTTTGTGTTTTTTGGATTAATGTTAGCCTTGTTGGGGACAGATGGTATCTTATTGTAGTTTTGATCTGCCTTTCTCTAATGGCTAATGATCGTGAGCATTTCCTCATGAATCAGGTTGCCACCTGAAGGTCTTCTTTGGTGAAGTACCTGTCATATCCTTTGCCCTTTTTTTATTTGGGTTATTTCTCTTTTTGTTGTTGAGGTTTTGCAGTATCTTGTAGATTTTAGAGATTAGACACTGATCAGAATTGTCGTAGCCAAAAATTTTTTCCCAGTCTGAAGGGTGTCTTTTTACTCTTATGGTGAAGTCTTTTGATGAGCATAAGTATTTGATTTTTAGGAGCTCCCGGTTATCTAGTTTCTCTTCTGGTGTTTGTGCATTGTTAGTAATGTTCTGGATTCTGTATATGCCATGTACTAGGGCTCCTAGTGTTGACTCTATTTTTTCTTCCATGATCTTTATCATTTTAGATTTTATATTTAGGTCTTTGATCCATTTAGAGTTAGTTTTTGTGCATGGTGTGAGGTAGGGGTCTTGTTTCAGTTTTTTGCAGGTGGATATCCAGTTATGCCAGCACCATTTGTTAAAGAGACTGTCTTTTCTCCAATTAATGGACTTTGGGACTTTGTCAAATATCAGCTGCTCATAGGTGGATGAGTTTATGTCTGGATTCTCAATTCTGTTCCGTTGGTCTATGTATCTGTTGTTGTACAAGTACCAGGCTGTTTTGACTACTGTGACGGTATAATAAGTTCTAAAATCAGGTAGTGTGAGTCCTCCCACTTTGTTCTTCTTCTTGAATAATGTTTTACTTATCCAGGGATTCTTTCCTTTCCATATGAAGTTGGTGATTTGTTTCTCCATCTCATTAAAAAATGCAGTTGGAATTTGGATCGGGATTGCCTTGTATCTGTAGGTACCTTTGGGTAGAATAGATATTTTCACAGCAATGAGTCTTCCAATCCATAAGCAGGGTATGTTTTTCCACTCAGGTGGGTCTCTTTTCGTTTCTTGCAGTAGTGTCTTGTAGTTTTCTTTGTTAGATTTATTACTAAGTATTTTATCTTCTTGGGGGCTATTGTAAAAGGTATTGATTTGGTGTCTCCCTTAGAGGTTCTCTTTGTTGGTACAGAGGAATCCAACTGATTATCGTATGTTTATCTTGTATTCTGATACTTTGCTGAAATCTTCTATTAGTTCCAGTAGTTTTCTTGTGGATTCTTTGGGGTTTTCTGTGTATAAGATCATATCATCTGCAAATAGAGATACTCTGACTTCTTCCCTACCGGTTTGGATGCTCTTTATTTTTTTTTCCTAGCCTAATTGCTCAGGATAGGACCTCCAGCACAATGTTGAATAAGAATGGTGATAAAGGGCATCCTTGTCTGGTTCCCATTCTCCGGGGGAATGCTTTCAGACTCTCTCCATTTCGAATGATGTTGGCTGTTGGCTTTGTATAAATGCACTTAATTATGTTAGGAATTTCCTTTCTATTCCTATTTTGCTGAGAGTTTTTATCATGAATGGGTGTTGAGCTTTGTCAAACGCCTTTTCTGCATCAATTGATAAGATCATGTGGTTCTTGTCTTTTGTTTCATTTATGTAATGGATTACATTGATTGTTTTTCAAATGTTGAACCATCCCTGCATACCTGGTATGAATCCAACTTGGTCATGGTGAATTATTTTTTTGATATGTTGTTGAATTCTATTAGCTAGAATTTTGTTGAGGATTATTGCATCTATGTTCATGGGGGATATTGGTCTGTAATTTTTTTTTTTTGGTGTGTTTACCTGGTATTGGTATCAGGGTTATGCTGGCTCCATAGAATAAGTTTGGGAGTATTTCATCCTTTTCTATGCTGCTCTGAAATATTTTTAGTAGTAGTGGTGTTAACTCTTCTCTGAAAGTTTGGTAGAGTTCTCCAGTGAAACCATCAGGGCCAGGGTTTTTTTTTGTTGGGAGTTTTTAAATTACTTTTTCAATCTCTTCTTTTATTATAGGTTTATTTACTTGTTCTACCTCTGCTTGTATTCATTTAGGTAGGTAGTGAGTTTCTAGAAATTTGTCCATTTCCTCTAGGTTTTCAAATTTATTAGAGTACAATTTTTCATAGTATTCTGTGATGATTCTTTTAATTTCAGTTGGGTCTGTTGTGATATCACCTATCTCATTTCTTGTTCGGGTTATCTGCTTCCTCTCCTGTTTTTCTTTTGTCAGTTTGGCCAATGGTTTATTGATTTTGTTGATCTTTTCAAAGAACTAACTTTTGGTCTTTTTAATTCTTTCGATTGTTTTTGTATTTTCTGTTTCATTTAATTCTGCTCTAATTTTGATTATTTGCTTTCTTCTGGTGCCCAAGGGCTTCTTTTCCTGCTCACTTTCTATTTGTTCAAGCTGAAGTGTTTTGATTCTGGTCCTCTCTTCTTTTTGGATGTATGCATTTATTGCTATAAACTGACCTCTGAGCACTGCTTTTGCTGCATCCCAAAGTTCTAGTAAGATGTGTGTCATGGTTTGCATTATGTCCCCCAGAAAATGTGTGTATCAATTTGGCTAGGCCATGATTCCTGGTACTGTGTGATTTTCTTATATGTTGTAAACCTGCCTCTATGATGTTAATGAGGGAGGATGGGTGGCAGTTGTGTTACTAAGGCAGGACCTGATCTACAAGACTGGATTGTGTCCTGAGGCAATCTCTTGAGTTACAAAAGACAGCGGTGAGCAGAGAGACAGGGGGACTTCATACCATCAAGAAAGCAATGCCAGGAGCAGAGCACATCCTTTGGACAGGGTCCCTGGGCCAAGAAGCTCCTAGTCAAGGGGAACACTGATGAGAAGGCCGAGAGAGAGAATGCCTTCCCCTGGAGCTGACACCCTGAATTTGGACTTTTAGTCTACTTTACTGTAAGGAAATAAATTTCTCTTCATTAAAACCATCCACTTGTGGTATTTCTGTTATGGCAGTACTATATGACTAAAACAATGTGTTTTAATTCTCATTTGATTCTGTGAATTTCATTATTTCCTCCTTAATTTCATCTATACGCCAGTAGTTTATGAGCAAGGTGTTCAGTTTCCAAGTGTTTGATTTTTTTCCTTGCTTTTTCTGTTATTGATTTCTACTTTTATGGCTTTATGGTCAGAAAAGATGCTTTGTAATATTTCAATCTTTTGGATTCTGTTAAGGCTTCCTTTATGGCCTAGTACACAGTCTATTCTGGAGAATGTTCCACGTGTGTTGGAAAAGTAAGTATACTTCTCTGCTGTTGGGTGGAGGGTTCTGTATGTGTCTATGAGGTCAAATGGTTGATTGTGGCATTTAAATCTTCCGTGTCTTCATTGAACTTCTTTCTAGATATTCTGCCCTTCACCGAAAGTGGTGTGTTGAAGTCTCCTACTACTATTGTGGAGCCGTCTATTTCTCTTTTCAATACTGCAAGAGTTTATGTATTTTGGAGCCCTGTCATTGAGTGAGTAAATATTTATGATGGTTATGTCCTTCTGGTGTATTGACCCTTTAATCATTATATACTGTCCTTCCTTATCCTTTGTGATAGATTTTACTTTAAAGTCTATATTGTCAAAAGATTAATATTGCCACTTCTGCACTTTTTTGAGTATTGTTTGCTTGATATACTTTTTCCATCCTTTGAGTTTTAGTTTGTGAGTGTCTTTAAGTCTAAGGTGAGTCTCTTGTAGGGAGCATATAGACAAATTGTGTTTTTTATCCAATCTGCCACTCTCTGTCTCTTTATTGGTGCATTTAGTCCATCTACATTCAGCGTAATTATTTATAGGTATGTGTTTAGTGCTGTCATTTTGATGTCTTTTTTTCTGGGGTTGTTCACAGTCTCTTTGTTCCACTTAATTTTCTGTCCTGAGTCATTTTTCTTTATGTATTTTCTTTTCATCTTTTTCATTGTTGCTGATTTTTTATTTGCTGAGTCGTTTGTGTTTTTCTTGTTTTTTATTTTGATGTGTAAGATTGTTAGTTTCCTTTGTGGTTACCTCAATATTTACCCCTATTTTTCTAAGTTTAAACCACTCTTTTATTTCTTTATATCACCTTGACTTACTCTCCATATGAAAGGTCTCTGACTATATTTTTTTAGTCCCTCTTTTTTGTTTTAATGTTGTCATCTTTTACATGTTGACATCAGTTTCCCTATTTTCAGTTTTTTAGCTTTGATTTTTTTGTGTGTGTGTGAATTCCTTATTTGGGTTGTTATCTGGTTGCTCTGTCCTGTGTTCTTGTCCTGGGTTGTTATCTGATGTTATTTACTTTCTAACCAGAGGACTCTCTTTAGTATTTCTTGTATTTTGGTTTGGTTTTTATAAATTCCCTAAACTTCTGTTTATCTGGAAATGCCCTAATTTTACCATCATATTTGAGAGACAGTTTTGCTGGATATATAATTCTCAGCTGGCAATTTTTTTTCCTTCAAGGCTTTATATATGTCATCCCATTGCCTTCTGGCCTGCATGGTTTCTGCTGAGTAGTCCGAGCTTAGTTTATTGACTCTTGTTTGTAGATGACTTTTCATTTATCTCTAGCTGCTCTTAAAATTCTCTCTTTATCTTTTGTTTTGGCAAGTTTTCTTATAATATGTTTGGTGACTTTATTTTAGGATCTGCCTTGTGTGGTATTTGATGAGCACCTTGGATACCTTCCTTCTCACCTTTCTCAATAACAGGGAAGTTTTCTGCTAACAAATCTTCAACAATTCTCTCTGTATTTTCTGTTACCCCCCCTCCCACCCCCATTCTGGTACTCCAATCACTCATAGGTTATTCTTCTTGATAGAGTCCCATATAATTCTTAGGTTTTCTTCATTTTTTTAAATTCTTTTATCTGATTTTTCCTCAAATAAGTTGATATCAAGTGCTTTATCTTCAATCTGACTAATTCTGACTTCCATTGCCTCAATTCTGCTCCTATGACTTTCTGCTGAGTTGTCTAATTCTGAAATTTTATTGTTAATCTTCTGGATTTCTGTTTGCTGTTTATGGATTCTTGCAGCCTGTTAAATTTGTCATTATGCTCTTCTATAAACTTCTTAAGTTCTTCTATTGCTTTGTCTGTGTGTTCCTTGGTTTGTTCTGCATTTTGAATGATCTCTTTCCTTATCTCTTGAAGAGTTCTGCTTATTAATCTTTTGTATTCTACCTCTGGTGATTCCAACAAGTTTTCTTTCTCCAGAAGATTTCTTCATTCTTTGTTTTTTGAGCTTGCTGAACCCATCATGGTCTGCCTCTTTATGTGATTTGATATTGACCATTGCCTGTGAGCCATCAATAAACTATTATATTTATTTACTTTATGTTTGCTCACTGTGTCCTAGCTTCTTGTTTTGATATGTCCAAACAGGCTGCTCATGTGAGCCAGTTTGATTATTGTCACCTTTGAAGCTCTAACGTCCTGTTACCAAGTTGTTAGATCTGTTACTAGATATGTGAGCCTAGGAGTCTGTTTACTTCTCTTGTATGGATTCAGCTCATGTGTCTAGGTAGTCAATCACCAAGTGTGTGTTGCAGGCTCTCACCTACAGTCCTAGACATGCAGGGGTGATTGGTGTAGGCACAGGTATCTAGCTGCAGTAGGGAGGTCATGTGCTCAGCAAATCAGAAACTCCCTGGGTTTCTGGGAGGAAAGCATTTCCCTGCTCTATAGAGCACATAGGTGGGTGGGTTTTGCAGCCAAACTATGGGCACCCAATGCTGTTGCCTATAAGGACTGGGAGGCACCACTTATTCATGGACCCCTTCACAGGTGGCTAGGTGGCATGGGTGGAGCCACCAGTCCTCAGGCCCCTGATGTGGGTAGGTGAGGACCCTGCTTAATGGGCAGGGTGGTATCAAATGTCATGGACCTGCCACCCCACCATACAGCTGATACAGTGAAGTTAGGCTTCAGGAATATACCCTGTTGTACTGTGGTAATGATGGCCTACGCTGTTGAAATGGGCCCACACAGGTCTATGCAGGCTGAAAGGCATTCAAAGTCTGTGGCCCCCTTATGCCTATGCCTAGGCAAAGGAGCTGTGCCTGCTCTGAGTTCCTGGCTTAGGGGAGCTGGCAGATTATTTTTCCCTGTTTGTTAATTTGTTCCCTCTCCAAGGCTGGGAGAATGGGTCAGGGCGTGTGATGGGTCCTACTTCCAGCCCAGGGGATGAGGGAATCATTGAAGCTGGCCCATGACGTGGTATAGAGCGAGCAGGGTGCAAGTAAATGGGGGATAGGTTCTCCCCCAAAGGGGTGTTTTTTGACTCGCACAGTAGTTTAAATGCATGTACTTATCTTTTGCTGTTTTTCACTGGCTCTGGAGGCCTGATCAGACTCTCTGCCACTCGGTCTCTCCCAAAGTGGAAACAACGTCATGAATGCTACTGCCTGCCTCACCGCACATGCCAGCTGATCCAGCCCATGGGGCACCAGCTCCCACCAGGTCAGGTCTGGCAACTCCTCACTGTTTCTGAACCATCTCTCCCTCCCCCTGCCACTCAGCTGATTCCTCAACTTTGCCTTTGATAGCTTCTAGACTGTCATATATAATCGACTCAACTGTTTTTTTTTTGGGTCTTTGTTGTAAGAGGGACCACTGGAAGTATTTGACTACTCTGCCATTTTGGCCCTGCCCTGCCTTCTAAGGTTTTATCTTTTCTTTAGACTTTCCATTTCATGATATAAAACAACTTCAACTAATTTACAATTTCAAATTATTCTAAATTCCTCTTTTTCCACCACAATATTTTATGTCATTGAGTTCTCCTATCACATAGCACATATACATAAAAAATGTTGACGTCATATAGATTTTCATATAACATAAAAGAAATAGGTGTTTTCTACCCTTCTGCTATCCATCAGAGTAACACGTTCTAAGCCAATAGGGGAGGCTTTCAGACCTTCTCTTTAAGATAAGGAAAAATGTAGTACGTGGACGAAGATATCCTGCACCATAAAGGATTTTAAATAGACACCTGAAAGTGATACAATCTATCAAGACTTGAATCAAATTAACTCTTCGTGTAGATTCCAGTTTAGGGTTTAGGGAAAAAAAAAAAGGAAAATAATTCAGAATTTCACACCCATTAGTGCAGTTCAATACAATTCTGTTTGACTCTCAGGCCTCTTTTGAATTACAGCTAGTCACCTATACTATTAACATTCATGCATTAATCGATCTTCACTCACAACACATTAGGTAGATATTATCATCATCATTTTATAGATCAAGAAACTGAGTTCTAAGAAGATCATAGCTGGAAAGCAAGTGGCAAAATGAAGATTCAGTTCCTGGTCTATACTTTTTCCACATTACACCACTCTAGGCCAAAAGATACAGATTTACTCAGCAAGAGTCATTTTCTTCATTTTTCGCTTCATGTATTTCCTTCATGCAAATAATACAATAACATCTCTTACACCATATCCAAGAGTAATTATTTCTGTGTTTCTTAATAATTGAAGGAATAGAGCAGAGAAATGGAACCATGAAATCTGAAGGCCTAAACCTTGAGATTCTTGTTAAGATGAGACCATTGATTAACTGACATTTAATAGGATCTGGAAAAATTTGCCAGTAGCAATACACCGTGGAAGGAAAGAGGGGACTGCTTAAGAGATATACATTTTCCTATCATCACAGAGAAAAAGTTTCAGTGAAGCAGTTCTATAACCCACAGTGTCAGATAATTATCTAAGAGCAGAGACACCACCAACTCAGGAAAGATGGAATAAAATAATCAGGGTCAGGATGTTACCAGAAAATGATTAAAGTTTTTTTGACTGGTAGGTCATGGTATCTCTTGGTGACTGTAACTCACATCATATCTCTAATATCTTGATAGCAGGTTCAAAAGAAAATGCTTCCATAACCTTTAGCTGCCCATCTTTACTCAGAACACTTGAACTAGTAAAGAGGTTTAATACTTTTCTAGAAAAAGCATTTCCTGAAGGCTTTTATTCTTATTCAAAAATACAATCAGAGGCAGGGCAAAGATGGTGAAGTAGTCAGATGCTTCCAGTGGACCCTCATACAACAAAGACCCAAAAAACAAGTGATTTTATTATATATGGAAGTCTGGGAGCCCTGAACATCAAAGGCAGAATTGAGGAACCGGACTTAGTGGCAGGGGGACGGAGAGATGGTTTGGAAGCAGCGAGGAGTTGCCAGACCTGACCCACTGAGAGCCTGATCTCTTCAGGCCTCATCAGCTCTGGGGTGGGCCGTGATGCAGGCAAGCATCCATGCCTTGGAGACGAGCTTTCTGCACTGGGAGAGACCCAGCAATAGAGAGTCTACACAGCCACCAAGAACCAGTGAAAAGCAGCCCTCCACAAAAGATAAGTACTTGCATACAGCTTTCCAGGGGGATCAAAAACACCCTCCTTAGGGAAAAACCTCTCTCCCACTTATCTCCCTGCTCCCTGCTCTGCACTGGGTCCCGGACTGGCTACAGCAATTGCCGTGTCCCCTGGGTCGGAAGTAGGATCCATCACACACCTGGAGCCATTCTCCCTGCTTTGGAGAGTGAACAAATTAACAAACAGGTGGAAAAATATACCACTGGCTCCCTTAAGCCAGGAACCCGGGGTAGGCACAGCTCCTCTGCCTAGGCACAGGCATAAGGGATCCACAGACTTTGAGTGCCTTTCCCTCTGCATAGACTTGTGTGGGCCCATCTCAACAGTGTAGGCCCTCATTACTGCTGTACAACAGAGTATATACCAGAAGTCTAACTTCAACTGTTTCAGCTGTGAAGTGGCAGGTTCTTCACATTTGACACTGCTCTGCCCATTAAGCGGGGTCTTCACCTACCCACATCACAGGCCTGAAGACTGGTAACTCCACCCATGCCACCTAGCCACCTGTAAAAGGGGCCTGTGAACAAGAGGTGCCCCCCAGTCCTTAGAGCCAACAGCATTAGGTGCTCATAGTCTGGCTGCAAAACCCACCCACCTACGCACTCTAGGGAACAGGGACATGCCTTCCTCCTGGACACTCGGGTGCAGCCATCACCCCCCTGCCCTGTTCAGCGTGTGTCCCCCTGCTGAAGCCAAATGCCTGTGACTACACCAATCACCCATGCCTGTATAGGACTGTAAGTGAGAGCCTACACCACACACTTGGTGGCTATCTACCTGGGCACCTGAGCTGAATCCATACAGGAGGAGTGGGCAGACTCCTGAGCTCACATACCTAGTAACAGATCTAACCACCTGGTAACAGGACATTAGAGCTTCGAAAGTGCCAATAATCAAACTAGCTCATACAAGAAGCCTATTTGGGCATATCAAAACAAAACAAGAAGCTACGACACATTAAGCAAATGTAAAATAAATAAATATAATAACTTATCAATGGCTCAGAGACAACAGTCAATATCAAATCACATAAAGAGGCTATTCATGATGCCTTCAAAAGCTCACAAAATAAAGAATCTAGAAATTTTCCAGAGGAGGAAAATTTCTTGGAAATACCTAAGGCAGAATACAAAAGATTAATATAGATAACTCTTCAAGAAATTAGGAAGGAAATTAATCAAAACACAGAACACGCAATAGATGAAATTAAAAATATTATAGAAGAGCATGATGACAAATTTAACAGCTGCAAGAATCCATAGAGAGATAGCAATCAGAAATCCAGAAGATTAACAATAAACTTTCAGTATTAGACAACTCAATAGAAAGTCATAGGAGCAGAATTGAGGCAATGGAAGCCAGAATTAGTGAGATTGAAGATAAAGCACTTGACACCAACTTACTTGAGAAAAAATCAGATAAAAGGATTAAAAAAATGAAGAAATCTTAATAATTATGTGGGACTCTATCAAGAAGAATAATCTACAAGTGACTGGAGTACCAGAACAGGGGGGTATAACAGAAAATACAGAGAGAATTATTGAAGATTTGTTGGCAGAAAACTTCCCTGATATCATGAAAGATGAGAAGATAGCTATCCAAGATGCTCATTGAACCCCACATAAAGTAGATACCAAAAGAAAGTCACCAAGTCATATAATCAAACTTGCCAAAATCAAAGATAAAAAGAGAATTTTAAGAGCAGAAAGGGATAAACGAAAAGTCATCTACAAAGGAGAGTCAAAAAACTAAGCTTGGACTACTCAGCAGAAACCATGCAGGCCAGAAGGCAATGGGATGACACATATAAAATCTTGAAGGAAAAAAACTGTCAGCCAAGAATTATATACACAGCAAAACTGTCTCTCAAATATGGTGGTGAAATTAGGGCATTTACAGATACACAGAAGTTTATGGAATTTGCAAAAACCAAGCCAAAATTACAAGAAATACTAAATAGATTCCTCTGGTTAGAAAATCAATCACATCAGATAACAACTCAAGACTAGAACACAGGATAGAGCAAACAGATATCAACCCAGATAGGGACGTCACAAAAGTCAATCAAAGCTAAAACACTGAATTTAGGGAAACAGATATCAATATGTAAAAGACGACAACATTAAAACAAAAAGCAGAGACTAAAAAAATGTAGACATAGATTTGTCCTATGGAGAGGAAGTCAAGGTGATATAAAGAAATTAAAGACTGGTATAAACTTAGAAAAATAAGGGTAAATATTAAGGTAACCACAAAGGAAACTAACAACCCTACAAGTCAAAATAAAAAACTAGAAAAATATAAAGACTCAGCAAACACCAAAAAACAACAATGAAAATGATGAAAGAAAATACATAAAGAAAAATGACTCAGCACAGAAAATTAAGTGGAACAAAGAAACCGTGAACAACACACACAAAAAAAAATACTTCAAAATGACAGCACTAAAGTCATATCTATCAATAATTATGCTGAATTTAAATGGACTAAATACACCAATAAAGAGACAGAGAGTGGTAGATTGGATAAAAAAACAAGAACCGACTATACGCTGCCTACAAGAGACACACCTTAAACTTAAAGACACAAACAAACTAAAATTCAAAGGATGGAAAAAAATACATCAAGCAAACAACACTCAAAAAAGTGCAGGAGCGGCAATATTAATCTCTGACAAAATAGACTTTGAAGTAAAATCCACGAAAAAGGATAAGGAGAGACACTATATAATGATTAAAGGGTCAATACACCAGGAGGACATAACTATGATAAATACGCACACAATGACAGGGCTCCAAAATACATAAAACAACTCTAACAGCACTGAAAAGAGAGATAAGCAGCTCCACAATAGTAGTAGGACCCTTCAACACATCATTTTCGGTGAAGGACAGAACATCCAGAAAGAAGCTCAACAAAGACACAGAAGAGCTAAATGCTACAATCAACTAACTTGATCTCATAGACATATACCGAACACTGCACCCAACAGCAGCCAAGTATGCTTTCTTTTCCAGTGCACATGAAACATTCTCCAGAAGAGACCACATACTAGGCCATAAAGCAAGCCTTAACAAAATCCAAAGCATCGATATATTACAAAGCATCTTTTCTGACCATAAAGCCATAAAAGTAGAAATCAACAACAGAAAAAGCAAGGAAAAAAATCAAACACATGGAAACTGAACAACACCTTGCTCAAAAACTACTGGGTTATAGAAGAAATTAAGGATGGCATAAAGAAATTCATAGACTCAAACGAGAATGAAAACACATCCTACCAGAGCCTTTGGGACACAGCAAAAGCAGTGCTCAGAGGTCAGTTTATAGCAATAAATACACACATCCAAAAACAAGAAAGGGCCATAATCAAAACATTAACCCTACAACCTGAACAAGTAGAAAGAGAGCAGCAAAAGAAGCCCTAAAGGGCCAGAAGAAAGGAAATAGTAAGAATTAGTACAGAATTAAATGTAATAGAGAATAGAAAAAAAATCAAAAGAGTTAACAAGACCAAAAGCTGGTTCTTTGAAAAGATCAACAAAATTGATAAACCATTGGCAAAAATGACAAAAGAAAAACAGGACAGGAAGCAGATAACCCGTATAAGAAATGAGATGGGTGATATCACAACAGACCCAACTGAAATTAAAAGAATCATAACAGAGGACTATGAAAAATTATACTCTAACGAATTTGAAAACCTAGAGGAAATGGACAAATTTCTAGAAACTCACTACCTACATAAACTAATTCAAACAGAGGCAGAACAACTAAATAAACCCATAACAAAAGAAGAGATTGAAAAGGTAATTTAAAAACTCCCAACAAATAAAGCCCTGGCCCGGATGGCTTCACTGGAGAATCCTACCAAACTTTCAGAGAAGAGTTAACACTGCTACTACTAAAGGTATTTCAGAGCATAGAAAAGGACAGAATACTCCCAAACTCATTCTATGAAGCCAGCATAACCCTGATACCAAAATCAGGTAAAGACATCACAAAAAAAGAGAATTATAGACCAATATCCCTCATGAACATTGACGCAAAAATCCTCAACAAAATTCTAGCCACTAGAATTCAGTAACATATCAAAAAACTGATTCACCATGATCAAGTCGGATTTATACCACGTATGCAGGGATGGTTCAACATCAGAAAAACAATCAATATAATCCATCACATATATAAAACAAAAGACAAGAACCACATGATCTTATCAATCGATGCAGAAAAGGCATTTGATGAAGTCCAACACCCATTCATGATAAAAACTCTCAACAAAATAGGAATAGAAAGGAAATTCCTCAGTATAATTAAGGGCATTTACACAAAAGTAACAGCCAACATCATCTTGAATGGAGAGACTTTGAAACATTCCCCTTGAGAAGGGGAACTAGACAAGGATGCCCTTTATCATCACTCTTATTCAACATAGTGCTGGAGGTCCTAGCCAGAGCAATTAGGCTAGAAAAAGAAATAAAGGGCATCCAGATTGGTAGGGAGGAAGTCAAAGTATCTCTATTTGCAGATGATATGATATTATACACAGAAAACCCCAAAGAATCCACAAGAAAACTACTGCAACTAATAGAAAATTTCAGCAAAGTATCAGGATACAAGATAATCAGACACAAATCAGTTACATTCCTTACAGCAACAAAGAGAACCTTGAAGAGGAAATCACCAAACAATAACATTGACAATAGCCCCCAAGAAGATAAAATACTTAGGAATAAATCTAATCAGAGACGTAACAGATGTATACAATGAAAACCACAAGACACTATTGCAAGAGACCTGCATAAGTGGAAAAGCATACGTTGTTCATGGATAGGAAGACTCAACATTGTGAAAATGTCAATTCTACCCAAAGAGATCTACAGATACAATGCAATCCCGATCCAAATTCCATCGGTATTTTTTAATGAAATGGAGAAACAAAGCACCAACTTCATATGGAAAGAGAAGAGGCCCTGAATAAGTAAAGCATTACTCAAGAAGAAGAACAAAGTGGGAGGCCTCACACTACCTGATTTTAGAACCTATTATACCACCACGGTAGTCAAAACAGCCTGGTACTGGTACAACAGATACATAGACCAGCTGAACAGAATTGAGAATCCAGACATAAATTCATCCACCTATGAGCAGCTGATATTTGACAAAGGCCCAATTTCCGTTAACTGAGGAAAAGACAGTCCCTTTAACAAATGGTGCTGGCATAATTCTATATTCATCTGCAAAAAACTGAAACAAGACCCATACCTCACACCATGCACAAAAACTAACTCAAAATGGATCAAAGACTTAAATATAAAATTGAAAATGATAAAGATCATGGAAGAAAAAATAATGACAATGCTAGGAGCCTAACACATGGCATAAACACAATATGAAACGTAAGTAACAATGCACAAGCACCAGAAGAGAGACCAGATAAATGGGAGTTCCTAAAAATCAAACACTTATACTCATCCAAAGACTTCACCAAAAGAGTGAAAAGACAGTCTACAGACTGGGAAAAAAGTTTTGGCTGTGACAAATCTGATCAGCGACTAATCTCTAAAATCTACAAGATATGCAAAACTTTCACAACAAAAAGACAAATAACCCAATTAAAAAATGGGCAAAGGATATGAACAGGCACTTCACCAAAGAAGATATTCAGGCAGCTAACAGACACATGAAGAAATGCTCACGATCATTAGCCATTAGAAAAATGCAGATCAAAACTACAATGAGATATCATCTCACCTCAACAAGGCTAGCATTAATCCATAAAACACGAGATAATAAATGCTGGAGAGGTTGTGGAGAGACTGGAACACTTATGCACTGTTGGTGGGAATGTAAAATGGTACAACCACTTTGGAAATCGATTTGGCGCTTCCTTAAAAAACTAGAAAGTACCATACGATCCAGCGATCCCACTCCTTGGAATCTATCCTAGAGAAATAAGAGTCGTCACACGAATAGATATATGCACACCCATGTTCACTGCAGCACTGTTCACAATAGCAAAAGATGGAAACAACCTAGGTGCCCACCAAGGGACAAGTGGATAAACAACTTATGGTGTATCCACACAATGGAATACTACGCAAGGATAGAGAACAAAGATGAAGCCGTGAAACATGTTATAACATGGGAGGAAGATGGAGGTCATTATGCTGAGCGAATTTAGTCAGTCATAGAAGGGCAAATATTGTATAATACCTCTATTATAAGAACTCAAGAAAAGGTTTAAACACAGAAGAAAACCTTCTTTGATGGTTATGATGGCGGGGAGGGAGGGTGAGGGTTATGTACTAAGTAGATAGTAGATAAGAATTATCTTAGTTGAAGGGAAAGACAGCACAAACTACAGGGGAGGTAAGCACAACTGGACTAAATCAAAGCTAAGAATTTTCCTGAATACAATCAAACACTTTGAGGGACAGAGTAGCAGGGGTAGGGGTCTAGGGACCATGCTTTCAGGGGACATTTAGGTTAATTGGCATTACAAAGCTTATTAAGAAAATGTTCTGCATCCTACTTTGGTGAGTGGTGTCTGGGGTCTTAAAAGCTTGCAAGCGGCCATCTAAGATGCATTAATTGGTCCCAACCACCTGGAGTAAAGGAGAATGAAGAACACCAAAGACACAAGGAAAGTAGTAGCCCAAGAGACAGAAAAGGGTGACGTAAACCAGAGACTTCATCAGCCTGAGACCAGAAAAACTAGATGGTCCCCAGCTACCACCAATGACTGCCCTGACAGGGAAGACAACAGAGAATCCCAGATGGAGCAGGAGAAAGGTAGGGGTGCAGAACTCAAATTCTAGTAAGAAGACCAGACTTAATGGTCTGACTGAGACTGGAGGTACCCTGGATAGCATGGGCCCTGGATTGTCTATCAGCCCAGAACTAAAAGAATTTCCCAGGTCAACTCTTCACACAGGGATTGGACTGGACTGTGGGACATAAAGTGATACTCAAGAGGAGTGTGCCTATTAGCTCAAGTAGATACAAGATACTGGGAAGCTTCTTTCTGGAGGTGATATGGGAAGGCAGAGAGGGTCAGGAGCTGGTTGAATGGACATGGGGAATCAGGGGTGGAAAGGAAGAGTGTGCTGTCACAGTATGGGGAAAGCAATTAGAGTCATATAACAATGTATGTATAAATTTTTATATGGGAAAAAAATACAGTCAATAAATGTACTCCACATGGTTTGGATACAATTTTGATGCTAAAAAAGACCATCATCAGAAAACTTTGGTCAATCTCTTCATTTTTTAGATTTTCTTTTTGTACTTTTTATTTTTTTATTGTACTTCAGGTGAAGGCTTACAAAACAAATACATTCTCATGAAACAGTAGTGCATAGATTGCTTTATGACATTGGTTAACAACCCCACAACATGTCAACCCTCTAACTTCTCAACCTTTTATTTTTGGTGAAAACACACATAGCCAAAGATACACCATTTCAAAAATTTCTACATGCACAGTTTGGTGACATTGACTATGCTCTTCCAATTGTGCTGTTTTTCTCACTTAAGGTGAAGGCTTACAGAACAAAATAGTTTCTCATTTAACAGTTACTACAAATGTTGCCCTATGACAATGGTTAACAATCTCACAACACATCAACAATATCCTTACCCAACCTTGGGTTCCCTATCACCAGCTTCCTTGTCCCCTTCTGCCTTCTGATCCTTATCATTGGACTACTGTACCTCGTTAGTCTCATTTGGTTTTACGGGGCTGTCCACTCCCAGGCTGAATGGTGAACCTTGGAGATACCTTCAGCACTGAGCTAAAAGGGTGTCTGGGGGCCATACTCTTGGGTTTCTCCAGTCTCCTTTAGGCCAGTAAATCTGGTCTTTTTCTTGTGTGCATTAGAATTATGTTCTACATCCTTCTCCAGCTCTGTCCAGAACCCTCTGTTGTGATCCTGGTGAGAACAGTCAGTGGTGGTAGCCAGGCACCATCTAGCTGTACTGGACTCAGTCCGGTGGAGGCCTTGGTAGCTGTGGACAGTTAGTCCTTCAAACTAATCCTTTCCTTGAATCCTGTTCTCTTCATTCTCCCTTGCTCCCAAAGGGATGAGACCAGTGGAGTATCTTAGATAGTCGCTCACAGGCTTTTAAGACCACAGACTCTACTCACCAAGGTAGAATGTAGAGAATTGACTTTAGAAGCTGTGTTATGCCAATTGCGCTAGATGTTCCCCGAGACCATGGTCCCCACAGCCCTCCGCCCAGCTATTCAGTCCCTGAGGGAGTTTGGATGTGTCTATAGGGCTTCCAAGACCTTTCTTTTACAAGTTGTGCTAGTTTCCCCTGTATTGTGTACTGTCTCACCCTTCATCCAAGATACCGCTTATCTATTGCCTGTTTAGTATTTTCCCCCCACCCCTCCTATCCCTGGTAACCAACAAAGATTGTTACATTTTCTGTGTGAACTTTTTCATGGGTTTTTAAAATAGAAGTCTCATACAATATTTGTCCTTTTGTGATTGACTTATTTCACTCAGCATAATGTCCTCCAGTTTCATCCATGTTATGAGATGCTTCACAGATTCATCATTGTACTTTCTCGTTGCATAGTACTCCATTGTGTGTATGTACCATAGTTTGTTTATCCAATCATCTGTTGATGGGCATCTAGGTTGTTTCAATCGTTTTGCTATTGTGAACAATGCTGCCATGAACATAGGTGTGCACATGTCTATTCGAGTGACGCCTCTTACTTCCTCTAGGATATATTCCTAGGAGTAGAATTGCTGGATCAAACGGTATGTCTATTTCTAGCTTTCTGAGGAAGCGCCATATCATTTTCCAAAATGGTTGTATCATTTTCCATTCCCACCAGCAGTGCATAAGAGTTCCGATATCCCCACAACCCCTCCAACATTTGTGATTTCCAGTGTTTTTGATTTGTGCCAGTAATGCCGGGGTGAGATGGTATTTCATTGTGGTTTTAATTTGCATTTCTCTAATGGCTAGTGATCGCGAGCATTTCCTCATGTGTCTGTTGGCCATTTGAATGTCTTCTTTGGTGAAGTGTCTGTTCGTTTGCTTTGCCCATTTTTTAATATGATTATTTGTCTTTTTGTTGCAGAGGTGTTGGATTTTCTTGTAGATTATGGAGATTAGACCTTTGTCTGATTTGTACTGTCCAAAAATTTTTTCCCAGTGTGTATATTCTCTTTTTACTCTTTTGGTGAAGTCTTTTGAAGAGCATAGGTGTTTGATTTTTAGAAGAGCCCAGTTATCTAGCTTATCTACTGGGGTTTGTGAGTTGATGGTTATGGTTTGTATCCTCTTAATGACGTGTATTAAGGCCTGAAGTGTTGGTCCTATTTTTTCTTCTATGAACTTTATAGTTTTAGGCATTATATTCAGGTCTTTGATGCATTTTGAAGTAGTTGTTGTATACGGCATGAGGTATGGGTCCTGTTTCATTGTTTTACAGATGGATATCCAGTTTTGCCAGCACCATTTGTTGAAAAGACTATCTTTTCCCCATTTGATGGAATTTGGGCCCTTGTTGAAGATCAGGTGACCGTAGATGGATGGCTTTACATCTGGGTTCTCAATTCTGTTCCATTGGTCAATGTATCTGTCGTTGTACCAGTACCAGGCTGTTTTGACTACTGTAGCTGTATAGTAGGTTCTCAAGTCAGGTAGTGTGAGTCCTCCAACTTTATTCTTCTTCTTCTGTAGTGCTTTACTTATTCGGGGCTTCTTCCCTTTCCATATAAAGTTCATGATTAGTTTTTCCATCTCTTTGAAGAATGTTGCTGGTATTTGGATTGGGATTGCATTGTATTTGTAAATTGCTATCGGTAGAATTGTCATTTTGACAATGTTGAGTCGGCCTATCCATGAGCATGGTATGATTTTCCATTTATGTAGGTCACTTTGGGTTTCATGCAGAAGTGTTTTGTACTTTTATTTGTATAGGTCTTTTACATCCCTGGTTAAATTTATTCCTAATTATTTTATCTTTTAGGGGCTATTGAAAATGGTATTGTTTTCCTGATTTCCATTTCATCTTTCTCCTTATTGGTGTATAGGAATCCAACTGATTTCTGAATGTTTATCTTGTATCCTTCTACTCCGCTGAATCTTTCTATTAGTTCCAGTAGATTTCTCGTGGAGTCCTTAGGGTTTTCTATGTATAGTATCACGTCTTCTGCAAACAGGGACAGTTTAACTAATTCATTACTAATTTGTGATGCCCTTTATTTCTTTTTCTTGCCTTATTGCTCTAGCTAGAACTTCCAGCACAATGTTAAATAGGAGTGGTGATAAAGGGCATCCTTGTCTTGTTCCTGTTTTCAAGGGGAATGTTTTCAGCCTCTCTCCATTAAGAATGATGTTGGCCATTGGTTTTGCATAGATGCCCTTTATTCTGTTGAGAAATTTCCCTTCTATACCTATTTTATTGGGAGTTTTTAACAGGAATGGGTGTTGGACTTTCTCAAATGCCTTTTCTGCATCAATTGAGATGATCATGTGATCCTTTTCTTTCCTTTTATTTATGTGGTGGACTACGTTGATTGATTTTCTAATGTTGAACCATCCTTGCATAGCCTGTATGAATCCTACTTGGTCGTGGTGTATTATTTTTTTGATATGATGCTGAATTCTATTGGCTAGGACTTTGTTAAGAACTTTTCCATCTATATTCATGAGAGATATTGGTCTGTAATATTCTTTTTTTGTGACGCCTTTGCCTGGTTTGGGTATCAGCGTTATGCTGGATTTATAGCATGAATTTGGAACTGCTTCTTCCTCTTCTATGCTCTGAAATAGCTTGAGTAGTACTGGTACAAGCTTTTCTGTAAATGTTTTGTAGAATTCTCCAGTGAAGCCATCTGGGCCTGGGCTTTTTTCGTTTGGGAGATTTTTTATTACCTTTTCAATCTCTTCTCCTGTTATGGGTCTGTTCAGATTTTCAATATCACTTTGTTGTAGTTTGGGTAGTCTGTGTGTTTCTAGAAATTTATCCATTTCCTCTAGGTTTTCAAATTTGTTGGAGTATAGTTTTTCATAATATTCTGTTATAATCCTTTTTATTTCACTTCGGTCTGTTGTAATGTCCCCCATTTCATTTCTTATTTGGGTTATTTGTGTCCTCTGCTGTTTTTCTTTTGTCAGTCTGGCCAGTGGTTTGTCGATTTTGTTGATTCTTTCAAAGAACCAACTTTTGGTTTTGTTGATTCTTTCTATTGTTTTTCTGTTCTCTATTTCATTTATTTCTGCTCTGATCTTTACTATTTCCTTTCTTCAGGTGGTTGTGGGCTTTTTTTGCTTTTCTCTTTCTATTGGTTTGAGTTCTGTAGTTAATGTTTTGATTTTGTCCCTTTCTTCTTTTTTGATATGTGCATCTATTGCTATAAATTCTCCTCTGAGGACTGCCTTTGCTGTGTCCCAAAGGTTTTGGTATGTTGTGTTTTCATTCTCATTTGATTCTAGGAATTTTTTGATTCCATCTCTGATTTCTTCTATTACCCAGTGATGTGTAAGCAGGGTATTATTCAGTTTCCATGTAGTTGATTTTTTTTCCTGCTCTTTCTATTGTTAAGTTCTACCTTGATGGCATTGTGGTCAGAGAAGATACTTTGAATTATCTCAACATTTTGGATCTTGTTGAGGATTGCTCTGTGGCCTAAGATGTGGTCTATTCTGGAGAACGTTCCATGTGCATTGGAAAAGAATGTGTACTTTGCAGTGGTTGGATGGAGTGTTCTATATATGTCTATGAGGTCAAGTTGGCTGATTGTGCCCTTTAGGTCTTCTGTATCTTTTTTGAGTTTCTTTGTAGATGTTCTGTCCTTTACTGAGAGTGGTGTGTTGAAGTCTGCTACTATTATTGTGGAACTGTCAATTTCTCTTTTCAGTGTTGTTAGAGTTTGTTTTATGTATTTTGGAGCCCTGTGATTGGGTGCGTAGATGTTTATTATGGTTATGTCTTCATGATGGATCGTCCCCTGAATCATTATATAGTGTCCCTCTTTGTCTTTTATGGTAGATTTTGTTTTAAAGTCTATTTTATCTGAGATTAGAATTGCCACTCCTGCTCTTTTTTGCTAGTTGTTAGCTTGATATATTTTTTTCTAACCTTTGACTTTTAATAAATTCACATCTTTGTTTCTAAGGTGTGTCTCTTGTAGACAGCATATTGATGGATCCTGTTTTCTTATCCATTCTGTAACTCTACGTCTCTTTATGGGTGCATTGAGTCCATTTACATTCAGTGTATTTATTGATAGATGTGAGTTTGTTGCTGTCTTTTTGTAGTGCTTTTTTTTGTGGTGCTGAAGTTTTCTTTGTTCTTCTTACTCTCTTGCGGTGAGTTATTTCTGTTTGTGATTTTTTTTTTCATTTCTTTTGTTTGTGTAGGTTTTGTTTTTGCTGAGACTTTATGTTTTTCCTCTTTTTTTTTTTATGAGTATGTTTGTTAACTTTCTTTGTGGTTGCCATGAATTTTACCCTTATCTTTCTATGTTTGAAGTAGTCTACCATTACTTGTTATCGCCTTGCCTTCCTCTCCATTAGAAGGTTCTATACATATGTCGTTTATTCCCTCTTTCATTGTTTTGATGTTGTTGTCATCCATCGATTGACTGCTCTCATTCCCTGTTGTATTTCTTTTGGTTTTGGATAGTCCTCGAGAGTTCATTTCCTAGATTGGTATCTGGCTCGTACGATCCTGTGTCCTAGGTCCTGCCTAAGGGCTGAAGCTATTTGTCCTCAGATCGAAGAACTCCCTTTAATAATTCTTGTAAGTTTGGTTTGACTTTTACAAATTCCCCTAGTTTCTGTTTATCTGGAAATGACCTAATTTCACCATCAAATCTGAATGAGAGTTTTGCAGGATATAGTATTCTTGGCTGACAATTTTTTTCTTTCAAGATTTTATATATATCATCCCACTGCCTTCTTGCCTGCATGGTTTCTGCCGAATAATCTGAGCTTAGTCTTATTGTTTCTCCTCTGTATGTGACTTTTTGTTTTTCTCGAGCTGCTTTCAGGATTCTTTGTTTGTCTTTGGTTTTGGTGAGGGTGATTATGATATGCCTTGGTGATTTTATTTTGGGGTCTCTCCTATATGGGGTTCGTTGAGCTTCTTGGATGGTCAGCTTTTCATCTTTCATGATATTGAGGAAGTTTTCTGTCAGCAGTTCTTCAATGATCCTCTCAGTGTTTTCTGTTTTCTCCCCCTGTTCTGTAATTCCAATCACTGGCCAATTTTTGGTTTGGATTGTATCCCACATAACTCTCAGAGTCTCTTCATTTTTATTTGTTCTTTTTTCTGAGTTTTCCTGAAACAGAGTTGTATCCAAGAGTTTGTCTTCAATTCCACTGATCCTGTCTCCCACCATTTCAAATCTGCTTCTCAACCCTTCTATGACACCGTCCATTTCTGAAATCTTGTTGTTTATCTTTCATATTTCTAATTGTTGTCTTTATATAATTTCTAGTTGTGAATTTATTTTGGCATTTTGTTCCTGCATTATTTTCCTGAATTCTTCCAATTTTTTGTCTGTATTTTCCATGAATTTGTCTCTTTTTTCCTCATGTTTGTCAGCTTTTTGCCTCAGTTCTTGGGGAATTCTGAGTATTAGAGATTTGAATTCCCTATCACGTAGTTCTAGTGCATTTTCTTCCACTGGAGAGTCAGCTGGTGTTTTATTTTGGATGCCTACTGGAACCATCCTGTCCTGTTTTTGTAAATGTTTTGATATTGTGTGCTGTCCTCGGGGCATTCAGTAGTCATTTTTCTCTTTTATTGATTGTAGATTTGTTTCGTCCCTTTTTTAAAAAAAAAATTGACTATGTCTGAACAGGCGGACTGTGTGTTCTTTGTTGTTTGCTCATCTGAGGGCACAATACTTTTCGCCTCCTTCTTCAACTTGCAGGGTCAGTCACTCAGATATGGTACGGCAAGGCAGGTCTAGCTGAAGACGACTTAGTGGGATGGGTTGTTTGTGGCACTTACTACAGCCACCAGAGCGGGTCGGTAATCAGTGCAGGGAAGGATCCAGTAGGCCGTGTCTGTGCTGCTTGGTGGTGTGATGTCAAGTGCACAGTGCAGGTAGGCAGGATGCAGCGGGGAGATTGTTATGTGTGGAGCTAAGATGGATATGGGAGAGAGGAGACAGGAACAGATGCCAAAAACATAGAAAGAATGCTAGGGTAGCTTGCCATTGGAGTGGAGAGATGAGAGACTACGAAATGGAGAAAAACAGAAAGGGGAAGAGGAAGAAAAGAATGAATAAATAAAAATCTGAAATGTTAAAGAACCACAAAGTTCCCAGGGTTCCCACCGGTGTAGCTATGAGGTCTGGGGAAGTCGCTGTCAGGTGTTGCCATACAGCCTGGCTAGAAGGCGTAGAGGTATACAACGCCAGGTATTCAGGGAATAGAAAGAGAAGGAAGATATAGAGAGATGAGAAACTGAGCAATGAAGAAAGACAACAAGGGAAAAAGAGGGAAAAGAAAACAAAACAAATTAAAAAAAAAAACAATAAAGGCCCACCAAGAAACAGAAAAAAAAAAAAAAGAAAAAAGAAATGCCCCCAGGGATCCCTCTGCACGTCTGTGCAAGCCGAGGTGGAGGTCTCCTTGCCACGCAGCACTGCCTGGCCAGAAAGGGCTCCCAACTCATGAAAAGGAAAAGAAAACAAACAAACAATTTAAAACAAACAAATGAACAAAAGCCCTGGGATCCCACCAGCATGGCAGCCCAGACCAGGCAGCAGCTCCACACTTGAACGGAGCTCCATAGCCCCTGGGGAAGAAGCAAAGATGGTGCACGGAGCCAGGTATTTGAGCGAAAGGAGGGGGAGGTGGTGAGAGTTAAGGAAGAAATCAAAAGAAGCAGAAAAAAGCAACACCAGCAGCCAACAAATGGCACTCAGAGAGCCACCCGTTCGGGTGTGTGGAATCCAAGCAGCCGGTGTTTCCCAGTCAAGAGATTGTGGCCGTGGGAAGCAGAGGAGGCCAAGTTAGGGTGAAGAAGAGGGTGGTGGGAAAGTGTATATCGCAAATTACCGGTTATTTTGTCTCCTGCTGGATGCTCTGTCAGGCTGCTTTCTTTTACCCCATTTGCTGGTCTCTGATAGGAGTCCAAGATGGCGGGTCCACGCTGTGTTAGCTGGTCCGGGACCTCTGCATGATCTCTCCTCGCTCTCTGTTCTCTGTCAGTTTTCTCACTCCATTTGGTGCTTGGCTGAGTTCTTTATCTCTTCATTTGATGTTTTAGGGTTTCAGGATTGTTGTATTCTCTGTTCGGCTTAGTTTTTCGGATCTTTGCTGTGGAGGGACGGCGTGGTGCTTCTGCCTAGAGCGCCAGTTTGCCAGAACCTCCAATCTCTTCTTTCTACACATTTTATTCTCTTAGGGGTGGCTCTTTTCAGACTCTTAGATATCTAGTGGATTCATTTCTACCTTCTTCCTCCCTTTTAGATTGCTAAGTGTAATTTTCAGGTGACTAGAAACTCAATGAAGCTAATTTATATGTGATTGATTGTATTTAGTTATCTATTACTGTGTAACAAATTACCAGAAACTTAATGGCTTAAAACAATACACATTTACTATCTCACAGTTTCTATGCATCAGGATTCTGGGCATGGCTCATCTTGGTCCTCCACTTAGACCCTAACAAGATTTTAATCAGTGTGCTGGCCAGGCTGCGCTCTCCTCAGGGAAGAATCCACTTCCAAGTTCACTCAGGTTGTTTGTAGAATTCATTTACTTGTTGCTATAAAATTGATAGCTACATTTTCTTGCCAGAAGCCTCCTCAAGCTTCTAGAATCTGCACATGGTTCCTTGTCTTTTAGACTTCTCCAAAATAGCCGTTTACAACACGGCTGCTTACAACATGGCCAGTTATAATATGATCATTTCCAAGACAGAAAAGAGAGTCTCTAGAATGAATTTGCTAGCAAGACAGAGTCATATATAAGGCAAATAATCACAGGAGTGATATCCTGTCATTCCTGCAATATTCTATTGGTGAGAAGAAAATCGAAGGTCCTGCCTATACTCAAGGGAAGGAGATTGCATAAAGGCATGAACAAGAGGAGGAAGAGATCATGGGTGGGCACCTTAGAGTCTTTCTACCACAATGATGATATCTTGAAGAAATACCTTTTCCAAGCACATATGCTTTTACACTTGAGTCAATGGATTAAAGTTACAAACAATGTGGCCCAAGTTGTCAATTATGACAAAAGACAAATGAGTAGAAGGAGCATTTGAGGAAGAGAGGCTAGCAACAGACCTGCCCGTTGTCCCTGAAAATCTAGAGCTTTCTGTTGATAGCATAAGCCTGTATAGCGTGTTATCAGGTTTATTCTTATCCATGTTATACTGTCGTGTATTCACACTAATAAGCAACGGTATCTTGATCAAATTATTTAAACTTTCTGATCCTAAGTTTATTTACCTATAAAATTAGTAATAATTATACCTTACTGGCAGGTTTGCTATGCAGACTAAATGATCTTGGAGATGCAAAAGATGCAAAAGACCTGGTATATAGAATTGCTCCTTGGTTTTTGTACTTAGCTACTTATCCCTGCAAATGAAATGTAATTGTACATTAATTTTACCCTCAAGATCCCAAGCAGCTAAGACAAAAGGGAAATTATCTATCTTCAACATAAAACCAAAACCAAACCCACTGCCATCAAATTGATACCAACTTAAAAAAAAAAAGTATTTTTTTATGACTCCTCCATAATCCAGTGAAAGTAACTTTCAAAAATATATTAAAAAAATTTTGAAATATATAAACATGTTTAGCAAAAATTCAATCATCAGAGATAAGAATCCCCTTTGCTTATCACCTCCAGTTCTGGTTATGATCAATAAAAGTAGTAACTACTTTTACTGATTTTCTGTATATTATTCCAGAACTTTTACTATGCTATTATAACCAATTTTATGAATAGTCGTCTTGCCTTATATGTTTCTTTTCTTTTACGTAAGTAGTATTATACTCTACATAATGCTCTTTAGCTTTTTTTTTTTTCACTCAGCGTATTTCTTGGAGCTATATCCACATTTAGTATATATAGAGAAAAATAGTGCTGTTGTTGTTAGGTGCCATCGAGTCAGTTCCGACTCATAGCGACCCTATGTACAATAGAATGAAACACTGCCCGGTCCTGTGCCATCTTCACAATCATTATGCTTAAGCCCATTGTTGCAGCCACTATATCAATCCATCCAATTGAGAGTCTTCCTCTTTTTCACTGGCTCTCTACCTTACGAAGCATGATGTCCTTCTCCAGGGACTGATCCCTCCTGACAACATATCCAAAGTATGTGAGACATAGTCTCCCCATCCTTGCTTCTAAGGAGTATTCTGGTTCTACTTCTTCCAAGAGAGATTTGTTTGTTCTTTTGGCAGTCCATGGCATATTCAATATTCTTCTCCAACACCACAATTCAAAGGCATCAAGTCTTGTTTGGTCTTCTTTATTCATCGCCCAGCTTTCACATGCATAGGAGGCAATTGAAAACACCATAGCTTGGGTCAGGCACACCTTAGTCTTCAAGGTGACATCTTTACTTTTCAACACTTTAAAGAGGTCTTTTGCAGCAGATTTGCCCAATGCAATGTGTCTTTTGATTTCTTGACTGCTGCTTCCATAGATGTTGATTGTGGATCCAAGTAAAATGAAATCCTTGACAACTTCTATCTTTTCTCCATTTATCATGATGTTGCTTATTGGTCCATTTGTGAGTATTTTTGTTTTCTTTAATGTTGAGGTGTAATCCACATTGAAGGCTGTAGTCTTTGATCTTAATCAGTAAGTGCTTCAAGTCCTCTTCACTTTCAGCAAGTAAGGTTGTGTCATCTGCATCACGTGGGTTGTTAATGAGTCTTCCTCCAATCCTTATGCCCCGCTCTTCTTCACAGAGTCTAGCTTCTTGGATTATTTGCTCAGCATACAGATTGAATAAGTATGACGAAAGGATACAACTCAGATGCAAAACTTTCCTGACTTTAAACCATGCAGTATCCCCTTGTTCTGTTCAAACGACTGCCTCTTAATCTATGTATAGGTTTCTCATGAGCACAATTAAGTGTTCTGGAATTCCCATTCTTTGTAAGGTTGTCCATAATTTGTTATGATTCACACAGTCCAATAACTTTGCTTAGTCAATAAAACACAGGTAAACATCTTTCTGGTATTCTCTGCTTTCAGCCTGGATCCATCTGACATCGGCAATGATACCCCTGGTTCCGCTTCCTCTTCTGAATCTGGCTTGAATTTCTGGCAGTTCCCTGTCGATATACTGCTGCAGGCACTTCTGAATGACCTTCAGCAAAATTTTACTTGTGTGTGATACTAAGGATATTGTTCAATAATTTTCACATTTAGTGGGTTCACCTTTCTTGGGGATAGGCATAAATATAGATCTCTTCCAGTCGATTGGCTAAGTAGCTCTCTTCTAAATTTCTTGGCATAGACAAGTGAGTACTTCCAGTGCTGCATCCGTTTGCTGAAACATCACAGTTGATATTCCATCAATTCCTGGAGCCTTGTTTTTCACCAATGCCTTCAGTGCAGCTTGGACTTATTCCTTCAGTACCATTGGTTCCTGCTCATATGATACCTCCTGAAATGGTTGAATGTCGACCAATTCTTTTTGGTATAGTTACTCTGTGCATTCCTTCTATCCTCTTTTGATGCTTCCTGAGTCGTTTAATGTTTTTCCATAGAATTCTTCAATATTGCAACTCGAGGCTTGAATTTTTTATTCACTTCTTTCAGCTTGAGAAATGAAGAGCATGTTCTTTCCTTTTGGTTTTCCAGCTCCAGGTCTTTGCACATGTCATTATAATACTTTACTTTGTCTTCTCAAGCTGCCCTTTGAAATTTTCTGTTCAACTCTTTTACTTCATCATTTCTTCCATTTGCTTTAGCTACTCGACGTTCAAGAACAAGTTTCAGAGTCTCTTCTGACATCCATTTTGGTCTCTTCTTTCTTTCCTATCTTTTTAATGATCTCTTGCTTTCTTCATGTATGCTGTCCCTGATGTCATTCCGCAACTCATGTCGTCTTCGGTCATTAGTGTCCAATGCATCAAATCTATTCTTGAGATGGTCTCTAAATTCAGGCGGGATACACCCAAGGTTGTACTTTGGCTCTCATTGACTTGTTCTAATTTTCTTCAGTTTCAACTTGAACTGGCATATAAGCAATTGATGGTCTGTTCCTCAGGTGGCCCCCGCCTTGTTCTGACTGATGATATCGAGCTTTTCCATCGACTTTTCCCACAGATATAGTCGATTTGATTCCTGTGTATTCCATCTGGCAAGGTCCACATGTATAATTGCCGTTTATGTTGGTGAAAAAAGGAATTTGCAATGAAGAAGTTGTTGGTCTTGCAAAATTCTGTCATGCAATCTTCGGTGTCGTTTCTATCACCAAGTCCATATTTTCTAACTACAGATCCTTACTCTGTTTCCAACTTTCACATTCCCATTTCCAGTAATTATCAATGCATCCTGATTGCATGTGCGATCAATTTCAGACTGCAGAAGTTGGTAAAAATCTTCAATTTCTTCCGCTTTGACCTTAGTGGTTGCTGTGTAAATGTGAATAGTAGTCGTATTAACTGGTCTTCCTTGTAGGCCTATGGATATTATCCTATCACTGACGGTGTTGTACTTCACGATAGATCTTGAAATGTTCCTTTTGATGATGAATGCAACACCATTCCTTTTCAAGTTGTTGTTCCCGGCATAGTAGGCCATATAATTGTCAGATTCAAAATGGCCAATACTAGTCCATTTCAGCTCACTAATGCCTAGGATATCAATGTTTATGAGTTCCATTTCATTTTTTATGACTTCCAATTTTCCTAGATTCATACTTCGTACATTCCACATTCTGATTATTAGTGGATGTTTGCTCCTTGTTTCTTCTCATATTGAGTCGAGCCACATCAGCAAATGAAGGTCCCAAAAGCTTATTCCATCCACGTCATTAAGGTTGACTCTACTTTGAGGAGGCAGCTCTTCCCCAGTCATCTCTTTTGAGTGCCTTCCAACCTGAGGGGCTCATCTTCCGGCACTATGTCAACCAATGTTCTGCTGCTATTCATAAGGGTTTCACTGGCTAAATCTTTTCAGGAGTAGACTGCCAGGTCCTTCTTCTTAGGCTGTCTTAGTCTGGAAGCTCAGCTGAAACCTGTCGACCATGGGTGGCCCTGCTGGTATTTGAATACTGGTGGCGTAGCTTCCAGAATCGCAGCAACACCCAAGCCCCCGCAGTACAAAAAACCGACAGACATGTGGGTGAGAGAAAAATTATTCTTTTTGATTGCTGCATAATATGTCCATGTCCACTACTGCCTTACTAGTGAACATTCAGATTCTTTTTTTTTCTTTTTAGCTATAGTAAACAATGCTTGAATGAACTTTCTTGAACATGTCTCAATATACAAATGTAAAAGAATTTTTCTAGAGAAAATTAAAGAAAAGAAGTTTCTGCAAAATAAAGATATTTTTAATTTTAATACATACTGCCAAAATGGCCATACCAATTTTTACTCCACTCAGCAGTGAAATATTTGCTATAGTTAAATAAGGTAGATAAAATGTCTAGTGCAGCCCTTGGCATATATTAAAGTGCTCAATAAATGTTATATATTATTACTACAGGGATCTAAAAATGAGTGATTTCCATGTGGCTTGACTTGATGGAAGGATAGAGTTTGGGAGAATAGCTAGAGGAATTGGTGAAGTTTCAATAGTGTAAAACATGGGGGGGCGTGTGACTAAGAATGGGAAACTCAAATGAGAAACGTGGTGAAGACAAGCGCCATACTTCAGAATTTTGTCTAAGGATAATTCAGAGTGTATTTAGAACCAATATATATTGAAATTATCGGTGTATCTAGCATAGGGACATAATCACCATTTATACTCAAATTGAAGTCAATTATTCAAGCCCAAAATATCCCTCATTAGAAAGTTTGTTATAAACTAAAGTATTTTCATAAATTTTAAACTTGTTGGATGGTAACAGATCTAAAATTTCATTTTAATTAATAAATGTGACCACATAAATTGAACCTGACTAAAAATGTAATGATATACCCTAGCACATGCCCCAAGCATAATGTATTACTAAGATAAGATTAACACTAAGTGATAAAATTAAATGACAGCTGACAGGTTTTCTCTTTTAAAACATTAAAAGATATTTGACTCCCTGAGCCAGTTTAAGAGGAATGTAATCAAATTTCTGTTGAGTAGAACTGATGAAAAACAGGAATAGGGGCTGAAAAACAAGTTTTTAGCTAATGTTTTTAGGAACTACAGAATCACTAGCATTAAACATTGCACAAGGCTTTGATATAAACTATGTTCCATGTATTTTATATCCTCTCATGATTTTTGGTTGTGTTTTATTAATCAGTGGTTATTTAAAGACAGTGTAAGTAAATAGAAAACAAATTTAAAAAGAACAAAATAATTATAGTGAAAGTTAAATCTTGCCCCCACCTCCAAACTCCCTCTCTAGAGCTAATTTGTGTTGCCACTTTCTTCTACACCCTTCCAGAAATATTCTGTTTATACAAGCATATATATGTTTGTATACATATTTTCCACAAATATGGGAAAATTAAGCAAACATTAATTACCATTTTTAATTTCTTGCAGTTCCATATCAGTATACATATCTATTATTAATTACTGTACATTGTTCCATTCTACAAAGATACCATTTTTAATGATAGATATTTAAGCTGCTACCTGTCTTCTGTTATGATGCTGCAGTGAACTCCTCTGGACATGTACTTTTGCTCAAATGTGTCAACATCTCTAAAGATTATTTAGATTTTTAGAAGTAGAGTTGCTTGCGTCAAAGGATATGTGTCTCTTCAATTTTGATAAATATTGCAAAATTGCAATGAAGGTTGGGAATTTATAGCACCCACCCCCCCCCACATTTCACGAAAGTTTTTCTTTCCAAAACTGTCCAAGTTCTAATTTGTCAGGTAATTGTTATTATTTGTCAATATAATAGATAAAAAATGGACTGCATTTATTTGATTCATAGTGAGGTTGGTTCTACTTTCATTAGCCTTTTTGTGGGGGAGTACATACTGCTAGTTTGTGTTCTTTGCCCATTTCTCTATTGGGTGATGTTCTTTTTCTTATTGATTATATAAACTTTTCATATATTAAAGGAAGTATATTTTTCCTATTGGTTGGAAGTATTTTTCCCTTATTGGTCATTAGTCTTTTAAATTTCTTTATGCTATATTTTTTTCTGCTGTTCAAAACCTTAAACACTATAAATAGATAAGTATATCAATATTTTCATTTTTGCTTTTGAGGTTTATTTTTTCCTGAGAAAGATCTTCCCCACTCCAAAAGTATAAAAAATTTATATTTTTCTAGAAAATCATCAATTTCATAAAGGTTTTCAACTTATTTGCACATACCGGAGCAAACCATCAGCATATAATCTATGGTTAAATTCTTACTTCTACTTCTCATCTTATGTTTCTATGCTTTCTTTTTTTTTTTTCTTGATTAAAATAATTGGTCATTTATCAACTGTATTTTTCCCCCAACAGAAACATCTCGTGGGCTGATTAATCTACTCTCTTTCTCCTTTGTCTTTTACTAGTTTCAACTTTTATCCTTACTTGTTTCTGTTTCCTTTGGATATCTCTGGTTCTTCTTTTATCTGATGATTTTACAAATTTTACACCTTTCAGTTTTTATCTTTACTTTCTTCTCTTTCCTTAGGCTTCCTTTGTTATCTTTTTTCCTCCTGAATTACTGATATAAATTCTTTGTTAATTTATTTTCAGTATTTTACTTTCCAAATGATAGGGTTTTTGTTTGTTTGTTTTTAGGTACTAATTTCTTCTCCATTTATATTACAATATAACGAAAACAAATTGATTTCTAAAAATATTTAACATATTTTTCCATTTAAAACATATACGGAAATGACTTGGCCACACATAGTGGTTATGTTCATATAAAAATAAGAACAGAGAAAATCCATGAGAGAAAAATGAGATTTACTAAACTCTTCTGTTATATGGATTCTATCACAATGTAACATATTTATAACAGAATAACTGACAGTAAAATTAAAGTTGAAATATTCTCCAGTCTTTAGTTACTGTCCCAGGCATTTAAGAAATGATCCCATAAAAATTTTAGAACAAATTTAATTGTAGCATAATAAAAAAATATTTATAATCCAAGATGACTGTAACTATTTCTTTCCAAAAGTTGAATGGAAAGTCAGAATTTCATAGTCTCTCAGTTCTTCTGTATTACTAAATGAAGAGACTCAGAATCCATAAACTTCTGTTTGCAGAGCATATAGTCTTTGGCTATACAAACTTGGATCTGGAATTGCACAGTGAATCTAGAACTAAGTTCTCTGGAAGGGTGTTGAGGAAGCCCCTGACTAGAAGGGATGCAAAACCCAGAAAAACAAAAATTATACGAAGGACATTGTGGGACACAGTAGGGGTGGAGAAAACAGCAGAAAGCTGAAGTTTGCAAACTAAGGTATTATAAAAAAATCTGGTTGGTGAGGAGCCTTAAGACCTTTATGGAAATGTACAGCAATCAATTTTAATCTATTTTATTGTCTTTAATGTGATTTCTCAGAAATCTGAAGTGATGCCTGCCAAACATGCAAATATCGTGTGTATAGTTTAGGGGGAGAAGGGATTAAAAAACAATCTTCAACAAACGGATGCAATGCTGGAAGCGTTCACTCAACTATACCAAGACATCTGGCCAACTGACTAGAAGAGATCCATATTCGTGTCCATTCCAAAGAAGACGATCCAAAGGAATGTGGAAATTATTGAACAATATCATTAATATCATATGCAAGTAAATTTTTGCTGAAAATCACTCAAAAACAGTTGTGGCAGTACATTGACAGGAAGCGCCAGAAATTCAAACAGGATTCAGAAGAGGACACGGGATGAGGGATATCATTGCCAACTTCAGATGGATCTTGGTTGAAAGCAGAGAATCCTAGAAAGATGTTTACCTGTATCTGACTATGCAAAGGCATTCAACTGTGAGGGTCGTAACAAATTATGGATAACATTGCAAAGAATGGAAATTCCAGAACACTTAATTGTGCTCCTGTAGAATCTGTACACAGATCAAGAGGCAGTCGTTCAAACAGAATAAGGAGACAGTATGTGGTTTAAAATTGGAAGAGGTGTGCATCAGGGTTGTTAACTTTTCACCATACTTGTTTAATCTGTATGTTGAGCTAATGATTCTAGAAGCTGCACTACATGAACAAAAACTTGGCATAAGGATTAGAGGAAGACTCAATAACGATCCTAGATATGCAGATGACACAACCTTGCTGAAAATGAAGAAGACTTAAAGCGCTGATGACAAAGACTATAGTCTTAAGTATGGATTACACTTCAACATAAAGAAAACAAAAATCCTTACAACTGGACCAATAAGCAGCATCATGATAAATGGAGAAAATATTGAAGTTGTCAAGAATTTCATTTTACTTGGATTTACAATCAATGCCCATGGAAGCAGCAGTCAAGAAATAAAAAGCCATGTTGCACTGGCCAAATCTGCTACAAAAAAATCTCTTTAAAATCCTATAAAGCAGGGACACATAACACAATAAGCAAGGTACACAATGTGAAATTTTGTACTACAGATTAGTAAGTGAGCACAATCAAGCCCATGCATACCTTGCTTATTTTAAGCCAGTGCATACCATGTTTAGAGGTTAATTCGCACCTGTTTAAAAGCAAAGATGTCACTTTGATGACCAAGGTGCACCTGACACAAGCCATGGTATTTTCAATCACCTCATATGCATGTGAAAGCTGAAAAATGTAAAAGGAAGACTGAAGAATTGATTCACTTGAATTATGGTGTTGGCGAAGAAGACTGAATATACTATGGACTGCCAGAAGAATGAACAAATCTGTCTTGGAAGAAATACAGCCAGAATGCTCTCTAGAAGTGCATCTCACGTACTTTGGACATGTTATCAGTAGAGACCAATCCCTGGAGAAGGACATCATTCGTGGTAAAGTAAAGGGTCAGCGAAAAAGAGGAGGACCCTCTGCAAGATGGACTGACACAGTGGCTGCAACGATGGGCTCAAATATACCTACTATCGTGAGGATGGTGCAGGTTCAGGCAACATTTCCTTCTGTTATACATGGGGTTTTTATGAGTCAGAACTGACTTGACGGCACCTAACAACAACAAACTTTGAGTTAAGGAGTCCTGGTAACGAAAGTGTTAAGCGCTTGGTCGCTAACTGAAAGGTTGGAGGTTTGAACTCACCAGCAGCTCCATGGGGAAAAAAGACCTGGCAATCTGCTTCCATAAAGATTACAGCCTAGGAAACCCTATGGGGAAGTTCTACTCTGTCAAATAGGGTCAGTATGAGTTGGAATCCACTAGATAGCACACAACAACAAATCTTTCAGTTAGTAGGTAGCTGATGGATAACATCAGTGGGAGGTAAGATGCAAAGAAGTTGAAACTCAGAACTGAAGTTCCTAAAAGAACTTAAACACCCAGGAATTTGCAAACATTTAGGCAAGAAAATTTGAGTTCACACAGGATGTGGGATAGAGGACTTAAGCCAAACATACAACAGTACCAGACTACAGACAGATCTGACACTATTAGAGGACCCAGTTTCAAATTGGCATGAAGACCTGAACTACTTATTTGAAATTTTTAGGCAGAAGTGTTGTACCTCCATGCATTCATATCTTATATTCATATAGTTTTGGCAGAAAGTATGCAAAATAATAGAAAAGTGTGTCATGTACAACATAGTTTTAGATATTCTTATTTTTATGTGTCGATTTTCTGAATTCTGAAGGCAAACTAGAAATAGTTTACAAAATGTACACTTTATAATAAATATTACAAACTGTTGCTCCGAAGAAAATAAAGTACTATGATTAGAGTAGGAGTAAATTGAGACAATCTAAGTGCTATATTATATGGAAAGACTACCAGTTAATTAATCGATGATAAATAAACTTAAAATAATTGGATTAGCATTGCCAATTTCAGAAAGCTCACAAAGCACACACTTACCTCTGATTCATGCAAAATTCCATTGAACTGATAGAACAAATTAAAAATAGGTGACAACAATGTCAGAAGATTAAAAGAGGGACTAAACGGTGTAGGTATAGAACCTTATAATGGAGAGGAAGGCAAGGCGATACCAAGTAATAATAGACTGGTACAAACCTAAAGAAGATAAGTGTAAATTTCAAGGTAACCACAAAGAAAATTGACAAACCTACTCATCAAAATAAAGACGAAAAACATAAAGTCTCAGTAAAAAATAAAATCTACAAAAACAAAAGAAATGAAAAAAATCCACAAACAAAAGGAATTCAGCACAGGAGAGTAAGAGGAACAAAGAAAACGTCAGCACCACAAAAAAAAGCACTATAAAATGACATCAATAAAATCATAGCTATCAATAATTACACTGAATGTAAGTGGCCTAAATGCACCCATAAAGAGTCAAGAGTGACAGAATGGATAAAAAAGCAGGATCCATCAATATGCTGTCTACAAGAGACACACCTTAGAAACAAAGATGTAAATTTATTAAAAATCAAAGGATGGAAAAAAATATATCAAGCAAACAGCTACCAAAAAGAGCAGAAGTAGCAATATTAAACTCAGATAAAATAGACTTTAAAACAAAATCCACCATAAAAGACAAAGAAGGACACTATATAATGATTAAAGGGACGATCCATCATGAAGACATAACCATAATAAACATCTACGCACTCAGTGACAGGGCTCCAAAATACATAAAACAAACTCTAACAGCACTGAAAAGAGAAACTGACAGTTCCACAATAATAGTAGGAGATTTCAACATACCACTCTTGGTAAAGGACAGAACATCTAGAAGGAAACTCAACAAAGATACAGAAGACCTAAAGTGCACAATCAGTCAACATGAACTCACAGACATATATAGAACACTCCACCCAACAGCTGCAAAGTACATATTCTTTTCTAACGTCCATGGAATTTTCTCCAGAATAGAGCACATCTTAGGCCACAGAGCAATCCTCAACAAGATCCAAAATGGTGAGATAATACAAAGTATCTTCTCTGACCACAATGCCATCAAGGTAGAAATTAACAACAGGAAGAACAAGGGAAAAAAAAATCAATTCCATGGAAACTGAATAACACCCTGCTTACACATCACTGGGTAAGAGAAGAAATCAGAGACAGACTCAAAAAATTCCTAGAATCAAATGAGAATGAAAACACATCATACCAAAATCTTTGGGACACAACAAAGGCAGTTCTCAGAGGACAATTTATAGCAATAGATGCACACATCAAAAAAGAAGAAAGGGAAGAAATCAGAACATTAACTACACAACTTGAACAAAGAGAAAGAGAATAGCAAAAAAAGCACACAGCCTCCAGAAGAAAGGAAATAATAAAGACTAGAGCAGGAATAAATGAAATAGAGAACAGAGAAACAATAGAAAGAATCAACAAAACCAGAAGTTGGTTCTTTAAAAGGACCAACAAAATCAACAAACCACTGGCCAGACTGACAAAAGAAAAACATGAGAGGACACAAATAAACCAAATAAGAAATGAAATGGAAGACATTACAACATACCCAGCTGAAATAAAAAGGATCATAACAGAGAATTATGAAAAACTATACTCCAACAAATTTGAAAACCTAGAGGAAATGGATAAATTCCTACAAACATACTACCTTCCCAAACTAACACAAAGTGATGTTGAAAATCTGAACAGACCTACAACAAGAGAAGAGATCGAAAAGGTAATTAAAAAAACTTCCAACAACAGAAAGCCCTGGCCCAGATGGCTTCACTGGAGAATTCTACCAAACATTCAGAGAAGAGCTTACAGTAGAACTACTCAAACTATTTCAGAACAAATAAAAGGAAGCGACACTTCCAAATTCATTCTATGAAGCCAGAATAACTCTAATACCAAAACCAGGCAAAGACACCACAAAAAAAGAAAATTATAGACCAATATCTCTCATGAATATAGATGCAAAAATTCTCAACAAAATTCTAGCCAATAGAATTCAGCATCATATCAAAAAAATAATACATCACAACCAAGTAGGATTTATACCAGGTATACAAGGATGGTTCAACATTAGAAAATCAATTAACATAATCCACCAAATAAATAAAAGAATGATATGATCATCTCAATTGATGCAGAAAATGCATTTGACAAAGTCCAACACCCATTCCTGATAAAAACTCTCAATAAAATAGGTATAGAAGGGAAATTTCTCAACAGAATAAAGGGCATTAATGCAAAACAAACAGGCAACATCATTTTTAATGGAGAGAGGCTGAAAACATTCCCCTTGAAAACAGGAACAAGACAAGGATGCCCTTATCACCACTCCTATTTAACATTGTGCTGGAAGTCCTAGCTAGAGCAATAAGGCAAGAAAAAGAAACAAAGGGCATCCAAATTGGTAACAAAGAAGTTAAACTGTCCCTATTTGTGATGATATGATACTATACATAGAAAACCCAAAAGACTCCATGAGAAAACTACTGGAACTAATAGAAAGATTCAGCAGAGTAGCAGGTTACAAGATAAACATACAAAAAACAGTTGGATTCCTATATACCAATAAAGAGAATGATGAAAAGGAAATCAGGAAAACAATACCATTTATAACAGACCCTAAAAAAATAAATTACTTAGGAATAAACCTAACTAGAGATGCAAAAGACCTATAAAAAGAAAACTACAAAACACTTTTGCAAGAAACCAATAGAGATCTACATGAATGGAAAAACATACCATGCTCATGGATAGGTAGACTCAACATTGTGAAAATGATAATTCTACCCAAAGCAACCTACAAATACAATGCAATCCTGATCCAAATACCAACAACTTTCTTTAAAGAGATGGAAAAACTTATCATTCACTTTATATGGAAAGGGAAGAAGCCCCGGATAAGTAAAGCACTATTGAAGAAGAAGAATAAAGTTGGAGGACTTGCACTACCTGACCTCAGAACCTACTATACAGCTACAGTAGTCAAAACAGCCTGGTACTGGTACAATGACAGATATGTTGACCAATGGAACAGAATTGAGAATCATGATGTAAATCCATCCACCTACGGTCACCTGATCTTCGACAAGGGCCCAAAGTCCGTCAAATGGGGAACAGTCAGTCTTTTTAACAAATGGTGCTGGCAAAACGGGTTGTCCATCTGCAAAAAAATGAAACAGGACCCATACCTCACACCATATACAAAAACTAATTCAAAATGGATCAAAGACCTAAATATAAAGCCAAAAACTATAAATTTCATAGAAGAAAAAATAGGATCAACACTAGAGGCCATAATACACAGCATTAGCAGGATACAAATCATAACCAATAACACACAAACTCCAGAAGATAAGCTAGATAATTGGGGTCTTCTAAAAATTAAACACTTATGCTCATCAGAAGACTTCACCAAAAGAGTAAAAAAAAGAACCTATAGACTGGGGGAAAAAATTTGGCCATTACAAATCTGACAAAGTTCTAATCTCTAAAATCTATAGGAAAATCCAACACCTCTACAGCAAACAGACAAATAATCCAATTAAAAAATGGGCAAAGGAAACGAACAGACACTTCACCAAAGAAGACATTCAAGTGGCCAACTGACACATGAGCAAATCCTTGTGATCACTAGTCATTAGAGAAATGTAAAGCAAAACCACAGTGAGATACCATCTCACCCCGGCATTACTGGCACAAATCAAAAAAACTGGAAATAACCAATATTGGAGAGGCTGCAGGGCGATTGGAACTCTTATGCACTGCAAGTGGGAATGCAAAATGATACAACCATTTTGGAAAATGATATGGCACTTCCTTAGAAAGCTAGAAATTGAAATACCATACTTCAGCAATCCCACTCCTAGGAATATATTCTAGAGAAACAAGAGTCATCACATGAATAGACATATGCAGACCCATGTTCATTGCAGCATTGTTCACAATAGCAAAAATATGGAAACAACCTAGATGCCCATCAACAAATGAATGGATAAACAAACTATGGTACATACACACAATGGAGTATTACACAAGGATAAAGAACAATGATGAATCTGCAAAGCAGCTCATAACATGGATGAATCTAGAGGGCATTATGCTGAGTGAAATAGGTCAATCAAAAAAGGGCAAATATTGTATGAGACCGCTACGGTAAAAACTCATGAAAAGGGTTACACACAAAAAGAAACAATCTTTGATGGTTAAGAGGGAGAGGAAGGTGGGGGGGGGGGCACTAAATAGACAATAGATAAGGGGCAACTTTGATAAAGGGTAAGACAGTACACAACACTGGAAAAGCCAGCACAACTTGTACAAGGCAAGGTCATGGAAGCTCCATAGACACATCCAAACTCCCTGAGGGTCCAAATTGCTGGACTGAGGGCTGTGGGGACCATGGTCTCGGGGACATCTAGCCCAACTGGTATAACATAGTTTATAAAGAAAATGTTCTACATTTTACCTTGGTGAGTGGCATCTGGGGTCTTAAGCCTGTGAGATACTCTACTGGTCTCACCCCTTTGGGAACAAGAGAGAATGAAGAAAACAAGATACAAGGGAAAGATTAGTCCAAAGGACTAATGGACCACAACTACCACGGCCTCCACCAGAATGAGTCCAGTACAACTAGATGGTGCCCGGCTACCACCACTGACTGCTCTGACATGGATCACAATAGACAGTCCCAGACAGAGCTGGAGAAAAATGTAGAACAAAATTCTAACTTTAAAAAAAAGACCAGACTTACTGGCCTGACAGAAACTGGAGAAATCCTGAGAGTATGGCCTCCGGACACCCTTTTAGCTCAGTAATGAAGTCACTCTCGAGGTTCACCTTTCAGCCAAAGATTAGACAGGCCCATAAAACAAAATGAGACTAAAGGGGCACAACAGCCCACGGACAAAAACTAGAAGGCAAGAAGGGACAGGAAAGCTGGTAATAGGGAACCCAAGGTCAAGAAGGGAGAGTGTTGACATGTCGTGGGGTTGTTAACCAGTGTCATAATACAATATGTGTACTAACTTTTCAATGAGAAGCTAGTTTGTTCTGTAAACCTTCATCTAAAGTACAACAAAAATTTTTTTTTCCTCTAAACAAATAAATTAAAAATAGGTATAAATCTACAGCAGCTCCAGAAAGCCAGAAAGTTTCATTAGGAGACAAAGATTTACAGAAATTCTGGATGACAGAAGGAGATAAATTGAGACTCACAATAAAACTCAACAGGGAGGGCAGCCTGAGAATCTCAATAGTAAGGAGAAGACCTCATAAAGGAAGTTTTTCCTGGAAAAGCCATGGACTAACTTCAAATCCAAGCCAGCCAGGGTTGAAAAAAGGAGTGAGCCACGGGGCAGGTACTGGTGTCATTAATTAAAGAACACAGAAACAGCTGCAAGAGGCACCTCTCCCAGAGCAGTTGCCCTCAGGTTAAATCTCAAATGGTCTTCTCTATTTAAAGACAGAAAAGACCCAGCATGGGCTTTGGTTCTAGAGAGAAAAAGAAAGCAATCTCTCAAATAACTTTTCAGTTGTGCTCAGAAGACAAATGCTGTGTGGACCTCCCAGGTTCCATTTTCCCCCAGCACCTCTCTGCATGACCACATAAGTGAGTCTTAAAATTAGGGCTTCAAATTGGTTCACTCTGGTTCACACCCCTGCTGAGAATTTGCATTTCTAACGAGGTACCAAGTGATACTAATGTTGCTGTTTAGGGAGTGGGGACCAATTCACCTGAGGAATCTTGTTAAAATATTAAAATGTAGATTCTGATTTAGTCTGATCACTAGACGATTCTTATGTATAAGAAATTTTGAGAAGCACTGCTTTACTGGTGGTTCTCAGAATTGATCCCTACTCCCTAACCAGCAGCATTAGCATCAGTGGGTACCTTGTTAGAAACGCAAATTTTCATCAGGGATGTGAACCAGAAGGAACTGGTCAAAGCCCTGCTTAAAATCAGAATCTGTATTCACTACTAGCAGAGTATAAGTTGTTTTCATGTTGAGGACATGCACTATTGATCAAACTAGTCTTTTCATTATAAATATGAAAATCTATGCAATAATCACTAAATGGCAATATAAAACAATCAGAACTGAGCATTGAACAAAACAGTTGTTGCAGGAATAAGAAGAGATGATTAAATTAATTATAACTAGTATTCTCTGGGAGACGTGGTGGTGCAATGGTTAAGAGCTCTGCTGCTAACCAAAAGGTTGACAGTTTGAATCTACCAGCTGCTCCATGGAAACCCTACGGGGGCAGTTCTACTCTGTCCTGTAGGGTCGCTATGAGTTGAAACCAACTCAACTGCATATAACAACAGCAACAACAACAGTATCCTCTGAGAGATTCAGAAGGATTTCACATTCATGAAAGATTAACTGGTCACTATGAAAAAAGCAATCAGAATTGCTATTAAAATCGTCAAGATGAGTAGGGAATGTGTGTCTCTAAGATGGCTCCCAATAATCTCCACCTCCTAGTATTCAATGTCTTTGTGTAACTGTCTACCTTTGAGTGTGGGCTGGACCTAATGACTCACTTCTAAGAAATAGAATATGACAAAAGCGATGAATGCCACTTCCAAGTTTAGGATCCAAAAAAGTTGTGGTTTCCATCCTGTGCTGCCTCTTTTGCTCACTCCAATGGAAACCAGCTGCCATATTATGAGCTGCCCTATAGAGATGCCCACATAACAAGGAACTGAGGCAGTCCTCTCGCCAAAAGTTAGTGAGGAACTGAGACCCTCTGTCCCACAGCCCTTGAAGAACTGAGTCTTGCCAACAACCACATGAGTGATCTTGGAAGTGGATTCTCCCTCAATCCAGTTTCAGACAAGATTTTAGCACTGGCCAGCATCATCACTGCAGTCTTCTGAGAGACCTTGAGGCAAAGAAACTCAGCTTTCATGCCTTGAGGCAAAGAAACCCAGGAGTCATGCCTGGATTCCAGAAACACACACAACTTGTTATGAAGCAATATACAACTCATATGGGTGGATTGGCAGGGGAGAGGGGTGCAGTGTAGTTGGGAACTTGATTGAAGCTCAAGTAGTAGGATGACTACTGCTGAAAACCAAATTAATGAACCAGAAAGTCAAGACAAGGAATTTTCTCAAAATACAAGGAAAAATGAAACAAGATGGGAATTATATATTTTAATTCTATACAGTTGTTGTTAGTTGCTGTTGAATTGGCTCCAACTCATAGCAAGTGACCTTATGTAGAACAGAACAAAACATTGCCCAGTCCTGTGCTATCCTCACAATCATTGGTATGTTTCAGCCCATTATTTAGCCACTCTGTCAATCTATCTCATTTAGGTTGTGGTCATGAGAGTAACGACTTTAAACATAGAGTAATGGACAAAATAATCAGAGAAGAGGAGATCAAGTAACTAAGAGGCATCAGTGCTGCAAAGGTCATCTATGTACACATTGAAATCAATGAGAATTAACATAGGCAAACTTCTGGGGAGGGAGAGATAAAATATAGAGAAGAGGGGGTGACAAAGGGTAGGTAAATTACATCAATAATGAGGCATAATCTAAAGGGGTTGAATTTTTAAGCCGAAGGTTTTTAGACAAAAGGTAGAGATAAGACTCTGGAAATAGCAAAGAGGAACAAGGATGACACTGACCAGATATTAAGGCTCAGAGGTAAGAGAAATAATGTGTAGGAGGAAACAATTACCACTTATGAGGGCTTTAGGGAAACCAACATCCCAGGGAGGATCCAGGTTTAGGTTAGAGGAAAAAGGAAAAGGGAACAGTCAAGAAAAAGATTGAAGACACAGAGGATTTTATTGGTAATGAACTTTGAATTGCATTGGCCCTAGTGGAAAAATTTCAGTTAAGGATGAGTGGAAGTTGGGGGGAGAAAAGGAGATGTGCAGATTACATGTGCTTTAGAGTTAGGAGATGAGAGATGTCTGAGGTTGTGCTGACTGATATAAAATAACAATAAAGGAATAAAGGGAAACGTAAGATTATTTCTGGAATTCTCAAGGAAGACTGTGGTAGTGAGGCTAAAAATGCAGAGAGGGGGAGATGGTCGTGTCTGGGGCTCTCATGTGACCCTTGTCAATGGTAGGTTAAAAGTCTGAGAGAGTGTGGTGTTAGTTCTAGTGTCTGAGATTAATAAAACGTAGTTGGAGCTCAGCACTCCCCCTTAACCAAGCTGATGGAAGTGAATTCTCCCGGGGGAAGCGAGGTGTTACTCTTACCTCCAATCAATGGAAGGCGGCAGTAGGAGGAAGGCATGAGTCTTACTCTCAGCAGACTCTCTCTTGACCAGGTAGTTTGGGGATCATTAAGTCTGAGTGCCCAGGGCCCCTCTCTGAGCTCTCTCTGTTTAAGGAGCTGAGGAGTTCTAATGGCTGGGAATGGCCTGACTTCCAGTAAGGAAGCTGAAGAGGTAAGAGCAAATATCCCCTCCCTGCCTGGTATTTAGAATTTGGTCAAGTGACTTATGTGCAGCTGTCCACTCTTCAGTGATTTTGAAGATTGGAGTAGTAATGCAAAGTCTCACATCAAACAGAATTCAATCACAAGTATGGCAGTGCGTTATCAGGGTAGTCAGTTTTGGAAGGCAACAATGAATGCCCAGTGATAACGGTTCCTGCAGCAGTGTCCTGAGCAGACTTTTGGAACTCGACTGTGCTTGCCCTTCCTTGGTTCCTGCTTAAGCCACATTCACCAAACTTTCACTAGTTAAATGGGCACTACCCACAAAGCCTTAAAAATCCATGTTTTACTTAAATAAACCAAAATAAGTTTCTGATATTTACAGCCAAGAAAGCAACTAGTACCCCTGGATATGAACAAGATCTACCTGACTTCCAATCGTGTGTTCTTTTATTAAAGAAACTCACTCTGGTCCTTTCTACAAGGAAAGACACCGTGTACACTTATTTTTAGAAGCCTCAGGGCTTTCCCATGGCAGTGTTCCCAAAAGGGTTCACTGACATTCTCTTCTATCCCAAGCACCTATTACACCACCATTCCTGTTCAGCAGCTATTTCTTCAAAGTAGTAATTCTTGGATAGAGCTGCGTCTATAAAAAATAGCGTTCAGCGAAATATTCCCCATATTATGGTTCTTATTCAGTACTCCTAACAAAAAAGGCTGCTGGTTCTTACACTTGAGAAGGAGGCCTTATTCTCTCTTTCTCCATTCAGTAGTTTTCTTAAATCTCTTGCCTTAAAGAAAAGAAATTTTAGCCTTAAGTCACATTGTTTTGTTACCACACATTGAGATAATACAAAGCCAGAAGAAGAAAGGGAAAGTCTTCAGCACAAAGTAGGATTTTTCAAAAGATGTAAATTATTTGGACCAATATTTTGATTCACGTGCGACATTTCTGACTTCGGATTAAATCATCGAACGACTCAACAAACTTGAATCTTGAGGTTTTTCAGTTGGTTACCACAATCTGTTATCCCAAATTAAATTTCCAAAGGAGTATGTCTTTGGATATTATACACTTCATAGCTGACAGGGACACTATCGAATTAGCTATTTATATGCAAAGCAGAGGAAGGCATAATTAGAGACATGGATTATGCAAAACCAATCACACTGACAGAGGGCAAAAGAAACTGTGAACATATTGAACCAAATTTGTATACACGTTTTTACAGTTTATCATGTTTCATTTGTATTGTATTACATTTATGCATCATTTAACATGTTATAAATGAAGTAATATCATAATCCATTCATTGATAAAGTAAATACAAATCTTATAACATAAACTATTTATTGGGCTACAAATACAAGTTTCAGCGGACAAAAAGGAATAAAATTGTACATCTGGAAAATGCCTTTGTTAGCTCCAGCCTCCAGTACTTTTCTCTAGAGAGATAGGAAAATAACAGGAACATATTTAGCACTGTATCACTAAAAACATAGTCATAGTCCTTATCAAAAAGGAAAATAAATAAAATAAAACTGGCTTATAGACCTGTTCTAGTTAACTACGTCTATATAACAAATAGCTACAATTTTTTCTGGAATAGAAAAAAACAAACATTTTATGTTCACAATTTTGTGGGTCAGGAATTTAAAAAGGGCACAGAGACAAGAGCTCTTCTCTGCTCCAATGTGACTGGGACCTCAGCTGGGGTGACTTGAATGGCTAGAGGTTGCTGGGAGAGTTTGATGAGGGCCATATGTCTGTGGCGTCAGTTCTGGCTGTCAGCTGAGTTCCTTGGTTCTTCTCCATGTTGCACTTGCTGGAGATGAAATGTCCAAGATAGCTTCTTTACTCTCTTGCCTTGCAATAAGGCTAGGATGATTGGAACAGCTGAGACCGGCTGAGCATCTCTCTTTTTCTCCATGTAACTTCACCATATGGCTAGTTTAGGCTTCCTCATAGCATGATTATCTTAGGTAGCAGGATTTCTTACATAGTGACTTGCTTCTCCCAGAGTGAACATTTCTAAGAAACAGAATAAGGGAGCTCCAGTCGTTAAGGCCTAAACTAGGAGACCAGCATAGCATCAGTTCTACCATATTTTATTGATCAAATATGCCAAGATTCAAGGGTAGGGGACATAGGCCACATCTTTCAATGGGAGGAGTATCCAAGAATGTGTGGCCCTGTTTAACCTCCCATAGAACCTTATATCCACCATGATGATTTATCAAAACCTGGAATGTATTATCAGAATTCTGTGGCATGACTTCACACGGGCTCTCACTTACATGGCAGTCCCCGCCCCCCGCCAAACAGTCAGAAATGCAGTTCCAAGCAATAGAGTGTTTTGGCACATTTTTTTTTTTATTTTTGAGAAGGAGATTTATTTGATCTCTGCCAAACTCATGACTGGATGCCCAGTTTAACACAGTGAACTGAGCTCTCAATTACTTAATCTCATATCACTTCCAAAATCCAACTGAAATGATGGTAAAGAAGTTAAAAAGGTAATATATTCATAAAAGTGCAGAGAAAGGAAGAAAGACCTTAGAGATAAGTTGATGCACTTCCAAATGATAGGAGGTATATGGCATCATACTGATGGACAAATGGACCATAAAGACAATCAGTGCAGAGGATGCAAACAAAATGATGCAGATGGAGACTGCAGAGGGACTCCAGGATCATAAAAGAAAGTTAAGAAAAATAGGAGCAAGAAAGGGAGCAGAGATTGAATGGCGATGCTCCTTCATTCCTGCATGTATAGGTGCATTCACAGGTGTCCCCAGGATGAACTAAACAACTACTCCCTACTAAACAACTGCTCCCTAAAGAAGTTGGGAAACCCTGGTGGTGTAGTGGTTAAGCAATACGGCTTCTAACCAGAAGGTTGGCAGTTCGAATCAACCAGGTGCTCCTTGGAAACTCTATGGGGCAGTTCTACTCTGTCCTATAGGGTCGCTACGAGTTGGAATCGACTCGACAGCAACGGGTAAAGAAGTTGAGTGATCTGTCTAGGAGTATTAGTATTCTGTGCAGCAAAGGGTTAACTGCCTCAAAATAAGTTTGGCCCTTTGCCCCTGGCTTCTGGGAGATAACCTCTAATCCCTTGGAATGTCTGGAGGCCTTGAGACATACCAGATAGTCTATATGAACAATGTGATTTATGGTGGAGACCTTGAGCCACCCAATATCAGTTCCAGCTCTGGAGGGACTGGAGATCAAGGTCAGACTCACAGGTGGTCAGTCATATCTACATTTGCCAACCCCCAATAAACACTCTGAACACCAAGGCTCAGTTGAGCTCACCTGGTTGGCAATACTCCATGTGTATTGTCACACATCACTTCTGGGAGAAATTAGCCCTGTCTATGACTCCACTCTGAGAGGACAACTGGAAGCACCTTGCTTGGTTTCTCCTAGACTCTGCCCTATGTGCCTTTTCCTGGTTGATTTTAATCTTCATCATTTTGCTATCATAAGCTGGTTCTGTGACTCCTTCTAGAGAATGATTGAACCCAAAGGTGCCTTTGGAGACCTCCCGAATTCAGTCCCTATTGAGTAGGTTGGTCCCCAGAGTAGAGCTCTTCTCATTTTTGTATTTTGGTAGACACTCAGACTGTTTGTCTTCTCCCTATCTAAATATTTTTAAATAAAATTAATCCAGACAGAGTTCATAATAATACCTCCCACTCAGGGAAGAGTTTATGATTGATAAATCAAAAAATAAAAGAACTATCTCAGAATTATGCAAGTAACTTCCAAAAAACCAAGCAGAAATGGTCAAAAATAATTACCTCTGTGGAATGGAATGAGAGTCATGGAGTATAGAGATATTTTTTACCCTACTATATCTTTAAAATATTATTTTTATTAGCATAGATTCTCTGATATTTAGTAGAGCACATGGCCATTCAAAATAGACTACATTTCTAGTTTCCCTGACATTTAGATGTGGTCATTTGCCTAGGATCTGGTCAAAGGGGTACATGTAGGAATGTGTGGCTGCTTTCAGGAATCATCATTAAGAGGCATCAAGTATGCATCTTTTGCCCCTTTTTATGACATGTACTTCTCTTTCCTTTTGCCTGGGTCGTGGATGCTGCCTTGGAACATAAGAATGAAAGCCAGATGCTAGAGAAAGCAGATCTAGACAGTAGCCTGAGTTCTTTGAGAACTCAGTGGAGCAGAACTGGATTATGAACCCTTGACTTTAAATTCCAAAATTTTACATCAGAGACAAATAAACTCTATCTTTTGTTTATACCAAAGTTATTTCAGGTTTTCTGCACGTGGCATCAAACTTAATTCTAGCACACATATATTAGTTTTATTAAAAACAAACTCATGTTCTTTCCTCCATTTTTCTTCCTCACTATTTTTTTCAATCTTAACCCTCCATCTTTTCCTTTTCTTTTAAATACATGTATTTTTAACATCAGTTCCTTGATAATTGAAATATTTGATGAAGGGCAATAGTTGCTTTGATTCAATACTTCCATAATATTGAAAGAACATCTAGGCTATTTTCCTAGGCATCTTTGTAGTAAAGGGGGATGAATATGTTGCCTTCTAGGTTATCATCAGTGTGTGTTATGGATTGAATTGTGTCCCCTAAAACTGTGTGTCAACTTGGCTAGGCCATGATTCCGGGTATTGTGTGATTGTCCACCATTTTGTCATCTGATGTGATTTTCCTATGTGTTGTAAATTCTATCTCTATGATGTTAATGAGGCAGGATTAGAGGCAGTTATGTTAATGAGGCAGGACTCAACCTGTAAAATTAGGTTCTCTTTCTTGAGTCAATCTCTTTTAAGATAGAAAAGAGAGAGGAGAGCAAAGAGACAGGGGACGTCATACCACCAAGAAAGCAATGCTGGGAGCAGAGCACATCCTTTGGACCCAGGCTCCTGTGCTGTGAAGCTCCTAGACCAGGGGAAGATTAATGCAAGGGCCTTCCCCCAGAACCAACAGAGAAAGAAAGGCTTCCTCTAGAGCTAGCACCCTAAATTTGGACTTCTAGCATCCTAAACTGTGAGAGAATAAATTTCTCTTTGTTAAAGCCATCCACTTGTGGTATTTCTGTTACAGCAGTACTAGATGACTAAGACAATGTACTTAAACACAAATATTTTGGCACCTTTGAGAAGAGGAGGGCTGCAAAATGTTACTATCAGTAAATCCCTTAAGTGATTAGTTGAATGAAAACGGAATTTCAGACAACCATCCAACATTAATGATGCATTCCTTTTAGTGTTGCAGATGTGCTTAAGAATTTCTATTCCTTCCCAGGTTGACATAATTATTATTATATTTGTTTCCTTAATAGCATTAGATAAAGGTATAATGTAAATGCAAAGAGTTTTTACAGAGTCAAATGGGATGCGAAGAGAATTTGACAACATGCTGGAGGAAATGACCAGATGTTTATTATGCATATTTCTAATGTTATAGCCTTGCTTGAGGCAAATGTTACCCCCCAGAAAACTACATATTCTTCTATTAACCAAGACAACAAAACACCTTAATCCTCCCCATCCCGTTTCTGACTTTGTCTCCTCCCATGGTGAAATTATTTCATCCAACTTTATTTCTGCAATTCCCAGCACAAATAAAATGCCCCTAAGCCAAGCGGGTAACCATTGACATGCTGATTAAGCATTACTGATTAACTGTACAATAAGTCATTTAAATTGCTGGTGCACAGATGGGCGATATTTATTTAATTGTTTAATAACCTGCACTCAAATGGGAACTCGCTAATGCACCTATAATTGAAAAACAACAATGCTGTTTCAGGGAAACACGAATTGACTTCCCTTTTATGTACTGCAGTCATCATTTGGGTAAACTTGAAAAACTCCACTTTAGCGCCCACTTATCAGCCATCATGTGCATGATCACGCAATGCAATACAATCCTCTGTCATGCTGGGGCTCAGCAAAAGAACTAACCTAGGCAGTATAAGTTTCAAAGTGTCCTCCTTGCTTTTCATTTGGATTCTTTTAAAGTTGTTTTCTACATGTATTTGTTTGCCAGTCCAATAGCCCCAAAGGGAGCTAGTATGTATTACACGATGACCAAAGTGCTTTAAGAAATATATGATATTGAAGATGTAGTTATTATAACCTGTAATTTTTCAGCTCTAGGGTTCTATTCAAATTTAACTTGAATAAGAACTCAAATAAAGGCCCTTTACCTTTTCCATCTGACAAAGAACAACTGTCATTTAAAACCCATCTCAGAGACAACTGAAGTTTAAATTCAACACATACTTCTTAAGCACATATCAGGTACCATGCTTTGCTAAATAGCTGCTCCTTAAGGAAGACAAAAATATGAACAAATACATATAAATAGGCAGTGTAAGGAAGTGACTATTGCCACAGATTTTTGGAGCCAAATTGCCTGGGTTCAAGTCTTCCCTCTGGCAGTTACTGTTAATGTTGACAATTACTTAAACTCTTCATTTAAAGTGAGAAGAGCAGTAGTAATAGTACTTATGTTTTAAGGCTGTGGTAAGAACTAAGTAAATTAACATGTAAAATGCTTAGAATAATGTCTGCCATATGGCCAGCACCATGATTGCTGTTAAGGGTTTTAATAGACGTAGAGAATAAGGTATCTCAAGATTACAGGAAAAAAACTGTTAATCCTGCAAATTTGCAGCTTAAACAGAAAAATCATCTCAAAATTTTTATTTGTTAGGAGTCTGGGCACAGCTTAGCTCTCTGACTCTGGATCAAGGTGTCTCAAGATATTGCAGTCAAGCTTGTGGCTGGGGCACTGTAGTCTCAGCTGATGATGCAACTCGGTGAGGTAGGGTGGGAGGTGATCTGCTTCCAAGCTCGTTCCTGTGGTTGTTGGCAGGCATCAGTCACTCAGGCCTCTCCACAGAGCTGCTTTATGACACAGCAGCTGGCTTCCTCCAGAATGAGTACTCCTAAAGAGATCATCAAGAGAGGCTGCCCAAATGGAAGCCATAGTCCTTTTGTAACCTCATTTCAGAAGTGACATCTCATCTCTTTTGCTTTATTCTGTTCCTTAGAAAGGAGTCAATAAGCTGTACTACCCACAGTCAAGGGAAGGAGACTACACAACAGTGTGAATAACAGGAGGTGTAGATCGCTGGAAGCCATATTAGAGGCTGCCGACTACACAGAGGAAAGGGAAGAAAGAGGACTTTCAGCATGGCATCCCCAGTGCCTTACATATAAGAGGTGCCATTTAACTATTTAAAAAATGAATGCATAAAATAAGATACTGCCTTATAGTCTAGCTTTCTGAGGGTAGTTTGGTTGGGGGAATGTATTGCAATTCATTTCATGTATGCTAACTGAAAGGGTGGAAGTTCAAATCTACCCAGTGGCTCCATGGGGGAAAAGATCTGCAGTCTGGCAGTTTTACTCTATCACATGGTGTCACTATGAGGCAGAATTAACCAGACGTCACCTAACGACAAAAAGAAGCTCACTTTCTGTACTTACAATATTTCAAAAATTAAATCAGGTACCATGATTTGGGGTGGTTTACCTAAAGTAGTGGCCATACAGAAAATGGATCGTGTTCCCTTTGTAATAATTTTTAAGTTAGAATGTTCAAATATGAAAATATAAAAATAGTATTAGTATAACTGAGTTTTTTTAACATTTTTGTTTTAATTTTATAATACATAAATATCCTGATTTTAAAATATTAAAAGTGCAGATGAAATTAAATCTCCCCTTGAACACCACTACCAGTTCTTCTCTCCCAAGAATGAAGCACTCTTATAAGTTTAGACCATTTTCTGTGCATTTACGGACATATATGTATCTATAGACATAGAATTTTATGTTGTCTAAAGTGTGCAAGTATTTAGATAAATAATATATACTATACATGCTGCTCTGCAGCTTGTCATTTTAATTTAACATGCCTTGGAAATCTTTTGTTGCCCAAATGAATTTATGTTAACACCTACTTTCTAAGTTTGTTTCTTGAATTTAACGTGATAATGCATATAAAGTGTTTAAGATGCAGCAAAGCCATTTTGTTAACAGTCAATAAATATATATTAGCTATTTTTACTTTATAAAAGGGAGAGTATGATTTTAAAGGAGACCTCTGGTAGCACAATGGTTAAGCACTCATTTGCTAACCAAAATGTCAGTGGTTTGGACCCAACAGCGGCTCTGTCGAATAAAAGACCTGGCAGTCTGTTCCTGTAAAGATTACAGCCTAGGAAACCCTATGGGGCAGTTCTACTCTGTCATAGGGTCACTATGAGTCAGAATTGACTCAATGGCACACAGCAGCAACAACAACAGTATCAGGGATTTCCTTTGTGGTGGTGGCACAGTTCTTTATTCTGATTGTAGTGGTTACACTAATCTATCCATGTGATAATACTTTGGAATGATATACCAAAAAAAGAAAAAGGAAAAAAAAGAAGAGTGAATGTTAAAACTGGTCAACTCCAAATAAGGTCATTAGTTTAGTTACTAGTATTTAACAATGTCAGTTTCTTGGTTTTGATGATATACCATGGTTGTGTAAAATGTTATCATTGGGGAAAACTGTGGGAAGAGTACATGGGAACTTTCTGTTCTATTCTTGCTACTTCTTGTGAATCTATAATTATTTCAAAATACAAAGTTAAAAAAAATAAATAAATCGGATCATTCCAGTCCAGACTGCTTAAAATTCTGTATGGGAAGGGAGATAGGGGCATACACAATAGAACACATGAGTAGGTTTAGCGGATCAAAAAGCAGAGCAGAATGGTTCTTGGCTTCCCAGGAAGATCTTTACAAAATGAAAAACCTCTTAGATTTTTTTTTAATATGCCACGAGGAATAGAATAAAGATGTCTGCAGTGGCTTTTTAGGCAGATTGACTTTCTATTGTTGACCATGCAATCAAAAGTGGTACAGGACTAGCTGAGGATCCTGATCTGTAGAAACCTAGCTGTAATGTATGGGGCAGGCACCCCAGTGACCAATATAGTTGATGGCTGAAGACCAAGGGCAAGTGTGGATGATGATGATAAAGGACCAGTGTCAATATTCATACTCTGACATTCCATAAGCTCCACAAGACTTTGAACTCAACCTCTAAGACAGGGACCAGAACTCTGAAATGATTGATATCACTCTAAATCAACTGACGGATTAAGTTTCCAGTGCTGAGTCAAATGGTGGCTGGAACTAGACATCAGAGAAACAAGAGAAGTCACATTTCTTGCACACCTGAGCATATGGGTTCAGATTTGTACCACTGTGTGAATGAACCATGATGTTCTTTATACTTCTTTACTCCCTTTATGATTTTCTCTATAAAATCAAAAGTAATAAATGGGTAGATGAAGAAATTAGAGAGTCAGGATATTTCAGTTTGGGATTCAAGTACGGAACGAGTCTGTTGTATTCAATTATCCTTACTTTAAATCCCATGGAAAACTATGGCTGTAATCAAAGCATCCACTTTAGGCAGGTACTTACAAAGAACTCACAGAAGAGCCTCAACCTATTCTCTCCAAATCTCCATGCTTGAAGTTCAGCCTCTGAACGTATTTTATAGATTTGGGTAAGTTGGGACAATTTTCAAGACCTCAGTCACCTTTTCATTGTCAAAAGAATTCTTTATAAGTAAGTACTCTTTGAATAACAGGAGAATGTGCTTTTCAGAAGAAGAGAGAGAATTTCACATAGTTGTATTAGGCAAAGTCCAACCAGAGAACTAAGTCTTTTTCCAAGATGTTTTTCTTCTTAATTCTATATAAGGAATGGCACCACTGAAGACTCTACCATCTAATTCTACCAGCATTACTGAGGGCTCAAGTGCAGGAAAAAGTATCCCCCATAATTAAGGAAAGATATCTGTTATGGGACACAATGCTCATTCCTCACTAAGACTCCCACTTCACCAGCAAAAAGGCACCCACCAGCAGATGTAGTGAGAAAGTCTATAGTTACTGCCACATTGTTACCATTAGGGGCTTGCTTGATCCTTCCCAATAAAGGAGTTAGTCTTTACAGAAGTTGTTGAGGGTTAAAAGCTTTGCTTTCAATTACCATGGTTCAATCCCACATTACCTTTATTTAAATCTGCATTTGAATTGAAATTGTGGCTTCAAAATGGTAGTGGGGATTTATTCAAAGCATTTCTAAAACGTCAAAATGTCCTTGTAACATAATTAGCATAATATGGTCTACAACTCTAAATCAGAGAGTGAAGGAAAGAAAGGATACAATCAAGGGTGAGTCCTGGATGGATGAGAAAGAGGAAATGGTAGATTTTGGGAAGTGCCAAGATCAACTAGATTCTTAAACAGCACCAGTTGTATCAACAACAGCAAATACACACACACAAATGAGACTCGAGCTTAACTAAATCTTCCTAAAGATCAATCTTTAGTGGTGACATTATCCAATCATGCACTTGATATAATCTTTGACTTTTGGCTATGGATTAATGTTAATATATGTTTTAAGAGTAAAATAATGACCTCCATGGAATAAAATCTTTCCCTAAATGATTGTTGGATCCAGTCATATTCCACACAGAAGTTCACACTACCTGTTCTTCTCTTCAGCTGGGCTTAATCTGATTTTTTTATTAATTTGTGAAAATTTATAATAAATAATATAAATTGCTGAGTAACTAAAACTCATTAGGTCCATTCCTGAATCTCATCCTATACAGTCAAATACATTCCTGAGCTCTGTGTATGGTCTCACTAAAATTTAAGGAGCTGTTTTCTTTCAACATGCCTTAGCATTGAAGTCATCTTGCTCCTATTAAATATTTTCTTTTAAAAGTAGGAAAATGTCAGTGCTACAAAATAAATTCCTTTGTTTATTAATTGGAGACTCACTGTATTTATATCATTTCTATTGGTTTTAACACAATCAAGGGCATCTGATTTGCAAAGCTTCAGCTTCTTTTCTAGCTTTTAAGCACCAAACAATCAAATTGTGAAGGTAAACAGATTTTTATTATTATTATTATTATCTAGTCTATGGCAGCCTCTGAACTAATGACTTCACACGTTAGCATATTAAATGTTCTCATCAAGCCTGGGTTTTGCATATATATCATTCTTCTACTCTGCTACGTATTATTCACCCATCCCCATGCTCACACCCTGGAATATGATACAACTTGAAATTGAACTATCTTGGAAATCACAAACTCAAACACTCTCCTCCCCAATCATACTCACCTATTCTGTCCACTTATTTACTGAAGCAACCCCATCAAAATTTTTCTTTGACTTCATGTAGGCAGACAATAAATTGATCAGTCTATTTTCTCTCTAACCCAGTAGTTTTAAAATTGGGTGATTTTGCAACCAGAAGACATTTGGCAATGTCAGAAGACATTTTTGGTTGTCACCACTGGGAATATACCACTGACATCTAGTGGGAAGAGGCCAGGGATGCTGCTTAATATCCTTCAAAGGACAGGTTCCACAACAAAAAATTATCCAACCTCAGTTGTGATAGTGCCGAGGTTGAGAAAACCTGCGTTTAGTCCTCTACTGTCTTCACTTTCTTCCCATCACTAGATCACTCTTTCGTGAATATTCTCAATTCTTTTGATTATATCTCCTTCTTTCACCACTCTTTGGCAAACTCCCAATCTTGTGTTGGCCGATGACTCCCTAAAAAGACCACCAGAAACATCCCACTGATTGAGCAAAGCTGAGTTTATTGGATTACTGAAGATTACTAAATAAGAATACCACCTTGACAGGGTCTTATTAGTATCTCAGGAGTGAGAAGTGAGTAAAACATATTTACGCGGTTTTAGTTATGGGCTGGATAATTTTAAGGCAAGTGAGGAACTGGTTAGACATGACAGAATTTATGACATACTGACTTTGAGTTGGTGGATGCAACGAGAGGAGGATTTTTAAGTAGGTTCTGATGAGCAAGCTACTAGTCTTGATAGCTTATTCATTTTAGTTGGCTCACAGTCTTATCTCCCAAAAGCAAGTATTTCTTGGAACAAAGAGCTAAGTTATTTTTGCCTGGTCCTGGTATTGTTTAGCATAAACCAAAACCAAATCAAACTCACTGCCATAGGGTCAATTTCGATTCATAGCCACACTATAAGACAGAGTAGAACTGCCCCACAGGGTTTCCAAGGCTGTAATCTTTACGGATATTGACTGTCATATCGTCCTCCCATGGAACAGATGGTGGATTGGAAGCGCAGACCTTTTGGTTAGCAGCCAAGTGCTTAACCACTGCACCACCAGGGCACCTTTGTTTAGCATAAGCACCAGAAAGTATGATTTCTGGTAACTGATTAACATAGAAACAGGAAAGTATGTTTTAATTCTTATTTGACTGAATTGAGCTGCTAGATTTCTCTATGCTACAATTAAGCAGCTCAGTATCGAGGAAAAAAATCACACAACTGGGCACTTAGTATCACTACAAATTCATAACTGTCTATTCCGATGGCTACAAAACAGCTCCCAGCAATTTTACTGTTTCTCCAGTAAGCCTATTCTCCCATTGTTACTAATTTCACTGCTTCTCCAGCCACCAAAAACCTCTCTCAGCTGGTAAGCTTGCCTTGACCTTCTCGGAGAAAATACAACCTATCAAGTAAGAACTGCGCCATCTGCTCACCGTCATGTCTCGTATCTCATCTGATGTCACTCTGCTCCTAGCCCTGCTTTTCTATTTTCAATTCCTGAAACATCATTTCCCGCTTTTTTTGGATAAGATCTTCCAACATGCTGTTGTCTCTGTCTGGAAAAGTAACTCCTCTCCAATTTTTATCTGACTTAAACATCCGTGCCTCAGCTTAAATATCATTTCCCCAAAATATCTTCCCTCACCTCCCAGTCTATCCTAGTGTCTTATCTGAAGTATGTGCTCTCATAACATCATGTACTATTCTTTGTCTTTTTCGTTAGAATTATCAAAATCTATAGCCAGAATTTTATTTGTATAATTATGTGTTTAGTATGAGGAGCTGAATCTGTTTTGTTTAACTATGTAGAGGAAGGAGTTTGTTGTCTATAGCGTCAGGCATAGTAGACATTCGGTAAATGTTTGATAAACGACTGGCTGAACGCATAATAAACTAAACTTGTTCAGAGAGGCTGAATAAGTTGTTCATAGTAGAAAACCTGCCAATTACCAGAACCAGGAGTCAACTCTCAAGTTATCTAACTCCTGGAATCATGTTACCTCCAGTACAAAAACAGTTTTTCTTTTCTTTTTTTCCCATGTTCTTTTTTTTTCTTGTTGTATTTCTGTCTACATGTAAACCTTCATGTATGTGTTTTACTGATTTTTCAGATCTATTTGAGACTTGGAATATAGGGGTTTTGTCTCTTCCAGTTCTATTACAGTTCTGAATGTGGTTTGAACACACACATCAAAGTTTTCATTCTACTTTAAAATTTTATCTTTTAGCTACCAACTCTTCCTTAGCTTCGAATTATATGAACCTTTAAAGGTCGTAACTGCTTTTTGATCTAATAGAACACTATGTTACTAGTTGTGGCAGCCATGGGATGTGCTACTCAGATCTCCTTTCAAGAAAGAGCTTGTCATTCAGCTGCAAAGAATGTAGTTAGCTGACAGCCTTCAGCTCTTAGCAGCTTAGAAACCACCTCAGCTTTTAAGCCAAGCCTGCACTCTTCCCAGGCAGTCCTCGGTCAATGACTTAGCACCATTTTTGTCCAGATGGGAGTCCTCTAACAGGCAATCTTTGCTCCAGAATGCTCCAGAGGGTTGGCCAACACATTGTTAAAACTGTATTTGAGGCTGAGGTTCTCCCTGCAGAATCTTACTTCTTTTCTCCTTTCCTTTCACAGGTTTCAGATTTGCTTATGATCTCAAGGTTTTCCCCGCTCAATAAACCTCTTATACTCTTAACGTCATCCCAGTGACTGCTGCCTGGGGGACTCAGCTGACGTATTACTGCAGGACTAAATTTCTACACCATCGGGCAAGTCATTTTAGCCCAATTCACTAAGTGTTCATTGAGCATCTACTATGTATAAACGGAGTGGGTCTAATATGTTATGACAAATTACCATGTACAGAACATATTATATTATGCTAGCTCAGTGAATATTTACAATAACCTATGAGGTATACTATGAGTCGGAATCGACTCGACGGACAGCAACGAGTTTTTTATGAGGTATACATTAGTCTCATTTTACAGATATGGAACCTGAGACTTAAATAGGTTAGGAACTGTGCCCAATTTTACCCAGTAAATCAATAGCAGAGCTAGGAATAAAACATAAATCAGTCTGACTCGGAATCCTGTGTTCTAGCTATTACGCACACTATCTCCCAGAGAAAGGTAAAATGTTCCTTGCTATGAATGATATAAGAATTGCAAGATATCCTCTGCCCTCAAACATTTCTAAGACTTCTTCTAATTCTAAGGGTATTATTCTGTGAGATACGAATTAAATGCTCTATAATTGTGGTGTCACCATGAGTTGGAATTGACAGAAACTAACTACAACAGTTATTGTGGGGAAGACGCAGGGAGCTGCAGAAAACCCCATGTTAAACAGAATGCCCATTGCTCTATTGCTCTGACCATTAGAGTTGGCCATACAATATCCCAGATTCCAAATCGAACGTCAAACATAATTTGCCTGAGGAAGTCTGAAGCTCAAAGTCTATCATGGATCACCAAGCTAGATCTGACAGCTGCTTGATGAATCAACCTTATAAGCAGAGGCCTCGCCAAGGTATAGCAGGTAGGGCGTGTGCCCTGGGCACCACTTGAGGCGGGGAGCCAATGAGCAGTTTCTATTGGCCATTACTGTCACCATCACCAGCTGTGAGAGATCATTCAGCAAATTAACACTAATTGCCCTAGGCACTATTTTCCATAGATAGGCCCCTGCAAGGGGGATATGGGAGTGGATGAAAAATCAGTTTAATACGTCCTTGCCTTACACTCCTTCCATGCCCTAAACAGTTCAACATCCTTTTGGAAGCACTGTTGTTTGTTTTGTTTTTGTGAATTAAATGTCAAAGAAAATATATCAATCTTGATAATGAAAAAGTCTCAGTATACAGATTTCTCCCACCATGAAAGCCCTTTACTGTCTCTCTGCCTTTCCAGATTTTAACTCTCAAGGTTCAGCTCAAATCTTACCTTCAAGAGAAGGCTCTTTCCACTATCTAGCCTTCTTTGATCTTTCTTTTTCTGAATCTGGAACTGCTTATATTTTGACAATATATTCATGGTCAATATAAACATTTTATTCTTTCTTTCTTTTATTCAACACACATTTATTGACTGCCTACTATTGCAAACCTTTAGTAAGCACTGTGGGAGACACATAGATAAAGGGCTCTGCCTGTGGAACCTGAAATCCAGTTGAGGAGGCTATACACAGGTAACCTAGGGAAGCACAGGCTAAAAGAGTTTGGGTTTTGGTTCAGCCTTGCCAGTAAATAGCTAAATAAACATAGACTGTCCTTTTGTCTAACATTTCTTGACCTATAACATGTAGAGTATAATGAAAGAGAGAACTCTTTGATTGCTACAAGGGTCAAATGTAATAACAAATACAATCCTGTTTTAAATCATTAATTCCTGTGCGTTTATTAATTTACCATTTAAAAGAATATGATATTCTTTTAAATGGTAAATTAATAAATTATTATAAAGCAAAGGAAAATAAGCGACACAATAGAGATACAAGTAAAGTGATGTCTGAGTACAGCTGATGGTTTATGAAAATAATATTTAAGCTTAGCTCGTAAAGATGAGTAAAATTTTGGTGTTTGGGGAAGGGGAAAGTAGCCCATGAAGAGTGAGAGAGCGTTCAAACAAATGCAAGACAACGTGAGATTACGTGGTCAGTTAAAGAAAGCGTAAGCGATCTGATGAGTCTAAAGCATTTTATGCAGGGATGGTTGTACTAAGAAACAAGGTTTAAAAGGTAGAACAGGGCCCTCCATGAGATCCTACATTGGCACGCTAAAGAATGTGAACTTTCTTCTGTAAGGATGTTCTTATAGTGGATATGTCTGTGTTTGTTTGTGTCATCGTTTTCTGTTTCAGTTTTGTCTAGTTAGCATGCTTCCCCTATGTCATGCGATTCTGGTGGAGTTTTCAATCATGAGACCTCACCTGCTAGCTCCGAGGTGGTCATGCAACTCAAGCTAGGTCCACATTGCCTGACCTAGAAATTTGCATCTTAAGAGGAGCCTTATTGATCGTGACAGGAGCTGAGTAATTCAAAGGCAGAGTTCTAGAAAAGTCCTGGTTTTCAGATCCCTTGCACTGGACTATTAACTAAAGGTTGGTGGTTCAAACCTACCCAGCAGCACTGTGGAAGAAAGGCCTGGTGATCTGCTTCTGTAAAGGTTACAGCCAAGAAAATTCTGTGGAGAACTTCTCCTCTATAATACATGGGGTAGCCCTGAGTCAGAATCGACTTGACAGCAGTGGGTTTGGTTTCTGGTGGTTTATAGCTGCCCTTATTCTTGTTCTTCCTAAGGTCTGATCTTTCAACTTTTCTTTTGACACATTGTTACTGCTAATTCTATTGCTGGCCACCACACACCTCTGATACTAGCAATGAAAAACTTTGAGAGGGGATTAATATGACTTGAGTTGTATGTATACTGTGTAGAATGAATTGTAGAAGTTCAAGACAAGTAAACATCTTAACTTTTGAGAGAAAAGTTGAAACAAAAAAATTATTAGAGTAATGAAGAGAATCTATAGTTTACTCAACATGTTCTTTCTAGGTTAATATTCCTCAAGTACATCTCTGTCCATGACTGTACCCTGCTTAAAATTATTCCAAAATCTCCACACTAACTACCAAAAAGAATTTTTTTTTAAGTCCACATTTGCTGGTAAAGCGTGCAAACTTCCTCTGTTATCTGGCCATAACTTTCATTTCTAATAGTACATCATTATTCCTTTACAGGAATCCTAATTTCAGCTCTCTCTGAAACTACTCATTATTACCTGGCTATGCCCCGTATTTCCTACCTTCATGCCTTATTGAACTTCCAGAGTCCTGGTCCGCAGATTTATAAATGAGAATGTGATTCTGGAAAAAAGGGTCAAGGGAGAAAGCTTAATTTTTCCTCAGGCAATAGAATATAAACATTTCACCCTAATAGTCTGCCCATTTGTGTCTTTCTGAATGGCATCCACGTATTTATTAGCAAGCCAGACACCTTGGAGGAACAGTGACATTATCATGTTAATGTCTTAGGAGGTAAAACAGTTGACTGTTCTGTTCTGAAGGTGTTGCCCTTTTTATTTTAATGGCATGCTTTCTCTACCGTACCAGGTGGATTACCTCTGTAAATCTTATTAAGAATGACGGGAGTTGTGCTGCTTATCTGCCATGAAGCTCTGGAACGGCTCCCTTAGTGCCCCCCTATGTGTCTCGAGTCAGCTTTGAGTGTAAGCCAGAGGCATGTCACCTGGTTAGTCATGTAGCAAAGTTCTGGGAAACCATGGGCCAAAGGCAATTACTGGCCAGGCTGTTGGTTGCTGACCTTTACTGAGCACCCACTGTGTGCAGAGCTTTTAAGACTGCCGGCAACTGAAGGGAAAATTTGTCCCATGACCTTGGGAGTCTGCAGAGTAATTGAAGTTTTAGAACACGCACATATGAAGAGAAAATGAATTAAAAACTAAGAAATAGCAGCTTGCCAGCAAGTACAAGCTATTAAGCAGCAACTGCTGAGGCAGAAAAACGGAACTAGGAAAGTGTCATTCTCTCCACCCATCCTTTCCCTGACTAAGGCCATTCCTGGCCCCATCTCTAGCGGAAGTAGCCTTCTAATATGTACCAGTAGCACCCTGTACTACCGTTATCTCTCAGCACTTGTCACCCTAAACTCTAATTAATCTTCACTTGCCGGTCTTCTCCGCTAGGCTTTAAGCTCCTATCTGGTTTCTCGGTTGTAACCCACCCCCTGGTGCAGTATCTGGCACAGAGTAAGGGCTCAGTCATGAAATAGTGAATAATGGAATAGATGTTGTGTGTTGTGTGGATTGTATTCATTGTGAAAGAAAGTCAAGAGATTAAATTGTGGCATATGGTTTAAGGATGCATCCCCTTAGGATAATAACAACATTTTATCTTTTGAGAATTTGCAGCGACGTTTGGCCTCTGAAATTTCATTTCACAAGGTAAAGGAAGCAATCTCTCTTTGTTTTCTTGGGCCATTAATACAGTTTTATCAAATCTGCAAATTAAACCAATGTGATTATTAAAACCATACCTTCTGAACACCATTCTGTCAACATTTAGATGTCTCTATTTAAAGTGCTAAAAGGTTTAATTCTGAGAGACCATATGTTACTAAAATGAGCTTACAGAGATTTTTAATAGCTAAAAACTAAAGAGTTATAAGGTGGCATTTTGGTGCATGAATTTTTAACAAAAATTCAAGAAACATTCCTGAAAATAAGTCATATAAAACTGAATAAACTCTTAATGGCTTTGCTAATGATTCTGGTCCCTAAAAGGATAGAAGTGTGTGCATTGCGCCCATACGTTATGCACATTTGCATGTATATGCATGTATTCTTGATCTCACCACAAGTAGCCTTGGGATAATAAAAGAATTGCAAGGTCTATGAAATTTTCATCTATTTAGAAGTGCATAGACCACCCTACATTTTAGTGCAATAATTGAATATATATATTTATTGAGCACCAAAAATGCAATGTAGTTCCTGTTCTCTAGAAAACTGTGGTGTGGTGAGGAAGAGATATACTACATAAATAAGTAATTTCAATACCACATACAATGTGGCAAATGCAATGTTGGAAGTATGCATAGGGTGCTGCGGAATCCTAAAAAAAGAAACACTTCGGCTTTTTGCTTAGAGTGTATGAGTGTGTGTGCTTATGTCTATGCAGAGGTGTGGGGTGGAAATAATCTCATAAACTGAAATCTTGAAAGAAAGTAGGATTTGATGAATCCCAGAAGGCAGGCAGAGAGTCATCTCTAGCATCACAAAGACATGTACCAAGGCCTTGAACTGTGTACAACAAACTGAAAGATCTTTGTAATTATGAGAGGGTAGTGTGCAGGAAGGACAGAGGCAGAAAATGAAACTGGAGACGCAGACAGCAGCTACATCATGGAGAGGGCCGCATGCCAAATTAATGATCCTACACCCTTTGCAGTTGGTCATAGGTGTTCTACTCTTTCTGCTCTAAGATAACAGGCATGGTCCAAGCAGCTAATTAGCAGTTCATGGTGACAAGAGGCTGTAGAGGACGTTTTCATAGTTTCAGAAAAGTCTTTATATGCCTTCTCTCTGCTCCGTTGCGTGTCCCTCAATAGCGTTAATGGCTATCATTGATTTAGTGCTTACAATGGGCTACGCACAACTCCAAGCACTTTACTTGTATTAACTTAGGAAATTCTCACAACGAACCAATGAGGTAGATACAAGTACTACTATTATGTCTATTTTATAGATGAGGAAATAGGCACAGAACTTAGTGTCACCACTGGCTTCTTCCAAAGCAGTTATAGAAACAGAGATCAGGGCACAGATGTTTATTAGGGATCAACAAGTACGAAAGGAAGGAGGAGAAAGAAGCAAGCGTCAAAGACAAAAAGTATCAGACAATTAAGATGATTTTATTCGGGCTATTCCAATAGGGAGGATGTTCATTAATGAGAAACATTTCAAAGAGGAGGGCGAAAACCCGGTTTTATAAAACAAAGGAATCATTGAGAAAGGATGGCGTTGGGCTTATCTCACAGTGTGGTAGAGTATAGCGTATTCTGCAGAGAGCTGTCTCCCAGAACACAAAAAGGTGGGGGGATTCTGAAAAACAGAAGTATGTTGCTGTTTTCCATGAGCACAAGGCTCAGATAGAGTTTAACGCTGTTAGCACCCTCCTTTTATTCAAGATGAATAAATAGCATTCCTCGCTGAACAACTTGAAGTCTATAATAAACCTTCTGAGTGGTACAGAGCCTGGTCTAAGCCAATAGTCTTTCCAGGACTCTTGAGACATCAGTGTGAGATGTCTGTTATTAATTGTCCTTTTCAATAGTGGTCCAGACAGTGGATTATCCAGAGAGAATTTTGGCCTCTGCATGGTCTGCTGTGGTGATGAATCCTTCAAAGTCTGTATCAAGTCATAGGGCTTCTTCAGCACCTTCAGAAAGGGGGAGGTGCAAGGCAATTGAGAGTCCCCATAGGGTCTCTATGAATCGTAATCACTCAACCGCAACAGGTTATAGGGATGTGGGCAGCCAGGTTGTAGTTTTCAGTAATGCACAGTCAGACAGGAGGGTGAATAATTGGAATAGTTTGGAGAATTATAACCAGATAGTGAAGAAAGCTGAAAGAATCGAAAATTTGGTAAGGACTGACAATTTGGGCAAGGTAATAGTATCCCCTCCCCACCCACCCCCAACTCGACGAGGGCCGCGGGGAGTGAGGTTAGCCGTAGTGAGAGGAGAAAGCAAGTAAATCCCTACCAGACAAAACAGTTTCCCTATCTATCAGTTATCTGAAACTTACGAAGAAGTGAAAATAGTTCAGAGACCATGAACAGGGCTTGAATCTGATAGCCTGGAAGGCTGTGAAGTGGGGAAAGTCTGAAGAGGGCCACATACTGCTTTGGGGGAGAGGTTTCTGTAGCATATTTCAGTGAGGGTGACAAGAGGGGTGGACAAGGCTAACTCTTAAAAGAAAGAAGTGTGCACGACTACAGGTTCAGAAGGTTCAAAGGAGTCTAGGAGTCAAAATCTTCTGAGCATCAGATATTCCCATTCTGGGTGTAACAATTTTAGGTTTTCCCAGCTAGGGGCCAGACCTGCCTTGGTTGGGTATTTAGCCATCTTTGAAGTTCAGTTACTTGTCCCTGTGTGGTGCAAATGCCTAACGTCCTCAGGTGCTAACTGAAAGGTTGGAGGCTCAAGTCCATCCAGAGGCACCTTGGAAGAAAGGCCTGGTGATCTACTTCCCCAAAAAATCAGCAATTGAAAACCCTATGAAGCACAGCTCTACTGATGCCAAGTGATCACTGGAATCAACTGGAAGGCAAGTGTTTTCTTTTTGTTTGCCTTTTTTAAAAAAAAAAAACTTTCAAATCCTGGGCTTGAGCCTTGGCTTTCACTGCCCTCAGGTTACGGCTGATCAGAATTTCTTTGTATGCAACCAAAGAAGCCCTCTGGCTTGCATAACTGGCTTTTAATTACCTGTAATTTGTCCTAGGAGCCCTGGTGGTGCAGTGGTTAAGAACTCAGCTGCTAATCCAAAGGCTGGCAGTTCAAATCTACTGGCCACTCCTTGGGAACCCTCTGGGGCAGTTCTACTCTGTCCTATAGGGTCACTACGAGTCGGAATCGACTCGAAGGTAACGGGTTTGGTTTGGTTTTGGTAACCTGTCCTTGGAAGGAGCTCTGGTGGCACAATGGTTACGTGCTCAGCTGCTAACTGAAAGGTTGGTGGTTTGAACCCAACAGTTGCTCTGGGGGAGACAAATGTGGCATTCTGCTTCCTTAAAAGATTACAGCCTTGGAAACCCTATAGCCTTGAACCACTGCTGTCGAGTCAATTCCAACTCATAGCAACCGTATAGGACAGAATAGAACTTTCCCATAGGGTTTCCAAGGAGCAGCTGGTGAATTGAACTACCGACCTTTTGGTTAGCAGCCTGAGCTTTTAACCACTGCACCACCAGGCAGTTCTACTCTGTCCTACAATGTCGCTATGAGTTGAATCAACTCCACGGCACTGGGTATGTCCTTAATTGTTCATTAACTTTCTGTGAGCAGAGGTTCTTAAAGTGTGTTTGTGGACCAGAAGAATTAGCATCACTTGTTTTCCTAACAATTCAGTTCAAAAGCCTAATAGGTGAGGGTGAGCATGGTAGGTATCCCTTCCAGAGTGGGGGGAGCCATGGTGGACCAGTGTGAGTTGTCAGAGCCCAAGCAAGGCAAGGAGGGTGTCTATAGGGGTGACAGGGTGGCCTAACACTGGGTGGAGGAATCTTAGTCAGGTGAAAAGGGGTTCTGCAAAGGGGGAGGGAGGGCTAGTGTAGGGTTTCAGGACCTAAGCAAAAGGCAGAAATCATCCACACTAGGGGATGGTACAATTTAGGCTAGGTGGAGTGAGAAGGGCTTCAGTGAGCAGCAGCATGACCCAGAGTTGGGTGATGAGAGTGTGGGCAAGGCAATTTGGCCTGGATGCTGGAATCAGGGTAGGGTGAGGAAAATATCTGCCCAGGCAAGGGGATACTCACAGTAACGAAAGATTGATTTAGCAGGGATTTGATCTAGTAAGTAAATACATTAAGGAAAATGGAAGCTAGGTTTCTCAATCAGAAAAGGACGCCTCACGCATGGAAGAGAGAAACCTAGAATGGACATTGTGATAGTGGACTACAGTTAGAGGTAACAGTGTAAAGTCATGATGATATATATCTGTAAGATTGATTATATACAGTTGGCCTTCCTTATCCGTGGGTTCTGCATCTGCTAATTCAACCCATTGCAGATCTAAAATATTCAGAACAACAACAACAAAAAGAAAATTACAAAAAGCAAAACTTGAGTTTGTCGGCACTGAGCAAGAAACTGAATTCATGCCAACGAAGCCATGTGCAGGCATCTCCTGCTGAAGCCTCCCTCAGTTTCGCAGATCCTCAGTCTCTCTCCAGCACTCATTGTTTGAACTTACAAAGACTGAGAAAGCATTCAGTGTTAAGTATAAGCATTAATAACTATTTACATAGCATTACAATTGTATTGGGTCTTACAAGTAATCTGGAGATGGTTTAAAGTATACCGGAGAATGTGTGTAGGTTATATGCAAATACTCCGCCATTTTATGTAAGGGACTTGAGCATTCATGAACGTGGGCATCTGTGAGGCAGCGGCAGCGGGGGTGTTTGTCCTGGAATCAATCCCTTGCAGATACAGAGGGACTACTGTATACCCATTGAATAAAATGGAAATCCATGAGTTATACTGATGTACATTAATAAATGAGTAAATTCAAAGTATGATGATGAATGGGATAATTATACAGTCTCAAAAAATCTCCCCACAGGTGGTTTGACAACATTGTGAATATAGTAAATGCTACTAAAATTTTCACTTTAAAATGGTTAATTTTATGTTACGTGAATTTTACTTCAATTAAAAAAATAGTTAAGGGGGAAAAATTCCTCCCTAGAAATACTAATTACAAAACTAAAAAAAAAAGAAAAAGAGTAACATTACAGGGGAGAAGTCTGGCAGACACCACCTTAATCAAATGATCAAAGTTAACATGATCAGAAATGGGACAAATTGAAATCATATGCCACCTATAGGATTGCAATGAGAAGAACACAGCATAGTATCACTTCTATGATAATTCTGCCAAAAGTACATAACCTAAATATAATTATGAGTAAACATCAGAAAAACCCAATTTGAGGGACAGTCTAAAAAATGACTCACTGTACTCTTCCAAAATGTCAAGGACATGAAAGTCAAGGTCTAAGAAATTATGCCAGAGTGAGGGAGAATGACGAGACCAGACAACCAAAGGAAATTTGTGAATCCAAACTGAATCCTTTTTCTATAAAGGGCATTATTGGGATAATTGTCCAAATTTGAATGCATTCTAAGAACTGGATCTAATGTATCATTGTAAATTTTCTGAGTTTATAGTCAGATTAAGGAGTCCCGGTGGTGCAATGGTTAAGCGCTCTGCTGCTAACCAAAAGGTTGGTGGTTTGAATCCACTAGTCACTCTGTGGGAGAAAGACGTGACAGTCTGTTTCCATAAAGATTACAGCTTTGGAAACCCTACGGAGCAGTTCTACTCTGTCCTATAGGGTCTGTACGAGTTGGAATCGACTAGATGACAACAGGTAATACTAGTCTGAGGAGCGATGGTGGCACAATGGTTAAGTACTCAGCAGCCAACCAGAAGGTTGGTAGTTTGAACCCACAAGCTGCTCCATGGGAAAAGATGTGGCAGTCTGCTTTCGTAAAGATTACAGCCTTGGAAACTCTATGGGACAGTTCTATTCTGTCTTACACGGTAGCTATGAGTCAGAATTGACTTGAGGGCAAGGGGCATGGTCAGATTGCTAGTGTGTAGGAGAATGTACTTGTTTTACAAAACATACATTAAAGTATTCACGGATAGTGGGGTATCATGTAAAAAATGCTTCAGGAAGAAAGGGTTTTTGTACTTTACTTGCAACATTTCTATAAGTTTGAGACAGTTACACAAAAATAAAAAAAGGAAAGATTTCTCATGTAGACAAGAGGGGAAGAATATTCTAAGCAAATTACATGCAAAGAGAAATGGAAAATGTCAGCTAAAGTTGGTAGCAATTATGATTTTTCTATTTAAAGGTCTTCAGATCTTTACACACAAAATACTTATAGGCAAATGAATGAATGATTATAGAAATATTAAAGCCCCAGAATTTCAAAATCACTGAAAGAATGTATTTCAGAAGAGAAAGCAATGATTGATTTCATATATAAATTAATCACAAATATATAAAAGCTAATGAGATATTATCATTCAATTTTAAATACTGATAGGTTCAGTACACCCATAGTTCACATGCTACGTCATCATTGTCTTAGTTATCTAGTGCTGCTGTTACAGAGATGCACGAGTGGGTGACTTCATAGGGGAAAGCTTTCTCTGTCTGCTCTGGGGGAAAATCCTCATCTCTTTCAGCTTTTCTTCCTTGGTTCCATGGTGATCTCCACAGGACATCAATCCTTCCCCATTGAGCTTCTTTCTGTGCCTGATATGCTCTTTTGTATCTCAAAAAGTGATTGGTTTAAGACATACCTTACCCTACATGGCTTAATTAACATAACAAAGAAATCCTTATTCTCCAATTGGGATTACACCCACAGGTATAAAGGTGAGGATTTACAATAAATACTTTTGGGGGGACCAATTCCATCCAGAAGAATCATATTCACCATAGCTGCCAAAGTTGCAACATTTTAGAAGCTAACATTCCCAGGTGAAGTGTTTGACATTAGTGTGCGACCTAAAAACTACTCTCAAGTGAAACTCCAACAAAGAAGACACAGGACTATTTATATGAACTAACAATCATATGAGAGTGATGATAAATAAACCCAATGTTTTTACGTGTAAGAGAACATTCACTAATCAGAATCTAATAAGCTAACAAAATTCCTACAAACTCTAATGGAATAGAACAGTTCTTTGCTGCGTGTTTTTAAAAAGCAAAACTATTCTAACGCCATAAATTAGTCATGAAATTCTTAGCTCCAATGGTCTGGGAATTAAAGTCAAGGAGACTCTGCAAGTTAAGAAGTTCCCATTGATTATTTGAAGTTACCATTTTTATATATTCAGGGGTTGCTAAACTTTTTATGTAAAGGACCAGATAACAAATATTTTAGGCTTTGTGAGCCATATGATCGCTTCACTAGAACTCACCTCTGCTATTGTAGACCAAAAGCAGCCATATGCAGTACGTAAACAAATGGGAATGGTTGATTTCCAATAAAATTTTATTTACAAAAACAGGCAGCGATCCTAATCATAGGTATATACCCGCAAGAACCGAAAGCAGAAACGTAAACAGAAACCTGTCCACCAATGTTTGTTGCAGCGCTATTCACAACAGCGCAAAGATGGAAACAATCTAAATGTCCATTAACAAATGAATGAATAAACCAAATTTGGTACATGCATACAATGGAATATTATTCAGCCATAAAGAGAAATGAAAGACTGATACATGCGACAACATGGATGAACCTTGAAAATATCATGCTGAGTGAAGTCAGTCAGTCACAAAAGGACAAATATTGCATGATCCCACTTATATGAAAGATCAAAAACAGGCAAATGCGTACAGACCTAAGGTTATTAGTGGTTACTAGGAAGGCGGAGGGAGAGGGAAAAGGGGACTCACTGCTTAGGATCCACTGAGCTTTTCTTAAGTACGATGGGAAATGTTTGAAGCAAATAATGGTTATACAACATGATGAACGCAATGTCACTAAATTGTGCATGCGAAGAATATTGAAATGGCAAGTATTTTGTTATATGCATACTTACCACACACACACAAACAAGCAACTGTCTGAGCTCTGTATTAACTGATCAGAGGAAAGAGCAATGGCTTTAAAGGAGATCGATGTGGGTTCCAGGCCCAGCTCTAACACTCTTAGCAGAGTGACCTGGGATAAGTTGCTTCTCCTTTCTGACCAAATCTCTACCTTATAGCATCAATTAAAAATGTGTGCAAAGTGACCTGGTACAGATGAGCCACTCAGTAAATGGTAGCTTCCTTCCTTCCTACATATTGTCAAAGAGAATATGAAAATTAACTAAGTGAATTTGGCTCAAACATTTTGAGCTACTTTCAAAATGGGTCAAAAGGTCTCCAGGGAAAATTTGGAGAATATATTGTCTAAATAAATTCCATCGAGGAAGATACCACATAAAAGTGCCAGAGTTTTAATTTTTAAAATGAGCAACCTAATATCTTGAGCAGAGTTTCGTGGATTTAAGAGAACAGGCAGCATTATTATTGCCAGCAGGGGACTATCTAATTGGGAGTCCATCATCTACAACAGAAAACACAGCTGGAACCCAATCAGCATGCAGTGAACAAGAAAAGGGTGTGCAAGAGGGATGGGGAGGAATAAAACATACGTGTCTAGGGAGAGAGATGCAAAAAATAAAGAGGCATAGCTCCAAAGGAACTCTCAGCATCAAATCTCACAAACATAAATAAGAGCTTCCCAAAGGTATGTTGTGATTTGCTCAAAAGCCTCCACCTCCATCTCCTCTCCCCCAGTAGTCACAAGGTTTCAGCAAACTCAAAATAAATCCTCATCAGAAAAAAAAAAAAAAATGGGCCAACACCTTTGATGGCTCCCTGGCCAATGTCTTTCTCCCCAAATTAGACATTACATCCTCCAGAAAAACTTCGCCATTCCCTAAAGCTGGATAAAGTTTCCCTCCTATATGCTCTCCAGCACCCAGGCTTATCCATATAGCAAGACAGCATGGCCTTTCTATTTCTCTGGCTCCTCCATTTCTCTGTAACCTCCTGAGGAGTAAGACTCTATGTGCTGTTATTAGAGTTATGGTCACAGTGCCCAGTTTATGTAAGCCCCCCAAAGAATGCTTGGTAAATACTTGTTGAATAAAGAGTAAATGGATGAATGTGGACTAGAGTGGGTGTCATGGATTGAATTGTGCCCCCCAAAAAATGTGTGTAGCAACTTGGCTAGGTCATGATTCCCAGTATTGTATGATTGTGTTATCTGATGTGATTTCCTAATGTGTTGTAAACTCTACCACTATGATGAGATTATATGTGATCTCATGTATTGTAAATTCTATCACTGTGATGAGGTTATACTGATGAAGTTGACAAAATTAGTGTCTTAATGCAATCTCTTTTGAGATATAAAAGAGAGAAGCGAGCAGAGATACATGGGAACCTCATACCACCAAGAAAGCAGTGCTGGGAGCAGCGCACGTCCTTTGGACCTGAGGTTCCTGCGCTGAGATGCTCCCAGACCAAAGGAAGAGTGATACATCACAAGGACCTTCCTCCAGAGATGACAGAGACAGAAAGCTTTTTCCTAGAGCTGACGCCCTGAATTTGGACTTGTAGCCTACTGGACTGTGAGAGCATAAACTTCCCTTTGTTAAAGCCATCCACTTGTGGTATTTCTGTTAGAGCAGCACTAGATGCTGAGACAGTGGGGTTCCTTTTTTTGTCTTGTAAGATGTTTCTATCCTTCTTCATTCCTTGGTAATGAGCAATTTGTCACCCTTCCAAACAGAATCTCTCTCCCATTTTCTTGATCTGTAAAATACTTACCTCACTTCTAGTTGAGGTCTAAGTTGTCTGATATGTGAAGAACCTATCATAGAGCTGGCATTTTGTGTTCATTCACTGCATATTAGTTCTTTCCCCCCTGTCATGTCAGTACACTACTAACCTCAATCATTTCTTAATGAAACATTTGCAAGCAGTTATATTTGCTTTTGGAATCTTCTTCCTAAATCATTGCCAAGAGTATGGTAGGGATTTTGAAGCAAGCTAACGTTATATGACAGTAAACTATTGTTTACTATTTGCACTGAAGTTGAAAGACCCATTTTCTTCCATGCATCCTAGACCAAGCCAAAATCAACTTTGCTTCACCTGAAATTACACTCTAAAAGCAATTTATGCCTTTGAAGTGCCTTGTTTTTTAATCAGCTGACCCAAAACATTATCGTTCTTAACTCATGTCAGAGTCATATATATAACAATATAGAGTTCACATATAGCAAATAAAATCTGTACAACTACTCACATATGGACTTCTGACAGGCAGTAGAGAGAGCCCACAGCACAACTTTTGGCACCAGCCTTTTGTTGTTCAAATCCCGATCTACCACCTTAATCTGCTTATCTGTAAAGAGGTGAAACTAATAGTACTCAGATCGTAGGGTTGCTGTAAGAATTAAATCAGTGTTTTTTAAGTTATTTGTAAATTCGTAAGTGATTATTACATACAAATCACTTGCAAAATTGTAGCCATCATGTTTGTGTTAGCTATTGTTTTCGTCATTATGTAGATCACTAAGAAGATGTATTAGATGTCTCTGAAATGTGGATTTATAATGATAACACATTAGTAGAGCACTTTTCCATTTCAAAGTGTTTTAATACTGCAAACTTTTACCAGGAAGATTTCATTTAATCCTTCCCATTCTGTGAGGGGTGCTACCCTCCTTATATAGCATGTGGAGAAACTGGGTTGAGAGTAGTTAAATTCCTTTCCAGAGACACATAATAGGTGTCAGAAACAAGAAGCCAAAACCTGTGACTCCAGGTTCAGTTTTTACCCACCATATCACAGCTAAAGTAAACACAGGTATTGATAAACACGTAGACGACAGGTGGAATACAAACCTAAGTTACGATTTGGCCATGGTGAGATAATTCACCACTTTTTGGCGTTGACTGCATAAGCTCTTACGCCTCTTGCCTCCAGCAAGTGGAATCCTGTCTGCATAGCACTGCAGAACACACTTTGTTCAAAGCTTCATTTGACAGAGTTCACAGTCTCACCGCGTGTACAACATTGGGGAAAATTAATTTTAATATTGATCAAAATGTGGTGGCACACCTGTGAGGGATCTGTGGCACTCTGGTTAGGAAGCAGTTAATAATATCAAAGTGCCTAAGCTGGCATTTGATCCCAGGTTTTCTGACTTCAAACACTAATGTTTGTTCACTCATTTGCTATTTTTATTATACCACGTTAACTTCTCTGAGAAAGAGAAAATGTTCAAACAAGAGGATTGCAGGCACTTTTAAAGATGTATGGGTTTATAGATTTCATATGGACTTAGGGATCCTCTAACAGTGTATATAGCTTCGTCTTCTATGGCTTTCTTTTCATTTCATATGAATTGAATAGCAGGTGTTGTTTTCTCTGACAGTAATTGGTCATTTGCCATAAAAGAAAGATGTGTCGATGGTCATAGACTTCAAAAACACACTTTCATCCACTGTCTATTTACAGATCCCGCTGAATCCTTCCACATTTTTGTTTTAGATTTTTCCCCCCTTTCTTTAAAGTGTGCTAAATGCTGGTATGGCAATCAGGTCAGTTGTTAACTGGCAATCATTTGTATCTGAGTTACCACTTTAAACCAAGCCAGCACCATCAGGCAGACTGATAACATCAATGTAGGGCTATTAAGCCCCATTACGTGGTGATAGTCTGTTGCTGATTGACAAACACAGATAAATCCTATACTAGGAATGCAGAAAGTCCAATCCAACCTCCTGCAAGAATCCTAACTGATGAATTCCGATGCAGTATTCAAATCTCCTCTGAATTAACCCACCGGGAATGGAAAAAAAAAGGGGGGGGGGGAGGAGAGGGACAAATCTTGGACCAAAGGATCTCTTCCACTCCACACGGTCACTTTTTTTTTTTTTTTAATTTATGCACTTCAATTTTCTTCTTTAGTTGCAACCTTATCCTTCTTGTTCTTCCAGTCAGTAAGTTATTCCTGTGCAATATCATCTACTGATGCGGCTTCAACTATCTCTTTTGTTGTGTGCCATCAAGTCGATTCCAACTCTTAGGGACCCTATATGACAGAGTAGAACTGCCCCATAGCATTTCCTAGACTGTAATCTTTATGAGGAGGAGCACTGATGGTGCAGCAGTTCAGCGCTCAGCTGCTAACTGAAAAGGAGGTCCGAACCCACCAGCTGCTCTGGTGGCAGTTAGCTTCCATAAAGACTCATAGCCTTGGAAATCCTATGGGGCAGTTCTACTCCATCCTATAGGGTTTAGTTTGGTTTTGGAGTCTTTACAGGAGCAGCTCGCCAGGTCTTTTCTCCTGTGGAGCATAGCAGGCTGTGATTTTGAACCACTGACCTTTCAGTTAGCAGCCAAGTGCTTAACCACTGCACCACCAGGGCTGCTCTCAACTACCTCTATATGTCCAAAATCTTTATCTCTAGGCTTGACGTTTCTTCTACAATCCCAGCTGATATATGCCCATTGAAGCTGTACACCCGGGGAACCCACAAGTACCTCGGTGTTAAAAACAGAATCACTTTCTCTGACCAAATCTGCTTTTCTTCTCAACTTCCCTCCCGAAATACATTTCAGAGCCATACTTGTCTCTTTACTGTATCTTAAGCCCCAGATCAAACTAGAAACTGTCAAGTCTATCCCTTAAATGTCATTCAAATCTGTCTGCTTCTCACTATCTGCATTGCTAATGCCTTCATTCAACACCCCCCCCTTTTTCCTTCCCAGACACATCTAGTAGCTGTCTCATTTATCTTCCCACATCCTGCCCCTTCATCAAATCATTCTCACACTCTTTCTAAAACACAGATCTGATGTCATTTCTCTCTTCCTAAATAGCCTTTCTCCTCTTCCTTGCCCAGTGAATGTCTTCTCATCTTTCAAGACCTAAGTCAGCTGTTACATTTTCTGTGCATTCTCTCTTGATTCTCCAGGCAAACTTAGTCTCTCTTGTCTGAATTCCAGTAGTCCCTTTAAAAATACCTATTACAGCACTTGTCATTGCCTTTATATATTGAAGTGACCAGGGTAAAATGGAATAATACGCACTAGAAGAAATGCACCACACTGGTAGTATTTGGAGATTTTCTTTTCAGGATCCCAGGGTCAGACCACAACTCTGTGGTCCCTTGCTGCGTAATGAAATTCTCATTGGTAATAATCAATAGAATGCAAGCCCATGAAAACACAGTTAGTCTGTATCAATGGTTAAGATCTTTTTGGCAACCTTATACTGATAGTATTGAAGGAAAAAGTCCAACCTGCACTGAAGGCATTGGCCAAAAACAGGCTCCAGGAATTGACAGAATACCAACTGAGATGTTTCAACAAACAAATACAATGCTGGAAGTGCTCACTTGTCTATGCCAGGAAATTTGACAGACAGCTACCTGGCCAACCGACCCAAAGAAATCCATATTTGTGCCCATTCCAAAGAAAGGTGATCCAATAGAATGCAGAAATTATCAAACAATATCATTAATATCACAAGCAACTAAAATTTTGCTGAAGATGATTCAAAAGCGGTTGCAGCAGTACATCGACAGGGAACTGCCAGAAATTCAAGCCAGATTCAGAAGACGACATGGAATGAAGGATATCATCGCTGATGTCAGATGGATCTTGGCTGAAAGCAGAGAATACTAGAAAGATGTTTATTTAGTGTGTTTTATTGACTATGCAAAGGCATTTGGCTGTGTAGATCATAACAAATTATGGGTAACATTGCAAAGAATAAGAATTCCAGTATACTTCATTATGCTCATGCAGACGGAACCTGTACATAGACCAAGAGGCAGTCGTTCAAACAGAACAAGGGAATATTGTGTAAGTCAGGAAGAGTGTGCATCAGGGTTGTATCCTTTCACCATACTTATTCAATCTGTACGCTGAGCAAATAATCCGAGAAGCTAGACTATATGAAGAAGAATGCAGCATCAGGACTGGAGGAAGACTCATTAACAACCTGTGACATGCAGATGACACAACCTTGCTTGCCAAAATCAAAGAGGACTTGAAGCACTTATTGATGAAGATCAAAGACTACAGCATTCAATATGAATTACACAAAAATCCCCACAACTGGACCAATAAGCAATATCATGATAAGTGGAGAAAATAGTGAAGTTGTCAAGTGTTTTATTTTACATGGATCTGCAATCAACGCCCACAGGAGCAGCAGTCAAGAAATCAAATGGTGTGTTGCATCGGGCAAATCTGCTGCAAAAGACCTCTTTAAAGTGTTAAAAAGCAAAGATGACACTTTCAGGGCTAAGACACCTGACCCAAGCCATGGTATTTTCAATTGCCTCATATGCATGCGAAAGGTGGACAATGAGTAAGGAAGACCAAAGAAGAACTGACACTCACACCTTTGAATAATGGTGTTGGCAAAGAATATTAAATATACCATAGAATGCTAGAAGAACAAACAAATCTGTCTTGTAAGAAGTATAGCCAGAATGCTTCTTGGAAGGGAAGATGGCAAGACTTCATCTTACATACTTTGGACACGTTATCAGGAGGGATCAGTCCCTGGAGAAGACTATCATGCTTGGTAAAGTAGAGGGTCAGTGAAAAAGAGGAAAACCCTCAACGTGATGGATTGACACAGTGGCTGCAGCAAGGGGCTTAAAAATGGCAAAGATTGTGAGGATGGCTCAGAACAGGGCAGTGTTTTGTTCTGTTGTACATAGGGTCACTATGAGTTAGAACTGATTTGACGGCACCTAACGACAAAAACAACAACATACCAAGAGTTGCAAACTTCTAGCTTAAAGTACACTATTTGTGTGTGTGTGTGTGTTTGCTGTGCCAATTCTGAAACCTTGGAATGTACTCTCTCAAAATTGTTAAAACTGTCTTTTTCCTTGCTAAACACTCACACACTGTACTTTCTGGATTTATTCCCCTTTATGTCATTTACTTCTGAGAACTTTAACTAATCTCTGTCTCACCTCCACCTCACATTCCAATTTCTTTTCCCATTTTTTCTCTTAAGTAACCTGTGTCATATAAAACCTAAATACCAGAAGAGAGGAGCAGACCACCTTTCATTCTCACCCTCTGGCTAGCAGTAAATAAGGGCTTTTTCTTTGTTTTTCTACTTCGGTAGCCTTTATTTGGAGCCCTGGGGGCACAGGGATTAAGTGTTCGGCTGCTAACCAAAAGGTCAGCAGTTCAAATCCACCAGCTTCTCCTTGGAAACCCTATGGGGCAGTTCCACTTTGTCCTATAGGGTCGCTATATTGGAATTGGCTCGACAGCAATGGTTTTTGGTTTGGGAGGTGCAAACGTTAAGCACTAGATTACTAGCCAAAAGGTTGGTGGTTCAAACCTTCCCAGAGGCGCCTCTGAAGACAGACCAGGCAATCTGCTTCCAAGAGGTCACAACCTTTGGTCAGTTCTACTCTGCACACATGAGGTCACAGCAATTGTGGAACTGACTTCACAGCAACTGTTATGGATTGAATTATGTCCCTCAAAAATACATGTTGTAAACCCTAAGGCCTATACTTGTGACTATAAATCCATTTTGGCAGTGGGTTTTTTTTGTTATGTTAATGAGGTCATATCAGTGTAGGGTGTGTCTTAAGCAAATCACTTTTGAGATATAAAATGAGCCACTTTGAGGTAAAAAAGGAGCCACAGAGAAGCAAGCAGAGATGGGTGAAGATAGATGACATGCCACATGAAGATCACAAAGGAGCCAAGACATAGAAGCTGAAAAGAGACAAGGACTTCCTCCTAGAGTGGACTTAGAGAGAGAGCCTTCCTCTAGAGATGGCGCTCTGAATTCGGAATCCTAGCATACTAAACTGTGAGAAAATACACTTCTGTTGGTTAAAGCCACCCCCAGGGATGGATTAACCAGTAAGCACAGTATGCACAGGTTTACAGTAAATAAAGTACGCACTGGCTTAATTGTGTTTACTTACTAATTTCACAGCAAAAAATCTGTAGTGTACAATTTCACATAGGTTTCACCACATCAAAATGCATGTGAAACTGTGCATTACAGATTAAAATAAACACAATTAAGCTCATGTGTATATTGCTTATTGGGTATTCCCTCCCTGCACCCACTTGTGGTATTTCTCTTATGATAGCTCTATATAACAATGACAGCAACAAACAACAAGTCTTTATTTGAGAATCCTCTGACATCTGCTTAATTTAGTGTCTGGTACACCCTGGTGGCACAAATGGTTAAGCATTCAGCAGCTAACTGAAAGGTTGGTGATTTGAACCCACCCAGCAGCTGTTTGGGAGAAAGACCTGGTGTTCTGCTTTTGTAAAGATGACAGCCAAGAAAACCCTATGGAGCAGTTCTACTCTGTCACATGGGGCTACTCTGAGTCAAAAATGACTTGACAGCACTTAACACCAACAACAACACGTTAAAAAACCAAAAAACCAAACCTGTTGTCGTCAAGTCGATTCTGACTCATGGCAACCCTATGTGTACAGAGAGTAGAACTACACTCTACAGGGCTTTCAAGGCTGTGATCTTTAAGAAGCAGATCTCCAAGCCTTACTTTGAAGGCACCTCTGGTTAAGTTCAAACTGCCAACCTTTGGATTAGTAGTCAAGCACCTAACTAGTAGGTGCTGAATATATATTTGTCGAATCAATGAATGAACATACTATCCTTGGAAAAAGTTAATCTTGGGTCAAGAATTGAAGGTGTAGGTGAATAGGCTTAGATGTGAGTCCAGAAAGATTTCCTTACTTCTTTAAGCTAGAGCTCAACATGGCCTGGATTCTGCATCAGAAAGTGGCCTAGAGCAGATCAAGTAGTAGTAGTTAAGCCTTACAGAAACATAACAAAAAGACAACAAACCAGGCTAGGAAGGATGCTAGGATGGCTCTGGACTACTGTAGTGTTGTACTGCCCTCTCATTGTCCCTGAATATTTGGTAAAATGTTGTTAATAGTTACTGCTTGGTCTTAGTGACATGTGGAAAAGTAGGGATATATATATATATATATATATATATATATATATACACACACACACACATATACACATATATTCTTTATGTTGATTGATCTACTTGTTCTATAAGTTTCTGAGAAGGAAGTAGTAAAATCTCCAACTATGATTGTGGATTTGCCTATTTCTTCTTTTGGTTCTCTCAATTTTTTGTATGTATTTTGAAACATATTATTAGGTGCATATAAATTTAAGATTGTTATATCCTCCAGTTGTAAAACTGCTTTATCATTTTGAAATATCCATCTTTATCTGTCATAATACTTCTTGTTTAAGATATAGCTCGTCTGATATTATTGTAGCCACAACAGCGTTCTTTGACTTAGTGTTTACTTAGGGTTTCCAAGGCCGTAACCTTTACAGAAGCAGACTGTCACATCTTTCTCCTGCAGAGTGGCTGGTGGGTTCAAACTGCTGACCTTTCAGTTAGCAGCCAAGCACCTAACCACTGTGCCACGAGGGCTCCTTTTACACTGTATACCTTTTTTCACCCTTTTATTTTAATGTATCTGTCTTTTTATATCAAGTGTGTTTCTTGTAAACAGCATATGTTGTTGTTGTTGTTGCTGGGTGTCATTGAGTCAATTCTGACTCATAACTACCCCATATGACAGAGTAGAAAGGCCCCATAGGGTTTTCTTAGCTGTAATCTTTATGGAAGCAGATCGCCAGGTCTTTCTCCTGTGGAGTGGTTGGGTGGGTTCGAACTGCCAACCTTTTGATTATCAGCTGAGCACTTAACTGTTGAGCCACGAGGGCTCATTAAACACCATATAGTTGGGTCTTTAAAAAATCTAATCTGAGAAGAGATTTTTTTGTACATTTAACCAACAAGCATATGAAAAGATACGCAACATTATTAGTTAGCATTATTAGCATTTTAAAATAATAATGAGACACCTCTAGGAATTCAGCAGAAGGACTAAAATGTAAAAGATGAACAATAGCAAGTTTTACAAGAATATGGAGTAACTGGAATTCTCATACATTGTTGGTGGTAATGAAAATTGGTAAGCCACTTTGAAAAATAGTTTAGCGATATCTTCTAAAGCTAAAGATATGCTGCCCTAAGACACAGAAATTCTACTCCTAGGTATATACCTAAAAGTAATGAGTGTATATGTCATCAAAAGGTATGCACAATGCTGAGGCTGATTATGTACAATCAAACACCCTGCAGGATTTGTTTCCTTGGTTTGGACATTTAGGGTCATGGTTTCATGGGACATCCCAGTTAATTGGCCTAATAACATGCTGAGCGCTTCTGTTATACCTCCTGGTTGATTGCATAGTGCCTGGGGTCTTAAAAGCTTGCAAGTGGCCATCCAAGGCACAACAATTGGTCTCTATTTCCTGGAAAAACAGAAGAAGAAGGAGAGTCAAGAATAGGGGGAGGAAATGGAATGTGTGGCTAATTGCCTCCATGAACAACTGCCTCCTTTGCCATGAGACCAGAAGGACTGAATGGTGTCCAGCTACCATTACTGAACATTTTGATCAAAGATTCTATAGAAGAATCCTGATCAATAGAGGACAAATTCAGAAAGAATTTCAAATTCTCATGGAATCCAGACATTGGCTGGGACTATGAGAAACCTAAGGAAATCATTGGGAAATCAAGAAAAGAGAGCATTCTGAGTTAGGGTAGATGAATTGAGCGCATGTGTTTAACTCTCCTTTGTTACTTTTACTCACACCTCCTGCTAATAAGTAAACTTTATCAACAGCAGGAACCAGAAACTGTCAGAAATCTGCAAAATTTAGTGCAAATAACACAGAATTGAAATGAAAGGTTTCCAGTCTACAAATCACAGAGGCTAGATGAACCTCAGAAAGTACTGCCCTAGATAATCTTTAAACCTTAAACCAAAAATATCCCCTTAAGTCTTCTTAAAACCTAACAATAGTTTAGCTTAACTAGTAAAGAATCTCTGCCTTGAGCATTGTCCCCTTTGACAACAGCAACTTGGAAGATCAGATAGGAAACTGAGAGGGGCAATGAGTTTATATTAATAGGGAAGGTACAACTCAGAAAAGGAGGGTGAGAATGGTTGCACAACTTGAAGAATGTAATCAATGTCACTGAATTGTACATGTAGAAACTGTTGAATTGGTGTATGTTCTGCTGCGTATATTCTCAACAACAACAAATAAAATTATATTTTAAAAAAAACATGCACAAGAGTATTCACAACAGCTAAATTAATCCCAGGCAAAAACTGAAAACAATCTAAATGCCCATCAATAGGAAAATGGATAAACAAATTTTGGCATATTTATGCAATGATATACCACACAACAATAGAAAAGAACTCCTGATATATGAAAAAAGCATGAATGGATCTTGCTTGCATGGTGTTGAGTAAAAGAAGCCAGGCTTAAAAGCACTTATACTGTATGACTCAATTTATGTGAAGTTCAATAAGAGGCAAAATTAATCTCAGGTTATAGATATCAGAACACTGGTTACTTCTTGAGGAGGTTGAATGGGAATGAGGTTGACTGGCATGAAGAAACCCTCTGGTGTGCTGGAAATGTTCTATATCTTGGTCTAGGTTGCCCTTTGTGGGTATATGCAAGTGCAAAATGTCATCACTCTGTACACTTAATATTTGCATACTTTATGTAAGTTACACCCCAAAAAATATAAATAAAAAGGAAAGAATGTCAACTTATGCATATTTGAAAAAAAAATCCCAAGTAAGTATATGAAACTGATTTACTGAGAAGGATTGACACAGTGGCTACAACAATGGGTTCAAACGTAGCAACAATTGTGAGGATGATGCAGGACCTGACAGTGTTTCATTCTGTTGTACATAGTGTTGCTGCGAGTCAGAACTGACTTGACAGCACCTAACAGCAACAGCAGTTTTTTTTTTTATGTTGTCTTTCTAAACTACAGTGTTGGCTAAAGACCAGCACTCCCCCATAGGACTGTGCAGCAGAACATACATGTTTTGGTGGTTGTTTCCAAGGTTTTCAGCAGTAAAGTTGACACCTGGGCTCTATGGAGGTCAGGCTAAAGACATGGTAAGGAGGAGTGAGGGAAACGTTAACATGCAAGCTCCAGGTTTGTTGCCCTTTCGCCTCCAGAGAGGATTTGCCCAGATAAATGATTATTAGGAATATTGATTTTTATTTATACCCTTACCTTGAATGCCAGGTATGGCCGTCAATTTTAAGACGACTGACTAATAAAAACATTTTTGGAAGCATTTTGACCCCACAATAGAGTAGCAGCTATACCCACGTTGGTGAAATGTGCTAATATTTTCTGTTTAAATTGTAATGCTATTTCATCCCTTTGGATAAACCAGTTGAAATTTCTTGGAAAAAAAAACAACAACAAAAAACTCAGCTAAATACACATCACCCTGTGAAATATCACCTGTGCTAGAGAGTAGACAGTTGGAACCTCAGGGACAGTTAAGCAGATGAGGAGTAAGAACAGAGGTTGCTGTTTTAATGTTTTTGTGACTGATTCTGAGCTCAATGGAATTATTAGGCTGAATATTCCACTTGCCTTGCTTTGATGTGGTAGTGGATAATTCTGAGAATGAAAACTGGCAATAATCCTCCTGGGTAGCATATGAGCAGTTTAGCGTCATTTCAAGAGCACCAGCTCTGGAGACAGACTGCTCAGGTTCAAATCCAGCATTCACGAGTTCCTTGCTATGAGTCCATAGGCAAGTTACTTCATCTCTCTGAGCCTCAGTTTTCTCATTTATGAAAAAGAGAAAAATAGTACATTTCTACAGAGACTTGTGAAAGTTAAACAAAATAGCGTATGTGAGAGCACCAGAAACAAATAGAAACTAGGGAACTATTTGCTCATCAATTTGTTTACACTGATTATACCAAGCAGGAAGCATGGAAGATGTAGGTTCCAGCTGGACCTGAGAGATTGATTTACAGAAACTATTAGATGAGATAATCCATATAACTTGCTTAGAATAGTACTTGGCATAATTAATAAATATGAGCTCTCCTCATGTTTATTTTTGGCACTTTGAAAAAATCTTCATATTTAAAATCTAGACATGTCTCAATTCCTACAGAGATTCAGAACAGACATTGATTTATTTTTAATCTCTTTATTATTCATTGATGACAAAGAACTAGAGCGGGGATTTGAACATCACTTGTCAAAAGGAAATGAAGAAGTGGCTCTTTCTACCCTTTCATTTCCCTCTTGTGGTCCTCTTTAAAACCTTTGCTCTACATGATCAGACTACATGATTCCCCATTTCCCACATGGCAGAATGGGTGAAGACTAGAACTTACTCTGCTCCTCTATATTATTCCTTATTCCACATAATTGATTCTTTTTTTTTTTTTTTCTTTTTTCAATTAGGCTTTGAGATCCTTAGATGGATTATAAGTTAGTCCTCTGGATTCAAAGCAAACTCCCTTGTTGCCTAATGTCCAGGTGTTCCAGCTTCTCAGGTAACCAGGAATTAATCTTTTCATTATCTCTCTGCAGAAGGTGATGAGTTTTTAGAGAGTTGTGAATAAATTTAGCATCTTCTCAGAAATTTATTTTGCTTTTTTTTTTTTTTAAACCACAGTCACTGAATAAAAATTCCTCAAGGGCTCCACTTCATTTTATGCCTAGTGGCAAATATTACTTGATTATACTGGCAGTTAGGAATGGTTCATCTCTAATTTAACTTTTTTTTTGCAAAATGACTTGTAGCCAACTATCTGCTTGATGCCAAAAAGCCTGGTGACAGGTGAACACCTCAACTGGCCATCTGGATATTTGCTAAGTGCCAATCATATGAAGATGTACAAAGAGCTGAATGTTGACTAAATTTTCACTTTTCTTCCAATTTTATGTCTTTTTCTCCTTATTTTCTCCCTTCCATTCTCCTGTTTTTTCCTTCTGATGCATTTATGGTAACAGCCATTGGGCTTACTGAATTTTTTTTTTCGGGATGACAGCATTCCTCACTTTTCCACCAGAGTCTTAGCCTCTTTTCTCTATATGATTTACGTTAGTTGAGAATCTAAGCAACTAATAAACTGTAATATATTTCCTCACAGATAATGGATGCTAACTTTCAGTCAGAGCTCTTCATCTGAGTTTGGGGATAAATGTAGGTGTCCTATAAAATGTGTACAGAGCTCTGAGCACTCAGTAAATTTCCCAAATTAAAGACATCTTTGGTACTTTTGATCTTGATGAAAAGAGAGATGATACCGTGTTTGGCCCTCTTAGCTACCTTTAACTTAGGTTCTTCATCATCATATCTTGGTGTCTGTATAAACTTTGGAAACATTTTTGAACTTCAGGAGCCTCTTTTTCATCACCAGTAAAACCAAAATAATCTATGAGGTTTATTGTGTAGGCCAAAAGAGATGCCACAGTGTGAGAAAGTGCCTTGGAAACTCCCAGGGATTTACAATTGTGAGAGATGAATACATGTATTTCCTGTGCAAAGAGGGATAGCATTAGGAGCTGAATACAAGTTAGAGACTTAAAATGTACAAGGACCTCAATGACAGGACTCATGTCATTGTATTATTCTGTGCTCCACATACTGGCTGAAATGAGGCACACCTCATAAATGTTCGATAAATGAGGAGAAATAAAAAAGCCTATGATAAAAAAGAATCTTTCAATTTCAGTTCTTGTCATTATATTCTAATAGATTCAAGCTCTTGTACAAAGCTATTGTTTTCAATCTGTTAAAAATCAATCAATACTTATTTCTTAAGGTCTTACTATGCAGCAAGCACTTGGCTGGGACTATGAGAAACCTAAGGAAATCATTTGGAAATCAAGAAGAGAGAGCATTCTGAGTTAGGGTAGATGAATTGAGCCCATGTGTTTAACTCTCCTGTGTTACTTTTACTCACACTTCCTGCTAATAAGTAAACTTTATCAACAGCAGGAACCAGAAACTGTCAGAAATCTGCAAATTTTAGTGCAAATAACACAGAATTGAAATGAAAGGTTTCCAGCCTGCAAGTCACTGGGAACAAACAGACAACCAACCTGGGGAATGTGTGAAAGAGACTCCTGCCAGAAGCCAGTGATGGGACTAAAATTGGGGCAACAGGGGCTGGATATGAGGCTGAAATGCCTTCCTTCCTCCCACAGTAAGAGATTCAAATAATAGACACTGATCAAATTGAGATCAGGAATATTGCTTACAGATAAAATATCCAATTGCCCAACTGAAATGAAGAACGGAGGCCTGTTGTAGTATGCCAAGTCAGTGAGAAAATGACTACCTTGAGAATTTCCCCTAGAACTCAGAGGCTAATGATAAAGACCTACATAATGATCAAAAACAAAAGATACATAGAGAATAGATCCAGGATATTGTATATGTCATATATAGAGAGAGAAGGAAAAAAATAGAAAAAGTGCAGTATGATAGAAAAGAAATCATAATAAAAAATTTTTAAAAAAATAAATAAAACCAAGAATTTACACCATTAGGAGTAAGAAAGGGTGTATAAGCATAATGAGGAAACTATTTCAGTTATACTCATTATAGTTATATAACATCACATACATATTAAAGTATGTACATATTATACATAAATTTCTGTAAGTATTAAAAAGCTCTATTTTCATGGAAAGTGTGATATTACCAAAAATGACTTAAAAAGGTAAAGAAATCCAAATAGATCAATAATGCAACATAAATTGAGAAATTTATGAAATAATCCCACCTTAATAAAGAGCATACCCAGATGAGGTTCAGAAAATGTCTATCAAGCTTTCAAAGAAAATATTTCCTATGATGTTTAAATGATATCAGGACAAATGAAAAAATATACCCAATTTATTCAATGAGGAGAACAAAACCAAAATCCTAAAAGACAACTTAGAAAAGAACACTACGGGCCAATCTAAGGCACAGGTTCAAAAATCCAAAATACAAAATTTGCATATTTAGAAGAATGTATATAATTCAAAAGAACACGCACACATACATACATATATATGTATGCATATATATATACATATATATGTATGCATATATATATACATATATATGTATGCATATATATATACACATATATATGTATGCATATATATATATATATACATATATATGCATATATTTAAAAGAATAAACTGTGGCAGCTATTCTACTTTTTGCCTAATGGATTTGTGTGTCTTTTTATCACGTTAAAAAAGAAAAACTATTTTGATTTTGATTAACATTTTATTAAAATGATGAGTTGACCTTTGAATAACAGATCGATGCACCTTAAGTACTTTTAACTTTCCTGATGTTAAAACACTATCATCTTTTAGTACTATTTTTTTTTTTTTTAACCTGGGGCCACTTTGGATAAATTAACCTGTCTTAAAGTGTGATTTAATGTGAAACATGAAACTAAATTAAATATTGTGACAAAATATCAAAGCAAAAGTAATCTGAAAAGAAAATGTATATTTTATTCTGAAAAAATATGTATTTTTACTTTAATCATTTGATATTAATGTGACCACCAAGCCTGTTTGCTTCCAACAGATGTTTTCACACCAGGGAAGATGGGAAATTGAACCCTTTTAGGTCACTTTCAACATCAAATCTGCATCTGTCAAAATAGACCAGGATATGCCAAGGTAGAAAACATCCCCAATGTCTCTGTGGCTTCCAGTGGCACAGGTTTCTTTCTCGCTCATGCTGTATGTAGGTCCATTGTGGTTTGGCTGAGACTCCATTTCATGCTATCTTCACTCTGGATCCCAGGCTGATAGAACATCAAGTATCCAGACCATGGCTAGTGACTGAGGGGTGGGAAACAGCTCCGGAGTGTCTCACATCAGCATGAAATGCTCAGCCCACAAGCGGCATGCCTCCTTTGCATGCACAACTCATCAGTCAAAACTACTTAAACAGTCCCATGCAACTAAAAAGGAGCCAGGAAGTGCAATCCTATTGCGTATCAAGAAGAGAAGAACCAGAAATATTTGGTATCAACACTAATGACTACCACTGTGCACAGTGTACTAATTTGCTTTCAAAGGCAAAAGTACAAGAAAAAATACATCTTTGCAAATGTATGATGATGAAAACAGATGACTGCCACGTCCTCCTTTCTTAAGATAAACAGAAAGATATTTTGCCCCCAAATCTCCAAAATGATATTCCATATATTCTTTTTGACAGCTACATCAAATCTAAATTCTAAAATCCCTCTTAAAATCTGGCAGTGACTCAACATTAGTAAGAAAACCCTTCCGCATAACCTTCTAAATGGCATTTTCAGGAGCAACATCAAGACAATATTGCTGGAATTTAACCTGCAGAGACTGGATTTTAATATTTTCCTTGAAATCATTTTTAAGAGTGTTGTCATTGTAAGCTTCATTAAGACAAGAAAATGATGAGGCATTTTAAGAGACAATTTGCTGAATCCACAGCTAGATTCTGGCTCTAAATGTTAGAGGTAAATCATAGAGAGAAATAATGTTGGTATTTCAGACTCAGTGTATTCAAAACTTCAATATATCAGCAAATATTCCAAGCTTTGCAGAAAGTTAGAATTTGGTTTTTTGATAGTTTGAAACACTTAATCTTATACCTGGTTTTAGAATAGCAGGAAAAAGGTGCGCTTCAACTTTTAAATTCAACCGGGCTATCTCCCTTTCACAATGGAGAAACCTCAGTATGGAACAGAATAATTTCATGATAACACTCAAGTCTTTATAAAGTAAGGCAAATATCTACCAAAACCAAAAACCAGTTGCCATCAATTTGATTCCCACTCATCATGACCATATAGGACAGAGTAGAACTGCCCCGCAGAGTTTCCAAGGCTGTAATCTTTAATTAAGGAAGCCGACAGCCACATTTTTCTCCTGTGGTGTGGCTGGTGGGTTTGAACTGATGACCTTTCAGTTAGCGGCTTCATGCTTTAACCACTGGGTCACCAGGACTCTTTGGCAAATATCTAGTGTGTAGACAATGGCTTTTCACTTAATTGCCTCTCTTATAATATGGTTGATGCCCACGTATAGATTGTTGGGCTGTTTTGGAAGATTATGCTTAGAGATAAATAATGCAAGAAAATCACCAACCTGGCCCTGCCCAATGAACTTCTCTCTTTTAGTTTTACTAAAAATGATGGTCATGAGCCTAGCATTGCTGCATTACTACAAATGCATACTACAATAATAGTTTTCTCAGTTCAACTCAGTTTTTAAGAGGTTTGATACAATTTCAGATGACACATCAGTTTTTCTAAAATTTTGTAGACAAGTTTGTTGAAGTATAATTTGCATACAGCAAAATGAACTCTTTTTAGTGTATAGTTCATTGAGCTTTGACAAACTCATATCATGTGTAACTACCTCCACAATCCAAATGTAAAACAATTTCATCACCCCCTCAAAATTTCTTATGGCTCCTTTGTAGTCAACCCCTCACCCCACCCCAGTACCTGTCAACCATTGAACTGTTTTGCGTCCCTATAGTTAAGCTTTTTCAAGGATGTCATGTAAATTGAATCACATACAGTAAGTTGCCTTTCAAGTATGGTTTCTTTCACTTACTGTAATGCATTTAATATTCATCCATGTTGTTGCATGTATCACTACTTTGTTCATTCCTATTGGTCAGCAGTGTTCCTTTGTAAGGATATACCAGTTTCTTTATCCATTTACTTGCTGAAGAACATTTGGGTTGTTTCCAGTTTTGGGTAATTATGAATAAAGATGCTATAAACATTTGCCCAAAGGTTTTTGTGTGAACATATGGTTTCATTTCTCTTGGGTACATACCTAGGAGTGAGATTGATGGGTTGTATAGTACGTGTATGTTTAACTTTATAAGGAGGTGCCAAACAGTTTTCCAAAGTGGTTGTAGCATTTATATTCCCATCTGCAATGTATGAGCATTCCAATTGCTCCACATCCTTGCCAGCACTTGGTGTTGCCAGTTCTCATCATGGTTTTAATTTTCATTTCCCTTAAAAGTAAGAATATTAGTCATCTTTCCATGTGCTTATCTGATATTCATACATAGTCCTTGTCTGTTCAAATCTTTTGCTCTTTTTAAATCAGGTTTTTTGCTTCCTATCATTGAGTTTTGAAAGGAGTTTATATATTCTGGAAATAAATCCTTTCCCAGATAGATGTTTTGCAAGTATTTTTTCTCAGTTTGCAGCTTGTCTTTTTATTCTCAAAGCAATGTCTTTTGAAGAGTTGATGTTTATAATTTTGATGAGGACAAATTTATTAATTTGTCCTTTAGGGATCATGCTTTTGGTCTCATAGCTAAGAAATCTCTACCTAACCCAAGGTCACAAAGACTTGGAGTTAGAAAACCAAAAGGGAAGAACATGGCGGGCATTTCTCAAGATGAAAGAACTGAAGAAAAAAGTCAAGCCTCGAGTTGCAATACTGAAGGATTCTATGGGCAAAAAACTGAAAAACCCAGGAAGCATCAAAAGAAGATGGAAGGAATACACAGAGTCACTGTACCAAAAAGAAGTGGTCGGCACTTAACCATTTCAGGAGGTAGCATGCGATCAAGAACCCAAGAAGGAAGAAACCCAAGCTTCACCAAAGGCATTGGTGACAAACAAGCGTCCAGGAATTGCCAGAATACCAGCTGAGATGTTTCAACAAATGGATGCAAGGCTGGAAGCACTCACTCATCTATGTCAAGAAATTTGGAAGACAGCTACTTAGTCAATTGACTGGAAGAAATCCATACTTGTGCCCATTCCAAAGAAAGGTGATCCAACGGTATGCAGAAATTATTGAACAATATCATTACTATCACACACAAGTAAAATTATGCTGAAGATAACTCAAAAATGGTTATAGCAGTACATCAACAGGCAACTGCCAGAAATTCAAGCTGAATTCAGAAGAGGATGTGGAACAAGGGATATCATTTTTGATGTCAGACGCATCTTGGCTAAAAGCAGAGAATGCCAGAAAGATTTTCACCTGTGTTTTATTGACTATGCAAAGGCATTTGACTGTGTGGATCATAACAAATTATGGGTAACATCGTGAAGAATGAAAATTCCAGAACACTTAATTGTGCTCATGTGGAACCTGTACATAATTGTCCAAACAAAACAAGAGGATACTGCATGTTTTAAAATCAGGAAAGGTGTGTGTTAGGGTTGTATCCTTTCAGAATACTTATTTAATCTGTATGCTGAGCAAATAATCCAATAAAATGGACTATACAAAGAAGAACATGGCATCGGGATTGGAGGAAGACTCATTAACAACCTGCGATAAGCAGATGACACAACCTTGCTTGCTGAAAGTGAAGAGGACTTGAAGCACTTACTGATGAAGATCAAAGACCACAGCCTTCAGTATGGATTACACCTCAACATAAAGAAAACAAAAATCCTTACAACTGGACCAATAAGCAACATCATGATAAGTGGAGAAAAGATTGAAGTTGTCAAGGATTTCATTTTACTTGGATCCACAATCAACGCCCATGGAAGCAGCAGTCAAGAAATCAAAGGATGCATTGCATCGGGCAAATCTGCTGCAAAAGACCTCTTTAAAGTGTTAAAAAGTGAAGATGTCACTTTGAGGACTCAGGTGCGCCTGACCCACTCCATGGTATTTTCAATTGCCTCATATGCATGTGAAAGCCGGACAATGAATAAGGAAAGCCAAAGAAGAATTGATGCCTTTGAATTATGGTGTTGGAGAAGAATATTGAATATACCATGGACTGCCAGGAGAACAAATCTGACTTGGAAGAAGTACAGCCAGAATGCTCTTGCAAGCAAGGATGGCCAGACTTTGTCTCACGTACTTTGGACATATTATCAGAAGGGACCAGTCCCTGGAGAAGGATATCATCTTTGATAAAGAGGAGGACCCTCAACGAGATGGTTGACACAGTAGCTGCAACAATGGGTTCAAACATAGCAATTATTGTGAGGATGGGGGAGGATCAGGCAATATATAGTTCTGTTGTACCTAGGGTCCCTATGAGTGGGAACCAACTCCATGGCACCTAACAATAAAAACAACAAGACTGGTATTTAGCCCTATGATCCATTTTGAGTTTTTTTGTTTTGTTTCATAGATAATGTTAGGTATGTTCCTAGATTCATTCTTCCTCCCTATCCGGATGTCCAATTGTCCAAGGTACATTTGTTGAAAGATTATATCCTTCCTCCCTTGAATTAGCTTTACACCTTTGTCAACAATTGACCAATTTGTTTGGGTCTATTCCCAAACTTTGTATTCTGCTTCTTTATTTATGTGCCTATGCTTTTGCTAATGCTAAGCTATCTTGATTAATGTAGCTTTATAGTATCGTATTTTTATGCAAATAACACGTGCCTTGTATGCTTGTTTACCAACCACGCCCTCCCCTCGCAAGGTATTTTTGTAAGCACACTATGCTAATTTTTTATAGCAACATGTAAAAAAATATTGGCATAGTGGTGCTTGCAAAAATACCTTGTACATGGACTAATGGACCACAACTACTACAGCCTCCACCAGACTGAATCCAGCACAACCAGATAGTGCCTGGCTACCACTACCGACTGCTCTGACAAGGATCACAATAGAGGGTCCTGGACAGAGCTGGAGAAAAACGTAGAACAAAATTCTAACTCACATACACACACAAAAGACCAGACTTACTGGTCTGAGAGAGACTGGAGAAACCCAGAGAGTATGGCTCCCCGACTTCCTTTTAACTCAGTACTGAAGTCACTCTTGAGGTTCACCCTTAAGCCAAAGATTAGATGGGCCAATAAAACAAAACGAGACTAAATGGGCACACTAGCCCAGGGGCAAGGACTAAAAGGCAGGAAGGGACAGGAAAGCTGGTAACGGGGAAGCCAAGGTCAAAAAGGGGAGAGTGTTGACATGTCATTGGGGTGGTAACCAATGTCACAAAACAATAAGTATTTTAATTGTTTAATAAGAAACTAATTTGCTCTGTAAACCTTCATCTAAAATACAATTTAAAAGAATACCTTCCATAAAAATGCAGTAAGTCTTGAAATGAGGTAAGGTGAGCCCTCAAACTTTGTTCAAATTTTTCAAAATTACTTTGGCTATTCTTGTTCATTTTCCTTTCTCCTTTCCACGTGTATTTTAGAAGCAGGTTGCTGATTTCTACCAAAATTTATTTTAAGAAAAAAAAAAAAACTGCTGTAATTCTAGATGGTACTGCATTCACTTTATAGATAAAGTTGGGGGAGAACTGACATCTTAACAATATTTAGTCTTTTAATCCATGAACACAGTATTTTTCTCCATTTGATTTTTTTCGTAAGTATTTTTTATTTCAACTTACAGATCTTGTACTTTTTTTTTAGATTTAAAACTAAGTATTATTTGTCATTGCTGCTATTTTAGATGGTTATTTACTTTTTTTAAATTCCAACTGGTGTTTGCAAGTATTGTAAAAACATCTGATTTGTACACAGTCAAATCATTTGTGTATACAAAAAGTTTTATTTCTTGTGTTGCAAACTGTGCCTTGTGTAACTTTTCTTGCCAGTTACACTGGTTTCTTCCATTGGTTAATATGGTGAATCACATTAACTGATTTTTATTCTACCTTGCACTATCGATATAACTCCCATGTGTGTGCCACATAGTAGTCATTCTGGGAACTGGAAACTGGTCTGTCTGTTATTTCAGTTCTCAATGTCTTTGGTATGCTGGTTAGACTTTGACCCATGCTTGTGCAGCTTGGAGTGAGCCCAAGAGTTCATAAACAACATAATGGGGTCACTTTCCTGAGTTTCTCCATCTCTACGATTCCCTCAGTACTTTCCATTTCCCTAAGGATACTTTTTCAGCACATAAGTCAGAAAGTTTGGGCTTTAATTACTGTACTCGGCCTCTCACCTCCGCAACTGCAGCTATATCTGTGAACAAGCAGCAAGAAGCTTGAAAAAGAAAAAAAAAAGTATTAAACTCACCTTCAGTTCAAAGATAGTTGGAATTTAAAGGTAGTTGGAATTCTGATGATTCTTCCCCAATCCAACTGCTACTATTTGCTTTTCAGAGTCACCAAATAGCTCCCCCATGCATCTGTCCGTGTTCTGAAGGTGCATTCATTGGTAGAGACAGAAAGGACTGTCTAACTCTAACCAACACTTGTACTTTATTTTTAAATAAGATAAATGTATATTTTTAGAAAGAAAGTATTTATATATGCAAGATATGTAACAGAAATGGCAGCATAAATTACATTGAACAGACACGAAAAGCATTTGAAGTAACATGTACACTGCTCAATCTGAGTTCTTTCTCACTCTGTCTTCTAAGTATGCCCACCAGCTATGATTACTCAGAGAGAGATTTGCTCTTTGCAATTTGCATTATAAAAGCAAGAACTTTCTTTTTCATTTTCAAATATAAAATTACTTTACAATATTGAATATTCTCTTTCAAATCACCCATGCCCCTTACTACTCCCAATAATCTGCTTTTCCCTTTCTATTCCATCCCCCAATTCAGAACTGCTGTCCAAAAATGTACTGACTGTGTGGAGATTGCAGATAGCCCCGAAGTATTTATGCTAGTTGAGCATTTGGCACTTGTGGACCAGGTACTAGCCAGATAAAGCCAACCTGAAAATTCAGATGGGCTTCAAAGAATCTGCTGTGTGGGTAATCTGCATAAGAACAATAGAGATTTTTCTGTAAATAAACATATCAATGTGTATTGAAGCCTTTGGGTACAAAAAATTATCATTACACAGTAAACAATCTCCAAGATGGCTACTCTTTTGCATTTATGCAACGGTCAAACGCCATACCATCGAGTTGATTCGAACTCATAGTGACCCTATAGGACAGAGCTGAACTGCCCCATTTGGTTTCCAAGGAGCGCCTGGCGGATTTGAACTGCTGACCTGTTGGTTAGTAGCCAAGCTCTTAACCACTACGCCTCCAGGCTTAGCACCTACTAAATTACCAATGGAAAATAAAACTATTTCTAAGAATTTCTCTCTTCTAAGAATCCTGTCTTCTACTCCTGTTTCTGTTTGATGAAATACTTCTCATTCGTTAAAGTTCGGTTGAATGTTACCTTCTCTTTGAAGCCTTTGTTGATACACCAACCAAAATCACCTCTTCTCTCTTCTGTGCTGCCATAGCACTTCACTCTTGTTGGTAACATTTTTCATGCTGCCTTATAGCTTATTTTACATAATTTTGCCTCCCAGATAGGTTTTTGGCTTCTTTAGAGCAGGGATCAGGACTATTGCTTTTTGTTGTTGTTGTTTTGTTTTGGTTTTTCATCCCCAGTGCCTTGCTCAGTTGCTGGTATGATCCGTGTGTGTGTGTGTGTGTGTGTGTATTGCAAAGGTGAATCTGAAGCACAACCACTTTAGAGTTCATATGATAAATTATTTTTTTAAATAAAAATTAAACTTTTAATTAAAACTTTGGCAAACTAAGTATAGATTCAGCATAAGACAGTGCTCAGGGTATGATGAGACACTATTATCTTTGATTCTTATCTTTTTTTCTCATTATTTTTATGACTATTTACCAAATATTTTTACCAACACCAACATAATCTACTTAGTAGCTGTGATTTTTCTGGACTCTCTGGATAACATAAAAAAGGAGAGACCAGTCAGACTTGATAAGAATTTAAAGAAAGTTTATTAATCTCATGATGCCTCAAAATACAGTTTTAGTCAAGCTTATATAGTTAAAAAAAAAACTTCATTGTACACTGTTTTCAGCCCTTTCCCAGTTCTACCAGCTTCCAATTTCATAACACAGAATCACGTGTCAGGGAGAAGGAGCATATCCCAAAAGGATAGAGTATGAGCATGCCTAACAACCAGCACCCCCAAATAGAGACATGTCTACTCTAAAGTGATCAAAGCTAAGGGGTTTGAAACTTGTTTATTTGATAGTTTGAAATAAACTCATTTAGAAACAAAGAGCCATTAGTGATTTCTGAGCAGGAAGAAGAAAATTAATATTTATTTTCTGCTAAATGCCAGTTAATGTGCTTTCAGAACCTACCTCTTTTGTAACACTCTTCTGTAATCTACTCCACTTCTCTCACCCTCAGGTCAAAAGTCCTTCAGGACACCTCTTTATGTCTTTAGGTCATCAGAAGTTTCAAAGGAACCAAAGCCCCACGGTTTTATTTTCTTCTGTGGTCACAGGTTGCACTACCCAAGTGAGAGCCAATCACTTCATATGCTGACTTCCTAACTAATCAGAAAAAAGCTACACTGAACAACTTAATATTTCCCAAAGTGTGATCCCGACCACTGTCATCAGAACTTCTTGGGTGTTTGAAATAAAGATTTCTAAGTGTCACCTTAGCCACACTAATGTAAAATCCATGAAATTAAAATCCAGGGATCTATATTTTAATAAGCACTTAGGCAAATCTTGGATACTCTAAAGTAGAGAATAACTGATTCGGAGGTTCATACAAGAACTTTCAAGGGAAAGGTCTCCAGTGGGTTGTCTAAGGGGTCCCTTACTAAGCATCCACTGAAGAATGGGATACTCATACCCATGGCCAACATTCACGCCATTTCCCTCTAGGATTGCAGTGTTTTGAGGAATCAAATTCCAGTTAAGTGCAAGCAAGCTTTGTATTATTCCAGCAAAGGTGCAGATTTTGTTTCTCTCTCCTCCTAAATATCAGTGCAAAGAAAGAACAAATCTTAAACTTATACAATCAGGTTTCACTTCCAGCTCCCCTGTGCTTCTTTTGCATCTCTACCCTCATGAAGCAAAAGCATAAAGAAAGATGAACAGACAGCTATATACATCATTTGCTGTGAACTATGGTACACCAATTTTGGATGCTCAAGCTTTAGTTTATTTTTGTTAGATCTCTGAAGCTACCAGTAAGAGTCAGATGAGCATTAGTTACTGCTTTAGTCCCTTGCGGGCAGATTATAATGAAAGGAATTCTCAAACCAAATTCTGCCACATGTGCATATCCTTTTTTTAAGCAGAAGAAAACTGTCCCAGATAATAGTTCAGAAGTAGGAAATTAGCTAAACATTTATCCAAATCAGGTGACCAATAGCTCCTCAAAGCAACATTCTGCCAGGATGGTTTAGGGAACAAACCCATGTAGCATCATCCCAAGCTACAAAGGGTGCTAGATTTTTATGCCTTATTCATAATGAACATATCTTGGATACAACTAATTTCAATAATGTCATGGACTGAATTACGTCCCCCCAAAAATGTATGTATCAATTTGGCTGGGCCATGATTCCCAGTATTGTGTGGTTGTCCTCCATTTTGTGATTGGAATTTTATGCTAAAGATGATTAGGGTGGGATTGTAACACCCTTACTAAAGTCACATCGCCGGGGTGTGGCCTGCACCACCTTTTATCTTAAAAGAGATAAAAGGAAAGGGAAGCAAGCACAGAGTGGGGGACCTCATACCACCAAGAAAGCAGTGCTGGGAGCAGAGCACGTCCTTTGGACCTGAGGTTCCTGCACTGAGATGCTCCCAGACCAAGGGAAGACTGATGCACTACAAGGAACTTCCTCCAGAGCCGACAGAGAGAGAAAGCTTTCCCCTGGAGCTGATGCCCTGAATTTGGACTTGTAGCCTACTAGACTGTGAAAGAATAAATTTCTCTTTGTTAAAAGCCATCCACTTGTGGTATTTCTGTTATAGCAACACTAGATGACTAAGACGATCAATAAGAACCCCTTTCCTAGTATCCATGATGCTAATTAGCAAATCTTCTAATATTGCTAGGGATAAAGATAGTTCAACAATTGAAGTAGCCAACTCTAGCCTTGATGATTAGATGCCAGCTGACTATCCTGGGAATGGGAATTTCTGATTTGGGCAACTGATTGCCTCTAGAGTGTAGCTTGAACTAATATATACCTAATATTGAATACTGTGATATTGAAAAAGTGAACTCATTTTTCTCAAACAAAAGAAAGAAAGTTTCTTTCTTCTTGAAAATGTGAGAAAGCTCCCTTTCCATCCATCATTGCTGTCATGGATTGAATTATATCCTCAAAAAAAAAGTGTGTATCAATTTGGCTGGGCCATGATTCCTGGTATTGTGTGGTTTTCCTATATGTTGTAAATCCTGCCTCTATGATGTTAATGAGGGACGATGGGTGGCAGTTGTGTTAGTAAGGCAGGACTCAATCTATAAGACTGGACTGTGTCCTGAAGCAATCTCTTGAGATATAAAAGAGAGAAGTGAGCAGAGAAACAGGGGGACCTCATACCACCAAGAAAGCAGTGCCAGGAGCTGAGCGTGTCCTTTGGACCCGGGGTCCCTGCACGGAGAAGCTCCTAGTCCAGGGGAACATTGATGAGAAGGCCGACAGAGAGAGAAAGCCTTCCCTTGGAGCTGATGCCCTGAATTTGGACTTTTAGCCTACTTTACTGTGAAGAAATAAATTTCTCTTTGTTAAAGCCATCCACTTGTGGTATTTCTTTTATAGCAGCACTAGATGACTAAGACAATTCTAAATGTTAAGTGTTTAATTCAGATCTATCTATCTGAAAATGCACATTAATGTCCATGTTATATGTATATCAATGTTTTTCTTTTCTCCTAGGGTTTCCTTTAGCAACATTCATATAGAATGCACACAGTCACTGAATAATTGAATAGTACTAAATATCTACCTATTTTATAAAATCTAAGATGCAACAATTATAACATGCACAAATATTTAATGTGCTAATAAAAAGAAGACAGCATGTTGATAAGTTGGATATGCAAGTCCAATTTCAAGATGACAAAATTTGAAAAAAAAATTTCATCTAAGAACTGTGTAAGGGAATTTTAAAATTGAGGTAGCTGATAAAATCTGAAATGGCCAGCTTGAGGTTTGTGTACTACTCCTTTGTTGTTAGTTCCGTTTTCACCCTAGCAACAGCCATCTTCCATGCAGACTTATTCATGAAACTAAGAAAATGTTCTCCCCCTGTGATAAAGTAAACAGTTCTGGCAGCCTGTTCCTAAGGGAGGAATGTCCAGTAAGGATGATGTAATTACACTGTGACCCCCCCCACCTCGTCACATACCTTATGATTACTACACTTAACCAATCTAAGAAAGACAGGTACGTCCTTTTAAGTTAATTACTTTATGAGCTCCCGTTACAGTAAGTCCTGCCTCATGAGTTCCCACCACATGAAGTCCTCCCTTACAAGTTCCCTTTACAGGAAATTCCACCTTATAATGATCTAATACCAATCAAGTAATGTCTTTCGATGATCTAAGCCTGTAATTACCAATCAAATAATGTCTTTCAATGATCTAAGTTTGTAAATACCAATCAAGTAATGTCCCTCATGTTCTTTGTTCCCCCCTTATAAAATGTCACTCCAGCGTCACCATTTTGGATTGCTGGATTTCACCACATGGAATTCAGTCTATCTCTGGCTCAAGCTGTTTCTTTATTTTCAATAAATATTTCAATTTTACTTTAATCAGAGTACCAATGGTTACATGTTGACATTCTTCCGTATAATCTGTGGAATCTGAAGGCATATTATCTTCTGCATTCCCGAGAAGTTGAGAAACCAGCTCATTCTGGTACCAGCAAGGGCCCCTCGCACCTAGAACCATCTCCTAGAATTCTCCTGGTTCGCTGGAGATAAGCATCACAGACAGAAGCCTCTGCTTATTGAGATTCATTGCCTATATTTTCTCTATACCTTCATTTTCTGCTCATCTCCTGAGCGTTTCACTAGGTTCATTACCAAATTAAGTTTGGTGGGAGTGCCATTTCATGGGCAGTTTATTTTACTGAACTCCCTTTTCTTTCTGGTGCACTGTAAGGTTTTTGCATGCATTTAGGTCTTTAATACTTGCAAGTTTCTCAGTAAGATGGGGAATGCCACATCCAGGACTGAAGCAGGACTCTCTAAGGAAACTCCTGCAGCTTACGTGACTAAGCATTATGGCCCTGGTTCAGTCTTGTATTTAAGATGCTGGCATGTACTTATGGAGGGAAATTTAAAAGACCAATGGCCATTGTGGGGGTCATTTGATGTAACTAAATTAAACTTTCTTCATAGTAAATTAGAGGCTAAGGGCTTATGAATAAAACTAAAGCAACAGAGGCATCTTGTAATTGGTACTTGGAAACTTCCAGAAGAAATAAATTTGCCTCCTTGCAGGAGGCTGTTTCAAAACAAGCTAAACAAATTAAAGAATTACAGTGTCAGAGCTCTGTAACCTCGATGACTACCTTCCCAGCAGCAACCTCTATACCCTACCTTTCCCAAAATGGAGCCCTGGTGATGCAGTGGTTAAAGCACCCGGTTGCTAACAAAAAAGGTCAGTGGTTCAAATCCACCAGCTGCTCCACAGGAAAAAGATGTGGCAGTCTGCTTCCATGAAGATTTACAGCCTTGGAAACCCTACAAAGTACAGTTCTACTCTGTCCTATAGGGTCTCTATGAGTCAGAATTGACTCAGTGGTAGTGGGTGGGTTTTTTCCCCCCAGAATGGCTCCCTTTCCCAAAATGGTGAAGTCCCCAGAATCTGTAGTTCACCCTCAGCCTCCAACACCCAGCTCCCTTCCTTTCCCTCTGCCCCTCCAGAAGTTACTCCCCTGTATCACTTTTTACCTAACTACTCCACAGAAAACCCCACTACTCAACTTCCCCATTATCCCAAGGAACTTCTAGAAGAGGTAAAATCTGTTTGTGAAATGCCGTTAAAATTAGGTATCCTGAAGAGGCTCAGAAACCACCACATGTTATTTTTGCCCCCTTCAAAAGCAAAAGTCAAAAGCAGAACTTCATGCTATTGTCAAGGAATTTCCTAACCCTCAGGAAGACCCTCACAAATTCACTCGAGAATTTAAAATGTTAGCTAATACCTACAAAACTGGTCTGGCCAACTTATATAATTTAATAAATTCACTGATAGATCCAGGTGATGCTCACAGGTGGATGGAAAAGACCGGATGGAGAAATCCTATAGAATTCCTAACTATCCGGCTTGTGTTTCTGGCGTGGAACTAATAACACAGACCAGAACTATTGTCACAAACTTTATTGAAGGTGTCCCAAAGGTTTTCCCCCAAAAAAAACAGATTGGACCAAGGTTCAGTGTTGCAAACAAAGTAAAGATGAAACTGTTTTTGATTATAGGGACCGTTTGATTAAAATTTTTCAAGAACACTCTGGTTTAGGGTTAGAAGAGGCTGAATCCTGTATTGCTTTTAATTTGCATTTTGTCAATGGCCTCCATCTGGAACTCAGTGAGTTAGTCAAATGCCACAAATTAGATTCGGAAAATGAAAATATGCCACAATTAGCAACTCTAGCCTATAAATTGTCTCAAACCCTTGAACAAGGCTAGGTAACCTAAACAGAGAACTAAAGTAAACAAGGTAAACTTATGGCCCTGCAATTACAGCAATTACCGATCCAGCCTCAAAATAATTTCCCCACACAGAACAAGTCCACCTGGCATACGGCTAAGACTGAGTTCAGTAACTTGCCCATTGTTTGTTACTACTGTAAAAAGCTTAGACGTTTTAAAAGGGAATGTTTAAAACTATAAAATAAACTTGGCAGCCTAACACCAGATGTAGCACAGAAGCAAATAGAATGAAGGGGCTCTGGGGATGAATCAAGGGCTTTTCCTATGGTAGCACTAACCTCTCAGGGAAAAATTACTACTCATATAAATGGAGAACTATGTAAATTTTTAATTGACACCAGTGTTATGTTATCTGCAATAAGCCCCACAAATTCACAAAGGCCCTTGCCCCGGAGTAATAAAATCTTAACAGTCATGGGGGTCACTAATCAAGAACAGATTTTAACCCATTCCAAACCCATTTCTGTCTCTTTTGGGCCTATACAGGACATGCATCCATTTTTATTCAGCTTAGATACTCCAGTAAATTTACTGGGAAGAGATATGTTATCCAAGTGAAATTGTCAAATAAAATGCTCGGGAACAGGAGAAATGCTGTTAGATTTACCTGAAGCCAATCAACAGATAGACTCTGTGACAGAAAATACTTTAACTGAAGAAGATTATTGCTGTTTACAAGCACTCAGTTTACCACTGCAAGAAGGTCATTCCCCTACTTTATCCACTTCTATGGAATGTCTTCTGTACACGAAAGTTTATGAGCCACTACCTCTACTGAAGTTGGTTGAGTCCTATCAGCTGAACCAATTAAAATTCAAACAGATACCTCTAAGCTCTCACCTAAAATTTCTCAATACCTTTTAAAATGAGAAGATAAGGAAGGACTTGTTCCTATAATTCAACACTTTTTGGCTAAAGGCTTAATAATTCCTTGCAGCTGTCCCTGCAACACTCCAGTTTTCCCTGTGAAGAAACCCAACAATTGGGGCTGGAGATGTGTACTAGATTTATGTGCTATTAATCATATTAATCATCCAAGATTCCTCATAGTTCCTAACCTTCACTTGCTTCTCTCTAATGTTCCACCTGAAGTGACTCACTTTACAGTAGTTGTTTTTTGCATTGCCTTTTTTTGTTTTTAGCATTCCAGTCCATCCGGACAGTCAATATATATTTGTTTGCCTTCACTTGGGGGACCAACAATTTATCTGGACTGTCATTCCCCAAGGTTTTATCAAGCCCTCACCTATTTTTCTCAAATTTTACATGCTGATTTACAGCCTTTACAGTTCACTTAAGGGTCTACATTATTACAATATGTGGATGATTTACTGATCTGTTCTAACTCTCAATGGCATGTCTTACCAATAGCATCCTGTTGTTACATTTGTCCAGAGAAGGTCACAAGACCTCTAGAGAAAAATTACAGTTAGCCCAAACTTTTATTAAATACTTGGGACATATTATTTCAGCAAAAAGGGTCATTAGAGACCCCAAAAGAAAAGTGACCATCTTCACTTATCTTGTCCCTACTAACAAGAAACAGTTAAGAGGATTTCTAGGACTCTGCAGCTACTGCAGAACTTGAATATTATGATGGTTAAGATTGTGTGTCAACTTGGCTGGGCCATGATTCTCAGTGTTTATGTATGATCACTCCCATGGTTGAATTATGCTGTGAATAGCCAACCAGATGAAAAGGAGTTTCCCTGGGGGTGTGGCCTACATCTGAATATAAGCAGACATTCTGGCTTTTTGCTCACTCTGGATCCTGTGGCTGCCTCTTGTCATCTCACTTCCAGTTCTTGGGACTTGAGCTGTCAGCTTATCTGCTGAACTTGGGATTTGTCGATCTTCACAACCTGTGAGCAGAGCCCTGCTCTCTGACCTGCCGATCTTGGTTTCAGCAGCCCCTGTAGCTACGTGAATCAGGAGAAACCTTGCGGTCTTGCCTGCCAATCTTGGAATTCATCAACCTTCACAGCTTGTGAGTGGGAGCCCTGCTCTCTGAAATGCAGACCTTGGGCTCGCCAGCTTCTGCAACTGCATGAATTGGGAGAGGCATCTATCCTGATCCATGGACTTGGGACATTCTAGACTCCACAGTCACGTGAGCTGTTTCCTTGATATAAATCTCTATATATATATTTATATGTTTTACTGATTTTGCTTCCCTAAGAGAACCCAGCCTAAGACAGATAGCTAATTTTCTTTGATGACTCAACCTCTTTACCATTATCTAAAGAGTTTAGAGCTTGATACCGTCCATCTCTCTGAGGATGGCCAAAAGGCCATCACTCAACTAAAATAAGAATTAATTAACACATCTGCTCTAGGGTTTCCTAATTATATTTTGGACTTTTAACTTTTTGTCCAAGAGATTTCTAGGAATGCTCAAGGGGTCCTCACACAAAAACACAGATAATAACAGAGATCCATTACTTATTGTAGCATCCAGCTGGACCCTATCACAAGGGGCTACCCCCCTTGCCTTAGAGGCGTCACTGCAACCACTAGTCAAGGCAACAGGACATATAGTTTTAGGAAATTTTCTTGAATTTTATGCCCCTCATGCAGTGTTATCCATTTAAAATTCTACACTTACTCAATGCCTGTTGGCCAGAACGCTGACTTCTCATGAATTTCCCTTTCTGGCTGTTTCTAATATTTGGTTACTTACTACAACCTCTCTGAATTCATCTACATGGTTACCTTACCTAATAATGATGACCATCCACCCCATGATTGCTTAAATCTTACCAAACCAGTTTTGTCTCCTGGATAAGATTTACAAGAAACCCCATTATCAAATCCTGATTTAGTTCCATTTGTTGATGTGTCATATTTAAAGCCTGGACCTAAAAGCTCTCATTACCAAAGAGGATACGCCATGACTACCTCAACTATTCCTGAAGTCACTTCAGCTCAGCAAGCTGAGCTAATCACACGAAGGCTTGCAAACTGGTTTTTGGATGATCAGTAAATATTTTTAAAGAATGAAAGTATGTTATTAAAGTTATTCATGATTTTGGATGTTATGGAAATAAAGGGGCTTGTAACTTCTTCTGGGATTCAAATTAAAAATGGTCCATTAATAGCACAACTCTTAGATGCCCTTTTGCTCCCCTCTGAGACTGTTGTAATTAAAATCCAGGCCCATCCATCCATCCAAAGAGTTTCCACAAACAGAGGAATTTGAAGACAATGACTTAGCTTATACTGCAGTTAAACAAGCCACTTCCCAATCACCCTTTAAAGACACCATCCTCATTCATGACCACAATAATTCCACTCAAAATCATGATGAAAAGGAGGGAATAGATAATAATAATAAAACAGTTAGGACTCCTGTAAATACAGCACTTGTAAATTGAAGTATGAATCTAGGGAAATTGGAAGTCATAAAAAACGAAATGGAACTCATAAAGGTTGATATCCTAGGCATTACTGAGCTGAAACGGACTGGTATTGGCCATTTTGAATCACACAATCATATGGTCTACTATGCTGGGAATGACTGATTGAAGAGGAACGGCACTGCAGTCATTGTCAAAAAGAACATTTCAAGAAATAACCTGAATTACAATGCTGTCAGTGATAGAACAATATTCATATGCCTACAAGGAATATCAGTTAATATAAATATTATTCAAATTTATGCACCAACCACTAATGCCAAAGATGAAGAAACAAGATTTTTACCAACTTCTGCAGTATGAAATTGATCAAACATACAATCAAAATGCATTGATAATTACTGGTGATTAAAATGTAAAAGTTGGAAACAAAGAAGAAGGAACTGTAGTTGGAAAATATGGTCTGGGTGATAGAAATGATGCCGGAGATCACATGACAGAATTTTGCAAGGCCAATGACCAATTAATTCATTGGAAATATCTTCTTTCAATAACATAAATGGCAACTATACTTGTGGACCTTACCTGATGAAATACACAAGAATCAAATTAACTACATATGTGGAAAGAGATGATGGAGAAGCTCAATATTATCAGTCAGAAGAAGGCCAGGGGTCAACTGTGGAACAGACCATCAATTGCCCCTATGCAAGTTCAAGGTGAAGCTGAAGAAAATTAAAACAAGTCCACAGGACCCAAAGTACAAACTCAAGTATATCCCATCTAAATTTAGAGACCATCTCAAGAACAGATTTGACACACTGTACACTAATGATCAAAGACCAGATGAATTGTAACTACACTGCAACCAACTACCTTGTCCCATACCTTATTATTACTACACTATAATGAATCTAAGAAAGATATGTACGCCCTTTTAAGCCAATCGCCTTATGAGTTCCCATTACAGGATGTCCTGCCTTATGAATTTCCACCATAGGAAGTCTTGTCTTATAAGTTCCTTCCACAGGAAGTCTCTCCTTATAATGATCTACTACCAGTCAAGTAATGTCTCTATAAGTCTGTATCAATCAAGTAACGTACTTCATGTTCTCTGCTCCCCCTTTATAAAATCTCACTGCAGCATTGCCATTTCGGATTGCTGGATTTCACTGTATAGAATTCAGTCTAGCCCCTGCTCGAATTGTTTAATTTCGATAAATCTCTCAATTTTACTTTGTCAGACTACGGGTGGTTACTCTTTGCCAGAACCACTGAAATATGGTACTTCATGAAAAGTATTTTTGTAGGTGTTAGAAATTTATAAAGAGTATGGCACAAGTTTTCTTACAAGTTCTATAAACAAGAAAAAACTACATAAATAACGACAGTGCTAGGAAATATAGTATAAACATAAAGTAGTCAGCGACAAGAGACAGCCTCAGACGTTACACTTAGAAAAAGGAAAAGATCACCTACAATCATCATTTGCTATCTAGCACCCCAGATTCATGAGAACATAATCATTCGATTGAAACTCTGGAGGGGGAAATGGCACGCTCATGTGTTCTGATTGTGGAGAGGATGGACATTCTATTAATAACTGTACTCAAGAGGAAAAACAGCAACAACAACACTACGACCTTTATCTTGGAGAATTATGGGGGGATAGTAGATGTTTGAGAAGGGAACACTACTTATGGCCCTATATGAAAGTTGAACAATAAAAAAAGGCAGAAGAATTGATGCATTTGAATTATGGTGTTGGTGATGAATACTGAATATACTGTGGACTGCCAGAGGAATGCATAAATCAGTCTTAGAAGAACTACAACTGGAATGCTACTTAGAAGGAAGGGTGGCAAGACTTTAGTTCACTTACTTTAGACATATCATCAGGAAACACCAGTTGCTAGAAAAAGACATCATGTTTGGTAAAGTAGAGGGTCAGTGAAAATGAGGGAAACCCTCAGTGAGATGGACTGACACAATAGTCACAAAAATTGGCTCAAACATACCAACAATCATGAGAATGGCATAGGACTGGGCAACATTTCATTCTGTTACACATAAGGTCACCATGAGTTGGAGCTGACTGGATGACAACAAACAACAACAAGCCAAAAGGCTCAGTGGGCCCATCTTCCTCCTTGTCTTTCAGAGATGCTTGAGGGAGGGGTTGAAATGGGCTGAGTACCCACACAAAATATTTATTCTAGTAGGTGGTAGTCAGAAAGCATGGGCAAGTTTCTGGCTCTAACAAGGAAAGAAAGTGACTAATAATTCTACCATCCGACTCTTAAATTCTAATGCTACTGTGTGAAAAACTCATGTTAGCTGCACTGTTCCCAAGATCCATAGAATACAGAAGCCTCGATACATCAGGGCAGTGGCAAGGGGCTGAAGAGAGTTTCTCTGGAAAGTGAACACAATTCTTTCTTAGTCTAAGCCACAATACAGTGACAGGAAGAAACCAACATCATAAGGAGAATTTGAGACAAGTGATACCTGGTCCCTTAGGAGACAGAGGAAGTAAGCAGGGTTGATCCTTGAATCAGACGAGAATAGGGAACCACAGGTAAATATTGTATTTTGTAATCCTCCTCCACCCCTTAGCAACAAAAGCAAGTTTCTCCTCTGAGACAGGTGTGATATTCTTTGTTGCTGAGAATTCGCCTATGCAAAAAGATTCACCTTTGAAGGGAAAGTGATTTGATAATGGATAGAAACCTGGCAGTAAGATATAAGAGGAAGAGGAAATGCTACTTAGTTCAATAAAGGGGAAGAAATTCAAAGCTTTTCATGCAAAATCCAGGAGGGACAAAAAACAGCCATCAAGACTGGTATCTATGGGAGAAGTCATCAAGAAACTCTATCACCGCACCCTGGTGGTAACATGCCAAAAAGGGCCCTAGGGAGAATATAAATATCTAGAGAGGGAATGATTATGATGAAATGTAGGGTATAAATACCCTCCTCCATTGCCCTTGCAAAATCGTCACTATCTACACTGCTTATGGCATAATGATTCATGAATAGATAAGCAAATCAAATGGAACAGAATAGAGAATCTGGGAAGAAGAAAGGAAGGGAGGAAGACAGACAATGATTTTTCATGGCTCGCTAGTGTTTTCATGTAAGTGAATTCCTTAAAGTAACTTAACCACATACTTAATTCAGCATCCCAGTCATTACATGTCAAACACAGACTCCTGGGAATCAAACCATCTAAGAACGAGAAGACCCTGACACCTGAACTACCTGAAGAAAGGTGACTGCTCTCCTGGCTTGGGTTCTTGGTTCACTTTGTTCAGTTTCTGTCCCATGAACACTACATAGTTCTCTTTGTGTCATTATCAGTTGCAATAGGGAATGCAGTTGCTGGCATGGTTGTATTGTTAAAACTTAATATTTCCTTGCATTTTTCTAGGATTACTTTGTTCTTCCACTGCAATTGATCACCGTGATGTGATTTACGGCACAGATTTGTTACTAGCATCCTTGTGTATTCTGGTCCTTTTGCTTTAATGGAATCTTTTTTAGTTTGTATGACTACAGGCATCTCATGGACTGAACCATGTTGGTGGGTGGCTTGGCAACTGCATCCTCTTTTCCATACCTTACTGCCTTTGTACTCGATTTTTTAGTCAAAAGAAAAATACCAAACTCTCCCCAAGTCCTAAACAATGTGGAGACTAATTACCTGATACCTTGAAATATGTATTATATTTGGAAGAAGAAAAGAAAAAAAAAAAAACTTCCAAGACAGTTCTAAGGGAAATAAATCCAAACTGCATTTATTAAGCAATCCACTAAGTCCCAGCAAGAGATTTCCTCCTACAGAGCTGCAGAAACGTTTGATAGATATGGTTCGTAGTGCTGCAGAATGTACAGGCCTTCAAAGGAAGCTCTGACCTACTTTGTCTCTGCTGGTTCTGGTTGCTGTGGCTTCCCCAGTCAAGCGGAATCAGCTATTGCAGAATTTTCAGCTTCTGGTCTACTCACAGGAGGTGCAAAGCAGAATCATATTAAAGAAGCTTCTGATCTCCTGCAAACAATTAAGGGCAATATTACAAGCATTTCGCTAGGAATCGGGGGAGGCATTCTGTTTTCCATTATTTCAGTTTTTGCCTCCACTAGATAAATGAATTTATTTAAGAATGGAGAGTGATGTAACATGTCAAAATATCTAACAAGGACATCATCTAGAAGTAGCAGATAGTGAATTTTAAAAATACCCTGGAGGGATCTCAAAGGGAGTTACTTATTAACAAGAACCTCAGGGAACATTTTCTGCCATAAGCCAATGAGGCTGAGCACAAGGAATCTAGCCCCAAATCAGGAACATGTAATATTCACAATGTCCCACTATAAGCCAAAGCCACATATGGACTTCCAGTCTCCCCAGATTAAGAAGCTAAAGGTGGAGTAGAGAGGTCCATGACTCAACCTAGTGATACGCGCAAACTAAACAAGTCAGCTTCGTCTTGAACAAGACTGCAGAAAGGCCATAGAAATTTTGATAGGAGTTTCCTGCATTCTGCTTAGATCAGTCTTACTGCATTGCTTTATATGATGAGAATATTTGACCTCATTCATTCATGCATTCATTTTGTGAACCTTAACATTCAAATATTCAGGGAATTTGTAGTATCTCTGATCTTGCTCTTGAGGCTTCATTCTCTAGTTAGTAGATATGACCTTTAAGTAAGTGTTCAATTAAATTAAATGTTTCAAATATGATTTAAAACATATTCTGAACTGATTATTTCAACAGTTCCTTTCGGCAGCACTCAAGTTCTTCTTTAGATAATACTACTCAGTCGCTTTGCTTCTCTTCCAAAAATGGTATCTGTTTACATGGTGGGAGGATTCTGTTGATCCATGTATTAATTTCCTAGGATTATCACAGCAATTACTACAAACTGGGTGACTTAAAACAATGGAAATTTATTCCCTTACAGTTCTGGAGGCTAGAAGTCTGGAATCAAGGCATCAGCAGGACCATGCTCTCTCTGAAGGCTCTAGGGGAAGATTCTTCTTTGCCTCTTCCTAGCTTGTAGTAGTTACTGGCAATCCTTGGTATTCCTTGGCTTGTAGAAGCATCACTCCAATCTCTGCCTTCATTATCACATAGCATTCTCCCTAAGTGTCATTGTGTCTCCTCTCTTTTTTATCTGGATACCAGTCATATTGGATTAGGACTCACTTTAGCCAGTAAGACCGTATCTTAACTTGATTACTTTTGCAAAGACCGAGTTTCCAAATAAGGTCATCACATTCATAATTACTAGTGGTTAGGAGGAAACCGGTGACGTAGTGGTTAAGAGCTACGGCTGCTAACCAAAAGGTCAGCAGTTCAAATCTACCAGGTGATCCTTGGAAACTGTACAGGGCAGCTCTGCTCTGTCCTATAGGGTCACTACGAGTCAGAATCAACTTGATGGCAACTGGTTTGGTTTTTTTTTTTTTTTTTTGGTGGTTAGGACTTCAACATATCTTTTGTGATGACACAATTTAACCCATAGTAGCCCACTTTTGTGGCATTTGAGGGAGAAACTTCTTGACTTAGACTGCTGGTTGGATGTATGCTAATATCCTCTTATTTCTGAGGCACTGTCCCTTGTTCACATTTGCTGATATCCTTTTGTGTCTGACTTATTTCACTGAGCATAAGTTTTCAAGGTTCATCCATGTCGTAGCATGTTTCAGAACTTTATTTCTCTTTGTGACTGAACAATATTCAATTGTATTTACATAACACATTTTGTTTATCCACTCATTGGTTAATGGACATTTGAGTTGTTTTCACTTTATTGGGAATAATGTTGCAATAAACATTGGTATAGAGGTATCTGTTTGAGCCCCTATTTGCAATGTTATTTACATTATCAAAAATTTTGAAGTAGGCTACCATTTAAAAATCCTGCTACAGACCTATAGTTATTGACAAAGAAAAATGTCCATAATTTATCTCTAAAGGAAATGACATATTACAAATCATTAAGATAACAATTGTGTAGGTGTATATCTATGTGTACTTCTGTGTGTGTATGTAAGCATACAAAAAAAAACAAAAAAGGTGTGTAGGATAGACACCATAAAGATTGTCAAACTTGCATTGGCAAGTTAAAATTGCGAGGTTGGCCCTTTAGTGGGAAAATAAAAAAACATGCTTTTAAGAATGCCTTAGCCAGTTTTCAAAGCAAAAGCGCATGTTGCTTTTCGCTTTTGCCCTGTCATATGTTTCACAAAGGAGAAAATAAATACATAAACTCATCAAATAGACACATATGCATATCAGAACCATAATAAATGTAAATCTAAAAATGGAAATGTGAAAAATATCCCATTCACTATAACTTTGAAAACTATAAAATACATAGAAATAAATGTGACAAGAAAAAAAAAACAACTATAAGAGAAAAACAATACAATCTTATTGTAAAATATAAAATAAAACCTGAACAAATGGAAACATATACCATGCTCTTTAAGGGAGGATTTACTGTGATAAAACACCTATTCTCCCTAACTTAATATAAAATTTAATGCAATCCCAATTGGAATACTAACAGGGGCTTAAGTCAAATTTTATAAGTGGATCTTGAAGACTACATGGAAGGAAAAAATGTGCCAGAACAGAAAATAAATAAATAAATAAGCGAAAGAGTGAAAATTGAGAAGAAGTACTTGCCTTAATAATTATCAGGATATAACAAAAATCCTCTTAAACTGATTGATATATCATTGGCATAAAAATAGATGCATGGATGGGTGAGACAGGATGTAGAAGAAAGAAATGCTGTTGTTGTTAATTTCCATCGGGTTGGTTCCGACTCAACCAAGATCCATCTGATATCAGCAATGATATCCCTAGTTCCAGGACCTCTTCTGAATCTGGTCTGAACTTCTGGCAGTTTCCTGTTGATATATTACTGCAACTGCTTTAGAATGATCTTCAGCAAAATTTTACCTGCATGTGATATTAATGATATTGTTTGATAATTACCTCATTCTGTTGGATCACCTTTCTTTGGAATGGGCACAAATATGGAACTCTTCCAGTCAGTTGGCCAAGTAGCTGTCTTCCAAATTTCTTGACATAGACTAGTGAGCACCTCCAGTGCTACATCCGTTTGTTGAAACATCTGAATTGGTATTCCACCAATTCCTGAAGCTTTGTTTTTTGCCATTCCCTTCAATGCATCTTGGACTTGTTCCTTCATTACCATCAGTTCTTCATCATATGCTACCTCCTGAAATGGCTGAACATCAGGCAATTCTTTTTGGTACCATGACTGTGCATTCCTTCCATCTGCTTTTGATGTTTCCTGCATCATTCAATATTTTCCCTGCAGAATCTTTCAGTATTGCAACTCGATGCTTGAATTTTTTTCTTCAGTTCTTTCGGCATGATAAATGCCAAGGATCTTCTTCCCTTTTGGTTTTCTAGCTCAAGGTCTTTGCACATTTCATTATAATACTGAACTTAGTCTTCTCAAGTAGCCCTTTGAAATCTTTTCTTCAGCTCTTTTACTTCATCATTTTTTTCCTTTCACTTTAGCTACTCGGTGTTCAAGAGCAAGTTTCAGATCTCTTTGGACATCGATTTTGGTCTTTCTTTTCTGTCTTTTTAATGACCTCTTGCTTTCTTCATGTATGATGTCCTTGATGTCATTCTACAACTCGTCTGGTCTTTGATCATTATTGTTCAATGCCTCAAATCTATTCTTGAGATAGTCTCTAAATTCAGGTGGGATATACTCAAGGTCATATTTTGGCTCTCTGGACTTGTTTTAATTTTCTTCAGCTTCAACTTGAACTTTCATATGAGCAATGGATGGTTTGTTCCGTAGCTGGCCCCTGGCCTTGTTCTGTCTAATAATGTTGAGCTTCTTGATTGTCTCTTTCCACAGATGTTGTCAATTTGATTCCTGTGTATTCTATCTGGTGAGAACCATGTGTATAGTCACCGTTTATGTTGTTGAAAAAAGGTATTTGCAATGAAGAAGCCATTGGTCTTTCAAAATTCTATCATGTGATCACCTGCATTATTTCTGTCACCAAGGCCATATTTTCAACTACCAATATACAAAAATTCCTATACACTAATACTCTTCTTTTAATTCAATGGGAAAAGAGAAAATAATATAAAATTGTGTCACAACTGGCTACACGTCTGGAAAAAAGTAAAACTGTACCCTTTTATATGAAAAATAAATTACAAATGACATAAAAACTTACCCATTTAAAAAAATATTAGGAAGCATATCCAATACTTTGGTGGTAGGGTGGAGGAAATCTTCTTAACCAAGACAGGAAACCAGAGCTACAAAGAAAATATAAGCATTTCTGCCTACAAAATATTGAAAACCTTTCTATGTCAAAAGGCTCTATAAACCTAATCAATAGACAAACAATGGATTTAGAGAGAAAATTGTAAAACATTTGCCAAAAGAATGTTTGCTATCTACAAAATAGAGAAAAAATTTTCAAACAATAAAATACTTAGCCATAATCTGTACTTAATATATACTTAACTATCGATTCCTAAACAACAAACCACAGAATGGTATGAATGTGAGCTGAATGTGAGCTGTATTTTGAGGGTCAGAGTACAAAGCCCATGGCCAGTCAGGCTGAGACAATATTTAATTCTTTATGAAGCAGCCAATCCTCCTTTGGTTAAAAACTTAACGTTACTGCCTCTTGTTCTGTTCAAAAGTTGTTGTTTTTCTTCCCCAAAGATCCAGGTTTAGTAGAGTTTGAGTGACCTCCATATATACATGCTTGGACATGTAAATTTTGACATTCTTATTTATTTATTTTTTTATTGTGCTTTAGGTGGAAGTTTACAGAGCAAATTAGTTTCTCATTCAACAATTTATACACAAATTGTTGTGTAACATTGGTTGCAATCCCCATGATGTGTCATCACGCTTCTCTTCTCCACCCTGGGTTCTCTGTTTCCATCTGTTCCATTTTCCTTCCCTTCCTGCCTTCTTGACTTTGCTTTTGAGCAGGTGTTGCCCATTTGGTCTCATTTACATGAATGAGCTAAGAAGCACTTTCCTCATGTGTGTTATTCTTTGGTTTATGATGTTGTTGTTAGGTGCTGTGGAGTCGGTTACATCTCAAAGCGACACAGTGTACAATAGAACAAAACACTTCCTTGGTCCTTCACCATCCTCACAATCACAGCTATGCTTGAGCCCATTGTTGCAGCCACTGTGTCAATCCATCTCCTTGATGGTCTTCCTCTTTTTTTCGCTGACCCTCTACTTTATCAAACATGACATCCTTCTCCAGGGACTGTCCCTTCTGATATTTCCAAAGTATGTGAGACAAAGTCTCACTATCCTTGCTTCTAAGGAGCATTCTGGCTGTACTTCTTCCCAGATAGATTTATTCATTCTTCTGGTAGTCCATGGTATATTCAATATTCTTTGCCAACACCATAATTCAAAGGCATCAAGTCTTCTTTAGTCTTCCTTATTCATTGTCCAGCTTTCACATGCATTCACCTGTGTAATGTTTGGCTGAAGGGTGAACTTTGGGAATGACTTCAGTTCTGAGTTAAAAGGGTGTCTGGGGGCTAAAATCTTGGGGTTCCTCAAGTCCCTGTCAGACTAGTAAGTCTGTTGGGTTTTTTTTGTAAATTTAAATTTTGTTCTACATTTTTCTCCTGCTCTTCCTGGGACCCTCTATTGTTATGCATGTCAGAGTGATCGGTGGTGGCAGCCGGACACCAGCTAGTTGTTCTGGGCTCAGGTACTTGTGGTCCATTAGTCTTTTGGACTAATATTTCCCATATGTCTTTGGTTTTCTTCATTCTTTTTTACTGCGGACGGGATGGGACCAGTAGGTGTATCTCAAATGGCTGCTGTCAATCTTTTAAAACCCTAGATGCTAGTCACCAAAGTCAGTTGTAGAACATTTTCGTTATGAACTATGTTATGCCAATTGACCTAGATGTCCCCAGAGACAATAGTCACCAGCCCTCAGCCCAGTAACTCAGTCCCTCAGAGTGTTTGGATGTGTCTATGTAATTTCCATGAGTTTGTCTTTGTCACATTGTGATGACTTCCCCAATAACGTGTACTATCGTTTCGTTCACCAAAGTTACCACTTACCTACTATCTAGTTGGTGAGGTTTTCCCCTCCCTAGAAATCCCCTCCCTCATAACCATAAAATATGTTTTCTTTCTCTGTGTAAACCTTTTATTGAATTTTTTATAATAGTGGTCTCATACAGTATTTGTTCTTTTGTGACTGACTTATTTCACTCAGCGTAATGCCCTCCAGATTCATCCATGTTGTGGGATGTTTCGCAGATTCATCATTGTTCCTTACGGTTGCATAGTATTCCGTTATGTGTATGTACCATAATTTCTTTATTCATTCATCTGTTGATGGGCTCTTAGGTTGTTTCCACATTTTTGCTATTGTGGATAATGCTGCAATGAACATGGATGTGCATATGCTTATTCATGTGACGGCTCCATTTCTCTAGGATATATTCCTAGGAGTGGGATTGCTGGATCATATGGTATTTCTAGCTTTTGAAGGAAGCACAATATTGTTTTCCAAATTGGTTGTACCATTTTACATTTCTACCAGCAGTGCATAAGAATTCCAATCTCCCCACAGCCTCTCCAACATTTGTTATTTTCTGATTCCTGCTAGTAATGTCAGGGTGAGATGGTATCTCATTATAGTTATGATTTGTATTTCTCTAATGGCTAATGATTGCAAGCATTTCCTCGTGTCCGTTAGTCACTTAAATGTCTTCTTCAGTGAAGTGTCTGTTCATATACTTTGCCCATTTTTTAATTGGATTATTTGTCTTTTTATTGTTACGGTGTCTCAGTATCTTATAGATTTTAGAGATTAGATCCTTGTCAGATACATTGTAGCTAATTTTTTTTTCCCCAGTCTGTAGGTGCTCTTTGTACTGTTTTGCTGAAGTCTTTTGGTGAGCATAAGTGTTTAATTTTTAGGAGATCCCAGTTGTCTAGTTTATCTTCTGGTGTTTGTGCGCTGTTAGTTATGGTTTGTATCTTATTCATGCCATAATTAGGGCCCTTAGCACTGTCCCTATTTTTTCTTCCATGATCTTTATATTTTGGGTTTTATATCTAGATCTTTAATCTATTTTGAATTAGTTTTTGTATACGGTGTGAGGTATGGGTCCTTTTTTACAGATAAGCATCCAGTTTTGCTAGCAGTATTTGTTAAAAAGACTGTTCCCTCACCCCCCTTAATCAACTTTGGCCCTTTCTCAGATCAGCTGCCTGTAGGTGGATGGATTTACATCTGGGTTCTCAATTCTGTTCCATTGGTCAATGTATCTGTCGTTGTACCAGTACCAGGCTGTTTTGTCTACCGTGGCTGTATAGTAGGTTCTGAGATCAGGTAGTGTCAGGCCTTCTACTTTGTTCTTCTTCAATAATGCTTTACATATTGGGGGCCTCTTTTCTTTCCATATAAAGTTGGTGATTAGTTTTTCTATCTTGATAAAGAATGCTATTTGTATTTGGATAGGGATTGCATTGTACCTGTAGATTGTTTTGGGTAGGATTGACATTTTTACAATGTTGAGTCTTCCTATCCATGAGTATGGTATGTTTTTCCATTTATGTAGGTCTCTTTGGTTTCTTGCACTAGTGTTTTGTGGTTTTCTTTGTATAGGTCTTTTATATCCCTCTTTAGATTTATTCCTAAATATTTTATTTTATTAAGTACTACTATAAATGGTATTGTTTTCCTGATTTCCTTTTCATAGTGCCAGCTGATTTTTGTATGTTGATCTTGTATTCTGCTACTCTGCTGAATCTTTCTATTAGTTCCAGTAGTTTTCTTGTGGAAACTTTAGGGTTATCTATGTATAGTGTCATACTGTCTGCAAATACGGATAGATTTATTTCTTCTTTTCCAATCTGGATGCCTTTATTTTTTTTTTTTCCTTCCTTATTGCTCTAGCTAGGACTTCCAGCACAATGTTAAATAACAGTGATGATAAAAGGCATCCTTGTCTTGTTCCCATTCTCAAGGGGAATGCTTTCAGCCTCTGTCCACTGAGAATTACATTGGTTGTTGGTTTTGTATAGCTGCCTTTTATTATGATGAGGAATTGAACCTTCTATTTCTATATTTATTGAGAGTTTTTATCGGAATGGGTGTTGGACTTTATCAAACGGCTTTTTTGTATCGACTGAAATGATCATGTGATTCTTTTGTTGTATTTATGTTGTGGATTATGCTGATTGATTTTATAATGTTGAAATCCTTGAATACTTGGTATGAATCCCACTTGGTCCGGGTATATTATTTTTGTGATACGATGCGGAGTTCTACTGAGTAGAATTTTGAGAATTTTTGCATCTGTATTCATAAGATGGATCCATGGAGGCACAGCGGTTAAGAGCTCAGCTGCTAAGCAAGAGGTCAGCAGTTCAAATCCACCAGCTGCTCCTTAGACACCCTATGGTGCAGTCATATAGGGTCGCTATAAGTCAGAATTGACTCTATGGCAAAGGGTTTGGTTGGTTTGGATATATTCATGAGAGATATTGGTTTGTAATTTTTTTTTTTTTTTTTGGTGCCTTTGCTTGGCTTTGGTATCAGGATTATGCTGGCTTCATAGAATGAATTCAGAAATATTCCTTCCTTTCCTTTCCTGTGCTCTGAAATAGGTTGATGACATTCTTTTTTTTTTCTCTTCACAGTGCAAAACTCTTAAATATTGACAAGAAAAAGGCAAATAAGTAGACAGGAAAAAAGATAGGCAAGAGATAAGACAAAACGAATCTCTTAAAAGCAAACTCCAAGGTCAGGAAATGCATGCTCAAGCTCACTGGTAGTCAAGGAAGCTCAAGTTAAAGGAACACTAATGTTATGGACTGAATTGTGTTCCCCCAAAATATATGTCAACTTGGCCAGGCCATGATTCCCAGTATTGCGTGGTTGTCCTCCAAAGGAAAGAATGATGAAGTAAAAGTTTATATAGGATCTCATATTTGAAAGAAAAGAATAACTTCCATATGTGTATATGTATATTTTGCATTTGTTTATGTGAATATTAATACCCATTTATAAGGACAATTATTAGGTTGTTATCATGAGTTTTCTAAGGGTGGGGTGAGGAAGGCATGAGGGAAGAGTCATGAGAGAAAGGTGAGAGAAACAGGGAGAGAGAGAGAAGACAAGCAAAAAGAAGAGAGGATGGTAAATTTTGTTGACTGATTTTCCATGAGGTTCTACATGACTCTAATTAGGAGGATCCAGAAAGAATTGTCTTAGAGAATTTTCATAAACCACCAAATAGGATTCTGCATAATGTTACAAGAGAAGTATGGTCTTGGGAATCAAAAATCCTAGGTGTCACATACAGTCTCAAATATAAACTGTAGGACCCTAGAAAGTTATTTAACATCTCAGATTTTCACTTTCTCCACCTTAGAATGATATAATAATCAATAACCAATAGGGTTGTGAAGATATTAAAGCATATAATATGCCTAGTAGAGTATAGGTACATACTAAGGTCCCCCAAAATGTTCTCTCCTTTCTATTTCAATCAAATTTTGCCTCTTCATAGTCAGTGGCATCCACTCAAAATCAATTCATAAGAACTGAGAAAGGCTGATCATCCAGGTTAGTTTACAAAATTTCTTATGTTTTTTTAACTAATAATTGAAAGACTTTGTTAGACACCAAAGAGTACTTGACAGTCCCCAGGGCTGACTAACTTAGGTCTATTAATATACTCCCTATTTCTAGGCATGGCTTTCTAAAGGCCATCACAAACTCTAGTTACCCTGCCAGAGCAAATATTGTTTCATCATTCGGTTGGATGCAGATGGTTAGTGTTCATATCTTTTCAGAGTTCTTGCCACCAGGCTTACACACAGTAAATGAACAAAGTTGTTTGCAGGGAAGAGGAGCATGGAAGAGCTGAATGAGTCAGGCAGAAATGAATTTTACATGGGAAATACACACTTTCTGCTACTCTTTGTACATTCTGCAATGTGTTGTATCTCACTGAATACAGCAGTATTTCAGGAGCTGGCAGGCATACTATTACAGGAGTTGGAAAGCAGACGAGAGGCAACAGGCTCAATGTTGATCCATACTCATCCACATACTATGAAAGATGTAGAATTAGAGATGCTAGCCATCCCGTGGAGTCCCTGTGTGGTGCAAATAGTTGATGAGCTCAGCTGTTAACAGAAAAGTTGGCAGTTCAAGTCCACCCAGATGTGCCTTGGAAGAAAAGCCTGGTGATCTACTTCCAAAAAACCAGCCACGGAAAACCCTATGGAGCACAGTTTTATTCTGACACACATGGGGTTGCCTATGAGTTAGAAATGACTCTATGGCAACTTGTTTATTTAGCCACCCATTAGGTCATGTAGAAGAACCATGAGTTTTCATAGCTCTCTAATTATCTTTATTGAAAATGTCAATTAACTAAGAAATATAAAAAAGAGATTTCAAATTTCATCTTCCTTAATTATTTCACAGTCTAACAGGAGAGAACATAATCCAGAAATCAGAAAACAAAAAGGAAAGAAATATAGTAAGTGCAATGACAGAATATGTAGGATGATATGGGAACTTAGAGACTGGGAATTTAAATCAGAATGATGACTTCTGTAAATTTGGCAGACTGGTGGCGCAGTGCTCAAGAGCTCAGCTGCTAACCAAAACGTTGGCAGTTTGGATCCACCAGCCACTTCTTGGAAACTCTATGTGGTGGTTCTACTCTGTCCTACAGGGTCACTAAGTGTCAAAATTTACTCAACGGTAATGGGTCATATATTCTAGAACATTATATTGCTACAAACAGTCAGAAATTTTGGAAAATTCCTTTCAAATACAAAATTAAGGGAAATACATTTGAAATATAAGTAGTACCAGCAGAGCCATGGACTGCCCTGGGGATATCTGTGACTTCTTAGAAAGAAGTTTAAGGTTTTAATGACCTCATGTTGGAATAGAAAACAAGGCTCTTATTCAGATAGGACATGGAAATAGGACCCATAAATCTGAAGTTGTTCCTACCAAGGAAAAACTTAACTTCCATATACCCTAAGTTTAAGGGTGGACTAGACAAAAAAAAAAAAAAAAAATCTGTTTACAGACAAAGGGAGGTATTATGGATTGCATTGTATCCCCTAAAAATGTGCGTTCAACTTGGCTAGGCCATGATTCCCAGTATTGTGTGATTTTCCACCATTCTGTCATCTGATGTGATTTTCCTATGTGTTGTAAACCCTACCTCTATGTTGTTAATGAGGGAGAATTAGAGGCAGTTATGTTAAGGAGGCAGGGCTCAATCTACAAGATTAGATTGTATCTTGAGTCAGTCTCGTTTGAAATATAAAAGAGAGAAAAGAGCAGAGAGACAGGGGGACCTCATGCCACCAAGAAAGAAGAGCTGGGAGCAAGCGTGTCCTTTGAACCCAGGGTCCCTGCACTGAGATGCTTCTAGACCAGTGGAAGATTGTTGACAAGGACCTTGCTCCAGAACTGACACAGACAGAAAGCTTTCCCTTAGATCCGGCGCCCTGAATTTGGACTTCTAGCCTCCTAAACAGTGAGAGAATAAATTCCTGTTTGTTAAAGCCATTAACTTGTGGTATGTCTGTTATAGCAGCACTAGATAAATAAGATGGGAAATAACAAGGAAATATGTCAACCTTAGACTTCAGCACAGGTGAGGAGACAAAGCAACTCTTTGAGAATTCATAATCATGATCTTTCTGTCATGTGGATTTGGGGTTTACATTTATACCACTGGGTAGTCCATGAAAGTCCAAAGTAAGAAATTCATTTCAAGTGCTTTCACACTGATAGTAGCTCAGACCTACTGGTGAAGTAAATGACAATTCTCTCTGGATTAATACACACTCAATCCAAGCCCATTAGGATTCCTAGATATTAATCCATTGTCTTTGAGTTGATTCTGACTCATAGCGACCCTATAGGACAGAGTAGAACTGCCCCACAGTGTTTCTGAGGAGCAGCTGGTGGATTCAAACTCCTGACCTTTTGGTTAGCAGCCAGTTTAAGACCAGCTGAATAGCAAACACAGAAATCAATTATTCTGTACACAGGAAATAAGTAACAAATTGAGAATTTGCAGGGAAAAAAAACAGAAAAATTGGGACCTCAAGAAATACAGATTGTAGAATTATCAAATACAGACTATTTTTATTTCTTTTATTTTTTTAGTTTTTGTAAATAATTTGTTGTTGAGAATATACACAGCAAAAAATACATCACTTCAAGTTTCTACATGTACATTACAGTGACATTGATCACATTCTTTGAGTCATACAACCATTTGTACCCTCCTTTTCTGGGTTGTTCCTCCTCCACTAACATAAACTTACTGCTCCTTTAGGTTCCTGGCTAATCTTTTGAATTGCTGTTGTCAGTTTGATCCCATATAAATAATTCTTAAAAGAGCATAATGCTCAAGGCAGATATTCTTTCCAGTTAAGCTAAACTACTGTTTGGTTTTAAGAAGGCTTCAGAAAATATTTTTTATTTAAGGGTTAAAGATTATCCCAGGACAATAGCTTTGGGGGTTCATTCAGCCTCCTTGGCTCCAGAAAATCTGGATTCCTTGAGAATTTGAAATTCTGGACCGTATTTCCCCCCTATAGATCAAGATTCTTCTATAGAATCTTTGATCAAACTGTTTAGCAATGGTAGCCAGGCTCCATCCAGTTCTGATTCCATGGCAACGGAGGCAGTTGTTCATGGAGGCAATTAGCTACACATTTCATTTCCTCCTCCTATTTCTGACTGTCCTTCCTCTGTGGCTCCAGGTGAATAGAAACAAATTGTTGTGACTTGGTTGGCTGCTTGCAAGCTTTTAAGAACCCAGGTACTATGTAATGAACTAGGAGGTAGAACAGAAGTGCTAAACACATTATTAGGCCAATTATCTGGGATGTCCCATGAAACCATGACCCTAGTCCTCCAAACCAAGGAACCAAATCCCATAAGCAGCCTTAGCAGCTACTCTTTTTTTGTTTGTTTTTGTTGTAAACATATCTATCACACAACTTTTGCCAATTCAACTCTTTACAGGTGTACAACTTATTGACAGAAATTACATGAATTGGCTGTGTAACCCTACCCTTGATCAATATGATTGTCCTATCACCATAAACTAGAACTCAGTACTTCATAAGCAATACCCCCCACCTTTCCACTTCCCTCACACCCCGGTAACCAGAAGAAACTTCGGTCTCTATACATCTCTATACATTTGCCTATTCTTGTCTTTTTATGTAAGTGGGGTCACACAATATTTGTCCTTTTGTGACTGACTTATTTCACTCAGCATGTCCTCAAGCTCCATCCATATTGTAGCATGTATCAAGACTTCATTTGTCTTACTGGATGAGTAGTATGAGAATAAATTATTTCTTTTTTTTTTTATTGTCCTGCTTTAAGTGAAAGTTTACAATTCAAGTTAGTCTCTCATATAAAACTTTTTACATACATTGCTATGTCACTCTAGTTGCACTCCCTATACTGTGACAGCACAATCCTCCTTTCCACCCCAGATTTCCTGTGTCCATTCAACCAGCTCCTGACCCTCTGCATTCTCATCTCAACTCTGGACAGGAGCTGCCAATTTAGTCTCATGTATCTACTTGAGCTAAGAAGCACACTCTTCAAGAGTATCATTTTGTCTTGAAGATTGGCCTCGGGAACGGTTTTAGTTTTGGGCTAACAGAGAGTTCGGAAGCCATGTCTTCCAGGGTCCCTCCAGTCTCAGTCAGATCATTAAGTCTGGTCTTCTTACTAGAATTTGAGTTCTGCACCCCACTTTTCTCCTGCTCCATCAGGGACTCTCGCTTATGCTCCCTGTCAGGGTGGTCACTGGTGTAGCCAGACACCATCTAGTTCTTCTGGTCTCAGGCTGATGAAGTCTGATTTATATGGCCCTTTAAGTCTCTTGGGCTAATACTTTCCTTTTGTCTATGGTGTTCTTCGTTCTCCCTTACTCCAGGTGGGTTGGGACCAACTGATGCATCTTAGATGGCCAGATACAGACTATTAAGCATAAAAATGAAATGTTATAAAACATGAGCAAAGAACACAAGAATATTAAAAAGGGGGGACTTCCAGGCGGCATGGTGCTATAGTCAGAAGCTCCATGCCATCCCTCTGCAGCAAAGATCTGAAAAACTAAGTCAAACAGAGTCACACATCAATCCTGAAACCCTAAGCATCAAATTAAGAGATAAAGAACTCAGCCAAGCCCTGAATGGAATAAGAAATTGATTGAGAACAGAGAGTGGGAGAGGTCCTGCAGAGGTCCCCTATCAGCTACCGCAGCACAGATCTGCCATCTTGGACTCCTATTGGAGATCAGCCAACAGGGGGTATGAGAAAGCAGCTTTTTGGAGCTTCCAGCAGGAGACAGAACAACCGGTAAGCAATGATATACACTTTCCCACCCCCCACTCTTCTTCACCCTCACTCGGCCTCCTCTGCTTCCTGCAGCCACAGTCTCTTGGACGGGAAGAACCCACTTCACCCCGGTGTCGCCTGGATTCCACCGACCCACACGGGCCGGCTCCCTGAGTGCCGTTTGTTGGCTGCTCATGTTGCTTTTTTCTGCATCTTTAGATTTCTTCCTTACCTCTTACCACCTCCCCCTCTTTTCTCTCAAATACCTGACTCCATGTGCCATCTTTGCTTCTTCTTGAAAGGCTGCAAAACACCGCTCAACTGTGAAACTGCTTCCTGGCCCATGCCACCATGCTGGTGGGACCCAGAGGCTTTTTTTCTTTGTTTGTTTGCTCTGATTTGTTCTGTTTTGACTTGTTTGTTTTCTTTTTCTTTTCTCAGTTGGGAGGCCCTTCTAGCTGGGCAGTAATGTGTGGCTTGGAAGCTACTCCTTTACTCTGTGCAGATGTGCAGGGACATTCCTGGGGGCATTTCTTTTTCTTGTTTTTTTTTTAATTTATTTTGTTTTCTTCTCTCTCTTGTTTCCTTTTAGATTTTCTTCATTTCCAGTTTCTCGATTTATCCATATTTTTCTCTTACTCTTTTTCTTTTTTTTATTTTTGTTTTGCCCATTTCTCAGTCTCTCATCTCTCCACTCCGATAGCAAGCTCCCTTAGCACTCCTTTTTGTTTGTGTGTATGCTTTTGGCTCCTGTTCTGCTCTCCTCTCTCTCATCTTTCCCATACCCATCTTAGATCCACACATCACAATCTCCCTGCTCCTTCCTACCTACCTGCACCGTGTGCTGAACATCATACTCCCAAGCAGCACAGGCACAGCCTACTCGAACCTGCCCTGCACTGATTGCCAGTCCTCAGTGTCAGCCCTAGTACATGCCACAAACAACCCATCCCAGCAACTATCCTTCAGCTGGACCAGCCCTGCTGTACCGTACCTGAGTGACTGACCCTGCCCATTGAAGAAGGAGGTGAAAAGTATTGTGCCCACAGACGAGCAAACAACAAAGAACACACAGCCCACCGGCTCAGACATAACCAAATAAAACAAAAAAGCAGGATGAAACAAAGAAATCTACAATCAGTAAACAAGGAAAATAACTACTGAATGCCCTGAAGACAGCAGACATTATCAAAACATATACAAAAACAGGACAGGATGGTTACAGTAGGCATCCAAAATTAAAAACTAGATGAACTTCCAGTAGAAGAAAAGGCACTAGAACTACCTGCTGGGAATTCAAATCTCCGATATTCACAATTATCCAAGAGTTGAATCAAAAATCTGACAAAAATGAGGAAAAAATAGACAAATTCATGGAAAATACAGACAAAAAAATGGAAGAATTCCAGAAAATAATACAGGAACAAAATGCTAAAATAAATTCACAACTAGAAATAATACAAAAACAACAATTAGAAATCCAAAAGATAAAAAACAAGATTTCAGAAATGGACAGTGTCATAGAAGGGCTGAGGAGCAGGTTTGAAACAACAGACGATAGGATCAGCTGAATTGAAGACAAACACTTGGCTACAACTCTGTAGGAGGAAAAATCAGAAAAAATAATGAAGAAAAATGAAGAAACCCTGAGAATTATGTGGGATAAAATCAAAAGCAAAAATTTTAGAGTGATCCGAGTTCCAGAACGGGGGGAGAAAACACAAAACACAGAGAGGATCATTGAAGAATTGCTGACAGAAAACTTTCCCAACATCATGAAAGATGAAAAGCTGACCATCCAAGAAAATCAATGAACCCCATATAGGAAAGACCTCAACAGAAAATCACCAAGGCATATCATAATCACACTTGCTAAACCCAAAGACAAACAAAGAATCCTGAGAGCAGCATGAGAAAAACAAAAAGTCACATACAGAGGAGAAACAATAAGACTAAGCTTGGATTATTCTGCAGAAACCATGCAGTCAAGAAGGCAATGAGATGACACAAAAAACCTTGATAGAAAAAAATTGCCAGGGAGGCGGGGCAAGATGGCGCTCTAGGCAGAAGCACCACGCCGTCCCTCCACAGCAAAGATCCGAAAAACTAAGCCTAACAGAGAATCAACAATCCTGAAACCCTAGAACACCAAATGAAGAGATAAAGAACTCAGCCAAACACCAAACGGAGTGAGAATACTAAAAGAGAACGGAGAGCGAGGAAAGACTCATGCAGAGATTACTTACCAGCTAACGCAGCGCGGATCCACCATCTTGGATTCCTATCGGAGACCAGTCAATGGGAGAGCAGCCTCGCAGAGCGTCCAGTGGGAGACAGAATGACCAGTAAACTGCGGTGCACACTTTCTCAACCCCCAGCCCTCTCCACATCAGCTGGGGCTACCCTGCTTTCCGTGGCCAGGGTCCCTGGGCTGGGGGGCGCCGGTGCTTGGATTCCGCGCGCCCGGGCTGGCAGCTTTCTGAGAACCGTTTACTGGCTGCTGGCGAAGCTTTTTCTGCCGCCTCCCCCTCCTTTTGCCTGGGTGCCTGGTTCCGAGTGCTGTCTTTGCTCTCTCCTGTGGGGCTGTGGGGCTGCGGTCGGGCGTGTGGCTGCTTCCAGGTCTGGGCTGCAGCACTGGTGAGATCCTGGGGCCTTTGTTCGTTCACCCCTCGGCTTCCCGTGGCCACGGTGTCTTAACCCTGAGACTGCTGGCTGCTTGGAATTTGCGCCCCTGAGTGGGGGTTCTCTGGGTCCCATTTGTTGGCTGTTGGTGTGGCATTTTCTGCTTCTTCTGGTTTCTCGCTTGCCTCTCTCTGCCTCACCCTCCTTTTACTCGGGTGCCTGGTTCTGAGCGCCGTCTTTGGTCTCTCTTGCGGGGCTGTGGGACTGCGTTCGGGCGTGTGGCTGCTTCCAGGTCTGAGCTGCCACGCTGGCGAGATACCGGGGCCCTTGTTCGTTCACCCCTCTGCTTCCCGTGGCCACGGTCTCTTAACCCTGAGACTGCCGGCTGCTTGGAATTCGCGCCGCGAAGTGGGGGCTCTCTGGGTCCCATTTCTTGGCTGTTGGTGTGGCATTTTCTGCTTCTTCTGGTTTCTCGCTTGCCTCTCGCTGCCTCCCCCTCCTGTTGCTCAGGTGCCTGGTTCCGAGTGCAGTCTTTGCTCTCTCTTGCAGGGCTGTGGGGCTGCGTTTGGGCGTGTGGCAGATTCCAGGTCTGGGCTGCCGCGCTGGTGAGATCCCGGGGCCTTTGTTCGTTCGCCCCTCTGCTTCCTGTGGCCACGGTCTCTTAACCCCGAGACTGCCAGCTGCTTGGAATTCGTGCCCTTGAGTGGGGGCTCTCTGGGTCCCATTTGTTGGTACTGACTGCTGGTGTTGCTATTTTTTTTTTTAATTTTATTTTTCTTCTTTTTTGATTAGTTTTGTCTTCTTTTCCCTCTTTTTCCCTTTTGTCTTTCTTCATTGCTTAATTTCTAGTCTCTCTATCTCTTCCTTCTCTTTCTGATCCCTGAATACCAGGCGATGTATGCCTCTGTACCTTCTGGCCAGGTTGTGCTGTGAAAACTGAGACCGACTCCCCCAGACCTCATAGCTGCATCGGTGGGATCCCTGGGAACTTTGCAGTTCTTTAACTTTTCTGATTTTTATTTGTTCATTCTTTCCTTTTCTTTCTCTTCCCCATTCTGGTTTCCTCCATCCCATAGTCTCTCATCTGTACATTCCAACGACAAGCTCCCCTAGCATTCTTTTATATTTGTATGCTTTTTGCTCCTCCTCCTCTCTCCCATATCCAGCTTAGCTTCACACATAACCATCTTCCCGCTGCACCCTACCTAACTGCACCGTGCACTTGACATCACACCACCAAGCTGTGCAGGCATGCCCTATTGGAAACTACCCAGCACTGACTACTGATCGTCCTGGTGGCTGTGGTGAGTGCCACAAACAACCCGTCCCAGTGGCTCCTCTTCAGCTAGATCTACCCAGCTGTACCACAAGGACGAAACAAACAAACAAAAAAAATCTACAATCAATAAACGAGAGAAATATCTACTGAATACCCCGAAAACAGCAAGCAATATCAAAACATTTACAAAAACAAGACAAGATGGCTCCAATAGGCGTCCAAATTAAAACACCAGATAACTCTCCTGTGGAAGAAAATGCACCAGAAGTACCTGATAGGGAACTCAAATCACTAATACTCGGAATTTTCCAAGAACTGAGGCAAAAAGCTGACAAACATGAGGAAAAAATAGACAAATTTATGGAAAATACAGACAAAAAATTGGAAGAATTCAGGAAGATCATGCAGGAACAAAATGCCAAAATAAATTCACAACTCGAAATTATACAAAAACAACAATTAGAAATCCAAAAGATAAACAACAAGATTTCAGAAATGGACGGTGTCATAGAAGGGCTGAGAAGTAGATTTGAAACCATGAAGACAGGATCAGTGGAACTGAAGACAAACACTTGGATACAACTCTGTTTCAGGAAAACTCAGAAAAAAGAACAAAGAAAAATGAAGAGACCCTGAGAGTTATGTGGGACACAATTAAAAGCAAAAACTTACGAGTGATTGGCATACCAGAACAGGGGGAGAAAACAGAAAACACAGAGAGGATCATTGACGAACTGCTGATAGAAAACTTTCCCAATATCATGAAAAATGAAAAGCTGGCCATCCAAGAAGCTCAACGAACCCCATATAGAAGAGACACCAAAAGAAAATCACCAAGACATATCATATTCACACTCGCTAAAACTAAAGACAAACAAAGAATCCTGAGAACAGCTCGTGAAAAACAAGAAGTCACATACAGAGGAGAAACAATAAGACTAAGCTCAGATTATTCGGCAGAAACCATGCAGGCAAGAAGGCAGTGGGATGACATATATAAAATCTTGAAAGAAAAAAATTGTCAGCCAAGAATAATATATCCTGCAAAACTCTCATTCAAATTTGATGGTGAAATTAGGTCTTTCCAGATAAACAGAAACTAAAGGAATATGCAAAAGTCAAACCAAACTTACAAGAATTATTAAAAGGGAGTTCTTCGATCTGAGGACAAACAGCTTCAGCCCTCAGGCAGGACCTAGGACCTAGGACGCAGGTTCATATGAACCAGATACAATTCTAGGAACTGAACTACAGAGGACTTTCCAAAAACAAAAGATATACAACAGGGAATCAGAGAAATCAATCAAAGGATGACAACAACATCAAAACAATGAAAGAGGGAACAAACGGCATAGATATAGAACGTTCTAAAGGAGAGGAAGGCAAGGCGATACCAAGTAAAGGTAGACTGATTCAAAATTATAAAGATAAGGGTAAAATTCATGGTAACCACAAATAAAGTTAAACAAACCAACTCATAAAAATAAAGACGAAAAACATAAAGTCTCAACAAAAACAAAACCTACAAAAACAAAAGAAATGAACACAAAATCCACAAACAAAAGTAACTCAGCACAAGAGAGTAAGAAGAACAAAGAATACTTCAGCATCACAAAAAAAAAAGCACTACAAAATGACAGCAACAAACTTCCATCTACCAATAATTACACTGAATGTAAATGGACACAATGCACCCATAAAGAGACGGAGAGTGGCAGAATGGATAAGGAAACAGGATCCATCAATCTGCTGTCTACAAGAGACACACCTTAGAAACAAAGATGTGAATTTATTAAAAATCAAAGGTTGGAAAAAAATATATCAAGCTAACAACTACCAAAAAAGAGCAGGAGTGGCAATTCTAATCTCAGATAAAATAGACTTTAAAACAAAATCTACCATAAAAGACAAAGAAGGACACTATATAATGATTAAGGGGATGATCCATCATGAAGACATAACCATAATAAATATCTATGCACCCAATGACAGGGCTCCAAAAAACATAAAAAAAACTCTAACAGCACTGAAAAGAGAAATTGACAGTTCCACAACAATAGTAGGAGACTTCAACACACCACTCTCAGTAAAGGACAGAACAACTAAAAAAAGAAACTCAGCAAAGATACAGAAGACCTAAAAGACACAATCAGCCAACTGGACCTCATAGACATATATAGAACAATCCATCCAACCGCTGCAAAGTACACATACTTTTCCAATGCACATGGAACGTTCTCCAGAATAGACCACATCTTAGGCCACAGAGCAATCCTCAACAAGATCCAAAATGCTGAGATAATTCACAGTATCTTCTCTGACCACAATGCCATCAAGGTAGAAATTAACACTAGAAAGAGCAAGGAAAAAAAATCAAACACATGGAAACTGAATAATAATCTGCTTACACATCAATGGGTAATAGAAGAAATCAGAGATGGAATTCAAAAATTCCTAGAATCAAATGAAAATGAAAACACATCATACCAAAACCTTTGGGACACAGCAATGGCAGTCCTCAGAGGACAATTTATAGCAATAGATGCACATATCAAAAAATAAGAAAGGGACAAAATCAAAACTTTAACTACAGAACTCAAACAAATAGAAAGAGAACAACAAAAAAAGCCTACAACCACCGGAAGAAAGGAAATAGTAAAGATCAGAGCAGAAATAAATGAAATAGATAACAGAAAAACAATAGAAAGAATCAACAAAACCAAAAGTTGGTTCTTTGAAAGAATCAACAAAATCGACAAACCACTGGCCAGACTGATAAAAGAAAAACAGGACGGGACGCAAATAACCCAAATAAGAAATGAAATTGGGGACATTACAACAGACCCAACTGAAATAAACACAGATTAGAACAGAGTATTATGAAAAAACTGTATACCAACAAATTTGAAAACCTAGAGGAAATGGATAAATTTCTAGAAACACACTACCTCCCCAAACTAACACAAAGTGATGTTGAAAATCTGAACAGACACTTAATAAGAGAAGAGATGGAAAAGGCAATTAAAAAAACTCCCAACAAATAAAAGCCCTGGCCCAGATGTCTTCAATGGAGAATTCTACCAAACATTCAGAGAAGAGATTATACCAGTACTACTCAAACTATTTCAGAACATAGAAAAGGAAGGGATACTTCTGAATTCATTTTATGAAGCCAGCATAACCCTGATACCAAAACCAGGCAAAGACACCACAAAAAAAGAGAATTACAGACCAATATCTCTCATTAATATAGATGCAAAAATTCTCATCAAAATTCTAGCCAATAGAATTCAGCATCATATCAAAAAATTAATACACCATGACCAAGTAGGATTCATACCAGGTATCAAGGATGGTTCAACATTATAAAATCAATCAACGTAATCCACCACATAAATAAAAGGAAAGAAAAGAATCACACGATCATCTCAACTGATGCAGTTAAAAGGCATTTGACAAAGTCCAACACCCATTCCTGATAAAAACTCTCAATCAAATAGGTATAGAAGGGAAATTTCTCAACAGAATAGAGGGCATCTATGCAAAACCAATGACCAACATCATTCTTAATGGAGAGAGGCTGAAAGCATTACCCTTGAAAACAGGAACAAGACAAGGATGCCCTTTATCTCCACTCCTATTTAACATCATGCTGGAAGTCCTAGCTATAGTAATAAGGCAAGAAAAAAAATAAAGGGCATCCAAATTGGTAATGAAGAAGTTAAACTGTCCCTCTTTGTGGACGATATGATACTATACATAGAAAACCCTAAAGTCTCTATGAGAAAACTACAGGAACTAATAGAAAGATTCAGCAGAGTAGCAGGATACAAGATAAACATATAAAAATCAGTTGGATTCCTATACACCAATAAAGAGAAAGATGAAAAGGAAATCAGGAAAGCAATACCATTTACAATATCCCCTAAAAAATAAAATACTTAGGAATAAATCTAACCAGATATGTAAAAGACTTATACAGAGAAAACTACAAAACACCACTGCAAGAAACTCAAAGGGATCTATATAAATGGAAAAACATACCATGCTCATGGATAGGTAGACTCAACACTGTGAAAAAACAATTCTACCCAAAGCAATTTACAAATACAACGCAATCCCGATCCAAATACCAACAACATTCTTCAAAGAGATGGAAAAACTAATCATTCACTTTATATGGAAAGGGAAGAAGCCCTGAATAAGTAAAACACTACTGAAGAAGAAGAATAAAGTTGGAGGACTCGCACTACCTGACTTCAGAACCTACTATACAGCTACGGTAGACAAAACAGCCTGGTACTGGTACAACGACAGATACATTGACCAATGGAACAGAATTGAGAACCCAGATGTAAATCCATCCACTTACGGTCACCTGATCTTTGACAAGGGCCCAAAGTCCATCAAATGGGGAAAAGATAGTCTTTTTAACAAATGGTACTGGCAAAACTGAATGTCCATCTGCAAAAAAGTGAGGAACATGCTTCTTAGTTCCATCAAGCATACAAGACCAAACATGCACACCTGCCCAAAAGCAAAGACTAGAAGGCAGATATGGACAGGAAAACTGGACAAATGGACATGGGGAACCTGAGGTGTGAAGGGAAAAGGGGAGAGGGCTGACACATTGTGGGGATTGCAACCAATGTCACAAAACAATTTGGGTATACATTTTTGAATGAGAAACTAATTTGTGCTGTAAACTTTCACCTTAAGCACAATTAGAAAAAAAAAAAGTTAAAGATAGAATTACCATGTGACCCAGCAGTTCTACTCTCAGGAAGTCTACTATCAGGTATGTACACAAATGAATTGAAAACAAAGACTCAAACAAATACTTGTATACTAATATTCATAAGAGCATTATTCACAATAGTCAAAAGATGGAAACAGTACAAGTGCCCATCAGCAGAAGAATGGATAAACAAATGTGAGATATACATACAATGGAATATTATTCCTCCATAAAGAGCAATGAAGTTCTGATACAAGCTATAGATATAAGAACCTTGAAAATACTATATTAAGTGAAATAATCCAGACACAAAAGGACAAATATGGCATGATTCCACTTATTTCAATATCTAGAGTAGACAATTTCATGGACACAGAAGCGTAGAGGTTACCAGTGGCTGGTGGTAAGGAGAATTTATTGTCAGTGTTAATAGGTACATAGTTTCTGTCTGGGATAACAAAAAAGTTCTGGAAAAAACTGATAATGGTTGTAAAATATTGTGAATGTACTTAACACCACTTAATTGTACCCTTAAAATGTTTAAAATGGTAAATTTTATGTATATTTTACAATAAAAAATTTGTTTAAGAGTATAAAAAATAAGCAGACAAATACGAAAGAGGACCATAGTAGAAATTCCTCAAATAAAAATATTATTGCTGAAATTAACACACATACCAATGCAGATGCACACACAGGATGAATTAAATACCAGAGGTAAAGAGATTATACAAAAAGTATATTCCTTAATATGAGATATTAAAACATGGAGAATTGAGTGGGAAGGAATCACACACATCTAACTGGGGTTTCAGAGGGAGACATGAGTACGGGAGAGTCAGTATTTGAAGAAGAAATGGCTAAGAATTTTCTGGAATTAATTTAAAAAAAAAAAAAAAAGAATCCCCCTATTCAGGAAACTCAATAAACTTCAAATAAGATCCATAAAAATAAATCACACTTATATACATAAACTACAGAATACCGAGGACAAAGTCAAGATCTTAAAAGAACTAGAGAAAAGCTAATTTTCCCTACTAAAAGACTAATAAAAGACTTCTTAAAGCCAACAGAGGACTCCAAAGAGCCAAGATAATATAGCTCTTCAAAGTGCTTAGAGAAAAATAGCTATAAACCTAGAATTATATACCAAAGTTAATTAAACTTTTAAGAAAAAAAAAGGAAAAAGAGATATGTGCACATTTTCAAACAAACACTGAGACTATACTAACAATAAACTCATTAAAGCAACTTCACCTTAGTCCTTAAATTGACATCTTTGCTTTTTAACACTTTAAAGAGGTCTTTTGCAGCAGATTTGCCCAATGCAATGCATCCTTTGATTTCTTGACTGCTGCTTCCATGGGTGTTGATTGTGCATCCAAGTAAAATGAAATCCTTGACAACTTCAATTTTTTCTCCATTTATCATGATGTTGCTTTTTGCTCCAGTTGTGAGGATTTTTGTTTTCTTTATGTTGAGGTGTAATCCATACTGGAGGCTGTGGTCTTTGATCTTCATCAGTAAGTGCTTCAAGTCCTCTTCACTTTCAGCAAGCAAGGTTGTGTTATCTGCATATTGCAGGTTGTTAAGGAGTCTTCCTCCAAACCTGATGCCTCGTTCTTTTTCATACAGTCCGGCTTCTCATATTATTTGCTTGGCATACAGCTTGAATAAGTATGGTGAAAGGATATAACCCTGGTGCACACCTTTCTTGACTGCCTCTTGATCTATGTACAGGTTCCTCATGAGCACAATTAAGTGTTCTGGAATTCCCATTCTTTGAAATTTTATCCATAATTTGTTATGATCCACAGAGGCCAATGCTTTTGCATAGTCAAAAAACTACAGGTAAACATCTTTCTGATATTCTCTGCTTTCAATAAGGATCCATCCGACATCAGCAATGATATCCCTTGTTCCAAGTCCTCTTGTGAATCTGGCTTGAATTTCTGGCCATTCCCTGTCGATGTACCACTGCAATCACTTTTTAATGATCTTTAGCAAAGTTTTACTCATGTGTGATATTAATGACATTGTTTGATAATTTCCACTTTCATTTGGATCATCGTTCTTTGAAACAGGCATAAATATAGATCTCTTCTACTTGGTTGGTCAGGTAACTGTCTTCCAAATTTCTTGGCATAGACAAGTGAGCACTTCTGGAGCTGCATCCATTTGTTGAAACATATCAATTAGTATTCCATCAATTCATGGAGCCTTGTTTTTTGCCGATGTCTTCAGTGCAGCTTGGACTTCCTTCAATACCATCTGTTCTTGATCATATGCTACATCCTAAAATGGCTGAATGTTGACCAGTTCTTTTTGGTATAGTGACTCTGCATATTCTTTCCATCTTCTTTTGATGCTTCCTGCATCACTCAGTGTTTTGCCCATAGAATCCTTCACAATTGCAACTTGAGGCTTGAATTTTTTCTTCAGTTCTTTCAGCTTGAGAAATATCAAGTGTTCTTCCTTTTTGGTTTTCTAACTCCAGGTCTCTGCACATGTCATTATAATACTTTACTTTGTCTTCTCGAGCTGCCCTGTGAAATCTTCTGTTGAGCTCTTTTACTTCATCATTTCTTCCGTTCACTTTAGCTACTGGACATTCAAGAGCAAGTTTCAGTCTCTTCTGACATACATTTTGGACTTTTCTTTGTTTTTAATGACCTCTTGCTTTCTTCATGTATGATGTCCTTGATGTCATTCCACAACTCATCTGGTCTTTGGTCATTAGTGTTCAACATGTCAAATCTATTCTTGAAATGGTCTTTAAATTCAGGTAGGATATACTCACGATTGTACTTTGGTTCTCGTGGACTACTAGTTTTAATTTTCTTCAGCTTCAACTTGAACTTGCATATGAGCAATGGATGGTCTGTTTCGTAGTCGGCCCCTGGCATTGTTCTGACTGATCATATTGAGCTTTTCCATTGTCTCTTTCCACTGATGCAGTCAATCTGATTCCTGTGTATTCCAACCAGCAAGGTCCATGTATATAGTTACCACTTATGTTGTTGAAAAAAGGTACTTGCAATGAAGAAGCCACTGATTTTCCAAAATTCTATTATGTGATCGTCTGCATCATTTCTATCACCAAGGCCATATTTTCCAACTACCGATCCTTCTTCTTTGTTTTCAATTTTCACATTCCAATCACCAGTAATTATCAATGCATCCTGATTGCATGTTCGATCAATTTCAGACTACAGAAGTTGATAAAATCTTCAATTTCTACACCTTCAGCCTTAGTGGTTGGTGCATAAATTTCAATAACAGTAGTATTAAATGGTCTTCATTTTAGGCATATGAGTTTTATGCTATCACTGACAGTGTTGTACTTTAGGATAGATCTTGAAATATTCTTTTTGATCATGAATGCAGTGCCATTCCTCTTCAAGTTGCCATTCCCAGCATAGTAGACCATATGATTGTCCAATTCAGAAGGTCTAATACCAGTCCATTTCAGCTCACTAATGCCTAGGATATCGATGTTTATACATTCCATTTCATTTTTGCTGATTTCCAATTTTCCTAGATTCATACTTTGCACATTCCACATTCCAAATATTAATGGATATTTTCAACTGTTTCTTCTCCTTCTGAGTCGTGCCACATCAGCAAGTGAAGGGCCTGAAAGCTTGACTCCATCCGTGTCATTAAGGTCAGCTCTACTTTGAGGAGGCAGCGCCTCCTCAGTTGAATTTTGAGTGCATTACAACCTGAGGGGCTCATCTTCCAGCACTATATCAGACAATGTTCCACTGCTATTTATAAGGTTTTCACTGGCTGATTTTTTTCAGAAGTAGACCACCAGGTCCTTCTTCCTAGTCTGTCCTGTTCTGGAAGCTCAGCTGAAACCTATCTGCCCTGTTGGTATTTGAATACTGGTCGCATGTCTTCCAGCATCACAGCAACATGCAAGCCCCCACAGTACAACAAACGGACAGATGCGTGGTGGTCATGACTGATAAATGCCAGGTTATAAGGTTCTGGCTCTTTCAGCTCTATGTAGAACAACTTTGATGAGCCATTTCAGGTAGGAGCTCAGCTGAACCTATCAGGTTTACAGAAAAGCTTGACTTCTCCCAATGCCCAATCCTGTTTCTTCCCCTCGCCCTTCCATAGTTGTTGATCCAAAGGACAGTCCCTAATAAATAGCCTGCACTCTAAACTTTGTCACAGAATCTACCCAACCTGTACCATCCGTAATGCAAAGGTAGTTAAATATCAGAAAATCCAATAATATAATTCACCACATTGAGAGAGTAGTTGAGAAAAAATATTTTATTATCCCATTAAATGAGGTTAAATCATTCAATAAAATTCAACATATATTTATGATAAAAAACTCACAGCAAACTTTGAATACAGGGAAGCATCTTTAACTTTCTAAATACTTTAGGATCTTCAGTGATGGTCCTTGTTTCATTCCTGATACTTCTCAGTTGTCTCTTGATTCTCTCTCTATCTCTATTTGCTTGCCTCCCTCTCTTATCTATCTCTTTCCCTTTTTTCTTTATCGGTCTAGGTTTATTAATTTATTGATCTCTAAAAGAATAAGCATTTGTTTTCACTGATTTTTCTCAACAAATAATTTGTTTCACTGATTTCTTCTTTTATAATTATCTTTCCTTCCTCTTCCTCACTTTTGGTTTCATATTATTATCTTTTCCCCCTAGTTTTGTAAAGTGGAAATCCAAGATCATTGTTTTTCATTCTTAATTAAATGTTTTTTGAGATAAATGTAGATTTTCACAAGGAGTTGCAAGAAATAATACAAAGGTTCTGTGTATCTTTGCCCAGTTTCCCCAAAGTTTAACATCTTACAAAACTATATTACCATACCACAACCAGGCTACTGACATTGATACAGTCAAGATATGGAATTTTTCCATCACCATAAGGATCCTTCATGTTGCTCTTTTGTAGCCACAACTATTTTCCTCCTGCTCCTTCTTTCTCCTTGATCTTTGGCAATCACTAATTTGTACTCCATTTCTATAATTTTGTCATTTAAAGACTGTTGTATAGTACATGGAATCATACAGTATGTAACCTTTTGGGACTGGATTATTTTACTCAGGATAATTCTCTGGAGATTCACCCAGGCTGCTGCATGTATCAATAGTTTGTTTCTTTTTGTTGCTAAGTAGAAGCCAATGGTATGGATGTATAGTTTGTTTAACTATCCACATGTTGAACTACCTCAGGTTTTTTACAGTTTATGGATATTACAAGTAAAGCTGCTATAAACATTCATGCACTGGTTTTTGTGTAAGCCTAACTATTCATTTCTCTGAGCTAAATGTCCAGGAGTACAATTGCTTGGTTGTATGTTAGTTACACGTTCCCTTTTTTGAAGAAACTGCTGAACTATTTTCCAGAGTGTATACCATTTTGAATTCTTACCAGCAGTGTATGAATGATCAAGTTCTTTCACATCTTCACCAGCATTTGGTGTTGACACTATTTTTTTTTTTTTTTAGCCATTCTGTTACATCTGTAGTAATATCTCATTGTGGCTTTAATTTGCATTATCTAATGGCTAGTGGTGTTGAACATATTTTCATGTACTTATTTGACTTCTATAAATCTTTTTCAGTGAAATGTCTGTTCACTGAATTTGCATACTCTCTAATTGGATTGTTTGATTTTTTTTTTACAGATGAATTGAGAGTTCCTTATATATTCCAATATAAGCCCTTTGTTAGGTATGTGGTTCACAAATATTTTCTCCTAGTCTGTAGCTTGACTTTTCATCTTCTTAACAAGGTCTTTCCAGAGAAATGTTTTTAATTTTGATGAAGTACAAATTTATCTTTTTTTCTTTTATGGATAATGGTTTCGGTGCCAAGTCTAAAACTCTTTGATTAACCCTAGATCTTGAATATTTTCTCCTATGTTTTTTCTTTTAACAAAGGTTTTATAGTTTTATGTTTTACTTTGAAGTTCCTAATTCATTTGGAGTTGATTTTTATATAAGGTGTGATGTTTGTTTTGAAGTTTATTTTTTGCCTATGGATTCAATTGCTATACCACAATTTGATGAAAAGGCTATCTTTACTGCATTGAATTACTTTTGCACCTTTCTTAAAAAACAGGCGTATTTGTATGGGTCTATTTCTGTGTTCCCTGTCCTGTTCCTTTGACCTGTCTGTCTATTCCTCCACCAATACCATATAGTCTTGATTACTTTAGCTATTCAATAAGTCTTGAAATTAAGCACACTGATTCTTCCCACTTCATTTTTCTTTTTTTCAATTGTTTTACATAGTTCCACTGCCTTTCTATATAAATTTTAGAAGAATCCTGTCTATATCTACACACACACAAACTTTCTGTGATTTTGACAGGAATCGTGTTAAACCTATATATAAGTTTGCAAGGAATAGGCGTCTTTACTATGCTGAGTCTTCTAATCCATAAACATGGTATGTCTTTACATTTATTTAGCTCTTGTTTGAATTCTTTCATCAGCATTATGTCATTTTCAGCATATAAGTCCTTCACATGTCTTGTTAAATGCTGTAAATAGCATTATATTTTTAATTTCACTATCCCATGTGCTAATTGCTAGTATATAGAAATACAATTGATTTTTGTATGGTTATCTTATATCCTGTGACCTCACTGAACTCACTTATTAGCTCTAGGATTTTTTTTTTTTTTTTTGTAAATTCCTTGAGATTTTCTACATAGATAATTATATCATCTGCAAACAAAGACAGATTTCTTTCTTTCTTTCTTATCAGTATGCCTTTCTTTCTGTCTAGGCTGGGTTCTCTAGAGAAATAAAACCAGTAAAGTGCATAAATATATATATAGAGAGAGATTTATATCAAGGAAACAGCTCATGTAATTGTAGAGGCTGGAATGTCCCAAGTCCATGCATCACGACAGAGGCTTGTCCTGCTTCACGTAGCTGCAGGGGCTGGTGAACCCAAGATCGGCAGGTTGGAGAGCAGGATTCTTGCTCACAGGCTATGAAGACCGATGAATTCCAGATTGGCAGGTAAGCTGCTAGCTCAAGTCCCCAGAACTGGAGGTAAGACAAACAGGAGGCAACTGCAGGATCCAGAGAGGGCAAAAGTCAGAATGTCCACTTATATTCAGATACAGCCTATATGCCCAAGGAAACGCCTTTTCAACTGATTAGCTAATCACAGCAGATCCCATCATGGGAGTGATCACATATAAACACTGAGAACCATGGCCCAGCCAAGCTGACACACAATCTTAACCATCACACTTTCCATTTACTGCCTTATTGCCTATGTATTCTCTAGCATAAAACCTCAGAAGATATAAATTTATTCCTCCTTTCCCACTCACACACCAAAAGTTTCTCATTACCATATTATCCTTTTCCCTATGAATTCCTATTCCAAAATGTTAAGTGGTAGTAAAGGTTTATTAAGTGATTAAATAAATAAATGCATACATACTAGACAATCCTTAGATGAGATAACTCATTCTGTTCTTTTTTCCCCAGCCTTACAATTTAAAGAAGGTTCTTAGCAATTTTCAATAAGGTATGGAATTGCTTTATTAAACTGGCATAGAGCTTCAAACAGAAGTAGTTCAATATGGAAAGCACTCTGAGTTGGAAGGTTGCATCCTAACTATGCCACTGACTAAGTAAATAATCCTAGGAGATTCAACTTTATGAAGTCTTAGCTTCCTCAACTACAAAATAGAAATAATATCCTGTCCAGTCTTCTAGATTATGTTTGAAAATTCCACTAATGATAAAGTACCAAACAAGCCATAGTATAGTAAGTATAATAACATGATTATAAAATACTCAACATTAAGTGCTTAGAATGTAATAAAGGAGAGAAATCCAATTTCTAATTTTTTTCACTATCAATGACCAATTTTTAAATTCCTAGAATTTAGTCTTTAAAACCACGGGCAGAATATCAACACGGTTTTGTGAGAGCATAATGATAAAGTAAAAGACAAAATTTATTAATTTTAAATATCCTTGAGTATTTTGACATATTGCAAGCTCCCAGTGATCACTGATCATTAGTTTTCTTGCCTTTAGAAGTTATAAAATAATATATTCAGGAAGAAGTCTAAGGTCTTTGCATGAAAATTGCTAGAACACTTCAAACAGGGCTTAGAATTAAACTCTGATTTAAGAAGAATGAATCTGAGTAGACAGTCCAGCACAAATTAGATCACAAAAAGGAAACAGCTGCAGGAAACTTGAAGTTGCTCGTTAAACTAGAGAAAACCATATATTGAAATCTAACGTATGGATGTGTGCCTACCGGGTTCATTCCTGATTTTAATTGGAGGATTACTTTAAAATTATTTCTATTTCTCAACACACCAGATACTAGGAAACAAAATGAAAGAAACATTTTCCTACTGCACAAGAGGTGAGAGACCCTCTCTAAAGGTGAGTTCTAAAATACTTCTAATGAGTATACGTATATGAATAAAGCATCCACCTCTCTCATTCTTTCTACCTCTTTCCCTCCCTCTGCCTCTCAGAATTATCTTAGGAAATAAATAAATAAAGCAAATGTTCTCAAACCAAAAGTGTGACAAAACATTGTCATTTTTAATGTCAGTTGCTTAACAAACTCATGTAATACACATATTAACCAATTTAATAAAATGAGTATGGGATGGTTATTCAGGAGTATTAGTATCTAGTCCCAACTCTAGCATTAAGTTTTGGTGTGAACTTGGTCATATTATTTATATATTCATACCTTGGTCATATTATCTAGAAAAAGGAAAATTTAGACTTGATTAACGCTAACCAATGTTGTATTTCTGTGGGAGATAAACCTCACAAGACCAATATGATGTGCCATAAAAGAGTTGGTCATTCTCAATTAAAATGGTATTTACTCTGTTAACTCACAATACCTGTGAGCAAATTACAGGCTCTGAAGAGTCCTGTAGTTCAAGCAAAACAAAACAAAAACACTTTGTTTAGCTTTTTTAAAAACAAATATTTTTCAAACTGAATATCAAAGCTCTGCAGAACTTGTGTTTTAAGGAACAAAATTAAGGGCCAGATAATTCTTAAGTTCCTGTTTAGTTCTAAAATCTAGTATATGCATTTAACGATATGTTTATCCTCTGACTATAAGAATTCATTTCTATTTATATGCAATTCTCCGTTCAATAATGCCTTTGCAATTTTTTTCCCCTGAATTGATTGATTAACTTTTTTTATTCTAGATTCCTTGTGTATTCTTTTTGTATTTTAAACATATTCATCAAAGCTTGTATCCACCCTTACATACTCAAGAGTTCTAGTGGGCATTGAATGTGGAATCAGCACAGGTTGTTAAAATTCTCTGATAGACCGTAAGTATTCAAGGTTTTCTAAAAATGACAGTTACTTGCCTGATCGTAACTTGTATCTTAGGTCATGGAGGATTCCAGAGAAGTTTAGAAAAGAATCCATGTTTTAAAAAAAGAATCCTAAGGATCGTTATAATAACTTTTTATATGTAATCCTTTGAGGGTTTCCTGAGAAATTTACAAAAGAAAGATTGAAAGGGAGGGAGGAAGGGAGAAATTGAAAAGAAGCTGTGTATGTGCACTTATCTCCGAAGTGTCCTTATTTCAGTAGCTATGTAAACAAAATTTATATGCTCCTATTTATCGTACGCTTCGAAGATTCCTGAGAACTTTAGCCTTGTGAAAGCCTCAGGCAGCAATTCTGCTTCAAACTTATTAGCCATTGTGGGAGGACGGGAGAAACAGTATAATTGAGAAAATTTCCTTTGCCTGGTAAAAATGAGTAGAAGAGCCAAATGACAGATACTAGTTAGTAAATTTCTCTTATTGTTGGAACAAATACACATGACATAGTTACTCTAAGTTACATAATACTATTTTTGCAAATTAGTAAAATAGATGAACTAAGTCCCAAATTTGTATTGGGTTTTCTTATACATAACAAAATTATATTATCCTACTACAAAACAGAAGATATTCATGCAGTGTTCTTCAAAGAAGGTAATAAATCAAGGTCACCAACACAAATGAAATAAACTTCATACGATTATTACTAACTCAAGAAATAAGATTAAAATATATTTTAAACTGAGACAGAGCCATCATGGGGCACCAGAAGCACCATGCCATCCCTCTACATCAAAGACCTGAAAAACTAAGTAAAACAGATATCAACATCAACCCTAAACATCAAGTGAATGGATAAAGAACTCGATCAAGCACCGAATGGGATAAGAAACTGACAGAGGACGAGGAGAGCTAAGCAGTGGAGGTCTCCTACTAGCTAACGCAGCATGGATTCACCATCTTGGACCTCAGCCACCAAAAATGGCGTACAGGGTGTATGGGAAGGCAACTTCATGGAGCTCCCAACAGGACATAGAACACCTGGTAACCAGGGATACACACTTTCCTACCCCTAATCTTCTTCCCCCTATGCAACTTATGTCACTTTCCAATGGGCCAGCGTCACTTGGCCAGAGGGACACCAGCTCACTGCCACCAGGGTCCACCCTGCCCCCAAATGCCAGCTTGTTTAGCGCTTTTTTTGTGTGTGTTACTGGGTTTTTTTTTTGGCTTTTTTGTTTGTTTCTTCTCTCTCTTTCCCTTCCTTCCTTTCCTTTCTCTTGCCCAGCTACCCTTGTGTGCCGTCCCACCCAGAGACACTTCAAAAGAAAGGCCTGGCAATCTGCTTTCAAAAGGTCAGCATCATGAAAACCCTATGGAGCAGTTCTACTCTACACATATGGGATCGCTATGAGTCAGAATCAACTCAGTGGCAACTAACAGCAACCAAAATATGACAGTGATGTTTAATAAACCTGTTTATATGTCATTATCCCTGGGTCATGCAAATGATTAACACACTCAGCTGTGTAATCAAAAGTTTGGTGGTTTGAGTCCACCCAGAAGTGCTTCAAAAGAAAGGTCTAAAAATCTACTTCCAAAAAATTGGCCATTGAAAACCCTGTGGTGCACAGTTCTGCTCTGACAGACATCTCCATGAGTCAGAATTAACTCAAGGGCAACAGATTAACTAGTTTATGTACATTTAGATCTATGTGTCGAAGATTATGGTAAACAAAATAACTAAAGTAACTTTTCCTACAACCTACTTCTGAACAGCTAATGAAGGTATAAGAGAAAATCAAATTACTGGGTTTTCCCCCCCACATAGAATATTTCTTCTGCTAAAAGTTATTCATATTTTTACCTGAAGTAAAAGCTCTAAGCTGTAACTACAGGTGTCACTATAGATTTAATTCTCAACTGAGTTCCAAATATGCATTTTAGAAATGCAAATATTTGTTAATTTTATAGTGGATACAATTGCCTAAGACTGTAGTAGGTCACTGCAGATAAAATAAATAGATGTGTAAAGAATACCATACTTAATAAATGTGTTCATTTTCTTCTAGGACCACATATTTGTCCATTTTATATCTTTAGTCCTATCATGCACACAAAATAACACACTCTGTTGGGAACAACGATGATTAATAACATAGTGTGCCAAATGTTTGAGAACTGACCTTCCCTTTTGACAATGAGAGTGTATTTGCTAAAAGAACTAGGAAAGATAAAAGTTATTTTCTCTAAATCCTTTTGTTTATAATCCATTATTCGCTCTAAATCCCATTTTATTTAATCTATTTCTCCACTCTGAGGAAAAAGCTGATTAATGATGTTATGCTACATAAGATAGGGTATGCATATTCATAAGCCCTCATGAATTATTTGTGAAATTGAAACCAGTAAACCTTTATCTTACAGGAAAGCAATTAAAATCAAAACTGAAAATTTAGTCCCCTGCACACAATTTGAAACACTGCAATGAGAAGTAACACATAGCACTAGATTAGACTTCCCAGTGTAAAAGTAACGTTTTAAATATTAAAGTTGCCGTCTTAGATCAAAAAACATACTAGTGTCTAACAGTATAGTACATTAAAAAACCTAAGATGATGGATCGTTTAAGGCACTTTTGGACAGCGTATTATTTTCTGACACACCTGCTTTCTCAAAACCAAAAAGGTTTTATGTTTTTATTAAAGTGCCTATGTAACACTGAGAACCAAGAAGATTCCTGAGGCTAGACTAATTTAAATTTATTCAAACTGCACAGTAGAAATTAACAAATGATACAGATCACAATTTCTGGCTTAATAATCAAGTGATATATAAAGTTGTCAAAAAGCAGTGAATTTAAAAAGAAAAGGAATATATAATTGAAGTGAATGAGCTAAAAAAACATTGAACATACAATATTCTGTGTGAAGAGAGCTCAAAGCTGTGACCTAGGGTTAATAATTTATATGAACTAGTTTAGCAAATGGCATTCTAATGACTTCCCAACCTGGTAATGTATTTTTCTTTTTTTCTTCTGTTTTGGAGAACGTACTGAGCTAGATTTTTACCTGGAAAAAAGTAACTTGTATGGGAGCGCATACTTCTATTGGTAAAACCCTTCAAGTATTCTTCTTGTCCTATTGCCAATTATATTTGAGTGACATTGCTCTGTAGTGTTAATTGCCACTGTTTGAATTTTGGTTTGAAATATTCTCAAGTCTTCTTTCCACATGTCTGTGTTCAGGTCTCCATCCCAATTGTAAAGTACTTCCAAGGCATAAATATTGCCTAGTTATTTTCTGTTGCTTCCTGTATTTTTCCTGCTACAGACATACCGCAGAGATATTGCAGGTTCACTTCCAGAGCACTGCAATAAAGTCAATATCACAACAAAGGGAGTCACACAGATTTTTTGGTTTCCCAGTGCATATAAAAGTTAATCGACTTGACGGCAACAGGTATAATCTATTAAGTGTGCAATAGCATTATGTCTAAAAAAACAAAATACATACCTTAATTTAAAAAATACTTTATTGCTAAAATGTGCTAGCCATCATCTAAGCCCTCAGCAAGTCATAATCTTTTTACTGATGGTGGGTCTTGCTTCCATGTTGATGGCTACTGACTGATCAGGGTGGTGGTTAATGAAGGTTGGGGTGGCTGTCGCAATTTCTTAACATAAGAAACAACGAAGTTTGCCAATCAACTGACTCTTCCTTTCATGAAAGATTTCTCTGTAGCATGCAATGCTGTTTGATAGCATTTTACCCACAGCAGAACTTCTTTCAAAATTGGAGTCAATCCTCTCAAACCCTGCCACTGCTTTATCAACTAAGTTTATGTAATATTCTAAATCCTTTATTGTCATTTCAACAATGTTCACAGTATTTTCATCAGGCGTAGATTCCATCTCAAGAAACCACTATCTTTGCTCATCCATAAGAAGCAATTCCTCATCCACTGAAGTTTTATCATGAGACTGCAGCAATTCAGTCACATCTGCAGGCTCCACCTCTAATTCTAGTTCTCTTGCTATTTCCACCACATCTGCAGTTACTTCCTCCACTGAAGTCTTGAAACCCTCAAAGTCATCCCTGAGGATTGGAATCAACTTCTTCCAAACTCCTGTTAATGTTGATATTTTGACCTCCTCTCATGAATCATGAATTTCTTTAATGGCATCTAGAATGGCGAATCCTTTCCAGAAGGTTTTCAATTTACTTTGCCCAGATCCACCTGAGGAATCTATATCTATGGCAGCTATAGATTTTTGAAACATATTTCTTAAATAATAAGACTTGAAAGTCAAAATTACTCCTTGATCCATGGGCTGCAAAATGGATGTTGTATTAGCATGAGAACAACACTAATCTTCTTGTACATCTACATCAGAGCCCTTAGGTGACCAGGTGAACTGTCAATAAACAGTAATATTTTGAAGGGAATTTTTTATTCTTAGCAGTATGTTTCAATAGTGGGCTTAAAATATTCAGTACACCATGTTATAAACAGATGTGCTGTCATCCAGTCTTGGTTGTTCCATTTATAGAGCACAGGCAGAGAAGATTTAGCATCATTCTTAAGCGTCCTAGGATTTTCAGAATGATAAATGAGCACTGGCTTCAACTTAAAGTCACTGTATTAGCCCCTAACAAGAGAATCAGCATGTCCTTTGAAGCTACAGACACTGACTTTCCTCTCTAGCTACGAAAGTCCTAGACGGCATCTTCTTCCAATATAAGGCTGTTTATCTACACTGAAAATCTGTTGTTTAGTGTAGCCACCATCATCAGTTATCTTAGCTAGAGTCATCTGAGTAGCTTGCTGCAGCTTCTACATCAGCACTTGCTGCTTCACTTTTATGTTATGGAGACAGCTTCTTTCCTTAAAGCTCATGAACGAACCTCTGCTAGCTTCAGAATTTTCTTCTGCAGCTTCCTCACCTCTCTCAACCTTCACAGAATTGAAGAGCATTAGCGCGTTGCTATGGATTAGGCTTTGGCTTAAGGGAATGTTGTGGCTGGTTTGATCTTCTATCCAGACCACTAAAATTTTCTCCATATCAGCAATAAGGCTGTGTCACTTTCTTATCATTTGTGTGTTCACTGGAATAGCACTTTTAATTCCCTTCAAGAACTTTTCCTTTGCATTCACAACTTGGCTAACTGTTTGGTGCAAGAGGTCTAGCTTTTGGCCTGTCTTGGCTTTTGACATGCCTTCCTCACTAAGCTTAATCATTTCTAGCTTTTGATTTCAAGTGAAAGACCTGTATAACTCTTCCTTTCACTTGAACACTTAGAGGCCATTGTAGGGTCATTAATTGGCCTAATTTCAATACTGTTGTGTCTCAGGGAATAGGGAGTCCTGAGGAGAAGGAGAGAAATGGCAGACGGCTGGTAGGTGGAGCAGTCAGAACACTCACAACATTTATTGATTAAGTTCACCATCTTATATCAGTGCAGTTCGTGGTGCATCCAAACAATTACAATAGTAACATCAAAGATCACTGATCACAGATCACCATAACAGATATAATATTAATGAAAAAGTTTAAAATATTGTGAGAATTACCAAAATGTGACACAGAGACGAGAAGTGAGTTCATGCTGTTGGAAAAATGGCGCCAATAGACTTGCTCGATATAGGAGTACCACAAACCTTCAATTTGTAAAAAACGCAGTATTTGTGAAGCACATTAAAATGAGGTGCAATAAAATGAGGTATGCCTGTACTTGTACCTCCTTCCCCCTCAAACTAAAAAGACAAAGGAAAAAAAAAGCCTATGTTGTCCAGGTATCTTCACATAATGAAAACTTACTTTTACTGGCTTTATCAAGCAAGGCTTCACTAAATATCTGTATTTTGTATGATCACTATAGTCTAAGACTGTTTGCTTTACTTATGATTTTTTATTTTCATTTCACAAAAAGGAACAATGTATGAGTAATCAACTGAAATTACCCAAACTTATAAATACCTTGGTATATTAAGGATTGGAAGAGCCCTTTATTTATGTTCACAATCATGGCATGAATACAATTTTTACTTTCATCAATTACTGAGTCTTAGAGAATCTGAGTCACTAAATTCTCTGAACCTTGGCTTCATCATCTATTAAGTGTTGTGTTAAGGCTTAAATGAGATAATGTATACAAAGCAATTTGTACTGTAGAGTGCTATGAAATAGAAGGAATCATTATGAGACAGAATGCATAATTACTAAATTACAGCTGGAATATTAGAACCATTTTATCCTAGCATTAGATGCTGCAGCTGTCTATGTTGTTTATTCCTAACAATTCATAGCTGGATAATGAAAGAACATTAGATTCACAACGTGAACATATCTGTGAGGAGGGATGTGGCATTCAAGAAAGCTTTTAAGGTCTATCTGACTCTGGAGCATTTTTGTGCCACAAAATATCTCTGACCACCCAGTATTATGTGGATCCCATTCTTTTTCCATGTTGATCCCACCTTAATGCATGACTCTAAATCAGAACCCTGTATTTGACTTCTGTCAACTTCATCAATGGCCAAGTGGCTCAATTTTGAATGTGCCTGAGAATCACTTGGAGAATTGGTTACAGCATGGAGATTCTGATTAAGTGGGTCTAAGGTATGGTCCCAGATTCTGCATTTCTAACAAGCTCCCAAGTAATGATGCTACTCTGTGGCCCATACATTCTGTAGCACAATTCAAAGGCAGTAGTTGTCAACCCTGTCTGCACTTTGGAATCACCCGGAATGTTTTGAGCACAATTATTTTCTGAGCTTCACTCTACAAACATTGTGATTTAAGTGGTCTAGATCAAACAATGGCTTTTTTTGTTGTTGTTTTTTAAAGCTCCTATGTGCAGTCAAAAGGAGCCCTGGTGGCTCAGTGGTTAAAGCACTTGGCTACTAACCAAAAGATTGGTAGTTTGAATCCACCAGCAGCTCCGTGGGAGAAAGATGTGGCAGCCTGGTTCCATAAAGATTTCAGGCTTGGAAACCCTATGGGGCAGTTCTATTCTGTCCTATAGGGTCAATATGAGTTGGAATTGACTTGATCGATGGCATTGGGTTTTTTGGGTATGTGCAGTCATTTTTGAGAATCATTGCTTTATGGCAACTTGTCCATATCACTAGAGCCGATAATCAAATTCATGTCTGTCTTGTGTTCTTTCTATTTTAAAAGAATATTTTCACATATTAATCTACGATATTGTTCTCTGTACAGTTTCTTCCACATTTCTTTCCTCCCACTCATGGAGAGAATGTTCTGGGTTCACTGCCTCGTTAACAAGGAATGATTCTGAATTGTAAGAGTATTTGAAGAGAACAGAGCCAATATGATCCTGGCTTTGAGTATGGAATTTCCACCTATCTAGAGGACCAAGGCTACTTTCCACAAGTCAGACTCATTTCGAGAAGAAAATTTTGTAACCCATTTAAGAGTATAAATTACTTGAGACTGCTGGAGGAGAATAAATTTTTCTTCCAAGTTGATAAGATATTCTTTCCAGGAGAGACCATTTTTTATTGATGCTATAATTAATACATTTAGTCTGCTGTAGCTATTCAAACATCATTTCATTCTATTTATTTCCCTGTGGCAATTCTCTGACTTTTCTTTTAGTACTTTATTGGAAGGATACATTATGTGAGAGTACTTACTAATACAAGCATATGGAATGTCTTATCATACTTTCAGCCTTACACTATGTCTAGTATCTAACACTGTTAACCTTAATAATATGTTAAATATAGCCTTAATTTTCCTCCAAAGTATTTGACATTATTTGAAAAAATTCAAAGTTAGATTTACTGTTATAAATACTTGTAAATGGAATAATTCAAGAAAAAAAAAAAAATCATTTAAGGGCTATTCAACCATTGTGCTGTAAGATTACGTATAAGAACTTTTCAGGCAATTGGCACACAGAGATTTTGATTGTTTCCACCCACAATGAGTTTATCATTTAGCGGTTTGGGCATTACTGTGATTCAGGGGACTTTGTGGGGGGTTTTCAAGAAGGAAAGAGAGAAAATTCAGGAAGATTGCTATGGCTACGTTTAGAATTATTTGGAGGGAAGAGAGATTTAAAGCAGAAGAGTATGGTGATGACATACAAGAGGCTTTCACAATATGACTTTGTATCATCTCTCCACTGTTGCAGAGTGACCCTATGTACAAACAGAAACTATCAAAGGAATATAAAGATCATTGATAGTTAAAATTTTATTTTATATTAACATCATATTAACAGTTGAAATTAAAAGAAAATTTGATTATCTAAGTAGATACAGAAAAATCTTTTAATAAATACTGCTAACAAACTGGGAATAGAAAAAAAAAGCCTCATGTTTTTTATACTGCTAAAAAAGATGACAGAATATATAAGCTAAATGGTGAAACTCTGAAGTACTTTCACTTATTCAAGAAAAAGACAAGTATATCTGCTATCACCTCTAGTATCTGTTATTGTACTAAAGGTTTTAGGCTATACAATAAGCCAAAAAGTACATGGAGATGATGGAAAGACATACAACTCTCCCTCCTTATTTTCAAATGAAAAAGTGTCTCCAAAGAAACAAAAAGAACAATTCCAACTTTCCAGACGCACGAAATTGAGAGGGATGACCCTAATACATGTCCTCATGCACCCTAAACCTACGCCACTATAACATTAATGCTGAGTGTTGTAATGCTGTGTTTATTGGTATGTTTGACTCTCCTGCTAGACTGAATATCCTTGAAGGCAGAATCAATGTCCAATTTATTCTTTCCTTTTCATTCTTTTGTTTCCAGATTGTATCGTATTTCTGGTTAGATACTGAGAATATATTACTAGTATATATCTCTGAAGACGTAAAAGAAAGAATGAAAAAAAAAATGAAAGGAAGAATAATTCTCCCTATCCCTACATGTACACATACAATGTACATGTATCCAAATATCTACATGTACAATCAATTCTTGCATCCATAAAAAGTGCTTTCATTTACTTTGCTGGTGAGCAGCTCTCAATATGTTTCTGGTTTTTGGGGTTATATTTTTAATGCCACTAATTGGCTTAATGGAAACAGCAAAAATTCCAGAAATTGGGAATACATGGCCAGATATTTCTAGCCAAAGGCAAAGTGAAGATAGAGTTAGAGTATGAGCAGATGGTGGAAGGATTCTTTCCTCAGTCCTTTATTTAGGTCCTCGTCTTGTCTATGAGTTTTAACTCTGAATCCAGAGGACAGGTGAAGGATAAAAAGGGAATGAGAAAGGAAGAAAAGAGTTGGAGACCAAAACGATAAAGGAACATTAAAAAGGAAGGAAGGAAGGAAGGAAGGAAGGATGAAGGAAGAAAGGAAGAAAGAAAGGAAAGAAGAAAAAAGATATATAAAATAGACCAGCCAGTTGAGGAAACTGAAGAGAACAAACGAGGAAGAGGTTACACAGATGGTTAATAAAACCATAATCTGGTTCTTGGAAATAATCAATTAAATGGCAAAACTCTAACTGCACCAATCCAGAAAAACATGTAAAAGGGTTCAAAAACTAGAAAGTAAATAGGGCACGTAATGAAGAAGAGGGTTTTGTTTTTTAATTATTGCTAAAGTTTGAGAAGGTCATGAACAACGTTATCACAATACATATGAAAATTGAAAAGAACTAATCAAAATTATCTTAAGAAGAAATGTAATGCCTGAATAAGTCAGCCTTTTCCACAAGGACTACCATATTTTTATGCAAATAACATGTGCCTTCTATATTTGTTGGCAAACTGCACCCTTCCCCCAGGAGCTATTTTCATAAATGCCGCTATGCCAATTTTTTTTTACATGCTGCCGTAAAAAAAATTTAGCAAAGCATGTTTATGAAAATACCTTGTGGGGGCGGGGTGGGAAGAGGGCATGGTTGGCAAACAAACTCAACAGCAACAGGTTTGTTTTTGTTTTGTTTAGTACAGCTTATAGTCAAAATATGGCCAAAATACTACATCACATAGGGCATTTTACTTATTTCAATTAAACAATATACTCTCAATTAAAAAGGGAAGAGAAACAGAGAAAGAAAAATAACAATTTGAAGTGTGGGCAATTCTTCCCACTAGACCTTTCAATAAGTACATTTCCTGAAAAACAAACATGATGGGAAATGGAAATGTTCTTTTTTTTCCCTTAGTTAGTGGGTCAATTTCCCTATACACTCATAGTCTAAACATCCTGCTGCATTGAATTGTATAAAAATATTCATATATTTTTTATACAACACAGTCTCCAATCAAATGCATCATCCAGTGTCCAACCAAAAAACCACAGACCTTTTTCCCCAGTGCTGGAGGAAAATCTGGCTGCGCTGGGAATATTTTGAGGTGGATTATTGAATTCCACTGCTGCACCTCCTAAGGGATATTTACAGTTTTAAGTCTAATTTTTCATTTTAAGGGATGACTGTAGAACCTAATTCAGTGACTTTAGAGCAAAATTTCTATGTAGATTCAGCACCAGGAAAGGTAAAATAAAACAAACGCAATTTCCCTTGAATGGATGAAAGCCAGTTACTAAGGACACTTCCAGCTACTAAACAAAGGAATAAAAACACCTCTATAAATGGAAGGGGAGAGATCCTGGGTGGTATAAATGGTGACACGCTAGGTTGCTAACCAAAAGGTTAGAAGTTCAAGTCCATCCAAAGGTGTCTCAGAAGAAAGGCCTAGTGATCTACTTTCAAAATATCAACCATCGGAAACTCTATGGAGTAAAGTTCTACACTGACATAAATGAGGTTGCTACGAGTTGGAGTTGACTAGATGGCAACTGGTAGTAAATGAAAGGGGCTAGCTTAAATGACCACCACCTCTCAGGCTGTTGTACTGTGGTGGCTTGCATGTTGCTATGATTCTGGAAGCTATGCCAATGGTATTTCAAATACCAGCAGGGTCACCCGTGGTGGACAGGTTTCAGCAGAGCTTCCAGATCAAGACAGACTAGGAAGAAAGGTCTGATGATCTATTTCCAAAAATCAGCCAGTGAAAACCTTATGGATCACAACAGAATACTGTACGTATAATGTTGGAAGATAAGCCCCCTTGGTGAGAAGGCACTACATAATAGCTGCAACAATGGACTCCAACATACCAGTGATTATGAAGATGGAACAGTACTGGGCAATATTTTTTTTCTGTTATAGATAGGTCTCCATGAGTCAGAGGTGACTCCATGGCAACTAACAACAACAGCTTAAATAAGCTCATCGATTTTTTTTTATATCTGAGTCTATAAGTGCTATGAAAAATTTACTAAAGAGCTGGATGTCAATTATCCAGCATGGCTTAACTATAATCAATGTAGTTAATTATGGATAAGTGATAATTTATCCAGGCCATGAAAATGGATAGTCTGAGAGCTGCAAAGATCACTGACCCAGAGATAGTCTCGGGTAGAAATGATAAACTGTGTTCTCCCTTTTTATTTTTGAGCCCTGGTGGCGCAGTGGTTAAGAGCTTTGCAGCTATCCAAAAGGTCGGCAGTTTGAATCCACCAGCCACTCCTTGGAAACCCTATGAGGCAGTTCTGCTCTGTCATATACAGTCGCTCTGAGCCAGAATCAACATAGAGTCGATGGGTTTTGGGCAATGGGCTTTGGTTTTTGTATTTTCACTCATTCTCATGTTCCCTAGCTGGTAGTTGTCAACCTCTAGTATGTACCAGAATTATCTGGAGGGCTTGTTAAAACACAGAATGCTAGGCTCCACCCCCAAGTTTCTGATTCAGAAGGTCTGGTATGGCGATGAGTTCCCACATGATGTAGGAACTTCTATAACAAGACTCAGGAGATGTCTGAGGACCATACTAGGAGAACCACTAGCTCAGAGAAAGGATTCAAGATTTCTTTGGATCCAGGCAAGCTTAGTTTCCTAAAACGAATGATTATGGTGCTTGTTTCTGTGTTGGCGGAGGTAGAAGAGGAAAGGAGGAATTTGGTATGATTTAGCAACCATCTTGTGGTAGGCATTTTTAGAGAAAAGTGAAGCTTCAAATTATTCTGGTTCATTGTAGAGCCAATATCCTTCAATGCCCACAGCAAAATGATAGTATATTTCCTAGCCATCAGCTGCTAACACTCCTATCTCTCCGCTAGCTTTTAATTAACAGTATAAAGATGATGTTATCATCCAGTGATTTTTGACACATTTGCTTTCCCCATGGTTAAATACATAGAGCAAAACCTTTCTTTTGACAACTTAACATTTTGGCTCAGCAATTTCTGACATTTGCTTTGCGTTTGGAAGCTGAGATATAACCTCTTTCCTGTGGCATGTCAGTTTTTCTGAGTTATCCTAGCCACAACATATTTCTAGGTTTTAATGAAAGATTCGCTCTGAGAATCAGTCATCTTCCTTCTCGCTTATTTTTTCTCAGAACAGAAATGTCTCTTTATAAAAAACAACAACAACAAAATAAACCATCAGAATTTATTACAATCTGAAAAGGTCAGAGAGGAAACTGAAGAAAGTGTTTCAAGACTCATCAAGCCATTAAGGTATTCCAGGGAAACACCTTACGAATTCCTTTAATAGGACATCTTGCGGTCAAATCACATCTGGTCCATCATCTATTTTTCTTATCCCGAAGGTTGTGGAAACACAGAAGTTCACACAGAAAGAATGAAGATTGTGTTTCTTCAATAAATAACAAATGGGGAAAAAAATCATCTGGCTGGTATGATTACTTGAAATCTCATTAAAGGTTAAACAATAAAGCATTTCAAATAAATTAATAAAAAGCTCTAGTCACTGACTTAGGAAAGAAACATCACTTTGAAATTTGTAATGATTAAAAGAAGTCAATTTTAAGCGAATTCTTCTGACATCTGTAGCTATAGTCTAAATACTACTCTCCCTGGCCCATTTCTCTCAACGTGTGTCTGATGCAAAGTAATCAGTCGACAAATGTTTGTGAGAAGTCGAAGCAGCAAACAGCACCATTAAAAAGTCTCTGGACATCGGTGACTATCAGAAAAATTGAGTTTGGTAAATTATGTCTGGCAAGTTTGGTCAATTATGAACATCTTACTTAAACCAAGTTTCATCAAACAGCCCGTCTGAGATGCTTCAGACTGCTGAGAAATTTGGGACGGACAGCACATTTTGAGTATTTTACTTTTTTCCTAAATGAACATATATATTTATCCAATTAAGAAAGTTGGCCATTCATTTAGAAAGAAAGAACTAGTTCCATAAAGGAACAGGCAAGTGCATAGACCCTAGATGTGTGTGCTTACAGCCTTGTGATTCAATGCAAAAATATGGTCAATTCTCTTCGATTTGTGATTCCAGTTATGTGATCATATGTCACGTAATATATGTACAGAATAATAAAAGTATTAAAATTGTATTTTGATCTGTGAGACTGAAATTAGTAGCCAATCCCTTTAAAGTTCTATTTTAATCATTGTGACTTATAACTTTAATTAAGTGTAATTGTCTTCTGCCATGTTGTGCCATGGATAATTGAAATCTGCATTTAAATGTTAATTGCTAGAAACATCAGAGAAAATCTTTTATAATTCAATTTTATTCTGCCTTAATTTGATAAAATCCAATATGTGTACTTGTTTTGTTTTAAAGTATGATAGAAGATAAATGATTATGAGAAGGTGAAATGAATATAAATTTCTGCAATAGCCTCCAAACAATTGTGCAGTGATTCCAAAAGAGTCAAATATACTCTTTTCATGTTAGTTTCAACAAATGGAGCTTGAAATTCACAGACAGTTGCAGTCCAGCTGCAAAATTCTTTTCCATTCAAAAGAGGAAATGATTGCTTTCTGGTCTTTTCATTAGTTATCAGCAAGTTGCTACAATTAGATTAGGAATGGATGAAGACCTTATTTTCCCTTTCATTCTGTGTTACATTATCTTTGCAGTGTATTTAATAGAAGTTTAGGAAAAAAAGGTTAAATAGATTTACAATTTTGATAGGCTCAGTGAGAAACTGTGCCACAGTTGCCTGGTCAGATTCAAAGTCAATTTATGAGTATTAAAATGCAAACTGCATTCAGTTTCTGCAAGAAATATTGCTAGACCTTCCTTAAGGAGGTGCTGGCCTTGTCTTTCACAGGTGCCTCCAGGATGCCTGAGAAGAATGTTGTTCCTAGAATACCAACAGTTCTAAGCATCTCATCCTGAGCCAAGTGGTTCGCCACCAGGGCCCTGGAGCCCTGGTGGCGCAGTAGTTAAGAGCTCGACTGCTAATCAAAAGGTTCGGAGTTCAAATCCACGAGCCGCTCCTTGGAAACCCTATGGGGCAGTTCTACTGTGTCCTATAGGGTTGCTATGAGTTGGAATTGACTCTATAGCAACAGGTTTGGTTTTCTTGGTTTAAGCATCTCATGTTGAGCCAAGTGGTTATTCAGCATCAGTAAAGAGAATACACTGATTTAATATTGGAAGGCAGTGTCAAAGAGACCGGAGTTCAAGTATTTGGTAAAGGCTAGTCATCATTAATTGCAACTGTTATCACATGGACCATGTGTGGTATATTGATTGTATTAATGACCCCTTCACCCTTTGCTGTATCCACACCCTTTGCCATGTGACTTCATACCTTCTACCACCAAGAAGTGAAATAGGTTTCCCTGCCCCTTGATTTTGAGTTCACCCATGTGACTGGCTTTAGCAAAGAGATGTTAGCAGATATGATGCAAACTGAAGCTTAATTTTAAAAAGTGCCTGCATATTTCCACTTGTATTCTTGCACCTTTGTCACTACCATAAGAACAAGCTCAGGATGGTCTGCTTGAAGATGAGAAATACATGGGCCAATGGCCCCTGTTGCCCCCACCAACATCCAGCCAAATGCCAGAGATGTGCATGAGCCAGATGAGACCAAAAGAACTGCCCAGCTGTTCTCAATCACCAGCCTGCAGACTTATAAGCTAAATAAAATTTATTAAGTCATTAATAAATCAATAATAAGTCATTTTAAATCATTACGTTTTGGGACGGTTTGTTATACATTGCTTTGCGGCAGTATGTAACTTATATCCTATAATAAGCAACATTTCATACTAGGAGAAAATAATGGGCGATTATTAGAACCATATTCTTAGTGACTTGTTGGTGGGCGTAGGAGGAGGTAGAGGAAAATTTAAAAAATAGAGGAATTTTCTTGTTCTAAATGCTAAAAGCACCCATATTTATTCCTCTGTGCCTGGAAGAAGAATGGCCTTACTGGACCTTATCTGCATTGTAGGAAAGCATAGTCACTAGTAGCGCTGTCTGTGCTAAGACAGGATGAGCCAGGACAGAGTCAGGGTGGGGGTAAAGGTCAAGAGTCGAGAGAAGAAGTAAAAGAAAGAGACACCACCTCCAACACTCACAATAACCCTGCAGGAAGATTTTGTTATTTTCTATTAAAGGTGGAAATTAGGTCAGTTTAACAGCTTAGTTATTAAATTTTTCAGTCAGCATCGAACTCAGGTTGGCCTGATTAGATGCTTTCTTTGTGATGCCGCACTATGTGGGTAAACTGCCCAAATCTAGTCTGTGATGTGGTAAGGGAGGCCTGCTCAGGGTCCCGTAACTGGGTAGCATAACAGGTGTATAAATCTGAGTGAAACTTGTAAGTTAAAATGCATCATACAAATCTGAGGCCAAAGCCAGCAGGAATTAAGAAAATGTTAAATATGGAAGTAGAAATGTGTTTGTGGATAAGGGCTTACTGCTGCAAAGTTTCGTCTGAAGTCCTAGAGTTTTATACCTATTGGTATGGTCGTTTTGCAATTGGTGGTACCCTCAAAGGCCCACTCTCAACTTTTTCAGGGCCTAGGAGAGTACATATAGAACCCTCATACCTAGGATTGCCAAATAAAATACAGGATGCCAAGTTAAATTTGGATTTTAGATAAATAAATAATAATATTTTAGACTATGTGGCCCCAAATATTGTATGAAATATAGTAAAATATTATTCATAGGTCATCTGAAATTCAAATTTATCTGAGTATCCTGTATTTTTGTTTGGTAAATCTGGCAACCCTACTGATAAGCCATACGTATAACTATTTGAAAGTTATCAATCATGCCAGAAAACTATTAAAGAAAATATGTTTCATCTTTCTAACTTGACAATATGTCTTCATTGTGACTTGGAAGGCCAGATCTGAAATTAGAACTTCCAGATTCCTCAGAGTTCCAGACCTTAGCATGGAAGAAAGGGGACAGCTGCTCCCTGCTTCTCTTTCCACCCTATGCTCTATTCTGTACTTCAAGAGGCTTTTTATACATGTTTGTGGATGCCCCAGTATGCATGTCAAAGCTTTGTCTACCTCCCTGCAAACAGCCACTCACAGGCCGTTCCTTTGCCTAGTACTGCATACAGCGTGGCATAGTCCACCAACAGGATAGACCCAGGGAGGAGATCCACTTAGGGTCTACAAGTAAGCAGGGAATACTGGAGTCTGAGTCTCCAGAGTATGGTCTACAAGGAAGGTGTAAGGTCAGATGGGCACGCCCCTTTGGCTCCAGATTCTTGACCCAAAGGCAGAGCATGGCTGGGGAGTGCCAGAGAAGTGCCCCCTAAGGTGATCAGACCAAGACAGGGATCCCCTTAGCCCAGGTATTTCTGAACTATGATGCTTCTGAGGCAAGCACTGAACACAATGTGAATTTTCCATGCCTTGAGACTTCTGGGAAAAGGATTTTGGGAATGGAGAACTGATTCAGTTTTTAAACTGAGCTCTACTTATTTCTTTTATGGTTAGTGGTTATTATATATTGAATTGTGTTGCCCCCTCCCCATATGTGTTGAATTCCTGGCCCTTGTACCTGTGAATGTGAGCCTGTTTGAATATAGTTTTCTTTTGTTACGTTAATTAGGTCATAACACTGTAGGGTGGATCCTAAACCTAATCACGTCTGAGTTATAAAAAAATCAGAATAGACACAGAGACATGCACACGGGGGAAGACATGCCAAGTGAGGATCATCTACAAGCCAAGGAATGCTAAGGAACCAAGGAATGCCCGGAGCTACCAATAAGGAAGGAACTGACATGGTGAAAACCCTGATTTGGACTTTTAGCCTCCGAACTATGGGAAAATTAATTTCTGTTCTTCAAAGCCACCTGCCTGTGGTATTTCTATTACAGCTGCACTAGGTAACTAAGAAATGATGCCCAAAAGGTACTCTCTTCCCTTCTTCACCATATTCTGTAAAATAAGTGATCAGCTATGACAGGGAGAATATGTGAAGGTAGAATTCAACACAAAATGTGGTAGCCTATGTTTTTTAACCCTTCTCCCATGAACAGCACTTGTGAATTCACTCATAAACACCATGACAAACCAGAAACTTGGGAACTATCCCTTCCCTTATCCTTGCTGGTAGCTGATTTGGCTTTACACATAGCCCATTCCCAAATACTTTGCATGTGTGACTATTTTTTATTTCCAGAATTATATTGCCTTTTTTCTTTTTAATAATTATAAAATAGTATATGATTCCTGTAAAAAAATCAGAAAATAATGGAACACATTAAGACAAAAGAAAATAACAAATTGCTATCCTCTAAGATAGCAACTCTTAACATTTGCATAAAAATCCTTAAACTTTCTCTGTGTATAGAGAGATAGATAGATAGATAAGCAGACCGACAAACAGACAGATAGATACATGTAAGGTGTTTTCCCATCCACAAAAATAGAATTATATTGTACCTGCTGCTTGGTAACCTGTTAGTTTTACTTAATATATTGTGGACTTTTTTCATTGTCAAAAAATACACATTTACATCCTTGTTTTTAATGGCTGCAGTCAACAATACTTATTGAGCTCCTACTAAACGCAAGACGTGCTGTATTTCATTGCATGTATACTCCGTAATAGATTTAACCAATTCCCTATAGTCAGGCATTTTATGTTGTTCATAATTATTCACTAGTATAATCAAGTCTGCAATGAACATCCCTGTAAGCCTACAACTCAAGTGATAGCAGAAATGTTCAGCACCTAAGAGAAGAGCCACCATCTTCGAAAATTTTCTGATTGTACTAGGGCAAATTTCATGCACATTTCCAAAGCTGACACGTATTACTGGATATTCAGTCAATAGTCTGTGAAAAGACTAGTCAATCAGTGAAGCATTCAGCCCACTCCTTTTCATTCTTCCTGACACCTATTTCTTCCTCTAGCATATTTATAGGTACAATTATGCTTCCATGAGAAGGCAAGCAACTAGGAAAGGAGAAAAAGTCAATGCAGCCAGTCTCATGAGGGTTGTATTATGCCAGCATTTAGGCATATACTCTTTTGTTCATCAAAAATTTACTAAATGCGAGGAGTTCCAGCAAAATGGTGCTCTAGGCAAAAGCACCATGCCGTCCCTCCACAGCAAAGATCTGAAAAACTAAGCCGAACAGAGAATACAACAATCCTGAAACCCTAAAACATCAAATGAAGAGATAAAGAACTCAGCCAAGCACCAAATGGAGTGAGAAAACTCAAAGAGAACAGAGAGTGAGGAGAGATTCATGCAGAGGTCCCCTACCAGCTAACGCAGCACGGATCCGCCATCTTGGACTCCTATCGGAGACCAGTAAATGGGGGGTATGAGAAAGCAGCCTCACCGAGCTTCCAGCGGAAGACAAAACAACTGGAAATTTGCAATATATGCTTTCCCACCCCCGACCCTTCTTCACCTAGACTGGGCCTCCTCTGCTTCCTGCGGCCACAATCTCTTGACCGGGAAACACCGGCTGCTTGGATTCCACACACCCGAAAGGGCGGCTCTCTGAGTGCCATTTGTTGGCTGCTGGTGTTGCTTTTTTCCGATTCTTTTGATTTCTTCCTTGCCTCTCCCCACCACACCCTCCTTTCGCTCGAGTACCACACTCTGTGTGCCATCTTTGCTTCTTCCTGAGGGGCTGCAGAGCTCCGGTAATTTGTGATATATGCTTTCCCACTCTCTACCCTTCTTCACCCACACTCAGCCCCCTCTGCTTACAGCAGACACAGTCTCTTGTCTGAGAAACACCAGCCCGCACTAGCTGGCTCTCTGAGTGCCATTTGTTGGCTGCTAGTGTTGCTTTACTTTTTCTGCTTTTTTTGATCTCTTATTTGCCTCTCGCCACCTCCCCCTCCCTTCGCTCGAGTACCTGGCTCTGTGCGCCATCTTTGCTTCTTACTGAGGGCTGCAGGGCTCCGTTCAAGTGTGGAGCTCCATCCCGGTCTGGGCTGCCACACTGGTGGGATCCCGGCGCTTTTGTTCGTTTGTTTGTTTTGAATTATTCGTTTGTTTTCTTTTCATTTTCTTAAGTTGGGAGCCCCTTCTGGCCAGGATGAGCAGTGTGGCAAGGAGACTCCCCTTCGGCTTCCACAGACTTGCAGAGGGATCCCGGAGGGCATTTCTTTTTTCGTTGTTTTTTTGTTTTGTTTTGTTTTTTGTTTTTTTCGGGGCCTTTTTTGTTCTTTTTTTTAAAATTTGTATTGTTTTGTTTTCCCTCTTTTTCCCTTTTGTCTTTCTTCATTGCTCAGTTTCTCATCTCTCTATATCTTCCTTCTCTTTCTCTTCCCTGAATACCTGATGTTGTATACCTCTATGCCTTCTAGCCAGGCTGCACTGCAACACCTGAGAGCAACTTCCCCAGACCTCAGAGCTGCACCGGTGGGATCACTGGGAACTTGGAAGTTCTTTAACCTTTCTGATTTTTATTTATTCATTCTTTCCTTTTCTTCCTCTTCCCCTGTTTTTCTCCATTGCATAGTCTCTCATCCCTCTACTCCAACAGCAATCTCCATTAGAATTCTTTTTTGTTTGTTTGTATGTTTTTGGCTCCTGTTCCTCTCTCCTCTCTCCCATATCCATCTTAGCTCCACATATAACAATCTCCCTGCTACGTCCTGCCTACCTGCACTGTGCGCTTACCATCACACCACCAAGCAGCACAGGCACGGCCTACTGGAACCTGCCCTGCACTGATTACCAACCCGCCCTGGTGGCTGTAGTAAGTGCCACAAACAACCCATCCCAGTAACTCCTCTTCAGCTAGACCTGCCCTGCAGTACCATATCTGAGTGACAGACCCTGCCAATTGGAGAAGGAGGCAAAAACTATTGTGCCCAAAGAAGAGAAAACAACAAAGGACACACAGTCCGCCTGCTCAGACATAGTCAATTTTTTTTAAAAAAGGGACAAAACAAAACAAATCTAGAATCAATAAATGAGAAAAATAACTACTGAATGCCCCGAAGACAGCGGAAAATATCAAAAAATTTACAAAAACAAGACAGGATGGTTCCAGTAGGCGTCCAAAATAAAACACCAGATGACTCTCCTATGGAAGAAAATGCACTAGAACTACTTGATAGGGAATTCAAATCTCTAATACTCAGAATTCTCCAAGAACTGAGGCAAAAACCTGACAAACATGAGGAAAAAATAGACAAATTCATGGAAAATACAGACAAAAAATTGGAAGAATTCAGGAAAATAATGCAGGAACAATATGCCAAAACAAATTCACAACTAGAAATTATACAAAGACAACAATTAGAAATCTAAAAGATAAACAACAAGATTTCAGAAATGGATGATGTCATAGAAGGGAGGAGAAGCAGATTTGAAATGCTGGAAGACAGGATGATTAGAATTGAATACAACTGTGTTTGAGGAAAACTCAGAAAAAAGAACAAAGAAAAATGAAGAGACCCTGAGAGTTATGCGGGATACAATCAAAAGCAAAAATCTGTGTGTGATTGGAATTCCAGAACAGGGGGAGAAAACAGAAAACACAAAGAGGATCATTGAAGAACTCCTGACAGAAAACTTCCCCAATATCATGAAAGATGAAAAGCTGGCCATCCAAGAAGCTCAACGAACCCCAAATAGAAGAGACACCAAAATAAAATCACCAAGGCATATCATATTCACACTCGCCAAAACCAAAGACAACCAAAGAATCCTGAGAGCAGCTCGTGAAAAACAAGAAGTCACATACAGAGGAGAAACAATAAGACTAAGCTCAGATTATTCAGCAGAAACCATGCACGCAAGAAGGCAATGGGATGACATATATAAAATCTTGAAAGAAAACAACTGCCAGCCAAGAATAATATATCCTGAAAAACTCTCATTCAAATTTGACAGTGAAATTAGGTCATTTCCAGATAAACAGAAATTAAGGGAATATGTAAAAGTCAAACCAAACTTACAAGAATTCTTAAAGGGAGTTCTTCGATCTGAGGACAAACAGCTTCAGCTCACAGGCAGAACCTAGAATGCAGGAATGTACGAGCCAGATACCAATCTAAGAAATGAACTCTCGAGAACTATCTGAAACCAAAAGAAATACAACAGGGAATCAGAGCAGTTAATCAGTAAATGACAACAACATCAAAACAATAAAGAGGGAATAAACAGAATAGGTATAGAACCTTCTAATGGAGAGGAAGGCAAGGCGATACCAAGTAATGGTAGACTGCTTCAAACATAGAAAGATAAGGGTAAAATTCATGGCAACTACAAAGAAAGTTAACAAACATACTCATTAAAAAAAAGAAAAGAGGAAAAACATAAAGTCTCAGCAAAAACAAAACCTACAAAAACAAAAGAAATAAAAAAAAATCCACAAACAAAAGCAACTCAGCACAAGAGAGTGAGAAGAACAAAGAAAACTTCATCACCTCCAAACAAAGCACTACAAACTGACAGCAATAAACTCACATCTATCAATAAATACAGTGAATGTAAATGGACTCAATGCACCCATAAAGAGACGGAGAGTGACAGAATGGATAAGAAAACAAGATCAATCAATATGCTGTCTACAAGAGACACACCTTAGAAACAAAGATGTGAATTTATTAAAAGTCAAAGGTTAGAAAAAAATATATCAAGCTAACAACTACCAAAAAAGAGCAGGAGTGGAAATTCTAATCTCGATAAAATAGACGTTGAAACAAAATCTACCATAAAGGACAAAGAAGGACACTATATAATGATTAAGGGGATGATCCACCATGAAGACATAACCATAATAAACATCTACGCACATAATGACTGGGCTCCAAAATACATAAAACAAACTAACAACACTGAAAAGAGAAATTGACAGCTCCACAATAATAGTAGGAGACTTCAACACACCACTCTCAGTAAAGGACAGAACAACTAAGAAGAAACTCAGCAAAGATACAGAAGACCTAAAGGGCACAATCAGCCAACTGGACCTCATAGACATATATAGAACACTCCATCCAACCGCTGCAAAGTACACATTCTTTTCCAATACACATGGAACATTCTCAAGAATAGACCACATCTTAGGCCACAGAGCAATCCTCAACAAGATCCAAAACGCTGAGATAATTCAAAGTATCTTCTCTGACAACAATGCCATCAAGGTAGAAATTAACAATAGAAAGAGTAAGGAAAAAATCAACTACATGGAAACTGAATAATACCCTTCTTACACATCACTGGGTAATAGAAGATATCAGAGATGGAATCAAAAAATTCCTAGAATCAAATGAGAATGAAAACACATCCTTTCAAAACCTTTGGGACACAGCAAAGGCAGTCCCCAGAGGACAATTTATAGCAACAGATGCACATATCAAAAAAGAAGAAAGGGACAAAATCAAAACATTAACTACAGAACTCAAACAAATAGAAAGAGAACAGCAAAAAAAAAGAAAAAAAAAAGGGCCACAACCACCGGAAGAAAGGAAATAGTAAAGATCAGAGCAGAAATAAATGAAATAGAGAACAGAAAAACAATAGAAAGAATCAACAAAACCAAAAGTTGGTTCTTTGAAAGAATCAACAAAATCAACAAACCGCTGGCCAGACTGACAAAAGAAAAAAAGCAGAGGGCACAACTAACCCAAATAAGAAATGAAACGGGGGACATTACTACAGACCCAACTGAAATAAAAAGGATTATAACAGAATAGTATGAAAAACTATACTGCAACAAATTTGAAAACCTAGAGGAAATGGATAAATTTCTAGAATCACACTGCCTACCAAAACTACAACAAAGTGATGTTGAAAATCTGAACAGACACATAGCAAGAGAAGAGATTGTAAAGGTAATAAAAAAAACTCCCAACCAAAAAAAGCCCTGGCCCAGATGGCTTCACTGGAGAATTCTACAAAACATTTACTGAAGAGCTTCTACCACTTTACTCAAGCTATTTCAGAGCATAGAAAAGGAAGCAACACTTCAAATTTCATTCTATGAAGCCAGCATAACACTGATACAAAAAACAGGCAAAGATGTCACAAAAAAAGAAAATTACAGACCAATATCTCTCATGAATATAGAGGCAACAATTCTTAACAAAATTCTAGCCAATAGAATTCAACATCATATCAAAAAAATAATACACCACTACCAAGGGGATTCATACCAGGTATGCAAGGATGGTTCAGCATTAGAAAATCAATCAACGTAATCCAACACATAAATAGAAGGAAAGAAAAGAATCACATGATCATCTCAACTGACACAGAAAAGGCATCTGACAAAGTCCAACACCCATTCCTGATAAAATCTCTCAATCAAATAGGTATAGAAGGGAAATTTCTCATCAGAATAAAGGACATCTATGCAAAACCAGCAGCCAACTTCATTCTTAATGGAGAGAGGCAGAAAACATTCCCCTTGAAAACAGGAACAAGACAAGGATGCCCTTTATCACCACTCCTATTTAACATTGTGCTGGAAGTTCTAGCTAGAGCAATAAGACAAGAAAAAGAGATAAAGGGCATCCAAATTGGTAATGAAGAAGTTAAACTGTCCCTGTTTGCAGATGATATGATACTATACATAGGAAACCCTAAAGACTCCACGAGAAATCTACCGGAACTAATAGAAAGATTCAGCAGAGTAACAGGATACAAGATAAACATTCAAAAATCAGTTCAATTCCTATACACCAATAAGGAGAACGATGAAAAGGAAATGAGGAAAACAATAACATTTTCAATAGCCCCTGAAAAGATAAAATACTTAGGAATAAATCTGACCAGGGATGTAAAAGACCTATACAAAGAAAACTACAAAACACTGCTGCATGAAACCCAAAGGGAGCTACATAAATGGAAAAACATACCATGCTCATGGATAGGCAGACTCAACACTGTGAAAATGACAATTCTACCGATAGCAATTTACAAATACAACGCAATCCCGATCCAAATACCAACAACATTCTTCAAAGAGATGGAAAAACTAATCATTCACTTTATATGGAAAGGAAAGAAGCCCCAAATAAGTAAAGCACTACTGAAGAAGAAGAATAAAGTTGGAGGACTCACACTACCTGACTTCAGAACCTACTATACAGCTACGGTAGACAAAACAGCTTAGTACTGGTACAACGACAGATACATTGACCAATGGAACAGAATTGAGAACCCAGATGTAAATCCATCCACCTACAGTCACCTGATTTTCGACAAGGGCCCAAAGTCCAGCAAATGGGGAAAAGACAGTCTTTTTAACAAATGGTGCTGGCAAAACTGGATATCCATCTGCAAAACAATGAAACAGGACCCATACCTCACATCATATACAAAAACTACTTCAAAATGGATCAAAGACCTGAATACAAAGCCTAAAACTATAAAGGTCATAGAAGAAAAAATAGGACCAACGCTTCAGGCCTTAATACATGGCATCAACAGGATACAAACCATAGCCATCAACTCACAAACCCCAATAGATAAGCTAGATAACTGGGATCTTCTAAAAATCAAACACCTATGCTCTTCAAAAGACTTCACCAAAAGAATAAAAAGAGAACCTACAGACTGGGAAAAAATTTTTGGACAGTACAAGTCAGACAAAGGTCTAATCTCCATCATCTCCAAGAAAATCTAACACCTCTACAACAAAAAGACAAATAATCCTATTAAAAAATAGGCAAAGGAAATGAACGGACACTTCACCAAAGAAGACATTCAAATGGCCAACAGACACATGAGGAAATGCTCGCGATCAATAGCCATTAGAGAAATGCAAATTAAAACCACAATGAGATACCGTCTCACCCCGGCATTACTGGCACGAATCAAAAACACTGGAAATAACAAATGTTGGGGGGGCTGTGGGGAGATCAAAACTCTTACGCACTGCTGGTAAGAATACAAAATGATACAACCATTTTGGAAAATGATATGGCGCTTCCTCAGAAAGCTAGAAATAGACATACCTTTTCATCCAGCAATCCCACTCCTAGGAATATATCCTAGAGAAATAAGAGTCATCACTCAAATAGACATATGCACACCTGTGTTCATGGCAGCATTGTTCACAATAACAAAACGATGGAAACAACCTAGATGCCCATCAACAGATGAATGGATAAACCAACTATGGTACATACACACAATGGAGTACTATGCAACGAGAAAGTACAATGATGAATCTGTGAAGCATCTCATAACATGGATGAAACTGGAGGACATTATGCTGAGTGAAATAAGTCAATCACAAAAGGGCAAATATTGTATGAGACCTCTATTGTAAAAACCCACGAAAAAGTTCACACGCAAAATGTAATAATCTTTGTTGGTTACCAGGGATGGGAGGGGTGGGGGGGAAATACTAAATAGGCAATAGATAAATGGTATCTTGCATGAAGGGGAAAGTAGCACAACTTGTACAAGGAAAGGTCATGGAAGCCCCATAGACATATCCAAACTCCCTGAGGGACTGTATTGCTGGGGGGAGGGCTTTGGGGACCATGGTCCTGGGGAACATCTAGCTCAATTGGCATGACACAGCTTATAAAGACAATGCTCTACATTCTACCTTGGTGAGTAGTGTCTGGGGTCTTAAAAGCCTGTGAGCGGCCATCTAAGATACTCCACTGGTCTCATCCCTTCGGGTGCAAGGGAGAATGAAGAGAACAGGATACAAGGAAAAGATTCGTTCAAAGGACTAATTGTCCACAGCTACCAAGGCCTCCACCGGACTGAGTCCAGTACAGCTAGATGGTGCCTGGCTACCACCACTGACTGCTCTGACCAGGATCACAACAGAGGGTTCTGGACAGAGCTGGAGAAGGATGTAGAGCATAATTCTAACTCACAAAAAAAAAAAAAAAAAAGACCAGATTTACTGGCCTAAAGGAGACTGGAGAAACCCAGAGAGTATGGCCCCCAGACACCCTTTTAGCTCAGTGGTGAAGTTACCTCCGAGGTTCACTGTTCAGCCTCAGAGTGGACAGCCCCGTAAAACCAAATGAGACTACTGAGGTACAGGAGTCCAGTGACAAGGGCCAGGAGGCAGAAGGGGACAAGGAAGCTGGTGATAGGGAACCCAAGGTTGAGTAAGGATATTGTTGATGTGTTGTGAGATTGTTAACCATTGTCATAGGGCAACATTTGTAGTAACTGTTAAATGAGAAACTATTTTGTTCTGTAAGCCTTCATCTTAAGTGAGAATAACAGCACAATGGAAGAGTGCAGTTAATGTCACTGAACTGTGCATGTAGAAATTTTTGAAATGGTGTATCTTTGGGTATGTATATTTTCACCAAAAAAATAAGGTTGAGAAGTTAGAGGGTTGATATGTTGTGGTGCTGTTAACCAATGTCATAAAACAACATGTGTACTACTGGTTCATGAGAAACTATTTGTTCTGTAAGCCTGCACCTGAAATACAATAAAAAAAAAAAATTAAATTAAATTAAATAAAAAAATTACTAAACACCATGAATGTGCCAGGCCCAATTCCGGGTGTAGAATACAACAGAAACAGACTCACTGCTTCTAAACACATTACAATGACACCAGAGGCATTTTGCCTAGAACTTCCGAAAATTCTGTACCCCAATTATTAGAGTATATGGAGAATTCCCATCTCCTCACACTCTAACACTAGGTATGAATCCTTTGCCATTTAAACTAAATAACAGTATTCTTATAGAATGCTACCATGACTAGTAGGTGTAGGTTAACTTAAATTTTGGGATAAAACAAGAAATCATAAAAATAACATGATTCTTGTCTTTGTTATCTAGTGCTGCTATAACAGAAATACCACAAGAGGATGGCTTTAACAAACAGAAATTTATTATCTCACAGTTTAGGAGGCTAGAAGTTTGAATTCAGGGTGCCAGCTCCAGATGAAGGCTCTCTCTCTGTGCTCTGGGGGAAGGTCCTTGTCATCAATCTTCCCCTGGTCTAGGAGACTTTCAGCACAGGGACCCTGGGTCCAAAGGAACACTCTTCTCCTGGCTCTTCTTGCTTGGTGATAATGAGGTCCTTCTCCTCTCTGCTTGCTTCTGTTTTTTATATCCCAAAAAAGACTGACTCAAGATACAACCTAATCCTGCAGATTGTGTCCTTCCTTATTAATATAACTGCCTCTAATCATACCTTATTCACATTACAGAGGTTAGGACTTACAACATATAGGATAATTACAATACTGGGAATCATGGCCTAGCCAAGTTGACATATATTTTTGGGGACACAATACTATCCATGACATTTCTCAAACATTTAAATGTTTTAAAAGAATTAAGATATTTTAAACAGTAAAAGATGTTAGGGTACATTTATTTCCAATATTTTGATGCCAAAGCCTTTTCTATTATGGGCTGTGCTGTTGTTGTCAGGTGCCGTCAAGTTGGTTCCAACTCATAGCAACCGTACGTAAAATAGAATGAAACACCTTCGGGTCCTGTGTCATCCTCACAATTGCTGTGTTTCAGCCCACTGTTGCAGCCACTGTGTCAATCCACCTAGTTGAGGGTCTTCCTCTTTTTCACTAACTCTACTTTACCAAGCATGATGTCCTTCTCCAGTGACTGGTCCCTCCTGATAACATGTTAAAACTATGTCAGACAAAGTTCTTCCATTCTTCCTTCTAAGGAGCATTCTAGCTGTACTTCTTCCAAGACAGATTTGTTTGTTCTTCTGGCAGTTCACATATATTCAATATTCTTTGCCAACACCATAATTCAAAGGCATCAATTCTTCTCCATCTTTCTTCTTCATGGTCCAGCTTTTGCATGCATACGATGCATTTGAAAACACCATGGCTTGGGTCAGGCGTACCTTAGTCTTTAAGGTGGCATCTTTGTTTTTCAGCACTTTAAAGAGGTCTTTTGCAGCAGATTTGCCCAATACAATGCATCATTTGACTTCTTGACTGCTGTTTCTATGGGCGTTGATTGCAGATCCAAGTAAAATGAAATCCTTGACAACTTCAATCTTTTCTCTGTTTATCATGGTATTGCTTATTGGTCCAGTAGTGAAGATTTCTGTTTTCCTTATGTTGTGGCGTAATCCATAATGGAGGTCCACTTACTATTGGTCCACTTGTGAGGATTTTTGTTTTCTATGTTGAGGTACTATCCATAGTGAAGGCTGTATTCTTTGATCTTCATCAGTAAGTGTTTCAAGTTCTCTTCACATTCAGCAAGCAAAGTTGTGTCATCTGCATAACGGAGGTTGTTAATAAGTCTTCCTCCAATCCTGATGCCACGTTCTTCTTCATATATTCAAGCTTCTCAGATTATTTGTTCAGCATACAGCTGGAATAAGTATGGTGAAAAGATACAGTCCTGACACACACCTTTCCTGATTTTAAACCACTCAGTATCCCCTTGTTCTTTTCAAACAACTGCCTTTTGGTCTATGTACAGGTTAGCCCTGAGCAAAGTTAGGTATAATGGAATTCCCATTCTTAGCAATTTTATTCATAATTTGTTATTATCCACACAGCCAGACTCCTTTGCACAGTCAACAAAGCACAGGTAAGCATCTGTTATTCTCTGCTTTCTGCCAAGATCCATTTGACATCAGCAATGACATTCCTTGTTCCACATCCTCTTCTGAATCCAGCTTGAATTTCTGGCAGTTCCCTGTTGATGTACTGCTGCAACCATTTTTTAATTATCTTCAGCAAAATTTTACTAAAATGCAGAGGAACATTGTCTGATACAGTGCTGGAAGATGAGCCCCTCAGTTTGGGAGGCACTCAAAATACGACTGGGAAGAGCTGCCTCCTCACAGTAGAGTCAACCTTAATGATGTAGATGGAGTAAAGTTTTCAGGACCTTCATTTGCTGAAGTGGCACAACTCAAAATAAGAAGAAACAGCTGTAAAAATCTATTAGTACTTGAAACATGGAATGTATGAATTACGAGTCTAGGAAAATTAGAAGTTGTCAAAAATGAAATGGAACATATAAACACTGTTATCCTAGGCATTAGTGAGCTGGGACTGGTATTGGCTATTTTGAATCAGATAATCATATGGTCTATATGCCAGGAATGACAAATTTAAGAGGAACGGAGCCACATTCATTGTCAAAAAGAACATTTTAAGATGTATCTTAAAGTTCAATACTATCAGCAATAGTATAATATCCATACACCTACAAGGAAGACCAGTTAATACGACTATTAATCAAATTTATGCACCAACCACTAATGCCAAAGATGAAGACATTGAAGATTTTTGCCAACTTCTGGAGTCTCAAATTGATCAAACATGCAATCAAGATGTACTGATAATTACTGGTGATTAGAATGCAAAAGTTGGAAACAAAGAAGAAGGATTAATAGTTGGAAAGTATGGCCTTGGTAACAGAAATGATGCCAGAGATCACATAACAGAATTTTGCAAGATCAATGACCTATTCGTTGGAAATACCTTTTTTTCAACAAAATAAACAGCGACTATACATGTGGACCTTGTCAGATGGAATACACAGGAATCAAATCAACTGCATTTGTGGAAAGAGACAATGGAGAAGCTCAATATCATCAGTCAGAACAAGGCCAGGGGCCAGCTGGGGAACAGATCATCAGTTGTTCGTATGCAAGTTCAAGTTGAATCTGAATTAAAACAAGTCCATGAGAACCGATATACAACCCTGGGTATATCCCACCTGAATTTAGAGACCACCTCTGGAACAGATTTGACTCATTGAACACTAATGACCCAAGACCAGATGAATTGTAGGATAACATCAAGGATATCATACTTGAAGAAAGCAAGAGGTCATTAAAAAGACAGGAAAGAAAGAAAATATCAAAATGGATTTCAAAAGAGACTCTGACACTTGCTCTTGAACGTAGAGTGGCTAAAGTGAAAGGAAGAGTTGGTCACAGTGAAAGAGCTGAACAGATTTCAAAGGGTGGCTTAAGAAGACAAAGTATTATAACAGAATATGCGAAGACCTGGAGTTAGAAAACCAAAACGGAAGAACATGCTCACCATTTCTCGAGCTGAAAGAAAAAATTCAAGCCTCGAGTTGCAGCACTGAAGGATTCTATGAGCAAAATACTGAATGACGCAGGAAGCATCAAAAGATGATGGAAGGAATACACAGAGTCACTGTACCAAAAAGAACTGGTCAACATTCAACCATTTCAGGAGGTATCATATGATCAAGAACCAATGGTATTGAAGAAGAAGTTCAAACTACACTGAAGGCATCAGTGAAAAACAAGGCTCCAGGGATTGACAGACCACCAACTGAGATATTTCAGCAAACAGATGCAATGCTGGAAGTGCTCACTCATCTATGCCAAGAAATTTGAAGACAGTTATCTGGCCAAATGACTGAAAGAGATCCATATTTGTGCCTATTCCAAAAAATGCTGATCCAACAGAATGCGGAAATCATGTTTTTATTATGGGAATGTGCCCATTAAAACACATTTCTCAGATGAATACAAATACATTTCAAAGTGTTATTTGAATTTGTTGCAAGAGCAGTGGCTCTAAATAATGCCAGTTCAAGTATTTATTTAGGGCAGGGTTATCTTATTTGGAAAAAGGGATGTCTAGATACAAGTTCTAGACAAAGTATAAGAGAAAAATGTCTAATTAAAGAGTATAATGCTTGTCACATAGTTGGTTAGAAGCTGGATTAGTCAGCTTTTTCTTAATAATGATGTGCAATATACAACTCCAAAACTTAGTGGCTTCTACAATACCTATTTAATTCTCACTCATCACAGTTCTATGGGTTAACTACAACTTAGTATCAACTTGCCCAGTTTAGTTGGGCCTATGTCCGGATTCCAGGCTGCTGGTCAGAGTCAGTTTTCCTCCATGTGTCCTTCATTGTGAGATTCAGGCTGAAGGAATGGCTTCAATCCAGGGCATGCTCCTCTCATGGTGGAGGTTAGAGGCTCACGGAGCTTTGCAGAAATGGGCCAAGCCTCTTAAAGCCTTAGCTAAGAATTGGCACATTGTCACTTCCACCCATTCTCCATTGGACAGAACAAATCTACTGGGCAAGCCCAATGTTAGTGGGGTGGGAAATATTCTTTTCTACAGAGGGGAGGAAGGGTGAGCACATAATTGCTGAACATAACACAATGAACTATACTTATTAACAGGTAACTTCAAAGATGGGCCATTAATCAGATATACTACAAATTAGCACAAACATCAAACAACAAAGTACTGCATCAAACGGGCTGAACAAATTGTTGATGTATATTATTATATTACAAATGCTAGATGACATGATTTTAACTTCTATTAGGATTGAAATCTTTTTTTGTTTTCCAGGTGCACTGATTGAATTTTCTTGCATGCTGTTGTGTGCATTTAGTTGAATTTGACTCATAGTGACCCCTTGTGATAGAGCAGAACTGTCCCACAGAGTTTTCTTGGCTGAATCTTTATGGGAGCAGATCACCAGGTCTTTCTCCCCTGGAGCTGTTGGTGGCTTCAAACAGCCAACATTTTGGTTAGTAGCTGAGTGCTTAACTGTTCAGCCACCAGAGCTCCTTTTTCTGCACAAGCCACTGCTATAAGCTGTTTTCTCTGATTTTCATTTTCTATTTCATTAAGGTGGGTATAAAACCTAAAGTACTCTGAATGCACAATTCTTCTAGATTCTTATCATTTCCCTTTCTTTTACAGTTATCTATATCAAATCCAATTGCAATCACTTTTTTAGCAACTCATTTTTAGTGAGTCTTTCTGAAGCCTTCAACTGGCTTTCACAGAAATAACACGTTTTTTCTTCAGTTGTATGTAATTAATTTAATTATGTGATTATAAAGATAAGTATTACTGGCACAAAATAGTTTGAGAACACACACAATGGACTCATAGTAAGATGGCTTTAGCTGGTAAGAGCAGAAGTGCACTGACACTTTCCATAGTGTTCAGTTGTCCTTCCCATTAATTAATCATGCATTTACAGTGGAAATGGAGGGGATTAATCAGGTGAGTCAATTAAATGGAGAATGTCTACTGTTGATGTAGTTTCCATTTCTTTGATGACAAACAGAGTCAAATATTTTTATAGCTGTATTAACCATATATATTTTTCTGAAGGAATCTATTGGTTTCTTTTATAAATATAAAATGATACCACCTCTAATGTAATAATTTACAGTGATGTGACTTATCAAGCTAATGGAATGAATTTAATGAACTTCGAAAGCAAGATATTTATTGGAAAGATAATTCAATCATCATCAACATACTATTTGCAAAATTTAATGTTTTACACCTAAATATACACTCAAATTGAGTTGTATTATCATGTGGTAAGTGATTTGTATATAAATTTTAGAGCCAATAAAGTTTTTGTGCACATAAATTCTTGCTCATTTAAATTAACATTAATGTATATTATGCATGTGATAAAGAAAGAGTACTTCTCCACAGGAAAATTTCTTAAAGAAATCTCCATTCCCTCAGTTGCTTGGCTCTCCCTCCATCTAAATAAGTTATGCTTTCCCTTTTCTCTAAGATCAATTGTTGAGATCAAGGCTGCATTCATCTTGCTGGTGCTAAGTCAAAATTAGAAGTCAAGAGAAGGTTTGGAGATCTGTTTGTACCATGAGTCCATGCCCATGGCTATTCTGAAAGGCAGTATCTATTCCTCCCCAAAGAGGGAGGTAGGTGGCAATGTGAACTCTCTGCCAAGTTAGGTTATTTTATGTGAGCTCCATCTGGCTTCTCTGAATGGTAGATAGCAAAACTGAACTACCAATTCAACATAAATTTCTCTAGGGTAGGAACTGGGGAAGATGAGCTATAGTGTCAAGGTATTTATGGTGATGAGGTTTGATAGGATCAGGTCAACCTGAATACATTTCTATTTCACCTCTCATAGATTATTTTGCTCACTGCATTACCAAGAGCAGAGACACTACCAGCCATTGTATTTAAAATAGGTCAAACAAGGTTCAGGTTCACAGACAAAATAAAAGATATGCAGTTCCAAGATGGGTTACAAATCCTTACACAGTGTAGAAAAAGTGGCAAATAACACACCTATTTGAGAAATACAATTTTTGCTGCTGGAGAACTTTGATGGCAGACTGACTGTTTTTTCTTCTTTGTATTTATCACAGGCAATTGAACATAGTCAAGGGAAGGAAATTAAGTTAAGGGAGAAAAAAAACTGGTTCTAAGAAATGCTTAAGAAGCAATTCCTTACCCAGATGCTTGCCAGTTTAGTCAAGGCCAAATTAAAACCTGCTCCCTAGGCTGATCATAAACACAAATGAAAGCATGGACACATAAATTGTGGATCTGTACTTGACTGTAAATTTGTCATCTAGACAATCAAGACTATGCTGAGGCAGAGTTATTTTAATGAGAAACCCCCTTGGGGGGGAAAAATGTATTAAAAGTAATCTGCTCCAACGGTCAAGCAGTAGCTGATTTTGAAGTTATAGAAATATGACCCTTTACAGGCAAGGGGTCTTCTTACTCAATGAGGTATTAAACAAGGTCATTTCTTTTCATTTCAAGGGATACTACCATTCAAGGAGAAAATAGAAGCTATCACGAGGTTTTAGAATTGCTTTGCAGGAATCCTTTCTTTAGGTTTTTGCTTTACTTATAATGTACTACATGGGTGGTATATTTTTAAAGAATAAACTAAATAAAAGTTGTTTTAGTTTTCTAGTGCTGCTGTAACAGAAAAACCACAAGTGGGTGACTTTAAAGAAGAGAAATTCATTTTTTCATGGTTCTAGAGACTAGAAGTCCAAATCGGAGTCTCGGCCATGTCAGTACTTTCCCTCTAGGTAGTCACGGGCATTTGTTGGTTCCTTTGCTTGTAGAGGATCCTCACATGTCATCTGTCTTCTCCCATGTATGCATATCTCTGTGTCTAATATGCTCTTTTTATAACTTAGAAGTTATCGCACCCAAGGTATAAGGGTTAGAATTCCAGCACGTATTCTGGGGAGACACAGTTTAATCCATAACAGAAGCTTAACAAGTAAAGGGTGAGAGGGACTCACCAGACATGCCCATGTTCAATGCACACCTCATATACTTCCCAGGGATGACCACTGTTCTCTATCTGTGAAAAAAATGTTTTAAACAAAAAGCATTCTATTTTTAGGAAGTCACATAAGTTAGTGCTGTCAAGACATACTCCTCTTCCTCTTCCTTCAGCTTACGTGAACTTCCTACACAGACCATTTGGAATGATTCAGGTAAGCCAGCCATCAGCCTAAGGAATCTCTTGAGCTAGGCTAAAGACCAATGCTTTAATAACAGTATCTAAAGCAAAGAGGCTTTTCATTTCGATGTCCTCTGTGGAAACTTAATGATATGTGACTTTGTTATTACTGCATTGAAATAAAAATCAAATCAGTGCCCAGTGCTGCCTAGCAGTAAAGAAATTTCAAGCAATAATCCTTTGCCAAAAAATAAAAATTATTTTTCTTTTTCTTGGTCTTCTTCAGTTTGTGTTAATTACATCTGTCTTGATTGTCTGGTTGGCATCTACTTATATCCCAGGATAAATCTCTTCATGTCTAGTACATTTTCAGTTTTTCTGCAAATGATCTGCTATCATATCTTCATAGAGTCAGTTCAGTATTCTGTGAAAACGTTATGCTGTAGGTAAGTTACTTATCTCCCTGTTTTATTGTTTGTATGGTTTCATCCAACCTCTAGGACAGTGCTTCTCAAATTGGGTCTTTAGACCCTTGAAAGTCCAAGGGTCTATGAGTTAGGAAAACCTGTATAAGAATTGTATGTTCATTTTGATGATTATCTTTTAAATATTAAATATAAGCATAGTCTTGATTGTCCAGATGACAAATTTACAGTCAAGTACAGATCCACAATTTATGTGTCCATGCTTTCATTTGTGTTTATGATCAGCCTAGGGAGCAGGTGTTAATTTGGCCTTGACTAAACTGGCAAGCATCTGGCTGATGTTAAGAAGGCATAGCCTGGTGTCAGAATGGCAATAAACAGCCTACATCCATCTTTGTCCTCATATTGACTTTTAAACATTGTAAGCACCAAGTGTTTTACAAGAGTGCAAGTATAATTAATTATTAAAAGACTTGTTTAGAGACTCATCTGACATAACGAAAATGACATTAAGAAACAATGTGATGGAATATGATGCGTGCTCTAATGGAGAGACAAGGGGCTTCTTACCTCACTGGGAAGGAAGACAATGGCCAGCTAGACCACTGGGGTTTAGGCTTGAAGAGCCATTAGGAGTTAACACATGCAGCAGAGTGCTGGGGTGAAGTCTGTGCAAAGAAAACGGCCACGCAAAGGTGTGGAAGGAGGAGACTACACCATTTGCGTAACAGTTCACGTTTTATAAATAACTTAAAATGATTTTATTTGGTACAATATCCAATAACCATATGATGTAGGTGAGAAGTTTTTGTTGTTATCTCTTTTACATGTGAAGAAACTGCTGCTCAGAGATGTTAAGTGACTTGCCTTGGGTTGCCCAGCTATTAATTGGCAGGGCTGGGACCTGAAGTCATGAAATTGCTGTTTGACTGAACATTTTTACTAAACGATATTTTCTACTCCAATACTTGAGATGGCTTAAAGGGCACTCTATGCTTCCCTAGTTTATCTCTGTCCTGGTGACCATCCAACCATGTAATGGACTCTATTAGGTAAGCAATTATACAAGCCCAGATGTTTTGTGAATTAAAAACCTGTTGAAAAGTTAATGATGAGTGAAATCCAAAAGACCAATATATATCTAGTATCTGTTCTGTTCTAGCAACTTTAGAAGGACTGGGCTCACCAACACAGATGCACTGAGTCCTGTTTCCAGAATCAACTCAGACCCTCTCCCATTTCACCTGTTCCAAACTGCTTGGTGATCTCACCACTCTCGGTCTCTGTACTTGATCTTTATTGTCTCCTCCGATGCCTTTGATTTAAGAGATTTATTGTAGACCTACTTTCCAGCATGAACTTAATGACCTCTCTTGGATTCTGGTATTGACTCTCTGACCTCATGCACAGTGACCACTGCTCTGGCCCTGGAAAATTGAACGGCTAAGTGTATTCCCTGCTAGGAGTGAGTGATTGGAGATGTCATTCACAGATCAAATAAAAATTAATAAGTAGAGCGACCTAAGGCATTTGTAAACGATTGAATTCTCTTTTGGAAGACACAAATATCTGCCTGGGTCTTGCTTGAAAGATTTCTCCTCCCATTCTTATCATTCTAGGTGTCACCCATTTTAGTGGATTTCTTAAAAGTCAGCCTGAGTCCTCATTGTATATCCACCGTGAAGCTATATTCACATTTGGTAAACCATCCCCTCAAAACAAGAACAGTTAATGAAACAAACAGAAGTGTCACTTACAATGTTAGTATTATAGGTATTCTGTAAAATGTATGGAGAGAAAAGGATGACAAATTTTAAAGCAAAATTTAAAATTTCATATTAAATACTCTTTCCCCAAAGTTTCTCTCTGGCTGCCAGTATCTCTTCAATTTCTCTTCTTTCCCTTTTCCCTTCTCCTCATAGCCTTTCAAATCTCTTCTATTGTTCAGAACGATTCTGCTCTAAAACTACCCGTTTTATAAAGCAGTTCAGCCACACATGTAATCTTATGCAATCATGATCCTGGGGACATCAAGCTCATTGGTGATTCCCTCCAAACTAAATTACTGATTTCCAGATCAAGTCTATTGGGGTACGTAAAGTGACAAGAATGGGAGCAGTAGTGGGCTTGAAGAATAATGCCTTACATTCTAATATTGATATAGAGAGCAAAACTACTGCGGCATTTTCAGATTTTCTAACTGCCTTTTGATGATATATAAACAATCCTCTTTATGTTTTAATTAACTCATACTAAGATTTAGCATAAGAACATTCAGATCTAATAGTAACAGATCATCCATTGCTTAGCTAATGATAGAAATAAAGTCATCTGACAGGAGCACGTAAAACCCATGGTATCTATGAGTGTGATAGCCTCAGAACAGTCATTAGTGCCAGACACCAAGTATTTCTGGCTTTCCTCCTTCTGTACACAGTAGGCTTGCACTTTTCTACCCCCTCTAGAGATAGGTTTTGTGACTTGCTTTGACCAGTGCAGCATGGGTAAAAATTATCCCTCACTCTGGGCAGAAAATTTTAAGAGCCATCATAAATTCACTTCATTTCTTTCCAACTGCCATGGTGATGAAGGAAGATGTGTCAAAATGGAGCCCCTCTCAGTATCTTCCCTGATTATCTACAATGAGAAGGACACCCCTATCAACTCACATTGGACATGTAATTTAGAATGTTAATGACATTTTGTAGAATTAAGCCACTGTGATTTTGGAGTTGCTTGTTATACCACAATATAGCTAAGCTTTTTTTGAGCTATTCACCTTTTGATTTCTGTTTTCCCCTTTCTCATGTAAGCTTTTCGCATATAATATGGTGAAACAGTTGAATTTTAACATAGTATGGTGAAATTAACGGTCTGTTTTACAGTAGGCCCCTGGCCTTATTCTGACTGATGATATTGAGCTTCTCCATTGTCTCTTTCCACAGAAGTAGTCGATTTGATTCTTGTGTATTCTATCCGGGGAGGTCCATGTGTGTAGTCGTCGTTTATGTTGTTGAACAAAGGTATTTGCAATGAATAGGTCTTGCAAAATTCTATCATGTGACCCTCGAAGTCATTTCTATCACCAAGGCCATATTTTCCAACTACTGATTCTTCTTCTTGATTTCCAACTTCCACATTTCAATTACAGGTAATTATCAATGCATCTTTTGATCAACTTGAGACTGCAGAAGCTGGTAAAAATCTTCAGTCTCTTCCTCTTTGGCATTAGTCATTGGTGTGTATATTTGAATAATATTCATATTAACTGGTCTTCCTTGCAGGGATATGGATATTACCCTATCACTGACAGCATTGTACTTCAGGATAGATCTTGAAATGTTATTTTTGACGATGAATGCAATGTCATTCCTCTTCAGTTTTTCATTCCTGGCATAGTAGACCATATGTCTGATTCAAAATGGCCCATACCAGTCCATTTCAGCTTACTAAAACCAGGATAGAGCCTTGGTGGTGCAGTGGTTAAGAGCTTGGCTGTTAACCAAAAGATTGGCAGTTCGAATCTACCAGCCACTCCTTGGAAACCCTATGAGGCAGTTCTACTTTGTTCTATAGGTCACTTTGAGTCAGAATCCACTGGATGGTACCTAACAACAACAATACCAAGGATATCTATCTTCAAGTGTTCCATTTCATTTTGAAAACTTTCCTCAATTTTCATTCCAAGTTCCAATTATTAATGAATGTTTGCAGCTGTTTATTCTCACTTTGAGTTGTGCCACATCAGCAAATGAAGGTCCCCAATGCTTTACTCCATCCATGTCATTAAGGTCAACTCTCCTTTGAGGAGGCAGCTCTTCCCAAGCTGTATTTTGAATGCCTTCCAACTTGAGGGGTTCATCTTCCAGTACTATATCAGATAATGTTCTCCTGCTATCCATAAGGTTTTCACTGGCCAATTTTTTCAGAAGTAGATGGCCAGATCCTTCTTCCCAGTCTGTCTTAGTCTGGAAGCTCCACTGAAACCTGTCCACCATGGGTGACCCTGCTGGTATTTGAAATATTGGTGGCATAGCTTCCAGCATCACAGCAACATGCACGCCACCACAGTATGACAAACTGGCAGACGAGTAGTTGAATAAAGGCATATACAAGCAAAATAACAGCATGTTAGGTGGTGTTGAGTGTTATGAAGAAGAAAGAGCAAGAGCTGGGAGTCTGGGGGAATACACGGGGACAGTTAGTGTTTTTCATAGATGGTCAGAGAAGGCTTCCCTCCTCCCTTATAAAGTGACATGTGAGCCAAGACCCGAAGAAAGGGAGCAGGAGCCACTGGTCTATCTGGGGTAAGACTGTTACAGGAAGGGAGGACAGAAAGTACAAACAATAGTGCCAAATATATGCTAATACATATTTTCCTATGTACTAAAGCTTTTTGAAATATTAGACAGAGGATATACACATATAAAACTCAGCACACGCAGATCAAACTCTTGCAGCAATTTACATTCCTATCAGCAATATATACGAATGCCCCTTTCACCACAAATTGATGAGTGCTGGATACAGTCAATCTTTTTAACTTTTGCCAAAGTGATGTTTCGATTTTCATTTTTCTGACTACAAGTGATATTAGGAAACTTTTCATGTTTTTGGTCATTGATTGGAGGCCTTTAAAACAATTGCATTAGCACTATTATTGCCAAATCTTAGTTCTCTGGCACAGAATGGAAAAGTACCACCCATGTGGTAATGCTGGGTTCATGATAGGACCTTCCCCAGAGCAGTGGAAGCCCATCCTCCTAAGATACAAGACAGAAAAGGGGTTAAATAGAAAAACAATAAAAAGATATATTAAAAATAATAATAATCTCTTCCTCAACCCTCTGGCATCACACCAATATCTCAAGGCAATTGATGTTAATTTGCAATTTGGCATATATCCTCTGCATCTTGACAAGGTATGGAGTCAAGAGATAGAGCTACCTGCCTGCTAGGCTGAACTGGTTCTGGATATGAATAAGGCAACCTAACAGTGGATGGATGCATACTACAAAAGCTTAATTAGGGCTAGGGAGAAGGCAGGGCATGATATCCTCCAGTTGTGATAACATATGATCCGGTACTACACCTTCCTTGGAACCCCTGGGTGGTGCACATTGTTAACCCACTAAGCTGTTATCCAAAAGGTTGGAAGGTTGAGTCTACCCAGAGACACCTTGGATGAAAAGCCTTGCAAACTACTTCAGAAAATTCAGCCACTGAAAACCCTATGGAGCACAGTTCTACTCCGATACACATAGAGTCGCCATGAGTCCGAATCGGCTGGATGGCAACTGGTTTAACAAATGTAATCATCCTACTCCTTTTCTGAATTTGTTTGTTTCTGATTCAGTGGTGACTTGGCCAGCTTTGAGTCAGGGAATCTGAGCTATTACTCCTAAGGGCTAGAATGAACTTTCTCATGCTGAGTGGGCAGATGATGCTTGTCATGTCATTCTGGCTCCAAAACTTTATAGTTCTATGGCCTCGAGCATGTTATTTATCTCTCTGTGCCTCAATTTTTTATTTATAAAATGGGCAAAACACTACCACTGCCTCTTAGGCTTCTTGTTAGGATTATAGGAAATAATCTTTGTAAAGCAATTAGCACAGTGCCTGGCACATAATAAGCACTCAATGAAAGTTAGCTATTATTATGCTGGCTATGAGTCAGAATCGACTCGTCCACAATGGGTACTTTTTTACTGTTGTTTTTGATATATACTGTTGCAATCTTGGCAAAGATGAGTTCTTAAACCTAGAATTACAGTCCAGCCTGTGAACTGAGTTGCACCTAGAGGACTTAATTTTGCTCATCAGGTTGGTGATTGACGCTTGTTTTCTAACACTGAAAATGCTGGCAAAGGCGGTAAGGCGGGCTGGCAGAGTAGCTATACTAATTACCGAAGGTGCGAATTCAACATGTAGCACTCTTGCAAGACATAATGAGCCTTTGCTGAGGTGAATAGGAGGTTTGTTACATACATTAGAATTAGATGCTATAATTGCTTAGCATCCCAAATGTGAATGATTCCTTGAGAAATGGAAGAAAACAATCCACCCGCCTCTACTTGACAATGAAAGAGTCTCCTTCAGTCAGCAGATAAGCAGAGAACCAGGCCATAAGGGTAATTTGGCCCACGCAACAGTTGTTTAGATATCTTGTTATCTGTTCCCAAACACCACAGGGAGAAACGGAACAATGTGAGGAAGAAACAATGTCCTTCATCAAGGGGAACATGTAGCATTTCTTCATCGGTTAATGAGGGAACTGGTAGTGGATCACTGTGCTCCTATTTGTTTAAAACATAGTTGAACCAACCAATTCACAACTAACCATTATAAGAATAATTTTTGGTACTTTCCTTTAAGGAATATTATTCATTGTCCTGAACAAGTCCAAATAAATTACAGTTAGAGTGTTTAGACTCTAAGACAAATTTGATGATGTTGAGAGAATAAGCGTATTTATTTAATTTAGCAATTAAGTCATTTAACAAATTGTTCAACAATGCCACCCATAGGCAAACACATGCCTCTTTCATGGCGTGATGGGAAGTATGTAAGGAGAGAATTACCACCACTTGAAAGTCTGCTAGTCTGGTAAGAGTTTAGGAGTCACACTAAAGTTTTAATCTGAGCTCTGATTTTCATTAGCTATGTGGAGTTGAGCAAGTTTACCAATAATGTCTGAGTTATTCAATAACTATTTTTGCACCTCCAGTCACAAGTAACTCATTGTAACTGAAACAGGCTATCCCATCTTTGGACACTGGAATACTAGCAAGTTTTTTTGTAGGGTCCTCTTGATATAATTTTATTCATTAGTTCCCCTTCTCCCTCTTGGTGATTCCAAAACAATGCTTATCTTTTATCCATATAGTTCTTAAAATATTGGGAGATAAATGCCAGGGTCTTTTGTAATCTTCTTTTCTCCAGGCTAAATATCATTAGTTGTCCTTAGGATTATTCTACACAAAATAAAAATAAACAGTTATCACTAACACTAGTGGTGGCCTCGCGCATTACAAGCATTTTTGCACTTTTATGGAGTATTCTATTATTCCTTGGGTGCACTTGTTAAAACAGGCTCAGGTAAGCAGCTTGCTCCAGATCACATAGTTATTGCTATCTTTTAAAGAAAATGAGACTGTTAACTGCATGCATTGAGGTAGTATCCTTTTGAAATTTGATAAAATCAATGTCTTCCCAAATTTACAGAAGATCAAACACCCAAAGTTTGCATACAGGATTAAGCATCTCTGGAGTCCCTGAGTGGTATAAATGGTTAATGAGCTGGCTGCTAACCAAAAGGTTGGAGGTTCGAGTCCACCCACAGCCACTTCAGGAGAAAGGTCTGGAGATCTGCTTCTTAAAAATCATTGAAAAATTTATGGCGCACAGCTCTATTCTGACACACCTGGGGTCGCCATGAGTTGGAATTAATGGTAAATGGTTTTTTTTTTTTTCAATCCCATCTCTGGTCTCAGGTCCTGCCCCTAACGCAGCAATCCTACCTGGACTTCAAGTTCAAAACTACTATTTTTTAAAAAAATAAATAGATGGGGTGCAAATTCTGTTCTATCCTGCTTCTCCCAATCCCCTTCTCCATTCTTCCTAAGCAAACATCCTAAGATTTCACAAACTCCAGGAGAAGAAATAAAATCTCTTGGTTTTGGTTGACCTAGAATACATTGCTGCTGTTGTGTTTTCACACCAGCATATAGAATCTATTGCTAAAAGTCAGAAAGCTATTCTGTAATGTTCAGTTTGCACAGTTCTTTGGTCTGGGATACTGTGGAGATTTCAAATCTAGCTACAGCTGTGTGGTAAGCAGCTCCCCCCCAACCCCACCCTGGCCAGGGCCTTGCTTCCAGAAAAAGTCAGCACTTTCCACAAAAGAAAGAAGAAAATATTCTTGTCTGGTAAGAAGATAGAAAGTTTAGGGTCAAGAAGGCAGCAGACATGTGAATCTAAAGTTTTCAGAGAGGAGAAGGAAAGATTGTCTTTTTAAAGATTGCTATAATTTTCAGCTCTGTGAAGACACAAGATACATATCATCACTATGCAGCTATTGTATTTCAGACATTGATTTTTGCGATGAGGTAGACAGAATAGGCAAACACTGAATTTTCATTAGCTCCTTGGGGAAAGTGAGCATCCTCCTCAAACCAAACTGTCCAGAACATATTAAGGGATAATTTATAAAAGCTAGCTCAATGGAACTTAAACAAACAGCAGCAACAGCAATAAAGCATTTCTGGATGAGTCACTGATTTGAACTAGATCATGTCCATGTTAAAGAGCTTCCTGTTCAAGGCATTCCTCTTTTCTTTACCTGAAACTATAATGGAAAAAGTGTTGGTTTTTTTCTTATTTCTTTTGTATATAGTTTATACAAAAGAGCCCCTGGGGGCAAACCTGAAGGGTTAAGAGGTAAGTCAGGATTAATAATACCTGTAAGGAAGATAGAAATCAAAGACCTAATCTTGGTTTTTTCACCAATGCCTTCAGTGCAGGTTGGACTTCTTTCAGTAGTATCGGCTCTTGATCACATGCTGCTTCCTGAAATGTCTGACCATTGACTAATTCTTTTTGGTACAGTGACTCTGTATATTCTTTCCATCTGCTGTTGATGCTTGCTGCGTAGTTCAATATTTTCCCACAGAATCCTTCAATAGTGCAACTCGGGGCTTGAATTTTTTTCTTCAGTCCTTTCAGCTTGAAAATTGCCAAGCATATTCTTCCCTTTTGGTTTTGTAACTCCAGGTCTTTGAACATTTCATTATAATGCTTTACTTTGTCTTTTCAAGCCACCCTTTGATGTTTTCTGTTCATCTCTTTCACTTCATCATCTTTTCTTTTCACTTTAGCTACTCTAGGTTCAAGAGCAAGTTTCAGATCTCTTCTGACATCTATTTTGGTCTTTTCTTTCTTTCTTGTCTTTTTAATGGTCTTTTGTTTTCTTCATATGTAATGTCCTTGACGTCCTCTGACAACTCATCTGGTCTTCAGTCATTAGTGTTCAATGAGTCAAATCTATTCTAGAGATGGTCTCTAAATTCAGGTGGGATACACTCAAGGTCGTACTTTGGCTCTTGTGGACTTGTTTTAATTTTCTTCAGCTTCAATTTGAACTTGCATATGACCAATTGATAGTCTGTTTCCCAGTCAGCCCTTGGCCTTATTCTGACTGATGATATTCAGCTTCTCCAATGTCTCTTTGCATTGATGTAGTCAATCTGATTCCTGTTCATTCCACCCAGTGAGGTTCATGTGTACAGTTGCTGTTTATGTTGTTGAAAAAAATGTATTTCCAATGAATAGGTCATTGATCTTGCAAAATTCTGTCCTGTGATCTCTGGCATCATTTCTATCACCAAGACCATATTTATTAACTACCGATGCTTCTTCTTTGTTTCCAACTTTTCCGTTCTAATCACCGGTAATTATCAATGCATCTTGATTGCATGTTTGATCTATTTCAGACCGTAGAAGTTGGTAAAAATCTTCAGTTTCTTCATCTTGGGCATTAGTGATTGGTGTGTAAATCTGAATAACAGTCCTACTAACTGGTCTTCCTTGTATGGGTAAGAGTATTATGCTATCACTGGCAGTGTTGTACTTCAGGATAGATCTTGAAATGTTCCTTCTGACAAGGAATGTGAATGCATTCCTCTTCAATTTGTCATTGCTGGCATAGTAGACCATATGATTATCTGATTGAAAATGACTAAACGCAGTCCATTTCAGCTTCCTAATGCCTAGGATATCTATCTTCAAGCACTCCATTTCATTTTTGAAAACTTCCAGTTTTCCTAGATTCATACTTCACACATTCCATGTGTCAATTATTAATGGATGTCTGCAGCTGTTTATTCTCATTTTGAGTTGTGCCACAGCAGCAAATGGAGGTCTCAAAAGCTCTACTCCATCCATGTCATTAAAGTCAACTGTACTTTGAGGAGGCAGCTCTTCCCTAGTCATATTTTGAGTGCCTTCCAATTTGAAGGGCTCATCTTCCGGCACTATATCAGTGTTCCCCTCCTATTCATAAGGTTTTCACTGGCCAATTTTTTTAGAAGTAGATCGTCAGGTCCTTCTTCCTAGTCTGTTTTAGTCTGGAAACTCCTCTGAAACCTGTCCACCATGGGTGACCCTGCTGGCATTTGAAATACCACTGGCATAGCTTCCAGCATCACAGCAAAATGCAAGCCACCACAGTTCAACAAACTGACAGTTCAGTGGTCTACACTGAAGGCACTGGTGAAAAACAAGTCTCCAGGAATTGACGGAATACCAGTTGAGATGTTTCAACAAATGGAGGTAATGCTGGAAGCACTCGTCCATGTCAAGAAATTTGGAAGACAGCTACCTGACCAACTGACTGGACTAGATCCATATTTGTGCTTATTCCAAAGAAAGGTGATCCAACAGAATGTGGAAATTATCAAACAATATCATCACTATCACACAAGTTAAATTTTGCTGAAGATAGTTCAGAAGCAGTTGCAGCAGCGCATCAACAGTGAACTGCCAGAAATTCAAGCTGTTTTCAGTAGAGGATGCAGAACGAAGGATATCATTGCCGATGTCAGATGAATCTTGGCTGAAAGCAGAGAATACCAGAAAGATGTTTGCCTGTATTTTATTGACTATGCAAAGGCATTTGACTGTGTAGATCATAACAAACTATTAATAACATTGCGAAGAATGGGAATTCCAGAACACTTAACTGTGCTCATGAGGAACCTGTACATAGACCAAGAGGCAGTCATTCAAACAGAACAAGGGGATGTAGTGTGGTTTAAAATCAGGAAATGTGCGTTTCAGAGTTGTATCTTTTCACCATACTTATTCAATCTATATGCTGAGCAAATAATCCAAGAAGCTGAACTATATATAAGAATGCGGTATCAGGATTGGAGGAAGACTCATTCACAACTTGCGATATGCAAATAACACAACCTTTCTTGCTGAGAGTGTTAAGGACTTCAAGCACTTACTGATGAAGATTAAAAACCACAGCCTCCACTAAGGATTACACCCTAACATAAAGAAAACAAAACTCCTCACAACTGGACCAATGAGCAACGTCACGATAAACAGAGAAAACACTGAAGTTTTCAAGAATTTCATTTTACTTGGATCTACAATCAATGCCAATGGAAGCAGCAGTCAAGAAATCAAATGATGTACTGCACTGGGCAAATCTGCTTCAAAAGATCTCTTTAAAGTGTTAAAAAAGCAAAGATGTCACTTTGAAGACTAAGGTGTGCCTGACCCAAGACATGGTATTTTCAATAACCTCATATGCATGTGAAAGCTGGACAATGAATAAGGAAGACTAAAGAAAAAATGATGTATTTGAATTATGGTGTTGGTGAAGAACACTGAATATACTATGGACCTCCAGAAGAATTAACAAATATGTCTTGGAAAAAGTACAGCCAGAATGCACCTTAGAAGCAAGGATGGTGAGATTTCGCCTCACGTACTTTGGACATGTTATGAGGAAGGACTAGTTCCTGGAGAAGGACATTATGTTTGGTAAAGTAGAAGATCAGTGAAAAAAGAAAGACCCTTAACAAGATGGACTGACACAGTGGCTGCAACGACAGGCTCAAACATAGCAAGGATTATGAGGATGGCGCAGGGCCAGGCAGTGTTTTGTTCTGTTGTACATACAGTTGCTATGAATAGGAACTGATTCGAGGGCACCTAACAACAACAGCAACCATCATTCATACCACGATTGTGTGCTCAAACACCTAAGTAAGCATTAGAAAGTATGTTGAGTGGCATAACACCATCTCTTATGGCATTTATCAAATCCTACTTGGTGCTGTGATCACTTGTGTGCTTTATTTATTCTCCTTATAAAACTATACGCTTCTTGAGATCAGAGACTCTCTTACTCACTAAAGCATCTATAATAGGGGCTTCCACATACTGAGTGCAGAAATATGTACGCACTTCCACTTTGAAGAATTTATCATGCATGAATATTTATATAAAGATATCTGTACAAAGATATTCCTGAAGTCTTTCATCAAGAGGTAGAGTCTATTTACCTACTACCTTTCAATCTGGGCTAGCCTTGGAACATACTTTGGCCAAGAGAATATGACAGAAGTTGTGTTGTGCCAGTTCTGAATCTAGGCATAAAGGCCTTGCCTGCTTCTACCTTCTCTCTAGAAAATCTACTCAACCACATGTGAAAAAGCCTGGGCTAGTCTGCTGAATACTGAGATTCACATGGCCCAGTTGCCTGTTATTACAGCAATTTTTTTCCTTCAAGGCTTTATATATGTCATCCCATTGCCTTCTTCCCTCCATGGTTTCTGTTGAGTAGTCGAAGCCTAGTCTTATTGACTCTCCTTTGTATATGACTTTTCGTTTATCCCTAGGTGCTCTTAAAATTGTCTCTCTTTTTGGTTTTGGCAACTTTGATTCTGTATTGGTGACATTCTTTTGGGATCTACCTTATGTGGTGTTCAACGAGCATCTTGGATAAATATCTTCTCATCTTTCACGATATCAGGGAAGTTTTCTGCTAACAAATCTTCAACAATTCTCTCTGTATTTTCTGTTATCCCTCCCCCTCTCCCCCATTCTGGTACTCCAATCACTCATAGGTTATTCCTCTTGATAGAGTCCCACATTAGAGTCCCACATAATTCTTAGTGTTTCTTCATTTTTTAAAATTCTTTTATCTGATTTTTTCCAAAAATAAGTTGGTGTCAAGTGCTTTATCTTCAGTCTCACTAATTCTGACTTCCATTGCCTCAGTTCTGCTCCTATGACTTTCTGTTGAGTTGTCTAATTCTGAAATTTTATTGTTAATCTTCTGGATTTCTGTTTGCTCTCTCTCTATGGATTCTTGCAGCCTGTTAAATTTGTCATTATGCTCTTCTATAATCTTCTTAAGTTCTTCTACTGCTTTGTCTGTGTGTTCCTTGGTTTGTTCTGCATTTTGCATGATCTCCTTCCTGATCTCTTGAAGAGTTCTGTATATTAACCTTTTGTATTCTATCTCTGGTAATTCCAAGAAGTTCTCTTCCTCCAGAAGATTTCTTGATTCTTTGTTTTGGGAGCCTGCTGAAGCCATCATGGTCTGCCTCTTTATGTGATTTGATATTGACTGTTGCCTCTGAGCCATCAATAAGTTATTATATTTTGTGTTTGCTTACTGTGTCTTAGCTTCTTGTTTTCTTTGTTTTGATATGTTCAAATAGGCTGCTCATGTGAGCTAGTTTGATTATTGGTGACTTTGAAACTCTAACGTCCTGTCACCAGGTGGTTAGATCTGTTACTAGATATGTAAGCCCAGAAATCCATTTACTTTTCTTGTATGGATTCAGCTCAGGTGTCCAGGTAGTTGGTCACCAAAAGTATGGTGCAGGCTCTCACCTACAGTCCTAGATGGGCAGGGGTGATTAGCATAGGCACATGTCTGGCTGCAGTAGGGGGTCATGCATTGAGCAAGGCAGGGGGCTAATGGCTCTCCCTGAGTGTCTGGGAGTAAAGTGCATCCCTGTTGCCCAGAGCGCACAGGTGGGTGGGTTCTGCAGCCGGACTATGGGCACCCAATGCCATTGGCTGTAAGGACTGGGAGGCACCAGCTGTGCCTGCCCTGAGTTCCCGGCTTAGGGGGAGCTGGCAGATTACTTTCTCTTGTTTGTTAATTTGTTCCCTCCCCAAGGCCATGAGAATGGCTCAGGGCACATGACAGGTCCTATTTCTGGCCCAGGGGACATGGCAATTGCTGAAGCCAGCCCAGGACCCAGTACACAGTGGGGAGGGGGCAGGTAAATGGGAGAGAGGTTTTTCCCAAAGGGGGTGTTTTTTGATCTGCATGGTAGGTTAGATGCATGTACTTATCTTTTGCTGACTGAGTGCCTCTTTTCACTGGTTTTGGAGGCCTGAGTAGACTCTCTGCTGCTTGGCTTCTCCTGATGTGGAAAACGCGTCCCGAGCACCACTGCTTGCCTCACTGCACATGCCAGCTGACCAGCCTGCAGGATGCCAGTTCCTGCCGGGTCAGGTCTGGCGACTCCTCGCTGCTTCTGAAACATCTCGCATCCCCCTGCCGCTCAGTCCAATTCCTCAACTTTGCCTTTGATGTTCAGGGCCACTAGATTGTCATATATAATAGATTCACTTGTTTTTTCCGGTCTTTGTTGTACAAGGAACCACAGGAAGCATCTGACTTCTCCATCATCTTGGCCCCGTCTCCTGTTCTTCTCTCTTGAGAATGGTTACATTTTCCTGTTTCCTCTTATGTCAAGAAATTTTGGATTGTATCCTGGCAAGTAAACTTAATGTTGCAGAGACTCTGCATTCTCTTATATTGCCCTTTCTGGGAGATTTATTTGTTTCAGCAGGTGATTATTTTGGTTAACCTCAAACTGAAAACTCTATCCCTTGGGCAGCAGTTCAGATTTTAATTCTGTCCTTTTAGCTTTGTTATGCTACTTGCAGTTTGTTATACACAGGCACCATTTGGAGGTCCTTCAGATATTTAGAAAGAGTTTATACACTGAATTTTGGACTTTCTATCTATAACTCTTTCCCCAGGATTCCTGCCCTATTTCTCTGTAGCTGTAATTGCCCAGAACTCTGCCCTCTGTTTCTTTAAGCCAAAACAACAGTAGATTTTCTTTCAAAGTTTTACTACCCTACAGGATACAGACTGGAGCCTACCTGCAGACTAGAAACAATGAAAACGGGAAACTCACACAGTGCCATTCCCTCCAGTGTCAACTCATCTCCAGAATCAGCCTGCTTTTTGTCAATCTCCAGTGCCTTCAGGTAATTGTTTTTTATCTTTTGTCCAGATTTTATATTTGTAATCTGAGAGAGGGTCAGTGTGACAGGAGCTTCCTGAGCTCTCACTGCAAGTAGAATTCACATATATTTCTAATAATCAAATTATAATAGCTTGAGATGTCACTGACATATCTGATGAAAATTGGTTTACCTTAATATACCCTGTGGCTATAATAAACCAGTTGCTGTCTAGTCAATTCTGATTCATGGCAACCCTATGCGTGTCAGAGTAGAACTGTATTCCATAGGGTTTTCAGTGGCTGATTTTTCAAAAGTAGATTAGCTGGCCTTTCTTCTGAGGCACCTCTGGGTAGATTCAAACAAGCAACTTTTTAGTTAGCAGCCAAGAGTGTTAACCATTTGTACCACCCAGGGACTCTTTTGGCTATAGTAAGTCTTAAAAGTGGTGCCTTAAGCGTAAGTACAAACCAGTCTGTCATCCACCATTGCCATGTAATTCCCACCCTTTTCTTCATGGTGTATGCTCACAAAGTCTCTTCATGAAGCCTCATCACTGCCACTGCCTATCATGTTGCCCTAACAGAGACAGAAAGATGACCTTTCCCTCGTTTTACTTGAAATCCAAAGTAGCTTCATTTGGGTCTAAAGTCTCACAAAAGATATCATTAAATCAGTTTTTCCAACTTCTAGTCATCATCTCTTTGTCCAGACTCTTATCGAATCTTCTATGCAAAACTTAAGTCTTCACTCCAATAATAACAAAAATAGTAAAAATAAACCTATTATTTATTTACTTCTTTTCTGCAAGCTAGGACCTACTTTATATTGTTAGAGACTAATATTTAAGAATGTGATCCCTGAAATCAGATTTCTTAGGTTAATACTATTACTTTGGGTAAGTTGCTTAATCTCTTTGTGCTTCAGTCTCCCATTTGGAAAACAGGGTGGGGATGGGGAGAAAGTGTCTGAGATGACTGACTTTATGGTGTTGTTATGAGGGTTAAATGAGTTAAAATACTCAATGAACTTAGAATAGTGCCAAGTACAGAGTGATCACTCAATAAATGTTAACTATTAGTGTTATTATTATCTTGAAATAATTCTATGAGATAGATTTTCTTTAAAAATAATAATATTTAAGAAAACTGAGATTATGAAAGCTTGAATTACTTGCCCAAGTTCACATAGCTTTGAAGAAACAAAACTCATTTTTGAGTCAGGCATTCTAGTTCCAGAGTCCATGTATTTACTATTCTACTGTTTTGAACTCAGTCTAAGTAGCTGTCTAGAGGATGAATGTCATGCTGGTCCCCTGGTTCTCCCAAGCCCCCAAAGTTCTCATGTTATTAACTGATAAAAAACAGACACTGGGAAGGATATTTTATCTAGCTCCTACTCAACCAACCAAAATTGTCTTGTAATGTATGATTAATTGTACAAAAAAAATCTACTTTACCTTTTAAAGATTTAAGGTTTGTTCTAAATCTTCAACCTATTTTTTTTCTTTTTAATTTGGCTCTCAGAAAATATTTTGGTGCCCATTCACACAAATAAGTAAACAAATACTGGCTGGGGAAAAAGATGTGGCAGCCTGCTTCCATAAAGATCACAGCCTTGGAAACCCTATAGGGCAGTTCCACTTTGTCCTATAGGGCCGCTATGAGTCAGAATCAACCCATCAGCAGTGTTTGGGGTCTCGGGCAAGTTTGATCTTGGAATTTAATATTACATTGTTTTCATAATGGCATTGCTCAGGTACTGAACTTTGTTAATTAATATTTGATTACATAATTTAAAAATCTCTGTATGTTACATATCACATAAAAAACAAGGGAATATCAAATTTACATACAACTTTAGAGGTAAAAACAGAAATACATTTTATTCAGAAAACATATCATTTTTATTAAAAGATTTAAATTACAAAGCTTTTTAAGAAAATGTTTTGCATCCTACTTCAGCAAGTGGCGTCTGGGGTCTTAAAAGTTTACAAACAGCCATCTAAGATACATCAATTGGTCCCAACCACATGGAGTAAAGGAGAATGAATAACACCAAAGACACAAGGAAAGTATTAGCCCAAGAGGCAGAAAGTGCCACATAAACCAGAGACTTCATCAGCCTGAGATCAGAAGAACTAGATGGTGCCCAGCTACCACCAATGACCACCCTGACAGGAAACACAACAGAGAGTCCCTGATGGAGCAGGAGAAAGGTGAGGTGAAAAACTCAAATTCTAGTAAGAAGACCAGATGTAATGGTCTGACTGAGACTGGAGGAGCCCTGGAAAGCATGGTCCCCAGATTCTCTATCAGCCCAGAACTAAAACAACTTCCAAGACCAACTCTTCAGACAGGGATTGGACTGGACAGTGGGACATAAAGTGATATTCATGAGGAGTGTGCCTCTTAGTTCAAGTAGATACAGAGACTAAACAGGCAGCTTCAGTCCAGAGGTGAGATGGGAAGGCAGAGAGGGTTAGGAGCTGGTTGAATGGACATGAGGAATCAGGTGGAAAGGAGGAGTATGCTGTCACAGTAAGGGGAGAGCAATTAGGGTCACATAACAATGTATGTATAAACTTTTGTATGGGAGACTAACTTGAAATGTAAACTTCATTTAAACTACAACAATAAAAAAATATTTAAATTACTATGTTACGAATATTATAGAATAATAACAATATATGGTAGAAAAGGACCCTGAAGGTTTCTACTTTCGTCACTGATCAAATTTTGCATAAGATTTTTTTCTGTAAGATCCTAGGCATGTAATCATCTAATCATTATTTTAGATTAATCTACTGTTAGAAAGCTTTGATTTTTGTAAAATTATTTCTGCACTGAGCTAGAAGTTCCCTTCCTGTAACTGTCACTCTTTAGCCTCAGGTATAGCCTCAAGAAAACAAGAAAATGAAGTCTCCCTTTCATGTTACAGCTATTTAAATGTTTTAAAATAATTATCCTTCCTACCCAAATCTTCTTGGACTGAAAACTCTGTATACAAAGTCATTTTTAAACCTCTCTTACATATGAATGCTTGATCACCTATCTCTGTTTTAAAAGGCAGTGATTAGAATTTAAAACAATGTATGTGATCAGACAAGAACAAAATTCACTGAATCTATCACCTTTCTTGATCTGTAAACAGCACTTAATTTAATGCAGTTTCTGATGGGTTTTTTTCTTTTCTGTTTTTCAATCTTGTACCACTAATCGTGCTGGCTCATAGAATATCATTAAAGATCCCTCATTATTTTAAACATTATTTAAAGATTGCATCAGTCTGTAAAAATGTACTTCTTTCTAGGAGAAAGTCTATTGTAGAAAGCAATGTACACATATTTTACAAATTTTTACACATAGACTCAGTCATGCGCAAGTCATAGGAACTTATGCTATAATAAAGACTGAATAACACCTATCTAGTTTGAGTTTACGGAAACCCTGGTGGCATAGTGGTTAAGAGCTAGGTCTGCTAACCAAGAGGTTAGCAGTTCGAATCACCAGCCACTCCTTGGAAACCCTGTGGGGCAATTCTACTTCTGCTCTGTCCTATAGGGTCACTATGAGTTAGAACTGACTCCATCACAATGAGTTTTTGGTAGTCTGAGTTTGGAGTCCTGGTGGCACAGTGAAGTCTGAGTTTAGTTTTACCATAATTGTTGGCCATGCAGTAATGTTTGTGGTATTTTTAAATATGGCTCTGTTAATATAAATGTGCGTGCCTCATAGCCTATTTCTCCCTGTGCCCATCTTCCAAATAGAATGTTCTATTTTAAGTGAGATATCGGTCATGTTTGTCCTCTTGTCAATGCTCTGCCATAGGAACTCTATTAAAGAAGCCAATCCCTAATTTTCCTTTGACACAGGATGATACCAGGCTAATTAACTGAATCATAACAAATCAACTTCTAGGAGGGTTATTTTCCTAACTTGTTTGCAGTGCTGATATGCTCATTCTCAGGACACTAGATGAGGTGGGGTAGGAAGGTTGAGGTATTAGCCTATTGCATTCACACCATCTCAGAATAAAGTTTAATCATTTTTGTCCAGAATTTGAGAACAGTTGCCTATCTCCACTGTACTTGTTTAATTTTACCTCCTGTAGTTTCCTAAGTGGAGTGGTGGTGGCACAGCGTTTAAGACATTGGCTGCTAACCAAAAGGTTGGCAGTTCAAATCCACCAGCTGCTCCTTGGAAACCCTATGGGGCATTTGTACGCTGTCCTATACGGTCACTATGAGTCAGAATCAACTCAACGGTAACAGGAACAGGAATTTCCTAAGTAAACACAGTTTTCTAGGTTGCGATCTTTGAAGTCCCTCTCCCCTCCCCACACACATATACACTTCCCATCACATAGTCACACAGACTAGCTCCATGATTTTTCCCATTACATCCTTTATCTGAAATGACTTCCCATCTTCTTTCCCCCATCTACATTCTACCTATTCCTCTGGTCATGCTTATCACTTCTCACTCCTTTTGAGAAGTCTCTTGGTGAAGCCTCGTAACAACTCCAATCAGTATTTTTTGAAATCTGGGGGAGCTAGTTACCTGGAATAAAGGTAGGTGAGAGAGGTGCTTCTTAGAAGTAGTGCAAATAAAGGTCCTCCATGTCCTTGCTACCTTTCCTTCTGTCTTTCAGAAAGGGAAAGAGAAGCAGTTAAAAAGATCATTCCGTGGTGAAAGGAAGTGAGTGAGCAATCCTAATTGTCCTACCACTGTAAATGATGCCACATCTGCAACACCAAGCATAGTGCCTGTCACATCACAGCCAGACAGGTCAGGAGTATCAGGGCAACACCTGGAGAATAGGCCTTAGAGAAAATGGGTGAAATGGGAGTGTATAAACTACACCTTGCGATTGTACTTCCCACCTTGAACTGTAGGGAAAGACTTCAACTAGGATAGTTTGGGAGCAATTCAACTAGTAAGGTTACATTCATTGAATAATCAGTGCATTTTATTATCTTGCACTCCAACTGGATGTACAGGCCAGGAGTGGCCAGAGGAAAGACCTTCACAAACAATTTTCGTGTCCTGAAACTTGAGATCGTGGGAAAAACTCTGAATGCTTTATAACTAAGGATGTTTGCACAGAGAATGGGAGTGTCCAGGTGTCAGGAAGATTCTTTTCTAACATATGAAACAGGAACTGAACGATGCACAGTCCTGAAAGCACAAGGACAGTGGCTGAACGGCACAAGGAAAAGGATTTGGATTCGATACAAGAAGGGACTTTCTAAAATATAGCAGCTGTACAGTTGGGATGTTCATCAGGAAAATTAAACAAGAGATGATAGTTGGGCTAGAGAAATGACCTATAAGGCTCCTTCTATTTTTGAGATTCTGTGAGCTGTGGTTCTATAAAATTTCTTGCTGTAGAGAAAGAATTATGGTTACTTCACTGTTGGCTGAAGTGTGATTTGGGCGGTCAACATCAGAGTCACCTTAAGCGATTATTTAAAACGCAGATTTCTGGGATTACTCCAGAGGATGTTAACTCAGGCTCTCTTGGGGAAGAACCTTGGAATCTGCATTTAAACATACTCCCTAGGCAATGCTAATGCCTGTTAAAGTTTTAGAATTTTCTGTTTAGTTCTTACTAATTTCAGCATCAGGAGCCTTGTATTGGTTCTAGCAGACCATTATCTACCCTTAGTTACTGATGTCACTCCTTTGTGCCTTTTGCTCCTCAGCCTTTTATACTTCAATGGCTTATGCTTAAGAGGAAAAGAAAGTAAGTACAAAAATCTCAGTGCTCCCTAGGTAAAGCAATTTCTGTTGGATGCCATTCATTTTCTTCTGTTTTCCATAAAAATAAAAAAATATGGGAACAATGGTGCCACATAGAAAATAATACATTCTGCTAAAATGTCATATTATGCAAGCATCCCAAATGCTATTAACATCTGGAGCTAACTTATGAAATATTCACACTGTCTGCAACAGTGAATAGCAAGTGCATAGAAACATGAAAAGATCCTTCACAGTAATATCCAAGCAAAAACATACTTAGCAGTCTAACTTTCTATGTTTTAACAAGGAGCCCAGGGATGCCTAAACAAACAATAGAACGTGTTCTCGAGTCAAAATTTTAAACTTTTGTAAGCTTCTCTCTGAGATCCTACTATGTCTCTTCATAACTCTTTAATCAAGAGTCCTGTGTTCAAGAGGGCCCTGGACAGAGCTGGAGAAAAATGTAGAACAAAAGTCTAACTCACAAAAAAAGACCAGACTTACTGGCCTGACACAGACTGGAGAAACCCTGAGAGTATGGTCCCTGGACACCCTTTTAGCTCAGTAATGAAGTCACTCCCGAGGTTCAACATTCAGCCAAAGATCAGACAGCCCCATAAAACAAAACGAGACTAATGGGGCACAACAGTCCAGGGACAAGGACCAGAAGGCGGGAGGGGACAGGAAAGCTGGTAATAGGGAACCCAAGGTTGGGAAGGGACAGTGTTGACATGTTGTAGGGTTGTTAACCATTGTCATAAAACAATATGTGTAGTAACTGTATAATGAAAAAACTATTTGTTCTGTAAACCTTCATCCAAAGGACAATAAGAAAAAAAAAAAAAAAAAGAGTCCTGTGTTGAGTCCTAGCTACCCAGAAACAAGGAAGTCATATATATTCAGACTCCCATCCCCACTCTTAGGACTGCAGCAATCCAGAGAGGGCACAATCAATACTTGTTTCGGGCCTTTAAGAAATATCCTAGTGGCCCTGCTTCTCTTTCCCTCAGAGCCAGCATTAGATGAGCTTCATGTAAGGGAGTTAATGCCTTTAATGCTCCCTAAACCAAAAAAACAAACCTGTTGCCTTTGAGTTGACTCATAGCAACCCAATAGGACAGAGCAGAACTACCCCATAGGGTTTTCAAGGAGCAGTTGGTGGATTCGAACTGCTAACCTTTTGGTTAGCAGCTGAACTCTTAACCACTATGGCACCAGGGCTCCCTAACTTCTAAAGGTTATTTACCTTTCCCTCGACTTATAGGAAAGGTAGTCAAATGCTAACTTTCTAGGAGCATTTACATCTTAAAAAGAAATTCTTAGACGGTCCTTAATGTAAAGGGTTGATTTTTTAATGATGGGGTTTCTGCTACCATGACAAACCAGTGAAACCTGAAATTGCACCAAGTCAAGGAACACAAACAATGTACACATATAAAGCTCATTCTCCCAGAGGTTCCTTCTTGGCCGTGAGATTAAGGCATGTTACTGCAGTGCTAGAGAGAAGCAATGTAACTGTAGAATAAGTGGTGAACTGAACGCCAGGGGGAAGAGACTGCCGTTTCAACTCTGCCATGAGTTTATTGTGCGACCTTGGACAAATCTCTTTCTTTCTCCTGGCCTCATGGCTTTCATCTGTACAATGAGACAGTGGAATTAGACCACTTCTACAATGCCTGCCAGCTCTCAGATTTTATGGAGTTCGCTTCACCTTTGCATGTTCATCTTCCCATGATTAAGGTGTATTCCTTATATGTACAATCTAAATTAAAAGAAAAATGTCTTCCTTTTTAAATAAGACATCCACAGGGGTCAAAGTGGGGTTGTCACTGTCTTCACAATTGTATTTTGTTTCTATTTTAACATGGGCGCTCAACTGCTCATCAGCATCGTTTTCAGCACTGAATAATGGTGAGGATTACAGTAGAGACTGAAGCCGCCATTATGGCACTTTCTAGATATGGGATCCGAGCAAGAGGCTTGAACACTATAAGCTTTTCCTCCTCATCTATAAAATGAAGACAATAATAATAATAATGCTGAACTCAGTTGTCATCAGGAGTAACTGAGATAAATCTTGTAAAATGTTGAGCTCAGTATCTGGTGCTTAGCTATTTTTAAGTTCTCAGTCCATGTTAGCTATTACATCTGATTTACCAATAATGGGTTCACTATGTAACAATAGTTGGTGACTTTGTGATCAGAAAACTTTTGTTAAGCTCTCTGCCTTGAAATATACAAAAGTTGTTCTATTCTCTGTAAACTGATAATAAATTGAATGCCAAAACAATTTTTTTTTTAAAAAATGAAACAAAACTAGTTAAAGCGATCCTAAATTTTGTATAGAAAAATAAGTATTCGAAAATAAAAGAAAAATTTTAAAAAGAAGAGAAAAAGGAGGGACTAAGCCCTGGTGGCACAGTGGTTAAGAGCTATGACTGCTAACCAATAGGTCAGCAGTTTGAATCTACCAGCGGCTCCTTGGAAACCCTATGGGGCAGTTCTACTCTCTCATACAAGGTGGCTGTGAGTGGAAATTGGAAACCCTGGAGGCACAGTGGTTAAGAGTCAGGCTGCTAACCAAACGGTTGGCAGTTTGAAACCACCAGGCACTCCTTGGAAACCCTATGTGGCAGTTCTACTCTGTCCTGTAGGGTCGCTATGAGTTGGAATCACCTCGATGGCAACAGGTTTGTTTGCAAACCTATCAGATATTAAAGCACATTACAAACAGTAGTGTAAATAGCTTGGTACTGGCACATCAATAGCCAACTCCGTGGAACAGAATTGTTGTGGCTGTTAGTTGCCGTCGAGTCAGCTTCTCAAAAAAATTTAAAAGCACAGATCCTCTTTACTTCTTTTTGCAAACAAATTCATGTTATAAAAAAAAAAAAAAAAAAAAACACACCCAAACCCATTGCCATCGAGTCGATTCCAACTCATAGCGATCTTATAGGACAGAGTAGAACTGTCCCATAGGGTTTCCAAGGAGCACCTGGTGGATTCAAACTGCTGACCTTTTGGTTAGCAGCTGTTGCTCTTAACCACTATGCCACCAGGGTTTCCAATTCGTGGTATAAAGCCCATTAAAATATGCACTATTGCCTTTCCAAATTTTCAAATATGTCATCTTTCTCACTCTTTGCAATAGAATTGTGTCTTACCGAGGACTAGGGGGCAAGATGGCGCTGTAGGCAGAAACACCACGCCGTCCCTCCACAGCAAAGATCCGAAAAACTAAGCCTAACAGAGAATCAACAATCCTGAAACCCTAGAACAGCAAATGAAGCGATAAAGAACTCAGCCAAACACCAAACGGAGTGAGAATACTGGAGGAGAACGGAGAGCGAGGAGAGACTCAGGCAGAGATTCCTTACCAGCTAACGCAGCGCGGATCCACCATCTTGGATTCCTATCAGAGACCAGCAAACGGGAGAGCAGCCTTGCAGAGCATCTGGTCGGAGACAGAACGACCGGTAAACTGCGGTGCGCGCTCTCCCACCACCCACCCCTCTCCGCCTCAGCTGGGGATCCCCTGCTTTCCGTGGCCAGGGTCTCTGGGCTGGGGGGTGCTGGTGCTTGGATTCCGCGCGCCTGGGCTGGTGGCTTTCTGGGAGCCGTTTGCTGGCAGCTAGCGAACCTTTCTCTGCCGCCTCCCCCTCCTTTTGCCTGGGTGCCTGGTTCCGAGTGCCGTCTCTGCTCTCTCCTGCGGGGCTGTAGGGCTGCGTGCGGGCGTGTGGCTGTTTCTGGGTCTGGGCTCCCGCGTGGGTGGGATCCCGGGGCCTTTGTTCGTTCGCCCCTCTGCTTTCCGTGGTCGGGGTCCCTGGGCGGGGGGGCGCCGGTGCTTGGGTTCCGCGCGCCCGGGCTGGGGGCTTTCTGGGAGCCGTTTGCTGGCACCTAGCGGACCTTTTTCTGCCGCCTCCCCCTCCTTTTGCCTGGGTGCCTGAGTCCGGGTGCTGTCTCTGCTCTCTCCTGCGGGGCTGTGGAGCTGCGTGCGGGCGTGTGGCTGTTTCTGGGTCTGGGCTCCCACGTGGGTGGGATCCCGGGGCCTTTGTTCGTTCACCCCTCTGCTTTCCGTGGCCGGGGTCCCTGGGCGGGGGGCGCCGGTGCTTGGGTTCCGCGCGCCCGGGCTGGGGGCTTTCTGGGAGCCGTTTGCTGGCACCTAGCGGACCTTTTTCTGCCGCCTCCCCCTCCTTTTGCCTGGGTGCCTGGTTCCGAGGGCCGTCTCTGCTCTCTCCTGTGGGGCTGTAGGGCTGCGTTCGGGCGTGTGGCTGTTTCCAGGTCTGGGCTCCCGCGCGGGTGGGATCCTGGGGCCTTTGTTCGTTGGCCCCTCTGCTTCCCGTGGCCACGGTCACTTAACCCCGAGACTATCGGCTTCTTGGAATTCGCGCCCCTGAGTGGGGGCTCTCTGGGTCCCATTTGTAGGCACTGACTGCTGGTGTTGCCCTTTTTTCCTCAATTTTATTTTTCTTCCTTTTTTGATTAGTTTTGTCATATTTTACCTCTTTTTCTCTTTTGTCTTTCTTCATTGCTTAATTTCTTGTCCCTCTATCTCTTCCTTCTCTTTCTGATCCCTGAATACCAGGCGATGTATGCCTCTGTACCTTCTGGCCAGGCTGAGCTGTGAAAATTGAGACCGACTCCCCCAGACCTCATAGCTGCATCAGTGTGATCCCTGGGAACTTTGCAGTTTTTTAACTTTTCTGATTTTCATTTGGTCATTCTTTCCTTTTCTTTCTCTTCCCCCTTCTGGTTTCCTCCATCCCATAGTCTCTCATCTGTACATTCCAACGACAAACTCCCCTAGCATTCTTTTATGTTTGTACGCTTTTTGCTCCTCCTCCTCTCTCCTCTCTCCCATATCCAGCTTAGCTTCACACATAACCATCTTCCCGCTGCACCCTACCTACCTGCACCGTGCACTAGACATCACATCACCAAGCGGTGCAGGCACGCCCTATTGGAACCTGCCCAGCACTGACTACCGACCGTCCTGGTGGCTGCGGTGAGTGCCACAAGCAACCCATCCCAGTGGCTCCTCCTCAACTAGATCTGCCCAGCTGTACCACAAGAACGAAAAAAAAAAAAAAATCTACAATCAATAAACGAGAGAAATATCTACTGAATGCCCCGAAAACAGCAAACAATATCAAAACATTTACAAAAACAAGACAAGATGGCTCCAATAGGCGTCCAAATTAAAACACCAGATAACTCTCCTGTGGAAGAAAATGCACTAGAAGTACCTGATACGGAACTCAAATCACTAATACTCGGAATTTTCCAAGAACTGAGGCAAAAAGCTGACAAACATGAGGAAAAAATAGACAAATTTATGGAAAATACAGACAAAAAATTGGAAGAATTCAGGAAGATGATGCAAGAACAAAATGCCAAAATAAATTCACAACTCGAAATTATACAAAAACAACAATTAGAAATCCAAAAGATAAACAACAAGATTTCAGAAATGGACGGTGTCATAGAAGGGCTGAGAAGTAGATTTGAAACCATGGAAGACAGGATCAGTGGAACTGAAGACAAACACTTGGATACAACTCTGTTTCAGGAAAACTCAGAAAAAAGAACAAAGAAAAATGAAGAGACCCTGAGAGTTATGTGGGACACAATTAAAAGCAAAAACTTACGAGTGATTGGCATACCAGAACAGGGGCAGAAAACAGAAAACACAGAGAGGATCATTGAGGAACTGCTGACAGAAAACTTTCCCAATATCATGAAAGATGAAAAGCTGGTCATCCAAGAAGCTCAACGAACCCCATATAGAATAGACCCCAAAAGAAAATCACCAAGACATATCATATTCACACTCGCTAAAACTAAAGACAAACAAAGAATCCTGAGAGCAGCTCGGGAAAAACAAGAAGTCACATACAGAGGAGAAACAATAAGACTAAGCTCAGATTATTCAGCAGAAACCATGCAGGCAAGAAGGCAATGGGATGACATATATAAAATCTTGAAAGAAAAAAATTGTCAGCCAAGAATAATATATCCTGCAAAACTCTCATTCATATTTGATGGTGAAATTAGGTCATTTCCAGATAAACAGAAACTAAAGGAATATGCAAAAGTCAAACCAAACTTACAAGAATTATTAAAGGGAGTTCTTCGATCTGAGGACAAACAGCTTAAGCCCTCAGGCAGGACCTAGGACCTAGGATGCAGGTTAACATGAACCAGATACCATTCTAGGAACTGAACTACAGAGGACTTTCCAAAAACAAAAGATATACAACAGGGAATCAGAGAAATCAATCAAAGGATGACAACAACATCAAAACAATGAAAGAGGGAACAAACGGCATAGGTATAGAACCTTCTAAAGGAGAAGAAGGCAAGGCGATACCAAGTAACGGTAGACTGCTTCAAAATTATAAAGATAAGGGTAAAATTCATGGTAACCACAAAAAAAGTTAACAAACCAACTCATAAAAATAAAGACGAGAAACATAAAGTCTCAACAAAAACAAAACCTACAAAAACAAAAGAAATGAACACAAAATCCACAAACAAAAGGAACTCAGCACAAGAGAGTAAGAAGAACAAAGAAAACTTCAGCATCACAAAAAAAAGCACTACAAAATGACAGCAACAAACTCACATCTATCAATAATTACACTGAACGTAAATGGACTCAATGCACCCATAAAGCGACGGAGAGTGGCAGAATGGATAAGAAAACAGGATCCATCTATTTGCTGTCTACAAGAGACACATCTTAGAAACAAAGATGTGAATTTATTAAAAATCAAAGGTTGGAAAAAAATATATCAAGCTAACAACTATCAAAAAAGAGCAGGAGTGGCAATTCTAATCTCAGATAAAATAGACTTTAAAACAAAATCTACCATAAAAGACAAAGAAGGACACTATATAATGATTAAGGGGATGATCCATCATGAAGACATAACCATAATAAATATCTATGCACCCAATGACAGGGCTCCAAAATACATAAAAAAAACTCTAATAGCACTGAAAAGAGAAATTGACAGTTCCACAATAATAGTAGGAGACTTCAACACACCACTCTCAGTAAAGGACAGAACAACTAAAAAGAAACTTAGCAAAGATACAGAAGACCTAAAGGACACAATCATCCAACTGGACCTCATAGACATATATAGAACACTCCATCCAACCGCTGCAAAGTACACATTCTTTTCCAATGCACATGGAACGTTCTCCAGAATAGACCACATCTTAGGCCACAGAGCAATCCTCAACAAGATCCAAAATGCTGAGATAATTCACAGTATCTTCTCTGACCACAATGCCATCAAGGTAGAAATTAACACTAGAAAGAGCAAGGAAAAAAAATCAAACACATGGAAACTGAATAATAATCTGCTTACACATCAATGGGTAATAGAAGAAATCAGAGATGGAATTCAAAAATTCCTAGAATCAAATGAAAATGAAAACACATCATACCAAAACCTTTGGGACACAGCAAAGGCAGTCCTCAGAGGACAATTTATAGCAATAGATGCACATATCAAAAAAGAAGAAAGGGACAAAATCAAAACATTAACTGCAGAACTCAAACAAATAGAAAGAGAACAACAAAAAAAGCCTACAACCACTGGAAGAAAGGAAATAGTAAAGATCAGAGCAGAAATCAATGAAATAGAGAACAGAAAAACAATAGAAAGAATCAACAAAACCAAAAGTTGGTTCTTTGAAAGAATCAACAAAATCGACAAACCACTGGCCAGACTGACAAAAGAAAAACAGCAGAGGGCACAAATAACCCAAATAAGAAATGAAATGGGGGACATTACAACAGACCCAACTGAAATAAAAAGGATTATAACAGAATATTATGAAAAACTATATTACAACAAATTTGAAAACCTAGAGGAAATGGATAAATTTCTAGAAACATACGGCCTACCCAAACTACAACAAAGTGATATTGAAAATCTGAACAGACCCATAACAAGAGAAGAGATTGAAAAGGTAATAAAAAAACTCCCAACCAAAAAAAGCCCTGGCCCAGATGGCTTCACTGGAGAATTCTACAAAACATTTACAGAAGAGCTCGTACCAGTTCTACTCAAGTTATTTCAGAGCATAGAAGAGGAAGCAACACTTCCAAATTCATTCTATGAAGCCAGCATAACGCTGATACCAAAACCAGGCAAAGACATCACAAAAAAAGAAAATTACAGACCAATATCTCTCATGAATATAGATGCAAAAATTCTGAACAAAATTTTAGCCAATAGAATTCAGTATCATATCAAAAAAATAATACACCACGACCAAGTAGGATTCATACCAGGTATGCAAGGATGGTTTAACATTAGAAAATCCATCAACGTAATCCACCACATAAATAAAAGGAAAGAAAAAAATCACATGATTATCTCAATTGATGCAGAAAAGGCATTTGACAAAGTCCAACACCCATTCCTGATAAAAGCTCTCAATAAAATAGGTATAGAAGGGAAATTTCTCAACATCATAAAGGGCATCTATGCAAAACCAACAGCCAACATCATTCTTAATGGAGAAAGGCTGAAAACATTCCCCTTGAAAACAGGAACAAGACAAGGATGCCCTTTATCACCACTCCTATTTAACATTGTGCTGGAAGTTCTCGCTAGAGCAGTAAGGCAAGAGAAAGAAATAAAGGGCATCCAAATTGGTAATGAAGAAGTTAAACTCTCCCTGTTTGCAGATGATATGATACTATACATAGAAAACCCTAAAGACTCCACGAGAAATTTACTGGAACTAATAGAAAGATTCAGCAGAGTAGCAGGATACAAGATAAACATTCAAAAATCAGTTGGATTCCTATACACCAGTAAAGAGAACGATGAAAAGGAGATCAGGAAATCAATACCATTTTCAATAGCCCCTAAAAAGATAAAATACTTGGGAATAAATCTGACCAGGAATATAAAAGACCTATACAAAGAAAACTACAAAACACTGATGCATGAAACCCAAAGGGATCTACATAAATGGAAAAACATACCATGCTCATGGATAGGCAGACTCAACATTGTGAAAATGGCAATTCTACCTAAAGCAATTTACAAATACAATGCAATTCCGATACAAATACCAACAACATTCTTCAAAGAGATGGAAAAACTAATTATTAACTTTATATGGAAAGGGAAGAAACCCCGAATAAGTAAAGCACTACTGAAGAAGAAGAATAAAGTTGGAGGACTCACACTACCTGACTTGAGAACCTACTATACAGCTACAGTACTCAAAACAGCCTGGTACTGGTACAACAACAGAGACATTGACCAATGGAACAGAATTGAGAACTCAGATGTAAATCCATCCACCTACGGTCACCTGATTTTTGACAAGGGCCCAAAATACATCAAATGGGGAAAAGACAGTCTTTTTAACAAATGGTGCTGGCAAAACTGGATATCCATTTGTAGAAAAATGAAACAGGACCCATACCTCACACCATATACAAAAACTACTTCAAAATGGATCAAAGACCTGAATATAAAGCCTCAAACTATAAAATTCATAGAAGAAAAAATAGGACCAACACTTCAGACCTTAATACATGGCATTAACAGGATACAAACCATAAACATCAACACAAAAAACCCAACAGATAAACTAGATAATTGGGATCTTCTAAAAATCAAACATCTATGCTCTTCAAAAGATTTCACCAAAAGAGTTAAAAGAGAACCTACAGACTGGGAAAAAATTTTTGGACAGTACAAGTCAGACAAAGGTCTAATCTCCATAATCTACAAGAAAATCCAACACCTCTACAACAAAAAGACAACCAATCCTATCAAAAAATGGGCAAAGGAAATGAACAGACACTTCACCAAGGAAGACATTCAAATGGCCAACAGACACATGAGGAAATGCTCGCGATCACTAGCCATTAGAGAAATGCAAATTAAAACCACAATGAGATACCATCTCACCCCGGCATTACTGGCACGAATCAAAAACACTGGAAATAACAAATGTTGGAGGGGCTGCGGGGAGACGGGAACTCTTATACACTGCTGGTGGGAATGCAAAATGATACAGCCATTTTGGAAAATGATATGGCGTTTCCTCAGAAAGCTAGAAATAGACGTACCATTCGATCCAGCAATCCCACTCCTAGGAATATATCCTAGAGAAATAAGAGTCATCACTCGAATAGACATATGCACACCTATGTTCATGGCAGCATTATTCACAATAGCAAAACGATGGAAACAACCTCGATGTCCATCAACAGACGAATGGATACACAAACTATGGTACATACACACAATGGAGTACTATGCAACGAGAAAGAACAATGAATCGGTGAACCATCTCATAACATGGATGAAACTGGAGGACATCATGCTGAGTGAAATAAGTCAATCACAAAAGGACAAATATTGTATGAGACCTCTATTGTAAAAACCCATGAAAAAATTCACATGCAAAATGTAACAATCCTTGTTGGTTACCAGGGATGGGGGGGGGGAATACTAAATAGGTAATAGGTAAGTGGTAACTTGGGTGAGAGATGAGATAGTACATAGTACAGGGGAAACTAACACAACCTGCACAAGGAAAGGTCATGGAGGCCCTATAGACACATCCAAACCCCCCGAGGGACTGAGTTGTTGGACGGAGGGCTCTGGGGACCATGATATCGGGGAACATCTAGCTCAATTGGCATGACACTACTTATAAAGATAATGCTCTACATTCTACCTTGGTGAGTAGTGTCTGGGGTCTTAAAAGCCTATGAGCGGCCATCTAAGATACTCCACTGATCTCATCCCTTCGGGAACAAGGGAGAACGAAGAGAACAGGATACAAGGAAAAGATTAGTCCGAAGGACTAATGGTCCACAGCTACCAAGGCCTCCACGGGACTGAGCCCAGTACAGCTGGATGGTGCCCGGCTACCACCAATGACTCCTCTGACCAGGATCACAACAGAGGGTTCTGGGCAGAGCTGGAGTAGGATGTAGAGTATAATTTTAACTCCCCAAAAAAAAAAAAAAAAAAAAAGAAGACCAGATATACTGGCCTAAAGAATACTAGAGAAACCTCGAGAGTGTGGCCCCCAGACACCCTTTCAGCTCAGAGGGGAAGTTACCTTCAAGGTTCGATGTTAAGCCTGGGAATGGACACCCAGTAAAACTAAATGGGACTAACGATGTACAGGAGTCCGGTGACAAGGGCCAGAAGGCAGAGGGAGAGTAGGAAACTGATGATAAGGAACACAAATTGAATAAGGACACTGTCGATGTATTGTGAGATTGTTGACCACTGCTATAGGGCAACATTTGTAGTAACTATTAAATGGGAGGCTGTTTTGTCCTGTAAGCCTTCATCTTGGGCGAGAATGGCAGCACAATTGGAAGAGCATAGTCAATATCACTTAAATGTGTAAGTAAAAAGTTTTGAAATGGTGTTTAAATAAAATAAAAATAAATAAATAAACAAATGAGACTAAAGAGGTACAATAGTCCACTGACAAGGTCCAGAAGACAGAAGGGGACAAGGAAGCCCCCTGGTGATAGGGAACACAAGGTGGAGTAAGGATATTCTTGATGTGCTGTGAGATTGTTAACCATTGTCATAGGGCAACATGTGTAGTAACTGTTAAATGAAAAACTATTTTTTCTGTAAGCCTTCATCTTAAGTGAGAATAACAGCACAGTTGGAAGAGCGTAGTCAATGTCACTGAACTGTGAATGTAGAAATTTTTGAAATGGTGTATCTTTGGCCATCTGTAATTTTCATCAAAAAAAAAGGTTGAGAATTTAGAGGCTTAATACGTTGTGGGGTTGTTAACCAATGTCAAAAAACAACATGTGTACTACTATTTCATGAGAAACTATTTGCTCTGTAAGCTTTTACCTGAAGTACAATAAAATATATATTAAAAAAAAAAAAAAAAAAAAGAATTGTGTCTTACCATGGGAAGTGTACATAGCATAAGGTCTTACTTAAAGGAGATAGTATGTGTGAAGGGTCCAGTACCATGGCCAGCACATAATTAGGAATCAATTGGTAATTATTTTTTAAATTTAGATAGTGAGAGTCAAGAGAAGTTAAAGAACTTGCCTCAATTCACTCAGCCAATACTTTGAAGAGCTGCTATGTGAACTCATTCTTCTTATTCCAAAGCCCCCACTATTCCCAGTTTATTAACCTACCTCTTCTATCTCATCTAAATCATTCCGCTGACCCAGGATTTTTTTAAATGTCAAATAGCTCCCGAAATAAGAGAGCCATTGGTTGCAGATTAAAGATGCTGAGGTTTTAAGAAGACTTTTACCCTAGAAATATTTGGTATTTGTATGGCCTTGCATGGCTAAATAATAGTCATAATTAATAATAATAAACAGTCACAACATTAACAGTAAAAGTAACCCTCCCCCCACAGCTACCAGTTGAGTCCCAATTATGTGCTGAGCCTAGTACTGGATACTTCACACATATTGTCTGCTTTAAGTAGGACCTTATGACATGTCCAATTCCCATGGTAAGACATGATATATTTCAATAAGATAGCCTTGCACCCCTGAAATTGAATTTAAAGAAAGAAAAACTAAGGCCCTTGAAAAATGAGCCATGAAATTCTAGTGCTCCAGATTCTCCTGCTTTTTGGCAATGGCATTCAGAGGCTTTTCTTTATTCATCTGGAACAGAGAGAGCTAACTCAAACCAAACCAAACCTGTGCCATCAAATCGATTCCGACTCATAATGACCCTATAGTACAGAGTAGAACTGCCCGGTAGGGTTTCCTAGGAGCAGCTGGTAGATTCAAACAACCGACCATTTTGTTTAGCAGTCAAGCACTTAACCACTGCGCCACCAGGGCCCCAAGAGAGCTAATAACTGCTCTTAAATCCACAAATATAGCATCAAACAAGAAGCCCATACCCATTGTGAATCAAGACCAATACCTCATTAGAGGGTGCTCTGATATGTAAAAGAGTATAAAAGCCTTGACAAATGAGAGCACAAGGGAAAGCAACAGTGTTCATGGTGCACAAATGAGAGAATAGGCAGGAGTGGTGACAGTTTTTTCCTAAAATTTTTATAGATAAGTCTATTTTGCACTTGTGAATTATGAAATAAACCCTCAAAGAGGTTTGGATAAAAGGCAACTCTTTCATTAAATGTTTTGAGTAAAGAAAAAGCACTCCAATCAAAACAATTATCAAAGGCAAGACAGAAGAAACCATAAGTCTTAGATAGTAGGTTGGCGTTACCTGAAAGATCTCAGCCAGGGAAGGTTCAGACAGATTCTTAAAAAGAGAGCCTATCAGAGAATTTTCTTGAAGCTATCTTGAGAGTCAAGCCCAGGAATTATTTTCCATAGATAAACTACTGAAGGAAATAGAGTCTGTAGATAAAGGAAGCATGTTTTAGATCAACCTGACACCTGAAACAGCTGGTTCTCTAGTTGTATTTCACAGATAAACGTTTTAGTCAGCTATCTTAGAAAATTGAAGTTGAGAAATCTACTCTTCAAGCTCAGTAAAGTAAAACAATGGTAATAACCGTATTTTCGGAACTATTAAGTTAAAAACCTGTCTACCATTTCTGAAAGTGCCTGGGTCTCTGCAGTTCATCTCATGTCGGGTTAATCAGGAGGGATATTTCAAGCTGGCGAGGCAACCATCTTTTCTTTCCAAGCAACTCTCAACAAAACGGAACCAAATGCCTTTGATTTTAAATCAGAGAAAGTCTCTCTCCCACACTAACATCATTCAACAACAAAAAGTATTTATTGAGAGCCTACTATGTGCAAGATTTTGTGCTAGATAGAACAAACATAAAAATCAGTTCTTGTACTCGAGAAAATATGAATCTAAAATAAGGGAAAGGCAAGTACTGAATTAATCTTAATCCAAGGCAGAACATGAGATGCCACAGGAAAGGTATAAATAATGTACAGCAGAGGATTAGAAAAGGGAGGAGGGCATCAAATTGCTTGATGGGAGAAAATAGTGGAAGATTTACAAAGTAACTTTGCAAGATGGATCTTAAGGAATTGGCAGGATTTCTACAGACGGAGATGAGAAAAAGTCCATTTCCAGAAAGAAAAAAAAAGAAAGAATGAAACAGTGGGAGAAATTTGATGAAGCAAATATGCAGTTTCAGTGTGAGGAAATACAGTCTAGCTCGGCAGAAGTTAAACATGATTATACGATTTTGTGAGTTTTTAAAACCTGACTATACTAACAAAGACATAAAACCCAAAAGTCAGGAAAGAAAAGATGGACTGATTTAACCACAAAAACGTAAAAAATCTAAGTGTTCTGTGGTGCTGAAAGATGCAATAAACAAAGTTAAAAGACAAATGCCAGAAAAATAAAAGGTTTTGCAATAGTAACAGGTAACCAGATACTATGTCATAAAGCAAACACACAAAAATTCCAAAGTATAGAAATTTTATAGGAAGTATCAGCTGTTTAGGCTGTAAAAAAATTAGAAATTGATTCCAAGTGTACGGAATAAAATCAACTAGTTATAAATTTAAAAACATTCTCCTAAATAACTCCAGAGATAAAGATGGAATTAAAGCTGGGATTACAAAATATTTATAAAACGATAACAATGGGAAGTACATATTAAATTGTAAGGGATGATCCAAAGCTACTTCCAAATAATTTATAAATGTTACATGCTTTCATTACCAATAATTTTCTTTGATTACCAATGAAGCAAAGATGTCACTTTGAAGACTAAGGTGCACCTGACCCAAGCCATGGTATTTTCAATCACCTCATATCCATGCAAAAATTGGCAATAAATAAGAAAGACTGAAGAAGAATTGATGTCTTTGAATATGGTATTGGCAAAGAATACTGAATATACTATGGACTGCCAGAAGAACAAACAAATCTGTCTTGGAAGAAGTACAGCCCGAATGCTCCTTAGAAGCAAGGATGGCAAGACTTCATCTCATGTCCTTTGGAAACGTTATGAGGAGGGGCTGGTCCCTGGAGGAGGACATCATGCTTGGTGAAGCAGAGGGTCAGTGAAAAAGAGGAAGACCCTCAAGAGCTAGACTGATACAGTGGCTGCAACAATGGGCTCAAGCATAACAACAGCTGTGAGAATGGTGCAGGACCAGGCAGTGTTTCATTCGGTTGTATATAGGGTCACTAGGAGTCAGAACCGACTTGATGGCACCGAACAACAACAACAACAACAACAACAACAAAGAATTATAAATTTATACATATACTTGACAACAGAAGTCAGAAAAAAAGAGTATCAAAACAAACCTTAGAAAGCAGAACAGATGGATTAGTAAATTTAAATGTAGTAACAAACATATTAAAAATAAGAAAGTAGACTTAATAGACCAAAACCGGTTCTTAAAAAAACATAAAATAGATTAAATACTAACTAGTCGATTTATGGCAAACAAGAATAAAAGCAATATTGAGAAAGCCTAAAATTATTAATATATCTGGTCTCCTTAAATGCATTTAAACTTATTGCAGATCTAATCTATATTTGAAATTTAGAAAGCTTGAGTACTTAAAAAACCAAAGTCTTAAGTCCTTGTATAGTAACAAGCATGCAAGAGAGTTTAAAAAATCCTAACACCAAAAATTATAAAGAAGACCTTGTATTTCAGATATCAGTATAAACCACTACGCAGTAATACTTGAAACAGACTGGAATTAGCAATGAATATATACCCAGTTCAGTGGAAATGGATTGAAAAGTTGGAAACAAAATAAAAAATTATCCATGTATTTAGAGAAAAAGAGCACTAGTACTTCAGATAAGAGAAAATAATGGAAAACTATAGGAAAAAAATTTATACAAGCTTGGAGAAAAAGCATAACACTTAGGGCAAAAGCCATAAAAAATACATTTGAATTCTATACAGGTATAAATCTTCTGAATAAAAATATACAATGAGTTAAATGCTAAGATTTAAAAAATGATATTTTTGGTGCATCAATTTGGTAAAGATAAAAGAGTATTGTAGCACCTGATATTAGTAAAGTTTCCAGAATTTACCATAGGCTGCTGATACAATTGTAATTGGTACATTCTTTCTAGAGAGCAATTAGATGAATAGAACTAAAGATCTAAAGAGAAGGTTAACCTGGGGACAGAGAGTCTTGCTTACAGTTGAATATTTGAATAGATTTGTGTATTTTTCCATGTATAAGTGTTAATGCATTCATAATTACAAGCTTGGTGTATCAATCAGAGTTTGGTCAAAGAAAAAAAAATGAATAAGAAGGGACTTAATAAAGGGTATTGGTGTTTACGGATCCACTGGAAGGGCTAAGGGTTACAGGTCAGAGAACACAGCTTCTGGCTTTAAAGAAATAAAAGATTACCACCAAGGTTCTAGGAAACCCTGGTGACATAGTGGTTAAGAGCTACGGCTGCTAACCAAAACGTCTGCAGTTCAAATCCACGCTCCTTAGAAGCCCTATAGGGCAGTTCTACCCTGTCCTGTAGGGTCACTATAAGTCGGAATCCACTCGATGGCCACAGGTTTGGTTTGAGTTTACTAAGGTTCTAAGGCAGTTAGGTTACAGGAGAATGCCCAGAAATGGATGCAAACCTTACATCCGCCATGTGCTACATGTTGGTTCATGGCTTCAATAAGAGGATAATGGCTTCTCTTCTGTCCTCCAAATCTTGCTTGAGTGCCTCTTATTGGAAGATTCTAACCCAGAACCCCACTGGAAAGGGAAGCAGGGGAGAAACAGGGGGATGCTAAAGATGCTGAAGTGGTACATTTAGTCTGTGTTTTCTACATGTCTGTGTTTTAGAGACAGTAATTCATTCAGCATTCAACAAATATTTACAGAGCACCTAAAGTACATCAGGCATCGTGGGGATATAGTAATCAATATGGAGCTTAGGGTCTATGAGGGAGACAAACAATAAACAAGATAAATGTAACATATAGTATGCTAGATGGTAATCAGTGCTAGGGAGAAAAAGAAAGCAGGGAAGGTGGTGTCAGAGGGTCATAAGTTTAGATAGTAGGGTAGGGAGGGCTTCATTGAGAAAGGCACATATGAGTAAAAGCCTAAAGGAGGGAGGAAGAAAATCACCAGGATGTTTACAGAAAATATTCTTGGCCGAGGGAACAACAAGTGACTAGTTCCTGGTATGTTCATGGACCAGCAAGGAGGTCTATGTGCCTGAAGTAGAGGAGGAAGAGAGAGCCACAGGAAAAGGTGTTTTAGAGAGATAACTCAGGGTCAAATGAAAACAAAAAAAAACCCAAACCAATTGTGGTCGAGTCAATCCTATAGGACAGAGTAGAACTGCCCCATAGGGTTTCCAAGGAGCGGCTGGTGGATTCAAACTGCTGACCTTTTCGTTAGCAGCCAGGGCTCCTGGGTCAAATGAAGTAGGGCCTTAAAGGCCATTGTAAGAGCTTCCAATTTCACTCTGAAAGAAATGGAAACCACTGGAAGATTTTGAGCAAAGAAGAATCATAATTAGACTTATGCTATAAAAGGATCACTCTGCTAGGTTTAAAATACATTAAAGGGGGTAAGATCAAAAGCATAGGGACAATTATGACCTATTTTAGTAATACACTCAATCCTCATTATTGTCAAAATCTGTATTACTAATTCATCTAGTCGCTAAAATGTATTTGTAATTCCAAAATCAATATTTGTGGCACTTGCGTGGTCATTCATGGGCATGCACAGAGCAGCAAAAAATGTAAGTCCCCCGGCACACACATTTCCAGCTGAGGTTGAACAAGGCGACATTCTGCCTTTTTGCTCCAGCTCTCACACTGCAACCAAGTGTCCTTTTCATAGTCTATTTAGTACCACATTTTCCACATTTTTCAGCTTCTTGTTAGTGATTTTGCTGTTTAAATTGCCGCTTAAGCATAGTGTTGAAGTGCTGTCTAGTGCTCCTAAACACAAGAAGACTGTGATGAACCCTACAGAGAAAATATGTATGTTAGATCAGCTTCATTCAGGCATGAGTTGCAGTGCTGCTGGCCATGAATTTAATATTAATGAATCAACAATATATGTCAATCAAGGCATTTTTAAAAAGAAACACACATAAAAACAAGGTTCTGTACTGATTGGTTGATGAAAATGTTGTGACCAGAGGCTCTCAGGAACCGAACCCTGTATTTCCTCTAGTAGCGATGGTGCAGTATTTGCTAATTCAGTGTCTGTGGTAACTCTGTGGAACATCATTACCGTAAACAATGAGACTAGACTATACATATGAGTAGCACTGGAGGCAGTGAGAAATGGTAAGAGTCTGGATATTTTTTTACATGGTGACCAGGACAATTTTAAGGTTTCAGCTGAACAACCGGAAGAACAGAGTTGCCATTTACAAGGATGGGAGATCCCCAGAGGGGCCTTGTGGAGGAAGATATGGAGTTCAGTTTTGGCAGATGCCAGTCACACACCCATCAAAATGTTGAAAAGCAATTACAGTTCAGTAGAGAGGTCTATGCTAAAAATAAAATGTTGTGAGTCATCAATGTATTGATTTAAACATTTATTCTTTTTAAATTTTCTACAAGTAGCATAAGAATATTGATCTATTTTGCTTAAATTTCTACAGCTGGCACAAACGTATTGATTTATTTAGCAATCCTTGCAACACTGTGATACTAAAGATATCTAACATAAACTATCTCAGTTTAGAAAGTTTCTTTGTCCCTGAAACCCTATCATAATGTTATATGCCCATCTTCACTGTGAGCACTGGAGGGCATTCAAGACCCTTCTTAGGGATTGAGAGAGTAGAAATTTGGTTGATGTGTTGACGGAAGGTGTTAAAGCTTTCTGTCCCTTCTCTCTCCCCACTTCCCATCTCTTCCTCTGTCTTCATTCTGAAAGTCTCTTGTCTTTTCAGATTCAAGGTCTTCCTGTGTTGTTTTTGCATGAGGAGATAACCCCCTACCATAAAGCTAAAATGGGGCCCACAAGGAGGCAGTAAGTAGATAACTTGGTCCTGATGTATAGGCATTTTTCCGATTCTTGCCTTTCAGATAGTTTTCCTTCTGTTTTCTATGTAAAGGTGGAGAACAGAGGGTGTGGCCTTGAGTAAACATCCAAGGAAGCCAATATGCCAGTTTTTGCTTTAGACCACTTTTGAGTGTGTCTTATCACCGGCAAAAGGATTTTTTTTTTAAACATCTAACACATCATCTTGCCTAGGCCATTGTGTGTAGAGGGTTCCAAAAATGGATTTAGGATATAAGTCAAAGCTAATAATCAAGAAAGGAGGAAATGTACAAATGAAAGAATGAGATTACTGTCACAAGTTGTAAAAGCAGAAAAAATGCATAAAGGCTCATCAGAAGGCAAGAAGCAGTGACACAGTGTATTTTCATGAAAACTCATGCAATAAGGCACAGTTACTATCAGGGTCAGCCAAATTACACACTTAGGCCTGAGGCCTGTGAGCTCATGCTAATCTGAATAGCTGTTCAAAAGAGGTTTGGTGTTATTTGTTTGACAGATGGAGAAATGGTACTCACTAACGGTCTAAGTTGCTTTGACACAAACTGATTACCCTGTTGTTACTTACTTACAATATCAATTGCAAATAGCTTTGACAATTTGAGCCTATTCTTCAGTGCTGACATCCTAAGGAAGAACTTTTCAAAATCAAAGATCCTCATCTGAAACAACATTACCATTATTGTAACTAACTTCCCCTTATTCTCTTCCAAAGGAAAATTGAACAATGGGGAACTCTGGGTCACATACGTATTCTCATTCTTTGAAGGAGATTGTTAGTCACCTTTGTTTCTGATTGTCATTATCTGCAGCTGATCTCCCCTACCTTTGGAAATAAAGGGGATGATTGCGTTTTATTCACAAGAAGGGATCTACACAACTCATAATGTTTGGAGAAACAGCTGTTTCTATTTATTATGGCACATGCTTTCTTTTGTTGCATAGAAGTCAGCTGGGAGATGCTAATTAACGTTGGATTGAATGACACAAACTTCATGGATCTTACTATTTGGAAATAATTTTTCCCTAATTGTTTCTACAAAAGAAAGTAAAACTCTCTTAAAATAATTCCTCATCAGGGCAAAGATAGTAGACACAATTCAAATGAAGGCCATTCTGGTTGAAAATCTAGAGAAAATGCGAGAATTAATAATATAATAATAGAAAAACACTTTGCATTTCTACAGTACCTTTTAGTGTAAGCTTACAGACAGAGGTTTGGGGAGTAAATCTCTTTCAAGACTCTTTCAAAATTCCCAGATTAGGATATTTAGATCCTCAATCATCTCAGATAACCTTTGCTAATACTTTATTCTGTAAACAGGATTCAGAGCTAGATACCTGTTGTTGCCATATTCTGGCTAATGGAGAACAGCGACAGTATTTTGTTGCTATTGTTGCTTTTAAGAAACTGAATTTCACTTTTTTTAGCTAAGCATTATTGTGTCTACATTAAACCCAATGTCTTCCCATTTCACTTTTATCATTCCATCGGTATCTGGTCTGTGAGGCCATGCTCTTTTGCAATTCTTGCATGATCTTCTCTCATGTTCTCTTTATATAACATTGAGATATTTAAAGTCATAGATTGTATATCCACTAAGAGTCATGATGGTAAGTCTTCCCATATTTTAGTATTTGTAATTGCTCTCCAGATCCACATCTGCTTATCATGCTTAAGGAAAAGAAAACTAACAATTATGACTATTCACTCAGTGCCAGACACCTTCGCATAAGCCCCTTGAAGCGCAAATTACTTCATGGCAGGCACCGTGTGTCTTAGTTATCTTCCTATCCCGAGTGCATATCTTAGGGGTTAATATGTTGGCATTGCCCAATAAATATTTGTAAATTAATGTGTTTTCCCATTTATTCTTCAGAAGAGTTCTGCAAGATACTTTCAGCCTCATTTTTACTGAAGAAACGTGTGCTCAAAAAATTTGAAGCTATTTACCCAGGATCAGTGAGTGAGGTTTGAAAGTCTCGTCAATTTAATGGATAATATCACACTAAAATGCAGTGCCCTAATGATTTTATCATCTTAGAATTTATTGCAATGAAAAAATAAATTAAAACACTTGAGCGGGACCACAGGTAGCTAACTAGATAGATGTTGTTAGGTGCTGTCAAGTCGGTTCCAACTCATGGTGACCCTATGTACAACAGAACAAAACACTGCCTGGTCCTGCACCATCCTCACAATCAGTGTTATGCTTGAGCCCATTGTTGCAGCCACTGTGTCAATCCATCTTGTTGAAAGTTTTCCTCTTTTTATCTGACCCTCTACTTTATCAAGCAGGATCCCTCCTGATAATACATCCAAAGAATGTGAGACTAAGTCTTGCCATCCTTGCTTTTAAGGAGCATTCTAGCTGTATCTAGCTGTATTCTAGCTGATGTTGCTTATTGGTCCAGTTGTGAGGATTCGTGTTTTCTGTATGTTGAGGTGTAATCCATACTGAAGGCTGTGGTCTTTGATCTTCATCAGTAAGTGCTCCAAGTCCTCTTCACTTTCAGCAAGCAAGGTTGTGTCATGTGCATATCCCAGGTTGTTAATGAGTCTTCCTCCAATCCTGATGCCACATTTTTCTTCATATAGTCCAGCTTCTCAGATTATTTGCTGAGCGTATAGACTGAATAAATATGGTGAAAGGATACAACCCCAACGCACACTTTTCCTGACTTTAAACCTCGCAATATCTCCTTGTTCTGTTCAAACAACTGCTTCTTGATCTAAGTACAGGTTGCCCATGAGCACAATTAAGTGTTCTGGAATTCCCCTTCTTCACAATATTATCCATAATTTGTTATGATCCACACAGTTGAATGCCTTTGCACAGTCAATAAAACACATGTAAAGATCCCTCTGATATTCTCTGCTTTCAGCCAGAATCCATCTGACATCTGCAATGCTATCCCTGGTTCCACGTCCTCTTCTAAATCCGGCTTGGATTTCTGGCACTTCGCTATAGGTGTGCTGCTGTAACTGCTTTTGAATGATCTTCAGCAAAAGTTTACTTGTGTGTGATATTAATGATATCGTTTGATAAGTTCTGCATTCAGTTGGATCACCTTTCTTTGGAATAGGCATAAATACGGATTTCTTCCAGTCGGTTGGCCAGGTAGCTGTCTTCCAAATTTCTTGGCAAAGATGAATGAGCACTTCCAGTGCTGCATCCGTTTGTTGAAACATCTCAGTTGGTATTCAGTCTATTCCTGGAGCCTTGTTTTTCATCAATGTCTTCAGTGCAGCTTGGACTTCTTCCTTCAGTACCATCGGTTCTTGATCATATGCTGCCTCCTGAAATTGTTGAACGTTGACCAATTCTTTTTGGTACCGTGTGTATTTCTTCCATCTTCTTTTGCTGCTTCCTGCGTCATTCAGTATTTTGCCTACAGAATCCTTCACTATTTGCAACTTGAGGCTTGACTTTTTTTTTCAGTTATTTCAGCTTGAGAAATGCCGAACATTTTCCTCCCTTTTGGTTTTCTAACTACAGGTCTTTGCACATGTCATTATAATACTTTACTTTGTCTTCTCTAGCCACCCTTCAAAATATTCTGTTCAGCTCTTTTACTTTATCATTTCTTCCATTCACTTTAGCTACTCGACATTAAAGGGAAAATTTCACAGTCTCCTCTGACATCCATTTTGGTCTTTTCTTTCTTTCCTGTCGTTTTAATTGCCTCTTGCTTTCTTCATATATGATGTCCTTGATGTTAGTCCACAGTTCGTCTGGTCTTAGGTCACTAGTGTCCAATGCGTCAAATCTATTCTTGAGATGGTCTCTAAACTAAGATGGGATATACTCGAGGTTGTAGTCTGGCTCTCGTGGACTTTTTCTAATTTTCTCAGCTTCAACTTGAACTTGCCTATGAACTACTGATGATCTGTTCAACAGTCAGCCCCTGGCCTTGTTCTGACTGAAGATATTGAGCTTTTCCTTTGTCTCTTTCCATAGATATAGTTGATTTGATTCCTGTGTATTTCATCCAGCAAGGTCCACGTGTATAGCCCAAGTGTATAACTAGATAGATAGATTTAGATGAAATAAAAAATATTATAATCAGAATTTGTTATAATTTGAATTACTGACCTAAGTTTTATTTTTTTCTTTATGTTAGGCCTGGCTAGGTATCTGATCCCACCTTCCTAAAGAAAACTATTAAAAATGCTGAATAAATTATATTCTTAGAAGCTGTTCCTAAAAGTACTTATGAACTGACAATAAAGAAATAATTTACCACACCAAAATATACGTGAAGGTGAAAACTGAGAGAATTCATAAGCCACTTTTGCCCTAAAATCATTCATCAAATCTGAGGAACATGATCATCACTTTCAGTTTTTCACAGGGGAAGAGTCAGGAGACAAAATTCATGCCTAAAAGGAGAACATTCTCCTATAAAAATGGAATGCCAAAGGGCTACACCTCCTGTGTAAGAAGGAATCCAGCAAAAGTGCTTTGGTGCCTTGCAGATGACATGATCCTTGAGAAATTATAATCACAAATCAAGCCTCATGGAAATTTCCAGCCAAACTTATTTTACTCACGTAGCCCATCTGGCTAAAACAAAAGCAAATCCTTTCTAGAAGAATGTACCTTAAACCGATATTTCAAGAAATTCCCACAGATAGATAATTTTCCAAGGAAAATGAGCCCTTTTGATTAAAAAGTCACTGATCACATAGGAAACAAAGCACCATGCTCAAGAATAAAAACTCAGAAAAAGAAAGTGTACAGAAAATTTAGATATTAGAATGAATAGATACAGACTATTAAATAGCCTTGTTTTCTAAGCAAATTAAAAGCAAGCTTGAAAAAGCTGCAGAAAATAGCAAACCACAAATAATTACCAAGCAGATTTGAAAAAGAACCAAATAGAATTTCTAGAATTGAAAGATATAATTATTTGATGACTAGGCTTCCAGCTATGATGAAGCACCTTGTGACAGAACAATGCTCATATTAAGAATTAATAGAAAAATCCAGATAACATATGAACATCTGTATAAAAGCTCTGGAGAGCTGCTAATGTTATCAGGATGAGAGAGGACAAGACTCCAGAGAGTGGGAAACTGCAGAGAGAAGAACTGACATTTGATAGCTACTTTTTCACTGGAGATATTTACTGGTTGTAGATGGGGAGCAGGAGGCAGAAAGTTGGGAGGAAGGGCAGGCACATGCTAGGGCCAGAACAACAGCAAAACTAGGAGAGCACTTAGACAAAATGTGAGATTTTAGAAGTCAATATCCACTTAAGTGAGAGAGAATTGTGTCTAACACAAGGTCAGTTTTTCTCTCAAGAAATTTATAGAATTCTCAACCTCCACAAAATAGCAGACCAAGAAATCATCTTGGTTTGGGTTTCCCCAAGAAGCTGACCCTGAGACAAGGATTTGTGAAGTGATCTCAGGAAACATTAGCAGAGCAGGGAAACAGAAAGAGAAGTGGGGCCAATAAAGAATAATGCATTGTCAAGCAATTCACCAATATGGGCAACTGGAGCTTAATCCAACTGGTTAACTCTGGGATATGGTTCAAAACATGCACCTCAGAGTTACTCCATGGCTTAGTTATCTAGTGTTGCTATAACAGAAATACCACAGGTGGATGGCTTTAAGAAAGAGAAATTTATTCTCTCACAGTCTAGGAGGCTGGAAGACTGAATTCAGGGTGTCAGCTGCAGGGGAAGTCTTTCTCTCTTTGTTGGCTCTGGGGGAAGATCCTTGTTATCAATTTTCCCCTGGTCTAGGAGCTTCTCATGTGCAGGGACTTCAGGTATAAAGGATGTGCTCTGCTCCCAGTGCTGCTTCTTGGTTGTATGAGGTCCCCATGTCTCTCTGCTCACTTGTTTCTTTTATACCTCAAAAGAAATTGGCTCAAGACACAATCCAATCTTGTAGATTGAGTCCTGCCTCATTAACATTTCTGCTGCTAATCCCATCTCATCAACATCATAAGAGATAGGATTTACAACACATAGGAAAATCACATCAGATGACAAAATGGTGGACAATCACACAATACTGGGAATCATGGCCCAGTCAAGTTGACAGATATTTTTGAGGTACACAATTCAATCCATGATACCCCACTCAAGGCATGAGGGACCTGGAATGTGTGTGTATAAATTCTTGTGAGTCATTAGCTGACAGACGCTTCTACGGAACATTAATTGCATGGCACTTCTGGTTTGCCATGTGCATTGATAAAGCAAACTCTGGTGGCCAGAGAGAGCCTTCAGGTGAAGATGCACTGGTGCTAGCATTTGGAGGTTGAGTTAGTGTGTACTGAAATAGGGCTGGTGGGGACAGCCATGAGCAGGGTACCCTAGCTTTTGCTAAATATAATGTCTTGCACTGCCCAGATCCATACATGTCCCATGGGAGGTTCACGCTGTTCTGTGACTGATTCTTTAAAGTGGTAGCTCATTACAGTGTCTGATAAAGAAGCTTTGCAATTGGAAAATCAGTGGGACAAGCTGTTGCTGTAGTCGGTCCTGAGACAGTAATTGATATTTATTGCCTTTCTCCTCTCCCAACCATTTTAGGTTCCCCTCATCCTTGGCCAGTTGATATACTGGTCTAAGTTACTTATCCAATGAGGTAATCTAGATTTTCATTCCTAATGGGTCTAAGTCTCTGCTTACTGTGCGTTTGCCAGGTTATGCTTACTTCAGTTTCCTGTTCATGGTTATCAATGGGCAATGAAGCACCAAGAGGAATCCAAGTAAATTGCTGAAATTCCAGACACACTCCTTCCTGCCACTGGTATGTAGTGTACTATCCCTTCCTTATAATCAGATCATTTACTCCTGCCGATATAGTAATTCCTTTGTTTGACTGCTAGTCTGCTAGACTAAAGGGTCCCAAATGAACTGGTGGCAGGGGTAGCATTAGGTCTAGTGAAACCCTTACTATGGTCCCTGATACAAGTGACATTTTAGGAGCTATGACCTCTATTCCAGCGAGCCTTTTGTAGTGAGCAGAAGAGGAAGCACAAACTGTTCCATTGGGTCCCTGAGATTGACAGTGAGAGGCCACTCCAACTTCTACCCTTTGAGATCTATATACATACTGTACCTTTCAGGGCACAGAAGTATATAATATTGCTGATACAAAGTAAACACCACATCTTTAAGCACAGTTCTACAAACCCACAAGGTGTCACCCCAAAGCTGGCACATAGCTGTGCATTTAAAAGGACTTTCCAATATTGTTATCAGGCTGGAGCTTCAGGGTGTTATAGCATACAGTACGACTAGTAGACCCCATGGCCATACGCCCACATCTATACCTTCTTTCCACCATTCAACTGTCTGTTTTTTATACTGTGGCAACTTGTGTATTGCTGTGGTGCTGGAAGCCATGCCAGCGGTATTTCAAATACCAGCAGGGTCACCCATGCTGGACAGGTTTCAGCAGAGCTTCCTGACTAAGAAAAAGTAGGAGAAGGGCCTGGAAGTCTACATCTACAAAAAAAAAAAAAAAAATTGGCCAGTGAAAAACCTTATGAATAGCAGCATAACATTGTCTGATATAGTGCCAGAACATGAGCCCCTCAGATTGGAAGACACTCAAAATATGACTGGGGAAGAGCTGCCTCCTCAAAGTAGAGACAACTTTAATGACATAGATGGCATAAAGCTTTCAGGACCTTCATTTGCTGATGTGGCACGACTTAAAATAAGAAGAAATAGCTGCAAACATCCATTAATAATCAGAACGTGGAATGTAAGATGTATGAATCAGGGAAAATTAGAAGTTGCCAAAAAAGAAATGGAAGGCATAAAGATCAATATCTTAGGTATTAGTGAGCTGAAACGGACTGGTATTGACCATTTTGAAATGAACAATCATATGGTCTACTATGCCAGGAATGACAAACTGAAGTGGAATGGTATCACATTCATTGTAAAAAAAAAAAAAAAATTCAAGATTTATCCTGAAGTACAACGTTGTCAACAATAGGATAATACCATACACCTAAAAGGAAGATGAGTTAATAAGACTATTATTCCAATTTATGTACCAACTGCTAACGCCAAAGATGAAGAAACTGAAGATTTTTACCAACTTCTGCTGTCTGAAATTGATCAAACATGCAATCAAGATGCATTGATAATTACTGGTGATTACAATGTGAAAAGCTGGAAACAAAGAAGAAGGATTAATAGTTGGAAAATATGGCCTTGGCGACAGAAACGACGCCGGAGATTGCGAGATAGAATTTTGCAAGACCAACAACCTATTCATTGGAAATACCATTTTTCAACAACATAAATGGTGACTATACACATGGACCTCACCAGATGGAATACATAAGAATCAGATTGACTACATCTGTGGAAAGAGATGATGGAGAAGCTAAATATGATCAGTTAGAACAAGGCCAGTGGCCGACTGCAGAACAGACCATCAGTTACTCATATACAAGTTCAAGCTGAAGCTGAAGAAAATTAAAATAAGCCCATGAGAGCCAAAGTACAACTTTGAGTATATCTCACCTGAATTTAGAGACTATCTCAAGAATAGATTTGATACACCGAACACTAATGACCGAAGACCAGATGAGTTGTGGGATGACATCAAGGACATTATATATAAAGAAACCAATAGGTTATTAAAAAGACAGGAAAGAAAAGAACAAAATGGATGTCAGAAGAGACTCTGAAACATGTCCTGAAACATAGATTTTAGATTTAGCTAAAGCGAATGAAAGAAAAGATGAAGTGAAAGAGCTGAACAGAAGATTTCAAAGGGTAGAGCGAGAAGACAAAGTATTATAATGAAATGTGCAAAGATCTGGAGTTAGAAAACTAGAAGTGAAGAGCGTGCTCAACATTTCTCAAGCTGAAAGAACTGAAGAGGAAATTCAAGGCTCAGATTGCAATATTGAAGGATTCTATGGGCAAAATATGGAACAACACAGGAAGCATCAAAAGATGGAAGGAATACACAAGTCACTGTACCGAAAAGAATTGGTCAACATTTAACCATTTCAGGAGGACACATATGATCAAGAACTGATGGTATTGAAGGAAGAAGCCCAACCTGCACTGAAGGCATTGGTGAAAAACAAGACTTCATGAATTGACAGAATATCAATTGAGATGTTTCAACAAATGGATGCAGTGCTGGAAGAGCTTGCTCGTCTATGCTAAGAAATTTGGAAGACAGCTACCTGGCTAACCAGCTGGAAGAGATCAGTATTTCTGCCCGTTCCAAAGAAAGGTGATGCAACAGAAAGCAGAAATTACCAAACAATATCAATATCACATGCAAGTAAAATTTTGCTGAAGATAATTCAAAAATAGTTACAGAAGTACTTCGACAGGGAACTGCTAGAAACTCAAGCTGGATTCAGAATAGGAGGTGGAATGAGGGACATCACTGCTGATGTCAGATGGATCTTGGCTGAAAGCACAGAACACCAAAAAGATGTTTACCTGTGTTTTATGACTATGCAAAGGTATTCGACTCTGTTGATGATAACAAATTACAGATAACATTGTGAAGAATGGCAATTCCAGAACACTTAATTGTCCTCATGTGGAACCTGTACATAGACAAAGAGGCAGTCATTGGGATAGAACAAGGGGATACTGCATGGTTTAAAATCAGGAAAGGTGTGCGTCAGGGTTATATCCTTTCATCACACTTATTCAATCTGTATGCTGAGCAAATAATTGGGGAAACTGGACTATATGAAGAAGAACAGGGCATCAGCATAACAGGAAGACTCATTAACAACCTGTTATATGCAGATGACACAACCTTGCTTGCTGACAGTGAAGAGGACTTGAAGCACTTACTGATAAAGATCAAAGACTACAGTCTCCAGTATTGATTACACCTCAACATAAAGAAAACAAAAATCCTCATGCATGGACAGATAAGGAACATCATGATAAAAGGAGAAAAGTTCTCAAGGATCTCATTATACTTGAATCCACAATCAACGCCCAGGGAAGCAGCAGTCAAGAAGTCAAATGACATAGTGCATTCGGCAAATCTGATATAAAACACCTCTTTAAAGTGTTACAAAGCAAAGATGTCACTTTTAGGACTAAGATGTGCCTGATCCAAGTCATGCTATTTTCAATCACCTCGTGCATGTGAGGGCTGAACAATGAATAAAGAGGACTGAAGAAGAAATGATGTCTTTGAATGATGGTATTGGCCAAGAATATTGAATATACCATGGAATGCCAGAAGAATGAACAAATCTGTCTTGGAAGAAGTACAGCCAAAATGCTCCTTAGAAGCCAGGATGGCAAGACTGTCTCACATATTTTGGATACATTATCAGAAGGCATCAATCCCTGGAGAAGGACATTATGCCTGAAGAAGACCCCCAGAGAGGGTTGAAACAGTGGCCGCAACAACAGGCTCTAACATAGCAACAATTGTGAGGAGGTGCAGGACCAGGCACCTCCAATTTTGTTTTGTCGTACATAGGGTCACTATAAGTCAGAACCAACTTGAAGTCACTTAACAACAACAATACCTTCTTTGCTGTAGAGTGGGTCAATTTTCCATGGAAATATTATGTGATATCCCACATCAATAAAACAGTTATTCTCTGAGCCCTCAAATAGTGGTTTGAAGCACTTCAGAAAGGAATGGAAAACATCCTCAGAACATGTATTGAATTTCAGTAAAGATGAATTAGATGAACTGGTGTCACTTCCAGGTTAGAAGTGGTTCAATATAATCAACTTTCTACCAAGTTGAGAGTCTATCAACTAGATCAGCACTGGTGAAAGGGAGCACATGCTGTTGGGTCCACGCATAGCCTCTAGCCCTGAAAACGTAACTATTTCACTTATGGACCCATTGTGCAGTAACTGTGGCCAACTAGTCTATTCACCTGCTTGTTCAGTGCCACCTCCACAGGGCACCTTCTCTGAAAGGCATTTATGTGAGATACAAAGAGTTACAGAGTCCTTACTGTTCCAGACATGTATGTTCCAGAACATATACATGCTTCTTACCCTGACATCTCTTATCTCTGATCTTCTAATCATGCTGTTTCTAGGCCTCTGTTCAGCCAGCCAAGCCAGTTACCACTGCCAAGGAGTCCATGCATATACTCACTTCTCTCTACCTTTCCCTCCACATCGAGTTGGTGCTCCAGTATATTTCTCGAAGCTCTGTCCACTGGGAGGATTTTCCTCATGACTAGCTTTCAGCCTGGAGTGTAGCAGCAGTCTGTTTTCAACTCACACTGACAACCAAGCTGGTAAATCTGTGAACCAGGCCTGAGGTTTGCCCTTCTTTGCCAAAATCAAGCAGTCTAAGACAGTAGAATATGGCTGAACAGAATAGGAGAAATAAAAGTGCAAAAAAAAAAAAAAAAAAAAATCTGTAAAAATTTGGTGAAAAATAGAAGCCTACAAATCCAAGAAGTTCAGTGAACCCCAAGCAGGATAAATATAAATAATACCACATCTAGGCACATGATAGATTGCTTAAAATGAAAGATAAGGCAAAAATCTTTTAAAAAAAGCTAGAGCAGGATGGAAAGAACAGACAGATATTACATACAGGGGAGCAATGACCATAATGATGTCTGACTTCCCATCAGAAATAATGGAGTCCAGAAATCAGTAAAAGGATAACTTTTAAGTGCTTACAAGAATGTTATGGTGGATTAAAGACGGTCACGAATTCATTATCATTCCCCCCAGGGAGAGATAAAGTTTATTTCAATTGCCCTTGAATCTTTGCTGGACCCGTGCATGCTTAACCGATAGAATACAGCTAAAGGGGTGCCATGCCAGTTCTGGACCTAACCTTTAAGAGGATTAGCAATTCCTGCTTTCTCTTTGCTAGAACATTTGCTCCCTGTCAGAATCCAGCTGCCATGCTGTGAGATGCCCAGCTCATGGAGTGGTCATGTGTAAGTGCTCCAGTCAACAGCACCAGCTGAACTCCCAGCCAAGACCTAGCATCACAACCAGCTATGTGAGTGAGTTATCTCAGACATTTCAATCCATTTTAGCGCCCAGATTAGCGCAGCCCTGGCTGACTTCACAGGGAACAGAACTATCCAGAAGAAGCCCAGTCAACCCACAAAATTATGAGATGTAATCAAATGGGTTTTTAAAGTCATTTGGGTGTTGCTTGTTATGCTGAAATAGTTAATCAAAATAACTGCCAATTCAGAATTCTATATCCAGCAAAATGTCCTTCAAAAGTTAGAGTGAAATGCAGACATTTTTTAAGAAAATAAAGCTGCCTTGAGTCGGAATCAACTTGACAGCAACTAACAAGACCAACATTATAAGAAATAATAAAAGAAAGTCATCAGGCTGAGGAGCAATGACACCAGATGAAAACTCTGATCTATGGGAAGAAATGAAGGTCTCATAAAATCGTACATAAAAATACTACGTTAAGCAAAAGAAACCTACAGGAGTTGAAGGTTGTCTGGAGGGGGCAAGAAGAAATGTTATAAAATCTTGTTTGGTATGTTGGTTACATGAGTAAATAATATTTCCTAAAACTTATTAAATTGTACAATTAATATTTTTACATTTCACTGTGAGTATATTTTAGCTCAATTTGAAAAATTAACAGTGAAATTGAACCTCTATGTCATGTATAAAAATTAATTTCAGGTAGGTTAAGATCTATATGTAAATGACAAAACTATAGAGTTTTAAAAAATATTTTCATGACCTCATAGTAGGGAAGGATTTCTTAATCAAGGCACAAAACGCAGTAGCCATGAAAAAAGATAACTTTGTCTTCTTTACATCAAGAACTTCTAGTCAGATACTATAAACAGGAGAATATCTAGTATCTATGAAGAACTACTAATAAATCAATATTAAGAGAACAACAAGCCAATATTAAAATGTGTAATCTACCAGGATAGGGAACTTCACAAATAAGGGAATCCACAGGATTATATAAAAAGATGATCATCTGTATTAATAATTAGGAAAATAATTACAAAATAAACCATATTATACCATTACAAACACACCAGACTAGCAAAAAAAAAAAAAAATTCTGACAAAACTAATCGTTGGCAAGGAAGTAGAGTAAAAGGAGTCAACTTATAAACTGACATAACCACTTTGAAGCTGTTTGTAATTATCTAATAAAGTTGAAAGTGTGCATACATTATAACTATGCATTTCTACTCTTAGGTATATGTTTCAGTGAAAATTCTTCATGAGGATACATGTAAAAGAATATCCATAGCATCACTATTTATGATGTCCATCTGAAGTAGAATGGATAAATAAATGATGGGCTATTCATACTATGGGATATCACACAACAAAAAAAATTGTATAAATGCAGCTATCAGTATGAATGAATCTTACAATGCTGAATTAAACAAGAAAGAATAAAAAAATATGAATTTTCCATTTATATGAAGTTTAATAATAGTCAAATTAAACTATATTATTCAGGTATGTTTATGTAGATGATAAAAAATACAGAGAAAAACAAGGAAATGATTGTAACAAAAACCAGGACAGTGATTACCTCTGGAGGTAGGGAGGGCAGTATGTTCTGGACACAGGGAGGTCTTCTCAGATTTTAAACAGTATATCTGTGTTTTATGCATACTTCTGTAAATATTTCAAAATTAAAAAAAAAAAAAATCAATCATGACCTTGGCCACTGTTTCAGAGCAAGCAGCTATGTTTTACTTCGAAATCCATTCGGGGCTGTTGAACATTTCCGTATTAGTATTAGAGACAAATTGCCTTTCATACGGGAAAGAAATTTGGAGACCAACTTGGTCATCATAATACAACTAAGAAAACTGGATCCAGAAAATTACAATCACTTGCCCAAGTTCAATAACTAATGAGTGCCAGACACTGGACTAGAATCCTATTGATTGGGACAATGAGATTAATCATTCTTTTGACATTAACTACGAGAAAGCATCCAAAATCAGCTGTCAATTCTTGCCCACACTAATAATGGTTTGTTTGTACTCGGAAGTGGAACATTTTGCATCCTTTGCCCTAGGTGCTTGTTCTTGACAAAGATCATCTGATGTAGCATGTTAACCACCCAAACAAAGGCCATACATTTGCAGTTTCCTAGGTAACCAAATCATTTTCATCCAAACAGAATCTGATTAGAAGAGAAAGAAAAAAATAAATATATATATATATATATTGCTCAGCATATTCGAATGAGCAAATATTAATGTAATCCATTGTCTTCAGCTCATTAAAGAGAGATGGCTTTTTTTTTCCCCCCAACAGTTTGGTTTTGGTATTTCTCAAATGTTATTTTGCAACTACTGGTATCAGAACCAATTGCGGAATGTGGTAAAAATATAGGTCCCTAAACTGTAACCCAGGCAGAGTATAACAGAATCTTTAGGGATAAAACTCAGAAATCTCCATTTTAAATAAACTCTCCAGCTGATTTTTATGCTCAATAAAGTTTTAAAGTTCTATTCAAGTTCATTTTCTGGCTACTCATGATTTATCTTCTTAATCTTATACATTTTATTATTTAATGCCTTCTGTGACCAAGTAGCATCAATTCCTTGAGAGGTTGTATTTAATTTATTATATTCTAGTACTTAAGCAATCAAACAAACAAAAATAAAAGTTGATCTCATGCAGCCTGCAACCAAGTTTTTCTTTTTTAAATTGCTGGTACTGTAATCTCATAGTAGCATAACTTGTTACAGTTGCAAAGAAAATTAACCCTTTTGTGGATGATTTTTTTTCTTTTTTGGAATTTTTTGTTGATGCCATGTATTTTCACTAATAGAATGGATGCTGAATCATTGTTCATTGGTAGTTTTTTTATTATTTGAAAAAGTGAGGTGCCAATTCCAAGTGGGACATATCAGTCCCATGCTCCATGAAGCACATCACACACACTGGACAAACTGGTCTCATGGCTCATCACACTTCCTGGTTACACCTGAGCCATAAAATATCTCACTCGACTTTGTAAAAATATACACAAAATACTAAATAACATTGCACTTGCTGCACATAATTATTAGTTTGGTTTAGAGTGGGCCATATTGATAACATGTGCCATGAAGCATACCATAGCAGTTCCATGGCCCAGGAAGTACATCACAAACTGTTTTCACCCCCAAAATAACTCTTTACTTGAATATTTATGAATTCCAGTAACCATACCTTCCCAGTAACACAAAGAAAATAGTAAACATACTTGCAAGTCTTATCTTGCTGTACAGAAGGCAAAATACTCAAAAATTTCACATAATCACTCCTCCGGGAAGCATTCCCTCATACAAATGGCTCTCAGCACTCAAATGTAGCACAGACCAACTTCCTTGTTTTTTAGGCAGTTGCACAAGTATTCACCATGATGCCAAAGCATATTAAAGTGGCTCAGATACCTGCCAATAAACATCCAGGGGCAGAAAATGTAACACAGGCATATATACCCCATGGTCCGTGGAAAGGTTAAACATTTGTTAATCCAACATCATATTTCACAGGTGAGAAAATTGAAGCCCAGAGGAGGACAGTTACTTGCTAAGGTCACTTAAAGAGTTAGTGTCTGGGCCAGCACCAGAATTCAGTTGTCTTGGTGTAGTGGTTAAGAGCTTGGCTACTAACCAGAAAGGTTGGCAGTTGGAATCCACCAGCCACTCCTTGCCCTATGGGGCAGTTCTACTCCGTCCTGTAGGGTTGCTATGGGCTGGAATCAACTCAACGGCAAGGGGTTTGGCCTAAGGCCATTGATTTTCTTTATAACATATCCATTTATTTAAAATCTAGAACAATGTATCTGTGAAAATAGAGCTTTTGTGGGAAGAATAAGTATGATATTAAAGGCATTTAAATGTTAGTCATTGATTTTTTTTAAATGAGCTTTTCTGTATAAAATTATATATTATTCCCCTTAATTGATGTATTATAATACAATGTATTTTCACTATTTTTTATTTATACCTCAACTCATTCCAAAAAAGAAGTTGAGGCAGTTTACAGAAAAAAAAAAATTATGTAGAATAACAAGATAAAAAATAAATAGATGAAACAATTGTGGCTTATTTTTTACTTGCTAAGTCATTGGAAAAGATTTAGAGTCTACCTAAGTTATCTCCAGGCTTTCACCTTTAATGTATCCTTTAGTCAAGATATTCTGGGTATGGAAAGGAGGAAGGGAAATAGTATGGTGTTAAAAAGTGGATTTAGCTTTCATTTGTTCCCAAAGACTGAGAAAGAAAAGAAAAAAAAGTCTACATATATAATTTCTTCTCGACACACTCAGTTGGGCTTCTGAACATATCACTCAGATAATGCTCTTGTCAAGGACACTAATAACCTCAAAAACATCAAATCCAACAGGCCGGTCTCTTTTACCCTACTTAATTTCTTCACAGCAGTCAACATATTTGACAACTCCCTCCCTCTTCAAACACCTTCTTCTCTGGGTTTCCATCATAACACTCCTTCTAACACTGTTGACCACAATTGCTCCTCCCTCTCTGCTTGGTCTCCAAAATGCTAGTGTGCGCAGGACTCAGTCCTGGTCCACAGGTCTCTGTCTGCATACTCTCTCCAGGAGACTTCTGCCTATTCCAGAGTTTTAAATACCATATAAACACTAACGACTCTCCAACTCCAGGGGACAAGCCCGCAGAGTGGCTGGTGAATTCAAACTGCTAATCTTTCAGTTAGCAGTCGAGCACTTTAACCCTTGTACCACCAGGGCTCCTTGCACACACTCTGATTACACTGTTTTCTGTCTGAGTAAACGGAACCACCTTTCACCCTTTGCTTTCCCCTTCCCCCTCACATCCTACCCATAAAAAAGTTCTATCTACTCTACATCCAAACATATTTCAAATCTGTTCACTTTTCTATAAACTACTATCATCTCTTGCCTGGATTGTTCCATAGCCTCCTAAGTCATCTGTCCCATATCCCAATTACTCATTGTACACATAGCAGGTTGAGTAATCATATTCAATAATAAATCAAATTATGTTACTCCCTTACTTCAAAGCCTTCAGTGGCTTCCAACTTTACGTAAAATAAAAACCAAACCCCTTACCATGCAGTGACTGATCCCTGCCCAGCTCTTCTGACCTTTGTTCTACCAGTCTCCCATTGCCCACTATGCTCCAGCATCCCAGGCCTCTTTTCTCTATTTTAGACACACTAGGCTTGCTACCTTCTATGGCCTTTGCCAGTGCTGTTCCTTCTGTTTGCAGTGCTTTTTTGCTGTATCATCATGTGATGATTAAGATGGTGTGTCACCTTGGCTAGGCCATGATTCTCAGCGTTTTGGTAGTTGTACAATGTTGTGATCACTTCCCTGTTGAAATATGATACATGATCACCCCTATGATGGAATCTGCTGAGTGGTACCAGCGGGGGTGGGGCCTGAGGCAGGTCGCTGCCCTCAGCTGCCTACTTCTTTCCTGCTGCCTTGCCAGGGATTTTGGCTTGTTCTAGATCCTGCAGCTGGCTCCTGTTCATCTGACCTCTGGTTTTTGGGACTTGAGCTAGCAGCTTGCCTGCCGATCTTGAGATTTGTGGATCTTCACAGTCTGCTACAGCCCTGCTCCCTGGCCTGCCGATCTTGAGCTCGTCAGCCCCTGCGGCTATGTGAATCAGCAGAAGTCTGTTAAAAGCCCTGCTTTCCCACCTGCCAATTTTGGGTTCGCTGGCCCTTGCAGCTACGTGAATTAGGAGAATCCTCTTTCCTGCACCATGGACTTGGTACGTTACCCAGCCTCTAAAAACCACATGAGCCATTTCCTTGATAAAAGTTTCTCTCTCTCTCTCTATATATATATATGCTTTACTGGTTTTGCTTCTCTAGAGAACCCAGCCTAAGACACTTCACATGGTTCAATTTCCATCTACACTTCAGCTTAATGTGTTAGCTCTGCAGAGAGGCCTTCCTTGATTACCTAATATTCAGTAATCACCTAGTCGCTCTCTGCCATGTTACTGCTTAAATTCTCTGCACAACACTTAACACTCTGACCCTTTCCCTTTGTCTTTAAATGTTTGTTATTTTATATGTCTGTTTTCCAACTACTCAAATACACATTGCAAGAGAGCAGACATTATTCGTCTTTTTCATATCGATATCTTAGAAGCCCAGAGTAGCACCTGACAGAAATCACAAACTCAATAAAAAAGAATAAATTCAGTAAAAAGACTAGAAGCATAGATGGTATGATGCTAACACTGGTTAATTTGGACTGGTGGGAATACAGGTATTTGTTCTATTAATTCTTTTTAATTTTCTATATTTTTTAGAGTTTCAAAATGGATAGACAGACAGAGATAGATAGGTAGATATAGAGGTATAATTTAAAGAATCATTTGCAGGAAGCTGCTTGTCTTATTGCCAGAAATTGTCAATCTAAACCAGAATGTAAGCCCATGGAGAGAAAGAACTGTGTTAAAATGTTAGTGAAGTTGTATGAAGTCTGAGATTGAAAATTACAAGTTAGGGGCTTACAGATTCTAACTAGAGAGAGGTGATGTACTTCCTAGAGCTCTCCTACACTGAGGGGGTAGTGTTATTCTGTTTTCTAAGTTCTGCATAAAATTTTGTAATGCGTGGAGTTCATTGTAGAGTGATCGGATTCAGCACAGAGGATGTTCTGTTAGGAGAAGCAGCCTAGGCCTGTGGAGAAGCACTGTTTTCAGGTCAGGGGACCTGGTCTCTTCCACCAGCGCGTTAGGGAACATTCAGAAAGGCACTCAACTTTGTGTGTGTGTGTGTTTAGTTTCCTCACGTAAAAAAAAGAAGGAGTTCAATGATCCCTTTTAATACATGATTCCAGTTTCAGTTTCTATTGCCGTAATGTTTCTAGAATTTCATTTAAGAATATCTGATATTTCAGCCAACATTTTCAAACCCCTTAAGTTATATTAACACTGAAATTTCTTTGGAATCCAGATGCTTGCTATTCAATATGTGTGGTCCACAGACTAGCAGCATCAGAGTACCCTCTGGTAGATTTGTAACTTGAAAAGACCTCCTGAATCGGAGTCTGCATTTTAATAAGATCCCTATAACAATCATATGCACATTAAAATGTGTAAAGAGCTATACTATAATACTTCACACATGTTTCTGCGAGAGCTGACTTCACTAGTCACACCTGCTTAGCAAACACCTGGAGACTTTTAGGGCAATAATATTTAAATTTGTACTGTATTTTATAAGTTGCTTTTATATACATTATTTTGCTAAATCCTCACAACAATCCAGTTGAGTGGTTCCAATTTACAGATGAGAAAACTGATGCTCAGTTAAAATGATATGCCCCAAGTCATATAGCTACCAACTAACTGAGCCTGTGCATCTGGGGAGGGCAAGTCTTTACCAATACCCCTGTCAGAATGGGAGAGGACTAGCAACAACTCCTCTCTTCTCCAGCCTGTACCGTTTATACTATGTCAGACAGACCTGCTGTGGCTGCTGCTCAATATACAATTTAAAAATTCCCACAGGCACTGAAAAATAAATCACATTCTCCAAGTCATTCTGAGTTGAGCTAAAAATCCAATTATCACCTCAACAGTTGACATTGTAAATCTCTACCAATCCCCAGCAACTAAGACGTAACCTTAAAAGTACCAACTCCACTTATAAGCTTATGACCCTCTTGTTCTGAAGTTTCTCAGTACATCCTCTCAAAGCTGTGCTGTGGGGTGAGGATGTCAAGCAGTAGACCCAGATTCATTTCTTACTAGATGCTGTGACACCATGAGCAAATTATTTAACCTCCTTGAGCCATAGATTCCACTTCTACAAGATTGTTTACTCACCTGTAATGGTTGTTGTCTGAATTAATGGAGATAAGGAATGCACAGTGCTTAACACAATGTTTGGCTCCTAACAAGCAGACCATAATCGTAGTCATTATCACCCTCCCTAAGAAAGTTTTTCCATCTGTCAAATTGAGGGGATTACACTTCATAATCTCTAAAGTCCTTTCATCTCTGACAGTGGAGAAATTTGACTCATGTTTAAATTTCATGCTTTACTCCTTAATCCAGAATTCAGAGCTCACCTTCATTACAAAAAAAAAAAAAAGTAGATTTGTAAGATTGAAATACAAGACTGTTTCCTGATTGAATGAGATTTCCAAGAACACTTGGGAGACACAGACTGGGAGAAGTTATTATATTTTTATTTGAATCCTATAAATGCAAAGAGATGTAGCCATACAAAAAAAAGAAATAAAGAAATATGTCCTTTAAATCATAGGAGTTTTAAAATTACTTTTTATAAATCAGAAGAATGAATATCAATAGGCACTGGCCTTACCCTGAAGGATCACAAAAGTTAAAAAAAGGCTAGCATAGAATGGTATGTATTACATTCAGGAGGATCAGGCCTCTCAGAGAATGTGGCAGCCAAATTAAGGGAGGTGTTTCTTAGAAGTCCACAAGTGGTGCAAAGGGTTAACACACTCTGTTGTTAACCGAAAGGTTAGAGGTTACAATTCATACGAAGGTAGCTCAGAAGAAAGACCAGTGATCTACTTCTGAAAAGAATCAGCCATTAAAAACCCTATGGAGCACAGTTCTACTCTGACACACATGGGGTAGTCATGAGTCAGAATCAACTCAACACCAACTGATATTCTTCTGCTTTTCCAGTTGGACTCATCATGTGCTAATTCTGTAAGAGAAAGGCAGTCATTTACTTACTTTTTACTTAGATATCTGCCTGCACTTGAAGACACATCAGTATTTTAAAAAGAAAAGACTGAAAAGAGAAAATAAATCTACAACATATCTGCTTCGTCATCCTACTCTCCATCCTTGCAATAGTAATGAGGATGTACCTCTTAACCTCCACATCCACTAAGCCTAACTCCCTGTAAGAACACTTCCATATGGGGCCCTTAAAGATCTAAGTATTCTTTTTGAATTACTGTTATTGTTATGATTGTGACCCAACTGACTCTAAAGGATGAATCAAAACAAAACATAGAACATTTCTTATTTCTGCTCTGAAAGCAGAATTTCAGATCCTTCCCTTTAAATGTCTAATGTGTTGTTTGAAAGAAAAAAAATTAAACTAAGCACGTTTATATTTTGGGAAATAAGAGCTAGAATAAGTGATTTCATTTCCTTATTGGATATTTGACCATCTTTCTCCAGGAAGATGCTGTGTATTCTATTCTCTGTTGTCTAATTGGTTTTGGGCAAAAGTTCAAAAATGTGATAAAGAAAAATAAGAACTCAAGAAATAATGTTCTTTCATTTTCATTTCATATTAAGGGTGTCTTCCTTCTGCAGACAGCAGAACAAGATGCCACTGTAACTTCATCACCACATTGACTTAAAAAAAAAAAAAACTACCATTATACTTCCTGACCTAACTCTAACTACAATGTGTATAAAATGTACTAGAAATGGATTTCAAGGTCTACTCAGATTTTGCCGTTCAATCAATCACTCAACCATCATTTATTGAATGTCAATCTTTGTTAGAGTTTAAGTTGGAACTCGAAATGGAATGAATGAATGACTGAATAAATAAATATCCCTTTCCTGGTTTCAAGAAGCTTAAACTTAAGTGGAGGAGAGAAACATTATGAAACAAAACAAAACAAAGAATTGTATAAGTAGAAACATTCACAAAGTACTTTGGAAATATTGGAAAATAATTATACCTTGGGGTTGAAGGAGGAGTCAAGAAAACTTTCATATAAGAAATATATTTAATCTAGACCTTAAGAAAATCAAGCCCTGTTGGTCTATGATTGACTGCAATCCTAAGGTCTTTTCACCCTTATTTATTCATCAGCGCAATCAGTTCAGTGCATATTGGGCAGTTGCTTACACGTGGTCAAGGGAGTCAGAGTAATTCTATCTCATAAACCAGGAGTAGACAGAAGATATTTGTAAATCCATAATAAGTGGTCAATTAAGAATACAGTTCCCCAAAAATTCTCATTTTAAAATCTCAAACTTCTAACCATATATTACCATATAGCTCAGAAGGTGCCTAGGAGCTATGGCTGCTAACTAAAAGGTTGGCAGTTCGAATCTACCAGTCACTCTTTGGAAACTCTATGGGGCAGTTTTACTCTGTCCTATAGGGTCACTTTTGTTGGACTTGACTTGACAGCAACAGGTTTCGTTTTTTTCTTTTTTTTTTTTTTTTAAATAGCTCAGAATAGTTACCCTATCAAAGTCTTTCTCAAATTATGGTCTGCAGACTCTAGGAGTTTCCTAAATCCTTTTTAGTGGGTCCATAAAGTCAAAACTATTCGCATAATAATACTGTTAGTTGCCGTTTTCACTATGTTGCTATTTAAACTGATGATGCAAAAGCAATGGTGGGTAAAACTGCTGGCACCTTCACACGAATCAAGGCAAGAGGACCAAACTGTACTAGAAGTTATTGTGTGCTTCACTGCCACATATTCTCAGCAAAGGGAAAAACCCAGTTTTATTGAAGAATGTCCTTGGTGAAGCAGTATACTTTCTTTTACTAACTGAACATATTTACTTTTAATATTTAAATATTTAGCTTTACTTATTTTATTTATATTAGTATCTTATTTGTCTATGTTTTTATTAATTTTACTGTTAATTTTGTTAAATTTTGGCTTTTGAGTACCTGTAATTTTAATTGTCTGTACATCAAAATAAGAAGTATACCTAAAGCATTTCTATTGTATTCTAACATACAATAATGCTCTTGAGGAATAGGATATGTGAGATTAATTGGGTTGTGAACTGAACTGGCCACCATTTTTACTTGAAAGAGTGGCCAACAGACAAACTATGATAATTCAGACTTGGGATAATTGGCAGATATTTTCTCAAAAATAAATGAAGTGAACCAGTCACTTCAAGGGAAACAAATTGCCATTATTTGTTGCCAATGATAGTTTGAGATTTCAATGAAAATTAGAATTTAGGAAAATTGTATCTGCCACTGTGAGCTTGGAAACTCTATGGGGCGGTTCTACTCTGTCCTATAGGATCACCATGAGTTGGAATCGACTCAACAGCAATGGGTTTTGGTACCATAAGCTTGAGAGTATCCCAATAGCTGGATGGTGATATTTACTGATTTTTTTTTTTTTTTACATTGGTGTAACAATATATCTCAGCATCTGGAAGATTTGCGTACTTCGACAAATCAAAATTTTCCAAATGACCAATGCATGATGTTACAAAATCATGTATGAGTCTAAGATCCATTCCAAGGGCAAGATAGATCAATGGACTTTAATGTTACAACATAAGTTCATTTATATGGTTTCTGATTCCACATTACAACTAACCTTTAAGAAACTACTGCATGTCAAGTTGGTTGTGGGATCAAAGAAGAATATCCACAATTATCTGAAAAAGCTATTAAAATAGTCCTCCAATTTCCAGCTTCATATCTGTGAGGTTAGTTTTTCTTCAAAAACTTCAAGGAAAACAATGTACAGTACCGCATCAATTCAGTGACATTGTAGATGTGATACTTCAGGTGTTTTTTATTAAGCCAGAATCAAAAAGATTTGATGGGATCTGAAAAGCCTGTGAGCATCTAAGATACTCCACTGGTCTTACCCCTTTGGGAGCAAGGGAGAATGAAGAAAACAAGATATAAGGGAAAGATTAGTTCAAAGGACTAATGGACCACAACTAACATGCCTCCACCAGACTGAGACCACTACAACTGGATGGTTCTCGGCTACCACCACTCACTGCTCTGACAGGGATCACAACAGAGGGTCCTGGACAGAGCGGGAGAAAAATGTGAAACAAAATTCTAACTCACAAAAAAAGACCAGACTTACTGGCCTGACAGAGACTGGAGAAACCCTGAGAGTATGGCCCCTGGACACTCTTTTAGCTCAGTAATTAAGTCACTCCCGAGGTTCAACCTTCAGCCAAAGATTACACAGGCCCATAAAACAAAACGAGACTAATGGGGCACAAAAGCCCAGGACAAGGACTAGAAGGCAGTAATAGGGAACCCAAAGTCGAGAAGGGAGAGTGTTGACATGTAGTGGGGTTGTTCACCAACATCATAAAACAATATGTATACTAACTGTTTAATGAGAAACTATTTGTTCTGTAAACCCTCATCTAAAGTAAAATTAAAAAACGGGCAGGGCCAAGATTATGGAGTTGTCAGACGCTTCCGGTAGACCCTCTTACAACAAAGACCCCCAAAAAACAAGTGAATCAATTATACATGGCAATCTGGAAGCCCTGAACATCAAAGGAAGAGTTGAGGAACCAGATTGAGTGGCAGGGGGAGGGACAGACAGTTCAGAAGCAGCAAGGAGTTGCCAGACCTGACCCGGTGACATCCCGAACCCTTCAGGCCTGATCAGCTCAGGGGTGAGCGGTGAGGCAGGCAAGCAGTGCTGCTTGGAAGCGTACTCTGCACCAGGAGAGATCCAGCTGCAGAGAGTCTACTCGGCCACCCAGAACCAGTGAGAAGCAGCCCTGGAACAGTGAAATTTAAGTACTTGCATACGGCCTACCGAGTGGATCAAAAATACCCACCTTAGGGAAAAACCTCTCTCCCATTTACCTCCCCACTCCCTGCTCTGCATTGGGTCCCAGACCAGCTTCAGTAATTGCCAAGTCCCCTGGGCTGGAAGTAGTATCCATCACATGCCCAGAGCCATTCTCCCTGCCTTGGAGAGTGAACAAATTAACAAATAGGGGAAAAATAAACTGCAGGCTCCCCAAAGCTGGGAACCCAGGGTAGGCACAGCGCCTTTTGCCTAGGCACAGGCATATGGGATCCACAGACTTTGAGTGCCTTTCCCCCTGCATAGACTTGTGCGGGCCCATTTCAACAGCATAGGCCCTCATTACCACAGTACAACAGGGTATATACGGGAAGTCTAACTTCAGCTGTTTCAGCTGTGAAGTGGCAGGTTCTTGACATTTGACACTGCTCTGCTCATTAAGCAGGGTCTTCACCTACCCATATCAGGAGCCTGAGGACTAGTGGCTCCACCCACGCCACCTAGCCCCCTGCAAGAGGGGCCAACGAATAAGAGGTGCCCCCAGTCCTTACAGCCAACAGCATTAGGTGCTCATAGTCCAGCTGCAAAACCCACCCACCTACAGACTCTAGGGAAGAGGGACACCCCTTCCTCCTGGACACTCAAGGGCGGCCCTCAGCCCCCTGCCTTACTCAGAGTGTGTCCCTCTGCTGCAGCCAGATGCCTGTGCCTACACCAATCACCCATGGCTCTCTAGGACTGTGAGAGCCTACACGACACACTTGGTACCTATCTATCTGGGTACCTGAGCTGAAACCATACAGGAGGAGTGGGCAGACTCCTGAGCTCACATACCTAGTAACTGACCTAACCACCTAATGACAGGACTTTAGTGCTTCAAAGGTGGCAATAATCAAACTAGCTCATACGAGCAGTCTTTTTGGGCATATCAAAACAAAATAAGAAGCTAGGACACAGTAAGCAAACATAAAATCAATAAATATAATAACTTCTTCATGGCTTAGAGACAAAAGTCAATATCAAATCACATAAAGAGGCAATTCATGATGACTTCAGCAAGCTCCCAAAACAAAGAATCTAGACATTTTCCAGAGGAGAAAAACTTCTTGGAATTACCTGAGGCAGAATACAAAAGATTAATAAACAGAACTCTTCAAGAAATTAGGAAGGAAATTAATCAAAATGCAGAACATGCAATACAGGAAATTAAAAAGATTAGAGACGAACATAATGACAAATTTAAACAGCCTGCAAGAATCCATAGAGAGACAGCAACCAGAAATCCAGAAGATTAATAATAAAATTTCAGAATTAGACAACCCAAAAGAAAGTCATAGGAGCAGAATTGAGGCAATGGAAGTCAGAATCAGTGAGATTGAAGATAAAGCACTTGACACCAACTTATTTGAGGAAAAATCAGATAAAAGGATTAAAAAAAAAATGAAGCTACCCTAAGAATTATGTGGGATTCTATCAAGAAGAATAACCAACGAGTGATCGGAGTACCAGAATAGGGGGGGATAAAAGAAAATACAGAGAGAATTGTTGAAGATTTGTTGGTGGAAAACTTCCCTGATATTGTGAAAGATGACAAGATATCTATCCAAGATGCTCATCAAACCACACATAAGGTAGATCCCAAAAGAAAATCACCAAGGCATATTAAAATCAAACTTGCCAAAACCAAAGATAAGGAGAAAATTTTAACAGCCGCTAAGGATAAATGAAAAGTCATCTACAAAGGAGAGTCAATGAAAATAAGCTTGGACTACTCAGCAGAAACCATGCAGGCAAGAAGGCAATGGATAATATACACAAAGCCTTGAAGGAAAAAAACTGCCAGCCAAGAATTACATACCCAGCAAAACTATCTCTCAAATATGATGGTGAAATTAGGGCATTTCCAGATACACAGAAGTTTAGGGAATTTGCAAAAACCAAACCAATATTACAAGAAAAAATAAAGGGAGTCCTCTGGTTAGAAAATCAGTAACATCAGATAACAACTGAAGACTAGAACAGAGGACAGAGTAACCAGATATCAACCCAGATAGGGAAGTCCAAAAGTAAATCAAAGCTAAAACACTGAAAATACGGAAACAGATGTCAATATGTAAAAGATGACAACATTAAAACAAAAAAGAGGGACTTAAAAAACGTAGACATCAATTTTTCATATGGAGAAGAAGTCAAGGCGATATAAAGAAATAAAAGACTGGTACAAACTTAGAAAAATAGAGATAAATATTAAGGGAACTATAAAGGAAACTAACAATCCTACAAGTCAAAATAAAAAACTAGAAAAATATAAAGACTCAGCAAACACAAAATAAACAACAATGAAAAAGATGAAAAGAAAATATATAAGGAAAAACGACTTAGCACAGAAAATTAAGTGGAACAAAGAAACTGTCAACAACACACAAAAAAAGATATCAAAATGACAGCACTATATTCATACCTATCAATAATTACGCTGAATGCAAATGGACTAAATGCAACAACAAAGAGACAGAGTGGCAGACTGGATAAAAAAACATGATCTGTCTATATGCTGCCTACAAGAGACACACCTTAGACTTAAAGACACAAACAAACTAAACTCAAAGGATGGAAAAAAATATATCAAGCAAACAACACTCAAAAAAGAGCAGGAGTGGCAATATTAATCTCTGACAAAGTAGACTTTGAAGTAAAATCCACCACAAGGATAAGGAAGGACACTATATAATGATTAAAGGTCAATACACCAGGAGGACATAACTGTAATAAATATTTACGCACCCAATAACGGGGTTCCAAAATACATAAAACAAACTCTCTAACAATTTTGAAAAGAGAGATAGACAGCTCCACAATAATGGTAGGAGACTTCAACACACCACTTTCAGTGAAGGACAGAACATCCAGAAAGTAGCTCAACAAAGACACGGGAGAGCTAAATGTTACAATCAACCAACTTGATCTCCTAGATATATACTGAACACGCCACCCAACAGCAGCCAAGTATACTTTCTTTTCCAACGCACAGGGAATATTCTCCAGAACAGACCACATATCTCAGGCCACAAAGTAAGCCTTAACAGAATCCAAAAACACTGAAATATTACAAAGATCTTTTCTGACCATAAAGTCTTAAAAGTAGAAAACAACAACAAGAGAAAAAGCACCAAAAAAAAGAAAAAAAAAATCAAACACATGGAAACTGAACAACACCTTGCTCAAAAACTACTGGGTTGTAGAAGAAATTAAGGATGGAATAAAGTTCATAGACTCAAACGAGAATGAAAACACATCCTACCAGAACCTTTGGGACACAGCAAAAGCAGTGCTCAGGTGTCAGTTTATAGGAATAAATGCACACATCCAAAAAGTAAGAAAGGGCCATAATCAAAACATTAACCCTACAACTGGAACAAGTAGAAAGAGAGCAGGAGAAGAAGCACTTAGGCACCAGAAGGAAGGAAATAATAAGAATTAGAGCAGAATTCAATGAAATAGAGAATAGAAAAACAATTGAAAGAGTTAACAAGACCAAAAGCTGGTTCTTTGAAAAGATCACCCAAATCGATAAACCATTGGCCAAACTGACAAAAGAAAAACAGGAGAGGAAGCACATAACCCATATAAGAAATGCGATGGGTGATATCACAACAGACCCAAATGAACTTAAAAGACTCATCAGAGAATACTATGAAAAACTGTACTCTAACAAATTTGAAAACCTCGAGGAAATGGACAAATTTCTAGAAACTCACTACCTACCTAAATTAACAAACACAAACAGAGGTAGAACAACTAAATAAACCCATAACAAAAAAAGAGACTGAAAAGGTAATTAAAAAACTCCCAACAAAAAAAAGCCCTGGCCTGGATGGCTTCACTGGAAAATTCTACCAAACTTTCAGAAAAGAGTTAACACCACTACTACTAAAGTTATTTCAGAGCATAGAAGAGGATAGAATACTCCCAAACTCATTCTATGAAGCCAGCGTAACCCTGATACTAAAACCAGGTAAAGATACCAGAAAAAAAGAAAATTACACACCAATATCCCTCAAGAACATTGACACAAAAACCCTCAACAAAATTCTAGCCAATAGAATTCAATAACATATCAAAAAAATAATTCACCATGATCAAGTGGGATTTATACCAGGTATGCAGGGATGGTTTAACATTAGAAAAACCATCAGTGTAAGCCATCACATAAATAAAACAAGACAAAAACCACATGATCTTAATCAACTGATGCAGAAAAGGCATTTGACAAAGTCCAACACCCTTTCATGACAAAAACTGTCAGCAAAATAGGAATAGAAGGGAAATTCCTCAATATAATTCGGGGCATTTATACAAAGCCGACAGCCAACATCATCCTAAATGGAGAGTCTTTGAAAGCATTCCCCTGGAGAACAGGAACAAGGATGCCCTTTATCACCACTCTTATTCAACATTGTGCTGAAGGTCCTAGCCAGAGCAATTAGGCTAGAAAAAGAAATAAAGGGCATCCAAATTGGTAGGGAGGAAGTCAAAGTATCTCTATTTCCAGATGATACGACCTTATACACAGAAAACCACAAAGAATCCACAAGAAAACTATTGAAACTAATAGGAGATTTCAGCAAAGTTTCAGGATACAAGATAAACATACAAAAATCAGTTCGATTCCTTTACATCAACAAAGAGAACCTTGATGAGGAAATCACCAAATCAACACCATTTACAATAGCCCCCAAGAAGATCAAATACTTAGGAATAAATCTAACCAGCAACGTAAAATCCCTGTACAATGAAAACTACAAGACACTACTGCAAGAAACTAAAAGAGACCTGCATAAGTGGGAAAACATACCCTGCTCATGGATAGGTAGACTCAACATAGTGAAAATGTCAATTCTACCCAAAGCGATCTACAGATACAATGCAATCCTGATCCAAATTCCAATGGCATTTTTTTAATGAGATGGAGAAACAAATCACCAACTTCACATAGAAAAGAAGGAGGCCCCGGGTAAGTAAAGCATTACTCAAGAAGAAGAACAAAGTGGGAGGTCTCACACTACCTGACTTTAGAACCTATTATACCACCATGGTAGTCAAAACAGCCTGGTACTGGCACAATAGATACATAGACCAATGGAACAGAATTGAGAATCCAGATGTAAATTTATCCACCTATGAGCAGATGATATTTGACAAAGGCCCAAAGTCCATTAACTCGGGAAAAGACAGTCTCTTTAACAAATAGGGCTGGCATAACTGGATATCCATCTGCAAAAAAATGAAATAAGACCCATACCTCACAGCATGCGCAAAAACTAACTCAAAATGGATCAAAGACTTAAAAATAAAATTGAAAATGATAAAGATCATGGAAAAAAAAATAGGGACAATGTTAGGAGCCCTAATACATGGCATAAACACAATGAGAACCATAAGTAGCAATGCACAAGCACCAGAAGAGAGACTAGATAAATGGGAGCTCCTAAAAATCAAACACTTATGCTCATCAAAAGACTTCACCAAAAGAGTAAAAAGACAATCTACAGTCTGGGAAAAAGTTTTTGGCTATGACAAATCCGATCAGTGTCCATTCTCTAAAATCTATAAGATACTGCAAAACCTCAATATCAAAAAGACAAATAACCTAATTAAAAAATGGGCAAAGGATATGAACAGACACTTCACCAAAGAAAATATTCAGGCGGCTAACAGACACATGAAGAAATGCTCACAATCATTAGCCATTAGAGAAATGCAGATCAAAACTACAATGAGATAGCATCTCACCCTAACAAGGCTATCATAAATCCAAAAAACACAAAATAATAAATGCCGGAGAAGTTGTGGAGAGACTGGAACACTTGTACAGTGTTGGTGGGACTGTAAAATGGTACAACCACTTTGGAAATCGATTTGGTGCTTCCTTAAAAAGCTAGAAATAGAAGTATCATACGATCCAGCTATCCTGCTCCTTGGAATATATCCTAGAGAAATAAGAGCCATCACATGAATAGATTATATGCACACCCATGTTCATTTCAGCACTGTTCACAATAGCAAAAAGATGGGAACATCCTAGGTGCCCATCAACGGATGAATGGATAAACAAATTATGGTACTTCCACACAATGGAATACTACACAATGATTAAAGAACAAAGATGAAGCCATGAAACATCTTATAACATGGAGGAATCTGGAGGGCATTATGTTGAGTGAATTTAGTCAGTCACAGAAGGACTAATATTGTATAAGACCACTATTATGAGAACTCAAGAAAAGGTTTAAACACAGAAGAAAGCATTATTTGATGGTTACGAGGGTGGGAAGGGAGGGTGAGGATTATTTACTAACTATATAGTAGATAAGAATTATCTTAGGTGAAGGGAAGAACAGCACACACTACAGGGAAGTCAACACAACTGGACTAAACCAAAGCTAAGAAGTTTCCTGAATACAATGAAACAGTTTGAGAGACAGAGTAGCAGGGGTAGGGCTATGGGGACCATGCTTTCAGAGGACATCTAGGTCAACTGGCATAAAAAAGCTTATCAGGAAAATGTTCTGAATCCTACTTTGGTGAGTGGCGTCTGGGGTCTTAAAAGCTTACAAGCGGCCATCTAAGATGCATCAATTTGTCCCAACCACCTGGAGTAAAGAAGAATCAAGAACACCAAAGACACAAGGAAATTATTAGCTCAAGAGACAGAAAGGACCACATAAACCAGAGACTTCATCAGCCTGAGACCAGAAGAACTAGATGGTGCCCAGCTACCACCAATGACTGCCCTGCCAGGGAACACAACAGAGAGTCCCTGATGGAGCAGGAGAAAAGTGGGGTGCAGAACTCAAATTCTAGTAAGAAGACCAGACTTAATGTCTGACTGAGACTGGAGGAACCCCAGAAAGCATGGCCCCTGGATTCTCTATCAGCCCAGAACTAAAACAATTTCCAAGGCCAACTCTTCAGATAGCGATTGGACTGGACTGTGAGACATAAAGTGATACTTGGGAGGATTGCTCCTCTCAGCTCATGTAGATACAAGAGACTAAACAGGCAGCTTCTGTCCAGAGGTGAGATGGGAAGGCAGAGAGGGTTAGGAGCTGGTGGAATGGACATGGGGAATCAGGGGTGGAAAGGAGGAGTGTGCTGTCACAGTATGGGGAGAGCAATTAGGGGCACATAACAATGTATGTATAAATTTTTGTATGGGAGACTAACTTGAAATGTAAACTTCATTTAAACTACAACAATAAAAAAATTAAAAATAAAGTACTGTAAAGAAAAAAAAAAAAAACTGATCCAGTGCTAATAAACCTAAGATAGTTCTTAAAAAAAAAAAAAAAGATTTGAAAAAATGTTAAACAATGACAATCTTTTAACTAAAGCGTTTGGAAAATTTAGTTATTTTCATAAAATACATTATTTTAACATGTAATGGATGTATTATTTTATATGAATTATTACATATTTTTAAACACCTCCATTTTAACTCTAATATAGGAATTGTTGATAGATATGACCATCATAAACTAAAACTCTTTGGAATCCTCAACAAATTTTAGGAGTGTAAGGGGATCCTAAGGCCAAAAATCTTGAGAACTGCTGCTCTTCCAGATATAAAACTATACTATTATGTTAAATTAATTAAAAGAATATGTTATTGGTGCAAGAACATTCAAGTACATCAATGAGGAGACTAGAGTCCATAAATAGATTCATATATATGATAATTAAATACTATGATAAAGTTTGCATTTTAAATTAGAAATTATATCAGGCAGGGTGCTGACAGGAAACAGATGGCACTGCCAAATGAAGTAATTGAAGAAATTTTAATAGGGACTATGTTCAAGGATACAAGCAGGGTTAAGGGAAATTAATAGGGATAGAGAAGCACCACTGCGCCAGAATTAGTGAGATCCTTTACCATCCTAGATCTGAAGAGTTAAAAGAGAGAGTATGGAACCTGGGAGGAGAGCCACGCCCTTAGTAGCTGTAGGAAAGGACTTCCAGGCAGGAAGTGTGGCCTCCAACCGAGAAGCTTAGCCATTGCCAATCATCAAGCCAGCAAGGAGGGAGCCAGAGGTACAACCAAGCCCCAGCCTCCTCCATCCTCTGATACCTTGTTGGTGCCTCCTGTTGGCCAAACCCAACTGACAGCCAGAGTGTGACGGATCAAACTGATACTGTCCATAGAAGTCAACATTTCACAGCATAGAAGTTCATAATGACGGAAAAGGGGCAAGTAGAAGATGTCTATTTCAGAGTACCCGTTTTGACCCTGATCATCTCCTCTAATTCTTTGCCTAAATATGTTAGGCCATTCCTATTTGATAATGGATTCTTGCTGTGTATATTTAATTTTAGGATTCAGTGGATTTGGTAATACCCAGTTCACAACTGTCAGTTTGGATGGCAAATCCATTTGTGTCCATGATTAAAAAAAAAAACAAAAAACCCTATGCCATCGAGTCGATTCTGACTGATAGCGACGCAATAGGGTAGAGTAGAACTGATGCATAGGGTTTCCAAGGAGTGCCTGATGGATTCGAACTGCCAGCGTTTTGGTTAGCAACCGAACTCTTAACCACTGTGCCACCAGGGTTTCTGTCCCATTATTAGGCGTTTAATTTCCCCTTGGAGGAATTTTTGAGAGAGAATTACGGCATATACCTCTGACCTAGATAAAGGAGCTAGGCAAGTCACTGAAACAAAGTTTCTCATTTCCTCATTTGAGGAGAATACCAGAGTCCTTTAGAAAGGGACTTTGATGTGGGTTAGAGGCCATCAATCTCCTTTATAGTGACTCAAGTCAGGTTTTTGTTCACTCGAACTAAAATTATTATTATTATTATTATTTTTTGGTGTATAAACTTCTAAGATTTTTTTTTTTAATTGTACTTCAGGTGAAGGCTTACAGAACAAATAGTTTCTCATGAAACAGTAGTACACATATTGTTCTATGACATTGGTTAACAACCCCACAACATGCCAACCCTCTAACTTCTCAACCTTTTTTTTGGTGAAAATACACATAGCCAAAGATACACCATTTCAAAAATTTCTACATGCACAGTTCAGTGACATTGACTACACTCTTCCAATTGTGCTGCTGTTCTCACTTAAGATGAGGGCTTACAGAACAAAATAGTTTCTCATTTTAACTGTTACTACACATGTTGCCCTATGACAATGGTCAACAATCTCACAACACATCAACAATATCCTTACTCAACCTTGGGTACCCTATCACCAGCTTCCTTGTCCCCTTCTGCCTTCTGGCCCTTGTCCCTGGACTGCTGTACCTCATTAGTCCCATTTGGTTTTAAGGGGCTGTCCACTCCCAGGCTGAACGGTGAACCATGGAGATAACTTCACCACTGAGCTAAAAGGGTGTCTGGGGGCCATACTCTTGAGGTTTCTCCAGTCTCCTTTAGGCCAGTAAATCTGGTCTTTTTCTGTGAGTTAGAATTATGTTCTACATCCTTCTCCAGCTCTGTCCAGAACCCTTTGTTGTGATCCTGGTCAGAGCAGTCAGTGGTGGTAGCCGGGCACCATCTAGCTGCACTGGACTCAGTCCCGTGGAGACCTTGGTAACTGTGGTCCATTAGTCCTTTGGACTAATCTTTTCCTTGTATCCTGTTGTCTTCATTCTCTCTTGCTCCCAAAGGGAAGAGACCAGTGGAGTATCTTAGATGACCGCTCATAGGCTTTTAAAACCCCAGACACTACTCACCAAGGTAGAATGTAGAACATCGTCTTTATAAACTGTGTTATGCCAGTTGAGCTAGATGTCGAACTAAAATTATTTTGCTTAACATGTCAAGCAGCACTTTGGTAGTCTTCCCATCTGTTTCATTTCTAGGAACCCTGTGATCAACTAGCCATTATTAACACTCCTGCAGGTTGAAACATTGATTATAACTTATATGCTGATGGTTTGTTTTTGTGGTAAATACTGCTCCCACCCGTCTCTGATGGTTAAGCACTACCATTTGGCAGACATCATATAAGAATCCTGGAATTCCCAAAACAAAAACAAAAAAACCTGTTGCCGTCAAGTCGATTCCGACTCATAGCGACCCTATAGGACAGAGTAGAACTGCTCCATAGGGTTTTCAAGGAGCGGCTGGTGGATTCAAATTGCTGACCTTTTGGTTAGCAGCCAGATGCTTAACCACTACACCAGCAGGGCTCCCCACTGAAATAAGGAAGACCAATTCTATTGTTTTTCCAGTTGTCATCAAGTTGATTCTAAGTCATGGCAACCCCATGCGTATCGGAGTATAACTGCCCTCTATAGAGTTTTCAATGGCTGTGAGCTTTTGAAATCAGATCACCAGGCTTTTTTCCAAGGTGCCTCTAGGTGGACTCGAACCACCAACCTTTTGGTTAGTAGTTAAGCATTACTTATCCATTTGTGCCACCCAGGGACTCTAAAACTATTGTACCATCTCCTATTGTCATCCGTGGCTTACAAAAGACAACTACCCTGGAACTTGTGAACAGGTTGGATGTCCTCTGTCCTTCTTCCCTAATCTGGACAAGTTAATTTCTAGGTCAGGAGCACGGATGTACTGAGAGTGTCCCTTCAGCAATAAGGTGATGATACCCTTCACCAATCTCCATGGTTGGATCCCGTTTTTCTTGAATTCAGTCTTTCTATTTCTTGGTTTCTTCATAGGTCTTTTTGTTGCTCTTTTGAAAGTAATCTTTTTTTTTTCTTTTTTCTTTTCTTACTCCGGCTTGTTTTAAAACTCTCTCTTTTTCTTAAGTTATCAGCAGTTTTCTATGATGCACCTATTTTTGGTTTTCTTTGTATTTATCCCGCTTGAATTTCACAAAGCTTTGTGAATATCTAACATATTTTTTTCTGTCCATTTTGAGACATTCTTGGCCATTATCTCTTCCATTATTGGTTCTGCCACATTTTTCTTCTCTCTCTTCTTGTAAATGCAATTACATATGTGTTAGATCTTTTCACCGCATTATGTACTTCTCTTAAATTCTTATTTTCTATCCCTTAATTTCTCCTTGCTTCTTCCAAATTATTAATTCTCTCTTAAATTATTTAATCTATTGTTAAACCCATCTTTTGTATTTTTAACTGAATTTATTTTACTTCTAGAATTTTAATTTATTATTTATGGTTTCTAGTTTTCAACTGAAATTCCAAATCTTTTCATTTAATTTCTTACTCATATTAACCATAGATATTTTAAAATCTGTGTCTAAAACCACCAATATCTAGATATTCAATCAATTGATCATTACTTTCCCCTTTTCCCCTAGATTTTCAGTCAATTCTTGTCTTTTTTACATGTCTGCTGATTTGTTTTTATAGAATGCTAGATGTTCTGCATGAAAATTAAAGAGATAATTCAAGTTCTGAATGATGCTACTTCCTCTAGACAGCATTTATTTTTACTGCTGGCTGATAATTAGGATAGGGGCTGATCATCCTAATACAGTGTGGGGTTGAGTTGATTCAGCAGAAGGTTTTAGGCACTGTGATGTCTGGTCTGTTTTATGTATACCTCACTCTTAAGCTGAGGTCTATGTGGGTATTAACTGAAAGCTTCATAGGTTTACCATGATCCCGTCTTATTAAAGGGATCTAGTGTTTTTTTTATTTTCCTCCCAGCAACATGAGATTGCTTAGTTTGTTCAGCTTTTCATTCTCTTTCCCACAGCTTTCTAATGAGACTCCCAGTCTCTCAGTCCACTGCTTTAGAACTGACAAATTTGTCAAGGACAAAGCAGTACCAATATCAGGCTCACCTCTTTAAGGTTTTCCTTTTCTCCAGGATCTTGTTTCTTCAAGTCCTCATCACCATGGTAGCTCTCCAATGTCTTCACGTAGATTTTTTTTTTTTTTTTTAATACCAGTTTTGCTGCTTATTCTTAGAAGCAGGATTGGTCTGATATGAGCTACTCTTCCATAGCTGGAAGCAGAAATTCTAACATTCATTTCTTTATTGATGGTTGGGTTGTGTATAAGTTTGTAGATTGAAAATAATTTCTCAACAGTATCTCGAAGACATTGCTATTGAGAACTTCAAATCAGATTCCTCTTTTATATGTGTTGCTATTGCTTTGGTTTGTTTTCCTTTCCAAAGATATATATACGTGTGTCCCCAGTTTTCTGAAATTTCAAGTTGAAGAGGCTTGGAGAGATCTTTTTGCATTCTTTGTTCTGGTCATTCTAAACACCATTTGAATCAAGAGGTTCATGTCCTTCAAATCTAGATTTTTAAAAAAATTCTAATTTCTTCCATGCTGTTTTTACTGTTTTCTCTTTTTGAAATCCTCTTACCCAGATAGAGGTTCACTTGGACTGACCTTGTGCTTTATATTTCTTCTCATATTTTACATCTCTTTGTCTTTTCATATTAATTTCTGGGATATTTCCTTAACTTTATCTTCTAAGATCTATATACTTTTTCATTTTTGGCATCATATTTTAAATTTACATGGCCTATTTTTTGTTCTCTGAAAGATCCTTTTTATAGCTTTTTTTTTTTTTGCTTCATGGAAACAAAGTCTCCTTTAATCTTTCTCAGGCTAAGAATGATTTTTTTTTTTTAGTTTTAGTTTTTATCTCCCTGCAAAATATCTGATTGTTTTCAAGTTCTGTTGTTGCTGTTGTTCATTTTGGTATCACTCTTTCATGTTAAAGACTTTCTTCAGATATCTAACATTGCGGTCTTTGGCTGCCTGCTTACATTGAATAATCTGGCAAGAAAAAGATCTTTGGAATCTCTGGGAACATAGCTGGTACTTGTTAACTGTTTCACTGTAGGGTGGTCTTCAGGTATTTTTCTCTGGATATGGTAAAATTCCTCAAGGGAAGACCCTCACAATTCCCTTCTTGCAGATGTAATCTTGGCTTCCAGTGTCCTGAGAATTCCTTGTATTCAGTATACTATCCTCACCCTCAGTTGTGCCTGGATTTCCCAGATCTAGAGAATCGCTCTTTCACATTCTCCAGAGAGTGAATCTCCAGTTCTCAGCTAGCATGGGTGAGGCCCAACATTTTGGAGAGAATCTTGAGAGTTCATTATTTCTTGAAAAATCTTTCAATTAAAACTGATTATAACTCCTCATCTTTACCACCATTTTCAGACGGGCCTGATGTCATTTTGTTATGAAGTTTTGCAAAGCAAACTAACTTATTTCTGTCTGCCGTTCCACATACTGATTCACCTTTTATAGGCAACAGCCAATGGCTCTGCTTGCAGTTTCTCCAAGTTCAATCCTTTATGGCTCAACTATGCAGAACTTTTTAACTGCATGTTTTAGTTACCTAGTGCTGCTACAACAGAAATACTACAAGTGGATGGTTTTAATGAAGAGAAGTTGATTTCCTCACAGTCAAAGTAGGCTAGAAGTCCAAATTCAGGGTGTCAGCTCCAGGGGAAGTCTTTCTCTCTCTGTTGGCCTTCTCATCAATGTTCCCCCAGACTAGGAGCTTCTTTACGCAGGGACCCCGGTCCAAAGGACGCGCTCTGCTCCTGGCACTGCTTTCTTGATGGTATGAGGTTCCCCGTCTCTCTGCTCACTTCTGTCTTTTATATCTCAAGAGATTGCCTCAGGACACAGTCCAGTCTTGTAGATCAGGTCCTGCCTTACTAACACAACTGCCACCCATCCTCCCTCATTAACATCATAGAGGCAGGAGTTACATCATATAGGAAAATCACACAGTACCAGGAATCGTGGCCCAGCCAAACTGATACACACATTTTTGGGAGGACATAATTCAAACTGTGACACTGCATGTGGTATTTTTTACAATTCCTTCCATTTGGTACTCCAATAATTTCTGTCCCTGCTTTCTATTACTTAAAGTTCTATAGTACAAGAGCTGCAGCAAGGCTTTAAAGCAATTCTAAGACAATTGCAAATCTGTCTCGGAGTGCTCTGCAGGAACATTTACATACTAAATTATACAATTCCTACAAGAATTATAGTCCCTGGGTGGTACAAATGATTAACATGCTTAGCTGCTAACCAAAAAGTTGGAAGTTTGAGTCCACCCAGAGACACTTCAGAAGATAGGCTTGGCCATCTACCTCTGAACAATCAGTCACTGAAAACCCTATGGAGCGTGGTTTTACTCGGACACACGTAGGGTCACTGTAAGTCAGAATCTACTCCATGGCAACTGGTTTTTGGTTTTAGAAGTACTATACAAATAGCTCAAATTCCCTTTGCAGTTCTGTTGCCTCTGATCTCTCTTTTTAGACCTGACCAGCTTTAACTGGTTTAATACTTACTTTTTTAAATGAAAATATTTATTAAGTACTTGTCAAATGTTGGACATTCTATGTTCATAAGTATATCCCCTTTACTCTTTCCAATTCTGTGCGATAGATATGAAAATTTATTTAGCTTAAAGAGGAGGGGCTCTGGAGCCAGACTGTCTGAGTTAGAAGTCTGGTTATGTTACTTACTAGCCACGTGGCCTTAGGCAAGTCATTTATTCTCTAGGAGCTGCAGAAAATAATGGCAAACTTTTTGTGAGTATTAAATGAGCTATTATATGTAAAATACTTAGAACAGTGATCACACATAATAAGCACCATATAAATGTTAACTAGAGTCCCTCGGTGTTATAAACAGTCAACACACTCAGCTGCCCACCAAAAGGTTAGAGGCTGCAGTCCACCAAGAATCACTTTGGAAGAAAGCTCTGGCAATCTACTTCTGAAAAATCAGCCACTGAAAACTCTATGGAGCCTAATTCTACTCTGACACTTATGAAGTCAATTTAACAGTAACTGGTTACTGGTTTAAATGTTAACTACTATTATTTTCCTCATTTTACAAATGAGGAGATGGACTCAGAGGGATTTAAGTTACTTGCCTAAGTTCAAACAGCTAGTAAGTGGCACCATGTCAATTAATACTTGATAGTGTTATTTAAATGGGTGTCTATTTTTGGACACCTATCTTATTTTCAATCTTTGACATCCCGAACAATGCTTCAATCAAGACCTCTAAATCATGCATCATGAACATCAATTTTTCCCACAGGAAAAAAATCCATAGGATAAAGTCCAAAAGTTTGCCTGTATTTAAGACTTTGCTGTGCATTGCCAAAATATCCCATTTCACCTCGCGCCGGCCATACATAAAGATGCCCATTTATTTAAACTCTTATCCTTGTTTGGGTAATATTCATTTTTAATACTAGAAACCTCCCTCCCTCCCATGAGTTTTAACAGTGTTTGTTGATAAAACAATTTTATTTTTTAAATGGTTCTTTGTTTGCTAATATTTGGCAAGAATTAAATAATGTCAGAATCTCTATGCATTTAGAAAATTTAAATAAAGAACATTCCAAACTGTTGGCCCTATTTTCCCAGGGCTGTCTATACAACTTTTGGCTAAGTGTTCCATATCTAGCATATTGTGGATAAAGGGCACTAGATGGTATCTACCACATGTCATCTGAGAATTTCTGTTCTCTCAACTCTCTGCCATGTGACATGGTTATAAATCCCTTATTGAGCTGGGTCCTTTCCTCTGAATATTGTTAACTGGAAGTGAAATTTAAGTTATTCTAGGTACATCTTGCCACCATTTGTCTATCAGTTTGTCACACTGTGGTGGCTTGCATGCTGTTGTGATGCTGGAAGCTAAGCCACCGGTATTTCAAATATCAGCAGGTTGACCCATGGTGGACGTGTTTCAGCACAGCTTCCAGACTAAGACAGACTAGGAAGAAGGACCTGGCAGTATACTTCTGAAAAAATTGGCCAGTGAAAACCTTATGAACAGCAGTGGAACACTGTCTGATATAGTGCCGGAAGATGAGCCCCTCAGGTTGGAAGACACTCAAAACATGACTAGGGAAGAGCTGCCTCCTCAGAATAGAGTTGACTTTAATGACGTGGATGGAGTAAAGCTTTTGGGACCTTCATTTGCTGATGTGACATTACCGAAAATGAGAAGGAACAGCTGCAAACATTCATTAATAATTAGAATGTGGAATGTGTGAAGTATGAATAGAAGAAAATTGGAAGTCATCAAAAAATGAAATAGAACACGTAAAGATAGATATCCTAGGCATTAGTGAACTGAAATAGACTGGTATTGGCCATTTTGAATCAGATAATAGTATGGTCTACTTTGCTGGTAATGACAAATTGAAGAGGTATGGTGTTGCATTCAACCTCAAAAAGAACATTTCAAGATCTATTCTGAAGCACAAGGCTGTCAGTGATAGGATAATATCCATACACCTACAAGGAAGACCAGTTAATATGACTATTATTTAAATTTATACACCAATCACTAATGCCAAAGATGAAGAAACTGAAGATTTTTTACCAACTTCTACAGTCTGAAATTGATCAAACATGCAATCAAGATTCATTGATAATTATTGGTGATTGGAATGCAAAAGTTGGAAACAAAGAAGAAAGACTGGTAGTTGGAAAATATAGTCTTCATGATAGAAACAATGCCGGAGATTGCATGATAGAGATTTGCAAGACCAACAGCTTATTCATTGCAAATATCTTTTTTCAACAACGTAAATGTCGACTATATACATGGACCTCACCAGATGAAATACACAGGAATCAAATCGACTACATCTGTGGAGACAATAGAGAAAATCAATATCTTCAGTCAGAACAAGTGCAGGGGCCAACTGCAGAAGTAACCATCAATTGCTCATATGCAACTTAAAGTTGAAGATAAAGAAAATTAAAACATGTCCACGAGAGCCAAAGTACAACCTTGAATATACTCCACCTGAATTTAGAGACCATCCCAAGAACACATTTGATGCAATGAGCACTACTCACCAAAGACCGTACGAGTTGTGGGATGACATCAAGGACATCATACATGAAGAAAGCAAGAGGTCATTAAAAAGACAGGAAAGAAAGAAAAGACCAAAATGGACGTCAGAAGAAATTCTGAAATACACTCCTGAACGTAGAGTAGCTAAGCAAATGGAAGAAATGATTACATAAAAGAGCTGAACAGATTTCAAAGGGCAGCTAGAGAAGACAATGTAAAGTATTAAAATGAAATGTGCAAAGACCTGGAGTTAGAAAACCAAAAGGGAAGAACATGCTCACCATTTCTCAAGCTGAAAGAACTGAAGAAAAAAAAAATCAAGCCTCAAGTGGCAATTTTGAAGGATTCTATGGGCAAAATATTGAACAACACAGGAAGCATCAAAGGAAAATGGAAGGAATACACAGAATCACTGTATCAGAAAGAACTGGTCGACAGTCAACCAGTTTAGGAGGTAGCATAAGATGAAGAACAAATGGCAATGAAGGAAGAAGTCCAAGCTGCACTGAAGGCATTGGTGAAAAACAAGGCCCCAGGAATTGACAGAATATCAATTGAGATGTTTCAACAACAGATGCAGTACTGGAAGTGCTCACTTGCCTGTGCCAAGAAATTTGGAAGACAGCTACCTGGCCAACCAACGGGAAGAGATCCATATTTGTGACCACTCCAAAGAAAGGTTATTCAACAGAATGTGTAAATTTTTGAACAATATCATCAGTATCACACCCCAGTAAAATTTTGCTGAAGATAATTCCAAAACAGTTGCAGCAGTTAATCGACAGGGAACTACCAGAAATTCAAGCCAGATTCAGTAAAGGACATGGAATGAGGGATATCATTGATAATGTCAGAGGCTTCTTGGCTGAAAGCAGAGAGTACCAGAAAGATGTTTGCCTGTTTTGCTGACTATGCAAAAGGCATTCAACTCTGTGGATCATAACAAATTATGGATAACTTTGCAAAGAATGGGAATTCCAGAACACATAATTGTGCTCATGAGGAACTTGTACATAGACCAAGAGGCAATCTTTTGAAAAGAACAAAGGGATACTGCATAGTTTAAAATCAGGAAAGGTGCACATAAGGGTTGTATCCTTTCACCATACTTATTTAATCTGCATGCTGAGCAAATAACCCAAGAAACTGGACTATATGAAGAAGAATGAGGCATCAGATTTGAGGAAGACTCATTAACAACCTACAATATGCAGATGACACAGCCTTGCTTGCTGAAGGTGAAGAGGACTTGAAGCACTTACTGATGAAGATCAAAGACCACATCCTCAAGTATGGATTACACCACAACATAAAGAAAACAAAAATCCTCACACGTGGACCATTGAGCAACATCATGATAAATGGAGAAAATATTGAAGTTACTAAAGATTTCATTTTACTTGGATCCACAATCAATGCACATGGAAGCAGCAGCCAAGAAATGGAACAACCTATTGGACTGGGCAAATCTGCTGCAAAAGACCTCTTGAAAGTGTTAAAAAGCAAAGACCACGTTGAGGACTAAGGTGTACCTGACTCAAGCCATTGTATTTTCAATTGCCTCATATGCATGTGAAAGCTGGTCGATGAAAAAGGAAGACCAAAGAATTGAAGCATTTGAATTACCGTGTTGGCGAGGAATACTGAATATACTATGGACCTCCAGAAGAATGAACAAGTCTGTTTTTGCAGAAGTACAACTAAAACGCTCCTTAGAAGTGAGGATATCGAGACTTTGTCCCACGTACTTTGGGCATGTTATGAGGAGGGAACAGTCCCTGGAGAAGGACATCATGCTTGGTAAAGCAGAGGGTCAACAAAAAAGAGGAGGACCCTCAACGAGATGGACTGCCATAGTGGCTGCATAACGAGCCCAAACACAGCAATAACTGTGAGGATGGCTTAGGACCGGGCAGTGTTTTCTTCTGTTGTACATATGGTTGCCATGAGTTGGAACCAACCCGACAGCACCTAACAACAACAACAGCTATATCCTCAAGGCAAATATTATTGCTTGGGGGTATTTAAAGTATTTTTTTCCCCCAAATAATATGCTTTAAACTATTCTGTTTCAGCCATGAAACAGCTGTGGCTACATATATTGTTTATCAGCCTCAGCAGAGTTTACATTCCTGTATGGGTTTGGGGAGGTGGTTGGGAGATAGGAAAGATGGGAAGACAGAAGAATAGGCAAGTAGACTGATTTGGGGATTCCCTGTTGAATAGATGTTTGGATACAGCTGTGCGAAACAAAAAGGTTATTAAGATGTAATGATAATTTTTTTCTTGCCTATTACTTAACTGTTCCTTAAACCTATTTCTTAGCAACTAAAAACAAATATAAAATTGACTACTTTTAGACCTAGGAAAGGAATAATGTATAGACACTTCACGGCTGAATTATAATTTCCCAAGTCAATACTACTGGGTAACTGAGTGAAAAACAATTTCTGTGATGACAGCTATGACTTTAATCTTTGCTGCATACAGAACTAGAGTAAAGTTGTTCGATTTTATTAGACAGAGAGAGAGAGAGAGTATTGGGCTGATACATGTTTAAGAGTTGAATCTCCAAACAAAAAGGAAAAAGACCTGATTTGTAGCCATTTGCCAATTTCTAGGATGTAAATGCTCCCACCAGGGTCAATTTCAAGCTACTAACATGGTGACACTGAACGTGGAGCTGCACAATCGACTGTCACAAGCTAGCGCAAGCTGGCGCTAGCCTGCAACTGTGGAATCTTCAAAACAAGTGGCAATTTATTATATTGTCACTGGAATCTGTAACCACAGCTGCCAACATCACTACACACAATTAAACTTAATGTGTGCTGTCAAATGTAGAAAAATGCATAACAAGGGCTGAGACATACCTCGTACTTGCTCTGTCCCTCAGTTTATATGGTCAATGCTACCATTTGATCTACATCTAAAAAGTTTCCTCCTTGATGGGTGGAAAATAAATGAAGACGACCTTCTTGAGGCTGAAGAAAATAAATTATTAACCCTGGGGCCACAGAAAATAAATAGGGAGGTTTTGTTCAAACTAAAGAAAATAAATTAAACATAAAAAATGCTATTTCAAGGACAAAGATTTATCATTTTTAAAGCTGGTTGAGGGCTAGACTAATATTGCAAAGTTCCAGAGAGTAGCTCTACACTTCTTCCCTGAAAAAATCATTATAAACCAAGCTACAGCCATCCTCCGAATTGCAAAAAGCCCTCACAATAGCCCTGCGGTTTGTCCCTCTACCTATTCTTCAAGAAATAAATTGTCCTCCTTCTTAAATGAAGATTATGCCCCTGTTCTGTTTTGTGCCTAAGATGCGTTGCATGTAAGCAGTAAATGGTCTTATTTCAGCTAAGGGTCAATTTGTCGGAAAGCAGATTCAAAGTCATCTTGCCGGCTTTCCCAACAGTCTCCTCTGGAAGTGTTCTAGAGTGTTGAGTGATCCACTCACTGTCTACATATGGCTTACAATTATTTCAGTGGCTGATTTGTGTCTCAAAGGCCTTAAGTTTAGCTATTACTTGATATGGCAATTGTTTTGTGGTACCTATAAAAACAATGAAATAACTAATTCGGAGGGAAAGAAAAAGCACATGTGAATTTAAAAAGGGGCACCATAATTAATCCATATTAAAGGTTCCTCAATTATTCTCTAATAACAGCATCAGGACAAATTTCAACATTCAAACTTAGGGGCACAAAATTGTGATACATTGACAGGAGTGAAATAAAAGTTAATTAGCAGTTTTGAATTCCAGTGCTTTGATTTTGGCACATGACCTTGGACAACACATTTCATATATGTGGGGTCTAGTTTCCACATCTTTGAAATTTATAGATAAAATTTACTGAAAGCTTTCTATGTGTCAAGCTCTGTTCTACAGGCATGAAGGCATGACGTGAATCCCATTATTGAAGTATACGAGGAACTCATAAGCAGCATTTCACTCGGCCAGTAGAGATTTACTGAGATTATGTGTGCCATCAGTGGCTGTGATAGAGAGTTTTTTTCTCAGTGTGGTCTCCAATATCCTTTGCTTCGTATTACCTGAGTGTGTAGGTCCCCAGCTCTCACTGCAGATGTATGGAATCAGAGTGTCTAGGGCTAGGGTGTAGGAATCTCCCTTTCATCAGAATTTCCCAGATGCTTCTTAATGCAAACCAAAGTTTGAGAAACAGTTGTTTGAAGCTTAGCTGTCTACAGACCTCAGTGGCTTTCAGAGGTCCAAGCTCTCATCAGTATCATGTACTGGCCCACAGATAAAGTTGCACCTTTCTACAATGTCTACACTGCATTGTCTCAAAGGCAGATACTCCAAGACTGTTCTATAGCTACTACTCAACATGCTCTTCATCTCTCAATATCTTGTGTAAGCCAACAATGATTTTCCATAAAGGTTCTTAGATCAAGGATGTCATAGGTACTATCTCATGAAGGGTAATAGCTTGCATCCATGGATACTTGATACATCTTTGATTCTTTGTTATCAGAAACAACTGCTGTTGGCCTAAGAAAACTAGCACGCGACAGGAAGAGGACAGGGACGGAAGCCAAAAACATGAGTTTACATCATGCTTTGCCTCCTTTCTAGCAGTAAGACTTTGGGCAGGTTATTAACTTTTTGGGGCCCCATTTTCCTCAACTGTAAAATGAAGATAATGACATCTAGCTTAGAGGGTTGTTGTAAGCATGAAATATAACATTATATGTTAAAGAACCTGAAAAATAGGAGGCACTCAGTGAAAATTCATTGAATTTGTTCCTTGACTTTAATTGTTTGGGGCACAAATCATTCAAATCACGGAAACTGCAGATTCCTGTGGGAACATTGAGAGAAAGGCAAATTTGCAGACTTTATGGGACTTACAAAGTAAAATATGATTAGGACCATAGAGGCTGATATTTTTACTTGCAATAAAAAAGTTCTACATTCTTGAGGAGTTTGAATTTGAGCTCATCCAAAGATATGCACTTGATTTACTTCCCAATAACAATGATTCTTTCATATGTAGCCCTATTGTGCTGGCTATGCTCTAAATACTGAGTTCATGAATTAGAAACAGATCTTGGCTTTCTGAATTGTCTACTAATATTGATTTTGATCATATGTGCATAATTGATTTACAAGTATTATAAAATGTAACATAAAATAAATGCAAAAAAAAAATTGAAGACAGTTTTGCCCTTTGCTCCTAAACTAAGAAAGCATTGATAACAGGAAAAATTAAATCCTTTGCTTTCCAATTTATGTTGTGAAAAGTAATTTAATTCCAAAGCATGCATTGAAGACCTAGTATGTATGTGAAGGGAATTATACTAGTTGCTAGGGCAGCTGTTCTCATCTTTGTCTGCACATCAGAATCAACTAGGTAGTACTTTTAAAACAGGAGATGCCTGGGCCCAGCTCAGGGAATCAAATCTGACTGGTCTGGAATGGGAGCAAGACGCTGGCATATGTTACATACTCTCTCGTGCGCTGCTAGGGTTCTGAACTACTACGCTAGAGATCGAGGAGTGAGTAAAATCAAATTGCTGCCCTCAAGGAGCTGGTCATCTAAAAAGATAGATAAACAGAGGCACAAATATATCACGATACTAAGGATTATGCTGCAATAACATAATAACATGATACAGAGCAGATATATCAACTGTCATTACCAGACAGTTCTTTTCAACTTCAAGGGAGGAAGATGTATGTGATATCTTGAACCATTAAATTAGCTGAAGACTTTTAAAGAATTATATTGTCCCCATAGTGTGTCCTCATGAGAAGAAAATGACCTATGTTTTGAGGAATGTGTCCTACTCTTTCTCTGAGTAGCAAATATTGCCTGGGAAGGCTGAAGTTCTCCGGATTCACTGAAGAGGTCAGGAAGAAAGAAAAGTCAAAATGGATGATTTTAATTGTTTTTGACTGAGTGAGCCTTCCCCTCTAATTATAAGATTATGAAGAATATCAGACTTTTCTTGAAGAGAATTTTCTTCATCAAGATGAATACATGTTTCAAAACATGTCAGGAATGGCTATTGCCTGAATTCTAAGCTATGACAGGAAACTTAGGTTAAAAATAAATAAATAAATAAAAACTTTGAGAGTTTAATTCAAACTACCCACTTCAAAAACACACTGAATTAAACACAAGGGTGGCAACTATCAGCAAGGACTTTCAACCCACATCTTCTCAAGTTGTTAGTTTTGCTACAAACAGAGAATCTGTGTTTGTGTAACATGCATGTTTCCATCCTTTATTTTCTTGGTTGCTTAGTTTAGAATGTACCTGGGTGATTCCATGCTCTTCATTACATTTCCTCTCTAGCTATCAGTAAGTACGTAGACTCATAATCCCTCTATTTCTTGAAGGAAGACTATATACATATATATATATATATATATATATATATACACTGTTGGCTGCACCAGGGTCCAAATCCATGCCTATCAGGTACTATATTTATAAATACAACTCATTACTTTCAAAATCATATTTTAAAGTGATTTCAATATATTATTGTCATGTATAGAAGTATATGCTTAGTAAAGTATCATTTATTAGAAAGGCACATTACTGAATAATCTCATCTACCTGGAACATGACTGAGAACGAATTAGGCACACTCACACACTCATACACAGCTACCATAGATGTCAAAAGCTCATACATTTAATTCCATGTCATTCTTGAGAATACCAAGCTCTTTATTCAGAACTCAGTTTTTCTTACTTTGCAGCCTACAGCCAACAGTAGACTATAAGAGATTGAGATTGCCATTGTGAGATAAAATGTCATCAGCAAGTGATGTTAACACTTTATGTACATAAGTGACGAAACAAAATGCTCAAATTCAGACACAATAACATTAAAAGTGCAGGAGTTGTGGCCATTTCACCAAGGGGTCCTAGCACTTCAGAAGTACCTGAGGAATTCACTCAGTTACTACACCATGTAGTATCCAATAGTTGTAAATGTTGTGAGTTATCCTAAGAGAATAAATTATATTCAGTAAGGCAGGAAGCCACCACACATCTGTCAGTTTGTCATACTGTGGTGGCTTGCGTGTTGCTGTGATACTGCAATTTATGTCACCAGTATTTCCAATACCGGCAGGGTTACCCATGGCGGACAGGTTTCAGTAGAGCTTCCAGACTAAGACAGACTAGGAAGAAGGACCTGAAGGTCTACTTCTGAAAAAAATGGCTAGTGAAAACCTTATGAATAGCAGCAGATATAGTGCCGGAAGATGAACCCCTTAGGTTGGAAGACCTTCAAAATACAGTTGGGAAGAGCTGCCTCCTCAAAGGAGAGTCAGCCTTACTGACGGGATGGATTAAAGTTTTTGAGACCTTCATTTGCTGATGTGACATGACTCAAAAGAAGAAATAGCTGCAAACATCCTTTAATAATCGGAACATGGAATACATGAAATATGAATTTAGGAAAATTGGAAGACATCAAAAACGAAAGAGAATGCATAAAGATTGATATCCTAGGCATTAGGGAGCTGCAATGGACTGGTATTGGCGATTTTGAATCAGACATGTGGTCTACTATGCCGGGAATGATAAATTGAAGAGGTACGGTGTTGCATCCACCATCAAAAAGAACATTTCAAGATATATCCTAAAGTACAATTCTGTCAGTGATAGGATAACATCCACATGTCTACCAGGAAGATCAGTTACTATGACTATTATTCAAATTTACACACTAACCAATAATGCCAAAGATTAGGAAATTGAAGATTTTTTACCAAGTTCTGCAGTCAGAAATCGATCAAACATGCAATCAAAATACATTGATAATTACTACTGATTGGAGTATGAAACTTGGAAGCAAAGAAGAAAGATTGGTACTTGGAAAATACGGCCTTGGTGATAGAAATGACACTGGAGATTGCATGATAGAATTTTGCAAACACCCTTTTCAACAACATAAAAAGTGACTATACACTTGGATCTCACTGGAAGGAAAACACAGGAATCAAATTGAATATATCTGTGGAAGGAGATGATGGAAAAACTCAGTGTCATCAGTCAGAACAAGGCCAGGGGCAAACTGCAGAGCAAACCATCAATTGCTCATATGTAAATTCAAGTTGAAGCTGAAGAAAATTTAAAACGAGTCTGTAAGAGCCAAAATACAATCTTGAGTATATCTCACCGGAATTTAGAGACTATCTCAAGAACGATTTGAGCATTGAACACTAATGACCAAGGACCAGATGAGTTGTGAGATGACATCAAGGACATCATACACGAAGAAAGCAAAAGATCATTAAAAAGACAGGAAAGAAAGAAAGGAACAAAATGGATGTCAGAAGGGGCTCTTTAACTTGCTCCTGAACTTAGAGTAGCTAAAAAAAATGGAAGAAATGAAGTAAAAGAACTAAACAAGATTTCAAAGGGTAGCTGAAGAAGATAAAATACTATAATGAAATGTGCAAAGACCTGGAATCAGAAAACCAAAAGGCAAGAACATGCTTGACATTTCTCAAGCTGAAAGAAGTGAAGAGAAAAATCAAGCCTCAAGTTGTAATTTTGAAGGATTCCTCGGGCAAAATATTGAATGATGCAGGAAGCATCAAAAGAAGATGGAAGGAATACACAGGGTCATTGTACCAAAAAGAACTGGTCGATGTTCAAACATTTCAGGAGGTAGCATGTGACCAAGAACAGATGGTATCGAAGGAAGAAGTCCAAGCTGTACTGAAGGCATTGACAATAAACAAGCCTCTAGAAATTGACAGAATACCAACTGAGATGTTTCAACAGATGCAGCACTGGAGGTGCTCACTCATCTATGACAAGAAATTTGGAAGACACCTACCTGGCCAACCACCTGAAAAAGATCCGTATTTCTGCCCATTCTGAAGAAAGGTGATCCAACAGAATGCAGAAATTATCGAACAGTATCATTACTGTTACACACAAGTTAAATTTTGCTGAAGATAGTTCAAAAATCGTTGCAGCAGTACATTGACAGGGAACTGTCAGAAATTCAAGCCAGAGTCAAAAGAGGACGTGGAATGAGGGATATCATTGCTGATGTCAAAGGGATCTTGTCTGGAAGCAGAGAATACCAGAAAGATGTTTACCTGTGTTTTATTGACTACGAAAAGCATTCAACTGTGTGGATCATAAAAAATTTTGGCTAACATTGTGAAGAACAGGAAATCCAGAATATTTAATTGAGCTTATGAGGAACTTGTACATAACAAAGAGGTAGTCTTTCGAACAGAACAAGGGGATACTTCGTAGCTTAAAATCAGGAAAGGTGTGTGTCAGGGTTGTAGCTTTTCACCATACTTATTCAATCTGTATGCTGAGCAAATAATCCAAGAAGCTGGACTATATGAAGAAGAATGCAGCATCAGGTTTGGATGAAGACTCATTAACAACCTGTGATATGCAGATGACATGACCTTGCCTTGCTGAAAGTGAAGAGGACTTGAAACACTTACTGATGAAGATCAAAGACCACAGTCTTCAATACTGATTATACCTCAATATAAAGAAAACAAAAAGTCTCACAACTGGACCAATAAGCAATATCATGATAGATGGAAAAAATATTGAAGTTGTCAAGGATTTCATTTTACTTGGATCCACAGTCAACACTCATGGAAGCAGCAGTCAGGAAATCAAATGTCAGGTTGCATTGGGCAAATCTGCTGCAAATATCTCTTTAAAGTGTTGAAAAGCAAAGATGTCACTTTGAGGACTAAGGTGCACCTGATCCAAGTCATGAAATTTTCCCTCGCCTCATATGCATGTGAAAGCTGGTCAATGAATAATGAAGACCAAAGAAGAGTTGATGTCTTATGGTGTTGGTGAAGAAAATTGAATATACCATGGACTTCCAGAAGACTAAACAGGTTTGTCTTTGAAAAGCACAGCCAGAGTGCTTCTTGGAAGCGAGGATGACAAGACTTAGTCTCACGTACTTTGGACATGTTGTCAGGAGGGACTCACCCCTGGAGAAGGACATCATGTTTGGTAAGGTAGAGGGTCAGCAAAAAAGCAGAAGACCCTTAATGAGATGGATTGACACAGTGGCTGCAACAATGGGCTCAAACATAGCAATGATGGTGAGCATGGCACAGGACCAGGCAATGTTTCCTTCAGTTGTATATAGGATCACTATGAATCAGAACCAACTTGAAAGCACCTAACAACAACTAAAAACAACAAGCAGGGAAGTATATAATATTTGGAAATATATAATTCTTCAAATTTTTGAAAATTAATTTTAGTGCCTAAAGAGTTAAGCTCAATCATCTGGAACTTTAACTTCATAATTTTTTTTTTCCTGGAGAAGTCAAGTACAAACAGGGTGTGTCATTATGTTTGCTTTTGTTCTGTATGTATCGTACTTAATCCCTAGGATTCATGAAGTGTATGGTGTGATAATCTGGATATACCTCTATGAAACCTAAGCTCTTTCTGATATGCTATCAACTCATTGTTGCCAAGTTGATTCTGACTTATAGTGACACTATAGGACAGAGTAGAACTGCCTCTGTATAGTTTCCAAGGCTTTAAATCTTTACAAAAGCAGACTGCCACATCTTTCTCCAGTGGAGTGGCCAGTAGGTTCTAACAGCTGACCTTCTGGTTAGCAGATGAGCACTTTAACCACTGCACCAACAGGGCTCCTATCTGATATGCTATAACAGTTCTTAAACACGAGTATGAGGAAATTCAACAAGATAGGAATACTGCTTTGATGTAGGTTATTTAAATTCCCCTGAAAAGATAAGTAGGGCTCATGTCTGCTAAATGGGCATAACACTTTTATGTAAGTATTCCAACCCAGAGGCTTAAAAATTACATAAATACAAGCAACTTCTGGAAAGTCCCCAGATTTGTTTATTCCTCTATCAATAAGAACTGTAATTCTGTCCTCTGTGAAAGGTTGAGCAACTCTTTGAAAAACTGGTCAGAGAAACCAGATCATTTAAGCGTGTAAATGAGGACATGAATCATGCATAGTCAGAAACCATATTTGAGGACCATGTATTTCCACGTGACCTAATTTTAGGCGTCCTAAAAAGCTGCAGTTGTTATGCTATTACAAAAGCCTTAAAGGCTTTTAAAACTTTCTGGCTTAAGAGTTCTGGCAAAATGGAACTCTAGGCAGAAGCACCATGCTGTCCCTCCACAGCAAAGATCCGAAAAACTAAGCCGAACAGAGACTACAACAATCCTGACACCCTAAAACATCAAATGAAGAGGTAAAGAACTCAACCAAGCACCAAATGGAGTGAGAAAACTGACAGAGAACAGACAGCGAGGAGAGATTCATGCAGAGGTCCCCTACAAGCTAATGCAGGGCAGATCCGCCATCTTGGACTCCTATCAGAGACCAGCAAACGCGGTATGATAAAGCAGCCTCACGGAGTGTCCAGCAGGAGACAAACAACTGGTAATTTGCAATAAACGCTTTCCCACCCCCGACCCTTCTTCACCCCCACTTGGACTCCTCTGCTTCCCGCGGCCACAATCTCTTGACCAGGAAACACCAGCTGCTTGTATTCCACACACCCAAACGGGCCAGCTCTCTGAGTGCCATTTGTTGGCTGATGGTGTTGCTTTTTTCTGCTTCTTTTGACTTCTTCCTTACCTCTCACCACCACCCCCTCCTTTTGCTCAAATACCTGGCTCCATGCACCATCTTTGCTTCTTCCTGAGGGGCTGCAGAGCTCTGGTAATTTGCGATATACGCTTTCCCACTCCCTACACTTTTTCACCCACACTCAGCCCCCCCTGCTTCCCGCAGACACAGTCTCATGTCCGAGAAACCAGCCCGCACTAGCTGGCTCTCTGAGTGCCATTTGTTGGCTGCTAGTGTTGCTATTTTTCTCCTTCTTTTGATTTCTTCCTTACCTCTCACCACCTCCCCCTCCTTTTGCTCAAATACCTGGCTCCGTGCGCCATCTTTGCTTCTTCCTGAGGGGTTGTGGAGCTCTGTTCAAGTGTGCAGCTGCTTCCCGGTCTGAGCTGCCACGCTCGTGGGATCCCAGGGCTTTTGTTCGTTTGTTTGTTTTGAATTGTTTGTTTGTTTTCTTTTCCTTTTCTTGAGTTGGAAGCCCGTTTTGGCCAGGCGGTGCTGTGGTGCAAGGAGACCTCCCCCCGGCTTGCACAGACCTGCAGAGGGATCCCTGAGGGCATTTCTTTTTCCGTTGTTTTTTTCAGGGCCTGTCTTGTTCTTTTTTTTTTTTTTTTAATTGGTTTTGTTTTCTTTTCCCTCTTTTTCCCTTTTCGTCTTTCTTCATTACTCAGTTTCTCGTCTCTCTATATTTTCCTTCTCTTTCTGTTCCCTGAATAGCTGGCGTTGTATACCTCTACCCCTTCTAGCCAGGTTGTACTGCAACAGCGGAGAGTGACTTCCCCAGACCTCATAGCTGCCGGGTGGGATCGCTGGGAACTTTGCAGTTCTTTAACCTTTCCAATTTTTATTTATTCATTCTTTTCTTTTTCTTCCTCTTCCCCTTTCTGTTTTTCTCCATTTCATAGTCTCTCATCTCTCCACTCCAACAGCAAGCTCCCCTAGAATTCTTTTTTGTTTGTTTGTATGTTTTTGGCACCTGTTCTCTCCTCTCTCCCATATCCATCTTAGCTCCACAAATAACAATCTCCCCACTGCATCCTGCCTACCTGCACCATGCACTTGACATCACACCACCAAGCAGCACAGGCACGTCCTACTAGAACCTGCCCTGCACTGATTACCGACCCTCTCTGGTGGCTTTAGTAAGTGCTACAAACAACCCGTCCCAGTAACTCCTCTTCACCTAGACCTGCCCTGCCATACCATATCTGAGTGACTGACCCTGCCATTTGGAGAAGGAGGCGAAAAGTATTGTGCCCACTGACGAGCAAACAACAAAGAACACACAGTCCACCTGCTCAGACATAGTAAATTTGAAAAAAAAAAAAAAGGGACAAACACACCTACAATCAATAAACGAGAACAATAACTACTGAAAGCCCCAAAGACAGCAGACAGTATCAAAACATTTACACAAACAGGACAGGATGGTTCCAGTAGGCATCCAAAATAAAACACCAGATGACTCTCCAGTGGGAGAAAATGCACTAGAACTACCTGAGGGAATTCAAATCTCTAATACTCAGAATTCTCCAAGAGCTGAGGCAAAAAGCTGACAAACATGAGGAAAAAATAGACAAACTCATGGAAAATACAGACAAAAAATTGGAAGAATTCAGGAAAATAATGCAGGAAAAAAATGCCTAAATAAATTCACAACTAGAATTTATATAAAGACAACAATCAGAAATCCAACAGATAAACAAGAAAATTTCAGAAATGGACGGTGTCATAGAAGGGCTGAGGAGCAGCTTTGAAATGGTGGAAGACAGGATCAGTGGAATTAAAGACAAACACTTGAATACAACACTGTTTGAGGAAAACTCAGAAAAAAGAACAAAGAAAAATGAAGAGACCCTGAGAGTTATGTGGGATACAATCAAAAGCAAAAATTTTCACGTGATTGGAATTCCAGAACAACGGGAGAAAACAGAAAACCAGAGAGGATCACTGAAGAACTGCTGACAGAAAACTTCCCCAATATCATGAAAGATGAAAATCTAGCCATCCAAGAAGCTCAACGAATCCCATATATGAGAGACCCCAAAGGAAAATCACCAAGGCATATCATAATCACACTACACAAAACCAAAGACAAACAAAGAATCCTGAGAGCAGCTCGTGAAAAACAAGAAGTCACATACGGAGGAGAAACAATAAGACTAAGCTCAGATTATTCGGCAGAAACCATGCAGGCAAGAAGGCAACGGGATGACATTTATAAAATCTTGAGAGAAAAAAATTGCCAGCCAAGAATAATATATCCTGCAAAAGTCTCGTTCAAATTTGATGGTGAAATTAGGTCATTTCCAGATAAACAGAAATTAAGGAAATATGTAAAAGTCAAACCAAACTTACAAGAACTATTAAAGGGAGTTCTTCGATCTGAGGACAAACAGCTTCAGCTCACAGGCAGAATCTAGGACACAGGATCATACCAGCCAGATACCAATCTAGGAAATGAACTCTCGAGGACTATCCAAAACCAAAAGAAATACAACAGGGAATCACAGCAGTTAATCAGTAAATGACAACAACATCAAAACAATAAAAGAGGGAATAAATGGCAGAGGTATAGAACCTTCTAATGGAGAGGAAGGCAAGGCGATACCCAGTTATGGTAGACTGCTTCAAACTTAGAAAGATAAGGGTAAAATTCCTGGTAACCACAAAGAAAGTTAACAAACATACTCATAAAAAAAAAAAAAGAGGAAAAACATAAAGTCTCAGCAAAAACAAAACATACAAAAACAAAAGAAATGAAAAAAATCCACAAACAAAAGTAACTCAGCACAAGAGAGTAAGAAGAACAAAGAAAACTTCAGCACTACAAAAAAAAAGCACTACAAAATGACAGCAACAAACTCACATCTATCAATAATTACACTGAATGTAAATGGACTCAGTGCACCCATAAAGAAATGGAGAGTGACAGAATGGATAAGAAAACAGGATCCATCAATATGCTGTCTACAAGAGACACACCTTAGAAACAAAGATGTGAATTTATTAAAAGTCAAAGGTTAGAAAAAAATATACCAAGCTAACAACTACCAAAAAAGAGCAGGAGTGGAAATTCTAATCCCAGATAAAATAGACGTTAAAGCAAAATCTACCATAAAAGACAAAGAAGGACACTATATAATGATGAAGGGGATGATCCATCATGAAGACATAACCATAATAAACATCTACGCACCCAACGACATGACTCCAAAATACATAAAACAAATTCTAACAACACTGAAAAGAGAAATTGACAGCTCCACAATAATAGTAGGAGACTTCAACACACCACTCTCAGTAAAGGACAGAACAACTAAGAAGAAACTCAGCAAAGATACAGAAGACCTAAAGGGCACAATCAACCAACTTGACTTCATAGACATATATAGAACACTCCATCCAACCACTGCAAAGTACACGTTCTTTTCCAATGCACATGGAACGTTCTCCAGAATAGACCACATCTTAGGCCACAGAGCAGTCCTCAACAAGAATCCAAAACATTGAGATAAATGAAAGTATCTTCTCTGACCACAATGCCATCAAGGTAGAAATTAACAATAGAAAGAGCAAGGAAAAAAGATCAATTCCATGGAAACTGAATAATACCCTGCTTACACATCAGTGGGTAATAGAAGAAATCAGAGATGGAATAAAAAAATTCCTAGAATCAAGTGAGAATGAAAACACATCACACCAAAACATTTGGGACACAGCAAAGGTAGTCCTCAGAGGACAATTTATAGCAATAGATGCACATATCAAAAAAGAAGAAAGGGACAAAAGCAAAACATTAACTATACAACTCAAACAAATAGAAAGAGAATAGCAAAAAGAGCCCAAAACCACTGGAAGAAAGTAAATAGTAAAGATTAGAGCAGAAATAAATGAAATAGAGAACACAAAAACAATAGACAGAATCAACAAAACCAAAAGTTGGTTCTTTGAAAGAATCAACAAAATCGACGAACTGCTGGCCAGACTGACAAACGAAAAACAGCAGAGGACACAAATAACCCAAATAAGAAATGAAATGGGTTACATTACAACAGATCCAACTGAAATAAAAAGCTTTATAACAGAATATTATGAAAAACTATACTCCAACAAATTTGAAAACCTAGAAGAAATGGATAAATTTCTAGAATCACACGGCCTACCAAAACTACAACAAAGTGATGTTGAAAATCTGAACAGACCCATAACAAGAGAAAAGATTGAAAAGGTAATAAAAAAAACTCCCTACCAAAAAAAGCCCTGGCCCAGATGGCTTTACTGGAGAATTCTACAAAACATTTACAGAAGAGCTTGTTCCAGTATTACTCAAGCTATTCCAGAGCATAGAAGAGGAAGCAACACTTCCAAATTCATTCTATGAAGCCAGCATAACGCTGATACCAAAACCAGGAAAAGACACCACAAAAAAAGAAAATTACAGACCAATATCTCTCATGAATATAGAGGCAAAAATTCTTAACAAAATTATAGCCAATAGAATTCAGCATCATATCAAAAAAATAATACACCATGACCAAGTAGGATTCATACCAGGTATGCAAGGATGGTTCAACACTAGAAAATCAATCAATGTCATCCACCACATAAATAAAAGGAAAGAAAAGGATCACATGATCATCTCAATTGACGCAGAAAAGACATTTGACAAAGTCCACCACACATTACTGATAAAAACTCTCTAAAATAGGTATAGAAGGGAAATTTCTCAACATAATAAAGGGCATCTATGCAAAACCAACGACCAACTTCATTCTTAATGGAGAGAGGCTGAAAACATTCCCCCTGAAAACAGGCACAAGACAAGGATGCCCTTTATCACCACTCTTATTTAACATTGTGCTGGAAGTTCTAGCTAGAGCAATAAGGCAAGAGAAAGAAATAAAGGGCATCCAAACTGGTAATGAAGAAGTTAAACTGTCCCTGTTTGTATATGATATGATACTATACATAGCAAACCCTAAAGACTCCAGGAGAAATCTACTGGAACTAATAGAAAGATTCAGCAGAGTAGCAGGATACAAAATAAACATTCAAAAATCAGTTGGATTCCTACACACCAATAAGGAGAATGATGAAAAGGAATTCAGGAAAACAATACCATTTTCAATAGCCCCTAAAAAGATAAAATACTTAGGAATAAATCTGACCAGGGATGTAAAAGACCTATACAAAGAAAACTACAAAACACTACTGCATGAAACCCAAAGGGATCTACATAAATGGAAAAACATACCATGCTCACAGATAGGCATACTCAACATTGTGAAAATGACAATTCTACCCAAAGCAATTTACAAATACAATGCAATTCCGATCCATATACCAACAACATTCTTCAAAGAGATGGAAAAACTAATCACTATGGAAAGGGAAGAAGCCCCGAATAAGTAAAGCACTACTGAAGAAGAAGAATAAAGTTGGAGGACTCATATTACCTGACTTCAGAACCTACTATACAGCTACAGTAGTCAAAACAGCCTGGTACTGGTACAATGACGGATACATTGACCTATGGAACAGAATTGAGAACCCAGATGTAAATCCATGCACCTACAGTCACCTGATCTTTGACAAGGGCCCAAAGTCCATGAAATGGGGAAAAGACAGTCTTTTTAACAAATGGTGCTGGCAAAACTGGATATCCATCTGCAAAAAAATGAAACAGGACCCACACCGCACACCATATACAAATACTACTTCAAAATGGATCAAAGACCTGAATATAAAGCCTAGAACTATGAAGTTCATAGAAGAAAAAAATAGGACCAACACTTCAGGCCTTAATACATAGCATTAACAGGATACAAACCATAGCCATCAACTCACAAACCCCAACAGATAAGCTAGATAACTGGGATCTTCTAAAAATCAACACCTATGCTCTTCAAAAGACTTCACCAAAAGAGTAAAAAGAGAACTTACAGACTGGGAAAAAATTTTTGGACAGTACAAGTCAAAGGTCTAATCTCCATAATCTACAAGAAAATCCAACACTTCTACAACAAAAAGACAAATAATCCTATTAAAAATTAGGCAAACGAAATGAACAGACACTTCACCAAAGAAGACATTCAAATGACTAAGAGACACATGAGGAAATGCTCGCGATCACTAGCCATTAGAGAAATGCAAATTAAAACCACTATGAGATACCATCTCACCCCGGCACTACTGGCACGAATCAAAAACACTGGAAATAACAAATGTTGGAGGGGCTGCGGGGAGATCGGGACTCTTATGCACTGCTGGTGGGAATGCAAAATGATACCATCATTTTGGAAAATGATATGGCGTTTCCTCAGAAAGCTAGAAATAGGCATACCATTCGATCCAGCAATCCCACTCTTAGGAATATATCCTAAAGAAATAAGAGGTGTCACTTGAATAGACATATGCACACCTATGTTCACGGCAGCATTTTTCACAATAGCAGAACGATGGAAACAACCTAGATGTCCATCAACAGATGAATGGATAAACAAAGTATGGCACATACACACAATGGAGTACTATGCAACGAGAAAGAACAACAATGAATCTGTGAAGAATCGCATAACATGGATGAAATTGGAGGACATTATGCTGAGTGAAATAAGTCAATCACAAAAGGACAAATATTGTATGAGACCTCTATTGTAAAAACCCATGAAAAAGGTCACACACAAAATGTAACAATCTTTATTGGTTACCAGGGATGGGGGTCGGGGGGAAATACTGAACAGGCAATAGATAAGTGGTATCTTGGGTGAAGGGTGATACAGTATACAATACAGGGGAAACTAGGACAACTTGTACGAGGAAATGTCATGGAAGCCCCATAGACACATCCAAACTCCCTGAGGGACTGAATTGCTGGGTGGAGGGCTGTGGGGACCATGGTCTCGGGGAACATCTAGCTCAATTAGCATGACACAGCTTATAAAGACAATGCTCTACATTCTACCTTGGTGAGTAGTGGCCGGGGACTTAAAAGCCTGTGAGCAGCCATCTAAGATATTCCACTGGTTTCATCCCTTTGGGAGCAAGGGAGAATGAAGAGAACAGGATACAAGGAAAAGATTAGTCTGAAGGACTAATTGCCCACAGCTACCAAGGCCTCCACTGGACTGAGTCCAGTACAGCTAGATGGTGCCTGGCTACCACCAGTGACTGTTCTGACCAGGATCACAACAGAGGGTTCTGGACTGAGCTGGAGAAGGATGTAGAACACAATTCTAACTCACAAAAAAAAAAAGACCAGATTTACTGGCCTAAAGGAGACTGGAGAAACCCCAAGAGTATGGCCCCCAGACACCTTTTAGCTCAGTGGCGAAGTCATCTCCAAGGTTCACCATTCAGCCTGGGAGTGGACAGCCCCATAAAACCAAATGAGACTAACAAGGTACAGTAGTCTAGTGACAAGGGCCCGAAGGCAGAAGGAGACAAGGAAGCTGGTGATAGGGAACCCAAGGTTGAGTAAGGATATTGTTGATGTGTTGTGAGATTGTTAACCATTGTCATAGGGCAACATTTGTAGTAACTGTTAAATGAGAAACTATTTTGTTCTGTGAGCCTTCATCTTAAGTGAGAATAACAGCACAATTGGAAGAGCATAGTCAATGTCACTGAATTGTGCATGTAGAAATTTTTGAAATAGTTTATCTTTGGCTGTGTGTATTTTCACCAAAAAAAAAAAAGTTGAGAAGTTAGAGAGTTGACATGTTGTGAGGTTGTTAACCAATTTCATAAAACAATATGTTACTACTGTTTCATGAGAAACAATTTGTTCTGTAAGCCTTCACCTGAAGTACAATATATGTATATATAAACTTTTTGACTTAGCTGGAGAGCAATAAAATTGATCAGACTTTTCCTATGGAATTAGGCATTGATAAGAGACTGTTATTCATTCTGTTTTTTTAAACATCATTAGAATTTCATATGAGCTATTTGCTTCCTGCCTACTTCTTTAAAATAAAATTTTTATACTGGTTAGAAATAACATATATTCATACAAAACAAAAAAAAAGTAATTTTTAATCACTATAATCATATCACTCAGAATTAATACCTTTTTACATGGCAGTTTAAATTAGCTCAGATTACACTATATATATAATTTTAAATCCCAGTTTGTTTTTTTTAATGGAAAATATATGACATAATATTTGCTCAGGTTACAATTGAATTTCTGTTAACATCATTCTAAATGCTCTATTTTATGCCATCTAATGTCTGCTTTACTGTTATTTATGTTGTTTTCAAATGGGCTACAAATTTCATAGCTCCTATGAGAAACATAAATAGTGTCAAATGAGGTGTCAAGAAAGGCCTCTCAAGTGTTGTGAAGGCATTAGCTGATCAATCAATCAATACGTAAGTGTTGAACATCTTTGAAATGTCTTATGCTAAACTAGGATCTGTGAAGAATGACACAGTTCAGAAGTAGGAGAATGGGATGTGAGTAAAAATGAGGAGCCAATACCTTAGGTCTAACTTAAGGGCCCCCAACTCAGCCCTGAGAGCCGGGTTATAATACCAGTTCTACAACCCAGTGCCCAAGTAACAAACACTTGGAAAATTACCAAATTGCTCTGAGTCCCACTTTCCCCATCTTTAAATAAGAATTGAATAAAATAATCCACTTAACCTTTTATTAAGGTTCGTTGTTTTTGTTGTTGTTAGGTGTCGTTGAGTAGATTTCGACTCATAGGGGCCCCATGTGACAGAGTAGAACTGCCTCATAGGATCTTCTAGGCTATAATCTTTATAAGAGCAGATCACCAGGTCTTTCTCCTGCAGAGCCACTGGGAGATTTGAATCACCAACTTTTCAGTTAACAGCTAAGCATTTAATCATTGTGCCACCAGGGCTCCTTCTAAGGTCTCTTACTCATAGAAAATGTTCAGTAATTGCCAGTACTATTTTGATAGTTGCTTGCTGTATGAATTTGGGTAAGCACTGACAGCCACAGAGTACAGGTTTCCTCAGAGATCCTTAGGGACCACCAGAGAATGTGGAAGAAGTCCTAGGGAAGGAAGGCAAGCGAAAACTCAGTATCTTACACGAAGACAACGTATGAATAATTTGTTAACATATTGCACAGATAAGATACATATTGAGTCAGTTCTTGAAGGTAGTTAGGGGAGAAAAAGGTTGAAAGAACATGATATTGGCAGGGATCAATATGACCACGGTGAAGGAAAACTGATGAGTGGCTGGACAGCTGACTGGAAAGGCATGTTGGGTCTAAAAGACCTGATCTGTCCTGCTTAGGAAGTCCATTAGCTTGCTGGCCAAAAACCAAAAAACCAAACCCGTTGCTGTCGAGTCAATTCCGACTCATAGCGATCCCATAGGACAGAGTAGAACTGCTCTATAGGGTTTCCAAGGAGCAGCTGGTGGATTCGAACTGCTGACCTTTTGGTTAGCAGCCAAGCTCTTAACCATTGTGCCACCAGCCAAAGGGCCCAAATTAGGCTTGCATGATTATTCCATCTTATGCTAGAGAGAGTAATCCCCAAATTAATACTACTCAGCTACTAAGCACTGGATCCCCTAGATTTCGAGGACCTAGTATTAACCCCTATAACCCTCCAATTCCTCCTTTTAGTTAGGAAAGAAATTGCACTTGCTAAAGATGATTTATCAGAGGGTATTAGGAGAAACTACATTCTATTCTCCTTCTATACAGCCTATGAATTCCGATTAAATGCAATTTTATTGATAACACAGAGAAAAAAATTATTCTGAAAATATACCCTACTTCCTAATTACAGTAGTGGTGCTATACCCCTCTTAAAGTTTTGCATCTTAACTATCACACAATGCAAGAAAATCCCTTCAGGTACGAGCTTCTAAGGTCAAAAGTGTTATATAGATGCTGAAGCAGGTAGGCCTTGACTGATGCAGTCAATGCATTCACCCATTCTTCCATGTGTTTAACATTCAAATATTTATTCAACATCCAGTAAGAACTGTGGGGAACACAAACATCTGCCAGATATGGGCTATGCTATCAAATGTTTTATAATCTATGTAATATTAATAATAATGCTAGCATTTATCAAGTGCTTGTGATATGCCAGACACTATTCTATGCACTATACGTACGTATATTGAGGAGCCCTGGTGGCACAGTGGTTAAGTATTCAGCTGCTAACAAAAAGGTCAGTGGTTTGAACTCCTCCAGCAGCTCTGAGGGAGAAAAGACTTGGCAACCTTCTTCCATAAAGATTACAGCCTAGGAAACCTTACGGGGGCAGTTCTACTCTGTCCTATAGAGTTTCTGTGAGTTGGAATCAGCTGGAAGGCACACCACAACAACATACATATATTGACAATTTAGTCCTCTTGACAACCTTATGAATAGGCATTATTATTATTATTAGTTTACAAACAAAAAAACTAAGGTATAAAAAGGTCAATTAACTTGCCCAACATCATACAGCTATTAAGTGGCAGAAATAGGTTAGGACTCATGCAGGTGGTCTGGGTCCGGAGTCCATGCTCTTGACCAATATTCCACACTGCTAAGGGAGACAATACATACACACATACAGTAATCATTTAAGACTGTATAGCTGTTAGAACAGAGATAAATTATGGGGTACGGTGATTTTGGAAGGCTGCAGAATGGGCAAGATCCCTGGGATAAGCTGAGAAGAGTTTAATATTAGCTTCAGTTTATTGAAACCTACTATGTGACTGGCAGCATGCTACATTTGTACATGGATTATCTTTTACATTATGAGTTGAAATTGACTCGATGGCACACAATGACAAATACAGTAAAACCTGCAAAAGCCAGAACCTGTGTAAGGTGGAAACCTGCCAGAGAAGAAAACTCAAATATTCTCCACTAAACAGAAAGTGATAGAAAATTGGTGACTGAACCCTATCAAAGGTGGAAAACTTGTGAGCCCCGGAAAGACAAGGTAGTCCCGTCCAGTTCCTGCTCTCATAGGTTTCACTGTAACTCTGTGGAGCAGATTACTTTAATCCTGATGATGCAGGTGAAGAAACTAAGGTTAAGAAGCTTAAATAACTTTCCCCAGATCCTTAAGCTTGTGAGCAGCCCAGCCAGGGCTCAAATCAAACAGGTAGACTTCAGAACCCGTTCTGGTCCACTCAACTTCCTTGCTACTAAAAAATGAGGATAGAAGAAAGGAGATAAGGAAGGAAAAAAAGAAGAGGAATGAAAACAATTTTTTTTGGTAAAACAAGAATTACTTCTAAGTAATTGGTAATTACCACTTGATTTATCTTACTGGGAAATCTAGCTTTTCAAATGTGTTGAACAGGGTTTATTTTAGTTTAAAAAACTTATTCAGGGGCCACTACACATCAGGAACTGTGTTTGATGCTGGAGATACAAATATGAATGAACTTGACATAATCTCAACCTTTGGAAAGTAGAGAAGACATGTGTAAAGAGGTATGTGGCAAAGGTAATGGTAAAAGTATGCACCAGGTCCAAAGCTCAGTGGTGATTAACTGATTCATGATATTGGGAGGAGGGCTAAGGATGACATCATAAAAATCTAAAATAGTTTTGCCGTCAAATTGCATTTTACACATCCTTAAGCTCTTGCTCCCCTTTTAAGATATGAAAACTAGATATTGTGAAACATGCATTATTGGTGTGCTTTATGCAAAAAAGAAAACAAGGAACTCCACTGAGTTTACCCATACTCAAAGAAAAGCCCTTGATTCTGTATCACAGGATTGGTAAGTAATGAAAACTTACACCCTTTTAGTTAAAAACAATAACAATTAAGATGTTATGTATAAGGTAGTCCCCGACTTATGATGTATTTAAGTGATGACTAACAGCACTTAGGACCGTCGGAGTTGTTTTTTCCTTTCTTCTTACATCTTATCGTTAGCAGTATGTACTATAATGTTGCAGCCTGTAATTTGTTGATGTTCTCATTCTCAGATGTTCACTCACAGATGTTCAAAGATCGGATTTATAAAGATACTGATAATAAAACGCAAAAACAATGAAAACTAAAAAAAAAGACAAAAGAGGGGTTCTACTCACGTCACAGTGGACTACGACAGAGTGGTTGGAACAGAGCCCCATCATTAGTTGGGGACTACCTGTACTTTTACAGGATTTAAAGTCATAACTGACTTTTTGAACTCATCAGTTATTTCATCCTCCCTTTCATTTATTCATCCATTTATTCAATAAACATCAATGAGTGAGTACTCTGTGCCAGACAGTGCGAAGTGTCAGGTCTACACAGATGAGCAAAGCGTATTCCTTATCTGCAGGACACAGAAAAACAATGGTAGAGGTGTTTAAAAAAACTCACCGAAGAGAAACTCTAAGTCAGATGGAGATCTTTCCTTCCTAAGAAGAAAAGAAAATACTATCACATCCAATCCCTGCTACCCATTACTGAATGATGTGAACGATTTGCTCTGCGAGTGATTTATAACAATCACAGAAAACTGTAACGGAGCTTCTTTTCACGTTTCTTTCTAAAAGTATTACTTGTATGGTTTGAAATACACACCATCACATTCAAAACACATCTATCACAGGCTAACCGCAAAGTGAATAAAACTGTTTTGTTGGGTTAAGCACTCTCCAAAGCTCTAGGAGTTTATTATCAAAATAAAAACCCATTGTTCAGGGAGAGGTGAATAGCAAGAACATCAAGAGTCCTGAAGAAGATTATTCATTTGCAGTCCTATTTGGCAGGATGTCAAATCTGTGAGCTTTTCCATGTCCTGAAATGCTGAAATCACACTGTTTGGTCTGATCAGTTTTCACCTTCTTGGCCTCTCCTCGCCAGTTGGGCCAATTTACCATGCTGGGCCTGCCTCCAGGCTTCGCTCGCATTTTTAATGAGGATATTGCCTCCTTCCCTCTAGCCTCCGACATATCTTCGCTATGCTTGAGTGGATTCAAGATCTTGTAGAAGAAATGGAATTAGGCTGTTAGCACAGTTCTGCTTAATATGTTTTTAGTCTGCCTTCGTTGGAGAGATTCATCTTTCTTAAATTCTCAGTGCTCTTCAGCACCACCGAACAGAATAACATTAGCGTGCACTTGGCATTTTATCACTAGTTAGACGTACCCTTCTTTCGCAGGAGAAAACTCAGAGCAATGGCACTCATTAGCTACTTACATTAAAGCCTTGACAAAAGCCAGGTTGGAGTGTGAAAACTCATTTACACCTGCTGGAAGGGGATCATTAGCCAACTGAATCATTAGAGGAAGTGCAAGTCCAGGGCTGCAAAGGACAAGAGGATCCCAGAGTTCAAAGTCTGGCAGCTTTTAGTGCCGATGAGGTTGAGCACTTAAGGATTCTGATCCCAGAATCGGAATTAGTTCTGTGATGAGACTGAAGTGACACAGTCCTGGAATAACTTGAGGGATTTCTCTTCACTTTACGAAGGTTAAGGTCAAGAACATACTGTTGACTAGAAAATACGGAGTAGAGTGATTAGCAAGCCCCCCTTACATTTGGTGTGCTTTGCTTTAAGAATCCTCTGCGGTGTGCGGGTGATTTTTTTCCTCTGCGATATTTCTTTTTTTTGTGGGGAGGGGAGTTGGAGGATAATGTGGTTACATTTGTTTTCTTCATTGAAATAAGAGATATACAATTAAGGACAAAGAAAACAACACACAAAATTGCAGGGTGGGTGTCATAAAAACCCATCTAGTCCAACTCACTTGGTAGGTGGTGGCAGAAACAGTTACATTATGTTGATGCACAAACAATGCTATTTTTTCCTCCCACTGCCTTCAACCATAATCTATCAAATCACCCTTTCCTGTCCCTCTATGATTTCTCACTCAGGACCCACAGCTTCCCAGTCATTTTTAATTATTAAAACTGTCTAGTACTATATACTTGAAAGCTTCAATCTTCACATTGAGGCTTGGCCTGTGGTTTAAGAAACCCACAGTTGTTCTGGCTACTCCAGTGTTGAGGAAGGGTGGAAGGAATAGAGTAAAAGATCAAACTTGTTTTCACCTAACCAGGTCTGTGACTACAATCCTGTTTATCATTGCTGTTTCTCTGGCTGAGGGCGTAGTTGACTGGCTCTACCTCTTTTACTCCACCTCAGCTCCTGCCAACGTCACCTACAACATCTCTTGCTAGTTGGAGTCTCTTGGCCAATAGAGCTGCCTTCTTGAGTGGGCCTACACTAAGAGCTGAAGCCCTGCTACCTGACCTTTGCCTGATCTCAAGAAACTCACGCATCTTATCATCCATACAGTAAGCATACAGGGTACTCCACCATTGTCCCTCTCTCCTCTCTCTCACCTTGTTCTAATTCTCATCTCCCCTTCTACTGATGGGCAGAGGGCAGAGATGCAAGTCTACTGTCTAGTCTGTGTCCATCCAGGCCATGTGATGCCAGTTTTCCCTTCTTACAGGTGCCGCCAATCCCTACAAATCACTCTCTTTTAAGTTTCTCACATCACTTGGCTTTCAAGGGATAAAGACCAATGCATCCACCCATCAGATCCCGATCACACATATGTCTCATTCCTGCTCTTCTGTCTTATAGGACCCGAAGGCAGGAGAAGAGAACAGGTTCACTTTCTTTTTAATCAAGTCTGAAGGGCATGTGTGGCCTAGCTTTTGTGGCTATTTCTCAGCTATCTCCTTGAAAGGTTGGGCACTTAATGCCTCTTCAACCCAAGTGCTGAACCCTTGTTACCATTCATATAAGAGTCTCACTTAACATCTATTTCATTAAGCTTAACAACGTTAGAGAAGAGCTAGTCCTGCCATCCTTCCTGGCAAGTTAAAGAATACATCCCTCCTACTGATTCAGCATAATTCAGCTCAAATCTTGACCTGATGGATGGAGGAGCTGAGTAAGTGGAGGTGCTGAAGGCAACAGAAGGATACCCTAAGAAGCCTTTTAGAAGAACCAACTCCACCCCCCAAACCTAGCAAGCATCTGCTTCTGACACCATTTCTCAGAAATCACAACAATCCGTGTGTGACGGAAAATGAGGGAGGGAGAGTTTGACAAGTCTGCGTTTCTTTTGGTTCAATAATCACTGCTGTCCTAACTGTTTAATTAGAGAAGAAAGGGAAAGGTTTGCTTTCAGGATGAAGGATGAAGAAAAGATATGTAGCCTAAAAAATATGCTTTTTTCCCAGAGCTTTGGAGTTGTCATCACAGTCACCAACCTTACTTCTTACATTTTGATAAAAGAGAAGTTGAGAACTGGGGATTGCACACAATTTAATTCTTCAGCAAAATTTCTTCAAAAGAGTTCTGACAAGGGGCTGGTTTGGATTTGAGCTGAGAGCAGCGACAGGTGCACTGCAGATAAAGCAGAGGAAGAGAAAATTCTAGAATCTGAGCCTTCAAATGAGAAGCATGAAGTTTGCTTATCTTAAAGAGAACAAAAATATATTGAACTAGTCTTGGAAAGAAAGATTTCAACATTGTTTTTACACAATCCCTTCCCCAGAGCTCAAAAGAATTATTAGATGAATTCAACTGTTGATATTATTATTCCTTGTCCCAAACAACTTTTTATTTGCCCAGAGAAAATAGGCCTCAGAGAAAGCACATGTGGCAAGTCATAGGATAGAAGCAAGTCCCACAGCACAGGAACTATAATTTCTGTAAGTTTGTCTGAACTGTGGAGAAGTGATAAAACCAACAAAATTTAAATCCCTCCATTAAAGCTCATTATCTAACATTTTTACAACTCTTCAGTTTACAAAGTGCTTTCCCTCATATGACCTCATCTAGACCTTAAAACAATCCTATGAAACTGCTATTAGCTATCTCCAATTTTATAGATGAAAAAGCAAACTCATAAAGTGAAAGGGACCTGCAGAATGTTGTACGCCCAGCAAATGGAGAAGCTGGCTCTTGAAACCAACTTTCTCCTTTATTAACTCAGCAAACTGTCCAATATGCTTCCTATCTATTCAATTTTACTTTGTAATAGTCCAATACCCAATACTGGGAGCCCACTTAAGTCAGGGCACTCACTTCACTATCCCCTCAACAGTGGCCAACATACTGTTAAAATAAAAACCAAACCCGTTGCTGTCAAGTCAATTCTCACACAGTGACCCTATAGGACAGAGTAGAACTGCCCCATAGGGTTTCCAAAGAGTGGCTGGTGGATTCGAACTGCCAACCTTTTTGGTTAGCGGCCGAGCTCTTAACCACTGCATCACCAGGGCTCCAAACATAGTATTTGGTACTAAATAAACACTTGCTTGATAAATGAGTGAATGTACCCGCCATTTATTGAGAACACATTTCACGCGCCTCACTAGGTGTTTCTACATACACAATTTTACGTGATCCTTCAAATACCCCTATAAGATATTATCCTCATTTTATAAGTGAGGAAACTAAGGCTCAGAAAAGTAAGACAACTTCCCCAGGTCACCCAGAAAAAATGTATAATTGGATTTGCCTCTGCTCATACTATTCTTCCTACCTGTCCCCTCACTCAGTCTTTTAATTTGCAATATCCAGTACAATAATTATTAGTGATGTGGGACTTTTGAGCACTTGAAATGTGGCTAGGCCAAATTGACGTGTATTGTTATGTGTAAAATACGTAACAGATTTCAATGACCTAATACAAAAAAAGAATTTAAAATATATCATTAATAACTGTTTATGTTGATCACATGTTGAAATCATAATATTTTGGATAGATTGAGTTAAATGAAGTATATAACTAAAGTTAATTTCTCCTATTTCTCTTTACTTTTTGTAAAATGGCTACTAGAAAATTTTAAATTACATCTGTGGCTCACATTTGTGGCTCATATTATATTTCTATTAGATATCACTGGTCTAAATATTCTCTCTGATCTTTCAAGTATTATCTTCTCAAATATTCAACCATGTAGCCCTTCTTTACATTTCTAAACTACTTGAAACGTATAACATGGAATGCAATACTTTTTTATCTTTGCTTCTGATTCTTCTGTGGAGAAGTTAAGGAAAAAAAAATATTTCTCTAACCTCCTGCCTTCCATTCAATTTTGGTATTCAAGTTCTCATTCTCAGAATTATATCCTTGTTCCTCTCCTCCTCCGTCTCTGCCTAATAAGTACTATTTTTTAAGTATCTACTATCGTATTTGTCAGAATAGGCTAGAATATGCTACGGTAAACAATGATCGCAAAATCTTACCAATAGCAGTTCTTCTTTCACTGGCGTACAATTCACTGCAGGTACGCGTTCCTTCCTCAACGTTGGCTTAGCACTCCAGGTTGCTTTGGTTTTTCAGCATCTCCCTATCAGCTCAGGCTTTCCTCATCACTACTGGAGAGAAAGAAGATGGAAAATTAAATACTTCTATTTATAAGCGATATGTGTCACTCACACATTTCATTGGCCACAGCTGGCTTACACTAAGCTTAGCATCAGATTATGGAGATAACACAATTCTATTATATATCAAAAGCAGAAGATAACTTAATATTGGCAAATGATAGTAATGCCTACCATAACTCTTTGATGAGTATTACAGTAGATGGCCTTATGTTAAATATGTCTAATTCTCATAATAACTCTCTAAAATGGGTATCAACACCATTCAACTGAGGAAAAAAAAGAGTGATTAAATTCACAGCAATCAGTAGCCGAGTCAGGTTTAGGCCAGAACCCAGAACTTCCTGGTCTCAAAAAGCAAATTCCTAAACTCCTTCCTCACTCTTAGTCTAAGAGAATCATTCACTCCTCCATGGGTGTCTCTTAGCACCAGGTTCAGACATATAACCTTTTATATTTTATTCTTCGTAATTAATTGTCTGTGTGGCTGACTCCCCAGCTCTACTCTGAGCTGCTGAAAGGAAATGATTATCTTTTTACCCTGTGTGCTTAAAGGAGTATACAGTTCATAGTTGTGGCTTAAGAAATGTATTCTTAATTGAATGACTGCACTGACCCATTTTCAATGGAAAATCTAAGGAAGCACTCAGATGTGTAAAGGTTACTCTATAGACCTTATATAATTTAGAGTGGTCGGTGCACGAAAGGACATTTTTAAAGGACAATCATAATGGAGAAGTTTTTTTGCAAAGTCATCATGTTCTAGTTGAGAAAATAAAGGCAACTGAAATAGAAGCTATTCAGAAGGATATCTATTCAGAAGGATTCTAACAGCTGGCCCCCGCAAATTAGTCAAAGCCAGGGGTCCACAAGCAACCACCTGGAAGGTCAAATCCAGTCACAGTCATTTGTTTACATGTAGCTTTTGTAGATTAGTTGCAACAGAGATCCTATGGCCTACAAAGCTGAAAATAATTACTGTCTGGCGCTCTAGGGTAAAATCACCATAAAGTTTAGTAAAGCAAAAAGAAAGGTTTCATTCGGCATACGTTCAAAGGGGCAAAAGTGGAAAATGGACAAGCCATGTCTGTCAGAGTCTGATGAATGTTACAGAGTGATTAGTATATATTAACCCTATGAACAGGCAAAACTATTGAAAGCTTCACCTTTTCAGAGTGGCTAAAAACTGCTAAATCACCGTGATTCTACAGTTTGAATTGTCTTTCTTAATAATCATTGGTACAGTTTTCAGTAAATCTTACTATACACTAAATGCTAATAGAAAAAGAGTGGAAAGTATGTGGGTCTTTTGTGTGGTTCATGATTTGTTTATGTGAAAGGTCCCTAAAGGATGTTTTCCAAGATTGTCCTTGCTATTTTCTTTATACCTCAGGGCCAGCTGATGTATCCTTGTAAGTCCTTGTGGGTTCCTGTGAGTCCAGCTCTAGCTGGGTCACATCCTTTATGCTTAAGGACAGGGAATGATAGCTCCGATACTATTTTCTAAATTACTGGCCCTTTACATTAACCACCAAACCAAAACCAAACCCATTGCTGTCAAGTCGATTCTGGCTAACTGCGACCCTATAGGACGGAGTGGAACTGCCCCATAGGTTTCCGAGGCTGTAATCTTTGGGGAAGCAGACTGCCACATCTTTCTTCCACTTATATTAATCAAGCACTGGTTAAACCAGCAGTCTCTGCTTGAGAGCCAGTCAAGGAAAGCAGGCGTGCAAAGCAACACTTCATCTAATCCAAGAACTGTGTTAAAAATTGAGCTTGTTAAAGCCTTCCAGCCAAAAAATCAACAGCCACTTCCCTGGAGTCAAAGAAAGTCGGGTTCATTGGCTCACTGCGATGAGGGAGACAGCACACCATTGGGAACTGTACAGTGTCTCAGAAAGAGGGTGCTGGGAGGGACTTGTTGTAGTATTTGTGCTTGTCTTAGGTGATTGTGAGGAGGGTTTAATAGGTGTGGGTTTTGATCTGGATTGGGTACTGCCAGAAAGTGAGAAAAAGTCTGTCAGTGAGTATCTTAATATTTATCTAAAAGGCAAAAGGAAAGGAGCAAGGCTAAAGACGTAGGTCAAGAAGCAGCGGTCACTCATATTAACTGGGAGAGCCGATATCTGACCATTGTCATGGTGTAGACAGTGTTTCTGCTTGTGTGTGCCTGAGACACAAGTATGGAGTGGTGCTGCTTTGTCTTGACCCATCATAGTCACAGAGTTACCTTGTCTGATATTGGGTCTGTGAAATTATTTAGGTTCAACAGAGTACTCTGATCCAAGCTATTAGCTGGTAGGTCAACTCAACTGACACCATTCAGGAACTGATTTTCTTTCTCAGAACCTCACCTCTCTCTAGAAGCCTTTGGTGACCACTCTCTACTTCCTTCATCCCTCCACTTCCTCTGCAGGCCAGTGGGTCACTTGGCTCAGCGACTGAATAAATTTAGAGCAGTATCGCAACACAGACTCAACAAAAAGCAATCCCATCTCTTAAATTGGGGAGGAAGCTTAGTGTCTCAGAAAGAGGAGGAGCTTTGGAGGCAGGCAGATCTCAGTTTCAGTCTGAGCTCCACCATTTTCAACTCTGTGATTTCTGGAAATTACAGAATCACTGAGCCTTACTTTTCTTACATAAAAAACAATAAAGTTGTTGTAAGGATTACATAAAATAATGTTTGTATAAACGCCAAGTATAATGCTTACTGCATAATAAGGGTTCAATAAATGATAGTTATTTTTAACAAATAATTTTAATTAACATTACCAAGTGGCAACAGATATGGTATCATCAATTTGTAGAGAACAACTTTACCTTTTTATGTGATAGACTGTCCAATGACCTGGGAAAAAAAAATGCAAAATAGCATGTAGTGCATGTTCCCACTTTCATGAATAAAGTAACTTAAAATACTGGCAAAGTTGATTTTTTAAATATTTTTATTAATGATTTAGGAGCCCTGGTGGCACAGAAGTTAAGTGTTTGGCTGCCAACCAAAAGGTTGGTGGTTCAAACCCACTAGCCACTCCATAGGAGGAAATGTGGCAGTCTGCTTCCTAAAAGATTTACAGCCTTGGAAGCCCTATGGGGGGCAGTTCTACTCTGTCCTAAAGGGTTGCTATAGGGAATTGACTCAATGGCAACAGGTTATTAGTGATGTATATCTTCTTTCTATGTGTTGAGTATTCATATTCTTTGGCCATTTTTATCAGGTTGTTGACTTTTTTTTCTACATTAACCTGTTGCCATTGAGTTGATTCTGACTCATACAGACCCTATAGGACAGAGTAGAACTGTCCCGTAGGGTTTCCAAGGAGCAGCTAGTGGATTCCAACTGCTGACCTTTTGCTTAGCAGCCTACTTCCTAACCACTGTGCCACAGGGCTCCCATCTACATTACCAAGTCCAAAATAAATAATTGGATGGAGAACTGTATTCATTACTTTCTTTCAAATAAGTTTCTGTAGTGACATATTGACAAAGAGGAGATTAACATCTGATTATTTGTCTCTAGTGCTCAGCTACTAAGCAAAAGGTTCGAAGTTTGAATCCACCAGCCGCTCCCTGGAAACCCTATGGGGTAGTGTTCTACTCTCCCCTGTGGGGCCACTATGCGTCGGAATCAACTCGATGGCAAGGGGTTTGTTTCTTTGTTTTTTTAATAGTTTATTAAGTGCCGTGTTGAAATATGTTAGAAAAAATGAAGTAAAATTACAATCTTTAAAAATATTTATTTTTCTAAGACCATGAGGAGCTAATGACTGTGAGTTACAGAAATCACGTAGGTGATGCCAACAAACGAGAGTACTATAGTCCACCTGGTTTTCACTGAACTGTGCTTAGAGCTGTCAAAGATGTTATGAGCCATTAACAACTATTTAGTTGACCATACATAAACTACAGCCCTAATCAGTTGGTTCAGTTTTTTTGTGTGTGCGTGCTTTAAGTGAAAGTTTACAGTTTTAATTTCTCATACAAAAATTTATACACACTGTTATGTAAGCCTAGTTGCTCTCACTATAATGTGACAACACACTCCTCCTTTCCACTCTGGATTTCCCAAGTCCATTCAACCTGCTTCTGTCCTTTTCTGTCTTCTTATCTCACCTCTGGACAGGAGCTGCCCATTTAGCTTCATTGATCTACTTGAGCTAAGAAGCACTCTCTTCAGGAGTATCAGTTCATGTCTTACACTCCAGTCTAATATTTGTGTGAAGACTTGGCTTCAGGTATCGTTTCAGTTCTAGGCTAATAGAGTCTGACGGCCATGTCTTCCAGGGTCCCTCCAGTCTGAGTCAGACCATTAAGTCTGGTCTTTTTACTAGAATTTGAGTTCTGCACCCCACTTTTCTCATGCTCCATCAGGGACACTGTTGGGTTCCCTGTCAGGGCAGTCGTTGGTGGTAGGCGGGCACCATCTAGTTCTTCTGGTCTCAGACTCATGGAGTCTCTGGTTTACGTCGCCCTTTCTGTCTCTTGCACTAATATTTTCCTTGTGTCTCTGGTGTTCTTCGTTCTCCTTTGCTCCAGGTGGGTTGGGACCAATTGATGCATCTTAGATGGACACTTGCTAGCTTTTAAGACCCCAGATGCCACTCACCGAAATGGGATACGGAACATTTTCTTAATAAACTTTTGTTATGCCAGTTGACCGAGATGTTCCCTCTAACCATGGTTCCCAGACCCCCACCTCTGTGACTCTGTCCTTTGAAGTGTTTGGTTGTATTCAGGAAACTTCTTAGCTTTTGGTGTAGTCCAGTGGCGCTGACTTCCCCTGTAGTGTGTGTTGTCCTTCCCTTCACCTAAGATAATTCTTATCTACTATCTAGTCAGTGAATACTTCTCCCCCTCCCTCCCTACCCTTGTAAACATCAAAGAATGTTTTCTTCTGCATTTAAACTTTTTCTTGAGTTCTTATAATAGTGGTCTCATACAACCTTTATCCTTTTGTGACTGACTAACCTCACTCAGCATAATGCCTTCCAGATTCATCCATGTTATGAGATATTTCACAGATTCGTTGTTCTTTATTGTTTGTAGTATTCCATTCTGTAAATATACCACAATTTTTTTATCCATTCATCCATTGATGGGCCCCTAGTTGTTCCCATCTTTTTGCTAGTGTGAACTGTGCTGTAATGAACATGGGTGTGCATATATCTATTCGTGTGACAGCTCTTATTTCTCTAGCATATATTCCAAGGAGTGGGATTCCAGATCATATGGTACTTCTATTTCCAACTTTTTAAGGAAGCACCAAATTGATTTCCAAAGTGGTTGTACCATTTTACATTCCCACCAGCAGTGTATATAGGTGTTTCAGTCTATCCACAACCTCTCCAACATTTATTATTTTGTGTTTTTTGGATTAATGCTAGCTTTATTAGGGTGAGATGGTATCTCATTGTAGTTTTGATTCACATTTCTCTAATGGCTAATGATCGTGAGCATTTCCTCATGTATCTGGCAGCTGCCTGAATATCTTCTTTGGTGAAGTGTCTGTTCGTATCCTTCGCCCATTTTTTAATTCTGTTACTTGTCTCTTTGTTGTTGAGGTTTTGCAGTATCTTGTAGATTTTAGAGATTAGATGCTGATTGAATTTGTCGTAGCCAAAATTTTTTTTCCCAGTCTGTAGGTTGTCTTTTTACTCTTTTGGTAAAGTCTTTTGATGAACGTAAGTGTTTGATTTTTAGGAGCTCCCAGTTATATAGTTTCTCTTCTGGTGTTTGTGCATTGTTATTTACGGTTCATATTTTGTTTATGCCATGTATTAGGCCTCCTGGCATTGTCCTTATTTTTTCTTCCATAATCTTTATCATTTTAGATTTTATATTTAAGTCTTTGATCCATTTCGAGTTAGTTTTTGTGTATGGTGTGAGGTATGGATCTTGTTTCAGTTTTTTGCAGATGGATATCCAGCTATGCCAGCACCATTTGTTAAAGAGACTGTCTTTTCCCCAATTAATGGACTTTGGGCCTTTGTCAAATATCATCTGCTCATAGGTGGATAAATTTACATCTGGATTCTCAATTCTGTTCCATTGGTCTATGTATCTATTGTGCCAGTACCAGGCTGTTTTGACTACCATGGTGGTATAATAGGTTCTAAAGTCAGGTAGTGTGAGACCTCCCACTTTGTTCTTCTTCTTGAGTAATGCTTTACTTACCCTGTTTCTTTTCCATGTGAAGTTGGTGATTTGTTTCTGCATCTCATTTAAAAAATGTGATTGGAATTTGGATCGGGATTGCATTGTATCTGTAGATTGCTCTGGGTACAATAGACATTTTCACAATGTTGAGTCTTCCTATCAATGAGCAAGGTATGTTTTTCCACTTATGTAGATCTCTTTTGGTTTCTTGCAGTGGTGTCCTGTAGTTTTCATTGTACAGGCCTTTTACATCTCTGGTTAGATTTATTCCAAAGTATTTTATCTTGTTGGGGGCTATTGTAAATGGTATTGATTTGGCGATTTCCTCTTGGAAGTTCTCTTTGTTGGTATAAAGGAATCCAACTGATTTTTGTCTGTTTGTCTTGTATCCTGAAACTTTGCTGAAATCTATTATTTCCAGTAGTTTTCTTGCGGATTCTTTGGGGTGTTCTGTGTATAAGATCATATAATCTGCAAATAGAGATACTTTGACTTCTTCCTTACCAATCTGGATGCCCTTTATTTCTTTTTCTACCATAATTGCTCCAGCTAGGACCTTCAGCACAATGTTGAATAAAAGTGGTGATAATGGGCATCCTTGTCTGGTTCCTGTTCTCAAGCAGAATGCTTTCAGACTCTCTCCATTTAGGGATTTAGGGTGATGCTGGCTGCTGGCTTTGTATAAATGCCCTTTACTATGTTGAAGAATTCCCCTTCTATTCCTATTTTGCTAGGAGTTTTTGGCATGAATGGGCGTTAGACTTTGTCAGATGCTTTTTCTGAATCAATTGATTAAGATCATGTGGTTCTTTTGTTTTGTTTCATTTATGTGATGGATTATATTGATTGTTTTTCTAATGTTGAACCATCCCTGCATACATGGTATAAATCCACTTGGTCATGGCAAACTATTTTTTTGATATGTTGTTGAAATCTATTGGCGTGAATTTTGTTGAGGATTTTTGTGTCTATGTTCATAAGGGATACTGCTCTGTAATTTTCTTTTTTTCTGGTGTCTTTACCTGGTTTTGGTATCAGGGTTACACTGGCTTCATAGAATGCGTTTGGGAGTTTTTCATCCTTTTCTATGCTCTGAAATGCATTTAGTAGTGGTGGTGTCAACTCTTCTCTGAAAGTTTGGTAGAATTCTCCAGGCAAACTGTCAAGGGCCAGGGCTTTTTTTTTGTTGGGAGTTTTAAAATTACCTTTTCAATCTCTTCATTTGTTATAGGTGTATTTAGTTGTTCTACCTCTGTTTGTGTTAGTTTAGGTAGGTAGTATGTTTCTAGAAATTTGTCCATTTCCTCTAGGTTTTCAAATTTGTTACAGTACAATTTTTCATTGTATTCTGTGATGATTCTTTTAATTTCACTTGAGTCTGTTGTGATATATCGCCCATCTCATTTCTTATGCAGGTTATTTGCTTCCTCTTCTGTTTCTCTTCTGTTGATTTGGCCAGTGGTTTATCAATTTTGTTGATCTTTTCAAAGAACCAGCTTTTGGTCTTGTTAACTCTTTCAATTGTTTTTCTGTTTTCGGTTTCATTTAATTCTGCTCTAATTTTGATTATTTGCTTTCTTCTGGTGCCAGACAGCTTCTTTTGCTCCTCTCTTTCTATTTGTTCCAGTTGTAGGGTTAATGTTTTGATTTTGGCCCTTTCTTCTTTTTGAATGTGTGCATTTATTGTTATAAATTGACATCTGAGCACTGCTTTGCTGTGTCCCAAAGGTTCTGGTAGGATGTATTTTCATTCTCATTTGATTCTGTGAATTTCTTTATTCCGTCCTTAATTTCTTCTATAATCGAGTAGTTTTTGAGCAAGGTGTTGTTCAGTTTCTGTGTGTTTGACATTTTTTCCTTGCTTTTTCTGTTATTGATTTCTACTTTTATGGCTTTATGGTCAGAAAAGATGCTTTGTAATATTTCAATGGTTTGGATTCTGTTAAGGCTGTTTCATGGCCTACTATTGGTCTATTCTGGAGAATGTTCCATGTGCGTTGGAAAAGAAAGCATACTCGTCTGCTGCTGGGTGGAGTGTTCTGTATATGTCTATGAGATCAAGTTAGTTGACTGTGGCATTTAGATCTTCTGTGTCTTTCTTGTTTTCTTTCTGGATGTTCTGTCTTTCACTGAAAGTGGTGTGTGCAATCTCCTGCTATTATTGTGGAGCTGTCTATCTCTCTTTTCAATGCTGTTAGACTTTGTTTTATGTATTTTGGAGCACTGTCATTGGGTGCATAGATATTTGTTAAGGTTATATCCTCCTGCTGTATGACCCTTTAATCATTATAAAGTGTCCTTCCTTATCCTTTGTGGTGGCTTTTACTTTAAAGTCTATTGTGTCAGAGATTAATATTGCCACTTCTGCTCTTTTTTGATTGTTATTTGCTTGATATAGTTTTTCCCATCCTTTGAGTTTTAGTTTTTTTGTTTCTTTAAGTCTAAAGTGTGTCTCTTGTAGACAGCATATAGATGGATTTTGTTTTTTAATCCATTTTGCCACTGTCTGTGTCTTTATTGGTGTATTTAGTTCATTTACTTTCAGCATAATTATTGCTAGGTAAGCGTTTAGTGCTGTCATTTTGATGTCTTTTTTTTTGTGTGTGTTGTTGGCAGTTTCTTTGTTCCACTTAATTTTCTGTGCTGATCTGTTTTCCTCTATGTATTTTCTTTTTGCCTTTTTCCTTGTTGATTTTGTATTTGCTGAGTCTTTATGTTTTTCTTGTTTTTCATTTTGATGTGTAGGATTGTTAGTTTCATTTGTGATTACCTTAATATTTACCCCTATTTTTCTAAGTTTAAACCAGTCTTTTATTTCTTTATATCACCTTGACTTCCTTTCCATATGAAATATCTATGACTACATTTTTCAGTCCCTTTTTTTTTTGTTATAATGTTGTCATCTTTTACATACTGACATCTCTGTTTCCCTATTTTCAGCATTTTAGATTTCATTTATTTTTGTGACTTCTGTATCTGGGTTGATATCTTTTTGCTGTCTCCTGTGTTCTAGTCTTGAGTTGTTATCTGATGTTACTAAAGGAGGACCCCCTCTAGTACTTCTTGTAATTTTGGTTTGGTTTCTGCAAATTCCCTAAACTTCTGTGTATCTGGAAATACCCTAATTTTGCCATCATATTTGAGAGACAGTTTTGCTGGATATATAATTCTTGGCTGGCAATTTTTTTCCTTCAAGGCTTTATACACATCATCCCACTGCCTTCTTGCCTGCATGGTTTCTGCTGAGTAGTCCAAGCTTAGTCTTATTGACTCCTTTGTAGACGACTTTTCATTTATCCCTAGCTGCTCTTAAAATTCTCTCTTTATCTTTGGTTTTGGCAAGTTTGATTATAATATGTCTTGGTGACTTTCTTTTGGGATCTACTTTGTGTGGGGTTTGATGAGCATCTTAGATAGCTATCTTCTTATCTTTCACAATATCAGGGAAGTTTTCTGCCAACAAATCTTCAACAATTCTCTCTGTATTTTCTGTTATCTCCCCCTCCCCCCGCCATTTTGGTACTCAAATCACTCTTAGGTTATTCCTCTTGAAAGATTCCCACATAATTCTTAGGGTTTCTTCATTTTTTTTAAATCCTTTTATCCGATTTTTCCTCAGATAAGTTGGTGTCAAGTGCTTTATCTTCAGTGTCATTAATTCTGACTTCCATTGCCTGAATTCTGTTTCTATGACTTTTTATTGAGTTGTCTAATTCTGAAACTTTATTGTTAATCTTCTGGATTTCTGTTTACTGTCTATGGATTCTTGCAGCCTGTTAAATTTGTCATTGTGCTCTTCTATAATCTTCTGAAGTTTCTCTATTGCTTTGTCTGTTTGTTCCCTGGATTGTTCTGCATTTTGCATGATCTCCTTCCTGATCTCTTGAAGAGTTCTGTATATTAATCGTTTGTATTCTACCTCCGGTAATTCCAAGACGTTTTATTCCTCTAGAAGATTTCTTGATTCTTTGTTCTGGGAGCTTGCTGAAGCCATTGTGGTCTGCCTCTTTATGTGATTCGATATTGACTGCTATCTCTGAGCCACCAATAAGCTATTATATTTATTTATTTTATGTTTGCTTACTGTGTCCTAGCTTCTTGTTTTGATATGCCCAAATAGGCTGCTTATGTGAGCTAGTTTGATTATTGGCACCTTTCAAGCTCTAACGTCCTGTCACCAGTTGGTTAGATCTGTTACCAGGTATGTGAGCCCAGGAGTCTGTTTACTTTTCTTGTATGGATGCAGCTCAGATGTCCAGGTAGTCAGTCACGAAGCATGTGGTGCAGGCTCTTACCTACAGTCCTAGATGGGAAGGGGTGATTGGAATAGGCACAGGTATCTGGCTGCAGTAGGGGGTCACCTGCTGAGCAAGGCAGGGGCTGACGGTTGCCCTTGTGTGTCTGAGAGGAAAGTGAGTCCCTATTTCCTAGAGTGTGTAAGTGGGTTTTGCAGTCAGACTATAGGACCCAATGCTGCTGGCCATAAGTACTGAGAAGCACCACTTATTCTTGGGCCCCTGTCACAGGTGGCTAGATGGCGTGAGTGGAGCCACCAGTCCTCAGGCCCCTGATGTGTGTAGGTGAGGATTCTGCTTAATGGGCAGAGCAGTGTCAAATGTCCCAAACCTGCTACTCCACCATATAGCTGATACAGCTGAGATTAGACTTCAGGTATATATCCTGTTCATCTGCGCTAATGAGGGCCTATGATGTTGAAATGGGCCTACCCAGGACTATGTGGGGGTGAATGGCATTTAATGTCCATGGACCCCTTATGCCTGTGCCTAGGGAGCTGTGACTACCCTGAGTTCCCAGCGTAGGTGAGCTGGCAGGTTATTTTTTCCTGTTTGTTAATTTGTTCCCTCTCCAAGGCCAGGAGAATGGCTCAGGGAGTGTGACGGGTCCTACTTCCAGCCCAGGGGATGTGGCAATTGCTGAAGCCAGCTGGAGACCCAGTGCAGAGGAGGGAGGGAGCAGGTAAATGGGAGAGAGGTTCTGGGGTTTTTTCGATCCACACATCAGTTAGACCCATGTGTTTATCTTTTGCCGACTGAGCGCCACTTTTGACTAGTTCTGGAGGCTTGAGTAGACTCTCTGCTGCTCAGTCTGTGCCGATGTGGAAAACGTGTCCCGAATGCCACTGCTTGCCTCACCGCATGTGCCAGCCAATCTGGCCTTCAGGGTGCTTGTTCCAGCTAGGTCAGTTCTGGCAACTCCTTGCTGCTTCTAAACCATCCCTCCCTCCACTGCCACTCAGTCCGATTCCTCATCTATGCCTTTGATGTTCAGGGCTCCTTGATTGTCATATATAATAAATTCATTTGTTTTTTCAGGTCTTTGTTGTAAGAGGGACCACTGGAAGCATCTGACTTCTCTGCCTTCTTGGCCCCACCTTCTCAGTTGGTTCAGTTTTGATAGATAGTGGTTAAGAGCTATGGCTGCTATCCAAAAGGTCGGCAGTTTGAATCTACCAGGTGCTCCTTAGAAACCATATGGGGCAGCTCTACTCTGTCCTATAAGGTCGCTATGAGTCAGACTCAACTCGATGGCAATGGGTTATGAGGCACCGACAGAAGAGACCAGCTTTTCCCTGACTTCAGAATGAGCTCACTTTAGAATTCTGGCAGCAGGGCAAATATATCTCAATTACACATTCCAGTAATATCAGAAGAATGTGGCATGAATTCAATGTGGTAAATGAGTAGGCCAAGGAGTTTTGGGTAACATCATAACATATGGAAACCTAGAGGACTGTAACCATCCTATTGGAGTCCTGCTACTTTACTTACCATGTGCTTAATAACAGAGAACTGTTAAAAAAAAAAATACATATGTGTTTTCCTTAATGATTGCCTTGGAATACAGTTAATATATTTTTAATACAATGACTCCTGGCCAAGAGTTAGATAAATAAAATGTAAAATATTGTAAGTATAAACATAGACTCAAACAAGACCCAGATAGGTTAGGAATATATTGATTCACACTTTTTAGTGACTTAGAATTTGGAGTGAAAACTAACATAGCCTTAGGAATTTGAAATTTCTGTGGTATTAAATCAGAAAGCACATATTTGTTATTACTAACAACATGTATATAGCACTTACTACGTGTTGAAACCAGGGGTACAAGATTAAAAGAAGCAAACTTCTTCATGTAAGACTCTTATAGTTGATGGCAGAGACATAACGAAACAGATAAAAATTTTGTGACAAGAACTAGACTAGATTAGGGTGGAAGTGAAGCACAAAAAGGTAGTGATTAGCTGTGGAAGGCTTGTCAGAGAACATAGTTGTAGCAGATAATTTTGAAGCTCCACCAAGATATTCCTTACCAGCTGGAGCACCCAAGCCCTGGCTGCCATAAAAGTTGACTGATGACAGTTGATAGTTTCTCCCTTCTCTGGAGAATCACTCTGTCTAATGGGGAGCTGGGGAGTCCCTGGGTGGTACAAACAGTTAACACACTGGGCTGCTAACATAGAGGTTAACAGTTCAGGTCCACTCAGAGGCGCCTCAGAAGAAAGGCCTGGTGATCTACTTCCTAAAAATCAGCCATTGAAAACACTATGGGGCAGAGTTCTGTTCTGACACACATGAGGTCGCCACTAATCAGAATTAACTTTACCGTAACTGGTAAGAGGGAGCTGCTTCCCAGACACTCTGTATATTCCATATTCCACCAGACTTGGCTAATAACAGACTGGCACTAGGATGCAAAAAGCTGCCCCACATGCCTCAAGGTAGAACTAACTCTAGGGTATAATTTATGCTCCAGAGTTTCTCTGAGGGATTAGACCTAAGCTAGATTCCAGCTTACACCTCATTCTGGTTTAGCATTTTTTGCCCCTGACCTTTCCTGAAGTTCCCTCTCTCCTGTGAACTCTTCCTTAATAATTGCCTTAAACAAGAATGCTTATCTCATAAGTGATAACTTTGGTGAAGGGTAAGATAGTAGACAATACTGGGGAAGCCAGCACAACTTGCACAAGGAAAGGTCATGGAAGCTCCATTGACACATACAAACTCCCTGAGGGACTGAAATGCTGGGCGGAGGGCTGTGGGGACCATGGTCTCAGTGAACGTCTAGCTCAACTGGCATAATACAGTTTATAAAGCAAATGTTCTACATTCTACCTTGGTGAGTAGCGTCTGGAGTTTTAAAAGCCTGTGAACAGCCACCTAAGATACTCCACTGGTCTCACCCCTTCAGGAGTAAGGGAGAATAAAGAAAACAAGATACAAAGAAAAGATTAGTCCAAAGGACTAATGGACCACAACTACCATGGCCTCCACCAGAGTGAGTCCAGTACAACTAGATGGTGCCCAGCTATCACCATTCACTGCTCTGACAGGGATCACAAAAGATAGTCCCAGACAGAGCTGGAGAAGGATGTAGAACAAAATTCTAACTCACAAAAAGAAGACCAGACTTACTGGTCTGACAGAGACTGGAAAAACTCCAAGAGTATGGCCACCGGACACCCTTTTAGCTCAGTAATGAAGTCACTCCCGAGGTTTGCCATTCAGCCAAGGATTAGACAGCCCCATAAAACAAAACAAGACTGGTACAACAGTCCAGGGACAAGAACGAGAAGGCAGGAGGGGACAGGAAAGCTGGTAATAGTGAACCCAAGGTTGAGAAGAGACAGTGTTGACATGTCATGGGGTCGTTAACCATTGTCATAAAACAATATGTGTACTAACTGTTTAATGAGAAACTATTTGTTCTGTAAACTTTCATCTAAAGTACAATAAAAAATAAATAAATATTAAAAAAAACCAATGCTTTTCTCAGATGCTGTTCCTTGGGGATTCCACCTAAATAACAGCATTTTTGTGGTCCAGTACACCAAACAAAACACTAAGGTACATACATCTTTTCAACTTCACAATAAATTTAGTTACAGTGATGAAAACATATTTTTTTCCATCAACATTTTCCCCTTTGCCCCAGATTAACGTAAATAATGCCTAGACAGTGTCACACTATAGAAAGTCTACTTCGTTCTTTGTACTTCATTTGCCTTTTGGGCCCAGGTTTCTAAATTTAATCTCAAGTAGATGATGTCTCTTTTATGTTCTGAAGATCAAGACTACTCTTATCAACAAGACTTTCTTCTAATCCAGGAGCTCTTAACTTTTATGACACTAAGTAATTGAATAACATCACCAAATTGTACTTTTGGTGTAGTCTGCAGCCCTAAATATTTGATCAGAGTTCTGCTGATACTCCCAGGGGCTACTCTGAGCAGCACAGCAGTTGCTGTTGGTCTTTTTATTCCCACTTCCTCCAGCTATCTGTTCCGCTTTCAACAGAAGAAACATTAAAAATCACCTAACCGAATCACCGCATTAAATGGTTGAAGTCCCAGTTGAACATCTTGACCTGGTCATTGAAAATCATGCATGTATATTCCAGGGTTATGAAATTCACACAAAGCAATCTTTTTAAAATAGGAAATGTTAGAAACTGGCAAATCCAGGCTCTTCATTTCATTTGGTGCGGTAGTTGATGGTTGGAGAAAGGATATTACTCAAGTCCCTGGGTGATACAAATGGTTAATACACTTGGCTGCTAACTGAAAGACTGGAGGTTCAAATCCATCCAGAGATGCCTTGGAAGAAAGGCCTCACAATTTACTTCAGAAAAATCAGCCACTGAGGAATATTACACAATGATAAAGAACAACAATGAAGCTGTGAAACATCGTATAACATAGTGGAAGCTGGAACTTATTATGCTGAGTGAATTTAGTCAGTCACAGAAGGACAAATACTGTATAAGACCACTATTATAAGAACTCAAGAAAAGGTTTATACAAAGAAGAAAACATTCTTTGATGATTATGGGAGTGGGGAGGGAGGGTGAGTGTTATTCACTAAGTAGATAGTAGATAAGAATCATCTTAGGTGAAGGGAAGGACAGCACACACTACAGGGGAAGTCAGCACAACTGGACTAAACCAAAGCTAAGAAGTTTCCTGAATACAATCAAATACTTTGAGAGACAGAGTAGCAGTGATGGGGGTCTGGGGACCATGCTTTCAGGGGACATCTAGGTCAATTGGCATGAAAAGGCTTATTAAGAAAACATTCTGCATCCTACTTTGGTGAGTGGTGTCTGGGGTCTTAAAAGCTTGCAGGTGGCCATCTAAGAGACATCAACTGGTCCCAACCACCTGGAGTAAAGGAGAATCAAGAACACCAAAGACACAAGGAAATTATTAGCTCAAGAGACAGAAAGGGCCACATAAACCAGAGACTTCATCAGCCTGAGACCAGAAGAACTAGATGGTGGCCGGCTACCACCAATGAACGTCCTGACAGGGAACACAACAGAGGGTCCCTGATGGAGCAGTAGAAGGATGGGGTGCAGAACTCAAATTCTAGTAAGAAGACCAGACTTAATGGTCTGACTGAGACTGGAAGCACCCCAGAAAGCATGGCCCCTGGACTCTCTATCAGCCCAGAACTAAAACAATTTTCGAGGCCTACTCTTCAGACAGGGATTAGACTGGACTATGGGACATAAAGTGTTACTTGTGAAAAGTGTGCCTCTTAGTCAACCAGATATAAGAGAATAAAGGGGCAGCTTCTGTCCAGAGGTGATATGGGAAGGCAGAGAGAGTTAGAAGCTGGTTGAATGGTCATGGTGAATCAGGGGCGGAAGGGAGGAGCATGCTGTCACAGAAGGGGGTGAGCAATTAAGGTCTCATAACAATGTATGTAAAAAAAAAACTTTGTATGGGAGACTAACTTGAAATGTAAATTTCATTTAATTACAACAATAAAAAAATTGCTGAAATATAAAAATAAATAAATATGAATGATAAAAAAGAAAAAGAAAAATCAGCCATTGAAAACCTATGGCGCATAGTTATACTCTGACACACATGAGGTAGAAACTGGTAACTGGTATAGACAATACTTAAGTTTTTCCATAGCATGCCACCAGATTCTTTCCTGTGATTTCCAGCTTTCCTTCCTTCCAAAAAGGTGGCAAACTCAATGTAGCAGATGGCAAGTTAGAAACTTAGTAGTAAAACTCACTAATGCTTGGAATTGGTTTGACTGTATGTATAAACTTTGGTTGTGAAGATTAAAAAGATGTCAAATTTATTAGGTGCTCTCTCCTTTTGTGAAGCTGATCCTCTGTTTGACTGTGGAAGTTTTAATTTATCATTAACTTGCTTTGCCTGACACGTCACAAGGTAGCCAGACAAAATGATCTCAGAGCTTAAATTCCAATTTGTATCTAGACGTTACTTTTCAAAAATATCTAATCCAAGTTGTAAATCTTACACAGTAGCAAAAAGGACCCTTCTGTTCAGACATTTCTTCTGTGATGTGGCTACCATTACTAAGAAAATTAGCACTTAGCACTTTTTGACGTAGTGCACAATACTTGCAATGCATTTATTCATTCATTCAACAAACATTACTGAGTACTTATTAGGTAACAGTGTACTAAGTCCTGGGATTCAGGAATAAATTAGTGGGAGAACTGACAAATAGTTACTACACCCAGTATCATGGACTGAATTGTGTCTCTCAAAAATGTGTGTCAACTTGGCTAGGCCATGATTTCCAGTATTGTGTAGTTGTCCTCCATTTTGTGATATGATGTACTTATCCTGTGTGTTGTAAATCCTAACCTCTATGATGTTAATGAGTTGGAATCCACTCCATGGCAATAAGTTTGGTTTTTTTGGTTTTATGTTAATGAGGCAGGATTAGAGGCAGTTATGTTAATAAGACAGGACTCAGTATACAGGATTAGGCTATATCTTGAATCAATCTCTTTTGAGATATAAAAGAGATAAGCAAGCAGAGAGGAGAGGGACCCCCTACAGCCAAGAATGAAGAACCAGGAGGGGAGCACGTTCTTTGAACCTACGGTCCTCATGCTGAGAGTCTACTAGACCAGGGAAAGATTGATAACAAGGACCTTCCCCCAGAGCGGACAGAGATAGCCATCCCCAGGAGCTAGTGCCCTGAAATTGGACTTCTAGCCTCCTACACTGTGAGAGAATAAATTTCTGTTTGTTAAAGCCATCAACTTGTGGTATTTCTGTTACAGCAGCACTAGATGACTAAGACATATGGTGTGCATGTAGGATTTTATGGAACCATGCACAGGAGTACTAGATATTCCTGCCTCCGGATGACACTGGCACTGAATGGGGTATGTGTATATATGGGTGGCAGGTTCAAAAAACTAATAATTGTAATAACAGTGTGCTAAGAGTCAAGGAGAAAATCATTAAAGCTGCCTGAAGGGGTTTCAAAGAGGAGAGGGACACTTGAACCAAGTCTAAAAGAACAGATAGGGATATGTCAAATGTAACTTGAAGGATCAAGTCCTCCAGACATGCGAATGGCATGCAGAAACGTTTGGAGTTATAAATCAGCAAGTCAAGTTCAAGATCTACAGATTGTTCTGTTTAGCTGAAGTGTGAGGTATAGGTATCAATGATAAGAGAGTAAAAAGTATAGGTAAGAAGAAAACAAACCAGGAACTTAACTCTCATGTTGCAAAATGTTGATTTTATCTTTTAAGCAACATGGAAGCCAGTGAAGGGTTTTAAGCAGAAAGGTGATATAGTTAGATTATATATATAAATGTATTATGTATAGTGTATATGTATATGTGATATATGTGTGTATATATGTTTATTATAAGCATCCTCATAATAATTACTTTTTAGAGTATTCTGGAAGAAAGTGTGAATTTTTCAATAAATGGAGTCCAAACAATTGGTTAGCCAAGTAGGAAAAAGAATGAAGTTGGATTCTCATTATTATCTTAAACAAACATTTCCAGTAGAGTAAAAATCTAAGTATGAAAAGCAAGTCTTTAAAATATTCAAAGAAGATATAAGGGGACACATTTAAGACTTTAGGGAAAGGTATAATTTTTTAAGTAAGACATGAAAAGAGAAAAGACTGCTATATTTGATTACATTAAAATTTCAAACTTTTGTTCAAACAAAAACACTAAGAATGAAGTTAAAAGACAAGGCAGAGTCTGTGAGAGGATATCTGCAATACATGTAACTGACAAAGGATTAGTATCCAGAATTACAAAGATTATAAATGTAACCAAGATATTTACTGCCACTTGGTTACAACCTACTAAAAAATTATTTTACTCAAGAAAAGTCTAAATAACATACTTCTAGTTTACAAAACACTTTCTACGTGTATTATCATTTAAATCTCCTCCAATAACCCTGAAAGGCAAGCACTATTATTATCCCCATTGTACAGTCAAGAAACCTGAGACTTAAAGGAGCATAATAACTTGTCCAATATTCCCACAGCTCAGAGCTGTTGGGATCAGGACTTGGACTCAGAGCCACCGACTTGAATGCTTTTCTGCCTCTCAAACATGAACAGTTCAAAGAGCCTCATAGCAGTCACATGTGTGCTAAATTGACTCACTGACTTTAAAAATGTATTTACATGGTCCTTAGCGGTAGTCATATTCTTCAAACATTAAACCTTCACCTCAGCCACCATTTTCTGTAATCCATGTTCTCAGTACTTGTGCTTGTAGAAACATCAATATTAATTTCAGCTCTAAAGTTGGTGTTGGGTAGGAGCCTTTATTTCATATTCATTTGCTACAGCTTTTTGACTTTGAAGTTGACATAATTACCAAATACTCTCAGTTCCTCATCTGCTAGATTCTGTCATTCCTAGAAATCTAAAGTTACAGGTACTATTGCCTTGCTTCAGAATACAGTGAAGAAAGAGCTGGGAGGGAAAAAAGTCCCAGTAACAATGTTTACATCACTCTGGGACACTGAAGGGTGATGTTTTCACTATGAGTATATTGGTAGTTTGTAGCTTCTTTGTGGTTTTCACTCTTGGGGAGAAGGCTGTTTAGATGTTCGGGTTCAAGCACATTTTGTCAACGTTCCAATTTGGCATCGCTCTGAAAAAAATGATAGACTCTTTAACTAAAGTAACTTTCTTAGAGCAGAGTCCATAGATGAAAAACCAAGAAACAGAAACCTTCCCTTTAGCACATGGAAAACTTTCCAAGATGACTTTGTTGTATCAAAAGATAAACCTTTTGAAAAATGTTACATTAGAATGCCTTGATATCTCAAGCCACACCCATGCAGACTCATCTGGTTTTTGTTGTTGTTGTTATTGTTATTTGTTTGTTTTAATGCCTGCATTTGCCATAACATTTTGGGCAGATCTAATATTTCTAGGAAACTTGCTTTATGCTCCCTCTGCCAGGCCATGGCCAATGGCTTACCCCTACCCCCCATCCACATCACTCTACCACATAAACACAGCAAACAGGCAGCAACCTTCATTAACTTTATAGGGAGTAAGCCTACTCTCAGTCTGAGAAAAGTTTGAAATGTGGACTACATCTTTAAACACAGTTGTATTACTTTATTTACTTGCCTAATCTATTCTCTCTCTCTCTCTCTCTCTCTCTCTCTCTTTTTTTTTTTTTTTTTTCCGTACGTTTACCTGGAAATCAAAGACTGAAGAGGGACAAGAATACAGTTTGAGAATTCTAATCTACCATTCTCTTCCCTTCCATGATAGCTTTGTGTAAATACCTTTGAGCTGAAGAGGATCTGTAGCTTTTGGTTTGAAAAATAGAGCCAACTTGTCTAATAGATATTAAAACCTAATTAACACCTTGATTGATGCAGCTTTCTCCGTGACTTTTCTTCTAAAATCTGAGACCACAGTAGGTACTTCCAAGTTCCCCAACAAAGGGAGTTTATAACCAGAAAGTGGCAGAAAAAAACCCACTCTTTTTTCTCCCTAATGTCCTGTACTGTGACTAGGATGCAGAAAGCAGGGGCCACAACGTGAACAAGGCATTCAGGCAGAAATAATCAAATCATATTTAGACCATGGTGAACAGACTAGCCCCAATAGACTAGAGGGTTCATTGGGGGATCTATATGGAATAAAGGTGGGTGAGATAATTAAGGACTGGACAGTGAGGAAAATCAAGTGCCAGAACATGGAATCTCTAACATGCAGAGTAGAGAGCCACTGAAGGTAGTTTTTATTTTATTTGTAAAGAGGTAATGACTGAAACTCGACGGCAACTAACAACAACAGAAACGGTTGACTACTAGTCAAAGGATGGTGGTTTGAACCCACCCAGGGTCCTCGGAAAATGAAAGGTCACAGGAAGAAATGAATATGAAAGAAATGTTAGGGCTTATATTCAACTAACTAGATATATAAATTACAAGATATTAAGGGAACTAATATTGGTGAGTGGCTATTATGGAGCAAATACCTTTTTTCATATTGCCTGATTTAATTCTGATTTTAAAGAAACCATTAAAGCTGGAATAGTTGGCTCCAGTTAATAGATAACGAACCTGAGGTTTAGGAAGGTTAACTAGTTTGTTTGCAGTCACACAGCATATAAATGACGAAGGAGGATTTTAACAAAAGTTGGCTTGGATATTACCCACATGATCTTTCCAATACACTACATGGTCTTCCAAGGGTGACTTCTAGTTTTAAGAGGCCATATAATAAAATGGTTAGGTTAAGAGCATAAGTCTGGAGTCAGACTGGCTAGGTTCATTATCTCACCTCCATCATTTAATACATGTGTGATTCTGGGTATATCATTTCACTTAAAATATCATCTATAAAGTGAGAGCAATAATAGTCCTTACCTCTGTGGTAGATTAATTACTTTTGTGTGTGGCCTTTCTAGCCATAGTCTTGTAACTTCCACCCAGGTGATTTGGCGGGACTGTGTGATTAGGTAATTGTGGCCCACCAAGGGGACTGGTCAGTTTTGCCTTAAAAGAGAGCCAATTCCAGACCAGAGAGGAAGAGCCCACCGCCACCACCAAGGAAGGAGAGACTCAATAGCAGAGATCCAGCAGCAAGAGATAGCATGGTGGGCTTCCCGGCCCACGGAGACAAAAAGCTGAGTGCCTTTGGGCAGAGACTGAGGGCCAGGGAGCAGCATCCCTGCCAGCACAGCTGGGAAAAGGCTGTCGTGATGGAAGAACTGTATCCTGAGTGTTCCTGAGCCTGAATTGTAACTGTTACTTCCCTAATAAACCCCATAATCATGAATGTGGTCTGTGAGTTCTGTGTGGCCACTGCAGTGAATAATCGAACCCTGCAGAGAAGTGCTGTGGGAGGGACAGTTGGTGTCAGAAATGGTAAAGATGGCAGAGAGAGGAGGCTTGTCTGACCTCCACTTCATAGGAATCAGCCCTGGGCTGTTGATCTTGATTCTCCTTTCCACTCACGAAGTTAGAGGAGGTCAGATTCTGCCTCCATGCATTTTTTTTTTTTTTACAACCTCAAAAGGGTTATACTGAAGAGTAAGCACTTAAAAACAGTGCCTGACAAAGAGCAAGAATTTATTAGTGCTAGTTATACAGGTTCCTGGGTAATGCAAACAGTTAAGCACTTGACTACTACCCAAAAGTTGGTGGTATAAACCCACCCAGAGGGCCTTGGAAAATGAAAGTTCACAGGCTTGAAAACCCTAGGAATAGTTCTACTCTGTACACTTGGGGTCACCAGGAGTCAAACAGACTGGACAGCAACTAACAACCGCAACGTTGTTATTATTATTTACTGTTTTAATTAAGAGAAGACTGGTGGTTATACAGGCAAGGAGAAGATGATGCAAAAATATGATTTTGGGAAAATTGATGGATGTGATTTTAGACATGGTGACATTGTGATTATACTGGCAATGCATCTATTTTAGATTATCCACCAAACAAGGGAGAAGTCCCTTTTCTAGTATGCTAGACAAAACTAATATCCTTCTAACTGTATGGCGAAAAAAAATTTCAGGTAGAAACTTTTTAAGTTGACTTGCCTTTTTATTTTCTATCAGATACAATGCAAAAGCTATAGCATTCCCAATTAAGGACAATGTAAAAACTATATTTTGCATTGCTTTGCATTCCTTGGCTGAAATTGAAAACACCTACAGTCAGGCCTACCTGGGTCCCAAGCTAGCTGATTAACAAAGGGATATCTCTGCAGCCTACATTTGAGACTCTGCAGGAATTTCCAGGCCATCGACCAGAAAGGTTGTCACGACCCTGTTTATAATCCTTCCAGGGGTGAAAAAAAAAAAAATGCATTTTACCTAAAGCTTAGTCCCATTAGACCCCAGGTAAGCCAATATATGAACAGCAGGGTCTCTAAAGAAAATAACTTCAAGAAGGTAATTTATAAGTTTCTTCTACCTCCTACAGTGCAAACATGCAAACATCATATAATAAACAAGTGTAGCAATCTTTTTAATATCTTCTTTAGGAGCCAAACCAAAAAGCATGCCAGTTGCCATCGAAGAAGGGGGAAAAGTGCCATATGGCTGATATTAGGCACTGATGAAGGGACTTTAACGAAAAAGTCCTCCAGAACAGCAATAATGGAAATTTCCAAGAAGCAGAAAGAAAAGAATGTAGTCTATGTAATAGGTTACTAATGTAAGTTAGTATATTGATGTTTCCGAGGACAAGAGTAAAACAGGATCAAGACCAGCAGCCAAAGACAGACACTTCAAGAATACTTAACCAGGCCTTACAATGAAGAATACAGCCAACAAAGGAGCTGTTGAAATGACAAAAGAATAGCAGCACCATGTTGTGTCATAAAAGGTAAAACTTCAAGGGCCCAACGCAGAGGTCCAGAAAAACAAGAGGTTAATGAATGTGTAAATACGAAGGTTAGAAAATGGCCTTCTTGAGGAGAGTTTCAGTAGAGTAGTGGGAACTGGAGCTACTTTTAAGAAGGCTAAGGAGAAAGCTGGTGGAGAAGAAATTAAGACAGAAAAAATGTGCCTCTTATTCAAGAAGAATGGCAATGCAACCAAGGAAATTTCTGGAAAATTTTCAATGCAAATTAAAGAGAAATGCACCTAGACTCATAAATACACACACATTTCCTACCAAGCCATTTTCATACATAGCGAAATACTGATTTCATCACAGCTGTTCTCAAAATTTTCAAGAGTGAATTAGTGACGTGTGAATTAATGATTTTTGAAATTTAGAGTTTTGACTTCTACAGTCCTGAAGATTTCTTTTTTTGTTCGGGCAAATCTCAAATAATGTTACAATACAGTGTTTTATAGAATAATAGAGTAATAATAATATTTTTGTTTGTTTGTTTATGATCATTGGAACAAGCTTGATTCCCTTTTAAACTGTCGAGTTTCAAGATTGGTATTTTTGATGTTTGGTGTTGCTTTGGGTCCTAAATTTTCTCTTAGAAAAGTTGTACATACTATAAATTGAAGTTTCACAAATCTAATCATAATTTCTATGTAACAGAAAAGACTGGTATTTAAAGCAATTCTATTTTTCTAGCTTCATCTAAAGTTAACATTAATTTTAAACCAATCTGTATTATGCATATTTAGAAGCAACCAGCTAATGATATATATCAAACATTTACAAACGCAACTCTCGTAGTCCTTAAACAGTTGGTTTTCCATGGTATTCCTTAAACTGGTTTCTCTCAAGACATTATGGTAATAATTTTCCTTTCTTGTATTATATTTTTTTAGAAGAGAGCAGGCCCATGATAAATTTACTTCAGACTTTGCTGATAGTTTGTTAGTTTTACATTGCAGTGCCCTTCTCGGAATCCATAGGCACCTGCAGGAGGCCAGACCAGGATGGGCTCATTCATAACACTGTCTGCAAACTCAGATGCAGCTGGGCACATTACACAAATCAGGGGGTGTAAACTTCAGGCCTCAGGCCCATTTAATTTGAAGATAGCTACACTCATTTGTTTGCATGTTGTCTATGGCTGGTTTTGTGCTATAACGGCAGAGTTGAGTCAATAACCAATATGGTCCTCAAAGTCAAAAATATTTACTGCATTTACTATCTGAAGCCTAGCATAAATGAGCAGGCTAGGTATAAACAATAGAGTGGTAGGTACTGTGGTAAACTAGTAAGTATGACTACCTCGGAAGCACCTATCAATTGTTACCATGTAGAAAAGCAGGCCCAGCTTTACCAGATTCAGTATTGAAAGAGGCCCGAAGTCCAGATTTCATATGAAAGCTTCAGTTTTTTGTTTTTTTTTTTTAAGTTTTAGCTACTAATCTAGTTTTAAAAATGAGTGAATTAACACTCCAGGCAAACAAAATTCATCTACCGCCTGCATCTACCAGTTTGCAACCTCTGAAACAGCCCTTAACAGCTGTGTGGCATTCAGTCAGTTACTGATTTTCTCTGTCTCTCAGTCTCTTGGTTGGTTGAGCTGTTGGTTGCCTCAAAAAATTACCAGGGCTTCGAATAGGATCATTCTGGCTGAAGCCCTTACTGAGAATTTGCTTTTCCACCCCAGATATACTGAATCAGAATCTACATTTTAAAACATGATCCCCAGGTGATTCTTATGTAGAATAAATTTTGAAAACCACTGCTCTACTAGTGGTTCTCAGAACTGATCCCTAACCAGCACTATTAGCAGATCGGGGAACTTGTTAGAAATGCAAATTATCAGCAGGATTTCCAACCAGAACGAACTGGTTTGAAGCCCTGAAAAATACCAACAAAATTAAACCTGCTGGTTAATCAAAGCTTGATTTTTTGCTTATCCTCAGTGAAGAAAGTAAAGACAGTTTCTTAGTTGTACCTGGGGGGAAGCGCAAAAGCAAGACATTTGTAAGATTTGGGAGGAGGGGAAGGTTTCTGGTTTAAGGAAGGTCTTTCAGTGCGGGAGACTGATTGGGACTGAGTAAATTTGTGCCATAAAGTTTAGGACTGGTGGACACAGTGAGAGAAGACTTTTGAAGCAAGTCTTGAAGAGTAAACAATTGTTTGGTGAGCCTCGTTCAACAATCTATTGTCCTGAAGAGGGAGCACATATTCTGATGAAGGCTGGTTGAGTAGTCTATTAGTGGATAAATGGGTTGTTGAGAGTTCCTGAAATAAATGATAAAGTTCTTTGCAACCTCCTCTTCTTAAACAAGATTGTCCTGGGATGTTAAAGTTATGTTAGTACAGACTGTTAGCTCTGTGGTTGCACATGGTTTCTGTTCTCACACCACCTTGTGGTTACTCTTTGGCCTCAACTGAAAGATTCTAAATACAGGAACGTGCACAATCCAGGTTCTCGTGCTGTATGAGATGTCATCATTCTGCATGAAGTTTCAGGGAACAGCCATTTCAACTTCTGGTAAGAAGTGGCTACAGGACAGTGACTGTGCAACACCCACATTTAAGACTCTCGAGATCACACAGCTGAATGCAGCACACAAATACAAGAGAAGGATTATGATCAGAGTTTGTAGTTCAGTTCTCAGCCATAGCCAAGAGAACAGATCCCAACCCCAATCTGAAGAACCCACAGATCTAGAAATGGGGTAATTGGATTATATAATTTGTGATCTCTTTTCTTGGAACTTTTTTCTCATATTAAAGACTCCAGAGAAGTCTGAAGGGATTTAAGCATAACATTCTTCCCTTAAAATAGCACATGGTTCCCTCGAAAGAGGCCAAATAATATTGAAAGAGGTTCTAATATAAACTACCATCTGTCCAATTTCACAAACCTCCCTGGGGACGAGTTCTGTTGTTTTGGTGGTGTTGGCTTGCTGCCCTACTATTCTTCAAACTACGACACATAGGATCCCCCTACTTGCTGGGTCTCTTATACAGCATGAAGTGAAGAGCCTTGAGAGAGAGGAAAGCAATCCAGAATCTCTCTTGAGTGGTTGGCATTTCAGTCCTCAAATCAAGGCCCTGTATTTTTTTCTTTTTTCTTTTGTCTTTTTCTCTTTTGAATTAAAAATCTAATGATCTCTTCTTCAGCAAAGGGAAACTGATGCATCAAAATGAAGCTTGGGTGATATCAGGGACTATCCTGAAGGCAGGCATTTGGTTTACTGATGTGATAAATCCATTTCTAGTTTTCAAGTACTAGCCAGTTGGCTTTGGTCCAGCAAATCCAGTGCCAGTCATCCAGGGCCAACCAATCATATATTTGCCGCCAAAATATACATATGAGGCTGTCAAATTATTTTGTATGAAATGTGTAGTAAATAGATCATCAGGTAAACCTAAGTCAAAAGAGCTTAGAGTTGAATTTAACCTGTGCATGTTACTTGCGATGTCTGTGAAGTTTGTTGTTGTCAGTTGCAGTCCTGTTTGCTTTGATTTATGGCGGCCTTATGTATAACAGAATGAACTGCTGCCTGCTCCTGTGCCATCTTCATGATCTTTGATATGTCTGAGTGCATTGTTGTAGCTACTGTGTCAATCCTTCTCACTGAAGGTTTCCATCATTTTTGCTGACCCTCTACACTTTACTGTTGTGGACTGAATTGAGTCCCTCCAAAATATCTATAATCAAAATATCATAAATCCTAACCTCTGTTACCTGTGGTTATAATCCAGTTTGGGAATGGGTTGTGTTTGTTATGCTGAGGCAGGATAAGTGCAGAGTGAATCTTGAGTCAATCTCTTTTGAGATATAAAGAGATTAAATGAGCAATCAAGAAGCTGAGATGGGGGAAAAGAGATGCCAAGCCACGTGAAGATTACCCAGAAGCAGAAGCTCAAAAGAGACAAGGAAACCGACAGAGAGAGAAAGCCTTCCCCTAGAGCCAGCACCCTGAATTTGGACTTCTAGCCTTCTAAACTGTGAGAAAATAAATTTGTTTGTTAAAGCCACCCACTTATGGTATTTTTGTTATATCAGGACTACGTAACTAAGATGATGTCCATTTCTAGGAATGGTTCTTTTCTGATAACATGTCAAAAACAAGCAAGGCAAAGTTTTGCCATCCTCATTTCTAAAGAGTATTTCGATTTTATATCTTCCAAGACTGATTTGTTCATTCTTCTGGCAGTCTATGGTACATTCAATATTCTTTGCCAACACTACAATTCAAATGCATCAACTCTTCTTCTGTGTTCTTTTTTCATTGTCCAGCTTTCATATGCATATGAACAAATGGAAGTCCATGGCTTGGGTCACACGCATCTTAGCCACCAAAGTAACATCTTTGCTTTTAGAACTATAAAGAGGTCTTTTGCAGCAGATTTGCCCAACGAGCCCCTAAACATGCATCCTCTGTCCCTGAGTCCTTTTCCAAGTTCTACGTCTGTGAAAGTTCAGTTACAAACATTAGCTCCCATGAAAGTCCCCTGTGTTAGTTTCCTTAGAGCTGCCTTAGCAAATTACCACAAAGTGGATGATTTAAAGCAACAGAAATGTATTCTCTTCTGGAGGCCAGAAGTCCTAAATCAAGGTGTCGGCAGGGATATGCTCTCTCTGAAGACTTTAGGGAAAGATCCTTCTTTGTCTCTTCCAGCTTCTGGTAGCCCCAAGTAAACTATTAAGAAAAAAAAAGAAAAACCAAACCCATTGCCATCGAGTTGATTCCAACTCACAGGGACCCTACAGGACAGAGTAGAACTGTCCCATAGGGTTTCCAAGGCTGTAAATCTTTATGGAAGCAGACTGCCACATCTAGGGAGGTCATAATCTTTAATAAAACATTCATTCTGCTAAATTTAATGAATCCTTTTTATTGCCAACCTTCCATAACAGTTGAACAGCTCTTGACACCACTGACCACTCTTATCTTTAAAAACACATATTTTTAATAAAATCCATTGCTTTTATTATAAAAATAATAACACTATTACACAAAAATGCAAATAGCACAGGAAGATATGGGATAAAAAATGAAATTCCTATATGCTACTCCATTTTCATTCCTCCAAAGAAATCATGGCAAACAGTTTTGAAAATGAATATATCCACATATTCTATCAATAAGCAAATGCGAGTGTGTATGCACATACGTGTGCATGCACAAGGGGATGGGTTTAGACTTTCCTCAGATGGAATAATCCTATAAATGTGTTTGTTTACTTGATATGTATTTCTAACTTCCTTCCAAATTTGTATATTAAAAACAACCTTATTCTTTTTTTATTTAATATTTGATTGTGTTTTAGGTGAAAGTTTGCACAGCAAATTAGATTCCCCTTCAATAATTCATACACGAATTGTTCTGTGACATTGGTTACTACCCCTGCAATGTGCCAGCATTCTCATTATTTCCACCCTGCCTGCCCATTTCCATCCATCCAGTTTTCTTGCCCCTCATTGCCTTCTCATCTTTGCCTTTGTGTAAACGTTGACCGTTTGCTCTCATATAGTTGATTGTTTAAAGAAGCACATTCCTCATGGGTGTTATTGTTTATTTCTTAGGCCAACCTATTATTTGGCTGAAAGATGACGTCTAGGAGTGGCTTCAGTTCCAGGTTAAAATGGTATCTCAGGGCAACAGTCTCAGGGGTTGTTCTAGTCTCTATAAGTCCAGTAAGTCTGGTCTTTCTTATGAATTTGAATTTTGTTATACATTTTCCCCCATTCTAACCAGGACCTTCTATTGTGTCCCTGGTCAAAACAGTCGATGGTGGTAGCAGTGTACCATCTGGTTTTTCTGGTCTCATGCTAGAAGAAGCGGTGGTTTGCGTGGCCTATTAGTCCTATGTACTAATTTCTTCCTTGAGTCTTTGGTTTCCTTCAGTCTCCTTTGCTCCAGAGGGGAAGAGACCAAAAGTTATACCCTAGATGGCCACTTGCAAGCTTTTAAGATCCCAGATGCTACTCACCAAACTAGGATATAGAAAATTATCTTTATAAATTAAGTTATACAAATTGACTTAGTTGTCCCACAAGACTATGATCCTGAGCCTTCAAACCCAGTAAATCAATCCCATGAGGTGTTTGGATATGTCTAAGAAGTATCCTTACCTCTGTCCCTATGTGCTTTACTTTATATGTGAATATACATGTAGCACATACAAACATGTATATACATATACCCACAAATATACCTATATCTGCACACGAAGGTATTCCCATACATCTTCCCACATCCATATAGCATACATATCTACCCATGTAACCACTCATATATTTTTTGCTTGTTATCACTGTTGTTGAAAAATGTATGTTAAAGAATTTACTGTAGTTGTCCTTTATTCTGCATACCACTCAGTGTCTTCATTTACCTTGATTAAGTGGTGCTGACTTCCTCCATATTATGTACTGTCTTTCCCATCACCAAAATTAACACATGTCTACTATCTAGTAAGACAAGGTGGACCAGATAATATGACTATTATTCAAATTTATGCACTAACCACTAATGCCAAAGATGAAGAAATTGAAGACTTTTACCACCTTCCGAAGTCTGAAATTGATTAAACATGCAATCAAGATGCATTGATAATTTATGATGACTGGAATGCAAAAGTTGGAAACAAAGAAGATGACACAGTAGTTGGAAAACATAGCCTTGGTGACACAAAAAATGTCAGAAATCACCTGACAGAATTTTGCAAGACTGAGGACATTTTCATTGGAAATACTTTTTTTCAACAAAATAAATGGTGACTATACACATACACTTCACTGGATGGAATGCACAAAAATCAAATGGACCAATCTGTGGAAAATGACAATGGAGAAGCTCAACATCATAAGTCAGAATAAGGCCAGGGCCCAACTGTGAAACAGACCACCAATACCTCATATGCAAGTTTAAGCTGAAGGTGAAGAAAATTAAAACAAGTCCACAGAGCCAAAGTACAAACTTGAGTATATCCCACCTGAATTTAGAGACCATCTTGAGAATAAATTTGAAGACTGGACAAAATGACTGAAGGCCAGACAAGTTGTGGAATGACATCAAGGACATCATATATGAGAAAGCAAAAGGTCATTAACAAGACAAGAAAGAAAGAAAAGACCAAAACGGATGTCAGAAGAGGCTCTGAAACTTGCTCTTGAACATAGAGTAGCTAAAGCAAATGGAAGAAATGATGAAGTAAAAGAGCTGAACAGAAGATTTCAAAGAGCAGCTCAAGAATATGAAGTAAAGTTTTATAATGAAATGTGCAAAGACTTGGAGTGAGAAAACCAAAAGGGAGGAACACAGTCAGCATTTCTTGAGTTGAAAGAACTGAAGAAAAAGTTCAAGCGCTGAGTTGCAACACTAAGGGATTCTATGGGCAAAATATTGAACAACACAGAAAGCAACAAATGAAAATGGAAGGAATACACAGAGTCACTATATCACAAAGAATCGGTCAATGTTCAACCATTTCAGGGGGTAGTAGCACATGATAAAGAACAAACGTTACTGAAGGAAGAAGTCCAAGCTGCACTGAAGGCATTGTTGAAAAACAAGGCTCCAGGAATTGACAGATTATCAATTGATATGTTTCAACAAACTAATGCAATGCTGGAAGCTCTTACTCAACTATGCCAAAAAATCTGGAAGACAGCTACCTGGCAGACTGACTGCAAAAGATCCACATTTGTGCCCATTCCAAAAAAAGGCAATCCAACATAATGCAGAAATTATCAAACAATATCATTAATAACACATGCAAGTAAAATTTAGCAACCATTAAAAGATGGTTGCAGCAGTACTTCAAAAGGGAACTGCCAGAAATTCAAGTCAGACTCAGAAAAGGACATGGAATGAGGGATATCCTGCTGATGTCAGAGGGATCTTGGCTGAAAGCAGAGAATACTAGAAGGATGTTCAGCTGTATTTTTTTGACTATGCAAAGGCATTTGACTGTGTGGATCATGACAAATTAAGGATAACATTGTGAAGAATGTGAATTCCTGAACACTTAATTGTGCTCACGTGAAACCTGTACATAGACCAAGAGGCAGTTGTTCGAACAGAACAAGGGGATACTGTGTGGTTTAAAATAAGGAAAGGTGTACATCAGGGTTGTATCCTTTCACCATACTTACTCAATCTGTATACTGAGCAAATAATCGGAGAAACTGGACTATATGAAGAAGAACCCGGCATCAGGATTGGAGGAAGATTCATTAACAACCCGAGATATGCAGATGACACATCCTTGCTTGCTGAAAGTGAAGAGGACTTGAAGCACTTACTGATGAAGATCAAACACTATAGCCTTCAGTATGGATTATACCTCAGCATAAAGAAAACGAAAATCCTCACAACTGGACCAAGAAGCAACATCATAATAAATAGAGAAAAGACTGAAGTTGATAAGTATTTCATTTTACTTGGATCTACATTCAACGCCCATGGAAGCAGCAGTCAAAAAATGAAATGACATATTGCATTGGGCAAATCTGCAGTAAAAAGACCTCTTTAAGTATTAAAAAATAAAGATGTCACTTTGAGGACTAGGTGCACCTGACCCAAGCCATGGTATTTTCAATCACCTCATATGCATGTGTAAGCTGGACAATGAATAAGGAAAACCAAAGAAGAATCAAAGCATTTGAATTATGGTGTTGGCGAAGAATATTGAATATACCAGGGACTGCAAGAAGAACAAACAAATCTGTCTTGGAAGAAGTATGGGCAGAATGCTCCTTAGAAGGGAAGATGGTGATACTTTGTCTCACGTACTTTGGACATGTTATCAGGAGGGACCAGTCACTGGAGAAGGACATCATGCTTGGTAAAGTAGAGGGTCAGCAAAAAAAAGGCAGACCCTGAACAAGACAGATTGACACAGTGGCTGCATACAGTGGGCTAAAACAATTATGACGGACTTCACTACCACCAAGACAGAACAGCTGGGAGTGGAGTGCGTCCTTTGGACCTAGGGTCCCTGAGCTGAAAACCTCCTAAACACAGAGGAAGACTGATTTCAGGACACATGGAGATTTCCAAGGAACGCCAGGCCCACAGTTGTTGAAAGGAGACAAAGACATTCCCCCAGATCTGACACAGAGAGAAAAATGCTTCCCCTAGGGCTGGCACCCTGAATTTGAACTTCCAGCCTCCTGAACTCTGAGAGAATAAATTTCTATTTGTTAAAGCCATCCACTCATGGTATTTCTTTTATACCAGCACTAGATAACTAAGACAGAACTTGGTCCAGTTGTGGTCAATTTGATTCTTGTGTATTCCATCTGGCAAGATTCACATGTATAGTTGCCATTATGTCGTTGAAAAACAGTATTTGCAATGACTAGGTCACGGGTGTTGCAAAATTCTATCATGTGCTCTCCGGAGTCATTTCTATCACCAAGGCCTTATTTTCCAGCTACTGATCCTTCTTCTTTGTTTCCAACTTCTGCATTCCAATAATCATAAATTATCAATGCATCTTGATTGCACGTTTAATCAATTTCAAAATACAGAAGTTGGTAAAAATCTTCAATTTCTTCATCTGTGGCATTAGTGGCTGGTGCATAAATTTGAATAATATTCTTATTAACTGGTCTTCCTTGTAGGTGTATGGATATCATCCCATAACTGACAGCCTTGTACTTCAGTATAGATATTGAAATGTTCTTTTAGGCAATGAATATGACACCATTCCTTTTCAATTTGTCATTGCCAGCACAGTAGAATATGATTGTCTGATGGCCAATATCAGTTCATTTCAGCTCACTAATGCCTAAGATATTTATCTTCAAGTGTTCCATTTCAGTTGTCCATAGATGGATAGATTTAATTCTGGATTCTCAAATCTCTTCTGTTGGTCTATGAGTCTGTCATTGTTCCAGTACCAGGCTGTTTTGATTACTATGGCTGTTCAGTAAGTTCTGAGATCAGGAAGTGTGAGGCCTCCTACTTCGCTGTTCTTCAACATTGCTTTAGCTATTTGGGGCCTCTTTCCTTTCCATCTAAAGTTGGAGATTAGTTTTTTCATTCCATTAAAGAATTTTGTTGGAATTTGGATCGGGATTGTATTTATACATAGCTTTGGGTAGTATTGATGTTTTCACGACATTCAGTTGTCCAATACATGAGCATGGAATTTTTTCCCATTTATGTAGGTCTCTTTTAGTTTCTTGCGGTAGTGTTTTGTAGTTTTCCTTGCATAAGTCTTTAATGTCCCTGATTAGATTTATTCCTAGGCATTTTATCCTTTTGGGGGCTATTGTTAATGGTATTATTTTCTTGATTTCCTTTTCAGAGTTCTCCTTGTTAGTGTAGAGAAATCCAACTGATTTTTGTACGTTGATCTTGTACCCTGCCACTTTGTTGAATCCTTATATTAGTTCCAGTAACCTTCTTGTAGAATCTCTCGGATTTTCTACATATAGGATCATGTCATGTGTGAATAGGAATAGTTTTACTCCTTCCTTACCAATTTGTATAGCCTTTATTTCTCTTTCTTGCCTTACTGCTCTGGCGAGGACTTTCAGTACAATATTTAATAAGAGTGGTGATGGTGGGCATCCTTGTCTCATTTCTCTTCTCAAGGGGAATGCTTTTAATCTCTCTCTATTGAGAAAACTGTATATTTACTCAAATAATGCATGCCTTCTACATTTGTTTGCTAACCGCTCCCTCCCCTGGCAAGTTATTTTCATAAGCATGCTATCCTAATTTTTTTACAGTAACATGAAGAATAAATTGGCATGGCAGCTCTTACAAAAATACCTTGTAGGGGGAAGAAGCCATTGACAAAAAAACGTAGAAGTTTGTGTTATCTGCATAACAGTAATGTTGACTGTTGGTTTTGCACATATGCCCTTAATTATGTTGAGGAATTTCTCTTCTGTTCCTATTTTGCTAGAGTTTTTATCAGGAAAGGGTGTTGAACTTTATCAAATGTCTTTTCTGCATGGATTGAGATGATCATGTGATTCTTTTCCTTTGTTTTATTTATGTGGTGAATTACACTTTGATTGATTTTCTAATGTTACCTTATTCTTTTACCAGACTATCTGAGCACTGCAAACAGTTAACGCGCTTGGCTGCTAACTGAAAGGTTAGAGGTTAAAGTTCACCCAGAGGATCCTCAGAAGAAAGGCCTGCACATTAACCACAGACTCCATCAGCCTGAGACCAGAAGAGCTAGATGGTGCCGGGCTACCACCAACAACTGCCCTGAGAAGGAACACAACAGGGAGTCCCTGATGGAGCAGGAGAAAAGTGGGGGTACAGAACTCAAATTCTAGTAGGAAGACCAGATTTAATGGTTTTACTGAGACTGGAGGGACCTCAGAAGACATGGCCCCCGGACTCTCTGTTAGCCCAAAACTAAAACCACTCCCAAGGCCAACTCTTGGACTATCGAACATAAAATGATACTTGTGACGAGTGTGCTTCTTAGCTCAAGTAGATACATGAGACTAACTGGGCAGCTCCTGTCCAGAGGCGAGATGAGATGGCAGAGAGGGTCAGGAGCTGGTAGAATGGACACAGAAAATCCGGGTTGGAAGGAGGAGTGTGCTGTCACAGCGTAGGGAGAGCAACTAGGGTCACATAACAATGTGTGTATAAATTTTTGTATGAGAGACTAACTTGAATTGTAAACTTGCACTTAAAGTACAACTAAAAAAAGAAGAAGAAGAAGAAGAAAGGCCTGGAGATTTAATGCTTAAAAATCAGCAATTGAAAACCCCATGGAGCAGAGCTCTATTCTGATACACATAGGGCCACTGTGAGTCTGAATCAACGTGAAGATAATTACCTTTTTTAATGGTATTCTTTTACCACACCTGGTGTAATAAATATCCCATGAATGAATGTGCCACGATTCACTGGTTATTGTTTATATATTCAGTAGGACCACAGCATAGAGTAAACAGTTAGTTTTCTAATGATACACAGAGCCATCATTGCCTAACTTGGCAGAAGTATCTCCCTCTTGAAACTTCCCCTTCACAGAATCTGGTTTGAGCTGAGGTGCTGTATTCATTTCCTAGGGCTTCTGTGACAAAATACCACAAACCAAGTGGCTTAAAACAACAGAAATATTTTCTCTCACAGTTCTGGAGGCTAGAAGTCTAACATCAAGTTGTCGATAGGGTAGGTTCTTTTTGGAAACTCTGAGGGAGAATCTGTTCCATGCCGCTCTCCTAGCTTCAGGTGGTTGCCGGTAATCCTAGTTATTGTTTGGTTTATCGACACATCATTGTAATCTCTCTGTCTTCGCATGGCTTTCTCCTGTGTGTCTCTGTGTCTTCACATGGTCATCTCATAATGACACAAATCATTGGATTTAGGGTCCACCCTAATCCAGGAATGATCTTAACTTAAAGAATTACATCTGCAAAGACCGTATTTGCAAATAATGTCACACTCTGAGGTTCCAGGTGGACATAATTTTTTTGTATGTATGGGGGAGACACTACTCAATCCTGTACAGATGTATATAATCAACTTATTTATCCTCCTTATCCCTATTCATTTTTTGTCTATTTTATCCGTCACAGGCTGAGATATGGATTTCTGTCGATTTACCTTCCTATTTTCTATAATTTTACTTTATGTATTGTGATAGTATATTAATAGCTATATAAAGACTCATGGCACTTACATGTTCCTTGTGGATATCCTTTTTCTTCCGAAAGTGCCCATTTGTCTCCTTGAAAGCAATGTGTTGCATCCAGTCTTGTTGGATGCTCACACCGCAATGGCTGTTTGTCTTTGTACACATTTATCTTTTATCTTTTTAATGTCAACTGTTTTGGATATGGGGCAAGTCACACTTGTCCCTGCTGAAATTCCCTTAATTTTCCACACTTCTACTCAAAGATATACAGGTACATCTTACTTTCATGTCTTTTTGACAGTAAAGGATGGATTTAAATTGTAGAAGGAGAACATGAAAACCATTGTTGTGGTTAACAAAGAAATTACTATGTTTAACATCGTCCTGGGAAAAACATAAAATAAAAACTTTGATTATAGTGTCCTCTCACCAACATTTCTCAGCTTCTTGCCTGGTTGTCCTCCTATGCTTGTTTCCTGTCTCAGGTTTCAAAGTACTGACAGGCAGTCCCCAGATTAGGAATGAGACCCATTCCTGAGTCTGCCTTTAAGTCGAAATTGTAGGTAAATCCGAACAGGTGCATGTGGTTACTTTACTTTAGAGCAAGAAACGCCCCAAGGCCTTTCGAACGATTTAAAAGCTGTACGTGCAGCAAGTGAAGGTGATTGTGATGAAGAATTTGTTGCAAGTAGGGGCTGGTTCCATCATTTCAAAGTGAGGGCAAATTTACATAATATTAAAGTGCAAGGTGAAGTTGTCCGTAAGTCTGATGTTCGTAACCCGGGGACTTACTGTATTTCCACCCTGCTTTTTTTCTTAATTGTGTGCATTTTGAGAATATAGACAGCAAAACATACACCAATTCAACTGTTTCTACATGCACAATTCAGTGACATTGATTACATTTTTCGAGTTGTGCAACCATTCTCACCCTCCTTTTCTGAGTTGTTCCTTCCCCACTAACATAAAGAAACTCACTGCCCCCTAAAGTTCCTATCTAATTTTTTGAGTTGCTGTTGTCAGTTTGATCCCAAAAAGATAGTTCTTAAAAGAGCATAATGCTCAAGGCAGACATTTTTTACTAGTTTAGCTAAATTATTGCTTGGTATTAAGAAGACTTCAGGGGATATTTTTGGTTTAAGGTTTAAAGATTGTCTTGAGAGATCCCACTTCCTTCCTTTTCCCTGTTTTTCACTTCCCAGGAAATCTCATGTAGTCTCATCATTTTGCATCCATCTATATGCTTATGGTCTCCAATGCATATCTCCAGACCAAAACTGTCACCTGAGCTCTGGATTCATATGCACCTGTCTGCTTGACATGGCATTTGGAGCCCCATAGCCATCTTAAACCTTATGTATCACTGTGAATCCTTTACTTCCAAGCCTCCAAATCTGCTCCTTTCTCGTCTTCCTCACTTCAGTAACTGGCATACCTACTTGTCCACATCAGAAACCTATGTCACCCTGTCCTCTTCTCCCTTACTCCTCACCTCTGCTTATCTCCAAGTTTAATAGAGGCTGACTCCTAATAGTTCAAAACTCAACCACTTTTCTCTGAGGCCACCATCTTTTCTGGAATCATTATTCTTTTCTCATGTAATCAGAAGGTCCTTTAAAAATGCAAATCTTAGCATATTCCTCCCCTGCTTGGTATTATTCTATGGCTTTTAATTAAGCTTTGGATCAAATAACATGGCTCCCTGTTTCCTGCTCATTCCCTTTAACCTGGTCTCATACACTCTCTCACTCCCTTTATGTTATGCAGCTACACTGAACTTCACTGTGTATCTAAAATAAGAAACATACTCTCCTGCCTCAAGGAATGTTCTAGAAGTCTTCTCTTCCTTCCTCCCAGCCTTCCTCCCTTCATTCCTTCATGCTTCAGGGAAAGTATTGATTTTCAAGCAAGTGTCCCAAAGACAAAAGTAGATCTTTGTGTATACGCCTCCCAGATGCACACCTTTTGTGTCTTCCTCACACTCTGTACTTCATGAGGGCCAAGAGAAATCCTGTCCTGGACATCACTCTGTTCCCAGCACCGGTCATACTTCCTGGGAGATAGTGAGTAAGTTATTAACAACAAGGGAATGAGTGAAGATAACGAGATGACTGGATAGATGATGCACACATTTCAATTTTGTTTTATCATTTATCTTTTTCTTTTAAAATGTATGAAAGGGATATTTGCCCCAACACACAGAGAACCTATTTGCTCACATCATGAAAATAATCTCCTCTAAATTAGAAAATTACTGCAGATATCCAAAGCACCTATGATTACAAGATCCTCTGCTGGCTCCTCGTTTCTATGAAACAATGTGATAGACTCCTGGAACGCTACCACGGAATTCTGTCACGTTGTCTAATGATTTCTAACTATTTCACACTTGTGCGTTTTCAGGTTGACACATAAGAGATCTCTGCCCTCGACAGTTGATTCTTGACAGCTGTATAAAATTAATCGAACGTATTTTTAAACAGACACCTTAGGGACAAACTCATTTTCAAAGAGATAGAGTTACACTTCAAACTATTTTAATGATTGTGGAAATTAAACAGCAATATTCCATAGAGTTTTTATCTAAAAGTAAAAAAGAAGTTAACTGAAATTTAGATGATGTATGAAAACAGCAAATTCTGCTGATGGGCTTTTTTTTTTTTTATTCTTATTAAGTGAAGGAAATGAAATGTGAGATGAGCTTATTTATAGAAATGTCAAAATAACTTTGAACACATGCTGAAAATCCTTTTCTTTGCAACTACTTGGGCTGGCTTTACACTGTGGTTTGACAACTTCCCCTGAAGCTTTCTCCATTTTGGTTATAAAGAGAGTGGAATAGAATTAGATATTCTTTTAAAAAATAAACTGTATATAAATTTTTTGTCACTAGACATGTCTGTGGACTTAAAGACTTAATTCTTCAGTAGTTTCTGAGCATCCCAGAATGCTAGGAAAATGAATTGAGAATGTCCATGTAAAATAATAGTCCCAAACTCTAGCACTCATCTCTGCTTGACTTATAGAGCACGCAAAGTTGCTAAATAATGAAAACTAAGTTTATTTTTAAAGCATAAGCTTTTCAATACTTGTAGGTTTGGGAGTTCTAGGGGTCTAAATTATCACTCCCACCAAGTCAAAAATCCTTTCAGATTACAGCAATGGTTTTCCAATGGTGATTCTCCAAAGTCCAAGAATTCTACAGACATGACTCAGCAGTCAGCACAGCTAACAAGGGAGAAATGAGCAGCTGGAGCATCACACTTCCTGCCCTTTTCTCAACTACAGTACATACACTTTGAACTTGGATTATATGTTTCTGGGTTACATATGAGATTTCTGACAAATGATTTGGTTGTCAAATCATTGTTTTTTAAGTGAAAATGACTCACCTGTAGGGATGAACCCAAATTCTTTACCCACTCCACTATTCGGCTACTTCCTACACCCTTCAGTCATTCTTTCCATGACCGTCCAACACTGGCCCTCTACTCCAAACAAATAAGCCTCTCATTGTATCGGGAATTTGGTGTGTACATTAATACCTCTGATCTTCTGTTGTGTTCTTCCTAGGTGAAACACTCTCTCTACTAGCTTAACTATAAGATACATTTCCAACCTCGTACCCCCCGAGAACTTGGTGAATTGCAGCCCTTGGTGAATTCTCCATCTTCAAATCCTTGCTACTCATAGTGTGGTCCTTAGACCAACAGCCTCAGCATTACCTGGGAGCTTTGTAGAAATACAGAATCTCAGGCCTCACCCTAGACCTTCTAATCAACTAAACAGAATCTGAATTGTGAGAAGATCCCAGGTGACCCATATGTACGTTAAAATTTGACTGCTGCTACTCTAAAATACTGTAGCCTCTGTATGTAGGGTTGCTATGAGGCGGAATCGACTTGACAATAACGGGTTTGGTTTTGTACGTATAGTATGAATTTGAAACTTAGCTAATTGATACCCAGTTTGATTATTTATTTTTGTTTATTCAATGACTATTTGAATTCCTCTCATCTGCCTACTAGGTATCACTGTCACGGGCACTCTCCCTCTCCTACCTCTCTCCCTTCTCCTCTTCTCTCTTCCCGTCCCTTTCTCGCTCTTTAATTTTTAATTTTTATCTGTACCATAGGATCTAGAGTTGGTTGAGCTGTTTTTGCTTATCATTAGTAACTTGGATTTCACCTCCACTGGATTAATACTTTAGAAATAAATGGAGTACATCTACATAATCACTCTCTCCCTCCCTTTCCCTTTCTCCCTCTCTCTCTCATAAAAACAGATTTTGCCTAAATTTTTAGGGAGAATTTTGTAAATAATGTTAATTAGCATTGTGTAATGGCCCCTTTTAATCCCATATAAATCTTATTCAAGTATTTTTCTTTAAAAAAATATGAAATTGGCATAAAAACAAATGTAATATTAAAAAAAAAAAAAAAAAAAACAGGTAATTTCTTATCCAAAATAGGGCTCAGATCTCCCAGTTTTGATTCCATCCATTTCCAAAGTTCCAAAGGAAATAAATAATTCATTGTGGTAGGGAAAATTCTTAAGTGCCATTGGAAAGGAGACAAAGACTGCATTATGTATCTGAAAACTAATTTCAGCAGGAAGTAGTTCAGACCAGAACAAAGTGAGAACATTAACTGGCTGTCCTTCAGGAGATGTGCCAATAGATGCTGCCTGCAGAAATAAAACAGGAAAAATAATAAATAAATAAAACAAAGTAAAGTAAGATAAAAAAAACCACAGCGTCCAAGGGATTAGACCTCAGCCACCCGACAGGACAGCTGTGAACTACTCTCTCCTAAGAAAGAGGCGATAACAAATTAGTGGACATATGAAAAGATTCAGGATTTCAAGTGCAGACCCTTGTAGGTATTTAGAGCAAATGTCATCCAGTAAAACAGAGATTCTGGGGAAACCGACATACCCTTCTCATGCTTTACCCATGGTGAGTAGTTGGCAAATGTTAGCCTGTCCTCCATTTTACAAACCTCTCATATTGTAGGTTTGACTTCCTTTCTTTGCCTAGCGTATTTTAAACAACATGAAATCAAAATATGTAGATTATATACATTTTTTCAGAATTCCCAGAGGCAAAACAAAACTATGCTAATTTAGTTTGGGTCACTTTTAACCTTTCTATTTCAGATCACAGCAGGAAATTATAGCCTAGCTTTTCTAACCACTTGGCATAAGGGAAAACATGAAACGATTTCAATCTTATCTTTATCAATTATATTGGTAACCTCTATTAACTTTTTCCTTTTTCTCTAATCTACACTTGCTATTCTCCATTCTTCTAGTCCTTGGTATAGGAGCTGCACAGCCCTCAGGTGCACTTCACCTGGGAGCAAATTAAAATGACTGCATACTAAAAGTGAATGATGGTGAAGGTCTCCATTTTGGATGAGCTAAGGGTTGTGGCTGAGAAATTAGTTTGCATTCTTTGAGGCCTGAGCTTCTCTATTGTCAGATATCCAAATTAATTGGTCTGTACTTTAATATGGATGAGGATATGACCATCACGAGAACAACACAAACATGTCTGAGCTAGAGAAATTAATCTAATTCTTATGTCTTACCCAGGTGGTTTTTGACCCTGGAGTACCCTATAGCTTTTCCCTTTCCTTCCTTTCTTCCTCCCTTCCTAACTCCCTTTTTCTGTTCCTTCCTTCCTTCCTATCTCTGCATTGTCCAGATCCTTGCTACTCAAAATGTGGTCTGAGAACTAGTAACATTGCTATCACCCAGATCTTGTTAAAATGTGGAATCTGAGGATACAGTCCAGATGAATAAATCAGAATCTGCTTTTTAACAAGATCCACAGGGAGGCGTGGTCAACATGGAGGACTACTTAGACGCTTCCTATATCCCTCTTACAACAAAGACCTGGAAAAACAAGTGATTTGATTCTATGTGAACATTCAGTTTCCTGAATATAATCAAACACTTTGAGGGACAGAGTAGCAGGGGTAGGGGTCTGGGGACCATGCTTTCAGGGGACATCTAGGTCAACTGGCATAACAAACCTTATTAAGAAAATGTTCTGCATCCTACTTTGGTGAGTGGCGTCTGGGGTCTTAAAAGCTTGCAAGCAGCCATCTAAGATGCATCAGTTGGTCCCAAGCACTTGGACTAAAGGAGAACAAAGAACACCAAAGACACAAGGAAAGTATTGGCCCAAAAGACAGAATGGGCCACATAAACCAGAGACCTCATCAGCCTGAGACCAGAAGAAGTAGATGCTGCCTGGCTACCACCAATGAACGTCCTGACAGGGAACACAACAGAGGATCCCTGATGGAGCTGTAGAACGATGGGATGCAGAACTCAAATTCTAGTTAGAAGACCAGACTTAATGGTCTGACTAAGACTGGAGGCGCCCCTGAAAGCATGGTCCCTGATCTCTCCATCACCCCAGAACTAAAACAATTTCCGAGGCCAACCCTTCAAATAGGGATTGGACTGGGCTGTGGGACATAAAGTGATACTTTGAAGAATGTGCCTCTTAGACAAGCAGATATAAGAGACCAAAGGGGCGGCTTCTGTCCAGAGGTGAGAGGGGAAGGCAGGGACAGTTAGGAGCTGGTTGAATGTTCATGGGGAATCAGGGGCGGAGTGGATGAGTATGCTGTCGCAGAATGGGGTGAGCAGTTGGGGTCTCATAACAATGTATGTTAAAAAAAAAATTCTGTATGGACGACTAACTTGAAATGTAAACCTCATTTAATTACAACAATTAAAAAAAAAAAAGATCCACAGGTGATTCCTATGCACATTTATAATCTGAGAAGTACTGGTCTATTGTAACTAGGCACACAGTTAAAAGTGCACTCATTCTCAGTAATGCAACATTACCTGAGGATATGGCCTTAGCTGAAACAATTAGTATTAATATAGACTGTCAAATTAAAGTGATTTACACAGGCAGGCAAGCAAGCAATAAACAAACAAACAAAGAAATGACATTACATCTTCTAGCGTGTTTCCCTTGGGGACAATCACATTCTAAATAATTCTGTTTTGCTCTTCACTCAGTTAAAATTAAATAATATCTAGATCTCTATCTTACTTTGGAAACATTGCCTGAGAGATAAGCATTTTATACAAAGATAAAAAGGTACAGTTCCTCCCCTTAAAGGAATTACATTATTGTAGGGAAAGAGACATTAAAAAAAAAAAAAAAAAAACCTAATGCATCAAGTCCTAAAATTAGAAATACGCACAAGTGAAAGAAACCCCTAAGTCTCTCTGCTGAGATCAAGCCAAGATTGAAAGAGAAAATATTCATTGAGCAGAGACTTAATGGAATGAGTAAGAGTTAATAGGTATATAAAATGGGAGGTATATAAAACTTGTGAGAGAGATTATGGCATGCACAGGGCAATATGAGAAGTCAGTATTGTTGAAGCTTCATCTATGATGGAGGGAGGACAGGAGATTAGACCACGCAGGTTCGTAGAAGCCAGATCATCACTGACATTTTATATCCTGTAAAGTAGGTGAGGTTTATGCTAAAGGTAATGGGGAGTCATTTAAAGAAATAATTGAGCAGGAATAGAGTTGATAACATGTATATATTAAAAAGATTACCCTTAATGAAGGGGAGGATGGACCAGAGGGGTGAAACCAAAAGACAAGCAGTCCAGAAAAAAGACTAATAACTTTCCCTACCATCTATTCTCCCCGCTTCATGTGACTGTTGAAGGATTAAATGAGACCGTGGTTGTGGATGCCAGAGGAAACCATAAAACGTCATATAAATGTAATGGAGAATGAGAACGAGAGATGGTTTTAATGATGCTTTGTGCATTTCAACTGTCCCTTATTCAAGGAGGATTTTTACCCTATACCTGCTGGTCCTTTACCCCCAGAGGTTCTGATTCAATAGATTCCAGTTGCTGTCTGGTTGATTTCAACTCATGGAGACCCCATGCGTTTCATAGTAGAACTGTACTCCATAGGGTTTGTAATGACTGGTTTTTCAGAAGTAGATTGCCAGGCCTTTCTTCCGAGGGGCCTCTGGGTGGACTCTAACCTCCAACCTTTCTGTTAGTAGCCATGTGTGTTAACCATTTGCACCACCCATTGACTCGATCTGGGATAGGCCACGTGTATCTTGAAGAAGCTGCCTAATTGATTCTATAAACAAGGATCTATTTCTTTGAAGATCTGACATCTGTTACAAACTAGTGTAAGCACTTTTGTTGAGTTTTTCCTCATGAGTTGAGTAGTGATTTGGTCTAGAGATCGTCCAAAGTATAGAGATCAGGATCTGAGAACAAGATCCCCATGCAGGATCTGAGAACAAGATCCTTGGAAATCCAGCATTTGTGGTCCCCATAAGCCTGTACACTCTCAGCTCAGTGCTCAACAAGAAAAGATGACAAAGGGTTTGCTTGCATAGAACTCCCCCTTTCCTCTGGGGTCTGCTGGAAGTATTCGTCCCAACTTTTTAATCAGTTGTAGTTTAAAATCTTTTGAGTCTGCTGAGAGATAATGTCATTTTCCTCAAACCAGATGGATTCTATTCCTGAGAGGCATTTATAATTTTTATTTTCTTCAAAGACCCGGAGGAATCAAGAAGACTGGCAGGATACAAGCAATTAGTGTTCACATTTCCACTCAGGTGTATTTGTACACCTGAGAAGAATTACAGGCATGTTGTTCTGGAGAGCCAGATGGACTTCTACTTGATTTGATTTCACTGGATTTTTTTTTTTTTTTTTTAAGTCAGAGACCACGTTTTGATTTTCCATGTTCCTCTGGCTAGGCTCCCACATGTTTGCTGCCTGAACAAAAAGTATCAGTTTTTGGATGGCAACACGATAATTCAAACTTAAATAAAGTTAAATGTGGTGATGCACAGCATCTTTTTTTTTTTTTTAATTTAAAGGATCAGAGTAACGGGAACACTGAAATCTAGAGAATCACCATCTATTTCAGAGAAAACATGTAGAAATGTTTGGGTCAGCCTTTAAGAAAATAGACACACTTAAAGTTCAGGAGACACCTCTTATTAATTTTTATAACTTTGGTGCAAAGCACTGTGCCTGGCCCATGGCAAGAATCCAACTAATGTTCACTGAAATCACTTATTCAGTCCATCTGTAAAATGGAGAGAATATCCAAATTACAGACTTGTGGGAAGTATAAATGCAATGTCTGGCTATTAACTCAACAATGGCAGCTATTAATATATGCAGCAGCATAAATCCATTCATTTGTTCATGTGAGCACCTGATATAGTTAGGCGCTGAATTTTCTAGGAAGATAATCTTCTTTACTGCCAATTCTCATGCCATCCTATCTCCCTATGTAGTTAGGTGAAATTCTTTCCTGCCCCAAATTCATCAATTAGACATACATTTACTGAGTACCAGCTATGGGCTGGATATCTTCTGTTTGTCACTCCAGATCTGTTCTTCATCCTTCTCCACCTGGCAGTGTATTTCAGGAGGCTGTCAGGTATGTCTCTATCAATGGCTCCCTAGCCTCTCACCTGGCTGAATGGGGCCAGTGGGGAGCACTAACAGAAAACTGAAGGGAAAGAAGAGAGGTATTTTCCCCCAGTTCCCTCCTTGCAGGGTTGCTGCGGGCTGGTTTTGTCTCTCAGCCAAAGCACAACTTCTGTCAGGCAGCCCTCTATATATTGTTCCCTAGCATGTTTCCCTCTCCTCCTCCATCTCTGGATTCCAGTAAGCACTCCCTCTCCTCACACCTTTCAGACTAGGGGAGGTAACTTCAAGGGGATTCCCCAAGGTACTGCACTATTCCTTCAGATTTCCCAAACCTTTGTGAATAGTCCTTTATATTCACATTCATATATTCAAAATACCCAATTTGAATGTGCCTTCTTTTTCATTCCAGGATGCTTATTAATTCCATGTGCCTGCCAGACACTGTAGTATTTCAGGAATATAATAATAACTCTTATTTCTCCTTCTCTTAATGGTTTTATGGTTTAATAAGTGAAGGGAAGAAGCACAGTCTTCAGACTTCTAGAAGGGAGAGAAGCAATGGAAATAGCACTTTTACAGCACCTACAAAGAATAGAAGATATATGGTGGCAAAAGAACAGTGTTTCTATAAATGTGGAAAGAAGGTGTATGAGTTTCCTATTGCTGCTGTAATAAATTAACATACACTTCGTGGTTTAAAGCAACACAAATGTATATTTTCCAGTACTGGATGTCAGAAGTTTAAAATGGGTCTCACGGGGCTAAAATAAAGGTGTCAGCAGGGCTGCATTCTTTCTGGAGGCTCTAGGGGAGAATCCATTTCCTTGCCTTTTCCAGCTTCTGAAGGTTGTCTGTACTCCCTGGCTCGAGGTCTCTTCCTCCATCTTCAAAGTCAACAGTGTAGCATCTTTAAATTGCTCTCTGACCCTGACTCTTCTGCATCCCTCTTCCCCAGTTATAGACAGAACGTGACTGCATTGTGCCCACTGGGATAATCCAGGAATACCTTCTTACTGTAGGGTCAGCTGATTAGCAACCTTAATTCCATCTGTCATGTACGGTAACATATACACAAATTCCAAGGATTAGGATATGTCCATCTTTCAGGGGAGCATTATTCTGCCCACCACAAATGCAGAAAGACCACACAAAGTCAATCTAAAATGGCTCCCAGACCAGCAAGACTTTGCTGATATTAATACCATATCTAAACAAACAAAAAATGAGAAGTCAATTGGAAGAGGAGGTGTGGTCAACAATAAGCATAGAAAACCAAAGAAAGATCTAAACAAGATGGTGCAGTACACTATCTGAGAAGAAAGGAGTGCTCTGGCCACTCAAATCAAACAGCCTAAGCCTATGGTACATATAACCCACAACGTCATCCAAGCAGGCTTATTTTATCCTCATTTTACAGAATAGAAAACCATAGCTCTGAGACACAAAGTAATTTGCCCAAGGTAACAGCTTTAGAAAAAGTGACAGAGGCTAGAAAAAAAAAAACCAGTTTTTTTTTGGCTTCATAGTCTGTACCCTTTCCACTATAATGAACCAGAAGATACAAATTTCACAAACATGGGATAACATGTGGTATACCAAACCCACTGCCACTGAGTCAATTCTGACTTATAGCAACCCTGTAGGACAGCGTATAAATGCCCCATAGAGTTTCCAAAGACCATAAATCTTTATGGAAGCAGACTGCCACATTTTTCTCCCATGGAGCTGCTGGTGGATTCGAACTGCTGACCTTCCAGTTAGCAGCCGAGCGCTTAACCACTGCACTACCAGGCCTCCTAACATACAGTATAGCTCCATAATAATTTCAAGTTCTTTGTTTTAATAAAACATTATCAAATTAAACAGATGTCTTGGGAAGGTTAAGGATCACAGCAGGACCCTGAGCTGGGCAGCAGATCAATGTCAGAGCCACTGTAACTGGAACTTAGTAGAAAAATATCAGCTGGGGTAGATCTACAGACAACACATTTTATATAGCCAAAGTAGCATCCACATGTCTAACAATCATGCCGGTCTACAGAAGTCACTGTAAGTCAAGACTGCATAAATTGCTATTAGAATGGCTCTGAAACATTTATCTATTTTATATTCACTCTTAAGGAGCCTTGGTGGTACAATGGTTAAGCGCTTAGCTGCTAACATAAAGGTTCGTGGTTCGAACCCATCCGGTGGCTCCGTGGGAGAAAGATCTGGTGATCTGCATCCGTAAAGATTACAGCCAGGAAAACCCTATGGGGCAGTTCTGCTGTGTCACAGAGAGTCACTTTTACAAGGAATCTCAATTAAAACAGAAAGATTGTTGGAGTAATCAGTAGTTGACATAGTCATGGTGTAGTAAAATAGGGAAAACACTAGCTTGTAAGTTAGACTATCTGGTTCCAAGCTTGTTTAAAAAGCTAGAATGCTTCAGGGAAGAGATAAGTCCTGCATCTGTCAGAGTTTTGTCATTATGGCTTGGTAACCATGTCACATGTATGAATTTCTGCCTAAAGCCAGGGACACAATGAATTTCATGTCTTTATTTTCTATAAATCAACTTAATTTTGACCTTAACACCTTCTCTCACTGGGCTAGCGGGAAATAATCTCAGACAAGCTTGGAGCACCCTGAGTTATGCCACAGTTCCAGGATCTGGAACAGCCCTTATAAGAAATATGTTATTGGTCACCTTTCCATACAGCTACACCTGCTCTTAGAGGCCCTCTGCACCTGTCCACATGTTTCCTTCAGGTCTGGAAGTCTCCTGTTCTTTCTATACCACTCTGGAGACACTGGATTTTTGTTTTCTTCTTCCTTTTTTTGCAGAAGTTGCTTGTGACCCCACCCATCTCCTGCCTCCCTAGGGCACCGCCTGCGGGCTACCCTTAGTCCCCACCATTTCACACACCTCTCTCTTCAATTTTTCCCCAGCCCGTAAAAATCTCCTTCAAAGCTGATATGCGAAAAATCACAACTTTATTTTCTTGGAATTGCTCACCTGCTGCTCTTGAATCTCCACTTTGGTTAAAGAAGGAAAAAAAAGTTAAACTCACTAACAGTAATTCAGTTTCACTCATTTCAAATCTATTGACAGGAGCTTTAATTCATTCAAAGTTCAAATTTTCTATCAATGTTATTTCTCTCCTCTTGATGGCTTCCCCCGCCCTTTATTCTTCTCAAAATAGCTGTAAGAGGCTTACCTATGACCTGACATTGAGTACTGAGGGAGCTCTCTCCCAAGTGCTATTCTCTTGAGTTCTTGCTGGCTTATCTGAGATGTTTCGCACCATACCTGGTCACTGGGTATCCAGTGTTGGTGTCCACTGAGGTGTGATCAGTCCCATCTGGTCATTTTGGGGCATCTGCTGGCACCAGCTGCTGAAATTAATGGTCCCTGCCAAAGCCCCTAAAGATGAGGTCCCCAAATGTGGCCTCCCTGTGCCAACTCCAGGCCTCTACCAGTCTACCGATTTTCCTGGCATTTCTATCAGCCCTTGGGGACTTGGATGCTCTGCTGCTTTCCTCACACCTTCTAGACAGCATAGAATTCTGGGGTTTCCCTCAGGTCCACACACCTTGGCACCTTCCTGAGCCACAAACCACATTACCAGAAAGGAAAACATTTCTGGAAGGATTTCTAAAATATTATTCCTATTCCAGTAACATCTGAAAATACTATCCACCACATACTTATCTGAGCCTCTATAAGATGAAAGGTTTGTACACATCTATTCCAAAACCCCTTCTATCTCTAATAATCTGTCTATTCATAAATTATGTGCCCAGGTAGGATCTGGGAAGAAGTCCACTTCAACAGATGGGTAAGACAAGAACAGGTCCATAAAGAAACACACAACAGAAAAAAGCAGTTGGTGTCTGGGATACTGAAAAATAACAAAGCGTACTGGCAGAAAAATTGACAGGGAAGGCAACAGACAAAATATGAATGCATAACATCTTAAACCCTATTAATACTGTTAGATCAAGCGACCGGTTACAAAGTCAGGACTTACGCATGGTAAACAAGACAGAAGCAAAGTATTCAGAACTGGGGTATATGATCAGAGTTAGAGGAACAGCGGAGTAACCAGATTCTGAATTCCAAAATGTTAGGAGTTTTAAAAGAGTGTTTTGGGAAAGAGACCTGTTCCCTTTAAGAACTAGAAGCAAATTCCAAAATGCTGACAGACTGCAGAAATCAGTAAAGAAATTAATTGAAGTCCAGTTCCAAATTAACTGCTAAAGCAACTCCAGGTATTAAAGGATGAGGAGCAGGAGGGCAGAGTAGAGTGAGGTGGAAGAAAGACAGTCTCATAATGGAAAAATGTCATTCAGTCCTGCTTCCTTTTTCATTTAAGATGTGCAGAAGACAGGAGCAGGGAGGGGTGGAGCATGAGACTTATCTTTCAACATTTTAGTAAGACTCAGAGTGGAACAGAGACAAGTTTGTATTTAAAATAAAAAGAATCAAGAAAGCAGAAGGAACCAAGAACCTCAGAGAAGTGAGTGACTTAGGAAACAAAATGGTACCATCTTTCAGTAAGGCTAGAAGCAGGATTTTTGTTTTTCCCTTTAGGATTTTTGGTTTATGCTTTCAAATCCCAAAGCTAATTAACACATTTCAAAAAAAAAAAAGTCTCAAAAACAAAAAGCAAGAGTATCTTCCCTCAAATTAAAATTCAAAGCCTGACTTCCAGTTTCGTCTCAGACATTAAAGAGCTGGAAAGACATCATACGCTTTCTTTTTTTTTTTCTGACCTTGGAGGACTTTTTTTTGGTGAAACTATACACAGCCAAAGTTACACCATTTCAAAAGTTTCTACATGTACAACTCAGTGACATCGATTACATTCTTCCAGTTGTGCTGCTATTCTCACTATCCTTTTCCAAATTATTCCAGCACCATTATCTTCAACTCACTGCCCGCTAGGATTCCCATCAAAACTTCTGTTGTCAATTTGATCTCACATAGATAATTCTTTTTTTGTACCTTAGATGAAGGTTTGTGGAACAAATAGTTTCTCATTAAACAGTTAGTACACATATTGCCCTATGACAATGGTTAACAACCCTACAACGTGTCAACACTCTCTTCTCAACCTTGGGTTCCCTATCACCAGCTTTTCTGTCCCCTCCTGCTTTCTAGTCCTTGTCCCTGGACTGCTGTGCCTCATTAGTCCTGTTTTGTTTTATGAGGTTGTCCAATCCCCGGCTGAACAGTGAACTTCGGGAGTGACTTCACCACTGAGCTAAAATGGTGTCTGGGTGCCATACTCTCGGGGTTTCTCCAGTCTGTCAAGCCAGTAAATTTGGTCTTTTTTTTTTTTTTATTTTGCAAGTTAGAATTTTGTTCTACATCCTTTTCTAGCTCCGTCCAGGAACCTCTATTGTGATAACGGTCAGAGCAGTCAGTGGTGGTAGCCGGGCACCATCCAGCTGTACTGGACTCAGTCTGGTGGAGGCCGTGGTAGCTGTGCTCCATTAGTCCTTTGGACTAATCTTTCCTTTGTATTTGTTCTCTTCATTCTCCCTTGTTCCAGAAGGGGTGAGACCAGTGGAGTATCTTAGATGGCTGCTCACAGTCTTTTAAGACCCCGGACGCTACTCACCAAGGTAGAATGTAGAACACTGTCTTTATAAACTGTCTTATGCCAACTGAGCTAGATGTTCCCCGAGACCATGGTTCCCACACCCTCTGCCCAGCAATTCAGTCCCTCAGGGAGTTTGCAAGTGTCTTTGGAACTTCCATGACCTTTCCTTGTACAAGTTGTGCTGGCTTCCCCAGTATTGTGTACTATCTTACCCTTCACCAAAGTTACCACTTATCTATTTTCTATTTAGTTCCCCCCACCCCTCCCATCCCTCGTAACCAACAAAGATTGTTTCTTTTTGTGTGTAAACTTTTACATGAGTTTTTACAGTAGAGGTCTCATACAATATTTGTCCTTTTGTGATTGACTTATTTCACTCAGCATAATGTCCTCCAGTTTCATCCATGTTATGAGATGCTTCACAGATTCATCATTGTTCTTTATCGTTGCATAATACTCCATTGTGTGTATGTACCATAGTTTGTTTATCCAATCATCTGTTGATGGGCATCTCTGTTGTTTCCATCTTTTTGCTACTGTGAACAGTGCTACAGTGAATCTGGGTGTGCATATGTCTATTCATGTGACAGCTTTTATTTCTCTAGGATATATTCCTAGGAGTGGGATTGCATTTTGCAGTGCTTTTTTTTTTTTTTGTGGTGCTGACGTTTTCTTTGTTCCTCTTACTCTCCTGTACTGAGTTCCTTTTGTTTGTGTTTTTTTTTTTTTCCATTTCTTTTGTTTTTGTAGGTTTTGTTTTTACTGAGACTTTATGTTTTTCTTCTTTATTTTGATGAGTAGGCTTGTTAACTTTCTTTGTGGCTACCTAGAAATTTACCCTTATCTTCCTAGTTTTCAACCAGTCTTTTATTACTCAGTATTGCCTTACCTTCCTCTCCATTAGAAGGTTCTATACCTATACCATTTATTCCCTCTTTTATTGTTCTGATGCTGTTGCCATTTACAGATTAACCTCTCTGGTTCACTTTTGTAATTCTTTTGGTTTCGCATAGTCCTTAATAGTTCATTTCTGAGAGTTCTGGCAAAATGGCGCTCTAGGCAGAAGCACCATGCCGTCCCTCCACAGCAAAGATCCGAAAAACTAAGCCAAACAGAGAATACAACAATTCTGAAACCCTAAAACATCAAATGAAGAGATAAAGAACTCAGCCAAGCACCAAAGGGAGTGAGAATACTGACAGAAAACAGAGAGCAAGGAGAGATTCATGCAGAGGTCCCTGACCAGCTAATGCAGCGCGGATCCACCATCTTGGACTCCTATCAGAGACCAGCAAACGGGGGCACGAGAAAGCAGCCTCACGGAGCGTCCAGTGGGAGACAAAACAGCTGGTAATTTGCGGTGTGCGCTTTCCCACCCCCCACCCCTCTTCGCCCTGGCTCGGCCTCCTCTGCTTCCCGTGGCCACAGTCTCTTGACTGGGAAGCACTGGCTGCTTGGATTCCACACACCCAAGCGAGCAGCTCTCTGGGTGCCATTTGTTGGCTGCCAGTGTTGCTTTTTTTGTCTGCTTCTTTTGATTTCTCACTTGCCTCTCACCACCTCCCCCTCCTTTTGCTCGAGTGCCTGGCTCTGAGCGCCATCTTTGCTTCTTCCTGAGGGGCTGCGGGTCTCCATTCAAGTGTGCAGCTGCTTCCCAGTCTGGGCTGCCACGCTGGTGGGATCCTGGGGCTTTTGTTCATTTGTTCCTCTGCTTCCTGTGGCCACAGTCTCTTGACTGGGAGGCGCCAGCTGCTTGGATTCCACACAACCAAGCGGGCAGCCCTCTGGGTGCCATTTGTTGGCTACTAGTGTTGCTTTTTGTTTCTGCTTCTTTTGATTTCTCACTTGCCTCTCGCCACCTCCCCCTCTTTTCACTCAAGTGCCTGGCTCCATGTGCAATCTTTGCTTCTTCCTGTGGGGCTCCAGAGCACTGACAATTTGTGATATACGCTTTCCCACTCTCCACCCTTCTTCACCCACACTCGGCCTCCTCTGCTTCCTGCGAACACAGTCTCTTGTCCAGAAACACCAGCCCACACTGGCTGGCTCTCTGAGTGCCATTTGTTGACTGCTGGTGTTGCTTTTTTTTTTTTTTTCCCCTGCTTCTTTGGATTTCTTGCTTGCCTCTTGTCGCCTCCCCATCCTTTCGCTCGAGTACCTGGCTCCGTGCGCCATCTTTGCTTTTACCTGAGGTGCTGCGGAGCTCCATTCAAGTGTGGAGCTGCTTCCTGGTCTGGGCAACTGCGCTGGTGGAATCCCGGGGCTTTTGTTCCTTTGTTTGTTTTGAATTGTTTGTTTGTTTTCTTTTCCTTTTCTTGAGTTGGGAGCCCTTTCTGGCCAGGGGGAGCTGCGTGGCAAGGAACTCCCCTTCAGCTTCCACAGACGTGCGGAGGGATCCCTGAGGACATTTCTTTTTCGTTTTTTTTTTCCTGTTTTTTTGGGGGGCGTTTCTTGTTCTTTTTTTTTTTATTTGTTTTGTTTTCTTTTCCCTCTTTTTCCCTATTTGTCTTTCTTCATTGCTCAGTTTCTCATCTCTCTATATCTTCCTTCTCTTTCTGATCCCTGAATACCAGGCGTTGTATACCTCTTCGCCTTCTGGTCAGGCTGTGCTGTGACACCTGAGAGCGACTTCCCCAGACATCATAGCTGCATCGGTGGGATCCCTGGGAACTTTGTGGTTCTTTAACCTTTCTGATTTTTATTTGTTCATTCTTTTCTTCCTCTTCCCCTTTCTGTTTTTCTCCATTTCATAGTCTCTCATCTCTCCATTCCAATGGCAAGCTTCCCTAGCATTCTTTTTTGTATGTTTGTACGCTTTTTGGCTCTTGCTCCTCTCTCCTCTCTCCCGTATCCAGCTTAGTTCCACACATAACCATCTCCCCGCTGCATCCTGCCTACCTGCACTGTGCGCTTGACATCACACTACCAAGCAGTGCAGGCATGGCCTATTGGAACCTGCCCAGCACTGATTACCGACCCGCCCTGGTGGCTGCAGTGAGTGCCACAAAAAACACGTCCCAGTCGCTCCTCTTCAGCTAGACCTGCCCTGCTGTACCATATCTGAGTGACTGAACCTGCCAGTTGGAGAAGGAGGCAAAAAGTATTGAGCGCACAGACGAGCAAACAACAAAGAGCACGCAGTCCGCCTGCTCAGATGTACTCAAATTTTTTTTTAAAAAGAGGGATGAAACAAACAAATCTACAATCAATAAACAAGATAAATAACTACTGAATACCCCAAAAACAGCAAACAATCTCAAAACATTTACAAAAATAGGACAGGATGTTTCCAGTAGGCGTCCAAATTAAAACACCAAATGACTCTCCTGTGGAAGATAATGCACTAGAAGTACCTGATAGGGAATTCAAATCTCTAATACTCGGAATTTTCCAAGAAATGAGGCAAAAAGCTGACAAACATGAGGAAAAAATAGACAAATTCATGGGAAATAAAGACAAAAAAATTGGAAGAATTCAGGAAGATGATGCAGGAACAAAATGCCAAAATAAATTCACAACTAGAAATTATACAAAAACAACAATTAGAAATCCAAAAGATAAACAACAAGATTTCAGAAATGGATGATGTCATAGAAGGGCTGAGAAGCAGATTCGAAACCGTGGAAGACAGGATCAGGGGAACTGAAGACAAACACTAGGATACAACTGTTTCAGGAAAACTCAGAAAAAAGAACAAAGAAAAATGAAGAGACCCTGAAAGTTATGTGGGACACAATTTAAAGCAAAAAACTACGAGTGATTGGATTTCCAGAACAGGGGGAGAAAACAGAAAACACAGAGAGGATAATTGAGGAACTGCTGACAGAAAACTTCCCCAATATCATGAAGGATGAAAAGCTGGCCATTCAAGAAGCTCAACGAACCCCATATAGAAGAGACCCCTAAAGAAAATGACCAAGGCCTATCATATTCACACTCGCCAAAACCAAAGACAAAGAATCCTGAGAGCAGCTCGAGAAAAACGAGAAGACACATACAGAGGAGAAACAATAAGACTAACCTCAGATTATTCAGCAGAAACCATGCAGACAAGAAGGCAATGGGATGACATATACAAAATCTTGAAAGAAAAAAATTGTCAGCCAAGAATAATATATCCTGGGGGGCAAGATGGCGCTCTAGGCAGAAACACCACGCCGTCCCTCCACAGCAAAGATCCGAAAAACTAAGCCTAACAGAGAATCAACAATCCTGAAACCCTAGAACACCAAATGAAGAGATAAAGAACTCAGCCAAACACCAAATGGAGTGAGAATACTAAAAGAGAACGGAGAGCGAGGAGAGACTCAGGCAGAGATTCCTTACCAGCTAACGCAGCGCGGATCCACCATCTTGGATTCCTATCGGAGACCAGCAAACGGGAGAGCAGCCTTGCAGAGCATCTGGTCGGAGACAGAACGACCGGTAAACTGCGGTGCGCGCTCTCCCACCACCCACCCCTCTCCGCCTCAGCTGGGGATCCCCTGCTTTCCGTGGCCAGGGTCCCTGAGCAGGGGGGCGCCGGTGCTTGGATTCCGCACGCCCGGGCTGGAGGCTTTCTGGGAGCCGTTTGCTGGCAGCTAGCGAACCTTTTTCTGCCGCCTCCCCCTCCTTTTGCCTGGGTGCCTGGTTCCGAGTGCTGTCTCTGCTCTCTCCTGCGGGGCTGTAGGGCTGCGTGCGGGCGTGTGGCTGTTTCTAGGTCTGGGCCCCCGCGTGGGTGGGATCCCGGGGCCTTTGTTCGTTCGCCCCTCTGCTTTCCGTGGCCGGAGTCCCTGAGCAGGGGGGCACCGGTGATTGGATTCCGCGCGCCCGGGCTGGAGGCTTTCTGGGAGCCATTTGCTGGCACCTAGCGAACCTTTTTCTGCCGCCTCCCCCTCCTTTTGCCTGGGTGCCTGGTTCCGAGTGCTGTCTCTGCTCTCTCCTGCGGGGCTGTAGGGCTGCGTGCGGGCGTGTGGCTGTTTCTAGGTCTGGGCTCCCGCGTGGGTGGGATCCCGGGGCCTTTGTTTGTTCGCCCCTCTGCTTTCCGTGGCCGGAGTCCCTGAGCTGGGGGGTGCCGGTGCTTGGATTCCGCGCGCCCGGGCGGGGGGCTTTCTGGAAGCCGTTTGCCGGCCGCTAGCGAGCCTTTTTCTGCCGCCTCCCCCTCCTTTTGCCTGGGTGCCTGGTTCCGAGTGCCGTCTCTGCTCTCTCCTGCGGGGCTGTAGGGCTGCGTTCGGGCGTGTGGCTGTTTCCAGGTCTGGGCTCCCGCGCGGGTGGGATCCTGGGGCCTTTGTTCGTTGGCCCCTCTGCTTCCCGTGGCCACGGTCACTTAACCCCGAGACTACCGGCTTCTTGGAATTCGCGCCCCTGAGTGGGGGCTCTCTGGGTCCCATTTGTAGGCACTGACTGCTGGTGTTGCCCTTTTTTTTTTTTTCTCTCAATTTTATTTTTCTTCCTTTTTTGATTAGTTTTGTCATCTTTTACCTCTTTTTCTCTTTTTTCTTTCTTCATTGCTTAATTTCTTGTCTCTCTATCTCTTCCTTCTCTTTCTGATCCCTGAATTCCAGGCGATGTATGCCTCTGTACCTTCTGGCCAGGCTGAGCTGTGAAAATTGAGACCGACTCCCCCAGACCTCATAGCTGCATCGGTGGGATCCCTGGGAACTTTGCAGTTCTTTAACTTTTCTGATTTTTATTTGGTCATTCTTTCCTTTTTTTCACTTCCCCCTTCTGGTTTCCTCCATCCCATAGTCTCTCATCTGTACATTCCAACGACAAGCTCTCCTAGCATTCTTTTATGTTTGTACACTTTTTGCTCCTCCTCCTCTCTCCTCTCTCCCATATCCAGCTTAGCTTCACACATAACCATCTTCCCGCTGCACCCTACCTACCTGCACCGTGCACTAGACATCACATCACCAAGCGGTGCAGGCACGCCCTATTGGAACCTGCCCAGCACTGACTACCGACCGTCCTGGTGGCTGCGGTGAGTGCCACAAGCAACCCATCCCAGTGGCTCCTCCTCAACTAGATCTGCCCAGCTGTACCACAAGAACGAAAAAAAAAAAAAATCTACAATCAATAAACGAAAGAAATATCTACTGAATGCCCCGAAAACAGCAAACAATATCAAAACATTTACAAAAACAAGACAAGATGGCTCCAATAGGCGTCCAAATTAAAACACCAGATAACTCTCCTGTGGAAGAAAATGCACTAGAAGTACCTGATACGGAACTCAAATCACTAATACTCGGAATTTTCCAAGAACTGAGGCAAAAAGCTGACAAACATGAGGAAAAAATAGACAAATTTATGGAACATACAGACAAAAAATTGGAAGAATTCAGGAAGATGATGCAAGAACAAAATGCCAAAATAAATTCACAACTCGAAATTATACAAAAACAACAATTAGAAATCCAAAAGATAAACAACAAGATTTCAGAAATGGACGGTGTCATAGAAGGGCTGAGAAGTAGATTTGAAACCATGGAAGACAGGATCAGTGGAACTGAAGACAAACACTTGGATACAACTCTGTTTCAGGAAAACTCAGAAAAAAGAACAAAGAAAAATGAAGAGACCCTGAGAGTTATGTGGGACACAATTAAAAGCAAAAACTTACGAGTGATTGGCATACCAGAACAGGGGGAGAAAACAGAAAACACAGAGAGGATCATTGAGGAACTGCTGACAGAAAACTTTCCCAATATCATGAAAGATGAAAAGCTGGTCATCCAAGAAGCTCAACGAACCCCATATAGAAGAGACCCCAAAAGAAAATCACCAAGAAATATCATATTCACACTCGCTAAAACTAAAGACAAACAAAGAATCCTCAGAGCAGCTCGTGAAAAACAAGAAGTCACATACAGAGGAGAAACAATAAGACTAAGCTCAGATTATTCAGCAGAAACCATGCAGGCAAGAAGGCAATGGGATGACATATATAAAATCTTGAAAGAAAAAAATTGTCAGCCAATAATAATATATCCTGCAAAACTCTCATTCAGATTTGATGGTGAAATTAGGTCATTTCCAGATAAACAGAAACTAAAGGAATATGCAAAAGTCAAACCAAACTTACAAGAATTATTAAAGGGAGTTCTTCGATCTGAGGACAAACAGCTTAAGCCCTCAGGCAGGACCTAGGACCTAGGACGCAGGTTAACATGAACCAGATACCATTCTAGGAACTGAACTACAGACGACTTTCCAAAAACAAAAGATATACAACAGGGAATCAGAGAAATCAATCAAAGGATGACAACAACATCAAAACTATGAAAGAGGGAACAAACGGCATAGGTATAGAACCTTCTAAAGGAGAAGAAGGCAAGGCGATACCAAGTAATGGTAGACTGCTTCAAAATTATAAAGATAAGGGTAAAATTCATGGTAACCACAAAAAAAGTTAACAAACCAACTCATAAAAATAAAGACGAAAAACATAAAGTCTCAACAAAACCAAAACCTACAAAAACAAAAGAAATGAACACAAAATCCACAAACAAAAGGAACTCAGCACAAGAGAGTAAGAAGAACAAAGAAAACTTCAGCATCACAAAAAAAAGCACTACAAAATGACAGCAACAAATTCACATCTATCAATAATTACACTGAACGTAAATGGACTCAATGCACCCATAAAGCGACGGAGAGTGGCAGAATGGATAAGAAAACAGGATCCATCTATTTGCTGTCTACAAGAGACACATCTTAGAAACAAAGATGTGAATTTATTAAAAATCAAAGGTTGGAAAAAAATATATCAAGCTAACAACTACCAAAAAAGAGCAGGAGTGGCAATTCTAATCTCAGATAAAATAGACTTTAAAACAAAATCTACCATAAAAGACAAAGAAGGACACTATATAATGATTAAGGGGATGATCCATCATGAAGACATAACCATAATAAATATCTATGCACCCAATGACAGGGCTCCAAAATACATAAAAAAAACTCTAACAGCACTGAAAAGAGAAATTGACAGTTCCACAATAATAGTAGGAGACTTCAACACACCACTCTCAGTAAAGGACAGAACAACTAAAAAGAAACTCAGCAAAGATACAGAAGACCTAAAGGACACAATCAGCCAACTGGACCTCATAGACATATATAGAACAATCCATCCAACCGCTGCAAAGTACACATTCTTTTCCAATGCACATGGAACGTTCTCCAGAATAGACCACATCTTAGGCCACAGAGCAATCCTCAACAAGATCCAAAATGCTGAGATAATTCACAGTATCTTCTCTGACCACAATGCCATCAAGGTAGAAATTAACACTAGAAAGAGCAAGGAAAAAAAATCAAACACATGGAAACTGAATAATAATCTGCTTACACATCAATGGGTAATAGAAGAAATCAGAGATGGAATTAAAAAATTCCTAGCATCAAATGAAAATGAAAACACATCATACCAAAACCTTTGGGACACAGCAAAGGCAGTCCTCAGAGGACAATTTATAGCAATAGATGCACATATCAAAAAAGAAGAAAGGGACAAAATCAAAACATTAACTACAGAACTCAAACAAATAGAAAGAGAACAACAAAAAAAGCCTACAACCACTGGAAGAAAGGAAATAGTAAAGATCAGAGCAGAAATCAATGAAATAGAGAACAGAAAAACAATAGAAAGAATCAACAAAACCAAAAGTTGGTTCTTTGAAAGAATCAACAAAATCGACAAACCACTGGCCAGACTGACAAAAGAAAAACAGCAGAGGGCACAAATAACCCAAATAAGAAATGAAATGGGGGACATTACAACAGACCCAACTGAAATAAAAAGGATTATAACAGATTATTATAAAAAACTATATTCCAACAAATTTGAAAACCTAGAGGAAATGGATAAATTTCTAGAAACATACGGCCTACCCAAACTACAACAAAGTGATATTGAAAATCTGAACAGACCCATAACAAGAGAAGAGATTGAAAAGGTAATAAAAAAACTCCCAACCAAAAAAAGCCCTGGCCCAGATGGCTTCACTGGAGAATTCTACAAAACATTTACAGAAGAGCTCGTACCAGTTCTACTCAAGTTATTTCAGAGCATAGAAGAGGAAGCAACACTTCCAAATTCATTCTATGAAGCCAGCATAACGCTGATACCAAAACCAGGCAAAGACATCACAAAAAAAGAAAATTACAGACCAATATCTCTCATGAATATAGATGCAAAAATTCTGAACAAAATTCTAGCCAATAGAATTCAGTATCATATCAAAAAAATAATACACCACGACCAAGTAGGATTCATACCAGGTATGCAAGGATGGTTTAACATTAGAAAATCCATCAACGTAATCCACCACATAAATAAAAGGAAAGAAAAAAATCACATGATTATCTCAATTGATGCAGAAAAGGCATTTGACAAAGTCCAACACCCATTCCTGATAAAAGCTCTCAATAAAATAGGTATAGAAGGGAAATTTCTCAACATAATAAAGGGCATCTATGCAAAACCAACAGCCAACATCATTCTTAATGGAGAAAGGCTGAAAACATTCCCCCTGAAAACAGGAACAATACAAGGATGCCCTTTATCACCACTCCTATTTAACATTGTGCTGGAAGTTCTAGCTAGAGCAGTAAGGCAAGAAAAAGAAATAAAGGGCATCCAAATTGGTAATGAAGAAGTTAAACTCTCCCTGTTTGCAGATGATATGATACTATACATAGAAAACCCTAAAGACTCCACGAGAAATTTACTGGAAGTAATAGAAAGATTCAGCAGAGTAGCAGGATACAAGATAAACATTCAAAAATCAGTTGGATTCCTATACACCAGTAAAGAGAACGATGAAAAGGAGATCAGGAAATCAATACCATTTTCAATAGCCCCTAAAAAGATAAAATACTTAGGAATAAATCTGACCAGGAATATAAAAGACCTATACAAAGAAAACTACAAAACACTGCTGCATGAAACCCAAAGGGATCTACATAAATGGAAAAACATACCATGCTCATGGATAGGCAGACTCAACATTGTGAAAATGGCAATTCTACCTAAAGCAATCTACAAATACAATGCAATTCCGATACAAATACCAACAACATTCTTCAAAGAGATGGAAAAACTAATTATTAACTTTATATGGAAAGGGAAGAAACCTCGAATAAGTAAAGCACTACTGAAGAAGAAGAATAAAGTTGGAGGACTCACACTACCTGACTTGAGAACCTACTATACAGCTACGGTACTCAAAACAGCCTGGTACTGGTACAACAACAGAGACATTGACCAATGGAACAGAATTGAGAACTCAGATGTAAATCCATCCACCTACGGTCACCTGATTTTTGACAAGGGCCCAAAATACATCAAATGGGGAAAAGACAGTCTTTTTAACAAATGGTGCTGGCAAAACTGGATATCCATTTGTAGAAAAATGAAACAGGATCCATACCTCACACCATATACAAAAACTACTTCAAAATGGATCAAAGACCTGAATATAAAGCCTCAAACTATAAAATTCATAGAAGAAAAAATAGGACCAACACTTCAGACCTTAATACATGGCATTAACAGGATACAAACCATAAACATCAACACAAAAAACCCAACAGATAAACTAGATAATTGGGATCTTCTAAAAATCAAACATCTATGCTCTTCAAAAGATTTCACCAAAAGAGTTAAAAGAGAACCTACAGACTGGGAAAAAATTTTTGGACAGTACAAGTCAGACAAAGGTCTAATCTCCATAATCTACAAGAAAATCCAACACCTCTACAACAAAAAGACAACCAATCCTATCAAAAAATGGGCAAAGGAAATGAACAGACACTTCACCAAGGAAGACATTCAAATGGCCAACAGACACATGAGGAAATGCTCGCGATCACTAGCCATTAGAGAAATGCAAATTAAAACCACAATGAGATACCATCTCACCCCGGCATTACTGGCACAAATCAAAAACACTGGAAATAACAAATGTTGGAGGGGCTGCGGGGACATGGGAACTCTTATACACTGCTGGTGGGAATGCAAAATGATACAGCCATTTTGGAAAATGATATGGCGTTTCCTCAGAAAGCTAGAAATAGACGTACCATTCGATCCAGCAATCCCACTCCTAGGAATATATCCTAGAGAAATAAGAGTCATCACTCGAATAGACATATGCACACCTATGTTCATGGCAGCATTATTCACAATAGCAAAACGATGGAAACAACCTCGATGTCCATCAACAGACGAATGGATACACAAACTATGGTACATACACACAATGGAGTACTATGCAACGAGAAAGAACAATGAATCGGTGAACCATCTCATAACATGGATGAAACTGGAGGGCATCATGCTGAGTGAAATAAGTCAATCACAAAAGGACAAATATTGTATGAGACCTCTATTGTAAAAACCCATGAAAAAATTCACATGCAAAATGTAACAATCCTTGTTGGTTACCAGGGATGGGAGGGGGGGGGGATACTAAATAGGTAATAGGTAAGTGGTGACTTGGGTGAGAGATGAGATAGTACATAGTACAGGGGAAACTAACACAACCTGCACAAGGAAAGGTCATGGAGGCCCTATAGACACATCCAAACCCCCCGAGGGACTGAGTTGTTGGACGGAGGGCTCTGGGGACCATGATATCGGGGAACATCTAGCTCAATTGGCATGACACTACTTATAAAGATAATGCTCTACATTCTACCTTGGTGAGTAGTGTCTGGGGTCTTAAAAGCCTATGAGCGGCCATCTAAGATACTCCACTGATCTCATCCCTACGGGAACAAGGGAGAACGAAGAGAACAGGATACAAGGAAAAGATTAGTCCGAAGGACTAATGGTCCACAGCTACCAAGGCCTCCACGGGACTGAGCCCAGTACAGCTGGATGGTGCCCGGCTACCACCAATGACTCCTCTGACCAGGATCACAACAGAGGGTTCTGGGCAGAGCTGGAGTAGGATGTAGAGCATAATTTTAACTCCCAAAAAAAAAAAAAAAAAAAAATAAGAAGACCAGATATACTGGCCTAAAGAATACTAGAGAAACCTCGAGAGTGTGGCCCCCAGACACCCTTTCAGCTCAGAGGGGAAGTTACCTTCAAGGTTCGATGTTAAGCCTGGGAATGGACACCCCAGTAAAACTAAATGGGACTAACGATGTACAGGAGTCCGGTGACAATGGCCAGAAGGCAGAGGGAGAGTAGGAAACTGATGATAAGGAACACAAATTGAATAAGGACACTGTCGATGTATTGTGAGATTGTTGACCACTGCTATAGGGCAACATTTGTAGTAACTATTAAATGGGAGGCTGTTTTGTCCTGTAAGCCTTCATCTTGGGCGAGAATGGCAGCACAATTGGAAGAGCATAGTCAATATCACTTAAATGTGTAAGTAAAAAGTTTTGAAATGGTGTTTAAATAAAATAAAAATAAATAAATAAATAAATAAACAAATGAGACTAAAGAGGTACAATAGTCCACTGACAAGGTCCAGAAGACAGAAGGGGACAAGGAAGCCCCCTGGTGATAGGGAACACAAGGTGGAGTAAGGATATTCTTGATGTGCTGTGAGATTGTTAACCATTGTCATAGGGCAACATGTGTAGTAACTGTTAAATGAAAAACTATTTTGTTCTGTAAGCCTTCATCTTAAGTGAGAATAACAGCACAGTTGGAAGAGCGTAGTCAATGTCACTGAACTGTGAATGTAGAAAATTTTGAAATGGTGTATCTTTGGCCATCTGTAATTTTCATCAAAAAAAAGGTTGAGAATTTAGAGGCTTAATACGTTGTGCGGTTGTTAACCAATGTCAAAAAAAACAACATGTGTACTACTATTTCATGAGAAACTATTTGCTCTGTAAGCTTTCACCTGAAGTACAATAAAATATATATTTAAAAAAAAAAAAAAAAAAAAGAATAATATATCCTGCAAAGCTCTCGTTGAAATTTGATGGTGAAATTAGGTCATTTCCAGATAAACAGAAATTAAGGAAATATGTAAAAGTCAAACCAAACTTACAAGAATTATTAAAGGGAGTACTTCGATCTGAGGACAAACAGCTTCAGCCCACAGGCAGAACCTGGGACGCAGGATTGTACAAGCCAGATACCAATCTAGGAAATGAACTCTCAAGGACTATCCAAAACCAAAAGAAATACAACACGGATTCAGAGCAGTCAGTCGAGGGATGAAAACAACATCAAAACAATGAAAGAGGGAATAAACAGCATAGGTATAGAACCTTCTAATGGAGAGGAAGGCAAGTCGATACCAAGTAATGGTAGACTGCTTAAAACTTAGAAAGATAAGGGTAAAATTCATGGTAACCACAAAGAAAGTTAACAAACCAACTCATAAAAATAAAGATGAAAAACATAAAGTTTCAGCAAAAACAAAACCTACAAAAACAAAAGAAATTTAAAAAAATCCACAAACAGAAGTAACTCAGCACAAGAGAGTAAGAAGAACAAAGAAAACTTCAGCACTACAAAAAAAAGCACTACAAAATGACAGCAACAAACTCACATCTATCAATAATTACACTGAATGTAAATGGACTCAATTCACCCATAAAGAGATGGAGAGTGACAGAATGCATAAGAAAACAGGATCCATCAATATGCTGTCTACAAAAGACACACCTTAGAAACAAATATGTGAATTTACTAAAAGTCAAAGGTTGGGAAAAAATATATCAAGCTAACAACTACCAAAAAAGAGCAGGAGTTGCAATTCTAATCTCAGATACAATAGACGTTAAAGCAAAATCTACCATAAAAGACAAAGAAGGACACTATATAATGATTAAGGGGATGATCCAACATGAAGACATGACCATAATAGACATCTACGCACCCAATGACAAGGCTCCAAAATACATAAATCAAACTCTAACAACACTGAAAAGAGAAATTGACAGTTCCACAATAACAGTAGGAGACTTCAACACACCACTCTCAGTAAAGGACAGAACAAGTAAGAAGAAACTCAGCAAAGATACAGAAGACCTAAAGGGCACAATCAGCCAACCTGACCTCATAGACATATATAGAACACTCCATCCAACCGCTGCAAAGTACACATTCTTTTCCAATGCACATGGAACGTTCTCCAGAATAGACCACATCTTAGGCCACAGAGCAATCCTCAACAAGATCCAAAATGTTGAGATAATTCAAAGTATCTTCTCTGACCACAATGCCATCAAGGTAGAACTTAACAATAGAAAGAGCAGGGAAAAAAAATCAACTACATGGAAACTGAATAATACCCTGCTTACACATCACTGGGTAATAGAAGAAATCAGAGATGGAATCAAAAAATTCCTAGAATCAAATGAGAATGAAAACACAACATACCAAAACCTTTGGGACACAGCAAAGGCAGTCCTCAGAGGACAATTTATAGCAATAGATGCACATATCAAAAAAGAAGAAAGGGACAAAATCAAAACATTAACTACACAACTCAAACAAATAGAAAGAGAACAGCAAAAAAAGCCCACAACCACCAGAAGAAAGGAAATAGTAAAGATCAGAGCAGAAATAAATGAAATAGAGAACAGAAAAACAATAGAAAGAATCACCAAAACCAAAAGTTGGTTCTTTGAAAGAACCAACAAAACGGACAAACCACTGGCCAGACTGACAAAAGAAAAACAGGAGAGGATGCAAATCACCCAAATAAGAAATGAAATGGGAACATTACAACAGACCCAAGTGAAATGAAAAGGATTATAACAGAATATTATGGAAAACTATATTCCAACAAATTTGAAACCTAGAGGAAATGGATAAACTTCTAGAAACACACGGCCTACCCAAACTACAACAAAGTGATGTTGAAAATCTGAACAGACCCATAATAAGAGAATAGATTGAAACGGTAACAAAAAAACTTCCAACCAAAAAAAGCCCTGGCCCAGATGGCTTCACTGGAGAATTCTATAAAACATTTACAGAAGAGCCTGTACCAGTTCTACTCAAGCTATTTCAGAGCATAGAAGAGGAAGCAACACTTCCAAATTTGTTCTATGAAGTCAGCATAATGCTGATACCAAAACCAGGAAAAGATGTCACAAAAAAAGAAAATTACAGACTAATATCTCTCATGAATATAGAGGCCACAATTCTTAACAAAATTCTAGCCAATAGAATTCAGCATCATATCAAAAAAATAATACACCACGAACAAGTAGGATTCATACCAGGTATGCAAGGATGGTTCAGCATTAGAAAATCAATCAACGTAATCCAACACATAAATAAAAGGAAAGAAAAGAATCACATGATAATCTCAATTGATGCAGAAAAGGCATTTGACCAAGTCCAACACCCATTCCTGATAAAAAATCTCAATCAAATAGGTATAGAAGGGAAATTTCTCAACATAATAAAGGGCATCTATGCAAAACCAACGGCCAACATCATTCTTAATGGAGAGAGGATGAAAACATTCTCCTTGAAAACAGGAACAAGACAAGGATGGCTTTATCACCACTCCTATTTAACATTGTGCTGGAAGTTCTAGCTAGAGCAATAAGGCAAGAAAAAGAAATAAAGGGCATGCAAATTGGTAATGAAGAAGTTAAACTGTCCCTGTTTGCAGATGATATGATACTATACATAGAAAACCCTAAAGACTCCATGAGAAATCTACTGGAACTAATAGAACGATTCAGCAGGGTAGGAGGATACAACATAAACATTCAAAAATCAGTTGGATTCCTATACACCAGTAAGGAGAACGATGAAAAGGAAATCAGGAAAACAATACCATTTTCAATAGCCCCTAAAAAGATAAAATACTTAGAAATAAATCTGACCAGGGATGTAAAAGACGTATACAAAGAAAACTAGAAACACTACTGCATGAAACCCAAAGGGATCTATATAAATGGAAAAACATACCATGCTTATGGATAGGCAGACTCAACATTGTGAAAATGGCAATTCTACCCAAAGCAATTTACAAATACAATGCAATTCCGATCCATATACCAACAACATTCTTCAAAGAGATGGTAAAACTAATCACTATGGAAAGGGAAGAAGCCCCGAATAAGTAAAGCACTACTGAAGAAGAATGAAGTTGGAGGACTCACACTACCTGACTTCAGAACCTACTATACAGCTACAGTAATCAAAACACCCTGGTACTGGTACAATGACAGATACATTCACTAATGGAACAGAATTGAGAAACCAGATGTAAATCTACCCACCTACAGTCACCTGATCTTCGACAAGGGCCTAAAGTCCATCAAACGGGGAAAAGACAGTCTTTTTAACAAATGGTGCTGGCAAAACTGGATATCCAGTTGCAAAAAAATTAAACAGGACCCATACCTCACACCGTATACAAAAACTACTTCAAAATGGATCAAATACCTGAATATAAAGCCTAAAACTATAAAGTTCATAGATGAAAAAATAGGACCAATACTTCAAGCCTTAATACATGGCATTAACAGGATACAAACCATAACCATCAATTCACCAAACCCAACAGATAAGCTAGATAACTGGGATCTTCTAAAAATCAAATACCTATGCTCTTCAGAAGACTTCACCAAAAGAGTAAAAGGAGAACCTACAGACTGGGAAAAAATTCTTGGACAGTACAAGTCAGACAAAGGTCTAATCTCTATAATCTACAAGAAAATCCAACACCTCTACAACAAAAAGACAAATAATCCTATTAAAAAATGGACAAAGGAAATGAACAGACACTTCACCAAAGAAGACATTCAAATGGCCAAGAGACACATGAGGAAATGCTCACGATCACTAGCCATTAGAGAAATGCAAATTAAAACCACAATGAGATAGCATCTCACCCCGGCATTACTGGCACGAATCAAAAACATTGGAAATAACAAATGTTGGAGGGGCTGCAGGGACATGGGAACTCTTATGCAGTGCTGGTGGGTGGGAATGCAAAATGATACAACCATTTTGGAAGATGACATAGCGCTTCCTCAGAAAGCGAGAAATAGACGTACCATTTGATCCAGCAATCCCACTCCTAGGAATATACCCTAGAGAAATAAGAGTCGTCACTCGAATAGACATATGCACACCTATGTTCATGGCAGCATTGTTTACAATAGCAAAACGATGGAAACAACCTAGATGCCCATCAACAGATGAATGGATAAACAAACTATGGTACATACACACAATGGAGTACTATGCAATGAGAAAGAACAACAATGAATCTGTGAAGCATCTCATAACATGGATGAAACTGGAGGACATTATGTTGAGTGAAATAAGTCAATCACAAAAGGACAAATACTGTATGAGACCTCTATTGTAAAAACCCATGAAAAAGTTCACACACAAAATGTAACAATCTTTGTTGGTTACCAGGGATGGGAGGGGTGGGGGGGAAATACTAAATAGGCAATAGATAAGTGGTATCTTGGGTGAAGGGTGAGACAGTACACAATACAGGGGAAACTAGCACAACTTGTACAAGGAAAGGTCATGGAAGCCCCATAGACACATCCAAACTCCCTGAGGGACTGAATTGCTGGGCAGAGGGCTGTGGGGACCATGGTCTCGGGGAACATCTAGCTCAATTGGCATGACACAGCTTATAAAGACAATGCTCTACATTCGACCTTGGGGTGTAGTGTCTGGGGTCTTAAAAGTCTGTGAGCAGCCATCTAAGATACTCCACTGGTCTCATCCCTTCAGGAACAAGGGAGAATGAAGAGAACAGATACAAGGAAAAGATTAGTCTGAAGGACTAGTTGTCCACAGCTACCAAGACCTCCACCGGACTGAGTCCAGTACAGCTAGATGGTGCCTGGCTACCACCACTGACTGCTCTGACCAGGATCACAACAGAGGGTTCTGGACAGAGCTGGAGAAGGATGTAGAGCATAATTCTAACTTACCAAAAAAAAAAGAAAAAAGACCAGTTTTACTGGCCTAAAGGAGACTGGAGAAACCTTGAGAGTATGGACCCCAGACACCCTTTTAGCTCAATGGTGAAGTTACCTCCGAGGTTCACTTTTCAGCCTGGGAGTGGACAGCCCTGTAAAACCAAATGAGACTAACGAGGTACAGGAGTCCAGTGACAAGGGCCAGAAGGCAGAAGGGGACAAAGAAGCTGGTGATAGGGAACCCAAGGTTGAGTAAGGATATTGTTGATGTGTTGTGAGATTGTTAACCATTATCGTAGGGCAACATGTGTAGTAACTGTTAAATGAGAAACTATTTTGTTCTGCAAGCCTTCATCTTAAGTGAGAATAACAGCACAATTGGAAGAGCGTAGGCAGTGTCACTGAACTGTGTATGTAGAAATTTTTGAAACGGTGTATCTTTAGCTATGTGTATTTTCCACCAAAAAAAAAAAAAAAGGTTGAGAATTTAGAGGGTTAATATGTTGTGGGGTTGTTAACCAATGTCATAAAACAACATGTGTACTACTGTTCCATGAGAAACTATTTGTTCTGTAAGCCTTCACCTGAAGTACAATAAAATAAAGAAAAAGACGAGTTCATTTCCTAGGTTGGTATCTGGCTCGTACAATCCTGTCCTATATTCAGCCTGTGGTCTGATGTTGTTTGCTCTCAGATCAAAGGGCTCCCTTTAATAAGTCTTGCAAGTTTAGTCTGATTTCTACATAGTCCCTAAATTTCTGTTTATCTGGAAATGACCTAATTTCATCATCATATTTGAACGAGAGTTTTGAGGGATATATCATTCTTGGCTGGCAATTTTTTTCTTTCAAGGTTTTATATGTGTCATCCCATTGCCTTCTTGCCTGCATGGTTTCTGCCGAATAATCTGAGCTTAGTCTTATTGTTTCTCCTCTGTATGTGACTTTTTGTTGTTCTCAAGCTTCTCTAAGGATTGTTTGTCTTTGGTTTCAGCGAGCGTGATTATGATATGCCTTGGTGATTTACTTTTGGGGGTCTATCCTATAGGGGGTTTGTTAAGTTTCTTGGATGACCAGCTTTTCATCTTTCATGACATTGGGAAGTTTTCTGTCAGCAATTCTTAAATGATCCTCTCTGTGTTTTCTGTTTTCTCCCCCTGTTCTGGAACTCTGATCACTCGTAAATTTTTGCTTTTGATTGTACCCCACATAATTCTCAGAGTTTCTTCATTTTTCTTCGTTCTTTTTTTCTGGTTTTTCCTCAGAGTTGTATCCAAGTGTTTGTCTTTAATTTCACTGATCCTATCTTCCATCGTTTCAAACCTGCTTCTCGGCCCTTCTATGACACTGTCCATTTCTGAAATCTTGTTATCTTTTGGATTTCTAATTGTCGTATTTTTATGATTTCTAGTTGTGAATTTATTTTAGCATTTTGCTCCTGTATTATTTTCTTAAATTATTCCATTTTTTGGTCTGTATTTTCCATGAATTTGTCCGCCTTTTCCATGAATTTGTCTAGTTTTTCCTCATTTTTGTCTGCTTTTTGCTTCAACTCTTGGATAATTCTGAATATTAGAGATTTGAATTCCCTATCAGTTAGGTCTAGTGTCTTTTCTTTTACTGGAAATTCATCTGGTGTTTTATTTTGGACACCTACTGGAAACTCCTGTCCTGTTTTTGTAAATGTTTTGATATTGTCTGCTGTCTTTGGGGCATTCAGTGGTTATTTTTCTCGTTTATTGATTGTAGGTTTGTTTGTTTCATCCTGCTTTTTTGTTTTATTTGCTTATGTCTGAGCAGGCAGGCTGTGCATTCTTTGTTGTTTGCTCATCTGTGGGCAGGATACTTTTCACCTCCTTCTTCAATGGGCAGGGTCAGTCACTCAGGTATGGTACAGCAGGGCAGGTCTAGCTTAAGGGGAGTTGCTGGGATGGGTTGTTTGTGGCACGTACCAGGGCTGACAGTGCGGACTGGTTATCAATGCACGGCAGGTTCCAGTAGGCCATGGCTGTGCTGCTTGAGAGTGTGATGTTCAGTGCACGGTGCAGGAAGGCAGGAAGGAGGGGGTAGAATGTGATGCGTGGAGCTAAGATGGGTATGGGAAAGACAAGAGAGAGGAGAGAGGAACAGGAGCCAAAAACACACACAAACAAAAAAGAGTGCTAAGGGGGCTTGCTATTGGAGTAGAGGGATGAGAGACTGGGAAATGGGGAAAAACAAAAATGAAAAAAAAAGAAAGAAAAAGGGTAAAAGAAAAAAATTAATAAACTGAGAAACTGGAAATGAAGAAAGACAAAAAGGGAATAAGAGAAGAAAACAAAACAAAGAAACAAACAAAAAAAAGAAAGAAAGAAAAAAAAACAAGAAAAAAGAAATGCTCCCAGGGATGTCCCTGTGCATCTGCACAGAGTAAGGGAGTAGCTTCCAAGCCGCACAGTACTGCCCAGCTAGAAGGGGCTCCCAAGCCAAGAAAACAAACAAATCAAAACAGAACAAATCAGAGCTAACAAACAAAAAAGCCCCGGGGGTCCCACCAGTGTGGTGGCACAGGCCAGGAAGCAGTTTCACAGTCGAGTGGTGTTTCGCAGGCTTTCAGAAAGAAGCAAAGATGGCACATGGAACCAGGTATTTGACAGAAAGTAGTGGGAGGTGGTGAGAGGTAAGGAAGAAATCTAAAGAAGCAGAAAAAAGCAACACCAGTAGTCAACAAAAGGCACTCAGGGAGCCAGCCAGTGCAGGTGGGTGGAATCCAAGCGACACTAGGGTGAAGCTAGTGCTTCCCACCCAAGAGACTGTGGCTGTAGGAAGCAGAGGAGGCTGAGTGGGGGTGAAGAAGTGTGGGGGTGGGTGGGAAAGCATATATTTCTGGTTACCGGTTGTTCTGTCTCCTGCTGGAAGCTCTGTGAAGCTACTTTCTCATACCTCCTGTTCGCTGATCTCTGATAGGAATCCAAGATGGCAGACCCATGCTGCGATAGCTGATAGGGGACCTCTGCATGTCTCTCTCCTCACTCTCTGTTCTCAGTCACTTTCTTATTCCATTTAGTGTTTGGCTGAGTTCTTTATCTCTTCATTTGAGGCTCAGGGTTTCAGGATTGACACGTGACTCTGTTTGACTTAGTTTTTCTGATCTTTGCTGTGGAGGGACGGTGTGGTGCTTCTGACTATAGCGCCATGTTGCCCAGAACTCACATTCTCTTTCTTACAACAAGAAAAAACTTGTTACAAACTGAATATCAATGACTCTTCTTGGGCTTGCAGTGAATTGGAGTTGTAGAGCAAACCACCATCCCACAATCTGGAGAGGCAAGGAATACAGAGTAACAGGTGGGATTTGCCTATTTGGAGGAGAAACCTCTGGGACCATAAACTTGTGCAAAAACTCAAACAGTAATTTTGATGGATTGCTGGAGGCTCAGTGCAGACCACTCTGAGAGTGAGAAACTTCTGGGGACTACAGTCTTACGGGGGAGGACACATAATTTTATGGGTTTTACCTACAGGACCCTCACTAGGTTCTCACAATGAAGATCTTAGAAAGACTTCCCTCTTGATTCTGGAAGGGGAAGAGTAAGCATTGAGAAATATGCTGTGATTCTTCTCCATAACAAAGGCTGACTCTTCAGGAAAAAGACTGTCAAGAGCCTTATCCCAAGTGAGAGAAGAGTATTTGCACAATTCAAGTCCTCTCTAGCCTTCCTGTCTCACCCAAGGAGGAAAAAAACTTAGGCAAAGGAGGTCAGGGCTTCAAGGAAACACTGCAGCCAGGGAAGGGAGTAGGGGGTAGGAAGGGGAAAAAAAAAAAGGTATACCACTGATTTAGGAAATAAATTAGAGTTATTATTCCCTCTTCTTGAGTATAGAGAGTGTGACCCAGTTGGAGCTGGGCTCATAAAGACTCACAAGGAGACATCAATTGGGCCCTGAGGTATAAAGACAATGGGTAAGATAATCCTGGAAAATATCTTTTAGGGAAACACTCACATAAAGCCAATCAAACAGAACACAAAAGACTTTCTACTCTTATCTTTTTCTATTAGTATTTAGTGAGTAGAAATTTGTTGGAGCAATGAAGACCCTCCTGACTGTCATCACTGAAACCTGTACCAACAATTGTTAAGAAAGACAATTCAAAATGTAGGATCACAATTTCTAACCAATCTGTGAAAAGGTAAAGCTTTCAATGGTTTTGCCCATTTGTAATGTTAATATATACTGATGGCTCTGTGACGTTCTTTGGACTCGGGCAGACATGGCTGTGGCAGCATGCTTGTCAGTTTTCCCATTCTTGCCTGTTCTGTAATATTCTTTGGACTTGGATAGACAGGGCTGTAGCAGCATGCTTGTCTGTTTCCTACTTTTGCCCCTTTGAATATATGCCAAATAAAACTTTCTTTTTGTTTTACTAAACTTTGTGAGGTTTTTCCCCTACCACACCATGGGAGATACTCATGAAGCTAACAGTCTTAAGACACAGGCACATTAAAATACTGAGATTTAATCAGAATTTTACAGAAAAACCCCACCCACACATATAACCACAACACCAACAGGGCTCCAGTAGAATAATAGTGGTTTCCAGTATTACAAATACTTAAGAAATAATACAAGCAATAATGCAAATTCTCTACAATATTTTGCAAAAGATAAAAGCAGAGAGAACATTTCCTAATTCATGCTATGAAGCCAGCATTACCCTAATACCAAAACAAGATAAAGACATTACAAGAAAGCTACAGATAAATATCTCTTGTGAATATAGACAAAACCCTCAATAAAAATATTAGCAAAAAAAAAAAAAAACTATGATAAGCCCAATAAAAAATTATACAACAAGTAGGATTTATTTTAGATATGCAAGTCTGGTTCAATATTTGAAAATCAATCAATCAATGTTATCTGCCATATCAACAGGATAAGTAAACAAAATCATATGATCATAACAATTGATGCAGAAAAAGAATTTGAAAAAGCCATTTATGATTTAAAAAAAAAAAAAAAAACTCTCAGCAAGTAAGAGTGGAAGGGGATTTCCTCAACTTGATAAAGAACATCTGCAAAAAATCTACAGCTAACATCATATTTAACGGTGAGAGATTTGGTGATTTTCTTGTAAGATCTTGAGCAAGGCAAAGATGTCCTCTCTTACTACTGCTATTCCAAATTGTACTGGAAGTCCTAGCTAGTGTAAAAACTAGAAAAAAAATATGAAAAATGGAAAGACAGAAATAAAACTCTATCCAAAAATGACACAACTGTCTACAAAATAATCTACAAAAGAACTCCTGGAACTAATAATCCTTTCCGGCTGTTGGCTGCCATAGAATCAATTCCACCTCATGGTGACCACATGTGTGGAGAGCAGAACTGCTCCATAGGGTTTGCAAGGCAGTGACCTTTCAGAAGCAGATTGCCAGGTCTGTTTTCTGAGGTGTTTATGGGTGGGTTCCAACTGCCTGTCCTTTGGCTAGTAGCTGAGCGTTTAACCGTTTGAACGACCTAATGCCTAATCCTTTCTTACTAATAAACAATTGTAATTTAAAATTAAATATATATATATATATATATATATACACACACACAATAGTTTCCCCTTCCCCCATTGGAAAAAAAAAAAAACCAAACCCCTTGCCATCAAGTCAATTCTGACTCACAGTGACCCTACAGGACAGAGGAGAACTGCCCCCATAGGGTTTCCAAGGCTGTAAATCTTTACTGAAGCAGACTGCTACATCTTTCTCCTTCTGGTTAACAGCCAGGTGCTTTAACCACTTTGCCACTAGTGCTCCTATACTGCCCCCAACTCCCAAAAACTACTGTACTAAAACTAACAAAACATGTTCAGGATCTGTATGCAGAAAACTACAAAAGACTGATGAAATAAACTATAGCAGATCAAAATAAATGGAGAGATAGTCCACATTTACGGATTAGAAGACTCAATATTTTTAAAATGTCAGTTCTTCCAGAATAAACTATAGCTTCAATGCAATCACAATCAAAATCCCAGCCAGCTATTTTGTGTACATCAACAATTGATTCTAAATTTTATACGGAAAGGCAAAAGATCTAGAATAGCCAACACAATACTGTAGAACAACAAAATTGAGGGACTTACACTACCCTATTTTAAGGGGATTGCTATGAGTCTGAATCGACTCAATGACAATGGGTTTTACAAAGTTACAATTATCAAGACAGCATGGTGTTGGTGAAAGAGCGCATAAATAAACGTGTGCAAGTAAATTCATCTGGTTTTTGACAAAAGCACAAAGAAAATTAGAGAAAGAATATTCTTGTCAAAAAATGATGCTAGAACAAATGGTAAACAGATCAGTGGTTGCCAGGGGTCTGGAGTGGGGGGAAGGCTAAATAGGTGAAACACAGGTGATTTTGTATGGTGGTGAAACTGTTTGTATGATACGGTAATGGTGGATACATGATACTACACACTTGCCAAATCTTATAGAACTGCATAGGAACCTTGATGTATGCAAATTTTAAAAAATCAATTAGAGGTGTGGGGATACCAGGATGGAATGCAGAATGTGACTCAAGAATCTAACTGTACTACAGATGTATGGAACAACTTTACTGAAGGCAATGGGGAAAATGTGCTAACTTAAGTAACTCTGGAAATGAGTAGAGTCTATAAGGAGCCCAGGTGGTACAATTATTAAGCACTCAGCTGCTTACTGAAAGGATGAAGATTCGAACCTACCAGCTGTTCCATGGGAGAAAGATGTGGCATTCTGCTTTCATAAAGATTACAGCCTTGGAAACCCAATGGGGCAGTTCTATTCTGTCCTGTAGGGTTGCTATGAATTGGAATTGACTCGAAGGCAACAGATTTTAACGGAGTCTTTAGGGTTAAAATCAAAAGGAACTGTACATAAACACTGTAGTTGATAAAGTTGGTTTCTACGGAGTTATGGGTTAACAATTCTGAAACGAATATACATGTATACTGAAACTGAATAATTAAGTAAATGGATGGAGGATGATGGAAGCCAGGCTTCTCACTCTTCTAGTGGGGTTTACAGATGAGCAAGGGGAAGAGGATAGAACGACTTATGTGGTAACTGAAATGAGTTTAAGGTTTCTAAATAAACGTGATAAGAGAAAGCAAGGTTTAGACTAAAAAATTTGCAAATTCAGTTTCATTTGGTATTTTCCAAATGGACAGGATTCTGAAGCAGACAAAAGTATCTCTGATAAAATATTCTCGCATTTAGTATTTTGGTATTTCCATTTGGTATTAAATCTTGCTCTACTGTGTGTGTTTTTTTTTTTTTGTATTGCTTATAATTAATAATTTGATATATTATGGATGTTCTCAGAATCTTAAAACACTTTTAAAAATTAAACTAAGTTTTCCTATTTTCCAACAGTTAATAATTGATTAATCCAGCTAATCATAAAACGTGATTTACTGTCTCCTACAAACCTGTTATTTATTTTTGTTGGTTCACAAGAATATGAAATAAAAATATTACGAAATTGTGAGTATAGTGTGACTATCATAGGCCATACTTGGATTTTTAAATTCAATGCCTGGAAACCAGTAGGAGTATAATAAATATTTATTGAATTAATTTATGCCTTTTTCAGATTGCTACTTGTTTTATACATGGAGTGTTGGAATGGGTGAATATATTTTGCACGTGTAAATAACACCTGGCCAGAGGGCAGATTATGGTACGTTAATATATGTCCAGATATTCTCTGACTTTCCCTTAAAAGTATGAAGTCTAGTGCTCCTCCCCTTGAGTATAGGTTGGACTTAGTTACTTGCTTCTAAAAATTGGAATAAAGTGGAAGTGACAGTGTGAAACTTTAGAAACTACCTTAAGAAAGGTAGTGTAGCTTCCTGCTTATTCTCTCTCTTAGATTATTCACTCTAGGGGAAGTTACCTGCCATGTCATGAGGACACACAAGCAGCCTATGAACAGGTCCACATGGTGAGGAACTGACACTCCTATCAATAGTCAGCAAAGAATTGAGATCTTCTGCTAATTATCATGCAACTGAGTCATCCTGGAAGTGAATTCTCCAGCCCCAGTCAAGCCTTCAGAGGATGACAGCAACAGACAACATCTAGACTATAATCTCTTGAGAGCCACAAGCCATAACTATACAGCTAAGCTGTTCCTAGATTCCTGACTCAGAATCTGTGAGATAATAAATGTTTGTTGTTTTAAGCCACTGAGTTGTGGCATAATTTGTTATGCAGTAACAGGTAACAAATACATCCTTTATGCTAGACTTTACGTATCCAGGTGTCTTAGGACAGGAAGACTTCAAGGATTTATTGTATCTTTTTTATCAAATGGATCAGTCTTTACAAAGACTATTCCAAATTTTGTGCAAATGACAACAACTAAAGCAAGCCCAAGATTTATTGCCCTTTTTGCTGGAGGAAATATGTATAATATAAAAACAAACACATCATGAATTTTCATTATTTGATCATATTGGAAATATGCCCATAGATGATAACATATATATATATATATTTTAACCACAGCCCCTACATATAACCTATAAATGGGTGATGGAACCTTGACTTCTTTAGGTCTCTGGTGTGAAAAATCTATAACTGCAAGTTCTCCTCCTCTATTCCAGCTAAGAAACTGGTATTTAAAGCCTACTTTTGGCAAGAATTACATTGCTATTTAAGAGATGCAGGAGGACATTTTATCAGAGATACTTTTGTCTGCTTCAGATTCCTGTCCATCTAGAAAAATGCCAATCTTTCTTAACGGTAAAATAAGTTCCAAAGAGCCCGAGCTCTTGTCAGATTGAGATTTTAACCCCAAATCTTCAATGGACACCTGAGACTACAAACATTGAGACTTACTTGACTAGGCAGTGAAAATAACCAACCCATATCACATATAATCACCGTTTCTGCTATAGCCCACCTGTCCAAGCAGAGAAAATTAATAACAAAATGACTAAATGTGCAGGCCAACAAAGTACTATTTTGAGGGACCTCTGGAGAATCTGGAAATCAGGGTTTCTAGTTTCAAGTGTTTGAAAGCACCTATTTCTAGCATAAACTGTCCAGATGTAGGATGGTGTTATATTTTATCCTAGGACTAAAGATATAATATCTGCTCATTCCACGTCTATGAAGTCTTAGTTATACTTCTGTCATTCAAAATCATATAAAGGAATATAATTTATGTGTACCCATGCATTACTTAGACAGATGGAAGCACAGCAGGTAGGTAAATACTGACATTCTCTTCCAATGGATACCTTCAAAGGGAAGGTCAAAGATAAGATAGGAAGTAATGTGAATTCAGATTAAATAGAACATCTGTTTAAATAGGATAATAAAGAAAATATTCATTGCTTTTTCAAATAGAATATTCTCTTCCAAGTTATCAATGAGTATCTGCTTAATTCTTTATTCCTTGCAGCCTACCACATTAGCTTTCCGATTAAAATTAATAGCTTGATAAAGTACAATTAGCCACAGGGAATAATTTGTGCTTTCTCTTTTTTATTAGAATTTGGGTATCTTCTAAGCATAAGGGAAGTTAATATAGCTATTAGAGATGGCCTATCCCAGTTTGAGAAGGAAAGCATTTTAATAAAAGCCACCTTTGAACTATCAAGTTATTCTTGCTCATCAGAACTTGCCAGGAAAAGTCATGATTTTGAATTAATGCTCCCTAGTAGACTAGAGGGGCCCTGATGGCACAGCGGTTAAGACCTCAGCTACTAAGCAAAAGGTCCACAGTTCGAATCCACCAGTCACTCCTTGGAAACTCTATGGGTCACTAAGAGTCGGAATCAACTATAAGTCAGAAACGACTTGACAGCAATGTGTTCGGTGTTTTTTTTGGCAGACAAGAGAAGGGACTATTTCCTTACCAGTAAACAAACCAGGTCAATCTGATTTTATTTTTTAACAGCCTACTTTTGCTTCTTTTTTTGCAACAGTTGACACTATTAACTTCCTTCTTTAAAAACATTCACCTCTCCTGGCTTTTATAACAGAGGACAATCCTAGTTTTCTCACCTTTGTTATGCTCCTTTTTTTATTCACACAGATCCCTCCTCCATGTAAGCTTTCTCTCTCAACTAGTAGTTCTACAGGTTCTGATTTAATTGGTCTAGGGTGTTTTCCAAGCCCAGAAACACTCTTTGATGTGTTCTGTAATTTTTTTATTGTATTTTCGACATTGTGTATAGAAGGGAAGTGGAGACAGAAATATAAGGGATATATGTGCTGCATTGGAATGAACTGTATCCCCAAAAAATGTGTGTCAACTTGGCTGGGCCATGATTCCCAGTATTGTGTGGTTCTCCACCATTTTGTCATCTGATAGGATTTCCTACATGTTGTAAATCCTGTCTCTATGATGTTAATGAGGTGGGATTAGTGGCAGTTATGCTAATAAGGCAGAACTCAATCTACAAGATTAGGTTGTATTTTAAGCCAATCTCTTTTGAGATATAAAAGAGAGAAGTGAGCAGAGACACAGGGGGACCTCATTACCATTAAGCAAGAAGAGCCAGTAGTGTGCATCTTCTGGACCCAGGGTCCCCGCGCTGAAAATCTCCTAGACCAGGGGAAGATTGAGTTGATGGAGAGAGAAAGCCTTCCCCTGGAGCTGACACCCTGAATTTGGTCTTCTAACCTCCTAGACTGTGAGAGAATAAACTTCTGTTTGTTGAAGCCATCCACTTGTGGTATTTCTGTTACAGCAGCACTAAATAGCTAAGGCATGTGTGTTTTCAAAAAGTAAAAGCCATTTCCTCTGTATGAAGGTTAGGGTGGGAGACTGAGAATTCACATTGCTCCAAGAGTTGAGTTTAAGCGGGGTTGGGCCGAAATTTTAATTAGATTCAGTTCACCTCTGGTTAGCCCAACTTCCAACTTCCTGCTACAGCTGTCAGGGACCAACTGCCTTTGACTGTGACAAAATTTGAGAAGCGAGTGGGGTTGGGCTGCATTTTCAGATAGATTTGGTTTGAACTTGAATTCTACTCCAAAAAAGTCACAGGTTCTAATAAACACTGTAAAATTGTACAAGCCTGTGCAAAAATTATCTGCCTTCTAGCCCATGCTCTACTGCCACATTATTGACAAAATTTTTGGAGAAGGGGATGTGGTAAAGAATGGAATTTTCAGGCTGAATAACTTATTTTTCAGTTTGAGACTTTTCTGTATTCCAGTCCATTCAACCACACTGTTGTTTACAGGCTCAACTGGTTTTTTCTTATCCCTGAAAAGTCTCTTGTGTATGTCAGGCCCACTGCTCTACTTGAACATACCCAAATCAGACATTTGTCCTCAGGTATGAAGCTCTCCGCTCATCTCTAAAGGACTTCTCCTTCTTTGGAATTTAGTTCATCAAGATTTCTTTGTTTTTCATGGCCCCATAGGAAAGTATGATTTATATATATATATATATGTGTGTGTGTGTGTGTGTGTGTGTGTGTGTGTGTGTGTGCGCGCGTGTGTGTGCGCTTGCTGTTGTTGTTATGGGAGCAAATATCTTTATCAACTCAAAGCAGAAATCCACTCCTCCCAGAGATATTGATTCATCAACCCAGGTTACAGGTGATCCTGATGCACCATGGACCACACTTTGAGAAATATGCTTTAGAGTCACCACAGTATTTCTCCTCTGGTTCCTCCCATTTGTCTTTATCCTGGTCTTTTTTCTTAGCTTCCTAATCTCATCTTTTCAGTTCCTAATCAGAATGATCTTCATATTCATTCTAATTGTCTCTTAAAAATTTCTTAATAGCTCTTTTTTTTTTTGCCTACTAAACTAAGTTTGAATTCACCAGTTTCACTATTCTGGCTTTCCACAACAAGGCCTCAAGCTATATTTCTAACATATTTATTTACATGTATCTTGTGTTCCAACCAAACTGGGATAATAATCTCTGGGTTCCCCGAATGTGTCTTCTGCTTTTCCATATCTACATGATTACATCTGCTCCAGCTAGAAGCTCTTTTTTCCTTCATTGCCCTCTCTACCTATCAAAATACTATATGTCCTTCAGTACCCATCTCAAACGCCATCATCACCTTGATACGTGGCATGATCCATGAAAGTAAACATGATACCTCTCTCCTTGTATTCCATAGAGCACCATGCTTGTACCATTCTAGAGAGTTTATTCCCCTGTCTTAGGCTGTGTTCTCTAGAGAAGCAAAACCAGTGAAGATCATATATAAGTGTGCATATATGTATATATATATACTCCATGGGTCAGGCAGGTAAGATGGCAGGCTGCTGGCTCACAGGCTGTGGAGGCCAACAAATTCCAAGATCAACAGCTAGGCTGGCAGCTCAAGTCCCAATAATTGGAGGTCAGATGATGATAAGGTGGATGCAGGATCCAGAGCTAGTAAGCAAGCTTTGCCAGAATGTTCATATACATATATTGGATGCAGGCCACACCCCCAAGGAAACTGCCCTTACAACTGATTGGCTGATCACACGAGATCACATCATGGAGGATGACTACATCTTTACATAACTGCCAAATTACATCATTACATAACTGCCAAACTACATTATTACAAAACAGCCAAACCACTGAGAATCATGGCCCAGCCTAGTTGACACAACCTTAACCATCACACACCCTATATTCTAACATGATGTTTTTCTTTGTTTCTAAACAAGACTGTAAAGTTCTTGGGGAAAGAAGCTATGCTAATCCATGTCTATGTCCTACACTACTACATCCCCACTAGAAAAAATCATGTTGCATATGTCTAGAACATTTTACACAAAGATTTCTTTAAACAAAATTTTTTTCTGGAAATGTACCATTGACTATGAGCGTGATCCATTCCACTACTCCCCATGTCATAGATAAAACATACGAGGCTTCAGAAAGTTTAATGAATTGAAATGAACTTCATTAAACTGAAACAAACCTAAATATGAAATATTAAAGTGCTACTTACATAAGTGATTTCATGTTGGATAAGTCTGAGCAATATTTAAGTAAGGAAAAATATGTCCCACAAATTGTGATTGTTTTTCTATGTAATGTTCAGATTCAACAGAGTGTTCCATTTTACTTTTACTCTGAATTAAATAGTCCTTACAGAATCAATAAAGACAGGCCTTTATTCATTTTTATGGATCTTTTGGGGGTAAAAATGCAAAGTTGATGGAACATTGATGAGGCTAAGATGTTTCAGGACATGCATTATTACCCAATTATGCATCTTACAGTAATAAGTGCTTTTACAAATTCTCATTCTAGGCCTTTGGAGCAGTTTTAAAAAATACTAATTCACTCATTAAAATTAATGCCAAATTTTAATTCTGAACACAGTGCATAATATTTTGACCTGCATAACAGCTGTTTCTTTGCAAGCAGTCAGATGGTATTGTTAATAATACAAAACTGCATTTACACACCAGTGTGTATTTCCTCAAGGAACATCACTGCTTCTGTGCTGGGTCCCCAAGAGAATCTAATGTGTGAAGATGACTGAAGGAGAGGTGAGTGGCTAACCATAAAACAAAAGGATGTGTATCATTTTCACTTTGTGACACAAGAATTCACACAGGCTCACTTCAGAAGTAGAGAGCCTTATGAACAAACATATAAATGATTCACCTCCAACTCTATTTTGTATTCAGTTTCAGCTGCTCTAAAGCTGTTCTTTTATTTTGTACAGCAGCCTGAAATTCATCAGAGACAACCGAAGCCAGCACTGGCAAAATTAATACCCCTCTGGGTATACCTGTTTCCTGGTCACCTCCAAAACCCACACAAACCCACTGCTATTGAGTCAATCCCAACTCACAGCGACCTCATAGGGTTTCCAAGGCTGTAAATCTCTGTGGAAGCTTAGTCATCTAATGCTGCTATAACAGAAATACCACAAGTGGATGGTTTTAACGAAGAGAAGTTTATTTCCTCACAGTCAAAGTAGGCTAAAGTCCAAATTCAGGGCGTCAGCTCCAGGGGAAGGCTTTTTCTCTCTCAGCCTTCTTCTCTTCGGTGTTCCCCCGGACTAGGAGATTCTCTGCGCAGGGACCCTGGTCCAAAGGACACGCTCTGCTCCCAGCACTGCTTTCTTGATGGTATGAGGTCCCCTTGTCTCTCTACTCACTTCTCTCTTTTATATCTCAAGAGACTGCCTCAGGACACAACCCAGTCTTGTAGATCAAGTCCCGCCTTACTAACACAACTGCCACCCATCCTCCCTCATTAACATCATAGAGGCAGGATTTACAACATATAGGAAAACCACACAGTACCAAGAATCATGGCCCAGCCAAACTGATATACACATTTTGGGGGGGGCATAATTCAATCCATGACAGAAGCAGACTGCCACATCTTTCTCCAGCAGAGCTACTGTTGGTTTTGAACCACCAACCTTTCTGTTAGCAGTTGATTGCTTTAACCACTGTGCCTCTAGCTTCCCCTATGTCCCACTACACTGTTTTTCTAATAAGTAGAGTAGCATGTGAGTTAGGTGTTTACATGTGTATCTGAGGGCAGATGCTGCCCACTGGAATCAGGATGAGCATAGCATATCAGTATATATCTGCAGTCTCAAAACATGACCAATTACTCATATGGAACCACATCAGCTTCCTGGAGACTGGATAAGACACTTCTTTCAAACCAGGACTCTCTATAAGGGGAACTTCTAAATATATATAAATATGTATATCATAGTTAGTCTGGCAATTATGAATGGACACATAACTAATTAGTACTGAGAAAGAATTCTTAGAAAAACAGAAATTACATTTAGTTACATTAAATAATCAGCCCCCCTCCCCTAATTAAAAAACATTCTTAACACTGATTTTCTTTTTGTTTGTATTCAGGGAACTTTTAACCATCCATTGCTCGATTTTCCAAATGTTATTCAGCATGATGTAATGAGAAGATCAATAGTAAAAGATTCACATAGAGGCGGGGCAAGATGGCGCTCTAGGCAGAAGCACCACGCCGTCCCTCCACAGCAAAGATCTGAAAAACTAAGCCTAACAGAGAATCAACAACCCTGAAACCCTAGAACACCAAATGAAGAGATAAAGAACTCAGCCAAACACCAAACGGAGTGAGAATACTAAAAGAGAACGGAGAGTGAGGAGAGACTCATGCAGAGATTCCTTACCAGCTAACGCAGCGTGGATCCAACATCTTGGATTCCTATCGGAGACCAGCGAACGGGAGAGCAGCCTTGCAGAGCATCTGGTGGGAGACAGAACAACCGGTAAACTGCGGTGCGCGCTTTCCCACCCCCCACCCCTCTCCGCCTCTGCTGGGGCTCCCCTGCTTTCCGTGGCCAGGGTCCCTGGGCTGGGGGGCACCGGTGCTTGGATTCCGCGCGCCCGGGCTGGCGGCTTTCTGGGAGCCGTTTGCTGGCAGCTGGCGAAACTTTTTCTGCTGCCTCCCCCTCCTTTTGCCTGGGAGCCTGGTTCCGAGTGCCGTCTTTGCTCTCTTCTGCGGAGCTGTGGGGCTGCGTTCGGGCGTATGGCTGCTTCCGGGTCTGGGCTGCCGTGCTGGTGAGATCCCGGGGCCTTTGTTCGTTCGCCCCACTGCTTTCCGTGGCCGGGGTCCCTGGGCTGGGTGCCGGCGCTTGGATTCCGTGCGCCCGGGCTGGTGGCTTTTTGAGAGCCATTTGCTGGCCATTGGAGGGGCTTTTTCTGCTGCCTCCCCCTCCTTTTGCCTGGGTGCCTGGTTCTGAGTGCCGTCTTTGCTCTCTCCTGCGGAGCTGTGGGGCTGGTTCAGGCATGTGGCTGCTTCCAGGTCTGGGCTGCCGCGCTGGTGGGATCCCGGGGCCTTTGTTCATTCGCCCCTCTGCGTTCCGTGGCCAGGGTCCCTGGGCTGGGGGGCACCGGTGCTTGGATTCCGCGCGTCCGGGCTGGCAGCTTTCTGGGAGCCATTTACTGGCAGCTGGCGAACTTTTTTCTGCCGCCTCCCCCTCTTTTTGCCTGGGTGCCTGGTTCTGGGTGCCATCTTTGCTCTCTCCTGCAGGGCTGTGGGACTGTGTTCGGGCGTGTGGCTGCTTCCAGGTCTGGGATGCCGCGCTGGTGAGATCCCGGGGCCTTTGTTCGTTCGCCCCTCTGCTTCCCGTGGCCACGGTCTCTTAACCCCGAGACTGCCGGCTTCTTGGAATTTGCGCCCCTGAGTGGGGGCTCTCTGGGTCCCATTTGTTGGCACTGACTGCTGGTGTTGCTTTTTTTTTTTTTTAAATTTTATTTTTCTTCTTTTTTTGATTAGTTTTGTCATCTTTTCCCTCTTTTTCCCTTTTGTCTTTCTTCATTGCTTAATTTCTCATCTCTCTATCTCTTCCTTCTCTTTCTGATCCCTGAATACCAGGTGATGTATGCCTCTGTACCTTCTGGCCAGGCTGTGCTGTGAAAACTGAGACTGACTCCCCCAGACCTCATAGCTGCATCGGTGGGATCCCTGGGAACTTTGCAGTTCTTTAACTTTTCTGATTTTTATTTGGTCATTCTTTCCTTTTCTTTCTCTTCCCCCTTCTGGTTTCCTCCATCCCATAGTCTCTCATCTGTACATTCAAATGACAAGCTCCCCTAGCATTCTTTATGTTTGTATGCTTTTTGCTCCTCCTCCTCTCTCCCATATCCAGCTTAGCTTCACACATAACCATCTTACCGCTGCACCCTACCTAACTGCACCGTGCACTTGACATCACACCACCAAGCTGTGCAGGCACGCCCTATTGGAAACTACCCAGCACTGACTACTGACCGTCCTGGTGGCTGTGGTGAGTGCCACAAACAACCCGTCCCAGTGGCTCCTCTTCAGCTAGATCTGCCCGGCTGTACCACAAGGACGAAACAAAAAAAAAAAAAATCTACAATCAATAAATGAGAGAAATATCTACTGAATACCCCGAAAACAGAAAGCAATATCAAAACATTTACAAAAACAAGACAAGATGGCTCCAATAGGCGTCCAAATTAAAACACCAGATAACTCTCCTGTGGAAGAAAATGCACCAGAAGTACCTGATAGGGAACTCAAATCACTAATACTCGGAATTTTCCAAGAACTGAGGCAAAAAGCTGACAAACATGAGGAAAAAATAGACAAATTTATGGAAAATACAGACAAAAAATTGGAAGAATTCAGGAAGATCATGCAGGAACAAAATGCCAAAATAAGTTCACAACTCGAAATTATACAAAAACAACAATTAGAAATCCAAAAGATAAACAACAAGATTTCAGAAATGGACGGTGTCATAGAAGGGCTGAGAAGTAGATTTGAAACCATGGAAGACAGGATCAGTGGAACTGAAGACAAACACTTGGATACAACTCTGTTTCAGGAAAACTCAGAAAAAAGAACAAAGAAAAATGAAGAGACCCTGAGAGTTATGTGGGACACAATTAAAAGCAAAAACTTACGAGTGATTGGCATACCAGAACAGGGGGAGAAAACAGAAAACACAGGAGGATCATTGAGGAACTGCTGACAGAAAACTTTCCCAATATCATGAAAAATGAAAAGCTGGCCATCCAAGAAGCTCAACGAACCCCATATAGAAGAGACCCCAAAAGAAAATCACCAAGACATATCATATTCACACTCGTTAAAACTAAAGACAAACAAAGAATCCTGAGAGCAGCTCGTGAAAAACAAGAAGTCACATACAGAGGAGAAACAATAAGACTAAGCTCAGATTATTCGGCAGAAACCTTACAGGCAAGAAGGCAATGGGATGACATATATAAAATCTTGAAAGAAAAAAATTGTCAGCCAAGAGTAATATATCCTGCAAAACTCTCGTTGAAATTTGATGGTGAAATTAGGTCATTTCCAGATAAACAGAAACTAAAGGAATATGCAAAAGTCAAACCAAACTTACAAGAATTATTAAAGGGAGTTCTTCGATCTGAGGACAAACATCTTCAGCCCTCAGGCAGGACCTAGGACCTAGGACGCAGGTTCACATGAACCAGATACCATCCTAAAACTGAACTACAGAGGACTTTCCAAAAACAAAAGAAATACAACAGGGAATCAGAGAAATCAATCAAAGGATGACAACAACATCAAAACAATGAAAGAGGGAACAAACAGCATAGGTATAGAACCTTCTAAAGGAGAGGAAGGCAAGGCAATACCAAGTAAGGGTAGACTGCTTCAAACTTATAAAGATAAGGGTAAAATTCATGGTAACCACAAAAAAAGTTAACAAACCAACTCATAAAAATAAAGACGAAAAACATAGTCTCAACAAAAAGAAAACCTACAAAAACAAAAGAAATGAACACAAAACCCACAAACAAAAGTAACTCAGCACAAGAGAGTAAGAAGAACAAAGAAAACTTCAGCATCACAAAAAAAAGCACTACAAAATGACAGCAACAAACTTCCATCTATCAATAATTACACTGAACGTAAATGGACTCAATGCACCCATAAAGAGACGGAGAGTGGCAGAATGGATAAGAAAACAGGATCCATCAATTTTCTGTCTACAAGAGACACACCTTAGAAACAAAGATGTGAATTTATTAAAAATCAAAGGTTGGAAAAAATATATCAAGCTAACAACTAGCAAAAAAGAGCAGGAGTGGAAATTCTAATCCCAGATAAAATAGACTTTAAAAAAAAATCTACCATAAAAGACAAAGAAGGACACTATATAATAATTAAGGGGATGATCCATCATGAAGACATAACCATAATAAATATCTATGCACCCAATGACAGGGCTCCAAAATACATAAAAAAAACTCTAACAGCACTGAAAAGAGAAATTGACAGTTCCACAATAATAGTAGGAGACTTCAACACACCACTCTCAGGAAAGGACAGAACAACTAGAAAGAAACTCAGCAAAGATACAGAAGACCTAAAGGACACAATCAGTCAACTGGACCTCATAGACATATATAGAACAATCCATCAAACCGCTGCAAAGTACACATTCTTTTCCAATGCACATGGAACGTTCTCCAGAATAGACCACATCTTAGGCCACAGAGCAATCCTCAACAAGATCCAAAATGCTGAGATAATTCACAGTATCTTCTCTGACCACAATGCCATCAAGGTAGAAATTAACACTAGAAAGAGCAAGGAAAAAAAATCAAACACATGGAAACTGAATAATAATCTGCTTACACATCAATGGGTAATAGAAGAAATCAGAGATGGAATTAAAAAATTCCTAGAATCAAATGAAAATGAAAACACAACATACCAAAACCTTTGGGACACAGCAAAGGCAGTCCTCAGAGGACAATTTATAGCAATAGATGCACATATCAAAAAAGAAGAAAGGGACAAAATCAAAACATTACCGACAGAACTCAAACAAATAGAAAGAGAACAACAAAAAAAGCCCACAACCAACAGAAGAAAGGAAATAGTAAAGATCAGAGCAGAAATAAATGAAATAGAGAACAGAAAAACAATAGAAAGAATCAACAAAACCAAAAGTTGGTTCTTTGAAAGAATCAACAAAATCGACAAACCACTGGCCAGACTGACAAAAGAAAAACAGAAGAGGGCACAAATAACCCAAATAAGAAATGAAATGGGGGACATTACAACAGACCCAACCGAAATAAAAAGGATTATAACAGAATATTATGAAAAACTATATTCCAACAAATTTGAAAACCTAGAGGAAATGGATAAATTTCTAGAAACATACGGCCTACCCAAACTACAACAAAGTGATATTGAAAATCTGAACAGACCCATAACAAGAGAAGAGATTGAAAAGGTAATAAAAAAACTCCCAACCAAAAAAAGCCCTGGCCCAGATGGCTTCACTGGAGAATTCTACAAAACCTTTACAGAAGAGCTTGTACCCGTTCTACTCAAGCTATTTCAGAGCATAGAAGAGGAAGCAACACTTCCAAATTCATTCTATGAAGCCAGCATAACGCTGATACCAAAACCAGGCAAAGACATCACAAAAAAAGAAAATTACAGACCAATATCTCTCATGAATATAGATGCAAAAATTCTGAACAAAATTCTAGCCAATAGGATTCAGTATCATATCAAAAAAATAATACACCACGACCAAGTAGGATTCATACCAGGTATGCAAGGATGGTTTAACATTAGAAAATCCAACAATGTAATCCACCACATAAATAAAAGGAAAGAAAAGAATCACATGATCATCTCAATTGACGCAGAAAAGGCATTTGACAAAGTCCAACACCTATTCCTGATAAAAACTCTCAATCAAATAGGTATAGAAGGGAAATTTCTCAACATAATAAAGGGCATCTATGCAAAACCAACAGCCAACATCATTCTTAATGGAGAGAGGCTGAAAACATTCCCCTTGAAAACAGGAACAAGACAAGGCTGCCCTTTATCACCACTCCTATTTAACATTGTGCTGGAAGTTCTAGCTAGAGCAATAAGGCAAGAGAAAGAAATAAAGGGCATCCAAAATGGTAATGAAGAAGTTAAACTCTCCCTGTTTGCAGATGATATGATACTATACATAGAAAACCCTAAAGACTCCACGAGAAATCTACTGGAACTAATAGAAAGATTCAGCAGAGTAGCAGGATACAAAATAAACATTCAAAAATAAGTTGGATTCCTATACACCAGTAAAGAGAATGATGAAAAGGAGATCAGGAAATCAATACCATTTTCAATAGCCCCTAAAAAGATAAAATATTTAGGAATAAATCTGACCAGGAATGTAAAAGAACTATACAAAGAAAACTACAAAACAGTGCTGCATGAAACCCAAAGGGATCTACATAAATGGAAAAACATACCATGCTCATGGATAGGCAGACTCAACATTGTGAAAATGGCAATTCTACCTAAAGCAATCTACAAATACAATGCAATCCCAATACAAATACCAACAACATTCTTCAAAGAGATGGAAAAACTAATTATTAACTTTATATGGAAAGGGAAGCAACTCCGAATAAGTAAAGCACTATGGAAGAAGAAGAATAAAGTTGGAGGACTCACACTACCTGACTTCAGAACCTAGTATACAGCTACAGTACTCAAAACAGCCTGGTACTGGTACAACAGAGACATTGACCAATGGAACAGAATTGAGAACCCAGATGTAAATCCACCCACCTACGGTCACCTGATCTTCGACAAGGGCCCAAAATACATCAAATGGGGAAAAGACAGTCTTTTTAACAAATGGTGCTGGGAAAACTGGATATCCATTTGAAGAAAAATGAAACAGGACCCATATCTCACACCATATACAAAAACTACTTCAAAATGGATCAAAGACCTGAATATAAAGCCTCAAACTATAAAATTCATAGAAGAAAAAATAGGACCAACACTTCAGGCCTTAATACATGGCATTGACAGGATACAAACCATAAACATCAACACAAAAAACCCAACAGCTAAACTAGATAACTGGGATCTTCTAAAAATCAAACATCTATGCTCTTCAAAAGACTTCACCAAAAGAGTAAAAAGAGAACCTACAGACTGGGAAAAAATTTTTGGACAGTACAAATCAGACAAAGGTCTAATCTCTATAATCTACAAGAAAATCCAACACCTCTACAACAAAAAGACAAACAATCCTATCAAAAAATGGGCAAAGGAAATGAACAGACACTTCACCAAGGAAGACATTCAAATGGCCAACAGACACATGAGGAAATGCTCGCGATCACTAGCCATTAGAGAAATGCAAATTAAAACCACAATGAGATACCATCTCACCCCGGCATTACTGGTACAAATCAAAAATACTGGAAATAACAAATGTTGGAGGGGCTGCGGGGACATGGGAACTCTTATACACTGCTGGTGGGAATGCAAAATGATACAACCATTTTGGAAAATGATATGGCATTTCCTCAGAGAGCTAGAAATAGACATACCATTCGATCCAGCAATCCCACTCCTAGGAATATATCCTAGAGAAATAAAGAGTCATCACTCGAATAGACATATGCACACCTATGTTCATGGCAGCATTGTTCACAATAGCAAAACGATGGAAACAACCTCGATGTCCATCAACAGATGAGTGGATACACAAACTATGGTACATACACACAGTGGAGTACTATGCAACGAGAAAGAACAACAATGAATCTGTGAACCATCTCATAATATAGATGAAACTGGAGGACATCATGCTGAGTGAAATAAGTCAATTACAAAAGGACAAATATTTTATGAGACCTCTATTGTAAAAACCCATGATAAAATTCACATGCAAAATGTAACAATCCTTGTTGGTTACCAGGGATGGGGGGGGGGAATACTAAATAGGTAATAGGTAAGTGGTAACTTGGGTGAGAGTTGAGATAGTACACAGTACAGGGGAAACTAACACAACCTGCACAAGGAAAGGTCATGGAGGCCCTATAGACACATCCAAACCCCCCGAGGGACTGAGTTGTTGGACGGAGGGCTCTGGGGACCATGGTCTCGGGGAACATCTAGCTCAATTGGCATGACACTACTTATAAAGATAATGCTCTACATTCTACCTTGGTGAGTAGTGTCTGGGTTCTTAAAAGCCTATGAGCGGCCATCTAAGATACTCCACTGGTCTCATCCCTTCAGGAGCAAGGGAGAATGAAGAGAACAGGATTCAACGAAAAGATTAGTCCAAAGGACTAATTGTCCACAGCTACCAAGGACTCCACCGGACTGAGTCCAGTACAGCTAGATGGTACCCGGCTACCACCACTGACTGCTCTGACCAGGATCACAACAGAGGGTTCTGGACAGAGCTGGAGAAGGATGTAGAGCATAATTTTAACTCCCCCCACCCACAAAAAAAAAAAAAAAGACCAAATTTACTGGCCTAAAGAATACTAGAGAAACCTCAAGAGTGTGGCCCCCAGACACCCTTTCAGCTCAGAGGTGAAGTTACCTTCGAGGTTCGATGTTAATCCTGGGAGTGGACAGCCCAGTAAAACTAAATGGGACTAACGAGGTACAGGAGTCCGGTGACAAGGGCCAGAAGGCAGAGGGGGAGTAGGAAACTGATGATAAGGAACACAAATTGAATAAGGACACTGTCGATGTATTGTGAGATTGTTGACCACTGCTATAGGGCAACATTTGTAGTAAGTATTAAATGGGAGGCTGTTTTGTCCTGTAAGCCTTCATCTTGGGCGAGAATGGCAGCACAATTGGAAGAACATAGTCAATATCACTTAAATGTGTAAGTAAAAAGTTTTGAAATGGTGTTAAAATAAAATAAAATAATTAAAAAAAAAAAAAACAAAAAACAAATGAGACTGAAGAGGTACAGTAGTCCAGTGACAAGGGCCAGAAGACAGAAGGGGACAAGGAAGCCCCCTGGTGATAGGGAACACAAGGTGGAGTAAGGATATTCTTGATGTGCTGTGAGATTGTTAACCATTGTCATAGGGCAACATGTGTAGTAACTGTTAAATGAAAAACTATTTTGTTCTGTAAGCCTTCATCTTAAGTGAGAATAACAGCACAGTTGGAAGAGCGTAGTCAAAATCACTGAACTGTGAATGTAGAAATTTTTGAAACAGTGTATCTTTGGCTATCTGTATTTTCATCAAAAAAAAAAAAAGGTTGAGAATTTAGAGGCTTAATATGTTGTGGGGTTGTTAACCAATGTCATAGAACAACATGTGTACTACTATGTCATGAGAAACTATTTGCTCTGTAAGCTTTCACCTGAAGTACAATAAAATAAAATAAAATTTAAAAAAAGATAAGATGGAAAGAAAAGAGTCACTGTACTAAAAAATTGGTCGATGTTCAACCATTTCAGGAGGTAGCATATGACCAAGAACTGATGGTATGGAAGAAAAAAGTCCAAGCTGGACTGACGGCATTGGGGAAAAACAACAGCTTCAAGAACTGAATGAATACCAACTGAGATGTTTTCAATAAACAGATGCAGCGCTGGAGGTGCTCACTCGTATATGCCAAGAAATTTGGCCAACCGACTGGAAGAGATCCATAGTTGTGCCCATTCCAAAGAAAGGTGATTCAACAAAATGCGGAAGTTATCAAACAATATCATTAATATCACACACTTGGTTGCTAATGAAAAGGACATCACTTGGAATCCACTAGCCGCTCCACGGGAAAAAGATGTGACAGTTTGCTTCTGTAAAGATTACAGCCTTGGAAACCCTATAGGGCAGTTCTACTCTGTTCTATAGGGTCACTATGAGTCAGAATATACTTGATGACAATGGGTTTGGTTTTTGGTAAGAGGGCAAGCCCCAGTGTGCCTACCCATTTCAAGTCTCTGCTTCCATCAGTCTTGGTACTGTCCTAATTGCCAAAGTAATCATAGACCAGTTCCAATTCAAGACTGGAGAAAGACTCCTGCTCTTGATAAAAGGAGCTGCAAAGTCATATAAGAATGCATGGATATACACACCTATGTTCATGGCAGCATTGTTCACAATAGCAAAAAGATGGAAACAACCTAAATGCCCATCAACAGATGAATGGATAAAAAAACTATGGTACATACACACAATGGAGTACTATACAACCAGAAAGAACAGTGATGAATCTGTGAATCATCTCATAACATGGATGAAATTGGAGGACATTATGCTGAGTGAAATAAGTCAATCACAAAAGGACAAATATTGTATGAGACCTGTATTGTAAAAACCCATGAAAAAGTTCACACACAAAAAGTAACAATCTATCTTGGTTACCAGGGATGCGAGGGGTGGGGGAAGATACTAAATAGGCAATAGACAAGTGATATCTTGGGTGAAGGGTGAGACAGTACACAATACTGAGGAAACCAGCACAACTTGTACACGGAAAGGTCACGGAAGCTCCATAGACACATCCAAACTCCCTGAGGGACTGAATTGCTGGGCGGAGGGCTGTGGGGACCATGGTCTTGGGGAACATCTAGCTCAATTGGCATAACACATTTTATAAAGGCAATGTTCTACATTCTACCTTGGTGAGTAGTGTCTGGGGTCTTAAAAGCCTGTGAGCAGTCATCTAAGATACTCCACTGATCTCATCCCTTCGGGAGCAAGGGAGTGTGAAGAGAACAGGATACAAGGGAAAGATTAGTCCAAATGACTAACGGACCACAGCTACCAAGGCCTTCACTGGACTGAGTCCAGCTAGAGGGTGCCTGACTACCACCACTGACTGCTCTGACTTGGATCACACCAGAGGGTTCAGGACAGAACTGGAGAAGGATGTAGAACAAAATTCTAACTCACACACACACAAAAAGAGACCAGATTGACTGGCCTAAAGGAGACTGGAAAAACCCCAAGAGTATGGCCCCCAGACACCCTTTTAGCTCAGTGGTGAAGTCATTTCTGAGGTTCACCGTTCAGCCGGGGAGTGGACAGCCCCATAAAACCAAACGGGACTAATGAGGCACAGCAGTCCAGGGACAAGGACTAGAAGGCAGAAGGGGACAGGAAAGCTGGTGATAGGGAACTAAAGGTTGAGTAAGGATAAGTGTTGATGTGTTGTGAGGTTGTTAACCATTGTCATAGGGCAACATGTGTCCTAACTGTTTAATGAGAAACTATTTTGTTCTGTAAACCTTTATCTAAAGTGAGAATAGCAGCACAACTGGAAGAAGGTAATCAATGTCACTGAACTGTACATGTAGAAATTTTTGAAATGGTGTATCTTTGGTTATGTATATTTTCACCAAAAAAAAATGTTGAGAAGGGAGAGGGTTGACATGTCATATGGTTGTTAAACAATGTCATAAAAGAATATGTGTACTACTGTTTCATGAGAATCTATTTGTTCTGTAAACCTTCACCTGAAGTACAAAAAAAATAAATAAACAAATAAATGCATGGAAAAAAAAAAAAAGATTCACATAAACTAATCAAAAAACCCAGCTCTGGGTCTCTGTAACACTTAAAGATAAGGAGAAGGAGAAGGATAGAACAAAGGAGACAATGATTGAGTGTCCAATGATATTGAGCAAAGCCAGAAAGTTCTATCCTCAAAACAGAGCAAATAAAATGATTAAAGTCAAATACTGCCAAGGGGTCAACAACAATAATAAATAGAAACTGACCGTTGGATATAACACTGAAGTCTTTGGCGACCTTGACATGATCTATCTGAGTAGAGTGGTGAAAAGAAAAGTCTGATTGGAGTAGACTGAGAAAATACAGAAGATGAGGAATGAAAATGTTTTAAAAGGGAATAGGGAAATGGGATAGGAGCTGACGGGATACATACAGTTAATGGAGGATCTGGTCAAGAAGGGAGATATCTTAGCATGTTGTATGGTATATTAGTTACCTATTGTTACATACCTAATTACCTCAGAACTCAGCAGTTTAATGCAATGCATTTATTCTCACAGTTTCTGTGGGTCAGGAATCTGGGAGCAGCTTAGCTGGGTGGTCTGACTTGTGAAGGTACAATCAAAATATGGGGTGGGATTGCGGTTATCTAAAGGTTTCATGGGAATGCAGGATCTGCCTGCAGGTTCTTCATCATATGAACCTCTCTACAGGCTGACATGATAGCTGACTTCCTCAAGAGCAAATAATGAAAGAGAAAGAGCAAGAGAGACCAAGACAGAAACCTCAGTGTCTTTTATAACCTAATTTTGGAAGTGACATATCATCACTTCTTCCATATTCTATTGGTCACACAGAAAGCAAACCCTGGTGCAATGTGGGAGAGGGACTACAGAGGTATGAATTCCAGGATGGAGGGATTTTGGGTGCCATCTTGGAGACTTGCTACCATATTTAATGCAGTAAATGTGGCGGGAAGGGGGCGGGGAATGAAAATTCGAGAGAAGAGGGGATATGTGCAGGATCAGTAGCATCCAGTGTGCAAGTAGAGAGATTGGTCTTAGAGAGCAATGGGCAGCAAACAAAATTGTCACCATTATAAGAGAAGAAGAGTAAAAAATACATGATGGATGAGGTAGTTCCTTCTGACTGCTTTTATTATTATCGGTAACATAAGAAAAGTCATTGGCTAATAGTGAGGAGGGAGAAGGTAATTAAATTTCAGAACAGTAAAGATTTTAAATTAGGAAATAGGTAAGTAGGAAAGTTGAAGAGAGAATTAACTAGGAAAATGTAACAGAATTTGAGGTCAGTTTGGGGAAAGGAGAAAAAAATCTAGATGTATAAATTAGGTATAAGGAAGACATCTACCTCTCCCAAAAGCTGTGTGGAACACAGGGTATGAGGAAAAAAAAAATCCATCAAATAAGAGGATTGTAGGGAATAAGCAAGGTCCTTAGATATTGTCTTAGTCGTCTAGTGCTGCTATAACAGAAATACCACAAGTGGATGGCTTTAACGAAGAAAAATTTATTTTCTCACAGTCTAGTGGTCTGCAAGTCCAAATTCAGGGCATCAGCTCCAGGGGAAGGCTTTCTCTCTGTCAGCTCTGGGGGAAGGTCCTCGTCATCATCAGTCTTCCCCTGGACTAGGAGCTTCTCTGTGCAGGAACCCTGGGTCCAAAGGACACGCTCTGCTCCCGGCACTGCTTTCTTGGTGTTATGAGGCCCCCAATTCTCTGCGTGCTTCCTTTTCCTTTTATCTCTTGTAAGATAAAAGGTGGTGCAGGCCACACCCCAGGGAAACTTCCTTTACATTGGATCAGGGATGTGACCTTAGTAAGGGTGTTACAATCCCACCCTAATCCTCTTTAACATAAAATTATAATCACAAGATGGAGGGCAACCACACAATACTGGGAATCATGGTCCAGCCAAATTTTGGGGGACATAATTCAATCCATGACAGAAATGGCAAGGTTTCAGTTAGAGTAAGAGAACAAGGAAGTACTCAGACCAGAACTTGAGCTCTAATGGATATTTTTTCTGATGAGTTCCAGGTGGCTCAGTGTGAGATAAAGAAGAGTGGAAGACTGGGTCCCATTGGGGATGAATAGAGTAATAATTCAGATGGGATTTATAGGCTGCTGAGGAGATGGAGATTATCATGATGAGATTAATCCTGATGACTTCTTAAGGTAAAATAGTCAGTTAAATTATAGCCTCCTTCTTGGGACTGGGCAGTTTATAGCAGTGAGCCAGAGCAGGCAGACAGTATTAGAGTGAGAGAGGAAAGAATAAAGTGACGCAGCATTCTTACGTCCTACTAAGTGTAGTACTGAGTCCCAGTAAAGTGTCATCAATAAACTGAATATTGCTGCATATATATCGGAAACTGGGCATAGCCATTTAGTCTTAGATACGGACCAAACATGTATATATTTATTTATTTTTCATTGAGAATTTCTTGATTTATTTTTGCAATATTATTTTATGAGGGAATTTTTCTACTTGGTAGCTTGTGGAGTAGAACTCAGCAGAAACCAACTTGAAAGGTCTTTGGCAGAATCCCAATGCTGGCCAAATTTCCTATAAAAAATAGAAAATGAGCAACAACAAACCTTAATGCTCTTAAGGAGTGGAAAGAGGATTAGCTTTGAGAATTAAAGTGGAATTTTCAAAACTTAAATAATGAATCCCTTATATATTTGGTGCCTAATAACATTTTTAAGTGAAATAGGAACTTGCTTAATTAAGATTAGACTAAGGCTCTTCCTCATCCTCTTTTTTACTTCCCCTCCCTTTCCTTCTTTTGTGTTCTCTTCTCTTCCCTTCTTTTTCCTTCCTGGACAATTCAGTCCAAAAGCCATTAGGTAAAACAAGATAGTCACCAGGGAACAGAGGAGATCCACTTGTCAAAGTCAAAGTATAGCAAGAAGGTTATCCATATGAGGAGGCAGCAGCAATGTTCCGCAACAGAGTGTTCGACCCTAGCGAGGAGAGGAAGAATCTACACAGAAAAGAAGCAATGGAAGCAGCCTAGTGAGGGATGGAAGTAACGACTATCACATAGCAAAAACAAGAGACTAGGGATTGGTCAAATAAGTGGATATGTTAATAATAATGGGAGCCAGGTTTCTCACTGTGAGAAAAAGATGTTACAAATATAGGAGGAGAACACTAGACTGCACTTTGTGGTGCTGGATTCAAAACGGTTATATCAGTGTGAACCAACGATTTTCAACATAGATATATATATACAAATAAATAGAGATGTAAATATGTATATGTGTATATATACAAAGATATAGGCAAGCAGACAGACAGATGGACATGTGTGTGTATGTGTGAGTATTCTCTGGCTCTGTCCACTGAAAGGGCCTGAGAGCAATAATACCCCAATATAAATGAGAGTACTTAGCACCCAGATTATGGTTTCTAAATATTAATACCATTCTCTACTTAAAGGAATCAGGACTCCTTGAGGAAATAACTGATCTCAGAGTTGGAGCAGGAATGGTACAAATGAACCTAAAATATCTTCTTGTGCTTGAAAATAAGGAAAGGCTCAAAGAATGTTGAGGACTTTTCAAAAGGACACAAAGGTCAACCTACAGGTGTCCCACCTGTCAAACATAAGACAATTTGACCATCAAAATAAATAATGGTAATAATGGGGATTATAACCCATTGAATAAAATAGGAATCTACACATTCACACTGATATAAATCAAATCAGAAAATAAGATGAAGGCAAGGCCAAGACGACGGAGTAGTCAGACGCTTCCTGGGGTCCCTCTTAAAACAAAGACCTGAAAAAACAAGTGAATCAATTATGTATGACAATCTAGGAGCCCTGAACATCAAAGACAAAGTTGAGGAATCAGACTGAGCAGCAGGGGGAGGGAGAGATGGTTCAGAAGCAGTAAGGAGTTGCAAGACCTAACCCAGTGAGAACAGGCACCCTACTGGCTGGATCAGCTGGTGCGAGCGGCGAGGCAAGCAGTGGTGCTTGGGATGCATTTTCAACATCAGAAGAGACTGAGCAGTGGAGGGTCAACTGAAACTTCCAGAACCAGCAAGAAACGGCGCTCGATTGGCAAAAGATAAGTACAAGCATCTAACCTACTGTGCAAATTTAAAAAAAAAAAAAACCCTCCTTTCAGGAAATACCTCTCTCTCCCATTTACCTGCTCTCTTCCCGCTCTGCTGCAGGTCCTGGGCTGGCTTCAGAAATTGCTGTGCTCCATGGGCTGGAAACAGAACCCCTAGCACGCCCTGAGCAATTCTCCCAGTTTTGGAGAAGGAACAAATTAACAAACAGGGAAAAAATAATCTGTCAGCTCCCCTAAGCCGGGAACCCAGGGCAGGCACAGCCCCTTTGCCTAGTCACAAGCATAAGGGGTCCATGGACCTTGAATGCATTTCACCCTTGTGTAAACCTGTGTGGGCCCATTTCAAAAGCATAGGCCCTTATTACCACAGTACAACAGAGTATATGCCTGAAGCCTATTTTCGTCTGTATCTGCTATGAGGGGGAGTGCAGATTCGTGACATTTGACATCGTTCTGCCCATTAAGCAGGGTCCTCACCTATCCACATCAGGGGCCTGAGGACTAGTGGCTCCAGCCACTCCACCAAGCCACCTGCAACAGGGGTCCAAAAATAAGTGGTGATTCCCAGTCCTTATAGCCAACAGCATTGGGTGCCCATAGTCTGACTGTAAAACCCACCTACCTATGCGCTCTAGAGAACAGGGACACACCTTCTACAGAGACACTCAGGGGCAGCAGTCAGCCCCCTGCTTTGATCAGCACATGACCCCCTCCTGTAGCCAGATACTTGTGCCTACTCCAATCACCCCTGCCTGTCTAGGACTGTAGATGAGAGCCTGCACCATACACTTGGTGACTGACAGCCTGGACACCTGAGCTGAATCCATACAAGAAAAGTAAACAGACTCTTGGGCTCACATACCTAGTAACAGCTCTAGCCACCTGGAGTCAAGACGTGAGAGGTTCAAAGATGCAAATAACCAAACTAGCTCACACAACCAGCTTATTTGGGCATATCAAAACAAAACAAACAAGAAGCTAGGACACAGTAAGCAAACATAAAATAAATAAATATAATTTCTTACTGATGGCTTGGAGACAATAGTCAATATCAAATCACATAAATAGGCAGAACATGATGGCTTCAGCAAGCAACCAAAGAAAAGAATCAAATAACCTTCTGGAGAAAGAGAATTTCCTGGAATTACCAGAGGTAGAATTTAAAAGACTAATATACAGAACTCTTTAAGAAATCAGGAAGGAGATCAGGCAAAACACAGAACAAGCCAAGTAAAACACAGACAAAGCAACAGAGGAAATTAAGAAGGTTATTCAACAGCATAATGACAAATTTAACAGGCTGCAAGGATCTATAGAGAGACAGCAAATAGAAATCCAAAAGATTAACAATAAAATTTCAGAATTAGGCAACTCAATAGAAAGCCATAGGAGCAGAATTGAGGCAATGGAAGTCAGAATTAGTGAGACTGAAGATATAGCACTTGACACCAACTTACTTGAGGAAAAATCAGATAAAAGAACTTTAAAAAATGAAAAAAATCCTAAGAATTATATGGGACTCTATCAAGAAGAATAACCTATAAGCAATTGGAGTACCAGAACGGGGTGGGGTGGGGGATATCAGAAAATACAGAGAGAATTGTTGAAGATTTGTTGGCAGAAAATTTCCATATATCTTGAAAGATGAGAAGATATCTATCCAAGACGCTCATCGAACCCCACACAAGGTAGATCCCAAAAGAAAGTCACCAAGGCATAATATAATGAAACTCACCAAAACCAAAGATAAAGAGAGAATTTTAAGAGTGGCTAGGGATAAATGAAAAGTCATCTACAAAGGAGAGTCAGTAAGACTAAGCTTGGACTACTCAGCAGAAACTATGCAGGCAAGAAGGCAATGGGATGACATGTATAAAGCCTCAAAGGAAAAAAATTGCCAACCAAGAATTATATATCCAGTAAAACTATCTCTCAGATATGATGGTGAAATTAGGGCATTTCCAGATAAACAGAAGTTTAGGGAATTTGTTAAAACCAAACAAAATTACAAGAAATACTAAAGGGAGTCCTTCAGTTAGAAAATCAGTAACATCAGATTACAACCCAAGACTAGAACACAGAACAGAGCAACCAGATATCAACCCAGATAGGGAAGTCACAAAAATAAATCAAAGCTAAAACACTGAAAATAGGGAAACAGAGATGTCAATATGTAAAAGATGACAACATTATAACAAAAAAAGGGAATAAAAAATGTAGTCATAGATCTTTCATATGGAGAGGAAGTCAAGGTGTTATCAAGAAATAAAAGATTGGTTTAAACTTAGAAAAATAGGAACAAATTACTAAGGTAACCACAAAGGAAACTAACATTCCTAAACATCAAAATAAAAAACAAGAAAAATATAAAGACTCACCAAATACAAAATCAAGAACAAGAAAAAAGGTGAAAAGAAAATACATAAAGAAAAATGACTCAGCACTGAAAATTACATGGAACAAAGAAACTGTCAACAACACACACACAAAAAAGACATCAAAATGACGGCACTAAACTCATACCTATCAATAATTACACTGAATGTAAATGGACTAAATGCACCAATAAAGAGACAGAGAGTGGCAGAATGGATAAAAAAACATGATCCATCTATATGTTGTCTGTAAGAGACATACCTTAGACTTAAAGACACAAACAAACTAAAACTCCAAGGATGGAAAAAAATATATCAAGCAAACAACACTCAAAAAAGAGCAGGAGTGGCAATATTAATCTCTGACAAAATAGACTTTGAAGTAAAATCCACCACAAGGATAAGGAAGGACACTATATAATGATTAAAGGTCAATACACCAGGAGGAGATAACTATAATAAATATTTACGCACCCAATGACAGGGTTCCAAAATACATAAAACAAACTCTCTAACAATTTTGAAAAGAGAGATAGACAGCTCCACAATAATGGTAGGAGACTTCAACACACCACTTCTGGTGAAGGACAGAACATCCAGAAAGAAGCTCAACAAAGACACGGGAGAGCTAAATGTTACAATCAACCAACCTGATCTCCTAGATATATACTGAACACGCCACCCAACAGCAGCCAAGTATACTTTCTTTTCCAACGCACAGGGAATATTCTCCAGAACAGACCACATATCTCAGGCCACAAAGTAAGCCTTAACAGAATCCAAAAACACTGAAATATTACAAAGATCTTTTCTGACCATAAAGCCTTAAAAGTAGAAAACAACAACAAGAGAAAAAGCACACAAAAAAATCAGACACATGGAAACTGAACAACACCTTGCTCAAAAACTACTGGGTGATAGAAGAAATTAAGGATGGAATAAAGAAATTCACAGAATCACATGAAAATGAAAACACATCCTACAGAACCTTTGCGACACAGCAAAAGCAGTGCTCAGAGGTCAATTTATGGCAATAAATGCACACATCCAAAAAGAAGAAAGGACCAAAATCAAAAAATTAACCCTACAACTAGAACAAGGATAAAGAGAGCAGCAAAAGAAGCCCTCAGGGACCAGAAGGAAGCAAATAATAAGAATTAGAGCAGAATTAAATGAAATAGAGAACAGAAAACAATTGAAAGAGTTAATGTCATGGATTGAATTGTGTCCCCAAAAAATATGTGACAACTTGGTTAGGCCATGATTCCCAGTATTGTATGGTTGTCCTCCATTTTGTGATTGTAATTTTATGTTAAAGAGGATTAGGGTAGGATTGTAACACGCTTACTAAGGTCACTTCACTGAACCAATGTAAAGGGAGTTTCCCTGGAGTGTGGCCTGCACCACCTTTTATCTTACAAGAGATAAAAGGAAAGGGAAGCAAACAGAAAGTGGGGGCTTCATACTACCAAGACACAAGCACTGGGAGCACAGCACGTCCTTTGGATCTGGGGTTCCTGCGTGGAGAAGCTCCTAGTCCAGGGGAAGACTGACGAGAAGGACCTTCCTCCAGAGTCAACAGTGAGAGAAAGCCTTCCCCTGGAGCTGATGCCCTGAATTTGGCCTTCTAGCCTACCAGACTGTGAGAAGATAAATTTCTCTTTGTTAAAGCCATCCACTTGTGGTGTTTCTGTTATAGTAGCCCTAGATGACTAAGACAGTTAACAAGAACAAAAGCTAGTTCTTTGAAAAGATCAACCAAATCTATAAATCATTGGCCAAACTTACAAAAGAAAAACAGGAGAGGAAGCAAATAACCTGAATAAGAAATGAGATGGGCGATATCACAACAGACCCAACTGAAATTAAAAGAATCATAACAGAATATTATAAAAAATTGTACTCCAACAAATTTGAAAACCTAGAGGAAATGGACAAATTTCTAAAAACACATTACCTACTTAACAAACACAAACAGAGGTAGAACAACTAAATAAACCTATAATAAAAGAAGAGATTGAAAAGGTAATTAAAAAACTCCCAACAAAAAATACAATTAACGTTTGATGAGGAATGGGATATTCCTCAAATATTGTCTCAAAGTACCTCCCACAAAATACATATTAATTACAAAGTGAAGATTCTGGCAGACATTACCTTAATCAAGTGATCGAAGTTAATAACATGAGTAACGTGACAAATTAAAACCACATGTCACTTGACTGAATGCACTAAGAACACTGCATCATGTCTGTGACATTCTAACAAAGGTGTATAACATGAAGCTAACCATGAGAAAATATCAGATAAGTTGAAAAACATTCTATAAAATAACTGGCCTGGACTCAGGACCAGCCTCATCATTTGCAAGACTCAGGACACCGTGAAAATAATGAGGGACCTTGTTTAAAACTTAACAAAAAATTAAAGAAGTGACAGCAGAACATCAGATCAAGTGTGGGACCCTTCTAAATGTGGAGCTCCGTGCAACTACACAGGTCACACTTTCATGACGGGAAGTCTGAAGTACTGTTCCAGGCTGAAGGTAAAGAGTTATGGCAACGGAGCACAATGCATTATTCTATATGGACACTTTCTGCCAGATGAGAAATTGTTCAGACAAATGTAAAACTTGAAAAGGGTCTGAGAATTTTACAAAATAATAAAGTACCAGTGTTAACCTCCTGATTTTTATGATTATGGAATAGAATGTTCTTATTTGTCAGAAATACACACTGAAGTGTTTGGAGGTGATGGCAATTTACTCTCAAGTGACTTGGGGAAAAAGGAAGCTCTTTGTACTGGACTTCCAATTTTTCTATAAATTTCAGATCATTTCAAAAAGAAATTAGATTTTAGGGTAAAGTGCACTGTGGGACAGTTTTCAGGTCTGACTTCCTACCTGGTCCACTTTCTTTCTTGAAACTTTGAATGGTACATAATAATAAAGTCACTGCAAACCCTTTTTAAAAAGATTATCAAATGTCTTCATATACAAAGAGCAGAGTTCTAGTTAAGAGGAAACATTATGCTCCTATTTCTGAGCTGCTTTGTTGTCTGGGTTCAAAAGTCTCTGAAATAGCACAGTATTCTCATAAAGCAAATGTTTCATTGTAGGGTTGCCACCCCTCCTCTACGGATCCCACCTCAAGAGAAGTTACTTAGTTCAAGTCAAGCCTTCAAGGTTCACTGCAGCAAATGTAATTGGACTTACCAGGGAACCTCTAAAGAATCTGATAGAATAATAGGAAAATAGGATAACACCCTTGTTCAGGACACCAAAACTCTGGCAGGCTTCTCCAGTCCTTTGGTTGCTAATTTCCAACCTCTAACGGTGCAGTGGTTAAGAGCTCAGCTGCTAACCAAAAGGTGGCAGTTTGAATCCACCAGCTGCTCCCTGGAAACTATGGAGCAGTTCTATTCTGCCTATAGGGTTTCTATGAATTGGAATCAACTGGAGAGCAACGGGTTTGGATTTGGGGTTTATAAGGAAGAATAAGGCCTGGTGATGCACTGACTAAAGTGCTTGGCTGATAACCAAAAGGTCAGCAGTTCCAACCCACCAGCTGCTCTGGGGGAGAAAGGTGTGGCAGTCTGCTCCCATAAAGATTTACAGCCTTGGAAACCCTATGGAGCAGTTCTACTCTAATAGGGTTGCTATGAGTCAGATTTGACTCGACAGCAATGGATCTGGTTTTGCTTGGTTATAAGTATGAATAAAATGGTAATAAAAGTGAAATTAGAGGATTGCTGATCCAGGCATGATGGTGTAGATGTATTTCTGCCTACTTCTGTAAAATACAATGATAATCTCTGGAAATACAGACAGAGGCAACCAAACGAGAACTCTGAAAGGTGATGAGAAGAAAGTGAACTAGTTTGGGATCTCAGGACTGAAGGAACAACATAGCAGTAGGGCACCTTTATGACCATACTCCCCCCAAAAACAGAAGAAAGCAACTCATGCCCTGTGTTTCCTCACCCCAACCTAGCAACAGAAGGTGGCCCATGTAGGTCATTCATCTTCCTGAATTGAACAAGAGTCTCCCTGACAACACCAGGTGAGTCTTACACCACCAGTGAGGGGAATGGATTGGGAGCCCCACTGACAAGAAGCAGCCAGAGGAAGTGCCCTCCTTCCCCAACAGGCCTGAGACTCCCCTTCACCACCTACAGATACTGGGATGGCTCCACAGCACTAGCAAGGGGACCCAACTATAAGAAGCAGCCTGCCCCAGGAAGCCTCTTTGTCCCCGAGGACCTGAGATTTCCTTCCCCAACTGAAAGCCACTTGTGTGTCCCAGCCTGGGGAAACCCCTTCTGCCCCTCAGGCAATACTATCAGGGACTAGTGGGAACCTCAGTGAACCACATAAACTAAGCAGGCCAAAATAATACCTCAAAGGCTCTAAATATTAAACTGTAATTGTAACCCGGTCTACAAAAGTAGGCCAGGACCTACATACTAAACCTAAACAGGGTGACTGCCTGCTAAAATAAAAAATTAATTAGGACCCAGAGTTTCCTATCATAATAGGCAAAATGTCCAAGATATAATGGAAAATAACCCATTACATCAAGAACCAAAAAAAATTACAACTTGAATGAGAAGACAGTCAATTTATGTCAACACCAAGATGAACCAGATGATGGAATTATGTGACAAGGATTTTGAAGCAGCTATCATAAAATTGCTTCAACAATGAATGACAAATTTTCTTGAAGCAAATAAAAAAACAGAAATTCTCAACAAGTAAGAGTTATGAAAAAGAACCAATTGGAAATTATATAACAGAAAAAAAAACTTGGTAGATGGACTAAATGTTGTTATTTGTCACCAGTTGGTCTCCAACTCACGGTGATCTTATGTATAACAGAATAATACACTGCCTAGTCCTGTGTCATCCTCACAATTGCCAGCATGTTCAAGTCCATCACTGGGGACTAAACAGTAGGCTGGCAACAACAGAGGATAGATAGAATTAGTGAATTTGGGACAGATCAAAATAAGTTACTCGATATGAATGAAAGAGAGAAAATAGACTGGGGGAAAAAAAAAAAGATGAATAGAGTCTCAGGAACCTGTGGAGCAATAAAAAAAGATCCAGTATTTGAATCATCAGATTTCCTGAGATCAGGGCTGAAAGAATATTTGAAAAATAATGATTTTGATACATCTTCCCTGTATTTCCAGGAAAGAATTGGTTTAAAAACAGTCTCATCTCCTTAACTCCTGTAGAGTTCCAAGAAACAGAGAGAGAGAGAGAGAATTAGACTGGTTTCTTTTCCTGGTTCTACACTAACTCATGGTATGACATTGGGCAAGTCACTTTATAGCTTATAAAGCTTCCATTTCTTCATTTGTAAAATGGGGGGGGGGGGGTTAAGTGATACAATCCCTTGGGTCCTTTCTAATCTTCTGAATCAATGGTATTTGCATTCTCATTTTTTTTTTTTTTTTTTACCACTAGTTTTAAAAGAGAGAGGGTAGAAGGCCTTGAATCCTTCCTGTTCAGTCCTTGGCTTCCCTTTGGTTGTAGAATTAGAGCTGATACAATTTTAGACCTCTAAGAGCTGGGCTGTTGACGAGCCTCAGTCTCCTCCCCACCCCTCTCTAACTACAAAGTAAATGCATTTCCATTTTCAATTATTGCTCAGGACATGTCTTCTTCTACAATATTCTATGTCAGCTAGCCTATTTCAAATCCACACCTACAAACATCTTGACATTTATAATCAGCACTTAAGTCCCTCAATATCCTTGATATGGGAGGGCAAAAAATTGCCAGGTGCCCACTGGGGAGCTTTGTGCATATAACGTCAGGACTCTCATCCACATTACACTTTCGGAAAGAATGCAGAAAATCACTTAACCTCTCTCTGCTCCATTTTACTAATTTAAGCACTGAAGAATAGGACAACCTTTGGGAAGCATTTTGAGGTCCTTGGATAAATGAAACTGCTCTCAGCACTGAAAATTGTTATTATCACATTTGTGAAGCCCTTCCTCTCCCTGTCTGTAAGAGAGTTTCTGTTGGCACTGAATTTCAGCATGTCTACAAGCTGCCAATGTATTAAGTATTTCCTGTCATCTGTGCTTGACAGAGATTAGTTTTCAGACATTTTGTGAAAAGCATGCATAATACATACTGCTGAATATAATATTTATCATAAAATAGCTACAGTGATTGAAAAGCATTACCCAGCAGCATCCTCTACTGTGAGATTTCCCTTTCCATCAATGTACCCTAAGTAGGTAGTACATCCCCAACCACTGAATTAAGTTTAGTTTGAGTCCAAAGCCAAGACTCAGATTTGGCTCAGTTTTATAAGAGCATTATGGTGCTCTCTGAAGGTGTTTACATGATATGGAATAAGGAGAAACTGAGGACACAAAATAAGACATTTTATTCTTTATTTTTCCCATCAAAGAACACCTTACTGCCCATTTCATTTGAAAGTCAACACCTTTCCTAAGGCCGTGAGTTAGGATTAGGAGAACAGATACACTTAGTTACAGGGAACATTAAGCAGCACCTCATCTTCCTTTTTCTAGTATACATGTTCCCGGGATAATAAGATTTGAACAAATTACTCTCTATTTCATGACTGCCATGAATTCTGGCAGGGTTTACTATGACAGCTATTTTAACGGCACAGTTAACTCTAAAATCTATCAGACCCAGTTTGTCTCCCTTCCACTAATGACATTCTTGCCAAGAGTCAAAGCAGGTTTTAGCAGAGGGGTGGGACAGCTGGAACCAAATCAGCTGGGGAAGCTGAAGAGACCATAGGTAATGGACTGAGTCCTTTCCTTAGGGAGTGTTCCATATCTATTTCTTCATTCTTCCATAAGAAAGACATTTCAGCCTTTTTCCTTGTTCTGTTCAACATCCAAAAAGACGAGCACATATGAACCCCTTTCTCTACTTTGACTTAAAGTCATCGCTTTCTTCTTTGAATTTCTTTTAACAGCATTGTTCTTAGTGTAGAGAATTTAATATTTGTTACAGATTGAATTGTATCCCCCCAAAATATGTGCTGTAAATCTTAACCCCTATACCTGGGGTTATAAGCCCCCTTGGGAATGGGACTTTTTTGTTATGTTAATGAGACAGTATTAGGGTAGGGTAACTTTTAAATCAACCTCTTTTGAAATATAAAAAAGCAGATTAGTTAAGGAAGCAAGAAGCAGAAATAGCGGAAGACAGATACAAGGTCACATGAAGATCACCAGGGTACTGAGGAACAGAAGCTGAAGAGAGATAAGAACCTTCCTCCAGAGCCAACAAAAAGAGAAAGCCTTTCCCTAAAGCTGGCACACTAAATTCGGACTTCTGGCCTCCTAAACTGTGAAAAAATAAACTTTTGTTTGTTAAAGCCACCAACTTCTGGTATTTCTGCTATAGCAGTACTAGATAACTAAGACAGTGCTCCTTTCCTATATCATCCCTCTGCTGAGTCCAGCATGTGGGGGTAGCAGTATCATATTGGAGAAAGATAGCAATTCCCAAATGGTATTGCTACCTTAAAATAGAGTTGAGAGGCACAGGCATGAACCAGGTAACACTAGAAAAGCAGGATGGATAAGTTCAGGAATGAATGCAAGACAAAAATTCCCTTTCCTAAAACATTAGGAGAAAGTTGACTCTAGAAAGAAAAAGAGGTAGAGACTTGGAACATATATTCATATATATTTCTTAAATGTTTCATTGCCTGCTTGCCCCTTCTACCCCATAATTATGAAAAATATTATGGAAATATTTCTAAATCGAGTCACAGATATTTACCTCATTGTATCTGACACCTGCATAATAGTCAGTTATTGGAATACACCAGAACTTTTATAATTGCCTGATCTGGGGCATTTTCACTGTTGCAAACAACCTTACACTTAGTGAGTTGGTTCTTTAGAATAAACGTGCAAATGATAGAAGTAAAATTGATAGATCAAAGAGTGTGCACAAATTGTCCTCCAAAAACAATGAACAGTTACAACCCTTCCCCAAATACATATGACAGTGCTTACTTTTCAGTATTCTTGTCAACGCTGAGTATTACTCATTTTTAATCTTTCCAAACTAATAATTATAAAACATTGTATTTCATTGTTTTCTCAACTTCTATTTCTTTGATAATAAGTGAGAGTAAACAATTTTATCGCATGTTTCTTGGCCAATAACATTATGTATGTGTGTGTGAGAGAGAGAGAGAGAAATCCTTGTTCTTGCTGTTATTGGTTTTTCCATTAAGGTATTAATCTTTTTCCTAATGATTTATAAATAATTTTATGTATTAAGAATAATAACCGTAGTTATTTATTATGCAAATATTTTCCTAGTTTATCAATTATTTTTTAACTTTGCTATGACAATTTTTCCATGGATGCGTTTTAAAAATTATGTAGTAAAATTCTGCAATCTATTCTTTGAAGGTTTCTGATTTTGTTGACTGATTAAGAAAGGCCTTCTCCAAACAGGATTACAGATAACTGTTGATGTTCACATGCTCAGCTTTCACACAAACTGGGGTTTCCTACATTACACTGTTATCTCTATGCCACCTTGCCAATGATGAATTCAGACATTCATGCATTAGGTCAGAAACATTTATATTTAATTATTACATGTTGGCACTCCCTACTAGCCAAGGTCAGCCTCAACAGTGTTGCTCTCTTTAACCTTGCAGTAGTGTTTGGGGCAATTAATTACTATTTTACGCTCTGTTACCTTTACAAAGATTGGTCCTAAAGGGCAACAGTTTTTCACTCTGTTTGAACGGAAACTTTGTACATTGCTTAGGTCATGCAATGGTAGTTGCTATTACAAACAAGCCCCAAATATCAGTGTCTTAACATGATGAAAGTTTATTTCTCATTCACATCACAGAACAACACAGTTCTGGGTAGCTCTGCCTGAAGTGCTTACTCATTTTGTTGCTTGGCCATCTCAGAGTCCTTTGTTTGTAAGCATGTGAGTAGAGGAGTGGAAAAGTATGGAAGACTGCACAGACATTACATGGCCAGGCCTATAAGTGGTCTCTATCACTTCTTCCCAAATGCCATTGGCTAGAACATAGTCACAACATCCCACCTAGGTGCAAAGGGAACTGAGTAATTTCGACTACTTGCATTCCCTAGGAAAGTCCTACATTCACACAAGTAATGAGCACCTATCTAGTCTCTACCACACCTCCTGACTGTATATACATCTATTGTTTGACTTTTATTCATTTGATTATCATAAATATTCCATACACGTATATTATTTATAAAATGATGGAACTATATGAATAAAAATATTTATTTGCTCTTTTCTATTACTTTTTTTTAATCATTGTGCTTTAAATGAAAGTTTACAATTCAAGTTAGTCTCTCATACAAAAACTTATACATACATTGTTTTGTGACCCTACTTGCTCTCCCTATACTGTGACAGCACGCTCTTTCTTTCCACCCCAGATTTCCCACGTCCATTAAACCAGCTCCTGACCCTCTCTGCCTTCTCATCTCACCTCCGGATGAGAGCTGCTCATTTAATCTCATGTATCTACTTGAGCTAAGAAGCACACTCTTCACAAGTATCATTTTATATCCCATAGTCCAGTCTAATCTTTGTCTGAAGAGTTGGCCTCAGGAATGGTTTTAGTTTTGGGCTAACAGACAGCCCAGAGCCATGTCTTCCAGGGTCCCTCCAGTCTCAATTAAACCATTAAGTCTGGTATTTTTACTAGAATTTGAGTACCGCCCCCACTTTTCTCCTGCTCCATCAGGGATCTTTATTGTTTTCCCTGTCAGGGCAGTCATTGGTGGTAGCTGGGCACCATCTAGTTCTTCTGGTCTCAGGCTGACGAAGTCTCTCGTTTATGTGGCCCTTTCTGTCTCTTGGGATAATACTTGCCTTGTGTCTTTGATGTTCTTCATTCTCCTTTACTCCAGGTGGTTGGGACCAACTGATGCATCTTAGATGGTCCCTTGCAAGCTTTTAAGGCCCAGATTCCATTCACCAAAGTAGGATGCAGAACACTTTCTTAATAAGCTTTGTTATGCCGATTGACCTAGATGTCCCCTGAAAGCATGGTTCCCAGACCCCTATCCCTGCTACTCTGTCCCTCAAAGTGTTTGACTGTATTCAGAAAACTTCTTAGCTTTGGTTTAGTCCAGTTGTACTGACTTCCGCTGTAATGTGTGCTGTGCTTCCCTTTACCTAAGATGATTCTTGTCTACTTTCTAACTAGTGAATACCCCTCTCCCTCCTTTCCCACCCTTAGTAACCATCAAAGAATGTTGTCTTCTGTGTTGAAACCTTTTCTTGGGTTTTTATAATAGTGGTCTTATACAATATTTGTCCTTTTGTGACTAAGTTTACTCAGCATAATACCTTCCAGTTTCCTCCGTATTTTAAGATGTTTCACGGCTTCACCGTTGTTCTTTATCATTGCATAGTATTCCACTGTGTGAACATACCACAATTTGCTTATCCATTTGTCCTCTGGGCACCTAGGTTGTTTCTATCTTTTAGCTACCGTGAACAATGCTACAGTGAAGATGGGTGTGCATGTATCTATTCGTGTGATGGCTCTTAATTCTCTAGGATATATTCCTAGGAGTGGGATTGCTGGATTGCATGGTGCTTCTATTTCTAGCTTTTTAAGGAAGCACCAAATAGATTTCCATAGTGGTTGTACCATTTTAAATTCCCACCAACAGTGTATAATATAAGTGTTCCAGTCTCTCCACAACCTCTCCAACATATATTATTTTGTGTATTTTGGATTAATGCTAGCCTTCTTGGGGTGAGATGGCATCTCGTTGCAGTTTTGATTTACATTTCTCTAATGGCTAATGATCGTGAGCATTTTCTCATGTGTCTGTTAGCCGCATGAATGTCTTGGTTGGTGAAGTGCCTATTCATATCCTTTGCCCATTTTTTAATTGGGTTGTTTGTCCTTTTGTTGTTGAGGTTTTGCAGTATCTTGTAGATTTTAGAGATTAGACGCTGATCGGATTTCTTGTAGCCAAAATTTTTTTCTCAGTCTGTAGGTTGTCTTTTGACTCTTTTGGTGAAGTCTTTTGATGAGCATAAGTGTTTGATTTTTAGGAGCTCCCAGTTATCTAGTTTCTCTTCTGGTGTTTGTACATTGTTACTTACGGTTCGTATTCTCTTTATGCTATGTATTAGGGCTCCTAGCATTGTCCCTATTTTTTCTTCCATGATCCTTATTGTTTTCAATTTTATATTTAGGTCTTTGATACATTTTGAGTTAGTTTTTGTGCACGGTGTGAGGTATGGGTCTTGTTTCAGTTTTTTGTAGATTGATATCCAGTTATGCCAGCACCATTTGTTAAAGAGACTGTCTTTTCCCCAATTAATGGACTTTGAGCCTTTGTCAAATATCAGCTGCTCATAGGTTGATGAATTTACGTCTGGATTCTCAATTCTGTTTCATTGGTCTATGTATCTGTTGTTGTACCAGTAGCAGGCTGTTCTGACTACCATGGCAGTATAATAGGTTCTAAAATCAGGTAGTGTGAGATGTCTCACTTTGTTCTTCTTCTTCAGTAATGCTTTATGTATACAGGGACTCTTCCCTTTCCATATGAAGTTGGTGATTTGTTTCTCCATCTCATTAAAAAATGCCGTTGGAATTAGGATCGGGATTGCATTGTATATGTAGATCACTTTGGGTAGAACTGATATTTTCACAATGTTGAGTCTTCCTATCCATGACCAAGGTATGTTTTTCCACTTATGTAGGTCTCTTTTGATTTCTTGCAGTAGTGTCCTGTAGTATTCATTGTATAGGTCTTTTACATCTCTGCTTAGATTTATTCCTAAGTATTTTATCTTCTTGGGGGCTATTGTAAATGGTATTGATTTGGTGATTTCCTCTTCGAGGTTCTCTTTGTTGGTGTAAAGAAATCCAACTGATTTTTGTATGTTTATCTTGTATCCTGAAACTTTGCTGAAATCTCCTATTAGTTTCAATAGTCTTCTTGTGGATTCTTTGGGGTTTTCTGTGTATAAGATCATATCATCTGCAAATAGAGATACTTTGACTTCTTCCTTACCAATTTGGATCCCCTTTATTTCTTTTTCTAACCAAAGTTCTCTGGCTAGGACCTCCAACACCATGTTGAATAAGAGTGGTGATAAAGGGCATCCTTGTCTGGTTCGCGTTCTCAAGGGGAATGCTTTCAAACTCTCTCCATTTAGGATGATGCTGGCTGTTGGCTTTGTATAAATACCATTAATTATATTGAGGAATTTCCCTTCTCTTCCTATTTTGCTGATAGTTTTTATCAGGAAAGGGTGTTGGACTTTGTCAAATGCCTTTTCTGCATCAGTTGACAAGATCATATGGTTCTTGTCTTTTGTTTTATTTATGTGATGGATTACATTGATTGTTTTTCTAATGTTGAACCATCCCTGCATACCTGCTATAAATCCCACTTGATCATGGTGAATTATTTTTTTCATACGTTGTTGAATTCTATTGGCTAGAATTTTGTTGAGGATTTTTGCGTCAATGTTCATGGGGGATATTGGTGTGTAGTTTTCTTTTTTTGTGGTGTCTTTACCTTGTTTTGGTATCAGGGTTTATGCTGGCTTCATAGAATGAGTTTGGGAGTATTACATCCTTTTCTATGCTCTGAAATACCTTTAGTAGTAGTGGTGTTAACTCTTCTCTGAAAGTTTGGTAGAATTCTCCAGTGAAACTATCCGGGCCAGGGCTTTTTTTTATTGGGAGTTTTTTAATTACCTTTCCAATCTCTTCTTTTGATATAGGTTTATTTAGTTGTTCTACCTCTGAGTGTCTTAGTTTAGGTAAGTAGTGAGTTTCTAGAAATTTTTCCATTTCCTCTAGGTTTTCAAATTCGTTAGAGTACATTTTTTCATAGTATTCTGTGATGATTCTTTTAATTTCAGTTGGGTCTGTTGTGATATCACCTATCTCATTTCTTATACGGGTTATTTGCTTCCTCTCCTGTTTTTCTTTTGTCACCTTGGCCAATGGTTTATCAATTTTGTTGATCTTTTCAAAGAACTAGATTTGGTCTTGTTAATGCTTTCAATTGTTTTTCTATTCCCTATTTTATTGAATTGTGCTCTAATTCTTATTATTTCCTTTGTTTTGGCACCTGAGGGTTTCTTTTGCTGTCTCTTTCTACTTGTTCCAGTTGTTGGGTTAATGTTTTGATTTCGGTTGCTTCTTTTTGGATATGTGCATTTATTGCTATAAACTGACCTCTGAGCACTACTTTTGCTGTGTCCCAAAAGTTCTGGTAGGATGTGTTTTCATTCTTGTTTGATTCTATGAATTTCTTTATTCCATCCTTAATTTCTTCTACAAGGTGTTGTTTAGTGTCCATGTGGTTGATTTTTTTTTCCTTGCTTTTTCTGGTATTGATTTCTACTTTTATGGGTTTATGGTAAGAAAAGATGCTTTGTAATATTTTGATGCTTTGGATTCTGTTAACGTTTGCTTTATGGCCTAGTATGTGGTCTATTCTGGAGAATGTTCCATATGCATTGGAAAAGAAAGTATACCAAGCTTCTGTTGGGTGTAGTGTTCGGTATATGTCCATAAGATCAAGTTGGTTGATTGTAGCATTTAGATCTTCTGTGTCTTTATTGAGCTTCTTCCTGGATGTTCTGTCCTCACTGATAGTGGAGTGATGAGGTTTCCTACTATTATTGTGAAGCTGTTTATCTCTCATTCCAATGCTGTTAGAGTTTGTTTTATGTATTTTGGAGCCCTGTCATTGGGTGTGTAAATATTTATTATAGTTGTGTCCTCCTGGTGTACTGATCCTTTATTCATTATATAGTGTCCTTCCTTATCCTTTGTGGTGGATTTTACTTTAAAGTCTATTTTGTCAGAGATTAGTATTGCCACTCCTGCTCTTTTTTGAATGTTGTTTGCTTGACATACTTTTTTCTATCCTTTGACTTTTAGTTTGTTTGTGTCTTTAAGTCTAAGGTGTGTCTCTTATAGGCAGCATATAGACGGATCATGTTTTGTTTTGTTTTAATCCAATCTGCCACTCTTTGTCTCTTTATTGGTGCAATTATTCCATTTACATTCAGCATAATTACTGATAGGTATGAGTTTAGTGCTGTCATTTTGATGTCTTTTCTTTGTGTGTTGCTGACAGTTTCTCTGTTCCATTTAATTTTCTGTGCTAAGTCGTTTTTCTTTACATATTTTCTTTCCATCTTTTTCATTGTTTTTGATTTTGTATTTGCTGAGCCTTTATATTTTTCTTGTTTTTTTTTATTTTGAGGTGTAGGATTGTTAGTTTCCTTCGTGGTTACCTTAATAATTATCCCTATTTTTCTATGTTTAAACCAGTCTTTTATTTCTTTATATTGCCTTGATTTCCTCTCCATATGAAAAACCTATGTCTACATTTATTAGTCCCTCTTTTTGTTTTTATGCTGTCATCTTTTACATATTGATATCTCTGTTTCCCTATTTTCAGTCTCTTAGCTTTATTTTTGTGACTTCCCTATCTGAGTCGATATCTCGTTGCTTTGTCCTGTGTTCTAGTCTTGCATTGTTATCTGATGTTATTGATTTTCTAACCAGAGGACTTCCTTTAGTTTTTCTTGTAATTCTGGTTTGGCTTTTGCAAATTCCCTAAACTTCTGTGTATCTGGCAATGCCCTAATTTCGCCATCGTATTTGAGAGACAGTTTTGCTGGATATATAATTCTTGGCTGGCAACTTTTTTCCTTCAAGGCTTTATGTATATCATCCCATTGCTTTCTTGCCTACATGGTTTCTGATGAATAGTCCGAGCTTATTCTTATTGACTCTCCTTTGTAGATGACTTTTCGTTTATCCCTAACCACTCTTAAAATTATCTCTTTCGACTTCCAGCAAAATGGCGCTCCAGGCAGAAGCACCATGCCGTCCCTCCACAGGAAAGATCCGAAAAACTAAGACAAATAGAGAAAATATCAATTCTTAAACCCTAAAATATCAAATGAAGAGATAAAAACTCAGCCAAGCACCAACGGAGTAAGAAAACTGACAGAGAATGGAAAGCGAGGAGAGATTCATGCAGAGGTACCCTATCAGCTAACGCAGTGCAGATCCACCATCTTGGACTCCTACCAAAGACCAGCAAATAGGGGATATGAGAAAGCAGCTGCACAGAGCTTCCAGCGGGAGACAGAACAACTGCTAATTTTCGATATACGCTTTCCCACCCCCCACCCTTTTTCACCCCTACTCAGCCTCCTCTGCTTCCTGTGGCCATAGTCTTTTGTCCAGGAAGCACTGGCTGCTTGGATTCCACCCGCCCGCACTGCCTGGCCCTCTGAGTGCCATTTGTTGTTGCTTTATTTTCTCCTTTTGATTTCTCCCTTACCTCTCACCACCTCCCCCTCCTTTCACTCAAATACCTGGCTCCATGCTCCATTGTTGCTTCTTCCTGAGGGGCTGCGGAGCATCAGTAATTTGCAATGTATGCTTCCCCACTGCCCACCCTTTTTACCCCCACTCGGGCTCCTCTACTTTCTGCAGCCACAGTCTCCTTTCCAGGAAGCACTGTCCACTTGGATTCCACCCACATGCACTGCCTGGCTCTCTGAGTGCCATTTGTTGTTGCTTTTTTCCTGCTTCTTTTGATTTCTTCCTTACCTCTCAACACCTCCCCCTCCTTTCACTCAAATACCTGCCTCTGTGCGCCATCTTTGCTTCTTCCAGAGGGGCTGCAGAGCTCTGTTCGAGTATGGAGCTGCTCCCTGGTCTGGGCTACCACGTTGGTGGGATCCCAGGGCTTTTGTTTGTTTGTTTGTTTTGAATTGTTTGTTTGTTTTCTTTTCCTTTTCTTGAGCTGGGAACCCATTCTGGTCAGGTGGTGCTGCATGGTTTCGAACCTACCCCTCGGCTTGACACACAGAGGGATCCATGAGGGCATTTTTTTTATCGTGGGTCTTTTTTTTTTTTTCCCCTGTTTTTTGGGGGGCTTTTCTTGTTCTTTTTTTTTTTTTATTTCTTTTGTTTTCTTTTCCTTCTTATTCCCTTTTTGTCTTTCTTCTTTAGTCAGTTTCTCGTCTCTCTATACCTTCCTTCTCTTTCTGTTCTCTAAATACCTGGCGCTGAATACCTCTATGCCTTCTAGCCAGGCTGTAGTGCAACACCTGAGAACAATTTCCCCAGACCTCATAGCTACACCGGTGGGATCCCTGGAAGCTTTGCTGTTCTTTATCCTTTCTGATTTTTATTTAATCATTCTTTTCTTTTTCTTCTTCCCCTTTTTGTTTTTCTCCATTTCATAGTTTCTCATCTCTCCACTCCAACAGCAAGCTCCTCTAGCACTCTTTTTTGCTTGTTTTTATGTTTTTGGCTCCTGTTCCTCTCTCCTCACTCCCATATCCATCTTGGCTCCATGCCTAACAATCTCCACCCTACATCCTGCCTACCTGCACCGTGTGCTAAACATCACAATACCAAGCAGCACAGGCAGGGCTACTGGAACCCGCCCTGCACTGATTACCGACCCACTATGGTGGCTGTACTAAGTGCCACAAAAAACCCATCCTGGTAACTCCTCTTCAGCTAGACCTGCCCTGCTGTACCGTATCTGAGTGACTGATCCTGCCAATTGGAGGAGGTGAAAGTATCATGCCCACAGATGAGCAAACAACAAAGAACACACAGCCCGCCTGCTCAGAAATAGCCAAAAAAAAAAAAAAAGGACAAAACAAACAAATCTACAATCAATAAACGAGCAAAATAACTTCTGAATGCCCCAAAGACAGCAGACAATATCAAAACATTTACAAAAACAGGACAGGATGGTTCCAGTAGGCATCCAAAGTAAAACATCATATGACCTTCCAGTGGAAGAAAAGGCACTAGAACTACCTGATAGGGAATTCAAATCTCTAATATTCAGAAATCTCCAAGAGCTTAGGCAAAAAGCAGACAAAATTGAGGAAAAAATAGACAAATTCATGGAAAATACAGACAAAAAATTGGAAGAATTCAGGAAAATAATGCAGGAACAAAATGCCAAAATAAATTCACAACTAGAAATTATAGAAAAACAATAATTAGAAATTCAAAAGATAAATAACAAGATTTCAAAAATGGACAGTGTCATAGAAGGGCTGAGGAGCAGATTTGAAACGGTGGAAGACAGGATCAGTGGAATTGAAGACAAACACGTGGATACAACTCTGTTTCAGAAAAACTCAGAAAAAAGAACAAAGAAAAATGAAGAGACCCTGAGAGTTATGTGGGATACAATCAAAAGCAAAAATTTGCAAGTGATTTGGAGTTCCAGAACAGGGGGAGAAAACAGAAAAAACAGACAGGATTATTGAAGAACTGATGACAGAAAACTTCCCCAATATCATGAAACATGAAAAGCTGGCCATCCAAGAAGCTCAACAAACCCCATATAGGATAGACCCCAATAGAAAAATCACCAAGACATATCATAATCACACTCACCAAAACCAAAGACAAACAAAGAATCCTAAAAGCAGCTAGTGAAAAACAAGAAGTCACACACAGAGGAGAAACAATAAGACTAAGCTCAGATTATTCGGCAGAAACCATGCAGGCAAGAAGGCAATGGGATGACATATATAAAACCTTGAAAGAAAAAAATTGCCAGCCAAGAATAATATAACCTGCAAAACTCTCTTTCAAATATGATGGCAAAATTAGGACATTTCCAGATAAACAGAAATCAAGGGACTATGTAAAAACCAAACTAAACTTACAAGAATTATTAAAGAGATTTCTTCGATCTGAGAGAAAACAACTTAAGCTCACAGGCAGAATCTAGGATGCAGCCAGATACCAATCTAGGAAATGAACTCTCAAGGACTATCGAAAATGAAAAGAAATAAAACAGGGAATAAGAACAGTTAATCAGTAAATGACAACAACATCAGAACAATAAAAGAGGGAATAAATGGTGTAGGTATAGAACCTTCAAATGGAGAGAAAGGCAAGGTGATACCAAGTAATAATAGACTGCTTCAAACTTAGAAATATACGGGGAAATTTTATGGTAAGCAAAAAGAAAGTTAATAAACATACTCATAACAATAAAGACGAAAACATAACATCTCAGCAAAAACAAAACAAATGAAAAAAAAATCCACAAACAAAAGTAACTCAGCACAGGAGAGTAAGAATAACAAAGAAAACGTCAGCACCACAAAAAAAAGCACTACAAAATGATGGCAAGAAACTCACATCTATCAATAATTACACTGAATGTAATTGGACTCAATGCACCCACAAAGAGACAGAGAGTGACAGAATGGATAAGAAAACAGGATCCATCAATATGTTGTCTACAAGAGACACACCTTAGAAACAAAGTTGTGAATTTATTAAAAGTCAAAATTTGGAAAAATATATATCAAGCTAACAACTATCAAAAAAGAGCAGGCATGACGATACTAATCTCAGATAAAATACACTTTAAAACAAAGTCCACCATAAAAGACAAAGAAAGACACTATATAATGATCAAGGGGATGATCCATCATAAAGACATAACCATAATAAACATCTATCCACCCAATCACAGGGCTCCAAACTACATAAAACAAACTCTAACAACACTGAAAAAAGAAACTGACAGTTCCACAATAATAGTAGGAGATGTCAACACACCACTCTCAGTAAAGGGCAGAACAACTAAAAAGAAACATAAGCAACGATACTGTCTTAGTCATCTAGTGCTATTAGAACAGAAATACCACAAGTGGATGGTTTTAAAAAAGTAAAGTTTACTTCATTACAGTAAAGTAGGCTAAAAGTCCAAATTCAGGGCGTCAGCTCCAGGGGGAAGGCTTTCTCTCTCTTTCGGCCTTCTCATCAGTGTTCCCCAAGACTAGGAACTTCTTGGCGCAGGGACCCCAGTCCAAAGGATGCGCTCTGCTCCTGGCACAGCTTTCTTGATGGTATGAGGTCCCCTGTCTCACTGCTTACTTTTGTCTTTTATATCTCAAGAGATTGCCTCAGGACACAATCCAGTCTTGTAGACCCAGTCCTACTTTGCTAACACAACTGCCAAACATCCTTCCTCATTAACATCATAGAGGCAGGATTTACAACATGTAGGAAAATCACACAGTACCAGGAATCATGGCCCAGCGAAACTGGTATACACATTTTTTAGGGGACATAATTCAAACCATGACAGATACAGAAGACCTAAAGGGCACAATCAGCCAAAATGACCTCATAGACATATATAGAACACTCCATCCAACCGCTGCAAAGTACACATTCTTTTCCAATGCACATGGAACGTTCTCAAGAATAGACCACATCTTATGCCACAGAGCAATCCTAAACAAGTTCCAAAACACTGAGATAATTCAAAGTATCTTCTATGACCCAAATGCCATGAAGGTAGAAATTAACAACAGAAAGAGCAAAGAAAAAAAATTAATTCCATGGAAACTGAATAATACCCTGCTTACACAGCACTGGGTAATAGAAGAAATCAGAGATGGAATCAAAAATTCCTAGAATCAAATGAGAATGAAAACACATCATACCAAAACCTTTGGGACACAGCAAAGGTAGTCCTCAGAGGAGAATTTATAGCAATAGATGCACATATCAAAAAAGAAGAAAGGGACAAAATTAAAACATTAACTACAGAACTCAAACAAATAGAAAGAGAACAGCAAAAAAAGCCCACAACCACCAGAAGAAAGGAAATACTAAAGATCAGAGCAGAAATAAATGAAATAGAGAACAGAGAAACAATAGAAAGAATCAACAAAACCAAAAGTTGGTTCTTTGAAAGAATCAACAAAATTGACAAACCACTGGTCAGACTGACAAAAGAAAAACAGGAGAGGATGCAAATAACCCAAATAAGAAATGAAATGGGGGATATTAAAACAGACCCAACTGAAATAAAAAGGATCCTAACAGAATATTATGAAAAACTATACTCCAACAAACTTGAAAACCTAGAGGAAATGGATAAATTTCTAGAAACACACTACCTACCCAAACTACAACAAAGTGATGTTGAAACTCTGAACAGACTCATAACAAGAGAAGAGACTGCAAACATAATAAAAAAAAGACTCCCAACAAAAAAAAGCCCTGGCCCAGATGGCTTCACTGGAGAATTCTCCAAAACATTTACAGAAGAGCTTGTACCAGTTCTACTCAAGCTATTTCAGAGCATAGAAGAGGAAGCAACACTTCCAAATTCGTTCTATGAAGCCAGCATAACGCTGATACCAAAACCAGGAAAAGATGTCACAAAAAAAGAAAATTACAGACCAATATCTCTCATAAATAGAGAGGCAACAATTCTTAACAAAATTCTAGCCAATAGAATTCAGCATCATATCAAAAAAATAATACACCACGACCAAGTAGGATTCATACCAGGTATGCAAGGATGGTTCAGCATTAGAAAATCAATCAACGTAATCCAACACATAAATAAAAGGAAAGAAAAGAATCACATGATCATCTCAATAGACACAGAAAAGGCATTTGACAAAGTCCAACACCCATTCCTGATAAAAACTCTCAGTCAAATAGGTATAGAAGGGAAATTTCTCAACATAATAAAGGGCATCGATGCAAAACCAACGGCCAACATCATTCTTAATGGAGAGAGGATGAAAACATTCCCCTTGAAAACAGGAACAAGACAAGGAAGCCCTTTATCACCACTCCTATTTAACATTGTGCTGGAAGTTCTCGCTAGAGCAAAAAATCAAGAAAAAGAAATAAAGGGCATCCAAATTGGTAATGAAGAAGTTAAACTGTCCCTGTTTGCAGATGATATGATACTATACATAGAAAACCCTAAAGACTCCACGAGAAATCTCCTGGAACTAATAGAAAGATTCAGCAGGGTAGGAAGATACTAGATAAACATTCAAAAATCAGTTGGATTCCTATACCCCAGTAAGGAGAATGATGAAAGGAAATCAGGAAAACAATACCATTTTCAATAGCCCCTAAAAAGATAAAATACTTAGGAATAAATCTGACCAGGGATGTAAAAGACCTATAGAAAGAAAACTACAAAACACTACTGCAAGAAACCCAAAGGGATCTACATAAATGGAAAAACATACCATGCTCATGGATAGGCAGACTCAACACTGTGAAAATGACAATTCTACCCAAAGCAATTTACAAATACAATGCAATCCCGATCCAAATACCAACAATATTCTTCAAAGAGATGGAAAAACTAATCATTAACTTTATATGGAAAGGGAAGAAGCCCCGAATAAGTAAAGCACTACTGAAGAAGAAGAATAAAGTTGGAGGACTCACACTACCTGACTTCAGAACCTACTATACACTTACAGTAGTCAAAACAGCCTGGTACTGGTACAATGACAGAAACATTGACCAATGGAACAGAATTGAGAACCCAGATGTAAATCCATCCACCTACAGTCACCTGATCTTTGACAAGGGCCCAAATCCATCAAGTGGGGAAAAGACAGTCTTTTTAACAAATGGTGCTAGCAAAACTGGATATCCATCTGCAAAACAATGAAACAGGACCCATATCTCACGCCATATACAAAAACTACTTCAAAATGGATCAAAGACCTAAATATAAAGCCAAAAACTATAAAGTTCATAGAAGAAAAAATAGGACCAATGCTACAGGCCTTAATACACAGCATTAACAGGATACAAACCATAACCATCAACATACAAACTGCAGAAGATAAGCTAGATAACTGGGATCTTCTAAAAATCAAACACCTATGCTCTTCAAAAGACTTCACCAAAAGAGTCAAAAGAGAACCTACAGACTGGGAAAAAATTTTTGGACAGTACAAGTCAGACAAAGGTCTAATCTCCATAATCTACAAGAAACTCCAACACCTCTACAACAAAAAGACAAATAATGCTATTAACAAATGGGCAAAGGAAATGAACAGACACTTCACCAAAGAAGACATTCAAATGGCCAAGAGACACATGAGGAAATACTTGCTATCACTAGCCATTAGAGAAATGCAAATGAAAGCCACAATGAGATACCATCTCATCCCAGCATTACTGGCACGAATCAAAAACACTGGAAATAACAAATGTTGGAGGGGCTGCGGGGAGATGGGAACTCTTATGCACTGCTGGTGGGAATGCAAAATGATACAACCATTTTGGAAAATGATATGGCGCTTCCTCAGAAAGCTAGAACTAGACATACCATTCGATCCAGCAATCCCACTCCTAGGAATATATCCTAGAGAAATAAGAGTCGTCACTCGAATAGACGTATGCACACCTATGTTCATGGCAACATTGTTCACAATAGCGAAACGATGGAAACAACCTAGATGCCCATCAACAGATGAATGGATAAACAAACTATGATACACACACAGTGGAGTACTATGCAACCCGAAAGAACAATGATGAACCTGTGAAGCATCTCATAACATGGATGAAACTGGAGGACATTATGCTGAGTGAAATAAGTCAATCACAAAAGGACAAATATTGTATGAGACCTCTATTGTAAAATCCCATAAAAAAGTTCACGCACAAAAAGCCACAATCTTTGTTGGTTACCAGGGATGGGGGGAGGGGGAGAATAGTAAATACTCAATAGATAAGTAGTATCTTGGGTGAAGGGTGAGACAGTGCACAATACTGGGGAAACCAGCACAACTTCTAAAAGGAAAGGTCACGGAAGTCCCATAGACACATCCAAACTCCCTGAGGGACTGAATTGCTGGGTGGAGGGCTGGTCTCGGGGAACATCTAGCTCAAGTGGCATAACACAGTTTATAAAGGTAATGCTCTACATTCTACCTTGGTGAGTAGCGTCTGGGGTCTTAAAAGCCTGTGAGCGGCCATCTAAGATACTCCACTGGTCTCATCCCTTCGGGAGCAAGGGAGAATGAAGAGAACAGGATACAAGGAAAAGATTAGTCTGAAGGACTAATCGACCACAACCACCAAGGCCTCCACCAGACTGAGTCCAGTACAGCTAGATGGTACCTGGCTACCACCACTGAGTGCTCTGACCAGGATCACAACAGAGGGTTCTCGACAGAGCTGGAGAAGGATGTAGAACAAAATTCTAACTCCCCCAAAAAAGACCAGGTTTACTGGCCTAAAGGAGGCTGGGGAAAGCCCCAGAGTTTGGCTCCCAGATACCCTTTTAGCTCAGTGGTGGAGTCACTTCCGAGGTTCACCATTCAGCTGGGGAGTGGACAGCCCCATAAAACCAAATGGGACTAATTAGGTGCAGCAGTCCAGGGACAAGGAATAGAAGGCAGAAGGGGAAAAGAAAGCTGGTGACAGGGAACCCAAGGTTGAGTAAGGATAGTGTTGATGTGTTGTGAGGTTGTTAACCATTGTCATAGGGCAACATGTGTACTGTTTAATGAGAAACTATTTTTTTCTGTAAACCTTCATCTAAGGTGAGAATAGTAGCAGAATTGAAAGAGCAATGTTGGTGTCACTGAACCGTGCATGTAGAAATTTTTGAAATGGTGTAGCTTTGGCTATGTATATTTTCACACAAAAAAAGTTACACTACTGCTTGTCTGTATGTTCCTTGGAAGCTCCTGTATTTTGTAGAATTTCCTTTCTAATTTCTTGAAGAGTTCTGTATATTAATCTTCTGTATTCTCTCTCTGGTAATTTCAAGAAATTCTCTTCCTCCAGAAAATTTATTGATTCTTTATTTTGGGAGATTGCTGAAGCCATCATGGTCTGCCTTTTTATGTGATTTGATATTGACTGTTGTCTCCGAGCCATCAATAATTTATTATAATTTTTTAATTTTATATTTGCTTAGTGTGTCCTAGTTTCTTGTTTTATTTTGTTTTGATATGCACAAATAGGCTGCTCGTGTGCACTAGTTTAATTATTGGCATCTTTGAAGCTCTAACGTCCTGTCACTAGGTAGTTAGATCTGTTACTAAGTATATGAACCCAGGAGTCCATTAAATTTTCTTGTATGGATTCAGCTCAGGTGTCCAGGCAGTCGGTCACCAAGTATGTTGTGTAGGCTCTCACCTACAGTCCTAGAGAGGCATAGGTGATTGGTGTAGGCACAGGTATCTGGCTGCAGTAGGGGGTCATGCACTGAGCAAGGCAGGGGGTTGAGTGTCTGAAAGGAAAGCGTGTCCCTGTTCCCTAGCGTGAGTAGGTAGGTGAGTTTTGCAGCCGGACTATGAGCACCCTGTGCTGTTGAATGTAAGGACTAGGGGGCACCACTTATTCTTGGACCCCTGTCACAGGTGGCTAGGTGACGTGGGTGGAGCCACCAGTCAAGCCCCTGATGTGGACAGGTAAGGAACCTGCTTAATGGGCAGAGCAGTGCTAAACATCACAAACCTACCACTTCACAGTTGAAACGGGTGAAGTTAGACTTCAGGTATATACCCTGTTATACTGTGGTAGTGAGGGCTTACGCTGCTGAAACGGGCCCACACAAGTCTACGCAGAGGTGAAAGTCATTCAAAGTCTGCAGACCACTTATGCCTGTGCCTAGGCAAAGGGGCTGTGCCAACACTGAGGTCCTGGCTTAGGGGAGCCAGTAGCCTATTTTTTCAGTTTGTTAATTTGTTCCCTCTTCAAGGCCAGGATAATGGCTCAGGTCACCTTAAGGGATCGACTTCTGGCCCAGGGGACTCATCAATTGCTGAAGCTGGCTGGGACCAGGTGGAGAGCAGGGAGAAGGGAGGTAAATGGGTGAGAGGTTTTTCCCAAATGGGTTTTTTTTAAAATCCCCATGGTAGGCCACATGCAAGTACTTATCTTTAGCCACTTGAGTGCTGCTTTTTTCACTGGTTCTGGGTGGCTGAGTAGACTCTCAGCCACTGGGTCTCTCCTGATGTGGAAAACGCCTCCTGAGTGCAGTTGTTTGCCCACCTCACTGCATACCCTGAGCTGACCTGGGCTGAAGGGCTGAGGCTCCCACCAGGTCAGGTCAGGCAACTCCTTGGTGCTTCCGAACCGTCTCTCTCTCTCCCCGTCACTTAGTCCAATTCCTCAACTTTGCCTTGTTCAGGGCTCCTAGATATTTATATACAATCATTTCACTTGTTTTTTCAGGTCTTTGTTGTTAAGAGGGACATAGGAAGCCATCTGACTACTCTGCCATCTTGGCCCCACCTTTCTATTACTTTTATGATTTTATTTTTAATATTAAATATGTAATCCACCTGTACTTGTTTTGATATACGGAAGTATATACACTGTGAGATAGGTATCTTGTTTAATTGGTTTGAAAAAATTAACTATTTATTGAATAATCCTTTCTTTTATTCACTGAATTGAAATGCCTCATTTATCATTTATTAAATTTTCATAAATCTATTTTTTAAATGCAATAACATGCTTACTATGTGCCAGACATTTTTCCTAACACTTTACAAAGCTAAGCTAATTTATTTTCAAATAATCTGAGAAGTAGTACTACTATTATTCCCATTATAAAGACCAGAAACCTACAGCCTATAAAAGTTAATAAATTGCCCAAATGGCAAATTAGGATTTGAACCCAGGCATCTGGCCCTGGGACAAGCTCTTAACTACTATATCATGCTGCTTCTCCAAATATGTGGTCTTTAACTGGACTCCCATTGTGGTCCTTCAGAGGCATGATGGACTCTCCACCCAAAATTTTGTTTAGAAGTCAAAACTGATAATACCACACACATACCAAGAGAGTATGACAAAAGATTTATTACTCATATAATGAGGCTTCCGGGTATGCTCCCAAGGTGGTCCAAGAATGGCTTGAGAGATAGGGGAAAGGAGGCTAGCTTTAAGGTTTTTATAGTCGTTAGGGGTTGGGGCTGAAGGAGGGCTTTTGTGGATAGACAGGGGCTTGCATGGTTTGAACTTTCTGCTGGCACCAAAGGAGGAAACCTCTCAGAGCTTTTTTATCATCTTCCCAAAATGTGGAACAGAAGGGAAAGGGAGAATGGTGGGGCATCAAAGCTGTCAGTCAAATATCAAAAATGGAATCAGACTCTTTATTACAACTCTGTTATTTTTCACTAGGTTAATAAATTATTCCACATCCAGCACCACTACACTGTTTTAATTACTCTAATTTTTTGTACACTTAACAGCTGATAGGGCAAATGCCCACTTAATTATCCTCATTTTTCAAATAATTCAAAAATTTCTTCACATGTTGAATGCATTCATTTTTTCCAGATAAATTAATACAGCCAATTTGTCAAAAACCGTCACCAAAAAATTTGTATTAATTTGGAATAGCATTACATTTATATTAGTATAGGGATATTTGACATTTTTAATAATTTTGGTCCTCCCATCCAGAAACATGGTACTTTCCTTAATTTGTTCAACTCTTTTTTTAAGCACTTGTGGTAGCCAGCCTCCAAAATGATGTCTAATGACCCTCACCTCCTGGTATTAATGCCCTTGTGCAGTCCTCTCTCACAATTAATCAAGGTTGTTCTGAGTGACCACTAGAATACAGCAGAGGTGACAACATGTGACTTGTCTTTTTCTTGTTCTCTCTTGGATTACTCATTCTGGGAGAAGCCATCCACCATGTTGTAAGGACACTCCAGCAGCCCTATGAAGAGGCCCACGTGGTAAGGAATTATGGCCTCCTACCAACAGCCAATAACAACTTGCCAGGTAAGTAAACCATCTTGAAATCAGACACCTCAGCCCCAGTCAAACCTTTATATAACTGTGACGCTGGCCAATAACTTAACTGTAACCTCTTAAGACACCCCAAGCCAGAACCATCTAATTACACTTCTCCAAAATTCCTGACCCTTAGAAACTCTGTTAGATAATAATTATTAAAGATGTAAGCTGCTAAGATTTTTTACACAACAATATTCAACTAATACAGTACTTTAGTTTTATAGTTTCCTCATAAATGTCCTATTCAAAATGAATGAAGAAAGTATATTCTTGTAGCCTCTTTCTCAATCCTTAGCTCACTTTCTTCCTGCAACTATGCAACCGTTAAATACAGAGCATCAAAAGCACTTGACAAAATAGTTCAGAAGTGGAAGCACAGAAATACAAGCTTTCCCCTGGCATCTTATCCAGTGATTTTTTTTTTAACCTCCTCATGAAAGATTTTTGATATCCTATAATACATGCTACCCATTTATTAGTATCAAGCATTTCTGACATTACACCTGGATACTCCTGGTATCTTGGTGACAAGGATATATTTTAGAACCACGTATTTGTGCTTTTCTCAATATCTATAAGCATTTCTTAAAAATCCCTGCTCAGATGACCCTGGTCACAAAAGAAAAGTCTAGATGCACTTCGTATCTGTCAGGATCTGGCCAAGAGGCAAAAATCACACCAGTATTTTGCAAAAACAAAAATATTAACATAAAGAAATATTTTCTAGTAAAAGGAAGTTAAGTATTGAGTGGGATAAAGAGAACCCTAAAGAGTTCTAAAGAGTTAGGGCTGTGAGAGAGTACTGAAGGAAGAAATACACTCGGAAAGGTGCTCCATCCCCCAAAACTGAGATTCAGATCTTCTTGGAGAGGGTGTATCTGTGGCTCACAGTATACGGAAGTTTGCTGAGATCCCTCAGGTCTAGGTTGGCAAGTTGGAAATGCCTGCTGGGGTAGCAGCAAAGGTCTCTGGGAAGCCACCCACTGAGGTGGTGGTGAGATTCACTGGGAAGTTGCCCACTGGCTGCAGCAGAATCAGGAAGAAAAACCCCTTTCTCTTTCAATGTTCCTCCAGTGCTCTCTATTGATGAGGGCTAACAGTGTTCCAGTTGGCAAAGGAGAATGTTGATAGAGCCCAGCTCCAGTATTACTAAGCAGAACAAAGAAAGGTGGATTTGGAGCTGAGAGGCAATCAGTTAAAGATCGGCACACACTCTAAACCACAATGGAAAGCAGATGCAGAATGTTAACCCTTTGGTGACCCAATTATTTTGTGCTTTAATTTTTTTTTTTTAATATTTGAGTAGATTTTTTCTTATTGTGCTTTAGATGAAGGTTTAAGAACAAATAGTTTCTCACTAAACAATTAATACACACATTGTTTTGTGATATTGGTTGCCAACCCCGCGACAGGTCAACACTCTCCTCTTCTCGACTTGGGGTTTCCATTCATCCAGCTTTCCTATTCCCTCCTGCCTTCTCATCCTTGCCCCTGGTCTGGTGTGCCCATTTAGTCTCCTATACATGGTTGAGCTACATGTACTACTGTTTGTTTTAAGTGCCTGTCTAATCTTTGCCTGAAGGGTGAATCACCTCAGGAGCGACTTCAATACTGAGTTAAAAGGGTGTCTGGGGGCCATATTATGGGGGTTTCTCCAGTGCTTTGAATTTTTGTTGATACCATGTGTTTTCATTAATGGAAGCACACTGAATCACTGAATGTGTCTGAATTGCTGGCAGGTAGTATGAATTTTTTTCTTGCCCTCTGCCACAAGCCTACCCTAAGTGTTTAGTGGTACAGATGAAGTACTACCAGTTATACACAAGAGTCCCCAACAGGGATTATTGGTATATATGCATAACAAATAAAATTTTTCAAAATTTCTATTTTTTCTACCAAAAATTCAGACATTTCATAATACCCTGTAAAAACAGTAATTTGCAGTACACACCATTTCTTCAGTTTCAAACAGTCATAAAGGCCCTTGTCTTGTGGCAACACACATTGTCAGTAGTACAGCAGCTTCCCAATAAGCCCCAGAGGCTGAAAAAGCTCATGGTTGCTATATGGACCACCGGGAAAGAAAAGATTAAAGAGAAAAAGAAAAACCTGTTGGAGGAACAAAAGAAATCATAGTTTAACCAATGTCAGATTCTACTTTAAAATTGGGACTTCAATACACCCACTGCCATCGAGTCAATTCCAACTCACAGAGACACTACAGGCCAGAGCAGAACTGCCCCATAGGGTTTCCAAGGCTGTAAATCGTTATGGAAGCAGACTGCCACAGACTGCCACATCTTTCTCCCGTGGAGCAGCTGGTAGGTCCAAACCACTGACCTTTCAGTTAGCAACTGAGTACTTTAAAAACTGTGCCACCAGGGCTACTGGGAGTTCAATACATCTCCTCCTAATTCTCTATTATAAATAAATAATCCTCCATAAGCCTTTTTAACACTAATATTTTCCTTCTATGGACAAGGAATCTAACAGGTCAAAGGATGAGCACCACGTATTTCCTTTTCCAGCCTTCACAGTCACATTTTCTGGCTGAGAGAGAAGCAATGAAGTTCAGTTTTCCTGAGAGACCACAATTCTCTAAAAATAAAGGTCCTCGTGAAATACCAAATTATTTTTATCACAATTTTTATTTTCCTTTCATCTCATTCCATGCTGCTAAATTAAATACGTCAGCATGGATGCAACAAAAATGAAAATAATGAAATTTTGATCCATGGGGAGCAACCATGAACCCATCCACCCTCACTCTGCAGCTGCTGACATGCAGGAAAAAGAAGCCCAGCAGTTTCTGCTCTTGCTTGGAGAAAGTACTCAGGGCATATAGTCTACCTGGAGGGTGTAAGTCTATGATCAGACTTACTTTGGAGAACAAATTGTTGCTTCGGTTTGAGTCTTCAGCATAATAAGCAATTTAATCAGCTCAGCTCCACTAGAATGCTTCAGATATTTGCACATCAGCACTACTAAGTCTCCTTCTTTCCTTATTAAAATTGGCATCTAGCATATCACAGCACAGGACTGCAGAGCCAAGCACCTTGGGCCAATGACAGCACAAATACAACTGCTTGCTCAACAACCTAAGCTGCGAACTGCAAGCCTAACCACTTGTCCTGTACATCTGCACTTTACCAGCTGTAAGAAAATTCATGTTGGTTCTCCCCTCTACAAAACAAATCTGGAGAGAGATGTATTTTGTTGTTGTCAATAAAAATGCTTAAATAAAAAAGCTTCAATGAAAATATCTCGCTTGCATGACAAAACATGACAGGCCAGGGAAAAGGTGAGAACATTACAAATTATTGCAGTAGTGATGTGACACTTGCAGAATTTATGTTGTACACAGTGTTCAAACAGACAGTAAGAAATGGTGCATATCAATAAATTAGCCAGTAAGTTGAAAGTACCACTAAGAGAATCAGGTTGCAATGTACTTGCAAAACAAAACCCAATAATCAAAGAGGATTTAGTGATCATGCAGTGATCCCCCTTAGCAACTTGCTTCCAGATGAGTGAACTCAGAATTCCTATTAAGATACTGAATTAAATTACTGACTTTAAAAACCTCATATGCAAAGCATGGGAGAAACAGTTCTCTATTCATAAAATCCACTTTCTCACACAGCCTGTTGTGCATGGTGTAGCCATGTCAGTGATTCTCACCAAAGGAATGTGGCAAAAAGTAACAATCACCCCCAGGAAAAGGCTTTTAAAAAATGGGTGTGCCTCCTTCTCACTTTCTTTCCCCTTCCATCAGCTGGATGCAGAAGATAACATGGCCACAGGACCTGGAGAATGGGGAAACCACAATTTGGAAGATGCCTGTGTCCCTGAATCACCACATAGAGGAGAATTTTCCATTGAGCAAGCATACCTAACTTGGTCTATGCTATGAAGGAAAAATAAATTTCTACTGTGTTTGAGCCACAATAGGTTCTGAGGTCTCTAGAATTCTCGCCTTCCATGTAGGAGATCTGAGTTTGATTACCAGCCAATGCATCTCATGCACAGCCACCAACTGTCTGTCAATGGAGGCTTCCATGTTGCCATGATGTTGAAGAGGTTTCAGAAGATCTGCGGGACTAAGATGAACTAGGAAGGAAGGACTGGTCATATATTTCTGAAAATCTGCCAATGAAAACCCTATGGATCACAACAGTTCGATCTGCAGCTGATTATGAGGATGGTGCAGGACCAGGCAGCATTTTGTTCCACTGTGCATGGGGTCACCATGATTCGGGGGCCAACTCAATGGCAGCTAACAAACACAATTATTATGTATCTCTTTATATGTTACAAAACAGAAGAACTATTCTGAGGCAAGCTAGAAGTCTGGAAATCTTCTCTCTCTATTCCTAAATGCTATTTTATTCTAGCCAAGTTATCTAATCTCTCTAGCCCTAATTTTGTCTGCTGAGAGTATAGATATGTTAGACTTGCCCCCAGAAAACATCTTCAGGAAGATTTAAAGTGCATTTTTAAAGTATGGCCAAAAAGTTGTTACATCAAAGAAAATAAATATTGCATGTTTTGAAGCAGTTTTAGGATGCAACAGATGACAGAATCTTGATTACATTTGGGCTTTTGGCATATGCCAGCACTTTCCCATTGACATTTATTCAAAGTGACTAGTGACCTACAAAGCCACCAAAATATCTATCAAAGTAACTGAAACATCGGGTTCCAAACTGTAAATACTTTATGCCAACATGAATGATGCTTTCAAAATTCAGTCCTCTCCAGAGCACTAAGCACTGTATTTTGTGCTCAACACATAATTATGGAATCTAATTGGTCAATTAGGAAGGAATATTCATTTCTCTTAACTTAGTTGGGATTGGCTAAAATCACCAGTACTTTCAAATATGCTCTGCACCTTTAATAGAGAGATTTGAAATTCTCTTCCACGTGGGTTTTACAGGTAATTAATTAGTTTATAGTTTTGCTAGTGGTAAATCCAATGGCCTTTCTCTAACCTGTTTCATCTTTATTTTTGAACCTGCAGAACACCTTTTCCAAAATTATCTATTCCCTTGGTTATATCAGTTGTATATAATAGTAGCATACCTCTTACCACTCCAGTTTATTTTTCTCTTTTGGTCATTGTACCTTCTTTTCTGAGAGGCCTTCCTATGAGGCCCTCCCCCACCCCCGCCACTTTCTCTTTTATTCTTTTATCTCCGGGCTGGTGATGCCCAAATTTTTGTCTTTAGTTATGCCAATTTTCCTGAGATCTCAAATGCCTATTATAAATTGCTTAAAGAATATCACTTGTTTTCCGCATCATGACTTCAATTTCAACTTGTCAACGTCTTTTCTTCTTCCAACGTGGATGTCTATTCCGCTATATACTTGTTTGAATCAGTCAGTGACATCTACATTCTGCCAGTTTTGAAGCCTTTGAATAATCATTGAATTAGCCTTCTTCATTTTGCACATTCAATTTGTTGCCAAGTCTTTTCAGTGTTCACTAAAAAGTGCCTATTGAATCTACCACTTTTTATCACTATGATCAGCATCTCAGTCTGGTGCTCAATTTCAAGTATGGGCTTGATTATCCTGCTCTAATGGAGTCTCTATGAGTTGCAATCAACTCAACAGCAATGAGTTTTTGTTGTTTTTTTTTAATTGGTTTCTATAACTCCAAGCTTCCCTCATTCCAGCCTATTATGTACTGGTGATTCTCAATTCTGGCTGTACATTGGAGTCACCAGGGAGCTTTTAAGAACACATGGATACCAGGACCCTCTCCTAGAAATTCGGATTTAATTGGTCTGAGGTGCAGCCTGACCATTAGGATCTTTAATTCTCTATACAGTCAATATTAAGAACCACTGAGGTATACAATTTCTAGTCTACATTTATTCCCAGGAACTTTATCTTTTTCTGTGCATGTAGCAAGTCATAGCAATTCTTTCATTATAGTTTCTAACTGGTTATCGTTAGTATATAGAAAAAACTATTAATTTCTGTACATTAATTTTAAGTAGACATCTTAATGAATTTTTTCATCTCTACAAGGGTTTTTTAAATGATATCTTGGGGCTTTCAGATATGTAACTGTATCTGTATTAGTTTCTTATGGCCGCTGTAACAAAGTACCACAAATTTAGTGGCTTAAAACAACACAAATATATTATCTTAGAATTCTGGAGGTCAGAAGTTTAAAATGGGTCAACAGGGTCATGTTCTTTTTGGAGACTTTAAGGGAGAATCTGTTTCTCTGTCTTTCCCAGCTATATATACAGGCTGTGTATATTCTTTGACTTGTGACTCCTTCCTCCATCTTCAAAGTTAACATAGTAGCATCTTCTCTCCTCTGTGACCTCTGCTTCTATCCTTACGTCTTCTACCTCTAACTCTACTGCTTCTCTCTTACAAGAATGCTTGTGACTACACTGGGCCCATCCAGGTAATCCAGGATTGTCTCTGGATCTCAAGATCCTTACCTTAATCACATCTGCAAAGTCCCTTTTTGCCATGTAAGGTAACATATTCACAGGTTCCAGAGATTAGAATGTGGATACCTTTGGGGGGCCATTATTCAGCCTACTACATCATCTTTTTAAAACTATATTCTATTTAACTCAATATATCAAATATATTATCATTTGAACATGCCATTACATAATTATTGAAATATTTCAATTATTTATTTCATACAAAAATCTTTGAAATCCAAATGTATACGTTACACTTAAAGTATATCTCAGTGCTCAATAGCCACAGGTGGCTCATGGCTATTATATTGGACAGTTAATCTTGTGTTGTTGTTTGTTGTCAGGGAGTTGATTCTGACTCATGACAACCCCATGTGTGCAGAGCAGAACTGCTCCATATGGTTTTCAAGGCTGTGACCTTTTGAAAGCAGATCATTAGGCTTATCTTCTAAGGCACCTCTGGGTGGGTTCAAATCACCAAACTTTTAGCTAGTAGTGGAGCACTTAACCATCTGCACCACCCAGGGACTTCAGTTCAATTTTAGAAGGTGATTATTTCATCCTAATACCATGCTGGCAATTTCAGTAACTGCACTAGAGGCCATCAGTTGAGGTAATTTAGATATGATGAATTTTCTAGGCCTGGAGTTGATAAACTATGGCCTATGGGTCAAACTCTGCCTATTGCCTGTTTTTGTAGATAAAGTTTTATTGGAGCACAGACATGGTCATTTGTGTACTGTCTATGGCTACTTGCTCAACAACAGCAGAGTAGCTGTGACAGGGACCATACGGCCCACAAAGCCTAAAACATTTACTATACGGCCGTTTACAGAAAAAGTTTGCCAGCCATGGTTTAGTCCCCAAACTGAAATCTCAGAGGTAAAACACATATTTTATACGTTTAAATGTGTTTTCTTTTTTAATAGCTTTATTGAGATGTAATTCACATAGTATACAATTCACCTATTTAAAGTATACAATTCAATGTTTTTTAGTATATTAACAGATGTATGCAACCATCACAACAGTCAATTTTAGAACATTTTCTTCATTTCAGAAAGAAACCTCATACCTTTAGCTATTATCCACTCATCCCATGACCCACCTCCCAGCATTAAGCAACCACTGATCTACAGTCTCTACGTGTTTCATGCTTTTTTGTTCCTCTATCCTCCATTACTGCTTTCTTCTGCATTAAGTGAATATACATAACCATATATATGTATGTATAGCTTATTATTTACCTCTGAATATAGGTATTCCTTTCTGGTCTCACTATCTGCTAAAAAGTAGTTGGGGGCAGGTTTGAACTTAGAATGGGGAAACACTTTTCCTCGATTTTCAGAATTCCCCTCTTTGGAATTAAGAAGATTATTAAAATTCACAGGCCTTCTTTGTAATTTAGTGTTTATCTCTGCTCAGCTGAATCAGAAGAGAACTTAAAAAAGCTGACTGATGTTTTCTTCTTTCTCCTACTCTGCCTCACCCCAGGTCATGGCTGCTGGAGCAGATGCTGTCATGCATTTTTATAGTATGAAATTGAGTCCCAAAGGGCATGTTTCCTGTTTCTCCCTAGGCCTGTGCATACTCTGATCATCCTCATTCCTAGTAAGAAACTCTTTGTTTAGGACTTTTAGGACATGCTTACTAGTATTTAGGACATTCTTACCCTTGTTTATATTGGAAATAATAAGACTCCACGAGATGGGTGAATTAACACGCTCCTTTCCAAGCACCAGTAACCAGTTGCCATCAAGTCAACTCCGACTCATGGTGAGCACATGTGTGCATCAGAGTAGAACTGTGTGCCATAGGCCTGTTGGTTAATGTTATGTGTCAACTTGGCTAGGCTATGATTCTCAGTGATTTGGCAGATATTACATACTTACTTTGCATTTTTGTGATCTTATACGAGCAGCTAAGCAGTTGAAAGAGGAGTTTCCTTGGGGGTGTGACCTGCCTCCAATATATAAATGGATGTTCTGGCAAAGCTCACTCTCTCTTGATCCTGCAGCCTTCTCATCACCTGACCTCCAGTTCTTGGGATATAAGCCTGCAGAAGTCTTCAGCCCGAAGGCTGACTTGCAGGTTTTGGATCCATTAGCCCCTGCAACCATGTGAGCCAGCAGAAACCTTCAGCCTTCCACCTGACCCATAGATTTGGGATTTGCCGGCCCCCACAAATGTGTGAACCATTTCCTTTAAGTAAATCTCTCTATATGTATTTATATTTATGCTTTACTAGTTTTGCCCCTCTAGAGAACCCAGAATAAGACAATAGGGTTTTCAATGACTGGTCTTTCAAACATCACCATGGTTGCTCAGAGTGGGCATGAGGAATGCATTGTAGGATGAACAAGAGTGCAGTATGGATATCACTGAAAAAGCTTCAGGAACTTAGTCAAGAGATGATAGTAGCTTGGGCCAAAGTTAGGACTGTGGAATTGGAGAGAATTGAACAGATTAAGTTATATTTTGAAGGTAGAACCAACAAGATGCTGATACATTGGGTTTGGAAGGACAGAAAAGGACAAATAAACAATGATTCCTAGGTTTTGTATCTTGAACAACAGAAAAATTGATAACGCAATTTTCTGAAAGAAGATTTCAGAGAAGAGCAGTTTTGGGAGGCATAAATCAATAATTCTGGCATGGACACTTTAAGTTTGAGATCTCTGTTAGGTATGCAAATAAAAATGTCAAATAGGGACCTGTGTATAGATATTTAGAGTTCAGGGGATATGACAGGTCAAGGTTACATGCGTACTTGGAGGTCATCGGTAATAGAATGTATTCCAAGCCATAGACCTAAACGTGATCACCTAAGGAGGAAGCATACAAGAGAAGCTGAGAGTAGGATGTCTGGAAAACTTCAGTATTCAACAACCCCCTAAATGAAGAGGAGCCTGCCAAGAAGAATGAAGTGTACAAGTAGAGCTGGAGGAAAATGCTTGAAGAAGAAAAGAATGGAGAACTATATCCAATGTTGGTGAAAGTCCAGTAAGATGACACTAGAAAAATAAACATTGGACACTGAATTTTCCAAGATGTAAGTCATTGGTGACCTTGATAAGAACAATGTCACTGGAATCGTGTATATAGAGATCTGATTGGGTAGGCAGAAAAGTGACTAGAGGTTAAAATACAGGGGGAGAAAAAAAAGGAGTAAGGATAGTAAGTGTAGACAATTCTTTTAAGAATGTTTGCAGGAAAGAGGGCCAGAATATGAGGCATGGTGGGAGGGGATATGCGGGATTAAGATGCTGACACAAACCTGTTCCTATGCTGACTCAATTGATCCCAGTAAAGGGGGGTGTGTTCATGATTCAGGAGAGAAAGGGGTTAACTGAAAGACTGAAATCTTCTAAGAGGCTAGAGGGGATTAGGGAAATCCAGAATACAAATGAAAGAGTTAGACTTTTCTGAGAAAAAAAAATTTAAGACTGAATTAAATTTTAATTGTTTCTGGCTGCTAGACTGAGATACTACTCCAAGGCTGGACAACATGGATTTGAATCATATATCATTTTTTGGCTGCTGTGTCCACTATTTGGCAAATGTCTTTCATAGCTGGTGGATTTCTAGCTATTTCTTAATTTTGTTGTAAAGAGAGACTGCGGCTCTGTTTTTATTCTTTTATTGTTTTAGGAAGGCTGAAGATAGGTAGAGAAAAATTGTCATTCATTTCTGCAATATTTTAACAGAAGTTCTCTACTATTTTAAAATAAAACCAATAGCACTATTAGTTTATTTTCCAAAATCTTTATCATCCAGGCATGGGTTATGGATTTCAAAATTCTAAAAATTCTCTGTCTCCCTCCCTCTCTCTCTCTCTCTTTATATCTATCTCTCTTTCTGAATGACAGCATAGTTTAAATACTACTGGCTTGAAAGCCAAGTAGAGTGTGTTTCCCTCATCTCAGTGTTTTCTCTAAGGGTATCCTAGGATGATGCTTAATTAGAAAACAATGATTTAAGTGCTTAATTCTTTTAACTAGGTTCAAAACAATACAACTATATTGGTATAATTCATTTTTGACCAACATTTCCAAACTCATTTTCCAATTAGTAGAACTGAGTTGAGATTGTTCACTAATTAATGAAATTAACTTATTGTTTTCATAATGCTATCACATAATTATCAATCATCCTTGAATATGGATTAGGAATTTTACGGTGGTTTGTTCACAGGCAGTGTGGGACATTTTGCTGGGTGATGTAAAAAGCCCAGAGAACTGAGATGGTTTCTACGTATATGCATCCTTTGGCAGATAAAAAAAACATGACTCTGAAGACTGGACAAGGGTAATGACTCCATTTCTCCTTAGAACTGTCCCTTAAAAGCCACAGGAAAGTTCAAACCTCTCTCATATCATTTATCCAATTTTGACCTTGGAATATAGGAGAAACAGCACAAAATATAAAATTATGAAACCTCGGTTTATATCCTATCTTTCTCCCTTAAGAGCTTGGGACCATGGACAAATCGTCAATTCTCTAATACTGGGATGAGACTGTTTGACTCATCAAATTTTTGTGAGGAACTAAGAAAATGTTTGTGAAAGCATTTTAAATAGAAAGGCAATATAAAAATGTGTCTTGTTGTAGTTATTATAAGTATCATCATTACTTGGACATGTCCCAGACCTGGATCCTTCATTTATGATCATTAAAAATAACTCTTTATGTATTTGTATGAACCTAGATAATAAGCAACTTGATAGTAAAAGCAATTGTTTTTATTTTTATTCTCCCCCACATGCACATTCCCATAAATGTGTGTTGAAATGTTTATTAAATGTGTTATAAGTTCATTCCCGCATCTTCAAAATGCTTCCTATAAACACGGCCCTCAATTTTAAAGTAGCTTGCACTCACTGAGTTCTTACTTTGACCTGTAAATGGTCCTGAGCATTTCAAATGAAATCTCATTTAATCATCCTACTAGCTCTATAAGGGATGTACTGTGGTGAGCTCTACCTTAAAAATATAATTTTCCTATGGTAGACAATTTCAAATTCTGGAAAAACTGTGCTTATCTTAAAACACTGGAAAGACAAATGAATCAGCTTGTGGTCCTACCCCAGGGGAATGTATTTATCATGTATCAGTTACAGTTTACATTGGAAATTTTGACTTCCTTGCCTAGCATATTTTGTGACATTTTCACTAACCTCCTAATTGAGAAAAAGCTGAGCTATCAACTGTCAATTTTGATAATTTTAAAGATGAAAGAGTAATTTTCACGGACCTCATTCCAAAAACAGTACAATGCAGATATGAGGTTACACCAACATGGGCCTTGGAGAAGATTCTCCATGGAGACAGAGTGTTGTATCTCCCACAAGGCCTAGGACAGTGTGAAAAATATAGGCTCTCAGTAAATGCTTGCTGAATTGAACTGAAGCAAGATTGCTAAACTACATGAGATAATAGCAAAAAAGCCAAAAGAGCGAGTGAGAAGCAGGTTATTGGAGAAATAAAGAAAACAGAGGTAAATTGCCCTCGGCCTCAGAGCTATTAAGTGTAGACACGAGGTATACTCTGTGAATGTATTTGATGGTGGATAGCTTGAGTTGTTTAATCATTTGCCAAGAGAATGAAGAACGTGGTACTTGGGATAATTCTGAACAAAAAGACTTTGTTCAATCACACCATTTTATTCTTTGTTAAACGGGGAAGTCAGGCGAAAGCATTTTGGGGTTTTAAAATATTCATCAAATGTTAAACATGAATCCTTCACACCATTTGTTCTCACACCTTGCTCAATGGTTCCTTCCTTGAAATAATGGGACTATATACGCAGGGTAACTGGAAAGATCATGGAATTTCAAGTCAGACCAACAAGTTCAAATGCTATTGCTGCTACTCTGACACTGAGCAAGTCATTTATCCTCTCCGATGGTCGTTCTCAAATTTGAGGATGCAAAGAATCATTTGGTATGCTTATTATAATCTGGAATCCCAGGCCTCATCCACAGAGATTCTTGTTCGGTAGGTATAGGGTAAATCCCAAGAACCAGATTTTTAATGGGAATTCAAAGATATTCTAAGACAGATGATACAGGATTCTCACTTAAACAGTGATCTAACAAAACCAAACTTTCAAGTCGATTTTGACTCACAGCAAACCTATAGGACAGGGTAGAACTGCCCAGTAGGGTTTCTAAGATTGTAAATCTTTATGGAAGCAAACTGCCACATCTTTCTCCCACAGAGCAGCTGGTGGGTTCCAACTGCTGACCTTTCTGTTAGCAGCCAAGCACTTTAACCACTGTGACAACCAGGGCTTCTCAAACAGTGCTCTAGGAATTGATAATTCCTTATCTCTAAGTAGGAAATGATAATACCCACTGGACCAGAGGGAGGGTTGCAGTAAATGAGAAAACACATGTGAAGCCATATAGCTCATTACTGGCACAGTGGAAGTAATAAATAAATGTTGTCAGAAGTTATTCAATAATTCCCTGAAACAACTCACAAACTCACAGAAAGTACTATAATTACAGACTTATAGCAAAAGGATATAAATCAGTATCATCATAAGGAAGAGACATACGGGCAAGGTCTGGAAGGGTTCCCAACGTAAAGCTTCCATATCCTAATGAGGGCATGTCACCATCCCTTTGCCAATTAGGAAGTTCTCAGAGCCTCCCTCTTCAGACCTTCATTGGCTTCATTATGTATTCATGATTGAGGACTCATTGCATATGTATGATAGGTTAAATTATGCCTCCTGAAGTTAGTTGATATCAGGTGGTCTTTTTTGGTCTGGCCAGCCGCCACTCATTAGCACAAACCTTCAGGTGTAGTTTAGTTAACAAAGGTACCTCAATTACTCAGAAAATTCCAAAGGTTTTGAGTTATCTTCTCAGGAAACAAAGGCAAAACTGCATCACTTTGGATAAACTTTTCTCTTGGAACATTTTATCGTGTTTTAGGTGAAAGTTTACAGAGCAAATTATTTTCCCATTCAGTAATTTATACACAAATTGTTCTGTGACATTGCTTGGAATCCCTGCAGTGTGTCAGCACTGTCCCCATTTCCACCCTGGGTTCCTCAGTTCCATTCGTCCAGGTTCCCTGCCCCTCCCTACCCTTTTCATCTATGCTTTTGGGAAAATGCTGCCCTTTTGATCTCATATAGTTGATTGCTCTAAGGAGCACATTCCTTATGAATGTTGTCTTAGTCATCTAGTGCTGCTATAACAGAAATACCACAAGTGGATGGCTTTAACAAAGAGAAATTTATTCTCTCATAGTCTAGCAGGCTAGATGTCCGAATTTAGGGTACCGGCTCCAGGGGAAGGCTTTCTCTCTCTGTCAGCTCTGGGGGAAGGTCCTAGTCATCAATCTTCCCCTGGCAGAGGAGCTTCTTAGCACAAGGACACCTAGTCCAAAAGATGTGCTATGCTCCCAGTGCTTCTTTCTTGGTGATGTGAGGTCCCATGTCTCTCTGCTCACTTCTCTCTTTTATATCTCAAAAGAGATTGGCTTAACACACAACCTAATCTTGTAGATTGAGTCCTGCCTCATTAACATAACTGCCAAAAATGATAATCCCATCTTATTAACATCATAGAGGTAGGCTTTACAATACATAGGAAAATCACATCAGATGACAAAATGGTGGTCAATCACACAATACTGGGAATCATGGCCTAGTCAAGTTGACATACATTTTGGGGGGGACAAAATTCAATCTATAACAGGTTTTTGTTTTTTTTTAAGTTGTGCCTTAGGTGAAAGTTTACAGCTCAAGTTAATTTCTGATATGAAAATTTATACAAATATTGTTATGTGACATTAGTTGCAATCATAGCAGGTGTTAGTTTATTGTATAGGACAAACTATTAGTTGGATAAAAGGTGACCTCCAGGAGTGGCTTCAGTTCCAAGTTAGAAGAGTGTCTTAGGGCAATAGTCTCAGGTGTTCCTCTAGTCTCTATCAATCTAGTTAAGTCTGGTCTTTTTTATGAATTTGAATTTTGTTCTACATTTTTCTCCCATTCTAACTGGGACCTTCTATTGTGCCCCTGTTCAGAGTGGTGGGTAATAGTAGCCAGGCAACATCTAGTTATTCTGGTCAGGCTAGAGGAGGCTGTGGTTCATGTGAGCCATTAGTCCTTTGGACTACTTGCTTCCTTGAGTCTTTGGTTTTCTTCACTTTCCTTTGCTCCTGACAGGAAAATATCAATTGTCATATCTTAGGTGGTCGCTTGCAAGCTTTTAAGACCCTAGACGCTCCTCACCAAATTAGGATGTAGAATGTTACCTTTATGAACTATATTATGCCAATTTACCTAGATGTCCCTTGAGACTATGGTCCTTAGCCTTCAAGCCCAGTAACTCAGTACCACAAAGTGTTTGGATATATCTAAGAAGTTTCCATAACCGTGCTCTCAATGTGCTCTATTATATATATGAACATACACATAGCATATACAAATATATATGTATAAACATCTACATCTATACCTATATAAAGTTAACTTCTTTGTACCACACGTTTAATTAGTTCAATCCAAGAGACTTCTCCCTCCTCTGAACTCTTTCCATTATTATTCCTGGAGACATCCATTTAGCACTTCACATATGCTATTTGGGAAATACTATTTGCCATGTAAATAAATGCCTTCTTGAGGACTGGATCTCATGTTTTATACCTCTTTGTAACCTGCTGCCCAGCAAATATCATCAAACACTCTAGTTGTGTGATAAATGTTTGGTGATAATGATATTACAAAACAAATAAAATGTAAATAAAAATAATTTAAATAAATTTAACCCTGAATAAATCTTACATTTAAAATTTTAATATTAAAAATAAATTTAAATAAATGAAAGTTTATTATACCTAGGAATTCAACCCTTATATTAGCTGATCTTGGCACTAACTGCGTATTGTTTTCACTAATCTTCTCCCTTCTGCCTATTATTTGAGACCCTACTCAAGTTCCAACTCCTTTCTAAAAGCTTCTCTGATTACTCCAGGTCTCATTGGTTTCCTTCCACTCTGATCTCCTATATTATCCTCAGTACATAATACATAGTTCTGTAGTAGTAGAAGTAGTGGTACCAGTGGAGGTGGATGAGCATAGTGATTAAGAGAGATGAGTTTTGGAACAAGACTTCTTGGATTTGAATCCAGATTCTGCTGTACTCAAGGGTTGCTATATAGCTTTACAGTGCTTCAGCTTTCTTCCTTTAACTTAAAAGTTAAGTAATTTGCCTAAGTGCAATGGCAGAAATTTTTCCTGCTCTCACCCTTTCTAAAAATTCATCAATTCACTTACCAGATATCTAGATCATTCACAGTTGGTATGTTGCAATTCAAACGTTTCTCCTCCAGTTAGTTGATCAATTAGCTAGGGGAACAAGTGGGAGACTAGTGTGGTACCAATAGAGCAGTTGGGATGGTAGCAGTGTAGGTTGGAAGACTATTGTAATTTTTATGTCCCTATTAGAAAGTACAGAGCCCTGGTGGTGCAGTGGCTAAGAGCTCAGCTGCTAACCAAAAGGTTGGCAGTTTGAACCCACTAGCTGCTCTGTGGAAGAACGATGTGGCAGTCTGCTTTTGTAAAGGTTTATAGCCTGGTGAACCCTGTAGGGGCAGTTCTACTCTGTCACATTGGGTCACTATGAGTCATAATTGTTTTGATGGCAATGGGTTTTATTAGGAAGTAAAAGTCTTCAGAGCAAGATCTATGTCTCACTCATCCACATTTCCCATTTTACCTAAAGCATTTATTTCTACATAGTAAAAAAAAACAAATCTGTTGTCGTCTAGTTGGTTCCAACCCATAGCGACTCTACAGGACAGAGTAGAACTGCTCCATAGGGTTTCCAAGGAGCAGCTGGTGGATTTGAACTGCTGACCTTTCGGTTAGCAGTCAAGCTCTTAACCACTATGCCAAGATATTCACTATTAATGTTTTGCCCTACTTCAAATCTTTAATCCATGCACTTTTTATACACAACGGTAATTGTTTTCACACATACAGATTTTCTTCAGCAATTTTCATTTAATTTTATAACCAACACATTTCCCCCTGGTAGCAGATACTATTGATTTTTCCCTTCCCCATATGGCCTCCATACTCTGATTCACCTGTAGTCTCAGTGGACAGTTCCCATACAAGCTGACAGCTTCCCACCTCAATCATTTGCATCTCCCTGCTTTTGTGCCTGAAGGATTTCTCCAGCTTCACAGGAGCTTGCAGGATCACCCGAAGTGCCTTGGATTCAACAATCTTGAGGGCAACCTTCAACCAATCGCAGTTGGAGTTGGTGGATAAATGATCCAGCTTCCCTGTCCTTCAATATTCATTTTTACAATTTATCACAGTCGTATTTGTGGCGTATTTTCTCCGGTTTGATATTCCATTTCGGTTATAAGTTTTTTATTTATATGTGTGTTAAATATTTATGTATTTTTATGATTTGCACTGCTTTACTGATGTTAGGCTGATAAAATCCTCTCCCAGGTAGTGATTTTGTATGTACTCTTTCACTTTAGAATCACTAAATCAAGTTACTAAAAAAATATATATATATATTGAAATTTTGATGAAAATTGAAGAAAATGCACTTATTGGCATGTTATACTTCATCTTATTCCAATTTTTCATTGATTAATTTAGGTTGACTTTTCATAGTTTAATCTTTTTTAAATGTCTCTCAGAAAGTTTATAGGTTTTCTTGATATAGAGTCCACGTATTTTGGGTTAAGATAATTCTTAGAGTTGTATGTTCTTTACTGCAATTATGAGTAGTTTTTTTTTTCCATCGATTATATTCTGTAATTGCTTGTATTATTTATAATTACTGATTTTTATACATTTACCTTGTGTCTAGCTGAATATTCATAGTCATTCTGATATTATACAGGAGTGTATTTACGCAATTGTGTTCTGTTGAAACGTTATTAGCTATAAAGAGGGACTGCATAGGCACTAGCATTTTGAAAGTCATTGTTGTATTATCATAAATATTTTCAGAAGGAAGTAATTCTTAGCCCATTTAGAGGGATATAATATTTTATGCTACACATTTTTGGGGGGTTTAACTTCTGGCTTCATTTATTATCTTTAGTCTTTTCTAATTCTAATATGCTCGCTTTCTGTATTTTATGTATACTTATAAGCCACCGTAAATAATTTCTGTCATCACTAGGGTATAATTCCTTTAATATGCTATAAACTCTAATCTTTGGAGGTTGAATGTTTTATTTTCTAGGTATGCAAGAAATTTAGACTCCTTTCAATACAAATAAGTTATTAAATTATTAAAATGTACTTCACTCATGTACAAAATATATTATCATACAGTATGGTAGTATTTTTTCAGCAGTTTGTTGATGTTCTCATTTTGTTTCTAATTTTCTGATGAGCATAGGTTTTAAATGTTTATGTGTTTTACATCAGTTGACTTCCCCTGCTTTATTGGCTTCAGGCTTTTAAGATCCTTCCTTAGGAAATGATGATTTGACTCTGAGAATAAATTCTAGCTCTACAACTTACTTTGTGAACTTTGACAAGTTATTTAACCTCTTTGTGCCTCAGTTCCCTTAAAGATGCCATGTTCTAATATGCCTGCTATAAAAAAGAAAACAAATCCGCTGCTGCTGAGTCGATTGCAACTCATAGCCACCTCTATATGCATACACATTATTTTTTAGGCTCCCTTTTATGGTTATTCTATTATGTGTTAAAAAATCACAGATGCTGCCTGCTCTTATATAAAAGGAATAATTTTGGGGTGCCAAGATTAAATATTCTCAGTGGGGAGAAGGATCTACAATATTTCATAAAAGATAAAATGTACCATTTTTAATATACCATTAACAAAGAAATAAAAAAATACTACTAATCTATGGCATTCCCTCAAAAGATGTATGCCAAGTTCAGAGATATTGAAATTGGGGCAGAGGAGTGCATCTTAGAATTATTGAGATGCAGTAACTTTTAAAAGAACTTTCCTACCTGCCAAGCATTGTGCTAGGCACTTTATATATGTTATTCCATTAAATCTCTCAGGATTGGCATTATGATGTTTACTTCACACTTGAAGCAACTGAAGTTCTATAAGGTTAATTTAAGTTCATCAATGAAAAAACTACATTGTCAGAACTTATCAGATACAAGACACTCTGCAAGGTGCTGAAGATACAGTGGTGAAAAAGAAGAGCAAGATCCTTGCCCCCGTGGATAATTTAGTGGGGAAGAAAGATAAAGTGTGATGAATGTCACTAACGGGTGCTATGGAGGCCCATAATGGAAGGAGGAAGATTGAACTCTGACTAAGAGTCCAGGGAAGGTATCTTAGAAGAGGTGGTATTTGAGCTGAGACCCAGAGAATAAGTAACTAGTGTCTAGGAGACCGTAACAAGAGAGTTTCCTAGCATTGAAAACAATACAAGGTAGTCAGAGGAAGCAAAGAACAGTGGGGCTATGACTTAAACCCAAGTCTGACTCCAAATCATGTGCATATTCACTTATCGTTTGTAAAAGCAAATCATGCTTTTTACTTCTGCACCCTCCTCTGTCCCTTGTCCAACATTTCATACAGATTAAATCCATTCCCAATTAATGTCTAAGGCAAAAATCAAGGTGAATGGTCTGGACAAAAGGGAAATGGTAGCCTAAGAGCTGGATTTAGTCTCCTATTTTTATACTTTAAGCAGGAGTCAAGGGTGTTTTTCACTTCTTGCTTCCCACCACCACCTCTTCTGAGTCCTTGAAGTGCTGCTACGCATTTCAAGGACTCCCAACATGGAGCACCCAGAGCAATCAGACCAACTTACTGGCTAAGAGATGACCTTGGAAAGGGCACCTATCTCGTCTGTATCTACTGTAGTCCCACAGCACTCACAGGAGATCCCCTGCTCACCACACAAAGCCCAAAAAGAGGCAGCAATTTGAGAGAATCCGAAAGTTGCTGAGAGAACACAGAATAGAGACTCGGGCTGCTCCCTGAGGAGTTATTTTTCCAGAAGAATGGGCCTTCACCTCAGAGAGCAACAAGGAAGAGGGACACACATTCAAAACTATGCCGGTACTTGAAACATGAGCCGTGCCTTTGAAAAATAATCTTGTGTTTGCCTAATCAGAAAAGCAAGTTAATCAAAGACAATATACACAGAACACATTCACACGTGCATCAGTGGTACTTTATTTTTGTATTAAAAAATGAAATGTTGGCATTCGTAACTTCATAACACTTTAAATGCCTTTTCTGCTTCTTCCCTGTTCCTGTCCACCTTTCCCTCCTTCTCTATTGAATTTGCTATTTCCTACACAGGTGCATTACAAAAGGATGCCAAGCATAAGCCAACAGATGCTGTGGAAGAAAAACGAGAAGAAAAAAATAAAAGCTAAAAGCTTACCACTTCTCAACATCATGAAGATGTCTTTATGTTTTAGGGTCATAGGGTCATGTGCATCAGACCACACATGTTTATTTCAATTTATTTTTACATCACCTCTCAATGGTGGGTAAGTTTGGTGCTTGTGCCAGAAATAAAGGGAACATTAATGTATTTATTTGATTAGATGTATCAGTGGAGGTGACTAGAGGCATCAGTGGTAGTAAAGAACGTCCTGCACATTTGCAGTGCGGTCAGTCATTCTTGGAGAAAGCAAGCACCCTGCATGGTGGAGCTCATTTGTGATGGGTAGGCAGGAAAGAGAAGGCAGCTGGGCAGGCCCTATTGAGACTCAAGAGACCCTCAAGATGATACAGCTACAGGATTTGGAGTGACTTGTATTATCCATGTAAGACAGAAATAATTATGACTCACCTTCCTGTCCATCTGATTCCCTGCTTCAATTTAGTAATTTTTCTGTTTGTCATTGTGCATTGTATCAGCTGAAAACTTCATTGAGATATATTTCTTTGAAGCATCTTTTCAGTTCTTTTGAAACGTATACATATATAACGTGAATCCAGTGATAGTCTCCATTCTCTCTGACAAGCTGTCCTGTCACAGGAATGACCAATGGGCAGCATTCCCTGACTATTACAGGTACTGGACAATTAGGCTCCCACCTTTCTTTTTGTTTTCTACTTGTACACGTTTCACTTTGCAATTCACATGGGATTCATTGCTTAAAGCCCACGATACATTTTTATGCGTATCAGACTAGATAAAATAACCAGTTGCTATCGAGTCAACTCAAATCATGGCAACCCCATGTGTGTCAGAGTAGAACTGTGCTCCAAAGGGTGTTCAATAGCTGATTTTTCAGAAGTAGATCACTAGGCATTTCTTCTGAGGTGCCTTGATAGACTCAAATTTCCAACTTTTCAGTTGGCAGCTGAGCACGTTAACTATTTGTACCACCTAGGGACTCCAGGTAAAATACACATTATTTATTTATTCTTGCTGGTTCAAAGTACTAAGATACTTCTGGGGAAAAAAACAAATCAATAATTATATAACTATATTGTAACTAATGGTTGCATGTTAAAACCTGAGTAGCAACTCTAAAAATAATTACAGATGGAATTTAAGTCTAACCAGATTCACAGGAGCAGATTCAACTTACAAATCCAATTCTACTGCCACAGATGGAAATGTATTTCCCCCACATAAATGACTAATTGAATTTATACCAAATAGATTTCATTCCAAGCAATTGTGAAACAGATGCATATTGATTCTTTTCACTACTTCAGCAGACTCTTTTCCTTGGTTGCAGAGGGAAATAGCTATTAATTTCTTTGTGTATAAGCTAGGAGTGAAGGTTTTTTCCCCCCTTTCTCATTCCTTCATAATAATTAAAGTTGCATAGAAATATCAGTGAAGTAGAACTGTTTGATTTGAACACCTGGATAATGTGAAGAGGTCATGGAATTTCCATTCCTAAAAATGCTTAAAAGTAGAACACCCATCTGACCTACATGGTACAGCTCATAACAACATGTACTGTATTCTATTCTATCTACATGATATAGCCCATAATAATAGGTATAGTAATTACCACAGTGTCGGATATATAATACAAGCTTACTAAATGATTTTGGATACAGAACCCTGGGTTCTGGAGACAGGGAACTGGATAACACCATCTGTGGAATTCACCTCCATTCCCACAATTTTAAACTGGTGGTAGTGAAAGTAAACGGCCATGTTCATTCAGACAGAAAATATCATAGAGTAAAAAATGGATTTATGACTTAATTTAGATTACTAATTAGCTTCATCTGGTTTATCACAATACACATGTGATCCATTTTGGCTAGGTAAATTTTCTGGCTGATAATTTAAATTTTCTTTCACGTGCATTTACAATCTCAGCATTCCTGAATTTTTGTTTAAAGTTGACAGGAACTGTCTACAAACAGATTTCTGGACTCAGTGGAAACGTTTTAGGTTGCATTGTGAAAAACAATGGACATCATTCTGATGATCGCATTCATTATTGCAGTACAGGATTGCTGTAAGGAAAAACACTGAGCAACTGCTTTGATCAAAACTGGTGTTTATTGCAGGGACCATGGAACAAAGTCAACAACAGTTTCTTCTGATTTATTCGTTGCAGATGTGCAGGGCATCAAACTTCTTGTTCGGAGCAGGAACTGTACTACATTTTGGGTGCAGTCATTATTCGCAGTATAATAGTGCACCCTGCAGGATTTAATTTTTAAATGCAAGACGTGCTAATTATGCCTTCGAGAGAAAAAGAGAAAGATGGGCAAAGAAGAAAATGAAAGAGAATGAAAGGCAGGAAGCAATGAGAAAAGAGAGACAGAGGAAAGGAAAGCACAACCAGAAAAGGATTTGATGAGTATGGCAAATAAGCCCTGAATTGGTTTTCTACATTGCTTAACTGAGTTCACTAGAATAGAAAATAGCTAATTTGGGGGTGGGGGTTCATTTGACTACAAAGTAGCCCGTGTTACATCTCTAGGGAATCTGCCTTAGGCAGCCTATAGTTCCAACTTATAACAAAATGACCAATGACTTTTACTGTGTTAGCTGAAAAGACAGATATAGTCCAGTGCAGGAACTTCAAATATGTTTCATCCTGTATGTTAACTTTGATCAGTTAGTGCTATGTGCCATGGGCATGGAGTAAGGGAGTGGCAGCACAAGTGCCTGCATTTGCCATCCCTTGATAGGGTAAAAAGAGAAATGAACTGATATCAGAGGCCAAACTTAAACCAAACACACGGCTGTTGAGAAGATTCCAACTCATAGTGACCCTATAGGACAGAGTAGAATTGCCCCATATGGTTTCCAAGGCCGTAAATCCTTACGGAAGCAGACTGCCACATCTTTCTCCCACAGAGCAACTGGTGGGTTTGAACCGCCAACCTTTTGGTTAGCAAACAAGTGCTTTAACTACTGGACCACCAGGACTCCCTGGTGTCAGAGGACCAGTGTTCAAGTTCAAATCCTACTATTTTACTGTTACAACTACATGCCCTGCAACGATAAATCTTAAACTTAACAAACATCTTTTAGAATAAAAACTCACTCATACCAGCTCTGAGTGGTATCTGACTTTGAATGACCCAGTTGAGTATACAGAGTGCTTTCCCATCATCATCATCATGTCTCATCTAATCCTGACACCAACACTGTGGACGAAGAGGTATGGATAACATGGCAGAGCGGAAAGGGAACATAAGAGGCAATCACATCGATGTGAATTTTAACTCTGGTTTCTCTGCTTAGTTCTTCATCTTTAAAATGAGGGTTTAGTAGATCACTATAGTAACGACCTCTCAAAGAATTTAACAGTGCAATGCCCACTTTGCAATGTGACATTGCCTCTCCTCTTATCGGGGCTGGCCTTGTGGATTTACCTTGGGCAACAGAATGCAGCAGAATAATATTTATGAGTCTTGAGTAAAATTTATGCCTAGCAGCTTCTACCTCCACTCTCTTGGACTTCAAAGACTGCCATGCTATAAAGGCCAGTCTATCTTAGTAGAGGTTGAGAGGCCACGTATAGAACTGAAACCTCCAGTTAAGGCAGCAGATGACAGAAACCACATAAGTGATGCCATGTGAGGCCAGCAGAAGACCATCCAGATTGCCAATCCACCAAATCGTGAGAAATAATAAACTGTTGTTTTATACCGCTAAGTTTTACAGTGTTTTGTTACACAGAAATAGACAACTGATACAAGGACAACGTCTACCTGGTAACATTGTAATGAGGACTGAATAAGATAATGTACTACATAAAATGATGAAAACATGATGGGACTCAATGAACTGTGAGTAGTAATGTATGTTAAATATTTACATATGTACAACACAGGCTTACCATAATTGACTTATTCAAGATCACACAGCTTTTAATTGTCAGGCAACGTAGTATAGAGATTAAGAGCCAGAACAAAACTCTGACATCACAACACCTGCTCCATTGCTCATTAGTGGGACCTCTGGTAAGCTGCTTATCTAGAAAATGGAGTAGTAATCATACCTGCCAGATAGGGTTGTTGTGAAGAGTAATGGAAATAATGCATGTATATCCATTAGCACAGTGCCGGGGACATAGCAAGTACTTAATAAAGTAGTAGCTAAAGATTTTAGCCAAGGTTTCCATTTTAAAACATTAAAGATTAAGTTTTTAGCTCCTTCTTTAACAAGTTTCCATTGAGTAGAGATTCTATGAGCCCTGAGGCCAGTCTACGGTTTCAGTACAGTCAATGGCATAGAAAAGACTAAGAGCATGTGGCAGCTTGCAATTAGGAAACCCACACTGCAAGGAGGTGAATGCAGGACATCATTTAGGACATCAGATACAGGGTTAGTGTCCAGGAGACAGGCAAGGCAGATGTTGCTTTTGAAAGTATAGACTATGAATCAGAGGTTGGAATTGAAACAGGTAAAAAGCAAAAGGTGAAGAAATGAGTTTAAGCTAAGAAAATGGAGATTATTACTCAGTGTGTTCCCAACGGTCCACCTAAAGTAGAACAAGGGCTGTTGCTCTAAGCCCTCTTTTCAAGCATAATTCTGGGTTTGTGCTGCTAAGAGTTAGTCAATGCAGGAGTCCTATATTAGCCTAGGTTGTCCAAGAAATCAGATGCAAAGATGGGATTAAAATTTGCAAGAATTTTATTAGAGAAATATCTGTTTGGTGGAAAATGGGAAGGAATACAATGAAGAGTGGGAGAGTCATCAGACGAGGATGCAAGTCAGACCCCACATGAAGGACAGAGGGATCGAAAATTGAATAGAAGTATCCTAGACTATCACGGGGTCTAAGAAAGATTCGACAAGGTCTTCAGAGAATCCTTGAGTCAAAGCTGTCCATCAGAAAAGTACCATGTCTTCCAGGAATGGGTCTGCCTTAGGATCCCTGTCAAGCTCAGTTACTGGCTGGGAGCAGTCCATGGGAAGCATGGCCTCTGTATAAATGGAGCAAGAGATTTCAGAATGCAGCCGTTGGGTGAGGTCCTTGTTCAAATATGCTCCACAACTGGAAGCTGGAAAGATGCATTCTTGTGGCTGCCACAAGTCTACTAAAGCTGGGGTGAGCAGGTGTTAGGTCCACCAGAAAGTCATTAATATTCTGGTAAAGTATCCAGTATGTTTTCACTGTAAATATAAGGACAATAAACAAGTGATAAAGCTAGTCAGAGACCTGTTCTTAGACTCTCTAAAGACAAGAAGGTGTCAGGGACTAGAAGCAGTTTGTCTCTGTTCTAAGATAATGGCTTTACTCCAAGTGACATCTCTTTTTGCATAATTGATAAGACAAAGATCTGTCCAGGGTTGGTTGAACACAGTGTTAAAAAGGTACCAGCAAAATTCAAATAGATCCTCTGACATGTCTGCTAATAAGAATAACTGCTGCTCCACAGAGAGAGGTGAAAAGAGGCTGTATGGATGTCTGAAATCAAAGAATCTTTATCATCATCTGTACTTCAAAGAATGATATTTCATTATAATATGTATAGGGATTTATGTCTTTGAAAGCAATCAGAGTTAGAGTACCCCAAATGAAATTATATTAGTATTTAATATTGACAATACAAACATATTTACAAATTAATTTGTCAAGCAAGTATACTCACTCAATTCTCTTATTTTTTTAAAATTTTCCCCTTCCAGTCCAAGAGAAAAGTTTTAGAACAGCCAGATCAAAGCTGGTAAAAATGCACATATTGATTTCTAGAGCATTCTATCCAAATATTTCTACTGAATTGGACATTTATTTTTTTAAGCATTAAGAATTTACTATGTATTCAGCCCTTCCTTTAGGTATAAGAGGGAAAAGAGATAACCAAACCAGAATCCATCTCCTCAGGAAATTTCTACTAATATTGACATTCTCTGAGGCAGAGAAAATGCCTTACACCTCTACAATCATCACATACTGTTGTATAGGTTGTTCACTGCCCAGAGGTACCTCGGGAAGAGAGAGGGTGGAGATCTGAAATCATCCATGCTCTGCCCATCAGGCTACGAACAGCAACCTCACACAAAGCTATGTCTTCCCAGAGAAAAGGGTGTATTTTTTTCTAATTAGCACAAAGGTGCCATATGACACTTTGAAAATAGCTCTGAATCCTCAGTTCATAGCATCTATTAGATACTCAATGTAGAATAAGTGAAACAATTATGATTCAGAAAATGCAGCATATATTCCATTGTCTAAATGCATGGTACAGAAAACACTTTCTCTTAGAGATCAGAATATAGTGACTGCCATAGGCTATAGCAGCCTTGGAAGCCTGTCTTTGTAAAAACAAGCAATTCTCAAATATACACATGGATGACTCACAATGGAGATAATTGAAAAGTTCTGAGGAAATGATACTATGGGCTCTGAATGGAGATCAGATGGTTTCTGAGACTCAGCAGAATTACTTTCATAGAGCATTTTGTTCATACTCATATATAAGCAAGCCTGCATTATATTAATATTCATTGATTGGTAGCCAGAAAAGCAAGTCCTAGATTAGGAAGATGAAGTCTGTCCAGAAACAAACACTTTTCAAAAACCAATATTCCAAAAGGGTAAATCACTGGCTAATAATCCCATGTAATAAAAAGGGAAAGAAAAATGTACTCTCAGAACTTGAGGCGCAGGCTGGCTGGCAAACTGGAACTGCTGTCCTAAAGAGAAGCAGGTAGAACAGGAGACTGAACAGGTGGGTCTAAGTAGGAGAGTTGTAAGACAACGAAGAATGAGGCAGGGAGCCAAAAATAGCAATATAACAAAGACAATATCCTCATTTAGGGAAAACCTAATCAAATATCTCTGAAATGAAACCAAATAATATACACCTTCTCACTATCTTGTTATCTGACACTGCACATTTACAACAACAGTAAAAAATCTACTGTCTGACCATTTTGTGTGTTAACAGTGTATGCCTGGCAGTAACGAACACTGAGGCACAAGGTGAGAGTAACACTAGCTTTGATGGTTATGTGTCAAACTGGCTGGCCCGTGATTCTCAGTGGTTGGGCAGTTATGTAGTGATGCAATCAGGCAGTTATGTAATGGTGTAATTTGGCAGTTATGTAATGATACAATCATCCTCCATTTTGTGATCTGATGTGGTCATCCTCCATTTTTGCATAACACCAGTTTTGCATAATGACCTGGTCTCTGGAATCTAACAATGTCAATAAGTGATTAGAAGATGTGTAAGTGACTGGTCATCCCATTATCACCGTCACTTTTGTAAGTACAGTCTAGAAAGTTAAGTGGAATAGATCATGAAAAACCTTGAAGGACACTTTAAGAAATTTGGCTTTTATTACGAATGAGATTGAAAGTCAGCAGAAGAGTGATATAAACGGGCCTTAAAAATTTAAAGACTACATTTTTGGAGGCCTGGTGGTGCAGTTGTTAAGCGTTTGGCTGCTAAACAAAAGGTTGGCAGTTCGAATCCACCAACCATTCCTTGGAAACCCTCTGGGACAGTTCTAATCTGTCCTATGGTGTCACTAAGAGTCAGAATCAACTTGACAGTAATGAGTTTGGTTTGGTTTTTAAGTTAATATTTTACTCTAACGGGGCAAGTAGAGATATTATTTGAAGGTTATTTCAATAACCCAGGTGAGAGATAATGGTGACTTAGACCAGGGTGGTGACAACAGAAATGTTGGGAGGGGCCACACACAAATTTAGTATACTAGGCATAATGTCTATATAATATGCATGGAATTAATAAGATACTATTTTTCAATAAATTTATACATAATTTTAGTTCTGAAACTATTCATGTCTAGTCTTTCTCTATCATCTCCTTTTTTTATTGTTGTAAAAATATAGGTAACATTTGCCAATTCAACATTTTCCACATGTACAATTCAGTGATACCAGTTACATCAATCATGTTGTCTATCATGTCCTTTTACAATCTCCCTTAAAACAAAAGTAGAGGATCATTATTTTTGCCTAAGAACTGAACTGAACTTGAGCTCTTAAAAGTGATAGTTTTTTGGCTTTTCACCACACTTGAGAAAAACAGACAATAAGAGATATGGTTCAGTGAGCACTTTCTTTTTTCAGGCCAGAAGAGTCATAATTTTGAAAGGCTAAGGTGAAAGAACAAATGGACTCCTTTGCATTATAATCAATCATCCAAGCCAGGGCACTTTTGAGAGTGTATGTGCGGGGTGGGGAGAGGGTTGCTAAAAATTCATTCAAATTACATAATTTTAGAAATATTTTTATTGACTAACAAATTGATTTTATTATATTGTGGGGCTCAAAGATAATTCTATTCAAAATGATCTCAAAATAAAAATTTCTTCAAATTATAAGATACACCCATGTAAATTAAAGCAAATTTAAAAAACATTATTATATTAATTATTGTAAAACTTTACTATATTGAGTATTGATGTTATCAGCAAAAAAAGAAAAGTAAAAATGACATAAACCAAAACCAAACCAAACCTGTGGCCCTTGAGTCAATTCCAACTCATAGTGACCCTATAGGACAAAGTAGAATTGCCCCATAGGGTTTCCAAGGCTGTAATCTTTACAGAAGCAGACTGCCACATCTTTCTCCTGTGGAGTGGCTGGTGGGTTCGAATTGCTGACTTTTCAGCTAGCAGCCAAGTGCTTAACCACTGCGCCACCAGTGCTCCTCAAAAATAACATAAGGAGCTTAATTATTTTGTATAGATTACTTTAATTAGATTCTTAGTTATAGCTATGTCTAATATCTTGTCACTAGTATTTTTCTTTTTTTATAAATACATGTAATTTTATTTATCTTGTTGTTGAGAATATACACAGCAAAACATACACCAATTCAACAGTTTCTACATGTACAATTCAGTGATATTGATTACATTCTTTGAGTTGTGTAACCATTCTCACCCTCCTTTTCTCAGTTGTTTCTCCCTCATTAACATAAATTTACTCCCCTCAAAGATTCCTATCTAATCTTTCGAGATGCTGTTGTCAATTTGATTCTATATAGATAGACAGGCAAAAGAGGCAGTAGTTCATGGAGGCAATTAGTCACACATTCCATATTCTCCTTCTATTCCTGATGCTCCTTCTTCCTCTGTTGTTCCAGGTGAATAGAGACCAATTGCTGTCCCTTGGATGGCCACCAGCAAGCATTTAAGACCCCAGGCACTAGCATCCAGCTAGAAGGTATAACAGAGGCACAAAGCATGTTATGAGGCCAATTAACTGGGATGTCCCATGAAACCATGACCTTAAACCTCCAAACTAAGAAGCCAAAACCCATGAAGGTTTTCCAGTGTACATAATCAGACTCAGCAGCTACTCTCTCTTTTTCTTTTTTTGTGGTTGTTATAAATAGATCTACCACACAACTTTTGACTGGCATGTTTCTTAAAGTCTTTTTTGAATATGCTCTTATGATTTTTAGTTTTTAAAATAAAATTGCATACAATCGCCTTCAAAGCTGCATTTTATATTTAATAGAATTTAAAACATTGACATCTACAATTGACCCTTTTCTGTAGGTCATAATGTTTTTAACTGAGAAAAACTCTTTCTACAGGCATGGAAGTACCTATTTAGTTCAGACAAAATTCTGGTAAATGGACACTATTCTCAATTCCACTTTTGTTTTTCTTATTGATGCATACATACTTCAGAACAAATACTTTTGTTTCCATGTAGAGGCTTTTCTTCAATAAATAATTTTAAAAGGTGAAAATAGTCAAGTAAGTTGTCTCTATTTATGATTAGGAACCTGATGGCGCAGTGGTTAAGAGCTCGGCTGCTAACCAAAAGGTCGGCAGTTCCAACCCATCTGCTGCTCTCTGGGAGAAACATGTGGCAGTCTGCCTCCGTAAAGATTTTAGCCTCGGAAACCCTATGGGGCGGCTTTATTCTGTCCTACAGGTTCTCTATAAGTCGGAGTTGACTTGATGGCAGTGAGATTTTTTTTTTTTTTTAATGATTATTTTGTACACTTTGCCAAATTTAGATATTGCAACTTTATAGGACTTTTCAATTTTCTGCTATCCTGAAAAATATAAATTTTTCCAATTTAAAAAGAAAATCAACGTATTCTTCTTACATATCAAGCAAGATATTCCAAAATACAACTGCCAAATTTCTAAATTAAATCTTGTATCCAGGTTTCTCAAATTTTAATTTGCATACAAATCACCTGAGAATCGTAAATTAAACCAAAGATCTCAACTCAGTAGGTCTAGGATGGGTAAGATTCTGCATTTCTCCAAGTTCCCAGGTGGCTTGGGATCACACTTTGAGTAGTAAAGTTATAATTTGAGCTTTTACTGTTTTATTTTTGTTTCTCCTTTCCTTAATTTTTGAGAAATCAATTTTATTTATTGATTGTTTTCCTATTTGTAAACAGCTTCAAAAGCTGAAGGTTTTTGGCATTCATGTTTTAAATATTTTGATTAAATATTTTCAGTGAATTTTAAACAAAATGCAACCAAACAAAGAACTTACTTTAAAAAAATTCAGTACTGGCAGATTGTGAGCACCTGGGGCGCTGTGGTGGACTGCTGGAGACTTTCTCCTCACTAGGAAATGCGCTGTCAAGCCGCAGTGCCTCTTGGACCCACCATGAGACGCCTGGGCTTAGTGCAGCAGAAAACACCCTGCATGTTTGTGATGGAGGTGAAAAGAGGAGCCCTCCGCCAAAAGGGAGCATCAGCCATTTAAAGTTTTGGCAACTGAAACTATAAATCACAAGGCATAAGATACGGATATATACAGTGCAATTCCAACAAGAGTAGACGGGATATGTTGTTATGTTACTACCAACAAAGGTCAGCCATATCTTTCGGCTTGGCTAGGTAGAAAACCAAACAAACTAGCTGAGAAATGATTTAAAAAATTTCTATATTCAAAAGAAAACTCAAAATAATTTTTTTCTTTTTGGAATGTTGAGGAGGACTTCAAACTTGTCCCTGAGTGCTGGATACCAGCAAAGGAAACTGGACGATTAAATGGGAAACCAGTCCCTGATGAAAATGGACACATTCCTGGTGAGGTACCAGTAGAAAAAAACAACAAACAATATTGTTGGCATTCCTCTGTAGTTAGTTATGAATTTGAAATCACTCTGGTATTGAAGCATCCTCCTGATGATCCAGGACTTTTGGAAATTAGTGCAGTGCCACTAACAGATCTGTTAGAACAAACATTGGAGCTTATAGGAACAAATAGTAGTGGAAACCCATATGGGTTAGGAAGCAAGAAGCATCCATTACATCTTCCGGAATCACATGGAGAATTTCACATAAGAAATCTGCCTACACTGAGGCACAGTGATCTGTTGTCCTGGTGTGAAGGTTGCAGACAGGGTAAAATTAAAGGACTACTATGGCATTGCAATGATGGCTGTTTAATCCAGGTCCATTGCCGTCATCTTGGTTTACATTGGCCAATTCCGGATACTGACATGAATTTCAAAACCAGTTATTGTCAACATAGACCTGAACAAATATGACTATGCCTTTGATTCTAAATGTTTATTTATTTTTCAAAAACAGATAATCAGAAATTTGGTAGGCTCAAAGATACAACGTTCAATGTATAAATGGCAAGATAATTAAAACAAGCTTTATTATTGTTAAAAAAAATTCAATACCATTGTAAAACATTTCATTTGTTTTATAAAGTACTTCATCAAAAATTTAGATATTTTAAAAAAACTAACTGATGCTGGGTAACTAAGAAAAGTAAAGTAATCTTTTTAATACCATCTTCCCCAAAAAAAGATGTAGTTCATTACTCTGTGTGGGTATATATATCAATATTTCTTAATTTTTGACAGCTACAGCTTCCATTTAGATAGGGAGAATAGCTTGTTTAGTTGAAATTATAAATTATATGTACACCACAACCAATTCCAAATATGTTTATGCTTCATTGCCTTTTGATTTAATATGAATATTTTTACCACCACATTGTGATCCACTAAAATTTGTGTTCATATTTTCTCTATAAAACAAATATTTTATGTTAAATGCTAACATATTTAACTAAATTTATAATAGCATTCACAACACTGTCAGACATTGCACCTTAGACAGAACGATTTTGATTCTATTAGTTGGAATAAAAAAAGAATGGTTATTGAATTCATCTTAGCTCTTTTCTATTGCAAGCATTTGTCAACACTGAGAAAAACTGACATCATATAAATTTTTGCGAAGTTCTTCTGCTAAAGAAGCCATCTTATTGACCACCATCGCTTTACTTTTTGTACATTCACAGGAAAAGTTGCGATCAACAATGAAGAAATCAATTTAGAGCAGTCATTTGATCTAAATGAAAACTCTTGCTTCACAGAAAGAGATTAAGTGTACCTTCTTATAACTGAAAGTGTTAAATCATTATCAACAGGATAGTCTTCTTAAAATAACTATTAACTTTTGAAGTAGATGCTGATGTTTCTTTAGCATATTTTTGACCCTTGGTTCTTATGCTGTCACCGGTATTACAACAGTTCCCTTGTTGGAATATAACTGACAACAAATATTTCTGATGCAAGTTTCACATTCACTGACAAGTCCTTAAAAAATAAAAATTCAGTATTTCTTATTAAATTACACTTTTGTTTGCTTCATTGATGACAAGTGTATTGCAATAATAAAAAAGCATAACCAAACAGTAAAATAAATTGTTGTAAAGTTATGCCACAGAATAAATTACAAAATCACTGTAGTAACAGCATTCCAACTATTCTCTATGTCCTGTATATGTTTCACATCTATCTAACCTATAATTTTGCATGTATCCAGTTGTCTCCAACTAGTGGCCTGCTGCTTTATGTATGTAGCACCCAGAGGCAGGACCACAACACAACTGACTGATTCACGGAGTGTACTACAGAGATAGCAGCTTTAAACAGTTCTCCCAACACTGCCTGAAAGGAGAAGGTATTAGCTTCCCCACCTGCTCTTGTAAAAGTGCACTTCATTTCACCAACAAGCACCGTTCACGCTGTTATTGAATGGAAGGAGTCATGGTGCATCTGGAAATGTCAGAAACAAGAGATAAATCAATGCCGGTCCATTTCAAAGACTTAACCAAGTGTTAAAGAGAGAACTCTGTTCACTACCTATGCTTCTCACACTCAGCATGGCAGAATGTGAGAGTAGAAATGAAATCAACAAAACACACACTGGCTTATTTTAATGCAAGTATTAATATTAATACTATCTTTTTTTAAAAATGAAAAAATCAAGGGCAAATGCTAAACTAAATTGCATACCATGATTATAGCCATAAACCAGGACTGCCACAGGCAAAACATGAGATACAGTCATTCTAATTATAATGTGAGCCATGATCCCCTGAAAGAAACATCGTCTCTCAACTTATCAGTCATCAGGTAAATGTTTCTCTTGTGCCTTAAGGATTTAGATGGAAGGTAGTATATTTGCTTACAAGACAAATTTGGCCTGAGATATGTTTTGTTGCCCTACACAGAGTTGTTGCTGTTTCTAAATTTAAACTACTTGTAAAAAATTATATTGAGGGATTTCACATAGAATCATAGCTTCTCTTGGAAAAAAAGGAAAAGATCTGACAACTCCATGCATTTCTACACTCTCAAAATGAGCTACAGTGCCACAAGGCCATATTATCTACCAAACCTAAATGGTACCGCCTAGCTTATATTCTGAGTGAACTTCATACAACAGAATAGTATGTATATAATACGAAGGTTCTGACTCCCGGAATTGACAGTTTCCTGAGACCCTGACTTCTGTGGCTGACACTGTTAGGAGGAGGAGGCAATCCAGTTTGCCACAAATCTTGACTTGACCCAGTCACTTAACTTCATTACCTGGCTGTGTAAGCAACTGAGTTTGTGATTTCTGGAACAGACTATGCTGTTCCTAAAAATTAGTTTCTTTTTGAAAGGTAAATATTTCTCTCTGCTTGATTTTATAGTTACCAACTAGACAACCAAAATAACAAAGAGATGAATCTACAACTTACATTTGGTGGACAATATTCAAATGGAACTTGCCTTGGAGTACATACTCCCATCCTGCGCTGCTTGGTGGGTTTTTATTAAAAAAAAAAAAAAAAAAACCCGCTGTCTATCAGCTTCAGCTGCTTTTTACTTTGGGCTTCAAAGCAGCAACAGCCATGGGTCCTGTCCTGCTGGAGACTCCAGAGCCTTTTTTTTAAACCAAGGATTTTCAGTGTTGACACAGGTACTCCTTGTGGTAAGACATAACGTAGATGGCTTGAAGCACAGTAGATACTAGAAGAAGTGTGCTCCAGGAAAGGTTGTATCAAGAATGTATGTGAGAACAGGGAGGCAGAGTTAGGAACAGAAAATATCCCAAAAAAACACCCCACCACCATCAACAACTCTCACCCCTTAAAAGTTGAACATCCTGGGTGATTTCCATTATGGGAACAGTTATATTTCACACTGTTTTTTTTTTTTTTTCTTTGTTTGTTTTTTGTCAGTTTGTTTGTTTTTGGTTTTTCCCCCCTCTTATATTGTAATTTCTTTTGGTTACTCCAAGCTTTTCATAAAGTTGGTTATATCCATATATTCATACAGGTTTGCATAGTGGTATTTTGGAATAAAGATTGGTGTGATCTACTGGTGCCAGAAAGAAGGCCAAGCATACAATTGAAGGGGTTGTGGGAGATCTAAGTGGTATCTAGCTGCTTAGTAAACTGGGGTGACATGGCAGAACACAAGGGTAAAGAGAAGTAATCCCATAGTTGACTCATGACTCCGAAAGAACATGAAACTAACCTTTCATTGAATATAAGAGGAGATGCAGAGATAAAACACACGGCAGAAACATGCTTTGTTTGTTTAGTTTGGGTTGCAAGTACTTCCCTTTTGAAATAAAGAGCTGATTAAAAGCTGTAACCCTGGTGGCATAGTGGTTAAGAGCTATGGCTGCTAACCAAAAGGCCGGCAGTTTGAATCCACCAGGTGTTCCTTGGAAACCCTACAGGGCAGTTCTACCCTGTCCTATAGGGTCGTTATGAGTCGGAATTGACTCAGTGGCAACGGGTTTGGTTTTGGGTTGGCAGAGGTCCTGGAGACTAGACAGTTACATCTTCCCAACACCTACAGAGCCAGTGAGTGACACTGTGTGCTCAAGTTTTGACACCATAAATGTTACACTAGTCATTCACATTGCCATTTTAAATGCACACCCTTGTTTAAATGGCTAGAATGCATCTTGACAGATAAAGTTTATTGAATAATGTCAATACACAGCTTGTTAAAGATGACAATGGATATTCAGAAGGTGTCAAACAGGAGCAGAACACAGCCTTTATCCTGACCCAGGTTGCATAAAGCTGAAGTGTGGTAAATTGGGTATGTCTAAAATGGAGCTGTCAGACTTATAAGGTTTAATATCGAATCTTTCGCTACAAGGCATAAACAGACTAATATATCTAGGCACTAGCACTTCTCTTGGCCTATAAAGTACTTAGCATATGATACTTATAAAAGCTACTGAAAATGCCCTGTGAAGTAAAGGAACAAGTGAAATTATTACATGATCAATTATTTCCTTCTACAAATGTCCATGGAATTCTATATAGGGTGGTTTCCTTCCAGTTTTATTCCAAGGCTGCAAGTAAGTTTCCCTTTGAACATTATCTCCTGCTTGGTGGTGGCTGTCTAGAGTACTGTGTTGAAAAGGAATCTGAGGCTATTTCTAGGCAAAAGCTAAAGAGTATCATAATCAAGACCGGCCAGGGAAGGATGGGAAGAAAATGTCAGCACAAATGCCAGATGTTGGCTGAACTGAACTTCTAGGTATGGCACAGACCTGTTGTATCTCTTTCTGTTTGTGGTCAGGTTCAGTGTAGTTAATAATTAAAATTCTATAGATTTGTAGAGAATGATGACATTACTGGATGGGGAAAACATCATTCTAATGAGAACAGGGGGGATGAGTTAAGATTTTATTTTAAGAGGAAGCTGAGACTTTATCTTGAGTAAGGGAAAAATAGAAGCAGAATGAAGTATCAAGTCAAAGAAGATAGTGGGTAATGAATCTGAAGCAAACAATTAGCCTTGGTGGTCAGGATAAAAGCAGTAGAGTTCAGGGGTTCAGAATCTGGAGTTATCCTATGAGACAAAAATATAGAGGAAGGGAGCCCTTTATGGGTGCTGAAATTGAGACCGTGAATGGAGATAAAGCTATTTAGGGTGAAAGCCAGGTTAGATACTCCCAAGTATTGATAATGACTGATTAATGAATACAGATTTGACTAACAATTGCAGTGAGGTATCTGGTACCCAGTATGTATGCCAAAAACAAAAACAAAGAACAAAACCTACTGCCATCAAGTCAATTCCAACTCATAGCAACCCTATAGAACAGAGTAGAACTTTCCCATAGGGTTTCCAAGGCTGTAAATCTTTATGGAAGCAGACTTTCTCCCACGGAGTAGCTGCTGGGTTTGAACCACTGACCTTTTGATTAGTAGGCGAGTATTTTAACCACTGTGCCACCAAGGCTCCTTGTATGCCTCATAATAATCATAAAGTATAGGTATGCGACACACTACAAAATATTTAAGAAGTCATATAATTTGGAAGTGTATTAAGTAAAACAGGTTAACTCGTGATAAGTAAAAACTGCCAGTAACTTTTCTTTGTATAACTCTGAAAAAATTTCTACAACAGGAGTTCTCAAAAGCAAATCGGTTGGAAACCATGTGTGGTAGGCTAAATAATGGCCCTCCAAAGATGTCCACATCCTAATCCATGGACCCTGTGAATATGTTAAGTTGCATGGCAAAAGGAACTTTGCAGATGTGATTAATTTAATGATACTGAATTAATCTGGGTGGGTTCAATGTAATCACAAGGGTCCCTATAAGAGGGAGGAAGGAGGGTCATAGTCAGAGAGAAGGTGATGTGACAAGGAAGCACAGTGGCAACCTCTAGAAGCTAGAACAAGCAAGGAAATAAATTCTTCCCCAGAGCCTACAGAGGAAGCATGGCCCTGCCAATACCTTGATTATAGCCAGGTGAAAACATCTTGGGCTTCTAACCTCAACAACTGTGAAATAATAAGTTGTGTTGTTTTAAGCCACTAAATTTGTCGTGAGTTTTTACAGCAGCAAGAGGAAACTAATATACCATGCAAATTAAAAATGTTATCAGTTGTATGGAAAGTATTTTTCCAACAAAATAGAGAAAAGCCCTGAGTATACACTTAAAATACTGAGTACTCAGCATGTCCACTCTCCAAACCTCCAAGTCTTCATGGGATGTTACTAAAAACATAGGACTTGGGAGAGAAAATTTCCTGGAATAGAGTTTTAAGGAACCGCAATACACACAACAGGAGACATGAGCAAAAAAGTAGACTTGGAGGGCCGAGTACCAAGGCACAGGAAGACTGTCAGAATGAAAGTGCAATAAATAGCAACTTTCAAAGCAGAGACACTCGTGATAAAGGGAAAGGTGATTATTGTGCATCTAATCTGAAAAATAATTTAAAGGGTACTCCGGAAAACATTTTCATCTAAGAATGGTTTATAACTAAATCCTTTATATTTCTTACACTCAATTTAAAAAAAAATTCAACCTGGAGACCATTTTTGTTCTTCTGGACTTTGAGCCCATTTAACTCACCTCACACAGATAGAAATATAGTTTCAGTTCATTCTGGCCAAGTAGTTTGAATGTCAGGTCTAGTTTTCATGTAAATACAAATATTTTTAGGGGTCCTTTTAAAAAGTACAGTGAGTGGTAAACACTAGCCCCTGAAACAACTAAGCACGCTGTGAATTGTGCCTCCAAAATGATGGATTGAGCCTTGAATCAAAGAAAAGGTGTGGTTCTTCATGTGTGTAATGGAGGAAGCTGGGTAAGGAGATACCAGAGTTGGGAAAGATTGAATTTCTTTTAATGGGCTCTGTATGTTTTTCTAGTCATACTCATCTTTTTTGAAGAGGCTACATGGTTCTGGAAGGCATGCCACCTCTTTCTGCAATGATTTATAGTCGTATGCCCCCAGTTAACCTAACACCATACACAGAGACAGAGAACATGTGCATTCCTGCAATACCATGTGGCCATGGTGGCTATCTTCCTGCATACTCTCTTGATTAATAGCTGACCTGCCAGCGGCCAGTTGATGATTGGTTACATAAACCAAGCCCAGCTCTCTGGGTCGCAATCAGTATATAGCACTAAAATTTCCATGCTCTGATGATGTTTCAGAACCGCCACATCTCTCTCCCATTATTTTGCCGTGAGTAGTGATGGCACAAAGCTGCTGGCTGAGGAAGGAGATGGACTACAATAGTGTGGCTAAAATGTCAGCAATTCCCTAGCCAACATCATGATTTGTACTAAAGCCACACACCATCGGTGGTGCAATTATTTATACGTATAATATTTTCCCTTAAATTGACTCATTGTTTTTATTTGACCTCACCCTAAGCAAATAGCAACCATAATAGCATAGATTTAAGGGATGAATAATATTTTCAAGGTCTTTTAAAATATATCCATAACAGATGCAATAAAAAAAAAATTTTGTCCACAAACAACTTAAAATCATCTTATGCACCTTATAAATCACACTTTGGGAAATGTTGGACTGAAAGAAATCTCATCTGTGAGCTGCCAGAATTTCAGACCCAAGTTTGAGCTGGTTGACAAGGCAGGAGGAGTGGGAGCTCTCACTGCAGACTCACCCTCCTCTTCTAAATAGACCATCATTTCTCTTCACATTTCCACATCCTATTACTAGCAGATACCGTTCAAGTACTGGCAGCTGTTAGAAGGGAAAGAAACAAGAAGAAAAAAGAAAAGACAACATGTATCTGACAACTGAAATGGAATCTGCTTGGTTTTCTGCTGTTCCTGTATTTGTGGGTTGAAAGGCTAATATCAAAATATTGTGGTTTTAAAAACATCATAATTATAGGATCTTGAATCATGTTTGTCTTCACTCCATGCTTCTGCCTTTTTCTTTTAATCTCCTTAATGTACCATAATTATGTCTTCAGTGTGGGTCAATTATCTCTGAACTAGAAAACAAATTACCATCATTACCTCTGATTATTCTTTCCTTTTCTTTGATCCTATTTTATGCAGCAACCCAAAATTTTGTTTTCATTCAGCCCTTCTCTTCCCTGGCTGCCTTGTTGGCAGAGCTGAGATACAAAAGAAAATCATTCCCCTGTTGTTTCCAATATTATCCTTTCCCTTCATCCCACTCTTCAAACACTTCTGGAGCCTGCACATTACCAAAATATGTTCAAACGATCTTATTACTAACATAGCTCTTGGCTAACATTGCCTTTTAGTTACTGTGCCCCTTTAATCTTTTTTTCTTCCCCATCCTAACTACATTTACTAAATCCAAATTAGTATACAAAGGCCATTCAAACTGCATTAATATCTTTAAAATAATCCTGAGATTAATGGGCCCCAAGACTTATGTGACACAGAAAATTAATGAGGCTGTTTTGAGCAATGATCCATGAATTAAGAAGGACCTCCACTGTGGTTACAAAAACTAATTAACATTTCTTTTGGTTTAAAAAAGTAAAAAAGAAAAAGGGTGAGAGAAATAATGCTCAAGAACTAGAAATACACAGGTCATCTGGATTAGATTCTTCCAGACAGGTGTCCAGAAGATTACGAGGCAAGGTAAAGTGCTTGTTCTTTTTTTGGAGATGAGGAGTAAGGAGGGATGGGGCAGCCACAGTTATTTAGTCTTTTGTACCATCTTTCTAGTGACAAAGTATCAAGTATCATGATAATTTTCCTTACCCCATATTGACAAGTGGATTTCCCAGAAATCCTCATAGTGAATTGGAAGAACATTCTTCATGCTAGGGCACAGATTTCTGATATTCAAATCTGATGTACAGTAAAGTAGAAGTAGAAAATGGGGTTTTACAGCAGCAATTTCCTCCAACTCATGCTGTCTAGAGTCCTGCATGTAAATCATAATCTCACTGACCCCTCTGTGTTTTATGAAGTGCTTTCTCTCTGCTGATTATTCCCTTTCATTTCTCATTGCCCTGGATCCAAACTAAGAAAAAAATAAAAACAAAAATACAGCCCACTATGGCATGACCCAAGGTATGACCTGGAATATATTCCACCTGAATTTAGAGACCATCTCCAGAATAGATCTGATGCATTGAACACTAATGACCAATGACCAACAAGTTGTGGGATGTCCTCAAGGACATCATACATAAAGAAAGCAAAAGTATTAAAAAGACAGGAAAGAAAGAAAAGACCAAAATGGATGTCAGAAGAGACTCTGAAAATTGCTCCTGAACGCAGAGCAGCTAAGATGAATGGAAGTAATGATGAAATGAAAGAGCTGAACAAAAGATTTCAAAAGATGGCTTGAGAAGACAAACTATTTTAATGAAATGTACAAAGACTTGGAGTTAGAAAACCAAAAGGGAAGAACATGCTTGGCATTTCACAAGCTGAAAGAACTGAAGAAAAAATACAAGCCTTGAGTTGAAATATTGAAGGAGTCTGTGGGCAAAATACTGAACAACACAGAAAGCATCAAAAGAAGAGGTAAGGAATACAGAGTCACTGTACCAAAAAGAACTGGTCTACGTTCAACCATTTCAGGAGGTAGCATATGTTTAAGAACCAATGGTAATGAATGAAGAAGTCCAAGCTGCACCGAAGACATTGGTAAAAAACAACCTCCAGGAATTGACAGAATACCAATTGAGATGTTTAGCAATGGATGCAAGGCTGGAAGTGTTCACTCATCTAACCCAAGAAATTTGGAAATAGCTACCTGGCCAATCGACTGGAAGAGATCCATCTTTGTGCCCATTCCAAAGAAAGGTGATCCAACAGAATATGAAAATTAACCAACAATATCATTAATATCGTATGCAAGTAAAATTTTGCTGAAGATCATTCAAAAGTGGCTGCAGCAGTACATCAACAGGGAACTGCCAGAAATTCAAGCCAGATTCAGAAGAGGACATGGAATGAGGGATATCATCGCTGATGTCAGATGTATCCTGGCTAAAAGCACAGAATACCAGAAAGATGTTTACCTATTTTTTTGACTATGCAAAGGCACTCAACTGGATCATAACAAATTATGGATAATATTGCGAAGAATGGGAATTCCAGAACACTTAATTGTGCTCATGCGGAGCCTGTACACAGATCAAGAGGCAATCATTTGAACAGAACAAGGGGATACTGCATAGTTTAAATCAGGAAAGGTGTGCTTCAGAGTCGTAGCCTTTCACCATACTTATTCAATCTGTAAGATAAGCAAATAATCCAAGAAGCTGGACTGTATGAAAAATATAGTTGCGATATGCAGATGACACAACCTTGCTTGCTGAAAGTGAAGAGGACTTGAAATACTTAGTAACAAAGATCAAAGACTACAGCCTTCAGTATGGATTGTACCTCAACATAAAGAAAACAAAAATCCTCTAAACTGGGCCAATAAGCAACATCATGATAAACAGAGAAAAGATTAAAGTTGTAAAGGATTTCATTTTACTTGGATCCACAATCAACGCCCATGGAAGCAGCAATCAAGAAATCAAATGATGCACTGCACTGGGCAAATCTGCTGCAAAAGATCTCTTTCAACTGTTAAAAATCAAAGATGTCACTTTGAGGATTAAGGTATGCCCAACCCAATTCATGGTATTTTCAATCTCCTCACATGCATGCAAAAGCTGGACAATGAATGAGGAAGACGGAAGAAGAATTGATGTATTTGAATCATGATGTTGGTGAAGAATGTTGAATATACCATGGACTGCCAGAAGAATGAACACATCTATCTGGAAGAAGTACAGACACAATGCTCCTTAGAAGCATGGATGGCGAGACTTTATCTCATGTACTTTGGACATGTTATCAGGAGGGATCAGTCCCTGGAGAAGGACATCATGCTTTGTAAAGTGGTGGATCAGTGAAAAAGAGGAAGACTCTCAACAAGATGGACTGACACAGTGGCTGAAACAATGGCCTCAAACATAGCAACAACTGTGAGGATGGCAAAAGACCAGACAGTGTTTTGTTCTGTTGTACACAGAGTCACTATGAGTTGGAACCAACTGGACAGCACCTAAGAACAACAATGGCACCTACTCAGTAAATAAGTAAAATCAGATGTGTTTTAGGCAGACACTAGGGCAAAGAGAACCCTCTAAGTCTTTGTTCAGTATAATCTTTTAAGTTTGGGACAGGGTATGGGAAGACTGTGGGACTCAAACAAAACTGATGTACTTTATATTTTAGAAGAGTAGCATTGTTAAAAGAATCCTCTTTAGTTATTAAGGCCATGATGGTGGGAATAGCACATGGTCAGAGATCAGGAGCCCTAGCTAGGATTCTCATACGTGTCTGGTCCAGCTGAGTGATTGTGAGATCACATAAATACTCCATGTCCCTTTTTACATTTATAAAGTGAGTATGATGGTCCCTACTCCAGCTACATTACAGGGATTCTGTGAGGATGCTCTGAAGTAATCATGTGAAAATGCTTAACATTAAAACATTATGTAAACACAAGATGCTCTTTTAAATAACACAATCTACTGTTTCCTTCTCTCTTTATGTGGCAGAGGTTCTAGGTGCACATATCTTTTGGGCATAATCATTCAACCCTAACAAGGGGAAGGACCAGGAGTTTTGTTTTTAGACATGTTATGTTTGAGACTCCTCTTAGTCAATGGAGTACAGATGTTAAATAGGAAGTTTAATACATGGATCTTGAATTCAATTACATGATAGTGGAAGCCAAGAGTCCCAAATCATCTCTTTACTCATCTGTGGTCTGGAGTTACAGGAGTCTAACACACACAGTGGCATAACCAATAAAAATGGACCTTGATATAAAGTAATATGCCCTGCTATCCCACTCCCAACACTGATAGCATTAATATCCATGGGTATAACACAAAGAGCCCACTCCTTTCTTCTTTAAAAGGTGCAGTGGATTTGGCGAAGAAAGAAGAGATTCTTGGGGCTAGGAGAAAAGCAACTCTTTTCCTTTGGTGATGAGACCAAGCTTACCAAAGAATAGAAGGCACTGTGAATACCATGATTCGATCCTTCCTGGCTCCTGCCTTGTGAAACACTGCAAACATTTACAAATTGGGGTTAAGGGTCCAACGAGTAGTTTGGAACAGCAACTTTCTCTATCCCACAGAGAATACGTGGCTTTGCTAGAAGCATTTTCTAGCCCTTGGAGCTAACTAGCTGAGAAGAAATGTGAGCATCAGGTCACTTGATACTGACTAACATAGAAATTCTGCCAAATCAAACACTTCAAAGCTCAATATATTAATGAGTTCCAGGAGTCTCTGGAGACCTCTTGCTGGTCAGAGAAAAGATCTATCAAAGCACCTTCTCTTTAATTTAAAGTGAAAATTGATGCTATCTGGGACTCGGGTGTAATCATACTAATTTATTGGGGAATACACAGGTACAGTAGAAAGGAGGAATGATCTAATTATAGGTTTAAATGAGTTTGGGGTTCCTTCTTTGTCAGTCTGATTCATGATGTATTTTTAGTTTCAGACAATCAAAACTTATTTATGTAGGTTTGAGGCTTATTAATGCAGCTAAAAAGGCACAGAGGTGGAATTACACCCCTTTTCTGAAAAACAGTGAAACTGATATACCAAAAATCTAATTTAAACATGAGCATTTGAGTCAAAGTTACTTGTAATAAGTGACAAGAGAGTGAATCACTTGGGACAGGATAGCTCAGGAGAAGGCCACTCAGATGTGAGCACCTCCTCCAAAAAATTCCTGGCTTTGTCAAAATCTACCGGGGCAGAAAATATCCTTATCTGATGGTTTGTTCAGTGACATAAATGAGTAAGTAGCCTCCCTGAGCTCCCATCAGGGAAGGAATATTAGGAAATCATTTAAAAGTCCAGTCTTTGTGTCAGTTTGGACACCAAAGGTGCCATGAAACTGTTCTGCTTCCTAATTCTTCCAGGACAGAGATGAATATAATCAGGAGAGGACTCAAAAGGGTTGAGCGTATGGGAAAAAGGAGAAAGTAACATCCCTCACCCATAGTTACTACTCCTTGTTCTAAGGGAGGTAGCATTGCGTACTAGTTAAAATAACAAACCAGTTGCCATCTAGTCAATTCTGACTCATGGTGACCCCATGTATGTCAGCGTAAACTGTGCTCCATAGGGTTTTCAGTGGCTGATTTTTCGGATGTAGATCACAAGACCTTTCTTCCAAGGAGCCTCTGGGTGAACTCAACCCTCCAACTTTTCAGTTAGCAGCTGAGCACGTTAACTGTGTGCACCACTCAGGGAAGGAGAACATGTATGAGTATCTATTCTGCAATTTACCTCCTCTGTGACCTTAGGCAAGTCATTTAACCTTTCTAAACCTCATGTTTTCATATGTAAAGAAGGAATAAATATAGTGCATATGTCATAAGGTTATTGTGAGGGCTAAATGTAAAGAAAACAACATATTGCCCAGCATAAAGTAAATGGCAGTTATTATAATTATTCTCTGAATAACACTTGCAAGGTTGACATTGCCACACCTTTCTGTGTGGGCCAAATGTCCACACCTTTCTGTGTGGGCCAAATGTCCACACCTTTCTGTGTGGGCCAAATGTCCACACCTTTCTGTGTGGGCCAAACATCCTTTGATTAAATCTCAGACCCAATCACCCCAAATAAGAGACTTTGATAAACGACCAAATCTGAAGAGTGTAATGAGAAGTTTCTTCTATTAGTGAAAGTGAAAAAGTTCCTTTTATTCCTTTTTGTGATTTGGTTGAGGATCCTGGCATGGAGAACTCAGTTATTATTGAAAACTGGAAATTCTGATGATCCTCACTGCCAAAGACAGGTCAAGTCCACAGCATGAGGCCTAAAAGTAGGGCAATGAGAGAAGCAGGGCTTAGATAATATTCAAGCCTCAGACTTGGGGCAAGAAATACTGGAATGAGTTAGAAACAAACCAAGCTAGCATACGTGCTGATTTTAGCCTCTTTTAGGAATAAAATATTTATCGGTGGTCATTCTTTCTTGCCACTGGGAAATCAAAGGCCAATTATACCTGATTTAGGATCCCACTCAGATGGAAAGATCTGCCAGAGTCTACTCACTGGTAATTTCTTATTCTATCATCTATAATAAAATAATACCAGTCTACAGAAAAAAATAAATACTCCCCATTTCTTTCCCCTTGGAATATCTTGGCCAATTCAGTTTATCCCTTGTTCCAAGGTAGACCCACTTTCCTCTACCTTAAAAGGATGTCACTGCCTTACTCTATCACTAGAGTTAAGGGGAAGTCTTCAATGCCTGTTAAGAGAGAAAGGAAGTGATAAGAATGTATGGGATATGTGTGTGTGGGTTGGTTGTTGAGGGGGACTCAAAGCTATCTCAAATCCTGGGGATGAGCCCAGGTGAGATGATTTCTCAACAGTCACCTGGTAATAATAGGCAACCATTCATTCATTCATTTAACAAACATTAATTGAATTCCAAGCACTGTCCTAGACATTGAGAATACAACTCTGAACAGTACAAAGACTCTGCACTTATGAAACTTAAACAAGTAAATAAATAAACAAATAGTATGTCAGACTGTGATGATAACTGCTATGGAGAAATATGATTCAAAATGGAGGGCTAGAGAGTGCTGAGAGGTAGGAGTTACTATTTATACTGAATGGTCTGGAAAGGTCTCCCAGATGAGGTGGCTAAAAAAAAAAAAAAATAAAAAGCAGAGACCTAACAGAAGCAAGGGAATGGGCCATGAGGATGGCTCATGGAAAAACAAGGGTAAGAGAAGAGGGAGAGGCAAGTGTACTGGATTTGAGTCTGGAGTGTGCTGGGTCCAACAAACAGGAAGCCAGGAGACCATTGTGGCTGGAAGGGAGTGAGCAAGGGGTGGAGGAGTGAGAGATTAAGTAATAGAGGTAACCAGTATCCAGATCACTTAGAGTGTCATAGTTTTTCTCAGAATGAGAAGCTACTGACAGATTTTTAGTGGAGAAATAAAAAGCTCTGACATATATTTTAAAGGATCATTCAGGGGCAGGGGGTGGGGGGAGGGGAAATTAGGAGGTTATTGTAAGAATCCAAGTGATAGATAACGCCATTTTAGAAAAATTGGCAGTACAGAAGGTCATGGGAAGTGAATGGACTCTGGATATATTTTGAAGGCACCACCGATAGGACTTTCAAGAATATTAAACATGAGATATAGAAAAAGAGGGAACTCAAGAATGGCTCCAGGGTTTTTGGCCCCGGCAACTGGTAAGATAGAGCTGTCAATCATTGAGATGGGATGACTGAGGGAAAAACAGACTTAGGAGGTTATGTTTTGGCCATACTAAGTTTGAGATCACAACTTTATATCTAAAGGAGATAGATAAGTTGAGTAAGCAGTGGATATATGAGAATGATTTCAGGACAGAGGTATGGGTTGGAGATGTAAATTTAGGAGTTGTCAGGGATAAGATGGCATTTAAAATTCTGAAACTGAGAGAAATAACATAGGGAGTGAGTATAGAACCAGAGGAAAAGAGATCTGAAGACTGGAGTCCAGGAGATGGGAAGAACAAGCAGGGAAGATTGAGAAAGGGAGACAAGTAAAATGGAAAACTAAAAGAAGGTGGTTCCTGAAAGCTAAGTGAAGAAAGTGTTTCAAGAAGGAGAGAATGATCAGCTCTTCCCAACGGTGTTGATAGGTCCAAGGTAATGAGGAATGATAACAGACTATTGGATCATGGAGATCATCAAGGGTCATGGCAAGACTCTTTCAATGGAGGAGGAAACAAAACCCTGATTCCTCTGGGAGCAGAAGAATTAAAACGAAATATAGATAACTGTAAGGAATTTTGTTCTAAGAGGAGAAGAAAGTGACAATGGGATCAAGCCACGTGCTACTTTCTCTAGAAGTCACAAATAATTCTGAATCCCCATTAGGCTCCAGAGCAAAATCCAAGTTGACAATACTTTAAAGAACATACGCTCAATCTCACTAGGATGGTGGAAGAACAGAGATAAATTAAGACATTGTACCAGTCCTCAGAAAGATTTCCGTAAAGCAGTAAAGATATCTGTGAGGTCAGGATCAGAATAAAATATTACATTTAATCCTCAAAACAATCCTATTGCTGGAGTGTAGTATACCTTAGGCATCTGAATATTTAACAGTGGGTATTTTTTAATATTTTCAAGTCACTCTGAAGATTCAAGGTGTGTGGTTATTTTCAGTTTTACTGTGGAGCAGACTAGAACGTGTGTGCTGTAGACTGGTATGGGGAAAGGATCACCAGTGTTCTCAGCCCACTGCCAAGCATCTCACCTTACAGGGCTTTGTGATTGTCATCTGAATCTCAGGTAGGCCACTTAAGTTTTCTTTCATCATTTACAGAAAATATATTATTATATTCCCTGGTAGAGTAAAAAGATACTGAATGGAACACGTGCTATTATCTCAGAATTTTGGTTGAAGCCCTAATTCTGAAAACAATGAAACACACCCCCTCCCCCAATTTGTTTTCAATCTCCATGGTTTACTATCCAGGCACCATCATGAGTGACACACTAATTATCTGTGCTAGAAAATTAATGATGAACTGTTTGTTTCAGGGGAGATGAGTGGTAAAAGATGTCCTTCTACCTGAGAAGGCAAGGTATGTAACTTATAAATATACGAGAAAAAGAGGGACCCTACAGGACAAAGTAAAACTGCTCCATCCGAGGCTGAAATGTTTATGGAAGCAAACTGCCACATCTTTGTCCTGCAGAGTGGCCGGTGGGTTCAAACTGCCAACTTTCGTTAACAGTCAAACACTTTAACCACTGTGACACCAGGCTCCATATATTTATGTGTGTGTGTGTATATAAATTTGTGTGTGTGTGTGTGTGTATAAATATAAATATATATTTATATATATGTGTATGTGTGTATATGGCTTAATCCCACTGTCACTATCTTCTCCTCTTAGAACAAACATATATTTTTGTGAGTATAAATAATATATATTTGCCAAAATATACATAATCATATATATAAGCTATTATTTTTTGTTTTCAGAATCAGAACCACTTTGTTAGTGGCAAGACAACAGACTTCCATAATATATATCCCTTGAGTTATGCAAAGAAAATTAAACCCAAACAAGACTTACAAGACACGGCTTGTAAGAAAAGAAAAACGGCCCAAGTACACAGAAAAAGTAACATAAGAATATAATAAAGAAAGAGAGACGGCAAAGATGAATTTGATATGTGCAAAAATAATTAAACACACTGCAATGGCTTGATCTCTGGTGATTGTACACATTTTTTTTTAATCAGAGAATTGTTGTATATACAATTTTTAAATAGAGGTATAAGATGAACCCATGCTGCACTAAAGGAAAAAAACCAAAGGCAATGACTATAAACCCCCCCACCTCAGCTTCAGCTTCTGGTCTTTATAAGACTAGAAATTCAAATATTCTAGAATAAAATTGGTAAAAGAATTGTCAAACAGTTATTTTTCTTTCTTGTCCCTTCCCCGCCTTTAGAAGGAGGGTTGGGGAGAGTAGTGCCTCCCCTCTGTCAAGCCAAGAGAAAGACTTTAAAGATCAAGTTGATAACAGAAAAAGAAGTGAGGTTAACACTGGTTTAATGCTGTCTGAGCAACCAAAGTTCATACTTCTGCCACATGCTGCTATGGGATTGGAGTGATGCAAGTGAGAGAGATATTGAAAGAGTCTGATATGTGTTCCCAGGAGCTTGAGGGCATCGATAAACACACAGATCATTCCTTGTCCACACAGTGAAGAGGAGAAAGATTAGAATTTGGGCAAGCTACTCTTCCACTATTTGGCAGGATAAGGATGCATGAATGTCCTAAGATCCAAGTAACCATGTGTAAGTTGTCTTGATGGGCCTCTGCCAAAGAAGTTAGCCTGCTGGAATATGGCAAGCTAGTAGTAAAAGGCTGCTGGGGACTCTGCTACATCCAGAAGCTTAATGGGAGTGTCACAAGGTCAGCCACAGAGTGCATCCATATGAGAGATCTAGCTGTGCAGGAGAGATGTCTCCTTCGGGGACCTTTGGAGAACCCACTAATACATCTCACAGAAGAGTCAATATCTGGATGGCTGCCATGAGTTGGTGTATCTACAACCTTGAGAAAAACACAGATAACTAAACAAAAAGACTTCCTCTTACCATCCAGAAGCCCTCCCTTTGACCTGACCTCGGAAGAACCAAAAGGATGAGGAGGAGATGGGAAAGATCCAGAGGAATAATAACAAAGCAACTCACGCCACTTTTCCCTCTGCAGTCCTAGCCTCCTAATATACGGCTTCTTACAAGAGAGAAAAGCATTGTGTGTCATGAGAGCTACAAACACAGGCTCTAAGAATTCAGAGCATAGATCACAAGCTCTGTTGCCTTTGAGTCTTTTTCCATGATTTTAACAGAAGTACTGAGAAAGAAATGGTGAAGGAACATGACACTGTGTTTAGATTGAATGTAATCTAATTGGAAAAGCAGGCATTAACACACACTGAAGCTGTGGAGGAAAGCTTAGTCACTCTAACAAATCCATGTAACTCTGGAGATTGACTTCAGATTACAAAATCACTGATAAACTGCACCACACATCTGGTTTTACTTAGTCTCTCCAAAAGGCCCTGGAGAAATGGGAAGTCAGCGACAACCATTACACAAAATTTCCAAGGGGCCAACTACACTGTCATGAACCACCATGGCAACATCCATTACTGTACAAATTCATCCATACTGAGATGGCTTATTTTTCTTCAGTTTGTTGATACTCAATGAAACTAAGCAAAAAGACTAGTTTACTTTTTTGGAACTTTTGAGTTTCTAACTCTAGAGGACCTGTTTGCAATTTTCAGTTGATACTAATGGTGATGATTTTTATATATCTGACCATCAGATCAGATATTCATTTATTGCTTAAGTGCGTAGCATCCACAGATATTCATTCACCAAGCATTTGTTAAGAGCTTTCATTGTTCACAAGTTCTGTCAACTACTGGGAACTCTGTGACGCATACAGTTCCTGTGTGACTTCAGAGGACTCCCACCCAGCCTAACTGAAGCATCAAACAAGTAAGCTACAAGGATTATGCAGTATGTTAAGTGGTACATAGAGATACATAAAAAATACACAACATTTATTATTTCTCATGTATCTGTACGGCAGAGACATCAAGTTGTCCACCAAAGATTCATGCTTCCCTTAGGTAGGGAAGAGTCATTACTGAGAACAACCTGCCCATACAGACACTACATTTCCCAGCCATGCTCAGATATAAGTAGGGCCAAGGGATCTGGTAAATGAAATGTGGGAAGAGGTGATGTATATCACTTCCAGGCCAGGCGCATAAAAGCCTTCTATGAAATCCTCCATTAAACTCACCACCTAGAGTGCCCCACCACCATCTCTCAGGGCAAATTTGGAAGTTACATGCTAAAGATAGCAGGGCCTACATCAGCCTGGGTCCCTGAATTACTGTGGGGAGCAAAGCCCATTCTCCCTCACCACTAATTACCTTATGGAGTGAGAAAGTAAACTTCTATGCTATAAACAACTGAGATTTGGGGGTTTAGCTGCTACAGCAGCTACTGTTGCTATTACTAATACAATCAAAGCACTGGCTGTAAATACTTGATGTAATTAACTTCTTAAATCACCACAACAATCCTGTGAAGTTGATACTGTAATTTATCTACATTGTACAAATGAGGAAACTGAGGCTCAGAAAGGAAATGCTGTTTGCTCAAGGTCACAGAGCTAGTAAGTAGTGGAGCCCAGGTCTTAACCCAGATAGTCTGAACCATATCACAGATACTTCCTGTATACTCCTCTGTGGTGCATCTAATGCAACCTGGAAGGTCTAGGGAAGGCACTGATCGATAATAAAGAATGGAGACACTATAGCCCCTGAACTCAAAGAGGCTTCAATCTCAAGGCAGAGATGGCACAGATGTGCAAAACCCTAAGCATAAAAATCAAAAGCCTGAACAAAACCCATAAAATCTCATCTGCATATTTTCTCACTGAATCTCCCCATGTGCTTAGAAAATTCAATGACAAACCAATGATAAAAAGTTAAAATAATTTTAAAACACTATGACTCAGAAACAGTTAGTTCAGAAGCAATTAAACGGTGGAAAAACATATATGTCTTGAATTAATTGGAAATAAGCTCAAAAACAATATAATTTTTAATGAACTAAGAGTTCAAATGACATCAAAAGTGTTTTATAATCTGTTGAAGCTCAATTTTCTTCCAATAAAAGTATTTTAAACTAATTGAACCAAATTTGAATATTAAAATATTTAGTTACATATTCATTTTGTTTATTGGTGTGTACCAACTTCATTCAAAAAAGGGAGGGGATTGAGGCAGTTCACAGAAAAATAAGCAACTGGACAACACAAAAACTTTAATTAAATGAGATAATGGGTATGAAAAGACAATGAAGGGAGAAATAGGAAGACAAAGATAGGATTGATATAAAAAATCATATTATAATACCTAATATACTTGCCCCAAAGGAAGCATACATTTGGATCTGATATCCCAGGGCAAAAATGCAAATATGATTAATTACTAGATTCACAATGTTACTGAGGAGAAAGTCAGACTTGAGACAAGAAATTTATGCCTAATCCTCAGAAGAAGCTGTGTGATAATAATGGACAAAGGCCTCAACAACATGCCACAAAACATACGGTTGCAAGATTTCTAAGACTGTTTCCTGCATCCCTCAGTACCAACCTGTGATGTCATTCCAAAACCTAGCTCAGTAAAGACATTTATATAAAGAGTCAAAGCTAAGCAGTTCAGGAACACAGTCCTCTAAAGGTCTAAGGCTGAAATTCATCTACTCCATTCTCATCTGTTTGGTAGTTGTCATAGCTCACTTGGCAAATGAGCCAGATCATCCTAACAGTACTGACAGAAGCACAGTTACTGATTATTTACCACGAGTATGAAAGGAGTGGTGGGGGGGGGGGAGAAATGGAGATTACAACCCCTCAAAAAATAAATTAGGAACTAAGGTGAGAAAAATAAGAATAAATTAAAGTTGTGCTGAAAACAGAGAATTAATGTAAAAGTAAACATATAATATCAATTATCACCATCTAATATTCTCGTTTTTATACAAAGGCTGAACTAGCGAAGCATCAGGACATATATTTTCAGTTGTTACTCGTGAAGACAGGAGCCCTGGTGGCACAACGGTTAAGTGCTTTACTACTAACCGAAAGGTTGGTGGTTCAAACTCACCAGTGGCTCTGTGGGAGAAAGACCTTTAGTTCTAACAGACTCCACTAAGGACACATTAAAATTCAAGAACAATAATCAATAAAATTCTCTCTGTAAAGGTGATATCATCTGTTTGGAGAGTTAAGCTCTCTCTGGGGCAGGTGCAAGTGGAGAAGATAAGCTACTGAGAAAAATTAGGGGACAACTAAGAAATGTCAAACTAAAAAGTGAGTATCTCTTCTCTCCCCCCATCTCCTTTTATTCACTCTCTCCGACGTGCATACAAACACGTATACACACACATACACAAATGCAAGAAGTAATAACCCAGCTTCCTATTATTAAAGACAAAGCTATAAACTAGTGCAGACAGATCCGTTACTGTGGTAACAGCAATCTCACATGTTTTCTTTGGATTCATAAAAGAATAGAAAATCCTTGAAATTTCTTCCTCATCATCTTCATTGAAAACATCTCCTGAGTGCTGATGAATCATGAATAGCACTGTTTGATTGCTATAGGGTTATAGAGTATGAAGAAAACAATTTGTTTTTGTCCTTGCAAGGTTATGATTTTAATAGGAATGTCAAGATCAGCAGAGAAATAACAATGGACCTGATTTATATCAATATATCAATTAAGTAAACAAATTCTCACAAAGAAGGAAATGAAGGTATGTATAATAAGACAATATAGATATAGTTATCATCGATAGATTTAAACAGATGTATACATATGTACATAAATACAAACATAGGTATATGTATAAATATAAATATTTATGTTGATTTTTAGAAGATAGTATTTGGGTCATTTGGTCTTCATACGCCCCTCAAAAAAAAGAACAAATAAAAATCATCTACAAAATATGCTCTTAGTCCAGAATTTTAGACTTAGAAGAGACCTTCCTCAAATCTTAGCATTTTTCATGAAATAGACTGAAGTGAAAAAAAAAAAGTTTCAGAATAACACTTATTTTGATTCTGTTATGATAAAATTATATACATGTACATTTGTTGGTGTAAGCTTGTACAAGCAAATAAAAATGTATAGAATGATAAACACTAACTTTTAGTTTTTACATTGGCGAAGGTAGAATTGGAATTTGTGAGAAAACACTAACAATTTTAATCTAAATATTTCCAAAATATTTGAAGTATTACATCAATAATGTGTGATTTTTACAATTTAAATGACTGATATTTCAATACATATGCATTTTTAATGCTGTTCTTATGAATGTCTAATCCCTTTATTCCTTATGGTTAATAAAAACAGGAGCCAATTGAATCTGTATAATAATAATTTTAAAAATTGGCCTTGGTGGTGTGTAAAGTCCCTTCCAGTGTGATATAAGGTATGTGAGAGATGGTTGTCAGATGGAAGGAGGGAGTGTGATTGCTTTGGAGAGGAAGAGAAGTGGGCTGTGTAAAGGTTTTAAGGATGGATACAGATGAGTAAAACTGAAGGACAGTTTTCTAAGCAGAAGTGGAGTAGGCAGGGAGTTCTATTTTCATGTTCTTCATTCACAAGAAATAGTATCATCAGGAAAGAAAAAAAGGCAAACAACCTTCACCCTTCAGAGAACAGCAGAAGGATCAAAGGATGCCATCTGCCTCATGCACTGTCACAGGAAATTGATTTCCTAAAGTGTTAGTTCAAATTTCTACTTCAAGCTCACGATCACTAGCCATTAGAGAAATGCAAATTAAAACCACAATGAGATACCATCTCACCCCAGCATTACTGGCACGAATCAAAACCACTGGAAATAACAAATGCTGGAGGGGCTGCGGGGAGATCGGGACTCTTATGCACTGCTGGTGGGAATGCAAAATGATACAACCATTTTGGAAAATGATATGGCGTTTCCTCAGAAAGCTAGAAATAGACATACCATTTGATCCAGTAATCCCACTCCTAGGAATATATCCTGGAGAAATAAGAGTCATCACTCGAATAGACATATGCACACCTATGTTCATGGCAGCATTGTTCACAATAGCAAAACAATGGAAACAACCTAGATGCCCATCAACAGATGAATGGATAAACAAACTATGGTACATACACACAATGGAGTACTATGCAACAAGAAAGAACAACAATGAATCTGTGAACCATCTCGTAACATGGATGAAACTGCAGGACGTTATGCTGAGTGAAACAAGTCAACCACAAAATGACAAATATTGCATGAGACCTCTATCATAAAAACCCATGAAAAAGTTCACACACAAAATGTAACAATCTTTGTTGGTTACCAGGGATCGGGGGGCAGGGGAATACTAAATAGGCAATAGATAAGTGGTATCTTGGGTGAAGGGTGAGACAGTACACAATACTGGGGAAACCAGCACAACTTGTACAAGGAAAGGTCGTGGAAGCCCCATAGACACATCCAAACTCCCTGAGAGACTGAATTGCTGGGTTGAGGGCTGCTTGGGACCATGGTCTTGGGGAACATCTAGCTCAATTGGCATAACACAGTTTATAAAGACAATGTTCTAGATTCTACCTTGGTGAGTAGTGTCTGGGGTCTTAAAAGCCTGTGAGCAGCCATCTAAGATGCTCCACTGGTCTCATCCTTTCGGGAGCAAGGGAGAATGAAGAGAACAGGATACAAGGAAAAGATCAGTCCGAAGGACTAATGGACCACAGCTACCAAGGCCTCCACCAGACTGAGTCCAGTACAGCTACATGGTGCCCGGCTACCACCACTGACTGCTCTGACCAGGATCACAACAGAGGGTTCTGGACAGAGCTGGAGAAGGATGTAGAACAAAATTCTAACTCACAAAAAAAAGACCAGATTTACTGGCCTAAAGAAGACTGGAGAAAACCCCGAGAGTATGGCCCCCAGCCACCCTTTTAGCTCAGTGGTGAAGTCATTTCCAAGGTTCACCATTCAGCCTGGGAGTGGACAGCCCCATAAAACCAAACGGGACTAATGAGGTACAGCAGTCCACGGACAAGGGCCAGAAGGCAGAAGGGGACAAGGAAGCTGGTGATAGGGAACCCAAGGTTGAGTAAGGATAGTGTTGATGTGTTGTGAGGTTGTTAACCATCGTCATAGGGAAACGTGTACTAACGGTTAAATGAGAAACTATTTTGTTCTGTAAGCCTTCATCTAAAGCGAGAATAGCAGCACAATTGGAAGAGCATAGTCAATGTCACTGAACTGTGCATGTAGAAATTTTTGAAATGGTGTATCTGTGGCTATGTATTTTCACCAAAAACAGAAAAGGTTGAGAAGGGAGAGGGTTGACATGTTGTGGGGTTGTTAACCAATGTCATAAAACAATGTGTACTACTGTTTCATGAGAATCTATTTGCTCTGTAAGCCTTCGCCTAAAAGTACAATAAAAAAAGAACAGAAAAGAGAAGATACGAAAGTGTCCGGGGGGTTGGGGGATGGAAATTTCTACTTCAAGCTATATACTTGAAAATCAGAGGAAATTCTAGAATAACTGGTCAAGGTAACTACTCACAGTACAAGAGAAAGCCTGACTAAGTTATGAACAGCAAGGGCAGAGTCAGCCTAAAGAGGAGAGGGCGCTTCAGGACATTCCATAGGCATGCAAAATATGATTGGTTGGCTACAGCAAACCCTAAGATGGGGAACATTTTAGAAACAGCAAGATGGGGAGGGTGATACACTGGGGGTTGTACATTGATTAAACACCTTGTAGTACACCAAGAGCCCTATAGTCTAATCTTACTGAATACTCACAACAACATTAGAAGGAGTTATTATTACACCTCTATTTCATAAATGAGAAGCTTCAAGAGGGAACTGGCTTGTCCCTTTTGTGGTTAAGTGGCAAAGCCAAAAACCAAACCCAGATCGGACACCGACCTTTATGTTATTTTTATTACACTGTCATCCAAAATGGCTTACTGTCACATAAGGATATTAGTGAACTGTATGCTTTAAAATTCAACATATTTATTGCATGCAAATGATGTGACTAGAACCACCTCATTTGCTATGGAGAATCTGAAAGAAATATGTGAAGTGGAGATTGCCCTAACGAAGCTTATTATGTTTTGGGGTCTTATGATCATATAGGTAGCTGGCTTCTAGCAGTAAAGCATAGTACAGGAGCCACACATTCAAATGCCTACAGGATCCAGCCAGTTAATGTAAATGAAAACAAGTGGGCCAGTAGGCAGTGTTCAATTAATATTGATTATTAATGATTATATTATTATAATTAATAATAACTATTAATGAGTGGGCCCAGGAGGGAGTGTGAAATGTAAATTAAAACAGGGCTTTCATAGATTGAAACCCATTACACTATACCTATTTAGAGGAGTGATTAACCCCGCTGCTTTTCCATTTAACAACCCAATTTGCCCTGTTTTAAATTTAGAAAGAATGAACAGTCCCTCACAGTGGATTATGAAAACCTTAATCTCATGATCCTATCCATTAAGGTATATTATTGAAATTACTGACTCTATCTAATCAGAAACTGATATTTTACCATTATAGATATGGAAAACACGTTGTTTTCAGTGCCTATTTCAACAGTTTCCCAGTTGCAATTTGCTCCAAAAGGACACAATACACCTTTACCTGGCTGGCTACCCATGGGGTATGTCAACAGATTTGCTATCACACACAATTTTGCAGGCAACTTCTTAACTTCATTCAGCTTTCTCTAGGACCATAGGTATGCCATACATTGATGGCATGAATTCAAGTCTTCACCAACACCATAATTCAAAGGCATCAGTTCTTCTTTGGTCTTCCTTATTCATCGTCCAACTTCCGCACGCGTATGAGGTGACTGAAAACTCCATGGCTTGGGTCATGTGCACTTTAGTTTTCAAAGTGACATCTTTGCTTTTTAACACTTTAAAGAGGTCTCTTGCAGCAGTTTTGCCCAGTGCAATGCATCATTTGATTTCTTGACTGCTGTTTCCATGGGTATTGACCGTGGATCCAAGTAAAATGAAATCCTTGATTTCAATTTAATACTAACATTAGCATCTTTATTATTAAATATTATTTTAAAGCAGCACAAGTGTAGATGCCAATGAGTGGTATAGACTGTAAGGACTATGAGGGTTCAAAGGCAAGAAAGGTCACAAGAAACTAAGTGAGTCAGAGAAGAATTCTTGTGAAGACCGCTGGTATATAAAGAGTTTAATTTGTTTAATCTGTCATCTTAATAACTCTCTTGGCATCTGCCCCTTCACACCCAAATCCTTAAGTAAACTTCTACTGCCCTGACAAATCATTGCAGTATGCTTCTCCATTTCTACCTCACCCTTAAAGAACTACAAGTCCTGATTGCCAGGAATGCTACTCATTGAATTTTAGACCCTCAAGAGGTCTTCTGAACATGGAAGAGAGGAAAGACCCACTTTTCTTAATGAAGCCTGAACAGGGACCCAGAGGCTGGTCCACTCAGCATCCCCCTCACTGTCCTATAGCAAAAACCATGACACCTCAAAGGAAATACAGCATCCACTTTTAAACCACTGATCTAGGCCAACTCATTAACCCAGAGTTAACCAGAGAGGTAAAATGGTCGACTGCCCGTGGTCAGACTGCTAATTAGTGGTGCCTTCCAGGCAAGAACTCTAGGACTTTTGTTACCATTCTCCCTTCACCATCAAATAAGCATTAGCTCTAATTTACCCTCAGGACTGACTACATAATTTACAATTTTTAAGAGTATCAAGAAGGGGGCAACAGAGTATTAAACCAAGTATGAGGGCCTTCTGAGCATGGGGACCCTGTGTGACTGCAGGTCACAGGCCTGTGAAGCCAGCCCTGCTTACCTTTCTTATTCTGATCCTCAAGATGGTGACCAGAAAATGGGTAACTAGACAGGTAATCAACACCAAATGAAAGTTACTACTTTCTGCTTCAATCACTTTCTCCATGTTTTCTACCTAGGAAATGTGGGTGGGACATTTAGGCAGCATGTCTCAGGGGAGGAGGCTGATGGGATTCAGTATAGAGGATTTCAGAATATAGTCCCTGAGACCTGAATTTCACCCTCTGGCAAAGAAAAAACAAACAAAAAAAAGGCCACTGCCCATCAGTGATCCATATTCTGCCTCCTTTGCTCCTAATTAAGCTTTCCTGCCATATTGTGTGAACTGAAGTTAGAAGGCAAGGTAAAATATTATAGCAGCCAGGGGAGGCTGGCTTGATTTTTAGGTGAAACAGATGGGCAATCAAGTGATTTGAGAGTTCTCTCTCTCTCACTGCATTTTTTGAAATTTTCCTCCAAGTACAGTTAGTAAATTTAACCTCAGAGAATTAGTTTGATGCAGGTAAACAAGCTCTACCGTTTTACTAGCTTTCCCTACTCTTCCACCTTCATCCAAGCCTCAGAGCTGCCAATCAGTAGAAAATTTCCAGTAGTTTGAAATAGCAGAAACAGCTGGGCTGCTAAAGAAGAGCAGCATGGAAGGGGAGCACTTGTAATTTGCTTATTTCATTGTGTCTGGTGTTGGGCCAAGAATCTACAGTGCTGTTATTCTAAAAAGAGGGCAATCAACATGGACAGGTATCAGCAGAGCTTCATGACTACGATAGATTAGTAGGAAGGACCAGGAGGTGTACTTCTGAAAAAAACTGGCCAGTGAAAACCTAATGAATGGCACCAGAACACTGTTTGATATAGTGCCAGAAAATGAGCCCTAAGGTTGGAAAGCACCCAAAATACGACTGGGGAAGAGGAGCCTCCTCAAAGTAAAGTCCACATTAATGATGTGGATAGAGTAAAGCTTTCGGGATCTTCATTTGCTAATGTGACACAACTCAAAATGGGAAAAAACAGCTGCAAACATCCATTAATAATAGGAATGTGGAATGTACAAAGTTATGAATTTAGGAAAATTAGAAGTCATCAAGAATGAAATTTAATGCATAGAGATTGAATTCCAGGCATCAGTGAGCTGTAATGGACTTGTATTGGCCATTTTAAATAGGACAATAATATGGTCTACTATGCTGGGAATGATAAATTGAAGAGGAATGGCATCGCATTCACCTCCAAAAAGAACATTTCAAGATCTATCCTGAAGCACAATGCTGTCAGTGATAGGACAATATCCATACACCTACAAGGAAGACTAATTGATATGAATATTATTCAAATTTATGCACCAACCAATAATGCCAACAATGAAGAAATTGGAAGATTTTTACCAACTTCTGCAGTCTGAAATTCATCAAACATGCATCAAAATACATTGATAATTATTGGTGATTGGAATACAAAAGTTGAAAACAAGAAAGGAGGATCAGTAGTTGGAAAATATGGCCTTGGTGATAGAAATGATGCCAGATGTCACATGAAAGAATTTTGCAAGACCAATGACATTCATTGCAAATATCTCTCTTCAACATAATCAGCGACTATACAAATGAACCTCGCTGGATGGAATACATAGAAATCAAATCGACTACCTCTGTTGATAAGAGACAATGGAGAAGCTTAATATTATCAGTCAGAACAAGGCCAGGGGCCAGCTGAGGAACAGACCATCAATTGCTCATATGCAAGTTCAAGTTGAAGCTGAAGAAAATTAGAACCAACCCACAGGAGACAAAACATGACCTTGAGTATATCTCACCTGAATTTAGAGACCATCTCAAGAATAAATCTGACTCATTGAACTAAATGACCAAAGACCAGATGAATTTGTGGGAAGACATCAAGGACATCATACATGAAGAAAGCAAAAGGTCATCAAAAAGACAGAAAGAAAGAAAAGACCAAAATTGATATCAGAAGAGACTCTTAAACTTGCTCTTGAATGTAGAGTAGTGTGATGGTTAAGATTGTGCATCAACTTGGCTGGGCCATGATTCTCAGAGTTTTGGCAGTCATCTAATGTGATCACTACCCTGTTGAGATTTGGTAAGTGATTGCCCCCACGTTGGGATCTGCTGTGAGTGGTACCGATGGGGGTGGGGCCTGTGGTGGCTCACTGCCCCCTCAGTCTTTGTGTCTCCGCCCTCTGCCACCTAGTCATTCCTGCTCTCCTTGCCGGGGGCTTTTGCTTGTTCTGGATCCTGCAGCTGGCTCCTGTTTGTCTGACCTCCAGTTCTTGTGACTTGAGCTAGCACATTACCTGCCCATCTTGAGATGTGTCAGTCTTCACAGCCTGTAAACAACAGGCCTGTTCTCCTGCCTGCTGATCTTGGGTTAGCCCGTCCCTGTGGCTATGTGAATCAGGAGAAGCTCTTTCCTGCCCCATGGACTTGGGACATTACAGCCTCTAAAAACCATGTGAGCCATTTCCTTGATATAAATCTCTCTCTATATATATATATTTATACGCCTTACTGGTTTTGCTTCTCTAGAGAACCCAGCCTAAGACAAGTAGTTAAAGTGAATGGAAGAAATGATGACGCAAAACAGCTGAACAGAAGAGTTCAAAGGGTGGCTCGAAAAGACAAAGTAAAGTTAGTATAATGAAATACACAAAGACCTAGTGTTAGAAAAGCAAATGCGAAGAACACCCTTGGTATTTCTCAAGCTGAAAGAACTGAAGAAAATATTCAAGCCTCAAGTTGCAATTCTGAAGGATTCTTTGGGCAAAATATTGAACAATGCAAGAAGCATCAAAAGGGGATAGAAGGAATACAGAGTCACCGTACCAAAAAGAATTGGTCAACGTTCAACCATTTCAGGAGGCAGCATATGATCAAGAACCAATGGCACTGAAGGAAGAAGTCCAAGCTGCCCTGAAGGCATTGGTGAAAAATAAGACTCCAGGAATTGACAGAATACCAACTGAAATGTTTCAACAAACAGATGCAACACTGAAAGCCCTCACTCATCTATGTAAAGAAATTTGGAAGACAGCTACCTTGCCAATTGACTGGAAGAGATCCATATTTGTGCCCATCCCAAAGAAAGGTGATCCAACAAAATGTGGAAATCACTGAAAAATATCATTAATATCACACACAAGTGAAATTTTGCTGAAGATCATTCAAAAGCAGTTGCAGCAGTACATTGACAGGGAACTGCCAGAAATTCAGTCCCAGTTTAGAAGAGGACGTAGAACAAGGGATATCATTGCTGGTGTCACATGGATCTTGGCTGAGAGCAGAGAATACTAGAAAGACATTTACCTGTGTTTTATTGACTATGCAAAGGCATTCGACTCTGTGGATCATAACAAATTATGGATAACACTGCAGAGAATGGGAATTCAGAACACTTAATCATGCTCATGGGGAACCTGTACATAGACTAAGAGGCAGTCGTTTGAACAGAACAAGGGGATACTGTGTGGTTTAAAATCAGGGAAGATGTGTGTCAGGGTTGTATCCTTTCATGACACTTATTGAATCTGTATGCTGTGCAAATAATAAGATAAGCTGGACTACATGAAGAAGAACACGGTACTGGGATTGGAGGAAAGTGGGGATATATGCCATTTAAACATGGCTGCACTATTGACACCTGCAGACCCCACAGGCCTCTATGCTGTATATGACATGTTGGAGACTTGTCAGCGATAAGAAAGAGGTTAGGCACGACTTGTTTTCCCAAACCTATTGTCCTGTTACTGATTGGCTTGTTTACCTGAATTCCTTCTCCCTTGCCCGAAACTTGTTGTTATTCACCCAAAGCCCATTGTTCTGTTATTTGCTTCACTGCTTGCTGTATTGACTATAAATAAACTCCCGAGACTGAAGCCGGGGTTCCACTCCTCAGAGTGACCCTCCTGGCCCCACTTCTCTGTAAGAGTTGTGGAATTGGTTATTGTCTCCGCCTCCCCAACATTCACCACTACTGAGACAGAGAAAGACTCATTAACAACCTGTGATACACAGATGACATAACCTTGCTTGCTGAAAGCAAAGAGAACTTGAGGGACTTACTGAAGATCAAAGACTACAGCCTTCAGTATGGATTATACCTCAACATAAAACAAAAACCCTCACAATAGGACCAATAAGTAACATTATGATAAATGGAGAAAATACTGAAGTTGTCAAGGATTTCATTCTACTAGGATCCACAATCAACAACCATGAAAGCAGCAGTCAAGAAATCTAAGGACGTATTGCGTTGGGCAATCTACTGCATTTGGGCAAACCTTTAAAGAGTTCAAAAACAAAGATGTCACTTTGAGGACTCAAATGTGCCTGACTCAAGCCATGGTATTTTCAATCACCTCATACGCATGCAAAAGCTGGACAACCAACAAGGAAGACTGAAGAATTGAAGCATCTGAATCATGGTGTTTGCAAAGAATATTGAATATACCATGGACTGCCAGAAGAACAAACAAATCTGTCTTGGAAGAAGTACAGCCAGAGGGACCAGTCTCTGAAGGACATCATGGTCGGTAAAGTAGAGGGTGAGCGAAAGAGAAGAAGACTGTCAGCAAAATGGATTGACACAGTGGTTGTAACAATGGCTCAAGGATAGCAACAATTGTGAGGATGGTGCAGGACTGGGCAGTGGTTTGTTGTGTTGCATGTAAGGTCACTATGCGTCTGAACCAACTTGACGGCACCTGATAACAACAACAAACATGGAAAAGAGCTTAATTTTTTCCATCCTTTACCTGGTCAAAGAATCACTTGGATTTTTTATTTTAAAATAGTGATCAGAATAGAAAAGAAATAAATATGTTGAGTTGGCCCACATAATCACCCAAAGGCTGGATTCATATACTCAAGAAACAGCATTTCCCAACAGTCAACTCATGGTCCTCCCATGGCTATTTCAATTGTTTCTGACCCTATTTGCCTAAAACATAGAAGGTCTAAGTTTCCCTTAAAGGAAACTAACTATGCATTCTCTCATCCTGTGGTGGAGATTATAATGCTCCAAGCAGTGAATAATCAAAATTGTTTCTATTAGGTTTTGAGATATGGCTTTTTCTTTCTTTTTTTAGGGCTGACAGGTAGTCTGAATTATGTTGGCAGAAGGGAAAGTACCTAAGAAAAGCTGAGTACACACTCATTCATGAGAGAAGCTACAACATCCCAAAGCTTTCTGAAAAGGGTATTATCAATTGGGAATTTTAAAAGGCAACTAATCTATTTATAAATAATGTTATTAGGTGCCATAGAGTCGATTTCGATTCATAGTGACTCCATGTGACAGAGTAGAACTGCCCCATACAGTTTTCTTGGCTGTAATCTTTACAGGAGCAGATCACCAGGTCCTTCTCCCACGGAGCCAATGGGTGAGTTCAAACCGCCAATCTTTGGGTTAGCAGCTCAGTGCTTAACCATTGCACTGCCAGGGCTCTATTACAAATAACAGACTATAAAAATGCTTCTCATGTGCAGTGTTAAAGCACAGCATATATATGTATTAATATTTAGAATCAAGCGTTCTCTTCCTGGATTCCATTTATGGGCCTCAGAAGGTTTGTCAATCTCCTGAAACTATGTGAAATGAGGTGGGCATATCAAGATGTGCCTATTTTGGGGAATAGCGTAGATAGCTTTTACTATGTTTTCAAACAGACCTGTAACACAGAAAAGGAAACAGGGCCTTTCATGTTCATAGGGTCACTGTTTTAAATGTTCACAGCACAGTAACACCCACTGTTTTTATCTCACCAACTCTTTTAAATTTTCTCTGGCTAACAGACCTTGAAATGGATTCCCCTGATTTTCTATCCAATGAATAGATATTTACCTGTGAAGATATAGAAAACATTAAAATTTTACAACTATTCTGAAAAACTTAGACCATGAGGCTGGTGGTCTACTCAGACTTTGACTCATCAAACAAAACTCTGATGGAACAAAGCAAAAAAAAACATGTTGCCTCCTAGCCTCTCTTCCAACTCAGGGACCTGAGGTCAGTGCCAGCCAGAAACTGAACACCTACCCCTCTCCTTATGAGGCACTGATATTGAAAGAAGACATCTTTCTATATCTGAATTGGGACCAAGAATACTTGGTAGAAGTGGGGGAAAGAGAAAAAGAATTTGGAGTTGAAAGGCAGTGACCTTCCAATTTACATTACATTCCCTTGAGCCAAATTCCAGAGCCATCAAGCAATAGGAAAACCCTGGTGATTCCGGAGCAGAAGCCTGAGCACAAAACTTTTGTTTTTCTTTGGATTCATTGTTATTGTTGATGTTGTTTTTATGCCCACCATTAGTTTAGAGTATCATGAACAGTAACCAGGGAATAAGATAAGATCCCAACCCAGTATAGTAACACCAAACCAAATAAAATCCCTGCCAGAAACTGGAAGTTGGGCTGGGAACTATGCACATCAAACTGTCCTCAAGCTATAAATAGGAACAGAGGATTCAACTGCTACTCATGGGGACAATGAACAGAAGAAAGAAAATCCACTCACCCTTGTCTCTTGTCAAAATCAGGACAGCACCTACTCCTTTCAAGAATGAATATTTTGAAGTGTATGATTTATTGAAATAAATACAATAAATTATCAGCCTGCATGGCAGATGAAATATTTGTAACAAATGCCACCTCCACTGCTTACTGCCACTTATCTGAAAAGATTTAGTATAATCTCTTGATGATTCCCCAACTGTGTTTTTCTCTCAAAATTATCAAAGCAGTGGGAGCCACTTGTCTCCCTGACTCTTTTTTCCTAGCCAACTATATTAATTTAAGAATAAATTTTTCCACATATGGTACTTCTAATATGTCTCACTACAGAATATTTCCATTTCTATTTTTATCTAAGCTTAAAATAAAAAATAATAATAAATAAATAGGAACATGGCTGGGATGTGAATACTTAAAGGATTTATACCCGTCTCTTTGATCTTTACAGATAATTTAATAAGAACCAATTCTAATTCTTTGGTGATCACGTATATTAGCCCTTTTCTTCCTTCCCTCTGATTACGCCTTATCCAGAATCTTTCAGTTAAATCTACTGAAGGATCCCATCCACAAGGTCAAACCCACCAATCACAGTCAGTGTGAGATGTAAAACAATCACACCATATCTCCATGCTAAGCCTCTGCATCCATGCCATCACCACCACCACCACAGCCACCTCTTCACTCTTCAAAGGACTGTCAATGAATCTTCCAATATCCTCTCCCCAGATCCAATCTGCATACTCCGAGAACAATTCTCAGCTTTTATTCTTGTATGATTCATCTTTTTCCCCACTCTTACCACCTCTTTATGTCAAAACTCCATATACTATACCAAAGCTCCTCAGAGTTACAACTACACATTGTGTTTCTTCATTTCTGATTTGCATTTCTGAGATTCCACTGCCTTCGAGGGCCATTTTACTTTGAAATAGAATCTAGTTGCTGGCAACAGGTCTCCCGGATTTAACCACATAAAATACTGGAAGAGCTCTCTTTTTTGTGCTTAATTGTTTTAAGTAATACAGCATCTAGACCAAATTTGGTGAGTACTGAGCTTTTAGATTTCTTCTGGTATACTGGAAATGTGAATGTTTCAAATGGCTTCTGTAAAGGAAGTATTGCTGGAAGTCTGTACAGTTCCTAGATTTTGAGATAATATTCATGTGCCCTGTGTTCTTGCTTAAGAAGAAATAGCATGAGTTGTATTCCTAATAAGGAAGCTCCTTCATTTTCAAAGGTCTGTCGTAAGGCAAGCTGATTGCTAAGAAGGAATATCATGCTGAGCTAGGCTCTACAGCAAACGGCTAGTTCAAATTAGAAGACTAGTGAAAATGATAACTTGAACCTGGCTCAAGGTTGCTTCCACTTCAATTTGCTACCAAATACTCAAGTAATCACTGAAAAAGAATACATGAAATTAAAATGCAAGGAAGTAGAGGCAGCTTACCAATGCTTCCTTTCTCCTCAGGTAGACCTCAAATCTTTGTGGTCCAGGAGCCCATTAAGTTTGAAGAGCCAAGATTCATGGGTTTATCAAAAGGTCAAAGCAGCACTCAAGGGTCTACCAATATAAAGAAATTCCTTGCTATATCACAATTACTTACTTTCCTGTTCCATTCATTTCTGTGTCATCTTTCTATCCCGTAAGTCATAATTAAGAAAATTATTTTAGCTTCCAAAGATCATAAATAGACTGTGTCTAACTTCTTTGTTAATAAGCAACATATAATCCAATTCTGATGAACTTTAAGAGAAAAGAAATATTTATTGGAAAGACCTTGGGTAGCTCACATAATCAATGGAAAGGCAAGAGAACTGGGATCTGAGAAGGAGTTCTCGGTAGCAGGAACTACACTAAAAAATCTTATGAGAATGCTCACACTAGAATGAAGACGTTTCAAATGTTTTTCCATGTTTTCATAGCACCATTCAATGTTCAATATCCCAGGAGAAAGCCTCAGTTGGCCCAGCTTGGACAATATGCCCACTCCTCGGACAGGGGAAGGAAGACCACCTTGATTTACGGTGTCACCAAGACGACATATAATCACAGAGAAGCCATTACCCAAAAACTAACTAGAATGCAATTACAAAAAAGGAGGCTGGAGTAGGTAATGAGGGCTAAATTGTCAAAGAAGCAATAAATGTCCATTATACAGCCCAATATATTTATATAACTTTCTTCCTCATTATTCTTTGTGCTCAAAGGCTTCCTGGATGGTCACCTAGTCCATCAGGAGGTGTCAGCCTGCCTACAAAGACAACCTGCAGCATTCTTGTAACTGAGCATTCAGGACACGAGAAAGTGTGCTAAAATAGCCATATCACTTGTTCTGCTCTCATGGATCATGACCCTGAAGTAAATCCAGTGGGTTACTGCTGTCTCTGATAATAAATTCAGTGCTTGTCAATTTTGACAAATGTTTTAGCTGAAGAGTTTGGAGACTTATTCTCCTCAGAAGGCTTTTCTACCTCACTAGAGAGTCCTCTGGGGAAAAAATGTTTTTAACCTCAATGACAAATATCTCCTGCTAGCTAGATTCATTCTCCCTAGGCAGTCTCTTGGAATTAAATCTGTGTTGAGAGTACAAAGGAAAAGGAGAGAGAGAGAGAATGGACAAGAAGTAGTGAGGGATGGTACGTACATATTTTATCACTCGGGACACAGTTATCTCACCCTGCTCTATGATAACCAACACAGAGCAAAAACATCAGTTGTTTTTTTTTCCCCCACATTGTATTCCATATAACCAACACGACTGACTTCTTTAAATGAAATTAATGAATGAATTCATGTTATATTTACCGGGTTGAGCGGATCTGCACTAGGGATGATAGAAAGATGATGGCATTTGGAGTAAATGAGACTTGACTTAAAATCCTTACTTCTCTATTAACTAGTTGTAAAACCTAAGATAAAGGAACTTAACCCTTCTGAACCTTTTTTAACATCTATAAAATGAATTTGTCTCTTTCCAAGAAGGCGATATATCTAAGCGACTTGTGTATAATAAATGCTTAATAATGATCATTCTCTTTGCTATCTCTAGTATAATTATAAAAATAGAATCTGGAAAACACATAAAAGTCTACTCTTCTATATTTCTTCTCATTAAATAAGCACTCATTGCATGAGTACTATGTAGATATTGTTGTAGAGGCAGGGCATATAGTGATGGAATAAGACTAACAAAGTCCCTTCCTTCATGCAGTTTATGTAATAAGGGAAAAGACAGCAATAATCAAGTAAACAAATACATAAATTATAGAAAAATAGGGGTGAGTTCTCGGAAAAACATAACGCAGGGTGAAGACTGGCTAGTTTAAATAGGGTAAAGACAGCTTCCCTGAAGAGGTAGAACTTGAATAATAACCTCAATGATAAAATTATTTTTTTTTTTAAGCTGATCTTGAATAGACATGGAGAAAAATCATCTAGGTAGAGAAAGCAGCAAGGGAGAAGGCGTCAAATTGGGTGTGAGCTTAATTATGTCTAAAGAACAACAAGAAGGCCTGTGTGAGTGAAGTTTAGAGAAACTAGGATAGAGTTAGGAGAGGGGATCAGGTAGAACATTTTAGAACTGTGGTGTGAAGTTTAGATTTTATTCTAGTATAATGGAAGGTCATGGGAAGGTCTTAAGGAAGTAGTAATATGATCTGATTTCTAATTCAAAAGAATCATTTTGTCTGCATGTGGAGAATAAATTCTTAAAGACAGTTTTGTGCCATACTAAACACATTTCCAATCTCATCACAGTCCTCTGGCTACAGTGTAGGTTAGCCAGGGATTTTCCAAAGAGAAACTGAATATAAAATTCTAAGCATGATCTAACTAGTTCCAAGTACTATGAAACGATACCTCGGTTGCTCTGTAAGCTATACTTCTATGAATAAGATTTAAGGTTATTTTCATTTAAAAAGAAAAACTAACTTCACTGTCACGATGAAATAACAATGACTGGATTGACTTTCCTGACTGAAGCTAATTTTAATACTGGGCAAAATATATGGAACAATAGGTTTTAGATATTGCATGTTAGGTAGCACAAGCAAATGATCCCTGAAAGAAGGGAAACAAATATATGAGACCTATGACTCGTCATGAGTCGGAATTGACTCGAGGGCAAATAACAACAAAAACAACAAAGGATTGCCCCAATTTACCACCTGGAGAGTTTCCAGATTTCTGAGTTGTTGAGGAGATAGATTTAGGAGTCCAGGGAGGTCAAGTCACAGAGTTCTCAGGGCAAAGTACCAGAGAAGACAGGAGTGTTGTACAGACAGAGAAGTCTGCAGATCTGTAGAGAGTTCTCCTCAAGTCTTCAGCTGAGTACCTATCAGCACATGTAAGATAGGAAACTAAGCAAATCCAGGGAAAGAATCACTTAAAAGGTTTATAGAGAACAATCTCCAGAGCTCATCTAGGGTCAAGAATATTTTGTGTTTCCACCAGTCAGAGTGGAAAATCTTGTAATGCATTGGACATTGGGTACTCAGAAGAATACTGGTCATTACTACAGAAAGATTAGCTGTACACTAAATGCTGCTGATTTTACCTTAAAAAGTTTAAAATCAAATCTAGAAAGGATTAAAAGTGCCCAAGTAATGTCACTGCATCTGAGAATAAAGCCAAAAGAAAAAAAACAAAAGGGAAATTAGAAAGTATTATGAACTGAGTGAAAATAAAAACAAAATATCAAAATCAGTGGGATGCAGCTAACACAGTGCTTTGACAGAAATTCATAGCGCTCTGGTGGCACAGTGGTTAAGAACTTGGCTGCTAACTGAAAGGTCAGCAGTTTGAACCCACCAGTCACTCTGTGGGAGAAAACATGTAGCAGTCTGCTTCCGTAAAGATTTACAGCCTTGGAAACCATATAGGGCAGTTCAACTCTGTCCTGTACAGTCACTATGAGTCAGAATTGACTCAATGGCAGTAAGTTTGGCTTTAACAATTTAATTTAGAAAATAAAATAAAATCTCAAATCAATGACCTCAGCTTTACTATAAAAAAAAGCAAATGAAACCCAAAATGAGAAGGAAAATAATATCAGAGCAGAAATCGGTCAGAGCAGAAACCAAGAGCTCTTACCTTGCATAGATCAATAAAAATGTAAAACCTCTAGCTACACCAATTAAGAAATAAAAACAAATTACCAACAAGTTCAATGAGAAAGAAGATGTATCTACAGATCCTACACATATTAAAAGGATAATAAAGGAGTATTGTGAACTAGACTGATAAACAACATTATTATAAATGAAGAAGAAAAACTTGGATTCACAATCAATGTCCGTGGAATCAGCAGTCAAGAAATCAAACAACATATTGCATGGGGCAAATCTGCTACAAAGGACCTCTTTAAAGTTTTAAAAAGCAAAGATGTCACTTTGATGACTAAAGTGTACCTGGATCCAAGCCATGGTCTTCTCAGTTGCCTCATCTGCATGCAAAAGCTAGACACTGACGAAGGAAGACAGAAGAATTGATGTATTTGAGTTGTTGGAGAATACTGAATTGTACCATGGACTGCCAGAAGAATGAACAAATCTTTAAAGTGTAGATGGCAAGGTTTTGGCTTGCTTACTTTGGACATGTCATCAGGAAAGATCAATCACCAGAAAAGGGAATCATTCTTAGTAAAGTGGGTGGTCAGTGAAAATGAGGGAAACTTTCAAAGAGATGGACTGACACAATAGCAGCAACAATGGATTCCAACATACCAACAATCACGAAGATGGGAAATGTTTCATTTTGTTATACATAAGGTCACTATTAGTTGGGGCTGACTCAGCAACAACTAACAACAACATGAAATTTATGCCTATAAATATGAAGTATTACATGAAATGGGTAAATTCCTTGAAAGACACAAATAACCAAAGCTAACTTAAGAATGATTAGATAATCTGTACTTATTAAAGAAATTTAATTTGTAGTCTAAAAACACTCCCACAAAAGGAATTCAAAGAAGAGATGGTTTCATTGGTGAATGCTACAAAATATTTAGGGAACAAATAATACCAATTCTATACAAACTCTTCCAGAAAATTAAGTATGTGGGAATACTTCCTAATTTATTCTGAGACCAGGATTATCCTGAAACCAAAATCAGACAAAAACATGAAAAGAGATGTAAAACTCTTAATATTAGCATATTAAATCCAGTGATACTTAAAAATGACTACATTTCCCTGTGTAGAAGTTGCAGATACTAATACTGATATTGCTTGTTCTACTTCCCCACAAGGGTATGTTGAACACGTCAGGTAGAAAAAATAGGATTTTAGAATCCAATATACCTAATTTCAAGTCTCAGACCATTGTTCACTACTTATGTAGTCTTGGGCCACTGTGTCACACCTCTGACTCTCAATATGTTCATCTATAAAACAAATCTTCAAGGATCCTTGAGGACCAAATGAAATTATATGTGTAAAAGTGCCTAGCAGAGGGGCTGGTACATAACAGAAGCTCTGTAAGTGTCAGTGCGTTTCAAGTCTCCAAAAAAAAAAAAAAAGATTTCTTGGCAAATAATCTCTCATAACCACAGGTTTCTTAACAACCTCATAAAAGTTGCTCTATGCAAATGTATGCTCTTAATTTCAGTCCCCATATCTGACGACAGTGTTTCCTGAAATATGAATCACGGACAAACTGGATGCTTGTTAAAATACCAGGAGGGGGTGATGCTGATAAAAACTAAAACTTGAGAACTACAAATATAGAATGAACCTATACTGGGCTGATTCAATTACAGTCAAGATTCTAGTGTTCTAAGTGGGCAAAACCACTTCTTATAGAAATCTACCATGAAAATGATTATTTTTCTAGGTTATGCTAAATATTACAACAACATGGTTTACTTATCTTGCAACTACGTAAATTTTATCAAACCATTTCTGGAAATAAACAGCAAAAAGTTGGAAATAAACATGCATCAATAAGGCATAAAAATCTGTTACAGTCATGATGAAATACAATGAAATAGTTACATGAATTAACTGGATCTACATATATCGATATGGATCACTCTCAAAACCACTGTTGAATAAAACAGGCAGTTTCAGAACATTTAAATTTTTTTAAAAATGTAAAACAATACTACATGTTGGTTTTAAGTTTTTGTATGTAGTGAAAATATAAACACAATGACTAGCAAGATTCACACAAAATTTACTATAAAGATTGCCTCCGGGAAAGAAGGAGAATAGGACTAGTGAGGTACAGAAAGGCTTCAATTTAATAGAATTAAATGATGTGTTTGTCAATTTCATATTCATTAATTTGCTATAGTGGAAGCACAGGTGCTTGTCATTTTATTCTCCATGCTTTTCTCTATTTAATTTTTTTCCCAAATAAAAAAATAGTTATTTGAAGTGTGAACCCTCAAAACATTATGAGAAAAATAAAAAGAGCCATAAAGCAACTAGTGACAGAGATAATAAAGCAAGATAAAACAGTAGAAGAAAAAACACGAGTCAGCTGTGATTTCTGTAATTACACTGATTGAATTTTGTGGTTATTTGGTGAAAGGAGATTCCATTCCCACATGTAAAAGGGTTGCAAAAGAGCAGAGCTTGAGGCTTCAGGGACACCTTGCCTTTGATACGTCTTTTAAAGCGCTTTTGAGAATAACTTTTCAAAATTCATTACAACTCCTAAAACTTTCAATCGAGTTACACATAAGCAGAACCACCCTGAACTTCACAGTGATTGTCCTATGACTTTTAAAGCAATCCCCGTTGTTGGTATCTATCACTTCGTAAAACAAGACTTAGAAACCTGGAAAAGATGAGTTACTACACTGAGCATTATTATGTACATTATTTTACTTAATTCTCACAGTAATACTATGAGGCACATGTTACCATCCTCATTTTACAGATGAGGAAATGGATGCTCATGAGAGTAAGACCCTTAGCCCAAATGGGATGAATAGAAGTCTAACATGTCTTTGGATCCTCACACTCATGGTTTGGTCCCACGTTTACAACACAGAAAACAGTTCCTCCCCTTTCTGCTGCTAACAGAGAAAATGCATGTGGTTAGACAAGAGCAAAATAAACTAATCTGGAGATAGAAGGGCAGTTATTTGTGTCTTTAATGGTGGGAGTGAGGTTACCAAAAAGAAGAAAGCAGATTGTGTGGCTAATAATGTAGTATCTTAAAGGATAGCTATAGTTCTTAATTACTGTAGATGTTCAATGTGTCTTAGATAACTGTAATACTGACTGAGCAGAAGGTGCTTCCTTAATTGATTTTACCTTCTTAGCCTTAAGTCTCTCAGCCCTATAGCTCACCCCCTGGGCCTCAGGCAAGAGCTCACTGGGGCCCCCAACAGACCCTGCAATGCAGCTGTCATTTCAGCTCAGCTTTGGTAATCAGTCACACAACTAATGACAGCCAGAGAGGTGATCTGAACTCCAACCTATCACACTCCAAAGCCCCAGTCTTTCCTGCACACCGCACTGACTTTCTCATTTAAAAATTAGCAAAAGAAAAAGAATCTTAATTAACATTTGGCTGTAGTGAGAAACTTTAAAAATAATCTTCATGGATTAATCATAAACCTACTCTCTTTTATCTTGTTTTGAGTTCTCTATGGGATACTTAGCATTCATGGGACTTCTGAAATGTTCAGTAGTAGAGGAAACAGCCCGCCTTGGTGTTCCCAATCTTCGCATTTGCCCATGCATGACTGTCTCACTTCACAGGAGCCAACGGCCCTTTGGGTTGGACTTAAATGATGCTCATTTCCTAACAAAATCTTAGAGAAATAAAGACAGAGGGAAAACTGTTACTGGGAGATTCAGTAGCCAGCTATGAAAGGTTGAGATCCTGTTAGGCTTCAAGACTTTCTGATAGAAAGAAAGGCATTAACTGGAATCAGAATCCTTAAATGATTCCAATCATGCTTTCTAAGTTTGGGGTTCCAAATACTACAAGGCAGCTTTCTCTATGACTTTGTCAATTAATTTCTCGAGCCCAACGGGGATTTGAAAAAAAGATTAAACCATATGCTACTCATTCACTTACACTTAACTCAACAATATGTTGTTTTAAAAAGTAAGATTTGGTGAAAAAAAGAAATGCAGAAAAAACTTGAAGTGTCTTTTTAATTCTATTAAAGGTTTTTTTTTTCCCTCTCTCTTTTGCTTCATAATAGTGGAGATTATTTTCCCAAATGTAATTCAAGTCTAATCTCCCTTAACACCTTAAACTTAAACTGAAGCCAGAACAGCTGGGTTTCAGTGGACTGTGTGCTCAGTATACCCCTGGGAGGACCAGGAAACTCAGGCAGATTTCTGAATTGAGGACTCCAAAAACTCCTCTAGACTTTGGAAAGGGAATCTATAGGATACAGGCTTAAGGAAGAGAGTTGATGACATTGTATTACTGATCATTTTCTCCAGGGTTCCCCCACATACACCCCAGTTCATGGTAGGAGTTATTTTGTGTTGTCTGATGTTTCCAGCTGTTAAGGGCTAACCTGTTGGGCAACAGTCAGCAAACTTTTCAGTATGTTGCTTCCTGATGCTCTTGTAAGTAGTGAGACTCAAAAACCCAGTGCTGACACAACCCCCACCATCTTCCTGTACCCCACTTCTCCTCCCATCTCATCCTTCACGTTCCAAATAGTTGTTCAGTTTTCAGAAGGCTTCAGAGGAACTGTTGACAAAAAATGTTATGTCTGTAAGAAAGTGTGAAGGGAAGAAACCTTACTTTTTTTATATTATAAAACCTAGAATTCCTTTTTATAGGTTGCCAAGATATGAAGTTTTATGTAGGGGATGCTATATGGGAAATATTTAGCCTTCAGAAAGGTCACACTCAAGTTGCTTGCTGCTTTCTGGAGGTTAACTGTGAGAAAGGCAGAGGTGGCATGGTACATGTCTTTTCTCTAAATTTATTTTATACCATTTCTTTATAGACAAGAGGCTCTGAAGTCACCTCAAAAACACATACAAAAGAGAGATATTAAAAATGAATAAACGGAATTCTGGGAGACAGCAACGGTGGTGACCATATAACGTATGAATCTCCCTGAATCCTACCATTAAAACAGTGACTGCAAGAACAAAACAAAAAATCTTACAGGTAACACCCACAACAAACCTATGTAGCATGAACCCCAAAATATAAACAGGTGAGGAAAGACCACTTAGGGCCAAAAGACCCTTGTGATTTGTCATGGATTGAATTGTGTCCCCGCAAAATATCTGTCAACTTGACTGGGTCATGATTCCCAGGATTGTATGATTGTGTACCATTCTGTAATCTGATATGATTTCCTTATGTGTTATAAATTCAATAACTCTGATCTAATAAAATGGATTAGCGGCAGTTATACTGATGAGGATAAGCCAATCTCTTTCAAGATTTTTAAAGAGAGAAGTGAGCAGAGACACAGGGGAAGCTCATATCACCAAGAAAGCAGTGCCGGGAGCAGAGCACATCCTTTGGAGCTGAAGTTCCTGCGCAGAGAAGCTCCCAGACCACAGAAAGATTGATGACACGGACCTTTCTCCAGAGCCAACAGAGAAAGTGTCCCCCTGGAGCTGATGCCCTGAATTTTAACTTGTAGCTTACTGGACTGTAAGAGAATTAACTTCTCTTTGTTAAAGCCATCCACTTGTGGTACTTCTGTTAGAGCAGCACTAGATGACTAAGACATGATAACAGCACTCATGAGGATGATGCAGAGGAAAGCACCTGGGCATCATACACACCTGAGAACAGGAGAACCCTAAGACTGCCAACAGGTACTCACTGGAGAAAACACTGCAAGCCGATCTGAGAACAGCAGCAAACCCTGGGAGGGGGTTTGAACACTTCCATTCTCATATGAGTACCAGGAATCCAAAATATAGACCCTGTGAACTCTCAAAGCTAATAAATCAAAGCCCTCTTCTAAGGCAAAGCAAAGAGAAAACTACTGGGAGGAGAATCCCAGTTGAGGAGGGCTGGGACAAAGGCAGCACAGGAAAAAGAAGGCCCTGATAAAGGTTGGGCAGCACCACAGAGTAGGCAGCTCTAAGTAGGTGCAATGTTTTTCACTTTGAGAAAGAAGATAACAAAGGAGAGCTTTAGAGACCTGAAATTAGAATGGCTACAGCAAACCAACCCTTTCTCCTATAAGTAAAAAAAAAGAATATTAACAGGAGCCCTACCATATCCCTACAGACAATGAAAATATGCAGGAAAACATGTCCACAAAAATGAATCAAAACTGACCTACTCTTTCAAATCCAGCAAAAAGGAATTAAGAATATGATACAGGACACAAAAGCATAACATAAGAATTAGAGAAATTCAGAAATAAGGTGACAGAACTCAAAAAACTACAAATAAACTGTTTAAAACCATGTCAGAAATGAAGACTAAACTAGAAGGAAGGAACATAAGAGTGAATAAACTCAAAGGATAATGGAAGTTGAAAGGGGGAAATTTTTTAAATAAAGAAATGAAGAATAAAAGTATAAAATTTAGGAAAAAGTGATACAGAAAATTTAAAAAAAAAAAAAAAGCCAACACACCGGTGTTAGTTTTCTATTGTGTGTATCGAATATTTTCAATACCTATGGGTTTAAACAATAATAATCATTTATCTCTCTCATGGTTTTTGAGAGTCAGAAACTCAGACAGGACATAAATGGGATAGATTGTTTCTGCTCCATAATGTATGGGGCCTATGCTAGAAGACTTAGAGGCTAGGGAATGGAATCATATTGACTTGTTCACTCACACTTGAAGGTTGATACTGTCCTATTGACTGAGGGCCTAGCTGAGTCTGTTGACTGAAACACCCACACATGGCCACTCCAGGTAGCCTGTTGGGCTTTCTCACAACATGGTGGTAGGATTCCCAGGGCAAGCATCCCAAAAGAGAGAGAGTCAGGGGAAAGCTGTACTTATTTTTATGATCTAGATGAACTAGCCCTTGGAAGTCATGTAGCATTACTTCTTTCATATCCATTTGTCAGGGTAGTCATAAGGTAGTCATAAGTCCTGATCCACAGTCAAGGAAAAGGAGAGAGCTCACCTCTCAAGAAGTGTGTTAGTCATGTGAGAAGAGCATGCTGGGTGGGGTAAGTATGTAGATGTGATCACCTTTGATGTTCTTCACAAAACTTCTAATAGGAGTCATGAAGAAAACCCAAGCAATAGAAAAGAACAAATATTCAAAACTTGAAGAGAACTTTCCTGAAAAAAAATTGTTGACATTATATTTCGTACGGTACACCATCTCCTTAGGAAAATCAGCTCAGAAGGACCCAAACTGAGACATATTCTAGTAAACCTACTACAGTGTTAAAGAAAAAAATTCTTTGGACATTCAGGCAAACAAACCAATTCACTTTTGAGGAATATGGAATTAATCCACTTATAAGGAAAATAAAGTGTCATCAGATTTTTCACTCCAATACACTATTCCAGGTAACAATGAAATAGAAATACATTTAAGTTACTACAGAAAGGAAAATATGAGCCAAAAATTTCACACACAAATTTACTTTTAAATGTAAAGCCCACAGAAAAATTGCTATGAGCATGCAAGAATTTGGGAAATATCAGTCCTTTGTGCCTTTCCTGAATAATCTACTAAAGAATAAAGACTATCTAAATTATTGAGGGACACTGACATAAAGATCGGTGGGCTGTTGGACTTCCAGAAGACACAGTCTGTAAGGTACAGATAATGGGTGTGAGCTTGTAAATTTATAATAGAATTAATCATGGTGTTGATTAGTGATTTTAAAAATCAGCTTTTATGCTTCCAGATATAAAATGAAGATTGATGATCTTCTCTTGAACTTTGTGGCCTGAAAAGAATATAAAAATCTAGCAATGACAGCTCATGTTCTGTATTATAACTGTGAATGATTTGTATTATGCAATTAAAATCCTAAAGACCAATGTTTATCTAATATATCAGACTTTTTAATCAAAATGAATAGTAGTTATTCTAAGGATTTCAAGTTTTATAGGTCATAGTGTGATTTAATGTGGTGTGGAGCTTATTGTCAATAGACTCAAACTGACAAAAGCAACTAACGTTACTAGAAGACAGCGACCCAACAGTGTTGCCTATTTTTTAACTGACTCTCAGTAAAACTTTTTGTTCACTATCCTTAGTTGAAATGTACAGAGATATTGTCTATTTCTTCAAATTATCCAATATTTTCTTAAAAATCCATATTTATGTTTAAGATATCCAGAAGACACATATTAACTAACATCTTTCAAAAAAAATTTAGATGGTTGTAACAAAAATGCCCAATTTTAATTTTATAAGCAACAAGATCAATAACAATATCCATTTAAGTGAATAAACTTACTGAATTTTGGATTAAAGAAAAAGGAAGCAGGTTTTGTGCTGGCTGTTTCCTGGCTTGGACACTCTTCCTCAGATATCCACATTTCCCCCCTCCTTCAAGTCTTTGCTCAAATGCCTCCTTCTTAGTGGCAACTACTAGGACCACTCTATTTGAAACTGAATTCTCTATCCCCACTATCTCCTTTTTTATTTCCATAATCTCTCTAACATAGCATATAGTTTTGTTTTGTTCACTGATGTATCCCCGCCTAGAAAAAGTATATGGTACATAGAAAGCACTCAATATATATATTTTAATGAAAGAAAAGAAATAGATAATGAGTTAGGGAAGGTCCTAGATGATTCTGTAACATCCTTGTGACCGAAAGTAAAAAGTCATAACACAAGTGTTTTTTGCTTGGGAAGTCCTAGAACCCCATACCAAAACCAGAGATGATTCTCTTGCCCTTGCTAAATAGATGAGGAGACTGATATTAAAAGATGTTACAATACTCATCCAAAGTCATGCAGTTAAGTGGGATGCTTACTACAGCCAAGTCCCCAGGTACCAAATTCAGTGTCTTTATCACTGTAGCTGATAATTCTTCACAATGTATTTGGTCAATGGAGACCACAGATGTTATAATGAATTTCTAAAATTTAGCTTCAGGTAATTAGTGAAAATAAAACAATCTTGAGCAACAGCAAAAAAAAAAAAAAAGTCTTTAATATAATCCAGTAGTTCTCACCTGAGGACCGTTTGCCTTCCAGAGAACATTTGGCAATGTCTGGAGACATTTTTGATTGTCACAATTGGGCAAATACTACTGGCATCTAATGGGAGACCTGCGATGCTAATAAACATGCTACAATGCACAGGATAGCCTCTCACAACAAAAAATTATCAGGCTCAAAATGTTAATACTGCAGTGGCTACAAGACCCTAATAACCTATGACTGGTTTATTCTGTTGCACACCAGGCAAAACTAATGTACCCTGATAATTGGTATACAGGAGAGAACAATTCTTATCACATTACCTTAAATCATTTAGTTTATTTAGTTTTAAATGTTATTATTTAACCAGTGTTCTTTGCTTACATGTAAAACCCTTTAACTGGCATTTAATTACCATTCAATTCTTCTTTCTTGTAATTAACTCATTAAATGATTTACTAAGTAAAAACAATACTAGGCAAATGAGCTAATTATCTAATTATAATTAGAGTCTAATTACCAGTTACTAAAGATTACTACAAATGACTTACAAATGCCTAGCTTTACTACTACTGGGAATTTCAATTGCTAACCTTCAGTAATTGACTGCAGTTTATATAGCTGAGTATGTACATAATCTATATGATTGCTAGAGCTGAGGCAAGAAACTTTCATCACTGCTTGGGGAAAAAATGCATTAACAAAAGATCTTTTGTGTTCATAAGCAAATGCCTCCATCCTGCGGTACAGCCTACAATGAGTGGCAGCATATTCATTCTGAGTTAGGCAAAAGCAGACAGCAGAAGCACTGAGCTAAGGAGGCATGAAGTTTCCTCCTTATCCAACAAGGGCAGCACTGGCAGGGGACCTCTAATTTAAATCATAGATCAGGAGTCAGACTCCAACAACCCCATGGAGTAGGTTTTATTATGATGCCTGCTTTTTTCCTTTTTTTTTTGGTGGAGAAACTGGGCACAGAGGAGTTCAGCCATTTGCCCAAGGTCACACAGCAAGTCTGCAGGAGAACTGGGATTCAAATTAGCAATCTGGCACCAGAGTTGTTCTCTTTATCAGTAGGTGAAGAAGACTTCTTTCTACCGTACTGGTAAACTGAATATACGAGTGTCAGTCATTGCACAATGAAGTAGGGTAGGTTTGCCTCATTTGTGAATTGTACTTGTAACACTAAGGAGAGTCACATAGGAACCCCCCTCATGCCAGCGATCATGCCATGGGGTGGGCTTCAAATCATGTTGATACTTTACAGTTAGACAAATATGGGTTTGGGTCTCTACTCTGCAGATTACTCTGTATGTGACTTTGGGCAAGATACTTAACCAACTGTAAAATGAAGATAATAATGTTTAAGAGATTGTATGAGGATTAAATGAAGTCCTGTAAAATGTTTAGGCAAGGACCTAGCACATAATAGGCATTTCCTTCCCTTTCCCTACTACAGCAAATAATCTGGAAAAATTCCTAGGTAAGTTTTTTCATTATTATTGTGTTAAACTTAAGAAGTGTGCTATGCTCCATAAATTGAAGGCAAAGCAAGAATGGTTTCTCTTTACAGTTTCATAGTAGTGTGAGGTACTGGTATTTGCTATTAAGGGAGCAGCAAAAACCAAAAACAGGTTAAAGCAAAATAAGGAGAAATGGCATTCCTTACGGAAGCTGATCCACTGTCACTTCCTATGGGCACCAAGAAAGAGGCTATAAAAACCATGTGCTCTTTCATTTCATCATTCAACATTTACTGAGTACCTACTGTCTACTGGTGCTAAGTTACTCAAAACAAAAGGAAATAGTTCATCATAAGAGACTCTGGATTAGTTTCCACTCCATAATGTATACTGAAGACAGTAGGCCTCCTCTGGAACTTAGGATGAGGAATGCTGTATGACCTGTTACGACACGAAGATTCACAGAATGCTACAGAGCACAGACTCACAGTGCCTTCTTCAGACTGGAGCATGAGAGCTTCCCAGTGAAATGCTCTCTGAAATGAATTTTTGATGGATGAGGAAACGCATCCTGAAACTCAGAGGTGGGATAATACCCTGGTTACGTGCATGTGATCTGGAATCCAAGATCCGACTCTTACTCTGTGACCTCAGCTTAACTTACCTTAACTGCTCTGTATTTCAGGTTCCTCATTTATAAAATGAGGATAAGAGTACCTACTTCATGCTGTCACTTAAGAAAACTGAATGCATTAATAAATGTAAAACTCTCAGAATTATATCAGGTTCTAGTAATACCAGGCTCTAAATGTTAATGTTGAATCATCCCTGCATACCTTGTATGAATCCCAGTTTGTCATGAGGAATTATTTGATATGATATTGAATTCTATTGGTTAGAATTTTTTTTATTATTGTAGTTTAAGTGAAAGTTTACAATTCAAGTTAGTCTCTCATACAAAAATTTATACATAGTTATGTGACCCAAATTGCTCTCCCTATACTGTGACAGTACACTCCTCTTTTCCACCCGATTTCCTGTGTCCATTCAATCGTTCCTAACCCTCTCTGCCTTCTCATCTCACCTTCAGACGGAAACTGCCCATTTAGTCTCATGTATCTACTTGAGCTAAGAAGCACACTCTTCACGAATATCATTTTATGTCCCACACTCCAATCCAATCTTTGTCTGAAGAGTTGGCCTCGGGAATTGTTTTAGTTGTGGGTTGACAGAGAGTCCAGAGGCCATGCTTTCCAGGGTTCCTCCAGTCTCAGTCAAACCATTAAGTCTGGTCTTTTTACTAGAATTTTAGTTCTGCACCCCACCTTTCAGCTGCTCCCTCAGGGGCTCTCTGTTGTGTTCTCTGTCAGAGCAGTCACTGGTGGTAGCCAGGCACCATCTAGTTCTTCTGGTCTCAGGATGATGCAGTCTCTTGTTTATGTGGCCCCTTCTGTCTCTTGGGCTGATACTTACCTTGTGTCTTTGGTGTTCTTCATTCTCCTTTACTCCAGGTGGTTGGGACAAGTTGATGCATCTTTGATGGACGCTTGCAAGATTTTAAGACCCCAGACGCCACTCACCAAACTAGGATGCAGAACATTTTCTTAATAAATTTTGTTACGCCAATTGCCTTGATGTCCCCTGAAAGCATGGTCCCCGGACCCCTGCCCCTGCTACTCTGTCCCTTGAAGTGTTTGACTGTATTCAGGAAACTTCTTAGCCTTAGTTTAGTCCAGTTGTGCTGACTTTCCCTGTAGTGTGTGTTGTCCTTCCCTTCACCTAAGGTAATTCTTATCTACTATCTAGTTAGTGAATAACCCTCACCCTCCCACCCCACCCTCGTAACCATCAAAGAATGTTTTCTTCTGTGTTTAAACCTTTTCTTGAGATCTTACAATAGTGGTCTTATACAATATTTGTCCTTCTGTGACTGACTAAATTCACTCAGCATAATGATTTCCAGCCTTCATCTTTGTTCTTTATCATTGCATAGTATTCCATTGCGTGGATATACCATAATTTGTTTATCCATTTGACTGCTGATGGGCACCTAGACTGTTTCCATCTTATTGCTATTGTGAACAGTTCTGCAGTGAACATGGGTGTGCATGTATCTATTCGTGTGACGACTCTTATTTCTCTAGGATATATTCCAAGGAGCAGGATTGCTGGATCATGTAGTACTTCTATTTCTAGCTTTTTAAGGAAGCGCCAAATCGATTTCCAAAGTGGTTGTACCATTTTACATTCCCACCAACAGTATATAAGTGTTCCAGTCTCTCCACAACCTCTCCAGCATTTATTATTTTGTGTTTTTTGGATTAATGCTAGCCTTGTTGGGGTGAGACGGTATCCCATTGGAGTTTTGATCTGCATTTCTCTAATGGCTAATGATCGTGAGCATTTCTTCATGTGTCTGTTAGCTGCCTGAATGTCTTCTTTGGCAAAGTGCCTGTTCATATCCTTTGCCCATTTTTTAACTGGGTTGTCTTTTTGTTGTCGAGGTTTTGCAGTATTTTATAGATTTTAGAGATTATACGCTGATCTGTCGTAGCCAAAATTTTTTTCCCAGTCTGTAGGTTGTCTTTTTACTCTTTTGATGAAGTCTTTTCATGAGCATAAGTGTTTGATTTTTAGGAGGTCCCAGTTATCTAGTCTCTCTTCTGGTGCTTGTGCATTTTTACTTATGGTTCATATTCTGTTTATGCCATGTATTAGGGCTCCTAGTGTACCTATTTTTTCTTCCATGATCTTTATCATTTTTGATTTTATATTTAGATCTTTGATCCATTTTGAGTTAGTTTTTGTGCATGGTGTGAGGTATGGGTCTTGTTTCAGTTTTTTGCAGATGGATATCCAGTTACACCAGCACTTATTGGTTAGAATTTTGTTGAGGGTTTTTGCATCTATGTTCATGAGGGATATTGGTCTGTAATTTTGTTTTTTTGTGGTCTATTTACCTGGCTTTGGTATCAGAGTTATGCTGGCTTCATAGAATGAGTTCAGGAGTATTCCTTCTTTTTCTATGCTCTGAAATACCTTTACTAGTACTGGTGTTAACTCTTCTCTGAAAGTTTGGTAGAATTCTCCAGTGAAGCTGTCCCGGCCAGGACTTTTTTTGTTGGAAGTTTTTGGTTGTTTTTTTTTTAATTACCTCTTCAATCTCATCTTTTGTTACGTGCTTATTTAGTTTTTCTACCTTGGTTTGTGTTCGTTTATGTAGGTAGTGTGTTTCTAGAAATCTGTTCATCTCTTCTAGGTCTTCAAATGTGTTGGAGTACAGTATATCATAGTACTCTGTTATGATACTTTTTATTTCAGTTGTGTCTGTCATGATATCGCCCATCTCATTTTTTATTCAGGTTATTTGCTTCCTCTCCTGTTTTGTCAGTTTGGCCAATGGTTTGTCGATTTTGTTGATATTTTCAAAGAACCAACTTTTGGTCTTGTTGACTCTTTCAATTGTTTTCCTATTCTTTATTTCATTTATTTCTGCTCTAATCTTTATTATTTCCTTTCTTCTGGTGCCTGAAGGCTTCTTTTACTGCTGTTTGAGTTGTAGGGTTAATGTTTTGATTTTGGCTCTTCTTTTTGGATGTGTGCATTTAATGCTATAAATTGACCTCTAAGCACTGCTTTTGCTGTGTCCCAAAAGTTCTGGGAAGATGCGTTTTCATTCTCACTTGATTCTATTGATTTCTTTATTGTCCTTGATTTCTTCTATAACCTAGTAGTTTTTGAGCAAGGTGTGATTCAGTTTACATGTATTTGATTTTTTTTTTTTCCCTGCTGTTTCTGTTATTGATTTCTACTCTTACAGCTTTAAGGTCAGAAAAGATGCTTTGTAATATTTTGATGTTTTGGATTCTGTTAAGGCTTGCTTTATGACCTAAAATATGGTCTATTCTGGAGAATGTTCCAAGTGCATTGGAAAAGAACGTATACTTGGCTGCTGTTGGGTGGAGTGTTCTGTATATGTCTATGAGGTCAAGTCAGCTGACTGCAGCATTTAGAGCTTCCATTTAGCTTTGAGTTTCTTTCTAGATGTTCTGTCCTTCACCAAAAGTGGTGTTTTGAAGTCTCCACTATTATTGTGAAACTATTTCTCTTTTCAATGCCATTAAGAGTATGTATTTTGGAGCCCTGTCATTGGGTGTGTATATGTTTATTATGGTTATGTCCTCCTGATGTATTGACCCTTTAATCATTATACAGTATCCTTCTTTATCCTTTGTGGTGGATTTTGCTTTAAAGTCTATTTTGTCGTAGATTAATATTGCCACTTCTTTTTTGGTTGTTTGCTTGCTTGATATATTTTTTTTCATCCTTTGAGTTTTAGTTTGTGTCTTTGAGTCTAAGGCACATCTCTTGTACGCAGCATATAGATAAATCATGTTTTTATCTATTCTGCCACTCTCTTTATTGGTGCATGTAGTCCATTTACATTCAGTGTAATTATTGATAGGCATGTGTTCACTGCTGTCATTTTGATTTTTTTTTTGGGGGGGGGGGTATTGACAGTTTCTTTGTCCCACTTAATTTCCTGTGCTGAGTCATTTTTCTTTATGTATTTTCTTTTCATCTTTTTCATTATTGTTGACTGTGTTTGCTGAGTCTTTGTTTTTATTTTTATTTTCATGGGTAGGTTTGTTAGCTTCCTTTGCAGTTACTTTAAAATTTGCTTTATTTTTCTAAGTTTAAACTGATCTTTTATTTCTTGATATCACTTTAACTTCTTCATGTGAAATTCTATGACCACGCTGTTTATTTCCTCTTTTATGTTTTGACATTGTCATTGTTCACATATTGACGTCTCTGGTTTCCTATTTTGTCTTTTAGCTTTGACTTGTTTTTGCGGCTTCCCTATCTGGGTTGATAACTGGTTGATCTGTCCTGTGTTCTAGTCTTGGGTTGTTGTCTGATATTCTTGATTCTCTCACTGGAAGACTCCCTTTAATATTTCTTGTAATTTTGGCTTGGTTTTTGTAAATTCCCTTCACTTCTGTTTATCTGAAAATGACCTAATTTCATCATCGTATGTGAGAGAGTTTTGCTGGATATATAATTCTTGGCTGGCAATTTTTTTCCTTCAAGGCTTTATAAACATCATCCCATTGCCTTCTTGCCTGCATGGTTTCTGCTGAGTAGTCAGAGTTTAACCTTATCGGTTCTCCTTCGTAGGTAACTTTTTGTTTATCCATAGCTGCTCTCAAGATTCTTTGTCTTTGGTTTGGGCCAGTTGGATTATGATATGTGTTGGTAACTTTCTTTTGGGATCTTATGGGATTTGTTGAGCTTCTTGGATAGATTATCTTCTCATCTTTCATGGTATCAGGGAGTTTTATACCAGTAGATCTTCCACAATTCCGTGCTTTCTGTTATCTCCCCCTGTTCTGGTACTCTGATCACTTGTAGGTTTTTCCTCTTGATAGTGTCCCACATAATTCTTAGGCTTTCTTCATTTTTTTAAAATTCTTTGATTTTTCCTCATATAAATTGGTGTCAAGTGCTTTATCTTCATTCTCACTAATTCTGACTTCCATTGCCTCAATTCTGCTCCTATGACCTTCTATTGAGCTGTCTAATTCTGAAATTTTATTGTTAATCTTTTGGATTTTAGTTGCTGTCTATGGTCTCTAGCACCCTGTTAATATTTGTCATTTTGTTCTTGTTTTCCTGAATTCCTCTATTGCTTTGTCTGTGTTTCCCTTGACTTGGTCTAAGTTTTTTCTGATCTCTTGGAAAGCTCTGTATATTAAGTCTTTTGAATTCTAATTCAGGTAATTCCATGACCTTATCTTCCTCTGGAAGGTTTCCTGGTTCTTTATTTTGGTCACTTGCTGGAGCCATCTTGACCTGCTTCTTTATGTAATTTGATATTGACTGTTGTCTCCAAGCCCTCAAAATGTTATTATATTTATTCATTGTATGTTTGTTTACTGTGTCCTTTTTGTTTTGTTTTAATATGCCCGAGCAGGCTGGGCATGGGAGGTACTTTGGTTATTGGCATTTCTGAAGGTGTGTGAGCCCAAGAGTCTGTTCGCTTTTCTTGTACAGATGTGGCACAAGTGTCCAGGCCACCAGGTGTGTGGTGCAGACTCTCACCTATAGTCCTAGATGGGCAGGGCTGCATAGGGGTGTTCAGAGCAGGCACAGATATCTGGCTGCTGTAGGGGGCCATGTGTGGAGCAAGACAGGGGGCTGACAGGTGCCTGGGTGGAGGACATCCCTGTCCCCTAGAGTGTGTAATAAGTAGGGTATTGCAGCCAGTCCTTGGGCAGCCAGTGCTGTTGGCTGGAGGGACCGGGAAGCACCACTTATTCTAAGACTCCTGTCATGGGTGGTACCACCAGCCCTCAGGACCTGATGTGGGTGGGTGAGGTACCTGCTTAAATGGGCAGGGTAGTGTCATATGTCAAGAATCTGCAGTTTTCCCTTGGCTGCTGCAGTTGAAAATGGGCTTCAGGTATATGCCCTGTTGTTTTATGCTACAGGGTCATCAGTGTTGAATCAACCCAAACAGGCCTAGGTGGAGGTCAAGGGCACTGCAAATCTGTGGACCACTTATGCCAGTGGCTGACTGAAAGGACAGGTCCTCCTGACCTGCTCTGAGTTCCTGGCTTAGGGCATGTGGTGTTTTTTAAAGCCGTGAGACTGATGTGGACATGGATAGCCCTAAGTTCTGGCTTAGGGGGCATGGTAGTTGTTGGAATACTGCCAGACTTGTGTTGGAACAGAGCAGGGTGGGAGGGTGGATGAGGGGAAGAAAGTAATTCTCTGCTGTGAAACTCCTGGAGGGGGTGGGGTTATTTTGCCCACAAATGGTAGGTTAGACATTTGCATTTAACTTCCACCAGTCCAGCGTCACTTCCACCCGGATCTGGAGGTGTGTACAGACTCGCTGCTGCCCAGCTTCTCCCGACATGGTGAGATGCATCCCGAATGCTACTGCTTACCTCAGACCGCGTGCGCTGGCCAACCCAGCGAGCAGGGTGCCAGTAATCTCGCATCTGGAACTTCTTTGCTGCTTTTGAATTGTCCCTCCTTCCCCGTGCTACTCAGTCCAACTCTTCAGCTTTGTCTTTGATGATCAGGGTTCCTATACTGTCATACATAATCGATTCACTTGTTTTTCCGTGTCTTTTTAAGAGGGATGACAGGCAGCATCTCACTATTCCACCATCTTGGCCCTGCCTCCTGGGCTATAAATTTTAGCTTTCGTTTTTCATCTTTTGAGTTGCAGCTCAAATGAGGAGTGAATGACGTGTACAAAGAATCAGAGACACAAGAACATGGAAACATTTGGAAAACTGCACATGTGTTGATTTGACAGGAGCAGAGTGTTCCTCTGAGGGTGCAGAAAGAGCCCAGATCATAAGGGAAGAGTCTTGAGCCTACTCTAACAAATCCTGATTTTATTGTGATGGTTATGAGTTATAGCAGACAAAAGAACTTTAAGCCTGGAAGTGATGTGATCAAATTTCCATTTAGCAAGACCACTCTGTTAACAGTGTGGAAAGGAGATGGATTCGGGGGGCAAAACTGGTTGCAGAGACATCAGTTACAGTGTTCCAAGTGAAAATGCCAAGGGTCTTGACTAAGGGCGTGGCAGTATGGTTAGATGACTTTCTTACAGCTGAAACAGTTGGGTTAAAGGTCTTGTTCTGATCTTCTATCACACTGGCCTTAATTTTCTTTCAGCTGCATTGAAATCTAGAATGTAAAGAGAACAGTGTTTACGAAGATTTTTTTTCTGGGGCTGGGACAATGTGGCTTCTCTTTTTCTTTTTGTTCCTCAATAGACACTTTTTTTCTGACTGGTCTCAGGCATGATGCATTCTGACTGCTTATAGACCACAGAAAAAAGAGTGAAGAAGAATCTCTGGTTTCCATGGGCAGGCTGCAGTCTGCTTGTACACTGAAGCCCTGAATAGAATACTGGTGGTATAAAGACACCTACTGATTTAAATCCACAAGCATGCTGTGTTACCAAGTCTTCCTCCCATTCATTATAACATCTCCATGTACTATATTTCATAATAAGAGGTTAGAGAAAATTTGCCCTTAATCTCATTCATTCCACTATTAAATCATACACTTTTGAAATATGCATCTTAAATTACTAACAATTTGGATTAGTGCCGTTTCCATAAAATGTGCTAATAATGAGTTATGTGATCCCCCTGTTTCAAAGAAAGAACTAATTCATCAATGCTGACTGGGTGGCTTTAGAACTTCCTTAAAAATGCAGATGAATGTGATTTCAGAATCATTGTACTGTTAATGTGCAGAGCTAAATTTGCAAGCAAAATTCCCCTGGTATTCTTGGTGAATGACTCTAGGTGCTGTCATTAAGGTCAAATATTATGGTGTCACTCAGAGATTTTTTCCTATAAAACTAAGGGGAGATTACAAGTCTGTTAATATACAGGTGCCTAAAGAACTATGTCCCGCTTGCAGCTGTTAAGGCAAAATTCATCTCAATAAAAATATGTGCTTATCAAACTTTCAATTGTAGACTAAAGAAAATCAGAGCCTCATTACCTATAAAATCATAAAATTACAGGCCTAGCAAGGAAGCTGAACATCTATTCCCTTGTCTAGATAAGACAATACATAAAATGGTGTAGTTCCCTTTGGGATGTGAAGGCCATCTGTTTGTAGCACATCTTCTCTGAGGGTCAGGATTGTTTCAGCTGATCTTGGGGAAAGGCAGGTACCTCCTTCTTTCTCTCGCCATTCTACCTGGACATCTGCCAAAGATGTACATTAGGTCAAGGAACAGAACCTTCCAAACAGAAGGATCATTTATCTTATCAAGGGTATTCAAGGATCTGCACTTTCCTGCTGTGAGTTTTGAATAGGTTTATTTAGGACCTACGGGAGGATGACATAGGACAGTAAATCTTCCAAGACTGCTTTTCTCTAGAAACCTGTTCCAGAAATTGACAGATCTTGCAGTTCAGAATTTTAGTAAAATCTGAACATTTGTGCTAGACAGACTTAAAATATCAAGTCCAATCTCCCTCCTTTTTACATTTAACAAACCCAGTGATGTGAAATGACTTCCTCAGATCATATAACTAGCTAAAGGCAGACCAAGGATTAGAACTCAAATATGCTCCATTTTCCAAATAGCCTAAGTTCTTCATGTTGTGGAATATATCCATGTTTCTAGTTCTCTTCAGGTATTACAAGGATTTTCCTTTTACTCTCTAATATTTGGGGAATGGATCTTTGGAAAATTTAACTTCGGGTTTTCAGAATTATTGAAATTTGGAAGAAAACTTTACAGGTTACTAATTTACTGCTGAATTGTTTTATTGCCTCAGATGATGTGACCAGGTGCTCAAAGATGGACATTTCTTGTTTAAAAGAAGAATCTCAACAATACAAAGGAAACCCACACTGAATTCCCTAAGCTCTCTGTGTAAGTGGCATTTGGTATCAGAACTGACCACAAGAAGACTGAACAAGCATTGCCAGGAAAGCATGAGCTTGGAACTTTTTACAACTCTTTGGAAGACTAGAGGAGCAACAAGGGAGAAGCAGCAATTATAGTCTCAAACTCCTGTGTCACCTTTCTCTTCCAAACCTTGTAAAATAATCAGATGTACCTACCAGTTCCTTTCTAGCTCTGCTTGGTATTTAATTTAGTAGGGACTTGTGCTAAGGGCTGCATGCTTAAAAGGATTTATGAGCAGATTGATTTGAAGAAAATTTATAGTTTCAAGATCTCAACTCAAACCCACTAAAGAGAATGTTATCTCCTTGCTGGAATCTCAATTCCTGAAACAAGGAAAACTCCAGTGAAAATTAGAACTGCTTACATAAAAGGGCCACTTTGTGCCCTCTGGCTATTTCTGTCAAAACCAAGCATTATTTATGGTCACTGGAAATGTGGTTAAGGTGAGGGTGGGAGGGTGGGGGAGAATGAGATGTGAACAGTAGAAGCTCACTAATTTAAAGCCACTGAAAAAAATCATTTGGAGATATCTGCCGGTGTGGTAAAAGGGGAAGGGGGACATTTGTAAAGCTAATCACCTAGAACTAGAATTAGATGTAGGTTTAGGGTTAGGTTATTTATAAGGTGATAACCTAATTAGCCAACAAATGTCTTTTTATCTTTCTATTTAAAGTATTTTAAAACGACAAAATAGAGAAATCTCATAAAATAGCGAAATGTATGTCAGGTCTATGGTCTTCTTTGGAATATATAGAAGTGAATCTGGACTACAGACAGTTCTATTGAATTTTCAAATAATAGGTGTTTAACTGGAAAAAAAATAAAGTTTCATATAAATGAGAATCAGGAGGGAAAAGATCCCTTGTTTGCAGCCCTCTAACACTAGCCCGAATGGGAATAAACCATGGGTCAGCAAACTATCTCTATGAAAGGACAGACAGTGAATATTTTGGGCTTTATGGGCTCAAACTGTCAAAACTTCTAACCTCTGCCATTGTGGAGTGAAAGCAGCCATAGATAATACATAAATGGGTGTGGCTGTGCTCCAATATAAATTTATTTACAAAAACAGGCAGCAGGCTGATTTGGCCTGCTGGCTATAGTTTACCAATTCCTGGTCTAGACCTTTATGTAAGACTAGCTACTTAGAACTCTAAGGTGGTCAAATCTCAAACTGAACATACAAAGAAAAAGAAGATACATGTATGAAATGGAGTTAATCAGATTACCACAGACACCATGTTGGCAGATGCCATATAAAACTTATGGACTATTCCTTGACTTTCTCTTGACTTGACTTTCTCCCATAAAATCCAAGGATTCATGGATTAAGAATCTGCTCATAATCCTGTCTTCTTTAAAGTGTCCTGATTTAATTGTCAATAATAAAAATTAGGAATCACAGAAATACACAGGGGGATAGACTATTGATGAATCAAACTCCCTTAGTCTTCTAAAGGACAATCACCATGTATTTTATAAATGTGTGGCATGTTAAAATGGTGATATATGACTGGCACTGAGTTTAAAAGAGACTAATAGACCTCAACTAACTTCTCTCAGTCTTTTCCCATGAACTGTCCTGTAAATTTAAAATGGAGGAGTCGCTCAGATATTTTACCTCACATGATTTTAAAATTTTCATTGCAGGAACTATGCCTTTAAAATTCATGCTCCATTTATCACTTTGTTTTATGCAGGGGAAAGAATTGCTTCATGTCCATATGTGGTGTCCTTTGGTAAAGGCTTTTCTTAAATGAAATGATAAATCCAGCCTCCAGCTGTGTGTCAGCAACACTGTCACAACAAGGAAGGGAACCTTGGCTGCTTCTCATATTTTAGGCTTCTCTTAAAATGAACAGAATTTTTATTTCATCTGCATGGAATCAAAAACCTTAAAAGAATAAAGGAACCTTAGCAAAGAATAGGAAAAAAATTGTCTTCTCCTTCGTCGTCTACAATATGGCTCAGTACGCATACTGGGCTTCTTTTCGACACTATAAAGGAACATCTCTGACTGCTTCAGTTAAGTTCTCTTAGCAAAAGCGACCATTTGCGTTTTTTTGCCTTTGTTATTCATAATCTCTGCTAATTTATTTTTAAAAGAACTTGAAGATTTTTATAAACATAATATTCAAATTTGATTTTACATACAGATTTACAAAAATGTCAAATTAACAGAATATTCTCAAGCAAAAGAATGCATTTTACTTCCCTCAATACATTAAAGAAGGTACAAGTTATGTGGATTTCTAAAACTACAAAGAAAACAGCCCCTCTTTGTCCCATTCTCGATCTTTTGGTCTTCATCTATAGTTTAATCCGAAAACAGAGTTCCTTATATTTGCAGTATAAGCAGATCCTCTTCTTGCCCATTTGGTCTTTCTTTAAGGGAATCATTTAACAGAACCATACTTCTCCATACTCACCCAAAAGGCAATGCAGTATATGTTTCTGTGTTAGGAAGGCACATAAACTATGCCCTTTTCTAACACAGCTATGAAACATCAGGGAAAGAGAAGGAATTCAGAGCCAGAAGATCTCGAGTCAGACTCAACTCTTGTTGTGACCATTTTAACCAAGTCACAACCTTTCTGAGCCTCATCTGAAAAGGGGATTATAGTAATAAATACTTCAGAATTTTAAGGATTAAAGGAGACAATGCACGTGGAAATTTTGAAGCCTGTAAAGTGCTAATCCATTATTGCTGGCTGATAATTTTCCTTTTTTATACTAGGAAGGTCAGCTAATGCTGGGACATAATGACTCCCTTGAGTCAGGGTGCCTGGGATAGGGTCAGTCATCAGGGATATACATCATCCCCAACATCCGCTGATAAGTTTCTTCCATCCCATATGACTATCTGCAGACCGTGTTGACATGTGCTTTTGTAGCCTGTAATAAAGTTGGCCTGAAACGATGACAGAAACAAAACTCTGCTTAAAATCAGGGAATATAAGGTAGGCAGAGGGAAAAGAAGGGGGTTGTGGGGTTGAAGGGATAAACAGAGTCTTAGATGGTACAGTAGAGTTAAATGATTTCTGCAGAGAGGGGAGCTTTTCTCAAGCTGTCCCACACTTAGAAATGTTTGTCTTCAGCCCTACACATCAAACACACAAAGAAGAAAACTGTAACACTGCGCAATGGAAAATCATGCTAATATTAATGGCAACAGGAAGTTCCCAAAACATGTACAAAAGAAGATAAGCACTCTGCAGTTCAGGAGTGAAATTTGAATAACTGTCAGTTGATAAATTAATAATTCTCTGCATTCTAATATTCTCTAAAGGATTAACATCAAGAATTAACTATTGAGGGGGTGGGGCCAAGATAGCGGAATAGTGAAACTCTTCTGGTGGACCCTCTTAGAGCAAAGACCCAAAAAACAAGTGATTCAATTATATATGACAATCTGGCAGCCCTGAACTTCAAAGGCAAAGTTGAGGAACTGGACTGAGTGGCAGGGGGAGGGAGAGATGGTTCAGAAGCAGCGAGGAGTTGCCAGACCTGACCCAGCAAGAGCCTGAGTCCTTCAGGCCTGATGAGCTCAGGGGTGAATGGTGAGGCAGACAAGCATCGGTGCTCGGTAGGCATATTCCACACAGGGAGAGACCTAGCCTCTGAGAGTCTACTCGGCCACAGAGAACCAGTGAAAAGCAGCCCTGGATCGCCGAAAGATGAGTATATGTGTCCAGCCTACCGCGCGGATCAGAAACACCCTCCTCAGGGAAAAACCTCTCTCCCATTTACCTCCCCACTCCCTGCTCTACACTGGGTCCTGGACTGGCTTCAGCAATTGCTGAGTCCCCTGGGCCAGAAGTAGGATCCGTCACATCCCCTGAGCCATTCTCCTGGCCTTGGAGAGTGAACAAATGAACAAACGGGAAAAAATAAACTGCTGGATCCCCTAAGCCAGGAATTCAGGGTAGGCACAGCTCCTTTGCCTAAACACAGGCATAAGGGATCCACAGACTTTGAGTGCCTTTCCCCCTAAATAGACTGGTGTGGGCCCATCTCAACAGCATAGGCCCTCATTACTACAGTACAACAGGGTATATACCTGAAGTCTAACTTCAACTGTTTCATCTGTGAAGTGGCAGGTTCATGACATTTGATACTGCTCTGCCCATTAAGCAGGGTCTTCACCTACCCACATCAGGGGCCTGAGGACTGGGGGCTCCACCCATGCCACCTAGTCACCTGCGATAGGGGCCCAAGAATAAGAGATGCCCCCCAGTCCTTACAGCCAACAGCATTGGGTGCTCACAGTCTGGAAGCAAAACCCACCCACCTACGTGCTTTAAGGAACAGGGACATGCCTTCGTCCTGGACACTCAAGGACAGCCATCAGCCCCCTGCCTTGCTCAGAGCATGTCCCCCCGCTGCAGCCAGATGCCTGTGCCGACACCAATCACCCATGCCTGTCTAGGACTGTAGGTGAGAGCCTGAGCCACATACATGGTGGCTATCTACCTGGGCACCTGAACTGAATCCATACAGGAGGAGTGGGTGGACTCATGAGCTCACATACCTAGTAACAGATCTAATTACCTGGTGACAGGGCATTAGAGCTTCAAATGTGCCAATAATCAAACTAGGTCACACAAGCAGCCTCTTTGGGCATATCAAAACAAAAAAAGAAGCTAGGACACAGTAAGCAAACATAAAATTAATAAACAACTTATTGATGGCTCAGAGAAAACAGTCAATATTAAATCACATAAACAGGCAGCCCACGATGGCTTCAGCAAGCTCCCAAAATAAAGAATCTAGAAATTTTTCAGAGGAGGAAAATTTCTTGGAATTACCAGAGGCAGAATAAAAAAGATTGACATACAGATCTCTTCAGGAGATTAGGAAGGAAATGAAGCAAAACGCAAAACACACAATAAAGGAAATTAAAAAGATTAGAGAAGAGAATGATGACCAATTTAACAGGCTGCCAGAATCCATAGAGAGACAGCAATCAGAAATCCAGAAGATTAACAGTAAAATTTCAGAATTAGACAACTCAATAGAAAGTCATAAGACCAGAACTGAGGCAACGGAAGTCAGAATTCGTGAGATTGAAGATAAAGCACTTGACACCAACTTATTTGAGGAAAAATCAGATAAAAGAAATTTAAAAAGAAGAAGAAACCCTAAGAATTATCTGGGACTCTATCAAGAGAAATAACCTACGAGTGATCAGAGTACCGGAACGGGGTGGGGGATAACAGAAAATAGAGAATTATTGAAGATTTGTTGGCAGAAAACTTGCCTGATATCATGAAAGATGACAAGATATCTATCCAAGATGCTCATTGAACCCCACATAAGGTAGATACCAAAAGAAAGTAACCAAGACTTATTGTAATCAAACTTTCCAAAACCAAAGATAAACAGAGAATTTTAAGAGCGGCTAGGGATAAAAGAAAAGTCATCTACAAAGGAGAGTCAATTAGAATTAGCTTGGATCACTCAGCAGAAACCATGCAGGCAAGAAGGCAATGGGATAACATACATAAAGCCTTGAAGGAAAAAAACTGCCAGCCAAGAATTATATATCCAGTAATACTGTCTCTCAAATATGGTGATGAAGTTAGGGCATTTCCAGAGAAACAGAAGTTTAGGGAGTTTGCAAAAACTAAACCAAAATTATAAGAAATACTAACGGGAGTCCTCCAGTTAGAAAATCAGTAACATCAGACAATGACTGAAGACTAGAGCACGGGACAGAGCAACCAGATATCAACCCAGATAGGGGAGTCACAAAAGTAAATCAAAGCTATAACACTGAAAATAGGGAAACAGATGTCAATATGTAAAAGATGACAACATTAAAACAAAAAAGAGGGACTTAAAAAATGTAGACATAGATTTTTCATATAAAGAGGAAGTCAAGGCGATATAAAGAAATAAAAGACTGGTATAAACTTAGAAAAATAGGGGTAAATGTTAAGTAACCACAAAGGAAACTAACAATCCTACAAGTCAAAATCAAAAAAACTAGAAAAATATAAAGACTCAGCAAACACAAAATCAACAACAATGAAAAAGATGAAAAGAAAATGACTGAGCACAGAAAATTAAGTGGAACAAAGAAACTGAGAACAACACACAAAAAAAGACATTGAAGTGACAGCACTACATTCATACCTATCAATAATTATGCTGAATGCAAATGGACTAAATGCACCAATAAAGAGACAGAGAGTGGCAGACTGGATAAAACAACATGATTCATCTATATGCAGACTGGATAAAACAACATGATTCGTCTATATGCTGCCTAAAAGAGACACACCTGAGACTTAAAAACACAAACAACCTAAAACTCAAAGGATAGAAAAAAAATATATCAAGCAAACAACACTCAAAAAAGAGCAGGAGTGGCAATATTAATCTCTGACAAAATAGACTTTCAAGTAAAATCCACCCAAAGGATAAGGAAGGATACTACATAATAATTAAAGGGTCAATACACTAGGAGGACATAACTATAACAAATATTTACGCACCCAATGACAGGGCTCAAAATATATAAAACAAACTCTAACAGCACTGAAAAGAGAGATAGACAGCTCCACAATAGTAGCAGGAGACTTCAACACACCACTTCTGGTGAAGGACAGAACATCCAGAAAGAAGCTCAACAAAGACACGGAAGAGCTAAATGCTACAATCAACCAATTTGATCTCATTGACATATACCAAAAACTGCACCCAACAGCAGCCAGGTATACTTTCTTTTCTAACGCACCTGGAACATTCTCCAGAAGAGACCACATATTAGGCCATAAAGCAAGCCTTAACAAAATCCAAAGCATCAAAATATTACAAAGCATCTTTTCTGACCATAATGAAGCCATAAAAATAGAAATCAATACCAGAAAAAGCAAAGAAAAAAAATCAAACACATGGAAACTGAACAACACCTTGCTCAAAAACTACTGGGTTATAGAAGAAATTAAGGATGGAATAAAGAAATTCATAGAATCAAACGAGAATGAAAACACATCCTACCAGAACCTTTGGAACACAGCAAAAGCGGTGCTCAGACGACAGTTTATAGCAATAAACGCACACATCCAAAAAGAAGAAAGGGCCATAATCAAAACATTAACCCTACAACTTGAACAAGTAGAAGAAAGCAGCAAAAGAAGCCCTCAGGGCCAGAAGAAAGGAAACAGTAAGAACTAGAGCAGAATTAAATGAAATAGAGAATAGAAAAATAATTGAAAGAGTTAACAAGACCAAAAGATGTTTCTTTGAAAAGATCAACAAAATTGATAAACCACTGGCCAAACTGACAAAAGCAAAATAGCAGAGGAAGCACATAAGCCGTATAAGAAATGAGATGGATGACATCACAGCAGACCCAACTGAAATTAAAAGAATCATAACAGAATACTATGAAAAACTGTACTCTGACAAGTTTGAAAACCTAGAGGAAATGGACAAATTTATAGAAAGTCACTACCTACCTAAACTAACACAAACAGAGGTAGAACAACTAAATAAACCCATAACAAAAGAAGAGATTGAAAACGTAATTAAAAAACTCCCAACAAAAGAAAGCCCTGGCCTGGATGGCTTCACTGGAGAATCCTACCAAACTTTCAGAGAAGAGTTAACATCACTACTACTAAAAGTATTTCAGAGCATAGAGAAGGATGGAATACTCGCAAACTCATTCTATGAAGCCAGCATAACCCTGATACCAAAACCAGGTAAAGACACCACAAAAAAAGAAAATTACAGACCAGTATCCCTCATGAACATTGACGCAAAAATCCTCAACAAAATTCTAGCCAATAGAATTCAATAACATATCAAAAAAATAATTCACCATGATCGAGTGGGATTTATACCAGGTATGCAGGGATGGTTCAACATTAGAAAAACCATCACTGTAAGCCATCACATAAATAAAACAAGAACCACATGATCTTAATCAACTGATGCAGAAAAGGCATTTGACAAAGTCCAACACCCATTCATGAAAAAAAAACTCTTAAAAAAATAGGAATAGAAGGGAAATTCCTCAATATAATTAAGTGCACGTATGCAAAGCCAACAGCCAACATCACCCTAAACGGAGAGACTTTGAAAGCATTCCCCTTGAGAATGGGGACCAGAAAAGGATGTCCTTTATCACCACTCCTATTCAACATTGTGCTGGAGGTCCTAGCCAGAGCAATTAGGCTAGAAAAAGAAATAAAGGACATCCAAATTGGTAGGGAAGAAGTCAGTGTATCTCTATTTGCAGATGATATGATCTTATACACAGAAAACCCCAAAGAATCCTCAAGAAAACTACTGGAACTTCAGCACAAACATATAAAAATCAGCTGGATTCCTTTACACCAACAAAGAGAACCTGAAAGAGGAAATCACCAAATCAATACCATTTACAATAGCCCCCAAGAAGATAAAATACTTAGGAATAAATCTAACCAGAGACATAAAAGAACTATACAATGAAATCTACAAGACACTAGTGAAAGCAACCAAAAGAGACCTGCATAAGTGGAAGAACACACCTTGCTCACAGATAGGAAGACTTAACATTGTGAAAATGTCAATTCTACCCAAAGCCATATACAGACACAATGCAATCACGATCCAAATTCCAACAGCATTTTCTAATGAGATGGAAAAACAAATCACCAGCTTCACATGGAAAGGGAAGAGGCCCCAGATAAGTAAAGCATTACTCAAGAAGAAGAACAAAGTCAGAGGCCTCACATTACCTGATTTTAGAACCTATTATACAGCCACAATAGTTAAAACAGCCAAGTACTGGTACAACAACATATACATAGAGCAATGGAACAGAATTGAGAGTCCAGATATAAATTCATCCATCTATGAGCAGCTGATATTTGACAAACGCCCAATGTCTGTTAACTGGGGAAAAGACAGTCTCTTTAACAAATGGTGCAGGCATAACTGGATATCCATCTGCAAAAAACTGAAACAAGACCCATATCTCACACCATGCACAAACACTAACTCCAAATGGATCAGAGACTTAAATATAAAATCGAAAACAGTAAAGATCATGGAAGAAAAAATAGAGACAATGCTTGGAGCCCCAATACATGGCATAAACACAATACAAACCATAAGTAACAATGCACAAGCACCAGAAAAGAGACTAGATAACTGGGAGCTCCTAAAAATCAAATGCTTATGCTCATAAAAAGACTTCACCATAAGAGTAAAAAGACAACCTACAAACTGGGAAAAAATTTTTGGCTACAACAAATCCGATCAGTGTTTAATCTCTAAAATCTACAAGATACTGCAAAACCTCAACAACAAAAAGACAAATAACTCAATTAAAAAAGGGGCAAAGGATATGAACAGGCACTTTGACAAAGAAGATATTCAGGCAGCTGACACATGAAGAAATGCTCACAATCATTAGCCATTAGAGAAATGCAGATCAAAACTACAATGAGATATCATCTCACCCCAACAAGACTAGCATTAATCCAAAAAACACAAAATAATAAATGCTGGAGAGGTTGTGGACAGGCTGGAACACTTATACACTGTTGGTGGGAATGTAAAATGGTACAACCACTTTGGAAAGCGATTTGGCGCTTCCTTAAAAAGCTAGAAATAGAAGTACCAGCTATTCCGCTCCTTGAAATATATCCTAGAAAAATAAGAGTTGTCACACAAACAGATATGTGCACACCCATGTTCATCGCAGCACTGTTCACAATAGCAAAAAGATGGAAACAACCTAGGTTCCCATCAACGGACAAATGGATAAACAAATTATGGTACATCCACACAATGGAATACTACGCACTGATAAAGAACAATGATGAAGCCGTGAAACAACTTATAACATGGAGGAATCTGTAGGGCATTATGCGAGTGAATTTAGTCAGCCACAGAAGGACAAGTATTGTATAAGACGACTATTATAAGAACTCAAGAAAAGGTTTAAACACAGAAGAGAACATTCTTTGATGGTTATGAGGGTGGCGAGGGAGGGTGAGGGTTATTTTACTAACTAGATAGTAAATAAGAATTATCTTAGATGAAGCGAAGGACAGCACACACTACAGGGGAAGTCAGCACAACTGGGCTAAACCAAGGCTAAGAAGTTTCCTGAATACAGTCAAACACTTTGCGGGACAGAGTAGCAGGGGCAGGGGTCTGGGGACCATGCTTTCAGAGGACATCTATGTCAGTTGGCATAACAAAGCTTATTAAGAAAATGTTCTGCATCCTACTTTGGTGAGCGGCGGCTGGGGTCTCAAAAGCTTGAAAGAGGCCATCTAAGATGCATCAATTGGCCCCAACCACCTGGAGTAAAGGAGAATGGAGAACACCAAAGACACAAGAAAAGTATTAGCCCAAGAGGCAGAAAGGGCCACATAAACCAGAGATTTCATCAGCCTGAGACCAGAAGAACTAGATGGCGCCCGGCTACCGCCAATGACCGCCCTGACAGGGAGCATAATAGAGAGTCCCTGATGGAGCAGGAGAAAGATGAGGTGCAGAACTCAAATTCCAGTAAGAAGACCAGACTTAATGATCTGAGTGAGACTGGAGGATCACTGGAAAGCATGGCCCCCAGATTCTCTATCAGCTCAGACCTAAAACAATTTCTGAGGCCAACTCTTCAGACAGAGATTAGACTGGACTGTGGGACATAAAGTGATACTCGTGAGGAGTGTGCCTCTTAGCTCAAGTAGATACAAGAGACTAAACGGGCAGCTTCTGTCTGGCGGTGAGATGTGAAGGCACAGAGGGCTAGGAGCGGTTGAATGGGCATGGGGAATCAGAGTGGAAAGGAGGAGTGTGCTGTCACAGTATGGGGAGAGCAATTAGGGTTAGGGTCACATAACAATGTATGTACAAATTTTTGTATGGGAGACTAACTTGAAATGTAAACTTCATTTAAACTACAACAACATCATCATCAGTGGAATTAACTATTCTAGCCTAAACTGTGTATGATGAGAGCTGCCTGAGATCAGAAGACACTCAATAAAGAACAATCAAAGAGAAGCCAAACAGAACCACACTAAGGCCTTTACCATTTCCTTAGTGAAGAGGATTAGATGTTAACACTAGAATGACATTATGGAAAAATAAATAAATAAAGCCACATTGTATAGAATTTGGTTTGTTTTAAATAGTTATCCTTTTAGAATGTATAAAATTATTGCTAGTATCAATTGTTTTTCTGCCTAAATATAACAAATACACTTTTAAAAAGTATTATAGAAAATTACCTGAACTGAGCTTTACACAATTAATATACAATCAAGAATTTGGTGTTCAGAATGGGCAAAGGAAGCAGCTCCATCACCCGAATAGAATTCTGCCATTACCAAGTATTATTCTATCTAGTTTTGCCACATTTTATGCTTACCAAGAAATGTTCTTCTGACTCTTCCTTCCATATATTGTAGCTATGCTCATGGTGGTGTGATAACAAAAGCATTCCTTAAATATACTAAACTAAAAATCCTACAAGAAATGAGAAGAGTTCTCAGAAAGAATCACTGAAAGAGAGACAGTAATTGTCCAAGGAAGTTTTGCTTCTTTGATTAGCCATCTAATAATTCTGATGACAACCATATCCACTCCCCAACGACACTGGCCTGATTGGGACAGACTGGGATGTTTTAAACACAGCTTGACTGACATTAAGGAATATAAAAACAAAGAAAGCACGTAAATATAAAAACAATCACCACAGTTAAGACCTGGAAGCTATTAGAATTGAGTTAAAAACTGGCTCTTCTATTATTAACTAAACAATCTTAGGAAAGTGTATTTCCCTGGATATCATTTCCTCTTTCTTAAAAACGGTTTAACAGTATTTTTTTTTTTTTGTCATGTTTGTATTACATGGTTTAGTCTCCCAGCAACAGTTGACTAATCCAGAGGTTTACATCTGACTCATGATGGGCTAATTAAATGCTCTCTTTAGAATTTGGAAATGTGAATTAAAAGACAAAGACTGAAAGACTTTGGAGAAAAGTAGCACTGATACCACTGCTCTAGAGAGAACATAAACCCCTGATTCTGAGATCCTAGAGACTGCCTTTTTTCTTAGCCCTCCATAGGTGTGCTCATTCTTCCTTTTACCCTTGATATATCAAGTATCCTTCCAGTAATTGTTTTTGTTGTTCTTTTTATGGTCTGGGCCGACCATAACTTGCTTTCTATTCTTGCAATCAATATAATTTTGAATAAAAAGAAAGATATTGGAAGGAGGATGAGAAAGGCAGTATTTCTGAAGTGTGAATTGGTAAGAGCAGTGCTCCTCCCATGGCCCCTGGAAAGCCTGCTATGCAGTGCCACAGCAGTTGAATAAACAATTCTTGGTTACTGTGGTCCCTGTGGCATGTGATCCGAGCTGGCCAATCAAATCATCAAAACTCACAGACTCACCAGCAGTGACTGATTCAGGATGGGCTCATAACCCAAGTTGATTCCATAGGACTCAATTATGGGATTTTGGTTTGAATTGCTGGAAAGAAACAATCACTCTTTCTATTGGTTTATGGCAAGACAGAACGTAAGATTGGGGCTCATAATAGTAGTCTTGGTACCTTAAACAAAATGTCTACCTGAGAATGGAACAACACAGAGGAAACCATAGCCAAGAAATAGGAAGAATTAAAAAAAAAAAAAACATTGCTTAAGAGCTTGGATCCAGTCATACCTGAATATTGTCTTGATAGAAGTCTCTGGGACCCTCCAAGTAAATACTACTTTGTAAAATAATTTTTCTCTGATAGCCTAAATAGTTCTACAACATTAATAGTTTTTGACATCGATACAATGTTGGCTGATGCAACTTAATAATGACATCACAATTTAAATGTATTTCAAAATCCTATGTTTGAAATTATCTATTTTAAAGAATTTATTAATTTATTTTGGCAGGTTCATCACTTAAATTCCTGAGAATGCTTAATGTGCTTGAGTTACCTAACCCTAAATATCTAGTTACTTTCCATGTATATAAGTGATTCCATAGAGAGACCAATCTCTTTAGGACAGCTCAAGGTAACAGGACATACACAAGCCTGTCCTGCTTCTATTACACCAGCCGGGAATCATGGACTAGACAGATGTTTTTCCATCTTGCCAGGACAAAAAAATAATAGTAATAATCATCCAACTTTACTGAGGATTGAGAACCACTGCTATCAGGACATCTTTACCATCCACTGGGCTGTCTTGGAGAGCATGTGTTAACCTTTAACTTCCCTGTTGGCTGGAATACTTTGTTCCCTGCTATGTCTAAGGAAGACAAGAAACTGCCTTAAAGCTTGTTTATGTTTTATCCATACTAAGTGATTCTATTTCTATGTATAATGGCCCACTTATCTAGAAAAAAAAAGAACCTGTTCTAATTCCCAGTAGAAAGTTTGTGTCTAACCCCATCAATATACATATTTATAGCCTCGATTTCTCAGGCACACTAGCCAATAAATTCCCCTTGGTTCAAACCCATTTAAATTACATTTTCTATAACTTGCTGCCAAGAGTCTTGACTAATACAGTAACTGCCTCACAATTGTAGGCTCTTCTAGTCTGAAAGTCCTACACAAGCCTCAATTAACCTGTTTATGCATCCTCAGAACTCCTTTGCTAATGATGTCTCATATCTTCTAATTCTCATCCCAATCCTCACATGAACGATGTAGTACAATAAGTGAACACTGAAGGTATTCAACATATGTTTATTAAATCAGCCCAAAAGAACATTAATACTGACTGGTTTTAAATATTTTGAAAATTATTTCTGTAAAGAGTATTTGCTTAAGGATAGGAATCACACCCTACTCATCTTTATATGCCCTATACCTACAAAAATGTTAAGTATATTGGTTGTATAAATTAATGAAGTTAAAATGAATTAGAAAAATTCACTGGGGTAGGGGAAAATTGGGGTGGGTGACCACAAGCAAAGAGTCCCTATAGGCTATGCAAAAATATTGCATGAGAAATTTTGCTTCTGTAAGAAAGAACAAAAGGCAAAGAGGTATCAATGAAGCCTTGAAACAAGCAAAAGATATACAAAAGGCTGTACAAAGGTTTGATATCCTGAGGAGGACAGAACTGCCCACACTGGGTAAGGAGTAGGAAGAGAAAATATATATATTCAGAAGCTATACCCTAAGAACCTGGACGTCTTCAAATGATTATAGTAATCCAGGTAAGGGAAAAGACCCAGGACAACCATGTTATGTAGAGTACGATGTGATCTGTGCTCTTAGAGTTATGCTTCACAGCAGCTCCAGGACAGCGAATAGGGTTGCATCCAAGGAAGGACCATGCACCCCTTCAGAGAATGACCACACCTCTGTTACACTCTTCTCCTTCATTCCAGACTCATGTAACTGATTAAAGCAGTGGGAGAGCAGTGAAAAAAGCTGTGAGCCAATGGTTTTAAAGTCTATGTGAACAAAATCCATAGTCCATAGATAGTCCCGAGGATCAGCTTTTCCCTAACTAAATTAAGTTTATTTCAATAGTCCAATTTTTCCAAGCAGTCTAACAGATACAGATAGCCTAGTTTCCCTACTCCCTCCCCCACAAAAATGGACATAAGGCTACCTGATCTATTTCTCTATACTTACTACAATAAGACCCAATGCCAAAATGAACTTATGTACATGAAAGTGTAAACTGGAACACATTTCAGAATTATAAGTTTTATTAATAGAGTCTTGGCTTTTAGGAGCTGACACTATGTAACTCAAGCATTGATGCTGAATAGACAGGTAGGCCAACTTCCACAAACAACAACCCCAAAACTGCAGTGGCTTAACACAATTTCTCACTCACATTACACTGCAGCATGGGTCAGCAGAAGGGTGAGAGTCTACTACACTTGATCATTCATCCCCTCATTTTGCATCTCATGGCTTCACCAACTTCTAGGTTCATAGGGCCCTCTCTCTTCTACCAGCAGATGGGGAAAGAGAGCAAGGACAGTGCACAGGAGATTTTTATGGGCAGATGTAAATCATTTCTGTTCACATTCTACTAGACAGAACTCAGTCTCACTGCCACACCTAACTGCAAAAGGGATGGAAACAGTAAGCTTGTTGGTACCCAGGAGGAAGAATGGGACATGGGTAGTTGTGAGCACTAGCTCATGGACACTCAGCCAAAGCATTAATGAACTTATGAGATTCTTTATCTTATATTACAGGAAGGGATCCTCCCCATCTACATACTCCCATAGCACCTGGTTTACAGACCACTATAAAACCCAGTGAAATACACTTTCATATACTTGAGTGCAATAACTTTTTGTCACCTTATTCCCACAGTGTTTAAATATAGTGGGTGCTCAATATATGCTAGTTGAATCGATAGAGCTAGTCAAGAACCCAGCTCCACTTCATTTAAAGCATTCAGGTCCAAAATCAGCAGTGGTTTTTAAACACCTGCCACAGTGCTAAGCTGTTGCCAAGAAAGACTGCCTGGCCAGAAAAGTTATTCTTCAACTTATGGATCTCTCCTTTCCTCTTTTTAACCCAGAGACTTCCATCTGATTTTATGGTTTGAGGCTAAAGTTGGAGGGAGAAACTTACTGCAGGGAGGCTTAAGTCAAGAGATATAGGGAAGCATGAGATATTGTGGGGAGAATCGATTGGCATCTATATCACTGGTGGCCAGAGGAACTAGTTTCAAATTCCTATAAAGAGAGAGAATAAGCCCAGATGCCACAAAATGAGGTCTGATAAAGGACATGTAAGACTCTGGAAACAAACAGTGCTTCTTCAGGACACAGGACAGAAACTGAGTGAGGGCCATTTTCATCACCCAAAGCACAATCCCAAACTCATGTCCCCTGCCACAAACCCAAGGCTGCTTGAGTTCCCTTCCACTGTGGATGACAGCCAAACCAGTGGAGCCATGTTCTGATGGGGATACCAGCTGCACAGGCACAACAACGAGCCTTGGCAAGAAAGCAGAGTAGAAGACCATGAGCAAACTTGTGCCTGAATACAGGTGTGCATGTGCCAAAACCCTAAGGATTCCCAAATATAAACTTGGGGAGGCTTTGAAAGACACTATGATTCTGTAAAACGGGGACTAATGAGCTCCATTATGAGTCGCAATTGACTAGACAGCAATGGGTTTGGTTTTTTTGGTTGGTATTTACAGATGAGAAGCCCGAAGCTCAGTAAAAGTAGGCTGTTTTCAGATCTAGTAAGCAGCAAGAGTTTCAAATTCACTTCTCTCCGCCCCAGAACCTATTTCCTTTTCAATACATCACACTGCCAAATTACTTCACATTGTGTTTTATACTGCCACAATAGGTACTTATGGGGAAAGAAACAGAATGACCCCCCCAAAAAAATAATTGTAAACTTTCATATTACCTTAACCACCACCCATCTGTCAGTTTGTCATACTGTGGTGGCTTGTGTGTTGCTGTGATGTTAAAAACTATGTCACCAGTATTTCAAATACCAGCAGGGTCACCCATGATAGGCAGGTTTTAATGGAACTTCCAGACTGACACAGAGTAGGAAGAAAGACCTAGGTGATCTACTTCTAAAAATTAGTCAATGAAAATCCTATGGGTTACAGAAGAATATTGTCTGATATAGTACTAGATAGAAGATGGGCCCCCAAGGTTGGAAGACTCAAAATACACCATGGCCACAGCAATGGACTCAAGCATACCAACAATCATGAAGATGGCACAGGACTGGGCAATGTTTTGTTCTGTTACACATTGGGTGACCATAAGCAGCAACAATAACATAGTACCTTAAACTAAATCACCGCAATGTTCACTATTTCTGCTATATTCTGCAGCACACACATACAAATATACACAGAGTAAGGTTTTTTATGGTGCTGGAAGAAGTGTGTTTTAATCAAGTAATATTTGGTATTAAAAAAAAAAAAAAAGAATGATTTCCACGTTATCCACTTCACTTGGCCATGAGAAAGGCCAAGGAGTGAGTCACATTAGGACCACCGTGGCTGAGGTAGTGAAAAGGAAGCAGTGAGATCTTCCATGTGCCTCTCCAATCTGAATCCCTTCATCCCCAAATAGTAGAAATGCTTAATTAAATCCATATTTTTTTTAGCACTCCAATCCTTTTTAATGTTATTATTTTTATCTTTTGCATCTGGGTAAATACTCCTGTTTCAGCACAAGAAAAGAGAAGGCAAGTTCCAGAAGTCATTCTGCTTCTAGGAGAATTGAAAACGAGTTTCTGACAAATTGGAGAGGCCACCTCCTTGCCCTACACTTAGCCAGCATGTGGCATTTCATAAAGTGGCATCATTCCTTCTACCCCTCAAGCCCAGCCCAGACCACCGTGTTTAGCGCTCTCCCTGGAACCATCTGGTGCTCAGAACATTGGTATTTCAACGTGCCTTGGAATCATCCAGGACAGCTGCTGCGACCAAAGCATGTTTTTAAATAGAAGGTCTTCAGTAATTTGGATTTGTGTCATCCAGTGATCTGTGCTGCTTTGCTGCTGAGAGCTATTTCTCTGCTCTATTCAGCATCATGCTTTTATGCTGACTATAAGCACCGTGAATGAAAAGACTCCTTCCAAATATGGCCCCTAACAGTTGACTACAAACAGTTTAGCTATGGTCTTGCTGGGTTAAGTATTTCTATACAACCACCTTTAATTTGGAATTATATCTTCATTTCACCAAGAGATTTTCTTTAATTTCACGATTATAAAGGCTTCGACTCTCCCATATGTGCACAAATTAAGATAGGAAGAGTTGAAATTCACCACCATACTGAATTAATTTTCATCTTCTGTGTTCCCACAGCACTTCAAACTTGTATTTAATTTTATATTTACTAAGTGACATAATTGTTTCTTTCCTACTAGCCAATAAGTGCCTTAAAGACAACATATTTTTGTTGTCTTTTTATCCCCAAAGCCTATACAAGTATGGCAACAACCTAATAGCTACCCAATATACTACATTTTTAAACTGAAATTTTACATGCCCATGACAACCATTTTAATGCTCTTGAGCACTGGTTGTACTATTAGAACTTCTTACTCCTGTTTCATTTATGCCTCATGGCCAATCTGCTCTTTACGTCATGACACTACCATCAGTCAGCCACATAGCTCTGCTTGAGACCACGATAGGGTAACAGGTAAGAGGGACAGAGAGTAACATTTAGACTCACAATGGATATGGTGAGATTTCCCTGTTTCTTAACCCATATACCCTATCTTTTCCCCTATTTATCCAAGCTCAAACTCTCAATTACCTGTACTAATAAAGGGAAGCCATAGTATAGATAATTCAAAATGCCAAATGAACAAAATAATTTCCCTGTTCTTTTGGGGGCAAGTGTCATATAGAAGCAATACCCTGACTTCTGAGATGTATGGCTGAAATCATACTCCTTACTCATTATTAGATGAGGCGTCCTCGTGGTGCAATGGTTAAGCACCTGGCTGCTAACCAAAAGGTCCACGTTCAAACCCACCAGCTTCTCTGTGCGAGAGACCTGGTGATCTGCTCTTGTAAAGATTTTAGCCTAGGAAACCCTATGAAGCAGTTCTACTCTGTCCTATAGGGTTGCTCAACTCGAAGGCACATAACAACTCACAAGATGACCTTGGATAAGTCACTTAATCTTTCTGAAACCTGCAATGCCTACTTTGTCTAGCCATAGACTTGGTTCTGAACTTTACGAGTTGGTATATACCCTAGAAATCATGAAACACAATATATCTAAGATCATGTGAATATTACACTCTCTGACAGCAAGAAATGGATTCTATGACAGTGAGCAGCGATGAATAGGTTGGCATTAACAGTTGGCACTCTATAAATATAAATAAGTTTGCAGTCCCCCAAGACCAAACCAAGTGACAATGTAGGAGGTCTGGCTGGGGGTTATAAAAGAGACACGTATGATCCACTACATGGCTGATTCCTCTGCAGATAGTCAAGAGTTGACTAACTTGTAGCAAGGGTACATGGCAGCACCTTGCACTGCCGTTACCCATATGGTGGGAAAACGAAGGTTGCATGTGCCAAATGCAGATCCAGTTAAAACTTGGAAAGGTTGCTCCATTATCACATTTGCAGCCATAATTAAATTTGCGAACTGAGAAGAGCTGCCAAGCTTGCCTCTCTGTTTTGGAAGGTGGGGCATCTGTTAACATTAGTATGGACATGGAGCATGGTGGGAAGTCACAAAATTCCTGCTTCAAAATGAACATTCAGAATAAACTATAGTTTATCTTAAGACTCTGAATACTAAGCTTTCTACTGTTTCCTTGTGACCTCACCTAATTCGTGATTTCTTTTTAACATAAATGACTTTTCCCTGCCATTCCTCATCTCCAGAGTCAAAATTTTTTAAATTAGAATTTATATATCTACATAATAACAATTTCAACAGTGAGGGTGTTTTATGATCAGAAGTGACAAGCTTTAAGGAGGACACTCTATACTTGCTATGAAGCTACCGACGTTAGAATTATATTTCACTTGAGTCAACAACCTATAGGAGGCAGCTAAGTTGAAAGGCTCTGTGTAAAGCATGCATTTAAATAAAATTAACACATTGCCCTGGTGGCACAGTGGTTCAGAGTTCAGCTACTAACCAAAATGGTCGGCAACTCAAATCTGCCAGCTGCATCTTGGAAACCCTACGGGGAAGTTCTCCTCTGTCTTATAGAGTCACTATGAGTCAGAATCAACTCAATGGCAACGAGTTTGATTTGCATAATATGTAACATTAACTTTCACATTCAAAAAGGTTTTAAAACCTTACCTGAACCTTACGTAGTAGGTATTTGTATCCTATTTTGCAGAAAAGTAAATTGAGATTCTGAAAGGGTGAGTAATGTGCTGACAATGTCATAGTCAAGCCACAGAAAAACTGAGATAGGAATCCAGAGTTCCTAAATCCTACTCCACACATATGTACCTAATTTATAAGGCATGTAAAGTATGTCAATAAACCTATCCAGCCCCAATGAAGAGTTAAATGTTTTCATCCAAACAATTTTTCCAAGATTACAATGCTGAGAAAAAGTAAACTCAAAACCATTTGCCTGTCTCATAAGAGGAAACAATGAATTGAACAGTGTAAATCAAAAGCAAAGCTTTAAAAATAACATTGAAAAATCATGAATTACACTATGAAGAAAACCAGACACCTCTCAGGCAGTTAAATTTAAAAGCACTGAAAAGGAGAAATAGAAGAGGGTCATGGAAAGAGCTATAAACCGAGAGGCCAGAGTTCTGGTTCTTGCCACATCACCTTAGCCAAAGCACTGCATTTGTTTCAACCTCATTTCCAATAACTGGAGGAAGAAATGTAGCTCAACTGAATTCTCCCTAAGATCACTTCCAGGCCTAAAAACGTCATGATTCCCATGAAGGACACTGAGCTTGAATCACTACCTTATATTTTCCTGATACATTGTTTGATCTGAGTTTGAAATGACTTTAAGCTCATGCAGGCTTCACAGTTACCAAAATTTTCCCTATAATAATTCACCTCCCCCCACGTCCAGACTCTTAAAAATCACAGTGAGTCTTGAATGACAGTAAGCCTAGACAATGGAACAAACAAATTAGCTCTGCAAGTAATTACATGGCAGCAAGAGAGATCTCCAAGCAGCAATTTGTATGGGAAGATTCTCAGAAGAGAAGGCAGACTTCCAGGACTGAACATTTAATCTTAAAGGGTCGTTTAATTTTATATGAAAAGGTGGCTTAAAAGTAAGATGATGAGAGAAGTTCTGGCAAAATGGTGCTCTAGGCAGAAGCACCACACCGTCCCTCCACAGCAAAGATCCAAAAAACTAAGCTGAACAGAGAATGCAACAATCCTGAAACCCTAAAACATCAAATGAAGAGATAAAGAACTCAGCCAAGCACCAAATGGAGTGAGAAAACTGACAGAGAACGGAGAGTGAGGAGAGATTCATGCAGAGGTCCCCTACCAGCTAACGCAGCACAGATCTGCCATCTCGGACTCCTACCGGAGACCAGCAAACACGGGGTACGAGAAAGCAGCCTCACGGAGCATCCAGCAGGAGACAAAACCGGTAATTTACGATATATGCTTTCCCACTCCCTATGCTTCTTCACCCACACTCGGCGCCTTCTGCTTTCCGCGGACACAGTCTCATGTCCGAGAAACCAGCCCGCACTAGCTGGCTCTCTGAGTGCCATTTGTTGGCTGCTACTGTTGCTTTTTTTTCCTGCTTCTTTTGATTTCTTCCTTACCTCTCACCACCTCCCCCTCCTTTTGCTCAAATACCTGGCTCTGTGTGCCATCTTTGCTTCTTCCTGAGGGGCTGGGGAGCTCCGTTCGAGTGTGGAGCTGCTCCCCGGCCTGGGCTGCCCCGCTGGTGGGATCCTGGGGCTTTTGTTCATTTGTTTGTTTTGAATTGTTTGTTTGTTTTCTTTTCCTTTTCTTGAGTTGGGAGCGCTTTCTGGCCAGGCGGTGCTGTGTGGCAAGAAGATTTCCCCCTTGGCTTGCACAGACGTGCATAGGGATCCCTGAGGACATTTCTTTTCTTGTTGGTTTTTTTGTTTTTGTTTTTTGGGGGGGCCTTTCTTGTTTTTTTTTTTAATTAGTTTTGTTTTGTTTTCCCTCTTTTTCCCTTTTTGTCTTTCTTCATTGCTCAGTTTCTCATCTCTCTATATCTTCCTTCTCTTTGTGTTCCCTGAATACCTGGGGTTGTATACCTCTACGCCTTCTAGCCAGGCTGCACTGCAACACCTGAGAGTGACATCCACAGACCTAATAGCTGCACCAGTGGGATCCCTGGGAACTTTGCGGTTTTTTCACCTTTCCGATTTTTATTTATTCATTCTTTTCTTTTCTTTCGTCCTCTTCCCCTTTCTGTTTTTCTCCATTTCACAGTCTCTTATCTCTCCACTCCAATGGCAAGCTCCCCTAGCATTCTTTTTTGTTTGTTTGTATGTTTTCAGCACTTGTTCTTCTCTCCTCTCTCCCATATCCATCTTAGCAACACACAAAACAATCTCCTTGCTGCATCCTGCCTACCTGCACCGTGCGCTTAACATCATACAACCAAGCAGCACAGGCACAGCCTACTGGAACCTACCCTGCACTGATTACCGACCCGCTCTGGTGGTTGTAGTAAGTGATAAAAACAACCCGTCCCAGTGACTCTTCTTCAGCTAGACCTGCTCTGCTGTACCCTATCTGAGGGACTGACCCTGCCAACTGGAAAAGGAGGTGAAAAGTATTGTGCCCACAGAAGAGCAAACAACAAAGAACACACAATCTGCCTGCTAAGATATACTCAAAATAAAAAAAATAAAAAAGGACAAAACAAACAAATCTACGATCAATAAATGAGAAAAAATAACTACTGAATGCCCCGAACACAGCAGACAATATCAAAACATTTACAAAAACAAGACAGGATGGTTCCAGTAGGCGTCCAAAATAGAACATGAGATGACTCTGCAGGGGAAGAAAATGCACTAGAACTACCTGATAGGGAATTCAAATCTCTAATATTCAGAATTCTCCAAGAGTTGAGGCAAAAAGCTGACAAACATGAGGAAAAAATAGACAAATTCATGGAAAATAGACAAAATATTGGAAGAATTCAGGAAAATAATGCAGGAACAAAATGCCAAAATAAATTCACAACTAGAAATTATACAAAGACAACAATTAGAAATCCAAAAAATAAACAACAAGATCTCAGAAATGGATGGTGTCATAGAAGGGCTGAGAAGCAGATTTGAAACGGTGCAAGACAGGATCAGTGGAACTGAAGATGAACACTTGGATACAACTCTGTTTCAGGAAAACTCAGAAAAAAGAACAAATTAAAATGAACAGACCTTGAGAGTTATGTGGGACACAATCAAAAGCAAAAATTTGTGAGTGATTGGAGTTCCAGAACAGGCGGAAAAAACAGAAAATACAGAGAGGATCACTGAAGAACTGCTGACAGAAAACTTCCCTAATTTCATGAAAGATGAAAAGCCGGCCATCCAAGAAGCTTAACGAACCCCAGATAGGAGAGACCCCAAAACAAAATCACCAAGGCATATCATAATCACACTCGCCAAAACCAAAGACAAACAAAGAATCCTGAGAGCAGCTCATGAAAAACCAGAAGTCACATACAGAGGAGAAACAATAAGAATAAGCTCAGATTATTCAGCAGAAACCATGCAGGCAAGAAGGCAATGGGATGACATATATAAAATCGTGAAAGAAAAAAATTGTCAGCCAAGAATAATATATCCTGCAAAACTCTCGTTCAAATTTGATGGTGAAATTAGGTCATTCCCAGATAAACAGAAATTAAGGGAATATGTAAAAGTCAAACCAAACTTACAAGAATTATTAAAGGGAGTTCTTTGCTCTGAGGACAAACAGCCTCAGCTCACAGGCAGAACCTAGGATGCAGAATCGTACCAGCCAGATACCAATCTAGGAAATGAACTCTCGAGGACTATCCAAAACCAAAAGAAATACAACAGGGAATCAGAGCAGTTAATCAGCAACTGACAACAACATTAAAACAATAAAAGAGGGAATAAACGGCATAGGTATAGAACCTTCTAGGCAAGGTGATACCAAATACTGGTAGACTGCTTCAAACTTATAAAGATAAGGGTAAAATTCATAGTAACCACAAAGAAAGCTAGCAAACATACTCATAAAAAGAAGAGGAAAAACATAAAGTCTCAGCAAAAACAAAACTTACAAAAACAAAAGAAATGAAAAAAAAAATCCTCAAACAAAAGTAACTCAGGACAGGAGAGTAAGAAGAACAAAGAAAACTTCAGCACCACAAAAAAAAAAAGCACTACAAAATGACAGCAACAAATTCACATCTGTCAATAATTACACTGAATGTAAATGGACTCAATGCACCCATAAGGAGATGGAGAGTGACAGAATAGATAAGAAAACAGGATCCATCAATATGCCGTCTACAAGAGATACACCTTAGAAACAAAGATGTGAATTTATTAAAAGTCAAAGGTTGGAAAAAAAATATATCAAGCTAACAACTAACAAAAAAGAACAGGAGTGGCAATTCTAATCTCAGATAAAATAGACTTTAAAACAAAATCTACCATAAAAGACAAAGAAGGACACTACATAATGATTAACGGGATGATCCATCATGAAGACATGACCATAATAAACATCCAATAAATATAATAAACATAATAAACACCCAATCACAGGGCTACAAAATACATAAAACAAACTCTAACAACACTAAAAAGATAAATCGACAGTTCCACAATAATAGTAGGAGACTTCAACACACCACTCTCAGTAGAGGACAGAACAACTAAGAAGAAACTCAGCAAAGATACAGAAGACATAAAGGGCACAATCAGCCAACGTGACCTCATAGACATATATAGAACACTCCATCCAACCGCTGCAAAGTACACATTCTTTTACAATGCACATGGAACGTTCTCCAGAATAGACCACATCTTAGGCCACAGAGCAGTCCTCAACAAGATCCAAAACGTTGAGATAATTCAAAGTATCTTTTCTGACCACAATGCCATCAAGGTAGAAATTAACAATAGAAAGAGCAAGGAAAAAAAATCAACTACATGGAAACTGAATAATACCCTGCTTACACACCACTGGGTAATAAAGAAATCAGAGACGGACTCAAAAAATTCCTAGAATCAGATGAGATTGAAAACACATCATACCAAAACCTTTGGGACACAGCAAAAACAGTCCTCAAAGGACAATTTATAGCAATAGATGCACATATCAAAAAAGAAGAAGGGACAAAATCAAAACATTAACTACAGAACTCAAACAAATAGAAAGAGAACAGCAAAAAAAGCCCACAACCAGTGGAAGAAAGGAAATAGTAAAGATCAGAGCAGAAATAAATGAAATAGAGAACAGGAAAACAATAGAAAGAATCAACAAAACCAAAAGTTGGTTCGTTGAAAGAATCAAGAAAATCGACAAACCATTGGCAGACTGACAAAAGAAAAACAGGAGAAGACACAAAGAACCCAAATGAGAAATGAAATGGGGGACATTACAACAGACCCAACTGAAATAAAAAGAATTATAACAGAATATTATGAAAAACTATACTCCAACATACTTGGAAACCTAGAGGAAATGGATAAATTTCTAGGAACATACGGCCTACCCAAACTACAACAAAGTGATTGTTGAAAATCTGAATAGACCCATAACAAGGGAAGAGATTGAAAAGGTAATTAAAAAAAACTCCCAACCAAAAAAACCCTGGCCCAGATGGCTTCACTGGAGAATTCTACAAAACATTTACAGAAGAGCTTGTACCAGTACTACTCAAGCTATTTCAGAACAGAGAAAAGGAAGCAACACTTCCAAATTCATTCTATGAAGCCAGCATAATGCTGATACCAATACCAGGCAAAGATGTCACAAAAAAAGAAAATTACAGACCAATATCTCTCATGAATAGAGAGGCAAAAATTCTTAACAAAATTATAGCCAATAGCATTCAGCATCATATCAAAAAAATAATACACCACGACCAAGTAGGATTCATACCAGGTCTGCAAGGAAGGTTCAGCATTAGAAAATCAATCAACGTAATCCAACACATAAATAAAAGGAAAGAAAAGAATCACATGATCATCTCAATTGACACAGAAAAGGCATTTGACAAAGTCCAACACCCATTCCTGATAAAAACTCTCAATCAAATAGGTATAGAAGGGAAATTTCTCAACAGAATAAAGGGCATCTATGCATAACCAATGGCCAACATCATTCTTAATGGAGAGAAGCTGAAAACATTTCCCTTGAAAACAGGAACAAGACAAGGATGCCCTTTATCACCACTCCTATTTAACATTGTGCTGGAAGTTCTAGCTAGAGCAATAAGGCAAGAAAAAGAAATAAAGGGCATCCAAATTGGTAATGAAGAAGTTAAACTGTCCCTGTTTGCAGATTATATGATACTACACATAGAAAACCCTAAAGACTCCACAAGAAATCTACTGGAACTAATAGAAAGATTCAGCAGAGTTGCAGGATACAGGATAAACATTCAAAAATCAGTTGGATTCCTATACACCAATAAGGAGAACGGTGAAAAGGAAATCAGGAAAACAATACCATTTTCAATAGCCCCTATAAAGATAAAATACTTAGGAATAAATCTGACCAGGGATGTAGAAGACCTATACAAAGAAAACTACAAAACACTACTGCATGAAACCCAAAGGGATCGACATAAATGGAAATACATACCATGCTCATGGATAGGCAGACTCAACATTGTGAAAATGACAATTCTACCCAAAGCAATTTAAAAATACAATGCAATCCCGATCCAAATACCAACAACATTCTTCAAAGGGATGGAAAAATTAATCATTAACATTATACGGAAAGGGAAGAAGCCCCGAATAAGTAAAGCACTACTGAAGAAGAAGAATAAAGTTGGAGGACTCACACTACCTGACTTCAGAACCTAGTATACAGCTACAGTAGTCAAAACAGCCTGCTACTGGTACAACGACAGAAACATTGACCAATGGAACAGAATTGAGAACCCAGATGTAAATCCATCCACCTACAGTCACCTGATCTTCGACAAGGGCCCAAAGTCCATCAAATGGGGAAAAGACAGTCTTTTTAACAAATGGTGCTGGCAAAACTGGATATCCATTTGCAAAACAATGAAACAGGACCCATACCTCATGCCATATACAACAACTACTTCAAAATGGATCAAAGACCTCAATATAAAGCCCAAAACTATAAAGTTCATAGGAGAAAAAATAGGACCAATGCTACGGGCCTTAATACATGGCATTAACAGGATACAAACCATAACCATCAATGCCCAAACTCCAAGAGATAAGCTAGATAACTGGGATCTTCTGAAAATCAAACACCTATGCTCTTCAAAAGACTTCACCAAAAGAGTAAAAAGAGAACCTACAGACTGGGAAAAAATTTTTGGACAGTACAAGTCAGACGAAGGTCTAATCTCCATAATCTACAAGAAAATCCAACACCTCTACAACAAAAAGACAAATAATCCTATTAAAAAATGGGCAAAGGAAACGAACAGACACTTCACCAAAGAAGACATTCAAATGGCCAACAGACACATGAGGAAATGCTCGCAATCACTAGCCATTAGAGAAATGCAAATTAAAACCACAATGAGATACCATCTCACTCCGGCATTACTGGCACGAATCAAAAACACTGGAAATAACAAATGCTAGAGGGGCTGTGGGGAAATGGGAACTCTTATGCACTGCTGGTGGGAATGCAAAATGATACAACCATTTTGGAAAATGATATGGCGCTTCCTCAGAAAGCTAGAAATAGACATACCATTCGATCCAGCAATCCCACTCCTAGGAATATATCCTAGAGAAATAAGTGTCATCACTCGAATAGACATATGCACACCTATGTTCATGGCAGCATTGTTCACAATAGCAAAACGATGGAAACAACCTAGATGCCCATCAACAGACGAATGGATAAACAAACTATGATACACACAATGGAGTACTACCCAATGATAAAGAACAATGATGAGTCTTTGAAGCATCTCATAACATGGATGAAACTGGAGGACATTATGCTGAGTGAAATAAGTCAACCACAAAAGGCCAAATATTGTATGAGACCTCTACTGTAAAAACCCATGAAAAAGTTCACACACAAAATGTAATAATCTTTGTTGGTTAGCAGGGATGGGAGGGGTGGGGGGGAATACTAAATAGGCAATAGATAAGTGGTATCTTGGGTGAAGGGTGAGACAGTACACAATACAGGGGAAACTAGCACAACTTGTACAAGGAAAGGTCATGGAAGCTCCATAGACACATCTAAACTCCCTGAGGGACTGAATTGCTGGGTGGAGGGCTGTGGGGACCATGGCCTCGGGGAACATCTAGCTCAATTGGCATAACACAGCTTATAAAGACAATGTTCTACATTCAACCTTGGTGAGTAGTATCTGGGGTCTTAAAAGCCTGTGAGAGGCCATCTAAGATACTCCACTGGTCTCATCCCTTCGGGAGCAAGGGAGAATGAAGAGAACAGGATTCAATGAAAAGATTAGTCCAAAGGACTAATTGTCCACAGCTACCAAGGACTCCACCGGACTGAGTCCAGTACAGCTAGATGGTGCCGGCTACCACCACTGACTGCTCTGACCAGGATCACAAGAGAGGGTTCTGGACAGAGCTGGAGAAGGATGTAGAACATAATCCTAACTCACAAAGAAAAAAGACCAGATTTACAGGCCTAAAGGATACTGGAGAAACCCCAAGATTATGGCCACCAGACACCCTTGTAGCTCAGTGGTGAAGTTATCTCTGAGGTTCACCGTTCAGCCTGGGAGTGGACAGCCCCGTAAAACTGAATGAGACTAACGAGGTACAGGAGCCCAGAGACAAGGGCCAGAAGGCAGAAGGGGACAAGAAAGCTGGTGATAGGGAACCCAAGGTTGAGTAAGGATATTGTGGATGTGTTATGAGATTGTTAACCATGGTCATAGGGCAACATTTGTAGTAACTGTTAAATGGGAAACTATTTTGTTCTGTAAGCCTTCATCTTAAGCGAGAATAGCAGCGAAATTGGAAGAGCGTAGTCAGTGTCACTGAACTGTGCATGTAGAAATTTTTGAAATGGTGTATCTTTGGCCATGTGCATTTTCACCAAAAAAAAAAAAAAAAGGTTGAGAAGGTAGAGGGTTGACATGTTGTTGGGTTGTTAACCAACGTCATAAAACAATATGTGTACTACCGTTTCATGAGAAACTATTTGTTTCGTAAGCCTTCACCTGAAGTAGAATAAAAAAAAAAAAAAAGTAAGATGATGAAAAACTAGAAATTAAGAGCACCATGGAATAATTTAAAAGGTTGGAACTTTCCAGAGAGGGCTTAATTTGGTATTCCTGACACAAAATCAGGATGCTACAAAAGTTGTTAGTGTATGAAGGGCTTCCACACATGTGGCTGTTTTGGTCCTCACTAATGCTCTGTGAAGTAAGAAGAGAGGGTACTTTCTTCCCCCACTTAACAGATGAAAAACAAGGGGGTACATTAAGGGTTTTGTCACACAATTAAGAAGTCTGTTACATGTTTACAGCCCCCCAGACACGTTAAAATCCCCCAATAACAGGGAATACACTTCATATAACTATTTCAGAATACCACCAAAATTTAATAATTCAAATAGGCCTCCCCACTCAAAAAAAAGTCAACCAGATGAATTAACTAAATATTCAAGGACCTACATATCAGTAGAGACAGTTCTCAGTCTTTCAGAGACCTTCCAAGTGGCCAGGACTATTTAACATGATAGCATTTTGGCTGGAAGTTTAGATTATTACAGAGAAAATTGTTCTTTCAAATATATGCGACACAGCCATACTATCGATGGCTATATGAATTGTTTTTTCTCTGGAAATTTTCTTTTTTGAATCTTTTATCATTACTGTTTTAGCAACATTTGTATAGTACATAAGGAGCCCTGGTGGCACACTGGTTAAAGCGCTTGGCTGCTAACCAAAAGGTTGACAGTTTCAACCCACCAGCCCCTCTGGGGAAGAAAGATGTGGCAGTCTGCTTCCATAAAGATTTACAGCCTCGGAAACCCTATGGGGCAGTTGTATCCTGTCGTATAGGGTCACTATTGAGTCAAAATCGATTCAGCAACAGTGGAATTTGGGTTTGGTATAGCATATTAGAGTAAGGTGCAATTTAAAAAGACAAATTTTTCTAATATCATATGAACTTAACTACATAATTGAAGTCATATGATACTTAATCTGCTGTGACCCTTGGACACTTTACCGAGCTAACAGAAGACTTCCAAACTCAGCTCAATTCTGAGAACATTTTCTGACCTCTAAATCTGGTTCAGTTGGCTCTCCTTTCTGTTTCCATCACAAATTACATTTGTTAATTTTCTGTTTACTCCACTGGATTGTAAACCCCTTAAGGTCAGGAGCCACGTCTTATTAATCTTTGTATACTTGGCTGCTGCCACTTAGAGGTACTCAATAAATGAGAATGAATGGATGGATGAAAACATGAATTAGGCATATAATCCAGGTAACATACTGAGTGAGGGTACACTGAACACAATTCACTACATTCTTATCTGGGCTGCTTGTCCAATACTGTACAGTGTCCAACAGAGTCTATATTTTATGTTTAAGTTAAATACAAACTGGTTTCCCACGAGACAGAAACTCTCAAAATCTGGGGGTGGATAGGACCTCCAGGAACCATCTGGGTCAGCCCTTGCCTACAGGCAAGTGTCTAAAATAATCCAGGAAATTTTCTACTTCATTTAAAGTCTCATTTTTTTCTTGAAGCATGAAAAGAAAGAGGGCAAAACTCTCCCTTTGTGGAAATGTTGGTTTCTATCTGGAAGAAACCTGATCCTTTGCCTTGACCATTCAGAGAAGAACAGACTCCTAGTGTCCCTGGAAAATTGCGACTTACATAAATTTGTCCCCATTTGTATTTTCTTCTCCATTCTCCCACTGGCATAGTCTCTTCCTTTCTCTTACATACTTTCAGCCAGAGGACAGAATGTCCATTTCACACTGTTCAAAATCCCTGTCTCATTTTTCAGGACTAAAACGATACAGTGCTCTGCAGCTTTTCAGACACTCCTTCTTTCAAAGGCATTGGAGTGAACCAAGTTCATTGGCTGTGAGTTTCATAAACTCTCCCGGGTGCTGGTATCTTTCAGCCTGTCAATTTAAAAATCCTTTCTTGAGCATCACAGATCACTGCAGACAGAGAAGTACACTCACAAAGAGAGACTGCAAGAAAATACCAGAATGCAAAGACTGCAAATGAATGTCTCATAGGCTGCCACTGATGAAGATAATTAATAGCCCAGTTGTATGTAAACTCACTTTAAGAATGCAAAATGAGCTACCACTGCTAGAAAGAGGCTGTTTATGCCCTGGCACCTTCAGGGGTAGTGAACACATTAAGAAATACACAAGATAGCCATTAAAAACTCAATTTCCTACTCAGCACTCAACCCCTGCTACTCAAAAAACTAAAGATATAAATGATTCTACCAGTGGTCTTGCTCCTTATTATTTCATTTTACTCTCGGATAAAATAAGAACCAGACTTAAGTCAATCCTCCTTGAGGAAGGCACATTTCCTTCTATTAAACCTGATTATATTTTCTATTACCTAACATGCTTTGTATACTGCCCACATACCACCTTTTAATTGTTTATGTTTACATGTCTTGTCTCATCCAATGAGATGATAAACTACTTGAGGGTAGGAATAATGCTTTATATTGCTCTTGTCTAATCTGCAACAGGTGACATAGCGAAAAGCACAAAACAGGCGTTCAATATAAACTCTTCGATATGAATGAAACAAACTCGGTGACAGAAAGTTTGATTCTGTCTTTCCTGCTGGACTTAACAGAAATGCTATCTCAAAGCTTTCTCAACTCATGCATTATTGATTTTTACAGGTGCCACCTTTTTCTAAGGAGATACGGGGCATTAACAGCCAACCACAGTGCATCATTACTCTAATCAGCAACAACTGTAGTCTTATCCTAATCAGAAACCATTGTGCAGTTAGGATGGATCCCTTAAATGACAATCATCTCACCATTGTAAAATGGTGAATGCACCATAATATCATCAAGCAGAAAACTGCCCCCAAATTGTTCTCTCAAGTTCGTTCTGAAAGATTAGGCAGTAGCAGGTAATTTGGCCTTATCTTTCTTTGGAAAAACTTAGAAAAGAGTTGAAATTGAATAAATTACCATGAGCAACTTTAAGAACAAACCATACAGGGCAATTGGATATCTTTCTGTCTTCACACATGGGGAGGATCATTTTATAGTCATGATTTTTATATCATAGTCTGGGCTCTGTGATTCTGTTTCAGTGAATAACATTCCCCCTTTTCTCATGAAAAACTGTTGTTTTTATGTGACATTGAGTCAGTTCCGACTCATAGTGACCCTATGTACACTGGAACAAAACACTGCCCGGTCCTTCACCATCCTCACATTGCTATGTTTGGGCCCACTGTAGCAGCCAGTGCATCAATACATCTTGTTGAGGGTCTTCCTCTTTTTCACTGACCCATTCTACCTTACCAAGCATGATGTCCTTCTCCAGAGGCTGGTCTCTCTTGATAACATGTCTAAAGTATGCAAGACAAAGTCTCACCATCTTCACTTCTAAGGAGGATTATGGCTAGTATACATGAATTGATTCAGGCACAGATTTTTCCAGAAGTAAGAAACATTTACATGAGATTGCTTTCCCCATTTCCTGGAAGATGTTGAAACCTGAGACTAATCAGGTTGTATAGGTCCTGTCAGTCAAAAACAGGGATGCAAGTATGTTAAAAGAAATTTTAGAAAGGGTAAGAACAAATGATGTATGGATGGAGTGCTGTGATGAATTTCAAAAAATTAGTTTTATTTTTCTTTGTTTATTATTGTAGTTTAAGTGAAAGTTTACATTTCTAGTTTCTCATACAAAAATTCATACATACATTGTTATGTGACCCTAATTGCTCTCCCTATACTGTGACAGCACACTCCTCCTTTCCACCCCTGATTTCCCATGTCCATTCAACCAGCTCCTGACCCTCTCTGCCTTCTCATCTCACCTCTGGAGAGAAGCCGCCCATTTAGTCTCATGTATCAACTTGAGCTAAGGAGCACGCTCTTCACGAATATCATTTTACGTCCCAGAGCCCAGTCCAATGTTTGTCTGAAGAGTTGGGCTCGGGAATTGTTTTAGTTCTGGGTTGACAGAGTCCAGGGGCCATGCTTTCTGGGGTTCCTCCAGTCTCAGTCAGACCATTAAGTCTGGTTTTTTACTAGAATTTGAGTTCTGTACCCCATCTTTCTTCTGCTCCATCAGGGATTCTCTGTTGTGTTCCCTGTCAGGGCAGTCATTGGTGGTAGCCAGGCACGATCTAGTTCTTCTGGTCTGGAATAAACATTTTTAAAAAATACTACTCAATTTGTATACACCCTTTTACTCTTCCTTTTTTTTTTTTTTAACCTGACATGAAACTTTTATTTTTTAATTGTTGTAGTTTAAATGAAATTTACATTTCAAGTTAGTCTCCCATATAAAAATTTACACATATATTGTTATGTGACCCTAATTGCTCTCCCCATACCCTGACAGCACACTCCTCCTTTCCACCTGATTCTCCAAGTCCATTCAATCAGCTCCTAACCCCATCTGCCTTCCCAGCTCACCTCCGGACAGAAGTGCCCATTTAGTCTCTTGTATCTACTTGAGCTAAGTGGCACACGCCTCACGAGTATCACTTTATGTACCACACTCCAGTCCAATCCCTGTCTGAAGAGCTGGCCTAGGACTGTTCTAGTTCTGGGCTGATAGAGAATCCAGGAGCCATGCTTTCCACGGATGCTCCAGTCTCAGTCAGACCATTAAGACTAGTCTTTGTACTAGAATTTGAGTTCTGCACCCCACCTTTCACCTGCTCCACCAGGGGCTCTCTGTTATGTTCTCTGTCAGGGCAGTCACTGGTGGTAACTGGGCACCATCTAGTTCTTCTGGTCTCAGGCTGGTGAAGTCTCTGGTTTATGTGGCCCTGTCTGCCTCTTGGGCTAATACTTTCCTTGTGCCTTTGGTGTTCTTGATTCTCCTTTACTACAGGTGGTTGGGACCAATTGATGCATCTTAGATGGCCATCTGCAAGCTTTTAAGACCCCAGACACCACTCACCAAAGTAGGATGTAGAACATTTTCTTAATGAGCTTTGTTATGCCAACTGACCTAGATGTCCCCTGAAAGCATGGTCCCCAGACCCCTACCCCTGCTACTCTGTCCCTCAAAGTGTTTGACTGTATTCAGGAAACTTCTTAGCTTTGGTTTAGTCCAGTTGTACTGGCTTCCCCTGTAGTGTGTGCTGTCTTTCCCTTCAACTAAGATAATTCTGTCTAATATCTACTCAGTAAATAACCCTCATTCTCCCTCCCCACCCTCATAATCATCAAAGAATGTTTTCTTCTGTGTTTAAACCTTTCCTTAAGTTCTTATAATAGTGGTCTTATTCAATATTTGTCCTTCTGTGACTGTTTAAATTCACTCAGCATAATGCCCTCCAGATTCCTCCATGTTATGTTTCATGGCTTCATCGTTGTTCTTTATCATTGTGTAGTATTCCATTGTGTGGATATACCATAATTTGTTCATCCATTTATCCGCTGATGGACATCTAGCTTGTTTCTATCTTTTTGCTATTGTGAACAGTGCTATAATGAGCATGGGTGTGCATATATCTATTCGTGTGATGGCTCTTACTTCTCTAGGATATATTCCAAGGAGTGGGATAGCTCGATGGTATGGTACTTCTATTTCTAGCTTTTTAAGGAAGTGCCAAGTTGATTTCCAAATTGGTTGTACCATTTCACATTTCCATCAACAGCATATAAGTGTTCCAGTCTCTCCACAACCTCTCCAGCATTTATTATTTTGTGTTTTTTTTTTATTAATGCTAGCCTTGTTGGGGTGCGATGATATCTCATTGTAGTTTTGAACTGCATTTCTCTAATGGCTAATGATTGTGAGCATTTCTTCATGTGTCTGTTAGCTGCCTGAATATCTTCTTTGGCAAAGTGCCTGTTCATATCCTTTGCCCCTTTTTTAATTGGGTTATGTGTCTATTTGTTGTTGAGGTTTTGCAGTATCTTGTAGATTTTAGAGATTAGACTCTGATCAGATTTGTCGTAGCCAAAATTTTTTTTCCCGATCTGTAGGTTGTCTTTTTACTCTTTTGGTGAAGTCTTTTGATAAGCATAAGTGTTTGATTTTTAGGAGCTCCCGGTTATCTGATCTCCCTTCTGGTGCTTGTGCATTGTTACTTATGGTTCATATTGTGTTTATGCCATGTATTAGGGCTCCTAGCATTTTCCCTATTTTTTCTTCCATGATCTTTATCTTTTTCGATTTTATATTTAAGTCTTTGATCCATTTTGAGTTAGTTTTTGTGTATGGTGTGAGGTATGGGTCTTATTTCCTTTTTTTTTTTTTTAATTTATTTTTATTGTACTTTAGGTGAAGATTTACAGAATAGTTTCTCATTAAAGAGTCCATACACATATTGTTTTATGACATTGGTTAACAACCCCACAATATGTCAACACTCTCCATTATTGACTTTTTTTTTTTTTTGGTGAAAATATACATAGCCAAAGATACACCATTTCAAAAATTTCTACATGCACAATTCAGTGACATTGATTACGTTCTTCCAGTTGTGCTATTATCAGTTTAGATAAGGTTTACAGAACAAAATAGTTTCTCATTAAACAGTTAGTACACGTTGCCCTATGACAATGGTTAACAACCCCATGACATGTCAACACTGTCCTTACTCAACCTTGGGCTCTGTATCACCAGCTTTCCTGTCTGCTTCTATGTTCTAGTCCTTGTCCCTGGACTGCTGTGCCTCAATAGTCCTGTTTTGCTTTATGAAGCTGTCCAATCCCCAGCTGAACGGTAAACTTTGGGAGTGACTTCACCACTAAGCTAAAAGGGTGTCCAGGGGCCATACTCTCGGGGTTTCTCCAGTCTGTCAGGCCAGTAAATCTAGTCTTTTTTCTGCGAGTTAGAATTTTGTTCTACATCCTTCTCCAGCTCTGTCCAGGATGCTGTATTGTGATCCCAGTCTGAGCAGTCAGTGGTGGTAGCCGGGTACCATCTAGTTGTACTGGACTCAGTCTGGTGGAGGCCATGGTAGCTGTGGTCCATTAGTCCTTTGGACTAATCCCTTCCTTGTATCCTGTTCTCTTCATCCTCCCTTGCTCCTGAAGGAGTAAGACCAGTGGAGTATCTTAGATGGCTGATCACAGGCTTTTAAGACCCCAGAAGCTACTCACCAAGGTAGAATGTAGAACATTGTTTTTATAAACTGTGTTATGCCAGTTGAGCTAGATGTTCCCCGAGACTATGGTCCCCACAGCCCTCTGCCCAGCAATTCAGTCCCTCAGGGAGTTTGGATGTGTCTATGGAGCTTCCAGGAACTTTCCTTGTACAAGTTGCACTGGCTTCCCCAGTACTGTGTACTGTCTTACCCTCCACCAAAGTTACCACTTATCTACTGTCTGTTTAGTTCCCCCCAACCCCTCCCATCCCTCATAACCAATAAAGATTGCTTCTTTTTGTGTGTAAACTTTTTCATGAGTTTTTACAGTAGAGGTCTCATACAATATTTGTCCTTTTATGATTGACTTGTTTCACTCAGCATAATGTCCTCCAGTTTCATCCATGTTGTGAGAGTTTGTTTTATCTATTTGGGAGCCCTGTCATTAGGTGTGTAGATGTTTATTATGGTTATGTCTTCATGATGGATCGTCCCCTTATTCATTATACAGTGTCCTTCTTTGTCTTTTATTGTGGATTTTCTTTTAAAGTATATTTTTGCTGAGATTAGTATTGCCATTCCTGCTCTTTTTTGGTAGCTGTTTGCTTGATGTGTTCTTTTTTCCATCCTTTGATTTTTAATAAATTTATGTCTTTGTTTCTAAGGTGTGTCTCCTGTAGACAGCATACTGATGGATCCTGTTTTTTTTTTGTCCATTCTGTCACTCTCCATCTCTTTATGGGTGCATTTAGGCCACTTACATTGAGTGTACTTACTGATAGGTGTGATTTAGCAATGATTTTGTAGTGTTTTTTGTGGTGCTGACATTTTCTTTGTTCCTCTCACTCTCCTGTGCTGAATTCCTTTTGTTTGAGGATTCTTTTTCATTTCTTTTGTTTTTGTAGGTTTTGTTTTTACTGAGACTTTTTTGTTTTTCTTCATTTTGATGAGTAGGTTAACTTTCTTTGCGGTTACCTTGAAATTTACCCTTATCTTCCTAGATTTGAACCAGTCTATTATTACTTGGTATCGCCTTGCCTTCCTCTCCGTTAGAAGGTTCTATACCTCCACCATTCTATTCCCTCTTTTATTGTTCTGACATTGTTGTCATTTACAGATTAACCTCTCTGGTTCCCCGTTGTAATTCTTTTGGTTTTGGATAGTCCTTAAGAGTTCATTTCCTAGGTTGGTATCTGGCTAGTACAATCCTGTGTTCTATATTCAACCTGTGGTCTGATGTTGTTTGTTCACAGATCGAAGAACTCCTTTTAATAAGTCTTGTAAGTTTGGTTTGTTTTTCATAGTCCTTTAATTTCTGTTTATCTGGAAATTACATAATTTTACCATCAGATTTGAAAGAGAGTTTTGCGGGATTTATTATTCTTGGCTGGCAATTTTTTTCTTTCAAGGTTTTATATATGTCCTCCCGTTGCCTTCTTGCCTGCATGGTTTCTGCCAAATAATCTGAGCTTAGTCTTACTGTTTCTCCTCTGTATGTGACTTTTTGTTTTTCTCGAGCTGCTCTCAGGATGCTCTGTCTTTGGTTTTGGCGAGTGTGGTTATGATATGCGTTGGTAATTTTCCTTTGGGTGTCTATCCTATATGGGGTTCGTTGAGCTTCTTGGATGGTCAGCTTTTCATCTTTCATGGTATTGGGGAAGTTTTCTGTCAGCAATTCTTCAATAATCATCTCTGTGTTTTCTATTTTCTCTTCCTGTTCTGGAACTCCAATCACTTGCAGATTTTTGCTTTTGATTGTATCCCTCATAATTCTCAGAATTTCTTCATTTTTCTTTATTCTTTTCTGATTTTTCCTCAGAGTTGGATCCAAGTGTTTGTCTTTAATTTCGCTGATCCTGTCTTCCATCATTTCAAACCTATTCCTCAGCCTTTCTATGAACTTTCCATTTCTGAAATCTTGTTGTTTATCTTTTGGATTTCTAATTGTTGTTTTTGTATGATATAGTTGTGAATTTATTTTATCATTTTGTTCCTGTATTATTTTCTTGAATTCTTCCTTTTTCTGTCTGTATTTTCCATGAATTTGTCTATTTTTTCCTCATTTTTTTCTGCTTTTTGCTTCAACTCTTGGATAATTCTGAATATTAGAGATTTGAATTCCTTACCAGGTAGTTCTAGTGCCGTTTCTTCTACTGGAAAGTCATCTGGTGTTTTATTTTGGATGCCTACTGGAACCATCCTGTCCTGTTTTTGTAAATGTTTTGATATTGTCTCCTGTCTTCGGGGCATTCAGTAGTTATTTTTCTCATTTACTGATTGTAGATTTGTTTGTTTCATCCTCCTTTTTTGTTTTATTTGGTTATATCTGAACAGGTTGTTTTCTCATCTGTGAGCACGATACTTTTCACCTCCTTCTCCAACAGGCAGGGTCAGTCACTCAGATATGGTACAGCAGAAGGGGAGTTGTTGGGATGGGTTGTTTGTGGCACATACTAGGGCTGACACAGCAGACTGGGAATCAGCACAGGGCAGATTCCGGTAGGCCATGCCTGTGCTGTTTGGGGATGTGATGCTCAGCACACAGTGCAGGTAGGCAGGAAGGAGGGGGGAAATTGTGATGTGTGGAGCTAAGATGGGTATGGGAAAAGAGGAAAGAGAGGACAGAGGAACAGGAGCCAAAAACATACACACACAAAAGAGTGCTAAGGGAGCCTGCTATTGGAGTGGAGAGATGAGAGACTGAGAAATGGAGAAAAAAATGAAAAAAAGAAAAAGGGTATAAGGAAAAAAATTGAGAAAATAGAAACGAAGAAAGACAAAAAGGGAAAAAGAGAGAGAAGAAAACAAAGCAAAGAAACAAAAAAACCCATAAAAAAAAAAAAAAGAAAAAAGAAATGCCCCCAAGGATGTGACTGTGCATATGTGCAGAGTAAGGGATTATCGCCCAAGCCACATGGCACTGCCCGGCCAGAAGGGGCTCCCAAACAGAGAAAATAAAAAGAAAACAAACAAATCAAAACAGAACAAAGAAATAAAAAAGCCCCAGTGGTCCCATCAGCACGGCAGCATGGGCCTTGCAGCCCCCTAGGAAGAAGCAAATATGGCCACAGAGCCAGGTATTTGAGAGAAAGGAGGGGGAGGTGGTGAGAGGTAAGGAAGAAATCTAATGAAGTGGAAAAAAGCAACACCAGCAGCCAACAAATGGCACTCAGGGAGCCGGCCAGTACGGGCGGGTGGAATCCAAGCGACACCGGGGTGAAGCCAGTGCTTGCTGGCCAAGAAACTGTGGCCGTGGCCGTGGGAAACAGAGGAGTCCAAGTGGGAATGAAGAAGGGTGGTGGGCGGGAAAGTGTATATCAGTGGTTACCAGTTGTTCTGTCTCCTGCTGGAAGCTCTGAGAAGCCGCTTTCTCATACCCACTCTTTGCCAATCTCCGATAGGAGTCCAAGATGGCAGATCCGTGCTGTGGTAGCTAATAGGGGACATCTGCATGTATCTCTCCTCACTCTCTGTTCTCGGTCAGTTTCTAATTGCATTCAGTGTTTGGCTGAGTTCTTTATCTCTTCATTTGATTGTTAGGGTCTCAAGACTGACATGTGACTCTGTTTGACTTAGTTTTTCGGATCTTTGCTCTCTGCTCTATTATTTCCTTTCTTGTTGTGCCTGAGGGCTTCTTTTGTTGCTCTCTTTCTACTTGTTCCAGTTGTTGGGTTAATGTTTTGCTTATGAACCTTTTTTCTTTTTGTGTGTGTGCATTTATTGCTATGAACTGACCTCTGAGCACTGCTTTTGCTGTGTCCCAGAGGTTCTGGTACGATGTGTTTTCATTCTTGTTTGATTCTATGAATTTCTTTATTCCATCCTTAATTTCTTCTATAATCCAGTAGTTTTTGAGCAAGGTGTTGTTCAGTTTCCATGGGTTTGACTTTTTTTCCTTGCTTTTTCTGTTGTTATTTCTACTTTTATAGCTTTATGGTCAGAAAAGATGTTTTGTAATATTTCGACGCTTTGGATTTTGTTAAGGCTTGCTTTATGGCCTAATATGTGGTCTATTCTGGAGAATGTTCCATGTGCGTTGGAAAAGAAAGTATACTTGGCTGCGGTTGGGTGGAGTGTTTTGTATATGTCTATGAGATCAAGTTGTTTGACTGGCATTTAGCTCTTCTGTGTCTTTGTTGAGCTTCCTTCTGGATGTTCTCTTCTTCACTGAAAGTGCTGTGTTGATGTCTCCTACTACTAATGTGAAGCTGTCTGTGTCTCTTTTCAGTGCTGTTAGTGTTTGTTTTACGTATTCTAGAGCCCTGTCCTTGGGTGGGTAAATATTTATTATAGTTATGTCCCCCTGGTGTATTGACCCTTTAATCATTATATAGTATCCTTCCTTATTCTTTGTGGTGGATTTTACTTCGAAGTCTATTTTGTCAGAGATTAATATTGCCACTCCTGCTCTTTGAGTGTTGTTTGCTTGATAGATTTGTTTCCATCCTTTGCGTTTTAGTTTGTTTGTGTCTTTAAGTCTAAGGTGTGTTTCTTTTAGGCAGCATATAGACGGGTCGTGTTTTTTTATCCAATCTGCCACTCTCTGTCTCTTTATTGGTGCATTTAGTCCATTTACATTCAGTGTAATTATTGATAGGTATGAGTTTAGTGCTGTCATTTTGATGTCTTTTTTTTGTGTTGTTCAGTTTCTTTGTTCCACTTAATTTTCTGTGCTCAGTCGTTTTTCTTTATATATTTCTAGTCTTTATATTTTTCTAGTTTTTTATTTTGACTTGTAGGATTGTTAGTTTCCTTTGTGGTTACTTAACATTTACCCCTATTTTTCTAAGTTTATACCAGTCTTTTATTTCTTTATATCGCCTTGACGTCCTCTCCATATGAAAAACCTATATTTACATTTTTTAAGTCCCTCTTTTTTGTTTTAATGTTGTCGTCTTTTACATATTGACATCTGTTTCCCTATTTTCAGTGTTATAGCTTTGATGTACTTTTGTGACTCCCCTATCTGGGTTGATATCTGGTTGCTCTGTCCTGTGTTCTAGTCTTCGGTTGTTATCTGATGTTACTGATTTTCTAACCAGAGGACTCCCTTACTGTTTCTTGTAATTTTGGTTTGGCTTTTGAAAATTCCTTAAACTTCTGTTTATCTGGAAATTCCCTAATTTCACCATAGTATCTGACAGACAGTGTTTCTGGATATATAATTCTTGGCTGGCAGTTTTTTTTCTTCAAGGCTTTATATATGTCATCCCATTGCCTTCTTGCCTGCATGGTTTATGCTAAGTAGTCTGAGTTTATTCTAACTGACTCTCCTTTGTAGATGACTTTTCTTTTATCCCAAGCTGCTCTTAAAATTCTGTTTATCTTTGGTTTTGGCAAGTTAGATTATAATATGTCTCAGTGACTTTCTTTTGGGATCTACCTTATGTGGGGTTTGATGAGCATCTTGGATAGGTATCTTGTCATGTTTCATGATATCAGGGAAACTTTCTGCCAACAAATCTTCAACAATTCTCTATTTTCTATTATCCCCCACCCCCACCCCGTACTGGTACTCCAATCACTCGTAGGTTATTCCTCTTGATAGAGTCCCAGATAATTCTTAGAGTTTCTTCTTTTTTTAATCCTTTTATCTGATTTTTCCTTAAATAAGTTGGTGTCCAGTGCTTTATCTTCAATCTTACTAATTCTGACTCCCATTGCCTCAGTTCTGCTCCTATGACTTTCTATTAAGTTGTCTAATTCTGAAATTTTATTGTTTATCTTCTGGATTTCTGATTGCTGTCTCTCTATGGATTCTTGCAGCCTGTTAAATTTGTCATTATGCTCTTCTCTTTTTAATTTCCTCTATTGCACGTTCTGTGTTTTACTTAATTTCCTTCCCAATATTTTGAAGAGTTCTGTATATTAATCTTTTGTACTCTGCCTGCGGTAATTCCAAGAAATTTTCCTCCTCTGAAAAATTTCTAGATTCTTTAGTGTGGGAGCTTGCTGAAGCCATCATGGGTTGCCTCTTTATGTGATTTGATATTGACTGTTATCTCCGAGCCATCAATAAGTTATATTTATTTTATGTTTGCTTACTGCGTCCTAGCTTATTATTTTGTTTAGATATGCCCAAATAGGCTGCTCGTATGAGCTGGTTTGATTATTGGCACCTTTGAAGCTCTAATCTCCTGTCACCAGGTGGTTAGTTCTGTTATTAGGTATGTAAGCTCAGGAGTCTGCCACTCCTGCTGTATGGATTCAGCTTAGGTGCCCAGGTAGATAGCCATCAAGTGTGTGGTGTAGGCTCTCACTTACAGTCCTAGAGAGGCATAGGTGATTGGTGTAGGCACAGGCTTCTGGCTGTAGCAGGGGACACACTCTGAGCAAGGCAGGAGGCTGATGGCCGCCCCTGAGTGTCTAGGAGGAAGGCATGTCCCTGTTCCCTAGAGCACGTAGGTGGGTGGGTTTTGCAGCCAGACTATAAGCACCTAATACTGTTGGTTGTACGGACTGGGGGGCACCTCTTATTCATTGGCCCCTATCACAGGTGGCTAGGTGGCATGGGTGGAGCCCCCAGTCCTCAGGCCCTTGATGTGGGTAGGTGGAGACCCTGCTTAATGGGCAGAGCAGTGTCAAATGTCAAGAACCTGCCACTTCACAGCTGAAACTGTTGAAGTTATACTTCCGATATATACCCTGTTGTACTGCAGTAATGTGGGCCTATGCTGTCAAAATGTGTCCACACAAGTCTACGCAGAGTAAAGACACTCAAAGTCCATGGATCCCATATGTCTGTGCCTAGGCAAAGGAGCTGTGCCTACTCTGGGTTTCTGGCTTAGGGAAGCCGGCAATTTATTTTTTCCCGTTAATTTGTTCTCAATCCAAGGCAGGGAGAATGGCTCCAGGCATGTGACAGATCCTACTTCTGGCCCAGGGGACTTAGCAATTGCTGAAGCCAGTCTAGGACCCAGTGCAGAGGAGGGAGTGGGGAAGTAAGTGGGAGAGAGGGTTTTCCCTAATGGGGGTGTTTTTGATCCGCACGGTGGGCCATATGCAAGTACTTAACTTTCACCAATCCAGGGCTGCTTCTCACTGGTTTTGGGTGGCCGTGCAGACTCTCTGGTGCTGGGTCTCTCCTGGTGTGGAAAACTTGCCTCCCAAGGATCACTGCTTTCCTGCCTCACTGCTCACCCCCGAGCCGATCAGGCCTGAAGGGCTGAGGCTCTCGTCAGGTCAGGACCAGCAACTCCTCGCTGCTTCCGAACCGCCTTTCCCTCCCTCTACCACTTAGTCCAGTTCCTCAGCTCTGCCTTTGATGTTCAGGGCTCCCAGACTGCCATATATAATCAGTTTACTTGTTTTTTCGGGTCTTTATTGTAAGAGGGTCCACCAGAAGTTTCTGACTACTCTGCCATTTTGACCCCACCTCCTGAAAAAATAATCATTTTTAGCTCCCTGAAGAACTATATTATTCATTTATTCAATCTATATGCATTAAGTACCTACTACGTGAAAGACAGCTACCTGGCCAACTAACTGGAATAGATACATATTTGTATCCATTCCAAAGAAAGGTTATCCAACACAATGTGGAAATTATCAAATAATATCATTAATAATACACAAGTAATACACAAGTAAAATTTTGAAGATCATTCAAAAGCGGTTACAGCAGTACTTTGACAGGGATCTGCCAGAAATTCAAGTGGAATTCAGAAAAGGACATGAAACACGGGATATCACTGCCGATGTCAGATGGATCATGGCTGAAAGCAGAGAATACCATAAAGATGTTTACCTGTGTTTTATTGACTATGCAAAAGAACTCAACTGTGTGGATCATAACAAATTATGAATAATACTGCAAAGAATGGGAATCCCAGAACACTTAATTGTACTCATGAGGAATCTGCACATAGACCAAGAGGCAGTTGTTCAAACAGAACAAGGGGTTACTGAGTGGTTTAAAATCAGGAAATTGTTCATCAGGGTTGTATCCTTTCACCATACTTATTCAATCTTTATGCTGAGGAGATAATCCAAGAAACTGGACTATATGAAGAAGAACTTGGCATCAGGATTGGAGGAAGACTCATTAACAACCTGCAATATGCAGATGATACAACTTGCTTGCTAAAAGTGAAGAGAACTGGAAGCATTTACTGATGAAGATCAAAGACTACAGCATTCAGTATGGATTATACCTCAGCATAAAGAAAACAAAAATCCTCACAGTTGGACCAATGAGCAACATTATGGTTTACAGAGAAAAGATTGACGTTGCCAAGGATTTCATTTTATTTGAATCCACAATGAACACCCATGGAAGCAGGAGTCAAGAAATCAAATGACACATTGCATTGGGCAAATCTACTGCAAAAGACCTCTTTAAAGTGTTAAATAGCAAAGATATCACTTTAAGGAGTAAGGCACGCCTGACTCAAGTTATGATGTTTTTAATTGCTTCATATGCATGTGAAAGCTGGACAATGAATAAGGAAGACCTAAGAAGAATCGATGTCTTTGAATTATGGTGTTGGCAAAGAATATTGAATATACCATGGACTACCAGAATGAACAAATCTGTCTTGGAAGAAGTAGGGCTAGAATGCTCATTAAAAGCGAGGATGGCGAGACTTCATCTTACATACTTTGGACCTGTTCTCAGGAGGGACCAGTCCTTGGAGAAGGACATCATGATTGGTAGAAATCATGATTAGTAGAGTAGAAGGTCAGTGAAAAAGAAGACAACCCTAAATGAGGTGAATTAGTTACAACAATGGGCTCAAGCATAACAATTGTGAGGATGGCACAGGACTGGGCAGTGTTTCATTCTGTTGTACACAGGGTCACTATGAGCTGGAACCAACTTGATGGCACCTAACAACAATATGTGCAGGTAACTGTGTTGAGAAATACAGGGTATACAAAGACAAAGATCCATCCCATTCTCTCAATCTTATAACTGAGAAGAAATTTTCATATTATTCAAAAACAGAACATTAATTTACCATAAGGCAACATGTGAAAAGGAACACCAGTGTGTTTTATAGCATGTTTCACATACCTACCTGACATTCCATAGAAATGATTTAGTAGGTTTGCCGTATGTCTAAGAATATGTATAGTTCTACTAAGCTCACCTAGATGAGTCTTATAATTAGTCAAATTTGGGGAAGTTCCAATTAGAGAAATTATAGTTTAGTGGGAGAGTGAGATACATTACACTTGGAATGATCAGTACAAAATGAGGTAAGTCAAGGCTGTTGATTGGATTTGAGAAATAAATAGAATTTATATAGTTAGAGAATGGGGGGGGGGGGGATTCCAGGCTAAGGGAACAACCCAAACAACAGCATAAAGGCAGAAAATCACAAATTATATACAAGGGATAGAGGAAAATCAGCCAAGAAAGGAAAGTTGGAGCCAGAATGTAGAAGGTCTTGAATGACAAGATAATGAGTTTAGACTTTAATCACCAAGGACTAGAAAACTGAAAATTTTTCAGCAAAAGAATGGTATAATCAAAGTAGTACTTTATGAAGAATGATTTAGCAAACGGACATTTACAAGATGGACTGGATTCATGAAAAGAAAACTGGAGGCTTAGAAAGAAGAGAGGGGCTATTGTAATAGCTTAAACAGAAATGAGGTGCTGAAATAGGATAGTAGCAAGGAAGAAAAGGGGTCTAATGAAGGTCACATGACCTTGCAATGAAAGAACTTATAGAACTTTGTTAGTGACTGTATACAGAGGGAAAAGGAAAGGAGACAGTCAGATGATGAGAAGTTACAAAGCCTGATAGGCATGGGAGAATGGAAGCATCATTTAAACCTGTGAAAGAGCACTCTAAAACTGAGGTGCTTGACGTAACTAAAATGGCTGACATAAGTTTAAATTGGACTTCATTTCGTCCTAGGTCCATGCGTCTGCTTTTTAGAGTAGGTGACCCATGACCACACTCTTAACCAAGCCAACTTGTTCTGTAACATTCTGAGGTGGCCCACTCAGATTGTTACAGGAACCAGCTCCAGAACATAGGAAACTAAGGCTAAGGTTAAGTATCCTAGCCAATAGAAATTCTTAGTAAATGAGTCTTACAGAGCATGTTGAATATCAACCAATCAAACGTACCCCCGTACTCTTTCCCAGCTCTACACAAAGTTCTGCAAAATTGACTATAAAGGATGAGTGCCTATGCTCCCTTTTCAGAAGGCCATCTTGAACTTTCATTTTGGTGCTTCCCAATTTGCAAATCTTTGAATCTGAATGAAACTCTTCCTCAGAAACCCTGTTTCATTTTTAACAAATCAAAAGAAAGAATTCAGAAGTTGAGCTAGTTTGACAGTGTGTAGGTGGGGTAGGGCAGATGATGGTTTCAATATTAGAGGCATTGAGTTTAAAGGATTTGAAGACTATCTGAATGGAAATATCTGGTATAGAGATCCAGGGGCCAGGAAAGTAACGTAATAAATGAGTGAAGCATGTCACAAGGAGGACAATCAAGAATGAAGCAAAACCACATGAACACACAAACCCTGCTGCCTGGCTCCAGCTGACTGGGGCCAAGACAGGCCAAAGCAACTTTTTAACGTGAAATTTCATGATTTCTAAACCCTGAAAACTATTTCAAAAATTTAAGAAATACTGCATGGGACAAAAGGCCTCTGAACTCCCCTGTCTGCAACTTCTGGTCTAGTCATTAGAATGGAAATCCATTATTAGAGCTTTGGATAGGTTAAATTTAGAAGAATCGGTTTGAGAATACTCTTCATCAGAGGGAACGAATGAAATAACCAAGGAACAGAGAGCACAAAAAAGAATAAAAGAGGATAAGTCACAATCTTGGGAAATGACCACCATTTAGGAAAAATAAGGAAAGAAAACAGGAGCCGACAAAACCCAGTCAAACTAGGATAGTTGGTCATCCTGACAGGAAACAACTACCTGTTTGCTTTCTATGGTGTGGTTCAAAAAACATGGCCTTACGAGAAAAACAACCTGGGTTAGTTATCTTTTCTGTACAACCAACTTCTTATATGCCTTGGAAAAACCCACCTTGTCTCTCAAAATCTCAGATTTCTTGGGTAAAGCAAGGAAAAAAGTATGTATGGTATGGGGTTATAATGAGAATTAAATAAACAGTGTTTATAAAATAATCAGCATTGCAAGTCAAGTCACATGATAAATCAGAAAACATTAATTAGTCTGCTTTCCTCTCTGGGGCAACCAATTTTGATCAGGGCCACGACCAGCCAACTTTAATCAAGTCAGCTTTCTGTTAACCAAGCCAGAGTGTGTGAATAAACTCTTTGCTGTCGAGTCAATTCTGACTCATAGCAACCCCACAGGACAGAGCAGAACTGTCCCATAATGTTTCCTAGGCTGCAAATCTTTACGGAAATAGTTGCCACATCTTTCTACTGCAGAGCAGCTGGTGGGTTCAAACTATTAACCTTTCGGTTAGCAGCCAAGTGCTTGACCACTGTGCCACCAGGGCTCCTTAAGTGTGTGAATGGCCCCACCCAAATCAATGTTCCCAGCTGTGTCCTAGGATGCATTATTAACACTAACCAAAAAACAGTTGCAAGGTCAAATTCATCCCAGACACTCTGAGTTAAACAAAGTTAAACAGGCTCTTTTACTGTGGGTATTTTCAGGGCCTTTGATATGACAACATGATATAACTATCCAAGAGAGGAATGTAGTAGGCAGCATCTCCCAAATGTATTTACCAGGAAACCATTTTCCCCATAGATCATCTCTTAACTCTAGTATTCTTCAGAACATACCTAATAAAATGCTGATCATTCCCATTAAAAAGAAATGCAACTCAAAGCTCATACCTGAATGTTAACTGAGTCTATTACCATTTTGCTCCTGAAGCTAGGGAATGGTTGGTGAAAGAGAGAGCAAAGGTCTGGGAGACCTGGGGTAGGACCACATTTAGGTCATTTGTGAGCTTTGTGACTCCATCGCCTTCTATATAATGCAGGGGATAGACTAGCCAATCTCCATACCTCCTTCCCAACACTTATTCTTTTAATTACTTCCTTGGAGGCAGCATTATTCAAATAACTTGCTGTCAATAGTCTTTTTTTTAAAAGATCTTTAGCACTTAACTACAGAATCCTTACACCACTTAGTTTTTTGCTTTGGGGGTTACTGTTACAGTGAAACTTTCAGAACTGGAACTCGACCAGACTGCCTTGCTTTTCCAGGTCTCGAAAGTTTTCTTCCTTTGACAGGGTATAATCTTTCATCGCTCGCTTCAGTGGGAAATATCTGAACTTTCCTTCTCTGACAGGTTTCCGCCTTACACAGGTTCCAGCTTTTGCAGGTTTTATTGTATTCACTGTTATCTTTATTTCCTTTTAAACTGTTGCTCCAACACAACACCTATATGATTTCGTATGTATAAACTATGCCTCCAGTTTCTGCTTCTGACCCTTTCATATAATCCCAACCCAGAAGGCTGCTATGTTATACTCCCTTGGTGTCCCTGCTCCTCTGAATGAGTTCTCATTCTTCCTCATCCCATGCCATGCTTTTCCCAGTTGACAACATGAGTTTTCATAAGCCACCCCCATAATGCAGATTGCCCAAGCAAGAAAAGAAACTCCGCAGTACAGGGACCACGGGGTCCCAGTGCTGTGCATGTAACGCACTCCTGGACCTTATTTTTCTAGTAAAATTTTAACAAGGACAAAAAAAAAAAAAAAAAAAAGGCACGATGTGAATCAATTCTTACGACAGTAATTGTAATGAGGATGGGAAATGGTACAACTTAAGCATTTGACATCTGAAGCCCCACTTGGTAAAAAATCTAATCTATTTTTCATCCGAGCTTCCTCTCAGACCTGGGACAGGTCTGAAGCCCCTGCTCTGCTTGCAATCAGATTAGTCCATCTGGCCTCCTGCCATCTCTAAATGCTGTCCTCTGAACAACAGTCACATGCAGACACTCAAGGGACATCTTTTAGTTTTACCCAAGGAAGAAAATATAGTCCACAGTGATGAAATGTCATGCTAACAATGCATGCAGAAAAGGTATCATTTCCACCTCAACTATAGGATGAATTTTTTATGGTATTTGACTAGAGGATTCAAGTATTCCCAAATCATGCCCTGTCCCTTTCCAAGCAAGACTTCCAAAGGACTTCAACATACAAGAAATGACAGCAAATGGTAAATAAAATCCCTCTTTGTTTTTAGCTGAGCCTTGCCCAATACTCTTTAAAAGAGTGCTGGTAACATTGGGTTATAACACACAGCTTAGACTTTAAGGCCTATGCAGAGACACATGCTTCTCACATGCAAATATGTATCCAATTTTTACCACCCCCTGGCCCAGAGCAATGACCAAGATTCAGGTGAAAAAAGAAAAATGAAGATGACCAATACCATTAGCAGACCCTTCTCAGTTTATTAGTTTTAAGGCCTGGAGAAAAGTGGTGATCAGATTAAACAGTCTGTACTTATGTGCACAGCCTCTTAAAACACAGTGACCCTGTCCACTAGGAAACATTTCTAGTCAGTATCTTGGGCTTTAAACCATAGGTCAGCAAACTACAGCCCACAGGCCAAATCCAGTCCACTTCCTGTTTATACAAGTAAAGTTTTACTGGGACACGGCCATGCCCATTTGTTTACGTGTTGTCTATGGCTACTTTCACACTAGGAGGACAGAGGTGAATAGTTGCCACAGAGACCATATGATCTGCAAAGCTGAAAATATTTACTTTCTTGTCATTTACAGAGAAATGCTGCTCCCTGCTCTAAACAATCAGATTTACTAATTATCCTCCCTGCGGAAAAGCAAGGGACGGACAGAGAAGCCAGTAAAATAACAGGGACATTTCATTCCTACTCTTCTACTCCACTTCTGTCTATTTTACCCTATTTGGCTTAACAACCAGGCTTATATCCAATCAGAGGTGGGAACTCCCCCTCAGGTCCCTCCATAGAGCCACTGGATGTCAGATATAAATGAATTTTGTTTTTCCCTTTTTTCACAAAATCTTTTTGGTGAGAACACAATCTTTTTCATTTCTGTGATCTACCCTTGGAACATATACAAAGACATTCATCATAATTATTAATAAACCACAAGTTGGAAAAACCTACATATACAATAGGGAAATGGCACAGCCACATTAAGGTATAGCATTAAATACAGTGTCTTCAGGGATTATATTTTATTCATATTAAAATTCCAAGTAAAAGGTGGGACATAAAATTATGCAATCAGCATTTTCAAAACTTTAAAAGCAAACACACATATGAAGGCACATAAGCATTAAATGTTAGATAGTTATTAGTGTGATGTGGCGTTTTATTCCTTTCTTCCTTCCAACTTTCCAAAATTGCTATAAGTGTGAGTTGCATTTAGAATATTTTTTTAAAAATGGTTTTAACATAGTCTGGGGTAACATCTAGCTCAATTGGCATAACATAATTTATAAAGAAAATGTTCTACATTTTACTTGGGTAAGTAACATCTGGGGTCTTAAAAGCTTGTGAGCAGCCATCTACGATACTCCAGTGGTCTCACTCCATCTGGAGCAAGGGAGAAAGAAGAAAACCAAAGACACAAGGGAAAGATTAGTCCTAAGGACTAATGGACCACGACTACCACAGACTCCACCATACCGAGTCCAGCTCAACTAGATGGTGGCCAGCTACCACCACTAACTGCTGTAACAGGGATCACAGTAGAAAGTCCCAGACAGAACTGGAGAAAAATGTAGAACGAAGTTCTAATTCACAACAACAACAAAAAACAGACTTACTGGCCTGACAGACACTGGAGAAACCCTGAGAGTATGGCCACTAGATGCCCTTATAGCTCTGAACTGAAGTCACTCCTAAGGTTCACCCTTCAGCCAAAGATTAGACAGGCCCATTAAACAAAACAAGACTAAACAAGCACACCAGCCCATGGGCGAGAATGAGAAGGCAGGAGGGGACAGGAAAGCTGGTAATGGGGAATCAAAGGTCAAGAAGGGTAAAGTGTTGACATGTGGTGGGGTTGGCAACCAAGATCACAAAACAATATGCGTATTGTTTAATGAGAAACTTGTTTGCTCTGTAAACCTTCATCTAAAGTACAATAAAAAAAATTTTTAGATTTTTTTTTTTAGGCTTTAAGGCATTAGCTCAAGAAGCTATGTAAGGGTCCAGACTGGAGTGAAGCAAGTAAGGCACTGAATTTACATCCATTTCCACCAGATGAGCTCCTCTTTAAACAGTTTTACATCATAACCTTTGGTAAACTTGAATATTAATAAGGGACTTCAGGGCTAAGAAAAAGTTGAAAACCACTACTCTTTGGAGTCTTTCCAAAACTTATTTGCACTAGGGTCTGGAGCCTTCTCTTCTAGCCCATAGGTGGCCAGGGATACATTTGTTCATGGATTCTTCGATTACTGATGAAAAGAGGGTGCTGTTAAGAGTCATCTCAGACTCGGATGCTAAAATATGTCAATCTCAAGGGAATGGGGCCAGACAGTATAGAATCCAGAAACTCTGGTAGCTTAAAATGGTGGAATGGGATCACAAAAATACCCACAAAGAAAACTATAAAAAGAGAATAGGACAACTCATCACTTTCTGACAATTCAATCCCTTCCCAGAACAAAGGAATGACCACTGCAGTGGGCCATTATATCTAGAAAAATAGACTGTTCCAACAATTTTCTTGTCATCTTCCTTTTTCTCTGTTTTTTGCTAATTCTTACCAACGTTTTAAATTGTATTTTTTCAGTTCTTGCTTTTAATTTCTTTTATGATAAAAGAAAAAAAGATAATTTAAGAAATACATAAAAACCCTCAAGTGAGCTTATTGGTTTGATAGGCAGATTTGCCTCAATGAGCTGTCCAGACTAATCCCTAGCAAAGTCACAGATAACAAAATGCATCCTCTGGGTTGACGAGTCAGTGTAGCATAAAATTGACAAGCAATTTCCCTTCACCACTGCTCTCCATAGCTTACTGTTGCCTCAGGAACATGCCAGCTATGCTAAATGCCTTGTCTCGCAGCACAAGCTGACTTTACAAAGTGTCGCTGTGACAGCCTGGGATGAAAGGCCCTCCAACTTCACGTGGATAGCAAATGAAACACTGAGCATAAGGCTAATGCGAACCAGCTTGCCGAGGAGTCCATTGGTCAGTACGATAAAATTATAAACATTACTGACATACACACCCCTTTCCTTAGAGTCTTCCTTTCCTACCCAAGTTGTACCAAACAGTTATTTTATTCCTTCTCTGAGTAGTCAGTGTCATATACTGGGATTTCTCCAGGTATGATCAGAGACTCCATAGTGATCATCTCTATAGTCTAGGAACCTGCCATCCAGACAAAGTTCAGTAAATACCTGTTCAAAGAACACAGATTTAGGTTAACACGGTAAGTATGGTCTGACTGACATTCTTTAGTAGACTCTACTGTCTTAATTCAGGTCAAGAGTTAGTATCATGAACCACCTTGCCCACAAATAGATAGCACAGATCAAGAGAAAAATCCAAGGCAGCTAATACTCTCAAGTGTAAATAGGTAGGTAGAATTAGGATGCTCCATCTAAAAATAGTAGTCTGAACTAGATAGTAGATAAGAATTATCTTAGGTGAGGAGAAGGACAACACACACTACAGGGGAAGTCAGCACAACCAGACTAAACCAAAAGCTAAGAAGTTTCCTGAATACAACCAAATACCTCGAGGAACAGAGTAGCAGGGATAGGGGTCTGGGGACCATGGTTTCGGGGAACATCTAGGTCAACTGGCATAACAAAGTTTATGAAGAAAATGTTCTGCATCCCACTTTGGTCAGTGGTGTCTGGGGTCTTAAAAGCTTGCAAGGGACCATCTAAGATGCATCAGTTGGTCCCAATCACCTGGAGTAAAGGAGAATGAAGAACACCAAAGACACAAGGAAAGTATTAGCCCAAGAGACAGAAATGGCCCCATAAACAAGAGACTGCATCATCCTGAGACCAGAAGAACTAGATGGTGCCCAGCTACCACCAATGACCGCCCCCAAAGGGAACACAACAGAAAGTCCCTAATGGAGCATGAGAAAAGTGGGGTGCAGAACTCAAATTCTAGTATAAAGACCAGACTTAATGGCCTAAGAGTGAAGGAACCCCAGAGAGCACGGCCCCCGGAATCTGTTAGCCCAAAACTAAAAACATTTCCGAGGCCAACTCTTCAGACAAGGATTAGACTGGACTATAGGACATAAAATGATACTCATGAAGGGTGTGCTTCCTAGCTCAAGTAGATACATGAGAGTAAATTGGCAGTTCCTGTCTGGAGGCGAGATGAGAAGGGAGAGGGTCAGGAGCTGGTTGAATGGACACGGGAAATCCAGGGTGGAAAGGAGTGTGCTGTCACAGTAAAGGGAGAGCAACTAGGGTCATATAACAATGTGTGTATAAATTTTTGTACAAAAAACTAACTTGAATTGTAAACTTTCACTTAAAGCACAATTTAAAAAAAAAAAAAACCCACATGGAGCCCACTTCTACTCTGACACACAAGTGGTCACCATGAGTTGGAATCAACTCGACAGCAACTGGTTTACCACAATTAAAGAAACAAAAACAAAAATACATATAAATAAAAATAGTAGTCTGTAGCTATTCTGGATAAAAGTTCAAGGCAGGACTTTGGTTTCTAGAAGGACAACTAAGGTAAAGATTAGCCTCTAGTCCTACATAATTTATAGAAAAATAATCTGAAAAAAATAAATGAAGATAGAAGCTCACTCTTAGGCCTGGGCATCAATACCTAGAAGACACGATGCTGAGACTGTAGCATTAGAGCTGGTTAATTCCTTCTGCCTCAGGTTGAACTCGTTCCAGTAGTGGAGTAAGCCTGAATCTGCAAAAGGGAATCAAGTATTACAGATTTGGGGAGGAGAAGAATGCAGAAAGTGGTAAAATAGGCAAGGTGTGACCCTTGCTTCATCAGTACAGAGTACACTGACATTTCGTTGGGATTGCTGAACATCCTTACAGATAAACCCAAAATCAAACCAAACCCACTGCCGTCGAGTCGATTCCAACTCATAGCTACCCTACAGGACAGAGTACAACTGCCCCATAGGAGTTTCCAGGAGCACCTGGTGGATTCAAACTGCTGACCTTCTGGTTAGCAGCCATAGCACTTAACCACTACGCCACCACAGTTTCCATCCTTATAGACAGCCAACTTTAAGTCTATGAGCAAATATGTACCCTTCTCATGGACAGCTTCAAATCTCCAATTTCTTCTTCCTAAGAAATAAACTTACCATCTAAGATACAACTATTGGTTATTACTCATATGGAACAAGAGAGAATGAAGGAAACCAAAGGCTCAGAGAAGAAACTAGTCCACAGGACTAATAGCCAACACAAACCACAGCCTCTTCTAACATGAGACAAGAAGAACTAGATGGTGCCTGGCTACCACTACTGACAGGTTCTGGCCAGGCACACAATAGAAAATCCCAGATAAAATGGGAGAAAAAAAGTAGAACAAAACTCAAATCCATAAAGAAAGGCCAGATCTACTGGACCGATGGAGCCCTGGTGACACAGTGGTCCAATGTTTGGCTTCTAACCAAAAGGTTGGCTGTTTGAATCCACCAGCTGCTCCTTAGGAACCTATGGGGCAGTTCTACTCTGTCCTAGAGGGTCACTATGAGTCAGAATTGACTCAACGGCAATGGATTTTTTACTGGACCGATAGAGACTAGAGGAACCTTCGAGGCTATTGCCTTAAAATACCCTTTGAACTTGGAAGTGACGCTGTTTCTGGAAGTCACCTTTTAGCCTGATAATAGACTGGCTTATAAAATAAACAATATCACCTGTGAATAATGTGCTCTCTTGAACAATCAACTATATGAGACCAAACAGTCAATATTTACCCAAAAGCAAAGATGAGAAGGCAAACGAGAAGGGAAGCTAGGATCAGTGGAAACAGAACAAACAGAATGGAAATAATCAGACAGGTGACACACTGTGAAAACTGTACCCAATGTCATGGAATAATTCATATAAAAATTGTTAAATGGCTGTGTAAACTTTCACATAAAACACAATAAAATATTATTTAAGAGAAAAACTTATATGCCACATGAGATTGGTTCCTTAGAAGAAGCCCAGAACCTAACAGGCATATAAACTGTGAGACTTTCATTAATTCACTAACTTACTTTTAACATTTGGCCTAATTTTCCATGTTATCTCATTTCATTTTCACAACAACACATTAAAGCAGATTATTTTATTTCCCTTGTTACAGATGGGGAAACTGAAGAATAAAGGGTATTCACAGAACTGCAGAGTTTGGATCTGATCCCGTATCCCCTCAGATGCCAAAACCTACTTCTCAATTGCTCCTTTAAAATTGTTGGATTCTTATTAACTGGCCACTTAGAATTTTATGATTTCAGTTGAAAATTATGACAATTTGAAATGTACAGAGGGAAATAAGCAGAGGGTTACATGGGAAAGAAGTCAATGTGAACTCAAGGACTTCTATAGCCTCAACAAGGGATTGAAGTAATCAATTCAACTAAGATAAATCAAAAAGTTTTCTCTTCCCCTCCCCCAATCTCCCTCTGTCTTTTCAACCTTTGTCAAGGAGATGAAGCTACATCACTCAATGATGAGCCAGACACAGTTCATATTATGGACATGAATAAAATATTATCATAGTATCTTAGCATTTTATGTATATCCGTTTTTTTAATTATCTTGATTATAAGTACCTAAGATGCTATGCTTGCCTTCTCTTAACTACAATCATCTTCAGCTTCCTAAAAAGATGTGACATATTAGCATAATGATGACAGAATGATGCAGGGTCACAAGATCTCTATCTCCCTATAACCAAATATTAGTTTTAAAAAAATCATTTTTTACTCTAAGATATCAACAGCAACTAAAAAAATAAAAAATAAAAAGGTCATTATTTTGACTCACTCTGGTCCCCCAAATAATTTCCTGTCAATCTGGACTCTCTTACAAAATATTTTCTTTGGTTTGCTGCTATACTGTTGTTTGGAGATAAGTCATAATCTTTGTGAATATGGTAAGCATGTGAGAGGGTTGCTGGTTTTCACTATAAGCAGACCACTGTAAACCTGGCAGCCATGGCAATTTTGCATTTTGTTTCCTTAAAATATTTGCTGTGTTGTGTTATTTCTCAAGCCAGTCAATCTGAAATCTGATTCTCTTTCACTTCTTGCCAATGAACTTTTTCTTTGCTTCTGAGTCTTTTGGACATATGTAATGATTTACCAGCAGGATTTAAGAAGTGATGGAGTAGCTTCTACATTAGATTAACTCTCCAGCAAATAATAATTATAAACTGTAAACTAAATTGTTAAGAACAACTGTTTGAAGGCACAAGAAAGCAACCAAAATCAGGAAGGAACTGAAGGGGATTCAACCCTTGAAATAAGGGATGATTTAGGTGACATTTGTATTTATGTGGCTTGTTCCATGAGGGTACTCCATAGGGGCAGACAGGATATGGCTAAAGAATGAGAAGAAAGGCACAGTTTTTCAACCTAGAGAATCAGAAAAAGGAGTTTGTAACTGCCAGAGTTTATTGCAAATTTAAGAAGGAAAAAAATCACAGAAATCCAAAGAGGTCCAAATTTGCATGTGATTCCCCTCAAATTCTTGGCTGATGCCTGAGCTGCATAGCATCAGAGAAATGCCAAGGATTTCAGGAAAAAAAAACAACTAGGAGCCTAAAAGAGCTGAATAAAAAATGTAAAGTTCTAGGCCGTGAAGTTAGAAAAATTTGGAAAACATCTCAATTTTTCACTAAAACCCACAAGTCCCCTACCTTAGAAATACAGAAAACACTCCAAGATCAAAGAATTCACTTTAGGACTAAGGGTAACAAAAAAAAAAAAAAAAAAAACCTGGCCTTGCAAACCATAACACTAAGCCTTCACAGGTTCAAAATGATCAGTTGGTAATTTGATCAAATGCTAAGATAAAACTCAACATTCTCCGGTGGAAGATAACAGAATCCACAATCTCTATACAATGTCATTCAAAATGTCCTGCATTCAATGAAAAATTATGAGATGTGTTAAAGAAAAAAATCAGGAACTTGCAACCAATAGTCAAGAGAAACGGTATTCAATAGAAACATACTCAGAAACAAACCAGATGTTACTATTATCAGACAAAAACTTTAAAATAACTAAGACAAAAATGTTAAACAGTCTATAGGAAAAGATACACATATGAGTGAAGATACAGGGAATCAGAGATTTGAACATTGTAAAAAACAAACAGAGCCTAGAACTAAGCAATACAACATCTGTAAGTCAAAATTTCCTTGGATGTGATCAACAGCAGTCTGCATGTTAACAAAAGAAAAGATCGGTGAACTTAAGGACAGATCAGTGAAAATCATCCAAACTGAAGCACAGAAAGAAAAAAATATTGGGGGGACGGGGAGCTTCAATGGAATCTGAAACAGTATCAAGCACTCTGACATTCCCGCATTTGGAATCCCAGAAGGAAAGGGACAGAATAGGGTAGGGAAAAAAAATTGGTGAATATTTTTTTCTAAATTTGATCAAAAATAGAAACCCACAAATCCAAGAACACCAGTGAACCCCAAGCAGAATAATTACAAAGAAAACCACACACGTGCACATTATAGTTAAACTTCTGCAAAACAGAAGTTGGATGGGAATGCATACATACAGGGGAGCAATCATAAGAATTACCACTGACTTAATATTGGAAACATTGAGGACAGAATGACAATAATTAAAGTGCTGAAAGAATAAAACTGCCAACCTGGAATTTTTTTATCCAGTAAAAATATCATTCAAAAGTGGAGGAAATTTGAGGGACTGAGTAGCTGGGGCTGGGGTCCGTAGTCTTGGGGGAAATCTAGGTCAATTGGCTTCACATAGTTCATAAAGAAAATGTTCCACATCCCACTTCGGTAAGTAGTATCTGGGGTCTTAAAAGCTTGCTAATGGCCATCTAAGATACATCTATTGGTCCCATCCCACCTGGAGCAAAGGAGAATGAAGAAAAACAAAAGACAGGAAGAACATATTAGCACAAAGGACTAAAGGACCACATGAACCAGAGACTCCAGCAGCCTGAGACCAGAAGTAGATGGTACCCGGCTACCACCAACAATCGCCCTGACAGGGATGACAACAGAGTCTGGGACACAGTGGGAGAAAAACATAGAACAGAATTCAAACTCACGTAAAAAGACCAGATTTACTCATCTGACAAGAGACTGGAGGAACTCCCGAGACTATGGACCCCAGATACTCCGCTAACCCAGAACTGAAATCATTCCTGAAGCCCACTTTTCAAAGATTAAACAGGCCTACAAAACAAAAAATAACACACAGAAGGAACGTGCTTCCTAGTTCAGACAAATGGGCAACTCCTGTCCAAAAGGAGGACAAGAAGGTAGGGACAGAAACTGGACAAATGGAGTCACGGAAACTGGGGTGAAAAGGAGGAGTGTGCTGTCACATTGGGGGAATGGTAACCAATGTCACAAAACAATATGTGTATAAATGTTTGAATGAGAAATTAACTTGAGCTGTGAACTTTCACCTAAAGCAAAATTTAAAAAAAAGAAAAGAAACCCTATGGGACAGCTCTACTCTGTGTTACAGCGTTGCTATGAGTCGGGGAAAAAAGAAAAAGTGGTGGCAAATGAATGAATTTTCATGGGGCTGGGGGGGGGGGGGGAAGCTGGGATAGTTTATTGCCATAAGACCCACTAGAAATTATACCAGAAAGAAATACGAGTCTAGAGAAAGTTTATATATTAGACATAATTTCAAAAATATTTTGTTTGACATTTCTCTTTAAGCTTTGGTATATAATGCTTGATATCACACTCTTTATCTTTCTCTTTTTTTCTTCTACTCTATGTATTAACAATAATTTCACCCTGGTAACAATTCTATAAGGTAGGGTTTAATATTATTCTACTTACTATATACTGTTATAATATTTAATATTATTACAGACAAGAAAACTTACATAATTCACCCAAGGTCACAGCTAGCATGTGGAAGCGCTGGGATTTTAACCCAGGAAATGTAACTTCACAGTCTGAGTTCTTAATTATGCTATGTTGGTTTCTGAACATTTATTAAGCAGTTACAATGTGCCAGATATTGTGCTTAACACTGTTTATGCATTATTCCACTTAATCCTCTAAACCAGCTTATGAGGTAAGTTTGAGTTTCACTCCCATATTACAGATCACAGAATTGTAAATTTGAAGAGATCAGGTAATTTGCTGAGGTTAAAAAGCCAGTAAGTTCCTAGCTACAATTTAATCACAGGCTACTGACTACAAAGCCCATTGTCTTAATCAAACTATGCTACGCTGCCTACACTTACACTACCAATTTTGTTCCAGTTCAGAGACCAGAGAAGTAATACACTGGCAGTTTCTAATGTTTAATGTATTTCATTACATTAAAATCAAATACTTACTTTTTAAAATTTTTGGTATATGAAGCTAGATGAGGATTTAACTATACATTAATTTTTTATATATTGAGGATATAGCCTGTTTATTGATCAACCTCTCTAACTCTGTGCCAGTAGCATACTCTTAATTATTGTGACTTTGTGTAAAAGAGATTTGATAGCTGAGCATTACAGAAACTGTTTGGCTTTCCTTGTAATGTGACCTTTCGATATACTAATGAGGAAGGTTACACAAATTTCAGCCCTAATAGCACAGTTTCCCTCAGATGGCACTAGGAAGAGAGGAGCTTTCGTGGAATTGAACTGTGCATGTGCTTTTTTGACCCCCTGCCAACATCTATCTTCAGCAAAGTGACATTTTGTTCCGCCATTCAGATTGCTAATGCAAGAGAGCTATTTCATCATCATCCTTCGGTTCTGGGGGATAAGAGTAGCATTTAGGCGGCCCAGATTTATTAGTGATAGCAAGAGACAAGCTACAGAACACTCTGCTCTCTTCTTGCCTCGTAATTCTTGCAAATTTTCCGTCATTATTTCTTTCTCACTCATAAATTTGGGTTTAATAGAAGGATCGTGAACAAGTGTCAGCCTTTCTCTTATCGCCCAATGAAAGGCCATTTCCCAGGCTGGAATGTAAATGAGGGCACACAACCCTTGCTCCCAGATAATGGGATTTCTTTTTTATATATATATATATATTATTGTACTTCAGGTGAAGGCTTACAGAATAGTTTCTCATGAAACAGTAGTACACATGTTGTTTTATGACATTGGTTAACAACCCCACAACACATTAACCCTCTAAATTCTCAACCTTTTTTTTTTTTTTGGTGAAAATACACATAGCCAAAGATACACCGTTTCAAAAATTTCTACACACACAGTTCAGTGACATCGACTACGCTCTTCCAATTGTGCTGTTATTCTCACTTAAGATGAAGATGTACAGAACAAAATAGTTTCTCATTTAACAGTTACTACAAATGTTGCCCTATGACAATGGTTAACAATCTCACAACACATCAACAATATCCTTACTCAACCTTGTGCTCCCTATCACCAGCTTCCTTGCCCCCTTCTGCCTTCTGGCCCTTGTCACTGGACTCCTGTACCTCATTAGTCTCATTTGGTTTTACGGGGCAATAATGGGATCTCTTGTCCAGTGTTTTCTATTGCTTTCTTTCAAAATTATGAACATTTTCTACAACACTGTCTAAGATGGCCTTTTCTTTCATGCTTATAAAAACTAGAAATGGTGCTGGGAGGTCAAGTTTATTTTCTTAGCTTTCTAACAAACATTTCAGAAAAGGTCATCTCTCCCAGACAAGAAGTCCACAGACAGACAGCATGTGGGGTCTCTGGCATGTTGTGACAGCTTGGATGTCACTTCCACTGATATGTGCCACCATACTTGCAGAAATAGGATTTCAACGGTCAAAAATAACACCTGAGGTTTCCCTTCACCCAAAGCTACCAGCAATAACTCACTTGCACTCTACTTCTCCCATATCAAGATAATACAAAATGCAGGATTCTTCTGTGTTACCACTGTTAAGACTACGGAGAGCTTGCTGTAAAATTTGAAACTGCTTCTCTAACCTCTGGTAGAAACATCTACAAGATATGTTTGTAATATTTCTTATTGTTATTATCATTGTTCAGCCACTTCTTACCTGCTGTCCCAAGTCCTTTTTCCTTTTCCCTTTCTTCTAGTAGTCATGACCTAATGGTCTCTTTCCTGACCTTCAGCTTATTTCCGCTCGCAAATTCATAAGCTTCTCTCACAATATATACGCCTCCCTCTTGCTTCCCACCAATCTTTACCTTTCTCTTTATTTAAATAGGAACTATCAAGTGTGAGCTCAGTGAAGCCATTCTTAACCACTCTCTAACACTGTTACTATTAAATGTGTATCTTGAACCACACTACTTTTCACTTAGTTTTATCGGCTTTATTATATCATAGAATGTTAGAACTACAAGTATCTTGAAATCTACTCAGAAAAATGGGGAAAATAACAAGCACAAAACATGATATTTTAAAAGTCCAAATATATCAATAATCAGAATGAATTAAATGGACTAAACTTGTCTGTTAAAAGACTGTTAGAATGTATTTTTTTTTTTAAATTTTAAAAAGGACACGTTGTTGTTGTTAGGTGTTGTCCAGTCAGTTCCCACTCATGCGACCCTATAAGACAGAGTAGAATTGCCCCATAGGGTTTCCAAGAAGCGGCTGGCAGATTTGAACTGCCGACCTTTTGGTTAGCAGCCAAGCTCTTAACCACTATGTCACCAGGGCTCCTAAAAAGGACATAGAAAGGTTGAAAATAAAAGGGTAGAAAAATATACACCAATAAAACACTTAAAAAATAGTTTGAAAAGAGGTATTAATATCAGACAATATTAACCTTAAGAGAAAATCTTTATCACTGATAGTCATTAATATTGATATTAATCTAGAAAATTTAACAGTTCTAAACATGTTATCACCCTAATAAAAATGCCTCAAAGTATATCAGCAAACACTGATAAAATTACTGGGAAAAAAAACTGAAAAACTATCCTCACATATTTCAACACCAGTCCCACATTATTGCTATAAATAAGCACATAAAAACTAGAAAAGATACAGAAAATTTGAACAACATAAACAGCATATTTTAATGGACATACATAGAGCACAAAGCCGTTGCCATTGGGTCGATTCTAACTTATAGCAATCCTATAGGACAGAGTAGAACTGCTCTATAGGGCTTCCAAAGCTGTAAATCTTTACAGAAGCAGACTGACACATCTTTCTCCCACAGAGCAGCTGGTGGATTCAAACTGCCAACCTGTTGGTTAGCAGCTGAGCACTTAACCACTGCAACACCAGGGCTTCTTACACAGAACGTAGTACCTATCAATTAGAGAATACACATTCTTTTCAGGCACACTGGGGACATTTACAAAAATTGACCATAAATCAAGTCTCACAAAATTTGAAAGAATTAGTTATCATACAGATTATGTTTTCTTACCACAATATAATTAAATTAGAAATCAATAATATTAATAAAATTTATAAATCTCCAATATATGGAAATTTTAAAATACTTCCTTAAAATAACACAAGAGTTGAAAAAGAAATCATAATGGAAATGTTAAAATATTTAGAAGCAGTAAAAATGTTATATATTAAAACCTGTGGAATACTGATAAACTGATACTTAGAAATTTTATCTTTAAAATAAACTTATTAATAGACTGAAATTAATTAGGTAAGCATAATTAGGAAAAAAGTAAACAAGTTAAAAGCAGACAATAAATGAAATTGAAAAAATAAAATGAAATCGAAAAGGAAGTCATTAGAGAGCATCACCAAAAAATTTTTTTGATTCTTTGAAGAGATAAATAAGCTGGATAAATTTCTGGAAGATTAATCTACAAAAAGAGACAGAGGGAAGGGAATAATTAAAATATGATTAAAAAGGAGGCATAACTACAGTTACATTATAGGCTTTTAAAAAGCTAAGCATGAACTATGAACAACCGTACACAAAATACTTTGAAAACTTGGATGAAATGAAAATATATTAGCAAATATATGTATATAATAACTTACCAAAACAAACTCAAGGTGATATAGGATAATTCTATAACTATTATGAAATCTTCACACAAGTTCAGGTAACTATGTTACAGGAGATTGCTAACAAACTTTCAGAAAACAATTTCAAAATTATACAAAAATCTTCCTAGAAAAATAGAAAAAAATTTTATGGGATATGATTTTTTTCTAAATATTGTTTTTCAATATGGTCATGTGAAAAAAAATACAAAATAGTTTACACATTTGTCAGTTTGTAATAATCCTATCTTTGGAACTTGTTTTATCTTCATGTTTGCTTATCAACTTTATCTATTCTTTCATATAGAAATCTGACAGCATATTATTTCATTAGAGCTGTCCATCCGGAGTATAAAAATGAGCCCCAATTCTTCAAGATAAACTCATGGATTAAATGGTTAAATTATCTTTTTTTTTAATTGCAGGAAAATAGAAAACATCAAAATAGCATTTATCAGATCTTTGGAGAAATGATCACTTCCTATTTGAAGCAATCTAAGAAATCAAAGAGAATTGAGGGCATGTTTGATCACCTAAAATTAGAAGTCATTTGCATTAAAAATTAAAGTTTAAAAGGCATACAAAAAATTTACAGAATATTTATATCAAATTGTTTATATTGTAAGAAAATATCTCAAGCCACCCATACATAAAATGGGCAATGGATAGGAAAAGTTTTTTCACAAAAGAGCAAACTCTAGTAAACAAATACATGGAAAATGTTCAACGTCACTATTAATAAAAATCTAAAGTCAACTTTAACAATTTAAATCTGTTAAGTTACTCCAAAGTTTTAAATCTTCACTCTAAAAAATAGCAATATTGTGGTGACCTAGTATACTCCTATGTGGTGGTGGTACTGTAAGGTGGCATAATTTTTTTAACCTACTAGGAAATGTGTCCTAAAGAAATAGAACAAAACAACAGTGAAAAGCAACATCCATGAGGATACTGCAGTGTTATCTACAACAGCAAATATTTGAAAATACTTTAAATGTCTAAGTAAATGATGGAATTTCAAAAGTTAATGGAATAACATAGTATTATACTGCCAAAATGTCATTATGCAGTCATTAAAAGAGATAATGATGAATGCTATATAACATCATGGGAAGTGTTAATGACAATGTTAAGTAAAAAACATTATAAACTTGATGACTAAGATAACTATAAAACAATATATGCTTGTGGAGTTAGAAGGGCATCTGCAAACAAGGATATCAATTACTGCATCAGGATAATGGCATTGAAAGTGATTTATGTCTTTAAACTTCTTTTAATTTTGTTGTGAAACTGACTTTTTTTAAAGAAATTGCTTAAATGAGTGAGAGATGATGCTAAAATCATATCCATTGAAAAACAAATCTCTGTACGCTCCTTGAAAAGAAGGAAGAAAGATGACACTAAAGGGTTAGATTCTCTTATTTTAGCAAAGCCCATTCATGAGTCCTTGAATATGCCAAAGTAGACCCAAACTTAGCAGAAGAGTGAAAGAGAAATTATTCTGTATAACAATGTGAGAGAGATTGAATTTAGAGAAGGGAAAGGAGAGTGTGTTAACAACGTGGCAGACAGTCTCTTCAAAGTCATCTAATATTCAGTCTTTTTGTATGCAAGGTGAAAACTCTCCATCATTCTGGAACTTTTTGAAGTCTGCACTTGCACACACATATACATGCACAACCAAAAATCTTGTGCAAAGGATTTGGGTAGTAAACCAAGGGAAAAAAAAGAAAAACAGCTAAGTTTCATGTTTGATTCATTGTGGAGCAGAAAGAAGAGTCATAGGAGGAAAGTTGTGGTAAGATTGAAAATTCAGTGTGAAAAGGAGACCATGAAAACATAAGTCTCTGGGAATTTGCAAAAATTTGTGGTAAGTATTGGATATAGCTCAGAATTTAAATCCAAAGGATAGGATGACTTTGATATTGAGGTAACTAATACATATCTGGATGATAGTCATCACTTATATGAAGGTACCTTTATGTGGAAAGGAGCCCTGGTGGTACAGTGTTTAAGTGTTAGCTGCTAACCAAAAGGTTGACAGTTCAAATTCACCAGCAGCTCTGTGGGAGAAAGATGTGGCAGTCTGCTTCCATAAAGATTTACTGCCTCGGAAACCCTATGGGATGTTCTACTCTGTCCTATAGGGTCTCTATGAGTTGGAACTGACTCAGCGGCACATAACTACTCCTACCACCTTTATGTGAAAAGGAGCCCCTGATGGTACAACAGTTAAGCACTCGGCTGCTAACTGAAAGGTTGACAGTTCGAGCCCACCCAGTGGCTCGGCAGGAGAAAGGACCTGATGATCTGCTCCCATAAAGATTACAGCCTAGAAAACCCTCTGGGGCAGTTCTGCTCTATCACATGGGCCCGCTATGAGTCGAAATCGACTTGATGGCATTGAACAGCAACACCACCTTTATGTGGAAAAGATGTATATGAGTTCTCAATAGTTTGGTCAATCCACTTATACAATATATTTATTCAGTGGTTACCAATTGCCAGGCATTATTGCTAGATGCTAAGACTGTCCAGGAGACTAAAGAATAGCTCCTTTTCTCAAGTGAAGAGTTGAATGGGAATGTAAGAGGAAGATAACGAAATGGGCAATTTCAATATAGTATACTAAGTACCAAGACGGAAGTAAGCCAGAGTGCTTTGGATATACAGAGAAGACGCACCTTCTCCTAAAAATAAGACAGATATGGTAACCATACCTCCTATATTTTCCAGAACAAATCCAATTTCAAATAACCTTTGCCTACAGATTTATTTAAAAGTATTAGTCCATGTGCTCTGATGTATGATTAAAAGAAAATATGGCCATCACTTCCATAGTCTACCAGAGTTTAGGTTTATCCATCTTTATGGTATGTTTTTTTCCACCTTTAAAATGATCTCAAGCATATGCCAAGATGGAAAAAAACCCACTATGCAGCCTTTCTCATACAGATTACAACTAAAAACTCTGGATAGAATACAAAAAGAAAATAGTTGAAGATTTAGAAAAGTAAAAAGTAGCAGTAAAAAGTAGCAGAAACTTGAACAGCCTGTACAATGCTGAGTTCCCTGGATTCTTCCTCCTTTATTCCTTTCTTTGACCCAAGGGCACTAAATTACATGACAGGCAGACAGCAAAAACTCTTGACTAGGGAACTTGGAAAAGGGGCTCCTGAAAGCCAGAGAGTATGGGAGAAATGCCAGGTTTTCTTTTTTCTTCTTCTTCTTCTTCTCCTTCTCTCCTGGACTTGACCTAAGGCCAATCCAGGTCACAGGGCTGCACTGCTACCGGTCATCGTGGTGGCTGTGTGGGGTCTAAATCTCTGAGAGAAAACCCATCTCTCTGGTCAGAGGAAATGGGGAAAAGGGTCTTCATAGTCCAAAGAGTAGAGGGGAGATGCCCATAAATTTTTCTCTTTCCTCTTGCTGCTTCACACAAAGAGCAGCTCCAGTTATAGAACTATGAGACAATGTGAGGGGCTAAGACTCAGAGAAATCCATCTTTCTGGCAGGAGAAACCAAGCCAAGAGGGCCCTTGGAAATGAGGAATGCAGGCAGAGCTGGGACTAGGATGAGCTAAAGTAGGTGCCTAGGAAACATTTAAGAGGGCACTCACTCTCAAGGTCATGCCAAGTGCAGATCCCAAACATGCATCACTCAGGGACTGAGTGCTTTCTGAAATTCTGCACCCAAGGAATCTCAATCGTAAGAAAAATTAGATAACCAGAACAGTCCTAAAAATTAGATAACCAGAATAGGTTATTAAAGAAATTAAATTTTTAGTTAAAACTTTCTAACAAAAACACTCTAGTTCCAGATCGTTTTATTGCCAGTTCTACCAAACATTTAAGGAAAAAATTATATGAATTCTACACGATGTCTTCAATATAACAGAAGAAGGAACACATTCCAAATCATTTTATGAGACCAGCATCACCTTGATACCAAACCCAAAGACATTATAAGAAAAGAAAATACAGTCTATAAATACAAATTTAAAAATTCATATAAATAGATTTAAAAATATTAGCAAACTGAATCAAGCAATATATACAAGGGCAGATTATCCAACAAGCAAGGTAAGCATGATGCTTAACTTGCTTACCAGATCATCTGTAGTGAACAATTTCACATTTTTTCACCACATCAAAGACTCTGCTTCTAGGTATGGCTAGCATCTGTCTCTTTCCTAACCTCACAGCACCTACCTATAGAATCAAAGCCTCTTTCCAAATTTACAGTCCCTGACAGGGGCAGATGACCCAGTAAGCAAGGTAAGCATGGGCTTACTGATCTGTAGTGATGACGGCCTTGCTTATTGGATAATCTGCCCCTGGATAATAAAAAGGATAATATATCATGACCGATTGGGTTTATCCCTGAATTTTGAATGTTAAAACAACTTTTCATTTCTATCAATATAACTCATGTTAACAGATTAAAGAAAAACCACATGATCATTTCAAAAGGTGTAGAAAAAGCATTTGAGAAAACTAATCTGTCAAAAATGCATAAAACTGTACACCACAAAGAGTGAATTTTACTGCACATAATTTTTTAAAACACTTTACATACTTCTGAACACTAGGAGAGTAAAAGATCACTGACACTTTACCCCCAGCAAGAGGTAATAGGAAACATGCCAAAATACCAAGTCCTTAGATCACTGTGATAAAGTTAACAACTGTATTTTGTAAAGCCCTCCATAATGGCAATATTGAATTAACAGCCAGTGTTTCCAAACCTAATTTTCACTTTTAACTCAAAAGTTAGGAGAACTAATCAAATGATAAGGCTCATCGTGCAGAGAGCACATTACATATAACCCCCTTAGAATCATTGTACTTCTGAATAAAACATTTTGAGGCATTTAATGGAAAGGTGGTAAGTTCACTGACTTTGTTATTATTACCATAATTAAGGCAAAATATAGCTAACTAAAAAGGTCTTGCCAGGATAATGAAGATTTCTTAATTACCCAAAGTCTTCGTAGCAAGCCAACTTTTTGTTAAACTCAATTTCTCCTTGTTATACACTAAATACTTAATCAGAAAGAAACTTAAAGTGGATTTCTAGAATTTGAGAAATGGAAGAAACTACAAGGATCACACAATCAGGCCAAACCCCTTCTTGTGCAATTGTGAAATATTAGTGTCTCATAAAATGTGGGACATGGAATTTAAACTCTTACGGTGGATTACTGATGGTTTCAGACTATGAACTTTAAAATACCTGCATATGAAATAGAAAGAAAGCAACTACCCCAATAATCTTAACATATCTGAATCTAGTCACATTGTCTTCTGCACCTTTGCTTTTAAGAATGTGTGGACTTTATCAAAGGCTTTGTAATTATTTCTGGTTCTACAGATTAACATAGAAGTCAGGATGTTATTTTCTGCCAACATGCCAGAAAGACAACAACCCCTACCACAACTATACCCCTCATCCTTCTATCCCACCCTAGTCTTGTCTACACCAAGGAAGGGTGAAAAGGTGCTGGTTTGCCAGTGCCCTAGGAAATAAAGACATGGAAGGAGAAAGGCAGAAAATCTAACACCATGTGAGAATGTGCCACAGAATTAATTTCCAACCTTTTCTGATCTAATGGTAGAAAAATGTGAATACGTATCCCCAGAGGCTTCAGAGGAAAGCTCAAAGTAGCTGCCACAGGTACAGTTTCCCTGAAATATTGGGCATTATCTTAAAACTCCATGCACAATTTTCATGCTGCTCCATAATTCATCATTGATTGTTTCAAAATACAAACAAAAATTTCCCACAAATTGGCTAGACATGAACAAGGTTTATCCTTTAGCTCTTTGTGTCATTTCCCTAAATACACATACGCCAATGTGAGAAGCACAGAAAAGTATTTTATAAGCACACCGAGACCTGTGAAACTGGAATTTCCCTGGCAATGGAAGCAGAGGCAAATCCTTACTAGCACACATGCTCAAACAAAGGGAGCAAGATAAACATTATGCTTTATTCTGCAAGGTTTGATCTCCTTCTCCCTTAATAGAGTTCTTCTTCAGTCTACTAGAGACTTGTTACCCTGGAGGAACGGAGACAGCTATAATATTCACTCCATAAAATTGTAAATTACTTTTCCCAGAATAAGTGACTGAGAGACCCCAAGAATTCTGGCAAGTTAGAAATGGCCCTGAGTGTGGATGCCTCTTAAAGCCTTACCCGTGTACTTCAGGAAATCCAGGGTAGGCATTAAGATTGGTTCAGACTTTTCAACAAGAAGGAGAAATAACATTTAAGAAACTATTATGTATAAAGCACTGTGCCAGGCACTTTATATTTAGTACCACACTTTTTCTCTATTTGCTTCTGTGTTAACACATTTTCTAGGTGATGAAATTGATCCTGGGCTGAAAGTTGACAGAGCAATTTTACAGCTGAGTCAGGGCTTGAACCCTCAGGTCTCTTACTGCAGAGCCTAGGTATCTATTCCACCATGTTCCCTCCATGATTCAGCCACAAAGATCACATTTGCTATCCATCATTTGGGCAGGTGAAATAATAAACTCCTGCCTCGCATCAGACTCTGTCTTCAGAATAAGTTTCAAGATTAAGCTTTGACTAGAAATCATTCAAAGCCAACTACTGTGATTATCTTCCTCAAATTCTTGGGAGAAATAAGTTTGGAATTATCTAGCAATGCTGAAGATATACATGCTATACAACCAGTAATTCTTTGGGTATGAAGCCTAGAGAAATGTATACAAAATTTGCCAAGATCCACTTCGAAGAATGTTGACAGTACCATTGTTTACCATAGTGCAAGCTGGAGACAACTCAAATGTCCAACAGTAGGATGGATAAATAAATCATAGTGATTGATATAATTCTATTCAAACAATTGGATATCACACAGAAAAAAAATCAGTTTGACTCACAACATAAATTAATCTCAAATATAATGTTAAGTAATATATGAGAAGTCTTAGAGTATGCTACATATTATATAAAGTTCAAAAACATGCAAAACTAAACTATATTAATCTAGAATGCTTGCATATGTCCCCTGGACACCCTTTTAGCTCAGTAATGAAGTCACTTCTAACGTTCACCCTTCAGCCAAAGATCAGACACGTGAATGAAACAAAATGAGACTAAAGGGGCACACGAGCCCAGTGGCAAGCACGAGAAGGCAGGAGGAGACTGGAAAGCTGGTAATAGGGAACCCAAGGTCAAGAAGGGGAGAGTGTTGACACAACATGGGGTTTACAACCAATGTCACAAAAACAATATGTGTAGTAATTGTTTAATGAGAAACTAGTTTGCTCTGTAAACCTTCATCTAAAGTACAATAAAAAAATAGCTTAAAAAAAAGAATGCTTGCATATGTGGTAAAATAATAAAGAAACCAAGGGAGTAATTATCATTAAATTCATGGTAGAAGATAATCTGAAGGGACAGAAGGTAGTTTGTCACAGAAGGGTCTCATAAAGGGCCTCTCATTGCTGGCAATGGCCTATTTGTTCACTTGGTTTGTGATTACAGAAGTGTTCACTCTATGTTTATTATGTTCTTCTCCACATATACGTTTTATTTCATACTGTAAAATGTTCACAGAATAAAACACTAAAAATACAAAAAAAAGAAACCTTTTAGAAGGTCATTTCACTCTAGTGTACATCAAACTCTGATCTATGAATACTCAAGGTTACTTCCCACTTTAATTATTCAGATGCTGAGAAAGTTGAAGTTGTAGATGAGAATAATGAAGATAGAAACTGTAGATGAGAATAATAAAGATAGAAATGAGGAAAATCAAGTGACGCAGCTCCTGAAATTATTCAAACAAGAAAATAAAAGACTATGTGGAGATAAAATAGAACTCACATTTATTGAGTGCCACCTGTGTGCCATTACCAAACACACACAAACTTAAGAGCAATTACAAGCAGTATATCAACCTTCATTACATAGGGAAGAAAACCAGCACTGAGGTCATTGTATGTAATGGACACTTATACACAAAGACCTCCGAAACGTAAGTTTTCATCTTAATTTTGAGTAAGTGAGGGACATGGCTTAAAATAAAGAAAGAAAAAGGGGCATTTACCAGGGAGATGGATGTGATGCATATCTAGCATAAGTTAGCAGGTTTCAGCCTAAGAAGACTAGGTATGGAAAAAGATGGATTTGGCTGGAATAGCATAGCTATAGTATAAAAAAAGCATCAAGTGATATTTACAATAAACATAATATAAAATAACATTATGTGATATTTGATATATATGTGTATAGTATATATATTACAGAATAAGAACCACTAAAAAAAGGTCAGAGAAAACAGACATCCCAATTAAAAACGCACGAAAAGCTTGAATGGATTTCACGACACTATCAAAATGGCCTATAAACATACGAAAAGGTGTATATTAACTAACTAGTAAAAAAAAAAAGCAAAATAAAACCACATGAGCTACCACCACACACTCACCAAACTGACTAAAATGAAAAAGATTTACAATGCCTAGTACTGCCAAGGATGGGGAGCAACTGGAACTCTCTTACACTGCTGGTAGGCATTTAAATTTGAACAACTTTGGAAAATATTTGGTAGTATCTACCAAAACTAAACACATATATACTCTATAACACTGCAATTCCAGACAGAAATATGTGCTTATGTCCACCAAAGATTTGTCCACGAATATTGATAGTAGTTCTATTCATCAACTGGTAATGACGTACGTAAAAGTTCAGAGTAGAATGAGTAAATAAATTTTGGTATATTCATACAATGAAATACTACACATCAGTGAAAAATAACTTGCTGATATATACAACAATATGGATGTATCTCACAAAATACTGAATGAAATAAGTCAGACACTAGAGAATGTATGCTTTATGATTCTATTTATTTGCTGTTTCAAGATAGGCAAAAGCTAATCTATGGTAATAGGAGTCAGAATAGTGGTTAGCCTGGTGGGAGGACTATCACTTAGGAGGGAGCATAATTGATCCTTCTAGGATCCTGGAAATGTTCTATATCTTGATCTGGGTGGTAGTTACATGATTTCACACACATGTAAAAATTCAGTAAGCTGTACACTTAATATTTGTATACTTAAATGTAGGTAAATTATACTTTAAGAAAAACTAAACTGTAGGGGCCACAATAAAAAGTATGAAGGTAACTGAAGAGGCAGAAGTCTAGCAAAAACAGGGTAAATTATCACTTTTCACAGAAAGCATTAATGATCTCTACTCACCTCCCCCAAAAAATTATGTTGGTCGTAAGATCATTAAAATGTTACAGAAGATTTAAAAGAAAAATCAACTAGACTCCCCACCACCACCACTTTTATCACAACCCTAATACAGGACTGTTTTCATTTCCCATGTTCCCTTGCAAATCCTTTTCCATAGCTCTATATACATTATTGCATAAGGAGTCATTCTGACATAAATCCTATATTGAAAGAAGTCAAGATTTAGAATCAGAAAATCTAATTTGAATCCTTCTGTACTATTTATTAGTTGTGTGATCTTAGTCAAATTACCTAATCTCTCTACATCTTAGTTTGTTCACTTATAAAACGGAAGAAAAATATGATCTACCTCACAGAGTTATTATGAGAATTAAATTAGGTAATGCATATTTATAAGCACTGCTCAAATGTTCAATAATTAACATTAATATAGGTGATGGTGGTGTGGATAAAATTATTCACTCTGCTATCCTCATTTATTCTATAATTAGCATATCCACAATGACACATAATCTTCACAGTGGCCTACCTCATTTCCATCCCCCCTTCACTGTGCCAAAAGAAATTCAATTTTGAGGTTGGTTATGTGCCCAGCCCTAGTGATAAATCATGACTGATCTAAACCAGTCATGACAAATCTGTTCTCTACTTCCCCAGCCTTCCTTGGAGTAGGGGGTGTAGTCATGTGACTAAGTTCTGGCAATGAAACTCAAGAAGAAATCTGCTGGGGGAGGAGGGGATGCTTCTGGAAAGATAGCCAGAGTTTCCTAGACTCTGCTGGCCCTACCTTCTCTCCCTCTTCTTCATGCCTTGAACCCAAATATGCTACTAAGAGCTTTGAAAGACATCTGTGTACACTAAAAGGACTAAGAATTTCAGAGACATCAGCCATGAGATCACCAAGCCCCTGAAACAACTCATGCAGCCACCTACTTTTGGACTTCTTATGTGAGAAAAGTAAACTTAAATTTCTAGAAACCAGTTTTAATTAGAGTTTGTTATTGCAGCTGAAAACATTCCAAATGTGTTTGTATGTGTTTTTTGTTCTTGTTTTTTTCTACACTTACTTCACCTTCAAATAAATATTTATTTTAAATCTCTAAACTTTGTCATTTGGGAATAAATTATACCTTCGTACAATCTTCCATCATCTGGTGTTCCAAAGTAGCTTACCACGTGAAATATTAGTCCTGTGAGATGATCTAAGAATTCAGTTTTATCAATTAAGTTTAGGAAATGTTGAATTCTATATATCATCTTCTTCATAGTATTTGTGTAATTTAATAGTTAAGAAATCTGTTTGTTTTAGCGCTGTTTCCCAAATGTACTTAAATGAATTTTATTTGATTTATTAATATCAAACAGATCACACTTTGGGAAAGGATGATCTATTTCAGATGTGGCAAGTTCGATGTTTTCAATGTCCAGGTGTGTAAACTCCAGGTGTGAAACAGTCTGGAACAAAACAAGAGTGAAGAGGGGTGTGGAACTGGTGAGTTGTTGGATCAACAGTGCCTATGACCTTACCAGTCATACCGTGCGCAAATTTTCCCTATACCTGACAACAGTCCCCATCAACCCCCCTACCCTCAAAAAGAAGTGACAAGGGCCCTCAGGACTGCTATAATATGTATACCAAGTCTCATCAGATAGCTTCTAAGAAACCCACAAAATAAAGTTCAAATTCCTTAGTTTAGTATACAGGCTCATTATGATCTGAACCCTATCTACTTTTTGAAGCTCATTACATATGCCTCTTTACCCAGAAAAAGGAAATACTTTATGGTTGTAGTTCAGGTTATGTTCTCCCTTCTTTCTGGAATGCATTTCCTTCATGTTCTTTGCAAAAGGGGACTCAGCTGTGAGTCCTCAGCATCCCAGCAGCACTGGGGGCAGCTGGGGGAATGAGTGTCTTGGGAGAATCCTTGACTTCCTCTATAGACTCACAGTGTTTCCTGAAAACAGATCAGCTCTGCTCTTGGTAAGCTTTGTAGCTAAGAAGCACATATGGCAAATCAAAAGCTTAACATACCAATAGACCCATTGAAAGGCCTCACAGCCCCTTCTTCTCCGCAGCTATTCCTCCGTGAGTCCAGACACCAAAGCTTGGCCTAAATTATTCCCAGAAGGGAAGTGTGTTAATTTTTTCTACCACCACTTCAGGTGCTTACTGTCAAGGTTTCAGAATCTATGCGAGGTCATGGCAACGACAAAGGGCAGCACTACGACTAGGATATTGAAATAATAGACTTTGCCTATACAGGCTACCTCTGAGAGGTTGGGAACATACATCTTAATTTGTATCACGCAACCCAGGTTCTCATTGGCATCCATTTGAAAGGAGAAAATATAATAGAGCTGCAACTTAACCTGCAGGGGTAAGAAAAGAGGGGGTAAGCAAAGAAAGCCCAGTGGTGTTATCAGAACCCAAGACTGCAAAGCAACTCCAATCAGATTGGTTTAGCCTGAGGATTTTGACCATCTTTGGTTCTTCGTTTTACTCCTGTCTTTGCAAAATCCCTGGTGACCAATGTCAGTGACAAGTAATAGCACTCCTGAAGGACATGCCGTTCAAAGTTACTTGAAAGGTTATTGAAGAGACACATCAGCATAAAGGAGTGGAAATATATTTGTGAGGTCACTTTTTTGTCCCACAAAGCACACATTTTTATCTAGCCCTCGAACTGATTTTTAACTAAGAGGGACATTCTAATTAGCCTTATCTCTGAGATCTCATCACAACTGCATCAGGCTAGCTGGTTAACCAAGCAACGCATATGGATGAAGAACTGTCGATTCTTTTAAATAATTCAGGGGCATATTAATCTTTGTGAACTTTTGAGACTGTGCTCATGCCAGCTTTAGGTTCGTTATCTGGGGCTATAGAATATTCAGCACATGTTCTCACCTCAGGTAAAGAAATACACTAGCACAGGCTCTGAAAACTTCAAGCTTGGAAGTTAAACTGAAACACAAATAATCTGAAGCATTTGGCATTGGCCACATATGAGTGTTCTGTGAGAGGAGAGTCCTGTTCTGAAGAACAATGTTCTGACTATTTCTTCCCAATGAGTTTCCCACCAGGTTAAGTAATAATCTCAGAACATTGCCCATTAACATCCAGTGGAAAAAGAAGATATGGCTGATGAAACAGAGCATTCACCCAGTAGATAAGACAGTTCCTTCCTTCCAGCCATCCAGCCCTATTTCAGCCAGTCCCAGACAGAGAAAGCTGTACAAAGAGATGTCAAAACAATGTGGATATCTGGAAGTTGTTCAATTTGATGATCCAAGCGAAGAAGCACGTTAATATAGCCTATCTACGAGACCAAAATAGCAGATATTGCAGAATCTTTTTAGAAAGACAGAAGTATAGAGCTCTCAGTGATTTTCCAGGTCAATAAAGTTATATTTTGAACTCTAAATTTTCCAACTTTATAATCCTTTGAGATTTACCCAATTTGCATAGAATCTTCTACTTAGTTGTAAAATGTTAAACCCACTCATTATTGACATCTGATTAACCACTTTGCGTTCAAGGATATTCCTGAAGAAATTTTCAAATCCTTGCAAAACAATTTAATCTAATTGATGCTTCAGGTATATGTCCCTTGGAAACTTTTTTTAAAAGAGCAGCCCCTCTATTCATTCCTTTCATGAAGAATTGGCAGGTTATAGGTTCAACTGGCACACCACTGATTATTTGTACCTTCAAATGTACCATACGGAGAGAATTAATAAGAATTAAAGACTTTCAGATGTATGAATTGATCACCAGCTTTGTTCAAATATCCTCCACGAGAGGTAGGACTGGTTCACCTGGGTAAGCAGAGGATTCCAAAAGCCTTAGAGTGTGGCAACCTATCCAAGGCAGCATGGAAAGAAGCAGAAGCATTAATACTAGCAGAAAGTAAAATGCCCCCGCCCCACACACACAACAAAAAAAAAAAAACCAAAATCCAAAGTGGGAGGAGATTTGAGGGAAGGAGGCAAAAGTTTGAAATCAGAAGAGGGTTAGATCAAAGATTACATCGAAGCAAGCAAGAAATTGGATGTGCTAACTGCAAAGATATTCAGGCATCTACGGCATGCTTTACTCAGTCGGGTAAGTAGGAAGGGCATAACCGGATGGCTTAAAGAATCCGGGGTAGACTACACAAGACTTCAACCACACAGAGGGAAGCAATCTTCCCAAAATAGCTCATGGACTCTAAATGATTCTTCCACACACCTTTGTCTCAAACATCTCGGAAAGATAGATCGCGTAGGAATGCACTCTTGGTACAGTCAATTCAGAACCTAACCAATATTTTTAAAAATTTAAAAGGCTATGTTCTAAACCCTCTAGTTTTAAATTTATACTGAGGGTAAAAATGCAGGTCAGGCCTTAATCTTACTATCTAAATGTTAACTCTTCTACTTATATGTCTCTGTCTAAAGTATATGGATCCCCTTCAATCAATAACAGAATGTTTGTGCTTAAGGAAGCACTGGTCTTCACTTCATATTATGTTTTATCCACCTAATTCTCACTGAGACAACTGATATGTTAGAGACATAGGCTAAGGAACTTACTAAATATTCGTTTCCTTCAATCCCTCTATTCCTGAATCAAGCCAAATAGCCAGAAAAGCTACATACAAGGACTATTATATTAGTTCTCTGTAGAAATGCCACTACAGATCAGTTTAATAGTGCTGCCTTCTTACTGAAGGACCAAAAACCTGTCATTCCTTACAAAATTTCTGTTAAAAAAGACTATCCAGTATACTGTGTAATGCCTACTATATAAAACATATCAAAAGTAAAATCTGTAGGAAAAAAAATGTTACATTCCCTGATAAACAGAACTGGCCTATTACTTTAAAATAAATTCCAGAAAGTTCAAAACTAAAATTTTTGCACCTCCTGTTACTTATTTTGTATTCTATGTACCTGAGTGCAAAGGAGCTTGGGTATTCATACACCAGTTCCCATCAGTCCACTGAGGGGTGGCTGCTGGGTGTGGCATTAATCCTCCAATACCGCTGGCCTGCCTGCCACAGAAGCAGAGCAGCCTCCAGGTCCCAGGAAAAGCCCTTAAGCAGTTGAAGATCAGCCTATTGTGCTGACCTGCACTGCAATGATGAAAACCAGAGGGAATACAGGTGAGGCACCAACATCTTTGCTCAAGTACAATCACAATGTCAGTATCTGTTCCTTGCTGTCTTCCCCCAAGGGTGCTTCGCTCTCCTCTGGTCTTTGGTCATCATCAACTGCATCAGTCTGAGTGGTCTCTCATTCTCCTTGGCTTTAGCTTTGCCTCACCTGATTCAATGCCTTTCTCCACACAAGAAAATCATTCACCTGACCCCACCCCACGCAAAGCTGCAGTAAATTCGTGACTCTCGGAGTCTCGACTACCTCTGTGCTCTAGCACACGGGATCTTTCTGCAGGTCCAGAGACAGGCTGGGTGGTGGAACCCCTGTGGACTCTGTAAGAGACCCCATCTGCCCAGGTTCATAGCCCTTTCCTCTCTGGGGTCTTGCCACCTCTCCGAGATTCTATTCTGGAAGCTGCACAAGTCTTCAGACATATCTTGTCATTTTTTATTGTTTCTTCCCTCCCCTAAGTTAGGCTGAGGGGGTAGGTGAAGATGGAGACCACCTATCCCACTTTTCATGGATCTGGAATATCTATACATTGCATTGCTTCTCCTCAGAAGTGGTTCCACCTCCCAGCCTATGGAATCCCTATCTAGTCTCCTAGCCTGATTCCTGGCTCTGGCTCATCTTGTATTCTTCCAACTCTATTGTTTATCCCTTGAGTACTCTTTAAGGCTAGGCTGTTGAAATTCAAAAGTTTTTCTTGGTTTTCTTCTTTATTCCCTATAACTTAAGGCAATGAATGGCCACAGGTCTAGGAGTCCACATGAGAAACAAGAAATAGGTAGGAAAAACAAAAAGACACTTTAGGTGACTATTCTAAAATATCATAAAGCCATGACTGTCAGCCTACTGACTGGTCTTTTGCTTGATGAGAAATTTATTCATTCATTAAGGGGCAGTCTTCTGCACATACCCCCAATTTTGGGACAGTACAAAAAATTTCTTTATCTGATTTTTATTTTGGGGAGCTAAGCAGTATTTGGAGCCCTGGTGGTGCAGTGGTTAAGAGCTCAGCAGCTAACAAAAGGTCAGCAGTTTGAGTCCACCAGCTTCTCCTTGGAAACCCTATGGGGCAGTTCTGCTCTGTCCTATAGGATCACTATGAGCCAGAATTGACTCAAAGGCAACGGGTTTGGTTTAGTTTTTTTTGAACCAGTATTTACTTAAGTAGATAGCCCTATAATTTCATAGGTCCCTCTTTTCTACCCAGTTGGTGACCACCACATCATTTCCATCTCTAAATGAGAAGCATTAACCTTGACATACATCCTGGATTTACTGTTGGCGGCCTCAGTGTTCGCCCCTTATGTTTCCAGATTTGCAAATGAAACAAAGCTGAGTGTTATCTCACAACTCATGCAAATTAGGTGCCAGGAAGGCTATTGAAAATGAACTATGTATTGTATGTCTTGCAAGGGCATTGCTCAGATTGATAGCCCCACATGTAACCTCTTTTTTCCTTCCCATTAATAGTGTGGTTTGTCTTGCCTAAGAAATCATGTGCTTTATCAAAATGAAATTCCAGTTACACTTAAGAGAGCCACCAGACAGAATCTGTCAGATGTTCCCTTTGTTCTCCTAGGCTGGAAAGGTCCATAACTGAAGAATGGATGGTGCTAAAGAATGTTTAAGTAGGGTCTTTGATGTAACTGATTGGGAGGGGGCAAAATAAGGACCCTTTCCTGATTTTCAGATGCTTCCATGTTTATGAGATTCAATCAGTGGCAGCCCTGCTGGGCCCTGCTATCATGTCTGCATTTCTCATGATGTCTGAGAAAACTATGTGTTCTGATGCTGCCAGACTTATTCACCAATATACTACCCTAACATATTGTGGTAGCTCAGGCTTAACATTATTTAACCATGAAAAGATTTGGAGCCCTGGTGGTATAGCGGTTAGAGCTATGGCTGCTAACCAAAAGACCGACAGTTCGAATCCACCAGCCACTCCTTGGAAACCCTATGAGGCAGTTCTAGTCTGTCCTATAGGGTCACTCTGAGTTGGAATCGACTTGACGGCAACAGGTAGTGTGTAAAGATAATCACCTGAGCAGGCATTAATTGTGTTAGTATATTCAGACGAATCTAGCATTAGGTTCAAACTCCTCAATCAAAAGGCATACATATGTCTATGACAGGAGTATAAATTGAAAAAATGCTCAGGAAACTAATCATTTAATTGAACAAGTATTTAATGAATAACTACTACATTCCAAGGACTATTCTAAATGCTCAGGATACAGTGACAAGCAGACAAGGTCAGTGCCCTCAATAGTTTACAATCTTCGTTGAAGAAAGAATATATTAAAAAAAAAAAATCAAAGACTAAATTTCACATTGAAGTTAAGTGCTATGACAAAAACATAGGGTGAGGTGATAGGAGGCAGCAAGCAGTGGGGTAGACACAGTTTATGTAAAGTGGTCAGGGAAGGCATCTCTGAGGAGGCAATGTCTGATATAAGACAGGAATGACGAGAGCAGAAGACAGATACAAAACAAACCAGGGTTCAACAGAGCGAAACCCTACAAATGAATTTGGGATAACCCAGGAATTGACAGACCAGTATGGCTGGAGACTCATGACCAAGTCAGAAGGATAGGAGGGGCTAGAACCCATGGGTATACTGTGAAGAGTTTTCTGCTGGAGGTGGCATGCTCTAAGTTTTTAAAATGTCACTCTCAGTGCAGTTTGAAAACTGGGTAATGGTGAAGCAAGAGTGAGGCAGAGACACTGGTTAGGAGACAACAGTATAACCCAGGCTGAGTAATGACAGGGACTTAGACTAGGATGTTTGAGAAAAAGAAACCACGTTGGTTTTCAATCAGAAACATCATAATCAAGACTATTCTAAAACTAGTGGATGCTGGGATAAGCAAGAGATTGAACTACTTTCTTCCCACTCAGAAGTTTTTGGAAAGAAAATGTATGTTCAGAAGGAAAATGGAGGAAAAGTACACTGATGATGACATCTGCAACAGAGAAAAGCAGGCATAAATTTCAGTAGTTAACATCATTTCAGTTTTTCCTGATTCCACTTACTTTTTTCAATAGTGAAGATCAAAGGTTACAATACAAGTGCTTAAAGGCAAATTCAGATAAGAAGAATTGGACAATAAAATGTATCTTTACAGTAGATGAAAGAAAATTTCAAAAGAAGACATCTACCACTTGGGACAGGGAGAAAAACATACTTAAATTCAGTCTTACTGGGAATCCAACTTCATCTTAATTAATTGGCTAGTCAGAGCTCTTGGTTTAGTTTCAATTTCTTACCAGCTCAAAGTATGACCTTTCATGTATAGCACCCATCTGTAAAAACAAAGTTTCCACAGTTTTGGGGAGACAGCATCTTCTCTGTGCAGGATTCTTTGTTTTAAATGTTCCCTTTTCAATCAAGCGTGGCAAAAGGAAGCATATGATTTTGATTGCAGATTAAATTCCACAGGTGGAAGGACTGGAGATGCAAAGGAGACGGATTCAGAACATATAGAAAAGTGATGAGACCAGTGACACTGGCTAGTAGATTGTACATGAGGGGTAAATAAAAGGAGGAATGAAGGCTGATTCCTCAACTTGGGTCTTGAGCAATGAAGTAGATATTTATGAAAGTCAGGGACCTTTTCCTAAGGAGTTTTAGGAGTGGTTCTTGTTGGTTTAATAAAGATCCCAAACCTCTTAAGAGCAAGGATCTTATCACCTGTGTATGTCCAGCAATTACAATAGTGGATATAGTTAAAGATGTATAGATTGCTGTAGATTCAGGTTTGGATCAAAAACTATATTAATGAGGATGTGGAATCAGAACATTAAAGTGCTTCCTTTGTTCTCCTGGCCAGAAAATCAATTCCTGATAATATATCATAATAATTTACTATAATCAATATTTGAGTGATCTCTTTGTGCCACTTTGGGAGTACTTTGTGTGTTTTGTTTCATTTAATCTCGATTAAACCCTATGGGATAGATCCTATTATTATTCTCATTTTACAAATGAGGAAAGTTAAAGACAAAAGGTTGTAAAACAATTTTCCCAAAAAGAGGCAAATTAGAACCCACACTGACCATGAAGCCTGGGCACAGAACCACTAGGTTTTATTACCTCCCAGTGGTGAATGATATTCCTAATATTCTTGAGAGAAGAGCCATCGAGTGGGCACCATAAGTGACGCAAGAAATTCTACGGACATATGTCTCTCATAGAAGAAAGCAGAATTTCAAACAGGGTCGATGGCACCAACTGAAGTTCAAGACCTGGAGCGCTGTTCCATTCAGGGCTACACCCCGATTCCTGTATTGGACACAGGATGGCCTGGTGCGTAAGACAGTAAATCATGTCCTCTTGAGCTACATTTGCTGTAGCCCTTCCACTTATGGGAATGATGCCTTCTCTCTTTGTGCTACTATCTCCACATCTGGGACATGTAATCTCAGAGGGCATTTACACAGTTTCCTTTAGTCACTTATGCAAGGAAGAAACATCAAGGGCCTCTTAAACTTTTTCTTGTTGCTTCTGCCCCGGGAATGCCCCGACATTACTTGGGACGCAGAATACCATACAGAATGATTAAATGTATGGATGGGCTTGGTATCAGACCATATCTTGCTCTGTCACTCACTAGCTTTGTGACTTTGGGAAATTCGTATTCACTTTCTACCCAAAGGTTTCTCACAAGTGAAATAGGACTGATAGTATCTACAGTTTCCAGGGCTGCGATGAAGTAATCAGGTAGAGCACTTGCCACACTGTTTGGCACATGACAGGTCTCCACAACTGCCAGCTGCAGCAGTAGAAGTCATCTAACCTTGCCCAGGGATAACTGTAAGGGGTACAATTTTTATTACATGGAACAGAAAAAAAACAGAATCCAGAATATGAAATATTAATTAAATTCCCAAAATCTAGATTCATACTAGGAAATATTCCTACCTATTAAAACCCAACAATAATGCCTCTTTGAACTGCTTCATCAATAACTGTACCTATGCTGCTTTAACACTTATTTCTAGTCTCTAAATCAGTGTGTTCTTCAGAACCACAGGACATTAATAGGTGTTACCCACACATAAAAAGGCCTTCTGCTCACGTGAGTTTCAGAATTTAAACAGGATTCTTTATTGCAAGATCTCTTAACAGCATTAGTGTGCTTATGCACATTGAAATCTCTGAGAATATATTATGCTACACTTCAAATTTAACTGACCACATAACCCCTTCTGATGTAGCACTCCCACAATTAGTGTTCTGCAGAACACTCTTTGGCAAACAATGCTCTAATTGTTTCAAGTGTGTCAGACTTGTCTTTCAGGTTAAACCATAAAGTCTCCAAGAAAACCAAAAAAACCAAACCCATTGCTGTCTAGTCGATACCCATTCATGGCAACCCTACAGGACAGGGTAGTACTGCCCCATAGTATTTCTAAGGAGCAGCTGGATTCGAACTGCCTACCTTTTGGTTAGCAGCTAAACAATTACTGAACCACCAGGGCCCCAAGTCCCCAAGAGTAGAGAAGTAATTTCCTTTTTTGTATTCCCCATAGCACTAGCACAATGCAGGGAATAGAGCACGTTCAGTAAATATGTGTCGACTGATAAAACTATTGTAATTACTTAACCAGCATATATTTTCTATTTCTGGAGTGCCTGCTGTGTGCCAGGTATTATCTTAGGAAAACCAGAATTGATCAAATTCATCCCCTGCCCTCAAGAAGAACACAGTCCAGTAAAGAAGGCAAGTATATAAATGATCACAATATTTTACACCTAATTATAATAAGGACACATTTTTCAAGGCCTTGGGATAACACAAAGAAGGAAATGATAGCTTCATCAGGGGAAGCAGGGATGGAAAGGAAGGGCTGAAAAAGTTTCACTGAGAAGGCGACAATGAACTGAAACTTGAGCATTGAAAGGAATTCTCCAGGCAGGCAAGAGGTAAAAGGGCATTCCGGGAACTAGCAAGAGACATGTCCAAAGCACAGACACTGCAATACTGCGGCTCGATGACTGAATGAGAATTTTGTCCCACTGCTGGATAGGATGCAAATGGGGCTGCAATGGGTAATAAAGGGAGGTGCTCCTGAGAGGCAGGTCATGGGATGCTTCATATCTTATATGATCTATTTAAATATTCTAATTGATCTTAAATTAATAGGGAGCCAGTGACAAGTTTTGGAGTCCTTGCAAGTGGCAAGGAAGTTATTAGCAGGTAGGGAAACGGAGAATGAAACCACATGCTCCCTGCGGTATTCCCAACTTGAGGATCACTGCTGATAACATATGCCTGTGTTTCCTACTAATCTGACTTCCTAATTGAGACAAATCCCTATAATCTTAGTTGGATGATATTATAATATCAGTACATTTGTCATTTCCTCATTCTAGGCAACTCCATTTGGAATAATGGTGTCTCTCCAGTATGAAGAATCACTAATTACTATTTTTAAAAAAGATTGAGATGAAGCCTGTGGGACCCTGTGGATGATATTATAAACAGATCTTGTTTGGAAATCCCATGATATGTGAAGAAGAGAATTATGTCAACAGCATCCGTGGAGATATTTCTGGCTTATTGTTTTTAAAAAATTATTCCTTGATATGATGGTATATAAGGAAGATACTTTGGTTAATGCATGCTGTGTAATATAAGAAAAGGATTACGATACTAGCTTGTAGTGACATGAGCAATTAGTGAAACTGCTCTTTGGGGAGACCTCAATGTACACTTTTAAATATGATAAAAGGTTACATGATCCTTTAAGTATTCTCCTAGAATAAAACTCAGAGTTAAGCCCCTCACGAGACCCCATTAAGTTGCAGTAAGTCTCTGGTCCTTGGAAAATGCCACTGTCTTCTTCCCTCTCTCATCCAAGTCCCGCCTGATTATTAGTCCTCCCCACATTGTACCACTTCAATGTGGAATGAGGACAGAAATCCACTGGAACCGGTTTCAGAGTAACATGATTTCATAGAGAATTTAATTCCCTGCATAATCTAATAGGAATTAAAGAAAGCCATCCTAAAGTAGGTTCAGGTTGGTGGTAAGCAGTTTGTTGCCTGATTAGGGTCCGTGTCCTAGAGCAGTCGAACCAATGAAACGTACTCCAAGTCAGAAAGAGTGAGAAAGTTTATTTAGGAGGTGTCCACCAACGGGAAGTCTGATAGCAACGCAGGCTGTCTCTATGGAGTCTCGAAAGGCTATTTTACATTAGAGCTTATATATGATTTTTACAAGAGTAAAGATGGCCGGATGAGTTACACATTACAAGATAACTACAAGAGACGCCTTATCAGGCGAAAGAGATACATGCCGGATGTCTCCTGATCAGGCTAAAGATTTATAGACCAGACATCTGGGCTCTAATCTCCATGTGGGGGGTCGTAAGTTATGGGTGGCCAGACAGAGCAAAACAAATTCATTAACAAAGATATGCAGAAAAGAGAAGGCAGGCAGAAAAAAACTTACAAGTTCATCATAGCATCAGTTATGTCAAGCTCTCGTTCGCTCATTTTAAAAAGGGGAAAATACACTGTGGAGTATTAGTCACAAGTTCACCATGTTTGATGATGAAGAACAGCAGCTGCTGGTACACTTCAGGGAGAATGGAGACCTGCTCCAGAGAGTGACAGGAGGGGGTGAGAGGTATTTACTCAGGGAAATCTTTCTGAGTGAAATAACCACACAAAACAGGAAAACAAAGCTGACTGTTCCCAGAGAAAGCAAGCAAATGAAGAACAAAGCCCCTGGCTAGTCCCGAGGGCTCTGCTTGGAGAATATTATCAATGGTAATCCCACAGGCAAGCAGACGAGGCTGTCACTCACCTGAAAAAATCCAAGGGGATCTGGTAGTAGAAGCCAGCTCTTCACCTTGGGCCTCAGAGGGAGACAGTGCTTGGTGGGTCTCCAGAATCTCCTTCTCACCTCTGAACGTGAAAGCACTCATATTCGTCAACCCAAGGTAATTAGGTTCAGAGGTTCATTTTAAGAGGTAGATTAATAAATCCATATGTCGTTTTAAATTATAAATCAATATGTCCATTTACACACCCGCTTTTGCTAGGGGTTATATGGGATACCTAAACAGCTTCACTCAGAGCCCAAGACCCAAGATTCTAGTTTTATACCATTAGGGAAACCTACCCTGTACACAGTACAAGTGTTACTCTGGTAACATGACATATGTATTCCTGAAAAACCTCAAGCTTTACAAATTAGACCCTAAAAATAACAAGGTTTATGGGAAGTTATGGAGTTATGGCAAATAACTCAAGACCTATACAATTTGGTAACCAGAGCACTATTGATAACAATTGGTAGTCAGGAGATTACCTGGAGAGGCTAAACATGCAGGCTAGCAGGGTTGAAGATGCCCCAGGGGATACGAAAATATCCTCCACCCCTTGAGTGGAAATGCTGCTTACAGGCCTGGGACAATACAGATGGAAATAGGCCTTTGTCCACAGGAGGAAGTGCAACCTACCCAAGATGGGGAAGGCCACTCTGGAAAGGGATACCTGGTACAGATGCTTGTGTTGAGAGCTGTAAAGCTTGGTGGCACAACAGTTAAGCCTTGGCTGCTAACCAAAATTTTGGCAGTTTGAACTCACCCAGTGACTCCACAGGAGAAAGACCTGGCGATCTGCTCCCATAAACACTACAGCCTAGAAAACCCTATGGGGCAGTTCTACTGCCACGTGGGGTCGCCAGGAATTGAAATTGACTCCACGGCACCTAACAACAACAGCAACAGGCTTCAAACAACTGAAGGTCTTTTTTCTTTTCCTATTGAAAGTTATAATTCTTCTGCTACCCTGGTTCACTTTGCCTAGGAAAAATCATGTATGGATCAATGACGCCCATGTTAGGCTGACATCATTCCCTCATTTATCAATCACACTGAGCCAATTCATGCTACAGAGAAGTATGTTGTAGCAGGACAACTACATGACTTTCCTCCCCACATCTCTCCTGAAGGCCACAGAGTACTGAGTAGAACATGGAATGGAGATGTGGGAATAGGACACTGATTGTCCTTAGCTGTCATCAAATCAGCCCCCAAATCATGGCCAGGAGTCAAACCCATACTGTCACATGTACACAAAGGCAAATGGCAGTGAATTTTAGGATCACTATTTGTCTCTGAAGAGGGCAGTGGTGGTTCAATGGTAGAATTCTCACCTTCCATGCTGGAGTCCTGGGTTTGACTCCTGGCCAGTGCACCTCTTGCAGAACTGCCACTCATCTGTCAATTGAGGCTGTGTGTTGCTATGATGCTGAACAGATTTCAGTGGAACTTCCAGACTAAGGCTAGAAAAAAAGGCCTGGCCATCTACTTCTGAAAATCAGCCAATGGAAAACCCTGTGGATCCTGTTGTGCATGGGGTTGCCGTGATTTGGGGGCTGACTTGAGTAAGGAAATGCCCTACCTCAATCCTGATGTCAATTTTCTTTTAGCAAAGAAAGAATCCCTTTCCTTAACAGAGACATCTAGCTACCTGAGTAAGATCAAGAAGAATATCCGCACTACGCACACACCTACATGTATTTTTGCTTTCCTTTGTCCTTTTCTTCCTTCCCTTTATAGGCCCACTATCTTGTCTTTCTCACAAACAGCCTCTGAGCTGCTCTGCCTGATAAGCCTATGAATAGGTAAGCCCTTTTAGACTCCTCCAAGGTCTCTGGCAGCTATGCTGGCTGGGGAGCAGATAACCCTGGGTTTGAGGGGTGACAGAATTTCCCTTGATCCACTAGCTGACTTGCTAAGCACTCTGCTACACACAGATCCAGGGTCTGTGTTTCCAAAGATCACAGACAGAGCCAGAGAGAGGTACTGTCAGCATAGAATGTCCTCCACAAAAATGACTCAAGAAGCAGATGCTCACACCTCTCTCCTCTGAACTCACTTCACTTGCAGTGTAAGCCACCTGGAATTTAATCACACACTGTGCTACGATATTAAGGCCCTCTGCGCAGCGTTTCAGTTTTATCATTCTTTGCACACTCTTTTTCCTCTCCCACACCCTCCATTTGAGTCACACTGAATTTTATGCCATTTTTGAACAATCTGTTTTCATCCCCTTCATTTGTTGGCTCATTTTGCAGCCTCAGCCTCAAATGCCTCCAATCTACCCCCTCCCCTGCCTTCCCCCAGCCCTCACCTGTTTCTCTCAAAGTCCTACTGGAGTCTAAAGGTTCTACTCTAAATTCTGTCTTCTCCAGGAAATTCTCCCAGATGCTCATGCTGGCATTCACCTCTCCAGGCCCTACCCTTCATTTCACTTTGTTTCCTCCTCTACTGCAACATCTGTCGCATCTAGAAGGCTTCGATGGAGAGTGCACACACTTTAGAATTAGACAGACTTGGTTCAAATCTCATCTCTGCCACTTATTCCCAAACAGACCTTTTAAAAAGCCTGAGCTTCTGTTTTCTCGTTGGCAAACTACCTAAATACTCCCACATTTACTTGAATACCAAATGAGATGAGTAGAAAGAACATAGCAAATAGGTGATCAATAAGGGACAACTTTCCTACATCATCCAACCCCCATTCTGAAAAGAATGTCCTTGTATACACAACTTCCATATTTGCTCCTACTCAAGGATTTTCTGTAAGGAATCTGGCATATTTTCTCAAGAGGAAAATTATTTAATCCAAATCCCTAAAACTAACCTCTCAGGTTAAACAAAAACAGAATCAGGGAAATCAGTAGAAGAAATCCTAGGAGAGCATCTGCTACAACGTTATAGCCCTCTAGGCCCACATAACTGCTTTGCAAAAGGTCTTCCTCTCCAAACCATCTCCCTTCAATGTGCTGACTATACCTATTAACAGTGGCAATACTTCTTTGGTTTGTAAATAAGAAGGAATTCTTGAAAGAAAATGAAAAAGGTATTTGCCTTGCATAGCTGTCCTTAAACATTTTTGCATTTTACATTTTACCAATCTTTGATATTTCTAATCTCATTTCAGATTCCTCCTTGCCTTTTAACAACCACTTTCAAAGTGATGATATAAGAACAAGTGCAGCTTCTTCCACTTTACAACAGAAATGTTTGAGTCATAATGGTAAGGACAATGAGTCAATGCTGCCATTGATCTCTTTACCATAAAAATGGAAGTCCTTCCTTGGCCAGCCAGTGGAGATCCTGGGTCAAGGGTAGGCTCAAGTTCAGTCTGCAGCCATCATCATTCCTGGAGCATGTCTGATGTCTGGTCTCCACCAGACTGAGCTGGAATGACACTAGAAATGAAGTGCTTAGAGTAGAAGATTTTCAATTTGCAACGGAAGAGAAGCAAGGGCAGGAGGAGTAAGGCAGAAGTTGACAGTTGCACAAGTGAAAAATGCTTTAAAAAAAGATTTACCCAAGATGATGATCACATTGAAAAATCAAAATCTCCTCAGGCAAAGCAAAGTATATGCCAGTAAAAGTCAGTGTATTCCTCCTACATCAGAGTTATTGCCACCAACTATTTGTTTTAAAGTGAGTTCCTTAGTGTTTGTGCTTACAGATCCCTCTCATGTAGAGAGACTACTGAAGGAAAAAATAAAACAAGCAGAAACATCGTTTCTTATGAGCCATGCCTGGGAATATTAAGTGGTGCTTGGCTATTTAAATATGCTGTTTGTACTGAATTCAAGTGCATTATCCTACATCCTCAGTTGATGTTGAAACACTTAGCCAAATGCTTAATGCCCAGAAAAACTATGTTGGACTTTAACAGCTTGAGTTTAAAAACAGGTAGTTTATCAGATTTGTCTCACTAGCTTTCTGAGTTAACTCTTAATCATCCAGCAGTAATGTCAGTAATGCCGAAGAGTCCCTGAGCTACAGAGGAGTCATGGAACAGTGGGGAAGGATATTAGGAATCTGCTTAGGTTGTGTCCTGAAGGGAGTTTAGGTATTTTAATAAGATAACAAAACCTGAGGGACAAACTTAATTTGGGATGGTCGAGACAACTAAGGCTTTTGGGCCCAATTAAAAGCCAAACAGCACTCCATGGTGGAACTGCCAAAGTGACAAATAACTCAGCTTGAGGAGTGCCAAGATGCTGGGTTAGAACCATCCAAGGAGCTGGAAATTGCCAGGGAAGACCTTTCCCAGTAGGAAGCCAGCAAGTTAATGGGCTCCTGCAGGGCAGTTCTACGCTATCCTATAGGGACGCTATAAGTCAGAATTGACTTGACAGCAACAGGTTTATGGGCACAAACCTAGGTTAGGGGCTGTCAGACTCTTGGTAAGTAAACAGGTTAATAACTACAGTATCATACAATCACCATGTCAGATCGTGTAATAAGGGCTTTACATCTCATTTAATCTTCATGACACTTTTGCAAGGTAGAAATTACCTACATTCTACAGATGAAGGGATTGAGACTCATAGAGAAGAATTATTTTGCCTGAGATGACACAGCTTCAGTGGCAGAGTTGGTGTAAGGATATACCAAATCCCCACTTTTAACTTCTCTGCAAAATTCTGTTCCCCATCTGTTCTGACACCAGCTGCAAATGCAGCACTTCTTCCTCCGACCCTAACCACCCAGATATAGGTCAGACCTCACAAGTTAAAGGGCATAGTCCTCCAAATTGCCATCTGCCAAAGACTTCAGATGCCCATTGCAAGCTTGAGGGCCCCCACGTCACTCTCACTTCTGGCCTTTAGCTATAAATTTGGGGTTTTCCCACTACCCCTTCAGGATGCCAGCCACAAACTCAGGGTGTCTCCTAGCCCCGTTACTTCTGAGCTGCTGACTCCTACTCCCTTGGGTTCAGTAATTCACTAGAATGACTCATAGAAAGTACTACACTTATGACTCCAGTTTTATTACAGCAAAAAGGATACAAATGAAGAGATGCACAGTGTGAGGTCTGAGAGGGTTCCCAACAGAGTTTCCACGTTCCCTAAAGGGACATGCTTCAACTAGGAGGCCCCTGGAGCTTTCATGTCCAGAGTCTCTATTGGGGGCTCATTACGTAGTCATGTTGATTAAATCAGCCCACCTCTCCTAAAGTCAGCTGATATCATGAGGTGGTGTTTCTGGCTTGGCCAGCCTCCACCTGAGTCACCTCTTAGCATACCTCAGGTGTGGTCTGGAGGCCTCAAAAAACACTTCAATCACTGGAGAAATTCCAAGGTTTTAGAGATTCTCTCTCAGGAACTAAGTACAAAAACCAAATTCTTTGGGTAAAGTTAATGTAAACCCCACAGGTGAGATCTGAACCGTTTGTATGGTGCTTAAACCTAAGTACTTACCACAATTAAAGCCTGGACTCCATGAAGTCCTGACTTCCCAAAGGTCAGAGACAGGGGAATTAAAGATTACGAGGTTTAGTCAAGAAGGCCAAAGTCAAGAGCAGTATCCACTCATCTATCATTTGGCCTTTTAATGTTCTATGCAATGGCAGGAGTTAAAAGGTGGGATCTGACAACGTGCCATGACTGCCAATGCATTTACTTTCACATGCCACTTCATGCTCTCTAGCCTTAATTCACATTCCCTGGTTTTCAGTATGTTTCTGCCACCCCTGCTTGGTCCAGGGGCCCTTCTAAATTCTCTTATATGGAATGTTCATCTCCATCCTGTAAGGTTTCTTGGTTCTCATTGTACTTGACAGTTCCTATACGATAGCCACTCCACCAACCCTGGTTGGAAACTTGAGCATACAGAACAGCCTCCAACTTCTCATTTTCTTTCACTTCTAGCCTCTTTCTTCCATCCCTCCCACCACTGGGGTGGAGTTAAAGCCCAAACACGAGGTCACAGTGTCCTGAAACAGCCATAAGACGGAGGGCTAAGCAAAGATTCTAATTCTATGGAGACATTCTGATGATGGTGGGTTTAAAAATCCCTCATTCCCTCTTTCTTTGGTTCCTAACGAGGTCACAATTCAGTCTGGTCAAACACCCATACAGATTCTATCTGTTAAATGGCAGATAAAAAGAGCAAGGACCTTTTACAGGTATTCAGGCTTGAGTAGAAATGTATACCACTGGCCTCCAGCCCATCACTGAGAAAACATTTTCTCTCTGCCAGAAAATACTGGCAACTCATCTTTCTCAGGTTGTTTGTTGATTCAGTGGATGCACCAATATCTGTCCTCTTCTCAGAACTGCCTGTCAGTTACCTAGCTCCTTCTCTTTTTCCCCAGATTCCGCAATCTGCTCAGAAGTGCTTAATTGGTGTTTTAATATCAGCTTAATTCACCCTCCATTATTCCCTGAACTCTGACAGCCCCATCGCATTTCTCCCTTTTAATGTTTAATGCTATGATGACTCTTACTGATCAGGACTAAATTTTACCCCAGGATGCCCAGGGCATGAATGTTTTTATTAAGAGTACAAGAGAAGGAAAAAGTCATTCTGAAAAATAGAAAAGATTTTAGCGATTTCCCTCTGGAGACTCACTGAGCAGAGAGCAGAGCTGACTTGTGGTTATTATATGATCAGCTCAAGCTAATCTGTGCTGATGCCACCTGCCAAGTCCTGCCATTTGTGCGAGACTTCTTATCTACTAATACATAATGTATAGATCTGTATATAGGCAAATCAATTATCCTGCTTCGAGGAAGCAAAGCCTAACTAATGGAAACATTAGCCTAGACTTTGGCAAAATCGAAGAATTGAAAACCCAGGTGTGTATTTGTCTTAGGAGTGTGTGGAGGAAGGGGAGAGTGTGTTTGTCTGAAGGAGGATGGGAAAGGAGTGCAGAGGGCAAAGAAGGGAAGTGAGGGGCAAGAATGTTCTGTATAAAGTACATCTAACCATAACAACCAAGGTTCATGGAAAACAACACCCAGATGATTCCAGGAATTTTGGCTTTCTTATGTCAAATTATCAGATGCAATAAGACACGCATTTTGCTCCACTGAGCCAAACCAAGAATCGGCATGAACAGACAGTGAAGAAATTATAAGTAACAACCTGTTCTAGGGAAGATTTTTCTGCCATGGCTTGAGTTCGTCCGTTCACAAAAAATGTGAAAATTGATGACACAGATACAATGTTTTAATATTTATGGGGGGGTTAGAGGATGTGAAATTGGAAGGAGTCAGGGTACTTTTCAAAGCTGGCTGAAGGGTAACTACTGTGTTTGTGCAACCATCTCTATTCAGAGATTGATTTTTGAAACTTTTGACATATATACCTTTTCAGTTATTTACATGTAAAAATGTTGCTGGATGTTTTATTTTTCAGGAAATAGGTTTTCTAGGTAAACTTATTCCATAATTTTGATTTTGCATACCTCTAAGGAATTCCTAGGACTGAACTTAGTCGCTAACATGTAGCAGGTACTTAAGAAACGTTTAAATGGAAAAACAGATGAGTAAATGAATGAATGAAAGGTACCGTTATCCATAGAGCTAGAGAAACTTATATACCTGGGGGTATAGGCAGATAATGTTAAAATATTTTAAAATTACAAGATTTTTTACAAACATTTTAAATGATTATGATCTCCTTCCAGAATCTGATAGTAAGTCCATCCCTCTCCGCAGCATATACCGGATAAGAACTTTGTATTTGTGAGTGGAATATAGAAAATACAGGTACTTGGGAAGTCATAATCTCACAGTTGATATGAGATTCAGCTATAACACGACATTAAGACAATTCAAGTGATATAAACATCATCAGATGCAAGAAGAGTCTGTGATACTGAGAGTGGAATTCCAGACAGGTGTGGAAAATTCCAGACGGTTCACAGGATTAAAAAAGATAGTAAGTCAAACAAATTTACTCCAAAACAAATACTGAATTTTAATGGTAGCCTGTAAAACCCTATCTTAAGTTTCTGCAAGACAGAATATTGTAATGTGAACAGAGAAATGCATTTTGATGCTACCACTACTAGGAACTGCCGTGTATTGACTGCCTTGTGCTATGCGTGTGCCTCACTTAATATTCAGAATAGCCCAGAGCTGAGTGTCATCATCATCATTTTATAAACGAGAAAACTGATACACAAAAGGTGAAGTAACTTTCCAAGCTGACATAGCCAGGATGTGACAGTTGGAATTTGAACCTAACTCTGCCTGACTCCAAAACCCAGCTCTTGGTCTCCAAGACAAATGAATATGAAATGAAACTGTCCTCTAATTCCAGGACAAATTAATATGGAAAATTCTTTGTTAGTGTGTGCTAATCCAGACATCACTTTAACACACACCTTCATTAAGGTCCTATGCTGGGTGTTTGGGATATGAAGGTGAGTAAAGCATAGTCCCTGTCCTCAAGAAACTCATTATCTAGCATAAGAAATTGACACACGCACAATTAAACCTAATATAGAGACCAAGGCCTGTACTGGCCAGAAAACTGACGAAGTGATTGTGTAGGAAGAGAAGAAATCAAAATGAATATTTTTTATCAAAGAACTATGGATATACTTAACTGGCATAATCAATAAACAGATTAAGTACTAAGAAGAGCACAGAAGTGTTATGCTCAATGAAGTAAAAGTTTCTAATTCTACTGTTTTGACTTGTTTCTCTGCCAAGCCTTACACTATTAATATTTTATTAAATATATTATGCCACGTCAAAAATGAACCTTAGACTCAGAGCCAATATGGTGCCCCAGACAGCGGCACCACGCCATCCCTCTGCAGCAAAGACCCAAAAAACTTAGTAAAACAAACACAAACGTCAATCCTGGGACCCTAAGCATCAAATGAAGGATGAAGAACTAGATCAAACACCAAATGGAAAAAGAAAAAGTGACACAGAAAACAGAGTGAGGAAAGATACAAAGTGGAGGTCCGCTGCTAACTCACATGACACAGTTTCACCATCTTGGAAAACAGTCAGCAACAACCTCAGACAGGGAGTACAGGAAGGCAACTTCATGGAGCTCCCAACAGGAGACAGAGCACCTTATAACCAGAGAAACATGCCTTCCCACCCCTCAACCTCCTGGTGAGTAGCAGCAAGAACCCCTCCAGCCTGGCAGCCCCCACCACCAGGGTCCACAACACAAGTCCCCTCAGAGGCATTTTTTTCCCCCTGTTTCTTCCTTTTCTTTCACTGTACTGCTTTTTTCTTTTTTCCCTTTCTCCCTCCCACCTAGACCCATGCATTACCTCCTCCTCTTCCCAAAGGCCCCCACCACACTGCCATAGCCAGAGAGCCACCGGACTACTGCCAACCCTGGCCCGCCCCACCCCTACCTGCTGCACCATTTTTTTTCATTTTCTTTTCTTTCTCTTCTGTTTTTCACCCTCCCACCTTGCCCCGTACATCACTTCTCCTCCCTTCCCAAAGCCCCTGAGTCCACTCTGCCCTCACCCAATGGCTCCCACCACACCTTTTTGTAAAATTTGTTTTTCTCCTCCCACCTAGCCCTGTATGTCACCTCTCCTGAGTCCTCTACCACTTTTCTTTTAATTTTTTCTTTTTTCCCTCATTTTTCCTCTTTCTCCCTCCCACCTAGCCCCGTAACCCATGTCCACCCTTTCCTGCCAGCCCCCACTGTAGCTATAGCGCCACCAGCCTGATGCTGCCCTGGGTCTGCCCACCCCCACCTGCCAACTCCCAATGCACCACCACTTTTTTTCTTTCTCCCTCTCACCTAGTCCCGTACACCACCACCATCCCCCATCCTGCCAGTCCTGGGGTGTCGCCATGGCTAGAGACCCACCCATGCACTGGCTGACCCCAAAAGTGCCACCATTTTTTTCACCTTTTTTTCTCTTTTTTCCTTTCTTACATTTTTCTCCCTCCCACCTAGCCCTGTACACCACCTTCCCCCTTTCGGACAGCTCCTGGCATTCCACCGTGGATAAGAGTACCACCAGTGCATTGGCCTGCCTCTGCCCCAGGTCCACCCCACTCCCATCCACCAGTCTCCACTGCACATTTTTTGTTGTTGTTATTTTTTTTTTCTTTCTGCCCTATCTTCTCTCTCCCTCCCACCTAAATCCATATGCCACCTCCCTCCACTTCCCACTGGCCCATGGGTCCACTCTATGCCCACCCACTGGCTACTGCCATGCTGCCCCCTTTTTCCTTTTCTTTCTCCCTCCCTCCTAGTCCCATATGTTACCCCTGCTTCCTGCCAGCGCCACCACAACACCATAGCTATAAAGATTTGCTGGCAGAAAACTTCCTAAATATCATGAAAGATGAAACGCTGACCACCCAAGAAGCTCAACTAACTCCATACAGGATAGACCCCAAAAGAAAGTCACCAAGACATATCCTGATCACATTTGCCAAAACCAAACACAAAGAAAAAATCCTGAGGGCAATTCAAGAAAAAGGAAAGTCACAAAGGGGAAACAGTAGGACTAAACTGATTAGTTGGTGGAAACTATGCAGGCAAGAAGGCAACGGGATGACGTCAAACCTTGAAAGAAACTGCCAACCAAGAATAATATATGCTACAAAACTCTCTAATATACAGTGGTGAAATTAGGACATTTCCAGATAAACAGAAATTAAGGGGAATTTGTAAAAACCAAACCTAACTTACAAAAAATATTAAAGGGAGTCCTTCAGTTAGAGAATCAACATCAGACAACCTGAGTCTAGGACACAGGACAGCATTAGCCAGATACAAACTTAGGTAAAGAACTCTCAATAATAAAAAAAAAAAAAAAAAAAGCGAAAATACTTAAGGAAACCCTGATGGCATAGTGGTTAAGTGTTATGGCTGCTAACCAAAACGTTGGCAGTTTGAATCCACCAGGCTCTCCTTGGAAACTCCATGCGGCAGTTCTACTCTGTCCTATAGGGTCACTATGAGTTAGAATCGACTCAGCAGCAATGGGTTTGGTTTTAAGCTTTAAAGACTAAAAGCTGGGAAACATGTCAGGGAAACAGACATCGATCTGTTAGTGATGACAATGTCAAAACAATAAAAAAGTGAATAAATGGTATGTAGGTATACAACTTTCAAATGGAGAGAAGTAGAGGCAATAGCAAGTAACAAAAGACTGGTTCAAACTTGGGAAGAGTAAATTTCAAGGCAACCGCAAAGAAAGTTAACAAACATACTCAAAAGAAAAAAGAAAATACATAGAAGAGACTTGGTAAAATCAATAATAACCGAAAGAAAAACCACAAAGGAACTCAGCACAGTAAAGTAAGAGAACAAAGAAAACAACAGCATCACACACAAAAAAAGCACAATATGACCGTAATAACTCATACCTACCGATAATCACACTGAAAAATGGCTTAAACATATCTGTAAAGAGACAGAGAGGCAGAGTGGATAAAAAAAAGTACGACCCATCAATATGCTGTCTACAAGAAACACTTTAGACACAAAGACAAATATATTAAAAATCAAAGGATGGAAAAAATTGTTATCAAGCAAACAATAACAAACAAAAAAAAAACAAAAAAAAAAACCCAGAAGTGGCAATATTAATCTAGACAAAATAGACAAAGGCAAAATCAACCATAAAAGACAAGGAAGACATTACATAATGATTAAAATGACAATCTACCAAGAAGACATAATCCTAATAAATGTCTACGCACCCAATGACAGGGCTCCAAAATACGTAAAACGCTAACACCATCCACCTACAGTCAGCTCATCTTTGACAAAGGACCAAAGTCCATTAAATGGGGAAAATACAATCTTTTCAACAAATAACCTCAACAAAAGACAAATAATCCAGTTAAAAAATGGACTATGAACAGACATTTCACCAAAGAAGACATTCAGGCAGCTAACAGACACATGAGGAAATGCTCACGATCATTAGCCATTAGAGAAATGCAAATCAAAACTACAATGAGATACCATCTCACCCCAACATTACTGACACAAAAACGGAAAATAACAAACGTTGGAGAGGCTGCGGGGAAACTGGAACTCTTATGCACTGCTGGTGGGAATATAAAATGGTAAAACCACTATGGAAAACAATATGGCACTTCCTTAAAAAGCTAGATATAGAAATGCCATACGATCCAGCAATCCCATTCCTAGGAATGTATCCTAGATAAATAAGAGCCATCACACGAATAGACACATGCACACCCATGTTCATTGCAGCATTATTCACAACGGCAAAAAGCTGGAAACAACCTAAGTGCCATCAACAGATGAATGGATTAACAAATTATGGTACATACACACAACGGAATACTATGCAATGATAAAGAATGCTGAATCTGCGAAACATCTCACAACATGGATGAATCTGGAGGGCATTATGCTCAGTGACATTAATCATAAAAGGAGAAATACTGTATGAGACCACTATTATAAAAAACCAGGAAAAGGTTTACACAAAAAGAAACAATTTCTGTTGGTTACAAGGGGTGAGGATGGGAAATCACTAACTAGATAGCAGACAAATGTTAACTTTGGTGAGGAGAAAGACAACATATAATATAGGGAAGTCAGCACAACTTGACCAAGGCAAAGTCATAGAAAGCTTCATAAACACATTCAAACACCTTGAGAGACCAAGTTACTGGGGCTGAGGGCTGGGGACCATGGTCTCGGGGATATCTAAGTCAACTGGAAAATATTGTTCATAAAGAAAATGTTCTACATCCCACTTTGGTTGAGTAGCATCTGGGGTTATAAAAGCTTGTGAGTGGCCATCTAAGATACATCTATAGGTCTCATCCTGTCTGAAGCAAAGAGGAATGAAAAAAAACCAAAGACACAAGGAAAATATTAGTCCAAAGGATCAATGGACCACATGAACCACAGCCTCCACCAGGCTGAGCCCAGAAGAACTAGATGGTGCCAGGCTACCACCACCGACCACTCTGACAAGGATCACAGTAAAGGGTCCTGGACAGAGCTGGAGAAAAATGTAGAACAAAATTCAAATTCACACACATACACACAAAGATCAGACTTACTGGTCTGACAGAGACTAGAAGAGCCCTCGAGACTATGGCCCCTGGACACCCAGCTAACTCACAAATGAAGCCACTCCTAAAGAGTAGCCAAAGATTAGACAGGCCAAAACAGACAATAACACATGTGAGGAACATGCTTCTTAGTTCAATCAAGTATAGGAGACCAAATGGGCAACACCTGCCCAAAACCAAAACCAAGGCCACAAGAAGGGACAGGAAAACTTGACCAATGAACAGAGGGAACCCGGGTTGGAAAGGGAAAGGGGGAGAGTGCTGACAAAATGCAGGGACTGCAACAAAAGTCACAAAACAATTTGTGTATGTTTTTGAATGAGGAACTAATTTGCACTGTAAACTTTCACCTAAAGCACAACGTTTTTTAAAAAGTTCATTAAAAATCAAAGCACGTAGCTCTCAAAAAAAAATAAAAAGAACCTTAGAATTTAGATTTAAGATTTCTTGAAAAAATTAAGCAGAAAATATATGCAATAATGCAATGATAATTATTGCTAACAATGAAATTTCCACTGTACTTAACTAAACCAACACTTAAGGAAATAAATACAACATACTCGATGGTAGAGTTGACTCAACCTTTATATTAAATTTTTAAAAAGGCTGTGATTCCCAACCTGTCATTAAGCTATTGTACTCAACTACTAACTGAAAAATTGGTGGTCTGAACCCACCTAGTGGTGTTGAAGAAAGGCCTGGATATCTGCTTCCACAAAGATTACAGCCAAAAAACCCTATGGAGCTCAGTTCTACTTTGTAATACGTAGGGTTGTCATTAGTCAGAATCGACTCAATAGCAACGGGCTTAGTTTTTGGTTAATGTAGCTATACCAAAAAAAAAACCCAAACCCGCTGCCGTTGAGTCCATTCCAACTCGCAGCAACCCTATAGGACAGAGTAGAACTGCCCCATAGAGTTTCCAAGGAGCACCTGGTGGATTTGAACTGCCAGTCTTTCTGTCAGCAGCCAAACTCTTAACCACCACACTACCAGGCTTTTCAATGTAGCTATAGGTAAATAAAAAATAAATAAAAGTCAAAGAACATCAAATAATTTATTGTACCAGAAAATATGCTCAGGGTATTCACCAGCCAAAGGAACTCTGAATACTTCAATATGTGATGATAACATACATGTATAATAATTAAAATACCTAAAGATGACTCTACCAACACAGAGAAAGTCTCATTAGGAAAGAGCACTAAAACTTAAAAATCTCTTCTAACTGAATTACTTATTTATAAGAGAGGCTTAAACTTTCTGGTAAGTTTTAAAGCCACAGAAATTTTTCTCCAGGTTTTGGGAAGATTTTTCTTCTGAAAGAATATGTATGAAGGTCAGGCAAATATTTCTTAGATAGGCACAAAAAGCACAAACTATGAGAGAAAAATTGACAAATTGGACTTCATCAAAATTAACTTCTCTTCAACTACACTGTTAAGATAATGAAAAGAAAAGTCACAAACTGGGAGAAAATATTTGCAAAACACATTATCAGATAATGGGCTGATATCCAGGATGATAAAGAACTCTCATTATGCAATTGAAAAAAAAACAAACCCAATTAAAGGAAAAGATTTGAATAGACATACAGTTGGCAAGTAAGCACCCGTAAAGACGCTCAATCTTGTGATTGGTTCACTAGCTACTAATGATTATCATTAGTCATTAGGTAAATACAAATCAAAACCATAATGAGATATTATTACACACCTATTAAAAATAGCTAAAATGAAAACAACTGACCATACTAAGAGTTGGTGAGCAACTGGAATTAATATGCTGATGGGAATGTAAAATGATACAACCACTTTGGCAAACAATTTAGTAATTTTTTAAAAAAATATTAAGTATCTACTTACCCAAATCCATGCTGCAACAGACACTTCATCAAAAAAGACATTCAAATGGCCAACAGACACATGAGGAAATGCTCGCAATCACTAGCCATTAGAGAAATGCCAATTAAAACCACAATGAGATACCATCTCACCCCAGCATTACTGGCACGAATCAAAAACACTGGAAATAACAAATGTTGGAGGGGCTGTGGGGAGATGGGAACTCTTATGCACTGCTGGTGGGAACGCAAAATGATACAACCATTTTGGAAAATGATATGGCGCTTCCTCAGAAAGCTAGAAATAGACATACCATTCGATCCAGCAATTCCACTTCTAGGAATATATCCTAGAGAAATAAGAGTCATCACTTGAATAGACATATGCACACCTATGTTCATGGCAGCATTGTTCACAATAGCAAAACGATGGAAACAACCTCGATGTCCATCAACAGATGAATGGATACACAAACTATGGTACATACACACAATGGAGTACTATGCAACGAGAAAGAACAACAATGAATCTGTGAACCATCTCATAACATGGATGAAACTGGAGGACATCATGCTGAGTGAAATAAGTCAATCACAAAAGGACAAATATTGTATGAGACCTCTATTGTAAAAACCCATGAAAAAATTCACATGCAAAATGTAACAATCCTTGTTGGTTACCAGGGATGCGAGGGGGGGGGGTAATACTAAATAGGTAATAGATAAGTGGTAACTTGGGTGAGAGGTGAGATAGTACACAGTACAGGGGAAACTAACACAACCTGCACAAGGAAAGGTCATGGAGGCCCTACAGACACAACCAAACCCCCCGAGGGACTGAGTTGTTGGACGGAGGGCTCTGGGGACCATGGTCTCGGGGAACATCTAGCTCAATTGGCATGACACTACTTATAAAGATAATGCTCTACATTCTACCTTGGTGAGTAGTGTCTGGGGTCTTAAAAGCCTATGAGCGACCATCTAAGATACTCCACTGGTCTCATCCCTTCAGGAGCAAGGGAGAATGAAGAGAACAGGATTCAATGAAAAGATTAGTCCAAAGGACTAATTGTCCACAGCTACCAAGGCCTCCACCGGACTGAGTCCAGTACAGCTAGATGGTGCCTGGCTACCACCACTGACTGCTCTGACCAGGATCACAACAGAGGGTTCTGGGCAGAGCTGGAGAAGGATGTAGAGCATAATTTTAACTCCCCCCCCCCCAAAAAAAAAAAGACCAGATTTACTGGCCTAAAGAATACTAGAGAAACCTCAAGAGTGTGGCCCCCAGACACCCTTTCAGCTCAGAAGTGAAGTTACCTTCGAGGTTCCATGTTAAGCCTGGGAGTGGACAGCCCAGTGAAACTAAATGGGACTAACGAGGTACAGGAGTCCGGTGACAAGGGCCAGAAGGCAGAGGGGGAGTAGGAAACTGATGATAGGAACACAAATTGAATAAGGACACTGTCGATGTATTGTGAGATTGTTGACCACTGCTATAGGGCAACATTTGTAGTAACTATTAAATGGGAGGCTGTTTTGTCCTGTAAGCCTTCATCTTGGGCGAGAATGGCAGCACAATTGGAAGAGCATAGTCAATATCACTTAAATGTGTAAGTAAAAAGTTTTGAAATGGTGTTAAAATAAAATAAAATAATTAAAAAAAAAAAAAAAAAAACCAAATGAGACTAAAGAGGTACAGTAGTCCAGTGACAAGGGCCAGAAGACAGAAGGGGACAAGGAAGTCCCCTGGTGATAGGGAACACAAGGTGGAGTAAGGATATTCTTGATGTGCTGTGAGATTGTTAACCATTGTCATAGGGCAACATGTGTAGTAACTGTTAAATGAAAAACTATTTTGTTCTGTAAGCCTTCATCTTAAGTGAGAATAACAGTACAGTTGGAAGAGCGTAGTCAATGTCACTGAACTGTGAATCTGGAAATTTTTGAAACGGTGTATCTTTGGCTATCTGTATTTTCATCAAAAAAAAAAAAAAGGTTGAGAATTTAGAGGCTTAATATGTTGTGGGGTTGTTAACCAATGTCATAGAACAACATGTGTACTACTATTTCATGAGAAACTATTTGCTCTGTAAGCTTTCACCTGAAGTACAATAAAATATAAAAAAAATATATATATTAAGTATCTACTTACCCAAATCCATTGCTATCGAGTCGATTCTTACTCATAGGGACCCTATAGGACAGAGTAGCACTACCCCATAGGGTTTCCAATGAGCAGCTAGTGGATTCAAACTCCCAACCTTTTGGTTAGCAGCCAAGCTCTTAACCAGTGTGCCATCAGGGCTCATCTACTTACCACGTTACCAAAACATTCCACTTCTAGGTCACCCCAGGGAAATGAAATCCTAAGTCCACATAGAGTTCTTCATGACTGTTCATAGAAGCTTTAATAGCCAAAAACTAAGGGGGGAATGTCAATCAAGTTATAAATGATAAACTGTACAGTAGCCCCCCTTTATCCACAGGAGATACTTCCAAGACCCCCATGGATGCCTGAAACTGCAGATAGTACCAAACCCTACATATACTATGTTTTGGCCTATACATACACACCAACTATAAAAGTTTAATTTATAAATTAGGCACAGCAAAAGATTAACAACTAATAATAAAAACAATTATAATAATATATGTAATAAAAGTTACGTGAATGTGGTCCTGGAGTGGGATGAAGCAGGAAGGTGCAAGATTTCATCACGCTATTCATTTAACATATTTGGACCGCTGTTGACTGCAGGTAATTGAAACCTCGGAAAGAGAAACGGTGAATAAAGGGGGGCCTAGTGTATTATAGACACACAATGAAATACTACTTAGCATTGACAAGGAACAAACTATTGATACATGGAACAGAAAGGCGAAAGCTCAAGAGCTTTATGCTAAGTGAAAGACACCAGATTTAAAAGGTACATACTGTATGATTCCATTTACATGACTTTCTGGAAATGGCAAAATAATATAGGGAAAGAAAACATATCAGTAGTTGCCAAGGGCTAGGGGTGTGCAAAGAAGATTGACTACAAAGGAGCACAAAGGAGGTTCTGAGGTTGGTGGAAACACTGTGTATTTTGATTCTGGTAGCAGTTATATACTGTATATGTTTTGTTAAAATTCATAGAACTGTTTAAAAAGGACAGATTTTACTATACGTAAATTACACATCAATCAACCTGACTTAAAATAAATATATGTAATGCTAGTTTACCTTTATTAAAATTTAGTACTAGCATTTTATACAACCTGGATTCTAAATAGAATAGTCATATGCAAATCAAAAATTATAATAGTTTATTCAACAGTAGAAACAAAGTTGTTCCTGGAATTGACTAATAAATGTTTTTGTGGCTTTTAAAATATCAACTATGAGCTACTAAAACTCTAAATTTCCTCACCTGTAAATTAAAGAATGTACATTAAATTGGATGTAGGTTTTTCCATTACACAGTTTGGAGTCAATCATTCCTAGAAAATTTTTGTCATCTTCAGAAAAAGTTACAAGTTACATATCTCTCCTAGGATTATAAAACATAGGTATCTGAACCAAGTAAACTTCACCAATTATATTACTGCTTTCTCAGCACAAACAACATAAGGTAATTGCAGTTGCATGTATCAATGGTTTGTTCCTTTTCATTGCTAAATAAAGATAACTAGTAACATTCTTTATATAATTCTCTTTTTAAGGATTATTTCAACCTGCATGCGTGACATGTTACCTCTGGTCTGAACCACACTCTCTAATGAGCAGTACTGAAAGACAAGTCATGCTTTCAAGGGTGCACCTACTGAACGACTGGCTGACCTACAGAAGACTGACATCCCCGAGCTTATTCCAGCTCACCGTGTGCAGTCTGAAACTCAGCAATTGCTTCTGAGAAAGAATATAACTTCACATTATTGTCTGAGCTTTCAGAAACAGGGTATGTGGCCTAGCACATGACAGATACACTTTTCTCAGTTTATTTTCAACTCATTGTATGGAATATTTCCCATCGAGGACTCACAAGGGGGAATGTAGGAAGCTGCTTCAGGCACTGGCGTAACGGCATGGTCAGTGGATTTTCTACAGAGAGCCAAGAGAGGGGCTCATATCAAGGGAAGAACTGCAGCTTTCCTCCAGAGCAGCCGATGCTTAGCATGGCACTGGGGTGACATATCCATACATCTTAATAAAGCACCATGCATTAATTAGTAGCAACACAAGCAATACTCCAGTGGCCAAAGCAAAGTGGGTGTGCGGTGAAGACTAACAAGATAGACGGGAGAAAAGTACTACAAGAAACTTAGTGACAATGCTGTCTCCCCTACCTGCAATGAATTCTGTCGTCAAAATTGAGAAGAATGCTTCACATTGAAAGAACTGCTGTTGGAGGAGTTGGCTGGGTATGATGGGAATTGAAGGACAGGAGACTGCTCACGCAAGCTACATTTATATTGAGGTTGTTAGTCCCCACTGATACAGAGGGAATCAGTAGGAACAGCAACTGCCCCTCCTGGGATGTCAGCAACATAAAAAAAGAAATTAATGGAGATGCAAATAAAAAAGATACTTAATTTTTTTAAAAAAGGTACAATCATTATGCAAATCAATTGTTGAGGAGGCATACAGATGGTTGACCAGTTTCTCTAAGGTCTAGAGTCAAACATGATTTTTTTTCTTTTTTCCCATACAAAAGTTTATACATACATTGTTCTGTGACTCTAATTGCTCTCCCCATACTGTGACAACACACTCCTCCTTTCCACCCTTGATTCCCCATGTCAATTCAACCAGCTTCTAACCCTCTCTGCCTTCCCATCTCACCTCCAGAGAGAAGATGTCCATTTAGTCTCTTGTATCTACTTGAGCTAAGAGGTCACTCTTCATGACTATCACTTTATGTCCCACAGTCCAGTCCAATCCCTGTCTGAAGAGTTGGCCTTGGAAATTCTTTTAGTTCTGGGCTGATGGAGAATCCAGGGGCCATGCTTTCCAGGGTACCTCCAGTCTCAGTCAGATGATTAAGTCTGGTCTTCTTACTAGAATTTGAGTTCTGCACCCCACCTTTCTCCTGCTCCATCCAGGACTCTATGTTATGTTCCCTGTCAGGGCGGTCATTGGTGGTAGCCAGGCACCATCTAGTTCTTCTGGTCTCAGGCTGATGAAGTCTCTGGTTAATGTGGCCCTTTCTGTCTCTTGGGCTACACTTCCCTTGTGTCTTTGGTGTTCTTCATTCTCCTTTATAGAGTCAAACATGTTTTGCAAGCAACGGGGTAAGATCAAGTGGAAGGTAGGTAACAGTGGTACAGCAGTAGGAATGCTGGACTTAGACTGTATTTGAATCTCCCTTCTTCCACTTGCTAGCTAGGTGACCTTGGGCAAGTTACTGAACTTATCTGGAATTAAGTGAAATAATGAATGTCAAAGTGCCTGGCATTGGCAGACTCTAAGCAGAAGTTTGCTTGATCTGTTCATCTACTACGGAGATTTGAATGCATGCAGTTCATTTTCACATGGTGAACATTTTTATCGTAAGCAGTTAATTGGCTTAGGATTCATCAATCAAGATGTCAATACCTCTCCTGAGCAGGCCCATCCAACTGGGGTCACTCTTGTAGTTGACCTGCCTAAATAATTAATATACACTGCCTGTACTCATGTACACTTGCTGATAAATTATTTTTTAAGCATTCTTAAATCTGTTCATGTGTGCATGTCCCTGTCCACACAATTAGGATTATTGACTTACTGAGCCAGAGGCATTTTAGAGAAGAATTAGGCCAATCTCTTCATTTTACAAGTAGGAATACCAAGGTCCAGGGAACTCCAGTTATGTACCGATTAATGGCCAACTCCCATCTCCCAAGGCTTCCTTTTCCCATACTCTCATCACAAACTATTCTAAAAACAAACACCTGAGAGCAAGAACCAGCTTTGCTGTTACTGTTGTCTATCCCTAAAACTCAGTACACACTCACACAGCCTAACTGACCAGTGGCATTTGAAACTTCCAATGTATGTAAATTTTTACATTCAGAAACACCAGAGAGTCTTCTAATAATGAATTCATTCTGTAAATCCCGTTCTTTCTTCAAGAGGTTGGTAATACTATCATAGCTATAGACATGTTTATGCTTTATAAAACACTTCACATCTACTGTCATATTTGATCAGTTTAGAAATCCCATGGAGGACTCAGACTAAGCAGTATTACCCTCATTTTGTAGTTGAGAAAATGGACAGCCAGAGAAGTTAAATAATTTTCCTAACTACACACAGCAGCTAATTAGTGGAGCTGGCACTCTAACTCAGATTATATACTCCCACTGCACTCAGCTGCATCTTAATTTATAGATATAAACTAAAACCAAATCTGTTGCCATCAAGTCAATTCCAACTCATAGTGACCCCAAGGGACAGAGTAGAACTGCCCCACAGATTTCCAAGGCTGTCATCTTTACAGAAGCAGACTGCCACATCTTTCTCCCATGGAGTGGCTGGTGGGTTCGGACTGCCGACCTTTCAGTTAGTAGGTGAGCACTTAACCACTGCACCACCAGGGCTCCTTATTTATAGGTATACTTTTAATAATATTGATTTTTTGAGTACTATGAGCCAATTCTTTAGGATATAAGTGACTAAAACCCAATTCCAGCAAGCTTAAGTTTAAAAAAAGTGGGGGAGAGGTGAACAGGGAATATAAAATTTATTGGCTAATATAACAAAATCACTACGAAAGGCAAAGGTAAAACCAGTCTAGGGAACAGCCCTACAAGTAGTTTATCACCAGGAGGACAGGGACTTTTCTCTCCAATCTACTTTGGAAATCCTAAAGAATCCTAATATGGGTCGGAGTCAACTTGTATCACACATTCCTGAAGAGTTTTATACCAATCTATTTTCTATTAACAGAAAACTGGGGGAAAGGAAATCAGACAGAAAAAAAAAAAAAATCAGTACCTGTCTTTCTACACAGATATTCAGACAACCAAGGAAAAACCCTAGACTGAAGGCTATACTTTATTTCCCAGGTCTGCACTCAGTGGTGTGCCCGTAGATGTTTAACAACTGCCCTCTGGAAAAAAAACAAAACAAAAACAAGCCTCATTTGTGCTGTTTGCTGATTTCTGTGGTGTAAATAACCATACTACTGCTGATTTCAAGCTACCAACATGACATCAATCAGCTCGCAATCAGCTTGCAAAACTCCTGAAAATTTAACAGTCAGCTCTCATGAGCCAATACAAACCAGCCTCAGCACACCACAGCCTGCAGTACTCAATAGTTCCCAGGGATGTAAGTACTGACTACCCCTACCCTGACCTGAACAGCTCAGGAAATCCACAGAGGCCACGAGTTCACCATTAGATGTTCCTTCCCACCCCTGGGAAGGTAAAACAATTCAATTTGGCAAACGTTTATTGAGTACCTACTAAATGCCAGGCATTAGGCCTGCCGATATGAAGATAAAAAGATACTTTCCCACCCTCCAAGAACGTCATACTCTAGAAAGGAGATCTACTAAAGAGTGGAAGAAAATGTGAAAAGTATTGTAAAAGAAACATTAATTCATTCCTTCACAAATATTTATGAATCATTTGCTAAGTGCTAACCATTAAGCTTACACTTACCTGAGACAGGTAAACAAACGAGAAAGAAGAAGTAAGTTTGAGAAAATAAGTGCTATGTAGAGAACAAAAATGATGAAAATAAAGAGAAGTAACCATTAGAAATACGGAGTCCCCAAACTTGCAGTTTAATACTGATTTTTTTTAATTGAAAAATTTAAACTCGTAATCTAATCCATTTACTTTTAAGTAAAAGGACAGCTCTCCTGCTGTACGATCAATCTTACCCAGATTCTTCCACCATCTCCCTAAAGGACTTTTTTTTAAACCTCTGTCTTAGTCATCTAGTGCTGCTGTAACAGAAATATGTCAAGTGGATGGCTTTTAACGAAGAGAAATTTATTCTTTCACAGTCCAGTGGGCTACAAGTGCAAATTCAAGGCATCAGCTCCAGGGGAAGGCTTTCTGTCTCTGTCAGCTCTGGAAGAAGGTCCCTGTGATGCATCAGTCTTCCCTTGGTCTGGGAGCATCTCAGCGCAGGAACCTCAGGTCCAAAGGACATGCTCTGTTCCCAGCACTGCCTTCTTGGTGTAAGAGGTTCCCATGTCTCTCTGCTCACTTCTTTTATATCTCAGAAGAGATGGCTTAAGACACTACCTAAGCCTGTAGACCTCATCAATATAATTGTGGATAATCCATCTTATTCCATCATAGTGATACAGTTTACAACACATAGGCAAATCACAGCAGATGATAAAATGGTACTGGGAATCATGATCCAGCCAAGTTGACAGATATTTTTGGGGGACACAGTTCAGTCCATAACAACCTCCAATTCAAGAAACATTACTGCAGAGGACCAGTGAATTGGACCCAACCAAATTTCATCGCTCTACAAAGGGAGGAAACTGAGCCAAGGAATGCAGAATAGGTAAAAGGGGTGTCTCTTGGCTCTTTCTTCTTCCACTGAAATCTATCCCACAAAAGCTCACCAGTGGTTGAATTTAAACTGTGCTCACCATGGTCTTGCTTTACTCATGTGTTAAATATTTTAGAGCCCATCCTCTTTCAATGTATATTTATTGAGCAATTGCATTTGAAATAAATGTGCCAGGCATTTTTCTCAGTTGTTAAAGCTATGGTGAACAAGACAGATAAGTGCCCTGGTCTCATGGAGCTATTTAAAATGAACAAATACTGAAGAAAAATACCAGATGGTGACAAGCATTATGTAGAGTATCATAAAAGAGTATAGGATAAAGAGTTTGAGTAGTTACTGTAGTTAGACTTGGTGGTGAGGGAGAGCCCTCTGTGTTAATGACTTAAAGGAGATCTGAACAACAAGGGATCATCAGTGCCAAGATCAAGATCAGAAGAAGAGTATCCTAGGCAAATTGAACAGCTAAGACAAAAGATCTAATGGCGGGTGAGGAGAAGGGCCCAGGGTGGATAGAGCGTAGGAAAGGAAAAGGTAATACAGAGTTAAGGTCAGATACGTAGGCAGGAACTAGATTGTATGGAACGGCGGTTCTCTAAGTATGGTACCCAAACCAGTAGGAATCATCATCTGGGAATCTACTAAAAATGCAAATTATCCAGACCCTGCTGAATCAGAAATTCTGTGGGGAGGATCAGCAATCTGGGTTTTTAACAGTCCTTCCAGGTGATTACAACACATACCCAAGTTTGAAAACCAGCGGTATAGAGCTTTAGATTTAAATCCAAATTACCTAATGCTAATCTATAAAGTGTGGAGTTAAAGCCACTGGTGGTTTTAAGTTCACGGGGGTAGGATGTATGACATCATTAGATTTATATTTATAAAAGATCACTCCTTGTGGCTTTGCAGGGTGTGAAAAGTAGGGAGGTAAGACTGAGAGCAGAGAAATGAGTTAGGAGGCTTTTTCAGGCTAGGAATGATAATGATTTAAATCAAGGTTTCAGGAGTGGAGATGGAAAAAGTTGGACAGATTTAGGATTATGTTTTGGGGACTTCATGATGAAAGAGATGTGGCAGGCAAAAGAAATTAAGAAACCAAGGTCCCAAGCAATGGTGTAGGCTGTGATGCCACTGGCTGGTGTGAGGAAGAGTGGAGGGGAACCATATTTATACGGATGGTTATCAAGAGTTCCCTCTGAGTCATGTTAAGCTTTGGATGTCTAACGGACATCTATATGTTAATTAGAGAGTTGGCTAGAAGAGGCTAGGATTCCAAGAAACCAAAGACAAGTTTTTAGTAGGCATTTGTACATAGATTGTGTGTAAACACATGAAATTGGGTGAGATCACCTGAGGAGAGTCTGTAGATAAAGAAGCAAAGAGTTCAGGACACAGCCTTCAGGCAACTATCATTTCCAAGTCTGGCAGAGAAGGCAAAGCCATCAAAAGAATATTCCTTGGGATAGGGGAAAAGAAACTAAATGATGGTGTTATGAAATCAGGTGAACAGAATGTATTCAAAAAAGAGTAGTTGTTATTTTAAATGCATCCAAGAGATCAGAAAGACATTAGAAAAAGAAGAGACCAATGATCATTATAGATTATCAGTGTCCATAATGAGAAACGTTTCTATGCAGTGGTGGGGAAGGAACTATTTAGTATGAAGAGAGGATATGATGTAAAGAAGTAGAGAAACAAACAACTCTTTACATGAAGGGGGTCAGAGGAATGGGAAGAAATTGGAAGGGTATTTGGGTCATGGCAAGTTTGCATGTTCCAGGCACCTATGTAAGATAGACAATGCCTGCCTCAGAGAGCTTTACTATTCAGCAAAGAAGGCAGGCAAGAAGCAAACAATACCTCCAAATCTAATTAGTTGTGATAAATGTATAGAACAGAATAACATTTATTGAGCACCTACAATGGATAAGACACCATGGAGGTTTACAGATAGTAGTTAAAATGGAAAAATGAATTTACATTTAGGTAACTAAAATAAGAGCCAGTGTGTGATGCCTCTACAGCCGAGGTACAAAGTACTTTGGGAGCAAAGAGAAGAGGTTGATTTTTGTCTGAACTGTTGTGAATCTTCAATAAAAACAGGATTGGGACTGTTTTACTGAAGGATAGAGAAGAATTAGCTTCTAATAAAGAGGGGCTAATTTATTAAGAAACTAATCAAAAGATGTCAGTGAAGCAGTAAAAGTAAAGGTGGAAAATCATACTTAGCTCCAATCACATTCTACAGAATAATAACTAATATTATGTGATGTCTGACTTAATATCTATATTTGTTTTATTTTCCGTGTTTATGGAAAATAATATCTGTATTTGTTTTGTTTTCCATGTTTATGGAAAATATAAGAATGGTTGGATACCTACAGAAAAAGATGTAATGGAAATCTAAAGAAATAGTTACTGACCATCTATTACACGACATCGTGAAAATGGCACAGGACCGGGCAATGTTTCTTTATGTTATAAATAAGGTCTCCATAAATCAGAGCTGACTTAATAGCAACTAACAACATTACATGACTACCCCTGTTGTTAATACTTTGGCATCCATCATCTCACAGAACCTTTGGCCAGCCTGGCTTGGCCACCTTTATTTCAGTTGAGTAACACTTATTCCCTGAATGGTCATCTTAAAGATAATCACATACAGTTCCTTCTAAGGATGGCTCTCAATGACTTTATCTGCTCCCCAAATAAATGGATAATAGTAATTATATTCATTCCATATATATTAATTGAGCAATTATCATTTGCAAGAATCTTAACTAGAAATGTGTTTTTTTCATCTGAAGGACTTCTAAACTTTAAGACCCACAAGAGGTAATCTTGTATTCAAAGACCCAAACCCACTGACATTGTGTCGATTCCAACTCATAGCAACCCGATAGGGTTTCCGAGGCTGTATATCTCTATGGAAGCAGACAGCCACATCTTTCTCCCGTGGAGTTGCTGGTGGTTTCGAACTGTCGACCTTTCAGTTAGCAGTGGATGGCTTTAACCACTGAGCCACCAGGGCTCCTTGTAATCTTGTATGGTGGTTTACAAATCTAGCTGTACATCTCAATCCTGGAGGGTGCTTTTTGAAAATACAATTCCCAGTCTCCACCCCCAGAGATTGAGTCTGTTGGTCTGGTGTGCATCTAAGTACTTACAGTTTTTAAAGATCCCCAGGTGATTCTGATGTGTAGCCAGTTGTGGAAAGCACAGCTCTGATATAGGCAGTTCTCTTATAATTTATTTTTCTACAACATGCTTTTGGCTACAATGAGATTGAACAAAAATTAGGGAACACTAATTGCACTATAAAGTGTTGGTTATAAAGAAATAGCCAGGAACTAGCAGCGCCAGTGGGGAGAAAAAAAATCTGTTGTCCACCTGGTATGGCAAAAATGCTTTTGCTGACCTCTTACAACTACCTTGTTTAAGAGATACTGAGTTTTGCTTTGTAATAACAATGGATGTAACATGTTGTCAAAAAAAAAAGTATAAGAAGTGCTCCACTAATGAGGGTGCTGGTGGTTAAAGGGAAAGAAGCCAATTCACTGGAGAAAATTAAATGCTAGATCTGCTCAGTAATATTTGGGGTTTATAACCACCCACTTTGCCTTTAGAAAAATCTCATTTTTGAACATTTTCATGAAAAACAATGAATCCATTTAAACAATTGTTTTAGCAACATACTTTCAAAAATAATACCACATTTTCTTAGGAATACATCTAACGTTTAATAGCAGGATAAGCTACATTCCCTGCCCATGAACAGATTTAATAAATATGCAAATATACAAGTGTATACCAGAAGTAAGTTATAAGGGGCACCTAACTCTGCCCAGGGAAATCTTAGAAGTTTGGTAAGAATTAAACTGATAAAGATATGGGGCATTTAAAAAAAAAACAACAACTTACTACTTATCTTTACCTTTAAGGTATCAAAGTAATTCTCCATATCTGTTTATTGTACAGTCTAACCACTATCACTACTCTGATTAGGAAGTTCTTCTTGAATGCTCTAAATCCCTTCCTCTATAATTCTAATTCATTCCCAAGAGGATGCTTTTGTTGACAGAAATCCTGCCTTATAGAGGTAGAGCTTGGATGGTTTGATTTTCCTATTGAGACAGGTGTTGCCTTCTTCAGACAACTCAGAGCTCCTTCCTTCTTCTCCCTCGCCCACCCTACCATTTTGCTTCTCCTAAGGATGCAGCTCTGGTGGTGCAGTGGTTAAGAGCTCGGCTGCTAACCAAAAGGTGTGAGCCCACCAGCTGCTCCTTGGAAACCCTGTGGGGCAGTTCTACTCTGTCCTATAGGGTCAATATGAGTTGGAAGTGACTCCAGGACAACAGGTGTTTTGTTTTTGTTTTTAAGGATGCATCCTGGTCAAGGGGAGACACTTAAGCCTTAAAGGGGCAGGAACACTGATCTGGATGACATATTTGACTCTGGGCTATGCTTTTTAGGGGTGGAAATTTTAAAAGGCTATTAAAAATGTCACCTTACGAGCATTTTTCCCCCCAGAGCTTCGAAGTGCTAGTTCATTCCACTCCAACCCCCTGCTGAGAATTTGCAATTCCACCCCAGATGTACTGAATCAATCTACATTTAACAAGATCTCCCAAATGATTCTTATGTATAGATTCTAATTCGAAGCCTGGTTTTTTCCCCTTCTACAAGTTTCCCCCAGGGACCAAGTACTTCCTGGACTGCTTCCAAATGGGAAGAGACTGACCAACTGTCACTTCTGATATCCTCTTTTCCCAAGGCTAGGCCAGGGCAAGGCCAGGACAGGAGCATCTTTGCACTGGGACAAAGGGACTTTTTTTTCCCACTTTAGCTCTTTTGGTGTGGCTTTTTCTCTTAACAGCCAATGCGATTCCAAAATTGAAAGTCAACTCAGGGGAAAGAAATTCGCCATTTCCCCATCTTTGGTTCTAGGCTCTTAACTAAGGCATAAGAAGAACTCTGCAGTTTAGCTTGCTCTAGAGTTTTGTACCAAGGTTCAAGGACAAACCCTGCTAAAACTGTTCACTCTTTTCTCTCCAGTGAGTTTGAATCATCCCAAGGGACTTTGCTCAAGTCTTTCCAGGGGAACTGACCCAATACTACCCTCATGTCTCCTTTTAGTGGCACCCCATTTCCCCTTTTTCTCCCCCCAACAGAAAGCATGAGTCCAAACTCTCTTGTTTTCAACCTGAGTTTCCTGCCTTCTAAGAAGGCTACTTCATGTAACTAAAGATATTCCAGGTTGTATACTTCCCATTCCCAATAGCAACCTGTCTGTAAGTCAATTACTGAAGAGTCTTCAGGGCTTTCTACCCAGCACCTGCCTATTAATTTGCTATGACCAACCTACAACATCTGTCAACTTTCCCCATGAATTAATAGCTCCATAATTAAAATCTAACAGAGAGCTCAAAAATTAATTAGGACAGGAAACAGCCATGTGAGCAGCACGGAGCATAGCTTTCTATAAAGAAAAGACAAGCTTCATGTAAGATAGGGGTGTATAGCAGACCTCTGTCCAGCTCTGCCTCAGCCAGTCCCTGAAACTGTTTTCTGACCTGTAACCTCATTGGAAAAGTGTCTAACGAAGGGCCACCACAGAGTGGGCATCAATACATCACACTGACTATCTGACTTGTTACTTAAAATATCATCCTCAGGGGAATGTTTTTCTCCCACTTACAGAAAGACAAAAACTTAAGAGAGTTTTCTCTGATAAGGATCAGCAGAAGTCCAATCCCCAAGATATGGAAATTAATCCAATCTCCACTTCCTTACTTTTTCACTATCTCTGACACCATCCAACCCCCAGCCCCCTACCCCAAGGCACAGCACTCTCTATGCTGGTTTGATAATTCACTATAACACCTCATGGAACTCACAGGCTATACTTATTGTTACTTGGTTTAGTAGGGTAAAAGGATACAACTCAGGAGTAAAAGGATATCAGTGTCAGGAAGAGGTACACAGGCAAGATCTGGAAGTATCTCCAAAACTAGCCTCCATTTTCCCAAGGAGGGCATGTGTTTACCTTCGCCAACAAGCACAGCTCTCACAACAGAAAAGCTCCCCAAGACCCTATGTTCCAGGGCTTTTATCAGTCAGTCCACGTGCTCATTATTAGTTACCAGGTGGGCTCCCTAGCCATACCCGCACACAATAAATTCTTGGGTGTAGTCAGTACACTTTAACTACTTAGGAAATCCCCTGAGGTTATTTTTCCAAACCCACTCTGCTGTTGAGTTGCTTCTGACTCATAGCGACCCTTCAGTACACAGTAGAACTGCCTCATAGGGTTTCAAAGGCTGTAAATCTTTACGAAAGCAGATTGCCACATCTTTCTCCTGTGGGGTGGTTGGCAGGTTCGAACAACCAACCTTTTGGTTAGCAGCTGGGTGCTTTAACCACTGCACCACCATGGCTCCTGATGTTCCAAAAACCAAAGGCAAAAGCCAAATACGGGAATTCATTGCACCACAGGGGTCAAATACCTTGTTGCTCACACCTGGGTTTTCCCTATCTCTGTGCATGGAGAGTTTCTTTAAGTGTTCCAGAACCTGAGGTCATAGACACAATGAACGTCACAGCGGGAGAACAGGGCAGTGGTTACACACACTGCAATCAAATATATCTGCTACTTACTGCAAGATCTTGGCAACTTACTGACTCCGCGCCTCAGTGTCTACCACATGGCAGGTTTGCAAATGCCGGTATGTAATGTCAGACTGGTCCTTGACAGAATGATAAGAAATAGTAGGGATGCTTATTTTCAATTGTTCTCAAGAGGGGTTACTTAGAGGATTCATATTAATAGTCTCAATCTAGCTCTCTGAGAAATACAGTTTCTAAAAGCATAGTGCCATATTTTATAGGAACATTATGTCTGTCAATTGGCTAAATGATTTTTAAATAATAAGAACAAACCATAGAAATGAAATATCCTCAGCATAGCAGTGAAAGGAGATATACGACAGAATCTAAGAATTCATCCCTTCAAAAAAAAAGGGCTTTTTACCCTGAATAGCTGCAAAATTGCACCTTCTTTCCTGTACTACAGAAGAAAAGGACAGAAATTTCTTCCAAAATCTGTTATTTTAATATTGGCAGTCAGAGAAGAGGACTGTAAAACACTGTCAGAGATGACAGGGGCTGAATTAAGTTCCAGGGACTGCTAAGAGCTATGTGAAGGACTCATCTCCGGCCAGGGATAACTGGACATAAAAACATATTGATTAATAACATAACCTTCCTTTAAACCTGTTCCCAGGCAGCCCAAAAATCCTTCACTGCACTCAGGTGAGAAATATGAAAAAGTTTTCCCCATGATCCTCAACAGAGGCAACAACTGGAATAAACTAGACTTGTCATGAAACAATTTCCACCATATGGAGCCCTAATGCCTCACTGAGCAGCGCCGAAGGCTGAGGGGGATACACATCCACGCTTGTTTCTCCTCAAATGCCCCAGAGAAAATGTCTGTGCATTTGCAAGAGAAAAACTACTTAGGTCTGCTCAATACACTCAAAGGCTAGACTAAAAGTATAAAACTAATATTTAACAGAGAAATCTCTTTACATGACCAATATTTGGTAGTTAATCTTTTTATTGCTGTAGAATTCACAGGTGATTAATATTTGATATACAACACTGGTTCCCAACCTGCAGGCAGTATTAGCTAGGCTCTTTGGGACTTGTCAGAAATAGAGATTCACTGAGGTTATCTCTAGCAACGCGAATTAGCTGTGAGGCTACACGGGAAAATAAGAACAACAGAAATCCCACAAGAACTCTGGAACAGCTAGGCTGAGGCTTAAATGTAGTTTAAAAACTGTTAAGATTTTTTTAGGACACACAACCATTCACAAGACCTGTTGTGGTGTCAGGATTTCAGCATCAGAAGTTTGACAAACTCCACCAATGGCAATCCTCTTGGATTCTCTAATCTTGAACTACTCTCCACCCATCTCATCCTCGATTTGGATATCATTTTTCTATCGTTTGACTTTTGTTTATCAATAGCTCCTGACTACTCTTGGCTCCTGCTGCAGATAACACTATTAAAAATTGTTCTAGCTAGCTAGCTTGCTATCTATCTACCTATCCAACTATTGACACTGATCGGTACAAAGGCCTCATACCAGGTCCCTACTAAGGCTGCTAATTCTCTTGAGACTGGCTAATTATAGATTTGCTACCCTTATTTCAGGTTCCCTTTTCTACTCCAATCAGCTAAGATAAAAACCAAAAAAAAAAAAAACCCAAACCCACTGCTGTCGAGTCAGTTTCTGATTCATAGCGACCCTACAGGACAGAGTAGAACTGCTCCATAGACTTCCAAGGAGAATCTGGTGGATTCGAACTGATGACCTTTTAGGTTAGTAGCCACAGCGCTTAATCACTACGCCACCAGGGTTTTCAGTCAATCAGCTAAGAGGGTGAAGTCAAATTATTTAGAACAGGAGTCAGCAAAGTATGGCTTTAAGTATGGTCAAATCCAGTCTGCCATCTGTTTTCTGTAAATAAAGTTTTACTGGAACACAACCATGTTCATTCACTTATGTATTGTCTATAGCTGCTTTCCAGAGCCCTGGTGGTGCAGTGGTTAAGTGCTCAGCTGCTGACTGGAAGGTTGGCAGTTCAAACCCACCAGCCACTCCATGGGAGAAAGATGTGGCAGTCTGCTTCTGTAGAGATTTACAGCTTTGGAAACCCTACTCCGTCCTGTGGGATCACTATGAGTCGGGATCGACTCAATGGCAATGGGTTTCTTTTTGGTTGCTTTCATGATATAATGGCAGGCAGAGTTGACTGGTTGCCCACAAAGTCTAAAATATTTACTATCTAGCATTTTACAGAAAATGTCTGCTGACCTCTGTTTTGGAATGTGGCCAAGTGTTCAGAAAAAGGAAGTGCACTTAAAAGGGGGCTCTAAGTGGGTTTTCCTAGGAAGGGTTCAGGAGTACAGCAGGTATTTCAAAGTTTAAAGCCTCAGGGAGGCTATAGAGCTGTCTTAAGAAGTCCTTGGTTCCACATGCACTATACAGACTGAATAAATATTCATATATGACTAAACAAATATGCATGAACTCCAACGTACATAGATGATTTTGTTGTGGATAAAAGTGATTTAATCCCACAATTCGTCTTTAATAACTGTTATTTTTCCATGATATGGAATGTACCTCTGATCATATCTGGAACCTCTGATAGAGAAATGTCAAAAGAGTGCATAATCCAAAAAGCATTTTTATGTAGTTCTGGAATGCAAATGATGCTGTTGTTTTGTTGTTTTCGTAAGGAACAGGGCAGGACATTTATTTCGTAACTTGGGGCTAAGGCTAATATGAAATACTGTGATTTCTACCACTTCCCTCCCCACTATTTTGAAGCTCATCCCGATCCTTCTATGATAAGAAGCCAGTGAGGGTAAACTGCGTGTTCAATCACGAGATTCAAGGACTCGATGGAAAGTGAATTTTCTGCACATTTGTGCAAAGATTAACTTTGTCCATTAAGCTATGAGTTCCTCCTTACTTGATTATGAACATTATGAGAACAGGATTTTATCCTGTTCAACTACTAATTCCTAGCACAGCTACTGGCACATTTGGGCACATCTGGTCTCATTATGTGTTTTTAGAATGAATGAGTGAATGTTGTCATAATATATTCTCGTATTCTCATAGCTCAATTGGCAAAGCTGACATAGAAGGACGTTTAACTATAAAGGAATTTGGGCACACTTTAGTAACTGCTATCACCCCTACAAAGGTGGAAAGACTTAAAGAAAAGGCTCTCCCTATAAAAAAGTCACATGCAGAGTCTGTGTGATCCTTACTTCTAGAGCCTCTTTCCTCCTGGTCATTCCATTACTTGTGCCCAGGCCTGCACCAACAGACCTGACTCTAACCCTATGCTCTCCAGACCTTTAATCTTCACCAGGCTCCAATCTTCCATGTAAAGGTAGTTCCTACTCTGTGGCCCAAGGTTACTATGCCCATACTTCTATTCGCTATTTAGATTGAACTGCAATTATCTGTTTACTAGTTTCTCTTACAGCTTAGGAGTTCATATTTTGTCTCCATATGATAAAATTCAATAATGTATGAAAAATGAATAGTCTAATAAGGATATAAAATATTTAAGGCATTAACCCCTCTGGTCTCCCTGATAATCTATGTTAATTGATCATGACATTTTTCCTTTGGTAGACCCACCTCAACCTCCAAAACCAAACTAAGCCCATTGCCATCGAATCGATTCTGACTCATGTTGACCGTATGTGTTATAGATTAGAATTGCGCCATAGAGTTTTCTTGGCTACAATCTTTACAGACGCTTTTGACTACTAACCTAAAGGTTAGCAGTTCAAACCCACCCAACAGTGCCATGGAAGAAAGGCCTGACAATCTGCTTCCTTCAACCTCAGACCATTCTTAACTGTGTACCAGGTAGCCTCTAACTATATTTCAAGGTGGGCACAACTGTAGGTATCTATTTGTCATCCAGGGATTTAAGTGCAGGCAGCCCCCAGGTTACTAATGGGATTCATTCCTGTGTCTTTAAATCGAAACTGTAGGTAAGTGAGAACAGGTGCATATGGTTCTTATTTAGCCTTTAGTGCAAGAAACGGCTTGAAGGCTTTTCAATGGTTTAAAAACTGCAAGTGCAGCAAGTGAAGGTGATTGTGATGAAGCATTTGCTGGGAGTAGGGTTTGGTTCAATAGTTTCAAAATGAGGACAAATTTACATAACATTAAAGGGCAACTCGGACATTCTTAACCTGGGGATTACCTGTACCAAACACAGTCTTTGTTAAATCAAACTCTCCGATAGCCATTCAATTCCTGACACGTCAATCTTCCCAAGCAGCCACCTCCTCTAGACCCCCATCTGCCCTGCCAAATGAGAAATACTAAGCTTCCCTGCCAGTGGGAGACTCCCAGCAAGGAAAATAGTGAGAAGCATCAGTGTGCTCCTTTGCAGAGCAGCTAGCCTTTACCAATAAAACACCTTCGAAAACACAGCTGGGCTGGGTTTCTGGAGCCCTCCCCCTCTAGTGAATCATTCTGTCAGAAAGTGTCTGCCCAGCTGGCCTTGGAGAGAATGTGATAAGTTAAACAAGGCTGCCCTCTCATGGTTAAAAGAAAAATTACCTGCATTAAGTAAAATGCTTGCAATTCTTGATACACAAGAAATCCAGGGTACTTTATTGAAAATCCAAGTAATACCTGTATCTTTTTAAAAGCAGACAATTTAAAGTACACTGCAGTCAACCTCTAAGATATAAATGAATGTTAAGTAAAATTATAAATTAAAAAAAAATACATTCACAATTTTAAAACTTTCTCCAGACTGAATTCTGATCATCAAGTATTCATTATTAGTTCCAGAATTTAATGGCATAGGAGACAAGTCCTTAATATATCAAATCCCTTTCGCAAACGATTTACTTTAGACTATAGTCTGCATATACAGCAATAACAATGGTTCCATTTCCATATTCATTCACTGAGCAAATATTTATAGAGTACCTACTAGAGGATTTCAACAATTCTAAGATGCACATGCTTTTTTCCGTCACATTTTAACATATCTGATGGGTGTTAAAACCTGTGGTGAGTTATAATCTCTGCCAGCAAGACAGCAGCAGTGATTTCGATACAGCTGTCACTGCTTGGGCATGTGCAACCTGCTTGTTATTCTGGGTGGCATCATGGGACAACTGCAAGCCCTTGGTGTTTCAGTTGGCAAACTATTTAAAGATCATTTGCAGAAAGAAATGGAGTCCTATTTGTTGTCTGAAAACCTTTCACTGACACCTTTAGACAAGATCAAGAAAGCACCACCATCAAAATTTGCAAAACAGGTGTCAACAGCTTAGATGAAAATATTGGGAGACAAGAGTAGAGCACTCTTAAATGCTTCATCACCAATGCTCCTGATGGCACAAAGGAACACATGGTGTGGAAAAACACTTATGAAAAGAAGCTACAGAAATATCTTTGTCAATTTATTTTGCTTATATTCTTTCTTATATATGAAAAAATATATAAGCATGAGTATCAAAGAGTTATTTATAAGATAAGTCTAAGCGATAAGGAAGCAGTGTGCCATAGCTGGAGACCCTGGGTGGTGCAAATGGTTAACACACTCAGCTGCTAACCTAAAGGTTGGAGGTTTCAGTCTACCCAGAGATGCCTCAGCAGAAACGCCTGGCCATCCAGTTCTGAAAAATAAGCCACTGACAACCCTATGGAGCACAGTTCTACTTTGACACACATAGGGTCACCAGGAGTAGGAACTGACTTGATGGCAACTGGTTTTTATGTCATAGTTTAATTGGAAGCTTTTTTTCCCCCCTCTTGGAGCCCTGGTGGTGCAGTGGTTAAGATCTATAGCTGCTAACCAAAAAGTCAGCAGTTCAAATCCACCAGCTGCTCCTTGGAAACCCTCTAGGGCAGTTCTACTCTCCTATAGGGTCACTATGTGTTGGAACTGACTCCACAGCAATGGGTTTTTTTCTCTTAGTGGTACCTAAAATAATAGCACATCTTACAGCAGAAGGAGTTCTAGATTCAACGACTATGGAATGTACCGGGCCATGCTGTAGTCACTGAGTAACGCAGTGATGAACAAGACAGACCTTTCTCTGACCTCACAGGGCTAGTTGGGGGGGGGGGGGGAGACAACTATAAACATGTAAATAAATAAAGAAATGAGGTCATTTCAAGTAGTAGTAAATGCTATGAAAACAACAAAACAGAGTAATACGATAAAGAGAGGTGGGAGTGGGAAGTGTAGGGAGGCTTTAGATCAGCACTGTAGGGTGAAGGCCAGGAGAATGTACCACCACATCACAAGAGGTAAGAAGAAATCTGTTCAAAAACAGGCAGACGTCAACTGTAACACATGGTCTTAGGAGGCGTGAAGACAGTCGTTGGCATTGGCAGGGCGATGACCCTTAAAAGGGACGTTTCAGGGCACTAAAGTGGGTTGAGGAGCCCTGGTGGTGAAGTGGTTAAGAGCTTGGCTGCTAACCAAAAGGTTGGCAGTTCGAATCTACCAGCTGCTCCTAGGAAACCCTATGGGGCAGTTCTACTCTGTCCTATAAGGTCACTATGAGTTGGAATTGACTCAACAGCACACAACAACAACAACAAAACGGGCTGAAGGATGAATGGGAGATGTGGGTGTGGGGTATTTTTTGCTAGGTGAGGGTATTTGAGGCTTCCAAACAAGCAAGAAGTAAACAAATAATTACACAACACAATTTCAGATCATAGGCAGTGTTACACAGGGCAAAATCAGGATGATGGAGTAGAAAGCTGGGGTAGGAGCCTATGTTAGGCTTTAGGCTTCAACAATTACTGAGCAACAGTGATATGCCAGGCATTAGTTAAAAGAGTTCAAATGTTATCTAATTTTGAGGATCACTTTTTGAGAAATGTGGAATTTGTTCCTTGGTTATTGATAAGGGAACTGAGGTTCAGAAAAAATGACTCACCAGTCGAAGGTCACAGTTAGTAAATGGTAGCACTGGGATATGAACCAAGTTTGACATTCATATTAAATGCATATGTTTCCCTTCCTGCCCACCCCTTCTTTCAAAGCTCTCCTACAGAACAAACCTCCCAGCAGCATCCTGCTGGGTCTGTCTGTCCATTCCCTACTCCAGCACAAAATCCCAGCTCCCAGTCTCTCAAGTCTTTCAGAACCCCATTCTTTTCCAAAGAGCCAAATAAACTGATCAACAAATCACACATTATTCATAACATGCTAATATAAACTCGGTAAGTGACTGGTATAACTCTAGTAGGTGCTGACAGGACCTTCTTTCCCCAAATAGGTTAACATCTACATCTTTTAATAGTGGCTTTTGGGAAGACATTGCTAAACCTCAAAGGTAGTTTTCTAACAGTGGAAATTACAGGCTACCTGGTAGGCTGGAAGGAGAAAATAATGATAACAAATGAACACTTACTGAGCTTTATTATATGCTGAGCACCATTCTAAGTTTTATACATATATTTTATAATTATTTTTCCCAACAACCCTATAAATTAGGAACTATTTTTGTCACCTAGGAGCTGAAATTTGAACCCAAGTAAGCTGACATGTAAAGCTGAGCTAGAATACCAAAGGAACACACAGTAATTACATTACAAATCCCAAATCAGAGTGAACTGATGAGATCTTAAAGGACAAAGAAAGCTAGTTGGCTAAGGTTATGAAAATATTGGTTCCCTTGATTTAATTTCCAGACAAAACTTTGGTTTCAAACTTCCAAAGAATTTGCCAAGGCAGCAAATTTAACCAACAAATGCCCTTTAGCCCCAGCTCTCAAGAGAACTTAATTGTAAGGATGATGAGAGAAGCTAATGACAGCATTTCTGTGGTTTAAAGTTTAATGTTTAGGGGAGGGTAGATGTTTAAAATCAATCAACAAACTTCCACTTGGAGTGCCAAATGGGGAGTGCTGGACTAGATGCTGAAGGTACTCCCCAAGATCAGCGACAAGATCCTTGCCTTGGCAGTAGCATGATGCAACAAAAAACGGTCTACATTTAGGAATGAAACAAACCCAAATTCATGTCCTGAGTCTGAACAACTTTGAGCAAGTCCAATAGTAAAAAGGGAATAATGACTCATAGTTTATATGGTTATTAGGAGGTTTGTTGAAGATAATATAGACAAAAGCACTTTGAACAGGGCCTTTAGCAGTAAGAAATCAAGAGTTAGCTCCCATCACTCTTCCTATGACTGGTCCTCTCTAATCTTGGGTCTCTGAGTTCAGCCAAAAGCTAATAGAAACACAACAGAATAGTCGTTTGGGTAGAGAGAAGTCCTCTCCATTGAAGCTGAGAGAGGGTGCTCCCGAGAGAGGGAGAGCGGGAAGGCTGTGCTTTGAAGTTAATTTTCCAGAATCAGGAGTTGCAAAGATTTAGAATATTAAGAAAATAACTGCAGAAATAAAGTCAACATATATCTTTATACATATGATTTCCAAAAATAATGTCTAAAAATTATTGTGCAAAAGAAGGTCACTTTTAAGGAGGAATATTATATCTTTAGATGCATGAGGTCCTGGTTGTGTTCAGGAAAGCCCCAACTTCAGTAGAATTTCATGTTAACAGTAGTAAGGCTTATGACATATAAGTGCTACTAGACTGAGCAGTGTCCATGGGGGAGGGGAGAGAAACAGGTAAGAAGAGAGAATACACAGATATCCAGGACTGACTGAAAGAAAGGAGCAGGGGATAACTTAAAGATTTCCTACTTGGGAAATAATGGTATCATTAACTGGCCATATAGGGGCTTTAAAAAATCTTAATGCTCTTGCCACATCTCAGACTAGCTAGGTCAGAATCTCTGGGGGTGGGACCCAGGCATCAGTATTCTTAAAAGCAACCAGGTGATTCCAATGCACCAAGCTTGAGAATAACTGCCTTAATCAAAACAGGAAAGTCAGGTAGGATATTGAGATGATGGAGGAAAGGGATTAGTATAATTCTAAACACAGTGAGTTCAAGGTTCCAACAAGTCATCCAGGAGGGATGCTCTGGGTGACTGGGGCTGAGAGAGAGAAAGTGTGCCTTGTCAGCAGCTGGCAACAAGGATGGAGAAGTAGGAACGTGTAGACAGGATCCATTTCCACACTTTGGGAATTGGATTCATGCTGATCCTTACCATGCAGTTAGCAGTGAAGGCCAGAGTTGTCTACTGTGCCCCTTGCTTAGTGCAGGGATAGAGAGCAGGTGGTGTTTGTAACTGGACCTATCAAAAAGAGAAAGATAAAGAGAAGGTCAGAGATAATCCTATGGGGTGGGGGGCATACATAAATATTAAAACAAGGAAAAGGAGATATGGTGTAATAAGAAGAATATTGGCTCCAGGATTAAGCCCCAGTTAAGCTCTTGGCTGCTAACCCAAAGGCTGACTATTCAAACACACCCACTGGCTCTGCAGGAGAAGGACCTGGCAAACTGCTTCCATAAAGGTTATAGAAAACCCTATGGGGCAGTAGCTATGAGTCAAAAATGAACTTGACTACACCCAACAACAAGGTGATAGATGGTCTTGAGCCAGTCACTTGCCTTCTCTGGGTGCCACTTTTTTCATCTATAAAATGATGAGGTTAGGAATTATGTGATTTCTAAGGTAATGTCCAGCTCTGACAATGTAAAAATTTTAGTGGTAAGAACAAAATCAAATGAGATGAAAATGACTCTTACTTGATCGGTCAACTTTATCTTCCAGACATGTGTACTTGGAATGTTTAGTACTGTCCCCTAGAATTCTGCTTTTTTCAAAGTGAACCTGTTAAGGGTACCACCTACCATCTAAGGCTTTACCCAGAAGAGATGACATAGCACAGTAGTTAAAGGCCCAGGTTGTGGAATCAGATAGTCCTTCACTAGCAATGTGATTTATGGAAAATTATTTCAGTTTTTCCAATCTGTAAAATAGAGTAATAATGGTACTGATCTCACAAAGTTATTACGGGGATTAAACGAGATAATGCATGCAATGTGTTTAGAACACACCTAGCATATAGTCCTAGCACAGAAAATATTAGAATTCTTGGACAAATACAGAAAGAAAAACTGGATCATGTGCTAGTAAAGCAAACGATTGTCCCTGTTTCTATATTTTTTGAGAAGTCTCCCTTTGGATCAAACAGGCTCTTTAAAAAAAGTAAGAGATATCATACTCAATGAGCAGATTCACCTACTGGAGACAACAGGAACTTTAAATCAGGCAGCCATGATTCACACACAAACCCAGCCATTTATTAACTTTATCCTTCTGAATCTCAGATTACATATTTATAAAAATGAGGTTGTCACCTACCTCCAAAGTTTGTTAAAACTAAATTAAGATAGATCCCAGTTCGTGGCACTTAGCGCATTTTCAATGAATGTTATTTTCTTTGTTTCCCCGAGCATCATGACTTACGTATAATAAATGCTTAGTAAGTGTTCTTGGAATTGAAATTGTGGTGAAATTTTGCTCTTGATGTTGTTGTTGTTAGTTGTCATCGAGTCGGTTCTGACTCACAGAGACCCTACGAACAACAGAACAAAACTGTCCGGTCCTATGCCATCCTCATATGCCATACCTTTGCTATGTTTGAGCCCATTGTTGCAGCCATTGTGTCAATCCATCTTCTTGAGGGTCTTCCTCTTTTTAACTGATCTTCTACTTTACCAAGCCTGATGTCCTTCTCCAGGGAATGGTCCCTCCTGATAACTTGTCCAAAGTACATGAGATGAAGTCTTGCCATCCTCGTTTCCAAGGAGCACTCTGGCTATACCTCTTAAAGACAGACTTGTTCGTTCTTCTGGCAGTCCACAGTATATTCAATATTCTTCACCAACACCATAATTCAAAGGTATCAATTTTTCTTCGGTCTTCCTTATTCATTGTCCAGCTTTCATACGCATATGAGGCAACTGAAAATACCACTGCTTGGGTCAGGCGCACCTTAGTCCTCAAAATGATGTCTTTACTTTTTAACACTTTAAAGAGGTCTTCTGCAGCTGATTTGCCCGATGCACCACAACATTTGATTTCCTGACTGCTGCTTCCATGGGTGTTGATTGTGGATCCAAGTAAAATGAAATCCCTGACAACTTCAATTATTTTCTCCATTATCATGATGTTGCTAATTGGCCCAGTTGTGAGGATTTTTTTTTTTTTTATCCACACTGAAGGATGTAATCTTTGATCTACATCAATAAGTGCTTCGAGTACTCTTTGCTTTCAGCAAGCAAGGTTGTGTCATCTGCAAATTGCAGGTTGTTAATGAGTGCTCCACCAATCCTGATGCCACCTTCTTCTTCATATAGCCCCAGCATTTCAGATTATTTGCTCAGCATACAGATCGAATATGTATGGTGAAAGGATACAACCCTGATGCACAATTTCCTGATTTTAAACCACTCAGTATCCCCTCGTTCTGTTCGAATGATTGCCTCTTGGTCTATGTACAGGTTTTGCATGAGCACAATGAAGTATTCTGAAATTCCCATTCTTCACAATGTTATCCATAATTTGTTATGATTCACACAGGCAGATGCCTCTGCACAGTCAATAAAACACAGGTAAACATCTTTCTGATATTCTCTGCTTTCAGCCAAGGCCCATCTGACAATAGCAGTGATATTCCTCATTCCATGTCCTCTTCTGAATCTGGCTTGAATTTCTGACAGTTCCCTGTCAATATACTGCTGCAACTGTTTTTGACTTATCTTCTGCAAAATTTTACTTACATATGATATTAATGATATTATTCAATGAGTTCCACATTCTGTTGGATCACCTTTCTCTGGAATGGACACAAACGTGGATCTCTTCCAGTTGGTTGGCCAGGTAGCTGTCTTCCAAATTTCTTAGCATAGACAAGTGGGCACCTCTAGTACTGCATTCGTTTGCTGAAACATCTCAGTCAGTATTCCGTCAATTCCTGGAGCCTTATCTTTTGCCAACGACTTCAGTGCAGCTTGGGCTTCTTCCTTAAATACCACTGGTTCTTGATCATATGCTACCTCCTGAAATGGTGGAACATAGACCAATTGTTTTTGGCACAGTAAGTCTGTGTATTCCCTCCACCTGCTTTTGATGCTTCCTGAATCATTCAGTATTTTGCCCATTAAAAAAACAAACAAACCTGTTGCCTTCAAGTTGATTCCATCTCATAGTGACCCTACTGGACAAAGCAGAATTGCTCCACTGGGTTTCCAAGGAGTGGCTGGTGGATTTGAACTGCCAATCTTTAGGTCAACAGCTGAGCTCTTAACCACTGAGCCACTAGGGATCCATTTTGCCCATAGAATCCTTCAAAATTATAACTTGAGGCTTGAATTTTTTCTTCAGTTCTTTCAGTTTGAAACCTGCCGAATATCTTCTTCCCTTTTGATTTTCTAACTCTAGGTCTTTGAATGTTTCATTATAATACTTTGTCTTCTCGAGCTGCCCTTTGAAATCTTCTGTTCAGCTCTTTTACTTCATCATTTCTTCCGTTCACTTTAGCTACTTCAAGAGCAACTTTCAGTCTCTTCTGACATCCATTTTGGTTCTTTCTTTCTTTCCTGTCTTTTTAATGATTTCTTGCTTTTTTCATGGATGATGTCCTTGATGTCATCCCACAACTTGTCTGGTCTTCGGTCATTAGTGTTCAATGTGTCAAATCTGTTCTTCAGATGGTCTTCAAATTCAGGTGGTATATACTCAAGGTCGTATTTTGGTTCTAGTGGACTTGTTTTAATTTTCTTCAGCTTCAACTTGAACTTGCATAGGAGCAATTAAAACTCTGTTCTGCAGTCAATCCATGCCTTGTTCTGACTAATGATATTGAGCTTCTCCATCATCTCTTTCCACAGATGTAGTCAATTTGATTCCTGTGTATTCCATCCAGCAAGGTCCACTTGTATAGCCACCGTTTAGGTTGTTGAAAAAAGGCATATGCAACGAAGAAGTCGTTGGTCTTTGCAAAGTTCTATCACGAGCTCTCTAGAGTCTATCACCAAGGCCATATTTTCCAACTACTAAACCCTGGTGGAAACCCTGGTAGCATAGTGGTTAAGAGCTACAACTGCTAACCAAAAGTTCAACAGTTTCACTCCATTAGGCACTCCTTGGAAAACCTATGAGGCATTCTACTCTGTCCTGTAGGGTTGCTATGAGTCGGAATCCACTCAACGGCAATGGGTTTGGTTTTTTAGTTTAATCCTTCTTTGTTTCCAACTTTCACATTCCAATCACCAGTAATTATCAATGCATCTTGATTGTATGTTTGATCAATTTCAGACTTCAGAAGTTGATAAAAAATCTTCAACTTCCTCATCTTTGGCATTAGCAGCTGGTGTGTAAATTTGGAAAAATAGTTGTATTAACTGGTCTTCCTTGTAGGCATATGGATACTATCCTATTACTGATAACGTTGTACTTCAGGATAGATCTTGAAATATTCTTTCTGATGATGAATGTGACGCCATTCCTCCTGAATTTATCATTACCAGCATAGTAGACCATATGATAGTCTGATTCAAAATGGCCAATACCAGTCCATTTCAGCTCACTAATGTCTAGGTTATTGATCTTTATGGGTTCCATTTCATTTCAGACGACTTCCGATTTCCCTAGATTCATACTTCGTGCATTCTACGTTCCTATCATTAATGGATGTTTGCAGCTATTTCTTCCCATTTTGAGTCGTGCCATATCAGCAGATGAAGCTCCTGAAAGCTTGACTCCATTCATGTCATTAAGGTCGACTCTAAGGAAGGAGCTCTGGTGGTATGGTAGTTAAAGCAACTGACTGCTACCCGAAAGGCGCGTGGTTTGAAACCACCAGCAGCTCTGCGGGAGAAAGATGTGGCAGTCTGCTTCCACAGAGATTTACAGCCTTGGAAACCCTATGGGGTTGCTATGAGTTAGAATCGATTTGATTTTTTTTTTGGTTCTGCTTTGAGGAGGCAGCTCTTTCTGTCATGTTTTGAGTGACTTCCAACTTGAGGGACTCATCTTCTGGCACTCTATCAGACAACGTTCTGCTGCTATCATATGGTTTTTACTGGCCAATTTTTTCAGAAGTAGACCACCAGGTCCTTATTCCTAGTCTGTCTTAGTCTGGAAGCTCCGCTGAAACCCATCCACCATTGGTGACCCTGCTGGTATTTGAAATATCAGTGGCATAGCTTTCAGCATCACAGCAACACACAAGCCACCACACTACGACAAACTGACAGATGCATGGTGGTTGCTCTTGATATCCTGACATTTAACCTGTTTTCTTTCTGGGATTTTGCCTTTTCCTTGACTTTAAGTTGGCTGTGAATTCCATTCTGCTCCTATCCAGAAAAACATTGAAGACTGAGTTGACTTTCACCCCTGGGGAGGAGGAGGATCATAGAGAAAGTGGCAGGGCAAAGAGAAGACAGCAACCAGACAACACAGAAGCAGGGGGAGATAATAGCTTCTACCCAGGCATAGCTGAGATAGAACACAGATAGTACTCAACAACATTGGTCCTGCTTAACCCAGTCATAATATCCCAAACACCCTCACAGTTACAGTTTCTCCTCTTCTCAGCACCTCAATCCCGTACACGTAATCAGACATGAAAGTAGCTGAGTTATCTTAAAAATCTATCCAGATGCTTGGTTCCTCCCCTGTCCCCATTCCCTGATGGATGGCCACTAGATACCAACACCAACCTAAGCTAAAATTTATTTTCTCTTTAAAGTTGCTTGATTGTAGAGCGCAGAAAAGACAATGTTTTACTAGAGGATATAACATGAAACAGAGATTAGGTTGGTGATGTCACAAAGGAGGTTTTCAACAGTGTCAGCAGAGGCTGCAATGATGACTAAGGAAGTTAACTGCACCATCTTAAACGGCAACTCACCCTGGATAAGCAGATGGAGAATATTAGTTACAGGTAGGACTAATTCCTTTACGGGAAATACCATCATAATGAAAATGTTTCATTCTAGATTACAGAATCCCAGGTACTGGCTCACTTAGGTCAAGAAAAATTACGAACAGAATTTTAAGGAAAAAAAAAGATAATAGAAGGGAGCCTCATTCCTTGGTTGGAGGGCACTGCAATGAGTTTAGACCTCTATATTAAAATAAATACAACCAAGAATATCAGTCACACTAGGTCCCCATTCTTCTCCTTCACTACCATTTCCAGGGCCATAAATGGACTAGTGCGACTTGGCCCAAATGACCACAGGAAGCAAGAACGGATGGCACAGGGGAACCCATCTTCAAGCTAACTGGCATCTGCCTGGAGACAGACACCCCACTCCCTAGCAGGCTCAGGCCTCCCTGGAGATTCCAAACTGTTGTTAATTGGGTGCAAAGAAAAAGGAAATAAATTCCAGTTCTGAAAGGGCAGCTGCTGGAAAGGGGCTGGGTCTCTCAAACTCGGAATTACATTCCAAAGCAGCCTGAAAGCCAAACATACTCCCTGTTTGAGCCAAAGAAAAGCCCCTCTCCCCTTCTCATAACCAGGCTGGAAAACACAGCTCCCAGAAGGTGGTGTTAGAAATCTAGAGTTTGATTGTCGACGCCCTGTGGTCCCTGGAGTAAGCAGGAGAGGAAAAAAAGGGCTTTAACACCTGGGAGGCTCCCAAGGCCAGTCCTTCCTCCTTCAGCTTTATCAAGCGCAGGGAACACACCTTCCGCAACGGATCTCTGGGGCGGAGGAGTAAATATTTCTAGTTATTCAATTCACTCGGTGCTCAAATATTTATTTGGTGGGTGCCGGGCACTGACCTAAGCGGTTTACATCCTCCCCTTAATTCTCATAATAGTCCTAAGATTTGTGTGACCCCTTATTTTCTTCTGTACAAAGGGCGGCAAAGGAGGCGCAGAAACAGCAATTACCCAGTTAGTGGCGGGATCACAGCCCGGGTCGCTAATTCCCAAGCCGTGGCTCCCGGGCCGTCAGCCCGTGAGTCGGGAGCGGGCACTCGCGTCACTCACGCGTGCTCCACGCGGGGCCCTGCAACCTCTCAGCCCTGCTGGGCGCGCGGCAGGTGCGCGGGAAGCCTCGAGGGCCTCGCCCCCCGCCCCCCGGTCCCTACCCGCGCTGGTGTCCCGCGCCCCGCAGCGGCCGGGCAGGACATACCGCCTCCGCCGGAGCCGAGCCTGGCAAGCGTTTGGGCGAAGAGGAGGAGCCAGGGGCACCGAGCGGGTGGAGTCGGGAGCCGCAGAGCGGTGGAGGCGGATTTCCTGGGTCCAGCTCTCTGGGGCTACCATGGCGTTTGGGAAGAGTCACCGGGATCCCTACGCGACCTCCGTGGGCCACCTCATAGGTAAGGAGGCTTTGGGGGCCGGGAAACCTTTTCTCGCTTTACTCCATTCTCGGCGTGCGAAGGACCAAGTTAGTCCAAGTTTGAGGAAATTCTTCCCTCCCCCCCCCCCCGTAACTTTCCCAGGGCATCCGCATTCTACCCGGCGCCCTCCTAGACAATTCTGTCTTGTCGACTCTTCCCAGAACCTGCTTCTTAAAATTTACCTCCTTGTGATGCCTCCTTGGGAGAGAAACCAAACAGGTGAAGCGCCGGATTCAGGAGTGGAGTTTGGGCCTCTACAAGGAGAGACCAGAAACTTCTCTGCCAGGGAAAGGTTGTTCACAAAGTGCGTTTCTCGCGGGCCCAGTATTGTTACATCCGTTTTACAGGTGTGGAAAAGGAGGCTCAGGAGGTCAGGTGATGCGACATCCCTGTGAAAGACAAGTCACTCCAAACCAGTTATCTGGCCCCAAGCTCATACAACCTGAATTGCTTTTCTCAGTAAACAAAGCAAAAATATGTTCAGCTGTGGAATGAAGGGAGCGCGGAGAGGTCTGGGGGGGTCACAGGATGGCTGCGTTTCTCGCGGGCCCAATATTGTTACATCCGTTTTACAGGTGTGGAAAAGGAGGCTCAGAAGGTCAGGTGATGCGACATCCCTGTGAAAGACAAGTCACTCCAAACCAGTTATCTGGCCCCAAGCTCATCATACAACCTGAATTGCTTTTCTCAGTAAACAAAGAGCATAAATATGTTCAGCTGTGGAATGAAGGGAGCGCGGAGAGGTCTGGGGGGCGTCCACAGGATGGCTACGGAGGCCACTAGGGACCATCAGGCGTCTGCCTCACTGTTTTCTCCTGTGGCTCTCCTCTGCAGAAGCAGAAGCCTGTGACTGTACTGTTTTACTGGCACCAGCCCGGTTCTCTTGCTTCTCTCTAGTTCCTCCCTTAGGAACTGGGTGTGGTGCAAGTGCATATTAATGACATGGTGTCGGGAACTTAGTGGGGTGATGAAATCATGAGAACTTGGTAGTTAAAGTAAGGAGGCACAGATTTGAAGAGTTTTGCTCCCAGCTCAATTAATCGCAGTGTGACACTGAATGTGCCACCTAACCTGAATCTTAGTTTCCACGTCTTTATAAGAGGGCTAAATTAACTATCATACAGGATTTGTTTGAAGAGGAAACGCTTTCTAAATTGTTGATGGCTATACCCGTGTTAATATTGCATATTAAAAAGAGGCCTGAGTAGAAAAATAATCAGATGGGTATATTCATAGGCAAAAGTAACTTCAGCAATAAAACAAAAAGGCCCATTACTCTCCATTTGATTCCAACTCATGGCGACCCCATGTGTGCAGAGTAGACTGTACTCCATAACCTTTCGCCTTTTTTCCGAGACTACTGTGGGTTCGAACCCTGTACTGAACCACTTAAACAGGCATTTGCGTCACGCAAGGACGCAAATTTCAGCAGTACTTCGGATTAATGCTTTAACGTTTTAAACATTTATTTGACTCCCAACTACGTGCCTGGACCTGGACTAGGCATTGGTGAGGCCAAGGTAAGACATGGTCTCAAACCTCAGGGAACACACAGACTTGTAGGGAAGACATACACAATATTGTAGTAACGCCAATACAGTACCTTTGGAATACAAGAAAAATATAAAATGCACAAAACTTAGAAGAGGGATATATTAACTCTGCCATGGCTTTCAAAGGGTGAATAGTTTTCTAGGATGTTAGGAGGAAGAACAAGGAATGGGGAGGGAACAACTGGCAGAAGGAACAAGAGCTTGTGCCTAACAACTTGAAGTTGGACAACATTGTCCATTCGATGCCAAATTCAGATAGCTCTTTTTCTAGATGGGAAGTAGGCTAAGCTTTGGGGTTTCCACAACCAGGCACTTATTCTTTCTTCCCGTTCATTATCCTTTTTAATTCTTTTGTCTTCTTAACCGCCACGCCCCAGCATCTTGTGTTTTCATGATGAGGAGTGTTTCCTCTCTTCTTGGAAGATGTTAAAGTAGTTCATGTTGAGTGTTCTATTACCTTTCCCAGAGAGCATTTTGTATTCTTAAAGATAGCCAATTATTTAATGATGAGGCCCGGCTACAGGACAACATTGGTTAGTACAAGTGCTGAGAGTGACCTTGCTCTGCTGCAAAAAGACACAGGCAAACTCAGTAGTTCTGATATTTTTCTCACTCATGCTCCGCCCCCCCGTCTGTCCCACAGAATAAATGATTAAAACAAACAAACAAACGAAAAAACACTGGGATCAAACAAACATAGGTTTGAATCCTTTTTCTACCTTGTATTGGGCTTAGTACCTACCTTGTATTGTGTAATTTCCTTAACCTCTGAACTCTGTTTCACCATGTCTAACAGTGGGTTAAATGAGATTGCCTAAGATAAAATATTTAGCATTGTGCAGTTCACTTTGTAGGTAGATGTTCAAGAAGCCATGGTTTCTTTCTCTGAAAGAGCTTGCAGATGGAGATTCAGCCAGCCTGTCCTGGCCCTGAGGTCTTTGTTGGTCCCACAGTCTTTATTAATAGGTCACTCATTACTGTTGCAACAGCAGCACTCTGAACTTGAGTTCAAATTGATGCCTGAATTTACTGGGAATTGTTCATGGGAGAAAAAAAAAGTCACTTTTCCCTCTGCTCCTATAAACTTAATAGTTCCTGCTGGTTAACCCCATGCAGGTTATTTCAGGAAGACCAGGCATTTTTTATTCTGTTGTAGCTCAGTGTCAACACAACAGCTTTTTCTTTGCAGAAAAGGCTACATTTGCTGGAGTTCAGACTGAAGACTGGGGCCAGTTCATGCACATCTGTGATATAATCAACACTGTCCAGGATGGGTGAGTACAGTGTGTTGTTTATACACTTGCCTCTGATAAGAAGCATGAGAACCACAGTGCATTTTCTCTTGCAAACTCTGATTTTCTTATTGTGTGTTTTCATCATCCCCAAGGGGCATCGTCTGTCTTTCAAAAACATGTCAGGTTGAAATGTCCGGGCAGCTGCTTGTTTCAGCATGTGGAGTATCTGAGAATCCATTGTAATTGTTCTCTACTTCTCTTTGCCTTTACCTTAAGAGTTTCAAATTTTGTCTCTGTGAGACTCAAATTTCTTGTTCTTTAAAGAGTATAAATAAATAAACAAGTAGTTTCCTGCTTTAGGAATTCTTTTTGTTCCGATTTCAAGTATTTTATGTTAATGTAACTGAAAAATATTATCAAGAAACTAGTTGACTTCCTGGTGGTGACCGGTCTCTGGGCAATTATCATTAACTAGGAAATAAGCTAGCAGTCTTTTTTTCCTCTCCCTGTCACGAGACAATTTTTTTTTCTTCAGAATGCCAGTTTACTGGTGTTCATGCTATGTTCTTAAATGATGTGCTATCTCTTGTTACACTTTTGAACCTTTTGAGAATTGAAATTATTTTTTTAAAAAATCACTATGAAGGGAACAACCAGTTTGAATTTACAGTCTGAATTACTGGTTATTATAAGGGTTACAAAGTTGGCAATTCAAGCTTACCAGCCAATCTGTGGGAGAAAGATGTGGCAGTCTGCTTCTGTAAAGATTTACAGCTTTGGAAAACCTATCGGGCAGTTCTGCTCTGTCCAATAGGGTTGTTATGAGGTGGAATGGACTTGGAAGGCAGTGGGTTTTTGTTGTTTTTTATAAGGGATACAGGAGCCCTGGTGGTACAGTGGTTAAGTGCTCAGCTGCTAACCAAAAGGTCAGCAGTTCAAGCCCACCAGCTGTTCCATGGGAGAAAGATGTGACAGTCTGCGTCCATAAAGATTACAGCTTTGGAAACCCTATGGGGGCATTCTACTCTGTCCTATAGGGTCAGTGTGAGTCAGAATCAACTAGACAGCAGTGGATTTTGGTATAAGGGATATAACGCTGTTTTTTTTTTTTTCCTGTGCATATTCAAGTGATAACTGACAGCAAAAGAGATTTAGTCTAGCTTATGTTGTTGAAGAAAATGTTGCACTTAATTATTGATTATACATCAATGGAAAGTGCTCATGGTTGCTACTTTTAAGCATTTATAATGTTTTTCCTATAATCTTGTTTACCATATTTAGTTCTTCTGTGAATCTTTTCTTCATTGATAATACCAATTTCTTCACTGATAATACAAACAAAGGGAATCTCATAGGTGAAGTAAATTTCAACCTTATAATGACAAATAGTTCCTGCTTTGTGACATGAAATTATAGCATCAGAAGTTATAATACCTCCTACATCCCTGACCTATGTAGGTCATGAAATACTACTTGTGTAAATTAAAATGAGCAAGCTTCATTGTTTTGGAAATTACATTTCCTATAAACTGGTATAAACTGGTTCTGTGCACTAGTAGAGGAATATGAGTATGAGCACATTTCATGTATAGTGCTTTCTAGGATACTGTACCCATTCAGGTACACAATTATTTTATTTGGTTCTCACAGTGGGGTAGGTGGTATTGTTTGCCTATGTGCATGAGTAAATTTAGGCACAAGAAGTTAAGTGGTCTTCCCAGGGTCACACAGCAGAACCAAGACTAGAGCTTTGGCTGTCCAGTCCTTACCCATTCCTTTTTCCACAATGCATATTGTTTATCAGAGACTGCTTATTTTCAGCAAATGCCTAAATTGGTGATTTCACTGTATTTATTGCTGTAGGCCAAAAGATGCAGTGAAAGCTTTGAAGAAAAGGATTTCCAAAAACTACAATCATAAAGAAATCCAACTTACTTTGTCAGTAAGTACTTTAATGTCATAATTAAAACTCTGGGATTTCCCAAGCTATAATCTTATTTTTAGTTCTGGGATTAAAAAAAAAAAAAAAATGAAATACTCTGAGGTAATTAATAGAATTGGCAAAGAGTCCTATGCTGGATGAGTTAAAATGTTGGTTTATTGAAAATTGCAGAACAGAGAGTTTAGTTGATTGTAATAGCATTTAATTTCTTAGAAAAAGAACTTTGCTAGAAAATTGATTTTTCCTGGTCAGGAACTAGGAACTGGTCATTAAAAACTTATATTGTATATACTGAACCAATCAAGAAGTTTGTGTGTGTTAACTGTTATTTGAAGGTGGGAGAATTGAAGTCTTGAAAAATGCCTCCCCGTTAGCTTTCTATCTTATTTGAAAACCTGTGTGGAATCCTGAGATGCTGCCAGCTCGTTATAGTTCAACCAAGTTCTGCTGCCTGGTATAATTTGGAGAAATGTTCTTTGTTGATTTAAGCAATTCTCCAAATACTTTCTGATTTGAATGTGGAAGCTTATTTGACGTGTTCCTATTTCCCCCTGATCCTTGACCATATGACCTCTTCAGTCACTTTGGTGAGTTGCCCTTTTTCCTTTGGTATGTTTTGCAAACCCTGCCTGCTGCCTGAGAGTGAGCTCTGTGGCTTTCTGATTTCTTCTGCACACCCTTGCTGACCTCAGCCCAGCCCCAGGCCGGTGCATGGTTACTTCACTAATCAGCCAGCATCACACTGCTGTTTGGAGCTTTGGGAGTGTTTATCAAGAGAGGGCTATGGGGCAGACGTGCGCACAGCTCTCATTTTCTAGTTTCACGTGGAAGAAAATTTATCATATCTTACTTATTCAGAGATTAAGTGAAAGGAATGAGAAGGAATGAATTAAACAATCTTAGTGATACTATCACTGAAGAAACCTTCAAGTTGGGGTTTGAATATAGTTTTAGAGGTTTTTCCCTCCTTCACCTTCTTTTGGTCTCTTCCCTTCCCTTATTCATAGCAGCTACCTCAGGAAGGTCACAGAATGGAGGAAACTACAGAGAGAGGTGTAAGACGCTTACATAGAAATATTAGAACAATGAGCCAATGACGGAAATAAACCTCTGACTGGCACTTTTCAAATCACTTACCCAATTAATGTACTCAACAACTCTGTGAAGTAGTTGTGTTTTTAACACCATTTCACAGATGAAGACACTGAGACTAAGTGACTTTTCAAGATTAAATAACATTAAGTAGCATAGCCAGAATTTGAAAGCAGCCCTCAGATTCTAAATTCCCTACCCTCTCCCCCATAGCACATTGCTTCTCAAAATGAATCAAACCTGTTAGGAGAGACTTGTGTTTCATTTGTCATCCTTAGCTACTTTTTGTGTAGTGTAGTGTCCAATACATTAGTGTACCAGATGTTGACTGAAACAATGATTGAGTGCCCCCCACAACCTACCCTACCTTTTCCACTATCCGGGAAAACTCAAGGGCTGACGGAAGGTACTATAGAAAACCAAACCAAACCCATTGCCATCAGTTGCAACTCATAGCGATGCTATAGGACAGAGTAGAACTGCCCCATAGGATTTCCAAGGCTGTAAATCTTTTTAGAAGTAGACTGCCACGTCTTTCTCCCATGGAGCAACTGGTGGGTTCAAACTGCAGACTTTTTGGTTAGCAGCCGTGCACTTAACAACTGCTTGTCACCAGGGCTCCTCGGTACTATAGAATTAGGGTAGAAATATCTGAAGATGAGGCCTAAAATGATGTGAATCTAAGGTATCTCAAGGCTGCAGAAGGTTAGGAGAATTGAGTGAGGTAGATAAGGGGTAAAAATGAATTTATGCCACCTTCTGTATTTCAGCATGGGATATTATTTCACCTTCTCACAATTATTTATTCTTTTCACAGTTATTTAATAGGTTTAGCTCTTTCTCTGTTGTCTCCAACCTACTTGACATTTCTGTAGTTGCTTCTCATCCCCATCTCCGTATCTTCCTCCATAATGGTTCCTTCTTTCTGAAAACAAACCAAAGCCCTTCCCTGAGGAAGCTGGGTCATTCCAGAGCGTCATCCCTTCTTATCCTCCGTTTCTGTTTGTGCTCCCACTCTTCCTTCCCCTCAAGTAATCTAATCCCTAAAGCCTTACTGCCAGCTAGCTGCCTGTTCCCATTATCTGTTCTATCTCAGATAATGATAGGATCTCTGCCTCATGATTTCCATACCATTACATAAGAACAAGCAATTCTAAACCTGTACCAAAATAAGGGTAAGAATCACAGGTTGAGGGGTCAGAATATGCCCTCATTGTTAGGCTCAGCATTCATTTGAGGTCTGGGAAAATACCTCCTTTCTTGGATTTTCTTTAAATAGTCATTTGACTCTTGATATCTTCAGGCAGATTTCCCTAGGTTCTATATGTAATTTGACCAGTCTCCTCACCTCAGACTGCAGATGTGTGCTTAAGCCTCGAAGCTGACTTCTCTGCAGTACTTAAGTATTTAAGCCAGACTTAATTATGTGGGAAATTAGTTGCAGAAGGAATTATCCAATGCTTGTCAAAGGCAATTATAAGTTTACCAATAAGCTCTTTACAAATTAATCCTCATATCTGACATTTCCTCTTTATTACTATGAAGTGATGAGAGCCTGTCAAAATCAATTGTAAATGTTCTCTGTATTATCTGTCACTTTGGGTTCTCCATGGACTTGTTAGCCTTGATTAGGTCTTTGATGAGATCTGACTGTATTGTGATTTCCTACATCAAGTCGGTGGAGTAGTTTTGTCAAGAAGCCGGTAGTTTAAAAAAAAAAAAAAAAAAAGGCACTTTGTTTCCAGGCTTTATAACTCTGAGCCAGAAACTAGCCTTTTCTTGAATGAGTCAATTGTGATAAATCTCAACAAGATACTACTATTATTGTCAAATGGAAAGTTCTTGAACAGGTTCCTGGGAATTATTTAACTAATAGGCTTTTGTGAAGCACCCACTAGGTGATGAGGTATGGGGGTTTTAGACAAGGTAGAAAATGTGATTATCTCTCCAGGAGCTTGTTTTAGTTACGGAGTGAGAAGTGTGCAATCTCCCCTAGGGAGGTCATCTTAGGGTGGTCATACTTTGGTGTGGTCCCCATGGTCCACATGTGGTCTTCCACTCTGATGGCTCAGAAGCCTGGTTTTTGTCAGTGCACCTGGGGTTATCAGGCTGGGGTACTGACTTAGCTAATTCAACTTAGGAAGGGCTGACTAATAAATCTGTATCTGCTTTCGAAATTTACTATGAGAAATAAAACTCCCCTTCTTCCAGTCTCTCTAAAAAGAGTACACATATTTGCAAATCAACATATTCTCTTCTCTACCAATAGGGAATTCTCCAGGGAAGCAGATGATCAAAATAGTTATTTACTGAGGTCCTGTTATGTGTCAGGCTCTTCATACAGATTATATTTCATTTCGTCCTCACAATAAGCCTCTAGAGGAAGGTATTTTGCCCATTTTGCAAAGATACTGATGCTTAATAAGAATAAATGATTTGCCCAATCGAGAGCAAAAGGAGATCGGAAAGCCTGGAGTCTCCCACTTTAGTCTCTCTTAATCCCTTGTCTCCTAGGCTCTCTATCCAGTCTGATTATGGATTCTTGGTTGTTCTATTTCCATAGATAGGTTATCTGAACACATTTGCACCAAGGCCCAATTTCAGAATGCATTGAAGCAAAATATTTAATGTTTCCAATTTGGCACAATAGGTTTTACTACTTACCTATGTGGGCTGAGGCAGTAGGAAGAGATATTGTTAACATAGAGGTGGTGATGTAGAAGTAATTAGTCCTGACATTCAAGATTCCGAAGGGAAGACACAAAGGACATGATTGCTAATCTCCAGACGTCAACCTTCTCAACATTCCACGTTGGCTCTTTGATTTTCTGCATGTACCTCCTGGGGATGTTACCCATTATCATAAAATCTTGGTGCTCCAGAGATAGAAATTGGTTTGTGAATGTTTAGCAAAAAATTCACCACTCATTTTACTGTTAGAGAAAATGAGACTTGGAGGCTAAGTATCTTGCCTAAGACCACCCGACTAGTTGGACGAAGTATTTCTATCAACTCTTTCTGAATTAGAGGCACTTTTCCTCTCAGCATTTCACCCAATAAAAAATCATCATAATAATATATCAAACTAAAAGACATTTGTTATTCAACTTTTCAGCTCATCATCTTCTAACCAACTTGCATTAATATAGAATCATTTTAATATGTTTTAGATTTTGTTTTTATTTTCCCTTGCTTTAAACGTTCTCTCCATGTTTCCCATAGCTGCATGTACTTAGCTTCTGTATTTTCTGATTTTCTTCTTGGCCACATTGCCCTTAAAACTACAGCTTTCACACCCACTGCTTCTTTTTGTAGTGCCATTAAAGTGACACTCAAAATACAGAGCATGGTATAAAGTCAATTTCCAGGGCTTCTTTTCTATAGAGATGATTGTACCTATGCTGGTCATGTTATGGTTTCTGTGACCTCTCTAACACGAGGTGGTAGCATTGAAACTAGAGATTTAATTTTGTTTTTAGGTCACTCTTGGAACTCTGCTTTGTGCATGCAGTTCTTCAGTACTAGCTCATTCCTTCTTAACCTAACTTCTATTCATATTGCTTTATTAAAAATGGTTTCTTAAAGGTGAATAATGACTCCACTAATCAACAAATCTAGTCAAGTTTTTCTCAGTCTATATTCTTGACTGTTTAGCACTCCATGCCCCTCCCTGCAGAAACTCTGCCCTCTTTTGGCTGTATCAACATCACATTCACCTTATTTTTGTGCTTCAGTTTCCATTGGTTGCTCTTCGATTGTGTTCATTGAGTTCCTTCCAACTTGTGTAATAGGTAAATCCCAGTGTTCCAGCCATTCCTCCTCTCTACTCATCTTAGACAGCTTTGGTGACTTACTTTTGGCCCTACAGTTTCTTGAGCTGTAGCAATGCATGTACAGGTCCCTGCTAAACATCTCTACTTGAGTATCCTACTATCCTTTTAAACTCAGAAAGCCTATCAACCCATCATTTTTATCCCTAGATAAGTCATACCACCATATCCACTTCCAGATTTCCATCAAAGATGCTATCAGTCTTATGCAGAGTGAAAGTCACTTACCTCTTGGCCTTTGTCCTTCTTCAGCAAGTACCCAGTCATGAAAAGTTCTTCCTTCATAATTCTCCTGTGTCTTTCCCTTTCTTGCATCCCATACCATCCTAGGTTATTTCTTTATTATGACTGTACTAATGTGTCCCTGGAGCCTTGATGGCACAATGGTGTAGAGCTTGGCTGCTAACCAGAAGGTCGGCAGTTTGAATCCACTAGCTGCTCCTTGGAAACTATATGGGGCAGTTCTACTCTGCCCTATAGGATCACTATGAGTTGGAATCCATTTGACGGCAACGGGTTTGGTTTTTTGGTTTTAGTGCATCCCTACTGGATCTTTCCGTGTTTCCAGGATCTTTCCCCCTCCAAATCCCTCTGAAGATTGCTGCCTGACAACCTCTCCAGAGTACTACCTTTCATATATTAACTCTTCTCTTAACCTTGGAATAGAGCTGTGATGGTGACAAACTAACAAAAACTCTTCAGTGGCTCCTCAGTGTTTTTAGATGGCGTCCAGACTCTTTACACTGCCACTCAAATTTCTCTACTACAGTCTGAATATCACCCCTCCAGACTATTATCTACCCTACCACCTATTTGTATCCCCAATTTGCCCAGATAAATAAGCACCTGCTGTAGACAAACTGGAGTACTTACTTCCCCCCTTACAACTCATGCACTTTGCTACCTTTGTATTTTTTTTGTACCATTTATACCATGTCTAGAATATAACTCCGTGTTTATTTTTATTTAGCCATCTTTTACTCAGCCTTTTCCAAAAGTCTTGTAAGACTTATTGAACCTGCCTATAAAGGTCTATAGCTAGGGTGACTATGTAAATTATCATCCGAACTGGGACACTTCTGAGAGTGAAAGTGGGTACGAGCAGTAGTAAAGCCAAGACAGCAGACATATACCAGGACTGCCCTGGGGAAAGTAGGATGAATGTTAACCCTGTCTATAGCCCATGTGTTTTGTTTGCACTTTCCATTTAGCACTGGCATTTACTACCCTGCGTTGCTATTAATGCTCTTATAATTGTGTCCTGACTCTCCAACAGGTCTTTGCCCAAGGCAATTACATTATGCCTTATATTTCCTCACACCCCCTGAACCTAACACTTTACCCTATATTGTAGTTGATACTAAATTGTTTTTATCAATTAGAATGTTAGTGGAAATCTTTATTTTGCCTTATATTTAGAAGCTAGTTTTTACAGAGAAATATAATATTTATTTTTTCTCCCTAATTTAGCTTATTGACATGTGCCTGCAGAACTGTGGTCCAAGTTTCCAGTCTCTAATTGTGAAGAAGGAATTCGTGAAAGACTGTCTAGTTAAGCTGCTGAATCCCAGATACACCTTGCCATTAGACATTCAGAATAAAATCTTGAATTTCATTAAGGTAAGTCTGTTATATACATTATGGGATGGTAAACTTCTAAGATTAGGGACTTAATTACATACCTCCTGATTGGTTCAGGGATCCTTTACAAACCTAGCATTGAGCCAGAAAACATTCTTACTATTTTCTGTGTAATAATAATTTCTTGTCATTGGATAGTGCCTTTTTTTCTGAAGAATTTGGGATCATTTCCCTACTTTACTCTCAGTTTCTGTTTTATCCATGTCAGATAGGAAAGATTGTTGTGTGTATGTTCATTTTACAGATATGGAAGCTATGTCCTGGGGTAGTTAACTGACTAGTTCAAGGTTACCTGGCAAAAAAGCTCCTGATGGTATTTTAGAATCTATTGATTCTGAATCCAGTACAACAAAAACCAATCAATAGTATCTATCCCAGGATTTCATTAAGGTATTGAAACATGAGAGTCTGATGATAAAAAATATTTTGTATTATTATTCTAGTCTTTGAAAATGTACACTTTGTCCATGGCATTCAAAAGTTTTCTCTTTTTGAGTAAGATACATAATTCTCAATCTCCCATTTTCTGTCACCTACTTAAGAATTGTGTTTTGTTTTTGCTGCTGTTTTAACTCTGGAATTTTCCATCTTTTGGATTCAGACTTGGTCTCAGGGTTTCCCAGGAGGTGTGGATGTCAGTGAAGTGAAAGAAGTGTACCTTGACCTGGTTAAGAAAGGTGTACAGTTTCCTTCCTCAGATGCTGAGGCTGAAACACCACCACCACAGGTAAGAGGCCTTTTCTTGACCCATGTAGGGTAAGATAGTATATTACTTGAGTCTTTTCTCATTGCAAGGGGCAAACCTAGCTCCACCTACCTTAAGCAAAAGGTAGACATTATTAGAAGGGTGTTAAGATATCTCCTATAATAACAAACCCACAAAAAGGTTGGTATTAGCTTGACCGTTGAAACAACAGAGAACCAAGCATTCAAATGCCTTTAATTTGTCTACTTGTCTTTGACTATTAGCTTCATTGTTCTCGCTCATTACAGACTAGCTTTTCCACATGGTGGAAACAGTTCCCAAATTTTCATGTTATAGCTTAACTTTTTCATATTCCAAGTCTAAAAACCTTGGAAAAGAAACACGTTGAATCAGTTTGGTTCAGTTTCCCATTTCTGAACAGATCAGCTGAGATCATGTAAGAACATGGGAGCTTCCATGGGAATCATTTGTATGTAATAGAGGAGGGGGAAGTTTTCAAAAGAAAGTGTTGGTGCTGGACAGGCAAAATAATAGGTTCTACCATAAGTAATATAATGCATTTTAGTTTATTATTAATAGCTGTTCTACTGGGAGAATTTCTAAAAGTTCGTATGTATCCATTCTCATGTTTGCAAATAATTTTTGAGGTTTTGAACCTGTGATGCTTTGAGTAGATGATTATAATTCAGCTCTTGCCTTTCTGTAACTACCATAATGTGAAATAGTAGCTCTTCCCTTCTGTAGATTGGCAAGTACTGTCTTTGTGGAATAAATAATTCAGGTGTATGCTAGAAGTCTACTTCGTGGAGGCTGTCTTGAGCACTAACTCTTTTACCTGTGCAAGCTGCTCCTAGCCATTAACCCCTGCCCCATCTTTTCTCTCATCTACCTGTGAGCCTGCTCACCATATCCCTTTTCTTCTTTCTTCCAAGGCACAATATGGTAGTAGCCTAGAACTTTTCTATTCAAAGTGTGAGTGGGGGTATAATCTGCGAGTTTGTTATAAATGTAAGTGTGTTCCAGTCTAGACCACTGAATCATAATCCTCATTTTAACAAGCTTACCAGGTGATTTCTGTGCATATTAATGTCAAGATACAGTGGATGTACTAGCCTAGATCCCTGGGCTGTGGGCTCTCCAACCATGGATGGAAATGAGGCATTGGCTTAGGGAGGCATTCATTGGTGAAGGAGATGCCTTGCCAACTATAGCTTAAAAAGACTTGACATAAATTGATTTAGCATTTGTTTTTAACAGTCCAAAGAGAGGGCAGCAATAATTTCACATTGCAGTTTATCATGCAGACCCGTGGGAAAAGCCATTTTATTTTATTAAACATTTGATTAAATTGTAATTCAGTTAATAATCACATTAGCAGTCATCTGTTATTCGTATCTGTTCTATTATGGGCATGCCATTTGCTTTAGCACTCTTCTCAAAATGTTGGGCAAGTTGTACACTGGATGATTTACTCTAGGCTAGCACTGTACCCAAGGCTTTGGTTGAGAGAAAGTGACTGAGTCAGTTGGATGGACAAACTGGGCTTGGGGTGGCTATGTGAATTCAGGTAATAATATCTCCATATTTCATATTGACAGACTGCTGAGATCTCATCTAATCCACCAACATCTGTTCCTACTGCACCGGCTCTTTCTTCTATAGTTGCTCCGAAGAGCTCAACCATTATGTTGGTCCCAGAACAGGTAACAACAGCAATAGTGTTTATTGATGACTTTTTTAAAGTTCTAAGCACTATATATACAGTTCATTTTTTCTTCTTAACCACATTATAAGGTGTAGGTACATTATTATCCTCATTTTACAGAGGAGGAGGCTGAGACTTAGTGATGTTATGTGACTTATCACAGTTCAGTCCTAAGGAGAATTAATCCCATAGATTCTGTCTGATTCCCAAGCCTAAGCTCTTAACAGCTGTGCTCAGCTGCTGGCATTCAGGGCTTTGTGGAGGCTTGGCTATGGCCTGGATCTTGTGTCAACCAGCTGATTTTCCTTTCTCCTGGCAGGACTGTACATATACTCTTTCAGAGAGCTCAGTAAGTGGTATTCTTATTAGTTAGTGCTAATTGTGCCAACTAAATTACTTTTTACCACTTTGTCTATAGCTTTTTATGAAGGGTCCATATAAGCAATTATTATATGAAGTTCATTTCTGTCCTGCTATAAGGGATATATCTTCGAAGACTTCATATTGTTATTCTTCAGGATTCCTTATATAAAAGTCAATGTGATTAATTCCTCTTAGGGTTTAATGCAGAAAAAAAAAAGTGCTTATCTCTTGATTCTTTCTTTTTTAATACCACAAGAATTATAAAAACCTTCATTTTTCCTCTTTTCTCATTGGTTGCCAAAAAGTCCAGACTAATACTTGCTTTTGTTTTTAGAAGCTATCTCATCCAGGTTTCTAGTATAGTCACTTTCTCCCTTCTCAATACTGGTTCTGATCTGAATTCTTTTTCTTCATTTTCAACTTTCCTAGAGCATATTTTTGGGTTTATTGTAAGAGATTGAAAATCCTTTTAGGAGGTAACAGATTATACATTTGTAAAATAAATATGTATATATATACTTATATAAGTTTGAACATCTTAAATTTTGCTAAAGCATTTTCTCTTCAAGTAAATGTCCCCCGGGAACAGGAAACAAGGTAGTGGTTCGTTGGTCCCACACTTACTGACTACTGCTTGTGTTGCCCTTGGCAGATTGGAAAATTACACAGTGAGCTGGATATGGTGAAAATGAATGTGAGAGTGATGTCCACCATATTAATGGAGAACACCCCTGGGTCTGAAAACTATGAAGATATAGAGCTTCTGCAGGTGTGGTATGGTTTCAGGGACAATCAGTTTAAGTGTCTCTTAAAGTTCTTTTATAAACTCAGAGCCTTAGAGATGGAAGACAATTTAACATTGTCTGGTCCATCCTTCTCCCTCTTAACTTCAACTCATTTCTAAACTTCACAAAAAGAATCAAGGATGACTTTATTAAAAGTACAGAAATAACTTAGACATTTTCCTTACCCTCTTTAAACAAATAAATTTAGTATCATTTACAGCCTTGGACATATACAGTCTCATATTAGTCTCTAATTGTTTTATACGTGTAAAAGTTGCCTCTAAATTCATCCACTTAACAATACAGTAACTGTGATGGGGTAAGGGATATGGAAATGAGGAAACTGTTTTAGTCCTCAAGAAACTTAGGTCTACTGAACAAGATTGTTGTGTAAACAATAAGCATAATAGCACAGTAAAATAATGTTTTGCAAATAATAATACAATAAAGTATTGTAGACTATAGTATAGATTTGTTCAGTATATGGTGGGATCATGGGTGGGGGCAAGGAGAAAGGTGAACATTTTGGGAAAGGTTCACATGGGGATAATAGTCTGTGAGAGAGAAAGTAGACAGGCATTTGGACCTGAAGGAGCACGTAGGAGATTAAAAATGAAAATTAATCCTTAAATAGAGTTCATATGTAGTAATCGTTTTTAAAGGAACCCTGATGGTACAGTGGTTAAAAACTTGGCCACTAACTAGAAAGTCAGCGGTTTGCACCTACCAGCTGCTTCATGGGAAAAAGATGTGGCAGTCGGCTTCCCTAAAGATCACAGCCTTAGAAACTCTATGGGGGGCAGTTCTCTGTCCTATAGAATGGCTGTGAGTTGGAATCAACTCGATGGCAATGGGTTAATCCTTTTTAAAATCTACACTTGGGGACTTTTACAGATAAAGAATTTCTAAGAACTTGTGATGTTAACAAGTATGTTCAGTAAAATATAAAAATTAAAAATCAAAGTAAGGAAGTAAGTATGTGGCAGATGGTATTTTTCAGAAATGGCCACAGCAATATTTCTAGTTCCACATGCTCTTCCAGGATTTATGACCTTTTTCTCACTTTTTAATCGATCTGTAGCAAATAGTCCCCCAGTAAAAATAAACGGTGAAATGTTCCATTTCAATATGTGAATCCGGTTTTAGATTTTATTCTATTCTGGAATACAGTGAAATGCCTTATTTTCTCAGAATCTTTTGATGCAGATGTTTGGTTGAATTTTGCACAGATAATGCTAATTTGTTGGTTGCTGTTTTAATGCCAAAGCTGGAGGCTGTGTGTTGCTTTGAATAGTGAAGAGACTTAGGTTATAAATCAACATTAGAATAATACTCATGGCCTGTTGAAGTTGAATGGGTTCTGGCATTAGATCAACTTGTTTATAGAGGCTATTGAATGTGTAGTTTATTTTCCTTTCAGTGCTTTTGTTATTATCACATAGAGGTCTGGTATGGGAAGTGCTATTCTAAATTTGACAAATATTTGGACAGATAAATATTTTTAAATCTGAACACTCCCCCACATGATCTAAAATAATGTGATAAAATCTCCTAGGGAGAGAGGGGACAAAATGCATATCTGATTCAAGGATCTAAAAATAGATCCAGCAAAAATAGAGTATGGAGAAACAACATAATTCTTTAATTTTTGCTTTTTCAAATGGTTTTCTCACCCTGGAAGTACTCAGATCAATAGAATTACAACCTAAACTGTTCAGATCAATAGAGTTAGAAGCCCCGGATAATGCTAGCTGTCTGCCTGGCTGCCCTCATGTAACTGTAGGGGCTTTGGGAGGCTTCAGCATGAGTCTAGGGGCATCAGAGGAGGAGGCAGCAATATGAAAGGCAGTGCATGGGCACAATACAGGGGAGGGAGTTCAACTGCAACAAAGAAATAAAGATACCTGAAGTCAACTCTATAAGTTGTGAAAGAGACATTTAATTTTTTTCTATAACCAGGTAATGATAATATTTTTAGCTTGATGTAATAATAAATTTACCTCCTCTCTTACTCAAATTCCATCAAGATGACAAAAGAAATATGAAAATAAGAATAAATGCTGAGGATTACAGGAAGGCCTGGGCAGGTCATCAGCAGACCAGAACTTTGAGAGCATTCAGTGCCTTATAATGCAGATACGATTAGACCTACTGAGGAACTCATGAAAGAGACACCTCCAAAGGGACATTTCCCAGAAGAAACCCATAATACTAGCCTCAAAATCAGGGCCAGTCAGATGGAGATTGAAACAGCTGCATCTGACCCCTGCTGTCTGAGCAGCTAAACTTCAGGAGTGAGGGACTCCCAGGGTGGATGTGAAGGCCAGAGAAACAGGGCCATCCTCCAAATAACTGGTGGTTTCCAAGAGAACCTGGGAACCTCTGCAGCCAGAAGAAAGATGACCAGCACTTCCTGGGATTCTTAAACTTTGAAGGTGAGGAGACTCATCCATAGAGATAATGTTGCAGTAGGGCTGAATGGGACCCAGGAATTTGCATTTTAAAAATGCACTTCTAGCATTTCTGATGCACCTGGTCTGGAAACTTGCAGATGAGAAACTCTGCTTTAAAGGAAAACATGCACCGAGGCATCTACCCCGGCATCTACCCCCGTCACGTCATTCCACATCCTCTACCTCTACACACACACATCGATGCAGTAATGATCAATCCATGGCAGTGGGTCTAGCAATTAGAATCACCTGGGAAGCTAAAACCAACAACAATAGCAATAGAGATGCTACCCTAGTCCTAGCCCAGACTAATTGAATAAAACTTTCTTTTGTATCAGTTTTTCCCACTCCCAAATCCAGGCTGATTATGATGTGCAGGCAGAATTGAGGGTCACTGATCTACACTTCAATCTAATCAGTAAACATTTGAGGCAACCAATGGCATTAAGGAAAGAAATGAACTCAAACGGAAGAACTAACCTCCAAGGAAACTGATAACATCAGGAAGTAGAAGATAATTTTAGAGTATGTGTAAGGCCTTCAAAGAGATCTGAAAAACTGTCCCTTAAAAAAAAAAAAATAGTTGGTCTGAAATAAAAGCAGCGTTCTTGGAAATTCAAAGTTTGATTGCTGAAATAACAATAGACTTACAACTAGAATTGTATGTTAGACTGTTTCATTATATCTTCCATGTTACTTAAATGCCTTTTTACTTTTTCATCTCTTTGTCTGCAATGCAGTCCACTAATTTCTTCAGATCCATTAGCAAGTTTATTAATTCTCTCCTTAATAGTCTAATCTGATATTTGAGCTATCCATTATGTTGAATTTTATTCACCATGTTTTTCATTTCCATTAGTTCTATTTGATTCTTTTTCGAATCAGTCTAGTCATTTTTTTTAGTATCTTGCTACTTATCCTGATTTTAGAGTCTATATTTTATTTCTTTAAATATATTAAGCACACTTATTTTATGTTTTAAATCTGATAGGTCCATTGTTAGAGGTCTCTGAGGGTCTGATTCTGGTATCTTGGCTTCTGCTAGCTCTCGCTTATGGTGGCTATGATGGGAAGAATAATGGCCCCTCAAAGATGTTCATGTCCCAACTCCCAAAACCTGTGAATATGTTACATTATATGGTAAAAGAAGTGATTAAGTTAAAGATCTTGAGATGAGGAGAGAAGCTGTCCAGGTGGGCCCAATATAATCACAAGAGTCTGTATAACAAGGAGGCAGGAGGATCATAGTAGTAGGAGATGTAATGATGGAAGCAGGAAGTTAGAGTGCTACAAGGAAAGGGCTGTGAGCCCAGGATTGCAGACGATCTCCAGAACCTGAAAAAGGCAAGGAAACAGATTCTCCTGTAAAGCCTCTGAAAGGAATGTAGCCTTGCCAACACCTTGATTTTAGACTTCTTACCTTCAGGACTGCAAAAGTATATTTGTGTAATTTGAAGCCACTTAGTTGATGATAATTTGTTACAGCAGCAATAGGAAACTAATACGATTGTAGTACTTGGTGAGGTGCTGCTATAACAAATACCTAAAAATGTGAACATGACTTTGGGATTGAGCAGTGGACAGAGGCTAGAAGAATTTTGAGAAGCATGATAGAAAAAGGCTGTATTGCCATAAACAGACTACTGGTAGAAATATGGATGTTACAGGTACTGCTGTTAAGGCTTTGAAGGAAGTGAGTGCATGATAGAGAAAATCACCTTAGAGAATACCTAAGTTGTCATAAACAGACTGTTGGTAGAAATAGGGACTTTACAGGTGCTGCTGGTGAGGGTTCAGAAGTCGTACAGGTGGCATGTTCCATTTGGGTTATTTGAGAAGAGTTATTAAGAGCTCGGCTGCTAACCCAAAAGGTCAGCAGTTCAAATCCACTAGCCACTCGTTGGAAACCCTATGGGGCAATTCTTCTCTGTCCTAGAGGGTTGCTATGAGTCAGAATCAACTAGACAGCAATAGGTTTGCTTCTTTGGTTTTTGGTAGGGTCCAAAGAAACCATAGGGCTAATTCACTACCCTGGGGCTAGTGACATGGCCTAATAATATCCCTAGTCATCAACAGCTAAGAGGAGGGAACTTTTTCCAGAACCCAAAGGAAAGAATCATGTGACAGAGCAGCAATGCCTTTGGTTGAAGGAGCAGAGGGAATAAATATCCAGACCTCACTCTCCTCCATTCCTCCCATGTCCTGCCAGCAAGCCTGCTGGCTGGATCCAACCAGAAGCAAGAGGGCAGGATACCTGTTGATGTGGTCCCTACAGTTCAGCCCCAGGGCACAGAGAAGGGTGGAGGGGGTGGGCAGTGAATTTGGAGGGCAAAAGGAAGGTGTTCCACATGTAAGAATTTTCTTGGCTCTTCTTGCACGTATACTTTTTACCAGGGATCACAGTCCTATTTGTGTTCAAGGTGAACATTAAAACCCAGCTTCTATACCTGGAACCTCTTCCTGTTTTGTCTGTTTGTGCTTACATCCTAGAAGCTATTCTGTTTGTTTAGAACCCACTTCCTATCTGTTTTCTTCATCTGAAATTCAATATATTTACTTGGAATCCCCTATCTCTTTCTTCAATCCATGTTGAACAATTAGATCCTGAAGCCCTGCTGATGAATTGGCCTTATGTTCTTCGTTAGACTCTTAGACAGTGAAACCGTGTTTTGTAGTTAGAAACCTTTGCCCACTACTCGTGGACTATGAACTTCACTAGGGGTGGAGACTAGATTTCTTTTGTTTGTCAAGGAGGAGTACAAGGTTTCTGAGGCTGCATCCACTCTAATGAGAGTTGTGATAATCCAGCCATGGGAATGAAGAGTTGCATCACAGTGTCCTGCTTTTATTTCTTGGCATTGTGTGCTTGGCTTTGCAGCACCTTACTCAGTGGCTCCTACCTGGATTAGCTGACCTTCCCTGGTACCTCCCACTTTTTCTTATTTTTTGCCTGTCCCCAGTAGGACATTGAAAGAAAAGAATGTTTTTAGCCTTCTGTAGTATAAAATAAGCGTCTATTTTGAAAGTACAGCTACAGAAAACTTTAATTTACTAAAAAAAAAAAAAAAAAAAAAACCCCCGTTGCTGTCAAGTCGATTCTGACGCATAGCGACCCTATAGGACAGAGTAGAACTGCTCCATAGGGTTTCCAAGGAGCAGCTGGTAGATTCAAACTGCCAATCTTTCAGTTAGCAGCCGAGCTCTTAACCACTGCACCACCAGGGCCCCAAGAAGAATTAAAAATAAAAATCAAGGAAATCTAAAATTTGATCCTGTGAGGATAATTTGTAACCAATTAAGAAAGTGTAAAAAAAAAAAAAAATGTTATCCCTCCCCTGACTATTCATATTGCCTTTACCATTCAGAATGGTGTAAGGTATTAAGAGTGGAGGGGACTTGTGATGCCATTGAATCCATCTCCCTTTCTTTACAGGTGAGACTGCATTTTCAGAGAGGGGAGTGATTTGCCCACACACTGGCGTGTGAAGGAGCTGGAGCTAGAACCTCTTTCTCCAAGCCTAAGTTCTATCCATTGTACTAACTTGTTTCTCATGTTGGCTTTCCAGTATGGATGACTAACCTATTGTCTTTTCATGTGAGATGTCTTAGTTCTTGAGCTAGATTGGAGACAACTTGAAGACAGAAACCAAGTCGTATACTTTTAAATCCATCACAGTACTAAATGCAGTTATGCATATTTAGAGTATATGTTTTGCACACTGTATGAGTTCATTAAGTGTTGGTTGAATTGATCAATGTTCTTTGAAGACTTAATGACTGAGGACAAAAGAAGGCCTAAGGGTTTATTGAAGACAATGACATTAGGGAAATAAAGTGTTGGCATTATTTAGTTGGGAAAAAGAGTTGGAAAGATTCTAATAAATTAACAATCTTCATGAGGATTATATTGACAGTTTACTTGTCATTCATCTGAGGTTTGTCTAAGGGAAAAACAGACTGTATGAGCTGGTTAGGCTGAGAATTGTTCCACTTTACAGTAGGTGGGCAGGGTCAATAGTTTTTATTTTGAGCAGATAGACATCTTCTCTGGGTGTCTTGCAGTATAGGTGAGGAGTACTAGGAAAGAGGAAATATGTTAAGGCCTGATAATAAGAGTATTGCCATAAAAATAGTATTTCCAGATAAGGCTTTCAAGCAAACACATTTCTTCCTGGTTTTACTTTTTCAAGGGAGATGTTCAGGTACTTACTTTTATTTATTATTTGTACTGAGTTCCCCTGTGAGAGTGATGGTGGGATGATTATAGTCTAAGTTGAAAGTGCTGAGAGACCTCCTTCCTTAATTCCTGAGTGCTCTGTGGAGGAGTAGGAGCCATCTGGATGTAGGGAGAGGAAGCTTTTAATGAGCTCCCTTTTGTTTTGCACCACAGACTTTTGAATTGACTGTTAAGTTCACTGTAACTTAGAAGCATGCCTTTGCTTTGATAGTATATAAAGGGAGGCCATTCCAGGGTCTCTCTGCTGGACATACGCACCAGCAGCTGTTACTCTGTGTTGACTGCTCCCTGTCTCCCTGCCTCCCCACCTCCCCACCATCCACCAGCCCTGCAAGTGCCTGCTGTGGGAAACTTCTGACCCATCCTTTTTGTCCATGGTGCTTGATCTGTGCTGTTTCCAGGTGGCTTGGCCCTCCTCTGAGTGGGCTGGCGTTTGAACAGGTTTTTTAAATTCTGCTTTGCAAACCTGCTGAGAGATGTGGTGCTCCTTTCATGTTTCCGTTCCTTCTGTCTCTTGAAAGGGCCAACGGAGGGTCTTCATATGACCAGGGGCTATTGATGTTGGCTGCAAATTCATTTCAAATTAATTTCTACATTTTTGTCACAAGCATCTAACGCCATTGTATTTCCTTGATCTTGACATTGCTGTAGCAAGGCTACCAGCAAGCAACAAGAGGAACAATTTCTGTATACTCACTAAAGCAAGAACAAAGTAAAAGTTCCCATTCACAATGGGGTTGCTTTTAAATGTCATTCTCAGTTCTTTCCTTTGTATGATATCGGGTCCTGAGTAGTAGCATGAGTACTACAGGATTGTGTTTGTTGTATTAGTTACTAGCTTATAGTGACACCTCTTCAGGCAACCATAACACATTGATTGATTACCCACTGTATGCCAGGCCCTGTGGGGCTTCACCAACACCATTTTCTATTCTTACAACAACCCTATAGGATAGTTGCTATGGTGGATTAATTACTTATGTGTGTGGTGTGGCCTTTATAGGCATGGTCTTGTAGCTCCCACCCAGGTAACTGTGTGATAGGGTAATGGTCAAGGGGACTGGTCAGTTTTGCCTTAAAAGAGAGCCAATCCCAGAGCAAAGAGGAGAGCCCATCACCAACAAAGAAGGAGAGACGTGCAGCAGAAACCCGCAGTAGAGACCCACAGGAGACGGTGCTGTGGGCTTCCCATCCCACGGAGTGAAAAAGCTCAGTGCCTTTGAGCAGAGACTGAGGGCCGGGAGAAGTCTATACCTGACCCATGAATCTAAGAGTTGCCAGCCTCCAAAACCTTATGAGCCATTTCCTTTATGTGATCTGTGAGTTCTGTGAGGTGTTGCAAGAAATTAGGGAACCCAAAGATGGGAGGAAGAATACTGAGGCAAGAGGGAGGCGTTGATGTTAGAGATGATGGAGTGGTACAGCAGCTTGGAAAAGTTAGACATTTGGGACATTTTTAACCTCTGCCTCATAGGAACCAGCTTTGTTCTGATCCGTATGAAAGAAATTATTCATTTAGTTGCTGCTATCCTTGTTCTACAGATAAAATAGGGGAAAGGCAGGATTTGAACTCAGGTCTGCTGAGTCCAACGTCTGTTCTCTTTGCAGCATACTAGAAGTCTACAGAATACCAACCATAGCCCGAACCCTGCCTCTATAAATAAAGTTTTATTGGAACATGACTACACCCATTTGTTCATGTATTTCTATGGCTGCTTTCATGCTACAACAGCAGAATTGAATAGTTACAACAGAAACTTTATGACCTGCAAAGCTGAAAATGTTTACTTGCTTTTTGTTGACCCTTGCACTATGTCATTGCTGATAGTGGCCAAGTCATTAGCAAATAGGATGGCTTTTCTGGCTGCACATGCCAAGTATGAAAACCTAGCTGTTTCGTCCGTCTTTTGCACTTCTTTCCTTTGTTACATTTTGATTTCTAAACATTTTCGTTACGATTTTGTGGAGGTAGAAGCTTTCACCTCTGAGTCTAAATGCCAGTTAGTAATAGTTTAATTTATTTATTTAGAGATTTTCTGTCAGGAGTCTTGAAATAGATTGAGATTCTAAATGGTTACCATGAAGCATAAATTTTTCAGCAGGTTTTTCTTTCTTGAGGAAAAGAGATAATATTCTAGTGTGATGTTTTAGCAAGCTCTGCTGCTTTCGTTTTGAAAGGAGAGACTTCCCTTGTTTTTTGTCTGATGTTAATTTTGTGTTACATGGACAAATTCTAGCCAAGCTCGGGTTGAAGAAATATTAATATCAGTTTTATGCTCCTGAGGTTTACTGGGGGTTTGCCTTGGAGGAAGTAAGTTGTAAGGCAGCAGTTTTTAAATGTCAGTGTACATAAGAAACACTTGGCGTACTTGTTTAAAATGTAGTTTCCCAGATTCCAACCCCAGAGATCCTGAATCAGTAAGTTGGCTATAGTTGCTGCTGATACGTACGAGCGAAAGTTGGTTTGGGGTATCATTGAAGTTCAATTCAATGATTCTAGATAGTCCAAATAGGGACATTATCAATGACTAGTTTTTTTTTAATCCTGGTTCAGTTTACCTTGAAATGTAATTAGTAACTGTAAACTTTAAATGTTTATTTAAGTAAAACATTATAGGAAATAAAATTGTGCTGTGTAAATGTATTTTAACAACTTTTTCCCACTACCACTAATAACAACAATAGCATTTTATGTTTTATGTGGTGGTTTATAAGGTTCCTCATTTCACACACCTCATTTGATTTTTATGTCATCATTGAGGTAGATGTGGCAGGTAGTATGATATTTTCATTTATGGAACGAGTAAATGAGATTTAGAAAACAAGTATTTTATTTCCCAACGTTTGCACTGCTAATAAGCAATGGATTTATAATTCCATATACCACTTATCATTCCTAGTCCAGCATTCTATCCAGTTTACCATTTTGACCTTATGACACCTGTTTTGATTTTCAGAGGAAAATGTAATTATTTTATAACTCACTCTATGTATCATTTTCTAACCTTCTGTTCGGAAGGATGAGTTGTCCATTGTCAAGTACTTTGGTAGTCTCCCATAGATGCCTCAGTGTGGAGGTGATCATAGGTATACGCAGATTGGCAAGTCATTTTTCTTTTGTAGAATATTTGTAGTATGGAAGAAGAAATCTCTCTCATTTCTTTGGCAGAAACTTTATAAGACGAGTCGAGAGATGCAGGAGAGGATCATGGACCTGCTGGTGGTGGTAGAGAATGAAGATGTAACTGTTGAGCTAATTCAAGTAAATGAGGATTTGAATAATGCCCTCCTTGGATATGAGAGGTGAGAACAGATGGAGTACCCTCTCTAACCCTCCTCCAATTCCAGGTTTAGCACCAGTTACTTAGCATTTTCACTACAGTGCCCACAAGTTGAAGTATTTTGGAAGAATGAGTTGAAGACAAGGCCACCTTCCTCCTGAGATACAGGAACTTGGTCCTGGCCTTCTGGGAGCTTGCCTGTGACTTACAAGAATGAGAGAGCAACTAAGAAGTGCTTGGGGCATTCTTGGGCATCATTGGGCAGTATAACCAGTACTCACATATTAATCTGTGAGCAGGGCCAGGATCTTACTCACTTGTATTGTCTGCACTCAGCAGATGGTAGGCTTTCAAATAGATGAACGTTATAGACAGAATATCTTGGTGAAAGTGGGGTTTGAGCTAAGTTTTTTTTTTTTTTCTTTTCCTTTTTTTTTATATTTTATTGTGCTTCAGGTGAAGGCTTACAGAACAAATAGTTTCTCATGAAACAGTAGTACACATGTTGTTTTATGACATTGGTTAACAACCCCACAACATATTAACCCTCTAACTTCTCAACTTTTTTTTTTTTTTGGTGAAAATACACATAGCCAAAGATACCCCGTTTCAAAAACTTCTGCATACACAGTTCAGTGACATTGACTACGCTCTTCCAATTCTGCTGTTATTCTCATTTAAGGTGAAGGCTTACAGAACAAAATAGTTTCTCATTTAACAGTTACTGCAAATGTTGCCCTATGACAATGGTTAACAATCTCACAACACATCCACAATATCCTTACTCAACCTTGGGTTCCCTATCACCAGCTTCCTTGTCCCCTTCTGCCTTCTGGCCCTTGTCAATGGACTCCTGTACCTCGTTAGTCTCATTTGGTTTTACGGGGCTGTCCACTCCCAGGGTGAACAGTGAACCTCGGAGGTTAACTTCACCACTGAGCTCAAAGGGTGTCTGGGGGCCATACTCTCGAGGTTTCTCCAGTCTCCTTTAGGCCAGTAAATCTGGTCTTTTTTTTTTTTTTTTTTTTTTTTTTGTGAGTTAGAATTATGTTCTACATCCTTCTCCAGCTCTGTCCAGAACCCTCTGTTGTGATCCTGGTCAGAGCAGTCAGTGGTGGTAGCCGGGCACCATCTAGCTATACTGGACTCAGTGCGGTGGAGGCCTTGGTAGCTGTGGACAATTAGTCCTTTGGACTAATCTTTTCCTTGTATCCTGTTCTCTTCATTCTCTCTTGCTCCCGAAGGGATGAGACCAGTGGAGTATCTTAGATGGCCGCTCACAGGCTTTTAAGACCCCAGACACTACTCACCAAGGTAGAATGTAGAGCATTGTCTTTATAAGATGTGTCATGCCAATTCAACTAGATGTTCCCCGAGACCATGGTCCCCACAGCCCTCCGCCTAGCAATTCAGTCCCTCAGGGAGTTTGGATGTGTCTATGGGGCTTCCATAACCTTTCCTTGTACAGGTTGTGCTAGTTTCCCCTGTATTGTGTACTGTCTCACCCTTCACCCAAGATACCACTTATCTATTGCCTATTTAGTATTTCCCCCCCACCCCTCCCATCCCTGGTAACCAACAAAGATTGTTACATTTTGTGTGTGAACTTTTTCATGGGTTTTTACAATAGAGGTCTCATATAATATTTGTCCTTTTGTGATTGTCTTATTTCACTCAGCATAATGTCCTCCAGTTCCATCCATGTTATGAGATGCTTCACAGATTCATTGTTCTTTCTCATTGCACAGTACTCCATTGTGTGTGTGTACCATAGTTTGTTTATCCATTCATCTGTTGATGGGCATCTAAGTTGTTTCCATGGTTTTGCTATTGTGAACAATGCTACCATGAACGTAGGTGTGCATATGTCTATTCGAGTGACGACTCTTATTTGTCTAGGATATATTCCTAGGAGTGGGATTGCTGGATCGAATGGTATGTCTATTTCTAGTTCTGAGGAAACACCGTATCATTTTCCAAAATGGTTGTATCATCTTGCATTCCCACCAGCAGTACATAAGAGTTCCCATCTCCCCGCAACCCCTCCAACATTTGTTATTTACAGTGTTTTTGATTCCTGCCAGTGATGCCGGGGTGAGATGGTATCTCATTGTGGTTTTAATTTGCATTTCTCTAATGGCTAGTGATCGCGAGCATTTCCTCATATGTCTGTTGGCCATTTGAATGTCTTCTTTGGTGAAGTGTCTGCTCATTTCCTTTGCCCATTTTTTAATAGGATTATTTGTCTTTTTGTTGTAGAGGTATTGGATTTTCTTGTAGATTATGGAGATTAGACCTTTGTCTGACTTGTACTATCCAAAAATTTTTTGCCAGTCTGTAGGTTCTCTTTTAACTCTTTTGGTGAAGTCTTTTGAAGAGCACAGGTGTTTGATTTTTAGAAGATCCTTATCTAGCTTATCTGTTGGGGTTTGTGTGTTGATGGTTATGGTTTGTATCCTGTTAATGCCATGTATTAAGGCCTGAAGTATTGGTCCTATTTTTTCTTCTATGAACTTTATAGTTTTAGGCTTATATTTCAGGTCTTTGATCCATTTTGAAGTAGTTTTTGTATACGGTGTGAGGTATGGGTCCTGTTTCATTTTTTTGCAAATGGATATCCAGTTTTGTCAGCACCATTTGTTGAAAAGACTGTCTTTTCCCCACTTGATGGATTTGGGCCCTTCTCAAAGATCAGGTGACAGTAGGTGGATGGATTTACATCTGGTTTCTCAATTCTGTTCCATTGGTCAATGTATCTGTCGTTGTACCAGTGCCAGGCTGTTTTGACTACTGTAGCTGTATAGTAGGTTCTGAAGTCAGGTAGTGTGAGTCCTCCAACTTTATTCTTCTTCTTTAGTAGTGCTTTACTTATTCAGGGCTTCTTCCCTTTCCATATAAAGTGAATGATTAGTGTTTCCATCTCTTTGAAGAAGGTTGTTGGTATTTGGATTGGGATTGTGTTGTATTTGTAAATTGCTTTGGGTAGAATTGTCATTTTCACAGTGTTGAGTCTGCCTATCCCTGAGCATGGTATGTTTTTCCATTTATGTAGATCCCTTTGGGTTTCATGCAGTAGTGTTTTGTAGTTTTCTTTGTATAGGTCTTTTACATCCCTGGTCAGATTCATTCCTAAGTATTTTACCTTTTTAGGGGCTATTGAAAATGGTATTGTTTTCCTGATTTCCTTTTCATCGTTCTCCTTACTGGTGTATAGGAATCCAACTGATTTTTGAATGTTTATCTTGTATCCTGCTACTCTGCTGAATCTTTCTATTAGTTCCAGTAGATTTCTCGTGGAGTCTTTAGGATTTTCTATGTATAGTATCATATCATCTGCAAACAGGGAGAGTTTAACTTCTTCATTACCAATTTGGATGCTCTTTATTTCTTTTTCTTGCCTTATTGCTCTAGCTAGAACTTCCAGCACAATGTTAAATAGGAGTGGTGATAAAGGGCATCCTTGTCTTGTTCCTGTTTTCAAGGGGAATGTTTTCAGCCTCTCTCCATTAAGAATGATGTTGGCCGTTGGTTTTGCATAGATGCCCTTTATTGTGTTGAGAAATTTCCCTTCTATACCTATTTTATTGAGAGTTTTTATCAGCAATGGGTGTTGGACTCTGTCAGATGCCTTTCTGTGTCAATTGAGATGATCATGTGATTCTTTTCTTTCCTTTTATTTATGTGGTGGGTTATGTAGCTTGATTTTCTAATGTTGAACCATCCTTGCATACCTGGTATGAAACCTACTTGGTCGTGGTGTATTATTTTTTTGATATGATACTGAATTCTATTGGCTAGAATTTTGTTAAGAATTTTTGCATCTATATTCATGAGAGATATTCATCTGTAACTTTCTTTTTTTGTGAAGTCTTTGCCTGGTTTTGGTATCAGCGTTATGCTGGCTTTATAGAATGAATTTGGAAGTGTTGCTTCCTCTTCTCTGCTCTGAAATAGCTTGAGTAGTACTGGTACAAGCTCTTCTGTAAATGTTTTGGAGAATTCTCCAGTGAAGCCATCTGGGCCAGGGCTTTTTTTGGTTGGGAGTTTTTTTATTACCTTTTCAATCTCTTCTCTTATTATGGGTCTGTTCAGATTTTCAACATCACTTTGTTGTAGTTTGGGTAGGCCGTGTGATTCTAGAAATTATCCATTTCCTCTAGGTTTTCAAATTTGTTGGAGTATAGTTTTTCATAATATTCTGTTCTAATCCTTTTTATTTCAGTTGGGTCTGTTGTAATGTCCCCCATTTCATTTCTTATTGGGTTATTTGTGTCCTGTCCTGTTTTTCTTTTGTCAGTCTGGCCAGTGGTTTGTCGATTTTGTTGATTCTTTCAAAGAACCAACTTTTGGTTTTGTTGATTCTTTCTATTGTTTTTCTGTTCTCTATTTCATTTATTTCTGCTCTGATCTTTACTATTTCCTTTCTTCCAGTGGTTGTGGGCTTTTTTTGCTGTTCTCTTTCTATTTGTTTGAGTTCTGTAGTTAATGTTTTGATTTTGTCCCTTTCTTCTTTTTTGATATGTGCATCTATTGCTATAAATTGTCCTCTGAGGTCTGCCTTTGCTGTGTCCCAAAGGTTTTGGTATGATGTGTTTTCATTCTCATTTGATTCTAGGAATTTTTTGATCCCATCTCTGAAATCTTCTATTACCCAGTGATGTGTAAGCAGGGTATTATTCAGTTTCCATGTAGCTGATTTTTTTTCCTTGATCTTTCTATTGTTAATTTCTACCTTGAAGGCATTGTGGTCAGAGAAGATACTTTGAATTATCTCAAAGTTTTTGATCTTGTTGAGGATTGCTCTGTGGTCTAAGATGTGTTCTATTCTGGAGAACGTTCCATGTGCATTGGAAAAGAATGTGTACTTTGCAGTGGTTGGATGGAGTGTTCTATATATGTCTATGAGGTCCAGTTGGCTGATTGTGCCCTTTAGGTCTTCTGTATCTTTGCTGAGTTTCTTCTTAGTTGTTCTGTCCTTTACTGAGAGTGGTGTGTTGAAGTCTCCTACTGTTATTGTGGAACTGTCAATTTCTCTTTTCAGTGTTGTTAGAGTTTGTTTTATGTATTTTGGAGCCCTGTGATTGGGTGCATAGATGTTTATTATGGTTATGTCTTCATGATGGATCATCCCCTTAATCATTATATAGTGTCCTTCTTTGTCTTTTATGGTAGATTTTGTTTTAAAGTCTATTTTATCTGAGATTAGAATTTCCACTCCTGCTCTTTTTTGGTAGTTGTTAGCTTGATATATTTTTTTCCAACCTTTGACTTTTAATAAATTCACATCTTTGTTTCTAAGGTGTGTCTCTTGTAGACAGCATATTGATGGATCCTATTTTCTCATCCATTCTGTCCCTGTCCGTCTCTTTATGGGTGCATTGAGTCCATTTACATTCAGTGTAATTATTGATAGATGTGAGTTTGTTGCTGTCATTTTGTAGTGTTTTTTTTTTTTTGTGGTGCTGAAGTTTTCTTTGTTCTTCTTGCTCTATCGTACTGAGTTACTTTTGTTTGTGGATTTTTTTTTTTTCATTTCTTTTGTTTCTGTAAGTTTTGTTTTTGCCGAGACTTTATGTTTTTCATCTTTATTTTTTTGAGTTGGTTTGTTAACTTTCTTTGTGGTTACCATGAATTTTACCCTTATCTTTCTAAGTTTGAAGCAGTCTACCATTACTTGGTATTGCCTTGCCTTCCTCTCCATTAGAAGGTTCTATACCTATGCTGTTTATTCTCTCTTTTATTGTTTTGATGTTGTTGTCATTTATTGATTAACTGCTCTGATTCCCTGTTGTATTTCTCTTGGTTTTGGATAGTCCTTGACAGTTCATTTCCTAGATTGGTATCTGGCTCGTACGATCCTGTGTCCTAGGTTCTGCCTATGAGTTGAAGCTGTTTGTCCTCAGATCGAAGAACTCCCTTTAATAATTCTTGTAAGTTTGGTTTTACTTTTACATAGTCCCTTAATTTCTGTTTATCTGGAAATGACCTAATTTCACTGTCAAATTTGAACGAGAGTTTTGCAGGATATATTATTCTTGGCTGGCAGTTGTTTTCTTTCAAGATTTTATATATGTCATCCCACTGCCTTCTTGCCTGCATGGTTTCTGCCGAATAATCTGAGCTTAGTTTTATTGTTTCTCCACTGTATGTGACTTCTTGTTTTTCACGAGCTGCTCTCAGGATTCTTTGTTCGTCTTTGTTTTTGGCGAGTGTGAATATGATATGCCTTGGTGATTTTCTTTTGGGGTCTCTTCTATATGGGGTTCGTTGAGCTTCTTGGATGGCCAGCTTTTCATCTTTCATGATATTTGGGAAGTTTTCTGTCAGCAGTTCCTCAATGATCCTCTCTGTGTTTTCTGTTTTCTCCCCCGTTCTAGAATTCCAATCACTCGTAAATTTTTGCTTTTAATTGTGTCCCACATAACTCTCAGGGTCTCTTCATTTTTCTTTGTTCTTTTTTCTGAGTTTTCCTGAAACAGAGTTGTATCCAAGTGTTTGTCTTCAGTTCCACTGATCCTGTCTTCCACCATTTTAAATCTGCTTCTCAGCCCTTCTGTGATATCATCCATTTCTGAAATCTTATTGTTTATCTTTTGGATTTCTAATTGTTGTTTTTGTATAATTTCTAGTTGTGAATGTATTTTGGCGTTTTGTTCCTGCATCATCTTCCTGAATTCAGTTTTTTGTCTGTATTTTCCATGAATTTGTCTGTTTTGTCCTCATGTTTGTCAGCTTTTTGCCTCAGTGCTTAGAGAATTCCGAGTATTAGAGATTTGAATTCCCTATCAGGTAGTTCTAGTGCATTTTCTTCCACAGGAGAGTCATCTGGTGTTTTATTTTGGACGCCTACTGGAACCATCCTGTCCTGTTTTTGTAAATGTTTTGGTATTGTCTGCTGTCTTTGGGGCATTCAGTAGTTATTTTTCTTATTTATTGATTGTATGTTTGTTTGTTTCTTCCCTTTTTTTATAAAAAAATTTGACTATGTCTGAGCAGGCGGACTGTGTGTTCTTTGTTGTTTGCTCGTCCATGCACTCAATACTTTTTGCCTTCTTCTCCAAGTGGCAGGATCAGTCACTCAGATATGGTATGGCAGGGCAGGTCTAGCTGAAGAGGAGTTACTGGGATGGGTTGTTTGTGGCAGTTACTACTGCCACCAGGGCGGGTCGGTAATCAGTGCAGGGCAGGTTCCAGTAGGCTGTGCCTGTGCTGCTTGGTGGTGTGATGTCAAGCGCACGGTGCAGGTAGGCAGGATGCAGCAGGGAGACTGTTATGTGTGGAGCTAAGATGGATATGGGAGAGAGGAGAGAGGAACAGGAGCCAAAAACATACAAACAAACAAAAAAGAATGCTAGGTGAGCTTGCCATTGGAATGGAGAGATGAGCGACTATGAAATGGAGAAAAACAGAAAGGGGAAGAGGAAGAAAAGAAAAGAATGAATAAATAAAAATCAGAAAGGTTAAAGAACTGCAAAGTTCCCAGGGATCCCGCCGATGCAGCTATGAGGTCTGGGGAAGTCACTCTCACTTGTTGCAGTACAGCCTGGCTAGAAGGCGTAGAGGTATACAGCGCCTGGTATTCAGGGATCAGAAAGAGAAGGAAGATATAGAGAGACGAGAAACTGAGCAATGAAGAAACACAAAAAGGGAAAAATAGGGAAAAGAAAACAAAACAAATTTAAAAAAAAAATAAAAAGAAAGGCCCCCCCCAAAAAAAAGAAAAAAAAAAAACCAACAAAAAAGGGAATGTCCTAAGGGAGCACTCTGCATGTCTGTGGAAGCTGAAGGGGAGTTCCTTGCCACGTAGCTCCGCCTGGCCAGAAAGGGCTCCCAACTCAAGAAAAGGAAAAGAAAACAGACAAACAATTCAAAACGAACAAAAGCCCCGGAATCCCACCAGTGCGGTAGCCCAATCAAAGAAGCAGCTCCACACTCGAATGGAGCTCCACAGCCCCTCAGGAAGAAGCAAAGATGGCTCACGGAGCCAGGAACTCGAGCGAAAGGAGGGGGAGGCGGCGAGAAGCAAGGAAGAAATCAAAAGAAGCAGGAAAAAAAAAAAAGCAACACCAGCAGCCAACAAATGGCACTCAGAGAGCCAGCTAGTGCAGGCTGGTGTTTCTGGACAAGAGACTATGTCTGTGGGAAGCAGAGAAGGCCGAGTGTGGGTGAAGAAGGGTAGAGAGTGGGAAAGCATACATCACAAATTGCCTGCACTCTGCAGCCCCTCAGGAAGAAGCAAAGGTGGCACACGGAGCCAGGCACTTGAGTGAAAGGCGTGGGAGGTGGCGAGAGGCAAGTGAGAAATCAAAAGAAGCAGAAAAAAAAAGCAACACTGGCAGTCAACAAATGGCACCCAGAGAGCCACCTGCTTGGATGTGTGGAATCCAAGCAGCCAACGCTTCCCGGTCAAGAGACCGTGGCCTCGGGAAGCAGAGGAGGCCGAGCCGGGGCAAAGAGGGGTGGGGTTTGGGAAAGCGCACACTGCAAATTACCGGTTGTTTTGTCTCCCGGTGGACGCTCCGTGAGGCTGCTTTCTCATACCCCCATTTGCTGGTCTCCGATAGGAGTCCAAGATGGTGGATCCATGCTGCGTTAGCTGGTAGGGACCTCTGCATGAATCTCTCCTCGCTCTCCATTCTCTGTCAGTTTTCTCACTCCATTTGGTGCTTGGCTGAGTTCTTTATCTCTTCATTTGATGTTTTAAGGTTTCAGGATTGTTGTATTCTCTGTTCGGCTTAGTTTTTCGGATCTTTGCTGTGGAGGGACGGCATGGTGCTTCTGCCTAGAGTGCCACTTTGCAGGAACTCTTGAGCTAAGTTTTGAGGTGGAGAAGAACGTGAAATGGTAAAGAAAAATGAGGAGGGTATTTTGTATGGAGAAAATAGTTTATACAAAAAACATAGCAGCCAGATTTTATGTAGGAGCATAGATTTTTTTTATCTCCATACAGAAAATAAGAAGATAAAAATTAAAAATGTACACAATTTCTGCCACCTATTTAACATTTTTGTTCCTTTCTAGTTTTTATAGTTTTGATCATAAAGAACATATACTTTTGCTTCTCCTTTGATTTTATTCACTGCAACAAGTATTTGTGTATCCTGTGTTTTTAAAATCTTTTGGTAAACTGCACAATGGCCCATGTTTATCTCATACTTCACTTATTATTGGACATCTCAGTTATTTCCAACTAACTAATTCATTCATCAAAATAATTGTCTGATGGTCCAGTGTAATAGGCTAGCCAATAGTCAGGAAAATACATTAAGTTACCTACACAAATGTACACACCTGGAAATTGAATTAAGTACTGTGGAAGCAAAAGTTCAGGGGGTGTATTTTTGTGAGAATAACAACTGGACTTAATCCAGGTTGAGGTGAAGGGAAAGATTCTCTGAGGAAGTACCATTTAAGCTGAGAACTGCAGGATGAGTAGGAGTTGTCTAAACAAGGAGAAGAGAAAGAGCACATACAGTTTGTAAAGCTGTTATGAAGTATAATGGACTTTGGGAGAGAGAGTATGCCCAGAACCCAGTCCTAAGGAACTGCAACACACTTTGATATAGATAAGTAACTCTCAGTCTTTTGTTGTTGTCATTGTTAGTTGCTGTCGAGTAGATTCTGACTTATGGTGACCCCATGTGTGCAGAGTAGAACTGCTCCATAGGGCTTTCAAGGCTGTGACATTTCGGAAGCAGATCTCCAGGTCTGTCTTCGAGGTACCTCTGGGTGGATTCAAACCACCAACCTTTTGGCTAGTAGTTGATTGCTTAACCATTTGCGCCGCCAGGGTCTCCTCATGTAGAGAGTCTTATGTAAAATGCTGTATATAAACATAGCTCCAGGCAAGTCTTCTGGTCCCATTTTCCAAGTCTCTCCCTAGGGCCTCCTATCATAAAAATTCTGGAGCCTCTGAGAGCCCTAAACTTTGACTACATCCTTTTATCTCTATAGGAGTCATATTGGCATTCTGGGAGAGATAATTTTTCCTGGTGTGGCCCCAACACACCAAATGCCAGAGGTGTTCCTCCCAGTTAAAGTGACATTTCTGGAGACCCTTAGGAATACTGTGTTGTCGACAGTTACTGGGAATATTTAATTGTGCAGTGGCTATATTTTCAACCAGCTGATGAAGAATGAGACCAGTATGGCATAAGGGAAAAGATGAACAGGCCTGGATTCAAATCTACCTGATGATCCCAGACAAGTTGTTTAACCTTTTTAAGTCTCAGGTTTGGATTTTTTCTTTTTTTATTTGTTTTTTCTTTTATAACCTATTTAATACCTCTTGAGGATTTAGGCAGCAGAATGCTAGCACATTGACACTTAGTAAATATTGATTTCTTCTCTTACTGTCATTAATGTCCCACTGAGCCTTTAATTTATTGACTAGATATTTTTCCACTGATCATGAATAAACCAAGAGAATCGGTGACATAAAACCATTGTAGCTGTGACAATGGTACTTTCTCTCTCTCTCTCTTTACTGTCTCATATTGAGTAGGGTCAACAGCTGTTCTGACACAAAGGTGATGGAGCATTGACGAGCCCAGTGATCAGAGTCTGTTAGCACTGAATGGTCTCATGGTCCTTGTCCATTGTTTTCTGTGGTTAAAATCTTTGTAAGTGGAAAAATTGTCCACACACACACGAAATGGTTTTCAGCATAGTGCTCTGCCTCCTGGTTTTCATTGTGGAGAATTCTGTTGCACACCATTTAAGACTGCTGACTAAAGACTTTGGTTACCTCTGTGGACAGCTCGTTCTGATTCAGCTTTGAACCATGTGTGCCGAACTGACTGCAGTAAATTGTGTGACAGAAACACTTAAGTTTTCCTCAAGATTCAGAGAGAGATTCTCACCACTAGAAAAGATACTGATCTGGTGTTTTAGTTTTCTGTGACTACTGTAACGAAGTACCACAAACTTGGTGGCTTAAAACAGCACAAATTTATTGTCTTAAAGTTTTGTGGGTCAAAATTCTGAAACAGGACTCCCTGGACTATGATCAAGGTGTTGGCAGGGTTACATTCGTTTTTGGAGACCTTATGGGAGAATCCATTCCCTTGTCTTTTGCAGCTTCTAGCGGCTCTCTGCTTTCTTTGGCTCATGCCCCCCATCTTCAAAGCCAGTGATAACTGGTTGAGTCCTCATACTGTCTCACTCTTACTTCCTCTTCTGCTTCCATCATCCCCATTTAAGGACCTTTGTGATTACTTCGGGCCCAATTTTGCAATCCAGGATAATTTGCCTATTGTAAGGTGAGCAGACTAGCATAGAAACCTTCACTTCACTTGCAGCCTTATTTCCTCTTTGCCATGTAACCCAACACATTCACTGATTCCAGCGATTAGAATGTGGACATCTTCAGGGTGTCATTATTTTCCTATCACAGTCCGCCTTATGGCCACCAAAGAATCAAATCCATCCTACAATATAAAATGCATTGACACTATTCCAGCATTCCAAAATCTTGACCTGTTATGTCCAGCGAATAGCTTTGCAAATAAGGAAATGGAAATTTGAGCTGTGAAGATTGTTACCACCCAGCGCATAACTGACCAGCATATAGGAAGACAATGCTATAAATAGAAGGAAGGAAAAGAAAAAAAATATATATATATATATATGTTTTAGGAGAAAATTCTTAAACCTCAGTGTACATTCAGATTCGAGGCTCATGGAGTCGATGTGTCATTATAGTAATACTATATGTTTCTAACGCAACTTTCAGTTTGCAGATAAAGCATTTTTACATCCATCCATCTGTATTCTCTCATTATTTGTGTGCGTATGTATGTATGTAGGTATCATGCATGTATGTATCTACCTACATACCTGTTATCTACCTATATATTTATTTTTACTCCTGAAAATAACTCTGAGGGGAGTCATTCAAATATTATTCCCTTTTAGCAGATTGAGAACTGAGGGCAGGAAGTCATATCCATGATCATATTTAAGTACTAGATATTAATGCTGACATTTGAACCTTGGCCTTCTGCCTTCAACTTCACTATTCTTTCATAGCTGTTCTGCTTTTTAACTTCCCCTCTTTTTCAAGCAGTGGACAAGCAATGTAAAATTAAATCTAAGTTTTAAAAGGTCAGTATTCTAAGTTAGTATCACGTATCTTATGAAAAGATAAGCAGTGAATTAAAATACTTTAAATGTATTTGAATTATTATGAAATATTATTTATAATGGCAAAATTGGAAACAAATATTTGAGAATAAGAATAGTCAAATGTGTGATACATGTTCATAAAGTAAAATATAGCCATTAAAATTATATTTCCAAATAATTATGTTCCTAGAAAAATGCTCACAACATAATTGAATTAGGACACAGAATTACATAATAGAATTTCAACTAAGTTTAAAAATAGATTAGCTTATAGAAAATAGACTAAAAGGAAATCCATCATAATGTTAATGGTGACTATTTCTGGGTGATGAAGTTATTATTTTGTAATACTTTTCCATTTTCTCACAATTTCCTGTAATGGGCATCATTACCTCTATACACTGGAAACAAGTTATTACAAATATTTTACTGGAAATGAAGTGTGTAGGAAGCTGATTATCTTTGTTTCAAAATATTTGTAAATTAATTTTTTTTATTTTCAGAATATTCATATTTGTTTTCTTTTAAATATTCACATTTTAATAATTCAAACAGGTTTACTCGAAAGCAACAGAGGATTTTGGAGCAAAATAAGAACCAGGAGGAAGCTGCCAATGTAAGTGAATAGTTGTTCTTGTTGTTAGGTGCCATCAAGTCAATTCCAACTCAGAGCAACCCTGTGTTCAACAGAGCAAAACACTGTCTGGTCCTGTGCCATCCTCAGAATCGTTGCTATGTTTGAGCCCATTGTTGTAGCTACTGTGTCAGTCCATCTCTTTGAGGGTCTTCCTCTCTTTCACTGACCCTCTGCTTTACCAAGCATGATGTCCTTCTCCAGTAACTGGTCCCTCCTGATAATATTTCCAGAGTACGTGAAACAAAGTGTCACCATCCTTGCTTCTAAGGAGCATGCTGGCTGTACTTTTTCCAAGACAAATTTGTTCCTTCTTCTGGCAGTCCATGGTATATTCAGTATTCTCCACCAACACCATAATTCAAGGGCAAATAGAAACGTTATAAAAAATTAACCATTTTACCAATTGTACAATAAGGAACAAGGCTTATCTAAAACAGGTCTTAAAGAAGAGGAGATATGCTTTGACAATTTGGAATGGTTTTGGTGGTGCAGAATATTTGCCTTAATAACTTGATGTTATTAAGTTATTAATAAGAGATGATAAGAAGATTCCCTAATTAAGCAGAAACTCATGTAGCTGGTGAGATGTGATTAGTAATAGTGTTTTCCACTGAAGAGCAAATGCATCCAAACCAGATCCTCTCCCTTCCAAAGGAAAGTCACCGGGGGAGGAAATCATGATAAACTACATAATACATTTTTTTCTAAGTTGTGTTTTTGTTGCTTTGTTTTCAGACTACCAGTGAACCTTCTGCCCCATCCTGTGATCTCCTCGACCTAAGCCCCAGCCCCCCAACTCCTAGGGCCACTCTGGGAGAACTCAGCACCATGAATGCTCAGCTTTCAGACTTAAGTAAATAAGCACGCAGGCCTTTTCAGACCAGCAGAAGAGCTTCTCCTTGGTTTCATAATTAAATGCCACCTGAGAAGGATTGAAGTCAGTTTGAATATCAGAGAACTGTATCGGGAGATGTAATTCCTTCCTAGCCGATGGTTGGGTCAAACCCAATACAAGAATGGGATGTGTCTGGGGGAGGAGGTCCTTGAAAATCATTCCACTGGCTTAGAATCTCAGTTTATCTGACTGCTCTGTAGAGGTTATTCAACTCCATGGCCAATGCTTAAGGCTACTCTGAACACATGCACTATTATCTTTGGGTTTCTCTGTTATACCACAGCATCAGGTAAGGGAATATATGATGAAATCAGATGATGGAGAAATCCAGGAATTACAAGGCCTAATACATGTGGTGGTGAAGTGTAGAGGGAAAAACACAGGCTTTCGAATCAGAGAAGTCCAATTTGAAATCCCAGCTCTGCCACTTCTTAGCCAACCTAATCTTTGAGACCTCCTTCCTTTATAAAATGAGAACAATGGTTGCCTTATGAGATTGCTGTGAAGGTAAATGAAGTAATGTTTATAAGTTGCATTGTAGGCTTAGGGTTACCTATCTTATCTCTCTTATTTGTTATCTTCTACTATCCTTATTCCCAAAACATTTTGGTAAATTACAAAATAAGGATGATGAAAGATGCAGAATTTCAGAAGGTTTGCCAAACTGAAATCAGTTTATTTTTCTCTGAAGGATTTTTCCAGGGCCATAATATTCAATATCACTGAGTTTGTAGATTTTTAAAAATAATCTCTCCCATTTCTAAAATGTTGGCTACTTGCTTATATGGGCCCATGGAATGTGTGTAGTTCATTACATTGAAGAGTTTTCTTAGGTTTTTATCAGGAATTTTCAGAGGGAGAAAAGAATTATTCCTTTTGGGGTACCTCACTTAGAATTGTAGGAAGTTAAGAGCTGGAGGTGGGGTGGGTGGGTGTCAGTGTAGAGCTCTGAATATACCAGTCAGCATTTTACTTTTGTGCTTGACAAAACACAAAAGTAAAATGCTGACTGGTATATTCACATGCTAAAATCTTTTCCATTCTGGATTAGTTTGGGATTGTAGAAAACCCAAAACAATAGCATTTGCTACCTTTATAACAACCTCTTGGAACATGGAATTTCTTTCCAACTGCCATGAATGATGATTTTTTATTTTTTAAGGAAGTCTCATGGTTTTATGATGACAGAAATTTCTAAATCAATCTCTTTAATTTGGTTATTTCTCACTGTGGAAAATCCAGCAGAACAACTAACTGACAAAATGTTTTAAAACTAACAAATCCATTTTGTGTTCCAGGTTTTAGATCTCCAAGTCTTGTTATGAAAAACAATGTGAACCCCAGTCATCATCCACAAGCAGACTTGCTAGCCTCGGAAAATACAGAAACATCCTTGTAAGTATGTCAGTAACACTACAGAACTAATACCATATCATTCTCATTACTTATATTTAAGAAAACAAGGCATAATAGAAAAAGTACAGACTTAGAAAACCGTCAGACCTGAGTTACAATCTCAGCACTACATCCTACTAGCTGTATGACCTTGGTTGAGATACTTAACCACTGTGAACCTTCGTTTTTCTCCTAAGTACTTCCTAGGATTCTTACAAAGATTCAGTGAGATACTGTATATGAAACTCCTAATATAGCATTTGGTACATAATAAGCCTTCAATAAATTGTCTCTGTGTCTATTATTTTTTAGTGGTAACTGGACATGGGTAGGGGACAGGAGTGTGGGGACACAGGAGAGGGAAGAGAAGTGAGGTTCAAAATTGTAACAGTAATGGCCACACCAATGACAGGTCACTTGCCATGTGCCAGGCACTTTGCTCAGCTCTTTTTGTTTATCTTACTTAATCTTCACCAAGTTCCTGGGTCGGTAATATTGTTATTTGCATTTTGCAGAAGAGGAGCCTGAGATCTAGAAAGGGAATAGAACCTGCCAGAGTTAATATAGCTAATAAGTGGCAGGTCTGATGAACTGATAGTCTACCAAAAAAGAAGTATACATGACCCATAAACGTGTACAAAGATGCTCAACCTCACACACAGTAAGAGGAATGTAAATCAAAATACAGTAAGACATAATTTTTTCATCTGTCAGATTGGTAAAAATCCAAACATTTGCTAGCGTATAATTTGTTGGCTGTAGAAATACAGATACTATCACAAAATTATGGAGCCTTACGAGGGGCAAGTGACAGTATCAAAACTATAAGTGCATTTACCTTTGAACCTACAGTTTCAGTTCTAGGAATTTATATTGCATTTATACAAAATAAAGCATTTACAAGATTATACATTACAGCATTTTGTGCAATAGCAAATAATTGGAAATAGCTCAAGTATCAATTAGTTGGGAACTAATTAAATAAACATTTACTCAATGTACTACTATACAGTTGGAATAAAAAAGTAGGCTCTCTGTGAGGGACAATCACCAATATATTTGTTGTTTCGTGAAATAAGGTGTAAAGCAATGTGTGTATACTATATTGCATTTGTCTAAGAAAGCAGGAATAAGATACATATTTATGATAGCCTCTTTACATTAAAAAAAATGCAGGAAGGATGCAGAGGAAACTAAAAAAAGAAAAAAGTGGTTACGTAAGTTAGGGAGAGGCAGGATAGAATAAAGTAAGAAATAAACAAAAGTTGGGTTTGACTGGCACCAAATTTTTTTAATATAGAAGGAGCCCTGGTCATGCAGTGGTTAAAGCGTTTGACTGCTAACCGAAAGGCCAGTGGTTTGAAACCACCAGTGGCTCTGTGTGAGAAAGATGTGGCAGTCTGCTTCTGTAAAGATTTACAGCCTTGGAAACCTGTGGGGTCGCTGTGAGTTGGAATTGACTGGACAGCAGTGGGCTTAGTTTTTTTGTTTTGTTTTGTTTATATATTTTTAATATATATGCTATCGTTAATAGGTAATACATTTCTATGATTCAGATAACAAAACAATATAAAAAGGTATATAAGGAAAATTCTTGATCTCATCTGCACCCCTGTTCTCTTTGTCCCCCTTTTGCCTTTGGCCATACCCTGCCTCCACCCAGGTAACCATTTTCATTAGTTTTTCATTTATCCTTCCAAGTTTCTTTAGGTAAATATGAATATGTATCTTTTTTCTCCCTTATTTAATAAAATACAGCATCCTATACACACTGTTCTGAACTTTGCTTTTTTTTTTTTTTCAGTCATCAATATATCTAGGTGATCTATCAACAGATTTAGAAATTTCTCATTCTTTTTTGAAGTCACCTAGTGTTCTATTTAAACACTCATGTACCTAATCACTGAATTACTTTTCTGTATTGAAAAAAAGGAGGGATGAGGGAGGAGAATGAGAAAGAATAATGAAACTGGGGAGAAAAAAGAACAAAAAAAGTGGAAAGGAAGACAAGGAGAAAGGAAAGATCCATATTTGGGAAAATGATAGAGTGTCAATGGCTGTCTCATGAACCAGTAAGTTGAGTCAATACCTTAGGTTGATCTTGACTATGTGGGATGCAAGTTAATGTTCAAATGTTGTAGGCAGATCACTAGTGAAGTTACTTGGTAAATAATGTCTAACGTAGCTAATTCTGTTTTCCTGTTATTCCGATCTTGTTGGGTAATATGAGAAAGGATAAGTAACACAGAGGAAATCTCTTTACCACAAGCAGCTATATAAAACACATAAATCAAATGCTAGCTAATAGCTGTTCATTTTAATCAGTAATCTAGTGGATCTCATACTTTACTGTGCATAAAAATCACTTGGATGCCTGTTAAAAATTCAAACTGCTGGTCCCCAGAAAGATTCAGTAGATTAGGGGTTGTTGTTGTTAGGTGCTGTCGAGTCAATTTTGACTCATAGTGATCCCATGTGACAGAGTAGAACTGCCCCATAGGGTTTTCTGGGCTGTAATCTTTGATGTTGTTAGGTGCCATGGAGTTGGTTCCAACTCATAGTGACCCTATGTACAACAGAGTAGATTTGCCAGGTTTTTCTCCCACAGTGACTGGGTGAGTTCAAACCGCCAGCCATTTAGTTAACAGCCAAGTGCTTAACTATCACACCACCAGGGCACCTTAGATTGGGGCTGGGGCTGAGGAATCTTCAGTTTTAACAAGCCTCCCAGGAGAATCAAAGCAGTAATTCTCTGATCATACACTGAGAAACACTCTAATGGGCATCTGTCCAAAATCTGTTAAAATTCTTGGAATTCATTGGAATGAAAGTTTAAAAATTTCCATTACAGTAAAATTGACTTTTTTTTTTTTTTTTTTGGTGTATACTTCTGTAAATTTTAACATATGTATGGATTTGTGTATTTTGAAGCTCTGGTGTTAAGTGTGTATGCACTTAGAAATGTTATGTCTTCTTGGTGAATTGACCTTTTATCATTTTGTAATGTCTCTCTTTGTCTCTTTTAATTTGTTTTGCCCTAATGTCTACTTTAATATTAATATAGCCACTCTAGCTTCTTTTGATTAGTGTTTGCATGATACATCCTTTTCCATCCTTTCCATTAACTTGCCTATATCAAAATATGTGAAGTAAGTTTCTTGTAGATAGCATATAGTTAGATCATGCTTTTTTTCTCACAATTTCTGTCTTTTAGTTGGTGTGTTTAGGCCATTTACATTTACTGTAGTATCAGTATCAATATGTTTGGATTTACCATATTTTTACGCATATAGTACGAGCCTTCTGGTGTTTTTTTTGCCAACCGCACCCTCTCCCCACGAGATACTTTATAAGCGCCACTATGCCAATTTTTTTTTACATGTTGCTGTAAAAACATTTTTTTGTAGTGTCTTAGTTATTTAGTACTGCTATAACAGAAATACCACAAGTGGATGGTTTTAACGAAGAGAAATTTGTTTTTTCACAGTAAACTAGGCTAAAAGTCCAAATTCAGGGTGTTAGCACCAGGGGAAGGCTTTCTCTCTGTCGGTCTTCTTCTCTTCGGTGTTCCCCCGGACTAGGAGCTTCTCTGCACAGGGACCCCAGTCCAAAGGATGCGCTCTGCTCCCAACACTGCTTTCTTGATGGTATGAGGTCCCCAACTCTCTGCTTGCTTCACTTCCCTTTTATCTCTTGAGAGATAAAAGGTGGTGCAGGCCATACCCCAGGGAAACTCCCTTTACATTGGATCAGGGATGTGACCTGAGTAAAGGTGGTGTTACAGTCCCACCCTAATCCTCTTTAACATAAAATTACAATCACAAAATGGAGGCCAACCAGACAATTCTGGGAATCATGGCCCAGCCAAATTGATACACACATTTTTGGGGGGACATAATTCAAACCATGACATGTAGCATAGTACACTTAAGAAAATACCTCGTGGCGGGAGGACGTAGTTGGCAAAGAAACGTAGAAGGCACATGTTATTTGGGTAAAAATACTGTAGGTCTACCATTGTATAATTTGCTCTATTTGTCCCCACTCCCTCTTTTTTTTAAAAAAATCAATTTTTTATTTTATTTATATTTTGGCTCTTTTTTGTTTGTTTGTTTTTATTGTACTTTAGATGAAGGTTTACAGAACAAACTAGCTTCTCATTAAACAGTACACGTACTGTTTTATGACATTGGTTAACAACCCCACAACATGTCAACACTCTCCCTTCTCAATCTTTTACCAGTTTTTCTGCCCTTCCTGCCTTCTAGTCCTTGCCCATGTGTTGGTGTACCCCTTTAGTCTCATTTTGTTTTATGGGCCCGTCTAATCTTTGGCTGAACGGTGAACCTCAGAAGCGACTTCATCAGTGAGGTAAAAGACTGTTGGGGGGCCACACTCTTGGGGCTTCTGTAGTCTGTGTCAGGCCAGTAAGTCTGGTCTTTTTTTGTGAGTTAGAATTTTGTTCTACATTTTTCTCCAGCTCTGCCCTGGACTGTCTATTGTGAACCCTGTCAGAGTAGTCAGTGGTGGTAGCCGAGCACCATCTAGTTGTACTGGACTCAATCTGGTGGAGGCCTTGATAGTTGTGGTCCATTAGTCCTTTGGACTAATCCTTCACTTGTATCTTTAGTTTTCTTCATTCTCCCTTGCTCCCGAAGGGGTGAGACTAGTGGAGTCTCTTAGATGGCTCCTCACAGGCCTTTAAGACCCCAGATGCTACTCACCAAAGTAGAATATAGAACATTTTCTTTATAAACTATGTTATGCCAGTTGAGCTAGATGTTCCCCAAGACCATGGTCCCCACAGCCCTCAGCATAGTAATTCGGTCCCTCAGGGAGTTTGGATGTGTCTATGGAGGTTCCATGACCTTACTTGTACAAGCTGTGCTAGCTTCCCCAGTATTGTGTACTATCTTACCCTTCACCAAAGTTACCACTTACCTATTGTCTGTTTAGTGTTCCTCCCCCACCCCTCCCCTCCCTCGTAATCATCAAAGATTGTTTCTTTTTGTGTGTAAACATTTTCATGAGCTTTTATAGTAGTGATCTCATACAGTATTTGTCCTTTTGTGACTGACTTATTTCACTCAGCATAATGCCCTCCAGATTCATCCATGTCATGAGATGCTTCCCAGATTCATTTTGGTTATCGTTGTGTAGTGCTCAGTTGTGTGTATGTACCATAGTTTGTTTATCCATTCATCTGTTGATGGACATCTAGGTTGTTTCCATCTTTTTGTTAATGTGAACAATGCTGCAGTGAACATGGGTGTGCATCTGTCTGTTCACGTGACAGCTCTTATTTCTCTAGGATATAGTCTAAGAAGTGGGATTGCTGGATCATATGGTATTTGTATTTCTAGCTTTCTAAGAAAGCACCATATCGTCTTCCAAAATAGTTGTACCGTTTTGCATTCCCACCAGCAGTGCAGAAGAGTTCCAGTCTACCCACAGCCTCTCCAACATTAGTTATTTTCTGTTTTTTGGATTGGTGCCAGTAATGCTGGGGTGAGATGGTATCTCATTGTGGTTTTGATTTGCATTTCTCTAATGGCTAGTGATCATGAGCATTTGCTTGTATGTCTGTTAGCGACTTGAATGTCCTCTTTGGTGAAGTGTCTGTTGATTTCCTTTGCCCATTTTTTAATTGGATTGTTTGTCTTTTTGTTGTAGAGGTGTTGGATTTTTCTGTAGATTTTAGGAATTAGACCTTTGTCGGATTTGTAATAGCCAAAATTTTTTCCCCAGTCTGTAGGTTGTCTTTTTACTCTTTCGGTGAAGTCTTTTGATGAGCATAAATATTTAATTTTCAGAAGATCCAGTTATCTAGTTTATCTTCTGGAGTTTGTGTATTGTTACTTATGGTTTGTATCCTGTTAATGCCTTGTATTAGGGCCTCTAGCGTTGATCCTATTTTTTCTTCTATGATCTTTATAGTCTTGGGTTTTATATTTAGGTCTTTGATCCATTTTGAGTTAGTTTTTGTGTATGGTGTGAAGTATGGGTCCTGTTTCATTTTTTTGTAGATGGACATCCAGTTTTGCCAGCACCATTTGTTAAAAAGACTGTCTTTTCCCCATTTGATGGGCTTTGGGCCCTTCCCACCCCTTCTATTTCATCTTTCCTGCCTCCTTTTGAATTATTTGAATTTTTTTAGTATTCAGCTTTATCTATTGTGATTTTGACTATATCTTTATAAAGTGTGTGTATATATATGTATACACACACGGTATACATACACACACACACACAAATATATATATATGGAGCCCTGGTGGCGCAGTGGTTAGGAGCTCAGCTGCTAACCAAAAGTTTGGCTGTTCAAATCCACAAGCCACTCCTTGGAAACCCTATTAGGTAGTTCCACTCAGTCCTTTAGGGTTGCTATGAGTCGAAATCGACTCAACAGCAACGGGTTTGGGTTTTTTCGGTTTACACAGACACGTGTGTGTGTGTGTGTGTGTGTATATATATATATGTGTGTGTGTGTATTTGTGTGTATATGTATATATATGTGTATATTTGTGTGTTTGTATAGTAGCTTCTCCGGGGGGTTGCAATATACATAATTTTTCAATCTACTTAGAATCAGTATTTTACCACTTGAAGTGGAATGTAGAAATCTTACCACTGTATAAGTCCCTTTACCATTCCCCTTTTACATTATAGTTATTTTACATATTGTATCTGTATGCATTGGAAAAAACCACCAGACTATGTTATAATTTTTGCTTTCAACCCTCAAAAGGAGAATAGTCTTCTTATATTTACCCAGATATTTACCATTTCTGTTGCTCTTCTTTTATTTTCTTATACTATAATTTCCCTTCTCTCTGAAGAATTTCCTTTAGCAATTCTTTTAGAGTAGGTCTGTTGGCAGGAAGTCTCTTAGTTTTACTTCATCTGAAAATGTCTTTATTTCCTCTTTATTTGAAGGATGTTTTCACTGGATATAGAATTCTTAGTTGACAGTTCTTTTCTTTCAGCAATTTAAAAATGTTCTCATCTCTTCTGACCTAAATGGTTTCGATGAGAAATCTTCCCTCATTTGTATTGGTGTTCTCCTATCGGTAATAGATAGTTTTGTCTGGCTGCTTTCAAGAATATTTTTTTCTCTGGTTTTGAACAGTTTGATTATGATGTGTCTGAGCATGAAATTCTTTTGGTTTATCTGCTTGAGTTTTGCTGAGAGCATTAGTTTTCTGTGGCTGCTGTAACAAATTACCACCAAGTGGATGGCTTAGAACAACATAAATTTATTATCTCACAGTTCTGGAGACTAGCAGTCCAGAATTTAGCAAGGTCATTCTCCCTCTGGAGCCTGTAGGAGAATATCCATCCATTCTTCGCCTCGTCAAGGTTCCAGTGACTGACAGCATTCCTTGGCTTCCTTGGCTTATGGTCTCACCACTCCAATTTCTGCCTTCATCTTCACACCACCTTTTCCTCTATGTGTGTCAAATCTCCCTCTGCCTTTCTGTTATATTTGTCATTAGATTAAGGGCCCATCTGGACAATACAGAATAATCTCCTCATCTCAGGTCCTTAAATTAATTACAACTGCAAAGATCCTCTTTCCAAATATGGTAACATTCACAGGTTCCCAGAATAATGCTGTGCATATCTTTGGGGTGGGGGGCTGCTATTTAACCCACTACATTGAGCTTCTTGAATCTTTGGGTGTATGTCTTTCACCAAACTTGAGATGTTTTCAGCCTTTCTTTTTTAAAATATTTTTTCAGCGTTACATGCTATGTGTTCTCCTTCTGGGACTCTGATGACACAAATATTAGACCTGCTACCATTGTCTCATAAGTCCCTGGGGTTCTGTTCACCTTTTATTTTTACTGTTTTTTTTTTTTTTTTTTTTGTCTTTGTTGTTCAGAGTGGATGATTTCTATTGATGATCTGTGTTTAAGTTCACTGACTTATTTCCCGTCATCTCCATTTTGCTATTAAGCTGATTCTATTTTTATTTCTGTTATTGCATTTTTCAAAAATTTTTTTAAATTTCCATCTGACTCTTTATATTTTGTATTTCTTTGCTGAAACTGTTTTCCCATTTTTTTCAAGACTGATTGCTTGCTGGAGCATTTGTATAGTAGCTACTTTACGATCCCTGGCAGATAATTCCAACTTTTGTCTTCTTGGCATTGGTGTGTGTTGATTCTCTTTTCTCATGGAAGTTAAAGTTTTCCTGTTCTTCATAAAATCCAGAAAACCAAACCCATTGCCGTCGAGTTGATTCCGACTCATAGTGACCCTACGGGACAAAGTAGAACTGCCCGATAGGATTTCCAAGGAGCGGTTGGTGGATTCAAACTGTCCTTTTGGTTAGCAGCCATAACCACTTAACCACTGTGCCACCAGGGCTCCTGGTTCTTCATATGCCTTGTAATTTTAGATTGTATCCTGGATGTTTTGAATATATGTTATGAGGCTCTTGGCCTTATTTAAATCCTGTGGAGAATATTCATATTTTGCTTTTAGTAGGCAAACAGTCTGGTCAGGTTCACGCCCCAAGTTTCATCCTGCCTTCTCTGGGCTGTTTCCAATGTTAGTTAAATTTTCAAAGCCTTTGCAGGGTTATTCAGATCTGTCTCACATGTGCGCCAGCCAGTGGTCAGTCTGAGGTATGGATGGTAGGCTGTGTGTTTAGTTCTCAATGTCTTTGGTAGTCTGACTGGGATCAGATCCATGTATACACAGTGCAGGGAGTGAGCCCAGGAGGTCATAGACAATTTCATGAGGCTGCTTTCCTGAATTCCTCCTTCTTTGTGATTTCTCTGGTACTTTCTGGTTTCCTAGAGCTCCCCTTTTTCCTTCTAGAGTCAGAAAACTGGACCTTTAGTTACCCACTCTGCTACTCATTTCCTTAACTATGCTTGTGACTGGGACCAAATGGCAGGACAGAGGAAAAAACAAACAACAGGGGTTTGCCCCATATTCTTGAATTCACAGTTCTACGTAGTGAAGAGAAAGATTCTCCTCCCTCACCGTTTAAGCCCCTACAAGTCCCTGTTGACTCTGCTGTCACTGCCTGCACCTTGGAATTGCCTGGGAGTTGGGGTGTGAAAGAACAAAGGGAAGAAAAAAAGGGGGAGAGGGATTTCTGCACTCTCTCTGAGCATCAGGAGTTTCCTGCTCCTTGAGTGAAAACTAGGGGGCTTCTCCTGGAGTTCTGTCTGTCTTCACTGATGCCTACTTTTGGATTTCAGGCTGCATTACATTCAGGCTAGAGAAATCAGAGGGGGACAAATGATAAATTCACCAACAGTTCTGTGGTGCTTTGAATCCTGGTCCTTCCCAATCTGCCTGCTACTGTTTACCTTTCAGAGTCCTCAAATAGTTGCTCTGTGCATTCTGTCCAGGATTTTATATTTGTGTTCAGTGGGAGAGACAGGGTGGAATGTGTTCCCTCCATCTTACCAATAACCAGAATCCTCCCCACTCTCTTCCTAACTTTTGCTCTGCATTGCCTGTCATCCTTCAGGAAATGATGAGGTGGTAGCTGCTCTGACGGAAAAACTGAAAGTTCTGTTCTTATCTGTGTCTTGTGCACACTCCAGGGGCTCAGGGTTACCACTGCCAAGGCACAGTACTGTATGTCTTTGATCTCTTTGATGTGTGGGCATCCTGCCCTGGTGGACACTGAGACCACGTGGCAATTGTTATATGAAAGTACCACTTTTGTGCAGTCAGAAGGTACATTTTAGATGTTGTTTTTAGATCAGGAAAATCATCTTACTTTTTGCATTTGTGTTCTCACTGTAGGGTAACCATGCTGTGTTATCACACTATCCTAGGTTTCCCCAAAGGACCAGCCAAAACCTCGCCTCAAGTCATACATATGACAATGTAAGTAATGAAGCCCTCCTCTGGCAGTACACCTAGTCAGCAGATGATCCTGGCCAAAAAAACAAGGATTTCTGGTTAAGTTTCATGTTCTTCTCCGTGTTTCTTTATATTTATAATGAGTTGATCCAGCCCTTGATAGGACTTTTCCTTAGTTCCTTTTTAATCTGAGTCTCACTTCTGTTAGGAAGATGGTTAAGGGTCAAAATTCCTTTACAGTTGTTTGCATTTGTTGTTTCCACTTTGCTTCCTCCCATCCTCTCTGGCAGGTTTCAAACAAGCTTTCATCCATACCACTCTACTGACAGGTCTTGTCAAGGTCACCAGTGACTTCCATAGTACCAAAGTACTACTGTAATTCTTAGTCCTCATCTTACTAGATATTTCAGTAGCATGTGACAAAGTTAATCACTTCCTCCTCTTTGTACATGTGCTTTCAGAGACCTCACTCACTTTTGGTTATTCTCTCACTTCACCTCCACTCCATCTCATCTCCAACTCCTCTGCTGGCTTCTCCTCCTCTACTGACCTTTCAGTATTGGAGACCCCAGGGCTCAGGCTTCAGACCTCTCTTCTCTGTCTGCATTCATTCCTCAGTGGTCTTTTGGTACCATATCTTGAAAAACCATTCACATTCTGTTAACTTACAAATTTGAATCTCCAGCCCAGTGTCCTCCCCTGACCTCTGGACTCATATATTCACATTCCACTTAACCCTCTTGATTTCTTCCCAGTCCCTGTTCCCAACCTGCTCTTCCTGCAGTCTTCCTCAGTAAGAAGGCCACTCCACTTTTTCAGTTGCTCAGGCCAGAAACCTTGGAAAATTGTGCTTGAACTGTATCTTTTACTTTCAAAATATACCCAGTATCCAGCCACTTCTTACCACCTCCACTTCAACATCCTAGCTCAAACCACCATCAGATGGACATTTCAGTGGCCTTCTAGGGGTCTTCTGCTTCTGTCTTTGCCTTTCCTGCTCTCCCCTGCTACCCACTGCTCTCACAGTTTATTCTCAAAACAGAAACCAGAGCAATGTTTTTAAAAAATAAAGTCATACTATATCACTTACCTGTTCAAAACCACCTGTGACTTTCTTTCACTTTATTTTACTCAGTGAAAGTCTGAACTGCTGATCTGATCTCCCCTGTTACCTCTCCTACCCCACCTATTGCCCCCTTCTCTATGCTCACTCTGCTGCAACCACACTGGATTCCTCTCCATGAAAATCTTTAGTAAAAGGCAGAAGATTTGTACGATATGAAGAAAAACAAGAGTATTCACGCTGGCTTCTTCCGCTTCAGAGCCTGTGAACTTGCTGTTCCCTCAGATCATCACAAGGCCCACTTCACTTGGGTTTCTGCTCAAATCTTCCCATTGGCCATGCATCCCTGACCACTGTATATCAGAGCAGTGCTCACCTCCCCCAACCCCATCCACTCCAGCTTATCTTATCCCCTTTACCCTGCATTTAAAGATTAAGTCCTATAAGCACTTCTATCTAATATCTGCTTATTTGTTTGTTGATTGTCTGTTCCATGAGGGTAGGGACTTGGCCTGTTTTATCTATTACTCTATTATCAATGCCTGGCATCTAGTATGTGCCCAGTACTTATTTTTGAAATTAATATGGGAAACTAGGACAAGAAAGAAGTATTTCTAATTTAGAATTTAATCTTTATCTTTTCAGACTCCAATTTAATAGGGTCACCCTGTGCTTCTCTGTAGAGTTAAGATTGTTTTGGGGTTTTTTTGTTTTTCCTGTTTGAGGCTGAGATATTTTATATTTAGTAGCTGGAAACAATTGAGAATATGGAATCCCATCCCACTTCTTTTTTAAAAGCAATGTTTTTATTTTAAATTTTATATGAAAAACTGGGATGCACTGGTTGTAAAACCAGAGGGAAGAGCAGTAATTTTTGTAAGTGGTTATTGCCTAGAAAACTGAATAGTGTAAATTACTAATTCATATCTAGTTGAGAATACACCCTCTACTCACTTATGGACATGGTTAGGTTCCAAAGACCAGGTCGTTATGTGAAATTGGTTTTGTGCAAAAATGGAGGATGACCACATCAGATCACAAAATGGAAGATGACTACATCATTACATAACTGCTAGATTACATCATTTCATAACTGCCAAATCACTGAGAATCATGGCCCAGCCAACTTGACACATAACCTTAACCATGAAAACCAGCATTAGTTTCGCCTCGTACCTCAGCATTTGTTACTGCCAGACATACATTGTTAATGCACAAGATAGTCGGATAGTAGATCTTTCTACTATTGTCATAAATGCAAAATGTCGGATAACAAGATAGTCCATCAGTGAGAAAGTGTGTATGGTTCTTGGAACAGTGTCACTTGGAAGCCTAGGAATCTAAATAATAAAAGAGAAAAGCTTAATATAGAATGTTGATTTGAACACATGCTATGCTTTCTTCAGTTTCCAGAAGATTCAAATTCAGTGTTACTACAGCCGGTTAATCTACAGAGCATCCCAGCAACATTGTCAAACCAGAGGCTGCCATCCTTGCCCAGCGGTCATCCAGGTACCTGAGACCTTATTATTTGCATCAAATAAGGAAACCTGTGAGAATGTATGAATCTGCCCTACATTTATTGGTAATTAAAACTAGATATGGAGCGGGGAGAAATTAGAGGACCTCATTTACATTTTAAGCTTCATGAAATAAATTTAGGGTAGATACATTATGACTGACATTAAGAGGTTGTAAAAATGTGTGTTGAACTGCATTTCCATTTCATCTTTTGAACATTAAAGTAAATAGATCTTTAGTTGAGGTTTGGAAATATTTTATACGTAGTTTTGTTTCTGGTTGTCAGTCTCTTGTTGGATCTTATATTTGAAGTTTTTAAATTATAAAGAAAATATTAATTGCACGTATCTCTTGGAAAAGCACAACGCGTATTTACAAGTTCTTTTTTTACCCCCTAAAGCGATGATAAAGAATGATCTTCAGCAACCCAATTACTATGAGATAATGGAGTTTGATCCCTTAGCTCCTGCTGTCACTGCAGAGTAAGTCATTACAAAATGATTAATATATTTTTTGTCTGGGTTCCTTTTGGTAGCAGAGCTAACAGGGCTTGGTTATACATTTAACTTTGCTTAGGAGTTGGCAGAAGTTGATGGCCTTATTAAAAATGACTTAAAAGGCTTCATGGAGGCTGTTGCTCTCAATGGTCTTATTGTTTTTGGCCTTGTGACTAAACACTAAAGTGCTGAAGTTGCAGATTAAGAAATAACCAGAACCAACATGGACATTAACAGATTACTCATAGATGCCTTGGTAAAAAGTCAGGTTCTCTCTAGCTTGGGAAGGGCACTGTTTGCTGACTGGTGACATAAGTAATACCACATTGATAGGATATTTTACCTGTTCTCTGACTACTGAACCCCAAAGAACATATAAAATAACTTGTTTTTAGTCTTCACTACCTGTGACAAACCAAATCAAACCAAACCCGTTGCCGTCAACTCGACTCAGACTCATGGCAACCTATAGGACAGAGTAGAACTGCCCCATAGGTTTCTAAGGAGCAGCTAGTGGAATCGAACTGCCAACCTTTTGGTTAGCAGCTGAGCTCTTAACCACTGTGCTATCAAGGCTCCTACCTATGACAAAATGTAGTTAAAATGGATTAATAAAGTGTTCAGTCTAAAAAAAGTACTTCTTAACTTGAAATACTTAAAGCACCATTATTTTATTTCATATTGGTCAAAAGTACATAAATATTTATGGGATAGAGGAATGGTAGACTTATTAGAGCTTTCATATACTCTGATTGAAGGTTACCCCTAAAATTCTTACAAATGATTAAGACAAGTTTATGGAGATCATTCTTCAGAAACTGTATCTTGCCAGTAATTGTGTTTTGATTTATACAAAATTTAAAATGTGCTTTTTTTAAATTAATTTCCAATAGCAAAAAACTAGGGTATTTCCAAAAAGTCTGAATCATTTGGAAGCCCTGGCAGAGCCAAGCCTGCATTTTTATATGCTAACAATAGGCTGGAGCTGAGTGGTAGCTGCCTCTTTTAGACAAGGCATACTCTGCAGTCCACTGGGCGCCACTTGACCCGCCGCGTCCATTCATTTGATCTGCCTGGCATGGGTAGGCATTTGAGTTTTTGACCCCCAGTTTAAATGCTCAATTTAGTGATACAATTTGGAATCGTGTATGAATACATCTTCTAGACTTAGTTCACTAAATGGTTTTTCCTCATTCAAGATTGTCAAATTGCCCTACATCATTATTCTGCTTAATAATGTATCACTGAATAATATTAGTGATTTATAGGATTAGAAATAATTGGTATTAAACTAGGTATGCTCTCTGGAAACTGAATGTTTTTATCAGTTTCTGCCTCCAAAGGGGAAGCGGAGAAGCTTTTTTTAAAAATTATATTCCAGTTAATTAGATTAAGTAGATATGGCCGTGCAACAGATATCAAAGATGAGAGAGAAGGAAAGCTCCAGAGATGAAGTTTTAGAAGTTTCTACCATTGTGGTTCTTAATTTCTGGGTGGTAGGGCATTCAGTTCCTTTGAAAATCTCACGAAATCCAGGGAACTTCTCTGCACAGAAAAGCACAGAATTCTGCAGAAAAGTTCTGGGATTTTCCTATCACTGGTTATTTATGAAGCCCTGGTTAAGAATTTCTACTCTAGCAGGACAAAGTAAAATATTTATGGAGATACACACACACACACAATTCATTCATTTAATGAATTTATTGAACATTTATTATGTGCCAGGGACTGTGATTGGTGCCAATTTATAATACTGAACACGAGACACGCTCCCTGTCCTTATGGAGATAAAGTGTGTAGATGGAAATTAAATCAGTAGGCAAACATATATTTACAATTGGTCTTAATGGTGTGAAAGAATATAGTGACTTGATAATATTAACAGGGAGAACTAATTGGAGGTTAGAGAAAGTTTGAGGAAGTGACACTGAAGCTGAAACCTGCAATTGTTAGTCATGGGACAAGTTTGGGAATGTTACAGGCCAAGAGAACAACTTGTACAAAGACCCCAAGGAAAGAAAGAAACTTGGCGTACTCAAAGAAATGGAAAAGTCAGAGCTGAGAGTTAAGGGAGCAATAGGGAGCCTGTTAACAGATGTGGAAACTGTAATTTGGAAGCAAAGAGAAAGGTGTATACAGCTCTAATGAACATTGCTGAGAGATCAAGTAAGACAGAGGACTGAAAACTAGACATCAGAATAGACATAGAAATCATTGGTGGTTTTAGTAAGTCATTTTGGTAGATTGATGGGTATGGAAGCCAAATTTCAGTGTATTAAAAAGTAAATAAGAAATAATATTGTAGATAACTTACTAGAAGCTTACATGTGAAAGAATGATGGAAAGTGTCTGGCAGCTAGGGAAAGATTAATGAGGTAATCAAATATACACGAGTTTAAGTGATGTGTTTTATAAAATGGTAGATGCTAGAGCATCTTTGAATGCTAAAGTGTAGGATCTAGTAGCGAGGGTGAGGTTGAAGATTCAGGAGTGGGGGATGACTGAATGAGTAGTGTTTGAGAAGGCAGAGGTCGAGAGAATCACAACAGTAGAAGACAGGTGCAGACGAAAATAGAGGGTTTAGTGACGGAAGATGAGCAAGTTTCGGTATCATGACATTTAATTTCATGAAGTGAGATCTGGCTGAGAGTGAAAAATGGGGATCACAGGCTAGAGAAGGTTGAAATCTGTGGAAAATGAGAGATGAAGATTATTAGAGAAACATAGTAAGATTGTGGGGCCATGCTGGGAGGCCTAATGAAGTTAGGGATCATGGCTTTATAGTGCTGATTTTTATATCTGAATGTCATATTTATGGGTATAGATATCATTTTCTACCTATGGATATATGTAAGGTATTGAATGAAAGATGTCAGAGTTATAAGATTGCTTAGGAGCCTGGACTATAATCACATAGGTTAAATAAACTGGAGCAGAACTTTTTTTTTTTTTGAAAACAGGAAAAGCTGAACAGGTTTTTTTTTTGTTTTGTTTTGTTTTTAGCAGAAAGGAAACTTTTTTCAAATTTGAGCCATTTTTTATTTAAATCACAAAACTGAATTGGTTATACGCTATGGATATTTGTAAGATGCATAAGGATTTCAACATTAGAATTTAAGAAAGCATGAATATAAGCTCAGGGCAGAGTTGTGTTTTTATTCACTGATGTAGCCTGAATACTCAAAGTAGCACCAAATTTTTAGTTAAGATGCTAGCAGTTAAAAACCAAAATAGTACTCTGAAATTAATTGATATTTATTATCAATGCATTAATTGACATATAACCCTTTTGCCATGATGGCTGTTTTTGTTTCAGAGCTGTTTATGAAGAAATTGATGATCATCAGCTTAGAACAGCTCAAAGTCATACTGACTGTTGAGGTAAAAACTTTAACTTACAAAACTTACGTGTCACATTCTACTTAATTTCAGTGCAGTTATTTTCTATGTTTAATATTTACATTAGGGCCATCTGAGAGTGACGCTTTGGTGACTGAAATATCATTACAAAAGTTCTTCTTGATTACTCAAATAGTAATGAACTATTGTTCACTAATGAAATACATTCTTTGTAGCCTTTTCAACTAGCAATAATGAGGCTTGGGAATGCAAAGGTTGGTTTACAGTATTAAAAAATAGCAAACCAAACCCGTAGCCATAGAGTGGATTCCGACTCATAGTGACCCTATAGGACAGAGCAGAACTGCCCCATAGAGTGTCCAAAGAGCACCTGGTGAATTCAAACTGCCAACCTTTTGGTTAGCATCCACAGCACTTAAGCACTGCGTCACCAGGGTTAGCAATGAAATCATGCACTTGTCCTGAATGTGCGGTCAATACCTGTTAGTTGGTCCTGGTAGAACCCACTCATTGTTAAGTCTTCCACATGTGTCTGGATTCCTCCTATTTACTGTCTAATGCTCCAGCTACACTAATCCCATTTAATTACTAATGAATGCCTAGCCACCAGTGATCTATTAGCCTTTTTTATTCTCCTCACGCCCTCCCCCACCAATGGAAGTAAATTCCCACTTCTCCTCTACTAGACTGTGGCTCTCCAGCCTCCCAGTAGAGAAGGATGCAGAAAAGTTATCAAAGAATGGGGAGAAATGAGAAAAGAATAGAGATGATTGGTTACCTTCTTCTCTCTGTTCTAGGTGAAACTGGACAACCAGCTCACAAGCTGCATCAGGAGTGCCACCTCTCTAAAGGGTAGACTCTGTCCAGCTTTGAAGCCGGAAGACACAACCTACCAACACATCAAAACCATGGTGGATACTGGAACATTTCTCCTCTGCAATAATGAAGTTTGAATAGAAGAGCAATAGTTCCAGGGTAACATTTATGGTTCTGGACAACAGCTCAAGATTTATCTCAAAAGAAGTTGTTTGTAACACATATTCATTTAAAACTTCAGCTGAAGAAAAATTTACTATACTTCAGCCACCGAGTTTAATTTCAGGGTCTTAGGTTTTACAGGCCTTCCTACATTTAGGAAAGAAATCATCACACAGTTGTGATAAGAACAGATGAAGATTACTTTATTACAAAATAATTCTGAATAGATGTTAAGCATCAAATGTGAGAAACTAAAGGTATTCTTCAGGAAGAATACTGAGTGCCTTCATTTAACTAAAGTTGAATGTAAAAGTCAATTTGCATTTCTTTATAAATAATACTCGTTTAGAATGAGTTGTAAACGCCTTGATGATTGTAAACATCCCTGGACTCTGCATCGAGTTGCTTTTAAACTTGATTCTTTATAATACTAAACATTCTTTTTTTTTGGTCTTTTTACAATAATTTAACATTTCTATTTAGAAGAAAGACTACTGGAAAACATTCAGAATAAACTGCATTAGTTTACATAAATTACAATGACAAATAAATTACTATTAAAATAATTTAATGTATCTTTTTTACAGTTTGTTCACAGAAGAACTTCTGATGTCAGTACACATACACAATCCCACACTTAAACATTTTAACATTCGGGGACTTGAAAAACTATCACAGTAAATCCTAGAAGCCTAATAGATGGATTTAGGTGTTTTATTTCAGTTTCATGGTACTACAATTTCAAAGTAATTATTCAGTACTATGAATATAAAGTAGCCCTAGATCTTAAAGGAAAAATAAAGTAGAATTTGAAATAAGAATGTAATCTTTGGGCAAGTTACTTAGTGACTTCTCTTCCATGTTGAGCTTTTAAAATAATGACTGTTCACATTGAAGGCAAGTAGCAACCAACTATTTTAAGGACAGTAATAAACATGGTCAGAAGTTCTGGCCTACAGCCTAAAATAAATACCATTATGTATAATTTTTTTTTTTTTAAATTCTCAGGTTCGATGCTACAAGTATGAAAGGTCAATAATTTGGAAGAGATCTATTGAATTAAACTGTACCATTAAATCCATGCCTGCAGTTTCTTTTAATACTACTGTCAAACTAAGTTTGGTAGTGAACAGTCATACATTCTAAACCAGCACAGTGGGTTCCTTATGGTAAAAGCTAAACCTGTTCTCTCAATTTTAAGTAGGTAAATTAGTTGGGGGAGGGGGGAAGTAGAATCATCAGTGCATAATAATTAAATATAAGACTATACATTATAGTAGAATTATTTCTTCTCTGAGAAGGCAGATACATGATTTTTCAAAAATCACATACTTGAAGTAAGATTTAGTTGCTGACTTCAATTATAGCCTGGAACTGGCAACTTGTGCCCTTCTTTAGCTTCAAAAAAAGTATAAGAAAGAGTGATGAGATCAACATTCACCATTCTTGGATCTTCAGCAAATTCAGGATCAATGTAGAAAAACACTGGCATATCTACTTCCTCTTGTGGATTAAGCCTTTGTTCTTCAAAACAGAAGCACTAGAAGTTATAGAAAGATGTAACTTAATAACATTTATATTGTATTACTGTAACAGAAACTAATGGTTCAATTATTGGCTTTCATAAGCATACTGTTAAATATAGCTGTATCCTTAAGATCTTTGATGGACTAATGGCATCTTTTTCATCTCAAACTGAGCTCTGCTTTAGGGATTGAGAATCACCAAATTATTTCTTCTAACCTTAAAAGCAGATACCCATTTGGTTTGGATCTCAATCTCCATGTAACTGGTGTAAACAATGGGAAAAAAAAAAAAAAACAGACTGAAGTTTAGAAATTACAAGTACCTACCAAAACACTGCAGCAAATTTAGTATTACAGAGTTTCATGTCCCTTTATCATATTCTATAAAGTTTGCATTTTGTTGTACCTGTATTTTATTGAAATACTGTCCAGCTTCAAATGGTACAACATTGTATGTAGAAATTCCGATTACTGGTTTGTCAGTAGGATTCTTAGCCTTATAAAATGCCAGTGCAGTCTCTCCTGGTACTACCTGTTTTAAAGAAAATATACATTATCAGTACTTTAAATCTCACACAGCTCTTTCTCTTCCCTACTAAATTACAGTCATAATATTTTTCTTATTGATCAGACAATACCTAATGTAAACTAATATAAGGGTCAGCAAAATAAATCACAAATATTACCATTAACATAACTGAGTTTCAAATTGTATTTGCATATATCAATGAAGAACCAATGCTCTATTATACATAATTAGCTATGGATTATCCTCTTGTGTATCTGCAGTCTTCAAGCAAATATCTGCATATTAAGTTATTTAAAATGTGCTTATGAGCAAGCCTAGCCTATCACAGCCCAAGCCTAAATTCTTGATAACACCTACACTTGAATAACATTATATGATTGACTAAAAAAAAAATTTTAAAGGATACCACCATTAAGGAGCCCCGGTGGCGCAGTGGTTAAAAGCTTGGCTGCTAACCAAAAGGGTGGCAGTTCAAATTCACCAGCCGCTCCTTAGAAACCCTATGGGGCAGTTCTACTCTGTCCTATACGGTCCTTACGAGTTGGAATCGACTCAGTGACAACTGGTTTGGTTTTCTGGTTTTCTACCACCGTTAAACTCAGCTTACTTACAACCAGAGTAAAAATCTGAATGAATAGAACCTTTATTTAACCCAATAGCTTTAAATCTTTGTTTTGAGAAAACGACAGATAAGAAAAACAGCAAGTTTTAAAAAAAAAAAAAATCAATTTCCAAAGAATGTTTTGTCACTTGTACCAATTCAGCCGTTAATACCTTGTACACTATCATGTAATTGGAACACATATGCAAAATAATGACTTACTGGAATACTTAATCATTGAGGAGTATCAGTCACGTTTACTAATCTAGGGAAGCACTAATAAGGGTTTTTCAATAAGGGTTGAAATTCTTTCTGGTTAATCCTCGGTTAATGACATAATTTCGATCAAATCTTCCTTAGATTCAAGTTAGTCAAGATCTTAGGAAAACCTTTTAGGTATACTCTTACTGGAATATAACATGACTATTATGACTACTTCAAAGGTCTTCAATTTTTTTCTTTTTTTTTGAGGGACAGGGACACTTTTCATGTAAACCAGTAAACAAACTACTTTTCATTGTAACCAATGATTTTCAACATTTTTCCTTTCATTGTAACCAATGATTTTCAACATCCTCCACACCTAAGGAAAAATCAGCTATATGCCTGACAGCTGCAGCTACTCCCGAAATTAGTGACCAGAGGACTACTTAGTGAACTCCTAATGTGATTCTTATAAAAACAGATGACATCTTCCATTCTTTCAAACTGAGTTTTACTATAGTAATATATACCTTAAAAGTTAAAGTATATTCTGTTACATTAGGTTTACGTCACTATCAAAAAGTAGTCTGTGGGAATAAAAATTCCAGTGATGAAGTCATCAGGATTTTAAAATTAAGTTTACATGAGTGTTACCTAAACTATGAAACAGTTTCAGTGATGAAAGAAAATTTTACATTGAAAAGGTAATCTTTTATTAATTGCTTTAGTCACTTACATATACTTCAGTTTGCTGAGGTCTAAAGTTCCACTGGAGACTTGCATGCACATCTGCATTAAAGGTAACTTTAATGATGCGATCCTTAATGGGCACCATGCTTTCAATCTGGTCTGATGTATGGCCTGCCACTGCTGATCCTCCAAGCCCAGTAGTCTAGAAAAAGATATGAAAGTATAATATGTTAAACAATACCTTTAAGTGCTGATGATCTATTGGATAAAAATTAAATTTCAAAAAACAACTTTAATTGTTCAGTTAACTTTAATAATCCAGTTGGAGCCAGGTGTGTTTACTATCACCAACCAATCCCTATGACTGTGTTTGAATTATGTACCCCAAAAAATGTGTGTATCAATTTGGCTAGGCCATGATTCCTGGTACTGTGTGATTTTCCCCTATGTTGTAAACCTGCCTCTATGATATTAATGAGGGAGGATGTGTGGCAGTTGTGGTAGTAAGGCAGAACCTGATCTACAAGACTGGATTGTGTCCTGAGGCAATCTCTTTAGAAAGAAGTGAGCAGTGAGACAGGGGGACCTCATACCATCAAGAAAGCAGTGCCGGGAGCAGAGCATGTCCTTTCAACCGGGGTCCCTGCACAGAGAAGCTCCTAGTCCGGGGGAACACTGATGAGAAGGCCAAGAGAGAAAGCCTTCCCCTGGAGCTGACACCCTGAATTTGGACTTTTAGCCTACTTCACTGTAAGGAAATAAATTTCTCTTTGTTAAAGCCATCCACCTGTGGTATTTCTGTTGTAGCAGCGCTAGATGACTAAGACAGAATCTGGTACCAAGAGTGGGGTGCTGCTCTAACAGATACCTAAAATCTGGAAGTGGTTTTAAAACTGTGGATGGATAGATGTGCGGCAGTGACAGAGGACCAGCAGCAGCAGAAAGACAGGAGGACCTCATACCATCAAGAAAGCAGTGCCAGGAGCAGATCGCGTCCTTTGGACCGGGGTCCCTGCGCAGAGAAGCTCCTAGTCCAGGGGAACACTGAAGAGAAGAAGGCCGACAGAAAAAGCCTTCCCCTGGAGCTGACGCCCTGAATTTGGACTTTTAGCCTACTTTACTGTAAGGAAATAAATTTCTCTTTGTTAAAGCCATCCACCTGTGGTATTTCTGTTGTAGCAGCACTAGATGACTAAGCAATGGGTTAGCCACTTTTGGGGCACCAAGGGTCTATATTTGTTGAAGGTATACATATTTATTCAGTAATATTTTGGTTATCTGACATGGTCAAATATGAGTCACTTGGGAGAAGCTGAATCTCTAGATAAGTGAAATACTATCATTGATAATACAGCTCAGGATTTTTTGCTTAACTTTTATTAAATATACTTTATTGCTAGTATTTCACACTATATTATTCATGAATAGAAAATTTACCCATGACCTAGTCATTTCAATTAAAATACTTGAAGAACTTTTTTTCATGTTCCTCTACTGTCCTTTTCTATCTCATAACTTTTATAGCCCAAATTAGTTCGTAGCTTCACTTTTGTAGTCTGCTTCTCTCGGCATCATCATTAAGCATTTTCCCACGTTGGTTAATGGTTTTGTATCTTTTTATGTATTTGTCTGTATAATACAGCTTTTATAGACACTACTCGTGAATCAAAACATAATAATTAAATATATTTGGCCACTGAATCAATGAATCTTAGGGCTAATGTGTGTCTGACACTTCTTGCCCATTTCCACTGCCAGTAATTATCAGAGATGCTTTTAAAAAAAATCCTTACTTCCAAGGTCATCATTCTTCTAATGCTCGAGGTTGTAGAATTCTGGTCTCTGGATAATTAATCTGTTACTATACTAGAAAAAAAAAATACCAAATTTGAAGCTAGGGGAAGACTCCCAGCAAAAAAAAAAAAAGTATAACCATCTTCTGCTTGTTACTTAAGTCAACTAGCTTCACTCCGGTACTATGCAACATTATCAAATTACATTATGACCCTAAACTATTAGGACAAATCTTTATTTACCCTTGTTTAATAGATATAGTCTTCTACCTAAAAAAAAAAAAGGGGCTATGTTTGAGATTTAAGATGTAACTCCGTTCCCAGAAGAGTTTCTGAAAGTCGTTTGAATAAAAAAAATTAAGTCCTCCCAGAAAGATTCCTTAATGTCATTTTCCTAATAGACAGTCTTTGAATACAGATTTTTCAAATTTTTAAGTCTAGTGCTTAGAGAAATGAAAACAAACTAAAAAAAAAAGCAGAAGAGGGCACTGAAAAGAAAAGATGTCCTGGGCTCTAGTCCAGTTCTGCCACAAACTAGTTCCAAAAACTGAATAAATCAATTTCTTTGGGCTACAGTTTTTCTTAACTGTAAAAAAAAAAAAAAAAAAAAAAAAAGTCACTATATTAAGTGGTCTACATAATCCTTTATTTATGAATCTAAAGTGCTGTGATTCCAGATGCAATCAGGGTGCTCTTTTGGAAATGTCACTATTACTTTTTAACAGTCAAGTTTCAAATTACAAATTACATGTTTTCCCTTTCCTGTTTTCTCATCTCCTCTCCCCTTAAAATACACATATTGTCATTGTGTGCCAGCAAGTCATTCTGACTCATACAAAAAAAAACAAACTCATTGCCATCAAGTCAATTCTGACTCATAGCAACCTACAGGACAGCACAGAACTGTCCCATAGGGTTACCAAGAAGCACCTGGTGGATTCAAACTGCCGACCTTTTGGCATAGCTCTTAAGTACTGTACCACCAGCGCTCCTGTCATGGATCGAATTATGTCCCCCCAAAAATGTGTGTTATCAATTTGTCTGGGTCATGATTCCCAGTATTGTATGATTGTGTACCATTTTGTAATCTGATGTGATTTCCTTATGTGTTGTAAGCTCTATCACTATGATGTAATAAGATGGATTAGTGGCAGTTACACAGATGAGGTCTACAAGATTAGATAGTGTCTTAAGCCAATCTCTTTTGAGATATAAAAGAGAGAAGAGAGCAGAGACACATGGGAACCTCATACCATCAAGAAAGCAATGCCGGGAGCAGAGCAAGTCCTTTGGACCTGAGGTTCCTGCGCTGAGATGCTCCCAGAACAAGGGAAGACTGATGCACCACAAGGACCTTCCTCCAGAGCCGACAGAGAGAGTAAGCCTTCCCCTGGAGCTGACGCCCTGAATTTGGACTTGTAGCCTACTAGACTGTGAGAGAATAAATTTCTCTTTGTTAAAGCCATCCACTTGTGGTATTTCTGTTAAACAGCACTAGATGACTAAGACAGCTCCTAAAACATACACACACATAATAGTGTCATGCACTTAAGTTTGGGCAAGGTTTCTTAACCTTGGCACTACTGACATTTTAGGTTGCATAATTCCTTATTGCAGGACATTGTCTTGCACATTAGATGTCAAGAGTACCCTCTGACCCCCCGTTGTGACAACCAAAATTGTTTCTAACCAAAAAAACCAAACCCGTTGCCATGGAGTCGATTCCAACTACATTGGCAAATGTCCCTTGGGGGGAAAAAAATCACCCCTCACCTCCCAGTGGTTTGGGGGAAATCTATACTTGCTGTTTTGGATTCAGTTCTACTTATCGTTTAACCAACAGGTAGGTTTTGGGGTTCACACTTGGTCCAGGCCAGTCTGATGAAACTAATTCAGAGTCTATACTCATCCTCCAAAAATCAAGCTGTTGCATTTCTCACTCAAATGTTGACATTAGGAAACTGAAAAGAAAAGCCCTTTTGATTTCTGCTGCTTCCAAAACCCATTGCCCTCACGTTGATGCCTACTCGTAGCAACCCTATAAGACAGGGTAGAAATGCCCCATAAGGTTTCCAAGGAGCAGCCGGTGGATTTGAACTGCCAACCTTTTGGTTAGCAGCTGAGCTTCTAAACACGCACCACCCTCCTCTGCTGCTTCAGTCACCATCAAAAGGAAAGCCAAGTTTATCTCCATAAGGATAGAGGAAACAAGCCAGGCATTAAGAATGGTGGTAGGGTAGGGTCAAAACCCTCGCTATATTAGTCATGATGTTAAGTCGTGATTCTGAAACTTTGTTGCACACTGAAACCCCCTGAGGAATTTAAAATGTACTGGTCCCTGACTTCCACTCCTGAACATTCTGATTTAATTGGTAAGTCTCAAAGGCCTAATTCATGCCTCTCTATATGAATAAACTACTCTAGGTTTAAGCACAAGTAACAACACAGACCACATGTGGTTCACAGAATGAATGTATTCATATACAGTTTAAAAGCCGGCACAAGTGTGAGCAGGAAAGGTTAAGCAGGTTTCTAGCTATGGGAGGGCAGCCCTTTCGGAGGAATGTAGCTTAAAAGATCTCGCGTCCTGGTGACCCAGTGGTGAAGTGTTGGGCTGCTAACCAAAATGTTGGCAGTTCGACTCCAGCAGCCGCTCCTGGAAACCCTATGGGGCAGTTATATCTTGTCCTATAGGCTCGCTATGAGTCGGAATCGACTCAATGGCAACGGGATTTTTTTTTTTTTTTAATTAGTTTAGAGAACAGGGAATTACACTCTGTTTTAGAAATGCCGCGTGGTATAAACACAATCACGATCAGGATTTGGGCTCTATCTCCAGCTTTGCCACTAACTTCCTTGGTAACCTTGGATAGGTCATTCTTTTGAGCCCGTTTCCTCTCTGATAAAATCAATGTATATCAGATAATCTTGATCATCCCTTCCAACTATGACACTGTGGCGCGATCGCTGTCGAGGGCTCTGTCCCGCACCAGAGCCCCTACTGATCGCGAAGCCCAATGGGCAGCGCCGGCCCCTACCTGGCAGTAGAGCCGATAAAGGGGCACAGCGGCGTAGGACGCCCCCAGCATGCCCACGGCGGCCGCGGCCACATACGTGAGGACAGTCTTGTTCCGCCGCCGCCAGTTCTCCTCTTGCGCCCTCGTGAAGGGGTTCGTGCTCTTCGGCCGCCGTGGCGGCTGCAAAGTCAGGTCCCGGGACAGGCTCGGGCGCCCCGACGTCCCAAGCCTCCTCAGCCCCCTTTCAGCACCTCCTGTTCCACTCCACCACGGCCTGAGAAAAGGCTCTACTCTCTCTCCAGCCCTGGTCAGGAACTCCGCTTGACTCCACCGCCAGCCACACAAAACGGTATGCCTCCATCGAGCAAGCCAATGCCCTCCCATTGCGTCCGGAAAGAAGGCCGGCCTGTCAGAGAATAGAGATCAGATCTCGCGAAATCTCCCCTTCCTCGCGATATCTGGGTTAAACCCGCCGCTGCCTTTGCTGCCAGCCTCCTCAGGTAGTGGCGCTTGTAGTTGAGCTACGGAGGCCGGGTTGCCAGGTTGCGGGTAAGTTCGCTATTTCCTTCATGACTGTCACTCCTCCTTTGCGTTCCTCCAGTTCTTTTTTAACTTATTCGTGGGGAAACACTTTCTCTCTTCCCCGTACAAGCTCATCATCACTTGGGATGTGCGCTTGATCTTAAGCTCCACCAGCCTTTGTCTCGACTTAGCGGCCCCCAGCGGCAGCTCTCCCGCGGCCCTTTTACCTGGAGTTTTCTGGCTCAAGGATCACCTTCCCCAGGAAGCCTTCCGATGTTAACCGCAACCCTCTCGGCCACTCAACATCTGCATTTCCTCAGCTCCTGTGCAATCTTCTTGTACTGCCCTGATACCCCTTTGCTACTTGTTCAGTGAAAACCACCACTGCTGGAACGGGAGAGACGTTGTCAAACTCAAGTACAGAGGAGAGTGACCAGAATATAAGTCACTTAAGGACGGATTGAAGGAAATGAGAGTGTTCATCTAGAAAAAAAACTTGAGGGATATAATAGCTTTCTTCACTTTTCCCAGCCGACACACCAGGACTTGAGGGGGACAGATGGCATAGCTGATTTCACATAATAGAAGGATGCATCTTTCTAGGAACTATAAAGCTGTGGTTAAGAGCTCGGATTCTGAGGTTAGGCAGGTCTGGATTCATACCAGAGTCCTCACTACTGGCCCCGTGTGGTTAGGGCAGTAACCGCATTTGTAAAATGGGAATCATGATTGTGAATGAGAATTTTCATGCAAAGTGATTAAAAGCTATGGCAAGCCACAGCTGCTAACCAAAAGGTCGGCAGTTCGAATCCTCCAGCGGCTCCTCGGAAGCCCTATGGGGCGGTTCTACTCATACGGTCACTATAAGTTGGAATCCACTCTACCACAATGGGTTTTTTGGTTGGAGGCATAGTGAAAACTTGGTGAATGTTAGACTTTCTGATGGCCAGAGCAGGTATAATTATCTCTAGTTTATGGGTACGGAAACTGGAGGCCTGAGAAGTTAAGTAACTTTAAGTCATTCAACATATGTTTGTTTATTGCATTCTTACTGCAGGCCAGAAGCTATTAAAGCTGCTGGGGTTACAGCCCAGAACAAATCAGACAAGATTACTTCTGTTATGGAGTGTACATTCAGGGACTCAGTGTACTGAGGGACTCAGGAAATAGTAATCAAGTAACAGATGCATAAATAAGGGAATTTCAAAGATAACTATTCAGTGCAAAGAAGACAGTGAAGTAGGATAATGTGATGGAGGGTGATGAAGAGGAGGGGTAGTAAAGTCTTTCTGAAGAACTGACATTTGATCCTAGTCCTGAGTGATGATAAGGAGCTACCTATGCAATTCCAGGCCATGCAAAGACCCAGAGACGGAAGAGTTGGGTATGACTGAAGAACAAAAGAACAAAAAGGAGGCCAGTGTGTTCCTAGCATAGTGAGCAGGGAGGAAAGTAGTAGAAAATGAGGTCAGAGCAAGTACACAGGGCAAAATAATACAGAGCCTTTTAGGCCATGACAAGGTGTTTAGATTTTATTCTGTAAGTAATGGAAAGCTATTGGAGTGTTTTAAGCATGCAAGTGACATAATCTGATTTGTATTTTTAAAAAAGATATTAGTTACTTTGTGGAGAATTGGATTAAAGGGCAGCAAGAATGGAAGTAGAACAAGAGGCAGTTGCACTAGTTCAAGTGAGTGATGGTCACTTTGAGTGAGTAATTGATTAAACTTGTGCTCACAGGGCTGGAAACTTGTGGAGCCAATAAAGTCCAAGTCTCTTCTGAGTCCTTTCTCTTCTGACACAGTGTCTCTCAAAAGTTTCAAGAATCTATGATGCTACAAATTTATTTGTATTGTGTAATGGGAATGTTGAAAATGTTTTTCATCCATATGTACCTTGGTTCTTATTCCAGATTATCAGCTCCTTCAGACAAGACCTCTCTCATGTTTTAACTTTCTTACAGCATAGATTCAAACCCCAAATAAATTTTAATGTCACTGAAACCAGTAATATACTCCCTCTGCCCACTCTTTTTCTCCATGTAATCCTTCCATGCAGCTCCATGTAGCAGTATAAATATATTTCAGTAATAGTGTCTTTATCTTGGACTCTGCATTTTATTTTACTTCTTTGTAATTACAAAACGGAGTTATTCCATTCTAAGATTCAGTAATTTGACAACAATCAGGTGGTGTTGCCCATTGTGACTTTCTACTTTAATGAAAAAGATGTGCATCATATCTGGTCTTAAATAATCATGTGAACTGACAATTCATGCTTATGAAGTACTTTTGGGTGATAATTTGAATATTGCTGTTGATTCAGTTATATCAAACGTACGATAGAGAATAAAATAATATTGTTTAGTTCAATCTCCAATTAACTTTTTATTTTGAAATGGTTTACAACTTACATAAATGTTGCAGAAATATTACACAGATTTCCCACATTTCCTTTACCCAGATTCTTCAATCCTTAACATTTCTGCACGATTTAATAAAAATGATGCCCCAAAACTATAACCGTAATACTTAAGTGTATATTTCCTAATTACAAGGACCTTCTCTCCTTCTGCAGTACAGCCATCAAAATCAGGAAGTTAACATTGATCCAGTATTACCATGTAATCCATGGACTCCATTCAGATTTCCCAATTTTTCCCAGTGATTTATACTTTAGGTCCAAGATCCAATCCAAAATCAAGTTTTGCCATTACGTTCTTCAGTTTTCTTCCTTCTGGAGCAGTTTTGCAAGGAACAGTTCTTCAGTCTTCCCTAGTCTTTCATGACCTTGACATTTTTGAAGAATAGAGGCTGGTTGCTTGGTAGAATGTCTTCCAATTTGGGTTTACCTGATTTTCCTCATGATGTTTGCATCTTTGGGAAGAACACCATAGAAGTGAAACTATGCTCTTCTCAGTGAATCCTCTCAGGAGTCACATGAAGTCAATTTGTTCCATTACTGGTAATGTGGACTTTTATCGCTTTGTTAAGATTGTCTGCCAGGTTTCTCTACTACAGTAAAACCTGCAAAAGTCGGAACCTGTGTAAGGCAGAAACATGTCAGAGAAGGAAATCGCAAATATTTTCCACTAAAATGAGCGATAGAAAAGTGATAAGACTGCACCCTGTCAAAGGCGGAAAACTTGCGAGACCCAGAAAAACAAGGCAGGTTTCGCTGTATACCAAACCCATTGCCAATGAGTCAGTTCCAACTCAGAAATACCGACTCTATAGGACAGAGTAGAACTGCACACAGGGTTTCCAAGGAGCAGCTGGTAGATTCCAACTGCAGACCTTTTGGTTAGCAGCCGAGCTCTTAACCACTGTACCACCAGGGCTCCTTCACTGTATAAGATTAATAAATATGTTGTACTTATTAATTGATAAGCAGTTAATATTTTGTGGGGAGTTACTTTGAAACTAAATATCCTGTGCCTCATCAAACTTTCTCCTACCAGATTTAGGATCCATTGATGATTCTTGTCTGAATCAGTTATTACTATGATGGATGCCAAATGGTGATTTTCTAATTTCATCACTCATTCTAGATTTATTAGTTGACATTCAGCTGTAACAAAGAGCCTCCCCTTTTTCTCCATATATTTTTTTAAAATTTTTTATTGTTGTAGTTTAAATGAAGTTTACATTTCAAGTTAGTCTACCATACAAAAATTTATACATACATTGCTACATGACCCTAATTGCTCTCCCCATACTGCCACAGCACACTCCTCCTTTCCACATGATTCCCATGTCCATTCAACCAGCTTCTAACCCTCTCTGCCTTCCCATCTCACCTCCGGACAGAAGCTGCATGTTTAGTCTCTTATATCTACTTCAGCTAAGAGACACGCTCCTCACGAGTATCACTTCCATATATTTTTACTTATTCATTTATTTATATCAGTATATACTCATGGACTCCTGTTTTTGTAAAAGGTTACAATTTATTGCTTTTTTTTTTGAATTCTGATCCCAAATTTTCCCAGAGTTGGAAGGCATTATGCTAAGTGAATTTAGTCACAAAAGGACAAATATTGTATAAGACCACTATTATGAGAACTCAAGAAAAGGTTTAAACACAGAAGAAAACACTCTTTGATGGTTATGAGGGTGAGGAGGGAGGGAGAGGGTTATTCACTAACTAGACAGTAGACAAGAATTATCTTAGGTGAAGGGAAGGACAGCACACACTACAGGGGAAGTCAGCACAACTGGACTAAACCAAAGCTAAGAAGTTTCCTGAATACAGTCAAACACTTCAAGGGACAGAGTAGCAGGGGTGGGGGTCTGAGGACCAGGCTTTCAGGGGACATCTAGGTCAATTGACATAGCAAAGTTAATTAAGAAAATGTTCTGCGTCCTACTTTGGTGAGTGGTGTCTGGGGACTTAAAAGCTAGCAAGCGGCCATCTAAGATGCATCAGTTGGTCCCAACCCACCTGGAGTAAAGGAGAATGAAGTATACCAAAGTCACAAGGAAAGTATTAGTCCAAGAGACAGAAAGGGCCACATAAACAAGAGACTTCATCAGCCTGAGACCAGAAGAACTAGATGATGCCTGGCTACCACCAATGACTGCCCTGACAGGGAACACAACAGAGAGTCCCTGATGGAGCATGAGAAAAGTGGAGTGCAGAACTCAAATTCTAGTAAAAAGACCAGACTTAATAGTCTGACTGAGACTGGGGGAACCCGAGAAAGCATGGCCCCTGGACTCTCTGTCAACCCAGAACTGAAACCATTCCTGAGGCCAACTCTTCAGACAAGGATTAGACTGGACTATGGGACATAAAATGATACTCGTGAAGAGTGTGCTTCTTAGCTCAAGTAGATACATGAGACTAAATGGGCAGGTCCTGTCCGGAGGTGAGATGAGAAGGCAGAGAGGGTCAGGAGCAGGTTGAATGGACACGGGAAATCAAGGGTGGAAAGGAGGAATGTGCTGTCACGATATGGGGAGAGCAATTAGAGTCACATAACAACGTATGTATAAATTTTTGTTTAAGAGACTAACTTGAATTGTAAACTTTCACTTAAAGTACAACAATAAAATAAAATAAAAAAGGAGGTAAAGAAAACAAAATTTTCCCAGAGTTGGTCAGTAGAAGCCCCTTAAAGTTGTTTATTGTGTCCTTTTGATGTGTTCTCATTATTCATTGATTACATATTTTCTTTCTGATGCAAGATGTTTAGGGCTCATCTTGTATTCCTGTCCTAGCCCTGGAGTCAGCCATTTCTGTAAGGAATTTTAATTCCTTTTAGTGAAGAGGGTATTTAGAAAAAAAGTCTGGGTGCTAGCGGTGTTCATTGCTATTGGAGGTGCTCTTTGTGGCTTTCTACTTTAGTGAGAGAACTAGGAAATGTGATGTGTAAACAAATGTATGTGTGTCTGTGTGTCTAATCGTGAAAAACTTGGCTACCATTATCTTCAGTGTATACACTTATTTGTTCAGTTTCCCTGTATGTAATTGAACTACCGGGGCTGAAAGTTTGGTCCCAGACATATGAGCACATCCCTGACTGTCGTGCCAGCCCAAAACTGGGCACTAGATCTGCATCCCTTGTCTCCCTCCTGACTGCCCTCTGGGCACCAGACAAAAGCTCAGCAGGACAAAAGGAAAAAGGAAAAAATAAAGGGGAAAATCTAGTTAGGAAGGTTGACTACTTTCATTTTAGAAGGGGTAAGGGAAGGAACAGCCATTTAGGCACTTTGGACCTAGACATATAGGTCTTCTCCCACCCCTTTTCCAGGCTCTGCAAATGAAGGAGAAGGAACCAGTCTCTTAACTTTACTAATGAGGTAACAGGCTTAGAAGGATGAAATAACTTGCTGAAGCTCCTTCAGTTGGGTACACTTGAATTTTTCACACTCCTTGCTTCTTACTGTTTTTATTACAACTTGTTGAAAGTAACCTTGTAATGGACAACAACAAACAACAACGCAGCAACTTCTTAATATTAGGAGATTTCTTTCTTTCTTTTTTTTTTTACTTTTGCTTCAGTTAAAATCATTATGTGGGTGGATACCTATCTGTTAGATACTCATTTCAAGATTGTTTATTTCAAAGCTAGAAAAACATTATATATTTAAAGCTAGAGAAAATAATTTAGGCAGACTTGAACCTAAGATTGGGATCGCAGACCAAGGTTGGAACCTGATTCTTATGATAATAATAGGTCTACCTATGGGCATGGGTAAATAATAATGTAAGATTGGGAGATGCTGAAATATGATATGTTTTCCTCTAGAGGTTTAAGTTGATGAATAGCTCTGGGGTGCAATCCCTGTGAGTTTGAGTTTAACCGTGATTGGAATGGGAGCACATCAGGGCAAGGCTATTACAATATTGTTCTGTAGGTGGAGGTGTTGATTACACACTTAAAGTATCAACAGCTAGACTGACATTTCATATATAGCACCTTTACTTTTTAATTTTTGGCACCTTTATTTTTATTATCATTCCTTAGCAGTAAATAATTAAACCTTATAAACTTTTTCAAGCTAGCTATCATCATGTCCAGTTTATATATTTATGTTGGGAATGGCAAATAGTCCAGAATAGCAAGAACATCTGAAATTTGAGATGGTCTGGTAGGAGATCAGATTAGAAAGTAAATTGAAGCCAACTTACGCCAAGTTGGAGCCCTTGTGGTGCAGTGGTTAAGATCTCAGGCTGCTAACCAAAAGGTTGACAGTTTGATCCACCAGCCGCTCCTTGGAAACCCTATGGTGCAGTTCTACTCTGTCCTATAGGGTCACTATGAGTCAGAATTGACTGCAACAGGTTTGGTTTTGTTTGTTTGTTTTTTGTTGCTGTTGTTTTGCCAAGTTAGGGAATTTAGGCTTTTCTCCTAAAGGTAGAAGGAAGCTTTCAAAAGTTTTTAAGTAATAAGTATTGTGTTCAGATCTGTTGTTTGAGAAAGGTAACTGGTAGCAAGCAATGTTGAGGACAAAGTAGAAGGGGAAGAGGTTGGAGGCAGAGGGATGGATTAAGAAATTTTTGCAATACTTCAGGTGAACCAGAAGAGGGCCTAAATTCAGGTGGTGGGAATGGAGATGAAAGAATGATTGGTGCAACATTTTGGAGGAAGAATGCATAGGACCTAGTTCCTCGTGGTGTTGTCCAACCTTTTAATGGACCAGCTGAGCAATTTGGCCTGTTTTATCATATATGTTTCCACTGCTGAGTATCAGGACACTAGTTTACTTGAAATTTTTTGAGCATGGTTGGTTATATTTTATTGGGTAGATAAGCATAGTACCATCATGATTAATCACTGAATTTTATAAATTTCATGCAACTGTGACATTTAGGATTGGCCCATAGCCTAGGGCTAAATGAATGAGCCATTATAAAAGAATACTAACAAGAAGAAAAAAAAAAAAAAGGCCTTGTTCTTAGAGACCTTTTGTCACATACCCCTTTATGGGTCTAAATATCTGCTGTCATGGTCTAATGCTTTTTCTCCTTGCTTTTGGTAACCAGTGGGGTTTACATTTTGTGACTGTTGTCAGTTTTTCTTTATTGTATCACTCTAGAATCTAGGAACAGAATTTAAATGAAGTATGGTTGTAAGAAGGGAAGAAAATGTATGCACAGAAAACTACTGTGACTTATGATTCTGTCTCCAGAAGTTATGCTTGTTTAGTGTTTAATGTGGCTCAAATTAGATAATAGAACTTTGACTAGACATCACCACAGCCCCTTATTTTGTCCCAGGAAAGAGAATGGAAAGAAGTCAGAACTTCTTCCTCTTTGAAGCAGTTTTCTGGTATTTCCCACAGAGTTGGGCTGTGTGTTACAGGCAAATGGTATGTGTCCACCCCCAAAACAAATGAGCAGCATTCCTGGACTGCTTAGATTTTTTTAAAGAAAACAGTGCACTAGCAGAGGGAATATTGCCTTTGGGTACAGAACAAAGAATACAGTAAAATAATAAAGTAGCCCTTCGACTGATCTTTTGTCTCTTGATTTCCTGAAACTTTCATGTTATTTTAAAAGAAACTGTTAAGTAAAGTGTAGCCCAGTGCGGGGAATCGGTCCTGATTTTGTCATGTTGTTAAGCAATCCTGTTGTAATTTGTTGTTAGGTAGCTGACTTCAACTCATAATGGCCCCGTGCACAATAGGATCAGACCTAGGAGTTATATTTTAGGTAGTAAGTAAAATGCTGTCTTGAAGAATGTCATCCGTGATAAGGTCTAGCAACAAGTTTCCAGTTTTCTAAATGTTCTCCCTCTCTTTCTCTCTTTTTGGTCTCTTCAAGTATAATACTGAATCTACAAGAAATATTTACAGTTTTAACGTTAGCGGAAGTGAGTCAATACATGGTAGGAGTTTCTAACTTGTCTGTTACAAAATCTAGGCAGATTATTTATTGGGTAGCCAGCACCATTGTGGCCTCCTTCTCTCTTAAAATGGCTTTAAAGTAAAATTTCCCTACACAAGTCCTTTTTTCCTCCCCTTAAGTTCCTCCCAAGTGTTCTGACTGTCGGCCACCCCTATCCCATTTGTGAACCAGACTGAACTTACAGGTTCATTTTAAAAAGAAAATCCTTCTCTCAAGAAACATTGAGGGATTTTGTAGTTTTCCCCTTGTAGAGCCAGAAAAGAACCTTTAAAGATAGTTTTACAGATGATCTCTTTGTTTTGCATGTGAAGAAACTGAGGTGCAGAGGAATTTCAAGTGGCTGCTCAAAGTCAGGTGGCTAGTTGGCAGCAGACATGGAACTCAAACTCGGATATCTTGACTTCTAGATCAACATTTTTCCCAGTACAATGAACTTATAAATGTGAAACCAGTGGCAAGGACAATTCCATGGTATTTTTTTTTAGAACAGATTTTAGAGGGTGTGGATTCTCTACTACTTTATCTTTCAGAAGAAATCAACATTAAATACTGTTTGTACTATGAGTCTCTTTTCTATGAGTCTTCTTTTTAAATTATAGCAGAAAAAGTGTATTTTATTTATTTTTACTGCCTGTCAATTTTCTTACAAAAGAGTAGTCATAAGAAATCATATAAACTACATAAACCAAAAACCCAATGCTGTCGAAGTCAATTCCAACTCACAGCGACACTACAGGACAGAGTAGAACTGTCCTGTAGGGTTTCCAAGAAGCGCCTGGTGGATATGAACTGCCAGCCTTTTAGTTAGCAGCCAAGCTCTTAACCACTGCGCCCCCAAGGCTCCATGAGTCAGAATCCACACGATGACAACGGTTTTTTAAATAAAGTACATAAATCAAAAACACATTGCCATCGAGTAGATTCTGACTGATTGCGACCCTATAGGACAGGGTAGAACTGTCCCAGTGGGTTTCCAGGGAGCACCTGGTGGATTTGAACTGCTGGCCTTTTAGTTAGCAGCCGAGCTCTTAACTACATAGCCAGCTTAAAAAGATGACCACCACCAGATTAATGTATTTTTTCTTTCATCTTGCAAAATTTGTCTGTACCTTAGCAAATGGAGGTGAAAGAGGAGAATGATATGAAGGGAAAATGACATTAAAGGAGACATAACTAGGAGTTCATTTTAAATACTAGATGCCAAGAAGGAACACCCAAACCTGAAAAGTATTTTTTATATTTTTCGTCTTTACAAAATAGTATATCCAAGTAATATATACTCATTATGAAACATTCAGAAAATACAGAATAATTTAAAGAAAATAAATAATAGTAATTCCAACTGCCAGCTATTATTATTGTTTCATTTTAGTTTATGTATTTTCATAAATGCAATTTTAAAAGATGAGATCATTCTGTACATTCTATTTTGTAGCTTGCTATTGTTTTTCACCTTATGTTGGGGACTTCTTTCCAAATCAGCAAATGTAAAGTGATAGATCCACATGATCATTTTTGATGACCGCAGAGTATTGTAATATGTAGATATACTGTAAATTATGTAACCAACTATCAGTTTTTACATATTCAGGTTGTTTCTAATGTTTTGCCATTATTAACTACTCTATGATGGTATTTTTGAACTAACAAATACATTTATGTGCTTGCTATATCACTTTTTGCCAACCAAAGAGTATTAAAAAGACCCAGTGTCTTGCCTTTAGTAGACAAGCCCTGGATTTGCATTTGCCACTATTACTGATATCCTGTCTCACTAGTTAAATGCCCCTCATTAAAATGTTTCATTCTCTCACTTTTTTTTTAACCTTTTTTTCCCTGTTGCTCATAATTATTTGTTGAATGTGCAAAATTTTTTCTTTTGAAGAGTATTTTCCAAGTGCTACAATCCATACTTAGCTACCTTTCTTAGACTCTTCTAACCTCAGTTAAATGTCTCTATTTAAACATAGAATCATGAGGGTGCCCTATATATCCTTATTGCTCTAGCTGGAATCTAGTTACTTTATATAGTGTGTGAACCTGAAAATTCAACTAAATCTCTCCTTTTGGCCCTTGGAAAAGAAAACAGTACAGTGTCCTTAAAAAAAAAAAAAATTTTGTTAAGCCTCCTTGAGCTTCTTTTCTTTTGTTCTGTCTCTAATAACGTAAGCATAAGCTCCCACACTCAGTAAGAGCTAAAGGTCCCCAATTACTTGATCATGATAAACTGATGGATCTTCAAGGATATCTAGATGCGTGCTAGGGCAATAGCTTCTGACAAAGTACCTTTCTCATGAGCTTTTTATTTATTATTATTAATGCCCTGGTTTACCTTAATTTACCTTAATACCCCATGTGAGCTTGCTGTTAAGCCAGCAAACCTTTCCTTTCCTGTTAACCGCACCTGTCCTTCTTCCCTTTTCCACTAGTGATCTTTTCACTCTAGAGAAATAGCTAAAACTCCTTGGAGTTCTTTGACCCACACAGCTTCTTGTTAAGTATTTTAAAATAAATATAAAAGTACTTGGCAAGAGAAGATAGCAGTTAGCTGCTTCTTACCAAGCTTTTGAATCTTATGATCTTTGCAGTGATAGCTCAAGAAATCTTCTAATTAATTAATTGATTTTTTATAATAAGCAAGATGTGTATATGTATGTTTGTGCATATATGTGTGTGTGTTGTTAAAATGTTAAATAACATGCACTTGAATATAAACCAACATATTGTAGTTACACAGTTTTCAACAAAAGTGTAACATATAAATTGTGCCTCTTTTTCCTCCGAGTGGTTTATTAGTAACATTTTGAAACAAAGGATATAGTTGTGTGGTAGAATTTGGGGTGGAAGCGAGACTATGGTTTATAAAATAGAACACTTACGACTTTCCAAAAACAGTTTTTATCAGTTACAACAACAAAAAAAGATAAAATACCTAGAAATTAAATAAGAAATGTGTAAGACCCATATGAGAACAGCTTTAAAATACTGTTGGAGGAATGGAACAACCAAAATGGAAACAATGAAGCTGTTTACAAGTTGTAAAGAATGTAGCCAATGTCACTGAGCAACTTGTGTATAAATTGTTAAATGGGAACCTAAACTACTGTGTAAACCTTCACCAAAAATACAATAAAATATTATTAAAACAAAAAACAAAACACTGTTGAAAGTCAGAAAAGAAGACTTGAACAAATGGAAAGACATACCAAGTTCTTGGATAGGAGAGTCAACATCATGAAGATAAATACCAATACTTCTTCAATTAATTTGTAAATTTAACATGATTCCCCCAAAATTATTGTTTTGTTTTTTGTTTTTTTAGACAAGATAAGGGGATTCTGAAGTTCGTGTATAAAAGTAAACAAACAAAAATAGCCAGGAAAACTTTGTGAAAAGGAAAATAACAAAAAACAAAAAATAGCAATGAAGGGGTGCTGGTCTTAGCAGATATTAAAAACCTGTAAAGCCTCAATAATTAAAATAGAATGATGATCATGCGTGAGTAAATAGACTGGTCAATGGGCCAAAATAAAAAGTACAGAAGTAGACCCAAATACTTCTGAATTTTGGTATATAATAAAGGTCACATCTCATACCAATGGAGTAAAGATAGATTATTTAATAACTGTGATTGAGACAACTAGGTGATCTCATTAGGAGAAAAAAATAAGGATTGAATCTGTACTTTGTAGTGTGCATTAAAATGGCTTCTAAATGCATCAAAGATATTTAAATGAAACTATAAAAGTACTAGAAGACAACATGAGATATCTATAGCTTTGGAGTGGGCAAGAACTTTCTAATTTGACTTAAATTCCAGAATAATTAACGACTGATACATTTAACTACAAACTTCTGCATAACAGATCCATAAACAAGAACAAAAGAAGTTAAAAATATTTACAATTCCTAGTGCAGACAGAGCAATAATCACCTAATATTTAAGAACTCCTAGAGACTAGACAGAAAAAAACCTAATAATGAATAGAAAAATTTGCAAAAGATATGAATATACATTTCACAAAAAAGGAGATAGCAAGTGACTCTCAAAGCATGAAAAAAAAAAAATACTCAGGCTTACTCAGACTATCTTAAGATACCATTTTTCAACAATTAGACTGGCAAACCCCAAGAATGTGTAGCGCAAAGTGTTGGTAAGAATCTGGAGTAACTGCACTGTTATTGGGGGGATGCTAAATTAGTACAAGCCTGATTAAGGGCAGTTTGGCAATTTCTGTCAAAATAGCAAGTGCATATAAACTCTTATTTTTGTGAATTAATCTTATAGATATATTTGCACACATTTGGCATGACCTATATAAAAGGTTTTTCATTACAGCACTGTTAATAAGAGCAAAAAATTGGAAACAATTCAAATGACTATCAATAAAGGAATAAATAAATTGTACATCCATAGAAAGGAATACTCTGCAGATGTAAAAAAAAAATGAGAAAGCAATGTAAAAATATGGAAAGAGTTCCAAGTTACGTATATAGTAAATGGTTGGGGAGGGGAGGTGCATCTGTACAACAGCACATATAGCATGCAGGGCCTACCACATACTCCAGAGAACCGGTTCACATCATTGTCTATGTGACCGATACCCTCGGGATTTATACACTGCAGCTGTACAGCAAGTTGCTTTGTGCCTAATTGTATGCCACCTTCTGTGAAAAAAATAAAAGCCAGGGAATCAAAATATTTACTCATATACATTTATTTCTGCACAGCTAGAAGGATACATAAGAAACTAAAACAGTGAGTACTTAAGTGTGTGGAAGTGATGTGGGGGTGGATAGAGGAGGTATGTGTGTATATATATATACACATGTGTGTGTGTGTTTGAACCATTGGAATATATTAGCTATTCAAAAAATAATAAATTGTATTCCATTATGGTAATTTCATCAGATTAATATTTTTGTCAGAAGATATTTTTATCATTTTCCCTTTTAGTTTCTCTATTTTTGGTGTAGTAAAAAGAATAGTTTTAGAAAGCATTGAATGCCATGTCTCTGAAAATGGAAATTACTGTCTCTGCTCCTCAAACACCATATGCATGATGGGCAAGTTTTTTATCTGATGAAATTTCTAATTAGATGGGATAAAAATTGGTTTAATGAGAACGTGAGTAAAGAGATGAATATATCAAAACAAAGCCCCACTTTAAGTTTTCTGGAGTAAATTCATCTTATAAAACAAGATTTTTCCCCAGTGTTCCACTTCCTCTGTATTTTGCTGACCTGTTTTTCTCTTATGATTCACCAAACCAGAAAAACAATATATTCAATATATTTTCTCTGATTATGCATATTTTTAGTAAAAGAACAGAATGTTTTCCTTCTGTGTCACTCATAATAATGTGAAGCCACGCACGCACACGTGTTTGTGTAACTTTACTAGAACCCCTGTTGATGAGGGGTTGCTAACTTGTATATAGAAGGGGGGAGTAAGATATAGGCAAGACAGAGAAAGGAAAGACGTTTTACCATCTTTAAGGATATGACAACTGATACCTTGTTCATTAAAAAAAAAGAAAAAGAAAACCCTCAGGTTCATATGGCTAAGATTAAACCCATTCCTGTTTTTGAATAAAGCTTAATTAGTAGTGTCATCTTACATAAGAGAGACATCATATTACTATTGCTAACACTCTTCCCACTTTTTTAGAGAATGAAGTTTTTTATACATAATTTCTCAGCTTGCTGTAGCAGAAAAAATTTGAGTTTGGAGCCAAGCAGAACTGAATTCAAATTCCACCTCACCACTAATTAGCTTTGTGGTCATGGACAAGTCACATAGCTTCTCCATGACTTGGTTTTCTTTTATGTAAAATTGGGTTAATAATTCCTGCCCTATAGGGCTCCTATAAGGATAAAATCTGTAACATAGTGCTTGGCTATATTAGTGTTTAATGATGACTCCTCCATTTGGATTAAGTGGCCTTCCTTGGGGCTCCCCTAGCACCCTATGCATACTTCCTTCCAAGCACTTAACACCCTCCTAATGTCTGTTCATTTGACAGTTTTTGGAGTTGGTTTGGCTTTTGATCTCATCTCCAGCACTTAGGACACTGCCAGGCATGTTCATTGATAAAGTTGTTTAAACACTTTAAAATAGAAATATATGTAATTCCCTGTTATGTTTGATGTCACTTGGAATCCACTGTAGAGATTTAATATTGACATATCTATTTAACTTGGATATGTTCCATTACTTGGGGATGTAGTTAGAACAAGTCACCAGTAGATGGGGATCTTACTTTGGTACCACTGGAACCTTTTGATCTAGGTACTACTCTTCCTGCCTTAATATGAGGAGATACCAAGAAGTCAGATAACTTTTCTAAGACCATATAGCTAGCACGAGCAGTATGGCCATTTGAACTCAGCTTTTGTTACTCATGTCCATTGTATTTTCCACAGCATTAAAAAAAAACACACTGCCATCGACTCGTTTTCGACTCATAGCAACCCTATAGGACAGAGTAGAACTGTACCGTAGGATTTCCAAGGCTGTAAATCTTTACTGAAGCAGACCACATCTTTCTCCTGCAGAGCGACTGGTCGATTCAAATCACAGACCTTTCAGTAACAGCCTAGCGCTTTAACCACTGCACCACCAGAGCTCCTCAATATTAAATAAGATAATACGTTTGAAATACTTAGCGCAGTATGTGACACATAGTGCCAATAAATGGTAGTTGCTATTATATCAGAATTTCCTCCCTTGAGGTTTGAGAATCTCCCCATGCATGTATTAGCATTGTTGTTAGGTGCCATCAAGTCAGTTCTGACTCACAGTGACCCTATGTACAGTAGAACGAAATACTACCCGGTCCTACGCCATCCTCATGATCACTGTTATGCTTGAGCCCATTGTTGTAGCCACTGTGTCAATCCGTCTCATTGAGGGTCTTCCTCCTTTTCGCTGAACCTCCACTTTACGAAGCATGATGTCCTTCAGGGAGTGGTCTCTTGTGATAATATGTCCGAAGTATGTGAGATGAAGTCTCAGTCATCCTTGTTTCTAAGCAGCATTCTGACTATACTTCTTCCAAGACAGATTTGTTCGTTCTTTTGGCAGTCCATGGCATTTTCAATATTCTTTGTCAACACCACAACTCAAAGATGTCAATTCTTCTTCCATCTTCCTTATTCATTGCCCAGCTTTCACATGCCTGTGAGGCAATTGAAAACACAATGGCTTGGGTCAGGGCACATTAGTCCTCAAAGTGATGTCTTTGCTTTTTAACACTTTAAAGAGGTCTTTTGCAGCATGTTTGCCCAATGCAATGTGTCCTTTGATTTCTTTACTGCTGCTTCCTTGAGTGACTAAAGCAATCTGTAATGAATTTAGGGAACGAAATTTTATAGTTGAACTCCCTCCCATGGCTACATCAATCTGTGGACTACTGCAGTGGCTGTTGACATCTAGTCAAAGCCCTAGGATTTTGAGCCCCTCCCTCAAGTTCCCTTTCTTTTCCCCATGGAGTAATGGGTAACTTTCTTGCTTCATGGCAACTGGACTTATGACGCTGGCAGTGCTGTTGTTGCTTGGTGGCTTCGCTTCTCTGGTTGCTGTGGATCTGCAGTGCTTCCACTGTTCCTGTTACTTGCTGCTAGAGAGGCTATGAAAGTTGAAGTAGGTTTTTTCCCTCAGACCAGTGAATACAACTCTGGGTTAGGCTCCCAAGAAAGGTAGTTTGCTCATTTTTCCGGGGTTCATTCAATTTACTTATAGAAGAATCTGTGATTTCTTCTGATACACAAGTTGGAGAGCAGGTGAAGGGTTTAATCTCCTGGATTTAAGTTCTCTGCCTCCTTTTGACTCTCCCTAGAAGTTTAGGTTTCTGAGTTTTGCACTTTTCTGGGATTCTGTAGGATTGGTCCTCCTGCATCTCTATCCACCTTTTCCTTTGCTATGAGTCAGTTACTCATGTGTTGAAATATTGATTCTCTCAACTTCTCAGAGGTGTGGCATGTCACCTCTCTTTCTATACCTGTTTCTGTTTGTACACCATACAACTGTCATTTTCTACATGTGTGCTCACACTTAAAAATTACTAAAAAATACCTAGGATTCAGCATCTTTAGTTCTCTTTTATCAATTATCACTCTATCATCCATTTTTTGTTTTCCAGAAACTTATTGAAAATTTTCATCTGCTGATGGCTCTTCTCTCATTTACTCTTGAACATTATAAATTTACACTGTTTGTAACACTTTAGTCTCACAGTAGTGGGCTCTTGGGAGAGAAAGGAGATAAACGCCAAGGTCAGCTTGCCATTTTTTTCCTCCCCACCCCCTTATTTTTTTTTTTTTTTAATTGTACTTCAGCTGAAGGTTTACAGAACGAATAATTTCGCATGAAACAGTAGTACACATGTTGTTTTATGACACTGGTTAACAACCCCACAACATGTCAACACTCTAACTTCTCAACCTTTTTTTTTTTTTTTGGTGAAAATACACATAGCAAAAGATAGACCATTTCAAAAATTTCTACATACACAATTCAGTGACATTGACTACACTCTTCCAATTATGCTGTTATTCTCACTTAAGATGAAGGCTTACAGAACTAAGTAGTTTCTCATTCAACAGTTACTACAAATGTTGCCCAGTGACAATGGTTAACAATCTCACAACACATCAACAATATCCTTACTCAACATTGGGTTCCCTATCACCAGCTTCCTTGTCCCCTTCTGCCTTCTGGCCCTTGTCACTGGACTACTGTACCTCATTAGTCTCATTTGGTTTTACGGGGCTGTCCACTCCCAGGCTGAATGGTGAACCTCGGAGATAACTTCACCACTAAGCTAAAAGGGTGTCTGGGGGCCATACTCTCAGGGTTTCTCCAGTCTCCTTTAGGCCAGTAAATCTGGTCTTTTTTTCTTTTTTTTTTTTTTGTGAGTTAGAATTATGTTCTACATCCTTCTCCAGCTCTGTCCAGAACCCTCTCTTGTGATCCTGGTCAGAGCAGTCAGTGGTGGTAGCTGGGCACCATCTAGCTGTACTGGACTCAGTCTGGTGGAGGCCTTGGTAGCTGTGGACAATTAGTCCTTCAGAATGATCTTTTCCTTGTATCCTGTTCTCTTCATTCTCCCTTGCTCCTGAAGGGATGAGACCAGTGGAGTATCTTAGATGGCTGCTCACAGGCTTTTAAGACCCCAGACACTACTCACCAAGGTAGAATCTAGAACATTGTCTTTATAAACTGTGTTATGCCAATTTAGCAAGATGTTTCCCGAAACCATGGTCCCCACAACCCTCCGCCCAGCAATTCAGTCCCTCAGGGAGTTTGGATGTGTCTATGGGGATTCCATGACCTTTCCTTGTACAAGTTGTGCTGGTTTCCCCAGTATTGTGTACTGTCTCACCCTTCACACAAGATACCACTTATCTATTGCCTTAATATTCCCCCCAATCCCTCCCATCCCTGGTAACCAACAAAGATTGTTACATTTTGTGTGTGAACTTTTTCATGGGTTTTTACAATAGAGGTCTCATACAATATTTGTCCTTTTGTGATTGACTTATTTCACTCAGCATAATGTCCTCCAGTTTCATCCATGTTATGCGATGGTTCACAGGTTCCTTGTTGTTCTTTCTCATTGCATAGTACTCCATTGTGTGTATGTACCATAGTTTGTTTATCCATTCATCTGTTGATGGGCGTCTAGGTTGTTTCCATCGTTTTGCTATTGTGAACAATGCTGCCATGAACATTGGTGTGCATATGTCTATTCGAGTGATGACTCTTATTTCTCTAGGATATATTCCTAGGAGTGGAATTGCTGGATCGAATGGTATGTCTATTTCTAGCTTTCTGAGGAAGTGCCATATCATTTTCCAAAATGGTTGTATCATTTTGCATTCCCACCAGCAGTGCATAAGAGTTCCCATCTCCTCGCAGCCGCTCCAACATTTGTTATTTCCAGTGTTTTTGATTCGTGCCAGTAATGCTGGGGTGAGATGGTATCTCATTGTGGTTTTAATTTGCATTTCTCTAATGGCTAGTGATTGCGAGCATTTCCTCATGTGTCTGTTGGCCATTTGAATGTCTTCTTTGATGAAGTGTCTGTTCATCTCCTTTGCCCATTTTTTAATAGGATTATTTATCTTTTTGTTGTAGAGGTGTTGGATTTTCTTGTAGATTATGGAGATTAGACCTTTGTCTGACTTGTACTGTCCAAAAACTTTTTCCCAGTCTGTAGGTTCTCTTTTTACTCTTTCGGTGAAGTCTTTTGAAGAGCATAGGTGTTTGATTTTTAGAAGATCCCAGTTATCTAGCTTATCTATTGGAGTTTGGGCATTGATGGTTATGGTTTGTATCCTGTTAATGCCATGTATTAAGGCCTGAAGTGGTGGTCCAATTTTTTCTTCTATGAACTTTATAGTTTTAGGCTTTATATTCAGGTCTTTGATCCATTTTAAAGTAGTTTTTGTATACGGCGTGAGGTATGGGTCCTGTTTCATTTTTATGCAGATGGATATTGCCAGCACCATTTGTTAAAAAGACTGTCTTTTCCCCATTTGATGGACTTTGGGCCCTTGTCGAAGATCAGGTGACCGTAGGTGGATGGATTTACATCTGGGTTCTCCATTCTGTTCCATTGGTCAATATTTCTGTCGTTGTACCAGTACCAGGCTGTTTTGACTACTGTAGCTGTAGTCAGCTGTAGTCAGTTCTGAAATCAGGTAGTGTGAGTCGTCCAACTTTATTCTTCTTCTTCAGTAGTGCTTTACTTATTCGGGGCTTCTTCCCTTTCCGTATAAAGTTAATGATTAGTTTTTCCATCTCTTTGAAGAATGTTGTTGGTATTTGGATTGGGATTGCATTGTATTTGTAAATTGCTTTGGGTAGAATTGTCATTTTCACAGTGTTGAGTCTGCCTATCCCTGAGCATGGTATGTTTTTCCATTTATGTAGATCCCTTTGGTTTCATGCAGTAGTGTTTTGTAGTTTTCTTTGTATAGGTCTTCTACATCCCTGGTCAGATTTATTCCTAAGTATTTTATCTTTATAGGGGCTATTGAAAATGGTATTGTTTTCATGATTTCCTCTTCATTGTTCTCCTTATTGGTGTATAGGAATCCAACTGATTTTTGAATATTTATCTTGTATCCTGCTACTCTGTTGAATCTTTCTATTAGTTCCAGTAGATTTCTCGTGGAGTCTTTAGGGTTTTCTATGTATAGTATCATATCATCTGCAAACAGGGACAGTTTAACTTCTTCATTACCAATTTGGATGCCCTTTATTTCTTTTTCTTGCCTTATTGCTCTAGCTAGAACTTAATAGGAGTGGTGATAAAGGGCATCCTTGTCTTGTTCCTGTTTTCAAGGGGAATGTTTTCAGTCTCTCTCCATTAAGAATGATGTTGGCCGTTGGTTTTGCATAGATGCCCTTTATTATGTTGAGAAATTTCCCTTCTATACCTATTTGATTGAGAGTTTTTATCAGGAATGGGTGTTGGACTTTGTCAAATGCCTTTTCTGCGTTAATTGAGATGATCATGTGATTCTTTGATCATGTGATTCTTTTCTTTCCTTTTATTTATGTGGTGGATTATGTTGATTGACTTTCTAATGTTGAACCATCCTTGCATACCTGGTATGAATCCTACTTGGTTGTGGTGTATTATTTTTTTGATATGATGCTGAAGTCTATTGACAAGAATTTTGTTAAGAATTTTTGTGTCTGTATTCATGAGAGATATTGGTCTGTAATTTTCTTTTTTTGTGACGTCTTTTCCTTGTTTTGGTATCAGCGTTATGCTGGCTTCATAGAAAGAATTTGGAAGTGTTACTTCCTCTTCTATGTTCTGAAATAGCTTGAGTAAACTGGTAGAAGCTCTTCTGTAAATGTTTTGTAGAATTCTCCAGTGAAGCCATCTGGGCCAGGGCTTTTTTTGGTTGGGAGTTTTTTTATTACCTTTTCAATCTCTTCTCTTATTATGGGTCTGTTCAGATTTTCAACATCACTTTGTTGTAGTTTGGGTAGGCCGTGTGTTTCTATAAATTTATGCATTTCCTCTAGATTTTCAAATTTGTTGGAGTATAGTTTTTCATAATATTCTGTTCTAATCCTTTTTATTTCAGTTAGGTCTGTTGTAATGTCCCCCATTTCATTTCTTATTTGGGTTATTTGTGTCCTGTCCTGTTTTTCTTTTGTCAGTCTGGCCAGTGGTTTGTCGATTTTCTTGATTCTTTCAAAGAACCAACTTTTGGTTTTGTTGACTCTTTCTATTGTTTTTCTGTTCTCTATTTCATTTATTTCTGCTCTGATCTTTACTATTTCCTTTCTTCTGGTGGTTGTGAGCTTTTTTTTTTTTTTTTTTTTGCTGTTCTCTTTCTATTTGCTTGAGTTCTGTAGTTAATGTTTTGATTTTGTCCCTTTCTTCTTTTTTGATATGTGCATCTATTACTAAATTGTCCTCTGAGAACTGCCTTTGCTGTGTCCCAAAGGTTTTGATATGACGTGTTTTCATTCTCATTTGATTCTAGGAATTTTTTGATTCCATCTCTGATTTCCTCCACCACCCAGCAATGTGTAAGCAGGGTATTATTCAGTTTCCATGGAATTGTTTTTTTCCCTTGCTCTTTCTATTGTTAACTTCTACCTTGATGGCATTGTGGTCAGAGAAGATACTTGAAGTATCTTAGCGTTTTGGATCTTGTTGAGGATTGCTCTGTGGCCTAAGATGTGGTCTATTCTGGAGAACGTTCCATGTGCATTGGAAAAGAATGTGTACTTTGCAGCGGTTGGATGGAGTGTTCTATATATGTCTATGAGGTCCAGTTGGCTGATTGTGCCCTTTAGGTCTTCTGTATCTTTGCTGAGTTTCTTCTTAGTTGTTCTGTCCTTTACTGAGAGTGGTGTGTTGAAGTCTCCTACTATTATTGTGGAACTGTCAATTTCTCTTTTCAGTGTAGTTAGAGTTTGTTTTATGTATTTTGGAGCCCTGTCATTGGGTGCGTAGATGTTTATTATGGTTATGTCTTCATGATGGATCGTCCCCTTAATCATTATATAGTGTCCTTCTTTGTCTTTTATGGTAGATTTTGTTTCAAAGTCTATTTTATCTGAGATTAGAATTTCCACTCCTGCTCTTTTTTGCTAGTTGTTAGCTTGATATATTTTTTTCCAACCTTTGACTTTTAATAAATTCACATCTTTGTTTCTAAGGTGTGTCTCTTTTAGACAGCATATTGACGGATCCTGTTCTCTTATCCATTCTGTCGCTCTCCATCTCTTTATGGGTGCATTGAGTCCATTTACATTCAGTGTAATTATTGATAGATGTGAGTTTGTTGCTGTCATTTTGTAGTGTTTTTTTTTTTGTGGTGCTGAAGTTTCCTTTGTTCTTCTTACTCTCTTGTGCTGAGTTACTTTTGTTTGTGGATTTTTTTTTCATTTCTTTTGTTTTTGTAGGTTTTGTTTTTGCCGAGACTTTATGTTTTTCATCTTTATTTTTATGAGTTGGTTTGTTAACTTTCTTTGTGGTTACCATGAATTTTACCCTTTTCTTTCTAAGTTTGAAGCAGTCTACCATTACTTGGTATCGCCTTGCCTTCCTGTCCATTAAAAGGTTCTATACCTATGCCGTTTATTCCCTCTTTTATTGGTTTGATGTTGTTGTCGTTTATTGATTAACCTCTCTGATTCCCTGTTGTATTTCTCTTGGTTTTGGATAGTCCTCTAGAGTTCATTTCCTAGATTGGTATCTGGCTGGTACGATCCTGTGTCCTAGGTTCTGCCTGTGAGCTGAAGCTGTTTGTCCTCAGATCGAAGAACTCCCTTCAAGAATTCTTGTAAGTTTGGTTTGACTTTTACATAGTCCCTTAATTTCTGTTTATCTGGAAATGACCTAATTTCACCATCAAATTTGAATGAGAGTTTTGCAGGATATATTATTCTTGGCTGACAATTTTTTTCTTTCAAGATTTTATATATGTCATCCCATTGCCTTCTTGCCTGCATGATTTCTGCTGAATAATCTGAGCTTAGTGTTATTGTTTCTCCTCTGCATGTGACTTCTTGTTTTTCACGAGCTGCTGTCAGGATTCTTTGTTTGTCTTTGGTTTTTGTGAGCGTGAATATGATATGCGTTGGTGATTTTCTTTTGGGGTCTCTTCTATATGGGGTTCGTTGAGCTTCTTGGATGGCCAGCTTTTCATCTTTCATGATATTGGGGAAGTTTTCTGTCAGCAGTTCCTCAATGATCCTCTCTGTGTTTTCTGTTTTCTCCCCCTATTCTGGAATTCCAATCACTCGAAAATTTTTGCTTTTGATTGTGTCCCACAGAACTCTCAGGGTCTCTTCATTTTTCTTTGTTCTTTTTTCTGAGTATTCCTGAAACAGAGTTGTATCCAAGTGTTTGTCTTCAATTCCACTGATCCTGTCTTCCACCGTTTCAAATCTGCTTCTCAGCCCTTCTGTGATATCATCCATTTCTGAAATCTTATTGTTTATCTTTTGGATTTCTAATTGTTGTTTTTGTATAATTTCTAGTTGTGAATGTATTTTGGCATTTTGTTCCTGAATTATTTTCCTGAATTCTTCCAATTTTTTGTCTGTATTTTCCATGAATTTGTCTATTTTTTCCTCATGTTTGTCAGCTTTTTGCCTCAGTGTTTGGAGAATTCTGAATATTAGAGATTTGAATTCCCTATCAGGTAGTTCTAGTGAATTTCCTCCACTGGAGAGTCATCTGGTGTTTTATTTTGGACGCCTACTGGAACCATCCTGTCCTGTTTTTGTAAATGTTTTGATATTGTCTGCTGTCTTCGGGGCATTCAGTAGTTAATTTTCTCATTTATTGATTGTAGATTTGTTTGTTTTGTCCCTTTTTTTATAAAAAAATTTGACTATGTCTGAGCAGGCGGACTGTGTGTTCTTTGTTGTTTGCTCATCTGTGGGCACAATACTTTTCGCCTCCTTCTCCAAGTGGCAGGGTCAGTCACTCAGATATGGTACGACAGGGCAGGTCTAGCTGAAGAGGAGTTACTGGGATGGGTTGTTTGTGGCACTTACTACAGCCACCAGAGCGGGTCAGTAATCAGTGCAGGACAGGTTCCAGTAGTCCATGCCTGTGCTGCTTGGTAGTGTGATGTCAAGCACACGGTCCAGGTAGGCAGGATGCAGCAGGGAGATTGTTATGTGTGGAGCTAGGATGGATATGGGAGAGAGGAGAGAGGAACAGGATCCAAAAACATAGAAACAAGCAAAAAAGAATGCTAGGAGAGCTTGCCTTTGGAGTGGAGAGATGAGAGACTATGAAATGGAGAAAAACAGAAACAGGAAGAGGAAGAAAAGAAAAGAATGAATAAATAAAAATTGGAAAGGTTAAAGAACCGCAAAGTTTCCAGGGATCCCACCGGTGCAGCTATGAGGTCTGGGGAAGTCGCTCTCAGGTGTTGCAGTACAGCCTGGCTAGAAGGCGTAGAGGTATACAATGCCAGGTATTCAGCGAACAGAAAGAGAAGGAAGATATAGAGAGACAAGAAAGTGAGCAATGAAGAAAGACAAAAAGGGAAAAAGAGGGAAAAGAAAACAAAACAAATTAAAAAAAATAATAATAACAAGAAAGGCCCCCAAAAAACAGAAAGAAAAAAAAAAAACAATGAAAAAAGATGTTCTCAGGGATCCCTCTGCACATCTGTGCAAGCCGAGGGGGAAGTCTCCTTGCCACACAGCACCGCCTGGCCAGAAAGGGCTCCCAGCTCAAGAAAAGGAAAAGAAAACAAACAGACAATTCAAAACAAACCAACGAACAAAAGCCCCGGCATCCCACCAGCATGACAGCCCTGACCAGGAAGCAGCTCCACACTCGAATGGAGCTCCACAGCCCCTCAGGAAGAAGCAAAGATGGCGCATGGAGCCAGGTATTTGAGCGAAAGGAGGGGGAGGTGGTGAGAGGCAAGGAAGAAATCAAAAGAAGCAGAAAAAATATCAACTCTAGCAGCCAACAAATGGCACTTAGAGAGCCAGCCAGTGCGGGCTGGTGGAATCCAAGCAGCTGGAGTTTCTCGGACAAGAAACTGTCTCCGTGGGAAGCAGAGGGGGGCAAGTGTGGGTGAAGAAGGGTAGGGAGTGGGAAAGTGTATATCACAAATTACTGGAGCTCTGCAGCCCCTCAGGAAGAAGCGAAGATGGCACACGGAGCCAGGTATTTAAGCAAAAGGAGGGGGAGGTGGTGAGAGGTAAGGAAGAAATCAGAAGAAGTGGAAAAAAGCAACACCAGTAGCCAACAAATGGCACTCAGCCGGCCCGTTTGGGTGTGTGGAATCCAAGCAGCCGGTGTTTCCCGGTCAAGAGATTGTGGCCGCGGGAAGCAGAGGAGGCCGAGTGGGGGTGAAGAAGGGTGAGGGCGTGGGAAAGCATATATCACAAATTACCAGTTGTTTTGACTCCCGCTGGATGCTCCGTGAGGCTGTTTTCTCATACCCCGTGTTTGCTGGTGTCTGATAGGAGTCCAAGATGGCGGATCCGCGTTGCGTTAGCTGGTAGGCTACCTCTGCATGAATCTCTTCTCGCTCTCCATTTTCTGTCAGTTTTCTTATTCCATTTGGTGCTTGGCTGAGTTCTTTATCTCTTCATTTGATGTTTTAGGGTTTCAGGATTGTTGTATTCTCTGTTCGGCTTAGTTTTTCGGGTCTTTGCTGTGGAGGGACAGCATGGTGCTTCTGCCTAGAGCGCCATTTTGTCGGAACTCCCAGATTGTCATTTTTAACTGGAAATTGGGTTAAAAAAAATCTTTTTTTTAAGTTTTATTAAGGTATAATTGGTGTGCAGTAAACAGCACGTATGTAACGTACAATCTGGTAAATTTTGATATGTGTATCTACCTGTTAAACCATCACCACAATCAAGGTAATGAACATCCATTACCTCCAAAAGTTTCCTTGTGCCCCTCTGTGTTCTATCCCGTCTTCCCTTTCAGTCCCAAGGCAATCACTGGTCTGTGTCATCTTAATTCATTTTGGGTTTATCAACAAAGGCTGAAGCCTTTGAAGGGGAGACGTGTGGTGATCAAGAAAGAGAGAAGAATAGAGGAACTAACAGCTATTTAATAACCATTAATTATAACCTCTCCATAGATATATTGCTTACCAAATCACATTTAATCTTTACAATAACCTTCTAAATTAAGTGATATTATTCTGTTGTTCCTATGAAGAAACTGAGGCTCAAATTGAAGCCCAGCTTTATCTGATCTTAAGTTCCATACTCTAGGCTTCAAAGACTGGGTTTCAGCTGATAAAACCACCACTGTTTCTCATTTATGTGGGAAAAGCACACAGTCTTTCTGAGTAGCTCTTCATTTCCTGAATAAGAGGGTTGCACTAAACGATCCAAAGAACCCTAGTGGCACAGTAGTTAAGCTCTTGGCTACTAACCGAAAGGATGGCGGTTCGAACCCACCAGCAGTTCTGTGGGAGAAAGATGTGGCAGTCTGTTTCCATAAGGATTTACAGCCTTGAAAACCCTATGGGGCAGTTCTACCTTGTCCTATAAAGTCACTGTGAGTCAGAATTTGGCTCTATATCAATGGGTTTGGTTGGTTTTTGGACTAAATGATCCTAATGTCTTTTTGAACTTTAAGTTTCTGTGCTTCATATTTTTTATCAGAGATGGTAAGCCTCTGCTTAAATATGATCTAAGTTAACAAAACTCCAGTATTCTCTTTAATTTTCAACAGTGGGGCTTTATGAAACATTAAAATCATATTTTTTTATTTTCATAGGGAAGTGTTGAAGAAGCAAATGGAGTAATATGAGTCAGAGTAATATAGAATCTGCAGGGAGTCTCTCAGGATAGTTGGTGAGACAATAAGAATTTCTGTTTTCTTCAGTAGTATATTGTGTAGTTATTTTGCAAGCATTCTCACTATAAACTTCCTAGCCTTGTGTTTATAAGGGGCATTTCCCTCACTTTTTTATTATGTGGTTTTTAAGCTTACTAGTGGTGGAAGCCATAATAGTTACCTAAAGCTTAGCTGTATTTTTCAATTCTGCCAGAGAATGCAGATTTTATATGTGTAAATATATATATATGCACACATATGCATGTACATGTATTCATGTATATGTGTGGAAGGGGGAGGGAGAGAACTGTCTTCGCACTTTTCAGTTGTTACCAGCAATGACTAAAATGTCACAGGCCAAAATTTATAAAATATATCTAACATCTATACAGAGGTACATAGTATTTATGTGCCAAGTATGCATAATGTTTTATGCAGAATTGGAATAAAGTTTGATTGTTCTAAGACCTAACAATTTATTTTCCACATTTCCAGTCTTAGGAAAAGAAGATTTTCTAGATTGTTCATCAAGATCTTCCTCTACGCAGCTGTTAAATTCAAGGCTACTGTGGTGAAAAGTATGAATAAAAATACATCTGCTATGCCAACATCCAGTCTACTTGAAAAGTAATTTTTAAATTAAAATTTAGTATGTTTTGAATGTTCATAGTTTGAAATATATATAATATTGATAAATGTTTGTGTTAAAGTTTTTTACAAGCTAGCTGTTTACTGTGGTCTAGGCTAGTAGTAATGTGAAAGTTTGTCAATAATTACCTTTGAATGTAAATCAATGTATAGAATAGATTTGGCATTCTCTTTTAGAACTATTTGTAAGGATTGCTTTCATTTTTTATTTGATTTGATTTTTGAATATCTAAAGTATTTTATGATTTCTGTTTGAAAATTACATAATTTAAGAGTTAGCTTTGGCTGAGTAACAAACCACCCCTAAGTGCCTTAAAACAAGCATTTATTCTTTCTTATGATTTTGTGGGTTAGCTAAGCAGTTCTTCTGGTCTAGGCCACAGAATGTAGGAGGCTTCATTCACATGTTCTGGGACCCCACCTGGGTAGGGTGAGATGGCTGAGGTCTCTTTCCACCCGATCTCTCATTCTCCAGGAGGCCAGCCCAGGCTTTTTCACATAATGGTGGAACAGTTCCCAGCAACAGGCACAAGTGTTTGTCAAATGTCTGTTACTCTCACATTTGCTGGTGTCTCATTGGCTGAAGCAATCCACAGAGTGTAGCCCAAATTCAAGGGGTGGAGATATAGACTTCACCTTTTGATGGAAGGAACAGTAAAGTCATATTCCAAAAAGACATGCAGATAGGGATGGAAAGAACTGGTGGCCATTTTGCAAACGTATAATACAGGTAACAAGGTATATTCAGAGTAATCTTGCTCTCATTCTTGTCCCTCACTCTATGCCCTATTTCTTCTATAGGTATCCATTTTTATTTCTTGATTTTTTTCAGTGCTTCTTTTTGTCTAAACAAATGCATATACTTATATACATGTTTGAATTACACTCCCCCATCAGATTCTTAACTAAAAGGTAACATATGCTCTTTTGACCTTGCTTTTTTTTTTTTTTAACAAAAATTATATCCTAGCGATCACTTTAAATCAGTTTATACAGATCTTCCTTGTTCTTTTTTATAGCCATATTATATTCTATCCTGGGGTTGTACCATAGTTTATTCACTCAGTACCTTAGTGGTAGACATTTGGATTGTTTGCAATCTTTGGTGATTACAAATTACACCATAATGAATAACCTAGTGTATAAGTCATTTTGTAGTTTTTGACAGAGTACTTTTAGGATAGATTCCGAGAAATAGGATTGCTGGATCAGAAGGTAAATTTTTGTTAAGAGATTACCAAATTACCTCTTTAGGAACTGTTCTATTTGGCATTTCCACTAACAGTGTACAGGATTCCTCTTTCCCCGTAGCCTTGTCATCAGATATGTTGTGGAAGTTTTAAAGTGTTGTTGCTCTGATAGGTGAATAGTAGTATCTCCATAGAGTTTTAACTTATAATTCTCTTAGTACAGTTAAAGTTGAGCAGCAGAGCTATTTTTAATATCAAAAAATCATTAAAAATTAAGTAACCTAAAGTCTTAACAATGGGAGAATTTTAAAATAATGTCCTAACTATAAGTGTAAATTTTATGCTGCCATTGAAATTTATGTTTAAGAAGAACTTTTAACAACATAAAGATTATTTACAATAATGCTGGGTAGAAAAAACAGTATCTAAAACACTTTATATACTGTGATGTTAATTTTAAAAATTTAGGTAGATATATAGGAAAAAGAAAAGATTTGAAGTATATACACTGCTACCCAACAGAGTATCCCAGTAGATACTGTGTTCTGATTAGAAAAAGAGGGATCCTTTACTGAAACAATAATATATGCTGCAGAATGTGTGTACCCTCATTGAGAGAAATTCAGATTCAGAAGGTTTAAGAGGTTACTGGAGAGATTTGCTAATAAGGTACCTCTGTTTCCTTTCTTCCCTTCCTAGGCCACACTCCTTTATGGCAGTTGCAACCTAAAATCTATAGAATATGTTGGGGTGCTGAAATCCATATCAGTAGAACATTTTTGACCCAGTCTTTTTCTCTGCCTTTTTTCTAGCTAATTGACTATTGTCCTAGTAGCCAGATAGGTCTTCGGATACTAGAGGTGAGTTCAGTATAATGCAACCCTAAATGATGTGCTATAGAGAGAGCAAAATATTCAAAAACAAATAGTTGTGTAGGTCTTTTTAAATTTTTTTTTCTTCTGTTTTTATGATGTAAGTTTTGAACTCAATGGTTTTCTTAAAGATATTGAGAGAATTTCTATGGCAAAAGCTAATAAAACTTTTTTCTGAAAGCTATAGTGATATGTAAGATGTGAGGAACCTCTTCTTTTAATAGTAGTTTCAGTTGCTTGATATGTGTGAAGATAGTCAGAAGTCCTATATTTAAGAATAGTTTTATTATACCACGAAACATATATCACATTACTTACACAATACCTTGTACATCATAAGTGAACTAGCAGCCCTAAGCCTTATTTCAAACTCTGTTCAAGGTCTGTTTGACCAGTAAAAGTTTATTCTCTGACTCAAGTGTCTGGAAAAGCAACCCCGAGATCTACCATTTGGAGAATTCTTTTGAAAATGCTTACTTTTCTAATGGCATTGTTCTTTTTTTCTGGCAAAAATTACAGCTATACAAGTACTTTTCACCAGAAAAATAAAAAACAAAACAAAACAAACAACAGCAAAAAAAAAAAAAAAAAAAAAAAAACAATTGCCATTGAGTCAACTCCAACTCATAGTGACCCCATTTGTGTCAGGATAGAACTGTGCTCCACAGGGTTTCTTATGGCCAATTTTTTGGAAGTAGATTACCAGGCTTTTCTTTTGAGGCACTTTTGGGTGGACTCAAACCTCCAGCCTTTCAGTTGAGCGTGTTAGTTTGTACCACCCAGGGGCTCATTCTAAACTAAGAGAATGATGTTCTCTCTTCTCCCCCGCACCCCTTTTTTTTTGGAGATTCAGATGGAAGACATGTTTATTTTGTTTTAAATAGCCACAAACATGTCTTTTAAAGTTATTTACCTGTTTCATTAAAATATTTAGTTTTGGAATCATTCAGGGTAGTCCCAAAATGAGCTAAAAGCAAATCTCTTCAGTCATCTTTAATGCATCTTTAAATTTACTTACATAATATTTTAAAATATTTTCCTTTTCCTACTCCAAAAAAAATAGGTATTATTGTTATAATTTCTTTAAGTTTTGTAAGTAAAATTAAAAATACAGGTGAGAAAATCCATTTGATTGCCTTTAAATCACTATACTTTTTAAAATCTAGTTGCTAGTAGATACTGAGTGTTTTGAAATTGTCTAGATCTAAGAATTTGATTTAAAAAGTAGTTTAAAGGAAGATTGATCCAGATCTCTAGACTAACCTGTGAATGCTAATTTATTTTATCTTAGAGATCAAGCTTTTCAGATAATTACAGTTATGAAGGAAACAGGCCTTGGTCTGAAGATCCTAGGAGGAATTAACCGGAATGAAGGTCCCCTGGTATATATTCAAGAAATCATTCCTGGAGGAGACTGTTATGAGGTAAAAATGAAAATAAAAGTTAAAAAAAAAAAAAAAAAAAAAAAACACAAAAACCACCTAGTGGCCAGGTTTATTTCCCTCCTTCATCCATAAATTAGTAATGTTAACTGAATGTCTACTGTGACCATACATCTAAGAAAGATACAAAGGGACTGGAAAATACACCTTTAACTTCAAGGAACTTTAACTTAAATGAATAGGCTGTTCACATATGAAAACAACAGAGATTTTAGGCTCTAGCTAAAGGTTATATATTCTTGAATTATATGCTGTTCCAGTCTTATCCTAAGTCTGGTTGAGAGAAAGTATACATAAAGACATATCTAGCCACTGCTCTGAGTTTGGATTAAGTTGGATAACTTGAACTACATTCATTTAGCTCTTTCTAGTTACAAAATAAAACAAAAAACAAATCCAACCCTGAAATAAAATCCATTCATTTCTGAATTTGCACTAAAATTGTTATTCAGGAGTTGGCTGATTACATCATTCATTAACATCTACTTGAGAGATTAGATTTAGAAGTGAGACCAGAAAATGTTGTCTCTTTTTAGGGATTAGTAAATCCTTCTCTCCTCTTCAGTGTAAAAAATGTGTAATACATAATATATTAGATTATTCCTTGGTCACTGGGAAGCTCAGATGCAAATTTAAAGCACAACCCTAGCAACTTAGTTAACATGCTGGTCACTCTATTTGCACTCTCATTTGTCTTGGCTCTCATTTGCCGTTTCTGTTTTACTAATCTATTTGTATATGTCGTTTATTGAAAATTGCCTCAAGTCCCTTTTGGGAAGATATAGGATATAAGAATTTAAATAAGTAAAATATCCTATTAATATCAAGCAGTATAGCTTGAGAAAAGATCCTGTTATCATTAAATATCATTAAATTTGTTGTTGTTTTCATTATTGTCTGATTAAATAAATAGTATTTCCTCAGATTAACTTTCAAGCTGATCCTATAATGGCAAATCCCACCCTTCTCCCCTCCCCACCTCGAACACTTGTTTAGCAAGCAGTTTTAAGTAGATTTTTTTTTTTCCTTGTTAGTATATATTTTCTCTTATTGTTTTTCTTAGAATTTCTTAGAATTTCACTGTTTCAAAAAGGTTATTAAAAAAACAAATTGTTTTGTATGTGTATTAATTGTTTAATGAGAAGCTAGTTTGTTCTGTAAACCTTCATCTAAAGCACACACTCACACAAAAAAACTGGAAAAAAAAAGAAATAACATAGTTCTCCATTGCCTAAAGCCCAGACCTGCCTTGCTCTTATACCTATAGACATATAATAATTTTCTTTGACTATTTTTAGAAATAAATTTTATAACTCTGAAAAACAACAACAAAAACCTCTAAGGGACTATATTCTGTATTTACCACTAGAGAGCAGCACAGAGTTATTAATATTCTTTGACTATACCTCATCATGTCCAACAGAAGAAAAAGGCCAAAATAGAGAAAGGTTTTGAAAGAGAGTAAGTAATTCTCCAACACTTACATTTTATTTTTTAATAAAATAAGATGGACAGTTATATACATAAAATTTACTCTGCAAATACAAAATTAATGCAATTTTATTTTAAAAGAATTTTTAGATAATGATAGTTAATAGCATTTACTATGTTCTAAATACTGTTAAGTTAGACAAGTTCATAAATTTCTAATCAGCACAAAATTTCTGCATGGTAGTTGTATTCATAGAACAGGACACATGGGCTCATAAGATTATCCTTATTAAGTTGCCAAGTTGAGCAATTGTTAGTATTTGTTGTTGTTGTTGTTGTAATTAAATGAAGTTTACATTTCAAGTTAGTCTCCCATACATACATTGATATGACACCCTAATTGCTCACCGCATTCTGCGACAGCACACTCCTCCTTTCCGCCCCGATTCCCCATAACCACTCAACCAGCTCCTAACTCTCTCTGCCTTCCCATCTCACCTCTGGCCAGAAGCTGCCCCTTTGGTCTCTTGTATCTAGTTGACTAAGAGGCACACTCTTCACAAGTATCACTTTATGTCCTACAGTCCAGTCCAATCCCTGTCTGAAGAATTGACCTCAGAAATTGTTTTAGTTCTGGGCGGAGAGTCCAGGAGCCATGCTTTCCTGGCCGCCTCCAGTCTCAGCCAGACCATTAAGTCTGGTCTTCTTACTGGAATTTGAGTTCTGCACCCCATCCTTCTACTGCTCCATCAGGCACCCTCTGTTGTGCTCCTTGTCTGGTTGTTCATTGGTGGTAGCCGGGCACCATCTAGTTCTTCTGGTCTCAGGCTGATGAAGTCTCTGGTTTACGTGGCCCATTCTGTCTCTTGGGCTAATACTTTCCTTGTGTCTTTGGCATTCTTCATTCTCCTTTACTCCAAGTGGTTGGGACCAATTGACGCATCTTAGATGGCCGCTTGCAAGCTTTTAAGACCTCAGACACCACTCACCAAAGTAAGATGCAGAACATTTTCTTAATAAGCTTTGTTATGCCAGTTGACCTAGATGTCCCCTGAAAGCATGGTCCCCAGACCCCCCATCCCTGCTACTCTGTCTCTCAAAGTATTTCATTGTATTAGGAAACTTCTTAGCTTTGGTTTAGTCCAGTTGTGCTGACTTCCCCTGTAGTGTGTGCTGTCCTTCCCTTCACCTAAGATGATACTTATCTACTGTCTAGTTAGTGAATAACCCTCCCCCTCCTTCCCCACCCCCATAATCATCAAAGAATGTTTTCTTCTGTATTTAAACCTTTTCTTGAGTTCTTATAAGAGTGGTCTTATACAGTATTTGTCCTTCTGTGACTGACTAAATTCTGTTAGTATTATTTTTAAATGCATACAAATACTTTAACCTGATGTAATTTTATTTTAACATTATAGTGTTTCAGGATTAACACTGCAGGCAATCTCAAACTTATAGCTGGATTATGTTCCATTTATATTCCCAAATATCATATGTAAGGGGTTGTTGAAACTCAGAAGGAACTTTCTTCAGTTGGTCATGGTTAGCTTTTCCTCCGCTCCCCACCGCACACACAGGTTTAACACCTGGCAAATATAAAATGCAGTACTTGTTCAGTATAACCAAAATATCATATATCTTTGAAAAACGTATTCAGAGTTCCATCTTTGGACAATATGAACACATTTTTCAAGTTCAAGTAGGGAGAAGAGTCTCCCCACTCTGAGAGATAGAGGCAGTCTTGTGTTGTTTTTGTTAGTTGCTGTCAAGATGATTCCAATTCATGGCAACCCTATGTGTGCAGAGTAGAACTGCTCCATAGGTTTTCAAGGCTGTGAACCTTTCAGAAGCAGGTCGCCAGGCTTATCTTCCAACCAGCCTCTGCATGGGTTCAAACCACCAATCTTTCAACTGGTAGTCCAGCACTTAACTGTTTGCTCCACCCAGAGACTCCTACAGGTTGAGAACAGATGTACTAGGTACTGAGTTAAGGAAAAATAAGAACTCCAAGACCTCTCTCACCCCACCAGCTAGTCCTGTATTAGTCTGGAGTGCTGAAAGTTCAATCTTAGACCTTTTTTTGGCCTAGACACTCCTTTAAACTCATACCCATATATCCCATTGTCTGATCAGTATTTCTACTTGGATCTCTGAAAAGCATCTCAAACTCAACATGTCTGGGACAGAATTCATGATATTCACACCACACCCTCTTCTGCCCATCTCTTCCCAAACAGAGCCTCCTCTAGAGTTCCCAATCTTGATGAATGACACCTTCTAGCTGCACAAAGTTAGAAAACCTAAGAGTATTCTATTTCCTCTTCTCTAACACCCATATCCAATTCCTTAGCACCTACTATTGGCTTTTTCACCCTCTAAATATCTTGTGAAGCCATCAATCTTCTTGATCTCTACTGCCATCACCGTAGCCTAAGCTACCATCAGTTTTTATCAGACCTCACAGATTTTGTCTGCTCTTATATACTATGCCCGTTTCCCTAGTAGCAATCTTTCTAGTACTTAGTTGCCTACAATCCTTTGTGAGCAATGACCCTAAGTAATATGGCTTCTGCCTTCTACTTCTCTGGCTCTCCATCTCTGTGCTTCAACCATAGTGACATTCTTTCAGTTCCTGTAAAAGAACAAGTTCTTCCTCATCTCAGACTGTCTCCTCTGACTAGGAACAGTACCTGCCACAACCTCTCACTACTTCCAAATATCAATTCAAGATTTCTTCCTAAAGGATGTCTTCCCTGATCACCCCTAGCCTAGGCCAGTTGTCTTTCCTATATGTGCTCTTAGATGCTGTTCCTTCCCTTCATATCAGTTTGTAATTATACATCAATATCTGTGATGACTTTATTAACTCTGCCTGGACAATTAGACAGTATGCTTCCTAAAGACAAAGATTCTGACTGATCTTATTCACAATAATATCCTTAGTCCCCAGTGTGGTGCCTGACACATAATAATACTTTTTGGAGAAGGAACAAAGGAAGGAAGGCTCCCTTAGTCATTCTGTCACTCTTCTGAAAATTACTAATGTGTAATTTTCCTATTTACTATTACACTGCCGCCATCTGGGCTCCATACCAAGGTACCTCTCCTCCCTGGCCCACTGTGTCAGAAAACATTCTAGGCAACACTTTCAAGTTTTCAAATGTTTTTGTTTATTTGTTTTGCTGCTAATAACATAAGGAAAGTAGACAGGAATCAAAATATTCCCTTCGAACCTGATACCACATTTAATTTAATTGACTCTAAGGTATAGCTTTTAAAACACATGTAAACTATACACACACATATATGTAAACTGTACATATATGTATGTAATATACTTGATAGATGCATTGTCCTCATTGTTCACAAAGGATTGAAGTAGGACATATTTAACTTTCAGAGGAAATCTATTTTCGGGATATGCTAAGCTTATCACTGGAGCTGGGAACAAGGCTTTTGGATAAATAGCAGGACCAGGCCTCTGAATGACAGAGGATAAAGAAACCAGTACCACCAATGGGAGTGTCAGGAGTGGTAGCCAAGAGGGTTCACTTTGCAACTTCACTGTCTTTTCTCCTTTGCTGTTTCTATCACAGCTACCTCATTCTCCTCAGGCCTGTTTTCTGGACCTCACTCATTTATTGCAGACTTTTTGTGTACCTGGCACTATGCTGGGGGAAACAACCATGAAAAGGTAGTTTTGGTAGTTTTTAACACACATGTTTAAGTGGTCAGGAATACATTGTTATTTCAACAATGTCAATGTGCAAGAATTCAGACTCTGAAGTTCAGCCTGTGGAAGTGTTTGGCACGCTGCCTGCTGTGTTGAGAGTTGCTCAGTAACTGCCAAATCGGAATCTAGACTGTTGGAAGAGGCCTCTGCCTGCCCCTGAGGTTAGTATCTTCCCATGTACGTTAGTCCAGCTGGGGCAGAATTCACTGGTTTAGAATGCTAGACTTTTACAGAAATAGCTTTGTTTCCATTTGCAGGTTCTAGCTTTTAAACAGGCTTAGAAATTCACATGATCAGTTAAGATCTTATTCTAGGAGGCAAAGGGGGAAAAAAAAAAACAGTACTGTGAATACTTTTATAGAAAGAAAAAATGCATAAACACCAGAAGCTACACTCAGAAGTCATTATTCTTTCTATCTTCTCTGACTGTCCTGCTGAAAAATGTTCCTTCAATACATCAGTGTACTTTAATACAAGATATGTTAAACTGACTACACTAGATCAACAGTGATGAATCCTCCAAATCTAGCCTGGGAGGAGACTGTGAGAGGTAGGAGGTCAGCTTAAGCCCTAATGCCAATTCTGCAGCCTTTCCTGTTTTCTGTAGCCTTTCTCTCCACAACCCTGACAACCAACTGTGATTTCTGTAAGATACATGGATACAGGAGCTGCCTCCAAACAGGTTAGCCTATGGAATTAATTCAGTTCTAAATTCCTTGTGGACAAGATTTTGTGCTTCCCCCAGCCCGCTCCTCTCTCTCTCTCTTTGTCATTGTTTATGAAGATCCAGCTAGTGAGTCATAGAGCTAAAATTCAAATTCAGGTCCATATGGCTGCCAAACTAAGCTCTTTCCACTTCAGTTCACTGCCTTTGAGAGCATAAGGTGTATATTAGAGAGTACCCCTGCCCGAATGAGAACAGTTCATTTGCCATCTGACTTGTAGTCATCATTATAGAATTTTCTCTTTTCTGAGAAATCTTCAATAAAAGGAAGTAATTGTCAATGCCAAGAATTTTTCCATTAAAATAAAATAACCTAACATTTGCTGTTCACTATCCCAATTCTGGGGCCCTGGTGGCCCTATGGTTAAAAGCTCAGCTGCGTACCAAATGGTCGGCAGTTCAAATCCACCAGCCATTTCTTGGAAACCCTATGGGGCGGTTCTACTCTGTCTTACAGGGTCGCTGTGAGTCAGAATCGACTCGACAGCAATGGTTTTAGTTTTTTGATTTTTATCCCAATTGTAAAAGAAACTTTCTTGCCTTGTCAATGTCCTTTAAATACTTTGCTCAACTGAAACAACACTTTCTTTATTCCCCCTCCCCCGCAAAGTTGTTGCCCGGCTTTGGGATACAAGTCAATGGTAGTGTAGTCATTAAATTTCAGTTAAAATTTACTTTATAAAACCAATTTTAATAAGGAGTTATTTTGAAGACTAAAAACAGTCTGGGGCTGGATTTAACAATGATAGAAATTTATCTATTCTAAAAAGTTAGATTAAAAAATTGTCTGTTTGACCTGTACTTCCAATTTCTGTTCTGGAATATAGGACCAGAATATAATGCAGCTAGTTTAGGCACAGTGTTGGGGCAAACTACATGAGCTTCCTTTTTATTTGGGGGGGATGGATAATTTCCTTTTTATAGTATTTGTCACGTACAAAAGCATACTGGAACATGTATGTAACTTTATGGAACATAATAAAATTAACACCTGTGAATCATCTTAGATGTCATCACTTAAGAAATAGAAACTTTAAGTACTTGTTTCAGCTTCCTGTGTGCTTTCCCGATCAAAATTCCCACCCTTTCTCTCAGAAATAACGACTTTTGTGAATTTTGTGTTTGTTCTTCCCTTGCTGTTTATTATCATCTTCTGTTATTGCTTTCAGTATTCATTGACTGAATGATGGTCCTCAAAGTAAAATTTAGCATATTAAACTGTAAGCTAATGTACATAAGTGAGTGGGCATAGTTGATTTAAATGCCTATGTAACTAAACGCTGTGGTAAAAGTTGGGCCCAGGCAATACAGAACTATGTTTACAAAGTCTAACAAAATCAGCCCTTGCATTTTACTGAACTTGTAGGAAACATTTGCAAGATACATACAATATGGTGGATATTTTCTCCTTATTGTTTAGTCTTTTCTGGCATTACTGTTGTGTTTTCCCCCATACATTGATCAAGTGGAAGAAAAAAAACACCTGTGAATGTAGCTATCTGACTTTGCTAGTTATATTCAATGATTTATAGTTATATAAAATTCAAATTCACTTTTAAACTTTATATACTTTAAAAATCAAATTGCTTTTTTGGTTAATTTTTTATGATGTTTATATTTCAGAGTATCATAATGTTATTATGCATTTGGACTATATGTTTTTTACACAGTATTTGAGATAACCTGATCCTATAAACCTTATAATAAATGTTTTATATGTGTATAAATAAATATACGTGTATTTTTAAAATAATGATTTTATTGGTATTTGTTAGTAAACTAACTGTAAATCACCATTATTGTGTATAATGCAGTTTGGATCAAAGACAGGCATCCAAGGAATATGTTTTAGTAGATAACACTATGAAAAAAGATATTCCCTTGAATTTGTGGAAGTTACTTAAATACCATCAGGGTGAAAATCTAGCTTTTTAGCCATATAAGTTTCTTCTAGTTATAAAAATAATGCTTTCTGCCTTTGTACTAACGATAAATGGAGAAATATGAAATGTGCAAAGACTTGGAGTTAGAAAACCAAAAGGGAAGAACACACTCAGCATTTCTCAGGCTGAAAGAACTGAAGAAAAAATTCAAGCCTCAAGTTGCAATATTGAAGGATTCTATGGGCAAAATGTTGAATGACTCAGGAAGAATCAAAAGAAAATGGAAGGAATACACAGAGTCACTGTACCAGAAAGAATTGATCAACGTTCAGCCATTTCAGGAGGTAGCATATGATCAAGAACCAATGGTATTAAAGGAAGAAGCCTAAGCTACACTGAAGGCATTGGTGGAAAACAAGGCTCCAGGAATTGACGGAATACCAATTGAGAGGTTTCAGCAAATGCATGCAGTACTGGAGGTGTTCACTTGTCTATGCAAAGAAATTTGGAAGACAGCTACTTGGCCAATTAACTGGAAGAGATCCGTATTTTTGCCCATCCCCAAGAAAGATGGTCCAAGAGAATGTGGAAATTATCAAACAATATCATTAATATCACATGCAAGTAAAATTTTGCCGAAGAGTTTTCAATAACTGTTGCAGCAGTACATCGACAGGAAACTGCCAGAAATGCAGGCTGGATTCAGAAGAGGATGTGGAACAAGGGATATCATTGCTGATGTCAGATGGATCTTGGCTAAAAGCAGAGAATACCAGAAAGATACTTATCTATGTTTTATTGACTATGCAAAGGCATTCGACTGTGTGAATCATAACAAATTACAGATAACACTGTGAAGAGTGGGTATTCCAGAACATTTAATTGTGCTCATTAGGAACCTGTACATAAACCGAGAGGCAGTGGTTCGAACAAAACAAGAGGATACTGCATGGTTTAAAATCAGGAAAGGCGTGTGTCAGGGTTGTATCCTTTCACCATACTTATTCAATCTGTGTGCTGAGCAAATAATCTGAGAAGCTGGACTGTGTGAAAAGAAAGGGGCATCAGGGTTGGAGGAAGACTCATTAACAACCTGCAATATGCAGATGATACAACCTTGCTTGCTGAAAGTGAAGAGGACCTGAGGCACTTGCTTTGCAGTGCAATTACTTTTACTTTTGTGTGGCCTTTCTAGCCATGGTCTTGTAACTCCCACCCAGGTGACTGGGTGGGACAGTGTGATAGGGCAATTGTGGCCCACCTAGGGGATTGATCAGTTTTGCCTTAAAAGAGAGCCAATTCCAGAGCAGAGAGGAGAATCCTACCACCACCCAGGAAGAACAGCCAGGAGCAGAGAGCTCGTCCTTTGGACCTAGTATCCCTGCAGTGAGAAGCTCCTGGAAGCAGGAGACCCAGAGAAAGAGCAAGCAGTAACCCTGAAGATGGTGAGAAGCGGTGGCGGGAGAGAACTGGCATCGGACACCTGGCAGCAGGAGACGGCACGGTGGGCTTCCCGGCCCACGGAGAGAGAAAGCTGAGTGCCTTTGGGGAAAGGCCTAGGTCCAGGGAGAAGCATGCCTGTGAACACAGTTGGGAAGAGGCTGTCCTGATGAAAGAATTGTATCCTGAGTGTTCCTGAGCCTGAATTAGAACTGTTACTTCCCTTATAATAAACCCCACAATTTGTGAGTATGGTCTTTGGGTTCTTTGTAGCCATTGCAATGCATTATTGAACCCAGCAGAGAAGTAGAGAGTACTGTATGAGGGTTGGCTGGTGTCAGAATTAGTAAAGACGGCCGAGAGGGGAGACTTGTCTGGCTTCCACCTCATGAGAATCAGCCTTGGGTTGTTGATCTTAGTTCTCTTTTCCCCTTGTGAAGTTAGAGGAGGACAGCGCCCCCATGCCATTTTTACACTTGCTGATGAAGATCAAAGACTACAGCCTTCAGTATAGATTACACTTCAACATAAAGAAAACAAAAATTCTCACAACTGCACCAATAAGCAACATCATGATACACAGAGAAAAGATTGAAGTTGTCTAGGATTTCACTTTACGTGTATTCACAATCATCGCCCATGGAAGCAGCAGTCAAGAGATGAAGTGATGTATTGCATTGGGAAAACCTGCTGCAAAAGACCTCTTTCAAGTGTTAAAAAGCAAAGGCATCACTTTGAGGACTAAGGTGCACCTGACCCAAGCCGTAGTATTTTCAATTGCCTCATATGCGTGCAAAAGCTGAACAATGAATAAGGAAGACCTAAGAAGATTTGACGCCTTTGAATTATGGTGTTAGTGAAGAATATTGATTATACCACGGACTTCAAGAAGAAGGAACAAATCTGTCTTGGAAGAAGTTCAGCCAGAATGGACCTTGAAAGCAAGGATGGTGAGACTGCATCTCACATACTTTGGACATGTTATCAGGAGAGACCAGTCCCGGGAGAAGCACACTATGCTTGGTAGAGTTGAGGTTCAGCGAAAGAGAGGAAGACCCTCAATGAGATGGACTGACACAGTGGCTGCAAGCATAGCAACGATTGTGAGGCTGTCGTTCTGTTGTACATAGGGTCAGTATGAGTCGGAGCCAACGCAATGGCACCTAACAACAACAGCACTTAAATACCATCAGAGTGAAAATCTAGCTCTTTAGCCATATAAATTTTCTTCAAGTTATAGAAATAATGCTTTCTGCCTTTGTACTAATGATAAATAGAGAAGTAGCATAGGAACTGAAAGAGAGTTCATTTCTCTTTTCCAATCTGAATTAAGAGAAAAGACAAATGAAGACTAAGAAACTTGCCTAACAAATACGTTAAATCTTGTAACCAATACGCTATGCCTTATTCAGTTAGGCTAGGTATAGGCAGAGCCAGGATCTAGCAAAGACAATGCCAGACAACTAGTTAGACTTTGTCATTATTAGGAGCCAACTTGGCTTGAGTCATAGGAGGGGTAAAGATCCAGTAAATATGTTTGATCATGAGCCGAATTATGGATAAGGTCAATATAATTCAGATCGTTGACTGAATTCTTTTTTATTATAAATGTGGGATAAATCTTAACAGCTTGGTTACATGAAAGATGCAGGAATGTTCAGAAACTACAGTGAATGCATCTCTTATTCTGAGATATCCCAGGATTATGTGGCCTACTTTATCATAGAGTCAGAGCTTTATTGGTGTCATAGTGCCAAGCTTTTGAAACAGATCTCTTCCTGATGTCCCGGTCTATGTCCTTATATGCTCAGGATTCCTTAGTGTGCAAGTTTATTGAAAGATTACATGAATAGTTCAATTTCCCTCACATGTATTATCAAACCAGGCTCTAATCAAAATGTTTTGCTATTGAGGTAATTTTTCTAAGCTTTTTTTTTTTAAATATTCTTCACTAAATCATTTCTTTGCTTTTAATTGCATTAATTAACAATAATAATATTAAAAAAAACTCATTCATTTCTTTTTAAAATTTACTGGTTTTTTTTAGGATGGACGTTTGAAGCCAGGAGATCAGCTTGTCTCAATAAACAAGGAATCCATGATTGGTGTATCATTCGAAGAAGCAAAAAGCATAATTACCAGAGCCAAGTTGAAGTAACTATCCTCTCCATAAGATATAATGAATCCCTTAGCATGTCTTCTTAAAAATAGTGATTTTAAATGCCTTAAGTACTTTAGACTCTGAAATATTTTTTTCTGATAATATTGGAAACATTGTCTTAGAATTCAATTATACTATATCTGTAGGAGCCCTGGTATCACAGTGGTTAATTTGCTCAACTGCTAACCAAAAGGTCAGCAGTTTGAAACCACCAAAGGCTCTGTGGGAGAATGATGTGGTAGTCTGCTTCTGTAAAGATTTACAGCCTTGGAAACCCTTTAGGGTCTCTATGAGTTGGAATTGACTTAACGGCAGTGGGTTTTTGTTTTGTTTTTTGTTTTTTTTGGTGTGGGGGATATATCTATAACGTACCTATAAAATGATTTCTTTTTAATGCCAGATCAGAATCTGCTTGGGAAATAGCATTCATAAGACAAAAATCTGATGGCAGTCACCCAGACAATCCATCACGTACATCCATTTTGCAAGCTTCAGGAGAATATGGACCTCAGACCTCAACCTTCAGTCTTCTTTCTTCTCCTCCTGAAATACTAATTCCAAAGACCACATCTACTCCCAAAACAAAAGATGCCATTTTACCTTCTTTTAAGACAAGTCAGGTCAGCTTAAATTTGTCTGTTCATTTAGGCAGTTCATAAGTCCTCTATATGTTTTTATATTTCTTAAATACACATAGAATTATAATTTCAATAATACAGTGTGAATAAATCAATATTTCTTTGAAAGTTTTTTTTTTAATGTTTAATATTTTATACTGTGCTGTCAATAAACACAGTTTTTCAAGTCAGTGTGTCCTACATCCAGAGAATCATGATCAGTTAGAAAATATCAACATGATACAATGGCACCACAAAGATACACTTAGGTATCACTCAAAACTATGTTAGGAATGTCATGTTTAGTGTCAGACAGCCCCTAATATGGTTCAGATTATTGTCATTTCTGTTTTCTACTAGACTGAAATCAGGCAATCTCCCTTTTTGTTCCTGAGCTTCTTTACCACACAGTGAGGCTAACCCTACTCATCCAGTCTAGGTGGATATGGTTCCTCACATGTACACCAGAATGTAGTTCACCCTATTAGGATTACACAAAATAGAGAATTTCTAGATCAAAATTTATGTAATTAATTACTAATTTCTACAGTGCCCTAACAAGTCAGAGTTATAAAATAGAACATGCATTCATTAAATATGTGTTAGCTGTAAAATAAAATAGGAAGCTCAAGTAGGCTTTCTGTCAGTAGAATACAGTTTGTCAAAGGTAAATTTAGTTTCAGGTACATGCTGATCAGAGACAGAATATAAGGTTTCCTTTCAGCTCCTGATACTTTGTCATTTGCAGTTGTAAGACCTTTTAAAAGACAAGGTGCATGGCTTTATATTTTGTTGTTTGGATATGGTAGAGCTGAAAGCAATTTTTACCTTTAATTCACAATTGCTTTGTTTGAAGATGACTATACCAAGTTTTAGAGGTTTCACATTTTTTTTTTTTTTTGAATATTGCTTTAATCTCTTTAACCATCCTTTTTATGTTAACATGAGCATCTAGTCTGGTCTTTGACCTACTTTCAAAAATGACATTTCATGTTCCTCATTTTCTTTCATAGATAAAAACTGGATACAAGAAAACAGAACAGACTCCAATTACTTCCTCAGACGACAGCCCTACGGATATGTCTAATACAGGTAAAGGTACATTTAATTCCTGTTTCCTGTTATTTTTTCAATTACTGTCTCTCAGTGAGGAGTACATAATGTGGCTTAATAGACTTGAAAGAAGGGTACATTATTTCTTTTTGCCTTCAATGAATAAAGGAGAAAAATGAATGTATTGTCCAGTGGTCCCTGTTAGAGTATGACTTTTATTGGAAATTTCCGTGAACAAAGAGTTGAAATTTTAAAAGATGCATTACCATAACAGTGTATATCAGGCAGTAATAATTAATGAACTGTTGAAACCAAATAATGAAAACTCTTCTATAAATCAAGATTATAGTGCCTTGTCTTTTTAGTGAAATATTGGTGAAACATATTAAACATACATTTCGGAGAACACATTTTAGAGAGGCACGTATTTTAAGATAAGAAATATACTTTGTTTTTTGAAGAGATAACATAGATGTAAATTACAAAGTAAGTCCATCTTGGGAATTCAGTATTATTGGATCTTAATTATCATGAAATGATTTACTGACATTTTAAAACAATAAAGAATTAATCACATAAGCTACCGGTAAAAAGAGGATTTTTATCAGGCTCTAAAGTGTTCCTTGGCTGAAATACCAAGAAACTCCCCCACCGGTAGAAGGGAGGAGTGTGCTGTCACAGTATAGGGAGAGCAACTAGGGTCACATAACAATGTGTGTATAAATTTTTGTATGAGAAACTAACCTGAACTGTAAACTTTCACTTAAAACACAATAAAAATAAAAATAAAAAAAGCCCCCCTGAAATTATCTCCAAAACTTAAACACAACAACAAGAACTATACTTATATAAAGGAAAAGCTAATTGTATATATTCAAATTATAATGCAAATTGTCACCTATGTATTTCAATTTTTAATAGCATTATCTAGATCAGAATTGCAAAGTAAAGAAGAGCTGGCTTATTTAAGTTTCTACCAAATTTAACAGAAATTTGTGATAGATTCTATAGTAGTTTCCTCTGATTGGGACAGTATTTACCAGTAGGTTAGTACCAGTCTTTTGCCATAAATTATATGTGCCTTTTTACTTGGTAGGATGTATTGACGCCTAGAAACTTTACTAGTATTATTTTCCTTACATAATTAATTTCCAGCCTCTTTATGTAGTGTTTTTATTTTAAACTAGGAGCTGAGAAGACGACAATATATTAAAGAGGCAAATGGTAGTGAGGAGATGTGGGTACAATGATCAGAACTGCTAGGTGGCATAAGCCAAGGTCTTTTGTCTCTTGAGTATATCATAAAATATTAATATGTGTTTAATTTGTAAAGTAACTGAATTATGCTGTACCTCTTAGTCATCTATTCAATAAGCATTTATTGAGTATTTCATATGTTTAAACAACAGTACAGTAGGAATTATGAAGGAATTAGATTTCCTATGAGATACTTGACAGTATATTGTGAAACAAAAGATTGGGTTAAAAAATCCTTCATTATTCAGATTAGAAAACATTTAACTGTGTGTGTGTATATATGTTTGTGTTTGTGTGTGTATGTTTATTTTATAGAGTAAGTACTATATGCAGTGCTCTGTGTAAAACTGTATCAGGGTGTGAATGGTTTTAGAACTCTAAGGAACATAATGTCTTATAGATGAATAACACATTACACAAATAATGAATGTAAAGATATGAACAAAGTAGGCTAAGGAGAGAAGTAGGAAGTGGTCCAGGTGTGGTGTAGAGAAGGCACAGTGGTTCACCACTAGGCTCTGAATGCAAACTTGGAGGCTGAAATCCCTGCTCCCGGTTTATTAGCTGTGTAACCTTGAGGTGGTTGCCTCCTGGGGTTGTTGTGAGTATTAAATGAGATCATGCATGTCTGGCACTTAGCATTGTAATTGGTACATAGTATGTGCTCAGTAAATTTTGCTGTGAGTATTACTGAACCTACAGACAGTGCAGCTCACATAATATTCCAACTTACATGTTTAGAGCAGAAGTGAAAATTTTCAACCCTTGATTCAATCCTCTGCCCTCCTCTCCAGCGTAAAACTAGTACATACTAAGAGTATTTGTCTCAGTATGCAGAAATTAGTTAAGAAAAATTCCTTGGTAAAAATCAAACATCATCCAAATCTTGAATGAAGTGGTAAACATCAAATGATAAAGTGAAGGTAAGAGATCATTCCAAGTGAAGGAAGAACCATGAGCAAAAGAAAATAGCTAAGGACCCTGGTAGCGCAATCGTTAGCCCTCATCTGCTAACGAAACAGTTGGCAGTTCAAATCCAGCTGGCAGCTCTGCAGGAGGAAGACTGGCAATTTGCTCCTGTAAAGATTACAGCCTAGAAAATCCTATGAGACAGTTCTACTCTGTCATATGAGGTCGCTATGAGTCGACGGCACCTAACAACAATAATAACAAAGGACCTTAGAAGACAAATTTGATTAGAGCAAAGGGATCCTACAATGAAATCATGAATAAACTGCGAAAAATTTACACCAGTGACTATAAGGAACGATGCTGCACTTTTTAGAGAAAAATAATTTAATGAGAAAGTATTCAAGTTATTAATCTGTATATAAAGTAAATAAAAAATACAATTCAAAGGGAAAGTTTTTCTAGGGTAGAAATAGCATCAACTCAGTCCCATTTTCTCACTTTCACATAAATATAGTAGGCAGATATTTCTGGAAAGAAAAAAAAGCAAAGTCAACTCTAAATTAACTCTAGGTAACATATACATTGTGGTTTGTCTGTTATAAGTACTTGACTATGGATTATTCCCAAGTTAGCTCATTAATTATCACTTCTAGACTCCTTCAACCAATTGGTTTTTATTCAGAAAGTATGAAGTTTTATGTTAACGTAAAAAAAAACTTAATAAGGTAAACCCATCGCTGTTTGCATCCCCAAATCTTCCCAAAATGTGAAACTGCTTAGAATTTTTTTAAATCTGTATAGTACTTGAATATGTTTTTAAAAACTATCCTATTGTATAAAATTCTTATTTCCAAATCCAGAGTCATTTACTATTGCCATAAGCTGAATAAGGCATGAGTTTGTGAATGAGCTCAAAGTATACTAAAGACATTCTGAAGGAAATCAATAAAGAAATAATTGCGTGAAGAAATACTATCAACAATTAAACCAAGCTTTAATGCCCTGCCCAAAGTCTTTGAAACTGAAACGAAGTAGTGATGGGGAAAAATATCCATTGAGGGTTCATGGTATTAATCAAATGGTATTTTTCTCACCCTTATAAAATTATTCCCTTTCGTCTGCTCTTAAAAAGAGAAGAAACAGAAGATCCATAGTAATAATAAGCCATACTTTGAAAATTCTCACTCCCAGATAAGAGCAAATAAAGAGCTTGAGCCTGGGATAGAGAGATGTCATTGACAAATAAGGAAGACTGTGTATTGAGGGCCCTTTCGGGTCAAGCTACCGTGAATTGCCAAAGCATGCTGGATTTATGTACAGTCCTTCTTAAGGTTTTGTCTCAAAGGCAAAGATGTAGAGGAGAGTTGGCTGGAAGAAAACAAGATTTTGTTAAGTAGTGATTGCATATTGTTAAGTGGGGAGTTAGTAAAATTGTGCATAAAATTTCCTATGTAAATACAGTTAGTAGTCAATACTAACAATACTCTATAGTTTTCAAAGTAGTTTTCTATTGATTTTACCTTTACAGCTCCTGCGAGGTGTTCTGTTTTATTCTTTCTACTTTGCAGATGGGAAAACTGATGATGAAAGAAAGCTGTTGACACATTTAAGAACATTAGCTTCAGAGTCACAAGAGATTAAAATCCTTCGTAGCTGTGTGAAATTGGGCTAGTTTCTTTACCTCTTTGGGCCTTGGTCTCTTCGTCTTTGCAGTGGGAATATGTCTCAGTTTGCTAGGGCTGCCATAACAAATAACCACAAAGTGGGTAACTTTAAAGAACAGAAATTTATTTTCCCACGGTTCTGGAAGCTAGAAGTCTGAATTCAAGCTTCTGCAGCTCCAGGTGTTTCTTGGAGTTCCTTGTCTTATAGAGGGCTTATCTCATGCTATCTTTCCCCTGTGTGTGACTCTGTTTCCGTGTCTGTCCTTCACTTTTATAAGATGCCATTTAAACATCCCTAATCAGAGAAGATTAAGATTAGAACTCATTCTCTTCTGGTATGATTTCCTTAATTTAACCAACAACATCTGCAAAGAAAAACCCTATTTCTCCAAGCAAGATCAGATTCACCTGTGCAGGAATTAGGCCTTCAGTGTATCTTTTTGGGGAACACAATTCAGTCCTTAATAGAATAAAAACACCTATGTTATTGTTATTATGAAGATTTAAAAGCTAATTTATGTAAAGTCCTTAGTACACTGCCTAATACTGAAGTAAAAATAAATAAGAGCTAATCTTCTGTTATTTCCAGTGTAACAAATGACAAATGTTTATGCTTAGATACAAAACAAACGTAAGTGAGAATGCGTGCCTCAGCACCTGTGTATGCTGTGCGTGTACTCCTCATCTTTCATCTTTCTCCCATTTGCTCTCATCCCCTTCCCTACCGGTCCACACTGTTACACTTGATTTGAGTAATTCATGCCCTGGAGAAGTCCTGGTCTGAGAGCATAACCAGGTCAGCTTGGGTCCACCTGGTGTTAGTGTGTCTTAATTACAGGTCAGGCACCAAAATGCAAGTCATTGTGAAGTACTAGCCTCACAAGAACAAACCTTAAAAATGAAAAATAAAGTTTGACTTACCTAATGTTTCGACTAGCAAACTACACCACTCCATGCTGGTCTCTTATGCCACACTTCAGGTCTGGCAGAGAATCTTTCTTAAGAGAAAAAAAATACATATAGTATTTTTCATCGTATGACCAGCAGTTAGATATCACATTAACAAAGGAGACTTCATTGCTTTTATCAGAATTGTAAAACTTCTGTTATACTAAAAACCAGTCTTTCTGATACCAACTCAAGGTTTGATTCCATTTGAAACCAAAAGTCAGGAACCAGTTTTGTTTTTTTTTTATGATCTTGACACCTATAAACTATATTCAAGATTTTACATAGAATGTTAAAGATGTGTTAAAGGTTTAGAAGAAGAAGACCATTTATTTTCATATGAGCCTCTTATGTTCTTAAGAAAGAGAATGCAAATTATTTTGTACTTAGAGACAGATGCTCTGAGAAATTTAAAAAAATTAAAACACTGCATAAAGATGTGACATTTTAAAAAAGTTTTTTCTCTTCCTCTTGTTTCTATGTAGAACTAGTAAAATAGCATTTTAAAGTTTATTTAGAATAGTGACAATTTAGATAGTAAGGATTGATATGAATTACAGGGATTTGATTTATAACCTTTGGTGTATTAAAAAGAATAATTTTTCTCATTCATTCAACAAGGGCAAAGGCTCATCTAAATAATCAGGGTATATTGAGAAAGTTTTAGAGAATGGATGAGAGATGTGTGAACCTCAACTCTTGAGAGTCCATTTATGATACTGGAAATACAATCCTTCTGTAAAATAAGAAATAGAATTTTTAATTAAAAAAATTCTGAATCGATATCATACTTTATGTACAAACTTGAACTGATTTGCATTTATGGATTTTTCCAGGGTACTTCCAAAATTCATATAATAAAATTACTTTTGCCAGTTAAAGAAATATTTATTATAATCTTTTTAAAATTTTCATAAGATTTTACTTTATTTGAAAGAGACTTTATCTTACAGTTAGTAAGGCATTGGGATGATGGTGGGGTATGTGTTTGTCTTTTAAGTTAATATTTCCCTGAGATTTAGCTATGCATAATTGGGCATTCTTTTTATGTCTCTCAGGACTCAAGTGAAGTTGGTTTTTATGGTTCATTTTAGATTCAAAGAGAAATAATAATGAAAACAAAAGTGAAATCTGCCAACTGATTAGCCAGAATTATTTTTGAACAACAGGAGCCCAGAGCACATCCTGTCAAATGAAAAGTTCTATTACAGTTAAATTTCCAATGAAGGTGCACCTTGTTGTCTCTTAGATATTGCCCCTGCCTGGACGGATAATTATGGACCACAAGGAAAGAAGATTTCCCTAAATCCCTCTGTTTGCCTTAAGGCAGAGAAACTGGAAATGGTAAATACTTTAAATTTCTACTTTTCTCCCATAAAACAACAGCAAGAAAGCATTCTCAGTCTTTGAGAGAATGAAGTACTGGAGTCTTGATGAGTTACTGATTTACAATTAAATGAATGGTAGTTCAGTTTTAGATTATTCAGTTCATCTTTGAGTTAGACAGTTCATGTTGGTCTACTAGTTCTAAACTGATATAAAACCTTTTGTAATTAAATTGACATTTAAATTAATGAGTTTCTTCCTCTTTGTGAATGAGACAAATGTTATATAATCCAGAATAAAAAAAAAATGGAATAAATTATGACAAAATGTTTTAGGTTCCACATATAATAGCAATAAATGCAATGAAGTAATATTTAATTTTTCTAATTGTGACAAAATTAAAGAGAAACTAAATCCTAAAGAACAAAATATTCTGATGCTCACTAAATATAAGGAAGATGGTACCGTAAGGGGTGTACTAAGGCACCAAAAAATAGTCCTGGGAGGAGTAAAACATTAAAATCTTCTGTATGTTAAAACAACTTAAGATGATTAAAAAAGCAAAAATTAAAGAAAGAAAAGTATCCTAAAACTGTTTCTACCAGACTGCCAGAGAGCTGACAGGAAGAACGTGCTATGTCATTTTTTAATGTAAAACGGGTATTGTGCTGGAGGCCCGCACCCTTCCTTTCACATCAGTTCTGTCTAATGGCAAGGTTTGCAATCAACTGATATCAGCATTTTCAAAAATAGAGTGATTGAGGTTGGGAAATATGTATATTACATATCCAAAAATGAATAACTGTTGTTTTTTAATATTGATTTAACATACACTTCTGAACATCCAAGATGTAATAATTAACCATTCTTCTGGATAAAGAGAAAATTATCTGGCTAGTGGCTTTACCTAGCCAACTTTGTTCTTTTACTCCTTTTAAATTTTTCTAGGACATAATGTTATTTTTAATTCTGATTAATTTGCTTTGAGATATGAAAATCATCTCAATTTTCATTCTGAGAAACATGAGTTGCTTGACATTTAATCAGAATTCCAATCTTTCATCCTCCTTTTATCCTAAGCAGATGGATTATCCTGTGGAAAAATAAAATGGCAGTTTTATAGCACAGGAAACCACATACTGTAAACTCAGTTTCTCTGCTCTTATTCAAGATACAGTGATCTTTTAGTAGATCATTCTTGGTTTTCAGAGTGGGAAACTATATTTCACTTAAGTTTCTTTCTAAAATTTAAATTAGCTTCTACCTTCTAAATACTTGTATTTTCTAAGCTACTGTTCTTTTTTATAGTTATATATTAATATAATGAGTCTCACTTTAATTTAAAATAGGTTCATCTATTTTAATCGTTATTTTATAGACAGATTCAGTTTCATGATCCATTAAATTTTTAATATATTTTCTATTAGGTAATAGAAAAGGCCAATGTGATCAAGTATTTAAAATGAAGTAAAATTATATCTTTTCTTTATTTTCTGTATCATACACAGCATCTAGAAAATTGGTCTTATAACCAGGTTTTGTAAGAAAAAGATGTTGACTAATTATGTGGTTGTTATTAAATAATTAGCCTACTCAGTACAATTTTTAAGGAGGGCAGAGAAGTTAGAATTTGATGAAGGAAATTACCTGTCAAGAGAATGTCTCTCTCTCACACACACACACACACACATACACACATACACACACACACACATATAGGCATTGTCTTCATGAAATCCTCTATGTTTTACTGGTCAGAATAGAGAATTTTTTATCCAGATATGCCAGAAAGCGATTTGTAACACTGAAATAGTTCTTTCTTAATTTCTTGTCTGAAAAAATGCACTTACCATTGCTTCTTCCAATGAATACCCTGACAATGGGTTAATATACAGATATTAAAAAATAATTTCACCATAGTTATTTGTAGTTATCTATTTTTTCAAAGTATTTTTGCAAGTACTGTGTTTCATTTGATCTGAACGTTAAACTTATAAGTACTAAAAAAAATCCATTGCCATCAAACCGATTCCAACTCATAGCAACCCTGTAGGACAGAGAAGAACTGCTGCATAGGGTTTCCAAGGAGCAGCTGGTGGATTCAAACTGACCACCTTTTGGTTAGCAGCCATAGCTCTCAACCACTGCACCACCAGGGCTCCAAACTTATAAGTAGGCATGGTAAATATTGCAAATAGGAATACAATTTATTAGTTGGCTTAAAGACAAAGAATTATTGCACCTCTGCACTATCTGTATATTTATACCTGAGAAAGATGCTTTGGGATACAGATACCATTTCATTGATCTTTACTTTACCTCTGCCATTTCTGTAACTTTTGAAGAAAACTTGTAGTGAGCAGCAGCATACTTAGTGTCCAAGTACAGTTAATAAAATGTTCTTCATATTCTGTTGGGAAATGTGTGATTAATGTTGTAAAGACATTTTTTAATTCATCATTCAAACATCAAGAGAAGTCAGGAACACTTATTTGTCCAGTGAGTAAGCTTGCATTTTTGTTTAAGGTTAAAAGATGACCTTAGTCATTTAAGAAAGTATTGGAACCAACTTTTTCATCAAAAATAAATTACTTCCAATTTAAATTTATGAGTTTGCCCTGATGAATACGATACGCTGTATTCATCAGAGTAAATTTTATTCTCAACAACAATTTCACCTATTACTAAGTTTAGCTTTCATTCAGTTTGCACTATAGTTGATTGCATTGTACAATTTTATTATTAGTTAATATAATAAGAACCACTGTGATAGGTGCTTTATTTGCATTACTATTATAAAATTACTTTTATTTCTTTACATGAAAAATATCAATCATACAAAAGAATATATATACTGTGCATACACAGTATAAAGAATAATGATAAAACAAACACAGGTACCCAGCATTAGAATCAGAACCTTTGACACTCAGTGTGTTTCTCAATCATATATACCTCTCCCTCTCCACAAGAGGTAATTTAATTTTTGGAAAAAAAAAAGTACATATTATATACATATGCACATATGTAAGTATTATACACACACACACACACACACACACACACACTTATTGTAGAGAAAATATGCAAAATTATACACCAAACTGTTAATAGTGTTTATCTCTGGAGCAGTTGTTCTCAAGGTGGGAGGGGAAGGTTACTACTGGCATCTGGTACATAGAGGCCAGGGATGCTGCTAAACATTGTCCTCTGCAGTGCACAGGACAGCTCCCCACAATAAAGAATTGTTTGGCCCAGAATGTCAGTAATCCTGAGGTTGAAAAGCCTGCTGTAGAGTAGGGTAGATTATAAGGGATTCTCAATTTATAAATTGCCGTATTGCTTGAATATTTTTTCAATAAAATTATATGTGTTTATACATAAACATATCTATATGTGGTAGAAATAGGTATACCAAGTAAATATTAATTAATAAAAAGTTTATGTAGCTATATTGTTTTCATGCAAATAGATTTTTAGGAAAAAGCCTTATTGTTGTTAGGTGCTGTTGAGTCAGTTCCGACTCATAGCGACCCTGCATGCAACAGAACAAAACATTGCCCGACCTTCACCATCCTCACAATCATTGCTATGTTTGCGTCCATTGTTGCAGTCGCTGTGTCAGTTCATCTCGTCAAGGGTCTTCCTCTTTTTCAGTGACCCTCTACCTTACCAAGCATGATGTCCTTCTCCAGGTACTGGTCCCTCCTGATAACACGTCCAAAGTACATGAGCTGAAGTCTCACCATTCTCGCTTCCAAGGAGCGTTCTGGCTGTACTTCTAAGACCCACTTGTTTGTTCTTCTGGCCACCCATGGTGTATGCAATATTCTTCACCAATACCATAAATCAAATGCAGTCTTCAGTCTTTCTCATTCACTGTCCAGCTTTCACATGCCTGTGAGGCAATTGAAAATATCGTGGATCTGGTCAGGTACACCTTAGTCCTCAAAGTGACATCTTTGCTTTTCAACACTTTAAAGAAGTCTTTTGCAGCAGATTTTACCCAATGAAATATGTCATTTGATTTCTTAGGAAAAAGTATTGCTTTAGGAGCCCTGGTGGTGCAGTGGTTAAGAGCTTGGCTGCTAACCTAAAGGTCGGCAGTTGAAATCCACCAGCCGCTCCTTGGAAACACAATGGGGCAGTTCTGCTCTGTCCATTACTTTAGGAAAAATCATTGTTAGAGATAAAAAGATTTATTACAATGATAAAAATGAATAATTTATCCAGGAAATATAAAAATCTTGAATCAGTATATACCTAATAGCATAGCCTCAAAATATTTAAAGTAAAAAATTGACAGAATTTCACAGAGGAATTTATAAATCCACTATTGTAATAGGAGTTGTTTTTTTTAACACACTGTTCTTTTAAAGTGAGAAACCAAGGAAATAAAAAATTAGTAAGGATGTAAACTCTACACCTTGCAGTTAAAGAATTTACATTCTTCTCAATCACGCGTAAGAGTATTTGTGATAATTGACCATGCCCTAGGTCACAAGGGGTCTTGATGGTGCAGTGGCTAAGCGTTTGGCTGCTAACCAAAGGGTCAACGGTTGGAATCCACCAGCCACTCTTTGGAAACCCTATGCGGCGGTTCTCCTCTGTCCTATAGGGTTGCTGTGAGTCGGAAACAACTCAACAGCAATGGGTTTAGGTCACAAAGAAAGTCTCCACAGTTATCAAAGAAATGGTCATCTTCTCTTGCCAGAATGTCAGATTCCAAATTAGGAATCATAACTGGAAGATATTTCTTAATACTCTTATGAAAATTTTAAAACATATTTCTAAATAATTTATGAGTTGAAAACATAGATAATAAACAAGTAAAAGATGCTCAATCTCACCTATAATTAAGGGAGTTAAAATTAAAAAAGGAGCATAGTATTTTGTATCAACCATATTGATAAAAATTAAAGCATGAAAACACCAGATGCTGTTAAGAATGTAAGAAGTAGGAATGCTTATATACTGCTAGCGTGCGTAGATTGGTATAACCATTTTGGAGAACAATTTTAATATCTAATAAAGTTGACAATATGTATCACAATATACTGTAGAAAAATTGTCACACATGTACAAGGAGACATTTATAATGTTTTGTAATAAAAACAGGTTGTAATAATTATAAAAGCCCATCAATCAGGGAATGGATAATAAATTATATTCATACAATGAAATACTATTTAAAGTTAAAATATCTGAACTAGTTTTACAGATAACAATATTGAAAAATTGTGAAATCATAACATTGAAGTAAAAATAAAAATGTTTTGTAGTGTTATCCTTTTATACTATTTATGTAAAAAATCTAATGTGCAAAACAAGAGTACATATTATTTAGATATACATGCTTATACAGTAATAGCATTAAATCGTGAACAGGAAGAATACACCAACCTTAGGATAGTGGTTACTGTTGAGGAGCCATAAGGAAAGTGTTCAAACAAGTCTGCAGTGTTTTATTTCTTTAAAAATACATATAAATTTCAAGCAAATATCAGTGAGTATTTGATGACAGTAGATACATGGGTGTCTTTTGTATTATTCTCTGTACTTTTTTTAAGGGAGTATATTTGGAACATTTTTATAACTGGAGGGAAAAAACACACAAAGTTGATAATTATTACTCAAGGTTATGTAAGGGAAATACTTATGACTGGGTAGATAGAGGAGACAGATAATGTTAAACTAAGCTTAAGAATCACTTTTGAAGGAGTCTTTCCTGATAATCTCCCTTGCTACTCTCTCCTTCTCTCACTGTCTCCAGTCATATTATCCATCTGTACATTAACCATTTTGTTTTTGCCATAGAATACCCCATACACACTTCTATTATGTCATGTATTATACTTTATTACATTTATTTACATATTATTCTCACCCTGGAGACCGTAAGCTCTTTGAGGGTAAGGACTAACTATATCTTGTTTGATTTCTCTTGGGGATAGTTTAGTGCCTGACAAATAATAAGCACTACATAAATATATGGTACATGATTAAACAGATTCCAAAAAAGGAAGAAATTTATAAGGGGACAATTGCCAATAGTAAAGATTACCTACCTTTAAACTTTGCTTACGGTGATTGATACTATGTATCTTCTTGTCAGAATTCGGTAATAGGGCATCCAGTCAGTCCCTACACATTAGTTAAGATTAGGTGTTGCTATATATAACTGGAGAACCCAAAATAACAGTGATTTCCATTAGAAATTTATTTCTCTCACGGCTAAAAGAAGCCAGAAGAAAGGTAACCAGGGCTGGCATGGAGGTTCTGTAGTGTCAGGGTCCCATGCTCCATCTATCTTGCTTCTCCACCATCCTCACTGAGGTATCTCATTAACCAAGATGACTGCTCAAATTCCAGCAATCTTTTGTTATTACTATTAAGCCAAAGAAAGAAGAGCCCACCTCTGCTTTTGCAAGGAGACTTCCTGGAAGTACTCTACTGCAGTTCTCCATGTATCTCATGGTCCAGTACATAGTCACATTGCTTCTTCAAGCTATGAAAGGGGCTGAGAAATGTTTTTTTTAGCTGAATGGCAATATTCCTAGCTAAAAAAAAAAGGAACATAAAAAGAAGAAGAAAATGGACATTGGAACACAACTAGCAATTTCTACCATTTTTAGTCAACTGTGAGTGCTAAAAGGAGAAAGTAGATTTCCTATAAGAAAGACCCTGAAAAAAAAGAGAGATGGGTGCCAGAGCCCTGGTGGCACGGTGGTTAAGAGCTTGCTGCTAGTCAAAAGATGAGTAATTTGAGTCCACCAGCTGCTTCTTGGAAACCCTATGCGGCAGTTCTACTCTGTCCTATAGAGTCGCTACGAGCTGGAATCAACTCAATGGCAGCGGGTTTTGTTTTGGTTTGGTATCTATGACAAGCCAAAAATTTGAATATTTTCTGTTTAACCCAATTCCTACCAACTTCAGTTTTGGTCTCAATGACAAGAAATTAACAAAATTTGTTTCATGTTTTAGAGTGTTATGTACAGAGATTAATGTTAAATTTCATTTAATAGTATTCCCTTTCTATTTTTCTTCTGCCAAATTATATATGTTAAACTTAAGAAAGATTTTGATTTTTTTGTTCTTGTGCTATGCTTATAAGTTTGGCATAAGCTGAAGTGCTGGCCTTGAAAAAAGTTGTGGTGTTGGTGGAATCAGGAAGCTAATATTTTATAGGCAAGTAATCCATAAATAGCAAACTTCCCTTGGGCATCTAATTCTTCATTCTGGTCACTGCTCCTGCTATTGATTTTTTTTTTTTCCATTGTGTTATAAAATAAAGCTGTAATGTAAAGTTTTATTCTTTGGAGATTTGAAAAATCACTTCACATGAGTCCTCTTCCTTCCAGGCTCTAAATTATCTTGGTATTCAGCCCACGGAGGAACAGCACCAAGCTTTGAGACAGCAAGTGCAAGTAGATTCAAGGGGAACAGTGTCTTTTGGAGGTAATATTAGATTCATCATGTTGAATAGTCTCAGAAATTTGGTTGAAGAGTTATTGGGACCCATTTTTGTTAAGATTGTCCATTCTTTAAGAGCTTTAAGAGAAAGAGAAAAATAAGACCACATCTATTCAAGTAATCAGTACTCTAAAAACTCAGCTAGAATTATTGGCCTGGCTGAGTCAGCACAAAGAACTGTATTAGAACTTTCAGCTCTAAAATATCATCATTCTATCATATTCTTTTACATTTATGTATAACCCATTGCCATCCACTCAGCTCGATGGCAATAGGTTTGGTATTTTTTACAGGTATATCATAAACATTGCTTTAGTAATAACAAAAGAAACAGAACAAAAGATGTCGTTGTTGTTGTTGTTAGGTGCCATCAAGTTGGTTCCAACTCATAGTGACCTTGTGTATATCAGAACAAAACACTGACCGTTCCTGTACCATCCTTACAGTCATTGCTATGTTTGAGCCCATTGTTGCAGCCACAGTATTAATCCAGTGTGCCAATCTCACTACTGTGAGATTAATTCTAATTCTTTATTCAGGTAATATGATACAATATTTTATGATACTGTATGGTTATTCATAAGGTTTTCACTGGCAGATTTTTTCAGAAGTAGACTGCCAGATCCTTCTCCTAGTCTGTCTTAGTCTGGAAGCTCCACTGAAACCTGTCCACCATGGCTGACCCTGCTGGTATTTGAAATACTGGTGGCATAGCTTCCAGCATCACAGCAACATGCAGGCCACCAAAGTACAACAGACTGACAGATGTATGGGAAACTGACAAACGTGAAGGAAGAAGTCCAAGCTGCACTGAAGGCATTGGTGAAAACAAAGCTCCAGGAATTGACGGAATACAATCGAGATGTTTCAACAAATGGATGCAACACTGGACGTGCTCGCTCATCTATGCCAAGAAATTTGGAAGATAGCTAGCTACCTGGCCAACCAAGTGGAAGAGATCCATATTTGTTCCCATTCCAAAGAAAGGTGATCCAACAGAATGCAGAAATTATCGAATAATTACATTAATATCACACACAAGTAAAATGTTGCTGAAGATCATCCAGAAGCAGTTGCAGCAGTACATCAACAGGGAATTGCCAGAAATTCAAGCTGAGTTCAGAAGAGGGTGTGGAATGAGGGGTATCGTTGCTAATGTCAGACGGATCTTGTCTGAAAGCAGTGAATACCAGAAAGCTGTTTACCTGTGATTTATTGACTATGCAAAGGCTTTCAACTCTGTGGATCATAACAAATTATGGATAACACTGCAAAGAATGGGAATTCCAGAACACTTAATTGTGATCATGGAGAACCTGTACATAGACCAAGACGCAGTCATTTGAACAGAACAAGGGGATACTGTGTGGTTTAAAATCAGGAAAGGTGTGAGTCAGGGCTGTATCCTTTTGCCATATTTATACAATCTGTATGCTGAGCAAATAATCTGAGAAACTGGACTATATGAAGAAGAACATTGCATCAGGACTGGAGGAAGACTCATTAACTGCCTGTTATATGCAGATGACACAACCTTGCTTGCTGAAAGCGAAGAGGACTTGAAGCACTTATTGATGAAGATCAAAGACTTTCAGTATGGATTACACCCTAACATAAAGAAAACAAAAATCCTTACAACTGGACCAACAAACAACATCATGATAAATGGAGAAAATATTGAAGTTTTCAAGGATTTTATTTTACTTGGATCCACGGTCAACGCCCATGGAAGCAGCAGTCAAGTAATCAAGCAACTCATTGCACTGGGCAAATCTGCTACAAAAAACCTCCTTAAAGTGTTAAAAAGCAAAGATGTCACTTTAAGAACTAAGGTGCATCTGACCCAAGCCATGATGTTTTCAATTGCCTCATGCGCATGCGAAAACTGGGCAATGAATAAGGAAGACTGAAGAAGAATTTTTACCTTTGAATTACAGTGTTGGCAAAGAACATTGAATATACCATGGAGTGCCAGAAGAACAAACCAGTCTGTTTTGGAAAAAGTACACCCAGGATGCTCCTTAGAAGCAAGGATGACAAGACTTCATCTCACATACTTTGGACATGTTATCAGGAGGGACCAGTCCCTGGAGAAGGACATCATACTTGGTAAAGTAGAGAGTCAGCGAAAAAGAGGAGAACCCTCAAGGAGATGGACTGACACAGTGGCTACAGTGGCTGCAACAGTGGGCTCAAGCATAACGATTGTGAGGATGACGCAGAGCCGGACAGTATTTTGTTCTGTTATGTATGGGGTCACTGTGAGTTGGAACTGACTTGATGGCACCTAACAACAACAATAATATGATTATTCATATGAAATATAGCATAATATACCAAGTTGACTTACTATAGCATTAAGCTTTGTCCACTGTTGACAATTTTGATGGTTTCTAAGTAACTGAGACTTTAAATAATTCCATATTAGCATCATTGCGAACGTAGGTTTTTTTTCTTCTTCTTAGGATAAATTCCCACAAGTGGTTAGGACTTTTGATATGTGATGATAAATTGTTTTCCAGAGTCATTTTACACATGTCTTTGTTCTGCCACTAGTAATGTTTGAATAATGTTTGTATCCTTCACAGTATTAAGTATTGAATTTTTTTTGTATATTGTAGATGCAACATGGTATTTTTAAAGCATCTGTGTTTCTAACAGAAGGGAAATTCAACTTTTTGTTTTGAAATGATGAAGAAAAGATATTGTTGCTCCCATTTCTTCTTAGAGATCATTCCAAAATTATACAAACAAGAAACTGAAATATATGTGTAATTAATACCAGAATACACGAGGACAGAAAATGCATGAGGAAAATAAGTGAACTAGTGAGCAAAAGCAGTTAAAGCTCCAATATCTGAAGACATAGGAAGATTACAGTGGGGAACAAGCTGATTTGTCCCTCAGAACCCTGAAAGGGCTTAGGAATTGAAAGCATCAGATACTTCAGAAGGCTGGGTTTAGGCAAGGCATTTAAACTAGTAGTATTGTTAGAAATCTGTATAAAGGGCAATTAGACATGCTGTTCCCTGCCCCTCTCAAGCAATCCGGCAACTACCACTCCATTCAGCTCCAGGGGAAAAGAAGTATATTAAATTAAACGAGATTTTGGACCTATGGTTGCCAGCAGCCAGGGAGTTTGGAGGAGTGTATCATAAGTCATTGCTCACAACACACTCAGGTTACTCAGTGAAATTTATAGCCGTGTTTATAACCTATAGGTAGGAGATTGTAGGATTCTCTCTGAAGAAACTGAACAAAAATGTTAGCTGGCCACCTGATTGTCCTGTAGTAACACTACCAACTGAAAGGCAAGTTATGGACAGAAAACTTCAATCAACTTTTTTAGTGCCTGACTCTTACATATGAACTGATAGCCAAGGGTTACCAGATATTTGGAGAGATTCTCCAGCATAAAATATAGCGCCCAAAACTATTGGATGAACAGAATAAAGGGGAAAAAAAAGCAAGAGAGAGAGAGAAATAATACAGGAGCAGAAGAGAACTTCAGATTAACTATACTTTAAAAAGATAAGAGAAGATAATACATCTATGCAATAAGAGTAGAATGCTATAAAATAGGGGCAAGCAGAGAACTTAAAAAGGATCCTAGGAAATTAAAAATATAGTCACCAAAGTAAAAAAACACTAGAGGATATATAATGAATAGGTCACACTCTGTGCTCTGAAGAATCTTATATTTTCCTAGGACTATATCAGGCAGGGAAACCCTGGTGGCATAGTGGTTAAAAGCTACGTCTGCTAACCAAAAGATTGGCAGTTCAACTCCACCAGGCACTCTTTGGAAACTCTATGGGGCTGTTCTTCTCTGCCCTATAAGGTCACTATGAGTAAGAATCGACTTGATGGCAACAGGTTTGGTTTTTGGTTTGGTGTCAGGAGGTGCTGTATAACAGTTAAGAGCATGTGCTTTGGAATCAGACAGATGTTAACCGGAATCCCTGCTCTGCTTATTTGCCAAGTTACCTTGGGCATCTTACTTGACCTAGCCCCAGTTTATTCATCTGTAAAATGGAGAGTATAGAGGACCTACCTCAGATTGTTGTGAGTATGAAGTTGCTAAGCACTGTACCTGGCATGGAGCCCTGGTAGCACAGTGGTTAAAAGCTTAGCTGCTAACCAAAATATCGGCACTTCAAATCCACCAGCTGCTCCTTGGAAACCCAATGGTGCAATTCTACTCTGTCCTATAGGGTCACTATGAGTCAGAATTGACTCAACAGCAACAAGTTTGGTTTTTTTTGTTTTTGTTTTTGTTTTTTTGGTACCTGGCATTGGAGTCCCTGAGTGGCACAAACGGTTTGCACTCAGCTACTAACAAAAGGTTGGAGGTTCATAGCCACCCAGACATGCCTCAGAAGAAAGGCCTGGTAATTTACTTCCAAAAGATCATAGCCATTGGAAACTCTATGGAGCACAGTTCTACTTTGACACATATGAATTGGAATCAACTCAACAACAACAGAATTGGTTTCGTTTTTGGTACTTGGCATATTAAAAAAAAAAAAAAAACTCTTTGCCATCAAGTCAATTCTGACTCATAGCAACCCTTTAGGACAGAGCAGGTTTCCAAGGTTGTAATCTTTACAGAAGCAGACTGCCACATCTTTCTCCCACGGAGCAGCTAGTAGGTTTGAACCACTGACCTTTCAGTTAGCAGCAGAGCGCTTTAACCATTGCACCAGGATGTTAAATAAACATTCACCACCACCAGTTGCTGTCAAGTTGATTCCAACTCATGGTGACTCCATGTGTGTTAAAGTAGATTGTGCTTCATAGGGTTTTCAGTGGCTGCTTTTTTAAAAGTAGATTACCATGCCTTTCTTCAGAGATACCTCTAAATGGACTTGAACTTCCAACCTTTGGGTTAGCAGCCAAGCATGGTAACTATTTGCACCACATAAACCTTAGCTGCTGTTATTATTATTATTACACCTCAGATACTTACAACTAGAAAAGCCATAAGTTAATAATGTTGTCATATGTTTCAGAAAAAAGTTCCACTTGATACAAGAGTTAGAGAATTAGATATGTGTATGACATGTGTTTATTATTTTCTTAACTGATCTATTAATTTCAGTAAAGTTAACTGAAGTAAGTTAAAACTAGTTTATCTCTTCTTATTCGAATTTACATTTATCTGTCACCTCAGTCAATACCATTTTAAGGTAATTTATGTAAATAAGTTAAATTTGACTTACTTTTGTCTTAGCATTAGTTATAGTTTTAACTAATATTAAAAAGTTGAGATCTTTAGAAATCATGAGGTTAAATGCTCTGTTCTTACTGAAATATGTTCCATTTTAGATTTTGTCAAGGTTGCCAGAAATTTGTTTTGCTTGCAGCTGGACGACGTAAATGTTGGTGCATGTGAAATTTCCAACATACCAGATTCACAGGTAGAGTATGTATGCCTTATAGAGTTGCATTGATTGCACTTAAGTCACAAGTCTTGAACATTATATGTCATCTATGTAGGCTTTTAAAAAAATTTTTACTGTTTGATTTTGTCTTAGAAATTATACAGAATACAAGAAAGAAAATATTATAAATTAATATAATGACTATTTTGTTATATTGACTAATCAGTCTCTTTTCTTACTAAGCATGCTGCCAGTTGAAATCACCCAAAGACATTGTTGTTTGATAACTCTCAGGAGAGTACCCACTTCTCTCGAAACTGAGGCACTGCTTTGTCAGAGCTGATTTGGTAGCATTTACAAGAGGAGGAATAAAGCTGTAGGAGCACTGTTTTCCTTCTGCCCGGCAGCTTTTATGCTGATTCAAGTGTTGTGTGTTTATCCACCTAATGCTGACAGCATAGCATTGTTATATTACTGCCAAACAGTTCTCAAAGCTGCCATTCCCATTTTTGATGAGGTTGCTTGGGTGGTTGGGTGGCTTACAACATACCAAAGAAGTGGGGAATTCAGAGTACTTTGTATGAGCGTGCAAAGCTTTTTTAGCAGCTGCAAACAGATCATCATGCTCTAACTTCCTTCTTACCAAAATGATTTTAGGGCAGATAAGAATATGTTCAATCTGTGATGCTTTGACAGCAAAAGCAAAGTGCTGATGGCAATTATGCAATATCTCTTACACGCCAATAATTTCCTGTTTATGGGTTTAGATCAAAATGTTGTGCAGTAGTCATTACATTTAATTTATAAGATTTTCTTTGTTGTTTTCTGCTTGTCAACACACAGCGAGATGTCCTCATAAAGTACTGATTGTTTTATTATTATTAAACTGGACTCCACCGTAAGAATACAGTTTACCTCACTGTATTCACGTATGTGATTAAAACATCTCTCCAGGGCATTACTTACTTTTTCTACAAGCAGTGCATCCATATTTAGTATTCAGTTCTAAATATGAATGCACCACTTCAAATTTTTAAAATTAGCTTCACGATCAGTGTCCCACAGTTTGAAAAACACTATAAAAATTACTGCGTATCTGCTGGTGGGAATATAAAATGGGACAACCACTTTGGAAAATGATATGGCACTTCCTTAAAAAGCTAGATGTAGAAATACCATATGATCCACCAATCCCACTCATAGGAATATATCCTTGAGAAATAAGAGCCATTACACGAATAGACATATGCATACCCATGTTCACTGCATCGCTATTCACAATAGCAAAAAGATGGAAACAACCTAGATGCCCATCAACAGATGAATGGATAAATGAATTATGGTACATACACACAATGGAATACTATGCAATGATAAAGAACAATGATGAATCCGCAAAACATCTCACAGCATGAATGAATGGGGGCATTATGCTAAGTGAAATAAGTCAATCACAAAAGGACAAATGTTGTATGAGACCACTATTATAACAACTCAAGAAAAGGTTTACACAGAAAAAAACATTCTTTGATGGTTGCAAGGGTGGAGGCGGGGAAGGGGAAATCATTAACTAGATAGTAGACAAGTGTCAACTTTTGTGAAGGGAAAGACAACACACAATATAGGGGAAGTCAGCACAACTTGACCAAACAAAAGCATAGAAGTTTCTTAGACACATCCAAACACCTTCAGGGACTGAATTGCTGGGGCTGCGGCCTGGGGACTGTAGTCTTGGGGTACATCTAGGTCAATTGGCATAACGTAGTTTATAAAGAAAATGTTCTACATTCCACTTTGGTGAATAGTATCTGGGGTCTTAAAAGCTTGCGAGCAACCATGTAAGATACATCTATTGGTCACATCCCGTCCAGAGCAAAGGAGAATGAAGAAAACCAAAGACACAAGGAAAATATTAGCCCAAAGGACTAAAGGACCAGAGATTCAGAGCCTCTACCAACCTGAGCCCAGAAGAACTAGATGGTGCCCAGCTACCACTACCAACTGCTCTGACAGGCATCACAACAGAGAGTCCTGGACAGAGTGGGAGAAAAATGTAGAACAGAATTCAAATTCATGAAGAAAGACCAGACTTAGTGGTCTGACAGAGACTGGAGAAACCCCCAAGACTATGACCCCCAGACACTCTGCTAATCCAAAACTGAAACCACTCCCAAAGACCACTTTTCAGACAAAGATTAGACAGGCCTATAAAACAAACAATAACACGCATGAGGAACGTGCTTCTTAGTTCAATCAAATATATGAGACCAAATGGGCAACTCCTGCCCAAAAGCAAGACAAGAAGGTAGGAAGGGACAGGAACTGACTGAATGGACACAAGGAACCTGGGGTGGAAAGGGGGAGTGTGCTGTCACATTGTAGGCATTGCAACCAGTGTCACAAAACAATATGTGTATAAATTTTTGAATGAGAAGTTAACTTGAGCTGTAAACTTTCACCTAAAGCACAGTAAAAATTTTTTTTAAATTACCGCATATATCAAACACGTACCGAAATTCTTTTTTGTGTGTGTGTCTGGGGGGGAGCAAGTGGTCTACCAGAAACAGATCAAAAATGCCTTATTATTTTATAGTGTAATTCCCAATTTATTATTATTATTATTTTAGTCAAAAGAGCAGTGTAGTGCATCATCTAAAACCATATCAATTGATCAGCAATCGAGGATGCTGATAGTCTGTGAGTGGGGAAATTCCACTGTGGTTACCCCTCAACCGTATCAGTGTCACAAACAAGAGGTTTAGGTTTTAGAATCATTTTGTTAGGGCTGCTTGCCTCTTTATTCATATGTCTCCTTTTTGGTGGATTAAAGGTGGCTAAATTGTCTTTTCTTTGATTGATTTTTACATATGTTTTTACAGAAGTATAATGTGCACACAGTAAAGCATGAAAGTCTTATGTGTACAACTTGATAAGTTTCTATTATATATGTATGTGTAATCAGCACACAGAAATCTCCCTCACGCCGACTTCCCAGTCAGTCACCACTCCCACCTCTAAAGCAGAACCACTATTCTGACTTATATAAGTATAGATTCATTTTGCCTGTTTTTGAACTTTATAATAAGTGGAATCATACAGTATGTACTCTTGTATCTAGCCTCTTTTGCTCATCATGTTGTCAGACTCAAGAGATTTCTTAAGGTGTTCTCTTTTAAGAAAGCAGAATTGCTGAGTCAGTGTTTAAGTCAGTCCTACTTTTGTGTAGTTGACACAGAACTATTAGGCTTGGAAGAACATGGCATTTAGAACCAAAGGTATAATTATCTTACTGTGATTCTAATCATCATTGCTAGATTAAAAAATTCTCACAGTGCCACACCTACTGCTGTCACAAGGTCACACACAGAAAAGCTAAGGTTGTTGCCCACACTTAGCAGTACTCAGAATTTAGCAACACAGACTGTATTCCATCACAATATCATGGCTTTACCAGATGGATCAAATATCATGAATGAACTATGTTAAAATCACAGAGAGAACATTATGCCTTAAATTAGAGTCTTCACATTTCAGGCTGTTGTTAAATCAACTTAGTGGATTGCAACCATCATTTTAAAAACTGAAATAGAATAGAATGAAAAATATTAAACTGAATCAAAGCGAATTATACATGCTAAGGTAAACCAATGTTTCACTTTTACTGGATCATAATATAAATTGTATTTCTCAGTGTATATAGCAGGAAAAAAATAAAACTTTGATGGCTACTTCCCTGAAGACTCATCTATAAAACATCAAATATATATTGAACAACAACAGTGTACATGGCCTTGTGTTAGGTGCTGCGACATGTTATTAAGATAAATAAGACTCAGACTATCCCTCAAGTAACTTAGAGTATAGTGGAAGGAAAAGTCATGTACATAAGTAATCATAGTGAAAAAAAAAAAAGCATTATGTCATAAGGGCCAAAATCTAATAACACACTTAGAGCATTCAGAGAAGATTCATAGTGGAGATGGCATTTAAGTGAACTTTGAAGAATAAGTAGAATGATATCTGCCCAAGAGGTGAATGAGGAGTGGTAAGAGTGTTGGCAATCCCATTCTTCACTTATTACTTTAAATTATACTTTTCTATACTTTCTTTAGCTCTATTATAGCTTCCCCATAAGAAGATGGCTATCATTGTACTTGGATTTTTATCTTTAGTTAGATTGTTAATATTTTTACTTTGTAATTGGCTGTCAAAGAGATCGTGCTAAAAGTAAAAGAAATTGTCATCTCTGCTGTTTTGCTGTTGCTGTTCAGTTGTGCATGAATTATTAATATTATCTTTTATCTACAGTTTCTGTGCATAAATCTTTTTAAGCCACTTGGCTGTTATGTTAAATTTTGTTTAGTTAAAACAAGACACATAATCAATAAATCTTCTTAACTGGACACATGTGAACCGTTCTGGTTGATAATGTCCAACATTTTGTTAGTCTTAGGTACTATGCACCGGGAGTGGATGTCTTAGGGAATAGTTTGTTGGTGATGCCTAAAGTCTTTTTGATGTTATAAACAGTCTGGGAATTTTGGTTAAGGAAAATTATATTGTTAAAATATAACAAAATTATATTGTTAAAAGAATCATAAAGGTGATAAGAGAGTATGTATCCCTCATAATCATCTAAATTCTATTATAAGTAACAACAGTGAAAGGTTATAACAATTTAAGGTTAAGCTTAAATGAAGGAAGATGCCTCAGATTACTTTAATTATCTCTTTTATCTAATCAAATGACTCCAAAGTAAAAAACAGTATTTTGTTAATTAAAATGCAAAAGCCTAAGACTAGTCAGAAAGGATTTTTATATTAGGTCTCACAATTAGGATCTAATGTATAACTTTTCTCTTATATTTTAATATTGACAGCTTCTTCCCTGTGATTCTTTAGAAGCAGATGAAATGGAAAGGCTTAAGCATGAAAGAAATGATGCCATGGAAAAAGTGAATACACTTAAGGTAAACTCTAAGTTAGCTTCCTTATATTTTCTTGGGGGAATAAAGAAAATTATCTTGTATTGAATTCTGAAAGATAAGTAGAATTATCTGAGAGTAACTGGGACTTAGTTTTATTTTTAATTAAGGAATATTAAGATCAAACAGCAAAAATCCAATTATCTCTTCAGTTGGCCTTTAGAGAGTTAATTTTTTAGTTCACACATTTATTATTTATATTTCTCAATATCCATGTAAGATTTAGCATGAACAATGGTTTTTGCTCATTCCTTCTGATCTGGCTACTTCTTAGTCCCCCCCTTTTTTTTTTGTCACATTGATGGCAAGGGCAAAATTAGATGAGGAGTGAGCAAATCAAGAGGTGGCAATTTTGGATCCTCTGATGTGCATTGGGAGATGTATTTTCTCCCATGTTCAGAGGCATGCTTAAGAGATATCATGTTTTGCAAACATAATCTGTAATTAAGGCAGTGTGATTTAAGGGAGGAAAAAATACACATATCCCAAATATGATGTAACATTTTGTTGTTTCATTTGAATATCAATATTAATTACTAGCATTTTAATTTAAAGCTGTATATGCCACATTCATGCAACATTTAAACAAAGCCTCCCTGAGGAGTCATGCAGTGAATCAGGATTCACATTTAAAGTTCGTGAAGTATAACTGAACATATCCTAATGTGACAAAACCTGAAATCCTGGATAAAACATATTCTACATCTTACAGTTATCTTTACCCAAAGCATATCTGTTGGTTGAAAACCATTTAAAGAAGCTATACAAAATTGTCTATAAAGCAGTACATATTTCCTTCCAGGTAGTGTTTGTATTTTACTACTTACTTGCTTTATACACACAGAAAGTAACAGATGCTATTAAATGAAGTTCATAGAGTATATAGATGGTCTCTTACAACTTTTCATTATCCCTTGACATCTCTATTCTTCATGTGTGATTTGAAGTGTGGATAAAAATGAAACCAAAATAATTTGATCCAATGGCTAATTTTCATTTTTCAAAATAGTTTTAAAAGGTGCTGTGAGCTTTATTTAACTTAAGGCCTTTCTGCAGAGTTCACTTTGTTGCCACTTTGCAAAGGTGAATGAAAATAGAGATTTTTTCCATTTACACACGCAGAAAACTAGGACACCAACAGTGAAGGTGACTGCCAGATCATAAAGCAAGGAAGCCAGAAGTCTCTTGGCTCCTGGTCTGTGGCATATTCATTAGATTGCTTTATCATATTCATCTTCATATATCCTCATTTCACCTCTTAGAAAAGAATGAGCTGAAATAAACCAGAAAGCAGATTGCTTCTTATAAACATTGCACGGCTGACATGAATCTTTACCACTCAGCTTAATGTCCAAACAAGTCCTCTGCTAAGTTTGTAGCAAAGAATGCTCTTAATATCCTCTTAGTATTTCTAATTCGATCAATAAAAAAGTGTTTATTTATGATATACTTAACAAAGTTGAGCATTTCAGAGTAAAAGCCTGACTTTAAGTTCAGAGATGATATAGTTGATTTGCGTGCATAAGATTCCTCTACCTTAATAACTATTGTTTTGTATTTTAGTTAATCAGTTATATCTTCTTTTTTTGCATAATATTCTACAGATGTGCTAATATTAAATTAGGAAACTAATAGTCACCCCAGTCTTACAAGAACCTCAGAATGGCTAATTAAAATAACAGAAAATAATTCAATATTATAATTATAATGTAGATAACCAATTACTTTGAAATAATATCCATAACACCAGAAAACTTACTTGGAACTAAATGTTCAGATGGTAACAATTGGATGTTTTGAGGGTTCTGTAAGCTTTGCAACAAAGGACTAAATATGCTGCTTATTAATACCTTCATAATAAGTTATTAATTCAGTGATTTTTAAATATAGGCAAAATTATTTGAATCAGAAAGGCAAAGGAAACAATTGACAGAAGAACTCCAGAATGTGAAACAAGTAAGTACGTGAGTTATGTTTGTGTTTTTATATGTGTGTGTAAACAGGTGAGGTGTAAAGCAGCAATGCTTTATAATATCCCAGAGCTTATAGATGCAAATAAATTATATAGATCTTAAAAGCAGTCACTTTTGGAAGTAGTATGTCTGTTAAAACTCTGCTACTGTTGCTCAAAGAAATGTTAAAACTCCTATTTGAAAATTGCTTTCAAAACCAGGTATCCATGGACCAAAAATGATCAGTCTCCTTGCCTTTCTATTCTTTTTTACCCCACCCCGTTTCCTTTTCCCTTTCCTTTTCACATTTATTCATACTTCATTTCATTAAAGAAAGAAAAACCTCCAAGGTAAATCATTTTTTAATTTGTAGAACATTGTTGGAGATCAGTGGTGGTCACCTGATTTCAAATCTCCCCTACATTATCCCAGAAAAAATCATAAAATTGACAAGGAGAGCAGATAAAACTATATATGACCCATACCTTCAGCATGACTATGTGAGAGAACACCACAACCTTCAAATTACATGTAAATCAAATATGAAAGAAAAAATTCCTGCAGTTCACCTGTCACAGCAAGCCTGGAATACAGAGAGCAGCAGAGGTAACACTTAAAAGACTATGAAAAAGAAAAGAAGCAAGTAGAGAAATTAGATGAAATACAAACAAAATCACCTCCACAATACAGAATACAGGTTAAGCGATCCTCAGCACTGGATATAAGAAATGGGCTATGTCATAGATGGAATTGTGTCCCCCAAAAATATGTGTCAACTTGACTAGGCCATGATTCCCAGTATTGTGTGATTGTCCACCGTTTTGTCATCTGATATGATTATGCCATGTGTTGTAAATCCTACCTCTATGATGTTAATGAGGCAGGATTAAAGGCAGTTATGTTAATAAGGCAGGATTCAATCTACAAGATTAGATTGTATTTTAAGCCAGTGTCTTTTGAGATATAAAAGAGAAGCGAGCAGAGAGACAGGGGGACCTCATATTACCAAGAAACAAGAGCCAGAAGAATAGCACGTTCTTTGGACCTGGGATCCCTGCACTGAGAAACTTCTCAACCAGGGAAGATTGATGACAAGGACCTTCCCACAGAGCCGACAGAGAGAGAAAGCCTTCCCCTGGAGCTGGCACCCTGAATTCGGGCTTCTAGCCTCCTAGACTGTGAGAAAATAAATATCTCTTTGTTAAAGCCACCTACGTCTGGTATTTCTGTTATAGCAGCACTAGATAGCTAAGACAGGCTAGAAAGTGTGTGCAACCAGAAGTGACAGCCTTGGAGAAACATTGCTTCTGGGGAGGAATCAGATATATAGAGAGAAGATGGTATCCCTTGCAGAGTAGGCAATGAAGGAAAAAAGAGGAGGAAAATTATGGATCCTGTAGAAATTAAAGAGATACAAGACACACCAATCCTCCCTGCCGACCCCCCACTGACCACCAACCACACTATCCATAAAAGAAACTGCATGGAAGAGGGTACTCTTGAACTAAGAACTCTTTTTGTGAAGTAAAAAAGAATACAAAAATCTGACCCCATCATTATGGGGTCATATATAAAAAATGTGAATTAACACTTTCCTGCTAATGAATACTCTGCAAAACAATTCAGCGATGAAGCTGAAGAAAACTCTTAACACGATACTCCAAACTTTATTAAATATCTTCAAGCAAGCATTTGAGGTTATGAGGAATGCGTAAGTCAGAAGTAAAACAGTGAGAATAGAAACTGACCAAAAAAAGAAAAAAGGAAGAAATGGAATGAGAGTTAATAAAACTTAGGAAAGAAATAGAAGGCAAAGACAAAATCATATCAGAAATGAAAACAAATTACAAGGTATCCAACGAAGAATATATTCAAATGAAAAGGCATTGAAGAAAATCAGGAAGACAGAAAGTAAAAAGATTTCCTGAAGAAGGAAATGAAAACAACTGAAGAACACTAATATTTAAAACTATAATCCAAAAAAACTTTCCAAGAATGAAAGAAGACCGGAATCTGTCATAGGGTACTGGGAAAATTAGACCTAGAAAGATCAACTCTAGGATATATCTTAGTAAAACTGTAACGCTTTTAAAATAGAGAAAAAATGTTCATTGCCTCCAGTTGAAAAGATTTAATAACTTACAAAGGCAATAGAATTAGGTTGGCATTAGCCTTCTCAGTGGAACAGCATTTTTGAGACACTAACAGAAAGAAACTGTGAATCAAGAATATTGTGTATAGCCAAACTGACCTTCAGATATCAAGGCCATAGAAAATAAGTTTGGAATGTGCCAGTACACAAGGAATAGTGTACACATGTGATATTACTGAAGAATCTAGGAGATGAGCTCATCCAACCAAAAAATTTACTAGGATAATTTTGGCAAAAGTTTCCAAATAGTGAGTACATTGTATATTTCATTGTAGAGCTGAGACTATAATGAGAGTGAGTTCATGGGTAAAAGACTAATATGTAAACATTACATATTGAAAAAAATCAAAAAAATGCAGTTGTTTAAAAAAAGGAATGATAAGGGAGAAAATAGAGTAGGATCATTCTGTTGACTAAGTAAAGGCTAGCAATCAAGGAGTATCATTCAAAACTGACATATCAGATAATAAAAGATTAAGAATAAAGGGGAATACAGCCATTATGAAAATTAATAATGCTAATGTAACTTATAGAATAAAAATAAAAACCTTTTAAATACCAAAAGGAATTTATTAAAGATGCAAAAAAGACACACAAAATTAAAAAACACAGTAAATTTAATATGTACAGTAATTTCAATATAAAACAATATGATAGAATTGAGTCCAAACATAATAGTCATTTTAATCAGCATGAATGGTATTAACTCACCTATTAAAATAAAAGGTTTTCTCAGGAAAATATAGTTTACCAAAACTGACCTCAGTAGATGTAGAAAGTTTAAACAGACTAATTTCCATAGAAGTAAAGAAGGTTATCAAGGAACTACCCTACAGGAAAGGACCAGGCTAGATGGTTTCACAGAGGAATGTAACCAGAACTTTGGCAGTCAACCACAAAACTACAAAAATTACTTCAGATTATAGATAATGAGAAAAATTTCCCAATTCTTTCTGAGACACAAGTATAACATTGGTCTTTAACTTGATAAAAGTAGGACAGAAAAAGAAAATACAGCAAGACTGGAGAAAACAGAGACATATGCATATGAATCAAAAAGAAAACTATATTTGCAGATGACATGGGACCATATCTGGAAAACCCTAGAGAATCAATAAAAAAACTAAATTAACAAAATTGAAAGCTAACAAGGTATAAAATTAATATATAAAACTCAATTGCCTTCATGGGGAAAAAGGAGGGATCTTGTTTATAGTAGAATGTCCCATGCTGACTGATAACTGCAGAGTGGCTGCTAGACTTGGGAAAACAGCATTTTGCATCTATTTTAATAAAGACTGGATCAGGCAAGAATAATCAGATGCTAAATCTAGGGGGAAATTTTGATGAAGAGAAGAATATTTACATGGTTTTAAATTCTCTCTCTACGAACTGCTTATTAACTGCAAGGTGAAAAATAGTAATTATACATTAGATCAGACAATACCTTGACGGGTGATAAAAATGGACATATCCAATGAAGAACAGATAGACATTGTATTACCTCAAATGTGATACACAACCATCATTTATGTAGTATTCTGGCTGAAAATGTATAACCTGAATGTAACTGTGAGGAAACATCAGACAAACCAAAAGTGAGGGGGAATTTTATTTTGTTAAAAAATAAAGTGCATGTGGGATGTGTGTGTGGAGAGGTTGTATTCTTCAGAAATGCCAATACCATAAAAAAACAAAGGCTATAGAATGTCCCAGATTTAAGGAGGCTAAAGAAACATGACCCGATGCATCTGTCAGTTTGTCATACTGTGGTGCTTGTGTGTTGCTGTGATGCTCAAAGCTATGCCACTGGTATTTCAAATACCAACAGGGTCACCCACGGTGGACATGTTTCAGCAGAGCTCCAGACTAAGATAGACTAGGAAGAAGGACCTGGCAGTCTACTTCTGAAAAAAAAAAAATTGGCCAGTGAAAACCTTCTGAATAGCAGTAGGACATGGTCTGGTATAGTGCCAAAAAATAAGCCCCTCAGGTTGGAAGGCACTCAGAATATGACTGGGAAAGAGCTACCTCCTCAAAGTAGAGTCGACCTGAATGACATGAATGGAGTAAAACTTTTGGGACCTTCATTTGCTGGGTGGCACTACTCAAAATGAGAAGAAACAGTTGTAAACATCCATTAATAATTGGAACATGGAATGTATGAAGTATGAATCTAGGAAAGTTGGAAGTTGTCAGAAATGAAATGGACTGCATAAAGATCAATTTCCTAGGCATTAAAACCTATTGCTTTCGAGTCAATTCCAACTAATAGCCACCCTATAGAACAGAGTAGAACTGCCACATAGAGTTTCCAGGGTGGGGCTGGTGGATTCACACTGCCATTGGCAGCCAAGCTCTTAACCACTGTGCCACCAGCACTTTGACCCACCAGGGCTCCAACATTAGTGAGCTGAAATGGACTGGTATTGGCCATTTTGAGTCAGACAATCATATGGTCTGCTATGCCGGGAATGACAAATTGAAGGGGAATGGCCTCACATTAATCATCAAAAAGAAAATTTCAAGATCTATCCTGAAGTACAACGCTGTCAGTGATAGCATAATATCCATACCCCTTCAAGGAAGACCAGTTAATATGACTATTATTCAAATTTACACACCAACCACTAATGCCAAAGATGAGGAAACTGAAGATTTTTACCAACATCTGTAGTCTAAAATTGATCAAACATGCAATCAAGATGCATTGATAATTACTGGTGATTGGAATGTGAAAACTGGAAACAGAGAAGGATTAGTAGTTGGAAAACATGGCCTTGTTGATAGAAATGATGCTGGAGATCACATGATACAATTTTGTAAGACCAACGACTTATACATTGCAAATACCTTTTTTCAACAACATAAACGGTGACTATACACGTGTACCTCACCAGATGGAAAACAGAGAAATCAAGTTGACTACATCTGTGGAAAGAGATGATGGAGAAGCTCAATATCATCAGTCAGAACAAGGCCAGGGACAGACTGCAGAATAGACCATCAGTTGTTCATATGCAAGTTCAAATTAAAGCTGAAGAAAATTAGAGCAAGTCCACAAGAGCCAAAATACAACCTTGAGTGTATCCCACCTGAATTTAAAGACCATCTCAAGAATAGATTTGACATACTGAACACTAAAGACTGAAGACCAGATGAGTTGTGGAATGACATTAAGAACATCATATATGAAGAAAACAAAATGTCACTGAAAAGAAAGAAAAGACCAAAATGAATGTAAGAAGAGACTCTGAAGCTTGCTCTTGAATGTAGAGTAGCTAAAGTGAATGGAAGAAATGATGAAGTAAAAGAGCTGAACAGAAGGTTTCACAGGGTGGCTGAATAAGACAAAGTAAAGTATTATAGTGAAATGTGCAAAGACCTAGAGTTAGAAAACCAAAAGAGAGTAACACATAGGTATTTCTCAAGGTGAAAGAACTAAAGAAAAAATTCAAGCCTCAGGTTGCAGTGTTGAAGGAATCTGCGGGGAAAATACTAAACAACCCAGAATGCATCAAAAGAAAATGGAAGGAATACACAGAGTCACTCTACCAAAAAGAATTGGTTGATATTCACCCATTTCAGGAGGTAGCATGTGATCAAGAACCAATAGTACTGAAGGAAGAAGTCCAAGCTGCACTGAAGGAAATGGCGAAAAACAAGGCTCCAGGAATTGACACAGTACCAACTGAGATGGTTCAACAAACAGATGCAGTGCTAGAGGTGCTCACTCATTTGTCAAGAAATTTGAAGGACATCTTCCTGGCCAACCAACGGGAAGAAATCCATATTTGTGCCCATTCCAAAGAAAGGTGATCCAACAGAAAGAGAAAATTATCAAACAATATTGTTAATATCGTACAGAAATAAAATTTTGCTGAAGATCATTCAAAAGTAGTTGCAGCAGTACATTGACAGGGAACTGCCAGAAGTTCAAGCCAGATTCAGAAGAGGACGTGGAAAGAGGGATATCATTGCTGATGTCAGATGGATCTTGGCTGAAAGCAGAGAATACCAGAAAGATGTTTACTTGTGTTTTATTGACTGTGTAAAGGCATTCGACTGTGTGGATCATAACAAATTATGGATAACATTGCAAAGAATGGGAATTCCAAAACACTTAATTGTGCTCATGAGGAACCTGTACATAGACCAAGAAGCAATCATTCTAACAGAACAGGGGGATACCGTGCAGTTTAAAGCCAGGAAAGGTTGTGTGTCAAGGTTGAATCCTTTCATCATACGTATTGAATCTGTATGCTGAGAAAATCATCTGAGAAGCTGAACTATATGAAGAAAAACTCAGTATCAGGATTTGAGGAAGACTCATTAACTGCCTGCAAATATGGCTATGCAGATGACGTAACATTGCTTGCTGAAAGTAAGAGGGCTTGAAGCACTTATTGATGAAGATCAAAAACTGCAGCCTTCAGTATGGACTACACCCTAACACAAAGAAAACAAAAATCCTCACAACTGGACCAATAAGCAACATCATGATAATCAGAGAGGATACTGAAGTTGTCAGGGATTTCATTTTACTTGGATCCACAGTCAACACCCATGGAAGCAGCAGTCCAGAAATCAAACAACACATTGCATTGGGCACATCTGCTGCAAAAGGCCTCTTTAAAGTGTTAAAAAGCAAAGATGTCACCTTGAGGACTAAGGTGCGCCTGATCTAAGCCGTGGTGTTTTCAATTGCCTTATAAGCATTCGAAAGCAGGACAATGAATAAGGAAGACTGAACAAGAATTGACAACTTTGAGTCATGGTGTTGGTGAAGAATATTGAATATACCATGGACTGCCAGAAGAATTAATAAATCTGTCTTGGAAGAAGTACAGCTAGAATGCTCATTAGAAGCATGGATGGCAAGACTTCATCTCACATACTTTGGACATGTTATCAAGAAGGACCAGTCCCTGGAGAAGGACATCACACTTGGTTAAGTAGAGAGTCAGTTAAAAAGAAGACCTTTAATGAGATGGATTGACAGAGTGGCTGCAACAATGGGCTCAAGCATAACAAAGATTGTGAGGATGGCGCAGGACCATTTCGTTCCGTTGTATATGGGGTCTCTATGAGTCGGAACTGCCTTGAGGGCACCTAACCATAACAGAGACATGAAAACAAAATATAGTACCTGACCCTAGACCGGAGCCTCTCCTGGAGGGAGCAAAATGCTATAAAGGACATTATTGGGTCAATTGACAAAATTGAAATACAGATAGTAGATTTGATGTAAGTATTGAATCAATGTTAAATTCCTGAATTTGATAACTGCACTGTGGTTATATAAGAGAATGTCCCCATTCTTAGGAAATACACACTGAAAATTTTAGGGGTAAAGATCCATGATGTGGGTAACTTACCCTCAGATGGTTAAGAAAAAATTATGTATGTGTATTTACATTTATGGAGTCCCTGGTTGATGCAAATGGTTAACGCACTCGGCTGTTAACCAAAAGGCTGACAGTTTGAATCTACCCATCGGCACCTTGGAAGAAAGGCCTGGTGATCTACTTCCAAAAAATCAACCATTGAAAACCCTATGGAGGACATTTCTACTCTGACACACATGGGGTCACCATGAGTCGGAATTGACTTAACAGCAACTTGTTATCTACGTTTATATTTTTATTTATGTATGTATATATACAGAGAGAGATTGAGATTATGGAAAATCTCAGCAGCAACAACCTCTAAATATCAGCAGGTTACAAGAATACTTTATTTCTCACTGATAACCATGTTGGCAAAAGGTTGAATCTGGGTGAAGTGCATGAGGATGTTTTTGTACTATTCTTATTCTTACAACTTTTCTGTACATTTGAAATGCTTTCCAAACAAAAAGTTATAAAATGTCATTTTTTGGCCTATTCCTGAACTCTAATTTTATTAAATATTTTTGTACTTTGGATCATATTCCCTTTTAGTTATTTCAATTTTGTGTCTTCTATACATGCAGCAGCTATCAGTTTGTATCGTCATGCTTTCTTACATTTTAGTGTTTCTTTGAATCCTGAAAACAGTTTTATAAACATTCTTTGTTAATTATTATATGTAGAATAATTAAGGAGTGGGGCTTTTTCCATCTACATTTAGTTAACTTGTTTTCTCCTAAATACTGGGAACTTACAAGCTTTAGAATATCAAGCATGTTTGATAAAATAATAATTACATTAAGGGCTGATGTAAGACATGAATCTAAAGAAAAATAGTTCTGATTTCTTTTTCTAGCAAAACCTGCAATACCTATTTTTTCCACATGAGGCCCCCCTGTGTTTATTTCTTTGAAAGAATTATTTTCTGTTATTAAGGAAGGTCAACTCTGCGTGAATAAACAACCTAGGACTCATATATATCAGAATTCAGTAGTAGTAGGGAAAGATGGGGCATAGAGAGGGGGGAGAACAGAGAGAATCTTTTGTGAGGCATAGTCAGTAGAAATAGGGATTAGTGTTATAGATGATGAGCTATAGAGTGAGACCATTGTAGGTTTATACCCTAACACATCCACTTCCTAGCTTTTGACCTTGGACAAATTACTTCATCTTTCTAAGCCCTGTTCCTCATCTATAAAATGGGTTTGATAATAGGATTCTTCACAAGTGTACTGGAAGTATTAAGTGAGATAAGTATATAGTATGTAATATGTATAGCATATAGTAATCACTCAATAAATATTAACTATTATAGTTATTATTATAAATAAATCTAATATAGAATAAAAAGTAATAAATGCAAAAAAAAAAGAGGTAAAAACGATTTGTTTTAACCATTTGGTTTGGAGGAGGAAAAACCTAATTTTCCTAAGAGGATTATGGGACTTTTCATAGATAAGGTGGCATATGAGTTTAGAAGAACATTCTAGGCAGAGTAAACAGCATGAAAATCATGGTATGAAAAGGAAAAGCTTGTCTTCAAAACTAAAATAGGCCTTCTTTTGAATGCTATCTTTACTATTATTTGTTAATATATTTGTGTCTTCATTGCAAATGAAATTATAATATCCACCTTATAATTTGTTCTCATAGCACTTGAGATGATGCATATTAAGGGCCTAAAATTGTCGGGCATATAGTAGGTCCCTAAAAAAATAATAATTTTAATTTGTATTGTTCTATCATTATCATCATTATCAGTATTATCATATCATTATTTCTGAAGGCCTAGGAAAGCATAGAGCCCAGAAGGGAAACATGGATAGATGAAGGTGTTAGGAAATTACATCTGGGTGGGTAAGTTGGGGCCAAAGCATGTCACTTGAATGACAGGGTTTTAGATAATGGGCTGTCATTGAAGGTATTTGATGAGGAAAATAAAATAAATAACTTGCTCTACTCTCCCTGTCATACTCCACATCCAAATTGTTGACCATACTTTTTAAAAATTACAGAGTTTTTCCACTTTTTACCATTTCCAACAGTGGCCTAAGCCACTATCATCTCCTGCCCATGTTTATGTCATAGCCTCCTACGAGATCACTCTTTCTCACCCTTGTTCCTCCTGCAATCTGATCTGAACATCGCAGTCAGAAAGATCCTTTAAAACTTAAGTCAGAACGCTGTATGACGTTCCAGCTCACTCAAAGTAAATGCCAAAGCCTTTGTAATCTGCCATGCTACCCCCACCTCTCACACTCCTCTTACTTCAGTGACCTCATCTCCTGCCACTCCTCCACTCTCCACTCTTCTGCTGCTTGCTCCAGTGCCTCTGGCCTCCTTGCACCATCACTTCACTGATCCCTCAACCTGCACTGTGTATGTGTGTGTTTTGTATTATTGATTGCTTTCTAACATAGTATGTAATTTACTTGTTATATTTTTGCCCATTATCTGTATTCTGCAACTAGAAGGTAAGCTTCATGAAGGCAGCTGTCTTTGATTTGTTCTTTGATGTATTTTCAGCAGCTAGAACAACTGGCACAGAGTAGATACTAAGTATTTGGTGAATGAATGAAGGGATCACTTAAGAATATCTATACTTTAAGAGGAAACCCTGATGGTGTAGTGGTTAAGAGCTCAGCTACTAACCAAAAGGTTGGCAGTTCAAATCCACCAGGCACTCCTTGGAAACCCTACGGGGTAGTTCTACTCTGTCCTATAGGGTTGCTATGAGTCGGAATCGACTCGATGGCAGTGGGTTTTATACTTCAAGAATATTAATTTGATAGCAGTTTGGGAAGTAACACGATCAGATAAGAGACTGTTGAAATAGTCTTGAACAGCACTGTTGAATAGAAATAAAATGAAAGCCACATGTGTATTGTTAAATTTCATGTAGTCACATTTTTAGTGCTAATGTTTAATGGTGGTGTGTTTTTAATTTCAAATTCCAGTTGTTCATTCCTAGTATATAGGAAAGCAAACTACTTTTTTATATTAAGCTTACTATAATCACTTATTAGTTCCAGGAGTTTTTTTGTCAATTCTTTGAGATTTTCTACATAGACAATGTATAATCTACAAAGAAAGACATTTTTATTTCTTCCTTCTCTTTCTATATACCCTTTATTTCCTTTTCTTGTCTTATTGCATTTGCTAGAACTTCTAGTACATAGTTGAATAGAAGTAATTAGTGGGGATATATTTGTCTTGCTCTCAATCTTAGAAGGAAAGCACTTAGTTTCTCACCATGAAGTATGATGGTCACTGTAGGATTTTTGTAGATGTTCTTTGTCAAGTTGAGGAAGTTCCCCTCTACTCTCCTTCCACATTATTAAAATTTTTTTTAAAGAAACAGGTAAAATTAATTTTAATATATTTAATGTATCTAAAATATTATATTTTAAAATGTGTCTTAGCCATCTAGTTTTGCTATAACAGAAATACCACAAGAGGGTGGCTTCAGCAAACAGAAATTTCTTCTTTCACAGTCTAGGAGGCTAGAAGTCCAAATTCAGGGTGCCAGCTCCAGGGGAAGGCATTCTTTCTCTGCCGGCTCCGGGGGAAGGTCCTTGTCATCAGTCATCCCCTGGTCTAGGAGCTTGTCAGCACAGGGACCCCAGGTCCAAAGGACGCACGCTTCTGGCTCTTGCTTGATGGTAATGAGGTCCCCCATCTCTGTGCTCGCTTCTCTCTTTTATATCTCAAAACAGATTGATTTAAGATACAACCCAATCTTGTAGATTGAGTCCTGCCTCATTAACATAACTGCCTGTAATCCTGCCTCATTAACATCATAGAAGTAGGATTTATAAAACACAGGAAAAATCACACCAGATGACAAAATGGTGGACAGTCACACAACACTGGGAATCATGGCCTAGCCAAGTTGACACACATTTTTGGGGGACACAATTTAATCATGACAATGTGTAATAATATAAAAATTCACTAATGAACTGTTCTGTATTTTTCATACTGGATGTTTGAAATCCAGTGTTATTTTACACTTATAGCACATGTCAATGTGGACACTAAGTTTTCATTAGAAATACTAAATTTGTGTGTAGATTTTATAAAATTTATAGTTGGAAAAGGTAGCTTTACATACCAAATTGTTCCAAACACACTTAAAAGTTTCCAATAACTGAATTAAGTGTTGAAAATCATTTACTTTTAATATTTGCATCCACATTGACTAAACTATTTCATCCTTTCTTAGAAGATTTTATTTGCCTTGGAAGCAAAATCATTTTCAAAACTACACGTATTAGTTCAATATATTCGCTAACTCTTGTGTCAACTCAGCATTGTTAACATCAGATTCAAAGAGGTATTATATAAACTGAAAGCAACTTTAAATTTATCAGTATTAAGGAAAATAAAAAAGTAATCAGTAATACAAAACACACAACTCTGATGGCACAATGGTTAAGTGCTCGGCTGCTATCCAAAAGGTCAGCAGTTTGAACCCAACAGCCTTCCCTTCCAATAAGAGACCAGGCTATCTGCTCCTGTAAAGATTATAGCCTAGGAAACCCTATGGGGGCAATTCTACTCTGTCATATAGGGTCACTATGAGTTGGAATGGACTCAACAGCAAACAACAACATTTAAAAAATTACTTCAAATGTTTTTTTTTTTAGTTTATATAGCCAGTTTACAAAACACTGTCAATAATTTAAATCTACATACTGATTTATAGTAAAATATATATATACATAATTACTATTATTGATTTAGATTACAAAAATTTTCCATTTCAGTGTAAGTTGTCATACTTTTCTAGCTTCACAAATAAACTTTTCCTTTCCTCGGAGCTTCAAATTTAAATCATTCATATGCAATGTGATACTGATGAAAAAATGTAAATCACATTGCTATTTTTTGTCTTTGATTATTAAATATTTATTTTATTTTAGGAAAACCTTGACTTGAACTTAAAAGTACAGTAAGTTTTTTTGAACTCTTTCACAATTCAGCCAGTGATCGATAGTTGGCAAAGAATATAAGATCATTAAATTCATTGTCTTCTATTTCTTTTAATAATTTTATAAACTGGTGATGATTTACAGGATTTGCACATATATACTGGATAATGTTAACAACTGTATCCATGATGCTGTTTATACTATTTCCCCAGATAAAATGAACACTAATACTTTCAATATGTATCATAGGATAGAATGAAACAATAAAGAAAACATCAATCTCTGGTTTTAAATTTTTAATAAATCTGGGTTTTTGACCCAACCTAGCTGGAGCACCATCTCTCATGATAGGAAACTTTTTTGTTTGTTTATTTGTTTTGTTTTTCCATATCTAACTTGAGACTCTTTGACAGATATAAAGAGTCAAAAATATCTCCTCCATAAGTTTGAAGTTTCAGACTGCAAGTTGGAAATACTTTGTTGTAAATTTGGAAGTCCTTTGAGACAAAGCATGCCAAAAGTATGAATTGGGTAGTTTCTTATATCACATGGCTCATCTAAAGTGAAATAAAAGTACTTGCAAGTTTTCAAATTTTGAATCAATTGATCATTGATATTGTTGTAAATTCTTGCATTCTTTGGGCATATTTGTTTTATGGCTTAACTGAAGATCTTTCAGTTTTAGAAAGTGTCTTTTCCTCACAATTTTCTGACAAAATTACCGTAAATAAAATTGCCATGTAAATCAAAAAATAGTTTCCTTCTCTGTGCAAGAATACAAGCTATTTTATAGCTTGCCAAAGTTATAAATGTTGGACATAGAATTCTGATTTCAGGTGACTAATTTAATTCATTCTCTTTTAACTGTAAATTTCACGTTCACTATGCATTTGCAAAAATATCTCTTAATATTGCTGACTTTTTTATATATTTAAAAAACTTTTCTTACACAACAAACAGCTTTTTTGTTTTGTTCTTCCACAGCAAATTGCATTGCTATTCATTGTGAAATTTGTAGCACTCCTTCTTCTAGTTTCCTTTTTTTCTTTACTGATCCAGTCTTTTTACTTGTTAATTCACCTTAAAATTTGAGAAGCGATTGTCCAGGTAATAGTTAGTGGAGGTTTTAACTTGATAGTGGCAATGGGAATACACTAAAGGGACCAGTGTGAAAGTTCCATGGAGATAAAGTCAACCAGATGTAGCAATGTTGGAATGTGCAATAATAAGCAAAGAGAGCAGCTTTGTGATTGTAATGATACAAGTAACAACATAGGAGAAATGAAATTGAGAGTAAAGATGATTTAATTCATAGTATTGTTTAATGTTTAGTTTTCAGTCTGAAGAAAAAGAAAAATATCTACATATGTCTTGTGTATATAAACCCATAGGCATATATACTGAAACACAACTCTTCATTACAGAGACAAGCACCTGTAGTAAAAAATAGACTACCCAAAATCAACCTGACAACTATCCATTTTTTATAAATTATGTATTGATCATGCATACTATTCAGTTTCTCTTATGTGTATGTTGTTGTGGTGTTGTATGCTGTGGAGTTCATACTGTGTCATAGCAACCTTATATGACCAAGTAGAAGTGCCCCATAGGGTTTCCTAGGCTGTCTGTAAACTTCATGGGAGCAGATTTCCAGATCTTTTCTCCCACAGAGGGGCTGATGAGTTTGAACAGCCCACCTTTTGATTAGCAGGCAAGCACTTAACCATTATGCCATCAGAGCTCCTCTCGTGTATATAGCATGATATTATTCTGTTAATGGGATTTGAGTGATACAGACTTTTTCTAGGCTTTAGTGAAAATACTGCATCTGCATTTTTCCAAGAATTTCCTTTTGTTCACAATTAATGAGTCTTTAAAAATTACAAATTGAGAGTAACAGTGTATAATTCTTAAATACTTTTAAAAATCAGAAATTTTAGTTGTATGAAATTTGGCAAAGTTTTCTTCCCTTTGTTTTGGTATCTTTTTGAAGATCTTGACATGAAATCAGCACAGTAATAATAATTACACGATATAAATCCTTTAAGTGCATTGGAAATCACTACTAGATTTTTAGTTTGTTTTCCAGTAATGGTTGCCAGTTGCTTCCAAAGGGACCAAAACCAACAAAAACCCGTTGCCGTCGAGTCGATTCTGACTCATAGCAACAGGGGGACACAATCTGATAGCCTTCATTCACTCACTTTTACACTTGTACTTGAATTATTTTGAGACAGTGGCCTAATCCTAAAAACAGAATAATCTCCCTCTTTGAAGGTACAATACCAGTTGCCATCGAATTGATTTGACTCATGGTGACCCATTTGTATCAGAATAGAACTGTACCCCAGCGGGTTTTCAAAAGCCAACTTTTTGTAGATCACCAGACCTGTGGGTGGACTTAAACCACCAACCTTTCAGTTAGCAGCCCAGCACATAAACTGTTTGCAGAAGGTGTATTACCTATTTTAAATTATGGAAATTCATTTAACTTCATTTTGTGTAGTGACCTGAAAAGAAAGCAGTGAGGAACGAAAAGGGGCAGGGACAAAGGAGGAAGAAAAGAAGAGTAAGGGTAGAAATAAATAAAAAGGAAAGAACAAGCTATGAAGGAATCCTTTTTCACCAGAAACATCAAGTCCACTGTTTTTTTTCAACCAGGAATGGCTACCAGAATACTTAACTCACTGTTCTGTGAAGAGTGGGCTGTACTGTTCTCCAAAATCTAAATATTTTTTGATGAGTTTTTGTGCCTTAGAGAATAACCCAACCTTATCATTTCAATTCATGAGCATAACTTCCCATGAAATAACACTTGTTGTTATTTTTTCTTCAAGTTATAACAACTTTTAACAGGCGTGGGCTGCTCTTCTAGCAACTACCTTTGATCAACTTTCTAAAACCTACTCTCACACTTAAGTTGTTTTTAAAGTTTCTTTCAGCATAGTGTTATGACCTAAGGCAGCAATGAATTGGTGAACAGTCCAAAACTCAAATATGTAGCCTGTCTGAACCAGTCTTTACCCTAAAGAAACATGGGAAATTGTTCATTTGGCAACCTCTCTAGGTTCGGATAAGCCCAATTGTAGTTGGCCTCCCCTGTGCAAAGCTTGGGTTGAATACTTGAACAGGGCAAAGTCCTGAGGCAGAAATATAAAGTCAAATCAGCACAGGATTCTCTGTGGACTATTGAAATTGAAAATGAACTTTGTAACAGCTGGTACAGCTGGCATGTGAGTTACCTCAGTTTATGGATGAAGCAACAAAGGAAACTTTAGTAACAGATTAAGTAAATATATCTCTAAAAGAGACAGTAAGTTGTCCCTAAACAGATAATTAAAGAGGCATGCCTTTCTTCGGAGCCCTGGTAACACAGTGGTTAAGCGTTCAGCTGCAAACGGAAAGGTTGGCCGTCCAAACCTACCAGCCACTCCACAGGAGAAAGATGTGGCAATCTGCTTCCATAAAGATTTATAGCATTGGAGGGATTTTTGCTTTCTTCACTGATTTTCAGTGCCACCTCTGTGGTTTGCCAATTTCCCAGATAATGTTTCTTCCAGGTTATTGCTACTGGGGACTGTGCTGCTATGGACAAATTTTTGGGGTCTCTGGTTAAACATGTGAGCAGTTATTGCAGTTACTCTTGGTTGTTTACCTGAGGCGTAGACTTGCTAGGTCATGGGGTTTGTAAATGTTGCACTTGGTAATGCCAAACCATTTTCTAACTTGCATCAATTTATACTCTCTACAGCCTTTCCAACACTCAGTATTGTCAGACTTTATAATTTTTGCCAATTGAATGGGTATAAAAATGTACCATACTGTATTCTTGCTTTGCATTTCCCTTATCAGATCATCAGTGATGCTTTCTTTATGTTTTATTGGCGACACGTATTTTTCTTTGGTGAAATGTTTCCTACCCTTCTTTTATTGGATTGTTTGTGTTCTTATTTGCATAAGAAATCTCTATGCCTTTTTGATACTAATTCTTTGATAGTTGTGCATATCGTAAATACATTCTCCTAGTTTCAGTTGTCAAAAAGGAGGGGGGGCAGTAAGTGATTACTAAAGACATGTTCACGTTTCTACACTTTTAGAGATTGTATTCCTTTGTGGATTTATTAAAGAAACAGTAAACCTTCTAATTTAGGAATTGATATGACTTCCCACTCCTTTTTTATTCTTCTCCAGTCATCTGAATATTTTATAGTTTTTTCAGCATAACGCTAGAGGAAATTCTCAGATGCCATCTCATCTTCAGAGAGAAAAAGAGAAACACATATGTTTGTTAGTCATTTCTGTCCTAGTAGAGTGCTCTAGTAAAGTGTTCCTGTTTCCATTGCAGATGGTCACTTGTGACCTCAGAGCGTCAACTTTTATCTTCTGTTAAAAACCCTCTGCACAAGGATCCTTCATGCTACTCTTTTATAGCCATAGCCCCCCTCTTTCCATCCTACCTTCCCTAACTCCTGGCAACCACTAATCTGTTCTCCTTCTATATAATTTTGTCATTTCAAGAGTGTTATATAAATGAAATCATACAGTATCTAACTTTTTGGAATTGGCTTTTTTCACTGAGCATAATTCCCTCGAGATCCATCCAAGTTGTTGTGTATACCAGTAGTTCCATTCTTTTCATTGCTGAGTGCATGTGAAACTGGTGATACCTGAATAAGGTTGGTGGGTTGTATCAATGTCAATTTCCTGGTTGTGATATTGTACAATATTAATGCAAGACGTAACCACTGGGGGAGTCTAGATGAAGGGTACGCAGGACCTCTCTGCATTGTTTCTTACAACTATATGTGAATCTACAATTATCTCAAAATGACAGGTTAATAAAAAGCAAAAAAAAAAAAATCTTTGAGAAAAGAGATTATAAAGCTCTTATAATGATAGAGCTTTGACAGCAAACTGAATGGAGAAACTTATTATACAAAATTAATTGGATTTATTTTTCAACATTAACTCCCTTTTTGTGATTCAGAAAATGACTCGTGTATTCTCCACTGTTAGACTCTGCCTAAGAAACTGCCTAAAGTAAAGACAGCCTGCTTGGAAAAGGAACATGAGGACATAGCTTTGGGACAGCCCAGTTGGCATTCCTGTCTGCACAGACAGCAGCCATACCTAGTGATTCACTGAAGGTCAATGTAGCATTCTAAGCAAATATTCTAAGCAAACAAAAGCATCTATTTCAGAATTCTCATTTCCAAAAAAAAAAAAAAAAAAATTTAATCTAGAAAAGATCTTACCATCTTATGAATTCTGAGAGAAATTTAATTCTATTTAAGCTATAGATGCATTTTAATTGTGTTAGATTAATTTGAATCACAGAATTTCCCATGTTGAAGGAATTTGTAAGGGAAGTAGTCTTATTGTTCATAGCAAACTTCCGTTTCATTTGATCATAGTATTGTCTGTAGTTGGTTGGCCAAGTTAGAGCAGATGATGGTAAGGTTCTAGGTTCCATCCTGTGAGCCACATAGATTCTGGCTTATTCAGGGACCACATACCACACTCTGTCATCAGTTGCTTCACATATGCCTATTGTTACTCATAAGGAAGACCTGGCAAGAGAATTTAAGAAAAGTTTATTAAGTATTCATTTTGTATGAAAGTACTGTCTGAAAGCTAGACATATGTCTTAAAGAAACCATCCGTCTAGTAAAAAGAAAAAAATAGGGCAAAACCATCACTTCCTAGAAAGCATTTCAGAATTGGTGCTCTGTAGCTGGAGAGCTGTTAGACTCATCTTTGTATACCAGGGTTAGCATTACTCCTTATTGTTTTCCTTATTTAACGAAAAACAAATGCAAATCTCTAAAATTCCATAGGTGGTTGCTAAGAGAGCACCTTTCGAAGTATATTTTAAGCATCTTTGTAAATGCCAAACATTCTATGTTTCTTAATGTTAGAGCAATATATATTAATTTGGCTGACAAACTAGTAAATTTTACCCAAGGAGGAAGTGGTGATAAGGCAGTTGATACTATAAAACTCTTATCTTGGCGGTTTACTATGTGAGAAACACTTTCAGTACTTTTATTTCAATATAGGACTCATGACATTGTGGTAAATGATATATTCACAAGCTTTTTTAGAGTTAAAAACAAGACTTCTCTAGTCATGCTGAATCCCACATAAATAAATCTACTCTACTTGAAAATGTTTTACTCGATTCGTTGTCATCCATGTGTTGATATCTTTGATTGTCTATGACTGTGGATTTTAAATTGAGCTGTGAACTCCATCACAATTCTTCAGTATTAAAGGCAACGATTTCCTGGAGTGATTGCTAGTGACAGTCTGCCACTCTTGACCATATACCCTTTATCTTACCTGTTTCTTATTTCCACTCCTGCTTTTGCTTCTTCCCTCCTCTTGTATTCCTAATCGATAACTGTTTCCCCCTTTTTCTTCCATCAATTTATAAGATCTCTACATTGTAAATATGTTAACCCTTTTCCTACCAAATCTGGGGCAAATATTTTCCCCTGTAAACAAATTTCCTTTCTAATTTTTTTCAAAGTTTTTAAAAACAGGCATTTTTATGTTGTCAGATCTTTTATGTGATTTCTCCTTTTTTATATAACTTTTAAAAAATTCATTCTTAGACAGATTTTAGATACATATTTACTTATGTTTTTCATTATTTAACCTATCTAAGAAATTCTTTTGTTTGGTATATGATATGAAATGAGAGTCTACACTATTTTTTTTTTTTCCAAATACTTTTAAAGTCTCATATAACGTAGGGTCTCTTTGGGAATATCTGGTCTTTCTAGTTGCTTTGTCAATAAATATTTATTGGGTGAATGAATGAACATTTTATCTAACTCTTATTTGGCGAATAGCAGCTATCATAGCTTTATGTATGTCTTAAATCCTTTGACTGTGTCCCATCTTGTTTGTTTGTTTCTTTCAAATTTTTTTTCCAATTCTCAATGATTTATTCTTCCAAATCAACTTCAGAATCTTATTTGTTTCAATATTGTGATATTTAGATTCAAATTTAGAACTCTGTCAGATTCCTCCAAAGCAAGCCAAAAAAAAATAATTATAAAAATTTTATTCAAATTGAATTAACTACCCCCCCCCCAAGGTTAATTTGGAATGAGTACATTTCTCTTCTAAAATCAGATCTCCATTGAACCCCAAACTTCAGATTAATTATAAATATTCAATATCTGGAAAAGTAGCCTTTGAGCTATACTATGTTGCAATGAAGACAGTTTAAACACTGATTATGATAGGAAGTATCTGATACTGTAAATGTTCCATTTGGGTACATTTGTAACCAGAATTGAAGAAGTAGAGAAATCTTTTTTTTTTTTTTTTTTAATGTCAACCCTCACTAGACTAAGACATAGATGTTCGAGGTTAAAAATATCTTCAAAATGAGGGGTTAACTATTTAATATTTATATTGCAAACCTACAGCTTTCACATAGTAAAACTTATCAGATGTACTTGTGTGTCTGTCCTTGATTTGGAACTTCTGTTTATAAGGGAGATTGAAAATTACTTCTTAGATTTTCTTTGATGTTCAGAGGCAGAAATCAATTTTGCACCTTTTGGAGAGTCAGGCAGCTGCAGGTAAAGAAGTTGACGGCTCTTGGGAGGGTTAATTAGAGCTAATTATAGTTTGATCAACCTGCTTTTCCTCTAAAAAGCTTTAACCAAAGCTGCTTCTGCAAAGTGAGGATTTTGCCTTTTCACACAAACTAGAGAAAATTGTTGTTTCTTGGATCTGCAGATACCTATCATTATTATATACTTTACAGAAAAGAGTTGCCACATAGAATCAGAGATTTGAGTGGGGTTCCAAAGGACCTTCAAGATTATGTGGCCCTTGAGAGCGTGAGAGACTCATGGTAGAAAATTGTCACTTTTAAAGAAATATAGAGCAGTGTATTTAATTTTTACGTCGTATATATTTAATGGAAAACCAAAAAATAAAATTATCAAACACAATCAAGTGTAACTGTCCTTTCCCAATCTTGGCATTTTTTTTTTTTTTAATTCCACTTAGTTTTGAGAGAATCTCATTTGCTTGGTAAATATCATAAAAGGATTTTTTTTTTAATTATGTATGAAGAGAGGAGAATGAAATGATTTGCTTTTCATTATATGGTGTTTCTTCCATAGCATGTTTTATCTGTTTTATGGTTGTTACTGTGATTACTCAAATGAAATGTAATTCTACTAATATTCCCATAAAATTGAAACCTTTTTATGAAGAACTTTCCTATGAAAGCTTACTAATAAGATCTCTAAGGCAATTATTGCATATGAAAAGCTAAATTGTCATATGCACTTTTTGTCAACTCAGTTATCCACTCATTTTATGTTAAGTGGACCATCTGTTCATGTTAGATAGGGCTTTTATTCTTAGACAGCTTGTGTTCTAATTGGGCAGTCAAGATTCTCTGAGTTTAGAAAGTTAGGTAATAAAATGTTTGAATGACAGTTCAAGATAGCAGTAAGAGATATGCAGAAGAATGTGATTAATTACATACAGCAGATATTATAAAAGATAAAAGGTGGGAGAGATAATTCACAGCTGAACAGGTCCAGAAGAACTAGAGAGGATGAAATCTGAGCTAGGTCTGGAGGTTGAGTAAGAACTGGATGAAGAAAAAAGGTACCCCCAATTGAAGGAATGGTGTGCTCAAAAGCATGGTGGTGGTAAGAGAGTTCAGTCTGGGAAATATGGTAAGTTAATACACTTGGATTTGGTGATCATGGAAGAGAGTTGAATGCACTAAAGCTGGAAAGATTGAGTTGGAACAAGTAATGAAGAACTTTGAAGTATGGTGATTGAAGATATATTTTATCATGTAGCATTCAGGGTTTGTTACCTACGGTGGAACTTGAACAATATTTTAGGAAAATCAATCCATCAGAAGTTTGCAGGATATGTCGTGAAGAACACAGTAGGCAGGGAGATCACTTATGGGATTTTTGTAGTATTTATGTTTATGAGGTGATAAAAACATGCATCGGTAATGTGGTAAGAATTGGAATTAAGGAATGACTGCAAATTACATCATAAATGAAGACTGAAGTGTGTGACAACTGGTTAGGTTAAGGAGATGGAGTAGGGAGCTGGAGGTATACACAGAAGAGGAGTGGGAAAAGAGAAAGGGGAGAGTACTTATCAGAGGCATGTATAAAGTTCTGCGAATCGATTTTCTCCCCCACTGCATTCATGCTTAAAGGGTGAGTTGTAGATTCATTCAAAAATATCTACCTTTGTAGATATTTGAGATTGCTTTGAGATTATCCATTGAGAGGTATACTACCCATATTTTAATAAATCAGATACAGTAAAACCTGCAGAAGACGGAGCCTGTGTAAGGCAGAAACCTGCTGTAGATGGAAAACTAAAATATTTTCCACTAAATAGAGAGTGATAGAGAAGTGGTGACTGCACCCTGTCAAAGACGGAAAACTTGTAAGACTGCCCCGTCGAGTCCCAGCTCTCACGGGCTTTACTGTATATATTTTAAGATAATTAGATGTATCTTGTTTTTAAAACACTTTTCCTTGAACAGCCCTCTCCCCGAGGTCACCCTTAATCTTTTTTGCAAGCTCTAGTGGGAGCAAGACCAGGAGGGTTTTTCCAGTGAGCGGACGTAGGAAGCTGATAAGAGAAGTGTTCTTTAGGAGTTGGTAGCATAAACCACATTACAATGGAACATATATCTCTTTGCAGTCTTCTTTCAGCAATTGACATTTTGAAAGATTTACTGATTAGCTTAAGATTTATGGAACTTCTAAGGTTAGCAGTGTGGATGTGCTAGCCTAATCACGAATGTGTAACTGCAGCTAATCCTTCTTCCTTCTACTTTAGGGAGCCGTTAGGACTCGTAACTAAAGAGGAAAGGGTTTTACATAATTATTGCTAAGATTTAAAAAAGACGTGTGCACACTATATTTCCAAACAACTTCTCTAAAGCTCACAAACTGGTATTATTGAGTGCCACAGACAAGCCCTTAATAAATTACCTATTTTAGCTCTCTAATCGAGAGGGTGATTAAATATAGTTTTTCAAAAGTAGAAAAGAGGAAACGGAAAAAACTACCAAAAACTGTAATAGTTTCTTTAACCTCTTGTGAGAGTTGTTTTGATCTTGTCAAGTAGGTGGTGTTATTCTTTGTTATACAGATGAACAAACTGAGTTTTAGAGACAAAATTACACAGCCAGAAAATAAAGAGAAAAAAAAAATTGCAGATCGAAGATTCTGACCTAGGTTTGTCTCATCTAAAGCCCATGTTTTTAATTCTATATCATGTTGCCTTGTGGGGGAAAAAGCGCTTTATGTGGAAAAATACATAGGATATTGTCCAAACACAATCACATAGCCAAGTGTGAAGCATTTGTAACATACACACTTTTGTTTGTTTGGATTATTTTTCTAAAGAACTTGGTCTGATCTTCCCTGAGGATTCATTGTGAAATTGTGAGGTGGAAAAATCCCCATTTGACAAAGGGATCGTGTAATTTAAAGGTACTTCATCAGTATCACCAAAAAAATTTGTCAGCTATTTTACTTCGTAATTCAGCATTCCCTGCTAGCATATTTGATCATACTGCTTAGCATTAAAAAGCATAATACTTGTCATTTTTTTCTAATTTGCTACTGCATCTTGGTTTTTCTTTTATTACCTAACTTTCTAAATGGAATTAAAGTCTACCTAATACTAGTAAATCAGTGAATTGGCTACAGCATTTGCCATGGTGGGATTTCCAGCTCATGGTGAGGTACTGGAAAAATTCTGGCTCATTTGTCACTTACATAGGAGGCTTTACAGTTATTTATTAGAATACAGCCGGGGAGGAAAAGAAAAAAATGGATTTATGTGATCTTGTATTGCTAAATACGGCACACTGCTGCTGTCTTTTCTTTACTGCTTCCTCTAAGAGTCATCATTCCAATGCACTAATCTTTTAAACAGCCATTCATTGGGAATTGGGCTAGAACCTTGCTAAGGGGTCACATTCACCAGCCTGACAGTTATACATTTACAAAAGGAATAGCTTGAATTTATTCAGCATCAAAACCTCTGCATCTTTTACCACCCAACCACATTTCACACTGTATTACCATCAGTGCACTATAATGGCTATATAAATTCCATCCAGATTCTTCTTTAATTAACTAGCATTCTTTGAACAAAAATAAAAGTGCTGTTTTTATAGGGGAATAAAAGCTGCATGAAGTGAGTGTGAAGGAGACAAATCATCAAATTAGTTATTCTTTGTTGCAGCTATGGAGAATTCCCTGCCTCTGCTCTTTCTCTTTAGGAGCAATAGATTTTTTTCTCGCTTGATTGAATGGAAGATGGGGAATGGTGTAGCAGCCTCGAATGTGTTTGAGTACTTTGTAATTGTCACATCCTAAGCTCATGGAGGGCTGGTCACAAATGATACTGTAATCTACAAGTGATTTTTTTGAACAATTTTTTTGTCATTGGAGAGGCACTATGACATAGTAGCCAAGAGTATGCCCTTTAGAATTAGAATGCCAGGGTTCAAATCCTCACTTGGCCATTTACTAGGTTTGTGATCTTGAGCAACTTAATTTTTCTGTGCTTCAGTTCCCTATCTATAAAATACGGACAGTAATAGGCCGTACCTTACGCAGCAGTGTGCACATTAGCTAAGCTGATCCGTATAAAACACTCAGACAGTGCCCGCACATGGAAAGCCATTGTCTCCTTTATGCACAGCAACAGTCTGATGTGACATTAGCCAGGCTGTGACACTGGTGACCCTGTTATCACCTGGGCTGAGCTGACTGAATGGGTGGGCTAAGTGGATGTCCTCTACTTTCCTCAGATAATTCTTTCTAAAAATGCACTTTTATTCTAAGAAAATTACCTTCAGATACAATGAGATAAAGTTCTTTGCTTCAAGGGTATAGTAGGCAGTTGGTTGCCCATGTCTGTCCATGTTGCACCCCTCTGCCAGATTTAGCTTTCTAAAGCACTGTGTTTTCCTGTCATTTTCTGCTCAAAAGGCTTCAAGACTTCCCCAGATACAAACTCTTCTGTCTGTTGTGTCATTTCTACCAGAGCCTCACCTCTCCTCTCCCTCCTTCCAAATTTTTTATCCCATTACTCTCCTGTAGGAATGCTGTACTCCATTTAAATTGGTCTCATCTCATTTCTCAAATGTGCTGCGTTTCTTCTTGCCTCTCTCCTTTTGTTCACATTGTTCTTTTTGTCTGACATAGCCTCCTCTCCTCCACTTATCGAAGTCATACCTAACCTTCTAAGTTGACCCTTTGTATTTTTATCCCATATATGGTTCTCTGGACACAGTAGCTACTAAGTTAATGTTGTTAATGATGATGAATTATCCCGATAGCTCTACTTTCAAACTATATTTAGAAACTAACCACTTCACACCACCTCCACCACTGTCACCTTGCCCAAGCTGCAGTCACGTTTTGCCTTCTCCCTTCCTCTTCTCCCTGCTTCCACCTTGCACACCACTTTAGTCTACTCTCAATGCAGCAACAAAAGTAATCCTCTTAAAATTTAAGTCAGATCATACTCCTCTGCTCAGAAACCTCCAATGACTTCCCATCTCACCCTGAGTAAAAGCCCAAGTTCTTACAGTGGCCTAGAAAGCCCCTTAAGATCTGCACTCCACCCTACCTTCACCCTCCTTCCTGTTACCACTCAGACCACGTGTCCTTCTACTCCCCTCTTCCTGCCCCCTACTACTCTCTACATCTGCCCCTCTGGCCTCCTCGTTGTTCTCTAAAGATGCAAAGCACACAATCCCACCTCAGGGCCTTTGCACAAACTATCTCCTCTACTCAGAAAGCTTCTCCTTGGGAAATCTCCATGCCTCCATCCCTCCTGCAGATCTCCAATTAAATGTCACTTCAATGAGATCTTCCCAGATACTCCCTCCCTAATTTATAGTCTCTCTCCACCTACTAGAATGTAAGTTCTGATGGTGGGGAGAGGCTTTTTGTCTATTTTGTTTAGTGCTGTATCCCCACTACCTGGAACAGAACCTGACACATAAGCACTTAAATATTTATTGAATGTATGAATGAAAAATTGATCCTTAAGAGTATGTCGATATTCCTAACCTTTTCCTGTACTTCAAATGTAGTTAGGCTCAAACAAGAGCAAGTGTCCTATAACAGCTCCAAGAAAATTAAAATAGCCATAGTTGAATATTAGCCATGGCAATTGGAGCAGAAAGTTCTATTCCAGACAAGAGAGATTTCTGCATCGAGTAAAGAAAACAGAAATGGTTTATAGTATAATACCTGCCATGTTAAATTATATCAGTGTCTTGGGGGACTGTCTTTGGCCCAGTGCCAAGCACATTTTGAAAGAGTAAGTGGTTTTGGCTACCCTATCCTCTTCCTAAGGTGGAGGGTGTAGCTAGTGTATGGTGGTTTGTTTGTTTGTTGGTCATTTAGAGGCAGAATAATGTGGTGAGAAAAAAAAAAAAAAACCTTAGTATTGGAGCCAGGCAGACCTGGGTTCAAATTCTGGTGCTACTCTGTGTCCTTGCACAGGTTACATGACCTCTCTGAGTCTGTTTGTTTGTGTATAAAATGGTTTTTTTAATTATTATTATTATTATTATTATTATTATTATTATTATTTTATTGTTGTAGTTTAAGTGAAAGTTTATAATTCAAGTTAGTCTCTCATACAAAAATATATACATTGTTATGTGACCCTAATTGCTCTCCCTATACTTGTGACAGCACATTCCTCCTTTCCACCCCGATTTCCTGTGTCCATTCAAGCAGCTCCTGACCCCTCTCTGCCTTCCCGTCTCACTTCTGAACAGGAGCTGCCCATTTAGTCTCATGTATCTACTTGAGCTAAGAAGCACACTGTTCACAAGTATCATTTTATGTCCCATAGTCCAGTATAATCTTTGTCTGAAGAGTTGGCCTTAGGAATGGTTTTAGTTCTAGGTTGACAGAGAGTCCAGGGGCCATGCTTTCTGGAATTCCTCCAGTCTCAGTCAGACCATTAAATCTGGTCTTTTTACCAGAATTTGAGTTCTGCACCCTATCTTTTTCCTGCTCCATCGGGGACTGTCTGTTGTGTTCCCTGTCAGGGCGGTCATTGGTGGTAGCCAGACACCAGCTCTTTCTTCTGGTTTCAAGCTGATGCAGTCTCCAGTTTATGTGGCCCTTGCTGTCTCTTGGGCTACTGCTTTCCTTGTGTCTGTGGTGTTCTTCATTCTCCTTTACTCCAGGTGGGTTGGGACTAATTGATGCATCTTAGATGGCCGGTCACTAGTTTTTAAGACCCCAGACACCACTCACCAAAGTAGGATGTGGAACACTTTCTTAAAAAACTTTGCTACGCCAGTTGACCTAGCTGTCCCCTGAAAGCGTGGTCCCCAGACCCCCCATCCCTGCTACTCTGTCTCTCAAAGTATTTCATTGTATTCAGGAAACTTCTTAGCTTTGGTTTAGTCCAGTTGTGCTGACTTCACCTGTAGTGTGTGCTGTCCTTCCCTTCACCTAAGATAATTCTTGTCTACTATCTAGTTAGTGAATAACCTCTCCCTTCCTCCCCACCCATGTAACCAACAAAGAATGTTTTCTTCTGTAAAATGGTGTTTAATAATGCCATTCATGTCGTTATAAAGATTAAATAAGGAAAGACACATAAAGCATCTGAGATGCAACATGTTTAATAAACATCTTGTGGGCATTGTGTCGTACAGAAATAGCTATATATTTTACTGTTGAATTATTTTGGTTTAAATCAAAAAGGAGGAGTAGCAGTTAGATTGATGTGTATGAGAAAAAGCTTTGGCCCCTGAGGCTTGGTCCACGGAGAAGCCCCACAACACTCTATACATCTGTCAGCAGCATCCGGTAAAGCTGCAAGAGCCTTCTTAGAACATGAGCTCTACCACCCACTTGAGTTTTGCAGTAGCCTGCTCTTTTTATCCTTTGAAACAGTTCTTATTCTTCTGTTTTCCTTTTTCATTTCTCTCCTACTTTCCTTATTTTCAAAATGTTATGCTAGGTGTGTGAAGTTAGAGGTTCCATACTGAAAATTACCCAAGGAATCTATAAAGGAAAATTAATATTAAGCAATCGCTTCATGTAATAAAATAACACAAATATTAATTTTCAAGCCACAAAGTGAAGAACATATGTATATTGATTGCATTTTTAGAATTAACACTTCAAGTATTTTGTTGTTTTTTTTTTAAAAAATGACATTATAATCTTCAGGAAGCCAAAGCTGTAGTTGAAGAAACAAGAGCCCTACGAAGTCGAATTCATCTTGCCGAAGCTGCACAGAGGCAGGCGCATGGGATGGAAATGGACTATGAAGAAGTAATCCGTCTGTTAGAGGCCGAGATTACAGAGCTGAAGGCTCAGCTTGCTGATTATTCTGACCAAAATAAAGTAAGCAAAACAGTCCTCTCTTCTAGTTACCATGGTTTCCTTGCCGTTGTCATGTATCCTGTTTTCATCTGCACTTCTAAACTAGGTCAGTGTTTGTATTCTATTATTCAATGATGGGATGATGTGTCGTGAAGGAGGTAGCATGAAGGTTGGGAGCCTTTCTTTATCCAGATAGCTTTTGGGATGGAAAAGCATGTGCCCCAAGTTTTTCTGGGTCATTGGTCAACGTTATACAGTTCAGGCATTAAGTCCTATAAATATTTTACATTTAATTCATTACAGTGGTTTTCTCTTTTGCGTCTAAATTTGCTAACTTGTCTTGTGGTGAGAGGAGGAGAGTCTAGGGATGGGTTTTGCTCTTTGATTAGAGCACATAAGGAAGTGTGAAAATTAAATAATTTTTACCCCATGCCCAAGATAATCAATGGGGAGAAATTGAGTTTGAATTTAATGTTTGTTGTTTTGAGGAGTTTTTGCTTTTTTCCAATTTCGATAGCAAAATCCTGAATACTTTTCAGAAGGCAGTGTGAACCAATATTTTTTTTCATATAATACATATTGTATTCATTGAATATTCTTCAAAAACTATAATAGATACATACATTTTTACTTCACTGGTGGAAGGTAGAATATTGAATAAATGGAAATTGATATTTTATAACTTTGTAGAGTTTTTTACTTATAAACATGGTAGGTGTTTTTGTCTCTCATACTGTCAAAAGAACATAAAACAATTTTTAATAATTTACAATTATTTGATTTAACGTAAAACAATTAAATACTTTAAATTGACTATGTGCAAGTGAAACAAGTTTTCAAAAAACAAAATGTAGGACAAAATATGAAATTTTCTTTGGTTAGCTCTTGAGAGACCCTGAGGTATTTTTGTTTAAATCAGTTTACATCTGTCCATTTAAACCAATTCCAAAAGAAGGCTTATGTTTCTATCACTCTTTGATAATATCACAAGGCCAATGCGAAAACATAATACTTGAGAAAGTAGCAAGATTTAGGAATACTACATGCATTTTATTGGTTTTGACCCAGTATTTGCATTCTGAATACAGTGATATGTGATATGTTACATGAGTAATTTTAACCTGATTCTGAAAATAATTGGGGAATATTAGAAGTTTTTTTTCAATTATTAAGTTACTTTTGGAGGAAAAATCAACATCTTTAAGAATACTTTCTTTTTAAATAATATAACTTCAAGTTTTTCACATGAATTTGTTCAATTTTTTTTTAATTTAAATTATTTACAATTCTCTCTTCCTGCTTCTAGCGGAGAAACGTTTTTGTCTGCTAACAAAATTACTATAATTAATTTAGTTCTTTTCTCTTTTGGTATAATGGGGGTTTTATTTCATTCTTCTCAACAACATCCTAAGCTAAGCCATTGACCTGTCTCTGTAAACAGTGTTTTTTTTTCCCAAATAAGATACATTAGATATTGTTCTCGAGATTAAATGAAAAAAGACACATAAAGCTTCTGAGATGTAACGAGTTTAATAAATACCTTGTGGGCATTGCATCCTACAGAAATAACTATATATTTTGCTGTTTGCACCTTAACATTTTCTAAACCCAATACCAGTAGAGAAAGAGAAGGGAAACTTTTTTTTTTTTTAAATTGTTTAAGATAGTTTAAAGGGAGATGTTGACCAAGATGTGACAAGATTAAGATTCAAATATTCATCTTTAAGATGCAGTTCTTTTTCTTACAGTGTTTTTACTTTTAGTTTAAAATTTTTCCCTTATCTATTTATTATATTATATTTACCTTTTTTTAATCCACATCCACCATATAAAATAAAATATTACCAGTATCTTTGAAGACCCAAAATGTTTCTTCCCAATTGCACCCCTCTCCTTTACCCTCTTCTTGAAGGATTCTAGAGGAAAATATTAAATGATGCAGGAAGCATCAAAAGAAGATGGAAGGAATACACAGAGTCACTGCACCAAAAAGAAATAGCTGACGTTCAACCATTTTAGGAGGTAGCATATGATAAAGAACCAATGGTACTGAAGGAAGAAGCCCAAGCTGCTCTGAAGGTATTGGTGAAAAACAAGGCTTCAGGAATTGACTGAATACCAAGTGAGATGTTTCAACAAACAGATGGAAAGCTGGAGGTGCTCACTCGTCTATGTCAAGAAATTTGGTAGACAGCTACCTGGCCAACCGACTGGAAGAGACCCATATTTGTACACATTCCAAAGAAGGGTGATCCAACAGAATTCAGAAATTATCGAACAATATCATTAATAACACACACAAGTAAAATTTTGCTGAAGACCATTCAAAAATGATTGCAGCAGTACATCATTGGACAACTGCTAGAAATTCAAGCCAGATTCAGAAGAGGACTTGGAACGAGGGATATCATCGTTGATGTCAGATGGATCTTGTCTGAAAGCTGAGAATACCAGACAGATGTTTACCTGTTTTATTGACTATGCAGAGGCATTTGACTGTGTGGATCATAACAAATTATGGATAACATTGTGAAGAATGGGAATTCCAGAACACTTAATTGGCTCATAAGGAACCTGTACCTAGACCAAGAGGCAGTCATTCAAACAGAACAGGGGATACTTCTTGGTTTAAAGTCAGAAAGGTGTGCATCCACTTTGTATCCTTCCACCATACTTATTCAATATGTATGCTGAGCAAATAATCCAAGAAGCTGGACTATATAAGGAAGAACGCAGCATCAGGATTGGAGGAAGACTCTTCAACAACCTTCGATAGACAGATGACACACCCTTGCTTGCTGAAAGTGAGGAGGACTTGAAGCGCTTACTGATGAAGATCAAAGACCACAGCCTTCAGTATCGATTACACCTTAACATAAAGAAAACAAAAATCCTCACAACTGGACCAATAAACAACATCATGATAAACGGAGATAAGATTGAAGTTGTCAGGATTTCATTTTACTTGGATCCACAATCAACACCTATGGAAGCAGCAGTCAAGAAATCAAATGATGCATTGCATTGGGCAAATTTGCTGCAAAAGACCTCTTTAAAGTGTTAAAAAAGGAAAGATGTCAGTTTAAGGACTAAGATGCGCCTGATCCAAGCCATGGTGTTTTCAATTGCCTTATAAGCATTCAAAAGCTGGACAAAGAATAAGGAAGAATGAAGAAGAATTGAAGCCTTTAAATTACGGTATTGGCAAAGAATATTGACTATACCATGGACTGCCAGAAGAACAAACAAATCTGTCTTGGAAGAAGCACAGCTAGAACGCTCCTTAGAAGCAAGGATGGCAAGACTTCATCTCACATACTTTTGACATGTTGTCAGGAGCTACTAGTCCCTGGAGAAGGATATCATGCGTGGTAAAATAGAGGGTCAGCAAAAAAGAGGAAGACCCTCAAGGAGATGGATTGACACAGTGGCTGCATCAATGGCCTCAAGCATAACAACAATTGTGAGGATGGCACAGGGTCAGGCAGTGCTTTGTTCTGTTGTACAGAGGGTCGCTATGAATAAGAGCCACCCCAAAAGCACCTAACAACAACAATCTTTATCCCCAAGGAGCCCTGGTGGTGCAGTGGTTAATGCGCTCAGTTGCTAACCAAAAGGTTGGCAGTTCAAACCCACCAGCTGCTCTGGAGGAGAAAGATGTGGCAATCTGCTTCTTGGAAACCCTAGGTGGCAGTTCTACAGCATCACCACAAGTTGGAATTGACTAGAAGACAGTTGGTTTCCTTAACTCTCAGAGATAACCAGTTTCCTATATTTAGCGTTAATTATTTTAATGATAATATTACTGCTTGTGTATATATCCCTTAACAGTATGTTGTTTAATTTTGCCTATTTACCAACTTATTCCTAATTTTTAATGATTATCTGAGAAATTTTAACATTGTTAAAATTTTGTTTTAACATTCTATTTTAACTTAAATTATAAAATTTATAAGTATCCTCCCCCTTCTTCAAAACATTGTAACCACATGAGAACATAACTCCAATTATCCCCTTCTTACTTAACTTCTACTTTTGTGAGTACTTTAGTTCTCGATTTTTAACCTTATGTATTAGATACTATTTGTTTTGCCCAGTCAGCATTTGTTTAGATAGGCCCTATCTTTTACCATTTTCTGGGCTCAGCATTCCTTCTTGCATCTTAGACTTTCTTACTAGGATCATTTCCTTTTTTCCTGAAATAATCCTTTAGAAATTCATTTAGTAAGGATCTGTTGGTAATAAATTTTCTCCATTTTTGTTTGTCTGAAAAATATCTTGTTTGAACCTGTGTTCTTCAAATATGTTTTTGCTACATCTAGAGTGTTAGGTTGGAATTTAATTTCTTTCAGTGTTTTCATTCAGTGGTTGTAATGTCAGCTATCAATCTGTCATTTGTTTGCAGACAACCTGTTGTTTCCTTCTAGCTGATTTTAAGATGTCTTTGTCTTTGATGTTCAGCATTTTGACTATGACGAATGATGTGTGGGTTTATTTTTGTTTATATTGCTTGGGATTTATTGGGCTTCCTAAATCTGAGGAGCAGTGTCTTTTGCCATTTCTGAAAAACCCTAAGCTATTAACCTGAGCTATTGCTGTTTCATTCTTTCTAGAGTCTTTTTTGTAATTCATATTAGATGTATGCTAGATCTTTCTCTTACTGTTTCTTCCTTACCTCCTATTTTCATTTTCATGTTTTCTATTTTTGTCTTTGTACTCCATTATGAGAAGTTTCCTTACCTCTGTCTTCCATTTAACCTGTGCTCTTTTCAACTCTATCTAATATGATGTTAAATGCATAAATTGAGTTTCTAATTTAATTATTGTATTTTTTTTTTGAGAAATTGATATTTTATATAATCTGGATCAATTTTGATACTTAAGTGTTCCTTTATTTACTTTCAATTTCCTCATTGTTTAAAATATTAAACATGCTTGAAATTCTGTATCTCATCTCTCCAGTATGTGCTATCTTTATTGGTATGATCCTGTAATTTGTTTCCTTCAGCTGACTTTCATTCATGGTAGCTTATTTCCTCATGTATTTAGTGGGTTTTTTTGTTTGTTTGTTTGTTTTTATTGTAAGGTCATATTCTTTGACATTTTTTATATATGGGAATTCTTTAAGATCTGAGTTTAGAATATATTTCTCCCAAGAAGTTTTGTGCTTGCTTTTATCAGCCTAGGACTAATTTAAACTAAATTTCCAGCTTGTGGATTTTCTGGCCACACAGATAATGTAAGTTCTTGCCCCAAATCTGCATGAGTGGGGGCTTGTGCTTAGGAATTATTCAGGGGAGACTTTTTTACCTACTTTACCAGAGCCAAAATCAAATCACTGATTACCTCTCTTAGGTTTATTTCTTGCTTTTACCCATTAAAGGTTCCTTGTTTGCCGTTTGTGCCTGATGAAACAACATATACACTCAGAGCTAATTAGGCTGCAGTGCTCTTTACCTCAGTGCATTCACCCTCCGTGGAATTCCCTTAGTTTCCTGCCAACTCAGCTCTACATTAGATTATATTACATTAAATATATAATTATATCTCCAGCATTTACAATTGTGCTATAGTGGTAGGAGTTTCTGTCAACATCTGGTATGCTATGTTGCCAAAAAAAAAACCCATAAATTAATTAAAATATGTTTTACTGTAAGAATCAACAAGGTAATATGTAGAGAAGCATATACATATTACTTTGTTGATTCTTATGTGTTTTTTTGGCAACATGGCATACCAGATGCTGACAGAAAGTAATATGTAGCTTATCTAAGAAGCCCTTGTGGCACAGTAGTTAAAGCACTTGGCTGCTAACCAAACAGTCAGCCAATGGAATCCACCAGCCACTCCGTGGGAGAAAGATGTGGCAGTCTGCTTCCATAAAGAGTTAACAACATTGGAAACCCTATGGAGTAGTTCTACTCTGTCCCATAGGGTCGCTATGAGTTGGAATTGATGCAATGGCAATGGATTTTTTTTTAGTGGGTAGCTTATCTCATAAAACTTGCAGCATACCTATGTATTATAACTCTTAAATATTCAATTGGTTAAGTGCCCCCCCCCGCCATAATCAGAAGATGCGTAGAGTAAGAGAGAAAATAAATGATATGGTAATATTGAATATTAGTTAATAAAAACTAAAAATAGGAGTCACTGTTGTAAAATTAAAGAAATGTGTAAGATGCTTCTTTTGATATCTCTGTCTAGGAAAGTGTTCAGGATTTAAGAAAGAGAATCGCAGTACTTGACTGCCAATTGCGAAAATCAGAAATGGCTTGTAAAACTTTTGAAGCATCCACTAAAAAACTTCTTCATTTTGTAGAGGTAAATTTTCCTGTTATCGTTATGCTATGTTCATTTTTAAGAAGCAAATAGGCAACTGGCATATAGATAAATGCCACACTCTTTCGTGACTAACAAAGCACTCTCTGCACTCAAAACAGCAATGCTGGCCTACTGTCAGATTTAAAATTATATAGATAATGAATAGACCAGCTAACATTAAATAGATTATTAAGAGAAATAATTGAAACAGGGTAACATGATCCCAAATATTCACTATGTTTGGGAGGTTTTTTTAATAATTTATTTTATTTTTGTTGTTGTTGAGAATATACACAACAGAACATACACCAATCCAACAGTTTCTACATGTACAGTTCAGTGACATTGATTATTTTCTTTGAGTTGTACAACCATTCTCATCCTCCTTTTCTCAGTTGTTCCTCCCCCATTAACATAAACTCACTGCCCTGTGAGTTTCCTGTCTAATCTTTAGAGTTGCTGTTGTGTTTGATCCCATATAGATAGTTCTTAAAAGAGCACAATGCTCAAGGCAGACATTTCTTCACTAGTTAAGGTAAACTATTGTTTGGTTTTGATGTTTGGTTTTAATGAGTGTTTTCCTAAAAATCTTGATACTATGTAAATATTATTCTATAAATATTTACCCCTTGAAGAAATATATTTATATGTATTCTTGCGTAGGATTACATTTTAGGGTAATTGATTTTTTTTTCCTCACATAACAGAAACACTTGTTTAATCAACTGGGACATGGGGGTTGTAAATATTAATTAAGCAAGAAAAGACATAAAACCATCAAACTTACCTGTCTTCTTCACTATTTTGTTTGTCACTAGGCTTTTCAAGAAGTATTTTCTGATAATTCTGCTTCTGTATCAAATTTAAGGTAAGAATATTTAAGTGCTTTCTTCAGAGTATGACCACTGATTAAATTTTTCATCTGATTATTATGATTAAAATACTAAAATATCTTAAATGATCTTAAGATGCTACATATTCTATTGGATGTCATTGTTTAATATCTTGTGGAAATAGGTGTGAGGACACATTGTTTTGGTCCCATCTCTGCAAAGGAAATTTGGGGGTATTTCACCAGTCATTAATCTTATGGAGTCCCTGGGTAGTACAAACAGTTAGTGTGCTCGGCTTGAAAGGTTGGAGGTTTTAGTACACCCAGAGGTGACTCGGAAGAAAGGCCTGGCAATCTACTTCCAAAAAATCAGCCATTGAAAACCCTATGGAGCACAGTTCTATTCTGACACACTTGGGGTCACCATGAGTCAGACTCGACTGGAGGACCTGGTTTGTAACATTTACTCAGTCCTCCAGGAGTCCCTGGTTGGCACAAACAATTGAGCATTCAACTACTAGTCAAAAGGTTAGTGGTTTGAAACACCTAGAGGTACCTAGGAAGGCAGGCCTGGTAATCTGGTTCCAAAAAGTCACAGCCTTGAAAAACCTGTGAAACAGTTTTACTCTGCACACATGGGGTTGCCATGAGGCAGAATGGACAGGAAGGCAACTAACAATAATTCAGTCCTTTATCATTAAAATGGAGGTAGAAATCATCTATCATATCTTTCTCAGGAATTCTTTAAAGATGAGATTAACCTGAAGTTCTTTAAGCATGTTTTTGTTATTGGGTGCTGTCAAGTCAATTCCTACTCAAAGCATTCCTATAGGACAGAGTAGAACTGCCCCGTAGGGTTTCAAGGCTATAATCTTAATGGAAGCAGACTGCAACATCTTTCTCCCGCAGAGCGGCTGGTGGATTTGAACCACTAGCATTTCAGTTAACAGCCGAGCACTTAACCACTGTGCCACCGGGGCTCCTTAAAGTAAACATACTGTGTATGAATAAAGGTTGCTAGTCACAAGTTCACTGCTAAGGGTCATGGTCAACTCAGCAGATCAATTGTTAAGGTAAACAGAATTTTGCAAAACATATTCAGTTTCTTTCATTTTTATCATTCAGCAGATATAAGTAAAAAATATATTTAGAGAATATATCTTGATTTCCATATTATTCACAGTATGTTTCAGATTTCAAATTTCTTACTAGAAGCTACAAATATACTAATAAGATTTATTTACTTCAAACCACGTGTTAATGGTCATTCTGATATATGATGAAAAATATAAACAAAAGAAACATTCCTGTGTATGCATGTTCATAGTAATTTTTTCTTCATCTTGTAGTAGCTGCCACTAGTTCTTGATATGTTTCCTGCTTCTAGCAATGTACATTTGGCAGAAACATAAGAAAACTATACCCTTTACTTTGAAAACAACAGTTCAATAAAAGAAGATGATTCATTGTATTCTTATTATATTGTAGGTTTCCACATAACATTTTTTGAACTGTCTATAGTTGTTCATTTTTAAGCTCATTTAATATAATAACTTTATCTCATAACTAAGAAATCTGACTTTCTTATTATCATCCATTCTGTTTATAATTATGCATATTCCATGATGATTATTTTCAATAAGAATGTTAAAATACTCAGCAGTCATACTCCTTGTATGGATTAGGTGTCTCCTCCCTCCCCCGATCTCCTTGTGACCTTGACCAATAATTCCAAAGTTTTGGCATTAAAAATGACTGTTTAAAAGCTAGAACTTGCCCTTGCCTTAAACTGCTTCATGGAAAAAGGCAACTTTAAAAAGCTACATTAAGCAACTTTTCACCAAGTCTTAGAAAGTTAAACACTAGTACAATACATTTCAGTCTTTTTAATATACCATATCTTCTGTAGTTGATATTGGTCTTGGTCATTTTACACAGAATAAAGGCTATGTATTTGAATTTGAGAATTGATGATGTAGTTTCTCTTTATGAATTAATACCATCATGCTTAAGAAGATAAATTGTAAATAATACTGGTTTTATCATCAATTTAAAATTGTCTCTTTTCAAGTAAAAGTTTTAGCGTAATGGTTTTTTGCAGTAAGACCTTGCATTCTTAATTATACAAGAATGCATTCATGTCAGGTAATGTTTGCATTTAAATAAAGTGATATAAGCATGCTAGGCTGTTTTATATTTAGGGTCAGCAAGTGTAAGTGTGCAAAAGATCATTTCAGAAGTAAATATGTAGGAGGCGGGGCCAAGATGGCAGAGTAGTCAGATGCTTCCGGTGGACCCTCTGACAACAAAGACCCAAAAAAACAAGTGACTCAATTACATATGACAGTCTAGGATCCCTGAACATCTAAGGCACAGTTGAGGAACCATACTGAGTGACAGGGAGAAGGAGAGATTATTGGGAAGGAGAGATGGTTCCGAAGCAGCGAGGAGTTGCCAGACCTGAGCCGGCGAGAGCCTGAGCCCTTCAGGCCTGATAGGCTCAGGGGTGAGCATTGAGGCAGACGAGTGGCGGTGCTCAGGAGATGTGTTTTCTGTACTGGGAGAGACCCAGTGCGAGACAGCCTACTCAGCCACCCAGAACCAGTGAGAAGCAGCCCTCAATGAAAGACAAGTACTTGCGTATGGCCTACCATGTGGATCAAAAACACCTCCCTTACAGAAAAAGCTCTCTGCCACTTACCTCCCTGCTCCCTCCTCTGCACTGGGTCCCAGATCAGCTTCAGTAACTGCCAAGTCCCCTGGGCTGGAAGTGGGATCCGTCACACACCCTGAGCCATTCTCCTGGCTTTGGAGAGTGAACAAATTAACAAACAAGGGAAAAAATAAACTGGTAGCTCCCCTAAGCCAGGAACCCAGAGTAGGCACAGCTCCTTTGCCTAGGTACAGGCATAAGGGATCCACGGACTTTGAGTGCCTTTCCCCGTACATAGACTTGTGTGGGCCCATCTCAACAGCATAGGCCCTTATTACCGCAGTACAACACGGTATATACCGGAACTCCAACTTGAATGGTTTCAGCTGTAAAGTGCCAGGTTCTTACATTTGACACTGCTCTGCCCATTAAGCAGGGTCTTCACCTACCCACATCAGGGACCTGAAGACTGGTGGCTGCACCCATGCCACCTAGCCACCTGAGATGAGGGCCCAAGAATAAGAGGTGCCCCCTAGTCCTTACAGCCAACAGCATTAGGTGCTCATAGTCCAGCTGTGAAACCCACCCACCTATGCGCTGTACGGAGCAGGGACATGCCTTCCTCCTGGACACTCGGGGGTGGCCGTCAGCCTCCTGCCTTGCTCAGAGTGTGTCCCTCTGATGCAGCCAGATACCTGTGCTTACACCAATCACCCATGCCTGTCTAGGACTGTAAGTGAGAGCCTTCACCACACACTTGATGGCTATCTACCTGGGCACCTGAGCTGAATCCATATACGAGGAGTGGGTAGGCTCCCGAGCTCACATAACTAGTAACAGATCTAACCACTTGGTGACAGGACATCAGAGCTTCAGAGCTGCCAATAATCAAACTAGCTCATACAAGCAGCCTATTTGGGCATATCAAAACAAAACAAGAAGCTAGGACACAGTAAGAAAACATAAAATAAATAAATATAATAACTTCTTGATGGCTCAGAGACAACAGTCAATATCAAATCACATAAAGAGGCAATCCATGATGGCTTCAGCAAGCTCCCAAAATAAAGAATCTAGAAATTCTCCACAGGAGGAAAATTTCTTGGAATTACCGGAGGCAGAATACAAAAGATTAATATACAGAACTCTTCAAGAAATCAGGAAGGAAATTAAACAAAAAGCAGAACATGCAATAGAGGAAATTAAAAAGATTGGAGAAGAGCATAATGACAAATTTAACAGGCTGCAAGAATCCACAGAGAGACAGCAATCAGATATCTAGAAGATTAACAAAATTTCAGAATTAGACAACTCAATGGAAAGTCATAGGAGAGAATTGAGGCAATGGAAGTCAGTATTAGTGAGATTGAAGATAAAGCACTTGACACCAGCTTATTTGAGGAAAAATCAGTCGAAGATTTAAAAAAATGAAGAAACCCTAAGAATTATGTGGGACTCTATCAAGAAGAATAACCTACGAGTGATTGGAGTCCCAGAACCGGGAGGGATCACAGATAATACAGAGAGAATTGTTGAAGATTTGTTGGCAGAAAACTTACCTGATATTGTGAAAGATGACAAGTATCTTTCCAAAATGCTCCTTGAACCCCACATAAGGGAGATCCCAAAAGAAAGTCACCAAGACATATTATAATAATCAAACTTGCCAAAACCAAAGATAAAGAGAGAATTTTAAGGGCGGCTAGGGATAAACGAAAAGTCATCTACAAAGGAGAGTCACTAAGAATGAGCTCAGACTACTCAGCAGAAACCATGAAGGCAAGAAGGCAATGGGATGACATATATAAAGACTTGGAGGAAAAAAACTGCCAGCCAAGAATTATATATCCAGCAAAACTGTCTCTCAAATATGATGGTGAAATTAGGGCATTTCCAGATACACAGAAGTTTAGGGAATTTGCAAAAACCAAACCAAAATTACAAGAAATACTAAAGGGAGTCATCCGGTTAGAAAAGCGGTAACATCAGATAACAACCCAAGACTAGAACACAGGACAGAGCAACCAGATATCAACCCAGATAGGGAAGTCACAAAAGTAAATCAAAGGTCAAACACTGAAAATAGGGAAACAGATGTCAATATGTGAACGATGACAACATTAAAACAAAAAAGAGGGACTTAAAAAATGTAGACATAGATTTTGCCTATAGAGAGGAAGTCAAGGTGACATAAAGAAATAAAAGACTGGTATAAACTTAGAAAAATAAGGGTAAATATTAAGGTAACCACAAATGAAACTAACAATCCTACAAGTCAAAATAAAAAACTAGAAAAATATAAAGACTCAGCAAACACAAAATCAACAACAATGAAAAAGATGAAAAGAAAATACATGAAGAAAAATGACTCAGCACAGAAAATTAGAGTGGAACAGAAAAACTGTGAATGACACACCAAAAAAGACATCAAAATGACAGCACTAAACTCATACCTATCAATAATTACTCTGAATGTAAATGGACTAAATGCACCAATAAAGAGACAAAGAGTGGCAGATTGGATAAAAAAACACAATCCGTCTATATGCTGCCTACAAGAGGCACACCTTAGACTTAAAGACAAAAACAAACTAAAACTCAAAGGATGGAAAAAAATATATCAAGCAAACAACACTCAGAAAAGAGCAGGAGTGGCAATATTAATCTCTGACAAAATAGACATTCAAGTAAAATCCACCACAAAGGATAAGGAAGAACAATATATAATGATTAAAGGGTCAATACACCAGGAGGACATAACTATAATAAATATTTACTCACCCAACAACAGGGCTCCAAAATACATAAAACAAACTCTGACAGCACTGAAAAGAGAGATAGACAGCTCCACAATAGTAGTAGGAGTCTTCAACACACCACTTTTGGTGAGGGACAGAACATCCAGAAAGAAGCTCAATAAAGACACGGAAGAGCTAAATGCTACAGTCAACTAACTTGATCTCATAGACCTATACCGAACACTCCACCCAACGGCAGCCAAGTATACTTTCTTTTCCAGTGCACGTGGAACATTCTCCAGAATAGACCATTATATTACACCATAAAGCAAGCTTTAACAAAATCCAAAGCATCAAAATATTACAAAGCATCTTTTCTGACCATAAAGCCATAAAAGTAGAAATCAACAGCAGAAAAAGCAAGGGAAAAAAATCAAACACATGGAAACTGAACAGCACCTTGCTCAAAAACTACTGCGTTATAGAAGAAATTAAGGATGGAATAAAGAAATTCATAGAATCAAACGAGAATGAAAACATATCCTACCAGAACCTTTGGCACACAGGAAAAGCAATGCTCAGAGGTCAGTTTGTAGTATTAAATGTATACATCCAAAAAGAAGAAAGGGCCATAATCAAAACATTAACCCTACAACTGGAACAAGTAGAAAGAGAGCAGCAAAAGAAGCCCTCAGGGCCAGAAGAAAGGAAATAATAAGAATTAGAGCAGAATTAAATGAAATGGGGAATAGAAAAACAATTGAAAGAGTTAACAAGATCAAAAACTGGTTCTTTGAAAAGATCAACAAAATTGATAAACCATTGGCCAAACTGACAAAAGAAAAACAGGAGAGGAAGCACATAACTTGTATAAGAAACGAGATGGGTGACATCTCAACAGACCCAACTGAAATTAAAAGAATCATAACAGAATACTATGAAAATTGTACTCTAACAAATATGAAAACCTAGAGGACATGGACAAATTTTTAGAAACTCACTACCTACTTAAACTAACACAAACAGAGGTAGAACAACTAAATAAACCCATAACAAAAGAAGAGATTGAGAAGGTAATTAAAAAACTCCCAACAAAAAAAAAGCCCTGGCCTGGATGGCTTCATTGGAGAATTCTACCAAACTTTCAGAGAACAGTTAACACCACTATTACTAAAGGTATTTCAGAGGATAGAAAAGGATGGAATACTCCCAAACTCATTCTGTGAAGCCAGCATAACCCTGATACCAAAACCAGGTAAAGATACCACAGAAAAAGAAATTTACAAACCAATATCCCTCAAGAACGTTGAGGCAAAAATCCTAAACAAAATTCTAGCCAATAGAATTGAGCAACATATCAAAAAAAGAATTCATCATGATCAAGTGGTCTTTATACCAGGTATGCAGGGATGGTTCAACATTAGAAAAACAATGTAATCCCTTACATAAATAAAACAAAAGACAAGAACCACATGATCATATCAATCAATGCAGAAGAGACATTTGACAAAGTCCAACACCCATTCATGCTAAAAACTCTAAAAAAAAAATAGGAATAGAAGGGAAATTCCTCAATATAATAATGGCATATATACAAAGCCAACAGCCCATATCATCCTAAATGGAGAGACTTTGAAAGCCTTCCCCTTGAGAACGGGAACCAGACAAGGATACCCTTTATCACCACTCTTATTCAACACTGTGCTGGAGGTCCTAGCCAGAGCAATTAGGCTAGAAAAAGAAATAAAGGGCATCCAAATTGGTAGGGAAGAAGTCAGAATATCTCTATTTGCAGATGATATGATCTTATACACGGAAAACCCCAAAGAATCCACAAGAAAACTACTGGAACTAATAGAAGATTTCAGCAAAGTTTCAGGATACAAGATAAACATACAAAAATTAGTTGGATTCCTTTACACCAACAAAGAGAACTTTGAAGAGGAAATCACAAAATCAATACCATTTACAGTAGCCCCTAAGAAGATAAAATACTTAGGAATAAATCTAACCAGAGATGTAAAAGATCTATACAATGAAAACTGCAAGACACTACTGCAAGAAACCAGAAGAGACCTGCATAAGTGGAAAAACATACCTTACTCATGGATAGGTAGGATCAACATTGTGAAAATGTCAATTCTACCCAAAGCGATCTACAGATAAGATGCAATCCCGATCAAAATTCCACCGGCATTTTTTAATGAGATGGAGAAACAAATCACCAACTTCATATGGAAAGGGAAGAGTCCCCGAATAAGTAAAGCATTATCAAGAAGAAGAACAAAGTGGGAGGCCTCATGGGAGGCCTCACACCACCTGATTTTAGATCCTATTATACCACCACGGTAGGCAAAATAGCCTGGTACTGGTACAACAACAGATACATAGACCAGTGGAACAGAATTGAGAATCCAGACGTAAATTCATCCACCTATGAGTAGCTGATATTTGACAAAGGCCTGAAGTCCGTTAATTGGGAAAAAGACAATCTCTTTAACAAATGGTGCAAGCATAACTGGATATCCATCTGCAAAAAACTGAAAGAAGACCCATGCCTCACACCATGCACAAAAACTAACTGAAAATGGATCAAAGACTTAAATATAAAATCAAAAACGATAAAGATCATGGAAGAAAAAATAGGGACAATGTTAGGAGCCCTAATACATGGCATAAACACAATACAAACCACAAGTAACAATGCACAAGCACCAGAAGAGAAACTAGGTAAATGGGAGCTCCTAAAAATCAAACACTTGTGCTCATCAAAAGACTTCACTAAAAGAGTCAAAAGACAACCTACAGACTGGGAAAAAATTTTTTGACTGCTACAGATCTGATCAGCATCTAATCTCTAAAATCTACATGATACTGCAAAACCTCAACAACAAAAAGATAAATAACCCAGTTAAAAAATGGGCAAAGGATATGAACAGGCACTTCGCCAAAGACGATAGTCAGGCGGCTAACAGACACATGAAGACATGCTCACGATCATTAGCCATTAGAGAAATGCAGATCAAAACTACAGTGAGATATTATCTCGCCCCACCAAGGCTAGCATTAATCCAAAAAACACAAAATAATAAATGCTGGAGAGGTTGGGGAGAGACTGGAACACTTATGCACTGTTGGTGGGATTGTAAAATGGTACAACCACTTTGGAAATCAATTTGGCACTTCCTTAAAAATCTAGAAATAGAAGTACCATACCATCCAGCTATCCCGCTCCTTGGAATATATCCTAGAGAAATAAGAGCCATCACACAAATAGATATAGTCACACCCATGTTCATTGCAGAACTGTTCACAATAGTAATAAGATGGAAACAGTCTAGGTGCCCATCAGCAGTCAAATCAATAAACAAATTATGGTATATCCACACAATGGAATACTATGCAATGATAAAGAACAATGATGAAGCCGTGAAACATAACATGGAGGAAGCTGGAGGTCATTTTGCTGAGTGAATTTAGTAAGTCACAGAAGGACAAATATTGTATAAGACCACTATTGTAAGATCTCAAGAAAAGGTTTAAACACAGAAGAAAACATTCTTTGATGGTTATGGGGGTGGGGAGGGAGGGTGAGGATTATTTACTAACTTGATAATAGATAAGAATTATCTTAGATGAAGGGAAGGACAGCACACACTACAGGGGAAGTCAGCACAACTGGACTTAACCAATACTAAGAGGTTTCCTGAATACAGTCATACACTTTGAGGGACAGACTAGCAGGGGTAGGGATCTGGGGACCATGCTTTCAGGGGACATCTAGATCAATTGGCATAACAGAGCTTTTTAAGAAAACGTTTGGCATCCTACTTTGGTGAGTGGCATCTGGGGTCTTAAAAGCCTGCAAGCAGCCATCTAATATGCATCATTGGTCCCAACCACCTGGAGTAAAGGAGAATGAAGAACACCAAACAAACAAGGAAAGTATTAGCCCAAGAGACAGAAAGGGCCACATAAACCAGAGACTTCATCAGCCTGAGACCAGAAGAACTAGATGGTGCCCAGCTGCCATCAATGACCGCCCTGACAGGGAATACAACAGCGAGTCCCTGATGGAGCAGGAGAAAGGTGGGGTGCAGAACTCAAATTCTAGTAAGAAGACCAGACTTAATGGTCTGACTGAGACTGGAGGAACCCTGGAGAGCACGACCTCTGGATTCTCTATCAGCCCAGAACTAAAACAGTTTCCGAGGCCAACTCTTCAGACAGGGATTGGGCTGAACTGTGGGACATAAAGTGATACTCATGAGGAGTGTGCCTCTTAGCTCAAGTAGATACAAGAGACTAAACAGGCAGTTTCTGTCTGGAGGTGAGATGGGAAGGTAGAGGGTTAGGAGCTGGTTGAATGGACATGGGGAATCAGGGGTGGAGAGGAGGAGTGTGCTTTCACAGTATAGGGAGAGCAATTAGGGTCACATAACAGTGTATGTATAAATTTTTGTATGGAGACTAACTTGAAATGTAAACTTCATTTAAGCTACAACAATAATTTTAAAAAAGTAAATATGTATATTGCATTTATATTCAGTATTACTAAAAGTAATGGTAAATATTCAGTAAATTTATGTTGAAGTGGTTAATTTGGATTTTTATAAAACCTGCACGAAAGGAAACATTATGTTAGTTTAATGTGAGCACTCACAAAACAAGCCCATTAATTTATTTGGGAGGTGAGCCATCCTTGCTCGATATATATGAAATCAACCTAATTTTTAAAATATTCCTACTTATTCTATAATGTAGAATTGGAGACAGATATAACGTTTTGTGTGAATTACTTCATTTATGGCTAAAAGAGGAGCCCTGATGGTGCCATGGTTAAACTCTGCTGCTTACTGAAAGGCCAGTGGTTTGAACCCACCAGCCACTCCATAGAAGAGACCTGGCGATCTGCTCCAGTAAAGATTACACCGAGAAAACCTTGTATGGCAGTGTTAGTCTGTCATATAGGGTTGCTATGAGTTGGAATCGACTCTCCAGCACACAACAACAACAACAACAACATGGCTATAAGAATACAGTGTTCCTAGAAATAGATATATTTTTGTACAAATTTCTAACTAATAAGAATTCAGATTTAGCAAAGGTAGATATTATTTATTGTGTAATGTATTCAATTTTATTTCCCTCTTAGTGAAAGAAGAGCTCTGTTAACTTCTCAGACTTCCCTCACACAGCTGGGGAGGAACGGACGCAATATTCCTGCAACCCTGATGCTTGAATCTAAGGAACTTGTTAAATCTGTTCGTGCCATACTTGATATGGATCGTAAGTTTTCTGCATTTTTTACCTTTTTTTTTTTTACAGTTTAGTTAACAAAACAAAAAGAACATTTCAAGTCTGACGATTTAATTTTATTAAGTATATTGGTTGCCTTAAATTGATTGTTAATTGACAGAAATGTCAGTGTACCGACTGTACGGGGAGAGTATTTGTTTTCTTTAAAATGCTTACAGTGGCTTCCAGCTGAAGATAGCTGACTGAGAACTTATCTTTACCTCTCCTTCCATCCAAAGTCTCTTTGAAATTGTAGAAAAATATAAAAATAAATCCACAGCAGGACTGGAAACCTAGAAGGATGAAATCAACATTGAGGCATTTTTGAACAATATGCAGCAGATGGAATAAGATCAAAGATTCAGCCCAGTTGATCAAAAGACCCCATAACAATAGATAGATGAAAGGCAAGACTGCTGAAGCAGTGAGTTTTTCAAGTAGAGCCTTAGAAAAAGCTCCAGGATGACAGGCAGGGAAAACTGGGAATAGACCCTAGGGCAGTCCACACGGTAATTAATTAAAGGGCTGTGGAGTAGCTGAACCACTTCCCTAGTCTCAGAGCTGCTGGGTCAGGCACTGACTCCTAAGCTAAAGGAACTGAGTGATCTGTCCCTGGACACAACCAGAGCCATCACTGGGCTAGAAAGAGAAGCAAAGTAATGCTCTAAGTAACTTCTCCAGATAGGCAAGATCATTAAGGGAAGTTTATATGATTGGACATTTCCATCCTTCCTTCCTCCTATCTCTTGGGCACTTTTGCCTCTTCATGGATTTCAACTCCCTTTTTCTAACCGTTTTCTAACATACTGTTTATTATCCCACAATTAAAATTATAGATAATTTACCGAACTATGGTTAAGAGCTCGGCTGCTAACCAAAAGGTCGGCAGTTTGAATCCACCAGCCACTCCTTGGAAACACTACAGGGCAGTTCAACTCTGTCCTGTAGAGTCGCTATGAGTCAGAATCGACTTGATGGCAATGGGTTATACTTGTTATTTGTGAAAATCAGTAAGATACCCTAACTATACTGTAAATGAGAAATAAAAGCAAAGTGATTTGTAATGAGATAATACAGGTAAGTAGGCACAACTACACTAGGAGACATTGTGTAGTAGTCAGAGTCTTGCACTTTTACTTAGAATCACCATGCATGTGACAACTATGAATGTAAACTGATACAGGTGCATCATATTGTCAATTTAAATAGAACAGGCATATTGCCATCAGTCACATGATTATTAGAAATGATATACAGCTCTTGGCAAAGTTTTGAACAAAGGAAAATACAATCTTCCATTAATTTACACAGTACTTACAAACCTAGGATATTCAATGTATATTAAACTGCAAAAATATTTTAGGTTTATCTGTAAAATGGAGTTAGGTTCCAGCCTCAAATAATTAAATAATTATAAACAAGGTTTTGGTTTTGTTTTTAACCAACATGTATGTTTTGTAGGACATTGGAAAATCATGTAGGATACAGGACAATTCTTTGTTGCACCAGACCATCTCACACATCCTATAATGATAGGGTGTTTAGCATCCATGGTACCCTTCTTCTAAATGTCACAAGCACCCCCAAATCACTGTGACAATAGCTAATGCCTTACAGATTTCCAAAAATCCACCCTGGGTATGATGCTACACTAACTTAGAGCCTCTGCTGTAGATCCTCATTTATAAATATAGACAACCAACCAAAAATCACCAAATGTTGGACCAAGGGGGAACTGCATAACAGAGAGATACTAGAGAAAAAGAAAAAAAAAATAATTAAATAAAGGTAAGTCAGTATTTAGAAGATAATTGTATTATATTTTAAAAATATAATAGGATTATTATCCTTTGATAGCATCCATAAGACACTGCATTCATAATACAAGAAGCAGCTGCCATGAAAAAAAAAATTGTTATTTTAAGGAGTACTTTTAAAAAATAATTTTAAATTTCCTTTTATTAAGTGAAGATAATACCTACCTGGTAAAGTTGTTGTGAAGATTAAATAATATAATTTATAGAAAGCACCTACCCCTACCACATTTCCTGGCTCAAAACAAACACTCAGAAGTATATTTTGTTTTTTTTTTTGTTTTTTTTTTTGTTTTTTTTTTTAATATATATTTTATTGTACTTCAGGTGAAAGCTTACAGAGCAAATAGTTTCTCATGAAATAGTAGTACACATGTTGTTTTTTGACATTGGTTAACAACCCCACAACGTATTAAGCCTCTAAATTCTCAACCTTTTTTTTTGATGAAAATTACAGATGGCCAAAGATACACCGTTTCAAAAATTTCTACATTCACAGTTCAGTGACATTGACTACACTCTTCCAACTGTGCTGTTATTCTCACTTAAGATGAAGGCTTACAGAAAAAATAGTTTTTCATTTAACAGTTACTACACATGTTGCCCTATGACAATGGTTAACAATCTCACAGCACATCAAGAATATCCTTACTCCACCTTGTGTTCCCTATCACCAGGGGGCTTCCTTGTCCCCTTCTGTCTTCTGGACCTTGTCAGTGGACTATTGTACCTCTTTAGTCTCATTTGTTTATTTATTTATTTATTTATTTATTTATTTTTATTTTATTTAAACACCATTTCAAAACTTTTTACTTACACATTTAACTGATATTGACTATGCTCTTCCAATTGTGCTGCCATTCTCGCCCAAGATGAAGGCTTACAGGACAAAACAGCCTCCCATTTAATAGTTACTACAAATGTTGCCCTATAGCAGTGGTCAACAATCTCACAATACATCGACAGTGTCCTTATTCAATTTGTGTTCCTTATCATCAGTTTCCTACTCTCCCTCTGCCTTCTGGCCCTTGTCACCGGACTCCTGTACATCGTTAGTCCCATTTAGTTTTACTGGGGTGTCCATTCCCAGGCTTAACATCGAACCTTGAAGGTAACTTCCCCTCTGAGCTGAAAGGGTGTCTGGGGGCCACACTCTCGAGGTTTCTCTAGTATTCTTTAGGCCAGGCCAGTATATCTGGTCTTCTTTTTTTTTTTTTTTTTGGGAGTTAAAATTATACTCTACATCCTACTCCAGCTCTGCCCAGAACCCTCTGTTGTGATCCTGGTCAGAGGAGTCATTGGTGGTAGCCGGGCACCATCCAGCTGTACTGGGCTCAGTCCCATGGAGGCCTTGGTAGCTGTGGACCATTAGTCCTTCGGACTAATCTTTTCCTTGTATCCTGTTCTCTTCGTTCTCCCTTGTTCCCGAAGGGATGAGATCAGTGGAGTATCTTAGATGGCCGCTCATAGGCTTTTAAGACCCCAGACACTACTCACCAAGGTAGAATGTAGAGCATTATCTTTATAAGTAGTGTCATGCCAATTGAGCTAGATGTTCCCCGAGATCATGGTCCCCAGAGCCCTCCGTCCAACAACTCAGTCCCTCGGGGGGTTTGGATGTGTCTATAGGGCCTCCATGACCTTTCTTCCTTGTGCAGGTTGTGTTAGTTTCCCCTGTACTATGTACTATCTCATCTCTCACCCAAGTTACCACTTACCTATTACCTATTTAGTATTCCCCCCCCCCCCATCCCTGGTAACCAACAAGGATTGTTACATTTTGCATGTGAATTTTTTCATGGGTTTTTACAATAGAGGTCTCATACAATATTTGTCCTTTTGTGATTGACTTATTTCACTCAGCATGATGTCCTCCAGTTTCATCCATGTTATGAGATGGTTCACCGATTCATTGTTCTTTCTCGTTGCATAGTACTCCATTGTGTGTATGTACCATAGTTTGTGTATCCATTCGTCTGTTGATGGACATCGAGGTTGTTTCCATCGTTTTGCTATTGTGAATAATGCTGCCATGAACATAGGTGTGCATATGTCTATTCGAGTGATGACTCTTATTTCTCTAGGATATATTCCTAGGAGTGGGATTGCTGGATCGAATGGTACGTCTATTTCTAGCTTTCTGAGGAAACGCCATATCATTTTCCAAAATGGCTGTATCATTTTGCATTCCCACCAGCAGTGTATAAGAGTTCCCGTCTCCCCGCAGCCCCTCCAACATTTGTTATTTCCAGTGTTTTTGATTCGTGCCAGTAATGCCGGGGTGAGATGGTATCTCATTGTGGTTTTAATTTGCATTTCTCTAATGGCTAGTGATCGCGAGCATTTCCTCATGTGTCTGTTGGCCATTTGAATGTCTTCCTTGGTGAAGTGTCTGTTCATTTCCTTTGCCCATTTTTTGATAGGATTGGTTGTCTTTTTGTTGTAGAGGTGTTGGATTTTCTTGTAGATTATGGAGATTAGACCTTTGTCTGACTTGTACTGTCCAAAAATTTTTTCCCAGTCTGTAGGTTCTCTTTTAACTCTTTTGGTGAAATCTTTTGAAGAGCATAGATGTTTGATTTTTAGAAGATCCCAATTATCTAGTTTATCTGTTGGGTTTTTTGTGTTGATGTTTATGGTTTGTATCCTGTTAATGCCATGTATTAAGGTCTGAAGTGTTGGTCCTATTTTTTCTTCTATGAATTTTATAGTTTGAGGCTTTATATTCAGGTCTTTGATCCATTTTGAAGTAGTTTTTGTATATGGTGTGAGGTATGGGTCCTGTTTCATTTTTCTACAAATGGATATCCAGTTTTGCCAGCACCATTTGTTAAAAAGACTGTCTTTTCCCCATTTGATGTATTTTGGGCCCTTGTCAAAAATCAGGTGACCGTAGGTGGATGGATTTACATCTGAGTTCTCAATTCTGTTCCATTGGTCAATGTCTCTGTTGTTGTACCAGTACCAGGCTGTTTTGAGTACTGTAGCTGTATAGTAGGTTCTCAAGTCAGGTAGTGTGAGTCCTCCAACTTTATTCTTCTTCTTCAGTAGTGCTTTACTTATTCGGGGTTTCTTCCCTTTCCATATAAAGTTAATAATTAGTTTTTCCATCTCTTTGAAGAATGTTGTTGGTATTTGTATCGGAATTGCATTGTATTTGTAAATTGCTTTAGGTAGAATTGCCATTTTCACAATGTTGAGTCTGCCTATCCATGAGCATGGTATGTTTTTCCATTTATGTAGATCCCTTTGGGTTTCATGCAGCAGTGTTTTGTAGTTTTCTTTGTATAGGTCTTTTATATTCCTGGTCAGATTTATTCCCAAGTATTTTATCTTTTTAGGGGCTATTGAAAATGGTATTGATTTCCTGATCTCCTTTTCATCGTTCTCTTTACTGGTGTATAGGAATCCAACTGATTTTTGAATGTTTATCTTGTATCCTGCTACTCTGCTGAATCTTTCTATTAGTTCCAGTAAATTTCTCGTGGAGTCTTTAGGGTTTTCTATGTATAGTATCATATCATCTGCAAACAGGGAGAGTTTAACTTCTTCATTACCAATTTGGATGCCCTTTATTTCTTTCTCTTGCCTTACTGCTCTAGCTAGAACTTCCAGCACAATGTTAAATAGGAGTGGTGATAAAGGGCATCCTTGTCTTGTTCCTGTTTTCAAGGGGAATGTTTTCAGCCTCTCTCCATTAAGAATGATGTTGGCCATTGGTTTTGCATAGACGCCCTTTATTATGTTGAGAAATTTCCCTTCTAAACCTATTTTATTGAGAGCTTTTATCAGGAATGGGTGTTGGACTTTGTCAAATGCCTTTTCTGCATCAATTGAGATGATCATGTGATTTTTTTCTTTCCTTTTATTTATGTGGTGGATTACGTTGATGGATTTTCTAATGTTAAACCATCCTTGCATACCTGGTATGAATCCTACTTGGTCGTGGTGTATTATTTTTTTGATATGATACTGAATTCTATTGGCTAGAATTTTGTTCAGAATTCTTGCATCTATATTCATGAGAGATATTGGTCTGTAATTTTCTTTTTTTGTGATGTCTTTGCCTGGTTTTGGTATCAGCGTTATGCTGGCTTCATAGAATGAATTTGGAAGTGTTGCTTCCTCTTCTATGCTCTGAAATAACTTGAGTAGAACTGGTACGAGCTCTTCTGTAAGTGTTTTGTAGAATTCTCCAGTGAAGCCATCTGGGCCAGGGCTTTTTTTGGTTGGGAGTTTTTTTATTACCTTTTCAATCTCTTCTCTTGTTATGGGTCTGTTCAGATTTTCAATATCACTTTGTTGTAGTTTGGGTAGGCCGTATGTTTCTAGAAATTTATCCATTTCCTCTAGGTTTTCAAATTTGTTGGAATATAGTTTTTCATAATATTCTGTTATAATCCTTTTTATTTCAGTTGGGTCTGTTGTAATGTCCCCCATTTCATTTCTTATTTGGGTTATTTGTGCCCTCTGCTGTTTTTCTTTTGTCAGTCTGGCCAGTGGTTTGTCGATTTTGTTGATTCTTTCAAAGAACCAACTTTTGGTTTTGTTGATTCTTTCTATTGTTTTTCTGTTCTCTATTTCATTGATTTCTGCTCTGATCTTTACTATTTCCTTTCTTCCGGTGGTTGTAGGCTTTTTTTGTTGTTCTCTTTCTATTTGTTTGAGTTCTGTAGTTAATGTTTTGATTTTGTCCCTTTCTTCTTTTTTGATATGTGCATCTATTGCTATAAATTGTCCTCTGAGGACTGCCTTTGCTGTGTCCCAAAGGTTTTGGTATGATGTGTTTTCATTTTCATTTCATTCTAGGAATTTTTTAATTCCATCTCTGATTTCTTCTATTACCCATTGATGTGTAAGCAGATTATTATTCAGTTTCCATGTGTTTGATTTTTTTTCCTTGCTCTTTCTAGTGTTAATTTCTACCTTGATGGCATTGTGGTCAGAGAAGATACTGTGAATTATCTCAGCATTTTGGATCTTGTTGAGGATTGCTCTGTGGCCTAAGATGTGGTCTATTCTGGAGAACGTTCCATGTGCATTGGAAAAGAATGTGTACTTTGCAGCGGTTGGATGGAGTGTTCTATATATGTCTATGAGGTCCAGTTGGCTGATTGTGTCCTTTAGGTCTTCTGTATCTTTGCTAAGTTTCTTTTTAGTTGTTCTGTCCTTTACTGAGAGTGGTGTGTTGAAGTCTCCTACTATTATTGTGGAACTGTCAATTTCTCTTTTCAGTGCTGTTAGAGTTTTTTTTATGTATTTTGGAGCCCTGTCATTGGGTGCATAGATATTTATTATGGTTATGTCTTCATGATGGATCATCCCCTTAATCATTATATAGTGTCCTTCTTTGTCTTTTATGGTAGATTTTGTTTTAAAGTCTATTTTATCTGAGATTAGAATTGCCACTCCTGCTCTTTTTTGATAGTTGTTAGCTTGATATATTTTTTTCCAACCTTTGATTTTTAATAAATTCACATCTTTGTTTCTAAGATGTGTCTCTTGTAGACAGCAAATAGATGGATCCTGTTTTCTTATCCATTCTGCCACTCTCCGTCGCTTTATGGGTGCATTGAGTCCATTTACGTTCAGTGTAATTATTGATAGATGTGAGTTTGTTGCTGTCATTTTGTAGTGCTTTTTTTTGTGATGCTGAAGTTTTCTTTGTTCTTCTTACTCTCTTGTGCTGAGTTCCTTTTGTTTGTGGATTTTGTGTTCATTTCTTTTGTTTTTGTAGGTTTTGTTTTTGTTGAGACTTTATGTTTTTCGTCTTTATTTTTATGAGTTGGTTTGTTAACTTTTTTTGTGGTTACCATGAATTTTATCCTTATCTTTATAATTTTGAAGCAGTCTACCGTTACTTGGTATCGCCTTGCCTTCTTCTCCTTTAGAAGGTTCTATACCTATGCCGTTTGTTCCCTCTTTCATTGTTTTGATGTTGTTGTCATCCTTTGATTGATTTCTCTGATTCCCTGTTGTATATCTTTTGTTTTTGGAAAGTCGTCTGTAGTTCAGTTCCTAGAATGGTATCTGGTTCATGTTAACCTGCATCCTAGGTCCTAGGTCCTGCCTGAGGGCTTAAGCTGTTTGTCCTCAGATCGAAGAACTCCCTTTAATAATTCTTGTAAGTTTGGTTTGACTTTTGCATATTCCTTTAGTTTCTGTTTATCTGGAAATGACCTAATTTCACCATCAAATCTGAATAAGAGTTTTGCAGGATATATTATTCTTGGCTGACAATTTTTTTCTTTCAAGATTTTATATATGTCATCCCATTGCCTTCTTGCCTGCATGGTTTCTGCTGAATAATCTGAGCTTAGTCTTATTGTTTCTCCTCTGTATGTGACTTCTTGTTTTTCCCGAGCTGCTCTCAGGATTCTTTGTTTGTCTTTAGTTTTAGCGAGTGTGAATATGATATGTCTTGGTGATTTTCTTTTGGGGTCTATTCTATATGGGGTTCGTTGAGCTTCTTGGATGACCAGCTTTTCATCTTTCATGATATTGGGAAAGTTTTCTGTCAGCAGTTCCTCAATGATCCTCTCTGTGTTTTCTGTTTTCTTCCCCTGTTCTCGTATGCCAATCACTCGTAAGTTTTTGCTTTTAATTGTGTCCCACATAACTCTCAGGGTCTCTTCATTTTTCTTTGTTCTTTTTTCTGAGTTTTCCTGAAACAGAGTTGTATCCAAGTGTTTGTCTTCAGTTCCACTGATCCTGTCTTCCATGGTTTCAAATCTACTTCTCAGCCCTTCTATGACACCGTCCATTTCTGAAATCTTGTTGTTTATCTTTTGGATTTCTAATTGTTGTTTTTGTATAATTTCGAGTTGTGAATTTATTTTGGCATTTTGTTCTTGCATCATCTTCCTGAATTCTTCCAATTTTTTGTCTGTATTTTCCATAAATTTGTCTATTTTTTCCTCATGTTTGTCAGCTTTTTGCCTCAGTTCTTGGAAAATTCCGAGTATTAGTGATTTGAGTTCCGTATCAGGTACTTCTAGTGCATTTTCTTCCACAGGAGAGTTATCAGGTGTTTTAATTTGGACGCCTATTGGAGCCATCTTGTCTTGTTTTTGTAAATGTTTTGATATTGTTTGCTGTTTTCGGGGCATTCAGTAGATATTTCTCTCGTTTATTGATTGTAGATTTTTTTTTTTTTTTCGTTCTTGTGGTACAGCTGGGCAGATCTAGTTGAGGAGGAGCCACTGGGATGGGTTGCTTGTGGCACTCACCGCAGCCACCAGGATGGTCGGTAGTCAGTGTTGGGCAGGTTCCAATAGGGCGTGCCTGCACCGCTTGGTGATATGATGTCTAGTGCACGGTGCAGGTAGGTAGGGTGCAGCGGGAAGATGGTTATGTGTGAAGCTAAGCTGGATATGGGAGAGAGGAGAGAGGAGGAGGAGCAAAAAGCGTACAAACATAAAAGAATGCTAGGGGAGTTTGTCGTTGGAATGTACAGATGAGAGACTATGGGATGGAGGAAACCAGAAGGGGGAAGAAAAAGAAAAGGAAAAAATGACCAAATGAAAATCAGAAAAGTTAAAAAACTGCAAAGTTCCCAGGGATCGCACCGATGCAGCTATGAGGTCTGGGGGAGTCGGTCTCAATTTTCACAGCTCAGCCTGGCCAGAAGGTACAGAGGCATACATCGCCTGGTATTCAGGGATCAGAAAGAGAAGGAAGAGATAGAGGGACAAGAAATTAAGCAATGAAGAAAGACAAAAGAGAAAAAGAGGTAAAATATGACAAAACTAATCAAAAAAGGAAGAAAAATAAAATTGAGAAAAAAAAAAAAAAGGGCAACATCAGCAGTCAGTGCCTACAAATGGGACCCACAGAGCCCCCACTCAGGGGCGCGAATTCCAAGAAGCCGATAGTCTCGGGGTTAAGTGACCTTGGCCACGGGAAGCAGAGGGGCCAACGAACAAAGGCCCCAGGATCCCACCCGCGCGGGAGCCCAGACCTGGAAACAGCCACACGCCCGAACGCAGCCCTACAGCCCCGCAGGAGAGAGCAGAGACGGCCCTCGGAACCAGGCACCCAGGCAAAAGGAGGGGGAGGCGGCAGAAAAAGGTCCGCTAGGTGCCAGCAAACGGCTCCCAGAAAGCCCGCAGCCCGGGCGCACGGAACCCAAGCACCGGCGCCCCCCCGCCCAGGGACCCCGGCCACGGAAAGCAGAGGGGTGAACGAACAAAGGCCCCGGGATCCCACCCACGCGGGAGCCCAGACCCAGAAACAGCCACACGCCCGCACGCAGCTCCACAGCCCCGCAGGAGAGAGCAGAGACAGCACCCGGACCCAGGCACCCAGGCAAAAGGAGGGGGAGGCGGCAGAAAAAGGTCCGCTAGGTGCCAGCAAACGGCTCCCAGAAAGCCCCCAGCCTGGGCGCGCGGAACCCAAGCACCGGCGCCCCCCCGCCCAGGGACCCCGGCCACGGAAAGCAGAGGGGCGAACGAACAAAGGCCCCGGGATCCCACCCACGCGGGAGCCCAGACCCAGAAACAGCCACACGCCCGCACGCAGCCCTACAGCCCCACAGGAGAGAGCAGAGACGGCACTCGGAACCAGGCACCCAGGCAAAAGGAGGGGGAGGCGGCAGAGAAAGGTTCGCTAGCTGCCAGCAAACGGCTCCCAGAAAGCCGCCAGCCCAGGCGCGCGGAATCCAAGCACCAGCACCCCCCAGCCCAGAGACCCTGGCCACGGAAAGCAGGGGATCCCCAGCTGAGGCGGAGAGGGGTGGGTGGTGGGAGAGCGCGCACCGCAGTTTACCGGTCGTTCTGTCTCCGACCAGATGCTCTGCAAGGCTGCTCTCCCGTTTGCTGGTCTCCGATAGGAATCCAAGATGGTGGATCCGCGCTGCGTTAGCTGGTAAGGAATCTCTGCCTGAGTCTCTCCTCGCTCTCCATTCTCTTTTAGTATTCTCACTCCGTTTGGTGTTTGGCTGAGTTCTTTATCTCTTCATTTGGTGTTCTAGGGTTTCAGGATTGTTGATTCTCTGTTAGGCTTAGTTTTTCGGATCTTTGCTGTGGAGGGACGGCGTGGTGTTTCTGCCTAGAGCGCCATCTTGCCCCTCTCTTCTGTCAGAAGTATATTTTGAATTGTTTAAACTTTTTAACTAGCTGCTGTATTTACCAGTGCTGCATAACAAATCATCTAGAAACTTAGTGGATTTAAAGCAACAATTTATTATTGTCTCATGGTCCTGTTGGCTGACTGTTCTTAGCTGGACAGTTCACGCTAGAGGTCTCTCATACGACTGCCCTCAGATGTCTGCTGGGGTGCGGTAATCTGATGCTTCTACTGAGCTGGACATCCAAGATGGCTTTCAGCTGATTGAGCTGGGAGCTCAGCTGGAGCTGCTGACTCCAACACTTACTGATATGTGACTTCTTCAGCATGGCAGTCTCTGGGGAGTTAAATTTCTTGCATGGTGACTCAAGGCTCTAGCATAGATATTCAGTGAGCAAGGCAGAAGCTGTACCACCTTTTATGATCCAGCTTGAGAAGTCACACGGTCACTAACACTGTATTCTATTCATCGGTGCAGATTCAAGGGGAAAGAAGTTAGGCTCCACCCTGGGATGAGGATAAGCAAGGTCACATTAAAGAAGCGCATGTGAGTCAGAAGTTATTATTGTGGCCATCTTTGGAGAATATAATCTGCCATATTAAACCCATTGCCGTCAAGTCAATTCTAACTCATTGAACCCTGTAGGACAGAGTAGAACTGCCCCATAGGGTTTCCAAGGAGTGAATGGTGGATTCGAACTGCTGGCCTTTTGGTTAGCAGCCGAATGCTTAGCCACTGTGCCACCAGGGCTCCATCTGCCACATTGTTGTGGTTTTTACTGTTGTTAGATGACATCAAGTCAATTCCAACTCATAGCAACCCTGTAGAACAGAGCAGAACTGCCCCATAGGGTTTCCAAGGAGTGGCTGGTGGATTTGAACTGCTGCCCTTTTCGTTAGGAGCCGTAGCTCTCAACCACTGCACCACCAGGGCTCCTCTGCCACATTAGTACCTATTAAATATAAATTAATTTAGCTGGGATGGCTCAATATCATCATTACAAGTATCCATTAATACATGGCATATGCCATATTTTATTTATTTTTCTGTCTCCTCCCTTGATGTCAGTCTGCCTACTGATTGTATTTGTGCTGGCCTGTACCATTCTATTATCCCTATAGTTTGCTACTCTAATTCTTCCCTATGCTGAATACCAAATGTTATTTATTTATTGTTAATATATACATATTTTTCTATGTTAATCAGTATCCAAATAATAAGTTTAGAGTGCAGCCCTGGGTAGTGACTGGCTTGGCTTAGTGTAGATAATAGTAACTCAATTACTTATCTTTTGCCGGATTGAGGGCCGCCTCTCACTGGTTCTGGGTGTCATGTAGACTCTCAGCAGCTGAGTCTCTCCTGGTGTGGTAATAGTAATTCAAAGATGCTTTGGGCTAACTTTTGACTTCACAACTATGTTGTGGAGGATTGGAAGCTACGCCTCTAATTGTAGTCTTTGTTCAATTTATGCAATGAGTATGATTTTAAAAATTTGTATCTATTACATTTAAAAATCAAATTGTATTTCAAAAATCCCGTAAGAACTCTTTATGTAGAGAAGTTTTGTGGGCTCTAGGAAGGATGAGAATAATCGCTTTAATGTATTGCATGTAAGCTCAGAATTTTATATATCAGACATCAGTTAGGCTGGAAACAGTGGAGAGAAACACCTCCACACATAGCCCAGTGGGCATTGCCATCATTACTTTTAATTACTTTTCTGACATTAGCCTTTATATATGTCAAATATGATTATTCAAAGAAAATATTTGAAATTCAGCAAACTTCTTTGGAAGAAAAGTGAAAAACTCCATCTGTACTTTTTATCTGTTGAGAGTTTTTATACATCCTTTGCTGTTTAAAATTAGAAAGTAGTTTCTATGTTGTTCTTTTATTTAGAAATATAATTGCTAATGGTGGTATATTTTCCAGGTAATTTTTATAACTTCATATGATATATCTTTTTAAGTTTCATAATTCAGATAAACTCAGCTCGTTTTTCTTTCTCTTTTAGCAGTAACTTTTTCTACATATGTAATGGAAAACAGAAAGTTACTACCATGAGGTAGATAATTCACCCACAACTCCAGCCTCATTTTCTTTTGCCATGGCTATAGCTTATTTCAAGTTAAAATTTGAAATTTTCACTTGGGTAAATTTCCTCCACTTTATTCTTAATATAAGTGCACTCTAAGATGGCAGAGTGTATGCTTCTGGTGTACCCTCTTACAACCAAGACCTGAAAAAAACAAGTGATTCAATTATATATGGTGGTCTGGGAGCACTGAACATTAAAGGCAGAGCTAAGGAACCAGACTGAGTGGCAGGGGGAGGGAGAGACGGTTTGGAAGCAGCGAGGAGTTGCCAGACCTGACAGGGCAAGAGCCTGAGTCCTCCAGGCCTGATCACATCGGGGGTGAGCAGTGAGGCAGACAAGCAGCTGTGCTCAGGAGGTGCATTTTCTACGCCAGGAGAGACTCAGCTGCTGACAGCCTACATGACACCCAGACCGGTGAGAGGCAGCCATCAATCTGGTAAAAGATAAGTAAGTAATTGTATACGGCTTACCACGCATATCTAGAACACCCTCCTTAGGGAAAAACCTCTCTCCCATTTACCTCCCTGCTCCCTGCTCTGCACTGGATCCCGGACTGGCTTCAGCAACTGGTGAGTCCCCTAGGCTGGAAGTAGGATCCATCACACGCCCTGAGCCATTCTCCCTGCCTTGGAGAGTGAACAAATAGACAAACAGAGGAAAAAATAAACTACCGGCTCCGCTAAGCCAGGAACCCACTGTAGGCACAGCTCCTTTGCCTAGGCACAGGTATAAGGGATCCACGAACTTTGAGTGCCTTTCCCCCTGCATAGATTTGTGTGGGCCCATCTCAGTAGCATAGGCCCTCATTACCACAGTACAACAGGGTATATGCCGGAACTCTAACTTCAACTGTTTCAGCTGTGAAGTGGCAGGTTCTTGACATTTGACACCGCTCTGCCCATTAAGCAGGGTCTTCACCTACCCACATCAGCGGCCTGAGGACTGGTGGCTTCTCCCATGCCACCTAGCCACCAGTGATAGGGGCCCATGAATAAAAGGTACCCCCCAGTCCTTACAACCAACAGCATTAGGTGCTCATAATCCGGCTGCAACACCCACCCACCTATGTACTCTAGGGAACAGGGACACGACTTCCTCCTGGACGCTCGGGGGCAGCCATCAGCTGCAGTGGGCGGGCTCCCGAGCTCACATACCTAGTAACAACAGACCTAACCACTTGGTGACAGGACATCAGAGCTTCAGAGTTGCCAATAATCAAACTAGCTCAAACAAGCAGCCTCTTTGGGAATATCAAAACAAAATAAGAAGCTAGGACTCAGTAAGCAAACATAAAATAAACAAATATAATAACTTATTGATACTCAGAGACAACAGTCAATTCAAATCATGTAAAGAGGCAGTCCATGATGGTTTCAGCAACTCCCAAAATAAAGAATCTAGAGATTTTCCAGAGGAGGAAAATTTCTTGGAATTACTGGAGGCAGAATACAAAAGATTAATATACAGAACTCTTCAAGAAGTTAGGAAGGAAATAAAGCAAAACACAGAACACGCAATAGAGGAATTTAAAAAGATTAGAGAAGAGCATAATGACAAATTTAACAGGCTGCAAGAATCCACAGAAAGACAGCAGTCAGAAATCCAGAAGATTAACAATAAAATTTCAGAATTAGACAACTCAATAGAAAGTCATAGGAGCAGAATTGAGGCAGTGGAAGTTAGAATTAGTGAGATTGAAGATAAAACACTTGACACCAACTTATTTGAGGAAAAATCAGATAAAAGGATTAAACAAAATGAAGAAACCCTAAAATTATGTGAGACTCTATCAAGAGGAATAACCTATGAGTGATTGGAGTCCCAGAACCGGGAGGGATCACAGATAATACAGAGAGAATTGTTGAAGATTTGTTGGCAGAAAACTTACCTGATATTGTGAAAGATGACAAGTATCTTTCCAAAATGCTCCTTGAACCCCACATAAGGGAGATCCCAAAAGAAAGTCACCAAGACATATTATAATAATCAAACTTGCCAAAACCAAAGATAAAGAGAGAATTTTAAGGGCGGCTAGGGATAAACGAAAAGTCATCTACAAAGGAGAGTCACTAAGAATGAGCTCAGACTACTCAGCAGAAACCATGAAGGCAAGAAGGCAATGGGATGACATATATAAAGACTTGGAGGAAAAAAACTGCCAGCCAAGAATTATATATCCAGCAAAACTGTCTCTCAAATATGATGGTGAAATTAGGGCATTTCCAGATACACAGAAGTTTAGGGAATTTGCAAAAACCAAACCAAAATTACAAGAAATACTAAAGGGAGTCATCCGGTTAGAAAAGCGGTAACATCAGATAACAACCCAAGACTAGAACACAGGACAGAGCAACCAGATATCAACCCAGATAGGGAAGTCACAAAAGTAAATCAAAGGTCAAACACTGAAAATAGGGAAACAGATGTCAATATGTGAACGATGACAACATTAAAACAAAAAAGAGGGACTTAAAAAATGTAGACATAGATTTTGCCTATAGAGAGGAAGTCAAGGTGACATAAAGAAATAAAAGACTGGTATAAACTTAGAAAAATAAGGGTAAATATTAAGGTAACCACAAATGAAACTAACAATCCTACAAGTCAAAATAAAAAACTAGAAAAATATAAAGACTCAGCAAACACAAAATCAACAACAATGAAAAAGATGAAAAGAAAATACATGAAGAAAAATGACTCAGCACAGAAAATTAGAGTGGAACAGAAAAACTGTGAATGACACACCAAAAAAGACATCAAAATGACAGCACTAAACTCATACCTATCAATAATTACTCTGAATGTAAATGGACTAAATGCACCAATAAAGAGACAAAGAGTGGCAGATTGGATAAAAAAACACAATCCGTCTATATGCTGCCTACAAGAGGCACACCTTAGACTTAAAGACAAAAACAAACTAAAACTCAAAGGATGGAAAAAAATATATCAAGCAAACAACACTCAAAAAAGAGCAGGAGTGGCAATATTAATCTCTGATAAAATAGACTTTCAAGTAAAACCCACCACAAAGGATAAGGAAGGACACTATATAATGATTAAAGGGTCAATACACCGGGAGGACATAACTGTAATAAATATTTACGCACCCAATGACAGGGCTCCAAAATACATAAAACAAACTCTAACAGCGCTGAAAAGAGAGATAGACAGCTCCACAATAGTAGTAGGAGTCTTCAACACACCACTTTTGGTGAAGGACAGAACATCCAGAAAGAAGCTCAATAAAGACACGGAAGAGCTAAATGCTACAGTCAACTAACTTGATCTCATAGACCTATACCGAACACTCCACCCAACGGCAGCCAAGTATACTTTCTTTTCCAGTGCACGTGGAACATTCTCCAGAATAGACCATTATATTACACCATAAAGCAAGCTTTAACAAAATCCAAAGCATCAAAATATTACAAAGCATCTTTTCTGACCATAAAGCCATAAAAGTAGAAATCAACAGCAGAAAAAGCAAGGGAAAAAAATCAAACACATGGAAACTGAACAGCACCTTGCTCAAAAACTACTGCGTTATAGAAGAAATTAAGGATGGAATAAAGAAATTCATAGAATCAAACGAGAATGAAAACATATCCTACCAGAACCTTTGGCACACAGGAAAAGCAATGCTCAGAGGTCAGTTTGTAGTATTAAATGTATACATCCAAAAAGAAGAAAGGGCCATAATCAAAACATTAACCCTACAACTGGAACAAGTAGAAAGAGAGCAGCAAAAGAAGCCCTCAGGGCCAGAAGAAAGGAAATAATAAGAATTAGAGCAGAATTAAATGAAATGGGGAATAGAAAAACAATTGAAAGAGTTAACAAGACCAAAAACTGGTTCTTTGAAAAGATCAACAAAATTGATAAACCATTGGCCAAACTGACAAAAGAAAAACAGGAGAGGAAGCACATAACCTGTATAAGAAATGAGATGGGTGATATCACAACAGACCCAACTGAAATTAAAAGAATCATAACAGAATACTATGAAAAATTGTACTCTAACGAACTTGAAAATGTAGAGGAAATGGACAAATTTCTAGAATCTCACTACCTACCTAAACTAACACAAACAGAGGTAGAACAACTAAATAAACCCATAACAAAAGAAGAGATTGAGAAGGTAATTAAAAAACTCCCAACAAAAAAAAGCCCTGGCCTGGATGGCTTCACTGGAGAATTCTACCAAACTTTCAGAGAACAGTTAACACCACTATTACTAAAGATATTTCAGAGGATAGAAAAGGATGGAATACTCCCAAACTCATTCTGTGAAGCCAGCATAACCCTGATACCAAAACCAGGTAAAGATACCACAGAAAAAGAAATTTACAAACCAATATCCCTCAAGAACGTTGAGGCAAAAATCCTAAACAAAATTCTAGCCAATAGAATTGAGCAACATATCAAAAAAAGAATTCACCATGATCAAGTGGTCTTTATACCAGGTATGCAGGGATGGTTCAACATTCGAAAAACAATCAATGTAATCCCTTACATAAATAAAACAAAAGACAAGAACCACATGATCTTATCAATCGATGCAGAAAAGGCATTTGACAAAGTCCAACACCCATTCATGATAAAAACTCTCAAAAAAATAGGAATAGAAGGGAAATCCCTCAATATAAGAACGGCATATATACAAAGCCAACAGCCAACATCATCCTAAATGGAGACACTTTGAAAGCATTGCCCTTGAGAGCAGGAACTAGACAAGGATGCCCTTTATCACCACTCTTATTCAACATTGTGCTGGAGGTCCCAGCCAGAGCAGTTAGGCTAGAAGAAGAAATAAAGGGCATCCAAATTGGTAGCGAAGAAGTCAAAGTATCTCTATTTGCAGATGATATGATCTTATACACGGAAAACCCCAATGAATCCACAAGAAAACTACTGGAACTAATAGAAGATTTCAGCAAAGTTTCAGGATACAAGATGAACATACAAAAATTAGTTGGATTCCTTTACACCAACAAAGAGAACTTTGAAGAGGAAATCACAAAATCAATACCATTTACAGTAGCCCCTAAGAAGATAAAATACTTAGGAATAAATCTAACCAGAGATGTAAAAGATTTATACAATGAAAACTGTAAGACACTACTGCAAGAAACCAAAAGAGACCTGCATAAGTGGAAAAACATACCTTACTCATGGACAGGTAGGATCAACATTGTGAAAATGTCAGTTCTACCCCAAGAAATCTACAGATACAATGCAATCCCGATCAAAATTCCACCGGCATTTTTTAATGAGATGGAGAAACAAATCACCAACTTCATATGGAAAGGGAAGAGTCCCCGAATAAGTAAAGCATTATCAAGAAGAAGAACAAAGTGGGAGGCCTCACGGGAGGCCTCACACTACCTGATTTTAGATCCTATTATACCAGCACGGTAGTCAAAACAGCCTGGTACTGGTACAACAACAGATACATAGACCAGTGGAACAGAATTGAGAACCCAGACGTAAATTCATCCACCTATGAGCAGCTGATATTTGACAAAGGCCCCAAGTCGGTTAACTGGGAAAAAGACAGTCTCTTTAACAAATGGTGCCAGCATAACTGGATATCCATCTTCAAAAAACTGAAGGAAGACCCATGCCTCATACCATGCGCAAAAACTAACTGAAAATGGATCAAAGACTTAAATATAAAATCAAAAACGATAAAGACCATGGAAGAAAAAGTAGGGACAATGCTAGGAGCCCTAATACATATCATAAATACAGTACAAATGATAAGTAACTGTCTTAGTCACCTAGTGCTGCTCCAACAGAAGTACCACAAGTAGATGGCTTTATCAAAGAGAAGTTTATTTCCTCACAGTCAAAGAAGACTAAAAGTCCACATTCAGGGTGTCAGCTCCAGGGGAAGGCTTTTTCTGTCTGTCTGCCTTCTTCTCTTCGGTGTTCCCCCAGACTAGGAGCTTCTTTGCACAGGGACCCCGCTCCAAAGGACACGCTTTGCTCCCAGCACTGCTTTCTTTATGGTATGAGGTCCCCAACTCTCTGCTTGCTTCCCTTTCCTTTTATCTCTTGAGAGATAAAAGGTGGTGCAGGCCACACCCCAGGGAAACTCCCTTTACATTGGATCAGGGATGTGACCTGGGTAAAGGTGGTGTTACAATCCCACCCTAATCCTCTTTAACATAAAAGTAAAATCACAAAATGGAGGCCAACCACAGAATTCTGGGAATCATGGCCCAGCCAAACTGATACACATATTTTTTGGGGGACATAATTCAAACCGTGACAGTAACAATGCACAAGCACCAGAAGAGAGACTAGGTAAATGGGAGCTCCTGAAAATCAAACATTTATGCTCATCAAAAAACTTCACCAAAAGAGTCAAAAGACAACCTACAGACTGGGAAAAAAAATTTTGGCTGCTCCAAATGTGATCAGCGTCTAATCTCTAAAATCTATAAGATACTGCAAAACCTCAACAACAGAAAGATAAATAACCCAATTAAAAAATAGGCAAAGGATATGAACAGGCACTTCACCAAAAAAGATATTCAGGCGGCTAACAGACACATGAAGAAGTGCTCACGATCATTAGCCATTAGAGAAATGCAGATCAAAACTACAATGAGATACCATCTCACCCCACCAAGGCTAGCATTAATCCAAAAAACACAAAATAATAAATGCTAGAGAGGTTGTGGAGAGACTGGAACACTTACATACTGTTGGTGGGATTGTAAAATGGTACAACTACTTTGGAAATCGATTTGGCACTTCCTTAGAAAGCTAGAAATAGAAGTACCATACAATCCAGCTATCCCGCTCCTTGGAATATATCCTAGAGAAATAAGAGCCATCACACGAATAGATATATGCACACCCATGTTCATTGCAGCACTGTTCACAATAGCAAAAAGATGGAAGCAACCTAGGTGCCTATCAGTGGAAAAATGGATAAACAAATTATGGTATAGCCACACAATTGAATACTATGCAATGATAAAGAACAATGATGAAACCGTGAAACATAACATGGAGGAAGCTGGAGGTCATTTTGCTGAGTGAATTTAGTAAGTCACAGAAGGACAAATATTGTATAAGACCACTATTGTAAGATCTCAAGAAAAGGTTTAAACACAGAAGAAAACATTCTTTGATGGTTATGGGGGTGGGGAGGGAGGGTGAGGATTATTTACTAACTTGATAATAGATAAGAATTATCTTAGATGAAGGGAAGGACAGCACACACTACAGGAGAAGTCAGCACAACTGGACTTAACCAATACTAAGAGGTTTCCTGAATACAGTCATACACTTTGAGGGACAGACTAGCAGGGGTAGGGGCCTGGGGACCATGCTTTCAGGGGACATCTAGATCAATTGGCATAACAGAGCTTTTTAAGAAAACGTTTGGCATCCTACTTTGGTGAGTGGCGTCTGGGGTCTTAAAAGCCTGCAAGCAGCCATCTAATATGCATCATTGGTCCCAACCACCTGGAGTAAAGGAGAATGAAGAACACCAAACAAACAAGGAAAGTATTAGCCCAAGAGACAGAAAGGGCCACATAAACCAGAGACTTCATCAGCCTGGGACCAGAAGAACTAGATGGTGCCCAGCTGCCATCAATGACCACCCTGACAGGGAATACAACAGCGAGTCCCTGATGGAGCAGGAGAAAGGTGGGGTGCAGAACTCAAATTCTAGTAAGAAGACCAGACTTAATGGTCTGACTGAGACTGGAGGAACTGTGGAGAGCACAACCCCTGGATTCTCTATCAGCCCAGAACTAAAACAATTTCCGAGGCCAACTCTTCAGACAAGGATTGGACTGGACTGTGGGACATAAAGTGATACTCGTGAGGAGTGTGCCTCTTAGCTCAAGTAGATACAAGAGACTAAATGTGCAGTTTCTGTCTGGAGGTGAGATGGGAAGGCAGAGAGGGTTAGGAGCTGGTTGAATGGACATGGGGAATCAGGGGTGGAGAGGAGGAGTGTGCTTTCACAGTATGGGGAGAGCAATTAGGGTCATATAACAACGTATGTATAAATTTTTGTATGGGAAAAAATTTAAAAATGTATATATAATTACACTCTAGGTTGTTATACTGTGGGATTTCCTCAGAAATGAAGGATAAGTTTTCTTGGGTCTTTAAAACAAGGTTCTGAGGAATATCTAGAACACAATTCTAAACCTTCTTTGGACCACGGTCTCCTTTGAAATTTGATGACAGCCCTCTTCCAAAAAATATGCAGTTATAAACATTTTGAATTCATTTTCAGAGTGTTTATAAACTCAAACTAAGAACCCCCAGTATATAGAATCATAGTGAACAAGTATAATTTCTACACATTGCCTATATGGCCGTCCAACCCTCATTAGAATACTTCTAGCAGTGGAGAAGTGTGTGAATCTTAGAAGCAACCTAGAGTTGAGCAGCAGTGTGAAGCCATGTAAACAGTGTTCCACAGAGGCTCTGATGTTCCCTAGAGGTGCCCCAGAGAGCACTTCAATTGGCGATAACAAGTTCAGTGGACCTCTTCAATCTTAACCTGTGGGCCTGTTTCCTATAGAAAGTGAGTATCATAATACCTAAATGGCTGAACTGAGGGATTAAATGAGATATGGGTAAAGTACCTAACACCTAGTATGATAAGCACCTAGTATTTGTTATAAGATGTTCCGTAATGGCTGCTGCTGCTACAGCTGGTACCACAATTCTTATTTAAAGTGACCATTAATTTAAATTTACTTTCTCCCAATGGTAGGTACTAAATAACTATTATCTAAAGCTTCTTTCCAGTTAGATACATTTGAGGACATGGTAGGTAAGAGCTTTTCTTAATATGTCACATTTAATGTAATTACTGATTTTGAGTTAGAACATAATCATCACAGGAAACTGTGGTTAAATGTCTGAATCAGCATCTTATCTTTCAGTTGTTTCTTGCTAACTGTGAGCAAACTTTGGTCTGTTTTCTTACGTTATTTCCAGTGAAACAGTGTGAAAACAGAATAGGCATTTTCAATCAGTGTTGAAACCCCTGGGGATGCTTATAGTGATCTCCATCAATATTTACATGGTTGATATCATTATGATGTCTTCGTTTAATCTTTCTTTGAAATGACTACTTGTTTTGAACTGTAATCTTTGCTGACATCTACACTGCCAAAATAATTCTGTAAGAAAACCAAAGACAGGCAGGCCTTTTTAAAAAATGCATAGTAAAACGATATCTGGCTAGAGTGCTCACAAGATGTCTTTAATAAAAACAGAACTTACTGACTTCCTGATAAGTTGGCAGCATAAATATAGGCATCTAACTGTCTTCCTTCAAGATCCCCATGGAAATTATAAATGGGATATAAAAATAGAGTAAGAATCTTCAAAAGCGTAGCAATTACAAGTAAACCCTAAAAACTTTTTAGATATAGCGCAGGTAGCACCAGGTAGAAGGATTGCACAAAGGCCAGTTTGTTGCTCGCTCTGCTGAACGACAGCAGCAATTATGGCTAGAACTGGAAGGAACCCTGGCGGGAGGGCACGTTTAATGGGTTCTAATTTGAAGGGGTAATGAGTAAAGTCAAAGTCTGACTGTGATGTAGATGGACTCTTTTTCCTTTTTTCTTTATTTCAGTGAGTCCGTGGTATCTGTTTAAATCCCCAGGGTTCACACAGATTCTGTGTCAAGCAGAAAGCCAGGTAGGTGTTGGTCCATTAAGCAGCATAGACATACTTTGTATCTGACATGAACTTGGGCATACAGGAAACTTTAAATGCAAAGGGCGCTCAGCACCAAATGCCACATTACTCTGCACAGCCTCCTATGGTCCTGTCCCACTTGCCACACTCCTTTCATACTGCTGTGTCCTCCTTGTACTAACAATGCAAGCACACATTGGCCAGCCCGCAACCTGAGGTTTGAAACGGTAACTCCAACAAAAACTTGGTCAAATGTCAACACGACCAAGGAGTCACACAGCCTTTCAGAGGTCAAAAACCAAGTCTGACTAGAGAGCTCTCTATATTCAAGTTTTTGTAACTAGAAATCTGTAGCACATATAACATATGCAGACATACACACACGAGTATATGACTCTGAAAAGGTCAACAGTATTAAAGATTGGACTTCAGGATCGAGATGGTAGGGTGAGCTCATCTGAAACCTCCTCCATTCTGCCCTAACACTTAGAAATGACATTCAAAATTGTGTGTTTGTGGTTCTTTGAAAAGATCAACAAAGATATAAACCAAGACATGAATGTCTTCCTGTACCAGAGGCAGAGGATAAAACTATAATAAGTGGAATCTTAAGCCCTAGAGATTCACGGAGTTAATATGAGCAGTTGAAGCACAGATTTCTACACCACAAGGACTCCAGTGATGCCCAAACAAGGAACCAAGTGACAGGAATCCTCTTGAGAGTACACTTTCTTTTATTAACTCGGTCATATATTAGGCATTTAAAAATCCTTCCAATTTAGGAGCCATCTTGACCTGCCACTAATTAAAGTTGAAGGCAAACACTCTCTTCCACTGCAGGTGGGAATATAACTTGGCACAACATTCTTGGGAATCAGTTTTGCAGTATGTATCAAGAGCTTTTCAAATATCCATTTGATAGATGGTCCCTGATAGAGTGGGAGAAAAATGTGGAGCGGAACTCAAATTCTTATTTAAAAAAAAAGCCAGACAAACTGGAAGAGTAGAGAACAGAGGACTTCCTGAGACTATCACCCTGAGAGACTCTTTTAAACCTAGAACCAAGCCTATCACCTGAGATGACCCTTTAGCAAAATAGCAGAGTGGCACACAAAATAAAGGATATTACCTGTAAGATCAGTGCTCTACTTAAAAACTGTCAGTATTTTGAACCAAAATACTATATTTAAAAACCAGTAAAAATCAATATTTAAAAACCAAAAGGTCAACAATTACTCAAAAGCAAAGATGAGAAGATAAGGGGGCAGGGAAACTAGAGTACTAGAAATGAAACAAACAGAACACAAAGAGAATTTTGACACATTGTGATAAATGTAACTAATGTCACTGAACAATATGTGCAGAAATTGTCAAATAGGAACCTGACTTGATGTGTAAACTTTCACCAAAAACTCAATAAAATTTAAAAACAAAAATAGCTATTTGAAAAGTTTTTTTTTAAGTTAAAAAAAAAATGTTCTTAATGGTCATATATTTTGACCTAACAATTGCACTTGTTGGGATTTTTGCAAAGAAAATAATGAGGGATACATATATATAACTTTTTTCAAAAAAGCATTCTTATAATAGCAAAATTATGGATGTTCCACTGTTACAAATTGGTTGAATAAGTATGTGATTTTTACCTAACCACTTGAAAATAAGGACATCCTTTTCTCCTACCAGGCAATGACCATCTGATTGCATATATTTGTCTATGCATCAATTCAGGTGTTCCTCTCTGAAATTAGCAAGATTTTAACTTTTAAAATTATGAAGTGTCAGTAATAGCTGTTTTTGGTCCTATTCTGAAGCTAATTAGCACTTATTTAGGCAGATGGGAAAAGGTTTTATAAGAAAAAGGAAAAATGTGGTACTGCAACAAAAGGCCTTCAGGATTTTTGTTTTAGATCCTTTACTTCTTTTAGTCCAAAACTCAGATTTGACATAACATCTCCTCAATCTGCCTTTTCTAGGCCTCAGTCTCTCATCATTGCTTTCCTCATTTCCCCCAGAGCATATTTTTATTAACTAACAAGAATTTATCAAAGGGAAAACCATATTTCTTTAATGAAAGTTGGCTATATGCCATTCAGAATGGACACTATGGTATTTACTTCTCCACAAAGTAATCATGCCATTTATATATCTTTCTTCTCCTAGATAGGGGAAAATGTTGCAAGCGTTAGAGAATAGCTTATTATGTGATTCAGATGGCATTTGAGAAACAATGTCACCTGTTTCTGTGAGGCATGCCTGTTCTCTGGTGACTTGATTATTCAGAGCCAGGTAATAACCACTGTAAATATTCATGGTGTCTTACTCTTCAAGGAAAACTGTAAAATTGCATATTATCTTGTATTGTTGCAAACTGAAAGTAGGTCACTGCTGTAATGCACCATTAAAAAAATACATCAATTTAATCTTGGGTGATTTCTAAAAAACAAACTCTGCTTGGGTTATTTAATTTTGTTTTAAATGGGTAAATTATTCTTAGCTTCAAGGAAAATAGTAATTTCTTTCCTGGTACAACTTTATTTCCAGGAAAAAAAAAAAATGAAAAGAAAACTATATCACTGAAGAAAATGTAATCATTTAAATTAATTACTTCATTCCTTCATGAGCTATTTATTGAGCATCTGCGATAGGCCAGACCATGACCTGAGCAACAGGGAAAACAGCATGTACAAAGTCCTTGCTATCATGCTGCTTAGATAATTGTCGTGGGCAGAGATGGACAAACAAGTTAGCAAATAAGTAAATAACGTAATTCCACAGAGTGATGAGTATTAGACATATGTTTAAAAATAGGCAATGTGGTAGTAAGAGGGTATGCTAGTTTAGATTGGGTGGTCAAAGATGTCCTTTTTGAAGAGGTGACATTTGAGCTAAGACCTAGCCAGGAGAAAATCTGTGGGAAGATTTTTCAGGCCAAATAGGAAAGTCTTGAAGCAAGAACAAACTTGACATAGTTGAAGAACAGATAGAAGCCTGGGTGTCTGATATGTAATGAGCGTGCAGGAGAGCAGTGTGAGCTAGGGGTGGAGATGTAGGAAGCTGCCAGATCACACAGGGCTTTGAACACCATAATATAGAGTTTGGATTCTATTTTAAGTGTCATATGAAGCCATTCATGGTTTGAAACAGGAGGAGTAACATGATCTGATATACATTTTTAAAGATCATTCGGGCAGTTGTTCGAAACTGTATTGTGTAAGGGTGGCAAGGATGAAGAAAGCAAGAAGACCAGTTGGTTATGGTGGTAGTTTGGGCTAGGTTTAGAGTAGCAAGGGCGAAATCCTCATTTTTTTAAAGGGACAAGTAGTCTGTCAGTGTGTATAACTTTTTGGAACACCTAAAATTGGAGTATTAGTGTTTAAACTTGATATTCATGTGCATATTGGGTCAGTGAGTAACCCGAAGTCCAGTAGCACAGAGCAATTATCTATTGTCATTTTGGAGCATAGACCACCCCTTGTCTCCTTATTGTTCCATCTGTATGTGAGCCAATTGTTGGGTACTTTGTTTTTTCATTAAGCAAGTAAATTCCTGAGAAATTGAAGTACTGAAATTATTTGATACTACCGGATCTATAGCATCAATCTACTATTCTCTATCGGTATAAAGGAAACAAACCATAATATAGTTTTTCAGTTGTAAAATCAGGAAGCCACTATGTTTTCAGTGTTTAGTATACACAAACAAGTATCTTGTGTTTTCATAGAAGATTATTTCCAAGAAAGTATTTCAGGTATATAATTTATCACATACACTGCCAGCAGCCATAAGGTATGAAGGCATAGCTAGCCAAGCAAAACTTAATTTTTCCCACAAGGCAGGAATATAGTTGTCAAGGGGATTGCAGGATGTACAATATCTAGGGTTTTAATCAAGCAAAATATAAATGATTCCAAAGAGATGTACTTTCCCTCAAGGCCTGAAAGTGTCCTCAGCCAAACTGAATGCAATTCTTTTGGGTTAATGGAATAAGTGTTCTCCAGAGTTCATACAAGGATGAAGTATTAACATCTCATCTCAGAAAGGGCAGGAGTATTAAAATGTGTGAGGTAAAGGCTTTAATAATTGTTTAATATGATAAAATAGTGTAGATCCAGAAGTTCCTGCCTTCAACAACAGAATATTGATATTACTATTACAGAGAAAATATTTAAAAATAATATCATAGATATAGGGTTTTTTTAATTTTATGAGTTTTACAGTTTAAAAGTGTGAATATGCATCATGACATCCTCACAGCAACCCTGTGAGATAGACATTATTATTCCTAATTTTAAAGATATGAAAAGATCAAGGCTAGAGAACTGAAATGATTTACTCCAGTCATAAGTTTATAAAGGACAATGCCAGAACTCTAATTTGGGTCTTCTAATTCTAAATCCGGGGTTTCTGGTAAATCCTGTGAGCTGATGGGATCTTAGATTTGATAAAATATGACTACCTCTCTGTATCTTAACTTCTTGTCTCTGAAGTGCGGATATGATCTTTATAGTTGTTTCAAGGATTAAGTGAACTAGCATGACAGTGCTTTGTAAAATGTAAAGCATTTTGTAAATGTAAGATTATTATTTATCTTTGAGAGTCCATTTTTTATTAAATTGGAATAGCTTACCAAAATATACCTCATCCAAGTAATTTTCATGATGTAACAAATATTCAGAATAAAGCAGCAGAGTGCATTGGTTGAAAGAACTTTAATAATATTCAAGCAGGTATAGAAGGATACTTAACTCATTGATAGCATTGATTTTCTCAGTAGGATTGGAAAATTACCTGTTTTTGTTTTTATTAGAAGCTTCTATATTTGATTTTTTAGAATAAGCCTGTTACTTTTGAAATTTAAAGCATCTTTTAAAAGTAAAAGAATTTTTTTAAGCATCAGGGAACCCTCACAGTAAGAAATAAAAGCTCTTTTTGCATCCGTAGACAAAATAGCACGCAAAGAGGGACTAATAAATGTACCAAGGAGACCTGGTGGTGCAATCGTTAAGGGCCCAGCTGCTAACTCAAAAGTCAATGGTTCAAACCCACCAACCACTCCACAGGAGAAAAAACCTAGCAATCTGCTACCGTAAAGATTACAGCCTTGGAAACACTATAGTGCAGTTACACTAGTCAGGATCAACTCGACAGCACACAACAATAAATGCACCTAGACAAAGATCTTAAAACTGAAGCTATAGAATCAAGAACTGAGTCTTTAAAATGTTTTTCAAAAATCTGTGACCTAATAAACTTATCCAACCAACTTTGTTGATTAAAGATGATTAACTCTTCCAACTACACAATGCTATTGGTGTTTCACATTCCTTTTTTAATAACCCCCATGTGACACTGTTCACTACATATTAGTAAGTAAGCACAAGTAAGCCCATGCTTACCTTGGTTATTGGATAATCCGCCCCTGCCCTGAAGAAGTAGTATGCCTAGGGTGTTTGAGAAAAACAAAAAGGATTTACAGAATATACAATTATATAATTATGTATTAATTAGTTAATATAAACTGTACAATTAATTAGATGTTTGAAGAGAAAAAAGGGCATAAGTGATGTGGTGGGCAGACCCTCTGGGTGATCCCCATTATCCCTGCCTCCTGGTGTTCACAGCCTTGTGTGATTCCTTCCCCTTGAGTCTGAGCAGGACCTGTGATTTGCTTGTAAACAACAGAACGCTGCAAAGATGGTGGTATGTATGTGATGACATTACATAAGATGTTAGTCCCCTTTTTGCTAGAGTCTCTCCCTTGCTGGCTTTGAAGAAGCAAGCTGCGTTGTGGTGAGCCACTGATGCTGGGAGGCCCATGTGGCAGGGAGCTGAGTGAGGGCAGCCAGCCTCTAGCTGACTGCCAGAGAAACTGAAGTTGTCAATTCTATAACCACAAGGAACTGAATTCTGTTAACAAAAGAAGATCTTTCCCCAGTCATGGCTTAGATGACACCACAGCCATGGTTGACACCTTGATTGCAGCCTTGTGATAATTAAGCAGAGGATTCAGCTAAGTTGTGCCCAGACTCTTGACCCACAGAAACTGGGAGATAGTGTGTGTGTTGTTTTAAACTGCAAACGTACAGTAGTTTGTTATGCAGCAATAGAAAAATAATACCATAAACTGCTGCCATTTGCTTTTATCTTCCCCACTGGGAAAATGACCTTTAAAGTGGTGAGGTTAGAGCTTTCCCTGGAATAAAAAATTCCTCTTTATTAGAGTAAGAGATACAAATTACATTCTTAGAGCTTTGAGTCAATCTTCAGACTCCACATGAGATATAAACACCCTTTCCACACCTTTGAATGTTTTCTGTCCAATCAGGAAATTTGGGGGGAATATAAGGGTACTCCTTTACAAGCTTTCTAATAGGCTCCCCATATCATAAATGGACAAGTTTCCTTTGCTTTCTTTATCCCTCTTGCCATTCCTTAGTATTTCTACGTTAAATAACTTAAGACACCGCCTCCTGCTGCTGTTATAGTAGGAATGTTGTGATGAATCTTCCCGAGAGAAGCAACTCTTCCTCCTCACCACATGATGGTATCTTATTCAGCTTAACATTCCCAGTACCTAGCATAGTGCTTGACACATAGTTGATGCTCAGTGACTCTTTGATGAATGAACGTTTGTTAATTTACCTCACCCATAAATTCTACAAGAAACAAGGAAAGTTACCCTTCCTACTGTGGTGCATTTCCTTCTTACCTTTTGGGAATGAAAAGGCAAGCATGATGTTTATTTGTATACAAGAAAGCAAATGAACGAACTCTGATAAGACAGACATGAGTGAATTGCTTTTTGTAAATAAAAGGAAACTTAAAAACCTAATGTGAATTTTGATTATTGCATAATTCTCTTTTATTCTTCTCGGTTAATGTAGTTGTGTTTAGTTTTATCTAAGACACATTCAGAGTTGGTAAATGCCAAAAGCTTAATTGGCTGATTCCAAATGATACTGACATAATGGACTCATTAGTTATGTCATCATTTTCTATCTTTGCATCACATAAAAGTACAAGCCTTTTATAACCTGACAATAATTGAATCACCTTTATCTTTTATTCATTCTGTTTTCAGCTTCCTTCTTTATGGACCACTAGTGGAAAAACAATTTTAGCATTATTCGTTCCTGTTTGCTACATTGAATGCCTGATACTTTGTACCTCATTACTAGCAATTTGTGAATTCTTTGTAAATACTTTCTTAAATACATGTCTAATGGCCCTGGTGGACATTACTGATGACAAATTGCCCAAATGATTTGGTTTCATTTACATAACATATAACTAGAAAATTGGCAAAAATATATGCTCCATTGCTTTTACTATCCATTTCGGAAAGAGGGTATTGTTTTAAATCTAGACTAATGCAAATAAAAGTATTTAAACTCAATGACATTTATGAATTAAGAAATTATATACCTGTTGATTTAAAACTTTTTTAATTTAAAAAATACTTGATTGCTAAAAAATGCTATCATCTGAGCCTTCAGCAAGTTGTAATCTTTTTGCTGGTGGAGGGTCTTGCCTCAGTGTTGATGGCTGCTGACTGATCAGGTGGTGGTTGCTGAAGGTTGCGGTCGCTGTGGAAATTTCTTAAAATAAGACAACAATGAAGTTTGCTGCATCTATTAACTCTTCCTTTCACAAAAGGTTTCTCTGTAGCATGTATGCTGTTTGATAGCATTTTACCCACAGTAGAACTTCTTTCAAAATTGGAGTCAATCTTCTTAAACCCTGCTGCTGCTTTATCAACTAAGTTTATGTAATAGGCTAAATCCTTTGTTGTCATTTCAACAATGTTGACAGCATCTTCACCAGAAGTAGATTCCACTTCATGAATACACTTACTTTGCTCATCCATAAGAAGCAACTCCTCATTCATTAAAGCTTTATCATGAGATTGAAGCAATTCAATCACATCTTCAGGCTCCACTTTTTTTTTTTTTTTTTTTTAATTGTTGTGCTTTAGGTAAAAGTTTACAATTCAGGTTAGTCTCTCATACAAAAATTTATACATACATTGTTTTGTGACCGTAGTTGCTCTCCCTATACTGTGACGGCACACTCTTCCTTTCCACCCTGGATTTCCTGTGTCCATTCAACCAGCTCCTGACCCTCTCTGCCTTCTCATCTCACCTCTGGACAGGAGCTGCCCATTTAGTCTCATGTATCTACTTGAGCTAAGAAGCATACTCTTAACAAGTATCATTTTATGTCCTGTAGTCCAGTCTAGTCTTTGTCTGAAGAGTTGGCCTCCGGGATGGTTTTAGTTTTGGGCTAACAGCCTGGCAGCCACGTCTTCCAGGATCCCTCCAGTCTCAATCAAACCATTAAGTCTGGTCCTTTTACTAGAATTTGAGTTCTCTTTTTTTTTTTTTACTTTCAAAGTATGAGGTTTTATTGTTGTAGTTTAAATGAAGTTTGCATTTCAAGTTAGTCTCCCATACATAAATTTATACATAGTTATGTGACCCTAATTGCTTTCCCCATACTGTGACAACACACTCTTCCTTTCTACCCCCAATTCCCCGTTTCCATTCAGCCAGCTCCTAACCCTTTCTGCCTTCCCATCTCACCTCCAGACAGAAGCTGCACATTTAATCTCTTGTATCTACTTGAGCTAAGAGGCACACTCCTCACGAGTATCACTTCATGTCATCCCACAGTCCAGTCCAATCCCTGTCTGAAGAGTTGGCCTCGGAAATTGTTTTAGTTCTGGGCTGATAGAGAATCCAGGGGCCGTGCTTTCCAGGGTTCCTCCAGTCTCAGTCAGACCATTAAGTCTGGTCTTCTTACTAGAATTTGAGTTTTGCACACCCCACCTTTCTCCTGCTCCATCAGGAACTCTCTCTTGTGTTACCTGTCAGGGTGGTCATTGGTGGTAGCCAGGCACCATCTAGTTCTTCTGGTCTCAGGCTGATGAAGTCTCTGGTTAATGTGGCCCTTTCTGTCTCTTGGGCTACTACTTTCCTTGGGTCTTTCTTGTTCTTCATTCTCCTTTACTCCAGGTGGTTGGGACCAGTTGATGCATCTTGGATGGTTGCTTGCAAGTTTTTAAGACCCCAGATGCCACTCACCAAAGTAGGATGCAGAACATTTTCTTAATAAGCTTTGTTGTGCCAATTGACCTAAATGTCCCCTGAAAGCATGGTCCCCAGACCCCTACCGCTGCTAGTCTGTCCCTCAAAGTATTTGATTGTATTCAGGGAACTTCTTAGCTTTGTCAAACCTTAATTTTTAAAAAGTGAGTTGACAAATTTTCCTTGACCATGTGTATTGCCTAAAAGTTAATTTTTTTAATTTTTATAAATATTTTCAAGGATTTGCTTTAAAAATAAACTCTAATTTTTGTAGAAAAGTCAAGGAATGGCGTATTCAGGTTATTTGAGTATTCGGGTTATATGACTTACCACATATGTCATATATACCTTATAAATTTTTTAAAATATCAAACATTCATTAATATATATTGATTTCTTGCTATACAAGACACTGTGATTGGCATTAGGGTAGATACGACAATGAATTAGAGATATACCCTGCTGTCAAGAAGCTAACCATTTATAAAGAGAATGAAAACATATACATAAATATGATACAAGCTGAATACGGTAAGGATAGAGTGCTGTGAAGTTTAGAGGAGAAAGCATGTATTAGTTTCCTGTTGCTGTAACAGATTACTATCAACTTAGTGGCTTAAAGCAACACAAATGTATTAGGCTACAGTTCTGAAAGTTAGAAGTCTGAAATGGTCTCAGTAGGCTAAAATCAGGGTGCCAGCAAGGGTGCATTCCCTTGTGGAAGCTCTAGGAGAGGATCCATTTTCTCTACTTTTCCAGATTCTAGAGGCTGCCCACATTCCTTGGCTCATGGCCCACTTCCATCTTCAAAGCCAGCAATGGTCAGTAAAGTCTTTCTAATATCACAGCTTTCACTTTAAGGACCCTTGTGACTGCACTGGGCCCACCCAGATAATCTCCCTACTTTAAGGTCAGCTAACTAGCAGCAAGCTCTAGGAAGACAGGGTCCTCACCTGTCTTATGCACCACTGTAGCTCAAGAATCTATTACAGCCGTCACTAATTATTTACTGAATAAATGAATAACATCATAGAAGTAGATTATATAGTACTAAACAACAGTACAAGAGAGAAATAATGAAAAGGAGTAAAAATGACTGTATTTTTGAGCTTGGGTTACTGGTAGGTGGTAGAACCATTAAAAAATCACAAATAACTTAGAAGGAAAGACAAATTGGGGAGAGAGAGAAGATGAGTTCCTTATTAGACGTATTAAGATGCTGATAGACAGCCAGAGGGACATTGGGAGAGAGGTTAGGATTAGAGATGTTTGGGAGGTTATACATGTAGGTCTGATATTTGAAGCACTAATATTGATGAGAATGAGAAGTACTTTGGAGACACCTCAGAAGAGGAAAAAGGACCAGATGGGGAATCGTCAGGATGATATGAGTAAAAATCAAGAGTAGAGTATTACAGGGGGAGGAGACAGGGAGAAGAGAATTTCAAGGAGTGGTCAGTGGTGCTAAATATTGATAACAAGAGGACAACATGTGAGAGAAGGCTTGGCTGTGATTGTAATTATTTGTGACCTTTAAGAGAGAAATTTCGGTAGATTGATAAGGGCAGAAATAAATTTTATACCAACACTGTCTTGAATGTCAGTTTAATTTTTCTTCTATGATTCATAAGGCATCTCAATATTTCTTAGAACCTCTTGGACATTTTATAAAAATCTATTATGTAACTCTAGTTTAAAAGGTGTAAAATTAAGAAAAAAGTACAAGAAATTGAACTGAATCTATACTGATCCTACAACATATTTTAGAAGTTACTTCATTTAAACAAATCCCTGCATATGCCTAGATTTCTGTGACTTTCTAAATGTGAGGGATAAATGTGCTCTGATAGCTGTCAACAACCACCACCACCACCAGTTGCTGTCAAGTTGATCCACAAAGTGTCATTTAAATGTATGCATGGTTTTTCTGAATTGAGAAATGACAAGAGGGAAAATGTTACTTAGGTTGGCAATATTTTGATTTTATTTTCTGGTGACATAAAAAGGTGCAAAATTTAATTTTTGTTATTTTGAAAAAATGTGCAAAGAGTGAATAAGCAGGGAAAATGGCTCATAGTCTACCACCAAGAGACAATTAGCATTTACATTTTGGCAAAATTACATTATTTACATTATGACACCTTGAGGACTAAGGTGCACCGTAGTCATGGTGTTTTCAGTCACCTCATATGCATGCGAAAGCCGAACAGTGAATAAGGAAGACTAAAGAAGAATTGATGCATTTGAATTAAGTGTTGGTGAAAAATATTGAATATACCACGGACTGCCAGAAGAACGAACAAATCTGTCTTGGAAGAAGTACAGCCAGAATGCTCCTTAGAAGCTAGGAGGGTGAGACTTCGTCTCATGTACTTTTGGACATGTTATCAGGAGGGACCAATCCCTGGAGAAGGACATCATGCTTGGTAAAGTAGAAGGTCAGTGAAGAAGAGGAAGACCCTCAAGGAGATGGCTTGACACAGTGGCTTCAACAATGGGCTCAAGCATAGCAAGGATTGTGAGAATGGCACAGGACCAGGCAGTGTTGGCTTCTGTTGTACATAGGATCTCTGTGAGTCGGAAGCAGCTCGATGGCACCTCACAACAACAACTTTCAGTCTTTTTTTTTTTTTTTGCTTTTTTAAATTTACTAACACTCTTGGGTTTACTTTTTGTATAATGGGAGAAGTATAGTGGCTAACAGCATGGACTCAAAAACCTAATTACCTAGGTTCAAATCCAGATCTGCCTCTTATGAGCAACATGATCCTGGAGAGTTTCTTAACCTCAGTTAAGAAGTTAACTGCCTCAGCTTCCTCACCTGTGATATGGAGGAACAACGAATTATTTGATAAGCTTATTCTGTTATCTGGTATACAAGACAGAATTGATCCCATCCTCTTTCCGTCACCTTTCCAGTCTTACCCAACCAACCCATTGCTGTCGAGTTGATTCCCGCTTACTTGCCCCATTTTTCTCCTTCCCCTGGCACTCATTTGGCAAGCTTCTCATCCTTTTTGTCATCTTATTTGTCATTCTCCTGATGTTCTATGGCTTATTTTTCTTGATGTGCAAATATCGTTTACAAATATAGCCTAGGTTAGGAGCCTCCCCAAATCCTGGGAGCTGAGCTAACGTGAGAAACTGAGGAACACAGCAGAGTTTTTAAAGCTTTTGTCTGTAATGGCCTTCAAGTTGCATTGCCCGGTGCCCTCACATTAAAATCAAATATGGCCTGGATGTATTCTAAAATAAAAAAAGGATAATAAACTAATTAAAGCATTTGATTGTCTGTATTGGAGTTGTTATCCTAAAAAGCCATTAACCATACAAGGATAATCAAATGACCGGATGGGCCATTAAGAGTAACATGTCCCTTAGGGTACCACATCACAACTGTGTGTGTTATGTGGAGACCATTGTGCCTGAATTGTTTCTAAGACTAGGCTAAATGTGAACTATTTTGGTACTAGAGATCCAAGGGAAAACGTTTTGTCTTTTGTTTACATCACGAAAGGATTAGCATTTATTTTAAGAATCTTTAAAGAAAGGGGAAGATTAAGAAAAATGGCCTAGTTAGCCTCCTAAAGTTATTCTAACATAGTTTCTCAGAAGAGGGAATCTAAAATTTTGGACTATCATAAAATCTGGTAGGTTTTGTGCTGCTGTAATTAAGCCACGAGGTGAGTGACTGTGTCCCTGGACAAAGTTTTAAGATAACTGTTTTTTTGTCAAATAGCATCAGATAACATCACAGTAGAGCATGGCCATGAAAGGTAGAACACTTCTCTCTTGGCTTCTTGACTGAAAACAAAACTGTGCCCTGGGGTCTTTACATGGAACTCAATGGGCCCTTTGGGTATGACAATCATAGTTCCCATACTTTCCAGGGACAACCTTGATTTTGAAAGTTTTGTCACCCTCTCAACCATTCTTCTGGTTTCTGATTCAGGAAAAGAAAATAGTTGCGATAGCTATAATATCCTTTCTTTGTGAGCAAGATTTTTGTTAACCTTCATTAAAAACATGTTTGCTGTGTCCTAGTACTATAATGCAGGTTGTTATTTGAAGATGGATCTGTCTTTATCGATGAAGTACCAACACAGTTCTGTGAAGTGCATCAATATGCTTCGGTTGGAGAGTTTTTATATAGTAAAACGCTGTTATTTTATTGCTTTACTAGGTACTGAATTGACATTAACTTAAGGAAACAGACTGTTGCAGGTTTTTCTAAGTATCTTGCCGTAAATCAACCTCCAAAGACTTCCTTAGGAAACACATTGGCACTTTTAAAAAATATAAATACAATACATTGAATGTAGTTCTTAAATCATCTAGCTCTCCTTTTGTAATCCAAAAAAATAAGAAAAATATATCCATATGTTATTTGGCTTCCTAGAGATTTGAAAAAACAAAAAGTGTGTTCCTATTCCAACAGAGCTGTCAGTTTTGCAGTGCTTTGCTTGTTTTCCTTTGTTAGGAGTTGACTGTAGGGCAAAATGTGTTTGTGTAGCATCTTGCTTTAGCTCATCATCTTGAAGTTGTCTTTTAAAGAGTGACTAATTATGTGCTGCTCCCAGATAGAAATGCAGATTTTGTTAATGTATTTTCTGTATCTTTAACTATACCCTCTTCTTTTTTATTCTTTGGATTAAAGCTGTTTGTTTGTTTGTTTAATGAACTGCAGTGACATAATTATTGCAAAATTGGCTATTTGGTAGCATAATTGAATCTCTAGCCCAATCACAGTTTAAAATAATAAACAATTCCTCAGTAGAGTTCTGCCAGTGGTGATTCTAAAGATCAGAGTTTTCAGGCAATGGCAAAGGGAAGCAGACCTAAGTAACAGGAACATTTAAGTTAGGGTGTAGGGCTGTTGTTGTCCTCTAATACCTTGGCTTATTCTTTAAATTTACAATTCAGGAGTCAAATCTGAACTAAATTTGACTAATCAGAAATGATTAATGTTCTAAGTTTAATTATGCTGGCAAGTGAGAGAGTAAGATTTCAGTTCTTCTAAACTGTGAATGAAAGTTTTAATTTTCATTAGGTCTCCTCCTGTAGTCTTGCTAACCCAATATAGGAGTACAGACAAACTCCAGGGAATAATTCTTTGTCTGATAATTTATATTTCAACTAAAATATCTGAGCTACTCCCTTATATCTCAAGAACTAAAAATGTAATGAAGCATACACATTTATAAACCTTTTTTTTTTTTAATGCTCAAAGTAGATATTGCAGTTTTCCAAAGACTTCATAAATACAGTCAAATGAAACATTGCTTAGAATATTTTGCATTTGGGAATATATTTTCACTATTTTACTGTCAAAGTATTTTACTGGTGTTTGTGTTATTTCCAAAGAACATCGGGGCATAAAGCACAGCACACAGATGTATGTTTACCATACATATGACAGCAACAAATTTGTTGGACCACTCAGAGCAAGGAGTGTGCTCTCTTTTCTGTTTAGCTGCTCACTTGCCATGTGACATGTTAGGTTTCCCCATCTTAAGTCTCCTGCTTAATGATGTTACTGAAACTTAATTGGTATTTAATACAATTTTGAGGTCACCAGATAAAAGATTTCACGGAAACACCAATTTTGCTATCTGGCTTTCTGTATCATGGTTACCCTTAGTACACACTAAATGTAAACTTCCTTATATATGAGGGTAACATGATAAGAGTGTAAAGAGTTCAAAAAGGATAATTATGGTTGCATCTAATTATCATGTAAGTAAAATATAGTTACAAAGCAGGTAATTGTTAGTTTTTGCTCAAACGTTCTTTTTTTATTTGAGCAGAAGAAAAAAACCTTGGGCTTTTGTGCTCCTCTATTACAGGAGTGCTCTGTTAACGTGACCTAGATTTCAAATCTCGGTAGTATTTCCTGTAGAATACCAATATAGTCCCTCTCTGCACACCTACCATTAATAATAAAACATGAGTCAGCTACACAGAGACACTGTCTGTGCAAAGTTTTTAAGCAAATATTTTTATTAATGAAAAACAAGTACGTATTGCTATTATAGTGCAGGTAAGCTAACAAGCTATGTGTAATAAGAATCTTTCTAAAGGAAATTTTATCAAGAGGTAAGTATTTTAAAGATTCACTCTTAAGCTGTTTTCTTTAATAATAATATGCTTTTTCTTGTACATAAAGAAACAAAGAAATTTCTTATTTCTGTGTCTGATATAATCTTAGAATTCTCAGTAGGCAGAAAGTGATTCTTTTAATTTGGTATTATATTAAACAGAGTTTTTTTTTATCTGCTGTCTTTTCAAAGAATCCTTCCTGCTGTTACAATCTACTCTTTTTTTTTTTAATAAGCACTCACTCTCTAGAAAGCAGACAGCTACTTGATTCTATCATATGTCAAATAATATGGCAGATTTCAGTCTTACTATAAGCTTTCCTCTTGGCCCAGCCTTTTGTGTAAAAAAGACTATTTGTGAATTTTTATCTCTGGAGCTCTTTCAGATTTCGATGATGACCAAAAGTCTTAGGTAGGACCTAACACTACTGGTAGGAAATTGGCCATATCCCAGGTCATTTCACTGAACACACATCATGTGATTAAGCCTTCCCAATACGCTGAACTTGACTAAATAGCACAGCACTCTTTTAAGAATTACGTATCTTAAAGAAACACAGATCTATCCAAATTAGCTACACTAATAGTAAGAAAATAAAATGGTAGCTTTTGGTTATATCTAAATGACATCTAGTGTCTGCATTACAAGTGAAATCCAGAGTCATCTGGCTGTTTCCAGAAGTACAAATGTTGGCATTATATGGGCAAAATATATGAACAATTGGTTGAATGTTTTTAGCTTGTATTTGAATTACTGCCATGATCTCAGAGTATTACTGTAAAGCAATCTTCTCTAGAGGCCGTTTTCTCCCTCAAGCATACCATCACTTCTACCCCTTCCCTCCCCTCCTTTCTTATTGATCACCTACTCTTGTCAGACACTATATGTTGAATGGGAAATAAAACAGGCATGGTCTTTCAGGAGCGTACGCTTGGTGGGGAATAATTAGACATTTTAAAAGAGTTTAATTATGTAATGACACATTGTGGTAAAAGAATAAAGTGTTGTTTATCTATTCAACAAACATTTTTGAGGGCCTACTGTATGTCAGGTATTTTGATAAGTCCATGCTATGCAGGGTAAATGAAACAGACATGATGCCTGCACTCACAGAGTTTATGGTTTAGTTGGGGGAGTCAAACAATAAACAGGAAAACAAATAAATGTATAATTTCAAACTGAGAAAGTGCTATGGCTGTAGTGAACTGGTTGCTCTGATAGAGATGGAATGGGACCCACCTAGCTAGGGGGGACAAGGAAGGTCTGTCTGTCTGCATGATAAAATTTAAGTGGAGACCTAAAAGTGAGCAGGAGCCAGCTATCTAATGAGGTAAGGAAAGCACATTCCCGGCTGAGACAAAAAGCTGCCCATTCTGATAAATGAAAAGAGGCCAGGGTAACCTCACTTAGTGAGATGGTAAAGATTGGAGGGAGGATCAGCCCTTGAGAAATAAATCAAGATTTAATTTTGGACATATTAAATATGAGTTGCCCATACAACATCCAAGGGGAGGTGTCATCAGGGAGCTGCTTATACTAGTCTGGAGTCAAAAGAAAGACCTGGGCTGGAAAAATACATTTTAGAGTCATCAACATACATACGGATTTTAAGACTATGAAAATGAACGCGGTCACCTAGAATGAGAGTATAAGTAGAGGATACAAGAGAATCCAAGACTGAACCCTAGGGTCATTAAGGGGTTGGTGGTTAAGAGCTACGGCGATCTATGGCTGCTAACCAAAAAGGCTGGCAGTTTGAATCCACCAGCCATTCTTTGGAAACTCTGTGAGGCAGTTCTACTCTGTCCTATAGGGTCACTACAAGTCGAATCAACGGCAATGGGTTTATTTTATTCTATTTTTTTAATAGAAAGAAATGAGACTAAAAGGGAGTGGTCAGAAACACTGGAGGAGAACTAGGCAAGGGTACCATCATGGAAACCAAAGAAAATAGAAATGGCATTAAAAACATGGTTTTTACACAACAGAGAGTCCCTGAAGGAGCAGGAAAAAGATGGGGTACAGAATTCAAATTCTAGTAAAAAGACCAGACTTAATGGTCTGACTGAGCCTGGAGGAACCCCAGAAAGCATAGCCCCCGGACTTTCTGTCAACCCAGAATTAAAACCATTCCTGAGGCCAACTCTTTGGACAAAGATTAGACTGGCCTATGGGACATAAAATGACACTTGTGAAGAGTGTGCTTCTTAGTTCAAGTAGATACATGAGACTAAATGGGCAGCTTCTATCCGGAGGTGAGATGAGAAGGCAGAGAGGGTCAGGAGCTGGTTGAATGGACACGGGAAATCAGAGGTGCAAAGGAGGAGTGTGCTGTCACAGTATAGGGAGAGCAACTAGGGTCACATAAAAATGTACATATAAATTTTTTTATGGGAGACTAACTTGAATTGTAAACTTTCACTTAAAGTACAACAATAAAATTTTTAAAAAAGTACTTTTTAATTGTTAAATATAGGTCCTGGGGAAACCCTGGTGGCGTAGTGATTATGTGCTACGGCTGCTAACCAAAAGGTTGGCATTTTCAATCCACCAGCCACTCTTGGAAACCCTATGGGGCAGTTCTACTCTGTCCTATAGGGTCGCTGTGAGTCACAATGGACTCGAGGGCAATGGGTTATAGGTCCTAGTAGATAGTAAATTAAAAAAAAAATTATTCTCAGTAAATTATACAAGGCAAAATAGTCCCTTTTTTCCCCTTTGCCTCCATATAAGCAAAATAGTCCCTTTTTTCTTTAGAATAACTTTCCCCAAACAATAGAAGCTATCTTAACCAATCTCTATTTTTAACCAGTTTGCCAGATTAGCATAATCTATCCATTTTTCCTTTAAAGCATCCTGAAGCCATGGCAACGTCTGCTCATTAGGCCTGCCTCTTGCCCTACCATGAATTTAGAGATCAACCCTATGGCACAACAACAACAAACAACCAGTTAAAATACATATTAGAGTTCTTTGTATGTGTATGTATTTTCAAAATAATTTATGCCAGTTGTACTTGTTGCTATATATTAATTATGTAAGTTGCAAATTGATGAAATATGAATTTGAAAAGAAAAAGTTGTTTTTAACAAAAACTAAGTTGAATGTTTTAGAAAGAGTTGATATAGATGGGTTAATAATACTGTTATTTAATTGTGAGGGAGTGATCTGTAAAAAAGATTGGGAGAAATTGGAGAGATCTAGAAGGATTCTGCTCTTGTATTGTTTCACAATTTAATTGTGCTTAACTTTCAATCCACTTTAAAGCAGCCGAAAGTGAAAATGATAACTGATGCATTTTAAGTGTGGTTTCTGCAAGAACAGTACAGAACCATAATCAGAGGATGAATCAACAATGAACAGACATTGGCCTTATACACAAAGATTGTTAAATGAATATACCCACTGCTACTGAGTTGATTCCGACTCATAGTGACCCTGTAGGACAGAGTAGAACTGCCCCATAGGTTTTCCAACACTGTGTATCTTTACCGAAGCGGGCTGCCACATCTTTCTCCACAGTGTCTGGTGGGTTCTAACCTCCGACCTTCCAGTTAGCAGCCAAGTACTTACCCACAAATGAATATATATATATAAATATGAATATATATTTAAATGAAGATATCTGCGTATATATGATACCTTAACTAATGGTTAATCTTCTGTATCCAATACAAAGATAAACTTTAACTCGACCTATGTTCATTAACAAAATATATTAATAAATTACCACTGAATAAATGGAATTTTACAATATTAGTTTATTCCTTTTCTTTCATAGTTTTGATATTCAAATACCTCAAACAGGGAAAATGAATCTGCAGATACTTTGAATTTCTAAGTATATGTATATTTTGTTTCTATACCTAGCCTTTGTATTTCTTTGCTTAATAATACTGATAACTTTAAAAAATATATTTGATCACTCATTAAATCAAATCAACATTGTAGTCTCACTTTTATTTTTAACACATAACTACAGTTAAAGTTACTAAAGCATAATTTTTATTGTCCTTGTTTTCTGAAATTCCCTTTACAATTAATTAATTTCAAACCTTCCCTCAGATACTTAGAGGATATGGTGGTGGTGTTGTTGTTAGGTGCTGTCGAGTCAGTTCCGACTCATAGCAACCCCGTGTACAACAGAATGAAACACTGCCCAGTCCTGCGCCATCCTCACAATCATTGCTATGTGTGAGCCCATTGTTGCAACCACTGTCAATCCATCTCCTTGAGGGTCTTCCTCTTTTCCGCTGACCGTCTGCTTTACCAAGCATGATGTCCTTCTCCAGGAACTGATCCCTGCCTGTGATAAAGAGTAATTTTTAATGCTGTTACATTTTATTTTATGCCTATTCCTAAGAAAGGTGATCCAACCGAATGTGGAAATTACCGAACAATATCATTAATATCACATGCAAGTAAAATTTTGCTAAAGATCGTTCAAAAGCGGCTGCAGCAGTATGTCGACAGGGAACTGCCAGAAATTCAGGCCGGATTCAGAAGAGGATGTGGAACTAGGGATATCATTGCTGATGTTAGATGGATTCTGGCTGAAAGCAGAGAATACCAGAAAGATGTTTACCTGTGTTTTATTGACTATGCAAAGGCATTCGACTGTGTGGATCATAACAAATTATGGATAACATTGAGAAGAGTGGGAATTCCAGAACACTTAATTATGCTCATGAGGAACCTGTGCACAGATCAAGAGGCAGTTTTTTGGACAGAACAAGGGGATACTCCATGGTTAAAGTCAGGGAAGGTGTGCGTCAGGGTTGCATCCTTTCGCCATACCTGTTTAATCTGTATGCTGAGCAAATAATCCGAGAAGCTGGACTGTATGAAGAAGAAAGGGGCATCAGGATTGGAGGAAGACTCATTAACAACCTGCGATATGCAGATGACACAACCTCGCTTACTGAAAGTGCAGAGGACTTCAAGCACTTACTGGTGAAGATCAAAGACCACAGCCTTCATTACACCTCAACATAAAGAAAACAAAAATGCTCACAACTGGACCAATAAGCAAAATAATTATAAATGGAGAAAAGATTGAAGTTGTCAAGGATTTCATTTTACTTGGATCAACAATCAACATCCTTGGAAGCAGCAGTCAGGAGATCAAAAGACGCATTGCATTGGGCAAATCTGCTGCAAAAGACCTCTTTAAAGTATTGAAAAGCAAAGACGTCACCTTGAAGACTAAGGTGTGCCTGATGCAAGCCATGGTATTTTCAGTTGCATCATATGCATGGGAAAGCTGGACAATGAATAAAGAAGACCAAAGAAGAATTGACATCTTTGAATTGTGGTGTTGGCGAAGAATATTGAATATACCATGGACTGCCAAAAGAACGAACAAATCTGTCTTGGAAGAAGTACAACCAGAATGCTCCTTAGAAGGAAGGACGGCGAGACTACATCTTACATACTTTGGACATGTTATCAGGAGGGCTTAGTCCCTGAAGAAGGATATCATGCTTGGCAAAGTACAGGGTCAGCGAAAAGAGGAAGACTCTCAACAAGATGGATTGACACAGTGGCTGAGCAGTGGGCTCAAGCATAATGATTGTGAGCCTAGTGCAGGACCGGGCAGTGTTTCGTTCTGTGGTGCATAGGATCGCTATGAGTTGGAACCAACTTGACGGCACCTAACAACAACAACATTACATTTTATATATCAGTCAGTTCTTGCTATTCTGTCAATTTAGCTTCAAGCATTCAATTTTTTTATCAATAATATTTTCAAATTAAAATTCCATATTTAATAGTCAAATTGTCCATGAGAATTTTAAATTCTGTTCTTCATCGTCCCCTTTTTGATTTGGATTCTTCTATAGTTTTTTGTTTGTTTTGTTTTAAAGTAGCTTCTTCGAGAGTCTCTCTTTTTTTTTTTTTTTTTTTGAGGTGTACAAGTGTAGGTGTACAACTCAGTGAGTTTTGGCAAATGTATACAGTTTTGTAACACTTCTGCAATCATGTTCTAAAACATTTCCATCACCCTAAAACTTTTTCTCGTGTCCCTGGATAATCAACCATTTCCCTCATCCCTAGTCCCAGGCAACTACCAATCTGCTTTCTACCACTATAGTTTTGCCTTTTCTAGAATTTCAGATAAATAGACTAGAAGTATCTAGTTTCTGCCACTTATCATAATGCTTTTTAGATTCACCCATGTTGCATGTATCAGTAGTATCAGTTTTGCTGAGTGGTAGTCCATTGTGTTGATGAATCACAGTTTATCCGGTTACCAGTTGATGGACATTCGTGTTGTTTTTAATGTGGGACTATTATGAATAAAGCTGCTGTGGAGATTTAAGTATAAATCTTTTTGTGGATTTGTGTTTTGAAAGGGTCTTAAATGCCATACTATGGATTTTTTTTTTTTAAGTGGCGATAGACTATACTGTCAGACTAATGTTCTTTGAAGAGGAGAAAAAGTGAATTTTAAATCACTTTTAATTGAGTATTAACTATCTGATGTAATCTGATTGCATGAATACTATTATTTGAAAAAATTACCTCCTCTAAATCGACTCAATGGTTTTTTATTTTTTTAGGCATTTTTATTGCCTTTTAAAAAAATATTTTAAAAAATACATTTAATAAAAACTTAAGCAAATCTTCTTAAAGGCAAATATCTGAGGGAAGCTTTGCTTTTATGATTTTTTCAAATTCTACCTGAAAGTAATATAAAATCCTTAAGAAATTTCTATATATGCATATTGTTTTTTAATTTCAAAGACGAGGATGTTAACAGCAAAATGCTATGTGATTAGGGATAGTGATATTTCAAGTTTCATTATTTATCCTCAGAGTGGGAAACATCAGTGACATTGACTTTATTTCATCTGGTCTGTGGCAGCATTTCTAAAATTGCATGTCTGTTGGTCTTCTACTACCCTGTTGTCAAAATCCACAAATAACAGTTGTGCAAATATTTGTGAGAAGGTTCCCCTGGTGTGTACAAAGACCTTAGAACAATAATAAAATTTGAAATATGTGCAGGATTCACTATGAAGCATCAGTCTTCATGGGAGGCAAATTTCTGTAATCAGACAATAAATATTTATTGATTACCCACTATGTGTGACACACTGCTTTGTATCTGGGTGCCGTTCTACCAGGCACTGAGATAGTAAGCACTCAACAAGTATGAGTAGAAAAATGTTGAATGAAGTTTCTGGCAGATCCAGGGTCTGGGTAGGTAAGGAACCAGAGACACTGCTGAGAATGTTATGGAGGTTACCATGCTGGAGAAGTGTGAGAGCTTTTGATGAACTGGACTAGGGATAGCTTGACTGAGATTCCAACAGAGACTGAGAAATTGGATCTGGATATCTGAGACCACCACCCTCAACCCCACTTTGCCTGCCGAACTTTAGCCTGCCTTGTAATCCCTTTCATGTATTCTCTCTCTCCTTTTTTTCCCTGTAGTCTGCAAACAATATTGAACAACTATAAAATTTCATAGCCAATTTAATTAAAAGCAGTAAGCATTTCTTTTACATCTCTCTGCTATCTCTTCCTACGTCAGGCCTCTCATTCCCTTTCTTACTTTTTTCTCTTTGTCTTCCTCTTTCTCTTCTTCTATTATTTTTTCTCTCTCACTAACTGACCACAGATTGAAACAGAAAACTATTTGTAAATTGTCTGGATTTATTGGGGAAAAAAAAAACTTTATAATTTTATGACTAATGTAAAATAAAGATTACTCTAATATACATCTCCCTCTTAAAAACAGGTATAACATTGTTTTTATTTGTATGTGGCCTTTCATGTATTTTTCTCAGTGACATTTCCCTTCCTAGGGATGAAAAAAAAGAAAAGCTTACTTCTGGTTTAGACATTATATGAATAAAGAAAAACACAATAAATGAGCATTGTGGTAGGCAGAATTCTAAGATGGCCCTCAAAATTCCCAGTACCTGGTGTACATACATCTCTTCCAGTTATTCAACCAAATACTAATTTAGGTGTTGCTGTGAATTAATGGACCTGTTACAGGGGGAAAAAATTGAATTGCACCTTTTCTTCTCTGCTCCATTTAGGTAAACTAACTGATTCACTATTTAGTGATTGGAGATGGTAAAGTTGCTGTCAAGCAAGTTTGATTTCCACTGGTTAAGAGTAACAGTAACAGGACCAAAGCAAAAGCTAAGAAGTTCCCTGAATACACCCAGACACTCTGAGGGACAGAGTAGCTGGGGCTAGGGCCTGGGTACCATACTTTCGGAGGACCTCTAGGTCAACTGGCATAACAAGTTTATTAAGAAAATGTTCTGCATCCCACTTCGGTGAGTGGAATCTAGGGTCTTAAAAGCTTGCGAACAGCCATCTAAGATGCATCAATTGGTCCCAACCTACTTGGAGCAGAAGAGAATGAAGAACACCAAAGACACAAGGAAATTACTAACCCAAGAGACAAAAGGTCCACATAAACTAGAGACTCCATCAGCCTGAGACCAGAAGAACTAGATGGTGTCTGGCTACCACCAATGACTGACCTGACAGGGAACACGACAGAGAGTCCTGGACAAAGCAGGAGAGAAGTGCAGAGCAGAACTCAAATTCATGTAAAAAGACCAGTCTTAATGGTCTGACAGGGACTGAAGGAACCCCTGAAACTATGGCCCCTGGAAGCTCTTTTAACCCAGAACTAAAACCATTCCCAAAGCCCACTCTTCAGACAAATATTAGACAGGACTATAAAACAAAACACAGTACTCGTGAGGAGTGTGCTCCTTAGTTCAGTCAGATACACAAGACAAAATGGGTGGACCCAGTTAACCAGCTGATGTTCCTATTTTCTTACATCAAGTCTTATCTATTACTCACAGGCATTCACCGAGCATGTAACTTTTACTCTTAACCAGTGGAAATTACGCTTGCTTGACAGAAATTTAACCACCTCCAGTCACTAAATGGTGAGCCAGTTAGTTTGTCTGACTGGAGCAGAGATGGTGCTATTTATTTATTTTTCCTTCTAGCAGGCCCATTAATTCATATTCAGCAGCCAATGACCCTTAATATCTTTATTATTGTAATAACAGCAAGTCCTTTTAGGAAATTCTGTTTTATCTTTGTATACTAAAAGAAATTAGAATTCCTCCCTAATCTCTTTAATCCATAAAAAAAGAATAGAAGCCCCAAATAAGTAAAGCACTACTGAAGAAGAAGAATAAAGTTGGAGGACTCACACTACCTGACCTCAGAACCTACTATACAGCTACAGTAGTCAAAACAGCATGGTACCGGTACAACGACAGATACATTGACCAATGGAACAGAATTGAGAACCCAGATGTAAATCCATCCACCTATGGTCACCTGATCTTCGACAAGGGTCCAAAGTCCATCAAATGAGGAAAAGACAGTCTTTAACAAATGGTGCTGGAAAAACTGGATATCCATCTGCAAAAAAATGAAATAGGACCCATACCTCACGCTGTATACAAAGACTACTTCAAAATGGATCAAAGACCTGAATATAAAGCCTAAAACTATAAAGTTCATAGAAGAAAAAATAGGAGCAACACTGCAGGCCTTAATACACAGCATTAACAGGATACAAACCATAATCATCAATGCACAAAACCCAAAATATAAGCTAGATAACTGGGATCTTCTAAAAATCAAACACCTATGCGCTTCAAAAGACTTCACCAAAAGAGTAAAAAGAGAACCTACAGACTGGGAAAAAAATTTTGGACAGTACAAGTCAGACAAAGGTCTAATCTCCATAATCTACAAGAAAATCCAACACCTCTACAACAAAAAAACAAATAATCCTATTAAAAAATGAGCAAAGGAAATGAACAGACACTTCACCAGAGAAGACATTCAAATGGCCAACAGACGCATGAGGAAATGCTCGCAATCACTAGCCATTAGAGAAATGCAAATTGAAACCACAATGATATACCATCTCACCCCGGCACTACTGGCACGAATCAAAAACACTGGAAATAACAAATGTTGGAGGGGCTGCGGGGAGATCGGAACACTTATGCACTGCTGGTGGGAATGCAAAATGATACAACCATTTTGGAAAATGATATGGCACTTCCTCAGAAAGCTAGAAATAGACATACCATTCGATCCAGCAATCCCACTCCTAGGAATATATCCTAGAGAAGTAAGAGTCGTCACTCGAATAGACATATGCACACCTATGTTCATGGCAGCATTGTTCACGATAGCAAAATGATGGAAACAACCTAGATGCCCATCAACAGATGAATAGATAAACTATGGTACATACACACAATGGAGGTATATGCAACGAGAAAGAACAACAATGAATCTGTGAAGCATCTCATAACATGGTTGAAACTGGAGGGCATTATGCTGAGTGAAATAAGTCAATCACAAAAGGACAAATATTGTATGAGACCTCTTGTAAAAACCCATGAAAAAGACAAAATGTAATAATCTTTATTGGTTACCAGGGCTGGGAGAGGTGGGGGGAAATACTAAACAGGCAATAGATAAGTGGTACCTTGGGTGAAGGGTGAGACAATACACAATACAGGGGAAGCCAGCACAACTTGTACAAGGAAAGGTCATGGAAGCTCCATAGACACATCAAACTCCCTGAGGGACTGAATTGCTAGGTGGAGGGCTGTGGGGACCTCCAGTGGTCTCATCCCTTTGGGAGCAAGGGAGAATGAAGAGAACAGGATACAAGGAAAAGATTAGTCTAAAGGACTGATGGACCACATCTACCAAGGCCTCCACCAGACTGAGTCCAGTACAGCTAGATGGTGCCCGGCTACCACCACTGACTGCTCTGACCGTGATCACAACAGAGGGTTCTGGACAGAGCTGGAAAAGGATGTAGAACAAAATTCTAACTCACAAAAAAAAAGACCAGATTTACTGGCCTAAAGGAGACTGGAGATACCCCGAGAGTATGGCCCCCAGACACCCTTTAAGCTCAGTGTTGAAATCATTTCCGAGGTTCACCATTCAGCCTGGGAGTGGACAGCCCCATAAAACTAAATGGGACTAATGAGGCACAGCAGTCCAGGGACAGGGGCCAGAAGGCAGAAGGGGACAGGAAAGCTGGTGATAGGGAACCCAAGGGTGACTAAGGATATTGTTGATGTGTTGTGAGATTGTTAACCATTGCCACAGGGAAACATGTGTAGTAACTGTTAAATGAGAAACTATTTTGTTCTGTAAGCCTTCATCTTAAGTGAGAACAGCAGCACAATTGGAAAAGCGTAGTCAATGTCACTGAACTGTGCATGTAGAAATTTTTGAAATGGTGTATCTTTAGCTATGTGTATTTTCACCAAAAAAAAAAAAAAAGGTTGAGAAGTTAGAGGGTTGACATGTTGTGGGGTTGTTAACCAATGTCATAAAACAATATGTGTACTACTGTTTCATGAGAAACTATTTGTTCTGTAAGCCTTCACCTGAAGTACAATAAAATAAATAAATAAATAAATAAATCATCTTTAAAAAAAAAAGAAGAAAAATATCAACCCATGGGAAAAAAATTCATGTATTTAAGTATATGCATTTGCAGCTCTACTTTCAACACTTTTTAGCACCCTTTCAACACCTTATTCTAAAGAACTCTCTGGAGTTTTACATCTTATTGAATAGTAGGTGTTTGTATTGCCATGGATATTTGATATAGTAAATATTTATTCCTTAATTCAGCAAATATTAAATAAGAACCTACTATGTGCTGCAACAGTGCTAGCAAAATAGAGCAGTGAACAAAACTACTATTTGTAGTGAGGGAAGGGACAGAAAAATAAAGTAGGTTGAGGGGGTTAATGAGTGCCAGAGGTTGGACAGGGGGGATGTTTGCTATTTTACGTAACGTGTTCCCATCGAATCGACTCCAATTCATAGTGACCCTGTCGGACAGAACAGAACTGCCCGGTAGGGTTTCCAAGGCTGTAATCTTTATGGAAGCAGACTGCCACATCTTTCTCCCACAGAACTGCTGGTGGGTTCAACCTGAAGACCTTTTAGTTAGCAGCTGAGCACTTAACCACTGCGCAACCAGGGCTCCTTGCCATTTTATATAGGATGCCATTAATTTGATGGGGAGAACTGTGGGAGGAGAGGTTTGGGACAGAGTTGGGAGATCAGTAGTGGGCACTTTCTTAAGTTTAAAAGTGAGACAATTTACGCAAAGTGGTGGGGAGAGTATGCAGCTGAATTTAGCAGTTTGGAATTCAGGAGATAGGTCCAGGCTGGGGATAACAAGTTTCTAGTCATTGGAGTATAGATGATATTTAAAGCCAACAGACTGAATGAAACTGCCTAATAAGTGAGTGTAAGTAGAAAAGAAAGGGGAAAAAAGGAAAAAATAGGGACAGAAAGGGATTGAAGTACTGAGCCTTGAAGCCCTCCAACTTTAAAGATTGGGAGATACGAAGGAACTAGCAAATGAGTCACGGAAGGAGCAGCCAGCAATGAGGTCAAACGAAAAGAAAACTGTATCTTTGAAGTCAAATTAATAAAGTGTTTCAAGAAGGAAGGAGTGATCAGCTATGTCACGTAAGTCAAGCAAGATAGGACAACTGCCTGAGATAGGAGCTAACTGCTGCCAAGAGAAAGGAGACACTAACAAGAGAAAGGTGGAGTGTGTGAGTGCAGAGGCTGAAACGTTGGTAGATGTTGTGGTAGGAATTTGTGGAAGTTCTCAACTGCTTCTGTCTTCTCAGTGAAGTAAGAAGGCCATCAGCTAAAAAAGGATAGGGTAGATGTAGTGAAAGTTTGTTTTTTAATGAAATATACTTATTGATTTTATATAAAACTTATTACAATAATAACCATTGAAAATTGTCTCTTATAACAGATTTAAAGTGTTTAGCATAATGTTGACACCTGGATGCCCAACAAATACAAGTTCTTATCCCTTTATTGTAAGACAAAATTGGGCTCAAATTTTCACATACATTTGTGAAATGAAGGCTTTCTTTCTTTTTTAAATCAGTTTCATCTTCCAAAACCATTGTATATAACTTTAGAATTTGGGGAGAAATTTATGTGTGGAGACGGGGAGCCCTTTAGAAAAAAAAATCAGCTCTATTACCCATTATAGTGCTTTACATTGATTAAATTAAATTTCGTAGATGACTAATCATCATGACGGAGCCCTGGTGGTGCAGTGATTAAGAGCTCAGGCTGTTAACCAAAAGATCAGCAGTTTGAGTCCACCAGCCGCTCCTTGGAAACCCTATGGGGCAGTTCTATTCTGTCCTATAGGGTTGCTATGAGTCAGCGTCGACTGGACGGTAACGGGGGTTGTCTGTGTGTTGTGTAATCATCATGACAAATCAGTTGAAGACTATAAGCAGAATAAAGTTTGAAATGATCGTTTAGTACAGTTACTCAGTTCTTTCTGCTCATGCAAAGAGAAAACTCATACTTTAGTGAGAAAAGCTGCAACAAGTTTTATGCTGAGTTATAACAGTACAAGGAATGAAATCCATTGTATGTTATTGATTTTAGGCAAAACAAACCAAAGCACTTTAGCCCAAATCATTCCCCAGCATTGTATGAATACCGAGAGACAACTGCCAGTGATATTCTACATTATTTTCTCCTCCTCAGTCTATGTGAGGAGATGAGAGTCAAGTAGTGCAAGAAAGAACATATAAGCTGGCTTCTCAAGTATTTGGACATTAGATTTCAAGGAAATGACCCAGCGATTTAACTGGGAGTAAAAGAACTCCCACTGTACACTGTGTTTTGCATCTGTAGGGAGGAGAAATATAGAAAATGAATATTGGCTTTTTCCTCCTCTTTTAGTGGGTACTCATGTAGTATTTATTTCCCCAAAAATAGTAACAGCAAGAGAACCATGAATCATGAAATAACCTCCAGAAATATTTTTGCTATGTTGTTCCTTTAATATATTTTAGCTTTTCCCATGCACAATGAGTGACTTCCAACTAGAAATAACTAATATCTAATTGTCTTAACGTTTTAACTTTTGAATTTGAGGCACAGAAAATATATAAAATCTTTCCACAATATGTATGCCATTTTTTTGTTTGTTTGTTTAAACAATGCTGTATGTAACCAAGTAGAGAAAAAAAAAACAAGTCTCAGATCGAGAATAATGCTTGTTGATATGGTGTTTACGCAAGTCTAATTTTAAGGAGTGTTTAAATCATAATTCAGAAAATCTATATAGTTTTTTTAATAAATTATTTCCCTAGAAATTATTTTTGTATTTAAAATACAGGATTATTTGGTTATTTATAGTTCACGAACATCACCCAGTATAATAGATTCCTTTTTCCATAGGAAAATTAGCTAGTAGTTCTTTTAAAATTGACACTGCAGTTCAGACCTACAAATTAACTTGTACAATCATAAATCTAACATAAATTTATAAATTTCTGAATTAGTCTGCTTTGTGTTTAAATCTAAAAATTATTTCAATTCCTTTTAGAAAAAAAATTACTGTTTGTAATAATGCAGAAGTTGAGAAGTTGAGAGTTTTGTTTTCTTCTTTTGTTCTTTAAAAAGTTAGGCAAAAGTGTCATTTGATCACTTAAAAATATTGATTGTTGTTATTTTAAACCAGAGTTACAGAAATGGAAGCAGGTGTTGAAAAGCATAGGGTCTAGCACCAGATTGCTTGGGTTCAGATTGTGGTTGTACCATTGGGCAAGTTATTTATCCTCTTCATCCCTCAGTTTTCTTCTTATAAAATGAGGTTAATAATAACACTTCCCTCATATGGTTGTTATGAGAATACAATGAGTTAATATTTATAAAATACCTAGAATGGCAGGCACACAGAAAGCTCTATGTAAACATTTGATAACTACATAGTTTATTATTAGAGCAATGATTTTCTACATCTTTAAAGGCTGATTCAGTTTTGTGTGATCACCTATGGGACAAAACAATGTTGCTGTTCTTTGTATTTTGGAGCTTACTGTCTTTTAGGACCAGAGAGCTAAAAGACGGGTGCCCACAGTGGTATATTGGAGCTGGCTAGTACTGGTGTGCAAGAATTTTGTGAGCCAATTGTTAAACATAGTCATTACTAAAAAGTAATGTTTAAACTTATAATTAAATAAATTATATTAAAAGCAAAGGTAATAAATACTCAAAACTCACCAGTTTCTAATTATTTTCCTACATTTTTACTGTTATCTTTGTCTTGAGGTTATTTATAGCTATTCAATCTGTATGGTGAAAATGCCTGCAATGGTATACTACTGCCCATCTCTTCCCAATCCATATTCAGTGATGCCATGTTAGTAGCTTGGAATTGCTCATGGTAGGAATATTTACACCATGGAAATTAGCAAATGCTACAAAGGGCTTTTTTTTTTTTCTTTTTTTTTTTTTTCTCTTCTTTCTTTTTCACGTTCCTGAGAGCCAGTTGCTAAACATCTACCCAGAACACCACTGGGTAAGGTCAGAGTGTCCTGCTAGTTTCTGTTATACTTTTCTGAGTGTTATCATGGGTAAAACAAAGACTATATCATATTCTGTATTGAGGAAAGAATTGAAGGAAACTATACCTCCAGCTTAATGGAGACTTCCCCTGTAGGTAATTTAAATGCTTTTCCTATATTAAGCATCCAAATTACTCTATATCTCTAGAGCCATAAGTAATGAGAGAGGAGCTAATATTGTCATTACTATTAATAATAATGGTCTCCATTTGTATATCATTGTGCAGTTATATATTACTTAGTAAGAGTCTCATGATAACCTTACAAGCTGGGCAGGATAGATATTATCATCATTACTGCATAGATGAGAAAATTGAGACTCAGCAAGATTATTGCTTTCCCATGGTTATTCAATTTATAACTGGGGAGCTTTACATATAAATTCAGATTTTCTTCCTGCAAAGCAAGTGAAAATTCCACTATGCGATGGATGTGATATTCTTTAGTAAAGCCTTACTGATTGTGAATTAGATCTCTGTTAGGGAGCCCTGATGGCACAGTGGTTAAGGCTCTGCTGCTAACCAAAACATTGGCAGTTTGAACCCATCAGCTATTCCACAGGAGAAAGATGTGGCAGTCTTCTTCCGTAAAGATCACAGTCTTGGAAACCGTATGGGGTAGTTCTGCTCTGTCCTCTGGGGTTGCTATTAGTTGGAATCGACTTGAAGGCAACGGGTTCGGTTTTTGGTTTAGATCTCTATTAGATCTCTCTCTCACTCTCTCTGTCTCTCAAGGTGTTGTTGTTGGGTGCTGTCGAGTCAATTCCAACTCAGATACTAAAAAGTTAAAGGTATCCGAAATTTTTAACACACTCACAATTGTTTTTTGTTTTTAATTTTGTTCAGTTTGAGCTCTGTCTGAGGCAGATGGTATTGTCTTTCTTTATTTCATCCTCAGAATTCTCATTCTCCAGATTTCTCCACACCCAAGCTCTTGTCATCCTTCACGTAAATCCACCACCTTCACTCTTCAGTTCTTTTTTCAAGTACCCTTTTATTCTACTTTACTGTGATTCTCCGTGCCCTTCAGGAACCTTGGCATCAACAGAAATGGGTTCAAACACTGCACTCTCCCAATAAATTTTCTATCTTTCCAGTTCATTTTTTTAAGTTACCCCATTATACAGTTTAATGTCCCCATTAAGATCTCCTATCAGTCTATACTTGTGTTTTTTCTATCTTTCAGCCTGCACTATTGGTTTCACTTCTGTTGTCATTCAGCTTAATCTGTGGCCCATTATTACAATCATTTTTACAAATTCCCTCAACTTACTTGGCCTTTTCCTCTTCCATCTCACCACTTAACAAAACTCCAGGCCTCAACAAACTCAGTCACCCATCTTCTGCATGATATACATAAGCAGATGAGCATTGCTATGGAGTTATACAACCATAACTCACTAGATTCCACTACATCCTTTAATGTATTAATTTTGGTTATTTTATAGTCCAACGTCTCTGGATCTGATTCTGTTGACAGTTTTATCTTTTGACAAGGGATCTTTTTTTTTTTCCCCCTTTCTTTCTTTTCTATGTGTCTGTTAATTTTTTATTGAATGCCGGATAGTGAGGATGAAAAACTATAGAGACTGAGATAAATAATATTTAAACCCAGAATTGGACAGACTTTTTTTTTTTTTTTTTTTTTTGGTCAGGCCTTTAGTTGGGGTTTGATTCCTTCTTATTTGTAGTTGAACTGGATTGCATTTGTTCTTTCTATAGTTACCTTGTGTTAACCACAGACTTCAAATTCCTCCAGTGGTGGTCTGCCACTCTCTTGTACTTAGTGGGAGGTCTGGAGTGCTGGAGAGTTTTTCTCATATTCCTGCTCTATCCTCAGCTGTCAGCAGGCTGTGCACACCTGGTCGTAGTGGATGTTTAATATCTACACTCTTGTGTTCCCCCAGAAGTAGACTGTTGTTGCTTATCACTCAGTGCAAGTCTCATGGTGTGTGCAGGGTGTGAGGGGTAATTGGTGTTCCTGTTCCAGTCTCTGTTTTAGTCAGGTCCTGGAGTCACCAGGAATCAGAATCAACTTGACAGCACCTAGTAGTGGTGCACCTGAATTTCAGGGGTGAGACTTTTCTCAGTCTTCCTTTTCTGTCAGAGGCACATAACCCTAACTTCTGTTCAGTGCAACATGAGGAGCTTAAGTGTATTTCCTGCCTCTCTCCCGTAGAAGCCAAACTCTGCTTTGCCTCAGTGCAAGAACCTGGATTTTAACAAGTTTCCTGTTACTCTCCTCCAGTGGCACCAAACAAAATGCTAAACACATAATAAATGTGAAAAGAATGAATAAAAGGACCAAATATGACAAAGAGAATCTTGGTACATGAATAGACTGAGGAACTGGAAAGAAACTATTTTGTATGGAAATGTGATAGTTTGGTTTTAGAAGTGTTGAGTTTTAGATGACATCCAGTATTCTACGTCGAAAATGTACAAGACTCTTACTTTGGCAAGATGCCCGTACAGATTTTAGACTCATCACCATGAAGTTGTTGATTGGAAACAGATGATCTCTGATGGAAAGAATGTTATGTGAGGGTTCATAGCAAACACTTCCAATCAGAAACCATTTCAGGTGGTTATAGTTATCATAACAGTTTTAAGACAAATATGAAAAGAAATGGAAAAATAGAATCATATATTTGCAAGTGTAAAGATATGGGAAATGTAGATATATTTTAATGCCTTGGAACAATAATGATTATTCAAAAGTATTTAGATAATATATTGTATTGTAATTATGCGCAAATCACTTATTGTGAAGAAATGAAAAACTTTACTAATGGAAGACTGAAGCCATCATAATTATATAAGTTTATGAAAATCAAAAGGAGCTAAGTGCTTCTTTTGTGTAAAATAAGCTATTTGATTTATTAATATATTTTGGTTTTCAGTTTATAATTAGACAGTGATTGTGTTTTTTCTATTACTGAACTATCATTGAGAGACTAATTACCATCAGTTTAGTCTCCAACTCTGTTTTCTCACAGATTGTATTAACTGCCTGAAAAACAAGAAACTATTTAATTTCTTAGAAAGAAATGCTTATCATTTCAGAACAGAATTTATCCTAAAGGAGGCTTTGCATATTATTTAATACAGAAGGATATCTTTATGACTACAGTCATTGAATAGCCATTTTGAATTAAATATATATGAATTAGTACCTTTAATAAGTCTGCTGTGAAGTTGTAGTCCCTGTTTAATAATTTTAAGAAAAATAATCTGAGCAGGAATTCTATTTTGACCATACAAGGGGATGTGGTATCCAGTTTTAATCTCAATTTTCAAATGATCCTGTGGATTAACAGATACTATCTTTAAATTGTACATTTTTTTCTCCTTTGCATTAAAAAAATCTGTGGCATAAGAAATTAGAAAAATAGATATAATTGTGCTGGTCAGACAAATAAGCCATTCATCAGACAAAAACTTCAGTCACATTAGAATAGCTTTCTACTTAACTTTTACCTGTCTTTGTCTTATTGATCAGAAATCTTGGTATTCCTGAGAATTTTTGTCAAGAAAGCAAGCTTCTTATGTACAGTCATCAGATTCTTCCCTGCGGGTGAGGGGCTTGTTGGTTATGAATGCAGTGGTCTGTAACAAAGACATAGAAAGTCTAAAGAAAAAAAAAACAAATCTATTTGAACCTGTGCTGCACCAGCAGTTTATCATGTCCTCTCTGGCTGAGCATGAGCTGGCTGTAGACACCAGAGGAGATGTCTATATAGTGTCATTTCAGGGGCTTTCAAGAAGCCAGTCATTTGCTTATGCCAAGTTCATGGAAGTGCTTATGTTCTACTTAAAATAGGAACATTTATTCACTATGAGAGAAAAGAAACTCTTAGGCAACCAGTGTTAATACAGGAAGGAGATAGTTATGGAGTTTTTGCCCTGGGTATTATTTTATACAACTTGTGTTAAAAGACTAGAAATAAATATAAAATAAATCTTCCCCTCCTACCCTTAATTAAGAAAACAACATCCTTAGAGCTGCTTCATGAAGAATATTCTCTAGGAAGGTAATGGTGACAGAATAAGATTTTATTTTGTTTAAACAGTTACTGTTACTGCACTTTTGCTATGCCTCTTGCTGAGATTTGGGGGAATGGAAGTCAATGGTTTGTTTTTATGGCTCAGTTACTTTCTAAAGAAGTGGCTGCGCCTGCTTCAAGGAGTCTTTTCTTTAGTGTATTAATGTATCTTCTACCCATCAAAGGGGCCATGATAAGCCAATAATAAAGCACTGATCCAAAAGGTCAGTTAAGATCCTTAGCAGTACTCAGGAATGGAGTATCAACCAAAACCAAACCCACTGCCATCGAGTCGGATTCCGACTCATAGCAACCCTATAGGACAGAGTAGAACTGCCCCTATAGGGTTTCCAAGGCTGTAATCTTTACAGAAGCAGACTGCCACATCTTTTTCCCATGTAGCGGCTGGTGGGTTCAAACCACTGACCTTTCCTTTAAGAGCTGAGTGCTTAACCTCTGCACCATCAGGGCTCCTAGGGATGAAGTGTTGTTGTTGTTAGGTGCCATTGAGTCAGTTCCAACTCGTAGTGACCCTTTGTACTACAGAGGGAAACATTGCCTGGTCCTGCGCCATGCTCATAATTGTTTTTATGCTTGATCTCATTGTTGCAGCCACTGTGTCAATCCATCTCTTTGAGAGTCTTCCTCTTTTTCGCTGACCCTGTACTTTACCCAGCTTGATGTCCTTCTCCAGGGACTGATCCCTCCTGACAACATGTCCAAAGTATGTAAGACATAGTTTTGCTATCCTTGCTTCTAAGGAGCATTCTGGTTGTACTTCTTCCAAGACAGATTTGTTCATTCTTTTGGCAGTCCATGGTATATTCAATATTCTTCACCAACACCACAATTCAAAGTCATCAAATCTTCTTCAGTCTTCCTTATTCATTGTCCAGCTTTCACATGCATATAATGCGATTGAAAATACCATGGCTTGGTTCAGACACACCTTAGTCTTCAAGGTGACATCTTTGCTTTTCAACAATTTAAAGAGGTCTTTTGCAGCAGATTTGCCCAATGCACTGCATCTTTTGATTTCCTGACTGCTGCTTCCATGAATGTTGATTGTGGATACAAGTAAAATGAATCCTTGACAACTTCCATCTCTTCTCCATTTATCATGATGTTGCCTATTGGTCCAGTTGTGAGGATTTTTGTTTTCTTTATGTTGAGGTTTAATCCATACTGAAAGCTGTAGTCTTTGATCTTCATCAGTAAGTGCTCCAAGTCCTCTTCACTTTTGGCAAGCAAGTTTGTGTCATTTGCATATCACAGGTTGTTAATAAGTTCCTCCAATCCTGATACCCTATTCTTCATATAGTCCAGCTTCTTGGATTATTTGCTTGCATACAGACTGAATAGGTATGGTGAAAGGATACAACCCTGACACATACCTTTCCTGACTTTAAACCACACAGTATCCCCTTGTTCTGTTTGAACAGCTGCCTCTTGATCTATGTACAGGTTCCTCATGAGCACAATTAAGTGTTTTGGAATTCCTATTCTTCGCAATGTTATCCATAATTTGTTATGATCCACACAGTCAAATGTCTTTTCATAGTCAACAGAACACAGGTAAACATCTTTCTGGTATTCTCTGCTTTCAGCCAGGATCCATCTGACATGAGCAATAATATCCCTGGTCCCACATCCTCTTCTGAATCCTGCCTGAATTTCTGGCAATTCCCTGTGGATGTACTGCTGCAGCCATTTTTGAATGATCTTCAGTAAAATTTTACTTGCATGTGATATTAATGTTATTATTCAATAATTTCCACATTCGGTCGGATCACCTTTCTTGGGAATAGGCATAAGTATGGATCTCTTCCTGTCAGTTGGCCAGGTACCTGCTTTCAAATTTCTTGGTATAGACAAGTGAGCACTTCCAGTGCTGCATCCGTTTGTTGAAACATCTCAATTGATATTCCGTCAATTCCTGGAGCCTTGTTTTTCACCCAGGCCTTCAGTGCAGCTTGGGCTTCTTCCTTCAGTACTATCGGTTCCTGATCATATGTTACCTCTTGAAATGGTTGAACGTCAACCAATTCTTTTTGGTATAATGACTTTGTGTATTCCTTCTGTCTTCTTTTTATGCTTCCTGCGTCATTTAATATTTTCCCCATAGAATTCTTCACTATTGCAACTCGAGGCTTGAATTTTTTCTTCAGTTCTTTCAGCTTGAGAAATGCCGAGCGTTTTCTTCCCTTTTGGTTTTCTATCTCCAGCTCTTAAGAGATAGAGGGATGGAGTAGAGGTGTAGAAACTATTGTGTTCTAGAGGAGTATCACCCAGAACTGGAATATAAGGGAATGTGGCTGCCTCAATATGAGGCTATTCTCTTGGTATGATGAGAACAAAAAGGTATTCATTTATAGAAATATGGCCGAATAATTGCTTGCTAACTTCATTCCACATCTTTTTATAGCTAACTGTACTCAGTCCTATTATAGAAATGAAAGATAAGTTTAGCAAATCGTTTGGCTGTTTGTGTTTAGTGCACAAAATTTTTAATTAACGAAGTAAAATACCACCATCCATTGTAAATCACTTTGCTAAACTTTCAAACTTATGAGGAATTTTGTGTTGTCCAAAAGCTGCTTTCAAACCCCTGCTGATCTGGCACTCATGCATCAGTTCCCTGTGGAGCTGAGTGAAATAATGTAAAGGGAGCCAATTAAAGAAACTTTGAGCCGGGCTAGACAAGCAAAGGCCACCTTGTCCATCCTTCTGCCTCCAGGCAAAAACCGTCCGCTGTACCAAAAATTTTTGCTTGAATCCTGCTGACAAAAGTGCTCACCACATGTAAATGACAAGTCATAATCCAGTTATTGCATCTACAGCAGATTGTTCACTGTTCAAGACTTATTTATTGTATTCCAAAGATGCTGAGTATGAAAGCTTGTCCTGAAATGTCTTAATTCCCCTTTGTAGAAAATCATTTTGTATAAGAAATGCAATAAAATAATTATGAAAATATAGAAGGTTTGTGTCCAGGAAATGAAATTATCTTCATCTTCTTATTAAGTGTATTTTTGGTTTCCTTTCACTCTAGGTCTACCTTACGGGTGGGAGGAAGCTTACACAGCAGATGGAATCAAGTACTTCATCAAGTAAGTACAAGCATCTCAACCAAGTAAGCAATTTTCTTCACATCTAGAGAGAACCTGGAAATTGCAGAATGATCAGCAAAACCAAAAAGCCCTCTTAGGGGTTACAAAAACTGGTAACAAGAAATGAAGCCTCACCAATTTCGTTTCATGTGACTTAAATGCTAATATCAGATATTATTTAGGGAAAATATCTAGTAATAATTTCAAGGGAAACATAAAAAACTTAAAAATTTTGTGCACTAAACACAAACAGCCAAACAATTTGCTAAACTTAGCTTTCATTTCTAGAATAGGATTATGATTTAAACTTAAATACTGACTGCCTTGAAGATGCAATGATGAAATATACAGGCTAGTTCCCTGATGTCATGGAATTTATGTAATAGTGAGGAAAGATAGGCAGTAAATAACTAAAGAGATAAATGGAACAGTATATGAACAATCCTTAACTCAGTGGTGTCTCAGAACAACCCATTGAGATATGTGTACTTTATCACTTTCCCCATTTTATAAATGAAGAAAATGAGAGCCTTGAATACTTGCTAAAAAAATTAACAACCATTAAATTACCAAGCTAGAACTAGAATCCAAGTCTTCTGACTCCAAGATCCTTTGTACTGTTCTAGACTATCATTAACAGATAACTTTCTTTGAGAGCCTCAACAGAATATATTTTCTAGCTGTTGGACTGGTTAGTTTTACCTGGGACAAAGCAATCTGATATACTTTTACTGTGTTCTGGACAACTTCTTTCATGTCAGAGAGTACAAAGGGGAATCCCAACAGACTCCTAAGAACCTAAGAGACTCCCTTATATCCTTTTTAGCAAATTTTACTTGGTATGCATTTTAGGAGGAAAAGGAAACGCTGCTTGCTGTCCTTTCAGATGTGCCAATATTTTCCAAAGCAATATTCAGAATTTGGGTTCTCAAGCTCTGTGACTTTACGCAGGTTCCTACATCTGTCTTAACCTTGGTTTTCTCATCATAAAATAAGAGGAATGTTACCCACCTTACAGAGTTGTTACATGTTAAGCCCCTAGCACAGAACTTTGAACTCAGTAGATGCCCAATAAATAGTCATCAGTAATTTACCATATGGAGAAATCCTAATGGTGACAACAGCATCAAAAGTAATGACTATTGAAAAGATTGAGAATTCACAAGCTTTATATTTGAAAAGAGTTAAGAGAAAACCTGTTGAAGAGCATTCATGGTGTGTGTTTTCTTTGTGGTTTCTAGCAAAAAGTGATTAATAAAGAAAAGGTGTAGTTTGTAATACGTGAAGGAGAAAGAAGCTTTTTGAGCAGAGGATCCAGGAGTGCTGTGCACAAATTACATTTAGCACAATGCTACTCACTTCTTCTGGAATCATACTTCTTCTGGAAGGAAAGTTGTGCTCTAATATGCTTTATTAGCTGTGTGTAGTTCCTGGAGTATTTGAATCCCTCTTCTGTAGGGATGGCAGGAAAATCAAAAACCATGTTCAAATTTGCATTGGATTTCTTTCTCTGTTTTTCATATTAACTTTGCAGTTAATAAGGGAAACAATATGAGAGAAGGGAAATGAGCATTTATTCAGCACCAGCTGCTAGCTGTATTTTTCTATGCTTTGTATCATTTAATCCTCTAAATAATGTGGAAAGTAGGTGTTGCTAGTCATATGTGCTGGGCTCTTATTAGTATGGTACTATGATAGTGGTGAGCTACATCCTGCCCTCAGCCATGCCTGTTGTCCAAAAAGTTCCCAAAAAAAATGTATGATCAAAAGAAGGCAAACTAACATTCATTATTAACAGGAATTCTAAGTTCAAAGGTCTTTGGAAAATGTCAGTAAATGAGTCTCGACCCTGTAGGGAACTCCTTTACCTAAGCTTAGCCACCTGTCAGTGTATCCTAACCCACAGCCAAATGTAAGAGCCTAATTAGTACAGCATAAGGGGAAGATATTTAAGGGCACTCACTTGCAACAAAGAAAAAGGAAGAAGCAAGAGATGGCCAACCAGAGTCTGAGTTTGTCCCATTGCCTGGTACCCAGGTGGCTTAAACCACCATAGCAGGCAGATTAGGACAACAGTGTCAGGCTGTTACTACAAGGGAGAAAGAGCATCCAAGGAGAAGAGGGAAAAAGAAAGGTGACCCTGGGCCTGCCTTGAAATCTAGCTCACAATCCCTATGGAAGGAATAGAAAGAGACACTACACTCTCCTCCACTCCTAGAAAATATACCCAACACAGTGTGTTTTAGAAGCCTATCAATTCTTTTCTTTGACCTTAATACTGACTCAGCTTTCATAAGGAAAGCAGAAAAAGAGGTAAGATAAATCTCTTCTCCAAAAGGCAATGGTGGGTATCATTGTCCCACCATTGTAGTTGGAGAAACAGCAGTAAAATTGAGGAGCCAGGATCTATTCCCAGGGTTGTCAGACTCCAAAGTCCCCCACGCACCACAACCATTCTGCCTCACCTCAACCCCCTTATTTTAATGTGGCAAGTCAAGAAATACATTTTAAACAGATCCTGAGCCTTGGTGGTGCAGTAGTTAAGTGCTCGGCTGCTAACTGAAAAGTTAGAACCCACTAGCCGCTCTGCAGAGAAAGAGTGGCAGTCTGCTTCCATAAAGATTTAAAAAACGGTTGCCATCGAGTCAATTCCAACTCACAGCAATGAGTCTGTAAAGATTCCAGCCTTGGAAACCCTATGGAGCAGTTCTACTCTGTCCTTTAGGGTTTCTATGAGTCGGAATCGACTCAATGGCAATGGGTTTGGGTTTTCTATACATTATCCATTTTTAAATAGTAATATAGAAACTTGGCTCTAAGGATAAGTACGTATCTCCTGGAGGTTAGAAAGATCAAATTGCAACGATAAGAAAATCTAACAATATGCCAATGCTTCCTTTACCCAGTATCATGGAGGAATGGGGTGATATACAAGTTAACTTTTTTATTAGAATTTAAGCCCATTCAAGCACCGAGACTTATTTGGGGTTAATTATTCTTGATGGAGGAGCCCAGGTGGTGTAGTGGTTAAGATCTTGACTGCTAACCAAAAGGTCAGCAGTACAAATCTACCAGCCGCTCCTTGGAAACCCTATGGGACAGTTCTGCTCTGTGCTATAGGGGTGCTATGAGTCAGAATCAACTCGATGGCACCTAACAACAACAACAACATTCTTGATGGAAGTCATACCCAATAAGTGTTACATACTTCCCTGCCTGCTTATACTGAGGCTACTAAACAAAATCATGAACATCAGTCATGCTGTATATATAATACAATGAGTTCTGCAAAAGGATATTAAGCTGTATAGGTGAGACTGGAAACACAGCTGTCATTTCTTGGTGCTCTCAACATGCCTGTCCATCCTCTTATCCCCATTCTCCCTTCCCCACCCTCTTCCCCTGGAGTTTCTTAAGACAGAGCGCCAGATCATTAGGCCAATTTGAATTGCATATAAATAGTCTCTGAGTGTGGGTCTGTGAGGTTTCTTCTGCGTGTCAAATACATAAATTCTCACACAGGTGGATTTGGTTACAGGAAGGCAATTCTGGTTTTAGGCGAAAGAAGAATATGGGCTCTGGACTCGGAGAAACTTAGGTTCAAATGCTGATGCCTCCACAGAATACCAAATGACCTTGGGCACATTTACTTAACCTCTCCAGGCTTTGGTTTCCTCATTTATATGTAAAATGGAAAGAATATTAACACTTCTTAGGGTTCCTGTCCAGAATGAATGAGCTTATGTGTATAAAGAGCCTAGCACAGCACCTAGCCCAACGCAGGCACTCTCAGGAAAGGTTAGCTCTCTTCACTCCCTACCCTTGCTCTGATGTTTTGAAAGGGTCCCTGTGAGTCAGAATCGACTCAATGGCAATGGGTTTTTTTGGTCTTACTTCAAGGTACTTAGCTGTGTTCAGGTAGATGATGTTGCCAGATAAGTAATACCTGCATAAGCAAGCGTCTTGGAACTGTTTAGTTGTTTTGTTTTGTTTTTTTAATTGTGCTTTAGATGAAAGGTTACAGCTCAAGTTAATTTCTCATACAAAAATTTATACACATATTGTTTTGTGACATTAGTTGCAGTCCCCACAATGTGACAGCACCCCCCAGCCCCGTTCCCCACGTCCTTTCGACCACTTCCTGTCCCTTCCTGCCTTTTCATCCTGCTTTTAGACAGGAGCTGCCCATTTGGTCTCATAAATCTGATTGAACTAAGAAGCACATTCCTCACGTGTATTATTTTTTGTTTTATAGTCTTGTCTAATCTTTGTCTGAAGAGTGGGCTTAAAGAATGGTTTCAGTTCTGAGTTAACAGTGCTTCCGGGGGCCATAGTTTCAGGGGTTCCTCTAGTCTCTGTCAGACCATTAAATGGTCTTTTTATGTGAATTTGAGTTTTGTTCTACATTTTTCTTGTACTCTGTCCCGGACTCTCTGTTGTGTTCCCTGTCAGGGCAGTCATTGGTGGTAGCCGGGCACCATCTAGTTCTGTCTCATGTGGTCCTTTAGTTGTTTGGACTATTTTGTTTTCTTTTTTATTCTTTGTCTTCCCACTACCCCAACCAAAATTTTGAGCCTGGATAGCTGATATTAGTTTTTGAGGTGGGAGTGACTCACTTACCAGGTGGATGATGTTTGGAGGCAAGAAATAACAAGTAAAGAACTCAGATCATTGCCTGTCTCACCTCTAATTAAAAGAAACAGTGACTGAAGTCACCTCCCAGAACACTGGAAGAGATACTGGTCTGTATATATATAATCTCTTCCCTGAAATTGATGTCTGTCACTGTCTTCTCAGAAACTGAATTGTTACATCTGATGGAAGCCAAGCCTCAGGCAAGGGAATGAGCATAACTGTCAGTGCTGCCCCAAAAATGCCCAGACGAATATAGTCCTCATTGAATATTCCTATTGCACGTCTGTTAATACTTTGTAGTAGTCTGCTTACTTTAAGTTCCGACTTAAGAGAAGAAATATTTTACCTGGTATAAACAAATATAATCAAAGTATTGGCATTACTAGAGCCAGTATTTTATAGAACTAACAGAGTTATGTGTATGTGTGAGTGTGTGTGTGTGTATACCAATGTGTGTATACATATATGCAGGAAGCAGAGCTTGCTCACTTACTGTATCTCTGTATATCTATCTAAGTGCATTCTATGGAATATTTTCTTATTTTTTTCTTAAAGAAAGAATTACAACATTCTTTAATAACAAAATGTAGGTGATCTTGTTGGTGCTGTAATTAATTTATCTGACTAACATAATCATTTTCCACCCAACTGCTTATTTTCCTTTTGAAGTTGTATGCTACTACAGATTATAGTGATTTTTTGTATGACTGTACTTTAAAAATTCGTATGCTTTAAATGTATATTATATAATTTTGAAAAATTATTAGAAATATATTTGTTAGTAAAAATAAATTTAAATATTAAAAATTAAACATAGCTGCCACGTAGTTCTCATTGTACTGCTTTATCTTTCAATTGAAAGATTCAGATTCACTATGACCAATGATCATGATTGTAATACTTCTCTATTTCTGTGTAATAAATCCCCCCCCCCCAAATTTTGCAGCTTAAAACAACAAACATTTATTTTCACATCCAATTTCAGATAATCAGGAATCCAAAAGTGACTTAATTGGGTTTTTGTGGCTCAGGGTCTCTTATGAGGTTGTAGGCAAGTTGTTAGCGGGGGCTGGGAATTAAAGAGGGGCTCAGTGGAGCTGGAAGGTTCACTTTTAAGCTCACTCATGAGGCCATTGGCAGGAGGCTTCAGTTCCTCACCACATTTTGAGTGGTCACAACATGGCAGCTGACATTCCCCCAAAGCAAGTGATGACAGAAAGAGCAAGAGACAGAAAAAGAGAGACTCCACAATAGCCTCAGTGTCTTTTATAACTTCTCTGTGTATATACCATCACTTCTGCCATATACTGTTGGTCACACAGACCAACCCAGTGTGAAAGTGAACTGCAGAAGAATGTGAATACCAAGAGGTGAGAATCTTTGGGAGCCATCTTAGAGACTGCCTACCATAATTGTTGTCATAGTTGTTTAAAAAACAAAAACAAAAAACCATTGCCGTCAGGTCAATTCTGACTCATAGTGACCCTATAGGACAGAGTAGAGCTGCCCCATAGAGTTTCCAAGGAGCAGCTGGTTGGTTTGAACTGCTGACCTTTTGGTTAGCAGCTGAGCTCTTAACCACTACACCACCAGGGCTCCGTGGTTGTTGTTAGGTGCCGTCAAATTGGTTCCAACTCATAGGGACCCCATGCACAACAGAACGAAATGCTGCCTGGTCCTGCACCATCCTCACAATTGTTGCTATGTTTGAGCCCATTGTTGCAGCCACTGTGTCAGTCCATCTTGTTGAGGGTCTTCCTCTTTTTCGTTGACCCTCTATACCAAGTGTGATGTCCTTCTCCAGGGACTGGTCCCTCCTGACAATAGGTCCAAAGTACATGAGATGAAGTTTTGCCCTTCTCAGTTCAAAGGAGCATTCTGTCTGTACTTTTTCAAAGATAGATTTGTTCGTTCTTCTAGCAGTCCATGGTATACTCAGTATTCTTCACCAACACCATAATTCAAAGGTGTCAATTCTTCTTCAGACTTCCTTGTTCATAGTCCAACTTTCACATGCATATGAAGCGATTGAAAATATCATGGTGTGAGTCAGGTGCACCTTAGTCCTCAAAGTGACATCTTTGCTCTTTAATACTTTAAAGAGATTTTTTGCAGCAGATTTGCCCAGTGCAATGCATCGTTTGATTTCTCGACTGCGGCTTCCATGGGCGTTTATTGTAGATCCAAGTAGAATGAAATCTTTGACAACTTCAGTCTTTTCTCTGTTTGTCATGATGTTGATTACAGGTCCAGTTGTGAGGATTTTTGTTTTCTTTATGTTGAGGTTTAATCCATACTGAAGGCTGTAGTCTTTGATTTTCATCAGTAAGTGCTTCAAGTCCTCTTCACTTTCAGCAAGCAAGGTTGTGTCATCTGCATATCACAGGTTGTTAATGAGTCTTCCTCCAGTCCTAACGCTGCATTCTTCTTCATATAGTCCAGCTTCTCGGATTATTTGCTCAGCATACAGATTGAATAAGTATGGTGAAAGGATACAACCCTGATGCACACCTTTCCCGATTTTAAACCACACAGCATCTGCTTGTTCCAGTTGAACAACTGCCTCTTGGTCTGTGTACGGGTTCCACATGAGCACAATGAAGTGTTCTTAAATTCCCATTCTTTGCAGCGTTATCCATAATATGTTATGATTCTCACATTCGGATGCCTTTGCATAGTCAATAAAACACAGGTAAACATCTTTCTGGTAACATCCATCTGACATCAGCAATGATATCCCTGGTTCCACGTCCTCTTCTGAATTTGGCTTGAATTTCTGACAGTTCCCTGTAGATCTATTGCTGTAACCACCTACCCTAATGCTGTTTTACAGTGTTATTTATTCATATATATGAACAATATGAAATTCTTAATATCAGACACTTGCTTTGAACATTAAATTGTACTGTTGGTGATTTTTCAAGATCATACTAATTTACTTTTAAAGGCTACTTAAGCTTGGCTTATAATTCTCCATGCATTCATTTGGATTGACACACCTTTATCTCAGATCCTAAGATCTGATGTATCACTCCTCATGCTGTAAAACCTGTTCTCTGTTACATAGGAAGTATTATACTTAGAAGATTACAAATACATACCAGTGAAACCTAGGGAGCCTATGTTACTTCTGAATAAAACAAAAGTTTTTCTAGATCAGGAAAGGCAAATAGATTTTCAATTCATACTAATTCTGTCAGTTGATAATGACTGCCTCAAGTGTTGTTTTGAGAAGAATTCTGAGGCCTTATTCGACCTCACTGCTGTGTGCCTTGATCAATTAGAGGTGTCTGACCTGGGTGCAGCAGGGGAGAAGTGGCAGGTAGGACCCATGCCACATCTTTGTAACCTTTGGTCATCTAGAACATATTGCTAACACGGGAGCTCTGCCAAGGTGAACAGTAATAATGCAAACATTAGGTTAGTCTAAACAAAATAAACAATGGCAACTCCCCTCCCAGAAAGTTCTTGAGATGTTCGGTGTTTAATTGCTTTGTTTGTATGACTCTGAAGCATAACTAATGTCCATTAGGCATGGCTTTTCTCTTTCCTCTCCAGTTAGAGTTCATTAATGACCCTAAGTAACTGCCTGAACTTGGGATAGGATACCCTGTTAGATTGTTCCCAGGTAGGAAAGAACATGGATCATAACCTATCTATAAATAAATATTTGTCATTGTCAGCCTACTCTGTTAATTAAGAGCTTAAGTTACATTGTATCTTCTCATTCATAAAATAAAGACAAAATAGAAAACATTTTATTATGCAAGTAGAGCCTATTTTAGATATTTTTAATATATCTAGAAATTAGGGAGATGGGAGAGTGGGAGGAAAAGGCAGTTTCTAGATTGGAATTAAAAATTTACTGTTTTTAGCTTTTCCTAAATCCTTTGCAGATTATTTTAGCTTCACTTTAGAGGACACTGTCAAGAACCTTCCCGCTGAAAACCTCATTAATTTGGCTGCTTTGATTCATTTTCGATGAGTTAAGAAATGTCCACTGACAGACTAATAAGGTCTAAGGCTCTCTTGATGAGGTGTCAGGACAATTTCTGTGCAGCCTAGATAAGAAGAATGTGTGTAGGTTCCTCACTGTCTTTTGCATGTAGGAGAATCCTGAGAATTTCTTTCTTAATGAGAACTGAACTCTTAAGGAGGAAATATAGACGTTTTAATATTTTATCCCCAAACGCTTCTTAGCTATGAATAAGTTGTAAGGTATTGAAACCACTAGTTTGAATTTCAAAGCTGTAACCATCTATTTGATACCAAACCAGAACTATTGCCATGGAGTCAGTTCCGACTTATAGAGACCCCATAGACAGAGTAGAACTGCCCAGTAGGGTTTCCAAGGAGCAGCTGGTGCATTTGAACTGCCAACCTTTTGGCCAGCAGCTGAGCTTTTAACCACTGTGCCACCAGGGCTCCACCTATTAGATACAGTGCCTAGATAATAGAGACTGAGTAAATCTTTATCAAATGAATGAATATTGTCATCGGCAGTTTAAGCAATTGATGGAAAAAAGATACAGGCTTTAGTATCAAACAGACCTGGGTTCTGAAGTTTCCACCATCACTTTCGAGTGTGACCTTGGTAAGTTATTTAATTCTCTGTACTCCCTTTTCTCATCTAATAAACAAGGGTAATAATTTCTTTCTCTCGGAATTGCCTGAGGATTGAATGAAATAAGGAGGTGGAGCCCCTGACTAAATACTTGGCATATGGTGAGTGCTTAGCAGATGTTAGTTCCGCCTCCCTTCCCTTATTTTATACCATCACTTTCTGCCAATGGAGGAGTTTTCAATGGCAACTCTGCACACTTGTAAATAGAAATTGGTAGCCAGAAGCTGCACTTAGGCCACTCTCCAGCCAGTCAAAAGCCTTGCGATAGGCGCAAAGAGGTTGCATTGCTCGTGAGCCTGAGAAAATTCAGCTTGCTCTGGATTTTCTGTGAATACCTATGACAGAGTATGGGAATATGAAGCACTGTATGATAAATTGTCATTTGTATGAAAGGCCAGCCAGCTGGCTTGGGTGATTCAGAATGGCAAAGCCCACTGAAATCAGTAAAACATCCAAATCTAGACAACCAGCATCAAACTTTCTTCCCCTTATTTAATCTGTGACAGGTATAACTTAGACATGAAGCTTATCTTCATATCTTCCAGCATTTCATTAGGATAATATAAGTAAATCCTCTGGAATTGTGTATTTTGGAAACTTATCACCTTCCTGGGGCTATACAGGGAAACCTGTGAGCGAGAACTTGATGGTATTGCCTTATTTTTCCAGGTCTCACAAGTTTTCCACCTTTGACATGGTGCAGTCTTACCACTTTTCTATCGCTCTCTATTAGTGGAAATTTTTTTTTTTTTTCTGTCAGGTTTCCACCTTACACAGTTTCTAACCTTCACAGGTTTTACTGTACTTTTATTTAGCCAGATGTGAAATTATTTCTGCCTCCTAGATGATTTATTTAAATGTATTAATAAATACTAACTTTTTTCTTCGTCAAACCTTGCCTTCCAAATTTGGTTGCTTCTTTCTTAAATTACTTTCCATAAGACCTCCAGCACCTTCTTTTTCTTCATTCAGTAAGATTATCTCCATTATGATGTAGTATATAATCTTTCTCCGTATGCCTTTACCAAGTTTTAGGCAAGTTGTGAGAATCCAAACCAATGCCTTTTCCCTTTGACCCTAGTCTTTAGTGGAGGAGGCAGCTGAGGGGAGTGTGGTAGGCAGAATAATGCCCCATCGAAGATGCCCACATCCTAATCCTTGGAGCCTTGAATATGTTAGGTTGCATGGTAAAGGAGAATTAAGGTTGCAGTTGGAATTAAGGTTACTAATCAGCTGAATTTAAAATAGGGAGATAAACAAACAATAATCCGTTGCCGTCAATTCCGACTCATAGCGACCATATAGGACAGAGTAAACTGCCCCATAGGGTTTTCAAGGAGTGTCTAGTGGGTTCAAACTGCTGACCTTTTGGTTAGCAGTGGAGTCCTTAAGCACTGCACCATCCTGTATTATCTGAGTGGGCCCAATTTAATCACATGAGTCCTTAAAAGTGGAAGAGGGAGGCAGAAGAGAAGAGTCAGGGAAAGAGATGTGACAACAAAAGCAGGGTCAGAGAGATGCTATGCTGCTGATTTTGAAGATGGAAAAGGAAGCCATGAGCCAAAGAATGTGGGTCACTTCTAGAAACTGGAGAAGGCAAAGACTCTCTGCTAGAGTCTCTAGAAAGGGACGCAGCCCTGCCAACACCTTGATTTTAGCCCAGTGAGCCCTTCTGAACTGCAGAGCTATATGCTAATAAATTTGTGTTGTGTAAGCTACTAAATTTATAGTAATTTATTACTGTAGCAATAGCAATAGAAAACTAATACAAAGAGTTAGAGGTGAAAGGGAGAGAATAATGGTTACATTGTACCTAGAATGTGTCAGACATCAAACTAGGGAATATGTTACCATATAACAAACTATTAAGGCAGTCATTATATGTTTTATAGTTTAGGAAATGGAGCTCAGAGTTTAAGTAACTTGTCCAAAGACATACAGATAACCCCATTAGTAAGTAGGCAAGCTGGAATTGCAAACCAGGTCTGCATCGTCTGTACAAAATAGTGACCTTGGTCTGCATCCAGGTCCTAGCTCTGCTACTGTATGACCTTTGATAGGGCACTTAAACTCTCTGAGCTTCAGTTTCTTCAACTGAAAAAAGAGTAGAGCAAACTAAGGTTCATGAGGTTTGTATGAAAAGCAAATTGAAAAATGGATGTCTTACACTGAGTTCTCTAGAGAAGCAAAATCAGTAAAGCATGTAAATATATATAGAGAGAGATTTATATCAAGAAAATGGCTCATGTGGTTGTAGAGCCTGGAACGTCCCAAGTCTGTGAGTCAGGCTGGAGGCTTCTCCCGATTCACATAGCTACAGAGGCTGGCAAACTCAAGATCAGCAATTTAGCAGCAGGGCTCTGGCTCACAGGTTGTGAAGACTGACGAATCCTAAGATCGGGAGGCAAGATGGCAGGTAAGCTGCTAGCTCAAGTCCCAAGAACCAGAGGGCAGATGAACAGGAGCCAGCTGCAGTATCCAGAGAAAGCAAAATCCCATGAGCCTTTCCAGAAAGTCCACCTGTATTGGATGCAGGCCACACCCAAGGAAACTTCCTTTCAACTGATATGCTACTCACAGCAGATCCCATCATGGAGGTGATCGCATTATATTAAATCTCATCATGGAGGTGATCACATCATTATATGACTGCCAGACTACATCATAACTTTCCAAACCACTGAGAATCATGGCCAGCCAAGCTGACACACAAACTAACAATCACAATGGGTATAAAAGAAACTAAACTAAAACTAAAACTTACCTGCTTTAAAGTCTTTGTCAGGTGCCACATACCCAAACACCCGTATCAGATGAATCATGTCAGATATTGAGGGAGATGGAGATCTTCTTAAATTATAACTGGACTTTATTACTTAGCATCACCACTAACCAGGTACTGCTATGAAAATCTCCATCCTTTTCTTGGACATTGGGTGCCTAGAAATATAATTCGGGCTGTATTCTGAATCATTTCAGAGGCTGAAAATTCCAGCGTGGTAATTTCAACTCAGTGAATGTTAGGGAATGAGGGATAGAGTGAACATTTAGCCAGACATCTTAAACCATCAGATTTATTTGTCTTTGGAGGCACTTTATACACTAGTAGAGAGAACAAGATTTGGATAGCTAATAGTGTTTGTTTGATGTAAATAATTATGACTTATTGTCTGGGATTTGAGTAAATGTACATATAACTCCAGCTATTTAGAAAATAAATGCTAGTCAAAATTATTTGAATTATCATAGTGATTCAATTATTAGACACCACCAAATATATAAATTTGTGGTCATTAAATCTTTACAAGAAATTCTGACAAGAGAATATTGGTGGAGAGGGTTAGTAGTGCCTGTTATTTGGTGAATTTTAGGCTATTTACATAAATCTAGCTTTTTTCCCTCTTAAAGTTAAATTTCTTTACACACGTTTCTGAATTATTTAGGGCAAGTTCACTGCATTATCACATCTGAAGATTGTTTTATCTGATCCTCAGTTATAAATAACTAGTCTACCACTTTTGAGCCTTTTTTACCCAGTGGTATAATAATAGTAATATATCAGTAGAATGTATAATGCATTATGTATCAAACATTTATTGAGCCCTATTTTCTGTAAGGCTAACACTGGAGCTGTAAAGATGAGTAGGACACTTCCTGCCCTCCAGAAACTAACCGCCTATTGGGCAAAGATAGACATATTAAGAATTCATTGCCACACAATGTTAAAAGTATATGACTGCTGGGGAAGCACAAAGTAGTTACCATCACAGAAATACTTTTCTATTCAGTTACTCAGGTAGTTAATTTTTAAATGAATTTTATGGCAGGTACTTATAAAAAGATACAGTAGCTTGAGACATATAATCTATGATCACTGAATTAATCAGTCAATACATCTTCAGTTATTTCATCTTCTAAAGCTGAAAAGCCCCCTTCAGATAGTCATCTACTTGATACCGGAGCCTCCATACGTATCGTTATTGAAAACACCCCAGATAATATAGCCTGAGAGAGGAGTTCAACATAATGGTTAAATTCTCAGACGTCAGATTTGGGTCCAGATCCTGGCTCTAAAATGTACTACTTTTATAACTGGAGTAAGTTATTTCACCTTTCTAAGTATCAGCTTCCTCATAAATAAAATGAAGATAAAGTATAGCTCTTTCTCACCTTTAAAATATAACTAAGACTCTAAAAAACGGTTAAATCAATTTATTCACAAGTCCAAAGTGGCACGATTAGAAGCAATTAGTATGGAAAGTTCATGAGAGAACAATAGAGTTTGATGATATGGTTCCTATTTCATCCTTTATTCAACATTTATTTTTTCACCATAATATTATAACTCTAATGGAAGGTTTTTACTTTACAGCACTCCCAACACTTTCACAGTTTTTGCACTTTATCACATATGATGGAGTCAGTAATACTGATAAAAACACCACAAGACTTTAGAGATGGTCTTGTAAGGGACCTCTCAAAGTCCCTTCCAGCTCTGTGATTTTGTTCTTGTTGTTGTTAGGTGCCATTGAATCAGTTCCAACTCCTAGTGACCCTATGTACAACAGAACAAAACACTGCCCAGTCCTGTGCCATCCTCACAATCATCGCTATGTTTGAGCTCTGTCTTAGTCATCTAGTGCCACTGTAACAGAAATACCACAAGTGGATGGCTGTAACAAAGAGAAGTTTATTCTCTCACACTCCAGTGGGCTAGAAGTCTGAATTCAGGGCGCCGGCTCCAGGGGAAGGCTTTCTCTCTCTGTCAGCTCTGGATTCTGCGGCTGCCTCCTATTCATCTGACCTCCGGTTCTTGGGACTTGAGCTATCAGCTTATCTGCCGATCTTCGGATTCGTCCATCATTGCAGCCTGTGAGCAGAGCCCTGCTCTCCAACCTGCCAATTTTGGGTTCGCCAGCCCCTGCAGCTACATGAATCAGGAGAAGCCTTGCGGTCTTGCCTGCCAATCTTAGGATTTGTTGATATTCACAGCCTGTGAGAAAAAGCCTTGCTTTTCAACCTGCCGATCTTGGGTTTGCCAGCCCCTGCAGCTACATGAATCGGCAGAAGCCTCTATCTTAATCCACAGACTTGGGACGTTCCAGCCTCTACAGTTGTATGAGCTGTTTCTTTGATATCTCTCTCTCTCTCTGTTTATATACTTTACTGGTTTTGCTTCTCTAGAGAACCCAGCCTAAGACAAGCCCATTGTTGCAGCCACTGTGTCAATCCATCTCATTGAGGGTCTTCCTCTTTTTAGCTGACCCTCTACCTTTCTAAGCATGATGTGCTACTCCAGGGAGCGGTCCCTCCTGATAAAATGTCCAAAGTACGTGAGACGAAGTCTTGCCATCGTCGCTTCCAAGGAGCACTCTGGCTGTACTTCTTCCAAGACAGACTTGTTCATTCTTCTGGCAGTCCATGGTATATTTAATATTCTTTGCCAGCACTGTCATTCAAAGGCTTCAGTTCTTCTTTTGTTTTCCTTATTCATCATCCAGCTTTCTTACCCATATGAGGCGATTGAAAATATCATGACTTGTTTCAGGTGCACCTTAGTTCCTTAAAGTAACATCTTTGCTTTTCAACACTTTGAAGAGGTCTTTTGCAGCACATTTGTCCAATGGAATATGTCCTTTGATTTCTTGACTGCTGCTTCCATGGGCATTGATTGTGGATACAAGTAAAATGAAATCCTTGAGAACTTCAGTCTTTTCTCTGTTTATCATGATGTTGATTATTGGTCTAGTTGTGAGGATTTTTGTTTCCTTATGTTGAAGTATAATCCATACTGAAGGCTGTAGTCTTTGATCTTCATCAGTAAGTGCTTCAAGTCCTCTTTGCTTTCAGCAAGCTAGGTTGTATCATCTGCATATTGAAAGTTGTTAATGAGTCTTCCCCCAATCCTGATGCTGCATTCTTTTTCATATAGTGGAGCTTCTCAGATTATTTGCTCAGCATACGTTATGATTTTAAGATGTTTAATTCTCTTCTAATTTATGCATATTTATATTTTTGTAATTTTAGCGTAGTCAGTTTAACTTTGATAAAAAAATTAGAATCAATATAAAATTAGTTGAAATTTTATGTTTTAAATAATTTTGGGTTTTTTTGAGGTTTCAAATTAGGTAATTAAGAGAAATACATTTAATCTGATATTTACTAAGCCTCTTTTATTGGATAAATTAAGTGAAAGCCTTTTGACTTGTACTATAATTCTTACTATTTTAATAGGAACATTAAAATTACAATAGCTTCTATATTTCATGCATTTCTACTCATAAGTGGGAATTTCATGTGGAAACTATGATAATGGTTGTGAACTTGTCTCTAATTAAATTTAGTTTCCATTAATCTTTATTCTACAGAAGTTTTTAATTATTGACATATGTAAAGTGATGCAAAAATAAATATTTATTACCTGTTTTCTGTATTTTTTAAAGACCAACTCTTTGGTTTATAAAAGTTATACATATAGTTACTGGGAAAATAATAGTCATGGCTTCACCCTGAAATAGTCTCTTCTTGTTTGACAGTGATTTAGAGTGGCGTTAGCTGCTATAACAAATTGTGTGGTATATGGCTTAAAGCTTACATACCAGTCGATGCAGGTATTCATGGTTCTTGGGTTGCTTTTCTTCTGGGGCTAGTGTTGAGACCCAGGCTTCTTCTATCGCTAGACTCTGATATCCCTTATGGCTAGAGACCTCTACATTCATTTGGTGGATGGGGAGTAAGAGTAGAGAACCTTAAAAACCCCTGGTTCACAAGAAGTAAACACCAATTCTGTCACTTTCCTTAGCCAGAACTAGTCATATGGCCACATAAGAATGGCAAGGGGAGCTGAGAAACGTAGTCTCTGGCTGGGCAGCTGCCTCCTGGTAACAACTCTGCAATATGGAATGTTGTTGTTAGGTGCCGTCAAGTTGGTTCCGACTCATAGCGACTCTATGCACCACAGAAGGAAACACTGCCCGGTCCTGTGCCATGCTCACAATCGTTATGCTTGAGCCAATTGTTGCAGCCACTGTGCAGTCTGTCTTTTTGAGGGTTTTCCTCTTTTTCGCTGACCCTCTACTTTACCAAGCACGATGTCTTTCTCCAGGGACTGATCCCTCCTGACAACATGTCCAAAGTATGTAAGACGTAATCTCACTATCCTTACTCCTAACGAGCATTCTGGTTGTACTTCTTCCAAGACAGATTTGTTCATTCTTTTGGCAGTCCACGGTATATTCAATATTCTTCACCAACACCACAATTCAAAGATGTCAGTTCTTCTTCTGTCTTCCTTATTCATTGTCCAGCTTTCGCGTGCATATAATGCAATTGAAAATACCAGGCTTGGCTCATTCACACCTTTGTCTTCAAGATGACATCTTTGCTTTTCAACACTTTAAAGAGGTCTTTTGCAGCAGATTTGCCCAATGCAGCGCATCTTTTCATTTCCTCACTGCTGCTTCCTTGGGTGTTGATTGTGGATCCAAGTAAAATGAAATCCTTGACAACCTCAACCTTTTCTCCATTTATCATAATGTTGCTTATTCGTCCAGTATGGAATGGGGAACGTGAATTTGTGGTGAACACTGCCAAAGGGAATATGAGAATTTACAAATATACCAACTATAAAATTCTATATAATTATTTATTAGTATCTAATAGTATCTAAAAAGAATACATCATTCTTGTATTGTGTATAGGTACCAGTGTTAGTAGGACATGTTTTTTTAGTTCTTTTGTATTACAGCATAAGACCGGGCAGTGTTTCATTCAGTTACATAGAGTTACCATGAGTCAGAATCCACTTGACAGCAACTAATAGCAACATCATAATCAAAAACAGCATGAAATCTTAAGAGTTACCCAGGGCTATAATCTTTAGCTATAGAACAGTTTCTTTCTTTGAATAATTAATTGTATAAGCTATGGGATCTGGGTTTTTTGGCTTTATATAATAATCAACTGAGCAATTCAGGCCTGCATATATTATTTGAAAAATATAATTGACATTTTCCATATTGTTCTCAGGAATTTTCTTTTAAGAATTCTTTTAGAAGTCTAGAGACAGAAATTTTTTTCTAATATGATGCAGAAGTAATGTATTATTATAGCTTTAGATTCTTGTAATGTAATTTGATATCTAAGACCTTAAGATTTTTTAATTAATTGGATTTTTTAAATTTCAAAAGATGTCTGTTGTATATTTTATAGAAAATGCTGTAAATATATAATAAAAATAAAAATTCATTCTTACAACTATAAGAGTTGGATGATATCCTGCTGTTGTTATTATCAGAGCCTCACTGGATTTCCAAATGCCAAATTACAAAATGCTCAAAGTGTTCTGTGATATTTACAGAGTTTATTAATGAGAAATATTCATTTTGATTTGGGGCTATATTTCCAAAATTACATAAAAGGGACCCTTTATATATCAATGGGAACAAAATGCTTGTAATTTTCTTTGAAAAATAGGTATTTTGGAATAGATATTTTATATTACTAATCTGTAGTCATTCTTACAACCAGTGCCTATGACAAGATTACATACTGCTTCATTATGGTTTGGTGACTTTTTTTATTGTGCTTTAGGTGAAAGTTTACAGCACAAATTAGCTTCTCATTCAAAAATTAATACATAAATTGTTTTGTGGGTTTTGGGGGTTGCAATCCCCGCAATATGTCAGCATTCTTCCCCTTTCCACCCCAGGTTCCCTGTGTCCATTCGTCCAGTTTTCGTGTCACTTTATGGCTTCTCATCTTTGCCTTTGGGCAGGTGTTGCCCATTTGGTCTCGTAGACTTGATTGAACTAAGAAGCATGTTCCTCACGTGTGTTATTGTTTGTTTTATAGGTCTGTCTAATCTTTGGCTGAAAGGTGGACTTCAGGAGTGGCTTCACTTCTGAGTTAGCAGGCTGTCCAGTGACCATAATCTTGGGGGTTGCTCCAGGCTTTGTCAGACTAGTAAGTCTGGTCTTTTTTTGTGAATTTGAATTTTGTTCTATATTTTTTCCTGCTCTGCAGAGTGATCCCTGTCAGAGCAGTTGGGTCGGTGGTGGTATCCAGGCACCATCTAGTTCTTCTGGGCTCAGGCTGGTGTAGGCTGTGATTTATGTAGTCCTTTAGTCTTTTGGACTAATATTTTCCTTGTGTTTTTGGTTTTTTCATTCTTCTTTGCTCCAGATGGGATGGGACCAGTAAACGTATCATCAATGGACAATTGCAAATTTTTAAGACCCCAGATGCTACTCACCAAAGTAGGATGTAGAACATTTTCTTTATGAATTCTGTTATGCCAGTGGACCTAAATGTCCCCCAAGACTATGGTCCCCAGCCCCCGGCCCCAGTAACTCGGTCCCTCAAGGCATTTGGATGTGTCTAAGAAGCCTCTACGGCTTTGCCTTGGTCAAGTTGTGATGACTTCCCCTATATTGCGTGTTGTCTTTCCCTTCATCAGATTTAACACCTGGCTACTATCTAGTAATTTCCCCTCGCCACCCCTCCCCTCCCTCGTAACCATCAAAGATTGTTTTCTTCTGTGTGTAAACCTTTTCTTGAGTTTTTATAACAGTGGTCTCATACAATATTTGTCCTTTTGTGATTGACTTATTTCACTCAGCATAATGCCCTCCAGATTCATCCATGTTGTGGGATGTTTCCTGGATTCATCATTGTGTAGTATTCCATTGTGTGTATGTACCATATGTTTGTCCATTCATCTGTTGATGGGCACTTAAGTTGTTCCATCTTTTTGCTATTGTGAATAATGCTGCAGTGAACATGGGTGTGCATATGTCTGTTCATGTGACAGCTCTTATTTCTCTAGGATATATTCCTTGGAATAGGATTGCTGGTATGGTATTTTTGTTTCTAGCTTTTTAAGAAGGTGCCATATTGTTTTCCGTAGTGATTGTACCATTTTATATTTCCACCAGCAGTGCATAAGAGTTCCAATCTCCCCACAACCTCTCCAACACTTGTTATTTCCTTTTTTTCTTTTTTTGATTAGTGCTAGTAATGTCAGGCTGAGATGGTTTGGTGACTTTTTTGTAATTTCATTGACGTGGTTCATTTTTTGTTCTTTTCCTCTAATTTGTTTTCCTTTTTTTTTTTTTTTTTTTTTTTAGTGTAAGTCTGTTGTAGTCATTACTACTTGCAGCTTATGGCTAATTGTAAAATTTCCCAGTGACTTGAAATTACTAGTACTTGAAACAGATTGAGTTGATATTTATTTACTTATTTGTCTTTGTTTTCTGGTTCATATGAATAATACTATACACATAAGAGTATCACCAGAAAATCACATTATAAGTTAATAACTTTGACTTATTATTCTGCAGGTTTCTCTTAAACATAATAAAATAATACATGCAAGTCTTGCTAAATTCATAGTGGTATATAAATAGTGTCATCTACAATGGAAGATTAACAAAAGAACTTCTTTCATCATCACAGACGGTTATAAGAATGAATTTCTACAAAACTAGTGCACTTTTTGTCTCAAACTACTTTTAACAGAGACTGTCCTAAATTTTTATTTTGAAAGAAAGCATTTTACATGCTGAGAGGTAAGAAATATAAGGAGGGTAATTTTAATGGGATTTAAATAATTCACTTACATTTCTTTGCCAATAAAATAAAGCATGTCTTCTTAGGTTTTGTTTTTTGGGTTTTTTTTTTTTATTAAGCTTTAAAATACATCTTTCAATTTACTAATATTATAAAAGAAAAAAATACAACACTGTCATCTTCCCAGATCAGATTTTACTATTTTCCAATAACAGATTTAGCTATCATTCAGAGGCGAGTAGTATAACACTTTTTAGATTTTCACATATATCTGAACTGCTGTTGATCACTCCCCAAATCAGGTCAGATGCACTACCTCTGCAGGAACATTTGCCAGAGGTGCTGTATGTTCAGATAGAAGATTTTCATGTTTTATAGTTGACCTCATTTATTTTCCAGACCTCTAAATTTTTCATACACAGTAGGAACATCTCACTTTATGAACCATGAATTAAATAGAGTCAGTAAGGCTGATTTGTTCTCTCTCAGCTCAATTGCCAAGCACACAAATCAGAGGGGAAATATTTCTAATACTAGAATGTTCTCCAAGTCAGTAAATCTGGGATTATCTCATCATACCGATTATGTCAAAGCTCTTTAGCCACAGTGCTCACTAGGACATAAAATTGAATGGTATATACACAAATGGTCCCATTCCAGCATCATAGAAGAATTCCGAGGTTTTCTTACAATAATTGGAAAGCCCTAATTATTAAGAAAACTAGCCATGTCATTTATTGAATATCTACTCTTTGCCAGGTACTTTATGTTCATTACCTGAGTTTTAAAAGTATTGTTCCATGGTTCTGAATGCTTTTACAGAAGACCCAGATGTGAAATATGGACTTACATTTTTAAGTACAAAAGAATATTCATTGTCTCTCTGTTGCTTAAGTTTTATTTTTTCTAGTGATAAGCTCTTGTAATTCCATGTTTGATGTTTAAGTATGTGTTTTTTATGCATGTACAAAAAAGTATAATGCAAACATAAGATCAATCAATTAATTATTTTATGGTGTTACCTTTCTATTTGAGGGTAAGATTAGGAGTTGATTTAAAAGCACTTAATAAAGGTTACTAATAAGGATGATTTTATGGTACAGCTTTCTAATATTCATTGTTCATAGTCTGTGAATACATTTTTTTCTTAGACAATTTGCTTTTGATTATTTTAAATTATCAATTTAGTAGAATGTCCATATATGGACAGTTATAATATTTTAATTATGAGAATGTTATTTTGAAAAAGTCGAATAGGAAAGCATGCACCCAAATTTATCCCTCACGTAATTGTTTCTGTGTTTCTTCCTTTCTACCTCCCCAAGGAGGGAACATTGTAGGGAAGGGGAGATTTAAAATAATTTAAATTACAGCCTCTTCTTTGGAATAACACATTGTAAGTGTGCTGATAATGAAAATGTATATACCAAAATTTTTAAATAAGCAAAGCTGTCTCATCAAGTGTTTTCCTCTTTGCTTTAGTTTTTTTTGTTCAAGACAACGTGTCCTCATTTCACCCTGCAGTGGCATTCTAACCCTCTTATGTTACACTCATTAGTACTTCTTTAAAACCACTTTCAACTTAGGCAACTTTCCAGTTTTATGAAGGCCTTGAAATGAAGTTTCAAGGTGCAGAATCAAATGCGTTAGTAAGTTTAGCTTCCATAATGAGAAATTCCATTAAACCATTTTGAAGAGATAATAGTAATTGGATTACTGTCAAGAGAATAAAGAATCTTTGTACAACTTAAACACACTCTGAAGTTTTGAAACTACGAAGCTGTCTGGGCCTTGCCACCCCCACCTTGATTCTTTAACAACTTGAACTGTTTTACCCCATCATAAAATGATCAGTAGTCTTCTTCATTGAAAGATACATTTTTAATATTTAAACAGAGGAGTTGAACATATTTGAATGTGAAAAAAATTTAGAGTATAGGATCAAAAACAAACCAAATTTGGTAATGGTGGTAGCACTGACTGACCATTTGTACTAAGTCCAACATTTTCACTTATTATCATCACTAGCCAGTAAGGTAAGTACTTTTTACTGATATTTTCCAAGTTGTGTTGTATGAAACGCTAGTCCTTGAAAAGTTTTTGGGGCGGGGGGTTGGTGAGTGGAGCACATGAAGAGTATATTACAAACTCTTGGAGAGTCTTAATGCACATTAGTGTATTAAAGGCTCTGAGAAGTCCTGCACTAAAGAAACCAATTTAAGTATGTTAAACCTAGTGTATCTGAAACCTATTTGACCATATTCTTCACATAGCATTTATTAAAAACCTATGAAACATGCCTTGGAAAATGCTATTCTGTAATGTAGGAGATACTTCCAGATCCAAATCTTATTTGATCCTTATTTCATCCTCAGATGAACTTGATCTGTTTGTATGATGCTACTTCTGAGGGTGTTTGGGTAGGACAGGAGCCAAGGAAACTGATCTGGCACAAATCAGGGAAGTGAGGTGTCAGATCTAGAGCATCCAAGAAGAAGAAACAAATTTTCATCCTAATTCCAGAAGCTGCCTGTCTAACATTCACATGTTGTACAGATGATGATAAATTTAGGAGATTCATCCAGGTGAAGGCTGGGAGTAGGATACTGGGTCTGAGAAACGCCAGGTATGAGGACCCTGGCCAAATGGGCTGGGACAGACTCTGTGGAATAGAGATGAACTGGAATGAATACTAGGCAAAACAATCAGTCAAAACCAAGGCAGGTGGAACTTATGCAGAAGCCCAGTCGTACAGACTGAACTGACCAAGAGGCTGGAAGTACAACCTACAGCTCATCCCTTAGGCAAATCACATCATGTCTGATTGTCAGGAGGAGGACCAGAACCCTGAGCTTGGAGCACGACTTAATTTGAAAATCCAAGGAATAGGCTTTCATTCTGCCTGTGATTGGTTTAGGACTGGTCCTACAGGTGAATATTATCAGTAAATTCAGGTAAAAGAAAGCTGGAGAAGACAAAGAAATAGAGGACATTACAGAGAGTTGACAGAAGTCCTGTGTCGGTATTGTTACTGTCTTGTTTGACAGAAGAACTAGGGCTCAGAGGAATTTATCTATCTCTGCATCTATCCATCCGTTCATTCAAGCAAACAGAAATCATATTCTGCCTCATTCAAGAAAAGTTTTCAAAAAGATGAAGTGACTTCCCATGGTCACAACAGCGATGTAGAATAGAGAACCAAACTCTTTCTGATCTACTCTGACTACTTTCTGTCTACCACAAGTAATAGATTTTTCAATGAAAAACACTTGTTGGTACATTTTAGAACCTTCTCCTCCCCACCTCCCCCAGAATCTTACAGCGAGCACTAGTATATAAAAGCTCAACTGTCCTGACTGCACCAGGCATGGGAAGCCAGGGACATCTCTGTTCGGTCTTCCCTTTGCTCCCAACAGAGTCAGCTCTCTGCAGCATTGTTGGAAAGGCATTATTTTAGAACACTCTTTAGTAATACCAGAAGACTTTATTACGCCACAGATCAGAGGTTCTTTGCATGTACTACCAGTCACTTCTGCTGCCTAAAAACTGTGACTGTGCTTTATTGACGATTGACTATGTGCCAAAATGTGTTTAAGACTGGAGGCGGGCAGTTCTGTCTAGACCGTAGCATCAGGAATGCTGCTGGCTCTTAATTATCCCTTTAGTTCCTCTCCCTGCAAGTGAGTTTTCCAATATGTACAACATAACCTGAAAGAGTCATTTAGGAAAGAGCGAGACATTTCAGAATTTCCACTAAAACTTCCTTTGTTTCCCCACTGCCTATAAGAAAAGGCCCAAACTCCCTATCTTACACATTTGAAAACCAAAAATATGGGTTCCCAAACTACTTTTATGAAACTCATCTTCTACCACTTTCAACTTCCCTATACCCCAGCCCCCTAAATCTACACATAAATCTTACCCTCCAACTCCAAGAAACTACTCCTGGTCCCTAAACTACATGCTGGTGTATGGCTTTGCGTGTAGTACTGCTCCTTCAAACCAGAATGCCCTGACCTCTGATGAACCCCTGCTCTTCTTTCAGGGCCCAACATTTCCTCAGTGAAACCAATTCCCCAGGCAGACCTGGCCATTCTTTCCTCAGGGCACTCAGAGCACTTCATAGATCCATTAATAATAGTACTGGTCACTCTATCTTTTAGTTACCTGTTTGCATGATTCTGTCCCATGATGTATGGAACTTCTCAAAGACAAGAGCAGGATCTTTTTTTTTTTTTTAATTGGGCTTTAGGTAAAAGTTTACAGCTCAAGTTAATTTCTCATTCAAATATTTATACACATATTGTTTTGTGACATTGATTGCAATCCCAAGAATGGGATCTTATTTTTCTTTGTATTACTGGTACCTGCATAGGCCCTGGCATATTATATGAATGAGTTGTAGATAAATGGCCCTCTTCCAGAATCCAACCTTATTCGACTGAAGGAAAATTCCTTATCTATAGATTTTCTTAATTCTGAGTTCTCTCTGTTGATCTCACCCTTGTTTCTGTCTTCAGCCTAGTCTGGAACTCCCTTTCAGCCACCAGGGACCTTAAGGCTATAAGATGCTTAGAATCAATCCAGGCAGCCTCCACACTGGTGATTCTTTTCTAAGGCCCATCTCCCCCTGTCCAGTGCCTTCCCCTCCACCAGCCCCATTTCCCCACCTCTAACTTGATCCTAGCCTTTTATTTTTGCTCTTACCTTTTGACTCCAGGAGACTTCTTACTCTCATCTTATTTCTCTCCCTGGATCCACCCTGATTTTCTTTTATCCTTACTTTTACATATAACATATGTAGTCTGATCTGGCTATGGTCAAAACAGAACAAGCATACTGGAAAAACGAGGAAGACAGACAAAAAGCAAATAAACATAGGATATGTCAGGTGCATGGAAATCAAGTCCTTTGAGGTATTCTACCCAACAAACTAGCAAGATCACAAAAGAATACCTGTGGCCTGTCTAGCTGCCACCATGAAAAGTATCTCTTCCATAACAGTTTTCTCTTATGATTTACCATTTTAGAAACATTTCACACCACCACACAAAACTATGTTCTCCTCTGAAATTCAAAAAGCCTCAGGTTAAGAATTATTTACTTCACTGTCCCATAATTTTTTTATTGTGCTGTAGATGAAGGTTTACAGAGCAAATTAGTTTCTCGTTAAACAATTAATACACATATTGTTTTGTGACATTGGTTGCCAACCCCACAACATATCAGTACTTTCCCCTTCTCGACCTTGGGATCCCCATTACCAGCTTTCCTGTCCCCTCCTGCCTTCTAATCCTTGCCCCTGGGCTGGTGTGCCCATTTAGTCTCATTTTGTTTTGTTAGTCTCTGTCCGATCTTTGGCTGAAGGATGAACCTCAGGAGTGACTTCAGTACCGAGTTAAAAGGGTGTCCAGGGGCCATACTCTAGGGGTTTCTCCAGTCTCTGTCAGACCAGTAAATCTGGTCTTTTTTTGTGAGTTAGAATTTTGGTCTACATTTTTCTCCATCTCTGTTCCGGTCCCTCTATTGTGATCCCTGTCAGAGCAGTCAGTGGTGGTAGCGAGGCACCAGCTCGTTGTGCTGGACTCAGTCTGGTGGAGGCTGTGGTAGTTGTGGCCCATTAGTTCTTTGGACTAATCTTTCCCTTATGCCTTTGGTTTTCTTCATTCTCCCTTGCTCCAGACAGGGTAGAATCAGTAGAGTATCTTAGATGGCTGCTCACAAGCTTTTAAGACCCCAGATGCTACTCACCAAAGTAGGATGTAGAACATTTTCTTTATAAACTATGTTATGCCAATTGAGCTAGACATCCCCTGAGACCATGGTCCCCAGCCCTCAGCCCAGTAGTTCAGTTCCTCAGGGATGTCCCATAATTTGATGCTTGTTTTTAAATGCAGAGGCAACATAGAGCACTAGATATGGAGTCATGAGTTGTGAGCTCTTGTACTGCTTAATCACTAAGCAGTTGTAATTTAATTTTGAGCCTTTGAATTTAAATTTGAGCCTCAGGTCCTTCATAGGTAAAACAAGAGTAATACCTGCCCTGCATCTCTCCTAGGGTCTTTATGAATTTTTCATGTGCCTTCACATACAAGATTGTTATTGAATAATGATTTGATTAACATCAGTATTGTTCTTTTTTTCATATGTAGGTCAGATCTGATGCCTAATAATTTTGATTTTGATAAGTTTCAGTTTGTATCACTGAATATACCAGTTGCTGTCAGTAATGGTAGCCCTACTTTTCAATTTCAACCCAGAAAAATATTTTGGAAGAAACACTAACATAGTAACTAGGATAGCATATTATCCTGAAAAATATAAATAAACTACTCATTCAAAATCTTTGGCATACTGTTAAATTTCTGAGTCAAGTCTCCTATAATCTCCAGTCCCTGGGAGACAATTCCAGTCACCTTATAAATAAACACAAGGATCACCAAGATCTCCTCCTTGCCATTCTCTACGGCTTTTCTTCCTAGCATTTCCCAACCTGCAACCTACACTTCAGCCATGACAATATTTACCACCCCCTAAACATACCCAATGTCTTTTGAACATCCTTTCTTACCTCTGCTTGTGTTCTTCCCTGAAATGCCTTTTCCTTCTTTATCCTACTACACTTCATATCCTTCAAGGTGTGAGTCTAGCATCCTCCACCCCTTTTCTTCTTAGGCAAAGTTAGACTTCCAACTCTGTCTCCAGCACCACAATGAATAGTACATATTTTAGCATACATAAGATTGTGTTTTAATTGTGCATGCATTGACTTCATTCCTCAAGGGAAAGGGACTATATCTGATTTATTTTAATATCTAGAGTGACTGGTACATGGTAGGTGGTCAAAAAATATTTTTATGTTAGTGTTGTTGAATTACCAACCAGAATGCTAGTCATTTATTCTGAGAACATGGTAGGCACATAAATTCAGAGATAAGCAGAGTTCCTGCCCTCAAGGAGCTTCTCATGTATGGAGAACCTATATTAGGTTCTACATATTCATGTAAGAACCTATATTACAGTATAGTATAGTAATAGTATAGTATACCAATAGTATAGTGTAGTATAAAAGCCAAAAACCAAACCCATTGCCATCGAGTCAATTCTGACTCATTGTGACCTGCAGAACAGAGTAGAACTGCCCCATAGGGTTTCCAAGGAGCAGCTGGTGGATTCGAACTACCAACCTTTTGGTTAGTATAATATAGTATAATATGAAATAAGACTATGGGCTCAGATTGGAAGAATATTGAGGGGAATTTAGAAGAATTAGTATGAGTTAACTAGATAAACAAACTGGGAGGGAAGAAGATTGTAGCAGAAGAGAAAGCGTTGTTGGGGCAGATTAAAAACCATGGTATTTCCTTCGATACAGAATATATTTGGTCCAGAAAGCATTGGTTGGCACAAAATTATTAGCAGGTGAGTAACAGTGTGATAGGTCATTTAGAAATATCTCTTGGCTGGAGTGGAGTATGAATTAGAAAAGAGCTAGAACAGAGGCAGAGAGACAAGCTATTTCAATAACCCAGGCTATAGCAATGGAAAAGGACAGGAGCGAACAGACTCCAGAGATGTTACAGCAAAACAGTCACAGGACTTGCTGAATGACGGTATGTCAGGTAAGGAAAAGTGAGGAGTCAAAGATAAAGTATTCTCCTGCATTCCTTTTTACCAAAGAAGAAATAATGGTTTTCATTGAACCTTAAAATATGTCTAAGGACTTTTAAAACTCTATTGGATCCCACTCCAACTGCTGTCTCATTACAAGGGACTGCAGTAGGATGGAAGCAATGCCACTAGGATCAGTACTTGTATGGATGGGCAGCTGGACAGTCTTGTGGATTCTAATTTCATTCCTTGTTTTTCTCAAGTCATGTAACACAGACCACATCCTGGATCCATCCTGTGAGAAGTGCACTGAACCTGTCTTGCTCAGAGGAGAATGAAGACGATTGCTCCAGAGAACTTCCTAACCAGAAGAGCTGATGATTTTCTATAGGAAACTGAGCTACGTGGTCTTCTGGCATCTCCAACTACATGAATGACCTGAGCAGATACATATAACACCCAACTCTGAGATGCCACCATCTAAAATAGGAATTAAGCACACACTACTTGTTGAAGTTATGAAATAGAGACTCTGGATTTAGGATATTTTTGTAAAACTCTTTGATGTAACTGTATGTATTTACAAGATCAATTACCACTACAGTAGTTCTTTAAGAATAATCTAGTCATATTTTTTTGAAATCACATATAATTAGATTTTATAATATGTATAATTTTTTCATATATATTTAGACCTTTGTAGTTTTATATATAGTTTCTTTATAAGGTATCAGTTATGGTTTTATAATTATCATAATGAAAAATTCTGTGAACATAGTGAAACACTTCATTTTACTTGACAATTCACTAGCCTTTTATATTTGTATCTTAGGAAAGTTATCTTAGCAAGTTTTTTGGGTTTTTTTAAGGATCACTTCTAGACAACTATCCCACTGGCCACTGAATACAGCTTACATTTTTTTGGGGCTTTCTGATTTACCAAATGCTTTTCAGACCCTGTTTTATTTAAACCATATAACATTCCTATGAGACAGATCCAGTGGGTATTTTTATTCTTGTTTTTCAGTTAGGGAGATAGCAATTCAGAGAGATGAAGCACCCTGTCCAGGGCTGGGACCCATACCTAGGTCTTCCGATTCCAAGTCCAGTCCCCTTTTCACCACACCCTGCTGTCTCTACAGAGGGAGGTCAAACCTGACACACAGGGCACCATGGTTGTGTTGATGCAGCTGGCTCCACAGCTGTGCACTCCAGTGAACACAGAGATTCAGAAGGCACCTCTTCCATCAAACATGTCCCCTTCATAGCCCTACTAGTCTTCTTCTATAAACCCTTCCCCATTATTTCTTCCATCCTCTCCACCCCCCAAACACTCACCAGGTATGAGTATGGCTTTGTGATGTTATTTCAACAGGTTTCTTTCAGCAGCTCACCTCTTTCTAAAGTACAGAGACTGGCTCACATCAATTGTTTGCCCTGCTTAGGTTGCCGTTGCCAGAGAGTGTGATTGAGGGGAGCTGTAGAGAAGAGGGGCATCAGATACTCTTCTACTATCAGTAGGGACATACCTAAACTCCTCTGCTAGGAGTTCAAGACTGATCTCGTTATTGCTGATCTTACTTTATTTTAGTCTAAGGACGACTACTAGACTGTTTCTGGAAGGAAGGAATGATTGATTTGGAATTCTAAAGATTTTCTCTTAGTTTAGTGATTTAAACCTGAGGATGAGAAATGGGACATGGGGTGGGGAGGAAGTCATTTTAAATGTCCTAAGCACTGGGTACCAAGTGAATAATAAAAAAAGGATTTATGTTTATCCAATGTTATTATTATATTGTGAGGTAATATACTTTTAGTAAATATGAGTAAGAATCATTCATAAGAATGCCCTGGGCCCAAAGCATGTCCAATAACATGGAGAAGTGACTGTCAACATGGCTCCTCCCCATCCCTCCTTCCCTCTCTGTTTGAAATACAGAGGTTCTAGAAGGAACCTTGAGGCTCACCTAATTTGATGATTTTCAAATGTTTTTTGTGGAAAAACTCATTTTTCAATTGACTTCTTATGCAGAATATATATATATATATTTTTTTTTTTTTAATATTGCTGCTCCTTGAGATAAGATGGAGGCCTGGAGCCCAAATAAAGCAGCCCCCAGTTGAGCTCCTTAGAACACAGTGTAAGAACCATCAGTTGGAACCATTTTATAGATGAGTAAATCGAGACCCTAAGAGGGAAATGACTGCAGGTTCACACAATGAGTTAGTGGCTAGGTCAGGATTAGACATACATCCTAATTTTCCCAGTCACTGAATTTCATATGACATAATACAGATGTATATGGTAAATATATGTATACATTGTGCTCCCCCATACATATTTATACACATCTTTGAATATCTGTAGGATTTATAATTTATATCTTGAGTAATAATGTAAAGTCAAATCCAAACTGATAGATAGTCATTAGCCCTGAGAAAAGTTTCAGAATGGCTAGAGAAGGCTTCTGTTTGGCCTGACAGTGATTTGAATATTAGGAGGCTTCAGGGAGACAAGTTTTGAGAGAAGCCCTGAGGGAGCTGTTTCCTTGTGTTCCCCCAGAGATGAGTGGGATTCTCAAACACCTGAAGTTTACTTTTATAAGTTAGTATCTAGAATTGTAGAAGTATCAACTTTTTGTTGTTTGCAAAATTAGTGGTATGAAATTTTTCTCCCCCTAGTTAGAGTGTTTTTCTCATTTGTTTCTAGTGAAGAAAACATAGAGGAGACGCTAGAATCACTTGAGATCAAGGCTCTTAGGCATGCCTTTCACTGACAGAGATGCCTCATCTTTTAGCTTTGCTGTTTTGTGCCACTTTTCTCCCTGCTTCTATCAAATAGCTAATGGAAAAGGCCTATGAAAAATTGTGATGACATTCTGTGCCATACCTTGTGATGCGCGGTTTGCATATACTATTTCATCATCTTTTTAGAGTAAACCCATGAGATAGGGACTATAATTATCCCCATCTTACAAAGAAGAAACTTGGGTTTCAAGAGAGGTGATAATCTTTGTGTAAGGGTCACCCAGCACCTAAGTATAAAATCTGGGGTTCAAAGGCAGGTTTCTATGACTCCAGAGCTCATGGTCTAAGCCACTATGCAGTGCTGCGCTTGGGTTTGTTGTGTGTGGCTCTGGGACAGAGCTGGGATCTGTGGGTCAATTTATAAGGAGGTTGGATTCAGTTCAGTACAATAAGGAACTTTCTGGTAGAGCTTATCAGAAAAGAATGCCCCAAGAAAAAGCAGAAGCACTGTCCCAGGATGTGTTCAGTCAATCTGAACACCTTACTATGAGAATGTTGCTGAGGAGGTGGAAGGTCTGAAATGGCTGGACTGTTTGCACACTCTCTGAGATTCTCTCCTCTTTACGATTCTGTGACTTCTAAATCAACAGGTAAATTCCCTAAGAGATGCTTAAAAAAACATATAATGTGGACCGATGAAGAGTGCTTTTCCTCTGCAAATAGAACTCCCAGATTATTTTTTGGTGAGTTGACTTCAATATAGTCAGTCTTTCTTCAACATAAATTAACCTTGTCAACATGGTTGTCTTGAACTCTTCTCCATTAAACCACTAGCTCAATTTTAAGTTTAGAAAATCTGAGTGTTCTTATGTACCTCCATCTCACTTTGCTGAAGGGTGACCAGGGCTAACTACCTTATTCATTAATTCACCCAGAAAATACTCATTGAGTACCCACAGTGTGCCATGCACTGTGCCAGGCACTAGTTGGCCAAGTAGGGCAATAGCTAACCATTATTTCCTGTTCTGCTTACTGTTGTTTAAAAAAAAAAGTTTTTTAGGTGTTCAGTGTGGCCTGCCTTAAACGGCTTTTCCTTTTTTTTATATAATTTTAAATTTTTTTAAATAATCTTTTCATTAAAAAAATTGAACAGTGTGGAGTTGAATAAAGTAAAAAATAGCCCATCTGATTTTCCAGAGGTAACCATCATTAATACTTTCTTGAGTATTTTTACTCAAAAGAGATCATACTTACTTTTGACTTTTCATGTCACTAAGTAGATTGCTGTTTTTCAATTTTCTGTATATAACATCTTTACCCAGATAACCCATAATTTGTATAACCAGCAATCTAGCGATGAACATTTAGGCTGTTTTCAGTTTTCTTCTGCTGTTAACAATGTCATAGTGAACTTCCTCATATTCATTAAACCTTTTTCCTCATGTATCTGTGCACTTTTGTGCAAATATGATTGTAGTGTGACTACATGAATAAAAGTAAGTTGCTAGGTCAAAGATATACTCAATTTTGGTAGATATTGATAAATTCTTCTCCATAAAGATGGGACCAATTTACACTACTACCCAAGCTTATTTTCTCTATATTATAGGATTTTTTAGTCCAAAAATTGCCAATAACTTTTCTGATTAAGTTTTCTGTTCTTAGAAAAATGACCTTTTCATCATTGTCCAAGAACCTAAATTTTTAGATTATCAGGTTTCATATTTCCTTTAGCAGCGGAGACTAACTCACTGTATATAGGGTGACTAATTATGCTCATCTTTTCAATCAAAAATGTTAAATTTTCCTAATTTATATATATGGTGGTGAGGACCAACCTTTACACGAGCTAACTTAGGTGAGAGCCATTGGTAAAGTGCAAAGCACAATGCAAACACAAGTTCTTTGGGCATTGATTTCCCCATCTGTATAATGAGGATAATAATCCCCTGCCTCTTCAACTCAGCAAACATTTCCAAGCCTCTACTAACTGCCAGACAAAGTGCAAGGTTTTGGAGTTACCTAGCTGAATAGTTCAAATACCTAAGTCAAGGAACTCATAGTCTGAAGGAGTCAATTTACAAAACCCTTTTTCTTTTCTTTACTTTTTCCAAAAACCTTTTATTTTTCTTTAGAGTGGTAAGAAGTATATTAAGAACTCCACAGGAGAGTCCCCTTATCACCTTTAAATTTGAGTAAGTTCAAAATAATGTTAACAACATCCCTTGACTAGAAAATAAAAGGAAAAAAAATAAAGGAACATACCATATGAAGGGCCCCTCCAATAATAAATGCAAAAGCAGCTGTCAAAATACAAAGTCAAATGATACTTTCATAAAGTGTTTGCAAAATTAGAAAATATTATCCTTTTTCTGGGGGAGATGAGATATTTTTATTTTCTGTGCCAAATGAAATGCAATTTTTTCCAAGGGTCAACAGACTTGACATTTTTACAATATATAGAAGAGAAAGAACTGAATTAATATTAAAACAACTTTCATACTATATTGCATATAACTTTCGAGAAGATGAAAAATTTAAATAGTATATGCTTGTGGAGCTTAACTTTAGAAATAAAATACCCAAGATGTTTCAACCACAACTATCCACATGTAGGGTCACTATGAGTTGGAATCAACTCGATGGCAGCAGGTTTGGTTTTTTTTTAAATTTTTTTAGCCACATGTAATATCATTGTGCCTGCATGATGGTTTTGTAAATATTGAATGCAGTTTTGTATTTGCTATCTTCATGCAACTTTTTATATTTAAACTAATACTATTTTTTAGATTTTTTTTCTAAAGTTCAGTTTTTATTCTCTTGGTGGGAGGTGTTGGCCTGAAGAAAGGGGCATCAGGTCAGTAGCTCCCTCCCCCACCCCCATTCCACCATCACCAAATTATTCTGTATCACATTATCCTGTTTATCCCGGTTAACATTGTTTATCAAGGAGTGAGATATTAGAAAGCAGAGGAAAGTACATCTATTCTTGACTTTTAGGTTTCCAAAATTTACCTCCTTAGAAGGCTGAGAAGGACTCACGATTTAGATTAAAGGTTTGAGAGCATATATAATGTTGTTATTGTTGTTGTTAGGTGCCATTAGTCAGTTCCGACTCATAGTGACCCTGTGTACAACAGAATAAAACACTGCCCGGTCCCGCACCAACCTCTCAATTGTTGTTACACTTGAGCCCATTGTTCCAGCCACTATGTCAATCCATTTCATTGAGGGTCTTCCTCTTTTTTGCTGACCCTTTACCAAGCATGATGTCCTTCTCCAGGGACTGATCCCTCCTGGTAACATGTCTGTCTTAGTTATCTAGGGCTGCTATAACAGCAATACCATGAGTGGATGGCTTTAACAAAGAGATTTTATTCTGTCACAGTTTAGGAGGATAAAAGTCCAAAGTCAGGGTGCCAGCTCCAGGTGAAGGCTTTCTTTGTTGGCTCTGGAGGAAGGTCCTTGTCATCAATCTTCCCCTGGTCTAGGAGCTTCTCCACACAGGAACCCCAGGTCCAAAGGACGCTCTCTGCTCCTGGTACTGCTTTCTTGGTGGTATGAGGTCCCAAAAAATTCATGTTCTTGCCACATGTAAAACATGTTCACCCCATCATATCAGGCAAAAGTCTTAAATTAACTCCCAAGTCCAAAAATCCAGAAACTCCTCTTCATCTGTGAAATCTAGAATACAAGTTATCTGCTTCCAAAGTACAATGTTGGACTGTCATGGATTGAATTGTGTCCCCCAGAAACATGTCAACTTGGCTAGTCCAATTATTTCCAGCATTGTGTGATTGTCCACCATTTTGTCATCTGATCTGATTTTCCTATGTTATAAATTCTAACTCTATCAGTTTTGTTAATGAGGCAAGACTGAATCTATAGGATCAAATTATGTTTTAAGTCAATCTCCTTTGAGATATAAAAGAAGCAAGCAGAGAGACATGGGGGCCTCATACTACCAAGAAACAAGAGCCAGGAGAATAGCACGTCCTTTAGACCTGGGGTCCCTGCTCTGAGAACCTCCTAATCCAGGAGAAGATTGATGACAAGTACCTTCCCCTGGAGCCAACAGAGAGAGAAAGCCTTCCGTTGGAGCTGATACCCTGAATTTGAACTTCTAGCCTCCTAAACTGTGAGAGGATGAATTTCTCTTTATTAAAGCTATCCACTTGTGACATTTCTATTATAGCAGCACTAGATAACCAAGACAATATCCAACGTATATATTTAATGAGAAAGAGCAATACCTTCCTACTCTGTGTCTAGAAAAAGGCTGTGAGGAGGGAAGTTGTTGTTAGGTGCCGTCAAGTAGGTTCTGACTCATAGCAACCCTACACACAACAGAACAAAACACTGCCCAGTTGTGAGGAGGAAAGACGAGCAAAAATTTTGATGGGGCTCAGAGAAAGGGGCCTGGTCCCACTTCCTGGAACAAGTTCCAGAAACCTGAAAAACTGCAAATATATTTGTTGGTTTTGAGAGTAGAGGAAACCCATTCGTCACTATCCCCTAGGATGGAAATGATTGCATGGTGTGTACAGGCAGATGGAGCCTTGGACAACTTCATTGAGTTTCCTCCAGCCACAATGGAGAATCATGTTGATTTCCATGAACCCAAAAGGAGCACAGGAGTAGCAGTAGACCTGCTGGACCTGAGTGAGGATCACTTCCACAGTAATCCACATGACCACTCAATGGAACCCAGTTTGGACAATGACATCATACCATCCAGTCCCAGAATACCATGGCACTACATAGGCCCCCCGAGTTTACCAGTGACCCCAAAGAAAGGAGGAAACAGCAAGATGACTGAGATTAGAGTTGATCAGGTTTTGAAGAAATACAAGAGAATGATTTGGGTATGGAAGGGTAGATAAAACCTAGAAGCAAAATACAAGATTAGTGCATTTCAAAGCAACAGCATTCAGAGTTATGTTCTTATAGGTTAATTAGTCACGGTACTGAAGAATTGATTTGACACAAGGGAACTGTATATTGCCACAGTACTCTGAAAGTACAGAAGTTATCCCATCTATAACTAAGCCCACTGGAATTGCTTGACTGCTCTTTTTCACAATGGAGAAATTCATCTTTCATCAGCAAAATATAGGAAGTTAAAACAGGAGGACAAAACAAGTTGGGTGGATAATAAAGTTACCTTTAGAATTTAGATAATTCAGATCAATATTTCTCTGGAATGGAATATGAAAAGACGTTTGTGGGTATAACACAAAACTTACCATAAACTCGGGGTGGGGAGAGGCTGGAATCACAGTCCTCTTCTCTTTCTTTGGGCCCTGGAAGCACCTCAGCACTTTTCTAAAAGCGGAAGGAGCTCCAGCATGAGTTCTTGAGACTTACCCAAGTCTCTCCCCCTGCCTATAAAAGGAGAGGTTGGCTTAGATGAGCTCTACAGTCTTTCAGAGTGGGTACCTGGGAACCAGCTCAGCCCCTTGCAACCAGGATTACCAACCATCCTGGCTTTCCCAGGCTGGAGGGTTTTCCTGGGACGAGGGAACTTCAGTCCCTGGGAAATGGGAATGAGTTGGTCACCCTAACATGACTTGGGAAAGCCACATAACTTATCTGAGCCTCAGTTTTCTCATATACAAAATAGAAAGAATACTTGCCCTGACTACTCCAGATTAGCGTGAGATACAAACTTTAAATTATAAATTCTATATAAATATGAGTTGGTGGCATTATTACTAACATTAAAAAAAAAAGCTGGACTTAAAGACAGTCTTAAAATTTATAAAAAGGGAAAGTACTATCAAAGGAAATTGTGCAGTTGGAAGGGGTGTGTGTGTGTGTGTGTGTGTGTGTGTGTGTGGGTGCACACGCACATCTAATTACAAGCTTTGATAAGGTCATCAGTTTCAATTTGGGGACTGTAAGAATATATTGTAAGGAGCCATGGTTGTGCTATGGTTAAGCGCTTGGCTGCTTACCAAAAAGTTGGCAGTTTAAACCCACCAGCCACTCTTCAGGAGAAAGGTGTGGTAGTCTGCTTCTGTAAAGATTACAGCCTTGGAAACCCTATGGGGCAGTTCTACTCTGTCCTATAGGGTCGCTATTCATTGCAGTCTACTCGACAGCAACAGGTATGGGTAAGAAAATATGCACCTAGAAATGTAGCTTTTGTTTTTGGCAACCTGTCCCGTAGGAAGTTTTAGTTACCTGGATCCTAGGACATGGTAGGGAAGTGATTCTCAACCTTGGCTGCACACTGGAATCACCTGGGGTGATGCCTGGATCATAGTCCCAGAGATTCAGACTTAATGGGTCTGGCATTTGACTAGACTTTGGGAGTTTTAAAATCTCCCAGCTGATTCTAATGTACAGCCAAGGGACTCAATATGTCAGACTTAGGCGTCACCCAAGTGGTCCAGAACCTTAGAGATTGTGCCACTTGGAGGTTTGTCCTTGCTACTGACCTAGATCAGTCAAATGGAATCTAAAATCTGACGAGCTCATTCCACAGGAAGTGCTTAGGTCTGCCTCTAAGGGAGTTGACTCCTGATCTCAATAGGACAGTAACTCCATCTACAAAGAATGACCAAGAGTGATGAGAGTCACCCAAGGTAGTTAATACTATGATTATTACTGTTTTTATTATTGGAGGGGGCAGTTGGAGGTTGGAGTAAGAGAAGTCACAATTTTCATGTACATAGCACCATGTATCTTATTCAAATGAACTCTAAAACCTCATGATGAGAAGTGGTCAAAAGTGACTGGCGTCAGGCCTAGTGTGCAGTGAAGAGGCATTCCCTAGTCAGCAAAGGAAATTCACACAAGGAGGCTATTCACAGTTTATTCCCTGTTGATAACTGAATAATCTTGGTTGAATGTTACAAGAGATGGGATTTTTTTTTTTTAATTTGTACTTTTTAGTGATCATGAATAGAGCTGCTATAAACATCTGTGTACTTGTTTTTGTGTGACATAAGTTTACATTCTCTAGGATAAATACCCAGAAGTAGGATTGTTTGCTCATATGGTGTGTTAGTTTTCTATTGTTGTCATAACAAATTACCACCAACTTAGAAGCTTAAATGATACAGATTTATTATTTCATAGTTCTGTAGGTCAGAAGTCCAACACAAGTCTTACCAGGCCAAATCAAGGTGTCAGCAAGGCTACTTTCCTTTCTGGAAGCTCTAAGAGATAATTTATTTCCTTCCTTATTCAGGTTATTGGCAAAATTCAGTTCCTTGCAGTTGTAGAACTGTGGCCCCCTTCCACCACCTTCAAAGCGAGCAATGGCCGGTCGAGTCTTTATCACATTGCATCTCTCTATGACCCTTCTTTTATCCTCTCTGGCCCTTCTTCCATTGTCACATCTCTCTCTGACCTAGCCAGGAAAGATTCTTTGCTTTTAAGGACCCATGTGGTTATATTGGGCCCACCAGATAATCCAGGGTTATCTCACTATCTCAAAGTACCCTTAATACCATCTACAAAGTCCCTTTTGCCTTATAAGGTAACATATTTATAGGTTCTGAGGATTAGGGCATGGACATCTTTGGGGGGGGCATTATTCTATCTACCTATCTTCTTAAGAAGCTTCCATGCTGTTTTCTAGAGTGAATATACCATTTCCATCCCCATCAGTGGTGTATGAGAGTTCCAGTTGCTCCACTACCTGGTCAGCACTTGATATTATTAGTATTTTTTATTGTAGCCATTCCTGTAGGTGTGTAATGGTGACTCACTTTGATTTTAATCTGCATTACCCTCATGGATAATGATGTTAAACAACATTTCATGTGTTTATTTGCATCCGTGTATAATTTTTGGTTAAGTATTAGTCTTTTGTCCATTTTTTTTAATTGAGTTTTTTCTTTTCTTACTGCTGAGTTTTTAAGAGTTTTTTAGTATATTCCAGATTCAAGTCCTTCATCAGGAATGTGATTTTCAAATATTTTATTGTCTAGTTTTAATGTTTCCGCATTTCACCTAGATACCAGTTGTGCACATATAGTTTCCCTGCACCTTGGGTTCCATAAAGGCTGGTCTAGACCACAAAGTAATTTCATTTCAGCTTCTAAGCCAGGATATTTCAGATCTGAGAGTGGATCTGCCTTTTCCTAGTTATAATAGACCCAAGATATCCCCAAATAACAATTTAGTTTATTTCTGGGGAATCATATTGCTCTTAGAGAATATAATTTTCACTCTGTTAAAAAAAAAAAATTCACTTACAATATCACAGGGAGATTTCTGTGAAAAAAAAAAAACAACTGATGCCTGAACACGTGGCATCTACAACTCTTTTCACACCAATGTCCCTACAGTCTAACAAACATTGTGTGACTGTGGATATGACCTTCACAAGAGAACCGTTAGAGAAGTCAATCAATAGGAAATATGAGTGAGCTGCAACAAATTTTGTGAGTAATTCCTAAGCACAGGAGATTTCCCATACCACTGAATTACATAGATATACATATACCAAATCTTCTTAGAACAATGTGACTTCTGAGATCTAAATATACCTGCTGATGCTCTTAGAGGAAATATTGAAAATTAAGCAAAAAATGGAAATTTTATTGTAAGCTTTCTGGAAATTCTTATCTACATCTGTATAATGGGAAAGCAATCTGGAGCTGTCTTGAGAATTACCTTCAAGAATCTAAAGCTGGGGAGAGGGGCAAGATGGTGCTCTAGGCAGAAACACCACGCCGTCCCTACACAGCAAAGATCCGAAAAACTAAGCCTAACAGAGAATCAACAATCCTGAAACCCTAGAACACCAAATGAAGAGATAAAGAACTCAGCCAAACACCAAACGGAGTGAGAATACTAAAAGAGAACGGAGAGCGAGGAGAGACTCAGGCAGAGATTCCTTACCAGCTAACGCAGCGCGGATCCACCATCTTGGATTCCTATCGGAGACCAGCGAATGGGAGAGCAGCCTTGCAGAGCATCTGGTCGGAGACAGAACGACCGGTAAACTGCGGTGCGCGCTCTCCCACCACCCACCCCTCTCCGCCTCAGCTGGGGATCCCCTGCTTTCCATGGCCAGGGTCCCTGGGCTGGGGGGCACTCGTGCTTGGATTCCGAGCGCCTGGGGGGCGGCTTTCTGGGAGCCATTTGCTGGCAGCTAGCGAACCTTTTTCTGCCACCTCCCCCTCCTTTTGCCTGGGTGCCTGGTTCCGAGTGCCGTTTCTGCTCTCTCCTGTGGGGCTGTAGGGCTGCGTTCGGGCGTGTGGCTGTTTCTAGGTCTGGGCTCCCGCGCGGGTGGGATCCCGGGGCCTTTGTTCGTTCGCCCCTCTGCTTCCCGTGGCCACGGTCTCTTAACCCTGAGACTACCGGCTTCCTGGAATTCGTGCCCCTGAGTGGGGGCTCTGTGGGTCCCATTTGTAGGCACTGAATGCTGGTGTTGCCACCTTTTTTTTTTTCTTCTTCAATTTTATTTTTCTTCCTTTTTTGATTAGTTTTGTCATCTTTTACCTCTTTTTCCCTTTTGTCTTTCTTCATTGCTTAATTTCTCATCTCTCTATCTCATCCTTCTCTTTCTGATCCCTGAATACCAGGCAATGTATGCCTCTGTACCTTCTGGCCAGGCTGAGCTGTGAAAATTGAGACCGACTCCCCCAGACCTCATAGCTGCATCGGTGGGATCCCTGGGAACTTTGCAGTTCTTTAACTTTTCTGATTTTTATTTGGTCATTCTTTCCTTTTCTTTCTCTTCCCCCTTCTGGTTTCCTCCATCCCATAGTCTCTCATCTGTACATTCTAACGACAAGCTCCCCTAGCATTCTTTTATGTTTGTACACTTTTTGCTCCTCCTCCTCTCTCCTCTCTCCCATATCCAGCTTAGCTTCACACATAACCATCTTCCCGCTGCACCCTACCTACCTGCACCGTGCACTAGACATCACACCACCAAGCGGTGCAGGCACGCCCTATTGGAACCTGCCCAGCACTGACTACCGACTGTCCTGGTGGCTGCGGTGAGTGCCACAAGCAACCCGTCCCAGTGGCTCCTCCTCAGCTAGATCTGCCCAGCTGTACCACAAGAACGAAACAAAAAAAAAAAATCTACAATCAATAAACGAGAGAAATATCTACTGAATGCCCCGAAAACAGCAAACAATATCAAAACATTTACAAAAACAAGACAAGATGGCTCCAATAGGCGTCCAAATTAAAACACCAGATAACTCTCCTGTGGAAGAAAATGCACTAGAAGTACCTGATACGGAACTCAAATCACTAATACTCGGAATTTTCCAAGAACTGAGGCAAAAAGCTGACAAACATGAGGAAAAAATAGGCAAATTTATGGAAAATACAGACAAAAAATTGGAAGAATTCAGGAAGATGATGCAGGAACAAAATGACAAAATAAATTCACAACTCGAAATTATACAAAAACAACAATTAGAAATCCAAAAGATAAACAACAATATTTCAGAAATGGACGGTGTCATAGAAGGGCTGAGAAGTAGATTTGAAACCATGGAAGACAGGATCAGTGGAACTGAAGACAAACACTTGGATACAACTCTGTTTCAGGAAAACTCAGAAAAAAGAACAAAGAAAAATGAAGAGACCCTGAGAGTTATGTGGGACACAATTAAAAGCAAAAACTTACGAGTGATTGGCATCCCAGAACAGGGGGAGAAAACAGAAAACACAGAGAGGATCATTGATGAACTGCTGACAGAAAACTTTCCCAATATCATGAAAAATGAAAAGCTGGCCATCCAAGAAGCTCAACGAACCCCATATAGAAGAGACCCCAAAAGAAAATCACCAAGACATATCATATTCACACTCGCTAAAACTAAAGACAAACAAAGAATCCTGAGAGCAGCTCATGAAAAACAAGAAGTCACATACAGAGGAGAAACAATAAGACTAAGCTCAGATTATTCAGCAGAAACCATGCAGGCAAGAAGGCAATGGGATGACATATATAAAATCTTGAAAGAAAAAAATTGTCAGCCAAGAATAATATATCCTACAAAACTCTCATTCAAATTTGACGGTGAAATTAGGTCATTTCCAGATAAAGAGAAACTAAAGGAATATGCAAAAGTCAAACCAAACTTACAAGAATTATTAAAGGGAGTTCTTCGATCTGAGGACAAACAGCTTCAGCCCTCAGGCAGGACCTAGGACCTAGGACGCTGGTTCACATGAACCAGATACCATTCTAGGAACTGAACTACAGAGGACTTTCCAAAAACAAAAGATATACAACAGGGAATCAGAGAAATCAATCAAAGGATGACAACAACATCAAAACAATGAAAGAGGGAACAAACGGCATAGGTATAGAACCTTCTAAAGGAGAGGAAGGCAAGGTGATACCAAGTAACGGTAGACTGCTTCAAAATTATAAAGATAAGGATAAAATTCATGGTAACCACAAAAAAAGTTAACAAACCAACTCATAAAAATAAAGACGAAAAACATAAAGTCTCAACAAAAACAAAACCTACAAAAACAAAAGAAATGAACACAAAATCCACAAACAAAAGTAACTCAGCACAAGAGAGTAAGAAGAACAAAGAAAACTTCAGCATCACAAAAAAAAGCACTACAAAATGACAGCAACAAACTCACATCTATCAATAATTACACTGAACGTAAATGGACTCAATGCACCCATAAAGAGACGGAGAGTGGCAGAATGGATAAGAAAACAGGATCCATCAATTTGCTGTCTACAAGAGACACACCTTAGAAACAAAGATGTGAATTTATTAAAAATCAAAGGTTGGAAAAAAATATATCAAGCTAACAACTATCAAAAAAGAGCAGGAGTGGCAATTCTAATCTCAGATAAAATAGACTTTAAAACAAAATCTACCATAAAAGACAAAGAAGGACACTATATAATGATTAAGGGGATGATCCATCATGAAGACATAACCATAATAAATATCTATGCACCCAATGACCGGGCTCCAAAATACATAAAAAGAACTCTAACAGCACTGAAAAGAGAAATTGACAGTTCCACAATAATAGTAGGAGACTTCAACACACCACTCTCAGTAAAGGACAGAACAACTAAAAAGAAACTCAGCAAAGATACAGAAGACCTAAAGGGCACAATCAGCCAACACCTCATAGACATATATAGAACAATCCATCCAACCGCTGCAAAGTACACATTCTTTTCCAATGCACATGGAACGTTCTCCAGAATAGACCACATCTTAGGCCACAGAGCAATCCTCAACAAGATCCAAAATGCTGCGATAATTCACAGTATCTTCTCTGACCACAATGCCATCAAGGTAGAAATTAACACTAGAAAGAGCAAGGAAAAAAAATCAAACACATGGAAACTGAATAATAATCTGCTTACACATCAATGGGTAATAGAAGAAATCAGAGATGGAATCAAAAAATTCCTAGAATCAAATGAAAATGAAAACACATCATACCAAAACCTTTGGGACACAGCAAAGGCAGTCCTCAGAGGACAATTTATAGCAATAGATGCACATATCAAAAAAGAAGAAAGGGGCAAAATCAAAACATTAACTACAGAACTCAAACAAATAGAAAGAGAACAACCTACAACCACCGGAAGAAAGGAAATAGTAAAGATCAGAGCAGAAATCAATGAAATAGAGAACAGAAAAACAATAGAAAGAATCAACAAAACCAAAAGTTGGTTCTTTGAAAGAATCAACAAAATCGACAAACCACTGGCCAGACTGACAAAAGAAAAACAGCAGAGGGCACAAATAACCCAAATAAGAAATGAAATGGGGGACATTACAACAGACCCAACTGAAATAAAAAGGATTATAACAGAATATTATGAAAAACTATATTCCAACAAATTTGAAAACCTAGAGGAAATGGATAAATTTCTAGAAACATACGGCCTACCCAAACTACAACAAAGTGATATTGAAAACATGAACAAACCCATAACAAGAGAAGAGATTGAAAAAGTAATAAAAAAAACTCCCAACCAAAAAAAGCCCTGGCCCAGATGGCTTCACTGGAGAATTCTACAAAACATTTACAGAAGAGCTCGTACCAGTTCTACTCAAGTTATTTCAGAGCATAGAAGAGGAAGCAACACTTCCAAATTCATTCTATGAAGCCAGCATAACGCTGATACCAAAACCAGGCAAAGACATCACAAAAAAAGAAAATTACAGACCAATATCTCTCATGAATATAGATGCAAAAATTCTGAACAAAATTCTAGCCAATAGAATTCAGTATCATATCAAAAAAATAATACACCACGACCAAGTAGGATTCATACCAGGTATGCAAGGATGGTTTAACATTAGAAAATCCATCAACGTAATCCACCACATAAGAAAAAAATCACATGATCATCTCAATTGACGCAGAAAAGGCATTTGACAAAGTCCAACACTCATTCCTGATAAAAGCTCTCAATAAAATAGGTATAGAAGGGAAATTTCTCAACATAATAAAGGGCATCTATGCAAAACCAGCAGCCAACATCATTCTTAATGGAGAGAGGCTGAAAACATTCCCCTTGAAAACAGGAACAAGACAAGGATGCCCTTTATCACCACTCCTATTAAGTTCTAGCTAGAGCAATAAGGCAAGAAAAAGAAATAAAGGGCATCCAAATTGGTAATGAAGAAGTTAAACTCTCCCTGTTTGCAGATGATATGATACTATACATAGAAAACCCTAAAGACTCCACGAGAAATTTACTGGAACTAATAGAAAGATTCAGCAGAGTAGCAGGATACAAGATAAACATTCAAAAATCAGTTGGATTCCTATACACCAGTAAAGAGAACGATGAAAAGGAGATCAGGAAATCAATACCATTTTCAATAGCCCCTAAAAAGATAAAATACTTAGGAATAAATCTGACCAGGAATATAAAAGACCTATACAAAGAAAACTACAAAACACTGCTGCATGAAATCCAAAGGGATCTACATAAATGGAAAAACATACCATGCTCATGGATAGGCAGACTCAACATTGTGAAAATGGCAATTCTACCTAAAGCAATCTACAAATACAATGCAATCCCGATACAAATACCAACAACATTCCTCAAAGAGATGGAAAAACTAATTATTAACTTTATATGGAAAGGGAAGAAACCCCGAATAAGTAAAGCACTACTGAAGAAGAAGAATAAAGTTGGAGGACTCACACTACCTGACTTGAGAACCTACTATACAGCTACAGTACTCAAAACAGCCTGGTACTGGTACAACAACAGAGACATTGACCAATGGAACAGAATTGAGAACTCAGATGTAAATCCATCCACCTACGGTCACCTGATTTTTGGCAAGGGCCCAAAATACATCAAATGGGGAAAAGACAGTCTTTTTAACAAATGGTGCTGGCAAAACTGGATATCCATTTGTAGAAAAATGAAACAGGACCCATACCTCACACCATATACAAAAACTACTTCAAAATGGATCAAAGACCTGAATATAAAGCCTCAAACTATAAAATTCATAGAAGAAAAAATAGGACCAACACTTCAGGCCTTAATACATGGCATTAACAGGATACAAACCATAAACATCAACACAAAAAAACCAACAGATAAACTAGATAATTGGGATCTGCTAAAAATCAAACATCTATGCTCTTCAAAAGATTTCACCAAAAGAGTTAAAAGAGAACCTACAGACTGGGAAAAAATTTTTGGACAGTACAAGTCAGACAAAGGTCTAATCTCCATAATCTACAAGAAAATCCAACACCTCTACAACAAAAAGACAACCAATCGTATCAAAAAATGGGCAAAGGAAATGAACAGACACTTCACCAAGGAAGACATTCAAATGGCCAACAGACACATGAGGAAATGCTTTCGATCACTAGCCATTAGAGAAATGCAAATTAAAACCACAATGAGATACCATCTCACCCCGGCATTACTGGCATGAATCAAAAATACTGGAAATAACAAATGTTGGAGGGGCTGCGGGGAGACGGGAACTCTTATACACTGCTGGTGGGAATGCAAAATGATACAACCATTTTGGAAAATGATATGACGTTTCCTCAGAAAGCTAGAAATAGACATACCATTCGATCCAGCAATCCCACTCCTAGGAATATATCCTAGAGAAATAAGAGTCATCACTCGAATAGACATATGCACACCTATGTTCATGGCAGCATTGTTCACAATAGCAAAACGATGGAAACAACCTCGATGTCCATCAACAGATGAATGGATACACAAACTATGGTACATACACACAATGGAGTACTATGCAACGAGAAAGAACAACAATGAATCTGTGAACCATCTCATAACATGGATGAAACTGGAGGACATCATGCTGAGTGAAATAAGTCAATCACAAAAGGACAAATATTGTATGAGACCTCTATTGTAAAAACCCATGAAAAAATTCACATGCAAAATGTAACAATCCTTGTTGGTTACCAGGGATGGGAGGGGGTGGGTAAATACTAAATAGGTAATAGGTAAGTGGTAACTTGGGTGAGAGGTGAGATAGTACATAGTACAGGGGAAACTAACACAACCTACACAAGGAAAGGTCATGGAGGCCCTATAGATACATCCAAACCCCCTGAGGGACTGAGTTGTTGGACAGAGGGCTCTGGGGACCATGATCTCGGGAAACATCTAGCTCAATTGGCATGACACTACTTATAAAGATAATGCTCTACATTCTACCTTGGTGAGTAGTGTCTGGGGTCTTAAAAGCCTATGAGTGGCCATCTAAGATACTCCACTGATCTCATCCCTTCGGGAACAAGGGAGAACGAAGAGAACAGGATACAAGGAAAAGATTAGTCCGAAGGACTAATGGTCCACAGCTACCAAGGCCTCCACGGGACTCAGTCCAGTACAGCTGGATGGTGCCCGGCTACCACCAATGACTCCTCTGACCAGGATCACAACAGAGGGTTCTGGGCAGAGCTGGAGAAGGATGTAGAGCATAATTTTAACTCCCCCCCCCCAAAAAAAAAAGAAGACCAGATATACTGGCCTAAAGAATACTAGAGAAACCTCAAGAGTGTGGCCCCCAGACACCCTTTCAGCTCAGAGGTGAAGTTACCTTCGAGGTTCGATGTTAAGCCTGGGAATGGACAGCCCAGTAAAACTAAATGGGACTAACGAGGTACAGGAGTCCGGTGACAAGGGCCAGAAGGCAGAGGGAGAGTAGGAAACTGATGATAAGGAACACAAATTGAATAAGGACACTGTCGATGTATTGTGAGATTGTTGACCACTGCTATAGGACAACATTTGTAGTAACTATTAAATGGGAGGCTGTTTTGTCCTGTAAGCCTTCATCTTGGGCGAGAATGGCAGCACAATTGGAAGAGCATAGTCAATATCACTTAAATGTGTAAGTAAAAAGTTTTGAAATGGTGTTTAAATAAAATAAAATAAAATAAAATAAAAAAATAAATAAACAAATGAGACTAAAGAGGTACAATAGTCCACTGACAAGGTCCAGAAGACAGAAGGGGACAAGGAAGCCCCCTGGTGATAGGGAACACAAGGTGGAGTAAGGATATTCTTGATGTGCTGTGAGATTGTTAACCATTGTCATAGGGCAACATGTGTAGTAATTGTTAAATGAAAAACTATTTTGTTCTGTAAGCCTTCATCTTAAGTGAGAATAACAGCACAGTTGGAAGAGCGTAGTCAATGTCACTGAACTGTGAATGTAGAAATTTTTGAAGCGGTCTATCTTTGGCCATCTGTAATTTTCATCAAAAAAAAAAAAAAAAAGGTTGAGAATTTAGAGGCTTAATACGTTGTGGGGTTGTTAACCAATGTCATAGAACAACATGTGTACTACTATTTCATGAGAAACTATTTGCTCTGTAAGCTTTCACCTGAAGTACAATAAAATAAAAAAAAAAAAAAAAGAATCTAAAGTTGCCAGAAACCATCCTAGAGAATTTGGAAATCATAATCTTACCTGTACCAAGTACAGTAGTTTATCAGTTAGAAACCTAGCAGGAAGTAAAATCCACCATAAAAGTCCAAATGAAAGTGCTATTTATAGATAGGTGGTCAGGGTTGGAGAATAAGCAAGTGATGGTGAAGATTCCAGAAGCTAGCAATAATTAGAAGCCATTTCTACTTCTAGGGCTTAAGGGACAAGGGAAGACATAGTGTTATTGGAAACCACTGAGAGATGACCATGGAGGAGAAGGCACCCTGCTGGAGCTATAGTTGTAAAAGTAAGCAGCTACTACTAGAACATGGTATCAAAGCAAGAAGGAGGCAGAAAGGAAGGAGGATTATGCTGACCTTACTCTCCTCCTAGCCTCCCTTCTCCTGCAGGTGCTTCTTATTGCTGGAAGGCAGCCAGCCCAAAACTACCCAACAGGAGAGCCCAGAGTAGGATGTCCACAAGGGTTAGCTTCTTCCCAGGGCACAGAAGAGATCAGAGATGCAATTGAGGGGGCAAATGAAGAATAACCAGCACAAGGAATAATTCAGTGATTCCTGGTTCATGTACAGAAGGAGATCTGCTACCCGAGAAATATAATCACCATGAGTAAATAAACCATTCTTTTATTGATGTATAATTACTGCCTGCCTTCTATATGCGCAGGTGTTGCTCATCGATGAGTGAGACACACACAGCCCTAAACCTCACAGAGCCTATATCCTACAGGGAGGCAGACATGTAGATGATCCAGTGGCGTGGGAAAAGTACTGCAGTAGGGGAGGAAGAGGGTGTGACAGGTGCCTGTAGTGGAGGCATCTAACTCAGATGTGGGAGATCAGGGAGCACTTCCAGGAGGAAGTTCTATCCCAACTGAGATTTAAATAATTAGTAAGTGTTAGCCAGGCATGAGGGGGGAACGGAAGATTGAGACAGCATGCTGAGTCATGGCGAGGAGATGAGTGTGATACCATTGGATTCAGTATAACCAGAATATACCTTTGAGAATGGAGAACACATTGGGGCATGGGAATGGCATGAACTAAGTCTAGAGAAGCAAGCAGGGGCCAGATCTCGAAAGGCCTATGAGCTATGTATTTTGGGTTGGATTGTGCTCCCAAAAAATATATGTTCAAGTCCTAACACCGAGTACCTGCGAATGTAACCTTATTTGGAAATAGGGTCTTTGGAGATGAAATTAGTTAAGATGAGGTTGTCTTAGTTATCTAGTGCTGCTATAACAGAAATATCACAAGTGTACGGCTTTAACAAAGAGAAATTTATTCTCTCACAGTCTAGGAGGCTAGAAGAACGAATTCAGGGTGCAAGCTTCAGGGGAAGGCTTTCTCTCTGTATCGGCTTTGGGTGAAGGTCCTTGTCATCAGTCTTCCCTTGGTCTAGGAGTTTCTGGGTGCAAAGACTCTGGGTCCAAAGGACGCGTTCCCCTCCTGTTCTCCATTCTTGGTGACACAAGGTCCCTCTGTCTCTCTATTTGCTTCTGTCTTTTATATCTCAAAAGAGATTGACTCAGGATAGGATCTAATCTTGTAGATTGAGTACTGCCTCTAATCCTGCCTAATTCACATCACAGAGGTAGGATTTACAAGGCATAAGAAAATCACATCAGATGACAAAACGGTGAGCAATCACACAATACTGGGAATCATGGCCTAGCCAACTTGATACACATATTTTTGGGGAACACAGTTCAATCCATAACAGAGGTCATACTGAAATAGGGTAAGACTTAACCCAATATGACCTTTCCTTATAAGAAAATTTGGACACAGACACACGGACACAGAGGGAAGAAGCCTATGTGATGACAGAGGCAGAGACTGGAGTTATGCTGCCATAAACCAAGGAAGGGGCTACTAGAAGTTGGAAATGGAAAGGAAGGATCCTTTGCTAGAGACTTCACAGGAAGCATGTCCCTGCCATCACCTTCTAGCCTCCAAAACTGTGAGAAAATACAGTTCTGTTATTTTAAGCCACCAAGCTTGTGGTACTTTGTTATGGAAGCCCAAGGAAACTAAAACGCCATGTTAAGCAGTTAGCATATTATCCTAAGAATAAGGATGAGCAACGGAAAGACCTTAAGCAGAGTAATGGCATAATCAAATTTGTTTTTAAAAGTTCTCTGTCTTAGTTATCTAGTGCTGCTATAACAGAAATACCACAAGTGGATGACTTCAACAAACAGAAATTTATTCTCTCACAGTCTAGTAGGCTGGAAGTCCAAATTTAGGGTGTCGGCTCCAGGGAAGGCTTTCTCTCTCTGTTGGCTCTGGAGGAAGGTCCTTGTCATCAAACTTCCCCTGGTCTAGGAGCTTCTCAGCTTCTCCCCTGTTCTCCATTCTTGGTGACATGAGGTCCCTCTGTCTCTCTGCTCGCTTCTCTCTTTTATATTTCAAAAGAGATTGGCTCAAGACACAATCCAGTCTTGTAGATTGTGTCCTGCCTCATCAACATAACTGCCGCTAATCCCACCTCATCAACATTATAGAGAGAGGATTTACAACACATAGGAAAATCACATCAGATGACAAAATGATGGACAATCATACAGTACTAGGAATCATGGCCTAGCCAAATGGATACACATATTTTTGGGGGACACAATGCAATCCATGACACTCTTCTAGATGTGAATGACAAGAGTGGAGGGAGTTTTCCTAGATTGGCCTCTTCTATGGCTGTGAGTCCCCAACCAAATCTCTTAAGCTCCCTGACCCTCTGTTCCCTCTGGTACGAGAACGATCAGGCTTGCCCAGCATACCTCACTGGATTGTTGCAAGCAGTGGATGGACATGAAGAAGCCCTGGAAAATACAAGGCACAGTCATAATTTCCAAATAACCTTGACAGAAAATGTGGTTGATAGTTTTGGTTCCCAAGGACATCTGCCCAGTCCTCTGACCTGTTTCCCAAAGGCTGGAGAGGAAATCGAGAATGAAGTACCCCTGGAGCCAGCACCCTGAAAGGAGTGTTTTCCTTCATTTGCTTTTGAAATGGAGATCCTGTCTTCCTGGCTGTGTAGCACCGGATCTCGGTCCAATAAATGTGAATTGATGAATGGCTGAGTGGGGCTCAGTTTTGTTTTTATTTTTGCAAACTCTCTTATGAGCGCAGAGGGGGAAACTAAATTAATGCCATATGCCTGTAAAAATCCCTCTGACATCTTTTATCGTAATGGCAGATGACAACAGTTATCAGAGCAGAAGGAACATACTTGAGTGAAAGTAAATACCAAACACCTTTTGGGAAACAAAGCACCTCCTGGTGACCTCTGCAGCTGTTTAGCTCTCTAAAGTATGGCAACCTAGAGTTGTCTAATAACCATCTAACTAGGATTTCCACTTGCTTCCATGACTGTGCCTCCTCCCTCTCCCTTGGATTTGCAGAATTTTAAATGTCACAGTAATCACTTTTTCCCCCGAGGATAACATGAAATATCATTGGACCTTAATGGAGACGAACAAATGACCAAATTCAGATATGTTAGTGATATATTATGTTGGAGGGATTACATCTATTCCACAAAGCTTCAAAGTCTCTGAATTTTATAACACAAAAGGAAATAAAAATAACAAAAACAACCATTTCTGAGCCCCTACCACCCACCAGGTTCTTCACACCTGTCATCTCATTTAATCTTCCTAATAATCCTTTGAAGTGAACGTGATCCCCATTTAACACATAAACACATAAATGTATTGACTTAAAAAGCCACATGACTTATGAGTATGTGAATGTCCCCCACTCAAGCTATGCGCTCTTGGGAAAGTTAATTTACTCCTCTAAGCCACCATCTGCAAATTGGAAAAAAGAGCACCTACATCATAAGATTGTGGAGGATCACATCAAATGAGATATGTGCAGCACTTTAGTGCAGTTACTGCTACCCAGTAATCACTTAATAAATGGTGTTTCTTTAGCAGTATGATTGCCATTGTTATTACTGTAGATCTGGCATTCTGTGTCTTTCTGGCCCTTTCCACTGTATCCCATTGCCTCAAAACCAAAAAAAACAGTTGTCAGTATGATAATGAAATCAAAAAGCACATACATATTTTTTCTTCCTTTAGGGTAATTTTCAACATCTTGCACATTTAATTCATGGAAAGGGTTCTGACCACAGAGACTGTTTTCCCTGAAACTCTTAGGAACAAGTAGGAATTCATATTAGTAATTTAGAAACAAGGGAATGCCACATATTGATCCCTTGACACTAAAAAACAAAAACAAAACCCAAAAGCTAATTAACAGCTATTGCCAACACTCTAGGCTAAAGCTGTGAGTATAGGTTACCAAGCAATGAAAAGCTTAGCCCATGAACTAAAAAAAAGGTACATCCTTGGGCTGCAGGCATTTTACTGGACTCTAAATAACAAGAAAAAAACAAGTTTAAATCTGAAGGTACACACACACACACACATAAAATCTCCATACCACAGAATGTTCGATGGCATTTTCCTGAACTCAAGCCTATATCTCATTTACTGAAGTGCCTGGGTTCTACTCACCACTTCCATATCTGATGATTGTAGAGTCAGAAAGTGCTGAGCTGGAATTGCAGCCTTGCCATGTACTAACTATGTGACCTTGAGCCAAATACTTGTCTCTGAGCTTCAGGTCCGCCTCTCAGTGAGCATAAAACCAACTCCACGGAGCCTTTGTAGAAGTTAAGGAAAGTGCCTGGCCCTGTGTCAGGCACTTAAGGCCTCCATGAATGTGACCACCAAAGAATTAGTGGAAGTATGTAACTACCAAACTAATAGGAGAGAAATGAAATGAGAAAAAAAAGAAAAAAACGTTCAATCGATATAAAAGAAGACAAGAAATGATAAAAATGTACTATGTATTCTTTTATCTGGCTTCTTTTACTCTATATTATAATATCAGAAAAACCTAAATCAAGGGGCCTTCTTTAAAATAACCTGTGATCTTCAAAGGTGCCAAGATCGTGAAAGTCTTGGAAAAACTGATAAATTGTTCCAGATTGAAAGAAACTAAAGAGACATAAATAAATGCAATGTGTGATCCTAGATTATCTCCTGGACCTATAAAGGACATTACTTGGATAACTGGCAAATTTTGAAGGAAGTTTGTAGATAAAATGGTTGGTATTGTATTAATGTTAATTTCTGGATTTTGGTGATTGTACTTCAGGTTTGGAGCCCTGGTGACGCAGTGGTTAAGCATTTGGCTGCTAACCAAAAAGGTCGGCAGTTCGAATCCACCAGCCGCTCCTTGGAAACCCTTTGAGGCAGTTCTACTCTATCCTATCGGGTTGCTATGAGTTGGAATCTACTGGACAGCAATGGGTTAGATTTTTTTTTTTTTTTTTTTTTAGTTCAGGCATGTAAAAGAATGTGCTTGTTTTCAATAAATACACACAAGTATTAAGAGGCAATGCTCTCAAATGGTTCAGAAAAAAAAGTGTGTGTGTGTGTGTGTGTGTAGAGGGGGAGACAGGATGCAAATGATAAGATAAATGGTGAAATGTTCATAATCGAGGAATCTGGGTGGAGAGTATATAAGAGTTTTTTGTGTTATTCTTGCAAATTTTAAGTTTGAAATTTGTTCAAAATAAAATGTGAAAATAAAACATTATAACATGAGCAATTTCCAATGGTATTAAAAATTCTTCCCTGTTTTCTAGGTGTTCATAAACAAAGATAGGAGTGGAGATAGACAGGCAAGTAATGGGCAACAACATATGTGAGCTAAATACGCTGGTTATTGTTGTTGTTAGTTGCTGAGTAGATTCCGACTAACGGCGACTCCACGTGTACAGAGTAGAACTGCTCCATAGGTTTTTCAAGGCTGTGACCTTTCGGAGCAGATGGCCAAGACTGTCTTCTGAGGCAGCTCTGGGTAGGTTTGAACAGCCAGCCCTTTGGCTAGTAGTCAAGCACTTAACCATTTGCACCACCCAGTGTCTCCTAGTACCCTGTAGAGCGATGCATTGTGTGTCGGGATCACAAAGGAGGTAGACCTATGTCATCCACACGGGGCAGGCACATGGGCAGGTGGCACCAGGGAAGGTGCTTGAGCTGAGCCTTACAGGAGGTAATAAGTTGGAGAAAGACTCAAAGGTCGACCTGAACAGAGTGACCAGTGTGTTTAAAGGCACAGAAGTGAGAGAGAGCTTACTGAGTTTGGGGAGCTGCAAATGCTTGTCCTTGGCTGGAGCACAAGATTCACATGTGGAAGCAGCAGAGCACAAAGCAGCTCAGATTTTATCCTGAAGGTGATGATGTATCATAGAATGTTAGACCTGAAAGGAACCTTAAAAATCATCTAAGCTAACCCCATTCCACATATTCTCTATTAAATAGAGACTCTGCTGTGTTATACAAGTAATTGTCTACAAGGCCCCTCCAAAATTATTGTTGACATTCAAAAATAGATGAATTTATGACCAAAACTATGAATTAAACAAGCGATTTGGGACAAATACATTCAAGTGAATGTTATGCATAGGAATTTTCAGGATATAAATAATATGTGGAAAGAAAACTCTAGCTATTTCAATATTTCTGTATCTTTCAAGATAACATAAATACAGGAAAAGGGGTTTAAAGAATTAATAGCTTCATATATATTAATAATTATGAAACTAATTGAATTAGCAGAAAGTTAGGTGGTTTTGTTTATCAAATCAAAGTATGTAGTGTTGAAAAGGATAGGCACATAAAATATATACTTACTAAAATCCAAATGGGAAAAATATGCAGTGGCCCAAATTCTAAAAGACACTTGATGCTTGGATCAAAAGAGCACAGAAGTGTTACAAAGAGGCTGACTTAGAGAAGAGATAATAATAAAATAGCAAAATTATCTTATGTTTGGTGTAGTGCAGGGTGTTTGGAGGCAGACAAATGTGGGGTAGAATACACAAGGTCCTTGTGATCTTTCGTCAATTAATTAACCTCTCTGAGGACCAGTTGTCATGAAAGTTAAATGACAAATGGATGTAATATCATGTAAGTCCTCAATAAATATCACTTCCCTTTCTCCTTTTCTGCATTCGTTCTTCTTCCCTCGACTGAAAAGCTACATCCTTATTTTCACAGATGACAAAAAAAAAAGAGCAAGACAAGACCTCTAAAATTCCCTTAAGAGACCCAAAATAAAAAGAGCTCATTTACCAAATCACAGTGGACAAGGAAACCACAAAAGGTACCCATTCAAGTGAGGTTTAGAAGCTGTGGAGCTACAGAATTCACGGGCGGCTGGAGTTGCCTTATGCAGAGAAGACTGTTCTACAAATCTGTTCCAGACCTCTGCTGGAGCTACCGCCTCACTCAGGGAATTTATTGCCATCATTAATGCAAGCTGATCAGCTTCCCTCCAGCCAGTTGTGCACAGAAGTAGTCTGCACACTCCCTCTTTGGAAGGATGACTTGCAAAGTGAAGCCAGAGAAGCAGAGTGTCGATGCTTGGGCAGAAGCCTTGCCCAGAAGATGACTTATTACATTAGAGGTGATCAAGCTTCAGAAGGAACCAAGAAAACTCTATTATGCTGTTAGGAATATGCACAGCCAAGTAGGTGCTGAACTGAGCTCCTCCCTTAGTTCTTGCCAAAAAGGCTGGTGTGATGAGATGCACTGCTTACTGTGTTTTTCTAACTCCAGGGCTCTATGGAACCCATCCATAATACCAAGCAGAGGCTTAACTAAGGTATGGCAGGTGGGCCCCGCGACGGGAGGGGCGCTAATGAGCAGTTTCTATGGCCATCGCAGTTTCCATCGCCAGTTGTAAGAGATCATCCAGCAATTTACAAGCAACTGCCATAGGTGCATTTCCGTAGATAGGCCCCTGGTAGAATGCCAAAGATCACGACAAGCCCCCGATCCTGTGGACCAACCCACACTTGGCTAGGCTCAGAGGGGGATGAGATGCCTCGTGGAGTTGGCTTCAGTTCCTCTCCGACTGGATTCAGGAAACACACGGTGTACTATTGACGAAGATCTCTCCCCAGGTTGTAAGGCTGTCATGAGAACACTCCTTCAGGGGAGTCTGTCAAGACTCTGTAGGAGGGGGAACAGTGTCTGGAGAATAGCATGCCTGCGAGGGAGATCTGCTGGAGCCCTCCGGAGTTGTCAGTCAGGGATTTAGAGGGGCTTAGAATGAAAACACTCTAAGGAAATAAAACTTTCCATCTTTAAGGCAGGCAGACGTGAGAATTAAAGAATAAAGATCTTTGTTCTGACATAAGAGCTCACAAGGATTAGTAGTGACCTCCGTATTAAGTGTGCCCGACATTGTGCGGAGCTCTACATGCATTATCTCCTTTGATCTTTATGACATCATTTTAAGATCAGGACTATTGTCGGCTCCATTTTACAGATAGAAACTAAGACCTAGAGATGTTAGGCAACTAGCTCAAGACCAAGCCTCAGTGTGCTGAAACCATTATTCAATGCTGCCTGTCCATTGAAAATAATCCATGAGAATCCCTCCCACCCCCCACCCACCGCCCCCTACACACACCTAATAAGATGTCTGTAAGCATTCAATGGAGCCCTGGTGGTGCAGTGGTTAAATGATACTGCTTAAGTGATAACGCTGCTAACCAAACAGTCATCGGTTGGAACCCACCAGCAGCTCCTTGGAAACCCTGTGGGGCAGTGCTACTCTGTCCTATAGGGTCGCTATGGGTTAGAATCGACTGGACAGCAATGGGTTTGGTTTTAAGCATTCAATAAATGTAAGCATTCAATAAGGCAGCATAAGGTCAACACTGGATTACTAAAGAGACCTGACAGTAATCAGCTATACAACTTTGAGTAAGTTGCTTGACCTCTCTGCGTCACATTTTTCTCATCTGAAAAGAAGACTTTGGACTAGATGTTCTGTAGATGATATGATGAATATTAATCATATGATAAGCCAGCATTTATAATAAGCTGTCAATCAAGTCTAAACTAGGGTTGCCAAGGTAACTCTGACCTCAACCCCTTCTGTCTGAAATTGCTTCTCTTTCCCAAAAGAAAAGACAAATGGGGCTGGAAAGACACACACATCTTCCTCTCCAGAGCACCCTATGACTTGGTTGGAAAGGAGACTGCCATTAACAGAAGGGCCCTTTATCACAGCCTGCCATTCCTCTCTTGGTGACCAGATTGTCTCATCTGTCTCAGTCAAGAGCACTGCAGCTGCTCCTGATTTTAAAGGACCCTGCAAAGGGCTCTGTCTTTGCTCATCCTGCTGGTTCCTTTCTGGCAATGGAAAAGGAGAGATCTTTTCTGTCAAAATGACCACAGAAGGAAAGGACAAGCCTATTAGAATGTGCCCAGAGCAAAACCATGATCTTCAATGTTTTCAGAAGCTCTTTTTATCTCCTTTAAAATTTTCTTTTTTTCTTAAAGGAATTTAATAATAGGGCTTGGGAAGAATTTAGTGGACTGTAGAACTGGTTTTGGCATTGCTCAAAGACAGCTACCTGGCCAACCAACTGGAAGAGATCCATATTTATGCCTATTCCCAAGAAAGTTGATCCAACCGAATGTGGAAATTATCAAACAATATGATTAATATTACACACAAGTAAAATTTTGCTGAAAATCATTAAAAAGTGGCTGCAGCAGTATATCCACAGGAAACTGCCAGAAATTCAGGCCGGATTCAGAAGAGGATGTGGAACCAGAGATATCATTGCTGATGTCAGATGGATCCTGGCTGAAAGCAGAGAATACCAGAAAGATGTTTACCTGTGTTTTATTGACTATGCAAAGGCATTCGACTGTGTGGATCTTAACAAATTATAGATAACATTGCAAAGAATGGGAATTCCAGAACACTTAATTGTGATCATGGAGAACCTGTACATAAATCAAGAGGCAGTTATTCAGACAGAACAAGGGGATACTGTGTGGTTTAAAGTCAGGAATGGTGTGTGTCAGGGTTGTATCCTTTCACCATACCTATTCAATCTGTATGCTGAGCAAATAATCTGAGAAGATGGACTGTATGAGGAACAGGGCATCAGAATTGGAGGAAGACTCATTAACAACCTGCGTTATGCAGATGACACAACCTTGCTTGCTGAAAGAGAAGAGGACTTGGAGCACTTACTGATGAAGATCAAAGACTACAGCCTTCAGTATGGATTACACCTCAACATAAAGAAAACACAAATCCTCACAACTGGACCAATAAGCAACATCATGATAAATGGAGAAAAGATTGAAGTTGTCAGGGATTTCATTTTACTTGGATCCACAATCAACCCTCATGGAAGCAACAGTCAAGATCAAAAGATGCATGGCACTGGGTAAATCTGCTGCAAAAGGCCTCTTTAAAGTGTTGAAAAGCAAAGATGTCATCTTAAAGACTAAGGTGTGTCTGACCCAAGCCATGGTATTTTCAGTCGCATCATATGCATGTGAAAGCTGAACTAATGAATAAGGAAGACCGAAGAAGAATTGATGCCTTTTATTTGTGGTGTGGGTGAAGAATATTGAATATACCATGGACTGCTAGAAGAATGAACAAATCTGTCTTGGAAGAAGTACAACCAGAATGATTAGAAGCAAGGATGGCGAGACTATGTCTTACATGCTTTGGGCATGTTATCAGGAGAGATCAGTCCCTGGAGAAGGACATCATGCTTGGTAAAGTAGAGGGTCAGTGAAACAGAGGAAGACCCTCAAGGAGACAGATTGACACAGTGGCTATAACAATGGGCTCAAGCATAAATAACAATTGAGAGCATGGTGCAGGACCGGGCAGTGTTTCATTCTGTGGTACACAGGGTTGCTATGAGTCAGAACCGACTCGATGGCACCTAACAACAATAACAACAGAATTGGTTGCTTTTATATGCATTCTTACCATACCCTGATAAAAACACCATACCATACACCTTATCCTTTCTTACCAAATCTTATTCTTTTCTCAGGCACTGTTGGACTGCTTCCAGATATGTTCATTCTTCTCACCTATCCATATCAAAAAACCAAAACCAAACCTATTGCCTTGAGCTGATTCCAACTCACAGCTGGACGCTATACAACAGAGTAGAACTGCCCCATAGAGTTTCCAAGGAGCAGCTGGTGGATTTGAACTGCTGACCTTTTGATTAGCAGCCAAGCTCTTAACCACTGGGCCACCAAGGCTCCTCTCACCTATCCAGTCTCCATCAAAGCCTGCCTCCTCTGGGAAGATTTCCCTGAGTCCTTGAGGCAAACTTGGGTACTTTTTGTAGGAATAAATTATACTTGAGGCTGGGGACTGTGTTTTCTCCCCTTTGCATTCTTAGTACCTAGCAGAGTGTCTGATGCAAGGTAAATGTTGAATACGTATTTGGCGAATGACTGTTGAAAGGATGCTTCAAAAAATAAATTATAAAACTAAGTACTATGTTAAATACAAAATAAATTATGAGAATGTATGTTTTTTTAAATAACGGTTATCGGTGGATCTACAGCCAGACAATAATTATACTGATGATCATTTTTCCTCTTTAAACTTTATGAAATATGTGTCTTAAACAGAGCTATGTAAGTAGAAACCAAGAACAGATAGTTTATCTGGTAGAGAGGAAGATAGATTTTCTGAAAATCCAAGTATGTTGCATCAGAGCTTAGATGGAGCTGTAACCCAGTTCCTACAACTGGATGAAAGGATCAACCCTACCAACAACAAGCATCTATGAGAAACATGCTGACCATCACTGCCCCAGATCTGAGAGCAATGAAAGGGAAGTTGGGCCACGGTCGAGTTACGTGCCCCAGTTGGAAGGAGATGGTTTAATGTGGAAGAGTGAAGGTTGAGTTATGAAGTGATTCTTGCTGAAAATAAAGCTATAAAGGAATTAAATTCAGAATATCACTTCTTTCTTACATTGGTCAACTCGGTGGCCCCTTTTCCAACAAGCTTGCTCCCTTGAAGAACAGATGCAAGAGCAAAATATGCTTCCAATATGCTTACACTGGCTGTGTAATTGAGTGGACAGCATGACTGTAAATTCGGCTAGACCTGAGTTGGAATCCTGCCTTTTAGTAGCTATATTACCTTGGACAAGCCACGTACCCTTCAGAGCATCATTTTCTTCATTAGAAAAGTGTAAATAACACTTATCATATATTGTTGAGAGTGTTGTTGTTGTTGTTAGGTGCCATTGAGTCGGTTCTGACTCAGAAAGACCCTATAGGACAAAGTATAACTGCCCCATAGATTTTCCAAGAAGTGACTGGTGGATTTGAACTGCCGACCTTTTGGTTAGCAGCTGAGCTCTTAACTACATCACCAGGGCATAGAGCACATTCAATAAATGTAACTGAGTGAATGAGGTAGTTTTTGTATTTTCCCCCATCACTCAAATTCTATAGATATTTCTTGGGTTGAATTATGTCCCCAAAAGATATATGAAGGTACTTGTGAAGGTGACCTACTTTGGAAATAGGGTCTTTACAGAGGTAATTAGTTAAGATGGGTTCATACTAGAGTTCGGTGGGCGCTAATCCAGTGTGACTGTCGTCCTTATAAGAAGAGACACAAACACTGAGGGAAGATGGCCCTGTGATGATGGAGGCAGAGACTGGAGTGATGCTGCCACAAGCCAAGGAACACCTGGAGCCCCCAGAAGCTGTAAGAGAGAAGGAATGGAATCTCCGCTAGAGCTTCCAGAAGGAATACAGCCCGGCTGATACCAGAATTTCAGACTTCTGGCTTCCAAAACTGTGATAGAATAAATTTCTGTTGTTACAAGCCACCCAGTTGGTGGTAATTTGATACGGCAGCCCTAGGAAATGAATACCCATACCCGCTATGTGTTGTTGTTGTGTGCCCTTGAGTCCTGGTGGCACAACAGTTAAGCGCTCAGCTGCTGACCTAAAGGTCGGCGATTCAAATACACCAGCATCCCCGTGGGAGAAAAGACCTGGAGATCTGCTCCTGTAAAGATTACTGCCTAGGAAACCCTATAGGGCAGCTCTGCTCTGTCATACAGGGTCGCTATGAGTTGGAATTGACTATGTGTTAGCCCTGAGAAAACAGAGATAAAAAAGAAAATATGAAGATCCCAAATGCTTCAAAATCCACAGGATAGAACAAAATAAATTTTGGAGATGCCATACTACTAGCACAAAGATCTTTGGAAACACAGGGGAGGGGACTGGTAGATCTGTTCCCAAGAGTAGATAAAAACACACCAAGGAGAATCTCCAGCATTGGGTGCAATTTCCATGCCACCCCCTGAGCTTTTACACTGTGAAGGTAAGTGGTGGCTGCAGTGCCAGCTGGTATTGTTAACAACTTGAGGCATTAATGTAATACAGTGATGCCCTCAGAAAATAAATAGAGCTGATAAAGAAATTAACGTGTTCAAAAATAAATGCATCATCTGCTGACTTGTTCACATCTCCTTCACACAAAATGAGGTTTACTTAGAGCAAGAAAGAAAGAGTACACCAGTAAAGTTAAACTCACAAGGGGTAATCAGGGGAAAGGTTGTTATCCCCTCCCCAACCTTATGTACTAAGTGACCAGATATCTTCCATTTCCAAGGCCCTTTCCAGTTTTCAGAGTACCTTCACATTCATATTTTCATTGATTCTGGCCAACAAACTCTAAATGCAAGAAGTGCAAATATTTTTCTATTCTTACTGTATAGATGAGGAAACTGAGACTTGGAGGGAATAGGTGATCTCTAGAGTCATAGGGCTGGAGAGTGGTAAAGAGACTATTAGAAACCAAGTCCTTTGATTTTCACTCTAATGGTCTTCTAATACCCCAGGAAAGTGCTTCTCAAACTATAATGTGCATATAAGCCACCTGACGGTCTAAATGCAAGGTCTGACTCAGAAGTCTGGTGTGGGGCCTGAGATTCTGCATCTCCAGTTAGCTCCATGATGCTGATAGTGCTGGTCCAAGGACCACAGTTTAAGTAGCAAGGAGAAAGGGAACTCTTTCCAAGGAAAGATAATAATAGTCTGTATTTCCCAGAAGAAATGATTTCTAAAGCTTATGACAAAGGATTCCTTCTTGTTTTTTCAAAACACAAAATAGTGGTTCCTCAACAACTTTTAACCAAGCAATACCTGTTTCCCTTTGATGTTTCTGAGGCCATGAAAGACTTCTGTTATAATTCATCTATCTCAGTCCTGTCTCTTATCTCAGTCTCTTCCAATCTCTATCTCAGTCTCTGTCTCTTTGACTGTCTCTGTTTCCCTCTCTCGTGCTTGACCAAACCATGTCCTTGAATTACAATGACAAATAATGGCTCACATTTTGTGCTCTCCAGTGTGTTCTGCCTTCTGAGCAAATGCCAACTTACCATGCTGTCTTTCAATGTACTAGGCAATGATAATTCATCTTCATAATTAATCAGTCAATCAATACATATTCATTAGCTGCTCCAGTGTGCTCAGGAGGCACTGTGTTTCAGGATGACCTGCCTAGAAATGAGACACAAAATGGTTTGGGACAAGAAGAATATGGCATTAAGGAATAAAATGAGAGGTTATTCAGAGTAAATCAAGTGTGATTTGGAAGTAAGAAAGGAAAGAAAATATGCTTGATGCTGTGAAGTATAGAAAGAAATGTAAGACATAGTTATCACCCTCTGTGACACTTTAAGTTTAGTTGAGAAGTTGATGATAAGAATGATTACAATCATATTTATTCTGGGTAGTGGTTGGTCGTTAGTATATTTGTTTGATCTTTTCCATCCAACATTAATTCCCCATTTTGTGGCTGGGGGTGTGGGATGCTTGGGGTGGGGGATGCTGGGGAGGACTCCACTGGTCACTGTTTGATGAGGCTCCCAGTCAAGATGCCTTGCCTACATCTATGAAGGGATGAAGATAAAACCTAAGCTAGATAAATCAAATACTTTCTCCCTGGAATTTGAATTTTGAACAGAGTAACAAGAAGATTGAAAGTAGTTGGAGGTGATAGCCTGGGTGGGAGTGCCCAAAACAATTTTCCACCAGTTCTTGGCAGAACTACTTTGTCTCCTGTCCATTCTGAGTCCCCTTCTTAGTTTTTCTTTGATTATGTGAGTAATCTCATGGCTTCCCAATAGATTTCAGTTCCCTATAAGTTGACCAGATTTAATTTCTGTTGCTTAAAATCAAGGAACTCTAGTTCATACAAACACCTTTTTTTTAAAAACTAGGTGCTATGCTATACGCGTTTGTGCATTATCTGATTTAATCATTACCAAAACAAAAAGAGATAGGTGTTGTTGAATCCAACAAGGAATATGCTCTTTTCTTGTCTGAGTTCTGAATTAATTGAGAAAAAGACAAAGGACCAAACATATCATCTTTATTACTGATAAAATGTATTCGAGAATAGAGCATATACTTTCGGATGAATGGATTTCGCAGTATTGCACCCCCGGAGTAAATAAAATCACACAGGTATCCCTGGGCCACTGCAGACCTCCCAGTGGGGAGACAAGCCTCTATAAAACATATATCATGTAGCAACAGAGAAGTACACATGTGTGGCAGGCTGAATAATGGCCCCCAAAGATACCCAGGTCCTAATCTCTGAAACCTGTGACTATTACCTTCATGGCAAAAGAGACTTTGAAGATGTGATTAAGTTAAGGATCTTGAGGTGGGGAGATTTTCCTGGATTATCTAGGTGGGCCCTACATGCAATCACAAGTGTCTTTATAAGAGGAAAGCAGAGGAAGACTTGACACAGAGGAAGGCAATGTGACTACTGAAGCAAGATGCTAAGCTTCTGGTCTTAAAGATGGAGAAAGGGGCCATGAGCCAAGGAATGCAAGGAATGGACCTCTAGAAACTGGAAAATGCAAGAACCGGATTCTCTCCTAGAGCCTCCGGAGCGAGTGGGGCCCTATCACACCTTGATTTCCAACCAGTAAAACTGATTTTGGATTTCTGACCTCCAGAACTGTAAGAGAATAAATGTGGGTTGTTTTAAGCCACCAGGTTTGTTGAAATTTGTTACAGCAATCACAGGAGGCTAATAAAACATGCTTTCTGTAGGCAACTCACTCTTGAGAAGAAGTGTTATGGACTGAATGGTGGCCACCCAAAATATATATTGAATTCCTGGCCCTTGTACCTGTGGATATGATCCTGTTTGGAAATGGGGTTTTTCTTTTGTCATACCACAGTAGGGTGAATCCTATCACTTCTGAGTTATACGAAAACCGGTGCTAAACATTTTATATGGATTACTTCATTTAATCTTCACATCCACCCTCTGTAGTATCTACTATTAGTATGCCCATTTTAAAGATGAGGAAACTCAGGCTTGAAAAGGTTAAGTATCTTTCCAGGAGTAAGTACCCTGTTAGTACATGGTGAAGCCAGGATTTAAACCCAGACAATGTGATACTCAATTCTATGTCTTAAATCACTGTACCAGAAGAGCCTCTCTGAGTAGGAAGTGGGATCTGAGAGAAGTTGATTAATTCAGATAATAATGGGTAGAGCCAGATTTCAAACCCAGATCTGTCTAACTGCAAATCTTAACCGCTATACAAATGCACATAATATTTTTGGAAAATTTGAGTGCCAACACTCAGTGTTATGGATTGAATTGTGTCCCCTAAAAATGTGTGTCAACTTGGCGAGGCCATGATTCCCATGATTGTCCACCATTTCATGATCTGACATGGTTTTCGTATGTGTTATAAATCCTACCTCTATGATGTTAATGAGGCAGGATTAGAGACAGTTATGTTAATGAGACAGGACTCAATCTACAAGAGTAGGTTGTCTCTTGAGTCAATCTCTTTTGAGATATAACAGAAAAGAGCGAGCAGAGAGACAGGGGGACCTCATTACCACGAAGCAAGAAGAGCCAGGAGCGTGCATCCTTTGGACTCAGGGTCCCTGCGCTGAAAAGGTCCTAGATTAGCGGAATATTGATGACAAGGACCCTTCCCCAGAGCCAACAAAGAGAGAAAGACTTTCCCTGGAGCTGGTGCCCTGAATCCGGTCTTCTAGCCTCCTAAACTGTGAGAGAAAAAGTTTCTGTTTGTTAAAGCCATCCACTTGCAGTATTTCTGTTATAGCAGCACTAGATAACTAAGACACTCAGAAAAGAAAAATGAAAGCTATGTGGAGGGCTAGCATTTTGAGCTGGACTTTTGAAAATGGATGGGATACATTTTGGGGAAGGCAGAAAGACCAGCATGAATCGTAGAATGTTGAGCAGGAAGTGAGTTTAGAAAGCATTGATTCCATGAGTAAGATGAGGAAACAGAGACTGGGAGTGGGTAGAGGAGGTAGAGGTGAGAAGACCAAATTGGATGAAAGGACCATGGGTGATGGGATCAGAAATAAAGTCAAATAGATAAGATTTCAACATACATGTATATAAAAGATATGTATCTCCCCAGCATCTAGCACCATTCCTGGCGCATAGTAGGTACTTAATAGTTGTTTGATGAATAAATAAACAAATGAAGAATGAATGGATGTTCTAAGAACAGCCCCAGTTGGAACTACAGTGGACTTGATGACAGTCCTCTGAGATTTGAGGTCTAAACCCACAGATGTTGAACAAATCATTTGGATCTGCAGTTTGACAAGTAAATAGCCAAGACATAATAAGGTTCTAATGAAAAACATGCATACATTCCAGCATGTTTCTAATAAATAGAGCCAACATTTGCAAAAAGATCAAATTCTCTTTTTTGATGGCTGCAGACTAGTGGTTCTTAACCTGGCTGCATGTTAGAATCACCTGGAAAACTATTAAAATATCAAAACTATTAGACACCTCAGTCCCATCCAATTAAATCAGAACCTCTTGGAGGATGGGGAGCAAGCATGATTTTTGTTAACACTCCCCAGGTGACTATAATGTCAGACAAGCTTGAAAGCTGCTCTGTAGACCCTCTTTAGGAACCTGCAGAGAGAGGCTCCAAAGATTTAAGTGACTTTAGGAAAATGTGGTTCCCCTCTAAATGAAAGTGACCAATGGAGAATTTTCTGCTCTACAGAGAATGGGAGGGAGGGCCTATTTTACACAATGAGAACCAAGCTCATCACTTCAACCAGGGAACCTACAGTGGAAAAGTTGGCCTGATTTAGAAAATTCTGGCTGAGACAGTAGGGAGCATTGTAGGGTGGTGTGCAGGCCAGCTGGACTTGAGAATGCCAACCCCTTTAATTTCCTCCCAGCTCTTCCTTCAGTACAAAAGCTACAGGATGCATGAATGTGTTGTGACTTTTCATATGCACCACATTGAGATAATAATAATAAATGTCTTAAACATTTTTTAAAGTCTTATTTTAATGAGAGTTCTTAACTAGGGGTGCACATCAAAATCATCAAGGAAGAATTTGGAAAACAAAATCTCTCTGGAGGTAGAGCCTGAGCATGTGTTTTTGTTTGTTGTAAATTCCAATAGTGATTTGGGGGGTTCGCTCCTGCTTAAATATAGCTATGTTAAATGAACCAGCATCTGATACAAAATGGATTCACCAATTCACCAAGCTTAAAAGCAAGTAACAAAGATCATTATCATCTTTTAAAAGTTCTGAATTCTTGCTTTGGAGTGGTTCATTTCCAAAGGCATTCATTCCTAAATAAACTAAAAAATATTACTTGGAGACCAATGTGGCATACAACTTCATCCAGGACATGAACTGCAAGTAGACAATGTTCTGTTAATAATGCCAGCATCTGTTCTGCATTTTCAACTGGAAAGCAAGTATTTCCTGATTCACTCTTTGGAGTACTAGAAAGGCTATGACAGAGTCTCTCTTTACATGCAAATGAATTTGGTTTGCCCTTTACAATTACTAAGATTAATTTACAGAGATATTTAATAAAAATCTTTCAAGGAAAAAAAGACTTGGAGGTGCTTGTGGATGGGAGAACTGACACGCAGCTAACGTCGCTCCCATAACCAATGGCCATTTGCCATGCTGCTTTAGGTCTACATCTGCTGCTGGTTAGCAAAAATTCCATTCACAGCTGTCCAGATGAATCAAATGTCCAATTAGCATTTTTTGCTCAGTGACAGGATTCTGCCCAGAAGAAAAAATTTAAAACAGAAAGCACAATGGAATAGAAAGTTTTATTCAAATTCTTGCTGAAAACAGTACTCTGAATTCTTGAATGTTTTAGAAAAAAATTATAGGACGCTATCAAAGCCCTCTAACAACGTATTCTTCCCTAGGTGCAGTTAAGTTCAAAGACTTTCAGTTCATTATATGCGTGCTTTCCTGACGAAAAGGCTCAATCTGTTCTTTCCTGATCCTCAGTTTTGAAAGAGTATCAACATCATACGTTTTCCATCACTGCAAATGGAAGGTAGAGTGACCTCCCTTCAATAAAACTATCTCCTGTTTTCAATTTAAACTTCTAAGGTGACAGGAAAATGAACTCAGCCTAATCTTCAGATTTCCCTTAGTGATGATACCTAGAATTTATTTTGTACTGATATGTTCAAGTATGTTAAAGTACTCAGCAAAATAACTAGAATTCTAGCTCAAAAAGACTCACAGTAGAATAACCTAAGAAGCTATTTGTGTTCTTACAATGTTTAAAACCTTTTCAATGATTTTCCATTTCACTTCAAATAAAATCGCCAAGGCCCTGCATGATCTAGCCTCTAGCCATGTCTCTACTCAACTTGTGCCTTTCTCCCGTTGGCTTATATGCCCCAGACACACTGGATTTATTTCAGTTCTCTCTCTCAGTAAGTTCTTCTCCACCCCAGGACCTTTGTACATACTTCTCCCTCTCCTGAATACTTTCCCTAGTTCTTTAGATCTTTGCTTTCTCTTATAGCCCTTTCTTGGTCATATGTATCTAGCACCACCTTCCCTGCTGTAAAGCCTGTCCAGTTCTTTTCTTTGTTTCCTCTGTAGCCACTTATCATAGTTTGCAAATTTGTGCGTGTGCGTATGTGTGTGTGTTTTTAATCTCCCAGTGGAATGAAAGCTCCGGAAAGGCAGAGCTTAAATTATTCTTGTTCATCATACTATCTCCACTGCCTAGCACTTTTTACTTACTAGCATCTCAATAAATATTGTTTTCTTTTTAAATAATATTTTATTATATTTTTGGTGAAAGGGTACACAGAAAAAGATTTCCATTCAACAATTTATACACATATTGTTCAGTGACATTGTTTATATTCTTTGCATCTCAATAAATGTACAATGTAACAAAACCATAGTTTACAATAGAGCAGATGTCATTCTTTTTTCAGTCACAGCTAATGAAAATATCTTGGGAGATCTTCCCCAAATAAGGCCCTTTCTCTGTGACAAAGAAGTGAAAACTTTCAAGGGAACTTAAATTCTGTAATAATAATTGCCATTTGTATAACTCACAAAGCACTTCCTTGTACTTTTACCCTTGTTATTATCCCTATATTATAGTTGAGTACTAAAAAGAGAGTTTCTGTACCTCTTTAATTGTTCAAGATCACAAATTAATAAGGGGCAGAACTAGGACTCAAACCCAGGTCGACAGGTATCTCATTTACTGTTCTTTCCTCCCCCCACTCTCCTCTTTGCCTCATTATGCTCATGCCTTGTAGTCAAGTTACTCCTGCCAAAGTCTGGAGATGATTTTTGGATGGTATCTACCCTGAAGGAGAAATATAGTTTGATTTCAAATTTGATTGAATGTACAGACAGCTAAATTAACCTGCTGGAGAAAATCCATTTTCTAGGAGCAGTTTCAGCATATATTTTTAACAATTAACAAGCACAATGCAAATGTTAAAAACAAAAAAGCATTTAAAAAAGAAAAGACAATGGAAGAGGTGAAATAAACAGAGGCCACTCTCTCTATCCCAGTTGGGAATCTATTGCTATCCCTCTTATTACGGATGGTCTCAGGGAGAAGACTCATCCATGGGCTTTTTTTTTTCTCTCTCTCTCCAGAGACGGTTTTACACATGCTTTACTTAATGAAAGTACCCCCGTGGTCAGAATTATGTTCCATTCGCTGTCATTTCCCACACCAAAGTTGATTTTTATGACAAGCTTCACCATTAACGTTGCAGCCAGATGTTGCCATGGCAGCGTGTAAGCTATGACTGCAGAAACAAGCTTCCCCTCCACAGTCACACTGGCACTCAAAGCAATAATTATAAGAGCAACTATTAAAATCACCTAAGCTTTATTTTTTTACATAATAATTGTACTGTTTTCACCTAAATAATAAATGCCTGTTTTAAAATTCAAGCAATAAAGATTAAAATTAAGAAAAGGAAAGGAAGGAAGAAGAGGAGAGGAAAGGAGGGAAGGGACAGGAGGGAAGGAGAGAGGAGAGAGAAGAAGAGCAAGAGGAAAGGAGAGGAGGGGAGGGGGAGAGGCAGGGGGAGGAAAGCAAAGGGGGAGGAGAGGATGGAAGAGAAGAGAAGAACTATGTTCCAGGATGCCAGTGTCTTGTGTTATTAACAAAAATAAATTTTAAGATCCAATTTCTTTTTCAATATTAAGATGCTTTGTAATTACAACATTTCTCATTCCCATCAGCTTCCAGTTCTCTTCTCAGCATGCCTAAGAAATTTGAACCTATTCCAGGGAAGAAGGAGCCCAATCAAGATGCAACTGCTAAGGTCATAGTGAAGAAAATGTTCAGAGCCAAGACTGGGAAGACCAAGATAAGCCTCACTAAGAGATCTGCTCTATCTGTATTTGCTTCCTCAGCAGTTTTGCATTTCAAGTTGAGAGTAGAGAGCCAAACTCCAAGAGCAACAACCCAGCAAGGCTGAACACGCATGAATGCAGTTGTCACCAAATGCAACCTGCAACAAACTTAATCAGAAGTATATTTCATAATGTTCAGAGTTCTTATGCTGCAGGGTAATTAGCATAAATGGTAAGCAATTCATATAAACAATGAATTACATTTGCATAGTCAAATCAAGATGTTTTTCCCTCTCTCTTCTCCTACATTCTTCAGTATCATTTCAGTTAGTGTCAATAATTTATGTTTATCTTGTTCAGTATAATCAATACCTACAGATATGGGGTCACATACACATATATATAAAAGAAAATATTGCCAGAGCCAACAAACTCTAAAGCTAAGGCACCCTGTGTCAAGACACAAATTCTCTTCTTCACTGTCTTAGGCTGGGTTCTCTAGAGAAGCAAAACCAGTAAAGTGTGTGTATATATATGTGTATATATATACAGAGAGAGAGATTTATATCAAGGAAATGGCTCACACCATTGTAGAGACTGGAACATCCCAAGTCCATGGATCAGGCGGGAGGCTTCTCCCGACTCAGGTAGCTGCAGGGGCCAGTGAACCCAAGACCAGCAGGTCAGAGAGCAGGGCTGTTGCTCACAGGCTGTGAAGATCATTAAATCCCAAGATTAGCAGGGAAGACTGCAGGTAAGCTGCTAGCTCAAGTCCCAAGAACCAGAGGTCAGATGAACAGGAGCCAGCTGCAGGATCCAGAGCAAATAAAAGCCCACAGTCCTTGCCAGAATGTCCGCTTATATTTGATGCAGCCCACACACCCAAGAAAATTCCCTTTCAACTGATTGGCTACTTACAGCAGATCTCATCACTGGGGTGATCACATTATATCAAATGTCAACATAGAAGTGATCACATCATACGACTGCCAAACCACTGAGACTCATGGCCCAGCCAAGTTGACACACAGTCTTAGCCATCACATCCACCATGACTCAAAGTTACACTCCTCTCCCACCCAACCACAGCCCTTTCCATAGTCTGCACTTGTGGTCCTTCGATCTTGGGAATACCTGATCTCTATATCTACAATTCTCACTCCCAGAACTGAGAGCTTCAGGAAAAAGCAAAGGAAATATAAATAGGTATTGAGATCAGGCTTTGTGCTGGGTGCTTACGTATGTATGATCTCATTTAATTTTTGCAAGAGCCTAGCCAGTCATGCAGTGTACATACTTCTATTAACACAGAAACTGAGGTATAAAAAGTGACTTGCTCAGGGTAACACAACAAGCACAGTCAGCAAGTAGTGAAACTGGCCAAGGGTTTCAGGCCCCAAATTCTGTACTCTTTCCATGCAACAGAAAAGCTCTTGAGAGTGGGGTGCAGATGGGCCCTGATATTTAGGTTGAGAGAGTAGAGTAGACATCTGTTCTTTCTGACCAATATCTTATCCATTGGCATCCTACCTCTCCACTACTCCATGAGTTCCATTGGAGCTGGAAATTATTAATCATTCTCTAATCACACCCCCTCCTCCTGCAAGGGCTGGGTACATGTTTCAAGTTTGTCCAATCCTAGTAACACATTCCTCCATCAAATCTAAATGTTCCAAGGAATGGGCACAAGAGCCTTGCAAGGCCAATAAGCATTCATCCCTGGATAAATGGATTATAGGAAATAGTTTCCTCTTTCCATTGAGTTCGCTAAGCTGAAACGATTAACCCTGGAGTTACTGTCAGCTGTCTTTTCTGGCTGCAGGAAGGAAGCTCATCTGCTTCATAGTTGAGAATAAGGCAGAGAGACCAGATGACATACTATTTCATTTCTTTATGCATTTGTACATATGGTTCTCTACGCCTAGAACACCTGTTTTACTTTTCTCTCCAAAAAAGAAAATATAGCTGTTATCTCATCTCAGGTGTCAGTTCCTTCAGGAGCTGTGTCTTCCTTCACCATGTTGAGTTAAATGTCCCCGCTCTATATTCTTATAGCATCTTGTGCTTACACCTATAATTGAAATTATCACACACCCTTGTAATTACTATCTACTCTCTTTTGCACCCTCTACACAATGAGCTACTCATAGAGAGTGTGTCATAGTTACCAATACATTTACATCACTAAGGAAAGTAATAGGTGCATAGTAGTTGCTCATTGCTTATAGAATGCATAGATGATATAGGATCTAAGATGAGTTTGAAAAGTTTCCAAACTCCAGAAGCTATTGAGAATTATCCTCCACAAACATAAGGAAAATTAGCCCCAAAATTCCCGAATTTCCAAATTCTCTGAAACTCTCACAGGCAAAACTAGAGTAAAAATTATAGGCATATATATTGTAGCACAGTATAAGAAAAGACTTTCTATCAATTGCATGCATCCCAATTGGAACAATTTTTTCAAACTTGCTAGAGATGTTCAAGAAACAGCTGCTGTAATGTATGTTTCAGATTTGGGTGATATTAGTCCATTGTCTTCAGGCTTTCATTGTTTTTATTAAGAGTCAGCCATCAGTCTTCATTGCATCTTTAAAGACAATCCCCACCCCACCCCCTGCCTTTGAGTAGTCATAAGACTTTGTCTTTGGTTTTTAGATGTTTTACTATGTTACGTATACATGTGGTTTATGCTACGTATACATGTGGTTTATGCTTGGAGTTTGTAGCATTTCTTGAAAATACAAGGTTTTTCATCATTTTTGGAAAATTCTCAGGCAATATCTCTTCAAATATGCCTCCATCTCATTTTCTCTTTTCCTTCTTTTTGGAACTCCAGCTACATGCATGCTAGATCTTTTTGCCATGTCCTTTTATCCTCTTATATCTAATGCTATTCTTTTCTTGCATTATCCCAGATATTTTCTTCTAAACTATCTTCCAGTTCACTAATTCTCTCTTCAGCTGTGGCTAATTTGATGTTAAACTATTCACTTAGCTCTTAATTTTCATTACTGTATTATTTAATTCCACTTTTTTTTTTTATTATTTTCCATACTGTTCAGTTTTCTGCTAAAATTCTCCATTTTGCCAGCCAATTTCTTGAGTATATTAATCACAGTTAAAGTTCCCATCTGGTAGCTTTGATATTTGGATCACCTATGGGTCTGTTTTTATTGGCAACTTTTAAATTTGATTTTTGGTTAATTCTCATCTTTTTTTATGCCTGATTTTTTTTTTAATTCTAGACTTTGTATATGAAAAACTACAGAGACAATTTAGAGCTCTAAAAGATATTATCTTTCTCAGAAAGAATTTCATCTTGCTTGTGGAAATAATTATAATAGAGGCAGATCACCTTGATCACCTTAATCTCTTATAGCAGGAATTGAGCTGATTTGAAGCTGGGCTTCAGTCTTTATAAGGGTCAGCATTAGTCTTCCTGGTTTATCTTTACTTCTAGGGCGTAGCCCTTCAAAGATCTCAGTGAAAGTACTTGTATATTTATTTAAAAGTGGTCTTTCCTCCTTGGTGGACTCTTAAATTCAATTCTTGCAGTATCCTGCCTCCATATGAATCAAAAGAAAACCCTCAGCCTCTCAGCCATCATTTTCTAACAGACAAATGTTGGGTTTAATTCACTGGGTTTCCTTTTCTCTGGGTTGTTGCCCCTTCAGTTCCTTGCTGCCTAGATAGCTCTCCAATGTTAATAAAGAACATTTGTATATGTATATATATATATATTCACACACATACTCCTCTATATCAGGTGTTACACACATATGTGTGTGTGTATCAAAAATGTATCTATCTACATGAACATTTACATTTGTATTTCTTTTTATCTTGGTAGCTAAACGGATAATTTCTTTTATAAGGATCAGCACAAAGCTGGTTCCTGTAAGGCAGAGGTTAAAGACGTCCAAAATGTCTAACTTTTCCAAGCTGCTGTATCACTCCATCATCTCTTAACATCAACTACTCCCTCTCACCTCAGTCTTCTCCCTCCTGTCTTTGGGTTCCCTAATTTCTTGCAATGTCTCACAGAACACACACACCATATAAGGGAAATGGCTCACGAGGTTCTGGAGGCTGGCAAGTCCCAAATTCGTGGGTCAGGTGTAGACTTCTCCTAGCCCTCAGTCTCTGCCCAAAGGCACTCAGCTTTCTCACTCCGTGGGCTGGGAAGCCCACCACGCTGTTGTCTGTGGGTCTCTGCTGCCGGTTTCTGCTGCTCTCCTTCTTTGGTGGTAGTGGACTCTCCTCTTTGCTCTGGAATTGGCTCTCTTTTAAGGCAAAACTGACCAATCCCCTTACCATTGTTGTCGAGTCAATCTGACTCATGGCGACCAATCCCCTTGGTAGGCCACAATTACCCTATAACACAATCACCTGGTGGGAGTTACAAGACCATGGCTGTAAAGGGTGCACACAAAAGTAATTAATCCACTACAGGCCACCCCATGGCTTTTGTAGCCATGGTTCTTTCATATTTGGAGGATAATCTCCCCCTCCCAATCATTTTACCAGTCCAAAACAGTCATTAATAATTAGTCCTTCAATAGGGCAAACAGTCCAAAGGGTGAGTTTACTGGGATACCAGCCATTCAGGTCTGCTGCGGGTTTCCATCTAATTTGGTCAGGTTCTCCAAAAGTCATCTCATCCTCACCCTTTCTGGTCTCTGACAAAATTCAACTGAGAGAGGATTATTCCCTTGCTCTGAGTCTCTCTCAAGGTATCGGCATGTTAGGTTTCCCCCACCACATAACCCGTTTGTTCATTCCTTTACCTTCAGCTATTATTTCTCCTTCCTTCCATTTGTCATTTATTTTTACCCAAACTTTTTCACCTTAGGAAAGAACATCAGGTTCAGCTGCTGTGCTAGTCCAGATTGCTTGTAGCAAGACCAGTCTAGCAAGTGCTTCCCCGTCGGTCCACTCCCATTCATGTTCGGTAGGGGTACATAGGTCCAACACTAGTGGGCTATCTCACCCACTAGGCAATACAGCAGTATTCACTATCAACCCCAATTTTGCCAGATGGGACGAAGGTACAGTCCATCCCATCAGGCCCTTGGGAATTCTGGCATACATATTCAGGGATATAGTTACAGTCTCTTGCTTAAGGATCATCCCTGCTTCTGGCACTTGCAGCTGCATCCCTGGTCTTGGAACCACAGCATCCAGCAGGAAAAAATCAATTTTAGGTGATGTGGGGAAGAACTGTACAGTGGCACTAGCAAGCTCCCCCACCCCGTCTTCCCCAGATCCCCCATAGAAGTGTAGGAATCTGTCCAGTGGTTATCCTCCCTTTGTCCCCCTCATGTTGAGTGTGAGCACACACTCATGAAAGCGTGTGAGCCAGCCCTTCATGCCTTTATCTCCTCCCATTTTAGACAACAAATGTTTCAACTGCCCATTCCAATTCTCTACCAAATCATTACTCTGAGGGTGGTATGCAACATGGTATGTCCATTTAACATGATGCTTCTTGGCCCATTGCTGCACCCTGTGGGCTGTAAAGTGTGTTCCTTGGTCTGATGAAATATAACTCGGTGGCCCAAATTGGTACAGTATCTTTTGTTCCAATCCCTTTGGTAGGCCACAATTACCCTAGCACACAATCACCTGGGTGGGAGTTACAAGACCATGGCTATAAAGGCCATACACAAAAGTAATTAATCCGCCACAGTAGCTTTCTAATATTTTCAAACAGAATTTTAATAATATGTTATCCAACCTTTATGGTAGTTCTTAATGAGAGGGTTTATCTGAAACAAGTTAGTCTGCCACTGCCAGAAGTGGAATCCTGCTATAATATTTGTATGAGAGCTTGGGGTTTGACTGGATACATCTTAAACTCTATCTGGAAGAGTAAATGCAAGAGAATAGCCAAAAAAGTTGTTTTTAATTAGGGGGAAACTTGCCTTCATACTGCAGCCCTGGTGGTGCAGTGGTTAAGTGTTAAAGCTGCTAATCAAAAGGTCAGCAGTTTGAATCTACCAGCCACTCCTTGGAAACCCTACAGGGTAGTTCTACTCTCTCCTGTAAGGTCTCTAATGAGTCAGAATTCAACTCGATGGCAACGAATTTGCTTTAGTTTTTGGCTTGCCTTCATTCTATGAAATTTTAGTAATAAAATTTCATGATGCTGAGATAATAGAAAAATAGATCCATATAAGAGAAAAAAGAATCTAGAAATATTGGTTATACTATATATTTCTTATAGTATTTATAATATATTTTGTAATGTAGATTATATATAAAGAAAGTATTTCACATCATATAAATGAATTTAAGCTGAATTAAAGATCTAAAAGTGAAAATATTTGTAATCTTGAAGTAGACAAATCCTTCCTAGGTTAGCACACAAAGTTAAAAAAGAAGATGACGGATTTGTCTACGTTAAATAAAATTTTATAAGGCAAAATACACAATAAGCAGTGTTAAAAGGTAAACAGCAAACTGGGAAATATATATACATATACCAGACAATATATGTATCAGACAAAGAATATGTGTGTGTATCAGATAAAGATTAGGTAGATAGCCAGATACACAGACAGAACACTAACACAAATCAATGAAAAGATGAAAAGACAACCAATAGAACAATGGGACAAGGTGAACAGACATTCTACATAAAAAGAAATAAAGATAACCAAGAAACATATTCACAGATGTTCAACCTCACTATCTTAAAAATTCTGAAAAATAAAATGACAAGATAGTTTAAAAAAAAAATATTTCAGATTGACTAATATTTGTACCCAATCTTGGCAAGGGAGTGAGGAAATAAGAGTTTATACACTCTTGGTGGAAGATAAAATGATGCGATTTTTATGAAGGGCAATTTGGCAATGTTTATATAACTTTAAAATATAGATACCATTTCAGTTCTAGCTTACAAAAAAGGAGTCTGTCTTACAGAAATATCATCACTTGCTTTAAAAGAAATATACTGAAGCATTATTCCTAACAGTGTAAAACTATTTAAGTGTCCTTAAGTAAAGGAATAGGTAATTTTTTTGTGTATACATTAAATAGCAAACTATGAATCTATTAAAAAGTACAAGGCAGATCAATACTTACTGTCATAGACTATATGATGATTAATGAGAAAAGCAAGTTACATTTTATAACATGATGTATTTTTAAAAAATTATTGCATATATTAAGTGTGTGTATGAATGCATGTATAAGTGGTTTATTGAATGAGCTGAACTCAGTAACCAACAGAAAATGGCTGTGTATTTGTTTCCATGCTCCCTCTTCCCAGTCATATGAAATGCCATCAGGCAAATCCCACAGCTTCTCTTCTGATCACTGGCAGATATTAAAAAATCTAGTCTAGTCTGTATCAAAACTTCAGTTTTACATCCAATTTAAAACTTCTCCCTTCTTCCCAACACAGACCTAATCATAGCTTGGAGACCAGCATGGGGGGTAAGGAGGCAATGTCTATTCTCTCACTTTCCCTGCCTTTCCTCCCCCACTCTTTCTGGTGGCTCCAACAGGGTCAAGTCATGGAAACGGAGGCTTTAAAAGGAAAGAGCTAATGCCTTACTTAACCAGTGCTGTGATCACCCAGAAATCCTATCAATGCCCTCTGTCATGGCAGACATCTAAATTCTGGCTCTTTCCTGGGGATATATTTGTGGGTTCTTTGGAAGTCCCTTACCAGAACCTTCAACATGACATAGAGGGGTCACTCTCCACCTGTCCTCTTGAAACTTCGTACAGTATTTCACTCTACAAACTCTTTTATTTCTGAGATCCCTGCACCCTAATAGGTGACCCTTTTGGGCAGGCTTCCCTCAAATTGGCACAAGTCCAGTTAGTTTCTAAGTGTGAAGCTCGCACATCTTTGTCCCACCATGTGCAACTCTCTAGGTTGTGGAGACCCTCTCCTGACCCTCTCCATGCTGTGCCATCCCGGGCAGCCCTAGCCAGCCTTCTGCCCTGAGACTTCTCTGGGAGGAAAGTAGTCACCAGTCACTATGTTCACATACACCCCAAACTCCTGTAGGCACACCTCAGGTTCTCCTTAGGGCACTCTAGCCTCACTCCACCTCAATGCCCTTCCCAAGATGGGTCTGCAGGACTCCATCTCAGCAAGTATTCAGCCATGAAAGACAGTGTCTGTCTGTTTCCTCTCTCGCAGGCATGAACCATTCATGTAGGGAACCCCCTTACTTGGCCTGCGGAGGCCTGAGGAGAAGAAAAGCTATAGACCTCTCCACTCCTACAAATCTCCAGATAATCTTATTTCAAATTAATTTCTAGCCCACTTTTATATAGGCAGTTGGTGGTGATATTGCTCGTCTCATTTTCTTTTGTTTTAGTAAATCCTGTGTGGGTGTTTTGCACCTCTCTTTAGAATATGGGGCCCTTATTACCTGTTATCGTCAGCTTTGGTGTGTTAGCTGGAAATCCAAAACAATAAGAAATATCTCGTTTAGCATCCTGTCAACATTTATACCACACATACTCTCACCCATAGATATAAATATATGTGTGTATGTATATATATATATATTCATATTTATATTTGTTTATGACTAGAACAAGACCTAGAAGGATACCCATAAACTGTTAACACTGATTATCTCTGCAGTAGAATTGGGGAGAAGGTTGAAATTTCACTTTTACTGTCCAGATTTCTGTATTGTTGCATTTGCTTACAGTAAACATGCATTTCTTTTGTAATTAAGAAAACAATAAAATAGTAATGATAGCAATAATAATAAAATATTGATAATAACTGCCATTTTTAAGTCTCAAGGTACCAGGCTCTCTGCTAGATGCTTTATAAACATCATCTGTTTTACTCTTCACAGCAACTCCATGATTTTATTGTTTTGATAACTGAGGAAACTGAGATTCCTTGAGGCGAACTTGGCCAAAGTTCTAAGCTGTACTGGGCTTAGAAACCAATTCGGTCTGACTCCAGAAATCCATAACAATTCTTCTGGCATGGTCAAATCCTTTATAGTACTTAGCAGGGTGACAGGCTCCAACGGATTCCATGTTGGTTGACTTGACTGCAGGCTGTGAACTGCCTCTTTGCATCTGTAGCACCCAGCACAGTGTTCTGGGTATAGAAGCCACTCAATAAATGCATGTTGAGTAGATTGAGTGGTCATATAATTTATTATTCAAATTGGGACACTTCTGATCATGAACGTGGATGCTATTCATAGTTTCGCAGGTACACACATGAAAATCGGACTGTTCTGGACAAACAAGGCTGTACGGTCACCCTGTTAACAGAAGGAAGAAGAAGGGGTGGGAGGGAGAGAAGAGAATGTACCCATGTTGTTTTATGATCCTGCAAATCTTCGAGTAGTGAATAAATCTCATTCGTCTACAATTAAAGGTAAGGAGCTTTCAAATACAATAAACTGGGGAGAGGTAGTATGTCAATGTAAATGAGTTTCAGTTATTGTAAGTTAGTAATTTTGAGCCTTACTATATTTTAAAAGGGGAGAGATGGAGAGCAATCGGGAATGGAGAAAAGCTGAAAGAGTAGTCTGAGAGTTTTGAAGGAAAATTATCCTGTTTATTTTTAACTATTGATAGACAAATAGTCACTGTGTGAGGGGACCCAGTGATGCATCAAAGAACAAATGCTTTAGGAGCAAGTTCTTTCTAGCAATCTGTCTAGGCAGGTGAAAGAACAAGGAGAAGTTCCAGTCTTCTCTTTAGGAGCTGTGCTGGAAGCTGCTTGTGGGTGGCAGAGATGCCATTTCATGCCCAGGCCCAGCTGAGTTTCATCCAGTCAAGTCCCCTCAGCTGAGAGAGGAGCAGAGTGTGCCAAAGGAACTAAGCTTGGGAGTTAGATGGAAGACTTGGACAAACTGCTTGGATACGTGGTTTAAGCTCTCAGAGCCTCACTTTCCTCAACTGTTCGTTTGGGATAAAAATAGCTACCTCACAGGGTGAGGTGAAAATTCAATGAAACAATATACGACAGGCACGCATAACCCCTACGATGGTCAGTTGTGTTGAAACAACGGTTCAAAGAGCGAGCAGCCTAGGGCCCATGCTCCACTGGTCTATGTTCTTTCGACATCTGCTGCTGATGCTTCAGACATCAAAGCACATCACGTTACTGTTATCCTACAGGTGGACTCATGGGCTACAGGACAGCCCCGGCTTAATAAGAACACCCCTCTCCTTCACACAACTTACTCCCCACTTTTAAGCCTATAGGCTTTTCATTTTTCAAGATTCAGAGCATCATCAAGAGGCAGGCGTAGATTCACAAAACAAAATTAGGGTAAGTGTGTTTGTGTGTGTGAGGGAAAGTAGTGAGATGAAAAGGGTTGAGGTCACTGTTGAATTATAGATTACCTCGCAAGCATGCTGACCCTCTGGGTTTAGAATATTCACTTGTTCTCAGCATTCAGGGAGAAGAAAACTGAATCACTGACATACTGTATAAATCTAAAGTTTATGATGGCATTTTATGTTATTAATGAGAAAAGCTTGAGCAGAGAAGTCTAGCTTATTAAGCTCATTTTTTGCTCTATTTTTCATTTTCTAAAGAGATTCAAATTCAAAGCCTGCACAACAGAGAAGTGCTCATTTCCCTTTCTGGCATAATACGTTTGTTTTGTTTACTTTAAATTGGGCTTAAATTAGGCCCTAGAAGGAGGGAATTCATTAAAATCCTGATTTGTGATATGGGCAAGTTGCCATCTGAAAGGCCTGTGCTACTTTTTTTGATGGGATTCAAAAAAAAACAAATGCCAAAAACAAGGTTATGGTTTTCCTCCATGTGCCAATTTACAATGTTTACACGGGATTACAAAATCATAACATTAGAAAGATAAAGAAGGAAAAGATGGATTCTTGATAGGTATTTTTTTCCTCCGTGCTTAAAATACATATATAGGTGTTAAGTACATTGTATGTGTGTCCTTCTAATATTTTTCCTATGAAGACACACACACACACAAATCTATAAACACACACATATGTGGTAAAATTAGTATCCTACTTTATGCATAAATTTGTATCCTGCTGTTTTCTACTTAATCTTATATTGTTGTCACTGCTTCTGCCATTAAATATTACTAGAGAACAGATTTTTTAACAGGCTACATACTATCCAATCATAGGCTAAACATAAATCATCATTTATTTAATAGTCCCTATCATTGTATTTGGAGCCCTGGTGGTACAGTGGTTAGGTGTTTGGCTGCTAACCAAAAGGTCGGGCAGTTCAAATCCATCAGCCGCTCCTTGGAAACCCTGTGGGGCAGTTCTCCTCTGTCCTATAGGGTCGCTATGAGCTGGAATCCACTCAGCTGCAACGGGTTTGGTTGGTTGGTTGGTTGGTTTTTTTGGATCACTGTATTTGGAGGCTTGGCGGCACAGTGTTGAAGAGCTAGGGCTGCTAAACAAAAGGTGGGCAGTTTGAATCTACTACTCACTCCTTGAAAACCCTATGGGGCAGTTCTACTCTGTCCTATAGGGTCGCTATGAGCCAGAATCCACTCAACGAAAATGGGTTTGGTTTTTCGTTTGTTTGTTTTCAATCATTGTATCTAGATAAATTAATTACCATTTTAAGTAATGTTTGAGAAATAGCTATTTTTAAAATATAAATTTAGGACCAGATCTCCCTTTAGATTCTTCTTGTTGTTAGGTGCCGTCAAGTTAGTTCTGACTCATAACGACCCCCTGTACAACAGAAGGAAATGTGGCCAGGCCCTGCGCAACGTCACAATCATTGTTATGTTTGAGCCCATTGTTGCAGCCACTGTGTCAATCCATCTTGTTGAGTGTCTTCCTCTCTTTCCCTGACCCTCTACTTTACCAAGCTAGATGTCTTTCTCCAAGGACTGGTCCCTCCTGATAACTTGTCCAAAGTATGTGAGATGAAGTCTTGCCATCCTCACCTCTAAGGAGCATTCTGGCTGTACTTCTTCCAAGACAGATTTATTCGTTCTTCTGGCAGTCCATGGTATATTCACTATTCTTCGGCAACACCATAATTTAAAGGCATCAATTCTTCTTCAGTCTTCTCTTGTTCATTGTTTAGCTTTCACATGCATTTGAGGTGATTGAAAATGCCATGACTTGGGTCAGAAATTTTTATATTCAAAGAAGTGCTCATTTTAAAGCATTTAGGATACTTATTGTGAACTGTCCCCCATGAGGTTTGTCACCATGTGACTTCCCCTAGAGGGGATGATAGCGGAGGTCTCACCCCACCCTTACCCAACCTACAGACAGTTACAACTAAACCATCTGTGCCAGGTGAAAATTCTCCATGTTCAAGAACCTGTAGAGAAGATTAAATAAAATCTAACCTTTTCCCACTGAGAAGCCTTCACTTAAATAATAGACATTAATTATCAGGTCATAAAACTCATGTACACAAAGAACATAACTATGTAAAATGTTTCTCTAGTTCTACTTAGTATCTAGTCAGAGCCTTCATTCTGTCTGATGTAGAAAACCTAATCTATTCAATCCAGATAAACTCAATCAATTAATTGATTTTTTTTTTTTTTTTTTTTTTTTTTGCCAGTCACTAGAGGATAAGACTCAGTTGGTGTTCTTCCCTCTAACTCTGGGGGAAGCTTTGGTGGGATGGGGTGTGTGGTCTGCAGCTTTCTGTATCCAATGGAATCTCCTGGGATGTGATGCACCCTCTATAAACTCTGGTCATCACCTTGGGTTCCTTCTGTGTCTCCCTGCATGTCCTCCATCCTGCCTTGCCTTCGGTTGGGAGGTCTACAGAGATCATCCACCTTGGTCTGATGGCCAAGCTCCTCTTATGTTAGCCAGTCCTCTAAGTGGCATGTGGAACTTTTAGATACTATGATTTGCTTCTCAGGTGTCATAAAAGCTTGTTGGATGGATGGGAGGGGGACTATATCAAGCCCTCTCTGCCTAGACTTTCCCTGTTCCCATTTATATTGTACAGCCATTCTCCAACACTGGCATAGCAGACTACTCTAAAGCATTTCCACATCCTCAAGCCTTATCTGAGGAGCAAGATGCACATCTCCTCTACTCTTGGATCCTCCTCCCTGCCTGGGCTCTATCCTGCTGTCATCTTTCCCTTCCAGGCTAATTCTGAGATAGAGAGAAGGGGCTAGTCCATCTCAGAGAACGACTGGCAGCCAAGCTCCCTTATCTTTCTCTGAAACTCCTCTTCCCCCAGGCTGTCACCTTTTCCCAGTTTATACTGTCTTGGTTATCTAGTGCTGCTATAACAGAAATACCACAAGTAGGTAGCTTTAACAAACAGAAATTTATTTTCTCACAGTTTAGGAGGCTAGAAGTCTGAATCGGGGTGCTGGCTCTAGGGGAAGGCTTTTTGTCTCTGTCAGCTCTGGAGGAAGGTCCTTGTCTCCTTTCAACATCTATGGGCCTGACATTCCTTGGAGATTTCCATGTGTCTTGACATCAATCTTCCCCTAGGTCTAGGAGGTTCTCAGCACAGGGACCCAGAGTCCAAAAGATGCACTCTGCTCCCAGCTGTTCTTTCTTGGTGGCAGTGAGGTCCTCTCCTCTCTGCTCACTTCTCTTCCCTTCTATCTCTTGTTAGATAAAAGGTGTGACTCAAGCAAGGGTGGTGACTTGAGTAAGGGTGATGACTTAAGTAAAGGTGTGACTTGAGTCACAGCCTCTAATAAGAGTGTAACTTAAGATACACCCCACCCTAATCCTGATAGAGGTTTTAGGATTTACAACACATAAAATGGAGGATAGTTACATAATATCACAAAATGGAGGATAATTAGATCACAAAACCTGTTGCTATTGAGTCGATTCTGACTCATAGCAACACTACAGGACAGAGTAGAACTGCCCCCTAGGGTTTCCAAGGAGCAGCTGGTGGATTCAAACTGCCGACCTTTAGGTTAGCAGCTATAGCTCTTAACCACTGTGCCATCAGATCACAAAATGAAGGGAAATTACATACTTACTACTAAAACTCATGGGCTAACCAACCAGACACATATTTTGGGGGGACACAATTCAGTCCATGACATATACCATACCAGTTGCCATCAAGTCTACTCTGACTCATGGCAACCCCTTGTATGTCTGAGTAGAACTGTGCTTCATGGGGTTTTCAATGGATTTTTTTTGGAAAAACATCACCAGGCCTTTATTCCAAGGCACCTCTGGGTGGACTTGAACCTCCAACCTTTTGGTTAGCAGCCAAGTATGTTAACCATTTGCACCACCCAGGGACTCCTTTCCCAATCTATAGAGGGAATTAACTCTATAAGTTGTCTTCCTTCAGATATTTAGCTCTTTAAAATAAAAAAGATTCATCTCCTGCCTCCACCACAAAAAAAAAAAAAAAAAAAAAAAGAACCCTTAGATTTCAAGACTAATGCCTCTGCTCTGAGTTTCAAGAGTCTATTTGGAACTCAAAAAAGAAAGGAAGGAGAGAGGGAGAGAGGGAGGGCAGGAAGGAAGGAGGGAAGAATCTGCCTCTATTCTAAGTACTTTGTGTCCCCTTCAGTAATGTTCTCTGAGGCAATTAATGCTGCCAAGTCAGGGAGGTAGGGTCATGGTGTGAAAAAAAGGAACCAAATTTAATATTTCCAGGTTGTAATACTTAACACTTATGTTTCAAATCTCCAGTTATCTAAAGTCACCACATGCACACCCACTTCCTCTCACCTAAGGGTGGGGAAAGAGACTATCTACAGCATACTTATACAGTGGATGGAAGGAGAAGTAGAGCCCATTAGTTGCCAAAAAGTGCACTTCAAAGCAAGCTGAACTGACCGAGGTCAGCATGAGTGATTTCTTCCAGATCTGTACTCTCCCATTATCAGAAGTATCCCTGGATACAAAGGGTAGAAGTAAAGGAAATCTTACCCAAAGGGAATTAATGGCAGAATCAGAGCCAGCTTTAAGTATTCAGAAAATTGTTTGCATGCCGTTTTAATTTTATAAATTTAACAATGTAAGATGAATGATAAATTCTATTCCCATGGGTCTGACATATTGGACAGTGAACACATATTAACTTTGTAACACACAAAGCCAGATTAATATGCCTCTGACCTGAAATGATTTTGGACTTGTCAGACAAGTGAACTGGGGAGTGCAACTTCCACATCCATTCATTAATCAATTTGAGGTGTCTTGATTACATTCTCCTCTGAGTCCCAAGAAGGTAAGGAAGGACTTAAAGGTAACTTGAATAAAATTCTCCAACAACCACAACAATTGTGATATACACAGGGGAAAATAATCTCTGAATCTTTCTGAGATAAAAGGAAAATGGAATTCTTTCCTATTACATTCTCTGGTTGAAGGACTAACATGGGCGAAAGAAATTGGACTTGTTTGAGGTTCTTGTCTCAGATGGCAATGTTAGGCTTAAGTTTCAAGGAGGAAGTTTTTTTTTTTAAAAAAAAAAAAACGTAAACTTACCTTCATTTCTTCCAAGTCACATAAGCATGGGGGGAAGAAACAGAGAAGGGAAGTGGAAGAAGACAGTGGGAGAGAGGTTGAGGCACTGCTAATTGTAGAAATAGAACAACCATCACAGTGGCTTTATGTCATGACCCTGATAGAATCATTGGCTCTAAATTCTCCCATCCTCTCTTCCTGTGGCAGGACCCTGGGAGGAATGGAGTTCATAAATTTGCTTCTTGCTGCTGGCTTGTCATTTTGCCATGTGGTGGTCTTGGCCAACAGGGCTACTTCATTGCCACTTGACCTTGCGGCTATCATTGCCTGGCCCAGCCTTCCCACTGCCAACAAGAAGGAGGAAGGTTCGCTCACCAGTAATATTATAACTTCTTTGTAAGCAACCGCAAAGAGTTGTTTTTGTTGTTAGTTACCGTCAAGGCTCCGACATATGGCAAGCTATGTATAACAGAACAAAAATGTTGGCCACTCCTGTGCCATCTTCATATTGTCGGTATATTCGAGTACGTTGTTGCAGCTATTGTGTTAATCCATCTTACTGAGGGTTTCCCTCATTTTCTCTGACCCTCTACTTTACCAAACATGATATCCTTTCTAGCGATTGGGCTTTCCTGATGACGTGCCCGAAGTAAGCAAGTCTCTCCATCCTTGCTTTTAAAGGGCATTCTGGTTGTTTTTCTTCTAAGACTGATTTGTTCATACTTTTGGCAATCCACAGTATATTCAATATCCTTCACCAACACCACAATTTGAATGCATCAATTCTTATTCTATCTTCCTTTTTGTAGCCTGATTCTTGTCATTTTCATTCATTCATTCAACAGATATTCAGCAAATATTTAATAACCACCTACCATGTGCCCGGCAATGGGACCACAACCAAGGCACAGTAGAGAAGAAGGGAAACTTGATCATTGACTTCATGGAATACATAATCGAGTGTTGTTAACTATTCCTCTTTTTAATAAACTTTGGCTAAGTTCCTCAGGTGGAGAGAAGCATCTCAGTGGCACTTCCCAGGCTGGTACCCAAGAGCATTGATTCCCACCAGTGGTTACCCAGCGTCTTAGGGCTTCTGAGTGATTTCCTGCTAACCCAGGCACTCCTCCAGGGCAAGGAGGCAGATGTATTTTCTACTATCTTTCTCAATGTTTTAATCACCATATTACAGAAACCAGCTCTCCATTCCATTTCTCACCATTTCTCCCATAATTCCTGGAGGGTCATTGTGAAAACAAAATTTTGTCAGCCAGCCCTGGTGGGCCAGAGTTATATAGATCAGATGTGACAGGATAGGAAAGAATATGAAGATAAGACTTGAATATTCATATTATAAGAAATTTATAGGCAACAGATGTTGAAGTGCATTGTTAAAATAATATAGGATTCATTTTGTACGTTTTGCACACTTTTCCTCATAGCTGAAAATTAAGGAACTCATTAGAAAGCTTAGAGAAAAGTGATAAGATCAGTTTTAAACTCCCCATTTCCAATCCTCCACAATTTATTTACTATTTAGGGAGCTTCGAAAAGGGAATACTTAAACAGAATTGGGGTTAACTATTGTGGTCTCCAGCTTAAAGGTAAAAAGCATCCAATTAAATTTTTTGCCCTTTTGTTTCCACGTAGTGCTTTTTTCCTTTCTAAAAATCCTGCATTTCAGGGACAACCAGGGTTTTCTTTCTTTTTGTGGGGTTTTCTGGTCAGATACAGTTGGAGAGTCAGATCTGGAATCATTCCCTGTCCACAGCTGTATGTTCTGTTCATGCTGGAAAGGACACGTGTGGCTCTAAGCATCATCCTCCAGGACAAGGAGGTTGAAGCATCCGGTTTCAAGTTGGGGAGAGGGGCAAGTTTTCAATTGTTGATCAATCAGTGTATATCACAGACCATCTGATCACCAAATGAGACCCCCAGAAGACAAACACCTCTGAATAAGGGTCAAAAGTCAGGATCATTCCTCCTGTTTCTCCTAAAAATACCCCTCTTACATATTCTGGGATGTGAGTTGTTATGGTGAGGAGAACATACGTGTACAGAACTGGGAGGACAGGGTCTGAACAATTACATCTTTGTGAAAGTTTGATCACCTGAGCTGTCATTGACTTGCCACCTCCCATGATGAGAGTGTGCTCAGGTCAGTAATGTTGACTAAGGATAGGAAGACAGCACCATGTTATTCAGGGACTTCAGGGAAGTAACATCCGCTAATAGGACATCCTGGTAATGACAATAAAAGAGAGTGCTGGATTGACTGTCTTGAATGCTCAGGTATGAAATTGATGCCTCAAAAGTATGCTGGTTCTCTGCAGTGATTTTATTATCTAAAGCAGAACCTTAACTTAACTTAAAGGAACAATGAAGTGCACCCCAGAATTCTGAGAGTTTGCTAGCAAAATCAGTGTAGAAATATAATATGGGAAAATTTCCTGGACAAAGGAAAAGGCAGCTTGATCCCATCTGAATAGATTTTAACCTATCTAAAGTAAGACTATGGCATCAGAGGGGGGTGGTCAGCCAAAAGAGTGTAGAAAAACAGGGATCAGAGAGGTGAAATTTGGCAGTGTTTGCTCAGGGGATAGAGATCGTAAATCTGGGGGATTCACCACAGCCTGGATGCAATAATCCTTCAGGAAGCAGTATAGGACATTGGTTAAGAATGTCTCTAGGGTCAGACTAAGCTGATTCAAATACCTGGACACTGGCTTACTAACTTACTTACTTACTGTGTCGGACAAGATACTTAACTTCTCTGAGCCTTGGTTTCTTCATCAGTAAAATTGAAATAATAATAACAGTTTCTTATAAATAAGGAAATGCATATTACAAATGGATATATTAACCTAGTTATTTATCCATCAGCCATATGCCAGTCATTCTTTATCCCCTACCCTGCATTATTTTTTTAATGGCATTTACTGCTATCTTAAATTCCATTTTTTATTTATTAGCTTACTCGTTTATTATCTGCCTCTTTGCACTGGGATTTAAACTCTGTGAGGACAGAGACTTTGTCTTGTTTGCTGCTGTATCCCAGCATCCATGTGACACTGGTCACAAAATAGGCACCCCCCAAAAAATGCTTTCCATGGATTTGTTGAATGAATGAATGTTTATCATGAAGTCAGTTTTCCTACATCTGCTCAATTCTGGGGAATAGTTCTGATTAAACATAGTTTGTAGAGCAGCAAAGCTAATTACCAAGCCCAGATCAGAGCTGGTACCAAGATCAAGTTACCTTGTGGGTACCTGTGTGGGTATCCAAACAGTTGGAATCTTTAGACCAAGTGACTCTACACCACAATAAAAACATTTGGGACTGAATGGAAATTTGTACATTATCTCTGTGAAGATGACTCCAGCTTCTTGTCACTCTATTATATTGCAATTCATTATTCCCCTTTCTGGTGTCAGAAAAAAATTAGAGCCCTTGGAATTACTTAGCCTAGAGGAGAAAATGCTGAAATGAGATATAATCTGCTCATTAAAACAAGTCTTGTCAAATTCACCTCCCGTCTTTTTTGGTTAGGGTCATTAAACTGATGGATCTGGGGAAATACTCTACAACAAAGGATTTTGTGGGGTCTCTCAGGTTATCCTTACAGACAAAAAGGAAAAAGGTGGGTGAATTGGAACATGATTAAATGTACATTCGCAGAGGATGCAGCAGGGGTCTTTGGTGATGAATTTCGATGTATTAGTGTGAATACCTTGAGTACATGCTGATCAAATCTGTGGATCACAGAGCTAGGAAAAAGAACTAACACACGAGGTGACAGAATCAGGTCCCATAAATATCTTATTGAACTGTAACAATGGACCAAATATAGCAAGACTGGATTTAATAGAGATAAATATCAAGCAATGCGCTTGGGTTCAACAAATCAGTCATGCACTGACCCAACTAAACTCTTTTAAATCAACCAAGTCATTCTCAATCTGCACAGCCAATACTCTGGAAAACTCAGTCCCTGACACCTTACACAGCCAAGTCATGAGCACAATTGCTCAAGGTCACACACAAATTCACTTCCCGACCCAGCCTGGTGCCTCTGCTCCTGTATTCTTGCTCCATTTCCTGACTCCAACTAAACGCTTACCCTTTGGCTCTGACCATATATGGACTCCCTCTGCAGCAGTGTTCCCATTGCTCCTGGTTTACATTCCAGCCTCTTTAAGCCCAGTCTCTGGGACCCACACCAGTACCTGCTCCGACCACAGATAACTCAAGGACAGAATTCTTGAAGCATCGCTCAGTCTTGCACGCACAAAGAAATGCATACTGTTCGCTTGCTTAGAAGTGCAATGAGAATGACCTAACATAAGACAGGCTAACAAAAACACCAGTGTAGATGTGGGTCATATTGCCATATTGATGGTGCTTAAAGCTAGAGAGTTTGTTGCTCTCTCTGTTCACTCTCTGATAGATCACATCTTGAGATAGGGGCCTGCTTTTGTGCACCACACATGCTTGTGTATCTCCAGAAACAAGGGTGAGGAGACTCGAAACCGTATCTGCATAAGAATGTACTCCTTTTATTCCCAGAGAAGAAGAGGTAAGGAGTCTTTTCTTAAAAAAAAATAATAATAATAATAATAATAATAATACTAGTACTTAGCTAATTACAAAGGTATGCCCAATGTAGAAAATTTGGAGAAGACAGAAAAGCACAAAAGTATATGTATTTTCATTCTTCTCATTGCAATCTTTCGTTCTGCACACCACAACACACATACATATGTACATATGTCTATAAAAATTGAGACATGATTTATTGTGGCCTTTCTGTACTTTAAAATATATCAAGGTATTTTTACCATAAAAATAAATATTGTAATACAGGTTCATTGAAGAATAAGTGCAAAGTTAGAACTTTTTAAAACTACAGAGAGGGGATTTTTGTTTTTAAATTTTGACAAAATACCATATATAACTCTGTGCTAATTTGAATGATACTTTTAGGAAAACATACATGATCAAAAATTGGCTCAAAACGATGTCCACTTAGCTGGTTCCCTACCTTGAGAATCACTGAGGGGTGACCTCTGTCCACCAGGTCACACATCCATGGTGGAACAGGCAATTATTTAGTTTGTTTTGTCAGGGACAACCAGATATCTTGGATATCATGTACCTTCATTTCACTATCCCTGAATTTTCTTTAATAATGTCTTAATTTTCTAAGAACTGAAATGCATCAGAATCCAGCCTGTGTTGTTAGAGGACTGCTGTAATATCTCCCACCCACTCTCCACCGTTGGCACCTTTCCAACCTCTCGGCAGTAACACAAAGGCCAGGGGAGAGGAAGGTGCTCTGGTTCAACATGCTTCATTCCCTCTCCTCTCTGTGAGTTATGTCAGGTGGCTGGCTTGGGGAAGTGCCAAAGGAAAAATAAACACCAAATTCAAACCGATTCAGGAAGGCTGGTAATTCCTTGTGATCTCAGGCTGATTTCCAAGCTGTTTGAAGAAGGTAGGAGAGAAGGACAGAGTTCTAAGTGAATGCCATCAGCACACCATCTTCCCAGACCCACAGTCATCACTGGGCCCCACAGACCATCAGCTCTCAGCTTCTCCCTCTGAGGAGGAACAAAAGAAGAGATGAGATGTTGTATTGTTTGGAAGTCTTCTACCGTCTCTGAATAATCCTGGCTTCTACTCAGTAGACAGCAAAACTAAATCCCCCAAAGCTACCCATGGCAGCTATGGCCCACTTAGTATTTCAGGAAACAGGGGTACCTGAGGTTCTGGAAAGAATGTGATCCAGTCCAAAATAACCTTTCAGAGGATGTGCTAAGCCCGACCAAAGGACCCCCACTTCCCTATACATAGCCAATGAGGTCCTTCTTCTGCACCTTGTCTCTTGCTGCACCCTCTGTGTGGAAAGCCCTTTCCCTTCTCTTGATGGCTTGTCTTGCTTCAAGTGCAGCTCAAATGGAACCCTCCAACAGAAAGCACCAGTGATTTCCTCTTCATAAGCTGCTAGTTCACGTGGCATGTGCTCTCTTATTTCTTAAGGCCCTTTCTCTTTCACCCTTGTATTATATATGAACATGCCCTAACTTCCCCACTGGACTGTAGGCTTCCTTATGACATGGTTAAGGTCTAGTTTACTGTTCTTTCCCCTATAGGCACTCAGCAAATGAATGAAGGTTGCTTCCTTATACTAAAAGCTGCTCAAGTCCCTGGTGCCCAGGAAAAAGTGGCTTATTCTTGTGTTTCTTCTGGGGCACTTCATAAGCTAGCCCTCTTTCAGATCAAATTAATTCCTACCACCTTCCAACTCTTTGGCTTCCAGGGACTCCCAGCTGAGCTTTGTTTCTCAGAATCAGGGGGAGATCTCTGGTTTCTTTCCCAGCACACACCCATGTTCTACCTGCCCACCTGCACCACCTTGACCTGCAGGCGGGGAGCAGTAGCCACAAACAACAGCTCTTCCAAACTCCTCAATCCATCTCCAACGTAAACCCATCATACAACCTCTCTCCAAACACTTAAAGAGGATTGAAGCCACCTGCAGATGTGCCTCCCCTTCACAATGAGGCAGTTTGGTACCATAGAAAGCAGTGTCACATGAATTGAAAAGTCCAGGCTCTAGTCTTAGCTTTCTCTGACCCTGACATCTTGGGAAATAATTTCTCTTCCAAATTTCTTCTCTGTAAAATTAATATTAGTGCCTCACAAAACTTTTCCAGCTTCAGAACCCTTTGTTTAAATGAAAGCTTATACAAAAATGAAAGGAAATAAAATACATAAAAAACAGAAATGTTCTGGTTGAAATTAAAGGGGTGTAACTTAATCTCTCTCACTGAATTTGTCTCTCCTCTGTTTCCTCACCTGCAGCAGCTCCTGTGTGAGCCTCTTAGAACCTCTGGTGGCCCTACAGAGCAAAGTTTGAAACCCATTGAATAGGTGGTCACTGAGGGGTTCTCCTAATCTGAGTTTCTGATCTCATAATGTGGAAATCAGGGATAGCCCAGCATGGAGGGGACTTGAGGGAAGCAAATAGTGGTCAGCGAGGAGAGGAGCCTGAGATCCACGATGGGACCTGATCACTTGCCTCTATACAGCAGACAGGTCACAGACCACAGTCTCAGAGCTTACCATCATAGGGCTGCTTAAGGACAGGGACCACACTTTATTAACCCCTGCATTCTCACCACTTAGCACTGTGGCTAGATCAAAGTTATCATTGCTATATCATATTCTATGACTCTCAATGAGTATGAGTTGCTTCCCATGCCTTCTCTCATAAAGCATTTAATTCCACTCTGCTTTGCATCTAACCTAGTTGTTCATGTGTCTAACTTGTTACTATGCTGCAAGGTACTTGAAGGCATGGACAGTATCTTATTCATCTTTGTATCCCAAGCATCTAACACAGCTCCCGGCATTCAGTACATGTTTGTAAATTGAATGATTTAGAATGTATGGATTCAGGATGCTGCTGTCTTGTCCTGGACTGAAAAGTATACACATGCATCTTTTCCCATGACCTGCTTGGAAATTCTCCTGCTTTCCCCCATACCACATCCTGGACTTAGCTGGAAGGGTATCAAGAGTTCCAACCCAAACACAAGCCCATCCAAGCATCTGCTCTCCATAGAACCTTCTCTGTTGCCCTTTGAACACAATGGAGTCCTTTAGGTTTCTTTTACTCGTGTGTTTCAAACTATTGCCATTTCTTCCTTCTCCTTCCTCCTTTAAAATAACATAACACAAAATAAAACAAAATAAAATGACTGTCATATCCGATCCTGGGCTTTTCCCCTTCCATCTTAGGACTGTTTGCCTAACAGTAAAGATTGTAGCTAGTTGCACCCTGGTTTTCTGGGGCTCCGGCTTAGCAGTCCTTGGAAATATGTAAGGGGTCTCCCAGGTGCTTCAGGATGAGGATCTGTTCAACTTGCTACAAGACATTGGTTTCATTTGCTAATAATCTAGGCTCATTCATTGAGAGTTGTTGGTGTCAGGCATTCTGCTGACTACTTTAAGTAGTCTTATGGAATGAATTGTGTCCCCCAAAAATGTGTGTCAACTTGGCTAGGCCATGATTCCCAGTATTGTGTGATTGTCCACCATTTTGTCATCTGATGTGATTTTCCTATGTGTGGTAAATCCTACTTCTATGATGTTAATGAGGCAGGATTAGAGGCAGTTATGTTAGTGAGGCAGGACTCAGTCTACAAGATCAGGTTGTGACTTAAGTCAATCTCTTTGGAGATATAAAAGAGAAGCGAGCAGAGAGACATGGGGACCTTATACCACCAAGAAAGCAGCACCAGAAGGAACATGCCCTTTGGACACGGGGATTCCTGCACTAAGAAGCTCCTTGAACAGGGAAGATTGATGACAAGAACCGTCCTCCAGAGCTGACAGCCTGACCCCTGCAGCTGGCACCCTGAATGCAGACTTCTAGCCTCCTAGACTGTGAGAGAATAAACTACTGTTTGTTGAAGTCATCCGCTTGTGGTATTTCTGTTATAGCAGCACTAGATAACGAAGACATGTACATTATCTCACATAATGCTCAGTCTCTAAGATATAGATTCATTTTATCATAACCATTTTGCAGATGAGGTAACTGAGGGCCAGAAAGTTAAAGTTGCCAAAGTTCACAGAGGTTGTAGGTGGTGAAACTGGAATTTGAACCTCCATCTCTCTCACCCCCAGCCTTCAGTCTTCACAATGATACTAAGCTTATGTTTACTGAGTGTTTACCATGTGCCTAGTCTAAATGTTAGACTACACAGTAAGCAGCTCATTTAATTCTTACGACCACATTCTGAATGAGTGCTATTATTATTGCCATTTTAGATACAAGAAAACCAAGGCTCTGAGAAGTAATTCCCATGTAGTAAATATGTAGTAAATGACAAAGCTAGAATGTAACCCCAGCTGGCTCCAGTGAGCACTAACCCACCACACGACATGGGCTCTCCTCACCATGACACCTCACTATGGATATCATATTATATGCCTCTGATCTCACAGTGAGGGAAGGACAACTGATCACACTCCAGCCTTTCCAACCATGACCATAAACACAGAAGTTGATCACTATCCCCCAGAGTCATCTTCAAATCTGAAGGAAAACAAGATAATGTTTGGTATCAGCCAAGACCCTAATTTTAAACTGATAACTAGCTTCATCGTTTTCCCCAGCTTCCTAGGCTGCTCCTAGCTTCCTAGGCTTCCTCTTCTACCGTCCCCAAGCAGACTACATTCAGAGAATGTAAACCCAGGAGAATATTCACTTAAGCAAAATGAAAGTAGGGCAACGAACTTGTTAAGAGAATATCATATAATGCAGCCCAAGACTAAATATAAATAATTTGGGGGCTATCTTCTTTGGATTATCTATGCATGCCTTCACTAGCAATATGTAATGAGACGCCTGTTTAACACTGGAGATCTGAGCAACACCTTGACTACATCTAAAGTGTCCAGAACCAAATTCCTGGCTTCCCTTCCTAGATCTGCTCCTCCTAGTGTCTTCCCATCTCAGTTAATGGAATCCTTCAGATTTGAAGTGGAGACTCTCTCAGTTGCTGTAGCAACAAACTTTAAGTTATCCTTGGCACATTTCTTTCTCTCACACCCCATCTGCAATCCATCAGCAAATCCTATTGGCACTACCTTCAAAAGTACTTCCAGGAACCGATTATTTATCATTATCTCCACTTGCTACCATTCTAGACCAGGGTTTCTCAGCCTCTGCACTACTGGCATGTTGGGTCAGATATTTCTCTGTTGTGGGGGCCTGTCTTGTGGATGGTAGGATTTTTAACAGCATCTCCAGCCTCTACACAGTAGATGCCAGTAGTAGCACAACCCCAAGTCGTGCCAAACAAAAATGTCTTCAGGCATTGACAAATGTCTCATGGGGGCAAAATCGCCCTTGGTTAAGAACCACCACTCTAGACTCAGGCATTATCAGCTCTGCTTTGAATTATTGCACCTGTCTACTGCCTAGTCTCTCTGTTTCCAGTCCTACCCCACTACAAACTACTCACTGCCCAGCAGCCAAAGGGAGTCTTTTAATATGTAGATCATGCCACCATCCTTCTGCTCACAATCCTCTAATGACTCCCATCTCACTCATTAAGAGCCAAAGTCCTTATAATGGCTTTAAAAGCCCTACCCTAGCATGTATCAAGACTTCTTTTCTCTTTCTGGCTGAGTAGTATTCCATTACACATATGTACCACATTTTGTTTATCCATTCATCTGTTGATGGGTGTTTAGGTTGTTTCCACATTTTGGCTATTGTGAATAATGCTGCAATGAATATTAGTGTACCTATGTCTGTTTTTGTCACTGCTTTCAAGTCCCTTGAGTGTATTCCTAGTAGTGGGATTGCTGGGTTATATAGTATCTCTATTTTTAATTTTTTGAGGAACCATCACACTGTTTTCCACAACAGCTGTACCATTTTGCATTCTCATCAGCAATGGAGAAGGCTTCCAATTTCCCCACAACCTTACCAACATTTGTTGTTTTCTCTTTGTTTTTATCTTAGTCATCCTAGTGGAAGTGAAATGATATCTCATTGTGGTTTTGATTTGCATCTCTGATGGCTGATGATGTTGTACATCTTTTCATGTGTTTGCTGGCCATTTGAATGTCCTCTTTGGTGAAATGTCTACTCAAGTCCTTTGCCCATTTTATTATTGGGTTATTTGTCTTTTTGTTGTTAATTTTTCAAAGTTTATATATATTAGATTCTTATCAGATCTATGGTTTCTGAAGATATTCTCCTAGTCGGTAGCTTATCTTTTCAGTTTTTTGGAGTTTAAATTTTTATGAGGTCCCATCTATTTATTTTATCTTTTGCTATTTGTGCTTTCATCTCTAGGCCTGACAGCTTTTCCCCTGCCTTTTCTTCTAAGAATTTTTTGGTTTTCATTTTCACATTTAAGTCCTTGATCCATATGCTACAACATGGATGGAGTTTGAAGACATAATGTTAAGTGAAATGAGTCAGTCACAAAAGGACAAATACTGTATTACCTCACTTATATAAAAAGACAAGAACAGACAAATGTATAGGGACAAAAGTGTATTAGTGGTTACCAGGGGCAGGAAGGAGGGGGAAAGAGGAGGTTATTGCTTATGAAGCACTGAGTTTTGGTTTAAGGTGATGGAAAAATAGCATTGATTAAGGCTAGGGTTTCACAGATGACTAATGTGGTTGCTGTCAATAAATTGCGCACCTGTAGAAAGTTGAATTGGCAAAAGTTGGGTGATAGATATATTTACAACAACAACAAAAGGAGCAGCTGCTGAGGCTGCTTATCTCTCATGGGATTTGGTTTCTTGCTTTGGAAGTCTAGGGTCATGGTTTCATGAAACATCCCAGTTAGTTGACCGAATATCGTGTTAGTGCTTCTGTTCTATCTCCTAGTTCGTTATGTAATGCCTGAGGTCTTAAAAGCTTGCAGGTGGCCATCCAAGGCACAACAGTTGGTCTCCATCTGCCTGGAGCAACAATGGAAGAAGGAGAGTTAGGAATAGGAGGAAGAAATTGAATGTGTGGCTAGTTACTTCCATGAACAACTGCCTCCTTTGCCACGAGACAAGAAGAACTGGATGGTGCCTGGACACCATTACTGAACATTTTGATCAAATATTCTATAGAAGAATTTTGATCAAAAGGGAGAAAACGCAGAACAGAATTTCAAATTCTCATGGATTCCAGATATTCTGGAGCCATGGAGACTGGATGAACACCTGAAATTATTACCCTGAGATAATCTTTAAACCTTAAGCCTTAAACCAAAAATATCCCCTGGAGTCTTCTTAAAACCAAACAATAGTTTAGCTTAACTAATAACGAATGTCTGCCTTGAGCATTGTGCTCTTTTAAGAACTATCTGTATGGTATCATATTGACAACAGCAACTAGACAGATTAAGATAGGAAACTTAGGAGGCAGTGAGTTTATGTTAATGGGGGAGGAATAATTCTGAAAAAGTGGGTGAGAATGGTTGCACAATTTGAAGAATGTAATCAATGTCACTGAACTGTACTTGTAGAAATTGTTGAACTGGTGTATATTCTCACCAACAAAAAATAAAATTAACATCCTACCTAATCTGCAGCTGCCCCACTGCACATAATCTTAGTGACCTCCTCTGGTACCTCTCTCCCCCTTGTTCCATGAGCTGCAGCCACACTTGCCCTCTAGCTATTCCTTGAATGCTGAGCACAGTACTGCCTCAGGGTCTTTGGACTTGCTGTGCCTTCTTCCTGGAATGCTCCCTTCTCAAATATCTGCATAGCTTTTTCTCTTACTTTCTCCAGGTCTATGCTCAAATGTCACCTTCTTAGATAGGTGTTCTCTGACCTCTGAATACAAAATTGCATCCCCCCACTCCCATCCAGCATTTCCTATCCTCCATACTGCTTCATTCTTCCCCCCCACATAGAATTTATCACCATCTGACGTACCATATGTTTACTTATTGGTTTGCATATTGTCTGTTTGCTTTATTGCTGAATCTCCTGCATCTAGAGCAGTGCCTGTTTACAGAGTACGCACTTAATTAATAATTGTTAAGTGGATGAATGACTAGGTTATATCAAACTTTGTTACAACATCAATAAGTTCTGAGGGACATAGTTTGATTAATGAGATCTGAGTGTGTTATAACAAGCTTTATTTTCATTAGGTTCTATTTTTCAATGTGTCTTTGTTTAAATACTAGGGGAAGGAAGACAGTGCCCTCATTTTACATAGTGACCATTTAACAGTTTCTCAGATCTGTGAAAATACCTCTTCTGTTCACTCACCAAGCACTTACTGAATATCTACCACGTGGTCAGCTAAGTGCTTGGGGGATAAAATTGGACATGTGACATAATCCATGCTCTACAATAGAAGGTGGACTGAGGTGAAACACACGGGAGAGTGAAAAACCAAATAACGTGAAAGGAGGGCAGTAGTTAGATAGACAAGGTTAGGGGGACTAGATGGATTTTGTGAAGGAGCATTCCTTGATTTGAGCCTGGAAGGAGCAGTAGGACTCTGGCAGTGGAGAAAAAGAACATTCTAGGCAAAATGGTGGGATAAGCCATGGTGAAAAGTCAGGTGAATCAGCTTAGAGGTGTTCAGTAAACAGCCAGAAGCTGGAAGTTTAAGTGCATATAGGACAATAAGTTCTTACAGGTGAGCTGAGTTAGATAGAACACACAGGGCTCAGAGTACCAGACTGAGGTGGACAACAGGAAGGCTCGAGTCCAGAAGAATGCAGTGTTTCCAAGCGTGGGCTCTGGTGTCAGTAAGACCTTGGTTCTGTTTACTAGCAGTATAATTTCTCTGTGTCTCAGTTTTATCCATGTAAACTTGAGTTGATAACAGTACCCACTTCACATGGTTATTTTGAGGGTGCATAACATAATGCATGTAAAGGGGTGGGCACACAATAAGCTCTCAAATGTTAGCTATCATTACTTCATTATTTTTGCATGCAACTCATAAAACATTTTCCCAAATCAGCAGCAATTTCTCAGAAATATTTGGTGGCCAAAAGAGAGCTACATAAATGGAAAAACATACCATGCTTTTGGATACGTAGACTCAACATTGTGAAAATGACAGTTTTACCCAAAGCAATTTACAAATACAATGCAATACTGATCCAAATACTAACAATATTCTTTAAAGAGGTGTAAAAACCAATCATTAACTTTATTTGGAAAGGGAAGAAGCCCCAGATAAGTAAAGCACTATTGATACCTGACCTCAGAACCTACTATACAGCTACGGTAGTCAAAACAGCCTGGTACTGGTACAACGACAGACACATTGACCAATGGAATAGAATTGAGAACCTGTATGTAAATCCATCCACCTGCGGTCACCTGATCTTCATCAAGGGCCCAAAGTCCATCAAATGGGGAAAACACAGTCTTTTTAACAAATGGTGTTGGCAAAACTGGATGTCCGTCTGCAAAATAATGAAACAGGACCCATACCTCACACCATCCACAAAAACTAACCCAAAATGGATCAAAGACCTAAATGTAAAGCCAAAAAGTATAAAGTTCATAGAAGAAAAAATAGGATCAACACTAGAGGCCCTAATACATGGCATTAACAGGATACAAACCATAACCAACAACACACAAACTCCAGAAGATAAGCTAGAGAACTGGGATCTTCTAAAAATTAAACACTTAATGCTCAGCAAAAGACTCCACCAAAAGAGTAAAAAGAGAACTTACAGACTGGGAAAACATTTTTGTTCTAATCTCTAAAATCTACAGGAAAATCCAACACCTCTACAATAAAAAGACAAATAATCCAATTAAAAAACTGGCAAAGGAAATGGACAGACACTTCACCAAAGAAGACATTCAAGCGGCCAACAGACACATGAGGAAATGCTCGTGATCACTAGCCATTAGAGAAATGCAAATCAAAACCACAATAAGATTCCATCTCACCCCGGCATTACTGGCACGAATCAAAAAAACTGGAAATAATAAATGTTGGAAAGGCTGCAGGGAGATTGGAACTCTTATGCACTGCTTGTGGGAATGCAAAATGATACAACCATTTTGGAAAACGACATGGCACTTCCTTAGAAAGCTAGAAATAGAAATACCATATGATCCAGCAATCCTACTCCTAGGAATATAGCCTAGAGAAATAAGAGTCATTGCACAAATAGACATATGCACACCCATGTTCACTGCAGCATTGTTCACAATAGCAAAAAAAATGGAAACAACCTAGATGCCCATCAACAGATGAATGGATAAACAATCTATGGTACATATACACGATGGAGTATTATGCAACGATAAAGAATCTTCAAAGCATTTCATAACATGGATGAATCTGGAGGGCATTATGCTAAGTTAAACAAGTCAATCACAAAAGGACAAATATCGTATGAGACCACTACTGTTAAAACTCATGAAAAGGTTTACACACAAAAAGAAACAATCCTTGATGGTTACAAGGGAGGGGAGGGGTGGGGATGGAAAAACACTAAATAGACAATAGAAAAGTGGTAACTTTGGTGAAGGGTAAGACAGTACACAATACTGGGGAAGCCAGCACAACTTATCCAAGGCAAGGTCATGGAAGCTCCACAGACACATCCAAACTCCCTGAGGGACCAAATTGCTGGGCTGAGGGCTCTGGAGACCATGGTCTCGGGGAATACCTAGCTCAATTGGCATAACATAGCTTATAAAGAAAATGTTCTACATTCTACTTTGGTGAGTAGCATCTGGGGTCTTAAAAGCCAGTGAGCGGCCATCTAAGATACTCCATTGGTCTCACCCTTTTGGGAGCAAGGAAGAATGAAGAAAACTAAAGATACAAGGGAAATATTAGTCCAAAGGACTAATGGATCAGAACTACCATGGCCTCCACCAGCCTGAGTCCAGTACAACTAGACGGTGCCCGGCCACCACCACTAACTGCTCTGACAGGGATCACAACAGAGGGTCCCAGACAGAGCTGGAGAAAAATGTAAAACAAAATTCTAACTCACAAAAAAATACCAGACTTACTGGCCTGACAGAGACTGGAGAAACCCCAAGAGTATGGCCCCCGGACACTCATCACTCCCGAGGTTCACCCTTCAGCCAAAGATTAGACAGGCGCATAAAACAAAATGAGACTAAAGGGGCACAAAAGCCCAGGGGCAAAGACTAGAAGGCAGTAAGGGACAGGACAGATGGTAATAGGGAACCCAAGGTCAAAAAGGGAGAGTGCTGACATGTCATGGGGTTGTTAACCAGTCATAAAACAATATGTGTACTGTTTAATGAGAAACTAGTTTCTTCTGTAAACCTTCATCTAAAGTACAGGAAAAAAAAAAAAGAAATATTTGGTAGATAACTCCAATTGGGGCTGGGAAATTAGCTATAAAGGAAAGACTTCAATAAGCTACTAATGAATAGTTGGGCCCAGTGTGCAAACATGAGGAGAAAAACACACCTAGGGATTCACAGGCATGCTCAATCTCTCTCTCTTGCTTTCTCTCATTCATACTTTCACACACACACACACGCACGCATGCACACACGTGCACGCACCTTTTCCAGATGTCCCTCAAATAGAATTCTGCAAACAATATGTCTAGTAAGCACTAAACAATATGGCTAGTATGCTATTCCTCTAGGGATGATCCCAGCGCCAACATGGAGGAAGGCACTCTAATCACTGTTTCCCTTGAGAAGCCTGAGGTTGCTTGGGATGAGGAAAGCCTGGAATAAAATGTTGTGCATGAATTGATAAAGTAACTATTATTACTGCAGACAGCAAAGTACAAGAAACAATGTCCTGGTTAGTTTATTCTTGCCTTTGAATCGACCCTTCCCTGGTTTTTTACACACTGAATCCAGCCTTTAATAAGTGAAAATGGATATGTATGTGAAATCGATATGCAGCATTTCATAAACCTAGTTTATAAAATAAGATCACTTTTCTTTTAATAATAAAATCTATGTGATCCAAACTTCCAGTCGCTACTGACAGACTGTATTCCTCTATGCCCTAGGATTACCTTTTCCTTGATAATCTCAGTCACCAAGTTTATGAAATTTAAATGCGTTAGTACGTGCGAAGCGCTTAAACTACTGTCTATGTCTATTTCGATAGAATAGCCAGTGTTATTATTTAAGTATTATAAGTATTAAGGATAAGTATTATTTATTATTATTCCTACCATCAGTATCATTCCTGGTATTTCATCTTGACTACTGGAATCAGGATTTGGAGAGCCAAATTAAGGCACAAGATGCCACACTTGTCATGCATAGTAGTCATTGAAGCTGTTCACAGACATGCCAGCTCCCTTTCCTTCCTGGAACCAGGTAGAATTGCACGTACTCATCCATTTTAGGTTGGATGGAGCCATGTGGCTAGTTCTGGACAAAGGACTAGTAAGTGGAAGTAATGAGCGCCGCTTCTAGGCAGAAGCATTTCATTGCTGATTCAGGACACTCCAGAGGTCTATTTTCACTCTGACAATAAAACCACGTTCCAGATAGTGGCTGCTCCTGTGTCTCGGTCCCCAGGTGAGAACAATGACAAGATGAAGCAGAGCTCTCAGCCAACCTGCAATAGAGATGTAGTATGAGCAAGAAATAAGTCTTTACTCTTTTAAACCACTGGGATTTGGGTTTGTTATTGTGACACACGCTAGGTTATCCTGACTGATACACTTCAGTAACTGGATTATCCAAGAACAAGGTATTGCACTGTAAGTGCATTGACAAAGAAGGAGACCATGGCTTGAAGATAATCCAAAAAGACTCTTCACCAGTGGATATTTCTGACATGGCATTTCGTAGGGTTTTTCTCAGGGAAAATGTGGAGAAAGGCCCCTTCTTCCAATATTACGCTTATCTATGGCAAGGCTCTCAATGTTGTGGTCACTCCTGGCCAGTATTCCCACATCATAACCATGGTGATAAGACGGCTCAGCCTCGAGCACATGCATCATCCTTCATTTGACAGTGAAGGCCCTGTCACCAACCACACACCCTGTCTCCATCATGGTGACATTTTGATATCCTTTTCTACCTATTGGCCTTTGTACCATCTCAATCATCAGAGATTTTCAAATAATATTGAACATCAAAAAGGAGAGAAAAAGGGATTTTCCAGTAAACCTGGCTCCTTACGCAAATATGGTCAGCCCCTGCCCAGCAATCTTTAAACTCTCTATACAAAGGATTTTGGAATGGGTGGCTTTGTCACACTCAGAATTTATCACACGATTCCCACACATCAGGCACCTTTGTTTTTCTCCTGTTCCTTAATAGCACTGAGTAGAAACCTCTGTTGACCACTTCTCAGGATCTTTGCAATTTCTGTTTGCAGGCCTGTTCCCAACTGGACTGTGAGTGTTTTAGTATCTGGGATTTTCCTTTCCCTATTCCAACGCTTAACAAAATGCCTGGCATATGAGGGATTTACCTTTGAATACCTAGCTCATGTATCATATCCCAAATGAAGACCTTTCTTGACCTCCTTCAACCTCCCACCCACTGAGAACTATGGTAGAGATAGCAATTCACTCTTTTTTGTCCCCTCCAACCTGGTAAAGTTTTACCCTTGCAGTACCTCAGTTTATGGTTCTTATTTGTGAACAAGTCTATCTTTTCCTTACAGACTGTCTTCCCTGATCTCCTGGAAAGACAACCTTTCATTTATTTTCATTTTCTTGGTAGCTCCATTAACACATGCATGACCCTGTCTATCTTTGTTTGTTGAATTATCAGATAAGCATGCAGCTTATAGATCCACATAAATACACATATATAGTTAATAGTTCAAAGTCTAGAGTATAATTTGGGCTGATTTCTTATCCATCCTAAAAAAAGGATGGATAAGAAAAATATTCAAAAGAAAGAAAGAGAGAAACACAGACAAGTAAATATATGGCTGTTAGTCAAAACCAACATCTATAGCTGCTGTCATGGATTGAATTGTATCCCTCAAAAATATGTGTATCAATTTGGCTAGGCCATGATTCCCAGTATTGTATGATTCTCTACCATTTTATCATATGATGTGATTTTCCTATGTGTTATAAATCCTGTCTCTATGATGTTAATGAGATGGGATTAGTGGCAGTTATGTTAATGAAGCAGGACACAAACTACAAGATCAGATTGTGTCTTAAGCCAATATCTTTTGAGATATAAAAGAGAGAAGCAAGCAGAGAGATATGGGGACCTCATACCACCAAGAAAAAAGGACCAGGAGAATAGCATGTCCTTTTGGACTCAGGGTTCCTGCACTGAGAAGCTCCTTGACCAGGGGAAGATTGATGACAAGAACCTTCCCCTAGAACCAACGAGAAAGAAAGCCTTCCCCTGGAGCTGGTGCCCTGAATTTGGGATTGTAGCCTACTAGATTGTGAGAGAATAAATTTCTCTTTGTTAAATCCATCCACTTCTGGTATTTCTGTTATAGCAGCACTAGATAACTAAGACAGCTGCCTACTATTAAGACTTCCTTGATATGCTGTGAGTCTTAAAGTTACAGATGGACACTTTTAGGTTTCTAGTTTGGGCCTGTCAAAACAACAAGACAGAGAATAACACACCATTCCTGCAAGGTTGCACTGCACAATCCTGAGAGTGAGTACCTCCTGAAATTTTGTACCCTAGGAGCTTCGCTTGTCTCACTCTAGTCTTGACCCTGTCCTTGAATTGATGGTTGTTAAGTATTTGAGCACCCAGTGTGCTGGATGGGGTCCCTTCTCCTTACAGTGTGAATATGCCCATTATGGGCATGCTCTGTGTGTAGAGTGCACTGTGACAGCATGGCATGCAGCCAACATGGTGGATATGGTTGGAAGCATCCTTGACTCTTCCCTGTCCTCCCCAGATAACCAGTCAAATGGTGGTGAGACACTTTTCATCATGCTTTCTTAAGAGTGGGGGACCAGATTTGAAGGGGACCAGAGCTGGAGAGGAAGAGCATGGCAGATGCTGTGGAGTGACAGTGTGATGGTTAAGACTATCTGTCAGCTTGGCTGGGTCATGATTCTCAGTGTTTATATGTGATCACTCCCATGATTGAGTCTGCTGTGAGTAGCTAGTCAGTTGCAAGGGAATTTCCTTGGGGGTGTGGCCTGCATACAAATATAAGTAGACATTCTGGTTTTTTGCTTGCTCTGGATCTGGTAGCTGCCTGCTGTTCGTCTCGCCTCCAGTTCTTGGGACGTGAGCTATCAGCTTATCTGCCCATCCTGGGATTCGTCGATCTTCACAACCTGTGAGCGGAGTCCTGCTTTCCAACCTGCTGATCTTGGGCTCGCCAGCCACTGTGGCTATGTGAACTGGTAGAAGCCTCTATCCTAATCCACGGATTTGGGACATTCCAGCCTCTACAATCACATGAGCTGCTTCTTTGATATAAATCTCTCTCTCTCTCTCTCTATATATATATATATATATATTTTTATACAATTTACTGGTTTTGCTTCTCTAGAGAACTCAGCCTAAGACAGACAGTAATTGGCTGACTGATCTGTGAACACATGTGAGAGACCCTTGGTACACTCTGATGTAACTGGATCAGACTTGGAAAAGGATGAGCAGGTGGGACCAGGAGCCAGTGCAATTTAAATAATTACTATGAATCTGTACCCACAGGGTAGCAGGGCCTGGGGAATCTGGTTTCTTACATTTCCAACATCACCTGTCACTCCTCTCTAACACAAACACACCCATGTCAATAGGTCTGACCTCTCTCTAGTCTTGAGAACACTGGATTCATTTCTACCTGTACTCTTTTGCTTATATAGTGTCCAACCATCTAAAGATCCTTCCCTTCTCCCCTGCTTATCTAATCTAAGCAATCCTTCAATGCCCTCTCCTATTTGCTATCTTTTTCAACCACTCTCTGCCTATGTGGTCTCCGTCTGCTCTGAACACCTGCCATGCTACATTATCATCTACTTAGGCACTTAATTGCATGCTGTCTCATATCATAATTTCAATGCTTTCCAACTATCTATTTTGTCAGCCTAACTTAACTATATTCGCTTTTGAGTGGAGGGACTTGGTCATATACATCTTCTGTATTTCTTCAAGAGCCCTTGTGCTTCCATGTATTTAAAAAAACTGTTTTTTTGAAAACCCATTGCCTGAGTCGACTCTGACTCATAGGGACCCTATAGGACAGAGTAGAACTGCCCCATAGAGTTTCCAAGGCTATAAATCTTTACAGAAGCGGTTTGCCACATCTTTCTCCTGTGGAGCTGCTCGTGGGTTCAAACCACCGACCTCTCGGTTAGCAGACGAGTGCTTAACCACTGCACAACCAGGTCTCCTTGCTTCCATGTATAGTCAGGGTTTAATACTTATTGGATGGGTGGATGAAGAAATAGCCCATAAATGAGGTATTTGTATACTTCATTTTATATAATTCTGCCAAAATGACATCACTGATCTTTCATCATGACTCAAGCTGTTTTTCTAGTAGTAGATATAATTTGGCTCTGATTTGTTGATGCCCTTACTCACTCCTTCACTGGGAAAATGTGCACCGCAGGGGAAAAAATGCAGATATGATCCACACATCTATGACCAATCAATTTTTTATAAGGATGCCAAATCCATTCAATGGGGGAAAGAAGAACAGTCTCTTCAACAAATAGTGCTGGGACAACTGGATTTTCACATGCAAAAGAATGAAGCTGGACCCATACCTCACACCATATACAAAAATTAACTCAAAATGGAACAATGACCTAAATATAAGTGCTAACACCATAAAACTCTTAGAGGAAAACATAGGACCTTCTTTTAGGCAATGGATTTTTAGATGTGACACTAAAAACACAAGGACCAAAAGAAAAAATAGATAAACTGGACTTCATCAAAATTAAAAACTTTTGTGCATTAAGGGACATTATCAAGAAAATGAAAAGACAACCTACAGAATGGGAGAAAAGATTTGTAAACTATTTATCAGATAAGGGTTTAATATCCAGAATACATAATGAATTTTTAAATTCAACAACAAAAAGACTACAATCCAGTTTAAAAATGGGCAAAGGACTTGAATAGACATTACTCTAAAGAAAATATACAAATGGCCAACAAGATGCTCATAAAAGATGCTCAGCGTCATTAGTCATCAAGGAAATGCAGATTAAAACCACGATGAAATACCACATCATATGCACTACAGTCCCTTTTATAAAAAGAAAAAAAAATCAGAAAATAACAAGTGTTGGAGAGGATGTGGATAAATAGGAACATTCATACATTGCTAGTGGGAATATAAAACAGTGCAGCCGCTGTGGAAAACAGTTGGGAAATTCCTCAAAAAGTTAAACATAGAAATATCATTTATCCCAGAAATTCCACTGCTTGGTATATACTCAGAAGAAATTAAAAGGGTGAGTCAAACAGACTAACCAATTTTTATTGCAGCACTATTTACAATAGCCAAATGGTAGAAATAACCCAAGTGCCCATTAGCACATGAATGGATAAACAAAATGTGAGATATCCATAGAACAAAGTATTATTCAGCTATAAATGAAGTTCTGATATAGGGTGTCACCACATGGATGAACTTTGAAAGCATTGTGAACTTTGAAATCTTGAAAAGTGAAATAAGCCAGACATAAAAGGACAAATACTGTGTGATTCCACTTATATTGCATACCTAGAATAGGTAAATCCATCGAGACTAAAGAAAATTAGTGGTTACCAGGGGGTGTGGGGGACGGTGGGGAAGGTAAGCAAAACGCACATACACTGGCTGCGTAATTTGGGACCAGTCGTGAGATCTCACCCAGTCTAAGTTGCCACAGCTGGAAAGGGAGAAGATAATAGCAGTAGGAGTAATCCGAGTGATGATGTAAGGGCTTCGTGGTTGCCTCCCCAACATTCATACCTTGTTTGTTTGCTTGCTTGCTTGCTTGTTTGAAACTCCCCACAAATCATATGGGTAATGGATTAACCTAAATGAATCAGAATAACCCCATCTCTGGTTACTGTTATTTGTTTAGATGTGGCCATTTGGCCCAATTCAGGCTGACGAATCTGGGAAAGATGTTTGCTTGTTGCTCCTGGAAAAGAAGCATTCTCACAGAGACCTTCCCAAAGCTTTAGCTGAAGATGACAATATGGAATGCATGGCAGGGAGACAGAAAGAAACCGGATCCTGGTGACATTGTATAGCTGCTGAATCAAGCCATGGCTGAAGCCCATCCTGTCCTGGACTTCAGTTAAATAAAGCTTATACATCCCCTTTACTGATCATGCTATGTGGATCATAACAAATTATGGATAACATCACGAAGAATGGGAATTCCAGAAAACTTAATTGTGCTCATGAGAAACCTGTGCATACACCAAGAGGCAGTTGTTCAAACAGAACAAGGGGATACTGCGTGGTTTAAAATCAGGAAAGGTGTGTGTCAGGCTTGTATTCTTTTACCACACTTATTCAATCTGCATGCTGAGCAAATAATCAGAGAAGCTGGACTGTATGAAGAACGAGGCATCAGAATTGGAGAAGGACTTATTAACAACCTTCGATATGCAGATGACACAACCTTGCTTGCAGAAAGTGAAGAGGACTTGAAGCACTTACGGATGAGGATCAAAGACTACACAGCCTTCAGTATGGATTACACCTCAACATAAAGAAAACAAAAATCCTCACACCTGGACCATTAAGCAACATCACGATAAACAGAGAAAAGATTGACGTTGTCAAAGATTTCATTTTACTTGGATCCACAATCAATGCCCATGGAAGCAGCAGTCAAGAAATCAAACAGCATATTGCATTGGGCAAACGTGCTGCAAAAGACCTCTTTAAAGCAAAGACGTCACCTTGAGGACTAAGGTGCATCTGACCCAAATCATGGTATTTTCAGTCGCCTCATATGCATGTAAAAGCTGGACAACGAATAAGGAAGACCAAAGAATTGATGCCTTTGAATTATGGTGTTGGTGAAGAATATTGAATATGCTATGGACTGCCAGAAGAACAAACAAATCTGTCTTGGAAGAAGTACAGCCAGAACACTCCTTAGAAGTGAGGATGGCGAGACTGCGTCTCACGTACGTTGGACATGTTATTAGGAGGGGTCAGTCCCTGGAGAAGGGCATCATGCTTGGTGAAGTAGAGCGTCAGTGAAAAAGATGAAGACCCTCAACAAGACGGACTGACACAGTGGCTACAACAATGGGCTCTAGCATAACAACGATTGTGAAGATGGCACAGAACAGGGTGGCTTTTCTTTCTGTTGTGCATAGGGTCACTATGAGTCAGAACCAACTTGAAGGCACCTAACAACAACACTGTTCAAGCCACTTCGAGTTCGATTTTGTTACGTTTAACCAACTGGTATACATATAATAAACACCAGTTGCTATCAATTCCAACTCATGGCAACCTAATCAGTGTCAGAGTAAACTGTGCTTCATAGGGTTTTCAGTGGCTGATTTCTCAGAAGTAGATCACCAGAGCTTTGTTCCAAGGTGCCTCCGGGTAGACTTGATCTCCCAACCTTTTAACAGTGAGCACATTAACCACTGGCATCATCCAGGGACTCCACATATGATAACAATAATGATAATAAAATCTGCACTACAAACTCAAAGAATAATTAGGAGAGCAAAGGTTAATCACAGATGTAAAATTGCTGTGTAGGTTTTATTATGCAAATATTTATTGCTGAGAGTCCCTTGGTTAACATTTCTTCCCTCAAGAGATAGAATTTAGAAAGAATCAAATTATGCAGATGACGTTTTGGGTTGTACATCTTGGGAGTTAAAAAAAATTCTCTACAGAGTTCATCAGAAGCCTTGCAACATTAAGATACAAGCTGAACAGAATAAGAAATGTGGCATAAACTTGCATGATAAACTCCCTACAAGGAAATGGTTCAGATAAAACTTGGTGCCCAGCATACAGCAAATGCTAAGTAACTCTTTTTTAATTTTCTTTTAAAAGTTATAAAAGTAAATGTAGTCAGTCTTCCCTTGTTCTCTCTCCCCCAGCCAATATTCCTTCTTTACCAGTTTCTTCTGCATCTTTCCAGAGCTATTCTATACACTCACAAGCTTATACATAATCTTTTATTTTTTCCCACACAAACATTAGCATCCCATACGTAATGTTCTGTACTTTTTTTTAAATCACATAACGTATCTTGGAGGTCTCTTCATATCAGTGCCTATAGAGCTGTCTATTTTATTTTAACAGCTGCAGAGAATTCCAAGTATGGCCCAACGGTAATTTATGTAAATGGTGTTTACTGTTGGGCACGTAGATTGTTTCTGATCATTCGCGATATCAGACATGCTGTAAGGAACGATTATCTTCCTAGGGGACGTCTTTTCACGCAAGTAGGAGTCCATCTGTAGTATAAATTCCGAGTTGTGGAAATTGGTGATTCAGAGGGCGTATGCATCTGTGTACAGTTACTTTGTTTTAATTTTTAATAAATGTTGACTTTGATGAATTCACAGCAAGCCCCATGGGACTCCGAGGCAGCTCTCCAAGGCTGCAGATTATTGACGGTGATGATTGCGGCTTCCGAACACAGAGGTCCACCACCAGCTGCGCGGGAATACTGCGGGATCAGACCCTCCGCACCCGCTCCCGCCAGCTAGAGGGTCCCACCGAGCCAGGCCCGCCTCCCAGGGCGGCCCTGCCTGTACGCCGGGCGACCTAAGCCTCCAGCCGTAGAGCCCCGGCACGTGCGTTTCCACGTGAGTCTCCTGGGCGGCGCGCAACTGGGAGTGCGCATGCGCCTGTTCCTGGGCAAAGTAGGTCAGACTCCTCCTCTCACGTGACCGCTGCCCTCAGCTACCCCGTCGCCTCCCAACCCCGGCGCAGCCGGGAATCGCTCTGCAGCAAACGTGACGGGGCCGGGCACGGGCGTAGGCGGGCCGGGTCCGCCAGCGCCCGGAGCCCGTGAGGATCTGACGGTTCTCCTTCCCCCAGAACGCTCCGCTCCGAAGTCGGGCGGGCAAATGGGAGCGCTGCGCGGATCCCGGGTTGGGAATGAATGGGGGGGAAAGCAACCTCAAATTCCTGACCGTGGGCTTAGGAAGGGGGCACAGGGCTGAGTAAATAAATCCCACTGTAATGCATTTTGAAGTCATTTTGTCTGAAAGAAAGGATCGCGCGCCGCGTTTCCGTGTAAGCCGAATCACGCCGATCTTATTGCAGTCCCCATTTGTCTATGGGGTACCTGAGACATTCAAGGAAACAAACTTTGTAAAAGAACATATGAAAGCATGTTGATGGTACCTAGACTTGTGCAGGAAAGTTCCGCAAGCCTCATTTATAATCTCCTCATACCCACTCTCCAAAAAAGGCACCCCCACCCAAGAAGGTTTTTTATTTTATAGGGCTTTTTATTTATTGAGGTGAACTTCACATAACATACAATTAAACATTTTACAGTGTACAATTCAGTGGCATTTAGTGCATTCATAATGTCGCACAGCCACCACCTCTATATAGTTTCAAAACTTTTTCATCATCCTAGAACACTGTACCCATTAAGTAATCACTTCCACTCTACTCTCCTTCTGTCCCCTGTATATGGATTTCTGTGTATGGATTTGCCTATTCCAAATATTTCATATAAAAGGAATCACACCATATGTGACTTTTTGTAGCTGGCTTTTTTCACTTGACCTAATGTCTTGAGGTTAACCCAAGTTGTAGAATGTATCAGCACTTCATTCCTTTTGTGGCTTTATAATGTTCTGTCGTATGTATATTCCACAGTTTGTTTACCCATCCATGGGTTGATGGATATTTGGGTTGTTTCCACCTTTTGCTGTTACCAGTGGTGCTATAAACACTCCTGTAGAAGTTTCTGCATGGATATGTTTTCATTTTTCTTCAGTATATAGCTAACTGTGGAATTGCTGGGTCATATGGTAAGTCTGAAGCCCTGGTGGCACTGTGGTTAAGCATTTGGGTGCTAACCAAAAGTCGGCAGCTTGAATCCATGAGCCGGTCCTTGGAAACCCTGTGAGGCAGTTCTACTCTGTCCTATAATGTATCCTATGCTATGATAAGCCTATGTTTAACTTTTTGAGGAAACACCAAACTATTTTCCACAGCAGCTGCACAAGTTTACATTCCAACCAGCAGTGTGCTAGGATTCCTGTTGCTCCACGTCCCTGTAGTCTACGCTTGTTATTTTCTGTTTTGTTTCGTTTTACTCTACCATCCTAGTGGGTGTGAAGAAATGTCTCATTGTGGTTTTGATTTGCATTTTCTAATGACCAATGTTGTTGAATAGATCTTTTCACATGCTTGTTGGCCATTTCTAGAAGACTTTTAGGCAAATTCCTCCTCTTCCATAAGAGACTTGGGCGGTGATGGTGTTGCTGATAAGATGGGGTGAAGGGGGTGATGGTGTTGCTGATAAGGTGGGGTGAAGGGGGGTGATGGTGTTGTTGATAAGGTGGGGTGAAGGGGGGATGGATGGTGTTGCTGATAAGGTGGAGTGAAGGGGGTGGAGCCAGCAGCTCTAAATCAGCTGAAGCCTAAATTTTATCTATTAGGAAAAATTTTACTTTTTGTACCCTCTCCTGATTTTTAACTTGCACAAACAGCCCCTACTGAAAGTACTTGCAATCCAGTAGGGGAGGCTGACAAGCAAAATCAATGGGTTACGGTGCAAGGAGCTATAAATGTTTTAATATAGGTGTGCCCAGGTGTTATATAAGCACAGAGGACGAGGGGGACCCAAGCACAGGGTAGGTACCCTGAGTCTTGAAGGCTAAGTGGGAGTTCGCTGGCAGAGAAGTAAGGCGGTGGGGTGGAAAAGTGTACCAAACAAAGGCAACTACTAATAGTTACATAATGTTTCTCTTAAGGAGCTTTTACTATACATACTTGTCTTAGCCCTGCATGTGGTTGGAATGTATATTGTTTCCATTTATGTTACTCTAAGTCTGTCTGCAATGAACATCATTGTGAATAATACTTTTCACCTCTACATTTACATAAATCTTTGGAGTGGGATATTTTATAACTTTTGATAAAGCATTGTCAAATTATTTCTCCAATAGGTTGTATTAATTTATACCAAGGTGGTATTTAAACATTTAGCATTCAGGCAGTAAACTGCCCATTAGTTATTTCAAATCAATGAAGCTTGCTGAGATTAACACTTTGTCATGGATTGAATTGTGTCCCCCAAAAATACTTGTCAACTTGGCTGGGTCATGATTCCCAGTACTATATGATTGTGTAATCTGATGTGATTTCCTTATGTGTTGTAAAGTCATCACTATGATAAGGTTATATGTGATCTCCTTATGTGTTGTAAATTCTATCACTGTGATGAGGTTATACTGATGAGGTTTACAAGATTAGATAGTGTCTTAATCCAATCTCGTTTGGGATAGAAAAGAGAGAATCGAGCAGAGACACATGGGAACCTCATACCACCAAGAAAGTAGTGCCGGGAGCAGAGCGTGTCCTTTGGACCTGAGGTTCCTGTGCAGAGAAGCTCCCAGACCAGAGGAAGACTGATGACATGGACTTTCCTTCAGAGCCAACGGAGAAAGGTTCCCCTGGAGCTGATGCCCTAAATTTGGACTTGTAGCCTACTGGACTGTGAGAGAATAAACTTCTCTTTGTAAAGCCATCCACTCGTGGTATTTCTGTTAGAGCAGCACTAGATGACTAAGACACACTTGATTTACTAAAATGCCATAAATCTTAATAAAAGATTTTGGGTTTTTTGTGACTCATGATAAAATTCTAACTGAATTCAAGTTTGAGAAATGGATAATATCAGACCAGTGCTTAATTCTTAGAGGGAACCACCTAGGATGTACAAGGTGAGGACTGGAGGAGATGGGGAGTGAGACAAACCAAAGCAGCAGCAAAAGCCTGCTCTGGTTGCCCCTTTCTTCCTGTAAATCAAGAGTAACAGAGAAAGAAGGTCCACAGAAGACAGATCAAGCAAAGAGCTTTCCATACCTCTCTGCCAGTGTCAGAAGAAAAGCAGCAGAATCAAAAGGACTCAACGTCTGACCCAAGAGGCCAGTATAACATGCAGCAGGAAAGCTGGTCGTGTGTTTTGAAACAAATTTTGGGAAATGTGTGCGCTTCCCAATGCAGTGTCTGTTGGCATCTGTACCTGCAAGGCAAGGACATTTAAGACAAAAGGCAATTTAGGTAATATGGACAACGTAAGAAAAAAGGTATCTTGCTTTTTGCCTGTATTCAGCTATCTCATTAAGGAAAACTGAAGCATGGAGCAGAATTACAACTTTTCAGAGACATGGCTATAGTTCACACTGTGGTTGTTTCCATTATTTCCATTCTTCACCTTTTGTAGTGACCTTACATTTTAGGGGGAATCTTGCCTCCCCTCATGAGTCAGGGGCCGACTGGAAGGGAAGGCAGCTATCAACAACAGCTTCAGGGGTTGACCTTGATTACCTTGATTGATTTAACAAATCAGGGCTGTTCCACTGTGCTATTTATGATGGCTAAAAGAGTTAATGCATCAAAATCACTTAGAAAAGTGCCTGGCACCTATTAAGCACTCAATGAATATTAGTTGTTGACGTTGTTGTTACCATTACTGTAACAATGACTAGCTCAATTAGAGGGAAGCTTGGATGGGGGTGAAGAAGCAGGTATAACTATTGACGCCATCTTCCCACCTTGAGGGAAGCCAACCCAACCACACACCTGAGAAACAGGGAGGTGCAGAGGAGGCCAAGCCCTGATCAAACTGCACTTGCAGTCACCACTACTTCTTGACATTTCAATTATTTGAGCCAACCACATCCCATTTGTTACTGCAGTCATTTGAGTTGGGTTTTCTGTTGTCTGCAACAGAAGCACACTACCTGATACCACGCCCAGGTCCTCATTTTAGAAGTGATAGCAGTGGCATTCCATGCTGAGCATGGACTTGTTAAAGAATGGAATTAAATCTCAACTCCACGGCAGATGAATGCAATGGTCCAACAAGACATCATATCTGTCATAAGGATTATTTGGCATCAGATCTTCAACCTTATTCTAAATCTCTTCTCCAAGGTTTTTGTTTGGGGGGGGGGGGTGTGTTTGTGTGTGTAGGGGCTGAGGACAGGAGAGAGATTGAGATTGGAAGAGCATTTCTCTCAGCATGGTTCCAGAAAAAAATGCATGTACAGAACCTCCAAGACTATTTTAAATGTGTTTTGTCAAAGAACAATCCACACTGATGGCAGGAAAGCACATGTAAAGGTAGCTTTGATTATTTTATTCTTTGTGTGCCTCCGTGAAGATGGGCAACTTTGCTAAAGAATCTGTTCCAGGCTGATCTCTCTCTCTTTTTTTCTTTGAATATTTCTTGGCTAAATTGTTGGTGCTTTACTGGAGTAGACTCACTTCTGGACATGTTAAACAGCTGTTTCTGTGTTCTTTCTAATTTCGGTAAGGCAGTGTTCCAAAAAACAGCTCTGTTTACATTTCCAGGTTAGCCATTGAATTGAATCACGTGGACTGTAGGGAAAAGCAGTGTGACATTGAAGAAGTCACTTCCCCACTCCAGGTTCAGTTTCTCCAAATGAAGCAACTAGACTCTATGGTTTCTCAGGTTCTGTCCATCTATTCACTATACGATTGGATGAAAAGAAGGCACTCCAGTTTCTTTGCTGGGTTTTTTTTTTTTTTTTTAAACTGCACAAAATGGTCTCAAATACCCTTTCCCAGCATGCAACTGGCCATTAAGCCCTGCCTCCATCAAGTATTCACAACAGACAACGGAGGAGGGTTTCTCTGAGGATAAGGTGATCCAGGTCTTCCATCTTTGAACATCTGCATGTGGTTATTTCATTGTGTAATTCTTGTATTTTTTCTTGGAGTGAGGAAAGGGGCAAGGAAGGAAAATCATGTGAAGTGAAAGTCAGCGTTGGACAGAAAATGTTTTGCTGTTGCAAGTCAGTGTACTACCCAGGGAAGGCGTGCTCCCAACCAGAGGTTCTTAACCAGAGATGAACATCAAAATCACTTGTGAGATTTTCTAAATACACATGCCTGTCACTCCACTTATCAAAATCTTGAATAAGGAAGTCTAGGGAAGGGCCTGAATTTGTGGCAAGTTCTACAGGTATAATGCTGTGCGCCCAACACCAGTTCAGAGCTTCTACTGGTTTGGTCCACATCATTTCCTCCTTCTTATTAAATTATTCCCAGGTCCTTTTAGCCAATGATACTAAAACATCTTGTATTACACTGTACAGCTCACACTAATGGAAATACATATGCAAACAAGAGGGACAACACTTTTTTCCAAGGTTACATATTAGGGATTTTAGTTGGTTGTAAGAAACAATCTAAATAATCAGGAAAATTTTACCTAGTTTGCCATTCTAAATGCTTTCAGCATTTCTGAAACTGGGTATATATTTTAATACAAAGCTACTGTATTCTAAATAATGCTTTATATGGCATTTGCAATAGATGGAGAGCAATATATGGTATCAATGTTCTCTGTTAAATCATTAAGGTAAATTCTGGAATTACAGCACCAGAATAACAAGAGGCTTGATTCCATCAACCCTCTCAGAGAGTTTATTTAAGGAAGTTGTATTCGTTTGCTGAACTGTAAATTAAACAGGTCTAGCCTTCCATTAAGGAGCCCTGGTAGCACAGTGGTTAAGTGCTTGGCTGCTATTGGTAAGGTCAGCAGTTTGAATCCACCAGCCGCTTCTTGGGAGAAAGATGTGGCAGTCTTCTACTTCCATAAGGATTACAACCTTGGAAACCCTATGGGGCAGTTCTACTCTGTCCTATAGGGTCACTGTGAGTCAGAATTGACTCAACAGCAATGGGTTTGGCTTTGTTTTAGCCCTCACTCCTTCAGACTTGCATCTCTATGGCTGCATATGGAATTTAGTCTCATTGGACTCCAGTAAAGAGCATCCAGGGAGAGAAAAAAAGAACATTTACTCAAAACATAGAAAAACAAAAGAATTGCCCATCTCCTCCAGAAGTTCAGATTTTGGAGCAGTGAACAAGCAGAGTCAGACAGAATGTGCTTGAGCCCCATCTCCCTCTCACCACTACTAGTCGTGTGCAACTCTACTCACTACTTCAACGTCCAAGCTTCAGAGTCTTATCTACACAATAGTGGTAACCACACTCATGCAGGGGCTCCTGTGAGGATCAGAGTAAGGATGATGTATGTAAAGTGCTTGGGACCTGTAATGGTTAATACTGTGGGTTAGCTTGGCTGTGCCATGATTCTCAGTGTTTATATGTGATCACTCCCATGATTGAATATGCTATGAGTAGCCAATCCGATGAAAGGGAGTTTCCTTGGGGGTGTGGCCTGGATCTGAATATAAGCAGACGTTCTTGCTGTTTGCTCACTCTGGATCCTACGGCTGCCTCCTGTTGTCTCACTTCTGGTTCTTGGGACTTGAGCTGTCAGCTTATCTGCCAAACTTGGGATTCGTCGATCTTCACAGCCTGTGAGTGGAGCCCTGCTCTCTGACCTGCCAATCTTGGGTTCGCCAACCCCTGTAGCTACATGAATCAGGAGAAACCTTTGAGTCTTGCCTGTCGATCTTGGAATTCACTGACCTTCACAGCCTGTGAGCGGGAGCCCTGCTCTCCAAGCTGCCGATCTTGGGCTGGCCAGCTTCTGTGGCTCCGTGAACTGGAAGAGGCCTCTACCCTGATCCACGGACTTGGGACATCCTAGCCTCTACAATCGCGTGAGCTGTTTCCTTGATGTGAATCTCTCTATATATATATTTATACGCTTTGTTGGTTTTGCTTCCTAGAGAATGCAGCCTAAGACAGCACCTAATAGGCATCATCATCATTATTTTCATAGGAAAAAAATAGCCAGGGGCAAATAAGCGAGGACTTATTTTTAATTCACGTTGCTAGTTTCAATCCAGTTGGCTCCAACTCACAGTGACCTTACATTTTGCCTGGTCCTACACCATCTTCATGATTGATGGTATGTTTGAGTCCATTTTTGAGTCCATTTTTAGGCTGCTATGTCAATCCATCTTGTTAAGGGTTTCCCTCACTTTGCTAACCATAATGTCCTTTTCTAGCAATTGGGCTTTCCTGATGACATGTCTAAAGTAAGCTAGTGGAAGGCTTGTACGTCCTCGATTCTAAGGAGCATTCTGGTTGTATTTCTTCTAAGACTAATCTGTTTGTTCTGTCAGTCCATGATATACTCAGTATTCTTCATCAGTATCCTTTCACCTTTCCTTTATCATTTCATCTTAATCAGAGGATTTCAGTAGGAATTAGACTAAATTTGGAAAGGTCACATCAGCCTGTTAATGAATAGGGATGACATTTCGAAGTGCCTGCTTCTCTATAGATGAAGCACAAAATATGTACAAATATCAAACCACGTGTAAAGTTTTCAAGGGAAAAAATAGCCCTTAAAATGCCTGTGAATTGATAGTTTCATTTGAAGTCTAGTGAAAACTTAAACTCCCTGGAGCTGGGTTGCTGCTAAATTTGGAGCAATCTTTTTTCAATACAGGAGGAAGTGGATCCAAATAGGATATGTAGTATTTACAAGATCTCAGATTCTTACAGAACCTAAGATTAGTAAGAACAAAAAAGGTGACTGTACCTTAGCTGTCTTAAGGGAAGGGGAGAAGAAAATTGAACCCTTAAAAAAAAATAACCTATTAAGGTGCTGAATTTCCTTGGGACAAATCCACCTGTCTAAGCAAGTAGAAGCAGAAAGGAAGGAAGGGTTGTAATATTAAACTCAGAATTTTGAGATCAAGCGGAAAACTTGAAGTCTTTTGTAATTATGAATGGTGCAGCCCACCATGAAGATACAGTTATTACAAATCTTTTACAACATAGAAATACAAAAATAATTAATATGGTTGTAATAATGAGTATATACATTAACTATTTACCCTGTAAATAAGGAATGCATGTTATTTTTTTCCTATTGTACTTTAGATGAAGGTTTATAGAACAAAATAGTTTCTCATTAAACAGTACACATATTGTTGTATGACAATGGTTACCAGCCCCGTGACATGTCAACACTGTCCCTTCTCAACCCTGGGTTCCCTATTACCAGCTCTCCTGTCCCCTCCTGCCTTCTAGTCCTTGTCCCTGGACTGTTGTGCCTCATTAGTCTTGTTTTGTTTTATGGGGCTGTCTAATCTTTGGCTGAATGGTTAACCTCGGGAGTGACTTCACTACTGAGCTAAAAGGTGTCTGGGGGCCACACTCTCGGGGTTTCTCCAGTCTCTGTCAGGCCAGTAAATCTGGTCTTTTTTTGTGAGTAAGAATTTTGTTCTACAATTTTCTCTAGCTCTGTCCGGAACCCTCTGTTGTGATCCCTGTCAGAATAGTCAGTGGCGGTAGCTGGGCACCATCTAGTTGTACTGGACTCAGTCAGTGGATGTCGTGGTAGTTGTGGTCCATTAGTCTTTTGGACTAATCTTTTCCTTGTATCTTGTTTTCTTCATTTCCCCTTGCTCCTGAAGGGGTGAGACCAGTGGAGTATCTTAGATGGCTGCTCACAGGCTTTTAAGACCCCAGATGCTACTCACCAGGGTAGAATGTAGAACATTTTCTTTATAAACTGTTTTATGCCAACTGAGCTAGATGTTCCCCAAGACCATGGTCCCCACAGCCCTCCGCTCAGCAATTCAGTCCCTCAGGGAGTTTGGATGTGTCTATGGAGCTTCCATGACCTTTCCTTGTACAAGTTGTGCTGGCTTCCCCAGTATTGTGTACTGTCTTACCCTTCACCAAAGTTACCACTTATCTATTGTCTATTTAGTTCCCCCCACACCCCTCCCATCCCTCATAACCAACAAAGATTGTTTCTTTTTGTAAGTAAACTTTTTCATGAGTTTTTACAGTAGAGGTCTCATACAATATTTGTCCTTTTGTGATTGACTTATTTCACTCAGCATAATGTTCTCCAGTTTCATCCATGTTATGAGATGCTTCACAGATTCATCATTGTTCTTTATCGTTGCATAACACTCCATTGTGTGTATGTACCAGTTTGTTTATCCATTCATCTGTTGATAGACATCTAGGTTGTTTCCATGTTTTTGTTATTGTGAACAATGCCACAGTCAGCATGGGTGTGCATATGTCTATTTGTGTGATGACTCTTATTTCTCTAGGATATATTCCTAGGAGTAGGATTGCTGGATCATATGGTATTCCTATTTCTAGCTTTCTAAGGAAGCACCATATCATTTTCCAAAATGGTTTTACCATTATGCATTCCCACCAGAAGTGCATGAGAGTTCTGATCTCCCAGCAGCCTCTCCAACATTTGTTATTTCCCATTTTTTTGATTTGTGCCAGTAATGCCGGGGTGAGATGGTACTCATTGTGGTTTTGATTTGCATTTCTCTAATGGCTAATGATCGCAAGTACTTCCTCATGTGTCTGTTGGCCACTTGAATGTCTTCTTTGGTGAAGTGTCTGTCCATTTCCTTTGCTCATGTTTTAATTGGATTATTTGTCTTTTTGTAGTAGAGGTGTTGGATTTTCTCGTCGACTTTAGAGATTAGGCTTTTGTCTGATTTCTAATGGCCAAAATTTTTTTCCCAGTCTGTAGGTTCTCTTTTTACTCTTTTAGTGAAGTCTTTTGATGAGAATGAGTGTTTAATTTTTAGACGATCCCAGTTATCTAGCTTATCTTCTGGAGTTTGTGTGTTGTTGGTTATGGTCTGTATCCTGTTAATGGCATGCGTTAGGGCCTCTAGTGTTGAGCCTATTTTTTCTTCTACGAACTTTATACTTTTTGGCTTTATATTTAGGTCTTTGATCTATTTTGGGTTAGTTTTTGTGGATGGTGTGAGGTATGGGTCCTGTTTCATTTTTTTTGCAGACGGACATCCAGTTTTGCCAGCACCATTTGTTAAAAAGACTGTGTTTTCCTCATTTGAGGGACTTTGGGCCCTTGACAAAGATCAGGTGATCGTAGGTGGATGTATTTATATCTGGGTTCTCAGTTCTGTTCCATTTGTCAATGTATCTGTCATTGTACCAGTACCATGCTTTTTTGACTACCATAGCTGTATAGTAGGTTCTGAGGTCAGGTAGTGCGAGTCCTCCTACTTTATTCTTCTTCAGTAGTGCTTTACTTATCTGGGGCTTCTTCCCTTTCCATATAAAGTTAATGATTAGTTTTTCCATCTCTTTAAAGAATGTTGTTGATATTTGGATCGGGATTGCACTGTATTTGTAAATTGCTTTGGGTAGAATTGTCATTTTCACAATGTTGAGTCTACCTATCCATGAGCATGGTATGTTTTTCCATTTATGTAGATCCCTTTGGGTTTCTTGCAGTAGTATTTTTCTTTGTATAGGTCTTTTACATCCCTGGTCAGATTTATTCCTAAGTATTTTATTTTTTTAGGTGCTGTTATAAATGATACTGTTTTCCCAATTTCCTTTTCATCGTTCTCTTTATTGGTGTATAGTAATCCACCTGATTTTTGTATGTTGTATCCTGCTACTCTGCTGAATCTTCATATTACTTCAGGTAGTTTTCTCGTGGAGTCTTTAGGGTTTTCTATGTATAATATCATATCATCTGCAAACAGGGACAGTTTAACTTCTTCATTAACAATTTGGATACCCTTATTTCTTTTTCTTGCCTTATTGCTCTAGCTAGGATTTCCAGCACAATGTTAAATAGGAGTGGTGATAAAGGGCATCCTTGTCTTGTTTCTGCTCTCAAGGGGAATGTTTTCAGCCTCTCTCGATTAAGAATGATGTTGGCCGTTGGTTTTGCATAGATGCCCTTTATTATGTTGAGAAATTTCCCTTCTACACCTATGTTATTGAGCGTTTTTATCAGGAATGGGTGTTGGACTTTGTCAAATGCCTTTTCTGTGTCAATTGAAATGAACATGTGATTCTCTTCTTTCCTTTTATTTATGTGGTGGATTACATTAATTGATTTTCTAATGTTGGAACATCCTTAATGCATGTTCTTTTTTAAATGCTGAAACACTTATATAAGTTTCTACCTATCAAGACTCAAAGAAACAGTTGATAAATTTCAAATATGAATATGGTGTTAGCAGTGGTTAACTCTGAAGGTGTTAATTTATTTTACTTTTACTTTTTGTGCTCTTATATTATTTAACTTTTTATAATAAGTGTGTCACCTTTATAAGAAAAAATAAGTTTTTTAATTAAAAAGAATACATAATAAATACTATATAATTACTATGTTGCAGATATAAGTATTAAGCATATGTCCTGAACTATTTCATTTCATCTTCACAACAAACCCTGAAGTAATTTGGAAGACAGCTACCTGACGAACCGACTGGGAGAGATCCATATTTGTGCCCATTCCAAAGAAAGATGATCCAACAGAATGCAGAAATTATCAAACAATATCATTAATACCACACACAAGTAAAATTTTGCTGAAGATCATTCAAAAGAGGTTGCAGCAGTACATCGACAAGGAACTGCCAGAAATTCAAGCCAGATTCAGAAGAGGATGTGGAATGAGGGATATCATTGCTGATGGATCTTGGCTGAAAGCAGAGAATACCAGAAAGATGTTTACCTGTGTTTTATTGACTGTGCAAAGGCATTCAACTGTGTGGATCATAACAAATTATGGATAACATTGTGAAGAATGGGAATTCCATAACACTTAATTGTGCTCATCAGAAACCTGTACATAGACCAAGAGGCAGTCGTTCAAAAAAAACAAGAGGATACTGAGTGGTTTAAAATCAGGAAAGTGTGCGTTAGAGTTGTATCCTTTCACCATACTTTATTCAATCTGTAGGCTGAGTAAACAACGTGAGAAGCTGGACTATATGAAGAAGAATGAGGCATCAGGATTAGAGGAAGACTCATTAACAACCTGCGTTATGCAGATGACACAACCTTGCTTGCTGAAAGTGAAGTGGATTTGAAGCACTTACTGATGAAGATCAAAGGATACAGCCTTCAGTATGGATTACACCTTAACATAAAGAAAACAGAATTCCTCACAACTGGACCAATAAGCAGCATCATGATAAATGGAGAAAAGATTGACGTTGCCAAGGATTTTGTTTTACTTGGATCCACAGTCAACACCCATGGAAGCAGCAGTCAAGAAATCATACGATACATGGCATTGGGCAAATCTGCTGCAAAAGACCTCTCTAAAGTATAAAAGGCAGGAATGTCACTTTGAGGACTAAGGTGTGCCTTACCCAAGCCATGGTATTTGCAGTCGCCTCATATGCATGCAAAAGCTGGACAATGAATAAGGAAGACGGAAGAAGAATTGATGCCTTTGAATTATGGTCACTGGTGAAGAATATAGAATATACCATGCACTGCCAGAAGAACGAACAGATCTGTCTTGGAAGAAGTACAGCCAGAATGCTCCTTAGAGGCAAGGCTGGTGAGAATTTGTCTCACATACTTTGAACATGTTATCAGGAGGGACCAGTCCCTGGAGAACAACATCATGCTTGGTAAAGGAGAGGATCAGCAAGATAGTGGAAGACCCTCCACAAGATAAATTGACACAGTGGCTGCAACAATGGGCTCAAACATAGCAACTTGTGAGGATGGCACCGGACTTGGCGCTGTTGTACATAGTGTCGCTATGAGTCAGAATCGACTCAATGACACCTAACAACAACAACAATTACTGTGTTGTAAATATAAGTATTAAGCATGTGTCCTGAATTATTTCATTTCATCTTCACAACGACCCCTGAACTATTATGGCAAAGACTGCAGGTTTCTCCCTCTCCCCTCTCCCCACTCCCTACCCTGTCTGTTCTCTACTTCTATAATAGTAGAGGTTTTAGGTGGACAGAAGGTTCCTGGGTGGTACGAATGGTTTGCTCTCAGCTATTAACCAAAAGGTTGGCGATTCGAACCCACCCATGGGAGAAAGACTTGGAGATCTGCTTTTGTCAAGATTACTGCCAAGAAAACCCTACGGACCTCAGTTCTACTCTGTAACTCATGGGGTTGCCATGAGTCAGAGTCAACTCTGAATGACACTTTCCCTTTAAATCTCTGGGGATTGCTTATTTTTTGTTATATATTGGGCTGAAAGGAAGTTTGAGATCAGCCTGGTTATTTCTTCCCTTAGAGCAACCTGATTCTTCTGCTAAGGTATTTGTAGACTGTAAACTTTAGATTAACAGCTTCATAAAGATATGTGATAGTGCTGGTCAGTATTAATCATTTTTAAACAACATTGTAGACTCTTCAATGTGTCGATTTCTAGCTTCTGTCCTTAAACTTTCCTATTATATCATTTAATTTTTTTTCTGTTATCATCTTCAGAAACACCAACCATCTGTCTTAACTTTTTCATTCTTTCAACAAGTATTAAACAAATGTTGGCTGCCACTCTTAATGTTACTATGTGCCAGGCATTGTTCTATATACCAACAATAGAGAATGAACAGGATAGACAGAGTGTCCATTCCATGGAGCTAATTTTTTAGTGGAAGGAGGTAGAAATTAATTAAGCAAACTGAAAACTAAATGAGATAATCTCAAATAGTAATATGTTTCAGGAGGAAGGAAAAAACCAGGGTGATATGATGGCATGGCTGCCATGAAGCAGTAGCTCAAGGACAACCTCACTGTTTGAGTTGAACCTGGAATGACTTGAAAAAGCCATTCGTTCAAAAGTCCTTGACTCCTCTTTCTTTGTCACACTTCATATCCAATCCCTAAGAAACTCCTGCGGTGAGCTTTTGAAAGTAGATTTCAAAGTACATCTTGAATCTGACCACTTCTCGTCACCTCAGCTACTACCATCCTAGACCAACCTACCTTTATCTGTCAACTGGTCTCTCTGATTCCACTCTTATGCCCACCCTCAAGAGTCTATTTTCCATTTAGCATCCATAGTAACTTTTCTAGAGAAGAAGTTAGATTGTGTCGATGCCTTGCACAAATCCCTACAATGGCTTCCTATGACAGAGAGAGAGATTTTCTACCCAAAACCGTGTATTTCATCTTCCTTTGATAATAGAACTATCAGGTTTTAAGTAGGCACATTTCCCAGCTTCCTTTGTAGCCAGTTCTGGCTGTGACTAAATTCTGGCCAATGGGATATGAGCTGAAGTAATGTGAACAATTTCTAGGCTGCAGCCTTAAGAAGAAAAAGCTTGTCCTCCCCTTCTCTTTTCCCCCAGTTCTGCTGGCTGAAATGTGGACTTAGATGGTGGTGAGTCACCTTAAACCGTGTAGAAGACAGCAAACTCTGGAGGATGGTGGGACAACAGGATAGGAGAAATATGGTTCCTAACACTGTGGAGGCCCTTGAACTGCTTATGCTCAGACTGTTACATGAAAGAGAAATAAACTTCTATCTTAAAGCCATTGCTATCTAGGGACACGAACAGAAATGGAGTGTGACACTTCTGGGTCATGCCCTTAAAGGATCACTTTGTCTTTCCCTCTCTTTTCTGTCTGTAATGCAAACATGATGGTGGCAAATGGAGAGGCCATCTTGGATTCAGAAATGGAAACATCGTCTTGAGGATGGCAGAGCCATCTACTAATCCTGGGCTGCCTACCTCTGGACAGGTACATGAGAAAGAAAGAAACATCTAACCTGTTTGAGCTCCTGAACTTTTTGATCTCTTCGATACAATCTAACTGATTCTACTTAGAATCTACTTAACTGATATATTTCCTTTCACACTTAAATGAAATCTGAAGTCCTTACCATGGAAACAGTATGCCTATCTCATAGGGAGCCTAATACCTAGCATGGTGTCTGGAACGAAGTAATTATACTAAAATACATCAGTCCTTTTCCTCCCCCTTCATTCAGCACACAGCACATCATTTTAATGCCTACAAGTCCTAAGATCTGAGTGATTTTTTAAAACTTTTATTGTGGTAAAATGTATATAGCATAAAATTTGCCATATTAACCATTTTAAAGAGTACAATTCAGGGGCGTTAATTACTTTCAAAATGTTGTGCAACCTTTATCACTATCTATTGCCAAAACTTTCATCACCCCGAGCAGCGGTAACCCCCAACTGCCTCCTCCCCTCAGCCCCTGATGACCTCTGATCTACTTTCTCTCTCTATGAATTTTCTTGTTCTTGATGTTTCATATAAGTGGAATCATACAATATTTGTCCTTTTGTGTCTGGCTTATTTTTGAGTGACCAAATTTTAATGGGAAATTTAATACCTGTAATCAGAAAAGGTTGTTCTTAAGAGGATGGCATCACTAGATAGGTATGTCGGGACATGTCTCACTGTATTTTTGACATTGAAAAGGTGCCAATTCTTTGAAAAAGTGGAGCATTACTGGTTTCATGCCTCTTACCATTATCACAGATAGCTCTTTGTCTGATCTGTGCCTTAATTTTCTCACTCTTCACTGAGTGCCTACAGGAATGAATTCATTAGACATTCAGTGGCAGAGGCTTGATGTGTTAGCACAGCATTGTTGTACCAGCTTTTTTTCAGACAGTTATGATTTACCTATAATATGGCAGGACAGAAGAATGAGGCCAAAATTCACTTCTGGAAATGTCGCGAGACATATGCAGTGTGTGCATGGGCATGCTATGCCAGGACTGTTTTACTTAATTTCATCATTTCCATGCATTATGTGTGTAGGCACATTACTTATATTGGCATGTTATTTGCGAAAAGTACAGCAAATATTTACGGAACACCTTCTAGGTGCTTAACATTGTGCCTGGGTTACACTGATGAACAAGAGATACATGATCCCTGCCCTCAAGGAGCTTACATTTTAGCAGGCGACACAGAGACACAGCCCCAAAACAAATGCACGATTACGTATTTTAGTAAGTATATTAAGAAGGAAATGAGTGAGGGCTTCAAGATAAAGAGTCATGGTTGGGGGGGGGGGGGTTCTGTTTTAGAGAAAGGCAGCCAGGGGAGGCGCCCTCATTTAGGCCGAGCTCTAAACGGTGAGAAGGAGGTAGCAGTTGTGTAGAACACAGGAAGAGTCCCAGGCAGAGGGAGCAGCATATGTAAAGGCCCTAAGGCTGGAAAAAATTTAGTAAGTTTGAGGAATAGAGGCTTGAGTAAATGAAGTTGGAAATACAATCAGGTCAAAACCTGCAGGGCAGGGCTTGAAAGCTGCGGTAAGGAGCTTAGTTTTTTTTTTTGTTTGTTTGTTTTTTTATTGTACTTCAGGTGAAGGCTTACAGAACAAATAGTTTCTCATGAAACAGTAGTACACATACTGTCTTATGACATTGGTTAACAACCCCACAACATATCAACCCTCTAACTTCTCAATCTTTTTTTTTTTTTTTTTGGTGAAAGTACACATAGTCCAAGATACACCATTTCAAAAATTTCTACATGCACAGTTCAGTGACATTGACTACGCTCTTCCAATCGTGCTGTTATTCTCACTTAAGATGAAGGCTTACAGAACAAAATAGTTCCTCATTTAACAGTTACTACATATGTTGCCCTACGACAATGGTTAACAATCTCACAGCACATCAACAATATCCTTACTCAACCTTGGGTTCCCTATCACCAGCTTCCTTGTCCCCTTCTGCCTTCTGGCCCTTGTCACTGGACTGCTGTACCTTGTTAGTCTCATTTGGTTTTACGGGGCTGTCCACTTCCAGGCTGAACAGTGAACATCGGAGATAACTTCACCACTGAGCTAAAAAGGTGTCTGGGGGCCATACTCTTGGGGTTTCTCCAGTCTCCTTTAGGCCAGTAAATCTGGTCTTTTTTTTTGTGAGTTAGAATTTTATTCTATATCCTTCTCCAGCTCTGTCCAGAACCCTCTGTTGTGATCACGGTCAGAGCAGTCAGTGGTGGTAGCCAGGCACCATCTAGCTCTACTGGACTCAGTCTGGTGGAGGCCTTGGTAGCTGTGGACAATTAGTCCTTCGGACTAATCTTTTCCTTGTGTCCTGTTCTCTTCATTCTCCCTTGCTCCCGAAGGGATGAGACCAGTGGAGTATCTTAGATGGCCACTCACAGGCTTTTAAGACCCCAGACACTACTCACCAAGGTCGAATGTAGAACATTGTCTTTATAAGCTGTGTCATGCCAATTGAGCTAGATGTTCCCCGAGAAGGAGCTTAGTTTTGATTGAAATGCAGCAGAAAGCCAGAGAAGCATTAAAATAGAGAAAAAAAGTGATCCTAGGCTCCCACCCTTTTTTCTGCTTGCCGTGTGGGGGTAAATTTTATTGAACTATAACATACATTCAGAAAAGTCCATGTTATAAGTCGTTCAGCTCAATAAACTTTAAAAGTGGAAACCCTTGCTTAACCAGCACCCAGATCAAGAAACAGACCATTATCCCAACTCCAGAATCCCATCTTAAGTCCTGTTTCATTCATTTATACGCCCCTGGTGGTAGGCTGAAGCCAGCTCCTACTGACTTTTGAGTGCCAATTATCAAATTTCAGGAACTTACGAGCTATGTGTTAAGCACAGCCACTATTAAAAATAATTTCTATAAATTTAAAATTAAATAAGTTATATTAAAAGCAAAGGTGAAAAATTCTAGAAAAAATTCTTATGATATAAGAAATTTCTTATTATAGTGACAGAATACAGATCCATATGGCCTGGAATGGAGGGTGGCAGGGTGGGTCAGAAGGGAGAGATCACAGAGGGGCACAAAGAAGCTTTTAGAAGTAATGGTTATGTTCATTGTCTTGATTGTAGTTTCATGGGTGTATTGTTGTGGGCCGTCGAGTCGGTTCCAATCCATAATGACCCTGTGTGACAGCGTAGAACTGCCCCATAGAGTTTTCTAGGCTGTAATCTTTACAAAAACTTTCCCTAGTGGTGCAGTGGTTAAGCACTAGGCTGCTAACTGAAAGGCTGGCGGTTAGAACCCACCAGACACTCTGCAGGAGAAAGACATGGCAGTTTGCTTGCATAAAGATTACAGCCTTGGAAAAACTATATGGTGTAGTTCTACTTTGTCCTGTAGGGTTGCTATGAGTCAGAATTGACTTGATGGCAATCGGTTTTTGGGTTTTAATCTTTATAGGAGCAGATCGCCAGGTCTTTTCTCCTGAAGAGACTACTGGTGGGTTCGAATTGCTGACCTTTTGGTTAGCAGCTGAGCACTTAACCATTGCATCACCATGGGTGTTATTATGGATTGAATTGTGTCCCCCAAAAATGTGTGTCAACTTGGCTAGGCCATGATTCCCAGTATTGTGAGACTGTCCACCATTTTGTCATCTGATGCGATTTTCCTATGTGTTGTAAATCCTACCTCTACTATGTTTATGAGGCAGGATTAGAGGCAGTTATGTTAATGTGGCAGTACTCTATCTACAAGATCAGGTTGTATCTTGAGTCAATCTCTTTTGAGATATAAAAGAGAGAAGCAAGCAGAAAGACAGGGGGACCTCCTACCACTAACAATGAAGAGCCAGAAGGGGAGCACATCCTTTGGACCTGGAGTTCCTGCACTGAGCAGCTCCTAGACCAGGGGAAGATTGATGGCAAGGACCTTCCCCAGAGCCCTGAACTTGGACTTCTAGCCTCCCAGACTGTGAGAGAATAACTTTCTCTTTGTTAAAGCCATCCACTCATGATATTTCTGTTATAGCAGCACTAGGTAACTGAGACAAGTGTATACATATGACAGAAGATCAAATTGTACACTTAATCATGTGCAGTTTACTGTACATAAATTATACCTCAATAAAGTTGTCAAAAACAGAAAAGTGACTGGACACAGCTTAATAAATATTCATTAAAAAACTAAACACAGGAAATCAAGAGTGTTGTTGGACATTTGAAGTCATTTTAGTCCTGTATTTTCAGGTGACATTGCCTGCTGGGGCTTTCAAACTTGTAAATGAGGTACTAGAAAGATCATTTGGCACACATAAAAAGGTAATAAATACTCAAAATTCACCGCTTCCTAATTATTCTACTAAATTTTATTATTATTTATGTTCTTGAAGTTATTTGCATCTATTGTATCTATTGTGGAAACGTGATATAATTGTGAGCTACCACACATCTCTTCCCAACTCTGTATTCAGTGATACCACATTGTTGTTGGGTGCCATCGAGTTGATTCTGACACATAGCAACCCCCTGTGACAGAGTAGAACTGCCCCATTTTCTTGGCTGTAATCTTTATGGGAGCAGATCTCTAGGTCTTTCTCCTGTGGAGCTTCTGGGTGGGTTCGAACTGCGAACCTTTAGATTAGCAGCTGAGCACTTAACTGTTGTACCACCAGAGCTTGAAGTTGGCCGTGGTAGAGTATTTACACCACAGAAACCAGCAAATGGCTTTCTTTTCCACTTGGCTTCTAAACACATAGAAACTTTATATACAGTACATACTCTTTTGGGTCTGGTTTGTTTGGCTCCACATTGTATTTGTGAGATTCATCCATGTTGTTGCATGAAGTAGATTCACTGAGTGGAGGATGGATAGCAGAGATATAAGGATGGGAGAAGTGGACACCAGTAAAGAGGTAGTCTTGACCAGATTTTGCCACTAAGAAAATATCTGGGAATGGGCTTAGAAGGGAGAGGGAGAGCTTTGGGCTAGAACCACGTGTGAATAGCAAAGAGCGGTCACAGCCTCTGCAGAGGGTTCCAGGGCTTAGAACTGCTATGGAAGAGAAGGGATTGAAGACTGAATAAAAGGTAAACTGTGTCTTGTCTAAGGAGGGGGCACCAGCTAAAGGATCTGTAACTGATAGTTGGAGGATTAGTTGTACAGGAAATGTATATAGTAAAGGAGACAAGGCCAATAGCAGCCATGAAATTAAGGCGACTATACTTTTGCAGAAAGAGCAGGTATTATTGTAGATCCTTGGTTTCAAGGCCGTCTTTGGTTTGAAACAGGATGGGGAAAGTGACTAACACACAGGAAGAGAAAGAGGACGAATTTTATCTCAATGGCAAAATTATGCTGATAAGATAGAAGGCAGGGAAAGCCAGGATAAGGATTAAAAATGAGAAGGTGCTAGTTTTTTAAAGGTGCAACGTACAAAATTCTGAATGAATTAAAAGGCAAGGAAATACTTCCATTCTTCTGTGTGTTTGTTATATTTATGTTTTAGGCAGTAGGCCCAGTGAGTTTGAATAAGAGGCAATGTTTGTTGGGAGTCTACAACTTGAGTCTCGAAGCCAAAGCCTTGTTTTAGTTGCAGGGGAAGAAAGGGCCAGGCGTTCAGGAGCTCAGACAGAAAGAGAGCAACGTGGAACAGGGGAAACCAGCTGGCCCCTCTGCTTCTCCTCCTCCTTACCCCACACCAACCACTGGCAGGGAGGCATGTTCAGCCAGGGGAAAGAAAATTCTCTTTCTATAATTCTTATTTTTTTTCCAACTCCCTAGTATCCTAGTGCAGAGTTGTCTAGATTTCACGAAAACTAGGGTCAATATAAGCTCTAAAACTTATTAAGACAGTATTTTCTAGAGTACAACCTTGAAACCCCCTAAATCAGGATAACCTTGTGTAGTGGGGTGAATTGTGTCCCCCCAAGTAGATATGTCCATGTTTTAATGCCCAGTACCCATGAGTGTGACCATATTTGGAAATAGGATCTTGGCAGGTGTAATGAAGTTAACGATCTTGAGATGCCACCATCCTGTGTTTAGAACCAAACTAATTGCCATCAAGTCAACCCCAATTCATGGCAACCTCAGGTGTGTCAGAGTAGAACTGTGCTCCATAGGGTTTTCAATGGCTGGTTATTTTCAGAAGTAGGTCACTAGGCCTTTCTTCTGGGGTGCCCCTGGGTGAACTTGAACCTTCAACCTTTCAGTTAGCAGCCAAGCATGTTCACCTTTTGCACCCCTCAAGGACTCTCCTGTACTTAGGGGGGGTCCTCAGTCCAATAAACGGTGTCCTTACAAGAGAAAGGAGAGGGGGGATTTGAGACACACAAGCACGTAGGAAAAGGCCATGTGAAGGTGGAGGCATAGATTGGAGTTATGCTGCCACAAGCCAAGGAATGCCAGGAGCCATCAGAAGCTAGAAGAAACAAAGGGTCCTAGAAACCCTTCGAAGGGAGCATGGCTCTGCTGACACCTTGATTTTAGACTTCAGAACTGAATATATTTCTGTTGTTTTTAGTCACCAAGTTTGTGGTAATATGTTACGGCAGTGTTAGGAAATTAATACATCTTGTTAAAAATGCAAGTATTTTCACCCTACTCTAGATCACGTGAAGCACTTACTGATGAAGATCAAAGACCACAGCCTTCAGTATGGATTACACCTCAAAAGAAAGAAAACAAAAATCCTCACAACTGGACCAATAAGCAATCTCATGATAAATGGAGAAAAGATCGAAGTTGTCAAGGATTTCATTTTACTTGGATCCACAATCAACATCCATGGAAACAGCAGTCAAGAAATCAAAAGACACATTGCATTGGGCAAATCTGCTGCAAAAGACCTGTTTAAAGTGTTGAAAAGCACAGATGTCACCTTGAGGACTAAGGTGCCCCTGACATAAGTCATGGTGTTTTCAATTGCCTCATATGCATGCGAAAGCTGGACAATGAATAAGGAAGACTGAAGAAGAATTGACGCCTTTGAATTGTGGTGTTGGCAAAGAATATTGAGTATACCATGGACTGCCAAAGGAACGAACAGGTCTGTCTTGGAAGAAGTACAACCAGAATGTTCCATAGAAGCAAGGATTTCAAGACTATATCTTACATACTTTAGACATGTTGTCAGGAGAGATCAGTCCCTGGAGGAGGACATCATGCTTGGTAAAGTACGGGGTCAATGAGAAAGAGGAAGACTTTCAAGGAGATGGACTGACACAGTGTCTGTAACAATGGGCTCAAGCATAACAACAATTGTGAGGATGGCGCAGGACCGGGCAGTGTTTCATTCTGTTGTACACAGGGTCGCTATGAGTCGGAATCGACTCGACGGCACCAAACAACAACAACCGGATTACTGAATGAGAGTCTTTGGCAGTAGGCCAGGAATCTGCATGCTCACAAGCTCCTCCAAACTTTAACACTCTTAAGTTTGACAGCTCCTGATAAATTGAGTGTGGCTTCTATCTTCTGAGACTGAAATGGCCCAATAATTCAACATTTTTTTATATATATATGTAGAAAAGTACATCCCATAGGCTGCCTGTCATTTTCTTAGCAAAGAGCTCAGAATTATTAGGCAATTGTCAAAGATACCCAGATTACTAGTTACTGGAGACTTGTAATTGCTTATGTACTGACTGAGTAGCAAATGGAGCCACAAACCTAGAAACATGGTGGCAGATCTCACATGGATGGGAAACCTTGCTATTTGGTAAGTGTAGAAACTAAAAAGGAAGGAGATCTGAGCTGGAGAGGTAATGGAGAATCTGGGAAGCATTGATAACAAACATGATTAACATTCAGATTTGGATAAAAGCTGAGAGGCAAAGGAGGAAGGACGAAGCTACTGAACTCTGTAAGTGATATTTTTCACTCCTTCAAAGATAGGCAAGAAAAACAGTTGAAATATGAGAGTTAGAGGAAACAATGCTTAGGCAGAGCAATAAGTACCTTTAGATGACCCAGGTATATGACTCTAAACTTTGGTGTTGCCCCCAATGAAATCTATATATTTATGCCTTTAAACAATTATGTAGTGAGAGTCCCTGGGTGGTGCAAACAGTTAACACTCAGTTGCTAACTGAAAGTTTAGGACTTCAAGTCCACCCAGAGGCTCCTCAGAAGAAAGCCCTGGAGATCTACTTCTGAAAAATCAGCTACTGAAAACTCTACGGAGCACAGTTCTACTCTGACACACATGGAGTTGTCATGAGTTGCAATAGACTCCACAGCAATTTTTTTGTTGTTGCTGTTGTGGTTTTTATGTAGTGGGTACAGTGTTAGGTGTAGTGAAGAATATTAAGAGGAAAGAACCACACCCTTGAGGAGCAGTTGGGGAGATGAAAATGTAAGCAAGAGTTTCAGGAGCACAAAGGAAGACTAATGTTTTCTGGGTGAAACACCAGGGCATCACTGAGGAGTGGCAGCTGAGCTGAGTTCTAAAGGTTGAGATGAGAATTCAGAGGAGGAAGGGAAGCAGGCTAAAGCATAAAGTGTGAGAGCAGGACGGCTAACGTTTACCGAGCCCATACTTTGTGCCAGGCACCAGTCTAAATTCTTTTTGTATTAATGCATTTCATCCTCACCTACGAGGTGGATACAATTGTTATTCTCATATTATAGTGGTGGAAGTGAAGCTCAGGGAGAGGATGTTTCAAAAAATCAAATTGAGGGATAAGAAAGAAAGAAGAACCAATTCTGACCCTTCTAACTTAGCCACTGGGTAAATTGGTGCCATTAGGGGAGACAGGAAACAGAAGAAAAAGAAGAGTTGGTTTATCTGAGTGGAGAAGGATTATAAGTAAGATTATATTTGGAAGAGAAATAGATTCTCAGATATTTGGGATTTACTATAAGACTGTGGCATGTAAGCTTACTAGGTTGAATTAGAAAATTTTGCTAACCAGGCAAGTTCATGAATTCTGTCCCAAAATAACCTTTTCATGGCCACAGATTGCACTATTATCTTTGGCCAAAAATAACTAAGGGGCGAGATCAAAGAATATAGTTACCTCAGGGCAAATCCGTTTCTCCTCATGGAAAAATAGTTCTTGGTAGAGGTGGGATATAATCCTCACATACTGAAGGCATTTTAAAAGTCTTTTATAGACTCCCATATTTAGTTTTGATACAATACTTAAACTCGAAACTGTTTGAGTTCAGTTTGTACATTTTGCATTTAGTTAGCATTCATACGTATTTAGTGCACAGGACAAAGCAAGTTGAACCCGGCACTTGGAAATAAAAGTAGCTACTCTCTGACAGGGAAACTTGTAAGAATCAAAACATAAGGAATGAAGCTGGAATAACCCAACACTTCATTGTCTTTAAATTGTGGGGTGGAGACCTAGGATCCCCCAAAGGCCAATCAAGGCCCTTCATGAGAAGGAGGCAGTGTAGGGTAGTGATGGCTTAATATTCAGATAGACTAGGGCTTCTCAACCCTAGCACTATGGACATTTAGGCCCAGATAATTCTTTGTTGTGGGGACTGCCCTGTGTATTGTAGGATTTTAGCAGCATCCTTGGCCACTACCCACTAGATGCCAGTAGCAATCCCCTCAAGCTCTGACAAGCAAAAATGTCTCCAGATATTACCAAATATTCACTAGAGGAAAGGGCAAAATCCTCCCTGGTTGAGAACCACAGAGATAGACTTAGGTTAGATGTCAGTCTTTCTTATTTATTAGTTCTGCAACTTCGACCTGTTACTCAACCTCTCAAAGCGTCAATATCCTCATCTATAAAGTGAAGCATGCAGTGGGCATATGTCTACCTAGGAATCTCTCTCTTTGAGAACTGCTCTCCCTTCTTCTCCAGCCATGTGTCCCAGTAGGAGTAGTCTGCAACTGCAAAAGAGAATTAGTCCCTCTCTGGTGGAGGAAAACCAAAGATATAAAACTCCTGAGCTACTGGAGGTCCACGTACTGGAGGAGGCCAATTTGCAGAGAGAATGAAGACAACATCAAGAAAGAAGTGAGAGAGAGAGAGAAAAGCAATGAAAACCTTCCAAAACTCTTGCCTAAGGCAGTTTGACTTTGATTTATGATACAGCCAAAAGAGTCATAACCAATGAGAAATATGATGTTGTTGTTGTTAGCTGCTTTTGAGTTGTTCCCCAACTCAGGTGACCCCAGGCATAACTGAACAAAACCCTGCCGAGTCTTGCGTCATTCCTATGATCAGTTGCCATTTAGACTGTTATGATCCTAGGATTTTCATTGGCTGCTTTTCGGAAGTACATTGCCAAACCTTTCTTCCAAGAAATATGATAAACCAAACCCATTGCCGTCGAGTTGTTTCTGACTCATAGTAACCCTATAGAAGGGAGTAGAATGCCCCATAGGGTTTCCAAAGGAGTGACTGACTGGTGGATTCGAACTGCCGACCTTTTGGTTAGCAGCTGAGCACTTAACCACTGCACCACCAGGGCTCCAAGAAATATGATAATGCCTATCTTATAGGGTTGTTCTGAAGGTGGACTTCAATGATGCATGCAAAGCATTTAGCACAGTACCTGGCACAGGGAGTGCTCTGCAAACAGTAGCTGTTATTGTTCCAGTCATCAGTATCACTCTTCCTCTAGTAAACCTGGCATTCCAAAATACTGAACGTCTGTAGTTCAGACTGTGTTAGTTCATACCTGCGTGCCCTGAGCTGGTTACACCTCTCCCATCCACTGCCTCTCTGGTCTACAAAACCTTCCTTGTGAGTCCCCCTCTATGGAGACTTCCCTGAAGATTTAAGGCAGAGTTAATCACTTCCTCCCTCATACTACCTTTTACCTTATCTATCAGTTATATATATTACACCGAGACAGGTATATGGTTAAGTGGCTGTCTCCCCCACCTGACTGTGAGGGCCTTGAGAGCAGTAACCCTATACAATTTCTCCTTGCTTTCATCCTCATGTCCAGCACAGTGCCTGGCCCATGACAGCCCTCCATCAGTGTTGTCTGCTTTCAGGAGAAGATGACTAGGGTGTCATCTCAGGAAGGCAGACCTGCTGGAAGCTCATCAATCTTAATGTTCCCTGCCTGACAAAAAAATGTGTTAACAGATGGGGAATGGTGTGCTTGAAGCCTAGTAAAAGCAGAGTCCAAAGAGCCAGGAATGCTGCTTCCAGCACCGTGCAAAGACCAGCAGATGTGATGCCTGCTAGACATAATGAGTAGGAATAAACTCACCCTAGAATATGTTGGTCAACGTGTGAGTAAGAAGATCTAAAACCACTGCAGGCCGAGCAAGACCTTTCAAGATGCTTCTTCCTGCTCTTCCGCCCATCCCCCGCTTCTCCTGCCCCAGTTCTTACACTTGATGGAATTGTCCACATCCACGTACTCAGCTGGAAAGAAGCACTAAGCAAAGCTATGTGGCACCAGGTTGGCACTGCATGATGACATTAAGGTCATCCAACTTACTTCCCCTGCTCTGACGCCATGCTCAGCCAGAAGGCTTCCATGGAAAGTATTCCTACCGGGCAAGAAAGACACAATCCAGCTGACATGAGTTTTTAAGGACTGCTTGAAGTTCATCCTACCTGGCACGCCCAGAGCCTCTTTCTAAAGGAAAGGCATGCTAGGCTGATCTCGCTGCACATGGTTTGTGCCACGTGCCTGAGTTAAACCAGTAGTTTGGGTGTCTAGTCATTGAGCTAATTACCAATGTCTCAACAAAGGCACCTATTTACAATACGCATTAACCAAAAAAGCCAAACTCATTGCCATCAAGTCGATTCCAACTCATAGCGACCCTATAGGACAGGGTAGAATGGGTAGAAAGGGTATGAAGCTTAAAACAAAAGAAATTTATTGTCTCACAGTTCTGTAGGCTAGAAGTCCAAATTCAGGGTGTCAGTAGGGCCATGCTTTCTCTGAAGGCTCTAGGGGAAGAGGCTTTCTTGTCTTTCCCAGGTTCTGGCAGCCCCAGGCATTCCTTGGCTTGTGGCAGCATCACTCTAATCTCTGCCTCCATCTTCCCATGGCTGTCTTCCCTCCGCATCACGTCTCTTCTTATAAGGACATCAGTCATAAAGAGATTAGGGCCCACCCTAATGGCCGCATCTTAACTAATAACATCTGCAAAGATCCTATTTCCAAATAAGGTCACATTCATGGGTATCAGGGGTTAGGACTTCAACATATCTTTTTGAGGGGACACAACTCAACCCAACAAGTGACTCATGTGAAATTCCACCCAATGTATGAACTGCATACAGGATGGTGACTGACCTACAAATCAGAACCTTTATCTTGGGATGAAGACACAGTGATTTCAGGGAAGTAGGACCCTGAATCCTTGCACGATGACAGGCCATTGTTCCAGTCTCCTCAGGTCTGCAGGATACCTTGGCCATGGAGGCACTGGATGTTGAGAGCATACATGCCCTTAGCACAGTTCTGTAGGCTTCTTCTCCATCTGTTCAGCTTAAAATACAATCTCATCACCTGAGGGCATCTGGTCTTATATTTTTCTTGCATCTTAAAGAGTCTAACGTACAGCTTGGAAATTATGCTTCAGTGTGTGGTTGATTGAAGTCAATTTTTCTAAGCCTGGTTGACTCTGGATACTGAGCAAATTGACGACTACATCTGAGTCACGGTGATTCCCAATATCTATAGCTCACCCATCTCTAACTTCAGCTGTATTTACTAAACTTGAAAAAATTTTAAAACATTCTTTCGCCCACAAGCTTCTATTCCTTGCCCCCTAGTAAGATTCGTGAAATGGGCCCCCCTTTCCTACTGTGACTGCTGTGTCTGATTTTTCATCGAGCTTTAAACTTGTATTTCTTTGGAGACTGAGAGCAATAGAAACAGGCTGCCGCTAGTGAGGGAGAAAACAAGTGAGAAGAAAAAAGGACCTGTGTGTTTGGATGGAAAGCGGGCTCTATTACCACGGGCTAAATAAAAAGATACAGATTCACAAGTGGAAGATCTCTATGAAGGAACAAAGAAACCATAACATACAAATATGCCCAAATAACAAGCCGTCAGATTTATTTAGCTCTTCACAATTCTCCAAGCACCTCCATATATGTTCTCTCATTTAATCCTCCTACCAGAGAGGGTTATCCAAGGTCACAGGGCAAAGGCTGAAACTGAACCGGTGAGTTTAATGAGAGGAAGCCGACTGCCATGTCTTTTTCCCACAGAGCAGCTGATGAGTTTGAACAGCTGACCTTTCGGTTAGCAGTCAAGTGCTTAACCACTGAGCTACCTGGGCTCCTTGAGATGATACATAAAAACTTAATATTGTGCTGGAACATAGTTAAGCACATAATGAATGTGCCTTCTTGTCCTCCTTCTTCATATTGTTGTTGTTATTATTATTATTATTAGATATTTTCAACCCAGGTATGTCTGGCCCCAAACTGTGTGCTCACGCCACTGTAACACACTGCAATCCTAGGTATATCTGATAGAAAGGAAGGTGAATGAAAATGGTATAGAAGAGAAAGAAAGAAAAAAAGAATATATGCAATACACACTTGGCTCAGTACCACTTATACCTGTATCTGTCTTGTCTTTCCCACTCCAATTTACCAGAGCAAAACAGTGCTTAGGAAACGGGTAGGTAAGCACAGCTATGGTCCTTTCCATGAGCGATCCTTCGGAGGAGGCTTAGAGTTCTCAGGAAATACTTTATCATTGTTTTGTGTGCATGTTTCTGCACCAAGTGAATAGATCTGAGGGTCTCCAGTAGTTAAGCTAGATCCCTGAGCAGCACGAAGGTTTGTGCTCAGCTACTAACCAAAAGGTTAATGGTTTGAATCCACCCAAGGGTATACCACAGAAGAAAGGCCTAGAGATCTACTTCCATAAGATTACAGCCAAGAAAACCCTATGGAGTAGTTCCACTCTGAAACACATTGGGGTCACCATGACTTGGAATCATCTTGATGACAATGAGTTGGTTGTTGTTGCTTTAGTAGTTAAGCTAAATGGATATAATTTTCCTTTTTGGTGTTTTAGCTGAATTAGAGGTTTCAGGAAGGAGAGAAAGGACAAGCATAGGTTAGGTGTATACAGCTGAACTCCCATGTGATGCCTTTCACTTCTGAATTACTAATTCCCTGGATAAAGTGCCCTTTCTGGCAACAAGATAAACAGGTTCATCTAGAGGTTTGGCTTGCTGGTGTACAAAGTCCTTCATAAACACAGTGCTCGCCTCCATGAACCCTGGACTCCCAGCTCCTGGTAAGGTACAGTGGCAGGCATTGCGTGCTCAACAAGGTTTCACACCCATTGGGAATGTGAAACACAGACACTGCTTACCCTGGAAGGATCTTTCTGCAGAACTGCAGGACCGGTACCAAGATGGCTGCCTCACATCTGCCCCCACCGGGCTGTGAAAAAGGTTTCTTTACCCAATTTCACTATTAAAACACCTGAAATGACAGGCCAGATGGAAACCACTGGCTCGGCAGAAGGCTGACTTCCACAGCTTCAGGGCAGAGCAATGCTTGCTGGCATCTTATAAGAAGTTGATTCTGACAAACCTTTCTTCTATGGTCTTTCTTATTATCAGAGCAGTTCCACACCTCGAGAGCCTTGGCTATTCTTGGAGTCCCTCCTTAAAGATCCAGTTGAAGGGTTTTCCAGTGATTTATCAAATGTTCTCATAGTATTTATTTGTTTGGTTTCTCCAACAAAGTGATTTAATTCTGACAGTATTTTTAAGCACATGCAGGTCAAGACAAGGGCACTGAGGTGTTGGTAGTTGTAACCAAAAGCATCCAATAGGCTTGATTATCTGCTCATATGCAACAAAAGCAAATTGGCCATTGCCTCTGCTTCGAGGCTGTTATCTAAGTTAATGCGGACAACTTTGTAGAAAGTCTTGTCAACAAACCAGAGGAGCCATTGAAAGTGAGCCATTCATTTTAGCCATGAACTTTGATGAACTTTGTTCCATTGCTTGATATGAAATCAGAGCCCAGGAAAATTAGAAATAGCACGATTCTGTCTTTGGAGATAAAGTGCCCATTTTCCCAAAGGGTCAAAAGTTTTAGTCACCCACAAATATGCAGTCAGATGATTTTCAACAAGCACACCAAAGTAATGCAAGGGAGAAATGACAGAATTTTCAACAATTTGTGCTGGAACAATTGAATATCCACATGAGGGGGAAAAAAAAAAAAGAACCGTGACCCCTACCTCACACTATCCACAAAAATTAATTTGAGATAGGTCATACATCTAAATGGAAAGCTAAACTATAAAGGTTTAAGAGGAAAATATAGGAGAATATCTCTATGACTTGGAGGTAGTCAAAAGTTTCTTAGGTCACAGAAAGCAGTAACCATGAAAATAATTGGTAAATTGAACTTCATCAAAATTAAAACCTTCTGCTCATGGAAAGACACTTTTAAAAAAAAACTAATGGGCAAATCGCATATTGGGTGAAAATATTCACAACACACGTATCTGACAAAGAACTTATGTCCAAAATATATGAAGAACTTCTACAATTCAATAACAAAAATGATTAACAAACCAATTTAAAATGGAAAAAGGATTTGAACAGACACTTTACAAAGAAAGATATCCAAACAACTAAGAAACACATGAAAAAATGCTTAACATGATTAGTTGTCAGGAAAATTAAAATTATAATGAGATGCCACTACCTACCCACTAGAATGGCTAATTTTTTTTTTTTTTTTTTAACTGACACTGCTAAATGTTGGTGAGAATCCAGAGCAACTGGAACTCTAATACATTGCTGCTGGAAGTGTAGAATATTAGCTCATATCAGGAACTGCCAGTTTCCTACAAAGTTAAATATATATCTAACCTGTTGTTGTGTGCCGTTGACTTGATTCCGCCTCACAGCAACCCTATACAACAGAGTAGAACTGTCCCATAGGGTTCCCTAGGCTGAAATCTTTACATGAGCAGATCACCAGATCTTCCAAGCAGCTGCTGGTGAGTTTGAACCACCGACCTTTTGGTTAGCAGCTGATCAGTTAACCATTGCACCACCACGGCTCCTTCCATCTACCCTAGGATCCAGCAGTTCCACTCCTACGAGTTTATTCAGGAAAAATGAAAACATATGTTCACAAAAAGACTTGTACAAGAATGTTCATAGAAATTTTATTCATAATAACTAAAAACTGGAACCAATGCAAACGTCCATCACCAGAAAAATAGATAAACTGTGGTCTATTCATAAGGTAGAATACTACTCACTATTAAAAAAGAACTAAGTACTGAAACACACAGCATGAGTGAATATAAACAATATGATGTGGGGTAAAAGAAGTCATACACAAAAGAGTACATGCAGGATAATTTCATTTATACGAAGTCCTAGTATAAGTAAAACTACTAATCTATTCTGATAGAATTCATTTCAGTGGTTGTTAATTCCCATGGATGTCATGGAAATTGATTGGGCGGGGCATGAGGGAACTTTTTGGGGTGATAAAAATGTTCTAAATCCTAAAAGGAGGATAGGTTACATAGTGTAAAAATGTTTAGGTCATTTTGGTAAATATTCCGGTGATTTGTTAGGAAATGGAACATATTTTAAATTTTTTACATAGGAGTCTGGTACTGATTATTTGGATCTGAATTCTGTTATTTTATATACAGATCAGTATTACCATGCATTATTATCTTTTTTTTTTTTTCTCATTAAGTTGTTGGTAATGCTATAACTTAAAAAACCAACCCAAACAAATCCATTGCCATCAAATAGATTCCAACTCCTAGCGACCCTACAGGACAGGATAGAACTGCCCCATAGAGTTTCCAAGGCTGTAAATCTTTACAGAAGCAGATTGCCACATCTTTTTCCCCTAGAGCAGTTAGTAGGTTCAAACCACTGACCTTTCAGTTAGCAGCCAAGTGCTTACCCACTGCATCATTGGGTTCCTTTTAGGCTATAACTTAGCAAGAATAAAATTAGCTCCAGGTGTGTTTGGCTGGTGATCATTTAATGGGCTGGCAGTTGATGAGACTATTTGCAAAGGTGAGTTTCTTTCATCCATTTAACTATGGGATAGAAAGTGGATGAAAGGACAGATTACAACATAATGTATTAGTTTCCTGTTGCCACTGTAACAAATCACCACAAACTTAGTGGCTTAAAACAACACACACTTATTCTCTTACAGTTCTGGAGGCTAGAAGTCTGCAATAAGTCTTATGGAGCTAAAATCAAGGTGTTGGCAGGGCTGGTTCCTTGTGAGGCCTCTTTGGGAGACTCTGTCATTTGTCTCTTCCAGCTTCTAATGCTGCCAACATTCCTTGGCTTTTTGTGACATCACTCAAATCTCTGCTTCTGTCATCACATTGCTTTCTCTTGACGATGATCTCCTGCCTCCATTGGGATTACACGGGCCCACCCAGATAAGGTGCACCTGACCCAAGCCATGGTATTTTCAAGCCATGGTATTTTCAATCGCCTCATGTGAATGTGAAAGCTGGACAATGAATAAGGAAGACCGAAGAAGAATTGATGCATTTGAATTATGGTGTTGTTGAAGAATATTGAATATACCAGGGACTGTCAGAAGAATGAACAAATCTGTCTTGGAGGAAGTACAGCCAGAATGCTCCTTAGAAGCAAGGATGGTGAGACTTTGTCTCAGATACTTTGGACATGTTATCAGGAAGGACCAGTCCCTGGAGAAGGACATCATGTTTGATAAAATGAGGGTCGGTGAAAAAGAGGAAGACCATCAACGAAATGGATTGGCACAGTGGCCGCAACAATGAGCTCAAACATAGCAACAATTGTGAAGACGGCGCAGGGGTGGGCAGTGTTTCGTTCTATTGTACATAAGATCACTAGGAGTTAGAACCAACTTGATAGCACCTAACAACAACAACACCACCACCAGATAATCCATAGTAATCTCCCCATCTCAAGATTCCTAATTATTCACATGTGCAAAATCCCTTTCACCATGTAAGGTAACCTATCCACAGGTTCTGGAGAGTAAGATGTGGACATTTTTTCAGGCCATTACTCAGCCTACAACTATGCAAAGAAGGATTCTATGTCTTTGAAGCTCATATGCAATATATTAGAAAAACTCATTGGCCACAGTTAAAACATTTAAACTGCCATATTTTCAAATGATATCCACCAAAAACATCTATAGCTATATACATAATGCAATATTTACATATGTCTGCAATTTCCTATTTCCATGTCTTTACTCATGTAATTTCCTTCTTCTGAGATGCCCTTTTTTCTCTAACCTTATCCCTGATTTCTACATATATAAATACTATGCATCCTTAAAGTCCTGATTTGAGGAATTTTGCTGATTTCCCCTTCCCTAAACAAATCTCTTTATCTCCAAAGCCCTTTGGTACTTGTCTTAGTTACCTAGTGCTCCTATAACAGAAATACCACAAGTGGATGGCTTTAACAGACAGAAATTTATTTTCTCACAGTTTAAGAGGCTTCAGAGTGCGGACTCTATGGAAAGGCTTTCTCTCTGTGTCAACTCTGGAGGAAGGCCTTTGTCTCTTTAGTTTCTGCTTCCTGGTTCCTTGGAGATCTCCATGTGTCTTGGCATCTATCTCACCCCATCTCTGCTTGCTTAAACTGCTCATTTTTTATCTTGTAAGAGATTGTCTCAAGACACACCCTACACTAATCCTGCCTCATTAACATAACAAAGATATCCCGTTTCCAAATGGAATTATAACCACAGGCAGAGGTTAGTATTTACAATACATATTTTTTGGGGACACAATTCAATCCATAACACGCCACCTTTTGGCCCCCCAAAATTCACGTCCTTGCCACATGCAAAACACGTTCACCCCATCACAACCTCCCCAAAGTCATAAATCAACTCCAAGTCCAAAATCTCCTCTTCTGAATCCTCTAAGTCAAATATGGGTGAGACTTTAGGTGTGTTCCATCCTGGAGCAAAATTCCTCTTCATCTGTGAACCTGTGAAATCTATACTACAAGTTATCTGTTTCCAAAATACTATGGTGGAACAGGCACAAGGTAGACATTTCCATTACAAATGGGAGAAATTGTAGGGAAAGAAGGGATAATGGGCATCAAACAAGTCCAAGACCCAGCAAGACAAGCTACACTAGCTCTCAAGGCTTGAAAATAGTCCTCTGTTCTCTGAGACCATCTAGGCAATGGTCCTGCCTTCCAGACTCTGGATGTTGGCCATGCTGTCTGGATTCTGGGTAAAGGCCCCTCCACCCTGGGCTTCAGCTCCACCTTCCAGGCCCACTGGGACGGCAGCTCTGCTCCCTCAGCTTTGGGCAGCCCCATTCTCCTAGTCCATCTGAGTGATAATCCAACCCCCACTCTTTTACCCCCTGGGCATAGAAGCCCCACCTCTTCAGCTTTAGGTGTCGGCCCCATCCTCCTGGTACTTGTGAACAGCAGCCTTGCATTCCAGAACCAAGTTGGCAACGATCCAACTCTGAAATCTAGGAGACGGTTGCCCTACCCTTTGAGATCCAGGAGACCATGGCCCCACCATTTGAAACAGAGAAGTCCCTGCTTCCTGTACTCCTTCCAACAGTCCTGCTGATCTCCGAGCTGCTCCAGGGACAGTCCTTTTCTTTTCTTTTCTTGGTGGACAAAGATGTAGCCCTTTGGCCTGTTTCTTGCTTGTAGAATTCCAAGAGGCAGACAACTTCTTTACTTTCTTTCTTTCTCTGTCCCCTTCAGTCTAAGCTGATAAGTTTTTTGCTGTGGTAGTTGGTTAGAGCCATCAGGCACAGGCTTAATCTCTTTAACAAAAGCTTGTGTAGTCACGTCCTTGGTGAACATTCTAGGACACGTGTCCTTAGTTTGTACAACAGAATTTTCCAAATCTTTAAGTTCTGTTTTCATTTTGCACCGTTTATTTCTAAGTCCGTCTCTTTCCTCTTGTATTTTACTATAAGTGGCAAGGAAAAACCATACAGCCTCTTTAAGATTTTGCTTAGAAATCTCATCAGTCAGCTATCTAAGTTTATCACTTCCAAGTTCTACCTTCCACTAGACATTTGAACAAAATTCAGACAAGTTCTTTGCCACTGCATAAAAAACATCGCCCTTCTTCCATTTTCCAGTTACATGTTCATTTTCTTTTAAGGCCTCACCAGAAGCACATTTAATGTCCACATTTCTAGCAACATTCTGTTGCTAGCACCAAATGTATTCTCTAAGACAATAGAGACTTTCTCTATTGCTCTTCTCACTTCCTTCTGAGCCCTCATCAGAATTGCCTTTGACATCCATAATTCTACCAACAGTCTCTTCAAGGCAATCTAGGCTTTTATTATTAGGCACCTTAAAGCTCTTGCAGCCTCTACCTATTACCCAATCCCAAAACTGCTTCCACATTTTAGGTATCTGTTAGAGCAGCACCCTACTCTTCCAGTACCAAATTCTGTGTTAGTTATCTAGTGCTGCTATAACAGAAATACCACAAGTGGATGGCTTTAACAAACAGAAATTTACTTTCTCAAAGTTTAGGAGGCTAGGAGTCCAAGTTCAGGGGGCTGGCTCTATGGGAAGGCTTTCTCTCTCTCTCAGCTCTGGAGGAAGGTCCTTGTTTCTTCAGCTTCTGCTTCTTGGTTCCTTGGAGATCTCTGTGTCTTGGCATTTATCTCACCCCACCTCTGCTTGCTTAATCTGCTCATTTTTCATCTTGTAAGACACTGACTCAAGATACACCCTATAGTAATCCTGCTTCATTAACATACCAAAGACAAGCCATTCTCAAATGGGATTATAAACACAGGCATAGAGGTTGAGTTTTACAACACATATTCTTTAGGGACACAATTCAATCCATAACAGTACTCTGTGTTCCTCTTAGACCATCACAGTCAACATTGTATTATGGTTTTACATGGCATGTCTCTAACTAGACTGTAAGCTCCCATCAGACAGGATCTGTGTCTGATTTATCTTTGCATCCCTCTCAGAGCTTTGCACATAGTTGTTTTGAACTCGTATTGAATGGATGACTGAGTAAACATCCAATAACACACTGGACTTATGGTCAGAAAATCTTGGTACAAGTCTTGGTTCTGCCTGATGACCTTGTATAAATCCTGTGATCTCAATGGTCTTTGTCTGAAATGTAAAATAACTGAATGGCTGCGGTAGACTGTTATTTGGTGACTCCCAATGAACTGTGCCACCTAATTTTCATGTCCTTGTGGAGTTCCGTTCCCATTGACTCAAGGCTTGGCCAAGTGCTTTGCTTTGGGCATGGGGACATTAGCAAACAAAGACTTGATGAGAGCTTGCACATTGGAGCTTATCTTGAAATGCTGGCTCTTGCAGCCTTGAGTTGCAGTGTAAGAAGTCTGGCTACTCTGCTGGAGAGACCACATGAAGAGACCATGTAAAAAGGCCATGTGAAAAGGGGAGAGGCTGCAAGACTACATGGAAAGAGAGAGAAGACCAGCCGTCCCACCATCCCAGCTGAGCCTGGCCCAGATTGCAAAAGGATGAGAAATAATAAAATGGTTGTTTTTGTAAACCACTAGGTTTTGGTGTGGGTTATTACGTAGAAAATGGGTACCATTGGTTCCTCACCGGTTTTCAGGACCCAGTGAGATGGCACAGGTGGAGGTGCTTTTCAATGAAAAAGCACTAAGCCCATATCATTGCCATCGAGTCAATTCTAACATGTAGTGACCCTATAGGACAGAACAGAACTGTCCCATAGGGTTTCCAAGGCTGTAATCTTTACGAAAACAGACTGCCACATCTTTCTCCTGTGGGGCAACTGGTGGATTCGAACTGCTGACATTTCAGTTAGCAGCCAAGCGCTTAACCACTGCACCACCAAGGGCTGTTATTTCTGGCCATATGCACAGGAGTTAGGGTTCATGCTCATTTGCAGAGATCATCCCTTTAAGAATTTGCCTGGGGAATTCAGAGGTTCTTACCATCCTACAAGGAGCCCTGGTGGCACAGTGGTTAAAGTGCTCGGCTGCTAACCTGAAGTTCCAGTGGTTGCAACTCACTAGCTGCTCCGCAGGAGAAAGATGTGACAGTCTGTTTCCGTAAAGAGTTTAGCCACGGAAACCCTATGGGGCAGTTCTACTCTGTCCTATAGGGTCGCTATGAGTCGAAATCAACTCAGTGGCAATGGGTTTGGTTTTGGGGTTTATCATCCTACAGGCATAAGTTTTGGTTCCTTCTATCCCCCTTATTTCTCTCACCTGGCATCTATCCACCACTGCTTCCTGTTAAGCGACTGATTTGTAGTCAAATGAAAAGTCAAATAAAACAAGTTTACAGACAACCTGAGTAAAGAAAATGTACCAGTTTCATTTATCTTGTCAAGAGATAGGACAGTAAAAGTTTGAAGGCTAGTCAATGCTCATAATAATTTCAAGTATCTAGCAAATACATTCGAATTTAGAGAAGGCTGAGCAAGAGAGAAGAGTCACTGTGGGTGGTCAAAGGGGCTGGCCCTCAATCTGGTCAGAATCAGGGGCACTATATGAACCAAATTTTCAAGAGACTGGTGGACAAACCCAGATGCCAGTTTATCCATTTAAAATGAGAAATGTAATTTCCGATCCCAAGAATTAGGCTCTTCCAGGTGGTAAGGAAAAGATTACCTTAAGAAGCCAAACTACTTCAACTGATGAGGGTTTCATGTCTGGAAACATGGGGAAGTGAGGAAGGGCAGGAAACTGTGAACAGGTAGAACATCTGGGTGTGCTCATGGCAAGTCCATGTGTTGCACTGAAGAACTGTGCATAGGGTTTTCATGGGTATAAACTTTCAGAAGCAGATAGCCAGGCATTTCTTCCAAGGCACCTCTGGGTGGGTTTGAACCACCAACCTTTTGGTTAGTAGCCAAGCACTTAAGTGTTTGTGTCACCCTGAGTCATGCTGGTGGATTGCTATACAAAACCTAGGTTATGCATCCTTTTGTGCACCTGCAATCTATTTCTAAGCAGTCTGAGAGGATGCTCCCAGCGAACTACCTTATGTGCTTAAAGTATGTGGGGGGATCAAGTGAGGGAAATGGCCTCATCTCGAAACAGAATAAACACAATGATAGTGGAGAGGGAGTCTCTTCTTTTGTGAAAAACAATCCAATAGAATTAGAGGATTTGCAAAGTTCATGAAAGACCATTAGCTCCAAGCTTCAGGTCAGAAATCATCTTTATGATTCCTCACCTAATATAAGTACCCATGTCACCTTCATCTGTCCATGTTTGCTCTTTTAAGACTATATTGTAATGTTTGTTTATCTGCTAGACCCTAAACTATGAGTTCTTAAAGGTAAGAATTATGTCTTAGTCATCTTTTTCTCCCCAGTCCTGGCATAGTCCCTGGCATACATTTGGTGCTCAATAAATGTATGTGAAATTAGCTAAAATTCTGATGTTTCTGAAATTTGACTGAAATCTGAAACACTGCGATACCATCTCACTTAGCAGGTTACCTTATCCTTTCTTCATAATTTTAGAATAAGGAGAACCATCGAGGTCACTTGATCACGGGCCCTCTGATAAGGAAACTGCACCTCTGAGCGGAGCAGAAGTCACCTGGCCAGTTACTGGTCTCCCAGCTTCCAAGGACCATCTCTCTTACACATCGCTTCCTGGGGTACTCCAGAGAAGTGGACCCCACCAGGACTCCACCACATCCCACCCCCGGGCCTCAGCCTAGGGTCACGAAGGCCGTTCTCTCTCACTAAAATAAGGTTTCTTTCATTTGTGCTCATTCCGTCTTGCAGCCCTTGCTCCAGATCCTACTAACCTAGTCTTAGTAGCGAAAAGCCGGGAGAGAGAGAAGGAACCTGCTGTCCACCCCCAGCTCTCCAGGCCTGGACGCCAGCGCTCAGGGCCACTCTGCCCGGTGTTTGCATCCGCGGTCGACACCGGGGGCGCACGCAGGGCTCTGGGCACTATAGGCGCCGCGGGGTCCAGCTGGCAGAGGGAGGAGCTGCAGCCGCTGCTAGGACCACAAACACCTCCCCCACCCCCGCTCCGCAAGGAATGGTTTCCAACCATTATTTTAATGACCGTGCAGACCTTGTAATTTACCCAGGCACAGTCACACATATACGCTCCTGGAGCAAATACTCCTAAAGCCCCGTTCAGTGACTCTGTCTTCCCTCATTCAGTTTCTCCTGATAGCATGGGAAACAAGTCACAACAGCTCCGTCCACAGCTCCATGCTCCTCTCCACTCTTCGCATCGCAGTCGAGTTTCTAGCAAGTAGTTATTTTCTGGTGGTTGTAGAAGCGGGGCAAGAGAGAGGGCTTTAAGCTTGGCTGGCGACAGAAAACGTATTTAGAAGAGTATTTATCTCAATTCGATGTAAACCAGACATTCTCACTTGGCTGCTCATTAGAACTACCTGGGGTGTTTTAAAAACTATTGCTACCTGGGTTCCATCCCCAGGGATTCTGATTTCATTGATCAGGGGTGCGGCCTGGGCATCGAGATTTTTTAAACTCCCCAAATCATTTCCAGGTTGAAAACTGATGATAGAAACTCCTCGTTCTTCTCCCCACCCCGAAAAAAAAAAAAATTAGATTCTCAGCCCAGATCAGTGGCCCAGTAGATCTGGCATCTGCCCCTCTGCAGCCCACCAACTCTGGCAAGTCCCGGAAAATCGGCGCGCGCGACAACGCTAAACACGCGGCAGAGAGTGGGAGGGGCGGTGACGCGGTGGGGCGGGGCAACACGTGGCCCCGCCCCCGCACGCCTATCGGCGCGCGGTGCGGACCCTGACGTCACTCTTGTCAGAGCCGCCACACATGGGCGGCCGGATGCTTTGAGCCCGGCGCTGCGGGGCCGCTGAGAGCCGGGGAGCAGCGGCCGCGGCGCGGGGCGGGGGGGTGGGGTGGGCCGGCGCGTGGCCTCGGGTGCTCGCGCTAGTGGGCTGGGGTCGGCGCGGTGCCTGCTGCCATTCTGCAGCCGTCGACACTGTTATCTTTCTTTTTCGCAATTTTGAACATTTTATGAGACGAGAGGTTTGAGGCAGGTGGCAGCATCCTGCACGTCGCCGAGGACCCCGGGGGCACTTGGCGCGCTCTCCGGGGACCGTCTGCACCGGGAACCCGAAAGTTTTTTTTTTTCTTTTAAATTTTTATGGAGATGTATTTATAAAGATATAAGTAAATTTTTTCTTCCCTTGTCTCCACCGCCTTGAGAGTACTTTTGGCAAAGGACGGAGGAAACAGCTCAGCAACATTTTGGGGGGGCGGTTGGGTTTTTTATCTTTTTACAAGAAAAAAAATCGAGTGCATCGCGATGGAGAAAATGTCCCGACCGCTCCCCTTGAACCCCACCTTTATCCCGCCTCCCTACGGCGTACTCAGGTCCCTGCTGGAGAACCCGCTGAAGCTTCCCCTTCATCACGAAGACGGTGAGCGCTGCTGCGGCCGCCCCGCTCTGGGAAGGGGAGACGCTCCCGGGGTCCCCCTCCTCGGCTTGGCACCCCCGCGGGCCCGCCGGAGTACCCATGTCCCCCCCTAACTGTCCCTGGGAACCCCTCGGCAACATTTGAGATAGCGCTGCCAGCCTACCTGGGTGCTGCTTTCTGCGGCGCAGGTGGAAGGTGTAACTTGACAGGTCAGGATTGTCCCCAAAGGTGTACTCGCACGCAGAGAGAAACTGCCTGCGCGAGAGCGGGGCTTGGCAGGCTGAGAGGAGAAACCAGGAGGCCTGGTGCTACCGGGTCAATGGGCTGGGAGCAGTGGCTCGGGGCGTGGGGTGGTGGGGGGAGCGGCGGGCGGAGATCTCACTGCGTAGCTTGGTTATTGGGATCGTGTTATTGCTGCTTTTATTAGTATTGGGAACTCAGGAGGTGTGACCGGTGGAGGGTTTTCTCCCCAAGAAGCGTAACTCAGAAAGGGGGTGGGGGCTGGAGCTGGTGGGGGGAGTGGTTTCTCGTCTGGAAGCCGTGCACGCTTCCAACGCTGACACTTTCCCGGTTCACTTTTCCTGGTGGGAGGGGAGGGTTGAGCCGGCTCACGTGTAACCGCGCAGGAGCCTCCTCTGGCTTGAGCCATTTCTTGGTAAGTCCCAAACCTTTCCCAGGCAATCTTGACTGTAGCGGGAGAGGAGGGGTGCGTGCGAGGAGGCGCGGAGCCAAGCTGGTGCCGCCGCGCATTTGTCATTTGGGCTGATGCGTTTCGTGCTTTCGGTATCCCAGCAGAAAATGTGAACCATGCGGCTCATAGTGTAAAGTCTTGAAAGATTATTTGGCCACAAATGGCTTCGGCGTACTCGCATCTCCTTTTCTAGGGACAGCCTGTTGCTTTGCAAGCGCTGAGAGGTTTGGTTCGCAGTCTGCAGATTATAGCTTCCCTCCCGTAACTCTCCTTTAACGAATAGCACCTTGGGAGGAAGGGGCCGCCTGCAGGCTTTTGCATCTGTGGGTGTTTTAAGTCAGATTCTCGGAAGATGAGACGGTAGAGGGTTGGAATGGACGGCGGTGGAGGCTATGCTTCCCTGAGGAAGAAATTGAGAATTCCTTAATCCCAGATTACACCAGCGCCTGGGTAGAACTGGCAAAATTCAAAGCATCCCCTTAAAGACCTGATCAGATGACCGATATTTCCAAGTAGGAAACAGCTGCATACCTCCATATGTAGAGTAGTATGTAGAGTATCTTGCCTTTTCCAATAGCTGTGCATTTGACAGATTGCATAGACATATAATTTTTGTAAATCGGATCATACTTAAGTGTTCGGGGAAGAGGAAGAAGAAAAGCACTTTGTATTTTAAAAACTGTTTTTGTGTAAAACAGTGCTCACTGGCTTTAGGGGCGAACATACAGGGGCTCAGAAGGCTGTCATTTTTCTTCTCTGCCAGTGTAAGATATGGATCAAGTTCCTTCAAATTTCAGAGCCTCCATGTCTTTAATACTTTGTCTAAAGAAAAGTCGAGAGTCCCTGCTTTACCAAAATTAAGATCACCAACAGGCTGGCTTTGTCCTCTGAATGACCCAATGTTGTTGGTGTTGTGAGTTTCCTGGAAGATACATCATGCCTGGTGATTGGCTGTTTTCTTAAAAACCCCAGAAGTTGTATGTAGTTTGCAGGTGTTATTTCCCCACTTTAGACTGACATTCTTTATCTCCTCAGCTAATGCTCTGGAGCTCTGTTCTGTTGTTTTTATCCTAGATCAGTCTGTAGTCTTTTCCCAAGGACTAGTGCTTTCTTTCCAAAATAAATAGGAAGATGCTGAAACACAGGCAGAGATCCATGTCCTGCCTGAACTTTTAACTCTAAATCCACAAAGAACAGCAGCCAGGGAAGGAGCCCCATGTCTGTGAGAAGAGACAAAGTTCTGAAGCGGTGTTGTGGCAGAGGTCAGGAGGGGTGTTAGAAGCAATGCTTTTTCTTTTCTTTCCTTCCTTTTTTTTTTTTTTTTTAAAGTCCAACTTTCCCCTTCTCCTGCAGCATTTAGTAAAGATAAAGACAAGGAGAAGAAGCTGGATGATGACAGTAACAGCCCGACGGTCCCCCAGTCGGCGTTCTTGGGGCCCACCTTATGGGACAAAACCCTTCCCTATGACGGAGATACTTTCCAGTTGGAATACATGGACCTGGAAGAGTTTCTGTCAGAAAATGGAATTCCCCCCAGCCCGTCGCAGCATGACCACAGCCCTCACCCTCCTGGGCTGCAGCCTGCTTCCTCGGCTGCCCCTTCCGTCATGGACCTCAGCAGTCGGGCCTCTGCACCCATTCACCCTGGCCTCCCATCCCCAAACTGCATGCAAAGCCCCATCAGACCAGGTAAACCCTCAGAAGGTTCTCCCTTCAGATGCAGAGGAGGGCAAGGGGAGGGGCAGGGTGGAGATGGCATAAATGTCTTAATGCTCGGGGTGGCTTGATATATATGTTTTAAAAGAGGACCCTTGGGGTGAAGACCCAGGAATATGTATTTTTAACCCACTCTCCAGGGAATTCTGATGCAGCTGATCCAAGGGTTGCAGTTTGAGAAATGCCAGCCTGCAGTTAATGACTGGGCTAATTAATATCCGTCTCATCTCCTGTCGCCCTTCCTCATTCCCAAAATACGTGGATAATAGGATCTAGCTGAACAATTTGGGTAGGTTTTCTACAAGGTTGTGGTTTACCTACATTCATTCTTCTCTGGCCTGAGGGAAAAAAAGAAAAGTGAGTTTGGAGTCAGGGACAAATCTCTTTTTTATCATGTCTTGCCAGTTGATTTCACTGAGAAACTGAACCTAAAAACGGCTCTCATGTTAAATATGGCTTAGCCTCTTGCCGTGCCAGACCCCACCTCTATCCTGCTGCTATTCACATACACCAAATCGTTCATCCTTTTTTTTTTTTTTTTCCCATTTTCATCTGTACATCACACTTAATCCACCTTTACCAAAGCCATCAGGGCCGCAAGGTCAGCTGTAAATGGTGTTGAAATATGACACAAAACGTCACCTGAAATGACCAGTATTTCATATTTCAAAACCCACTGCTAAGTGCTCAGATACCAGCACAGGTTGAGGCAGCTCTGGCTTTATGTCTTTAGCACCCTGTAATACAAAATGAACAGGAAGACAGACCATTTCATGCGTGTAGGTAACCAGGACAGAGATTCAGCACGACAAATCATGAGGAAGGTCACAGAGCTGAGGGCCTTCGCTGCAGGGGAGGAGAGAGAGCAGGACAATGAGAGAGTTGTGCTAGAGATGGTTACTGAATTCCGTGTCCTCGACTCACGTAGAAATTCCGGTGACACACAGAGTAAGGTTAAAATGGAAGGAAGTGATGCAAGGAGGAAGAGAACACCCCCATCTTGAAATATTAATGTTGGAGTTAAAGTTCTCCCTTTCAGATCTCTCTGTGCTGGCTCCTTCTCTGAAATCCACTTTGAATTATAACGCAAGGCCACTGGCTGTGGTAGAATTAAGTCTCAACCTCCTGCCACCCCGGGAGGCTGCAGGAACTTGGGAAAGCACTCCTTTATGTGAACCTGAGCCCTTGCTACTTAGAATGTACAGTGCCGTTATCTCTGATTTCTTCACAGGAAAAGATAATCAGCGAAATAAATAACCATTCCCACTGGGAAAACTACCAGAGGAGAAGGGGGTGGAGCCCCAGTGAGAAGGCACAGTGTGTCTCAGTGGTTCTGCTCTGCAGACTGAGGCTTATACTTTGTAGCCGGGTGACCTTAGAAAGTGACGTAACCTCTTGGTGCCTCAGTTTCCTTTGTGTAAAAGAGTATGATTACCTATTTGGTTGGATTATTGTGAAAATTTGGAGACAATGTGTATAAAGGGCCAGATGACTAGCACCAGGTGTTAGATTAATTGGAACTCTTGTAATCATTGTTATATCTATATCAACTTGTATCTTTTATTTCAGTCATTGTCTTATCAAATACCTTCTTAAAATAATTAGGTACCGTATATAGCCTTCCCTTCTGGAGAGAAGTATCAGGAGATTTTGCCCAATAGTTAATGGATTGGGATATTTCAACTCTAATACCTACAATCACTTAACAAGTATTGTCAATCCCCTGCCATGTGTAGCCGCCACCCGTCTGTCAGTTTGTAGTAATGTGGTGGCTTTCATGTTGCTGTGATGCTGGAAGCTATGCCACTGGTATTTCAAATATCAGCAGGGTCACCCATAGTAGACAGGTTTCAGTGGAGCTTCCAGACTAAGACAGAGTAGGAAGAAAGGCCTGGCAATCTACATCCAAAAATTAGCCAATGAAAACCTTATGGATCACAACAGAATATAGTGTTGGAAGATGAGCCCCCCTAGTTTGGAAGGTACTCAGAATACACTATAGCTGCAACAATGGACTCAAACATACCAACAATCAAGAAGATGGTGCAGGACTGGGCAACATTTTGTTCTGCTGTCAGTAAGGTCACCATGAGTCAGCAGCTGACAACAACAACAAGCCATGTACAGCATGTGTACCGTGTTAGAAATACTATATTTTTTCCACCAAGAGGCATGCTAATATTGGGCCCATACATTTTGGTCCCTACTGAGAATCAATAACTGGGGTTTTGGAAATTGAAGCTTCTTTAATGGTCATCTGTCAGAGCCTGCTTATGAAATGCATTGGGTCAGCATTCTTCAGTCAATTTCAGTAATTCGGGATGCCCTAGGCAGAGTTGCAGTCCATAGCACGGGACTTCTGAGTTTCAATGGATATCATTTTATTAGGTTATGAGGGTGAGGCACTTGGATCCAAGGGGACACTAGTCTAGAAATAAGCTATTCATTTAAATGTCTTTTCTTAATAATGGAAATACATTTCAAAATCATTTTCTTTTTTGAATTGAGAACTCAATAATATACCTAATAAGAAAGGAAAAATTTAACGCTTCAGATATCAAACTCAGATAAAATAAGACTGTACTGTTCATATAATGTTGTTCGTTACAAGATTATGAAAAAAAATCTAGGGGATATGGGCTTGATGGATGGTGTATTATGAGCACACCTGAAAAAAAGAGAAAGTTGTCGATTACAGGCAGTCCCCAAAGGTTTCCACCTCTAAGTCTGTCTTTAAGTTGAGTTGGTACATAAGTCGGAACAGTTAGGTATGGTTCATATGTAATGTCAGTTAATCATATGTTTGTCTTAGTACATAGTATATAGTGTACTTTGCTATGCATAAAAAATGTTAAAGAAACACTTCCAGATACACTAAAACATCTTTACCTTAATAATATACAGTAGTAATAATAATGTTTGGGTGTGCATCGTGAAGTAGTACCTGTTTACTATTATGAACCATCGTATGTACCATGAATTTTTAATATAATAGGCTTTACAGGGGGTTGGTTTGAAACTCCAGCTTCTACGTATATTGGACATTTCATAACCCGGGATCTGCCTGTATTCTGTGTAGCTGGCCAGAGTAGAAGTACCAAGTTAAACTTGAGGAAAATGAGTCCTTGGAAGGGAAGAGCACAGACGTGGCCTTAGGCATTCTGGAAATTGTACAATTTCAGCATAGATAAAAGTTACTCAGCCTTGGCACTATTGATATTTTGGGCTGGATACGTCTTTGTTGTGGGAGCTGTCCTTGTGCATTGTAGGATGTTTAGCAGCGTTCCCTGGCCTTCACACCCTTGATGCCAGTAGCACCACCAATCCCCAGCTGTGACAAGTAAAAATGTCTCCAGAAATAATCAAATGTCCCTGGGAGGGCAGTCACCCCCAGTTGAGAACCACTGGTCTAGACCTCTAACTTGGTCAGGAAAATTGGTCTTTAATTCAGGGCCCTGTCATCTAGATGGATGCTTTTTTACCTCCTGTAATACTTTATGGCAAAGTTTTTGGGAAGGTCAGGAGACATGAGGTTGCCAAGAAGAAATAGATTACTAGTAAGTGTGTAGTTACGAACTGTTAGTTGCTAAAACCAAGTCATCAGGCCAATCAGGAGGTAATTGCCGAGCAATTTTACTAGACATTTGTTTTCTGCTGTCTGCTCAGCATGCATCCTTTGAGTTATGCTCAGTAGCATTGTGTCATCAGTGCTACCTGTCTGGCTGAAAGGAAATGAAGTCATAAGCTGACAAATTATACAAATTATTCTTGTAAATGCTCATAGGAGTTACCCTGACTGCCACCGCCCCATCCTTTATCCTGTTTCCTCCCCCACCCCTATTTCTGTGTCTAGCTCTCCAATCATAGAATGAATCAAATATCTGAAGAAATAAAATTTTTCTTGAAGAAATAACCCCAGGGATTCATTGGAGCCTGATAGGGCTGTATTGAGATTACTGAACTTTCTAGGCTGACATCTTAATGAAAGGCCCAGTGGTGGTGGTTGGATGTTGTCGCCACCTGCGGGGGCTTCTCAGTCATCCAAGATGCAGCACCCTAGATGTTCCCAGGCCAGCAGAGATGCAGGAGGCATTTCAGCTACTTCAGGGTTTGCATTTCAGATGCTATCAGAGGTGGCACTCTCCTGGAGGTAGTGCTGGGTATGGAAAAATAAGAATGTATTTGCCCTGAGAATTGAGCAATTGCTTTAAGGACAGCAGTCCCTTTAGGGAAAGTCATCTATAGCAGACAAAGGCAGGGTTATTTTTAAATCACATGCTTGCAAAGCCAGATTTGAAATCATTTCCTCTAGTGGTTTTTCTTTGACTAGCCTGGGGGTGTCCTACCACTGTTAAGCCAGTATTCAGCTGAGAATTAAGAAGGCCCTCTTTCCAGTTCTGAGCACGGAGGCCAGGTCATGATAAAGGCTGGTTAAGCTCTTCCGTGTGGTCTTGTGCAAGAGCAGAGGATAGCACACAAAGAACGGGGGAGTGGGATAGAACTTATTGCACCTTCCCACGAAGGAAGTTGATGTTGTTTCTGCTGACTGTCCTTTTGACCAGGTGTTGGCCTGGAGGGAGAAGGCTGGTCATGGAGTCTGAGTAATAATGGAGTGGGGTTCTGTGCTGGTCGTTCTGGGATTATGGGAGGGCCTGCCGGGGCAACAGGATTCTCTTGCTTTCCCCAACATCAGGAAATGAGGCTCCCATTCCTCCCTCTCCTTAGGGGCATGCAGTTCATAGCTCCCCACCCTCACCCCCACCCCCACCCCAGGATACTGTTGCATCTGCAGGTTGGGAGCACCATGATGGATAGTTGCCAGTATCTTGGAAGTGTTTCTCATTAATCAGGATCAAGGGGACTGTGAGGGAAAAGGGAGTCCACTTCCTTCAGGAAGCTGGTGGATTTCTTCTGTTTCTTGTGTAAGCCTCCCTTCTTCACCAAGCCTTGTAGATGATGTGCTTGCCCTGTTCTGTTAGCTTGGTACCAAACCAAACCCACTGCCGTGGAGTCGATTCTGACTCATAGCAACCCTATAGGACAGAGTAGAACTGCCCCATAGGGTTTCCAAGGAGCGACTGGCGGATTTAAGCTGCAGACCTTTTGATTAGCAGCTGAGCTCTTAACCACTGTGCCACCATTAGTGTTGCTGAAATTCCCATGACAATAGTCCCTAGACTTCTGGCAAAAGGTGTTTTCAGAAATGTTGGCAGTTCGAACCTACCCAGCAGCTCCGCGGGAGAGAAGACCTGGTGATCTGTTCCTGTAAAGATTACAACCTAAAAAACCCTATGGGGCAGTTCTACCCGGTCGTATGGGGTTGCTGTGAGTTGAAAATCAACTTGACGGCACCCAACAACATGGAAAGCAGAGGAGTCCCTGGGTAGTGCAAATGGTGAATGCCTCAGCTGCTAACCAAAGATTGGAGGTTAGAGTCCACCCAGAGGCCCTCAGAAGAAAGGCGTGGCGATCAACTTCCAAACAAAAAGAGTCCTTGAAAATCCTGTGGAGCACAGTTGTACTCTGACACACATGGGGTTGCCATGAGTCAGAGTCTAACTCGATGGCAACTGGTTTTTTACTGGTTTATGGAAAGTGAGGAAATTTAGCAGTTAAGAGAGTAGGTTCTGGACTCAGTGGCTTGGGATCACATCCTGGGCCCACCGTTGGCTTGCTGTGTAACTTTATCTGGATTTATTGCCCTCTTTAAGCCTCAATTTCCTCATCCATACAATGGAGATTATAAAGAGTCCCTCCCTCATGGGGCGTTAGCAGGATTAAATTAGATAATGCATGACAAAGTATTGGCACGGTGCGTGGCACAGGAACGCAGAGCTGTGTTAGGATGTCAGTGGCATGGGGGTAGGGAAAAGATTAGCTGGATTCCCAACCCCCGTCTCCATTTATGGATTTGTTTCATGCAGTCCCCTCCCCTCTGCAAAATTAATACATGCATTTTTTTTTTTCCAGCATGGCCACAGTTATCCTGTGCACCTTGCCTGAGCTCTGTCCTCCCACCAGGTTGGGAGGAGCCACTTCCCTAATGTTAAACCAGCAGCATCACTTGTGGGTTAGCAGCTCCTGTTCTGCCAGTGTGAAAGCAGCCACTCATGTGAGCCCTGGCGACAGTGGCTGCTGCCTGCATGACCGTGTGCCCCAGGCATGTGGCTGTGCCCTGTGGAGCTCGCCCAACTCCGGGTGGTGTGCTCGCTCCCTCCCTGACCCCCTCACTTCTCCTCCCAGGAGAATTACAGCAAGTGCCAGTGCAAAATTGTAGTCCTGGCCCTGGCATGAGACAGCTGAGCTCTGTAGGGCAGTTTGTATGCCAGGGAAACCTGTTCTATCCACTGGTCCAACCAGACCCCAGCGCCAGCCCCCTCTCCTGCTCGCCTGCCCAGAGGCCCTGTCTTCTCTGCACTGCTGCGTGGGCAGGATTCCTGTAGGCCAACTCCTGCCACGGGGCTTGGCAGAGTCTTTCCAGCTCAGCGCTGTGCCTACCAGACTAGAAAAATAGCAGTATAAAGACAGAACTGGGTGGAGGAGAGGGAAAGGTGGGGGGCGGGAGGAGAAAAGAGCCTTGATAACATCCTCATGTAGAAAGCCCGGGGATGAGACGACAGCAGTGATTTATTAGGTTTCTCAGAAAGCTCTCTTCCAACCAGCACTAATCACTTTAACTCGGGAATCATTTTTTATGTCCCAGCAGTGAAAATGCAGGGAAGAGGGAAAGTAGTAGGGGAAGTCATGAGATGGAAAAAACATTAGAAAAAAATCGATTAAAGAGGGAAGGGGGGAGGTACAGGGTCTCTGTTTGATTCTGTACTGGGGATAGTTCAGTATCTTGGTCCCATGTTATATTTTCCTTTATTGTAATGTTTGAGGTCCCCCTACTTTGCTGGTAATATATCTTAACCTGAAGCTACTAAACCATTGTTTTGCTGTAAACTCAAACTTAACCTTAAGACCTAGCGGTGTGCTGGCTCACTGTTCACAGTGTCTGTCAGAATGGCCCGTGTTGGAGACACAGGTCTATATGGGCAATGCTTTAATGTTTTAGAGCATAGGATCCAATAAACAAACAAACCTGGGTGTGAATCCTGACTCGGCCGCTCACTAGTTTGCTCAGGATCTTGGGCAAGTCATTTAAGTAATCTGAACTTCTGATTTCCCATCTGGGACTTTGGAATAATCATTGGACCTGCCTCAGAAGTTGAAGGTCATATGAGCCAGTGCACATAAAGTACTTTGCACAGGACCTGGCACACAGTAAGCACTCAATAACAGCTAGCTGCTCTGAGCGGCATCTTCACCACCATCTGATCTCATTTCTCGTAGGAGGACCTAGCACTGGACTCATGTTTTGTTGTTAGGTGCCATCAAGTTGATTCTGACTCATGACGACCCCATGTGTGAAGAGTAGAATTGCTCCATAGGGTTTTCAAGGCTGTGACCTTTCGGAAGCAGATCACCAGACCCTACTTCCAAGGCGCCTCTGGGTGGGTTTGAACCGCCAACCTTTCAATTAGTAGTCTATCACTTAGTCATTTGTGCCACCCAGGAACTCATATTGGACTCATAGGGAGTCGCAGTACTTTTTCCTTCCTAGCCAATTAAGGACTCTGGTCATGGAATTTGAATTTCTTCTCTGCTCCTCTGCCTCGTCTTGCTTGCCCCTCTCTTAGCCTGAGTTTCAGGTAGCCTTGGATAGATAACTGTACCTGTTTCTCATTCTTTGCTCCTGGGATTAAAAAAATCAAACAAACAAGAAGTGTGAAGTTTTTGATGAGATGATTTCTTCCATGCCATATCTGCTAGTAAATAAATAAGTAAATGAATTAATACAAAAATAAACATTATTATTGAATTTTTAACCATAGGCATTAATAATTATATTTGAAGGCAGTCTAAAGACCTCAGGGGTAAGGAAACTGTAGAGCATGGTATGGTGCTGGAAGAGGAGGAGAGAGATATAGTGTCTTCTCCTGCTTACAAGCAATACTGTTCATAAGCATCTCAGAATAATAATTGTCTCCCCCCACCCCCAAGTTGTCCTGCAATGGGCAAGTCCTTAATCTTTCTGAAACTTCTTTTTCCCATCTGCAAAGTGGTGCCCTTGTTGGGTTGTTGTGAACTTTCTACAGCGAAGGTGCATGAAGGGCCCACTGTGGCACCTGGCCCATAGTAGGCCAACCCTCAGCCCAGGCCAGTTCCATTACTTTTCTCTAGTAAATGATACAGACAGCCGTAAGAAAGCAACAGAGGAGGTTGTAGGAGGAGAGGAACAATGTGGATGGCCCCAGAAGCAGCATCCAGTTTCGCTTTGTGCTACACATTGGGGAAGACAGGCAAGGATAGGATTTGACAATTGAGTAGGGAAGATAGAACTTGTAGGTGAAGGGATGAATGACTGGACAGACTAGCATATTTTCGGTGCCAAATGACAGGTACATAGAGGCCTCCTCCAATGTCTGTTGAGAAGAGGAGGGTGAAAGACAAATCAAGAAAAGTGAGTAAAAAAAGTTTAAAAATAAATGAGGGAGCAGTACAGACAAATAAGGGCTGCCAGACCTCACAGGAAGCAGCCATTGCCCAGGGCAAGAGTGCCCAGGATGAGGCTTCTTGGAAGAGGTGGACCTTTGTTGAGTCTGGAAAGGAGAGAGGTGAGGGAGCCAGATTGGAGAGTGGGCAGAGGCCCAGGCAGAGTTAAAGAGGCGGGAATGCCCACAGGTGTTTAGGGAACAAGGTGTAGATCCAATTTGGCTGGCGCAGAGAATTCATATGGAAGAGTAAGGAACGTAAGTCCAGAGAGGTAGGTTCCCAGCCAGGCTGGCAGCTTCATGAGTGCCAGGTTACAGAGCTTGAACTTGATCCAGGACGCAGTGGGGAGCCATTTAAGGTTTTTGAGCAGGGAAATGGCAAGAAGACATTTCCACTTGGGTTCAAGGTTGGATTTGAAACATTTTTAGATGCTTGACAATAGTTTCCTCTGGCAAATCAGGGCTTCCTTATTATTATTATTTTCAAAATAAATACTCTCCCTTGAACATCAAACAGCTTTTCAAAACACAGTGTTCTAATGATTTAGAGAAAGTAATTCAAAAACACAGGGTTTAGGTTTCACGTGTAAAGCCCGTAATTGTGGTGATTGGGGGAAACACTCCTTGACAAAGAAATCATTTGAGGGATTTGAATGGTTTAGAATTTAAAACTCCAGAATCAGGCCTGGTTGGTTTGTCTCATAGGAGTAGAAAAATAGATTTTAATAAACCCAACCCATTAACATTTATCACTGTTCAATACCTCTATTTTATAATGCCTGCTAGGTTTGCAAACAGTATATTGAACCGAGTTTTATGTGCCTATGAAAGAGAAAGAGTTAATACTTCAGTGATACAAATAGTGCTTGATTTTAAGGATTACCTGCAGCAGTCATATCAAGCTAAAAATACTTAGCCAGGTTTCTGGCCAGCTTATTAATTTTACTCCTAAGAGACAAAGGAGTCATTATTACAGTTTTGCATTCTTGAGTCCTGACCTTGTATATGTGGTTCCCCTCTTCCCTGAACCCCACAATGAATTATACATGAGACTTAAATATGCGTGCGTGCGTGTGTGCGTACGCGTGCGTGCACGTGTGCACACACTCATTTTGTATTGGGAGGTGCTGCTAGGGGAAAGGGTCTTTGCAGCAGGATACAGGATCTTGGGGGAGGGAGGAGGTACTGAATGGCACACGCATGAAAGGACTTACTCAGGTACCCCTGAAGTGTACTCTGATACCATGCCAAGACTGCAGAAAACTGGAGGAATTGCCATAACCCAAACCAGTTCACTTAAATAAAAAAAAACAGTCATTGTGTGCAATTTCACCTCCAGCTATGTACAAGAGACAGTTACAGGAGTGTTGGCAGAATCTAGTGTCTGTTGGCTAGAAACTATACAGTACTTGTTTCTATTAAATTGTCTTCTGGTGGATATAGACTCCGTGACTGGATGTGAAAATTGCTAAAATGTTTGCTTTCCTTCTTTCTGACTTTAACAGATACCGTTATTGTCTTAACTCACTGCCCATGCAGCTTATAATAGGAATCCTGTCTCCTTCTCTCTTCTGAAAAATTACACAGCTCCACTGTCACAAAGAGTTACTGAAAGTTTTGTTTTTAGAAGCTTAATCTGAGAATTGTATATTTTAATGATCTTTGGAAGAATGCTTTGGAGTTTGGGATCTGCTAATGAGACATGGCTGGTGGCTAATTAAACCCCCTTCACTCTCAAATATCGCCTGGGACCCTGGATTCCTCAAAGCAATGAGTGCATGCTACAGTAAGATGCCTGAGGGAGCTACAACACTAAATCATCTGTGACAAGATGTTCTCCTAGAAAGTGGGATTGCATAAATGGATCGGCAGAAATAAACGCTTTGGTAGAAACTCATTGAGCAGGGAAGAGCAATGCTTTCTTTTCTAATTAGCTCTGGGTAACACAGTCTGCTCTGATGTCTTTGCTGGGGGACTCTGACATGGACAGTAGAGCAGAGAAGGGAAGTCTCATTGCTACTCTGTAAGTGCTTCTGCATTTAATGAAAAGAGTTAAGCATGGCTGTCCATGCATGTGCAATAAATGCCTCTTGAATTGAATGGGAAAAGTGAAGGTTTGTTTGGGAAGGATGCCACCAGGCCTGGCCAATGGAATCAATGCGATAAACCAGATGAACAAGATCATCTAGATACACAGTAATTGGATTACCCAGAACGGAGATCTCACTACCCCAAGATATGAAGGGTTCTCCTGAGGCAAGTGGCAAGCAGTTCAACTCTGTCTGTCCTAAGGATTGAACAGAAGACTTAATTCACCTTATGATGGATTCACTATGATATGGGCTTAGTTATTATCACTGAAGATCAGGGAAGCTTTCACTAGAGAGAACTTTAAAAACAGGACCAAGATCTCAGATCCAATCAGAATAGTATTGCTTTTGGCCAAAGGCTATTGAAAGGTTTATAGAGCAAAGAGTAGATAATGTAAAATTTAAAGATAGAAATAAAGTCCTGATAGAGTTTCTGAAGATAAGAATAAGTTTGTAGAATTAACTTCGTAAGGATTTCATAGAATTCATTAGAGTTGATTTCTTTATATTAATACATTTTCCCGGGGGAACGGGGACAGTAGCGTCTTTTTTCTTGAAGCATCTAAAATACGTTTATTTCAAAAGGCCCGTAACACCTGAATGACTTTAAAAATGATATTTATATCCATGTCAAAAAACAAGTTTTCAGCCAAACATAACAAGCCATTTAGTGGTATTTACTTGTTGGATTCCTTAGAGATTAAGGAGGAAGGACAGGAAGATTCAGTATTACAAAAACTAGGTGTAAAGAAGCAGTTTGAGTCTGCTTATATTCAGTTTCCTTTTTACCCTCATGCTTGTCTGGCAGTAGGATTGCGTTAATTCAGATTTTGTGATCATTTGATCTGGAATTGATTAAAGTGAAATTTATCTCTTTTGTCTTCTTTATAAAGGAAGATGTTATTCAATAAATTAATTATGCAAACATAATTTTAGGAGGCACATTTAACTTATTTGAGTACAGCATAGTCTTTAAAGACCTTAACTGTGTGTATATAAATAGATGTTTAAATCACAAGTGTGCATTAGTGAATAACGAGGATTTCTGTCATTTGAACGTTTCACTAATTCGGATTCGCATTCCCTCCAAACTGTTGCGGTTTATCTCTGCTCTCCCTCTCCCATTTCACTTCACTCCCCCTAAATTTTCATACTCTTAAATTTAAATTTCCATATAAGTATATGGAACCAAGAGAGCATTTTAGTTCTTTTACCTGCCATCAGAGAGGCTGTCACAAAGACAGTGGTTTCCTTTAGAACTTTACTAATGACATAACCGTCTATTAGAGCAATTTTGTCTGGTTCTTCCTGTTCTCACGGAGGGGCAGAATGTCGTGGTTAAACTCATGCCCTCTGGAGTCTGACGCCCTCAGCTTAGATCTGGGCTCTGCCATTCACAGCCCTATGACTGTTCTGCCATTGTTTCCTCCTCTGTAAGTGGGCATGCTGATACCTGCTTTATAGGATTCCTGGAGGAGTAAATGAAATGATACATGTGAAGCACTTAGAACAGTGCTCAATATATAAATCGCAGCTTTCATTACTTTTATTTTTATTCTGCTATTAACTGTTTCTTCTCTTCTTCTGCCTCCACATCATCTTATGGGCACTTACGTAGGAATGTGTCTTGTGCTATAGTGATGATGGCCCGGAAACAGCTCCCCAGCTTTTGAGCCATTTTAGGAAAGAAAGGATAACGAAGATGCAGATCAGGAGAGCATCTTGTGTATTTATATCTGTGAAAAGAGGCACCCCACCTCCAACACCTTCCCTGAGCCTCCAGGCCCACTAAGCTGTCCCCACTGGCGGTCCTATGTCTCCTAGCACATCAGACTGTGACTGCCCTTTTCTGGAACAGCTGCTCTACTAGACGTAGCTCCATGGGCCGAGGCTGTATCTCTCATCCCTGTGTCCCTACTGCTCTTGACCCTGTGCTTGGCAGAGCTTGAGCAGGTGAAGAGTGAACTGAAATCATGTATCTCCTGTAGTACTCATGAACCTTTCCAGCGTGCTGTAAGATTTGGCACTTGGAGTTTTCTTTTTGGTGACACCTTTGGGTCATGAAGTTGTTGGTGATGGGCTGTTGAGCTGGGAGAGGCACCAGAGTGGGTCTCCCCTGGTAGTGGACCTCTGCCCCCCAGTATACGTCTTGCGAATGTTTTCTTCTTACCTCTCTACAGGTTGTGAAAGTGGTAGAGAGTTCTCCAGGTAGAAAAAGATGGGTCCTTCTGTTGAAGTGGAATGGAAACGTAAGGAAATTGAGAAAACAAAAGCAGATTATTTAGAAGAAAAGTGGTAGAGAGTTCTCCAGGTAGAAAAAGATGGGTCCTTCTTTTGAAGTGGAATGGAAACGTAAGGAAATTGAGAAAACAAAAGCAGATTATTTAGAAGAAAAGTGGTAGAGAGTTCTCCAGGTAGAAAAAGATGGGTCCTTCTGTTGAAGTGGAATGGAAACGTAAGGAAATTGAGAAAACAAAAGCAGATTATTTAGAAGAAAAGTGGTAGAGAGTTCTCCAGGTAGAAAAAGATGGGTCCTTCTGTTGAAGTGGAATGGAAACGTAAGGAAATTGAGAAAACAAAAGCAGATTATTTAGAAGAAAAGTGGTAGAGAGTTCTCCAGGTAGAAAAAGATGGGTCCTTCTGTTGAAGTGGAATGGAAACGTAAGGAAATTGAGAAAACAAAAGCAGATTATTTAGAAGAAAAGTGGTAGAGAGTTCTCCAGGTAGAAAAAGATGGGTCCTTCTGTTGAAGTGGAATGGAAACGTAAGGAAATTGAGAAAACAAAAGCAGATTATTTAGAAGAAAAGTGGTAGAGAGTTCTCCAGGTAGAAAAAGATGGGTCCTTCTGTTGAAGTGGAATGGAAACGTAAGGAAATTGAGAAAACAAAAGCAGATTATTTAGAAGAAAAGTGGTAGAGAGTTCTCCAGGTAGAAAAAGATGGGTCCTTCTGTTGAAGTGGAATGGAAACGTAAGGAAATTGAGAAAACAAAAGCAGATTATTTAGAAGAAAAGTGGTAGAGAGTTCTCCAGGTAGAAAAAGATGGGTCCTTCTGTTGAAGTGGAATGGAAACGTAAGGAAATTGAGAAAACAAAAGCAGATTATTTAGAAGAAAAGTGGTAGAGAGTTCTCCAGGTAGAAAAAGATGGGTCCTTCTGTTGAAGTGGAATGGAAACGTAAGGAAATTGAGAAAACAAAAGCAGATTATTTAGAAGAAAAGTGGTAGAGAGTTCTCCAGGTAGAAAAAGATGGGTCCTTCTGTTGAAGTGGAATGGAAACATAAGGAAATTGAGAAAACAAAAGCAGATTATTTAGAAGAAAAGTGGTAGAGAGTTCTCCAGGTAGAAAAAGATGGGTCCTTCTGTTGAAGTGGAATGGAAACGTAAGGAAATTGAGAAAACAAAAGCAGATTATTTAGAAGAAAAGTGGTAGAGAGTTCTCCAGGTAGAAAAAGATGGGTCCTTCTGTTGAAGTGGAATGGAAATGTAAGGAAATTGAGAAAACAAAAGCAGATTATTTAGAAGAAAAGTGGGGGAGGGGGAGTTTTTATACAAATGGGACAACTAGAAGTTGACTGATGTAAGAATTGGGATTAACCTGATATGACTCTGTTTTCCAATGAGATTAGAGATGTAGGGTTTCTTGGCAACAGGCTTGATACAGTACAGTGTGTACTGTACATAAGGGTGTGGTGGGATAAAGCTTTTAAAGGCACAACAGTCTTAAGGGATAACAAAGTATGTCAGCATCAAACTAGGCAAGTTTTTCCCCTCTTGAGAGGGGTGTTTAATTCTCTCAGCATATTTTTACATCCAGTCATGCATCCCCGGGACCCCTTTTTATAGGAGAATGGGCCCAGCGCGCCTAAGTTTAAATCAGCTAAATGCAATATGAAATCATAGCAATGCTGATTATGTGTTAAAACCAAGGTGGTGATAAGCACTTAATGTAAGAGGTTGTAGGAAATCAACTCATACTATATCAGTTCCTGGAATTTTGTCTATTCCCAAGATTGGATGTTGTGGATACATTGCCAAAGTCTGTTTTCTCTTTTCTTCATCAGCCCTTCCACTCTGACTACAGGCAGCTTAAAAATAAATTTGGGCTTATCTTAGTGGCCAAAAACCATGGAGATCAGGATGAAATCACTTTTAAGGCAGAAATAAAAAGCTTTGATAAAGATACTCAGAGAAAACACAGTTCTGATAGCATTGGAGTATCATTGTTGTACCCCCTAGTCATCAACCTAAATGGAACTGGAGTCAGCATAGCTCCTGAAAAGCCCTGAGACCTTGGGAAAGTCACTTTTAAGTTCTCAGAACCTCTGTTTTCTCATTTGGAACATGGCAGCTAATTTCACAGGATTGTCATGAGGGTTGAATTACATTCAGTGGGCTAATCAGTCAAAGGGCCTGGGACTGTGCCTGCTTGGAGTTGGTACTTCGGAAGTTTTAATTGAGACCCAGAATCTGGTATAGTTTCTCTTCCAGATTTCTGAGCTGCTGGGCTGGGTATTTGCAAGCCCCATGATGCTTCTTTGGGTAGAAGAGGTCTAATTTGTAGTCCCAGCTATGCTATTAATTAGAAGTATAACCTTAAGCAAATCATCAGCCTCTGTGGTTTTGCTTCTTCATCTGTAGGATGGGAATAATCTGTCTTTTCTAACTTACAAATATGTCATAAATGTAAAATAAGACAGCCAGTTAGAAAATTGACCAACTTGTTTTAGTATTATTATTTCCGATAGGTTTTAGTTGGCAAGAGGGGAAAACATGTAGCAACAATTGCAAAGGCTGGACAATCATAAAGAGCACTGAACTAGGAGTCAGCCATTCTAGCTTCTAGAGCAGGTTTGCCTGGATTAGATTTTGTGTCCCTGCACAGGTCCCTGCACTTAATCTTTCCAGGTCTCAGTTCTCTTGTCTGTGAAGTGGGAGTACTGTTTGTAGCTCTGTGGTTCTGTGTTCTAATACAACTATGAACTGGTAGGCTAACATTCAAATTTTTGTGTAAAAAATGTAAAGCCTCTTGGAGTCATGGTACTACTCCGAGGCAAGTGGATGGATTAAGAATCTGACATAATGCCGGTCCTAAAGGGTGAGGGAGTTTAAAAACTAAAGCTGAAAAGCAAAAGACATTTGACACTTTTTGAAAAAATGTTGTTGCTAGATAACTTCCTTAAAAATGGTCTTCATTCTGAATGGGAACCTCTGGCTTTTCTGTGGTGGTTGACATTCCCGAGTAACCCTGAAAGTAAGGTATCTGGCTGGAGTCATTGCTCCAAGGCTTGAAATCTTAGCGGTGGTTCATTAGCCAGACAAAATAAAAAAAAGAAAACCACAGAAGGAAAACCCCCAAGGCCCACAGGTAGCTCTTTTGACAGCAGCTTTTCTAGGAAGGCAGTGGCCAGCTGTGCTTTTGGGTGCCCCTCTGGTCACTGGGTTCAGGTTCATAGGACCTCCCCATGGCAGTAGGTTTATCTCAGATGCCGGTTTAGATGGATTAGTAGGTGTCTGGAATGTCATCTTAAAAGATTCTGAGGCTTGGTCTGGGCTCAGGGGAAAGAGTTCTGTGATCAGTTAGCAAAGTCTGCCTTGGGTTTAACTGTGGTCATACATTGCCTGGTATTTGCAATCCTGACAGAGCAGGTTGGGAAGATCCTTTAGTACTTGTCTTTCCACTGGGCAAAAGATCAAGGACTCAGGCCAGTGTTATTTCCGGTGTCCCAGGGGAAAAGTGTTTTTCCAAGCCCCTGGGCATGTTCTGTTTTGGTCTTTGAAGGAGGCTTATTCTGGTTAGCTTAACAGAGAGAATGTTAGAAAGGAAGTCTGTTGATTCTGCTCCACAGTCACAGGACAGGAATTGAAAGGTGGGGAGAGGCTGTAATTCTAGCAATCTTTCCCCCCCCCACCCCAGGTTCATGTAGATGCACAGGGAAGCATTAAGTGCCCACTCACCCTGCAGAGGCAGCCACAGACCACAAAGCCTGATAGGCTGCAGCCAGTGGTCATGACTGCAGACTCCCTGGAAAGTGGGCTGTTGGAAGGACTAAAAGACTAAGACCCCAGTAATCCATGTACTCTGCATTTCCTGACATTTAGAACAGAAGTGCTGCCACTTCTTTAAAGAGGCTTTGAAGAATTTGCCAGTCTACTTAGGATTGGGAGCCCCTACGTGGTGCAGATGGTTAAGTGTTTAGTGCTCAGCTGCTAACCAAAAGGTTGGAGGTTCAAGTCCACCCAGAGGCACCTTGGAAGAAAGGCCTGGCGATCTACTTCCAAAAAGATCAGCTATTGAAAACCCCATGGAGCACAGTTCTATTCTGATACACAAGGGGTTGCTACGAGTTGGAATCGACTCAGCACAACTGGTTTTTTACTTAGGATTGAGGATGACTCTCAATTATCCATGTTAATGGAGCAGATAATGGGAAGTTTATTTCTTTCCAGCTTTGGAATGTGCTTCAGGCTTTTGCGCTGTTGATCTGCTTTCCTGATGATGTTTACATTTTTCTTTCTGTAAAGAAGCCTGGAGGGAGACCTTGATGCTTGCCACATCCCCTCCAATATATCTCTCACAGCAGCTGAGTGTCTCTGAGACCTTCCAGTCTCCTAACTTTTAATCCATGGGTTGTACCTGTGGAATAATAATCAGTGCAATTTATTGAGCACTTACTATATGTTCCTGGGATCAAGGCAGCGGTGTAACAAGGGTTAAGTCCAGGAGTATGTTGGGCAATGATGGAGAACCTACAAAAAAGTTCACGGAGCATGGACCCAACTTCCTCTGCTACTGCTGTTTCCTGTTGTTTCCAGTGACTGAACTTGAGCTCTGCCTACGATAAACTTTCAGTTATCCTGAGGCTGATTAACCGGTTTGCAGATTAACCAAGGTGAAGGCTCACCTGGGCCTGGGAGGTGCTCACCAACTCAGCTGCCCCATAATTAGCTGGTTATGGCTGATTGCCTACCCCATGGACAGGAAGCGTGGGGGCTGGGCTACTGCAGGGGAGGGGGCTGCCAAGGAGCTACATCTTCCAGGACAGCCCGCTTTCTTCAACCAGAGGAGCCCACCAGCCCTGTTAGGTTCTGCATTTTCCAGCACAGTTCCCAGGAGTTTCAGAGCTCCCTGGGGTCCTGGCACTCTGCTCCCGCCCCTGGTACCTTCCAGCCCAACCTAGATACACTCTTCAAATTGGGAAGTTCACGTTGACCCAGGAAAGAATGAATTCTAAAGCCCTAGCTCCAGTGCCCCAGAAAATAGTTTGTGGAAGATTAAGTAATCTAATATTTTGAAAGGAAGTCCAGTGAGCAGGGGTTGTGTTTCCCTCCTCAGCCTGAGAACCTCCCCACCGTCAGGCTTGAGACGCTGGGCAGTGACTCCCTCCTGAGGCCAGGGGAGGTCAGTGGCCACAGTGGCGAGGAGTTGCCACAAAAGCAAGCTCCTCATGGCCCTGGCTTTTGCAAGGTGATTATTCATTCAGGTTGCTGTGATGGTCTCCCCATGGTTGTCCCAGTCCATGGAAAGTTGACTGCATTTGCCTGGATCCCTGTGGAGTAAGAGAGGGGAGTTACATGTGTTTGCCACACCGTATACCAGACCAGAATATACACAACTTAGACACAGATTTGAGGTAATCTCAAATTTGAGGAGCGGTACCTTGGATCCCAGGTATACTCCAGCTCTTGAGAAAGTGATCATAAAGGACTTTGATCTGTGGCCCACCAAGAACGGGTGGACATTTGCACAGGATCATGTTTGATGGGATTCATGGAATATTTTTATTACTTAAGCAGCATTCACCTGAGTATCTGGCAAGTCCTTTCTCTCGAACTCTGTTCTCATTTCTTATTTGCCAAGTCTGGAATGCCCTGCCCTGAGACAACAGAGTATGCCAGCAGCTGTGGTCCCTTTTCAGCCAGGGCCATGAGTTTTCTTGGGTCCTTCTCTCTGGATCCAGTTTTACCAAGGCTGCTGGTGTGTACAGTCTAGAGATCACATTTTATTAACACAAAGAAATCTGCTTGGGCTGCCTGGCTCTTGCAGTCACGTGGAGGGAAATGTGTTCCTTCGGTACGCCAGCCTGCAGCTCCCTGTGCAAAATACAGCAGAGGGCTGGGCACCAGGCCAAGCTTACATTTCACTTTGGAACACACTTTCGCATCACTCCTTGGCAGTACATCCACGGCGGTGTCTATTTGGGGAGTAAGTTAGAGAAGTGTTGTTTCCCTGTTAGGAGTGTTGGGAGATAGGACCTTTAAAAAATGTTTTACTTTTCCCCCATGTCCATCATCCTCAGGGCACCCAGGTAGTAAGGTGATCCAGCTAAATGTGGCAGCAGTGCCCAAGAGAAGGACCTCTCCCCCCAGGCTCACCCTCTTCCCTTGCTAAATCAGTAAACATATCCAGGACCGCCTGGGACAGAGAAATGCAGGCCAAGGTAATAGCATCAAAACCAAAGTCCTGGAACTCTTGAGTAAACTAGTTACCCTCCCAGATAAAACAACTTTGTTATCCAAATCTTTCTTTCCAAAGATCTAAGTCTTTTCTAATGTTGGTCTAAGGCCAGCCGTTGAAGGAAGGAACTTCAGCAAGCCTCCTGGAATGGCAAATACTGTTAAAAAAACAAATGGACCTCTTCCATTTGGTTTTCCCTTACTTGTCTTTTTATTTCTGCTCCCCACCACCATGTATTTTACCACTTTGTAATATCCTCCCTTCTACACTGCCAACCCCATATCAGTCTCGTTTTTCTCAGGGACCAAGCTGATTATTTTACCTTCAGTAGAATAAATGTCTAATTTCAAAAAGAGGAATTTGGAAAAAGAGGTAGTATAGTCTACTTCTTTGAGTCCCCCACCCCCAACCATTGTACTTTGTTCTTATAGATAGCTGCCTGAAGCTCGACTTGGGTTTGAAAATAAAATTGGTTTTGGAATTTTTAATTCTCCTTTGGAAAGTTCTGAATAGTTTAGAAAACAAAGATTTATTGGAATCATACTGACTTCCCTTTTCTCAATGAAATAGACCCCTCTTGTAACCAGTGCTTGAAAATAAACTCTTCATTCCCCATCACCCTCTCCCACTGCCCTCGAGTCGATTCTGACTCACTGTGACCCTGTAGGACAGAGTAGAACTGCCCCCACAGGGTTTCCAAGGGTATGGAGGTAAGGAGACTGCCATATCTTTGTCCTTCAGAGCAGCTGGTGGGTTCAAACTGCTGACCTTTCAGTTAGCAGCTGAGCACTTCACCACTGCGCCACCGGGGCTCCTTTTCCCCATCATACCAACCCATAAATTCCATAGAGATTTCCCAAGTGCCAGCCCTTATTCGGGTTCTTGTCTCTGTGTTTATTGCTTTGGAATGTTGCTTTTTGCTCTCAGTACTAGCCAGCCAAATAACAACTATTCAAGGTTTAAGAAACTTTTCCAGCAAAGTACACGTGACAGGCTGCTTCTTCATAGGACAGGTCTCCATTGTAGAGGATGCCCAGAACCTCAGGAACAAGGATCCAGTCTCCTACCCCTCACCTGGTGAAGCCTTTACTTACTCTGCAGAAGGGAGGTGACAGAAGCTCATCCCACCTGTCTCAAAAGCCTGCTGGTAATTAGCTTTAAAAATAATGCCAAATTCTCACATGGCTGGTAGGGGGCTCAGCTCAGTGCGGGGTGGAAGAGTGCTGCTTGACAGAGTTAATACTGTTCAAGATACATTAGCCGGTCCAGGTGAGGTTAGATAAGGTTATTGGAGAAATGGAAGTTGCCCTGCAGTTTCCAAGAGGTCTCCAGAAAATGTTGAGAAATAATTGGAGTTCAGAAGTTTATTTGAGGCTTTTTTTCTCCCCCTTCCCCTTATAAAGGAGACTGGTATTCTTTTTAAGTCACTTTTTTTCTTTTTTTTGGATAACAAAAGCTCTGGCCAATGATTGAGAGACATTTGTAGTCAGCATCAAATGTCCATTCTCCATTACTCATGTGTGGATTATCTGCTGGGTGTATTAGCCACGGTAAATGTGTAAGCCCTGGCTAGTTGCCATTTGCCACCCAGCAAGATAACACCTCGAGGCTTCCACCTCTACCCTCACTTGGGAAACGTTCAGGGAATTTTATAATTAACTGAAGCAATGCACAGTGCATTTCCTTAGTGCATTTTATAATGAAGGACAATTATTGTTCCAAATAGACTGTATACAGGACTGCTTTGCAAAACAGTAGTTTTAAGTTGTTGGACCTGAATTTGGCCTGTCCCTGGTGCCAGTGTGAGCACTTTAATCCTGCAGGATTTTCCTGTTTTGATTAAAACAGGGAAAGGTTTGTTTAAATCCATCTTCTGGACTCCAAAGCACTCTGTGTACCTTGTGGTAGGAGGCTGTTTACTCCATGCCTTTGACTTGCAGGTTCCTCAGGAGGCAGGGTCTAGGCTTCACGCACCAGCACCTGACATGTGCCTTATACCAGAGTTGCTACTCAGCCAACATTTGTTGGATGAATGAGTGAAATAACAAAGTTATTACTTTAACTTTGAATGGTTTTTAGAGTACTCATGCCTACTTTAATATCTTCAGTGGAAACGGCAGATTTTTGTTGAGCGTGGCCAGTCTTAGTGAAAGGTGGTGGGAAGGGCCCCTGCTGGTGTGATGAGCCCATTTGGGGCAGAGCTGAGTCAGGGTGGTCTTTGGAGGAGGCAAAGTGTAGATAGACCCCTGGTGACATAGTTACCGTTCCTGGGCTTCTCATACTGCAAACATTTTACTGTTTTCGAATCGATTATTTACCAGCCAAGGATGGACAGTGTTTTCCGGCAAGGGGATTTAGGTGTTTCCAAATAAAGGTGAATGTTGACCCTCCTGATTCTGCATCCCTCAATAACAGACACATGATTAGAAGTCAGCAGCTCCTGCCTGCATGTTCCCAGATCATCTATAAGAGTTCTTAAAACTCATCCCAACCAAAAACCAGTTACCATCGCGTCGATTCTGACTCACAGTGGCCTCATGTCTGTCAGAGTAGAACTGTGCTCTGTAGAGTTTTCAGTGGCTGATTTTTCATGAGTAGATTACCAGGCATTTCTTTTGAGGTACCTGTGGGTGGACTGAAACCTCCAGCTTTCAGTTAGCAGAGCGCATTAACCATTTGCACCATCCAAGAACTCCAAAACTCACCCAACAGGTTCTTTTAACTGGCATTTTAATTGGGTAAGTAGAGAAGTTCCGTGTTGGATGGTGGGATAGGAAAAATCCAGAAGGATGTAGATTAAAAAAAAAAAAAAGTTTATATTCTTTGCTTAATAGATACAGGAAGATTTCTCTCCATGTGGTATATTAGGACATAGCTTCTTTGAGCCTAGAATTTGATTGGTTTATGGAATGGTGCTTCTCTCCATACTGGCAGGGTGTTGTGGTCACGAAGACAGACAGACATGACACTGCTGCAGGAGGTGGAGGTTCCAAGGACCAAGCCAGGAGCAGTAGTGCTGTTGGCAAGAAGCTGCCATTCTGGCTTCTGTCCCTGACAGCAGCAATCAAGAGCTGGAACAAGTTGATCCCCGGATTTGTGATGCCCTCTGTTCTCCCTGCGTACCTCCCTACATAGAATTCATCCTCAGCCGCTCACTCCCGTGTGCCCACACCAGGGAATACAGTGTGCACCTTCTGGCAGTGCCTGGAGATGCCTGACCTTCCCACAGCTGCTGCTGCTAGTCCGCTTCCTGTGCTTCATTTTAGTAGTGTGTTGGGGAAAATAGCATCCCCTTTACCAGGGTGAGATGGCAAAGTTCTCTGGATAGAATGTTGCATAAAATTATCCAAGCAGTTGAGACATTTGAAAAATTATTTTGAGAAAGACTTTAAAAAATGAAAAATAAAAAGAATGTAGCAAGTCACCATTTTTCCTATCACCCAGAATTAACAGTTTGACATATTTGCCATGTATATTCATATATCAGTCTGTCTATACATTCATTTATAAATTTAAACATTACAGATCAAGTTTCGGTCTTCGGGAACTTTTAAAAGAGAGAAATGTGTTAACTCAGGAGGCTGAGCTGACATAATTCCAAGTCTGTTTTCTCAAATCTTAATCCCTCCTAGCACTTTGCATCCATTGTATTAATAAATAAGCCTGTTTTTCACCTCGTTAGAAAAAAAAAAAAATGCCTGGCTTAGTTTGCTAGAACTCTGCATTCCCTCTGGTTATCCTTGGTTGGGGACTCTTTGGCACAGTTGTATCACTGGGGGTCAGGGTGGGGAGGGGAGGAGATGTAAAAGGCGTACTCCTCAGGAGACAACCTGAGGAGAAACCACGCTGGGGTGATCATCCTTCCTCAGCGCTGAAGAAAACAGACAGATGATCAGAACTAACGTTACAGGAAGGGCTTAGTGCAGTCTCAAGCCTTAGTCATGTGTTGTGACACTGGCTGACCCCATGGATTGCTGTGTTCTCGGAGGTGCTTGGGGGATGCCAAGGGAGTGCCTGTTAGGTGTGACAGCTGGACTAGGCAATGGCTAAAAGCCACTGAGCTCTGAGGAGAGAGAGCAGTTTCCCTCTTTCTCTCCTGACTGGTGAAATACTAAGAACTGGGCAGTCAATAGTGTGAACCAGCTTTTCCCCGATTCTAGAACTCTGTCAAGCTGGGTAGTTAACTAAGAAACAGCACAATAACAGCTAACCCTGCTTTAGTGCTTAGTAGTCTGGGCACTAGGCTAAGTGGTTTGTATGTGTTATCCCTTTAAAACTCAAAGCACCCTCTGGGTACTGTGATTAGTGCATTTAGGTACTGTTACTATCGTCCTTTTACAGTTGAGGAAACTGAGACCCAGAGATGGTGAGTAAAATACACAAGGAAGCACAGTTATTAGACAGGAGAGCTGGAATATGTAACCTAGTGGTCCAGCACCAGAGCCCATGAGCTAAACCACTACCCTCTTCTCAGGAGAAGGCAGTCTTTGCCTTGTGGAAGCCACAGTCTCCTTAGGGAGCAAGAACTCCTAGAACCACAGAACACCTGTATAGATGGGACAGCATGGTGGTGTACACACTGAGTACCTAGAGGTGGAGGGATGGAAGGGAAAAGGAGCGACTAGAACTAGACTGGTCTCAGTGTGTGCCTGTGGTGGTCCTCAGGGCTCCTCAGCCAGTTCCTGGGGAATCTAATTTTAAAGGAGTGAGAAAGGCTAGTTTTAAAACATAGCCGTTACTTTTAAATTGTGAAGGATTTAATTTAAAAATGAATCTTGTATTTTTGTCTGACTCTCAAATCTACAGTTCCTTCCAATATGATCTTAAAAGTAAAGCACCATAAAATGACAAATACAGGGATCCAGGAAGATTTAGGGACAACCTAGAAGGGGATCAGGGACACTTAATGCTGCTGCATCCCTGGACCCACTGGGTGCTAATCCCACAGCACAGTCCATATAAGTCAAAGAAGAGAAGAGGATCCAGCCTCTCCTTCTCCTTGTGCCCACACTGTGACGATCTGTCCCGGGGCAACATGGAGACACATCGATCCAAAAAAAGCTCTGTCTTTCACATGTGGGATTTCCGCTTCAGGTATCCTGAGAATTAATTCCTTATAAAGAAGCATGCCTGAATATATGTCTCTGTTGGGCCTCAGCGCTGCATTTTGCCACCAGTCGGGTGAGCGGAGGTAGTGGTGGACACTTACTCAGTGTTCACCTCCATGTCCCTTTCAGAAACCTGCCTGGTGAGAGCTCATCACAGGTACACAGTGTGGGGCAAATCACTTGAGAGCGATGCATGTGAAGCAGCACAGGGCATGCAGCCGGCAGTTGGTAAATATTAGTTCCCTTCCCCTGCCTGTGTGTGAGGCAGGTTGTACGAGCAAAGCATCAGCAGTTCGGAATGCAAAAATAGATCTCCATGTGAGGATGTGACCTCTTTTCCCCCGAGTGTGGACCAGATGTCAGGCTGCCTTGTGAGGACTCAAGGAATGTAGCGGCTTCCTTCTTCGGGGCTTCGTTGCTTCTCTCCATATGGAGAAGCCTCACTTCCGATGCACTTCTCAGACTGGAAAAATAAGAACGAAAAGGAGGCTGGTATAAAAGGCTCAAGGAATGAACCTTCTGTGTTCTCCCTTTTCAAAAAGCATTTGAATATGTGTTGTTTAGATCTTACTCTCAGGTTCAGGTACACAGTCTTCAGGTCATTGTCTCTGTTATTCAATAGCATAATAAAAATGAATGGAGAGCCACAAGCAAATGGACATTTGTTTTGGAGTGCATTCATCCATTTATTGACCAGACATTTACTGAGGGCCAACTACCTACCCAGCACCAAGCTAGGTGTTAGGAAGGCAGAGATAAGCAGATGCCATCTCTTGGACTTGAGAAGCTTACAGATTACAAAGAAACAGATAAATAACTGTGAATGGAGCGTGATAGATGGCCTAAGGGTATGTACAAGGTAGAACTGGGAAGGCAAGAATGGTCACCTCTGCATGGGGCATGGAGGGAAGACCAGGGAAAGATTCTTATTCAGGGATGATCCTTGAATTGGGTCTTGAAGAATGAGCAGTAAAAAAGGGAGGACACATACAAGTGGCTCATTAAGTGGGGTTTTTTTGTTTTGTTTTGTTTTTTTTGACTGTCATTAAGAGTGAATTTCTATTAAATATATACTTGTAGTTCACAGGGAATGATAATTCAGATTAAAGCGTTAGGGAATGTAGGTCTGCAACATAAAAATAAAAGATAAAGAAGTGAGAATTAAAAAAAGCATGCATTGGTTAATCCACAGAGGGGCTAGTGCCCTCCCACACAGATAACGGAAACCCTGCTACACGTTGAGGGACTGTGCACTTCCAGGGCAGGGGAGCCACGTGTCTCAAACGTGGTATGTTTAAAGAAGATGTTGGGAGGTTAGAGGCGGCATAATTGATATGATTTGACAGTTGCTGTGGTAACACACCCACTTTCAGAAAATCACTGTTAGTGGGAGGGCAGGAACACTGGTGACACTTGCCCTCGGCTGCCCTGTGCCCCACAGAGCCTGTTCAGGGTCAAAAATGTGGACAGGTGCAAAAGGACAAATGCCCCACATGGCTGACTGCCAGCTGCCTTTGTGGAACTGACCCTGGAATAAGATAAGGAGATCAGTAAACTAGAACAAAAACAGGGAAACTGGGAGGAAGGAGACGGGGAGGTCTGAGCAAATACTGCTAACACCTTAAAGGAAAACATCTCCCCTGTGTTGTATTCAAATATGTAGAGTGACCCATGAATTTCTATGAAAAAAAATGCATAAGGTGTAGTGTGTGTATACTGCCCTTTGTGGAAGTGGAACCATAGACTGCTTTGGGGCATAAATAAAATAGTTCCTAGAGCAGCAAAAACACCTTGGGTTACTGAAAAATTGGTTGTGAGAAGTTTTGGCTGAAAGGCTGAGTTATTACCTTTGGGTCACCACCTTCTGGCAACTCAGAGGCATGACATAGTGTGAATACGCAAGGTGTATGAATGGTCACGAACCAGTGGTACTGAAGGAAGGAGTCCAAGCTGCACTGAAAGCTGTGGCGAAAAACAAGGCTCCAGGAATTGAAGGAATACCAACTGAGATGTTTCAACCATCAGATGCAACGCTGGAAGTACTCACTCATCTGTGCCAAGAAATTTGGAAGACAGCTACCTGGCAAATCCAACTGGAAGAGATCCGTATTTGTACTGATTCCAAAGAAAGGTGATCCAACAGAATGTGCAAATTATTTAATAATATCATTAATATCACATACAAGTAAAACTTTGCTGAAGATGATTCAAAAATGGTTGCAGCAGTACATTGACAAGGATCTGCCAGAAGGTCAAGCCAGATTCAAAAGAGGATATGGAATGAGGGATATCATTGCTGATGTTAGATGGATCTTGGCTGAAAGCAGCAAATACCAGAAAGATGTTTGCCTGTGTTTTACTGACTATGTGAAGGCGTTTGACTTTGTGGTTCATAACAAATTATGGATAACATTGCGAAGAATGGGAATTCCAGAACACTTCATCTGCGGAGCCTGTACATAGACCAAGAGACAGTTGTTCGAACAAAACAAGAGGATACCGAGGGTTGTATCCTTTCACCATACTTACTCAATCTGTATGCTGAGCAAATAAACTGAGAAGCTGGACTATAACATAAAAAAAAAAAAAAAAAATCCTCACAATTGGACCAGTAAGCAACATCATGATAAATGGAGAAAAGATTGAAGTTGTCAAGGATTTCATTTTACTTGGATCCACAATCAATACCCATAGAAACAGCAGTCAGGAGATCAAACGATGTATTGCATTGGGCACATCTGCTGCAAAAGATCTCTTTAAAGTGTTAAAAAACAAAGATGTCACTTGAGAACTAAGGTGCATCTGACCCAAGCCATGGTATTTTCAGTCGCCTCATATGCATGCGAAAGTTGGACAATGAATAAGGAAGACTGAAGAAGAATTAATGCATTTGAATTATGGTGTTGGAGAGGAATGTTGACTACATCATGGACTGCCAGAAGAATGAACAAATCTGTCTTGGAAGAAGTACATCCAGAATGATCCTCAGAAGCAAGGATGATGAAACTTCATTTCTCATACTTTGGACATGTTATCAGGAGGGACCAATCTCTGGAGAAGGACATCATGCTTGGTAAAGCAGAAGATCAGCGAAAAGGAGGAAGACCTTCAACTAGATGGATTGACACAGTAGCTGCAGCAGTTGGCTCAAGCATAGCAACAATTGTGAGGATGGCACAGGACTGGGCAGTGTTTCATTCTGTTGTACAAAGGGTCACTATAAGCTGGAACCGACTCTATGGCACCTAACAACTATAACAATATGGGTGGTTTGTTACCTTAACAAGCTTGAGTTCACAACCTACTTATAAGAACAGAGACTACTTCCTCTAGACCAATGGTTTTCAACCTTAGTCTTACTTGAGAATCACCAGTGGGGCTTCATTAAAAATATTTTGAGACACTTAATTTTTATTAATTAAAGTATAAAAGTAATATGTGATCAGTGTAAAATAAAGTCAGAACTGTACAGACATTGTACAGCATGAGTTCTATATCCCACTCCCACCAGATTTAACTGTTAATGGTTTCTTGGAAACTCTTCCATTTTTGTTGTGTGTATAATAAGCGCGTGTGTGTGTGTGTGTGTGTGTGTGTGTGTGTGTATGGAATTATATAATACACACAATGCATTAAAAAAAAACAAAAAAACAAAACCATTGCTGTCAAGCTGATTCTGACTCATAGCGACCCTATAGGACAGAGTAGAACTGCCTCATAGGGTTTCTAAGGAGTGACTGGTGGATTCAAACTGCCAACCTTTTGGTTAACAGCCGAGCTCTTAATCACTCTGCCACCAAGGCCCCACACAATGCATAGGGTTATGCAAATGGCCTTTTTTACTTAGTATCTTTTGGAGATCTTTCTCTATTAGTACATACAAATTTATCAGCTGCATGGATTCCCATTGTCAGGATATGCCATAATTTATTTAACAGTTGCCCTGTAGGCGTTTAGATTGTTTTCATCCTCAGATGCTAGTCTTTGTTCACCTGTGTGGGTATAGCTAAAGCTTAAACTCCTAGATGTGGAATTGCTGGATCAAAGTGTGTGGACTCTGAATTAATTATACAAGTTCACCCTCCCACCAAAAGTGTGTGAAAAGGCTATTTCCTCTCTAATTAAAAAAAAAAAAAAAAAAAAACCAGGCTCCAGTGTGAATCTGATCTGTAACCGGGGTTGAGAACTATGGCTTTAGATAAACCAAAGACAAAACCAGACTTGTTGCCATCAAGTCAGTTCCGACCCATAATGACCGTATAGGGCCAAGTAGAACTGCTCCGTAGGGTTTCCGAGGCTGTAAATCTTTACGGAAGCAGACCGCCACGTCTTTCTCTTGCGGAGTGGCTGGTGGGTTTGAACCGCAGACCTTTTGGTTAGCAGCCGAGCGCTTAACCACTGAGCAACCAGGGCTCCTATCTGTAAAATGAGGAAACACTGCTGCCAGGTGGGTGAATCCTGTGTGAGTCTAGGTCATGCCCTTTCAGATCCAGACAGCAAGACTTCCGTTAAAGTGGGTGATTAAGAGCGATGGAATGACCCGTTTCTTCAAGCTCCTTTTAAACTGTACATCTTTATTTAGGCAGACATAAACCTTAAATAAATAAGTATTTCTTAAAATAGTATATGATTAAAGTCACAAGAACCAGAGGAGTAGCACCTAGGTACAATTTGATACTTTTCTCACTATTCTGTAATTTAGTCATAATCCATTCTTTCCATAGGCTTTTAAGAAAAAAATCATTTAATTCCTTTTTATATGGCTTCAGATTCTATTAAAAGTAGGTAGAGTTTGTCAATATTAAAAGCCAGTACTGCGTTGTCTTATTTCAGTATGAAAAGTCCCCAGTCTTGTACACAGCTTGCCAGGTTTGGGAATTATTGGTGTCTCCTTTCCCTTGCATAGCGTCAATAGACTGAGAGAGAGAAAATGGGCCTCTCTTCTCCAGAAAACCTGTTTTAAGAATTAACCATCTTAAGGCATTATTGCCTGTCTTCACAGCCTTTGGTTCTTATAGGCCACGTCTGGCTGTCTCCGTCTCTGTGTCTCCACCCACTGGGCTGCTTCAAGGGACAGTGTTTGTATTTAGTTCCTTGTTCTATGGATCAGGACGCCATGTGACACCTTCACTTTTACTCCCAACCACCAACTTAAAGACCATTTGTCTTCATCTAACAGCCTCTTAAAGGAGTCCTGGTGGCACAGTGGTTTAAGCGCTCAGCTACTAAGTGAAAGGTCGGTGGTTCGAACCCACCAGTCGTTCCATAGGAGAAAGATGTTGACAGTCTGCTCCCTTAATACAGCTTTGAAACCCTATGGGGTCGTTCTACTCTGTCCTATAGGATCGCTCTCAGTTGGAATCAACTAAACAGCAATGGCTTTTTAATGGAACAACCTCTTTCTTTTCCTTTTTGAAGAAACTCTTTTCCCCTCCCACCCAGAACTTCCCTAGCATATCTTCACAGCTGGTCTCCTTATCAGCCAACTCAAACTCACATAATTAGGTAAGATCAGCCTTACTTAAAGGGTTTTGCATTAGGAAATTCAAGCTGATTGGAATGGGGGTTTGTAAACACATTGGAATAGCAAAGGATTGCAGAGGTGTAAGGATGTATTCTTGAAAAGTTGCAGACCATGGTAGGCACTGGCATTGAGAAGCTGAAGGAGGAAGTGTGAACAAAGAACCTGCATGAGTGTTTGATAATTACTTAGTATCTAGTTTATGTTTACCCAAGAAACACATAGACCTCACCTTGTGCCTGTGAAATATAAAGGCAGATTTTTGTCCCATGCAGATTTCTTCATAGACTACATTAAGCAGGAGCCAGATGGGTTTAGCTTGGCTAATCTTAGTGCAAGCTGGAAAATTTCAATCTTTCCGAAACAGCACAGTAAAAATGGTGTGGCAGCAGGAGCAGACCTCCTTGTCTAACTTCACAAAGGGGGAGGAGAATCATTATCATCATCAACAGCCCAAGGGCTGATTCCTGTGAGCTGGAGGTCAGACATACCTCCTCTCTTGGACCTTTTTACCAATTCCTATACCGGCCATCCTTCCCACAGCACTCTCTACTCCTCTGCAGGGTTCGATAAGTCATGGCAGTGGCCACACAGAACTCAACAGACAATACTCATGATTATGCGGTTTATTAGCGAAGTAACAGGTTACAGTTCTGGTTCAGGAACACTCAGGATACAGTTCTTCCATCAGGACAGCCTCTTCTCAGCCTTGCCTGCAGGCAGGCCTCTCTCTGACTCTCAGCCCCTCAACCCTGGCCTGTGCTCAGGCAGAGCTAAAAGGTCTTTAGTGCTACCAATAAGTGCCCGGGGCACCCCACTCTGCCAGTAAGTCTGGGCCCGAAGGCTCTCAGCTCTCTCGCTCTGTGAGTCCATAGCCTAGCTCTGCCAAGTGCTCAGAGGCACCCTACTCCTCCAGCAGGCCTCCTACCCAAAGGCACTCAGCTCTCTGGCTCCGTGGGTCAGCAAGCCCCCACTGCAGCCATCTTGAGCTGGTCTTCTAGTTCCTACCCTCCATCTTGCACCAGTATCACTCTTGTTACTGCTGCATCACTGTCTCTCTGTCGTCCGTGTTACAACTCCCTTCCTCTGTCTCCTGTGTCTAGGAGGTTCTCAGCCCAGGGATCCCGGGTCCAAAGGATGCACTCCACTCCTAACTCTTCTTTCTTGGTGGTAATGAGGTCCCCCCTTTCCGCCTCTGGGATGGCTCATTTTAAGCCTAGCAGGATGGCAAAACTGACCAATCCCCTGATTATGGTTCCATATACCTTATTTGTATGGTCCCACGCCCAAAAGGGTGCCATACACTTTACTTGTATTATTAGCAAGCTGTCCAATCCCCTTGATGGGCCACAAGCTCCTTATTTGCATAGTCCCACCCAATCTTTTGGTGGAAGTTACAAGACAATGGCTAGAAAGGCCATATATAAGCCATCCATCATACCACGAACACATTTCTAAGAAATTGGTGTAGAATATTATTCTAGTGTACATTAGGGAGCTATATGACTATAGAGCAATGCTGATTTACTGCAGGTTTTTAATCATGTAAGTTTATCTGCTTCCCCTTTGTTTTTCCTCACCAAGGTGATGGTGGTAAGAACTAGAAGTAAGAAACCCTGTCATTTTTATTACTTGTCAAATCTGTGGCTGTTTGGCAATTTTCCTCCTGTGTGGGACTTAAATTTATTTGAGAAAATCTGAGTTTATCCCTTTTCTCAAGTCTTGGCTTGCATTGGAACATAAAAAAATCAGATGCATGCTCACTGAAGGCTGATTCTGATCATAGAGAGCTGTAAACTGTATATGCTGCTCTACAGCCTTCCCTTTCTCTTGGCCTAAATGACTGACGATCGAGCTGTCAGTCTTTTACAATGGAGTTCCTCCTGTGATACATCATCACAAAGGTATATACTAGTCGGGCAGTAACAAGACTGGTACGATGAATACTTATATGAAGCACACACTAAAGTACCCAGCAGCAACTGCAAAGGCTGGCATTATATTATTAGGAGATTGCTTACCTTACCCCAACTGAGACACTAGGGGACAAAATCTATTTTGTTGAGGTACCAGCTGACTCCACTGAATTAAGTTGACCCCACCCCCACCCTGCAGAAATCCATATCCCTGACTTAGCATACACTCCCCTAGGCAGTTTCTATTGCCTAGCAACACTTATTTAGTAACCTTTCAGAATTATCATGAACTAATGGGAAGAGAATGTACCTATTCTGTGTTACTTACACAGCCTGTGGCACAGACATTGTTGATTATGGACCACAGAGGATATCTCTACAGGAGTTTTCAGCTACTGTCTTCCCTACCTCCATAGCTCACACCTCCCAAACCCACACTCTCCAGACCAAAACAAAAAGATGGTGTGGGAGCATTAACTAGGTATTAGATGCAGTAGACAACCAAGGGAAATACCTCTATTAGGCTGGATTACTGGACGCATCAAGATGGTCTTACAAGCGTCCCTCACAAATACTCTCACGGAGAATGAAAAGTAGACACATAACTTCCCAAGAAACATATAAGAAACCTCAAAATTCCTGGCATATACAGGGGCCAGATGAGTGTTGCTCGAGAGAAACTGCTTGACATTCCTTTTTGCATTCATAGTGTCTTTGTTGCCATTGCTAACTTGTATGGTTGGGGGTGGAAATGTAGATAGAAAGTTAGGGCTTTGCAGTTACATAGCCCTAATATGAATGTAGGGTCTTCCAACTCACTGGCTATTTGACCTTGAGCAAGTTACTTAATCTGTCTACTCTTACTGTTTCTCATTTGTTTAATGGAGGTAATAGTGAAGCTCCTCAATTAGACAGCACAGGGACTGCCATGAGGGATTAACAATATAATTAGGAGACCCATCCCTTTGGTCAGTCCCATTTCACTAGCTTTCCCCAGAATTGGTTTACCTCCTACCTTTCTGGCTTCTCCTAAGTATTTCCCATCAGGTCTTCTTCTACTTATCCCTAAACATCAGTATTTTCCCAGGGCCTTCTCTTTCATTATCTTTTTGCTCTGTATTCTCTCTTGGGGAGATCTCGAGATGACTAAATCTGTGTCTTCAGTTGACATTGCCCTTCTGGTCCAGACCCACACATGAAGCTTCACCTGGAGTCCACAGACACCTCAAGCTCAACTGATCCACAATCGGATGTCTTTTCTTCCAGATCTGCTTGTTGTTGTTGTTAGGTGCCATCAAGTTGGCTCTGACTCATAGGGACCCTGTGCATAACAGAGCAAAACACTGCCTGGTCCTGCCATGTCCTCACAATAGTAGATATGTTTGAGCTCATTGTTGCTGCCACTGTGTCAATCCATCTCGTTGAGGGTCTTCCTCTTTTTTCACTGACCCTCTACTTAATCCGCTGTATTCCTCATTTGAGTGAATGTTAACACCTCCTGTCCAGCTGTCCAAGCCAGAAACCTGAAGTGAGTCTTGCCTCTCTCTCTCTTTTTCCCCCATATCCAGTTAGCCATTGACACTATTCCCCTCGGTTGCCATAGCAATCTCTCTGAATCATCTGATCAAGTAGTGACTTCCTTGTTCTAACTCCATCACTTGTTCCCCATTACTTTGAAGATAAAATCTGAACATCTAAGGCCCATCTTTGTCTGGCCTCAACTCTTAACTCTCCCTCTTGCCCCTAAGCTCCAGTTACACCAGCTACTTTTCAGTTCTCTGACTGGCCCATGAATTCTCTCACACCTTTGTGCCTTCACATATTCTGTTCTCTCTGCCTCGATCGTTCTTTTCCCCTTAACTTGCCTGGACAATTGCAGGACTGCTGGGATGCCAGTTCCCTCTGAAAAGCCTTTCCCAATGCCCCTGCACTCTGCCCAGGATCTGGATTGGTGAGCACACTTTGAACTCCACTGGCGTTGGTGGCAGTGTGGGTGGTGGCAAGTCCAAGCTCTCTCTTAGCACTTAGCACCCTGTACTCTAGTCATCTGTTTACTCACCTGTCTCCACCTACAGACTGTGTGCTCCTCGAGTTTGGGTTCTGTTTATATATTCTCAGAGCCTAGCCCATAGTAGGTGCTCAATACATGCTTGTTAAGCAAATGAATGTTTTAATCAACGAGCCTTTGTTAATCATTTTCTGTGTAAGAAATTAATGTGGCCTTTGCCCTGGAAGGGTTTCCCATCTATTTACTTAACAGATAATTGCTCAAAAGTTATAGAGTCTCTCAACCTCATAAAAATTCTAGAGTAGTATATCCTGTGTGCCAAATGGTATCGACATTAAGTTTGAGGGAAATTAGAGGGAGATGTCATCCACACTGGGACAGTCAGAAGTAAGAGGGTTTGAATTAGACCTCGAAGGGTGGTAGGACAAGCACGGTGCAGAAGGTGTGATGCAAGAATGTCCAGAAAATAAGGCAGACCAGCTTGGCTTGAGCAGAGAGTATAGTAGAATATTTTAGACACAAGATGGGAACAATATGCCCACCAGTGGAGGTCTTTGACTACCAGACTAGAAATTTGGCACTGGGAGGCAGTGGGAAGCCATTGGCTACCTTTGATCATGGTAGAGATGTTCTAGGAGAAATAACCTGGCTATAGTTGGCGTACTTGAGTACAGGTGGCACAGACTCCACTTAGGAAGGTATTGTAGTTGTCCAGGTCCCTAGAGATACGGCCTGGATCTGAAACACAAAGGAAAACCTCAACTGAACTCAAAGGAGGATTTAATGCTGGAGCTGAAAGAAGCCTTTAATATCATCCCACCCTCTCACCCCCTTATTAACGGGGTGGGCAAACAGCGGAGAATCTCTCCAAGGTTCCCATAATTGATGAGACCTTTGGATTCTCATTTCTCCCTCCTGCCTGAGAGGGAAAATAGAGAAATAGTTCCTAGGCATGAGGAGTCCTGGAGAAGAGGCTGATGGTAGGTGGGAGGCTGGCAGTGAGTTGGGCTTACACACGTTAGCTTAGAGATGACAGCGAGACTGAGGCCGTGACCAGCAGTCCACAGATCTGTTCAGGACTCGGAGAACTTTGGTGCAAGAGAATTACAGAGAACACTGGCCAGGAGCCAAGGCAAGGAGACTCTGGAAAAGCATGTTTACTTCTGGGTGCCGAACTTGGAAACTCATGCAGGAAAGAATCTTTGTGGATGTCCCTGAGAAACCACAAAAGCACAGACATAACCTGAATCCTATTCGTGTTCATCCGGAAACTCAGGCTTTGAAACAGTCCTGTTTTTCTCCCTGTGTTTGGCTTGGTTTGGGGTGTTGCTCAGGGAGGGTGTGGGCTGTTTGTTTGCATTTGGTTCCTGGGTTCACAGTGAATATCAGCAAGCACTGTCACTTACCTAGTCTCCTGCTTCACTCTCCCCTCTAAAAAAAAAAAAAAAATTCACGGAGCCCGGAGAATAGTCAGTTTAATCACTGGCCATGGCAGCACTTTGAAAACTGCAGGTATCAAATAGCTAGGCCTGCACATTTTCACCAATGCAGACTATTAAAGGGACTCCAGGGGCCTAGGTGGTGCTGATTCAAGTGGTGCATGTTGTCATTAAAAATTGAAAGAGCCACTGAAAATAGACTTCGGTTTTGCAAGAGCTTGTTGTTTGTGCTTGATAAGAAGGTAGCCCCATCCTAGGGGGACCTAGGTAAATTGATTAGTGGCTCAGTTTTTTTTCATAGGTAAAAAGCACCCATTTTGCCCTACTTACTTCACGGGGTCTTCGTAGCGGACAGTCGAGTGGACCCAGATGCAGGATGTTAATGAAAGTGGACCCCTCCCACCCCAATCACAGCTCCTCTTTGGAAAGCTGTGGTCTTGACTGTCATCCCCACCCGTGCGCTCCGTAGGGGACACTCAGAGGAGGGGCTGGTGAGGCCAGCGCTGGACTTCAGTCTCCACTTGATCCCCTTGTTGCTTGTCCTGTAGTGCGTGGAGCTGCGGGAAGCTTACAACGGTCATTCTTTATTACCGCCACCGTCACATGGCAGCCTGGGAGAGACTGGACCTCTGCTGTCTCAGAAGACATAACTGAGGCACAAAACCACTTGAAGACTTTGAGCTAGCCAGATGTGGCTGGGACTTAACCTCCCATTTCCCAGATCTAACGCCACCATTCTTTCCCTACAAGTGTTAAGAGGAAGCGAGGAGGCCTGCCCTCCTCCTTCCCTAGTCCTCTAACACTGGGATGGAGTGGGGGGCCGGGGTGTGAGTTGGGTGGGTACGTACGGTCCTTCATCCCCACCTCAGGGGGCTGGTGTTGCAAAGTCTGAAATATCCCTCATCCAGGCCTTGGTTTCTGACCCTGCAAATTCATTTCTGCAAGTGTGTTATTCCTCTGCACCCCAGAGGTGCTGTGACAGCCACGTGGACACAGAGCTGTAGGTGCCCTGTCTTCAGATTGCCACATGCTGAACCCACTCAGTGGACACAGGAGGTAGAGGGAGCCCAGCCCCACTGTCTCAGCAGCAGTGGGGAGGGCCAGTGGACTGTTCTGAAAACACACATGCCCTGACCACTGGCTGGAGCTTCTGTTCTCCCCTTTACCTGACTGTGAACAGGCTGCCATCAGGAGCGCCTATGGCCTCCCCCTCAGCCAGTGTGAGGAGGCAGTTTTCTTGCTGACACTGTGGATGATACAAGGAATGTGATATTAAATACTCTTGGAATGAGAGGCTTTGTTCATCTAATCCAAGCTCCTGCCACGTTAGAAGCCGCCAAGTCAAGTCAAGGCCATTTTGAGTCCCGGTGCACAATCCTAGGGCGAATTGCTTGTCCTGGGCCTGGGGTCACACTTGGTGACGCCTAACAGACCTTGCTTGGGCTGCAGCTATAGGAAAATGGGAGCTGGGGAGTAGACGGAAGTAAGGTCTGGCCTCAGCTCCTCCTGATGGGTCTCCACACGCACTGTCTGTTTCATCCAGCCCTGTGAGGCAAGTGGTAACCTCCCCTACTTCATAAACGAGGGAACAGAGACTGTGAGCAGTGGAGTAGCTGATCCTAGGCCCACTGGGTTACTGAGGGTCAAAGCCATGACGAATCCTAAGTCTGTCTAGGCTTTCTGATAAACCGTGCCACCTCCTCCAGGACATGTCAGGGGCTGAGTGCCAGGGCCAATGCCAGAGAGGGAGCCTTGTAACAGTGTTCCAACTGCCTGTCTTTGCCTAAACCCCAAAAAAACAGTTGCTGTCGAGTAAACTCCAACCCTGTGTGTGTCAGTTAGAGCAGAATTGTGCTCCATAGGGTTTTTCAGAAGTAGATCACCAGGACCTTTCTTCTGAGGGGCCTCTGAGCGGAGGCAAACCTACAACCTTTTAGTTAGCTGCCGAGCGCTTAACCATTTGCACCACCCAGAGTCTCCACCCAAACCTAAATCAAGCATTAATTGACATACTAATAATTTAAGCGTATGGATACAGGACACGCCACTTCCATGTACTGACCTTTGAAGCCAGCTTCACATCCACATAAGAGTGTATTAGACACCATTTCTGCCAGGAATCCTCATTGTCTTTGCTTTGTCAAATGTAGATGTACCCTTGGCATAAGCTTGCCATTCAGGAGGACTGAAGTAGAGGGAGTGACAGGTGGGGGTGGGGAGAAATGAAAGGAGAGAGGAAGAGGAAGTAGGGAGGCTGGCTGCCTTTCTGCCTATTTCCCCTGCAGTTAGAGATCTGCAGCTTCCCAGGGGCTCTTTTGGAGACCATCTCTTGTCCAGGAACATGTTGGGCTGGAAAGGACAGGGGTCCGTGGGGGCCTGAGAGGTCTCTATCCTCCCCTTTTCTTTCCTTTCTTCCCCTTGGGGGGTTGGAGGAGGGTGAGGTGGAGCAGAAAGGACACGGACTCCGGGTCAAGCAGACTTGAGACTGACCTCTACCCGACCTTCCCCCTGCTTTCTAGCTGTGTGACTTTCTAGCAGGTGGTTTCACCTCTCTGACCCTCCATTTCCTCTTCCTTAAAATGTGGGACATAATGCCTCTCTTGTGGGGTGGTGTGATAGTTCAGTGGGATGTTGCACATCAGGCTCTGTCTTAGACTGGGTTCTCTAGAGGAGCAAAACCAGTGACTCACACGGTTGCAGGGGCTTACGAACCCAAAATTGACAGGTCAGATGGTAGGCTGCTGGCTCATGGGGCTGCAGGGGCTGCGGGAGCTGACAAATCCCAAAATCTGCAAGTCAGATGGCGGGCTGCTGGCTCACAACCCAAGAACCGGAGGTCAGAGGATGAAGAGTCGGATGCAGGACCCAGAGAGGGCAAGCTTTGCCAGAACATCTATATATATTGGATACAGGCCATACCCCCAGGGAAACTCCCTTTCAACTGATGGGCTGCTCACATTACGTCACAAAATGGAGGATGATTACATAATATCTGCCGGATCACTGAGAATCATGGCCTAGCCAAGTTGACACATAACCTTAACCATCACAAGTAGAATGTTGCACATCAGCCTCCTAGCCCAGGTCCCGACATAGGGTTTTCACTAAGAGAACACTGGATCCCTTGCTTTCCCTTCAGGCAGAGTTAGACTCCCCAGGCTGGGGCCTGTGCATGATGAAAAAAATCAGTTGTCTTTGAATCAGCTCCAACTCACAGCAACCCCATGTGTGTCAGGGTAGAACTGTGTTCCATAGGGTTTTCAATGGCTGATTTTTCAGAACTAGATTGCCAGAGCTTTCTTTTGAGGCATCTTTGAGTGGATTCGAACAACTAACCTTTTGGTTAGCAGCCAGGTGCATTAACTGTTTGCACCCTCCTTGCATATAATGAAGAATGTGGTTTTTAGAATCAGAAAGATAAAGAGGTGAGTCTCTGTTTCGCCATCTGCTGGTTGGGTGATTTTGTGCAAATTATTTACCATTTCTGAGCTTTTCCTGAATGTGTTCTTCTATTTCTTCATTTCCACATTAGGAAAATAGGTATAATAATAGTTCCACCTACATACAGTTATTGTGAGAATTAAATGAGGTAATACTGTATTTTGATGCAAATAACGCATGCCTGCTACATTTGTTTGCTCCCATGATGTGTATTCGTAAGTGCGGCTGTGCCCATTTTTTTAAAAATGGAGGAGGGTGCAGTTGGCAAACGACCATAGAAGGCACACATTACTTGTATTAAAATATGGTACATCCTAAGGGCCTGGTGGATAGTAAGGGCTTGACCCAGTTCAAATGCACTAATATTGTTGTTACTCAGCGGGCTGGGGACACCTGCCTACCGGCGTGCAGGACTTGAATTTCCTTCATCATCTCAGTAAACAGTAACAACCTGCTGTCCTAATGTTTACATATAATGAATTGAACTGGATTTTGGGCATCACACTTCATCTGTATTTCTGTTGACAGCCTGTTACTGGGTGAGAAAGAGTTGTTGAATAAGAGCTGCTTAGATTAAAGGGATCTTGACAGTGAGTTTTTCGGTATATTTGTTCTGCAACCGTATATTGAGCGTTTACTGAGTATATTGTCTGAATTGGGCACAAAGGAAGTGCGTGAGTGTGTATATGTATGATGTGTTTTTGTCTTTTGGGTTTCTTTTTTTTTGCCTTTAAAAACGGAGTAAGGCTCGGGACTCTTGAAAATCATTACAGTTATGACAAATGATTACATATGATGACAGAGTGTTACACATGACAGGCTATTACAGCTGGTTGGTCCAGGAGGAGACTTTCCCGTTTACTCTGTGGCTAAGCCTTTTCTTTCTCTTCCGTTCTTCTTCTCCCTCTTTATGTCTTTCTTTCCTTCCATTTTCCCTTTTTTATTCTTTCCTTCACTCCATTTCTTCTTTCACTCATTCTCTTACTCCTTCTTTAATTTCTTAATGCTTCTTTCCCTCTATTTCTTTCCTTCTTCCCCATCCCCTGCACCCAGTCCACTCTGCCAACAGCATTGAGAGGGAGGCAGCAGATGTGTACTTTCAGACCCGAAGCCTTGAGTCGGGACCAGATTGGTCTGTCGGTCAGTTGCACTCATAAATGGGGGAAAATGGGGTAAACACACACACATGCACACACACACACACACACGCAGCAACGCACTTTTTCTTCTTCTCCCTTTTCTTCCTCCTTCCCATTTCCTTCGTTCTCTTCTCTCTCCTTTTCTTCCTTCTAGAAGCTTGAACAGATCTACTCCCAGCAGCATTTAGCATAGCCTCCTGAAACGTATATGTGCAAAGTAAAGCAAAGTCTATTTTTTAAAAAATAATTATTTTCTGATTTTGACAATGAAAGATGCTCGTTATGGACAATTGGCCAAATATAAGAAATAAAAAGAAAAAAGACTCCATGCTCCTCAAAACATTGCTTGTTAGGATCTATGGGGTATTTGTTTCCAATTACGTGATAATTTGTACTAAGTGTGGGGCATAGTGAGCAAGACGAGGTCCCTGTCACAAGGAGTGTACATGGTAGTGGAGGGAGGTCGCCAGTAAATATCAAACAAATAAGATCATTTTGGACGGACGTGAATGTTGTAAAGTAAATCAGACAGAGTGGTTTGATGGGCAGAGGAAGGTCAGAGGATCAGAGGAGATGGTATTTGAGCTGACATCTGTTGTTGTTGTAGGTTGCCATTGAGTCAGTTCTGACTCATGGTGATCCCTAAATGATGCAAAAGGACCAGGCAGGCAGAGAGCAGGGGAGAGTGTTTTAGGTAGAGAGAATACTAGGTACAAAGGTCTGGGTGGGATCAAGCTCGGGGTATGTGAAGAACAGACAGAAGGCAGAGTAGCCAAGCATACTGAGTGAGGAGGAGCCTTGAGTTGTATTACACACGGCAGAGGAAAGCCTTGGGAGGGTTTTGATGTGGTTACCTCATTCATTTCTCACACAATCCTGTGAGGCAGGTATGTTGTTGTTGTTACGTGCCGTCGAGTCGATTCCGACTCATAGCGACCATATAGTATGTATAGTAAACTGTGTTTGCCGATGAGGAAACCAACTTAGAGAGGTGGGTGAAAAAAGAAAAAAATAGCCAATAGTCCCTGCTTCCCAAAACAGATCTTGCTAGGATTTGGGGGGTATTTCTTTCTGGTCCTTTAGTCACAAATGCCCAAGTTTATAACATACAGATAATAAGAATCAGAATTTAAACCCACATCTGACTCACTTCACAATTTAACCTCTACCCTGAACAATTTTAAATCCTGCTGTAATGTTATTGTATAAGCATCCTCCCAGTAGCTCGGTTTGAGTATCAACCATCTGTTGCCTTGATAAAGTTTACCAACAACCACAAAGATGCAGTATCATAAAAAAAAAAATAAGGATCTATTGTTCATTCATGTGAAATTGCTGTTGGTTGGACAGGTGATTTGACTGATCTTGGCTGGAATCACTCACAAATCTAGGGGATAGGGGATTTAGGCTGGTCTTGAAGTTGCCAAGGATTTCCTTCTACTTGGATCAGTAATCAATGCCCATAGAAGTGCAGTCAGGAAATCAAATGATGTGTTGCATTGGACAAATCTGCGGCAAAAAACCTCTTTAAAATCTTAAAAAGCAAAGATGTCACTTTGATGGCTAAGGTGCACCTAACCCAAGCCATGGTATTTTCACTCGCCTCATATGCATGTGAAAGCTGGACAATAAAAAAGGAAGACTGAAGAATTGATGCATTCTAATTGTGGTGTTGGTGAACAATATTGAATATACCGTGGACTGCCAGAAGAACAAACAAATCAGACTTGGAGGAAGTACAGCCAGAATCTTCCTTAGAAGCTAGGGTGGCAAGCCTTTGTCTCACTTACTTTGGACATGTCATCAAGAGGTACCAACTGCTGGAGAAGGACATCATGTTTGGTAAAGTAGATATCAGCAAAAAAGAGGGAGACCCTCAATGAGAAGGATTGACACAGTGGCTGCAACAATGGGCCCAAACATGGTGAGGATTGTGAGAACGGCGTAGGACGATGCAATACTTCATTCTTTTATACATAAGGTCACTATGAGTCAGAGCTGACTTGACGGTACCCAACAAAAACAACAGACTGGTCTGCTCCATGTGTCTTTCATCCTTCAGTAGGCTAGCCTGGACATGGTTAGGGCAGAAGTGCAAGGGAGAAGAAGCAAAAACATGTAAAAGTTCTTTAGGCCCAGGCTCAGAACTGACACTCTGTCATTTCTGCCACAGCTGTTAGCCAGTGCAAGTCACAAGGCCAGTCCAGATTCAAGAGGTGGGGAAATAGGTTCTGCCTGGAACTGCAGACTCACTTGGAGCAGGACAAAGGTAGAGGGAGGGGTGAGCCCTTCAGCCATTAGCGTATAGTTGCACTTGCAGAGTACTTATTGGCAAGATAGCAGGTTCCTGAGTCCAGAAAGTCCATATCCTTAGGATGTACTTGTGAGGTTTTTTAAATCTCTCTGGACACTGTGATCACCCTTTATTGAGCCTATAGTGTTAATTGTTGTTGTTAACCAAAAAAACCAAACTCATTGCTATCAAGTTGATTCTGACTCATACCGAGCCTATAGGACAGAGTAGAACTGCTCCATAGAGTTTCCAAGGAACAGCTGGTGGATTTGAACTGCTGACCTTTTGGTTAGTAGCCAAGCTCTGAACCACTGCTGTTAGCTGCCTTCAAGTCTGCCCCCATGGTAACCCCATGCACAATGGGACCTTCATTAGCTGATTTTTTGAAAGCAGATCACCAGGACTTTCTTCCTACTCTGTCGTAGCCAGAAGGTCTGCTGAAACATGTTCACAGCATGTTTCATGGTATCATAGCAACACGCAAGCCTCCACTGACAGATGGGTGGTGGCTGCATTTGAGATGTGTTGTCCGGATCAAACCAGGACACGGAAGGTGAGAATTCTACCACTAAATAGTTGGCTCCCTGGAAAGTATGGGATTTTCAGGGGCAGGAGTGTTTTGTAATGAAGTAGGCAGGGCCTGAGCCTTGATGGTGGTTCTCTTCTAAAAGCAAGGAGCACTAAAAGAGTAAAAGGGGCTCTTTCAAACTCAAATCCTGAACAGCTAAGGTCCAGGGGGCTATGACAAGCAGATACATCACAAACTGGTGATGGGGAGGAGGGTGGATGGGCAGGAGAGAAAGATCTGGGACCAAACTTTGAATCACAAAGAATTTCACCCATCAGTTCTAATCAGGAACCTTTTGGCCCAATCATTTTCCCTTTCCTCAGCCTTACTTTATGAAGAATGATGTTCATCGCATAGCCAGTGCTCACCAGTGATTACACTGGAGTATGATATGTGTTTTGACATGACTGCTGTTAATCTAATGCTTTGTTTATTTAACTGCCTGAACAAGGAGCACACCCAAAATGCTGGTGGTGTTAAAGTTAGCCTTGAGGGTTAAGTAGTAAATGCAACTATAATTTATTACTTTGATGTAGCTATAATGTAGAGCTATAAGTTGACTTAAGAAGAGATAAGGACATAGTTGGCTGCTGTCCCCATTCACCCAAGACTGCTAATCAGCTAACTGAACATAAGTTCATGTTCAGTTTGTAAGAGAGAGAAACATCCTATCTTCAGTGATACTCTTTGGAATTTCAGTCATGCATAATCTGTGACAAAAGTGGAGGCCAGCTTTGGGTTTAAAGGTACCTTCTAATCTCTTCAGATTTCCTTAAGCCCTTCGTTCAACCCTTTCCTCCAGAAATCCTCCTTGGCCTTTATGGAAGTGACTTTCATCAAGATGCTTTAAAAAGGAAAAAACAATGTCCTGGCAAACTGAGGAGTCTTTATCCTTGGATTGGTCTCGCCTACCCTGGAAACACCAAGCTCAGACTTGACAAATGCAGAAGAACACCACAAGATCATCTCAATAGACTTGAAAGGCATTTGAGAACACTGAACACATATTTCTGATTAAAAAAAAAAAAAATCTCAGTACAATAGGAATGGAATGAGAAATTTGGGGTAGAGAAGGTATAAAAGTTAGAAGCCATAAGGGAGAAGTCTGATAGATATTACTACATTACAATGTAAAACCTATAAATAGCAAAAAAAAAAAAAAAAAACCCTCTCTAAATAAAGTTAGAAAACAAACGGCAGTCTGGGAGTATTCATTACAGATAAAACAGATGAAAGGATGGTATCCATAGTCTATGTATAAAGACCTCTTACTGTTGGAGGGGAAAAATCACAAAGTGTAGTAAAGCAAAAAAGAAAGTTTTATTCAGCATATATTCAAAGAGGCAAAAGTAGGAAACAGACAAGCATTCTGCCAGAGCCATGTCTGCCCGAGTCCGAGGAATGTTACAGAATCATCGGTATGTATTAACATTACAAAATGAGCAAAACCATTGAAAGCTTCACCTTTTCACAGACTGGGTAGAAACTGTGATCTTACATTTTGAATTGTCTTTCTTAACAATCATTGGTACAGGTTTCAGTAAGACAGGAGGGTCTTCATTGGTCCAACAAATTTTCTATTCACTAAATGCTAATAGAAAAAGATAAGAGTGGAAAGTCTTTTGTGTTCTGTTTGACTGGTTTATGTGAAAGGTTCCCTAAAAGATATTTTCCCAGATTATCCTAGTTATTGCCTTTATACCTCAGGGCTCAGTTGATGTGTCCTTGTAAGTCCTTGTGAGCCCAGCTCCAGCTGGGTCACATTCTCTATGTTCAAGGACAGGGAATAATGACTCCAGTATTATTTCCTAAGTCATTACAAATGAGTAAGAAACAAAATCCACTTTAGAAAGGGGCAAAAGATATGAAGAGGTGGTACACGGGAGAAGAAATAAATACCCAATAAGCATGTGAGAAGATGTTCAGTCTCACTAGTAACAAGGGAAATGCAAATTGAAACAGTAGTGATATGTGTGCATATCAGATTTACAGTATTTTTAAATTAATTATTGTGAGAAAGTGTGTACCCTCATAAATGATTGTGCCAGTGTAAATAGGTGTATTTTTGGAGCACAGTTTGTCAGTACATATAGAAATATAAAATGTACATGCCCTTTGAATGAACGATCCCACTACCAGGAATTTCATCCATAAAAATACTCACATATATGTAAAGTGATATACATTCAAGCCAAAAAAACTTGAAACAACCTAAAAATCCATCAGTTGGGGAATAATTAGATACATTTTTATACATTCTAATTATGGAATACTGTTCACTCTTTAAAGAGCCCTGGTGGCACAGTGGTTAAGCGCTCATCTGCTAACTGAAAGGTTGGCAGTTGGAACCCACTAGCCACTCTGCAGGAGAAAGATGTGGCAGTCTACTTCCGTAAAGATTACAGCCTTGGAAACCCTATGGAACAGTTCTACTCTGTCCCTGTAGGGTTGTTAAGAGTCGGAATGAACTTGACAGTAACATTTATTCACTCTTTAAAAAGAACAAAATAGTTCTGTTTGTATTAACGGGAAATTGCATATGGTATGCTGATATATTGAAAAAGTAAGATCTGTGGGTAGCATAATTCTATTAGGTTAAATCATCTACGTATAAAAACCAAGATATGAGATGTTCCCACCAAGTTAAGGGTCTTCACCTCTGGGAAGAGCGGTGAGAGAAGAATGGGGAGGTGAGGTGACAGGAGCAAAAACTGGGACTTTCACTTTCTTGACACATTTCTGCATTTGTTGAAATTTTTACATATTTGGTAATTTAAAAACTCAATGGAATGATGCATTCTTAAATTTAAAATTCTTATATTAAAAATTTGAAAGTCTCTGAAAGGTTTGAAAAAATAATAAAGTTCCCCATTGCCCAATGACACTATTGATATTTTGGAATAAAGGAGAAAAAAATGAGTTAATTAGGTAGAAAATATAGATAAATAAGATGGTGCAAGGGTATCTTTGGGGAGGAAGGGGACCTGACTTTGTTCCTTGGGTCCTTTGCTTGTTGCTTTTGACACTGGGGAAGCCATTTACCTTGTATGGTCTTGTTATGTTTTCTCTTTCCATTCTGCAGGTAGGGCTGACCTACTTCTCTGGGGGAAAGGGCTAGAGAGAATGCAGAGAAAGGCTCTGCCTAAATGCGAAGTGTTATTGTTAGAATGTCCATGAATGAATGTCAGAGCCCAGCATCCCAGAGGGTCACCATTAAATGAGAAATACTCTTTGTAGAAGTTGAACTCTGAAGTAGGCACCATGGTGAGGAGTGGGGTGGGCATAAAATAGATAACACATGAAAGATCATATGGCCAGGTAGAGAAGGGGTGTGTTTGTGTGTAAATCTTAAGAACATTTATACAGCAACAAAGCAGAACCTTTTAATATAGCATAGTAAACAGAATACTGAAGTACTAAGAAGGAATTTGAAGTAACTTGGAGCAATTAGATTTGCAAAATAGTAATTAAGAAATTCTTCCAGAGTGTAGGAGAAGGGTGTATCTGTCTGTGTGTGTGTATGTGTGTGTGTATGTATGTGTGTGTGTCTCGGAATGGCTGTTCTAGGAATGAGGGTGTTGGGTAGCTTTGTTATTAAGTTCAAAGAGAAGTTTCTAAAGGGAAAATAAAATGCCTGTTTCGCTCAGATATGGCTCATTTTCTGAGGCAATGTCAAGAGGCACAAGATCAAATCTAGCCTGACACCATCCAGTACAGAGCTCAGCAGTCTCTAGAAGCTGGAGCTGAGCTGCAGCTTAGCTAATGAGAAATCTCCATCCTCTGCCAGCACCTCAGGGGCTCATCTCTTCCTCTTTGGCAACCAGAATACAAAGAGAGCTCAAAGCAGAGTTACGACCTAAAAGGTCACCCAGAGCATTCATTTTGCAAGCTCCCTACTGGGCTTTTCCAGAAAACACGAGCTTGGTTTTACAGTTTAGCTAGAATCCATGCCAGTGGCCTTCACGCTTCAACCTGGGGCAGGTTTTAATGAAACCTAAATGATACTTCACGCATTGTCCTACCACTGGCAGTGAGGAAGCGGAGGAGGTGGATCAAACACAGCCGGGCTGTATCATCTTGTTTATTCTTTGGGTGTGACAGGAGCAATTGTAAAATTCAGATGAAATTAAAAGTTAAGAGTCAAAGCTCCCAATGTAAACAGTTTGGTCTGTTATTATTTTCACCAGTAATAATCAGAAATGCAATAAAACTGTTGTTCTGTGAACGTTTGTGCATTCCAGTGGTTCAGCCTATAGAGCCCTCAAGTGGAAGTTTGGGTGTCGCCGTTGTGTCTTTTCTAATTTTTAAAATATTTCTTGAGCCTATCCCCTTCTCACCATCTCCACTGCCACTCTCCATAAGTGGTTGGGTTGTCACAACAGCCTGGCATCTTGATCTCCTGGCTCCAATCTTGCCCACTTCAGTCCATTCATCATGCTGCCTGAGTCTTCTTTCCAAACTTAAGGGCTGTGGGTCAGTTCACTGCACAGAATCCTTCAGTGACCTTCAGGCCTTTTCTAACAGCCTCATTGCTCACCTTCCTGGTCACATCTTGTCTTAGTTATCTAGTGCTGCTATAGCAGAAATACCACAGGTGGATGGCTTTAACAAACAAATTTATTCTCTCACAGTCTAGGAGGCTAGAAGTCCAAATTCAGGGCTCCAGTTCCAGGGGAGGTCTTTCTCTCTTTGTTGGCCCTGGGGAAGGTCCTTGTCATCAGTCTTCCCCTGAGTCTAGGAGTTTCTCAGCACAGGGACCCCAGGTCCAGAGGATGCGCTCCGCTCCTAACTCTTCTTTCTTGGTGGTAGGAGGTCCCTCTCTGTCTCTGCTTGCTTCTTTCTTTTATATCTCAAAAGAGATTGGCTCAAGATACAGCCTAATCCTGTGATTGAATCCTGCCTCATTAACATCATAGAGGGTAAGATGTACAACACATAGGATAATCACATCAGATTACAAAATGGAGGACAACCACACAATACTGGGAATCGTGGTCTAGCCAACTTGACACACATTTTGGAGGGACACAATTGAATCCATAACACATCTCTTGTACTTGCCTCTCTCCGCATTCCATCTTGTTCTCTGACTCAGTGTTACAGCTACTCAGGACTACTTGCAGGTCTTCAAAAATGCAACCTTCTGTCTTGTCTCTGTGTCTGGAATACCTTTTTTGATGGTTAGTGTTTGTCTCAACACTCAACTATACCAAGTGTCACCTCTGGGAAGTGTTCCCTAACCTCCCTTGGGTCAGGTACTGTTCACACTCTAAAAGCACATGATGCTTACTTCCCTTCCAGCACCTACACTGTATCCTAACTGGCTGGTTATTGGTCAGCAATGGTCTATCTCCCTGACTAGCCTAAAAAACACTTTAAAAGGTCAAAGTCACTTATTTCTGTCCATTGTGCCTTGTAGAGAATGCCTGGCACATAGTCACTGATCCATGAATATGTTTAAGAAGGCATGGATGCATGCATTTTTTAATTTAGTTTCTCCCTCCCCCATCTGTGAACACGTGTGTGTGGGTCTTTGTTTTGCCAGATGTGACATGAATAAAGTAATACTCAGCATGCTAAGTTCTCATCCTCTATAGTGAGGATGAATAAGTTAATGTTAGGATCAGTTAGGAGAAGACTCTTGCCATTCACCTTGCAGTATCATTAAGTAGCTGCCTACTGGGTCTCCATAGAGTGTCCATGAATTAAAACTCCTGTGTTGTTCTAGGTCAGCTGTTGCCAGCAAACCGCAATACACCGAGTCCCATTGATCCTGACACCATCCAGGTCCCAGTGGGTTATGAGCCAGACCCAGCAGATCTTGCCCTCTCCAGCATCCCCGGCCAGGAAATGTTTGATCCTCGCAAACGCAAGTTCTCTGAGGAAGAACTGAAACCACAGCCCATGATTAAGAAAGCTCGCAAAGTCTTCATCCCCGATGATCTGAAGGTAAATTGGAACTGGTAATCAGGCTATGGGTTAGCAGAGAGTGGGCTCAATAGGAAAGTTAAAAAGGTGACCCCAGAAAGATCATATAATTTAGTGAATGAAGGATTCATGACTTCTGATTATATTTCTTGCCACATGATTCTAGGCAAGTTACCTCCTTTCTGGGTTCTTCTGAAATACTGCCTTTCAAGTTTTGATAATGCACAGGAATAAGGAGAATCAGTAAAATGTTGGAGAGATTTGAAGCCCATGAAGGAAGGAAACCTGCTACTATCAACCGGGAAACCCATGAAAACCAATAAAACCAAACCAAAATCTTTCAAGGTTAGAAAAAGAAGGACCAACATTGGGGAACAGCATCTAGACCTCATAGTCCTCCAACAGTTACCTTCCGTTTGGAAATTTCTGGATAACTAACTTCTGCCATTTCCTATACACCTCAGAAAATTAACAGCCAGAGACACAACCTGTCTCCACATTGCCAACCGTGGATGACCAGGGTGGGATTTTGTAAACGAAGCTAGTGGGTTCTCTGAAACTACATACAATATTCATTTTATAAATTATCCCAACAAAAGGTTAATTCCTGGTTGGTTTTCTCTACTATGTTGACGGGACACGTTATTTATAAAGGGAAATAGATTTACCTTAGGAAGTCAAATACAACTTAAAATTAATCTGACACATTTAATGATACCTTAGGAGAAGAGACTTCTGCTTTCCAAAATTATACCAAGTCTAATAGTTCCAAAATAGAACAGCTTTTGCTTAGTCTTTGCTTAGAGATTTTTTGTGTTTTATGCTTCTTTCCAATAATATGGACAACAGAGATATGACTATATATATTCAAGGCATTGGAACTAGGCATCATTAGCCATTTTCTAACTTCTGACCCTATTCTACTAACCTAAATATGATTCACAGAGACAGTCCTATACTGAGAAAATGGGAGCTTGAGACATTGTGCTGGCACTGATTTAGACTAGTTACTCCTGCTTTTATTATCTAGAAAGAGCACGGGGAGAAAAACCAAAAGTGCAGTAGCTTAAGTGCCTGGCAGATTTAAATCATTGCCATTGCCCACATACCTGAGGGGACCCTCCGTGATACACAAGCATAGATTGCCAGGGCTGAAAGAGACCTTGGAGATCCATTAGTCCAAATTTATCATCTTGTACTTGAGGAAATGGAGAAGTGGAAAGGTGAAGTTAGGTAAACGTTGCTAGAGAGTCAGGTCTAGCCTGGCCCCCAGGTCTTCTAGCTTCCTAAAAGGCTACATCAGGAGTCCTTAGGTGATAAGTCAATAGCTGCCATCCTGTGAATCATAAAAGTGCATGGTCAAAACACCATAAAACCAGAGGTTCAGCCTGTATGGCCCTCAAATGGAAGTTTGGACATCTCCGTTGTGTCTTTTCTGAGGGAGTTGATAGACTAAGATGGAATAAGAGAGGCACCACAGGATTGGGTCCTGAGCAATTAGATATCTTCTTTCAATTGAATGCTTTTCCTGGCCTTGTGTTTTTAGCAGTCCAATTCTGTGTGTATTTTAGAGCCTTCTCTTAAACTAAACCAGGGCATCCATCCAGCATGGATTTCCCCTTGAATGGAGGTTAGTGGTTTGAAAGGATGCTGCTGAGTGATAGATATAACTTCCAGCCAGACCTTCAGAGTCTCCACATTTACATGTTCAAAGCAAAGGCAGGATTACTTAGTAATCCAGGTAACCTTGGCAACACAGAGGCCATGTGAAAACCATCCATATTACTGCTGCCAGGGCCAGGTTTGACCTTTTCACATAGTGGGTGGGGAGCAGGCAGGAACATTCTCCTGTCATGTGTCCTTGGGTTTTGTTTTTTGTTTTTTTTCCAGTTATGGATGAAGCCTCAGGCCTCAGACAATAAGCTAGTGGAAAGCAGCAAGCAGAGCCATGCCATATTTCTCCTTCTAGCAGAGAGGACTGAGCTGGGTGGAAGAGAATGTGTTTGTGGTCCCCAGCATGGGAGGAGCAAACTGGTTGAGTAGAATGGCCCTGGCCAAAACTGGTCTTCCCCACAGCTGCCTGAGCAATTCATTTGGGTTGGCATGCATTTCCTAGGAGAATCAAGGGGTGAGATACAGAGATTCCTAATGGAAAATCTGTTTAATCACCTTGATTTCTTAACAGTTTTAAATGCCCATTTATTAATTTGGCAAATATTGTTCAAGTGCTGTGCCAAGCTCTGCATTAAGGGCTGGGGATACAGGGTGAGCCAGTCCTTGCCCTCATGGAGCTTCCATTCTGGCAAAGAAAAGAGTGTTGACCTCTCAGGGGGTTCTTGCTGGGGAGGCTGCATCAAACATGAGCTTGTTGGGAAGATGATGGAGCAGGGCTGAGTGGGTCATTGTTGGGTGGGGATAACTGGGCAGCAGATGGTGCCGGGGAGATAGAGAAGGGTACAGGGCACAAAGTGCTTCTCTCCTCCCCTCCAACCATTCTGTGCTCGCAAAGGGAGGCAGGCTGGTTTTTCTAGTCCAGAATGTTCCTTCTGCCCTCCCTCCTGCCTACTCCACCCTCTACCCCTACTCCCAGCTGCCTCTCACCTGAGAAGTTCCCTATTCCGCACCTTTGCCAGCTCACCTGCTTGTGTGGACAGGTGAGTGAAAGCACTTTGTGAGAAGAGCTCTAAGAGACAGAGAAAGTGGCTGTTGTCCTGAGGTCAGCTGGTGACTGCCTGGCCCTTCAGACCTGGTCAGGACTGTCCTAAACCACTAAGTCCATGGCCTATGGTGGTCCACCCCTTCTCCCCCACACAAACTTCCTGTCATTTCCCAGGGGGTATTCTCATGGCCGCCCTCGCCTCCCAGGCCTCTGTTACCCTGTGTGCAGGCTCTGCTATATCATAAGTCAGCCCCTCTTTCTAGTGCTCTGGGAACTCCCAGCAGCACTCGGGTGTGTGGTAGATTTACTGACAATAAGAAGGGGGTAGAATTAGAGTTTATATCAAAGTGACACAAACTATTTCCATCAGAACTGGAGGCTTCACTGTTGTTAAAATGCCTTTAGGCCCCCTCACCACTATGAAGTCATTGATGGCTCTTCTCAACCTCTCTTCCTCCAGCTGTCGTCTCTCCCCTTCCTCCAACTCTCCTGCTCCCTTTCAGAAGCACAAATGACAAATTTCTCCCTTTGTATTACGCAGACACTGAACATCTCCCCCAACGGCCATTGTACACCTGCCCCAAGCCTACTTATCCAAGTGTTCTCCAAACCACAGCCTCCTCCCTAAGAATGGTTGGTACCAGCTCTTAGTTATCTAGTGCTGCTGTGGATGCCTTTCACAAACAGAAATTTATTCTCTCACAGTCTAGGAGGCTAGAAGTCCAAATTCAGGGTGTCAGCTTCAGGGGAAGGCTTTCTCTCTCTGTCACTCTGGGGGAAGGTCCTTGTCATCAGTCTTCCCCGGGTCTAGGAGTTTCTCAGCGCAGGGACGCCGGGTCCAAAGGACGTGCTTCACTCCTAACTCTTCTTTCTTGGTGGCACAAAGTCCCACCTCTCTGCCTGCTTCTCTCTTTTATATCTCAAAAGAGATTGATACAAGATACAACCTAATACTGTAGAGTGAGTCTGCCTCATTAACATAACTCCCTCTAATCCTGCCTCGTTAACATTATAGAGATTGGGATTTACAACACATGGGATAATCACATCAGCTGATGAGATGGTGGACAGCCACACAATACAGGGAATCATGGCCTAGCCAAGTTGATATGAATTTTGGGGGAACACAGTTCAGTCCATAATACTAGCTATTATGAAAATACTTCTGTCTTGTTATGAAATGTACAAAAAGCTGGGGTGCTATATATATAAAAAGAAAAACCTGTTGCTGTCAAGTTGATTCCAACTCATAGCCACCCTATAGGACAGAGTAGAACTGCCCCATAGGGTTTCTAAGGAGCAGCTGGTGGATTTGAACTGCTGACTTTTTGATTAGCAGCCTATCTCTTAACCACTCTGCTACCAGGGCTCCCCGTATACATATGATATATGTATATAACAGTACTAGCTTGTGAATGGCATACAGAGCTACCTGTACACACATTTTGTTTCACACTTTCTTGTCTCTGTGCAGGGCAGTTTTCTCCTGAGGGTAGTGGGCAAGTATTGGGGCAGACCCCTGACCTTGGACCTTCCTTGCAGCCTTGGCCCCAACCCACATGACCTCCTGTAATGCCAACTGCCCCTTGGAGTCCTAGGGGAGTGTAAGAACGGCCTCACCCACTTATTCTGGGTGGCATGTACCTGCAGGTATTAGTCTTGCTGGGATTGAGGGATTTGCTTTTGCAGGTTATTGAAAGAAGGGAGTGGCAACTCAGGCAGCAGCACTATAAATGCACTGGGAAGCTCTAAAAGAAGATTCACATCTCAGTTTTCCTAGGAAGCTCCTCCTTTCTTCAGGCAAGGCGGCAGGTGGGGGTGGGGGAGGGGTGGGGAGCAGCACTGGGAGAAAGGAGAGATTGGGTTCACGTTGACCACAGTTGAATATTACCCAGGTTAATTAAAGCCTAGAGAAGAGTTCCAGGAAATTAGAGTGAATTATTTAAATGCTATCCACCAGTGAGTGCATTGATTAGTGGCAGGTTGAAGGGTTTTAAAAAAAATGTTCTGCTTTTTAATTACCAAATTGTACATGCCCATTATATAATCTAATAGTTCAGAAGGATATAAAGTAAAAGGCGAGAAAGAGCCTACCTCTCCTTGGCCTCCTTCCTTCTAGAAGTACCACTTTTAATAGCTTGGTATAACTCCTTCTGGGTCTTTTTCTATGAATGTATAATATTACTTTTTTTAAAATCAAAATGGGAAGAGGTCTTGCATAAAAAACAAAAAAACCAATCCTGTTGCCATCGAGTCGATTCCAACTCATAGCAACCCTATAGGTCTTGCGTAGTTCTCTGCAAATGGCCGTTGTTTCCACTCACGGGGTGGTGTATCATGAACATTTTCCAGTTCAGCTGGGTCATTGTTTTTAACAGCTGCAGCGTATTCCTTTGTATGACTGTATCATAATATACTTATTATGTCTCCTGATGAATAATTAGGTTTTTTCCATTTTCTCTATTACAAGCAATGCTGCAGTAAAAATTTTGCGCCTGTGTCTGTGCACACATGCATGAATATTTCTATAGGATAAAATCTAGAAGTGGAATTGCTAGATCAATGGGTACATGCATTTAAATTTTTTATATTTCCAAATTAAGGAACCCTGGAGGTGCAACTGGTTAAGTGGTCGGCTGTTAACTGAAAGGTTGGATAAAAGTTGGAACCGGCCTAGTGGCTCTGTGGGAGAAAGACCTGGCCATCTGCTCCCTTGAAAATTATAGCATAGGAAACCCTATCGGGTAGTTCTACTCTGTCACATGGAGTTGCTAGGAGTCCAAAATCAATTTGAGGGCACCTAACAACAGAGACATTTCCAGATTGCCTCCCCAAAATATTATACCAGTTTATACACATACCAAAAAGCATGTAAGTGCATTTGGAAGAAAAGGGTTCTTAAAATTTTAAGCAAGGAGAGTGAAGAAATTTGGGAAGTAATATAGGGTGTGAGGTGAGCCCCTTGCTTTCAGTCAGTCTCTGATTTCTGCCTCGCTGGGCACATACCAATGCTGTCGTATGGGGCATAAGCAGAGAGAGTCTGAGCCTGTTGTGACAGGTTGGTCCTTGCTCCAGGAAGGAAGCCATGACTCATGGACCATTCTCTCAGGCATCCAGAAACGGTAAAGGAAGGAGACACAAGCAAAGAAACCCGGGCTGGTGCCCCAGCACAACCCTGAAGCCTGCCAGCACCCTGGCTGACACTCAGCTTTTCTGAAATCTAATATCTTCTTTCTTTTTCCTTCTTTAACTAATGAGCAGGATGACAAGTACTGGGCAAGGCGCAGAAAGAATAACATGGCGGCCAAGCGCTCCCGCGATGCCCGGCGGCTGAAGGAGAATCAGATCGCCATCCGCGCCTCGTTCCTGGAGAAGGAGAACTCAGCTCTCCGCCAGGAGGTGGCTGACTTGCGGAAGGAGCTGGGCAAATGCAAGAACATACTGGCCAAGTACGAAGCGAGGCACGGGCCCCTGTAGGATGGCATTTTTGTGGGCTGGTTTTTGAATACATGGACAGTTTGTATCCTGTCTGATAGCACCACACCCAAACCAACCTTTCTGTCATCAGCACTTTACCAGAGGCATAAACACAACTGACTCACATTTTGGTGTGCATCTGTTTGTGTGTGTGTGTGCACGCGTACATGTGCTTGTGTGTGTGGTCAACAGTGAGTGTGCGTGTGCGTGTGTTCCTTTGCACTTGCCATTTTAAGAAGCCCTCTCATCTTTTAGTTCCAAAAAAGAAAGGTGCCATGTTTTTACTGGACTGTGGAGACCTCTCATGGGTTTTCCTCCCCTCCCTTCTTCTCCACTCCTTCCCTTTCAAAGTTAGCTTCATGTTCCATCTTATGTACTCTTCCAGGAGCCTCACCTTGGGGTCCTCCAAGAAGGGCCCTGGTAAAATAGTAGATCTCAGTTTGCAAGAGGACACACTCTTGTTTATGTTTAATCTGTAAGTTACCATGCTAATAAGGTGCACAAAATAACTTAGCACTACAGTGCAGCTCTATTAATTTATAGGTTGCTTTCCTCATATTTTCAGTTTTGGTGATAATTGTCTTCAAATTTAAAGTGCTGGTTAGATTTATTAGGTCCCACATTTACTTACTGCTATCAACTAAGTTTCCTTTTAATTCTACCAACTCCAGATAAGTAAGAGTACTATTATAGAACACAGAGTGTGTTTTTGCACTGTCTGTACCTAAAGCAATAATCCTATTGTACGCTAGAGCATGCTGCCTGAGTATTACTAGTGGACGTAGGATATCTTCCCTACCTAAGAATTTCACTGTTTTTTAAAAAGCAAACCTTACAAGTAATGCATTTGAGCATGCCCAGAACATCCTCAGGACCGAGAAGCAGAGGAGAATGCAAGGTCTAAGAACGAGGGGTTAATTTACATGAGCCAAAAAAAATGTGTTTTGGAACAGCTTTTAACAATTGACGTGTTTGGTTTGGTTTTCTGTCCTCTCCCATACTTCTCCTCCCCTCGCCACCCCATTTCCACTTGACTTTTTCCATATCCCTCTTGATATTCAGAACAGTTCAATTACTCAAGATTTGGTTTTCCCCCTTTTTGTAATATATATATTTTTGTGAATTATACCTGCTGTTTTTAAAAATCAGTTAAGTTAATAAGTTGATGTTTTATAAGACCCTTTTTCCTAGTGGTGTCATTTTTGAATGCCTCTTAAATTAATGATTCTGGAGCTTCTGTTGCTTATTCTGTGTTTGCTTTGGAACGTATGTGCTTTTTATAAAGTGGACTTCTGAAAAATGAATGTAAAAGACACTGGTGTATCTCAGAAGGGGATGGTGTTGTCACAAACTGTGGTTAATCCAATCAATGTAAATGTTTACTATAGACCAAAAGGAAAGATTGTTAAATTGTTTAATGTTTTTACAGAGTAATTATAGGGAGTTCTTTTTTGTACAGTATTTTTCAGATATAAATACTGACAAATGTATTTTGAAAGACATATATTATATATAGCAAAGAGAAAGGAAAATTATTCCGTGTTTTAAAATTATATAGCAAAGATATATATTCACCAATGTTGTACAGAGAAGAAGTGCTTTGGGGTTTTTGAAGTCTTTAATATTTTAAGCCTATTGCTGACACATCAGCATGTTTTCTGATTTAAATTAAAATTTTATGACAGTACCAAGGTTTGCCGTGATGAATCCTGCTCCTAAACACATAAGGAGCATTCTTATTTCCTATTTGGTCTCAGAAAGAAGTTGGTTAATGCCACCCAAAAGCACAAAATGGATTTTAGTCAAATATTTATTGGATGATACAGTGTTTTTTTAGGAAAAGCATCTGCCACAAAAATGTTAACTTCAAAATCATGAGTTTCTGGAATGAAGCACTGTTGCAAGTGCCCCGAACAATTCTGTTCTCCTCTGCAGGAGCGTGTATCTTACGCAGTTATCAGGTTGACATCGGTGCTATGTGTATGGTTTATAACTTGATAGATATTATGACTTTCAGGATGATTGCTCTTTTATTTCACTAAGCTGTATAAAGTCAAGATTCTGATGTTACTGCAAAGGAACATTTTGTGCTAGATTAATTAAAATACCCTTTCGTCAATGGGATTTTCCAGTTTCCTGCCTCCAGAGTATCTGATTCTTGTCTGATCTGGTGGTCTCCTTGTCAGTCCATCAGCAGTGGTTCTCATAGTGTCATAGTCCTGGGAAACCAGACTAGTAGGATGTTCCTGCTAGGTATCCATTTTGTCCCAAGTTACAGATTATGGTGGAAGATGGGAGAGTTTTGGAAATGAAATACAAACATTTGAAAAGCTTAAGCAAAACTGAGTAAGAGAGATTCAGTGGAAATAGCGTTGGACTTTTTATAGGTGAAGAGGCTAATTGCAGCAGAATTGTGAAATGGCAATAGTCATTAAGACTAGTCCAGAGAAATCAATCTTTGTGTATAAATGGAGACACATTAAGTAGAGAAATGTTTTAAGTGTGTTGAGCCTTTAAGTGGAGAAGTGTTGAAGGATTCCTTCGACCTTGGACCATCCAAATTCATCAAAGTATAAAATGGTAACTGGAAAAAAAAAAAAAAAGCCTATATCTGAGCACTGGTCTTTCTTGGCATTAGGTTGTTTGTATCCAGGGATCATTACAAATGTTTTCTGCAGAAGAAATAAAAAGATAATATAGAAGTTATTCTTTTGTGTGCCGGGAAAGGTTTCAGAAACCTACTTCGTCTTAAACACTTTGGAGTCTGTACAGGTGCCTTATATGTAGGTCATTTACACCACACAAACACACATACATGTGAACACACACTCCTGGACTCACTGCCTGTCTGCCCAGGGCAGCTAACTAGTAAATAAGCCAGTTCTGCTAAACCGAGTGGGAAGCAAGGGCTTGCCTTGGAGTGACATGGATCAACTACGGTCAAATGAATGCCTCAGACTGCAGCTATTATGAGTCCTGTTGTCATTTTTCCCCTCTTCATCATAAGCATCTTTCATAGGTTAATTACTTGACCATTAAAAAATGAACACAAATCGTACCATGCCAACATCATTTAGATACAGTTTGCAATGAGAGGCATAGGACTTTCTGGCAAGGTTACATCGCTGTTTCTTTTGCCTAAACTTGCAAAGAAAGATAAAGGTTGGTCAGCTTATGGTTCTGCTTGTGCTGCCCTGAGAGGGTAGGTAGGGGATAGGAAGGCTATAAATTATCACTTCCTCTTGTTGAGGAAGTGGCCACTTTTGACTTTCACATTAGCCAACGTTAGTCAAGACTGTGATAGGCCTCCAAGAAGGCATGCCTGGAGGCAGAACAACGAGGAGACTTGCGTGCTAACTGGTTTCTGTTGGGAAGTTGTACTAGATAACCCAAAGTTGTTTCTGACTCACTGGTTTTGTGAAGCCGACTCACAAGCATTCTAAATGTAAATGTAAAAAGGTCTAGGTTGTGTTTTCAGAATAGTCAAGAAGAGTTGGAAGAGGAGCCCCCCTTCCCTTAGAGTAAAACAACACATTATGTAAGATGCAAAGTTATATCTTGGTTTTTACAAGAGTTCATTTAATTTTCCCCAAGTGTTCCTTTTAGGAAAGGCCAAACTTTACCTGAGTTAATTAGAACGATCCGAAGCCAGGCGGGCTTGGCCTGCTTGCCTGTGTGTAGAGAGCGGAGACAGGGGTTTAACACAGGGTCAGCACGCTGCAAGGAGTCTTGGTGGCGAAGTGGGTAAGTGCTTGGCTGCTAACCAAAAGAGAGCCCAGCAGCTTGTCAGTCCACAGGAGAAAGATGTGGCAGTCTGCTTCTGGAAAGATTTACAGCTTGGAAACCCTATGGGGCAGTTTTAGTCTGTCCTACAGGCTTTTGGTTTGGTTCAGCATACTGCAGATGGCTCCAGGCTAGGTGTTCAGCCCTCCAGGTGGTGGACACCTTCTGCTCTCAGTCTTGTCACCTTCCTGCGGAGGCCTCCTAGGCCCCCTACTGGGAAGGACAAGGTCTCCTCCGGGTTTTCTCTACAACTAATAATGCCATTGAAAAACATGAGCAAAGTCTCATCCTAGATCTTGATGGATTGGATTTGGCTCCTAAAGTCAATATGTTTTGCAGGGAGACAAGTGTGTGTAGGTATGTGTGTGTGAATAGTGAATATTTAAGTCAAAATATAAAATCTTTCATTTTGAAACACCTTACCAAACATAATAATCGACCGTTATCCTTTTGGCAACACCACAAAGATCGCATCTGTTCAACAATACAAGTTAACGTGAGGTCAGTTGAATTGTACACCATGATATTGGTGGTATTACGCTGTTAAGTCTGAACCTTTATCTGTCTGTTATTCTTAATGTTTAATAAACTTTGGATTTTTTTCCTTTCATGTATTTTTGTTACAGTTTGGTAGCAACTGGATTATGTTCCCACTTTAATAACTAAGATATCATTTACAGAGATTGTTGATTATGTGACTGATAAAATGATTATTGTTGTTGTGTGCCATTGAGTCAATTCCAACTCACAGTGACCCTATAGGACAGTGTACAACTGCCCCATAGGGTTTCCTAGGCTGTCATCTTTATAGGAGCAGAATGCTAGGTCTTTTCTCCTGTGGAGCAACTGGTAGGTTCGAACTGCTGATCTTTCATTGCACCACCAGGGCTCCTCATAAAGTGATACTATACATTTAATGATAAATTAACATTTATGGAGTACTTAGGATGTGCCACGGAAGACACTGTGCTAATCACTTATACGGACTATTCTAACCCCACATCTACCCTATGAGGTAGGGGTAATCATTATCCTCAGTTTACAGAAAAGAAAATTGAGGGTAAAAGATGTTAAGTAATTTACCTAACACTAGAGAAGTAGAAGTGACAGAGATGAATTCTGATCCATTAAATGGGCATCGTTTAGAGCAGTAGTTCCCAAAAGCCAGTACGTAGACTGTTTTCTGGTCAAATGTGTAAGAATCACCTGGGAACATATTATAAAGAGAGATTCAGTGATTCTGAATCAATAGATCTGGGATACCAAAAACCAAACCAAACCCGTTGCCGTTGAGTCAATTCCGACTCATAGTGACCCTATAGGACAGAGTAGAACTGCCTCAGAGTTTCCAAGGAGTGCCTAGTGGATTCAAACTGCCAACCTTTTGGTTAGCAGCTGTAGCACTTAACCACTACGCCACCAGGGTTTCCAGATCTGGGATAGGGCCCAGAAATCTGAATTTTTTTAAAGCTGCCAGCTAACTCACCTGTGTAGCGAAGGATTTATAGAGGTGGTTCTTAATTTGAGTCCACGGCCCTTGGGAGATCCATGTACAGCCTTCAAAACTTCCATAATTACCTGAAATTGTGTGCAACGTTTTGTTCCTATACATAGATATTCATTTTTTCTGTATAGAATACTTATAGCTTTTCTTCCCCTAAATCTGTGATGCAAGATGGAATTAAAAACAGCAACAACTTACGGGAAGGCTGAGGTAGGACAGTATATTAGAGACATCTGGGGAGTACAAATGGTTAAGCACTAGACTACTAACCAAGAGGTTGGTTGGTGATTCAAACACACCCAGAGGTGTCTCAGAAGAAAGGCCTGGAGATCTGCTACCAAAAGGTCACAGCCTTGAAAATCCTATGGAGTACAGTTCTACTTTGCACACTCTGGGTCGCCATGAGTCAGAATCAACTCAATGGCAACTGGTTTGGGGCAGGTCAAAAAATGAGCAGTGCGTGAGCCGCAGCCCAGGCCAATGACCTCAGCACGTCTGGCATGGTGAGACGGGGCTCTGTGGTGAGGAACTGCGTGAGTCTGGATTCAAATCTCGTATGTGACCTTGAGCAGCATGTGAACATTTTTGAGCCTAAATCTCCTTATCTGTGAAATGAAAGTGAAATCCCCACCTCTGAGGGTTGTGGGGAGAACTGAGGACATAACAGATGCATGGTCTGTGGCATAAGTGCCGGGATTTGGCGGGGTGGGGGTGGAGTGGAGAAGTGCCTGAGTACTTCTTCCAGATCAATATTTCAGACCATTTGTTCCTTCAAATAGGACAGAATTCTATCCCCCTACTCACAGGAAGCAGGGTGATGAGGTGATGGTTTGCTAATCTGACATCTAACAGATCACAGACTTGCACCCCAGCTTTCTATGCAGGGTCGGTGGCATTTACTTGGCAGCACCTTCCAGTTTAGACTGAGCAGCTACAAGTTAGGGTTCAGCTCTGTTTTCATCAGCAAACATCTTTCTCCTCTTTCAGAAGAATACGTACAGTGACTTTAGCTTAAGATTCTCATTGGGAAACTGATGTTAGATTTGGTATCTGCAAATTTGTTAGAAGAGATGGCTGCTTCTCCATGCCTGGAGAGCCTTTGGACTTCAAGATAACCCAGACTCGCTTCTATGAAGCCAGGCTCTGTGTCTCTGTAGACTCTCAGTCGCACACAAGCCTCAGTCCCGGTGACCCCATCACATGCTATCTGCGTGGGAGGGCTCTTCCATCTACACTTAAAAAATAATAAACCGTCCAACCATCAAGTCCTATTTATAAAAAAAAAACCTCTTCAAAGCATATGAAATCAATTCCCTCTTTGAAAATCATTAGCTTAGAAGTCTCTTGAGAGCGCCTGTAGCCAGGAACGGTGTGAGAATCATGGAAATTTTGCCTTTGTGGTCCGAAGATGGCTTCTTGATAATAAATCAAAAGGGCCTTTTGGAGGAGAAAGGCCCAACTGAAGAAGGTGGTGCATGTCCTCCACCTCCCTGGGTTTTGAGTCAATGGAGACTTGGGTCCCGAGCCCCCTGTGTCTGACTTCTTTTCATCCTATGAAACCCGGCCTGGTGCCTGGAAACAATACGAAGAGCTCACAGTTGCTGAGTCCTAAGCTCTATCTGCCACATCTCATGGGATCCTCACACTGTGAAACAGGTATGATTGTTATCCCCATTTTGCAGACAAAGAAAGAGGCTCCTGGAAATTAAGTAACTTGAATTTAAACTTAGCCACAAAGCCTGCCTCCAGAGTCTACATTTTAAACCACTCCACACCACAGTTTCCTGTATAAGTTAGGTGCTCAGCAAAGGCAAAGACCATTCTTATGGTTAGGAGGGTGGGCTCGGAGTTAGGCAAACCTGGACTTGAATCCCAGCTCTATTACTTACCATCTGTGTGACCTTAGAAAATGCACCAGATTGCTCTAAGTTTTATTTGTAAAATGGGGATGATGATACTCTCCTTATAGGGTTGTTGTTAGGATCAAATGAGAAAATGCATGTAAAGCACTTAGTACAATGCCCAGGGTATAACTGGAATTCAACAAATACTTGCTTTTTGTAACAATTACTATTAATAAATATTGCTTGATTCGATTTCTCTAATGAAGGTTACAATAGAGCAGACCATGTATTATATGTTTGTGGACACATTTTTATTCTGCAAATACTTGATCCAAGAGCCACTGCTCTGTTTTGGCTACATCCCTATTTGTGGACAAATAAACAGGGGAGAGTATGACCACTTCATGAGCCAAGTTGTTAGTTTCTGAATTTTATTTGATACAAATAAAATTCATGAAGCATTACCAACATTAAGCCAACTGCATTGCCTCTGATATCGTTGGCATTTTGGAGACATTTACTGTGACAAGCTTTCGGAATGGTACTGAAAGGCTGATGCAACATGCGAAAAGCCCCCTGTTAACCCAAAGATGGTCAGAAGGTGTCCGCATTTGGAGAAGAAGTCATAGGTGATCCCCAAGGGTCTCCCTGTCACCATCTGCCTTCCAACCTGCCTCAGTCTCCCCAGTGATACATCTGCTCCTGCTAATCACCCAAGCACAGGCCCAGGTCATCCATGACCAGGCTAGGGCATGTATCAAAAGCTGCAGCTTCACCATCTAGAAGAGCTTAGAATTGTGCTGCTAGTAGATGCAGACTCTGGTTCTACAGGAAGGTAGTTGCTTGAGAGCCTCAAGTGCAACTCTCCCCCTGCACACCAGGCTGAAATAGTGCAGAGACCTGGGCTACTTCCTCTTTCTCCCAACTTAGTCCTGCAGGACAAAGTGCTTACCAAAACCCAATCCTTTTCCTTCTGGATGCTCACCTAGACCACATTTTCCAGCCTTCCTTGCATCTACTGTGACCATACGACTGAATTCTGGCCAATGAAATATAAGTGGAATTGATCACAGGTGCAACTTCCATGACTGGCCCTTCAATATCTCCCGCGTTATAGATTGAATTGTGTCCTCCAAAAAGTTATGTTGAATTCCTAATCCCTGTATCTGTAAGTGGAGTCCTTGTGGTGTACTGGTTAAGAGCTTGGCTGCTAACCAAAAGGTTGGTGGTTCAAATCCACCAGCCACTCTTTGGAAACCCTATGGGGTAGTTCTACTCTGTCGTATAGGTTTGCTATGAGTTGGAATCAACTTCGACCGAAACGGGTTTGGTTTTTGGTATCTGTAAATATGACCCTGTTTGGAAATAGGGTTTTTGTGATGTTAATGAGGTCATACTGGAGTAGGAGGTTCTAAACCTAATCCCTTCTGAGTGTTGTCTTATAAAAAGATCAGAATAGACACAGATACACACGGGGAAGAGACCATGCGAGGAAGCGTCTATAAGCCAAGGAATGCCAAAGAACACCCGGAGCTACTGAGGAGGAAGAACCCTCCCCTAGAGCCCATGCCCTGATTTGGACTTCTAGCCTCCAAAACTGTGAGACAATAAATTTATTCTTGAAGGCAACCCACCTGTGGTATTTTTTGTTAGGGCAGCACTAGGAAACTAAGAAACTGAGCGATCCCTCTCTCTTCTCCCGCTGTCCCGCAGAGATCCTGGGGAAGGTGGGGACTAAGAAGGAAGACTAGCTCCCTGAGTCACTGAACTCTTACATGATGGAGAAAAAACCTTCTCTAGCATTAAGCCATTGAGATATTGGGGGTGGTAGTTACAGTGGTCAGCCTACCTTGACATCTGAAGCCCAGTGTCCTTGTTTGAGATCTTGACATCTTTGCCAACCTCCTCCCCAGGCTAGGACAGTTCCTAGAGAGGATGGTTTCTGGTCCCAGAGCTTACTGGCTGGAATCCAGGTTGGTCACCTGTCATACATAAGACTTTGAGTTTCACCTGTGTCCTGGACAAACCTCCCACCTTGGTTTGGCTCAGTCTACCGGGTTGCACCCTCAGAACATCTTGCCTGAGTTTGTCCTGCATTTGAAACACTGCCCAGAGTTGTCCAGTTGCCCCCGGGGGACCAGCCTCTACACCCAGGTCAGCTTTTCTAACCCTTATCCCCTCCCCAAGTCCAGACTCTTCCCCCAGCCACTCAACCCTCCTCCATCCCCCACCCCAGATCATTCAGATACTCACCTGGAACTGAGGCCTAACATTTCTTAGAGCCATGATCGATTGTCCAATTTCTTGCTTACATACTCCCTAAAGCTTTTTTTAAACTATGAACCCATATTGCACATTATAAAGTTGACAACTAAAATTTTTCATCACAAGTTTAAATAGTTACAAAGCATGTAATAGCTGCTCTGTTGTAAGTATTGGCATTTTAAAATAAACTACTACATCACTCTTTTTCATATAGCCAAAGAACTGTAAAAACCCTAGTGATTTGATACCTACCAACATCCATTTGAAAACTGCAGTTAGAATTTGTACAATTCCTTTTTCCCCTTGAATCATTACTTCCATTCTATTTTCCCTCACTAATTTTTTTTATAATGTATTTTTATGCTTAGAAGTCTTATATTGGCCCCTTCCATCATACTTCTCATGCATAAAACCGTATTTATAGACAGAGATTTTTTTATTTCCTCTGACCATAAAACTCAAAAAGTTTAAAATAATGTTTTCTTTAGGTATTATTTATGGTTGCCTTTATTATTATTATAAAAACAAACAAAAAACCAAACCCATAGACATCAAGTCGGTTCCGACTCGTAGCGACCCTATAGGACTGCACCATAAGGTTTCCAAGAAGCAGCTGGTGGATTCGACCCGCCGATCTTTTGGTTAGCAGCCAAGCTCTTAATCACTGTGCTACTACTTTTAGTATATAAGTGATAAAAATAACATACATTTATTAAAATTTTTGATAAACAGTTATTAAGCTTAAAAAGCAAACGTTTAATGGAATTGCAAATTTCGGGAGATGGATGGTGGTGGTTTGGGGAGCCAGAAGAAAAACGACTTTGCAGACACCTAAATTCATCACCATCCATTTGTTTGGTGCTACAGACATTTTTATACTTGAAACTAGAGCCCTGAACCATAGTGAGATTTAGGATGGGTGAGACATATGCCTGTCTTTTGTAAAGTGGAAGAAGTATGACTGTATGAAAGGCGGGGGAGGAAAGAGAATTGGCATGAGCTCTCACTGATTTGATTAGCACTTTCTTGGACAGATCAACTTTAAGAAAAAGTACATACAGAAGTTGAGGATCAGGAAATTCACTTAAAGTTTGTCTGTTTACACATAACCCTTGAAAAGACTTTGGGTACTGCTAGATGCATGGGTCTCCCACTTTGAAGATTATGCTGACCTAAAGTAGGGCATTTGAGTGGGGGGAAAGGGGATTTGAAAGCAGAAAGGCCATTTGACAAGTCTTACATTTTTGAAAAGCCTCAAATTTGGATGTTTGATTTGTCTCCAAATAAATTAATATATACACTCACAGAGATAGGATGACAATTTTTTGTAACATTCTGAGGGTGCGGGGGTCCCCAAGATCACTCTCAGTTTCGATAATTCACTAGAAAGATTTGCTAGTGTGGCTTCAAGTTCTTCTAGCTGCTCCACTGCCCCCTACCCACCCAAAAAAAGATTACAGCCTCTAAGCTAGTTCTGGAATAACTGTAGAAATTCTGGAGCTACTACTCAAAGTAGGTCCCAGGATGTAAAGAATTGTAGGTCAACAACATTTAGTGTGAACCCACAGTCCTAGACAATTGGGAACTGGAAATTCCTGGGAAGTAGATATGATGGGTGGCCAGTGTGTGTCACAAGGCCCAGCTGCAAACCAGGTTTCATCCCCAGTATCCAGTTCTGTCCTTTCCCTTTGCAGCATCCTGTGATGAGGGAAGGGGCAAGAGGACAGAAAGATAAGGGAGGATCTCCTAAAGAGCTTCTCATTCAGGGAAAGAAAAGGAGTCCCTTCCACATGACAAAGACCCTGATACATCTGAACACCATTGCGCAGTCGACCATTTCCTCACCTGTTTTCATTTTGGCCCTTTCAACAACCCTGTGAGGTACTCAGGACAGAATAAACCAGGAAACCGAGACTTGGTGATTCCAAGACTTGCCTATGATCAGAGAGGAGGGGGAGGCCTGTGCTGCAGTGTTCTGTCCTCCCTACAGCCCCTAAGGAGCCCCTGGGTGGTACAGACAGTTAACACACTAGGCTGCTAACCAAAAGTTTAGAAGTTCTAATCCACCCAGAGGCACCTCAGAAGAAAGGCCTGGTAAGCTACTTCCAAAAAACCAGCCATTGAAAACCCTATGGAGCACAGTTCTACTCTGACACACATGGGGTCGCCATGAGTCACAGCAAGTCAATAGCAAATGATGGTGGGTGGACATCCCCTAAGGCTGTGGGTGCTGACCCTGACCCAGTTCAGTTAGGGCTAAGAGGGGCTCACATTGCAGGGACCACTAGTGCCTCGTCAACCTCCCTGCAAATATACCTCAACTTCCTCGGTGATAATTAATTCATTTTAAATATATTTTTTAAAATAAATGGCTCTGACAGTTGGCTGACTCCGCAGCCTACATCCTGTGATTCTCCAGCCCACAGCCTTTGAGACTGGAGGTGATGATTTGTGAAGGAGAAGCCAGTGCTCAGGTGATGTCATCGGAGCTGGGACTGTCTTTCCTGAAATGAACCTTCTCCATCCATAACCTTATTCTCCTCTTCCTAACTTTTCTGTGGCTAGCTTTGGAGGGCAGAAAATGAATTTCCTTTGACAAGTCTTCCACGACAGCCCACAGATGCCCCTCCCTGTTTCCAGCCCATTCCCCCTCTTACCTGGACGGGATTGCAGAAACCCCTTCACCTTCCTTTAAGGTCCCTGCTCCCCTGCTGCCTCCCCAGAACTTCAGAGGGAAGCAAACACAAACACAAAAGCCTCATGAAAAAGTGCCCATAAAAGACCAAAGTGCCTTTCTTTACTTTGAAGGAAGATGAATCTCAGAAATCGAGGGAAAGTCATTTAAAAGAGAAGGAGGCTAAGGTGGGTGAGCAGAGAAGACAAGAGACTTCCACTAGCCGCACAGTTCTCAGCCGGAAGGCTGGATTTGAGCAGTCTGTATGCTGGCTTGGACATTCATTCTCTTTCTGTGTGTGTGTGTGTGTGTGTCTGTCTGTCTGTCTCCTCTCCCTCTCTGTGTCCTTCCCTCCCTATGTATGTATTTGTTGTGGGGGCAGGGGTGGGGGGGGAGGAGAAGAAGGGAGTGTGAGTGGATGGCTGTAGGAATGGCTATAGGGGAAGTGGGAACAGAAATTGGATGGGGACAGGAAAACTACACATGGGAGCTCAGACTTCCTGCCCCCCACCCCGGACTGTGACCTTGAAAACACACCACAGTTGACTTTCTTAAAGGCTTATCCATTCACCAAAGTGTCTGTGTGAGCAGGAAGCCATTTCCAGTCTCAGAAACTTACCCTAAGGCTCTTTTAGGATACAAAATAACATAAAATGTTTGAGCCAGAGGATGTCTTTGAGATATTTCATCTGGTAAATCCCTTCCTTGGATGTGAACACTGTGGTCTAGAGAAGGAAAGCGACCTGCCAAAAGTCTCACACAGCTAACTACAATCACTGCAAACCGGTTTCCCAGGCCTGTGCTGTTTAATGGGGCACCTTGCCTCCGTGTGTCCCAAGGGCTAAGCTGATCTGCATCTTGTTTGGCAGATGGAGAAAGGGAGGCAAGAAGAGCCTCGTTCCTTCAGTCCACTGTTTGTCATCTACGCCTAAGTATAGTTTTTAAAGTATCCACATCTTACCCAGTTTTCAAGACAAATTGAAATGTCACATTTTTTTTATGAAATCGTCTCTAGCCTCCCAGTCGGAGGTGGTTACTCCATCCTCTAAACCGCGCCCTGCTTCCAAGCCAGGCTCTGCATCTGTCCCTCTCTTGCTATGGATAAGCTTCCTACAAGGTGGTTTAGACATGTCTGTCCACAACTTAGCTCCTCCACAAAAAGGTAAGCATCTTTGAGGGCAGGGACTGTGTCTTAGGGATGGCAGCTAAACCTAATCCTAACTAATTCAATGTGTGATCTTTATTTTCATCTTTAATATGTTTCCGTATTTTCAGATTCTTTTTACAAAGATTTACAGAAAAAAAAAAAGAGTCTGTCTCCTCTCTGTTTAGGACCACTGGTGGCGCAGTGGTTAAGAGCCCACCTGCTAACCAAAAGGTTGGCAGTCTGAATCCACCAGCTGCTCCTTGGGAACCCTATGGGGCAGTCCTACCCTGTCCTATAGGGTCACTATGAGCCTGAATTGACTCGACGGCAATGAGTTGTTTTTTTTTTTTTTTTTCCGTTGAGGGTCATGGCTTCATGGGTCTACCCAATCAACCGGCCTAACGTTTTTAGAGTTTCTGTTCTGCCTCCTAGGTTGGTGAGTAGCACCTGTGGTCTTAAAAGCTTGTGAGCAGCCACCCAAGGTACAACAACTGTTGTCTATTTGCGTGGAACAGCAGAGGAAGAAGAAGACCCAGGAATCATAGAAGGAAATGGAGTGCAGGTTTAATTGCCTCCATAAACCACTACCTTCATTACCATGAGACCAAAAGAAACGGATGGTGCCTGGCTACCATTACTGAATATTTTCATCAAGGACCCAATAGATGGATCCTGGTCAGAAGGAGGAAAAGCATGGAACAGAACTCAAACTCATATGGAACCAGACTTACTGGATCCATTGAGACTGAGTGAACTCCCAAATCTAATGCCTGGAAATAATCTTTAAACTTTGAACTGAAACTATCCCATGAAGCCATCATTAAACTAAACAACAGTTTAGCCCAGTTAATAAAGAACGTTTGCCTCAAGCACACCAAAAAAACAAAACAAAACAAAGCAAAAAAGCGACCCTATAGAACAGAGTAGAGCTGTCCCACAGGGTTTCCAAGGAGCGGCTGGTGGATTTGAACTGCTGACCTTTTGGTTAACAGCCATAACTTTTATCCACTGCACCACCAGGGCTCCACCTCAAGCATAGTGCTCTGGTGAAGAATGATCTGTATGAGTGTAAACTGACAACAGTTCGCTAAAGCACAGATGAGAACTTTAAGGGTAGAGAGCCTAAACGAATGGTGATTAAACAATACGGGTAGAGACGGTGAGAACAGTGACCCAATGTGAAGTGTGTAACCAATGCTATTGAACAGTTCAGGCAGAAATTACGAATCGCTGTGTGTTTGGTTGTATATATATTGCCATGAAAAAAGAAAAAAAAAAGCCCTCTTCTAAGTTGTTGAACTTGGACAAGACCCTTACCATAGCTGAGCCTCCGTCTTCCACATCTGTAAAGTTTGGTTAATAAGATTTAATCTGATTTAATGTGAAGTTCAAAAAAGATAATGTACATGAAAATGACTTGTATGCTCTAAATTTATTTTCAACTATTGAAGGTCATTATTATAGAAGGATCAAAATTTTTATACTACAACTCAGATATGGGAAAAATGCAGTTTTCAAAATAATCTTTAATTGATTTCATCTTGATTTCAGTCCCCTCCCCCCTAAACCTTAACTGGCCAATTAAAAATAATTTATTGTTTTCCAATTTAAAATAATCTTTTTGACTCAATACAGGGACAGATTGCCCAATAAGCAAGGTACACATGGGCTTATTTATGCTTACTTACTAATCTGTAGTACACAATTTCACATACGTTTCACTACAAACAGTTAGTAAGTAAACACAATTAAGCCTGTTCGCACCTTGCTTACTGGTTACTGACTCAACGTGATCTCTTTAGGGTAAGAATTCAATCAATCCAAAACACAAATGTCCTACCATGGCAGTTTCTCAGGTATCGCTTTGCCGTCTTCTCTTTCCCAAGGCTATGTCTGGGTGGAAGCAGAACTTAGAAGTTCTTGAGGTAGTGGTGAGAGAAGCCTCAATTCCACATGTTGGCCTCAGGTCTCCGCTGATTGGGCGCTGTTCTGGTCTGGTTTCTGGGTATCTGCCTGGGAAAATAATCCCATTCTTTGGAGCTTTGTGTGTGGCCCTGACTTGGCCCCCAGAGTTGAAGTTCCTGCACCCTGAATTCACCTCTTCTACAGCCCAGGTCTTTGTGGGTCCTTAGTTTTCTTTCAGCCTTCTGCATCTGTCTAGGGCCCCCAGAACTGTCATATGTGTTCTCTGCACCAAGCTGGAGTCTGCAAGTTGGACCTCCAGCCCACTCACCTGGACACTACCTCAGCCGAGGTAACCCGCTGACCTGGCGCCATGCTGGATGCTGTGTTGGGCTGACCACGGGGTGTCTCCAAGATGTTTGCATTTCCCCAGAGATAAGTTATTCTGTTCCCCTATCAGAGTGATTGTAAACTCCTCCTGAACATCTTCCTTCCCCTCCCATGCTCCTACAACCTTAAGTCTGATCTTGAGTTGGGGAGCAGGAACACTGACACTCATTTCTCTTGCCTGTCTTCTCTCTCCTCTGAGACCCCCCTCCCATATCTCTAACTTCTCTTTGCCCCCTTTGCTGTTGGGTGGGTGTTCCTTTAACATCATATCTTCCTTCTTCCCTACTCAATGGCATTTCTGTTCTCTTTCCCGGTGGCAGTATGGCAGAAGGGCTGTTGGTAAAGAAACCGATTTATCAATAAAATACATTGAGATGTATTTAAAAAATATTAGCAGAGTTACAGCCAGGGTTAAGGGCAAGGTGATGGAGGGAAAGAAAATCTGGAAAATTAAAAACATGCCCCCAACTGTCTTTATACTTCAGCCAGCTGCCTTCCCACACAAACTCCCGCCCTCTAAAAGTAAAACCTACTCTCAGACTTTCTCTCAAACCTTTTTAATATCCTCCCTTCTTCACCCTCCTTCCTTCTCTTCCTGTTCCTCTTTATTTTTCCACTAGCATCTCCTTCTCTCTATCTGGATTTGGTTTCCTGTGTGGTTTGCTCTGGGGAGTTGTCTGTTGGAAAGAGGCCCTTGGGTTAGCAGAGGGCTCCCTGCTTGCGTTCCCAGCTTTTCGGGGGAAGCCAGGCTGACACAGCTGCTCTGGCCACCAGTGTTTCCAAGGAGGGCCGCCAAGCATGTGGAGCCTCTGTGGAGAGAGCTGGAACATCATCTCCTCATGGAAAAGCCATTTCAGTATGTTTGTTCAGAGTCTTCTAAAAAGGCCAAGGCAGACTCCAGAGTTACTCATCAGCCGAAGCAGCTCAAGGAACCAACTCCCAATGGATCCCTCAACAGCTCCCTTTTAAAATCTAGACTCCTCAGCCTGTTCAGAGCCGACTATGCATTCTTGGTAGCACCCCTGTTCTCACACTTGCATGCACACACACACATGCACACTTCCCCTTTGACTATTTTGAAGCCTGGATTTATATAATGGAACTTCCTCTGGCACATGGACTACAATAACTCTGCAACCCCTCTGGACAGATTTTAATTAGGAAAGACACAGCATTTAAATTATGTTTGTTATTTTCAGTTGCTTGTACAGGCTGTGGATTTAGGAAGAGGCAATGAGAGTCACGTGAGCTGGATTTTCTAATGAGAAGGCTCTGGAAGGGAAAAACTACTAAGGGTGTTTTATATCTCTTTCTCCCCTTCTAGGCATCCTGGCTGAGAAAGGAGCTCCAGATTCTAATATCATCATCATTATCTTTACTAACATTCATCGAGTGCCTTTCCATGCCAGACACCTGGCTAATAAGCTTTTTATATGCATTATTTTATTTAGGCAAAGAATTAGAACTTGACCAACAGACTTGATTGAGGACCATCCATTTCTAGGGCAGACCAGGGGCATATCCTTAGCATGAGGCAGGGGCTCCTCCCTGGATCCACCATGTACCTGTCATAGTGCCTGGCTGTTAACAGTACATATGTGATGAATTAATGTATAAATAAATGAGTGACTGAATACAGTAGATGTGCTCAGAATGAATCAGATGCTGAAGAACTGTGTGTGGGAATTATCACCCCACAGGGCTGAGCCCTGGCCACAGACTACTTTCACGTGTAAAGCCAGATAGGTGGCAGAGATTTCTCCAATGGTTGGCCATCTTTTTGGTGGGATTTAAAATTTGGAAGAATAGATAGAATTTCTCTCCCCTGACCCTGTCCCCCCAACCTTTATTGGTATCTCTAAGGGGACAGAATTTCAAGCCACAACTATGATTTTAGGTAAATTATTTAACCCATCCAACTTCCCATAGCCTCAACTGTAAAATGGCTGCAATAGTCATATCTATTCCAGAGAGTTTCCTAAGGATCGAAAAAGACCAGAAATATAGTGAGGTGGACAGTTTTACTATCCTCATTTCACTGCTAAGGAATTTGGGGCTCAAATATATTAGATGACTTTGCTGTAGTTACTCACTCAATCATTCAACAAATATTTATTAGCTGTCTATTACGGGACATGCCCTATTCTAACCTGTTGCTGCTGAGTCAGTTCTAACTCAAAATAACCCTCTAGGACAGAGTAGAATTGCCCTATAGGGTTTTCAAGGCTGTAATCTTTAAGAAAGCAGACTGCCACATCTTTCCCCGCAGTGCGGCTGGTGGGTTCAAACTGCCAACCTTTCGGTTAGCTGCCGAGAGCTTAACCCACTGCACCACCAGGTCTCCTTCTGCCCTATTCTAGATGCTGGGAATACAACAGTGAATGAGACAGACAAGTTTCATCACTGGGGCGGGGGGGGGGGGCAGGCAATAAACAAACAAGATAATTTCAGGTGCAATAAAATGCTATGAAAAGAGTAAAAGAAAACAGCAAAAAAGTTGTGATGGGGGTAGGGTGGGGGAAATGCTAGATGAGATGGTCAGGGAAGACCTCTTGTTAAAAAACTGCCTTTTAAGCTGAGACCTAAATCACAAGAGTAAGAAGCCAGGCCTAGAGCTGGAGAACAGTTCAGTCAACAAAAGCAGTCAGTACAAAGGCCCTGAGACAGAACTAACTGAGATGCAGGGACAGACAGAATGTCAGAGAGCTTAGCGAGTGAGGAGGAGCCAGGTACGGGATAGGGCTGAGAGGCAGGCAGGAGCCAGATCATGGAATGTCTGACAGAACTTGGTGAGGAGTTTGGATTTTATTCCAAGTGCAGTGAAAAGTGCAGTGAAAGGAGAGTTATAGCAGGGCAGTGGCATGCTCTGGTTAACATTTTAAAAAGATCTCTCTGGCTGCCATATGGAGAATGTGAGGCAAATGTGGAAGCTAAGAGGAGTAGTGGAGGGCAGAGAAGACAGTCGCCTGGACTGGGGATAGCAGCATGATGGAAAGACTTGGACCCAGCTAGTAAGTAAAGGAACTGGGATTAGAACCAGGGCCCACTGCAGCATCTGCCCCGCTTTCAATATTTTATTGAAAATATTCCTGGTTTTCTTCTATTAAACGAATTTCCCATTTTACAGTGCTTCTTGCAGAGCCATAAAGTCACTGGGAGCTACTGGGAACTGCTAAGGTCGGCACCCGAGCCAGATGACATGCCACTGTGATAAGGTGTTCACCAGTGTCTCTAAGGTTCACGCTCCTGGAGTGCTGGACATGAAAGGGGCCCAAAGAGCCCAGCAAGGGCAGGAAAAAGACAGCTGGTGGGATTCTGGGGCTCCTGTAGGGTGTGGGGCTTCTCGCCCACCTCTGGAGGCAGAGGTCTGATTAACACACCCACTGCTGCCAAGTTGATTCCGACTCACAGCAACCTTATAGGACAGAGTAGAACTGCCCCATACAGTTTCCAAGGCTGTAATCTTTACAGAAGAAGCCCTGGTAGCAAAATGGTTATGCCCTGGGCTGCTAACCTAAAGGTCGGTGGTTCAAACCCACCAGCTGCTCTATGGGAGAAAGATGTGGCAGTCTGCTTTCATAAACATTTCAGCCTTGGAAACCCTATGGGGCAGTTCTACCCTGTCCTACAGGGTCACTATGAGTTGGAATTGACTCAGTGACAATGGCTTTGATTCGGTTTTTTAATCTTTATGGATGATCGTTCTCTCTCAGAGCAACCAGTGGGTTCGAACTGCCCACCTTGCGGTTAGCAGCTGAGTGCTTAACCATTGCACTATCAGGGCTCCTTGATTAACAGACCAGACCAAACCAAATCAAACTCGTTGTTGTCGAGTTGATTCTGACTCATAGCAATCCTATAGGGCAGAGTAGAACTGCCCCATAGGGTTTCCAAGGCTGTAATCCTGAAAGCAGACTGCCACATCTTTCTCCTGCAGAGTGTCTGATGGGTTTGAACCACTGACCTTTCAGTTAGCAGCCAAGTGCTTACCTACTGCGCCACCAAGGCAGTGGCATCACTAGGGTTAATGTCACCCAGTGCAGTAACTCATGGTGTTACATCCCTGCCCCCGCCACGGACCTCCTCCTGTACCAGACCATACAGAAACTTTAGTAACGTTTTTTTGTACTAATGTTACTCGTAACTTGTAATTCCTGTATATCACTCCTTTTCCTTTGATTACTGCTTCATTCTCCCACAGAGTTATTGATTTAGGTTCACAAATACTAATTACCACAGTATTGTAGCTAAAACGCCAGAAAATTTGACAAAATCAGCGACTATAAAACCACCCGTAGTGACGAAAACATCACGTGCTTGTAACGTATGCAGGTGAAAGCACATGATTCGAAGGGTCATTGTAATTGGGTGATAATGCCAGCTCTGACTAGAGCACATTAAAAGGTTAAAAAGTAAATTAGCGCAGAGATTTAGCCTTGTAAGTATACTGATACATATAAGCTGGGCTTACAAAAAATGTTTTTGTTGGTACAGCTAACTACAAAGATATTTTAGTAGACAGTCATTTTGGTGTCACCTCCTCTGACAGTGTCACCTGGTGTGGTCCACAGCCCCTGTTCCCCTCTAGGGACACCACTGCACCAGGGCTCCTTGATGAACAAACGATGGATTGAATCCAGGAAGAAGGAGGCCCATTTCCACTTAGATCAACAAGCTTACTGTTAGCATGGGCAGAAAGGCCTGTCTGTGGAGGATGTTGGGAGGAAGAGGGGCACAGGATCTTTAGAAATTACTGGATGGGAAGATGCACTCCACTTTGTAAACCTATTGAAGGGAGGTCCTTGATAGTACCCCCTCTCTTTTAAGCAGCTCATGTCCCCCCTGGAGGTGAGGAGGAAAATGTACAAACACTTCCACGTGTCCTGTGCTCCTCAAATGCCCTGTGCATCTCTCCATCATCATATTTTGGACCTGCTTTTATAACTGTTTGTGGGTCATCTCCTCCATGGGAGAGTGACCTCCTTGGAAGGTGTCTTATTTATCTTTGCATCCTCGGAGTTTATTGTAGGGCCTGGAACACAGTGGGCAGTTGGCCATTGTTTGCTGAACAGTTAGATGTATGATATTCCTGGAAGCACAGAACCAAGGAATATTCTAAGCCTGATTAAGAGAACTTATAAATCAACCAGCCCAGAGTCTTAACTTTTGTTGGTCACAGATCCTTTTGAGAAAATAATGACACCCATGGATCCTTTCTCCTGAAAAATCCACTTATTAAAAAAAATTTTTTTTTTTTATTGCACATAAGGTGTCATGGATTTGTCTTCCAAAAAATGTATGTTAAGTCCTACCCCCTGTACCTGTGAAAGTGGCCATGTTTGGGGAAGTAGGGCCTTTCCTTTGAAGAAATGATAAATTATACCAGGGTAGAGTGAGTCCTAGTCCTAAACCTGTTTGAGAGGTGTCTTACAAAAGGGAAAACACGCAGAAACAGGGACACACATGGGGGCAAGACAGAAACTATGTGATGGCAGGGGCAGATGAATCTATAAGCAGCCAAGGAACACCAACAAACATCCGGGGTTACCAGAAGCTGAAGGAGACAAGAAAAGGTCTTCCCCTAGAGCTGACAAAGAGAGAGCACAGCCCTGCCAACACCCTGAATTCCGACTTGCAGCCTCCAGAATGGTGAGAAAATAAATTCCTGGTTTTTGAAGCCGCCTACTTGTAGCTTGTAAACTCTGGTGGCGCAGTGGTTAAGAGCGACGGCTGCTAACCAAAAGGTCAGCAGTTCGAATCCACCAGGTGCTCCCTGGAAACCCTATGGGGCAGTTCCACTCTGCCCTACAGGGTTGCTATGAGTCAGAATCAACTTGACGGTAGCGGGTTTGGTTTTGGTTACTTGTAGCCCTAGGAAACTAAGACATAAGGTTATTTTGTTTTTGTTTTTGTTTTTCAGATGGCAAAATTGAGGCCCAGAAAACAGAAAGCACTTACCCAAAGCCACTAAGCTTGTCTGTGACAGAGTCACACCTGGAACCCAGATGTCCTGACTCTCCAGTCCTGAGCAGAGCAGAGCAGGCTAAAGTTGGGACTCTGCCATGTGCCTCACAGGGAGGGTGCAAAGATAACCATCAGAACGAAGCTGGGAACTGGCTTGGGGGAGAATTCTTAGAAAACAGATTATGGCTGAGATAATAAGCTACTACCCTGGGCTGTAGTGAGCGCACCATGCCTATCCTAGGCAGGCCTGGAAGAGCCCAAAGGGTTTTTCAGCCCTGAAAATTGGTGACTACTCAATTGTCTCTGGGAGGGAGGCAGTAATAGGAAGTGTTGTGTTCAGGAATTCAAACCTAATTGCAATCACTAATTAGCTCATTTTCAACCTTGGACACAAATACCTCGAAGCAACAAAGCTCTGTCTTCTCAGACAGGTTTATTTATGGCAAAGTCCCAAGGGAATGCAGACACTGGGACACGCCTCACAGTCTGCCCTCTTCTGGGTGTCTGTCTAAAGCAGAAGACACAGATTTCTGCCAGGCTTATCTCACCCCCTACGGCTTGATTTCAGAGAGAGAGAGAGAGAGAGAATGTGTTAGAAGAAATGAGAGAGAATGTGGTAGAAGAAATGAAGACGGAGAGGAAAAAAAAAAAGAAGCAGCGAGAGTGGTGTGAGAAGAGAAGGAATAAGAACACAATTCCCTAACAATTCTGTGATCTTTACAGTACACTAAACACTATCTCAAAATGTTATCTCATCGAATGCTCCAGCAACCTGCAAGGAGGACTGGGCAGCCATTGTTACCCCATTTTACAGATGAGGAACCCTGACAGAAGCAAAGAGACACTTCTTCCCAGCAATATCCTGTTTCTCACTTCTTTTTTTTTTTCTTCTATTTTTTTCATACAAAAATTTATACATACATTGTTATGTGACCCTAGTTGCTCTCCCTATACTGTGACAGCACAATCCTCCTTTCCATCCCTGATTCCCCACGTCCATTCAACCAGCTCCTAACCCTCTCTGCCTTCCCGTCTCACCTCCGGACAGAAGCTGCCCGTTTAGTCTCTTGTATCTACTTGAGTTAAGAGGCACACTCCTCACGAGTATCCCTTTATGTCTGTTTCTCACTTCTGTTGAGAGTTAGTTGGGCACCTTGCAGGCAGGTGAAAGATACTAGGAGTTTCACCAAATAGTAATTAAGAAGTATTATCAACAATTTGCTGGGTGATTGGGTTGTAGGGTTAGGAACTGGGTGACAGTTAGGGTGCTGGTAAATTGAGTATCCTGCTTCTTGTCCCTCTTCTACTCTCCCAACTCATAACGCTTGGTTGACCTACGTAGTGATTCATGGTGTTCTGGATTAGTGGCCTTTTATAGGGTCGCTATGAGTCAGAATCAACTCGATGGCAGAAGTTTGGTGTTTTTGGTTTAGAGAATCTAGGAAGAGCTGTGAATTGTCTCCCTAGAATAATGTACTAAACATCAAAGTCCATTTTTGCACCCCAGAACTGGAATTTCTGGTCTTATGAGATATGGAAAGGCACCTTTCCTATGTGGATGAGGGGTGGGGAAAAAGCTCCTCTTGTACTCAAACATTGAGTGTTAACAAGTACAGTGATTAAAAGCCAGGTCCCTGATTCTCTTGCAATACAAGAGTGGGTACGGTAGTCTTAAGGAATGGCCAGATATTCTTTGACTTTCCGTCCATCAAGAGTGGGGTCTATGTCCCCTCTCCTTGAATCTAAATGGAGTTGAGACTACTTCAACTATTATCGCACGGCAGAAGTGACACTGGGACTTCTGAGGCTAAGTCATAAAAAGACATGCAGTTTCTACCTGGTTCTTTTCGAAGACTTACTCTTGGGAATCTCTTGGGACACTCTGCCTTGGAACCTAGTCACATTAGAAGGAAGCCCTGTGAGGCCTCCATTCCCTCTCCAAATAATGCTTTTCTGTGTTCTGCCAAATCTGGAATTCCGCTATTAGAGGAAGTCATGACTTTGGTTGGAGGTTTCCTTGGCCCTATTAAAAATACAAGTACCATGGGGAAGATTTCCATAATAAACCTTATCAATCATTTACATATAAGTATTTGTGCATTTATCTCATTATGTCCTGAAAACAGGATTTGAGAGGAGGATGGCAGAGACCTCCCGGGGATGGAGGTGGACACTATTGATTGTTAAAAAACAAAGACCCAGGACAGGCTACCTTCTTTGCCAATTTTACTAAGTGGCATGGGGGAGGGGTGCTACCTAACTCTGTTCCACTACATACCCTACTCTCTGGGGATCTTCAGTTTCCTGAAAATGCCATGCTTTGTCATGCCATGGTGTCCTTGCTCCGGTCACTCCCTCTGCCTCCAGTGCCATCCTCCCTCTTCTCTTGTCCAGTGTTTACTCCTTTCTCAACACAAAGTTCAGGCAGCCTTTCTTCAGCAGACCTTCCTTGACCTCTTCCTATTTCCAGGCTGGGCTAAGTGCTCTCTATTCTGTGTTCTCATGGCCCCGTATAATTGATGATGATTGGGGCATTTATCTTCATCTATTTACTAGACCGTGGAGCCCATTAAGACAGGGAATCTGTATTTTAACCCAAGTGCCTAGTAAGTACACTGGCTTCTAGTGATAGCCAATGTGTGATTGAATGGATTCTTATTTGTTGAGCAAAGAAGCATTATAAGGTTCCAGGTGGATTAGGGGCGATATGGGATCACTCAGTGGGAAAGTATATAGCTGACCAAGATCTCCTGAGGATAGCGGTAGACACCATTGATTGTTAAAAACCACAGACCCAAGATAGGCCACCTTCTTTGCCAATTTTACTAAGCAGCATGTGGGGAGGGGGTGCTACGGTGTTTGCCTCACATAGCAGGCAAATAGTGAGAGCTCTGTGGGGATTAAAGCTGTTGGGGTGTGGCCACTGCAACACTAAGAAGCAAAACCACAGTCATCAGACAGAGGAAAGGCCCTTGAACATATCTGCACAGCTATTTCACTTGTGGTCTACTGCCTTAGGGACTGAGACCCAAATTTCTTCCTCAGATCTCTTCTCTAGCTTATAACACATGTTCTGGAAGAACATATTCTCCTAAAGGCCAGTGGCCTGGGAATCCAGAGGTGTAGGTCCTAGACCTGGCTCCAAAATGGACTATCTGTGTGAGCTAAACCACCTAAACACATTCATTTGAGCTGTCTGGGCCTCAGAGTCTTCATCTGCAAACTGAGGAGCTAAATAGCTAAGATTCTACCTCTGAGACTCTCCTCTGGAGACACCACAGAGAGAATGTGGGCCTTCTGTTAAAGTAATATTCCTGTGCTTTTTTTTTTTTCCCCCTTACTTTTGAATAGTACCAGAATCCTTCCTCTTCACTTGCATCTCCAAGCCCCTTTCACCCTATGGCTATTCCTCCACTGCTCGTGATCACTGAGAAGGCCTGGAGGAAAAGGTTAACGTTTCCTGTAACTATCCTGACCATTTTCTCCCTTCCAGAGCCACAAGTCTCAGGAAAATAAAACAAAACATACAAAAAAAAAGGACAACTAACTTCCCTCTGAGAATTGTCATTGAACACCAGATGTCCGGTCGGGAGAGAGTCTAAAGCAAAGCAGCTGCTTGGACAATGCTCCCAGGTCATCCTCCTCCTCAGTCCCTATGCCTTTCAGCCCAAAGGGAGCTTCGTCTCCACCCTACAAGAAACCACATGAGTTCCTAGTTTTAAAGATGCTGTGCCATGGATGCGTGGGAATCATCCAGACACTCTCACACTCTTCCCGTATGGACAGACTCCCTCCCTTCTCCACCCTTCAGGCACCTGGCAAATTCACAGTCTTATTCAGCTCAACAGTTACCTCTGCCATATTGTTTTTATTCTTAGACTCACTCTTTTCTCTGTTCTTCCACTGCATTTTGTGAATAATGAAGAAGAGGACAGCTAGCATTTATGCGACTGTGTACCCACCATGTGCTACAGTCTCTTAGAACTGGGAATAGCTAGGTTTCCTCCTCAGAACTCCTTTGCATTTATTTTGACACTCTGAATCACGTAACGAACCATATTTTCTTTCTTGATTGCCTTGGGTGCTAAGAAGCTCAATGTCAAGTTTGTGACCCATCTCTAGCAAGTACACCAACTCTTATGATGGGATCTAAGATCCTAACCAGAAATATGATTTTTCCTTGTTTTTCATACTCTTGTTTTTTCTTCACCTTGATTTTATGACTTGCTTTTTTAAGAAACAATTAGTATAATTTTTGTTTTGAGTAGGTAAACTCAAATCTTCTCTGAAATGGGTCGTGTTATAAATGAATGAGAAGTACAGTATTGTGTATACACCTTTCTAATTTTCATAATAATCTTGCAACTTTTAAGGAAAGTGGGGCTCAGAGAAGTTGCATAACTTATTCAAGATATGCAACTTTTAAGTCAAAGGGCTAGGAGTCAAATTTACATCTGTCTGACTTCAAAACTTATGCTCTTGAGAGTGATAATTGCTTATATTTAGGGAGTGCTTACTATGTACTGGAGCCCTGGTGGCACAGTGGTTAAGAGCTCAGAAGCTAAACAAAATGCCAATGATTCAAATCCACCACATACCTTGGAAACCCTATAGGGTCGCTATGAGTCAGAATTGACTCAACGGCAGCAAATTTGGTTTTTGTTTTTTTACTATGTACCATGTTTGGTCCTGACTTCCCTATGTGCATTATTTTCATTTACCCCCACAACAATCCGATGAAGTAGCTACTATTATCACACCATTTTATAGATGAGGAAAGTGAAGTTCAGAGAGATCAAATAAATTTGTCCAACATTGCTCAGCTAATGCCAGTACTGACATTTAAACCACAAGCCTGAACTTTGAAGCCCTGTACTCATTCTAGCCTCTCTACCTTATAATAGCGGTAAGTATAAAATTCACCACCCACCTTTCAATTTGTTGTACAGTGGTGACTTGCGTGTTGCTATGATACTGGAAGCTATGCCATCAGTATTTCAAATACCAGCAGGTGACAAGAAGAAAGCCCTGGCAATCTACTTCCAAAAATTAACCAATGAAAACCCCACGGATCACAACAGAATATTGTCCAATATAGTGCTGGAAGGTGAGCCCCCTAGATGAGAAGGCAAACAAATACGCAGTGGTCACAACAAAGAACTCAAGCGTACCAACAAGCATAATCATGAAGAAGGCGCAGGACCAGGCAACATGTTGTTCTGTTGTACACGGGATTGTCATGAGTCGAAGCCCACTTGATGGCAACTAACAAAAGAAGAAGTATAAAATAAGACAGATTCCTAAAATGAAGTGTTTGACTTCTTTTGAATGCAGAACTGCTTAGGTTATATCATAGATGCTTATCAACTGACAAATTCTATTGGAGAAATGGGTGTCTGGCTAGAAATAGGTACCTCTGAGTTTCACAGTTCCTCATGGAGCAGATGGATCAAAAACACACAAAGTCTGTGTGCTGCACTGGATTTAAATGCCAGCCTGAGCACAGACAGGAAGATACCTAGCGCCCATAGGGTGGAAATAAAAGCCTTTGGAAAGGGCAGCACTGCTCACAAGCGCCATCTGGCACTAAAGGTGGGAAATTGCTCTGAGAAATAAAAGGACATACAAAATGGAATTCCCTAAAGTATAACTGAATTATGATGTTGGTGAAGAATATTGAATATGCCATGGACTGCCAGAAGAACAAACAAATTCTTCTTGGAAGAAGTACTGCCAGAATGCTCCTTAGAAGCGAGGATGGTGAGACTTTATCTCATGTACTTTGGACATGTTATCAGAAGGGAAGAGTCCCTGGAGGAGGACTTGCTTGGTAAAGTAGAGGGTCAGCAAAAAAGAGAAAGACCCTCAATGAAATGGATTACACTGTGGTTACAACAATGGGCTCAAACATAACAACGATTGTGAGGATGGCACAGGGAAGGGTAGGGTTTTGTTCTGTTGTACATAGGGTTGCTATGAGTTACAACCGACTCAACGGCACCTAACAACAACAATAAAGTACAATTTATTGGGCCTCTTGTGTGTTGAGTGCTTAATGTACATTATCTTTCTCCTTCACACAAATCCTGCAAGGGAGAGATCATTATCTTTATTTTACAGGTGATAAATTTGAAACTCAAAGATATTAAGTAATCTGCCAAAGGATTTGACCACATGTCTGTTTAGCCTCCTCAAGCCTTTTTTTCCTCTCAAAAGGCTCCTGCCTTCCCCAGCCCCTCACAGATTGAATCATGGATGCGCCACACTCCATCTGAACCACTCACGAGATGGGCAGGAAATAACGTCAGCAATGGGTATCAATATGCCTGCTGCCCACTGTGCCCACACGGTTGGCCAGTCCTGCCTTGGGAACTATATCTGAGGCTCCAGCCCTAAATTTCAATCAGTTTAGATGGGGCTTTATTATCCTATCTTACTCTCACTAGCCCTCTCTCCTGGGAGTTGGAGAATGGGGTAGGATCCGCCTCCATCTGTCCACTAGTTACTTGTTAGTTGCCATCAAGTCTATTCTGACTCATGGTGACCCCATGTGTTACAGAACAGAACTGCTCCATAGGGTTTTCTTGGCTGTAATGTTAATGGAAGCAGATCATCAGATCTTTTCTTCCACGATACCTCTAGGTGGGTTCAAACTGCCAATCTTTTAGGTTAGCAGTTGAGTGCAAACCGTTTGTACCATTTAAGGACCTTCAGTAGTTACTCCTGTAAAAACCCATTGCCATCGAGTCGATTTCAACTCATAGCAACACTATAGGACAGAGTAGAACTGCCCTGTAGGGTTTCCAAGGAGTGGCTGGTGGATTCAAACTGCCGATTGTTTGGTTAGTAGCCGAGCTTTTAACCACTGTGCCACCAGAGCTCTTCAGTCATGACTAGTGCTATCATAAGTACAAAGAAGCCATCCCAGAACCACACCATCACTGCTTGCCCTCTGAGTGTGGCTTGGAACTCTGGTATCAATGGTTTTCTACACAACCTAAAGCTACCTGTTAGATTCTGAGGTTGCCCATACAGGAATCAACCACTACAGCTAAGCTGGGTTTCCCAAGCCCACGCTCTTCCTGGCCCTAGATTTTTCCTTTCCTTCATCAGGAACAAGATTGCTAAGGTTTCTGATTAACTCTGACACAATTGCTACTGTACTTGAGATACGTGTAGAGAGATAGAAGAAGGTCTAGAAAATCGAGGATAGATAAATATTGCCCCCATTTTCAAAAAGCAGCAACTATGGATCCTTGACACTTCAGACCAGTAAGTATAACATTCTTTAGAAGCAAATTATGTGTGAACAGTAAAGAAACAGTGAATAATAAGAGTTGGGAAAATTCTCTGTAAGTCATGTAAAATTAAACAACTTTCCTTTTTAGAAAAAGTTGTTTTACTGGAATGTTAGAGACACAGTTTGGAAATGGATAAAAATTCCAAAATTACTAACGGAGTAGATGTCCCCATGGAGGGGGTTCCCTCCAGAACAGAAAGGCTAGTCTATGCTCTGACCTGACCAGTAATGTTACCTATGACTTAGAAGAAACTAAAAAAGCATATTCATTGATATCAAGATTCAAAATTATTTGGCATTCTGGAACAACAGTGAAAATTAAGAAAATAAAATTTAATAAGCTTGAATGAAAAGCTTTAAAACTATTTTAAAAACAGCCAACTACAAGAAGGAGTAGCCAGCAGTATATGAAAAAAATAAAATAATAAAAACTCAGGTGTTTTGGTGACCTCTAGTTGAGTATAAGGAGCCCTGGTGGCACAGTGGTTAAGAGCTCAGCTGCTAACCAAAAGATCAGCAGTTTGAATCCACCAGCCACTCCTTGGAAACCCTATGGGGCAGTTCTACTCTGTCCTATAGGGTCACTATGAGTTGGAACTGACTCGACGGCACAGAGCAAAAACAACAAACTGAGTATGAGTTTACAACGTCATATAATTGCTTAGAAAGTATTGCAACTAGGGGATTTCAGCTTATGGAATGGCAGAGCAAGGATTTCTGAAAATGAAACCCTTCCATAAAAGCAATGAAAACATTAGCAAATATTGTCAGAATCAACACTTTCAGAAGTCTAGAATTCACCAAAGACTTGCAACAATCCAAGGAATTCAAGAAAAGTGGCTGAATCTCTGTAAGAACAGTGAACTTTGTGGCATTTTAACTTGCCCTATTCTTATCCCTCTCTCTCCGATGTCATATTAACCTTGAAAACCAGCAGACTCACAACTATGGTAGCTGTGAAAACCAGCAGCCTCGCAGCCACTGAAGGGCAGAACAAATTTGGAGCACCCGGAAAGTCCCACCCCGGGAGAATTTTCACTATTGGACTTTCCCGGCAGTTCCCTGGAAATCCCCACTTACAAGGTTTGTCTTTATTTGACCTGACTCAGAGGTTCCTCAATGCAAACAGTCTTTTTCCCAGAGTGTTGGTCAAAAAGTCAATTGTTTAACCTCACAGCTGCCTGAGGCAAGGATAACATTCAGGGCAAATGAGAGGCTGACCTAAAAACTGAAAAGGAAAAGCTGGCATGTGAGACGTATACAAAGGGCTTTGAAAAGTTCTGACGTGTTTCTGGGAATCTAAAAGACCACATGCTTCTGCAGAGCTATGCACATGCCCTGAGAAGGCCCAAACTGCTCACCATTCACTGACCTTGAGGCTCTGCACAAGAAGGAAGTGAGGTCTAAGGCAGTGTTGTGCACTGTTTACTGGAATGTTGATAGCATACCTCAATATACACACAAAGCCCCTTAGCAAAAGCTGGGAAACTTATTAGTGCAAATTCTCATTTAAGGAAATCTGTTTAATCATCAGCTGACCACTAAGCTAATTGAGTACAGACTTCAGTAGCCACACATGACAAATAATATATACTTTACATAATTAGTTCATAAAAGTCAGTCAGAAAACAAACAGCAATGACAACAATAAGCATCAAACCCCTGGGGAGGAAGGGAATCTAATTTCCAGAGTTGTTACATTATATTATTTAAAATGTCCGTTTTCAACAACAACAACAACAAAAAATCATGAAACATGGAAAGAAACAGGGAAGTATGGCCTGCACACAGGGAGAAAGTCACCAATAGAAACGGCCCATGAGGAAGCCCATAAAAAGAAACTTTAAGAAAGTAATGCAACCACAGGCTGCATTCACAGAAGGAAAAAGTCTCTAGGAAGGGAGAAGACAGTCTTGTCAGCCAGGCCATTCCTAGACTGCTGTGCTTTGAAAGAAACTACATTTGAAATGTGCATTGACACACTTGGAGGCTCCAGAGGAGAGTGACAAAGGTGATGAAAAGGACTGGATAATATCATAAAACTAACCCCTGAAATGGATGTTTGCAGCTGTTTCTTCTCATTTTGAGTCATGCCGCATCAGAAAACAAAGGTCTCGAAATCCTTACTCCGTTCACGTCATTAAGGTTAACTCTACTTTGAGGAGGTAGCTCATCATCAGTCATATCTTAGTGCCTTCCAACCTGAGGGGTCATCTTCAGCACTATATCAGACAATGTTTTGCTGCTATCCATAACATTTTCACTGGCCATTTTTTTCAGAAGTGGTTTGCCAGGTCCTTCTCTCTAGTCTGTCTTAGTCTGGAAGCTCCACTGAAACCACTCTACCCTGGGTGACGCTGCTGGTATTTGAAATACCGGTGGCATAGCTTCCATTATCACAGCAACACACAAGCCACCACACTATGACAAACTGACAGAAGAGTGGTGGACCATCATCCGCCAATTGATGACCATCAATTGCTCATATGCAAGTTCAAACTGAAGCTGAAGAAAATTAAAACAAGTCCACCAGAGCCAAAGTACAACCTTGAGTATATCCCATCTGAATTCAGAGACCATCTCGAGAACAGATTTGACACATTGAACACTAATGACCAAAGACCAGACAAGTTGTTGGATGACATCAGGAACATCATACATAAAGAAAGCAAAAGGTCATTAAAAAGACAGGAAAGAAAGCAAATACTACAATGGATGTCAGAAGAGACTCTGAAACTTGCTCTTGAACATAGAGTAGCTAAAGAAAAAGGAAGAAATGATGAAGTAAATGAGATGAACAGAAGATTTCAAAGGGTGGCTCAAGAAGACAAAGTAAAGTATTATAATGACATGTGCAGAGACCTGGAGTTAGAACACCAAAAGGGAAGAACACACTCAGCATTTCTCAAGATGAAAGAACTGAAGTAAAAATTCAAGCCCCTAGTTGCAATATTGAAGGATTCTATGGGCTAAATGTTGAACGATACAGGAAGCATCAAAAGAAGATGGAAGGTTGCCATGAGACCCAAAGAACTGGATGGTGCCCAGCTACCATTAATGAATACTTGGTCAAAGATTTTATAGAATAATATTGATCAAAAGGGGAAAATGCAGAACATAATTTCAAATTCTAGTGGACTCTAGACTTTCTGGAGCCATGGAGGGTGCATGGACCCCTAAAACTATTGCCCTGAGATAATCTTTAAACCTTATACCAAAAATATCCCTTGAAGTCATCTTAACACCAACCAATAGTTTAGCTTAACTAGTGAAAAAGATCTGCCTTGAGCATTATGCTCTTTTATGAACGATCTATGTGGGATCAAATTGACAACAGCAACTCAAAAGATTAGATAGAAACCTCAGGGGGAAGTGAGTTTATGTTAATGAAGGAAAAACCACTCAGAAAAGGAGGGTGAGAATGGTTGCACAACTCAAAGAATGTAATCAATGTCAATAAATGTATATATAGAAACTGTTAAAAAATATATTTAAAAAAAGATGGAAGAAATACACATAGTCACTGTACTGAAAAGAATTGGTTGACGTTCAACCATTTCAGGAGGTAGCACATGATTAAGAACCACTGAAGGCACTGGGGAAAAACAAAGCTCCACGAATTGACGAAATAGCAATTGAGATACTTCAACAAATGAATGCAACCCTGGAAACTCTTACTGGTATATGAAAGAAATTTGGAAGACAGCTACCTGGCCAACCGACTGGAAGAAATTCATATTTGTGCCATTCCAATGAAAGGTGATCCAACAGAATGAAGAAATTATCAAACAATATCACTAATATCACATGCAAGTAAAATTTTGCTGAAGATCATTCAAAAACAGTTGCAGCAGTGCATCAACAGGGAATGGCCAGAAATTCAAGCTGGATTCAGAAGAGTATGTGGAACAAGGGATACCACTGCTGATGTCAGATGGATCTTAGCTGGAAGCACAGAGTACCAGAAAGATGTTTACCTGTGTTTTATTGACTATACAAAAGCATTCGACTGTGTAGATTATAACAAATTATGGATAACATTGCAAAGAGTGGTGTTATGGATTGACTTGTGTCCCCCAAAAAATGTGTGTCAACTTGGCTAGGCCGTGATTCCCAGTATTGTGTGAATGTCCAACATTTTGCCATCTAATGTGATTTTCCTATGTGTTGTAAAATCTAAGATATTAATGAAGTGGAATTAGAGGCAGTTATGTTAATGAGGCAGGACTCAATCTACAAGATTAGGTTGTGTTTTAAGTCAATCTCTTTTGAGATATAAAAGAGAGATGCGAGTGGAGAGACAGGGGGACCTCATACCACCGAGAAACAAAAGCCAGGAGAATAGCATGTCCTTTGGACCCAGAGTCCTTGCACTGAGAAGCTCCTCAACCAGGGGAAGATTGATGACAAGGACTTTCTGCAAGAGCCAACAGAGACAGAAAGCCTTCCCCTGAAGCTGGCACCCTGAATTCGGACTTCTAGCCTCCTAGACTGTGAGAGAATAAACTTCTCTTTCTTAAAGCCATCCATTTGTGGTATTTCTGTTATAGCAGCACTAGATAACTAAGACAAATGGGAATTCCAAAATACTTAATTGTGCACATGCAGAACCGTTACATAGACTAAGAGGCAATTGTTCAAACAGAGCAAGGGGATACTGCGTGGTTTAAAATCAGGAAAGGCAGGCGTCAGGGTTGTATCCTCTCATCATACTTGTTCAATCTGTATGCTGAGCAAATAATCAGAGAAACTGGGCTATATGAAGAAGAGTGCGGCATCAGCATTGGAGGAAGACTCCTTAACAACCTGCGATATACAGATGACACAACCTTGCTTGCTGAAAGTGAAGAGGACTTGAAGCACTTACTGATGGAGATCAAAGACTACAGCCTTCAGTATGGATTACACCTCAACATAAAAAAACAAAAATCCTCACAACTGGACCAATAAGCAACATCATGATAAATGGAGAAAAGACTGAAGTTGTCAAGGATTTTATTTTACTCGGATCCACAATCAATGCCCATGGAAGCAGCAATCAAGAAATCAAACTATGTATTGCATTGGGCAAATCTGCTGCAAAAGACCTCTTCAAAGTTTTAAGAAGCAAAGATGTCACTATGAGAAGTAAGGTGTGCCTGACCCAAGCCATGGTATTTTCAATTGCTTCATAAGCATGTGAAAGCTGGACAATGTATAAGGAACAACAAAGAAGAATTGATGGCTTTGAATTATGGTGTTGGAGAAGAATATTGAACAGACAATGGACTCCCAGAAGAACAAACAAATCTGTCTTGTAAGAAGTACAGCCAGCATGCTCCTAAGAAGCAAAGATGGGGAGACTTTGTCTCCCTTACTTTGGACATGTTATCAGGAGGGACAAGTCCCTGGAGAAGGACATCATGCTTGGTAAATCAGAGGGTCAGCACAAAAGAGTAAGACCCTCAATGAGATGGACTGACACAGTGGCTGCAACAATGGGCTGAAATATACGATTGTGAGGATGGCACAGGACCAGGCAGTGTTTTTTTCTGTTGTACATAGAGTCCTATGAATTGGAACCAACTCGAAGGCACCTAACAACAACAACAAAAACCCTTGAAAGAACTAGGAGCTGTGTAATTTAAGAAACAGAACACTTTGGTCTGACTTGATAGGAGTCAAAAACTTTTAAAGGACTAGCATAAAAATACGTTATATTTTTTCTGTCATTAGGAGATGGAGGTAGATAGGAATCATAGGTAAAAGTGACAGAGAAACACATTTTGAGCTCAATATGAGATGGCCTATGAATGAAAGAAGGGAATTCTCTGTTCCTGGGGTTGTTCAAAAGGCTATCTGGGATATTGAGTGAGGAGGTGGAGTGGAGAACACTCTCTCTGGGGATCTTGTTAAAATGTAGATTCTGATTCAGTCTGATTCCCAGGTGATTCTTATGTATAATAAACTTTGAGAACCACTGCTCTACTGGTGCTTCTCAGAATTATTCCCTACTCCCCAACCAGGAGCATTAGCATCGCCTGGTATCTTGTTAGAAATACAAATTCTGAGCTGGGGTGCAAACTGGAACAAAACTGGTTCGAAGCCCTGGAATAGACACAGAGACACATACAGGGGAAGATAGATGCCATGTGAGGACCCATCTACAAGCAAAAGAAGACCAAAGATTGCTGGCAGACACAAGAATCTAAGAGAGAGGCCCACAGAAAGAATGAACATGGCCAAAGCCCTGATTTGGACTGTTAGCCCCCAGAAGAGTGAGAAGATTCATTTCTGTTCTTCAAGACCACCCACCTGTGGTGTTTTTGTTAGGTCGGCACTAGCAAACTCAGACAAGAAGTCATTTCATTTTTCTGAACGTCAGTTTCCTCATCTATTAAATATGATAACAAAAATTGCCCACTTTATAGAGTTTTAGGAAGCCCTGGTGGCACAGTGGTTAAGTGCTCAGCTCTTAACCAAAAAGTCAGTGGTTCGAACCCACAAGCTGCTCCGCAGGAGAAAGATGTGTCTTCTGCTTCGGTAAAGATTTACAGCCTTGGAAACCCTATGGGGCAGTTCTACTCTGTCCTATAGGGTCACTATGAATCGGAACCAACTTGATGACAATGGGTTTGGTTTTGGTTTGGTATAGAGCTTTGCTGAAGAATAAATATATATATATATATATATGTAAATACACATGCACATAGATATTATGTATATATATTCACGTGTCTCACACATAGATCACTTAATAAATACTAGTTTATCGATAACCTTTCCTCCTTTCTTTCTATTACTTTCTGTGTCCATGTACAATCAGTTGCTAAATCCTCTTTATTCTTCTTTCCTAACTTTTCTAGGAACGAGAAAATCTTGGCAAAAACAGTAGCCTCCTAGGCCATAGGGTCCCTATGAGTTGGAATCGACTCGACGGCAACGGGTTTGGTGTGGTTTTGGTTTAGGCCCATCCTGGAGCCCTGGTGGCTCAGTGGTTAAGAGCTCGACTGCTGACCAAAAAGTTCAGCAATTCGAATCCACCAGCCGCTCCTTGGAAACCCTATGGGGCAGTTCTACTCTGTCCTATAGGGTCACTATAAGTCAGAATCAACTTGATGGCAATGGGTTTTAGGCCCATCCTAGGGTTCCTAGGTTTAGGGCTGGGTCAGCCTAGGTTGTTTTTGGGAAGTGAGAGGCAAATGCAAACTATAACCAAGGATGGGAACAAAGGTTAATGAGAAAGATGGGGCTTAGATCCTGAGCCTACTAGTATGAAGCCACGGACAGAATGCTCAGGAGAGCAGGAGAAACAGTGCAAGGAGGAAGGAGGCACAGTGCAAAAGACACAGCTGTGACTGAGCAAGGGTTACCAGAGGGCAACTGGTATAAATTCTGTCCCATTTTCCCCATCCTCACAGCCACGCAATCCTGGGTCTTCATCTACTCACTTTACTGTTTGGACCACTGCAGTGGCTTTCAAACCTTGTTACATGGAGATGCTTCCATGGTTTTTCCAAGATTGGTTCAGTTTTTAAAAACTGTAGCCAACTCAGTTTTCTGAGTTGTTAAGAGTAGAAAAGAGAGACCCAGGTTCCATATCCGTGTTTCAGCCAGAACAACAGCTTCATTGGTATTTCTCTTAAATACTGGGATTTCTCTTAACATTTAGTTTTACTAAGAGTTCTGCTGCTTTAACAAACCTTGACTTGTCACTGGGCTATTGCAACATTGGAGCCCTGGTGGCACAGTGGTTAAGAGCTTGGCTGCTAACCAAAAGGTCGGCAGTTCAAATCCACCAGCTGCTCCTTGGAACCCCTACGGGGCAGTTCTACGCTGTAGGGTCTCTATGAGAATCGATTCAACCGCAGTGGGTTTGGTTTATGGTTTTATTGCAACATTGTCAGGGGCTTCCCTGACTTTTGCCCCTCTTCTTTCCTGCATCCTACCCTAAATATGTCATGATAAATGCCTTATTCATTAAGTTACCCCTCTCTGTTCCACAATACCTACTGACTTTTTGTCATCCTCTAGACAAAGTGTTAGATGCTCAGTTTAGCCTCAGGAACCCTCTTCAGTCAGAACTAAAGGGTTGGCATTATGCCGTTTAGAATCCCTAGTGCGTGGCAGGCACTCAATAAGTAAATACTGACTTACTATATTTGATAGCTCAAAAGAACCCCTTATCCCCCTCCCCCAACTCCTAGAACAGTACCTTGTACACAGGAAGAATTCAGTAAATGTTTGTTGAAGCAAATCAAATGAGCCAATCCCCTCCCTCCCCAGTACATTTCCTCACGGCTTAACTTCCAGTTTGGGAAATGGCCTGTCAATGTTTAGGAAGGGTCCTGAATTTGAGTCTAATGTGGGAAATGGTACAGTGATGTTTAGAAAGTGCTGTCAATTTCCATATTCTGTTGTCTTCAAAAATATCTACCTCTGGCTGGCCTACAGACGTAACTGTTGGGGTGACTAAACTAAACCCCTTCAGTGCAAAACACTTCATCAGTACACCTGGCTCTTGATGCCCCCTTGTGGCAATCTGTCACCTTGCAGAGATTACCAAAATGAACAGGAGAGCTGTCATTTATTGGGTGTCTATCTTAGCCTCTATGAGTCAGAATCGACTGGACAGCAATGAGTTTTGGTAACTGGGCCAATTAACCTGCTAGTCATTTATCATCATCAAAATCCCCTTAGCTTAATAAATTGTTCTAAGTAATGTAGTTAACAAGTGGCACAATAGGGACTTGAATCCAGGTAGGCTAGCCTGGAGCTCATGCTCTAAACCTCTATGGTGAGTAAATCAAGATGAATTCAGAGGTGCAACATTTGAAATGACAGATAACAGGTTGGTGGATCTTCTCAGCAAAACAATTTAACTGGTGCAAAAAAAAAATAATTAAAAACCATTTGAAGTTCTCTGGAAATTATCCTAAGGGCATACAGCAAAAGCAAAACATTCACTCAAGAAAATCTAAAATCTCAATCAGAAGAGCAAGATTCTATGTCGTGTTGAGTCATTCCCCGCTCTATTACTTCCCCTACCAGTACTATGTTATGCAAGCTGTACCTAGGGCATGTGGCAGCCAAGAAAAGAGGATCCCTTTCCCTCTCAGATCCCAATTTCTCAACACTCCACAACCCCATTTTGCAGAAGGCTATTCCAGATACGCTCGGCAAGAGGGTCAGATCGCCCTTCCTTCACCTAGCCTCTACTTGTACGGTGGAAGCTCTACTCCAGGCACAGCAAGCCAAGAATACTAGAGCCCTGATCACCCCCAGTTCACATGCAGGGCAGAGATTCTATACCGGGAGGGGCAAGCTGACAAGATCAAGATTTCCACACACCTTTCCCTCAGAAAGTTAAACATAGAATTACTATATGACTCAGCGATTTTATTCCTTGGTATACACCCAAAAGAATTGAAAACATATGTTCATGCACAGACTTGTATATGAATGTTCATTACAGCATTATCACAATAAACAAAAAGTGGAAATAACTCAAACGTCCATCAACAGGTGAATGGATAAACAAAATACGGTATATTCATATAATGGAATAGTATTTCACATTAAAAGGAACGGAGCGCTGATACATGCTACAACATGGGTGGACCTTGAAAACAATATGCTAAGTGAAATATTGTATGATTCCATTACTATGAAATGTCCAGAAAAGCAATTCTAGAGAGATGAAAAATAGATGAGTGGTTGCCTAGGGATAAAAGAGTGACTACCAATAGGTATGGGGTTTGTTTTAACCAAAAACGAAACCTCCCTGTTGCTATTGAGTGGATTCTGACTCATAGCGACCCTATAGGACAGAGTAGAACTGCCCCATTGGGTTTCCAGGCAGTGGCTGGTGGATTCAAACTGCCGACCTTTTGGTTAGTGGTCAAGCTCTTAATCACTGTGCCACCAGAACTCTGGGGTTTATCTTAAGGGGATGAAAATGTTCTAAAATTAAATTGTGGTGATGGTTGTACAACTCTGTTTGAATATATTAAAAAAAATCAAATTGTACACTTTAAATTGTTTAATTGTATGGTACTTAAATTACATCTCAATAAAGCTGTTAACAAATATGAATTAGGATCCTTGCCCTTGAGAAGCTTACAAATATGCCTTCAGTAGTCTTTGTGACATAGACTAGAAATCTAGGCCACAGCTATAGCATAATTTCTCTGGGGAAAAGCATTAAAAAAAAAAAAAAAGAAAGAAAGAAACCGATTCATAGTGACCCTATAAGACAAAGTAGAACTGCTCCATAGGGTTTCCAAGGAGAGGCTGGTAGATTCCGACTGCTGACCTTTTGGTTAGCAGCTGAGCTCTTAACCACTGCACCACCAGGACTCTGGGGAAAAGCATTAGGAACTCTAAATTCCTGATGAACTTTCAGAACACAGCCCCTTTTTAGTTGGGAATGCTTTGCATTTTGAATAAACACACACTGTTGCCCCGGTGGTACAGTGGTTGAAAGAGTTCAGCTGCTAACCGAAAGATTCCGTGGTTCAAACCCACCAGCAACTCCTTGGAAAACCTATGGAGCAGTTCTACTCTGTCCTATAGGGTCACTATGAGTCAGAATCGACTCGACGGCAGTGGGTTTAGTTTTTTGTGTTTTTATTGACTTTGAGTAAAGGCCAGTTCAGAAAAAGAGACAATTCAATAAAATTGGGGGTAGGTGGGAGAAAGAGTTGGGGAGCAGTAGCTGCAGTCCTGCTATAAGAACTGACTCTTAGAAATAGGAACTGTAATAGGGCAGATACTGGTCAAGTAGTAATGTTTGCGCTAGGGAATGAACAACACTCTTTTAGCATGGTTAGTATCTGCGAGACTTCCAAATAGGCAGTTGGCTATACATGTCTCAAGATCAAAGGAGAGTTCTGAGCCAGGGATATAATTTATTAGACTGTGAATATACAACACTAGAAATGAAAGTGATCACTAGGAAGAAGACAGAAAGAAAAAGGAGCTAAGGCTGAAAACCTGAGGAACTGAAACATTTATAGTTGGGGTAGAGGAGAAGCCTTAGGATCCTGGCACGAAACTGATGGCACATCCAAACTGGGTGGTTTGAGAAGGGGCATTGCCTTCAAGTATATACCCAGTGCACATGAAGAGATCTGCCTTTTAGAGGAGGAGGAGGGGAGTGGGATCAGATGCGAGAAGGGCAAAATAGTTAAAGGTAGTGGCAAGGGAATAATAATATTGATGGATAAATAAAAGGAGTAGGATTAATAGACTGGAGACCTTCATGAGGTTGAAGAATTCCTTGGAAGACAGGGAAGAAGTGATCTTAAAATTGGATCTGCAAATTTGTGATTTTGGAAGGGGTGCAGGTATTTAATATTATTAAAGTTCTTCTCTACCAATTCTACTCTGTCGGTCATTTCTGGACCTATAGATTGATTTCTCTGCTTTGTTGAATGCCTGGTAATTTTAGATAGGAATTTCTCATTTTGAATATTACATTGTTGGGTGCTGGGTATTTTGTGCCCCTTAAATAATTTTAGGAGTCCGTGGGTAGTGCAGATGGAGCCCTGGTGGCACAGTGGTTAAGAGCTCAGCTGCTAACCAAAAGGTTGGCAGTTAGAATCCACCAGCCGCTCCTTGGAAACCCTACGGGGCAGTTCTACTCTGTCCTATAGGGTCGCTGTAAGTTGGAATTGACTCGATGGTTTTTTTTGGGGTAGTACAAACAGTTGATACACTTGGCTACTAATGGAAAGGTTAGAGGTTCGAATCCACTCAGTGGCAGCTTGGAAGGAAGGCCTGGAAATCTACTTCCAAAAAATCAGCCATCGAAAACCCTACAGAGCACACTTCTACTCAGACACACATGGAGTCAAAATGAGTAAATCAACTGCATGGCAACTGGTAACTTGTAAGCTGGCATTTGGAGATAATAAAGCCTGGGGTGCAAGCATGGGAAAATGGGCTTAAGTGGAGTTGAGAAAGTCAAGATGTTGATACAAGGGTGTTGGGTGAGCTATTTACCTGCATGTAAAAATTATTAAGATTGATGCCATGGACTGCATCATGAACATGAGTCAGCTCCTAAGGTCTTCAGTGAATGGGGGAAAGTGACAACTGAGGAAGGAAAAAGGGAGGTAATGTAAGATAGAGTGAGCTTCAAAGGAGCAGGGTTTGTTGCTGTTGTGTGCTTTTGTTTTAGTTTTGTTTTAATAAGATGGCTGGGAAGTAATTGTCTTGAAGCAGCAATGGGGAGCCAGAAGGACCCCTATCCTACACAGAGCTGTGAGAGAATAAGAGGGGACACGTTACCTTGAATTTCAACTAAGGCAAGGAGGTGTGGGAAATGCTAAAAATGTTTGAGGATGTAGGTGAGTTTTCTGATTGCTTAGTGGAAGTTCTTGGTGGCAGAGGGGTAGGGGTTGAGAGGGAGGAAAGGAGAAGAAGCTGATTAGATGAGGGATATGTGGATATTCTTTAAAAAATACATTGTTGGTTGTTTGGTAAATAACTATAGCATCATTTGTTAATTACATACATTTATATATATACATGAATAATCTTCTCCTGTTGTTGTTGTTGTTAGGTGCCATCGAGTTGCTTCCGACTCATAGCGACCTTATGTACAATAGAACTAAACACTGACCAGGCCTGCACCATCCTCACAATCATTGCTATGTTTGAGCCCATTATTGCAGCAACCATGTCAATCCATCTCACTGAGGGTCTTCCTCTTTTGCACTAACCTTCTACCTTACCAAGCATGATGTCCTTCTCCAGGGACTCGTGCCTTCTGATAACATGTCCAAAGTACATGAGACCAAGTCTCACCATCCTCACTTCCAGGGAGCACTCTGGCTGTTACTTCTTCCGAGACAGATTTGTTCATTCTTCTGGCAGTCCGTGGTATATTCAATACTCTTCACCAACACCATAATTCAAAGGCATCAATTCTTCTTGAGTCTTCTTTATTCATTGTCCAGCTTTCACATGCTCATGAGGCAATTGAAAATACCATGGCTTGGGTCAGGCACGTCTTAGTCCTCAAAGTGACATCTTTGCTTCTTAAGACTTTAAAAAGGCCTTCTGCAGCAGATTTGCCCAGTGGAACATGTCGTTTGATTTCTTGACTGTTACTTCCATGGGCTTTGATTGTAGAGCCAAGTAAAATGAAATCCTTGATATCTTCAATCTTTTCTCCATTTGTCATGATGTTGCTCATTGGTCCAGATGTAAGGATTTTTGTTCTGTTTATGTTGAGGTGTAATCCATACTGAAGGCTGTAGTCTTTGATTTCCATCAGTAAGTGCTTCAAGTCCTCTTCACTTTCGGTGAGCAAGGTTGTGTCATCTGCATTATGGTAGGTTGTTAGTGAGTCTTCCTCCAATTCTGATGCTGTGTTCTTCTTCATATAGTCCAGCTTCTCAGATTATTTGCTCAGCATACAGATTGAATAAGTGTGGTGACAGGATATAACCCTGATGCACACCCTTGTTTATTTTAAACCACTCAGTATCCCCTTGTTCTGTTGGGATGACTGCCTCTTGGTCTATGTTCAGGTTGTGCATGAGCACAATTCAGTGTTTTGGAATTCCCATTCTTCACAGTGTTATCCATAATTTGTTATGATCCACAGAGTTGATTGCCTTTTCATAAACAATAAAATACATGCAAACATCTTTCTGTTACTCTCTGCTTTCAGCCAAGCTCCATCTGATACCAGCAATGAGATCCCTCATTCTATGCCCTCTTCTGAATCCAGCTTGAGTTTCTGGCACTTCCCAGTCAATGTACTGCTGCAACTGTTTTGAAATTATCTTCAGCAAAATTTTACTTGTGTGTGTTATTAATGATATTGTTTGATAATTTCTGCATTCTGTTGGATCACCTTTCTTTGGAGTGGGCATATGGATCTCTTTCAGTCAGTCGGCCAGGAAGCTGTCTTCCAAATTTCTTGCATAGACAAGTGAGTGATTCCAGAATTGCATCCGATGCTTGAAACATCCCAACTGGTATTCCATCAATTCCTGCAGCCTTGTTTTTCACCAGTGCCTTCAGTCACCTTGGACTCCTTCCTTCAGTGCCATTGGTTCTTGATCATATACTACCTCTTGAAATGGTTGAACATTGGCCAATTCTTTTTGGTACAGTGACTGTGTATTCGTTCCATCTTATTTTGATGCTTCCTCTATCGTTCAATATTTTGCCCGTAGACTCATTCAGTACAGGCATACCTTGTTTTATTGTGTTTCACTTTATTGTGCTTCACAAATACTGCATTTTTTACAAACTGAAGATTTGTGGCAACCCTATCTAGAGCAATTCTATCAGCACAATTTTTCCCACAGCGTGTGCTCATTTCATGTCTCTGTGTCACATTTTGGTAATTCTCCCAATTTTTCAAACATTTTCATTATTATTGTATCTATTATGGTGATCTTTGTTGTTACTATTGTAATTGTTTTGGGGCACAACGAATTGCATCCATACAAGACGGTGAACCTAATCAATAAACGTTGTGTGTGTTCTGACTGCTCCACTGATCAACTGTTCCCCCATTTCTCTCCCTCTCCTCGGGCCTCCCTATTCCCTGAGACATGAAAACATTGAAATTAGGCCAATTAATAACCTTACAATGGCCTCTAAGTGTTCAAGTGAAAGGAAGAGTCGCACATCTCTCACTTTAAATCAAAAGCTAGACATGATTAAGTTTAGTGAAGAAGACAAGTCGAAAGCCAAGATAGGCCAAAAGCTAGGTCTCTTGCACCAAATAGTTAGCCAAGTTGTGAATGCAAAGGAAAAATTATTGAAGGAAATTAAAAGTGCTACTCCAGTGAACACATGAATGATAAGAAAGCAAAACAGCCTTATTGTTGATATGAAGAAACTTTTAGTGGTCTAGATAGAAGATCAAACCAGTCACAACATTCCCTTAAGCCAAAGCCTAATCCACACCAGGGCCCTAACTCTCTTCAAGTCTATAAAGGCTGAGAGAGGTGAGGAAGCTGCAGAAGAAAAGTTTGAAGCTAGCAGAGGTTGGTTCATGACGTTTAAGGAAAGGAGCCGTCTCCATAACATAAGAGTGCAAGGTGAAGCAGCAAGTGCTGATGTAGAAGCTGCAGCAAGTTATCCAGAAGATCTAGCTAAGATAATTGATAAAAGTGGCTACACTAAACAACAGATTTTCAATGTAGATGAAACAACCTTACGTTGGAAGAAGATGCCATCTAGGACTTTCAGTGCTAGAGAGGAAAGTCAGTGTCTGGCTTCAAAGCTTCAAAGGACAGGCTGACTCTCTTGTTAAGGGCTAATGCAGCTGGTGACTTTAAGTTGAAGTCAATGCTCATTCACCATTCCAAAAATCCTTGGGCCCTTAAGAATTATACTAAACCTACTCTGCATGTGCTCCAAAAATGGAACAACAAAGCCTGGACGACAGCACATCTGTTTACATCATGGTTTACTGAATATTTTAACCCCACTGTTGAGACCTACTGCTCAGAAAAAAAGATTTCTTTCAGAATATTACTCCTTATTGACAATGCACCTCATCACTCAAGAGCTCTGATGGAGATGTACAAGGAGATTAACGGTGTTTTCAAGGCTGCTAACATGGTATCCATTCTGCAGCCCATGGATTAAGGAGTAACTTCAATTTTCAGGTCTTATTACTTAAAAAATACATTTCATAAGGCTATAGCTGCCATAGATAGTTATTCCTCTGATGGATCTAGGCAAAGTAAATTGAAAACCTTCTGGAAAGGATTTACCATTCTGGATGCCATTAAGAACATTTGTGATTTATGGAAGGAGTTAAAAATATCAGCGTTAACAGGAGTTTGGAAGAAGTTGATTCCAACCCTCATGGATGACTTTGAGGGGTTCAAGACTTCAGTGGAGAAAGTAACTGCAGATGTGGTGAAAACAGCAAGAGAACTAGAATTAGAAGTGGTGCCTGAAGATTGAATTGCTGCAATCTCATGGTAAAGCTTTAATGGATGAGGAGTTGCTTCTTACAGATGAGCAAAGAAAGTGTTTTTTTGAGATGGAATCTACTTCTGGTGAAGATGCTGTGAACATTGTTGAAATGACAACAAAGGATTTAGAATATTGCATAAACTTAGTTGATAAAGCAGCATCAGGGAAGAAGTTCTACTGTGGGTAAAATGCTATCAAACAGCATCGCATGCTACAGAGAAATCTTTCATGAAAGGAAGAGTCAATCCATGTGGTAACTTCATTGTTGTCTTATTTTAAAAAATTGCCACAGCCACCCCATCCTTCAGCTACCACCAACCTGATCATCCAGCAATCATCAACATCGAGGCAAGACCCTCCACTAGCAGAAAGATTATGACTTACTGAAGGCTCAGGTGTTGGTTAGCATTTTTAGCAATAAAGCATTTTTTAATTAAGGTATGTACATTTTTTTTAGACATAATGCTATTGTAGTCTTTTAAGAGACTATAGAACAGTGTAAACATAACTTTTATATGCACTGGGAAACCAAAAAATTTGTGTGACTCACTTTATTGTGATATTTGCTTTATTGCAGTGGTCTAGAACTGAATACGCAATATATCCGAGGTATGCCTATATTGCAACTGAAGGCTTGAATTTATTCTTCAGTTCTTTCATCTTGAGAAATGTCGAGTGTGTTCTTCCCTTTTGGTTTTCTAACTCCAGGTCTTTGCACATTTCATTATAATACTTCAGTTTGTCTTCTCAAGCCACCCTTTAAACACTTCTCTTCAGCTCTTTTACTTCATCATTTCTTCCATTCACTATAGCTACTCAACGTTCAAGAGCAAGTTTTAGAGTCTCTTCTGACATCCATTCTGGTCTTTTCTTTCTTTCCTGTCTTTTTAATGACCTTTTGTTTTCTTCATGTATGATGTCCTTGATGTTATCCCACAACTTGTCTGGTCTTTGGTCATTAGTGTTCGATGTGTCAAATCTGTTCTTGAGATGGTCTCTAAATTCAGGTGGGATATACTCAAGGTTGAACTTTGGCTCTGGTGGACTTGTTTTAATTTTCTTCAGCTTCAGTTTGAACTTGCATATGAACAATTGATGGTCTGTTCTGCAGTTGGCCCCTGGCCTTGTTCTAACTGATGATATTGAGCTTTTCCATCATCTCTTTCCACAGATATAGTCAATTTGATTCCTGTGTATTCCATCCAGCAAGGCCCAAGTGTATAGTCGCCATTTATTTTGTTGAAAAAAGATATTTCCAAGGAATAAATCGTTGGTCTTGCAAAATTCTATCATGCAGTCTCTGGAATCATTTTTCTCTCCAAGGCCATATTTTCCAACTACCAATCCTTCTTTGCTTCCAATTTTTGCATTCCAATCTCCAGTAATTATCAGTGCATCTTGATTGCATGTTTGATCAATTTCAGACTGCACAAGTTGGTAAAAATCTTCCATTTTTTCATCTTTGGCATTAGTGATTGGTGCATAAATTTGAATAACAGTCGTACTAACTGGTCTTCCTTGTAGACATATGGATATTATGACAGCGTTGTACTTCAGGATAGATCTTGAATGCAACACATTCCTCTTCAATTTGTCATTCCCAGCATAGTAGACCATATGATTGTCTGATTCAAGATGGCCAGTACAAATCTATTTCAGCTCACTAATGCCTTGGATGTCGATCTTTATAAGTTCCATTTCATTTTTGACAACTTCCAATTTTCCAAGATCCATACTTCATACATCCCACATTCCAGTTATTGATGGATGTTTGCAGCTGTTTCTTCTCATTTTGAGTTGTGCCACATCAGCAAATGACGATCCCAAAAGCTTTACCCCATCCATGTCATTAAGGTCAACTCTACTTTGAGGAGGCAGCTCTTCCCCAGTCATAGTTTGAGTGCCTTCCAACCTCAGGGGCTCATTTTCCAGCACTACACCACACAATGTTCTGTTGCTATTCATAAGGTTTTCACTGGCCAATTTTTTTCAGAAGTAAATCGCCAGGTCCTTCTTCCTAGTCTGTCTTAGTCTGGAAGCTCTGCTGAAGCCTTTCCACCATGGGTGACCCTGCTGGTATTTGAAATACTGGTGGCATAGCTTGCAGCATCACAGCAATATGCAAACCACCACAGTATGACAAATTGATAGAGTGGTGGAATCTTCTCCTACCTTCAACAAAATAACTACAAAGAATGCCACTGGCCTCTGATTTTTTTTTTTTTTTTTTTTTTTTTTTAAGCATTTTAAATGGCTTCTACTATTCTTTCGGTTGTCTTTGGCCCTTGTTGGTGGTTTGTGGCTTTGATTTTGCCAGCTTGAAAACAAACCAGGAGGAAATGCATTTAGGCTTCACCCTGAGCCCACCACAAACAAACAAAAAGAGTATCTATTTCATTAGCATACCAGGACCTGAGGAGAGGTGGCAATCTCTGGAAAGAAAAGTGCAGGAGAACTAGGAGAGATGTCAGCCAAACCCCACAAATTCAATTTTACTTCTTTTCCAGACCACATCTAAATCAAAGCAGCTGAAAGAGATAAGGCTCTCTGGTTGAGATGCTGAAATTGATATTCAGATTAAAGGTAAGGTGAGGAGAACTTTCTCTCTTGAGTGGAGAATGGTTTTGTTTGGGGAAAAATAGCAAGCAAATCTACAAAAGTGCTGAGGCTCCCAAAGAAAACGAGAACAGGAGAGGGTGATAGAGAAAATGGTTTAAATGAACAAAAGGAAGACTGTGCTTGTCTACACAGATCTAGTCTGCTGGTCAGTGGGGTCAAAACTGTGGCTAGCCATCTGCTGCTCTGAATACAGGGCAAGCCACCTGCATTAACCAAGCATTTAATTGCCTTAGCTCAGTTAATGGCATTTGTTGGGATCATAGGGACCCAGCTTGTCCCTCTTCCCCTCTTCTTGCTAACAAACACTCTTAAAGGGAGATGCTGCCGTTTACTCTTATTGGCTGTGGTGTGTCACCCAATTACTCCATCTTTTTCCCCCCCCTCCAAACTCTTTTATTCTCTTGAGATCCTTCTGCATACAGGCCACTAGATCAAAGATCTCTAGAGTCCATGGTGGGACTTAAAAGACAGAACAGCATTGCCAAATTATTGGTTAAGATAAACATCATAGTCCAGGTGTAAGCCTTAATGATTTAACAAAATAGTTGCTGATCTAGGCTCCCCTCCTCCAACCTCTGTCCCAAGAGGGAGGCTTCAAGAGGGTTGGAATGAAAGCAAGAAAGCAGATGGTGAATGTACCTGAGAAGGGGCCTCTTCCCCCAGAGTCAACTTCAAAGGAGCTGAGGATGATAGTGCCCCCAGTACGTGTGGGTACCCAAGAGTACAGATACTCTACCCCATCCTTGTCTGCAACCCCAATAAACCAAACCTGTTGCCATCGAGTCTATTCTGACTCATAGCGACCCTACAGGACAGAGTAGAACTGCATTATGTAGTTTTCAAGGAGCGGCTGGTGGGTTCGAACTGCTGACATTTTGGTTAGCAGCCATAGATTGCTGTAGCTCTTAACCACTGCGCCACCAGGGCTCTGCAGCCCCAGAAGCACACAGGTATTTCTCTTACACCTGTGACCTAGGAGCACAAGCCCGAGAGGGCCCAAAGCAGCTGCCCTGAGTTTCCTGTGGCCCCAAAGCAGTGTGGGAGAATTCTCAAATGTTCCTATGTCTCCAAGAAGGACAATGAGACACAGCCAGCCAGTGGATCCTGATGGGGTCTACTTTGTGATGAAGCAGATGGACATATAACCACACCTGAGGAGCAGGCAGACCCCAGTACAAAGGCGACAGTTGCCCCCCATGGATCAGATGCTTCCCCCACCCCTAATTCCTGTTCAGTACTATGATGCTTAGAACTCAAAAGCAGTCCTAGGAAGGAGGGGGTTTGGGAAGGAGAAAGACCTAAACTGAAGAGAAAAACATGGAATTGACTGACACAGTCTGGGATTGGCTTGACTAATTATTCTGTCAGAAAGGGGATAGTGGCTTGTTAAGAGAGATTAAAACTAAACCAAACCCATCGCCTTAAGTCGATTCCGACTCATAGTAACGCTATAGGACAGAGTAGAACTGCCCCGTAGGGTTTCCAAGGCTGTAAATCTCTGTGGAAGCGGACTGCCACATCTTTCTCCCGTCGAGCAGCTAGTTGGTTCAAACCACCAACCTTTCTGTTAGCAGCCAAGCACTTAATCACTGTGCCACCAGCGCTCCTTGTTAGAGATATTAAGTTACAGAAAATAACAAAGCAGAGATGCATTTTTGGTACCCATTAAGACATATCACACTCTCTGAGAATAGTTAAGGAGCCCTAGTGGCACAATGGTTAAGCGCTAACAGAAAGGTCAGTAGTTCGAACCCACCAGCCATTCTGTAGGAGAAAGATATGGCAGTCTGCTTCCGTAAAGATTTACAGCCTTGGAAGCCTTATGGGGCAGTTCTCTCTGTCCAATACGGTCACTATGAGTCAGAAATGAATCAACTCAACAGCACACAACAGCAACCTGACTATTTACTTGTATGTCTGGATCCCCTGCTAGATTGCAAATTCCCTGATGGCACATTTTATGTTTTACTCATCTGTGATTCCCACCCCTCCCCAAGCCAAGGGTTTGCACATGAGGAGTTTGTGAATTGCTCTGAAATGAACTGGGTTGGAGATAATATGTTCTCCTGGCACACCTGGGCTGTGCGCTCTCCTCCATTGCTCCTCTGCTGTCACAGATCAGGAAGCATGCATGCATTCTTTTATTCACTCACTCATTCATTCATTCCCTCGGAAAATATTTATCGAGTGCTTAAACTGTGAAGCTCTACAGATATGATGGAGGAAGGAAAGCAGAGATTTAAAATAATAATGTGCGTTTGCGTGCTTGTTTGTTTTCCAGTCATTTCCTGAATCATCCAATTTATTTTCAGAGCCCAGAAAAGAATGGGAAGTTTAGAGTCAGAATACCTTTGAGTATCACCGAATTGCTTTGTCTCTATTCTCGTCCATAAAACGAAGATAACGATAGTCCCTGAGGTAGTGCCAAGTGAAATGGTATAAGGTATGTGAAAGCTCTCTGTGACCTAGGCTGTGCAGTTTTATTTTGGAATGTCCTCATCTTTTGGGAGACTCGGACTTCTACGTCTTTTCTCTTTTTCAGCAGCCTTTTTGCGTAGTCATCCAACTCATTTCAGCTGCCATTCATTGAACACCATTAATATGTCAAAACCAAAAAAACCAAACCCACTGCCAACAAGTTGATTCTGACCCATAGTGGCCCTGGAGGACAGAGTAGAACTGCTCCATAAGATTTCCAAGGAGTGGCTAGTAGATTTGAACTGCTGACCTTTTGGTTAGCAGCCAGATCACTTAACCACTGCACCACCAGGGCTCCTATTAATATGTCAGCACACTAAGAAGTGCCTCAGCTGAGTAACAGCATCCCTAGAAATGTAAGAAGATGGAGAAGCTTGGGTTTGTCAGAACGCACACGGAGAATTGTGTGTAGTTAGGATAAGCTGCCTGGGGTAGGGATAATGGCCCACAAGAGTTAGGATGCCTTTGGTTGTTGGGCATTGAACACACAAATCAAAATGGTCTGAACAAGTTACTGGCTCTCATAACTGGAAAGTCCAGAGTTAGGTGGGTGTCAGGGTTCGATGATACCGTGGCTTAACAACTGCATCAAGGACTCAAGTTTTTCCTTTTTCAGTTCTGTTATCTAAATGATGGATTGATCATAAAATAGCTCCCCTCAGGGAATTAGGATGGCTGCCAGTAGCAAATGGGGTTCAGTTTCCTTGTTCACAATGGGCATAGGGTTGAGGGGGCACTTGCAAAACAAAAGCTATGACCCAAGACCTTAACTACCCTATCTTAATTAGTTATCCCCTACTCTCAATCTCTTGCTAATCCCTAGCTTGGCTTTATTTCCTTCATAATCGGAAACATAATTTTCTATTTATTATTTTATTTTATTTATTAAGTTATTTCTTTGTATATTTATTACTTATAGTCTAGCTCCCTGTCTGGAATAGTTCCATGAGGTCAGGAATTTCATCATGTTCAGCACTAGCCCTAAATTTCCTTCTAAGGATAGTGGTTCCCTCCCTAGACCCACAGGGGAGAGGCTGAGCCTGCTGTAAGGGGTCTTCCTCCCTATGCCCATGTTGCTCCTGCTAGGGCCCTGGCCACCAGGTGTGGGTGCTGCCAATCAGGATTTTGCTGGAATAAGAGGATCCCAGGTACTACTGGAGAGATTTTTCAAAATGAAGGCAGCCAGAGTCAGTGCAGTCTGAGTGACAAAAAGGACTGTTGACCAGAGGAGGGGGCCTGGGTAAAGTTGGGAAGGCAAGACTGATGGACAACTTGTCCTTGAAGTGAGGAAGAAAAGGAGTAGTGGATAACAAAGCTGACAGTCAAATGGGTGCAAAGCAAGATGGCGGGAGGTGAATGTTTTAGGATCAAGTGTGAACAGAGAGTGGGTATGGTAGAGCTCCTGTTATACACACCTTTCTGCTACATTCTTGAGCACATTAACCACAAGTTTGCATGGCAATACCCAAGGGCCTATGAAATATTAATAATAGTTTTTTACAATTCAAAGCATTTTACAACTTACAAAACATGTTCCCAGACATTATCTCATTTCATTGTCACAGCCATTCTGTGGAGTTGATTATTCTTGTTTTGTAAGTGAAGAGACCAAGCCTCAGAGCAAGTTTCCCAAAGCCATGCAGTTAAGAAGAAAAGCTAAATACAGATATTCTTCAAGCCTTGAGTTCACTACACCTTACTTCAGTTGAAGAATGGACTGACGACTTCCTGAGATGGAAATACACTTAAATCTCTTTAGGTATAGGGTTTTTGTTTGTATATTTATGTTTCTGTTTATAGTTGACCTGCTATCTATTTTTGTAGACATATGAAATTTTCTATACTAAAAAGTTAAAAAAAAAGAATAGAGTTTAGTTGCTTCATCAGCCCTTAGCTCTTGTCAGAGTAAATAAGGGAGGTCAGGCCCCAAGGAAGTCAGGTGCTGAAGTGTTTGGGTTTCAGAGCTTTAAGATTTGACTTTAAAAAAGAAGAGAGAACATTTGGCAATAAGGAAAATCATGTGCGTGCTCAAGCAGCTAAAAAAATAAATAAAAAACACAAAGGAATGAGTTGTTTCCTTTGGGTTTTATATTCTCTTGCCAGACCCTTTAATTATGCTTCTATTCTTTTTTCCCAAAATTTAATTTCCCCCCAGACTTAAAGAGCAGATGATGCTTCACAAAAGACTTGGTAAAGTGGCCCTTCAGAAGTTATATTTGCCCAGGTGAAAGTCCTGGCTTAATGTCCAGTCCACTGTGATCCTGGGTTTTTTTTTTTAACCTCCTAGGGACTCAGTTTTTCCACCTACAACACATGGAGTAAGCATATTTGCCACAAATGGACTCCCAAGAAAACTGAAAAAGAAGGCAGGGTATTAGCCATGAAGGCACTTGGAAAATTTCCAAAGAGGGATGTCTGCAGTTGGGAGACGTTATTAATTCTGCATTTCTTAGAATCACCCAGGTTGTGGGTTACTACAGTACAGGGCCCTCTGCCACCCTAGCAGTCAAGCTGGACAGGACACTAGTGATCCACCTGGCTGGGACAGGACCTCGGATCTTCTGAATCCAGTGCTCTTTCTATTCCTCCAGGATGTCTACTGGTCGATTTGGTTAGTTTGATCATAGCCTTTACCCCATAAGGTGTTATCAATTTGCTCTGAAGCTTCAGGAGAATGTTCTGAGAAAAGAATGAGGTCAGTCTTTTATTATCCACACTAATGGATGGAGCATATTCTCAGCAGATAATCTCTAAGGTGTGAATCACTTTAATTCAGCATTGTGATTAGAAAAATATATATATTATTAATATTTTTTATCTTCTTGACTTTGTTTTGCTCAGGCTGAGCTTTGCAAGATGATAGGGAGAAGTGGCCCACATAAATGCTGGGTAGTAGGAGGAAGGTCATCTGTGTTAAACTTGGCTCAAGTTTTTCCTCTTTTTGCTGTCACTTTCAAAGACTTTAGTCCACATACTGATAGCTCATCTGATAGCCTGGTCTCCCAGTTCTTTGTCTTCTCAGTACCACTGATGATCTTTCAACAAATGCTTTCAGTGCCACTGACTATCAATTCTTCATTCAATCATTCTCATTCACTCATTCAATATGCATGTCCCAAGCAGCTCCTGTGTATCAAGAACTTCTTAAGGATCGAGGGTACAGATTTAGAGACCTTCCTTTACTTTGTGGGAAGCAGATGAGTACAATACAGTGTGATTAGTGTCTGTCATAGCTAGATACCCATAAGGAATGTAAAAGAGGAGAACTTTCTAAGTCCAGCGGGGTCAGAAAAGACTTTGAGAGGAGGTGACACTTGAACTCGGACTTGAAGGATAAGTAGGACTCTTAATGTAAAGGGGTAAGGGTGAAAGTGGGGATGGGGAGGGCATTCTAGAAAGAGGGGACAGCATGTGCATGATAAAGCAGTAGCATATTTGAGGAACAGCAAGCAGTTTGATTGGCTGAAGGTTACCTATAAAATGAAAGGAGATGAGTCCAGACAGGTAAGTAGGTGACAGAACTAGCACTGGGCTTATCCAGATGGAGAAGGGGAGTCACATCAGATTTTCATTTTAGAAAGTGCACTCTGGTGGAAATATGGAGAATGGATTAGAGGTGTATGAGACTGGAGGAGTGGGGATGGATGGCAGAGAGACCAGCTGGGAGCTATACAGTAAACCAAGTGAAAGCAGATAAGGACCTCAACTAAGGCAGTGCCTGTGGAGAAGGCGAGGGGTTAGAGCAGAGAATAGAGGGGACACGGGGACCAGTAGAATGTGGGGGTTTAGATGTGAGGGAGGGCAAAATCTAGAATGATTCCCTTTAGGTGACTGTGTAGATTGTCATGCCATTGGCTTACATAGGAACTATAGGAGGAGAATAAGGTTTGGGAGAAAGGAGGCTTTGCTCAGCTTTGAAAATATTGACTTTGAGGTGGGTATGGGATATCTATGTGGAAATAACCAACAGACAAATGGGTTTAAGGATTTGGAAGTCAGGAGAGAAGTTTAGGCTAGAGATGATCTATGGATTGTCTCATTCATTGGACATGAATGAAATCACCAAGGGAGAAGGGTAGAGACAGAAAACAAGAGAGCTGAGGGGGAACTCCAGGAAACATCAATTTTAAGTGAAAAGTAGAGCAGGAGTCAGGTAAGGAGACTGAGACAAAGTGGCCAAAAATGTCAGGGGGAAAGCAAGAGACAGTAATGTCAGGGAGGCCAGGGCTGAGGGGAGTTTTAAGAAGGGGGAAGTAGATAACACTATCAAATGCCTTAGAGAAGATAAGTATGGTAAAGGCCAAAAATGCGGAGAGGTTGGTAGAACAAGGCCCATGATGCTGATGGGTTTTAGGAACAGCCTTAGGCAGGAGTCAGGCCCCCTTTCATTAATATGGGATAAAAGGAGGTAAGTATGGGAGCAACCTGCCTATACCCCTTTCCCCTAATTCCTAGCCAAGAGCTAATTCACATTCATCAGAGCACCTCCAATGAGGAAAAACAGTTGGGAATGGAATTCAACACGTACTGATTGTCAAGTACTATGCAAGATACTTTATGCAAATTATCTCACCGCAGCCCTTTGTGGTTGACAACATAATCTTCCCTTTAGAGATAAGGAAATGAAGGCTTAGGATGGCCAAGTCACTTGCTTGTCTCTTTCCTCTCCACTGGGCTGCCAGGTCACAACCTACAAACAGATCTGTGTAGAGCCATGGACAGACAGTCTTGAGCACTGGCTCAAGCTCCTAAAACTGACAGGTAAAAATAGAGACTTGGGCCAGAAGTAGGGTGCTATTTCTACCAGGAGGCATCCACCTGAAAGGTACACAGTTAAATCAATGGATAGAAGAGCGATGACATTGCACAATGAAGCTTTCTTTCAAACGAGCAAAGGACAGTTCCCAAGAAGTGGGGGTGGAAGCTGGAATTGGTGGGGGAGGTCAGGCAGGATGACTTCAGCTCCCTTTCTGTTGCTGAGTTGCAAATGCCCCTCCCCCTAAACAATTAGACAATTCAAGAATGCTTGGGAATATGCTAGCTCACTTTTTATCTTTAAGATTGGCAGGTTTTTTTTTCTTTTTCTTTTTTATTGTACTTTAGAGGAAGATTTACAGAACAAACTAGCTTCTCATTAAACAATCAGTATATATATTGTTTTGTGACACTGGTTGCCAACCCCATGACATGTCAACACTCTCCTCTTCTTGACCTTGGGTTCCCTATTACGAGCTTTCCTGTCCCTTCCTGTCTTCTCCTCCTTGCGCCTGGGCTGGTGTGCCCATTTAGTCTCATTTTGTTTTATGGGGCTGTCTAATCTTTGGCTGAAGGGTGAATCTCAGGAGTGACTTCATTACTGAGCTAAAAGGGTGTCTAGGGGCCATACTGTTGGGGTTTCTCCAGTCTCTGTCGGACCAGTAAATCTGGTCTTTTTTGTGTGTGTGAGTTAGAATTTTTTTCTACATTTTTCTCCAGCTCTGTCCAGGACCCTCTATTGTGATGCCTGTCAGAGGAGTTGGTGGTGGTAGCCAGGCACCATCTAGTTGTGCTGGACTTAGTCTGGTGGAGTCTGTAATACCTGTGGTCCATTAGTCATTTGGACTAATCTTTCTCGTGTGTCTTTGGTTTTCTTCAATCTCCCTTGCTCCAGACAGGGTGAGGCAAGTGCAGTATCTTAGATGGCGGCTCACAAGCATTTAAGACCCCAGACGCTACTCACCAAAGTAGTTCTTTATAAGCTATGTTATGCCAATTGAGCAAGATGTTCCCGGAGACCAGGGCCCCCAGCACTCAGCCCAGCAATTTGGCCCCTCAGGGAGTTTGGATGTGACTACGGAGCTTCCATGACCTTGCCTTGTACAAGTTGTGCTGGCTTCCCCAGTACTGTGTACTCTCTTACCCTTCACCAAAGTTATCACCTATCTATTGTCTAGTTAGTGTTTTTCCACCCCCATCCCTACCCTCCCTCATAACCATCAAAGATTGTTTCTTTTTGTGTGTAAACCTTTCCATGAGTTTTTATAGTAGTGGTCTCATACAATATTTGTCCTTTTGTGATTGACTTGTTTCACTCAGCATAATGCCCTTCAGATTCTTCCATGTAGTGAGAGGCTTTAAAGACTCATCATTGTTCTTTATCATTGGGTAGTATTCCATCATGTGTATGTACCTTAGTTTGTTTATCCATTCATCTGTTGATAGGCATCTAGGTTGTTTCCATCTTTTTGCTATTGTGAACAATGCAGCAATGAACACAGGTGTGTATATGTCTATTCATGTAACGGCTCTTATTTCTCTAGGACATATTCCTAGGAGTGGGATTGCTGGATCATATGCTATTTCTAGCTTTTTAAGGAAGTGCCATATCATTTTCCAAAATGGTTGTACCATTTTGCAATCCTACCAGCAGTGCATAAGAGCTCCAATCTTCCCATAGCCTCTCCAATATTTTCTGTTTTATTGATTCATGCCATTAATGTTGGGGTGAGATGATATCTCACTGTGGTTTTGGTTTTTTTTTTTTTTTTCCATCAAAAAACATTTATTGAAAATTTTTAAATCAAATAGTGAAGTGGCTTATGACATTCCAATTTCTTTTTTTAATTTTTTTCATATTGTTGTGCTTTAAGTGAAAGTTTACAATTCAAGTTAGTCTCTCATACAAAAATCTAGACATAAAATGTTTTGTGACCCTAGTTGCTCTCCCTGTACTGTGCCAGACACTCTTCCTTTCCACCTTAGATTTCCCGTGTCCATTCAACCAGCTCCTGACCCTCTCTGCCTTCTCATCTTGCCTCTGGACAGGAGCTGCCCATTTAGTCTCACGTATCTTCTTGAGCTAAGCAGCACACTCTTCACAAGTATCATTTTTTGTCCCATAGTCCAGTCTAATCTTTGTCTGAAGAGTTGGCCTCGCGAATGGTTTTAGTTTTGGGCTAACAGACAGTCCGTGGGCCATGTCTTCTGGGGTCCCTCCAATCTCAATCAAACCATTAAGTCTGGTCTTTTTTTAGAATTTGAGTTCTGCACCCCACTTTTCTCCTGCTCCATCAGGAACTCTCTGTTGTGTTCCTTGTCAGGGCAGTCATTGGCGGTAGCCGGCACCATTTAGTTCTTCTGGTCTCAGGCTGATGAAGTCTCTGGTTTACATGGCCCTTTCTGTCTCTTGGGCTAATATTTTCCTTGTGTCCATGGTATTCTTCATTCTCCTTTACTCCAGGTGGTTTGGGACCAATTGATGCATCTTAGATGGCCACTCGCTAGCTTTTAAAACCCCAGATGCCACTTACCAAAGTGGGATGCAGAACATTTTCTTAAAAAATTTTGTTATGCAAACTGACCTAGATGTCCCCTGAAACCATGGTCCGCAGACCTCCACCCCTGCTACTCTGTCCTTTGTAGAGTTTGGTAGTATTTAGGAAACTTCTTAGCTTTGGTTTAGTCCAGTTGTGCTGACTTCCCCTGTAGTGTGTGCTGTTCTTCCCTTCACCTAAGATAATTCTTGTTTACCTTCTAGTTACTGAATACTCCTCTCCCTCCCTCCCCACCCTTGTAACCAGCAAAGAATGTTTTCTTCTGTGTTTAAACCTTTTCTTGAATTCTTACAATAGTGGTCTTATACAATATTTGTCTTTCTGCGACCGACTAAACTCACTCAGTATAATAGTTTCCAGATTCTTCCATGTTATAAGATGCTTCACGGATTCATCATTGTTCTTTATCATTGCATAGTATCCATTGTGTGCATATACCATAATTTGTTAATCCGTTCATCCGTTGATGGGCACCCAGGTTGTTTCTGTCTTTTTGCTACCATGAACAGTGCTGCAATGAACATGGGTGTGCGTATGTCTATTCATGTGACAGCTCTTATTTCTCTAGGATATATTCCAAGGAGCGGGATTGCTGGATCGTATGGTACTTCTATTTCTAGCTTTTTAAGGAAACGTCAAATCGATTTCCTAAGTGGTTGTACCATTTTACATTCCCACCATCAGTGTATAAGTGTTCCAGTCTCTCCACAACCTCTCCAGCATTTGTTACTTTGCGATTTTTGGATTAATGTTAGCATTGTTGGGGGTGAGATGGTATCTCATTGTAGTTTTGATTTGCATTTCTCTAATGGCTAATGATCTTGAGCATTTCCTCATGTGTCTGTTAGCCGCCTGAATGTCTTCTTTGGCAAACTGCCTGTTTATATCCTTTGCCCATTTTTTAATTAGGTTGTTTGTCTTTTCGTTGTTGAGGTTTTGCAGTATCTTGTAGATTTTAGAGATTAGACGCTGATGGGATGTGCCATAGCCAAAAACTTTTGCCCAGTCTGTAGGTTGTCTTTTTCCTCTTGGTAAATTCTTTTGATGAGCTTAAGTGTTTGATTTTTAGGAGCTCCCGGTTATCTAGTCTCTCTTCTGGTGTTTGTGCATTGTTACTTATGGTTTGTTTTCTGTCTATGCCATGTATTAGGGCTCCTAGTGTTGTTCCTAGTTTTTCCTCCATGATTTTTATCATTTTCTGTTTTATATTTAGGTCTTTGATCCATTTCTGAGTTCGTTTTTGTGCATGGTATAAGGTATGAGTCTTGTTTCAGTTTTTTGCAGATGGATATCCAGTTATGCCAACACCATTTGTTAAAGAGACTGTCTTTTCCCCAATTACCAGACTTGGGCCTTGTCAAATATCAGCTGCTCCTAGGTGGATGAATTTACATCTGGATTCTCAATTCTGTTCCATTGGTCTATGTATCTGTTGTTGTACCAGTACCAGGCTGTTTTGACTACCTTGGAGGTATAATAGGTTCTAAAATCAGGTAATGTGAGGCCTCCCACTTTGTTCTTCTTGAGTAATGCTTTAATTAACTGAGGCCTCTTCTTCCATATGAAGTTGGTGAGTTGTTTCTCCATCTCATTAAAAAAATGTAATTGGAATTTGGATCGGGATTGCATTGTATCTATATATCGCTTTCAGTAGAACTGACATTTTCACTATGCTGAGTTTTCCTATCCATGAGCAAGGTATGTTTTTCCACTTATGCAGGTCTCTTTTGGTTTCTTGCAGTAGTGTCTTGTAGTTTTCATTGTATAGGTCTTTTACGTCTCTGGTTAGATTTATTCCTAAGTATTTGATCTTCTTGGGGGCTACTGTAAGTGATATTGATTTCGTGCTTTCCCCTTAGAAGTTCTCTTTGTTGGTGTAAAGGAATCCAACTGATTTTTATATGTTTATCTTGTATCCTGATACTTTGCTGAAATTTTCTATTAGTTCCAGTAGTTTTCTTGCAGATTCTTTGGGGTTTTCTGTGTATAAGATCATATCAACTGCAAATAGAGATACTTTTACTTCTTCCTTACCAATTTGGATGCCTTTTATTTCTTTTTCTAGCCTAATTGCTCTGGCTAGGACTTCCAGCACAAAGTTGAATAAAAGTGGTGATAAAGGGTCTGGTTCCCATTCTCAAGGGGAATGCTTTCAGACTCTCCCCATTTAGGATGATGTTGGCTGTTGGCTTTGTATAAATGCCCTTAATTATGTTGAGGACTCTCACTTCTATTCCTATTTTGCTGAGAGTTTTTATCATGAATGGGTGTTAGACTTTGTCAACTGCCTTTTCTGTATCAATTGATGAGATCACGTGGTTCTTGTCTTTTGTTTTATTTATGTGATGGATTACATTGATTGTTTTTCTAATGTTGAACCATCCCTGCATATATGGTATAAATCCCACTTGATCATGGAGAATTATGTTTTTGATATGTTGCTGAATTCTATAGGCCAGAATTCTGTTGAGGATTTTTGCATCAATGTTCATGAGGGATATTGGTCTGTAGTTTTCTTTTTTTGTGGTGTCTTTACCTGGTTTTGGTTTTAGGGTTATGCTGGCTTCATAGAATGAGTTTGGGAGTATTCCATCCTTTTCTATGCTCTGAAATACCATTAGTAGTAGTGATGTTAACTCTTCTCTGAAAGTTTGGTAAAATTCTCCAGTGAAACTGTCTGGGGCCAGGGCTTTTCTTTGTTGGGAGTTTTTAAATTACCTTTTCAATCTCTTCTTTTGTTATAGGTTTATTTAGTTGTCCTACCTCTGACTGTATTAGTTTAGGTAGGTAGTGAGTTTCTAGATATTTGTCCATTTCCTCTAGGTTTTCAAGTTTGTTACAGTACAATTTTTCACAGTATTCTGTTATGATTCTTTTAATTTCGTTTGGGTCTATTGTGATATCACCCATCTCATTTCTTATATGGGATTTTTGCTTCCTCTCCTGTTTTTCTTTTGTCGGTTTGGCCAATGGTTTATTGATTGTGTTGATCTTCTCAAAGAACCAGCTTTTGGTCTTGTTAACTCTTTCAATTGTTTTTCTAGTCTCTATTTCATTTAATTCTGCTCTAATTCTTATTATTTCCTTTCTTCTGGCAACTGTGGGCATCTTTTCCTGCTCTCTTTCTACTTGTTCAAGTTGTAGGGGTTAATGTTTTTATTTTGGCCCTTTCTTCTTTTTGGATGTGTGCATTTATTGCTATAAACTGACCTCTGAGCACTGCTTTTGCTGTGTCCCAAACGTTCTGGTAGGATGTGTTTTCATTCTCGTTTCATTCTATGATTTTCTTTATTCTATCCTTAATTTCTTCTATAACCCAGTAGTTTTTGAGCAAGGTATTGTTCAGTTTCCATATGTTTAATTTTTTTTCCCTGCTTTTTCTGTTATTGATTTCTACTTTTATGGCTTTATGATCAGAAAAGATACTTTGTAATATTTTGATGCTTTAGATTCTGTTAAGGTTTGCTTTATGGCCTAACATGTGGTCTACTCTGGAGAATGTTCCATACACGTTGGAAAAGGAAAGTACACTTGGCTGCTGTTGGGTGGAGTGTTCTATGAGATTAAGTTGGTTGATTGTAGATCTTCAATGTCTTTCCTGAGCATCTTTCTGGATGTTCTGGCCTTCATCTAAAGTGGTGTGTTGAAGTCTACTATTATTGTGAAACTGTCTATCTCTGTTTCCAATGCTGTTAGAGTTTGCTTTATGTATTTTGGAGCCCTGTCATTGGGAGCATAAATATTTATTATAGTTATGTCCTCTTGGTGTACTGATCCTTTCATCATTATATAGTGTCCTTCCTTAGCCTATGTGGTGGATTTTACTTTAAACTCTATTTTATCAGAGATTAATATTGCCACTCCTGCTCTTTTTTGAGTGTTGTTTGCTTGATGTATTTTTTTCCATCCTTTCAGTTTTAGTTTGTTTGTGTCTCTAAGTGTCTCTTTTAAGTGTCTCTTGACTTCCTCTTCATATGAAAAATCTATCTACATTTTTTAGTCCCTCTTTTTTGTTTTAATATTGTCATCTTTTACAAATAGACATCTCTTTTTCTCTATTTTCAGTGTTTTAGCTTTGATTTATTTTTGCGACTTCCCTATCCGGGTTGATATCTGGTTGTTCTGTCCTGTGTTCTAGTCTTGGGTTGTTATCTGATGTTACTGATTTTCTAACTGGAGGACTTCCTTTAGTATTTCTTGTAATTTTGGTTTGGTTTTTGCAAATTCCCTGAACTTCTGTTTATCTGGAAATGCCCTAATTTTGCCATCATACCTGAGAGACAGTTTTGCTGGATATATAATTCTTGGCTGGCAATTTTTTCCTTCAAGGCTTTATATATATCATCCCATTGCCTTCTTGCCTGCATGGTTTCTGCTGAGTAGTCCAAGCTTAGTCTTATTGACTCTCCTTTTTTAGATAACTTTTTGTTTATCCCTACCCGCTCTTAAAATTCTCTCTTTCTTTGGTTTTGGAAAGTTTGATTATAATATGTCTTGGTGACTTTCTTTCAGGATCTACCTTATGTGGGGTTCGATGAGCATCTTGGATAGATATCTTGTCATCTTTTGTTATATCAGGGAAGTTTTCTGCCAACCAGTCTTCAACAATTCCCTCTATATTGTCTGTTATGCCTCCCTGTTCTGGTACTCCAACCACTTGTTGATTATTACTCTTGATAGAGTCCCACATAATTCTTAGGGTTTCTTCATATTTTTAAATTCTTTTAACTGATTTTTCCTCAAATAAGTTGGTGTCAAGTGCTTTATCTTCAGTCTCACTAATTCTGACTTCCACTGCCTCAATTCTTGTCCTATGACTTTCTGTTGAGTTGTCTAATTCTGAAATTTTATTGTTAATCTTCTGGATTTCTGATTGCTGTCTCTCTAAGGCTTCTTGCAGCCTCTTAAATTTGTCATTATGCTCTTCTCTAATCTTATTAAGTTCCTCTATTGCTTTGTCTGTGTGTTCCTTGGCTTTTTCTGCATTTTGCATGATCTCGTTCCTGATATCTTAAAGAGTTCTGTATATTAATCGTTTGTATCCTACCTCTAGTAATTCCAAGAAGTTTTCTTCCTCCAGAAGATTTCTTGATTCTTTGTATTGGGAGCTTGCCAAAGCCATCATGGTCTGCCTCTTTATATGACTCAATATTGACTATTGTCTCCGAGCCATCAATGTTATTATATTTATTTATTTTATGTTTGCTTACTATGTTCTAGTTTCTTGTTTTGATATGCCCAAATAGGCTGCCCATGTGAGCTAGTTTGATTATTGGCGCCTTTGAAGCTCTAACGTCCTGTCACTAGGTGGTTAGATCTGTTGCTAAGTAGGTGAGCCCAGGAGTCTTTTTAATTTTCTTGTAAGGATTCAGCTCAGGTGTCCAGGTAGTCAGTCACCAACTGTGTGGTGCAGGCTCTCACCTACTGTCCTAGACTGGCAGGGGTTATTGGAGTAGGCTTGGGTATCAGGCTGCAGTAGGGGGTCACATTCTGAGCAAGGCAGGGGGCTGACGGTTTCCCCTGAGTGTCTGGGAGGAAAGCATGTCCCTGTTCCCTAGAGTGTGTAGGTGTGGGTTTTGCAGAGGGACTATGAGTATCCAATGCTGTTGGCTGTAAGGACTAGGAAGCACCACTTATTTTTGGATCCCTGTTGCAGGTGGCTAGGTGGCATGGGTGGAGCCACCTGTCCTCAGGCCCCTGATGTGGGTAGGTAAGGACCCTGCTTAATGGGCAGAGCAGTGTCAAATGTCACGAACCTACCACTCCACCATATAGCTGATACAGTTGAAGTTAGACTTCAGGTATATACCCTGTTGTACTGAGCTAATGAGGGCCTATGCTGTTGAAATGGGCCCACACATGTCTATGCAGGGTGAAAGGCATTTAAAGACTGTGGACCCTGTATGCCTGTGCCTAGGCAAAGGAGCTGTGCCTGCCCTGAGTTCCTGGTTTAGGGGAGCTGGCAGATTATTTTTTCCCTATTTGTTAATTTGTTCACTCTCCAAGGCCAGGAGAATGGCTCAGGGTGCGTGACAGGTCCTACTTCCAGCTCAGTGGACGTTGGAATTGCTGAAGTTGGCCCAGGACCTGGTGCACAGTGAGGAGGAGGCAGGTAAGTGGGAGAGAGGTTCTTCCCAAACAGGTTTTTTTTTTTATCCACAAGGTAGGTTAGACGCAAGTACTTATCTTTTGCCAATTGAGCACTGCTTTTCACTGGTTTTGGAGGCTTGAGTAGATTCTCCACCACTTGGTCTCTCCTGATGTGGAAAACATGTCCCGAGCATCACCACTTGCCTCACAGTGTAGGCCAGCCAATCCAACCTGTAGGCTGCTGGTTCCCGCTGGATCAGGTCTAGCAACTCCTCGCTGTTGCAGAACCATGTCTCCCTCCCCCTGCCACTCAGTCCAATTCCTCAAGTTTACCTTTGATGTTCAGGGCTCCTAGATAGTCATATGTAAGCGATTCACGTGTTTTTTCCGGTTTTTGTTGTAAGGGGGACTACAGGAGGCACCTGACTACTCGGACATCTTGGCTCCCTCTCCCGTGGGAGATTTTTTATTACCTTCTCAATCTCTTCTCTTGTTATGGGTCTGTTTCAACTTCAGTGCGTGTTAGTTTGGGTAGGTAGTGTTTTTCTAGAAATTTGTACATTTCCTCTAGGCTTTCAAATTTGTTGGAGTATAGCTTTCCTGGTACTCTGTTATGATCCTTTTATTTCAGTTGGGTCTGTTGTAATGTCCCCAATTTCATTTCTTGTTTTGGTTATTTGCATACTCTCTTGTTTTCCTTCTGTCAGTTTGGCCAATGGTTTGTCAATTTTGTTGATCCTTTCAAAGAACCAACTTCTTATTTTGTCAATTCTATTATTTTTCCATTCTCTATTTCATTCACTTCTGCTCTGATCTTTATTATTTCCTTTCTTCTGGTGGCTGTAGGCTTCTTTTGCAGTTCTCTTTCTATCTATTCAAGTTGTGTAGCTCATGTTTTGATTTTTTGATGTGTGTATCTATTATTATAAATTGACCTCTAAGCACTGCCTTTGCTGTGTCCCAAAGGTTTTGGTATGTATTTTCATTCTCATTTGATTCTAGGAATTTTTTTATTCCATCTTTGATTTCTTCTATTACTCAGTGGTTTTTAAGCAGGCTGTTATTCAGTTTCCATGTATTTGATTTTTCTTTTTTTCTTGATCTTCCTGTTGTTAATTTCTACTTTGATTGTGTTGTAATCAGAGAAAATACTTTGTATTATCTCAGTGTTTTGGATTTTATTCAAGTTTGCTTTGTGGTCTAACATTCCATTTGCACTGGAAAAGAATGTGTACTTTGTAGCTCTTGGGTGGAGTGTTCTATATATGTCTATGAGTTCAAGTTAGCTGATTGAGGCCTTTAGATCTTCTGTATCTTTGTTGAGTTTCTTTCTAGATGTTCTGTCCCTTACCAACAGTGGTGTGTTGAAGTCTTCTACTATTATTATGGAACTGTCAATTTCTCTTTTCAGTGCTGTTAGAGTTTGTTTCATGTATTTTGAAGCCCTGTCATTGGATGCGTAGATATTTATTATGGTTAGGTCTTCATGATGGATTGTCCCTTTAATCATTATATAATGCCCTTCTTTGTCTTTTATGGTAGATTTTGTATTAAAGTCTATTTTATCTGAGATTAGTATTGCCACTCCTGCTATTTTTTAGCTGTTTGCTTGATTATTTTTTTTCCACCTGTGATTTTTACTTAATTTATATCTTTGTTTCTAAGGAGTGTCTCTTGTAGATAGCTTATTGATGGGTCCTATTTTTTTTTTCCATTCTGTCACTCTCTATCTCTTTATGGGTGCATTTAGGCCATTTATGTTCAGTGTAATTATTGATAGGTGTGAGTTTATTGCTGTCATTTTGTAGTGCTTTTTTTTTGTGGTGCTGACATTTTCTTTGTTCCTCTTACTCTACTGTGCTGAATTCCTTTTGTTTGTGGGTTTTTTTTTTTAAATTTTATTTTTGTAGATTTTGTGTTTACTGAGCCATTATGTTTTTTTTCTTTATTTTGATGAGTCAGTTTTTTAACTTTTTTTGTGGTTACCTTGAAATTTACCCTTATTTTCCTAAGTTTTAACTAGTCTCTTATTACTTGGTATCACCTTCACTTCCTCTCCTTTTGAAAGTTCTATACCTACACCGTTTATTCCCTCTTTTATTGTTCTGATGTTGTTGTCATTTACTGATTAACCTCTCTGACTCCCTGTTGTAAATCTTTTAGTTTTATCTATGAGAATTCATTACCTAAGTTGGTAACTGGCTGATGTGATCTTGTGTCCTAGATTCATGCTGTTGTCTGATGTTGTTGGTTCTCTAACCAAAGGACTCCCTTTAACAATTCTTGTAAGTTTGGTTTGGTTTTTACGTATTCCCTTAATTTCTGTTTATCTGGAAATGTCCTAATTTCACCATCATATTTGAGCAAGAGTTTTGCAGGATATATTATTCTTGGTTGGCAATTTTTTTCTTTCAAGGTTTTACGTATGTCATCCCATTGCCTTCTTGCCTCAGAGCTTACACTTACTGTTACCCCTGTGTATGTGACTTTTCATTTTTCTTGAACTGCTCTCAGGATTCTTTCTTTCTCTTTGGTTTTAGAGGGTGTGATTATGATATGCCTTCATGATTTTCTTTTGGGCTTTATCCTATATGGGGTTTGTTGAGCTTCTTCGATGGTCAGATTTTCATCTTTCATGATATTAGGGAAGATTTCTGTCAGCAATTCTTCAATGATCCTCTCTGTTTGCTGTTTTCTCCCCTGTTCTGGAACTCCAATCACTCACAGATTTTTGCTTTTGATTGTATCCCACATTATTCTCAGTGTTTCTTCATTTTTCTTCATTCTTTTTTCTGATTTTTCCTCAAACAAAATGGTATCCAAGGATTTGTCTTCAATTTCACTGATCCTGTCTTCCATTGTTTCAAGCCTGCTCCTCAAACCTTCTATGACACTGTCCATTTTTGAAATTTTGTTGTTTATCTTTGGATTTATAATTGCTGTTTCTGTATGATTTCTAGTTGTGAATTTATTTTTTCATTTTGTTCCTGCATTATTTTCCTGAATTCTTCCATTGTTTTGTCTGTCTTCCATGATTTTGCCTGTATTTTCCATGATTTTGTCTATTTTTTCCTCATTTTTTCTGCTTTTTCCTTCATCTCTTTGATAGCCCTGAATATTAGAGATTTGTATTCCCTGTCAGGTAGTCCCAGTGCTTTTTCTTTTACTGGAAGGTCATCTGATGTTTTATTTTGGATGCCTGCTGGAACCACCCTGTCCTGTTTTTTTCATATGTTTTGATATTTTCTGCTGTCTTCGGAACATTCAGTAATTATTTTCTTCGTTTATTGATTGTATACGTGTTTGTTTTGTCCTGCTTTTTTGTTTTATTTGGTTATGTCTGAGTAGGTGCGCTGGGCATTCTTTGTTGTTTGCTCATTGGTGGGCATGATACTTCTCACCACTTTGTCCAATGGGCAAGGCCAGTCACTCGGCTATGGTGCAGCAGGGCAGATCCAGCATAGGGGAGGTGCTGGGATGGGTCATTTGTGGCATGTAGTGGGGCTGACAGGGCAGGGACAGAAGGCAGTGCAGGGAAGGTGCCAGGAGGCCATTCCTGTGCTGCTCAGGGGTGCAATGCTCAGTGCATGGTGCAGATAGGCAGGAGGGAGTGGGAGGATGTGATATGTGGAGCTAAGTTGGTGTGGGAAAGAGGAGAGAGAAACTGAAGCCGAAAAAAAAAAGTGCTGAGGAAGCCTGCCTTTGGAGTAGCATAGACCTGGGGAAGCTGTGTGTTGATGGCTTTCTAGCCAGGCAATGTGGCACAGCCCGTCAAGAAGGGACAGATACAGCACACAGCTAGGTGTGCAGGAGAAAGGAAAGAAAGGACGACAGAGATAAGAAACTAGATTTTTTTAAAAAAGGAGAGAAGAAAGCACATGTGGCTAGGCTGTCAGGGGAAAGGAATGGAAGGAATAGAAAGAGACAAGAAACCAAGGAAAAACAGAGAGAGAAAAAAAAAAAAGATGCCAGGTAGTTGGGAGGAAGGAAGGTAGAGAGAGACAAGAAACCTAGAAAGGAAAAGAAGAGAAAAAAAACTTGCCCCAAGGGAGCCCACTGGCGTGGTGGCAAGAACCAGGGATGGGGCTCCCTAGCTGAGTGGTGCTGCACAGATAGCACACAGTACCAGGTGTCTATGAGAAAGAAAGGAAGGGAGGTAAAGAGAGACAAGAAACTGACAAAAGAAAAAAGAAACTATCCCTGAGGGAGCCGTCTGGCTGGGCAGCACAGATCGGGGAAGGGATTCCCCAGCTGAGCGGCACTGCACAGCCTGTGTAGAAGGACCAGAGATGGCACACAGTGCCAGGTGTTCAGGAGAAAAGAAAGGAAGGATGGTAGAGAGAGACAAGAAACCGAGAAAAGAAAAAGCACCAAGGGAGCCAACTGGCTTGGTGTCACAGACCAGGGAAGTGGCTCCCCAGCCGAGTGGCACTGCACAGCCTGTCAGGAAGGAGAGCAGACGGCACACAGTGCCAGGTATTCGGGAGAAAAGAAAAGAAGGAAGGTAGAGAGAGAGAAGAAACTGAGAAATGAAGAAAAACAGAAAAAGAAAATGTTCGTAGGGTGCCCACGGGTGTGGCGGCACAGACTGGGGACGTGGTTCCCCAGCTGAGGAGCACAGCACAGCCTGTCAAGAAGAAGTGAAGATGGAACACGGAACCAGGTGTTCAAGAGAAAGGAGAGGAAGGAGACGAGAGAGAGAAAAGAATCCAAAAGAAGCTAAAAAAAGGCAACAGAAGCAACAAAAAAATCGCACTGAAGGAGCCTGCTGGTGTGGGCAGGCTGAATCCAAGTGGTAAGAACCTGGAGTCTCCCCAGCTGAATGACCACAGCTGCAGAGACTGAGCAGAGGGAAGAAGGGTGGGGGGTGGGAAAGCGTGTATTACTAGTTACCGAGTGCTCTGTCTCCTGCTGGGAGCTCCGTGAAGCTGCCTTCCCATACTCCCTGTCCACCGCTCTTGGTGGCTGAGAGGTCCAAGACGGCAAATCTGCGCTGCGTTAGATGATAGGGGACCTCTACTCTGTAGCTCTCCCTGCTCTCTGTGCTCTGTCAGTTTCTTATTCCATTCAGTGCTTGGTTGAGTTCTTTATTCCTTCATTTGACCCTTAGGGTTCCAGGACTGACATTTGTCTCTGTTTTAGTTTTTCAGGTCTTTGCTGTGGAAGAACGGCACGGTGCTTCTGTCTATAGTGCCATGTTGGCTCTGCCCCCTCTGGCAATCATTTTTAAATTAACATTTTTATAGAGTTTTACTACCCTGTGAGGTTGATGATCTTATTATGATAATCTGTGTTTTAAAGATAAGCAAACTGAGGCTCAAGGACTTGCTCTTGGCTACTAGAGGAGGAGCCGGAACTCGAACTCAGTATTCTGAATCCAGACACTGGGCTTTTTCTAATACCCAAGCACGGATGACTTCACCAGGCTCACCACTAATAATCACCCCAGCACATGCACCTGTGAACCTTACAGCAGCTGCTGTTGTTGCTGTTGTTAGTTGCTGTCGAGTCAACTCTGACCCATAGTGACTGTACGTGTAACAGAACAAAACGTTGCCCAGTCCTGTGCTGTCTTCATGATCCTTGGTATATTTGAGTCTATTTTTATGCTTATTGTGTCAATCTATCTCACTGAGGGTTTCCCTCATTTTTGCTGACCACCTACTTTATAGGATGTTTTTCTCTAATTATTGGTCTTCCCTGATGATGTGTCCAAAGTAAGCGAGTCAAAGTCTCACCAGCCTAGCTTCTTAGGAGTATTCTGGTTGTATTTCTTCTAAGACTGATATGTTAGTTCTTATAGCAGTCAACAGTATAGTCAATATTCTTCACCAATACCACAGTTTTAATGCATCAATTCTTCTTCTGACTTCCTTTTTCATTGTCCTGCTTTTGCATGCATATGGGGCAATTGAAAAGACCATGGCTTGGGTCAGGCACACTTTGGTTACCAAAGTGACAACAGCTACAATGTCCTATATCTCTGGACACTCAGTATCTCTCTGACCTCATTTCCAACCACTCCTCTCCTCTCCACTCACCCAAGACCTCAAGTCACAGGCCTCCCACTGCACCAGGCATGCTTCCTCCTCAGGCCTTTGCACTTTCTGTTGCCTCTGCCAGAAATTCTTTTCCTAGCAGGTGTCTGCTTGGCCAACACCCTTAGCCTCTTCCAGTCTTTACTCAAATATCATCTCCTCAACGAGGCCTTCCCTTGTTGTTGTGAGCTGCCATCCAGTGGATTCCCTAGCTATCCTATTTGTAAGTGCCCTTCCCCCGCCGCCCCCCAGCACTCTCCATGGCCTTTCCTGATTGTTTTTTTTTTCTGTAGCCTCTATCATTGTCTAACATACTATATATTTTACTGTATATGTTATCGACTGCCTCCCCACAACTAGACTGTCAACCCCATGAGGCAGGGAAATTGTTCACTGCTATATCCCCAACACCTGGAACAGCATATGGCACACAGGACGGGTTCATTCTTTCTTGAATGAATTGAATACCTGGATAAATGTCTCTACAAAATACCCCCAGATCTTGATTATCTATGTTAACTGTAAAGGATTATATAATCCCAAATGACAGATGCTCCATCAAACCAAATTAATAACTTACTTTATCATGTTTTGTTTCCATTTTAATACAGTGTCTTAGTTATCCAGTGCTGCTATAACAGAAATACCACAAGTGGATGGCTTTAACAAACAGAAATTTATTTTCTCATAGTTTAGGAGGCTAGAAGTCTGAATTCAGAGCGCCAGCTCTAGGGGAAGGCTTTCTCTATCGGCTCTGGAAGAAGGTCTTGTCTCTTCTGGCTTGTGCTCCTGGGCAATCTTCATGTAGTTGGCATCTCTCTTCTCCCATTTCTGTTCTGTTTAATCTCTTTTATGTCTCAGAAGAGATTGACTCAGGATAATCCTGCCTCATTAACATAACAAAGACAACCCATTCCCAAATGGGACTATAACCACAGGCATAGAGGTTAGGATTTACAACACATATTTTGGGGGGACATAACTCAATCCAATAACATACAGTAACACAGGAATTAGTTCAGATGAACAATATTTGCCTTCCATAAGCATTTTACACTGGTACATGATTGTGAGGGGTAGGATAAGGGAAAAGGAGGCCCACCTAGGACTCAGAGTATGCCACAAAGAGTTCACCTGTGTACAAGAGCATCTTTCTCATTCCTGAAAAGAATGAGTCAATACATATGCAAAACATGAGGAATGTGCCTGGATCTTAGTAGGCACACAATAGATCATCTCCCAGAGCTGAGCCCTGCCCACCTTCTGGGCATCCCATGCAGCATTCTCCCCAATGCACTCCACACTGTTCCTGAGACCTGCTGAGCTTCCTCCTGCCATGGTGTCCCTGTACTTTCAGTTTTCTATGCCTGGAATGATGAGGGCAGTGATGGTTCATGGTAGAATTCTCACCTTCCATGTCAGAGACCTGAGTCAATTCCCAGCCAATGCACCTCATGTGCATCTACCACCCACCTGTCAGTGGAGGCTTGAGTGTTGCTATGACACTGAACAGATTTCAGAGGAGCTTCCAGACTAAGACAGACTAGGAAGAAAGGCCTGGCGATCTACATTCAAAAACTAACCAATGAAAACTCTATGGATCACAACAGTATGATCTGCAACTGATCATAGGAAGGGTTCAGGACTGGGCAGTGTTTCGTTCCATTGTGCATAGGGTCACCAGGGGCCAGGGGCCAACTCAACAGCAGCAAATAACAATATGCCTGGAATGTTGTCTTTTCTTTGCCCTGTCTCTACCTACAGCCCCCTACTTCTCCACCCACCCTTCAAGTCTCAGCTGAAATAGTTAGTGCCTCTGCAGGGAGGACTTCTGACCACCCTGGGCAGAGCTAACTACTCCTTCCTACAATAAAAGCATCCAGTGCAAACACTGAGATTATGCTGCATTACTATGGTTATTTTATTCCCAGGTCCTTCTCCCCAGGAGACTGTAGGAGGCTGGAGGGCAGAGACTTAGTTGGTGCTGTATCCCCAGCCACTAGCACAGCCCGTGACACACAGCAGGGTGGAGGTGAATGACGGAGGGGCTGTAGGCACCACAGGCCCTGTGAACAAGGACGGAAAAACATCTTGGCCCAGGCAGGTGTTTCTCATTCATCATCCCTTGCCTAGGAGGACAGGAAACCCTGCTTCAGGCGAACGTGACACACTGAAACAAACAAGCAGCTAAAGTAGAGGGTGATTCATTTGCAGATGAGGATTATTCATTTCACAGCAAGGTTCACCACAGGGTTCTTTTTTTAAATAATGAGCATCTTTAGTGTGCTCAAAAGTAACAATAATTTTCAAACAGGTAATTCAAACCCAGACTAGCAGACTCAAATCTATTGCACTAAATAGGGCATCCCTGTTGAAAAGTTAGTGAAATCACAATCACTTTCTATTTGCCAATGATGCACACTGCTGCGTTTACTGGCTACAGGCATCTGTATAGTGCCAACAAATGGAACAACAAAAATTCATCTAAGCATCAAATCCAGATTCCGGGGGCGGGGGTGGGGGGGGCAACTAGACTGAGCAATAGGCAGGGATTTTGTCTTTTTTTTTTTTTTTTTACTTCATTATCGCATCCCTATGCCTAAAATAACCCCTGACACACAGTTGGTACCCAGTAAATATTTGTTGAATGAATGTACGAATAAGGGATCCTAAAACATCACTTAAAAAAATAAAAATGATGGAGAAGACATTATAGTACTGTAGTTAGAAGGAATTCTTTAATAAACCACTAGGGTTGTGAGATCCCCAAGAGGCACGCTCACATAACAAGAAGAAATCAGTTGCTGTTGAGTCGATTCCAACTTAAAGCAACCCCATGTGTGTCAGAGTAGAACTGTACTCCACAGGGTTTTCAGCAGCTGATCTTTCAGAAGTAGATCCCCAGGCCTTTCTTCTGAGGCACCTCTGGGTGGGCTTGAGCCTCCAACCTCTTGGTTAGCAGCTGAGTGCATTAATCTTTTGCACCTTCCAAGGACTCCCATGTAACAGATGGTGACTAAATTACCGTCCAAGGAGTGTGGGTCCAGTTAACTGAAGGTCCTTAAGTGAAGTATGCACGTTCTCACCTAGGCACAAGAGAACTGTCCTGGCTTCCTCCTTTTCCACCCTTTCTCCATGCAGTGCTCAGCCTCTCATCTGAAAAAACAAAAATCCATTGTCATCAAGTCAATTCTGACCCATAGCGACCCTAAAGGGCAGAGTAGAATGGCCCCACTGGGTTTCCAAGGAGTGGGTTGGTAGATTTGAACTGCCGACCTTTTGGTCAGCAGCTGAGCTCTTAACCAGTGCGCCACCAGGGCTCCTCTCATCTAAAGAAATGTTAACTATTTAAAGATCATTTCTTTCAAAGGACACAAAATTATTAGAAAGCCCAGGTGACCACACATGTCACTCTGGCTTTGGCCACAGTTTAATCCAGGACCATTTATAAGAAAGAGCTAGCGAACAGTTGACTCCATGGTGACAATGAGACCTCCAGGTTGTTTCTGCATGAAAAATTTCCACAGGTGGGCTATAACCATAATTTTAAAAACGTGGCCATATGGGAAGGAAGCTAACATTTATCTGGTGCCAATTATATGCCAGTATGCATAAACTAGACACTTTCAATATATTATTTAATCCTTGTGACCACACTATGAAGGAGGTGTTGATACCCCTTTTGCAGATAGGAGCTGTGGCCCAAAGGTACTACGTATCTTGTCTAAGCTCACCTAGCCAATTTGTCACAAGCTGTCTGATTCCACACCAATTCAACATGCAGCTCACAGATGGCATTCAGAAAACCTTTGTGTGTTTAAGAGCCCCAAATCCTTTTAATCAAAAAGTTCTGCTGACTCTTTCAGTGACTGACAGCAATTTGATCTGGTGTACTGAGTGTGGCCGAACACAGGACAGCAAGAGGACCTGTGACGTCTCCCAGGAGACAGGGCAAAGCTCCAAAGCATCTGTTTTCCTAAGCCCACCGTCAGCCTAGCCAGTCTATTTTGACTTAATGACTTCTGACTGCAGTGCAAATCTGAGTGATAATGAGCTACGCAGGAGAATGAGACAGTGTTCTGTTGTGTTGCACAGGCCCCTGATGAGAACAGCTTCACTCCCCTTGCAAAGCAGCTAGACTGCAGAGTGGCACTGTTCCTTGGAAAAATAATACCACAGATACACTGCAGGGATGTAGGTGGGAATGGCACACAACGTAGGAACATGTTGGCACTGTCTATTTAAAATAACAAAAGCCCCAGAAAGACATGAATGCAGTCATTCTAACCTTGTTAAACTAAAAACATTCCTCGGGTCCTCTTGGGAAACTTTATTTTGCTTCACAAGGTGGGAGGTGAACCAGCTTCTTAGAGGTCAGTTTCATTTCGAGATTTCCCTATTCTAGTCTCCAACTAACTGGCAACATGAGAAGAGTAGACGTAACCTTAGTATGCCAAGTAAAAATGTGGAGTCTTGGAATGAGCTTCATTTTAAAAGGTCTCCCTTTGGATAAACCCATTAATAAGACTTTGACCCAGGAATTACACTCCTAGACATAGTCTCTAGGTCTTCCGGGTTCAATCCAGCTCTGCCATTTGCCTTGGGCAAGGAAACTCATTTATCTGTGCTTATTTCCTCCTCTGTGAAACAGGGATAATAAAATTGTCTACCTGTAAAGTTTTAGTAAAATTAAATGAGATAATTCACATGAACCAGCACAGTACATGGTACACAGGAAACACTCAATTGTTTCTTATTATCTTAAAGACCCAATCATAAATACAGACTAAGAAAAACAAGAAGAAAAAGATTTTTAAAATATATGAACTAAGGTTTATGCACAAAGACGTCTGCTGCAGCATTGTTTACGAAAATATAACATGTGAAACAAACTAAAAATCCAAAATTAGGTGAATGACTAAATAGGCTGCGTACTCAGTCACTGAAAGATGATGCAATCATTGAAAATTCTGGCTATGAAAACTATATAATGTGAAAAAATGCTTATGATAGAATATGGGAAAAAAGTATATGAAATTACTTTTATGTTACCTTTACAACTGTATAAAACAAATTCTAGAAATAGGGGGAAAAAAGATTCGAAGAACCTACGTGGAAATGCTGAGATGGCATTAGGATGTGCCGACTCTGGGTAATTTTTAGTCTTATGTTCTCTATTTTCCAAAGTGTTTTACATAGGTGCCTTATTTTTAAAGTAAAAATACATCTTAAAAGTATTTTAGAAAATTTGCTTTTTTGAGTGCAGCCTGCCCTAAGGCCCAAGGGTTGCAGAACTGAGTGCTTTTTCCATTTATTTCATTATTATCTTCAGGAAAGAGGACCAGAGGGAAGCAGAGCAGGAAAAATAATTTTCCAGGATTATAAATTGTGGATAGTTGGTTCTATGGAAACTTCAGTAAACAAGCTTGTATTTTTCCTATTTAGGACACATTGTCTAACAATTGGAGTCTCTAGGTCGTGCACAGAGTTAACATGCTCAGCTGCTAACTTGAAGGTTGGAGGTTCAAGTTCACCCAGAGGCATCTCAGAAGAAAGGCCTGGCAATCTACTTCCAAAAATTCTGTCACTGAAAACCCTATGGAACACAGTTTTACTCTGACATACATGGGGTTGCTATGAGTCAGAATCAGAATTTTTGTTGATGCTGTCTAATAATTATACACCAATTTCTCATCCACTTCCCTGTGGTTGCTACAAATGTTCCAGCTGACCCTTGTTCAGGAAGGCCGCTAAGGCCAAGGAAGCTGTAAGAAAGGCGGGTTGCAGCCAATCAGTGAGCCTGCCTTGGTGCTCATGAGGGACAAGATGAACTTACTGAAGACCAACATCTGTCTCTCCTCACCACCACCACCCTTCAACAGACCCCTCCCTCGCTCTCCTTTAACTCAAATAACTGTCTTTGCATTTGCCTCGGAACTGTGAGCCTGGTGCTATGTTAGGAGCTGAGGATAGAGGTGGATGAGACTCAGTACCTGCCTTGAAAGGGTTTTCAGTCCTACGGGGGAGCAGACAAGCTAGCACAGTCACAGTGCAATACGACAAGAACCACAAAGGAATTGAGAATAGTGTTGAAGAACCAAAAGCAGAGAGCATTAACAACAGTCAAGGGGGCCAAGGTCAACAGCACAGTGGAGGTGGCATCGAAGGAGGTTTGGAATAAGCAAACATTTTGCCAGGTAGAAGAAAGGTTGGGGGTATGGGTATTCCAAGCCGAGAACAGCAGGCACAAAAGCCGAGCTAAGTGAGGGCATGGCATGGTGGGGGAAGGCTGTTAAATTCAGTGTGGCTGGTGTTTCTTGGGGTTCATTCAGGTGGAGAGAGGGAGGATCAGGAGGTGTCAGCCGGTGAAGAATCAATGCTAAGGCACCTGGCCTTAGTCTTTTAGGTTAATAGCCAATGGAAGTTTCGAAGCAGGAAAGAGACATGCTCGGATTTTAATTTTAGGAGCGTTAACACTGGTAGCAGTGTGGAGGATAAGCACCTTAGAGGGGAGGAACCAGCAGCAGGGATCTACATGAGGAGGTGGTTGCAGCAGTCTGAGGGCTACTAGCTAGGGCTTTACCTAGGACCTTGCAATAAGAACAGAAGTGAGTAAACAGATCGGGGAGTTGTGACTGAGGTGGACATGACAGCCTGGTTGACTCTTGGGATGTGGAGGGTGAGAGAAAAGAAATTGAGGGTGGCCACAGCCATGTCATTAACTAAAATAGGAAACTCAGGAGAAATGAGCTTGGTGGGGGGATGAGGAAAGATAATGAACTGTTTGGAACAGGCTGAGTAGAAGTGCCTGGGGGCATCTGGGCAACAAACACATACTAAAAAGAAAATAGCTCTGGGTGGAGATACTGATCAGCAGGTGACAGCACAGTAGTGCGTGAGTGCTCTAGAAATAGGTAAGCACCCTGGTGGGCTAGAGAACAGAATTCTTGGGAACAACACTTCAAGACAATCCTCAAAACTAGATATGGAGTGTTGCCTGAGGGTTACTGTGGCTCTATACTCTGTGAAGAGTATTTTCTTTGCCATGCCCGTGTGTGATAGATTTACAGTTCAACTTTTTAGCTGTTTGCTTTTGTTGACTCTGGAAAAGCAGCAGTATGGAGACAGGCAGGCTTCAGAACTGGACAGAACTGGGTTCCTGCCCCAGCTCCCTGAGAATGAGTCAGTTAACCTCTCTGACCCTCCGTTTCCTGCACTGTAGAAGAGGGAGAATAGCATCTAATATTCACAGAATCATTAGGGTTAAGATATGGTATATGTCCAGAGGATACTAAGCCCCCAAATGCTTGAAAATTAATTAAAGCTGTAACCTTGGTCCTGTAGTACATTATATAAGCTAAATCAAAAGGCTTCTCTTGGTGATAACATATCTACAGAATTTACACTCTTTAGGCCCCAATTAGCTATTTTGAACTGAAAATGTGTGTTGATTAATGTTCTAGTTGGCTCTAGCATTTCAATTATTAAAAAGAGACTAGGAATAGAAAGTTCTAAACAACAGGGCATATTTGTTTTTCAGGAGGAGGAGAAAGGGAGGGAAGAGGAGGTGGGGAGGAGCAGGAAGAGGAAGAGCAGGAGGTGAAGAACTAGTATATGAATTACAAATGCTAGATGAGCTCAAGCTCTCAAAAATGCAATATCCCCTGAAATCTTAAAACCAAACAATAGTTTAACTTAACTAGTAAAGAATGTCTCTGCCTTAAGCATTGTGCTCGTTTAAGAACTATCTATATAGATCAAATTGACAACAGCAACTCGAAAGATTAGATGGGAAAACTTAGGGGGCAGTGAGTTTATGCTAATGGGGGAGGAACTGGGAAAAGGAGGGTGAGAATGGTTGCACAACTCAAAGACTGTAATCAATGTAATTGAATTGTACACGTAGAAATGGTTGAATGGGTATATGCTCTGTTGTGTATATTTTCAACAACAACAATAACAAATATATTATAAAAAAAACTGCATTATTGTTTTATCGGTCATCTAATTTACAGACAGTGGAACAAGTCTAAGTAACAATTTTATTCTATCCTACAGCACAATTTTTTACATACATTTTAGTGGTTTTGACAGTGTTACTTTTGAGCACACTTTAAATGAATTCACAGAATGTAAATATATTAGAAATAAAATATACACAGTAAAACAAGAGGCATCCAAATGTTCAGAGGCATGCATACAGAGGTGGTCTGGTTGATGCAATTGCTGGGTACCTTGCCTATTTGAGAATTCACCAGCAAGTATCAGTTCTTCTGTTCTTCATGCCCATATAATTCAAAATCAGAGCATTCTAAACATACACACACAAAATGAACCCTCTTTTAAAGCTACATCAGTACAAAAATTGAACTAGCAAGGCTAAGTGTGTGATTCGACTTAACCATTTGATCAAGCCCATTCTGAGACAACAGATATCATCTGGCATCTGTTCTAAAGGCAAGGTTGTTTCACTTATTAAAACACCAGTAGGAGAGATTAACCAACAAAGCAACTAATATGTTAATCTTAATATAAGACACAGAGAAAACCAAAAATAACACGTTAAATACCACTCCACTGAGCCAGGATACAACCCATGGACTACAGATGCATGCGTTTCTGTCAAACGATGCTTTAAATACTTCTGTATTAAAAAAAAAAAAAGAAAAAAAGTATATTGGGAGATGGTGAGGAAAGGTACAAGGTGAATTTATGCATCTAATTCCACATTTTAAAATGAATATCAAACTAATAATGTAAAGCTAAGTGACAGGGACAGAACCATTGGGCACCAAACAGGCCACACAATTATTCACTGTAATTCATAATGTTCCTCAGGAGTTTTCGGAAGATGGCCAACCCAACAATGCTATCATCATACAGACGTGAATAGTGATCCACTATTGAAAGAGACCCTGAAGAAAACATGGCAAAGGCAGAGAGAGAGGAAAAAATTGGATCTTTTGAAAAAGTTAATGATATCAAAATACTTTCCATCATTGGTAAACCACACTAGGTCAAGCATATGGCCCAAAGCAGCACTGAATTCAAAGTTAGAGGTTGGCAGAAAAGTTTGGAAAACTGCAGTTTTTAAAAATTGGCAATTTGTCCACACTTAACAAAACTGTCAGAAGAGGTATCATGTTTGTTCCTTTGCGGAATGTTGACTGCTTGCTGTGAGAACTCACGACATGAATGAAGAACCACAGAGATGTACTTCAGTAAAATCTCTCTTTAAAAATTTACAAAAAACTAAGGTTTCTATTTAAAAAATAACCATGTTATGCCAAGATGAAACATGGTACAAAGTAGTGTAAGTTCTGTCCATGATTCTTTACACAGCTAACGGGAGTGATAGAAACAATTTTTTTTTCATAAAAAGGAAGCTGTTATTACACTGACTTTTACAACCTGACCTAGTAATTTATTAAAATCATGTAGTAAAATCTGTAAAATGAAAATACAAAATTCTGGTTTGTAAACATCAGTTGGCCAAGCCTATCCAGAGTCCTTCATGATAGTGGAATGGAATGAATAATTAATTTCACCATCTTATTTATTTGCTGTGAGAGGGGAAAGCCAGAACACAGCTTTGAGACTTTCACAGTAATTACATTCAAAGGATATAAAGAAAGTCAGTGCAGTTGCCTTTTTTTTTTTTTCCTTTTCTTCTTTCCTGAGCAATTTCAGCTCTTACCCCACTCCCAAGTGCCATAATTGAAATAATACTGGTTTGGAAACATAGTACAGATTCATCATAAATGTCGCATAAAGTCTGTAGGACTTCGGTAAAGATATTTCCAAATGGCGTAGTAATGCACTGCAGCTGCCGTGGCCACAAACAGGTGCCAGATGGCATGGGCAAATGGAATGATGCCGTCGCTCTTGAAGAACACAACTCCCAAACAATAAATTAAGCCCCCACAGGCAAGTTCGTGAAGTCCATCGGTGTTATTCTGTCAACAGAGGGAAAATAAAAAGGTGTGGAAGTTACTACAATGGGTAAAGTTAGAGAGGTAACTGTAACTCTCCCTAAACCTCCTGATTTTCAAGACAACAAAGAAGCTCTGCATGAACAGAATTCTGATCTGTATATATGAATGAAACATAAAAGAAGTCCCTCACACATATACCTGGATTGTGCTTTGTACTGACAGTCTTGACTTGACCAAGCACAGTCACATTACAGGTCTCATACTAAAAAGCAGCACAAACTGCTCACCTACAGCATATTTGGAAGGAGCCCTGGTGGTGCAGTAGTTAAGCACTTGGCTGCTAACTGAAAGGTCGGTAGTTCGAACACACCAGCTGCTCCACAGGAGAATGTGGCAATCTGCTTCTGAAAAGATTACAGCTTTGGAAACCCTATGGGGCAGTTGTACTTGATGGCACTGGGTTTTTTATAGCATGTTAAAGCAGACAGTAATCATGGCCACATCAGGAAAGACCAATTGCTAGAAAAGGACATCACGTTTGGTAAAGCAGAGGGTCAGCAAAAATTTGGAAAACCCTCAATGAGATGGACTGACGAAACAGTCACAACAATGGACTCAAACAAACCAGTGATCACGAAAGTGGTGCAAGGTAGAGCAACATTTCATTCTGTCATACATAAAGTCACCATGAGTTGGAGCCAACTGGATGACAACTAACAACAATGACAATAATCATGGCCAGACGTGGCAGTTCGTTTTAATAAAATACAATCCTTAGTTTTCATTTCCTCTCTTTAAAAGTAAAAGCTTAGGCAGTGCTTAGGAAGTTGATGAAGAAACAAGTCAGACCCCTGTAAACTTGTGGATACTGAGGACTAGGAATAAGACAGGTTGCAGGTTCTGCAGGATGGGTGGAGACCTGAGCCAGGCCATGACAGAGCAATGGAAGGGGATGGGTATGTGGGTATCCCAGAGGCCTGGGTACTGACGGCTGCAGCCCTGTGAGCACTGGAGCAGGTCCCTGGGCCAAGTCCAGGAAGTAGCAAAGGAAGACTCTAATACAGCCACCTACTTTGAATGGGCCACATACGCCTAGGCTAAACTCAATGACAGCAAAAAGGAGGAGACAACCCAAACTGATATGAGATTTCTCATTAACCTTGGTAAGCTGGGACTTTAGCCAGGTTTGACTAAAACAGTAAAAAAAAAAAAAAAAAAAGCATTTATTACTTCCTAAAAGTTATAGCGCAAATAGCACCCATTACACAAACAAAAACAAAATTATTCTCTGTGTGTATGCATAAAGGACATTTTTCCAGGGGTTAAGGCTTTCATCAAACTCTCAAAGGGGCATATGATTCCCTAATGTAAGAGTTACTCACCTAATACAACCTCCTACTTTTAAAGATGAAGAGACACCATCATAGAAGTGAAGTGACCTGCACAAAGTCACCTAACTGGTCAGTGCCCCCCAAAATACCACTCTTTTCCTTTCTGTCAAAACAATAAGCAAAGGTCCAAACCTGGTACACAGGTTGGTTTTGACACATTCTAGTTAACAGGTAGTTCCTCAAGATGCTTCAAGATATCAACTTGGTATCTTACTAACTTTCAGAGAACTAGAAGAGAGTTAATCCTAAACTGAAAAAAAAGTGTCTTCTTCATTATTAATAATCATTATTGCTACTATGTACCAGCTAAAGTTTGAAGTACTTCTATGCATTTATTTACTCATTTAATTTTCACCACAACCCTAAGTTAGGTACTTATATTATCCCCATTTTACAGAGAGAGGTCAAGTAATTTGCCCAAGGCCATGCAGCTTTTAAGTGTCAGAATCAGAATTTGAACAAGGTGGCTCCTGGACTTTCTACTTTTTTTTTTTTTTTAAATTGAGAATTGACAAAGCACCCAATGGCCAAAGATGGAACAATTCTGAGCAACAAAATCAATAAAGTAGTACTGAATTATAACCCAGGATGTAGAATAATATCCATGAGTTCATATTGATAAAAATGACGGAATAAATAAATAAATGGGGGAGAAGAGACGAATCACCCATCAAGAATTCAAAATATTTTATATAGAGACACCACAGTATTTATGTAGCTATATCCCAAGGAGGTGGAGCATAACTCCTCATTCCTTAAGAGTGGGCTGCACATAGTCACTTTCTTCCAAAGAGTACAGTTTGAAAAAGGGGAAAAAAGAGTAACTTTACAGTGAAGAAACCTGACAAATACTACCTCAGCCAGGTGATCAAGGTCAACATCAACAGTGATAAGTCACATTGAAAGTCTGTGCCCTTGACATGATGATGCACCACTTCTTCTGTGGTCTTCCTTCCAAAAATCCATAACCCCAGTCTACACTTGAGAAAACCATCAAACAAATCCCAAGTAGACATTGTACAAAATGCCTGTAATCCCCAAAACTCTGAATGTCATCAACAACAAGGAAAGTCTGAGAAATTCAGGGCCAAGGGGAGCCTAAGGAGACATGACAACTGAATGTCACGTGGTGTCCTAGATAGAATCCTGGAACAAAAGAAGAATATTAAGGGAAAACTAAGGAAAACTGAATAAAGTATATACTTTAATTAATAATGATGTAGTAACATTGGTCCATTAGTTATAATAAATGTACCATACTAATTTAAGATGTTAACAATTGGGGAAACTGGGTGTGGGTATATGGGAACCTTCTGTACTATCTTTGCAACTCTTCTGTAAACCTGAAACTATTCTAAAAGTTTTGTTTTTTTTGGATGATTAATTTAGAGTATAACATACAGACGTTAAGTGAACGGTACAAGTTTTGATAAATGTACGTAACCAACATCCCTGTCGAGATACACAACTATCCCAATACCCCAGAACGTTTCCTTTCCCAGTCTTAGACACCTCTGCCACCAAGGCAACCACTGTTCTGATTACTACCACCACAGTTTAGGGTTAACTGTTCTAGAACTTCACATAAACAGAATTATATACTATGTACATTTTTTGTGTCTGGCTTTTGTTCACTTATTCAACATAATGTTTTTCAGATTCATCCACGTTTGTGTATATTGCTGTTCATTCCTTTTTATTGCTTAGTATTCTATTGATCTACTCAATGTAACTTCATCGATTCTTTCCATTTTGTGGCTATGATAATATTTATATTCTTTTACAAGTCTTTTTGTAGATAAATATCTTCATTTCTGTCAGGTAATACCTAAGAATGAAACTATTGGGTCATAGGGTAAATGTAAGCTTAATTTTTTAAGAAATTGCTACACAATTTTTTTAAGTGGTTATATCATTTTACAAGGAGCCCTGGTGGCACACTGGTTAAGCCCTCAGCTGCTAACAAAGGCTGACGGTTCGAACCCACCAGCAGCTCCTCAGGAGAAAAGATCCAGCAGTCTGCTCCCATAAAGATTACAGCCTAGGAAACCCTGTGGGGCAGTTCTACTCCTATAGGGTCACTATGAGTCAGAATCGACCTGATGGCACATAACAACATATCATTTTACACTCCTACCAACAATGTATTAGGGTTCCAGTTACTTCACATCCTTGACAGTATTTGGTGTTGTCAATCTTTTTATAATTTTAGCCATTCTACAGGCTACATAGTGGTAGCTCCTTGTGATTTTAATTTTTACTTCCCTAATTTCCCTGATGACTAACGATGTGGAGCACTTTTTCCAGGGCTTACTGGACACTTGTATATCTTTCTTTGTCATGTTCTGTTCAAATCTTCTACCCATTTTAACGGGATTGTCTTTTTATTATTGAGTTGGAATTTTTTTTTTCTTAATATATTCTCACATCCTTTGTCAAGTACCTAGAGAGCAAGCATTTTCTCTCAGCCTGTGGCTTGTCTACTCATTTTCTTAATAGTGTCTTCTAATGAGCAAGTTTTTAATTCTGAAGAACTCCAAATTACCGTTTTTTTTCTTTTATGGTTGGTGCTTTCTGTGGCCTAAGAAAACCACGTTAAAATTGTGATGAACGCGCCTATGTTTTCTTCTAATAACTTTACAGTTTTGGCATGGTTTATACTTAGGTCTACAATTCATCTCAAATTAATTTTTATGTAAGGAATGAGGTTGAGGTCCATGGTTTTTCACATGGATATCCTGTTGTTCTACACCATTTGTTGAAAAGACTTCCCATTCACCACTTAATTTCTTTGGTGTCTGTGTTGAAAATCAATTCACCATATAAGTGGAAGTCTATTTTTACACTCTTCATTCTGTCCCATTGATCTGTCTATCTTTAATACTATACTGGCTGGATTACTATACCTTTACAGTAAGTCTTGAAATCAGGTAGCATTAAGTCCTTCAAGTCTGTCCTTTTTTGAAACAGTTTTTGGCTATTCTAGGTCCTTTGCCATTTCCAAATCAATTTTAGAATCAGTTTGTCAATTTCCAAAAAAAGGTCTGCTGGGATTTTGATTGGGATTGTGGTAAATTTAGGGGTCAGCCTGGGGAGAATCAACATCTTAATGACATCAAACATTACAATTCATGAACATAGTCTATTGCTCAATTATTTAGGTCTTCTTTAATTTCTCAGCAGGGTTTTGTAGTTTTCAGTGTACATATTCTTCATTAAATTTATCCCTAAATTTTTATGTTTATGTTATTGTAAACAGTATTTTTTAATGTAATTTTCCAGTTGCTAGTTTCAAGTATATGTAAATATAGTTGATTACTGTATTTTGACCTTGTGGCCCACTACCTTTCTAATTTTTTTTCTTACTTTTAGTAACTTTTTGTAGGTTAAGATTTTCTACATATGTGCCCTATGTCATCTGTGAATAAAGACAGAGTTATCTATTCTTTTCCAATCTGTATGCCTTTCATTTGCTTTTCTCATCTTATTGCACTGCTAAAACTTCAGTTCAACGTTGAACAGAACTGACAAGGGCAGACATTGCTGTCTTGTTCCCAGTCTTAGAGGAAAAGCATTTTTTCACCATTAAATATGATATTAGCAGGTAGGTTTTTCATAGATGCCCTTTAATGAATTTATGGTATTTTCCTTCTATTTCAAGTTTGCTGATTTTTTTTTAAATCATGAATAAGTAGTCGATTTTTTTCAAATGCTTTTTCTGCATCTATTGAGACAACCATACGTTTTTCTCGTTTCTCTCAATGTAATAAGCTTTAATGACTAATTACTGAACCATCCTTGCATTGCTGAAATAAATCTGACTTGGGTATGATGTATTATTCTTTTCATATATTGGTTAATTATATTTGAAAATATGTTGTTGAAGATTTTTCTGTCGATTTTATTAAGCACGTTGATTTGTAGTTTCCTTGTCTTGTAATACCTTGGTCTGATTTTGTTATCAGGGTAATGCTGGCCTCATAAAATGAACTGGGAATTGTTCCTTCCATCTCTACTTTCTGCAAGAGTTTGTGTAGAGCCGACATTACCTCTACCTTAAACATGATAGAATGATTCAGTGAACCTACCTGGATGTGAGACTTTCTTTGTAGGAAGATTTTTATTTATGAATTCAATTTCTTTAATAGATAAAGGGCTATCCAGATTTCTTGTTTCTTTTTGAGTCTGTTGTGGTAGACTGTCTTTTTAAGAATCTGTCCATTTTATCTAAGTTGCTGTATATATGGCATAAAGTTATTTATAATATTCTTTTATTAATAATAGTCCTTTTATAATATATATAGCATCTATATTGATATTCCTTTTTATTGATTATATTGTTATTTTATGTTTTCTCTATTTTTTAATCAGTCGACTTAAGTTTTACCAACTGTATTGACCTTCTAAAGAACTTTTGGTTTTGTTAATTTTCTCTATTGTTTATCCATTTCTTTCTTAATTTTAGATTTCCATTCTTCATTTCTTTACTTCCAGCTATTTTGGGATTAATTTGCTCTTCTCTACTAGCTTAAGGTGGAAGCTTAGATCACTGATTTTAAAACTTTCTTCTTTTCTAATACAAGCACTGCTTCAGTGGCATTCCACAAATTTTGTTAGGCTGTGTTTTCATTATCATTCAGTTCAAATTATTTTCTAATTTTCTTCTGATCTGTCCTTTGATCCATGAGGTTATTTAGAAATGTGTTGTTTAATTTTCAAATATTTAGAAATATTCCACATCTTCTTTGTTGTATGATTTCAATTCATTTATTGAGGATTATTTTATGGCCCTGCCTATGATCTACCTTAATGAACATTCCATACTTCAAAAGAATTAGTATACTGCAGTGGTTGGGTATAGTGTTCTGAAATGTCAATTAGGTTAAATTATTGATAATGTTGTTCAAATCTGCTATTCTTACTGCTTTTTTGTCTACATGTTTAATTACTTGTTCAGTTACTGAGAGAGAAGTGTTAAAATCCCCAATCATGACTGTGGATTTGTTTCCCCTTTACTTTGGTTAGATTTTGTTCCATGTATTTTGAAGGTTTGTTATTAGGTGCACAAACATTTAGGACTGTTATATCTTCTTGAAGAAATAACCCTTTTACCATTAGGAAATGTCCATCTTAATTCCTGGTATTGATTGTTTACTTTATCTGACATTAATATAGCCATTTCAACTTTCTTAATGATTAGTATTTTCACGGCATATCTCTTCCATCCTTTTACTTTTAACCTACCTGTGTCTTTATATTTAAAGCATGTCTCATACAAACAACATATAGCTGAGTCTTCCTTTTTTATCCAGTCTGAGTATCTCTGCCTTTTAATTGCGAGTGTTCAGGCCATTTTTATTTAACATAATCATTGATATGGTTGCTTTTAAGTTTCCCATCTTGCTATTTGTTTTTTATTTGGTCTCATCAAGTCTTTGTTTCCTTTATCCTCTTTTCCTGCCTTCTTTTAAATTAAATTAGCTGAGTATCTCCAGTATTTTATCTTTTCCATTGGCTATTTAGCTGTTAACTTCTTTTTTTTTTAATGGTTGCTCTAGGAGTTACAAACTACACCCTCATCACAATACATCTTTATTATTATACCCATACATGTAAGATAAGACCTTCACAACAATATACTTCTATTTCCTCACCTTTGTTGTGATATATTTTCCATTTCCCCGTTCTTTGTTGTGATATATTTTCCTTCTACATATGTTATAAACCCCACCTTATCTTCTGAAGAAATTAAGAAACGAGAAACAGTCTTTTGTGTTTACTAACTCCCCAGCTCTCACATGAGATTTGCGCTACCTGCTCAACTACCCCCACCACACATATGTGCATACCCACACAGGTATACAGACTCTTATGTTCTAGACAGTGAGCTGTTTTCAATTCTTCAAAGATGCTAGTGCTTTTGCCCTACTGTATTCTCTACTTCTAACACTTGCCTCACCCCTACCATTTCCTGGCTCCCACTTGTTCTTTAGAATTAGCTTAAATATCATCATTTCCTCTGGTACCTACTTCTGTCATGTGCTCCCATCACAACCTGCACTTCCCCCAATCAAAGGCATTATCAAACTGTATTATAGTTTCTCATTTAAGATGAACTGTATTTTCCTGCTTGATCCAAAGTCTATGAAGGAAAGTGTGGGGATGTCCTTGCTTGATGACATAAACATCAGCCACCTATTACTGCACCATCTGTGAAAATGCCAATTAAAAAATTAGATTAGTAAAAATTCTGGATAAACCTGTTTTTATGATCCCCAGAGGGAATGTACTTGGACTTCTACTATAATGATTCATAACCCATCTACATAAACCTTTGAGTATCCTGAGTCACCCTCTTAACTCTATGTCCTTCACAGCAGATTTTCTCATTACCTGTTGCCTCCCCCTCTTACTGTTTCCCGTTGCCTTCACCAACTAAACTATATGTATTTTTCACGCTAGGTAACTATTAGAGCCATCATAAACCTTATATTTCAAAGAAAAATATACTATTAGAGATTCTCACACCTTTTACAAGTCTTTCCATGGAAAGGGCAGGAACTATACTGGAGTTTCATTCTCATAACATGCCTAGGGGCTCAGGAATGAAATTACAAGTACCGTTCTTTTGACCAGGCTGGGAAGAGAGTTCAGACTAAATACACTGTGACCTCCTTAATACAGCTGTTATTGTTGGGTGCCATCGAGTCAATTTTCAACTCATAGTGGCCTCATGTGACAGAGTAGAATGGCCCCATAGGGTCTTCTAGGCAGTAATTTTTATGGGAGCAGATGGCGAGGTCTTTCTTCTGTGGAGCTGCTGAGTGGGTTCGATCCTCAAACGTTTTTGGTTAGCAGACAAGTGCTTAACTGTTGTGCAACCAGGGCTCCTTTTATAGTCCAAAACCCCCAAACCCGTTGCCGTCGAGTCGCTTCTGACTCATATAGGACCGTATAGGACAGAGTCAAACTGCCCCATGAGGTTTCCAAGGAGCGGCTGGTGGATTTGAACTGTCGACCTTTTGGTTAGTAGCTGTAGCTCTTAACCACTACACCAATAGTAGCTAGTACCAAAAAATGCAGAGCATTCAACACTGTACTACATTAGCTAAAAGCACAAGTAACCAATTGGATGAAATCCTGAGGTTGTAGTGATATGTTGCTATTTCTAATTGACAGATACACACAGACTTCTCAAGTATCATTCAAGTCGAAAGGGAATTCAGAATATATACATGCAATAGCCTACTGGGGGTAATGTTATACTTCTATCCATCAAAGTCCCCAAAATAAATTTTCAAGCAGTGTGAAAAAAGCACTTTCCTGGGAAAAATAAACAACATGACATAAAAGCAAATGACAGGAAAAGTAAGAGCGAGGAGATTTCAGAAATATCAGAGAGAAGACTGGACCAAATGACCTTTTAAGATGTTTCCCATTATCCTTGAGATTTTAGACTTCTGCAATTCATATTTTCTTCATTGTAAGAAACCTCAAATTTTACCCTCTTCCACTGAAAGAGGGTGAAGACAATAAGTAATTCAATCAGAAGTACTGGCCTTATTATAATCAGAAACCTCTTTGGGAGGAAAAGGGTGGAGTTGAGGGTGTGATAAACAGAAAGGATCATCACAAAGAATCAGATAAATACAGTGGATTACCATAAGGAAAGAAACATGTCTAAATTTATAGATTTTCCAAACTGTAGATGGCACCTAGTAAAAGTGGCTGGCATTTTGTTATTTGCAGATTTTTCTTCTGAGTCTTTTGTTAATGAAAATGCTTTCACTTTACCAAGAAAAGCTATATATAATGTATATAGTCACATTAAGAACCCTGTTAAATTATAAAGGAAACAGGTGAAAAAACTAAAATAATAAAGCCACTTCTTACCATTGATGTCACCACCAATGCTGGAGAAAATCCCATTGTGAGATAGAAAAAGAGCTCAACCACCTTATACCTGCAGGAACAGAAATGCAGTATTTATATATTTCTGTAACATGGAGACCATTTCCATACCAGTTTTTCCTTTTGGAAAAAAAAAAAAAAGCTCTTAACTATTCAAACAAAATACATTTTCCTAGCAGGAGACCCTTAGGCTTCCAACTAAAATATCATAATTGTGCTAATAATGAACTGGCATTTCTGTTAAGAATTGAAAAAATATCAAACTGGGTAGACTACCTAGAAAACATTTTCTGCCCAAAGTAGTTACCACTGAATCCAATTTGCCTTGCATTTCTCCCCCTCCAAGCCTATGGTGTTTGCCTACATTATCATTCCAATCCAGAGATATTAGAAACTCAAAGGATGAAGACGGACTGGGATGCAACTTCATGCCTAGTCTATCAGCTGCAAAGCAGGAACACCCCTAAGGAATGAAGGGCATGTATTTTTGTTCTATTTTGTATCTGCACAAACTCCAATTCGTAAGGCTCATCGCATTACACTACAGAATGTTTGATAACTCTAAGAAACACATTATGTTGAAATTCAGTTTACATTTCTGCCTAATCAAACTAGATTATAAGTTCCTCAAAGGCAGGGACCAAATTTTATTTATGTTTATATCTGCAAGGTCTAGAACAGTACCTAGAACATTTTAAGCACTCCCTAATGTCTGCCAAATGGAACGGCCAGGAGTGACTCACACAGTTCACGCTTGGTGTTTTATACTCAAAGCCTACCATGTAGTAACCATATTAGGGAACGGGGGAAGAATGGGTTTACGTGTTTAGTTTACATCCGAAGGCCTGAAACAGGAGAAGAGATAGTTGCCTTACTTTACTTCCTATTTTATCTAAGGATATAAATTAGGGGCTTGAACCCAAATATGAAACTGTTCCCTTGCATGTATATATACTGCATAATGCCACTCAGAATTGCTAATTATGATCAAAAAGGCATTTAAGTGAATTTCAAAGTCACAGAGAAATTAGTGAAACTAACGTTTTCTTCTAAAAAGGGAAATAATTTAATACTTTGTGATAAAAACACAAATTATGTTCAATTCTGGGAGCCATTAGGCCAACCACAACAGATAAAGAACTTAATTAGCTATATTCAAAGACAGTGATTTCATGTTTGTGAGTTTCTCAAATTCAGGCGTATGAGGTAATGGAAAAGAGCCATGGAATAGCAACTAGGACGCTGGGGTCCTAATTCCAGAATGAGTCCACTGATTTGATGCATGTTCTGGATGTCTTTATTTTTTAAGCATGAGATTGGAATAGATGACCTTGGGGGTCTCCTCTAGAGCTGATATGCTGAATTTAAACAAGTTTTTCTTTATATATTGCTAAATATTTGTAACTATGAACTATGAATAATTGCTTAAAAAACTGTGCCCACAGTTAGACTCTTCAGAATTTAGATGCCCTTCCAAACATCCCCTTTCTCAGGGAATTCTAACTTGGAACACCTTCTAGGTTCCTATCTAGGTGTTATGCTGGGCACTTAATATCTAATTTCTTTAATCTTCATAGCAACCTTGAAAAGCAGCTATCTTTTTCTTGTGACAACTGTGAATCGTAAGAGGTTATGGTTAGTTTGCCGATAAGGCTACTGTGCCTCAGGATGTGAAATGAGGTCCAGCTGACTCCAAAAGGACTGGGCACATGGGCTCTTTAACTGCTCAGATCACACATGCCATTCATTTCCTTCCGTAGCGACTGTCCACCAATGATGAATACCAAATGGCTCTGAAGAGTTATTAAAAACAATATACATTCTGTTTATGTATTTCCACTATTTGGAAGTGCAAATAAAAGAGTAAATTGTGCTCTAATACAGATAAAATTTAGGCAGTGCATTTGAAATCTATCAAGTGTAAATTATTTTCTCTTACTTTTCATGGTAGAGAAATACATAAATGGTTCCTCCAGCTGCCATGAGCCAGATAAACCAACGCATATGAGATGCCAGGGGTCCAAGTTCACGGAGGTTTAACCTAAAAATGTAAACATGACAACAAAGAACAGAAGTGATAAATGAAGGGAATTCGCAGAACTTGTGTTTTCCTCTAGTCACTGAAAACTGGGAGAGAGAGTACTAGCATACAGTCCCAAGGAAAAGGCACTCAACACACAAGGAGGCATTTGGACAATGTGGGTAAAATTAATAACTCAAAGACAAACTGTCAGTCGACCTTTAAGACTTAGAGTAGTTCCAATGTGGTTTAAAAATAGAACCAGCTAAAAGCAGACACGTAGAAGTGGGTCCCAGCATACCTGTGACGCCTGACCTTCCTTATTCGGCAGACTGTGGTAAAGGTCACTTGCCTTCTAATTTCTGACAATGTATTTGGAAACAGACTGTTTACAAAGCTGAATGAGAACCCTGAACAAAATCCTGAACTGGGATCACATACCCACAGCACATACCTAATATACAGGCCAAGTGTCTCCGTTATCAGTCTCTCTGCCAAGAGAGAACATGAGGAGGAATATTCCAAACATATATGCTGGAAGATATTCTGTTAGAATTTAACCGGGGGCTGTTATGATGCCTAAATTTTAAAATGCTGCAAATTGTACTAGTTATGTATTATGAATAAACATGGGGGTGAGGGAAAAGGTTGTTCTGATTGGCTATAAAATTAACACTTCCAAGTGGAAAAGGTACTCCCTGCATATCTGAAACTACATATGAACAAATTTCCCCACTTTAATATTCAATTCCTCGCCTGCATTAAAAAAAGAATTTTATTTACTTATTTTAAATTGAGGTATAGTTCACAACAGCCTTTAAGTGTTCTTGCTCCAATATGAAGCAGACCTATAATTTAGCAGCAAATGTTGGGGAGAGACAGTACTAGTTTTACTCCAACAGATAATTAGGTTTCTTTTGAATGACTGATGCTGTGTTAGCTGGAATCTAGCAGCTTGCTTTTAAATGACTACAACAGTGGACGGCATAATGTGAACTTATGAGTGTTTAAAACTGGACCATGTCTTAAGGTGGGAAAGCTAAGGTTTCTTTAATTATGGGTTTCAAAGCAACAAAAGAGTCTATCTGATCAGCACCAAAAGGGCAGCAGGATAAAGGAAACTGAAGAGAACAGTGGGTATTTTAAATACAGTAAGTCCCTGGGTTAGGAAAATCTGACTTACTGGACAACTCATACTTGCCCTTCAATGTTATATAAATTTGCTCTCACTTTGAAACAACTGAACCAACCCCTACTCACAACAACAAATTCATCACAATCACCTTCACTTGCTGCACCTGCAGCTTTTAAAGCATTGAAAAGGCTGCAAGCCATTACTTGCACTAAAGTACTGTCAGGCTGAATAAGAACCGTATGCACCTGTTCCAGCTTACCTACAAATTCTTAAAGACACACTTAGGGACGGATCCCGTCCGTAACCCAGGAACTGCCTGTAGCTAGATAATTTGGCTAATTCTTTGACTCTATGGCTAAAGAAGTGAGAGATGCACTTGGTTTATAGCAGCTGTGGCTCTGTGAAGTGAACTAAAAAATGGAATAAATTTCAAAAGTGAGCTTGCTTTCCTCATATATATTTACAACACTTCCACTTGAACAATTTGATGTTCATGTGTTCTGAACAGCAACAGAGGTGTATAGAAGGCATATGGAGGGCAAATGATACACATTTTGAAAATCAGCATGCTACCTCCACACGTTCCCAGCACTTCCTGAACAATGCAAAGCCCAGATACGCATTCTGAACAGCAGCAATATTCTCCCCTTCAAATCTGCAATCTGACCCAAGTAAATCAAACTGGGGGTAAAGGTGTGTGTGTGTGTGTGTGTGTGTGTGTTTGTGTGTACACATGTGCATGATGGCAGCTGGGGGCAGGAGGAAGGGAGGAAGGAAAGACTGAGGAATTCAAAGTATCATAGAAACATTATCTTCAGAATAGAAAGATTGTATCTTACCATGGAGCATAAGAAGCAGCAATGAAGAAATAGATAACCATCCTATCACACATGTGAAAACAATGCTCCACTGTCCTAGTAAGGGGAAAAAAATGACTTAGGTAAATTTTTTAGCAAATTATGAGAGTGTAAGTATGGGTTATCACTCCACGATGTTGCAATTTCTATTCTTGTTCTAGTTTCTCAGGGCACTTAAAACTTCCCCTTCAAAGTCACACAGCGTTTTAAATACAATGTCAGACAAAGGTGGGGCCACAAGTAGAAACTTTACATTACTTCTAAAGGTCCAGATACAACAGGTACTCTCACCATGCATAAGACACATGGACAGACCTTACAATGGTCAGGAACTCTATAAACTGGTAAACACAAATAAACAAGAAAAAAAAAATCTGTCTTTTCTGATGTTTTGCATTTCTTTTGAGCTCTATCAATCTAATGTAAAAATGAAATTCCTTGAGGAGAGACTACTCTCTGGCCCCTACCACTGTATCAGGCACATAGTCATGGAACTCAGTAAACTCCCTGAATTGACATCACATTCTTCATGCCCACTCCACTTAAAGTGTCTTTTAAGAAGCTTTCACTTTCAATATCCTAGTGTAGACAATAAGTTATAATAAGGAAAATTAAAAATCTAATTTGGCAACAGCAATAACAAAAACAAAGGCACACTTGCTGCAAGAGGGTGGCCACGTGGATTTCTCTTCAAGTTCCTCCTCCCATTGCAGAAAAGCCAGGAAGTGTGCAAAGATCTCGGCTCACTGACGTCTAGTCACATAATGGATTAGACAGAATCCAGCCTCCAAGAGTGCACAACATTGTCTTGAATCCATTCTCAGTGCCCAAGGGCTAATAGCTATGATGTAGTAGAGCACCTTGCCTCACCATGTATGCACTGACTTTTTGGTGAAGAAGTGAAAACTGTATTTGTGAGCAAGGATAGCTTTCAGTCTACTAGTCAGAAACTATAGTTTAACCCCATAATAATTTAGGTCATAGGTCTAAAAAATTCAAATGCTAGACCAAAGGTTCTCAAACTTGTATGCACATTTGAATCACCTGGGCTTATAAAATACAATCCTGGACTACAGTCCAGAAGATTCTAATTTAGAAGGGCTGGAAGATGGAGTAGAGGGTGGAGGGGAAGAGATTGTTCTTTGTTTTTAACTCCTTGGGTGATTCTGCTTTTTAGCCAGGTTTGATGCCTTTCTAAGACTGCTTTCTAGATTGTTATGGTGGGTAAAGTCAGACCCGGAATCTTATTCAAGATCTGCTATACCCACCTCTCTGACCCTTATTCTCCTCACAGGTAAAATGCAAATAATGTCTCTACCACAGAGTATGTGTGAGCATTAAATGAGATGATGTAGGCCGTGTGTTTAGCCCAGTACCTAGCACATACCCAGTAGGAACTCAATGAATGTTAGCTTCCTTTCCTCCTTTATTTAAATCAGGCCTATCCCTGGATATTAAAAAAATGTAAGGCAAAATCCTACACGTGGCTTATGATTCTAGCAGTGCTATTTCAGTGTTTAAGAGAGTCTGGTTTCTATTACACCTTCCTCTCTAGGCCCTGGCAGGGAGGCCCTGAAAACTGAAGTGGGCATCTACAACTCTATTGATTCAGAAATCTAGACATCAAAGCCAAGTCAGCCTAGGCAAACCACAAGGGTTAGATTGTGCCAAGAAGATAATGAAGTGCTCTGCTCTGGACTAGCCTCTGGGCTTTGCGACAGTGTATCCTCAAGAGCCAGGACAGGAAATTTCATGTCTCTCTGTGTCCCAGAACACCCTCATGATTCAATGCTATGGTTTTATTTTAAGCCCAGGGTACTGTCACCTTATAGGAAAAGGTTGCAGACTGCAAATGATATGCAATACTTTGAAGGGTTTTGGTGAAAATAGCACAAATCTGGCAGTCAGAGGTCCTGGGGTCAGGTTCTGCTGATGTCACTGACTCAGGCAAGTCAGGCCACTTCTCTGAGCCTCAGATTCCCCAAGTAAAAATTAAGGAGTTTGGATTAGAGGATCTCTAAGGATCCTTTCAGCTTTAAAATTCTATGATTCCATATGTGAGGTAACCAGTAATCATCTCATAAACCCCAAATCCTGCTCTTAAACGAAGCATATCTTTTTAATAATAGATTGTTTGAACAGCTTGAGATTTTTTTGGACACTCTGTAAAATCAAAAGGTATATTCTCCTAATATTATTTTAAATCACTCTTAGCCTATTGTATAATAAGCAACTCATTCCCACTTAAATGGTGTGTCGCTCTCTTTGCATTCTCCCAAATTAATACTTCACCCAGAGGAGGGATGCCTTTATGCCCTTTTCGTTGGGAGGCTGAGGGTCACAGCATTGTTTGGAAAGTATCTGGCAGCTAACAGTAGCAAAATATGTCAATCTTGTTTGAATAATCCTAAAAGCTGGACTTTACAAAACAGTAAACTGAAGCTGTGGTATACCTCCTTATATCACATAGTCCTTTGTAATTTTCAAAGCATTTTCACATACTTTATCTCATTCGCCTATCATAATGACCCTGTGAGTCACACATTATTATTCTCATTATGCTGATGAAGAAACTGAGGCTCTATGAGGCCAAATGACACACTTAAGATCATAGTTAAGTGGCAGGGCTGGGACTCAAAGCCCTGAGTGCTGACTCCAAGTTCAACGTACTTTCTGACTACCCCGCAGCTGCCCCTCTCTCCTGCAGCACTTAGTATGCCTGACGGCATTAGGAGAGCCCTCTCAGCATTTTAAGCTGTAAGTGCTGGGAACCAGTGAGGTTTCGTTTGTGGTTACTGAGGAGAAGGATGCTCTACTATTGCCACCATGAGCAAAGGCTTGCTTTCTTAAATACACACGGAGGTCCCCAAGTTCTGGTCAATCCAAAGCAAACGCCCTGAATAATGGGATGGCATTACAGTCTACAAGGCAGGAAAATGTCTCCTCTTCCCATCACATGATGGAGCCCTGGTGGCACAGTGGTTAAGCGTTCAGCTGCTATCCGAAAGGTCGGCAGTTTGAATCCACCAGCCACTCCCTGGAAACCCTATGACGCAGTTCTACTCTGTCCTATAGGATCGCTATGAGTCAGAATCGACTGGATGGCAACGGGTTTGGTTTTCTTTGTTTTTGTTTTTTTTTGGTTTTCCCATCACCTGAAGAAAACACACTGGTATCAGAGACTAAGGAACATGTGTCAACCATTCTTATCTGTTGAAATAGCATGCCATCCACTGTACCTTAAGTGACTCTTTTTCCATGCTACAATGTGAAATACTGTGGATACGATGAAGAGGGCACAGAGGCCCATTCCATAAATCCATGCTGTTATCTTTTCCCAGCAGTCATCCGACAGCCGATGGAGGAGGGCACTGCCAATGATGGCCGGAACAATGAGGAACTGGGGGGAAAGGTGAAGAAAATGAAAAATCCTGGGTTTTACTGAATGGAGACCTTTGCTAAAAACACACAGGTTTACCAGGGACAAGTTCAGAAAAAAATAATTTTAAAACAAACATTTGCTTCTCCCAGGTAATCATAATGAGAGCCAGATGAAGTAGTCAGTTGCTGCACTGGGAACAGGTACGGCTGTTCAGTGCCCAGGAACCGTGCCAACCAACTGGCACACGAGTAAGCAGTTAAGGATGCAACATCACTCAACTGTTGCAAAACACGTTCTTTACCCTAATTTCATTAAATACAGACATATTTCACCCTATCTTCTAATTGGATTTAGATTAACTACTTATAATATGCAAATGGAAAGCATATATCCAGATCTCCAAGACATGTCCTGCTTTTTAAATATTCTGTCCTGTTGCCCCCATGAGCTACTGAAATCTCAACACTTCAGCAAAAGGTAAATGAATGAATCAAATCAGAATCATATATATGCACCATTTACAAAAATCAATTGCTCAAGTCATATGTCCTGATAAGGTTGGACGTGTACATTCTACCAATTTGGGGGCTACCACACAGACTTTTTGGGTTATTTCATTTTTAATAGTGCCTTTCATGTAAGCCCTGGTGGCACAGTGGTTAACAGCTTGGCTGCTAGCCGAAAGGTCCGCAGTTTGAATCCACCAGCCGCTCCCTGGAAACCCTATGGGACAGTTCTACTCTGTCCTATAGGGTTGCTATGAGTCGGAATCGACAGCAATGAGTTTTTGGATTTTTTCATGTAAGCAAGCGGAATTTACTCCCTAGGTCCACTTACTGAAAAAATTTTGAGAGATCAGAATCTGAGAAAGAGAGAGAATTTTGCACCATATTTCATACTCCACATAAACACAAATTTCAAGGTCTAGTCATATTAGTAGAATATTTTGTAATAGCAGAAATATTTTTCTTGATACTAGAACATACCTGGTAACTTTAGCAATTTTCTTATCTTTCTTCCCCCCAATACCTACTTTTGCCCTCTTGCAAAAGAATATGAAGTCCCCCAGATAAGATCAGCATGAATTTTCAAATGCTGAAGTTTTCACTGGCCCAGACCAAAAGGAGAAAATTAAGGACAATGAAGTTTTTTTCATAAAGCAAAATTTGATTTAAAGGAGTATCCTTTATTTTGAGATTATGCCTTTCCTACGTTTTTTCGTGTTAAAGCATCCTCTCTCTAACGAAGTGATGATGATGGAAGTTTTTTGTTTGTGTGTTTTGGAAATGTTACTGGTCTCTGAAATCCAAAACCCTAGCACATAGGTTAGTAAGTTTAATAAGATAACGCTCTCCCTTCCAAAAAATTAATGTGGGGGTTTCCTCAGTTTTTCCTTTCCTTCAGTTTGTGCAACTGTTCCTTAGCTCGTGGCACATCCAGAAGATAAATTAAGGATTACTTATGGCCATCCTAAGCAAACATTATTCCTGAAGGTGAGCTGTGCATCAATGGCCACAACCATTGTATTTAAATGCTTAACTTTATTCTCAGTAACAGACACTTCATTGATTATTTTATCGGTCAACAGTATCAAATTATCAGGGCAACTATTCCTGCAACCTTCATTAGTCTTTCGTACAGTTGGTAACTGGAGAAAATACCGGATGCATCTATTGAAGCCATAAGTGAAGAAACAGGTCACATAAACTAACTCTTGTTAAAACTTTTACGTTTTTTGTATTCTAATCCTGCCCTAGACTTAAAAAAAAAAATTAAAAAAATTGTTTTCTTAGGGGCCTGTGGACAAACTACTATCTCGAGCATTTAATTTACTTTTAGCTCTGTCAAATTCACTGAAAATGGAGGCAAGAATAAGAGATGGATACCCAGGCAACTATAGCAGAAGTCAAATGAGGCCATGCATTTTTTTAAAACCAAGTTTGGGCTCTCAGCATTTTGATCTTCTCGTGCTGCAAAGCTCCCTTCATGTTAGCAAGTCATTAAGGCAAGGACAGAGGTCAGCTCAACTCTAGCGAATTCCACTAAATCCTTTCTGTCCCCAGAATCTAAGCCATGGGTTCAGGTGAGACTGTCCATTAAAAGAGGTTACTTGGAATTTCCTTATTTAAGCCCTTTTATGGAATCCAGGGTAGGCATGTCAGGCACTAATTTTTTCCTAAAGAAAAAAGTTTTAGCAAAATTCTAGCATACTGATTATTTAAATAAAAATCTTTTCAGTACCCAAGGACAAAAGATAGTCACTGATAAATGAATTATTACCAAGTAGTATCTCAATTTGCTATTATAATACACAAACAGATGCTTTATAAAGTTTGATTTATGCCAAGTAATGACCAAACGGCTTTGTTCTGTGAGATTATAAAGTAATCCACCAAAACCTGTAATTTATTTAGAGTTTACTTCGCTTCATGGTTCCTTTACAGAAAATACTGTGACTATTTACTCTTTGAGGGAGGGGGATGAAGAAAAGAAAAGGTACAACCTGAATTGAAGCAAGTTTTAGTCTAATGACATATGTAAGTAACTAACATATTATACCAAAACTGTCTAGAATCATTAAACTAGACTGTTCTAAAAATTCTTCACTAAAGGAGTAAATTGGTTTCTAGTTCTTGTTTTCAAACTATACAACAGCAAAAACAAAAACAAAATTATACACCAGTTACCACTTTTCCCTCAAAAGTCTCACTACATGCAACTTTCAAAGGGAATAATGAAACCAGTGATAATGGAAATTTATAATGATGTAAGAAAACTATGAAAATACATATATTTTCATACACACCACAGATATAAAAAGTAGAAAAGTACCAGCGTTAACAATTTATTTCTGGGTAGTTTTGTTTTTTATATATTTGTTAGTATTTTCAAAGTTTTTTCTAATGAGCATGTTTTGCTTTTATAAGCGAGAAAAAAAAATAACTGAGAATTTACGGACCAAATCTGCTTTTCCTCAGCAATATGGAATAATATGTGCTCTGAGAAGCAACAGCCACTACAGGTGTGTGGAGGAAGTGGCTACCTGTTTCAGGGTGCAGTGTAGTAGATTACTTAACATGACCCTTCTAGCCATAGTCTTTGTAACTCCCACCAAATAACTGGGTGAGAACTATGCAAATAAGGTGCTAGTGGCTCACCAAGAGGACTGGATATCTTACTAATAATGTAAATAAGGTACACAGCACCCTTGTGGGAGAAGAACCATGCAAATAAGGTGTATGGAACCATGATGAGGGGATTGGTCAGTTTTGCCATGCTGCTAGGCTTAAAAGAGCAGTCAATTCCAGAGCAGAGGGAGACCTACTACCACCAAGAAAGAAGAGCGAGGAGTGGAGCACATCCATTGGAACCAGGATTCCTGCACTGAGACCTTCTAGAGCTGGGAGGCAAAGAAAGAGAGCCGTAACACCGGAGACAGCAAAAGACGGCGAGAAGCGGTGGCAGAAAAACGGTGGCAGCAGAGGCAGCCAAACAAGGAGACTGGCAGGAGATGGCAGGAAGCCCACAGAGCAAGGTGGTTACAGTGGGTGTGCCAACCTGTGGAGCAAGAGAGCCAAGAACCTTCGGGCAGACTTCCTGGTGGACTGGGGTGCCTCCAGGCACTTGGCAGCAAAGCTAGGCTCACTGACCATGGAGCAGAGCGAGAGAGCTAAGCACCTCTGGGCAAAAGGCTTGCTGGAGGAGTAGGGTGCCTCTGGACAATTGGTGGAGTTAAGTCTGCACATAGATCTAGAGCTGAGTGCCTTCGGACCGAGGCTTTGGATGCCTCTGGGCACCTATCAGCAGAACTGAAAGAACTTTGTAACACTTGCCTGAGCATGGCAGAGAGCAAGGGGCCAGAGAGAGGTGTGCCTGTGGGCATGGCTCAGAAGAGGCTGTCCTGATTGAGGAACTGTATCCTGAGAATTCCTGAACCTGAATTGTAATCTGTTACTTCCCTAATAAACCTCATAATTGTGTGTATTGTCTGTGAGTTTTGTGTGGCCATTGCAACAAATTAACGAACCCAGCAGAGAAGCAGAGAGTGCCCTGGGAGGGTGGAAGCACGTCTGACCTCTGCCTCATAGGAATTAGCCTTGGGCTGTTGATCTTGATTCTGCTTCCCCCTCGCAAAGTTAGAGGAGGTCAGATGCCACTGCCACACTACACCATTTTTACACAGCAGATCACTCAGTAAAAAAATTTACCTCTTTAAACAAACTATGAATTTTCCTTGCCAATGAATACAGTTGATTGTCTTGAAAAGGCGATTCATTTCATTCCAGGGCTGACAGTCTTAATGAATAGGTTTCCAGGGTCTTCCTGTAACTAGTGTACCTACTATTACTATTCTTTTAAAGAAGATCTTGCGGGAGAAAACAAATCCAGGACAGAGCTGACTGTAGGTTAGGGCACTCAAAGCGTTCTGCATACTCACACAGTTTCTGGTGACATGACCCAGCACTGATACCTTGGTAGGCAAGGTCACAGAGATGGGTAAATCCAACTAACAGTCCTGAGGTTTCTAGAGATCATTACCCCTTCCTCCCACAAAGCCCCTGGGGAAGATGGAAGTGGCAGAAACCTTGTACTCACTGCATGCGTGTAACAGTTAGCAGCATGTTCATAGCAAGTTGGTTTGTAACGGCCATTGGCTGGAGCCCGGTGGTTCATGAACCTGTAGAAACAAAAAGACATCATGTGGGAACAGCTCAAAGCGTGTAAAGAACAATGGGGAAGGCTGCCAATGGTTGCTTGGCCTATTCTAAATGAAGAGGTGACTGCTGGAAATGCCTAGTAACAGGAACAAAAAGCCACTAAAGAGATGTAAACTAAACCAATAGCAATGATCCTAAAGCAAATCCTCCAATTTATTGGATTAAGTATTCTTTCAGTTTATTCAAAAGAAAAACATTCTACCAACCGAAAAGAAACTACATTTACTTCCTTCAACTGGTATCCCCTACACTCAAAAAAGAAAAAAAAAAAAAAAAAAGGTGAGAGTGGGCACAACTAAATCTTAACAGTAATCAAGAGAATTTTTCTAAACTTTAAAATTCCTCATTGCTGTCATTAAATGAAAAGGAATACAATATATCTGAACGGTTTCTACAGTGAAACCTGTGAAAGCCAGAACTTGACAGGACTGCCTTGTTTCTCCCGGTCTTGCAAGTTCTCCACCTTTGACAGGGTGCAATCTTACCACTTTTTTATCGCTCGTTTTACTGGAAAATACTTGAGTTTTCCTTCTCTGACAGGTTTCCGCCTTCACAGGTTCCAGCTTTCACAGGTTTTACTGTATTGTCTCTCTCAAAATTTATAAGGTTTAATACATGTAGATCTTTGAACCCTACATAACTAGCAAGCCTGTCCAACTAGTTTTCCTGTATTACGTTACCTGTTCCGGCACCAGTCAAATTAAATAAATGATACCAGCTACCTGTAGGCCACCTAAAACAGGAAGTACATTTTTTTCCCCTGCACTCTTCCTTATTTAAAAGAATTTACTTCAAAAACCAAACACATGACTAATATCTGATACTCTAGCTATAAAATTCACATAAATACACAAATGGGTGTATGTAAGTACCAAAATCTCCTCACGCATAGACACACAATCAGATTCCACACTTCCTTTTGGGCTAGCTTTGTGACAATCAGCATTACAGTGAAAAACAAGAATCGCACAAAACCTGAAGAGTCGAATCCCACGTTTCCATTTACGTACTTGGGTGAGATGCCTCCACAACCAAGACTCAACACCCACCCACCCCCATCCCAAGCCAAGCTTCATGAAGCTGTTCTCTGGAAAAAGAGGGATGTAAACTCAAGAGGAGAAAAACACGGCTGTCTGAATAAAAGAGGAAAGAAGCAGATGCAGAGAAGCAAACGGAGGTGAAAGAGTCCTGACAGCATTCAAGTCTGGAGACCCAGCTGCATCTCTCCCTGCGCTTGGAGTCCACGAGACGTCAACAGGCTCTTTGTGACAAATCATCCTTCTGCTCCAGCTAGTTCAACGTAGGTTTTTGTTACTTGCCACTAATGAGCTCTGACTAGTTACACCTCATTAATTCAGAAGAAGAAAAATGGTACCAGGCTAAACCAAATGGCAGAGCCAGGATGCCAAAAATTGGCTACAATGCATGGTCAAGCCATTCTAAATAATGCCCAGTTTAGGAACAAAAGACAAGCCAACACATTCTCCCTGAATTAAGAAGAACCTGTTGTCCTTAGATCAAATGAGTAAAAATAAAATAGCAGTCTCTGTTAAACCCATCCATATAGATCAGGTGGAAAATCCCCTGGGGGATGAATTTGGGACAGTGATGATATTTCACCTGGATCACTAATGCGTTAGCTACCTAACTGGTGTGCGATATAGCTACTTACTGAATTGAATCCACCAGATGGTTTGAAAACTAAGAGAAATGTACAGTTAGCAGCTTCAGAATTTATCCAAGCTAACTGCTCATGTTGATAAAAAATTTCAAGCATCATCTCTTCTCCCCTGATAATCCTGTAAATAATTTTACTAATTTCCTAAGGGACGAGAGTATTGCCGTAAGCTCTTACTAGTTAAAAGGAAAATAATTACACTCTTGGGAAGAATGCTTTAAAAGTATCCCAAGCATTCAAGGATCTATGGCATCATTAACCTGAACTACAACAACAGAGCTGTAAGTAGCATACCCTATTAGGAATTTTAAAGGGTAAAGAGTAAGGCTCCAAGATGGTTGAGGTTAGGTTAAATTGAAAGCTCTCTGTGCAGGGTGCAGTATGTAGGGTTCGTCTACCCACCACCAGGCTGCAGACTAAAATAGCAATTTATATCTCTGGCAGCCCAATCTAAAAATAGTCAGGCCATTACACAGCAACACAGACAGGCCTTCACAGTTTCTCCCAAAAGCAAAGAAGCTAGGTGGCTGTGTCCGTGACAGTCCCAGCCCACCTGGAATACCTCCGGTTAAAAAAAAGGCAGAAGTTGTAGAGAAAAATATCTCACTTTAAAATAGTCTCTCATGATGGACAGCGCACGATTCAGGCAAAAAGGAAAGGTAAGAGCAGCTATCCTAGCAGCAACTCTCCTCAGGACAATTCACTGGGGCTCAGTGGGAAAGACAACACAGTTGTTCTGCAGGAACATTTACAATGCCATTTTTCCATTTCTCTCTGGCCTGCCAGGGTGCAATCAAGCCTCCTCCAAAAGCCTCCTGAAGAAATCACTCCGAAGACCTAAATGGAAAAGCAGATGCAAAATGCAAATGAACTCCCACACACTGAACCTATTCTCTTCCTCAAAGAAAGAAAAGAGAAGGGTTGTCAAGTGTTATGGAAAACAGCACCCATTTATGGAAGACAGAGCCTTAACCAGCACACTGGTTAAGAGCTAGGCTGCATAGGTCAGCAGTTCGAATCCACCAGCCACTCCTTGGAAACCCTATGGGGCAGTTCTACTCTGTCCTATAGGGTCGCCATGATTTGGAATCAATGCGATGGCAGCGGATTTGGTTTTTGGTACCCACATTTAATGCAGAGTAACCCTAATGATGGAGTCCCTGGGTGGTGCCAACAGTTAAGGCTGCCATCTGAAAGGCTGAAGTCTACCAAGAGGTGCCTCAGAAGGAAGACCTGGTGACTTGCATCACAAAAATCAGCCACTGAAAAGCCTGTGGAGCACGGTTCTCCTCTGACATATATAGAGTCCCCACGAGTCAGAGTAGACTCAAAGCAACTGGTAACCTTAATGGTTACCCAATGCTCTAATAGAGTATTCCAGCAAGCTTTAGGGGGTAGGAGGAAGGTGATTTAGTCCTGGATACAGAGACTACACTTAACAAGGCCACTAGTGAAGCAAGGTTTGTTCACTCATGCCCTCACTTTTTCTGTCACCCCTCTCTTGTCTCCCCCTTGCTCAGGGTCCTATGTCCCATGCCTCTCTCAACCCCCTAACGGAACTTCAAAATTATGGAGGGGAAGAACATGTCCAGACCCAGGGACACTCCTTAGCTCCTTAAAAGCCAGTGGCCGTCAAGCTGACTCCGACTTATAGCGAACCCACGTGTCAGAGTAGAACCGTGTTCCATAGGGGTTTCAATGGCTGATTTTTTTCGGAAAGCTCTTCAAATTTGGCTCAAAGCGCTGTGCCCTCTAAAAGTGCATCGGCAACCCACCATGTCCGAGGTCTAAGACCAAACTCCAGAAGTTGTCCTTGATTCCTATGTGTTCCTCACTCTCCAAATGCAACGCTGCCCTCAAAATACACTTCCAATCAGTCCACCTCTATACAGTTCCGCAGCTACCACCTACATCAAGACACGAGCATCTCTGGTCTGTAAAACTACGAAGTCTCTTAATGGGTCCCTCTGTTTGTCAGGAGCCACAGTAGTCAATTAACAACAGATATCACACACCCCAACCCCAGCTTAAAAGCCTGCCTTTGGCTTCCCAAAGCACTTAGGATAACAACTCCTCAGCAGCCTATGAACTCTGCGTGGTCTGGCCCTCCCTGCTTCTCCAGCCTCAGGCCCCAACTTTCCTCTCACTCTCCACACTCCAGTCACTCCACCTCCTTTCTGGTCCTCAAACACACCAAGGTCTGGTTGGCCTCGGGGTGTTTGCATTTGCTCTTGGTTTCTGCCTGGAACATTCTCCTCCCGAATGCTCTGCTCTTCTCATCCTTCAAGCACAAATGTCACCTGCTTAGAAAGGTTCTCCTGATCACCTACCCAAAGTAGTACTCCTGCCTCCCCACCCCAGCAGAGCCTTTTATCACAATTGGTAATGACCTGATTTATTTTTTGAACTTATTTTTTATTTTATCTTCTCCCACTGTAGTAAGAATTCCACCAGGACTGACTTATTCACCTCTCCATTTGCAACCCAAACACAATGTCTACTTTATTGCTGGTGCTTAATAAATAATTGTTGAATGGGTGACTAGAAAGATAGACATTTCAACTCTGCGAAACTATTTTATCTTGAGAGATATCCGAAAGTTAACTAGTTTCCCTGTCTATCCGTAACAGAGAGAAACAGGCAGTCTATGAGCCAGAAGAACCTTGACTTGTGAAAAGAAAATTCTTAAAAGGCCAAGGCAGTGGACATCCCAAGGGCTCTTTCATTATCACTTCATGATGCAACATAAGCTGAACCCTGCCCATAGCACCTTACTGTTAACCAATCAGCTACCTCTTATGATGGAGGAAGGAGTCCTGGTAGCGCAGTGGTTAAGCACTTGGCTGCTAACCAAAAGGTCCACGATTTGAACCCACCAGCTGTACCGCAGGAGAAAGATATGGCAGGTTACAGCCTTAGAAACCCTGTGGGGCAGTTCTACTCTGACCTATACGGTGGCTATGAGTCAGAATCGACTCAGTGGCAATGGGTTTATGATGGAGGCTCACCCTTGGAATGACACTTGTCAAGGAAAGTGACCATTGATAGAGGTGGTCACAGTGGTGATAGGCTCTTGATTTAATTATTAAATAAAGGAGAATGTGTATCCAAGGTGACTATTCCATGCCAGTGACTCAGTGTCCTGAGAACAGGCAAAGAGACAATAGGCAGGCCCTTTAGAATAAGATGTTCCCCCCCACCCCAATACAGGCAGTACCCGGGTTACTAACTTCCACCTTAAGGATAATTCCTACTTGCCCTTTAATGTTATGTAGATTTGCCCTCAGTTTGAAACAACTGAAAACCAAAAACCAAACCTGTTGCCAAAGCTTAGTGGATTCCAACCCATAGTGACCCTACAGGATACAGTAGAACTGCCCCCCATAGGGTTTCTGAGGAACAGCTGGTGAATTCGAACTGCCAACCTTCTGGTTAGCAGTTGAGCTCTTAACCACCATGCCACCTTTTCAACAACAAATTCTTCCTCACAATCACCTTCACTGGCAGCTTTTAAATCAATGAACAGCCTGCAGGCCTTTTCTTGCACTAAACCCATTGGGGTCGAGTCTGAATAGCCACCCTAGGACAGAGCAAAACTGCCCCCATAAGGTTTCCAAGGAGCGGCTGAGTGGATTCGAACTGTCAGCCTTTTTGGTTAGCAGCCAAGCTCTTAACCACTGCACCACCAGGGCTCCGCTAAAGTGAGGCTAAATAAGAACCGTATGCACCTGTTCCAACTTACCTACAAATTCTTAAAGACACAGTTAGGAACGGATCTCGTTCGTAAGGTGGGGGCTGCCTGTAGTCAATTTTTAAAGCTGATCACAATGCAGGGGCTGAGGAAAGGAACATCTTTTTTTCTTGGATTTTTGGCTGCAAGACTGGAAAAATGAATGTGCAACAGCAAGAAGATAAGTAGAAGCTTTCTGGGTCCTGAACCTCTCTGATGGACACATAGATGTGGTGCAGGCACGGAGATATGGAGAAAGAGGTGAGCTGGCAGCATGGGCAGTAGAAAGACATGAACGTGAACCCTTGGGTCTGTTCCTTCATAGCCATGTGACCAAGGGCAAGTTCCCCTTATTTTCTAACCCTGTTTGCTCTTTGCTCTTCTAGTAAATGGGTATAAACTGTCTACCAGGGTTACAGTTGAGGATGAGATGAGTAATAGACAAGCACCCAGACAGTGCCTAGCACAGACAGGCACTCAATAAACATTAGCAGTTATCATCAGCCAGAGATAATGTGAAGGGGAAAGAATGCGAGAGAGAGAGAGAGAGAGAGAGAGTGTGTGTGTGTAGATCCTGTGGGGAGACCCAAGTGTAGAAGGAATAGAGCAAGAAAGATAAAAGAAGCTCCCTGCATTCCAGTGGAATTTCTCGCATCCTAGCCTTTTTGAGAAGCTATGCACATGTGAAGAGCTCCACTTAGGGCAGCAGGCAGCAGGTTAAGTTTCCTTACAGCCCTCCTCGGCAGAAATAGCAGAACTCTGGAAGTTGATACAAAGCCATAATAATCAAGACTCCATTATGAAAAAACCAGCAAGGTATTCAGGGTTTTCTTGTAATTTAGGCACAGCTACAAACCATTGCCCAGTGAAATTTTTTTACTGCAATCAAATGCTCCTCAATCTGAGTCCTGATAAATCTACCAGGGGAAGGAACACATCTATTCAAGCATGACGTGTCCCTGCCTCCACCTCCTTTGCAATTTGCCCTACCTGTAACAATCCTGAATGCTATGAAAGGTATGTAGTAAGTATGGCTTTAAGAGGTACAGAAAAGTACTGTCAACCTTTTAACGTGTGAACCACAAAAATCAGGACTTTGTTTTATTACTTTTCATTTGCAGGCTTTACTTCCAAGTTCAAATTGACCCTTGGAAAATATCCTTCCAATCTAGCCTATCATAAACAGGAAATTGCAGGGATCACTCAGTCTTCAGAGAAAACCAGGGTAGGTCTAGATGTCATCAAGAAAGGAACTGCTAAACGTGTATTGAACAGAATATTGTGCAACCAAAAGTCTATGCCTAAGAAAATGCCTCTCTTTTTAATTTTGTAATGGATAAAGCAAGGCGCAAAATTACATTACTGTGCTAAGAAGGGCTAGGCAGATTAGTGTCCAGCAAAAAGAAGATAGTTCAATCTGCTGAGATGGTGGGACCCTAAATGAATGTTAATTTTTTTTCCCATTTAACACTATTTTAATATTTATGCAACAAATAATAAAAAGAAGAATCCTATAGGATGGGAAAACAATACAAACTCTTGATCACAAGGAAGGGGTAATTTCACAGAATATTGCCAATTTTCTCTGAAAACAGGAAGAGTACAGATGTGCAGAGAAGTAAAACTAAATCAAAAAGACCACACGCACAGGATGGCAAGATGTGCCTGAAGACATGTCACTTTCTCCCTTAAAGCCCTTCCAGTCTTCATTCCTGACCTCATGTTCCAAAGCGAAAACACCACAGTTCTTTTCTGCCCTTAGAAACACTGACAGGAAGTTCTCACTGGGGTAGTAGTGCCAGGCATTCAACACTCTGAGTGACAAGCAATATTCAGAAGTCAGTCCCAGTCTTCAAACAGATCTCCCTGCCGATGGCACAGTCCACACAACTATTCTTATACACTTTTTGGCTCCATCACCCTTTGGAACTGGGAGAGGAATGAAGTAGTGTAAGCATACTGGGTGAATGGACAGCTAAGAAAAAATGCGGAGTGGGAAAGGAAAAAATTTGCAGTTTAAAATTTTGAAATAAAAGCCAGTGCCTAAAACTCAACTACAGTAACCTTCTTGAAAGACTTCATGCATTCCTCTTCTTCCTTCAAATCCCCCCGTCACTGAAACGTCTGGGAATGGGGATGGCTGCCTGATTCAGACAGGATTCAGACAAAGGGATAGAGAGTTACCACAAACACAGAAGTGAACTTTCCCCCACTTATTTAAACGAAAAAGAATTAGAAGACAAACACAGAGCTTCTTCTCGGAAGCACGGGCCAGCTTCCATCCATTACTAGACGGCAGAAAGCCTCGGAGACCGGGAGAAAGGCCACCGTGCCTCCTTATACTGAGTTCCCACCAGCTCTCCAGTGAATGAGCAGCCGGCCAGCCTTCCGGTGGCGCCTCCTCGGTTCCTCCTCCTCTTTTCTTAACACACAGACGCCTCAACAGCAGGTCTCACCAGCCGAACGTTAACTTGCCCCTTCGCAGTGCCCAAAATAGCACCGCCCAGGGACGATAAGCCCGAGAATCAGCAAGGCCCAGACAGAACCAGGCAATGCGAAGCCGAAAGGAGCGTGCCTCAGTTTCCCTTTTGCTAAGGCCGTTCACAAACAAAGCATCTAAAACGCCCAGCACCCCCGCTTTACCGCAAACCACGCTGCAGGGAACAGCAGATGCCGGCCCCCGTTCCGCGCTCCCCGGGAGCCCCCCACCCTAGGGGAAAAGGGGTGGAGGCCAAAGTCAGGGTCGAAGGAACGGGAACCGGCGCCTGCCGCTGGAGTTCAGAGGGAGCAGGAGCCCTGCCCGGAGAGGTGTCGGGAGGGTGAAACCAGGTGAGCAAGAGGATCCCCTGGAAGGAGGGTAAGGTTGGGGTCTGGGAATGCATCTGAGTCTACAGATCACGAGGGGGGACCCAGGTCAGGAACAAGATCCCGGTCCTCAGAGGAAGGGGATCGCTCAGGGAGAGCAGGACGGGGAATCCCTCGGGAGCTGGTCCTGGGCCAAGGCGTGGGACCCACGCGGGGGATGGATCCAGGTGGGAAGCCGGGACCCACGCGGAAGGATGCGGGATATAGAGACCCGCTCCCGACACAGGCTGCGAGGCGAGGAGGGGGCGCCATCCCTCTCACCGCTGGAATCGATTCTTGAACCGCATTGATCCTCCACTCCTCCTCGGGGGCCGGGGAGCTCCGTCTCGTCAGCACCGGTGGCTGGGCGCGCGGCCCTCATGGGCTTGGGCTGCTCCGGAGGCCGCCCGCGTGCCAGGCGGAGCCTACTCGGCAGAGAAGGACCGGAGTGGGCCAGGCCGGGGGTCGGGATAGGGCGGGGGCCAGACCCGGCGACTGGGGGCGGGCGGGAGGCGGCTTAAACGGCCCCGGCGCCTCCCGCCTCCCCGGCTCCTCCGCCCCCGGGCGCCCGCGCCCCGCCCCGGAGCTCGGCTCCACCCCCGCCCGCTCCGCCCGCCTCGCCCGCCTGCGTGCATCCGCGGCCGCCTGCGCGTCACCGCGCCGTGCGACCAATCAGCGCCCCGAGCGGCGCGGCGGCAACGCTGCCATTCATACCCGCAGGGCTCGGGCGGCGGGGCGGAGCCTCGCGGCGGAGGGGGCGGGGCAAGAGGAGGGCAGAGTGGAGAAAAAGGGGCGGTTCATGTCAATGAAGTGAGGAGTTGGGGTGTGAAAAGCTAAAAGACCAAGGGAGGTAGGCCAAGGTTCTTAAAAGCAGGTGTGAAGGAAATAGCAAACTAGTGTCTAAATTATAGTCCTGGCTCTGTGTCTTTCATTCATTCTAAATCATTCCCTTCTCCATCTCTCCATTCTTCTATTCCTTCATTTCGAGGGTCACCTCTGGCTAGGGTATTGTGCGAGGCTCCAGGATAGATTTTAAAACCTTTCCTTGAGTCAGAATCTATTCGATGCAACTGGTTTGTTTTGTTGTGGGTGTGTGTGTATTTGTCTGTTATACGAGGGGGCTTAAATCAGTAAGACTTACTCTCTGTGACTTAATGAGAACCACAAAGAGGGAATCCTTTTAAGTTATCCTGTAATTTATTTTTTATTTTTTTTAATTCAAGCAGCTGGAAACCTCCAAATAAAACCAAAGATAGCCTTGAATCAAGGGTCCTGTTGCTGAACCTCCTAAAGTCAGAGGACTCACTGGAAGAGAGTTACAACAACAGGAACAAAAAACCAAACGCATTGCCTTCGAGTCGATTCCGACTCATAGTGACCCTATAGGACAGAGTAGAACCGCCCCATATTGTTTCCAAGGAGAGCCTGGTGGATTTGAGCTGCTGATCTTTTGGTCAGCAGCCATAGCTCTTAACCACTACAGCACCAGGGTTTCCAGGAGGGTACAAGAATGGGTGATTTCTTAAGCCTTCCTCTCTCCGTTCCTGGAATTTAAGTGTGCTCCCATCCAGGTAGCATGCCCACACCATCCCCCCATGCCCCAAACTTGAGACTCTCAAGCCTGTTAGGAGCGTTTTCTCTGCCTTAGGGGGAGCATCACCCAGAATTCTCATTTCCTTTTCCAGGGGCCAGGATCTTCCTTGGTTATTGCATTAATCTTCCCAAGAATCTCACGAGATAGGCATTATCTACTCATTTTACAGATAAGAAGGCTGAAGCTGAAGGTTAAATAGCTTGCCAAGGGCAAAATCAGGAGCTTCCTTTAACACTAAACCCTCAGCTCCTTTCAGTACACCTGACTGCCTCCCTAAGTTTTAAAGAAGTTCATCTCTTTTAGAAAACACACACACACTAAATCAGAAAAGCGAGCATGGATTGAAAGTCTACTGATGAGCTATGTCAGGCCCCTGGACTCAGTGCATTGATGGGGGGCAGGGTGGGGGTGGGGAGGCTATAAAGGAAATAGCCAATAAAGTCAGATGAAACATAGCCATATGAAGTAACATAAGAAGAGTTAAAAAACAGCCAACAGATGCCAAGTCACATCCTATCAATGACTAAAGAATATGCAGAGTGAAGAAGTGATCAGAGTATGGTGGGGCTAGTTAGGGAAGGGGGTGCTAGAGAGAAGGAAGACTGGAGATAGAATTTGAAAGAGACAATGGGCATAATTTGGCACAGACTTCCACATAGGGAGAATGGCTTGAGCAAAGATGAGAAGCCAGCCGTGGAGCTGATCCCAATTCATGTGACCCCATATGTGTCAGAGTAGAACTGCACTGTTAGAGTTTTCAGTGGCTATAATCTTATGGATGTAGATCACCAGGTCTTTCTTCTGTGGTCCCACTAGGTGGATTCAAACCACCAACCTTTCGGTTAGTAGCCAAACACAAACTGTTTGTGCCACCCAGGGACCCGAGAAGTAGTCAATGGGGGGGGGGGGGTTGTGAGAGGCCACCTAGGTTTAGAAACACTAATGTGAATGATACGTACTCAAGAAAAAAAAAAAAAATGAGTGAGATAAAATCGGATTAGATGGGCTAGAATAAAACACCATAACTTACAGTGTTCTCATCCACAGAAAAATAGATTAACTGAAAATGGCTTTTTTAAACAATATGATCACAAGTTGAAATCAGATTTGTAGTTGGTGAACCACCCAAAGTAAAATCGAGCGTGGAAAAAATAAAAATAAAACACAAGAAACAACTTTGAAAGAAGTATGATAAATACTTGCTACGTTTTCGAGTGAGCAGTCCTTTTGAATCTATTTCTGAGGAGGAATTCCGAGTATGTTTGCAGAAAACAGGTACTAAAATCGACTTAGTATTGTGGGAGGGGAAGAAAATGGAAGATTTTTGCATTCGCAGGATGTGACATTTTTGTTGAGCTCAGAGATATAGTTCTTCTTTTTGCAAAATTGCAGAAGTGTATTTGCATGGACACTCGCGATGCCTAAAAGAGACAATTTGTGATCGAGTGCCTCCTAGTACGGTCAGCATCCTGCTCAGGAACTCTGTGTCCCTCAGCAAGCAGAGCAGGTGTTCTTCCAAGAGTTTGCTCTGCAGCTGGCATCCACTCGCGCTGCAGTTACCATTGTCAGAATCAACGACAGCAATGGGCCAAGCAGCTCTGCTCCAAACTTCGGCTCCAGGCTCTCTGGGAAGGTTGAATGAACAGACTGTGTCTGTTACTGTCTTACACATTTCCCCTTACAAATAAGGGTAAACCCATGGCTGTCGTTAATTCTGACACGGTAACCGTGTGTGTTACAGAGTAGAACTGTTCCATAGGGTTTGCTTGGCTGTCATCCTATGGAAGCAGATTGCCAGGCCTTTCTTCCTTGGTGATACTGGGTGTGTTCAAACAGCCAATCTTTAGGTTAGTAGTTGAGCACAAACTGTTTGAGCCCCCCAGGGACCTTATGGAGCCCTGGGGGTGCAGTGCTTAAGAGCTACAGTGAACTATGGCTGTTAACCAAAAGGTTGGCAGTTCAAATCCACCAGCTGCTCCTTGGAAACCCTATGGGGCAGTTCTACTCTGTCCTATAGGGTCTCTATGAGCCGGAATCAACTCAACGGCAATGAGTTTTTAGGGACCTTATGACAGAGTAAAGCCATTATTAAAATGTAAGTGTTCCCAGCGTTTTTCCTTTCCTGAAAAGAGGAATGCTGTTTTTCCCGACTTAATCTTCTGCCTGGGTTCCCCGTCCATTGAGGTGCACCTTTCTCTGCCATCCCTAGTTCCTGGCCTTTCGTTTTTTAAAACAATGAGAGAATGGAGAGGAAACGGCAGGGCTGGAGGGAAAAGAAAGGACTTCGGTATATAGGCTACATTGATCTACATGATGAAGACGAGGGAGAAGAAATATTTCATAATCTGGGGAACGTTGATAAAGTTGTTTTGGGAGTGAGGAGGGATTTGGCAAAGTGAGAGGGCTCATAGAATCTGGGATATGCAGGAATGAGAAGAGGAATGGGACTGGGAGATGTTTTGTTTAGAGTATGAATCGGATACCTTTTAGTTGCCTGTGGCTGCTATAATAAATTAATACAAACTGGGTAATTAAAGCAACCGAAATTTAGTTTCGCACAGTTCTGGAGGCCCAAAGTCTGAAATCAGTATCACTGAGCTGAAATAAAGATGTCGGCAGGGCGGTGCTCCCTTGGAAGCCTCTAGATAAGAATCCATTCCTTGTCTCTTACAGTTTCTGGTAGCTGCCAGCATTGCTGGCTTTGTGGCCACATCACTCCAGTCTTCAAGGCCAGCATCCTCAAGTCTGTCTCTCTGCTCTGTCTTCACATTTGCCTTCTCCTCTGTGTATAGTCAAATCTTCCTCTTCTCTTTCTTGTAAGTATACATGTGATTGCATTCTGGGACCGCCCTGATAATCCAGGATAATCTCCCATCTTCAGAGACCCTGATCCCATATAAAGTAACATTCTCAGGTTCCAGGGATTAGGATGTGGATTTTTTTGGGGGGTGGGTGGGTGGTGAGGCATTTTTCAGCCCACCGTAACACCCTTTAATGTTTTCCAAAAAGTAAAGTTTAGAATCCCAGTTTTATTCTTGCCTGTTTGATGGTATTCATTGAAAGTGAATTCTTTCAGAGACTAGACCACATGGAAACGGAAGGTACAATGGTTACACAGATTCAGCTTTTTGAGTATCTAATAGGGACCTAGAGCCCTGGTGGTGCAGTGGTTAAAAGCTCGGCTTCTAACCAAAAGGTTGGCAGTTTGAATTTACCAGCCACTTGGAAAACCTATGGGGCAGTTCTGTTCTGTCTAATGTAATCGCTATGAGTCGGAAATCGATGGGTTTGGTTTGGTTTTTTGGTAATGTGGGCCTGGAGTCCCTAGGTGGTGCAAATAGTTAACACACTTGGCTGCTAACTGAAAGGTTTGAGGTTGGGAGTCCACCCAGAAGCACCTCGGAAGAAAAGCCTAGTGATCTACTTCTGAAAAATCAGCAACTGAAAACCCTATGGAGCACAGTCGCCATGAATTGGAATCAGCTCGAGGCAACTGGTAACATGGGCCTGGAACTTTTTCATCTGTTATCTCATTTTATCCTTAAAACCATCCTGTGAGGTAAATATTCAAGTATGGCACAAACAGTTAAGTGCTTTTCTACTAACCAAAAGATTGGTGGCTTGAATCCACCCAGAGGCACCTTGGAAGAAAGGCCTGGTGATCTACCAAAAGATCACAGCCATTGAAAACCCTATGAAGTGCAGTTCTGCTCTGAAACACATGGGGTCACCATGAGTCGGAATCAACTCAACGGCAACTTGTTTTTGGTTTTTATAGATGAAGAAGTGAAAGCTCAGGATTTTGCGAGTTACTTAAATTTGTAAGTGTAAGTGAAAAAGTCGAGATTTGACTTTTTCTGACTCCAGCCCTGTGCTTTCCCCTCCACGCCTCATTAAAGTATATGACCGTGTGCCATTCTTCACTGCGCAGAGCAGTGTTCTAGTGTCCATAAGCAATCAAAAAACGCCATTCTATTGGTTGTTGTGGTTGTTTCCCCTCAAAGAACATGATTTGAATGTAGGACACTGACTGCCTGGTGACGTTTTTAAAGTCCCTGCTGCACACAAAGGATCAGGATTGCTGCAGCTTTCCTTCCAAAAGAAGGTTTGGGAGGTGATAAGAATAAAGGTGGGAATGGCAGTGGATGCAAAGAGGACCCCGAAAGACAAACAAAAGTTGGAAGAAAACAAAGGTTGTTGGTAGTGGTTCATCAATTGTAACAAATGTATCACAGGAATGCAAGATATTATAGGAGAAACTGTATGGGGGTGGGGAGGAATAAGTGGGAACTCTTTACTTTCTGCCTAACTTTTCTGTAAACCTAAAACTGCTCTAAAAAATAAAATCTGTTAAAAAAAAGAAAAGTTGACGGTGGTGTTTTTCAAAATGTGGTTCAGAAGCTGCAAGATCACACTCCCCGTTGCCGTCAAGTCGATTCAGACCCATATCGATTCTATAGGACAGAGTAGAACCGCCCCATAGGGTTTCCAAGGAATGGTTGGGAGATTCAAACTACCGACCTTTTGGTTAGCAGCCAAGTCAAGATCATACTAGAAGCCTTCATATTGGTCATTGGGTTGATAAGTCTGTATGGAACTCATGTCTATGCTTTTGCTTCAGCCACAAAGAATAAAGCATTATATTCAACCAAATACAGATCCTCATAATTGGGGCCATTTAGCCATTTATTTTGATGCCTCTTTCTTTCTTAGGTAGGAATATTAGGAAACCAGTGGTGGGGGGTAACCTGTGAGGTCTTTGGTCCTGCCAAAGTTAGCCATGAACTGAAAAGATCTAAGAGATTCTTTGTGTTCTCTGTGTGGTCTTAGCTATTCTATTATTGTCGTTGTATGCATTTGAGTCGATTTTGACTCATAGTGCCCCTATAGGACACAGTAGAAGTGCCCCATAGGGTTTCCTAGGTTGAAGTCTTTACAGAGCAGATCGCCAGGTCTTTTCTCCCATGGAGCCACTGATGGGTTCGACCCGCCAAGCTTTTGGTTAGCAGCCTAGCTCTTTAACCACTGCGCCACCAGGGCTCCTTCGAGAGGACTTACCCATTGCCATCGAGTTGATTCCGACTCATAGCAACTCTATAGGACAGAGTAGATCTTCCCCATAGGGTTTCCAAGGAGTGGTTGGGGAATTTGAACTGTTGACCTTTTGGTTAGTGGCCAAGCTTTTAACCACTGCTCCACCAGGGCTCCTCATGAAGGCTTAGCTTGCCATAAATGAGACATGGTGGCAAAGATAAAGCATAACTTCTTCTGAAGAGAGAAAAGCAGAATATATTGGTGTGAATGCCTATGAAAACGTCTTAACTTGCACACGCTGAAAGATGCTGCTCTGAGACCTCACCAGCTCTTATAGAGAGGGTCAGTGCAGATGGTTAGTTATTTGTAATCCAAGTGCAACTGACCCTCCTTGGACAAGCCCTTGCAGCTGCCCTACAAATTTCTTATACCTGGAAGAAACAGAAACCTATATGATTCTTTAAAAGCACAGAAGAGTGGGAAGAGTAATGTCAATTGTTACTACTTTCTTTTGGATGCATTATACATCACTCTTCAACATCTATCTTTCTCTAAAGTTCTGTTCCCAATGACAGCTGCCCAAACAACCCCATTTTCCCACCCAACATTTCTTCTCCATACCAGTGAGGAAGCCCCTCTACCCCCAGAAAATCTGTACTTTTTCTCATGCAAAGAAATTTGGCCTTTCTCTTTTGATTTCTGCCATTTGCATCCCCACACACAAAGGGTCTTCATATGGATCTGTCTTCTTTAGAAGATACAAGGGAAAGGTTTGAAAATAACTAATAATTTATTATTTTTCTTTATAACACATTTATTCAATGACCATTTACTGAACGCTTAACAAGCATATAGGTGCTAGATGTAAAGTCCAGTAAGATGTCCTATCCTCATAGAACCTCCAAGTAGTAGGTGAGACAAACAATTAGCTATAAATTCCTGTTCAGTGTATTCAGTGTATTAAGTGCTATGATGGAATATTGCTCAGGATGCTTTAGATGCACTTAATAGGAGTATCTAAATGATATGAAGGTGGGAGAGGGACTTGGGAGAGGAGAGGATACTGGGACTTAGTACTCAGTGGTTAGATGAGAAGGAGTTAGTAAGCTAGGCAAGAAAGATAAGGAAGTTAAGATTCACGGTAGACGGCTCAGCATATACAAAGGCATGATGTGTTTGAGCACCTGGAATTCCACATAATGCAAGTGAAAGGCATTTGTGGAAAAGTGTAGAAGATGAGGACGGAGGCATAAGAAGGGGTCAGATTAAAGAAAGGACTGATAATGCTATACTAAGGAGATTTAGAGTTTATACTGAAAGGAGTGGAGACCCATTGAGAAATTTTAACCAGGTGTCAGTTATCTAATGCTGCTTTAACAGAAATACCACAAGTGGATGGCTTTAACAAACAGAAATTAATTTTCTCACAGTTTAGGAGGCTAGAAGTCCAAATTCAGGGTGCCGGCTCTAGGAGAAGGCTCTCTCTCTCTCTCAGTTGGCTCTGGAGGAAGGTCTTTGTCTCTTCAGCTTCTGCTTCCCAGTTCCTTGGAGATCTCCGTGTGTCTTGGCATCGGTCTTCTCTGGGTGCAGTGTGATAGGTCACTTTTGTGTGGCCTTTCTCACCAAGGTCTTGTAACTCCCACCCCAATGATTAGATGGGACTGTGTGATAGGGTAATTGTGGCCCACCAAAGGAATTGGTCAGTTTTGCCATCCCACTGGGCTTAAGGTGGGCCACCCTAGAGGCAGGAAAGAGAGGACCCTCACCACCACCAAGGAAGAACAGCCAAGAGTCAGCACATTCTTTGGACCCAGGATCCCTGTGATGAGAAGCAACTGGACCCAGGAGACAGAGAGCAAGCTGTAATCCTGAAGACGTTGAGAAGCGGTGGCAGGAGAGACCTGGCAGTAGAAACCCAGCAGCAGAGACCTGGCACCAGGAGATGGTGTGGTGGGCTTTCCAGCCCACAGAGAGAGAAAGCTGAGTGCCTATGGGCAGACACCTAGGGCCAGGGAAAGGCATGCTTGTGAGCGTGACTGGGAAGAGGCTGTCCTGATGGAAGAACTGTATCCTTGAGTGTTCCTGAGCCTGAATTGTAATCTGTTACTTCCCTAATAAACCCCATCATCATAAATATGGTCTGTGAGTTCTGTGTGACCGTTGCAATGAATTATCGAGCCCAGAAGAGAAGTAGAGTGCTGTAGGAGGGATGGTTGGTGTCAGAGTTGGTAAAGATGCCAGAGAGAGGCAGCATATCTGTCCTCCGCCTCATAGGAATCAACCTTGGGCTGATCGTGATTCTCCTTTCCCTTTGTGAAGTTAGAGAAGGTCAGACACCGCCCCCTCATTGTTTTTATACTGGGTCTAGGAGGTTCTCAGCCCAGGGACCCTGGGTCCAAAGGACGTGCTCTGCTCCCAGCTCTTCTTTCTTAGTGGTAGTGAGGTCCCTCCCTTTCTGGTCATTCACTCATCTTTCATCTCTTGTAAGATAAGAAGTGTTACTCAAGCAAGGGTGTGACTTGAGTAAGGGTGTGACTTGAGCCACACTCTGTCTGTCGTAAGGCAGTGACTCAAGATACACCCCACACTGATCCTGCCTCATTAATATATAGAGGTTAGGATTTACATTTTATCACAAAAGGGAGGATAATTACATCAGATCACAAAAATAGAGGACAACCACACAATACTGGGACTCATGGCTTACCCAAGTTGACATATATTTTTGGGGGACACAGTTCAATCCATAACACCAAACAACTGAAGAGAGATCTTTCGCAGTTGTACGGAGAATGAATTAGAGGGGTGTTGATGAGACTGTTGCTTGTCTGTATCAGCTCTATTCAGCAGAAATTTCAATGATGATAAAAATAGTCTGTATCTGTGCTGCTTGGTGCTGCTGGCTACTTGTGGCTACTGAGCATCTGAAATGTGACTGCTAGTGCATCTGCAGAACTAAATTTTTAATGTGATTTAATTTAAAAAATTGAAATAGCCACATGTGGCTTTCTTGTTTTTGAGTGCCATCAAGTCAATTCCAGCTCATAGCGACCCTAGGTACAACAGAACAAAACACTGCCTGGTCCTGCGCCATCCTCACAGTTGATGCTATGTTTGAGCCCATTATTGCAGCCGCTGTGTCAGTCCATCTTGTTGAGGGTCTTTCTCTTTTTCACTGATCCTCTACTTTATCAAGTATAATTGATTGCCTTCTCCAGGGACTGGTCCCTCCTGATAACATGTCCAAAGTACCTGAGACAAAGTCTTGTCATCTTCGCTTCTAAGGAGCATTCTGGCTGAACTTCTTCCAGGACAGATTTGTTCATTCTTCTGGCAGTCCATGGTATATTCAGTATTCTTCGCCAACACCATAATTCAAAGGCATGTGGCTAGTGGCTACCATATTGGACAGCATGGCTCTGTATCTCTCTCCTCTTTTTCTGTACTAATAGAAATCCCAATTTTTCAGCTGGGCACATGGCTGTATGTGAATCGAATGAAGACTAGATTTTCTAGCTGGCCTTCTAACTAGGTGTGGCTATATGACTAAGTTTTGGACAACAGGTTATGAGCTGAAGTGCAATTTCTGGGTCATGCCTTTAAAGCTAAAGGTGTGCTGTCACTTTACCTTTTTTCCTTTCTCCACTGACTGAAAAGCAGACATGGAGAAGAGGTAGTCTGATCACAGGGAAGGGCAACCCCCTGGCCTGGGCCCTTGATGACTCTATGGTCCAGGGATGCCATACTAGCTTGGACTTTTAAGCAAGAGAGAAATAAATTTCTAACTCATGTATACCACTGTTATTTCTGTCACATGTCACTTATCCTAACAAACACTGTGAGTGAAGCTGGAAATAGAGTGACCAATTGCAATAATCCAGGCAAGAAGTGATGAAGACCAGAACTAACACAACACCAGTGGAAGTAGAGAAGGACTAATCTGAGAAAGATGAGAGAGTTCTTTATACAAAGAGGCAAGGAGGAATATAATTCTGCCCATGACTGCTTCTGTAAGCATTACATTTACCTCACAATTCAGTACCGTATTAAATATAGAAGTCAAATGAGTAAAGAAAAACAAAAAATAGGATACATGCTCCTACCCAGACCCAGCTCAGATCTGCTGCAATATAGGTATAATTAAACTGATGTAGTACCCTAACCTGTCCAGAAACTGTGAAATCTCTTTATTTTGGACTAAACAAAGGGTGGGGGGGGGGGGAGTGATAAGCTGAGAGCTAACATACAAATCCTATAATAATTGGTGGTCTGTAGACCACCAACTCCATGTCAACAAAAACGTTGAGGACAAATCTTAAAAGCTGCCTTAGTGAAAAAATAAAATGCATTTTTCAACTGCAGCACATGTATTGCTTGCTAACGATTTGCTAAGACTTAGTGATATTTTAAGCAAGTTAAGCAAGTTTCCCATACCTTTTCTTACACCTAAAATTTGTTTCAAAAGCCCTTTCTTCATATACAATTAAGTCATACAAAAGTTTGATTAGATACAGTTTGACTATGAGGAATCCTATAGTATTTTCAATGCATAGATGAATGATTATTTATTAAGCGCAAGTTACTATGCCAAGCACTTTTGAAGGCATAAGCCAAGTCCATTCATTTAACGATTCTGTGACGTTGGCTTTATCATCCTTATTTTGAAGATGAGGAAACTGATCCTCCAAGAGATTAAATACCTTTCGCAATATCACATTTGCAGTTCATTAGTATTTGAGTCATGGAATTACATAATTCATAATCATTGAGTTGTTGGACACTTCAGGATTCATCTTGTTCAGCCTTCTCACTTTACAGAGGATTCTGAGGACTGGAGAATATAAATGCTACTTGTTGTAAGGGTTACCAGATTTTGCAAATAACACAGAATGCCCAATTAAATTTGAATTTCAGAGAAATAAATTTTTAGTTAAGTATGTCCCTTGAAATATTTGTTGTTTATTCATTACTTAGAATCCCTGAGTGGTACAGACAGTTAATGCATTTGGTACTAAACAAAAGGTTGGAAGTTCACGTCCACCCAGATGCACCTCGGAAGAAAGGCCTGGTGATCTGCACCCCCCAAAATCAGCCATTGAAAACCCATGGAACACAATTCTACTCTGACACGCATGGAGGCTCCAGAATTGACTCTGCAACAATTGGTTACACGTTATGTATCTGAAATCTAAATTTAACTGAGCGCCCTGTATTTTGTGTAGAAGCCCTACCCCAAGGGCTTCTACCTCCCAGGGTCTTCCCCACTCCATAACTTAATAAGCAAACAAGCAACTATCTTGTAATTTGTTTGTAGGGAATTTTAGTCATATCTGCATGAGATAAACATTTATGGTTTAGTGAGACATTTAGTGGTTTTGGTGAGACATTTTCCCTTTCTGAAGGTGGGGAAAACCACAAACTAAGTAATATTTAGGAGGGACGCATGGTTCATTTACAAAATGAACGCACCAAATTAAATTAAAAAGCCCTCTGCATCTTGTAAATTTAACTGTATCAGAGACTCATATAGTTGGATGAACTGTTGAACTGTTATCCATCTGGCCCATGTCTTCGTTGCCAGGTAAATTTGTCTCCACACAATCCATTAAGGATCCCTGGGGCGGGGATTATTGTAACCCTTGTTGTGGGAAGGCCACCAGGGCCCAACTGTGCTGAGAACGTAAAGTTTGGCAAAGCAGAAAACACCAGAATACCCAGGGCCAAGACTACGGAGAACCAGCCCAGGAGAGTGTTTTTGCTATGAGTAAACAGAGCTGTGAAAAAATAGATCCTTCTTACTGATAAAGAGACTGGTGCTTCCAGAGTTGACTCACTGGTGAGAACAAAGGAATGTGGGTATTCTCTGACAATACCTATGACTCTGTAAACAGAGACTCCAAGGAGGGAAACGCTGTGGTGATAACATTACCTTTTTCTTTACTGACTGGGTTGGTACCACTGATAAAAGCCATGGTTTACACACAAGCCCTCAAGAATGCTAAGCTTAAAAATCGCTCCATGTTTGCATAGCCTTTTCACTTACTCTGTTTTAGCTGAGCCTTGGCTACAGCCGTTTGCTGGAGGCAGGTGGCAAAGCAAGTAGTTTTGTTATTGACCGCCCCTTCCCCCACTTGCCCATTTTATAAATGAAGCTACTAAGGTGCAAATATATTAAGAACAAGTTCAGGGCTGCACAGCTAACAACATGACAGAGCTAGAATTCCAACAAGGTCTTCTGACTCTGAGAAAGGAGTCCTTTACAGAGTGCAGTCGTCTTTAGTTTGAGGTGACCTGAGTTGAGAGCCGTGCCATAGGTTTGACTTCTGCGTCCATAGGCTGAACGTTAAATATGGAGACAAAGACTTTTAACAAGGGCACACAGGGTTCTTTTCATTGCAAGGAAGCCCCACTATATTTAGCTCATGCAAAGGTCAGTTTATCATAAACACTAGGGATCTCAAAATCCTACGGCAGGAAACACAATATTGCCAATATTGCCTGGGGAATTTTATAGCTGATGGGAAACAAGCCTGTTGCTGTCTATCACTGCGCAATCTTTCATCTATGCTTTCTTTGTTCCTCCTCCTGTTGTTTTTCTGCCATAGACTGGCTTCCTCTGCCTACTCATTGGCTTGCCCGTGGCCATCCAATGGGTGCCCCATCCTTGAGTTTTCAGGACAGTTTGCCTTGACCTTTACTGCCCTTGAGAAATAAATATTTAAGCACAGTGGTTCAGAGCATAGACTCTGGACACAAATTGCTTGAGTTTGACTCCTGATTTAACACTTCACCTCTCTTGGTTCCAGTTTCCTCATCTGTAAAACAGGGCTAATAATAGCCTTGACTCAGGATGTTGTGAGAAGTAAATGAGATAATGTCCTAAAATACTCAATGCGGTGACTGGCACATAGTAAATGCCCCATAAATACAGCTGTTGTTTTTGTTATTATTATAGTTCGAGTGTTCACAGCTCCTGGGTTGAGCATTTCCATGCCCCGATTCCAAACTCAGCGGAAAGAGCCATTGGCTGAACGCGTATTGTCTCACCAGGCCATACATAACTAGGCTTTCTGTGGCTCAGTCACCCTGGTCCAATCAACCCAAGCTGGAGGTGGACTGTGGTGGAACAAACATGGTTGATTCATCCACCACTTCAGCAGAAGCTGTGAGTGGGGGCCATTCTTTTTGAAGGGGACATGGGTGTGGTTAACACCTGAAGGATGTCTAATACTAAGTGTGTGTGCAAGAATTTGTTTCTAGACACTAAATGTCTAATACTGATAAATGCTTGCAGCCTCTGGGCTACAGCCAACTGCTTTCTCATGCCTCACTTAGGCTAGACAGGGAACTCTTCTCAATCTTCATTCCAATAATATGCTTACCTACATCCTATAGAGTCGTATTCCCAGCTCACATTTATCAAATGCCTACTGAGTCTATAAGGCACTATGGCAGGCCGTGTATATACTGTGGGAGTGGTGATGCTGGAGTGAGAACAGAGGATGAGTAAGCAACAATGCTTGTCTCTCCAGGTACTTAAAATCTAGCGTAGTTTCACAAAATAACTGTTAAACCCAGGGAGCATATAAGTATGGTGATCGAGGCATAAAATGTCAAGACAGCACAGAGAGGGGATACATAAATTCTATCTGCTGGGGTTTTAATGAAAGACGCCATGGAGAAAGTCATTTGACCTTCAAAATGAATGAAAAGCATGTTAAAGTTTGAGTAAATATTACGAGTCGTTCTCAGAGATGGGAAGGTATAAAGCCCATTGGGACCACGATAAGTTTTGCTTATTTAAGCCTCATTTGGTTTCAGTGTAAGTTACTTACTTGATGGCAAAAAATGTGTTATGAGCATTGAAATGCTGGCATCAGATCATGACGGACTTTGATGCCAAGCTAAACAAAGAGTTGGTACTTAATTTTATAAATAAATAGAATCGATAAAAAAAGAAAACACCCACTGTCTAATTTTGTTTTTATTTCATGTTCTTATTTTGTTGGCTACATGTATTGTAAAGGTGTGCCCAAATAAGTGCATCTTTCTCCCAGCTCTTAGAAGGTGGAAATTATATAACAATAATTAACGTAGATTGAGGACTTACCTTTGTACCTGCCAGGTGCTATTCTAAGCACTCGATGTGTATTATCTCCTCATGATAACCTTATAAGGTTCCAAAGGCAAACCCAAACTCACTGCTGCCCAGTCGATTCTAACTCATAGAGACCTTATGAAGTAGCCCTCATTAACCTCATTTTACCCATGATGAGGGTGGCCCTGAATGAAAAGCCACCTACGTAAGGTCGCCACCTCGAAAATAGAAAAGCTGGTATTTGAACCCAGGCATACTTCTAGACCACACTGCCTCCTGCTAGCTAGTAAATCCTTTTGCAGCAACACCTAACCCAGCTCAAAGAACAAACTGGGTTTCAAAGGAAATAATTTATTGCGAGCTATGCAGGAGGTGATGCTTTTGATAATGATAGTGATACAAGACTGGATCACGTCTGGATGTAAGAGATCAAAAATACTGCCTTGACCCAGACTCAGGATATGGAAGACGATCCCTTCCTCAGTCAAGAACCAGAGGGCAATTCTCCAAAGGATCGCAAGCCCTGAATAATTTATGTAATGACTCTTACATGAAGCTTTTACTTTCCAACCAAAGAATGTCTAGAAGCACACGTATTCTCTCAGAATCCTATCACAGCTGGAATTATTTTTTAACTGTTGTTCAATTCAACATCCCTACTCTGCCTCCAGCTCTTGGATTCCCCACTACCACACTGCATATATCACAGGCGTTCTCACCCCTTTTTTTCACCGCCCCACACTCGATGGATAATGTTCACGTGTGAGATACCTTACCTAGGGCTGATGAGATAAAATAGCTTGCAGGTTTTGTGCAATTCCTGGCACACAAATTTTTGCCACTCCTTTTCCTTCCACTCAAAGTGAATCAATAATGCAGGTAATAAAGAGGGAAACTATTACAGAGAGGCTTGATTATAATGTTCTAAATTGTATTTTTAACAAACAATGTTGTTGTTAGTTGCGATGGAGTCAGTTCTGGCTCATGATGATCCTATGTGTGCAGAGTAGAACTGCTGGAGTTTTCAAGTGACCTTTTGGGAGCAGATCCTCGGGCCTGTCTTCCGAGGAGCCCTGGGTGGGCTTGAACTGCCAACCTTTGTGGTATTAGTCCAGTGCTTTTCTGTTTGCACCATCCAGGGGCGTTAGTTAAAGTGTCTTTTTAAAGTCATTCATTTACAAAAGTTGGTGGTTTGACACTTTTTAAAAATTTTAGTCTTTTTATTTATTTACTGTATTTTTTTAAACTGTGGTAAACATACATGTAACAAAACATTTGGTAGTTTAACTCTCATTAGCCAAAATTACTAGTAATACCTTGCACGACTGTTCTTAATCCATAGATTTGTGGACAAAAAGTGATGATCTCACCTGTGGTTGAAACCATCTCATATTTGAAACCAACCACAAATGGTTGAGTCCACCATTTCCAGTGGAAAGCCCATTACAGATTGGGACAGTTTTTACTGTCTGCTAATTCTTCCTTTGATTCAGTTGAAGAATGTCTCTAGCGGTAGCTAGCCCACAACAGCTCTGGGAAATCCATTTGTCCCCTACTCAGCTCCGTCTCCTAATGTTCATTAAAAAAAAAAAAACAAAAAAACTTGTCATTGAGTTGACTCGAAAAATACCTGTCATTGAGTCAACTCTGATTTATGGTGGCTCCATGTGTGTCAGAGTAGAACTGTGCTTCATAGGGCTTTCAATGGCTGATTTTTCAGATGTAAATCACCAGGCCTTTCTTCCAAGGCACTTCTGGGTGGACTCAAACCTCCAACCTTTCGGTTAGCACTGAGTGTATTAACGGTTTGTACCATCCAGGGACTCCCTTAATGTTCACAGACACTGTACATTTTTACAGTACTCTTCAAGTTCTTCACTCAGCTTCCATTTCCCTACCTCATCAGATGACCTTCCTTGGCGCGTGCGAAGCGCTCAGAAAGTGTTTGCTGGTTGAATATCTCTTCCTCTACAGAACAGCTGACACGAATGTCCCAGCTTCTAGACCCTATCCTAATAAAATTTTGTTGCCCTAATTGCAGAGAAAAGGGCTCATGTCTTCTATGAAGCTTATTCCTTCACTTGTACTTTGAATCTAATCCTCTTTGGCTAATTCAGGGACCTGGTTACTTTACAAAGGAGCCCTAATGGCACAGTGGTTAAGCACTTGGCTGCTAGCAGAAGGGTTGGCATTTCGAACCCAGCAGCCACACCACGAGATAAAGATGTGGCAGTCTGTTTCTGTAACTATTACAGCCTTGGAAATTCTATGGGGCAGTTCTACTCTGTCCTATAGGGTTGCTGAGTTGGAATTGATTCGATGGCAAGGGGTTTGGGTTTTTTTTGTTTTATCTCCATTCTAAGGAGCCTTGGTGGTGCAGTGGTTAAGCACTCGGCTGCTAACCAAAAGGTCTGCGGTTTGAACCCCCCAGCCAGTCCATGGGAGAAAAGACCAGGCAGTCTGTTCCTGTAAAGATTACAGCCTGGGAGCTCCTATGGGGCAGTTCTACTCCGTCCTGTAGGGTCACTGTGAGTCAGAATCAACTCGACAGCATACAAAAAACAACAACATCTCCATTCTAGGAGTCCCTGGGTAGTGCAAACGATTAAGCGCTTGACTAGCTGCCAAAAGGCTGGTGGTTTGAACCCACTTAGAGGCACCTCAAAAGCCAGGTCTGTCAATCTGCTTCGAAAGATCACAGCCTTGAAAACCCTGTGGAGCAATTCTACTCTGCACACGTGGGGTCGTCATGAGTTGGAGCTGACTGGATTGGCAACTAACCACAGCAAACACCTCTCCATCCTGCATGCAAGGAAGGAAGGCTTCCGACTTCCCTCCTCTTCCCCTGCTATCTGTCTTAACACTGACCTCAGCTTCTAAACGGCCACCTCTTGATCCCATCTGTACTTTCTTCCTGCTTTTTTTCTTCCTCAGAAAGAGGAACTAAGTCTGCCTATAATACCATCTGGAGCTTGTAATTCACTGAGATTCTCAGAGATTCAAAAATCCAAGACAATCTGGACCAATACGAGCCTCCAGGGAGATATAAGACCTGCAGGAGGCGAGCAGAAGGTGTGGGGGAAACAGGAAACACGCGGTTTCACCTCTCGATTTTAGATTTTAGCTTGTCCGTATACATCCCTTCCCTCTTTCACGCCTTGAGACAAAAGAGATGATGTCATGGCGAGAGCTGCTGTGCTGTCAATCAGGAGATTCAGGTCCCACCTCCGGAGAGGGCGGAGGAGAGCACAACACTTTGAGTGACAATGTTGGCTCCGAATCAAATTCTATTACCACTACTTCCTCAGAAAAAAAAACTCAGCCAAAATAATCTAGCTCTTTATATATTTTTTGTTTGTGTAAAATATAACAGGCAGATACTCTCCCTAAGGGATTATCCGTATTTTAGCTGTAGGTTTGGTATGCAAGGCTTAAGTATAAACGACCTTGAAATTCAAGAATGAGACTTGTCAAGGTGAAGGCAGACAGTGAAGAGTATTTTCCTCCTCCCCTGGGACAGTTGGAGCCCTGGTGGCCTAGTGGTTAAGAGTTACAGCTGTTAACCAAAATGTCAGCAGCTTGAATCCACCAGCTGCTCCTTGGGAACTCTATGGGGCAGTTCTGCTCTGTCCTATAGGGTTGCCATGAGTCGGAACTGACTCAGTAGCAATGGGTTTGGTTTTTGGTTTTTTTCAGGGACAGTTAGTGATCTCTTTCCACAACCTGTGTTCAGTGGTGTGTTTCCAATGAAGCCAATGAAACTTAAGCTTCAGGGCCTCTCACTTGCTTGGGCCTGGGGAGGCTCTAGAAGGTGTCCTAACACATGCTGGTATGTTTTTATAACATTTGCAATAGTAAGATTTCAAGTATAATTGGTTAAGGCTGCTGTCTCTTTGTATTCCTACTTCTGCTCCCTTTCAGAATGAGGTGATCCTGGAGTGATGGGCATTTGCAGCATGTGGATAAAGGAAAATTGAGTTAGGAATGCATTTGGTTTGGGTTTATTGGGATGTATTTGTATGGATCACAGTCACCTTTATGTACGGTTAAATTATTGCTATCTATCTCAGAGGAGATGGAGTCCTTGGGTGGCACTCAAGCTGAAAGTTTGGTGGTTTGAACCCACCCAGAGGCACCATGGAAGAAAGGACTGGCAATCTGCTTCTGAAAGGTCACAGCCTTGAAAATCATAGCCTATGGAGTGCAGTTCTACTTTGCAACAAGGCATGGGGTTGTCATGAGTTGGAGCTGACTTGACAGCAATGGGTTTTCTAGGTTTTTTTTTTTTTTGTCTAGGAAGAAGAATGACTTCCAAGAATACCATCCACTGTGTCAGCTTATCTGCTGCTGTGACATGAAGGTGCAGTGCTAGAGGTCATACTGCAATTTGAACATGTCTTATGGAAACTTGTACTGGAAGAACATGAGTAGTGGAGGAGAAGCAAGATTTGAAATGCACAGAGCCAAAGGCTGGTCCGTGAAATTATATTCTCTCTCTCTCTCTCTATATATATATATAATGAAATTATTGCAGTCTAACGAGTATGCAGCAAAAATGTTGTAGAAAAAATAAAAACTATGGAGGTATTCAGGCAGGCAATGTATAAAAATGTTAAACATTATTTTTCTGGATTCTATAGTATTTGTAATACTTAGATTTAAAATTTCTGAAAATTTCTTGTGATTTCCTTTCTCATTCTAAATATATTTTCACTTTCATGCTAATTTTCTATTTTTTCTCAAATACAATTTCCCAAGTGAATACGCTGCAGGTCCCCAACACCCGGATCCATCACTGCCTGCAATCCTATAAGAAGTTATAGGTAGGGTGGTTATGAGCCTCGGCCTCAGAGTCAGGCTAGCCTCAGATCTGAATTCTAACTCTGTTCCTTATTAGGCCTTACACAAGTCATTTACCTCTTTCATTAAAAAATGTGAATAAATGCATCCCCTATAGAGTTCTGTCAGGTTTGAATTAAATGAACATATATTAGCTCATTTAATTCAAACCTGACAGAACTCTGCACAGGAGGTGTTTATATGCTCCCCAAAGCAGTGGTGGTTCAATGGTAGTATTCGCACTTTCCATGCAGGAGACCCGGGTTCAATTCCCAGCCAGTGTGCCTCATGGGTAGCCACCACCCATCTGTCAGTATAGGCTTGTATATTACTGTGATGCTGAACAGGTTTCAGTTGAGCTTCCAGACTAAGACAGACTACCAAGGCAAGTCTGGCGATCTACTTCTGAAAATCAGCCAGTGAAAACCCTATGGATCACAAAGGTCGATCTCATCGTGCATAGGGCTAACAAGATACATGCTTAACATGCCCACAAAGTCCACATTTTACCCCTAGTAGCTTTTGTTGGTAGAGGAGACCTAGCAGAGGGTGTTCTTGTTTCTCTTTTAGAGACTTTTTGGACAAAAGAATAGAGTTCCCGTTCCCAATGCATAGGTAAAATGTTTCTTTTCTCCTGAAGAGAGAAGTCTTTCCCAAGGAAGACAGGGAGAATTTGCCCTTAAAGCATATTCCTTTCCCAGTTCCACAGTGCTGCCCCACACTTCACAGGCTTTCTTACAGAAGGAATGGAATGTAGAGTTTATACTTTGTTGCCTTTGGTCCTGATTTAGAAACACAGGTGCAGGATGTCCTGGGCGGAGGGCGGTAGCCTCTGAGCAGGGCTATTACTATCAAAACTGGAACAAAGAGGCCTTTCCACCTTCTCATCCAAGCTTGGCAATGAGGTAGGTCTCAATTTCCTATGGCTGCTGTTGTGGGTGGTAGTGGCTCAGGGTCCTCCCCCGTGCTAGAAGGCTCTTTGGGTTTAGTGCTTGTATTGTTTTGCTGGGCTGCAGTAACAAAATAGCACACACTGAGTGGCTTTAAGAAACAGAAATTTATGGTTTCATAGTTCTGGAAGCTACAAGTCCAAATCCGGCTATCTGCCGTGTTGATTTCTTCTGAAGGCTCTGAGAGAGACTATTCCACACCTCTCTCTTCACTTCTGGTGGCTCCCAGCAATCCTTCATCTGCAGCTGCGGTATCACACGACATCCTTCTTCTAGTTCCCTGTCTCTGTGTCTCTTACCCTCGTTTATACCAGTCATATAGGATTAACCAAAATTCTAACCAAACCAGTTGCCGTTGAGTTGACTCTGACTCAGTGAACCCAAGTGTGTCAGAGTACAACTGTGCTATAGGATTTTCAATGACTGATTTGTCAGAAGTAAATCACCAGGCCTTTCTTCCAAGGCCCCTCTGGGTGGACTTGAACCACCAACCTTTGGGTTAGCAGCTAAGTGCTTAACCGTTTGCACCACCCACAGACTCCCATATAGGATATAGGACCCACCCTACTCCAGTATGGAGCCCCGATGGTGCAGTGGTTAAGAGCTCAGGCTGCTAACCAAAAAGGTTGGCAGTTTGAATCCACCACCCTCTCCTGGGAAACCCTATGGGGGAAGTTCTACTCTGTCCAATAGGGTCACTACAAGTTGGAATCCACTCGATGGCAACGGGTTTTTTCTACCCCACTGTGACTTTATGTTAACCTGACTGATAACATCTTTGAAGACCCTATTTCCAAACAGGGTCACATTCATAGAGGTTAGGACTTCAGCATATCTTTTCGGAAGACACAATTCAATCCGTAACGGTGCTACATCTTAAAGTTGATATATATACTGTATATGTTTTCAAACCTACGATGACAACAAGACAGCACTGGCAACCTTAAACCCCTTCCCAGCAGCCTTCCAAAAGAGACGAGTTCGAAATGGCCCAATTTAAAAAGTATTTCTGTAAAAAAAGGGTGGGAGGGGAGGGACTCAATCACAATCCAAAGTTACTTTTACTAAAAAGCTTTTTCCTAAGTAAGAAGATGCTGCAGAATCACTCCCTGGGGGAGGTGGGGTGGGGTCTGTGGCCCGGCAGCAGCAAGGGGGCCCAGTCCCATGGCTGACCGTGTGGACAGAGGATGGACATAGATGTGGGAGAGTGGCCTCCTGCTTTGCCGCCCTCCTCACTGCCCAACTCCAGCAAGGTCGCCTGTATTGCAGTTTGCCTCAAGGTTTCTACTGACATGTAGGGTAATTACAGGCCTGCATGAAACTTACGGAAATCAGAACAAAGGCCGAATTATGATGACTCCCGGTTAGAGGACTAGAATCTTGTCGCATCTGACCACTCAGAGGTTTTTGCCTTAGTAACCCTCACTGACCTTGGTATGACTTTTGACACTGAATAGCTCTTAGCTGAATTCTTGTACCCTCCACTCACCAATCTGACTATCCCTGACCTGTAGGTAGTTTAAGGTTTACATAGTGTATTTCCTACTCTTGGTGGAATATGAAGTTGGGGAAATGTAGAAGCTGGAGACTTGAGCTTAGCGGGCCAGTCCTGACCATTCTCATTTGGAAAGACATGCTTGCTATTTAAACCCCCCTACCTACCCTACTGTTCGAACCTCCTACATCAGATCACAAGGGGTTCTTCACCCAGGTACCAGGTGAGTAGACGTGTGGGAGGAAGGCAGACACAGAGGACATGTTTAACATAGAACCATAATACCTTAGAAGGGGAGTGACTTGCCCAGTTGCGAGAAACTTTCTTCCAAAATTCCCTAATTGAAAAAAAAATAGAACAGATTGGCTGTGAAACTCATTATTCTAGGTGCTGGTTAGAGCAAGTCTGAGTTGGAAAGGATCTTACAGTTTTTAGGGCCAAACTCTTCACAAGTGAAGGTGCCTTGGCCCAGAGAGGTAAAATGATCTCCCCCAGGCCCCAGAGGTGTTTGCACAGGTGGAACAGACACCCAGCTGTTCCAGCCTACTTGTCTGCTTCCTCTTCTGCTCTACTCAGTGATAACCATTTTAGCTGAATGAAAATGATTTGATTCCTAAATTGCAAACTGCACCATATGCTGGCAGAATTCAGGGGTTTTTTTTGTTACACAACTTCCTAGGAGGTGGAGCTTTAGCAATAGATGTAGATGCCTTAGTGAACATTTAAGAGGAAAAAAGGGAAGGCTTGAGTTTATGGACACTTGTTGCTGGCAACCATTGACTCAGCCCCTGACTCGTGGTGACCTCGTGCACAATGGAATGAAATGCTGCCCAGTCCTGCACCACCCCATAATCGGTTGTGAATCCGACCGTTGTGATTTTAGGGTTTTTAAAGGCTGATTAAGTAGATCACCAGGCATTTCTTCCTAGTCTCTCTTAGTCTGGAAGCCGTCTGAAACCTCCTTAGCATCCTAGCAACACCACCAGCGTCCACTAACCGACAGGCGGTGGCTGCACATGAGGTGCATTGGCCAGGAATCGAACCCTGGTCTCCCACACAGAAGGCGAGAATTCTGCCACTGACCAGCAAAGCCTCACTCTGCCCAATTTCCAGGGCAGAGAGACCACTAAATAATCTGGAATTCTGGTGGGGTTTTCATTCCAACCTTGCAGCCTGTCTGTTTTTGGCATTTATTCTGAGTGAAATTATTCACTTTGGACCTGTTAAGAATTGGCCTTGAAATGGTCCCATGTTCTCTCCTTGAGAGATCAGTACTGTACAACTGAGTATTTTGAGTAACAAGGCAAAGTGGCCGTAAATGGCAGATTTCTTCAGCTACTGTGTGATCCAGGGCAAGTTTTTCAGTTTCCTTATAACTAAAATGGAGAGAATAAGAGTACCGATCTCACAAGTTGTTGTGAAGACTGCATAAGCTGCCTCCACCAGACTAAGTCCAGTACAGCGAGATGGTGCCCGGCTACCACCACTGACTGCTCTGACAGGGATCACCACAGAGGGTCCTGGACAGAGCTGGAGAAGGATGTAGAACAAAATTCTAACACACACAAAAAAGACCAGATTTACTGGCCTGACAGACTGGAGAAACCCTGAGAGTATGGCCCCCACAACACCCTTTTAGCTCAGTGGTGAAGTCACTCCCGAAGTTCACCGTTCAGCCAGGGATTGGACAGCCTCATAAAACAAAATAGGACTAATGAGGCACAGCAGTCCAGGGACAAGGACTAGAAGGCAGGAGGGGACAAGAAAGCTGGTGATAGGAAACCCAAGGTTGAGAAGGGACAGTGTTGACATGTCGTGGGGTTGTTAACCACTGTCATAGGGCAATATGTGTACTGTTTAATGAGAAACTATTTGTTTTGCAAACCTTCATCTAAGGTACACACACACAAAAAAGAATTATCTATGTGAGATCAAATTGACAACAGCAACTCAAAAGGTTTGATGGGAATCCTAGCGGGCAGTGAGTTGAAGATAATGGTGATGGAATAATTTGGAAAAGGATAGTGAGAATAGCAGCACAACTGGAAGAATGTAATCCATGTCACTGAATTGTACATGTAGAAACTTTCGAAATGGTGTAACTTTAGCTATGTGTATTTTCACCAAAAACAAGTTAACAAGGTCGAGAAGGGAGAGTGTTGACATGTCATGGGTGGTTAACCAATGTCATAGAACAATATGTGTACTGACTGCTTAATGAGAAACTATTTGTTCTGTAAGCCTTCATCTAAAGTACAATTAAAAAAACTAAAAAAAATGATCGCATGAGCCACTAATATAAAGTATTAGAAAAATGCCTGGCACATAGCAAATACTCAAAAAACATTAGGCATTATTGCTGCCACAAAAGTACTTAAACCTTCTTAAGCAATCCTTTGGTAAAGATATCCAATAATATGTTGAGTTAATCTATGTATCTGGTGCTGGTGGTGGTAGAGGAGGGACAAAAAACAACCTTAGATCACCCACTCCTGATAGAGACTTTGGATTACTTAGTAGTTAGGTTGATCAGATTGAGTTTCTCCTTAATCAGGTTTGGAACTCAAATTTCAAAATTTAATTGAATTCATTAAACATTTTTGAATATTGCTATTGGCCAGGTACTATGCCAAATACCCAGGGTGGGAGACACAGATAAATTTAAGAGTTACTGGCTAGTGGCTTCTCAATAATCCTGTGACACTGGCTAAAAGGAATCACTATAGTTACTCTGGAGCCCTGGTGGCGCAGTGGTTAAGAGCTCGGCTGCTAACCAACAGCTTGGCAGTTCCAATCCACCAGCTGCTCCTTGGAAACTCTATGGGGCAGTTCTGCTCTGTCCTAAAGGGTCGCTATGAGTCAGAATCAACTCGACGGCAACAGGTTTGGTTTTTCTCAGGTTTGTATTTACTCTCATTTTTGCCCTTATTTGTAGGTTTCTGTTTCTTTAATTATTCTCAAAGTTCAAACAGAGGTGGAACCAGAGAATAAAAGAGCAGACAAGGCCATCTAAAGAAGAGATTTATGAGGATGTGGTTAGATAGTGTTCAGTGGGTGATGTGTTAACATGCTTTCCACCCACCAAGTCTTCATCTGAAAAACAACCTCAGGTCAGGAAATTAGCTTGGGGTAGACATGAGAAGCTACTGTTTATTCAACTGCTGTTTTTGCTTGTCTGGAGATCAGTATTATCACTCTCTGTCTATTGATTATTTCTCCCATGTGATAAATAATCACGTTGGACACATAAGTTCAAGTCCTGGCTTCACCTGATAATGGCCTTGTGGCCTTGGGCAATCAATCTCTCTGTTTTCATATCTTTTAAAGGGAGATGATATTATCCATTGTGCAGGGCTGTTGTAAAGATAAAATAACTAGGAAAAGGCCTGGCACATAGTAGGTGCTCCGTTAATGTTATTTCCTTCCTTTCTCACTGGTGCAGAAGTTCATGAATTTTCTTTCTGGCTTAGTTAAGTAAGGCATGGTAGAGGTGTGTGAAATGCGCTTCTGACTCCCCTGTTATAATTTCTTTAATTAATATCTTGGTTCTTCCAATTATTTACAGGAGGACGTTTTCTTGAATGCAGGCTAGGGGAAGATAGGATGAGGGTAGGGGACAGGAACAGGCATCCAGTTGGGTATATGTAACTAGGCCTAAGAACATTTGTTAGCTGAAGGATCTGCTAACTTTTTCCAAAACAGCAATAGGGCTGACTGCAGAGATGGCGATCTTTGAGACTTGACCCTCCTTATTGCAAAAGCCTCAAGTATTCAAGGCCATCAGGACAGGAAAATGAAGATTTTTTTTCATCTCACTTCGATCTTTTTCTTTTTCCGGACAAATGCTTCCCCCTAAATTGCAACAGGGCCAGACAAAATTTGTGTTTTCCTTGTGTAACTAAGAGGAAATACGTGTCTTACAGGATCTTCAGAAAGAACTACATATGTAATCTTGAATTCTTGTTGTGGCATGTAAATGGCATAAGGGCTCCTACAGGCCAGCTGCACTAGCCCGTTTGTTTAGAAAGCCAGTGCCCACACAGTGGGGGGTCATAAAACATGGGGGTGCCACCCAATGACTAAAACCCTGATCTCTCCATGCCTAGCTGATTTTCCAAACTTTGAAGTGTAGGGAAAGTGGCCGTGATACAGTTACTGAAGGGTTTCCAGAAGTTTCTGTCTGGGAGCAGCACTTGTTGGATAACTACCTACCCTGTGCAAAGTCCTTTACTAGTCACTGTGATGGAGAAATGAAAGAAACAAAAGTCTTGGTGAAATGGAGGCCCTGGAAAGGAAGAATGAATACCTGAAAGTAGTGTGAGGGCGCATTTGGGGTGAGGTAGTAATTGATACCTGTAGTGGTTGGAATGGTGGCCCCCAAAAAGATATGTTTACATCCTAATACCCCAATCTGTGAATATTACGTATGTAGCAAAAGAGTGACTATTACCTCAAGATGGCAAAAGAGGTGATTAAGTTAGAGGTGTTGAGAGGAGGAATTTATCCTGGGTTATTCCCAAATGCCATCCCAAATGTCATTATAAGAGAGGTAGAGGGAGGTTCTTTGTTTTTGTTTTTTTAACTCTGGTGAAACTTATATATGTAAAAGTTGCCATTTTTAAGAGTACAATTCAGTGACATTAATTACATTCACATATTGTGCAACCGTCACTATTATCCATTTCCAAAAGCTTTTCATCACTCCAAACAGGAACTCTGTTCCTCTTGAGCAATAAGTCTCCCTTCTCCCCTCCTCCCACACTGGTAACCACTAATTAATAAACTTTTGTGAGGTAAAGGGAGTTTTGAGACAGGCAGTAGAGGAGGAGACAGTGTGGTTGCTGAGGCAGAGATTGGAGTAACATGGCCACAAGCCAAGGAATGCCTGGAGCCCAAGAAGCTAGAAGAGGCGAGGAAGGAATCTTCCCTAGAGCCTCCAGAGGGACAGCAGCCCTGCTGACACCTTGATTTCTGACTTCAGGCCTTCGGAGGTGTGAGACAATATATCTTCAGTTGTTTTAAGCCGCCCAGTTGGTGCTAATTTGTTACAGCAGCCACAGGATACTAATACAATATCTTATCTTGGACTATTTATCGCTCCTCTTTGCTATCTCTCAAGGGAATGTGGGACGGATCTCCATTTACCCAGTAATATGCCTGCTTTAAGGAGCCCTGGTGGTGCAGTAGTTAAAGTGCTTGGCTGCTAACCAAAAGGTTGGTGGTTCAAATCCACCAACCGCTCTTTGGGAGAAAGATGTGGCAGTCTGCTTCCATAAAGATTACAGCCTTGGAAACCCTATGGAGCAATGCTACTCTGTCACTATGAGTCCAGTCCGGAATTGACTCAATAGCAATGGGTTTGGTTTGGGGTTTTTATGCTGCCTTGGGGGACACAGAATGCACAGACCGGTAGTAGTAGATCATTAGTCATTTGGTTTCACTTTACAGATGAGATGACTGGGGCCCAGAGAGGTGAAGTGACTTGTCCACCCTCACACAGCTGGTTAGTGTGAGCGTAGACATTGAGCCCAGGTCTTCAGATACCCACATATTGCTCTTTGCTTCCTGCTTAGAGCCCAGAGAGATGGAACTTGCATCTGAATTAGGAGACAGAGGCTCACGAGCACAAGGGGATACCAGCATAGCACAGACAAGGTGCTCAGGCACGGAGAGTCCAGACAGTTATACTAGAGAGTCCGTCAGCTCTTGTTAGGTGTTAGGTGCCATCGAGTCCATTCCAACTTACAGTGACCCCATGTGACAGAGAAGTACTGCCCTACAGAATTTTTTTGGCTGTGATATTTATGGAAGCAGATCGCCAGGTCTTTCTCCTGCAGAGCAGCTGGGTGAGTTTGAACCACCAACCTTTTGGTTAACAGTAGAGCACTTAACCATTTGCACCACCAGGGCTCCGTCTCCTTTGCCTGTGCCCCACTGCTTAAAGCCTCTAATGACTTCTCATTGACCTTAGACTAAGATCCAAATTCCTGATGATGGCCTACCAGACCCTACATGATCTGACACTTACATATTCTCCAACCTCATTTACTGCCAGCTGTCCATTCCTCATTGCCCTCCTGCCCCGCTACCCTAGGAAGACCTGGTCTGGTCCTAGAGCAGGCCAAGTCCTTTCTGACCTTAATACCTCTGCCCTTGCTGTCTGTCTGTGTGGAATGCTTCCTGCTGGCTCTTCCTGTGGTTGACTCAATTTTTACCCTCGAGTTTCAGCTCAAATTAACTTCACAACCAGACCTTAAAATAAGCCCCTGTCTATTTCTTCCTAGTATACTTATCACACTCTGATGCCATCTTGTTTATCTGTAATTATCTTCTCTTACCGTTAGAATAAAAATGCTATGAACACGGGGAGCTTAAGAAAGACACGTCTTTTCTATACTTGAAACGGTGCCTGGAACAAACCAGACAAAACAAAAAAACCAAACCAGTTGCCATCAACTTGATTCCAATTCATAGCAAACCCATATGTTACAGAGTAGAGCTGCTCCATAGGATTTTCAAGGCCGTAACCTTTTATAAGCAGATCGTCAGGCCTTTCTTCTGAGGCCTGACAACATTTGGGTTAGTAGTTAAGCACCTAACCATTCGTGCCACCCAGGGACTCCTGCTTGGCATATAAACCAAAACCAAACCCATTGCCGTCGAGTTGATTCCGACTCATAGTGACCTTATAGGACAGAGTAGAACTGCCCCATAGAGTTTCCTAGGAACGCCTGGTGGATTTGGACTGCTGACCTTTTGGTTAGCAGTGGTAGCTCTTAACCACTACGCCACCAGGGTTTCCTTGCTTGGCATATAGTAGTTGCTTAATAAATGTTTGCTGAATGAATGAACGTACCAGTTTCCCTAAACAAGGTGGCCTGAGAAATTACTATGTACTCCTTATGAGAAAGATTTAAGAATTTTTGTATCTCTTCTTGAACATTCTTAATGTATATCAAAGTCTCTGAGAAATTCTAAAGGAAACACTTTAATGAACCCAGCATCCCCCAAGCATATTTGCCCACACATTCTTTTGCCAAGGAATATATATGAATACCCCTGAGTACTAGTCCTCCACAGAACACAGTTTGGGAAATGCTGGTGTAAAAATCTGTTAACAGCTGCATTCAGTCAAACTACCAATTAAACTACTAGTTTGTTTGCAAATAGCCAATTCAATCCAAGCTGCACACACGCACCACTGCATGCATGTACACACAGTTTGTGTATAGAATCAGTACAGCAAAGTGGCTGATAACTGGTTTAGTGATGGTAATGTGTGTATTAGGTGCTGTCTAGCTGGTTCCGGCTCATAGTGACCCTGTGCATGACTGAACGAAATACTGCCTGGTCCTGCGCCATCCTCACAATCATTGCTATGTTTGAGCCCATTGTTGCAGCCGCTGTGTCAATCCATGTCGTTGAGGGTCTCGTTGATGGTAATACTGGAAGGAAAACTCACAGGAGAGAGAGCTAGGAGACTCTGACCTTGCCCATGGATCACTAACACTATCTGGAGGGGAAGGGATGGAACAAGTTCTCAGCTTCTCAGTGGGACTTTGATCATGAGCCGGGACAAACCAAGAACTTGCTGTGAACACAGCCCCCAGAGGGCTCCAGCTCTGCTGACCACAAGCACTCAGCTCACACAATGGTCGTCTTGTTCTGGAAAATGGGCTTTGTCACCACTCAGCTTACATCCTGTCTCTGGGTGACCTAAGAGTGACCTGTAAATGCTTGACTTTGCTTTCTAATAAGAAAAACAACTTTGTCAGTCATTGCTTTCTTTCTTCAGTATTTTTTTCTCCAAATTATGTCTTTCCTTAAACATACAGCCCCAGTGAAAACGATGCCATTAGGTCATCATATATTAGGTCAAATACCTCCATTTTGCAGTTGCTCAAGCTGCAGTGCATAGAGGAAAGATGAGATGCTCCATGGTCCAAGTCTCAGCCAACAGGGCTGGGAGTAGACACCTGTCTTTAGACAGTCTCACCACACTGTCTTCTCTGAGGTACACCACCTGGGTAGTTCCTCAGAATATGAGATATGTAATTATGTTTTCAAGCCTTTAGGTCACTCCTAGTGTCCACTCTCCTTCTCCCTTCCCTTTTACTCTCAAGAGGACTACAAACCATATGAACAAGCCCGCAGGTCTTTTCAGGGGCAGTGGTGGTTCAGTGGAAGAATTCTCTCCTTCCATGCGAGGGACCAGGTTCAATTCCTAGCCAGAACACCTCAAGCACAGCCACTACCTACCCATCTGTCAGTAGAGGCTTGAGTGTTGCTGTGACGCTGAACAGGTTTCAGTGGTGCTTCAAGACTAAGACAGACTAAGAAGGGCCTGGTGATCTGTTTCCAAAATCAGTCAGTGAAAACCCCATGGATCACAATGGTCCAATCCACAACTGATCATGGGGATGGCACAGGACAGGGCAGCGTTTTGTTCCATCGTGCATGGGGTTACCATGAGTTGGGGCCAACTCGATGGCAAAAAACAACAACAACATAGATCTCTTGGCAAGTTCAGCACTGATCTGATAAAGATACCAGGATCCTTCCTTGCTCTGAGGGTGGCCGTAGTGGTCCCTAGGTTTTTGGTTTTTAACTTTTTTATTGAAGTATATCATGCATACCAAAAGCTGCACATATCATTAGTGTATGCTGAATATATTTTTTAGAGTCTAAACACACTCTTATAACCAGCACCCAGAGTAAGAAATAGAACAATACTAGCCCCCCGCAGAAGCCCTTGATCACCCCCTCCCCCATAGTATATTCTCCCAAAGTATGAATATACCATAATTTATTTATCCATTCTACTGTGAATGGGAGATGGCCAGGTTTTAGCAGTAAACTCCACAGAAGTCAGGTTAAGATTATCTTAGCATGACAGTAGGAGAGATCTTTAGAAGATTATCTAGAATAACGGGCAATCTTTCCCCATTTGAGGATAGCAGAGCTTTGGTCCTTTCTTTAGGAAATATCGATTGGCATGGCATCACAGAGATTTGAGGTCCAGTGTCTAGCTCGACGGCAATAAACAAGAACAAACGTTATTTCCCTGTACAAAGAGATGTCAGGCTGGAGGGAGACCAGTGTGATTCAGAGCCAAGAGCCAACTTCCTCTTCTCTCTGTTTACCAGTGGAAGGGTCATTAGCAGCTGACCACCCAGTGGCATCTGATAGTAGTGGAACGGTTGATGATATAACCAGAAGTAAGTTTCCTAAGAAGTCAAATATGTTTGGTGGGAATCTTCTGAAATATTCATATTGAAAAAGCTGTTTTATAGAGGCGCTCACTAATGGGAGGAAGTACTAAGAGGTCAATGAAGCCCTAAATAAATTATCCCAGACAAAATAAGTTTTCAAAATGAGATAGAAAGGACTGAGTAAGAGAAGTGTCATGTGGCATGTTGCTGTGATTACAAAAGAGAAAGAACTGCTGGGGTCAGAAATCACACTGGCTAGACTAATCTCCTCATTGAAAAATAAACACGTTAGGGATTACTCTCTTTAAAAAGTAACATCTGTTACTGTTCTGCTTTCAAAAGCATTGTGTGTTATTTTTTTAAAATCTTGAAAGCATAGAAAAACAGTAAAATTGTGGAAATGTTAATTTCACAATCAGAGATAACCACCATTAACATTTTGATGGCTATCCTTTTAATCTATATACACGTATTTATATTCTTTTTTACACTAATGGTAATAATAAACTTACTGCTTTGCAACTTGCTTTATTTCACTAAAGTTGTATCATGGGCTTTCTGTACAGGTAAGGCACACAGGCCAATTAAAAACCTGTGGCTTCTCATTCGAGAAAAACATAATCAGGGAGGTAAAATAAAACAAACAAACTTCCCAATTTATCATGAACATAGCCCCAGGCAATTAACTACTCTTTTACAATATGATATTTAATGACTATATTTTCTTCCATCATAAGCGCATACCATAATTTATTTAACTTTTATACTATGTGTGGATATTAGGTGATTTCTAATTATTCATTACTAGAACTAGCACCTGGGAGGAAGACGTGGCAGTCTGCTTCTGTAAAGGTTTACAGCCTTGGAAACACTATGGGGCAGCTCTACTCTGTCGTATAGAGTCGCTATGAGCCAGGATCGACTGGAAGGCAGTGGGTTTGGTTTTGTGTTTAGAACTAGCACTGCAGTGGGTTGTCTTACAGAGAAATCTTTGTACACGCTCATTGTTGTTTACTTGGAATAAATTCCTAGAAGAGGAATTGCTCTGTCAAAAGATTTGCACTTTTCAAAGCATTTTGATACTGATTCCCAAACTGCCCTCTAGAGAGGGTTGTACCAATTTACAATCCTATCAGCAGTTTTTATGAGTGTTTGCCAATGCTGAGTAAGTATGACCATTTAAAGAAGTCTTTGGTAATTTGACAGGAGATACAGGTACTTCGTTGATTCTTTAACTTGTATTGTGTATACAGTGTAAGGCCTCATCCTGGTCTCTGATGACTTTCACACTAAGGCCATTGCTTATTTTTAAGCTGGATCTGTATGTTCCTTAAAAAATAAAAATAAAAAACACATAGGAGCCCTGGTGGCACAGTGGTTAAGCACTCAGCTGCAAACTGAAAGTTCAGTGGTTCAAACCCATCAGCTGCTCCTCGGGGGACAGATACGGCAGTTTGCTTCCGTAAAGATTTACAGCCTTGGCAACCCCCTTGGGGAAGTTGTACTCTGTCGTATAGTGTCACTAGGAGTTGGAATTGATTCGACGGCAATGGGTTTTTGGTTTATATGTTCCTAGCTTTATTTTTATTATGCTTCTTCTTCTCAGATGACACTCATACTCCACTCCCTCTCACCTTATTGTTGTTGCCTTTGAGTCAGCTCTGGCTCATGGCGACCTTAGGTACAACAGAACAAAACATTGCCCAGTCCTGTGCCATCTTCACAATCGTTGATGTGCTCGAGTCCACTGTTGCAGCTACTGTGTAATTTGTGTGCTTTCCAACGTAGGGGCTCATCTTCCAGCACTATACCCTGTAATAGTCTATTGTGATCCATAGAGTTTTCATTGACTAATTTTTGGAAGTAGATCACCAGGTCTTTCTTCCTAGTCTGTCTTTGTCTGGAAGCTCTGCTGAAATCTGTCCATCACGGGTGACCCTGCTGGTATGTGAAATACCACTGGCATAGCTTCCAGCATCATAATAACATGAAAGCCACCACAGTATGACAAAATGACAGATGAGTGGTAGGCTCTCACCTTAGCCTCCCCAATAATATGTCTCAAAATCCGTTATTTCAAAGGCCACATTTCTCGTCAAGTCTCTTTTGACACTGCCAAGTAAATTTAATGTGTCTTGTCATCTCCCATAATTCCTTTCTCGTGACTACCTTACCACGCCCTAGTCACATCCACAGTTAATTCCAGAATGAGGACTGTGGCCCATTTCTTATTTCCTTCTGGCACTATGGCAAGTCATTTTTCCTTTCCGTGCCTCAGTTTTATCATTTGTAAACTGAATGAGGCTGATTTAGACTAGATGATATATATATATTTTTTTAATTGTGGTAAGATATATATAACAAAACAATTGTCATAGATGATCTTTAATTTCCATTTCACGTTCAACAATTTATCATTCAATTTTTTACGTGACCTATTCCACAACTGGAAACATGACTCTTAAATTTTCTGAAGCCACAGATGCCTTTGAGAATATGATGAAAGCTTTGGGCTCTGTTTCCCCTAAATGGATTTAGAAGTATGCATATTCAATGGCAATATGGTTGTTAAACCATCACTAGAAGTTCATCTAAGGGCTTGAGGTTAAGAACTGTAGCTCTTTAAGTCTGTGTCTTCATTTTTGTTTTTCTCTTGAATATAACAGTAAAGCCCAATAAATATTTGTTACTGTGAACCATATTCAAATAGCAAGATAGTAAGACTAAAAAATAATTGTGTGGACTTACTCTTGGGGTTTAAGGATGAGTTTCATTGCTTTCTAGTCAACCGAGTATTGAATCTTCATTAATGTCAACATATTAAAAAGGGAAATCGAGAGACTTTCAAAATACATTTGACATAGACCATGACTGTTAGTTTTTTAGGCACCATTAATCATCAAGCATTTTGGTGACTCCTCATGGCAGTCTGTGATTTCAGATTCCATGAGTCAGAGGACTGCAAATTGCTAAGCGGTTATAAAGTAATGTTATTCTTCAAACAAAAGAACACAGATTTTCTAAGAGATTAATCCATGGGATGAGAGTAGGTCAGGGAAGGATAAACCAGGCAGTTTTCAAATAACTCTGCATTATTAGAAAATACATAAATGCTTTCTAAATGAAGAAGAACAGCACTTACACAGGCCTTGCATTTAAAAAAAAAAAAAAAATCCTGTTTACAGCTCTTGAGATCTTTGTCTGACTGTCTCACTGGAGGGAAAAATATTTGTATGTGCCATTAACCTACAGGGCAGCATTATTTCTTGAGACTAATGGGTGTATATAGAGTTGAGATTTGCTTGCTACCTGAACATCCACACATGGGCATGTGCTTCCTGATTTTAGATTGTGCATTTCTCTCTTTTCCTCCTCCTTCCTACTTTACATGAAAGCAAAATTAATACTTAGTATTAATATTAATATTAATATTAATTGGAACTTAGTCAGTTCCAAAGGATTAATCCTGTATTTTTTTCTTTTTAAAATTTTTTTATTGTGGTAAATATATATACTACAAAATAAGTGACATTTCAACAATCTTCACATTCCACAGCTCAGTGACTTTAATTATTTTGTTTAGCCATCACCCTTATCTGTCCCCAAATTATACCATCACCCTTAATAGAAGCTCATGCTTCTCTTTTTGTTAAAAACCAATCCTACAAAACTTATTTGTGTTTTGGGAATTAATGACATAATAGAGATCCCTTGCTTAGGTACAGTTGTGCCTCTGGAAAGCCGAAGATGTAAGGTAGAGTTTACTGGGGAGATAAACATTGGTCCACACATCCCACACAACAGTCTGTGATTCATCCGGTCTGGAATGATCTTTAGGCATCTCTGCTTTTATGAGCACCACAGGTGAACCAACTCAGTAGTCCTCAACTGGGCTGTGCAGCAAAGCTCTAAGACACGAAGGTCATCTGCACATAAATTACAAACCTATGTTCCTTCCATGTGTCCCGCTGGGCTCTTTTTTTAAAATTGTACTTTAGATGAAAGTTTACAGAGCAAATTAGTTTCTTATTAAACAGTTAATACACATATCGTTTTGTGACATTGGTTGCCAACTCCACGATATGCCAACACTCTCCCCGTCTTGACCTTGGGTTCCCTGTTACCAGCTTTTCTGTCCTCTCCTGCCTTCTCTTCCCTACCCCTGAGCTGGTGTGCCCATTTAGTCTCATTTTGTCTTCCGGGCCTGTCTAATTTTTGGCTGAAGGGTGAACCTCAGGAGTGACTTCAGTACTGAGTTAAAAGGGTGTCCAGGGGACATATTCCCGGGGTTTAGTCTGGTCTTTTTTTGTGAGTTAGAATTTTGTTCTACATTTTTCTCCAGGTCTGTTTGGGACTGTCTATTGTGATCCCTGTCAGAGCAGTCGGTGGTGGTAGCCGGACACCATCAAGTTGTACTGGACTCAGTCTGGTGGAGGCTGTGGTAGTTGTGGTGCATTAGGCCTTTGGACTGATCTATCCCTTGTGTCTTTGGTTTTCTTCATTCTTCTTACTCCGTATGGGGGTGAGACCAGTGGAGTAGCTTAGATGGCTGCTCATAAGCTTTTAAGACCCCAGACACTCTCACCAAAGTAGGATGTAGAACATTTTCTTTATAAATTATTTTAGACCAATTGAGCTAGGTGCCCCCCAAGACCATGGTCCCCAGCCCTCAGCCCAGTAACTCAGTCCCTCAGGGAGTCTGGATGTGTCTATGAAGCTTCCATGACCTTGCCTTTGTCAAGTTGTGCTGACTTTCCCAGAATTGTGTATTGTTTAACCCTTCACCAAAGTTACCACTTATCTATTGTCTAGTTAGTTTTTTTTCCCTCCCCAACTCTCCCCTCCCTAGTAACCATCAATAAGTCTGTATTTTGAATTTCATTTTTTTTTTCTCTTTTAAACCAATTATTTGGTTGGTAATTTGGTACTAAAGTTACAAGTTATGACTTGAACCTCTGGACATTCTATTTCTTACTATCTCCAATTGCTCCTCCATCCAAATAAACAAACTAATGAGCCTACAGTCACAATGCAGAGTGATAGGAGTTTAATTCATATTTCTTCTGATGATGCTGGTGTAGCTACTGATGACACTGGCTTGCATGAAATGAAAGGTGGACTCACACTCTTGATGATTTCAGTTTTGAATGAATTGTGTAGCTCTAATTCATCCCTAGGTCATCTGGGTTTGACTCATCCTAAAGTAGTCACTGGATCCAATTTTCTGCAGCTCAGTCCTAGATTTCTTTTATTTTAAATTTTATTTATTTTGCTGGTGTTGTTGAGAATATACCCAGCAAAACATACACCAATTCAACCATTTCTACATATATAATTCAGTGACATAGATTACATTCTTTGAGTTGTGCAACCATTCTCACCCTCCTTTTCTGAGGTACTCCTCCCTCATTAACATAAACTCACTGCTCCTGAAGGTTCCTAGCTAATCTTTCAAGTTGCTGTTGTCAATTTGATCCCATATAGATAGTTCTTAAAAGAGTATGATGCTCAAAGCAGACATTCTTTACTAGTTAAGCTCAACTATTTTGGTTTTAAGAAGATTTCAGGGGATACTTTTGGTTTAAGGTTTAAAGATTATCTAGGGCAATAGTTTCAGGGTTTCATCCAGCTTCAATAGCCCCAGAAAGTAGTCCTAGATTTCTTTTGTTTAAAGTTATTCTTCTGGGAAAAAAAGGCAAAACCCACCTGGTATGTGCACAATATATGTGGTTAATGTGGCTCTTTTTTGAGTCTGAGCTTAAGGGACAAAAAGTCAGTTTAAGAGGACCCTCTTCACAGAAGCTGTCTCTGAGTCTCAAGATAAGGTTAGGAATTCTCATACCATTCAGATTCATCTCCTCCCCCCACCCATCATTGCTCAATAGGCTCCTGAACAAAGTGGCCATGGTGGCAGGGATAGAGGTTATTCATGGGCTCAGCAACATGGGCTTACATTCACCAAGGCTGACTTGGCTACAGCCACTGCTGAGTGCCCAGTCTGCCAGCAGCAGAGATCAACACTAAGTCCTCGATATGGCATCGTTCCTCAAGGTGATCAGCCAGCAACCTAGTGGCAGGTTGATTACATTGGACCACTTCCATCATGGGAAGGGCAGTGTTTTGTTTTTACTGGAATAGACATGTACTCTGGAAACAAATTTGCCTTCCCTAGACGCAATGCTTCTGCCAAAACAACCACCCATGGACTTATAGAATGCCTTTTCCACCATCATGGTATCCTGCACAGCATCGCCTCAGATCAAGGGACTCACTTCACAGCAAATGAAGTGTGGCAATGGGCCCGTGCTCATGGAATTCACTGGTCTTACCATGTTCCCCATCATCCTGAAGCAGCTGGCTTGACAGAATCATGGAATGGCCTTCTAAAGACACAATTACGGTACCAGCTAGGTGGCAATACCTTGCAGGACTGGGGCAGTGTTATCCAGGAGGCTGTATGTGCTCTAAACCAGCATCCAATATATAATGCTGTTTCTCCCACAGCCAGGATTCATGGGTCCAGGAATCCATAGGTGGAAATGGGAATGGCGCCACTCACTATTACCCCAAGTGATCCACTCATAAAATTTTTGCTTCATGTCCCTGTGACCCTATGCTCTGCAGGTCTAGAAGTCTGAGTTCCAAAGGGAGGAGCGCTCCCATCTGGAGACACATCACTGATTCCATTGAACTGGAAATTAAGAATGCCACCCAGCCACTTTGGGCTCCTCATGCCTCTGGATCAACAGACAAAGAAGGAAATTATCATACTGGCTAGTGTAATTGATCCTGAAATCAGATTGGCATTACATAATGGAAGTAAAGAAGAATATGTCTGGGACGCAGGAGATCCCTTAGAGTGTCTCTTAGTACTACCATGCCCTGTGATTAAAGTCAATGGAAAACTACAGCAACCCAATTCTGACATGACTACTAATGGCCAAGACCCTTCAGGAATGAAGGTTTGGGTCACCCCACCAGGTAAGGAACCACAACAAGCTGAGGTGCTTGTGGAGGGTAAAGGGAATACAGAATGGGTGGTGGAAGAAGGTAGTTCTAAATACCAGCTACAACCATGTAACCAGTTGCAGAAATGATGACAGTAATTATTATGAGTATTTTTTCCTTGTATGTGTGGCATCAAATATTTTTGTTTTCTTCATTTATAAAATATAAGATGTAAACAGGGCTAGTGAGTTTTCAGTTGTACGTGTGTCAGTTGTATCATGTTAGGTGCAAGTATGACTTTGTGATTGTCTTTATTTAGAGATTGTGTATGATTTCAGGAGATGTGTATAGGTGCAAGGTTGACGAGGGGTGGACTGTGATGGTTAAGGTTGTGTGTCAACTGGACTAGGTCACGATTTTCAGTAGTTTGGCAGTTATGATGTAGTTTGGCAGTTATGTAATGATCTAATGACTTCTACGATGAGATCTGATATAACATAATCTCCTCCATGATGACATCTGCTATGAGCAGCCAAACAGCTGAAAGGGAGTTTCGTTGGGGGTATGGCCTGCATCTGATACGTACGGACTTTCTGGCTAAGCTTGCTGGCTTTTGCTTTGCTCTGGATCCTGCATTCAGCTTGTCATTATCTGAACTCTGGTTCTTGATCCTTGCATCAGCAGCCTGCATCTGACCTGTGCATCCTGGGTTCGTCAACCCTTGCAGCTATGTGAGTCAGGAGAAGCCTCCAACCTGATGCCTGACCCATGGACTTGGGACTTCCCAGCCTCTACAACCACGTGAGCCATTTCCATAATATAAATAGCTCTCTCTCTCTACACTAGTTATGCTCCTCTAGAGAACCAACCTAAGACACCATTTTAGAGCTATTACAACGATATTTATATAATTAATTATGCAATTATTGTGTACTGTATTTCTCCCTAAGGAACTGTGTCTTTTCAAATCTTTTCATCTTTTCTCTATTCCCAGGGCCTAGTACACTGCCTAGAATATAATACTAAAATAAAATCAAACATCTTGCCATTGAGTCAAGTCCAACTCATAGAGACCCTATAGGACAGAGTAGAATAGCCCCATAGGTTTTCCAAGGCTGTAATATTTATGGAAGCATGCTGCTGCATCTTTCTCCCTCAGAGTGGCTGGTGAGTTTGAACCACCAACCTTTCGGTTAGCAAGTAAGCACCTAACCACTGTGCAACCAGGGCTGCTTCTAGAATATAATAAGTGCTCAAAAAGATTGCTATTATTATTGTTACTAGAAGTGGTAGTATTAAATATCTGTTGAGTTCTTTATAGTTTACAAAGGACTATACATTAACTTATCATGGATAGATCTTAAAAACACAGTGCTGAATCTAAAAGAAACAATAGCAGCTCTTTACTACAATGCCGTTTTTGTAAATTTAAAACACATAAATACACAAATCAGCACTATATAGGTTTTAAGGATCAATATACACCTAAGTACAGATAATGAACACATTAGAGCAAGAGTCTGGGGGGAAGAGAAAGGCAGTAGGGTAGAGAATAAATGAGGAAACATAATAAAATTAAGCAGGAGTGTGCTGCACGGATACTAAGGGTAATTAGATATCAGGAACTGAGAAGCATGATTTTCCCAACTACAACCCCCCAGCAAGGAGAGAGAGAAGGGAAAGATTTGTCTAGACTAGATTTTTTGAAATAGAAAATAATCATTTGTGCTATATTTTGAGTGTACACATGTGTTGCTTCATGGCCAAGATACGTTCTGTGAAACAGATTTGGACATTGTGCAAACCCCTGGGTCCTGGGCACAAGGGCTGGTGGCTCCTGTGTGTTGTGTGGCCTGGGCAGCTCCCACTGTGGATGCCTGAGGTGAGTGCTCGGTGGGTTCTGGCCGGTGCGTGGCCCTGGCAGGCCCCTGAAGGTCACAGCAGGGAGGCTCTGGCAGCAGGGGAGTGGTCTCAGTGACCCAGCGCCCCTACCCCAGCCAGGCCCTGTGATGCCTGTCGACCTTGAGCACTCAGGAGCAGAATTGGACGCCCACTCCTCCCAGTGGCAGGGTTCACTACCGAGTCCGGCTGTGGGCATCTGCTAGTCGGACGTTGCTCAAAGGGATGTTATGCGGCACGTGACCAGTTTTCCAAACATCTGATTCTTGACTCAACCATCATCCTTCCCTTCAAAACCATTATTCCATTCCTCTTCTTCCTCCTCTCTCTCTTTTATCTCTCATACACTCTCAAAACTTCATCAAAAAAATTTTTTTCCATAAACAACATGAATGAGTCTCAAAGCAGTATGCTAAGTAAAAAAAGCCAGACTCAAAAAGCTACATACTGTCTGACTCCATTTATATGACATTCCAGAAAAGGTAAAGCTATAGAAACAGAAATTAGATCACTGGTTACCAGTAATCTAATATAATTTGTTGAGTGAGTATTTGACAGTAAACCTCTCCATTGAGGGCTGGGGGGAAAGGATTGACTACAAAGGGGTACGTGTAATGATGCAAATATGCTCTATGATAATTGTGTTGGTGGTTACACAACTGTATAGGTTCGTGAAAACTTATAGAACTGTGTACTTTAAAAGGGTGCATTTTACTCTACGTAAATTATACCTCAATAAACAACAAAGAAATTATTCATTTACATAAAAATGGTACTGTTCAATCACAACTAGAAGCATGTAATCAGTGCTACTGAATTGTACGTGTAAGAATTGTTGAGCTGATATATGTTTCGTCATGTATATTTTCACCACAATAAAAATTGTACTGTGCGTTTAAAAACATATATACTTCTATGAATACCCAGAAAATAGTTTTTTTTAAAAATTTTTATGATCTTCGTTTTAGTAATGAGACAAATAACAGCAACAAAAACAAACCAAGAAACACCCTTCCCCCCGACAGTAGGAGCACTGAATGAGTTAAACGTGTCCTTGAAGGCATATTGTTTTTGATTCTATAATGTGGTTAGTAAATAAAACGATTTGGGGCAGAGAGCTCTTGCAGGAGGCTGCAAATATAGGCTACATTAAGCACCCACTGGGAGACTGGTCTGCAGATGGGAAAGGCTGCAGATATGGATGGTAGCCAAATTCTTATTTTTTGGAATTGGGATCATGGCTTATTTAGGGGCTAGTTGAGGTCAAGCTTGGAATAATTTAGGACAGGTTTTCAGGAATGCAACCTGGTGTTATGGAAAGTGCATGACCTTGGGTTGAATCTTGGATTTAGACAGTATTTTAGTTATCTAGTGCTGCTAGAACAGAAACACCGTAAGTGGATGGCTTTAACAAACAAAAGTTTATTTTCTCACAGTTTAAGAGGCTAGAAGTCCGAATTCGGGGTGCCAGCTGTAGGGCTCTAGGGGAAGGCTTTCTTTCCCTGTCGGCTCTGGAGGAAGGTCCTTGTCTCCTTCTGAGTTCTGCTCCTGAGCAATCTTCTTGAGACTTGACATCTCTCTTCCCCCATCTAGGCTACTTAGCTCATTTGTTTAATCGCTTTTATATCTCAAAAGAGATTGACTAAAGATACACCTTACACTAACCCTGCCTCACTAACATAACAAAGACAACCCATTCCCAAATAGGATTATAACCACAGGCATAGAGGTTAGGATTTACAACACATATTCTGGGGGGACACAATTCAATCCATAACAGATGGGTAGACTTGAGTTTGAATATTGGCTTCTCTACTTACTACCATGGAAAAGCGATTTAACCTCTCTGGATTTTCACTTTCTTATCTGGAAAATGGGCTAATAAAAGCCAGCATGCAGAGTTGATATGACAATTTGAAATAAAGAACGTCAAATCACAGTTTGATGCCTGGCACTTAGTAGGCACTCAGCATTGAATATTTGTTGTGGTTTAGACAGCAGAATTCATAACAGAATAGGGGCCTGTGGGGTCAGATACCTCAGATGCACTCTAGTGCCCTGGAGAGCTCCTTTGGAGGGCAATTGTTTTGCTTGGGACGATGTTGAGTTAAATGACTTTAAGGTACTTTTTCCAACTAGGATAATCCTGTATTCTATGGCGTGAGACTAGAGGAGGGTCTTAATTGATTGATGGATTTATACAGGGCCTGACACAGTATTCACTCCATGCCAAGCTCCGTATTATGTGCTAGTGAGTCAGTAACAAATAAGCCAGACATAGACCTTCCCCAGTCTGAGCTTATATCTTCTTATCATAGTACTACCTGTCCAGGGCCAAGTCCCATTCAGCATTTTTATCAGTGACATAGAAGATACATTAACTCCATTTGTGAAAGGTTGAGGGCTGAGAATGTTGATCAAAGTATTGTATGGCAGAATCAGGTTAAAATAAAATAAAATAAAAAGCTTCTAAATTTTAGAAAGATTGGCCAAGATTCATAAACTAAATGTACAGAATATAATTGAATTCAAATAGAAGATAAATCCTTATGCTTAATATAAAATTAAAATAAAAAATATTTAAATGCGTTAATTTAATTTATTTAAAATAGGCTTAAAATAAATTTACAAGTACAGCTTAAGAAATATAGGGTGGTGACTTTAAGTATCTGATCTACTCTTCTATGAATCCTAAAGTTACAGGGATTACATAGTCACAAAATAATATCAGTCACAAAGTTGGAAGAGGATTGGGCCTCCCCAATACCTCTCCACCTGGCAATTTTATAATGCCGGCGATATGGCTGGGAACCAGTTTCATAATCTCTTCCACTCGGCTCTTACCCTTCCCTTTCATTTCCTCCTTTGAGAGCTGGGTATGCCTTACCTAACATTGTATCTACTCCCATATCTTTAGTCCATAGGTAGGTGGTTTGCACACTGATAGGCAATTAATAAAATAGAAATAATACCTGGCTTTACAGTAGTCCATGTGAAAATAGACCGAGGGGTTTTCATTAATAGGAAGTTCAATATCAGGTAACTGTGTGATGGGCTGCTAGGAAATACCAAGACTATCCTGGGCTATATTAACATAAGAAGGACAATGGGCAGTAAGAGAAACCTGTACTCTGTGCAGGGAAGACAACATCACAAACATTGTGTTCCATTTTGGATATCACATTTAATGAGAAGCATTAAAATTGGAGACTGTCCAAAGAAGAGTGAAGAAGTGGGTGGCAGTACTAGCAGAGTGACTTTTTCACACCCAAGCTCTGCCACTTATTATGTGGACTTGGGCAAGTTACTAAAATTCTCATAGCCTTAGTTGCCTCATCTGTGTACAATGAAAATAATGAACAGTGCCTACCTCATGGAGTTATGGTAAGGATTATGATAATATAAATTATGGTTTACATTTGAAGGAATTAGAGTTGTTTAGCTAGAAATATGAAGACTTAGGAGTGGGGATGGTGAATGGAGGGTGATATTTATCTTTAGAGATTTGAACAACTCTTACTAGGAAGAACTACTGGACTTAATTTGGGAACATTCATATGACAGAATTAGGTCAAACAGTGGGATTTGCAGAGAAGATGATCTTTCCTCAATATATGGCAGAAATTTTTGACAATCAGCATTGTTTAAAAATAGATTTGGATTCTTTATCAGGTGGTGATTTCCAGGCCACGGTGAGTATTCAAGCAGAGGCTGGATTTGCACAGCTTACGATGGTACAGAGAGGAGCCCTGTACTGGATGAGTGAGTTTGGGCTGTTAGGGGTCCTATGCATCAGAATCATCTGGGATTGAGCCCAGGAATCTGTAAGAAGCACCTCAGGTGTTTCTGGTCCCTAGGTATCCAATTTAGAACCACTGGATTGGGGGACAGGTGCCTTTTCACCTGTACTAGTCTGTGATGGGATTCCAGTGGGGAAGTGCTGTGAACAGGGAGACACAGCGACAAGAAACTGCTAAACGTATTTTGAAGTCATTTGATTAGAAAGGAAGTTTCAAGTAGAGGAGTGGTGGGGAGTCAGGTTGGAGTGAGAAGTTAGGGTCGGTGTGCAGAAAGCTCTGGATGCCAGGCACTGGAGTTTGGAGATTACCAGGCTGGGTTCCATAATAAAAGCAGTGCAAAAGGAATTACAAATCATCATGTTCTAGAAGGGTGAGCTAAATGATAAATAAAGGGAATTGCAGACACATGTTCCTTCCCTCTCGGAATTTAGAATGTTGGAACCTATGGTTTGCCTTGTCACCTTCTGTTTTCTGCATTCTAGAACTCCTCTTAGACAATGTGTAATGATTGATTCATGACGTCAGTGCGCTTTTCCAACCCTCGCGTATGGGAAGGGAGGTGGGCTTTCACTGATATATTTCTTCCAGGTGGGAGATCACGCACCCATGTGTCTGCTCAACAGAAAAGCAACAGTCTCAAGATCACAATCTTGGTAACATCGGAGGTGCCAAGAGTTGGAAGCCAAAGGTCAGAGTTTTCCTTCTAAGGGACTTGTTTCTCTGCCTAAATCCAATCTACAGGCTTTGTTCTTACCTCAAGGCAATTCTTAAGTTAATTAGTTGCAATTATTAGCTCTACTGCAGTGGAATGCACAACAGAAGGGAAATGAGGCCATTAGGGAGTTGTAGTTGGGTGTTCTAAGACAGCACAAAGAAGAACTGCAGCTGGTCACACTAACCAATTGAGTCTTAAAGAAAAGTCTAAAAATGATTTTTAAAAATCTTAACATTTCTGTATTTATATATCATTCACATATTTGGAAAAATAAGATGGGCTTTTGATGACCTCTTTTAGATGATTTTGAGTATAGCATCTCCTTCTTTAGATGATTTTGAGTATAGCATCTCCTTCTGTTTTCCTAGACTATATATTATGATGAATCCCTGGTGGCACAGTGGTTAAGAGCTCGGCAGCTAACCAAAAGGTCAGTAGTTGGAAACCCTATGGGACAGTTCTATTCTGTTCTATAGGGTTGCTATGAGTTGGAAGTGGCTCGATAGCAACGTGTTTCGTTTTTGGTTTATATACTATGATATATATTTTTTCTAAATAATGACCCTGAGCTTAATTTTATGAATTCATATGACAGCTTCTACGCCATTTAGGAAGTTTTTTAAATGAGTTAGCGATTTCATTCTACTTTCTGATTAGAAGGGATTATGGGAAAGGAAAACTGTCTCTTACATATTTCTTAACATGGCTCTACTTTCATAATAAACCCATTGCCTTTGAGTCAGTTCCCACTCATAGCGACCCTATAGGATGGAGTAGAACTGCCCCATAGGGTTTCCAAGGAGTGGCTGGTAGATTTGAACTGCCAACCTTTTAGCTAGCAGCCAAGCTCTTAACTGCTGCACCACCAGGGCTCCCCTGTCAGAATAGGTAGCTAAAAAATGTTGATTTGAAAAGCAGTTTAGATAGGTTGATGACTGTAAATCATCTTGGCAGTATGAAATCAATTTTATGTAACATTTGCCTTCAAACGTGTATCTAAATGAAAGCATGGTAATGTTTAAAAATAAAGTTTCAAAAGTTATTAAGGAAAAAAAAATCTAAAACCAAAACCTAGTTTTGATATCTCAGAGAGCCAAGGACAAGTAGAAGTGTAAAACGTGAGGCAAATGCTGTACTTACACAGTGTTCCTTCTAATATCTGCCCACATCCTGAGGCAACGAGAGTCCCCGAAGACGGTTTCCTGTGGGAATAAATCAAAGCAGGCAGCTGTGAGGTGGTGGAAAGAACAATGGGGCTTGTCAGAGCTGTAAGTTTAAACGCTTGCTTCTCTTTACTAGCTGTGGAATTTGGGGCCAGGAAGCCCTGGTGGCATAGTGGTTAAGAGCTATGGCTACTAACCAAAATGTCAGCAGTTCAAATCCACCAGGTACTCCTTGGAAAGTCTATGAGTCAGTTCTACTGTGTCCTATAGGGTTGCTATGAGTCAGAATTGATTCGATGGCAATGGGTTTGGTTTTCGGAAACCCTGGTGGCGTAATGGTTAAGAGCTATGGCTGCTAACCAAAAGTCGGCAGTTGGAATCCACCAGGTGCTCCTTGGAAACCGTATGGGGCAGTTCTGCTCTGTCCTATAGGGTTGCTATGAGTCGGACTTGACAGCAACATCTGCAGAATAAGGGTAGAGATACCAGTCCTGCAGGGGTTTGAGAGCCTTATGTGTGAAGCACTGATGGCCATACTTTCACTTTGATAAACTGAAGTCTAGTGTGATTGTCTCCGCTTCAACCTGGCTATCTGCTTGGCCAACACATGATTTACTTGACTCCATTTGTGCTTTTATGAAGACACTACTTTTTCCTGGGATTCTATCTGCTACTCTGGTACCATTCCCAGCCAAACATCTAAATTTGCACCTTTTTTGAGAGACACTGTGATAATGTGTTGAAGGGCTTGGGAGTCATACAGATCTGGGATCAAATCTTGGTGCTGCCACTTACTAGATACAATCTTGATCAAGCTATTTCATCTCTCTAAGCCTCAGTTTCCTCATTTCTATAATGGGAATTATATTATTAACTGCTTCATAGGGTTAATATGAGGATAAAACAGGATAATCTTTGCCAAGTGCCTGGCCAGAGGTAAAGGAGGGAGCTTTTTCATGGCCATTTCTCTTTTTTTAAAGAGACAGGAAGGCCTTTCCCAGAAGCCTCCTGGAGGAATGGGTCATGTTCCCATGTCCTAGCTGTAAGGGATGCCGGGAAAGTGAGTATCTGGCATTGCCAGCCTGAACAATGGGGGATAGGGCCCTGCAAGTAAAGAAGACAGGTATGTGGGTGACAAATGGCCAATAAATAGGCAACCAACTGTGTCTATCAGGTCCAGATAGCAACTATCTTTCTTACACACCCTTCTCTTTGTATTTCCCAAATAGAACTCAGGCTTTCTCTGAATATTTGATATAATTGTTGCTCAGGCAGTAATTTCACTGAAACTGGATGGTGGTAGAGTTGACTGGGTATCTCTCACTCCAATGAGGTAGGGAGACCTGGAGAGTAGTCCCCTTCCACTCCTTTGTGACCTAAGGAATTAAGCTTAATTGAAGAGGTGTCTTTTTCCTCAGAGAAGGGTATAATTTTTTTCATCAAGACTACCTAATACATTAGTTCCTTTCCCATCTTAGTGAATGGCTAAGAATGAAACCAACCAGCTGTGCTGGAATCATGGTGTGGGGATGTTGTTTCTCAGATTGTCTTCAGCCTCCGAGATTAGATCCCCACTGTCCAGAAAGTTGTAAGAATAATAGTAGCTGAATTTAGGAGGATAGAAACAGTAATTTTCAAACATGTTTCTTGACATAGGATCTCTCCTTCAGATGAAATCTTAAAGGGGCTCAATATATAAACAATCACACCGAAGTGGAGCTATTCTGGTTGAAATGGGGTTGGTTGTGGAGGTCCAGGCATGTTGCATTTACCCTGGTCCTTTGCAGTGCCCCTTAAGGCAACTTCGTGCAACTCCTCAGTCACTTTATGAGTTCAAAAACCACTGGGTCAATTGTTCACTGGTGAGGATGCAATTTCCAACCCAGATTCATCATGTTGATGTCTAAATTTGAATCTGGAAAAGGAGAGTAGAACCCCTCTGCAGTAGCAGGGAGCCCACAGGCTAGTGCCTGAGACCCTGTAGACCCACGGAAGGCCTCATTCCCTGGGACTTCTCCTGAGCTCTGGAGTTCTCCATCTCCCAGTGGGATAGCAGGATCCTCCAACCTTCTCCCAGGCACTGAGTCAGTTGCAGATTCTGACACTGATTTCAGGGGGCGAGATTTATTGGCCTTTTGGTGCACAAATGAAGCTTCTAGACAGTGGTCCCACAGGATTCAGTATCCCTACAATGCCCCCAAGGTCTAGAAATGGAAATGGACTCCTGTGATAATACTGCTTAGGACCACAAGGATCCCTGTAACACCTGACTATGTATTCAGATCTGGTTATGTGCTGATGTAGACTTGTCATTGAGAGTCAGACTTTGCATATGCCATGCCGGCTATGAACCCAGCTTCACTGCTTTCTAGCTGTACAAACTTGGAGAAATTACTTCTCCGTCTTAGTTTCATTACATATTAAAAAAAATAAAATAAAATAAGGATAACAATGTTTCCATCTTAGGGTTGGTGCAAGTGTTAAATGAGGTGATATGAGCAAAGCACTTGTCCCTGTGTCCACTGTCACTAAGCACCCATTTTGCTGCTGTTGTAGAATATGGTGGGTGTGCCTTCAACCTTGTAGAACACTTTTGCTTGCTAGCTGAATCACCATCACCATTTTTACTACTAACATTATCTTTGACCATTTGCCTCTTCTTGCAGAAGCATGATCATTGCTGAAAAAGCCTCCACCCTCTGGTGAAGCAGGGCCAGGCTAGTTAGAATGTCCTGTAGTAACCTTGTCACCCCTTCCAGTTGAGCATCACGAGCAGAGGTAGAACAGAAAGGAATCAGGTGGGATCTCATGCATGCCTAGATGTCCTGTTATTTTGGTACAGGCGTGGGTGAAGGGGCTGAAAAGTACACAGCGAGCTGAGCAGAAAAGTCAGGGATGGGAAGGAGAGTGTGCTCTAAGAAAAAGCAATGACCTTCTGACTATCTAAAGCCCGAGACCTGAATACTAAGTAGTTGGGAACACAAAGACAATTTGGGTTTCCCATAAAATCAAACTTGGATGTGATAATGGTATTATAGTTATGATAGGGTTGGATGCTCATGTATTTGGGGATGAAAATCTCTCCCAAATTTCTTGTCTCAATCGCAGTTTATTTGGACTCTTGGTAATGGGACCGAAGCATCTGTATTTTTTTAAATTTTTTCCCATACAAAAATTTATACATACATTGTTATGTGACTCTAATTGCTCTCTCCATACTGTGACAGCACACACTTCCTTTCCACCCTTGATTCCCCATGTCCATTCAACCAGCTCCTAACCCTCTCTGCCTTCCCATCTCACCTCCGGACAGGAGCTGTCCATTTAGTCTGTTGTATCTACTTGAGCTAAGAGGCACACTCCTCACTCTATGTATCGCTCTGTGTATCACTCTGTGTCCCACAGTCCAGTCCAATCCCTGTCTGAAGAGGTGGCCTCAGAAATTGTTTTAGTTCTGGGCTGATAGAGAATCCATGCTTTCTGGGGTTCCTCCAGTCTCAGTCAGACCATTAAGTCTGGTCTTCTTACTAGAATTTGAGTTCTGCGACCCACCTTTCTCCTGCTCCATCCAGGACTCTCTGTTGTGTTCCCTGTCAGGGCAGTCACTGGTGGTAGCCGGGCACCATCTAGTTCTTCTGGTCTCAGGCTGATGAAGTCTCTAGTTTACATGGCCTTTTCTGTCTCTTGGTCTAATACTTTCCTTGTGACTTTGGTGTTCTTCATTCTCCTTTACTCCAGGTGGTTGGGACCAATTGTTGCATCTTAGACAGCTGCTTGCAAGCTTTAAAGACCCCAGACGCCACTCACCAAAGTAGGATGCAGAACATTTTTTAAATAAGGTTTGTTATGCCAATTGACCTGGATGTCCCCTGAAAGCATGGTCCTCAGACCCCTACCCCTGCTAGTCTGTCCTTCAAAGTGTTTGATTGTATTCAGGAAAATTCTTAGCTTTGGTTTAGTCCAGTTGTGCTAAATTCCCCTGTAGTGTGTGCTGTCCTTCCCTTCACCTAAGATAATTCTTATCTACTATCTAGTTAGTAAATAACCCTCACCCTCCCTCCCCACCCTCATAACCATCAAAGAATGTTTTCTTCTGTGTTTAAACCTTTTCTTGAGTTCTTATAATAGTGGTCTTATACAATATTTGTCCTTCCGTGACTGACTAAATTCACTCAGCATAATGACCTCCAGCTTCCTCCATGTTATGTTTCACGGCTTCACTGTCTTACTTTATCATTGCATAGTATTCCATTGTGTGGATATACCATAATTTGTTTATCCATTCGTCCGCTGATGGGCACCCAGGTTGTTTCCATCTTTCTGCTATTGTGAACAGTGCTGCAATGAACATGGGTGTGCATATATCTATTGGTGTAACGGCTCTTATTTCTCTAGGATATATTCCAAGGAGTGGGATAGCTGGATCGTATGGTACTTCTATTTCTAGCTTTTTAAGGAAGTGCCAAATCACTTTCCAAAGTGGTTGTACCATTTTACATTCCCACCAACAGTGTTTAAGTGTTCCAGTCTCTCCACAACCTCTTCAGCATTTATTATTTTGTATTTTTTTGGATTAATGCTAGCCTTGTTGGGGTGAGATGATACCTCATTGTAGTTTTGATCTGCATTTCTCTAATGGCTAATGATCTTGAGCATTTCTTCATGGGTCTGTTAGCTGCCTGAATATCTTCTTTGGCAAAATGCCTGTTCATATCCTTTGCCCATTTTTTAATCCGGTTATTTGTCTTTTTATTGTTGAGGTTTTGCAGTATCTTATAGATTTTAGAGATTAGACACTGATCGGATTTGTCATAGTCAAAAATTTTTCCCCAGTCTATAGGTTGTCTTTTTACTCTTTTGGTGAAGTCTTTTGATGAGCATAAGTGTTTGATTTTTAGGAACTCCCATTTATCTAGTCTCTCTTCTGGTGCCAAGCATCTGTATTTTTAAAGAGCTCTCCAGGTGATCCTGTTTAGCATGCTCACGCATTCATTTCTGGGATGCATAGGCTTATTCCAAACCCACATTGCCTGGTTAAATGTCATCCCAATGTGTTACAGAATTGCACGGGTGCCAGATTTCTTTTGATTCCTGATAATAATTATTATGTGCGTAGCATTTCATAGTAGTTCAATGAACCCTGGCTTAGGGATCAGGAGACCTTAATGCTAATCATTATTTTCTTCCAATTTCCCCATAGGAACATAGCCTAATCAAGTAACCACCATTTCTCAGAGATAATGGTTGCTCCATACGTGGCCTTACAATCATCACAATGTCTGTATAACAGCAGGGGCAACCATGATTATCTTTTATATGCAACACTGCAAAATTTCTTATCTTATATTTTTCTATGCTTTCCAATTTCTCTAGGCAAATTATCGACTGTCTCAGTTTACTTATCTTGGACTTAGCTGCCACGTACATAACAGTAAGAACCAGAAGAGAAAACACACACACACACACATACACTCATTCTTTCCCTCCCTACCTGTTTCTCACACATACATGCACAGACACATACACTCCCACCTTTAATTAAACATCCAGGCCTCTGGCATTCTTAGCATTCAGTCTCAAGATATTTTACATATAGACAATTCTCTTAGATCCTTACTCAGAGCTTATTTATTCTTATTTTACGAGTAATTCTAATAGAACATACTTATCTGGCTTCCAAGCCTGAAGTAGATTAGAAGCAGCAAATGGACAGAACAAAAATGACATGACATGGGTAGATACTCTGAGAATATCAACAGCTGAGAGCCAAATGCTCAGTAACAAGACAGAAGAGAGAAAAAGGTGTAACAATAGAGCAATCTGGGAGCAACTGAGTTGAGGGATAAATAATTCTTTGTGCCTCCGTAGAACCTGGCAATGCTGGGATGTAGTATAGCCTAATCCCTTCTGCTTTTGCGAATAACTCTGAATCATTGAGAAAACCAAATTAAGTTCTGTATTTTCTGTTTAAGAAGCATGGACCTGGGTATTACAGCTATGAAAGATTTATATCTAAAATGTCAGCAAGATTTGGTGGTGGTGTTGTTATTGGGTGCTGTAGAGTCGATTCTGACTCATAACAACCCCATGTACAACAGAATAAAACACTGCCTGGTCCTGTGTCATCCTCACAGTCCTGGCTATTTTGAGCTCATTGTTGCAGCCACTGTGTTATTCTATCTTGTTGAGGATCTTCGTCTTTTTTGCTGACACTCTATTTTACCAAGCATGATGTCCTTCTCCAGGGACTGGTACCTCTTAATAACGTGTATAAAGTAAGGGAGACAAACTCACCAAGCTTGCTTCTAAGAAGCATCCTGGCTGTACTTCTTCCAAGACAGATTTGTTCGTTCTTCTGGCAGTCCATGGTATACTTAATATTCTTTGCCAACACCATCATTCAAAGGCATCAATTCTTTGGGCTTCCTTATTCGTTGTCCAGCTTTTGCATGCATATGAAGCGATTGGAAATACCGTGACTTGGGTCAGGTACATCTTAGTCCTTACAGTGACATCTTTGCTTTTTAGCACTTTAAACAGGTCTTTTGCAGCAGCTTTGCCTGATGCAATACGTCATTTGATTTTTTGACCGCTGCTTCCATGAGCGTTGATTGTGGATCCAAGTAAAATGAAATCCTTGACAACTTCAGTGTTTTCTCTGTTTATCATGATGTTGCTTTATTGGTCCACTTGTGAGAATTTTTGTTTTCTTTATGTTGAGGTGTAATCCATACCGAAGGCTGTGCTCTTTGCTCTTCATCGGTAAGTGCTTCAAGTCTTTTCACTTGCAGCAAGCAAGGTTGTATCATGTGCATATCGTAGGTTGTTAATGAGTCTTCCTTCAATCCTAATGCTGAGTTCTTCTTCATATAATTCAGCTTCTTGGATTATTTGCTCAGCATGCAGACTGAATAAGTATGGTGAAAGGATACAACTCTGACACACATCTTTTCAGATTTTAAACCACTCAATATCCCCATGTTCTGTTCAAACAACGGCCTCTTGGTCTGTATACAGGTTCCTCATGAGCACAATTAAGTGTTCTGGAATTCCCATTCTCTGCAGTGTTATCCATAATTTGTTATGATCCATATAGTTGAATGTCTTTACATAGTTGATAAAGCACAGGTACACATCTTTCTGGTATTCTCTGCTTTCAGCCAGAATCCATCTAACATCAGCAATGATAACCCTGGTTCCATGTCCTCTTCCGAATCTGGCCTGAATTTCTGGCAGTTCCCTGTTGACATACTGCTGCAGCTGCTTTTGAAAGATCTTTAGCAAAATTTTATTTGCATGTGATATCAATGATATAGTTTGATAATTTCCACATTTTGTTGAATCAGCTTTCTTTGGAATGGGCACAAATATGTATCTCTTCCAGTTGGTTGTCCAGGTAGCTGTCTTCCAAATTTTTTGGCATGAACAAGTGAATGCTTCCAGCATTGTATTCATTTGCTGAAACATCTCAATTGGTATTCTGTCAATTCCTGGAGTCTTATTTTTCCCCAATGCCTTCAGTGCAGCTTGGACTTCTTCCTTCTATACTATCGGTATTGGCTTCTGAGAATCATAGAGTTTTAGAGTTGGAGAATGTCATGATCGTAATAAAATTATAATTTATTGAATGCATATTTGACAATAACTCTGTTCATTCAGCTGACCACCCAGCTGATAACCATCTACTACTCATTAATTGAAGATGGTGAGCTAGCTACAGGAAAGTTTTTTGCCATCCTAATATTAGATGAATTTTAGGATCCTTTCCAAAATTGTAGAGAAAGAAGTTAGAGGTAAAAGAGAGAATTCACCAATTGCCACAAATAACACATGTCCAAATTTCCTTCCTACTTCTTCCCTTCAAGTACTTTATACTTCCTACAACATCCCTCTTCTCCATTCCACCCTGCCCCATCTCACTATTCCTATTCTTCAGTTTCGCTTCTGTGCCACCTCTTCCAAGAAGCTGTTCGAAATCTTCAGCTGAAAGCAATTTCTCCTTCTCTGAACTCCCACGGGATTTTACTGATCTCTCTCATCATACTTTTCAATTTCTATACTGCATTACAGGCTTTTCTTTTTAAATTATGGCTTCTTCCTCTTAATAGAGTGTACTTTGCATTAGAATGGAACTGTATTTGATATATTTCTATGTCTCCAATGTTGTTGTTGTTGGGTGCAGTTAAGTCAATTCCAACTCATAGTAATCCCATGTGACAGAGCAGAACTGCCCCATAGGGTTTTCTTGGTTGTAATCTTTATGGAAGCAGGTCACCAAGTCTTTCTTCTGTAGAGCTGATAGCACCCAACATATTGTCTCACATATAGTGGATGTTTAATAAATGTTTGTTGAATGAATGAATGAAGTCAGCCAGTTATTTATCCTTTGCATTTGTCATTGCTATATTGTTGACATGAGAAATTAGAGACTCTGATGGAAACATCAACTTACTAAAAGAGGCACTGATATGGAAAATTAGTACTTGGATTCTTTTTCCCCTAGGGAAGTAACAATTTTCTGTCCTCTTAAAATGTGGGGCCTAAGAGTGACAGCCTCTCTCAAGTGAAGAAAAAGTCATTTGAACATCATAATATGACATTGCACTTATGGTTATAGTTTCAAAGCACATTTGCTTGACACTCTGTGGTTTATTGGTTCTTAACAAAAAGTAGTCTAATAACATCTTGTATTTGTACAATATGCAGAGTTTTTCAAAATGCTTTGATATACACAGTCTCTTTCGATTGTCATAACAAAATTTAATAGCAAGACAGATGCTATTATCCTTGTTTTCAGATGAAAATTCTGAGGTTCAGTGAACTAATGTGAGTTGCTGAAGGTTACATAGGAAGTGCCAGAGTCAGGGCCATTTTTGCCAACTCTCAGTTTAGTACTCAAGCCAGCAGAACACATAGAAATGACTAAATCAAACCTTTCTTGATTGGTTCAGCCTGAGTGTTCTCTCCTGTCTTTCAACACTCTCAGTAAGCATTGATTCTACTACTCATTTAGCATTTCCTACCTCGTATTGTTAGTTATATATGTTTAAATACAGACAGCACTCACAATTTTTTTTAATTTTTATTGTACTTCAGGTGAAGGCTTACAGAACAAATAGTTTATCATGAAACAGTAGTACACATATTGTTTTATGACACTGGTTAACAACCCCACAACATGTCAACCCTCTCCCTTCTCAACCTTTTTTTTTTTTGGTGAAAATATACATAGCCAAGGATACGCCATTTCAAAAATTTCTACATGCACAGTTCAGTGACATTGACTATGCTCTTCCAATTGTGACAGCACTCACAATTTTATAGGGATGATTTGTTTTATAAATTATATAAATTTGAAGATATAAGAACACATGAATTCATGATGAGATCAATTTTTTTTTTTTTAAAGAAAGAAAAAGAGAAATCATCCCTTCAAAAAACAAAAACAAGACACCACTGGAAGAAACTGGGGGTTTAACTTTTTACTCTAAAAATGGTGATTAAAAGAAAAGAGCTAAGGGGAGGCAGGGCCAAGATGGTGGAGTGGTCAGACACTTTCAGTGGACCCTCTTACAACAAAGACCCAAAAAAACAAGTGAATTGATTATATATGGTAATCTGGAATCCCTGAACATTAAAGGCAGAGTTGAGGAAGTGGACTGAGCGGCAGGGGGAGGGAGAGACGGTTTGGAAGCAGCAAGGATTTGCCAGACCTGACCCAGCGAGAGCCTGAGCCCTTTAGGCCTGATCATCTAGGGGGTGAGCAGTGAGGCAGGCAAGTGGCAGTGCTTGGGAGGTGCATTTTCTGCACCAGGAGAGACCCGGTGCCAGAAAGTCTACACAGCCACCCAGAACCAGTGAGAAGCATCCCTGGATCGGCAAAAGATAAGTACTTGTATACGGCATACCGCACGGATCAAAAACAACCCCCTTAGGGAAAAAAATCTCTCCCATTTACCTCCCCGCTCCCTGCTCTGCACTGGGTTCTGGACCAGCTTCAGCAATTGCCGAGTCCCTGGGCTGGAAGCAGGATCCATCACACGCCCTGAGCCATTCTCCCTGCCTTGAAGAGTGAACAAATTAACAAACGGGAAAAAATAAGCTGCTGGCTCCCCTAAGCCAGGAACCCAGGGTAGGCACAGCTCCGTTGCCCAGGCATAGGCATAAGGGATCCATGGACTTTGAGTGCCTTTTCCCCTGCATAGATTTGTGTGGGCCCATCTCAACAGCGCAGTACAACAGGGTGTATACTGGAACTCTAACTTCAACTGTTTCAGCTGTGAAGTGGCAGGTTCTTGACATTTGACAGTGCTCTGCCCATTAAGCACGGTCTTCACCTACCCACATCAGGGGCCTGAGGACTGGTGGCTCCACCCATGCCACCTAGCCACCTGCAATAGGGGCCCATGAATAAGAGGTGCCCCCCAGTCCTTATGGCCAACAGCATTAGGTGCTCATAGTCCAGCTGCAAAATCCACCCACCTACACGCTCTAGGGAACAGGGACATGCTTTCCTCCTGGGCATTCAGGGGTGGCTGCCAGGCCCCTGCCTTGCTCAGAGTGTGTCCTCCTGATGCAGCCAGATGCCTGTGCCTACACCAATCACCATGCCTCTCTAGGACTGTAAGTGAGAGCCTACACCACACACTTGGTGGCTATCTACCTGGGCACCTGAGCTGGAATCCATACCGGAGGAGTGGGTGGACTCCTGAGCTCACATACCTAGTAACAGATCTAACCTCCTGGTGACAGGACATCAGAGCTTCAAAGGTGCCAATAATCAAACTAGCTCATACAAGCAGCCTATTTGGGCATATCAGAACAAAACAAGAAGCTAGGACACAGTAAGCAAACATAAAATAAATAAATATAATAACTTATTGATGGCTCAGAGACAACAGTCAATATCAAATCACATAAAGAGGCAATCCATGATGGCTTCAGCAAGCTCCCTAAATAAAGAATCTAGAAATTTTCCAGAGGAGTAAAATTTCTTGGAATTACTGGAGGCAGAATACAAAAGATTAATATACAGAACTCTTCAAGAAATTCGGAAGGAAATTAAGCAAAATGCAGAACATGCAACAGAGGAAATTAAAAAGATTAGAGAAGAGCATGATGACAAATTTAACAGGCTGCAAGAACCCATAGAGACACAGCAATCAGAAATCCAGAAGATTAACAATAAAATTTCAGTATTAGACAACTCAATAGGAAGTCATAGGACCAGAATTTAGGCAATGGAAGTCAGAATTAGTGAGACTGAAGATAAAGCACTTGACACCAACTTATTTGAGAAAAAATCAGTTAAAGATTAAAAAAAATGAAGAAACCCTAAGAATTATGTGGGACTCTATCAAGAAGAATAACCTAAGAGTGATTGGAGTACCAGAACAGGGGGGAATAACAGAAAATACAGAGAGAATTGTTGAAGATTTGTTGGCAGAAAACTTCCCTGATATCTTGAAATATGACAAGATATCTATCCAAGATGCTCATCGAACCCCACATAAGGTAGATCCCAAAAGAAAGTCACCAAGACATATTATAATCAAACTTGCCAAAATCAAAGATAAAGAGAAAATTTTAAGAGTGGCTAGGGATAAATGAAAAGTCATCTACAAAGGAGAGTCAATAAGAATACGCTCAGGCTACTCAGCAGAAACCATGTAGGTAAGAAGGCAATGGGATGACATAGATAAAGCCTTGAAGGAAAAAGCCTATCAGCCAAGAATTATATATCCAGCAAAACTGTCTCTCAAATATGATGGCAAAATTGGGGCATTTCCAGATACACAGAAGTTTAGGGAATTTGCAAAAACCAAACCAAAATTACGAGAAATACTAAACAGAGTCGTCCTGTTAGAAAATCAGTAACATCAGATAACAACCCAAGACTAGAACACAGGACAGAGCAACCAGATGTCAATCCAGATAGGGAAGTCACAAAAGTAAATCAAAGGTAAAACACTGAAATTAGGGAAACAGATGCCAATATGTAAAAGATGACAACATTAAACCAAAAAAGAGTGACTTAAAAAATGTAGACATAGATTTCTCATATGGAGAGGAAGTCAAGGTGATAACAAAGAAATAAAAGACTGGTATAAACTTAGAAAAATAGGGGTAAATATTAAGGTAACTAGAAAGGAAACTAACAATCTTACAAGTCAAAATAAAAAACTAGAAAAATATAAAGACCAGCAAACACAAAATCAACAGCCATGAAAAAGATGAAAAGAAAATACATAAAGACAAACGACTCAGCACACAAAATTAAGTGGAACAAAGAAACTGAACAGCACACAAAAAAAGACATGAAAATGACAGCACTAAACTCATACCTATCGATAATTACTCTGAATGTAAATGGACTAAATGCACCAATAAAGAGACAGAGAGTGGCAGATTGGATTGAAAAAAACATGATCCATATATATGATGCCTACAAGAGACATACCTTAGACATAAAGACACAAACAAACTAAAACTCAAAGGATGGAAAAAAATATATCAAGCAAACAACACTCAAAAAAGAGCAGGAGTGGCAATATTAATCTCTGACAAAATAGACTTTAAAGTAAAATCAACCACAAAGGATAAGGAAGGACACTATATAATGATTAAAGGGTCAATACACGAGGAAGACATAACTATAATAAATATTTACACACCCAATGACAGGGCTCCAAAATACACAAAACAAACTCCAACAGCACTGAAAAGAGAACTAGACAGCTCCACAATAGTAGTAGGAGACTTCAACACGCTACTTTCAGTGAAGGACAGAACATCCAGAAAGAAGCTCAACAAAGACACGGAAGATCTAAATGCTACAGTCAACCAACTTGATCTCATAGACATATGCTGAACACTCCACCCAACAGCAGCCAAGTGTACTTTCTTTTCCAAAACACATGGAACATTCTCTAGAAAAGACCACATTATTAGGCCATAAAGCAAGCCTTAACAGAATCCAAAGCATCAAAATATTACAAAGCATCTTTTCTGACCATAAAGCCATAAAAGTAGAAATCAACAACAGAAAAAGCAAGGAAAAAAAAAATCAAACGCATGGAAACTTAACAACACCTTGCTCAAAAACTACTGGGTTATAGAAGAAATTAAAGATGGAATAAAGAAATTCGTAGAAACAAACAAGAATGAAAACATATCCTTACCAGAACCTTTGGGACACAGCAAAAGCAATGCTCAGAGGTCAGTTTATAGCAATAAATGCACACATCCAAAAAGAAGAAAGGGCCATAATCAAAACATTAACCCTACAACTTGAACAAGTAGAAGAGAACAGCAAAAGAAGCCCTCAGGCGCCAGAAGAAAGGAAATAATAAGAATTAGAGCAGACTTAAATGAAATAGAGAATAAAAAAACAATTGAAAGAGTTAACAAGATCAAAAGCTGGTTCTTTGAAAAGATCAACAAAATTGATAAACCATTGGCCAAAATGACAAAAGAAAAACAGGAGAGGAAGCACATAACCTGTATAAAAAATGAGATGGGTGATATCACAACGGACCCAACTGAAATTAAAATAATCACAACAGAATACTATGAAAAATTGTACACTAACAAGAAAACCTAGAGGAAATGGACAAATTTCTAGAAACTCACTACTACCTAAACTAATACAAACAGAGGTAGAACAACTAAATAAACCTATAACAAAAGAAGAAATTGAAAAGGTAATTAAAAAACTCTCAACAAAAAAAAGCCCTGGCCCGAATGGCTTCACTGGAGAATTCTACCAAACTTTCAGAGAAGAGTTAACAACACTACTGCCAAAGGTATTTCAGAGCATAGGAAAGGATAGAATACCCCCAAACTCATTCTATGAAGACAGCATAACCCTAAAACCAAAACCAGGTAAAGACACCTCAAAAAAAGAAAATTACAGACCAATATCCCTCATTAACATTGATGCAAAAATCCTCAACAAAATTCTAGCCAATAGAATTCAGCAACATATCAAAAAAATAATTCACCATGATCAAGTGGGATTTATACCAGGTATGCAGGGATGGTTCAACATTAGAAAAACAATCAATGTAATCCATCACATAAACAAAACAAAAGACAAGACCCACATGATCTTATCAGTTGATGCAGAAAAGGCATTTGACAAAGTTCGACACCCATTCATGATAAAAACTCTCAACAAAATAGCGATAGAAGGGAAATTCCTCGGTATAATTAAGGGCATTTATACAAAGCCAACAGCCAACAGCCAACATCATCCTGAATGGAGAGACTTTGAAAGTATTCCCCTTGAGAATAGGAACCAGACAAGGGTGCTCTTTATCAACACTCTTCTTCAACATCGTGCTGGAGGTCCTAGCCAGAGCAATTAGGCTAGAAAAAGAAATAAAGGGCATCCAAATTGGTAGGGAAGAAGTCAAAGTATCTCTATTTGCAGATGATATGATCTTATACACGGAAAACCCCAAAGAATCCACAAGAAAACTACTGGAACTAATAGAAGATTTCAGCAAAGTTTCAGGATACAAGATAAAGATACAAAAATCAGTTGGATTTCTTTACACCAACAAAGAGAACCTCAGAGAGGAAATTCCCAAATCAATACCGTTTACAATAGCCCCCAAGAAGATCAAATTCTTAGGAATAAATCTAACCAGAGACGTAAAAGACCTATACGATGAAAACTACAAGACACTACTGCAAGAAACCAAAAGAGACCTGCTTAAGTGGAAAAACATACCTTGCTCATGTGAAAATGTCAATTCTGCCCAAAGCGATCTACAGATACAATGCAATCCTGATCCAAATTCCACTGGGATTCTTTAATGAGATGGAGAAACAAATCACCAACTTCATATGGAAAGGGAAAAGGCCCCGAATAAGTAAAGCATTACTCAAGAAGAAGAACAAAGTGGGAGGCCTCACACTACCTGATTTTAGAAACTATTACACTGCCAAGGTAGTCAAAACAGCCTGGTACTGGTACAACAACAGATACATAGACCAAAGGAACAGAATTGAGAATCCAGATGTAAATTCATCCACCTAGGAGCAGCTGATATTTGACAAAGGCCCAAAGTCCATTAACTGGGGAAAAGACAGTCTCTTTAACAAATGGTGCTGGCATAACTGGATATCCATCTGCAAAAAACTGAAACAAGACCCATACTTCACACCACGCACAAAAACTAACTCAAAATGGATCAAAGACTTAAACATAAAATCAAAAACGATAAAGATCATGGAAGGAAAACTAGGGACAATGCTAGGAGCCCTAATACATGGGATAAACACAATACAAACCATAAGTAACAATGCACAAGCACCAGAAGAGAGACTAGATAAATGGGAGCTTCTAAAAATCAAACACTTATGCTCATGGAAAGACTTCACCAAAAGAATAAAAAGACAACTTACAGACTGGGAAAAAATTTTTGGCTATGACAATTCCAATCAGTGTTTAATCTCTAAAATCTACAAGATATTGGAAAACCTCAGCAACAAAAAGACAAATAACCCAATTAAAAATGGGCAAAGGATAGGAACAGGCATTTTGCCAAAGAAGATATTTGAGTGGCTAACAGACACATGAAGAAATGCTCAAGATCATTAGCCATTAGAGAAATGCAGATCAAAACTACAGTGAGGTATCATCTCACCTCAACAAGGCTAGCATTAATCCAAAAAACACAAAATAATAAATGCGGGAGAAGTTGTGGAGAGACTGGAACACTTATACACTGATGGTGGGAATGTAAAATGGTACAACCACTTTGGAAAGTGATTTGGCACTTCCTTAAAAAGCTAGAAATAGAAGTACCATACGATCCAGCTATCCCACTCCTTGGAATATATCCTAGAGAAATAAGAGCTGTCACACGAATAGATATACGCACACCCATGTTCATTGCAGCACTGTTCGCAATAGCAGAAAGATGGAAACAACCTGGGTGCCCATCAATGGATGAATGGATAAACAAATTATGGTATATCCACACAATGGAATACTATGCAATGATAAAGTAAGACAGTGAAGCCGTGAAACATAACATGGAGGAAGCTGGAGGTCATTATGCTGAGTGAATTTAGTCAGTACGGAAGGACAAATATTGTATAAGACCGCTATTATAAGAACTCAAGAAAAGGTTTAAACACAGAAGAAAACATTCTTTGATGGTTATGAGGGTGGGGAGGGAGGGTGAGGGTTATTTACTAACTAGATAGTAGATAAGAATTATCTTAGGTGAAGGGAAGGACAGCACACACTACAGGGGAATTTAGCACAACTGGACTAAACCAAAGCTAAGAATTTTCCTGAATACAATCAAACACTTTGAAGGACAGACTAGCAGGGGTAGGGGTCTGAGGACCATGGTTTCAGGGGACATCTAGGTCAACTGGCATAACAAACTTATTAAAATGTTCTGCATCCTTCTTTGGTGAGTGGTGTTTGGGGTCTTAAAAGCTTGCAAGTGGCCATCTAAGAGACATCAATTGGTCTCAACCACCTGGAGTAAAGGAGAATGAAGAACACCAAAGACACAAGGAAAGTAGTAGCCCAAGAGACAGAAAGGCCCACATACACCAGAGACCTCATCAGCCTGAGACCAGAAGAACTAGATGGTGCCCGGCTACCACCAATGACCGCTCTGACAGGGAACACAACAGAGAGTCCTGGATGGAACAGGAGAAAGCTGGGATGCAGAACTCAAATTCTAGTAAGAAGACCAGACTTAATGGTCTGACTGAGACTAGAGGAACCCCAGAAAGCAAGGTGCCTGGATTCTCTATCAGCCCAGAACTAAAACAGTTTCTGAGGCCAACTCTTCAGACAGGGAGTGGACTAGACTGTGGGATATAGAGTGATACTCGTGAGGAGTGTGCCTCTTAGCTCAAGTAGATACAAGAGACTAAAAGGGCAGCTTCTGTCCAGAGGTGAGATGGGAAGGCAGAGAGGGTTAGGAGCTGGTTGAATGGACGTGGGGAATCGGGTGGAAAGGAGGAGTGTCCTGTCACAGTATAGGGAGAGCAATTAGGGTCACATAACAATGTATGTATAAATTTTTGTATGGAAAAAAATTTAAAAAAAAAAGATAAGAGTTAAATATTTATTCTATCCTTCCCATATAACCTGCACTAGAGAGTAACTAAGCCCTAAATGATGAGAGAAGCTTCTCCTTTACAAAAGCATTCTGGCCCATAAGCGTGAAAGGAATGGTAGAACTAGAACTATTTTGTAACCTGTAATACAATAACTGATTCAGGCAATGGTCATCAATGGATGAAACCATGAAAGGCTGCGGAAGAACTACAAGGGTGCAATCACGCTGACAACAGCTGAATTCACTCATCAGTTTGAGTATCACCAAAAGTGGGGCAACCACTGCGTACCTTCTGACATGCAATATGAAGCAAACAGAACCACTATGAAGAATTCCTGCACCTCCCTTTTTTTTTGGTTGGCCCAAATGATTGCAATGGAATGGTCCGATTTTTCTCACTTGTTTCCTTTTTTTGGCCTTCAACCAACATCCAAAAATCTGTCTCCTGAGTCAGCGTGGGATGCTAGTCTCATGTCTGCTGTATCTGCAGGACAGACTGAAAAAACCTGACCCTTGATCCTCGGAGGCTGGTAGCACTTGCTTCTCCTCTGGCTCCCAGGCAGAGGTCTCCTAACACCAGTTCTTGGCATGAAGGCTGCATTATGAAATGCTCCCCGAAGGCCATTTTCTGTTCTTTTAAATACTTACAAAAGTAATAAATATCCATTGCAGAAAAATTGGAAACTACACCAAATATAGAGAGGAAAACTTTCACAACTCTCTAGAATACAATACTGTTCATATTTTAGTGCATGTGCTTCTAGACATACATCTGTATTATTATATTTTTTGTACCATCATGGGATCATACTGCATATGCTATTCAGAAATTTGTTTTTTACTGAATATTACATCATTAACATATCACCATGTCCATAAATTTACTTTTACAATGAATGCATAATATTCCAGTGTAAAGATGGACCCTCATTTATTCAACTATTCTTGTTTTTGAACATTTAGCTTGTTGCCAACATTTTGCTTCTATTGATCTTTGTACATACTTCTCTTAAAAAGTGAACACTGAACAGGAAAATTGTTTTCTATAGAGTGTACATTTTCTGAAAATCCAGGTACATTAAACGGAATTGCTAATCTGAGAAACATGACCCTGAGCAAGTTATAAATCTCTAGGCTTTGGTTACTGCCCTTAGCAACAGGCTGCAAGCGGGTTGGGGATTCTGGGAAATCTTACTGATGTGTATTTCTGTGAGAGTCGTGACAACTTTGAAGTTTACTAATGAGCCACATCATCAAAATCATCTCAAATAGAGTGGAAAATCACTAGAACAGTGTGTGGAAAACCTGGGTTCTGGTACTGGCCGTGTCAGGGTGTACCCTGAGCAGGACACTTTTCCTTTGCTGTTGCCTGAGGGGTTTGCACTGAAAGGCCATGAGGGCCCCTTCTAACTTTGACATTCTGTAAATTTATAAGCCAGAGCAAAAACTACCTCTGTGAGCTGGGCGGTAAGAATGAGCATGACAACTCATGTTCCCTGAAGAATCATTTTAACTCTTGGCATGTACACTTGACATTTTTTGAGATGGAAAAACACAGAAAGGAGAGCATATGATATGATTTCAGAGTGAGAGTGAGGAGTGAGCTAACTCTGCCGTATGGTCTCCCAGAAGCAGTGTGGGAGAAAACCAGCCTATGCTATCCGTTCTCCCCTACTTTGAGCACCTCCCAAACAGCTTTGCAACTGCAATTTCAAATGCTCTCTTATAAGGACCCAGGGATAAACTAGGTAGGCTCCTATTTACTTCACTTATTGCATCTATAAAGTGAAAATAAGGTACCAACATGTTCATACATTGTGATTATAAATATGTAAGTATACATTAAAAAATGGCAAAAAAAATGCAATAAAATATTATAGTGATTATCTCTGGAGAGTGGAATTATGGGTGTTTTCTGTACTTCACCATATTTTCTCAAAATTTCCTCAGTGTATAAGCATTCCTTTTATAACCAGAAGAACAAATATTATTAAAGAAATAATCATACAGTTACATTCAATGTTGCTGGAGATCACTTTGGGTCGTTAAAAGCATCATCATCTTCTCCTCTGTTTTCTCTTCTGTATTGTTAAGCTTAACATAATAAATGCGTATTAATTTTAGAGGGAGAAACAAGCCCACTAGGGAAGTTGCCTACCCCAAATCTATTCTCTCCTTTACCTTTCTAATGGAACCCTGATTTTGTTGGGAATGCCAATGTACCCAGCAAAAATCTGCATTCGCCAGTTTCCCTTGTAGATTCATGCTAGACATTTGATTAAGTTCTAGCCAATGAGATGTAAGCAGGAGTTGTTGGGTGATCTCACAGCTGACTCCACTGGCATGCGTCCTTTTGCCCTTCCCCTCTTATTCTCTTTTTGCCTGGAACTCAAAGTTTGGCACTGCACTGGCCATTTTCCAGTGAGAAAACCATTTTCTCAAGAACAGAAACCATGAAGTAAAGCTCATGGAGCAGAAATAAAGGTACCTGAGACATGAGAGCATCTCGGAGCCAGTGTGTTGGGTCGGATCGTCTTCCTTCCAACTTCTGGCTACAAGAAAGAGAATGAATTCCCTATCATGTTTTAGCAGCGCCAGTTGCTGTGGAGTCAGTTCAGATTCATGGTGACCCCCATGTGTATCAGAGGAGAACTGTGCTCCATAGGGTTTTCAATGGCTGATTTTTTGAAATTAGATCACCAGGCCTTTCTTCCGAGGTGCCTCTGGGTGAACTCAAACCTCCAACCTTTTAGTTAGCAGCTGAGCGCATTAACTTTTTGCACCACCCAGGGTCTTAAGTTCTAGCCACTGTGTTTTTGGTCTTTGTTAGTCACAGTTGAACATAAATTCAAACTAATATGCTCACTTAAAAAACAAAACTTTTAAATCCCTAACAATTGCAACCACCTTAAAAAGAAAAAAAAAAAAAAAAAAAGAAGTTTTAGGGAGAATGCAATTGAAGTTCACTTAGGATGGAAATAAAAGGCAATGTTCTACTAAAAATTAAGGATTGCCTGTCAGTCTCCAGTAAATCTAATACATTTCACATTGTCAATGATCCACGCACGTGGTTGAGTTCATTATTTTTACATTTGGGGACAATAAGTTTGTTAACACAGCCCAGCAACTAGGAAATCAATGTATCACCATATGCCTAAACCGGGACCATTTATCATCCTTTATGCTCCTTCCAAAGAGTGCAAAACAGATCCTGACTTGAAGAAGCGTCAATGTGGGGATAGTTATGTAAAATGTCAGATGGAAAACATGTTAGAAAATGATGGATGTGAGCACATCCTGTGGAAGGAAGAGACCCCGTCCTCTGTTAAGCTTTCTTTTGCAGCTCCCCGATCAGCAACTATGTCGCAGCTATGGGCAGTTTTCCAGAACAAACCTTCCTGTCACTAGCTGCTTCATTCTAAAAGGCCAGGGTGGGAGGAGAGATGGAAGGTCAAAATGGAAAAAGGAAAAATGCCTGGGTCAAAAATGTCAGAGCTGGAAGGACCTTGGAAGGTTGTTAATTAACTTCAGTGACTTCTTTTTGCAGAATAGCAAAGTGAGGCCTAGGGCTTCCCAGCAATTTAGTGATTGGGTGAGAATTAGAACCTTAGGCTGCTGCTCCAAGATGTAATCTCTAGAATAAGAAATATGGACAGAACCAAACACAAGGTCAACTGGCATAGAGGTTTTGGCAGTACTAAGTGAAAGAGAGAGTTGCGGCTATTTCCCTGAGGGTTCAACAGAGCCTCATGGCGCCCCATGTGTGTTAGAGTAGAACTGTGCTCCATAGGGTTTTCAATGACTGATTTTTTCGGAAGTAGATCACCAGGCCTTACTTGCGAGGTGCCTCTGGGTGGACTTGAAATGCAACTTTTCATTTAGCAACTGAAGGGTTTAACTGTTTGCTCCACCAGGGACTGGTAACTGGTCAATAGAAGCATCATTGTAGAGGAAAAGGCAAAGAAGGAGAAACGGAAGTTAGGGTGATGTGGATGGGGGTACGGACGGAATGGGTAGAGATGCAGAAGGACTAATCTCTATTGAGCCAGTTTCTCAATCCTTCCCTTCACTGTGCCTGTGGACATGGCTAAGTGACAGCCCTGGCTTCTTCTGGGCTGCCTCATTCATTCAAAGACTAAAGCAAAACAAAAAATTGCTGTCAAGTCAATTCCGACTCATAGCGACCCTATAGGACACAGTAGAACTGCCCCATAGGGTTTCCAAGGAGCGGCTGGTGGATTTGAATGGCTGACCTTTCAGTAGTAGCTGAGTGCAGACTATTGCGCCACCCAGGGACCTTTATATATGTATGTGTAAGTGTCTACAAATATATACTTATTTAAGTACACACACACACACACACACACACACACACACGAGTGAGTACTAAATTGTTTTTCATTAATTGAAATGCGTGCTCAGAGGCTTGTGGAGGTCACTGGGTTAGAAAATGAGCTTTAGAGTCCTAGTTGTTTAAAATGTATAAAATGGAAAAAAAATAATAGTAGCTCTCAGGGCTATAGTGAAGATTCAGACAATGTATGCCAAGTGCTTAGTGTATGCTTCCTGAGGGCAAAGCTCATGTCTGCCCTGTGCACTAATGTATCCCGTGCCTCCTCGCACAGGGCCTGCATGAAGTAGGCGCTTTACACCAGCGCTTCAAACTGGTTCTTTTCAGTCCGAACCCCTGCTGGGAATTTGCATTTCCACCACAGATATAGTGAATCAGAGTCTACATTTTAACAAGATTCCCTGGGGACTCATAAGAATCACCTGAGGAGTGTGTTAAAATGTAGATTCTGATTCAGTATAAGGAGCCCCCTGGTGGTGCAGAGGGTAAAGCATATCTGGGGTGGAAATGAAAATTCTCCCAAAGGACTAATGTACCACATGAGCCATGGCCTCCACTAGCCTGAGACCATAAGAACTAGATGGTGCCCAGCTACCACTACTGGCCGCTCTGACCAGTACCACAATAGTAGGTCATGGACATAGTGGGAGAGAAATGTAGTACAAAATTCAAACTCATAAATAAGGCCAGACTTACTGGTCTGATAAGAGACTGGTGGAATCCCTGAGACTGTGGCCCTTAGACACCCTTCAAACTTGGAACTGAAATCGCTCTCAGAGATCATATTACAGCCATACAATTAACAGGCCTATAAAATGAACAATAACATCAGTGAGGAGTATACAGCTGAAAACAATCAACTATACAAGACCTGAAGTGCAGCATTTGCCCAAAAGCAAAGTTCAGAATGACCGTAGGGACAGGAAGTCTGGGTGAATAGACACAGGGAACCCACAGAGGAAGGGGAGAGCGCTGACACATTCAAGGGTTTGCAACCAATGTCACGAAACAAGCTGTGTATAAATTGTTGAATGGGAAACTACTTTTCTCAGTAAACTTTCACCTAAACAACAATAAAATGTTGCAAAAAAGAAAATTCTCAGCAGGGAGTCGAACTGAAACGAATGGGTTCAAAGTCCTGCTTTGCACGTATGTGTTAAATAGATGAGTAGTCTGTGGGTATATGCAATTCCTTCCACATTAGCTGGAACTCCACCTGTATCTGTACTGTGAAAGTAACAGAATTGGAGCACACAGTCGTGAGAATGACATTATGATCGTAGTAACTTTCGGTTCACCCTCTGTATAAAACAGGTAAATCATTCACAAACTATGGTGATTTGTTATTAGTGACAAATTACGTTGCAACGTACCTCACAACTGATGGTGAGTCACCAGTCTGCTATGACCCTGTGGTTATAAACCACCGTTATAAACTATCATTTATTACCCATTGTGACATAATCTGATTGGATTCTTTCACAAGACATGTTTATACAAATCACTATATAAACATTTCTTCCTTCTAAAAACAGAAAGGGCTAAGTGAGAGAAAATGAACGTAAAGTTCAAGAACAGAAGTGATTTAGGTTAAATATAGTGAAAACTTCTGAGGGTGAGAATGGCCGAATTCAGTCTGGTTGCTGTTTAAGAAACCCGTTGTTTCCGTATTTGGATCTTCTGGTTTTCCCCCTGCGCATGTGTATACTGACCGCTGCATAAAACTTTTTTTCCCCAAAATTCTATCATCATGTTAGTTTTTCTCCTTAACCCAATGGTAAGCAGCTTGCTACTGATAAATTTCCATAATAAGAATAACTTAATCAGTTCTGACAAACACTCCAGATTCTAAATTCCACTGCCACGGAGCCAGTCTTAGGCAATGTTAAGCTCTTCCTTAAAACAGCATGCATCTCTCTCCCTCAATCCCCCTCATCCTTCCACACCAACTCCCCACTTTCTAGAATCTCCTGAGCCTTCCTTGTGTGCCTGTCACCTTTAGATTGCAGCTAAGGCCGCCAGGCTGGAGACGTGCCAAACAGGGAACTAGCAGATCCCAGCATATGGCTGGTGTTTAATTAAATAAGGGCTGAGGACAGAGAAGTCTTGAACACAAAATAAATACGTGCAGACAACTTCCCAGTGTCCTGGGAGGATGTGAAATAGCTAAGCTCTTTCTTAATCCTGGCGTCACAAAGCCCTTATCTGGAACACTGACAGCCATGGAGGGCAAAGTTGAGATAAACTGTTTGAACAGACGTCAATAGTAAATGCTCTCTTCCTTTCCATATCCCAACCACTAGTGTTCCCAGGGAAGATGAAGAAATGAGAAAGGGGCTGACCTTGATACTTTTGAACAATACAGGACTGTGTCTACCCTTGTTCTAGGGACTTTTGCCCTAATCAAGAGGCTTGTATTATTTGGTACTTCCCAAAAGTAGAAGCAGGAGAGACAAATCACAAAAGCGTGCCTTCTGCAGCCAGCTTGTCAATTCACTCTGTTCCTGTGTGTGGATTCTGGGCAGCTACGGAGTTATAGGAGTCCCTGGGTGGTACAAGCAGTTAATGCAATTGGCTGCTAACCAAAAGGCAGAAGGTTCGAGTCTACCCAGAGGTGTCTTGGAAAAAAGGCCTGGTGATCTACTTCCAAAAAATCAGCCACTGAAAACCCTGTGGAGTACATTTCTCCTCTGATACATATGGGGTCACCATGAGTCAGAGTCAACTCAACAACAGTTGGTTTGTTCATTTATTTATGGACTTATAGTGCAAACTCAGGACAGACAGCCAGGATCTCTGGGTTCTACTAACCCCATTCTGCCAACCTAAGAATTTACCCAAGGCAATCTGAAACTCCTTTGTCTCTATTAAAATAAAAATAGTTCCTGCCCCCTACAAGATTTAGTACAATTAAATGGAGTTCCTGGCACTCCCTAAGTGGTTTTTGAAGTATCCACAGGTTATCTGGAGAGACCCCGGATAGTTTATGGCTAGTTCTTAGCTTTTTTTTTTTTTTGCTTCAAGTAAATAGTTTTGCACTTGAACTCAATGCTGTGTTTCCTTTGTGACTTGTCCCTTTATCCCTCTTTAAAGAACTGAGAGTGTCTCACTCCTATTCCCCCCAATTATCTGCTACATGCCAGCTATCAAAACCACGGCTACCTTTTCCTCCTAATGAATTTTACCCTTTAAAAAATACAACAGAGTTATCCTCTTTGCACAGGGTCTATTTCCTAAGTAACCCTGATGAAACTTGGCCTTCTGGCTTCTGTCCTAAGACTCCAACTCAGCATGATGTCACATCCAAAAGCAACATATAAATGACTCTAATGAGGCTTGAAATATTAAGCATCCCATCACACTTCCTAAACTATCCCCTGCAGACAACTTCCCCTCCTCTTTCCAAAGTCCTCCTGTATGTGGCAGTTCTCCAGTCTCATACTCTTTCCTGTGCCTTGCCCACGAGTGAGCCTGAGCTGGCCCAAGAAATCTCTGTCCTTTGAGTGACAATCTTTCCTACTTATTTTCACCTTATCTGCAGCTAGAATAATAGTGGCTTCATATTGTTGAAATCTACCAGATGCCAGATACAGTATATAAGTTATTTCTAAACCTCACCAGCATTAACATTGTAACCTATTTCTTTTTTCTTTGATTATGCCCATTTTTAAGTTGAGGAAACAGGCTTAGAAAGTTAAGTGATATATTTTGTCTCTACCGATATATAATTTTTTTTTTCTTTAAGAGGTTAATGGGACATGACAGCAGAAAGAAATTAAAAATCCTGATGGGCAGAAGAGTGACTTCGTGAACATGTAAGTTGCTCTGAGCTCTGGGAAGGGGAGATGAATAAAAATACACGTACAAGAGAGATAATAATTTTAAAATGTGGAAATAGATGAAGGAGGAGGGGGCAAATTTATTAGTCAACAAAACACAAAAAGTGAGTGAGAAGAGAAGTAAGCAGTGCTCTGGGGGACTGAGACACTAGCTGCAGGGACCTTAAAATTCTGCAATGAGTCAATTACTTTGTATCAGATGAGATCGGATTTGGGGACTGGAGGTTGACCTCTTGATGGGAAGTACGAAAGGGAGTAATATTAATGATCAGCGTAATGGCTACCCCTGTGTTAAGCACTTGGCCATTAACAGAAAGGTTGGCAGTTCAGACACACCAGTGGCTCCGTGGGCGAAAGACCTGGTGATCTGCTCCTGTAAAGATTAAAAAAAAAAAAAAAAAAATTGCCGTCGAGTTGATTCTGGCTCATAGTGACCCTATAGGACAGAGTAGAACTGCCCTACAGGGTTTCCAAGGCTGGAAACTTCTTTACAGAAACTTCTTTACAGAAGCAGACTGCCACATCTTTCTCCCATGGAGCGGCTGGTGGGTTCGAACTGCCGACTTTTCAGTTAGCAGCTGAGCTCTTAACCACTGCACCAAAACCCTATGGGGCAGTTCTACTCTGTCACATGAGGTTGCCATGAGTCGAAAACCGACTCGAAGGAACCTAACAACAAAAACCACTTGTGCCAAGCTCTGTCTCAAGTGCTTTTGGTGAATTAACTCATTTAATACCCAAGGCAGCCTCAGAGGTCCTATCACTAGCACTGAGGTAGAAAAAGGTAACCCAGCTTAGCCATGGTCACAGCTAGTAAGTGGAGGAAGCACAGTTTGAAGCCAGGATCCAAGCTCCAGTTTTTAAACCACAGTAAGGTCCCAGGCTGGTGCAAACGGTTTGTGCTTGAATACTACCCTAAAGATTAACCCACTCAGCAACACCGCGGAAGAAAGGCCTGGTGATCTGCTTCCATAAAGATTACAGCCAAGAAAAACTTGTGGAGCACAACTGTAGTCTGTCACACGTGAGGCCACCATGAGTCCGAATGTACTCGACGGCAATGGGTTTGGTTTCAAGTTGTTGTGCTCCACAGTTACTGCCTTCCTTATACAGGCTCACTGTGGGGAACATAATGCTAAGAGCTAGTGTGTATGAAAATAACAATAATCCATAGTACCTGGAAAACTAAGGATTTGCTAAGTATGGGGGATATTTGTGCTAGTCTCATTCTTCTTTACACACACACACATCCACACACAATTACACTATCTTCTTTTAACCCTTACTCAAATAGCAATCTCTCCTAGAAGTTGCAAGGATGGCAGCAGGAATGCACTAGTAATGAGCATCACAACAGAAACTCTGACATTTTATGTGTGGAGGGCTTGATCAAAGGCCACCTTGGGCTTCTTACCTTAAACAGGTGCTTTATCCACAAAGCGGGGGGTGAGAAAGCAGAAAGTAAGACAGAGCTCCCACACACGTAGCCAAGCAGGACCGGTGAGCTGAGAGAATTGTAGTCACAGCAGAGAGCAGCTTGTCCAGAAAGTCCAGTGCTCTCTCCCCCGTGTCCCTCAGCCAGCCTCACACCACTGTGCTTTTCTTCCCTGGAGGAGCAGGGCCCCCAAAGTGAAGGCTGGATCCCTTTGCCCAGTGGCCTCCAGGAGCACCTTGCTGCATCACCACCAAGCGGATGGAGGGCTGGGCATTGAGGGTGGCCTCTGGGGCGTACTCCTTACTGGGGTCCTTGCCACGGCAGTCATAGAGCACGCAGGAGATGAGGAAAACCAGGAGCAAGATGACGTAGCTGGCAACTAGGATTATCAGGTTCAAGGTGACAGGGTCAATCTCCAAGTAAAACTCCATCACATCTCTCACGGTTGGGAAGGGAGTCTAGAGAAAGGAGATTTGGGCCTGCCTGGGGATTGCAGGGAGGAAAGTTTTGCTTGTTGGAATAGTTACGTTGGCTCTCTGGGGTAAAAATACATTAATCCCCACTGCTCCAGGAGACCTCAAAGATTAAAGCTGCTCGGTTTAATAACTTAAGCTCCTGCTGTTAATCCCACAGCCACCAAAATACAGAAGCTGCCTCTCACCGATTCACCTACATAGAGAGGGAGAGTTCACATGTTGTTGAAGCATGGTATATAAGTCAGGCCACCATATATAAGTTATTGCCCAAATAGGGAGTTTGCTGAGCAAAAGTAAGTGCTGTTAATAAGCACACTGAGAAGATAGTCATAAAATCAGATTATCCTAAACATACTGTGAAATATGGCTATTCTCTCTCTCTATATATATGTATGTATATAAAACAGTTGCCATCCAGTTGGCTGTGACTCGTGGTGACTCCATGTGTGTCAGAGTAGAACTGTGCTCTGTACAGGTTTTCAATTGCTCGTTTTTCAGAAGTAGATGACCAGACCTTTCTTCTGAGGGGCCTCCGGGTGAGTTCAAACCACCAATCGTTCAGTTAGCTGCTGAGCTCATTAACCATTTGCACTACCCAGGAACTCCATCATATATATATGTATATATACATGTGTATATATGTGTGTGTATGTGTATATATATATAAAACGAAAACCAACTCTGTTGCTGTTAAGTCAATTCCAACTCATGATGATCCCATTGTGTTATAGAGTAGAACTGCTCTCCATAGGGTTTTCTTGACTGTGATAGTTACAAAAGCAAATTGCCAGGTCTTTCTTCTATGATACTACTGGGTGGGTTCTAACTGCCAAACTTTAAGTTAGTGGCTGAGTTTTTAACTGTTTGCACCACCCAGGGACCTTACCCTGTATATGAGGGAGGTCTAATGCCAAGTATGATGGAGCCCTGGTGGCGCAGTGGTGAAGTGCTTGGCTGCCAACCAAAAGGTTGGCAGTTCGAACCCACCAGCTGTTCCATGGGAGAAAGATGTGGCAGTCGGCTTCCATAAAGATTACAGCCTTGGAAACCCTATGGGGCAGTTCTACTCTCTCCTGAGTCGGAATGGACTCGATGGCAATGGGTGGCTAATGCCAAATACGGAGTGATTCAGATGGGCTTTGGGAGTAGGTGTGCTTCTTTAACAAGAGGAACCCCAGCGCCTGACATTTTCACTCTTATTCATTTATTGGTTCATTCATTTTTTCATTCATTCAAAAACACTGTTTGAGCATCTACTATGTTCCAGGCCCTGTGCTAAGCTTTGGGGATATGGCAATGATAAGACAGAGAAGTGTTTTGTCTACCAGGGGAGAAAGATGTTAGATAATTGTGCAAGTCACTATTTAATAACAGTGGAGATAGGTTCATAAAGGACACGTAGCGGGTGAAAGGAGAGTATGCCCCCAGCGGGGTGGGGTCAGAGACAGCCTCTATGAGGAGGAGACATTTAACTAGCGACCTGAAGTATAAGCAGAGTTTAGCTCGGTGAGGACAGGTAGGGAAGAATCTTCTAGTCACAGGGAATGGCATATGTGAATGATCTGAACAGAAGGAAGCCTGGCAATTGGAGGAATTGAAATAAGTTCAGTGTGACTTATGTCATTGAGAGTGAATGGGGAGTTTAAGGTGAGAGAAGCAGGCAAGGATCTGATTGCAAAGGGACCGTTGTGGGACATTCTAAGGAGTTTAGACTTGATCCTACAGCAATTGGATGCCATCAAAAAGCTTTAAGCAGCAGAGTGACATGATCAGATTTGCATTTTACTTGGCAGCTGTGTGGAGAATGGAATGAGGGGGCAAGAGTGAATGCAAGAAGACAAGCAAATCGAAAGGAAGAGCCAATAATAATACCTACAGGCCTGCTTCGGTTGTAGCCCAGTTGCAATAATCTTATACCGAGCTGGCTTCATGGGCACGCAGCCTGTCTGGTTGCACAGGGCCCCATGCTCAGAAGGAGCCCTTGCTTGGTTTAATGCTCCGCTGTTGCTGTCTTTAAATTCTTAATAATTTTAAACGAAGGATCCTGCATTTTTATTTTGTACTGGGCTGCACAAGTTATGCTTTTTGGCTGGCCGGGATACCAATAGCTGTTTCTCTAATAGCTCTTTTGATACTACTAGTTAAAGGTCAAAACTCCTGAAGGTCAGCTGGTTTCTTAGCATTCTTAATTAAGCTTTACTGGGCTAGCAGCTTCCTGTCTGGCTCCTTTATGCCCACCTTCCGGGGCTATAAATAGCACAAGGGTTCAGGGATGCTTTAGAAAGGAGACCATCTGGAAGCCCTTTTCAAATAGAATATTCCATGATTCTGAGGTCCTGGCCTAATCTGTGGAATTATACTCGAGAAAACTAATGGTTCTCAAACATCATAGGTTCAGGACCAGCCTCATTTAAATCAACTGGCTTTCTTATGAATATAGATTCTTGGATCAACCCCAGACCTATTGTATTAGAATCTTTGTGGCTAGAGTCTGGGAATCTGTATTAATGAAAAATCTTCACGGATAATTTTGATTTGCAACCAGGATGGAGATTCATGGATATAGACGTGTAAAGAAGGTGTAAGTGTGTCACCAAGTGGGTTATGGTTGGCTGCCAGGAGATGTCAAAGGAGCATTCAATACAGAATCCAACACTGCTGGAGAGTCTGGGTCCAACAGGTTCAGATAGTTCATTTTGTCAAGAGGAAGTTTGTTGTTTTTTCCTGGTGTCAATTCACATTTACCAAGTTCACAGGAGACTGGTGTTTAAAACAGAACACCAATTATTAAGTTACAGGGAAAAATAGAACTAGCATAATTTCCTTAAACTATCTCCCTGGAGGAAGAGCTACAGGAAAAGTTCATTTATAATCAGAAGGGAGCTTGGTGAACCCAGAATCACAGCAAGTGGGGCTGTCTGGTAAGTTAGGTGCAATGCACCCAGATCCAAACAAGGCTTTAAAAGGTAGCATTATGTACCAGTTGGTTACTTTTCTTTTGCCCACTGTAAACTCTAGATTCTTGACATCTGTAGTAAACTTGGGAAAACTTGGTGGCATAGTGGTTAAGTGCTATGGCTGCTAACCAAAAGATTGGCAGTTCAAATCCACCAGGCACTCCCTGGAAACTCTGTGGGGCAGTTCTACTCTGTCCGATAGGGTATCTATGAGTCGGAATTGACTCGACAGCAATGGGTTTGGTCTTGGTTATAGCAAACTTATGTCTGTACTGCACAGGTACCTACATGTAATAATATTTAGGGGAGTTCTTTGGTGACTTTAAATAGATGATGAGAGGATTTGTTAAAATTGCCTCTGGAATAAGAACGACATACATTTTAGTCCACATTAAACAAAACTGAACTATATGCAGCAACTCTGTTCTATGGCTGCAGTTTTCATGGTAGCTCCAGATTTCTCTGTGCAATGGTGGAAATCCTTAATCACAGCGGCTGACCAGGTCTTGCATCCTCTCTTCTTGCGTTGCCCCAGTTATGCTGATCTTCTGCAGAGTGTTTCAGAATGTTTTGTTCAAGGCTACTTAGTGTTTTTGGTTCACTGTCTTATTACCATCTGCAGAGAGTTTTTTGTCTCTGTATCTACCAGTGTTCAAAGTTCATTTTAAGTCCAGCTTTGCTTCCCTCCAATGTATCTGGTGAAATGCCGGCCACCTGTTTTACTTAATTAACCCCAGGGATGGCGGTTTTATTTACTTTGCTGCCAATCTCTCCCATCCTTCCTTCTTTCTCTATCTTTAAGGTACTTTCCTCTCGTGCCATCTAGTGGCCAAAGAAGGGGCTACTGAATAAAGAAAAAACTGTTGGCAACAGTCAAACTGGGATGGCTATTAAGAATGGCGACCAGGTGGAGAGGGTGATATGTTGTTGTTAGCTACTGTTGAGTCAGTTCCAACCCATAGCGACCCTATGTACAACAGAACGAAACACTGCCGGGTCCTCCACCATCCTCACAATCATTGCTGTGCTTGAGCCCAGTGTTGTAGCCACGGTGTCAATCCATCTTCTTGAGGGTCTTGCTGTCTTTCACTGACCCTCTACCTTACCAAGCATGATGTCTTTCTCCCGGGACTGGTCCCTCGAGATAACATGTCCAAAGTACGTGAGACGAAGTCTCACCATCCTCACTTTTAAGGAGCTGTATTTCTTCCAAGACAGATTTGTTCATTCTCCTGGGAGTCCATGGTATATTCACCATGCTTTGCCAACACCATGACTTAAATGCATCACTTCTTCTTCAATCTTCCTTGTTCATTGTCCAGCTTTCACATACATATGAAGTGATTGACAGAAGTAGTGACAATAGCAAGCAACATTTCAGAACAACTACTTGAGGTATTCGATCATACTCATTCCATCATTAGTTTAGAAACATGCGTTCTGCATTTACCAGGAAGTTTGAGTCCACCCAGAGGAGCCTTAGAAGAAAGGTCTGGCAATCTACTCCCAAAGGTCGCAGCCATTGAAGATCTTATGGAGCAGTTCTATTCCGAAACACATGGGGCCTCCACGAGTCAGAATCAAGTTGATGGCAACTTTTTTTTTTTTTTTTTTAAAATAGTTTTGGCAAGGTGCCAGGCACATAGAGCTTGACTATGTGATAAACTGAAACTGTGCTACATGCCCAGTATTAGAGAGCACAGATGAAACGAGGATTTATCAACCCTCTTTTAGGAATGAGGAAATTGAAGCTCAGAGAGTCAATGTAATTCTAATGAGCTCGTTCGTATTCTCTCTCTCCCTCCAGCCCTTCCATCTCTTCATTCCTACTGCCTGAAACGTAAATTGAATATCAACATGGAGTACCCTGTGTTATGTGCTGTGGGGAATTCACAACTCAATCCATGGGTCCTCAGTTACATACACACTTACTTGCTATTATCTGAGACCTGGAACATCATTTCATAATGCCAGGTAAGTGTGTGTCCCATGTATGTGCATTTCTGGGCAGCTGGTGTTCATTCCTTAAAACACCAAAATAGTTTTGTATTTTGACTATTCTGGATAGGAATCTATCTCTGGTATTACACAGTTAGGGACAGATCACCCAGTAAGCAAGGTACGCACGGGCTTGCTTGTGCTTACTTACTAATTTGTAGACATGGGGAGTTCCAATAGTCTCAGCACAGTTTTGAGTTTTAATAACTTCAGAAGTATAAATGCCACGAACCTACAAAAAGCATAAGTGGGAGTTTTAATTATTTTACATTTGAGGACATTGAGGTTCAGGGAAGTGACTTGCTAAGGGCCAGACACCCGGTAAATGGCAGAAGCAAACCTTTAAGCCAAGTCTTTTGAATTTCAGTTTAGTGCTTTTTTCACTGAAGCTATTTGACTAGAGAGAGTGGAAAGTGAAAAAGGCTGGATGCTATAGATGCTGGAAGGTGACAGAGTGGCAACAATAACAAAAACCAAACGCTAGCCATCTATATTTTTAAACGTCTGTTTCACTTTTATATTTCACCAAGAGAGCATAACACTAGTCCCAACCCACTACCTTTCCCAACTTCGCAATAAAAATAGTCTACTGAGTGGTTTGTCTGGGATCTCTGGAGAAATATCGACATGTTTTACCACAGAACAAGTTCAAGATCTTTTTTTCCCACTTGTACTGGCGTGGAGCACACTCAAACTCATACCCACCCAGAACCTGAGAACGTGACCTTATTTGGAAATACGGTCTTTGCAGATGTCATTAGTTAAGGTGAGGTGAGGTCATACTGGACTAGGGTGGGCCCTAAATTCAACGGCTGGTGTCCTTGTAAGAAGGCCGTGTGAAGACCCAGAGACGCAGAGAGAACACCATGTGAAGATGGAGGCTGAGATTGGAGTGAAGCATCTAGATGCCAAAGAGCTCCAAGGATTGCTGGCAACCATGAGAAGCTAGGAGACAGCTGTAGAACAGATTCCCCCTCAGAGGTTCCAAGAAACCCACCCTTGATTTTGGACTCCAGAGCTGTGAGACAATACATTTCTGTTGTTTTAAGCTACCCAGTTTGTGGTATTGTGGTGTGACGGTCCCAGAAAGCTAATGCCCCACCTAGCTTACTGCTTAGACAAAACAGGTGTGGCCTGGGGCACACTGTGAGGGTCCACAGCTCTTTCAGAACTCTCTCTATTCTGTTTTGGTACTTGCCTCTTCTAGCCCTGGGCTTGGTCCTGGCTCCTTCTGCTCAGTTATGATGGCGCCATGAAGAAAGTGCCCGAGATGAAAGAGCATTCCTGTATGTGAAACCGACTTCTGTAAAATAAACACAAGACCTTCAGTTTAAAATAGCAACTGGCTGGCAGCCCTGACGTAGCCTTTTATATCTTCCCAGTAAAATTCCTCTGAAGACACAGAAAAACACAAAAGCCCACAAAGAACAATGTGGCAGGGAATAGTTAAGGCATTGCTTCTCCCCTCTCCCCCTCCCAAGAATTCTTTGAACTCATTTTTCTTCTTCATTATCATTTGAGATTTCTAAAGGCAGTGACTCTCGGAAGAGATAAAGTCTGGATGAGGTCAATTCATGGTTTGTGAGCTCCTAAGTAGACTTCTGTAAGTTTATGTCAAAGTCATGAGACTTAGGGCCAGGCTTTGTTGGGAGAGCAAAGGCCATTTTTAGAATTCTAAAATATTGGCTTTGTGTATCAGAAGCCCAACCTAGAAGACCAAAAGCACAGAGTTTATGCCACAGGCCAAATTTTAGAAAAGAGTAAGTGAGGACTGTAAGTAGCTTTCCTTCCCTTAAGGCAAAAAGAGATGAAAGGGGGATTCCAAGAGGAACCGACAAAAGGTTAGATGTTAGTGTATCCCCAAGGAGGTCTTCCCCTTCCCCCACACACCATCTGTTGGAGGAGAGACTATAGGATCACCCAGATGGGAACTCCAAAGCAGAAAGACCTGGGATTTGATTCCCATAGTATATCCCTGGGAGATTATCAGGTACTTGAAGAAGACCCATAATGTACAGGACAAGAACAATGTCTGATAAAAGTGGCTAACTGGACAAACCAGGGCTGCTTTCCAATTAAAGGCACACCAAGACAGTGCAGGGGAAATAGCCAAGCATTTCTAAGACTCATAGATGGGATTGAGATGGAAGTTTTAAGAGATGTTCAATTGGTACATGTATATATTTTATATTCATATATAAAATAAAGCACATATAGGGCAGAGTTATGGATACTTCCTAGATATAACAAAACACTTTGTGGGATTGGGTTACTGGGTTTGAGGGCTTAGACCCATAGTCTTGAGGGAAACTCAGTCAAATGGCATAACATAATTCATAAAGATAATGTTCTACATGCTAATTTGGTGAGTAGCATCTAGGGTCTTAAAAGCTTATAAGCAGCCATTTAAGATACAACTATTGGTCTATACACATCTGGAGCAAAAAAGAAGGAAACCAAAGACTCAAAGAAGAAACTAGTCTAGAGGACTAATAGTCTACACAAACCACATCCTCACCTACCTTGAGACCAGAAGAACTAGGTGATGCCCAGCTACCACTACCGACTGTTCTGACCAGGGATGCAATAGACAGTCCCGGATACAATGGGAAAAAAATGTAGAACAAAACTCAAATTCCTAAAAAAGGCCATATTTACTGGACTTACAGAGACTAGAGGAACCCCTGAGACTATCACCCAGGGATACCCTTTAAACTTGGAACTCAAACCACTCCCAGAGGTCACATATCAGCCAAAAGACAGAGTGGCTCATAAAATAAATAATATCATCTGTGAATACTGTGATCCTCTAAACAATCTTCTAAATGAGACCTAATCATCAAATTTACCCTAGACTAAATATGAGAAAATAAGGGGGACAAGGAAGCTAGATTAATGGAAATACAACAACCAGAATGGAGATAAAGAAAATGCTGACACATTGTGTAAACATTGTCACTGAATAATATAAATTGTTAAATGAGAACCTAATCTGCTATGTAAATTTCTCCAAAATCATAATAAAATATTAAAAAAACAAAACAAAACCCTATGGAGCACAGTTTTACTCTGACACACACAAGGTCACCGTAATTCAGAGTTGACTCATTGGCAACTGGTGGTTGGTCCTCAAGAAGCTTTTATTCTAATGGCAGTTCTGACAACAAACAAATATAAAACAAGCAAACAAAAAAAGAGATGTCCAATTTGTTCTACAAGGGCAGAGAGTGAGCAGATCTGACAATGATGGGACTGGAAACCTTGGACACGAGCAGTGATGTAGTTGGTACAGAGTCTGATGCCCAAGACCAGATGGAACAAGCCATGCCTAGTGGAGGACACTGAGGACAAAGGATAATATGCAGACAACATGCTCCTTCCCCAGTGACGGGACAATACCTAAGATCCCAGGAACTTAGATAATTATCAGAAAGAAGGTGGCAGGAAGAAGGACAAAAGAGGCATCGAGAATTTGAGTAAGTATTCATCTCCAAAGATGAAGCTTTAAATAGGAAGTAGTTATTTCATATTGGCCAAATTGAATTTTTACCATTGGCAGAAAGGAGCACTTCTAAACTAACTTATTTTAGTCATAGAGAAATGAAGAAAAGAAGACTTGGTACATCTGTGTGGTGCCGGTAAATTATACACTCATTAAAATAAGACTGAAAGGCAACATAATACTAGAATCTGAGAAGACTCTTTACCAACTATAAGGTTGATGGAGCTGGATTGAGCAGTACCTGAACAGGCTTCACTTCAGGGCATAATCAGGCCTCGAATTATGAAAATAGTGAATGTTCAAGATGAGCTGGACATTGCTCTAATCAGCCCCACCCTCTACCCCTGTATCAGAGACCCAGGTTCCATATAATCTCATTGCTACCCTCTGATGACAAGTCACTATCTCCATCCCATCATCAGCTTCTTCAAGCCAAGAGAAGTAAATGGAGAGGGAGGAGGGACTGGTGGTGGTGGCTCCTTACATCATGGGCAGTTATTCTCCACAAATAAGAGACAAAGGGAGCGCAAAGACAGGAAGAACCTTGAAAGTAGCCTTGGTTGACAATTATAGATCTGGTTGTACTTCATGTGTTCAGATATCAGAAACCAGGCAGAGTGAGCAGGAGATAATTCCATGTCCATAATGAAGTTATACTAGATGAATGCCTAGTTAAAACTTGGACTGTAATTGAGAATGGCACAAATAAATGAAAACGACTCTATAGCTGTGGTAGGATGGGGCCAGCAGTAGTATATGTCTGTTTATTGACAAAAGTAGAGTTTGGACAGATCTTGCCTTGTCTGAGAGACAGAAAAGAAAGAATCCTTAAAAAAATGCTACAGAGCAAAGGAAAAGAGAACCATCCTGAGGACTCAGAGGAAAGAGCTTATCTCTTAAAATACTCATTTGTAGTATCTAAAAAAGGTCAAAAAGCCATTGCCATCTTTCATGAAATGCAAGACAACATAGTTTGAAGAGAGAGGAAAATAAAGCCATAGAGAAATGGAAAAATTAGCAGAACTATGCTAAATTCTTTGTCTTAAGAAAAACTCGAAAGATAGCACTTCCTCGTAAATTCAGCAGTTAGAGAGAAGAAAATTTTGTAGCTTGCTTTGGAAAGTACTGGAAATAACCATTAGGAAAATAATAATAGTGCCCTGCTAGTCACCCTGTTTTAGGGATAACAAATTTTATTAACTCCTCTGTCTTTTCCTTTTCTGGTTAGCAATGTTTCACACCCATGGTGACATTCTGTATTTCCTTATCTGAATATCGTACCATCTGGAGGCATTCTGCTTTCCTTTAGGCTTTGGGCTTTTTACAACCTGTGATTAGGGTATAGATTGTTGAGGATGCCTCCTCTATCTTTATCCAGTTTCCTATGTGAGATTTATGCAATTTTAGTGTTCATTTATTTTGATGGATAGATGGGATTTGGGAGGACATGCCTAGATTTAAGATGTATGTTTCACTCCAAGGTATAGGGAATGCTTAGTTGCAAATGAAACTTTGACAGTGCTAAGCCAGGATGCCAAAAGCAACCTCAAGGGAGATATGAGCACCATATGGGACAACAGCTCATCCTGGTGGCTCTCCACTCAAAGTATATCAAGAATCCAACCTTTCTTACTGCTTCCACCTTGCATCAACCCACTCTTACCTCTTGACTTGACTATTGCAATGGGTCTCTGTTGCGGGTTGAATTGTGTCCCTCCAAAACATGTGTTGTAAATTCAAACTCCTAGACCCGTGATTATAATCCCTTTTGGGAATGGGTTTTCTTTGCTATGTTAAGAGGCCATATTAGTGTAGGGTGTGTGTTAAGCCAATCACCTTTGAGATATAAAAAGAGCAGATTAGGCATAGAGAAGCAAGATGAAATGGGGGAAGAGAGATGCCAAGCCACATGAAGATGGCCTAGAAGCAGAAGCTCAAAAAAGACAAAGACCTTCCTCCAGAGCCGACAGATGGAAAGCCTTCCCCTAGAGCCCACGCCCTGAATTCAGACTTCTAGCCTCCTAAACTGTGAGAAAAGAAATTTTTGTTTGTAAAAGCCACCCATCTATGGTATTTCTGTTATAGCAGTACTAGGTAACTCAGACAGTCTCCCAGCTTCAGCTTCTACCCTAAACCCTGGTATATTCTCAACACATAACCACAGGGAGCCTTCTAAAACACATCAGACTATGTCATACCTTTGCTCAGAACCTTCTAAAAACTTCCTATTTCACTCCAGTAAAGTCAACTGTCTTACAATGGGCGGTAACAGGCAATAAGACACTACACAAGCTGGCCTAACCTACCTCTCTCTCCTTATTTCCAAGCACTTTCTCCATCACCTGTTCTATTCTAGCCATACCGGCCTCCTTGGTGTTCCTTGAGCCTGCCAAGCCACTCACACTTTAGGATCTTAGCACTTGCTGCTCTGTCTGCTTAGAAGGTTCTTCCTCCGATTATCTGCATAGCTTGCTCCCTGGCTTCCTTCAGGCCGTTGTTCAAATGTGATTTTATGAGAGATCTTTTTATGACCACCCCATATAAAATAGGAATCCTCCCTACCCCAGGCACTCCCTTTCTCCCTTATTATTTCTCCCTTATTGTTCTCCTTTATTGTTCTCATGGCTCTTGTATCCATCTGACATACTCTAAGTATTGTTGTTAGCTGCCGGGGGGTCGGCCCCTGACTCATGGCAACCCTAGGCACAATAGGATTGGACCATTGTGATCCATAGAGTTCTCATCAGCTGATTTTTCAGAAGTCAATTGCCAGGTCTTTCTTCCCAGTCTGTCTTAGTCCGGAAGCTCTACTGAAACCTATTCAGCATCATGGCAACATGCAAGCCTCCAACTGACAGGCAGGTGGTAGCTGCTCTTGTAGTGCATTGGCTGGGAATGGAACCCAGGCCTCCCTCATGGAAGGCAAGAATTCTACCACTGAACCACCACTGCCCCCATCCTCTAAGTGTAGTCATTTCTTTTGTTAATTGTATGACTCCTCCCACTAAAAAGTAAGCTCCATGAGGGCAGGGATTTTGTTTTACTCACTGTTGTATCCCTGCACACTGCACAGAGGATTGTAGGCATTGGATGAAGATTTGGGGAAAGCATGAAATGAATGAACCATTTGCAAACACATCATTTGCCTTTCTTGATGAAGTCTCAAAAATTATATTATAGCAGTGGTAAGAAGGGGTCTCTTTGAGAGGGGATTAGAGAAGATATTATAATGAGGAAAAAGGGCCTAGTCTAGCTTTTGGGAAAGCTTGAGTTGGGCTTTCAGAGTGCCTTGCTTCACTTATCTGAAGCCAAATATGCAACATGAGCAGATTTAAAGCTTCTGTGGATCTAGTGGTTCCGGATAGTTCATTATTACCAAACGAGAAAAGTGTTCTATTACTAGTAGCAATTGGGTACAGCTAGACAGAATTGGAATCTTACCATAAGTACCATTATTAACCCCATTTCATAGAAAAAATGAAGCTTAGAGATTCCAAAAGATGGAAGAAACCTGGATCCCTGAATCCATGCCTGGAGAACTGCCTGTTGAGCAGAACACCTCCTTCACCTCCTTGGGACGGTTACATGAGCAAGAAAAAACGTATTGAGGGAGTCTATTTGTTACTGCAGCCTAGCTCACCTAACTGATACACTCTAGTAATTGTCAAAACATCTGTCAAGGGGAGTCAGAGCACTCTTAGCCATTCTGGTATCAAATTAAACGTTTATTGTGGAATAAAAAGGTAAATTTCAAATAACTGTCCTTCACCAGTTAGCAGCCATTATTTCATATATGGAGCCCTGGTGGCGCAGTGGTTAAGAGCTCGGCTACTAACCAAAAGGTCAGCAGTTCGAATTCACCAGCTGCTCCTTGGAAACCCTAGGGGCAGTTCTACTCTGTTCTATAGGGTTGCTATGAGTCGGAATTGACTCAACGGTTGGTTGATTATTTCATATGTGGTAGAGTAATCCTAATAGTGTAGATTCCATCAATCTTGGCCTGCTATCCATTAAGCCACAGAACTTTTTAAGTAAAATGAAACAAATTGGAGAATAATAGTATCTTTAGAGTTTTAAGGAATAGATGTCATGCATTCCCCCTAAACTGAAAATTCCTTGACCCAGGTACACCAGATTCTAAGCCTTCTGAATTCAAATGGTCCATACCACAACTAATACTTTATCTTTGTAGAACGATTTAGAGTTTATAATACACCATATGAAGTCATCTCTTGCTACCTTAGTCAATGGTCCAAACACTCAGAGTTTTGAAAATATCTGGAGGATTGATATAACTCATGAAAAAGGTCGGGATTAATGGCAAAATTGCACATTTCTGTTAAGGTGACAGGCTGGAAGGAAGCACCATTGTGACTGTTACCTAACCTTAGAAGGTGGGTCCTTGTCTGTTGCTCTCAGACTCACCAATTTTCTGGACACCAGTCTTTGAGAAAGAGAAAGTAACTTTATTGCAATGTGAAGAGCAAGGAGCCGGGAGGAAATTCCCGAGCTATGGGGAAGCAGGACTTATATGTGATTTGGGCAGCAAGATGGCAGCCACACAGGTGTACTTGGGAGGGAAAATTCTAGAAGGTGGCTAGGAAGTAGGAGGTGATGTGGTTCTTGTCGGACCTCTCACTTCGGAATAGGGTCTGGGTGATGATTTTTCTTCTGATTCATTCCACCTGTTGCTGCGTCCTCTGTTGAGATCAATTAGCGATCACAGCTGACCCTTCTATGCATGTGGGGCGGGCCAAATCTGGCTTGGGCTGGTTTAAGGACTAATGGAAATTCACTAGCATTCACGGGGTCAGGTTACTGACCATTTAAAGATCTCTCTATCCCTTTCTCTTTCTCACATTTTTTTCTTCTTTCATTCATTTGTCAGGTCTTGTTTGAGAACCATGCTAAGAATGGTACTCCATTAGGCGTTTCTAGGCATTGCACCCATGAAATCTAACTCTGCAGGACTCAGAGAAGGAGACCTGTCTTCTGAGTCCATGCCCATGATTCCAGGCTTGGAAGGGACTTGAGGCGAATAATTCCCACTCCTCTTTCTTCTGTCTCATCCTGCCTCCTTCCTTCTTTTTATTTAACAATTATTTATCGAGTATCGGGCCCACAGCCAAACTCTGGGTTGGCCTTATTTTAATTTCCTCAGCGTAGGCAGCTGCAGTCTTCCTCCCTGACAGTAGAGGGCAGCAGGAGACCACAACCCTGTGTAAGCCTAAGGTTTGTGGTTGGATTTTCCTTCCTTTGAGGAGCAGGAAATGGACAAGTGGTTTTTGGAAGATAATGGAGTTTTCTAATTTTCCATTTCTTTACATAACCATTCTTTTGGCATTCTTTTGGCAACAATAAAAAAATAAACTTTTTACCCCCCATATGACCACTTGCAGTTTGCACATATCTCTCACTTCTCCCCTGTACGTACTCTCAATTTCCTTCTCCATTTCCAGAAACTGTTTTTCCCATACAATGTACTTGCTGAAGTTATCTGTGGGAAATGTCAAAATCTGCAGATAAATAACAAGCTTCAAGGGCCATCTCTCAGCTCAATTGACTTCCCCTTACATCCATTTCATTGGAAGCCTGAAAAAAAGAAATTTAGGAGAAAATATGCCCCGGATCCCATAACCAAACCAAACCAAGCCAAACCCATTGCCGTCAAGTTGATTCCCACTCATAACCACCTATAGGACAGAGTAGAACTGCCTCATCGGGTTTCCAAGGAGTGGCTGGTGGATTCAAACTACTGACCTTTTGGTTAGCAGCCGAGCACTTAACCACTGTGTCACCATAATGCACCTAAAAAAGTGTTTTTGGATAATTAGCTGTTCGGCAGATCTCTAGTTTAATGTCTGGAAGTTGAAAATCAAGTATCACCTGGCCCAGTGACTGGTGCATGCTGACATTTGCTAATACTTCTTCCAATGTTATCAGGAGCATTGGCATCACCTGGGAGGAAATATACGCCCATCTGAATGAGTGAGAGGCCAGTCTCTGAGGCTCATGACGCCGCTCTTCTCTTCCTTTAGTTTCACTAATGATTGACTAGGGTTTAACCAAGTATTATTCCCTGTTTATAATTACAACTTAATTGTTTTTGTCTACTGCAGACAACATAAGCTACTGCTCTTGAAACACTTTGGAAATGGTCATTAGTAGTAGGGTATATTGAAAAGGGAGGGTCTTAGAGTCAGCCCTGGTGGTGCAGCAGTTAAGCGCTACAGTGAGCCACAGCTGCTAACCAAAAGGTCGGCAGTTTGAATCTACCAGAAACTCCTTGGATACCCTATAGAGCACTTCTACTCTGTCCTATGGGGTTGCTATGAGTCAGAATCGACTCAGTGGCAATGGGTTTTGTTTTGGTTTGGTTTGTTTTGGTTTTTAGAGTGAGAACTATTATTCAGCCTCAGCTCTGCCACTGTCAAAAACCTAAGTGTGCCGAGATACACCAAAAATTAGTGTAACAGAATATATTTATTGTGAGTAGATATAATCCAAATTGGGAAACATCTAAACTGAAAGTATTTGGAAGGGCAATATAAAGAGGGGTCAGGGAAATTGGGTTATATAGGTCACTGTTATATCAATTTAACATCTAAGCCCGAGCAGTGTTTCAGGGCCAGTCAGATACAGAGTCACTAAGGACACGCCACATATCCTAAAGCACAGCTTCTAGCCAGACCCTGGAGTTCCTGCTTCTCAAAGCTGGCTGCACATAGCTAATTTTCCAAAGAGCCCAATGCCTAAGGCAAAATGATCTCCGCTATGCTGCTTACTAGGCTATTGTTTGACTTGTGACTTTAGGAAAATAATTCCTTAAAGGCTCAAGGTTCAAAAGGACACATAAGGGCAGATGGCCTGGGTAGGTTACCCCTATTCCATCAACTGGATTGAAATCTGGATTCCAGGAGAATCAAAATGATTTTGTCAAACTTAAACTGTTCTTCTTGTTGTGGGATGCCATGGAGTCCAGCTTAAACTGTTTTACCTTGAGCCAGATGGATAATCTCTCTGTGCCTCAGTCTACTTATCTATAAAATGGGACTGTCATTCATGACCCAGGGGAAGAGTTATAATCAGGATTAAATGAACGCTTACTCTAACCTGTTAGGCAAATGTAAGGTCTCATAATCATAATTACAGTAACTAGATGTTTTACTCTTGTGGTTGGGATATCTTTGAAATGAATGTTTTCAATGGTTGCTTCTAGGAAGCTTCAGGTTTCCTGGGAGGAGTGTATTTAACTTGTCAAGGAAGTTCCACAGCTGTGGAGTATTTCACACATTGGCTTTCTGTGTTAGGTGAGAAAATCACGTTCAGGTGTAAAGTGGTGGTGGAGGTGATGGGGGAGTGTCTTAGTTTTCTAGTGCTGTTACAACAGAAATACCACAAGTGAGTGGCTTCAACAAGCAGCAATTTATTTTCTCACAGTTGAGGAGGCTGGAAGTCTGAATTCAGGGTGCCGGCTCTAGGGGAAAGCTTTCTCTCTTTGTTGCCTCTGGGGGAAGGTCCTTGTCTCTTTTCAGCTTCCATTCCTTGGTTCCTTGGTGATCTTCATGTGGCCTGGCTATTTATCTTCCTCCATCTCTGCTTCCTTCTCTGTGCCTAATCGGCTTGGTTTATACATCAAAGGTGATTGGTTTAAGACACACCCTACAGTGAGAAGGCCTGATTAACATAATAAAGAAAACCCTATTCCCAAATGGGATTACATTCACAGATATACCAAAACCAAAACCCCTTTGCCATGGAGTTGATTCCGACTCAAAGCGACTCTATAGGACAGAGTAGAACTGCCCCATGGGGTTTCCAAGGCTGTAATCTTTACAAAACCTGACAGTCATCTTTCACCAGTGGCTGGTGAGTTCGAGTTGACCTTTCGCTTAGCAGCCGAGCACTCAACCACTGTGCCACTAGAGCTCCTTCCACAAGTATAGGGGTTAGGAATTACAACACATATTTTTGGCAGACATAGTTCAATCCGTAACAGGGAGCTTGTGAGATTGGACTGTGATCTTGCTGTATTCTATTATTTACCATCTTTGAATAGGCTTTTTTTTTTTTTTCACTGCTAAGAACATGAGAAGAAAAGAAAGGAAAAACTGTTTGGGCCGATTATCTCTGGCTGCTATGGAAAATTCAGAGACCAAAGCTGCCACAGCCAGAAACAACATTTTTCTCCTGCTGGGGATTTCGAAGGTTTATTCAGAGCCATTAACCCCTGCGAACATGGTTTAAGCATCAAGCATTTCATATTCAGCCAAGATATGACTTCCTAGAAGTCTGAGAATGTCAGAGAAAGGTGGGACTAAGATCATCTAGTGCAATCCGCTCATTTTATAAACAGAAGCCCAGAGGCCCAGTGTCACTCATCCCACTAGATCTTGTTTTTCTTCCTTTATGGCTCTTTCTTCCCCACTACTCTGTTGTCAACCTAAGTAACCTGTCAGGGACATTGTATTTTCTTTCTTAGGTTTGTATGAAGATGAAGGTAGACAATTATAATCAGAAATATATACATATAAAACCAAAAAACCAGTTGCCTTCAGCTCAATTCTGACTCATGGCGACCCCATGTGTGCAGAGTAGAACTGTGCTCCATACAGTTTTCAAAACTGTGACCTTTTGGAAGCAGATTGCCAGGTCTTTCTTCCAAGACACTTCTGGGTATAGTCAAGTGCTTAACCATTTGCACCCCCCAAACTCATTACCATTGAGTTGATTCCAACTCATAGCGACCCTGTAGGACAGAGTAGAACTGCCTCATAGGGTTTCCAAGGCTGAAATCTTTAATGGAAACAGACTGCCATATCTTTCTCCCATGGAGCAGCTGGAGGGTTCGAACTACCTACCTTTCGGCTAGCAGCAAAGCACTTTAATTACTGCGCCACTAGGAGCTCCCTTTTTCCCCTTTCTTGGAGAAAATGGCCTGTGTGTCCTCTTACCTAGAAAGGGTGCCCTCTGAGCAGGAATTTTCCCTTCTAGACTATTCTACAGTTAGAAAAAATATGCCAGTCCCAAATAGATCACTGGATGCGGGAACAATCCGACACAGGTTTGAAAGCCTAGTCTCTAACTAACTTCATGTGCGTGCTCTTCTTGGTCTCTGCCTGAGGTGGCTTTTCCTTTCTTCCTCCTCTGGAAAACTCGCCAACAGTCAGAGTGCTAAATCGTCCCCTATTCTTTCTAGACTTCCCTTCTCTGTATCCCAGGGAACTTTCGCATCCGGGGATCAGTGCACACAGTATCCATTGTATGTCTGGACTGTAAATCCCTTACAAGCCTGAGTGAATTATCTCCATTGTTATCCCCAGTGCCTAGCCCAGAGAGAGGCACACAACAAATGCCTGAGAAATACTTGTTGCATATGCAACACAGAAATCGATACAATTACTCACAATTGTTTACTCACTAGCATATCATCACAAGTGGATGGGATTACTCAGGGAAGTCTTAAACCTATAGCTTAATTGTTTTTGCTTTTTCTGCTAAAGAAGAAAATGCATTTTGCGTGTAAAGAAATGTAGCTAAAGAACAAGGTGATAACAGGAGAAAAAATTGGGGGCCAAGAGTCAGGACATCTGGATAGAACTGAAACTCTGCCACAGATGTTCTGTGTGACCTTGGGCAAGTCACTTAACCTCTCTGGGCGTTAGTGAACTCATTTGTAGCTTGAGGGGATTCCTCCAGATGTTTCCTCTGGGTCTTTCTAGAACTAACCATTTAAAATTGTATGAAGAACTCACAGATATCGATTATTTGTTCTGAGGGGAAAAAAAGGAGGCGTTGAACTGACTCTGCTTTTCAGGTTTCGTCTGACTGTGCTGCAGAAGAGATGTTAGCACACTGATGTTAAAAGGCAGAATGTGGCACATATAAAACAAAGCTGGTTGGTTTTGAAAACGTTCAGCTGAGTTTTGCCGAATAACTTAAAACTGATTTGCTGTTAAAATATTTTTTACAATATTTAAACCCAATTTTTTTCTCCTAAATAAGTTGCCTATGTGGACACAACCCAGTTCTAGCAGGTGAGTTTTCCATTGCATACGAAGTTGGCAGAGCTATTGAACCACCTGAGACTCTGTTTCAGACGTAACTCATAAAAGACGCTAAGAACGCCCTTTGGGGACGAACCGTCAGCTCGCTATCGAACTGTAAGCTGAAGCTGTCCCCCAGTGACCTTGTCTTATGGGATAGAGAAACAAAATGAGAAAGTTTGACCTAAAACCACAAAGCTTTACAAATCCCCCACAAGGATCTCTAAACTCCACTTAGATTTGGCAAAAGGTCACTTGGATGAGTTGCTTGTAAATGTAATAGGAACATGGGACTTGGCTTTTCCAGAGATTGCCTAAGGCAGTAAAGGTCAGTAGGGGGGGTCAAAGATTGCCAAATCAATCCAGTTCAGGGCTTTGAAAACAGCTGGTGCTGCTCTTCTTGTTAGGAACTCAGAAAGGAGTTGACTTCAACTCCTCTATGCTATATACAGGAGCCCTGGTGGTGCAGTGGTTAAAGCAATCGACTGCTAACCAAAAGGTCAGCAGTTCGAAACCACCAGCAGCTCTACGGGAGACCTATGTGGCAGTCAGCTTCTGTTGAGATTTACAGTCTTGGAAACCCTGTGGGGTCACTATGAGTCAGAATTGACTTGACGGCAGTGGGATGCTATATACAAGGAGGCACAGTGGTTAAAATGCTAGGCTGCTAACCAAAAGGTCGGTGGTTTGAACCCACTAGACGCTCTGTGAGAAAAAGATGTGGCAGTCTGCTTCGGTAAAGATTAAAAAAAAAAACCACCACCGTCGAATCCGACTCATAGTAACTCTATAGGACAGAGCAGAACTGCCCCACAGGGTTTCCAAGGCTGTAAATCTTTACAGAAGCAGGCTGCCACATCTTTCTCCTGCTCTGCGGAGAGGCTGGTGAATTCAAACCTTTTGGTTACCAGCCAAGCACTTTAGCTACTGTGCCACCAAGTCTCCTCCATAAAGATTACAGCCTTGGAAACCAGAGGGTGCAGTTCTTCCCTGTTCTATATAGGGTCTCTGTGAGTCAGAATCTACTAGACAGCAATGGCTTATCCTATTCAGATCTGGCCAATAATAATAATAAACTTTCTCTGCTTCCTCCATGGTCATTTCCCTAATTTAGATCTTCTGGACTTTCAGATTCCATTCCCATCTCCTTCCAACCTATCTTTCTATGGCAATAGATTTTCTTAATCACTTCTATCTGTATAAACCTTTGCTGGATCTTCAAAGCTTATAGATTAAAGTCCTAACATCTTTGTCTTGCAAGGACCTCACACTCCCACCCTCTCTGATGTTGCAGCCGCACCAAACTTCTCATTGCTCCCTGCTCATGTTGCATTTGATCATAGGTTCATGTCCTTGCCTTCCAGGTCCCTCTGCTTGGAATGCCCTTTCCCTCCTGTTGGCTTGGTGAACCTCCACGAATTCTTCAAAATTGTCACCTTTTGAAGTTTTTGTATCTTCCCACCCCAGAGTTCTTTGATATCTTCTTATATTGTCTTGGAGAACCTGGGTGGTGCAGTTAACATGCTTGGCTGCTAACTGAAAGCTTGGAGGCTCAAGTCCACCCTGGAAGAAAGGCCTGGCAATCTACTTCAGAAAAATTAGCCATTGAAAACTCTATGGATCACAGTTCGACTTTGACACACATGGGGTCACCATGACTTGGAATGGATTTGATGGTGACTGGTTTACTGGTATATTGTCTTCACATTTGTACACATGCTTCCATTTTCATTTCTCTTTCCCAAATGAAGTTGTGATCCTTTATTACTCATCTCTGTAGCACTGCCTCCTAGCAGCCATATGACTGGCGAACAAATATTTGTGGTATAAATTAATTTCTTGGTATTTAAGTTTTAACCTTGATAAAATGGGAATGTTATTACATACTGGTTGACATATTTAAACAAACAACGGCCAAAGGAAAAAAAAAAATTTTTTTTCTTTTTAAATCCAACTCTTTTCTTCTTTACTTTGTATGAACTACTTTTTTTTCTGACTAAAGAGTACTCAGTCGCTGTTTTACATAAACACAGAGCCGTAGTAGATATAATTGTTTAAGAAGTGGGTAGGTAACCCTAATAATAAACTTAGAGGACACAATGGTCTGGAATGGGACCCAAGCAGGAGCCAAATAAACTAGACAATGGTAAAATAAAATTAAAGGCAATGAGATAACATTCATAGGGAGATTTGCCATGAAGTGGAAGAGGTATTTCTCCATTGTGTAAGAATACGTCATTCATATGTAACCCAAGTGCGTCAGTTGTACGGGGCAACCCCAAGTCCCCTTGCCTCCTGGGGTCAACCATTATTTTAAAATCCAAATAAGATATCGCTGTGGAAAATTTCACCTGTGGGTTTTTGTGGAGTTTACATGTCTTTTTCAACCCATGCTGCAGTGTGCTTCCTAAATATTGTGCTTGGTTTTTGCTGTTATTTTCTTTCTCTCTTTTACTGAAGCTTTACTGGAGGGATTACAGCATAGCACCATATAGGCAACAACCTGAAAATTAACAGATAACATTGTCCTCAAGGAGCCCTGGTGTTGATATTTAAGCATTAGGTGGCTAACCAAAAGGTTGACAGTTTGAACCCATCCAGTGGCTCCTCGGGAGAAAGACCTGGTGATCTACTCCTGTAAAAATTATAGCCAAGAAAACCCTAGGGGGCAGTTCTACTCTGTCACATGGACAGCACCTAACAATAACCATCACTGTCCTAAAATTAATCAGCCATTTCCTACCACAGGAAATATTATATGGAGGGCTGGTTGCCTTCTTGCAGCTCATACATCTGCTTATCTCCATACTCTTCATACCTTTTTGCCTGGGTTGCCCACTGAGATTCGAAGTTCTTACTTCATTGCACAGAGCAATTCACTTTTTAAAATGTTCATATCCTTCCAGATTATGCCCTGAGGTGTGGTGGGGTGGGTGCTCACAATGAGGTTAAACACACAATGAATGTTTTTTCCTAAATGAACAGCATTTCCTCCGATTTGATGCTACTCTGCAGATACACGGAAGAGATCACAGTCTGCTCTTGTTCTAAATATCATTTTTCTCCTTCTAGGTACCCACAGAAACAGTTGCTTCCTAGGCTCAGAATTTTCTAGATCAAAAACATGGAAGCACAGAATGTCTGCCCTGGAAATATTAGAACTCAGCTATACAGGATACAGGGCCCTGGTGGTGCAGTGGTTAAGCATTTCGCTGCTAATGAAAAGGTCAGCAGTTCGAATCCACCAGCTGCTACTTGGAAACCCTATGGGGCAGTTCTGCTCTGTCCTGTAGGGTCGCTAGCAGTTGAAATCGACTCGACAGCGGCAGGTTTTTATACAGGATATGTCTAAGTATTTTTCTTTTGTCTATGGTGTTTTCAATACTTTATCTTCGTCATATGAAATCCAGGTGTGTAAGGCTACATGATAAGCTGCTCTTGTAGTGTGAATGTTGGCCATGACCCAAAAATGAGTCAGGTGCAACCTGCAGGCTCTATTCAGCCCTGTTCTTCTTTATTCAATAATGCTTTCAATCATCCCAGTTTAATGATTTACTCCTAGTGGAAGTGAACTTGAATGTCTCAAAGTACTATCTGTCGTTAGATACGTTCAACTTTGATTACAATTACAAACTTGTCCAACAAACCGCTGGAAATTTACAGCTGGCAGTGGTCAGATATAGCAGCAAGAGGTAACATTTATTGAGTATACTTACATGCCAGGCTCTTCTAAGCACTTTATGTGTAATAATGGCCTTATGACAATTAGCATCCCCATTGTAGAGATGAGAAAATAGAGCCACAGCAAGTTTAACAGCATGTCCAGGGAGTGGAGGCCTCAGAAGGTTGTTTGTTGGGCTGTCTTTGGCCTATGGGTCTCACGTTGGATTTTCTCTGTTCCAAATGAGATGAAGAAACAAAGATCTACAGAAGTGAAGAAATTTGCAAAGATCGGGACTCACATCAGCTGACACCCACTTGATGCTCTTTGCATTATTCCATCTGCTTTCCTTCTCTTAAGGCTTTGGAGTTTCAGTTTTTACAGAAGGATGTGTGTGTTTTGCAGTTACCCGGAGGTAGTCAGCTGATGGCAGCCAATGGGCTCCAAGTGGCTGGCTGATTTTTCTGTTATAAGGAACATTTTGCCGTTGTTTTCAGAAACTAACTAATCAGTATGTATTAACCTGTGCCTGATTCAGGAATGCAATTTGACATTACAATAAAAAAGTTGCATTGTTGTGATCCTCTATTTACCCTTTTAAGGTGGTACATCCTTCTAATTATACAATAAAGAGTAAGCTATGTAGAATAGAGTCTGGCACAGAAAATGAGGTAAAATTTTCCAGTGTGCAATCATCTTTTAGTTGCCTGGGGCTCTTTAATGCCTAGCCAGGGTTCTGTTTGGTCAAACTGCAAGTTAATTTAGAAAAAAGGAAAACAAAAGCAATCAAGATTTCCTTATTATGTTAGTTAATTCAGTAAAAAAAAAAAAAAAAACAAAACTAAAAAACAAGCAATCAAAATGATTTCCCCATTATGTTATTCAATTCAGTTAAAAAAAAAAAAAAGGCCAATTTCACAGAAGCAGATTTTTTGTTGTTGTTGCTGCTAATAATAGAAATCGCCTTGAAGTAATCCAAGCAAGCAAGAAGGGAGAATTGAATATAATGACATACATAGGATGTATCCTGGAAGCCAATGGCAGGAAAGCAGCTGGGACTCAAAAGGGACTAGAAGTGAAAGGCCATCAGGAGCCCAGAGAACAGCCTTTGTCTATATTTTATCTCCACTTCTTTCTGCAAATGCTCTTTGCTTTGCAGTTTATATAGTTTCTATATAAGTGAGCCCACCTTTGATGTCACTCTCTCAGCTCAATGGTAAATTTCCAAGGAGGGGCTCTGACTGGTCTGATGCTCAGCAGCTGCCCAGTCAGCTGAGTCCTAGGCAGTGTCATCAAGTAACTAAAACATAACTTCCAGGGTCTCATCTCTGTGACCGAGGGGACCAGGGTAGTGAGCTGTTCCCAGAGAAGAAGAGGGAATTGTGAGCTGGGCAGACACCACAAACATCTCTTCTATTACTGTATAAACTAGGCCTCTGTGTGAATCAGCCCTTAGAAATGTAGGGACTATGTTGAATTGAAGGACAGTGTCTCTTCTATCCAGCTAGACCTGTTTTTAGACTAGATTGTTTGAGTATGTAGTTACGGCAATAAATTTAAAAATTAGCCTGAGTACACCAAAATGTTGATGTAAGTCTGCTGTAAACCAAATAATATAATGGATCCCAAAACAAAGTGGAAATGTTTTGGATTATTCTCGACACCATACCCTTTATTTGTGGGGATAACTGAGTTGCATCCAAGCTTTTAGTCTTGCTGACGATGTTTAAGAGTTAGCTGAAATTAGACTACCGCATTTCCTCCTGCAATTGGTGGTCAGATCCTCGGAGACTGTAGGGTTTTCAGATGTCTGCATGTACTTGTTGCATGCCTGCACGTTGTTGTATGCTGTTGAGTTGATTCTGATGCATAGCAACCCCGGAGGACAGAGTAGAGCTGCCCCACAGGATTTCCTAGGCCGAAATCTTTATGATAGTAGATCACCAGGTCTTTTCTCCCTCAGAGCTGCTGGTGGGTTTGAATCGCCCACCATTCAGTTAGCAGCTGAGCACTTAACCATTATGCCACCAGGGCTCCTTCATGTCTGCATATAAATATCTATATCAATATGGGGGATGCATGAGTAAAGAAAAGGCAATTCTTGTTGTGTTCCCAACGTATTTTTTGTGTTCTCCTATGAGCTGAAAGAAATCTGAGAGATCATCCAGTTGGCTCCTCTTATTTAACAGGTGGGAAATAAGTACAGAAAGAGTGTCTTTACAGAAGCAGATCGCCAGGCCTTTCTTCTGTGGTGTGGCTTGGTGGGTTTGAATCACCTACTGCTAGGTTAGTAGTCGAGTGCAAGCTATTTGCGCCACTCAGGGACCTCTGACTAGCCCATTGTCAAATGAAATATGAGTGGAAGATCCAGTACTAAAGTCCTAGATTCCAGTCTTTTTTGTTTTTTAAATTAAGTTACACTATTATTGGTAGGATTCAGAAAACATGTGATAGCATTGCTAGGCAGTTATGTGTTCCGTAGGTTTTTCTTTTTTGCGATAAAATGTATATAACAAAACATTTGCCATTTCCCCCATTTTTCCACGCACAATTCAGTGACATTAATTACACTCGCCATGTTGTGCAGCCATTGCCACTGTTTCCCATTTTTTTCCACACCCTTCACAGAAACTCAGTGCCCCCTAAGCAATACCTCGCTTTTCTCCCTCACACCTGCCCCTGGTAACCACTAATAAACTTTGGTCTCATGCATTTGCCTGTTCCATATAGTCTGCATAAGTGGAATCATACAAGACTTGTCCTTTTTTGCCTGTCTTCTTTTACTCAGCGTAATAGTTTCACTCATTTTTTAATTATTTTTTTTCCAACAGGTGAATTTTATTTATTTAGTCTGATATTTTTCAGACCCTGAGAACAAACGCTTTGGATAATTTTTGGCCAGTTTAACTCACCTGGAGCAATAACGCAGCAACACAGATGGTAAAACAGTAGAGAAGAATGGTTTTTGCTGTCTTCGTTGTTTTAGTAGAGAACAAGGTTTGAGTTCCCTTCACTGCAAAAGGAAAAATAGCAAACAGATGCTTTGTAATTTGGAGTACATTCTTTCTTCACTGTAAATTAAGAAATCTGTAGTAACAGACTTCCATAACTATAATTTTGGGCGTTGGTATCATGAAAATACAAGATTCAAAATGAGTTTTATCTTTGTTTTCCCCCCTCCATGAAGGCAGGCTCCAAGAAGAACTGGGCTATAGACTTAGAAATTAAAGCCCTGGTTCATAGATGTACGTGTTCACAGTATTTGTTCCATCTTTCTCCTTGTATTGTTCCCAATGAACAAAGAGGAAATATGACTAAAGAGATTTTACTGATACAAAGATGCTATGCTAAATTTCCATATACATTCTCATTTCCAAATAAATTGGAAAATTAAGCATGATAATAAACAGAACATTGAAACAAGCAAACAAATTAAGGTTGAGTAAAATGTGCCAATCTTCCTTGGCCAACTGGCCTGGGGTTAGAGTTCTGAATTCCTGGATTGTAATTTGTCAGAATTTTTAATATATATTCTATTACTTTTCTTTTTCAGTTTGACAGAAGAAATCACTTGATTCTCAAATAGAGTCTTATTTTTAATTCAAGATCAAGCTTCTAAAAAATAAAAAGGAAGGGCCTGCTGGGCACACTTAGCCCCTGAGTGATCATAGTTGGTTTCAATTTTAATTAACGTTAGAATCAAAGAAAAACAGAACATAACTGTCAAAAATCAAATGAGATTCTAAGGCTCCCCAACACTGCTTATTGCTCCCCAAAAGCAGCAACTTTCAACTCGTAGCTAACTCTTCTGAATTTTATCTCCATATTTTTAAATATGCTGCAACTTGATTTTTTTCTGTTTTAGACTAAGAAGTCTAAAAGCTTCCCCAAGCTCCCACACAAGCTTCCCCAACCCCTATCCTCCTGAGTGAAAGCTCTGACAATATCTGCATGGTTCTAATAGTTTTAACACTGAATTTTGGTTTATCCAAAAATTGTGATATTGCAAAGGTGGGGTCAGCCGAAATGTGTGTATCTGAGTAAGTGAGGGATGTTAGCATACATCGAAATCCTTTCTTTCCTCCTTAGTGGTAAAGAAACAAACAAAGCTCAAGTGTCTAAAAAAAAAAAAAAAGGAAACAGAGCTACAGGCAGACTCTGCTCCTTGGTGGATGCGTATTTTTAAATTAAAATGTACATTTTTTATTAAAGAAACATAGTCATATATTTCTCTTTTGAACAATCTTTTATTTTTTCCGGCCTTAATTACTGCCTTGATTTTTTTTATTTGCCTGTTTTCTTATATACCAAACCAAACCTGTTGTGTTGAGTCGATTCCAAGTCATAGTGACCTTGTAGGACAGAGTAGAACTGCCCATAGGGTTTCCAAGGAGCGACTGGTGGATTCCGCAGTTTGAATCTGCCAGCTGCTCCTTGGAAACCCTATGGAGCAGTTCTTCTCCGTCCTATAGAGTCGCTATGAGTCAGAATGGATTTGCTGGCAACAGGTTTGGTTTTTGTTGTTGTTGTCGTTTTGGTTTATCACTGATGTATGCCAATACTTTCTGCTAGAGTTGCATCTCCTGTCTTGGTACAGTTGAACATTTTAGATCGTCTATCAGTTCTATTTTTTTCTCGGAGCCACCCCTGGTGGAACTTTCTATCCTCTTGTTCCAATCTTGGTAAGTCTGTGGACTTGGTAATTTCCTCTTCGCCTTCTGTGGGGTCCTATTCCTCTTCCTTGAGCTACTTTCTCATTTTTCAGGGTATATATTCCAGTGATTTTTGGAGAAAGAATACTTGACAGTTAAATTTCTTGAGAAAGTATTTTGCATGTCTAAAAATAGTTTTATTCTACCCTCTTACATAATTAATAATATCTCTATGTGTGTGTATGTGTGTGTGTGTATAGAATTCTATGTGGAAACTCATTATTCCTCTGAATTTCGAAGACATTGCTTCCTTGTTTTCTAACTTCGAGTGTTCCTGTAAAGAAGTCTAACAATTATATGATTCACAGTTTTTTATATACAGTCTTTTTTTCTGGGTTTGAATTTCACAGTTTTGGGTATGAGTGTGGGTTTTAAAAAATTCGTTGTGCTGGACACTCAGTGGGATATTTTAATCTAGAGACTTATATCCTTCAGTGCCAGAGCATTTTTCTTGAATTTTTTTTTTAAATAAATTTTTTTTCTTCGAGATAATTTGACTCTCTATGGGTGGGGTAGTGTAGTTGACTTTATTTTAAGGAAACTGAGATGGACCTGGCAGGTTTGCTGGGGAGGAATTCTCAAAAGTCATGAGCCTTTCAGTTCCTCCAGAGAGGAACCCTCCAAACTTCTGCCTGGGCATTATAAGCCTGGCTGCCAATGTCAGGGAACCAAGTGGAAGAAGAGAGCCAGGCGCAGAGCTTCTGTGGTTAAATTTCTCCAGACAGTTGACTTCCTGTCTTTTGCTGGAGTGAGGGAGATGTAGTTAACTGGTTTGCCCAATAGTTGAGCAGTTTGGGATGTATGACTCCTTCGTGTATAATCCTTCAGTCCCAACTTTTGCCCTGACCTTCTGAGGAATCTGGTATCACAATTTTCTGAGCCTTTCTGGGCTTCTATGGAATGAGTTGCTTGCAATTTTTGGCTTTCTCTCCCATAGCCTCGATTTTATCAGACCTATTAAGTCAGTCACCATATAGTCACCTTCTTTTCAAGTTTCATATTTTGCTGCCATCTTTTATTATCTTTCCTGCTATTCTCTTTACTCTTGTGTATTTATATAAATTGTGTCTTTAAAATTTCCTTGATTTTTAGAAGGTTTTTGGGAGGGAAGATAAATATGTATGTTCCTTCACCATATTTAACTGAAAGTGGGTGAATATCCTTCTGGGGGAATCAGGGCTTGAACCTCATACACTGACTACTTGACTCCACCCTTTTACCTTTGATTTCAATAATTTATTTTGGCAGGCTAATCTCAGAAGTTACACTCACACTGTAATAGCAAACGACTATATCTATCTGTTTGATTTCCTGATTAGATTTTTTTTTTCTTTCTAATTTCTCTTGTCTTTTTCTTTTGCCTTATACAGGTCATAATCACAAAAGATGCAAAATTAAGAGAAAAAGATAAGACATTGGAAGACAGGATCAAGAATTAAAAGAGTGAAGTAGGCCTGCACATATAAGAAAATATTTAATCTTGTTAAATTCAAAATATCGCATTGGGGTTCAAATAGCCAATTAGAGAAGTATAGGATGGGACAGTCCTATTGTGATAGCAGTTTGTATGAAAATAAACTATTTAGACGCTAAATACGATACACATTTTGTCAGTGATGTTAAGAAAGCAAATGTGCTTACAGTTTACATTATAGAAATATAGAATATAAATGAAAAGAGGCCAGACCTCACCAGAGTTTTGTGTTAAGTTCTGAGCACTCTATTTTTAAAAGAAGATTGAGAAACGGAAGTGTGTCGAAACAAGAGTGGTTAGGATAGCGAGAGTTTCTGGAAACATGCCTCCGGAGGAGTGATAAATGCATTACGGACAACTAGCCTGGAGAAAACATGAATTCACAGTTCTAAAATATTTGCAGGGCGATTGGTAAGTAAAAGAGGAAGCGGATTAGCTCTGTCTCATTCTAAGATTAAAACTAAGACCAGTTTAACTATTAGAGTTTAACAGTAGAGCTCTGTCAGTGCAAAGAGCTGGAAGACCATTTCTTAGGGATACTCTTGAAGAGATTCCTATCTGAGGTGGGATTTTGAATCAGACGCCTAAATTGTCTAGCGGCATCCTTTTAATGAATAGCTTGTTGGAAAGCGTCTTTGAAGTTACTTTTGGCTTCGTGTAACTTTGCTCAACTTGGGAAGTACATAGTTGCTCTTTCCATAACAGATTCCTTGCAGTTACCACAAATACATGAGTGATGTGGGTTACTTTGCATCTGTGGTCCCTCCTGGCATTCTATATATAGTCAGTCCTGCCATAAAAACCTCCCACATCACATTCTTAGCGACTTGTGAAATAACTTGGGGGGCCTAATATGCATGTAATTGGAGTTCCTGAAGGAGAGAGAACAGCGGGTAAGTGGAAAAAATATTTGAAGAAATAACGGCCCAGGATTTTCCAAATGAGATGAGGACTGTAAACCTACAAATTCAAGAATCACATAGAACCCCAAACATAAGAAAACGACCCCAAGTTACATCGTAATCAAAGTGCTTAAAACCAGTGATAAAGGGAAAATGTTATTGCTACCTCAACAAATGTTTATGGAATGCTAGGTCCTTGTTACTTGGGATGGATTGCTGAAGAAGATAGAAAAAACCCTTTCCCTTAAGGAGAAAACATTAAAGAAATAACATTACAATATTTCCTCATCACTCTTTCTTGCTCTGTTTTTCTGATATAACTCATATACTTTATGGCCATTGGTTTGAGTTTTGCTTTTACCCCAGTGAGATTGTAAACTTTATAGGAGCAAGGACTTGTTTTCTTTACTGCTGTGTCCCCATTGCCTAGAAAAATGCCTAGAATGTAGTGAGCTCTTAACAAATGTTTGTCGAATGACCGTTGGACGAGAGCGCTCCAAAGAGGAAGGCAAGAGTGTAATGAGGTCCTATAACTTGGGATATAGCTCTCGGAATGTGGTCCGTGGCACCACCTGAATCAGAATCATTTCAAGTGATTGTTAAACATGCAGACTCCTAGACCTTCTCCCCAAATCCACTGATACTGAATTTTTGAGGTTGAGGCCTGGGAATTAAAATTTTAGCAACCTTCCCAGATAATTTTTACAAAATTTTACATAATTTTTACATCTCTGAAGTTAGAGAACCACTGGTTTGGGGGTAAAGAAAAGGTTGAATAGCAGTCATTATTTAAACAAACCTCTGAATGGTGTGTGTGTGTGTGTGTGTGTGTGTGTGCATGTGTGCCTGTAAAGTTGTGTGTTAGTTTAGAGCTGAAGGGATAACATTTCCAGGAGAGGGAGCAGCATCATTTCCAGGTAGGAAGGAGCTGTTTCAGGAAGTGATGTTAGCAGGGGAGTGACATGATTAGGTTTATATTTAAAAAAAAAAAAAAAAAAATCACTCTGGCTGCAGGGAGGTAGTTTTGTTTATCTCAAAACTTTTCCTGCCTAATAGCTGAGAGGTACCATATGTAGTGAAGACATTACATGCTTTGGAATCGGATAGACCAGATGCAGCCTCTTATTAACTGTGCAACTGAGAAAAAGTACCTAATTTATGTTAGCCTTACTTTCTTTACATGTAAAAAGGGGATAATAATTTTTTTTATTGGGTTGTTTGAAGGATTGACTAACTTAATTCATGTAAAGTACCTGATACATTACAGCTCCAGGAATAATGTTAGATTCTTACAACTCTCATCCTCAGGGTGCTTTTTCTCTCTGGAAAAAAACTAGGGAATCACATCAAACACTGGTGTACTCGGATCCGATCTTGGCAATATGTGAAACTAGGCACAGATTGAGGAGCCCTGCGTGATGCTGGGGGACAGTACGGGTAGGCAAGGACTCACAGAGGCAGCGGCAGGAAAAAGGAGCAGAAGGTGGAGTGACCAGTTCTTACTGAAAATGGTATGAAAAAGTTATATACAGACAGCCTTTGTCATCGGGGACTGGGACTGGTGGCCAACTATTCGACAAGATCTTTCTCAAAGACCAGCACAAATCACTTTAGTTCCAGTAATGAAGTCTTCCAAGTATTTCATTATATTTTCCCTCTCCCCTGGCGATACATTTGCTCTTGACTGCACAGGAATAAAAACATCAAGAACATCCTGTACCTTGTTTTCTATTCCCTTCTTTTCTTCTTCCCTTTTCTCCTTCCTTCTTCTTCCCTCCTTCCCTTCTTTCCCCCTTTCCTTCTCTCCTCTTAACTTTCATCTTAAACAGTTAGTCTCTAAGAGTTGGGCCTGTTCTGCATTTTCCCATTATGGAAACTGAGTGACGGTTTGAACAGAGAACCATGTTCCCAAGACAGCATCGTGTCCCTTCCTCCCAAACATGCCTTGCACTGTGTCAATCATCTCTCGGTAAGTTTCATGTTGTCAGAGTGTAACCCCTTTCCCCTTTGAGGCCACCCTTAATGATCATTGCAACCTACTTTCAACTGATTGGAGTTAATAGGGAGAGATATCTAGTTGCGATATCTTGGCTAGCTGAGACATTATTTCATGTAATTCCATGTCAATAAACAATACACACGCACACTCACAATCTTGGGCTCCTACTATATGCCTGGCAAGATTGATAACTGGGTACTTATTGGTGAATAAAACAATAGAATCCCTGTACTCATGGGGAAACAGACAAAGAATATATGCACAAGTACATTCATAATAAGAAACAATGATAAGTTTGATGAAGAACATAAATATGACATATTAATATAGAATAACAAAGAGAGAAGGGGAGAAGCTTATTTAGATTCTTCTAAACCTGGCAGAATAAATAGTGCCTTGGGATGTGGACTGTGCCCGAAAAACTGAATGACTGTTAGTGACCTTGGCTGCTTCAGAGACAATGATGTCAGATACTCTTCTTGGCGTTTGAGGGGATGAAGTCAGGGTGTCCTGGTAGTAGAAGAGGAGAGGCTGTTCTCATCTATGAAGTCAGTAGTTTGGGGAATGGGAGGATACTGGCTGAGAACTTGAGTCTCAGGAGATCCCACTGAAATCAAAGAGTCATGTGGTGAGTCATGTGAAGGGATTTATTTACTCATTGTCCTGTGGATGGAAGACTCCTTTTTTTTTCTTTTCAATTTTATTTTATTGTACTTTAAGTGAAAGTTTACAACTAAAGTTAGTCTCTCATACAAAAATTTATATATACATTGTTATGTGACCCTAATTGCTCTCCTTATACTGTGACAGCACATTCCTACTTTCCACTCCAGATTTCCCGTGTCCATTCAGCCAGCTCCTGACCCTCTCTGCCTTCTCATCTCATCTCCAGACAGGAGATGCCCATTTAGTCTCATTTATCTACCTGAGCTAAGAAGCACACTCTTCATGAGTGTCATTTTATGTCCCACAGTCCGGTCTAATCTTTAACTGAAGAGTTGGCCTTGGGAATTGTTTTAGTGCTGGGTTGACACAGGGTCCAGGGGCCGTGCTTTCTGGGGTTCCTCCAGCCTCAGTCAGACCTTTAAGTCTGGTCTTTTCACTAGAATTTGAGTTCTGTACCCCACTTTTCTCCTGCTCCAACAGGGACTTTCTGTTGTTTTCCCCGTCAGGGCAGTCATTGGTGGTAGCTGGGCACCATCTAGTTCTTGTCTCAGGCTGTTGCAGTCTCGGTTTATGTGGCCCTTTCTGTCTCTTGGGCTAATGCTTTCCTTGTGTCTTTGGTGTTCTTCATTCTCCTTTACTCCAGGTGGGTTGGGACGAATTGATGCATCTTAGATGGCTGCTCGCTAGCTTTTAAGACCCCAGACACCACTCACCAAAGTAGGATGCAGAACATTTTAATAAACTTTGTTATACCAGTTGACCTAGACGTAGATGGAAGACTCTTAACGAGGCATTTATGAAGCTCCTCTTTTAGGAAACCATGTACGCCATGGTCTTGGGTATATGATGGAAGAGTTCTTAGTCATTGACGTTTCTTAGGCCAAAACGTGTATAAAATAACACCCATCTTGGGTTACTTCTTAACTTGGCACACTATGGTTATTAGAAGAATTGGGGGATATTATCTTATTGAATTAATTCAGAAGGTACTTACTGAGTACCTGCAATGTGCCGGGCCACTGTGCTCAAGTCTGCGATTGTGAGGAATAGAAACTAATGTTCTTGCTCACAAAGTTTATTCTCACCACCCAGTGGAGCACGACCCAGCAAACAATAATTTAAAATCTAATGCAATGTGTTATGTGACAGAGGTACTCCCTAGGTCTCAACGTTTTGTTGCATAATGACTAATAATAACAGAATAGGACTCCTCCTATAGGAGGAATTGGTGAGCACTCTCATGTCCTCACCATACAGTTCTCCTGGTCATCACGCATATGACAGTTTCCTCTTCTCTCACCTCTGACTTTGATGTCTGGTTCCCTTGGCCCCACTGCTGCTCTGGTATCCTAAATTGTTCCTGCGCCACTACCTGGGGCAGTACCAAGTCCATGTTGTTCATTGTTGTATGCCCTGTGTTAGTCTTACTCACAGTTATATACCCTATGCCCACAACCTAGCAAATCCACCTCGAGGTATCTACCCTATAGAAGCCCTCCAGGATATAACAAGGAAATAGCCAAGTAGGCTTATTGTTTGTAATCATGAAAAACTATAAACATCCCCGTTGTCCAATGTCAGGGAAACGAATAGATAAACTGTGATTTATTCATATAATGGACTGCTACTATACAGGAGTTAAAATGAATGAACTAGATCTATATGAAGAAATATTAAAAAATAATATTAAATTTAAAAAAAGCAAAGTGCAGAAAGCTGTTTGGTGCAATACACCACTTAAGAAAATATTTTTAAATACCCCAAACAATACTGTTTATTATTTATGGAAACATTCATATATAATAAAAGTACAAAAACGTGTGGGAATGTGAGAGAGAGACAGAGAGAGATTTGAAGCAAATATGGCAATGTTTAACATCCTTTATATATTATTTAAATCTGTTAAATTTTAAAATAATATCAGTGATATTATTTTCTGTACTTAACATTTGGAATATTTTATAATTAAGCATAAAAAACATCCTACAACTGCCTTGTAAGAAAGGTGGGTCTGTTAAAATGGATGGACCTTTTGGAATGACAAAGACTAATCTGGCAAGGAAGCAATGAAGAAGAGAGATGGAAGGAAGAGGGGCCAATGAGAAGGGATGAGGGTAGGACACCACGAGGCCATGGAGTCTATGAAAATCTCCAAATATGGCTTGACCATTTCACAAAAAGGAATATCCATATGTAATTTGAAGTAGTATGTGTTGCTATAATATAAACCTCTTCATCTACTCATGCATACGTGTCCAGTGAGAGTTATTATTGTTTTTAAACTGAGGAAGGTACCAGTTTTTTATATGGGTGAATCTGGAGGAGAAAGAGGCAGCATGGCAGGCCCAGGATCAACCACCCACACCGTTACCTACCTCAGTGGAAGCAAAAGTTTAGAAGGAGAGTTGACAAAAAACGATCTGGCTCTTCAGAAATTCACAGAGAATTTGAGGAGAATTTTAGATTTTCACAGTGAGATAGATAAGAGTAGAGTAGAGGTGATCTTCTCTGAGTCTTAAGAACAGGGACACCTCAGCTGGCTCTGGGTGAATTTTGAAATTATACTCACACTGACGAGGTAAGAGTTAGGGAGCTCTTCAACCATAGTCATTATAAGTGAGACTCTAGGAAAATATTGGGAAAAGAGGTGGGGGGGGGGAAGGAGGGGGGAAATGCAAGGGAGACAGAGAGAAGGAAATAAAGATGAAAAAGTGCGTGTGGTAGGATCATGTAGAGAAGCACATGGGGGTCTCTGAGACCTCACTAAGTAACATCTGAGTGATAAACAGGCCACCCAGCTGGTTCTCATTGATTCAGAACATCTCCAGATGAACTTCTGGAGCTTGTGGAGCAATAGAGGGTGCTCAAAATTTCTGCACACATCCATGCATTCTGAGGGAGATGGCGTTTGGAATCTGGCATCTGGACTTGTCCAGACAATTTGCTTTATCCTGTCTTTCAGACTGTGGACCACCAGAAATCTTGATAAATCTTATCAAGCCCTGCTTGCAGACACACTGGGCACTTCCTCCAAGTTGCTGGCTAATGACCACAAAACAGATGAGGTCAATTGCATTAGTAACATAGGAGAGAAGGTAGTGACCTAGAAAAGGCGGAGACAGGGGAGTCATATTTTGCCCTGCTGCAGTCACTGACCAAACTTTAATCTTTGTATTTTCTAGGACTGATATAAGCTACATGTAAACTGGTATCATCTATCAGCTTATTCCCTAGAATGGGAAGGAGTGGGTGCAGTAGTAGACAGGGTTGGGGGAGAGATGCTGAGGGAGGGGTTTGGGAGAGGGAGGAGGCAAGGGCCCGGTGAAGCAAAACAGGTTTCTTGGAAATGAAACTACTTCCATAAAAGAACAGCCTGATGTGATAAGAGCAAAGTAATGAAAAACAGACAGCTCTCATTTCCCTAGAAGTGGAGAACAAAACAGCAACTGAATTTTGGCTGTTCCCAGATCATTGTATCGACTGAAGTCTTTCCCCAGGCTCTGGGTGGAGGATCTGGTAGGAAAATCTTTCTTCAAAGGCTCCCCTCTGACTATGGCAAAGGTCCCAAAGCTTGGAAACAGCAAGTTCTCCTTCCTACATTCCCAACCAATGTTGGTCCCACCAGCACTACAGATACGAGGGTGGGAGTCTTTCCCCTCCCATCCCACCTCCCCTCACCCCGGAGGGTGGGAGTCTTTCCCCTCCCATCCCACCTCCCCTCACCCCGGTCACTCCCCACAGCTACTTCACTGAATAGTCCGGCTTAGAAAGACTTGCCCACAGGCTTGCTACTCATCCTCCAGTGATATGGCTATTGTTGTTAGGTGCCATTGAGTCAACTTTTGAGGCAATGTGAGTCCATGTGACACAGTGAACTTCCCCATAGGGTTTCCTAGGCTATAATCTTTAGGGAAGCAGATCACCACGTTCTCCTTCGGAACTACTGCATGGGTTCAAACTGCCAACCTTTTGGTTAGCAGCCGAGGGCTTAACAGTTGCACCACCTGGACTCCTTTACTTATACAGAAGGCTTGTCAAATGCTAAGAGGCTGAAGGAAGTGGACTCTCCAATTTCTCACTGCTCACTGTGAGAACGCTTGTTCAAAGAAGTCAGTGGTGGGATTTGATGTTGGATCAAACAGCTTACCCCTCCCATTCCCTTTTTACTCTACATTTTGACCGATCTCCTCCTAAGCAGGATCCCCAGAGCTTTCTGCAGCATGTACCAAAACACAGTCTGATTTCTTGCTCCATCAAAAGACTGAAGTTTCTGAAAGTTGGCAGGAACGGTCTGTTTCTTTGCCTGCTGGAAAGGGGAAAGGGCAGATCTTTAAGAAGAATCGAAACTTTGACTCCAGCTGAGAGAGAAACAGAACTGGAGGGATAGGGCCTAAGTTAATCCAGAGTCCTGATTTACTCCTGAGAACAGCAGCAGGGCCAATTCCAAAGCAAAGACAGGTCTCCAAAGACAAGGATGAACATGTGACAATTCAACTACAAGCCTAGTGGGGAAGATCAAAAGAAGTAGCGGTTATGTAACTTTCCCACATGCTAGCTGAGGAGTGAGTTTAGACTCTGGTTCCTCCATGGGTTTCCCTTCTTTGATCCAAATGGGCTCTGGGTTTCCTAGACCTGGATCCAACTTGGTGGAACGTGATCTCTCCTCTTCTTTTAATTGTCATGGAGCCCAGCACAGCAACACTGACTGTGTTCAGATTGTATGGGCGTCCGCTACGATGAGCACTGTGGCTTGTAGTCTAACAGGAGAGGAAGACACATGGAATGCTATAATTATAAATGGCATATTTTAGGCTTAGAAAAGTGTGCAGAAGGGTGCAAATTAATAGTGAAAGCCTAGTAAGAAATAGTCTATTTATCTGGTATTTAAGAGAAACTTTATAGAAGATTCTGATCTACTAAGATTTAAGCTCTCCTAGGTCAGGGATTTTGATCAGTTTTATTTCTTGCAGCATCCCTAATGCCTATAATACCACCAAGGTGAAATGCATTAATTAGGTCCTCAATGAAATTCTGTTGAATAAGTATATCTATTCCAGCACAAATCTTGTTTTATATTAGGTACCTGTTAGAGATTTTTTCCTAAATTTCTAATAATTTTTAATGTTACCCAAAAGATGAGTCTGAACTTAATTTAAATTTTGCTTAGTGACTCTTGGCCTCATTCCAACCTAATTACACTATTTTTCTTCTTCTAAGTTTTATTTATTTTGTTGTTATTGGTGAGATTATACAAAGCAAAACATACACCAATTCAACAGTTTATACATGTACAATTGAGTGACATTGATTACATTCTTCCAGTGGTGCAACCATTCTCACCTTCGTTTTCTGAGTTGTTCCTTCCTCATTAACATAAACTCACTGCTCCCTAAAGTTCCTGTCTAATATTCAAGTTGCTGTTGTTAATGTGATACTACATAGATAGTTCTCAAAAAAGCATAATGCTCAAGGCAGACCTTTTTTACTAGTTAAACTAAACTATTGTTTGGTTTTAAGATGGCTTCAGGGGATATTTTTGGTTTAAAAGGTTTAAAGATTATCTCAGGGCAATAGTGTCCGTGGTTCATCCAACCGTCATGGCTCCAGAAAGTCTAGAGTCCATGAGAGTTTGAAATTCTGTTCTACAGTTTCCCTCTTTTGACCAGGATCTTCTATGGAATCTTTAATCAAAATGTTCAGTAATGGTAGCCAGGCTCCATCCGGTTCTTTTGGTCTCATGGCAAAGGAGGCAGTTGTTCATGGAGGCACCAACCTAATTACACTATTAATACAAGGGTAGATCTTATTGAGATATGTATCTGTTTGCCCCTCTGCTAAATCAGCCAAACCGTTTGAGTTCTTCTGTTGTATTTGCATTGTTTTCTTATAATTTTAAGTTCTTGTTATTCTTTGGGTAAGAGCCCTGGTGATGCAACAGTTAAACATTGGTGGTTCAAACCCATCCAGTGGCTCCTTAGGAGAAAGACCAGGTGATCTGCTTCTGTAAAGATTACAGCCTAGAAAACTCTATGGGGGCAGTTCTACTCTGTTGCATGGGGTCACTTTGAGTCAAAATCAACTCAATGGCACCTAACAACAACAACATTTTTTAGGTGGAGGCTCTGGGTGGTGCAAATGGTTAATATGCTGTGCTACTAACTGAAAGGTTGGAGGTTTGAGTCCACCCAGAGGTGCCTCGGAAGAAAGACTTGGTGATATACTTCTGAAAAATCCACCGTTGAAAACCCTATGGAGCACAGTTTTACTCTGCTACACATCGGGGCGCCATGAGTTGGAATTGACTTGACAGCAACTGGTTTATTCTTTGGGCATCTACCAATAACCTCCTGACTTCTAATTTGCTGCTTTGAATCTGTGGCCTGGCATGATGTAGCCTAGTGGGTAAGAGTCCAGGCCTTGGAACTCTGGATTTGAATTCACCTTGCCACTATATCTATGTGTAACTGGACAAGTTAATCAATCCTTCTGGACCAGATGATCCTGTGTTCTCAGTGGGCTGGAGCACTGTTGGGTTTTGTGCACAGGGAGAAGGAAGGCTTCCTGCCTAGTAGGGCAATGCTGCCGCTTCTGGGCCCCAAAGCAGCCTGTGCTCCACAAGTTGCCACGGAGTCAACTCCAATTCATGGCGACCCCATACGTGTCAGAGTAGAACTGTGCTCCACGGGGTGTTCAATGGCTGAATTTTCAGTAGATCACTAAGGCTTCCTTCTGAGGTGCCTCTGAAGGGACTTGAACTTCCAAACTTTCAGTTAACAGTCAAACTCTTTAACTGTTTGCACCACCCAGGGATTCCCAGCCTGTGTCCAGAGTCTCAAAAAGTTTTCCCTTAGTAATTCAGTTCCTTGTGCATTGTTCCTTGTGCAGAAGCTCATTGTCTGTCATGAAAATCAGCTCTATCAGTTTCTCACTGACCTTTTCTCCTCTAACCCAAGGAACATACTCCCAGTCCGTGGGGCTATGTGGGAACAAGCACCATTGTATCTACTCTACACACCTCTGCTCTCTCCTTGGCCCTTCCTGTCTGGAATCAAAATCCTCTTTTTATCTGAGTTACAAAACCCAAACGGTGACACACTTAGGGTGGAAGGAAAGTACTGTGAATGAGACATGTATGGTCAGTGAAATGCAAAAAAAATCTCTACTGAAAAGAAGAATTCCGAAGAGGGATAAATGATGACAGCAGTGGAAACCGAACCTCAGAGAGCCACAGGGATGAGATGGGGGACCAAGGGACTGTTACCCTAAGTGTCACTCTAAGTCATGACGGCAGCATCCAACATGCAACCCAGAGTGCAGTGCTGCCAGGTGTATCCCAATAAATCCTGTGTACAAGAACAGGCCATCTCCTAGGCTGGGTTCTCTGGAGAAGCAAAACCAGCGAAGTGTGTATATAAATACAGAGAGAGACATTTATCTCAAGGAAATGGCTCATGCACTTGTGGAGGCTGGCAAGTCCCAAACCTGTAGGTCAGGCATCAGGCTGGAGGTTTCTCGTGACTCACGTGGTTGCAGGGGCTGATGAACCCAAAATCTGCAGGTCAGATGGTAGGCTGAAGGCTTCTCACATTCCAAGAACCAGAGGTTAGAGGATGACCAGAGGAATGCAGGACTGAGAGAGAGAGAGAGAGAGCTTTGCCAGAACATTCATATTTATTGGATGCAGGCCACGCCTCCAAGGAAACTCCCCTTACAACTGATTAGCTGCTCACATCAGATCACAAAATGAAGGGTGATTACATAATATCTGCCAAACCACTGAGAATCATGGCCTAGCCAAGTTGACACATAATATTAACCATCGCAGGCTGTGTAAATCCATTCATCTAGCTCAGTATTCATTGAACTCTTACTGTGAGCCAGGCACCCTACTCTGCTGTGAACAAGCTCTCATTGTTTCTTCTCTAACGGAGACTTCAGTCTCGTGGAGATGGGAAGCATTAATTATTTCAAAAGACAAACATATAATTACAAATCTTGATGATGATGGCAGCTAACATTTACTGAGCACACAACTGCATGCCAGAGAATGTGCTAAGCATTTTGTGTGTGTTATTTGATATTCTTAAGAGCACACTAAAGTAGGGACTACCATTGTTACCATTTTACAAATGAGAAAATTGAGGTTCAATGAGGATACGTAATTTGCCTAAGGTCACGCAAGGACTAAGGAGAAAATCTAGGATTCCAACCCCAACAGTCTGGCTCAACAGCCTCCATTTTTATCTACATGCTATACTGTGATTATTGCTATGAAAGAAAATTTTGGGGAGCTGTTACGCTGTATGAAGAGCCTAGGTGGTACAAAGGTTAATGAGCTTGGTTGCTAATCCAAAGGCTGGAGCTTTGAGTCCACCCAGAGGTGCCTCGGAAGAAAGACCTGGTCATCTACCTCTGAAAAATCAGCCATTGAAAATCCTATGGAGCACAGTTCTACTCTGACACATATGGGGTCACCACGAGTTGGAATTGACTCAACAGCAACTGGTTATTACACCTTGTAACAGTGGGTCCTGACATCATTTCCTCAGGGACACCTTCTCTGATCTCCCTGCCCCATACTGTTTAAGTTGGCTGAGATGCAACAGGCAGGAAGGAGTTAACTAAGCAAATGGGTTGGGAATTGGAAGAGCTTTTCATGAAGAGCAAGCAGTATATGGGGCTGGTCTGGTTAGAAAGAAGCATGATGCACTTGAAGAAGTGAAGGAAAGTTCATATTGTGGGCTGTTGTTGATTTTATGGTTACAAGGCTGGAACAGATGATGCCTGTGTGTGTCATAGGAAGCAGGGTCTTGGAAAAAAAACTGAACTGACATGGACTAGAGAATTTCTGCTCTGACTATACCAGGGTTGCCCATCACTATAGCAGTGGCATTATTTTTCCTATTAAAGTTTCTTTTATTTTGAGCTCAAGATCACTAGAATATCATGTTCTTCTCATCTTCCTGCTTAAAATTCTGTCAATGTTTTCTCATTACTCTTTGAATGAGGACAAAACTCCATAAAATCCCTCCAGGCCCTAGTGTGGTTTGGCTTCTTCTCGCTCTCCAGCTGTCCTTTTCACCCTGCTCCCTCCTGCTCTCTGTGCTCAACCTTCCCACCACACTGAATTTTTGTTTCTAGTATTAATTCTCCTTCCATCTCTTTCAGCCTGAGTAATCATCCTTTTCCTCTTTGTCTTCTTCATGTAGTCAACATTTTTTTTTGCTAGCACCTACTATTTGTTGGAGCCCTGGTGGTGCAGTTGTTAAGCACTTAGCTGCTAACCAAAAGGTCAGTGGTTTGATCCCACCAGCTGCTCCCTGGGAGAAAGATGTGGCAGTCTGCTTCCATAAAGGTTACAACCTTGGAAACCCTACGGTGCAGTTCTACTCTGTCCTATAGGGTCACTATGAGTTGGAATCGACTCAATGGTAATGGTTTTTTTTTACTATGTATTGGACACTGTTCTAAGCACTGGAGTACAGATGAAATTCAAAACATATATGTAGGAGTTGGGGATGGAGAGATCATACAATAAACAAATAAAGAAGTAAGTAAGAAAAAACAATATCAGCTTGTTATAAGAGCCATGCAGAGCATTAAAATTGAGGGCTCTGACAGAGAGCAACCGGATGTACTCTAGATCATTCTAGGGTAGTCAGGGAAGACCTTCCTAAAGGTGTGACATTTAAACTGAAACTTGAATGAGCAGAAGGAGCGAGGCATGCAAAAATAATGGGGAAGAATATTCCAGGCAGAGGGAACCACAAGTTCAAAGACTGTAAGTCAGAAATGAACGTGGAAGATCGATGAATTTAAAGAAGATCCATGTGGCTGGAGCTGAGTTGGAAGTGGGGCTGGGGTGGGAGTGGAAATAGTAAAAGATGAGGTCAGAAGGTAGTAGTGCATGTCAGATCTTGTAAGGCTATCTAAGCCAATGGGAACAGATCAGATTTTATTGCCATTGGAAGAGTTTTTAGAAGCAGAGTGGCATGATATGATGTGAAATAGTTCATGAGAGGGAGCATGGTGGTGGCTAGAGCCTGGTGGTGGTGGAATAGTTGTAAAAAGTGGTCAGTTTGGTATAATATGAGAGCAGAACTGGCACTATTAACTGATGAAGCTATTGGGGTGGGGGGAAGGTGAGGGAAAGAGAAGAAACCAGGAATAATTTCTAAATTTTTGGTTTGATCGATTGGGTGGATAGTGGTGCCAGTTACTGAAATGGGAGGGCTGGGGGAGGACTGATGTTTGGGGGGAAATTGAGAATTCTCCTTGAATGTGAGATGCCTATGAGCTATCCGAGTGGACCATCAAATCTGGTTTTCGAGGGCAGGAAGAGCTGGATATTCATATTTGAGAGAAAGGGGTGTATGCATGATGTTCAAAGATGTGTGGATAGGGAAGAGAAGGGAGTCCAACTGTTAAACTCCTATTCATCATTTATTTATATTCCCCCCAATGTCTCCTTCCTTGTGGATGCCTTTCCTTTCCTGCTGATTAGATAAATCTCTGTCGTAAGTTCTCATAGCCATCACATCCTCTCCTTCATAGCACTCAACACAGTTCAAGTCAACATTTATTTGCACAATTATTTGATAACGTGATGAGTGTGTGACTAGGCAATAGCCCCTGAGGGTAGAGACTGCTTTTGTTTACCATGTTAAGAAAGATCTCTGGAAACCTGGAAATAAGGCACAGAGGTCAGTGTGTCCTGTCAATGTCGTAGAGCACTGTGTAATACGGTCCACGGGACAAGTGATTCTCATTTGACATAATTACCATTGATAAGGCCCAGACTTTGTAAAGTTAGGGGTGAACTTGTCGAAAACTGATAAGATACAGATGATTTTTGTCCAGTGGAGAGAAACATTACCACAAAAGTTATGGTTATAATATACTGTAGGAATTAACTGGGTTTGTATTCAATTTAGCAATCTTATTCCAGCATTCTTTTTATTAAAACAACATGTCTTTACTTGTGTTGCCCCTCTGCCAAGCCTGTTCTCTCTCTTGCCCTTCTCTTTTCTGTGCTGTTTAGAAAGAAGGGCTTAGTAGTATGAAAATGGTTAAGCACTCTGCTACTAACCAAAAGGTTGGTGGTTCAAATTGACCATGAGGCGCCTCGGGAGAAAGACCTGGCAATCTACTTCCAAAAGGTCACAGCCATTGAAAAACCTATGGGGCACAATTCTAATCTGACATGCAATTGGCATTTAAGGACATTGACAGTTCGGTTTCAATGTATAGTATTAGTCTCATTTCCTGCCACTCTGCCCCTGTATAAGTAAGTAAACTACTTACTACCATTTTCATTGCTCCACTCATCAATTTTGAAAGTTCTGGTTGCAGATTAGTGATATCTTTTTACAAATTTTATTTGCATCTCCAGTAAATATGGAGAGCTGAGGTTTTCCCACATATTTTAAGTAAACAATCTTCTTTACTTTTACTGTAAATGTGATGAGTATTTCCTTTTCCCTCTTTTAATGTGGACATCTTAATGGTTTGGGGCTTATGGTTAATTCTTGATATACAACTACTAGTAATTTTTATGAAAAGTCCTTCTCATAATCTTATTATTCTATCCATTTGCTCTTTTAACCATTGTCTCATAATTTTTATTTTAGTCTTAAATGTTTTAGTTTTGTGTAATCAAACATTTTATGGAACTCTGCAAAAATTCATCTCCTCTAAATAACCACAATAAATATACTATTATGTTTGTTCTACGTTTATTAATACTTTTTTCTCAAAATGTCTGTGCAACTGTTGGTTTATTAAACTTATACTCTACGGTATTTGTATACATTTAACAAAATTAATCCCTGAGATAATTAAAAGTGTAAGATTTAGCATTTCCAGTTTCTCCTGTTTGCTCTTATTTTTACTTGATCTATCGCTAAACATAACGAGCCCTGGTGGCTCTACCCAAAAGGTCAGCAGTTCAAACCTACCAGCCTCGCCTCGGGAGAAAAGACCTGGTGAACTACTCCCATAAAGATCCCAGCCTAGGAAACCTAGGGGCAGTTCTACTGTGTCCTATAGGGTCACTATCAGCCAGAATAGACTCAACGGCAATGGATTTGGTTTGGTTTGGATGATGCTGAACAGGTTTCAGCAGAGCTTCCGGGCTAGGATGAACTACAAAGACAAGCCTGGTGAACTACGTCCAAAAATCAGCCAAAGAAAACCCAGTGGAGCACAATGGTACATTCTGAAACTGATCCTGGGCTGACACAGGACTGTGCAGCATTTCATTCCATTGCACATGGTGTCACCATGGATCCAGGGCTGACTCAATGGCAGCTAACATCAACAACAACAACAAAGTAATAGTGTACCACAGGTGGGGTCACATGAAAGTATGACAGGAGTGGATCCTCCAGAGCGTAGTTAGTAAAAGAAAAATCAATAGATGACAGCAGGCAAATACATAAGTATCTACCATAGGATGTTGTTGTTAGGTGCCATCGAGTCCGTTCTGACTCATAGAGACCCTATGTACAAGAATGAAACACGGCCCAGTCCTGTGCCATCCTCACAATCGTTGTTATGCTTGAGCCGATTGCTGTAGCCACTGTGTCAATCCATCTTGTTGAGGGTCTTCCTCTACTTTACCAAGCATGATGTCCTTCTTCAGGGACTGGTCCCTCCTGATAACACGTCCAAAGTATGTGAGACGTAGTCTCACCATCCTTCCAAGAAGTGTTCTGCCTGTACTTCCTCCAAGACAGATTTGTTCATTCTTTGGACAGGCAGTGGTATATTCAGTAGTCTTCGCCACATCATAGTGCAAAGGAGTCAATTCTTCTTCAGTCTTCCTTATTCACTGTCTAGCTTTCACATGCATAGGAGACAATTGAAAACACCACGTCTTCATGTCTTGGGTCAGGTGCACCTTAGTCTTCAAGGTGACATCTTTGCTTTTTAACACTTTAAAGAGGTCTTTTGCATCAGATTTGCCCAGTGCAATGTGCCTTTTGATTTCTTAACTGCTGCTTCCATGGGTGTTGATTGTGGATCCAAGTAAAATGAAATCCTTGACAACTTCAATCTTTTCTCCATTTATCATGATGTTGCTTATTGGTCCAATTGTGAGGATTTTTTTCTTTATGTTGATTGTGGATCCAAGTAAAATGAAATCCTTGACAACGTCAATCTTTTCTCCATTTATCATGATGTTGCTTATTGGTCCAGTTGTGAGGATTTTTGTTTTCTTTATGTTGAGGTGTAATCCATACTGACGGCTGTGGTCTTTGATCTTCATCAGTAAGTGCTTCAAGTCCTCTTCACTCTCAGCAAGCAAGGGTGTGTCATCCACATATCACAGGTTGATGAGTCTTCCTTCAATTCCGATGCCCTGTTCTTCTTCATATAGTACAGCTTCTATAGTTAATATGAACTCATTTACACTTACAGACCAGTGAGGGAATATGGAAATTCAATTTAAATTTCTTTTTTAAAAAATTTTATTTATTTTGTTGTTGCTGTTGTTGAGAATATACACAGTAAAAAGTACACCAATTCAACAGTTTCTACATGTACAATTTAGTGACACTGTTTACATTCTTGAAGTTGTGCAACCATTCTCGCCCTCCTTTTCTGAGTTGTTTCTCCCTCATTAACATAAACTCACTGCTCCCTAAAGTTCCTATCTAATCTTTTGAGTTGCTGTTGTCAATTTGATCTCATATAGATAGTTCTTAAAAGAACATAATGCTTAGGGCACGCCTTTTTTACCAGTTAAGCTAAACTATTGTTTGTTTTGAAGATGACTTCAGGGGATATTTTTGGTTTAAGATTTAAAGATGATCTCAGGGCAATAGTTTCAGGGGTTCATCCACCTTCCATTGCTCTAGAAATTTAGAGTTCATGAGAGTCTGAAACTTTGTTCTGCATTTTCCCCCTTTTGATCAGAATTCTTCTATGGAATCTTTGATCAAAATGTTCGGTAGTGGTAGCCAGACACCATCCAGTTCTTCTGGTCTCATGGCAAAGGAGGCAGTTAGTCATGGAGGCAATTAGCAACACATTCCATATCCTCCTCCTAGTCCTGACTCTACTTCTTCTTCTGTTGCTCCAGGTGACTGGAGACCAATTGTTGAACCTTGAATGGCTACATGCAAGCTTTTAAGACCCCAAGCACTATGCAATGAACTAGGAGATGGAACAAAAGCATGCCTTAGGCACTGATCAAAGTTAGAAGAAAGTCAGAGGCTGAAGGTGAACCCTAGCTGACCCACAAGGAAGGGAGGCTTGAATAACCTCACAGATTTTCTGGGGCTGTAGAATAGTAGGAAGAAGACAACATGGTGACTGAGTGGCAGGGTAGGGAATTTCCAAAAACAACAGTAAAGCACGCCAGGCAATAAATTAAACTAAGAAAAAAATTATCTAATATAATAACAAAAGCACAAATAGCAAAAGACAAAATAAATAAAATTTTAAAACTTTTGTTCATCAAAAACATTTACCGAAAAAGTGAAAAGACAAGCTACTGACTGGGAGAATGTCTTCAGAAACCATACATCCAACAAGAATCTAATAGTCCACTAGTAATCAAAATATATATAAAATTTTGATAACTTAACAACCAAAAGATAAATAACCCACTCATAAAATGGGCAAAGGATATGAATAGACATTTCACCAAAGAAGACATTCAAATGGCTACCAAACACATGAAAAGATGCTCAGCATCATTAACCATCAGAGAGATGCAAATCAAAACCACAATGAGATACCATTTCACTCCCACTAGGGAGGTAATGAGCTAAGATAGGAAGAGCAGGCCAAACAAGGATATGCAATGAATGGTAGTTACAAGCTGGTCTCTAGTATACCAAGTTATTATTTTGGGTGGATGATAATGGCCTTGGAAGTGGTGGGGGTAAGAAGAGAGAGGGAGAGTTGCAGGCTTTGAGCATTTTCCTTCATATGGATTTGGTATCCGTCATCCTTTTCGTCAGGTTTGGTTAACATCTGAGGGAGAAAGGAATGATGCTGGCCCCGTTTCCTGTCTCCTCTGACTTGGTGTGGGGGACTGGCCACAATGGTGCCTGTGCAGAGTGTAGCTTGCTCCCTGGTGTTTGAAAGAAAAGATAGTCAACGGTCAAAACACTCACTATGTTATATGTGACTATGTGCTCTGAAAGGTCATTTCCAACTTGGGCCCACAGCCATGGAAATGAGGGAAGAGCAGATGGAAAGAAGGGGAAAGGGGGTAGCAGAGAGACCTATAATGTAGAGAGAGAAGAAGACTCAGAAAAGGCATAGAAGTAAATAGATTTCTTTTTTTAAAAAAAGAGGATGAGGGAAAAAGAGCAAAAGATGGAGCTAGAGCAAGAGACAGGAGAAAGACAGAGACAGAGAAAAGCAGAAAGATCTATAATGTAGAGATGGGGGGACTCAGGCATAGAAGTAAATATATTCTTTTTGTTTTCAAGAGAGGATGAGAGAGTGAGAAAGAGAGAGACAGAAAGAAAGAGAGAGAGAGACACATAGACATTCAGCTAGGACAAGAGAAAAATAGAACACTGGTGGGATGGGGAGGAGGGAAAGGCAGAAACCAACTACTAAAGAATGGTTACTTGACAACCTCCAAATCATAATTAGGAGAAACTTCCTGGCCTCACATTTTCCACATAAACACTCAGCCTGGGCACAGTTCATGGGCCTGTGACTGCTGCACCAGAGAGCAGCCTCTGTCCAAGCCCAGCACGATTGACGTCACAGACAGAGTGTCTCAGAGTAATGGGCTCCGCTCCCTTCATTTATATGTTTGACCCTAACCTTTCCCAGATGTGCAACTGTTCTTCCTTCCAAAAAGGCGGTTTCAACACTGGGCATTGTGTGCTCTCTGAATCCCCGTCCTGCAGCAACAACAGAAGCCCAAGTTGCCGAGTTTTAGAACTGGACTCAGGTGCTGCAGTTTCTCCAGGCTCTTTAGAGTCCCCTCTGAGGCTGACATAATGGGGTTTCTGTCTTGACAAGCTTGTTATCTCATGCCTCAAGCTGCTCCTTAGCATCTGGCTGGCTGCCTCACTTTGTCTGGCTACAGAGAGGGGGAGTCCGACATGGCAAACAAGGTCCTTTATGATCTGGCTGCAGCTTACTCCTCCACTCCTGCCTTCATGTAACGCCTTGCCCTCCCTGGCTCCAGGCACTATTTGCAGTTCTACTAACACAACTCGGTGTGACTCGTGGCCCTGTGCCTTCATCCACTCTATTCAGGCTGCTGGAATGTCCTCTCTCCTTTTCCCTTTTTGACTCGGTGAACATGGACTCGTCATTCAGTTCGAAGCAGTGCCAAGTCTGCTCTCCTCCTACAAGCCTTTCCTAACTTCCTTTTCTACCCCCCTCTTCCCCTCAACTCCACATGGTTGCTCCCTCTGTAGATCCCCTGCCCTGCCCTTTATAGGCTCCTAACATTATGCTTCGTTGTTGTTAGTTGCTGTCTGGTTGGCTCCAGCTCATGGCGACCCCAAGTACAACAAAATGAAACGTCACCTGGTCCTGTACCATCTTAAAGAGTATTGGTATGTTTGAGTCCACTGTTGTGGCTATTGTGCCAATCCATCTCAATGAGGGTTTCCTTCGTTTTCACTGGCCCCCCACTAAGGGTTCGTCTTTCCCGATGACATCCAGCACTATATCAGACAACATTCTGTTGTGATCCATAAAGTTTTCATTGGCTAATTTTTGGACATAGAGTGCCAGGCCTTTCTTCCTAGTCTGTCTTAGTCTAGAAGCTCTGCTGAAACCTAGCCACCGTGGCTGACCCTACTGGTATTTGGAATACTGGTGGCATAGCTTCCAGTATCATAGCAACATGCAAGCCACCGCAATACAACAAACTGACAGTAGTGGTATGCTTCCTTACCCTGGTGTGTTTATTTTCTCTCTACTCCATATCTGAGTTGGCTTACTGTGTGCCTAACTAGGTTGTAAACCCTTTAAGAACAGGAACTATAGCTAATCAAGCCATCTTTGAACCTTCAGCATTTAGTACTTAGCCCAGTACGTAGACAGTATTCAATCCATGTTTGCTGCATAAACTAATGAATGTGGCCAAAGAAATGAGGACTACAATGGTGTAACAGAAGTCATTCATGTAAATCTTAATGACTTTGGAAGAATTAGGACTGACAAAATGGCAAGGCCTTGCTACCACTGATGAAGAACAGCATAGGAAAATAAACATGAATTTTATACAATAGGGACAATTACTGTTGCTATGAGAGGTCCTTAATGTAACCCTGTTACTTCCTAAGTGCTTCACCGATATGATCTCATTTTCTTCTTACCACATCCCTTTTCCAAGTGGCACTGGGATTTTATAATCATTGTTTATATTATTTCAACTTTCTAGACAACATGATTCTGTAGCCTGCAGTAGAGACATGTTCCAAGACCTCTCGACCCTTCGGAAAGCCCTAAATTCCCTTTGCTGCCAAGCGAGTGTACTATCCATTACAAAGCAGCTGAACAAAGGATCTTGGCTTCAAAATTCCCTCTGTGCTCATTACACGAAAACCAAACTTTCCTTCACCTCTGCACGTGGAGTTACCAGCCCTCCCTTCCTCAAACCTGAGACCTCTGAAGTGAGGCCAGAATCATGAAGGGGTAACAGGAGGCCACCAGCTGGGCGGCATTAGCATGGAAGATAAGCATGCGTGCTTAAGAAAGAACGACTCATATCTTGAAAAACCTACAGTCCACACTAGATTTCCATTTTAGAGCAAGGGAATTGGAGGTTGTAGCAAAATCCCCAAATGAGGAAGAAATGAAAAGAAAGCCAAGGAAGCATTTGTAACAACTTGCCCTCTTATAATCTGACTCGAGCCCATGGGTGTTGCATATCCTCCTTCCCCTCAAGGAATCTGACCCCAATTGTACAGAATTCAAAGAAAGCGGAGGAAAGATATTGTTACAATGCTGTAGTTTCAAACAGTATTTTCTCTGAGTCTGGAGGAAATATTGCTTTCTCAGTGGTATTCATAATAAGAATGATTCCAAGACTGAGAGAAGCCAGAGGGCTGCAGGGCACAAGTTCTCTGCTTGATATAATTTCAATAAGTGGAGCTGGGATGATGAGAGAAGGAATGGGCAGGAGGGAGGGAAAGGAACAAAGTCTGCTTATCTAACAGTCCTCTGGGAGCGGGACCAGGAGTGATAATGGCTTCCCACAGTAAAACCAGACCTCTATGGCTTCCCACTAGAAAAGGAGATGTCCACGGGGAGTTGTCAATTTTTCTCTGTTGGTGGGTAAACAGGAGTCCTGGTGGTGCAGTGGTTTAAGTGTTTGACTGCTAACCAAAAGGCCAGCAGTTTGAATCTACCAGCTGTTCCTTGGACACCCTATGGGGCAGTCCTACTCTGTCCTATAGACTCGCTGTGAGTCGGAATTGACTTCGTGATGCGTTTTTTTTTTTTTTAATGGGTAAACAACATCATGATAAATGGAGAAGAAATTGAACTTGTCATCGATTTCGTTCTGCTTGGATCAACAATCAGTGTCCACAGAAGCAGCAGTCAAGAAATCAAATGATGCATTGTGTTGGGCAAATCTGCTGCAAAAGATTTCTTTAAAGTTTTAAAAGGCAAAGGTGTCACGTTGATGATGAATGTGAGCCTGAACCAGTGGTCTGTTGAATCACTTCTTACGCACAGGAAAGCTGGACAACGAGAAAGGAAAACAGACGAAGAATGGATGCATTCGAATTGCGGTGTTGGCAAAGAATACTGAATATACCATGGCCTGCCCGAAGAACGAACAAATCTGTCTTGGAAGAAGTACAGTCAGAATGCTCCTTAAAAGCAAGGATGGCGAGACTTTGGCTTGCTTACTTTAGATACTTCATCAGGAAAGACCAATTGCTGGAAAGGGGCATTATGTTTGGTAGAGGGTCAGTAAAAATGAGGAAAACCCTTAATGACATGAATTGACACAATAGCCACAACAGTGGACTCAAACATGCCAACAATCACGTAGATGGCATAAGACCAGGCAGGTTTTGTTCTGTTGTACTTAAGGTGGCCATGAGTTGGAGCAAACTCAGTGGCAACTAACAATAGCAACAACATGGGGAAGTATACCTCTGTATTGATAGTCAAGGACTAAGTGGATTAGATTCTTCAGAGTTGCTCAGGATTCATATAAATACGTAGGATATTACTTAAAATCGCTGTGTGTGTGTGTTTCAAGACAAGGACCTTTTAGCTGCCTGTGAAGAATCACAGAATTATAAAAATTCAGAAAAAGTAATCATAGGAAAAAATGGCTAATAGATAAAGAAAATGGAGTTCAGGGAAACTTCAGGGATATTTAAAGGTCACTCAGCTAAGAGGTAGCAGATCTGAGATGGACAACCAGTCCTTAAATATCCTGTTATTTCCATTACTCTTTGCAGCCTCCTTAAGAGCCACTTTCACTAAAAAAAGAATACAGTGGCTTCCCAGAGTTATGGGGATTTTCCCAGGGAAGCTATGAATTTGTAAAGCTGGGAGCACTGTAGGAAATTATTATTTTGGATCAGAAACAAAAGATATGTGTTTTTCCAGAGTTACGGTGGATGCGAATGTTAGGATTACTTTCCTTTAATGTCAAATTCTTTATTGTTTTTCTTTAAACCTAATATCGATGTTGGGTACAGAACTTTAGCGTATGAACATTTTCAAATCATGGAATAAGCCTTGCATTAATTTAAACTTTCATTAACTGATATTTCCAAGGAGATAAAGTCAAGAGAATGATGGGAAAAGGTCAAAATAATCCCAGCCAAATCAGATAGAGGGACAAGAGGAGGAGGGGAAGGAAAAGAACAAAACACAAAACTAACACCCTGAAAAGAAGGGAGGAAACCTGGGCAAGTGAAGCTATCCGATTACTTCCCCAGTCAGGAAATTATTGCTAAGTTAATTTAACGGGTACAAGGAAGAGTACAGTCAACACACCATGGTTCTGATGAGAGATTTAGCTCCTACTTCCAAAAACATTCCACTCCAATGATTGGGGTGCCAGAGAATAATAAAGCATATTAGTGCTGGTTTATGGATTATGGTCTCCTGAATTACTGTCTCTAACAAACATTTATGAATGCCTACTGTGTGCAAAGAAGCCCTGGTGGCACAACAGTTAAGCACTTGGCTGTTAACCGGAAGTTTGGTGGCTCAAGCCCACCAGCTGATCCATGGGAGAAAGGTGTGGCAGTCTGCTTCTGTAAAGATTTCTGCCTTGGAAACCCTATGGGGCAGTTCTACTGTGTCCTACAGGTTGCCACGAGTCGGAATTGATTCAACGGCAATGGGTTAGTTGTTAGGTTACTATATGCAAAGCCTGAATCAGCATTTGTAGCTATAAAGAGTCATAGTCCCTTAACTTTTCATTCAAAGTGGTCCTGAGCGGTCTGAAGAGGTATGAACCAAAGAGAGGAAAAGGGAGGCCGGAAAACTGTGGGTTGGCTGAGAATGGGTTCAAACAACCTCAGAGTTCCAAACAACGTAACTGGCAGGTGAGCCATTTTTCTATCCTGTTTTCCTCTGTGGTAGGCAGCATAATGGCCCTAAAAGGTATCTATGTCTTGATCTTTGGAACATGTGAATATGTTCCCTTATTCACAAAAGAGACTTTGAAGTTGGGATTAAGTTAAGGATCATGAGAAGGAGAGATTGCCCTGGATTCTGTAGGTGGGCCCGATGTAATTACAAGAGTTCTTATGAGAGGGAAGCTGGAGAGTCGGAGTCAGAGAGATTTGAAGACACTATGCGGCTAGCTTTGAAGATGGAGGATGGGAATACACGCCAAGGAATTCAAGCGGCCTCTAGAACCTAGAAAAGGCAACCTCTCCCGAGTGGAGGGCTGCTGGGGCCAGATCTCTTGAGCATAGACCCATTAAACGCACATGATTTGTTAGCCCCCTGCCTCGGGCACTCAGCTACACTTCAGTCAGCAGCACTGATTTCTGAAGTAGACCTGGCAACATCATAGTCTGCTACCCCCACTGTGAAGCCCCAGCCACATGTGTCTTCAGTTTACCTCTTCTCAGGGTGGGTTGGGTGGGAAGTGGAGAAAATAAGCCTGCTGATTTCTTAAACTCACATGTATTCATTCTGCAATCTATGCTTTCTTTTTTTCTCTCTCTTTCTCCCTCAGGGCTATTGAAACTTGCTCCAGTTTTGGTTTTCACATCTATAATGAAATGGCTTATTTCTCATCCTCCTCCAAGAAGGGGCCAGTTGCTGGTGGGTCGGAGAACTCCCAGAGGGGATAAAATGGAAGCTAGAAAGTCTTCCATTATGCCTAAATATGGCCACAAGAGACCTGGGTTTTTAAATGACATTCTCTTAAATTCAGTTATTACATAGAGAAGCTTCTTGGAGTGAAGGATATTCGAGTAATTCACGGGGACTTTGACTTCTCCAAGGAGCCCTGGTGGCACAGTGGTTAAGGGCTTGGCTGCTAACTGAGGGCTCAGCAGTTTGAACCCACCAGCCGTTCTGTGGGAGAAAGATGTGGCAATCTGCTTCTGTAAAGATTACAGCCTTGGGAACCCTATGGGGGAGTTCTACTCTGTCCGATAGGGTTGCTATGAGTTGGAATTGACTATGGCAACAGCTTTGGTTTTGGTATTTGTCTGTCTCTGGTCCCTGGGTTGTGCAAGCCATTTTCCATAGACTACTCACTCAAAGGTTGACAATTTGAACTCACCCAGCAGTGCTGCAGAAGAAAAGCCTGGCAATCTGCTTCTGTAAAAATTACAGTCAAGAAAACCGTATGGAGCAGTTCTACTCTGTAACACATAGGGTCGCCATGAGTCAGAACTGACTCAGTGGCAACGGGTTTGATGTAATTTTTTATTTGACTGCCTCCTGGCTCACCTCCATAAGCTCCACTTTGCCGACCTCGTAAATTCCTTCAAGGCTGGAGAAAGCAGGACTCCATTCTTGGGACAGGCCTTGTTTCCTTCTACCCTAAGCAGTGAGTCTCACAGCCTTTGTTATGGCTTCCTGGGATCTCTACATAGCAACCAGGGCATGAGGTGAGCTGGTCTCTTCCCATTAAATATGATGCCACCAAGCTGTTACTGTCAGTTACTGCCATTAAAATTACAGCTTCTGGTCGGCCCTTAATGGAAAGGGGCAACCTCCTCCATCCTTAGCTTTTCAAAAATAACAAGAGTTTCAGTCTATCCTGACTAGAAAATGCACATACTGACCCAGAGAGGGTTAAGCTGAGAGTTTTCCAAGTTAGGATCCACCCATCAGATGCAATGTTCTGAACTTGAGGACATAGACTTGCTAGGTTGTAGGAGACTCAGCATGAGCCTCCACCCTTCCCACCCTCCCCACACAGCTATCCCAACTTTCAGTAGCTGAGAAGATTGGTTTGGCTCTGAGATAATAACTGTTCCTTCCTTCAAATAAATAAAACCATCGGGAAGAAAAAAAAACCCAACAACAACACACACACACAAGCCAGGAGGTTGTCATGGAGGAAAGAAAGAAACAGATGTGTGCACACACATATGTGTGTGAGTATGTGTGTGTGTGCACATGTATATGTGCACGTGTCCATGGGGTTCTTATATGCGCATTTAATGGGTATATGTGAATTTTTGTGTGCATGTGTGTCACGCATATAGTTTATTTGTGCTGACAATCAGAAAACTTCCATTTCTTTTCCTCTCACTTCCCTGTCCACAGCCTTGCTTTTTCTTACCCCAAGGTAACTTCTTTATAATTTATTTTATTTGCTTTATTTTATCCATCTCTCTCTGTGGGTATGTGTGCGCAAAAAAACTGACCAGAATTTTGGCAAAGAGGATTGTTGTTTGCAGACGTGAACAATTCCTCTTGATTTGATGGAGGTCTTTTCCCTGGAACAGTTTTCCCTGGCTCATGTGGTGGGAGGACACTGTCTCCTGCCGACTTCATAAACACTTCTTCTCTTCCCACCTGTCCACCCTTGATTATAAGGTTGTGTGCTCTCAGTAAAGGAGCATGACCTGAGGCAGGTGATTAATCCTACTCAGTGAACATAGAATATACCAGTATACCAACTGCTGCATGTCTCACGCTCTGTTTGGATTTTGCTTGCTTTTCTCCATCCTCCATGACATGACGGTAGGTGATCTCTACAGCAACTTTCATCTGAGCAATCCTACTGTGAACGGATCTTGCTTTTCCTCCGGTTTTATTCATATCATCCTTCCACTGCCTCCAGGGTGCTCTTTTTTCTTCTAAGAAAATTTTTTTTTTTTGTGGTGAAAATATACAAAATAAAACATATGCCAACTCAACAATTTCTATGTATACAATTAATGAAATTTGATTACATTCGTCATGTTGTGCAACCATTCCCGCTCTCCTTTTCCAAATCATTCAGGGTGGTCTTCAAAAATATAGACAGATCAGATCAAGAGTGCTTCTCAAAAACCTCTAAACCTCCGAGTCATTTTTAGATAAAATGCCAGCATCTTAGCATTCAAGGCTCTTCACAAGTTTTCCCCAAATTGTTTTTCTAACCTAATATCCCACCATGTTCAGCACTAATTACCCTCAGCTGTCCCAGCCCACACTTAGTCAGTCCAAGGGAGAACCTCACTAGCACTGCAGCTATGATGGGCTTGTTCCAGCATAGGGTCTTGGAGACTAGATTCAATTAAGTGGAAGGTTCATTGAGAATGAAAAGCATTTATTCAGGTGGGGATGAGAGGAGGGAAGTCGGAGGGCAGTTTTAGAGAACCTGGGTCAAGTACCAGGCCTGAGGGATGAGTTTGATATTTGTAGTGGGTTGAATGGTGGCATCCAAAAAAATATGTCCATGTCCTAACCCCTGGAACCTGTGAATATGACCTTATTTAGCAAAAAGTCTTTGCGGATGTAATTAAGTTAAGAGTCTCAAGATGAGACCATCCTGGATTATTCAGCTGGGCCCTAAATCCTATGACAAGTGTCTCTATAAGTGGCTGAAGAGAAGAAGACACAGAGACAGAGGAAAAGGCCATGTGAAGACAGAAGCAGAGCTTGGAGCAGCCACAAGCCAAGGAATGCCTGGAGCCACGAGAGGCTGAAAGAGGCAAGGAAAGATTCTCTCCTAGAGCCTTCAGAGGGAGCGTGGCCCTGCCAACAACTTGATTTCAGACTTCTGGCCTCCAGAACTGTGAGAGAATACATTTCTGTTGTTTTAAGCAGCGATGTTTATGGTAATTAGTTAAGCAGCCCTTGGAAACTAATACAATGCTATACACAGAGATGAGAGCCTTGAAGCCAAGGACATCAGGAACATGTTTGGAAGGGAAAGATAAGCTGGTGCAATGGTTTAGAGTTTTGTCCTTGAACTGAATGAGTATGATGATCCATTCACATATTGGGGGCTAGCCAAGTGGCCAGGGTGGGCTGCTGGCTCACCAGTGCTGGGCTGGAGGGAAAGTGCACTCGCGGGTCAGTCTCTACAGCTCCTACAGGGAGGGACACTAGACCAGACAGCCCAGTGACCTAGTCCTTGTGACTCTCTGATCTCTGTTTATTCTGTGGGACCTACAGCACTGACAACTCCAGGTAATAATTTGTGTTTGCAACTGTTCGGTCTTGTGGTCTTCTACACAGCTGTGCAGATGGCAGAACTGAGCGGTCCCTGTTTTTCAGAATGTCAGATCCTGCTTGTCTCAACCCTTGCTTGGTTGTAAAGACTGAGAACGTCTTGTTTTGGGGTCAGTTTGGACCCAGGCAGGCAGAGCGTAAATCAGTACACAATCTCCACCATCTGAGGGAGTTTGGCTGGGTGGCCTCTGAGGAGTGCCTGCTCTGACACTCTGTGACTCCAGCAAATTAGCTGGATGAGGTGGCATTTTCTCTCGCCTCCACGTTTGGCCAGCCCTCTCACTGCATGACTCTTGCTGGGTAGCTGACATCCTGTAATCCTTGGCACATGCTACAGTGTAAGGAAGCAACTGGAGACTTAAGCTGCTTCAGAAGTGATTACAAGGCTCACAAGTTATAACTACTTCTCAAACCCATGTTGTAATTTATCATAAGAACTTTTTCTTTTTTCCCCCTAGCAATGCCTTCCTTAAACATAAGTCATTTCAGGAAAATAATAGACTCCAAGTGTTTTAATGCTGGATTGGGCTTTGCAGATGACTGAATCCAACATCTTCATTTAACAGAAGGGGAAATAGGGATGAAGCACCATGAAGTCCCCTTCAAGGGTCCCTGAACCAGTGAGCAGCAGGTCGCCTTGTTTCCAATGCAGGGTTTTTCTCCTACATCATGATCATGATTTTTTGCTGGTCATTTAAATGAAGTAATTTCATTCTCTCAGCTCCTGTCTTGATTATTTTTTCCTTCCTTTCACTCAAAAATAAGAATAAGACAACAGATAAAAACAGAGAAGCAAGGATTCTGGGAAGATGGTCCCCTGACTGCAGCTCTCTCCTCCTTGACTCCCAACTTTAAACACCTCCTTCCCCTGAGCTAGATGGGAAGGAGATGAGCTTGAGTTTGCAACTGGGGGCAGGGGGACTGGGTACAGGACTTTCTTCCTGAAGAGCTGAGTCCGAACCCGGAAGGGTGATGGCTCCAGGGTTAGGAAAGGAGGGCCAGGGGATCCTGAGGAAATCTGAGCTCTGAGATCAGTGAGCCGAAGGGAAAAGGTGACATCAGTCTTGAGTGTATTGATTTCTCTGGTCCCTACAAGGCCAAGCAGGAACTGAATGTGGATGCTGAGTTCTTCTGGCCCTGAGGTGGCAAAGTATGAGGACCATGCAGGCACCTCCTGGAAACCTTCTGCATTTTAAACTGCCACTTCCCTGGGGTAGGAAATAAACACCCCCACCGCTTGGTATGACTGATACCAGTTAGGAGATTCCAACAACCAGACCTGAGCATCAATGAGCAGACAAAATGAAGGTAGTCCAGGCAGCTAGAGAAGAGGAAGACTCAGGAGAACAAATAGAACCTTTTCCATGAATGACCGCTGTTAGAAGATAATGTGAACAAAAGAAGACAAGGGCGTTGAAGGAGATTCAAGTGCACTGCAAACATGGAGCTAAATCACTTGAGCTCCCAGTTAAATGACTTGGCAGGAGCTGGAGAGGGTGGTCACTGCGCAGACAAGTGGGAGCTGTAGCTCAAAGCCTGGAACAAAAATATCAAGAAAGAAGCTCCGAGTGGAAACAACAGCTTTAGCCCAAAGATTTAACCTGGGAAAACAGGTGTTCCAGAAGTTGAAAAGGTAATAGAAGAAGAAAGATAATTCTTTAGCAAATAATAGGGGGGCAGAGTTCCTGTGTTATATCTGAATTTGCAGATTAAAAGTGTTCATCAAGTTCAAGGCAGGACTGATGACAAGTAATATACACCAGGAAATATTCCGGTGAGATTTCCAAACTTCTAAGATGACGTGAAGATGTTGGAATCTTCCAGACAGAAAGAACAAGTTACTTACAATACATAAATAATCAGAAAGATCTGACTTCTCATTTGTAACACTAGAGGCTAAAGGCAATGGGATAGTACTTACAGGCTACAGAGAGATAGGTGGCTGCACAAGAATTCTGTAGAAACCAATATAAACTATATTTCTTACTAAAACAATTAAAATGTTTGCTGATATTTAAGAGTTGAGTTCCCCACATTCTCAGCTTGAGAAATATGCTCAAGAATGAACTCTAACCAAATAGTAACAAACCAGAAGGAGAGACCTCGAGATAGGAAAGATGAAAAAGAGGGGAAATAGTAGTGAGCAATGAATCTTTATAGATGGACACCAGAAAACCCAAATACGTTGCTGTCGAGTTGATTCTGACTCATAGCGACCCTACAGGCCAGAGTAGAACTGCCCCATGGGGTTTCCAAGGAGCGCCTGGTGGATTTGAATTGCCGACCTTTGGTGAGCAGCTGAGCTTTTAATCACTGCACCACCAGGGATCTTAGGGATATATAAATAGAAATAATGATAAATTGCAGATTATTGGGAAGTATAATAAAAGCACAAATTAAGGAACATATTGCAAGAGTAATAAAAGAAATTCTAGTAAAAGTCTGAGTCAAAAATCTCTAAATAATTGCAACAAAATCTGGGAGTTGGGGGCAGAGAGGAAGAGAAAGGGAGAGAAAATAAATTCTAAAGGTTTTACCTACAGGTGAGGTAGAGTAGGGAGAAGGAAAGTTAAAAGAAACAGACAATCTTCTAAAGGTCTTATTTTATTAGAGGATGAATATTAGGAGAAAAGGGGAAAATACAGCGTCTTGATGGAGGAATATTTGGTATCTTCTTGGAAATCAAAGTAGAGAAAGAAGAGTTTGATTATAAGCACAGAGAAAAGGAAGGTACTCATTAACGGGCAATGTATTAAAACTCCCAAATTAACAAAGGGAAAATGGAACATCTAGAAACCTGTTTAAATCTAAAAGAATAAGAAAGAGGCAACAATAATTTTAAATAAATGTAATAAGCAGAATAATATGGAAGGGATAAAGTGCATTGATATGAATGGACGTAATTGCCACATTAAAATATAGACTGTCAAACTGACTTCAAAAAGTTAGTCATGCTGTTTTACCAGAAACACATTTGACTGATAAACGTTGCAAATAAAGATATGGATCAGAGTTACATCGTAACTCCATCGATTGTAAGAGGCATACCAATATTGGAGATGTTAAAATGTGGGGGAAAAATCTGTATCTTAAAGTAGAATATATAGGTATAAACTAATTACCCGTGGATTGGAATTTGAGTCTTAGATCTGCTTGACAATTTTGTGACCGTTCAAAGGTTAAGTGACAAATGAAATACAAAGGGAGGAAGAACTCTAGCAAAGGATCATTTTCTAACTGAGCATCTGAGTTCAGCTTGAGAGTGACATTTTTAAACTTTTCTCTTCAATGTTCTCATTCTGGACGGTCCAGGTGCCACTGGCTTTGCTCAGCCTCTTTGGCAAGACTGCGCATCCCTGAGCCAGAGTCTGCTGTGCACTTGGGAAGGGGAGACATCTCATATTCAGGGTTTGGAAATGTCTTCTTGGGCAAGTTTGAGCTGCTAGTCTCCCAGATGAGTTCCTGCTGTTTCGTCTCCCCTCCGTGGACCACGTGTGTCACAGCTGGAGCCTCCTCTGCAAGGATCCCACAGTCTGGAGGGCCGCGAGCCATAAGCCTCCTTCTCCTCTTGGCAGGCATCTGCTGCTTTCTTTTATTTTTTTAAACAATATTTTATTGTGTTTTTGGTGAAAGTTTACATAGCAAGATAGGTTCCCATTTGACAGTTTCCACATAAATTGTTCAGTGACATAAGTCACATTTTTTACAAGGTGTCAACATTCTCTTTAATTGTGTTCTGGTTGTTCCATTTCCAGTTCTCTAGTTTCCCTGCCCCCTTAGCTTCTCATCTTTGCTTTAGAGTAAATGTTGACCTTTGCTTTAGAGTGAATGTTGACCTTTGCTTTGGAGTAAATGTTGTCTCATACAGATGTTTTTTTAGTAGAGCACCATTCCTACGGGTAATATCCTTTATCTTGTGTGCCACCCTGCTATTTAGCTAAAAGGTGGTCTCAAGGGATAGTTTTGATTCAAGGTTTAAAGCATCTGCTGCTTTCTTGACAGTTGTCCAGTACTTCTCAAATTTTTCCATTAAGTGACTCTGATGAGCATGAGTGTGTAGAACTTGGAAGCCTTAGGGATCAGCCCAAAGCCACCAACTCTAAATCTAAAAAATGTTGTCTCTCTTTTGCCTAAACATTTGTGCAAATTATGTGTTTAAATTTGTGGATTTTGAGTATGAATATAGTATTTTTCCCATAATTTTTAGGTAAAATGGCCACAGGAAGGTGTGTCATATGTATACCATTTTGCATTGTGTAACCAATACACCTCTTAACTGTAGAATTACTCATACCCCACTTGGAGAAGCATGGATAAAAGAACCCTGGAGAATTTGGGTTCAAATCCTGGCTTTGTCACTTAGGAATTACGTGATCTTGGGAAGTTAATTACCGTATTTTTACGCAAATAACTCATGGCTTCTAGGTTTGTTTGCCAGCCATTCCCCCCACCCCCCATGTATTTTCTTAAGTGCACTATGCTAATTTTCTTTTACAGCAACATGTAAAAAGATTGGCATAGAGGTGCTTAGGAAAAGACCTCGTGGGTGGGAGGGAGTGGTTGGCAAACAAATGTAGAAGGTGTGCGTTATTTGCATAATATACGGTAACCTCTCCAATCTTTAATTTCTTCAACTGTAACGAGGATATTGAAACACCAAACTCACATGATATTGTGAAGACAAAATAGTATATTTAAATTGCCTGTCATGGTCCTGACTAAACACGATTAATTCTCAACAAATTTACTTTCCTTTCACTCTGTTTCCTCCCTTTCTAAAGAAATTACTCTCCCTTGCAGCTCCAGGACCAGAGAAAGTGGACCAGATAGGGTATAGGTACCATCTAGTCCATATCCCTGCCTCTGCCAAGCCTGCATTTCAAAGCACCCTAAAAGGAGATGTGGTGCAGTGAATTACTTAATATGGCCCTTCTAACCATAGTCTTTGTGACTCCCACATGATGATTGCGTGGGACTATGCAAATAAAGGAGTTTGTGGCTCACCAAGGGGATTGGACAACCTGCTAATTATGTAAATAAGGTGCATGGGACCCTTGTGGGGGATGGGACCATGCAAATAAGGTGTATGGAACCCTAATGAGGGGATTGGTCAGTTTTGCCATCCCACTGGGCTTTAGATGAGCACATCCCAGAGAAATGAGGGGATCGCACTACCATCAAGAAAGAAGAGCCAGGAGAGGAGCACATCTTTTGGATCCAGGATCCCTGAGCTGAGAACCTCCTAGACCCAGGAGACAGAGTAGTAACACTGGAGATGGCACGAGACGGCAAGAAGTGGCGACAGAGAAAAGGCAGCAGCAGAACCAGAAGGCCAGCGTGAGACGGTGAAGTGGGCTTCCCAGCCCACGAAGCGGGGTGGCTACAGTAGGAGTGCCGACCCACGTAGTGAGAGAGTTGTGCACCTTCAGGCAGGAGGCTTACTGGCAGAGCAGGATGCCTCTAGGCACTTGATGGAGCCGCAGACCCACGAGCAAGAGAGCTGAGCACCTTTAGGCCCCGGGCTTACTGGCTGAGTGAGGTGACTCCAGGCACTTATTGGCAGAGATAAAGAGCTTTGTAACACTTGTCTGAGCAGGGCAGAGACCTGCTGAGGGGCTGAAAGGCCAAGGGCCAGGGAGACGCCTGCCTGCTGGCATGGCTGAGAAGCTGTCCTGACCAAAGAACTGTATCCTGAATCATGCCTGATCCTGAATTGTAACCTTTACTTCCCTAATAAACCCCGTAGCTGTGAGCATGGCCTGTGAGTTCTGTGTGGCCATTGCAATGGATTATTGAACTCAGTAGAGAAGTAGAGAGTGCCATGGGAGGGATGGCTTGTGCCAGAATTGGTAAAACAGTTGGAGAGAGGAGGTATGTCTGACCTCCGTCTCACAGGAATCAGCTTTGGGCTGATGCTGATGGTGATTCTCCCACCTTGTGAAGTTAGAGGACATCAGATGCCACCATGCCATTTTTACAGGACAGCTGTCTGATCTTATCTTAAAAATCCCTAGACAGACAAATTGCCGTCATTGGGCAACTCATTTCAGGTCACAGAATTTGTTCTTGTGCCAACCAGTCTACTTATGATAAACATACATTGGACCTCTACTATGCCAGACACTGTGCTATGTCTCAGAAATATGAAGAGATATTTGACATAGTCTCTCTCTTTAAGATAATCATATTATAGTAGAGAAAATCTGTAAGTTAACAATTGCTGTTCCATGCAGTTAGTTCTATGATAAAAATATCCACAGTCTCCTACAGATCACATAGGATCGGCATCTTTCAGGAGTTGGGGAAGGTGGATAGCACAGAAGAAGGATTGGAAATGCTTTCCCAAGGGGAGGGGACACCAGATCTGAGGTTAGAAGGGGTTTTGAGAGTTCATTTCAGGCAAAATCTCAGAGGTAGAGAGCATGATTCAGAAAAGCAAAAGTTGTTAAATAAGACTTTATGTTAAATAAACATAGATGTCATAAGGAATAAAGAACAAAGTGAGATAGTGGACAATGAATACTTGAAACTGCGCTGAACTCTACTCCTATGAACATAACATAAATAAATCTAAAGGTAGAGAAAACAGAAAGTTACTGTAACCCAGAAGAGCTATGCTGGAGGTCCAAGCCAATGGCAGAGCATGATGAAAAGAAGGCAGGCTTAACAGACACGAAGGAAGTGGAAATGTACACCTTCAAAGGAGAGATGTGCAATTTACTGGGTCACTGAGAATCTACCTCTACCGCTCTTGATTTCCACATTCCATATGGTGGTCAGGGCAGGTGGAATGACATCTTTTTAAGAGTTGCAAAAAGAAGAGGCAATAGAAACACTGCTTGGCAAATTTTGTATTTTAAATCTGACCGTGACAAGAATAACAACAATAGCACCTTATTTTTCTTAGCATATAAAATACACACTATCTGTCGTTGAGTTAAAATGATTAAAAACTGGTATTTCCCATCATTTTATTTGTTCAATTGTTCATGTATGTATTTATTCATTCCAGGAAATGAATTATATCTTCAGGTGGTTGGGAAACATGTATAGTAATAATAATGTTTTAAAGTGCATTATAAACTATGGAGTACTTTTGAATACATTGTCTCATTTGATTCTCCCAAACGTCCTGTGAAGTGAACATTTACTCTCATTTTACAGGCAAGGAAACTGAGGCACAGATTTGCTTGAGGTTACCCGATAGCTAAAACAAGAATGGGCTTCAGGTTGGCCTGATTCCAAAGCCATACTGTCCCCCATATGATGCCAATAGTAAGATCAGATTCCTTCTCCCTTTGGGAAGCTGTCAGGGACTCTGTTATAGCGGGAACCTACAGGAGGAGACAAGACTATGTCTTGGTTCATGTAACTCTCTCCCTGACCTCCTCTAGACTAAGCACTTGGCATGCTATTGGAGGGGTGGGGGTTTATTTACTTTTCCCGGATGTTTCTTTAAGGATGCTAAGAGGAACCAGCCAATACTAATCTCAAACAGGATATCCTTTAGGGAAAACACTCCATGCTAAATACAAATAAGAGATTTCAAACTGAAGAATCACAGACACTGAAGAATCCCTGTTATGTAGTTCTTGGGGCGTGTGTGTGTGTACATGTGCGTAGTTTTAGAATGTCCCTGGGACTTTTGGTGGACCACCCACTAGAGTCTTTCTGCCGCACGGCTTGAATTTTGGTGAATGTTTCTCCAGGATTCTCCATCTTTCTACATATGCTTTTTTGTGCACATACAGTTTTCTCTGTGTATTTCTTTATGTGCTCATGTCTCTCTCTGCCTTTTTTTTTTTTTTTTTTTTGCCAAAAAAAGAACTTGTTCCTGGAGTAGTCAAGTCTGCTAGGACACTGAAAAATGAGAAGGATCAATGAGTTCATTCAGACAGGACCACCCACAGTGAATCATGTGGATCAAGAATAAATTTTCGCTGGGAGACAAATCTTCAACAGATTGTTGTCCTGATGGCGTCACTGTTTGCTTTCCCCCATCTCTTGAGTCATGGAAAGTAGGCACCTACTTCTAAATGAGGTTCAACCAGTGTCCCTGGAAGAAGAGGGAGTGACACTTTAGTCCCCTAAGCAATGGCCTCTGTTGCATTTGTGTTTGAAAATCCCTTTCCTGCCTACCAAGTGCTTTTCTGAATACCCCATTGTTATAGTCATACTCACCACCCTTTCGGGGGATTTAATGGCTAAATCAGATCTTTTTTTCACTGCACGTCTCAAGGCGGACCCCAACCCTTATCTCAGCAACTGATCTTTCCCACTGAAAACCTGGTGCCAGTGTGTCCCAGAACCCTCTCAGTTCCTGAGAGCACACTTCAGAGTAAACACATTGAAATACCAAGAGGATATTTACAGCCACTGTCCAAGCTCCCAATTTCCTTGGCTGGCCCTGTAGACAATGTGCTCCTGCACCAGCCTTCAATTGTACTGTCAGAAATTGATACGGGACAAAGATTGAGAAAATATTATGCTAAGCCAGTCAATAGACAAACAAAACAAGGTCTACCATTTCTTTAGAGGATCTCGGGCTAAGCGTTCGTTTGTTTTCACAAATTCTTTCAGTCGACACAAATTCTGGGCCTCTCCTGCTTAAACTTCCTGGTTTATTTCCCAGGAACTCATGGAAACTGACTTTGGAGCAACAAAGGCCCATGGCACCTACCAGCTTGTGCAACTTCTGTTTGTGGAAGACAAAGTTCTCCTCAGCAGGTTCCTCCTGCCCACCAGGCCCCACTTTGCAAACTCATAAAACTCATATTAAAGGTTCTGGCAAAGTAGTTCTGAGTGGAGGCATCTCCTATACCTATGTTTTATACCCTTTATGCCAAGTGCCTCCAGGCCCCCTATGGGCCAATATTATTAACCAACAACTAGTAGTGATGAGGAGTTCTGGTGGTGCAGTGGTTAAGAGCTCGACTGCTAACCAAGAGGTCTGCAGTTCAAATCCACGAATCCACCAGCCGCTCCTTGGAAACTCTATGGGGCAGTTCTACTCTGTCCTACAGGGTGGCTGTGAGTCAGAATCGTCTCGATGGCAACAGTAGTGAGGAATTGAAACCTCTAGATTTTGTTTTGAGGCCCTGGAGGAAAAGGCAGTCGACTGTAAATATTCTTATATTCATTTCTTCTGTTTTAGAAGCTAATTCTTTTCCAAGAATCTAACCATGTGCTAAGAATCCATCCCAGTGTTTTAGAATCTAGGGTCTCTGTAAGATTCCAGTAAATTCTGCTTCTTCCCTCTTCTATACACAGTTATGTTATTTCCTCCAGCTTCACACACAGGTGTTCATACCTTTATTCCCTGGCTTTCCTTTGCTGAACCTGGAATGCTGTTTTCTTCTCTGCCTTGCAAAAGCCTACTCATCTGTTCAGGCTTGATTTAAAGGTTCCCCCTTCAATCCATCCCTTAATATACATGGTATAAAGCCCTGAGTCTTCCACTCTCTGTATTCTGCTCATGCTTTCTATGAGTTGCTCTTTCTACTACCAACTTTATGGTATCCAGTGCTCTTCCCCAGGGCTCAGACTAGAGTGAGGTAAGAGAGTTGCCTACGGAACAAGGTATAAGGGAGCACACTCACTCTCAGGGCTGCGTTCTTCAGTTCAGAGCCCTAGGCACCTCACTTGTCTCACCCTTGTCCTGACCCTGAACAAATCCTCTCTCAAGAAAGACAGTTACCAGTCGTTTAGACCTCAATGTAAATTTACTGCCTTGTCCCCAAGTAGCATGTTTAGGCTGCTTTCTCTTGATTTTTCACTTTGAAATATTAGCTAATAATTTCTACAGAGGAAGGCTCTTCAGCTCTCTTAAACTGCTCCCTACCTCCGACACACATACTCTCCCATCCCACATCCTTATAATATAGTTACATCACAATTTCACAATTTTGGGCTAAATAGCCTGTTTCCATTATTACTCCCCTGTTGTAAACATCACGACCGAGTCTGTAGACTGTCGTATTTACATTTCTTTATAATTTTTTGCTTTTCTTAGATTTAATGATTTCTTTAATATTTTCTTTGCTTAAATATTCATGTACTGATCACTAATTGAAGCCTAAACCACTGCCAGAATTGGAAAAAACAAAAAAACTACTTTTAGTATGGTCAGAATGCCAGGGAACTTACTGATCCCATGTTGCCTTTTCTCCCCCTGGAGTCCTTCATTTTCCATACTTGCTTGTTCACTTCTGGTGCCTGCTGCCTAGTGGTCACAGTGGACTTTCCCTGCATTTTCCTCCTGGGAATTTCTTCACTTCTCTTTCGTTCTGAGGAAGCCCTGGTTGCCTAGTGGTTAAAGCACTCAGCTACTAACAGAAAGCTTGGCAGTTCAAACCCACCAGCCGCTCCTCGGGACAAAGACGTGACAGTCTGCTTCTGTAAAGATTTACAGCCTTGGAAACCCTATTGGGCAGTTCTACTCTGTTCTATAGGGTCACTATAAGTCAGAATCGACTTGATGGCAGTAGGTTTTTTGGAGTTCTTGTGTGTTGGATCTTGTGTCCTGGACCCCAGGACTTCTTTATTCTTGGTTTACTCTGTCTTTTGGCAAAACAAATCTTTGAGAACTTACATGTGGAAAAAGTCTTTATTCTCCCCTCACACTTGATGAATAGTTTGGAAATAGAATTCTGGGTTCAAAATACTTTCCCCCATAACTTTGAAGCATTGTTTCATTATTTTCTAGCTTCCAGTACTGCTGTTAAAAATTCTGAGGCCAGTTTGATTCCTGATACCTGTATGTGGTCTTCTCCCTTTTTCATTTTGTTTGGAATCTTTCTAGGATCCTTTCTTTACCCCCAGTATTTTGAAATTTTATGATGAGCTACCTTGGGATTTATTCTTTTTTAATGCATCATGTTGGGCAGTCAGCATTTTCTTTCTCTTTTTTAAATCTTGAGGTTCAGTGCTAGGAATTTTTCTTTTTCTTTTTTTAACATACATTGTTATGAGACCCCAACCGCTCACCCCATTCTGCGACAGCACACTCCTCCCCTCCGCCCCTGATTCTCCATGAACATTGAACCAGCTCCTAACTCTCTCTGCCTTCCCCTCTCACCTCTGGGCAGAAGCCGCCCTTTGGTCTTTTATATCTACTTGTCTAAGAGGCACATTCTTCACGAGTATCTCTTTATGTCCCACAGTCCAGTCCAATCCCTGTCTGAAGAGTTGGTCCCAGAAATTGTTTTAGTTCTGGGGTGATGGAGAGACCAAGGGCCATGCTTTCTGGGGTGCCTCCAGTCTTAGTCAGACCATTAAGTCTGGTCTTCTTACTAGTATTTGAGTTCTGCATCCGATCATTCTACTGCTGCATCAGGGACCCTCTGTTGAGGAATTTTTCTTGTTTTATTATTTTGAAACTTTCCTTCCTTCTTTTGTTCTCCCCCACCCCCATCTCTTCCCTGGAGGCCATCACATGTAGACCAGAGATTTTTTTCCCTGGCCCAAGTAGTGAGGGGAGGACAGACCCATCAACTTTTTGAATATAAAACCAGGATATAAGGGAAGATGTTATGTTGGGCCAATGTAAGTCGGTGAGGAGGAGGGAGGATGGGAATGGATAAGAGTTATATCCCAATAATTGTATAAGTTATATAGATTAGATTTTAATAAGTAAGTTCCTATGTGCCCGGCATTAGGATAGAACCATGCAGAGTTATTGTCGTGTTTAAGCTCAGTTTGTTGAACTGTGGTGGCTTGCATGTTGCTATGATGCTGGAAGCTATGTCATCAGTATTCTGAATACCAGCACAGGGGACAGGTTTCAGTGGAGCTTTCAGACTAAGGCAGACTAGGAAGAAAGGCCTGGTAATCTACTTCCAGAAATTAGCCAATGAGAACCTTACGGTTCACGACAGAATATTGTTCAGTACAGTGCTGAAGACAAGCCCCCTAGGTTCGAAGGCACTCCAGATACACAGTGGCTGCAACAATGAACTGGAGCAAACTAACAGTCCGGAAGATGGTGTGGGGCCGGGAGATGTTTCATTCTGTTGTACGTGGGGTCGCCCCGAGTCAGCACTGACTTGAAGGCAACTAGCAACAACAAGAGAAAGAAGTACTTCTCCTGTTTTTCAGCTGAAGTAGTTGATGATCAGATTGGTTAAGAGAATGTCTAAGGTCACACAAGTAGAAAAGCAGAGTGGGGGCTTAAGCCAGGCCTTCTGACCCCAGTCAAGCCTTGTTCCCGTTTTAAGAGAAGATTTCCTTGTTTTCAGGAAAAATAATTGTATCTCCTGTGAAAACCCCTTACACACTATTTTATATGGATCAGGCTGTAAAACCAAAAAACCAAACCCAATGCTGTCGAGTCAATTCCGACTCATAGCGACCCTATAGGACTGAGTAGGACTGCGCCATATCAGGCTCTAGAGTGGTCTAAAAGGTAAAATTAATCTGATAAGGCTTTTATTAAATGTTGGCTTGAGCTATAGAGCTTGGGCAAGTGGCTTTGTCTCAAGTTTCTAATCTGTTAAATGGCCATAATAACACCCTCCGTGTAGAGACAACAAACAGAAAATTCTCTGCATGGGGGCAGATGCATTCTTAGTTTCAATAAAACCAAAAACTTGTTGCCATCAAGTCGATTCTGACTCATAGTGACCCTATAGGACAGAGCAGAACCGCCCCATAGAGCTTCCAATGAGTGGCTGGTGGATTCACACTGCCAACCTTTTGGTTAGCAGCCAAGCTCTTAACCACTGTGCTACCAGGGCTCCAAGCTTCAGTAAGTGATAGATATTATTATAACAGCCCTAAGGTCAGGCTACGGAGCCCTGGTGACATAACTGGTTAAGCGCTCGGCTGCTGACGGAAAGGTTGGCAGTTCTAATCCACCAACTGCTCTGCAGGAGAAAAGACCTGGCAATCTGCTCCTGTAAAGATTACAGCCTAGGAAACCCCACGGGACAGCTTACTGTATCCTATAGGGTCAGTATGAGTCAGAATTGAATCAACAGCACACAACAACAATAAGGTCAGGCTATATCTATGGGCTAATCAATGTATCTACCTTTAAATGAGTACCTGAGGGTTGGGTCTGGGCCTCTCCCTTATGCTATATAACCCAGTGCTCTGCTGCTTTGACCAGAGGTCTTTTGGGGAAGGAAGGAACATAAAGGACAGGAACCATTTTGCCAGATTTGAATTCTTCTGAGCACCGCAACCTACCCACCTCTAAGGAGATGTATCCTCTCTGCGCTCCACTTTCAACTCCCTGTTGGGATTACATCGCACAGTGATTTCTAAAATCTGGTTAGGGTCTAACTGCTGATAAGCCAGGGGAAGAGGGCTAGGGGTCGGAGATATCACCCGGTTCCTGGGGCTGGGACTGGAGCTAAAGAAGAAAGCAAGTAAGGTTCTTGCCTTGTGCCTGGTTAGAGGTGGAGACTAGGTGCCTCGTCAGTTGAGGCTGAGGAAAGCTTTGGCACCCAGACTACAATCAGAGAAGAGCCTCTCAATCTTTAGTGTGCACCCGAATCTCTGGGGATTGCATTAAAAAGCAGATTCTGATTTGTAAGGTCTAGAGTCAACCTGTGACTTTTCCTTTCTAATAAGCTTCCAGGTGCCACACAGCTGCTGGTCTGTGGAACACACTCTGAGTATCGAGGTTCAGAAAAAGTCACAAGGTGCAGCCTGAGTCACTAACTGTGGCACCTTGGGCAAGCCACTCACCTTTCTGACCTTCAGATTCCTAATCTTTGAAATGGGGAAACACAACTCTGAAGCAGAGATATTTTGAGGGAGGTGGACATTGTTTTGTATGTTTGTAAAGATGTTTGGGAGAATGTTAATGCACCATTTCAATTTAAGGGGCCATTCCTGTTGTGTTTGTTAATAAGCAATTTATTCTGAATTCAAGAAACTAGCTATATGGCTTAAAACATAGAATTTGGATTTCTAGGGATTTAAAGGAACATATTACTATATGATGGTGTGATTGTTAAGGTTGTGTGTCAACTTGACTGGGCCATGATTCTCGGTGGTTTGGCAGATATGACGTAGTTTGGCAGTCGGAAAATGGTATAACCACTTCCATGATGAGATCTGATATAATGTAATTACCTGCAAGATGAGATCCTCTGTGAGTAGCCAGTCAGTTGAAAGGGAGTTTCCTTAGCGGTGTGGCCTGCATTCAATATATGTGGACTTTCTGGCAAAGCTTGCTGGCTTTTGCTCTGCTCTGGATCCTGCATTCAGCTCATCAGCATCTGACCTCCAGTTCTTAGGACTTGGGCCCGCAGCCTGCCGTCTGACTTGTCAAGACTGGATTTGTCAGCCTTTGCAGGCCGTGAGCTAGCAGCATGCCTTCTGACCTGTGGATCTTGGGTTCATCAGCCTCTGCAGCTTATGTGAGTCAGGAGAAACCTGTAGCCTGAATGTCTGACCCATGGGCTTGGGACTTGGCAGCCTCCATGACCACATGAGTCATCTCCTTGAAATAAATCTCTCTCTCTCTCTCTCTCTGTTGCTTTTCTAGAGAATTCAGCCTAAGACAGATAGGTTTATTTTGTTTTGTTTAAAGCAGAAATACTCCCTATATCTTTCTATTTAAGGAATTTATGAAATTAGAGTTGTCTGAGATGCATTGTTTCTTCTTAATTTGAAATTCTTCTGATTTTGCATGATGAAAATGACTTGACCAACTACAATTTTTTAGAAATGACATTGGCAAAACCTACATCTGCCTCAGATAAGACCCAGATGGCTTCAATTTATGGTCACTTGAGGGTAGAGATGAGGAAAGGGCTACTAGGATTTAAGAAAAACCTACAATCACCAAATATTATGAGGTAGAAAATGAACAAATAAAACTAAAAAAATTACACCCTTCATAAAAAAAGCGATAGTGATTTTTTTTTTAAAAGAGCTTTGTAAACTCCAGAGCACTATAAACTGTATTATACATGGCTATCAAGATAATAAAATTCAGAAAAATCTCTGGTGTTAGAACTCAATACAAGATTTATACCGAGCAGATTCGATTAGCATAGTTCTTTCCACTCTGAACTTTCAGCTAATTTAATAGTAATAGTAACAATAACAGTAATAATGATTATAAAGCAACCTGTAGCTAACTCAATTTATAGAATCCACTTCTTACTTGCAAGCAGCTGTGGGGTTTCTTGCCAAGAGAGCTCTCCTCTGACTTTCTGGAATGAAAGGGTGGGCTGTTCCATCATTAGAGGTTTCCCTCTCCCGTGGGTAAAGAAGGTACTTCAGTGCTCTAATACCCCAGGCTTTGACTATAAGTATCTGGATTGCTTTGTACCCCTAATTGCTCCTGTACCTGCAAACACAGCATTGTTGGTTCACTCCAGAGCTTCCCAGAAAAATGAAATCAAAAGCAGTGGTGATCTTGTACCTGGAGAACAAGTCCTGACCAGGGGTGGATTATCCAATAGGCAAGGTAAGCACAGTGCTTACCATGTTTGCCAGATCACCTGTAGCGAAATTGCTCACTACAGATTAGTAAGTAAGCACAAGTAACTCCGTGCTTACCTTGCTTACTGGATCAACCGCCCCTGTCAGGGACTGTAAATTTGAAAAGAGGCTTTGATTCTGTAGGAAGGTGGTGTGGGGTTGGGAGAGAGACAGATGTCAGCCACACCTAGAAGCAGAATCTTTGATGTGATGAAAAAACGTGAAATTGTTCACTACAGATGATCTGGTAAGCAAGGTAAGCATCGTGCCTATTGGGTAATTCGCCCCTGGTCCTGAGAATCTAGCAATGTTCTTTTTCATTGTCTAAGAAGATAAAGGATCCCTGTGCTTGTACTTAAGCTAGTGTGTTTTACATTGAGGTCCTTTGGCTTTGAAGGAGCCCTGGTGGTGCAGTGGCTAAGCACTTGGCTGCTAACTGAAAGGTTGGTGGTTCAAATCTGCCAGCTGCTCTGCAGGAGAAGGATGTGACAGTATGCTTCCATAAAGATTACAGTCTTGGAAACCTATGGGGCAGTTCTACTCTGTCCTATAGTGTTGCTCTGAGTTGGAATTGACTCGACTGCAATGGTTTTGATTTTATGGGTCTTGGGCTATGAAGTGCCACTCAGTGGAGACCAGTCAAGAAACCCCAGGCTAGTGGTTATCAAAATGTGGTTCCAGAATAAGCAACATCAGCATCACCCGAGAACTTGCTAGAAATGCCAATTCTCAGGCCTTAAAACAGAGCTATTGAATTGGGAACTCAGGAGGAGAGGCCTAGCACTCCGTGCCTGAACACACTCCCTGGGTGATTAGGATGCACTATCAAACTGGAGACTCAAATGCACTGCCCCAGGCCGAAGGCTCCCACTGGAGCTGAGGTCACCAGGGAGACTTCTCTCCTCAGTACAGCTGATGCCTATGCAGACCAAAGTCCAGAGAGGAGGAAGAGGAAAAAAGAGGTAAGGGAAAGTGAAGCTGGAGGAAAGGTAAGAGAAGATGCTACCTCTGCTCAGACATACATGGAAACCACAATACCCCAGCACTGAAGCATCATATTCTATGCTGTGATAAGCTCACTTCCAGTGGTGTGCTGGGGCTGAGAGGCAAGGAAGGAGGAGACCTGATTTGTAGCATTTGCTGATTTCCATGGTGTAAATGCTCTCACCACATCTATTTCAAGGTATCAGAGTGTTGGTTGCTGAACGCAGCATTGGAAAGAGATGCTTCCAAGTTGGTTTAAGCCACTGTGTTACTCCTCATCCCCAAAGAAAGAAGAAACCCTCTTCTCTTCAGCTACTCTCATCCACTGCCCAACAGTTTCACCTTTGCCAAACACACTCACAGAAGAAAGGAAGGATTTTTAGCTGCGTGCAGCATAAAAATTATTTTTACTAGCTCCACTCTTTGTTTGGATTCTTCTTTATAGAGCCTATTTTTTTTCCCAGAGAATCAGGTGTAACATAGTGGTAGGAGCGGGGAGAAAATCTGGACTTGAAGTTAATTCATCTAGAGTCTAGCCTAGACTCTGCCATTAATTAGCTGTGTGATCTTGTTCAAATCACTTCTACTTATTGGACCTCCATCTCCTTATCAGTAGAATGAAGCAGTTGGGCTGGCTGAGTATCAAAGGGTGTTATTTACCACCTCCATCTCAAAAACCTCTTGATAACTGACCATCAATGGGATTTGGCCATACCCCTTGAAAGACATGTCCAACCTGCTGGTGATGGAATTTGTTTGTAGAATCTAAGCAGCTGCCTTGAAAGCTAAATCTCCTATAGGCAATCCTTTGGGGAAAAGGGACTCAAATCTGCCACAATCTTTAAATTGAAAAGGTGGACTAATGGAAAGTGTGTTAGCTTTGGAACACGGCAGACTGGTTTTGAATTCAGTCTCAACCACTTACTACTGTGTGGCTCTAGGAAAATCACTCGAATTCTGGGAACTGTAGTTTTCTTATCTGTAAGATGGGGTAGTAATACATGCCTTATAGGCTTGCATGAATATTAGTGAAACAGTGTGCAAAGGTAGAACAAGCCCTCAGGAAATGACAAAAATTGCAATATTATTAAAGAATGATGAATATCAACTAAAGCAAATTATAAAAGGAAAATTGAAAATAATAAAGAGACCCAAAGCCTTGTGGTTTAGAGAAGATTTTAGATGGGCATGTTTTGAGTCCTCAAATATTTGAAAGAATTAACCTTATTTAGCTTCACCACCTGGAGTAGAACTAGGAAAATCTGAGTTGGAAGGAGGCAGATTTGGGCTCAACACCAGATAGAACAATCTCTCAGTCATGGCTCTTCAGAGATGCCATGATCTGCTGTCAGAGGTAATGAGTGCCCTCTCACCGCGCATGCGCATTGGTTCTTAGGTCAGGGCTTCTCCAGCTTTCCTGTGTGTGTGAATCACCTGGGGATCTTGTTCTAATACAGGTTACAACTCAGTGGGTCTGAGCTGGGGCCTGAGATTCTGTGTTTCTGAGAGGATGCTGATGCTGTCAATGGATCCATGGATTGTTGACTAAGAGAAGCAGCAAGGCTTTATTTTACAGCATGCATTCTCAACAGGTGATATCTCCCCCAACGGGGTGAAAATTTTTGAGGTGAGGGCAGAAAAATCTTATGTTTTTTGTATGTAAAGCACAGGTACACTTATAATACATAAGTAGATATACAGTATATCTGTGGTGTTATAATCCCATGGTGGGGGGAACTATTAGGAAAAAAAAAATGTCTAAAAGAGCTTCTGGGGAAGACCACCAATAATAAAAACGATTGAAAGTCACTACCTTCTAGGCTAGTGTGTGGATGAACTAGCAGGCCCAGACAGGAGAGGGGCCTGCCCCATCAGCGGTGGCGGCAGGAGTGTTCAGTCAACACCAAGTCATGATCTTCTTACTGTAGAGAATGGCAGAGAACCCCTAGATGAGGGGACCATAGGGGCTCTAGATTAAAATCCCATCTAATGGGAAGACAATGGTTTTCACAACCTCCCTACCCACAGCCTGTGTTATGAAGGACCCTACCCAGTAATCACTGGAGAGGTAAGCAATTCCACAGGCCCACAGGTAGTGGTGTAATTTGCCACTAGCCCTCAGGGTCCCAGAGGTCCAATGTGGTTTTCAGACTCAAAAGAAGCACAAGTAAGGGTTGAAATGCTCAGAGTGACTACCTTAGCAAATAGTGAATCATCAGAGTACCTGTAATCTGGACCTGCTGGGAAGTCACTAAACCCTTGCAGTGGTGCAGAAGAGGCACTTAAGGACTCCTTAACTCTCCTTCACCTTCTGGCCCTGGGGGTTTGCTTACTGGTACCAAATGGTTAAAAGTCCTTGAGTGGGACAAACAGTTAAGCACTCACTACTAGACAAAAGGTTGGTGGTTCAAACTGACCCAGAGGTACCTTGGAAGACAGACCTGACAATCTGCTTCTAAAAGGTCACAGCCTTGAAAACCCTGTGGAGTGCACAGGGCTAATAGTCTACACGAGCCACGGCCTCATCTACTCTGAGACCAGAAGAACTAGATGGTTCCCGGCCACCGCTACCGACAGTTCTTATCAGGGCCACAATAGATGGACCTGAATAGAATGGGAGAAAAACGCAGAACAGAACCCAAATTCTTAAAAAGTCTAGATTTACTGGATCACTTGAGACTAGAGGACTCCTTGAGACTGTCTCCCTGACATACTCTTTAAACCTTGAATTGAAACTATCCCCTGAGGTCACCGTTCAGTGAAATAACAGATTGGCACACAAAATAAAGGCTATTACCTGTGAGTATGGTGCTCCATTAAAAAACCATCCATATGAGACCGAAAAGGTCAACAATTACTCTAAAGCAAAGATGAGAAGGTAAGGGGGCAGGGAAATTAGAGTACTGGAAATGGAACAATCAGAAAGCAATTAATGAGAATGTTGACACATTGTGAAAAATGTAACTCATGTCACTGAACAGTTTGTATAGAAATTGTCAAATGGGAAGCTAATCAGCTGCGTAAACTTCCACAGAAAACACAATAAGATGTAATTTAAAAAAAAAAAAACCCTATGGAGTACAGCTCTACTCTGCACATGTGAGATTGCCATGTGTCAGAATCAACTGGATGGCAACTAATAGCAACAACAATCAAGTGGTTAATGCCCTTGGCTGCTAACTAAAAGGTTGGAGGTTCAAGTCCATCCAGAGGTACCTCAAAAGAAAGGCTTGGCGATCTACTTCTGAAAAATCAGTCATTGAAAACCCTATGGAACACAGTTCTATTATGATACACACAAGGTCGCCATGAGTCGAAATCAAGTTGAGGGTTCCCATCCCGAGCAGAAGAAACCTGGCACTCTAAACTTCTGCTTCTCTCAGTCCTGACATCACCACCTGGGTAAACATTCCGAGTCTCAATTTCCTAATCTACAAAACATTAGTACCTAATTGGGGATGCTTGTTCTCTCAGGACATTGTGTAGAGTTAAATGAGATAAGGCAGCAGGAGGCACAGAGCTAGCCCCATGTTAGTTGCTGCTGTTCTTACTGCTGTCATTGTTATTGCCAAAACGATGCTGGGTAAAATTAAACTCCATAAATATTTGTTTCATTACTGAATGACTGGGTGCAGTCTGTTTACTCCTGTTTCTCTGTCATATTTATGCTGTACTTCTCTGGAGTTTGCACATGTTTCCTTAGGAAGGGGCTGCAGACCACAGGGCCATCAACGGCTATGTGAGCCAATCTCAGAGTTCCCTGCGCCTCCAGCTTCATGCCAGTGTTGCTGGGGCTGGAAATGTGCCTCTCAGCAGCCAGTCTGGCCAACATTTGGTGATCATGGCTTCTTTGAGCAGAAGTCTTTTCTTGATCACAGCATGATCTATTTCCTTGCTTTCTTTCTTTGGTGCATTCATGAAATAAAGCTTGAGGAGTCACTTAACTTCTGCCTTTTATGGCCTGATAATCTATAAGCCCTGTCATTCTAACCAGGAATGGCAGCAGGATTCCCGCAAACTGCTTCTAATGAGTATATCCAGGGGTCAGCAAACTTCTTAAAGAGCCAGATAGTAAATATTTTAGACTGCAGGTCAGATGGTCCCTGTCACAACTACTGAATTCTGCCATAGTAGCTGTGCAAAAGCAGCCACAGACAATATGTAAATGAATGGGCATGGCTGTGTTCCAATACAACTTTATGTTCAAAAACAGGTGGTGGGCCAGATTTGGCCTGGGGCTGTAGTTTGCCAACCCTTACTATATACTGTTGTATGATTTTCAATTTCTAAAATGCTTTTCCTTTTGCTTTTAAAATTCATTCTTAACCTTCCCTGTTTCCTCAAGTGGGTCATGTCTCCACTCTCTTCATGTCACTGGAAATCTAATAGTTTGCTTGGGAAAAAACAAAACACAACTATGAGAATTTCACTCTTGTTCTTTTCTCCTAGTTAATTACTTGATTGTATCATTCACTACGGGAAGATGAACAACCATCCCATCAAAAGATGGCTCTATCCATGCCCCTGTCATGGAGATCCATACTTTCTGCCATTGGGATTCAGAATAGTGCAAAACTGATTATGCATGAGTCTTTGGTCAGACTTCTGGGGTTCAAGACCCAGTTCTGCCACTTGTTAGCTATGTGACCTTGGCAAATTATTTAATACCCGAAACTCAGTTTCCTCCTATAAAAAGGGAATGATAATAAGTAGGGTTATTTTGAGGATAGCATAATACATGTAAAGTATCTAGTACTTAGTAAGTTCTCAATGTATATTAACGATTATTATGCAGAAATATTTGGACATATAGATTATTTAGTGAGGTAGACTTTCTGAATAGGTCTATTTTTACGAATTAATTCAGTGGAGAAACATTTGTGGGGGATCCCGGTAGCAGAAAAGGGTGGTGCGGGGATGGGGTAGATAGTATAGAGCCTTGTTACTCAAAGTGTGGTCTGTGAGCCAGCAGCTGCAGTTTATTCACTTCAAAAACATTTAACTTCCATTATTCGCTTAAACTGAGACATAAATAATCCAAAACGGAAAAACAAAACAAAATAAAAAAATAATTTTTGACTTCCAAACTTCTGAAAGTAGGAAACAGGCTAAGAAAACTTAGTCATCTGCAGCTTTGAACTATCTTTCAAGAAAAAAGAAGAATGACTCAGAGTGCAGAATCAAGAACGTGAAGGGCAGAGCCAAGAGCCATGAAGTATTATTCCCAGGCTTCGAGTCAATCAAGCAAGGAACTGCTAACATGCGCCCTGATCCATTTCAGAATTACTATGTATCTGATGGTGTAGTGGTTAAGCATTTGTCTACTAACCAGAAGGTTGGCAGTTTGAATCCAGAGCCTTGTTTTACTCTTTTCTGAATGAGAAGGTCTACTGTGATCATCCTATACCCATTCCACCATCGTATGTTGCGTGTGAAGTGGGTAAAACACTTGTCTCTATACGTCACAGGTCTACAGATCAAGAGGAATTGTACTTGAAGAGCTGAACTTAAGGAACCATCGGCACTGGGGCATGATTTTGATTGACAAGTTCCTGAACTTCAGTCCTGTAATGGAATGAGAACTTTAGAGGCCTTGGGAGGAGGTGAGTGTATTATGCATGTGGGATGAATGTAAATAATTTGTGGTCTGAGGGGAGGTGAGGGGGGTTCAAAACGTGTTCTCATATTCACTGGCGTACCTTTCTTCAAAAGGCAGATTCTAATTCTCCTCCCCTTGACCTTAGGCTGGACTTGGTGAATCACTTCTAATAAATAGAAGGTGGGAAATGTAATGCCCTGTGACTTCTGAGGAAAGGTCATAAAAAGGCTCACTTTATTTTGGATAACTCGCTGTGCGGGAAGGTAACCACTATACTGTGAAGACATTTAAGCAACCTTTTGTAGAGGCTTATATGTGGAGTAACTGAGGCCTCCCACCAACAATTTGGGCCTGTCCATACTGAGCCCAGGGCAACCAGGGTCTCATAATTGCCTATACCCTCTCCCAGTAGGCTGAGGGTTTTACTACCACCCAGTCACATCCAGGCCTTGGCTCTCATTACTGAAACCACTAGATAGGCAATAATGAAACCTGGGCTTTCAAGAGGGAAAACTCTTGTGGTTCTTCAAAGTATGGAGGACTGCACCTCCTGAGCCTGGGACAAGTAAAGACTTACAGATGATATCTTCTCCAAGCTGGTTGTCAGTTCTGCCTCCCCATCTACCTTCTCTCTCAAGGCCTGGTTCTTAGGCTTGCACACCCTAAGGAGACTAGAAATGAAGGCCTATAATTCCTAAAGACATTTAGATTTATCTCTCCAGAGTCCAAGGGCAATTGTTCCCACCCCCATCCCAAGCTGGCTACCTGATTTACACCAAAATTACTGTAATAATTGAAAGGACCTAAATTGCCCCTGGCAACATCTGCATGGGTTACTATACAAGTCCTCGGGACCTGAAGAGTAAATGTGTTCCATTTTGCAAGATATCCTGTGCTATAGATCTAAATGCCATCCATCCTTCAGAGCTGACACACTCTCAACACCCTGATAGTCCATGCTCAGGCCAGCCTGCCTTATAGTTTGCAACTCCCTGCAGCCATAAGTCAAATCAATGTTTTCTCTTTCTGCTCTCAGATAAATGGAGATCAGCTCTTCATTTCACATTTAATTTCCAACTCAAGGGACCAAGTTCCATTTTGTTCAGAATAAATAACAAATGGCAAAGATGAATGAATTAATATTTCATTCATTGCTTTTGTTCCCAGGGAGAGGGTGGGGTTATGGTATCCATTTTCACAGGTTTCTCTGATGTGGAAAGAGCAAGAGAACAGGAATAAAATCCTAGCTTTGAGTGACCTTGAATAGTCATTTAGCTTGATTGCATTCCAGTTTACTTAATTTCTAACATGGGGGATTACACTGAGGATTACATAAAATGGAATTTACAAAGGCATTTTGTACCCTGCAAATTTCTACACTAAGGAAGGGGAAGTTTTTAGTTCATTTGCAAAGATAGGGTAATGATTCAAATCTTAGTCCACTGAAAATGTAGAGTTAGACTTTCTGTTTGCCAGAATTCATATCATAGATTACACAGTGTTAGTGGGGAAATGGACAGAGAGTTCCTAAGTTTAGTTTACCATGTTTTCTCAAGAGAATCTAATACATCTATAAACAGATGCCTCTCTGGAATTGATAGACAGGTGTGAACTCCTACTTAAAATGAAAGGCAACTTTATGGGTCTTGCTAAAATAGAAGAGAATTAAAGAAACAGAATGCTCAGGATCTTCTTCCCACACATTCTCTTCCTCTAAAATTGCTTTACAGTTTTTTTAAAAAATTTGTTTTATTTTTAAAGGATCAGTCCCTCGGAAGAAAACTCAATAAATTCAATCTCTACCAATATTTTCAATAGAAGAAATCTCAACCACACCAGGTTAAATTCCATGGGAAAGTGAGTTTGAGCTTGCTTATAAAATGAGCATATTTATTCATTCATTTAATCATTCCCCTTGAAAAAGTTAGAGCTTCATTGAAAAGTTTTTCTACTGACAGACCTCCATAGCCATTGAATTTCTCTCATGGGCACATGGGGATGAGGAGGTCACCTCTGCTCTTGGCTGGCATTCTAGGAGTCAGAACTGGGATCACAGAGGTGGAAAGATTTGGCAAGGGCTCTAGGCCTTCTCTCACGTGTCCCTGCCATTTTCATCTGCAAAGCTTCCTTTTTTGCCTCACCCTGTTTGGACTGATATTTAGATTTCAGGTGATCTATTTGTTTCTGACCTAATACTCTCTTTGGATGGTGCACTTGAGAACTGCCTTTTAGGGTCCTTATTCCACAACCGGGAGCCCTGGTGGTGCAGTGGTTAAGCGCTCAGATGCTAACTGAAAGGACAGCGGTTCAAACCCACCAGCCCCTCCACAGAAGAAAGATGTGGCAGTCTGCTTTCGTAAAGGTTTATAGCCTTGGAATCCCTATAGGGCAGTTCCACTCTATCCTATAGGGTCGCTATGAGTCGGAATCGACTTCAAGGGCAATGGGTTTTGTTTTTTTTATTCCACAACCATGGGCAAAAGGTACCATGCCTCTTTCATGTTTTGTGGACAACCTTGAAACTTACTTATCTGAGAGGGGGTCCAGAAACTTGAAAATTTCCTCCTTTATATTCAGAATAAAATCTAAAGTATCTGGTACAGAGTCTGCACTAAGTAAGGGTAGGTTTTCTTCAGGGCTTCAACGGTTCTTCCCGATTCCGTCATGCCCGAGGACCCGAAACCAGAACAGACCTATTTCGAAAATTTGGACAAACTAGGGTGATAACCAGAACGGGAAAAATTATGGGTTGAAGCCCTGCTAGAAACCTGATACCCCTCTGAGAAAACAAGGACAGTGTAAACACTACATAGCAACCAAATCTCTTGCCCTGCAGATTTTGAGTAGAGTCACAAACAGCCGCATCCTACTCAAAGATGGCGGCCAACCGCACCCCTTTGAATGTGTGTCGCTCTCCACGGTCCTGCCAATGATCCAGTTTCACGCATCAGGCTTCTGAAAGGGCTCACTATGCCTCTTTCGAGTCTCCCATTCCAGGGCTTCGACCGGCAATTTTTCCCATTCCGCTTATTGTTCTGGATCACCCAAATTGCTTTCGCTTCGTCGGCCATGACTGAATTGGTTTGAACTGGTTTGAAGCCGTGGTTTCCTTCCGCTTCTCCCTCAGTTACAGTATAAGGCCCACCGCACTGTCCACTTCTATGTCTGACTCCTCCTTCTATCCCTTCTCAGGCTTTGGGTATAGACTTTAGTCTGCTGAACCATGGGATTTTAGAGTCTGCCCTTGTAAGTTAAAGATCTTGGTTTGGAAACCAGATGCATGGGCAAGCAGCTCAGTGACATGAGGTTTAGACAATACTTTGGACATAAAGGAGTTTCCTTGGAACTATTTGCACCAGGTACCTTTCCTTTGCAGCCCTGCTATTGTTTGCAGACAGAATGGCTAAAGGTTATTTCTGATCCCTTGAGGACTGTATCAGGATTTACATCAGTAATTAAATGCATGCTGCGTAAGGCAACTGAATGCATCCAACAGTACAATTTTAAGCAGGAAACAGCAAATTACTCCCATTCACTCCCAAGCCACTATGACACTTATTTGAACACTTTATCTTGGTCCAGCTGCCAGAAAACTTTCATTCTCTTCCCTTACATGCAGGGAACCGCCTTTCCTCGGATATCTGAACTCGGAAACATTGAGCATTCTCCCAGGAAATAACTCCATTCAAAGCTATTGTTTTTAAGTGCTAGTGTGATTGACTTGAAAGTAACTTGCGTAAATCAGTGGTGTTGATTACTAAACACAATGGTAATTACTAGGGAGAATAATGAAAACACAATACAGTCATATGAATAATATGTGACAATTGAAAGTAGAACCTATAACTGACTTTTAATATCGTATACTGTAGTTAAAGGAACAGGGTTGGCAGAGATGTGGCTTGCATGCTGCTGCTGCTTTTCCTGTCTCCCAACCCATGGCAAGTATTGTTAAGTGATGACAGTTTGACTCTACCTTCCTGTACCTGTTGCCATCGAGTTGATTCTGACTCATAGTGACCCTATAGGACAGAGTAGAACTGCCCCACAGGGTTTCCAGGAGTGACTGGTAGATTCTAACTGCCAACCTTTTGGTTAGCAGCCGGGCTCTTAACCACTGTACCACCAGGGCTCCAATTTGACTCTAGTGCTCAATAAAAATCTGCTGGGTTGAGTTGCATTTGTACAGCATTTGGCCTTCTACAAATCATTCACAACCCTGATCGCATTTAACCCTCACAGTGACTGTGCTATTGAGGGAGAACAGAGTAGGGAGCTGAGGTTCAAAGAGTAAAAGGGTCTTTCTTGGGTTTAAAAGGAAAAATCCCCACAACTCCATGACTCCAGCCCAGTGTCATTTTCACTACATCAGAGCTGTCTCTACAGCAAGGACCAGGATGTGAATGAAGCACCTTATACTTGGAGCAGAGGTTTGCTACAAAGGACCCTGCTCCTTCCAATGGATCCAATCCAGGGTACGTAATACTCAGACCTTTGGATCCCGACTCATGATTTCCAGAGCTTTGAGGAGTTACATGCTTGCTTGCCTTACTCTATTTTTAAAGAACAAGATAAATCAAGAAAAATGTCCCTTTGCTTTATAATAACATCAAAATATGAAACACACAGCCTCAAGGGATTATTTTGAAGTCTATAACTTGCATGACTATCTCAGGAGCTCAGCTGTTCTCCTCTGAGCTTATTAGAAAAATTCGGGGTCTTGGCATTTTTTAAGGTACCCCTGCTGATAACCATGCCCATGGCCACTAGAAGATTCAGAAGTACTCTAGGTTTGTGAACACTGTATTTTTTGATGCCAAGACCATCATATTGAGCCTCCAAATGTCAGCATAATCATTACATCATTAATTAATTAATTAAATATTTGTGTGTCTATTTTGTAAGAGGCACTGTGCTAAGCACCAGGAATTCAGTGGTGTACAAAACCAGACCTGGTCTCAGGCCTTGGCAGCCAGTCCGTCTCTGGATAGCTGCCCTTGATTCCCAGGTGAGTTTAGGAACTTCCACTCTATGCTCTATTCACCTTATATATGAGATAGATGCCTTATAATCATTACTTGATTGTATAGTAATAATTATTTTTTGCCCCCTGGTTTATCAGTCCAGCCCATAAGCTTTTCCAGGCCAGGGAGCATGCCCTTCCTTTGTTGTATGTTGTTGTTGTCAGGTGCCGTCAAGTTGGTTCTGATTCATAGCAACCCTATGTTTACTAGAACAAAATATTGCCCAGTCTTGCGCCATCCTCACAATCATTGCTATGTTTGAGTCCATTGTTGCAGCCACTGTGTCCCTCTCGTTGAAGGTTTTCCTCTTTTTTGCTCACCCTCTACCAAGATGATATCCTTCTCCAGGGATTGACCCCTCCTTTGTTGTTGACTATCTTAGTTACCTAGTGCTATAACAGAAATACCATAAGTGGATGGTTTGGGCAAACAGAAGTTGATTCTCGCACAGTCTAGGAGGCTAGAAGTCCAAATTCAGGGCATCAGCTCCAGGGGAAGGCTTTCTCTGTCCATCCTTGTCATCAATCTTCCCCTGGTCTAGGAGCTTCTCAGCACAGGGACCCTGGGTCCAAAGGATGCACTCGACTCCTAGCTCTTCTTCCTTGGTGGTAGGAGGTTCCTCTCCTCTCTGCTCACTTCTCTCTTTTGTATCTCAAAAGAGATTGACACAAAATATAACCTAATCCTGTAGATTATGTCCTGCCTCATTAACATTACTGCCTCTAATCCTGCCTAATTAACATGATAGAGGTTAGGATTTGCAACACATATGATGATTGTATCAGGTTACAAAATGGAGGACAACCACACAGTACTGGGAATCATGGCCTAACCAATTTGACACACATTTTTGGAGGACACAATTCAATCCAGAACATATACCTAGGCCTATTGTACCTGCCCCATAGTTCTACTCGGTTCTATAGGGTCAGTATGACTTGATTGCAATGGGTTGCTTTTTTTTTTAATTGTATCTGCACAGAGAATGTGCCCCCACATATAGCTGATTAAATAACTTAATGAGTAAATGAAGGAAAAGATTCCTTTGGGGACCATATTTGGAGGTTATTGTCCTTGTCACCTCTTAAAAAAGAAAACCTGTTGCCATCAAATCAATTCCAACTCATAGCAGCCCTATAGGATAGAGTAGAGTGGCCCCATAGGGTTTCCAAGGAGCGGCTGATGGATTCAAACTGCTGACCTTTTGGTTAGCAGATGAGCTCTTAACCACTGCACCACTAGGGCTCCGTTGTCACCTCTACTAGGATGAAATGTTTAGTGTGATCTCTTCACTGTTTGGATCATAGTAGGCATTCAGTAAATATTTGTCAAACACACGTATTCTTTGCATCAAGGGACATTTCATTTATCTTAAATGTGATAGAATCTAGAGCCTCCTTCCCATGGGGTCTCACTCCCAAAGGAGAAAACTCAGCTATCAAAATCCTGAACAGGCCAAAGGCAGGTCTCGCAGGTCACCCCCTTTTTTTGCCTAGGAATCTGGAGATGTTGCGACAGCTGTTTATCATTGCAGCCCAAATCCCAAATTAGCATGGCTAGGTGGAAGAGTTAGCCAGCCATTACTCCTGGTCCCTTAAACATCTTTTAAAAAAAACACGCCAAAGCGACATTGACATTTCTGCTAGAGGCTAGTTCTGACCCTGGCTTCTAAGCCTTGCAGCCCCTGTGCGCATGCTGTGTCCCTGGCTCCCTGGGTAGCAGATAACTAATCAACAGGCCCTGGAAACCCCTTTTAGACCTCTGGCTCCGTTAGCTACAACACAACAAACAATTGATAGGGCTTCTGGGTGTAAGCTTCTGGCTGCTTCAAGAATTGTTGCTAAAAAAAGGGGGGCAAAGCTGCAAGTGTTCTTGGCCTTCAGAAGAATGAGATACTAGTGCTGATTCAAGGCCAGGCATGTTTGGCTGGGCCTAAAAGGAAGCCCTTTGGGTAAGAGTCATGGACTATTTTGTAGACCAAAACAACAGGCAAGCTGGGTAGAAGTATTAACTTTCCTACTGGTCAAATCAGCTACCTCACTGAATTCTCTGACCCCAGGCTCTGCCCCTCCAAGTCATTATCAATATCTCTTCCAGTTACCCTTTTAAAACTTAGATTGGGCTGTGCCATTTCTGCTTAAAATCCCCATCTGAATGGCTGGGACATATAGAACAATGTCAAATCCATGGCAAGTATTTAGCCCCCTTTCATGTATGACCTGGCTACACTTACTTGCCAGCCTTATCTTTGGCCAATGATGTCTATGAATACTGTGCTCCAGCTTCATGGAACATCATCCGCCAAACATGCCATGTGCCTGTTTGCCTCTGTGCCTTGGCATGAGCCAGTGGTTTTCATTTGGGGGCGATTTTTACCCCCCAAGAGGACATTTGTCAATGTCTGGAGATAATTTTGGTCATCACAACTATAGGCAAGTGCTATGGTGTCCAGTGGGGAGAGGCCAGCAATGCTGCTAGACATCTTATAATGCATAGGACAGCACCCCGCTCCCTCCCTGCCCCCCACTTCCTCAGCAAAGAATTATCCAGAGTTATCTGGCCAAAAATGTCACAATTGCCTAGGATGAGAAAACATGGAATAAACTATTTACTCTTCCTACAATACCCTTGGAGCCCTGGTGGCACAGTGGTTAAGAGCTCAGCTGCTAACCAAAAGGTCAGTGTTCGAATTCACCAACCGCTTCTTGGAAACCCCGTGGAGCAGTTCTACTCTGCCCTATAGGGTTGCTATGTGTCAGAATCGACTCGACAGCAACAGGTTTGGTGTGGTTTTGGTTAGAATACCCTCACTACCTACTTCCTTCTCTCCCTTCCCCCGTCGCTCCCTTCCCCATCTGTTGAAATGTTGTTCATCTATCAAGGCCGTGCTTAAATTTTCCTTCCTCTGTGAAGTTTCTCCCAACCCTGCTCCCTCTCTCTTGTTGCTTTGCTTTCTTTGTCCAATCTTGCAATATTGTTTCCAAACCTCTATTAAAATACTTTTAACATTTTACTGAAAAATTTTTAAAATAATTTATTTATTTTTGTTGTTGAAAATATACACAACAGAACATACAGATTCAACAATTTCTGCATGTATATTTCAATGACAGTGATTACATCCTCACACTCTTTTTCTGAATTGTCCTTCCCCTACTAACATAAACTCAGTGTCCCCTAAGTTTCTTATCTAACCTTTTTTGTTGCTGTTAGCCATTGTTGGGTTGGCCCCTGACTCATGGCGACACCATGTACAGAAGGATGGGTGCTTCGTGATCCATAGGGTTTTCCTTGGCTGATTTTCAGAAGTAGATCACCAGGCCTTTTTTCCTAGTCTGTCTTAGTTTGGAAGTTTTGCTGAAACCTGTTTAGCCCGGGATCAGACAGCCCCATAAAACAAAACGGGACTAATGAGGCACAGCAGTCCAGGGACAAGGACTAAAAGGCAGGAGGGGACAAGAAAGCTGGTGATAGGGAACCCAAGGTTGAGAAGGGACAGTGTTGACATGTCATGGGGTGGTTAACCATTGTCATAGGGCAATATGTGTACTAACTGTTTAATGACAAACTGTTCTGTAAACCTTCATCTAAGGTACAAAAAAAAAAAAAAGAATTATCTATGTGAGATAAAATTGACAACAGCAACTCAAAAGGTTTGATGGGAAGCCTAGGGGGCAGTGAGTTGAAGATAATGGTGATGGAATAATTTGGAAAAGGATAATGAGTATAGCAGCACACCTGGAAGAATGTAATCGATGTCACTGAATTGTACATGTAGAAACTTTTGAAATGGTGTAACTTTGGGTACGTATATTTTCACCAAAAAAAAAAAAAAACTCCTCCAAGGTCGAGAAGGGAGAGTGTTGACATGTCATGGGGTTGTTAACCCATGTCATAAAACAATATGTGTACCGACTGTTTAACGAGAAAATATTTGTTCTATAAACCTTCATCTAAAGTACAATAAAAAAATTTAAAAAAAGAGCACAGCGCTCAAAACAGACATTTTTTACTAGTTAAGCTAGACTAGTGGTTGGTTTTAAGAAGACTTCAGGAGGTATTTTTGGTTTAAGGTTTAAAGATTATCTCAGGGCAATAGTTTTGGGGGAGCTTCCAGCCTCCATGGCTCCAAAAAGTAAGGATTCCATGAGAATTTGAAATTTTGTTGTGCCTTCTTCTTCCTCCTTTTGATCAGGCTGTGTGTGTACAACCAAACACCTCATGGGACTTGGTTTCTTGGTTTGGAAGTTTAGGATCATGGTTTCATGGGACATCCCCGTTAATCAGCCTAATCATGTTTCATGCTTCTGTTCTACCTCCTGGTTCATTTTACTTAAAAAAAAAAAAAAAAAAAAATTAAAGCAGCACAGATGACAAGGATCCCTTTCCCTTTAATAACTTGAAAAGTCTGCCTGAACCTCCAATTCTATGCTGGGTAGAAGTCCAGACCACACACCCCTGTCTCCAAAGTTTCTGTGCATCATCGTGATCACGGGGCTCAAATGATTGCATCCTTGGCTTGGAGTTGTCACCATCCTGTGTTTGTCAGCTCCATTCTGCACCACCTCAGCCTAGATAGAAAATGCAGGCCTTTTTTCCATAGTCACAAAACCCCCACTTACACAAGGCAATTTGTGCAGAGTGGATCTTACTAGAAGGAGACGTGAAGGGAGTTTACATCAAGGCAGTGCAAACCATTCCAAAATGAGCATTAGGCATCTCAGTTCTAAAAAGCTTCACTGCTGGAGATGGTTCAATAGCTGCTTCCCATATTGTGCTCCAGGCACGATGCTAGCTTCAGTGGCACCTCTCTCTTATGCTTCTCTTTTTCCCTCTTTACCTCTCCCCTCTGAGATTAGCCCTAAGAATTCCAGTTTACTTTCACCTTCTTATGCTTGGTCCTGCTTGCCTCCATTTCCCCAACTCAACTCAAATCTATGCCCACCTTTTTATTTTTTTAAGTCTTAATAATTTTTTTTTATTCAATGGATTTAATTAGATATCATTTATGTATGGTAAAGAGTTAGCAGGGTACATTTTTTTAACTCCCCATTCTCACCTCCCCCCTTTCCTGGTAACCACTATTCCTCTTTTGTCTTGAAAAAAGACCTATTCTAGCTATTTCATAAGAGGGCATTGGTGGTTCAGTGGTAGGAGTCTCACCTTCCATGAGGGAGACCTGGATTGGATTCCCAGCCAATGTACCTCATGTGCAACCACTACCTGTCTGTCAGTGGAGGCTTGTGTGTTGCTATGATGCTGAACAGGTTTCAGCAAAACTTCCAAACTAAGACAGACTAGGAAAAAAGGCCTGGTGATCTACTTCTGAAAATCAGCCAAGGAAAACCCTATGGATCACGAAGCACCCATCCTTCTGTACATGGTGTCGCCATGAGTCAGGGGCCAACCCAACAATGGCTAACAGCAACAAATATTTTATATAAGTGGGATCATACAATATTTGCCCTTTTGTTCTGGCTTATTTCACGTAACACAATGTTTTCAAGATTCATACATGTAGCGTTGTGTATCAGAACTTCACTTCTCTTTATAGCTAAATAATATGCCATTGTATGGGTTCACCACATTCTATGCCCACCTTTGCTCAAGTAAATCAGTCAAGGTACTCAGAAAGGGAGGAGAAAAATGGAGAAATGGGTTTCCAGGTAACAACCTTTGGAGGCAGATTGGGTTAAAAATAGCAATTCTTCTTCTTTTTTTTAAATTTATTATATTTTGCTATCTGATGCCCCATCTTGAAAATACACTCTTCAAGGACAGAGGTTGAGTCTCAGTTATCTGTATTTCAGGGCCCAGGACAGTGCTGGGACATGGATGATGATCAGAGAATACTGAGAAGCTGTTTTCCCATTTTTGTGCTGATGTGGAGAGGGGATTAGTTGGGATTCCAAGTAACTTACAGAATTTGGCAATTCTGTCAAGCCTATGTTTGAACTTCATCTATCTCTTGGAGAAACAGCCCTAAAAATTAAAATATGAAAGGTGCTACGTGGAGATGCCATCTTTCTTCCCCTTTCATAGGCATACACATGTCTTTTACACTAGACGGGCATCTCTAAAGGAGGTGCCAGCCCTCTCAAAGTTTAATTCTTTTTTGCTCCATCATAGAAGGGGAATAGAACCAATGACAATTAGCCTTCCTTATTCCTTTGTGCTAGGACACATGATATGCACAGCTTTATGGGTGGGAAGCTTTCAAAGGAAGAAGCTTGGACCTGACTTAGGGAAGTTAGTTATCCACTTACGGTCCTTAGTGGCAACCAGTCCTTGTAAAGGCTGCTGTTGGGCACCTCTCCTGGATCCTGGCACAGAGGCACTCAATCCTCAGCAAACCCACAGTTCCTTCTGGGAAGCTCCAAGCTCAACTATAGACTTGCAGAGACTCATGTTCAAGGCTAGGGAGGTAGATTGTAGTAGGATTCAGGGCCTAGAGCTACTGCTAGTACTACTTCCCCTACCATATGAGGATTTTGTGGGCCACTTCGGAATTCTGACCACAGTTTTTTCATACTTCCAATAGTAAAATGCATTACAAATAAATTTATAACTTAAATAACACAACCATTTGAGTACACATTCGATTTGATATTTCCTATAATAGAAACAAGAGTAAGAGCAATGTTAAAACATTGCTAGAGGCACTTTCAAAGAGAAAATTGATTATCTGTATATATAAACATCATGGAATGAAAGTCAATGTAGCGGAAGGAAGGTAATGGGAAGGCAGGGAACACAAGAAGACCTAATTTCTAATCCCAGTCTTGCCAACACATAGCTCTGAGAACTTAAATCATGATCTCAGTTTCCTAATCTCACTGTGAAAACAGGATAACAGTAGTTATCCTGCCAACAGTATAGATTTGCAAGGAGGATCTTAGGAAATGGAGGGTGTAAAAAAGGCTTTGGGAAGTTAAAATAGGTTTTCAGAAAATAACAATAACATTGAAGTTATCCGGGCCCATATGGCTAAACTAGGTAATTGTCTTGTAGCAGTTTTTCAAACAATGGATCATGAACACGGCAAAAGGACATTGTCCAGGCCCTGTGCTTGGATGGTCCTATGTTGGGTAGAGACTCATTTTCTGACTGTGTTTCCAAGTATGAGGAGTAAGAGGCTGCACTGGATGATGGTTGTGTGAAGATGCTGAGGTCACTAGGTATAAGAACCTCCCAGAGGTTTCCTGACACTACAGGTTGGTCACTGGGGACATTCCTTTAGGGCCTTTCAAGGGTGTTTACTGTAGTAGTGGGATGAACCCTGGGTCTCACATAGCGGAGAGACCTACCTGAAAAAGTGCCCCAGTTGGGTACGTTTGTTCTGACCACAGAAAACAAGTGCCTTCTGGTCCATTTCAGTGACAAGTACTGTTTCTCATACCTGGGGATTTAGTTATTAAAACTAAAGGGCTTGTGGGCATCTATTTTGGGCATAAAGACCAACATTAGCCTTTCCAGAGACAGATCCGGGGGGGGTCTTCCTTTGCTAACACTACAATATTCTGTGCCCCTGAAGTGAGGATCATGTCCATGAATGTGCATCCCTTACCTTGTATGTGTGTATGGGGTGGGGGGTCCTCCCTGAAGTTGGTGGAAGCCCCTCAGGAGGTTCTATGGGACACCTTGGGTAGAAATGGTGGGGAAAAGTGATTCTATGGGTACTGCTCATCTCTCAGGAGCACCACCACAGCAAACATATTCCACCAGATACGAAATATGCCCCTTAGCAAATTTGAAAAGTACCAAAAAGTCCAGGGAAAAGGTGCCTCATGGCTGAAAGGAATAAGCAGAGACACTGCTTCAAAAACCTGTATTGATCTTGGTTCTGGTGGAAAGAGAAGGTACCCTCAAATGGGGCAGTTGAGGAAAATGTAGTGAAGTGACTATTTATAAAGGGGTGGGAACAGTTAAAGGAAATCAGCAAGGGGTGGTGAAACATGAGAATTGGCAACAGCTGGGAGCCATTACCATCCCTGGGTCTGATGGAGCAAAGGGAGGGAGTGGTTACCTGAGCACAAAGAGAGCCGTGGGAAAGAAACACTGAATAGGAACCGAAGCCTTCGGTATAGGAACACAATGACTAAAATCCTTGGCCCACTGACTAGGGAGCAAGGATGTAACTACTCTGATCTCATTATCCTCTCACTCTTCATCTCCTGCTAGGAAAACAAAGGACCAAGGACAAGTATAGAGGCTGCCTCTGCCTCCCAGAGGGTGGAGCATCTTTTCAGACAAGAAAATGGGAAGATATCCAGCACACTAAAATATCACATTTGAAAACCAAACACTCAAACAAACACAAACATATTTAGTGGAAAGAGCATAGAGTCATGCATGAAGAGACCAGAGTTCTAATCTGAGCCCAACTCTGCTACTCGCTGAAAAGTCTTGGGCTGGTCACTTCGACCCTCTGTGTGTTAGTACCAGCCCTTCTCCCTTCTCCAGGGTGGTGTGTAGATGAAGTGAGTTTATCAGTACGTGTGAGTGGTGAAGGTGGGAATAAAGCTTGGCCTCTGGTAATGAGAGAAGGAGCATGAGCAGCCACAGACGTTATAATTTAGGGGGAGGGAGGAGGGTAGTGGCAGAGGTCTGAGATCCCTCAGAATCTGGTGGAGAACGAATAAGAACAGGAGGAGCAGAATCCTGAGAATAAACAAAGCCCTGAGATGCTCCTTTCCTCTCCCATTCAGTAAGCATCGGGGGATGTTTGCTGACAGCTGGTGTGAGCTACGAAGCAAGAACACAGGGAGACTCTGTTTCTTCCTGGATAAAAGGAACACTATTTTCATTTTGTGGGTGCTTTTTGTTTTTGCCTAGTTGCCAGAGAACACATCAGTGATTATGCATCTCATTGGCCATGTGTCACAAATTGACTCTGCCCCTGTTTGATGCTCACCCTTTAGAATGTACAGACCAGAGAGCATGAGGGCTGTTCACAACTAAAGGGAATATCAGAAGAGACAATATCTAGGAGATATTAGTGAAGAGCGGACACAATCCAAGTCTCAAAGTAGGAATATAGGAGAGAAGTGTGAGATAAATGAAAGAGTACAAGAGAGGGCTCAAAGGTAAAATGTGTACGGTCCCTCCCAAGCAAGGGCTAAGCCAAGTACAGAGAAAATCTGGACAGACAGATCACTGCTGTGGTGGGATCCAGATGCCTGAAGCTGGGTTCCTTGTCCTGCTACCCAAAGTCAAAGCAAACAAGATTTGGAAAGACCACAGTGAGGACAAATCCTGAGCTTCTATACCAGCAAAGTATAAGTCCAAGGGAAGAATGATGGTAGACAAAGCCAAGAGAGTTAGAATTTGAGCATGTCTCAGCATTTCGGGGCCCTAAACATCTTCAGTTACACCTTCACCAGATCTTCAACCAGGCCCTTAGAAAAGCACGTGAGATTCAGGAAATGTCTCTAGGCACTGTGTGGCATGCCCTCTATTTCAGTCCTTTGTATCATCCTTTGTATCCCAGTTCAGTTGTCCCTTCTACTGGAAAACCTTTCCTGACCTCCTTGACCAGGTCAAGTTCTCCTATCATAGGCTCTTATACCATTGAAGATATCATCTCTGTAGTGCTTACCATAGCTGCAATCTTACAGTTATTTGATAGGTGTCAGTCTTCCTCAGGGAGTGTAAGCTCCACAAGGGGTTAGGCCATGCCTATTTGAAAATCATTGTATTCCCAGATCCTAGGGAATTTTGTAGGTTATTAGTCACATCAGTTAGATGGATAATGAAGCAATGAATAAATGTTCTGGTTTCCCAGGTTCTTGTCTTCTTTCCTGGTACCTGGAATCTCTTGCTCTGCTCAGCCTGTCATCATCAATGACTTGGTTGCATCTTTTGCCTGGCTTTGGATTCTGTTTATACCTTGGAGACTGTCTTGGCTCCAAGGTCTCTGTCTAATGGATTAGATAATGGAAGTAGTGAAGGAACAAAGTACTTGAAGGAACAGGAAGGGCCAGGACAATAGATGAAAAGAGAGAGAAGTCAAGATTAATTTTTATTGACCTGTGGCTAGCTGTATGGGTAAGCCATGGAATCAAGGAAAGCACAAGAGAAGAAAAATTCAAAGAATGTCCTGAAATACTAAATAAAATCACACAAACTTGAGTAAGAGTATTGAGCTCATCAATCGAGATCTTTATAACTGTAGCTGTCTATAATATCAACGACTTTCTCACTATTTTTTTGCCTCTTACATTCCTTGAACAACGCCTCCAAATTAATCTTTCCAAAATACTTCTTGACCTTGAAATTGCTTTCAACTCTCATCCTTGGAGAACAAACAAATAAAAGCATCTTCTTCTTTAATGAGTCTTTGTGTTAATGGTTCCCATCATGGATGTCTCAGACTCCTGCACACAGAATTAAAAGATAATGGTGCTATTTATGGTGAAAATTTATTGAGCACTTGTGGTTGTTAGGTGCCCATGAGTCAGTTCCGACTCATAGCGACCCTATGTACAACAGAATGAAACACTCCCCAGTCCTGCTCCATCCTCACAAATCATTGCTATGTTTGAGTCCATTGTTGCAGCCACTGTGTCAATCCATCTCATTGAGGGTCTTCCTCTTTTTTGCTGACCTTCTACTTTACCAGGCTTGATGTCCTTCTCCAGGGACTGGTCCCTCCTGATAACAAGTCCAAAGTATGTGGGACGAAGCCTCGTCATCCTCGTTTCTAAGGAGCATTCTAGCTGTACTTCTTCCAAGACAGATTTGTCGCTTCTTCTGGCAGTCCATGGTAGATTCAATATTCTTTGCCAACACCATAATTTAAAGGTGCCAATTCTTTGGTCTTCCTTATTCATTGCCCAACTTTCACATGTGTATGAAGTGACTGAAAGTACCATGGCTTGGGTCAGGCGCATCTTAGTCCTCAAAGGGACATCTTTGCTTGTTAACACTTTGAAGAGGTTTTTTGCAGCAGATTTTCCCAATGCAATATGCTGTTTGATTTCTTGACTGCTGCTTCCATGGGCATTGATTGTGGATCCAAGTAAAATGAAATCCTTGACAACTTCAGTCTTTTCTCTTTTTATCATGATGTTGCTTATTGGTCCAGTTGTGAGGATTTTTGTTATCTTTATGTTGAGCTGTAATCCATACTGAAGGCTGTAGTCTTTGATCTTCACCAGTAAGGGCTTCAAGTCCTCTTCACTTTCAACAAGCAAGGTTGTGTCATCTGCATATTGCAGGTGGTTAAAGAGTCTTCCTCCAATCCTGATGCCACATTCTTCTTCATATAGTTCAGGTTCTCAGATTATTTGCTCAGCATGCAGATTGAATAAGTGTGGTAAAAGAATACAAGCCTGACACACACCTTTCCTGATTTTAAATCACACAGTAACTCCTTGGTCTGTTGGAATGACTACCTCTTGGTCTGTGTACAGGTTCCTCATGAGCACAATTAAGTGTTCTAGAATTCCCATTCTTTGCAATGTTATCCATAATTTGTTATGATCCACACAGTTGAATGCCTTTGCATAGTCAGTAAAGCACACAGGTAAACATCTTTCTGGTTTTTCTCTGCTTTCAGTCAAGATCCATCTGACATCAGCAGTGATATCCCTCGTTGTATGTTCTCTTCTGAATCTGGCTTAAATTTCTGGCAATTCCCTGTCAATGTAGTGCTGCAACTTTTTGAATGATCTTCAGCAAAAGTTTACTTGCATGTGATATTAATGATACTGTTCAATAATTTCCACATTCTGTTGGATCACCTTTCTTTGGATTGGGTACAAATACAGTTTTCTTTCAGCCGATTGGCCAGGTAGCTGTCTTCTAAATATCTTGGCATAAATGAGTCAGTGCTTCCAGTGTTGCCTCTGTTTGTTGAAACATCTCAGTTGGTATTCCATCAATTCCTGGAGACTTGTTTTTCACCAGTGGCTTCAGTGCAGCTTGGACTTCTTCCTTCAGTGCCTTCGGTTCTTGATCATATGCCACCTCCTGAAATGGTTGAGGTCCGATCACTTCTTTTTGGTATAAGGACTCTGTGTATTACTTCTGTTATGAATTGAATTGTGTCCCCCAAAAATGTGTGTCGACTTGGCTAGGCCACGACTCCCAGCTTTATATGATTATCCACCATTTTGTCATCTGATGTGATTTTCCTATGTGTTGTAAATCCTGCCTCTATGATGTTAATGAGGTAGTTAAAGTAATGATGCAGGACTCAATCTACAAGATTAGATTGTGCCTTACATCAGTCTCTTTTGAGATCTAAAAGAGAGAAGCAAGCAGAGAGACAGGGGGACCTCGTATCACCAAGAAATAAGAGCCAGGAGAATAGTGTGTCGTTTGGACCCAGGGTCCCAGCCATGAGAAGCTCCTCGACCGGGGAAGATTGATAATAAGGACCTTCCCCTAGAGCCAACAGGGAGAGAAAGCCTTCCCCTGGAGGCGGCACCCTGAATTCGGACTTCTAGCCTCCTAAACTGTGAGAGAATACATTTCTCTTTGTTAAAGCTATCCATTTGTGGTATTTCTGTTATAGCAGCACTAAATGACTAAGACACTTTCCATCTTCTTTTGATGCTTCCTGTGTCATTCACTATATTGCCCATCTTCAAAATTGCAACTCAAGGCTTGAATTTTTTCTTCTGTTCTTACCATACTAAATCTCAAGCATTGGGCAGAATTCATTGTAATTATTTTCACATTTAATTTTCGTAACAACCTTATGGGGTGGAAACCATTATTACACACGTTTTATAGATGAGGAAAATAAGGTTTGAAAATTAGCAATTTGCTTAAAGTCACACCGGTAGTCAGGGATGGAGCCAGGATTTGAAATCTTTGTCCATTGGCTTGTGAGACTTGAGCTAATAGTGGAGATGTACAAGGCCTTCTTTTGTTTTCAAAAAGCATCATGGAGTTGGTAATCTAAATAATAATAATAATCTACTTATAAAGTAAGACAGCGATCATTTTCTTCACCATAATCATCATAATGATTTTTATTATTATCATTATGGTAGAAATTAATTAGATATCTAATTTATGTCAAGCATTACATGCTAAGCATTTTATTTCCATTTTCCTTGATCCCTGCTTTATAGGTGATACATCAAGCTGAAAAAAGTGGATCTATATTTTGAATAATTAGACTGTGAGCTCCATGAGGGCAGGGACTCTGTCTGTTTGCTTGTGATGTTATTCCTTGCACCTAGCACTTGGCCTGGCCCAGAGAAGATAGTCAGTGAGTAAATGTTGACGTGTAGTCTGTTTGATTATAATGTATCTGTAGAACTTCTATCCCATCAAAAGCTGCAAATAATTGTAACTGAAGAAAAAGATTTTATGTAAAAGGAGGTAAATTTTCCATATGAAGTGGCTAGGTCTGGGGCTGATATGTTGGTCAACAGAATAAGGGAAGCTTATGGTTCACCGTGGGGAACTGTTGAGTACAAACAATGCTCATGTTAGAGTATCAGGTATTTAGAAATTTTGTTAGAGGGTGATATGTGGAAAGGAAAAAGTAAGGTTAAATATGTATAAAATGTATAAAATATGTATTATTGTTAGTTACTCTAGAGTTAGCTCTGACTCATGACAACCCCATGTACGACAGAATGAAACGTTGCCCAGTCCTGTACCATCTCACGATCGAGTCCATTGCTGCAGGCGCTGTGTATTCCGAGGGACTTCCAAGCTAGGGGGCTCATCTCAGTACTATGTCGGACAATATTTTGTTATGATCCATAGGGTTTTCATTGGCTAATTTTTGGAAGTAGATTGCCAGGCCTTTCTCCCTAGTCTATCTTAGACTGGAAGCTCTGCTGAGACCTGTCCACCATGGTGACCCTGCTGGTATTTCCAGCATCATAGCAACACACAAGCCACCACAGTATGATAAACTGACAGACAGGTGGTAGAATACATGTATAAATGTATATAAAAATGGAACATTGATTTAAACGTACAGGGAGTATCAAGGCAAGCAAAAAGAAGGTTGGTGTTTGGAGAAATTTCAAAGGCATGTGAAAACAAAAAGAATTAGGTTCAATATAAAATGTTTATTAAGATGTATACATTGAAATTTTTTACAAAAATTGCTCACAAAAATAAAACCAACAAAACCAAACCTGTTGCCATCGAGTCAATTCCGACTCATAGTGACCCTATAGGACAGAGTAGAGATGCCCCACTGGGTTTCCAAGCAGTGGCTGGTGGATTTGAATTGCCAGCCTTTTGGTTAGCAGCCGAGCTCTTAACCACTGTGCCACCAATGCTCCCATAAGAATAAAGGACTGAATAATGCAAACTTACATTTGCTTGTTGACACTCTACATATTTCATTGAAAGAAAAGTTGGCAGTCGCATTTACATGGTTTATGGACAGTTAAGATTATGATGTGTAAAGTGAAAGCCACTGTAATCTCTGATCACACAATAACTCGTTTTAATTTCTGAAAAGCCAAGGAATTTTGCAGAGGCCTATGGAATCTGACAAAATTCTTGTGGAACTAGGAAGAAAAAATTTTAAATATGTGGAATAAGGAGATCAAGAGCATGGAATCTGTGGTTTCTTTTCTTGCTATTTTAGTGAGAAATTTTCCAGTTGGTTTAAAGAAAGTTCTCAAGTGTGTTTAAAAAAAAAAAAAAAGCTGAAGAACAAAGACTTATATGCATGATGGCAAACAGAAAGAAAGGTATAAAAGGTAAAGGACTGTGAAGCTAAATACTGAAAATCAGAATTTCAATGAAACATATCTGCTGACAAATTCAAGATGATGAAAGAAGAAAGAGATCAAGCAAGAGAAAAGGCTCTGCTCTACAGACATATTCCAGAGTGTTCAAGGAGGAGATGAGGTGAAAGGGTGATGATCCTCTTAAAAAGAATGGATTAAAATTGTGCCAGGAAATAATCTGCTAAGGGTCTTTTTTCTTTCCAGAACTTGTCAGAGGTAACAAAAAGGGGCACAGAGAAGGACAAGGATGTCTTCAAAGGTTAAACATGATTAAGGGCAGAATCCACAGTTCTGGAAGTGAAAACCATGACGAGGTTGCCAGTGAAGTGACTGGTCCCTGGTCTGTTGGCCTCCTTGGGAGGGACATACCTACAGAGGACTGTCTGAACAGAGTTTTGGCTGCAGAGTTCAATGGTCTAAGGGACAAGAGTAAATTGATAAGCTTGACGTAACGATGAAGGTTAAAGGTGATATTATTTAAATGCAAAGAGGAATACATATTGTATTTCCTATTGCTGCTGTAACAAATTATCAAAAACTTAGTGGCTTAATACACATTTATTATCTTATAGTTTTGGAGGTCAGAAGCTTGAAATGGGTCTCACTGGGCTAAAGATTCTTGACTGGCGCAAATGGTTTGCGCTCGACTACTAACCCAAACGATGGCAGTTCGAACCTACCCAGCAGAGCCAAGAAAGAAAGGCCTGCTTCCGTAAAGATTACAGCCAAGAAAATCTAATGGAGCAGTTCTCCTCTATAACACATGAGGTTGCTATGAGTCAGAATTGACTCAAAGGCGATGAGTTTTTTAATGGGGCTAAAATCAAGGTGTGGGCAGGGCTGTGTTCCTTTCTGAAGGCTCTGGGGAGAATCTGTTTTCTTGCCTCTTCTGACTTCTGGAGTCCGCTTGCATTCTTTGGCTCATGATCCCCTTTCCATCTTCAAAGCCAGCAATGGCCACTTAACTCTTTCTCGTATCACATCACTCTGACACGCTCTCTCTTATTTTTCCCTCTTCTATTTATAAGGACTCTTGTGATTGTATTAGTTCCACCTGGATAATCCAGGATAATCTCTGTATCTCAAGGCTAGGTGATTAGCAGGCTTACTTCCATCTGCAAACTTAATTCTCCTTTACCATGTAAATTAACAGGCATAAACAAGTTTTGGAGACCAGGATGTGGACATCTTTAGGAGGGCCATTGTTCTGTCTACTACATATACTATCCCATTCAAACATCAAACCAAGTTTACAAGATACCATTACCTCCATTTTGTGGACAAGGGTACAGACTCAGAGAGGATAAGTACATTCCCAAGGACACAGCTATTCTCAGACCTAGAACTGATTCTCTGTTATGACTTCAAAACCTGGCTTTTTCATCTATACCACCAAAAATATTAGATATTGGATATGACTGAAATATGTAGTATCTATCGTAGGTTGTCAAGACTGTTTAAGAGGGGTGCTAAGGAATGATGCAGGAACTTTGCCCAAAAGGGCAGGAAAAAGTTGTCTTATGAAAGAACTTCTTGGAAACCCTGGAAGATGTCAAAGGAGCGTAGAGAAAAGAAATTAAAAAACAAAATAAACCACAAAACAAAAAAAAGAGAGAGAGGAGGTGGGGCCAAGGTGGCAGAGTAGTCATATGCTTCCAGTGATCCCTCTTACAACAAAGACCTAAAAAAACAAGTGAATAGGTTATATATGACAATCTAGGAGCCCTGAACATCAAAGGCAAAGTTGAGGAATCAGACTGAGTGACAGGGGGAGGGAGAAACGGTTTAGAAGCAGTGAGGAGTTGCCAGACCTGATCTGGTGGGAGCCGGCACCCTGCGGGCCAGATTGGCTGGTGTGCACTGTGAGGCAAGCAGTGGCATTCGGGATGCGTTTTCCATGTCATGAGAGACTGAGCAGCAGCAGTATGCTCAGGCCTCCAGAGCCAGTGAAAAGCGGTGCTCAATCAACAAAAGATAAGTACATGAGTTTGATTTACCTCAAGGATCAAAAAACACCTCGTTTGGGAAGAACCTCTCTCCCATTTACCTTCTGCCTCCCTGCTCTGCATGGGGTCCTGGGACAACTTCAGTGATTGCCTCGTCCCCTGGGCCAATTCCTCATAGTATTCTGTTATGACTCTTTTAACTTCAGTTGAGTCTGTTGTGATCTCACCCATCTCATTTTTTGTCTGGGTTATTTGCTTCCTCTCGTGTTTTTCTTTTGTCAGTTTGGCCAAAGGTTTATCAATTTTGTTGGTCTTTTCAAAGAACCAGCTTTTGGTCTTGTTAACTCTTCCAATTGTTTTTGTATTTCATTTAATTCTGCTCTAATTTTGATTATTTGCTTTCTTCTGGTGCCCAAGGGCTTCTTTTGCTGCTCTCTTTCTATGTGTTTGAGTTGTAGGGTTAATGTTTTGATTTTGGCCCTTTCTTCTTTTTGGGTGTGTGCATTTACTGCTATAAACTAACCTCTGAGCACTGCTTTTGCTGTGTCCCAAAAGTTCTGGTAGGATGTGTTTTCATTCCCATTTGATTCTGTGAATTTCTTTATTCTGTCCTTAATTTCTTCTATAACCCAGTAGTTTTTGAGCAAGGTGTTGTTTAGTTTCCATGTGTTTGATTTTTTTTTCCTTGCTTTTTCTGTGGTTGACTTCTACTTGTATGGCTTTATGGTCAGAAGAGAGCCTTTGGAATATTTTGATGCTTTGGATTCTGTTAAAGCTTAACACAGACAAATTTAATGTTTGACTTCTGTATAAGGAGGACTTGGAATATTCCCTCCAGGGGTGTTTCAGAGCTCAATGCTGCTAAGAAGAGGCCACAGTTTGCAGGAAGGGAGTGTTCCTTTGAAGAATAAAAGTTTTAAAAAGGGAAAGATTTCTGTCAGGTAGAGACGAAGATGTGTGAAGCAAAACAGAGGGTACAGAACCCCAAAAGAAAATACCAAAAGTTGTCCTCACGTTATATTTAAGATGGACATCTACAATGTCAAAACCTTACATAAGAAAGAATCAGAGAGGATCAAGTAGGAGGACATAGAAATAAATGCTTTGGAAACCGTAAGTTTTGCAAGAATATGAAACATTTATACTTGTGGGTTCTTGATCAGTATTTGCTGATTGGAGATGGGCAGAAACAAAATTTGGAGATGCTCAACAAATCCCCAGACATTGGCATTGACTGATGTCTAAGAATCCGTGAGTGTGTGTGTGTGTGTGTGTTTGTGTGAGCTTTTGTGAGTTTTAATACAACTGAAAAACCTGAAGGGAAACCAAGCACAAAAGTCTTCATTAAAGCAATATATACAATAAGACTGGGGGTGGAGGTGGGAGTAGTGGGTTTCAATACTAAGATTATCACTCTTCAACACAAGAGACAAGAGGAATGTATTATAGCTCTCCTAGCTCAGGAAGTCATGAAGCGAGTTACACCATGACAGAGACTGGATGCCTCAGCTCCAAGCAGTATTTGACAAACGGGTCCTTTTATCTTCCATCCAAAACTTCCACAGGTGCACTGCCATCCCCACCCCTCAAGGTAGCCTGTACTCCTGGTTACCAGCAGCCAGATGGTCTGGGTATGAATGTCCAGGATGTGTGACTTGAGGGGAGTCATTTAACATTTTAAGCCTCAGTTTCTTCCTCTGTAAAATAATACAAATAGAACCTACCTGATAAAGTTCTTTAGCTTGTGCCAGGCACCTGGTAAGTGCTCAACGCACAAGAGCTGGCATTACTATTCACCCATGACATACCCAGACACTCTGGGGCCTGCTTGCCAACCTGGGAAGAGCCTTGGGGACAGTTCCTAGAGCCATTCTTTGTTGGAAACAATTTATGAAAGTTTTCCAGTTGGAAACTTTATGTATTTTTGGAGCCTCCAAAATGAGAGGTCGTGTTTGATAATAGCAGCTACTGGGACTCTGAAGTTGAAACTGGGTAGGTTTTCACAGAAGTTCACACGGGCGGACTTCCTGTCCTTCCTGTCGCCTTTGTTGTTGCTGATGTACAGAAAGAAAGGCTTAGCCCTGGACACCTGGGATTTGGGCAAGATTTAACCCTGTGAGATGAGATGCAAATTTCTGTATGGATGTGCATTCTTTTGAAGAGATTTCTAACTCTGGAAGGAGTTTCTGATTTCCCAAAATATTGTTAACAACTCTGATTTAGAGAATGAGTCCAGATAGAGGGATCCCAAAGCTCAATGATTTAAAACAAATATATGTATGTTCTACCTGAAGACTTTTTCTTTCAAACCTTATTAAGAAACAAAAATCTTTTGATATTGGCTCACCATTATGTCCTTTATTCACCAAAATTATTTAAGGATTTGAATCATGCAATTTATATTAATAATAATAACTAATTTCTGTTGGTGGTAAATATAGTTTTTTCCTAGAGGATAAAGTGGAAAATAAAAATATGATGTTACAAGGAATTGCAAGACTGGCCAGGCCATTTTTCATGCCTATGTTCACTGCTGTCGGTTTATTTACCACCAGCAGAGAAGTATTAACAGCATGAGTTACTTGTCTATAATATGGCTTGGGTTAATAAATTATTCATGCCACTAAAGCATTGAATTCTTAGACAATGTATACTTTGCAATTTTCCTACCCACTGGTTACACCCATAATGTTTACAAATACGCCATGCTGAATATGTCTGGGAAGAAATAAATTATCAGTTATGCTTATTACCTGGAAAGCAGGAGATTTAAAAAAAAAAAAAAAAGGCTAGAACTCAGTGATTTTTAAAACACATTTTGCATGAAGGGGAATTAAATTCTGTTTTTTTTAACAAACATTTTCATAAAGTGTAGGAAATCAATTCCCTAATTGGCAGTACATGCCAACAATCATGAAGATGGCATAGGACTGGGCAGTGTTTCCATCTGTTATACGTAAGGTCGCCATGAGTTGGAGCTGACTCAATGGCAACTAACAACACTTGGTAATTTAAGTAAAATAACTAGTTGCAGTATTGTCCTCACATCATTTATTCATACACTCATTCAACATTTATTCATGAGGCTGTTATGTCTTGTACTGAGGATAAAGCAGTAAACAAAATAGGAGGTGGAGAACCTGTTACATGGCAAATGCTAAAAATGTATTTCCCTTCCCTTTCTATCAGACAGAATCACTGTGCCAAAAATTAGTGTTATTCAGTGCTGTTATTAAACTTTATGTCAGTGGAATGGCTCGAAAACATGGGTGCATAGTCAAGGGCTGGTTTTCAGAGAAAGTGTCCAGGAGTTTGTACCAATGAGAAAGGCACAAAAAGATGCAGTCTTCTATGGGAGTTGCAAAATTTAGGGCTTGTTTTTAAGCCAAGGGCAGGGAGAACATTCCTAAATAAACACTTCTCTCATCTAGATGAAGAGAAGTAACAGAAAATGAAGCTAGCCCGCTTCCCATGACTTCACTGCAATACATTCTGTGACCTTCTGCAGCTGTGTCGGACACACCTTCTCATTTCCTCCCCAGCAATCCAGAAGCCATGCAGCAAGTCACCTTTAGGAAATCTTTACAGTATTGACGAAAATATTACTCTGAGGCTGGGGCCAAGGACTTTCTGGGCACCACTAAAGAGAATGACCTGGGCTGGACCCAACTCTTTGTAGTTTATCCAGATTAAAATATAATCATCTGTCTGTGGCCAGTTTGCTTGCCCTTCCTTCCGTCCTTCCCTCCCTCCTTCCCTCCTTCCTTTCTTCCCTCTTTCCTTCCTTCCTTCCCTCTGTTCCTCCCTCATCCCTCCTCCCTCCTCCCTTCCTTCCTTCCTCTCTTCCTCTCTTCTTTCCTTCCTTCCTCCCCCCACTAAGTTATAAGTTCCTTGAAGGCACAATCTGTACATTCTGTACTTTTTTCCCGTAGTATATTTCTTCATCGTATTTTTCCATTGCCATCGAGTCAATTTGGACTCATAGCGACTTTGTAGGACAGAGCAGAACTACCCCACAGAGTTTCCGAGGTTGTAATCTTTATAGAAGCTGACTGCCATATCTTTCTGTCGAGGAGTGGCAAGTGAGTTGGAACCGCTGAGCACTTAACCACACTTCCAGGGATCCTTCATAGTATCTTAAACCAAAAACCAAACCCATTGCTGTGGAGTCAATTCCAACTTCTAGCGACCCTACAGGACAGAGTAGAACGGCCCCATAGGGTTTCCAAGAGTATAATCTTTAAGGAAGCAGACTGCCAAATCTTCCTCCCTCGGGAGTGGTGGTGGGTTTGAACTGCTGACCTTTTGGTTAGCAGCCAAGTGCTTAACCACCGTGCCACCAGGGCTCCTCTCATAGTATCTTAGGACCTAACAAATGTCTGGTATATAGATATTCAATAAATATTAGATGGATGAATGAATGAATGATACCAGCAAATTCATTACACATAAGGGATAGTGCTAGGCCCTGGGGCTAGGGTAGAAAGGAAAGAAGATTCAAACATAAAGCAACAATCTTATGTTAATGGAAGTCTATGCCCTTCCATTTGGCCAACATTTGACCAGGGAGCATGGCCTCTATAAATCAGAAGAGAAGTGCCAGCTCTGCATCTCCTTCTACCACATTCTAGCCGTGTGAGCTTAGGGAAATGTCTGAAATCTCCTTGAGCCTCAGTCAGTTCCTCATTTCTAAACTGGAATAATACTTACCTATCTTACCTACCAGGGTTGCTGTGAGGGTGAATCAACTTAAAGACTGTGTACCACTCTTTAAGCTCTTAAGCTATTTTGGCCTATATGGGAGATAATACCTACAAAAATACTAGTAATTACAAGTGTAAAATGATTATGACATGAGCGAAGTTCAGATAAGATGCTACGCATGGGTTTCACACTGTAATAGCTGTAATTAGAGTATTACTTCAATACTTAAATTCAGTATTTAATTAATAATAATTCAATGCTGAAATTAAGTACTAAATACTTAAATTCAGTGTTACCATCCTCAATTTTATACTTGAGGACACTGAGTCAGAGAACTTAAGTGACTTGCCCAGGGTCACACAGCTAGTAAGTAACTCAGGTACACTGGCCAGGTCTCTGCATTCATTGATCCTCTGTGCTTATTCCAAATTCAGTGCAGTCAATTAACACAGAAATATATTAGCTTAAATTTGGTAGTGTTATCCCCACTGTTCTTCCATCTCTATTTCTTGATAAGCCCATAGGTTCAAATTTAAATCATACATAAAATGATATATTTTCTACAGACCTTTAAATGATTTCAAGAGAGTCTTCAGGCATAAACTAGCAGAGAAATAAGCTTTTGTGTCTATTGAATAATAAAAACCCGCCACTGTTGAGTCAATTCTGACTCATAGTGACCCTACAGTACCACATAGGTTTCCGAAGAGAAACTGTTGGATTTGAATTGCTGACCTTTTGGTTAGCAGCTGAGCTCTTAACCACTGCATCACCACGGCTCCATAATAATAAATAAAATAATAAACCGATGCTCAAATTATGGAAAACACTTGTGTCGTTGGTTCAGGGGGGAAAAGAACTGGACTTCTTGTTCAAATAGGCAGGCAGGCACTTTCAAGTAAATGGCAGCTGTAGGTCTGTAGTCTGTTTTCACCTCCCACTCATGGCCTTTTATCAGAATAAAGAAGTCATGTTTCCCCCAGAGGAAATACAACCTTGAAGGAGGACTGCGAAGATTAAGCACGTCCATCAGTGTGAGCTCAGCACGTTGTCAACAAGTAATACGTTTCACACTCTGATGGGTCACCCTTGTGACCTGCGCCTGGGGTCCTCTGCTGGTGTGGATATTGAAGCTGGAGGGCACGCGACATATCCCCACAAAGCCCGTCTGCTTCTTCCTTGTGCTACTCAAATTTAAAAGAGCACACCACATTCAGATGAGGAATATGTTCCAGGAAATGACAGGGATAATGGAATCAGTACTTATTCGGGTAGTTCTGTTCTAACACAGTGCCTTTGAACGCATGTTCCAGGCAACCTACATCTGTAGTCTCTCATCCTTTTCCTTCAAAGTCCCTCAAGCCATGACATGTCTCTGACTATTGTTTCTTTCAGCTCCTGTACGTTCAAATTTCAGTCCATCCTCTCAGGCCACAGGGAGGTTTATGATGGCCTTTAGAACATATAAAGACTTTCATTCGTCCCTGATTGCCTGCCTTTCGTGCTTCTCTCTTTTCTCAGCCATTTCCTTGGAGGCACCTCTAACTTGGGTAAAATGTGTGCATTTTTCTCAGGGGACGTCTAGCTCGATTGGCATAACATAATTTATGAAGAAAATATTCTACATCCTACTTTGGTGAGTAGTGTCTGAGCTCTTAAAAGCCTATGAGTGGCCATTGTAGATATGTCTACTGGCCCCACCCCATCTGGAGCAAGGGAGAATGAAGACAGCAAAAAACACAAGGGAAAGATTAGTCCAAGGGACTAATGGACCACAATTACCACAGCCTCCACCAGACTGAGTCCAGCACAACTAGATGGTACCCAGCTACCACCACCGACTGCTCTGACAGGGATCATAACAGAGGGTCCTGGACAGAGCTGGAGAAAAATGTGGAACAAAATTCTAACCCACAAAAAAAGACCAGACTTATTGGTCTGACAGAGACTGGAGAAACCCCAAGAGTATGGCCCCTGGACACCCTTTTTTTTTTTTTTTTTTTTTTTTTTTTTTAAACTAAAACTTTTTATTTTTTTTTTATTTTTTTTTTTTTTTTTAATATATATTTTATTGTACTTCAGGTGAAAGCTTACAGAGCAAATAGTTTCTCATGAAATAGTAGTACACATGTTGTTTTTTGACATTGGTTAACAACCCCACAATGTATTAAGCCTCTAAATTCTCAACCTTTTTTTTTGATGAAAATTACAGATGGCCAAAGATACACCGTTTCAAAAATTTCTACATTCACAGTTCAGTGACATTGACTACGCTCTTCCAACTGTGCTGTTATTCTCACTTAAGATGAAGGCTTACAGAAAAAATAGTTATTCATTTAACAGTTACTACACATGTTGCCCTATGACAATGGTTAACAATCTCACAGCACATCAAGAATATCCTTACTCCACCTTGTGTTCCCTATCACCAGGGGGCTTCCTTGTCCCCTTCTGTCTTCTGGACCTTGTCAGTGGACTATTGTACCTCTTTAGTCTCATTTGTTTATTTATTTATTTATTTATTTATTTATTTATTCTTATTTTATTTAAACACCATTTCAAAACTTTTTACTTACACATTTAAGTGATATTGACTATGCTCTTCCAATTGTGCTGCCATTCTCGCCCAAGATGAAGGCTTACAGGACAAAACAGCCTCCCATTTAATAGTTACTACAAATGTTGCCCTATAGCAGTGGTCAACAATCTCACAATACATCGACAGTGTCCTTATTCAATTTGTGTTCCTTATCATCAGTTTCCTACTCTCCCTCTGCCTTCTGGCCCTTGTCACCGGACTCCTGTACATCGTTAGTCCCATTTAGTTTTACTGGGGTGTCCATTCCCAGGCTTAACATCGAACCTTGAAGGTAACTTCCCCTCTGAGCTGAAAGGGTGTCTGGGGGCCACACTCTCGAGGTTTCTCTAGTATTCTTTAGGCCAGTATATCTGGTCTTCTTTTTTTTTTTTTTTGGGAGTTAAAATTATGCTCTACATCCTACTCCAGCTCTGCCCAGAACCCTCTGTTGTGATCCTGGTCAAAGGAGTCATTGGTGGTAGCCGGGCACCATCCAGCTGTACTGGGCTCAGTCCCGTGGAGGCCTTGGTAGCTGTGGACCATTAGTCCTTCGGACTAATCTTTTCCTTGTATCCTGTTCTCTTCATTCTCCCTTGTTCCCGAAGGGATGAGATCAGTGGAGTATCTTAGATGGCCGCTCATAGGCTTTTAAGACCCCAGACACTACTCACCAAGGTAGAATGTAGAGCATTATCTTTATAAGTAGTGTCATGCCAATTGAGCTAGATGTTCCCCGAGATCATGGTCCCCAGAGCCCTCCGTCCAACAACTCAGTCCCTCGGGGGGGTTGGATGTGTCTATAGGGCCTTCATGACCTTTCCTTGTGCAGGTTGTGTTAGTTTCCGCTGTACTATGTACTATCTCATCTCTCACCCAAGTTACCACTTACCTATTACCTATTTAGTATCCCCCCCCCCTCCCATCCCTGGTAACCAACAAGGATTGTTACATTTTGCATGTGAATTTTTTCATGGGTTTTTACAATAGAGGTCTCATACAATATTTGTCCTTTTGCGATTGACTTATTTCACTCAGCATGATGTCCTCCAGTTTCATCCATGTTATGAGATGGTTCACCGATTCATTGTTCTTTCTCGTTGCATAGTACTCCATTGTGTGTATGTACCATAGTTTGTGTATCCATTCGTCTGTTGATGGACATCGAGGTTGTTTCCATCGTTTTGCTATTGTGAATAATGCTGCCATGAACATAGGTGTGCATATGTCTATTCGAGTGATGACTCTTATTTCTCTAGGATATATTCCTAGGAGTGGGATTGCTGGATCGAATGGTACGTCTATTTCTAGCTTTCTGAGGAAACGCCATATCATTTTCCAAAATGGCTGTATCATTTTGCATTCCCACCAGCAGTGTATAAGAGTTCCCGTCTCCCCGCAGCCCCTCCAACATTTGTTATTTCCAGTGTTTTTGATTCGTGCCAGTAATGCCGGGGTGAGATGGTATCTCATTGTGGTTTTAATTTGCATTTCTCTAATGGCTAGTGATCGCGAGCATTTCCTCATGTGTCTGTTGGCCATTTGAATGTCTTCCTTGGTGAAGTGTCTGTTCATTTCCTTTGCCCATTTTTTGATAGGATTGGTTGTCTTTTTGTTGTAGAGGTGTTGGATTTTCTTGTAGATTATGGAGATTAGACCTTTGTCTGACTTGTACTGTCCAAAAATTTTTTCCCAGTCTGTAGGTTCTCTTTTAACTCTTTTGGTGAAATCTTTTGAAGAGCATAGATGTTTGATTTTTAGAAGATCCCAATTATCTAGTTTATCTGTTGGGTTTTTTGTGTTGATGTTTATGGTTTGTATCCTGTTAATGCCATGTATTAAGGTCTGAAGTGTTGGTCCTATTTTTTCTTCTATGAATTTTATAGTTTGAGGCTTTATATTCAGGTCTTTGATCCAGTTTGAAGTAGTTTTTGTATATGGTGTGAGGTATGGGTCCTGTTTCATTTTTCTACAAATGGATATCCAGTTTTGCCAGCACCATTTGTTAAAAAGACTGTCTTTTCCCCATTTGATGTATTTTGGGCCCTTGTCAAAAATCAGGTGACCGTAGGTGGATGGATTTACATCTGAGTTCTCAATTCTGTTCCATTGGTCAATGTCTCTGTTGTTGTACCAGTACCAGGCTGTTTTGAGTACTGTAGCTGTATAGTAGGTTCTCAAGTCAGGTAGTGTGAGTCCTCCAACTTTATTCTTCTTCTTCAGTAGTGCTTTACTTATTCGGGGTTTCTTCCCTTTCCATATAAAGTTAATAATTAGTTTTTCCATCTCTTTGAAGAATGCTGTTGGTATTTGTATCGGAATTGCATTGTATTTGTAAATTGCTTTAGGTAGAATTGCCATTTTCACAATGTTGAGTCTGCCTATCCATGAGCATGGTATGTTTTTCCATTTATGTAGATCCCTTTGGGTTTCATGCAGCAGTGTTTTGTAGTTTTCTTTGTATAGGTCTTTTATATTCCTGGTCAGATTTATTCCCAAGTATTTTATCTTTTTAGGGGCTATTGAAAATGGTATTGATTTCCTGATCTCCTTTTCATCGTTCTCTTTACTGGTGTATAGGAATCCAACTGATTTTTGAATGTTTATCTTGTATCCTGCTACTCTGCTGAATCTTTCTATTAGTTCCAGTAAATTTCTCGTGGAGTCTTTAGGGTTTTCTATGTATAGTATCATATCATCTGCAAACAGGGAGAGTTTAACTTCTTCATTACCAATTTGGATGCCCTTTATTTCTTTCTCTTGCCTTACTGCTCTAGCGAGAACTTCCAGCACAATGTTAAATAGGAGTGGTGATAAAGGGCATCCTGGACACCCTTTTAACTCAGTACTGAAGTCACTCCTGAGGTTCATCCTTCAGCCAAAGATTAGACAGGCTTATAAAACAAACAATAACACGTATTTCAACCATGTATACTAAATGGGCATGCCATCCCAGGGGCAAGGACAAAAAGGCAGGAGGGAACAGGAAAGCTGGACGAATAGAAATCAAGAACCCAAGATTGAGAAGGGGAGATTGTTGACGTGTTGTGGGGTTGGCAACCAATGTTACAAAAGAATATGGGAGTTAATTGTTTAATGAGAAATTAATTTGCTCTGTGAATTTTCACCTAAAGCACACACACACAAAGATAAAGAGCGTGTGGAGAGTGGGGGCTGCTTCAGACGGGAGCTGCAGAGGACCTCTCTGTGGTTGTGACATTTGAGCAGAAATTTGGATGAGGAGGAATCGGTCAGCCATGCTCTGGAGGAAATAGTCGAACAGCAAAGGCCCTGAGGAGGGGCAGTTGGAAGCCCATGGGAGTGGCAGCAGAGTGAGTACAGAGGACGGAGTGAGATGAGGTGTGAGAACTGGGCCTAAGTCAGATGATATGGAGCCTGGGATGCCTCAGGAAGGAGTTTGGATTTTATTATAAACATGATAGGAAGTCACTGGAGGGATTTAATTTGAGGCTAGCACAATGTGATTTATATGTTTAAAAGATCACTGTGCCAAAATAGGGAAACAACCTAAATGTCCATTGACGACGAATGGATAAACAAAATGTGGTACATACATACAAGGGAATACTACTCAGCCAGTAAGACAAATGAAGTCTTGATACCTGCTACAACAGAGATGAACCTTGAAAACACCATGCTGAGTAAAATATATCAGTCACAAAAGGACGAATAATGTATGATTCCACCTACATGAATATCTAGAATAGGCAAATGTGTAGAGACCAAAGTGGTTACCAGGGGTAGGAGAGAGGGAGAAAGGGGAGTCATTGCTTAGGGGGCATGGAATTTCTGTTAATGCTGGTGGAATAGTTTGGAAGTGGATAGAGGATGCACAACATGATGAACATAACCAATGTCACTGAACTGTAATGTAAAAAATGTTGAATTGGTAAACATTTTGTTCTATATATTTTTACCACAATAAGACGATTTTTTTAAAAAGTGTGCATTCTATTCTCCTGCTTAATGCTCCTTCTTGGTATTTCAGCTACACCTCCAGAACAGAGACTTCCGGAGAAGGGCTCCACCATTTACTTGCTGTGTAACCTTGGATAGAGTCTCTGGGTGGTGCAAACGGTTCAAGAGCTTGACTGCTAACTGAGAGGCTGGAAGTTCAAGTCCACCCAGAGGCACCTTGGAAGAAAGGCCTGGTGATCTACTCCTGAAAAAACAGCCACTGAAAATGGTATGGAGCACAGTTCTACTCTGACACACATGGTGTCGCCATGAGTCCATGTTGACTCAACGGCAACTGGTTATACATACATATGTAAAACAAACATATAATGCAAGAGAAACTCTGCAGCCAAGAATCGAAGCCTAACTACGGAAACAGAAAATGTATTTGTTCTTCAGGTTTTATGATGAATTTTAATTTGTTTCCAACATCGAGTAAAGACCAACATCTCCTTCTTGTTTTTCTCATCCTTGGAGGCAGTAGCCCTTGCCAGTCGGTCTTGTGATTGATTGATTGATTAACGAACAGCAGAACTGATGTTTCTGCTCTTTGCTATGTTTCTTATTATTCTGTTAGATATCAAAATAACATGGATAATAATGATAATATATATAGTAATTTTGATTTATTCTAGATCCTGCACCAGACACTTTTCATTCAGTTCTTATAGTAGTCTGGTGTAGGGATTGTTATTCCCTTTAATATACAAGGACAGTTCTAAATGAAGTAACAAGTAAGGGATGCAGCCTAAATTCCAACCAACCCCACTGGACTTCCAAGTCTAGGCTCTTTCCATAATAAAATTGTAACTCCCAGAGGTTGATCATCCTCAAACTAGTACTTAGCACTTCTTCACCTCTTTGAAAAGAGTATATCTTCCACAAATCATCAATGACCATTTCAGACCATACTAAAGATTTTGTGCAAGATGCAGAAGAGAGTGTATATCCATGCTATACAGCAAAAAAATTAATAAAATTCTCCTTTAAATATTTCTGCTTACCCCTCCCCAAATTCCCTCTTCCCAGCAGCTGTTATGGTTCTCCTGTCTCTCAGCCTCTTTCCCACGATCTGAAGTAGTTCAGTTCACTGCAAACTTCCACACCCCTCTCAGCAAAGGAAAGCAAATGGAACCACATTCCTTAGAATGAAGTAGGGTTGCTTGACTGCCAGTTGGGCATAGCCATCAACCCCAAACCAACATATCAAAGTTTCCTTCCAATGACCTGGCTGCAGAGGGGAACCTGATGTTAAGAAAAATATGATTATTTTCCATATGTTTATATAATGGTTATGGAGCAAACAGTTAGTGCTCAGTTGCTAACCTAAAGGTTGGTGGTTCGAATCCATCTAGCATCACCATGGAAGAAAAGGCAGTCTGCTTCTGTTAAGATTGCAGCCAAGAAAACCCTATGAAGAAGTTCTACTCTATAACACATGGGGTCACCATGAGTCAGTATTCACTCGATGGCAAGCAACAACAGCAACAACTATGTGCCAAGAACCACGTCTTAGCCTTTACACACGTTATCACTGATTCTCACAACAGCCCTATGCTACACAACTTCCTTAGGACCAGATGATACTTGCTAAATTACTAGGTGGGACATAGTGAGAGGGGACTGAAGAGAGGGCAGGGAGAAGGGGACACTCTCAACAGTGGTTTTAGTGAATCTGAAACCAGAATTGTGTCGCTTCAAATCCCAGCTCTATCATTTCCTGTTTAAGGGGCCTTGAGTAAGATATTTCACCACTCTAAGCCTCAGTTTTTTCTTTATTAAAATGGAGATCATAAAAGTACTTACCTCATAGAACTGAGGTGATAATTAAAAATAATTATCAAATGCTTAGGACAATGCCTGGCACCGAGGGACAAGTGTCAGCAAGAGTTATTTATTATTATTGTTGTTGTTATCGTTATTATTACTGTCATCATCAGGCTCGTGTTTGCTGTTGGTAAGTCATTCCCCACTCCTTTCCACTGTCCTTTTATATAGATAATGGAAATAATACTTTTTCCTTTCCAAGTAACAAGAATGCTCAAGAATGATGAAGAGTATGAATGCACCTTGAAAACGTATGAAGAACCACACAAATCTGAGGAAATATTATTCTCAGTATATCCTTATTGGAACAGAATCAAGAGCTTCTCTAGGTTCCTGTGATTCAGAGTAGAGATCCGCATTCAATTCTTAAATCAATTTTTCAAGTAACATAATTCAGGCACAACACATCTCCTCTCTCCAGAGACCAATCAATAACTGTCATCTGACACATTTACAGCCCACTTCCTTCTAAGAAAATGCTTATTGAATGTCGTACAATAAACCATTTCCTAGTCCTGGTGCTGAGTAACAGCAACCCACAGGCTTGTTCCCCATTTCAATGAATTAAGCGCTGTTTGTTTCACGATTGCAACAGAACCAACTCAGCTTCCTACGTCATTCCCAAATGATTAACTCTTTTTTTGCCCAAGAGGGACAAAAATTCTGCTTGAACTAGCAAAAGTGTATGCACTGTAAAATTGCAGAGCAAGATAAAAGACGATTTTGGGGTTTTCCTTGGAGACTGGCTATTCCATGCTCTATCAAAGACCTCCGTGTCTGGCCTCATCATTTGTACTGAACCAAAATGACTGCCTGGATGAAAGGTTAGTAGTTCGAACCCACTCAGAAATGCTTCAGAAGATAGGACTGACAATCTGCTTCTGCACGGTCATGACCTTCAAAACTTTACGGAGCAGTTCTACTCTGCACACATGGGGTGGCCATGAGTCAGAATCCACTCAGTGACAACCAACAACGACAACAAAATGCCTCCAGGGGGTAAAACCACATCAATACTTTACAGGGATTACAGTGTCTCTGCCCCGGCTGTCAGGGTCCAGGTTAACCAGAAGGCCTCAATAACTTAACACCTGTGAGTCCTGGACTACTCTCTCCAGCAGGCCTTTTAAGAAGCTCCACCTTTGTGCTTCTTGCCAGGCTGGTGTTGCAGCCTCTCTGACTCTGGAGTCTCCCCACTGACACCAGGGAACCTATCTGCTCCTGCCTGCCTTATCTGCTTTAAAACATTGGTTATGGGACCACAAGACCTATATTTGAGTCCTGATGCAGAGATTATTAGCCGTGGATGCATGGGCAAGTCAGCTTAGCCTCTTTTAGCCTCCATTTCCTTATCTGTGGAATGGGGTTTCATTAGGTACCTCTACAGGAATTATAAGGAGCCTTGGTGGGGCAATGGTTAAGCATTCAGCAGCTAACTGGTAAGTTGGCAGTTAGAGCCCACCAGCTGTTCCTCAGGAGAAAAGACCTGGTTATCTGCTCCTGTAAAGATTATAGCCTAGGAAACGCTATGGGGTAGTTCTACTCTGACATTGCTATGCGTCGGAATTGACTCAACGGCACACAACAACAAAAACATGGCTGTTATGAAGATCAAATGAGATAAAGAATCCAGAAGAGCTGGGAGTTGGAAACAGCTTTTACCAGCTGGTACATGTTATGGGCTCAAGCAATATCAGTTCAAGTGGGGCGTCTGTCTGTTCCTCCAGTATCTGACTCTGGATCCTGCTAGTCCTGTCTTTAGCTGCCTAGCCTTTCTCCGTTACTATTTATACCCCTTCAAATGGACACACTGACCTTTTCATTTGAAGCCTGGAAAATCATTTGTCTCAACATTATGTCAATTAAAATATTTTTAGTGTATGTGTTGCGCCTTCAAGGTTCGTTTCTACTGGAAAAATCCAAATGCAAATGAGGCATCTGGTTCTCCTCGTCCATGCATTATTTGCATCTTTGCCCAATAAAGCTAATGTGAAATCTGGTGTAGACACAGTCCACGTGCCCTCTGTTTTCTTTGTTATCGGCTAGAGAATATTATTTTAAAAAAATGACAAGAACATGATGAAATGTTTCCTAAAGCATCACTCATTTATGTTTTGCTATAAATCAAGTCACTTTATTGTTTTAAGCAAATATTTGCTGAGTATTTCTCATGAGTGTGGCACTGTTTTTTGATTCTATAGGAGGTTCAAGAAAACTATGGTGTAAACTCTTGCTCATGAGGGTAACACAAACTTTGCACAAGCTCTACCTTTTTATGTAAAGAGTATTAAATTATGCACTGCAGATCCTAGGACTGGGTTTTATCGTTGGAGTCATGATTCCCAAACTCTGAATCTGATTATTAATTTAAAATCAATTAAAATTTAACAAATATTTATTAAATGCCTACTACTACTAGACCCTGGTGGCCTAGTGGTTGAGAGTTTGGCTGCTAACCAAAGGATCGGCAGTTCGAATCCACCAGGCACTCCTTTGAAACCCTATGGGGCAGTTCTACTCTGTCCTGTAGGGTCGCTATAAGTTGGAATTGACTTGATGGCGATGGGTTGGTTTTTGTTTTTTTTTTTTACTGCTAGCCACAGATGAACAAGTTTCAGTCATTGTCCTTTAGATGTCTTTAGTTTAAATGGGGGAGGAAGACAAGGAACTGGATAATTATAACACAGCGTAAATCTCCACCATATAAGAAGAAATTGAAAACATGCGCACACACTTATGCAAAAGCTGGAATGGGTTTTAGTCCCCGCTTAAACGGCAGCTTCCTTCTCTAGACACCTCCCAGCATTTTATCTGAACCTCCATGATGGCTCTTTTCCATTTTTGCGTCCTCCACAAATATTTGTAGAATGAGTGAAAAATTTCCTTACCTTTCCCAAACACAGGAAACTGGTATCTATAGCTGAATAGTTACTGCTCGGTGTCTGATCCTACGTACTAGTAGCCCAGCTGCTAGCTGAGTGATAAAGCCCCTTGGAACTCCACCCGCTGAGAACTTACATCGTTGCATGGCCTAGAAAGGGCTGAGAATTTAATGAAATGAGTAAAAGATCAAAAAATGAAATCAGTAAAGGATCAAAGAACATGGCTAACCTGGCCCCAAGACCTGCTAGGGGAGTCATATGAAAGCCAACTGTGTCTAGAAGGCCTTCCCAAATATTCACCTAAGAACACCCTGCTTCTCTCTCCCTTGGCCCATGGCTCCCTCTACTTCTCTGTTTGCTTCTCAGTCCCCCATATGTGCTCTGGCTTTCTTGCTCTGCTTCCGAGTCTTCTCGGGTTTGGAGACTCTCTTAGTTATCTAGTACTGCTATAACAGAAATACCACAAGTGGATGGCTTTAACAAAGAGAAATTCATTTTCTCACTGTCTAGTAGGCTAGGAGCCCAAATTCAGGGTGCCAGATCCAGGGGAAGGCTTTCTCTCTGTCGGGTCTGGGGGAAGGTCCTTGTCATCAATCTTCCTTTGGCTGAGGAGCTTTTCAGCACAGGGACCTCAGGTCCAAAGGACACGCTCTGCTCCTGGTGCTTCTTTCTTGGTAGTATGAGGTCCCCACGTCTCTCTGCTCTATTCTCTCTTTTATATCTCAAAAGAGATTGGCTTAAAACAAAACCTAATCTTGTAGATTTTGAGTCCTGCCTCATTAACATAACTGCCACTAATCCCACCTCATTAAGAGGTAGAATTTACATAGAAGTAGAATTTACAATACATAGGAAAATCACGTCAGTTGAATAAATGGTAGGTAATCACACAATACTGGGAATCATGGCCTAGCCAAGTTGACAGATATTTTTTGGGGACACAATTCAATCTATGACAGAGACCTACCCTAGCACCCTTATCTGGCCTTTGCTTCCACCCCTACTCTCCACTCTTTGTGCTCCCTTGATGTCAGTGTTGCCTATAGCTTCCAGTAAAGGACCACCCTCAAGGTGGCTTCCTCTCTGTTTTGATTGAGATGTGTTCCCCCAAAAATACGTATTGGAATTCTAACCCCCATACCTGTGATATAATCCCTTGGGAATAGGGTTTTCTTTGTGATGTTAATGAGGCCGTATCAGCATAAAAACCAAAAAACCAAACCCGTTGCTGTCAAGTCAATTCTGACTCATAGTGACCCTACAGGGCAGAGTAGAACGGCCCCATAGGGTTTCCAAGGAGCACCTGGTGGATTCAAACTGCCGACTTTTTGGTTAGCAGCCATAGTTCTTAACCACTCCACCACCAGGGTTTCCATATCAGTATAAGATGTGCCTTAAACCTCATCACTGGTGAGATACAGAAAGAGCAGATTAGATTTAGAGAAGTGAGTGCAAACAGGGGGAAAGATAGATGCCACCTGGAAATGGCCAAGGAATTGAGGGACGAGGAACGCCAGGGCTAGGGAAGCTGAGAGAAAGAGTTTCCCCCAGAGCCGACAGAGAGACAGGGAGAAAGAGACTTCTTCTAGAGCTAGTGGCCTGAATTCAGACTTCTTGCCTCCTAAACTGTGACAAAATAAATTCCTATTCTTCAAAGCCACCCACTTTTGACACTTCTGCTACAGCAGTACTAGGAAACTAAGACACTCTCTAAGAAACACCCACAGGCTAGATGGGTCCTCTGGTTTCCCTTAAAAAAAAAAAAAAAAAAGAAACCAAACCATTGCCGTCAAGTTGATTCTGACTCACAGTGACCCTATAGGATAGAGTAGAACGGCCCCATAGGGTTTCCAAGATTCGAACTGCCGACCTTTTGGTTAGCAGCCAGACGTTTAACCACTGGGCCACCGGGGTTTCCCTTAGGGAGGGAGAATTTGGACATCCAAAGGTATATGGGATTGGGATGTTTGAATCCTAGCCACACTGTTTACCAACTGTGTCATCTTTGATCAGAGTCTTTACCTTTCTGTGTCTACTTCCCCATCTATAAAGATAGAGGTAATACCTACCTTAGGTGGTTATGAAAATCAAAATTGAATGTATGAATACATACCTGGGACAAACAGTAGTTTTTTTCCCTCTGTCACCTCTTCCAGCTGTGGCCTCTGTTTCCTCCCAGGCACTGGTATAACTGTGAGATTCCTCCCAAGGCAGAAAGATTTAGGGAGGCCCTTTCTAGGGAAATTCCAGGCTCACCTAACTTCGGTGCTTCTTCCTGCTCTTCACAGATTGTTTCCTGTTTGCTCTCTCATTCACCTCAGGAACACATGGAGAATCCCCAAACCCAACACATGCCAATAATGTTACAGCTTAACTCACTGGTTGTTGAACATGACACAAATCTGCATATCAGTAATAATAACAAAGGAATCAAGGTCAGCAAAAAGAACTCTTGATGAGTTACATAACTTCCAGTGGTATAAAGCAGTCATGCCCTGGCTGTCTTATTTTTAACTTATACCTTAAGGAAGGAGCCCTGGTGGTGCAACGGTTAAGCACCTAGGTTGGCAGTATGAACCCACCCAGCCACGCCACGGGAGAAAAGACCTGGCCATCTGTTCGTGTAAAGATTACAGCCTAGGAAACCCTACGGCGCAGTTCTACTCTGTCCTGTAGGGTCGCTGTGAGTTGGAATCGACTTGATGGCAACGAGTTTGTTTTGGTTTGCCTCATCCACAGGAGCAGAGTGGGGAGAGAAACTTGTGGTTAGGCCATATGAGGCCCCCCTGATTTCATCAGATGTCAAGGCAGCACATAATATTGGACCTCAGTTTTAGGCCTTCAACCACAGCCTTCCCTAGCCCATCTGGATTCTCACTGTGGGGAGAATGCCTCCCTCCCCTGTGCTTTGCAGTTTGTTAGAGGCTTGCCAAAGCAGAGTTTTAGTATAAACAGTTCTTTAAGTTTTATTTTGTTTTACTGCTCACAGAACCCCTCTTCAAGGGGAAGACATCCAAATTACAGACCTGGCGCTGTACTCATAAATCCAAGCCCCCTTGAACACTGGGACTTTGTTTCTGGTAAAGCCCATCTGTCTGCTTCCCTTAGCCCTTTCCCAGGAGTCCTCAATCAAATAGATCCCTGGTGGGCCCCGCCCAGGAGTCTGCCCAACATCACAGATGTATCAGAATCCAGGGGTGGCCAGAGGTCTCAATCTGGTATCTCTGCCCCACCAGCACTGAGGGCAAACTGCGGTAAGAATCGGAATGTAGCAGCTACTTAGCCTCTTTAACTATTTTCTTCCTGAAGCCCCAGGCGTTTCTGGTTGAATATTGTCACTTAGAGCATTTACACAAGATCTGGAAGCCATCTGAAGTTCAAAGGCACACACAGATTTCAGCAAAGCAAAGCTGGAGGCAGCTGCTGGCTGGACAAAGGACATTAACCTACACATCTGTTTACGGGGTTTGGAGGCTTCTTAGTAGAGTTTCTGGCTGAAAAGTTGATGAAGAAAATCTACGCCTGCAACATGTTCCTCAAGCTGGGTTTGGCTCAGGCCTGGCAAGCACACCTAGCATGACGTATGAGTGTCCAGGAGCGTGTCTGTTGATCATCAGGAGATGAGGGCACCCTCTCCACCCTCTTCTCAGCACCCTGATGGTGAGGATGTGGCCCTTGGGCCTGCTCAAGGTGCAAATGGGAACCCCAGATGCAGTTAACCCAGGGTCTGTTTTTGCTTCTTGGAGCAGGCAGCGGAATGCTCATTAACATTCAGCTTTGGAGTTTCTGAAACAATGGCAGAAACAATACACTCAACTCTGTTTTCTTATTTAGTAACCCCCTTCCCGAACTCCATCTCTTCCCTCGTTTTTTCTCCTTTGTGCTCCATTCTCTCACCTTCCTTACCGTTCTTCCTATCTTCGTCTCCTTCCATTTCCCTTCCCTCTCTCCCCCTCTCTCTCCCTCTCCCTCTCTCCCTCTCTTTTCTCCCTTTTTCTTCCCATCCTTCTTCCTGTTGATCCTCTCAGAGGTGCACTTTAGCAGAGGTTAGCGCCAGACCATTTAATCTAGAAATTTGCCTCCTTCTTGATTAGGGTTTAGCGGTGCCTCACGACCGAGAGGGAAGATCTGCCATACCTCATGGATTCCTGAGTCTGAGCCCTGAGAACTTTCCTCTAGCACCCCTGTTAACAACTCATTCCCCCGCAGAGAAGCTGGGCAGACTTCAGGGGGGAGAAAAGGAGGCTGACACCACTGGGGGATTCGCTGGGGAGGACTTCACGAAGAGGTGGGGCATGGAGCCTGGAGAGAATCAGGCAACCTGTGATCTAATCCTTACTTTCCCTTTGTATATCCTTGGGCAGGGCACTTTCCCTCTCTGCCCTTCAGTGTCTGCAAAAGATATCTGCAAAACTAAAGACGTTGAGCTCAAAGGGCTTTTCTAGTTTCTTAATTCTTGGTCCCCTGTGTTTTGGTGTAGTCCATGGGCGGTGCAAATGGTTAAGCACTTGGCTGCTAACCTAAAGGCTGGAGGTTTGAGTCCACCCAGAGGCATCTCAGAAGAAAGGCCTGATAACTGACTTCTGAAAAACCAGCATTGAAAACCCTGTGAAGCACAGTTCTACTCTGACTCACGTGAGGTTTTCTTTATTCTTTTTTTTTTTTGGCGTGGCCATAAAACTAGGCTTTATCCCACCATAACAAATGTTATCTTGTTTGTATAATGAGAAGCTGTATAATGCAAGTGGCCCTTGATAGAATGTCTAGGTAGGGAGACGGGAGCAACTCCTATTCGAATCTGATCCTGGGACCGTGGGTCTCTGACTCTACCCTGCTTTCTTCCCAGCCACCCACAGTCTCTGGCTCCAGCCTCAGTAGCCCATTTCTCACCGTCACACCCACTGGCCCCAGAAATGCTGACCTTCTTCTCTCTCCAGTGTGTGTGTGTGGGAAAAATAATATTCCTTTTATAAACTCATAAGCAGATTTGGAGGTTAAAAAAAAAAAAATTGGATGCTTACTGAAGGCAACACCACGAAAGAACAAGAAGTATTTCTGAATACAGGCTTCTGGATGTATCTGGGAGCCAAGCTTAGAAAATCTATACTCTGGACCTAGGTAGGTTTGAGTCCAACAGAGCTTCCAGATGTGACGGGATCTTCTAAGTCTCTCAGAAGACTCATTCACTTCAATTTTTTGGGAAACCAAATTCCAGAGTTACCATAAGAGTTCTGATAGTTCCCAAGATCTGCTTTGTGATAGGAATATGGCCAGCATTTTCTAAAAATGGAGTCGTCTAGTGTGGGAGAGGTTGATGGGGGCAGATCAAAGATAACCCCCATTCTGCTGAGAAAGCCCTTTTTACCACCTACTCTGCCCCCCCACCCCCCACCCCGAACACAGTGCTAGTCCTGATTGCTAAGCTTCCTAGGAAGGAGACAAAGGGAGAACATCAGCCTGTCTGTTCCACGGCCAGTCGAGCTTCTGGAGTTCAGGAATTCATTTGGGGAAAGAATCGCTGGTTGATTGATTTGTTTCCTTGTCATCAGACTTGGTTTTTGTCCCTGTTCATTACAGATTGTTCCCACTGCCCTGGCATGAGCCAGACCTACGTGAGAGGAATCAGTTACAGCCTCAGCTTTGCTCCACTTCTGTGGAAAGGGGCTGCCAAGAGTTGTGAGGGAAGGGGGTGGAGCTCACAGATGACTCCCACTTGGGCAAAATAAAATAAAAAGTTAAGGCAAAAGACTTTTACTAGAAAATGCATAGCTGTTTCTGTTAAGAAAGGAGCTCTCCGAAGAAGTGAATGAGGGTGGAAAACAGATGCTTCTTCTGATGCACTCAATAGTAAAATGAACCAGTCTGGTTTCTTCTTTCTGAAGTATTTCAGTGCCAAATGCTTTGGTTGATGATGATACCTAGAGATCATTGGCAACAGCCACTTCTGGAAATCTTTAGGATGGAATAGGATTGTCTTTCCATTTCTCTCCTGAATGTTCTGTAATAATCGTGACCGCTCCCAACACCACTTTCAGTTATGCCAAAGAAGTTTTATTTTCCTTTCACAGGTGGATAAACAAGGCAAGTGAATTTTTATGACTGGATACCCCAAGCCAGTGTTAGAAATAAGACACCATCAAAAGCTGCAAACATCTGGTACTCGCCCTACTCTGAACCTCAGGAATGTGGAAGAAAGCTAGACATAGATGTTCTAAATCAGATCCTGTGTTTGTAAAGTCCAGTGAACAAACCAAAGGAGCATCCTTTCTAATATTAAATGGAAACTGAAGTGAATGTGGATAACATCCTTGGGCAAGTGTCAACTATTAGGAAAAGCAACACTAGAACATCTGGGATTGTTCCCAAGGTAGGCTCCTAAAGTCACATTTCTTTGATCACTTTTACCACTATTTGAGTAACTTCCTGCCATTGCTGTCACCCAGCCCACTGAGGGTTTATTCTTCAAAGATGACGCTTCTGGGAACATCGCCCTGTCCCTGATTGACTCCTCCCCAAATGTCCTCCACCGCTTCACTACAGTGTGTGGAAATATCAGGCTATAACTTTATTCTCAAGAGTAATGATGCGCCAGGACTTATTACTCACCTCAGCTCCGGCTGCTACAGGGATAGTGTAACCTCATCTCCATTTCAGCTTCCTATTTCACGCTATCTGCCACCCCCTCTAGTTACCTTCTATTCCTCTCTGGCTAGAAGTCACTCTTCTGCCCTCCCTCCCTCCTCATTCCAGCTCCTACAACAGACAAACAAGAGCTGAATCCCCACTTTGTGCTGCTGTGTCCATTCAAGACAGTCCCCCTCAAATGAAATGATTCTTGACTTCTCAGTCTGTCTGGATTATGCTCACAAAAATTCCCAGAACTGGAGTCTTCCTTTTGAGGCAGAGAGCCCAGGGGAAAAATTTCTGAGAACTACACCTCCAAGCTGTTGTTTCTTTCACTGTCTTGCTGCCCTTTGTACTACTCTCATCAGAGGGCTCTGGAAATTTTTGCCCACAATTTCTCCAAAAGCTTTGTATTATTTTACCCACCTTACCCATCAGCTTTTTGAATGACAAGAGCTCACATTTCCATACAATCTTCAATACAAGTTTTCATATATTTAAAAACTAATTTTATTTAATTTAAAACAGACAAGCCAATTATTCGTGGATTCAGTATTCTCGAATCAGTTGATTCCCCCAAATAATTCTTGTTGCGTTCGTGGTCAGCGGCGAACACACGCACGCACAGAGCAGGGAAACCTGCCCAACTGAGCTCAAGTACCTGCCCTGGTGGCGCAGTTGTTAAAAGTGCTCGGCTGCTAACTAAAAGTTCGAAGGTTCAAACCCACCAGCCACTCCGCGGGAGAAAGATGTGGTAGTCTGTTTCTGCAAAGATTACAACCTTGGAATCCCTATGAGGCAGTTGTACTCTATTCGATAGAGTCGTTGTGAGTCGAATCGACTTTACCGCAACGCGTTTGGCTTTGGTTTTCGGAGCTCATTAAGGTTGGTCCGGGATTGGCTATTTCAGTGTTCGTGCGGACTGTATAGAAGGTAACTACCACGAGTAACGAGAATGGACCGTATATGTAACTGAGAAGCATTTATTATTACTAAAAAAAAATCGTTATTTGAATTATAAAGTAAAATGTACATGTTGTAACAACTTAAGGAGCATAAAGGTGTGTGCTTCTCAGTCCTGATCCAGAAGAATTTATGTTCCAGTCAGAATAAAAATTAAGCAATGGGTGTGTTCTATTACTAGTCTGTGGCTCTTTTCACTTAATGATGTTGTTGTTGTTGCCTACAATTCGATTCTGACTCATGGCAACCCCATATCTTGGCTATTCTCCTTTATTGTTAGTCATATCTTCCAGTATTTTTCTTGTTTTTAATGTACTAGTTTTTAAGACTAAATACGTATGCAAAAAATATCTGAAGAGTAAAAGCAATAAATGCATACAATAAAAAATGTAAACAACAGAAAATGGGCATATAATAGAAGGTGACTTATTTTTCCCCAAACCTCTAGTTATCCGTTCTCGTAAGTCACAATCTTTAGCACTTTCATATGACTCATTCCTGATTTGGCACAATACATTTGGAATAGTGAATCTCTCTCAAATATAGGTCCAGCTCACCTCCCCGCCCCCTTCCTTCACACTTATAAGTTAGAAAAAAACCCTTCCTTTCTGTAAATGCTCTAGGTCCTCATAAACCCATGAAGCACCAGACGACAGCCAGGCATTTCTGAAGGAACGCCACAACCACCTGTAGGTGATAGAAGGGTATTATGATAGCTCAGAACTGGAAAGCGTCACAGCTGTCATCTAATCCAGAGTACTGCAACCTTTTTGCAGTTCAATTACCCAGATGAAACTGTTGAAAGCTATACACCATCTTGCCAGAAAAATAAGCACGTATGTGTTTGCATATAGTTGCAGAGGATCACAGATGTTCTGAAGACCAGCTGTGGCTCCAGGTTAAGAACACCTGCTCTGGTAGTCTCCTTCCTGCTCTTACCACTCATTTGTACAGAGAGGAGACTGAGGCACAGGTTGGTAACTATTGCAGATAGCATGAAGCAGAACTGTAACCAGGATGGAGGTCTCCTGACAGCCAGTCCACTGCATGGTTTAGATGAGGACCCTCTTTGATTGTTTGATCTTCCTCTACGCGTAATAAAGAAGTGAGATCATGGTGCAAGCAAGAAATGTGGTGAATCTTGCTGCATCATATTCTAGGGAAAATAATATGTCTATTGGTTGGTCTGGTCTGGTTCTTTCCATCAGCTTCTTCCAACTTAGATCAAAACCCAATGGAATGTGTTTGAACCTGGAAGACCATTTCCTGGAATAAATAAGATGGATTTTTTACATTATCCCTTGATGATAAAACGAGAAATGTGTAATTTCTGAAACCAACAACTAACTCACTAATGTAAGTGTCTGGAAGTTCAGGCCCCTTCTGCGCCTTAAGAATCATTCATTCTTTTGATAAATATGTATTGGGTACCTGGTATGGGCCAGGAACTGTCTTAGTCATTTAGGGAATATAATAGTCATTATGCCAAGGAACTTATGACCTAATGGGAAGAGTAGACAAGGGAGTGAAAACTTCCCTCCAGCATTCCTTCCAGTTGCTGCTCTGATAGAGGTTTGCATAGTGTGCTAAAGGAAGCACATTCACAAGGGCAACTCCTTTGTTCCAATTCATTCCTCTTTGTGTTGACTGCAAACCCCTGATTCCAAGATAGAGAAGAAGGGTGGCCTCTGGCTGGCTGGATTAGCCTCGCCTGGGCTCACCCCATTACAAGCTTCTATATCAGAATCCAGTTTCCCTAAGGTGGTTTTATCAGAACAAACTTATTTCAATGGTTTCCAGATGCAACGCAGACTAGGGGGAGGGGAAGATGAGGCGTTTGGGCCCAGACTATAACTGAGTCTGTAGTTGAAATCATTTACCTCATCTAGGAGGGAAGCCCTATAGACTGAATTGGGTCCCAGGAAGTATAGCTTCCGGCATCTGCATACACAGAAGCCTGTCTCAGTGAAGCAGCTGGCATTTGATGGATTTCTGAAATAACCAGGTCGTTGTGTTGTACTGTTATGTTAGCAATTATCACAGAGGAAGTTAGTTTGGGATTAGGACCAGATTTTCCAAAGCTGGACTTGTAAACAGTATGGAAGTAGGTTTTCCTGTTGGTGATAGAAAGATTGACGTTGAACAGCGGCCTTTTGTGCGGCAATGACAAGTCTGATTCTTCTGAAGCTTGAGCAAGCGTGCAGGTTGATTAGATTGGGGCTTAGTGGGCATTTCAGCTTCTAGTTCACTGAGAGCTAGCTTTAAACCTGGGCCCAAAAATTTCACCTCTGATACCTGTCTGCAGTGCTAGCCCAGGTGGTCTCTGTAGGTGAGGGGAAGGTTCTAGATTGTGTTGACTATTTAAAATTAAAGAGGGGTAGTATAGCGTAGGCTAGCCACGGAAAGCTTAGTCTGTCATCCTGAGTTGGCTAAAAGTTCTGTAAACAATTGTGCTTGTGTTCCAGAAGAATTTATACTCCAGTTCAGAATTTAAAATGAAGCAGTGGGGATAGTCACTGAATACTGGGAGTAGGAGAGTGTACACTTATTGTTTTCACCGAACTTGAAACTAAATAAGCCAAACCTTACTCTGTGGAAGAAAATAATCTCTTCATTTCAAACATGACCTAATATCTGGAACAGACTAAAATGTTAAAAAGGCTAAATGTTGTTTACCTTTGAGCCCACAAAATAAAACATTCTTGGAAAATGACCCTATTACCCAGAGGAGAGAGAAATGAGGCAACTGTCCAGTTAGGTCAACCCCGAAGAATATTTTGACCTCACCCAATGATCAATCCTAAGGCACAAAAGGAGAGCTAAAATCATAATTTCAATAGTTAGCATGCTAGTAATAATTAGATAAATTTTTGATGTTATTTGATGCATTGTAAAAGAAACACTTAGATGTCATTTCATTTCAAGCTGGCTTAATGTCTACAAAACCAGATTTAAGACATTCTGAAAGAGTTCGCAATGTACAAAAATTAGCTACAATTATTCAATTCTTTCAAAATATTATGGAATAAGCACACAGGAAAATGATGAGACATAAAGTCGAAGATGGAGAAGAGGCCGATTTGAAGTCGTATTATAGTGTAACGATTGTTCCTAACAGTATTAACAAATCACTGACATTTACAATAATTTCAATGTCCAAAAGACATGCTTTTTTGCTGGGCGATGTAAGCAGTAACATGGTTCTCTGTGATCAAACAGGGCTCAAAGAACTGGGGATTATGTTGGCGGCTTATCCTTGGGAGTCTCTTATTGCTACAAGAAGCAAGAAAAACGGGGTGAGGCAAGACTGAGAAATGTTTTCATTAACAGGAGTTTCATTAAAGTCTGTGAAGTGATTGGCCTTCTCCAACAACATAACATGAAAAGATGTTTCAGTGACCTTGGCTATTGTGATTTAGCAGCTCAAGTATTTTTGTAGATATGAGTCAACAGATGACCAAAATGGTGTTTCTAGAAAAATATTAGAATAAGAATTAGAATTAGAATGTGATATATTTTCTGTACGTCCTAATAGTATAGAAATTGAGGACTGTTCTTCAGCCTTTGCTGTCGGTATATTCAAGTTCTTTCAATCTCATTGGCTCCTTCCTTCAACCTGTAAATATACTTAGTTATCATTTTTTAAAGCTTCCTTTAACAAGTTAAAGAGTCCCTGGGTAGCACAAATGGTTAAGCGCTTGACTGCTAACCTAAAGCAGTTCAAACACACCCAGAGATGCCTCAGAAAAAAGGCCTGGTGATCTCCTTTGAAAAGGTCACAGCCTTGGAAACCCCATGGAGCACAGTTCTACTCTGCACACAGAGGTTTGCCATAAGTCGGAATCGACTAGATGGCAACTGGTTTAGTTTTAACATAGTTTATCTTTCTAGCTATTACTTTTAGCCTTTCTAATCACCATTAAATGTCTAAAACATCAGTATATTTTCCTTATATGTATTTACTCATCTATTTCTTCTTTAATTCACTAAAATCTATCTTTGTAATGATTTTTCTTGCTCAAGTCACCAATGACTTCCTAATTTCCAAGTGCCAGAATCAGTGAGTGGTCTTAGATCCTCATTCTCTTTGATCTGTAAGGCACTAATACTACCACAATCTCTTCTGTTAAAATCCGCTCCTCTTTTGAATTCCTGAGAGCTGAGGAAACAAAGAATGAAAGTATGGGGAGGGCTTTGCAGATCCTTAGGCCTTGGCTCTCAGGTAGGGACCAAAAAGCTCTTAGGAATGGATCTTCAGCCTCTGGGGGCCTGCGGATATAAGGGTTACAGTGGGATGAGGGCAGATATAAAAATTACACAATGGGGAAAAATTACATATTGGGTTGAAAAATGTAATTGGATAACTAGGAGAATTTGTCAGTGGCTCTCAGGAATAACCTGTCAGTTGTAGGGATAGAGCTTTGATTTATTCCTCATGAGGTTCCCTGCGAAGGGGCAAAAGAGGCTGACTGAGCACTATTGCGTCTTTATTCATAATCACTGAACACATGCAGAGGAGCAAAGATGATTCTGTCAACACCTTCATGGAGCAATGTGGAAGATTCCAACACAGTGCACGTTGCTGTAAACAGACCCTCCAAGCAACGAGTAGTGGACAGTATGTGATGGGATTGCAGATCCTTTTCTCTGCCGCCCACATGTTTCTTTTCATGGCAGACACTCCCAACCTTTTTCACTAATCGTCAACAGAAGCTATTCAACAAGATTAAAAAATCAGTAAATTCTGAAACAAAATGCCTACTTTATTTAGTTTTGTTGTATCCTTTTTCATTCTGCTGCAGAGGAAACTGAGGCCCATTGTTAAACATTTTTTTGTTTGCATCACCTTCCACATTGCGGAATGGCTTACTTAATAGGGCTAATTTTACTAATGAATAAAACCAGCAAAGCCAAGGTGTTCAAGCCAATATCAAGCAAATACGTGTTGTGGAAAACCTGGCCTTTGCCTTCTAAATACCTGACAGGGAGCATTGTTCTTAGCCAGGGCCTTGTCTTTCTGAACCCGAGTTACCTCATCTATTCAATGGGCATCACAATAACTTCCTCTCAAGGTTATAATGATAAAAGTGAGTGAGTGTTTTGTAAATTTTAAAAATCTAACAAAATATTCACTAATGAATGAATGCTATTCACTGGGAGCCGACTCTGCCTCCTCCACATAGGCTTTTGGTGCCATCTCAGTAAATGGCGCCATCCACTTGCCCAAGCAAAAGTGCCAGACATTGTCCTTGATTTTTTGTTTCCCTCACTCTCCATATCCAATCCACCAGTATGTCTCTTCAACTCTACTTCAAACATACATACGTTCAGTCCATCCATTTTTTTCCATCTCTGCACAAACCACTCGAGCTCAAGTAAACATCTCAAGCCCAGACTACTGAAGTGGCTCCAAGCTGGTCTCTTTGTTTCCATTCTTACACCCTCCCTGCCCTCACATGGCACATTCTTCACATGGCAGTCAAAGTGGTATTATTAACGCATTGATACAATGCAATCCCAATCCAAATTCCAACCGCATTTTTTAATGAGAAGGAGAAATAAAGAGCCAACCTCATATGGAAAGGGAAGAGGTCCTGAATAAGTAAAGCACTACTCAAGAAGAAGAACAAAGTGGGAGGCCTCACACTACCTGATTTTAGAACCTATTAGACTGCCGTGGTGGTCAAAACAGCCTGGTACTGGTACAACAACAGATACATAGACCAGTGGAACAGAATTGAGAATCCAGATGTAAATTTATCCACCTACGAGCAGCTAATATTTGTCAAAGACCCAAAGTCCATTAATTGGGGAAAAGACAGTCTCTTTAACAAATGGTGCTGGCATAACTAGATATCCATCTGCAAAAAACTGAAACAAGACCCATACCTCACAACATGCACAAAAACTAACTCAAAATGGATCAAAGACCTAAATATAAAATTGAAAATGATAAAGATCATGGAAGAAAAAATTGGACAATGCTAGGAGCCCTAATACATGGCATAAACACAATACGCACCATAAGTAACAATGCACAAACACCAGAAGAGAAACTAGCTAACTGGGAGCTCCTAAAAATCAAACACTTATGCTCATCAAAAGACTTCACCAAAAGAGTAAAAAGGCAACCTAAAGACTGGGAAAAATTTTTGGCTACGACAAATCCGATCAGCATCTAATCTCTAAAATCTACAAGATACTGTAGAAGCTCAACAACAAAAAGACAAACAACCCAATTAAAAAATGGATAAAGGATATGAACAGGCAACTTGCCAAAGAAGACGTTCAGGCAGCTAACAGACATGTGAGGAAAAGTTCATGATCATTGGCCATTAGAGAAATGGAAATCAAAACAACAATTAGATACCATCTCATCCCAACAAGGCTAGCATTAATCCAAAAAACAAAATAATAAATGTTGGAGAGGTTTTGGAGAGACTGGAACACTTATGCACTGTTGGTAGGAATGTAAAATGGTACAACCACTTTGGAAATCAATTTGGTGCTTCCTTAAAAAGCTAGAAATAGAAGTACCGTATGGTCCAGCAATCCCCCTCCTTGGAATACATTCTAGAGAAATAAGAGCCATCACACAAATAGATATACACACATCCATGTTCACTGCAGCACTATTCACAATAGCAAGAAGATGGAAACAACCTGGGTGCCCATCAATGGACTAATGGATAAGCACTTTATGGTATATTCACACAATGGAATACTATGTAATGACAAAGAGCAACGATAAATTCATGAAACATAACACGGAGAGATCTGGAAGGTATTATGCAGAGTGAACTTAGTGGCAAAAGGACAAATATTGTATAAGATACTATTCTAAGAACCCAAGAAAAGGTTTAAACACAGAAGACAACATTCTTTAATGGGAGGGAGGGAGAAGGGTATTCACTAACTAGAAAGTAGACAAGAATTATCTTAGGTGAAGGGAAAGACAGCATACGCTACAGGGCAAGTCGGCACAACCGGACTAAACCAAAGCTGAGAAGTATCCTGAATATAATCAAACACTTTGAGGGACAGAGTAGTAGGGATGCGGGTCTGGAGACCATGGTTTCAGGGGGCATCTAGGTCAATTGGCATAACAAAGTTTATAAAGAAAATGTTCTGCATCCTACTTTGGTGAGTGGCGTCTGGGGTCTTAAAAGCTAGTGAGCAGCCATCTAAGATGCATCAATTCATCCCAACCCATCCGGAGTAAAGGAGAATGAAGACCACAAAAGACACAAGGAAAGCATTAGCCCGAGAGACAGAAAGGGCCACATAAACCAGAGACTGCAACAGCCTGAGACCAGAAGAACTAGATGGTGCCCAGCTACCACCAATGACACCCTAACAGGGAACACAACAGAGAGTCCCTGTTGGAGCAGGAGAAAAGTGGAGTGCAGAACTCAAATTCTAGTGAAAAGACCAGACTTAATGGTTTGATTGAGACTGGAGGGACCCTGGAAGACACGGCCCCGGAGCTCTCTGTTAGCCCAAAACTAAAACCATTCCCGAGGCCAATCTTCAGAGAAAGACTGGACTATGGGATATAAAATGATACTAGTGAAGAGTGTGCTTCTTAGCTCAAGTAGGTACGTGTGACTAAATGGGCAGCTCCTGTCCAGAGGCGAGATGATAGGGTGGAGAGGGTCAGGAGCTGGTTGAATGGACACGGGAAATCCGGGGCAGAAAGGAGGAGCGTGCTGTCACAGTATAGGGAGAGCAACTAGGGACACAAAACAACATATGTATAAATTTTTGTATGAGAGAGTAACTTGAATTGCAAACTTTCACTTAAATCACAAAATTAAAAAACAAATGAACAAACCTTGACCGTATCTGGTTACCTCCCTGATTTAAACTACTCAGTGACTTCCTAGTATATTCAAAATAAAATTCAACCAGTCTAAAGTCCCTTGGCTTTCAGGGCTCTCTGCATAATCTGGCCCTTCTTTCCTCTCACACCTCATGCCCTAACATTCTTCTCTTACATATCAGCCATTCTTTTCTGCTTTATGTTTGGCAAGTACAGGATGCTTGTCCCTGCCTAAGGGCGTTTCTCCTGCCCTTCCCTCTGCCTGGCCTGCTCCGCTCCCAAATATCATCCCGTGACTGACACCTCACCACCTGTGCTTCTCACATAATATCTCATGGAATCATACCAATGATCCCACAAGGCATCCATTTGTTAACCCCATTTTATGAATGAAATAACTGGGGTTCAGAAGGATTGAGTCGGCTGCAAAAAGTCACAAAACTAGTAAATGACAGATTGGAGATTCCAAAGTCTGTTTACTCTCTATGGTAGCAAGCGCTACAACAATTTTGAAAACTAGAACATATTTTCCAGGTCATAATAGCAAGAAACCTGCATCCCAGGTCTCAGTAAGGCTAGAACTATCCAAGTAACTCCTGTCTTGGGATAACTCCAAGGTGTCCCAGGTATTGGCAGGAGGAAGAATCTTTTTGTGAGGAACTAGAATGATCAGAAACAATGTTCCAGCTCTAAAAACAACAATAACCATTCTTCCCCCATCTTATTCATTCTCCAACTCCCAATCAATATTTACTGAGTGCCTACTATGTGCCAGGCTGCTGCTAGATGCTGGAGTTGTGGTAGTGACAAGACTGACTCAGAGTTCTTTGGAAGTTTCCTTTTGAAGGAATGAGGCTACTTTTAATTCTTCATCACTTACACAATCCACTTCCATCCCTCAACAGCAATGGGGTTCTTCTGTGGTCTGGAGTCAGCAAGGCATTAGAGAATAAAATGATCCTCCTGGATCCTCCATGGAGATGCTTCTTGACAAATATTACATACAGCATCAGGGATGGAACTAGAGGACACCATTCCTAGTTAGGCCATCTTCGGTTCAGCCTATGAGTATGGATTCCTTTAGCTACTTAAGCCTTACAAATGTTTGCTAATAGTGGAGAAAATCTATTTGGTAACTTTATACATTTGTTGCATTGGTTTGAAAAATGTTTAGGAAGTAGATTTGACAGGCTTTCAGGGATTGATTGGATATGAAGGGGATGAAGAAATGGAATGAGTCAGGGATGCCTCCCAGGCTTTGGGTTTGAGCAACTGGGTGATTGGTGGTGTCATTTACTAAGATGAAATACACTGGAAGAGAAGCAGAACTTTTACTTTTTTTGTTTTGTTTGGGGGAATAATCATGAATTCAGTTTTGGATATGATGAGATGAGATAAAGGTGCCTGTGAGACTTTCAAGTGGGATGTTTAATAGGCAGCTGGATGTACAGGATGTTGTTATTGTTGTTAGTTGGTGTCAAGTTGGCTCTGACTCATAGTGACCATATATACAAAGGAACAAAACATTACCTGGTCCTGCACTATCCTCATGATTATTGGAGACAGAAGATAGGATCTCAAAAAAGATCTAGAGAAAACAAACTGGGAAATTGTCAACAAATAGTAATAAAGCCATGAGAGTGGAAAATGTTTTCTTCTGAGAGGTGAACCGTGGAATTCAATGACCCAGCTAGAGGGGATGGTTTTGTACTGCTTAGAAAGGCAGTTTTAATCTGTGGATTTGTTTTCTTTAACATCCAAGTCTCTGCCCTGGAAAAATTAAAAAAAAAAAAAAAATCCAACAAACAAAGCAAAGCAAACAAAGACAAAAAAATCTAACACCACCTTCTCTTTTAATATTGTCCTTAAACAAGCTTATTTTGCCTAGTACTTCCAGCATCAAGTCAGATAATCGTTCCCCCCAAGAGAAGGAGGTGGTGGGGCATGGAGACTCAATTAAGTTCTGACAAAATAAAGCTGATGTATTTCCCCTCCCCTGATGTGCAATCTTGTTTCATCCCTGTTTATGACTGATCTCTCTGATAAAAGAATTATGCATCTGTGGTTGATTTAAACAGTGTTGTGCAACACATATTTGGTCACGATCAAACCTTTTGTTTTCTTTGAATTTTGAGTTGTTTATAAAGGAGTTTTTAATTTTTCTCCCCCTTGAGAAAATGGTGGAATGCACAAGGACTTTGAGACAAAAGGTCTAGCTTTCAGTCCCAGCTCTGTTGCTTTCCACATAACTTTAAGTCCCTTCTCTCAAATACAGATGTAATAACTTCCTTAGGGTGCTGTGAAACTCAAAGGTGCCTGGTGCATGATGGGAGCTAGTGGCAGACACTGGGAGCTGCCACTGGGTGAACCATACAGTATTTTCTTTTTGTAGGTTAAAAATGCTCAAATATTGGCTCAATCTAAAACAAACAAACGCAGGAATCTCTCTTCCTCTGCTTTCCATACAGAGAGTGTGGCACAGAGTTCTGCTCAATGAGATGTTGGAAGAGGTGTGTGGGGAGGTGCCTTTTCCTAAATCAACAGGTGAAACCCATTTTATCCTTTCAGGAAAATGGACAGAATTCCTGGAGGAGAGGCTGACATATCCCAACCACAGGATGAACCCACACGTGGAAATGGTGGAGCAGAAAGCTAGAAGGAGCCTGGGCCTATGTTAATGTCCTTGATGAATAAAACACTTACTGGTTTAAGCCACAGGCTAATTTTGTCATTGTTGCCTGCAGCTTATTGAAATTCTTTCTGATATTGTGCTTGCTAACTGTTAGTTTCTCTTGGCTTCCCTCCGCTCACAATAAAACATCCCCTTTTTTTAATTTTCACAATTGCTGGGGCCCTGACATAATGCTTCCTGCCAACTCAGAGTAAGTCTGAGCTACTGGTTGGAAAGATCTCATACGCAGCAGTTATTCGAAGAAACAACCTCACCCTTGGGAGGATCACTAACATTTCTTAAGCACATACGATGTACTGAGCACTTTGCATACAAGATCTCCTTTAATCCTCACAACAAGTCTATGAGGAAAGTGTTATCTATCAGTACCCACATTTATAGAGAAGAAAAATGAGCAAGCCAGGTTAAGCAACTTATTCAAATCACACATCTTTAAGCAGGCTGAAATTAGACTAGAGTTCAAGTCTCCTCCTAGCTTCCATTCCGTGCTGTCTCAGTTCATCATTGCGCTGTGTCCAATCCTGCTAGAGGTTTCTCTCCCTGCACAGTAGTTCATTTCATCCCTCTATCCTGCCCTTCCTTATAATAGCACAATTCAAGAGAACTTTCAGCAATGATTGAAATGCCCCAGATCTGTGCTGTTCAATACAGTAGCCACTAGCCACGGGTGGCCATTGAGCACTTGAAATGTGGCAAATGCAGCTGAGGGACTGAATTCTACGTTTCATTTACTTTTAATTAATTCGGAGCCCTTGTGGCCTAGTGGTTAAGGGTTCGGCTGCTAACCGAAAGGTTGGCAGTTCAAATCCACTGGCTGCTCCTTGGAAACCCCATGGGGCAGTTCAACTCTGTCCTATAGGGTCACTATGAGCCGGAATTGACTCGATAGCAGTGGATCTGTTTAGTTTGGTTTAATTAATTCAAGTTTAATAGCCACATGTGGCAAGTGGCTGCCATATTGAACAGCACAGCTTTAGAAGACCACAACTAGATCATGCCCCAGATAAGCCTGTCCCTTGGGGCCTACTTTTTGGAAAGTTCTGAAATTTTCTAGGGTTGGTTGTTGTCCTCTGCAGACCTTGCTGGTGGAACTGACTGGAAGAGATCAAGCCTTTCAGCAACACCCATATCTTTCTTCAAACTCAGTGCTATAAAAATGACAGCATCTGGCTTCAGTGTGTTATGTGTAACTATTTTGCAGCAGAGGTAAAATATCAAAGTCACTGGGAAATGACGGTAATAAACGTATGACATATTTGTGGGTTACAAAAGGGTTATGAGACCATCATTTCTTGAGGTGAGTGATTTATCTGGGGAACTTGGATATTTAAAAGACACAATGATGTGAAACGAAAACCAAAAGAAAGTCATAAAACCCCATAACTCTTATATTTCAAAGCTAAAATATCACCTATGATTTTCCTACTTCCAGCCTGGGTATTAACCTCTCCTTTATTTCATAACTGAGTTCCGGATGGTTTCTGACACTACCAGTTGGGTCTCTGCATCAGGAAGCAACTGCTCTAGTCAGTGGAATTTCTTAAGAAAACTATCTATTTATAGTCAAGTAGCTGGGACAGCTACATGGCTATTTACAAACTTCCTTCGAGTGATCAGATTGGATGGTGTCACAGGACAGAAAATGCTTATTGCTGTTTTATGTCTCTAATTTGGGACAGGAACTTACAACTGTTAAATGTAGTTATCTAGGAAGAGTAGAAGATAAGGAGGTAGGAAAGCTGGCTTTTCCACTCATTTGCTGTGATTTTGGGTAAGTCATTTAACCTCTCTCAACTTCAGTCTCATCATACAGGAAAGTTGGGATAACGAAGACAGTGTTTCCAATTTCAGAAGTTTGACTTTTGTGATGAATGGTGCAAGCAACAATATGGTGTTTTGGATGAGTTGCGGAAGAGTAACAGATGCCAGTAGATAGGAAATTAGGAGCAGAAGGAGGAGGAAGATGGTGAGGGTTTGTGTCTTGGTCTTCTAGGGCTACCTTAATAAAACACCACAAACTGGGTGGCTTATAAAAACAGAAATTTATCATCTCACAGTTCTGGAGGCTGAGAGTCCAAGATCAAGGTGTCAGCCATGTTGATTCCTTCTGAAGCTTTGAGGGAGAATCCATTCCATGCCTCTCCCCCAGCTTCCGGTAGCTCCAGGTGTACCTTGGCTTGCAGTTGCAGTGTCACATGATGTCCTCTGTCTCCTTGTCTCTATGTAGCTTCTCTTTTATAAGTTCACCAAGCATATAGGATTAGGACTCACCTTATTCCTGTATAACTTCAGCGGAACTGATAACATCTTCAAAGATCTTATTTCCAGACAAGATCCTATTTTGTCGCATTCACAGGTAGAGGGGTTAAGACTTCAGCATATCTTTTGGTGGTGGCGGGAGGGCACAATTCAATCCGTAACAGTTTGTGTGATCATAAGTCAGTGATGTGATTTTGGAAAGAAACAAGCCTCAAGAGCAACAGCACAGCAGTATAAGTTCACGCATGCAGATTCCTGAAGTTTCTGTCTGCCTGACTTTGGCAAGGGGCAAAGCGTCAAACATGAATAGAACGTTTGAGGAAGAGAAATGAATGATGGTGCTGGAAAAAATGTGGGACAGGGGAGACTACAGGAGCAAAAAAGGAGGAGAGTTCCCTGAAAGAAAATCTAGGAAAAGGCAATGCTACTTGCTATTCTCTCCCATAAGTATCTACTATCACAGTTCTGGAGATACATTAGTCCAGGCCACAGTCTTCACCTGTCTGGATTATTGCAATAAACTCTTAGCTGGTGTCCCTCCCTTCAGTCTTGCCCCCTCCAATCCAGTCTACATACGCAGCCAAAGCGATTTTCCCAAAACAAAAATCTGATCATGTCACTCCCTTGATTAAAACTCTTCATCAGTCTTCCCATTTCTCCTCAGATTAAAATCAAAATTCTTCAGTATGTCTTTCCAAGATTGTCATGATCTGACTGTCTTGTATCCCTACAGCAGTGATCATTGAACTTTTTTTGTAAAGGGCCAGAGAGTCAATATTTTGGGCTTTGAGTGTTATACAGTCTCTGCTCCAACTACTCAACTTTGACATCATTGGAAGAAAGCAGCTGTAGACAATATGTAAACACAGGGGCTGGGTTGCTAACACAACTTTATTTACGAAAATAGGCAGCCCTCATGCAAATCCCTGCCGTATATTCTCAATGAATTTGCTGGTGGCTCAGCAGTAGAATTCTCCCCTCCCATGCAGGAGACCCAGATTCAGTTCCTGGCCAGTACACCTCACCTGCAGCCACCATCCAGCTGTCAATGGAGGCTTATGTGTTGTTATGATGCTAAACAGATTTTACTGGAGCACCTAGACTATAATGGCAATTTACTTCTGCAAAAGAACCAATGAAAACCCTGTGGATCACAACGGTCCAATCAACAACCAGTGGTGGGATGACGCCACACTGGGCAGTGTTTCATTCCATTGTGTATGAGGTCACCATGAGTTAAGGGTGACTTGATGGCAGCTAAGGAACCCTGGTGGCACAGTGGTTAAGTGCTCTGCTGCTAACCGAGAGGACAGTGGTTCGAACCCACAAGCCGCTCCGCGGAAGAAAGATACAGCAGTCTGCTTCCACTTCCGTAAAGATTTCCATCCTGAAAACCCTATGGGGCAGTTCTACTCTGTCCTATAGGATCACTATGAGTTGTAATAGACTGACAGCAATGGGTTTGGTTTTTTGTTTTGTTTGGTAAAGTCAATTTATCATTATAAGGATTTGATACTCAAGGTCTTCCTTGTTCTATTGCCCAGCTACAGAATACATGGCAAAGATTCTGATGATTGATTTAACCTGGAAGAATATAGGCCATATAGTCAATAATTCTAGTTTATGGAAATGAGTTTGATAGAAAGCCCCAGAAAAGAGAAACTGAACTTATTCTGGGGCACGTTTCAGGAAAAAAGAGGGCAACCCACTGACAGAATCCTGTGACTTTGTGAAAGACTATACCCCACTTAAAGAGGTCTGGTGAGGGAGGCACACCATAAATCTAGCCGACAGATCTGAGGTTTAGATGCAAAATACATGAGAAACAGCACGGTGACAGGGAGGGGATACACCTGCAATGTTCTTTTCATTAGGGACGCAGAAGAGTTGTAGCTGGTAGAGCCGACAGCCAGAGACATGCCAAGTAAGTGATCTGTGTAGAAAGTGTAAGAATGGAAAAACATTTCCGACATGGAGAACAAGGCCTTGGCAGAGCTTTCTGTGGAAAGAGATTGTGAATAACTGCCTTGATGAACGTGAAAATCACCCAAGAGATTTTCCTAAGACGGCATGGAAGCAACTGGCATTTCTTTTTCTTCTGCCTACTGTGGGCCAAGCGCTGTATCTTACCACGAGTAATCCTCACAAAAACGCCTGAAGCATGTCCCAATTTTATGCGTGATTAGAAACGAGGATCAGAAGGCTTACACAACTTGTGCCGGGTCACAGATCCCTGTTCTTTCCACCACCCTAAGCAGGTGCAGCACAGTCAATGCCCAGGAAAGGGGAATTAAAGCCACTGAGCTGGTAATGCCTGCCCAAGTGAAAGCATAACACATATCTGGATATAAAAAAGAGAAGGCCATACTGGACATCTACATTATTTTGTTCGCCAGCATTCATTCCCCTTCCTGACAGCCAAGGTATAGCTAAGAGTCTAGAAAAACTCATTTAAAAGGATACACCAAAAACAACAGAAATACTGAAACGTGAAAGCAGCCCTGACCGCACTGTGGTCAAGCACTCAACTACTGACCGAAAAGTTGGCAGTTCAAATCCACCAGCCACTCCACGGGAGAAAGATGTGGCAGTCTGCTTCCTTAAATATTACAACCTTGGAAACCCTATGGAGCAGTTCTACCCTATCCTATAGGGTCGCTATGAGTTGTAGTGGGTATCAACCTAAAAAAAAAAAGAAAAGAAAAGAGCTACCCGGGTGTCAGGGATTGAATTACGTCCCCCAAAAAATGTGTGTATCAATTTGACTAGGCGATGATTCCCGGTGTTGTGTGGTTGTCCTCCATTTTGTGATTGTAATTTTATGTTAAAGGGGATTAGGGTGGGATTGTAACCCACCCTTACCCAGGTCACATCACTGATCCAATGTAAAGGGAGTTTCCCTGGGGAAACTTTCCTTTTGTCAAGAGATAAAAGGAAGGGGAAGCAAGCAGAGAAGGGGAACCTCGTACCACCAAGAAAGCAGCACCGGGAGCAGAGCACGTCCTTTGGACCCCAGGCTCTTTCGTGAAGAAACTCCTAGTTCCGGGGAAAAATGATGAGAAGGACCTTCCTCCAGAGCCGACAGAGAAAGTCTTTCCCTGGAGCTGATGCCCTGAATTTGGCCTTCTAGCCTACTAGACTGTGAGAAAATAAATTTCTCTTTGTTAAAGCCATCCACTTGTGGTATTTCTGTTATAGCAGAATTAGATGACTAAGACACTAGGGAAGTAAAATAATAAAGATTCTAGTAGAAAGAGAAATAGAAAAAGGCAAAACAAAGGCAACATTCATTCCATGAGCTCATACGATATTGCGAAGAAATATTTGTGGAAACTTGGTTGGTTTGTAAATGAGAAAACAGTATTAACTATAAAGATGTGCTTAGCACATTAATGTCATTTATTAAAATAACATCAAAGATAAATAATAGAACGAATGTGAATATTTTTGGGAAACTACTATATACTCTCTTTTGGAATTCAACAATCAAGCTTTCTTTGACATTCCCCAAAATCAGTTTGAAAAGAATACAAAGCTGGAAGAGTTTCTGACCTCGTTAGCTCAATTTAAAGGAAAAATTGAGCTGAAATAAAAAGCATACCCTGAGGGTGAGAATGGTCACACAACTTGAGAGATGTAATCAACGTCACTGAATGGTACATGTAGAAATTGTTGAACTGGTGTATGTTCTGCTGTGTATATTCTCAACAACAAGAACAAAAAATGAAATAAATTATTTTTTTTTTAAAAGAATATCCTTTGACATTAATCATTTGTGCACAAGAGACTTTATAAGTGTGTCAGACACTTTCAGGTTGCTCCTTGAGACCCCCTCTCAACCTCTCCTTTTTTTTTTTTAATCCCAGGAAATTGACTTGTACAAACCTCTCTGGATTCCAGCTGGATGTGGTCAGTAGGGCATCCTTTTAGGAGACTGAGTCGGTCGGACTTGCCTGTAGGTTCCTTTCATCTGGCCACTGCTTCTGTCAAGGCAGCCCTCCGCACACATTCATATCCTTCCAGGACTTCCTAACTGCTCCTCCCCTCATACCTTTGAACCTAGGCTGGTTACAGCTCTCCTGTTACTATCTCTGAGGAAACCTACTCACACCTTTGGAAATGGCTTCTTTATACCTCATCGCCGTGGAGCCGATTTCGACTCATAGCGACCCTATAGGACAGAGTAGAACTCCTCCATAGGGTTTCCAAGGAGAGCCTGCTGGATTCGAACTGCCAACCTTTTGGTTAGCAGCTGTAGATCTTAACGACTATGCCACCAATCCTAGTGGCCTCTTTATGGACCTTCCTAATGAGGGTAGGGAAACCCTGGTGGTATAGTTGTTAACAGCTGTGGCTGCTAACCAAAAGGTTGGCAGTTCAAATCCACCAGGCGCTCCTTGGAAACCCTATAGGGCAGTTCTACTATGTCCTATAGAGTCGCTATGAGTCAGAATTGACTCGATGCCAACGGGTTTGGTTTTTGGTTTGGTAATGAGGGTAGTGGTGGTTCAGTGGTAGAATTCTCACCTTCCGTGCAGGGGAACTGGGTTCGATTCCCAGCCAGTGTACCTCATGCTCAGCTACCACTCCTTCCTCAATGGAGGGTTGTGTGTTGCTGTGATGCTGAGCATGTTTCAGCAGAGCTTCCGGACTAAGACTGACTAGATGATCATGGGGATGGTGCACCACCAGGCAGAATTTCGTTTCATTGTGTGTGGGGTTGCCATGAGTCAGGGCAAACCTTAAGGCAGCTAGCAACAACATGAGTCCTCCTCAAATTATCCTGATTTGAGTGTCCCACCTGTTTCCTGCTGGGTCTATAACCAAGCAATATAAGGCAGTTGTCATATAGAACATTTACAATAATGCAGTCATTTCTATTGCTTCTAGGCAGAAACATCCTTTCAACAGCCTAGCCCAATGCTATTCTATTCTCTCCTAATGATTTTTAGGGAAAGAGATGCAATGGTTTCCCTCAGTAACTTAGCCAGCATTAAGCCTTCTCAATAACTTATCCAGAAGTAAACCGATCTTTGCTAATAGAAATTTATACTTTATTTAAAAAAAAAAAATTGCTATCAAGTTGATTCCGACTTTTAACGACCCTATAGGACAGACTAGAACTGCCCTATAGGGTTTCCAAGGCTGTAATCTTTATGGAAATAGACTGCCACACCTTTCTCCCAAAGAGTGGCTAGTGGGTTCGAAATGCCAACCTTTCTGTAGCAGCAGAGTGCGTAACCACTTGGTCACCAGGGTTCCTTTTATACTTTATAGGCAATGAATATTCACCCTTCTTTCCCTTTTGTGCTAATCACTGAGTTTATAGGAAAGTGGATCCTTGGATGGTGAAAATGGCTAAGCACACAACTATTAACTGAAAGGTTGGCTGTTCAAACTCACCCGGAGGTGCCTTGGAAGCTCCCAAAAGGTCACAGCCTTGGAAACCCTGCGGAGAGCAGTTCTACTTGGACACACATGGGAACTCCATGAGTTATAATTGACTCAGTGGCAACTAACAATGACAACAGAGTTAGAAAGGACCTTGGATACCATTGAATCCAGAAGTTTCAAACTGGTGTTTCTATTTATGCCCTGACCAGTTTTCTAAATTTCAAAAGAATAAATGGAAATGATTCATTTACCTGGGACGGGACCACATAGTTTATTCTGCTGTTTGTGATTATTTAGTGGACAAAATCTTCCCAAACACACGTTCCTTATGAAAACTTTGGGAACTCCATAACCTAGCTTAACCTCCTCTTTTTATTGTAGCTCAGAGAGGTTATACTTGTCCAAAGTCACCCAGTTAGCTTGTTGCATGACTTGGATACCAGCCCTGGTTTCCTTGCTCTTAATTAGTCCTCATTCCACAATCCTCCCTCTTAGACGAAAACTTCCTGCCCTCATTTGGCTTCGTTATCCATGTTCCCTTAGAGAAGCAAATCGCCAGGTAAATAAAGCCTTGCTACTCAAAGCGTGCGCTGAGAACCGGTTGCTAGCATCATCAATTATTATCTGGGACCTTGTTAGAAATGCAGACTCTCAGGCCCCACCTCGACCTACAGCATCTTAAAAAGATTTTCTGGTGATTCATATAGACATTAAAATTTGAGACCCTCTGGCCTGTTGTCTTGCTAATTTCACAATGTAGAAAGAATCTGTGGACAACACCTGTAGACGGTCCCCAGCAGCCAAATGCACAGGTAAATGCCTGTTTTTCCCCACTTTCGTCATCCCCAGCGGAACTGGCTGGACGGCGGCTCACAAAGAGGAAGAATCATTTGAAATCTCCCCTTTCTTCCCAGGACAGAAGGTTGACGCCACTTTCATGTGACTCCTCAGCCACCTAAGAGTTCTTTGACTGTAAAGTAAATATTTCCGACTTGTCCAATGTTGGTGGTCTGCATTAATTAAAGCTCCTTGAGAACCCACATTTCTTCCACCTCATTGTCTGAAACCTGCTAGTGGAAAATAGGAAACTAAAATTGACAGAGATAAAGGCAGTGGGGGTGGAGAGGGGGGGAAGGCCAGCTGGACAAAGGGAAATTATTTGGAAATTAAAAAACAAAACAAAATACGTGTCCAAGAGTCTGGGAGTTGAAATGGGAAGTTTTATGTAATTCTAGCCAGTTGATGTAATTGTAGTCAGCTCTGTGACCCACCTAGGAGGCCAGGGGAAGGGGGATGGGGTGGTGGGGAAGGACTCAAAATTTCTCCTTTGGATCTGAGGCTCAGCCTGATGCTGCAGCATGAGGTCAGTGAGAACAAAGGGATGTCTGAGCAACAGCCAGGCCCATTTCCCTGCAGGGTCGGTTGTGCAGTCCCAACGAGAGGCCCACTGTGAGTTTAAACCTTGTCATCCCCTCTGGTCGGGCCCCTCCCTCAGCCGTCTTTCGTGGCCTCTGGAGCCCATCCACTGCCGCGGTGACGCCTTGCAGGCTTCCAGCTCATCTGCGCTCAGGAATGGGAGGGTCGGGGCCACTGACACACACCGGTATCCTGCAGCCTATTATTTCCTGCCTGTCCTGGCTCCCCTCCAAAGCCCAATATGACAGGTGGATGAAGTTCACCAGAAAGCTCAGCAACGGGCCAGTTTTCCAGGAATGCTGCTAACTAGATTCACAAATGAAGCCACCCGCCACCTCCCTGGGCTGAATGGAGAGGCAGCTGAATGGGGCAGGTTTTTTTTTCCCCCCCTTCTGTCTCCTGTCTGGATCCTGTAATTGTTTCAGCTGGAAGAAGCGAGTCCTTACTGAGGCTCCAGGGTTCCAAGCCCTTTCAGGGCCCTGCAAGGGAACAAAGGCTCTTAATTCACGCCTCTGTTTCCTAACCAACAGAACTGCATTTGATGACTGTGCAGAAGGACCGATGCCACTGTAGAGCGTGGAGGTGAGGGGCATGAGGGCCTCAGACTGCTTGAGCAAGGAGAGTCTCAGAGTGATTCAGTGGTCAGAATCTGAAAGAAAAACCAGCAGGATAAATGATCGTGCAAATTTCTAATACAATAAATAATAATTTGTGGGAATGTTACAATAAATAATAAATGTTACTGCCCAGACTCACTTTAAGAGTCTTAAAAAAAAAAACAAAACTGTTGCCATCAAGTCGATTCTGAATCATAGTGACCCCATAGAGTCTAGACTGTAAAATTCCACTATCTATGCAAAACTAAATAGGAGTTTAAGAACCTCTGGATTCTGAAATTCCCCCCACCCCCAACCCCATGACTCATCTTTTCTTATGACTACATACCAGCCTTTGCAAGGAGCCCTGGTGGTGCAACCTTTAATCGCTCGACTGCTCAGAGAAAGGTTGGTAGTTCAAATCCACCCATCTGCTCTCGGGACGAAGACCTAGGGATCTGGTCCCATAAAGTCTACAGCCTAGAAAACTCTATGGAGTAGTTCTACTCTGTCACATGGGGTCACTAGGAGTTGAAAATTGACTCGACAACAGCTAGCCTTTGTAATTTTCCAATTTGTTTCTCATTTCCCAGCATGCTTTTGATCAAGCTAAGCCAGTCTCCCTAATATTTGTATGGCCCTGGCTTATTTTTTTTCTTTTGATATTTTCCTTTGAAATAATTTTCTCCTATCTCCCTGTCAGCTTCCAGATTCAGCTATAAAAAGGATTTTAAAATGTGTAAAGAATCTAGCAGCCAGGGTATTTTGGTTTAAGTATTAACTTCATTACATAATGATTGTGTGAGCTTGAGGAAAAATAGAACATCTTTGAGTGTTAAGGTCCTCATCTATATAATGGGGGAAAATTATATCACCTCACTGCAGGTTGGTATGAGGGCTAAATGAGAGTGAGTATGTGGAAATGTATGGGTTATAAAAACAGACAAAAAAACAGTCAAACCCATTGCTATCAATTCTGACTCATGACTCATGTGTTATAGAATAGACCTGAGCTCCATATGGTTTTCTTGACTATAATCTTTATGGAAGCAGATTGCCAGGCCTTGCTTCCATGGTGCCATGGGGTTGATTCAAACCATCAATCTTTCAGTTAGCAGCCAAGTGCAAACGGTTTGTGCCACCCAGTGACTTTTGCCTGGCTCATACTAGGCATTTAATAACAGTTACTTTCTTCAAACACCTTTCCTAAAATCCTCTACTGTTTGTTGAGCTACAGGCTTGCATTTCTGACTTTTTGCTAGACATTCCTACCTGTACTCTTGCCAGTACCTCACACTTAATATATGTAGAATCGTGCAACTGACCATTTTCCATCAAACCTGTCCTTCAGATTTCCCTCCATTTCTTTGTTAATAATACCATCAGTCTATCATTCATCATGTTTTTCCACCAGCTCTTCTTCCAAACTCTACTGAAACCTGACAGAGATCATGTGGTGTTCTGAAGGTATCCCCCGGTACAAGCAGAAGCACTTATGTCTAGACAAGAAATAACAGGTGCAGATGTAGGAACCCACTTGGTGAAATTCTTGCAGACCGTGTAAGCTTGGCTGCCCCTTTCCCGTTTACCCATTTTCTAGCTAATCTCTAGAGCCTCAATTACTGCAAATACTCCTTAACTGATCTCTGTTTCTGCAGTGTCTTCAATACAGCCCTCAAAAGAGAGTGTGAAGAGAACAAGTGTAGTAGGACATAGCTAGAGAAGTGGATTCCTGTCTGCGAAGTTCAATGATATGGACTCCATCCTCCCGGACACAGTCTCCAAACTTTTTGATCATGCATCCCACCAATAAAATTTTTTTGCTAACCAAAAGTTTTGCACACTTACATATGCATTATACATTATACATTTTTGCCAACCAAATGTAAGTGTGCATATTTTATATAGTACTATACATTTTATACAGTACTATGTGGATTCATATATGAAATATTTATTATATCTAATTTCATATTTAAGAAAAAAGTAACAGTAAATAAAATGCTAATATATTCTTCCTACTCCCCAGAGGATTGTCTCACCTCGCCTCAATCTGTTGTCGTCAGAGGAGTTTATTAGAGGGCAGTGGCATGCTTGCTTTTTTTGGTAAGATTGTGAAGAAGGACTAGAACAGTATCCTTCAGTTTAAATGTGTGTAAATTTCACCATGATTCTTTCAAAATAAAGAACCATAATCCCCAATGAATTAATGGAACTGAGCAATGATCATCCATAGTTGCTAATATTACAAAAAGACAATCAGACATATAGTGTCCCCGGATGGAAGTACTCGATACTTCACACCACCTGTAATGCATTCTGGCCAAAAATATCGAATCTAAATCTGATCAAGTCTTCACATTTAAATGATAAATTTAAAGGAAATACAGTACAGAGGTTAAAAGAACGTGATAAGCTATACCACAAGAATAGAACCAGCAAAATACAGATGGTGGGAAGCTCCACAGGGCAGACAACACAATTTCTTCAACAAACAAAAAACAAGGGAAAAAAGGGTAACAATAAATAAATAAATAAACAAAATAAGAGATGTTTCAACCAATTGCGATGAAGGAAGTTATCTGGTTTCTGATCTAAAAAAATTGAGAGACAATGTGGGAAATTTGAACACTGACTGGATATTTGATATAAAGGAAATACTGTTAAATTTCTTTAAACGTGATATTGTTATTTGACTTTTAAAGTCTTTATCATTTAGAGATACATACTAAAATATTTACAAATGAAATGTTTAGTATCGGGGATTTGCTTCAGAATAATCTGGGGGGAGGTAGTAATCCAATAATATTGGCCATGAGTTAATAATTATTAAAGCTGGGTGACAGATGTGTGACCGTTCATTACATTTTTCTCTTTACTTTTTCCCCCTTCATTTTCTTTTTTACTTTTACTTTCTCTTTACTTTATGCTTGAAGTTTTTCTAATACAAAGTTTTGAAAATGTAGATTCCTACCTTGCACCCCTAGAGATTGTGATGCCATAGATCCTACGTGGGACTCAGAAATCTGAATTTTTAACAAGTGCTGCGGGTGATTCAGAATCAGAGGGCGCCTAGACCACAACTTGCGAACCATTGGACCTGCTGGTACAGTGACTTGAAGTGAACAAATCACATAATAGAAGTTGGTAGTGTGCCTTTCATGGGGTAGATGCTCAAGATAAATATCTGCCAAGTTTATTAGATGACCATTTATAAAGAATTGCCCCAAATCTTAATAGCATTTATGTATAAAAATTATTCAGGGTGTATTTACCAGCTTTATTTCTTGACATGGGCCTTTTTTTTTCCTGTTAGATTTTGTTAAGGGTCCCCTAACACTTGTCTTACGAACCAAGGCTAATTCCCTGACTAGATAATCATCCTTGTGAATGCTTTCTTTGAAATCACAATGGTTACGTGACATGTCGCCAGGCCTTTCAGGAAGGGAGAGACACCCAGTTGTGACCCATTCATCGGCATCTGCTCCCACTCCACCCCTTCCAGGGGAAAGGATCTTATAACCCTGGGAAGGGGAGGGGGCAGAGAGGTGATCCATCCATCCTCTGGCTGGCAGGTCAACCACACCTCAAACCTGCCCTGTCCCCTTTTTCTTTCCACAGTGGAGATCCGTTCAACTGGGAAGTGCCCTTGGCCCTGGGGCTGGGGTGTACAATGGGTGAGTCATAAGACATATTGAAAATGGGAAGGTTCCTGCCATGGCTCCTTAGAACATAGGTCCCTTTCCGGCTGTTAACCTGCACATGGCCCTTTCACCCATGTCAGCACTGTGGCTGGCTGAGGTTCCCTAGGATTGCAAACATGTTTTCTATCCAGGCACAGCTTTGCCGTTCTGTCAGCAACAGAAAAGCAGGCATTCAGAAGACTCTCGTCTTCATCCTGAGAGGTTCCAGGCTTCAAATCTGTCTGGGATCAGCTCATACCAGGGTAGGTAGATGGAGTGGTTGTGTTCCATCCTTGCCACCAACACACTTCAATGGTCTCGCCTTTCCTGCACAATAGTCAGTTTAAAGCGCTCTTACAATGCACCAAAGCTAAAGCTTTATGGGCATTATCTCATGTGTGCCTGACAACAGTCTTAGGAGATGGGTGCTGTTCATATACTGATTTTATAGACAAATACCTGGAGGTTTAAGGTATCAGTGACTTGTACAAGGTCACTCAGCTCAGGGTCCGAGCTAGGATTTGGACCCAGGCAAGCCGGCTCCAGAATTTGTGCATTTAACCCCCTCAGAGTTACTTCTCTATTTGCCTTCATGCAGTTAACTTGCCTTTTAAGGCATTTTCTGCTCCTTCTTCTTAAAGGTAACCTACACTCCCACCAGCCTGCACTGTGTACGTTTCCCTGAACATTCATGTCCCACTTGTATGTATGTGCGTGTCTGTGTGTGTATGTATTTTTTTTTCTCTAGCTTTCCCTTTTCCCTGAAATGCTTCCTTCCCCTCAATCCTAATTTCACCTGTTGAGTTCCCGCCTTGTCTTCAAGGACCAGGTCAAATGTCACTCATTCCAAGAAGTCTTTCATGATTTACTCCCCAGCCCCATCCATAAGAGGGATTACTCCTTTGCGTCTCCATTGTATTCTCCTGGTAACCTTTTTATTCCCATCACATTTGCTTCCTTTTCTTGCGTTTTTTCTTTGTTTCTTTTAATTGTGACATTATAGCCATGATGTGTGTACTTGCCTTAAGACTCCTACTATGTTGCAAACTCTTGGAGCCCAATGATCACTTGTTAATCAATTTATTTCTCCCAGCATTTACAACACTGCTTTGTATATAGTAGGAGCTTAAAACATCTGTTCAATTGAATGTATGTAATCCAGAAACATAAATAATTTATGTTTACATTTTTTCGTTTATTAAAATATAATGAAATCCACTGGAGAAGTTAGATGGTGCAAAAGATTAACCCCGTATTTAATCTTTACACAATTAAATTAAAAAGCTCCTTATGCAGCATCATAATTTATGTCTCCATTAAGTCTATATTTGCATATACTAAACACATTGAAAAGGAACTGCAACCGTGCTCCCATTTCTCCACATACATGAGAAAGCAGACCGGAACACAGAACTCCGGAGGTGCCTGGGGAAGTTAACATATTCGGATGCTCATTCCCAACCTTCCTTGCCCTTCTGTGATTCTGGATTGGACTGGGTGTGTGAGGAGGGAAAGGGCAGCCCTCTGGGGAGATTAAGAATATGGCCTAAAGTCTGAAGATCCAAGAATAGCCTTGGCGGCCGACTTCTGGTAACCATCAGAGGCTCTCTGATCTCCATGCTCCTCGTCCCCTGCAATCTCAGACTGCATTTTGCACCCTTTCCTGGGGTCAGCACCCTTCTCAATTACCCTCTCTCCACTCCACCTTTGTTTCTCCAAAGCTCCACCTTCTGCAAGACTCCAGGTCTGCTGTTTATCTGGAAATAGCCTACTGTCTAGCCATCAGCCATCAAACAGCACCACCAAGAAAAGTTTTACAAAGCTAATATGAAACTGATTTTTTTAATTACTATAAACATTCAAGGAAAATTTGTTTAAACTTTGCTTAAAATATCTATCTAAATCGAACTCTCCTAATTGGCCCTCTACAGCATCTAAGTTCACTAACTAAAACCTTTCTAAGTCATAAACCTTATACCTGCTTTTGTCTTCTAAATCATCTGTTGCATGAAGTCTGGGATTTACTCCTGAATAATCTGGTGGAAAGTGGGAGCTGGGGAGGAGGGTGCAAATGAACCAAGACCAGCCACACGGTGATAATTGTTGAAGCTGGATAAGGGGTACATGGGGGTTCATTATATTATTCTTTCTCATTTTGTAGATGTTCAAAAGTTTCCAAAATAAAATTTATTTTTGAAATCTGTTTTGTTCTGAAACTGTGCCTCCAAACACGTCTAGTGGGGTTAAGCTTTCTGTTTGAGAATATGGGCATCACTTAGCGGAGTCATCTGCTCCCCCTGCCTTCCTTATCATCCCAACTTGCTCCTCGTCTTTCCTTGTCCTAGCTTGGCTAAACAGGGGGTCTGTCAACTTGGTGAATCTCATGGGTTATCCATAGAGTGGCCTAGGAATCTTGAATGCCCAGACTCTTTTTGTAGCCATTTAAGAACATGCCGTGGTAGCTGGACTTCCAAGCTCAGGGGTTTTATTTTCACTGGGGACTTCAAACACTGCTGCTGGGCTGCAAATAGAAACTAGGATGGCAGCCTTTTTGCAAAAGTCCCTGTGTTTGTTCTTTTTCTGTCTTTCTTCTTCACTACCTTCCCTCCCTTTCTTTCTCCTAAATCACCTATTGGTGGGCAATTACCAGTTGAGAGAAAAAAGAACTCTCTGGTGCTGAATATTCCCCAGGGCATCAATAGGCAAAACTACGTGGACTGTGATGAATGACACCGTAAATTAGGCACCCTTTGTTTCCATTTTGGAAACTTCAACTCTATTGTCAGTCTCTCGGAGGAAAACAAAATAAAAACCCAAATGCGAGATGCTGTGCGAAAAAGTGATACTCCGGTTGTGCTTTACGGGTGTTTTGGCACTAGCAAGTCAAACGGATTATTTCTTAAATCAAACGAGCAGACGGGATGCCATTTGATCTGCAGGGCAGCTTGCCCTGCACAAACCAAGTCCAAAATATTATTCCACTCCATGGACGATTCCCTGCAAGATCGGTTACTGGCAGGCGTCCCTTAAAAACTGCTCCCAGGAACTTCTCCCGAGGTGTTGCCTTTTCTCTAAATCTTCTCTGATTCCATGAGGCCAAAGAGATTCCTTGAATAACCAAGAGAGGCAAAGGCAAGAAAAAGAGCGATCCAACTGGTTAGAATCCTGGGCGGTGGAGGAAGATGGACCAAACAGCCTAGATGAACTGCCAATCACCGTTCTCATTTTGCACAGGAAAGACGTTTCTTTAATCCACCTGTTCAATTATTTAGCATGCTATGTGTTTCCTCTTAATTGTCACTCGGGCAAAGCCTTTATGTTGTAAGGGGACACCTTAGTATTTTTTAACGACCTTAAGCAAAGTGATTGACACTAGATCCTGGAGTCAGATGTTCCTAGTGACGCAATCTGTGCTCCAGTAGCAGGAAAGCTTCCTGCCGTGATGAAGTTAGAACGGTGGAAGTACTAAAATGTGTTGTCAGCCTTCCCCTGATGCAAGCCCTTTTATTATCGAGTCTAGCTGCAGGGAGTATAGCCACACAAATCCTGTCTCCAAATGTCCCTTCTCTCTCTGGACTAACCACTGGATTCAGAAAGGCAACATGCACTGAACACTTGAAATACCAACGATCATCGTCACACCTTCTCCAAACTTCCCCAAAAGATTTTTCTGGCTTTTCTCTTTTCCCCTTTTCTATTTTTTTGCTGGGTTCATGTAACAATATGATCACAGCTGATTTATGACTGGCAGGTTGCCAGTCTCTGAACCCTCATTAACCACTCCAGTCAAGCAAAACAAGAAGCAATCCATTCTGTATTTGAACTTGAAATGGAAAATCTTCTGTGTTTGCTTTTCTCGATAGGAGGCTGAGATAGAGCAAAAGTGTAATTCTATTTTTTTTGGACACGGCCTACACTTCCCAGTGAGAATGCCTGAAACCCTGTGAGCAGTGGGTGTCAGATTTACTGTGACTCAACGCTGGATGATCCATTCCATGTAAAAACAACATAAAAGCCTTTTTCAGCTTCCTCTGCTTGGCTAATCTCCCCTGATCTCACTATTCTTCAGGGTTCCTAGGCAAAGGGTATTTTTAGGCTGTAACTGCCTCCTGAGAGGCTGGCTGATGAAGATTCTCAATTATTATTGATTTATTAATTTACCAGTGTTGTATCAATGAGACCAAAATTCACACATCAGGCTATGGCCTATACAATTTTGTGATTAACTTTGAAAGGAAGGGGAGTCCCTGGGTGGCTCAACTAAGCACTCAACTATTAACCAAAAGGTTGGCAGTTCAAACCCACCAAGAGGCACCTTAGAAGAAAGGTCTGGTGATCTGTTTTTGGAAGGTCATAGCTATGAAAAGCCTATGGAGCACAGTTCTACTCTGCAGCACATGGGGTCGCCATGAATTGCAATTGACTTGACCACGACTGGTTTGGTTTTTGTAAGAAAGGAGAAATTGATAAAGAGCAGATTGCACCTCCATTACTTTTACGCTCAAGACCCTTATAGGTATGTGTTCCAAACTACTGTGAGCATTTTGTTTCCATTTTATCTCAATTCCAGAGGTGCTGGAATCCAAATATACTTAGTTAGTACACAGATTGGGAAAAGGACCTTATAGGTTTTTACTGTTTTTATAGATTTGTGTTCGAACTACCTTAGCTAACTTAATTCAGTCGCAAAACATGGCTTTTTCATCTTGAATTTCCAATACCTATATGCACTTGGCACGTTCTATGTGCTCCGAAAACATCGGACAAGTGAGTGAATGAACAAGTGAATAAGTGGAGAAGACCCCAGTCTCAGAGGGAAGCTTGCCAAAATCAGCATTTCCCATACCTTGCTGTATATCAGAATCACTTACAAGCTCTTTATTTTTATTTTTAATGTCTCTCCAAGTAACAGTTTATCTTCCCCTCTCATTCAGTAATCTTGTAAATTAATTATTGCTCATTAAAATATTTCAAACAATATGGAAGTATCTACAAACTGTCTCCTTTTCTTCCAAGTAACACCACAATTATGTAAATACTAACAATTCATCATGTGTTCTACATGTTTTTTCTTTGTTTAAACAAACCCAACCAGAGTCTTTTATACCCTACTTTTGGAAGTGACTTACCGTCTCTTCTGCCATATTCTATGGGTCACACAAATCGAATCTATGGGCAGGGATTTTACCAGGGTAAAAACACCAGGATGCAGGGATCACTGGGGGCCATCTTGGAGGTCGCCTACTACAATACTCTTTTTAATAGTTAGAAACTTGAAACTATCCAAATGCCTATCTAGAGTAGAAAAGATAAATAAATGATAGGATGTTCACACAACGGATTTCTGTACAGCAATGAGAATGAACCATTTTTAACTACATGAACTAATATAGATGTACCTTACAAACATAATATCACACAAAAGAAGCCAGGCACAAAGAAAACACACTGTAAGTTTCCATTTGTGTAGGGTAAAAACCAAGCAAAGCTACTTAATGTGTTAGAGGTCAGGAGGGTGGTTTCCCCTGGAGGGATGGTAACTGGAAGTGGCTTTGGATGCTGGTAATATTCTGTTTCTTCATCTGGGTGCTAGTTCCACAGCTCGTCTGTGAAAATTCATTGTACTATACACTTTTCTGTATGTATATTATACTTGACTAAAACGTTTTTGAAAGTACTGTTAGAACCCTCTCCTAAAGAGACATTCGGAAATAGTATTGGTTATGGTTAAGTATAAAACTGGATAACAGTAATATCTGGTCAACTTACTAGTCCTGGCGCTAGGACTCATTTGCTGTGAGACCTTGCTTAAGCAAGTCACTTAACCTCTCTGAAAAAAAAAGCAGCTTCCTCATCTGCTGAGCAGTGTGGGTATTTGCATTCCTAACCTCAGAGTATGGTGGAGAATATCAACTAATGTGAGGTATAGCTGAGCCCTGTTATACACAGGATTAGGTACTAAAGTCAGGAGCAACTTGAAAATCAAGTGTAAAGTATACCAATGTTCTTTGCAGCATTATTCTCGATGGCCAAAATGTGGAAACAACCCATGTGTCCATCAACGGATGAATGGATAAACAAAATGTGGTATATCCATACTAAACCCATTGCCGTTGAGTCAATTTTGACTCATAGCAACCCTACAGGACAGAGTAGAACTGCCCCACAGGGTTTCCAAGGAGCAGCTGGTGGATTTGAATGGCCAACCTTTTGGTTAGCAGCTGAACTCTTTAACCACTATGCCACATACTATAGAATATTATTCAGCCATAAAGAGAAATGAAGTTCTGATACATGCTACAACATGGATGAACCCTGAAAACATTATCCTGAGCGAAATGTCAGACACAAAAGTACAAAAGTTGTATGATCCCACTTATATGAAATATCTAGAAAAGGAAACGGCATAGAGACAAAAGTAGATTAGTGACTACCAAGGGCTGGGGAAAGGGGAGAATGGAAGTATTCCTTAATAGATATTGAGTCTCTGTTTCAGGTAATGAAAAAGTTTGAGAAATAGATAGTGATGTAGTTCCACAACATTGTGAATGTAATTAACATAACTGAATCTGTGCACTTAAAAACGGCTAAAATGGCTAATTTTATGTCATGTGTATTTTACCACAATTAAATTTTTTTTTAACCCTTGAAAATTCCTTAGATAAGCTTTAAATCACTGGGATGCTGACTCTTGGGAGCTCCAAAGCTGGGTACCAGGGATTTACTTCTTCTGTTTCTGTAAAGATTTCTGCTGTAGCCTCCCTTTCTGTGGGGTAGCCTAGGACAAGACTGACTTGAAAGTAGGGAGGTCAATGGGGCAAAAAAAGAAATTTATACTGTCCTGGTATCTCATTTTTGTTGAGGAAACATAATTAAATTTCCATATTGTCTTAGTTATCTAGTGCTGCTATAATAGAAATACCACAAGTGGATGACTTTAAGATAAGCTGATGTCAACATTAGATAGCGTTATAAATGGCAATTTTTCAATTATACAGTACTTCATAGTTTATGAAGTGTTTCCATCTGAAAAAGTAACTGTATTTTAAAGATGAGGATTAATTTCTCAAGATCACCTGGCTACTCTAAAAGTAAAGCTGGGATTCATAACCAGGTCTTGTAAATTCAAAATCATTATACTGCCCGGGAGACAAGGATATCTCTTACCTTCCTCCCACCTCCTTCTCCTGCTCCTCCTCTTCCTCTTCTTCTGGCTCCTTCTCTCTTAGAGGTGGTGGTGGTGGAAGGAGGTACGGTTGAGGGTTTGTGATTTGTCTGTCCTGAGCTTACTTCAGAAACCCTGGTGGCATAGTGGTTAAGTGCTATGGCTGCCAACCAAAAGGTCAGCAGTTCAAATCTGCCAGTTGCTCCTTGGGAACTCTATGGGGGCAGATCTACTCTGTCCTCTATGGTCACTATGAGTTGGAATTGACTCCACAGCAACGAATTTAGTTTTTTCTTTTAGACTTACTTCTGGCCTTAGCTGCTTTTACCATTCACCTGTCTTCCCTGACTGACTTCTTTAAATCAACCGGGATGGTGTGGTGGAAAGAGCAGAGCCACCTGGCAATTGTACTTCTCACCTGGACCAAAGACCTGCTGCACAGGGTGGTAGTAAAAGTAGTTCCTGTGCACCCTGGGGTACGTGGGGTTTAGAGGGAATCCCACCAGGTGATAGAGGTAGCTTTAGATCCTCTGGGTGGGGCCAGGATGCCTTTTTAATACATATATGCATGCTTCATGTAGATGCATACATTTAACACCTGCTTATCTCTATATGGAGCCCTGGTGGTGCAGTGGCTAAGTGTTCCACTGCTAACAAAAAGGTCAGCAGTTCAAATGCACCAGCCACTCCTTGGAAACCCTATGGGGCAGTTCTACTCTGTCCTATAGGGTCGCTATGAGTTGGAATCGACTCAATGGCAATGGGTTTGGTTTTGGTTTTTTAATACAATAATTTTTAAAGACAGCTCCTGTCTAATAAAAACTTACGATATGAGATAATTGTAAGATTGTGCTTCATATCTGGGTTTTTTTCCTTGTGGGAGTTGGTTCTCAAAGTGCGAAGGGTGTCTCTGTTCCTTACGGCTTTGCAGGGGTGTAGATGTTTTAACGTGCCTGGAGGCTCCCTAGACAGGGCACCCTCTTCCCTTATAGGAGGAGCCTGAGATAGCCTTTGTAAAGCAGCTTAAGGAGGTGGGTAGGGGTGGGAAAGATGGAAGATTTCCAGCTTCTCACATCTGGGAGTGAGTTTGCTTCTCCAAATATGATCCCATTTCAGTCATTACAATTTATGTCATTCCATGGTCTTTCTTTTGAGACTCAGGTTGCAGTATGAGGCCCCCTGGTGGCCTGAAGTAATTTACAAATTTACTTTTTTTTTTTTTTTTTTTTTTAACGAATTTACTTTTTAAGCGTTTTGAAGGGCTAGGGTGTTCAGGTTTGTGACTAGAGACATACAAACCAACCAGCCAACCAACCAAACCAACAAACCCATTGCCCTCCAGTTGATTCTGACTCATGGCAACCCCATGCGTTACAGAGTGGAACTGCTTCATAGGGTTTTCTTGGTTGTAACCTTTACAGACACAGATTGCCAGGTCTTTCTTCCGTGGCACTGCTGGGTAGGTTCAAACCATCAACCTTTAGGTTAGTTGTCAAGTGCAAACCATTTGCTCCACCCAGGGACCTAAAGACATACAAAGATGCTAAATATTCATCTCAACCCAGTGCTTACAGCAGAGGCAGTGTGAAGTAGTGTGACCTATTTTGAGAGATTTGTAATAGAAAACTGTTTTCTTTTAAAAGATTAGAATAAATGGATGGTAATTCTGGATAAACCATTCACTTCCTGGTTTTTCTTTTCATTTCTTTCTCTGTCTCTCTCTTTTTTGTTCATTTAGCAAACCCTCACTGAGTACCTAAGAGAAGGCATTCTACTAAGCATCATGAGGGATAAAAAAGATAAGACACATCTCACACATCTCAGGAGCTTTAGAAGGCTGATAAAACATTTATGTCAATCTGGTAGAAAAGGAAAGGTGACATCAGAAATTAAATAGAGACACCTAAGGGAGCTGCTGCTTTCAGATAAAAGAGAGGGCTTCCTAGAAGAGGTAGCATTTGAGCTGGGCTCTAATAAGAAGAAGGATTTGGATATATTGAGGTGAAGGTGGAAAGGATGGCATTATGGGAGAGGGAAAAACAGAAATTTGAACAGACACGGAGGCAGGAAGACCAAAGCCTGACCTGGGAATGGTGGATGGTTTGGCCTGGCTAACTCATAAGGAGTTAGTAGGTTTGGAGTGGGAGCCCCTGGGTGGTGCAAACTGTTAATACTGCTAACTAAAAGGTTGGAGGTTCAAGTCAATCCAAGGCATTTTGGAAGAAAGACCTGACAATCTAATTCCAAAAAACTTAGCCACGAAAACCCTATGAAGCACAATTCTACTCTGATACACACGAGTTGCCATGATTCGGAATTGACTCGGCAGCAACTCATAGGTTTGGAGTGAGAGTGAAAGCTCTATACATCTCTTTGGATAAGATTGTGGAAACCCTTGAACACTTGGCTAAGTTTCTTCATGACACAATGAGGACCTTGAATATCTTTGAGCTGAAGAAAGACATGGTCATAGCACAGACTCCCTCCCGTTGAAATAAACACAATCCCATATACTTGTCGCATTTGGTTGAAAGGTGTGTGGATCTGTACATGTTTAAGATAATGATGGTCTACCCTACCGTAACCAACAACTGTAGATTATCACCATCTAACCTTCAATGCCAGGAGAAATAAGACCATGAAGTTGTCTCCACTCACCAAAAGTGCTAGAGGGCTCCTGCCACTTTTAATTAGATTCCTGAATAGAGCATCTTTCAGTGGATTTCCTATACTAGGCATTTTCCCCTGAACTTTTAAGAAAGCCTTCCTGTCTAACTATCTTCAGGCTCTAACTTAATGTGATTTAAATTACATGGACGAGGGATATCTCTGGCTGGAGTCATGGGGTAGAGTTCCAGCTGTAGGATAGTTTAACATTCAAAGAATTCAAGAAGTAGCCTAATTTTCGCTCCATTAACACTGAGTTTAGTGGTCTGCGAATCTACACAATGCCTGGCATATAGTTGGTGCTCGAAAACGTGTTAAGCAAACGGTTAATGACTGATTCAATAAATCATAATACGGTACACGTGTTAACAACCTAGCACAAATTCCTGACCCCAGGCACTGCTTTCCTAATTGTAATGGCACAGAAATCCTTTAGAATGTACTATTCTATTCTTCAGAAGTCATGAAAAAGATGATATGACAAAAGGAAATAAAAATCTTCCAGTTAAGCTAGGAAGAAGCAGCATGCCCATCTGATAGCAATATAGCTAAGACGCTACTAATGAGGGAAGGGAAGATGGGAAATTTAGAACGACAAAAAACAATAATAATAACAATAATAACTAATAACTATAACAAAACAACCACTTAAGTTTCAGCAGCAATGAGTATTTTATTATTTTGAATGAAATATACATTAAACTTTTATATAAAAATCACCAAAAGTGCTACATTGGATTATTTTAACATTAATTTAACCCCCCCCCCACCATGCTATCTAGTAGCTATACCATTTAGCTATACATTTCACTTTTCTTTTTACTTCTGACACATCATTACAATAATCTAAAACTGTCCAAGGTTAAAATATAAAAAAATATTAGTTTATTCTTCCAGGAAAAGTACCACCAGTGATGAGTTACTGAAAGCGAAACACAAAAACAAACGCCAGAGAATCGACTTACTGAAAAAAACAATTATCACAGAATTTTGTAGAAGGATGTAAAGTCCAAGGCAATTTAGACCTTCTGATGATACAACTTCTTAAGGGTATGGGTTATTTTTTTTGGAGGCAGGTCTCTGGTGTGTCAAGATCGTCTGATGATTATCTTTTCTTGGCCACTTTCCAAGGTTAAGCAAATGTTGCCTAATGCTGTGCATCTCCCATGCCCCCACTCCCCACAAATGTTTAATGTTGAGAGAAAGCTAACTTTTCAGTCTTAAAAACAGCACTTAGGATTAAGTTTGTCATTAAAGTAGACACAAGTCAATCTACAGAAGGGAGAACCCCCTTGATCTCCCAACCTCCCAACCCAAACCCCATTCTGCTAGTCCACTCCAGTGCCAAGTCCATTCTCTCACAGGCTGGTTCGGGTGAATTGGCTGCCAAAGTTAGAGCAGGTCGGTCAGCCCACACATTCCATGTGGTCTCACTCATCTTAAGCAAACAAGCTTCTCTGATTTGCCACCAGAGCCGTCTGACTCTCCCGTCTCTTGGCTTTCTTGCTCCTCTGTCTCACCTTCCAGCACAAGGCACTGGAGGCTAACAAAAAAAGTCCAAACGACAGGAGGACCAGGCCAAAGATGGAGATGATGGAGCCATGAGAATTGAAGCTGTAAGCCACAGCGGTGACCACCATGCCCGCGATGAGGACCACTACAGCGAAGGGGATGATACAGCGGTAGCAGGAGAGCTCAGCACCCCCCGTAGTGGCCATCAGCTGAATCTCACTGACCAAGGGGACCGCGGTGACCACCACTTCACTGTTGGGGCTTTTCTCCATTGCCACTGGCTTGGGAGGCTTTGGGGTTCCCAGGATCTCCTTTATGGGCTCCTCAGTCATTTTTCACAGTGGTTTCCTAGCTGGATTCAGAGACTAGATCTGGAGGGCCTCACCAGGGTGAAAGCTGCAGAGAAGAAGGCGGAGATATCAGCTAAGTGCATCAGGGTAAACACTGCAGGGAGAAGTAAAAACGCTTACCTTTGTGTCAACTCTGAATCATGACAACCCCATGTGTGTCAGAGTAGAACTGTGCTCTATAGGGTTTTTAATGACTGATTTTTTGGAACTAGAACACCAGGCCTTTCTTCTGAGGTGCCTCTGGGAGGATTCCAACTTTTCAGTTAGCAGCAGAGTATGTTAACCTCTTGCACCACCCAGGGACTCCTAAACTAGCTGCTATGGAATCGACCTGGCTCATGGCGACCCCATGGGCTGGGGAAACACCAATATGTTCTCTTCCAAAAGGCATGGATGCATGTGAAAATCAGCTTTTATTTATTTATCTTCTAATTGGTTGCATTCTTTTTGCATTGGGCAAAAAGCAAGATAAGCTGATAAACATAAAGAGAAGATATAAAAACCAGGAAGTACTTTACAATGTTGAATATACCCTTGCGGTCTGCAAATGTTTTACAAGCTCTTCCACTTTGTCTAATGCTTCTCTTTCTGCTAAACACACAGAAAAGCTTGAATCCCAATCCAAGGACAGCCTCATTCAAGAGGAGAACATGCTATAAACAATACTTTGGATAGTTAGCTCCACATCTCATAGCAACTTAGACTCTGCCGTTGTTGCCGTGCATAACCTACATTCTTTCCCAACTTTCACCCATTCACTGCCCATGAAATCAATGTCAGGACGAGCAGCCAGTGTACCAATGACGTTCTTCTCCATTAACTGACAGCTAGTGTCTTTATTGTGTCGCTATTAAACACGGGCTAACACGTACCCTGGGATCTTTTTATCCTAAAGGAGCAAGTGAGCAGTTCAGCAGAAATTCGGTGACAACAAGGCTAGGATTTGTGATCTGAAATGTGGCAATATTCTGATTCATTACAGAAGGGAAAAAGAAAAGATGAAAGAGTTCAGTAGGATATAATTTTGTGCCTTCTTATGTTAAGATTTTATCAGCTTGAGTATTAGCTGCCAATTCATAAATTTTCTATTAAACTCAATAAAGAATTCTGATGTTCTGGGTACCAAAAGATAAGCATGCTACATTTTCAGTGAAATTTGGCCAATTCATTCTCCCTTCCCCACACCCTCGTGAACAAAACTTGCTGTGATGCTCCTTTCCAAGTATTTGGAACTTGAAAATTTTACGATAAAACCCAAGGCTCTCAATCAAAAGCACCTGGCTGCAACGCTGTCTGTGAGAAATCAGCAAATGCTCTTACCTGCCCCTCACACATACAGATCACTCTCGTCTGCCCTCCAAACACGATCTAGCTGCTAAACACGCTGAGCGCTTGTAGTTACCGAAACAGTTTAAAGAAAGATACACGAGACCATTTCATTAGATTAATACTTCAAACATATTAAACATTCACTGCAAAACAAATATAACCCCCAATCAAACCACACTGGTTCTTCCCTGCTCACGGAGGTCAAAATACCACTCCCCGTGCAAGAAAACTAAATATTAGAACTGCCCGTTTGCACATAATTTTTAATCATTGCTGTTGAATGATATCCTAAATACTTCGCGAGGCCAATAAAAGGCTGTTGGAGGTTATGTCTGAAAAAGAATCTTCACCCCAAAACTAAGACTTGGTCTAACCTGAAAGCGAAGCTTCGGTCCCCGCACTACTTACGCGTACCTCAGAGAGAGGCAATCCATTACCAAGGAAACCACTTGACTTAGCAGGGAAAAAACCGCTGGGAAAAAAGCCTGCAACAGCGCTTCTGCCAATAAAATGACAGGATAGGGATCTCCTCTGGGGAAAAGAAAAGAGAAAAATACTTTATGCTTTGGTTTTGGATCCTGGAGCGCTGTCTTCTTCCACCCTACCTCTGTTTCTAAATGACGCTTGTCTTCTCCTCCCTCTCTCTATTTATTCCCTCCCCCTCCGGTTTGTCCCTCCCTATCATTTTTTTCCCCCTTCGTACTTTTCCTTGCCAGCAGATTTCGAGTTTTGGCTTCCCCAGCTCTGCTCGGTGACATGATAAGTCAGGATCATTCTAGTGTCTGCAGAGATGGGACCCAGCTTTTACTTTTCTTTCTCTTGCAGCGTTGACTAAGCAGACTGCTTTGTATTACTCATTTTTCCCCAGCCAACCTACAGATCTTCCTCCCGCCTTTTCAGAAGAAAATCTCCGAGTCAGCGCTGCAGACCCAGCTGAGGGGACCGAGCTGAGGGGACAGACACTCCAGGGCAGCGGGAACAGCTGTGAAGTCATCAGGCAGCGGAACGCAGCCTCTAAGCCAGCAAAAAAAATCCACGTTCCTAGGTTTTCCCAGTATTCTTTATTTATGTTTGTGTGATGGTCATCTGAAGCTTAAAAACCCAGGGTTTGATGTTACTTTGTTTAGGAATGAGTGTGGGAGATGTGAATGTTTGCTGTGAAGGGGGAAAACCAGTCATCTTCATTTAAAAACGATTGCTTGCTACTTGTGCTAGGAAGTGGGTAACTTTGGCAATTCTGGAATCATCATCATCATCGTTACCATTTACAGAGTACCTACTATGGGCATGGTACAATACTAAGCACTGCACATGCATCAACATTAATTCTCACTAGTTTATAAAGAAGGAAATGGAAGCTCAGAGAGGTTAAGTAACCTGACAAAGATCATACAGAAAGAGAGAAACGCTAGGTTTGAACTCCAGTCTCTTATGGGCACTGGAATCTCCTGGGGAGCTTGTTAAACGTAGATTCTGGTTCAGTAGGCCTGTAACAAGCTCCCAGGTGATGCTGATCCTGCTGCTCCTTTAAGGAGAGAGGTATTTCAAACTTTCTAACATACATGATGTGACACATCACACTCTCAAACAGTAGAGCTAAAGTTCTATTCCCTACCACCCACAATGGCCTTATAGGTTTACGCTTCTCACAGACAAGCTGTTTGAAATTCTAAAGTACTTGAAATGCACAAATACACACATAATGAAATTTTAAAGTACTTGAAGTGCATAAATACATTAATAATCTTTTTGAGGAAAAAATTAAGATAATACTGGGACACTATTTTAAGTTCCTCTCCATGCTTCCGACGTCGCCATGAGTTGGAAGTGACTCAACAGCAGTTAGTTACTGGTTACAAGTTTGTAGCTAAAACTAACCCCCCCCCCCTTTTAAAATCTGCACAAGTTGTAGTAATCCCTTTTAATTAATGCAGCAAATCTATGAATCCAAATTAAGTATTGGAGGAGCTGGTTGTCTTTCTCCCTCTCATCTGATTGCTGGTGGTAGGCTCAATGTTCTCAGACATCTCCCCTCTGTTCTACAATAATCCACTCTTTCCAGCCTTGTCTAGTGACAATACGCTGATGATTTCGTCACAAAGGGAGAGGGAACGGAAGTCGTTTTTCTTGAGTGGAAGGCATACAGAGGGCTTCTTCAATTTGAAAAATGAAGTTGAAAGTTTGGGAATCCCAGCTGCTCAGGGTGGTGAGTGTCTGGAGAACCTCAGCCGCCACGATCCTCACCTTTCAAATGTGAGAACTAAAGAGCCATCCATCCCTGCGGAGTGCTGTCACTTGGGGTTGAAGATCCGGGATACTTAGAACCAGGATATTTCAGCATTTGCCAACATTGTCCTGGGAAGATGGTTATGTTGGGGGCCACTGACTGCATAAACTGGAGGGCCTTGAGAGGCTCCTTGAAGGAGCAGCAGTCCTCCACCCCGAGCTGTGGCCTTTGGAAGCAATTCTGCTCTGCTTCCTAGGCATGGGCCACTTTTCCCAAAATGAAACATCATGATCCCACTCAAATTCTATATATCACTATCCTGTTGAAGAGTATGTACGTTTCCCTATTACCAAAGCCAGAGTTACATGAATCAACTTTTGTCCCGAGGGAGGCAAGAGGCACTTTTCTGTATGGTGTGCCCTTGGCTGAATAAGGGACTTTGTAGACCCCTGATTTATGGAAGCCCTGGTGGCCTAGTGGTTAACTGCTACCGCTGCTAACCTAAAGGTCGGCAGTTTGAATCCACCAGGCGCTCCTTCGGAACTCTATGGGGCAGTTCTACTCTGTCCTATAGGGTCGTTATGAGTTGAAATTGATTCGACAGCAATGGGTTTTTTTATATGTGCAGAGTAGACCTGCTCCACAGGGTTTTCTCGGCTGTAATCTTTAGGAAGCAGTTCACAAGGCCTTTTTTTCCATGGAGCCTCTGGGTGGGTTCCAACCATTTACCTTTGGGTTAGTAGCCAATGACAAACCACGTGCACCACCTGGGCTCCTTACAAAGCTTTCTCCAGCATTCTCAGGGGCCTCGTTCCCCCTATTTTTCTTTCATAGCATTTGAGAATCTGCCTAGATACACAGATACATGTCTCCAGACTATGAGCAGACAATTGATTAGAAATAAATACAAAAAAGTAAAAAGCATTGGGATAATCCAGAAACTACCAGAAAAATAGATACCTGTCACTATACCACGGAACCCTGGTGGCACAGTGGTTAAGCACTGGACTGCTAACCTAAAGGTTAGCGGTTAGCACCTACCAGCCACTCTGTGGGATAAAGATATGGCAGTCTGCTTCTGTAAAGATTTACAGCCTTGGAAACCCTATGGGGCAGTTCTACTCTGTCTTACAGGGTTGCTATGAGCCAGAATTGACTCAATGGCCATGGGTTTTGGGATCACTATACCCACTGAGGAAACCCTGGTGGCGTAATGGTTAAGAGATTGGCTGCTAACTAAAAGGTTGGCAGTTTGAATCCACCAGGCGCTCCTTGGAAACCCTATGGGGCAGTACTATTCGGAATCCATTCCAAGCCAACGGGGTTTTTTTTTTTTTTTTTTTTTTTTTTTTTGAGTTTTATACCCTCTGACATGCAGCTTTAACTGACTTAACCTCTTCAAATTGAAATTCAAAAGGAATTCCTAGTGATCAATGCCCGATGTCTTTGAATGTTTTTTCCTCCTGATAATGTCTTTAACATATTAGACATCCCTGGGGATCCTTCAAGGGACACCTGCCCTTAAATGCAAAACCTCATCCACAAAGCAACCAGCTTTCTGCAGATTCTCTCCTAACGGAGAAGAAATAGCTAATAGCTTTGCTTCCTTTTAAAGCACATGGCTTTAAGAGACTCCTTTAAGTTTGGGGGAACTTTTCTGAAAACCCCTAATGCAGGAGTTAAATCTATACCCCACCCCCCCTTAGCCAGTCAACGTTTCTCAGTCTTTCAAACAGCAAAGTAAAGATCCTTACCTTTCCCAGCCAGAATCCGACTGAGACAGCTGCCAGCCCGGCCACCGGCTACCCAGAGAGGAGGATGCAAATCAAGGCACTAGGGACCGTAAGCAAAGTACTCAGCAAGGCTTAAAACAATTAAGGGACCGGAGAAAATATGGTGAAAGGAAATCCCTTAAATGCTGCTGTATTTTGCTCTACGTTTTTCTCTGTGAGAATGTAATATATATGTATTTTTTAAAGGGAATAAAATTTGAAAAGCACTATCCTCCTTTGTTTTTCTGTCTTTATATTCTTAACCAGGCTTTCATTTTCATGGTTTTTTCTACCCGGAGACCTCTTTCTGATATTATCCATCTATAACATTGTAAATCAGGGGGATGAAGGGGTAGTCTTTAATCTTTGTTCTACAAGTCTGTGATGGTGTGGGGTTGGGGAGTGCGTTGGGGTGGGAGCAGGATGGTAATCTACTTCTCTGTTAGTATGCAAGTAATAAGAGGAATAAAAGGAAGATAAGGATTGATTAGAATTCTTGGGTAGTGCAAATGGCTAAGTGCTCAGCTGTTAACTGAAAGACTGGAAGGTCTAGTCCCCCCAGAGGCACCTCAGAAAAAGACACCGGCCATCTGCTTCTGAAAAGTCAGCCATTGAAAACTCTATGGAGCCAGGTCCCTGGGTTGCACAGTTAGCACTCAGCTGGTAACCAAAAAGTTGGCGGTTCAAACCCACCCAGTGGCACCTGGGAAGAAACAGGTCTGGTAATTTGCATCTGTAAAGATTAACCAAAATCTAAACCCGTTGTAGTCCAGTCAATTCCGACACATAGCAACCCAATAGGACAGAGTAGAACTTCCCCACTGGGTTTCCAAGACTGAAATCTTCATGGAAGCAGACTGCCACATCTTTCTTCCGTGGAGGAGCTGGTGGGTTCGAACCACCCACCTTTTGGTTAGCAGCAAGCCCTTAACCATTGTGCTACTAGGGCTCCTTTCCATAAAAATTACAGCTAAGAAAATCCTATGGAGCAGTACTACTCTGTAACACATGGGGTCTCCTAAGTCACAAATCAACAACAGAAAACCCTATGGAGCACAGTTCTACTCTGACACACGTGAGGTCACCATGAGTTGGAATGGACTAGAGAGCAATTGGTTGGTTAAGAATTGACTGTGAACATGGCAGAATTTGGTACCTGAGTAGCCCCTCTCCCTGAAGTCAGGAGAGTGGTCTTATCAGTGCTCTTCAAGGGAATGATGGTATACTGGAAAATCACATCTGTGGAAACTGAGAAGACCTTCCACCAAAGGGACCAGAAACAGTGGAGCTAGGCACACTTGCTGCTCTGCAGAGAATTCCCCCAACTTTGAAAAACTCTTATTTTACTTAGAAACAAGATCAGAGACAAAGTAATTTGAGGGGTGAGGAGAGAAGTAAGGAAGACAGAGAGGATGACAAGTACCATGACAAAGAGGAGACTTTTGCCCAATTCCTTTCAGTAGGACCTAAAGGTTTATTTAAGCGATAGGTTGGAAAGGAAAACATTTGGATTTTGTCATTGATTATACGCTGTTGAAAGCCCGGCCATTTCTCCTTTGGGAACACAAAAGCTTTGCATCTTGTGAAGAGCATCCCTGTGTGCATTTGATAGTAGTTGTTGTTGTTAGGTGCCATCAAGTTGGTTCTGACTCACAGCGACCCTATGCACAACAGAATCCTCACAATCGTTGCTGTGTTTGAGTCCATTGTGGCAGCCACTGTGTGGATCCATCTTGTCAAAGGTCTTCCTCTTTTTTCCTTACCCTCTACCTTACCAAGCATATTGTCCTTCTCCAAGGAGTGGTCCCTCCTGATAACATCTCCAAAGTACACAGGACGAAGTCTGGTCATCTGCACTTTTAAGGAGTGCTTTGGCTATACTTCTTCCAAGACAGACTTGTTCGTTCTTCGGGCATTCCATGGCATATTCAATATTCCTCACCAACACCATAATTCAAAGGCATCATTCAAGTTACTCGCCCATATTTACTTTCAGTTTGCTTTTGTTTGGTGTGGTTGAGTTGGCTAATTTCCTGCGGCCCCAGAGATGCCAGTTCCTCCTGGCTCTTTGATCTTGGTCTTCATTCAGCCCAACTGGACTCAGTCAGACTTGGGAAACTGGCCAGTTTTTCTCCTTCCCCGTGCTTCTTTTAAGGGAGTGTCTGCATTTATTTTCTGAAATCATGAACTTTTGGAAAGTGATCTATGCTTTTGTGTTCATTTTGGATAACAGGTCATGTTATTATTGCTTTTTATTTTCCAAGGCACTTTTCTTTGAGGTTTGGACATTAAATAGGGAGATCTGATAGTACCTTAGATATAAATATATATTTTACCATTATCAGGTCTATTTCCAGTTACCAGAACGTCATAAAACCCAAATGTATATGGAAAGGAAAACACTCATGTTTTAGATGCACACCCTGGTTTACATCCTCTTACCCATTTTGCTCTGAGTGATTATGAAAGATCATATAAACATACAAAAACAGAGCAACTGACATCAGATGACACAGTTGGGTCTTAGGGAAGGTTGAACAAATCATTTTTTACTTAAAGAACTAATGGTTATTCTGGCCTCAGATTAGAAGAATTGACTTTCTTGTTTCAAAATCAGGATATATGCTGAAACTCTTATGATCCTAATATGTCCCATGTATTTGCACAATCTTTTATATTTATGTATGCTATTCTTTGGAGGCCACCACTCACCTGTCAGTTTGTCCTACTGTGCTTGCTTGTGTGTTTCTGTGATACTGGAAGCGATGCCACCAGTGATGTCCTTCTCCAAGGAGTGGTCCTTCCTGATAACATTTCCAAAGTACACAAGACAAAGTCTGGTCATCTGCACTTTTAAGGAATGCTCTGGCTATACTTCTTCCAAAACAGACTTGTTCGTTCTTCTGGCATTCCATGGCATATTCAATATTCCTCGCCAACACCATAATTCAAAGGCATCATTCAAGTTACTCGCCCATATTTACTTTCAGTTTGCTTTTGTTTGGTGTGGTTGAGTTGGCTAATTTCCTGCGGCCCCAGAGATGCCAGTTCCTCCTGGCTCTTTGATCTTGGTCTTCATTCAGCCCAACTGGACTCAGTCAGACTTGGGAAACTGGCCAGTTTTTTTTCCTTCTCCGTGCTTCTTTTAAGGGAGTGTCTGCATTTATTTTCTGAAATCATGAACTTTTGGAAAGTGATCAAATACCAGCAGGGTCACCAATGGTGGACAGATTTCAGCAGAGCTTCCAGACTAAAACTGACTAGGAAGAAGGAACTGGAGATCTACTTCTAAAAACACTGGCCTGTGAAAAACTTATAAATAGCAATGGAACATTGTCTGATATGGTGCTGGAAGATGAGCCACTCAGGTTGGAAGGCACCCAGAATACAACTGGAGAAGAGCTGCCTCTCAAAGTAGAGTTGACCTTAATGACGTGGATGGAGTAAAGCTTCCAGGACCTTCATTTGCTGATTGATGTAGCATGGCTCAAAATGAGAATAAGCAGCTGCAAACATCCATTAATAATAAGAACATGGAATGTACAAAGTGTGAATCTAGGAAAACTGGAGTTCATAGAAAATGAATAGGAACACAGAAAGATTGATATTCTAGTCATTAGTGGGCTGAACGGAACTGGTATTGGCCATTTTGAATGGGAAAATCATATGGTCTACTCTGCTAAGAATGACAAACTGAAAAGGAGTGGTGTTGCATTCGCCGTCAAAAAGAACATTTCAAGATCTAGCCTAAAGTACTACACTGTCAATGATAGGGTAATATCTGTATGCCTACAAGGAAGACCAGTTAATAAGACTATTATTCAAATTTATGCACCAACCACTAATGCCAGAGATGAAGTAACTGAAATTTTTAGTAACTTCTGCAGTCTGAAATTGATCAAATATGAAATCAAGAGGCATTGATAGTTACACGGTGGTTGGAATGTGAATGCTGGAAACGAAGAATGATCGGTAGTTGGAAAATACAGCCTTGGTGATAGAAATGAGGCTGGAGATCACATGATAGAATTTTGTAAGATCAAGGACTTGTTCATTGCAAATACCTTTTTTCAACAACATTAACAGTGACTATACACGTGGAACTCACTGATAGATACACCGGAATCAAGTCGACTGTATCTATGTAAAGAGATGATGGAGAAGCTCAATATCATTAGCCACAGCAAGGCCAGGGACTGACTGTGGAACAGACCATCAATTGCTCACATGTAAGTTCAAGTTGAAGCTGAAGAAAATTAAAACAAGTCCATGAGAGACAAAATATGACCTTGAGTATATCCCACCTGAATATAGAGACCATCTCAAGAATAGATTTGACACATCAAACGCTAATGACAGAAGATCAGATGAGTTGTGGGATGACATCAAAGACATTATACATGAAGAAAACAAAACGTCATTAAAAAGACAGGAAAGAAAGAAAAGAACAAAATGGATGTCAGAAAAGACTCTAAAACTTACTTTTGAACATAAAGTAGCTAAATTGAAAGGAAGAAATGATCACGTAAAGGAGTTGAACAGAAGATTTTCAAGGGCAGCTGGAGAAGACAAAGTATTACAATGAAATGTGCAAAGACTTGGAGCTGAAACGAAAAGGGAAGAACACGCTCAGCATTTCTCAAGCTAAAAGAACTGAAGAAAAATTTCAAGCCTTGTGTTACAATATTGAAGGACTCTATGGGCAACCTGGTGGTGCAGTGGTTAAGAGATTGGCTGCTAACTAAAAGGTCATCAGTTTGAATCTACCAGCCACTCCTTGGAAACCCTATGGGTCAGTTCTACTCTGTCTTATAGGGTTTCTACGAGTCTCTGTCGACTCTAGGGAGATGGGTTTGGTTTTTTGATTTTATGGGCAAAAAAGGGGTCCTGGTGGCAAAGTGGTTAAAGTCCTAGACTGCTAAACAAAAGGCTGGTGGTCCAAACCCATCAACCACTCACTGGAAGAAAGATGCAGCAGTCAGCTTCCATAAAGATCATAACCTTGGAAACTCTATGGGGCAGTTCTACTCTGTCCTATAGGGTCACTACGAGTAGAGTCCTGAATCTACTCCACAGCAAAAAGTTTGGTGTTGGCAGAGCTCTGATGGCATAGTGGTTAAGAAATCAGCTGCTAACCAAAATGTTGGCAGTTCTAATCTATCAGCTGCTCCTTGGAAACCCTAAAGTGCAGTTCTACTCTGTCCTGTAGGGTCTCTATGAGTCAGAATCGACTCCCTTACAGCAGGTTTATGGGCAAAATATTGAACAACACAGGGAAAATCAAAAGAAGATGGAAGGAATACACAGAGTCACTGTACCAGAAAGAATTGGTCCATGTTCAGCCATTTCAGGAGGTAGCATGTGATCAAGAACTGATGGTATGGAAGCAAGAAGTCCAAGCTGCATTGAAGGTATTGGTGATGAACAAGGCTCCATGAATTGACTGAATACTAATCGAGATGTTTCAACAAATGGATGCAGCGTCAGAGGTGCTCACTAGTCTATGCCAGGAAATTTGGAAGAGAGCTACCTGGCCAACTGACTGGAAGAGATCCATATTTGTGCCCCTTCCAAAGAAACTAATCCAACAGAATGCAGAAGTCATCGAACAATATCAGTGACATCACATGCAAGTAAAATTTTGCTGAAGATAATTCAAAAATGGTTTCAGTGATACCTCGACAGGGAACTGTCGGAAATTCAAGCCAGATTCAGAAGAAGACATAGAACAAGGGATATCATTGCCGATATCAGGTGGATCTTGGCAGAAAGCAGAGACTACCAGAAAGATATTTACCTGTGTTTTATTGACTATGTAAAGACATTCGACTGTATGGATCATAACAAATTATGGACAACATTGTGAAGAATGGGAATTCCAGAACACTTAATTGTCCTCATGCAGAACATGTACATAGACCAAGAGACAGTCGTTCAAACAGAACAGGGGAATACGGAGTGGTTTAAAATCAGGAAATTGTGTGTCAGGGTTCTATCCTTTCACTGTACTCATAATGAGAAAGACTCATTAACAACCTTCTATATGCAGATGACACAACCTTTCTTGCTAAAAGTGAAGAGGACCTGATGCATTTACTGATTAAGATCAAAGACTACAACCTTCAATATGGATTACATCTCAACATAAAGAAAACAAAAATCCTCACAATTGGACCAGTAAGCAACATTATGATAAATGGAGAGAAGATTGAAGTTGGCAAGGATTTCATTTTACTTGGATCCACAATCAATGTCCATGGAAGCAGCAGTCAAGAAATCACACAGTGTATTGCATGGGCAAATCTGCTGCAAAAGACCTCTTTAAAGTATTAAAAATCCAATATGTCATTTTGAGGACTAAGTTGTGCTTGACTCAAGCCATGGTATTTTCAGTCATCCCACATGCATGCAAAAGCTGGACAATGAATAAGGAAGACCAAAGAAGAATTAATGCCTTTGAATTATGGGGTTGGTGAAGAATATTGAATATATCACAGACTGCCAGAAGAACAAACAAGTCTGTCTTGGAAGAAGTACAGCCAGAATGCTCATTAGAAACACGGATGATGAGACTTCATCTTTTGTACTTTGGAGATGTTATCAGGACAGATCAGCATCATGATTGGTAAGGTAGAGCGTCAGGGAAAAAAAGGAAGCCCCTCAATGAGATGAACTGACACAGTGGCTGCCACAATGGGCTCAAACAGCAATGATTGTGAGGATGGTGCAGGACTAAGCTGTGTTTTGTTCTGTTGTTCATAGAGTTACTATGAATTGGAACTGACTCAACAGCACCTAACAACAAGAACATGGGAGGCCCAGGGAAGATTAAATCGGTTCTGACCTAGGTGGACGAAAGCTTCATGGCAGATGGAGCGCTTGATATCATAGATTGGGAAGGAGGGAATATGATTCTAGGTGGAAGGAATAGAGACCTTTGAGTAACCTGTTTGGCTGAAGTTTAGGAAGCATGGGGCAGGCAGATAGCAGTCAAAATAAGACTGGAAATAGGTTATGGTCAGATTATTGAGGACCCTTCAATACCTAGGCGCCCTGGTGGTACAGTGGTTATAAGCTCAGATGCTAACCAAAAGATTGGCAGTTAGAATCCATGAGCCGCTCCTTAGAAACTCTTTGAGGAAGTTCTACTCTGTCCTATAGGGTGACTATAAGTCAAAGTTGACTTGATGGTAATAGATTCTTCAATATCTCAATGTGGACTGTGGACTTTATTTTAAGGGCAATGTGGTATTTGAACAGGAGATGGCATAGTAGGTGTTAGCCATGTAAACAGTATTCCGGTAGCAGAGTGCTGGAATGTACTGTGAAGAGTCAAAATGGGGAAGAGGAAGAGTGCAATTGAGACATCAGAAAAAAGCTCCCGTGATTATCCAGGTAAGAGACACTGAGGACCTGATACTGGGAAATGTGGACAGGTGGGAAGTTCCCACAAGGGGTGGAATCTGCAAAACTTGACAATTTCATGCTGGGAGGTTATCAAGGGAGATTCGTTGGAATGGTTTTAATGTTTAAGTAATTAATAGCTTGCTGATACTGTCAGTAGAGATAGAGAGGGCAGCATAAGGAGCAGGTATGGGGTGAGGGCAGGGCAATGATGAACTTAATTTTGTTAGCATAGCAATTCACTTTTCCAGTGGAGAGACAAATGCCAAAGAAGGCTGACATTACTACCTAACTCCTGATCTGAGATGTACTGTCTGAATTGTGGAGTAATGCTGTCATAGGCCCAGAGATGAATTTTCCACTAAAATTACGAATGAATTTATAATTCACTTCATTCCATACATAAACCATCGTTGACATACACACATGATATATACATATGATTTGAGATGGCTAATTTTTTGCATAAAACAAGGAAAGAAATATTTTAAGAATTCTAATTTAAGCTTCTAGTTATACTTGTGATATGCAAAATATATGTTTATTGTATGTTCAATTTTAAACTCTTTGAAAACAAAAACCACAACTATGCAATTCTCTTTGTACAGTGCCTGGGATGAAAAAAAAAATGTCTCCAACAAATATTTTCTGGCAATGAAAATGTTTTCTCCTCAACTGGTCACATCTCCAAGGTACTATTCACGCAGAAGGGTTCATGTAGAAGGGTCCATTCTCCCCACTTCCCACCTGGAGAAACAGCCTTTGTCTTACTAAGAACTAATTTTATGTTGTAACATGAGTTGATGCTTTTTGGAAAAACAGCAGTTCAAGCCTACTACCGGCTTCTCTACAAATGTAATATTTCAGGCCACATGTAATGTCAGCAAACCTTCATATCCAGTACAGGAGGGTTACCATAGTCCTGTTGACTGGGATATCTCCCATAAGCTCCTCAGAAGTAGTATCGATTGTGTGTCCTCTGCCTTTGCCAAACAAATGAACAAATAAATAAAAGAATGAGTCTGCATTGAAATGTAAATATTTTTATATTTACATGTAAATGTAAAACTTGAAAATTCAGGCAATTATTCAAATAGATCCTTTCAAAGTATCCATATATTTATTGCCAAACACATGAATTATTCTTTGTAATTATTTCATAATTTATAATTGAATAATTATTGACTTTTTTTTTCAGTATTCTTTGGATGGCGGGTACCATGTAGGTCTGCCCACAAGGGGTAGAATCTGCAAAACTTGACAATTAATTTCATGTGGGGAGGTTATCAAGGGAGATAGGTTGGAAGGGTTGGAAGCTCCACCCAATAATAAGCACAAACATTTACTGAGCACGTACTTTATGCTATACACCCTTTATATATTTATTATTTTATTTAATACTCACAAATAATTGAAGGAGTAGATGCTAGCAATAGCCCCATTATATAAATGAAAGGATTTGCCCAGGACCATTCATTTGGAAAACTGTAATCCAGGACAAGAATCAAACCGTGTTTGACTCCAAAACTTACTCTCCTAACCCATAGGGAATATTGTTTCCATGTTTAGATACTGTGCACACTTTTGGTAACTCAGAAGGAGTCTATGTTGTTGTGTGCCATTGAGCTGATTATGACTCATAGTGACCCTATAGGACAGAGTAGAACTGCTCCACAGGGTTTCCTAGGGAGAAAACCGCCAGGTTATTTCTCCCGTGGAGTTGCTGGTGGGTTCGAACCACCTACCTTTCGATTAGCAGCCCAGTGCTTAACCATTGTGCCACTAGGGCTCCTTAAGGAGCCTATACCCGTCGCCACTGGGTTGATTCTGACTCATTGCGACCCTATAGGATAGAGTATAACTGCCCACATAAGGTTCCCAAGGCTGTAATCTTTATTTAAAGTTTTTTTTTAATTTTTTTAATTTTTTATATTTTATTGTACTTCAGGTGAAGGCTTACAGAACAAATAGTTTCTCATGAAACAGTAGTACAGATGTTGTTTATGACATTGGTTAACAACCCCACAACATATTAACCCTCTAAATTCTCAACCTCTTTTTTTTTTTTTTGGTGAAAATACACATAGCCAAAGATACACTGCTTCAAAAATTTCTACATACACAGTTCAGTGACATTGACTATGCTCTTCCAATTCTGCTGTTATTCTCACTTAAGATGAAGGCTTAGAGAACAAAATAGTTTCTCATTTAACAGTTACTACAAATGTTGCCCTATGACAATGGTTAACAATCTCACAACACATCAACAGTATCCTTACTCAACCTTGGGTTCCCTATCACCAGCTTCCTTGTCCCCTTCTGCTTTCTGGCCCTTGTTAATGGACTCCTGTACCTCATTAGTCCCATTTGGTTTTACGGGGCTGTCCACTCCCAGGCTGAACAGTGAACCTCGGAGGTAACTTCACCACTGAGCTAAAAGGGTGTCAGGGGCCATACTCTCGAGGTTTCTCCAGTCTCCTTTAGGCCAGTAAATCTGGTGTTTTTTGTGTGTGAGTTAGAATTATGCTCTACATCCTTCTCCAGCTCTGTCCAGAATCCTCTGTTGTGATCCTGGTCAGAGCAGTCAGTGGTGGTAGCTGGGCACCATCTAGCTGTACTGGACTCGGTCTGGTGGAGGCTGTGGTAGCTGTGGTCCATTAATCCTTCGGACTAATCTTTTCCTTGTATCCTGTCCTCTTCATTCTCCCTTGCACCTGAAGGGATGAGACTAGTGGAGTATCTTAGATGGCTGCTTACAGGCTTTTAAGACCCCAGACACTACTCACCAAGGTAGAATGTAGAGCATTGTCTTTATAAGCTGTGTCATGCCAATTGAGCTAGATGTTCCCGAGACCATGGTCCCCATAGCCCTCTGCCCAACAATTCAGTCCCTCAGGGAGTTTGGATGTGTCTATGGGGCTTTCATGACCTTTCCTTGTACAGGTTGTGCTAGTTTTCCCTGTATTGTGTACTGTCTCACCCTTCACCCAAGATACCACTTATCTATTATCTATTTAGTATTTCCTCCCCACCCCTCCCATCCCTGGTAACCAACAAAGATTGTTACATTTTGCGGGTGAACAGTTTCACCGGTTTTTACAATAGAGGTCTCATACAATATTTGTCCTTTTGTGATTGACTTATTTCACTCAGCATAATGTCCTCCAGTTTCATCCATGTTACGAGATGGTTCACAGATACATTGTTGTTCTTTCTCGTTGCATAGTACTCCACTGTGTGTATGTACCATAGTTTGTTTATCCATTCATCTGTTGATGGGCATCTAGGTTGTTTCCATCGTTTTGCTATTGTGAACAATGCTGTCATGAACATAGGTGTGCATATGTCTATTTGAGTGACGACTCTTATTTCTCTAGGATATATTCCTAGGAGTGGGATTGCTGGATCGAATGGTATGTCTATTTCTAGCTTTCTGAGGAAGCGCCATATCATTTTCCAAAATGGTTGTATCATTTTGCATTCCCACCAGCAGTGCATAAATGTTCCAATCTCCCCGCAGCCCCTCCAACATTTGTTATTTCCAGTGTTTTTGATTCGTGCCAGTAATGCCAGGGTGAGATGATATCTCGTTGTGGTTTTAATTTGCATTTCTCTAATGGCTAGTGATTGTGAGCATTTCCTCATGTGTCTGTTGGCCATTTGAATGTCTTCTTTGGTGAAGTGTCTGTTCATTTCCTTTGCCCATTTTTTAATAGGATTATTTGTCTTTTTGTTGTAGAGGTGTTGGATTTTCTTATAGATGATGGAGATTAGACCTTTGTCTGACTTATACTGTCCAAAAATTTTTTCCCAGTCTGTAGGTTCTCTTTTTGCTCTTTTGGTGAAGTCTTTTGAAGAGCATAGGTGTTTGATTTTTAGAAGATCCCAGTTACCTAGCTTATCTGTTGGGTTTTGTGTGTTGATGTTTATGGTTTGTATCCTGTTAATGCCATGTATTAAGGCCTGAAGTGTTGGTCTTATTTTTTCTTCTATGAACTTTATAGTTTTAGGCTTTATATTCAGGTCTTTGATCCATTTTGAAGTAGTTTTTGTACTTGGTGTGAAGTATGGGTCCTGTTTCATTATTTTGCATATGGATATCCAGTTTTGCCAGCACCATTTGTTAAAAAGACTGTCTTTTCCCCATGTGATGGACTTTGGGCCCTTGTCGAAGATCAGGTGACTGTAGGTGGATGGATTTACATCTGGGTTCTCAATTCTGTTCCATTGGTCAATGTGTCTGTCGTTGTACCAGTACCAGGCTGTTTTGACTACTGTAGCTGTATAGTAGGTTCTGAGGTCAGGTAGTGTGAGTCCTCCAACTTTATTCTTCTTCTTCAGTAGTGCTTTACTTATTCGGGGCTTCTTCCCTTTCTGTATAAAGTTAATGATTAGTTTTTCCATCTCTTTGAAGAATGTTGTTGGTATTTGGATCGGGATTGCGTTGTATTTGTAAATTGCTTTGGGTAGAATTGACATTTTCACAATGTTGAGTCTGCCTATCCATGAGCATGGTATGTTTTTCCATTTATGTAGATCCTTTTGGGTTTCATGCAGTAGTGTTTTCTAGTTTTCTTTGTATAGGTCTTTACATCCCTGGTCAGATTTATTCCTAAGTGTTTTATCTTTTTAGGGGCTATTGAAAATGGTATTGTTTTCCTGATTTCCTTTTCATCTTTCTCCTTACTGGGGTATAGGAATCCAACTGATTTTTGAATGTTTATCTTGTATCCTGCTACTCTGCTGAATCTTTCTATTAGTTCCAGTAGATTTCTCATGGAGTCTTTAGGGTTTTCTATGTATAGTATCATATCATCTGCAAACAGAGACAGTTTAACTTCTTCATTACCAATTTGGATGCCCTTTATTTCTTTTTCTTGCCTTATTGCTCTAGCTAGAACTTCCAGCAGAATGTTAAATAGGAGTGGTGATAAAGGGCATCCTTGTCTTGTTCCTGTTTTCAAGGGGAATGTTTTAAGCCTCTCTCCATTAAGAATGATGTTGGCCATTGGTTTTGCATAGATGCCCTTTATTATGTTGAGAAATTTCCCTTCTATGCCTATTTTATTGAGAGTTTTTATCAGGAATGGGTGTTGGACTTTGTCAAATGCCTTTTCTGTGTCAATTGAGATGATCATGTGATTCTTTTCTTTCCTTTTATTTCTGTAGTGGATTACATTGATTGATTTTCTAATGTTGAACCATCCTCGCATACCTGGTATGAATTCTACTTGGTCGTGGTGTATTATTTTTTTTGATATGATGCTGAATTCTATTGGCTAGAATTTTGTTGAGAATTTTTGCATCTGTATTCATGAGAGATATTGGTCTGTAATTTTCTTTTTTTGTGACATCTTTGCCTGGTTTTGGTATCAGCGTTATGCTGGCTTCATAGAATGAATTTGGAAGTGTTGCTTCCTCTTCTATGCTCTGAAATAGCTTGAGTAGTACTGGTACAAGCTCTTCTGTAAATGTTTTATAGAATTCTCCAGTGAAGCCATTTGGGCCAGGGCTTTTTATGGTTGGGAGTTTTTTTTTTATTACCTTTTCAATCTCTTCTCTTGTTATGGGTCTGTTCATATTTTCAACATCACTTTGTTGTAGTTTGGGTAGGCCAGTTGTTTCTAGAAATTTATCCATTTCCTCTAGGTTTTCAAATTTGTTGGAGTCTAGTTTTTCATAATATTCTGTCATAATTCTTTTTATTTCAGTTGGGTCTGTTGTAATGTCCCCCATTTCATTTCTTATTTGGGTTATTTGTGTCCTCTCCTGTTTTTCTTTTGTCAGTCTGGCCAGTGGTTTGTCGACTTTCTTGATTCTTTCAAAGAACCAACTTTTGGTTTTGTTGATTCTTTCTATTGTTTTTCTGTTCTCTCTTTCATTTATTTCTGCTCTGATCTTTACTATTTCCTTTCTTCCAGTGGTTGTGGGCTTTTTTTGCTGTTCTCTTTTCTATTTTTTTGAGTTCTGTAGTTAATGTTTTGATTTTGTCCCTTTCTTCTTTTTTGATATGTGCATCTATTGCTATAAATTGTCCCTGAGGACTGCCTTTGCTGTGTCCCAAAGGTTTTGGTATGATGTGTTTTCATCCAAGGCTGTAATCTTTAGAAAAGCAGACTGCCACATCTTCCTTTCATGGAATTTTGGTGAGTTCAAACCACTGACCTTTCAGTTATCAGTGAAGCACTTAAACCACTGTGCCACCAAGCTGCCTTAAGGAGCCTATAAACTCACTGCCATTTAGTCGATTCTGACTCATAGCAACCCCATCAGGTTTCCAAGTCTGTAAATCTCTATGGAAGTTGATTTCTTTCTCCTGTGGAGCTGCTGGTGGTTTTGAATTGCCTGCCTTAACCACTGTGCCAGCAGGGCTTCCTTAAGGAGTCTATAATAAAAAAAACACCCAATGACCAAACCCATTGCTGTCAGGTCAATTCTGACTCATAGTGACCCTATAGGATGGAGTGGAACAGCCCCATAGGGTTTCCAAGGAGTGCCTGGTGGATTCGAACTGCCAGCCTTTTGGTTAGCAGCCGAGCTCTTAACCACTGCACCACCAGGGCTCCATGGAGTGTATACTCACCCCCAAATAAACTCTTGGGTTTTATAACGATTGCTCTGCCAGGAAAACCACGCAGTGGCCTCTCCCAGAAACTCTGTAGTGGTACACTTATTGAGAATTGGACCAGCTCAAGAAACTGTTTGGAAGCTTTTTCTTTCTTTTTTTTTTTAAATCCACTTAAAAAGTCTTTGTTGTCCACGACATGGGTGGGTAATGAAAAACAGAACCATTTGCTCCCCTGAACTGAGCTCTAAATAGAACTGTTTATCTTATAAACTTATCTTATGGAACAATGTAGAGAACAGATCTTTTGCTTTCTTTCTTTAGATAAAGCTTTTAAAATCTTGCTTTGCACAGGAGACGGTACCTTGCTGTCTCCTTCTTGTTTACTTAAATAAACTCTACAGGAAACAGGCATTATTGTCTTTGTAAAAGCAACATAAAACTCAGTAAAACCAGTGATCCCGAGACAGTGCATGGCCCCAGATGAGAACACGATGTTGCTTTTATTTGTGCACGTTAAGGGGCATACAGTCCATTTTGAACTCCAGTTGGTCATTTGTGCTAGTCAAGTGGTACAAATCGGTAAATCTGTTGCAGATAATTCTGAGTCACTTCCAATTTGATGGACTTAATAATTAGTCTCAGGGGAACCTCTTTCCCCTGACTTATTTCTTGCTATTTATTTTCTAAGTTAAACTTAGTTTGGAAAACTTTCTTTATAACACAAATATGACATGATCTTTTCTTTCTAGAGTCACAGGGTGAGGTTTTGGATCACTTCCACAACAAAATCAACTTTTTTCTGACTCTCCACTCTTGTTGTGCAATCAAAACAGCCATGAATTGAGATTCAGGAAACTTGGGTTTGAATCTTCTTGGTGACCATGGGCAGGTCACTCAAACTCTCAGAGTCCCATCTGTCAGATATCACGGTGCTGTCTGAAGATCCTTTACTATTCTTTCCTTTTCTTCTTCTTCTTAAATTCTGTTTACGCTCATAACATCAGAGAACTCAGACAAGACAACTTGGGGAAATAGCGAACACCAGCTCCCAAAACTACCAGGACAGCTGTAGGAAGGCTTTTTGTGTAAAAAAAAAAAAAAAAAAAAACAAAACTGCCTGCTTCAGCATCTGTCAGCAAAGCTGTTGACCTCAGAGATGGACTACAGTGCAGAGAAGGTTTTCTTCATTCCCAAACAGAAATGCTAGGCTTTCAGTGTTCACACACTCATTTCCACTCTCACTCCCCCAAAGCCAATGCAATAAGGAATGTGGGCTGTCAAAGGAAAGGAACAATACAATCGAAAATGCAAACTGAATCTGAAATCACAGCAGTAAGGGCTAGGACTCACACTGGAGACTCACCCTGCTGGGACTGACATGACATAAGTCAGGGACTTCGGTTCACAGTTTTATGTAACAGGACACAGGAGCAGCCAATTCTAGTGGAGACCGATAGGAAAGCCCAAGGGTGAGTGTCTCTGGGAACAAGAAGCAGGTATCACTATACCAACAAGGCTTTTGGATAGAGAACTCTGACAGGTTTTGTAGACGTAGTCAGGCTTCCTGGAGGCTGCCAAGAGGGTGTAATCTCATCACATGGAGCAGGGGTTTCCTAGGTGCTTCTCCCCTTCCAGGTCACTGAGTCCAAAAAGGAGCATCTGTGCTTCTGCGTGACATCCATCAATGCCACAAGCCCCCATAACTTATAAATTTATAGCAGAGAAAAGGATAAATCTATAGGCTCCCTCTGTCTAAAATTCCCCTTTATTTTCTTTGTGGTGGGATGAAAAGTTTCCTTACTGAAATTCCTACCTTCTGTCTCACTACCTTCAAACATATCCTGTACACCAGGGAAGACCTTGGACTACTTGCATCAGAATCACATATGGCGCATGTAAAAAATACAAGTTTCTGGGTTCCATACCAGACCTATTGCACTGCTACATCAGGATATTTGGTGTGTGTGTGTGTGTGTGTGTGTGTGTGTTGGAAGGACAGGAATCTTCCAGGTCTTATTTTCTTCACGCTTAAGAGGCTGTCAGTCCTACCTTTTGCATTCTATTCTGTTCTGGTCTCTTTCTTCTCTGTGCTGGGATGGCTGCATCCTTGTTCCTGACCCTTAATCTCAGAGGTAGGAAATTAGCAGGTTTTGCCTCTGCAATGGCTCAGAATTCAGTGTTAGTAGGTTCGAAGTATAAATCTAGAAAAATTGGAAGTTGTCAAAAATGAAATGGAATGCATAAAGATTGATATCCTAGGCATTAATGAGCTGAGATGGACTGGTACCGGCCATTTTGAATCAGACAATTATATGGCCTACTATGCCAGGAATGACAAATTGAAGAAGAATGGCACTGCATTCATTATCAAAAAGGACCCTTCAAGGTCTATCCTAAAGTACAACATCTATATGCCTACAAGGAAGACCAGTTAATATGATTATTATTCAAATTTACCCACCAACCGCTAATGCTAAAGATGAAAAAACTGAAGATTTTTACCAAGTTCTGAAGCCTGAAATTGATCAAATATGCAATCAAGATGCATTGATAATTACTGGTGATTGGGATATGAAAGTTGGAAACAAAGAAGAAGGATCGGTAGTTGGAAAATATGGCTTTGGTGATAGAAACGGCACTGAAGATCACAATAGAATTTTGCAAGACCAATGACTTATTTATTCATTGCAAATACCTTTCTTCAACAGCATAGATGGCGACTATACATGTGGACGTTGCTGGATGGAATACACAGGAATCAAATTGACTACATCTGCAGAAAGAGACAATGGAGAAGCCCAATATCATCAGTCAGAAAAAGGGCAGAGGCCGACTTCTGAAGAGACCATCAATTGCTCATATGCAAGTTCAAGGTGAAGCTGAAGAAAATTAAAACAAGACCACAAGAGCCAAAATATGACCCTGAGTCTGTCCCACCTGAGTTTAGAGACTATCTCAAGAATAGATTTTACACATTGAATACTAAAGACCAAACACCAGACAAGTTGTATGATAACATCAAGGACATCATACACGAAGAAAGCAAAATGTCATTAAAAAGACACGAGAGAAAGAAAAGACCAAAATGGCTGTCAAAAGATTCTGAAACTTGCTCTTGAACATACAGCAGCTAAAGCAAATGGAAGAAATGATAAAGTAAATGGGCTTAACAGAAGATTTCAAAGGACAGAGGTTCCAGAAGACAAAGTTAAGTATTATAATGAATTGTGCAAAGACCTGGAGTTAGAAAGCCAAAAAGGAAGAGCAGGCTCAGCATTTTTCAAGCTGAAATAACAAAAGAAAAAAATTCAAGCCTAAAGTTGCAATATTGAAAGATTTCATGGTCAAAATACTGAAAGATGCAGGAAGCAACAAAAGAAGATGGAAGGAATGCAAAAAGTCACTGTACCAAAAAGAATTGGTTGATGTTCAATTATTTCAGGAGGTAGCATATGATTAAGAACCGATGACATTGACTGAAGAAGACCAAGCTGCACTGAAAGCATTGTGGGAAAACAAGCCTCCAGGAATTGACAGAATACCAATTAAGATGTTTCAACAAACAGATGCAATGCTTGAGATGCTCAATTGTCCATGAAAGGAAATTTGGAAGACAGCTACCTGGCCAAGCGACTGGAGGAGATCCATATTTGTGCCCGTTCCAAAGAAAGATGATCCAACAGAATGCAGAAATTATCGAACAGTATCATTAATATCAACAATCATTAATATCACACGCAACTCTTGCTGAAGATAATTCAAAAATGGTTGCAGCAGTACATCAACAGGGAACTTCCAGAAATCCAAGCCTGATTTGGAAGAGCGCTTGGAAGGAGGGACATCACTGCTGACGTCAGATGGATCTTGGCAGAAAGCAGGGAATACCAGAAAGATGTTTATCTGTGTTTTATTGACTATGCAAAGGCATTCGACTGTGTGGATCTTAACAAATTATGGATAACATTGTGAAGAATGGGAATCCCAGAACACTTAATTGTACTCATGAGGAAACTGGACGTAGACCAAGAGGCAGTTGTTGGAACAGAACAGAGGGATACCGAGTGGTTTAAAATCAGGAAAGGTGTGTACCAGGGTTGTATCTTTACACCATAATTATTCCATCTGTATGCTGAACAAAAATCTGAGAAGCTGGACTGTATGAAGAAGAATGGGGCATCAGGATTGGAGGAAGACTCATTAATAACCTGTGATATGCAGATGACACAACTTGCTTTCTGAAAGTGAAGAGGACTTGAAGCACTTACTGATGAAGATCAAAGACCACAGCCTTCAGTATGGATTATACCTCAACATAAAGAAAACAAAAATCCTCACAACTGGACCAATAAGCAACATCACGATAAATGGAGAAAGGATTGAAGCTGTCAAGATTTCATTTTACTTGGATCCACTATCAATACCCATGGAAGCAGCAATCAAGAAATCAAATGACACATTGCACTGGACAAATCTGCTGCAAAACACCTCTTTACAGTGTTGAAAAGCAAAGATGTCACTTTGAGGTCTAAGATGTGCCTGACCCAAGCCATGGCATTTTCAATGGCCTCGTATGCATGTGAAAGCTGGACAATGAATAAAGAAGATCAAAGAAGAATTGATGCCTTTGAATTTTGGTGTTGGCGAAGAATATTGAATATACCATGGACTGCCAGAAGAAGGAACAAATCTGTACTGGAAGAAGTACAGCCAGAATGCTCCTTAGAAGTGACGATGGCAAGACTTTGTCTCAGGTTATCAGGAGGGATCAGTCCTGGAGAAGGACATCATGCTTGGTAGAGGGTCAGCGAAAGAGAAGAAGACCCTTGACAAGATGCATTAACACAGTGGCTGCAACAATGGGTTCAAGCATAGCAACCGTTGTGAGGATGGCGCAGGACCAGGCAGTGTTGTACACAGGGTCGCTATGAGTCTGGACTGACACATTGGTACCTAACAGTAACAACAATAGGCAGTCTCATCCCCTCTACGTAAAGGAGGTTGTTTCCAATAATATGCTCTATGGAATGCCTGACCAGTTATTTATTACCTTCCCAAATGGCTTCTCTCTCTCGGCATTTGCCTATTTTATGACTTCCTTTTACTCTCTGGGTCTTCCTTCACTGTTGCCTCTCTGTCCTCAAACCACTCTGATGGGATGGTTTATATTTCTTTCTCCCTCCTTTTAGCAGAAAGAGTTCGTTTCCAGACTGAGTTCATCTGAGAAGGACGCTCGTTGCGTGGAAATGTAGACACTGATACTCTGTGTGCCACCCTTAGCCCTTCTCAAGTCGCAGCTGGCCAGGGCTTTCCTGTTAACCATTTCATCTCCCCAAACACATAGGCTACAAAGGACTTACAAATTATAAGTCTATACAAATGAGTCAAAAAGTTTCAGACACATACACTTTTAGGGTTGCCAGGGGACTTGGAAACCGCCTAGTTTAGCTCTTTCATTTTAAACTTGAGAACATTGAAGCCTGAAGAGGTTAAGTAACTAGCTCATTACTATTCTCCTTGCAGCTTCTGACCATCTCCAAAAGCCAGTCTGAAGTACTCTGTTACTCTTTTAGTGCAGCACAGCTAATCGTTATTTTCCTATCTTCCGTTTGCTTCATGCTTTTATATGTTTGTTACATATGCATATTTCCATAAACAATACCAAATATTATTTTGCATGTTTTAAAATTATTTATAAATTCTATTATACTGCACAGATACCTTGACAACTTGCTTTATTCTTTGAGCGTAATCAAAAAAACCGATTGCCATCGAGTTAATTCTGACTCATAGCAACCGTAAAGGACAGAGTAGAGCTGCTCATAGGGTTTCCAAGGCTGTAAATCTTTATGGAAGCAGACTGCCACATCTTTCTCCTATGGAAAGGCTGCTGGGTTTAAACTACTGACCTTTTAGTTAGCAGCTGAGCGCTTAACCACTGTGCCACCAGGGTTCCTCTTTGAGCTTACATTTTTAAAATAATTTTTTCATGTTTTTATACCTTTGCTACACGTGTACATTTCCATAAACAATACCTGGGGTATTATTCTGTATTTTTTTTTTAAATAATATTTTGTGTTTTCAGCAAAGGTTTACCCAGCAGTTTAGGTTCTCATTCAACAACTTCTACACAAGTTGTTCAGTGATATCGGTTACATTCTACACAATGTGTGAACATTTTCATTATTTCCATTCTGGTTCCGTTTCCATTAATCTAGTTTTCCTGCACCCTTATCTTCTCAACCTTGTTTTAAAGTAATTGTTAACCATTTGGTCTCACATGGATGACTTTTTTAAAAGGAGCACAGTACTCACAGAGTGATATTCTTTATTTTGTGAGCCAATCTGTTATGTAGCTGAATGGTCACATCAGGGGCTAATTTCAGTTCAAGGTTTTAAGAGTATCTCAGGGCAATAGTCTCGGGGTGTCTTCCAGTCTCAACCAGCCCAGTAAGTCTGGGTTTGTTAAGAATTTGAGGTTCTCTTCCACATTTTTCTCTCATTCTCTCAGGTTCCTTCTATCTATTGTGGCCCTGATCAGAACAGTTGGTAGTGGTCTCAGGTATCATCTAGTTCGATGTTCTACATGTTTTAAAACTATTTATAAATTTTTCATACTGCACTGATTTCTTGGCAACTTGCTTTTTTCTTTGAGTTTACACTTTTTAAATAATTAAAAAAAAAAAAAAACATTCCTATACCTCTTTGGCTCTTCCTTTTTCAGCTCACTCTGCCACTTAAAATGTGACTGTGGACAAATCACTTAGCACTGATTTGATCCTCTCCTTCCTTTAAGCTTGAAGTAACAATTTCCTTTCAGTTCAGAGTTTGGGAATGTTTCATTGGAAAGACGTGGGAGATGTTGTTTTTAAAGCAGTGAGTTCTGTGTATTTGTTTTTTAGAGCTTCTTCTTCTTCTTCTTTTTAACCCCAAGAAGCGATTAAATTCTTTTTTTCATGCACACTGAAAACAGAACTATTCAATTCTAAAAATACTTTTTCTTACAACTTTATTGAAAAACTTCTTATGTGGATCACCTGATTTGTTTCAAAAAAGACTGCCATTGAGAAAATTTGTCCCACTCTGTTTTAGTGGTCTAGTGCTACTCTAACAGGAATACCACAAGTGGATAGCTTCAACAAGGAGAAATTTATTCTCTTACAGTCCAGCAGGCTGCAAGTCCAAATTCAGGGCATCAGCTCCAGGAGAAGGCTTACTCTCTCTCTGTCAGCTCTGGAGACCATCTCAGTGCAGGAACCTCAGGTCCAAAGGAAGCGCTCTGCTCCCGGCACTGCTTTCTTGGTGGTATGAGGTCCCCCACTCTCGCTTGCTTCCCTTTGGTTTTATCTCTTATAAGAGATAAAAGGTGGTGCAGGCCACACCCCAGGGAAATTCCCTTTACATTGGATCAGGGATGTGACCTGAGTAAGGGTGGTGTTACAATTCCACTCTAATCCTCTTTAACGTAAAATTACAATCACAAAATGGAGGACAACCACACAACCCCGGGAATCATGGCCTAGCCAAATTGATACACACGTTTTTGGGGGAACAGAGTTCAATCCATGACTCGCTCATTAACTACTAAAATATTTTGATTTGAGAATATTGGAGAATGAGCAACATGGATGCACCTATCTACTAGTTTACCTGAAGATTTCATCGAGAGCTCTGTTATGAGGCTTGGCAGTTCTGCTGCAATCTGAGTCTTAGACTGCTAATTGCTGATCAAAAACAGTGGTTTTTGTAAAAAATATATGTAACACAACCTTTGCCAATTCAACATTTTGAACAATTCAGTGACACTAATTACATTAATCATGTTGTGCAACCATCACCACTATCCTTGCCAAGTTTTCCATCCCCATAAACAGATACTCAACGTTTTTTTTGATGTTTGAATTCCTCAGATCAGTAAAAATGTAAAATGAGGAGTGGAGGGGAAGACTGACATAGGATTTCAAACTTTTATTTTGCCAAGCAAGTACTTATAAAAGACCACCATCCACATCCATGACTATTTCTTACAAGAGAATACTTTAGGATAAAAACAAAAAATAGGAAGGATATAATCTCACCACATTACTTTTATTTTTCGTATTTTGAGTGCGTGTGTCCAAACTGGCTTTTGGAAACTATTAAATCTAGATTAATTAATCCAGGAAACCGAGATGTGAGTTATAAAGTCAAACCCTTGTTAAAAAAAAAAAAAAGAGCCAGAATTTTATATTTGTATTAGTATTAGATGTTGCTCATATAGAGTGGCTTTTTAGTGGGGGCTAAGCAGCCCTGGGGTGCAGTGGTTAAAGTGCTTGGCTGTTAACTGAAAGGTCAGCGGTTCGAACCCACCAGCCGCTCTGCAGGAGAAAGATGTGGCAATCTGTTTCCATAAAGATCACAGCCTTGGGAACCTCCATGGGGGCAGTTCTACTCTATCCTATAGGGTCACTATGAGGTAGAATCAACTCAATGGCAGTGGGTTTGGTTTTGGTTTAAAGTGCTGCTTAGGTGTCCCAAGATTTCTAGGTTGTTAGAGAAGCAATAGTGGAATTGGTATACACAGACACATCCTGAGATGTTAACTTTGCCATGCTTCTTCATCATTAAAAAATAGTATCTGTTTCACAGGGTTTTTGTATTAAGTGAAATAATAAATCTGAAAGCACTTTGTAAACTGTGGCGCGGTATCTGAGATTTTCGTCAGTATTGCTAAATGTTGTGGGCTTTCTCTTTATTCAAACCTTATCCAGGCTGTGTGAATGTGTCTATAATGTCTGGCAAAACTTACCAAAATCAATTTTACATAGGAGAATACTGTGTATAAAGTATATGTCAGTGCCTGGTAGAGAATAGGCAAGCAATTATTTTTAGTTTTCTTTAGTCACTAGACTCTCTCGATAACATAGTATCAGTCATTTTGCAATATAAGTTCTGGCCAAATGGCAATTATGCTTCTAGTGTCTTTCAGAAATTTTGTTACATAAGTGAGTGAAAGGAAATTAGGAAACCTTTCAACCAACCCAGCTACGCATCAGCTTATTCACCTCAGTGTCTTCTGTCTGTCCTCCACGCCCTCTACCGACTACAAGTCTTTATTGAACTAGCAAATTGAACTGTTTAGAATAGATCAAGATTCTTCCCAGCCTGTGATTGAAAGTCGTGCGGCAAAATTATTGCTTTAAAGAATCTTTTTTTATGGCATTTGGAAAACCTAGTCATAATCTAAAAATTGGACAATATGGAGAAGCATAAGTAGAAAATCAAATCATGTTCCCTCTACCTTCAATAGAACTCCTAACATTTGCTGTATCTTCATTTTCCTGACTCTTTTCCCCATATAGTGTGTATATTATTTTCTTACAAAAATAGGGTTCTCTTAAACAAATAGAATCATACTATACAGAATTTTAAAAACCTTATTTTGAGCACTAACATGTGGAGTAAATATCTTCCCATGTCAATGAATGGACTATCAGACATAACTACATATTGTTCAGTGGCAAGGATATACCATAATATATTTATGGGTGCTCATTTAGTTTGCTTCCAGCTTATTAAAAAAAAAAAAAACTACCTCTCATGTTCTATATTCTCCATGAATCTATGCCAGAAACTAGAGCCAACAGTGATAATATTCAATACTTAATATTGGGTGCTCAGATCTCAATATACTGTATTTTCAAAGATTTCTCCTGCCTGTCTCCATTTCCTGCACTGCTTATCCTCATTTCAATGAAATGTATTTATACACAAAGAGTTTATATATATATGTACATACATACATACATATATATATATATATAAATATATAAAACAACAGAATTCTTATATTAATTCGGTCAAGGAATATTTCAGTGTTTACATGCCACGTGTTTGCTAGGACCTTGGGGTACAGTCGTGACTGGGACAGAGAAATCCCTGCTGTCACTGAGCTTAGACTCTGGTGGAAAGACAAATGCTCAACCAATTACAGATCAATGTCTTCCCGGGGGGAGCAATTAGTATTTATTTGCTTACTTTTTATTGTTCTCCTCCTCCCCTCACTAGTGTGAAGGGCCAATCACAGGTGACAATAAATTTTATACAGAAAAAAAAAAAAGCAAAATGTGGAGACTGCAAATAAAAGGGCTGGAAGAGGAGCGTCTATAGGAGGAACACTGAAAATGATACCTGAAGGATAAGAATAATGTGGAGGGCGGGGAGAGCAGTTGCAGAGAAAAGAGCATGTGCAATGTTTCTGAGATGAGAAAATGGTTGGAATGACCGAGGAATTAAAGAACAGCAGATTGGAGCCTAGTGAGCAAGGGGAGGGTGCAGAAGGTGAAGATGGAGCGGCAGGTACCCCGCAGTCAGACGACAATGCAGGACACGGTAGGTTAGGGGGAGTTTGGATTTTATTTGATGTAATGTGAAGTTGTGAAGGCACTGAAGGGCTGTAAGGAGAGATGTGACACAATTTAATTAGCATTTTAAAACAGCTCTCTCTGTCCTGTGCAGAGTGGGCTCCAGCAGGGAGCTCACTTAGAAGGCCCCTGAGAAAGACACAGCCAGGTTCCCAACCCAAACTTGAGATCTCCAGTGTAACAAGAGGATTCCAAATGTAGAGAAAAAACGCACTGACAAATCTGTGCTGATTAATACAAAAGTGCAGCTCTGCAGTCTGGGGATCATAACCCACAGGAAACCCTAGACTCTTGGGCTGAAATGCCGCAGTGCTGAACTCGATTCCCTGGGATGATCACTCAGGGAAGCTGAAGGGATTTAGTAATACAATACACACAGCTCATCTCTGGAATCCTTTTACTGGAAGGAAGGAGGATGATGATTTTATTCTCTGATCCTTTGCAAGATTCAAAGAAACCTAGTTTTTGAACTGTCAATTTCATTTCATAAATTTCAAATAAATTACAGTGAAATCTGTGATAGCTGGAACTTGCCAGGACTGCCTTGCTTTTCTGGGTCTCACAAGTTTTCTGCCTTTGACGGGATGCTGTCTTACCATTTTTTCCATTGTTCCTTTTAGTGGAAAATACAGTAAAACCTGTGAAAGGTGAGGTTTCCACCTTACACAGGTTCTGACTTTTGCAGGTTTTACTGTATACGTCTTATCAGGCAAAACTATCAACTGATCTTTCTTAACACTTGATTTGCATGTTCTCAATTTATTTACACATCGTGCAGGTTAAATAAGTAGGGGCCCTCAGTCTTTATGATCTGCAGCAACATGGTTTGACTAACTGAATAACCAAGTTATTATTAAAGGTATTATCTCCTTATGACTCAGTTCCTTCATCTGTAAAATAAAAGTGGTGGATTTATAACATATATATAAAATAGTTTTCTCTATCGTAATTGCTTGCGTTCACGTGTTCTAAACTGCAGGCTATGGATGAAAATTTTCATGTGATGTGTTTTGTACTCTGCAATAGCCGTATAGCCATTAGATCATAAAATGCCACACAGAAGGATTCCAGTTATCCTCTTTACTTTATTCCTTTATTTATCAATTCATGTACTCACTTGTTTGACAAATATTTATCAAGGGTCAATATTTACTGATATCAATGATCAATAAATATGTGTCAAATAAGTAAGTACATAAAGAAATAAGAGAATAAATTAAAGGTGAAATCTAATCCTTTTTCAGTACGAAGTTATATAGTTTTATGGGGCAGTTCTACTCTATCCTATAGGTCATCATGTGTTGGAATCGACTCGACGGCAATGGGTTTGGTTTTTAGTTTTTTGTAGGGATTAAATGAAAACACTTAGCATAGTTTCTGGCTCTTGACAGGTTTAAACTGTTATTAACTGGCTTATAGGTTGTTTTGTAAGCTTTGGAGTCCAGTAATGGTGTCAGGACCCTCTTTTGCTTCTCCACTGCCCTAGCACCATTAGACACCTGAGCATTTAACAGGAGCAGACATTCAACAATACAAGTGGAATAGAACAGAACTAAACTGATTTAGATGGAAATGAAGCATATTAAAATAGGTTCTGATACAGAATTAGAAACAACTATTGAGACAATACATTCCATGCGTGTTCACTTGGGCTTTACAGAGGGCTTTTGTTTCTATTATCGGCTTAATACCCACAGCAAATCCTTGAAATAGATATTATTTTTATATCACCACTGTTGAGTAAAGAGGCTTAAAAAATTAAAGTGATTTTTCCCCTGTTGTTAAAGTGACTAGAACCCAGATCTTTTGATTCCAATGTTAATTTTTGTGACCATGACTTTGTCTCGGGAATCCACAAACCAGCTTAGTTCCATATTGAGAAAAACCTCCAGGGAAAGGGACAAGTTCTGATCCTTACCCAGATGTTTCATCTATGATACCACACATTTCTGTCACTCCTCAGTTGCTCGGGGCCTAGTAGCTTTTACTGGTAAATAAGCACAGATAGACTTTTAGTTTCCAATTCAACAGGTAATTCGTACGTATGCTCTGTGCAAAAATTAGGCATTTGTGAACATTCATTCATTCATTTTTCAGTTTCCAAAATGACACTTTTCTTTTCTTTGCCTCTTTTTAAATAGCAATTATATTATTAGACATTTATTAGAATTGTTTCTTCTATTAGTTTAAAATTATGTCTCTTTCAAATATACAGAAAATACAGAGAATAATATTCACAAACCTACCACTCAGCATATACATTAATGTTGTTGTTAGGTGCCGTCGAGTCAGTTCCGATTCATAGTGACCCTATGTGCAACAGCAAAAAACACTGCCCAGTCCTGCACCATTAATATTGTGCCTTATTTCCAATATACTTTTTTGAAGAAATAAAATTTTACAGATACTCCTGAAACTAAAGCATATCTTTCCCATTCATATTTTTATATTTTCAGGGTATACATATAGTACATAAACAACAGTCTCTTCCTCTATGCTTTCTTCTGCAACTTGATTTCTTTATTCATTCAAGATTTATCCATGATATACAAGTAGGTAGTTTGTTTGTTTTTTTAAATTTCAAAAACTATGCAGTAAATGTAACACAGTTTATCTATTTTGCTGTTGGTGGATATTTATGCTGTTTCTGGTGTTTTGTCGCTAAAACAATGTACATCATTATGCAATATTAGCTGTTATCTTCAGTACACTTTTAGAAGGGGAGCTTCTGGGCCGGATAGTCTGGGCATTCCCAAGTTTAACAGATCTTGTCAAATAGTATTCCAAGCTACCATTTACACTTCAGCCAGAATGTTTTATATCAGAACTTTCATTTCTCTGCATATTCACCAACATCTAACATCAAATTTTAAAGTTTCCACCAATTTTATGTACATAAAATGCTGTAACTTATTCTGCACTTCCCTAGTTAGTAGGGAAGTTGAACACCTTTTCATTTGTTTACATGCCATTTGGCTTTTATCACTTCATATTTTTCAATCACATTATTTGGCTTTTTTAAATTGATTTCTAGGAATTCTATGCTTATTTTAAATATTAATCCTTTGTTGGTCACATGAATAGCAAATGTCTTCTACCAGTCTACGGGTTGTCTTTTTACTTTTCTTTATGGTGTATAGCTGAACAGAAGCTCTTGCTTTTTAGGGTAGACAACAACTAATCTTTTCTTTTATGGTTTGTGATGTTGTATGTCTTTAAGAAATATTTTTGTAACTCTGAGGTCACAAAGATTTACTCCTATATTATCTTCTAAAAGTTTCAATTCTTTGCCTTTCAAAGTTAGTTATATTATACATCTGGAATTTATATTTGTATATGACATGACATAAGAATCTCATATTTATCATAAGGATAGCCAGTTGTCCCAACACGATTTTTAAAATTGTCTATCCTCTCTTACTATTTTTCCATATGCACATGGGTCTGCTTCTGGATAGCTCTTTCATTGTTCTATGTTTTTTCTAGCCCTTGGTCAATACATACTGTCTTCTTTATGATAAATCATATATCATAATGATAGTTTCCCTTTTTTTCTTACTTTCTCAAATTGTTTTTACTCTCTTGATCCTTAACACTTCCCTGTGAATTTTAGAATTGGTGTGTCAGTTCCATGAAAATGCTTTCTGGATTTTTATTTAAATCTCAGTAGATTTATTGATTGAATTGGCAGGAATGACCATCTTTAAAATATTAAATGTTTTAATTCATGAATATAGTATTAGTTAGCGGTCAGCACAGGAAACAAAAACTCTCCAGGTATTTTAAGCAGAAAGAGATTTGATACAGAGTATTAATTGCTGGCACCAGGCTAGGCTCCTGGAAAAAGAGTTATTTGTTTTGTTCTGTTTTAAAGTTTCAAATATGGAGGGAGATGGGATTAGCTATTTTTGTTTCTTTTTTTTTTTTTTTTTTGCATTGTCATCAAACAATGACACTGATTGTTTGGTATTTGTTGAAAACATCCTTTGTGGCTGTCTTAGTCATCTAGTGCTGCTCTAACAGAAATACCAAAAGTGGATGGCTTTAACAAAGAGAAGCTTATTCTTTCACAGTCCAGTAGGCTACAAGTCCAAGTTCAGGGCATCAGCTCCAGGAGAAGGCCCTCTTTCTCTGTTGGCTCTGGAGGAAGGTCCTTGTGATGCATCAGTCTTCCCTTGGTCTGGGAGCATCTCAGCACAGGAACCTCAGGTCCAAAGGACATGCTCTGCTCCCGGCACTGCCCTCTTGGTGGTGTGAGGTTCCCATGTGTCTGTGCTCGCTTCTCTCTTTCATATCTGAAAAGAGACTGGATTAAGACACTATCTAATCCTATAAACCTCATCAGGATAACTGCCACTAATCCTTCTTCCTAGATCATAGTGATGGAGTTTACAACACATAAGGAAATCATATCAGATTTCAAAACTGTAGACAATCATACAATACTGGGAATCATGGCCCAGCCAAATTGATACACACATTTTTTTAGGGGACATAATTCAGTCCATGACAGTGGCTTACAAGGTGGTCAATTTTAATGAAGATTTTATGAGATTTTGTAAATAATATGTAAATTCTACTTATTGGATATAAACCCATCGCTGTTGAGTCAATTTCAACTCATAGTGACCCTATTGGCCAGAGTAGAACTGCCCTATAGGTTTTCTAAGGCTATAAATCTTTATAGAAGCAGACTGTCACATCTTTCTCGCATGGACCACTGGTGGGTTTGAAGTGCTGGCCTTTCAGTTAGCAGCTGAGCACTTAACAATTATGCCACTGGGGCTTTTATTGGATGTAGGATTCTATACACATGCATTAGATCAAGCAAATGAGTTATATGCTCAGGGCTTCCATATGTTTGCAAATCTTTTGCCTACTTGATCAGTCAGTTTCCTAGAACCTTAAAATCTTCCACTATAAATATAAATTTTCTGATTTATCCTTGTAGTGATGACATTTTTTGCCTTATATATTCACATTCCCACCAGCAATGTATGCAAGTTCTAGTTTCACCACATCCTCACCAATACTTGCTTTAATCAATCTTTTAAATTTTAGCCATTCTAATAAGTATGTCCCCATACAGCTGTCAGTTTGTCGTACTGCAGTGGCTTGTGTGTTGCTGTGATGCTGGAAGCTATGCCACCAGTATTCAAATACCAGCAGGTCACCCATGGTGGACAGGTTTCAGCTGAACTTCCAGACTAAGACTAGGAAGAAAGACCTGGCAGTCTACTTCTGAAAAGATTAGCCAGTGAAAACCTTATGAATAGCAGCAGAATATTGTCTGATATAGTGCCAGAAGATGAGCCCCTCAGGTTGGAAGGCACTCAAAATACGACTAGGGAAGAGCTGCCTTCTCAAAGTAGAGTTGACCTTAATAACCTGGAAGGTGTCAAGCTTTCGGGACCTTCATTTGCTGATGTGGCATGACTCAAAATGATAAGAAACAGCTGCAAACAGATGTTAATAATAGGGACATGGAATGTACGAAGTATGAATCTAGGAAAGTTGGAAGTTGTCAAAAATGAAATGGAACACCTTAAAACTGATACCCTAGGCATTAGTGAGCTGAAATGGACTGGTATTGGCTATTTTGAATCAGATCATCATACGATCTACTATGCCGGTAATGACAAATTGAAGAGGAATGGTGTTGCATTCATCATCAAAAAGAACATTTCAGATCTATCCTCAAGCACAACACTGTCAGTGATACGGTAATATCCATATGCCTACAACGAAGACCAGTTAATAGGACTATTACTCAAATTTACACACCAAGCACAAATGCCAAAGATGAGGAAATCGAAGATTTTTTACCAACTTCTGCAGTCTGAAATGGATCAAATTTGCAAATCAAAATGCATTGATAATTACTGGTGATTGGAATGTGAAATTTGGAAACAAAGAAGGAAGAGTAGTTGGAAAATATGGCCTTTGTGATAGAAACAACATTGGAGATCACATGATAGAATTGTGCAAGACAAATGACTTCTTTATTGCAAATACCTTTCTTCACCAGCATAAACTACTATCCACGTGGACCTTGCCAAATGGAATACATAGGAATCAAATTGACTGCATCTGTGGAAAGAGACGATGGAAAAGCTCAATATCATCAATCAGAACAAGGCCAGGGGTAGACTGTGGAACAGACCATCAACTGCTCGTATGCAAGTTCAAGTTGAAGCTGAAGAAAATTAGAACAAGTCAAGGAAAGCCAAAGTATGACCTTGAGAATACTCTACCTGAATTTAGAGGCCATCTCAAGAATAGATTTGACTTGTTAAACACTAATGACCAAAGACCAGATGAGTTAAGGAACACATCAAGGACATCATACATGAAGAAAGTAAGAGGTCATTAAAAAGACAAGAAAAAAGAACAAAATAGATGTCCAAAGAGACTCTGAAACTTGTTCTTGAACATTGAGTAGCTAAAGTGAACTGAAGAAATGAAGTAAATGAGCTGAACAGAAGATTTCAAAGGGTAGCTTGAGAAGACAAGGTAAAGTATTATAATGAAACGTGCAAAGACCTAGAGTTAGAAAACCAAAAGGGAAGAACATGCTTGGCATTTCTCAAGCTGAAAGAACTGAAGCAAAAATTCAAGCCTTGAGTTGCAATATTGAAGGATTCTATGGGGAAAATATTAAACGACGCAGGAAGCATCAATATAAGATGAAAGGAATAAAAAGAGTCACTGTACCAGAAAGAATTGGTTGACGGTCAACCATTTTAGGAAGTAGCATATGATCAAGAACCTACAGCACTGAAGAAAGAAGTCCAGGCTGCACTGAAGGCATTGGCGAAAAACAAGGTTCCAGGAATTGACAGAATACTAATTGAGATGTTTCTTCAAACGGATGCAGCACTGGAAGTGCTCACCAGTCTATGCCAAAAAAATTGGAAGGCAGCTACATGGCCAACCAACTGGAAGAGATCCATATTCGTGCCCATTCGAAACAAAAATGATCCAACAGGATGCAGAAATTATCAAATAGTATCATTAACATCACACAAAAGTAATATTTGCTGAAGATCGTTCAAAAGTGGTTGTAGCAGTACATCATCAGGGATCTTCCAGAAATTCAAGCCAGATTCAGAAGAGGACGTGGAGCCAGGGATATCATTGCTGATGCCAGATGGATCTTAGCAGAAAGCAGAGAATACCAGAAAGATGTTCACCTGTGTTTTATTCACTATGCAAAGGCATTTGTGTGAATCACAACAAATTATGGATAACTTTGCAAAGAATGGGAATTCCAGAACACTTCATTGTGCTCATGAGGAATCTGTACATGAACCAAGAGGCAGTCATTTGAACAGAACAAGGGGATACCGTGTGGTTTAAACTCAGGAAAGGTGTGCGCCAGGGTTGTATCCTTTCACCACACTTATTCAATCTATATGCTGGACAAATAATCAGAGGAGCTGGACTATATGGAGAAGAACGGGGCATCAGGATTGGAGGAAGACTCATTAACAACTGTGATATGCAGATGACACAAGCTTGCTTGCTGAAAGTGAAGAGGACTTTAGGCACTTATTAATGAAGATCAAAGACTACTGCCTTCAGTATGGATTAGACCTTAACATAAAGTAAATAAAATCCTTACAACTGGACCAATAAGCAACTGCATGATAAATGGAGACAATACTGAAGTTGTCAAGGATTTAATTTTACTTGGATGCAAAATCAACGCCCATGGAAGCAGCAGGAAGAAGTCAAACAGCGAATTGCATTCAGACAAACCTGCTGCAAAAGACCTCTTTACGGTGTTAACAAGCAAAGATGTCACTTCAAGGATTAAGTTTTGCCTGACCCAGGTCATGGTGTTTTCAATTGCCTCAAGTGCATGCAAAAGCTGGATGATGAATATGGAAGACCAAAGAAGAACTGACACCTCTGAATTGTGGTGTTGGCGAAGAATACTGAATATACTATGGACAGCCAAAAAGAACGAACAATTCTGTCTTGAAGAAGTACAATCAGAATGCTCCTTAGAAGCAAGGATGGCAAGACTATGTCTCACATACTTCGGACATGTTATCAGGAGGGACCAGTCCCTGGAGAAGGACATCATGCTTGGTGAAGTAGAGGGTCACTGAAAAAGAGGAACCCTCAGTAAGATGGATTGACACAGTGGCTGCAGCAATGGCCTCAAGCATAAAAACGATTGTGAGGGTAGCACAGGACTGGGCAGTGTTGTGTTCTGTTGTACACTGGGTTGCTATGAGTAGGGACTGACTCAACGGCAGCTGACAACAACAACAACATTTCCATCAGAGCTTTCGGATGACGAGGCACATTGTCAATGAGCAGTAATATTTTGAAAGGAATCTTTTTTTTTCTGAGCAGTAGGTCTCAACAGTGGGCTTAAAATATTCAGTAAATCATATTGTAATCAGAAGTGCTGTCATCCCGGCTTTGTTGTTCCGAGCACAGGCAGGGGGGATTTAGCATAACTCTTAAGGGCCCTGGGATTTTTGGAATGGTAAACGAGCACTGGCTTCAACTTGGCTGTCTTGTGCAAGAGGCCTTGCTTTTTGGCCTATCTCAGCTTTCAACATGCCTTTCTCACTAGGCTTAATCATTTCTAGCTTTTGATTTGAAGTGAGAGACGGTTACTCTTCCTTTCACTTGAACACTTAGAGGCCATTGTAGGGTTATTATCTGGCCTAATTTCAATATTGTCGTGTCTCAGGGAATAGGGAGGCCGGAGGAGAAGGAGAGAGATGGGGGAACAGTGGTCAGTGGAGCAGTCAGAACACACACAGCATTTATTGATTAAGTTCGTGGTCTTATATGGCTCAGTCCGTGGTGCCCCAAAACAATTACAATAGTAATATTAAAGATCTCTGATTACAGATCATCATAACATATACAATAATAATGAAAAAGTTTGAAACATCGTGAGAATTACAAAAATGTGACACAGAGGCACGAAGTGAGCACGTGCTGTTGGAAAAATGGTGCTGATAGACTTGCTCGTTGCAGGGTTGCCACACACCTTCAATTTGTAAAAAATGCAGTATCTGTGAAGCACAATAAAATGAGGTATGCCTGTATAGAAATGATGCCTGAAAGTATAGTCTTTAGATGCAATTGTCTTTTTAAGCAATTGAATTTTAGTTTAAATAAAATACACTTTTGACAAAGGACCTATAACTTAAAAGGCATTTTAAAAACAGTAGAAAAGGATGACTATAACCACCTGTACATTTAGTTTAGAAAAACATACCTCCAGCCCCATAAAACATAATAGAACCAACACTGAATTGAATAGAGTAACTTATACATGTTGTGTTTAAGATCCTGCAAAATGTGATCTTATTTCTGTCCTTGCAAATTGGTATAAACATGGAGTGTGCCATCGACTTCAGTGCTTTCTTTTAAGTACAGAAGGAGAACATTTCAGTATAGTAATGTAAAACAACTGGAAATTTCTATTGGATATTTACTTTAAAAAAGGCACTATGCAAAAACGATCTATGTCTATTATTTTATTTAATCCCCTTCTCAACCCTAACTGGTAGCACAATTCTTATCCAATTTTACAGATCAGGAAACATGGATTTTCACAGTTTATTGGCACCCAGGCGGATCTGTTATGCCATTTTGATGTTTAAACTACCTACTTTAGTCAAAGCCACATATGATCTGCTCATGGGAAATAGAGTAATACCTAAGGGACTTCAAAGGAACAAAAATATCTTTGAGTTGCACAAAGATCTAATCTGTGCAAGCTGCAGAAATCTTGGGCGGATACAATGATCCCTTTCAGATCATTTTCCATCTTCCAACATGGCAAAATTACCTTGTAGATCCAATATGAGAACTCCTTCTTCTCCTTGTTGACGTGGATTAGATTTCTTAACTGCTTTTTCCTCATGGACCCCTTTGGTGGTCTGATGGATCCCAAGGACCCCTTCTGAAAATATGCTTTTAAAGGCATAACGAAAAGAAGAGAAATTTTATTAGAGTTCTAGCAACTAACCTCTGGGAAGATTTTTAAGCACTTCTCTCTGCCTACCCCTCCTCCTAAGTCTACCAGCCTTTCCCAGAATTTCCCTACCTTATTCAGAGAAGGTAAAGGGTAGAAACCAAAGAAGAGTTTGGAGGTATGGGGTGGTATTATGGGATGTGATACGGAGGAGGGGTTTCTGAGATGACAACAGTGTCTTCCTTTCCCTTTCTCTTCCCGCTAGAAGTCTCCTCACTTCTTTAGCCCCTCCTTCTTTCCCCAGATCAAGTCCAGTTTTTCTCTAGTTTTACATCTTGCTCAGGAGCCCTGGTTGCGCAGTGGTTAAAGCACTCAGTTGCTAACCTAAAGGTAAGCGCTTGAACCCACCAGCTGCTCCATGGGAGAAAGATGGAGCAGTCAGCATCCCTAAAGATTTACAGCCTTGGAACCCCTAAAGGGCAGTTCTACTCTGTCCCATAGGGTCGCTAGGAGTCAGAATCAACTCCATGGCAACGGGCTTGACCTCTTGCTCAGCTCCGCCCACTTCTAAGCCCGCCCACCCAGGCCCCGCCCCTCTTTAGGCTCCTCCCCCATCACTCCTCTGTTTCCTGCCAGTTACGCTGGGGCCACCCTCTGGACCCGCCCCCAACCCTCACCAACGCAGTCAGCGGCCTTCTGTCCAAGCAGAGGAGCCACAGTTGCGGAAGAATGGAACCGGCGGCGGGTGGCTTCTCGGAGGAGCAGTTCCGGGAGGCCTGCGCAGAACTCCAGCAGCCCGCGCTCGCCGGGGCCGACTGGCAGCTGCTGGTGGAGACCTTGGGCATTAACATCTACCGGCTGTTGGACCAGGTAGCGGCCGGCCCGCTGGAGGAGAGCGGGGGCTGGAGCCCGCCGGGACCAACTACCCAACTGGGAGGATGGGGCTGGAGCCGCGGAAAGGACCGGGGCGGGTTTGCTGGAGCGTTGAGAGCAGCGCTGGGAGGAGCGCAGACTCCTCGCGCCAGCGCTGGGGCAGTGCCTCAGGCTGACTTTGTTTTGTGCAGATCAAAGAAGTTGGGAGGTCATCTAAGTTCAGCCTGTGTGGGAGGCCCATGGAGGAAGTGGTTTGTTAGAAGTGAGTGATAAGAGTTTAAACGTGGGTCTGCTGATTTCTAGGTCGATGCACGAAGTGACCTACTTGCAAGAGACATGAATCTCGCCTCCTGAGTGGATGCCAGTGGGGGTGGGGGTGGGCGGTATACTAGCACTTAGATATACATGGAAAACAGGACTCTCGGGGACTGGGTGTGCAGCGTGGCTAGTGTGGGGAATTGCCCAGAAGGGACCTATGTGATCTGCAGTCATTTTAGTGACTGTGGCTTCTTTCACTGCCGCGCCTTTCTTGTAAATTGTACTTATTATCTGTAGTTTGCAGTTTCATGCAGAAAGATTAACTAAAGGGTTAGGAGGAATTACTAGTTGCTTTCAAGTGGATTGTGACTCACCGTGACCCCATGACCCCATGTGTGTCAGAGTAGAACTGTGCTCCATAGGGTTTTCAATGGCTGATTTTCTGGAAGTAGATTGCCAGGCCTTTCTTCTGAGGCACCTCTGGATGGACTGGATCTCCAACCTTTCTGTTAGCAGCTGAGTGTGTTAAATTATTTGCACCACCCACCCAGGGCCCTGGAGTTGGTTATTAAGCAAGTCTGAAGGCGTTACTGGATGCCTTTGGGACGCAGGTGCCATCCAGGTGGAACACGTTGCACCTAAGACCTGTCACCTATTGCTTTGTGTGATAGTAGCTGCATGGCAAGTAGGTTAAAAGTCACCCTCATTAACATAAATGAAATCGAAGTTTCCCACATAGGACCAGAGCATTACAGTATTAGAGCAGGGAGGAGTCCTAATGCTCACCTGGCTCAAACCCACGTTTCATGGATGGACGAAATAGGCCCGGAGGAATGAAGCAATTCTCTAAAGTTAATGGCACAGATAGGATGCTATGTGGTTGCATTTTAAAGCATTTGCACTTTGTTGTTTTATGCCTGTAGAGTCTATTCTGACTCATAGGGACCCTGCGGGATGGAGTAGAACTGTCCCCATCGTGTTTCCAAGGCTGTAATCTTTATGGAAGCAGACTGCCACATCTTTTGCCCGCGGAGCCACTGGTGGGTTTGAACTGCAGACCTTTCGGCTAGCAGCTGAACGCTTAACCCTGCACCACCAGGGCTCCTAATTGCACTTTTAGTTAGCATAAGATATAATATTTCATATTTTAAAACATCAAACATTTGCCAAGAATTTGCTCATATGTGAAACAGGAATGAAAATCCTATTCTGCATCCTCAGGGGTGTTGAGAGGTTCAAATCAAATTCGTCAGTGTGTGTGAAACTCTTTGGGAGCTGTGTAAAGCTCTCTGATGCACAGGAAGCCCCCACAACAAAAAACACCCAGCCCAAACTTACAGTTATGCTGAGGTTGAGGAACTCTGTGCCAAATAAATGAAGAATATTGATATTATGAAGGTGGAAGACATTTCTCTCTAAAGACATACAGATTTTCTTTTGGAGGCAGCCTCCCTCCCCCTACCCTCAGTTACCCCATTTTGGTGGACATCCACTGACCTGATATTTAGCTGAATTTGGGGAAGAACCATCCCATACTATACTCACAATATGGAGTTCTGCTCTAGGTCTCAGCCATTTCAGGAACATTAATCTGCTAATGATTATTATCAGCCTGGTGGTGGCCCTGTTTATATCTTCACTAAATCTTTAGGGAATGTAAAGACTTTCAAGGAGTCATTTTGTATTTTCATTGATTGTTCTCAGATGACCATTGATGCCCATCAAAAAGTAACAGCTTTATACAGAAAAAAGCAAATATGACAGCTCGCCAACTTTTGATATCTATTCTGCTCTGTATTATAAAAGGGTCTGCTCTACTGATTTGTAGATGTTCAAAGTAGCATGTTCCACAGTCCCAGTGACTGGAATCCTCTGCTGCATATGTGTTTTGGTAATGCTGGCAATAATTCACTCAACAAACACTGAATGTCTGCTGTGTACCAGGACCACTGGGTATAACAACTTGAATAAGAAGCTCACAGTCTAGTTCTGTTGTTGTTAGGTGCGATCGAGTCAATTTCAACTCATAGTGACTCCATGTGACACAGTAGAACTGCCTCATAGGTTTTCCTAGGCTGTAATCTTTATGGGAGCAGATTGCCAGGTCTTTCTCCCACGGAGCCTCTGGGTGGGTTTGTTAAGCAGCCAAGCGCTTAACCATTGCACCACCAGGGCTCTTTCAGCCTAGGGCAGGCAGGATTAATTTCGTAGTGTTATTTCAACAGACACTTTGGTGGGAAAATGGACATTTTTCAGACAAACTCCTTTTATTGTTTCTCTTGACTATTCTATTTTCTGTACCAGTCACATCAAAGCCTTTGCCAAGTTTGATCGATTCAGCTGCTCAGATATATTTGTCTTTGGCCCGTTTCCCTTTCCTGTTCCCTTTCTTTCCTGCTTTGGGTGCTCAGCCCCTCTCACCTAGAATTGCAGTGACCTCTTAACTAGTCTCTTGGCCTTCCACCTGTCTGCATCTTCCCCTGTATCCTACACATCACAGCCCAATCAAGCACCTGGAAGAGAAGCTCTGATCCTGTCACTACCCTTTCAGTGGCACTAATAATCACAAAATTAATAATAATAACAATATTAATAGCTGATACTTATGCATGCTTTCTTATAGTCCAGGCACTGTTTAGGTGCTTTGTAAGTATTAACTAGTTCAATCATTGAATCACCCTTACGATAAAAGTTGGAGGTTTGAGTCCACCCAGGGCACCTGAGAAGAAAGGCCTGGCTATCTACTTCCAAAAACCCAGCCATTGAAAATGTTATGGAGCACAGTTGTACTCTGATACACATGAGGTTGCCATGAGTCAGAATCTACTTGATGGTAACTGTTTTTTGTTTTTGTTTTTTTTTCTTTTTTGGTTAAGCTGTATGGAAACAAAGGCATGGAGAGGTTAAGTTGGCTGCTGATTCACACTGGGATTGGAACCAAGATATCTGCCTCCAAACCTATGGTCTTAAACATGATCCTGCCTTGCCTTTCTGAATACAAGACAAGCACTGCTGGGTAGGCTCAACTGAGCCATTTTGGCCCAAACTCACATATCTATCTTTATCTCCCATGGCTCATCCATACCCCTGTTGTCCTTCAGTTAAAACAGGCCACTCTTCCTGTCCTAGATTGGACCTATGCTTTTTTATTTTTGTGCCTCCTACAACATTCACTGCCTGACAAAGTCCTGATGTATCACTGAGAAAGCAGCAATACTAGTCACTCTCTTTGCATAATGAACAGATAAAGTCATTAGTCACAGATTCTATTTTCAAGGTCAAATGCTCTCTCTTAGATGGTGTTATGGATTGAATTGTGTTCCCTAAAAATACTAAACCAAACCTATTGCCATTGAGTCAACTCTGACTCATAGCGACCCTCTAGTACAGAGTAGAACTACCCCATAGGGTTTCCGAGGAGTGGCTGGTGGACTCAAACTGCCAACCTTTTGGTTAGCAGCCATAACTCTTAACCACTGTGCCACCAGGTTTCCTCCCCAAAAATGTGTTGTGAATCTTAACCCATATGTTGTATGCCATCAAATCAATTGACTCATAGTGGTGACCTTAATCCCATTTGGGAATGGGTTTTCTTTGTTGTGTTAATGAAGAAGTGTTAGTGTAGATGGGGAAGATAGATACCATACGACATGAAGATCACCAGGGAACCAAGGAACAGGGACCTTTCCCCAGAGCCAACAGAGCGATAAAGCCTCCCCCTAGAGCGGGCACCCTGAATTCAGACTTCTAAACTCTGAGAAAATAAATTTGTTTGTTAAAGCCACCTACTTGTGGTATTTCTATTGTAGCAGCACTAGACAGATGACATGCTTCCCAAGGGCAGCACTGTGCTCATTCATTTTTTTATTTCTGAGCGAATACAGCAGGTTTATTGAGTATATAACCCGTGCCAGGCTGGAGACTCAGGAATCATTGGTGAACAGGAAAACAGATGAGATCTTTGCCCTCGTGGAGCTCACACTTCCTCATCTTTCCTGCTGTCACAGACTCATAGAAAGCCAGAACTGGAAAGAACCGTAGAGATTCCCAGGGTAAACCCCCTGTTTTATTAGGTGAAGACAGGCCCAGAAAGGGAAACACAATGCCAGTCAGCCTCAGAGCCAGGGCTGGAACCCAAATCCACCTATGCTAAGTCAAGTCTTCCTTTCCCTGCACCATTTCTCCTCACTATTTGCTGGGATGCTTTGCACCTGGTAGTTGCTCAAAAATAGTTCAATTCGCTGTCATTTTATATCTCCCTGGTCACTATAGTGTCGCTATGAGTTGCAATTGACTCCATGGCAACGGGTTTTTTTTTTTTTGTATTCTCATCTACCTGCTGCTTCTTTCTGGTTGTGATTTCTCATGTAAGCTTGAGTTGGCATTGCTTCAAATCTTCTAGAATACCGTTCCCCACTCCCTAGACTTCATGTTGTTTCCTTTTTTGCTTTTGAGCTAATTTTCTTCCATAGTCACCTTACTTGTGTTATCCTGCTTCAGTTAAATGCCTTTTTGTTAATTCTGTATCAGACCAAGCTCCTCCTCATAATGCTTTTCCCCTCTGAATGTTTATGGAGTTAAGTCCCATCACAACCTTTACTTTTCATCTCTTTTTACAACCCTTTTATGAGAATATGAGTGAGCAGCACCTGTTTCTGGAATTTCTGGGGGTTTTTTGGTCATCTTGGCTTAGAGAACAGTTTCTACATAGGTACTAAGGAAGTAAAATAATGGACTGTGTTTTCCACAGCAGCAGTAGAGAAAGCTAGCGAAATAAAATTCTGTTCTTTTCTACATATACTGTTTAATGACATTGATTATGTTCTTTGAGGTGTGTAACCATTCTTACCCCCCTTTTCTGAGTTGTTCCTCCCTCATTAACATAAACTCACTACCCGCTAAGGTTCCTATCTAATCTTTCAAGTTGATGTTGTCAGTTTGATTCCCGTATAGATAGTTCTCAAAAGAGCATAATGCTCCAAGGCAGACTTTTTTTTTTTTTTTTTTACTAGTTAAGCTAAACTACTGTTTGGTTTTAAGAAGATTTCAGGGAAAGTTTTTGGTTTAACCCCTTTGTGCCCAGTGGTAAATATAGTGACCACGAACTTTTTCAGCCTCTGGGGTTTACTGGGAAGCTGCTTATCACTGATTGTGCATATTTTGTGGTTGTTTGAAACCAAAGAAATGGACATGTGCTGCAAATAACTGTTTTTACAGGGTATTGTATGAGGTGTCTGAATTTTTGGTAGGAAAAATGGAAATTTTGAAAATTTGTATTTGTTACACGTATGTACTAATGGACCGTGGTGGGAACGCTGAGGTATAACTAGTGGTACTTCATATGTCCCACTAAACACTTAGGGTAAGCTTGTGGGAGGGAATGAAAAAAAAAAATCCATACTACCTACCAAAAATTCAGACACACTCAATGATTCAGCATGCTTCCATTAATGAAAACACATGGTATCAACAAAAAATTCAAAGCAGGAAATAATTGGGTCACCAAAGGGTTAAGGTTTAAAGATTATCTCAGGGCAATAGTTTCAGGGGTTCATCTGACCTTCATGGCTCCAGGAAGTCTGGAGTCTAGGAGAATTTGAAATTCTGTTCTAAATTTTCCCTCTTTTGATCAGGATTCTTCTATGGAATGTTTGATCAAAAATTTCAGTAACGGTAGCCCGGCACCTTCCATTTCTTCTGGTCTAATGGCAAATGTGGCAGTTGTTCATGGAGGCAATTAATCACACCTTCCATATCCTCCTCCTGTTCCTGGGTCTCCTTCTTCCTCTGTTGTTCCAGGCAAATAGAGACCAATTGTGCCTTGAACGGCCAATTGCAAGCATAAAATTCTGTTCTTAAATAATAGAATCCTCTTCTTAAATAGTAGAATCCTCTTTTAAAGTAAAACTCCAGCTATGTATTTACTCAAATGTTTGACATCCATATAACTGAATATATCTAAATATTTAAATGGCCAGACTGCTTTAAATAAATGTGATAAAATGTAGTTTGGCCCATGTAGTTGATCTGTCTCTAACCCAGCAGGGACTTGCTAACAAAATTGCTAAATATTTTCAGGGCAGGTTCATGGAAATAGGTTAAACTTTTCCTTAGACTTGTTCTTTGTGACCCCAAGGGCTATAACAAGAACTAGACAGATTTCTACTCAACATAATAATGCCTGCTATTATTGAGTGCTCAGTATGTGCCGGATGGTGTGTTAGTTGTTTTAGATATACTGTCTCATTTAATATTCACAACAAGCCAGCCATCTTTCCACTTGTACAGATGAGGAAACTGAGGTTCAGGGAAAGTAAGTGGCACCTGCAAGGCGTATGGCTAAGAAATGGTGAAGCAGGGTGTAAACTCAAGTACCGCTGCCTGGGTAGCCCCTATTCTTCCCCTTACACCATACACCCTCATTTTCTTTTTCTTTCTTTCTTTCTTTTTTTTTTTTTTTACTGTACTTCAGGTGAAGGTTTACAGAACGAATAGTTTCTCATTAAACAGTATTACACATATTGTTTTATGACATTGGTTAACAACTCCGCAACATGTCAACCCTCTCCCTTTTGGACTTTTTTTTTTTGGTAAAAATATACATAGCCAAAGATACACCATTTCAAAAATTTCTGCATGCACAGTTCAGTGACATCAACTATGCTCTTCCAGTTGTGCTGCTAGTCTCACTTTAGATGAAGGTTTGTAGAACAAAATAGTTTCTCATTAAACAGTACGCATGTTGCCCTATGACAATGGTTAACAACCTCACAACACATCAACACTGTCCTTACTCAACCTTGGGTTCCCTATCACTAGCTTTCCTGTCCCCTTCTGCCTTCTAGCCCTTGTCCCTGGACTGCTGTGCCTCATTAATCCTGTACCTGGACTGCTATGCCTCATTAGTCCTATCCCTGGACTGCTGTGCCTCATTAGTCCTGTTTTGTTTTATGGGGCTGTCCAATGCCTGGCTGAACGGTGAACCTCGGGAGTAACTTCACCACTGGGGGCCATACTCTCGGGGTTTCTCCAGTCTCCTTTAGGCCAGTAAATCTGTCTTTGTGTGTGTGTGTTAGAATTTTGTTCTACATCCTTCTCTGGCTTTGTCCAGAACCCTCTGTTGTGATCCTGGTCAGAGCAGTCAGTGGTGGTAGCCAGGCACCATCTAGCTGTACTGGACTTAGTCTGGTGGAGGCCTTGGTACTAATCTTGGATTAATCTTTCCCTTGTATTCTGTTCTCTTCATTCTCCTGTGCTTCTGAAGGGGTGAGACCAGTGGAGTATCTTAGATGGCTGCTCACAGGCTTTTAAGACCCCAGACGCTATTCACCAAGGTAGAATGTAGAACATATAAACTGTGTTAGGCCAATTGAGCTAGATGTTCCCCAAGACCATGCACCCTCATTTTTCTAATAAAGCTTCCCAGATGTGGAATGGACTATTTTAGGAGAATGAGTTCCTCAATATTGGAAACATTTAAAAGAGGCCAGAGACCATTTGTTGATATGATTCATTAAGCCTTTACTGAGGGCCTACTATGGGTCAGATGCAATGCCATGGATCTAAGATAGAGTTGCTCCCCTGAAGATTCTGGTGGCTGAGTTGGGAAGAAGTTCTAAGCATTGGTTAGACTAAGGGACCTTTAAGGACCAGTACGCTTGCAACTGTGTGGTGCCTAAGATGGTTGTTGGTGACCCTTCACTTTGTCTTCCACACTCAACATCAGATGTTGTCAACCGGAAGCCAAGGCCGCGTGGCTCCTTGAGGTCCCTATTAAACAGGTCTTGAAAGAAGGGTAGAGAAAAAAAAAAATATGATCATGAGCTAAATGATGCTGCAACAAAGCCACTATTATACAGTTTTTGAAAAGACTGAAATAGTATAAAGGTGTAGAGGGACTTGACATAGTTTTCATTGTAACAAATAAATTACGTTTAAAAAAAAACAAAATAAAGTCGTGGCTTTTAAAAATAGACACATGATTCTGAATTTGGTGCTTGGATAAATGGCCACTTTTGATATCTTCTTTTAGTTTCTCTTTTTTCTATTAAATTGCAGAATTTTAGACTTAGAAAGTTTCTTCAAAACCATTTCATCCAACACCATCATCTTTTCTGTTCACATCTTTTTCCTTCTTTATTTGCCTACTCTGCTTTCTTCCTCTCTTTTCCTTTTCTTCCCTCTCCATGTTGTAATGGTAATGACTTACCTCTGTGTGGTGCTTCACATCACAGGATGCTTTCATACGTAAGTTTTCGTTTATCCCTCTGAACAGCTTTGGAAGATAGACAGGGACAGGCTTATCTTCCTATTTTATAGGTGGAGATAAGACTTAGAATCCTTAAGTGAGCCCCCAAGACCTCATAACTAGTAGCTTAGACATGAACCACTCTGCTTTGATAAACTTAGAACCAAATACAGAGTCTGCTTCAAGTCAAGAAATACATTTTCTTTCAAAACTAGTCCACCATACTACTGGTAGTGTGGGAAGAGTGTAGATTTTGGAATCAGATAGTCCTGGGTTAAAATCCCAACTCTGCCCCACTCTCATTTATTTATTCATTCAGCAGATATTCACTGAATGCCTCTCAACTGCTACTACTGTCACAGGCATTAGGCATAAATTGGTGAAGAACGAAGACAAAGCTGCTGCCTTCTTAGACAATGAACCATATTATTCATTGATTGATATGAATAAACCCACAAATTTATACTGAGATATTCAGTGAAAAATGCCATGAAAAAATTAAATGGGATAAAGGAATAGAGGGTCATGGCATGGTAGGGGTGACCAGGGGTGATGTGATTTGGGGTCAAGCTCCTTAAAAATACTTGTTAGATAAGGGAGTGGCAATACGTGAAAGACTGAGCCATGCAAATAAACATTTGAGGAGAAATATACTAAGTTCAGGCGCATTTGAATCACCCAGGCAGCTATGAAAACAGATCACCAATTCCTGCCCCAGAGACACAGATTTAATTGATATTGGGTAGGGCTTGGGTGGTCTTTATTAAAAGCTGTCCTCTAATTAACATGTGTGTTGATTATTCTGTTCTCTCTACTTTTGTGTATGTTTGAAATGCTCCATAATAAAGCATTAAAAAATTATTTTTTTAAACTTCCCAGGAGATTTTAACGTGCAAACTGGGTGGAAAACCACCAAGGTAGAAGGAACAACAAATGCTGAGTCCCTGACCAGGCGTCGGCATGCCTTGTTTTCCAAAAAGAGCCAGAAGGCCAACAGGACCAGAGTGGAGAGAACAGATGGGTTTGGGGATGAGGTTGGAAGGTGGTAGGAGGCCAGGCCCCACTTACTAGCCAGATGATATTGGTCAATTACTTTCTCATTTTAAAATCTCAGTTTCCTCTTTAGCAAAACAAAGATACCTTCCAGGATTGTTAGAGGATTGAATGAAATGATATATGACAGAGTGGTTCTCAAACTTGTACATGCATCATAATCACCTGCAGGGCCTGTTAAAATTCAGAGCACTGGCCCCAGCTCAGAGTTCCCATTTTGGTGGGTCTGGTAGCCCTGGTGGCACAGTAGTTAAGAGCTCAGCTACCAAACAAAAGGTTGACAGTGCGAATCCACCAGTTCTACTCTGTCCTATAGGGTCATTATGAGTCGGAATGGACTTGACGGCAAAGGGGTTTGGTATTGGTTTTAGTGTGGGGCATGAGAGTTTGCATTTCTAACAAGTTGTCAGGTGATACTGAAACTACTGGTCCGTACTTTGAGAACCACTGATGTATGGGGGTCATCTAGCATGGTGCTTCACTCCAGGTGCTCCAGAGAGTTTTGACATTGAAGGTAAAGTAAGGGGCAGTAGAAGATGTGAAGCAATGGAAACTGGAAGAGTGAAAAAATACAAATGTATCTTAAGACAAATGCAATGTCCATTTTGAGACTTAATCTCTGATTTTTAAGTTAGTGGCCACATTGGAGTTAATGTGGTCCCTCAAACAAGGCTGAGGAGTCTCTGGCAGAGAAGGGTCAAGGTCACTTGGAACAGCTTTTCCCATGATCTGCATGCTCATCTGCACATCAGGGCTCAGAGGAGCTCTGGGCTGCATTAGCATGTCAATAGAAACCCTGACACAGTGCAGAAACTGGTGTGCAAAGGTTTAAATCTTCAATTTAGTCAAAGTAAATGTAGGCCTGAAAGATCTGGCAGATGGTTTGACTTTTAAACTTTTAAAATCTAAATGTCTGGCAGTGTGAGAAGAGCCTGCCTAATTTGTATTTTTGCCCTTTAATAGGTCTTTTAATTAAAGGATTTGATGAGGAGCAGACTGTGCTTTCCTAGGCACTATTCTTTCCTATGCTGTTGACCTGCTAAAATATTCAAGACCTGGCATTACTGGAAGAACTGCACTTAGCCAGGCTGTGCTGAGAGAAAGTTTGACTTTTAAGAGAGAAGCACAGATTTAACTCACACCAGAGCAGATTGACCTCAACAGATGAGAAGCTTCCACTACTGTTCCCCTAGGTGAGATCATAATCCAATTGCATCATGAGCCTCTTTTACACCGAAATTGCAGGACTATTCTGCCCCCTCCTCCCACCCTTCTGCCTCTTTTGCAAGGGAGTAGTGGTTACCATCGTGATTGATAGGACATTTATTAAGCCATAACTTACTAGTGGGCAGGGTCACCATGCCCTAAAGCTGAATACTTACATGTGACATTCTTCTACTTTCTGCAGTCTGAGGCCAGACCAAGTCTCTTTCTTCTTTCCAACTGGATAGATATGTTGGAGCCTCAGTTCTCCCTCTCCTCTCATCTCTCTTAGAATGAGAATGTGGGTATGAGGCAGTATGAGAATGCTGGTCCCAAGGTTTAGATTTGATGGGAGGGAAGGAAAGGGTGAGTAGAATGACCTACTTCAGCCAGGTATAAGCCAAGCTTCGTGCCCTCACCTTGTCTTTTACCAGATCCCTGCCTTGAGGATTACAGGGTGCTGGTGTGGCTATTGATAAAGTGGAACTGTGACTTTTATTCTGCCTTGGCAACCATGTGAGAGGAGAGGTGACTGATGGGGAAGGATATGAACATTCTGAATCCTTGGACATAATACTATGTTATCAACACCTGGGGTGAACCAAGGGGCAATTCAGTGGCGACACCAAATAGAGGATGGTTCTTGCTTGGTCTTCCAATTTGCTGTTGACATCAGAGTCACCACCTATGGGAGGAAGGAGAATTCTAGTGAGCTTTCCAATGGGGATAGTTTGCTTCAGAGACATTGTTTTGGGTGGTGATTTTACCCTTTGGGGGAAATTACACAAATGAAAATATTCTGTAAGAAAGGGAGAAGCCATGCAAGTATGAATCTTTGCACTTTACCCTGGAACTTTTAGTGTGTTTTTAAGACACAGAAAAACCTAGAGATATACATAATTGCCTTGTCTTGCCATGCTGTGGGGAATGCATTTAGCTTAGGATAGACATAGGATATAGCTTTCTGTAGCTACTTTTGATTTATCTGAATACACCCTAGTGAAGAGTAAACTCCAAACATTTATTCATGTTTTTATTCAAGCAATATTTGAGGACCTATTGTGTGCGCAGCATTGTGCTAGACCCTGGTGATACCATGAAGAATAAGACAAAGTCCATTTCCTCAAAGAACTTTAAGACAATAAAATAAGCATTTTTCATATTGTGTAGATCTGAGTTTCCTATATCATCTTCCATCTTTCTAAAGAACTTCTTTTAACATATATTGCAAGGCAGGTCTGGTGGTGATGGATTCCCTCAGCATTTGTTTGTCTGAAAAGACTTTTCTTTCTTTCTCTCCTTTGAAGGATAATTTTGCTGGATATAAAATTATAGGCTGCTGTTTTTTGTTTTTCTTTCAGCATTAAATATTTTCACTTGCTTCTTGCTTGTATAGTTTCTAATGAGAAGTCTGACATAATTCTTATCCTTGTTCCTCTGTAGGTAATATATATTTTTTCCCTTTGGCTTCTTTCAAGATTTTTTCTATTTCTTTGGTTTTCTGAAATTTAAATATGATGTGCTGAGGTATATATTCTTTTGGTTTTTATCTTATTTGGTGTTCTCTGAGCTTCCTGGTTCTGTGGTTTGGTATCTTTCATTAATTTTGGAAAATTCTTGGCCGTTATTACTTCAGATATTTCCTTTACTCCATTCTTTCTTTCTTCTCCTTCTGGTATTCCAATTATGCACATGTTACACCTTTTGAAATTGTCTCAGAGTTCTTGGATATTCTGTTCTCTCTCTTTTTCATTTTTTTTTCTTCTTCTCATTTTATGTCAATTTGGGAAGTTTCTATTGACATATCTTCAAGCTCACTAATTCTTTCCTTGGCCATGTCTAGTCAACTGATGAGTTCATCAAAGGAATCCTTCATTTCTGTTACAGGTGTTTTTCATTCCCAGCATTTCCTTTTGATTCTTTCTTAATTTCCATCTGTCTGCTTACATAATCTATCTATTCTTGCATCTACTTTTTCCATTAGAGCTCTTAACGTATTAATCTGTGTCATATTGTGTCTGAATCTGATGCTTGCTTTGTCTATTCAGATTGTTTTATTTCTTGCTTTTTAGCATGTCTTATGATTTTTTGTTGAAAGCTGAACATGATATAATGGGTAATAAGAACTGAAGTAAGTAGACCTTTAGTGTGAGGTTTTATATTAATCTGGCTAGGAGTTGGGCCTTAGGTTCCAGAGGCTCTGCATTCCTTTAGTGTCCTTGTTTTTGTCTCTCCCCTGTTGTCTTTTGTCTTCCTTTAGAACTCCTCCTTAGGCAGAATCTGGGTCTTGCAGCTATTTCAGCTATAATCCACTGTTTTGCTGGAGCCCTATTGGTTTGTGTTGTGGTGGTAAGGTGTGCAGGAGGGGAAGAGTTCTATTATCTTCTGATTAAATCTGAGTCTTTTAGTAGACCAGTGTCCCTGGCCTTTCTTAGCTTTTTTTTCCCTTTTTCCTCAGTTAAGACAGGTAGGCTAGAGGGAGGTGGAGTCAGGGAAATACCTCTCCCCGAGATGGAATAAGGCTCTGGTAATGTCTTTTGCCCTGGAAAGTAGACCTTTGTTATGGAGAACACCCTGGATCTCTGGGCGTATTTCACAAAGATTACTCTTCCCCTCCCTTAGACAGAATATCATGCTGACATCTGGGGTGAACCAGAGGATGAATCGGGTAACACCAAGTGGAGGATGGTTCTTGCTTGGCTGGAGGCACCACGGGACCTCTCTTGGCTCTTTATTATGAGAACATGATGGGTTCCTAGAAGTAAAACCCACAAAAGTATGGTGCCCTTCCTAAGACTGCTGGTCCCCAGGAATTTATCACTCTCATGCTAGTCCACACTCAGCCTCCAGCAATTTGTCAAAATTACCATGTAAATGTTCCTGCTACTTGATGGCTCCGGTGACTTCTGCTGTGGATTCACCAGTCTCTCTAGATTTTGGAGTGGTGGTTTGCCTGGTGATCTCAATTCTCTGATGGGCCCAAGAAAAGTTAATTTTTGGTTTGTTCAGCTTTTTTCTTGTTGTAAGGAGAGGAGTGATGACTTCTCAGATCTTTACATGTCAAAACTGAAGCTGAAATTCCTCTGCATTTTTCAGATTAAGTGAACATTTATTAACATTTATTGTGCACCTACCGTATTCCAGGCATAGTGGTAGGTGCTCTGGACAATATTGTTTGGAATTCAGAGCATATTTTTCCCATTAATGATTTTCCTATTAATAATTTTCCTAGAAATAAATACCTAATTAAAACACACACACACGTGCGCGCACACACACACACAAACAAGCCAAACCCACTGCCATGGAGTTGACTCTAACTCATAGTGACTCTGTAGACAGAGTAGAACTACCCCATAGGGTTTCCAAGGCCGTAATCTTTATGGAAGCAGACTGCCACATCTTTCTCCCACAGAGCAGCTGGTGGGTTCAAACCATCCAACCTTTTGGTTAGCAGCTGAGCGCTTAACCACTGTGCCACCAGGGTTCTTTCCCAATTAACACATTCTAGTCAAAATACCGTACGTTTGCAGTGAGAAATAGCAGAAAGAATATACCTGACTTTGTGATCAACTCAGGCTTTTTACTTTCACTAGAATAGATTTTCTAGGACATTGCCTTTTCCATGTCTCTTTTTTTGCTTTTAAACCATCAGTAGCTCTCCACCATCAAAAGAAAGAACTAACTTCTGTTTTTTCCCACCTATATGTTTAGCATCCAACAATGCTGCCTCTCAGAGTGTTTACTCTGGCTAAACTTCACTCAGTGGTGGGTGCCTGTTATGGATTGAATTGTGTCCCCCAGAAATGTATATTAACTTGGCTAGGTCATGATTCCCAGTATTGTGTGGTTGTCCATCATTCTGTGATCTGATGTAATTACCCTGTGTGTTGTAAATCCTAACCTCTATGATGTTAATGACGCAGGATTAGAGATAGTTGTGTTAATGAGGCAGGACTCAATCTATGCGATTAGGCTGTATCCTGAGGTAATCTCTTTTGAGATATAAAAGAATCAAGCAGAGAGGATGGGGACCTCATTACCACCAAGCAAGAAGAGCTAGGAGCAGAGAATGTCCTTTGGACCTGGGGTCCATGGGCTGAGAAGTTCCTAGACCACGGGAAGATTGATGACAAGAAACTTCCCCCAGAGCCGACAGAGAGAGAAAGCCTTCCCTGGAGTTGGCACCCTGAATTCGGACTTCTAGCCTCCTAGACTGTGAGAGAATAAATATGTCTCTTTGTTAAAGCCATCCACTTGTGTTATTTCTGTTACAGCAGCACTAGATAACTAAGACAGTACCCAAATACCCCTGCACATTTTTGCTTATGCTTTTGTGGCCCCATTCCCCTTTCCTGAGTAATCTTTGTTCCATGCTCTTTTATGTATGGAAACCAAACCCAGCTTTCTAGATTCAGTTCAAGGCTATCATGTAGCCCATAGCTGTCTCTCACTCCTCAGGGCTCATGATAAAAATATGAAAGATAATGTCCAGTAAATTGATGGTGGTTCGGGCATGAGGCTAGGAGAGGACTTGGTTCAAAATAATGGAATGCAAAGAAAAGGGGACTGGAGTATGCCATATTGTGGCAAATAAATCAAAGATATGTGGAAAGTGGTTGGCTGAGAAACCAAGGAAGGGATGGGAGTCAGGGTTTCCCTGGGGTTCCTGGGAGAATACAGTTGAGCAGTCCCTTGGGGATGCCTCTTAATTTTATTTCTGAAATATCAATGCAAAAGACGTTTCTGACCTTATGTAGCAACTACTATTAAGAACTTATGGGATCTTGAAGTTCTTTTAGCCCCAGGTAGTGCAAATGTTTATATACTCTGCTGCTAACCTAAAGGTTGGAGATTTGAATCCACCCAGAGGTGCCTTGGAAGAAAGTCCTGGTGATCTACTTCCAGAGAATCAGCCGTTGAAAACTGTATGGAGCACAGTTCTATTTTGACACACATGGGGTCGCCATGAGTCAGAATTGACAGCACCTAAGTTTTTTGTTTTTCCTAAGTTTTTTGTTTTTTTTTTTAACCTAGCTATCTGCAATCCTTAGGGATTAAACTACCATGTTTTCTTAGAGAGATTTAATCAACTGTCTTTCTTCAGTACAATCTTGGATCCACTTCCCAGTGACAGCTGCCAGTTTGACTTCTGCCATGAGGATTAATTCTCTTTGGTGAAAAATGCTTGCTTTTGTTACTGCCTGAGTCTTTTACTTGCCGCAGAGGGGCACATTGGACAGCTTCCACAGATGAGGAATAGGGAGGCTTCCTGTCCTCCTGAGGAGTGGAAATTAGCTCTTCTGTGAAAGGCAAAGAGAATTCAATGCATGCTCAAGGGTATATTCACAGAATTAAAGACTGTGATTTATCAAGGCTGCCTTGTAGTTAGTGACATAAATGCAGACAAACACCATAAATTGAAGGAAAGAAGTGTTGCTTTTCTCCAGGTCAGGCGGGGCTACAGGGAGTTACTCCTATGTGGGAATTGCAAATGCCAAATGCAAACATTATGACATTTCTCTGCTGTAAACATGTTCGCTCTTTCTCTGTTTATTCTGCTTAGAGCAAATCAGTATACTATCAGCAATAATTTTCTCAGAGCACTTTAACCTTATGAAGGCAATTGAAAAGAAATTGCAGGGTTTTTTGTTGTTTGCTTTTCCATGCAGTTGAATCACTGTCACTAAGAAATATAGCAACTTGATGTTTAGACAAATTAGCCAGAATAACAGACATCTCAAAAAGTAGTGATGTCAGTAGCAAGTTGCAACCCCAGCCTCATTTCTTCCTTTAAAAAGTAGAGCTAATGATGCTTACTTCACAGGATTATTGTGAGCACAGTGCCCGGTTCAGAGCAGTGCTCCATAGAGGTTGCTGTTGTTGTGTGCCATGGAGTTGATTCCAACTCATAGTGACCCTATATGACAGAGAAGAACCACCCCATAGGGTTTGCTAGGCTGTATCTTTACTGGAGGAGATCACCAGACCTTGTCTTCCGTGGAGTGGCTACTGGGTTTGAACTGCCGACATTTCAGTTAGCAGCCGAGTGCTTAACCATTGTGCCACCTGGGCTTCTTACCCATAGAGGTTACTATTCTAAAAAAATGTGCCTTATGTTACAGTTCTGAATTCCTTGAATTAACCTTCATTAAGGGTGGCCCTTAGTCCTGCTTGTTATAAAATAGAGAAAGAGTTAAATGAATGAAACTGCTGAGTCTTATCTTTTAACTTACCTTCCAGCAAGACAAGTTAAAAGAACACAGTTTTTGAAACCAGGTTGGTCTAGATTCAAATCTAGATGTTCCCGCTTACTCACTTTGTGACACTGGGTAAGTTACTGAGCCTCTCTGAGCCTTGGTTTCTTAAATATATGAAAAGGAGATTACCATACCTACCTTATTAATAAAAATGAGATCTAATGTTCAGTACTTGTTCTGTGCCAGACACCATGGTATAAAGTCTTTAGATGGATTATCTAATTTAATCTTCATAATAAGTCCATTACATAGAAACTCTTACTGGACCCATTTTGTGGCTGAGGAAACTGAGGCTGGTGGGTGGGAGAGCCTAGACACTACTCGGGCTGTCACTCCTAGCCCTTGTTGTAACCACCATATGACATTGCCTGGCTAGAGGGTTTATGAGTGGACTCTTCGGGAAATATATAGGAAGACTTAGCACAATGCCTAGTCCATTGAAAGAGATAATGTTTATCCATTCTCCATCCCTGCCTTTCCCCGTGTCCTGTCTGAACCCTCCAGAAGCCACACTGGGCAAACACACTAGGCCTAGGGATTCAGGGGAAAATCTCAGTGGGAGGTCCATCTTGGGTGGTCTGGGACAGGAGCACTGGCTTGGGGACCGAAAGTCACGGGTTCCCATCCAGGCTGTACCACCAACAGCATCATCAGCTCACTCTTGGCAAGTCATGACCTCTTTTAGACTAGAGGCTATGTGATGAGTCCTCTATCATTAGCTTATGGTTTGAAAACAATGGAGAAAAAGTGCAGAGAATAGAGCTAAATAAGGAGACATTGTGGGGAGCAGAGGAGATAGGCCTTCTCTTCCTGGCTGTCTCATGTTCTAGGTGTAGGACTTAAGCGAGTAATTTAGCCTCTCTCAGCTTTAGTCTCATATAAAAATGGGTGTAATGCTAACTGATAAGAGTATGGCATTGGGACAAACTTTCTTAAAAACGGGTATACCTGTTGCCGTCGAGTCGATTCTGACTCATAGCAACCCTAGAGGACAGAGTAGAACTGCCCCATAAGGTTTCCAAGGAGTGGCTGGTGGATTTGAACTGCCGACCTCTTTGGTTAGCTGCTGAACGCTTAACCACTGCGCCACCAAGCCTCCAATAAAGGATATGCAGACCCTTAAAATGTTAATGCGTTTACCTTAAAATTCATTTTTAAGCAAGCTTTCCTAATGAAAAAGATTAGAAGTATGGGCCAAGTGTTCTCTACAAGGATGATTGCTCCAGCAATATTTATAGTTGTAAAAACATTTGGAAATAAAAATATCTTTGGAGAACGATTAAACTCAGTGTGATCGCTCCATACCCTCAGTATAATATCAAGTTAAAAAAATAAGAATATAAAGCAGTTTATACCTGCAGTGGTTAAGTGTTCAGCTGCTAAGCAAAAGGTTGGAAGTTCAGATCCACCAGCTGCTCCCTGGAAACCCTATGGGGCATTTCTACTCTGTCCTATAGGGTCGCTATGAGTTGGAATTGACTTGGTTTTTTGGTTAATGAGGTCCTTGGGTGCCACAAATGGTTTGCGCTTGGCTACTAAATGAAAGGCTGGCTGTTCGAATCCACCAAGAAAGGCCTGACAATCTACTTCCATCAGATTATAGCCATTGAAAACCCTATAGAGTGCAGTTTTACACATGGGATCGTCAGGAGTTGGAATCAATTTGATGACAACAGATTTTATTTGGCTTTGGTTATACCATATTATACCCATTTTGTAACGCAGAGGTTTTATGTATTTATAGGAAATATGTCAAATATTATCAGTAGTTATTTGTGGGTTATGGGGTTAAACATACTGTTTTATTTTCTTTATTCTTTTTGGCATTTTCCAGTTTTCCTATAATGACTATGGATTACGTTTATAATTATAAAAAAACAGTTTTTAAAAAAATGAGTATGTTTGCTGAGATGATTTTTTTAAAAGAAATAATGGGTAAGAAAATGCTTTGTTCCAGAAATTTGGGCTGGGACTGTTTAGTACTTTAAAAGGACATTTTATTGATAGACGAGGAAAGGTGTTACCATGCATTTTGTTCTTGTGGAGTTCTGGTATTTCTCAGTGAGTGTTTAAAGGAAGTTGTCACAATAGTTCATTCTTCTGTATCCACGCAAATCATGGTCGTTCTATTTTTCTCTTCCTAGAAAGTTTCTGTTTTTCTTTTCTGTGATATGTGGGTGACTGAGGTCACTAGGGGTGTAACCTCACTCAGGAGGGGAAGGGAACCCGTTTAGGGAAACAGTTTTGTCTTAATTTATCCAGATAACCAAAGCTAAGTCATGTAACCTTGGGGAGATAGTTATCTTATCCTTTTCACTCATTGCATATTGAAAATGGGACCCCAGTATTCCTGAGCAAGGAGTTAATTATCTCTCTTCCAAAGCCTGTTGATTAATCTTTATGTACGTGTGTGTGTGAATGCATGGGTAGCATGTGTTAGGGCAAGGGTCAGGAAGTGTAAGTTGTCATTGTATAGAAAGTGAAATGTGTAGTGGGGCCAACTCCAGCCGAGACCTCTTACAGAAAAGAGTATGACTTAACATGAAAACAAGGGAACGCTCTTGTTATACTTTGGAATCAAGAAATGTGATTTGAAGCAGGTGTTTCTTTTCCATTTCAGTCCTTCATATGTAATCAAAAAGTAGCAGTTGGAAAATTCTCTGTCTCGGTATTATAATGGGTTGGATTTCATTATGCTCCGTGAATACCTAAAATGATAGCGTCTCCTCAGAACTCCAGCTGCCTACATGACGTCCCCACTTAGCTGTCTAATAAGCATCTCTAACTCAACTTGTCCAAAATAAAACTCTTGATTATTCCCTTAGTCCATGTAAGTCATCTCCTCCCCAGGTCTTCTCCATCTTAGAAAATGGAGCTCCCATCTACTTAGTTGTTCAAGCAAAGGTTCTAGGAGTCTCTCACCAGACCCTGAGTTTTTGCTTTCCCTTACCCCACAGCCAATCCATCAGCAATTCCAGTTGACTTTACCTCCAAAATAAATCCTCGAACCATTGACTTCTCTCCATCACTGTTGTTATTCCTCTGTTGAAATCACTATCATCTTTTACCTGGACTATTGCAATGGTCCTCTAATTGATCTTCTTGTTCCCTTATGATCTATTTTCTACCAAGAAACAATAATCATTGTTTTACAATGTTAATCGGATTTGGTCATTACCTGTTTAAAGTCATCCCTTGATTTTCCATAGCCATGATAATATTATCCCTACCCTTTACTTTGGTTTACAAAGTCCTTTGGGATCTGGCCCTACTTACCTCTCTGATGTCAGTTCCTACCATTTTCTCCCCCACTGTAGTACTCCACACCCCCTGACTTTCTCTTCTTTGAGTATGCCAACCCATCAGCCTGAGGACTTTTCCCCTACCAGGAGTGGGTTCTCCTCATTCTCATGGCTGACTCCTTCTTACATTTCAGACAGGATGTTCTGATAAATGTTAACCTCATAGAGGTCTTTCCTGACCATCTGATTATATGGACACCCCCTGCAACACCTTCTATCACATAACCCTTGTCATATTCTATTTACACCATCGCTAAGGCCAATCCCAACAGTCTATCCCTGCCGCTGAATATAGGATCCATGAGAGGAGGGGCCGTATCTACTTTTTCACCATTAGTGTCACTGGGGCCCCAGAGCAGGTGCTCATTAAATGTTTGGTGTTGTGTGGACCCCGTCTTCAGCTGTTTTCCATATGCTTACAGAATCCAGCTTTCTCTCAATTTGGGAACTAATTGTTTCTACTCGTTCTGTTTCTCCAGCAGACTGGGCTTTATGAGTATAAAGTCTTTGGTGTCCTGGAGGATTGTCCACCAGCTCTGCTTGCAGATGTCTACCTGGACTTAGACTACAGAAAACAGTGGGACCAGTACGTTAGAGGTAAGTGATTGTTGTTGTTGTGTGCTGTTGAGTCGATTCCAACTCATAGTGACACTTTATGACAGAGTAGAAATGCCCCATAGGGTTTCCTAGGCTATAATCTTCATAGGAGCAGATCAACAGGTCTTTTCCCCCACGGCGTCACTAGTGGGTTTAAACTAACAGCTTTTGGTTAGCAGGCAAGCACTTAACCATTGTGCCACCAGGAGGACTCCTTAAAGGTAAGGGATACCTATCCTTTTTTTTTTTTTTTTAATCAATTGAAAGTAGAATCATTTCTTGTTTATTCTAGCCAATGCAAAAGAGTGGGTTTAATATCTATTATATTTGTTTAATTTTTAATTCATGTCCCAAAGTCTTAAATGCTAAGCTGAAATGTACCTTTGCTATTCCTAGGATTGCTCCTTGCATATTTTCCGATCTGCTGTCTCGTTTGCTCTGATGCAGACTTTGCTCTCACTGTTAAGTTGTGTTATCATCTCATATACCTAGGTGGACATGGAAGGCTTCTTGGAGGAGGTAGTGTCTAAGCTTTGTTTTGAAAGCTGAGCCAAAGTTTTCTTAGCAGACAAGAATGCATCTACGTGAGGTTGTGAGAGAGTGTGGGGGTGAGTGGTTAAAGGGCATTGCGGGTCATGGGAACGGTGTTAGTAAGTCAGAAAACAATGAAACAGCCTGATATATTCAAAAACTGTGAGCGATGGTTTGGTGTTGCTTGGTTCATTAGGGTAGCAGAGTCTAGAGGGAGGGTAAGGGGAGGGTCCAGATCCCAAGGGTCTGGCATGGCCACCAGACGATAGGTTCTAGATTTTACCCTGTAAGAGATGGGGAGTTATGAAGGCATTAAATAGGGGACCCTCCTGCAGCTGAGAGCTGAGAGTCGTCTCTGCCATTTCAGTCTTGGTGGGATAGAACGATAGAGCTAGCAAAGGGGCACATAGCTTCTGAAAGGTCCTTGCTTTAATCAAGACTCTTTGTTGTAAGTAACAAAAAGCTAATTAATGCCAGCTTAAGAAAATAAAAAGGAGTTTATTGGTTCCCAGTATTGAAAAGTCCATGAGTTTCTGGCTTCCTGGACGGCTGCATCTGGAACTTAAAAAATTTCGTCAGGAATCCTTCTTTCTCTACTCTAGATTCTGTTTTCTGCATTGACTTAATTCCCCGGCAGATCCTTATGCCACAGCAAAGATGGCACCAGAAGATCCAAACTTACAGTCTACTGTTTAAATAACCGCAGGGGAGCGAGAATTCTACTTTCCCAGGGGGTGTAGCCCCAGTCCTGGCTTGGCTCTCATTGGCTCAGTTTGGATCATATGCTTATTTCTAATGGACATTCGTCATGGATTTTTTTTGTTGTTGCTATGTTGTTAGCTGCTGTTGAGTCAGCACCTGACTTATGGCAACCCCATGGACAATGGAACTAAATGCTGCCCCATCCTGTCCCATCCCCATGTTGGTTGTGGATCAGACCTTTGTGACCCATAGGATTTTCATTGGCCGATTTTCAGAAGTAGATTGTTAGGCCTTTCTTCCTAGTCTGTATTAGTCTGGAAGCTCCGCTGAAACTTGTTGAGCATCATAGCAACGTGTAAGCCTCCACTGACAGACGAGTGGTGGCTGCACATGAGGTGCAGTGGCAGGGAATCAAACCGGAGTCTCTCTGGCCCTCCTGGGTATTCTGTGAGCTCCCAGAGAGCCTTTACCACATCGCTTTTTAGTATAAACTTGGCTAGAGTGACAAGCTGAGCCCTTGCCTAGATGCACCATCCCATGGCTGCCTTGCTCACTTTCCCAGCCCTGAAATCAGGGCAGACTCAGTTGGCTTGAACCATATAGTCAAGAAGTAGGGAAGGGTGATTGACTGAAGGAACTTAAAATGCTGGCCCTAGAAGAGGGGATCCATGCTGAGCAGGCATAAGCTACAGATATCCGCTCCTTCCCTTTCTTTCAAGGGCTTTCTTTCTTCAGCCTCTTGGAGCACTAATAGGCTGGCAAGCTCTTTAATCCACTGTCTGCTTCTAATAGATTTTCTTTCAAATGCTAAATTAAATCATTTATTATTATTTCCCCCCTTGGTATCTCCTCAAGGGGCTCCCTTGGTTACTTCAGCATCCCAGGCTTGACCCCTTCTCTAAATGGTTAGATACAAGCTTACTGTCTGCTTGAGGCACAGCCTAGGGGTAGAGGGTGTGCCCATCATTAAATTCCTTTGCTATTGCTCTCTGGTGACGCAGTGCTGAACCTCTCTGCTGCTAACAGAAAGGTCAGCTGTTTGAACAACCAGCCGCTCCTTGGGAGAAAGATTTGACAGTCTGCTTCCCTAACAGTTACAGCCTTGGGAACCCTATGGGGCAGTTCTACTCTGTCCCATAGGGTCGCTATGAGTTAGAATCCACTCGACAGCAGTGGGTTTGGTTTTCTGATCTCTCCCTAAGAGTCTGCTGCTCTTTGCACACAAGAGCAGCATGGAGTATTAAGGAAATTTGGACCCTGGCCGAGGAATGGGAGTCCCTGGGTGAGGCAAACACTCAGCTACTAAGGAAAGGTTGGCAGTTCGAATCTACCCAGCGCCACCTCAGAAGAAAGACCTGGCAATCTACTTCCAAAAGGTCAGAGCCATGAAAACCTTATGGAGCACAGCTCTACTCTGAAGCACATGAGGTTGCCACGTGTTGGAGTCTACTCAAAAGCAGCTGATAGCTGCGGAATAATGTAAAGAAACAGGAGAGAAGCAAGAAGGCTTTGCCATTTTCTAGCAGTTTAGGAAGAACACTGCCCTCTCAGGAACCTGCATCTCACACCTAAAGGTGTTGGGTGGGGTGACCCACTAAGAGCCCAGGCTAGCTGTAATGTGTCAAGAAATCTAAAGGGGGAAGAAAAGCCTTGAAAGCAAAACTGTTGATACTCTAGTGACATCTGGTGGTAACCTTGATTTTAAAACTTCTGCAAGTTTATGTTTTGATGTCCGATTTTCTTTCTTTGCATTCTATCTGAGAATCTCATTTGTGATATAAGATGGGCAAGTGTTGTTAGTCTGGTTTTTTGGTTTTTGGTTTTTTCCCTGTGTTTTTCTATCCACTTGACTCTGTCCCTGGGCAACAAGCTTTCGAGAAGGTAATGAATTGGCCCGACTTTTTCTAGAAGTTTATGCCTACGAGCTAGTGGTTTAAAATACTATATGAGTTTATCATACCTAAGCTGGTTGTTAATTGAAACCAAAGAGGTTTCCAGGTGCATTAACTTCTTTTGTTCTCCTTTAGAAGTCTATGAAAAAGAATACAATGGAGAGACTGTGGTCTACTGGGAAGTGAAGTACCCTTTTCCCATGTCCAACAGAGATGTATCCTTTCAACAAGCACACCATTCCTTGATGTCTTAAGAGTTTCTGTGCACCTCAGCCATCGCTGTATGCAGGGTGATAGAGCTAATTTTCTAGCAGGCACAGACAGCATTGTCTTTGATCCATCCCTGCAGAAGCATCTGCTAAAGTCCTTGCTTCTTATGGTGGCTTTTGGAGACCTTGGAGTATGATTCCTGGGCCTGACCACATGGAGCATCTGTGATTGTGGTCACTGGGCTTGACATTGCTGAGCCACAGACTTTGGGACTTGGAAGAAGCTTTAAAGAGTGCTTAGTACAGCTCCCTCAGTCTACAGAGAAGGAAGTGGGAACCCAGAGAGGTGAAATAACAGAGGTATATAAGTGGTTAGTGGCAGAGCAGAGACCAGAACTCAGGCCCCTGCACAGCCAGCTCTCTCCATCCCCCATGCCATCCCATCTCAACTGACCCCACAGTGATCCCTCCTTGACTGTTGCCTGTGGACACTGGAGTGTTAGGTGATGTCTGTCAGTTGAGCTGAGCAGATTGTGGGATAGAGTGGGTCAGAATTTGCTGCAAAGAAGATGTGGGAGGTTTGATAGAGAGGCATGCCAGAGCCACTGCAGCAGCACCTCTTCCCAACTCATTTAAGATTTTGGCCCTGAGTATGCAGGAGAGCAGGGACAATAGGCAGTCCAATGTCCATGCAGCCCTACAGGTGCTTGAGTGAGGGATGGGACAACTGGGTGTTTTAGGTACACTGAGGTGGCATGGGGCTGTGATTGTAACTGTGTTATAGTAAGTCTGTGTCATACTTAGAGTGACTTTTTGATTGTTTTAGGCTTTTAATTCCTTCTAGTGTGCCACCCAAAATGCTATTATTTGAAACTGTAACGAACACATTAAGGACCCCTGATGGCACAACAGGTAAATGTTCGGTGGCTAACCAAAAGCTTGGCTGTTCAAACCTACCTAGGGGTAGATGCCATGGAGAAAGACCTGGCGGTCTGCTCCCATAAAGAATAAAGCCTAGAAGACCCGATGGGGCAGTTGTACTCTGTTACACGGGGTCACCATGAGTCGGAATTGACTTGGCAGCACCCAACTTGGTGAACACATCAAAGAGTTGAGCCTTGTCCAGCTATGACATTCTAGCTACGCTTTAGAACCAGATCTGGCTTCAGATTTAGGCTCCATTGCTAGAATTGGACTGTGGGATCTTGGGCAGGTTTTTAAAACCTTTCTGAGCCTCAATTTTGTCATCTGTAAGATGGGGATACTTATACTGACCTGACAGGGCATTTGTAGGGATCAAAATTGATGCTATATGTAGAGCCCATCATGTTTATTGTAGTCAGGGCTGAATAAGTAATGATTCTTACTGTGTTTTTAGGATTTAATATATCTTCCCTAGACATAGTGGTTGTTCTTTGAATGTTTATCAAGATGAAATGTCTTTGTTATTCTTGGTGAACCAGTGTTAACCCAGAGAGGACATCTGTCTGCTACATATACAAGTGTTTATGTGTCCTCCTTTGATCACAAGTTGTGACATTGATTGACCATCTTTTATACATAGAGGTGAGTGATTAGGGCTTTGGGATGAGAGCAGGACCAAGAGGAATGGCTCCACCATTTATTGAGTGCTTATTCTGCTCCAGTCATTGTGTCCAATGCCCCCAACAAGCCTGCATGGTGGGTTATGTTACTCCCTTTTCCTAGAGAGGGAAACCAAGCCTCACAAAGATTGAGTAAGTTACCCAGGATCACACAGCTGCTGAGTGACCAATACTCTGCCCTCTCAGAGCGTCTCCTTGGAGAAAAAAGGACTGGTTTCCCTGCATAATTAAAAGCTCCAAGGAACCATTCACAGGTGGGTAACCATATCCTCAAATGAGGATTCTAGGTGCAGTGCAAATAGGGAGACAGGGCAGGTGAGGGAAGTAGCAGTACCAGGGAGCAGCTGCCAGGTGGGAGGTACAGAATCTCCTCCCTTTGCTTCAGGTCCGTAAGGCTTTCTTTGCATGTCTGAAGTATCGTGCCTTGACTGGCGGTGAAGTATGTCTACCTCCGGCAGCGGCAAGAGCTGGAGATGGAAGGGCAGAAGATCTATGTGATCCTGGCCCAGAGCACTTCCGTGCCTCAGTTTGCCGAGAAACCGGGTGTGATCCGGGTGAAGCAGTACAAGCAGAGCCTGGCGATTGAGAGCGATGGCAAGAAGGGGAGCAAAGGTAAAGATCAGGGTGCATCTTGGTGCACTCATCCAGGGCCACCCACATGAAAGCTGATTGGGACGGTATAAAATGCACCGGTGCTTATGGGAGGCCCCTGGAAGTCAGAGAATGGCATGGGTGCAAATCAGACAAGGGAGCAACACCTGGGGAGGGATTCGTTTCCCTCCCAGGAACTTGGCCAGAGTGCGAGGTGGGTGTTTAAATCTGGCTCAGTCAATTCTTTACTCACGCTTGCATTGCACAGGTGAAATCAGAATTTCGTAAGCAAACCAGAGGGTTTAGAAATTCACTGTAGGCAAATCCTGGGGATAGGCTGGGCTGACAGTTCTGTCTCAAGGAAAGCAGCTCCCATTTAGCACATCTGACAGACTCAGGACCTGCCTACCTTGAATTCCAGCCTCCAAGGGCCATGGGCAGGAGTGGGGCATGAGGCCACCTGCTACACTGGCAGGCGCATGGCCTTGGGTCTCGGGTAGAATCCAAACCTAGTTCCGATGCTTCTTAGATCTGTCACCTTGGCCCTGCCACCTAACTTTTCTTTTTTCTTTCTTTATATTATTGTACTTTAGTTGAAAGTTTACAGAATGAACTAGCTTCTCATTAAACAATTAGTACACATATTGTTTTCTGACACTGGTTGCCAACCCCATGACATGTCAACACTCTCCCCTTCTCAACCTTGGGTTCCCTATTACCAGCTTTCCTGTCCCCTCCTGCCTTCTCGTCCTTGCCCCTGGGCTGGTGTGCCTCTTTAGTCTCATTTTTTTCATGAACCTGTCTAATCTTTGGCTGAAGGGTGAAGCTCATGAGTGACTTCATTACTGAGCTAAAAGGGTGTCCAGGGGCCATACTCGCAGGATTTCTCCAGCCACCTACCTTTTCTGAGTCTCAGTTTTGTCATTTATAAAATGGGGTTAATTTTACCAACTCCTTATGGTTGTTAAGAAATGTATAAATGAGTCCATATCAAAGTGTCTAGTACCAGGTGTTTTATAAATAGTAGCATAATGTGCCTATGTATTCAAAAATATTTACCTATAAATACCCTATGAGTTGGAGGAGAAAAGTCCACCTGAATTATGTCCTACCTCCCTCCATACTGGAAACCCTGGTGGCGTAGTGGTTAAGAGCTCAGCTGCTAACCAAAAGACTGGCAGTTCAAATTCACCAGGCACTCCTTGGAAACTATGGGGCAGTTTCATTCTGTCCTATAGTGTCGCTATGAGTTGGAATTGACTTGACGGGAACAAGTTTCGTTTTTTATTGGTTCCCTCCATACTTTCTGGGCTTGAATATGAAGATATGAAGTTTGCAGTGTTTTGTTGCTATGGTTTTCAAACATTTTTTTTTTCCCCTCCTTCTGAATTGTCCTTTCTTTCCCCCTCTAGTTTTCATGTATTACTTTGATAACCCAGGTGGCCAGATTCCGTCCTGGCTCATTAACTGGGCTGCCAAGGTAAGATCCCAAGAGGCAGGAGGGGGAGGAGTGGGTTTGACAAATGTTGACTTAGCCCATGGAGCTGTCAGGCTGAAGAGACACTTTGTCTCAGGCGGAATGAGGCTCTTTTATGAAGCAGCTTGGTTGAGTGACTACGGCTGGAGCTGGGGCTGCCAACAGGATGGAGTCTGGGACAAGAGACAAAGAATCCTTAGCCTGGAGTGCCAGCCCCTCCCTGCTAGTGCCCAGAGACCCCCCCTAGGATCACTCTTTGGATTCTCTGGACAATATGTCAGCTCATCGTAGGACAATAGTTACCTTTGAACCTTGTGCCTGCTTATGGAGGAGAAAGACAGACTGACCTTGCTTGGGAGACAGCCAGACATGTGTCCAAGCCTGGGGGAGGCCTCCAGGTGCTTTTTTTTTTTTTTTTTTCCCAGTAAGGGAAGGGAACTGGCTTGGTAACTTGAATCACTAGAGACCACCTAGGAACTTGACATCATGGGGTCATTTAGGTTCCTGGCTGCTACGAACAGTTTTTGTTGTCTACTAACCTAAAGGTTGGTGGTGGTTCAAACCCACCCAGTGGCACCCCAGAAGAAAGGCCTAGTGATCTGCTCCCATAAGGACTGCAGCCCAAAAAAACCCTATGAAGCAGTTCTACTCAATAACACATGGGGTCACCATGAGTCAGAATCATCTCAACGTCAACAGGCTTGGGTTTGGTTTGGTTTTTATACAAGTGCCTGCATGGTGCGAACAGTTAACACACTCCGCTCCTGACTGAGAGATTGGAGGCTGAGCTAACTGAGAGATTGGAGGTTTGAGTCCACTCAGAGGTGCCTCTGGGCCTAAGGATCTATTTCTAAAAAATCAGCGATTGAAAACCCTATGGAGCAGAGTTCTACCGACACACATGGGGTTGTACCCCCTAAAAAACCAACCTATTGCCGTCAAGCCGATTCCGACTCATAGCGACCCTATAGGACAGAGTAGAACTCGCCCACAGGGTTTCCAAGAAGCAGCTGGTGGATTCGAACTGTGGACTGTTTGGTTAGCAGCTGAGCTCTTAACCACTGTGCCACTGGGGCTTCCGTGGGTTTGCCATGAGTCAGAACTGACTTCACTGCAACTGGCACTGCTACATGTCCTACCTACTGGCAGGAGGGTGCAACAGATTCCTTAGGACAGTAAAAACGCATGTGGGCTTTGGAGTCCAACAGATGTGATTTTGAATCCTGGCTGTGCTTCTAGCTGTCTGTGTAATCTAGGGAAGCCATTCAATTTCTTCCTTCTTCAAAACCGGGATGGATATTACCTACTGCATAGAATAGGAGTATATCAGACAGTGCTTGGAAAAAGTATTGCACAATACCCAACACTAACTAAGTAATAATGTAGCCTATCTCCCTCCTCCCAAATCCTTACCATTTGTGAAACAAGGCTTTTCTCTTATTTCCTTAGAAGAATCCAAACAACTCAGCTCAATCCCATTTCCTGTGTTTTCTTTTTCTTTTCAAGACATGGCATCTCAGAAGTTTCTTAGCTTTTTACTAGCAGATGCAAAACATAACGCAGGGCCTTGAAACTGCTATCTAGTTTCCCCTAAAGCCTTGCATCTTACGTTTCGTCATTTCTTATCCATGACAACATTCTGTTGAAATACAGTCAAGCGTCTTCTTGTCTTTTATTCTTCCCAAACCCATCTTTGTTCCCCTCTTGCTACATCCTAAGGCATCACGAGTGAGCAGCTATGGCACCAATGACAGAGTCTCTTTTCCTTTGCAGAATGGAGTTCCTAACTTCCTGAAGGACATGGCGAAAGCCTGTCACAGATACCTCAAGAAAACCTAAGAAAAGGAATGGGGAATCACGTATCTGTCCATGGAAGGATGTCTTTGGAAGTGCCACGATCCACGATGTTCAGCTTTCTGTTTGTCTTCAGAGGCCTGCACGCTCTACAGCACGTCATCCCTGAACTTGTTTGCCTAAGGGCGGGAGCCTCGCTCCTGCCAGCTTCCTTTCCCACTCTCCCCACCCCAGGACTGCTACTGAATATGGGTAGGATTAGGGAAACCGTTGCTTGTTTATTTTTAAAAAGGGAAGTCCTCAATAGGGAACACAATCATTCTATTGTACCATTTTTGGGGGATGGGTGGGTGGAGGACAGACGACAAAACAGCAAGAATGACCGCTCCCTGGAAAGCTGGTTCCTTCCCAGAATGTGATTTCTTACAAGTCTGGAGTGGCTGCTGGAAGTTGCATTCCATCCAGAGCTGACTTTCAGTGAGGACACATGCTGATGTCCATTTGCCTTAGGCTTTGTTGACTTGATTAGGTTGGGATGTGAAGTGATAATCCAGTCAGTCTCTCCTCTTCCTACTTGTCCCTATTATGGTATCAAACCATTTTGAAACACATTGCAGGCCTGACTGAGCACATAGTGTCATAACCATTTTTTCCTCATCATCCATGCCTAGGCTTTTCTCTTTCTTGTATGCCATTGGGTAAAGGCTGCCCATATGTCTCTAGCTCTGCGCTTGACTGGAAATGGAGACGTCAGGATGGTTCTGGCAGCTCACAAAAGCTAGTGAAAGATGCTTTGTGCATAGCATCACGATAAAGTGGCTTTATATGCAATAAGATGAATTTCCCTTCTGGAATATTTGGACATGTTGAAGGAATAATAGCTCACAGCCAGGGAAAATTTAATGAGTGGCTTGGTTGACTCCACACCTTTTTCTCAGGAAATCTACCTAAGTTGCCTGTCTCTTACACCACCAAAAGGAATTTCAGTTTTCTATATTTTCTCCTGAATTTTGATAGGGAAAAGTATTCTGTGGCCAAAGGCACAGCCTTGATGATCTCAGGGAAGAATTTTAACCAGCATGTGAAGTTACCAAACCTCAATTAATGGGCATAGAAACTCCAGTTGTAAAGCCAGAAGGAGGGAATTTATCATACGGGGATATCTCAGACTGTATGTTTTCTCTCTGGGAAGGAAAGGGTATTCCATACAGAATAAATACAGAGCGACTTATACTTGCTGGGTGTACAGCTTCCTACTTACTTACCTTTGTTCCTTTTGTGAGAATGAATCAGTTAGTTCTCTTCTGATTGCAAGTGATATCCAGCGTAACTCAAGCGGACTTAATTTTTTTTGAGCTCACATACATGGAAGGCCAGGTTTAGCACTGCCTCAGGTAGGGATTGATACAGGTGCTCAAACAATGATTTTGGATTCACCTCTGTTTTTCCTCAAGTTATCTTTGATCTTGATCTGCATTTGATGGCAGGATTGCTGCTGATAGCAGTAGGTCAGCCTGCATCTTCCCAGATTCATGCCAAGCAAAAAAAGTTTTGTTTTGTTTTTTTTCTGGTAGGTTCTGCATCATCCTATGATTTTCTTTAAACCATCTGTCTATCCCTACCCCAGTCATTGCAGTCATTATGGATAGAATTATGCAAATAAGTAAATACCTCATAACTTTATCCTTAAAATATTATTATCTGTAAAGTAGCTGGAATTTAATTTTAGATTAAATCTAAATGCCTCGTGTGATGGTTAAATTGAAATTTCATGTGTAGACTCACTTTTTTGGAACACAAGCACTGAAAGAGGTTATACTCTTTGAACCAAGAATCTACACAAAATGGTGTCATGCAAACCATATCTTTAAACAAAATTCAATATTTTGCTAAGAACCCCAGGGCTACTGAGAAGACTGCATTTCTAGGTATGGCATCTAGGAAAAAAAGATCATAAAGTTTGTTATAATTAGTAGAGTTGCGACTTTTTGGCATTTATGCTTGCTGATTTGGAGTAGATGACTGTTCTATAATAGCATTGTGGTGTAAGGTCAGGTGGGAAACTGTGAACCCCTTCCTGAGCCAGTAGTAGATGCCAGAGGTACAAAAACTGTAGAACTGGTACTTTAGGGGTTCCACCCGATTCTTCAGGGTTTGTCTTTCTGCAGGGCTCGATGTATTCTTTGGAATTTGAAAGTAAATATATTGTCATACCTCTAACATTTTGCTTTACTTATTTTTTCCATGCCTGTCTCTCTCAAAGGAGTCCTGGTGGTACAGTGGTTAAGCATTTGGCTCCTAACCAAAAGGTTGGCAGTTCAGACCCACCAGCTGCTTCTCATGAAAAAGATTTGGCAGTCTGCTTCCATAAAAATCACAGCCTTGGAAACCCTATGGGGCAGTTCTACTCTGCACACATGGGGCCACCATGAGTCAGAATCAACTCAACAGCAACTAACAACAACCAGGGTAATATGTAGTAGGCACTCAAATGTTAGCTAAAGGAGTGAGTAAATGATTCAGAGAAGATGGACTAACCTAGAAGACTAAACCATTCCAAATATGGAGACTCATTCCCCAACAATTCAAGTCAGATTATTCCACTCAAGTCATGTTTTTGGGGTTCCCATTGGCTCTTCCCTCAAAGTACTAGGGTCTTCTCTTTGTAAAGGGGTAGTTATGCTGGTGTGGCTGCTCCATCTGTCACACTCTTGTCCAGTTTTGAGACCCACCTTTTCTTAACTGCAGCAACAACAAAGTAGTTTCCTTTTCTCTACTACAAAATTGGTGGACACAGCACACACTAAGCATTTTTTTTTCACCTGGGGACTTTGCATGTTGTTGTTGTTGTTAGGTGCTGTCAGATTGGTTCCAACTCATAGCGACCCTACGTACAATAGAACGAAACACTCCCCGGCTCTGTGTCATCCTCACAACCGTTGCTATGCTTGAGCTCATTGTTGCGGCCAGTGTGTCAGTCCATCTCGTTGAGGGTCTTCCTCTTTTTCTCTGACCCGCCACTTTACCAAGCATGATGTCCTTCTCTAGGGACTGGTCCCTCTTGATAACACGTCCAGAGTGTGTGAGATGAAGTCTTGTCATCCTTGCTTCTAAGGAGTGTTCTGGCTATACTTCTTCCAAGACACATTTGTTCATTCTTTTGGCAGTCCATGGTATATTCAATATTCTTCACCAACACCATCGTTTAAAGGCGTCAATTCTTCTTCAGTCTTCCTTATTCATTGCCCAGTTTTCACATGTATGCATGTATATAGACACATATATGTATACATATGTGTATGTATATGGAGCCCTGGTGGAGCAGTGGTTAAGAGCTACGGCTGCTAACCAAAAGGTCAGCAATTCGAATCTAACAGCCACTCCTTGGAAACCCTATGGTGAAGTTCTACTCTGTCCTATAGGGTTGCTATGAGTTGGAATTTGACTCAGTGGCAATGGGTTTATGGCTTTATGTGTGGGCATGTTAGGATCTCTGCTCATGAATGCTCTTCAGTGTGTGGGGGTAATCTCTAATTCTGGTCAAGAAATGCTCTAAAAAAAATCACCTGAAGTATTTTTAAAAAATACTTATATGCCCCATCTCTGGCATATTGACTTAAAATGTATTATGACAGATCTCTCTATACACTACTACGCACTAAGATTTGTAAACTACTGCTTTGTTTTGTTTCTTTTTTTGAACATTTTATTGTTGTTGAGGTGAAAGTTTAGAGAACAAATTAGTTTCCATTTCAACAGTTTATACCAGCTTGTTTCGTGACATTAGTTGCAAACCCCTGAATGTGTCAGCACTCTCCCCCTTTCTCCCTGGGTTCTGCATGTCCATTCACCCAGCTTTCCTGCCCCTACCATCCTTCTGAACTTTGCTTTTGGGCAAATGCTGCTTTTTTAGTATCATATAGTTGATTGTTCTGAGGCATGCATTCATCACTGGTGTTATTGTCCATTTTATAGGCTTGTCTGTTTATTGTGTGGCTGTAATGTGATCTCTGGGAAGGTTATATTGTAATGTTGCAGAAATGGACTGGGCCCAGCTGAGATTAGTCCCGATTTCAGTTGAAATTTAATGGCAAAAGTAGCACAAGCGGTGCGAAATTTTTTCCACAGGCAAATTATTCACACTGTATAACAATTTAAAGTTAATGGCCACCTTGGAACTCAGGAGTTCCAGCAGAGGGTCACTTCCCTTGAAAATGTTCCTATTTCACAAGAGTCCTGGCCTGACTCCCTGGCTGGGATTCCTAGCCCAGAGACCCCATCTATAATGCCTACCCTTCAAACCTCCTGCTCCCCAGCTGGATTTGGAAGAGACAAAGCAGGAAGAACCCATTTGGTTCTCACATTTCTGGTAGCACCACCCAATTGGCTCAGGGAATTATCTTTAAAAGCATAGGAGAGTCTGGTGTCCTTCTAGCAAGGTGCTAGGCACAGTGGTTCCTGGGGCGAGTGAGTGAGACAGACTTGGTCCCTGCCCTCCAGGAGCTTATGGCCCAGTGAAGAAAACACAGTGAACAAGCTATTGAAAGGGATGAGTGTGAAGAAACGCCAAGTAAAGGGGGCTTGAGGCTGTAAATCTGAGGGCACTAACAAAGTTTGAGGGGTCAGAGAATGAACCAACAAGACAGGAAGGCTTCAGAAAAATTATTTGTATCGTTAATAATTACATGTGTATCTATTTGCATATACATAATATGTACTCCGAGGAGTCCCTAGATAACACAAACAGTTAAGTACTTGGCTACTAACCAAAAGGGTGGTTTGAATCCACTCAGAGGCACCTCAGAAGAAAGTCCTGGAGATCTACTTCCAAAAAATCAGCCATTGAAAACCCTATGGAGTACAGTTCTACTGTGAAACTCATGTGGTTGCCATGAGTTGGAATAGACCTGATGGCAACTGCCTTTTTGTTTTTTTTAATATGCAGTCCATTTCATAAAATATAATAATGGAACCATGACTAAGCAGCATGGTATGTGAGTGACTGCTGACGTCCTTTGACAACAGTATATGCCAGGCCACATGTGAGGCAGTGAAGGACATAAAGGTAGAAAAGCACAGATTCTTCCATTAAGGAATTTTCAGTCTACAGGGGAGACGAAATATGCACACAAGTGTTTATGTAATGAGAGAGAAAGTGATCACCAAGATACCAGAGGAAAAATGAGAGTGCTTTAGGAACCTGTGGCAAAGGACTAATCATCCCACAGTAAGTGACTTTTGGTGGAGTGCCTGGACTCCCAGCTTCTCTTGTAGTGCAGTGTGGCCATGTGAGTAAATTCTGGCCAGTGACATATAGGCATAAATAACATCTGCCATGTCCAGTTCACAATCTTAAAAGGAAATGGTATGGACCCACCTGGTTCTTTCGCCTGTGGCTAGGAAACGATGAGAACTGGAACAATTGCCTTAGATTCAGAGATGTCAGTCTACGGTTAAGGATGATAAAACATTCCTACCTCCCCTCGCCTGTTAAAAAGAAATAAGCTTCTCTCTTATTTAAGCCACAACATCTGTCTATCTGTCCATCCATCCATTCATCCACCTATCTATCTATCTACTTATTTTTAGCAGCTTAGCCTATAACTACTAATGAATAGCTTAAAGGGTAAGTATCCCATCTGATGAGGTGATTAGAGGTTTATAGCTGGTCCCTTGATCTCTAAGGGTCAGATAGGATTTCAGTATAGGCCTGGGGAGAAGGGCATTACAGGTGGAGACAGCCTTTGAATGAAGGGATGCAGGCATGGAATTATGCAATGTTGACTACTCATCTCACTATTAAAAGAGCACATCAGGGTCCAAAGCAGACCAATAGGAGAGAGGAGAGCATGGGATCTGGGGTCATAGAAGCCTGACTTTCAGTTCCCACTCTACCACTTAACTGACTAAGTTATATTTAGGCATGTTATTTAGCCTCCATAAGCCTCATGCTCCTCAACTATATGTTGGGTTGATATTTCCTATCTCACCAAAGACTGGGTTGTAAGAAAATCTCCCAATTCAGTGCCTGGCATACAGTAGGAGCTTCATAAAGTTCATTTTTTTCTTCTCTGAACAATAGGATCTCACCAAGCCTGTCAAAGGTGATGACATCTAAGGGGTCATTGCTCCAGTCTGAGGGTGCTGGATTTCATTTATTCACCACCACCATGAACTAGGTTTTCCAAATCTAATGAACATCTTGGAGAGAATGGATTTGTAATGAGCCTTGAATTTGATGAGACATTTGACAAAATTTGAGGAGGAAGGAGTTCCTTCACAGGCAAAGGGAATAGCCTACAGGAAGGTAAGGAGGCAGGAGAGTGGAAGCCAGACAGACATGTGTAACTGGGATAATAGCTGATCATGACTAACATGCATTGACCATTTACTATATGCCAGGCACTGGCTAAGCACTTCACATGCATTGGATCATTTCATCCTCACCACTGAACTGTGAGATGGGTGGGCCTCATCTCCATTTTACAGATGATGGAAATGAAATTGAGAAAGGTTGAATAACTTGCCCAGGATAAACTCATCAGTCAACCACCCCAAATCGAATCCATCGGCAGGTAGCATTGTTGTAGGTCCAAAACATACTCCAAATATAGCCACTTGTTTTCATCCCTGCTGCTGCCAGCTAGGTCCATGCTCTTCTTGTTTCTTGCTCATCTCTGTGGTTCCACTGTGCACCCTACAACTGCTTCTCCACACACAGTGAGAGTGATGTTTTTAAAAATAAAATTGGATCATGCAACTAACTACCTTGCCTAAAACTGTCCATAACTTCCCATAACAATTAGAATAAACTCCAAGTTCCCTACCATGATTTACAAAGTCCTACATGCCCCTGGGTGGTGCAAACCAGTGGTTGTTAAGTGATTGACTACTAACTGAGAGATTGGCAGTTCGAATCCACCCAAACATGCCTCGGAAGAAAGGCTTGGCGATCTGCTTCCAAAATTTCATAGCTTTGAAAAGTTCACAGAAACCCTATTCAGCACACATGGGGTCATCGTGAGTTGGAATCTACTCACTGGCAAGTGGTTTGGTTTTTTTGTTTTTTGTTTTTTGTTTTTGTTTACATGTTCCAGCCTATCTTCCTTTTCAGCTTCACCCTCACATTCCAGCCTCATTGGTCATCCTTCTGTTCCTTCAGTGTGCCAAGCTTGTTCCTGCAGCACAGCCATTGTACCAGTTATTCCCTCTGCCCAGAATGCCCCTCTCCGTGATTCACACAAGCCAGAAGTCTTCAAGTCATGCAGATGACTGTTTAAACATCGCCTCCTTCTAGAATTCTCACAGTGGAGGTAACCACCCAGTCATTCCCTAATTCATTACCCTGTCTGCATGGCACATAGTCCTCACTATTTACTGTATTTGTTGTTTTTTCATTTGCATAAGCTCCAAGAGAGTGTGGAACTTTGTCTTGTTCCCAACTATATATTTAACACGTAGAACACAAAAAAAATCAAAACTATCCGTTGAAGGAAGGAATGAATGGTAGAACAACAACTCCGTGATCTCAACCGCTATGCCAGAAAGATGGGTAGAAAAAAAAAGTGTACTTAATCCACTTAATCATTGTCTACCAAATTCTTACCAAGAATGAACTTTGACAGCAAACACATTTTTAGCATTTTTAGAGGTAGAATTATTTTATTTTTCTTTTGCTTTATTTTATTACGTTTTTTTTTTCTTTTCTTTTTTCCTTTTCATTCTGATTCAACACCCTTGGAGGACTTATGCCTTCCATCTAAAAGCCTACACACCTGAAGGACATTGTTGATTTAACTGGGGGAGGGGCACAGCAGGGCTGGAAGAGAAGACCTTTTCATTTGCAGGCTGGAATCCTGAAAATTAAGAAAACCTCCTTCCCCCAGGGACCGACATGGAGGTTGGAGTGGAGGGTCGGCAGCACACCAAATTCATTTTCTCCTATCTCTTTTACCCTCTTCCTCTCTAATGGTTCATAAGTTGAGAAAAAGTCAATGGAAAACAAGCAGGACAAAAACGGTACTTAGAGCTTGGTGGAAGACATACAGCAACTTTTGTTTTATGTCAAACAGCTTATGAGGGGCTGGATCTATTTTTAAGTGGTCATGGATTCTGCTCACCCATGAATGTGGTGTTTCATTTTCCAAGGAAAAGTGAATAAGATTCTTCATTAGGAGCCTATATTTCAGGCCTGGTATTGAATAATTACCAGACTGCTGAAAGCTTCCACGTAGGATTTCGCCCTCCACGACACAGCTTGGCTCCCGTTCCTATTCCAGCTACTTTAAGCTCTTGTAAACAGCATTCGTTTTCCATTACAAGCTAGGAAATGTGATTGTGCAGCAACGGTGCTGGGTCCCTGGAGAGAGCCTGCCAGGGAGGCCGTTTCCTCACATCTCATTTGAGTTTGTGACTTGCCGGTGAGGTTGAGTAATTGCTGAAGCTCCGTGTCTTCCCATCCTATTCAGTGCCACTAACTTATAAAATAGCCAGTGACCTGCTGGAGGACTAGCGGATCAGCCAGATGTTTCCTGAGCAGAGACAGCGCACATTTCCCCTTGCACATCATCTTGTGAGAGGGGAGGGCTGGCGGGGCACTCACCCCGTCTGACATCATTGGGTGAGGTAGCCTGGGGGAGAATTTCAAAGCAGAGCAGCTTGGCCAGGGAAGAGTTCAGCTTGCAGCTCTGTGCTGGGATTAGCTGACCCAGATAACTAGGGAGAAGGAATCAGCAACCTAAGTGTGTTTGTTCTCCAGGAGGAAGTAGCCTGCCTCCCTGATTATCTATGGGGTATGGGAGAACTTCCCCAATGGCTCCGCACACAGTCAAGATCAAATTTGCCATATTGCTTCCCATCCCAACTCCTTGTTTTCCCTGACTTTTGCTTGAGGTTGAAGTGGGACAAGTGCCATAGATTGCAGTGAAGAAGAAGAAGAAGAAGAAGAAAAGAAATCAACAAATCCTTCTTGCCCAAACAAAACCCAACTCACTGATATCAGGTTGGTTCCGATGCATAGTGACCCTATAGGACAAAGTAGAACTGTCCAGTAAGGTTTGCAAGGCTGTAAATCTTACTTGGAAGCAGAATGCCACATCTTTCTCTCGAGTAGCTGGTAGGTTTGAACTGCTGACCCTTTGGTTAGCAGTTGAACACTTAACCACTGTGCCAACAGGGCTCCTTAACATCACAGGGGAAATGAAATCATAGAAATATCTATGGCTCCAAATCAACACCTTACAGATCCGTAGCTTGTCAGACTTTTGGGTTTTAAGAACCAGTAAAATAAAGTACTTTTTTTAAAATAATATGGAACAATTAGCATAGGATTGCCAGCTTTATCCCTCCAGAAAGGTCATTAGATATGAAAACAAACAAGCAAATAGAATATGCCACTTGCCATCACTATTATTTCATAAAAGAAAGGTTATTTTAACTTCCTCTTCTCAAGCCCCTCAAGGGATTTTCTTTACACCCAGAATAAGTTCAAACTGTTGTTTTGGTTGTTCTTTTGTGCTATTGAGCCAATTCTGACTCACAGTGACCCTGTAAGAAAGAGTAGAACTGCCCCGTAGGGTTTCTTAGGCTGTAATCTTTATGAGAGCAGATCATCAGGTCTTTTCTCCCTTGCAGTCACTGGTGGGTTCAAACTACCAACCTTTCAGTTTGCAGTTGAGCACTTAACCATTGCACCACCAGGGCTCCTTCAAATCCAAACGACTGGGGCCTAAAACATTGCATATGACCTGGGATCTAGCCCCTGCCTACTTTTCAGACTCCACCTCCTTCTTTTCTTATTTCTTTCCAGCCACACTGGCCTTCTTTCTGTTCCTCAGATATGCCATGGCTTTTGCACTTGCTCTTCCCTCCATCATGAATGTTTTTCCCCCAAGATCTTCATATGGCACAGTGCCTATAGTAGGCAGTTTCTAAAATGGCACCCAGGATTCCCACTCCTGCATGCCCTGTATAAGCACTTCCCCTGTATGTGGGCTGTATCTAGTGACTTGTTCCTAGAGACTAGAATATATTAAAAAAAAGATGGGATGTCACATTCAAGATTGGGTTGTAAAAGACTGTGACTTTTGTTCTTTCCCATTTCCCCTCTCTGGCTCTTCTTACTTGTCTGCCCTGATGAAGCAAGCTGGACAGTTGTGGTACGCTTTATGGAGGCATCCTCACAGCAAGGGACTGAGAGTGGCCTCTGGCCAACAGCCAGTGAGGAACTGAGGCACTAAGTCCAACAGCCTGTGAAGTACTGAATCCAGCCAACCACCTCCTGAGTGAGATTGGAAGCAGATCCTTCCCCACGCAAGCCTGGAGATGACTGCAGACCTTCACTGAAGTCTTGTTATAGACCCTGACAAGAAGCCCTAGTGGCACAGTGGTTTAAGTGCTTACCTGCTAACGAAAAGGTTAGCGGTTCAAACCCACCAGCAGTTCCATGGGAGAAAGATGTGACAGGCCACTTCTTTAAAGATTTACAGCCTTGGAAATCCTGTGGGGCAGTTCTACCCTGTCCTATAGGGTCGCTATAAGTCAGAATGAACTTGATGGCAATGCATTTAGGGGAGAGACACTGGGCTAGAGGACCCAGCCGAGACATACCCATATTCAGGACACACAGAAACTATGAGATAATAAATGTTATTCTTTTAAGCTACTAAGCTCTGTGGTAATTTGTTATGCAGCAATAATATACTGCCTCACTTTTTTGAGGTCTCTGCTTAAATGTCACCCTATCTAAAGTTGTCTCTCACCTTCAAAACAAAACAACAACAGAAATGGCCACACATTGTTCTTTATCTCCTTATCCATCTTTCTTTTTCTTCATAGAAATGACCACTGCCTACATTTATACCATGTATTTATTTACTAGCTGTCTTGCCTGCTAGAATGAAAATTCAGTGAACATCATGTCTGTCATTCTACTGGTGAACAAGATGGACATGTATTTGCCCCAGTGCTGCTTAAGTTTATTTGACAAATAATTATTGTAGGGCTACAATATGCCAGGCCCAGTGAGTATAGGTTGTTTGTTCCTGGTCTTGTAGTATCTGGCCAATTAATTGTGGTCTCCTGGCTCAACTGTTTTCTGACTAAGCTTCTCTGTTTTGATAATGCACCCTTCTATACCTTGAACTGAATGTTTGTTTAATGTAGGATACAGTCAGGGCTAGAGCTTGTGTATGCTCTATCAAAGTCCGTTGTTGGATAAACATAATTATTTGAAGAGTTCTTTCTTTACGTTGTGCTTAGTTCTAACCCCCCGCTACTTTCATTTATTGACATTAGCCTTACCCTTGGAAATGATATAGAACATATCTATTCCGTTTTCTCAAGTCCTATTCTAATTACTTTGTTTATTAACTCTCTTCCCTCAGGTATAAGTTCTGTTTGTTAAATTTATTGTTTATTTTTTATGGTATAGACTTTTCTTAAATTCTGGTGTTTTTAAATTTTGTGCTTGTCTTTGTAGTTGAGACTGCAAATTCAACTTTCTGCTTGCTTAAGAGGAGGTGTGAAACCTATGGCCAATACTTACTCTCCACCCAATTTTCAGCAGGAGTGGGGGGCACGTGGTGCTGTCACTGGTGCCTCCAGGGCTGATCTCCTGCTGATCTCCTGCATCACCAGAACCTAGGAATTGCCTTATCTCTCTGTCTCAAGCTCCCACATTCATTATACTCATTCTGAAGGCAGACTCTTCTGTTTCTGGTGCGTGTGTGTTTGTGTGTGTGTGTGTGTGTGTGTTAGCAGTTAATTTACCTGCCTACACTCTTGCTCTCACCAGAGATACCAGAGGTAAATCACCTCTGGACTATACTTGTTGCTGTTCCTATCTTTTACAATTATACTCTTCTACATGAGTCCTGAGCTACAGCTTTCTCTGCAATTTTATCTCATCCATTTTCTGTTAGTTTCTGGACCTTCACGTGTTCCAATTCTTACATTCCAATCCTCATCCCCAGTTTGAATTCTTATCTTTGTATTTACATATGTATGTATGTGTGTAAGGAGCCCTGGTGGCACAGTGGTTAAGAGCTATGGCAAGCTACTGCTGCTAACCAAAAGGTCGGCTGTTTGAATCTACCAGCTGCTCCTTGGAAAGCCTATGGGGCAGTTCTACTCTGTCCTATAGGGTCGCTATGAGTCAGAATCAACTTGATGGCAATGGGCAGCAGTAGGTGTATATAATCATATTTTATTTATTTTTAAATATATAAAACACGTTTATGTTTTAGATACATAATCTTTAGTCTGTAAGGATCAGATATAGAAGTGACAGGTATAGTCAGCTCATCTTCTATCTTAAACCATTATTTCTACTTCTTTTTTTCAATCTGTGAGCCCTTTAAATACTTGAAGATAATTATTACATTTTCCCTTAGTCTCTCATCCTTAGTATAAACATCCCAGTTACTTTAGTTGTTGGTAAATTGTCAATGCTCTATTTCCAATTTCTGTCTTGATTTAGTATGTTTATTCTATTGTTTGTGTGTCCTGATTCTTCTGTGTGCAGTGATATCTTCTCCCTTCAATTTCTACGAAAGCCCTGAGCATTCTTTATGGCCAAGTTCAATGCTATTTCCTTCTGTGAAAGCTTCCTGAGTCCCTTCCTCCAGCTTTTATTTATGATGATCCCACTGCACTGTATCATATCTCAAAATAATTTACCTAGCATACCACTAGATGGTAAGCAACATACATCCAAGAGTTAAAACAGCTTCCATCTTTCTAGCCCCAGGGTGTAGGGCTGGGCATACCAAACAGACACTCATTAGGTAATTAGTAGATGTGTGAATGGATAAATAACTAAGGAGTTCGTCACCCCTGGATCTCAGTTTTTTCCTCCATAAAATGAGGAGGATTGCCAGGTGACTTCAAAAGCCTATTTGAGCCCTGAAATTCTATAATACTTAGACTTTGTGTTATGTTACTCAGTCATATGCAGTATAACTTTTTAATTTCAACTATTTGTCTTAATGCCAGAACTCTATGCATGGTCTGAACCGTCTCGATTTTTAGGTAACTGAGATCTATATGCCTATACATACCCTCACTCTGAATCTTTTCCTGAATTGCTTGGTGGCTTCACACCAGGATTATGGCTAAACTGATGTATCTAACCAGTTCTTAGCATATCCTCGACTCCAAACAAACAAAACCTGAACTCCCATCCCTTTTATCACCTCCATCTCCTCCATCTTCTCCAAGTCTCGAATTCCCTATTTTAGAACATTCCTTCTGTCCCATGTCTTCTCTCTCTGAAGAAGGTCAAGTGGATTCAGGTATCCTGGAATCCACTGGGTCTCTGCATAAGTATTAAGATGATGCTGGCTGAGTCTCAGACCCTTCCATCCTCCAGTGGTTGTTGACCTTGAAAGGCTTGAAAGACATTTAAATTTGAACCTTCTATGATACGGTAAGCTCCCACTGATTATCAGAGATTCAGCAATACTCTGGGAGAAGGAAGGAGGTATGTGAGGAAGGTTCAAGATATCATTCCAGTCATGCCGACCGTATTTCATGTTCTCCATGCTCTATGCTATCACTCATCTCTTTTTAAGACTTGACACACTCTTCAACTCCTCTCTACCTTCCTTGCCTGTGAAAACTGACTCACCCTTCAGGTCTCAGTTGAGATAGTGTTTTCTTCAGGAAAACTTTCCTGATTCTCCTGTTAAATCTCTTACTACACTATTGGGCGATTAAATATTTGGGTGATTTTCTCACTTAACTGTAAGTTCCATGTGGGAGAAGATGTCATCATTCTCGTTCAATGTTATTTCCCTGGGTCCTATTTTGCACAGTGTCTGACACATAAGAGTTGTTCAACCGATATTTATTGAACGAATTACTGAACAGGTAGTCCTTGTTCTCATGGAGATTAAGATGTTATAGGACACACAAGATAAGCCACACAAATAACCAGTGTATTGTTGTTGTTGTTAGTTGCCGTTAAGTTGATTCTGACTCATGGTGAACATGTATGCAGAGTAGAACTTCTCCATAGGATTTTCAAGGCTGTGATCTTTTGGAAGCGGATTGCCAGGCCTGTCTTCTGAGGTGTCTCTGGGTGGGTTCAAACTGCCAGCTTTTGGCTAGTAGTCAAGCACTTAACTGATGGCATCACTCAGGGCCTTTAACCAATATATTAATGCCTCTCATTTCACAGTGTTTTGTGATATGTACAGTGCTTGTCATATGTATTGCCTCATTTACAATTCCCAAGGATCCTGTGGTGATAACATTTTTTCTTTTATCTTACAGAAAGAAAAATTTAGGTTTAGAAGGTTTTTCAAGGGTACACTACAGCTAGAAAGTGGCAGAATAGGTTTTTAACTCAAGCCTTCTGATGCCAAATTCAATGTCCCCTCCATAAGGTTGTAGCAATATGCAGCAGGTTTTGGAAAATTGGTACAAAAGTCTACAGTGTTGCAGAAATGGAAGAAATTTAATCCTGGATAATGTAACATTTGAGCTTGGACCTGACACATTGCTTTAAAAAACTTTTTTTTTCAATTACAAAATATAACAACAAAACCTCTCTTGCATTATAGTAAATTATAATAAATTCAACCAATTCAGACATGTTTAATTTAACAAGTGAAAGATCGGCCCCCTCTTGCTGTAATTACTTTCCCAAGACATAACCATCATTAACCATTTCTGTACATATGTACATGATATGATGTTTTTGTTTTGTTGCTTTAAATAGAATCATCCTGTAAATATTGTTCTGCAACCTTATTTTTCCTCTCTCTACAGCAGGGACAACCTTCTATCTCATATATTCATATCTACCTCTGCTTTTTTTGACTGCTACATTTTAGCCCTTTGCAGGAATATTCCATAATTTGTTTAACCAACGTCCTATTGTGGGCATTTGGTGGTTTTATAGTTTCTCTTTTTTCCTGGTATCTATGTCCCTGAGTCCTTATTAAAGGTTTTCTGTCAGTAAGTTCACAAAAATAGAATTTCTTGTGTCACGGGAGATACGCAACTCAGATTTTGAAAGAAACTGACAAAAACGCACAGAATGTGAAAAAGTTAGAAATGGATTTAAAAATAAAAGCATTCAAGGTATGGAAAATCACATAATAAAGGCACCAAAAAGCATAAGTCACATTCCTCTACTTTTCCCCAGAAGTTTTAGCATTTTGACCCTTTGTGTGAGTTCTAATGACAAACTTCAGCTCCTACCAAGAGGCCACAAACTATTGTCTCTTTATCCTCTCCTGTCCCTTCAGTGATGAAGTCCCCAGAGGTTAAGTACACCCATTATTAATCTTACCACAAGAATCTGAGAAAACCAATGTTTGCTGCCCTTTGTGTCTTTATTTTAATGACTCCTTACCACACACAGACCCCCTTATTGTGCTATTCACAACTTTCCAGATGAAGCCAAAGGCTTGAATCAAATGTAGTCAAAGAAAACAAATTCTCCACAATTCCACATACATGCACACACTAACCTTCCTCTTTAGCTACTAAAACTTAAAACTGAATGAACATGACACGAGATGTTTCTAAAGAGCTATCCCCCTGCCGTCGCTTCATTAAAGGCACAAATGTGCAATGGCATTTAATGGAGTTTATTTTGAGACATGCAATGTTTACCCTTGAAAGTCTATTATGCATCTCTCACCTTACAGTGAACAAAAGGGCATTGTAACTTCATGTCACCTGACTGCTTAAATTTAGGTTTGCACTCAAATGAGAAAAATACTTGAGTATCAGTCATCTTGGAATCCAAGAGACTTATTCATAGAGCATGTGGAGCTCTGTTCATAAATGATTTATGTCTTTGCAAAAAGGAGGGTGGGGGTTGTGTGTGCTGCCCCGAGAACCATCGTCTGCCTCTCCCGAGTAATTTATACAAGATCAATATTTATCAAGCGAGCCAAGAATTGTGCCATAACTCTCCAAGAGCCAAATACTTCATTTACAGTTCCTTCACCCATGGAAGGGAGCATGACAGGTTGAAAAGTCTATGTAAAACTACTTAAAGTAGCTCTCATTTGGTTTTTGTTGCTTTAGATTCAGTGCGATGCTTTGGAGGGGACCACAGAGTTCTGCTCTGGATATAGTGCAGGGACTAACACATAGTAGATACTCAATAAATTTATTTATTGAAATAATGACTGAAGGGAAATAAGCAACTGTTCCTAACATCGTTCCCAAAATATAGGAGAATTGACCACTCTATTGTATTTTTGAGCATATGTTAGTTGAGTACCTGCTAGGCATTTTGCATTGAATAAGGACAGAGTTATTGTCTAGAATGATCTACCAGATACATGCGCAAACAAAAATAAACAAATGCAATGTGCTATATACTCTAGTAAAGTTCAGAACAGTGTTCTGGAGACCCAGAGAAAGAATAAACGAATTCTTCCCAAAGAAATCTGGGAAAGAATGAGTAAGTAGGAGTTGATCAGGCAGATACTGAATGGCGAAAGGAATTTTAGGAAGAATTTATAGCATGAATGAAGGAAACATGAATGGCCTTCGTATTGTGGGAATGGAGTAAATGTGCTTCCGTAAGTATTTGAGTAAGTCTGAAAATTTCCACTAAAGCCAGATTGTGAAAGGCTTTATATCCTTAACCCGTGAGCTGCTACTTTATTTTGTAAGCAAGAAGAGACTCTCCTAGATTTCTAAGCATAGAAGAGATACAATCAGATTTCTCTTTAAGGATGTCTCTCTGGTGGCCCGATATGTACTAACTGTATACCATCTGGTAGAGAAGGCTAAAGAAGAGCTGACAAATGAATTTGTTCCCTTATCAACTCTAATACTGTCTTTATGGAGTGCTGCTTTGAGAAGAATTTTAAAACTGCATCTGTAATAAAGAGGTGATGACTGTCACGGGTATAAGGGAAAGTGGCAGCAGACATAGACTAGGCATTTGCCATCCCTGAATTAGAAGGATGTTGGGAAAGTCTAGGTGAGATGTCATAAGTCCTGAACTAGGGCAGCTGCAATGAATGAGTGGGAGAGGAAGGGGTAGATAAAAAAAATTATATATATGTATCTATATGTATATGTATATATATACAAAAAAGAGTATATTACTATAGATTCTATAGACCATAAAAAGCTAATAAGAGGCTATTAAAATTAATGCCAATACATTTGAAAATTTTGAGGAAATTGTCAAATTCCTAGAAAAACACAATTTACCCAAACTGACACAAGAAGAAATAGAAATGCTGAATAATCCCAGAGCTATAAATAAATTGAATCCTTAATTTAAAACCTCCCCACAAAGAAAATCCCAGTCCATATGACTTGTAGGTGAATTCTTCACATTTTTAAAGTCACAATTTTCACCAATCTTAAATAAATAAATTCTTCCAGAGATTAGGAAAAGAGAGAATGTTTCCCAATTCATTTTATAAGGACAATTTAATCTTAATATAAAATTGCCTCATTTAAAATACAGTGGCATATCATGTAGTTGAGTGAATGCACCCATTTATTTAACCAGCTTTCTTTTGTTTTCTATATTTTGTTATTGCACACAACGCTGTGATGAATATCATTCAACATACATCTTTGTGAACATATACAGTGCATATGTAGAATAAATTCCTAGTTGTGTAGTAGATAGTTTGAAGAGCATGCGCTTTTTAAATGCTTCCAGATTTTTGCAAATTGCATTTCTTCTAAATTGTAAAATTCCCTCCAAATAGGTGGAAGTTTTAGATGCAGTCCAGAGTAAGAAGGGAGAACTGCTCTCTGCATATCTTAAGGCAGTGGTGTCTAGTCCATTTTATATGATGCATTTTGCTAGCTTTGTCCCCATATAAACCCGTTGCCATTGAGTCCATTCTGACTCATAGTGACCCTATAGGACAGAGTAGAAATGCCCCATGGAGAAAATAAAATTTTAGATACTTGTATAGAACAAATTTTAATTTTGTTGTTGTTGTTGAGAATGTATACAGCAAAACATACACCAATTCAACCATTTCTACACGTACAGTTCAGTGACATGGATTACATTCTTTGAGTTGTGAACCATTCTCACCCTCTTTTTCTGAGTTGTTCCTACCTCATTAACATAAACTCACTGCCCCCTAAGGTTCCTATCTAATCTTTCAAGTTGCTATTGTCAGTTTGATCCCATACAGATAGTTCTTAAATGCTCAAGGCAGACATTTGTTACAAGTTAAGCTAGACTTGTGTTTGGTTTTAAGACTTAAGGGGATATTTTTGGTTTAAGGCTTAAAGATTATCTCAGGGCAATAGTTTTAGGAGTTCGTCCAGCCTCCATGGCTCCAGAAAATCTGGAGTCCATAACAATTTGAAATTCTGTTCTACATTTTCTCCCTTTGGATCAGGATTCTTCTATAGGATCTTTGATCAAAAGTTCAGTAGTGGTAGCCAGGCACCATCCAGTTCTTCTGGTCTCATGGCAAAGGAGGCAGTTGTTCATGGAGGCAATTAGCCACACATTCCATATCCTCCTTCTTTTCCTGACTCTCCTGGTTCCTTTGTTGCTCCAGGAAAATACAGTCTAATTGTTGTGACTTGGATTGCTATTTGCAAGGTTTTAAGACCCCAGGCACTACACAATGAACTCGTAGGTAGAACAGAAGAACTAAATATGTTATTAGAGCAATTAACTGGGATGTCCCATGAAACCATGACCCTAGACCTCCAAACCAAGGAATCAAATTCCATGAGGTTTTTGGTTGTACATAAGCAGCCTCAGCAGCTACTCTCTTTCTCTCTTTTTTTTCTCACTGTTGTAAATATATCTGTCACACAACTTTTGCCAATTCAATTTTTTACAGGTGTACAACTTATTAACAACAATTAAACTAATCAGCTATGCAACCCTACCCTTATTCAATGTGACTTTTTCATCACTGTTAGCTGCCGCCTTTCCCTCTCCCTCCTGCCCCTGCTAACCACTAATAAACTTTGGTCTTTTATAGGACATTTTAAAGTATATCAGCACATGTGAAGAATGACTATGAGAAGGGCAGTTATTGTGATGGTGGAGTTCTTTTCCTGATTTCCAGAATTCTCCTTTGATAGAAGAGTTAGGTCATAATCAAGTCTACACAAATAGGCTGTTAGTGGTGGTCTAATCCTTAAGGCAATAAAGTCATACTGATAAGTTACACTCATTTTTTTTTTTTTATCATCAACATCATCACTATGACTGCTACTTGGAAATGACTCTGTTTGCAGCAGCTGTGTTTATTAAAGGCTGAGCTATCAGAAGTGTTTGGGGAACTAGCACAACCCAAAGATTTCTACCAGCATAAGCTAGTCATCAGAACCATATGTACAATTTTGGTTGAAGATGGACTCTCTTCTCCTCCTTCCCACCTCATCTGGGCACAAGTAGAATCCTCGGATCCTTAGTGTTTCTCTCCCTATTCATGGGTTTAAGAGAACCCTGTCTTTCAGAAGACAGTAAATCTCTGACTGATCCTCTCCCACTTTTGGATGGAATGCTCTGTAGGAGACTTTACTGACATTGTTGAAGTTTCCACATGAAGCCAACGATTAAATGATTAAACAGAGCAGTAAGTATACAGCTGACCTTTATAAATACAAATAGCATAGCCTGGAGAGATTGATGACATGTGTTTGTTTTTTCACTTTATCATCTCTCAGCATTCTTAGGGGTTAGATTCTAGAGGAGACAAGAGTCAAAACAATTATCAAATGCACACCAATTACCTTGAATTCAATTTATTACATTAGAAAATTCTATTTTTCAATTCCCTCACATTTGCAATAAATTCCAACATATTTAGTTCTTTTTTTTTTTTCCACAAAGCACTTTCACTTCCATTATTTTATTGCAACCTCCTAAACTCTAAGAAAGCAGGCATTAGTGATAATAGTTACAATATTGATGAAGGTAATGGTTTTGATAGTGATGATGATGGTAACTAAAATGTATTAAGTTCTTCCTAAGCTCCAGGTCTTGTGATAAATACTTTACATATATTACATCATTTAATCTTCCTAACAACCTTGTGAGGTAGAGAAGTAAAACTCAGATATGTGAAGTGATTTGTCCAAAGTCACACAGTCCATAAATGTTAGAACAAGTTTTGGAACCCATGTTTTCTGTCTCCAAGGTCTTGGCTTTTCCACCCACGTATTGTCAAATCTGATGCATAAAATGCCCTTCCCAGGGCCAACTTCCTTAGGACAGTTGATGCACCTCCCTTCGATCAGAACTTGGATTAACCTCACCTCCTCTGAGAAGCATTCCCTGCTACTTAGTCATATGATATTTGGCAAACTGCTTAATTGAGTATACTCATCCATAAAAAGGAGGTAACAGTACTTGCCACTTCAGTTGTTGTAAAGATCAAATGACACATGTAGTTGTTGTTAGGTGCCCTTGAGTTGGTTCTGACTCATAGTGACTCTGTGTACAACAGAATGAAACACTGCCCAGTCCTGTGCCAACCTCACAATCATTGTTATGTTTGAGCCCATTGTTGCAGCCACTGCGTCAATCCATCTTGTTGAGCGTCTTCTTCTTTTTCAATGACCCTCTACTTTACCAAGCATGATGTCCTTCTCCAGGGACTGATCCCTCCTGATAACATGTCCAAATTATGAGAGACAAAGTCTCGTCATCCTCGCTTCCAAGGAGCACAGTGGCTATACTTCTCCCAAGACAGACTTATTGGTTCTTCTGGCAGTCTATGGTGTATTCAATATTCTTCACCAATACCACAATTTAAAGGCATCACTTCTTCTTTGGTCTTCCTTATTCATTGTCCAGCTTTCACATGCATATGAGGCGATTGAAAGTATCATGGCTTGGGTCAGGTGCACCTTAGTGCTCAAAGTGACATCTTTGCTTTTCAACACTTTTAAGAGGTCTTTTGCAGCAGATTTGCCCGATGCAATGCTTTGTTTGGTTTCTTGACTGCTGCTTCCATGGGCGTTGATTGTAGATCCAAGTAAAATGAAATCCTTGACAACGTCAATCTTTTCTCCATTTATCATGATGTTGCTTATTGGTCTAGTTGTGAGAATTTTCGTTTTCTTTATGTTGAAGTGTAATCCATACTGACGGCTATAGTCTTTGATCTTCGTCAGTAAGTGCTTCTAGTCCTCTTTGCTTTCAGCAAGCAAGGTTGTGTCATTTGCATATCGCAGGTTGTTAATGAGTCTTCTACCAATCCAGATGCCAGGTCTTCTTCATGTAGTAGAGCTTCTTGGATTTTTTTGCTCAGCATACAGGTTGAATAAGTATGGTGAAAGGATACAACCCTGACACACACCTTTCCTGATTTTAAACCACTCAGTACCCCTTTGTTCTGTTCAAACAACTGCCTCTTAGTCTATGTACAGTTCCGTGAGCACAATTAAGTGTTCTGGAATTCTCATTCTTTGCAATGTTACCCATAATTTGTTATGATCCACACAGTCGAATGCCTTTGCATAGTCAATAAAACACAGGTAAACATCAGCAATGATATCCCTTGTTCCATGTCCTCTTCTGAATCCGGCTTGAATTTCTGGCAGTTGCTTGTCGAAGTACTGCTGCAACTGTTTTTGAATTATCTTTAGCAAAATTTTACTTGCATGTGATATTAATGATATTGTTTGATAATTTCCACATTCTGTTGGATAATCTTTCTTTGGAATGGGCACAAATATGGATCTCTTCCAGTTGGTTGGCCAGGTAGCTATCTTCCAAATTTCTTGGCATAGACAAGTAAGCACCTCCAGCACTGCATCCGTTTGTTGAAACATCTCAACTGGTGTTTCTTCAGTTTCTGGAGCCTTGTTTTTCACCAATGCCTTCAATGCAGCTTGGACTTCTTCTTTCAATACTATCAGGTCTTGATCATATGCTTCCTCCTGAAACGGCTGAACATCGACCAATTCTTTTTGGTATGGTGACTCTGTGTATTCCTTCCATCATTTTTGACGTTTCCTGTGTTGTTCAATGCTTTGCCCATAGAATACCTTAGTATGGCAACTCAAGGCTTGAATTTTCAGTTCTTTCAGCTTGAGAAATGCTGTTCATGTTCTTCCTTTTGGGTTTCTCATTCCAGGTCTTTGCACATTTCATTGTAATACTTTACTGTCTTCTCGAGCCGCCTTTTGAAATCTTCCATTCAGCTCTTTTACTTCATCATTTCTTCCACTCACTTTAGCTATTCTACATTCAAGAGCAACCTTCAGACTCTCTTCTGACATCCATTTTTGTCTTTTCTTTCTTTCCTCTCTTTTTAAAGACCTTTTTCTTTCTTCATGTATGATGTCCTTGACATCATTCCACAACTTGTCTGGTCTTTGGTCATTAGTGTTCGATGCATCTAATCTATTCTTGAGATGGTCTCCAAACTCAGGTGGGATACTCAAAGTCATATTTTGTTTCTCATGGACTTGTTTTAACTTTCTTCAGCTTCAAGTTAAACTTGCATATGAGCAATTGATTGTCTGTTCCACAGTTGGCCCCTGGCTTTGTTCTGACTGATGATATTGAGTTTTCCATTGTCTCTTTTCACAGATGTAGTCAGTTTGATTCCTGTGTTTTCCATCCTGCAATATCCATGTGTATAGTTGCCATTTATGTTGCTGAAAAAAGATATTTGCAGTGAATAAGTAGTTGGTCTTGCAAATTCTGTCTTGTGATCTCTGTGTCATTTCTATCACCAAGGCCATAACAGATCTTTCTTCTTTGCTTCCAACTTTTGCATTCCAATCACCAGTAATTGTCAATGCATCTTGATTGCATGTCTGATCAATTTCAGGCTGTAGAAGTTGCTCAGAGAAGAAGAAAAGCCTGGCATTAACAGGCATTCATCAGGTTGTGGTTCATTTTTCCTCTCTGGCTGCTAGACTCCTTATACTTTATCCTAGTTATGAGGAGCACAAGCAACAAAAAAAGGATCATCTCAACCCAAGGCTCACAGAGTTTGAATATCGGCCTATTATTTGAAATCACTCATGTTAGCCGGCTAGTTGTAATCTTCTCTCTGGCCAAAGGTCTTATCAGCACTGCCCTGGACCCTAATCTTGCCACCGCTAGTGAGAAATGAAATGTCCTGAAGGAAGATGTCTGAAAAGAAGGGCAAAATGATGAATACTGGGAGGTCAGCCCTAGAATGAGCCAAAGCTTGCATGTCCTCAAAGAGAACAAAGGAATTTTCTTTTTTTTTCTGGTACATTCTATGTTTAGTTTCCAAGGGGTCAGTTAAGATTAATGGGCTTGAGCCAATATTGGGCAAGTACTTAAACACAGTGCCATTAAATACCTGGTCAGGCAGTGGTGTCCAAGAGACTTCTAAGCAATGCATAGCAAGCAAAAACCCAACCAAGGAGCCTTGGTGGCACAGTGGCACTTGGCTGCTAATCATAAGATTGGCGGTTCAAACCTACCAGCCCCTCCATGGGAGAAAGATGTGGCAATTGACTTCTGTAAAGATTTACAGCCTTTGAAACCCTATGGAGCAGTTCTCCTCTGTCTTGTAGGGTTGCTATGAGTTGGAATCAACTTGATGGCAACAGGATTGGATTTTTTTTTTTTTTTGTTAGTCTCCTCCAAAGGAGCCCTGGAAGCACAGTGGTTACGTACTCAGCTGCTAACCAAAAGATTATGGTTCGAACCTATCAGCCACTCCTGGGGAGAAAAGATGTGGTGTTCTGCTCCCTTATAGGGCAGTTCTACTCTGTCATATAGGGTCGCTATGTGTTGGATTAATCTGACACAATGACAACAATAGTCTCTTCCAAACTTGGGTTAAAAAAGACATTTTTGGGGGGTAAAAGACTGTAAAATAATACTCTACCTTTTTCTTCTCTGTTTCCAAATGAGAAAATAGAATTCTGACATGAAAAAAATAGTATATTTTAGACTTTTGCCCTTACAATCTTCAAAATAGTGGTTGTCATTTTTATTTCTCCTCTCTCTCATAAAAGCAGTCTGCTTTTTTTTTTTTTCCTCCAGACAAACAAAGAACAAACTCCTTATGAATTGAGGTTAAATTCAACCTTATTTTCCCCATATTTGAAAGGCATTCTCTAGGTATGTGATTTCACATCTGTTATGTCTCTGCATGGTGACACCCCTCAGGGTAAGCAGGAGAAGTGTCACAATCTCTATTTTATAGATGGGCAAGGAAGCTTCAAACATTTTGTAACATACCAACATGTATGTTGTGGAGCCAGGACTAGAACCTACAATACCTCACTTCAGGTTGTTTCTCAAATTCAGAGCACCCTCAGAATGTTTTTGGTTTTGTTGTATATTTGTTTGTATTTTCTGCATACATACCATGCACAGAGCTTAGCTTCATATAAACATAAAATAAAAATAATAAAGCTTTAATATCTGGGTCCCTGGTGGTACAGTGGTTGAGCATTTGGCTGAGCAGTTTGGATCCACCAGCAGCTCCTTGGAAACCCTATGGGGCAGTTCTACTCTGTCCTATAGGGTCGCTATGAGTCGGGTTAGTTTTGGTTCAAGATTTGCAGAGTATCTCAGGGCAATAGTCTTGGGAGTCCTCCAGCCTCAACCAATCCAGTAAGTCTGTTTTTCAGGAATTTGAGGTTCTGTTCCACATATTTCTCCCGTTCTACCAGGGTCCATCTATTGTCGCTGGGGTCAAAATCCTAAAGACCAAGCCATGTGTTGAGCTAACCGGGTGAGAGTAGGATTACACAGTAGCTGGGCCATGAAAGTGAGTGGCCAAGAGGTCAGGAGGATAGAAACAAGGGTTGATGTATGGAGCAGGTGAAATCAGGCAGTTTAGGCATAGTCTGAAAACCATGGATATTTCTTTTTTTGTGGAGTTATAGCCAAGCTTCCAGAGTTCTTTAAAGATTTCACAGCAGGCTGGACAGTTTTTACCAAGCTTTTCTCCCTCCGTATAACGCCCTTTTGCTCCTCTCCATTACTTGGATTCCTAAAGTTCCTTCAAAGCCTAGCTCCATTGTTTCTCCTCATAAAGTTATTCCCAGACTCCCCAGACTACAGGGATCGTGCTCAGTTATGTAGTTCAAATCTCTCTGCATCATCATTTCTTTGTTACACACAAAATCTTTTCCCCAGAAGAAATATAAACTTCTCAGAGCAGAGGTGATAACTTGATGCCTTCTCTTAGCACAGTAACTATTATCCTTACAGCAGACACGTATGAAGCACTTCCTATGTGCCAGGCTCTCTCCCAAGCTACTTTTCACAAATTATCTCATTTAATCCTAACAACAACCTATGCAGCATTTCCTATTAGTCTCCGATTTTACACATGAGGACGCTTTGGCCTAGAGATTAAGTGATTTGCCCAAGGTCACCTTGCATAAACCTTTAAGATGTGTTGACCTCTGAGATCTCTTCAGGTCCAGCACAGTATCTCATAGGAAACTTTGCCTTGCTCAGCTGCCAAAGAAGTAGGTGTTGACGTGGAATCTGAATACAGCACCTGGCTAGAGAGAGTTGCTTGTTTGATGATTCACACTTTCAAATAAAAACAATAAAACCCTTGGCTTGACAGCTTTACTTCCCCAGACCAGCTGGGATGTAGTCACTGTGGTTCCAGAACGCACTTGGGTGATATTCCAGCTTGAATAAGCATACTTTGCACATTCCGTGTCTAAGTTCGGCACGGTGGTCTTGTGATCACACTCCTTGTCTGGAGCCTGCCAAAAGCTCGCTAATGCTTTGGCTCACTGTCCTGCTGCTCTTTGCTGGAAGTGGCAGAGGGGAGGGTGGGGTGCTTTCTCCTTTAGCTGCAAACCTAAGCGAAAAAGAGACAAACCGGGTGAGTGACCCAAACTTAAGTCCCGAAAAAAAACCAAACCTGTTGCCATCGAGTCAATTGCAACTCATAGCGACGCTATTCACCCATTATTTACTGAGTACTTAGTACGCATCAAGGAGTCCCTAGGTGGTGCAAACAGTTAAGTGCTTGGCTACTAACTCAAAAGTTGGTGGTTCAAATCCATCCAGAGTCACCTTAGAAGAAAGAGCTGGTGATCTACTTCTGAAAGATCACAGCCATTGAAAATGTTATGGAGCACAGTGCTAGTACTCTGACACACCTGGGGTCACTAATCAACTCGACAGCAACTGATTTTTTTCTTTTTTTGGTTTTGGTTTTAGGCATCATGTTCTTGTATCTTATTACATCGAATCTTCCCAGTAGCACTGTGGGGTGGATGTCACTATCTGTATTTTATAGATGCAGAAGTAGATTCAGATGTGCAAAGCAATTTGCCAAAGCTCATTCAGCTAGTAGAATGCAAGAGTTCTCATTTCAGGTTCCTGGCTCTCGCTCTACATCAAGCTGCTTCTAGATCACCTTGAGGTGAGTAGAATGAAGACTTGGGGGGGTGGGGAAGGGAGGGGCAATATAATAAGAAAGATAATAATAATAACTACAACCATCATCACTAACATTTACTGAGTTCTACTATATGCCAGGTACTGTGGGAACCCTTTGGAAGCACTGCTTCACTTCATCCTCACAACAACCATATGTGGTAGGCACTAGCATTTCCCCCGTATTACAAATAAGGCAAACAATGCCCAGAGATGTTGAGTCATTAGTCCAAGCTAGCAAATGATAGTGCCTAGGTTTGACTCCAGGCCTTTTTTCACCATAGTTTCTTACAACAGCTCTACACAAACATGCAACATGGGAATACTGGATTGGATTCTTCTAGTCTTCTTTCCCCCTGCCCTAGATCTCTAAGGGATGCACCAAAAGAAAGGGTGAGGCAAGTACTTTGGGAAAAAAATAGGTCAGGCTGCCAACATTGCCAGCGGAACCCATTGAACCAAAGCCACAATTTTCAACTCTGGCCTCCATGTTCTGAGATGGGCTTAGGAAAATTGCAGCTAGCCTCTGAGGCAGGTGATGGAGTTAGCTGAGATGCAGCTTCACCTGGCCTGGAGGCCAGGATGCCCCATGCTCATCACTGAGAGCCCTATGTCATTTAGTCCTTTTCCTCCAGTCTTTACTGGAAGTAAATTAGGGAGGAAATAGGGACAACTTGCCAAGCCTTTAAGAACTCACGACCTTGTCACTGAGATATGAAAAGGACCCTGTGGTTAGTAAGAGGTCTCAGCATCCTTCTAGAAAAGAATCAGAGACATGCCCTCCTGCAGCCAAAGCTACCCCTGGGAGTGGGCAGGCAAGCTAATGCTGGGAATGGAAGCTTCTCCCAGGGTGATTGAGAACAGAGTTGAACCCAGGTCATCACTTCTTGGTGTCAGAAATTTTAGATTGGGCCTGGCAAGCGGGAAAGGGAGAAAGAAAAGGAACGGAAGATTGAGGATTCGTTTTGTACCCAGTGATTAACACACCCCACCAAAAAAGGGCTCTTTTGTATGTGTGCGTGATTTTTTTTTTCTTACATTGTTTTCCTTTCCCCTCTCATTAAAAAAAAGAAGACATTATTTGAACAATATTATAATGACATAGGAAGAAGTTTAACAAAGAAAAAGAAAAAAACACCGTCTGCTTTTGTTTTTTATGATCCCTGCTAGCCTTCGTTCAGGTATTATCCATTTTTATTTAATTGTAATTATTGAACAGAGTTAGCATTTTTCCATTTTGTCTCATATTTCTTTCTTAAAAACATTTATCAGAAGGTAATTCGATATGTGGATTATCCAGGCCTATTGCGTCTTTCTTGTCTTCTTTTCAGTGATACTCTGATAACCTAATCTCTGTTTTAGAGTGTGAGCTTATTTGTTTCCATTCTAGAGGGTGAATAAATACCTGAAAATTGAGAGAAATGTAGATTTGTCTACTCTGTCATGCTTTAAATACTCCCATTAAAAATAAAACCGTGGTTAGATAGTAGAAGAAGAAAAAGAAGTGTCAAAACTGTTCATTAACATGAGTTTTTATTCTAGTTCTTTTCAAGCTAAAAAGCCCAAGGGTAAAGAAATGCACAAAAAAGCTGACAAACAGCCCTCCACTCTGGATACTTGGCAGCAGTCCATCAGCTGCTCCCAGGGGAGGGTACTCTGGCCGTGCCAGCAGCCAGGCTGAGACAGAGTGAGGTGGGGCGAAAAGAAATGCCTCACATACCTTTGGATGTGTTTAGTCATTGACTCAGGAAATAGGTTTGTGTCACTCAGCTGGTAGCATCATTGCTTTTGCCCAGGAGGCCAAGGGTTCAAGTCCCACACCAGAAATCTGGCAGCTTCCCAAAGCCAGGCTTACACTGTCATGGAAGGTGGGTGGTGGTGTGCACTGGAAAAGGGAGCACTTTCTCCCAGGATCTTCCAGGGTAATGGGGCACAGAGAGCACAAGTGACACCAGATCTCTCAGCTTAGCTTGATCCATTAGCTCCAAAGAACTCCAAGAGGGAACTGGTAAAACTGTAGCAAGGGGATGAAGTTGCATAGCAGACACCTACAGGAGGAGAGAGAAGATCAAGACTGTCTACACCCATGACGAATCACCTCTTTAATGAAACCATCAGCACAACCTGTGCTCCAGCTACAAGAATATGGAACCAAGAACAGCACAAAATGGTAGCAGATACTCATTGCTAGAGTGAGGAAGCAGAGAGATCCACAATTACTGGGAAAGCCAAACATGCAACTCAGGACCATTCTCCTGTAGAATAGTTTACTGATGAAGTTTTATTTAAAAGGCTGAAGCACGGCAGCTTCAAAATTTAATATTATTCACAAAAGCAGTTTAAAATGTAAAAATTTATGTAAAACAAATTATGCAAAAAAGCATTATGTAAAATTTTCTGGAACTAGATAGTCGTGATGGCTGTGTAACATTGTGAACGTACTAAATCCCACTGAATTGTCCACTTAAAAATGGTAATGATGGTGAATTTTATATTCTATGAATTTTACCATAATAAAAATAAAAAATATTATGAAATTTGAAATTATTTATATTAAACATGAAATTATTTATATTAAACATACCTGATAATTTTGCTTTTGACTAAATATTGGAAATTGACTGAACAAACAAACCAACAACAACAAAAAAAATGGTAGCAGAGAGAGGATGAAATCATGGTGAAGGTAAAGGTGGTGGTGAATATTTTTAAACAAAGCAATCCATGCCAATAAAAGATTAAACATCTAAACATGAAACATAATTCTTCTTCCACCTAAAGAATTTCTATAGCAGCCTGTGTGGCTTGAAAAATAGGCTTGTATTGTTTGAGCATGGGGTAATACTTAAGTTTGCAAGTTGCTACAGGGCTAGCCCTTGTCCGTTTATTATGGGCAGTTCAGATCCCAGAGTCCTTTGCCCAGCAGTGTGGGAGTCTGAGTCAGGGTGGAGATGGTGCTAGTCTAGTATAATGTCTTTAGAATGGAGAAGCTACACTAACAGGAGCTACTTCTGAACCTGAAAAGAAAAAAAAAAGAAAAAAAAAAATCAACTCTCCTACCCCCTTTAAACAAAAATGCCTAAAATACTTATCCATGTGGCCAGCTATGCTCTGGAGGTACCGGCTTGCATGGGACCCTGCCAAAGGCTCAAGTCTAGGGGCCCAGCTCTGGTGGTCTTGCACCCAGAGACGTCTTTTGCCATCGTTCCATGGGCTTCATTTCTGTTAGAAGCTCTCCTCCCGCTCCCCAGAGCACAGTCCCTCCCACCTCCCCTCAGATACCAAAACATGTCCTCTTGTCTTTTGAAACCAAGGAGAGGACCAGACAATTCCAGGAGCAGGGAAATCCTACAAAGCCAGAGGAAGTTAAGCTTTTTTTGGATCTCCCTAGTTGGTTGTAGTATCGTTTCTATACCTTAGTGTTTTCACCTGCCCTTATGAGTTTCTTTCCTCTCTTTCTGAGAATAAGGTAATTTTTTACTTAACACCTTTTTTGATATATAGATCACATACTATACAATTCACCCATTTGATGTGTGCTGTTCAATAGCTTTTAGTATATTCACAGAATTATGCACCATCGCCACAATCGATTTTAGAACATTTTTGTGAACTCAAAAAGAAACCCTGGCACCCTTAAGCTATCATCCCTCAATTCCCTCATGGCCCCCAGCCCTAGGCGACTAGTAATCTTCCTTCTGTCTATAGATTTGCCTATTCTGGACATTTCATATAAATGAAATGAAGGATATTTTTAAGCATCTTACTATTCTTTCAAGGAGCAATGGTAGCACGATATTTGAGCACTTGGCTGCAAACTGTATTGTTGGTGGTTTGAACCTACCCAGCTACACTATGGGACAAAGGCCTGGCAATCAGCTTCCATAAAGATTACAGCCAAGAAAACTCTATGGGGGCAGTTCTACTCTGTCACATAGGGTGGCTATGAGTCGAAAACTACTTCATGGCACCCAACAGCATCAATAATAACTAATTTTCCACAGAGGCTGGCATAACACCTTACACCTACTAGGTCCTCTATTAAGGTTACTTTGTTGCTTGCATAAGTGGAGAAAATATTGAAGTTGTCAAGGATTTAATTTTACTTGTATCCATAATCAGTGCCCACAGAAGCAGCAGTCAAGATGTAGTTCATTAGGCAAATCTGCTGCAAAAGACCTCTTTAAAGTGTTAAAAAGCAAAGATGTCATTTGGAGGACTAAGGTGCACCTGTCCCAAGCCATGGTATTTTCAATCGCCTCATATGCATGCGAAAGCTGGACACTGAAAGTTGTTGTTGTTAGGTGCCATCGAGTCAGTTCCGACTCACAGGGACCTGACATACAACCGAATGAAACACTGCCCAGTCCTGCGCCATCCTCACAATCTTTGTTATGCTTGAGTCCATTGTTGCAGTCTCTGTGTCAGTCCATCTTGTGGAGGGTCTTCCTCTCTTTCGCTGACCCTCTACTTTACCAAGCATGATGTCCTTCTCCAGGGACTGATCCCTCCTGACAACATGTCCAAAGTATGTGAGACGTAGTCTCACCATCCTTGCTTCTAAGGAGCATTCTAGTTGTACTTCTTCCAAGACAGATCTGTTCGTTCTTTTGGCAGTCCATGGTATATTCAATATTCTTCGCCAACACCACAATTCAAAGGCATCAATTCTTCGGTCTTCCTTATTCATCATCCAGCTTTCCCATGCATGTGAGGCGACTGGAAACACCATGGCTTGGGTCAGGCGCACCTTAGTCTTCAAGGTGACATCTTTACTTTTCAACACTTTAAAGAGGTCTTTTGCAGCAGATTTGCCCAGATGCAATATGCTGTTTGGTTTCTTGACTGCTGCTTCCATGGTGTTGATTGTGGATCCAAGTAAAATAAAATCCTCGATAACTTCAATCTTTTCTCCATTTATCATGATGTTGCTTATTGGTCCACTTGTGAGGATTTTTGTTTTCTTTATGTTGAGGCGTAATCCATACTGAAGGCTGTGGTCTTTGATCTTCATCAGTAGGTGCTACAAGTACTCTTCACTTTCAGCAAGCAAGGTTGTGTCATCTGCATATCGCAGGTTATTAATGAGTCTTCCTCCAATCTTGATGCCACATTCTTCTTCATATAGTTCAGCTTCTCAGATTATCTGTTCAGCATACAGATTTCATAAGTATGGTGAAAGGATACAACCCTGACACACACCTTTCCTGACTTTAAACCATGCAGTATTGCCTTGTTCTGTTCAAACGACTGCCTCTTGCTCTATGTATATGTTCCTCATGAGCACAATTAAGTGTTCTGGAATTTCCATTCTTCACAATGTTATCCATAATTTGTTATGATCCACACAGTCTAATGCCTTGCATAGTCAATAAAACACAAGTAAACATCTTTCTGGTACTCTCTGCTTTCAGCCAGGATCCATCTGACATCAGCAATGATATCCCTGGTTCCACATCCTCTTCTGAATCTAGCTTGAATTTCTGGCAGTTCCCTATCGATGTACTGCTGCAGCCGCTTTTGAATGATCTTCTGTGAAATTTTACTTGCATGTGATATTAATGGTATTGTTCGATAATTTCTGCATTCTGTTGGATCATCTTTCTTGGGAATAGGCGTAAATACTGATCTTTTCCAGTGGGTTGACCAGGTAGTTGTCTTCCAAATTTCTTGGCATAGACAAGTGAGCACTTCCAGTGCTGCATCCATTTTCTGAAACATCTCAATTGGTATTCCATCCATTCCTGGAGCCTTGTTTGTCGCCAGAGCCTTCAGTGTAGCTTGGGCTTCTTCCTTCAGTACCATCGGTTCATGATCATATGCTACCTCCTGAAATGGCTGAACGTCAAACAATTCTTTTCGGTACAGTGACTCTGTGTATTCCTTCCATCTTCTTTTAATGCTTCCTGTGTCATTCAATGTTTTCCCCATAGAATCCTTCAATATTGCAACTTGAGGTTTGAATATTTTCATCAGTTCTTTCAGCTTGAGAAATGTCGAGTGTGTTCTTCCCTTTTGGTGTTCTACCTCCAGGTCTTTGCACATATCATTATAAAGACCAAAGAAGAACTGATGTCTTTGAACTATGGTGTTAGTGAAGAATATTGAATATACCATGGTCTGCCAGAAGAACAAACAAATCTGTCCTGGAAAATGTACAGCCAGAATGCTCCTTAGGAGAGAAGATGGTGAGACTTCATCTCAGGTATTTTGGACATGTTATTAGGAGGGACCAGTCCCTAGAGAAGGACATCATGCTGGTAAAGTAGAGGGTCAGCAAAAAAGAGGAAGATCCTCAATGAGATGGATTTACACAGTGGCTGCAACAATGGGCTCAAACATAGCAACAATTGTGAGGATGGTGCAGAACTGGGCGGTGTTTTATTCTGTTGTACATAGCGTCACTGTAAGTCGGAACCAACTTTATGGCACATAACAACAACAACATGGATTAGGTGTATTAGACGATCAAATCTTAATATCAATATAGCCTACGAAGTGAGAAACTAGATAGCCCTAGATAAAAAGCCTGAAATGCCACTACCTAGGGCGTACTTATGGTCTAGATGTTATCAGAATGAAACGACAGCCTATGATCCATAGCTGCCCCCTGGTCAGCCCCCACTGACACAGCCCTCTGTACTCCCAGTCTATTCAATGAGACAACAAGAATGCCATAAGTCAACAAATCAGAAATCTATTCCTTAGAAGACTGGAGCCCTCTCACGAGTTGGCACACCACACTGCATGTTAACAGGCAATAAGACTAAAATGCACTAAAGACCATGTAATTTATTCCCAACATGCTGTTATTCTTTCCAAAACATTAGCTTTGGAGCAGAACGTTTGCTAAATGTTGTCTTTATTTCCAAAGCTTGGGGTAAAGATCATATGCAACCAATGACTGAGAGATAATTGGCCACTTTACAGTTTCAACCTCGAATGAACTCCCCCGTCTGAGTAAATATCCTGGTAAAAGATCCCATTTTAATAGAATGTGAAAGCTGCAAGAAGGATGGAGCTTACAGATCACAGTACGGTCTGTTAGATAAATGACCAGGAATAATATTTCTTAAAATCACATTTTGTAGACAGAGTTAACAGAAAGCCCAGGAAGAAAATTCCCAGTGGTTCAGCATTCATGCTTAAATGAAAATAACATGTGTGCCTTCAGCCCAAGATGTGCCAGGGCTTGGAGGCAAGTTGGCAAGGATTAATACCAAGAGTCTTTCAGGGGCTGTTCGGCATTGTTCCCCAGGGTCTGGTCCTGCAGCCTTCTCTTGGAGGAGAAAGCAAAAGGTGGCTGTGCTAAAGTTTTGCTCTAAGAGTTGCCACAAGAAACCCAGAACACTCCTCTCTTGCCGCTGGCTTCTTTTCACTGAGCTGGCATTGAGCCAGAGTTAAATTATTATTTTGTTTAATAGCTGAAGAGATGAATGTCTTGTGCTTTTAACCTAAAGATGGTCTCTAGCCTTGACAGCGGATCCTTGAATATTGGGAAGTGCCTGAGAAGGTCAGTTCTTCCAATAAAACATCAGGGCACTCTTGCCCCGTGTTTATGGTGAGGTCCTTGGTTTCCTCCTTTAGATTATCATCTTTCCTGAGGTCTCCCTCACGGTGACCTGGTGACTGTGAGTTGTGTTTTGCAGAGTGAAGAAGGGGTTTTACTGTCCTAACCTCAATTTCACAGGCATTAGCCCATTTGGAATTTAGATTCCCTGGAATTGAGGGGGGACAAGAAATTGTTCCAGCTGTTAATCTATTTATGCAGAGAAGCAGTTTAAATTTCCTAGCCAGAGAGGGCATCTGTCTATTGATCATCCTAAAGAATTCAGTTAGTCATTCAAAGAGTATTGGGTAAGAACACACTATGCGCCAGGAACTATGCAGGGTCTTGGGGTTCCAAAGAAGAACTAACCATGGCCCCTAGTCCGAAGGTGCTCATCATTTGTTAGTAACTGGAGAGGAAGAAGGGGAAGGGAAAACAAGTGTGGAGAGTGTTATAACATAGGTGTGTACAGGATATGGTGGAGCACAGCCTGGGCTGGGTCAGAAAGACTTCCCAGGGGAAGTGATTACTGGGTTGGGTCTTGAAGTAGGAACAGGAGTTGGCCAGGCCACCAAAAATTGGCAGTTGAGTGGAAGAAGCAGATTGGTTGAGGCAGAAGGACCAGCATATGAAAAAGTGCAGAAATAGAGATAGCATAATGTGGTTCAGCATGACATGAGTGGGTGGGTATGTGTTTTTTGGAAGATGAGCCTGGACAATTTGGCAAAAGCCAGATGTACAGGAAGCTCAATGAGGGAAACCTTCAATGAGATGGATTGATACAATAGCTGCAACATTGAACAAATACCAACAATGAAGCATACCAATGATCATGAAGACAGTGCAGGATCGGGCAAAGTTTTGTAAGGTTGCCATGAGTCTGAGCTAACTCAATGGCAGCTAACAACTTAGGAATTTTGCATTTGAAATAAGAGACGGCACTTTTCCAGCTCCTCCCAGCTATTCCAGCATGGCAACTTCTGCCCTGAGTTCTAGCTTAACATTCACGACTGTGAACATGTCCCTCCGCTTTGCTCCAAACAAATAGATCTGGAATCAAATTCTGGCTGTGCCACTAATTACACATGTAATCTCAGACAGGTTACTTGACCCCATGGAACCTCTGTGTTCTCTCCTGTAAAATGGGACCCAAGCAAAAACAACCTCATGGAGTTACTGTGAGAATTATTGAGATCAAGCAAGCACAATGCCTGGCATACAAAAGTGCTTATGAAATATTTGTGGAATCCACTGGGTACAGGAGTGAAAAGGAAACTCTACTGCCTGGAAAACAGCCTTCAGCTTTCCAAACACCAGTAGCTGCCAAAGCAGTCTAGGACACCTGGAAAGAAGTAGAAAAGGGATCTGAACCCTGAAGAAGAGTGACAGGAAGCCAGGAACCCCAGAACCAGGAGACAGTAGGCCAGTGAAGCAGATCAAAGTGATAGGGATGTGTCTCATGCCAGAACAACAAGGGCACCGCTAGGTCAGGAGTGTGGATGGGAGGGAGGCGGTGGCAGATGCTTGCCTATAGGGCAACTCAGGGAATGGATGGACAGCAACCCACAGCTTCCTTTTTCCTGATGTCGTCCTGGTGTCCTACCAGGCTCTGGAAAGAAACCAAAAAAAGGAAAGAAAAAAGGAAAAATATGTAAAAAAAAAAAAAAAAGAAAAAAGAAAACAGCTGCATTTTTGTATAAAAACAATAACACCCCTTCATGATAAAAAACACTCAACAAAATGGGAATAGATGGGAACTTCCTCAGCCTGACAAAGGGCATTCATGAAAAACCCACAGCTAACATCATACATAATAGTATACAGTTGGACACTTTACCCCTAAGATCAGGAATAGGACAAGGATGTCTGCTTTTGCCACTTCTACCCAACATTGTACAGGAGGTTTTAGCCAGGGCAATTAGGTAAGAAAATGAAATAATGAATAGGCATCCAGATTGGAAAAGAATAAGTAAAACTATTTCTGTTTCTATTTGCACATGACATAATGTTGTATACAGAAAAACAGATACGAAGGACAATCTTGAAAAAGAAGAACAAAGCTGGAAGACTCACACTTGTGGATTTCAAAATTTACTACAAACGTACAGTAATCAATACATTGTGATACTAGCATAAGGATAGACATAGAGATCAATGGAATAGAATGGAGAGTCCAGAAATAAACCTTCTCATTTATGGTCAATTAATTTTTGGGTGACATATGTCCACACAAAACTTGTACATGAATGTTCATAGCAGCATTATTCATAATAGTCAAAAAAATGGAAACAACCCAAATTTCCAACAACCGATGAAGGGATAAATAAAATGTGGTATATACATACAGTGAAATATCATTGACAGTTAAAAGGAATGAAGAAGTACTGATGCATGCTACAACATGCGTGAACCTTGAAAACGTTATGCGAGTGAAAGAAGCCAGACACAAAGGACCACATATTGTGTGAAATGTCCAGAATAGGCAAATCCATAGACACAAAGAGTAGACTGGCGATTGTCTAGGGCTAGGGAGAAATGGGGAGTGATTGCTAATGGTATGGAGTTTCTTTTTTGGGATGATAATTGTGATGGTGGTTGCATAATTGTGTAAATATACTAAAAACTACTGAATTGAATGTGTTAAATGGGTAAATTGTATGGTATGTGACTTATATCTCAATAGAGCTGTCATAGAAAATACCAATGACAATACAAAGCTGTCCTTAATTGAGTGCTTACTAAAAGCCAGGCACTGTGCTAAGCCATACACACACACACACACACACACAGTTTTTACATATATATATGTATTATCTTACTTAAGTCAAACAATAACTATGTCAAGAAGGTTTTATTATCATTATTTACAAAGGAGAAAACATAAGCTCAGAGATATTAAGAAACTTGTCCAAGATTGCAAAACTAGTAATGTAGGAGTTGGATCCCTTTCTGTCTCACTTTGACTTGCAGGGTCTTATTGAAAGGTCTTAGGTGGATGTTATGAGCCTTCATGTGTTCCAGGCCTGGGGTACTTGGAGTAGTGACCAACCACCATGCCCAGTAGTTAAGGGTGTCTCTGCTTCTGACTTTCTCACCATGGAACTCTGGTGAGGTGTCAGCTCCCAGTAGCTGCTGGACATGGCTGGAGAGGAATCAATCCTCAGTTGAATGTGTTCTCCAATCTTCTTAAGGACACATTTGTTCTAGAGTCTTGCTCAGTTCCCCCTGAGATGTGTCAGAGCTGTAATTCTGGGAGTGAGACTCTTGACTCTGTACTCCACCACCTGATTTTACAGATTATGTCTTGTGTTTGAAGCTGAGTCCTGTTACTGTTGGCTCTGTCTGCCTACTTTTCCCAAGAAACAAAACGTGAGAAGGAAGGTGTTAGCCCCATGAAGACAGAGATGTCAAACAGCTCTCACCAAGAAAAATTTGGATAAGTTTTGGGAAAATGACTCTGAAGCAGATGGATTACATTTTCTGTTTGGGCTCAGCAATTAAGAGGAAAAGCGGGGACCAAAGCCAAATGTGCTTGGGATCTTGTCAAATTTCAAATGTTGGAAAACTTTTCAAGATGTTTGACCGAGTGTGGCAGAATCAGTACCTTGAGTGTTCCCCTCCCTTCTTGGGCAAAGGTGACTGAATAACCCATAACCACCCAAATCTTAAAGAAGCCACTGGCATGATTACCCTTTTGTGGGAATGACACTCTCTGTCAATTGGAACCTTTCAATGGGGTATTAACTATGTAGATGGTTATGATCACAGTGTCCTTGAGAAGGAGGGTGAAAATCAACTAAAGGAAGACAATCCCAGCCCCAAAGGGAAACAAAGTATCCTTTCATCCTGCTCCTTGGGATCAGGATCAGAGACTGTGTCTTTCAATGACTGTCTCCGACCCCTTCCTCTGTGCGCTCTGAAGAATTTTCAGGAATGGCACAAGTGGTTTGCCATCAGCTGCTAATGTAAAGGTTGGCAGTTCAAACCCACACAGCTACTCCATGGAAGAAAGGCCTGGCAAACTTCTTCCTTAAAGATTACAGCCCAGAAAACCCTATGGAGCAATTCTACTCTGTAACACATGTGGTCCCCATGGGTCAGAATCAACTCAACACCAACAGGTTTGATTTTTTATTTTTCTCACCCTTTGGCCTTTCCGTTGGATTCTTCAGAATCAGAGCAGAACCAAACAGAGGATGGTCAGAATCAGATAGCGCTCACCAGGGTTTCATCAAACCCAAGTATTCCACAATGAATTGAGCAGAAGGAGGAAGAGGAAGATGATGATGAAAGCACGGGAAAAACAGCTGAATGCTCGTTAGAACACTGAAATGAATACAAGGCTGCAGAAAACCAAATACCATGTTTTAAAACTGGCTTCTCTCGTAAACCTTGAGTTAATTAATTTATCACAATATTTACTGAATGTTCACTATGGTCTATGCACTAGAAAGACAACCGTACATAAAACAGACACGATTTCCTGCCCTCCTGGAGTTCACACTCTAATGGACATAATACCTTTGTCATGTGGGCGATAGAATGTTAAATTACCAAAGTTTCAAAAAATCAATAGCTTAGTTGGGAAAAGATGGGTAGAATTTATTTATTTTCCTTCCATAACTACCTACAGTCCCCTATCAGAATATTTACCATAGTACTATACCTATTTATTCTATTTTGCTGATAAATTTTAGCACTGACATCCACAGTCACCCCAGATGGGTTATGTTGTCCTTACCATTGATGTGTGCCTTATGCCCAAAGTTTAACTTTCTAGGAAGAAGAAACAACTAAATTCATCCTTTAAAATATTTTCTCCAAAAGGCTAAAGATTAGAGATTGAGAGGTGCTTACATCAATATGAAGATAAAGCTTCCTCTATGGAGCTCTCCTTCCTTCCTTCTTCCTATCATCAGACCATTTTTATTCACGGAAGAAGCAAAATTTGAAAGCAAAGATACAAATTAGAGCTTGCTAAAGAAATAACCAACAAATATGGATTTTTATTTCAAGGGAAAGGATAGCTCCTCGTCTCCCCTTCCTTCTGTTTGTGCAAGTCAATGTTGTATATTAATTCTTTGTGGCAGGAAGTGCTATTCTCAGTGTAATCCAGTCCAAGCCATTATCAAAAGAGCTCCTATATGGTAACTGCTGTGGACATGTTAAGAAACCATAACTTTTTCAATGCTGGTTAGCTTCAGCCTTGCTTCCCCTGCTTCTATATCCCCAGATGGTTGCAGCTTGTTCTATTGATGCTCACCAGCTGCTGACTCAGCTCCACCTGAGCTATTCCTGATGGAGATGGGTAATGTAGCATGAGTCTCCATTCCAGGTTGCTATTATGTTAAATCCACTGCCTGGACCCACGACTCGGTGACCCTCAGATGACTGAGGGGCTCCCACACTGCTTTCTGCCAATTAGATCTGGATCTATTGGCAGTATTGATGACTACAGGCAATGGGTAAGTTTGGGTCGAAGCCTCCTTCTCCCACTTTCTTCCCCTACATTGACACAGTGCACAGAACAGAGCTGCAGCTTGATGCCCTTTCCTTAGTTCAACCAATTAAGCTGACTAGTTCACTAGTCCAGATACAGGAGATCCTAGTTCCAGTGACCAAGTTACTGATCTGAACCTTGTTGCTTAGAATAAGACTTTGGAGAGAGTGCTCACCTACTTGTTAGAATGCTAGGCTCCACTTACTGGATGTAACTTGTTGGTTCAGCCATTTCTAAAATGAAGATGGAGATGGGTGTGGCCTGACTTGACCTCCAGCATCTCTAGAGCTATCCCGTATCCAGCTCAGTGTGCACGTCTCAAGCTAATTTCTGCTCCATTCCCAGCTCACCTGCCAATACCGTAGGCATCAATGCAAAGTTTCTAAAATCTGAGTCTCAAACAGTGAAAATCTATAATTGGAGGAACTTCATGGTAGGGAGGAAGGCTTTTGGTGTTAACCTTTACTATGCCTGTTAGACATTCTCCAGGTTACTTGGCCCCTGATTGTGGAGATAGGCAGACCTGGCTTTCATATTTACTTCCGTTCCCTGGTGTAGGCCAAGGCTGTGGATCTAGTAGTGTTCTGGAAGTTCTCTGGGATTGTCTCAAGGCCCCATTAAGCTCTCACTTGGAACATTCTGGAATCCATAGCCCCAGAGTCCTTGGTGTGCCCAGAGCATTGCATAGATTTCACATTATTGCCAATTTCTCTCAATGTTTCTATATTCTTATTTCATCCCTCTTCTCATAATGCTGCTTTGAAAAAAGAAAATCCAACATTGGGTGAATAAATGAATTTTGCAGTGGGAGAAAGGGATCTGGGCATGAAAGTGAAGGTAGGAAGAAGCTTATTCAGAGAACCAGGTGGCTCTTATCTAAGGGAAAGTGGGCTACATCCTCACCAAGTCCATAGATTTAAAAAAAAAAAATCCTTTCTTCTTGTTTGTGAAAAAAAGCAATTGGTCCAAGTACATGAGTCTGTACTAAGTACAAATGGTGCTAGATACTTGCTCTTTCCATCCGTGTCCAAGGCAGGGTTGAAGTCCCTTAATGTGAGCTCTGAGAGCGCAGTGAGAAGCCTGTCGCTTGTAGCTTGAGAAATGGTCCATTCTCTCTCTCTCTCTTTTTTTTTTTTTTTCCAAATTCTGTGCTTCTCCAAGTCAATTTCAAAATAAGAAATTGCAACACGGTTAAGCCTGCTTCGATTTTATGTTGAATGAATGATTGCTTGAAATAGAGATTCAAAAGGAAAACAGAGGTGAACCAGTTTGATTAGTTCCTAGAGAATTAAGCATTAGATGTTACCGCCATCTAGTGATAGTTTAACACCTGGCCGCCAAGAGAGGTGAAGAGTCATCTTTGCGCTACAATGACAGTGGCATCACCTAACAGCCTATCACAGCCTCCCAGGCTCTGGGATGGAAGAGACATCTGGGTGACCTTCTGACTTACCAGAGGAGGTTATTATGATGAAAATAGGCACTCTACGACTGTGAGGAAAACGCACGTCCTCCTATTAAATCCTAAGGCTCTTTGCCTGTATTATTCCTACTTAAAACAAACAGACAAACAAAAACTTCATTGGAAAAATGAAAATGGGCTGCTCTATAAATCATGCTGCACCTTCGCCAACACCTGTTCACACATTCCCAGAGACCAAGTCATATACCACCTCTCCACCTTGTCTCTTCACAGAGTCATCCCTTGATAGAGCTCCATCTAATTCCAGGTGCTCTCCTCCTTATCCCTACTTCACTCACTTGGTGGCTGAGGTGAGGTGAGGAAGGGGAAAGGAAAAAGAGGACGGGTATGACTGGGTGCCTACCTTGTACCAGCTGCTCCATGGTAGCTCCCACTATAGCCCTGTAAAAGGAATCATTCCAATGAGAAAGAAGAGGAAACCATCGTTCAGAAAGATTAGGTAACTGGCCTGAGGTCACACAGCTAACTGTAAGTGGCAAAGGTGGAATTTGAGCCAGAGTGTCTGGTCTCATAGCCTGTGGTGTTTCTCCAAGCTTGGTAAATCCAGTGATGTGTTGTGGGGAAGGAGCACCAAGTATGGAGTCTGGAAGGTGCTTCCTCTGCTCAAAAAGGAACTGAGTCCAAGAACAGCCTCAAAGGCCTCCTCTGGCACATGCACAAATGCAGGGAAGGCACAGATGTTCTTGAGAGTAAAGAGTTGGCAGATTTTAGATGGACAAACAAACTCACACCTAGAGCAGAGCTGCAGAAACGGATAATGACTCAGGGATGCTTATGTCTTCCCCTTCCGCTCCTCTGTCTGAAGAAACTGAATGTCGCAGGCAGGTAACCATCTCTGAAAGATGAAAAAGGCAAGAAAGAGGGGTAAAAAGATGATCTCAGCACAGCACTAGCAATCCCTTTGATTTATGGAGGAAAGAGCCCTGAATTTGGTGGACAGGATATGGAATGAGACTTCTGCTGGCTTAGAATTTGGGCGGAAGCCACAAAGCTGAAGACATGCAGACAAACATGTCCCACTTTTCTCCTTGGCTAGAGAGGACCACAAATGGCCCCAGTCAGGTAAAAGGACACCCTGTCTATTGTGGGTTGAATTACATCCCCCTAAAAGATATGTTTAAGTCCTAACCTGTATACCTGTGCATGTGACCTTACTTGGAAATAGGGTCTTTGCAGATATAAAGAGTTAAAACGAAGTCACACTGGAATAGGGTGAGCTCTGATCCAGTATGACAGGTGTCCTTATAAGAAGAGAAGAAGGACATAGCGGGAAGGCAGCAATGTAAAGATGGAGGCAGAGCTTGGTGTGATGCATCTATGAGCCAAGGAATGTCACCCTAAGTGGCAAAGAACCACCAGAAGCTGGGAAAGGCAAGGCAGGGTCTTCCCCCTAGCGCATCCAGATAGAGCATAGCCCTGGCAACATCTTGGTTTCAGACTTGTAGCCTCCAGAACTGCTTGAGACAACAAATTTCTGTTGTTTTAAGCCACCCAACTTGTGGTACTTTGTTATGGCAGCCCTAGGAAGCTAATACATTGCCCTTTTCCCTCAGTCTTTCCTTCCAGCCCCCTACATGTTGGAGGTAGAAGAGGCACAGAAGAAGGAGGGTGTGTCCCATAAGCGAAAAGGGCAGGCCTCAGCCCCACTCGCCACTGAAGAACCCAGAGCCATGGGAAAAGCTAGCACTGGAGGGAAAGGAGGAGAGAGGGTGAGCTCTCACTCTTCAATTTGAGAATTAGATATGAGGTTTACATTGTAAACTGGATGGGACCGGGCCAACTTTGTAAAGCCTGAGAGGCTATATAGGTCTGAGATCTTCCCAAGATAGTATCAAGAGTTGGTGAAAGGAGCTTCAAAGGCCAGTAAAGTATTTCATGCTTATACTTCACCTATTCAGTCAGTTAACTCTAGCGGTTGTAAGAGTTCAAGTCTAGATTGTGTGGCCTTGGGCAAATCATTTCCCGCCTCTGAGCCTCAGTTGTCTCATCTATGCAGTCTGGATGATAATGTAAAGCACACAGACTCCACAAGGTTGTGGAAGAACTTTCTAAGTTTAGGGGTGCTGTTTTTACACCTCAGTGGGCATCCTGGTTTTCTACTTCATGCTTGTGCGATATCAGACAAGGCACACAGCTTTCCTGAGCTTCAGCTTCCTCATCTTCAAAACAGGGCCGTGAGTCATAGGGCTAATGGGAAGATTAAATGAGATGTGAAATTGCTTTTTATTCTGTAAAGTATTTTCTACTTGTAAAGTCTTTCAGGCATGTCTCCTATTGTCTGTGTTTTTGTAATACCAAATGTGCAGCATGTTGTATTAAGTCTAAGAATTTATATGATTTGAACTGCTATTGATAATAACATGATTATGCTCAGCAACCAACCTGCCCATGCGAGCAACAGCTTCCCACCCCCTCCCCACCCCCCATAGAACTGGGTCTCAAACTCGGTAGTGCATGGTGTAAGAAACTCCTGGGAAGCTTTACAAATGCTGATGTCTGGGTCCCGCCCCCAGAGGTCCTGATTTAATAGGTCTGGGCTCCCAGAGGCTTCCATTGTACAGTGGGAGTTGAGAGCCACAGGGCGGGAAGACCTGCTGCTTGGGCGTGAATGGTTGCCTCCTTCATTGTGAAGTTAACCTCTTTTGTCTTTTGTTTGCCTCTGACAGCTGTTACCTGCACTGCGGTTTCGTTTTTTGTTTGTTTGTTAGACTAAAAATACATTGATTTGGGTCTGATTTCTTGGCTCATCAGTGATTTCTAGCTCAGTTTTTATCAGTTTGATCACCTAGTTTATCTTAGTTAGCTTGCAACATGAATATGCACCCGTCACTTTAAAAATACAATTTTGTTGATGAATTTCTGACTTTGGAGGGGAAAGAGAACATCATTAGTGTGGATCTGAAAGAGAGTTTCCTTCCCACCACTCAAACAATAGCTTTTATTTTTTAATAAGCTGAAGTATCTTAGGAGGGCCACCATTGTAATGTAGAATAACACATGATATAACAAATCGGAATAAATTAAGCAGTACAAAACGCGTTTCTAATTGCTGAGCTGACAAAGTCAAAGAATAGGAATCATTATTTTTTGGGTAAGTGGAAGTTGCTGTGATGAATGAAGCTTCCTGGGAGAAGGTTTAAACATGCTTAGGAACACACGAAGATCCCTAGGTGGTGCAAACAATTTGTACTCGACTGCTAACCTAAAGGTTGGCAGTTCGAACCCACCCAGTGATACAGCAAAAGAAAGGTCTGGCAATCTACTTCCATAAAGATTACAGCCAAGAAAAACTTACGGAGCAGTTCTACTCTGTAACACATGGGGTTGCCATGAGTCAGAATCGACCCTATGGCAACTAACAACTGCCAGGCAGTTATGGAACTACCCCTGCCGGAGAAAAATCAGACTTTGGAAAAAAACAAAAACTCGTTGCCGTAAAGTCAATTCTGACTCATAGTGACCCTACAGGATAGAGTAGAACTGCCCTGGAAGGTTTCCAAGGAGTGGCCGGTGGATTTGAACTACCAACCTAGCAGCTAGCACTTAACCACTGTGCCCCCTTTTGAAGGGGAAAGAGTAGCAAAAACTTCCCCTCCAGGAAGTCTTGGAATGAAGTACACAAATTGCAAATTGTTCTTTTTTCCTTTGCTACCATTCCCAGTTCTTTTAAGTCTCTTGCCTTTGTACACATTTGTGTTGTCTATTTGCTTGTAGTTCTTCCAAAAGCAAGTCTGCTTGACTGAATGAGTCACTATGGCCTCTGAGTGTGTCTTCTAAATTTGTGGAATGCATTATGTTCCTAGTTTTCTGAAGACGGTTGTGTGTAATTTATCTCCTACTATGACTTACGCATACATATATCAAAGTAAGTCTTGATTCAGCATTCTGGACACAAGGGAACATTCCCTTGTGTGATTTGCTTGGTGGGCTAACATATTTTGCTACATATCATTTACTACTTGTGTTCCTCTAGACCCAGGACATTAGAGTATGATTTACAATAGCCCACGTGTTTTAATTGGGACCAACAGCTAAGCTGAGGCCTGTGATGGTTAATTTTACGTGTCAACTTGGCTAGGCTATGGTACCCAGTTGTTTGGTCAAATACTAGTCTAAATTCTGTTATGAAGTAGTTGTTGTTGTTACGTGCCATGGAGTCAATTCCGACTCATAGCAACCCTATGCACAACAGAACGAAACACTGTCTGGTCCTGTGCCTCATAATCATTGTTATGCTTGAGCCCATTGTTGCAGCCACTGTGTCAAGCCATCCCATTGAGGGTCTTCCTTTTTTCTGATGACCCTCCACTTTACCAAGCATGATGTCCTTCTCCAGGGACTGATCCCTTCTGATAACATGTCCAAAGTATGTGAGATGAAGTTTCTCCATCCTCGCTTCCAAGGAGCGTTCTGGCTGTAGTTCTTCCAAGACAGATTTGTTTGTTCTTCTGGCAGTCCGTGGTATATTCAATACTTTTCCTCAACACCATATTTCAAAGGCATCAATTCTTCTTTGGTCTTCTTTACTCATTGTCCAGCTTTCTCTTGAAGTAGTTACATGGGATTAAATCCGTGGGCCTTAAGTAAAGCAGATTACCCTCCATAATGTGAGTGGGCCTCATCCAATCAGTTGAAGGCCTTACAAGCAAAAAGGAATTTTTCCCTAGGGTGTATTCTGCCTCCAGACAATAGATAGACATTTTATCAGGCTTCCTTACTCTTCACTATTCTTGTCACCTGATCTAGGGATTTTGAGACACAAGACTTCAGGAATCTCCAACCTATCCCCTGAACTACAAATTTTGGACTTGCCAGCCCTCAATAATCACATGAGCCAATTCCTTAAAATAAACAAATCTCTCTCTCTCTCCCGCTACGTGTATGCAAACACATATACACACATATATATGCAAATACACACACACACACACACATATATATAGTTGTTGTTGTTAGGTACTGTTGTCTATTCTGACTTAACCCAATGTGACAGAGTAGAACTGCCCCATAGGATTTTCTTGGCTGTAATCTTTACAGAAGGAGATCGCCAGGTCTTTCTCCCTGAGAAAGTAGGTTCAAGCAGCCAACCCTTCCGCTAGCAGTCGAGTGCTTAACCACTGTGTAACCAGGGCTCTCTCTCTATATATATACATATATCTTATTGGCTCTGTTTCTCTAGAGAACATTGACTAGGACGAGGCCTTTTGGGAGCTCCAAATGAGTGTCACAGCTTTGCCACAATTCAGTGTAAGTGGATTGGGAGTCAAAAGGGAAGATTCTTGTCCTCTGGGAAAATGTCCCCTTGGTTCTGTTTTTTGGTCAAGTGTTCCCCAGAGAATATTGCACTGTACTGCAGGGTGGGGGCTGAGGGCAATAAAGATGGGGTTTGGATACATTCTTTTTCGAAAAATCACTCATGGGAGTTTCAAGAGCTAAAGCCGAGCAAAGAGCCTGAGCAAAATCATAGATATGAGGATGTTAAAGCCAAGAGGGACCTAAGAGATAAAATGATTCAGCTCCTTACTTGGACAGATAAGAAACCAGAGGCCCAGCACCTTGTGCTGCAAGTACGAGGCATAGAACCAATGTTCTCACACATGGAAGCCAGTGCCTTTTCTAAATACCACAAGGTACCTCTACAATGTTTGTTTCTAAAGGAACAGTCAGGCAGGAACTTATATTGTACCTTCTACATACCTCCTCTAAATTTCCTTAAATTCTTTTTAAAAATGAACAATTCATTGCTGGGTGGTGCGAATGGTTGAGCACTGGGCTACCGAACCTAAAGGTGCCTGGGGAGAAAGGCTTTGAGATCTACTTCTGAAAAATCAGCCATTAAAAAAAAAGAAAAAGAACAATTGATCCTCAGTACTGGTCCGAGTAGGAAAGCATTTTTGCATACTGAGAAAAGCAGTCTTTCAGTGGCCCAAGGACCCCCCACTCTGATATACCTCTGGCACTGTTTCATTAAGCAGTGCCAGATTTCAAAATTACTGGTGCTCAAAGTGTGGTCCCCAGACCAGCAGCATCAACATCAACTGGGAAATTGTTAAAAAGACAAAGTCTTAGAGCCCCACCCCAGACCTGCCCAATCATAGACTTGGAGGTGGTCCCAGTTCTCTGTATAAGCTCTGCAGGTGACTGATACACACTTGAGTCTGAGAACCACTGAAAGATTTTGGACTGTCTTTACACAATGTGATTTTAGAAGCCATTAAAACATCCTCTGTCCTACAAAAGACCTTGTCTCCTGCCTGCTGTTGCCTGGAATTCCCACTCTTTAGAGCCATATTTTTAGATTAAGACATCTAGCTCTAGGTTATCCTGGAATATAAACAGCTTGAACCGTCAAATCCTTCTCATATCAGTGTGCAACAACCTTATCAGAAATTTCCTTAAGCATGGATTTTGACGGGATGTATTTGTAAAGAATTGATACTTACTATAAATCAGTAAGTAGCCCTGGTGGCATAGTGGTGAAGTCTCTTGGCTGCTAACTGAAAGGTTGGCTGTTCAAACCCACCAGCTGCTCCAGATGTGGCAGTCTGCTTCGGTAAAGATTTACAGCCTTGGAAACCCTTTGGGGAGTTCTGCTGTGTCCTACTGTGTCACTGTGATTCCAAATCGACTTGACAGCAGTGAGTTTGGTTTGGTTTTTTGATATACTTATTATAAATATTGTATTTTTACAAAAATCATGCACGTCTTCTACATTTGTTTGCCAGCCTTGCCCTCCTCCCTTCCCCCAGTTATTTTCGTAAGCACACTAATGCTTTTTTTTTTTTTTTTTACAGCAACGTAAAAAAAATTGGCATAGCTATGCTTATGAAAATACCTGGGGGGTGGGGGGGTGGTGGTGTAGTTGGCAAACAAACATAAAACCGTTATTATCTGCACAAAAATACAGTGTTTGCAAGGTGCCCTGGTGCTAACTGAAAAGTTGACAGTTCAAACCCATCCAACGGCTCTGTGGGAGAAAGATGTGGCAATCTGCTTCCATAAAGATTCCAGCCTAGGAAACCCTATGGGGCAGTTCTACTCTGTCACGTGGGGTCACTATGAATCAAAACAAACTTGATCAAAACAAACAACAACATAACAGAAACCTACTGAAGCTAGTAATTAAGAAAAAGTAGGAGGATTTGGTAGAATGGAAGAGGGTGTCTCACAGAATATAAACACAGGGAGCAGCAGGTCTCAGGAACTGACTCAAACCAGGGCCTGAAACTCCCACAGCGCTTCTACTTGTTCTTTCACTTTTCTTGCTGAGCACTGACATTCTCTGCCTCTGGGTCCAGACGGGAGACAATAATAACAGCCTGTAGCTCCCGAATGGAACAGGTCTAGCCATTAGGAGCTGCAGGCTGTAACGGGGTTAACACACTTGGCTACTAACCGAAAGGTTGGAGGTTCCACCTAGGTGTACTTCAGAAGAAAATGCATGGCGATCTACTTTTGAAAAATCAGTCATTGAAAACTCTGTGAAGCACAGTTCTACTCTGACACACATGGGGTCTCCAGGAGTTGGACTTGACAGCAACTTTTTTTTTTTTTTAAATTTTTATTATAGAGTAGAAGGGATGTGAAAAAGGGGGGAGAGAAGCAGAGGGACAAAAAAGAGTGAATTTCCCAGGTGATAATTCGAAGGGTTTAGGTAAGTCAGTACTGTTTAGCCTTTTCTTGTCTATTAAAGCGCCACACACTCCGAACACCACGAAAGGTTAGCCTCCTACATTCTCGCACTTTTCCTAACCTCCGTCATCACCCTCATGAATCTTTTGCTTAAAGCCTCCCTGTCTTCCTCGTTTTCTGATTTTCATCTTGCTGCTGGCTCATTGATTTATCACCTTTCCTCATCTCACCTTTTTTTTAAATTTTGATACTCCAAATTGTCTCTTATGACCTTGTTGTTACTGGTTGCCATTGAGTTGATTCCGACTCATGGTGATCCCACGTGCACAGAGTAGACTTGTGCTCCATAGGGTTTTTAAGGCTGTGACCTTTTGGAAGCAGATTGCCGGTGCTGTCATCTGAGGCACCTCTGGGTGGGTTTGAACCACCAGCCTTTTGACTAGTAGTTGAGCACCACCCAGTGACTTCCGTTATGACCTTGGGTCCCCTTTGTCAAACTATTTCAGTTGCAAGGGACAGACACCCAACTTAAGCAAACATGGGGTATTTATCAGCTTACAGAATTATAGGACGTAGGGGTTGTCTCACCTCAAGAACAGCTGGATATAGGAGCTCAAACACTGTCATGAGGAATCTTGCCTTTCTTTATCTCACAGCTCTGCTTTCCTCATTGCTGTCTCTAGCCTCCAATGGGCTCTCCAAGCCAAGTAACTCCAGTAGAATGTCAATCCCCTCTCCTGATAGTCCCGACAGTGGGCAAGAAGCTGTCCTTATTCCAGCTTGAGTCCCTAGGCTGACTGTTATTAGTAACTCCCAAACAAAACCCATTGCCACCAAGTGCATTCCAACTCATAGCGACCCTATAGGACAGAATAGAACTGCCCCATAGGGTTTCCAAGGAGCAGCTGGTGGATTTGAACTGCCCACCTTTTAGCTAGCAGCTTAACCAGTTGTGCCACCAGGGCTCCTAATCAGTAACTAGAACCAAGAAAATGTGCTATTTGACTGGTTCAATTGGGTCACAGCATGCTGCCCTGGAATGTGGGGGTGAGTCAGCTGAATTTGAAGCACATGCACCCAAAGAATTCTCACTAGATGGGGGGATAAATACTGGGTAGGCAAATCAAGAAGTGTCTAGTGTATCTTCAACCTCAGTTCGGATTCTTTTTCCCTCTGTGTTGCAGTCGACTAGTAAATACTGATCTTGGTTCAACATATCACCACCCCACAGACTCAGTTAGTTTATGCCCACCCTCCAGGGAAACTGGAAGAAAATGAATGCTTTATGAGCTTGTCCAAGGTGTTAGTCCATGAAAACCAAACAATGTAATTAATATGACTTCCCATTTCATAAAAAAACTACCTAAGTTATCAGTTAGACTTTGCTAAATTTCATTTTTGCTCTCATAAAAGTTTTCTGAAGCTTTTGGCAACTGATACTATTTATATATATTGGTAGGTGCCGACAAGTTGCTTTCGACTCATAGCGACCTCATGTGACAGAGCTGAACTGCCCCATAGGGTTTTCTAGGCTGTAATCTTTACCAGAGTAGATAACCAGGTCTTTCTTCTGTGGAGCTGCTGGCTGGGTTGGAACTGCTGTCCTTTCAGTTAGCGGCCAAACACTTAACCATTGAGCCACCAGGGCTTCTGATTTATATATAACAGAAACTAAAAAAGACAATGACTGCTTTAGCCCACCATTGTATATTTAATTCTTTTTTGTTTAACATATCAGGTGTTCCACAATCAGGATAAGCCTGAGAACAAGGCTTAGCAAGTGAGTGGGCTTTGCCAGCCGATGGGGTGTGGTATGTGCAGCCCTTGCCTCATCTATCTCCTTGAGGCACCTTCCTCCAATGGCCACCTAAGGAGTGTTTGTGCAGAGATGGGATGCTTCCTGGGTGATCTTCATGGATGGTGGGGTCACTCTTAGCAAAACAGACTGCTATTATTCACAAATGCAGTATTCTTCTCCTCAAAGTTCTCCTTGGGTCTAAGGTTGAATTATCAGAAATGTTTATGAAAATCTAATTGGTCTCTATCTCCTATATTTGTCCTGCCATTGTCTCTTCCTTTAATACATTCAAGTCTCAGTTGAAGTCCCATTTTCTCCTCCCATGAAGCCTTCATTGATCATCTTGATGTTAAGACTGCATCAGTGAAAAACAAATACATAGCCCCTGCTCTGTTAAGGGTGACTGATAATAAACCAAGATTACACAAATAACCTAACCCTATCTTCCATTTGTGATGAGTGCTGATGTTACAGGAGTATAAAGCAAAGGGACCTAAGCTACTGTGGGGATGGGTGGCGGGGGAGTGGGTAGTGAAGGCCTTTCTGACACTGACGTTTCAATGGAATCTTGGAGGAGGAGGAGTCTGGTGATGTGGAACTCTGTGGGGTGGGGTGCAGTTTGGTCACATTTATGGCAAAGGGAACAGCAGGAAGGAATTTGACATGTTTGAGAAATGAAAGTACAGCAGTGTGACTGGCGTATAGTGAGCAAAGAGGATAGTGGCAAGGGATGACACTAGGAAGGAAGGTCAGGCCAATAATGTGGGGCCTTGTGAGTTTATTATGTCTTAAGGAATTTAGACATAATGCTATGAGAAGTGGGCCCGATATTTAACAAAGAGCAATCCAAATAGATTTTTATTTGGTAAAACCTGTTTGGCTTCTGAGTGCATAGTTGATTGGGGAGTGGCAAGAAAGGGTGCAGCGGACCATTGAGTGCTGTCATGGATTGAATTGTGTCCCCCAAAAATATGTGTCAACTTGATTGGGCCATGATTCCCAGTATTGTGTGCTTGTCCTCCATTTTGTGATTTTCCCGTGTGTTGTAAAGCATAATCTCTGCCTGTGGTTAAAGAGGATTAGGGTGGGATGTAACACCCTTGCTCAGGTCACATCCCTGATCCAATATAAAGACAGTTTCCCTGGGGTGTGGCCTGCACCACCTTTTATCTTACAAGAGATAAAAGGGAAGGGACCCAAGCAGAGAGTTGGGGACCTCATACCACCAAGAAAGCACTGCCAGGAGCAGAGCGCGTCCTTTGGACCTGAGGTTCCTGCGCTGAGATGCTCCCGGACCAAGGGAAGGCTGATGCATCACAAGGACCTTCCTCCAGAGCTGACAGAGAGAGAAAGCCTTCCCCTGGAGCCGGCGCCCTGAATTCGGACTTCTAGCCTACTAGACTGTGAAAAAATAAATTTCTCTTTGTTAAAGCCATGCACTTGTGGTATTTCTGTTATAGCAGCACTAGGTAACTAAGACAAGTGCATTCATGGAGTGTTGTGTTATCAGTGGGAACCTACTTTTGTTGGGTACTTTTACTGGCACTTGCCTTTGGTAAACATGTCTCTTGGATGACTCAGAAGCACTTAAAGCACAACATGTCCAAAACCTATCTCATAATCTTCTTCACATGCCCTCCTTCCCTTCTAACCCTAAACCTGGGTTCCAGTCTTGGCAAATAGCAACAAAATTCATTTGGTTTCAGAAAGGATCCCGAATCTTTGTATTTCTTCCTCTCCCTCATCTTCCATTACAAATCCTTGCCCAAGATGTCTATTTTACTTCCTGCGTGTCTCGTAAATCTGTCTGTATCTCTCCATCTCTGTCACTACCACCTGCTTAAACCTCCATCATCTCTCTACTGGAGGACATCCTGCCTCTTCACTCATCTGCTTGTACTCACTCTGCCCAGTCCCCTCCAATCTAATCTTCACACCAGAGCCATTTCTTTGAAATGCAAATTCGATCGTATTGCCCTCCTGCTTAAAATCTTGTAGTGACTTCTTTCGCTCTCGAGATATAGACAGAACTTCTTAATGTGGCCTCCAAGCCCCTTCAACACCTGGCCTTAATCACCTCTCAGCCTCATCTCTCTATGCTCCAGTCACAGTGAATTCTCTCAGTTCACTGATTGCATTGTGCTCCCTCCCACACAGGGCATTGTCCCTGCTGTTCCCTCTGCTTACAACACTCTGCCCTATACTCTTCACTTAGTTAACTCATATTACTACTTCTTCACTTAGTTATCTCTTCACTTTCCACTCTTCACTTAGTTGTGAAGTGAAGAACTCTCCATTCTTTACTCATATTCCTTCTTCACCTCTCACTTTATAGGTCACTTCCTCAGGGAGCACCTTCTAACTTCTCAGACCAGGCTAAATTCTCTTAATAGAGAGTCTCATAGCTATATATTAGTGCTTGTCACAGTTGCAATTTTGCATTTGCCTAAGTTAATAAAATTTGTTTATCCTGCTAGATTGTAAGCTTTAAGGGAAGGCTTAGCATTGGTTTCTTGCTCGCTATTGTAGCCCAGAGCCTCACAGGCCCTCCATAGTGTTTGTTGAATGAAAAGTGACTAAATAAACACATATCAAATAGTGTTCTTTACTGAAATAGAATGTGAGCCATGTGCTTTACACGCATCACCCCAGACTTTACCACAACCGAGAAAATAACTTGCTTTTTTTTTAAATTTTAAAGATAAGGAAAACTGCAGCTCAGAGAGTTGAAATTTCCAGAGATTACAGAGCTTGTAAATGGTACCTATCCAGGATCAAAATTCAGGTCTATCTGTTTCTGAAGGCTGTGCTGTTTCAACTACAGCATACAGAATGTTAGGGCTGGAGGGAACCTGGAAAGCATTTGGTCTAATGCCCTCATCCTGCTGAGAAAGAAGCTGAGACTCATGGTTTAAAGAGAAAAGACATAGAAGGGACACGTAGAGGGTCAACAACAGAGCTCTCCTGACTGCGATCTTCTATTATGTCATTTTAACCCTTTGAGTAAAGAATGGGTACTGTGACATAACAGACTGACTTATTTTGTAACCACCCACGATCACCGAAAGTGGCTACCCAGACGAGGGTCAGAGTTAAACTATACCTGCAGCAAGGAATCATGGCAGATTTCAGGGTAGAGGCTGCAGAGGGAGGAAGGAAGGGAGCATGACTGAATGGTAAATAAGACCAGTTTTCTTGCTGCTAATTTAAAGCGATAATCATTACTGTAGCCACACACTGCGCACAACATGAATATGTAGATTCCCCGGGGGGGCATGGGATAAACTGTACCTCAGTGCACCTTACATGGGGTTGAGGGGAAGCTTGTATAATTTTAATTCAAAATTGCATAAGCAGGGCTCTGCATCCATGTAGATAATTATTCTTAATGAATCCACAACTACCAGAAGTGAATGATGCATTTGATGCTTGATGAGGCCATAGAAGAATAACCTATAATTCATACGTGTGTGTGCGCACGCATGCGTGTGTGTGTGTGTGTGTGAGAGAGAGAGAGAGAGAGAGAGAGAGGGAGCAATACTGATTTAAAATCATAGAATATGAGAACATTCTGAAGGGGCCCTTAGAGATTTTGCAGTCTACCTCTTCTATTTTATGGGAGAAGAAACTGGGAAATCCAGAAAATCCATATTAATAGGGGCCGCCTTTCAGAACTGAAGATTCCAAAGTGATTATTGAGGCCCTCGAGCATTTGATACTCCAGAGGCTCCCAGAGTGGAGACTAGTTGTAGGCAGTGGATCATCCAAGGCAAGAAGAGCCTTGTGGCTGTAGAATTTCTACATAGGAGAGGCTTAGGGTGGCCTCTCCTATGTGAGAAGATTAAGGTTGGGCTGGGTAAGCATGGAGAAGTCCCAAAATACTTGAATTTAAGTCTTACCACGGTTTTTACTTAGATTATGTTTTTACTGAGTTAGCCTTAAAGATGGCGATGTGCTAGAACTCCCCCAGGCCACTCCTTGGTGCCACCACTGAGAAGAGTCCTCTGGTTTTCCACTTAATCTCTCCAAGTGAGACTGATGACTAGGTCTGTGGTTTTGGATGCTTCTCTAAGGTGAGATGGTTTTGGACCTCAGGCTGATATCCCAAGTGAGGAGAGGGTCACCACACCTTGAGTGAGGTCTAAGGTATGAGCACAGAGACCATCTTGGAATTCCTGGAAGAGTCCCAATTCCAAACACTCTTCTGTGATTCCATAGGTCGTCGTTAGATTGGGTACTCCGATTACTTGCGCAGCAAACATTATGTCTGGAGGCGGGGGCATAGTGATTCTCATTCTGGTAGGCTCTTTTTTTTTTTTTTTTTATTGTGCTTTAAGTGAAATTTTACAGCTCAAGTTAGTTTCTCATACAAAAATTGATAACACACATTGTTATGTGACCATAGGTGCTAACCTTATAATCTGACAGCACACTCCTCCTTTCCACCCCGGATTTCCCGTATCCATTCCACCAGCTCCTATCCCTTTCTGCCTTCTCATCTCCCTCCGGACAGGAGCTGCCCACTTAGTCTAGAGGGTTTACTTGAACGAAGAAGCACACTCTTCACGAGTATCATTTTATGTCTTATAGTCCAGTCTAATCTTTGTCTGAAGAGTTGGCTTCGGGAATGGTTTAAGTTCTGGGTTAACCAAGAGTTCAGGGGCCATGTCTTCTGGGGTTCCTTCAGTTTCAGTCAGACCATGAAGTCTGGTCTTTTTACTAGAATTTGAGTTCTGCACTCCACTTTTCTCCTACTCCTTCAGGGACTGTCTGTTGTGTTCCCTGTCAGGGATGTCACTGGTGGTAATCACACACCATCTAGTTCTTCAGGTCTCAGGCTGATGGAGTCTCTGGTTTATGTGGCCCTTTTTCTCTTGGGCTCGTATTTTCCTTGTGTCTTTGGTATTCTTCATTCTCCTTTGCTGTAGGTGAGTTGGGACCAATGGATGCGTCTTAGATGGCTGCTCACTAGCTTTTAAGACCCAGATGCCACTCACCAAAGTGGAAAGAAGAACATTTTCTTAATAAACTTTGTTATGCCAATGACATAGATGTTCCCTGAAACCATGGTCCCCAGACCCCTGCCCCTGCTACTCTGTCCATCAAAGTGTTTGGTTGTGTTCAGGAAACTTGTTAGCTTTTGGTTTAGTCCAGTTGTGCTGACTTCCCCTGTATTGTGTGTTGTCCTTCCCTTCACCTAAAATAATTCTTGTCTACTATCTAGTTTGTGAATTCCTCTCTCCCTCCTCCCCACGCTCGTAACCATCAAAGAACGTTTCCTTCTGTGTTTAAACCTTTTACTGAGTTCTTATAATAGTGGTCTCATTCAATATTTTTCCTTTTTTGACTGACTAATTTCACTCAGCATAATGCCTTCCTTATTCATCCATGTTATGAGATGTTTCTTGGATTTATCATTGTTCTTTATCATTGTGCAGTATTCCATTGTGTGAATGTACCTTAATTTGTTTATCCATTCGTCCGTTGATGGGCATCCAGCTTATTTCCATCTTTCTGCTATTGTAAACAGTGCTGCAATGAATATGGGTGTGCCTATATCTATTCATGTGATGGCTCTTATTTCTCTAGAATATATTCCAAGGAGTGGGATTGCTCGATTTATGATACTTCTATTTCTAGCTTTTTAAGGAAGGGCCAAATCAATTTCCAGTGTGGTTGTACCATTTTACATTCCCACGAGCAGTCTTTAAGTGTTTCAGTCTCTCCAACATTTGTTATTTATTTATTTATTTTAGGATTAGTGCTAGCCTTGTTGGAGTGAGATGGTATCTCATTGTAGTTTTGATTTGTATTTCTCTAATGGCTAATGATCCTGAGCATTTCCTCATATTAGCCCCTGAATGTCTTCTTTGGTGAAGTGCCTGTTCGTATCCTTTGCCCTTCCTTTTTGTTTTTTTAAATAGGGATTAGTCTTTTATTTATTTATTTATTTATTTTTAGTGTTGTAGTTTAAATGAAGTTTACATTTAAAGTTAGTCTCTCATAACAAAATTTATACGTACATTGTTATGTGACCCTAATTGCTCTCCCCATACTCTGACAGCACACTCCTCCTTTCCACCCCTGATTACCCCATGTGCATTCAACCAGCTCCTAACCCTCTCTGCCTTCCCATCTCACCTCCGAACAGAAACTGCCCGATTAGTCTCTTGTATCTACTTGCACTAAGAGGCACACTCCTCATGAGTATCACTTTATGTCCCACAGTCCAGTCCAATCCCTGTCTGAAGAGTAGGCCTCAGAAATTGTTTTAGTTCTGGGCTGATAGAGAATCCAAGGGCCATGCCTTCCAGGGTTCCTCCAGTCTCAGTCAGACAATTAAGTCTGGTCTTCTTATTAGAATTTGAGTTCTGCACTCCACTTTTCTCCTGCTCCTTCAGGGACTCTCTGTTGTGTTCCCTGTCAGGGCGGTCATTAGTGATAGCCAGGCACCATCTAGTTCTTCTGGTCTCAGGCTGATGAAGTCTCTGGTTTATGTGGCCCTTTCTGTCTCTTGGGCTAATACTTTCCTTGTGTCTTTGGTGTTCTTCACTCTCCTTTACTCCAGGTGGTTGGGACCAATTGATGCATCTTAGATGGCCGCTTGCAAGCTTTTAAGACCCCAGACCACTCATCAAAGTAGGATGCAGAACATTTTCTTAATACGCTCTGTTATGCCAATTGACCTAGATGTCCCCTGAAACCATGGTCCCCAGACCCTTACCCCTGCTACTCTGTTTCTCAAAGTGTTTGATTGTGTTCACAAAACTTCTTAGCTTTGGTTTAGTCCAGTTGTGTTGACTTCTGTAGTGTGTGCTGTCCTTCCCTTCACCCAAAATAATTCTTCTCTACTTTCTAGTTAGTGAATATCCCTCTCCCTCTCTCTCCACCCTTGTAACCATCAAAGAATGTTTTCTTCTGTGTTTAAGCCTTTTCTTGAGTTCTTATAATAGTGGTCTTATACAATATTTGTCCTTTTGCAACTAAGTTCACTCAGCATAATACCTTCCTTATTCATCCATGTTATAAGATGTTTCACGGATTCACGGTTCTTTATCATTGTGTAGTATTCCATTGTGTGGATATACCATAATTTGTTTATCCATTCATCCGTTGATGGGCATCTAGGTTGTTTCCATCTTTTTGCTGTCGTGAACAGTGCTGCAATGAACATGAGTGGGCATATATCTATTCGTGTGACAGCTCTTATTTCTCTAGGCTATATTCCAAGGAGCGGGATAGCTGGATCATATGGTACTTCTATTTCTAGCTTTTTAAGGAAGCGCCAAATCAATTTCCAAAGTGGTTGTACCATTTTACATTCCCACCAACAGTGTATAAGTGTTCCAGTTTCTCCACAACCTCACCAGCATTTATTTTGTGTTGTTTGGATTAATGATAGCCTTGGTGGGGTGAGATGATATCTCATTGTAGTTTTGATCTGTATTTCTCTAATAGCTAATGATTGTGAGCATTTCTTCATGTGTCTGTTAGCTGCCTGAATATCTTCTTTGGTGAAGTGCCTGTTCATATCCTTTGCCCATTTTTTAATTGTGTTGTCTTTTTGTTGTTGAGGTTTTGCAGTATCTTGTAGATTTTAGAGATTAGATGCTGATCGGATTTGTTGTAGCCAAAATTTTTTTCCCAGTCTGTAGGTTGTCTTTTGACTCTTTTGGTGAAATCTTTTGATGAGCGTAAGTGTTTGATTTTTAGGAGCTCCCATTTATCTAGTCTCTCTTCTGGTGCTTGTGCATTGTTACTTATGGTTCATATTGTGTTTATGCCATGTGTTAGGGCTCCTAGCATTGTCCCTATTTTTTCTTCCATGATCTTTATCATTTTCAATTTTATATTTAAGTCTTTGATCCATTTTGAGTTAGTTTTTGTGCATGGTGTGAGGTATGGGTTTTGTTTAATTCTTTTGCAGATGGATGTACAGTTCTGACAGCACCATTTGTTAAAGAGATTGTCTTTTCCCCAATTAACGGACTTTGGACCTTTGTCAGATATCAGCTGCTCATAGGTGGATGTATTTATGTCTGGATTCTCAATTTTATTCCGTTGATCTATGTATCTGTTGTTGTACCAGTACCAGGCTGTTTTGACTACCATGGCAGTACAATAGGTTCTAAAATCAGGTAGTGTGAGGCCTCCCCCTTTGTTTTTGTTCTTCAGTAATGCTTTACTGATCTGGGGCCTCTTCCCTTTCCTTATGAAGTTGGTGATTTGTTTCTCCACCTCATTAAAAAATGTCATTGGAACTTGGATCGGGATTGCATTGTATTTGTAGATTGTTTTCAGTAGAATTGACATTTTCACAACGTTGAGTCTTCCTAACCATGAGCAAGATGTGTTTTTCCATTTATGTAGGTCTTCTTTGGTTTCTTGCAGTAGTGTCTTGTAGTTTTCATTGTAAATGTCTTTTACGTCTCTGGTTAGATTTATTCTTACCTTCTTGGGGGTATTGTAAATGGTATCGATTTGGTGATTTCCTCTTTTAAGTTCTCTTTGTTGGTGCAGAGGAATCCAACAGATTTTTGTACGTTTATCTTATATCCTGATACTTTGCTAAAATCTTCTATTAGTTCCAGTAGTTTTCTTGTGGATTCTTGGGATTTTCTGTGTATAAGATCATATCACATGCAAATAGGGATGCTTTTACTTCTTCCTTACCAATCTGAATGCCCTTTATTTCTTTTTCTAGCCTAATTGCTCTAGCTGGGACCTCCAGCACAATGTTGTGATAAAGGGCATCCTTGTCTGATTCTCATTCTCAAGGGGAATGCTTTCAGACTCTCTCCATTTAGGATGACGTTGGCTGTTGGCTTTGTAGAAATGCCCTTAATTATATTGAGGAATTTCCCTTCTATTCCTATTTTGCTGAGAGTTTTTATCATGAATGGGTATTGGACTTTGTCAAATGTCTTTTCTGCATCAGTTGATAAGATCATGTGGTTCTTGTCTTTTGTTTTATTTATGTGATGGATTACACTGCTTGTTTTTCTAATGTGGAAACATCTCTGCATACCTGGTATGAATCTAACTTGGTCATGGTGAATTATTTTTTTGATATATTTTTGAATTCTATTGGCTAGAATTTTGTTGAGGATTTTTGTGTCTAAGTCCATGTAGGATATTGGCCTGTAGTTTTCTTTTTTTGTGGTATCTTTACCTGGTTTTGGTATCAGGGTTATCCTGGCTTCATAGAATGAGTTTGGGAGTATTCCATCCTTTTCTATGCTCTGAAATACCTTTATTAGTAGTAGTGTTAACTCTTCTCTGAAAGTTTGATAGAATTCTCCAGTGAAGCCATCAGGGCCAGGGCTTTTTTTTGTTGGGAGACTTTTAATTATCTTTCAATCTCTTCTTTTGTTATAGGTTTATTTAGTTGTTCTACATCTGTTTGTGTTAGGTTAGGTAGGTAGTGTATTTCTAGAAATTTGTCCATTTCCTCTAGGTTTTCAAATTTGTTGGAGTACAATTTTTCACAGTATTCCATTATGATTCTTTTAATTTCAGTTGGGTCTATTTTGATATCACCCACCTCATTTCTTATACAGATTGTCTGCTTCCTCTCCTGTGTTTCTTTTGTCAGTTTGGCCAATGATTTATTTATTTTGTTGATCTTTTCAAAGATTCAGCTTTTGGTCTTGTTGACTCTTTTAATTGTTTTTATATTGTCTATCTCATTTAATTCTGCTCTAATTTTTATTATTTGCTTTCCTCTTGTGCCTGGGGGCTTCTTTTGCTGCTCTCTTTCTATCTGTTCAAGTTGTAGGGTTAATGTTTTGATTTTGGCCCTTCTTCTTTTTGGATGTGTGCATTTATTGCTATAAACTGACCTTTGAGCACTGCTTTTGCTGTGTCCCAAAGGTTCTGGTAGGATGTGTTTTCATTCTCATTTGATTCTATGCATTTCTTTATTCCATCCTTAATTTCTCCTATAACCCAGTAGTTTTTGAGCAAGGTGTTGTTCAGTTTCCATGTATTTGATTTTTTTTTTCCTTGCTTTTTCTGTAATTGATTTCTACTTTTATGGCTTTATGGTCAGAAAAGATGCTTTGTAGTATTTTGATGCTTTGGATTCTGTAAAGGCTTGCTTTGTAGCCTACTATGTGGTCTATTCTGGAGAATGTTCCATGTGCATTGGAAAAGAAAGTATACTTGGCTGCTGTTGGGTGGATCATTCTGTATATGTCTATGAGATCAACTTGGTTGATTGTGGCATTCAGATATTCCGTGTCTTTATTGAGTTTCTTTCTGGATGTTCTGTCCTTCACCAAAAGTGGTGTGTTGAAGTCTCCTACTATTATTGTGGAGCCATCTATTTTTCTTTTCAATGCTGTTAGAGTTTATGTATTTTGGAGTTCTGTCATTGGGTGTGTAAATATTTATTATAGTTATGTCTTACTGGTGTATTGACCCTTTAATCATTATATAGTGTCCTTCCTTATCCTTTGTGATGGATTTTGCTTTAAAGTTTATGTTGCCAGAGATTAATATTGCCACTCCTGCTCTTTTTTGAGTGTTGTTTGCTTGATATACTTTTTCCATCCTTTGAGTTTTAGTTTGTTTGTGTCTTTAAGTCTAACGTGTGTCTCTTGTAGGCAGCATATAGATGGATCGTGTTTTTAATCCATTCTGCCACTCTCTGTCTCTTTATTGGTGCCTTTAGTCCTTTGACATTTAGCGTAATTATTGATAGGTGTGAGTTTAGTGCTGTCATTTTGATGTCTTTGTGTGTTGGTCACAGTTTCTTTGTTCCACTTAATTGTCTGTGCTGAGTCATTTTTCTTTATGTATTTTCTTTTCATCTCTTTCATTGTTGTTGATTTCATATTTGCTGAGTCTTTATGTTTTTCTTGTTTTTTATTTTGATGTGTAGGATTGTTAGTTTCCTTTGTGATTACCTTAATATTTACCTCTATTTTTCTAAGTTTAAACCAGTCTTTTATTTCTTTATATCACCTTGACTTCCTCTCCATATCAAAGGTCTATGACTACATTATTTAGTTTCTCTTTTTTGTTTTAATGTTGTCATCTTTTACATATTGACATCTCTGTTTCTCTATTTTCAGTCTTTTAGCTTTGATTTATTTTTGTGATTTCCCTATATGGGTTGATATCTGGTTGTTCTGTCCTGTGTTCTACTCTTGGATTGTTATCTAACGTAATTGATTTTCTAACCGAAGGACCCCCTTTAGTAATTCTTCTAATTTTGGTTTGGTTTTTGCAAATTCCCTAAACTTCTGTTTATCTGAAAATGTCCTAATTTTGCCATTATATTTGAGAGACAGTTTTGTTGGATATATAATACTTGGCTGGTAATTTTTTGCCTTCAACGCTTTATATATGTCATCCCATTGCCTTCTTGCCTGCATGGTTTCTGCTGAGTAGTCAGAGCTTAGTCTTGACTCTCCTTTGTAGATGACTTTTTGTTTATCCTTAGGTGCTCTTAAAATTCTCTCTTTATCTGTGGTTTTGGCAAGTTTGATTATAATATGTCTTGGTGACTTTCTTTTGGGATCTACCTTGTGTGAGGTTCAATGATCTTCTTGGATAGATATCTTCTCATCTTTCATGATACCAGGGAAGTTTTCTGCCAATAAATCTTCAACAAATCTCTCTGTGTTTTCTCTTATCCCCTCTGTTCTGGTACTCCAATCACTCATAAGTTATTCCTCTTGATAGAGTCCCACATAATTCTGAGGATTTCTTCATTTTTTAAAATCCTTTTATCTTGATTTTTCCTCAAATAAGTTGGTGTCAAGTGCTTTGTCTTCAATCTCACTAATTCTGACTTCCATTGCCTCAATTCTCCTCCTATGACTTTCTATTGAGTTGCCTAATTCTGAAATGTTATTGTTAATCCTTTGGATTTCTGTTTGCTGTCTCTCTATGGCTTCTTGCAGCCTGTTAAATTTTTCCTTATGCTATTGTATAACCTTCTTAAGTTCCTCTATTGCTTTGTCTGTGTGTTCCTTGGCTTGTTCTGTGCTTTGAATTATCTCATTCCTGATCTCTTAAAGAGTTCTGTATATTAATCTTTTGAATTCTACCTCTGGTAATTCCAAGAATTTTTCTTCCTCCAGGTTTCTTCATTCTTTATTTTGGGAGCTTGTTGAAGTCATCATGGTCTCCCTCTTTATGTGATTCGATATTGACTGTTGTTTCCAAGCCATCAATAAGTTATTATATTTGTTTATTTTATGTTTGCTTACTCTGTCATAGCTTCTTGTTTTGCTTTGTTTTGATATGCCAAAATAGGCTGGTCATGTGAGCTAGTTTGATTATTGGTGTCTTTGAAGGTCTCAGATTCTGTCTCTAGCAAGCTAAAGCTGTTACTAGGTATGCAAGCCCAGGAGTCCATTTTTTGTGTGTGTGTGGATTCAGCTCAGGTGTCCAGGTCATTGGTCACCAAGAGTGTGGTGCAGGCTCTCACCTACAGTCCTAGATGGGGAGGGGTGATTTAAGTAGGCAGAGGTATCTGGTTGCAGTAGGGGGTCATGCACTGGTCAAGGCAGGGGGCTGACTGCTGTCCCTGAGTTTCTGGATGTAAGGTGTGTCCCTGTTCCCTAGAGCCTGTCAGTATGTGTGTTTTGCAGCCAGGCTATGGGCACCCAATGCTGCTGGCTGTCAGGACTGGGAGTCACTGCTTTTTCTTAGACCCCTGTTGAGGATGGCTCAGTTGAGTGGGTGGAGCCACCAGTCCTCAGGCCCCTGATATGGGTAGGTGAGGATCCTGCTTAATGGGCAGGGCAGTGTCAAATGTCATGAATCTGCCACTCCCCGTTATAGCTGATACAGATGAAAATAGGCTTCAGGTATATACCCTGTTGTACTGTGCTAATGAGGGCCTACGCTGTTGAAATGGGCCCACACAGATCTATGCAGGGGTGAAAGGCATTCAAAGTCTGTGAACCCCTTATGCCTGTGCCTAGGCAAAGGAGCTGTGCCTGCCCTGAGTTCCCAGTTTAGGGGAGCTGGAAGATTATTTTTTCCTGATTGTTAATTTGTTCCCTCTCCAAAGCCAGGAGATTGACTCAGGGCATGCTACAGGTCCTACTTCTGGCCCAGGGGTGTGGGGGGCTGGGCAAAAATCACTGAAGCTGGACCAGGACCCAGAGCAGAGTGAGGAGGGGGCAGGTAAATGGGAGAGAGGTCCTTCCCAAAAGAGGGGTTTTTTTTGATCCACGCAGTAGGTTAAACTCATGTACTTATCTTTCGCCAATTGAGCACTGCTTCTTGCTGGTTCTGGAGGGTTGAGCTGACTCTCCACCAATCAGTCTCTCCAGATGTGGAAAACACATCCTGAGCGCCACTGCTTGCTCACCACATGTGCCAGCCAATCCAGCCTTCAGGGTGCGGGTGTCAGCCAGGTCAGGTCTGGCAACTCCTCGCTGCTTCTGAACTGTCTCTCCCTCCCCCTACCATTCAGTCCATTTCCTCAACTTTGTCTTTGATGTTCAGGGCTCTTAGATTGTCATATGTAATCGATTCACTTGTTTTTTTGGGTCTTCGTTGTAAGAGGGACCACAGGAAGTGTTTGACCACGCCAACATCTTGGCCTTGCCTCCCTGGCAAGCTCTGTTTTAATGTTTTCTCTTTTCACTATATCTCTTTCTGTGTCCGTATAAACAAAAATGCATCTTTATTTATCTACCTGCATACCTATCTACCTACCTCCTCATCCCTATTTACCTTTCTAGTTAGCTCTCTTTATTGAGATATAGATGTGAGTGTGTATAGAAAGATATAAATATATTTTAATATATACATATATTCCAATATATACATATGTATGTGTATATATGTGTATAGATATATACATATATTCTTATATATATATTCTAATATATGTATTCATATATATATTCAGCAAACATATATATTTGTATGTATGCATATTTTCAGCAAACATTTATTAAATGCATACTATATTCAGGCACTTTTATATATTCTTGAGATACTTCTGTGAACATCAAAAATAAAAGTCCTTCTGGAGTTTACATTTTAGGGGAGAGACAGAAAATAAGCAATAAATATAATAAATAAGTCACAATTGAAAGGCATACAAGAATTAGGGCAAGTGGAATGGGGCTGGGGGCAGGTTGCAGTGTTAAATAAGGTGGCCAGGAAAGCCTTGGTGAAGTGAAACTTGAGTAAGCACAAGTGCGTATTACCCAGAAGAGGCTCCTAAATCTTAGAGCAAATGGGAACTGTTCAGTTTATGTTACATGGTTTTTCCATTGTGTTATTTTCATTGAGATGTTGGAAGGCCCAGGGAACCCTACATTGTTAGATGAATTCTTGAATGGGCAGAATTTTGACTGAGAAAAGCCAGATCCTCAGTTAATCAGAAAGAGACTGCAAAGAGCCAGGCTTTGGTTTAAAAAATGAAGAACCAGACTGGAAAGATCAAGGCCAGATCTTGATGACATTGGCGTCAGCTTGGAGGCGTGAAGAAATTGGACAATTTATGGCCGGCCAGTGAGGTTGCATCATAATTCCTTGTCTGCACAAGAGCTCAAGGGAATGAACAAATAAGTTTTCCGGTTCTATTTTCAGTTGATGTTGCTCTCCTTTTTTATGGATTTCAGACACTTCAAAGGTACTCTTCAGTGGCTGGCTTTTGTTTCCAAATGAAAACCAGAAGAATGATGTTGGAATTTTATAGACAGGATGGATAAAAGAAGGGTTTACTCTGTCTATAACCCTGGGAAGAATTGTTTTGATTGCAGAGTGGGCTAACTGCTGTTTAGATGGGCCCTGGAAAGTGCATATGGTGTGACTACAGCCTGCCAAAGCAGAGAAGACACAAAAAAGATGGAATTATTTACTGTCCGTAAGAGAGTATTCTAAAGCCAAGAAGCTGATTCACAGACGCTATTGTCACCCTATAAACACATTAAAAATAAAACACAGATTGTATTACATGTACCAGTCCATCCTACATTGATAAAACCCAGCCACTGTCAATAGCCTGAAAAAAAAAATACTCTAATTACTCATTATATTAATTCCCATTGTCATATTATTTCTTTTAGTCTCAGTCTTGCTTCTTTCAGGTCTTGGATGTTGGGGCCTTTAACGTGATTCCTGATTTTGTTTAAGGATGAGTGCACTGCATGAAATCCCTCAGTGGCTTCTCAATTCCTTTAGGGTAAAATTCAGATGGTTTATAAAATACTATAAAGTTCTTTTGATCTTTCCCCTGCTACTTCTCCAAATTTGTCTTCTGCCTCTTTCCCATAGGTGTTCTTCCTGCCACCAGAACAACTTTTTGCAGTTCCCTGAATAAATCACACTGTTCCATGTGGCAGTGTCTTTGCTCATTATAGTTCCTCTGCCTAGAACATCCTTCCCTCTCTCTCACCTGGCTAGATTTGTCACCTCCTTTTGACAGTTTCCTTAATCCTTCTTTTCCCTCATGCTGGATTGGGTTGTGAGTCTCATGACACCACAGGCATACTTCTTACATGGCACTTACCAGCTTGTAATGTAATAGTTGCTTTTTATTTTGCTTTGTTTTCTTATGTCACAGACTAAGAATTTCTTTTTTTTTTTTTTAAATTGTACTTTAGATGAAGGTTTACAGAACAAATAGTCTCTCATTAAAAAGTTAGCACACATATTGTTTTATGACAATGGTTAACAACCCCATGACATGTCAACACTGTCCCTTCTCACCCTTGGGTTCCCTATTACCAGCTCTCCTTTCCCCTCCTGCCTTCTAGTCCTTGTCCCTGGACTGTTGTGCCCCATTAGTCTTGTTTTGATTTATGGGGCTGTCTATTCTTTGGCTGAATAGTGAACCTCGGGAGTGCCTTCATTACTGAGCTAAAAGGGTGTCCGGGGGCCATACTCTTGGGGTTTCTCCAGTTTCTGTCAGGCCAGTAAGACAGACTAAGAATTTCTTGAGGGCAGAGTTGAAACAATCTCTTTCTCCAGGTTCTAAAATAGGACCGCACTGCTTAGCATATACAGTGTTTCAACATGTGTGTGTGTGTATGTGGTGTGTGTTTGTGTGTGTGTGGGTAAATGAAATGAAACACCGAAGGTCTCAAATGTTGCAAAATCCACGAGACAAAGATAGGATCTTCTTGGCAATCATTAAACTAATGTTAGTGACAGAGATTGAGCTCAGTAAATCATAGCTATTATTTTTAGAAGAAACCATTTTCCAAGCTCAGCATTTCACCATGAGCAGTTACTGAGTCCTACTGACTTCTCTGCAACTCTGTAGGAGACTGACAGACTTTGGTGGGGGGAGGGGATAAATGGATTTTTCATTTCATTTACTTCCACAATTTTAAAACACTGAATTCCCACTGTCCTCTCATATCAATTCCAACCAGTGTAGACACCATTCTATAAACAGAATTGATCAAATTGTAGTTTGGTAGAATATTTTGCCTTTGATCTAAGATGGACCAGCTAATGACCCTATCTGTGTAAAACCACTTCATGTCTGAATTAGGAAGCAGGTGGAATGGGATTACAGGACACACATGCAGCTTCTCTCTAGGCCTCCCTCATATTTTTCCAGACTCTAGGTTCCCCTCTTCTGTGCCCTGTGCAAAACCAACCTTCATTCCTACAGCACTGCCCATCAGAACCTTCCTATCTTGTGCCTCCTTTCAGAGCTTTGGCAGATGACTGATTTGCTAATCTCTATTGAACTGTTTCTTGTTAAGCTGCCAATGCCATAGAGTCATAGAAGCTTAGAGTTTTGACCCTTAGAGGTGGTCTGAGACAACCCCTTCGTTTTGCAGAGGAGAAAATGGAAGGTTTAAAGGTTAAAAAATAACCAAAAAACAAAAACCGCAAACCTGTTGCCGTCGAGTTGATTCCGACTCATAGCGACCCCCTAGAATAGAGTAGAATGGCCCCATAGGGTTTCCAAGGAGTGGCTGGTGGATTAGAACTGGTGATCTTCTGGTTAGCAGCTGTAGCTCTTAACTACTGCACCACCAGGGCTCCAGAGAGGAAAAGAAAAAAAATCAGCCCAAAGCCATAGAGCTTCCACAGCCAGCACTTTTGTCAGGTCCTCTCTGACTTCACAGCACAATCCCACAGATTCAGGCTCAAATCCTTGCTTGGCCATTCTGTTCACGTGGTTGTGGAAAGTTACTTAAACTTCCAGAATCTCGATTTTGTCCTTTGTAAAATTCAAATAATGGTAGCTTCTACCTCATAGGGTTGTTATGAGGGTTACATAATAAAAAATATATAATGGACTTAGCATATGTGCTTGACTACTAAATGAAAGGTTGGCAGTTTGAACCTAACCAACAGGCACCTTGGAAGAAAGTCCTTGCGATCTACTTTCAAAAGGTCACAGCCTTGAAAATCTTCGGAAAAACAGTTCTCCTCTGCACACATGGGGTTGCCATGAGTCAGAATCAACTTGACAGCAACTGATTTGGTTTCTCTGGTTTAGCATAGCCCCAACACTCAATAAATGCTGAACAATTTTAGCCTCCGTATGCCTTGCTGAAGGAGCCTTGGTGACGCAGGTTAAGCGATTGGCTGCTAACCGAAAGGTTGACAGTTTAAATCCACCAGTTGTTCCTCGGGGGACAGATGTGGGCAGTCTGCTTCCATAAAGATTACAGCCTTGGAACCCCTATTCTACAGGGTCACTGAGTTGGAATGACTCCAGGGCGATGGGTTTGGTTTTGGTTTTTGGTATACTTTGCTGAAAAGAGCCCCCACGGCCCAATGGCTAAGTGCCTGACTGCTAACCAAAGAAAGGCTGGTGGTCCGAACTCACCCAGCGGCTCTGAGGGAGAAAAGACCTGGCAATCTGCTTCCCTAAAGATTACAGCCAAGAAAACTCTATGGGGCAGCCCTCTCTGTAACACATGGTGTCGCCAGGAGTTGGCATTGACTCCACAGCGCCTACCAACAACAATATGCCTTGCTGAGGTCTTAAAGCAGGATCCTAGGGGAGGTATTTAGGATCAGGTACCCTTTTAGTTCTCAAATTCGCCAGTGACTGTCCTTTATTTTAATCACGCACATAGCTCATAGGTCTTTCAAGACAAATTGAACATTCCTCACAATTAATTCTTCAGTTATTAGTATTTAGCCTACCTGAGAAAGAGACGCCCGCCTGTTAAACGTCTCCGCTCTCATTCGTGTTTCTAGATCATGAAGTGTCTGCGTTTGTATTCCCTCTGTGGTGGACAGCTTCCTCTGACATTCCGTGTAGTTCCAGCAGCCTCTGTGGAGGGTTTCGGCGGAATGCTCCAGGGGGCAGTGTGGTAAAGCCTAAGAAAGAGTCGCCTCGAGGAAAGCCTTAGCCATTTTTTACATGAAAATGTTTACCCTGGAAATTAAATTATATTTGGGATTTTGGGTTTCGACCTCCCCCATCTCCGCTGTGGGCGGTTTTGGAAAGTTACTGTGGTGACCAGCACAGTCAGAGGGCTGTCAGCATTTTAGCTTTGCCCAGCCAGACCCTGCGGGGTCCTTCAGCACCTCGGCCCCAAGGGACCCTGTGCACATGGGGGGCTGGGACTCAGGCGGAGGTCACCGGTTCCACGCGCCCACACATTCTCCCATCTTGAGCCACTTTGAATCAACGGCTTGGGATAAACTTCAAACCTAAGTCAGATGGTTGGAGAGGGTTTTTTGTTTTGTTTTGTGTGTGTGTGTGTGTGTGTGTGTGTGTGTGTGTGTTTTCCAAAATAGTTCAGAGAAAGTAGCTCCTCAAATACTCCCTGTGTACCCATGGCTTCATGCATATTCAGACCTGCTTCTCTGTAGATTCAAATTTTCTCCCCTGTCAAATGAAGGATTAGATAAATTCTAAGGCCCCTCCCAGCTCTGACATTCTAGAGTTCTAGGTATCCAAGAATAGAAGGAAATCTATGAAAATAACCCTTGAGAAATCCCTCCTTTCTCTGTGGCTACTAGCAACTCAACGCTCTTGATAACTTGAAGTTTAATCATTCTTATTCTGCAGGTAGCCTATTCAATCAACTCATCATTCACCACCAAATAAATATTTATTGTACTTTATCATGTGTCAGGGACTGAGCTAGATCCTGCATATAAAGTGAAGAAAACAGACACAGTTCTTATTTTCATGGAGTTTACAGATTAGTGGGGATATAGATACTACACAGATAATCACAAAAACAAAGAGTGTAATTACAACTTGAAGTGAGTACTGTGCAAGAAAAGTAAAGGGTAAAGCATAAAGGGGATCTTCAAATTTAGAATTACAGCCTGGAAAACCATATGGGGCAGTTCTACTCTGTCACATAGGGTTGCTATGAGTAGAAATCAACTTGACAGCACCTTGACGCATGCATGATGAATTTAGCATTGGGGTCAGGGACTGAGGAAGTGATTTTTTAATCTAAGGCGTAAAGGATCTACAGAAGGTAGCCAAGCAGATTTTACATTGTACTATGTGTAAGAGCCAGAGGATGAAACCAAATTGTTGACGTAGAATGGCTAATTGAATGTGGTGGCACTGGCCCTATCTTTTGACATGCAAGGAAGAAATGAATCCATTCTAATTCTCAGTGGTTGTTAGTATCAATAACAAAGTCCGTGGTATTCCTTGCAGATAATTTGAACGATCAAAGAATCAAGCATCTCTCAGTGAAAGGAAACCTCAGAGCTCATCTGATTCAACCCTATTTGTGATGGTTAAGATTGCGTGTCAACTTGGCTGGGCCATGATTCTCAGTGGTTTGACAGTCCTGTAATGTTGTGATCACTTCCCTGTTGAGATTTGATGTGATCACCCCCCAGATGGGATCTTCCGTAAGTAGCCAATCAGTTGAAAGTGAGTTTCCTTGGACATGTGGCCTAAATCAGATATAAGTGGACATTCTGGCAAGGCTCACGCTGGATACTGCAGCTGGCTCCTGTTCATTTGATCTCTGGTTCTTGGGAGTTGAGCTAGCAGCTTACCTGTGGTCTTGACTGCCGATCTTGGGATTCATCGACCTTCACAGCCTGTGAGCAAGAGCCATGCTTGCTGACTTACCGATCTTGGATTTTGCCAGCCGCTGTGGCTACGTGAAACAGGAGGAGCCTCTATCCTGACCCACAGACTTGGGATGTTCCAGCCTCTACAACCACGTGAGCCATTTCCTTGATATAAATCTTTCTCACTCTCTCTCTCTCTCTCTCTCTCTATATATATATATATTTATATGCTTTACTGGTTTTGCTTCTCTAGAGAACCCAGCCTAAGACATTATTCTTATTTTATAATCTCCTTGAAAATTTGTTGAGCAACTATTATCAGGATTCTGCCAGGGGACTCAGTATCTTAAGAGGTCCTTTTTCCACTTTTGATAGTTCAAACTTTTTCTTTCATTGATTTCTTATATTCTTCCTTACTTAGATTTTGCTTGCTAGACTATAAGTTCCAAACCCAAAAAACCAAACCTGTTGCTGTCGAGTAAATTCTGACTCATAGCAACTGTAAGGGACAGAGTAGAACTGCCCCATAGGGTTTCCAAGGCTCTAAGTCTTTATGGAAGCAGACTGCCACATATTTCTCCCACAGAGCAGATGATGGGTTCAAACTGCCAACCTTTTGGTTTGCAGCCACGTGTTTCAGCCACGGTGCCAGCAGGGTTTCTCTGTAAGTTCCACTAGGATAAAATATTGTCTGCTTCATTTGATGACATAGCTCAAGTGTCAAGAACGGTGACTGCATACAGTAGCTGCTCAAAGCATATTTGTTGAATGAATGAACTGAGGCTAAAATAAGCCTCCCTAAATGTTTGCTCATTGATCCTAGTTCTGCTCCCTAAAACCACAAAGAACAACCTAATATCTTGTTTAAGGACAGTCTTATAATCATTTAAAAATAATTTTCATTTTCTGGTAATTCTCTTCTCTCTATTAAATATCACCATTGATGTGGTTTTGAACCCCTCTTGATTTTGGTCAGGAATTGAATTCCAGTTGAGAAGGTAATTCAGTACATATCTACTTTATCATATTATCATCCATCCATCATTTCTCTATTTTGTCACATAGGTGTGTTTTTTTCTCTAAGCCTTACCTCTATGTGCATTCTCTGTCTAATAAGACTAATCACAAAAATAACTGAATTTGGAGGGTTCTGCTTTCAGTTAGGTTGTAAATATAGACAAGCTAATTCTAAAATTTGTATGGTATGTTGAAGGAACTAGAACAGCTAAGAGGATTTTGAAGAAGAATTCTAAAGTTGGAGGAATCATAGTATTTGATTTTAAGACTTACTATATAGCCAAAGTAATCAAGATAGTGTGGTAGTAGTGGAGGTATAGACATACAGATTCATGGAACAGAATAAAGAATCCAGAAATAGACCTACAAAAATATGGCCAACTGATTTTTGACAAAGGTGCAAAAGTGGCTCAAAAGGGGAAAAGATAGTCTTTTCAACAAATGGCGTTGAAACAAGTGTACTTACATAGACCAAAAAAATGAACCTCAACAATAACTGATATCAAATACAAAAATAATTCAAAATGAATCATAAATCTAAACATAAAACATTAACATTAAAGTATAATATACATTAGATCAACTTTATAGTGGTGACCACTTCTGTGAACTTGAAGACAGTTGAGACAAAAATGTCCAAAGTGGGAGTTCTGGCAAAATGGCGCTCTAGGGAGAAGCACCACGCTGTCCCTCCACAGCAAAGATCAAAAAAACTAAGCCGAACAGAGAATACAACAATCCTGAAACCCTAAAACATCAAATGAAGAGATAAAGAACTCAGCCAAGCACCAAACGGAGTGAGAAAACTGACAGAGAATGGAGAGTGAGGAGAGATTCATGTAGAGGTCCCCTACCAGCTAACACAGTGCAGATCTGCCATCTTGGACTCCTATCGGAGACCAGCAAACAGGGGGTACGAAAAAGCAGCCTCATGGAGCTTCCAGCGGGAGACAAAACAACCAGTAATTGGTGATATATGCTTTCCCACCCCCCACCCTTCTTCACCCCGGCTCGGCCTCCTCTGCTTCCTGCAGCCACAGTCTCTTGACCGGGAAACAGCGGCTGCTTGGATTCCACACACCTGAGCGGGTGGCTCTCTGAGTGCAATTTGTTCGCTGCTGGTGTTGCTTTTTTCTGCTTCTTTTGATTTCTTCTTTGCCTCTCCCCACCTCCCCCCGCTTTCGCTTGAGTACCTCTCTCCGTGCGCCATCTTTGCTTCTTCCTGAGGGGCTGCAGAGCTCTGGTAATTTGTGATATACACTTTCCCACTCTCTACCCTTCTTCACCCACACTCGGCCCCCTCTGCTTCCCACGGACACAGTCTCTTGTGCAGAAACACCAGCCCACACTAGCTGGCTCTCTGAGTGCCATTTGTTGGCTACTAGTGTTGCTTTTTTATTTTCCTGCTTCTTTTGATTTCTTACTTGCCTCTTGCCACCTCCCCCTCCCTTCGCTCAAGTACCAGGCTCCAGGTGCCATCTTTGCTTCTTCCTGAGGGGTTGCGGAGCTCTGTTCGACTGTGGAGCTGCTTCCCGGTTTTAGCTGCCGCACTGGTGGGATCCCGGGGCATTTGATCATTTGTTTGTTTTGAATTGTTTGTTTGTTTTATTTTCCTTTTCTTGAGTTGGGAGCCCTTTCTGGCCAGGCTGAGCTGTGTGGCAAGGAGACTCCCCTCTGGCATCCACAGATGTGCAGAGGGATCCCTGAGCGCATTTCTTTTTACATTGTTTTTTTTTTTTTTTTCTGTTTCTTTGGGGGCCTTTTTGTTTGTTTGTTTTTTTTAATTAGTTTTGTTTTCTTTGTCCTCTTTTTCCCTTTTTGTCTTTCTTAATTACTCAGTTTCTTGTCTCTCTATATCTTCCTTCTCTTTCTGTTCCCTGAATACCTGGTGTTGTATACCTCTACGCCTTCTAGCCAGGCTGTACTGCAACACCTGAGAGCGACTTCCCCAGACCTCATAGCTGCACCGGTGGGATCCCTGGGAACTTTGCAGTTCTTTAACCTTTCTGATTCTTATTTATTCATTCTTTTCTTCCTCCTCCCCTTTCTGTTCTTCTCCATTTCATAGTCTCTCATCTCTCCACTCCAAAGGCAAGCTCCCCTAGCATTCTCTTTTGTTTGTGTGTATGTTTTTGGCTCCTGTTCCTCTCTCCCATATCCATTTTAGCTCCACACATAAGAATCTCCCCTCTGCATCCTGCCTACCTGCACCGTGCGCTTGACATCATACCACCAAGCAGCACAGGCACAGCCTACTGGAACCTGCCCTGCACTGATTACCGACCCACTCTGGTGGCTGTAGTAACTGCCACAAACAACCTGTCCCAGTAACTCCTCTTCAGCTAGACCTGCCCTGCCATACCATATCTGAGCGACTGACCCTGCCAGTTGAAGAAGAAGGGGAAAAGTATTGTGCCCACAGATGAGCAAACAACAAAGAACACACAGTCTGCCTGCTCAGACATAGTCAAATTTTTTTTTTAAAAAAGGGATGAAACAAATAAATCTACAATCAATAAATGAGAAAAATAACTACTGAATGCCCCAAAGACAGCAGACAATAACAAAACATTTACAAAAACAGGACAGGATTGTTCCAGTAGGCATCCAAAATGAAACACCACATGACTCTCCTCTGGAAGAAAATGCACTAGAACTACCTGATAGGGAATTCAAATCTCTAACACTCAGAATTCTGCAAGAACTGAGGCAAAAAGCTGACAAACATGAGGAAAAAATAGACAAATTCATGGAAAATACAGACAAAAAATTGGAATAATTCAGTAAAATAATGCAGGAACAAAATGCCAAAATAAATTCACAACTAGAAATTATACAAAGACAACAATTATAAATCCAAAAGATAAACAACAAGATTTCAGAAATTGACGATGTCACAGAAGGGCTGGGAAGCAGATCTGAAATGGTGGAAGACAGGATCAGTGGAATTGAAGACAAACACTTGGATACAACTCTGTTTCAGGAAAACTCAGAAGAAAGAAAGAAAAATGAAGAGACCCTGAGAGTTATGTGGGACACAATCAAAAGCAAAAATCTGCGAGTGATTGGAGTTCCAGAACAGGGGGAGAAAACAGAAAACACAGAGAGGATCATTGAGGAACTGCTGACAGAAAATTTCCCCAATATCATGAAAGATGAAAATATGGCCATCCAAGAAGCTCAACGAACCCCATATAGAAGAGACCCCAAAAGAAAATCACTAAGGCATATCATATTCACACTCACCAAAACCAAAGACAAAGAATCCTGAGAGCAGCTCGTGAAAAACAAGAAGTCACATACAGAGGAGAAACAATAAAACTAAGCTCAGATTATTAGGCAGAAACCATGCAGGCAAGAAGACAATGGGATGACATATATAAAATCTTGAAAGAAAAAAATTGCCAACCAAGAATAATATATCCTGCAAAAATTTTGTTCAAATTTGATGGTGAAATTAGGTCATTTCCAGATAAACAGAAATTAAGGGAATATGTAAAAGTCAAACCAAACTTACAAGAATTATTAAAGGGAGTTCTTCAATCTGAGGACAAACAGCTTCAGCTCACAGGCAGAACCTAGTACGCAGGATCGTACGAGCCAGATACCAATCTAGGAAATGAACTCCCGAGGACTATCCAAAACCAAAAGAAATACAACAGGGAATCAGAGCGGTTAATCAGTAAATGACAACAACATCAAAACAATAAAAGAGGGAATAAATCGCGTAGGTATATAGAATCTTCTAACGGAGAGGAAGGCAAGGCGATACCAACTAATGGTAGACTGCTTCAAACTTAGAAACCTAAGGGTAAAATTCATGGTAACCACAAAGAGAGTTAACAAACATACTCATTAAAAAAAGAGGAAAAACATAAAGTCTCAGCAAAAACAAAACCTACAAAAATAAAAGAAATGAAAAAAAAATCCACAAACAAAAGTAACTCAGCACAAGAGAGTAAGAAGAACAAAGAAAACGTCAGCACCACAAAAAAAAAGCACTACAAAATGACAGCAACAAACCCACATCTATCAATAATTACACTGAATGTAAATGGAATCAATGCACCCATAAAGAGACGGAGAGTGACAGAATGGATAAGAAAACAGGATCCATCAATATGCTGTCTACAGGAGACACACCTTAGAAACAAAGATGTGAATTTATTAAAAGTCAAAGGTTTGGAAAAAAATATACCAAGCTAACAACTACCAAAAAAGAGCAGGAGTGGCAATTCTAATCTCAGATAAAACAGAATTTAAAACAAAACCTACCATAAAAGACAAAGAAGGACACTATATAATGATTAAGGGGATGATCCATCATGAAGACATAACCATAATAAACATCTACGCACCCAATGACAGGGCTCCAAAATACATAAAACCAACTCTAATGGCACTGAAAAGAGAAATTGACAGTTCCACAATAACAGTAGGAGACTTCAAAACACCACTCTCAGTAAAGGACAGAACAACTAAGAAGAAACTCAGCAAAGATACAGAAGACCTAAAAGGCACAATCAGCCAACTTGACCTCGTAGACATATATAGAACACTCCATCCAACTGCTGCAAAGTACACATTCTTTTCCAATGCACATGGAACGTTCTCCAGAATAGACCACATCTTAGGCCACAGAGCAATCCTCAACTAGATCCAAAGTGTTGAGATAATTCAACATATCTTCTCTGACCACAATCCCATCAAGGTAGAAATTAACAATAGAAAGAGAAAGGAAAAAGAATCAACTACATGGAAACTGAATAATACCCTGCTGATACATCACTGGGTAATAGAAGAAATCAGAGATGGATTCAAAAAATTCCTAGAATCAAATGAGAATGAAAAGACATCATATCAAAACCTTTGGGACACAGCAAAGACAGTCCTCAGAGGACAATTTATAGCAATAGATGCACATATCAAAAAAGAAGAAAGAGACGAAATCAAAACGTTAACTACAGAACTCAAACAAATAGAAAGAGAACAGCAAAAAAAGCCCATAACCACCGGAAGAAAGGAAATAGTAAAGATGAGAGCAGAAATAAATGAAATAGAGAACAGAAAAACAATAGAAAGAATCAACAAAACCAAAAGTTGGTTCTTTGAAAGAATCAACAAAATCGACAAACCACTGGCCAGACTGACAAAAGAAAAACAGGAGAGGACACAAATAACCCAAATAAGAAATGAAATGGGGGACATTACAACAGACCCAACTGAAATAAAAAGGATTATGACAGAATATTATGAAAAACTAGACTCCAACAAATTTGAAAACCTAGAGGAAATGGATAAATTTCTAGAAACACATGGCCTACCCAAACTACAACAAAGTGATGTTGAAAATCTGAACAGACCCATAACAAGAGAAGAGATTGAAAGGTAATAGAAAAACTCCCAACCAAAAAAAGCCCTGGCCCAGATGGCTTCACCGGAGAATTCTACAAAACATTTACAGAAGAGCTTGTACCAGTTTACTCAAGCTATTTCAGAGCATAGAAGAGGAAGCAACACTTCCAAATTCATTCTATGAAGCCAGCATAACGCTGATACCAAAACCAGGCAAAGACGTCACAAAAAAAGAAAATTACAGACCAATATCTCTCATGAATACAGATGCAAAAATTCTCAACAAAATTCTAGCCAATAGAATTCAGCATCATATCAAAAAAATAATACACCAAGACCAAGTAGAATTCATACCAGGTATGCAAGGATGGTTCAACATTAGAAAATCAATCAATGTAATCCACCACATAAATAAACGGAAAGAAAAGACTCACATGATCATCTCAATTGATGCAGAAAAGGCATTTGACAAAGTCCAACACCCATTCCTGATAAAAACTCTCAATAAAATAAGGTATAGAAGGGAAATTTGTCAACATAATAAAGGGCATCTATGCAAAACCAATGGCCAACATCATTCTTAATGGAGAGAGGCTGAAAACATTCCCCTTGAAAAGAGGAACAAGACAAGGATGCCCTTTAGCACCACTCCTATTTAACATTGTGCTGGAAGTTCTAGCTAGAGCAACAAGGCAAGAAAAAGAAATAAAGGGCATCCAAATTGGTAATGAAGAAGTTAAACTGTCTCTGTTTGCAGATATGATACGATACTATACACAGAAAACCCTAAAGACTCCACAAGAAATCTACTGGAACTGATAGAAAGATTCAGCAGAGTAGCAAGATACAAGATAAACATTCAAAAATCAGTTGGATTCCTATACACCAATAAGGAGAAAGATGAAAAGGAAATCAGGAAAACAATACCATTTTCAATAGCCCTTAAAAAGATAAAATACTTAGGAATAAATCTGACCAGGGATGTAAAAGACCTATACAAAGAAAACTACAAAACACTACTGCAAGAAACCCAGAGGGATCTACATAAATGGAAAAACATACCATGCTCATGGATAGGCAGACTCAACATTGTGAAAATGACAATTCTACCCAAAGCAATTTACAAATACAACGCTATCCCGATCCAAATACCAACAACATTCTTCCAAGAGATGGAAAAACGAATCATTCACTTTATATGGAAAGGGAAGAAGCCCCGAATAAGTAAAGCACTACTGAAGAAGAAGAATAAAGTTGGAGGACTCACACTACCTGACTTCAGAACCTACTATACAGCTACAGTAGTCAAAACAGCCTGGTACTGGTACAACGACAGATACATTGACCAATGGAACAGAATTGAGAATCCAGATGTAAATCCGTCCACCTATGGTCACCTGATCTTCGACAAGGGCCAAAAGTCCATCAAATGGGGAAAAGACAGTCTTTTTAACAAATGGTGCTGGCAAAACTGGATTTCCAACTGCAAAAAAATGAAACAGTACCCATACCTCACACCGTATACAAAAACTACTTCAAAATGGATCAAAGACCTGAATATAAAGCCTAAAAGTATAAAGTTCATAGAAGAAAAAATAGGACCAACACCTCAGGACTTAATACATGGCATTAACAGGATACAAACCATAACCATCAATGCACAAAACCCAATAGATAAGCTAGATAACTGGGATCTTCTAAAAATCAAACACCTATGCTCTTCAAAAGACTTCACCAAAGGAGTCAAAAGAGAACCTACAGACTGGGAAAAAATTTTTGGACAGTACAAGTCAGACAAAGGTCTAATCTGCATAATCTACAAGAAAATCCAACACCTCTACAACAAAAAGACAAATAATCCTATTAAAAAATGGGCAAAGGAAATGAACAGACACTTCACCAAGAAGACATTCAAATGGCCAACAGACACATGAGGAAATGCTCGCGATCACTAGCCATTAGAGAAATGCAGATTAAAACCACAATGAGATACCATCTCACCCCGGCATTACTGGCACGAATCAAAAACACTGGAAGTAACAAATGTTGGAGGGGCTGCGGGGAGATCGGAACACTTAATGCACTGCTGGTGGGAATGCAAAATGATACAACCATTTTGGAAAATGATATGGCGCTTCCTCAGAAAGCTAGAAATAGACAAACCATTCGATCCAGCAATCCCACTCCTAGGAATATATCCTAGAGAAATAAGAGTCGTCACTCGAATAGACATATGCACACCTATGTTCATGGCAGCATTGTTCACAATAGCAAAACAATGGAAACAACCTAGATGCCCATCAACAGATGAATGGATACACAAACTATGGTACATACACACAGTGGAGTACTATGCAACGAGAAAGAACAACAATGAATCTGTGAACCATCTCATAACATGGATGAAACTAGAGGACATTATGCTGAGTGAAATAAGTCAGTCACAAAAGGACAAATATTGTATGAGACCTCTATTGTAAAAACCCGTGAAAAAGTTCACACACAAAATGTAACAATCTTTGTTGGTTACCAGGAATGGGAGGAGTGGGGGAGTGAAATACTAAATAGATAATAGATAAGTGGTATCTTGGGTGAAGGGTGAGACAGTACACAATACAGGAGAAACTAGCACAGCTTGTACAAGGAAAGGTTGTGGAAACCCCATGGACACATCCAAACTCCCTAAGGGACTGAATTGCTGGGCGGAGGGCTCTGGGGACCATGGTCTTGGGGAACATCTAGCTCAATTGGCATGACACAGCTTATAAAGACAATGCTCTACATTCTACCTTGGTGAGTAATGTCTGGGGTCTTAAAAGCCTGTGAGCGGCCATCTAAGATACTCCACTGGTCTCATCCCTTCAGGAGCAAGGGAGAATGAAGAGAACAGGATACAAGGAAAAGATTAGTCCGAAGGACTAATTGTCCACAGCTACCAAGGCCTCCACCAGACTGAGTCCAGTACAGCTAGATGGTGCCCGGCTACCACCACTGACTGCTCTGACCAGGATCACAACAGAGGGTTCTGGACAGAGCTAAAGAAGGATGTAGAGCATAATTCTAACTCACAAAAAAAAAAAAAAGAACAGACCAGATTTACTGGCCTAAAGGAGACTGGAGAAACCCCGAGAGTATGGCCCCCAGATACCCTTTTAGCTTAGTGGTGAATTTACCTCCGAGGTTCACTGTTCAGCCTGGGAGTGGACAGCCCTGTAAAACCAAATGAGACTAACAAGTTACAGGAGTCCAGTGACAAGGGCCAGAAGGCAGAACGGGACAAGGAAGCTGGTGATAGGGAACCCAAGTTTGAGTAAGGATATTGTTGATGTGTTGTGAGATTGTTAACCATTGTCATAGGGCAACATTTGTAGTAACAGTTAAATGAGAAACTATTTTGTTCTGTAAGCCTTCATCTTAAGTGAGAATAACAGCACAATTGGAAGAGTGTCGTCAATGTCACTGAACTGTGCATGTAGAAATTTTTGAAATGGTGTATCTTTGGCTATGTGTATTCTCACCAAAAAAGAAAAAGAGGTTGAGAAGTTAGAGGGTTGATACGTTCTGGGGTTGTTAACCAATGTCATAAAATAACGTGTACTTCTGTTTCATGAGAAACTATTTGTTCTGTAAGCCTTCACCTGAATTAAAAAAAAAAAAAAAAAAAAAAAAGCCTAAAGTGAAACACAAAGAGAAAAGACTGAAACAAAAAACTAAACAAAACATCCGCGTCCTTGGGAAAATATCAAGTAGTTTTATGTAAGTGTTATCAGAATTCTAGAACAAGAATAAGGCAAAAGAATCCCTGAAAAATAACATATGAAAATTTTCCAAACTTGATGAAAAATCACAAACCATAAATACAAAAAACTAGCAAACCCCATGCAGAATAAATACACAGGAAACCACACATATGCATAGCATACTCGAACTGCTGAGAACCAAACAGGAAAATAAAGAGAAAATTGTAAAAGAAACGAGGACTTATCACATACAGAACAGTAAGATTAATTGCTAACACTTCTCAGAAACAATGCAAGCCAGGAGAAAATGGAATGACATCTTTAAATTGCTATCAGAGAAAAACAAAAAGGACTGTCCATTTTGAATTCTATGTCTACAGAAAATATATTCCAAAAATGAATGTAAAATAAAGACATTTTCTGATAAATAAAAGCTGAGAGAATTTAATGTCAGCAGACATGCTCTCTTTAAGATATAGTGTTATATAAATTATCTATTTTTTCTTGAGTGATTTTTAGTAGTTTGGGTCTTTCAAGCAATTGGTTAATATAACTTGTCAAGTTTATGGGCAGAGAATTGTTTGTTGTGTTCTTTTACTATTCTTTTAATTTTTGTAGGGTCTGTAGTGACATTGCCTGTTTCTTTCCTGATATTTGTATTTTGTATCTTCTCTTTCTCTTTATTTCTTGATTTATTTGGATAGAGATTTATCAGAAGAAAAAAATGAAAATAAAGCCAGCCTAGAATATATTTATCTTTATACCAATGCAGTCCTAAAATATAATCTTTTTTTAAAATAATATTTTATTGTGTTTTTGGTGAAAGTTTACACAGCAAATTAAGTTTCCATCTGAAAATTTCTACAGAAATTGTTCAGTGCCATTAGTTACATTTTTCACAATGTGTCACCATTATCTTTAATTCTGTTCTGATTATTCCATTTCCAGTACTCTAGTTTCCCTGCCTCCTTATCTTCTCATCTTTGCTGTAGGGTAATTGTTGACCTTTTGGTCTCATACAGATTTTTTTTTACTGTAAAATATAATCTTTAATGTTTTATTAAGGAAACAGCCCATGAAAGCAAAAATGCCCATGGCCTATGAAAGTCATAATGCAACCCTGCTCTGGAATTATATAGATTATAAATTAGTTGGTAATCTTGATCAAGTTATATAACTTTAATATCTTGGTCTGTTTTCTCATCTACAAAGTAAGATATAGTAACAGTACTTACCACATAGGATTTGAAGATATGAAGACACCTATTTTTGCTCACGGGGTGGGAGGTTGGGAGGCCACTGGGGTCTGAGTAGCTGCATGTCTATGTGATTCATTCCCAATAAAAACTCTGGACACAAAGCTCAAGTGGAGCTCCCCTGGTTAGCAAAACTTAGCATATGTTGTCACACATGGTTTCTGGGAGAATTAAGTGCATCTGTATGACTGCACTGGGAGAGGGCACTAGAAGCTTGCACCAGGTTTCTCTTGGACTTTATCTTTTTGCTATTTTTCCTCTGTATCCTTTCGCTGTAATAAACCATGACCATGAGTAAAACAGCCTTTCTGAGTCCTGTGAGTCCTTCTAGCAAATCATCAAGCCTGAGGGTGGTCTTGAGGACTCCTGATACACACACACACACACACACACACACACACACACACACACACACACACACACACACACACGATGAGAAATTCAGTTAAAGTTATGAAGCAAAAAATTAAATCAGAACTGAAAGAACCACATTAAAGCAATTAGCAGGTATGTACTCAATCTTTTTAAATTTAAAACTAATATGAGCCAATTATGTAAATTATGTTTACAGAGCAGATTATAAATACAACAAAATATGATAAAGATAACGATACCAAAACCAAACCTACTGCCGTCAAGTCAACTTTGACTTATAGCAACCCTAAAGGACAGAGCAGAACTGCCCCATAGGGGTTTTGAGACCGTGATCTTTACGGAAGCAGACTGCCACATCTTTTTCCTCCAGAGTGGCTGGTGGGTTTGAACTGCCGGCCTTTGGGTTAGCAGTCGCGCGCATAACCGCTGAGTCACCAGGGCACCTAAGGTAATAATAAAGATAATAAAATTAAAAAATCAAAAGATGCTGTTAAAGAAGGTAGGAGGAGCTATGAAACTGATCTTTGATAAATAAAAAAAAATTAAATCATGATGATTCCAACCCCTAAACAGTTTTCATAATCTCTTTTATCAATCTTGGAGGGGTATTTTGGGAAAATAAGAAATAGAATCACTTTGTATTCTTCCCTTTTTTATTAATGTTAATGACTATCCCAGCATAATCCTTTTCTTATAAGGTTTCAAATCTATTTATTATTTTGTCTTTGTATATATTAAATATCTAAAATTATATTCTCCTAATGTTAAAAACCAAAACAAACAAACTTAGTGCTTTTGAGTCTATTCAGACTCATGGCGATCCCATGCTGTACAAAGTAGAACGGCTTCATAATATTTTCTTGGTTTTCATCTTTATGGAAGCAGATTCCCAAGCTTGTCTTCTGCAGCACCACTTGGTGGGCTTGAACTGCCAACTTTCAGATTAGTGGTTGAGCACACACCGTTTGCACCACCTAGGGACCTAAGCAGTTGACGTTGAGTCAATTCTGACTCATGGTGACTCCATGTGTGTCATTGTAGAACAGAATAGAACTTTTTCTTCGTATAATTTATTTTGTTGTTGTTGAGAATATACACAGCAAAAACATACACCAAGTTTCTGCATGTACAATTTAGTGACATCGATTACATTTTTCGAGCTGTGTAACCATTCTCACCCTCCTTTTCTGAGTTGCTCCTCCCCCATTAACATAAACTCACTGCCCCCTAAGGTTCCTATCTAATCTTTCAAGTTACTGTTGTCAGTTTGATGCCATATAGATAGATCTTAATAAACCACAATGCTCAAGGCAGATATTCTTTCAGAGTAGAATCTTTAGGGAAATAGATCACCAGGACTTTCTTCCAAGGCGCTTCTAGGTGGGCCTTTTGGTTAGTAGCCAAGTGCATGAACTATTTACACCACCCAGGGACGCCTTAATGTTAATAGTGGTTATTTCTTGGTGGAAGATTTAAAGGGACATAACAAAGCGTTTTTCTTTATACTGTTATTCGTGGCTAAAATTATTATTATTTTTTATCTTTTCTTAAATTGTACTTTAGATGAAGGTTTACACAACAAACTAGCTTCTCGTTAAACAGTTAGTACACATATTGTTCTATGACATTGGTTAACAACCTCATGACATGGCAACACTCTCCCTTCTTGACCTTGGGTTCCATATTACTACCTCTCCTGTCCCCTCCTGCCTTCTAGCCCTTGCCCCTGGGCTGGTGTGCCACTTTAGTCTCATTTTGTTTTATGGGCCTGTCTAATCTTTGGCTGAAGGGTGAACCTCAGGAGTGATTTCATTACTGAGCTAAAAGGGTTTCTGGGTGCCATACTCTTGGGGTTTCTCCAGTCTCTGTCAGGCCAGTAAGTCTGGTCTTTTTTTGTGAGTTAGAATTTTGTTCTATATTTTTCTCCAGCTCTGTCTGGGACCCTCTATTGTGATCGCTTTCAGAGCAGTCAGTGGTGGTAGCTGGGCACCATCTACTTGTACTGGACTCAGTCTGGTGGAGGCCGTGGTAGTTGTGGTCCATTAGTCTTTTGGACTAATCTTTTCCTTGTATCTTGTTTTCTTCATTCTCCCTTGCTCCCAAAGGGGTGAGACCAGTGGAGTATCTTAGATGGCTGTTCACAGGCTTTTAAGACCTGGGATGCTACTGGCCAAAGTAGAATGTAGAACATATTCTTTATAAACTATGTCATGCAAATTGAGCTAGATGTCCCCCAAGACCATGGTCCCCACAGCCCTCAGCCCAGTAATTCGTGGTTAAAATTATTTGTAATGATCATGTAATAACTTCACAAAAATTTTAATTAAATATTTTTCCTTCAAAATAAAAGTAGATAAACAAATAAAAACCTGTGATTCATTCCACAAGTTAAATTGTGACCTAAGTGATCATTGAGATTTTTCGAATTGTAAATCCTATCAAGCTGGTTCCAACTAATGAGAAATGAGAAAACTCATGGGACACATCACCCTCAAAAGGTATCCTGCCTACTTCTTACTCTGGTCTTGTCTTCCTATTGGGGCTTTTCTCCCTCTCTGCCTCCCCACCTCTTTTTCGTCTTCTGTCTGCATATACAGATTCCTCTACTGTCCTATGTGAATTGCAGTTTAAATCCTACAAACCACACTGTGGGACTAATGGATTGGAAGAGATTTTCCCTCCCTGCCTACTTCTGCCTCGGAGGGAACCATATTTATTGCGTTAATTACAGCACCAAGCTGTAGGAGGAAATGCAAGTCTTCAGCTCTTCTCCTGACAGCTTTAGTTTGGGGAGCCAACTTGGAAACCTGCTGCAAGAAGTGCCAGCTGGTTAATTAGTATTGTGTGGCTAACAGCTAAAACAAAAAACAAAAGTGGGAGAGGGGATGAGACTCAGTGTAAGGATCTTTAACAAACTCTAACATTTTATAATGGGTTTCCAAAAATGTTGCTGATGATATGTTTGGGAGATTTTTGTTAAGTGTGGCTTAGTGTATTAATGTTGTCTTTGTGGGGAGGGAGGAGCAAGGTGTTGACATTCATCTAACCTGCAGCAAATGTCTTTGAATTGCTGAGCTGGCTTTCTCTCTGCGTTGAAAGGACAGACTAATTCCCCACAATTATTTCTCCAGGGAGCATTAAATTTGCCAACCAGTTAAGACAAGAAAAGACAAAGTTTCCCAAGGCATTTTGGGAATTCAGGAAAGTCTGAATAAGTCATATGTGTGTAAGGTAATACCCTGTAGTTGTGTCCAAGGGTGATTTCCAAAATAGTTTATGGCTGGTAAGGCATGGCCCAGACCAATCAGAATAGAACCTGGCCATTATGATGTACAAGTTCATTATGCCTCAATATCAACCCTCGTTGAGTCTCTTATTTGCGTAGGATGTACCTCTGCTTTGTTTGAGAGGAAGAATAGAAGTCTTTGTTGGTCTCTAGAAGAAGAAATTATTTATAGGAAAATTTAATGACTTTTATAAATTCTGAATACGATCCTCCATCATTCATCTATTCATTCTACGACCACAACGTTGAAACCATTCTGCTGTAATGATAAACAGCAAAGAGCAGAACGCTTGTCCCCAAAGGCTTACAATCTAAAGCAGGGGTCAACAAACATACTTAGCCATGGACCAGATAATAAATACTTACAGCTTTGCAGGCCATACAAGTCTCTCTGTCACAACTACTCGTCTTTGCTGTTGTAACGTGAAAGCAGCCATAGAAAATACATAAACAAATGAACATGGCTGTGTTCCAATAAAACTTTATTTATGGACATTGAAAGTTGAATCTCATATAATTTTCACATGTCACAAAATATAATTCTTTCTTTGATTTTTTTTTGACCACTTGAAAATATAAAAACCTTTATTAGCTGGCAGGCTGTAGAAACACAGGTGGCAGGTCAGATTTGGCCCGTGGACTGTAGTTGGTAGAATTGATAGTGGAGGGGATCAAATCACTAGGGTCAATTAGCTGGTTTTGAAAGTGGAGTGATACAATAAAAACAGCATAGGAGTATGCTCACAAATGTGTGAACAGTAGAATCTTAGGGCTGGAAGAAATCTCTGACACCATTTCGGTCTCATTGAACCCTCAGAGGGCATTTGCTTCTCCTCTACAACAATTGCAACTGGGCACCCCAGCCCTGTTTGAGCACATTCAATATCAGGGCATTGGCAACCTCCCCAGGCCTCCCTTTTCACTGTCGGACTGTAGCATTTTCATAAAATTTGTCCTTTCATTAAATACAAATGTACATACATAAATAAAGACATGGATCCCAGGAAGACTAATCTAGTATCCTTATTTTACCCCTTGGGCAGGGCTTGAGGAATAAATATAAGCACCTTTTCATATGATATAGTTTACAGACAGCTATCCCATCACTTCTAAGCTATTTCATATCGATAACATTGTTTGCCCATTTTTGGTCACATAATTTGGTGCTTCTAATTGGAAGGTTGAATATGCACGATTCTAGCAAAGATGTCACTTTGAGGACTGAGATGCCCCTGACCCAATCAATCACCTCATATGCATGTGAAAGCTGGACGATGAATAAAGAAGATGGAAGAAGAATTGGTGCTTTTGGATTATGATGTTGGCAAAGAATATTGAATATACTGTGGACTGCCAGAAGAACAAACAAATCTGTCTTGGAACAAGTACACCCAGAATGCTCCTTAGAAGGGAAGATGCCCCAAGAAGTCTTTTATGTACTTTGGACCCGTTATTAGGAGGGACCAGTCCCTGGAAAAGGACCTTGTGCTTGGTAAAGTAGAGGGTCGTCGAAAAAGAGGAAAAGCCTCAATGAGATGGATTGACACATTGGCTGCAACAATGGGTTTAAACACAGCAAGGATTGTGAGGATGGCACAGGACCGGGCACTGTTTTGTTCTGTTGTACATGGGGTCACTATGAGTTGGAACCGACTCAATGGCACCTAACAACAACAGATTTCCTATTCTTCTTGATTTCTTCCCGTCTTCAATATTAGCTTGTTTGTTTCCAGCATGGAGAAAATTAAAAAGAAGAGTTGGGAAAAGAAAATTAGATTGTTTCCTTTTAAAGTGGTGATTCAAAACAAATTTGCATAATAATAACAATATGTGCCAACGTGCCCTATTAAAATTAATCTGCTTATATGATAAAGCTTTTGGACCATGGGACACAGCTTAGTTGTTTGGCCTTAAAAAAAAAGTGCTGATATGAACTAAGCATTATCTTCTTTGCAAAATTGCCAAAACTAGCTATTCTCTTCCAGTTTCCTGCGTTTTCTAATCTTTATTCAAATATAAGATAACCTTGCTGAAGTCAGCTTAATAACAGAAGTTACGTTCAAATGGGCCAAAGTAACAGGGCAAAAATGTGAATGCTTATTACTGTGTGTGTATATAATTGCACCTATGACACTACATCATAACTGCTGGACATTACACTATATAATGAATATAAAAGATTTCGGAGTCATATGTTGTTGTGTGCCATCAAGTTGATTTGGACTCATACTGACCTTACAGGACAGAGTGGAACTGGCCCCAGAGGATTTCCTAGGCTGTAATCTTTAGTCGAGCAGATCACCAGGTCTTTTCTCCCATGGAGCAGCTGGTGGATATGAACCACTGACCTTTTGGCTAGCAGCCTAGAGCTTAACCATTGTGCCAGCAGGGCTCCTTGGAGTAGATTATATCGAATTACAGCTTCAACGCGTAATATTTGGATGACTTTGGGCAAGATACTTCTCAAAACATCTTTAACCTTTGGTTTATTTATTTGTAAAATGAGAGTAATAATACATATTTTGTAGCATCATATCAAAAATGTTAGCAAACTGTCTAACAGAATGCATGGCGTTCAGAGATCGTTTTCTTCAGCTTCTTTTCAGTCTCCACTAAATTGCTTCCAAAGCTAACAATTGGCAAAGTGGGAGTGAGGGGGAAAAGAAAGTGAGATGCCAAATAACCTAATGGGAGAAAATCTCAAAAAATAATACAAATATATTATCCAAGCAATTCACTTGTTGGTTTCTTTATATTAGAACCTTTCCCTAGAGTAATTAAAATACAATAGTAATACGATCAAATATTTAGCTTAAAAAGAAAATTTGTCATCTGGAGATAATTATGAGGAAACAGGCTGGTGTGGTCCTCATTTAAAACGTAAATGTTGGTTTAAGCACTGAGATTGTCTCAAAGACTAATAAGAAAGCAAAATCTATTGTATTGCTGGAGGTAGGGGGTGTTAAGAACTTTTGACCTTGGGCGCCAAGGTATTTGGATAAAAGCTGACATTTTTATAGAATCTGGCTCTGACGCAGGCCTTTATTTTGCACTTTATGTGCATCAGCTTCTTTAATCCTTACAACAAAGTGACAAGCACTATTATTATCTCCATTTGAAAGATGGGGAAACCAAGGTGGATGAGATCCACAATGAGTTGGTAGCTAAACCAGGATCTGAATCCAGGCCAATGGATTTACACTGTGGTCTACATTGCCCTTCCTGTGTTCTCGAATGTACTCCTCCCCTCTGCTCTCCCACTTATTCTTCCTCCTATTTCATTGGGAGAAAAATTGAGCAGTATTTCAAACATGATGAACAGGGGTTCTAAATCCTTAAGCAGATAGGGGCTGGTAAGGAGCCCTGGTGGTGCAGTGGTTAAGTGCTTGGCTGCTATCAACAGTTTGAACTCACAAGCTGCTCTATGGGAGAAAGATGTGGCAGTCTGCTTCTGGAAATATTACCACCTTGGAAGCCCTATGGGGCAGCTCTACTCTGCATAGGGTCGCTATGAGTCAGAATCGACAAGATGGCAGCTGGTTTGGTTTTTTTTTGTTATAGGGACTGGCAGATGACATGAATGAGCGATGCAGGCCACACAAGTAGACTACAGACAAAACGCGCATGCAAAGGAAGCAGCCCATACTCAGCTCCAGTTTGTTTGTTTTCTTAATTAAAAAAAAAAATTATTGTGGTGAAATATATAGATCAAAAAATTTGCCATTGTAACCATTTTTACACGTACAATTCAGTGATGTTAATTATATTCACCGTGTTGTGCAACCATCACCACTGTTTCCAAATTTTTTCCTCACCCTTCACAGAAACTCAGTGCCCCCTAAGCAATACCTCCCCATGTCCCCCTCCCGCCTGCCCCTGGTAACCACTATTAAACTTTGGTCTCTGTGCATTTACTTATTCTAAATATTTCGTATAATAATTTTTTGAACACAGGGAATTCAATTTGTTCAACATTTAGCAAATATTTGCTGAGCACCTACCCAGTGCCAGGCAGTCTTCTAGGCACTGGGGCTGCTGTGGTTAAGAAAATAAAACCCTGCCTTCGTGGAGCTTTCATTCTACTGGCAGAAGAGACAAAATAAATAAATAACTACATAATATAACAACAAAAATCAACAACTACATCTGTCTAACAGAATGCCTGGCACTCAGATATCATTTTCTTCCACTTCCTTTCAGCCTCCCCTAAATTGCTTTCAAGGCTAATAATTGGCAAAGTGGAAGTGAGAGGGAAAAGAAATATATATAAAACTTTGACAACTTAACAAGAAGAGGACAAATAACCCAATACAGTCCCAAATGCTTAGAGACTTATCCTTGTAAGAAATGCTGAAGGGCTGAACATTTTCCACTGACCCTAACAAGATCTAAGTCCCACTTGGCCCTCCCCTACATTTTTCTAAGCCCAGACTGACCCACAAACAGCTGCTAACCTGCGGCTCCTGTCTTGCTGACCCTGCGTCTTGTCCGGAAATAACACAACCTCAGTGAAAAATTCTTGGAACAAACATGAGTATTAGCTGACCTTCCCTCAACTACCCTGTAAACTCTTTAGGCCTCTTGCTTTCCTCAGAATAGTGATCTTGAGTTGTTCTCACTTATACCATCCCTTTACTGTAGAGCAAAGGGGATGTCACTGGAATGGATAAATACTGGCTAGCAAAAAATCATTACTCTAGTTTTATCAGGTACAAACTGTGAGATCTTAAGTCAGTCACTCCACCAATTTGACCCTCAGTTTCTTCATCTGTAAAATGAGGATTGATTAGAATAAGTGATCTCAAAAGTCCTTTCTAGTTTTAAACTTTTATGGCTTTATGGGTACAGCTGCATAAGAACAAACCGGTTAGTTTAATGTCCTGTGATTTTCAAATATTTAAAACTAAAGTCAAGATTTCCTTGGATGTCCCACTACTATTCAGTACATTCAAGGGCATTCTATCAGCAGTTTTACAAGTCAGCAAGTGACTTATTTGTCAACCGTGTTGAAATAAATTACAGTAAATCCATACAAAAGGACAACTACGAAACTGTTGGAAAGAATGTGATTGTTCTGTGTACTGACAAGCAGGAATCAGGTCTTAATTGAAGTATAAGTAAAATCAGAAAGGGAAAGGATGCACCCAAAACCCATGAAAAAATATCCAATTTCTTTAGTAATCATGGAAAGCAACATGACAATATGTGTAAGTTCAGACCATTTTTACCAAATTATTACATTCCTGTTATTTTATTCTGTGGAAATAAAAATGTAACCAAATTTCTGCCCAGGCATTTTCATAAAATTGTCATAAAAAATGAGATGTCCAACATTTAGGAAACTCATAAAATAGGAGAATATTGACACAATGAGAAATGAAAAAAGCAAAACAGGTACATATGTGTAGCATGATCCCAACTTTGTAAAAATCTATAGAAAAAAAAAAAGACAGAAATTACCCTATGCTTTGAAAAGTTTACTTCCTTCAGAACAGAAATCCAAGATGTGGAATCTATACTTTACTATTCAAAAAATAGATAACACTTCATATAGAAGAACTAACAAATCTGTCTTGGAGGAAGTACAGCCAAAATGCTCCTTAGAAACGAGGATGATGAAATTTTGTCTTACTCACTTTGTTCAATTTATGTTAGCAGGAGGGACCAATCCCTGAAAAAGGACATCATGATTGGTAAAACAGAGGGTCAGTGAAAAAGAGGAAGACCCTCAATGAGATGGATTGACACAGTGGCTGCAACAATAGGCTTAAACATAGCAATGACTCTAAGGATGGCTCAAGACTGGGCAGCGTTTCCTTCTGTTGTACATGGGGTCACTATGAGTGGGAGCCAACTCAATGGTACTTGTCATGGATTGAACTGTGTCCCCCAAAATATGCGTCAACTCAGTTAGGCCATGATTCCCAGTATTGTGTAGTTGCCCTCCATTTTGTGATTGTAATTTTCCTGTGTGTTGTAAATCCTAATCTCTGCCTGTGGTTAATAAGGCAAGATTAGATTATGGTATGGAGGATTAGGGTGGGATTGTAACACCCTTACTAAAGTCACATCCTTGATCCAATGTAAAGGGAGTTTCCCTGGGGTGTGGCCTGCACCACCTTTTATCTTACAAGAGATAAAAGGAAGAATTGAGCAGAGAGACAGGGGGGCCTCATACCACCAAGAAAGCAGCACTGGGAGCAGAGTGTGTCCTTTGGACCCAGGATTCCTACATGGAGAGGCTCCTAGTCCAGGGGAAGATTGATGACAAGACCTTCCTCCAGAGCCGACAGAGAAAGCCTTCCCGTGGACCTGAAGCCCTGAATTTGGACTTCTAGCCTACTAGACTATGAGAAAATAAATTTCTCTTTGTTAAAACCATCCACTTCTGGTATTTCTGTTATAGCAGCACTAGATAACTAAGACAGTACCTAAAAAGAACAACCAAGCTTTTTGCTGCATTATTTATGATAGCCCACACATCAGAAATTAAATGACCAGAAATTAGGGAATTGTTAAACTAGGGTTTTCTTTTTTTTTTTTTAAACAAAAAGAAAGTCTTACTCAGCATATATTCAAAAAGGCAAAAATAGGAAATCGGACAAGCAGGCTGCCAAAGCCATGTCTGCCCGAGTGGAGTCCAAGGAATGTTACAGAGTCATATAAAATGGGCAAAACCATTGAAAGCTTCACCTTTTCACAGACTGGCTAGAAATCGTGATCTTACATTTTGAATTGTCTTTGTTAACAATCATTGCTACAGGTTTCAGTAATGACAGTCAGGAGGGTCCTCATCATCCAACAAATTTTCTATTCACTAAATGCTAATAGAAAAAGATAAGAGTGGAAAGTCTTTTGTGTTCTGTTTAATGATTTGTTTACGTGAAAGTTTCCGGAAAAGGTATTTTCCAAGATTATCGTAGCTATTGTCTTTATACCTCAGGGCCCAGTTGATGTGTCCTTGTTAGTCCTTGTGAGCCAAGCTCCAGCTGGGTCACATTCTCTATGCTCAAGGACAGGGAATAATGATTCTAATATTATTTTCTAAATCATTCCCTCCTGTTGATGGAGATTGGAGACAACATATCAATGATCAATACCTGTACTTAGTCGAGCTCCTAAATGGCAGCCATTGCAAGCTCTTTAAACTCATGGTGCTGGTTTTCCACCAGAAACCATTTGATTCTTCACCAGGATATGAACTAAGAGCGATGGTCTCATCAATAGCATTGCCAAAGTGAGCAAACTCAGTGTGCATCAACATTTTAACGTGAGGCCTTCTTTTGCCTTTTAAGTGTGTAAGACAATAGAAGATAAATTTTATTACGCCTAATCAGGATGCAGACTAAGAATATTATTATCTCTTGCAGTAGTGATCTAGCCCATGTACTTATTCCTGATGGTAACCAACCAAACAAATCTGGTGTTTGTAAGGGTGTTACCGTATGTAACCAAGTAGCTTGCTGTCCAATTCTATGTATATCCTGTTCTTCTTGTCCTGTGTTATTTATCCATATGCAACAAGAGGTATTTGCTACAGCACAGACTAAACTTTCTTGGACTAATTTAAAAAATCTAAGTCTATTCCATTATCTCATGTCACCTTGGCTTATGAGATCAAAGATTGCTGTTGTGCTTCTGTCCCACTAACAACTTCACCTGCTATTTGTCCCAGAGTGGTTGATAAATTTCTTAAAGATTTCTCCAATTCAACTATACGATAAGTAGGAATTAAAGCTACCAACCATACTCTGAGTGTTGGACAAATGAGTTTTCTTCTGACTCTCATTTTACAATGTGTAACAATTTTAACATTACCTTTCCAAAATTTACTAGCATTATTACTATTATCTAAAGATAATCCTAAAGTTCCCAAAGTGCATTGCCCGTGCATTCATCAGGAATCTAAACAAGAGATTGCCCACATAAAGGAATCATCTAAATTAGTATAGTTGGACCTACCACACGAAAACATATCTGTAAGGAGCACATAAAGTTTGTCTAGAGGAAACAGAAGGTATAGAAAAATTTCTGTGAAAAACAAGCTTCCATTAGAGAGTTCATGATTAGCAAGATAATACAGGATGGACATCTCCTGTTGGAGATCTTCAGTTAATTTGTTTAAAACATACTAAGTTAAACTAGGATTTGACACTTTCATATGATAGATTATTTTGTAGCTATTAAAAATAATGCTGAAAAAGAATGTTAAGTAACATGAAAAAATACTTGCGATGTCATATAAAGTTAAAAAACAGTAAATAGAAAGATATCTGGTCTTTACAATAGCATCTAAGAGAATAAAATACCTAGAAACAAGTTTAACCATGGATGTGAAAGACTTATACAATCAAAATTATAAAACGCTGCTGGAAGAGATTAAAGAAGACTTAAATAAATGGAAAGATATTTCATGTTCATAGATTGGAAGACTTAATGTTATTAAGATGTCAATAATACCCAAAGCAATCTATAGGTTCAATGCAATCCCAATAAAAATCCCAACAGCCTCCTTACAGAAATAGAAAAACCAATCCTCAACTTTATATGGAATGGCAAGAGGCCTCAAATAGCTAAAGCAACGTTGAAAGAGAAGAACAAAGTAGGAGGACTCATACCTCCTAATTTTAAAACATATTATACAGTTATTAAAACAGCCTGGTACTGGTATAATAATAGACACATAGAGCAATGGAATAAAATTGAGAGTCCAGAAATAAACTCACGTATCTATAAAACAGCCTGGTACTGGTATAATAATAGACACATAGAGCAATGGAATAAAATTGAGAGTCCAGAAATAAACTCACGTTATCTATGGTTAACTGATTTTTGACAAGGTTGTTACGTCCATTTGATGGGGAAAGAAGAGTCTGTTTGACAAATGATATTGGGAAAATTGGATTTCTACGTGCAGAAAAGTGAAATAGGATACATGCCTCATACCATACACAAAAATAAATTCAAAATGGATTAAAGACCTAAACATAATTTCTAAAAGCATAAAGTTCTTAGAAGAAAATGCAGGGGCAATGCTGTAGGGCCTAGCTTTTAACAATGGATTATCTAATATAGTAACAAAAGCATAAACAGCAAAAGGTAAAATAAATAAATGAGACCTCATAAAAATTAAAAACTTCTGCTCATCAAAAGACTTTACCAAAAAAAGTGAAAAGACAAGGTACTAATTGGGAAAATATATTTGGAGACCATACATACAACAAGAATCTAATCACCAATATATATATAAAACTTCCTCAACTTAACAACAAAAAGACAAACAAATCAATCATAAAATGGGAATAGATTTTTCACCAAAGAGAACACTCAAATGGCCACCAAACACATGAAAAGATGTTCAATGTCATTAGCCATCAGAGAGCTGCAAATCAAAACCACAAAGAGATACTGTTTCATTCCCACTAGGATGACTAAGAGGAGCTCTGGTGGCACAGTGGTTAAGTGCTTGGCTGCGAACTGAAAGGTCAGTGGTTTGAACTCACCAGCAGCTCCATGGGAGAAAGATGTGGCAGTCTGCTTCTATAAAGATTACAGCCTTAGAAACCCTCTGGGGCAGTTATAATGTGTGTGCAGGGCCACTATGAGTTGGAATTGACTTGATGGCAATGGGAGGACGACTAAGATTAAAAAAAACAAACAAACAGAAAATAACAAATGTTGGCGAGGATGTGGGAAAATTGGAATCCTTACCTGTTGCTGGTGGAAATGCAAAATGGTACAACACTGTGAATAACAGTGTGGTGATTCTTCAAAAAACTAAAAATAAAACTACCATATGACCCAGCAATTCCACTCCTAGGTATATACCCTAAAAACTTGAAAGCAGAGACTCAAACAGATACTTGTACACCAATATTCACTGCAGCACTATTCACAAAAGCCGAAAAGTGGAAACAACATAAATGCTCATCAATAGATGAATAGATAAACAAAATGTGGTACATACATACAATGGAATACTACTCAGCCAGTAAGAGAAATGAAGTCTTGATACATGCCATAATATGGATGGAGCTGGAAGACATTATGCTGAGTGAAATAAGTTAATCACAAAAGGACAAATATTGTATGACCTCATTTATTTATATAAAGAGACAAGAAAAGCAAATGTATAGAGATCAAAATTTATTAGTAGTTACCAGGGTCAAGAGAGAAGGGGGAAAAAGGGGTTATTGCTTATGGAGTACTGACTGTCCGTTCATGGTGATAAAAAATTTGCATCGATTAAGGGTAAGGTTGCAGAGCCTATTAGTGTAATTGCTGTCAATAAGTTGTACACCTGTAAAAATTTGAATTGGCAAAAGCTGTGTGATAGATATATTTACCACAATGACAAAAAAAAAAAAAAAAAAAAGAGTGGCTGTTGAGGCTGCTTATGTACATACAAATTCCTCACGGGATTTGGTTCCTTGATTTGGAGGTTTAGGGTCATGGTTTCATGGAGCATCCCAGTTAATTGGCCTAATATCCTGTTTAGTGCTTCTGTTCTACCCCCTACTTTGTTGTGTAGTGCCTGGGGTCCTAAAAACTTGCAAGTGCCCATACAAGAGACAACAATTGGTCTATTTGCCTGGAGCAACAGAGGAAGGAGAGTCAGGAATAGGAGGGGGATATGGAATGTATGGCTAACTGCCTCCATGAAAAGCTACCCCATTTACCATGAGACCGAAAGAATCGGATGGTGCCTGGCTACCACTACTGAACATTTTGATCAAAGATTCTGCAACTATAAAAGAATCCTGATCAAAGGTGGGAAAATGTAGAACAGCATTTAAAATTTTCATGGAACCCAGACTTTCTGGAGCCATGGAGGCTGGATGAACCCCTGAAACTATGGCCTTGAGATAATCTTTAAACCTGAAACCAGAAATATCCCCTGAAGTCTTCTTAAAACCAATCAATAGTTAAGTTTAACTAGTAAAGTATGTCTGCCTTGAGCATTGTCCTCTTTTAAGATCTATCTATATGGGATCAAACTGACAACAGTAACTTGAAAGGTTAGATGGGGAATGTAGGGGACAGTGAGTTTATATTAATGGGGGAAGAACAGCTTGGAAAAGAAGGGTGAGAATGGTTATACAACTCAAAGAATGTAATCAGTGTCACTGAATTGTACGTGTAGAAATTGTTGAATTGGTGCATGTTCTGCTGTGTATATTCTCAACCACAAAAATAAAATAAGTTAAAAAAAATAGGCGATAAACACATTGGGCTTTGTCTCTTTCTCATTCAAAAATTTATACACAAATTGTTTTATGACATTGGTTGCAATCTCTGCACTCTCCCCCTTTCCACTCCAGGTGTCCGGTGTCCATTCGTCCAGTTTTTCTGTCCCTTTCTTCCTTCTCATCTTGCTTTTGGACAAGAGTTGCCCATTTGGTCTTGTATATTTGATTGAACTAAGAAGCATGTTCCTCATAGGTGTTATTGTTTGTTTTATAGGCCTGTCTAATCTTTGTCTGAAAAGTGGGCTTTGGGAGTGGCTTCAGTTCTAAATTAGCAGGGTGTCCGGGGGCCACAGCCTTGGAGGTTCCTCCAGTCTCTGTCAGACCAGTAAGCCTGGTCGTTTATTATGAATTTTAATTTTGTTCTACATTTTTCTCCTGCTCTGTCTGGGACTCTCTATTATGATCCCTGTCAGAGTGGTAGGTGCTGGTAGCTGTGCACCATCTAGTTCTTCTGGGCTCAGGCTGGTGGAGGCTGTGGTTCATGTGGTTCTTTAGTCCTTTGGGCTAATAATATTTTCCTTGTGTCTTTGGTTTTCTTTATTCTCCTTTGCTCTGGATGGGATAGGACCAATAGATGTATCTTAGATGGTTGCTCACAAGCTTTGAAGATCCCAGAAGCTACTCACCAAAGTAGCATGTAGAATATTTTCTTTATGCACTATATGTTCTACCAATTAACCTAGATGTTCCCTGAGACTATGATCCCCATCCCTCAGCCTCAGCAACTCTGTCCCTCGAGGGTGTTTGGATATGTCTAGGAAGCTTCTATGACTTTACCTTGGTCAAGTTGTGCTGACTTCCCCTATATTGTGTGTTGTCTTTCCCTTCACCAGAGTTAACACTTGTATACCATCTAGTTAATGATTTCCCCTCCCCATTCCTACCCTCCCTTGTAACCATCAAAGATTGTTTTTTCTGTGTGTAAACCTTTTCTTGAGTTTTTATAATAGTAGTCTCATAAAATTTGTCCTTTTGTGATTTACTTATTTGTCTCAACATAATGCCCTCCAGATTCATCCATGTTGTCAGATGTTTCATGGATTCATCACTGTTCTTTATTGTTGCATAGTATTCCATTGTGTGGATATACCATAATTTGTTTATCCATTCATTTGTTGATGGGCACTTAGGTTGTTTCCATCTTTTTGCTATTGTGAACAGTGTTGCAATGAACATGGGTGTGCATATATCTATTGGTGTGAGGGTTCTTATTTCTCTAGGATGTTTTCCTAGGAGTGGGGACATTGGGCTTTTCTGAATCCCAAAACATAGTATTTCATTTAGCTATCATTTTACCTGAATGCTTATATAAAGAAATAAAATTTAAAAACAGAAGGAGAAAAAGGGTATCTAGTCTTAACTGCAGAAATATATGGATAGAAGAAATTCAGGAAGAAAATGCAACAAAAAGTAGTGGTTGTTTCTCTGCGTGGTGGGGTTATGGACAATCTTGATATTTTCTTTTACAGTTTTCTTCATTTTGCAAATTTTCTCCAATGAGTATGTGTATGACTACGATTGTAAGTATGTGTTTTCTCAAATGAGTGTCAGAAAACAATAACGTTTGTTTTAAAAAGAAGAAAGAGCATTAGGAGTAGGTTGTTTTTCCGATGCGTATCTTATTCAGTATTATTAGTAGCCTCCCAACAACAATGAGACAGCAAAAATTGGCCTTATAAACTTAGGACAACTCATAGATCTGAGAGAAAGTGAAGGGCAGAGCTTTAACTGATTTTACTCTAGCTGAGGGAGGACGAGTTCAGTAAAAATGATGTTAGAGATACAAGGATAATTGGTGCCTTGAGGTCTGCACTGTGCTGTTTCATGAGAAAAATTTGTGATGATGATATTTTTGATTCAGTAAGACACACACCCCTGGCTGTGAATAAGATCTTAAGAGAAATAGATGTTAGGAAGCCAGAGTAGAAAGAAAGAAGTAAAACTGCCCTTATTTGCCTGGTGACGCAGTGGTTAAGCATTCAGCTGCTAACCAAAAGGTCTGCAGTTTGAATCCACCAGCCATTCCTTGGAAACCCCACGGGGCAGTTCTGCTCAGTCCTGTAGGGTCACTGTGAGTTGGAATCTACTCAATGGCAAAGGGTTTGGTTTTGGTATTTGCAGATGACATGATTGTATATGTGGAAAATCCCAAAGAATCCCCAAAATACTCATAGACTAGGGAACGAGTTTAGTAATATTAGAGGATACAAGGCCAATGTGCAAGAATCAATTTTATTTCTATATCTTAGTAATAAAATAGTGAAATTCAAATTTTAAAATGAAATGCCATTTACGATAACACCAATAGAAGAGATAATTAATTATAAATCTAAGAAAACAAATACAAGATCTGCTTAACTAAAACTACAATTCTCTGATAAAGAAAACTCAAAGAAGACCTATGTAAATGAAGAGATAGAGCATGTTCAATAAATTTTAGGCAGAAGGGATTTCTTTATCTAATCTGGAACCTATTTCCTTTCTGTTATTTTATCTGCCTGTGTACTTCGGAAGAAATGTAGCCTGGGGCAGGCACCCAAATAGAGGTTCTGTCTATTTTTCTCTGTCAGTACTTGGAGTACTTTTAGTTGCTATCAATCATGGAAGATATTTCCAAAGACCATGCTGCTGGGTTTTCAGTCTTCTTCTTTGACTCAGCGACCCTATAGGACAGAGAAGAACTGCCCCATAGGGTTTCCAAGCTTGTAAATCTTTACGGAAGAAGACTGCCACACCTTTCCCTCTTGGAGTGGCTGGTGGGTTCCAACCTATGACCTTGTGGTTAGCAGTGGAGCACTTTAACCACTGTGCTACCAAAGCTCCTACAACCTGCTCAGACATCATTTACTATGATGTGAGTAAACCTTGGGGGTCAAATTGCTAAGGGATCAAGCTTCGGGCTTTTACAAAATTGGCTGGTTTCTCTTCCTAAGACAACTCTATCTTTTTTAAAAAATTATGATTTTTTTTTACTGTAAAATTAATACATGCTTTTTATAGAAAGGAGCTCTCGTGGCACAGTGGTTAAGAGCCACAGCTGCTAACCAGAAGGTCAGTAGTTTGAATCCACCAGCCGCTGCTTGGAAACCCTATGAAGCGGTTCTACTCTGTCCTATGGGGTCGCTATGAGTCGGAATCAACTCAATGGCAATGTTTTTTTTTTTTTGTTGTTGTTTTTCATAGAACATTTAGATAACCAGAAAAGTAGAAAGAGAAAAGAAAAATCGATTCATTGGTGTGATCAATTTTATTGATCACTACTGTTAACCATTTGGTGTACGGTTTGTTAGTGTCTTTTTAGCTTTTAAGCTGGAAGAGAATCACCATTCCTATGTCTCTCTGCCAGGCAGAGACTATGGAGGAAGACGGTGCCTTGCTCAAAGGCAAGTAGATATTTTCTAAGCTTTGGCTTATTCCTGAAATACACAAAATGAGGCTTAAGGATGTTTGAGGATAGAAGTTGGAAACAATTGAATTGCTCCATTATGTGGAAATGTAAAGGATTTTGCATTTCTTTGCTCCTGAGAAGAAAGGTATGGAGACTAGAGGAGAAGGCACACTTGTTGGGCATTTAACACACGTTGACATTGATTCAAGCCCTGGGATTAGAGCGTAAACAAGATGGACAAGAAGCCTGGTCTCATGGAGTGCAAATTCTAGCACTGGGGAGTGAGATAAGACTGAAAAATAATAATAAAAAAGAAAAGTCAGGTAGTGAAAAGTGCTATGAATAAAATGAAACAGAATGTTATAAGTGTGCCTGCAGAGTTATTTTGGGATCAGTGGCCAGGGAATTCTTATCATGTTGTTGTTGTTTGGGGCCGTCAAATCGGTTTCAACTCATAGAAGCTATATGTATAATGGAACAAAATGCTGTTCATTCCTATGCCATCCTCACAATTATTTCTATGTTCAAGCCCATTGTTGCGGCCACTGTGCCAATCCATCTCATTGAAGGTCTTCCTCTTTTTCGTCGACCCTCTACTTTACCAAGCATGATGTCTTTCTCCAGGGAGTGGTCCCTCCTGACAACATGTCCAAAGTACTTGAGATGAAGTCTTGCCATCCTCACCTCTAATGAACATTCTGGCTATACTTCTTCCAAGACAGATTTGTTTGTTATTCTGGCGGTCCATGGTATATTCAATATTCTTCTCCAACACCATAATCCAAAGGCATCAATTCTTCTTTGGTCTTCCTTATTCTTAGTCCAGCTTTCACATGCATATGAGGCGACTGAAAACACCATGGGTTGGGTCATGCACACCTTAGTCCTCATAGCGACATCTTTGTTTTTAACATTTTGAAGAGGTCCTTTGCAGCAGATTTGCCTAATGCACTATGTCGTTTGATTTCTTGACTGCTGCTTCCATGGGTGTTGATTATGGATCCGAGTAAAAATTGACAACTTGACAACTTTAATCTTTTCTCCATTTATCATGATGTTGCTTATTGGTCTAGTTGTGAGGATTTTTGTTTTCTTTATGTTGAGGTATAATCCATACTGAAGGCTGTAGTCTTTGATCTTCATCAGTAAGTGCTTCAAGTCCTCTTCCCTTTCAGCTAGCAAGGTTGTATCATCTGCATATGGCAGGTTGTTAATGAGTCTTCCTCCAATCTTGCTGTCCCGTTCTTCTTCATATAGCCCAGCTTCTTAGATTATTTGCTCGGTATACAGATTGACTAAGTATGGTGAAAGGGTACAACCCTGACAATAACCTTTTCTGATTTTAAACCATAGTAGGTATTATTTAAGCTGAGATCATTCTGATAAGAAGGGAGAGGATCTGCATGAAGAGACTTCCAGGTAAAGTGTCTAAACTAGGAACAAGCTTTGCTTGTTCAAGGAACAGAAAACTAGTGAATATGACTATGGAGTTCCTGGGTGGTGTAAATGGTTAATGTTCTCTCCTACTATCCAAAAGGTTGGCAATTTGAGTCCACCCAGAGGCACTTTGGAAGAAAGTCCTGGCAATCTGCTGCTGAAAATTCAGCCATTGAAAACCCTATGGAGCACAGTTCTACTCTGATACATACGGGGTTGCCATGAGTCAGAATGGACTCAATGACAACTCTATGACCATGGTGCAGTGATGGGGGCAAGAGTGGATGAGCTGAAGTTGGAGAGATAAGTAGGGGGTAAATCAGGAAGGCCAGGGGCAATGAATGCTGTGTGTGGGTACAGTACTCAGATCCCTTCTCCAGGTCTAAAGTGCTCATTTCCCTATCTGTCTGGAGGATTAGTGGCTGACAGCCCTCAGCTGAGTTCTTCTCCAGGACTCACCTTCAGCCAAAGGGAGCCATTTCATTCAAGATCTGTTTTCTGAGAAACTTGATACCAGGATAGAGTTGAATTTTAAGTATGTTGGGAGTTCACTGGAGGATTTTAAGCAGGGGAGGATTACACGATTTTATTTAAAAGGAATATTCTGGATGTTTGGTAGAGAATGGGTAATAGGTTTAAGTGGTAGAATGAAGGATACCAGTTAGGATGTGACAGGGCTGGGAGGAGGACAGTGGCAATGGAGATGGGAAGAAGGAGACAGAGTTGGGAAATGCTTTGGTAACAGAACTGACATCATTTACCAGCATGTTACATTTGGGGAGTAAGGGAAAGAGGAATCAACAGTAAATTCCAGGTTTCCAAATTCAACAACTGAGTAGATCAACCTAGTAAAAAAAAACAAACGAAACTCATTGCTGTCGAGTCAATTGCGATGCATAGCAGCCCAAATAATTTTTTCAGAATAAAACCCACCGCCGCTATGATTCTGACTCACAGCGAGCCTACAGGACAGAGTAGAACTGCCCCATAGGGTTTCCAAGGCTGTAATCTTTACAGAAGCAGATTGCCCCGTCTTTTCCCCAGGGGTGGCTGGTGGGTTTGAACCACCCACCTTTCAGTTAGCAGCCAAACACTTAACCACTGTGCCACCAGGGCTCCTTTATTCATTCCTATCATAGCATTAGACAAATAAGTAAAATGAACATGAAACAAATTTCATTCAATGTTCAGAATAAGAAGGTGGCAGCCACTTCACCTCAGAATTTGTAATCTTGGACATGTAGGAACTAGCTTAATACGTATCCAAGAGTTGTTGTTGTGTCAAGTCAATTCTGACTCATGTGTCAAGTCAATTCTGACTCATAGCGACCCTAAGGGCCCCATAGAGTTTCCAAGGAGCAGCTGGTGGATTTGAACTGCCAACATTTTGGTTAGCAGTGAGTTCTTAACAACTGTGCCACCAGGGCTACAATTTTAATGCTAATATGAAATAGATACTCTCTTATCTCTCAAAACCTCCACTTTGGATTGTCATACACCAAAGAGCCTTGTGTAAATGATTTTTTTGTGTAATCTCTTTTTAATTTACATATTGTGAAATTCATTCTTTGTGGTTTAGAGTTCTGTGAGTTTACACACACGTACACACCCTTTAACCTCTTGCCGCCAAGTAGATTCTGACTCACAGTGACCGTACAGGCACCTGACCCATTCATTATTTTGGAGTATATTGTTTAATTTCCACATATTAATTTCTGATTTTACTTCATTGTGATCAGAGAAGAGAAAGCATAGTTTGTACCAATTTCAATCCATGTACCTTTACTGAGGCTTGCTTTATGGCCTAGCATATGGTCAATCCTGGAGAATGTTCCATGAACATTTGAGAAGAATGTGTATTCTATTACTTTTGGGTGGTATATTCTACAGATGTCTGTTAGGTCTGGTTGGTGTACAGTGTTGTTCAAGTCTTTTATTTCCTTGCTGATCTGCTGCCTAGTTGTTCTCGTTTTGAAAGTGGGATATTGAAGTCTCCAACTACTATTATTGAATTGTCTATTTCTCCCTTTATTTCTGTCAGTTTTTGCTTCAGTATTTTAGGGCTCTGATGTTAGGGGCATACATATTTATAATTGTTACATCTTCCTGATGTATTGACACTTATTGTAAAAGATTTTGCTATCTAATATTAGTATAGCCAACTCAGCTTTTTTATGGTTCCTGTTTGAATGGCGTGTCTTTTTCCATCCTTTTACTTTCAACCTATTTGTACCTTTGACTCTAAAGTGTGTCTCTTGTAGACAGCATATGTTTGGATTTTTTTTTTTTTTAATCCAGTTGACAGTCTCTGGCTTTTGCTTGGACTGATTAATCCATTCTTATTTAATGTTATTGGTATAGTTGGATTTTAGTCTGTCATTTTACCTTTTGTTTTCTATACATTTCATGTTTTCTTTTTGTTCCTCCACACCTCCATTACTGCTTCATTTTACATTAAGTGAATATTTTCTAGTGTAACATTTTAATTACTGTAATGATTTTTTTTTAACTATTTGTTTTGAGTTATTCTCTAGTGGTTACTCTGGGGCTTTCTGTTGTTGTTGGTTGGTGTGAAGTTGATTCTGGCTCATGGTGACCCCATGTCACCCCATGTGTGTAAAGTAGAACTGCTCCATAGGGTTTTCAAGGCTGTGACCTTTTGGAAGCAGATGGCAAGGCCTCTGGCTGGGTCTGAACCACCAACCTTTCGGCTAGAGTTGAGTGCTTAACTGTTTGCACCACCCAGGAACTCTGGGGCTTCCCATATACATCTTAATTTATTAGAACCTACCTCAAATTTACACTGTCTTAATACCAGTGAGATACATAAATGTTATTCCTATATAGCTCTATTTTCTCTTCCCCATTTTTGTGTTATTATTGTTATACGTATTATGTCTACTTATGTTATAAACGGCCAATACATTATTAGTTTATATAATTTTATGTCTACAGAAAATTTTACGTTTACAAAAGAAGCTGAGAAAAGAAAGGAGAGGAAATATATATTTATAGAGTTTGTTATAGTTACCATTTCTGGTTCCTGTTGATTCGAGTTACTATTGGGTGTTATTTTCTTATCCAGTATAACTTTGCTCCCACCCACCTCCTTTGTGCTGTTATGTAGATTATGGCTTTGAGATACAAGCCATTACCTTGGAAGTATATTCCACAAAGGATGTGCCAGAAAGATAGATGTACCAGACCTTTGGATAACCCCCAGAAGTTGCACAGTCTGTCCCCTTAGAAAAAAAGAAGGAAGAGTCTTGAAAAAAGGGAAATTGGTGCTTGTCTGTGATTTTGGCAGGAAGTGAAATGTCACGTAGGCCAGGAAGAATTGCCCATTTGACTTAATTTTTGTATTTAAAAATTCTTCAGAAAACCATGAGCACTATCTTATTTCTGGCATTAAAAAATCAGGCTTCCCAAACTGAGAAGCCCAAATCTGGACCCTGTTGTCAGATTTTATCAGCTCTGCCTCTGACAAGAAGTTAGTGATCCCATCTGGGGGGTGGTTTCAGCTGCAGCAAGGCTGATTTTAGGGTGAATTGACACTTTCGGGAAGCTAGTAGAAACTCTTGGTGGAGGAGGGCAATGAGGAAATTGCATTGCTCACAGTTCTGTGACTTTGTTGGAGCTCTGGGGTTGTTCATGCCCTTGGGCCATGTTAATAATTATTGGACTATTTTATTGAACCAGATTCAGCTTTTGGGAGGCCAAAGTGTTGCTTAACAACACTGGCCAAGATGGAAAGCAATACCAGAATGTAAACAGAAGAACTTAGAGATCTTCTGTCATTGTTTTGTTAGATGCCGTTGAGTTGGTTCTGACTCATTCTAGACCTAAGGTTTTCAACTCACATTCTAAGGAACCCAAAGGTTCTGAAGAGATACATAGGGGTTAGGAGAAATAAAAGGAAGCTGAGGGAACAGAGCTCTAAGCCATCCACTAAAATCTCTCATCCCTTCAACCAGATCAGTGTTGCCTATTTTATATATATATGGATTGGATTCTGTTATGGATCAAATTGTGCCTCTTCAAAAATTTGTGTTGGAATCCTAACCCTGTACCTGTGGGTGTAATACTGTTTGGAAATAGGTTTTCCTTTGTTCTGTTAATTAGATCATACCTAAGTAGGGTGGAAACCCTGGTGGCGTAGTGGTTAGGTGCTACAGCTGCTAACCAAGCGCCCCTTGGAAACTAAATGAGGCAGTTCTACTCTGTCCTATAGGGTCACTATGAGTTAGAATTGACTCAATGGCAACAGGTTTGGTTTGGTTTTGGTTTTAAGTAGGGTGGGTTCTAAGTCTAATCACTTCTGAGTTATAAGAATAGCAGATTAGACACAGTGACACACACACTTGGCTATTAACAAGGAGGGAATCGATACGGCCGAGACCCTGATTTGGAATTTTAGACTCCAGAGCTGTGAGAAAATAAATTTCTGCTCTTTCATGCCACCCACTTGTTGGGTATTTCTGTTACAGCTGCACTAGGAAACTAAGACAAGTTCCACATGAGATTTCATTTAATAGAAATTGGCATTCTTCTCCTTTTTTATATATACATATGTAAAAGCCAAGATTGGCAACTACTGACCCAGTTAAGGGGTTGGCAACTTTTTCTGTAAAGAAACAGAAAGTAAATATTTTAGATTTTTGGGTCACTTGGTGCTATGGATTTAATTGTGCCCCCCAAAATATGTGTTGTAAATCCTAACCTCTATACCTGTGGTTGGAGCCCTGGTGGCACAGTGGTTATGATCTTGGCTGCTAACCAAAAGGTCAGCAGTTCGAATCCACTAGCCACTCTTTGGAAACCCTATGGGGAAGTTCTGCTCTGTCCTATAGGGTCACTACGAGTGACCGTCAACTCGACGGCAATGGGTTTTTGGTGTTATACCTGCGGTTGTAGACCCATTTGGGAATGAATTTTCTTTGTTACGTTAACGAGGCAGTATCAATGCAGGGTGTGTCTTAAATCAATGTCTTCGGAGGTATAAAACTAGCAGATTAGGCACAGAGAAGCAAGCAGAGACAGGGGAAGATAGATGGCATGCCACATGAAGATCACCAAGGAACCAAGGAACAGAAGCTAAAAAGAGACAAGGACCTTTCCCCAGAGCCAACAGACAGAGAGCCTTCTCCTAGAGCCAGTGCCCTGAATTTGGACTTCTAGCCTTCTAAGCTGTGAGAAAATAAATTTCTGTTTGTTAAGGGCACCCACTTGTTGTGTTTCTGTTATAGCAGCACTAGTAACTAAGACTCTTGGTCTCTGTTGCATAGTCTTCTTTATTTTTGTTTTTATAGCCCTTTCAAAATGTAAAAAAAAATCTCCACTTGCAAGACTCACACAAATAGGACTGAGGGGCACCCTTGATCTAGCTTCACTATCTCATTTTGTAGGTGATGAAACTGGGGGCAGGACGGGGAAAGTATCTCCTTTATGGTCACAAAACAAGTAAATGACTGAGCTAGACATTGAGCCTATGCACTCCACAGCAAATAGTGTCTGTGTTTTCTAATAAGACTCTCTGCTCCATCAGTCACACTCTCGTCCAGTTTTGAGATCCACCTTGTCTTAATTGCAACAACAACGGAGTAGTTTCCATTTCTCTACTACAAAATTGGCAGACACAGCACACACTAAGCCTTTTTTTCACCTGGGAACTTTGCATGTTGTTGTTGTTGTTAGGTGCCATCGAGTCTATTCCGACTCATAGTGACCCTGTGTACAACAGAACAAAACACTGCCCAATCCGGCGCCATCCTCACAATTGTTGCTATGTTTGAGCTCATTGTTGCAGCCACTGTGTCAATCCATTTCGTTGAGGGCCTTCCTCTTTTTCGCTGACCCTCTACCTTACCAAGCATGATGTCCTTCTCCAGGGACTGGTCCCATTTGATAACATGTCTAAAGTACGTGAGACAAAGTTTCACCATCTTGCTTCCAAGGAGCATTCTGGCTGTACTTCTTACAAGGCAGATTTGTTTGTTCTTCTGGTAGTCCATGGTATGTTCAATATTCTTCACCAACACCATAATTTAAAGGCATCATTTCTTTTTGGGTCTTTCTTCTTCATTGTCCAGCTTTCACATGCATATAAAGTGATTGAAAATACCATGGGTTGGGTCAGGTGCACCTTAGTCCTTAAAGTGACACCTTTGCTTTTTAACACTTTAAAGAGATCTCTTGCGGCAGATTTGCTCAGTGCAATGCATGGTCTAACTTCTTGACTGCTGCTTCCATGGGCATTGATTGTGGATCCAAGCAGAATGAACTTTGCATACATGGATATTTTCCCAGGGCAGCACTGGGAGACCCTCAATGAGATGGACTGAAATGGTGGCTGCCTACAACAATGGCTTAAACAGTAATGATTGTGAGGATAGCGCAAGATCAGGCAATGTTTCGTTCTGTTACACATAAGGTCACTATGAATTGCAGGTGACTTGACAGCACCTAACAACAACAACAAGAGCCCTGGTGGCGCAGTGGTTAAGAGCTATGGCTGCTAACCAAAAGGTTGGCAGTTTGAATCCAACAGCCACTTCTTAGAAACCCTATGGGGCAGTTCTAATCTGTCCTGTAGCATCACTATGAGTCGGAATCAACTTGAGGGTAATGGGTTTGGTTTGGTTTTTTGGAGACAACAACAACCACACACACAAAAAGAAGTATTGCTTTATCAATTCTATTTCCCCAATACAGCATCACTTCTCTGTGCTGTTTCGATCAGCCTTGTGATATCCTGGACAAGGCACCCAACCACAAAGTGCCAGACTTCTGACCCACAGAACTGTGAGCTAATAAGCGGATATTATTTAAAGCCACTAAGTTTGTGATAATTTATTATACAGCAATAGAAAATGAATACAACACTTCTCATTGCCCCATTGCAGAGTAGGGAGTCAATTTCCCTTTGATAGTCAGGATAATGACCTCAGTCACTACTCTAACTCCTTCTTTGCCTGTTGATTTAGTGGCATGAAGAGCCCAAAGTGCCCAGGTGGCAATCTCAGCTTCTAGTCTGATGAAACCATTATTGTATCCTGTGGTGGGAACATGTATATCTTGGGCACTAAGACCTTTGAACCAGAAGAGTTCAAAGTTGCAAAATTTTTCCAGTGAATTGTTAGGAGTAATTGTGAGAGAAGGAGTCCTGGTGGCACAGTAGTTAAAGTGCTTGGCTGCTAACTCAAAGGTCGGCAGTTCAAACCCACTAGCTACTCCTTGGGAGAAAGATGTGGTAGTCTGCTTCCATAAAGATTTAACAGCCTTGGAAATCCTATGGGCAATTCCACTTTGTCCTATAGGGTTGCTATGAGTTGGAATCTACTCAACGGCAGTGAGTTTTGGTTTTGGGAATTGTGAGAGGAACCACTCTGATTTTTACCTCTAAATTCCTGAACCCGTGTATCCCAACTATAAACAATATGTTAATATATGGTAAAGCAATACCATGTATTAATTAGATGTTGATTCAGAGCATGTACCACTTCCTGTAGGACATTATTACAGCCCTGCAAAGTGTTGGCACCCAGGTGGTGCCAAAACCAAGCCCTCAAAAGTCATTAAATCCAGCCAGCTGCTCTAGGTGATGGCTAACATGGAAATTGTTTGAGGCCTGACTCAACCGTTCTTTCAGCGGGTCATAGGCGCTTTTCAGTTCCTTAACTGAGCCTTGGTCTGGGAGAGGAATGTGGGAAGATGTTGTCTCTGAGATTACTGCTGCTGTGCGTCTGTCGTGGCTGTTGGTCAGTAATGTCAGCAGTTGGGAAGGGGAACTGAAGTGGAATGGAAAAGAGCAAGAACTAGTTTCAATCTTCTGGGCACCTCTGGGTCCGCCCTTCACTACATCTGACCATAAAACAACCTTCAATGAATAACAATCACAGCTTCATTTCACCTTTCAAATCTCATACACATTGCTTTTCTTGGCCTAACAGGGAAAGGGATTCTGGGAAATGTAGTTCCCAACATAACCAAGTTGACATGGCACAGCTCACCATCATTGATCTGTGGTATCTGCTGATGACTGTTGAATCTGTGCTTATTTCTGTGAAGACAGGTAAAAGAAGGAAATAATATAGTCCCCTTTTTCTGGGACTTGTCAGTCATTCTTCCCCTGGGCCTAAATGAGATTAGACTTGCTCTTTATAATTTGCCCAGGCAGAAGTAGAGCTAATGGGGGGACATGCTAGAAAGGAAGATTGAGGTTTCAAACATGGACTTTCATAGTTATGCCGTCAATAGACAGAACTGCCTTGGGAGCTAGAAAATACCTTATCGCTGTTTGACAGAATGGCCACATGGCATGGATGTTGTAGAGGGTGCTCATGCCTGCTAGGTGGAGGATGATGAGAAGGAGGCTAAGTGGGCACGGCCATGGATCCTCTTTTCCCATGTCAACCATGAATTCTGAGTGTGTATATGAGATGTCTTTTGATTAAGTGATTATACAGTTTAGAAGAAAGTTTAGACATCACTGCTGCTTTCTTTCCCTTATCTTCTCCCTCCCCTACAGTTCTACAAAGGTAAAAGAGAATTTTAATGAAAGCTTTATTTGAAAAATGATGAAAAGAATAAAGAAATGACTGAATATTGGGAAAAGTATGAGCTGATGTGTCTTGTTTTCAACTTATTTTCAGAAAATATATACTTGAGCACTCAGTGTCTCTCCACTTCCAGAAAATTGTACCTGGCAATATCTCCATCTTGTGGGAATAATTTTGTAGCAAGGAAAGGGTCATTCTCTCCTACTCATATACACTTTCATTGGTGACTGCCTGCCTTGTCTCTAGTTCCCCTATGACTTATTTCCATATATCAGTTGTTAGAATTCTCTAATCATTTGTATTTTTAGATTATAATTGCTGTAATAATGTGTGGACTTTTATGAATTTTCTGACTAGAGAGATAACTAAATCTTGGACTCTGAGCCAAGGAATAAAATATGCTGCATTTCACTTGCCACTTCTGATAGTTTAATAGTTTAATGGGGCCCTTTATTGAGAAGGATCCTGAGGCTGCATCTCATCTTAATAAGGAGTGTCATTGATTTATGAAATTTGCTCTGGATGCAGGATAAAAAGTAATATATGCACCACACACATTTACACTTCTGCTATAAATCTTGATTAATATATATCATTACTATGTGATTTATTGCTGTTGTATTAATATAATATACAGCAAAGGAGGGGCAACAAGGGACATTTGATCATGATATCCATTGAGTTTACCATAAACCAGAAGCTGGTGGCCTGATACGATATTGGAATGGTCTCTTAAGGGCATCAGCTTGGAGATGACATTCTGTAGGGTTGGGGCACTGTCCTTGAAGATGTGTTATATACTCTGAACCAATGGCCACTTTGTGGTGTTAAACATCTTATGGATAGATACATGGATCTGGAAACTAAGGGTAAAAGTGGGAAAGGTCCCTCTCACCATCACTCCTAGAGACCCACTTGGGTAGTTTGTGCTCCCTGTTCCTACAATGTTAGACTCCATTGGCCTAAAGCTTCTGGGTTCCAGGGAGGGGGTGCTTCTGAGTGGACAAAGAGTTTCACTAAATCTAAAATCACAGTTCCTACCTGTCATTTGGGTTGCCTCATGCCAGTCGACCAGCAGGCAAATGAGTTACTACACTGGCAGAGACAATTGACCTTGATTATCATGAGGACACTGGGTTGCTGCTACATAAGGCAGCCAGGGAGAAGTATATCCGGAAGTCAAGGGATTCCCTGAGACACATTTTGGTGCTCTCCTGTCCAGTGGAAGCCATACACGTACACTGCAACAGCCATGTCCTGACAAAGGCGTAAGGAGTTCAGCTGTCTCAGGGATGAAGGTCTGGCCACCCGACCAGGCAAGCAGAAATTCTGGTTCAGGATAAAGGGAATCTAGAATAAGTGGTATAAAAGAAAGATGATGACTATTATTTGGATACGAGGAATGCAAAAGGACTACAGAAGAGGCTGTTGGTACCAAAAGCCCTCACCCTTACCACTTTGTTATATAGCAGCACATATCTGCTTCTTTTCTTAAGGGCTTTTTCTTACTGCCAAAACGTGCTTTGCTGTTCGTTGTGCAGCCTGTAAGTGCCACGGAATTAATGCCCCTTGGAAGAAGTCCTCAACCAATGATTGATCAAAGTCAATGTATAAACACCCCAGGTTTCTTACCTCCAGGATGGGATAACCAGGAGGCAAGCATTTCACACTGGCTACCAGAGTTTGCCAAGCCAGATTAAGCTTTAGTTGCTTTTTCGGAGGTAGCTGGCTTGATTCTGCACCCTTTATTTGCTGCTTTCTCTCCTTTGTTTCACGTCCTTATTCTTTTACTTGTGTTTTCTTTCACCTCCAGCATAAGCTACCTGCAGATGAATCATTTTCTCATTATCATCTTTTGGGGAACAAAAAAGAAAAACAAAAGTGGAAAAAAGAGATGAGTTATTATTGGTTGTCTTTCAGATGTAATCATGGGCTAGATTGAGGACTACATTTGGTGTCCATGCATTTCACACATTAATAATTGAGAACTGTGCAGAAGCTGAGCGTATAAAGTGTGGTTCTCCAAACTCATCCCAGTTTGTTTTAATACAAATATTATTAATAACACTTGGTAAAAATGAAAAATCCAAAACAAATGCTAAACTAAAGGGGACAACAGGTACAAACTGGGATTGTCTCAGGTAAATTGGGATTTATGATCACCCTTTCCAACGAGTAGTTCCTGCCTGTCTTTTGCAATTTGGAATGATTTTATCACTTTTCATCTTGTTTTTGGTTTCACATTCCTGTGAGCTCTCAGTAACATATTCCTGGCTCTTCTCCTGTTGGGACTCTTGACCTTTGCCCAGTGCTGAAGATATCTCTTAATCCCTGTCTTCTTGGGCCCAGGACGTTCTGCCATGACCTGAACCTCAGCCATATATCTCAGCTTCCAACTATCACAAGCCTTTTAAATATTTGAAGTCACTAACTTTTGTCTATTATTATTTCTTGGAATAATCTTAATACTTTTTCCTATATAACCTACCTGCTATCGCTTTGATGTCCTTTATACATTTCAATGCCCAACACCTCAAAACACCTTGAATATTTCCAGTGTTTTAGGAAGCATCCTTTTGATTTAGAAGCAACCACTTCTGAATAACACAGCTTTTATTTCAATGTCCAACCTGGACCTTTTCCAGATTTGGCTCAGCACCCTTGGCCCTCTGGGGTACCACCTTCTCTCAACAACTCTGGGAGCAGAGTGACACTCAGTTTACATATTCCAAGCTTTTAGCGTGAAAGATCATTTTAATTGAATTCCAAGGCAGTTAGCTTGGGCCTTGGAAATTCATCACTGCCTGTGGGTGGCCTCTTGAGAGGGATATGCATGGTGTGTGTGTGTGTGTGTGTGACATTCGTTCCTTTTCTTCTTTTGGATGGGTGCAACTAAGACGTGTTTGGTGCACTGAGTCATACAGACTAATACAGCTCTAGCCCCAGCCATGTTCCTGGATCATTGACTCTATATACTATCCTTTTCTTTAGTTATGAAAGGGGTCGGAGCCTACTTAGCAACAGGATATTCACCTATTACCAGAGTTGACTCCTTTGTGACGCCTGATGACTCCCACAGAAGAAGACTCTTCTGTCTTTTTTACTTGTGACCTCACCTTCCATGTCTTTCCAGAATGGCACAGTTAACTAAGAAAGCATTTTAACTGACAAATTTAAAAATATCCCAGACAGCGTAATTTAACGATCAAAATATTCCACCTTCAGAGAAGAGTAATTACAGGCCTCCCGTTGCTTCTATCTTTTGGGAGAAATTCTGTGTGGCTATTTTTTTTTCTCAGCTTTGTGTCTACAGACAGATGTTTCACTTTGGAAGTCTGAAATCTTCCTTGGTATACCCTGATTAGTATCTCCAGAGGAGAGAGAATTAAATGCTCTGCTTTATTGATCTGAATCTAAAGCACATACTCCTTCTGTTACTCCATCATGCCATTATACCATGTTTGGCTTTTTCACCATCTCTTCTAAGTTCTCCACTGGGTTTGGTCCCACGTGGTCTTGATGGGGAATACCTTGGTTTCTGTACCTGACTATGCTGGCTCTAACCGAAGACTCCTGCTTCTTCCTGTTTCAGTTTCTGATCCCTATTGGGCAATCCATTCAGTGTCTGTTTTCTGTCTATGGAACATAGTCATGTTCTCACCTCATTTTATGTCTCAAAAATCAATGAATGGACACACCTTTTCTGCCTCAGATTAGCAGATCCATTTCTTCCTCAAATATAGAAGGACTTCCAAGGAAAAGCTACAGTCCTCTGACTTACCTCTTTTCATCCCTAGTTCTAGATGAAAAAGGCAACACTTTTAGATAAAAAGACAACACTTTTTAATCGTGTCTGTTTTTGCTTTTAGATCTTAGAACAGTGCTTCCCTATTTCTAAATGTGCTTATAACATTATCTCTTTATTAAATCTAAATTTTACTTATTAAATTATTGCTACGATAGATGAAGATTCAGCTTACTTACACTATCCCCAACATCCATTCCAATCTCTAAAATAGTTAACCAGAATTTTTAGTTCTTTTATTAGTTGAGAGAACCTGGGTGATGCAGACAGTTAACACACTTGGCTGCTAACTGAAAGGTAGGTGTTTTGAGTCCATCCAGAGTTACCTCAGAAGAAAGGCCTGGCTATCTACTTTCAAAAAATCAGCCATTGAAAACCCTATGGAGCACAGTTCTTCTCTGAGACCTATGGGGTTTTCATGAGTTGGAATCGACTTAGGATGGCAACTGTCAACAACTATTAGTTAACCTTGAAATTTCAATGATATATTTACTTTTTTGTTCTATCAAGTATAGATATTTTCTCTAGAGTCTTCATTTTGTAAGATTAGGATGCTAACATCCTTTCCTTCCACTCTGTTCTATATCCTCTCACACCCTACTACTATGTTCCACGTTCTGTCTTCTCTAAATTTACACTTACAATATCAAACTGATCATATTTACTTTCTGTTCTGTAAGTATAATGGGTCTCCCACGCCTTGTCTGTAAATTGATTCTAAAATTTAAAAATCAACAGTGTTCTCCTTTACGACCATCTAAATATTATTCACTGCAGAGCCAAGTAATGAACCATCAGCATATTTCCTGTCTTATGTAAAATTTTGCCGTGCATCTTGTCTCTAATACTCTTGGTCCACCTGAACTGTATACCTTTATCATGTCCCTAAGGTCTTCTGAACCTTATATCATGGGGTCATCAAATCTGTGAAGTCCTGCTTTGGTCACACTCCATCCCTCCTGGAGTCCTCTGACATGTTCATTCCTGAAGTGTTTGTTCTCTAGGCCAGTTGAACAGCCGCCATCTTGGAACTTTCCTTCATTACTCTACTGGGTTAAATTCACTATTCCCTGGATCACATGTCTTTCTGTCTCTTCATTTATACCTTTAAGAAACTTCCTATGAAAAAGTACATTAGCAGTAAGTTTCTGCAAGTGAGATGTCAAGTAAAAAGGAAAGGTTGATGCACATATGCGGAACCCACAGGAAGAGTCCTGGTGTGGAAAAATAATTCGGGGGGATTCCTCAGTACATAGATGGTATTTAGAGTTCTCACCAGGGACTCATTTGGGTGATTGCTAGTGACAGTGTTCCAAAACATTTCCACTAAATCAGAATACTCATTGAATACAGCAAGAATAACACAATTTTTATGAATAATAATAAACCTCAGTCATTTGAAATGAAGAGTATATGAGGAAGAAAATATGCAGTTGCTGAGGTCCATGAAAAAAGTATGTTCTCTGTTACTGAGAAACAGAGTATACCTTTGGATTTGTATTAACCCTTCTGTTCTTAACCTAAATTACCTGAAATACAGTAAACAAGCAAACAAAAAAAACAAACATTTCCATTGAGTCGATTTCTACTCATAGAGACCCTATAGGACGGAGTAGAAGTGCACCATAGAGTTTCCAAGGTTGTAATCTTTATGGAGCTTGGTAAAGTATCGGGTCAGCGAAAAAGAGGAAGACCCTCAACAAGATGGATTGACACAGTGGCTGCAACAATTGCCTCAAGCATAGCAACAATTGTGAGGATGGCGCAGGACTGGGCAGTGTTTTGTTCTGTTGTGTGTAGGGTCACTATGAGTCGGAATCAACTCGAAGGCACCTAACAACAATTTTTCTCCTGCTGAGTCACTGGTGGGTTCAAACCACCAACCTGTTGATTAGCAGCTGAGCACTTGACTACTGTACCACCAGAGCTCTTTGAAATATAATAGCCCTCCCTAAAGTTCTCAACTTATCAAGACAGTGGTCAAGCAGGACTCCCCCCAGCTCCACCACCTACTAGGTATACACCTATGCTTCAGTTTTCTCATCTTGACAACGGAACAAACAATGAGCTAACTCATAAAGTTGTTATGGGAACGAGATAATTTATATAAAGTTCTTAACACAATACTTGACATATATTAAATGTTCAATAAATATTAGCCATCATCATTTTCAAGGCAGTGTTGAAAATAAACAATTAGCCTTGGAAAGAACAGCCACAATTTAATAGTTTTCCAGCTTGTCATTGAGCTGGTAACAACTTCATAATGTGGATAGTCATTGCATAGACAAACCACAACACTACGTATTAATTACTTACCATAAGTCTATCAACAAATGCTTGAGAACTTATCCCAATGATTCAACATTTAAAAATAATTTGTAAACACTCAGGCAAAGAAGCTTTCCAGAAAACTAGAAGGCTGGGGGAAGAGCTGCTGTTTGGGACATCTGAGCTCTGATTCTGCTTCTGGCACCTGCTACTTAGAGATCTTGAATCTATGTGCTTCGCATTAATCTACATATAACAGATAATAATGCTTTGGTATCTGAGATGTTCTTTAAAGCATGCTTGCATACACACACACACACACACACAAAGTACACAGCTTCACTCTTAGAACAAAAAATTTCATTTTTGCCAGAAGCCAGCCAATCATAAGAATTTTGAAAATGAATTTACAGTGGTTTGAATATGCCCCTAACTGGGTCAAATATATTTTTTCTAATTTCTAATAGCAGTTGATTCAAGAAACCTTTCTTTTACAATGTCATTTCTGGGCTTATAGTATGAAGATGTCTCAGATGTCAGTGTAGGTACAAAGCGCTTGATGATGTATAATTGAGAGACAGAATAACACAAGGGAAGAAGCACGTGCTTTTGACAAAACAGATTAGAGTTCAATTTCTGGGTTATTACTGCTGACTCATTAAATACACTTTCTCTCACATACAGATAATATTTTTCTTACTTTAATAAAAGCAAGAAGATTGGATGTTTTTCAGGGTATTGATGGTATGCTATTTCCCTCTCTCTCTCTCTCTCTTTTTTTTTTTTGGTGCTAAAATGGATTCTGAGAGACAAGATCCAGCAATTTTATTTAGCAAGGGCCTTGGGAGATCTTGAGACAGCAGTGCAAACATCCCCATGAAAGAAAATACATCCTGAGGAGAGGAGGCAGAGAGAAGAGGCTGACTTTTCATTGCATGTGGATTTTGGCTGCCTACATGGGCTTCTACCACCTGTCTGTCAGTTTGTGATACTGTGGTGGCTTGTGTATTACTGTGATGCTGGAAGCTATACCGCCAGTGTTTCAAATACCAGCAGGGTCACCCATGGTGGACAGAGTTCAGTGGAGATTTCCGATTAAGACAGACTAGGAAAAAAGGCTTGGTGATCTACTTCTGAAAAATAGCCAGTGAAAACTTTATGGATCACAATGCAACACTGTCTCTCTTGGCTTTGGACATATCATCAGGAGGGATCAGTCACTAGAGGAGGACATCATGTTTGGTGAAGTAGAAGGCCAGTGCGGGTGAGGGAGACCCTTGGATTGGCACAGTAGCCACAATTATGGACTCGCACTTGCCAGCAGTCATGAAGATGATGCAGGACCATGCGATATCTCATTCTGTCGTACGTAAGGTCGCCATGAGACAGAGCTGACTTGACAGCATCTATCTAGCAATCTCTCTCTCTCTATCCATCTATCCACATGTTCATTTATCTACCTAACACAGGCTTCACGGGATCCCCTATCCTCAAGAAGTTTTCTCATTTCTCAGTGACTCACTCACTTCAATATTTTCACCTGACTTGGGAAAGAGTGAAACCTACATAACACCAGGACTCATTAATGTTTCTTGGATAGCTTTTAAGCTTTGGGTCTTCCAACTACCTGGGACCATTCATCTACCCTGCATCTCTACAATGCTCATGAGATGTCTTTGTTCTATGCAACCTGCAATAACATCTGGGTAGGTTTTGTAGGTATCCATGTTTGTTGTGGGTGCGAGTATGGTACACAGAAAAGAGCTTAAGAAAAAAAACCAGACAACACATCGGGAGGGTTGAACCAGAGGAGAAAGGTAATCAGTGGGAAATCCCCAGTAACTGTGTGCTGAAGAACTTGAGGAATAGCCATGTCTAATATTCAGATCTAATTGCTAACACTGGTGCAAGGTGTACTTCCATTTCCCCAGACCTTCAGCAAAGCCTAATAATAGTCCTGTACAGCTTTGCATGTTAGAAGAGTGTGAATAAAGGACACAGAAGCAAGAAGAGTGGTGGCCTAGACTACTTCCACCCCTACTTGGTTCCCACTGGGACCTACAAAGAAGTGAACAGTGTCACATCAAGCGGGAGCATCCCCTGGAGTTCCCAGTGGTGACCTGAGAGCAGTGCAGCCTAGACTCTTAGCCTGAGAGTGGAACCAAGAAGCAATCATAGCATGGAACATAGGACACTCCCCTCTCCAAACGGCTGCAGCAGCAGGGGCACTGAATCTGGGTTATGCCAATGATACCTCATAACCACCCAATGGATATTTTTATCTTTTTATGTGTATCATTTAAAATGGGGATCACACGAATACCTATCTCACACAAACAATGAAGCACTCGGCTACTAACCAAAAGGTTGGCAGTTTGAACGGACCCAGAGATGCCTCGGAAGAAAGGCCCGGTGATGTACTGCCAAAAATCAGCCATTGAAAACCTATGGAGCACAGTTCTACTCTGAAACACATGGGGTCACCATGAGTCAAAACCAACTCGATGGCAACTGGTTTTGTTTTGGTTTTTAGGGTTGTTGTGAAGATTGAGTAATGCACGTGTGAGCCTTTTATAAACTATAAAATTATGCATCATAAGTAATCTTAGCATAACACATTCTTATGGCTGTATCTTCACTCTGTTGTGTTACAGTATAGGTTCTCCTGAGATTCAAATGATCTTTTTTCCTTCCTTTGCTCCCTCACTCGCACTCCAAGAACGCCTCTACAGCGTCCTCAACACATGCCATAGCGTTCACTACACCTTGCTAGCATTCATTCTTTCTTTGGTTCCGTTAGAATATGGCTTTGACTTGCTTAAATTGCCACTTAGTGGTTTGTCTTCCTGTTTACTTTAGAGCATTTAACTTATTCCTTTGGTGTTTGCGTTATATAGTCTGATTCGGAGTCTTAGGATTTATATAGTATTAGCATTTGGGGCATAGGGAAGGCCCATGTGGATCTAAGAGATATTTTGGATATTTTGGAGCTGAGACAGCAGATGAGTTATCCATCTCGGAAATTTTCCACTTGGCTAACGGAAGGTGTTACGTATCACAAGATGCCAAGAGCTCCAAAGACGACTATCAATCAAATCATTGGATGAAAACCCTGAGAACATACAACTCCATGGATTGGAAGGAGACTTATTTATAGACTGGGTCCCTTTTGTGCTGAGGATAATGTCCTTGCTCATTGCTTATTTTGGGAAGTAGGTTGTCAAAGACAGGAGCTGGACTGTGTGGAGAAAAGACTGTGAAAGATGTTGCTTTGTATGGATGTGAACCTACATAAACCTTTGTCAGAACCGACTCACATAAACTAGTCTCTAGACCCTGAACTGTACTGGGTGATGCACATAGGCATAGCGAGGCCAGAGAAGAGTTCTGTGATTCTGCAGGTTTTATGTTACCCTGGGACCCCAGTGGTCATAGCCACTGAGTGGGGGGGTGAGGGTGTGGGGGGGTGGGTAACACTAGTCAACATGAACACCCCCGCTTTCTATGATTACATAGAAGATATAGGTGATGGAAAGGAAGCTGTGGGCTGAGGCTCTCTCTTTCAGGGCAATGACACATGTTGCTGTCAGGTTGAAAGTTGTATGTTAACCTTGTGTATTAAGCTCTCTGCAACGCAGAGGGCAAGATGAGCCAGATGGTCAGAGAATGTCTGGAGAGAGCATCTCTGAATAGGAAGATGCCATTGGCTATTCTGAACAAAGCACACAGATTAGATATACAGGGATAGTTCTCCATGCGGGGGTGGGGGGGTGTTCTTACAGAATAAACCAGATTCCAAGGACGAGCCAGGTTGTTGCTCATAATGCTTGATGTGTGCTGAAAATCAAGCTAGAAAACCCCTTCCCTTGGACCAGTATTTTCCCAAGTATTCCGCATTTTTTTCTTCTGTTTCTCTCCTTTTCATCTCCCCTCCCCCTAGGGCCATCAAACGAAGGCAGCATTATAGAATACAAAGAACATGTGCTTTGGATTCAAGCAGGCCTGGGTGTGAATCCTTGCTCTGCCATCTACTAGCCTTCCGGTTGTTGTTGTCAGATGCTGCCAAGTCCATTTTGACTCATAGTGACCCCATGTGACAGAGTAGAACTGCCCCATAGGTTTTCCTAGGCTGTACTCTTTACTGGAGCAGATCGCCAAGTCTTGTCTCCCATGGAGCCTCTAGGTGGGTTCCAACCACCTACATTTTGGTCAGCAGCTGAGCACTTAACCGTTGCACCACCAGGGCTCTTTCTTACTAGCTTTAGACCTTGAAAAATTAACTTCTCTAAGGCTGGAATATTAATGATAATATTGCTCTATATTAGTTAGCTAAGCTGCTGTGGCAAAGAGATTCAAAAACATGACTCAAGATAGAAGTTTGTTTTGCTCTCCTATGATAGTCCAGGAATAGGCAGCTGTCTGGGGGCATAGGCGTAGCTCTTTTCCTTCCATCTTGTTGCTCCACTGTCCCTAGACCACGGTTTCTCACTCTCGGCACTATTGACACTTGGGGCCAGGTGCCTCTTTGTTTTGGGGAATGTCCTGTGCATGTAGGATGTTTAGCAGCATCCCGGGTCACTACTCACAAGATGCCAGTAACATTCCCTCCCCAGTTGTGACAACCAAAAATGCCACCAGCTATTGCCAAATGTCTCCTGGGAGGCAAAATCACCCCCAGCTGAGACCTCTTGCCCTAGGGTGTGGTCTTTATTCATATGATTAAAGCTGGTGCACCAACACCATATCCACATTCCAATTCATGGGAAGGAAGGAGGGCAAGAAGTGGAAGGCAAGCAGTTTCCCATTAAGAGGGTGATGTCAAAGTTGCACATATCCGTTATATTCACATTCCTTGTGCTAGAACTCAGTCATATGTCAATAGAGGCTGAGAAGTTCAGAGCCCTGTTAAAATCAGGGGGTGGGGTGGGTGGAATTCTATTTCTAAAAATATTAGGGGAATATGAATAATGGGGGAAATTAGTTGTCTAATCACCTTTATAGAATGATTCTTGAATTAAATACGATAATGTACCAAAAGTACCTGGCACAGTGCCTTACGTGTTAAAAGCTCAATGACTATTAGTCTTCCTTTCTCTCCTACTTCTCTATCCCCAAGCATCTGGTCTGTGTCTCTTCCATGCGGGATTCAGTCTTAAATCATTCTGATAAATATTAATAATAGTGTTATGGATTGAATTGTATCCTCCCAAAAATATGTGTTGTAAATCCTAACACCAGTACCTGTGGTGAAAGGCGCCCTGTGGCACAGTCGTTCAGTGCCCAGTTGCTAACTGAAAAGTCAGCAGTTCGAATCCACTAGCTGTTTGGCAGGACAAAGATGTGGCAGTCTGCTTCCCTTAAAGATTTACGGCTTTGGAAACTTTGTGGGTCAGTTCTACTCTGTCCTATAGGGTCACTGTGAGTTGGAATGGACTCCATGGCGATGGGGTTGGTTTTATACCTGTGGTTATAATCCTGTTTCAGAATGGCTTTTATTTGTCGTGTTAATGAGGCAGTATCAGTGTAGGGTGTGTCTTAAGTCAATCTCATCTGAGGTACAACAGGAGTAGGTCAAGCAAGGGAGGAAGCACTAGAAGAGATGGGGGAAGACAGACACCATGCCACATGAAGATCACCAAGGAGCCAATGAAAAGAAGCAAAAAAGAGACAAGGACCTTCCCCCAGAGCTGATAGAGAAAGAAAGGCTACTCTTAAGCTGGCATCTTTAATTCAAACTTCTAGCCTCCTAACTGTGAGAAAATGAATTCCTGTTTGTTAAAGCCACCCACTTGTGGTACTTCTGTTATAGAAACACTAGATAACTAAGACAAATAATGATTCTCTTTTATAAGCCCCTGCATCTGGCCACTGTTGGGACTATTGACCACTTTCAATTTATGTGTCAAACTCTTTCTCTTTCAGGCTTTTGCTGACCTCTTCCTTTTGCCTGTAATGGCCTTGCCGCCACCACGTCTCCCATGAGCACATGCATACACACAGACCCTTAGGTGATGCTTCCTGAAGATCCTACTTTAAAGTGAACAACTTCTTGGCATTAAGGACAAACAGAACTAATTTTAATTCCTAGCTCTAGAACTTACTAGGTAAGTTACTTTTGGTTGGCTGCTTATGTGGTCACTTAACTTCTAAGCCTCAGTGTCCTCATCTGTAAATTGGGAACAGTACACCCCCTCCTCACTTATGGACATGGTTAAGTTCCAAAGATGAGGTCATTATATGAAAATCGGTGGTATGCAAAAATGGAGGATGATCACGCAGGATCACAGGTAGAGGATGATTAGTTCATTACATAACTGCCAAATTATATCATTACATAACCGCCAAATTACATCATTACATAACTGGCAAACTACATCATTATGTAACTGCCAAATTACACCATTACATAACTGGCAAGTTACATCATTACCTAACTGCCAAAGCACTGAGAGTGATGGCCCCGCCAAGCTGACATACAACCTTAACCATCACAGCCAGTGTTACTCTCACCTCGCACCTTGGCATTTGTTACTGCCAGGCATTGTTAATGCACAAAGTAGTTGGATAGTAGATTTTTTACTATCGTTGTTAATGCGAAATGTTGGATAAAGAAATAGTCAAGGAGTAGGTGTAATAACTACTCTGCACGGATGTCATGAATTAATCACAAAGAAGAATGTTTTAAACCTCTTCTCTGTATCTAGTAAGGTCCCTGGGTGGGCAAGCAGTTTGCACTTGACTACTAACTGAAAGGTTGGTGGTTCAAACCCGCCCTGTGGCACTGCAGAAGAAAGGCCTGGCAATTTGCTTCCATAAAGATTGTTGTTGGTGCTGTTAGTTGCTGTTGAGTCAGGTCTGTAGCCCTGTAGAGCAGCTCTACTCTGTGACACTCGGTGTGGCCATGAGTTGGAATTGACTCAGTGGCACCAGGTTTGGTTTTTGGTTTTTGGCTTATGCACTTGGTATTTAAATATTATTTCAAAAATATTTATAATACCTATAGGTTCTGAAATAGTGTCTTAATTTTACAAGAAAGTAGCTGTGGCTAGGAAAGGCAAATTTGTTTGCCAGAGTCACATGGGCACACATTAGGAGGAAAAAGAGGTAGGATTTGAACCTAGGTCTCTCTAATAGCAAAATCAGTGCTCTTTACAATGTCGAAGGTTTCCTTTCATTTCTTTCTTAAGCATCCATCCCTGCAACTAGAAAGTCCCCTCTGCTCGACTGCCCTGGGAGAGGGCGGTAGGAAAGAAATGAAGTAGAGGGAAAAACTGGGGAATACTTAGGGAAACATTGGGAAAATACAGGTCCAAGGGAGTACTTGCCCACATATTTGTCCTAGAACTTAGTACCTAGCGCCTCAAGGGCCACAAGGTGAAAGGAGATATAAAATGGACTAATTTGCTCTTTATTAATAAAGAATGACGATGTGTTATTTCAATTTGATTCAGTTTGATTACTCAAGAGACTTTAAACCACTTATTTCACTTAAAGATGTCCTGTGTGCGGACTACAGAATATGGACCAACAGCTTCCTCAGAAGCGAGCCTACAGCACAGGACGGGCTACCCTCTCCCTGCCCTGGAGTGAGCAATGGTGCCTAGGGTAACACCTAGGGTTCCGTGGTGACCACTCATCTCTATCTGCCTTGCGCCTGGCTCTCTTACCAAAGGCAGGCTTAGGGGTCCCCTGTGTGCTGAATTTATCACTGGGATCCTGGAATTCCCAAAGGGGCTGGCTCAAGCCCGTCTTCCTTTGCCTGCAGCTAGTTACGCAAGCTGCTGGCCTAAATGGAAAGCTCTGTATGTCATGACAACGAAATAAGTACATTGGACAAGAGCTCCGCAATGCCTGCCACCAGATTTCCTTCATGTTCGGGAATAGCCCTGCTAACCTATGATTTCAAAGAATTTTGGAGTCTAGCAATCAGTTTTACCGGTAGTCTCTTTTTTCTGGGTGTCTCTGTGGGGCTTGTTCACTTTCTCTCTGTGTGTGTGTGTAAGTGTGCAGGCACACACATATTCATGGAGGCAGTATTGGGGAACCCTCTGCTCCATATAAACCAAGATGTCTTCTGGTACAACAAAGTAGCTGTAGTGTAATAAAAAGGCCGTGGTACTTGGAGTCAAAAAAACCTGGATGTGAATCCTAGCCTTCTTACCTGCCATGTGACCTGAGGGGCCTTTACCAAACGGAAAGTGAAGCTAAATATATTCTACTTCACAGGGCTGCTGAAGGACTTAATGTTATTAGAGATGGAGGCCGGTGTGGTGTACTGGAAAGAGACATCATTTCAAATTCACAATGTATCTCTTAAAAGGCATGAGAATCAGAGAAAGTTACTACTGCTATTTACTACTAAATTTCTCTATGCTTCAGTTTCTGCATCTTTGCGATGAAAGTCACAGTGATACCTCCACCCACGGCCGGGTAGGTTAACTGAGATGACGTGTGAATCCTCTAATTTGGTCCCCCAGCACACATCAGTAATGCAGCAAGCGCTGGTTGCTTTCCTCCTAGCCTTTCTTCGGCGTCATGTGAAAACTCATTGCAAAATTTAGAGTGCTATTCTAATAAAAGATGTTGTTGTAATAGGGGTAGTAGCTGAAGTAAGTGATAAGGCTCATTTTATGGGGCGTAGTAAAAGACGGCGACCCTGTGCGTGTTAGAGTAGAACTGTGCTCCATGGGGTTTTCAGTGGCTCATTTTTCAGGAGATCACCAGGTCTTTCTTCCAAACTGCCTCTGGATGGATTTGAACCTCCAACCTTTCAGATAGCAGCCAAGCTCGTGAACTGAATCAGAGTCGACTCCATGGCAACTGGTTTTGTTTGTAAAAGGTGGGGGTGGGAGGTGCTTTGAGACAAAGCAGGCTGGACTGTGCCTCAGTGAGGCTTCTTTGAGGGTGTCCTTTACTCGAGCCGGGTCCCTGGGGCTTCTTCACAGCGGAGTTAATGGGCCGCTTAATGGAAGCCCTTGATTATGATTCAGTGAAGAAACCACTTGTCCTCTTCTCGTGACATAAAGGCATCTTGCCTGCTTTTATTTCTCTTTAACATTTACTTCTGCAGCCTAATTGGGTAATAATAGGATTGTCCTCCCCAAGGGCCATCTCCAGAATTACCAGCCCCAGATGAGAGTTATTGTCTTTGAAAAAGATCCATCTTAATTATGGGCCCTGCCTCTCCCCTTCTTCCACAGCTGGCTTCCTATCTCTGTATTGAAAGCTTGTGTATTACAGCTTGTGTATTGGGTAGGACCAAGGGTGATTCCTGGAGATGTGAGCATGGTGGGAACATTCATCTCAACTCTGAGAGCCACACTTAGGGCCAGATCTCACCATCATGAAAGAACACGGAGTAGAGTTCTCCCTCAAACACTTTCTCACTCAAACTTGAAAGAAAGCATTGAGAAAAACTTAATCTTCCTGCCCCCGCCACCCCACTCCAGTTAAATCAGTTGCCATTGAGTAGATTCCAACTCATGGTGACCCCGTGTGTCAGAGTAGAACTGTGCTCTATAAGGTTTTCAATGACTGATTTTTTGGAAGTAGATTACCAGATCTTTCTTTTGGCGTGTCTCTGTGTGAGTTTGAACTGCCAACCTTTCAGTTAGCAGCTGAGTGCTTAACCGTGACCTGTTTGGTATTTCCCACCACCTTTATCAGTCACACCCTCGCTTTCTGTCTAGTAGGACAGTTCTCTCATTTTGTCCCTTGGCTACCAAACCTGCCCATTGTAGTGCCCTACCTGTGCAGTTCTTCCCCGCATATTTATCCTAGTACAAGGTGAGCCTTAATTTTATGTTTTGCAGAAAATGGTCCCTTCACACCAGACTTAATGGTCTGACTAAGACGGGAGGTGCCCCGGAAGGCATGGCCCCTGGTCTCTCCATTGCCCCAGAACTAAAACAATTTCCGAGGCCAACTCTTCAAACAGGGATTGGACTGGACTGTGGGACATAAAGTGATACTTGTGAAGAATGTGCCTCTTAGACAAGTAGATATAAGAGACCGAAGGGGCAGCTTCTGTCCAAAGGTTAGAGGGGAAGGCAGAGAGAGTTAGGAGCTGGTTGAACGTTCACGGGGAGTCAGGGGCAGAGGGGAGGGGTGTGCTGTTGCAGAATGGGGTGAACGGTTGGGGTCTTGTAACAATGTATGTTAAAAAAAAAATTCTGCATGGGAGACTAACTTGATATGTAAACCTCATTTAACTACAACAATTAAAAAAAAAAAAAAAACCCTAAAAAAAAAAAAAAGATCAGTTCCAAGTGAAAGAAAATGGCCCCTTTTCCAGGGGCCAAAAACCAACCAAACAAACAACCCATTGCCATCGAGTCAATTCCAACTTATGGCAACTTCTTGTGTTAGAGAGTAGAACATGGAAGCAGATCGCCAGCTCTTTCTTCCACAGAGTTGCTGGGTGGGTTTGAACAACAGCCCATCACAAACTGCTTATGCCACCCAGGATACCTTAAATCCAGCAGATGCCATTTGCTCAAGTGTTTATAAAACCATAACCCAGTGCTTTAAAAGGTAAATACAATTTTGGCGCTACGATGAAAATCTTAAATTAGTGATTTTTACATCTCCTTTATTCTGAATAAATTTAAAAAGCAGCCACATTCTTCAATTTTAGATACTATTTAGTCAAGTGGTAGAGGCTGAATTCTAACCAGTTTTCCTGATTTAAAGTCAATATTCTTTCTATTATACTCCTCTGCTCCTCAGTTGTTTTTAACTCATTTTTTTTAAAACCCTTTCATGACCAAATTATTTTTTGCTTTGATTTTTTTGTTGATATAATGTCTTTTCATTAATGGAATGCATGCTGAATCATTGAGTGCATATGAATTTTGGTAGCTAATACGGATTTGAATACACATTATGTGGGACACATATATCCCTCTGAATCCTGGGAGTTGGACTGGTGATACATCAAGTACACTGCAACTTGTACTGGCATCTGAAAATGAGGTATTTCCATGAAAATGGAATCATCATGAGAAATTAAACTTGCAAATGACACACAAGAACCTGGAAATATACTTACAAGACTTATCTTGCTATACAAAAGCCAAAAGAAACAAAGTTTTACACAGGCACACTTCCAGGATGCACCACCTCATACAACATCCTGTACAAACAGTAATTTGTGGCCCACGCCCATTTCTTCCATTTCAAATAGTTATACAGGTCCCCGCCTACCAGCAGCCCATACTGTCAGTTGGACGGTAGTTTCCCAATAAACCAAAGAGGTAGAAAATGTAGGTGGCCACTATATGTCCCACTGGTCATGAAAGGGTTTTAAACTTAGGACGATGTATATGTCATATATGCTTTCGTTGTAGTTGTATGCCATCAAGTCGATTCCAACTCTTAGCAACCCTATAGGACAGAGTAGAACTGCTCCTTAAGGTTTTCTGGCTATAAATCTTTACCGGAGCAGATCGCCAGGTCTTTTCACCCATGGAGTGACTGGCGGGTTTGAACCCCTGACCTTTTGGTTAGCAGCCAAGTGCTTAACCATTGCGCCATCTGGGCTCCCTTCATACATGCTTTAGCAATTTCAAGTATTCCACAAGCTTCCCTCCATAGCTGGTAATACCCCATCTTACATTTTAATGGTGGTATGGGGCATTGACAAATATGCCAGTTACTACATGAGGCCCAGCATCCCCAGACACATGCCTCTCTCTTCACTTGAGCTGCTAAAAGATTTCCCATGCTGTCCTTGTGAGTGTTTGTGCTTGAAGGATCAATCAAAGGCTTAGGAGATGTGCTGACAGCCACACAGGTTGCTTTCCCAGACCTCTTAGCTCTCTGGTCCAGAAGGGAAATACAACCCCTAACTGACTCTCATTTGTAATTAAATGACAAGGACATTGTGGTGGGAAGAGTTGCCTCTTCCCCACTTGGGCCACTTGGTGGCCTTTTTAATTCATTCTTGTGTGAGTTTAATTCCCACTGATGTGGGTGATGACTGTTGGTCAAACACCAGTCCTGCATCTGAGTCCAGCATTCTCCCCCAGTGTCCCAGCGGTAAACACAGAAGAGTTGAAAGACAGAATGACTTCACCTCTGAAGTCTTATTTGGTACACATTTTGAGCCCAGGGACCAGCCTCACAGGAGGCCTGGGGTGTTTTCACTCGGGCACAACCATGAAAGTGTTGTGTATTTTTTCCCCTTGGGTGGAAAAATGATGGCTTTGCTTTCTTGAAGCATTCCTGCTGGCTTATTCATGGAACCCAAAGAGGGCAACAGCCAAGGAGGGCAGCATGCAGCCTTCTGTTTCCCAGCCAGAGTCAGGGTTTGGCAAAGAGCGAGCGCTGGAGGGAGGTGGGACTGCCCAGTGCAGTAGGTGAGAGAAGAGTTGGCCAAAAGGTAGGAAAGACTTGAAACCAAAATCCACATTCTGATGTGCGGGGCCTCCCAGTGAGAAAAAACACTCACGAAACACCCACATACTTATTTGGGTTGGAATAGCATATGCAGTGCCCAGGAGGCTAGTGAAACAGAGATCTGACCCCCTTTGATGGTCTGGGAGAGTCATGGAAAGCTGGATTAGGGGCTGGAAGGGCGAGTGGAGGGGAGGATGCCTGGGGCAGGGCTGTAGCTACCTGGTGCACAAGAATCCATTTTGCAGGTTTTCTTGGGATGAGTCTATAGGCTGTGTTCTGTGTGGATGGTGGATGAAGAGAGTTATGGGAAATAGGAATCTCTCCCTTCTCTGGAGCCAGGCAGACTCTACCACACCTGAGTACTGGAACCTTGGGGAAAAGTCATTTAAACTGCTTGAACCTCAGTTTCCTAACCAGTAAAATGGAAATTGTTGTTATTAGATGCCATCAAGTTGATTTTACTCATAGCGACCCACGTACAACTGGACAAAACACTGCCCGGTCCTGCACCATCTTTATAATTGTTGTGTTTGAGCCCATTGTTGCAGCCACTGTGTTGATCGATCTCATTGAGGGTCTTCCTCTTTTTTGCCGACCCTCTACTGTACAAAGCATGGTGCCTTCTCCAGGGACTATATAAGGCAGAAACCCGTCAGAGAAGGAAAAGTCAAATACTTTCCACTAATAAAGAGCGACAGAAAAGTGCTAAGACTGCACACTGTCAAAGGCAGAAAACTTAGGAGACCTGGAAAAACAAGGTGGTCCTGTTGAGTTCAGGTTCTCAGAGGTTTCTCTGTAATATCTACCTTAATGAGGATTAATAATCCTTAATGAGGATTCAATTTGGTGTTATATATGAAAATCTAGGACAGTGTGTCTGACCTGTGTCAGTTTTCAGTAAGTAGCTGTCATCTTTCCATATATTAGACGTCTAGTTTTTTAGGTATCAGTGAAAAAGAGGAAGGCCCTCAACAAGATGGAATGACACAGTGGCTGCAACAATGGGCTCAAGCATAACAATTGTGAGGATAGTGCAGGACTGGGGAGGGTTTTGTTCTCTTGTGCATAGGGTCGCTATGAGTTAGAACTGACTCAACGGCACCTAACAACAGCTGTATATAGGCAGGACATTCTCATATAATGGTTTTTGACCATGTCAGCCTGGGTGTAAATTCTGGCTCCACCTTGTACTAGCTTTATGACTTACAGTAAGTTTCTTGACCTTTCAACACCTCAATTTCTTTCGTCATAAATAGGTTATCATTAACTATCCTTATCGCACTGTGTTATTGAGAGGATTATGTGCGATAATGCATGAAAAGCACTGAGCACGATGCCTGGCTAAGTAAGTACAATGAGGCTCCATAAATGTTACTAAGATGATAATGATAGTGAAATCACCATTGCACGGCAGCCACTGAGGACAGGAATTGCATGGTCTAAGCCATGGTTCTCAGCTGGGGTGATTTTGTCCCCCAGGGGACATTTGGAGATGTCTAGAGACATTTTTGGTTGCTACAACTGGGTAGGGGGTGCTTCTGGCATCTAGTGGCAGACATCAGGGATACTGCTAAACATCCTACAATACATAGGACAGCCTCCCCCCATCACAAAGAACTGTCCAGTCCAAAATGTTAATAGTGCCAGAGTTGAGAAATTCTGGTCTATACCAGGTACTTTGGCAAGACTTAAGCAACATAAACTAGACATCAGAAGGCTTGCCTTAATTAGTTGCAAAGATAACTAAAATTTTCAGTTACTTCAATACAATGTATATGTTACCTTCTAGATTGCACCTTCTTGAACATAGGGACATTGCCTTTGTCCCCTTTATCCCCTGAAGCTTGGCACAAGTTATGCATTCACTAAATGTCTTCCAAATTAGTCCATAAGGTTACCTGATTTGGAGATCCAGCGCAAGTTTAGGGAGGTCTGGTGCAAGGTTAAAGGTATAACCATTGTTCGACAGTCCGTGGAGGACCTTGAGACAAAATGGGGCAGTTTTTGCAAAGAGCATCACCTAGGGTGATCAGAGCTGGAACTGAGAAACCAAAGTAGCAGAAAACACAGGAAACTTACTGCTTGGCATGTACCACCAATTTGGGGCTGGGAAGGCTGGGAGTGGATTTGCCTTTCTAATTAGGTTTGACTTGGGCTAATATTGAAGTGAGCTTTTGTTCCCTGAGTAGACACCAGCTGGGAGGTAGTGCAGGAACGTGCTGGGTGGCAGGGTGAAGTCAGCCTGATATTACACATTTTCTCTGGGTGATCCATAAATAGATGGTTCACACATGGATACATGAGAGCAGTCTGTAATCTTAGTTCTGACGTAGAATATCCTGAGAGGTCAGACTCTTGAGTCACTCTGGATGACAGTTCAAATACAGACTCTATTGCTTGCTCGCTGTGTGGCCTTGCACAAGATATTCAGCTTTTCTGAGCTTAATTTTTCCTTAATCCGGAAAATACAGATTGAATAATATCTACCTTAAGAGGTTGTTATGAAGATGAAAAAATTAAGGCGATAAGCGATCACGTTGATTCTTACAACAGAAAAGATAGAATGGGTGAAAATTTGTTATACCATGTATTGATTTAGGAAAGAACTCCCCCAAGTAAATGACTTATTGTTTATTTAATTTTTATGTTAGTTCTAGTATCTATCAACATCTACCCACAGGATGGTCTCCTGAATGTTCTCCTTGCCACTCATCTCTTCTGCCCCACAACAACTGTCCTTATAACAGACACCAAGGGGCCTCTTCCCGAAGCATAATGCTCTTCAGGCTTCCCCTACATTTAGAAATGCTTCCTGGGACCTAGAGAATAAAGTCTAGGCTTATTGGTAAAACTTTTAAGGCCTCCCACAATCTTGTCTCCATGATGTTCCTCCCTTAATGCCTGCCATTGCTTCTATCCCCACACACAGGTGACTCCTGGGCCATAGCCTTTCCATGTTATTTGCTATTCCTGAAACATATCTAGGATTTCCATGCCTTTATGTCTTTGTTCCAGATGTTCCCTCCGCTTAAACCAATGCTTTTTAATGAGATCATGTCCGGTATTCAAGGCCCAAGTCAAAACTCATCTTTCTCCAGGAAATTTCTCTTAATTTTTCCCTCTCTTAGGATGAAATCTCTCATTCCACAGACCTGTAGAACACTTGCTGGCATTATTGTAGGATCTCTGAACTTTCAGTCAGTTTGTGTGCCCATTTTCACTCCTTTATGAAATTAGGAGTCCTGGACAAATATTAAGAGTCTTGTAACCTCTCCTATTATGACTCTTCCAACACCTAGAATGGTGTCTTGCACAGAGCAGGCACTCAAAAAGTGCTTACTGGATTAAACCTCAAGATCATCAAGGGGTTTATTTCTTAGAGGGATCTCTGTTGCGAAAGGTCTATCCTCTCCCACCAAAATAATTCCCAAAAGGGGGGCTGGAGTAAGTTGCATTCTCTTTACCACCAAAACAAGTTCATGTCTGCCAGTGCTAGAAGTGGAGTGATGATGAGATGTGATTTAAAGACTTAGTGTCATACCACCGTATCCATTAAATAATCTTCCTTGCAATGGAAGGAGATTGTGTGTGTGGTGTGTTCTGCAGTGTGTATGTGTGTGTGTGTGTGTGTGTGTGTGTGTGCTCTTTCTCTCCTGCAGTAACTTGAAGGTCCATGTATTATTTCTTTATATTTCCTACAGCACCCATCTCAATGCATTACACTTTGAACTTCCTTCTGCAGAGTACAGTATGGAAAGGGGGTGGGGAGAGTAAATTTACAGTGGAGAAACCTAGCAAACACTACCTGGGCCAGGTGATCTAGGCTAACACCAACAGTGATAAGTCATGTTGGTAGTATGTACCCTTGACATGATATGATGAGAATGATGTTTACCTCTTGTGGTCTTATTTCCCAACGCCCATAACCCCTGTCTAACCGTGAGAAAAAACATCAGACCCACACAAATGAAGGACATTCTACAAAATAACATCACTACTCCTCAGAACTGGCAAGATCATCAGAAAACAAGAAAAGTCTGAGAAACTATCACAGTCTAGAGGAGCCTAAGGAGACATGATGACTAAATCTAATGTGGTATCCTGGAACAGAAAAAAGACATTTCACAAAAACTAAGGACACCTGAGTCTATAAATGTAAAGATGTTAACTGTAGGTGAAACGGGGTGTAGGGAAGATAGGAACTCACTGTATTATTTTCACAACTTTTTTGACTGCCTAGTGAGTGAGTGAGGAGAGATATTTGGATTTAACTTCCATATGAAGAACTAGAAGAAAATCAAATAAAACATGTGTCTTCTGCGTGGTAATTGAATGACACTGAGCACGTCAGTTGAAACTGTTTCCTCATTTATTTAACTTTTTTTTAAAAGTGTGTAACTCTTGGGATAAAGCAAATTAATCTATATAAAATGCCTGGCACTTAGGAGGTGCTCCAAGTATGTTCGTTTCTCTGCCCTTTGTCATATTAGACTTGTAGACAAGGCTCTTAACCTCTCTATGGACAACAAGGTATTTGTTATTGAAATGGAATTGAAAGAAAAGTTATTGAAAACAAAAACTATAGTTACTACCGCCTCCTAATGAGTGGAAGACGCGAACTTTTTGTTAGTGGAGAATTAAATGTATGTATTGCATCCTTCCAATTTACAGAGCCTGGTGGGAGAAGGAGAGAGATAAGATAGGAGTTTCAAAGCTTCTTCCATTTCTTCTATGCTGATGAAGGGTGAGTCTGAGGGTGGATAGCTTTAGCTGGCACGTTAATGAGGCAGTACTTAAAAAACTAGGTTTAGGATCCAGTAGAGGGTAGAGAGTTCAGAACAGATGAACTGCTCTGCATAATTAAGTTAATTAAGATGAGGGGAGCATGGTGGCAGAGAGCTGAGCAACAGAGCAGCGGGCTGAAACTTTTGGAGAAATGTGACCAGCACGAAATTCTCTGTGGATGCACAGCTCAAGGACTTTTAGAGTAAGAATGTCTAAACCTTAATTTTAACCTGTTTGGGCTTTGTGTGTGTGTGGGTCATATAAATGCCTTTCATCACCCCAAATTTTCAACAAATGTCTGGTGTGAAAGATCGTGGTAGAAGACAAAACAAGGGGCCATAGTTCCTCATCTACCATCTACGCGGGTACCAATCCATAGGAAGAGAACAGCCCAGGGCAGTGAGATACAAGCGAAATTTTAGGTTCCGCAGACTTTGGGATTTGGACATAGCTGTGACCATTGAGTACATATATCCCTGGGAATTTGCAGGAAGTTGGGGGTGGGCATTACATTTGGGCTGAATTCAACAAGCAGGGACATGTGTGTATGGTATGTAAATGAGTGAGTGTGTGTAGAAAGCAAAAGTGTACTCCCCTTAGCAAACAAACCTGTCCACTTGTTCGCCTTCCCTGAATGGAAGCTAGGGAGAAAGAGTAAAGGCTGATGTCTCCTAGGCTCACACTGCTGTCAGAGACATGCCCTCCTAATGGCTGAAGGTCCAAATGCACAAACATATGTTACACCCTCTAGACTCCCTTAGTCTCATTTCTTGATATACTCTTGTATACTGGATTGGCTGACCAAGTCACTGACATATCCTGGAACATGATGTCTTCTATTCCTCCTTCATGCCATACACATGCTATTTCCTTCACTTATAGATTCCTATTCATCCATCCCTGGGCAGCACAAACGGTTAAGCACTCAGCTGCTAACTGAAAGATTGATGGTTTGAATCTACCCAGAGATGCCTAGGAAGAAAGGCCTGGCAATCTACTTCCAAAAGATCACACCATTGAAAACCCTAGGAGTGAAGTTTTACTCGGAAACATGTGGGGTCTCCATGCATCTGAATCAACTCGATGGCAACTAACAAGTATCTCTTCGATTATGAAGCCTTCCTGAGCACATTTCCTCCTGCCCAGTTTCTGGCAGTAGTGATTACTCCTTCCACAGCAGGCATTGGATATACTTGTACCTTCTGCAGCTCGTAATATGGGAATGGCAGTTATCTGCAGCTATTGTTTACAGATCAGCCTCCACCTGCAGCAGACAGCGAGTGGAGACCAGGTCAGTTTCATCTTTGTCCCGAGCTCTTAACAACTGGCCTGAGCTGCAGCCTGGGGGTGGGGACTTTGTGTGGGTGTTTACCTTTTATTTTAGTTGAGATAAAATTCACAACACATAAAATCAACCATTTTAAAGTATAAAATTCAGTAGACTTTAGTACATTCACAATGTTGTGCAATCATCACCCAGTCTAGTTCCAGAACATGTTCATCATTCCAAAAGAAACCCCCTATCCGTCAAGTGGTTACCCCCATTCCTCCCACACCCAGCCCCTGGCAATCACTAATCTTTTTTTCTGTATCTATGGAGTTATCTAGTCTGGATATTTCACGTAAATAGAATTGTACAATATTTGTCCTTTTGTGACTGGCTTCTTTCGCTTAGCATAAGTTCTTCAAGGTTCATCCACACTGTAGCATGAATCTGAACTCCATTCTTTTTTGTGGCCGCATAATATTCAATTGTATGGATATACCACATTTTGTTTATACATTCATCTGTTGTTGGATACTTCAGTTAGTTCCGTCTTTTGGCTATTGTGACTAGTGCCCCTATAAACACTTGGACACAAGTATTTGCTTGAGTACTTGTTTTCAGTTCTTTTGGGTATATACCTAGGAGTGGAACTGTGTGAGGATGTTTGAAATCTCCTCAGCTGATGCTGATGTGCAGCCAGGGTTGAGCCTCACTGCTCTGAGTCCAGCTTCTTGTTTGCTTGGGCTCATTTTCGTCTCCTCTTGTTCTCACCGCTGACACTTTCTGGTTTCTCCTTTCCTCAATGTCAATCCTACAGCACTGCCTACAAACCAAATAATAGATATGAAATACTGTGAGGAAATAAAAAGTGCAGAAGGACTGTTAGATTAATATAGGAAAGTCTCCTGAATTGGGTTTGGCTTTCAAAGCCCTAATGAATGTGGTGGTGCGGTGGTTAAGTGCTCGGCTGCTACCCGAAAGGTTGGTGGTTCCAACCACCAGCCACTCTGTGGGAGAAAGACCTAGCGCTCTGCTCTCGTAAAGATTACAGCCTTGGAAACCCCATGGGGCAGTTCTACTCTGTCCTATAGATCGCTGTGAGTCACAGTTGCCTTGACGGCAATGGGTTTTTGGCTTTTCCAAGTCCTAACGGAGGTTATTTTACTTTCGTTGGCAACAGACACTAGTAAGGAACAAATAAAGAACAGTGGTAGAGCCTGTGGTTTCCCAGAAGTACTGGGCTTTATGTTCCTTCTTCCTAGATGGCTAGATGTGGGGAGGGGTGAGAAATGAAGAAGGGTGGGGACACATTCAACTATGGCTTTGTGCTGGCTTTTGCTCCATTGATTTGCTTGGAGTTGGCAAAGGACAGAGCCCCATAACTGTGGCAGATGGGGCTCAAGCAGCTCTGGGATCAAGGACAGGGAAGAGGCAGCAGGGCCGGCCTAACAGACCCACTCAGAGCTGCACTATCTCGAGTTGTCCCCTGGAAGTCACATCTACTCACATGGGTGGAGTCATGGGATAGGAAGGATCAGGAGCATAGATGATCCATTTATACAAGGTCTGTCCCCGGGAGTCATTCCATCTATTTTCTCTGTACTCTGGGGCCCCTGCCTAATATATGGTTCTTCCCTAGAACTACCACAGATTATTCTCCTCTGGTCTTATAAAGATGCCTCTTTATAGTCCTGAGCACATCAATCCATACCCCAATAGCCTCATTCACGAACATTTATGAACCGAAGGTGCAGTTATTACAATTGTGAGTAGTAAAAGGTAGGTCCTCAGAATGCTTAGTCTTCCCCAGACTGTATCCGACCATCCTTCCGAGTGAGGAGTCAGGAAGATTGTGCCAGTGTTCCATCTCTGTGCTCATTTGGCGAGTGGCTGAGAAAGTCCTTTTACTTTCTTAAACCTCAGTCTACTTACATGCCAGCTGGGCTTAAGGAAGCTTGTATTATCTAACACACAAGGTTGCAGTGGGAATCAAATAGGTAATGAATGAAAAAAGTGCTTAAAAAGTTATAAAACCAAAAAACCAAAGCAGTTGCTGTTGAGTCGATTCTGACTCATGGTGACTCCACGTGTGATGGAGTAGAACTGCTCCATTGGGTTTTCTTGGCTGTAATCTTTATGGAAGCCGATTGCCAGGCCTTTCTTCTGCAGTGCCACGGAGTGGCTTTGAACTGCCAACTTCTGGGTGAGTAGTCGAGCGCAAACAACTTGCACCATCCAGGGACCTTAAAGAGTTATAAAACCTCTTTCAAAGTGCAATGGACATAGAAGGTGATCCACCCACACACCTTCAGACCCCTCCTACTGTCCCCAGGTACCCCTTTCCTGGCTTATACATGCTCAGTTTCAGAAGGCCTGTACCTCTTACTCTCTTTGGAAGACCACCCTCGGGCTATAGGAGCTGGTTGGCCTGAAGGCTTCAAGAACCAGAGTGCTTGGAAACATTGGTCTCCTGGGGGCGACCTCAGCCAAAGACTGAAGATGGCCGAGTACAAAGCCCAGCTCCCTTGTCGAGAGTCCACGCATCCTCTGAGATGTGATTTACACTCCAGAGTCCCCTTGAGGGACAAGGCTGAGGTCTAAGAGCCATTGCTGCCTTGGCTTCTGCCCCTTCTCTGTCCTGCTTCCCCTACTCCTTGGCCTGTTTCACTTTCACTGCTTGCACACAAATCCTGCCCCAGCGTCTGCTTCCGAGGAACTAGACCTAAGTCACAAATGTAGCCACAAATGGTGGAATCCTTCCTAGCAACTTGGGGATTACAAAAATATATACTTATCGAGCACTTATTACCGTTGGGTGCCTTGTCTTTGAAACACATACCATCTTATTTAATCCTCAGTCCAACCTTTGTAGATACGGAAGCTAAAGTTTAGGGAGATTAAGTAATTTTTCCATCTCACATGGTAGCTTAGTAGTAGTTAAAGAGCAGGCCTGATTGAACTTGAACTCCTGCTTTGCTTTTTTCCACCAAAATGAAGGTCTTAAGGTTTGCATTTTTCCCTGTCTTTTTGTTCATTTTTCCTGTCTATCCTTTTCCCTCATTCCCGTTTCAATCACGTTAGCCCAAACACAGGTCTGAGGACGGAATCAGGTTCTCCTGACCAGCAGATCAGAAACAAAAACTCCGCTCCCAGCTTGGCAGGAACAAGGGGACTGACTGATCTTCAGTGGCTGCTCCAAATGGCAACCACTTTAAAACCGATCCTGCCTCCGTCCCTGGGTGGAGAAGGCATCACTCACCAAGTGTCACATCCTCCCCGAGCTGCTGCTTGCAGCTTGCAGCTCAGCTCAGGTGTGAGAAGCGAAGTGCGTTGTCAGAACAGGGTCTCACTGCCGGGTGAGGTTGGGGGAACGATTCAGGCAGTAGCTCTTCAGGGAACCAGAAGGCAGGTGATTTGAAAACTATTTTTAGTGAGTGCTGGTCATTTTGTTATTTAATTCTGCATAGAGTATTAGCATCTGCTAGATGGCTGACAATCTGCTTCCAGAAAAATCAGCTAATTAGAGTCCTATGAATCACAATGGTCTGGTCTGCGACTGATGGGGGGATGGCGCAGGACCTGGCAGCATTTCGTTCAATTGCACACGTGGTCTCCATGAGTCAGGGTCCAACTCAAAGGCTGCTAACAACAACAACAGATGGCAAATGCAGAGCACAAAGGTGGGTAAGGCTTGGTTCTTGCCCTAGAAGAACTTGTAATCTACAGTCCACAGTGGAGACAAACACATTCAGCCAACCAGAGCCCGAGAAAGGTTTTGGGGTCAGAGACCGAGGACAATCTTACCTGCCTTGGAGAAAGTAGCATGGATGTTGGGCCTGGAAGGATGGCTGTGATTTCTTTAGGCAGAATGGTAGTAGAGGTGGACAGGTGGAAAGTATTTCAGGCTAAGGGAAGAGAACCAGGAAAGACACAGAGGTCTATGTAGAGCACATTCTGGGAACGTTCTAGAGCAGCTGGAGCCGCTGGAGTGAGTAGCGGTGAGAGGTGCAGTCATGCTTCACTCATGAAACTTTGCTTCATGGAGCCCTGGTGGTGCAGTGGTTAAGAGCTATGGCTGCTAACCAAAAGGTCAGTAATTCGAATCTACCAGCTGCTCCTTGGAAACCCTATGGGGCAATTCTGCTCTGTCCTATAGGGTCACTATGAGTCAGAATCGACTTGACAGCAATGGGTTTGGTTTGAGGTTTATGTACCATGTAGGGGGCGCTCATCACTGTAAAAGACAAAAAGAAGAACAAAACACAGTCTCTTGCCCTTTAGGGAACACTGGAGAAGGAGACAAATAAGCAAAGGGATAACTACAACCAAGTGAAAAGTATTGTGAGTTGGCACAAGGAAAGGGATCTGATAGAGCCAGGAAGACTTCCTGGAGGAGGAGACACTCAAGATAAGTCTTACAGGAGGAGCGATGAGATTGGAAGTGTGGGCTGTTAACCAGTTCCTAAGTGCTTTATGTCAAACTAGTGAGTCTGGACTTAGTCCAGTAGTGAATATTGAAATCAATGAAGAATTGGGTGCAGTTGGGGTGGGGCACTATTTGATTTGTGTTTCAGAAATATCACATGAATGACAAGCTACACTTGGGCTGGCCCCCCGGTCTCCCAACCATTCTATTGATTGATTAAGGTGGCTGTGCCCTATGTTTTGAGATGTCAGTTCTATTGTTCTAGCTAATTCACAGATTTATTTTTATCTCTATAAATGGGTGGCTTTAAGGTCCTCATTGAAGGACGGGGGCTGGGCCAGGGTTGGGATGGAGCAGAGAAAGGCTTTCCACTCACCTGCTGTTCAGTGTTCTGTAACAGAAGAGGAAATGCATTGAGAGGTTGATAGCTGATTCGGTAACTATGGTAATGTGTGGACTCCCGTCACTTATGAGGGGCCTGAATGGATTAAAAAGCACCTTTTAAAATGCTTGCAGCTAAACGTGTCTTAACTATCTGCCTCTGACAAGCCTGTTGGTAAGATCTCAGGGACAGGGTTTTAGAAGGCTGAGTTTCAAAGGCACACCCGGCCGTTGCCGATAGAGAATGAAGGCTTGAGGGACACTCAAGCCTGCCAGGATATTTCCAACTAATGCTGGGCAGCTGCCCCTAAGTCCTCCCCAAGTAACCCGCAAAGCAAGGGCTTTGCTTTGAAACTAAGACTCTGCCCCAAATATCCATCTATTTAAAACAACAACAACAAAAAAAGCTGCCATTTTATTCCACATCCTTGTGCCAGTCCCACCTTTGGAGTCTCAAGTATTTTGAACCCCCATAATAACCCACGTCTACCCCTTTTTTAATACCATGAACCATATTTGGCTTCTATCAGAACTACTCAGACTTGGATTCATTCCAAGCTTTGCCACTTAGTCCTTGCTGTGTGACCTTGGAAAAATCACTTAGCCTCTCTGAACCTCAGTTTTCTGACTGTAAGGCAGAGGTGCCATTATCTATTTTTAAAAGTTATTGTGAGAGTTTTGCAAAGTCCCTAGTCTTATCCCTGGCACAGAGCGGACACTCAAGTAAATGGTGTTTTCTTTTCACTTTCTGTCTTCATTCCATTACCCTAAACTATGAGTTTCTTGAAGACAGAGACGGCACCTGGCACATGTCTGCTTCCGATTTAAGGTCTAGCCAGTCCAGGGCTTAATGCACAGCGAAAGTGAGCAAGAGAACTGGGTCTGAATCCAAAAATTCCCTTCACTCAGTTTATGTGGTCTGTTTTGTTAGTTTACATACTGCTTAGCGAGTTAGACTACTGGGTTGATTGGGGCCAATATCACAGTTTAACCAGATAGTAGCACTCTTGCCGGGCCTTGGACTTCACCCAGACCCTACATGAATGCAACCCATGCAAACTTGTCTCTATTCCCAGGAAAGTGGGCCCAAGTGGAAAGAACTGTGGTTTTGCAGAAAGGATGGAACATTGGAACATGGGGCAAGAAGAACAGTCTCAGAATGCCCCAAAAGGGTGTCCTGTCCAATATCCTGAGTTTTTTAGGCAGTCTCAGAATTTCTTTATATCCTCAAGCCCGCCATTCCCACCACCTCATCATACTCCTCCATCTGTCTGGGATGCCCTTTGCTTTTCTCTGCTAAATTCAATCCTCCTCATCCTTCTAGGCCCCATGCTAGCTGCAGCCCTCCCATGAAGCTTTGTCTGACCCTTCAGTTAAAGTTATCTCTCCGTTCCTGACCAAGAAAAGCACTTACAGTTTGTATACTAACCATGTAAGACTTAACTTTTTAAAACAACCTTTTGCATTCTATTTATAAATTATAAAACTAAAGTATGACAATGACAAAAATTACAATTTAATAGGAAAATCAGTCATCCCTAATCCATATACTCTAACACAACTGTGTTTGACATTGTGATATTTTACTTCCTGTGTTTTAATTTTATAAGCATTTTCTAACTAATGTATAAGAAATAATTATATGAAATTATTTATCTATATTTATATGATTAATTATATAATTATATAACATATTTTACATATTCTCTCTATATTATATATATTGTATTATGTTTATGATATATATAATTTTATGTATTGCAGCTTTATTTTTATACTAAAATACTACCATTTTCCTATATTGCAACATAGTGCTCACAACGACCATTTTCCATGGATGGATTACATTCTATTGAGTAGTTATATACCCTTTTTGGTAGTTGAACATATAGGTTGCTTCTGTTTTTCATTATTATAAATAATGCTGCTATCTGCATCTTTGCTTATCCAACTATACGAGTCAGCATAGACTAACATCTCAATGGGTTAAAAGGTAAAAGCCTCTTTCTCACTCACACCATAGCCGAATGTCATCATTCCTGCTCTCTCCTATTCTGCTCCACAGTTACTTAGGGGCCACGCTGATTACATCTGGTGGCTCTGCCATCTTCTAGGACTTTAAATGCTTTCAGAGGATCCTCAGCATCCAGACAAGGGAAGAAATGATGCAAGAAGGATTTCAAAAGAGGTTTTTGGGGTCTGCCTATAAGTGGTCCTCAAAAATCTCTTTTGAAATCCTTGGTGGAAACTCTGGTGGTGTAGTGGTTAAGAGCTACGGCTGCTAACCAAAAGGTCAGCAGTTTGAATCCACCAGACGCTCCTTGGAAACTCTATGGGGCAGTTATACTCTGTCCTATAGGGTCACTATGAGTCGGAATTAACTCGACGGCAACAGGTTTGTTTTTTTTGGTTTTATAAGTGGTGGCCAAGATTTCTACACAGATGTCATTGGCCAGAACTTGGTCACATGACTCCAGCTTATCGCAAGGGAGACTGGGAAATGTAGTTCTGATATGTGCACAGGGCATAGAGGAAATGAGTTTGATAACTATCTAGTCCAACTCTGTTTCAACTGTATTTTATATTACTTGTTTAGACTTGATTTCTAGAAGAGTAATTCTGGTTTAAAATTCAATGCTTTTATAGTACTCTCTCTTGAGTGCCTACTATGATACGGGTACTTTTCTGGGTAGGCATTTGGGTATAACAATGAATAAGACATGTATTTTCCATTCTGATATACTCTCTTGTTTTGCTCTTAAAAGTTTTAATGTGTATAAATCTCCATCAAAATTTTATATTCCTTGAAAGCCATATATTTCTTTTATAACCTCAGTAGTATCTACTAGCAGTATCTACCAGTAGTATCTACTTTTAAGAGATCGGCTGCTAACCAAAAGGATGGCAGTTCGAACCCACTAGCTGATCCTTGGAAACTCTATGGGGCAGCTCTACTCTGTCCTACAGAGTTGCTATAGTCTGAATTGACTCTAGGACAATGGGTTTGAGTTAGGTTTTTTTTTGTTTTTGTTTTTGTTTTTAGTACCTACTCAATGCTGGGCACACAGAATCCAGCATCTTATAGATTAAATAAATGATGGGATCAGTCATCAAATCTACTTTGTAAACAAATCTCTGAGAGGTGAAATGACCAGCTGAAGGTCTACAGAGAAATCCTAAAAAAAAAAAAATAGAAGTGTCTGATTGAAGACTGAACTGGACAAGACATCGAATAAAATAATGGTTCTCCAAATATTGTGTGGGTGTGTGTATATATATACATATAGTAGATTTAAATCTATGATATGTATGGTTTTTTTATATTGCAGTCTTATTTTTATACTAAAATATTACTATTTTCCTATATTGCAGCATGGAGCTCACAACAATCACTTTCCATGATGGATTACATTCTATTGAGTAGATATATACTCTTTACGTAAGAAAAAGAAAGGCAAGATGGTTTCTGAGTATGGAAGGACTGTCCCACCTCTAAGTGCCTGAAACAAGAAAGCACAACCATTGCATTAACTCACAGCAGGAGGGACTTGTGGAAAATAAAGAGCTTCCTGTCATGATGGTTAAAGTCAAAGGCTATTGTAAACTCTCCATCCACCACAATGCTAAGAACTCAGCCAGCTTCCTATTAGTCTAAGGTGACTGGGAAAGTTTGGCTCACAAGAAGGGGCAAATCTTTTGTTTTACCTCCATTTCTAATGTTTAACTTTCAATTTTCAGCACAACGCTACTTGCTTTATGCTACTTTGCCTCCTTCTCCCCCTCCCCCCAACAACATATTAAAAGGGAATTCATTCCCTGCTGGGATTTATGGTTTTTTCCCCCCAATTCTCATATTTCTCAGCACCTGTTGGGCAGCTGCTACATTCTGCTAAAGCGGTGGCTGCATTTGCTAGGACTAAGTTCTAACAATATGGAAAGTTAGTGATATACTTAAGGGATTTGCAATATGCACTTAACTATAGCAGATTGCTTGAACCACACTCTCATATTTCCCATGTACTTCTGTGGTCTCCTTTAAAAACCAATAAAAATAACAGTGCTACTGAGTTCAATGGCTATATAGCTATGAATCTTATCCTACAACTATATATAACCGCATAAATGCGATACTTATATAGCTACATATGTATGAACGTGCATGCATATATGGCTATATATCTCTCTGCTGTACGTAGGGTGGCTATGAATTGGAAGCCATTCGACGGCACTTAACAACAACAACAACATCCCTTTCTCTATCTGCTGGATAGGACAGTGGTTTCTTAATTGCATTAGAGTTTACAGCAGTAGCAACTAACACTTACCAAGCATTTAGGATGTCAGGCATTCTTCTAAGCATTTTACATACACTGATGCATTTAATCCTCAAACAACCTTAAGAGGTAGCTACTATTATAATGTGCATTTTATAAACGAAGAAAATAAACCTCAGAAAGGTTAGGTACCTTGACTGAGGTCATACAGCTCAACAGAGCCAAGATTTCAAACAGGACAGTTTGGATCCATAGTCCACGATTTTAACTAGTATGCAAAACTTACATTTAATATATCGTATTACATTTAGTAACCTACACCTCATCATACAAAATGAGAATTATTATTATATTTTTAACTTGCAATGAGCCATCAAGATAAGTAGGACAAATATTATCACAGTTTTTGTTAATATTATTTCTCCCATACGAAAAGTGATGCTCAGAGAAATTAAGTGACTTTTCAAAGCTTATGTAGTTAGTAAGTGAGGGAGCAGAGGGCTGTGGCTGTTCAGTGGTAGAATTCTCGCCTTCCATTCAGAAGACCTAGGTTCAATTCCCAGACGATGCATCTCAAGTGCAGCCATCACTCGTTTGTCAGTGAAGCCTTGTGTGTTGCTGTGATGCTCAACAGGTTTCAGTGGAGCTCCCAGACTAAGGCTGACTGGGAAGAAAGGCCTGGCGATCTACTTCTTAAAATGAGCTAATGAAAACCCTATGGATTACCAGCGTCCAATCACGGGGATGGTGCAGGGCTGGGTAGCATTTCATTCCGTGTGCATGGGGCCATCATGAGTCAGGGGACGACTCGATAGCAGCCAACAACAACCAAGTGAGCAAGAACATTCTGCATCCTAGGATGTATATTATATATACAAATACACACACACACACGCATAGATAGCAACGTATATAATGTGTGCAGAGTCTGATGTGCACCAAACCGGATATTCATTGGCGTCAAGTTGATTCTGACCCATAGCGACCCTATAGGACAGAGTAGAACTGCCCCATAGGGTTTCTGAGGCTGTAATCTTTATGGAAGCAGACTGCCACATCTTTTTCCCAAGGAGTGGCTGGTGGGTTCGAACAGCTGAGCGCCGAACCACTGCACTTCCAGGGCTCCTTCTGCTGTGTACAGTCCTTAGGTATTCACAATAATGATAAAAATGATTTGGAAATGGCACGTAAAGAGAAACATTATTAACTCGTAATACAACAGCATTATCCAGGTCTAATCAAGACACATTTATTTTACAGCCTGATTAAAGACAACTTGTGGTCTAAAGGAATTAAGTTCCATATTTCTTGTCAACACAAAAGTTATTGCTTAGTGACAGAAAGGTTATAGGTTTCTTATAACAGTCCAATAAGCCAGGTTATTAAAATTTCAGAGCTGCTCAGCATTCCATGAACACTTTATATATCTGTGGAGGTTTGAGAGACATGAGATGAAAGATCTCTTGAGCCTGGGCTCTGATCTTAGTTTGGCTAGAGAGATTGATCTCTGGTGATCAGGAACTAGTTCTTTAACCTCTCTGGGCATCAAGTTACTCATTTAAAAAACTGGGGCTAGGGATATCATTAGTAGATATTCAAGGGGCCTTGAAGTTTTAACAAACAGTTACTCAACATTACTTCAAGCAATGAAGGCACCAAGAAAGGGCGGTTATAGCTAACTGTAACACTGGACCTTTGAGAGTCCTACATCGTGCGTGACTCTGACATTATTGGGCAAAAGGAAAGTGCTTTGTTTGGTCATCTGTTTGTGCATTTTGGGATTCATTCATTCCTTCAACAGATAATTACTGAGCACCTACTATGTGCCAGGCACTGCTGTAGGTAGTGGGGATAGAGCTGGAAACTAACACCTGCTATGTCCTTGCTCTCATGGAGCTTATGTAGGGTTTGGGGAAGCCAGACCTTAAGCAAATGAACAAATACCACATAGTATGTCAAGAGCCGATAAGTGCTCTGGAAGAAAATAAGGCAGGGTAAGGATAAAGAGGAGTTCCTGGGTGGTGCAAACAGTTAACTCACTCAGCTGCTAACCAAAAGGCTGGAGGTTCAAGTCCACCTAGAGGCTTCTCAGAAGAAAGTCCCGGCAACCTACTTCTGAAAAATCATCCACTGAAAACCTTATGGAGCACAGTTCTAGTCTGACACGCATGGGATTGCCATGAGTCAAAACTGACTTGATGACATATGGTTTGGTTTTGGTGTTTTGAAGGACAGAGAATGAAAGTATGGAGGGGGATATTATTTCTCATTTGGCAGCAAACTTGATTGAAACTGGTGTGAGGCTATTTGTAGTCTTTGCTCATCTAATGTGGTGGGAGTGGTTATGTTTGCTGCAGAAGTATTAGCCTATTTGAATATGTGGCGCTGCCTCAACCCTCACTGCGGGGGGTGGGGGTTGTGTAATATATAACTTTATAAAACCTGGGGTGTGGGAATGCATTCTTAAGCACATCTGGATCCAAAGGTTTCAGCTACAAGATTGTGGGGCTCTGCCTGCCTGGACTTAAGAAAGGGGGTCAGGGATGAAATGTAAAAGTCAGCATCCTATAGATTCGTCTTGATAAAGTCAAAGGACTGGATGAGAGCACCTAGCGTGTGAATGCAGGTAGTGAGGGAAAGAGGAGTGAGGACTGAACCATGGCTCACTGCAGTGTTCAGAGGTCAGGGAGATGAGGTGGACACAGACACGGAGACCGAGAAGGAGGATCAAAGGGATGGAAGAACAAGAGAAACTACTGGCCAGAAAGTAGATGAAGAAAGTGTTTCAAGAGCACTGCAGAGGAGTAGTCAGCTGTGTGAAATGCAGCTGATAGAAAGATGAGGACGCAGCATGTGGGAAGGAGCCCTGGTGGTGCAATGGTTAAGAGCTTGGCTGCTAACCAAAAGGTCAGCAGTTCTAACCCACCAGCCGCTCTGTGGGAGAAAAGACCTGGCGATCTGCTCCTGTAAAGATTTCAACCTAAGAAACTCTATGGGGCAATTCTCCTCTGTCATATAGGGATGCTATGAGTCAAAATCGACTTGACGGCACACAACAACAACAACGAGTATGTGGGAAGAAAGCAGCAGCAGCAACATCAAGAATCCTTTATATGAAATATCTAGAATGCACAAGTGTATAGAGACCTAAGTTTATTAGTAGTTACTAGGAGTGGGTGGGAGGCAGGGGGGAAAGGGGAACTCATTACTTAAAGGGACAATGAACTTCTCTTAACTAAAAAACAAACCAAAGCCTTTGCCACTGAGTCCATTCAGACTCACAGCGACCCTATTAGGGTGATGGAAAAAATTGGAAGTGGATAATGGTGATGGTTGCACAACATGATGAATATATGTTTACTCACTGCCGTCGAGTCCATTCTGACTCATAGCGACCCTACAGGACAGAGTAGAAGTGCCCCATAGGGTTTCCAAGGCTGTAAGTGTTTCCGGAAGCAGACTGCTGTATCTTTCTCCGGAAGAGTGGCTAGTAAGTTCAAACCGCCTACCGTTTGGTTAGCAGCCAAGTGTTTTAACCACTGTGCCACTAGGCTCCTTAATGTATGTTTACGACAATAATAACAAAAGAATCCTTCCTCTTTTTCATAATTATTAAGAAGACTCATGGTGATAGCCATTGTTAGATCTCATAGCTAAAATGATTGCATAATGGTTGCTTCTTTTAGGCACTTAAGTTACCTATATTCTCTGGGGGTGAGGTATATTTCATACAGGCAGTGCAATAAACCAAAACCAAACCAAACCCATTGCTGTCGAGTCTATTCCGACTCATAGCAACCCTATAGGACAGAGTAGAACTGCCCCATAGAGTTTCCAGGGAGTGCTTGGTGGATTTAGACTGTCAACCTTTTGGTTAGCAGCCATAGCAGTTAACGACTACACCACAATATAGTCAAAAAAAAACCCACAAAATCAAGGCCAGATAGATTTGGGTTCAAAACCCACACCTAGTGAGTTGCCCACACCTTAATAGGTGAATCTCAGACAAGTTACTTAACATTGCTACATCTCAGTTTTCTCACATGAAAAATGGGGCTAGTAATAATATCTGATGAAAATCAAAGACTACAGCCTTCAGTATGGATTACACCTCAACATAAAGAAAATAAAAATCCTCACAACTGGGCCAATAAGTAACATCATGATAAATGGAGAAAAGATTGAAGTTGTCAAGAATTTCATTTTACTTGGATCCACAATGAACACCCATGGAAGCAGCAGTCAAGAAATCAAACAACATATGGCATTAGGCAAATCTGCTGCAAAAGACGTTTTTAAAGTGTTAAAAAGCAAAGATGTCACTTTGGGTGCACCTGACCCAAGCCATGCCATTTTAAATCGCCTCATATGCATGCAAAAGCTGGACAATGAATAAGGAAGACCAAGGAAGAATTGACGCCCTTGAATTATGATGTTGGCGAAGAATATTGAATATACCATGGACTGCCAGAAGAATGAACAAATCTGTCTTGGAAGAAGAGGATGGTGGGACTTTGTCTAACATACTTTGGAAGTATTATCAGGAAGGACCAGTCTCTGGAGAAGGACATCATTCTCGGTAAACTAGAGGGTCAGTGAAAAGAGGAAGACCCTCAATGAGAAGGACTGACACAGTGGCTGCAACAATGGGCTCAAACATGGCAATGACTGTGAGGATGGCACAGGACTGGGCAGTGCTTCACTCTGTTGTACCTAGGGTCACTATGACTCATAACTGACTCGATGGCACCTAACAACAACAATAACAATCTCTAACGTATCTTGAAGATTAAGAATGTTATGGAATGTCACTTATAGCTCAATAAAGCAGTTTTAAAGAGTAAAAAAAAAAAGGCACTAAGAGACAACTATCAGTGTCATCTTGTCATGAACAAAAGAGAAAGAAGGAAACCAAAGACTCAGAGAAGAAACTAGTCTATAGGACTAACAGTCTACAGGAGCCAGGGCCTCATCTCTCCTAAGACCAGAGTAAACAGATAGTGCCTGGCTACCACTAATGACCATTCTGATCACGGCCACAACAGGTGGATCCTAGGAGAAGGGGAGAAAAATGTGGAACAGAACTCAAATTCTTAAAAAATCCAGAATTACTCGATCAGTTGAGACTAGAGAACACCCCGGGCTATTGCCCTGAGATACTCTTTAAACTTTGCAACTACCCTCTGAAGGCACCTTTTAGCTAAGTAACAGATTGGCTCATAAAATAAACAATATTACCAATGAGTACCCTGCACCTTTAAAAAAAATCTTCTATACGAGACCAGATGGTCAACAATTACTCTAAAGCAAAAATGAAAGGGTGAGGGGACAGGGAAACCAGATTACTGGAAGCAAAACATCCGGAAGGGAATTAATGAAAATGTTAAAACATTGTGAAAAATGTGACCAATGTCTCTGAACAATTTGTGCAGTGATTGTTAAATGGGGACCTAACCTGCTATGTAAACTTCCACTGAAAACACAATAAACTATTATTTAAAAAAGAAAAAAAAGCAGTAACTTATGTAAAGGGCTTTAGCACATATTATGGATTGAACTGTGTCCTCTTAAAAGATATGTTTAATTCCTAACCTCTGGTATCTGTGAATGTGACCTTGTTTCTCATATATTTGGAAAGTGCTCTCCTTCCTCTGTCAAGTATTCCCTTAGCTCTCAAGATCAAGAAGACTATCAAGTATCTTCAGGGTCTCAGCTGAAAGAACTAACCCTTATGAGCCCAAAAAATCTAATAAGAATTGGTTTGATCACAGGTAACTATTCTTGCCATCACCTAAAGAATTCAGGTGTAGTGAGGCATTATGTCTCAAGTGATATCTATTACATTAAGGATCTGTACCATCCATCTCTCCTTTATCTTTGCTGATGCAGGGAAATGATTAGCAAATATGTTAAAAAAAAATCAAACAAAAATAACCTTTCAGATTCAGGTTGCTATTCATTTTTGTATACAAATTTAGATGTCATCTTCCTGATTTGGTTTGGCTCAGGTTCTGCTAAATGCTAAGTAAGTGCCTAGAATTCTGAGTTTGAGCCCTGAGTTCATTGTATAGCTTACTAGCTACAGAACCTTTGAAAACTTACTTAACCCTCCAGTTTCCTCATCTGTAAAATAATAATACCTACCTCATATTGTCATTGTGTGTACTGAACAAGATGGTATAGGTAAAACACTAAATATGGTGACTAACACATTGTATTAAAAATTGCTAGTGATTATTGTTAATATTAAGTTCACTAAGAAATCCACTCTCATCTCTTTTGTTCAAAAGTGTTTGGATAGTCTAGCCAATACTATAAGACAAGGAAATCTCATGAGCATTTTAAGTATCATAAAAGAGATATGATCGTCAATTATGTACATAATATTTATATATATGAAAGTCTAAGAAATTCTATTTAAAATCTATTCAAATCTGTAAGATAATTTAGTAAGCAGGTGAATTCCACATAAATATGTGTGTATATACGGATGCTATATGTGTATGTGTGTGTGTGTGTGTGTGTGTGTGTGTATGGATGCTATGTATATGTACTCATGAGTTGGAATCAACTGAATGGCAGTGGGTTATATACATGTACACATATACACATTTACATATATATATATACACATATATATGTATATGGAATCCTGCTGTTATTAAATTATTACATATATATGGAATCCTTTTATAGCTTCATACAAATATACCTATACATGGAATCTGGAGTTGCTGGGTGGTACAAACAGTTAAAGCACTCTGCTGCTCACTAAAAGGTTGGAGAGTCAAGTCGACCCAGAGGTACCTCAGAAGAAAGGCCTAGTAGTTTACTTCTGAAAAATCATCTATTGAAAATCCTATGGGGCACAGTTGTGCTCTGACACACATGGGGCTGCCTTGAGTTGGAGTCGACTTGGCCGCAACTAGTTGGTATATTTATGCAAGCCAGCTGCATACTAAACTTAATATATATATATATATATATATATATATATATATATATATATATGTATGTACATATTACACTCAACAATAACCAGCATTCACAATGGCAAAATATGGGATTCACTTCACATTAATACCGTTTAAACCTTTCCAATGTAATTACAATAAAATCCAAACTAAAGTGGCCAACTGTCGCTTCTCTGACCCCATCGTTGACTAATTTGTCTTTCATTCACTGCTCTCCTGCCACAGTGGTCCTCTTTCTGCCTCTTGAACATGTGTAATTCATTCCTGCTTCAAGGCCTGAGCACTAGCTGTTACTGCTAACTGGGCCCCTCTTTCCTCATCTCTTTCCAAGTCTGATTCTTCTCATGGTTCAGGTCTCTTCAAATGTCAGTTCCTCAGAGAGGCATTTCCTGAGCATCTTGGCTTCTTTCCCATTACCCCGTTTTATTTTCTGCAGAGAATTTATCACTTTCTGCGATGCTATGTATCTGTTTAAGAGCTAATTGTCTGCCTTCCCAGTAAAATGAAGGATCCTTGGGAGCAGAGACTTTTTGTCTTGTTCTTTACTGTTTTAAACTGCCTGGCACCTATTAAGTACTCAACAAATACATTAAAACAGCAAATGAAAGATCAAAAGACAAAAAAGAAGTGTAAAAGGCAAAATATAGGACAATACTATTAAAATGTTACGATAGCGAAAAGCTTTTCTTAACATGTCACCAGGCTGAGAAGCATAAAGATGGACAAATTTGTTATCACATAAAATTATAAAACTTCCATATAGTGAAATCCTCCAAACACAAAATTAAAAGAAGAAGATATTTACAATATTTATAATTAACACTGGTAAAGACTCAGTTCAGATTGACCCAACCACATGTTTTAAAGCTACTTAGAGTCATCGTTGTGATTCAGTTTTGCTCAGACATCCTTTAAAACAAGTGTAACAGTAATCGTCGTGGGAAATGATGTAATACTCAAAACAAACAGCCCAATAGGAAAAGAGCAAAAGTTATGAACAGGCATTTCACATATGCAAATGAACAGTAAAAACATGCTGAGATTTATTAGTGATTTAAAAATATATATTTACACAACAAAATGCAATTCTGTTGTCTGTAAAACCTGTAAAAATTTAAAAAAATTAGTAACATGCTATGCTGTCCACTGTGTGGGGAAATAGGTTCTCTAACATATAATTTGTGGGAATCTGAATTGTAATGACATTTCTGGAGGCCAATTTGGTAATGTTTAAGTGTAGAGGCCTTTGATTCAGTGATTCCATTTCCAGAAATGAATTCTACTAATATGCCTGAGTACATATGCAAAGATGTCCATACAAATATGCCTATTGCAGCACTGCTTAAAGTAACAAAATTGTAACAATCTGAAGTTCAAAAATAGGAAATGGATAAATAATGCATGGTATACCCATGGTGGAATTCTGTGCCATCACTGAAAAGAAAGAGGTAAGTCTGAATGTATTGATTTACGATGATGTCTATGATAAATTAAGAGAAGAAACAAGTTGCAGATCGACATGTGTACCACAAGTTCCTTATTAGGAAAGACATTCTAATCTGCAAATACAAGACTCCTGACTAATTATGGCAAAATAATAAAGACATATAAACAAAATAATACATGATGTACTCTTTTTTGTCTGGCAGAATTATTACAGAGTTATTTCAGCAGCCAATTATGTCAGAGCACTGCGTCAGTGACTCTATGATTCTCTTGGCCTGGCCCTTATGGTCACAAAATGATTGCAGCTGCTCCAAATAACAAGTCTCCACACCGGCTTCCTGAGCAGAAGACAGAATGAACAAAGACTTTCTTCTCAAATCTGTGTTTTTATACCTAGCAAGACAATCCTTCATAGAAAGCTCCTGTAAGACTTGCCCTTATTTCATATAGTCCAGAACTGAGGCACTTGACTACACCTAGCTGAACGTGAGCCTGCAAAAGTATCAGAGGGGCATGGGATTCTATGGGCTGCTTAGAGGTATCATGACTCAGCCACAGAATTGGCGGAGCAGCTTGATGTCCTGAGATCAAGAGATCTTTTCCCTCAAAAGCACTAGTCATAAAAGGAAAGATTGATAATTTGGACTTCATTAAAATTAAAAACTTCAACTCATCAAAAGACATCATTAAGAGTATGAAAAGACAGACTGGTAGAAAATATTTATAATATATATATATCTGATAGAGGACTTGGATCCAGAAGGTATACAAAACTCCTACAAATTAATAAGAAAAACACAAATAACCCAATTAAAAATGGACATAAGACTTTGATACTTCAGAAATGAGACTATCCATAAGGCAAATGGATAAGTTTATCAATTTTTCCTCATATTCATACTTGTGAGGAAAATACAAATAAAAACCACAATGAAATCCATTACATATCTACCAGAATGGCCAAAATTTGAAAGACAAAAAACATCAAATTGTCAAGAAATGTTCTCAGCAGCTTTGTTCATGATATCCCAGGTGTTCATCAATAAGAGAATGATAAATTGTGGAATATAACTGCAATGAAATACCACACAGCAATGAAAAAGAATAAACTACTGAATCATGCAACAGAACATGAATGAATCTCATAGAAATGTTGGCAGAAGCCAGACAAAAAAGAGTACATCATGTATTATTTCAATTTATATGATGTTTTAGAACTGGCAAAACTAATCTATGGTGATAGGATAGTGGTTACCTTTGGGAGATGCTGACTCAGAATGGGCATGATGAAACCTTCTGGGGTGGTAGAAATAGTGTACATCTTAAGCGGGTAGCAGTAACATTATTGCATACATATATAAACATTTATTAAACTTAGAATCTGTGCACTTTACAACATGCAAGTTATACCTCAATAAAAAAGAATAAAGCAAACAAAAACTCTAAACCAACAAAAAAATGCAGGTTCTTTTAGCTGGAAAAGTGAGGGTTTGGTGTTGATGGCTGTTGGTTTCAAAGGAGTGTCTGCTGCAATCCATGTATGTATATATATGTATGTATGTATGTTTATGTATATGTATATATATGTACACATACATTATTTATATACCTATCTTTCTGAGTATGTATGTGTATCAACTTAGAAAAATTCCAAAAGAATATATGTTCAACTAATAACAGCGATTATATTTGAAGATGAAATTTACAGGGATTCAAAAAAATCTGTACTTACCTGATTATTAATATAAAGAGGGAAATCATAAGTTTAAGAGCATGACTCTTGAGGGTACCTAGCTGAATGATGTTAGGTGTTAGGGATTGTCCTCTATTGTGAATAAATGGAGAAAAGCAGATGAGAGACACCCAGCTCCCCAGACTTTTCTGGGTGGTGTAGGAAAAGTTGCTCAGGGATGCAAAGCCTGCTCTGAGCTCATTTTATCAAGGTGGGAAAACCTACCATGAAAACTACTACGCATGTGAATAACTGGAAGTTGCCTACAGTATATTCTCCTGAGAGGACATTTTCTCTTGTACGAATGATGAAAAGCGTAGGAAAGCGACCTTAGAAGTCATCTAATTTAATGCCCTCAGCCAATGTGCCTATCTTTTCCATAATTCTTACTTTTAAAGTGTGTCAAAAGTTGTGTAACAACTGGAAAATATGCCTTTACTATTAAGTAGGGGAGGTGTGCTGTATGGTCAACTGGCTAGAAAATGAGCTGAGAAAAACATGCCATTTGTTTTCTTTGCCACTTGGAGCCCTGTTGACTGTGTTTTTGTTTGTGTAGTGGTAGTGGTGGTGGTAGCATATGTGTGTCTGCGGGTGTGTATGTGTGTAAGAGAGTTGGAGAGACAGAAAGAGAAAGAGAGACGAAAAGGCTGACAGACCGATGATGTGGAGGACGCTCATTCTTGGAACCCACCCAGCAGCACTTGCTCAGGTTAACATGTCCATGACATGTCTGACATGGATAGAAAACATAATTCAGATTTTGACCTTAAGCCTTTCATTTTAGTTTGCTCTGAATCAAAATGCATCAAGAAAAAGTTCTTAACGTTTCAGAACAAGAGATCAAGAAATGTTCTGAAGTGGCCTTCCATTGGTCCCATTCTGAGTCCTTGAAGGCAGCTGAACTTAATTCTAGTGATATTATGTTTTTCAATATCACTCAATGATTTTCACATCATTTTTCATGGTTACCCCTTGGTCATCCTTCCACTGACTATTTCCCCCATTCCTTCAACACTTTAGTCCACTTTTTTTTTTTCTCATGGCTTTTGAATTTCAATCATGTTACCACTACCAGCTTAAGATGTACACTATTTATACCAGTCTAGAAGGTGTCCTCATGCCCATTGCCAGTCAACACCTCCCGAAGGTAACAACTACCCCGATCTCTATCACCATAGATCAGTTTTGCCAGTTGAGTTTCAAAAGCCTAAGACACTAAGGCAAATAGAAATGACTAGGCAGAGCCCTCTAAATGGAGAGGAGATGTTTCAAGTACATAAAAAAATCAAACCATGGCTGTTGAGTCAATCAGTTTCTGACTCACAGCGACCCTATAGGATAGAGTAGAACTTCCCTATGGGGTTTCCAAGGCTGTAATATTCACAGAAGCAGACTGTCACATCTTTTTCCCACAGAGCAGCTGGTGGGTCCGAACCGCTGAACTTTTGGTTAGCAGCTAAGCATTTAACCACCATGCCACATGGACACTGGCAATTCCTGGGTAAGAGGAATTCTGTGCCCAGCTGCATGTATCAAACTCTGTGTGGGCAGGAAAGGAAGACTTCCAGTAAGTTTGTTACATTCGAGAGCAGAGGATCCCTGTGTCTCATTTCCTGGACACAGTTCTGGAGCAGCAGAAAGCCCCCAGAGAAAATGTGATGTATCTAGGCTGATAGGATTGTAGATAACCTCCTAGCATTTCTATTTATTTATTTTTATTGTACTTTAGATGAAGGTTTACAGAACAAATAGTTTCTCATTCAACAGTTACTACACATATTGTTTTATGATAATGGTTAATAATTCCATGACATGTCAACACTGTCCCTTCTCAACCTTGGGTTCCCTATTACCAGCTTTCCTGTCCCCTCTTGCCTTCTAGTCTTTGTCCCTGGACTGTTGTGCCCCATTAGTCTCCTTTTGTTTTATGGGGCTGTCTAATCTTTGGCTGAACGGTGAAATCTCAGGAGTGACTTCATCACTGAGCTAACACGGTTTCTGGGTGCCATATTCTCAGGGTTTCTCCAGTCTCTGTCAGGCCAGTAAGTCTGGTATTTTTTTGTGAGTTAGAATTTTGTTCTACATTTTTCTCCAGCTCTGTCCAGGACCCTCTGTTGTGATCCCTGTCAGAGCAGTTAGTGGTGGTGGCTGGGCACCATCTAGTTGTGCTGGACTCAGTCTGGTGGAGGCCATGGTAGATGTGGTCCCTTAGTCTTTTGGACTAATCTTTCCCTTGTATCTTATTTTCTTCATTCTCCCTTGCTCCCAAAGGGGTGAGACCAGTGGAGTACCTTAGATGGCTGCTCACAGGCTTTTAAGACCCCAGACGCTACTCACCAAGGTAGAATGTAGAACATTTTCTTTATAAACTGTGTTATGCCAACTAAGCTAGATGTTCCCCGAGACCATAGTCCCTACAGCCCTCTGCCCAGCAATTCGGTCCCTCAGGGAGTTTGGATTGTCTATGGAGCTTCCATGATCTTCCTTCTACAAGCTGTGCTGGCTTCCCCTGTATTGTTTACTGTCTTACCCTTCACCAAAGTTACCACTTATCAATCGTCTGTTTAGTATTCCTCTCCCACCCTTCCCATCCCTCGTAACCAACAAAGATTGTTTCTTTTTGTGTGTAAACTTTTTCATGAGTTTCTACAGTAGCAGTCTCATACAATATTTGTCCTTTTGTGATTCACTTATGTCACCCGGCATAATGTCTTCCAGTTTCATCCATGTTATGAGATGCATCACAGATTCATCATTGTTCTCTATCATTGCATAATAACCCATTGTGTGTATGTACCATAGTTTATCCGTTCATCTGTTGATGGGCGTCAAGGTTGTTTCCATCTTTTTACTATTGTGAACAGTGCTGCAGTGAACACAGATGTGCATATGTCTATTTGTGTGATGGCTCTTATTTCTCTAGGATATACTCCTAAGAGTGGGATTGCTGGATCGTATGGTATTTCTGTTTCAAGTTTTCTAACGAAGCACCATATCATTTTCCAAAATGGTTGTATCACTTTTCATTCCCGCCATCAGTGCATAAGAGTTCCAATCTCCCTGAAGCCTCTCCAACATTTGTTATTTCCAGTTTTTTTGATTCGTGCCAGTAATACCAGGGTGAAATGGCACCTCATTGTGGTTTTAATTTGCGTTTCTCTAATGGCTAGTGATCCCGAGCATTTCCTCATGTGTCTGTTGGCCGCCTGAATGTCCTGTTTGGTGAAGTGTCTATTCATTCCCTTTGTCCATTTTTAAATTGGATTATTTGTCTTTTTGTTGTAGACGTGTTGGATTTTCTTGTAGTTTTAGAGATTAGACCTTTGTCTGACTTGCAATGTCCAAAAATTTTTTCCCAGTCTGCAGGTTCTCTTTTTACTCTTCTGGTGAAGTCTTTTGATGAGTGTTAAGTGTTTAATTTTTGGAAGATCCCAGTTATCTAGCTTATCTTCTGGAGTTTGTGTGCTGTTGTTTATGGTTTGTATCCTGTTAATGCCATGTATTAGGGCCTCTAGCATTGAGCCTATTTTTTCTTCTATGAACTTTATAGTTTTTGGCTTTACATTTAGGTGTTTGATCCATTTTGAATTAGTTTTTGTATATGGTGTGAACTATAGGTCCTGTTTCATTTTTTTGCAGATGGACATCCAGTTTTGGCAGCACCATTTGTTAAAAAGACTGTCTGTAACCCATCTGATGGACTTTGGGTCCTTGTCGAAGATCAGATGACTGTAGGTGGATGGATTTACATCTGGGTTCTCTATTCTGTTCCATTGGTCAATGTATGTCGTTGTACCAGTACCAGGCTGTTTTTTTTTTTTTTAATTTTTCCCATACAAAAATCTATACATACATTGTTATGTGACTCTAATTGCTCTCCTCATACTGTGACAGCACACTCCTCCTTTCCACCCGATTCCCCATGTCCATTCAACCAGCTCCTAACCCTCTCTGCTTCCCATCTCACCTCCGGACAGAAGCTGCCTGTTTAATCTATTGTATCTACTTCAGCTAAGAGGCACACTCCTCTCATGTATCACTTTATGTCCCACAGTCCAGTCCAATCCCTGTCTGAAGAGTTGGCCTCGTAAATTGTTTTAGTCCTGTGCTGATACAGAAACCAGGGGCCAGGCTTTCTGGGGTTCCTCCAGTCTCAGTGAGACCATTAAGTCTGGTCTTCTTAGTAGAATTTGAGTTCTGCACCCCACCTTTCTCCTGTTCCATCCAGGACTCTGTTGTGTTCCCGGTCAGGGGAGTCATTGGTGGTAGCTGGGAACCATCTAGTTCTTCTGGTCTCAGGCTGATGAAGTCTCTGGTTTATGTGGTCCTTTCTGTCTCTTGGGCTAATACTTTCCTTGTGCCCTTGGTGTTCTTCATTCTCCTTTACTCCAGGTGGTTGGGACCAACTGATGCATCTTAGATGGCCGCTTGCAAGCTTTTAAGACCCGAGACACCACTCACCAAAGTAGGATGCAGAATGTTTTCTTAATAAGCTCTGTTATGCCAACTGATTTAGATGTCCCCTGAAAGCATGGTCCCCAGACCCCTACCACAGCTACTCTGTCCCTTAAAGTGTTTGATTGTATTCAGGAATCTTCTTAGCGTTGGTTTAGTCCAGTTGTGCCGACTTCCCCTGTAGTGTGTGCTGTCCTTCCCTTCACCTAAGATATTCTTATCTACTATCTAGTTAGTAAATAACCCTCACCCTCCCTCCCTACTCTCGTAACCATCAAAGAATGTTTTCTTCTGTGTTTAAACCTTTTCTTGAGTTCTTATAATAGTGGTCTTATACAGTATTTGTCCTTCTGTGACTACCAGGCTGTTTTGACTACCACAGCTGTATTGTAGGTCCTGAGGTCAGGTAGTGTGAGTCCTCCTACTTTAATCTTCTTCTTCAACAGTGCTGTACTTATCCAGGGCTTCTTCCCTTTCCATATAAAGTTAATGATTAGTTTTTCCATCTCTTTGGTATTTGGATTGGGATTGCATTGTATTTGTAAATTGCTTTGGGTAGAATTGTCATTTTCACAATGTTGAGTCTACCTATCCATGAGCATGGTTTGTTTTTCCATTTATGTAGATCCCTTTGGGTTTTTTGCAGCTGTGTTTTGTAGTGTTCTCTGTATAGGTCTTTTACATTCCTGGTTAGATTTATTTATAAGTATTTGATTTTTTAGGGGCTATTATAAATGGTATTATTTTCCTAATTTCCTTTTCATCATTCTCTTTATTGGTGTATAGGAATCCAACTGATTTTTGTATGTTGTATCCTGCTACTCTGCTGAATCTTTCTATTAGTTCCAGTAGTTTTCTCACGGAGTCTTCAGGGTTTTCAATGTATAGTATCATATCATCCACAAACAGGGACAGTTTAACTTCTTCATTACCAGTTTGGATGCCCTTTATTTCTTTTTCTTACCTTATGCTCTAACTAGGACTTCCAGCACAATGTTAAATAGGAGTCGTGATAAATGGCATCCTTTACTTATTCCTGTTCTCAAGGGGAATGTTTTCAGCCTCTCTCCATTAAGAATGATGTTGGCCATTGGTTTTGCATAGATGCCCTTTACTATGTTGAGAAATTTCCCTTCTATACCTACTTTATTGAGAGTTTTTATCAGGAATGGGTGTTGGACTTTGTCAAATGCCTTTTCTGTGTCAATTGAGATGATCATGTGTTCTTCTCTTTCCTTTTATTTATGTAGTGGATTACATTGATTTTCTAATGTTGAACCATCCTTGCAAAGCTGGTATGAATCCCACTTGGTCTTGGTGTATCATTTTCTTGATATGTTGATGAATTCCACTGGTTAGAATTTTTTGAGAATTTTTTCATGTATATTCATGGACAGATTGGTCTGTAATTTTCTCTTTTTGTGGCATCTTTGCCTGGTTTTGGTATCAGGGTTATGCTGCTTCATAGAATGAACTCGTAAGTGTCGCTGCCTTTTCTATGTTCTGAAATAGTCTGAGTAGTACTGGTATAAGCTCTTCTCTGAATGTTTGGTAGAATTCTCCAGTGAAGCCATCTGGGCCAGGGTTGTTTTTTTTTTTTGTTGTTGTTGTTGTTGGGAGTTTTTTTGTTACCTTTTCAATCTCTTCGCTTGTTATGGGTCTGTTCAGATTTTCAACATCACTTTGTGTTAGTTTGGGTAGGTAGTGTGTTTCTAGAAATTTATCCATTTCCTCTAGGTTTTCAAATTTGTTGGAGTATAGTTTTTCATAATACTCTGTTATGATCCTTTTAATTTCAGTTGGGTCTGTTGTAATGTCCCCAATTTAATTTCTTATTTGAGTTATTTGTGTCATCTCCTGTTCTTCTTTTGTCAGTCTGGCCAGTGGTTTGTTGATTTTGAGCTGACTTTTGGTTTTGTTGATTCTTTCTATTGTTTTTATATTCTCTGTTTCATTTATTTCTGCTCTGATCTTTATTATTTCCTTTCTTTTGGTGGCTGTGGGCTTTTTTTTTTTTTTTTTTTGCTGTTCTCTTTCTGTTTGTTCAAGTTGTGTAGTTAATGTTTTGATTTTGTCCCTTTCTTCGTTGAGGTGTGCATCTATTGCTATAAATTGTCCTCTGAGGACTGCGTTTGCTGTGTCCCAAAGGTTTTGGTATGACGTGTTTTCATTCTTGTCTGATTCTAGGAATTTTTTGATTCCATCTCTGGTTTCTTCTGTTACCCAGTGGTTTGTAAGCAGGGTGTTATTCAGTTTCCATGTAATTGGAATATATAATAATACATACATATATATATATATATATATATATATATATATATAAAAAACAATTTTTTTCCCTTGCTCTTCCTGTTGTTAATTTCTACCTTGATGGGGTTGTGGTCAGATACTTTCTATTATCTCAATGTTTTGGATCTTGTTGAGGGTTGCTCTGTGGCTTATGATGTGGTCTATTCTGGAGAATGTTCCATGTGCATTGGAAAAGAATGTGTACTTTGCAGCTGTTGGGTGGAGTGTTCTATATATTTGTATGCGGTCAAGTTGGCTGACTGTGTCCTTTAGGTCTTCTGTATCTCTGCTGAGTTTCTTTCTACATGTTCTGTCCTTTACCAAGAGTGGTGTGTTGAAATCTCCTACTATTATTGTGGATATATCAATTTCTCTTTTTAGTGCTGTTAGAGTTTATGTATTTTGTAGCCCTGTCACTGGGTGCGTAGATGTTTATTATGGTTATGTCTTCAGGATGGATCGTCCCCTTAATCATTATATAGTGTCCTTCTTTGTCTTTTGTGGTGCATCTTGTTATGGTGCATCTTGTTTTAAAGTCTATTTTATGAGATTAGTATTGCCACTCTTGCCCTTTTTTGGTAGCTGTTTGAAATTTTTTTTCCATCCTTTGATTTTTAATAAATTTACATCTTTGTTTCTAAGGTGTGTCTCTTGTAGACAACATATTGATGGATCCTGTTTTTTCATCCATTCTGTCACTCTCTGTTTCTTTATGGGTGCATTTAGGCCATTCACATTCAGTGTAATTATTGGTAGGTGTGAGTTTATTGCTGTCATTTTGTAGTGCTTTTTTTTGTGGTGCTGATATTTTCTCTGTCTCTCTTACTCTTTATTCTCTTTACTCTTATTCCTTTTGTTTGTGGATTTTTTTTTCATTTCTTTTGTTTTTGTAGGTTTTGTTTTTACTGAGACTTTATGTTCTTCTTCTTTATTCTCATGAGTAGGTTTGTCAACTTTCTTTGTGGTTACCTTAAAATTTACCCTTATCTTTATCTTAGCTTTGAACCAGTCTATTATTACTTGGTATCACCTTGCCTTCCTCTTCATTAGAAGGTTCTATACCTACACCATTTATTCCCTCTTTTATTGTTCTGATGTTGTTGTTATTTACAGATTAACCTCTCTGGTTCCCTGATGTAATTCCTTTGGTTTTGGATAGTCCTTGAGAGTTCATTTCCTAGGTTGGTATCAGGCTTGTATGATCCTGCATCCTAGATTCAGCCTGTTGTCTGATGTTGTTTATTCTCAGATTGAAGAACTCCCTTTAATAATTCTTGTAAGTTTGGTTTGGTTTTTACATAGTCCCTTAATTTCTGTTTATCTGGAAATGACCTAATTTCACCATCATATTTGAATGAGAGTTTTGAGCGAAGTATTTATTCTTGTCTGGCAATCTTTTTCTTTCAAGGTTTTATATATGTCATCCCATTGCCTTCTTGTATACATGGTTTCTGCTGAATAATCTGAGTTTAGTCTTATTGTTTATCCTCTGTATGTGACTTTTTGTTTTTCTCGAGCTGCTCTCAGGATTCTGATCGTCTTTGCTTTTAGCGAAAGTGATTATGATATAACTTAGTGATTTTCTTTTTGGGTCTATTCTCTATGGGATTCTTTGAGCTTCTTGGATGGTCAGCTTTTCATTTTTTAATGATATTGGAGAAGTTTTCTGTCAGTTCTTCAATGATCCTGTCTGTGTTTTCTGTTTTCTCCCCCAGTTCTGGAACTCCGCTCACTCTCAGATTTTTGCTTTTGATTGTATCCCACATAATTATCAGGGTTTCTTCATTTTTCTTTGTTCTTTTTTCTGATTTTTCCTCAGAGTTGTATCCAAGTTTTGTCTTCAATTTCGCTGATTGTGTGTTTCATTGTTTCAAACCTGCTCCTCAGCCCTTGTACGTCACTGTCCTTTTCTGAAATCTTGTTGTTTATCTTTCGGATTTCTTATCGTTTTTGTATGATTTCTAGTTGTGAATTTATTTTGGCAATTTGTTCCTGTATTATTTTCCTGAATTCTTCCATTTTTTTGGTCTGTATTTTCCAAGTATTTGTCTATTTTTTGCTCATTTTTGTCTGCTTTTTGCTTCAACTCTTTGATAGCTCTGAATATTAAATATGTGAATAACCTATCAGGTAGTTCTAGTGCCTTTTCTTCTACTGGAAAGTCATCTGGTGGTTTATTTTGGATACCTACTGGAACCATCTTGTCCTGTTTTTAATATGTTTTGATATTGTCTGCTGTCTTTGGGGCATTCAGTAGTTATTTTCCTTGTTTATTCATTGTAGATTTGTTTCATCCTGCTTTTTTGTTTTATTTGGTTATGTCTGAGCAGGCAGTCTGCGTGTTCTTTGTTGTGTGCTCATCTGTGGGCACGGTATTTTTCACCTCCTTCTCCAATAGGTAGAGTCTGTCGCTCAGTTATGGTACAGTAGGGCAGGTCCAGCTGAAGGGGAGTTTCTGGGATGGGTTGTTTGTGGAACATACTAGGGCTGACAGAGCAGTCTGGGAATCCGTGCAGGGCAGGTTCTGGTAGACCGTGCCTATGCTCCTTTGGGGTGTGATGTTCACTGCACAGTGCAGGTAGGCAGAAAGGAAGGGTGAGATTGTGATGTGTGGAGCTAAGATGAGTATGGCAAAGAGGAGAGAGTGGAGAGAGGAACAGGAGCCAAAAACATACAAACAAACAAACAAAAAAGAGTGCTAAGAGAGTCTACCATTGGAGTGGAGAGATGAGAGACTGAGAAATGGAGAAAAACAAAAAAAGAATGAATAAAAATTAGGGGAAAAAAAAGAAAAGCAAAGCCCCCAGGAATCCCACTGGTGCAACTTCGAGCACTGGGGAAGTTGCTCCCAGGCTGTGAAGTACAGCCTGGCTAGAAGTGGTAGAGGTGTCACACAGCGCCAGGTATTCAAGAGACAGTAAGAGAAGGTAAGTATAGAGAGATGAGAAACTGAGAAATGAAGAAAGACAAAACAGGGGAAAAAAAGAGAAAAGAAAAGAAAACAAACAAAAATTAAAAAAAAAGAAAAGAAAGAAATGCTCCCAGGGATCCCACTGTGTGGCTGCACAGACTGAAGGAGTAGCTCCCAAGCTGTGCAGTACTGCCTGGCTAGAATGGGCTTCCAAGCGGAGAAAAGAAAAAGAAATCAAACAAATCAAAACAGAACAAATGAAAACAAACAAACAAAAACCCTGTGATCCCCCCAGCATGGCAGCACAGGCCGGAAAGCAGTTCCCAATTGAGCAGCATTTCACAGCCTTTCAGGAAGAAGCAAAGATGGCACATGGAGCCAGATATTTGAGAGAAAGGAGGGGGAGGTTGTGAGAGATATGGAAGAAACCAAAAGAAGCAGAAAAAAGCAACACCAGCAACCAGCAATTGGCACTTGGGGAGCCAGCCAGTGCAGGTGGGTAGAATTCAAGCAGCACAGGGGTGAAGCCAGTGTTTCCTGGCCAAGAGATTGTGGCTGCAGGAAGCAGAGGAGGCCGAGTGGGTGAAGAAGGGTGGGGGGTGGGAAAGTGTATATCTCTGGTTACCAGTTGTTCTGTCTCTTGCTGGGAGCTCTGTGAAGCTGCTTTCCTGTACTCCCTGTTTGCTGATATCTGACAGGAGTCCAAGATGGCAGATCCATGCTGTGTTAGCTGATAGGGGACCTCTGCATGTATCTCTCCTTGCTCTCTGTATTCTGTCAGTTTCTTATTCCATTCTGTGCTTGCCTGAATTCTTTATCTCTTCATCTGATGCTTAGGGTTTCAGGACTGACGTTTGTCTCTGTTTGACTTACTTTTTGAGATCTTTGCTGTGGAGGGATGGCGTGGTGCTTCTGTTTATAGTGCCGTGTTGTCTGGAAGTCCCCTAGAGTTTCTTAATGTGAAGTGTAGTTTAGATACTACAGAAAAATACCTGGGAGAGACCCAGAAGTAATAGAGAACTAGAACCAAAGGAGTCCAATGGACAGTATGGGGATAATCTGTACAGAAAGGCTATGGGCATTGCCAAAGACGCTGGCATGGTCAGTGGCCATCACCTTAGCAATGCCTTAGCTTTGCCTAGGCCTCCCAAGAACTTATTCCACTTCTGTGAAAGACACGGGGGGAACTAAATTCCTGAATTGATCAAGACTATTTTTCTGCCATCTTAGTAGAATCCTGGGTGGTGCAAACGGTTAACATGCTCTGCTGCTAACCAAAAGGTTGGAGGTTCAAGTCCTCCCAGAGGCATTTTGGAAAAAAGCCTTGGCAATCTACTGCCAAAAAAATCAGCCACTGCAAACCCTACGGAGCATAGCTATACTCTGACACACTTGGGATCGCCATGAGTTGGAATAAACTAAACAGCTGATTTATTAGAATTTGGACTCAAAATAGAAAGTGAGTTACAAATAATTAAAAGTTATGTATCTTTCTTACAGAAGTTTTCATCATGTCCCATAACAACGAAGAAAGCATGCCTTTATCTGCTTTGTTACATAACACGCTTAAGTTCAACCACATTTCTCTGAGGCAAAGGGCCAGTTGTTGCAAAAACTCTAAGTGTTAAGGAGACTGCTTCCTTAGAAAGTATTAATTATTTCTTAGACCTTCCCATTGAACATTCCACAAAGGTCCTTGTGGGCCACTGCTTCAGAGGGAACAGAGAGGAAAGTACTTGGAGCACAATGCTGAGATCGTCTCTGGGCTCTTCTCTGGCATGTTTGGAAAAGGAAAAATAGGGGGAAAGAAAATACAGGGCCAAATAAACTTCTGTACACATATTCCTTGCAAACTGCAGGAAAGGTAGTGTTAGGGAAGCATCTCGTGGTGAATTTAGACTCAACCAAGCATTTCACTATGGCCTGTGGAATCCACTGATCAACATTAGATGAGCTGGGAGCAGACCATCACAGCAGAGTTGAGCGGAAAGTCCTGAAAGGTAACCCACGCAACAGCATTCTGCCTCCTGAAGCACTCTGACTGTGCATTGAGGCTATACCACAAACCAGAAAAGTGTGCCTGAGAATGAAGAATTAAACAATAATTCTCCTCTTTCTCCTCCCTCTTCCTCTTATTCCCCTTTCCCTTCTCCTCCTAATCCTCTTCTTTTTAATTGGTCCCTCTTCAAAGACTTAATGGCTCAGTTTGGGAAGCTTTTTAATGATTACGATGGAAAATGTATCTTCTACTCATCCTTTCTAACCTTTCTGTGCTCCTTCTTCATATGCAATGGTACAATGGCTGGTAGCACTGAGAGGCATGTGGATTCTGTTGGTTCAGATTTTTTTTTTCTCTCTCTCTTTTCTTTTTCATGTGTCTTCTTACTATTTTATTACCAGGCCCTTACTCTCCAGGCACCCAATGGACACCTTCATCTTCCACTTTCCACACTCTGTTTTTATTTAATTGTATCTTTGGTGCACAAAATTGAACGAATAATAGTCACTGTTTCATGATTGTTGCACTATCACCATCAGTCAATGAATAGTCTTTTTTATTTTATGTCTTCATTCTAAAATGAAGAACAACAATGAATTAACCTAACCTAATTTCACTTAACCTAACTACGAAGAATGAACAAATCTGTCTTGGAATAAGTACAGCCAGAACGGTCCTTAGAATTGAGAATGGCAAGACTTCATCTCGTGTACTTTGGACATGTTATCAGGAGGGACTAGTGCCTGGACAAAGACATCATGCTTGGTAGAGTAGAGGGTCAGTGAAAAAGAGGAAGACCCTCAACGAGAGGGACTGACACAGCGGCTGCGACAATGGGCTCAAGCATAACAAAGGACCGGGCAGTGTTGCATTCTGTTGCACATGGGGTAGCTATAAGTTGGAACCGACTGGATGGCACGTAACAACAACAACAACCTAACCATAAACTAACACAACCTAAAACCGAGGACATTACCGATTACTTACATTTACCAGTGAGCTTCTGCTCTAATCTTGCGGAGTCCAATAATTCTTTCTGCAGTTTACTGATGGGCCTCAACATCTCGTAAAGAGAAGAATATCCTATTTTATTTTATTCAGTGGAGAAAAGTTATCTTTACTCCTCCGGGGGAGGCTGTTGAGGAGCTCTTGGTGGGCAGCGACCGCCTCCTCTTCACCATCACAGGCTTCTGGCTGTGCAGGATGGCGCTGACTGCGGGTGGCAGCGATGCGCTGATCTGGGCGGTACTTGTTCTTGCGGATTATGTGGCGGATGCTGCTGAGCGTGGCCTGGAAGTTCTTGTGAATGGGGGTCCGCACGTAGGAGGTGGCCGGCTTCTGCTAGCCAGATCTCCACTTCAGGACCACCATGACCCCTTTGCCGTCGGCTGCTGGCTCCACGCTCACGGTTTTGTGGTCAATCAGCCCGTTGTAGTGGAAGGAGTTGCGGGCTTTCAGGTTATTGGGTTCAGTGCTGTACGTCTGCTTATTCCTCTTAATCAGGAAACTGGACCAGTTTCGCAGGACCATTCATTGCAGATGCACCAACGTGGCACCGGCGACTCTTGCTGCAGCGGCCGAAGATGGGAAGAGCAACAATATCCTGTTTTAAATGATTACCAATGCCCACTTACATTGCCTGCCCGCTCATCTATCTCATCAGCTTGAATTTCAAGCTCCTTGAATTGTTTCCAACCTGTAAGTTAAACGCTAGCAAACAGAAGAACATTTCACTTGGCTTTGGATGAAAAATTCATGAATTCACTGAGATGAATAGCGAATTTTTTTAAAAAAAAATCATTGCTGTGTGCCTACAGAAGCCAACACCTCTGGTAATGGCAAAATACCCTTAATACCTCTTATTAAATCTATGACCAGAGAATTGAGGAAGGAAAGGGCCTTGGCTGAGTGCTTTCTAAGTCAGGCTTGCCGCTGCAGTAAGAGCAGTGACAAGTCTTCTTACCGTCTAGATTTACAGCAGCCCCGCTATTCATTTTGAATGAGGCCCCTCCGGCATTGTCATAGCGCGACCAGAGGACATGAAGGGAAAGGGCTTTCCATAGACTTCCAGAATCTTCATTATGGTATCTTTCGCCTGGGAAATTTGAGGGATGTTATGTTTGGAGAAACTGGTGAGACTGTGGTTGAAAAATCAGCGGAAGTCAGATGCCTGCAAGAAAGGACCTTGGAAAAGCCAGCGGTACACCGTCACAGGCAACAGGTATATTCTAGGGTAGGGGACTTCAGAATGACTTTCCATTTTCTCATTGCAGCCCTTGAAGGTCTTGGGCGTTTGTCTTTCTAGGTGTTTATATATGTAATGAGGCAATATGCCGTTGGCTGGATCAGTTCTGTCTTACCTAGCCCTTTTATTTTCTGGCCTTTCCATGGGTCCGTGCAAAAATGTCTACATAGGTTCATGGGCTATTTTTAGAAATAGAGAAATGTGTAAGACCAAACTTGGGCCTTCATATATATATATATATATATATATATGTAGTTCTGATTTGGGAATTTGGAAGTTGGCTTTTTATATCCTGCCCAATGCCTCACATTCAGAAGGCTTTTAGAAATCCCCTCAGGACTGAGGTTCAAACCAGACAGCAGGTCTGGTTGTATCTTGCTCAGATAAAGTTTAAATCATTTTCTGTCAGGTTTTAGACTTCTTGAATGAACTGTCCTCGGAAAAGAGTACTTTGGTGTTCAGGACTTGAACCGGGGGGCTTTGGCTGGATCCCAACATGTTTAGAAGACCCCATTTTAAAATGTTTACCTATCCAAATGCAATGAAAGGGTGCTTGTCCTGCAAATGGCCCCTGAAATAACTTTGGAAGCCCAATCCCTGCCACTGAACAGTGGCTATTACCCTTGGACACTGGTAAGCAGGGCTTATAATTCTGGAATAATTTTCCTTTGAATTTACGACTCTTCAATTTCATTTCATACATCAGTCTTCTCGTCTCCCCTCCCATGTTACATTGGTCCATAAAACTCCACACACCATAAAATGAGATCTGGGTGGAGATGAGGCAAAACATCCCCCAAGGTAAACATTATGATAGACTTACCCCCCACCCTGCCCCCCAAAGAAAATGGAAACAAAACGTCTGCTGGTTTGCAGAATTTACTTCAGACAGCCACCAAACAGTTTTTTGTTCTTGTTTAGCTAGGATAGCAGCAGATTTTATACATGGAACCCACTTTCTCCCTCCCCATTTCCCTTATCTGAGTACTGGTCTACACAGAGGACCAAGAAAATGCCAGAGCCTTGCTAGACTCTGGAGAGCTAACACCAAGGACTTCCTGTGGCCTGGCTCCAGCCGCACGCAAGAGTAACACAGCCAGGAGCAGCCAGCCCCGATGGTGTCTGAAATATTTGGCTCCTGGCTCTGGCTGTGGGCTGGCTGTCTGGTTTGTTTGAACACGAACTAGCCTGGGAGTCTTTCTGTATAATGCTCCTTGAAGCTTTTTCCGTGACATCTGCCAATTTAATGTATGAATTACTCTGTTTACTCCTCTGTGACAGCGCAGATATTTTATTCAGAAGAAAAGGATTTCTCCTTGTCCTTGCTTTTTAATGCTAACATTTGATGAGCCCCTATTATGTGCTTGGAGCCCTGTTGGCACAGTGGTTAAGTGCTATACCTTTTAACCAAAAGGTCAGCAGTTCGAATCCACCAGCCACTCCTCGGAAACCCTATGCGGCAGTTCTACTCTGGCCTGTAGGGTCACTATGAGTTAGAATCGACTCAGTGGCAATTTTTTTTTAATGTGCTAGACACTGTGCAAGATGTTTTTACATTTGTGATTTCATTTATTCCTCATTGTATCCCCAATAAAATGGGCTTCCAGTTCCTGTTTTATAGATGAGGAAACTGAGTTCCCGAGATAGGAAATGATTGGTCCAAGGCCACACAAACTAATCAAGGGCAAAGTAGGAGCTAGAACCTAAGTTTCCTCATTACAAGGTGTTTATCTTCTCACTGCAGTTTCCTTTGGATTAATGACTGACTGCTTTGAGTGGGTATATCAGCCTTCACTCGTTCATTCGTTCACCAACCATATATTGAACATCTACTGTATACTGTGTGTTAGGTACAGGGATCAGAAAGATTTTTCTGTAAAGGGCCACATGGTAAATATTTCAGGCTCTGTAGGTTATATGGTCTGTGTTGCCAGACCTCAGCTCTACCATCATGGTTCGACAGTAGCCATAGACAGTAAGTAAATGAATGGATGTGGCTGAATTCCAATAAAACTTTATTTACAAAATTACGCAGCTGGCTGGATTTGGCTCTTAGGCTGTAGTTTGCTGTAGACTACTGTGCATTGCACAACTTTCAGCCCTATACGTGGCAGCCCTAGTTAGGCATCGTAGAATTAAGTATTGACCTGAATCTTGAACCTTCAATGAGAATGAGGATCCCTGTGCTTGGACTGACCCCCTTGCCCTTCAGAATAATCCTGAGAGGCCCACCTGAATCATCACTGCCTTCTGTGGTGAGATGCCATCTCTGCCCTGCATCTCTGCACTTTTCTTTCATCACTTGTAGGAACATTCCTAGAACTAACTCTACCCTTGTGTGGCTTGGGTGGGCAAAGCGTTAATGGGAGAGAGTAGGAAGAAGACTGGGCCTTAGAGAAGATGGAGGAGTCTGGGCTTGAGCACTGCCATCCACACACCTCATTACTTTGCAAAATTAGTAATTGCAAGTATAATAATAACAGCTACCCCACTGATTGCGTGTTTATATGCTGAAGGCCCCCATCTACATTATTACACTTGACCCTAACAACAATCCAGGAAATTTAAACGTTGTTATTTCTACTTGCAAATGAGGAAACCTAGACTCAGAGAAGTTAGGTAATTAGCCCAAGGTCACTCAACCAGGAAGTAATAGATTTAAGGTTTGGGTGAAATTCTGCATGATTCCAAAGCCTATGTCCCTAACCACCAAAGTAGACTACTATGGAAGAAGAAAGAGAGAGAGAAATTGATTAGTTTTTATTGTCATTGTCATTGCTTCCAAGGAATCATGGCAGTAAGATGGAACCGAAGGGACCAGCTTGATAGGAAAGACGTGGTTGTGGAGACAGCAGCCACACAGTGGCTGTCAGATTCTTGAGGTGCACAAAGACCTTCTGTGAGCACAGGCCGGCCGTGCCTTCTACTGCCCAGGAGGAACACCACAGAGATCCTGTTCTTAGTACCCTTAAAGGATATACCCCAAAATCCATGGCCATCCACTTGATTCTGATTTATAGTGACCCTATAGGACAGAGTAGAATTGCCCCATAGCATTTCCAAAGCTGTAATCTTTACGGAAGCAGACTGCCACACCTTTCTCCCACAGAGCAGCTGGTGGGTTCAAACCGGCGACCTTTCAGTTAGCAGCTGAACACTTAACCACTGCACCATCAGGGCTCTTTCTTAAAGGATATGGAAGACTCAATTCAAATTATTAAAGACTGGGGTTTGAGTCATGATATGAGATTTTATTGGGCTCCTTCTTTTGTTACTCCTTTTAATCCTCTATTGGATTGCTAGATATTTATAGGTGGTGAGATGGGGAAGGGGAAGTGGTGAAGAAGGGAGAGACCCCACAATCCATACAGGGCACTTTGGGGCGAGAGGAAAGATGTTCCTCTGAGGTTTGGTTGCCTCCATCCTGAACACGTGTGACAAGGCACATCTTTCTTTTCCTAGGGTGGCCTATGGCCGACTGAATGGCGATGACATCTGGGTCAGGAAGAAGTCATGGAGACTCCCGATGATCCCGGGGGGCATTTATAGCTCAAAGTCAGGTAGAGTTTATTTCATTATTGGAAGAAAACTTTTCATGGAAGTAAATAAATAATGTACCAACTTAACAGGTACAAGGAAAAGGGACAAGGTAGAGACAAAAGGATGCAAACCAACTGGTTGCAAAAGGAGCTAGAAGGGGGATTAAAAAAAGAAAAGAAATTAAATAAATAAGATATCACTCTTCATGGTACAGTGGTGCTGTGGCCTGGGGGTGAAACTGGAAACTTTGTGTGGGGAGTTCTAGTGGGATGTGGGTTGGATCAAGATATATTTGTTTCCAAGAAATACATTTTTCAAAAAGCTAAAATGCTAAGCCGTAATTTTTTTTTTTTTAAGTAGACAATCAGGGAAATGCCAGGCTTGATACTTTCTTGAATGGGGTTTCTGGATGTGTCCGACGAAAGTCCTTTTTGTGAAAGGAAGGCCCTTGTTAGCGTGGCCCAATAGTTGCTGTAGTTTAGGTCCATTCAGTTCCAGTTTAGCCCGTCCACTTTGAATCTCTGCCCTCAGCAGCATTATGGGCTGTGTCCAAACCTCCCTTTTCCACTCCACCATGGGCACATGATATGCTTCCTTTTTCAAAGGAGCAGCCATCTTAGAAGAAGTACAGGGCACCAAAAAACAGTGTTGCTGGTCAAATAGTCAAATCTCCGAGCCCACAGAGATGTTTCTCTGCCTGCCACATTTTCCTTGGCTCTTCCAGGCTCCATCCCTCTAAGCAAACATTCCCTCTGCATTTAGGCTCCTTCTAACACTGAGCATAGTGTCATGGAAAGAAACATTGAAGACCTAGGTTTCAGTGGTTTTGCTAGTAACTTCCTCAGTGTTTGACATCCCAGACTTTAAGGTTTCTCATTTTTATTTAATAATAAATATCTTCTCGTGTCATTGAAAGAATCAAATGGGGTAACGTACATGAAAGTATGTTGATAGATGTAAGCGTCAAACAAATATTTATTCATTGCTTGCTATGTGCTTGACACCGAGGACTCCAAAGCTGAATAAGACACATCTCTTGACCTTGAGAAGTTTGTGATCTAGTCAAGGAGGCAAACAGAGAGATAGGAAGTTTTAATCTAATGTGTGACGATTGGGTGGTGTTTATTTGTTTTGCTTTTGCTTTTTTTCTTGTCGGCCACAGCAAATCAATTCATAACTATCCCACTTCCTATACCCTCTGCCACTAGTTTCCCTTCCCTCTTTGGGCCTCAGATTTCCAATCTTTCAGATGAATAAATGACCAGATAATTTGTAGTCCAAATTGGGACACTTCTCACTTGGAGAAAGTGAGAAATGGTGCTTTTAGTAATCGTGCTGGAGCAACTAATGTAAATGGGGACTGTCCGAGACAAACAGGGATTATTGGTTCAGTGGTAGAATCCTCGGCTTCCAGGCAGGAGACCCGGGTTGGAGTCCTGGCCAGTGTACCTCATGTGCAGTTACCATTCATCTGTCAGTGGAAGCTTGCATGTTGTTGTGATGCTGAGCAGGTTGCAGAGGCACTTCCAGACTAAGACAGACTAGGAAGAAAGGCCTGGTGAGCTACTTTCAAAAATAAGTCAGTGAAAACCGTATGAACGACAAAGGTCCAATCTGTAACTGATCATGCAACAACAAGAGCATCACAAATGAAATAGGTGCAGGCATTCAGCACTACCTAAGGCTGATTCAAGTGCTTAGGACTTCGAGCCTTGAACTGATTAACGGAAGTCTTCCTCCTAGCCCCAGTTAGCACATTTCCTCTAAGACAGCCCTCACAGACATGGCTGCTAGTCAGTACAGTTCAGCGAGCTCAACTCTGGCAGTCCCTGGTTACTGCCGTCACAGGTCAGATCCTCTGTGAATCAAACAGTACCATATCCCTTGTGGTCACATCACCTGTTGGAGCTTAACTGCTTAGCAGGCCAGGGAAATTAAACGAAAATAAATTTCAACACAAGCGCAGCAGAGGCTGTGCTACTGGGAGATGTTGAACTCCTGAATTGTGTTTTGCCCTATCTCAGAGACTTTTTATATTAACCTCCTCTTCCAAAGCAGTGAGCCTTGTGTTCATAGGCATGATAGAGTTCCCAGAGGACACATGTATGCTTAATAACACCCACCCACTGTGAGCTCTGGTAAGCTTAAGATCAATAAGAGGAAAGGATTAATGAGCTGAGTTTGTGTCTCTCTCTCCCGCCAGCCTCCTACCTCCTCGTAATATGATCCCTTTTCCATTTCCTTTCTCAGCATTTTTATGGGCTTGGGATAAGATCTCAAAATAAAAGTCTTTTTTTTTTTTTTTCTTTTCTATGCCATCTAATAAAAATATGCCTAACCACAGTGGTAGGGAAACTGAGGCCCAGATAGAACACATGGAAGTTCTTGATAGATTTTCACACGCAGGGAGCTCACACAATTTGTGCTAGATAATTTGAGATTAGTGATGGAGTCTGTTATATATTCGGGCTGAATGTTGCATATCTTCCCAGAATCACTTTAACATAGTCTTAAGTGCAAAACTAAGGGGATGTTGCCGCTCTAATCATGCCTCTTCCCCAACATGTACCCATGATTCATATAGGTATCTTTTAATCATAAAGAGTTCTAGGCACTTGGGATTTGCATGGCCTTGGAGATTTCTTTTTCAGCATCCTTTCTAGCTTCCTCATCTCTGCTGAAAAAGATGAGGATTGCAGGAGCAGATTTGGGAGAGGAAATCTCATCGTCACAGCGTTATAGGCCTTTTCCTAATTACTTCTATCTACGTCATAAAACAACCCAGTTTGATGGCTCAGTTATGAGAGAAAAACTTGCGTAGGAAGAATCAGATTGGGTGTTTAGGGAGATAACTGTGGGGTGGAAGATTGAGGAGAAAACATTGATCTTCACACCAAATCTGCCTTATGCTAAAGAAATTTATAGAAGACCTACGGATAGGGCAGTTAAAACTCCAGCCCTCACCACCCACCCAGAACAGTGGAATATAGGTTTCTCTCCTTCTCATTCTGCACAGCTAGCCTCTGCTGCTACCGCCCTTCTCTGGGACCTGGGGCAACCTTGCTGAACTTCATCGCTGCGGGCTGCCTGTGCAGGCGTGAGTAGGCAGCCCTGGGAACCACACATTCTGGTCCAAATAGGGTTAAAGTAACCATGTCGTTAGGAGCCCTGGTAGTGCAATGGTTAAGCTCTTGGCTGCTAACAAAAGCCTGCCATTCGAACCCAACAGCGGCTCCGTGGGGAAGAAGACCTGGAGCTCTTCTCTCTTAAAAATTATAGCTTAGGAAACTCTATGGGGCAGTTCTGCTCTGTCGCAATGTGGTCTCTACGAGTCGGCATCAACTCAGCGGCCACACAACAACAACAGCAATCATGTCATCAACCCACCTACTTTGCCAGGGAGCTGAGATGATCAATAGCTGGTAATGGTGCAGGGAGTGGAGTGGAACGGGAGTTCTTAGTATGGTTTGGCTTACTGGGGACTTGAGGGTGGGGCTCCAGGCCGATGCTTCTTTCTTCTGGAGTAAGTTTCAGCCTGGTCCCTGCTTCAGGCTCTGTGCCCCTCTCTGTTGGCTCTCCAGAAGACTGGTGATCTTTATTTAGTAAGTAGGTCTTAAGATTCTTAATCCAAGGGCCTCTGATTCCGTATGGCATGTTTGAAAGGAAAGCATGGGCATTATCTCAAATTCTTTTTGCTTTATGTTATAACACGTTATCTTGAAGATCAAAAGTGAAAGCTCTCCCCCCACGTGGAGCCCAGCTGTCATGTGGGTCAAGGACACCCTTGCTCAGCTGTGCTGGGATGCAGAGACAGAGTGTCCTAAACACACACACAGCAAGTCCCCACCCTATTTTGGCCTTCACTAGCAGACATGATGTTATTGACTCGCTAGAACTAAGACAATGGTTTGAGGTTTTTAATATAACTTATTAAATGTTCGTTGTTGTTGTTAGGTGCCGTCAACTTGGTTCCAACTCACAGCAACGCTGTGTACAACAGAATGAAACACTGCCTAGTCCTGCGCCGTCCTCACAATTGTTGCTATATTTGAGCCCACTGTTGTAGCCACTATGTCAATCCATCTCATTGAGGGTCTTGTCTTCTCCTTTTTTGCTGCCCCTCTGCTTTACTAAGCATGCTGTCCTTCTCCAGGGACTGATCCTTCCTGATAACATGACCAAAGTATGTGAGACAAAGTTTCTCCATCCTTGCTTCTAAGGAGCATTTGGCTGTACTTCTTCCAAGACAGATTAGTTTGTTCTTACGGCAGTCTCTTGTATATTCAATATTCTTGGCCAGCACAGTAATTCAAAGGCATCAGTTCTTCTTTGGTCTTCCTTATTCATTGTTCAGCTTTCACATGCATATGAGGAGACTGAAAATACTATGGCTTGGGTCAGATGCACCTTAGTGCTCAAAGTGACATCTTTGCTTTTTAACACTTTAAAGAGGTCTTTTGCAGCAGATTTGCCCAAATGTACTATGCTGTTTGGTTTCTTGACTGCTGCTTTCATGGGTGTTGATTGTGGATCCAAGTAAAATGAAATCCTTGACATCTTCAGTCTTTTCTCCATTTATCATGATGTTGCTTATTGGTCCAGTTGTGAGGATTTTTGTTTTCTTTATATTGAGGTGCAATCCATACTGAAGGCCGTAGTCTTTGATCTTCATCAGTAAGTGCTTCAAGTCCTCTTAGCTTTTAGCAAGCAAGGCTATGCCATCTGCATACTGCAGGTTGTTAATGAGTCTTCCTCCAATCCTAATGCCCTATGCTTTTTAATACAATCCAGCTTCTCAGATTATTTGCTCAGTATACAGATTGAATAAGTATACTGGAAGGATACAACTTTGATGCACACTTTTCCTGATTTTAAAACACAGAATATCCCCTTGTTCTGTTCGACGACTGTCTCTTGGTCTATGTGTAGGTTCCTCATGAGCACAATTAAGTGTTCTGGAATGCACATTCTTTGCAATGTTATCCATTGCTTGGTATGATCCAAACAGTTGAATGCCTTTGCATAGTCAATAAAACACAAGTAAACATCTTTCTGATATTCTGTGCTTTCAGCCACGATCCATCTGACGTAAGCAATGAGATCCTTCATTCCAAGTCCTCTTCTGAATCCGGCTTGAATTTCTGGCAGTTCCCTCTCAATGTACTGCTGCAACCATTTCTGAATTATCTTCAGTAAAATTTTACTTGTGTGTGATATTAATGATATTCTTCTATAATTTTTGCATTCTTTTGGATTACCTTTCTTTGGAATGGGCACAAATATGGATCTCTTCCAGTCAGTTCGCCGGGTAACTGTCTTGCAAATCTTGGCATAGACGAGTGAGCGCGTCCAGCGTTGCATCCATTTTTTGAAACATCTCAATCGGTATCCCGTCAATTCCTAGAGTCTTATTTTTCACCAATGCCTTCAGTGCAGCTTGGATTTATTCTTTCAATATCATCGGTTCTTGATCATATGCTATGTCCTGAAATGGATGAATGTCGACCAATTCTTTTCAGTACAGTGGCTCTGTGTATTCCTTCCATCTTCTTTTGATGCTTCCTGTGTCATTCAATATTTTGCCCATAGAATCTTTCAGTATTGCAACTTGAGGCTTGAATTTTTTCTTCAGTTCTTTCAGCTTGAGAAATGTCAAGCATGTTCTTTCCTTTTGGTTTTCTAACTCCAGGCTTTTGCACATTTCATTATAATACTTTGTCTTCTCAAGCCCTTTGAAATCTTCTGTTCAGTTCTTTTACTTCATCATTTCTTCATCATTTTGCTTTGCTACTCTGTTTTCAAGAGCAAGTTTCAGAGTCTCTTCTGACATGCGTTTTGGTCTTTTCTTTCTTTCCTGTCATTTTAATGACCTTTTGCGTTCTTCATGTATGATGTCCTTGATGTCTTCCTACAACTTGTCTGGTCTTAAGTCGTTATTGCTCAGTGCATCAAATCTGTTCTTGAGATGGTCTCTAAATTCAGGTGGGATATACTCAAGATTGTACTTTGGCTCTGGTGGACTTCTTTTAGTTTTCTTCAGCTTCAACTTGAACTTGCATATGAGCAATTGATGGTCTGTTCTACAGTCTGCCCCATCCTTGTTCTAATTATGATATTGAGCTTCTCCATCATCTCTTTCCACAGATGTAGTCAGTTTGATTCTTGTGTATTCCAATCTGGCGAGGTCCACATGTATAGCTGGTGTTTATGTTGTTGAAGAAATGTATTTCTAAGAATAGGTTATTAGTCTTACAAAATTCTATCACACAGTCTTTTATTATGTGACCACCTATTACATCCTAGTTCCTGTTCATGGGTAATTTTAAGTTCAAGGAGTGGGTAGTTGGGCTAAAAGGATGTATAAGATGTATTTTCATGAAAAAAAAAATTCAAATGAAAACAACAACTGCTTTCAAGTTGATTCCAACTTATGGTGACCCCATGTGTGTCAGAGTAGAACTGTGCTCCATAGTGAGTTCAGTGACTAATTTTTTGGAAGTAGATCACCAGGCCTTTCTTCTGAGGTACTTCTGGGTAGGTTTTGGTGAGCAGCCAAGTGTGTTAACCGTTTCACCACTCAGGGACTCCAGAGTAGACATCTGATATTCTATCGAGAGATGTTTAAATAAGTAACATATAAATAATTAGAAAATAACATCTGAACAACATACAGCAAGGCAAAATGAATTAAGAAGTATATGGAAGATTAGCAGCTCCTAGTCAAAGGAACCATTAATTCTCTCTGGGGAATTGAAAAGGGCTCCTCAGATATGTTAAGACTCATATAATTTAAACTGAGTTTGAAATATTCATCCAGCTATTCATTCCACTGCCATTTCCTGAATGCCTGGTAAATGGCAGACACAGTGCGGATTTGGCAACATTCCTGCCACCAGGTAGCTCATGGCCTAGCTGGGGAACAGGTAAACAAACAATTATCATAAAGTAGAACAGTTTATTTGGAGCTGTTCTACTATATGATAATTATTAATTGTAATAATAACTGTCTATATTTAACATTATTATGCACTAGGCACCATTTATTAACTGATTTTGAACTCATTATCTAATTCATGATAAATGGAGAAAATATTGAAGTCAAGGATTTCATTTTACTTGGATCCACAGTCAATGCCCATGGAAGCAGCAGCCGAGAAATCAGTGACGTATTGCATTGGGCAAATCTTCTGCAAAAGACCTCTTTAAAGTGTTAAAAAGCAAAGATGTCGTTTTGAGGACTAAGGTGCACCTGACCTAAGCCATGGTATTTTCAGTCACCTCATGTGCGTGCGAAAGCTGAACGATGAATAAGGAAGACTGAAGAAGAATTGATGCCTTTGAATTATGGTGTTAGCGAAGAATATTGAATACACCAGAGACTTCCAGAAGAAGAAACAAATCTGTCTTGGAAGAAGTACAACCAGAATGCTCCTTGGAAGCAAGGATGGTGGAAGTTCATCTCAGATACTTTGGACATGTTATCAGGAGGGACCAGTCCCTGGAGAAGGACATTATGCTTGGTAAAGTAGAGGGTCAGTGAAAAAGAGGAAGACCCTCAACGAGATAGATTGACACCATGGCTGCAACAATGGGCTCAAACATAGCAACGTTTGTGTGGATGGTGCAGGACCTGGCAGTGTTTCATTCTGTTGTACATGAGGTCGCTATGAGTTGAAACCAACTTGATGGCACCTAACAACAATAATTCAAAATCTCCCATAGATTAGAGTCTAATATAAGTTTGTACAAGAGGAAACTTGCCTGGGGCTGTCTAGCTAGTCAGTGGGAGGACCAAATTTTGAACCCTTAAATCCATGTGTGTTAGATTCCTAAGCCCATACTCTTAAATATTAAAGAGGAGTTGGGGCAAAGGAACAATGAAAATGAAGGAAACAAAAATAGGAAAGACATGGGAGAGTGAAATTACATGCTAGGGTTAGAAAGGGGCCCTTCCTTTGTGGTTAGAACTTAGGAATTTAATGCAAGGTTAGACAGGAAGGATGGGGCTTGATCTTTGAGAACCCTTAATGACATATTATGGAGTCCAGTTTTCTTCTGTAATCCATGGATACCCATAGCAGAGTTTTTAGACAGGATATGATGTGAAAGACACAACTTTAAGGAAATATGTCTGGGGAGGTGGCGAGTATGAGATGGGTTGCTTGGATACCCCAGCTGCTTTTGGAGCATATGGTAATGGTTAGGACATTGGGCTGTGGACTTGAAATCATGTTTTTTTTCCTCAATGGATAGAAATGGACCACCTGGAATTGAACTTTACTTTCAGTAGCTATAAATCCAGGTGTATAATAAATGAATAAAAGTAACTTTTTAAAATTTTCCTAAAAAGCTACTTAATCCTTACAGGCAGAAAGTATAGTCTTAATCAAAGAGTTTTTACAGGCATTCTAGGTTTAAACTCATTCAAATAAAAATTTACTCCTCTCTTTTTGGGGTGGTATCTGTATTTGGTGGCGCTTTCAAACCATGAAAGGATGGGAGTTGGGAGGGGGAGGTTGGTATCTGATCACTGGTCATTGGTATCTGTCCTGTCCTGTAATATTCTGCAGCCATTGGTCACAAACTGCACCTTTCTTGTCAGGCTCCTTATAGCCCTCCTTTAAGTGCCTTGCTAGGAGTCTCTGGCGGGTACAAATGATTTAAGCGCTCAACTACTAGCTAAAAGATTGGTGGGTTGAACCCACCCAGAGGCATCTTGGAAGACAGGCCTGGCAGTCTGTTTCTGAACGGTCACAGCTTTGAAAGCACTATGGAGCACAGTTCTGCTCTGCACACATAGGGTTGCCATGAGTTGGAATTGACTCGATGGCAACTAACAACAACAACAACAACAACAGCACCTTGCTCCCGTCTCAGGAATTTGCAAACTCTTTCCCATATTCTTTGGGGTCATGGAAGAGATAGAAGTCTGGTTTAGGTCTTCCTAGACCTTGCCAATTTTCCTGGGCCCCAATCAGGATGCAAACACAAATCCCTTCTATCATCGGCCCCTCCTAGAACTCAGTTGCAAGGGATGAGACAGGATGCATGGTCCTCCAGGTCAGCCATCAACTCTCTTGCTTCTCTTCCCACCCTCCTCACCTCCTGAGCTCAGAAGATCTTTATCCAGACTTCAATAGTGGTGGAGGTGTTTTGTGGTGAAAACTTGTTCTGCTTAATGGCATATTCTTTTCGATCTATCTTGTCCAGGTGTAGCTTAAAAGCCAAGAATTTGATGAATTATATCTACTTGCCTGAATATAGGAGAATCACATTATAAATAGAGAGCTCAGGGAAGAACACATGGGTTAACATTTTATTGTATTGTCCCCACACTATTAGACCTTGGTGTGAACCAGAGGGCCCTGGGGAAACCAAATGAAATTGACTTTCTATCCAAAGAGAAATCTGGTCCATTAGCCAGGCTTTTTTCAAGATGGCAAATTCTACTTTCTTATTTTCTTTGATTCCCCAAAAGGGTCTCATCTATGATCAAAGCTTCTTTTTTTTTTTTAAACAGCAACTGGCATATCCTTGAAAGTATAGTTAGCTACCATAGTAACTATAAATTATAATCTCTCTTTAACTTTCCAGACAACCTAAATAAGATGCTGTCACTTCCCCCCTACAATTAATACTCTCTGAAGAAATATCAAAGTGTCATGATCTATTGCTAAATTTGGAAACATGCAGGAAAAATTTGGTCATTTGCACCAATAGTTGCACTGGTAGCAAATTCAGTGACTTCAGCAAAATGTATGCACGCACAACATGGGTTTGCATAGGAATTGACTAGGTTCTTGTGAAACTGATAGTTAAGTGTCAGTTGAAAGAAGTCTTACCGATACTTTGATTGCCAGAAAGAGATGGAGAACATAACAGAGTATTAGTATTATTACTCATTGAAGTGAGCCAGTGAATTGTGAGCTTGGGTTTATTTAGTATTACTCTTCAGATCATTTACTGCCAACTTACAGTGGACTGTAAGAAAGGTTGAACTACTCCTGTCCTTAGGGTTGTGAGGGAGCATGGGAATAAACTCACACCTCCTGGATATCTAGAGATGTTTTCTAGGCATTGTACTAGGCACTTTACAACACTCTTCTCATTTAATCACAGTAATAACCTTAGAGTAGATTCCATCATCCTTGTTTTACAGATGTAGGAACCTAAGTTCCGGAAGATGAAGAGAAGTCTCCACTGTCAACCCAGCTAGTAAAAGGCAGAAACAATAGTAAACTCTGGTCCGTATCTTACCAAAGTAGGACAAAAGTTTTCTTCATTTTCTTTTCCTGATTGTATTCTGTAAAATGAAGGATATCATGACTTAGAGTCATTGAGGGATGGTTCCATCCTGGTGATTGGTGATTCTCCTCTCTCAGAACATCGATGTTACTCTCAGGACCACGTTTACTTATGCGATCAGTGAAAGTGTAAGATACTGACTGACTTGTTTTTGCTCCATTTCCTATCTCTTTGTTGCTTTATTTTCAAGGGAAGGTGAAGGAAAGGAAAACAATTAGTGTGCACGCTATACTCCAAATGCTTACAACAATCTTGCAAACTATATACTATTTAGCCCACACTTTTAGCTTGAAAAGCTGGGGCTCAGAGAGGTTAAAAAGACCTATCCAGTTCTAAAATTTAAAAGAAAAATGATGTTTCAAAACAACACAAAAAACATATCCAAGGTAATACTGTTAAGATATAGAGCAGGGAGTCAAACCCAGATTTGTCTCCCTTCAAAAACGTCTTCAGCACCATGAAATTCCAGGCACTGGGATGGAGCTGTGAACTAGACAAGCAAGATCTCTACTCTTATGACGTTTACACTCTAGTGTGTGAAGAGAGAAAATAAATAATAAATGATAAATTAACTCAAGGGTAATTTTAGACTGATAAGTGCTATCCACGAAAACAAAACTAAGTTATGGAAGCAAGAGAAGAGGAACCAGCAAAGGAGCGAGGGCTGTTTAAATAAGAACGTCAAGGAAACTCTTTCCAAGGAGGTGAAATGAGTTGAGACCACAGTGATGAGAAGAAGCCAGCCACGGGAAATATACCAGAGCAAGTCAATGCTAATGGGATCGGCCCAGCAGAGAGGTGAAGATTGATAATGTAGGAGAGGGAAAAGATGGGGACCGGAGCACAGTGAAGGATTAGTCTTAGACAAGAGGAAGGATACTTCTTCAGAGGTCACATTGGTGGCTTGGAAGACAATGTAGAAGTATTGTTGGTGAAGAACTTGAGAAGGCAGGCTGGGAGCATAGGAGGTGATGATGGGAGAGTGAGATACTTGCAGTCATAACTTGGGAGATGGTGTTTTCTAGGTAATGAAAAGCCCAGAGCATGGTACTGGGGAGGGCAGTTGAGGAAGAGTGTGGGGGTATGGGGGCAGAGGTCTTCAGAGCTGACGTTGAGAAACAGGCTAGGGTATTGCATGGGTTATCTATATGGGTGTTGAAATTGGCAAGAACAATCACAGAAGTCAGAATAAGAGGAGGAACAGTAACCAGGAGCCTTATTTATTTATTTTATAACACATGAGAAATTACCAGGTAAATGACAGCACAAGGAGAGTATATCTGCAAAGAATCAGAGAGTTATGCAAGAGACAGTAGAAGCAATGTTTCGAAAGTTGGAATTAAGAGCAGAGAAGATATTAATGGCTAGAAAGTTTGGTCAGGTGTAGGTGGAAATCTGCTTGGAGGCCCTTGGGGAAGTTTTTTGTTCTCTTATCGAAAGGATGAGTGTGAGAAGTGAGTTCACTCTTATCTCTCCTTCCCCCTTATTTGTGCTCAAGATGTGGATACGATACTTAGAGCTGTGGCAGCCGTTGTGTGACTATGGGACAATAAGCATGAGAACAAAAAGGCAACATGTTACAGGTAACAGGGTCAAAAGATATAAGCAGTCTGAGCATAAATTGAGCTGTGGCCCCAAACTAAAAAGCAACTTACTCTAGACTTCCTGCTATGTGAGATAATTAAAACATCTTTATTGTGTAAGTCACTGAGAGTCAGGTATTCTCCTATTTGCAGCTGAAAGTATCCTATTATACAGCTACATGGGAAGCAGTACCATCTAGGGAGAACCAGGTTTCAGTTAAGACAAAGGGTTGAGTAAATGTCTAAGGATAAATTGAAGATACTGGGAATTACTGATCATAGATCAGGGGCTTGAGGTAGCATGGGGATAGGATTTGAGAGGGAGGAGAAAGGTGAGTGCTGATTATTAGTTATATATTGCCATGTAATGAGGTACCCCAAAACTTAATGGCTTAAAATGATAAGCAGTTATTATCTCACAATGTTTGTGTTTCAGGAGTGGCTTAACTGGTTCTGACTCAGAGTTTCTAATGAGATTGTAGTCAAGATATTGGCTAAAGCTGCAGTTATCTGAAGGCTTGACTGGGGCTGGAAGATCTGCTTCTAAGAAGGCTCATTCTCATGGTTGATGGCAAAAGACTTAATTCCTCACCATGTGTACCTCTCCACAGGACTGCTTGAGTATCCTCACAACACGGAAGCTGGCTTCCTCCTGAGCAAGCAACCCAAGAGAACAAGACGAAAGTGTCCCATGTCTTTTATGCTCTAACCTCAGGAGTCACATCATTTTCACAATGTTCTGTTGGTTAAACAAGTTCTATTGTTCTATTGGTTAACAAGCCAGCCCTATTCAATGTTGGAGTGAACTAGTACACAAGAGCATGTATCACCAGATGGCCGTCTTGAGGGACTGGTATCACAGTCACACAGACACGCGCAGAGCAGTATGAGGATGACATTTTGGACACTCATGAATCATGGGGGAGGACCTGGACTTCTGATGGTGAATGCGGCAAATTAGGGTGTGAGGCATGATGGGATTGGTCTTGATGTTTTGTTAGAGGAGATTAGCAGCCTGTTCTAGTGCTGCCATTCTGAATATGTCAGTGGATGAAGGCCTGAAGGCAGAAGCTCCTCTAGGAGGCTCCTGGTGATGAGGTTTCAGTGATTGATGGCTAATTTCTCATGGCTAGCATAGCTGAGCAAGGGGTCTGAGGGTGCTAAAATAAAGGAAGATTAGACTGAAACTTCACTTCCATTCTAATTCTGGCTACACCAGTCTGTCTCCCAACTAGAAACTGGAGCACCATTGTTGTCCAGCAAATACTCTACCTCATCTTCCTTCCAACCCATTCTCAAAAACCATTCCTAAATTTTTGCTTCTCTCTTGGCACAACCAGTATGTTATTCTTCACCACGAGGCTTTCTCTACTCAGTAATTTAAAGCAGTTTATGTCAGAATGGCATTAATTATGTCAGGATCTATTGAAACTCCTCATGAAAGATACTTTTTTATTTTTTAAGAATGAAATGCAAAGAGACTACTCCTTTTGCAGTGAACATGAGAGCCCACCGGATTGAGGGGTTCAATAAGTAAAGGCCGTTAAGGGGGATTAAGGACAAGTCAACTTTTCAAAAGGATAAAGTATATAGTTTCCAAAACACCCATTTCTGGGTATAGGCTGAAGACCAATATCTTTTGCATGTAACTTGTTTTAGCAAAATTCCAGTATTTAATTATTAGTTTGGTGAATGACCACATAGGACCATTTAGTGTAACATGACAGGCCCTGAAGGGAGTAGTTAGTAATTTGAAACACTAACCATGTGTTTTGTCTAAAAACTTAATATCTGTAGCATGATTGGAGTGGCAGGGTTCCACCAATCAAAATGTAGGAAAATACTCCATGGTAGTAATAAAGCAGCTACTGTTCTGGCTTACGGCAAACATAATAGATAATATTCATTAACTATTTACTATATGCAATTGCTATAGATGTCTTATCTTCTCATCCACTGTATGACCTAGATAATAACAAAAATAACTAGTATTTATTGAGCACACATTATGTGCCACAAATTTTTACCATGCATTATTTATCTTACTCAATCCTCATAGTATGATAATGTTATTATTCTTGTGATAAAAAATTGGATTAGAGAGTTTAGCAAACTTTGGCAGTAAATGATGGAGGAAAGATTTGAACTGAGGTTTGTCTAACTCTGGTGTTCACATGTTTAACAGCTATACTACATTGAAAAGTATAGTAAGACGTTACTAATTCTGACTGAATTTGAGGGAGTGGAAGATTATGGTCTGGATATGGGCAAGTCTTAATTCCACAACATTTGAAAAAAATTAGTTCCACTTCATCATGTTTAATTTCAGACAGGGCCTCCTATTGGACTGGCAAATAGAGATCCTAGAGGATTTACTTTAATGATTAGCAAAAGGGATTTGTCATTGTACAGTTAGATTTAAAGAGCTTGCAAAGAATGTGCTAGAAATATAAAAATAGCTACTATTTATTACAGATGTTATCACAACTACAACCATGAAAGACAGACACTAAATGTTATGGATTGAATTGTGTCCCCCCCCCCAAATATGTGTTGGAATTCTAACCCCTCTGCCTGTGGATGTAATCCCATTTGGGAATAGGTTTTTCTTTATTATGTTAATGAGGCCATAGCACTTGTGGGACATAAAAAGAGCAGGTTAGGCACAAAGACAGATAAGCACAAATGGGGGAAAGATTGATGCTACAAGGAGATTGCCAAGGAATTGAGGAACTCTGGACCTAGAGAAGCTGAGACAAGGGTTCTCCTCCAGAGTAGACAGAGAGCTTTTCCCTAGAGCCTGTGCCCCGAGTCTGGATTTTTAGCCTCCTATACTGTGAGAAAATAAATTTCGGCTTGTTAAAGCCACCCACTTGTGGTATTTCTGTTACAGCAGCACTAGCAACCTAAGACACTAAGGTATTAGACATTACTGGTTGACAGTTCAACAACAGTTCTCACCTCTTTCTCATTTTTAACAATTCAGTTGATAGATCTATCCTCCCCTGTGGCTTTTTGCTATAGGCAAAGTGGGCCCAAGCCCCAGGCCCTGGGGTGAATCCTGATGAAACTAAGCCAGTTATAAGGATGCAGCCTCCCTTGCCAGTGATTGATTGGCTTGGGCGTGGGCATATGACATAATTCTAGCCAATGAGATATGAAGAGCAGACAGCAGAGGGACTTCTGGAAAAGGTTTTTCTTCTTTGTGTATTTAGAGACACACGGGAAGAGCATATCCTCTTCCTCCGCTGGTCTGTGCGTGATGCCTAGAACTGTATCAGCTCGCTTATGATCATGAGCAGAGTTAACAAGTACCCAAGGATGACAGAAAATATGAAAAGAACCTGGGAGTGTGATGATGCCCAGTTACATGTTCACCCTAGTTGCCCTACCTGCTTGCTGTATGAGATAATACACTTTCTGTGTCAAGTCAGGTAATCGGGGCCTTCTCTAACTAGCAACTCAAAGCTTCCTAAAGGATAGATTTATCATCCCTATTATGCAAGGGTCACTATTAGTCGGAATCGACCTGATGGCAACAGGTTTGGTTTTGGTTTTGCCAAGGAGGAAAATGGAGCAAAGAAAATTGAATACTTACCTAACTTCACATCTAGTAAATGATGGAGCAGGATTTATATCCAAGGCTGTGTTATTCCAGAGCCCCGTGCTTCACTGTAACACACCAGCTCTCACTCTTCCTTCTGTAGACTTTATCTGTGTTGCAAAACCCCTCTGGCACTGGAAGAGTAGAGGGCAATCGAAATGAATATTTTCCTGCATGGTAAATACAGTGGTGAGTAAGGGGTCTTCCCAAGGTTCCCAGGACACTTCGCCAGCACATATACACAAAAAGCTCTCAATTCCTTCAACCCCATGAATTAAAACGCCTTGATGATCCACTATTGCTCTAGGATAAACTCAAGTCTCCTTAACAAACCTGCAAAGCCCTGTCAGTCTGGCCTCTGTTTTCCTCTCCAGCTTCTTTTTTGATATTCAGACAGCCTCATGTCATATCGGAGGACCCAGTATGAGTCTTTACTAATTTCCTTTGAGGTGCATTCTCCTGGCAGCCTTAGGGTCTTTGTAAGTCCCGCTCCCTCTGCCTTGACTACTCTTACTTCTCTTTACTGGGATACTTTCATCTCATCCTTCATGTCCTAGCTTGCCATCACTTCCTGCCCTCTTCTAAGTCTTCTAGTAAAGAACATTACCACAGTGGTGTTTAGTTATTTATTTTCATATTCATTTGTTTAATACCTGTCTTTCCCACTTAATTGTAAGCTCTAAAATGGCAGGGGCTTTGTCCATCTTGTTTATTATTATTTCTCTGGGTGTTAACCTAGAGGGTTGAATTTAGGCTAGCCTCAGTAAATATTTGTGAGTGAAAGAATGATGAATTAAAAAAAAAAAAAAAAAAAGAAAAACTCTCCACTGCCTGTTTCTATATTGAGAATGGAGAGATCATGGATTTGCTTGAATAGGAAGATAGAAAAAACATATACACAGTATGTGCATTTCTTCCATTCCACGAATATGACCGATTGTTATATACCCTGCCTGACCCTATTCCAAACCACCATCTTTTTCCCCTTGAACTCCTACAATGCCCACCTTGCTATCGCTAGCTCCTTGCTTTCAGTCTTACCATCCACCCTCACTCCACTCAAGATACACACTAGTATTTTCACCACACAACAGCCACAGCGATATTTTTAAAGTATAAATCACATCATGCCACTTGTCTACTTTTAACCTTCTCTTGGCAAGCAGAGTAAGATCCAGTGTCCTTTCTGACAAGGTGCTACATAATGTGGCTGTGCCCACTTCTCAGATTTCACTCTCCACCAGCCTCTCCAGGGGTTATCAGGATTCAGTCACTGTGGCCTCTTTCTGCTCCTCAAACACAACCAGTTCATGCCCATCAGTCTCTTGGTACTTGGTATGTCCTCTGCCCCAGACCTTTGCATGGTTGATTTCTTGGTTGATATCTGGTTGCCCTGTCCTGTGTTCTAGCCTTGGGTTGTTATCTGATGTTATTGATTTTCTAACCAGTGGACTCCCTTTAGTATTTCTTGTAATTTTGGTTTGGTTTTTGCAAATTCCCTAATCTTCTGTTTATCTGGAAATGCCCTAATTTTGCCATCGTATTTGAGAGACAGTTTTGCTGGTTATAGAATTCTTGGCTGGCAATTTTTTTCCTTCAAGGCTTTACATATGTTATACCATTGCCTTCTTGCCTGCATGGTTTCTGCTGAGTAGTCCAAGCGTATTCTTATTGACTGTCTTTTGTAGATGACTTTTTGTTTCTCCCTAGCCACTCTTAAAATTTTCTCTTTATCTTTGGTTTTGGCAAGTTTGATTATAATATGTCTTGGTGACTTTCTTTTGGGATCTACCTTATGTGGGGTTCAGTGAGCATCTTGGATAGATATCTTGTCATCTTTCATGATATCAGGGAAGTTTTCTGCCAACAAATCTTCAACAATTCTATCTGTATTTTCTGTTATCCGCCTCCGTTCTGGTACTTCAATCACCCATAGGTTATTCCTCTTGATAGAATCCCACATAATTCTTAGGGTTTCTTCATTTTTTTAAATCTTTTTATCTGATTTTTCCTCAAATAAGTTGATGTCAAGTGGTTTGTCTTCAGTCTCACTAATTTTGACTTCCGTTGCCTCAATTCTGCTCCTGTGACTTTCTATTGAGTTGTCTAATTCTGACATTTTATTGTTGATCTTCTGGATTTCTGATTGCTGTCACTCTATGGATCCTTGCAGCCTGTTAAATTTGTCATTATGCCCTTCTCTAATCTTCTTAAGTTCCTCTATTGCTAGGTCTGCATTTTGTCTGATCTCCTTCCTGATCTCTTGAAGAGTTCTTTATATTAATTTTTTGTATTCTATCTCCGGTAATTCCAAGAAATTATCTTCCTCCTGAAAATTCCTTGATTCTTTATTTTGGGAGCTTGCTGAAGCCATCATGGTCTGCCTCTTTAGGTGACTTGATATTGACTGTTGTCTCCAAGCCATCAATAAGTTATTGTATTTATTTATTTTATGCTTGCTTACTATGTCCTAGATTATTGTTTTATTTTGATATGCCCGAATAGGCTACTTGTGTGAGCTAGTCCGGTCACCGGTGCCCCTAAAGCTCCAACGTCCTGCCACCAGGTGGCCAGACCTGCTACTAAGTATGTGAGCCCAGGAGTCTGCCCATTCCTACTGTATGGATTCAGCTCAGGTGTCCAGGTAGTGCATGGTTGATTTCTTATTGGTAGGGGCTGTCACCCAGACTCCTGAGTTAAAGTATACCTCACCCCTTACCATCTCTATCCCGTTACTTTATTTTATTTTCTTCATATCTCCTATCAGTGTCTGAAAATACAGTTATATTTGTTGGTTTATGTATTAATTTCTGTCTCCTACCACTAGAATATATGCCCCTTGAAGGCAATAATCACTTAGAACAATGCCTAGGAAATAGGAGGCACGAAATAAATATTCTCCAACTGAATAAATGAATAGGAGTGAGTTATTGTACAATCAAGTTCATATTTGATGAATATTTATTGTGTAATTCTGGCAAATGACACTGTGTTAGGCATGGAAATTGAAAACATGATTATGACCTCAAAGAGCCCTAACAGTGTGCTAAGGACAAATACATAAATGAATAGATTTAATATGGTGTAAGTGCTGTAATAGATGTATACAGAAGACACAGTTTGGTCCCAAAGATGGGAGTGATCACTTCTCCTTGGAGAAATCAGGGAAGCTTCTCAAGGGAAGTCTTAAGGGATTTGTAGGAGTTTTTCAAGTGATTTTTGGAGTGATCTCAGCTTATCAGGCAAAGATGAAACAGTGTCCAAAGAAGTGGAGTCATACAACTACATGACGTGTTGGGGAAACAGGATTTTCTGTGGTTGGGTCATATGGTGTGCAGTAAGTAAAAGACTGAGCTGGAGAGTAGGCAAGGAAAATGTCAACTTAGCATTCCTTCCTGGGGATTAAGTAGTAGCCAAAGAGAGACACATTCCCTGCCCTCATGGAGCTGAGAGTCAAATAATTACTTAACTAAATATAAAAATCCCAAGTCTGGAACATGCTGCAAAGGAAGTCTGAGATGTTCTATATGAAAATCTAAAACAGGGCTGGCCTGTGAATGGGCAGGTGCTTCCCCCTGTATGTGATGAATCACTGTTCAGCAGGCAGAGTTGGAGGTGAGAGTTGGGAGGGGTACGTCCATTCTCCAGAGAGAGGAAAGATTATGTGCAGGACATCATGGGCTGCAAGCAGAGTTTGAGGTGCTGAAAAGTCAGTGTGGTGGGAACATAAAAAGCCAGGGGAAGGAAGTGTGGTATAAGATGTAGCTAAAGAGGCAACATGGGGCAAGACTTTCCCCATTCCTGTGGGCCATGTTGAAGGTAGTAAACTATCTTAGCTTCAGCAGAAGCCTGTTGGCTGGTCTGTCTCTCCAGTAGAAGTTCATTGCTCCAGTAATCAGCTCAAAGTCACACAGAGATACTAAGGCTCTAACCCAAGTCTTACCTACTCCAAGCCAGTCCACCCTTCAGGAAACTTCAACTGCCTGTACAGATAAAGCAAAGCCAAGTTTAGCTGGAGATGCAGCAGTCTGTCAGGCAAGTTTGGAGCTGGCAAAACCAGAACAGGTGTTCTTATCACTGAATATCCCTCCCACAGAAAATCTTGCATGGAACTCACAAATAGATGGCCCCATTTGTTGTGAGATCAGGAATGTTATCTCCCCCTCCTTTTCCTCTCCTGGGGGTTAAAGGAAGCATAGGGCTTTTTTAAAGTAATTTTAGCAGGTTTCAAGGCTTCCTCATTTTTGTTCTCCAGCTTTCCCAGAAAATGAAGAACAGTGTCAGGCTGATTCTCCCAAGGGCTGCATTTGGAGTGGGGTGGGGGAGGGTGTTTTATTTGTCTACAGCTCTGAAGACATTCAGGCTGATGTATTGAAAATCTTGCAGTGGGATTTAGCTTGGCCTTTCATGAGTTAAAATCAGTCTGATAAAAACTAGTCAGAAGTGCTTAGAGGATGGTGGGGAGAAGATGTGGCTTTTACTGTTGAGATGTTTGTGTTTACATGAACATTTAAAAGAAACACCATCTCATCCTTTTCTCCTCTCTCACTTATGTAAAGAAATATGGAGGAGAAGAATAAACCTGTTCTTTGAGGGCAGCATTGGCAGGAGAGGTGACCCCAAGACCAATCTTTGGCAAATGAAGAGCTCTATTTATAAAACTCTGATGAGGCTGGAATGTGGCTTGAGTTGTCCCCTTCCCTAGCCACCTGATCTTTTATTTTAAAAGTTGCAGATTCCCAAACAGTTGCCCTTTGGACACTGATGCAATTTCAGTACCCTGCTCTTCTGCCCCCTCCTAAAAGTTTTGCTGGTTTTCTGCTCTACCTTCTCAGTCATAGCCATGAATTCAACTATTATTCTAAGAAGAATTTTACATAATACGTTTTTGTTTGGCAGGAAAATTTCTGAGAAACAGCACTGACTCTCTCTCTCTCACACACCCCACAAGAAAATAAATTTAAAATGGAGTAGCATTTGAACTTTATTTATTCAAAAATTAAGTCACGTGTGTGGGCTTGTCCTGTGACTGGGATGATATAGCACAGGACTTAAGAGTGAGGTCTCTGACAGAACTGAAACCATTCCCGTGGCCAACTCTTCAGACAAAGATTAGATTGGACTATTGGACATAAAATGATACTTGTGAAGAGTGCGCTTCTTAGCTCCAGTAGATACATGAGACTAAATGGGCAGCTCTTGTCCGGAGGTGAGATGAGAAGGCAGAGAGGGTCAGGAGCTGGCTGAATGGACACCGGAAATCTGGGGCGGAAAGGAGGAGTGTGCTGTCACAGTACAGGGAGAGCATCTAGGGTCACATAACAATGTATGTATAAATTTTTGTGTGAGAGACTAACTTGAACTGTAAACTTTCACTTAAAGCACAACAATTTAAAAAAAAAGAATGAGAGCTGTGACATCAGGCTGCTTGGGATGGAATCTTGGCTCTGTTATTTATTAACTGTTTGAAGATGGACAAGGAGCATGAGGAAGTTACGTAAATTCTGTAATTCCTCAGTGAATGGTCTTAGTGGTAAATGAGATAATCCAAGTAAAGAGAATCCTAGCACAGAATTAGCTCCTAGAACTTTCATTATTAGAGGAGTTTATGCTCTTCTATGATTTTTTTCCTGCCATTTCATTCCTTCAATCAGTATTAATTGATCACCTAGTGCTAATCCCAGCAGATTCTGGAGTTTGAATGAATGAGTGAATGAATGAATGGATGGATGAATGAATGAATGCATAAGACATGGGTCTCAGCCCTTGAGTTGCTCACAGCCAACCTGAGTGCACTGGTAGGCCATCAGTTCTGCCCATCAAGGATCAAGGATCACGGAAGGATGTATCTCCTCATGCTGTCTCCATTCACTCTCAGAGGCAAGCTCTCCCTTGGAGTTGTCCTGACTGCTGGGTGGCCATGAAGATGCTGGAGCATATTCTGTTTCTTAAACTCTGTGCCCCCACATCTGCATGGACCTCGTGTTCTGTAAGCTCTGTAGATTGGAGGTGAACACACTCAAGGCAAGGATAAGGAGGGCTCCCACGTTAAGCCAGAAAGAATAGTTAGTACCAGGACAGTGATGCCAAGTAGCTGTCTGTCTCCGATGTTGTGCTGTTTCCCCTAAAGCAGAGAGAGAGCCAGGATAAGGAGCCACTTTGAAGCCTCTGACCTCTCCCAGCTGTCTCCTGGGAAAGGGAAGGGACAGACGGTGTGAGCCTTCTGTCACCAGATTATTTATAGTCCCTCTTCCCGCATGACAGTCCTTACCATGGACTCCATGGCTCTGGCGGCTTGCAAAATGGAAAGTGATGATCAGACACGGCAGAGGATCATTTGTGGGGAAGAAACTGCTTTCTGTCCTGCTGGATGAAAGCCCACTTGAAGAGCTCTGACATATCCTCTGGGACTTCACAAAGCCCCTCACTGAAGGCTGCCCGGGGAATACTTCAGAGTTTGTACCGTTCTTGCACTTCTCAGGGAAAGAGGAACGGAGCTCCTTTCAAGTAGATCCTCTGCCATTTTTTCTCCCTGTGCACAGGCCAGGTTACCTGTCCGTTCTTCTCACTGTTCTCTGTTTTCTTTTTCTAGCAACTATTGCTAAGCCTCTCCTGCTACGGTTGTAAAAAAGGAAGGAATGAACCTAATCAGTAGATCAAAGACCCAGTATGTGCAAGCTTTGGGCTAGCTGCCCAGTTGAGCCACCATGTGTGGTCCAGGTCCCATAGTAGGCACTAAGGGGGCAGTGGTGGTTCAGTGGTAGAGTCTTTGCCTTCCATGTGGGAGGCTCAGATTCTATTCCTGGCCAGTGCACCTCATGCTCAGCAACCACTGGTCGGCCAGTGGGGGCTTGGGTATTGCTATGATGCTGAACACATTTCAGTGGAGTTTCCAGACTAAGATGATCTAGGAAGAAAGACCTGGTGATCTACTTCCTGAAATCCGCCAGTGAAAACCATATGGATCACAAAGATCCGATCCATAACTGATCGTGTGTATGGCGCAGGACCAGGCAGCATTTCCATGAGATGTGCATGAGATCACCATGAGTTGGGCCCAACTTGACAGCAGCTAACAACAACAGAGAGACACAAATGAACAAACGCCCACCTTTACATCCTTCTCCCTCTTTCTCTCACACACAACACATGTTTCAAATGGGACAAAGTTTCAGCCACTCTCGTTTTATTCACGGCCTCACCTTAAACCATAGCATCTAATCTCTCTTAGCACGCTTTCCTGACCCACTCTCAGCATCTTCTAACCTGTTGCTCTGTTTTCATCCCCTAACTTCAGCTGTTGTTTTTGTTGTGTGTCCGACTCGTAGCGCCCCTATAGGACAGATTAGAACTGCCCCATTGAGTTTCCTAGGCTGTAATCTTTACAGAAGCAGATTGCCAGGTTTTTCCTCCTGTGGAGCAGCTGGTGGGTTTGAACTAGCTACCTTTCGGTTAGCAGCCGAGGGCTTAACATTGTGCCACCAGGGTTCCTCTCAACTTCAACTAGCCTCCTGGAATTTGACCTTGGGTTTTTTTCTAAATCAGATATGTGCTCACCCTTTAAGTGGGCTTTGTTTCTACCTATTATCACAACCTCCTCAACCTGGTAGAACCTAACCCATGAGCCCCGCTCAGGACTGGCCCCGGAGGGTTTGCCCAGATCTCAAATAGGAAATAAAGCAATGAGACATAACATCCACCTTCAGGAGAGCCACAGCAGGGTTGGAAAACATTAGATGGCCAATTTGAATATAACTCAATAAGGGCCACTGTCAAGGGTGGTTAAAGTAGTGTTTCCCAAAGCGTGGTTCTTGGACCACTGGGTTAGAATTAGCTCATGTACTCATTAAAACGTACACATTTCTGGGCCCTACCCCCAAGATAAGGAATGAGTACACAGTTTAAACAACCTCCTTCTGTCAATCTCATGAAATTAAAATGCAAAGAGCACCCGTGTAGGTACTATGAAAACATTAGCAGCCAATAGTATTGCTATTGAAGGTTTTACACATGCTCCACCCCTACCCCCAGCAAATAATTGATGCATGTGAAGAACCCTTCCAGCTAAGAAGGAACTCCCTCGGAGGCTTTGGGAAAGCCCACTGTTCTGAGCTTCAGTGTTCTCACCTGTGCTGTGAGGGGGTTGGTGTAACTGTCCTCCCAGGTCTTTCCCAGCTCAGTTTCTCCAGGATTCTGTCAGAGTGGAGCTGTCTCTGAGCATAATGCTGTGAAAGCAACCCATGGTAGTACTGAAGAGTCAAAGCAGAGAGAAGATAAAGATAGGACTAAGACACCACTGAGGGAGCCCTGATGACCCAGTAGTTAAATGCTTGGTTGCTAACTTAAAGGTTAGTCGTTCAAACCCACCAGCTGCTCCTTAGGAGAAAGATGCGGCAGTCTGCTTCTGTAAAGATTTACAGCCTTGAAAACTGTATAGGGCAAACTGTATGGGGCAACTCTTGGAAACTCTGTCCTATAGGGTTGCTATGAGTTAGAATTGACTCGACAGTGATGGGTAATCTTTATGGGAGCAGATCACCAGGTCTTTTCTCCCTTGGAGCAGCTGGTGGGTTTGAACTGCTGACCTTTTGGTTAGCAGCCAAGCATTTAACCACTGTGCCACCAGGGCTCCTCTCCATAAAGATTACAGCCAAGAAAACCCAATGGAGCGGTTCTACTCCATCACATTGGGTTGCTATGAGTTAGAATCAACTCAGCATCACCCAACAACAGCAGCAGAACACTCAGAGAACCCAGCTCTGTAACTTTAAACAAAACCTGTTGCTGTTGAGTGATTCCAACTTACAGTGACTTGATGGGACAGAGTAGAACTGCCCCCTAGGGTTTTCAAAGCTAAAGTCTTTATGGAAACAGACTGCCACATCTTTCTCCTGCAGAGTGGCTGGTGGGTTCGAACCACCAACCTTATGTTTAACAGCCAAGTGCTTAACCACTGAGCCACCAGGGCTCCTTACCTTTAGACAACTTTGTACAAATCCTTGTTGCACCTCAGTTATGTCTTTTGAAATAGGAAGTAAAGGCCGTTGTGTGATAACGCTTATAAAGCACAGAGTACAGGGCCCAGCACATAGTAGATGTTCAATAAACGGTCAATATTATTACCATTATCTCACAGCAGAGTATTCAGGATTAAATACAATCATGTTTGTGAAATCCCTGGTACGAGATATGGCACATAATAATAGATATTCAGAAAATGGTAGTTCCTTTTTTCTGTATACTAGAAACACACTATGTTAAGTGATTTAATTCATTCAGAAAATGTTTATTGAGCTCCTAGTCTGTGGAGCACTGGTGATGCAGTGGTTAAGAACTCAGCTGCTAACCAAAAGGTCGACAGTTCGAATCCACCAGCGGCTCCTTGAAACCCTATGGGGCAGCTCTACTCTGTCCTATAGGGTCACTATGAGTTGGAATATTGACTCGACTGCAATGGTTTTTTGCTCGTTTGTTTTTTTAGTCTGTGGAATATGCAGCATTGATAAAGGGGGTACAGTGATTACAGGAGGACCATAGTCCTAACCAGCATTATTGTCTAACGAGAGACACAAAACAAGTAAAGGCATTGTTGTTGTTGCTGTTAATCTCGTTGCCGTTGAGTCAATTCCGACTCATAGTGACCCTAAAGGACAGAATAGAGCTGCCCCATAGGGTTTCCAAGGAGAGCCTGGTGGATTTGAACTGCTGACCTTTTGGTTAGTAGCCGTAGCTCTTAACCACTATGCCACCAGGGTTTCCTTGCTGCTGTTAGTTGCCATCGAGTCAATTCTGACTCACAGTGACCCCATGTGTGCAGAGTAGAACTGTTGTATAAGACTTTCAAGGCTGTGACCTTTTAGAAGTAGATCTCCATGTCTGTTTTCTAAAGTGCCTCTGGGTGGGTTCAAACCATCAACCTTTCAGCTAGTGGTCCAGCACTTAAACGTTTGTACCACCATACCATAATTGATGCTGAGCCATGGGAAAAACAAGGTACGGCAGAGATTAGAGGGTACAGAGGTTACCAGGTTAGCAGAGAACAGTAGGTGCAGAGGCCCAGAGAAAAGAGTGAGCATAGTACAGCCACGGAAGTGAAAAAGGCTGGAGGGATAGGAGGGCCATTTCGCAAAAGGCCATGTAAGTCATGCTGTTTACAGCTTCACTTATCCTAAGGGTAATGGGGAACCACTGGTGGGTTTTAGGAAACTCATTCTGATAGTTAGGTGGAGAAGGAGCTGAATTCAAAACCAGAGCAGGGTGTTTAGGTAGGAGGCTGTTGTAGTAAACCTGGTAAAAGAAGGTGGTGACTGTGAACAGAGATAAAAGCAGACAGATTCCAGGCATATTTAAGAAGTAGAACCTATAGAACCTATGACTGATTGTATTTGGGGATAGGGAAGTAGTATTTTAGGATCAGCCAAGCTATTTCCCCGATGATTGATTGAGGAAGACTTCTGCATTTTCTTATAAACTATTGGAAAGGGTGAGCTAAAGAGCCCTGGTGGTGCAAAGGTTAAGTGCTCAGCTGCTAACCTAAAGGTTGGCCATTCCAACCCACCTAGCAGCTCAGTTCAGCAGTAGAGAGACCTAGTGATCTGCTTCCATAAAGATTACAGCCAAGAAAACCCTATGAGGCAGTTCTACTCTGTCACATTGGGTCGCTATGAATCAGAATCGACTTGATGGTACCCAACAACAACAAGGCTGAGCTATACTGAAGAATGCAGATTGTATATTTAACAGGTTTATTTTTATGAATCATCTTGCTAGCTCAGGTCCTTTATAATCAGACCACCTTCTCCCAAATTTGGGGGAAATTATATTGAGAGACAATTGTCATTTTTGGCTTTTGGGCTTGGCTTTTGCATTGATACCAAATCAAACTTCTCAAAACGGATTTACATCTTCAGATGCAATAATGAAGTTTAACCACTTGATGGCCACATTTCAAAGTCCTTTATCTTATTTCCTGACTTCTGGCAATTTTCTACTCCAGTGAATTGCCTCTGGGACTAAATTAACCTGCTCTTTTCTTCTTTAATAAGATGTCTATTCTTTTACCTGAGTCTGTTACTGTATTGGGTACACAGCAGTCTTTACTAAAATTTATTGAATAAACGAATGACCAGATAGATGGTTATCAGTAAAGACCTAGTTTCCAAATACTTGGGACAGTTTAAAGCTTCATTTGTTTCGTACCTTTGAGATTCAGATAACCAATGTTTTACCTCAATTAAAAAAGTGTTAGAAGAAAGCAGAGATTGTAGAAAGTGGTTTGAATGCATAAATAACATTATTGTTGGTAGGTGCCGGGCCAGTCGATTATGACTCATAGTGACCCCGTGTGACAGAGTAGAACTGCCCCATATAGTTTTCTAGACTGTAATCTCTACAGACGCAAATCACCAGGTCTTTCTCCCGTAGAGCCACTGGGGTTCGAACCACCAACCTTTCCGTTAGCAGTGCAGTGCTTAACTTTTGTGCCACCAGGGCTGCTTTAAAATAACATTATAACTATATAAATAGAACTCAATAATAGAAAAAGAATCTTTCTTTTCATTCCCTGTCCATATGCAATTCTGATTCTAATGTTTGTTTACCTAATTGACTTCATTGGACATACGCTGTTGTATATTCTGCCTTTTTTCACTTAACATTTACCATAAGCATTTTACATTTGGGAACACATTTTCTACCATATTAATTCTTATTAGCTATGTAATAATATATTGAGGCAGTAAGCCACAGTGTTCTTGATGATAATGTTAATATGAATGTTCAGATGCTCTTATCGTTATACGTTAAACCATTTCTGGACTTTGGGATAATGAATAATGCTGTGAATAACGTTTCCTAAAGAGACAGTCCTGACAAGTTGAGAATTCACTGCACTTTTCTGAGAGTGAAACATTAAGATTATATATAACTGAGTAAATCACGTGAAACATTAAGTGAATACATAATAGAGATGAATATAGATGTGTAGTCATTTTACAGCTGACAGAATTTATCAGTTGGAAAGGGGACAGGCCAGCCATGAAAGCGTAGAGAAAAGGACAGTTACATCAAAACCCTATTAGTAGACGAGGTGGCATTAGCAGTGAGGCTTTGGATCATTCCAGTCCCATTAACAGGACCATTCCTAAATGGAGATGGACACAGGGCTTGCAGTTAAATAGTCTTTGAACATGCAGGGCCCAATAACACAACATTCAAAATAGAATTTTTGTCTGATATCATTATTCAGTTTATCTAGCTTTCTGTATATATTTTGTTTTCATGCTTATCAAGTAAATTTCTGACTACAATTTGGCTTTCCATGCAAGTCTGCCTTCAGGGAAAGAACATGTTCTTCCTACAGTATTCAAGTATTTCCAGCCCCTCAACCAATGATCTCGCATATATGAATATATTCACTTCACATGTGGTTTTTCTACAGAGAGAAAATGTGCTAAACAAATGGATTTCAAATATTTCTGATCCCCATGACAGTAATTTCACTTTGTAAGTAAATGCCTTGCCATCCTAATTTTATACATCAGTCTCATGAGCTCAGCTAATGTGAGTCTTTCGCTGAGTGAGGGTAGTGTTCGTGATGCACTAATATAATCAGGTCTGAGCCTGTAGGACTGAAAGTCAGATGCTAGACTATAGTAAATTCCCCAAAGTATTTATTGTACACTGTCCTGTCTCTCAAGATATAACTCACCAGCCTTATCTTCTGGTAGCCATACTTTAATATCACCACTGGCATCGGTCATAAGCATGTATAATTTCTACGGAGAAACTATTGCGTTAGTCTAGGTTGGGTCCAATCTTTGAAGAACCTGAAGCTCATACAATTTAGGGGGAAGGAATCTCTTTAAGGAAAATAATGCAAAGTTATGAATACAAAATTAGGTAGGAAATGCAGTATTTATTCAAACAAATTTCCAAATTTAAAAAGCTGAAAATATCACATGTATCATAATAGCATAATACTTTTATTAATTAACTGCCTGATATATCTCTATAATAATTTTAACTGTATTTTTGGCTGTCTATTCTTTGATTGCCTCTTTATATGACAATGACTTTACGATATTATTTTCTATAGAGAGAATAACAAAAATAGTTTAGTCTTTCTTCCAACATGGATACATCATTGATAATTTAGAAAATTTTCTTTTAGTTTCACAATTCACTATCAGAAAAGTCAAGTTAAATTTTAGGATTGTTATCATATTTGGAAAAAACTGTCATTTTTTTCAGATATGTACTGTTATAAATTTACTCATTCTCTGTAATGCTACTACAAATATATGCCTTACAGATACATTTGTGTGACCCAGATTGACAAAGAAATAAAAATATACAGGGTACATTTACAATTGTAAGTAATGTATTATTGGGCATACTCCTGGAAGGAAAGAATATCCATCTTGACTAGGCAGCAAAGAGAACGAAATCCTCTGCTTAACAGTTTATGCAATCGATGATTCTAAGACTTTTCTGTAGACTAGCTTCTAGCTCCAGTCATTTCAAACCATGTTTCTCCTCCACGTCTCACATACATGTGATGATGGTTCTATGAAACAAGTTGATATCACATTAAAATCTCAGGCCTTGAACTCTTGTATCACAGTGTGTGGGTGAGTTGTTCCAGGAGGGGTCCCGGAAGCTATTCAAATACCAGTATGGTACCTGAATTATACACAGAAATGACTGAATTATATATATATATCTATACATGTACATATATATATATATAGCATTTACATACATACATATAAATATAGATATACAAAAAGTAAATGTATCTCTAACTCAACTTCTGCTTTGCTGGATCCTGACTATACCTGCAATCACTCCATGCCACCCAGTTTAAGGGAAGTATAACAGAAAGGAAGCTATAGTGCAAGGAGACAGGTCTTAATCAATGTACTTAAAATACTTTACTTCTGAAAAGTTTCCAAAAATGTGTGACCATTGCTAGGGCCCCTTTCAGACCTTAGAAAGAGTCTTTGCCAGTGACATACATACCCTGAATCTTAAGCTTCCATTAGCTTCAGGATGATCTGCTTTTGGGGTTAATGGATACTTTTAAAACCTTGATGCATGTTGCCGTATTTTTTCCATAAGTATTGTATCAGTATCTATTTCACCAGCAATGTTCGGGTGTACCAGTTCTTCCAGAAGGCCATATTTTCTCCATCTGTATAGTGATTTTGTATCTAGCAATCTTTTAGACTATCATATTAATTTTAATATTTTAATCTTAGATTCTTCTGGATTTTTATATAGATGATCATATCATCTGCAAATCATAATTTTGTTTCCTCCTTCCTAATTCTTACAATATATACTTTATTTCAAAGACTATGATTTCTGGTAGGATGTTGAATAGAAATGATGATAGAGGGTGTTCTTCTCTTGTCCCAGATTGAAAAATGCCTGTTTTGAACATTATAGCATAAAGTATTAAGTTTGCTAATTCAGTTTAAGCAAGTTTTCTTCTATTTTTTAAAATTTTGAATTAATGTTAAATTGTTTCAAAAACTTTTCCTGTATCAGTGTAATCATTTTTTCCTTAATATGTTAATGTGGTTAATGATGCTGATAGATTTTCTAACGTAAAGCCAATTTTTCATTTCTAGAATAAACCCCATTTGGTCAAAATTATTTTCTTTAATACATTCTGGGCTGGGAATCACTATTTTGTTTCGGATATTTATGTTCATGTTCGTGTGTGAAATAGGCCTGTAATTTGTCTTACTTGACTGTCTTGTTCTGGTTTTAAAGGTTATACTAGTCTCACAAATGTAGGTACAGAGATTCCCCAAGAATGGGGAAGAATGAAGAATGTTTCATCTTTTTCTGTTTTCTGGAAAAATTTGTATAAGAATTATTTGTTTTCTTTCTTTTTTTGTTTGAAAATATTTTATTGTGTTTTCAGTGAAAGTTTACACAGCATTTGACAATTTCTATACAAACGGTTCAGTGATAATTAGTTACATTTTTCAGAATGTGTCAGCATTCTCTTTGTGTTCTGGTTGTTCTGTTTCCAGCGTTCTTGTTTCCCTGCCGCCTTATCTTCTCATCATTGCTTTAGAACAATTATTGACCTTTTGGTCTCATATAGATGGTTTTTTAATGGAGCACCGTACTCACAGGTAATATTCTTTATTTTGTGTGCCAATCTATTATTTCACTAAAAGGTAATGTCAAGGGATAGTTTTGGTTCAAGGTTCAAAGTATCTCAGGGAGATAGTCTCAGGGTGTCCTCTAGTCTCAACTAGTCCAGTCAGTCTAGACTTTTTAAGAATTTGAGCTCTGTTCTTTGTTTTCCTCCCATTCTACCAGGGTCGATCTATTGTGGCCCTTATCAGAATGGTCAGTAGTGGTATCTGGGCACCATCTATTTCTTCTGGTCTCAGGGCAGATGAGGCCGTGGCTCGTGCAGGCTATTAGCCCTATAGACTAGTTTCTTCTCTGAGACTTTGGTTTTCTTCTTTCTCTTTCGCTCCTGAGGAGTAGAGACCAATAGTTGTATCTTAGATGGCTGCTCACAGCTTTTAAGGCCCCAGATGCTACTCACCTCACTAGGATGTAGAACATGACCTTTGTGAACTGTATTATGCCAGTTGACTGAGTTTTCCCATGAGACTAAGGTCCTAAGCCTTCAAACCCAGAAAATCAGTTTTGCAAGGTGTTTGGTTATGTCTGAGAAGTATCTGTGACTGTGTCCTCTGTCAATATATATGTGTGCACACACATATCTGTAGTACACATACATCCAGATACTCCTATCTGTGCACACATATGTACACACCTTACCTACCCGTACACATAATGCCTATACACATATGTATGTGTCCATATACTTGTTTTTTAGTTATTGTTGGTGTTGTTGCCAAATTATATGTGTCATCTTCATTAATACAAGCATCCTTTTCTCTTGTGTGCTTCTTAGTGGCATCGTTTACTTTGGTCAAGCTATGCTCATCACACCCACATTCAGTGCTACTTTTTCCATCACCAAAAAACAACAAGTATCTACTATCTAGAGAGTCATTTCCCTTTCCCTCCCACTGATCCCTGGTAACCACCAATGAACACTGGGCTCTGTATATGTATCTGTTCTTATCTTCTTATGGAGCTCTGCTGGCACAGTGGTTCAGAGCTTGGCTGCTAACCAAAGTTGGCTGTTCGAATCCAACTTGGAAACCCTATGGGGTAGTTCTGCTCTGTCCTATAGGGTTTCTATGCATTGGAATTGACTTGACAGCAATGGGTTTGGTGTTTTTTTTTTTTTTTTTGGTCTTCTTATAAAAGTGGGATCATACAATATTTGTTCGTATGTGATTAACTTATTTCACGTAGCATTATATTCTCCAGATCCATCCATGTTATAATACATTTCACGGGCTCATCACTGTTCTTTATAGATGCGTAGTATTCCATCATATGTATGTATCACATTTTGCTTATCCATTCATCTGCTGAAGGACACTGAAGCTGTTTCCATTTTTTTGCTATTGTGAATACTGCTGCAGTGAACATAGGTTTGCACTGGAATTATTTGTTTTCTGAGTTACTATTAGAAATTGCTTGGTGTTTTCCTTTTAACTACTAATTCAATTTCCTTAGTGGTTATAGTCGTAGTTCAGTCCAATTATTTTACTATGATAAGTAATTTATTTTTTCTTTATGACTGATTTTAATAGGTTCTTTTTTCTTTGGTTTTCTGTCATTTCATTATGATATATGAAGGTCATACTGCTTGGGATTTGTTCTTATTCCTGGATCTGAAGTTTGATGTCTTTAAACAATTCTGGAAAATTCAGAGACATTATTATCTCTTCAAATAAGACCTTGACCCCATTCTCTCTGACCTTTCTTCCTGGAATTGCAATTTAAGTATTTGTTAGATTTCTTGCTCTGTCTTCCATTCTCTCAATGTTAGATTCACATTTTCCATACATTTGTCTCTTGGTGTTGCATTTTGAATAATTTCTTTGTTTCTTTCATCTCACTAATTTTTCCTTTGGCTATGTCTAATTTTATATTGAGTTTTTAATTTCAATTGCCATGGTTTCCATTTTTAAAAATTCTATTTGGCATTTTGTTCTTTTCCAAATCTATTTGGTCATTTTAAAGTCTTTTATTTCTTGCTCATATTTCAAACTTCTCTTTTATTCCTTTAAACATATAAAGCATTCTGTGTCTGATAATTTCAATGTCTACAGTATCTGGGAGTCTAATTCTGCTGTTACTGTGTTTGCTAACAGTCACATGATTCTTTGTTTCTTTGTATCTTAGGTGATTTTTGGCTCCAAACTGCACATTTTTCTTTGAATTTATCTTGGGGAATTTAACTTCGAAGATTGGATTGAAGTCAGGCTTCTTCAGAGAGAATTTGTATTTTCTTTAGCTACTTGCCTGGGAGCACTAGCAACCTGTAACCATGCTAAATACAATGATCTGCTTGTGGTGTTTCATATCACAAGATAGCTTTAATTTGGACAACAAGGGTGCACGAGGTCTTGCTTGTGGCTTCAGATTTTATAAAGACTTTTCCCCTTTAATGCTAAGGTAGAGACGAACATGTTTTCTTATAGTTCCCTTCTATTCAACAGGTTTTTGTTTTTCTCATTTATCCTAAAAAAGAACATGTAGTCATTTCAGGTGCTCAATTTTTATGGAATTTTCTATTAGGAGATCCACCTGGGACAGGCCCTGGATTCTATCTCCTGTCCTTGCCATGCGATGGAGTTGTCAAAGTGGAAGCTTAGGTTCTCTCGGGTTGAGCAGAAGCCTTCAGTGCAAAAACTGGCTTCATTTCTTCCTTATCTCCCAGATTCCTACTCTTTGTTGGTATTTGGTGTCTGCAAATTCCTTCTTATAGTTTTAGATTTTTTGTGTAGCTTAAAAAGGTGATTTTTTTGTACTTTAGCCAGCATTTTAGTTGTTTTAATCATCTATCATTGTGCAGAAAAAAGTTAACATAGCAGGTGTGAGACTGCTATCCTTAGAAAAGCCTCTTTGCAAGATTGGCCCTTGGCTGGTGTCTGGGAGATTGCTAACATTCCCAGAGCTGATAAGGGTGGTTCACTGCCTGAACTGTACAAACAATGTGATTTATGCTGAAAGCCTACTTTCCTTCTAGGAGTCTGGAATTTTGGTACATGCTAGGCAGAGAGTACCTATATCACCAGCACCCAATAAAAACCCTAGGCACTGAGCCTCTAATGAACTGCTCTGGTAGACACCATCTCCCACATATTGTCACAGCTTGTTACAGGGGGAATTAAGTGTGCCCTGTGTGACTCCACTGGGAGAGGACTCTTGGAAACTTGGAAACGGTGCCTTTTACCTTTGCTGATCTTGCTTTTTGTATCCTTTGATGTAATAAGTCTTAGTCATGGGTGTGGCCATATGCTGAGTCTTTTGAGTCCTTCTAGAGAATAACTAAATCTAGAGGTGGCCTTGGGGACCTCTGACATAACAATACTGCCAGAAAGTCTCCCAATATATGTTACTCAAAGAGAGTGTGCCCAACTAATTATTAGAAATCACCATAATCTGGAGATAGTAATTTAGAGATAGTAATCCTATAGTATGTTGCAGGATGATAGCAGATGATCACAGCCACCAACTTTCACCTCTTAGCCCTGTTCTTTGTTGTAAGCTCAATGCAAGTTTCCACTCTTTTTTGACTAAACCAGTGTGCTCAACCTTTATGCAGGCACACATGTAAACCACATTGTGGTAATGCGAGTTCCTTGACAAAAAGTAGTTTTATGGTCTAATAAGTTTGGGAAGTGTTAAACAAAGCTGAATGGGTTTCTTTAATGCAGAAGTGCTCAGAACTTTAATGCATTACTCTTTAATAAAAAAGATTTAGTGTTTTCAAAACTTATGACCTCCAAATCCTTCTTTTCACCAGAATACTTACTAACGTATCTTGGGCCGCTAATGTACCTGAGGCATAGTTTAGGAAATGCTGGAATAAATGCTTGGAAAAAGCCTTAAGTCTTTAAGTATGTTTTCTTTACTTGGCTTGTTTATTGTCTTGAGTCATACATAGTGTGTATATTCTAGCTACCTCAACAAACCCATTAGAGCTTTAAATTATTCTGGAATGTCCAGATTTACTTTTAGGAGTAAAAATCCACAGTGCCCTTAAACTGAAAATGTCTCATGCTTAGTAGGAAATAGGTATGTGTCTACTTGGGATAGCTAGTCACTTTGCTGCTTGCAACTTGAATATTCTCATCTCCAAAATGGATCTGATAAATTTACCATATGGCAGTAATTTCAAATAAAACTGTTTATGTGAACACATTTTGTAAATACATTAACACCATTCTTAGGTAAGAAATTGTTAAATCTACGTATATGCTCTCCCTTAAAACCTATGAAGGAATATCATATGGGTTAGAGATAACTTCATTGATTATTTAACACTGCTGTTTGAGAGAAGTCTCTTCTGGTGCCTTTTTGGAATGGAAAGAGAGTTTAAGTAGATTTCTTACATGATCACCCAAAATACTGGCAGTAGAATTCATAAGGTGTTCACATCTTCCATTATTACCACTGGATCAGAGATTCCTCAAAGATTGCTTTTGCCATTAAAACCAATTGCCATTGAGTTGATTCTGACTCCTGGTGACCCCTTGTGTTTCAGAGTATAACTGGGTTTTATAGGGTTTTCAATGGCTGATTTTTCAGATTACTGGGTCTTTCTTTCGAGGCAATTCTGGGTGAGTTCAAACCACCAACCTATTGTTTAGTAGCCCAGTGCTTAACCATTTGCATCACCCAGTGACTTTAGCCATAAGTCACATAAAAGACCAAGACCCTCTGGCAGCTGCAAACCAGAGATCTGGAAGTCTACATTGTTCTTAATTTTTAGTAAGCCTTTTCATGATAAGGGACTATCCATAAGCACTCCATCATAAGTCTCATGATCTCATATTTCAAAATATTTTGAGTCTCAAGGCTATTTGCTAAGTGTGAGTTATTCACTTTTCCATTTTATCGATTTATTGCCCCTGTAACCGCCACACACCTGTCAGTATGTCGTACTGTGGTGGCTTGCATGTTGCTGTGATGCTGGAAGCTATGCCACTGGTGGTATTCAAATACCAGCAGGGTCACCCATGGTAGACAGGTTTCAGCTGAGCTTCCAAACTAAGACAGACGAGGAAGCAGGACCTGGTGGTCTACTTCTGAAAAAAATTAGCCAGTGAAACCTTATAAATAGCAGAACACTGTCCGATATAGTGTTGGAAGATGAGCCCCTCAGGTTGGAAGGTACACAGAATGCAACTGAGGAAGATCTGCCTGCTAAAGTAGAGTTGACCTTACTGACATGGATGGATTCAAGCTCTCGGAACCTTCATTTGCTAATGTGGCACGACTCAAAATGGAAAGAAACATCTGCAAATATCCATTAATAATAGGAACGTGGAATGAGCAACATATGAGTCTAAGAAATTTGGAAACTGTCAAAAATGAAATGGAATGCATAAACATCAATGTTCTAGGCATTGTGAGCTGAAATGGACTGGTATTGGGCATTTTGAATTGGACAATTATATGGTCTACTATGCCGGGAATGACAAATTGCAGAAGAATGGCGTTGCATTCATTGTCAAAACAACATTTCAAGATCTGTCCTGAAGTACAGTGTTGTCAGTGATAGGCTAACGTCCATACACCTACAGGGATGACCAGTTAATACAACTATTATTCAAACTTATGCACCAAACACTAAAGCTAAATATGAAGAAATTGAAGATTTTTACCAACTTCTGCAGTCTGAAATTTATCAAACACACAATCAAGATGCACTGACAATTACTGGAGATTGGAATGCAAAAGTTGGAAACAAAGAAGAAGGATGGGTAGTGAGAAAATATGGCCTTGGTGATAGAAATGATGCCAGAGATGGCATGATAGAATTTTACAAGACCAACAACTTCTTCATTGCAAATACCTTTTTTCAACAACATAAATGGAGACTATACATGTGCACCTCACCAGATGTAATACACAGGAGTCAAACTGAGTACATCGGTGGAAAGAGACGATAGAAAAGCTCAATATCATCAGTCAGAACAAGGCCAGGGGCTGACTGCAGAACAGACTGTCAATCACTCATATGCAAGTTCAGGTTGAAGCTGAAGAAAATTAAAACAAATCCATGAGAGACAAAGTATGACCTTGAGTATATCCCATCTGAAATTAGAGACCATCTCAAGAATAGATTTGACGCATTGAACACTAATGACCGAAAACAGGACAAGCTGTGGAATGACATCAAGGACATCATACATGAGGAAAGCAAGAAGTCATTAAAAAGACAGGAAAGAAGTCAGAAGAGACTCTGAAACTTGCTCTTTAACATAGAGTAGCTAAGCAAAATGATGAGGAAATGATGAGGTAAAAGAGCTTGACAGAATATTTCAAAGGGTGGCTTGAGAAGACAAAGTAAAGTATTGTAATGACATGCGTCAGGACCTGGAATAAGGAAACCAAAAGAAAAGAACATGCTCAGCATTTCTCAAGCTGAAAGAACTGAAGAAAAAAATCAAGCCTCGAGTTGCAATATTAAAGGATTCTCTGGGCAAAATATTGAACAACGCAGGAAGCATTAAAAGAAGATGGAAGGAATACACAGAGTCACTGTACCGAAAAGAATTGGTCAGCATTCAGCCATTTCAGGAGATAGTATACTTATGGTAGTATAAGCCTTCAAAAATTGTTGGAATACCAACTGAGATGTTTCAACAAACAGATGCAGTGCTGGAAGTGCTCACTCGTCTATGCTAAGAAATTTGGGAGACAGCTACCTGGCCAACCAACTGGAAGAGATCCATTGTATGCCTATTCCAAAGAAAGGTGATCCAACAGAATGCAGAAATCATTGAACAATATCACTAATATTATACACACGTAAAACTTTGCTGGAGAACATTCAAAAGCAGCTGCAGCAGTACATCTACAGGGAACTGCAAGCAATTCAAGCCAGATTCAGAAGAGGATGTGGAACCAGGGATATCATTGCTGGTGTCAGATATATCTTGGCTGAAAGCAGAGCATACCAGAAAGATGTTTACCTGTGTTTTATTGACTATGCAGAGGCATTCAACTGTGTGGATCATAACAAGTTGTGGATAACATTGTGAAGAATGGGAATTCCAGATCACTTAACTGTGCTCATGAGGAACCTGCACATAGACCAAGAGGCAGTTGTTCAAACAGAACAAGGAGATACTGCATGGTTAAAAGTCAGGAAAGGTGTGTGTCAGAGTTGTTTCCTTTCACCATACTTACTCAATCTGTATGCCAGGCAAATAATCTGAAAACCTGGACTATATGAAGAAGAATGTGGCATCAGGATTGGAGGAAGACTCATTAACAACTTGCATTATGCAGATAACACAACCTTGCATGCAAAGAGGACTTGAAGCACTTACTGATGAAGATCAAAGACTACAGCCTTCATTATGGATTACACTGCAACATAAAGAAAACAAAAATTCTCACAACTGGACCAATAAGCAACATCATGATAAACGGAGAAAAGATTGAAGTTGTCAAGGATTTCATTTCACTTGGATTCACAGTCAACACCCATGGAAGCAGCAGCCAAGAAATCAAATGACTCCTTGCATCCGGCAAATCTGCTGCAAAAGAACTCTTTAAGATGTTAAAAAGCAAAGATGTCACTTTAGGAACTATGGTGCGCCTGACCCAAGCCATGGTGTTTTCAATCACCTCATATGCATACAAAAGCGGGACAATGAATAAGGAAATTGAAAGAGAATTGACGCCTTTGAAGTATGCTGCTGGTGAACAATATTGAACATACCATGGACTGCCAGAAGAATGAACAAATCTGTCTTGGAAGAAGTTCAGTCAGAATGCTTCTTAAAAGGGAGGATGGCAAGACTTCATCTCACATACTTTGGACATGTTACCAGGAGGGGTAAGTCCCTGGAGAAGGACATCATGCTTGGTAAACTAGAGGATCAGCTAAAAAGAGGTAGACCCTCAACAAGATAGATTGACACAGTGGCTGCAACAGTGGGCTAAAGGATAACAACGATCATGAAGATGGTGTAGGACCCGGCTGTGTTTCATTTTGATGTACATAGGGTTGCTGTGAGTTAGAACCTACTCAGCAGCATCTAACAACAACAACAACCCCTATAACTGTCCATCAGTAATAACTAACATCTCCCCTGTCAAAAGCAAATAAACTTGAGTTCCACTTCATCAAGGTATACTTATCTCGGATAAATATTCAACTCCTGTTTAGATTTTTGAAATCCTGAGCATTGACAGTTCTAGCTCCTTTGAAGACCCAAGCTGGGAATAGCTCTCCAAGGTCTTTGAGTTGGTGAAGAGTAACTAGAATTGAACATGGGTGAGATTTAAGCAGTGGGCAAATGAGTGAACAGAACTCTCTCTACTACACTTATGGCTTGATATATGACATTATGTCAGCATTTCTCTTACTTACTAGATTCATTATTGATACACTCCACTGTATGAGAATGAGAGAGGCCTCTAGCAGCAGTAGCAAAGCAGGATAATGCCATGACTGGATATTAGGTACTAGAGCTTGAAACGGTGCATGGAGAGTACCAAGGACCAAAATCACCAATAAAACCAATCTGCCATCAATTATAGAGAGTGTGTGCAGAAATAAGAACAGGTAACAAAGCCAAGAGGTTACGAGCCAAATACACACACAAACAGGAAGAAAGATGAGCAACAGTGGTAGAAATAAAATGATAAAATCCAGAACATTTTCAGGAAATATCAAATAGTCTCTTGTCTTGAGTTCCAGCAACATGGTGGATAGGGAGTCTGTCCCGTTTAAAGATGGGGAGCCAGGGTAAAGCAGCAGGCATTGTGTTTACATATCCATACCTCCCTCCTTTTGCAGCACCAGCTCAGAGAGTGATGCTAGAGTTCTTTAAAATATAGTAACTGCCCACAGTGATCAGTGGTGGTTCAGTGGTAGAGTTCTTGCCTTCAACGTGGGATACTTGGGTTCAATTCCTGGCCAATGCACCTCATGCGCAGCCACCACCAGTCCATCAGTGGAGGTTTGTGTGTTGCTATGATGCTGAACAGGTTTCAGTGGAGGATCCAGACTAAGACAGACTAGGAAGAATGGCCTGGTGATCAACTTCCAAAAGTCAGCCGGTGAAAACCCTATGGATCACAACGGTTCAATCCACAACTGATCATAATAATGACACAGGACCAGGGAGTGTTTCGTTCTTTTGTTCACGGGGTCACCATGAGTTGTAAGCTGACTTGACAGCAGCTAACAGCAACAACAACAACTTGCCACCACCTCTTGCCTCTATCAGCTAACCATGACTCCAGACACAGTATCCTGACCTCTAGGAACAGCCCCACACATTGTTGAACTAAAAGCCCAGGGGAATGTTTTGCCCCCACCCCTTTCCAAACACTAAATATGAGCCAGTTTATATGCCTAAAGCCAAAATCCTATCATTAACTTGTTCTCTCATTTGAAAAGAGGAAATGATGTGAGATGATTTGACTCAAGAGGAAGCTGAATATAGGACTGTAGGAGGCCTGATGGAGGAGCTGATGTGGGATTCAGTTGAAAAGCCCTGAGTGCTCTGATTTTTCTGTTTCTAGTACTTGAGCCAAAGGATGAAAGCTCTGATTTTTCTGTTTCTAGTATTTGAGCCAAAAGGATGAAAGCTGGCATCGTGTAAATATGATCATCCTCAGCATCTCATATCTTTCATTTGTGTGCTAGGTAAATGAGTACTTTCACCTGTGACATCTCGTTTGGACTCATATGGCAACCCTGTGCAATAGGCAGGGGAGGGATTAGTAACCTCCTTGTATGATGACCCCAGCAGGTGTGAGGAGCTGCCACTTTCCTGGGTCTACAAAGGAGGAATATGCGTTCTCATTTCTCAAATCACAGAGCTCCTCTTCCTGGTTGGAGTGTCAGAGGGAAGTGTTGACATCAATTCTTGGCCCTCTACTTCTCATATCAATCCTCAGTTCCCTTCTATCCCCCCTTGTAGCTATCTGCTATGCAACTCACCCATAGCTGGAATTTTTTCAGCCCTTCCCAGAGATGATGGAAGTCAGAGTAGTTTAGTGGTGTCAAGACACGTCCCTGATATAACAGAGGGACAACCCCATCTGACATCCCTGTAGGACAACTCAGATGCTTCCTGTGTCCTCACTCCAGGGTCCACAGATACCTTGTATTGACATCCAGTTGCTGGGCACTGGCCCATCTAATGTCTTCAGCCAGTTACTGGGATTTGTTCCACACTTGGATGCTCACAATCCTCCAGTCTCCAGACTGTAGGGTTACACTCCTGTTGTCTGGTCATAACCTCTTTAGAACAAATGGAGCCGTCAGCTTGATGCCTGGCACTGGCCCTGGGCCTGTGTGTCCCTGTTAGGACAGAGTCCTCACAGGATGAAGGTCTTTTTGGACCACAAGAGTTCTTGGTCTAGAACAGAATCTACTCTGCCACCATGCATATTTGATCTTGAACAACAAGCCCATCCCCTGGAGAGACAGGGCAGAGCTTTGCTCCTGCTTTCCCACATTCTTATTAGCTCTTGAAAGCTTTGGGCTTGTTCTAAGCTGGTCTTCTTTTTCTTCCTTCATGTTATATGGCAGACTTCCTCAAACTTCAGACCTATTTTCTGAAACTTCTCAAAATTGTTTAGACTTATTTAAAAGAAAAAAATTTATAGACTCAGAGATTTATTCATTTTTTTATTATTATTTCACCCCTTTCCCAATTTAGCTTGGAATTCATTCCCTCTTTTACTATTCTTTTAGTATTTTCCTTAGAGATTGCAGCATATATTTTTTGTTTGTTTGTTTGTTTATTGCTGTAGTTTAAATGAAGTTTACATTTCAAGTTAGTCTCCCATATAAAAATTTATACATACATTGTTATGTGACCCTAATTGCTCTCCCCATACTTTGACCTCACACTTCTCCTTTCCACCCCTGATTCCCATCTCCATTCAACCAGCTCCTAGCCCTGTCTGCCTTCCCATCTCACCTCCGGACAGAAGCTGCCCATTTAGTCTCTTGTATCTACTTCAGCTAAGTGGCACACTCCTCACAAGTATCACTTTATGTCCCACAATCCAGTCCAATCCCTGTCTGAAGAGTTGGCCTTGGAAATTGTTTTAGTTCTGGGCTGATAGAGAATCCAGGAGCCATGCTTTACAGGGTTCTTCCAGTCTCAGTCAGACCAGTAAGTCTGGTCTTCTTACTAGAATTTGAGTTCTGCACCCCACCTTTCTCCTGCTCCATCAGGGACTCCCTGTTGTGTTCCCTGTCAGGGCGGTCATTGGTGGTAGCTGGGCACAATCTAGCTCTTCTGGTGTCAGACTGATGAAGTCTCTGGTTTATGCGGCCCTTTCTGTCTCTTGGGCTTCTACTTCTCTTGTGTCTTTTGTGTTCTACATTCTCCTTTACTCCAGGTGGTTGGGACCAATTGATGCATCTTAGACAGCTGCTTCCAAGCTTTTAAGACCCCAGCCACCACTCACCAAAGTAGGATGCAGAACATTTTCTTAATAAGCTCTGTTATGCCAGCTGACCTAGATGTCCCCTGAAAGCATGGCCCCCAAACCCCTACCCCTGCTACTCTGTCCCTCAAAGTGTTTGATTGTATTCAGGAATCTTCTTAGCTTTGGTTTAGTCCAGTTGTGCTGACTTCTACTGTAGTGTGTGCTGTCCTTCCCTTCACCTAAGATAATTCTTATCTACTATCTAGTTAGTAAATAACCCTCACCCTCCCACCCCCCCCGCGTAACCATCAAAGAACGTTTTCTTCTGTGTTTAAACCTTTTCTTGAGTTCTTATAATAGTGGTCTTATCCAATATTTGTCCTTCTGTGACTGACTAAATTCACTCAGTATAACACCCTCCAGATTCCCCCATGTTATAAGATGTTTCACGACTTCATCATTGTTCTTTATAATTGCTTAATATTCCACTGTCTGGATATACCATAATTTGTTTATCCATTCATCTGTTGATGGACATCTAGGTTGTTTCCATCTTTTTTCTGTCTTGAAAGTGCTGCAGTGAACATGGGTGTGCATACTTCTATTCATGTGACAGCTCTTATTTCTCTAGGATATATTCCAAGGAGCAGGATAGCTGGATCGTATGGTACTTCTATGTCTAGCTTTTTAAGGAAGCGCCAAATCAATTTCCAAAGCAGTTGTACCATTTTACATTCCCACCAACAGTGTATAAGTGTTCTAGTCTCTCCACAACCTCTCCAGAATTTATTATTTTGTGTTTTTTGGATTAATGCTAGCCTTGTTGGGGTGAGATGCTATATCTCATTGTAGTTTTGATCTGCATTTCTCTAATGGCTAATGATCATGAGCATTTCTTCATGTGTCTGTTAGCCGCCTGAATACCTTCTTTGGCAAAGTGCCTGTTCATATCCTTCGCTAATTTTTTAATTGGGTTATTTGTCTTTTTGTTGTTGAGGTTTTGCTGTATCTTGTAGATTTTAGAGATTAGACACTGATTGGATTTGTCATAGCCAAAAATTTTTTCCCAGTCTGTAGGTTGTCTTTTTACTCTTTTGGTGAAGTCTTTTGATGAGCATAAGTGTTTGATTTTTAGGAGCTCCCAGTTATTTAGTCTCTCTTCTGATGCTTGTGCATCATTGCTTAAGTTCATATTGTGTTTATGCCATGTATCAGGGCTCCTAGCGTTGTCGCTAGTTTTTCTTCCATGATCTGTATAGTTTTCAATTTTATATTTAAGTCTTTGATCAATTTCGAGTTAGTTTTTGTGCACAGTGTGAGGTATGGTCTTGTTTCAGTTTTTTGCAGATGGATATCCAGTTCTGCCAGTACCATTTGTTAAAGAGACTGTCTTTTCCCCAGTTAATGGACTTTGGACCTTTGTCAAATATCAGCTGGTCAGAGGTGGATGAATTTATGTCTAGATTCTCAATTCTGTTCCGATGGTCTATGAAACTGTTGTACCAGTACCAGGCTGTTTTGACTACTACGGCGGTATAATAGGTTCTAAAATCAGGTAGTGTGAGGCCTCCCACTTTGTTCTTCTTCTTGAGTGATGCTTTACTTATCCGGGGTCTCTTCCCTTTCCATATGGAGTTGGTGATTTGTTTCTCCATCTCATTAAAAAATGCCATTGGAATTTAGATTGGGATTGCCTTGTACATATAGATCGCTTTGGGTATAATTGACATTTTCACAATGCTGAGTCTTCCTATCCATGAGCAAGCTATGTTCTTTTGGTTTCTTGAAGTAGTATCTTGTAGTTTTCATTGTATATGTCCTTTATATCTCTGGTTAGATTTATTCCTAAGTATTTTATCTTCTTGGGGGCTATTGTAAATGGTACTGATTTGGTGATTTCCTCTTAAGGTTCTTTTTGTTAGTGTAAAGGAATCCAACTGATTTTTGTACGTGTATCTTGTATCATGAAAGTTTGTTGAAATCTTCTATTAGTTCCAGTAGTTTTCTTGTGGATTCTTTGGGGTTTTCTGTGTATAAGAGCATATCATCTGCAAATAGAGATACTTTGCCTTCTTCCTCACCAATTCTGACGCCCTTTATTTCTTTTTCTAGCCTAATTGCTCTGGCTAGGACCTCCAGCACAATGTTGAACAAGAGTGGTGATAAAGGGCATCCATGTCTAGTTCCCGTTCTCAAGGGGAAAGCTTTCAAAGTCTCCATTTAGGATGATGTTGGCTGTTGGCTTTGTATAAATGCCCTTAATTATACTGAGGAATTTCCTTTCTATTCCTGCTTTGTTGAGAGTTTTTTTAATCATGAATGGGTGTTGGACTTTGTAAAATGCCTTTTCTGTATCGATTGATGAGATCATGTGATTTTTGTCTTTTATCTTATTTATGTGATGGATTACACTGATTGTTTTTCTAATGTTGAACCATCCCTGCATACCTAGTGTAAATCCCACTTGATCATGGTGAATTATTTTTTTGATATGTTAGTGAATTCTATTGGCTAGAATTTTGTTGGGGATTTTTTCATCAATGTTTCTGAGGGATATTGGTCTGTAATTTTCTTTTTTTTGTGGTGTCTTTACCTGGTTTTGGTATCAGGGTTATGCTGGCTTCATAGAATGAGGTTGGGAATATTCCATCCTTTCCTATGCTCTGAAATACCTTTAGTAGTAGCGGTGTTAACTCTTCTCTGCAAGTTTGGTAGAATTCTCCAGTGAAACCATCCAGGCCAGGACTTTTTTTGTTGTTGTTGGGAGTTTTTTAATTACCTTTTCAATCTCTTCTTTTGTTATGGGTTTATTTAGTTGTTCTAACTCTGTTTGTGTTAGTTTAGGTAGGTAGTGAGTTTCTAGAAATTTGTCCATTTCCTCTAGGTTTTCAAATTTGTTAGAGTACAGTTTTTCATAGTATTCTGTTATGATTCTTTTAATTTCAGTTGGGTCTGTTGTGATATCACCACCTCATTTCTTATACGGGTTATCTGCTTCCTCTCCTGTTTTTCTTTTGTCAGTCTGGCCAGTGATTTATCAATTTTGTTGATCTTTTCAAAGAACAAACTTTTGGTCTTATTAACTCTTTCAATTGTTTTTCTATTCTCTATTTATTTTAATTCTGCTCTAATTCTTATTATTTCCTTTCTTCTAGTGCCTGAGGGCTTCTTTTGCTGCTCTCTTTCTACTTGTTCCAGTTATAGGGTTAATGTTTTGATTATGGCCCTTTCTTCTTTTTGGATGTGTGCATTTATTGCTATAAACTGACCTCTGAGCACTGCTTTTGCTGTATCCTAAAGGTTCTGCTAGGATGTGTTTTCATTCTCGTTTGAGTCTATGAATTTCTTTATTCCAGCCTTAATTTGTTCTATAACCTAGTATGTTTTGAGCAAGGTGTTCAGTTTCCATGTGTTTGATTTTTTTTCTTAGCTTTTTCTGTCGTTGATTTCTGCTTTTATGGCTTTATGGTCAGAAAACATGTTTTGTAATATTTTGATGCTTTGGATTTTGTTAAGTCTTATTTTGTGGCCTAATATGTGGTCTATGCTGGAGAATATTCCATGTGCATTGGAAAAGAAAGTATACTTGGCTGCTGTTGGGTGGAGTGTTCGGTATATGTCTGTGAGATCAAGTTGGTTGATTGTAGCCTTTAGATCTTCCGTGTCTTTGTTGAGCTTCTTTCTGGATGTTCTGTCCTTCACCAAAAGTGGTGTGTTGAAGTCTCCTACTGCTATTGTGGAGCAGTCTATCTCTCTTTTCAGTGTTGTTAGGCTTTCTTGTATGTATTTTGGAGCCCCGTCATTGGGTGCGTAAATATTTATTATAGTTATGTCCTCTTGGTGTATTGACCCATTCGTTAATCATTATATAGTGTCCTTCCTTATCCATTTTGATGGATTTTACTTTAAGTCTATTTTGTCAGAGACTAATATTGCCACTCCTGCTGGTTTTTTTTTTTTCCTTTTTTATTGTACTTCAGGTGAAGGTTTACATAATAAATAGTTTCTCATGAAACAGTAGTACACATGTTGTTTTATGACGTTGGTTAACAACCCCACGACATGTCAACTCTCTCCCTTTGCGACCATTTTTTTTTTTTTTTTGGTGAAAATATACATAGCCAAAGATACACCATTTCAAAAATTTCTAAATGCACAGTTCAGTGACATCGACTAAGTTCTTCTCATTGTTCTGCTACTCTCACTTTAGATGAAGGTTTACAGAAAAAAAAAGTTTCTCATTAAACAGTTAGTACACATGTTGCCCTATGCCAGTGGTTAACAACCTCACAACACATCAACACTATCCTTACTCAAACTTGGGTTTACTATCACCAGCTTTCCCATCCCCTTCTGCCTTCTAGCCCTTGTCCCCGGACTGCTGTGCCTCATTAGTCCCATTTGGTTTTATGGGGCTGTCCACTCCCCAGCTGAATGGTTAACCTCGGAAGTGACTTCACCACTGAGCTAAAAGGGTGTCTGGGGGCCATACTCTTGGGGTTTCTCCAGTCTCCTTTAGGCCAGTAAATCTGGTGTTTTCTTTGTGAGTTAGAATTTTGTTCTACATCCTTCTCCAGCTCTGTCCAGAACCCTCTGTTGTGATGCTGGTCAGAGCAGTTGAGTGGTGGTAGCCAGGCACCATCTAGTTCTACTGGACTCAATCTGGTGGAGGCCTCGGTAGCTGTGGTCCATTAGTCCTTCAGACTGATCTTTTCCTTGCATCCTGTTCTCTTCATTCTCCCTTGCTCCTGAAGGGATGAGACCAGTGGAGTATCTTAGATGGCCGCTCACAGGCTTTTAAGACCTCAGACGCTACTCACCAGGGAAGAATATAGAACATTGTCTTTATAAACTGCGTTATGCCAACTGAGTTAGATGTTCCCTGAGACCATGGTCCCCAGAGCCCTCCGCCCAGCAATTCAGTCCCTCAGGGAGTTTGGATGTGTCTATGGAGCTTCCATGACCTTTCCTTGTACAACTTGTGCTGGTTTCCCCTGTATTGTGTACGTCTCACCCTTCACCAAAGTTACCACTTATCTATTGCTTATTTAGTATATACGCCCCACCACTCCCATCCCTGGTAACCAACAAAGATTGTTACTTTTTGTGTGTGAACCTTTTCATGGGTTTTTACAATAGAGGTCTCATACAATATTTGTCCTTTTGTGATTGACTTATTTCACTCAGCATAATGTCCTCCAGTTTCATGCATGGGTTTTTACGATAGAGGTCTCATACATTATTTGTCCTTTTGTGATTAACTTATTTCACTCAGCATAACGTCCTCCAGTTTCATCCATGTTATCAGATGGTTCACAGATTCACTGCTGTTCTTTCTCATTGCATAGTATTCCATTGTGTGTATGTACCATAGTTTGTTTATCCATTCGTCTGTTGATGGGCATCTAGGTTGTTTCCATCTTTTTGCTATTGTGAAAAATGCTGCCACGATCATAGGTGTGCATATGTCTATTCGAGTGACGACTCTTATTTCTCTAGGATCTATTCCTAGGAGTGGGATTGCTGGATCATATGGTATGTCTATTTCTAGCTTTCTAACAAAGTGCCATATCATTTTCCAAAATGGTTGTATCATTTTGCCTTCCCACCAGCAGTGCTTAAGTGTTTCGATCTCCCCACAGCCCACCCAACATTTGTTATTTCCAGTGTTTTAGATTCGTGCCAGTAATGCCGGGGTGAGATGGTATCTCATTGTGGTTTTAATTTGAATTTCTCTAATGGCTAGTGATCGCGAGCATATCCTCATGTGTCTGTTGGCCGTTTGCATGTCTTTTTTGGTGAAGTGTCTGTTCATTTCCTTCGCCCATTTTTTTAATAGGATTGTCTTTTTGTTGTAGAGATGTTGGATTTTCTTGTAGATTACAGAGATTAGACCTTTGTCTGACTTCTACTGTCAAAAAATTTTTTCCCAGTCTGTAGGTTCTCTTTGTAGTCTTTTGGTGAAGTGTTTTGAAGAGCACAGGTGTTTGATTTTTAGAAGATCCCAGTTATCTAGCTTATGTTTTGGGGTGTGTGCATTGATGGTTATGGTTGATATCCTGTTAATGCCGTGTATTAAGGACTGTAGCATTTGTCCTGTTTTTTCTTCTATGAACTTTATAGTTTTAGGCTATGTATTTTGGTCTTTGATCCATTTTGAAGTAGTTTTTGTATACGGCATGAGATATGGGTCCTGTTTCATTATTTTGCATATGGATATCCAGTTTTGCCAGCACCATTTGTTAAAAAGACTGTCTTTTCCCCATTTGATGGACTTTGGGCCCTTGTCGAAGATCAGGTGACCGTAGGTGGATGGATTTACATCTGGGTTCTCAATTCTGTTCCATTGGTCAGTGTATCTGTTGTTGTACCCGTACCAGGCTCTTTTGACTACTGTAGCTGTATAGTAGGTTCTGAGGTCAGGTAGTGGGAGTCCTCCAACTTTATTCTTCTTCTTCAGTAGTGCTTTACTTATTCGGGGCTTCTTCCCTTTCCATATAAAGTGAATGATTAGTTTTTCCATGTCTTTGAAGAATGTTGTTGGTATTTGGATCGGGATTGCATTGTATTTGTAAATTGCTTTGGGTAGAATTGTCATTTTCACCATATTGAGTCTGCCTATCCATGAGCATGGTATGTTTTTCCATTTATGCAGATCCCTTTGGGTTTCTTGCAGTAGTGTTTTGTAGTTTTCTTTGTATAGGTCTTTTACATCCCTGATCAGATTTATTCCTAAGTATTTTATCTTTTTAGGGGCTATTGAAAATGGTATTGTTTTCCTGATTTCTTATCATCGTTCTCCTTATTGGTGTATAGGAATCCAACTGATTTTTGAAGGTTTATCTTGTATCCTGCTACTCTGCTGAATCTTTTTATTAGTTCCAGTAGATTTCTCGTGGAGTCTTTAGGGTTTTCTATGTATAGTATCATATCATCTGCAAACAGGGACAGTTTAATTTCTTCATTACCAATTTGGATGCCCTTTATTTCTTTTTCTTGCCTTATTGCTCTAGCTAGAACTTCCAGCACAATGTTAAACAGGAGTGGTGCTAAAGGGCATCCTTGTCTTGTTCCTGTTTTCAAGGGGAATGTTTTCAGCCACTTTCCATTAAGAATGATGTTGGTTGTTGGTTTTGCATAGATGCCCTTTATCATGTTGAGAAATTTCCCTTCTATACCTATTTGATTGAGAGTTTTTATCAGGAATGGGTGTTGGACTTTGTCAAATGCCTTTTCAGTGTCAATTGAGATGACCATTTGATTCTTTTCTTTCCTTTTATTTCTGTGGTGGATTACGTTGATTGATTTTCTAATGTTGAACCATCCTTGCATACCTGGTATGAATCCTACTTGGTCATGGTGTATTGTTTTTTTGATATGATGCTGAATTCTATTGGCTAGAATTTTGTTAAGAATTTTTGCATCTATATTCATGAGAGATATTGGTCTGTAATTTTCTTTTTTTGTGGTATCTTTGCCTGGTTTTGGTATCAGCGTTATGCTGGCTTCATAGAATGAATTTGGAAGTGTTGCTTCCTCTTCTGTGCTCTGAAATAGCTTGAATAGTACTGGTACAAGCTCTTCAGTAAATGTTTTGTAGAATTCTCCAGTGAAACCATCTGGGCCAGGGGTTTTTTTGGTTAGGAGTTTTTTTATTACCTTTTCAATCTCTTCCTTGTTATGGGTCTGTTCAGATTTTCAGTATCACTTTGTTGTAGTTTGGGTAGGCCGTGTGTTTCTAAAAATTTATCCATTTCCTCTAGGTTTTCAAATTTGTTGGAGTATAGTTTTTCATAATATTCTGTCATAATCCTTTTTTTTTCAGTTGGGTCTGTTGTAATGTCCCCCATTTCATTTCTTATTTGGGTTATTTGTGTCCTCTCCTGTTTTTCTTTTGTCAGTCTGGCCAGTGGTTTGTCGACTTTCTTGATTCTTTCAAAGAACCAACTTTTGGTTTTGTTGATTCTTTCTATTGTTTTTCTGTTCTCTATTTCATTTATTTCTGCTCTGATCTTTACTATTTCCTTTCTTCTGGTGGTTGTGCGCTTTTTTTGCTGTTCTCTTTCTATTTGTTTGAGTTCTGTAGTTAATGTTTTGATTTTTTCCATTTATTCTGTTTTGATGTGTGCATCTATTGCTATAAATTGTCCTCTGAGGACTGCCTTTTCTGTGTCCCAAACGTTTTGGTATGATGAGTTTTCATTGTCATTTGATTCTAGGAATTTTTTGATTCCATCTCTGATTTCTTCTATTACCCAGTGTTGTGTCAGCAGGGTATTATTCAGTTTCCATGTAATTGATGTATTTTCCTTGCTCTTTCTGCTGTTAATTTCTACCTTGATGGCACTGTGGTCAGAGAAGATACTTTGAATTATCTCATCGTTTTGGATCTTGTTGAGGTTGCTCTGTGGCCTAAGATGTGGTCTATTCTGGAGAACGTTCCATGTGCATTGGAAAAGAATGTGTACTTTACAGCGGTTGTATGGAGTGTTCTATATATGTCTGTGATGTCAAGTTGGTTTATTATGCCCTTTAGGTCTTCTGTATCTTTGCTGAATTTCTTCTTAGTTGTTCTGTCCTTTAGTGAGAGTGGTGTGTTGAAGTCTCCTACTATTATTGTGGAACTGTCAATTTCTCTTTTCAGTGTTGTTAGAGTTTGTTTTATGTATTTTGGAGCCCTGTCACTGGGTGCGTAGATGTTTATTATGGTTCTGTCTTCATGATGGATCATCCCCTTAATCATTATATAGTGTCCTTCTTTGTCTTTTATGGTGGATTTTGTTTTAAAGTCTATTTTATCTGAGATTAGTATTGCCACTCCTGCTCTTTTTTGGTAGTTGTTAGCTTGATATATTTTTTTCCAAACCTTTGACTTTAAATAAATTTACATCTTTGTTTCTAAGGTGTGTCTCTTGTAGACAGCATATTGATGGATCCTGTTTTCTTATCCATTCTGTCACTCTCCGTCTCTTTATGGGTGCATTGAGTCCATTTACATTTGGTGTAATTATTGATAGATGTGAGTTTGTTGCTGTCATTTTATAGTGCTTTTTTTTTTTGTTGTGCTGAAGTTTTCTTTGTTCTTACTCTCTTGTGCTTAGTTACTTTTGTTTGTGGATTTTTTTTCATTTTATTTTGTTTTTGTAGGTTTTGTTTTTGCTGAGACTTTATGTTTTTCCTGGTTTTTTTATGTTTCTTACCTTTTTTGTGGTTACCATGAATTTTACCCTTATCTTTCTAAGTTTGAAGACATCTACCATTACTTGGTATTGCCTTGTCTTCCTCTCCATTAGAAGGTTCTATACCTATGCCATTTATTCCTTCTTTTATTGTTTTGATGTTGTTGTCATTTACTGATTAACTGCTCTGATTCCCTGTTGTATTTCTTTTGGTTTTGGATAGTCCTTGAGAGTTAACTTTCTAGATTGGCATCTGGCTGGTACGATCCTGCATCTTAGATTCTGCCAAAGAGCTGAAGTTGTTTGCTGTCAGATCGAAGAACTCCCTTTAATAATTCTTGTAAGTTTGGTTTGGCTTTTACATATTCCCTTAATTTCTGTTTATCTGGAAATGACCTAATTTCACCATCATATTTGTACGAGAGGTTTGCAGGATATATCATTCTTGGTGGCAATTTTTTTCTTTCAATGTTTTGTGTATGTCATCCCCTTGCCTTCTTGTCTGCATGGCTTCTGCTGAATAATCTAAGCTTAGTCTTATTGTTTCTCCTCTGTATGTGACTTCTTGTTTTTCACGAGCTGCTCGCAGGATTCTTTGTTTGTCTTTGGTTTTGTGGAGTGTGATTATGATATGCCTTGGTGATTTTCTTTTGGGGGTCTCTCCTATATGGGGTTTGTTGAGCTTTTTGGATGGCAAGCTTTTCAACTTTCATGATATTGGGGAAGTTTTCTGTCAGAAGTTCTTCAGTGATCCTCTCTGTGTTTTCTGTTTTCTCCCTTTGTTCTGTAACTTCAATCACTCAAAAATTTTTTGGTTTTGATTGTATCCCACTTAACTCTCAGGGTGTCTTCTTTTTTCTTTGTTCTTTTTTCCAGGTTTTTCTGAAACAGAGTTGTATCCAAGTATTTTTCTTCAATTCCACTGATCCTGTCTTCCACTGTTTCAAATCTGCTTCTCAGCCCTTCTATGACACCATGCAGTTCTGAAATCTTGTTGTTTATCTTTTGGATTTCTAATTGTTGTTTTTGTGTAATTTCTAGTTGTGAGTTTATTTTGGCATTTTGTTCCTGCATTATTTTCCTGAATTCTTCCAATTTTTTGTCTGTATTTTCCATGAATTTGTCTATTTTTTTTCTCATTTTTGTCTGCTTTGTCTTCAGCTCTTGGAGAATTCTGAGTATTAGAGATTTGAATTCCCTGTCAGGTAGTTCTAGTGCCTTTTCTTCTGCCTGAAAGTCATCTGGTGTTTTATTTTGGACACCTACTGGAACCACCCTGTCCTATTTTTGTAAATGTTTTGAAATTGTCTTCTGTCTTCAGGGCATTCAGTAGTTATTTTTCTCATTTATTGATTATAGATTTGTTTGTTTTGTCCCCTTTTTTAAAAAAAATTTGACTATGTCTGAGCAGGCTGACTGTGTGTTCTTTGTTGTTTGCTCATCTGTGGGCACAATACTTTTCACCTCCTTCTCCAATTGGCAGGGTCAGTCACTCAGATATGGTATGGCAGGGCAGGTCTTGCTGAAGAGGAGTTACTGGGACAGGTTGTTTGAGGCACTTACTACAGCCACCAGAGTGAGTCGGTAATCAGTGCAGGGCTGGTTCCAGTAGGCCGTGCCTGTGCTGCTTGGTGGTATGATTTTAAGTGCACAGTGCAGCTAGGCTCGATGTAGTGGGGAGATTGTTATGTGTTGAGCTATAAAGGATATGGAAGAGAGGAGATGAACAGGAGCCAAAAACATACAAACAACAAAAAAGAATGCTAGCAGATTTTGCCGTTGGAGTGGAGAGATGAGAGACTATGAAATGGAGAAAAAAAAGAAAAGGGGAAGAGGAAGAACAAAAAGAATGAATAAATAAAAATCGTAAAGTTTAAAGAACAGCAAAGTTCCCAGGCATCCCACTGGTGCTGCTGTGAGGTCTGGGAAAGTTGTTCTAAGGTGTTGCAGTACAGCCTGTCTAGAAGTCGTAAGGTATACAGCACCAGGTATTCAGGGAACAGAAAGAGAAGGAAGATATAGAGAGACGAGAAAGTGTGTAATGAAGAAAGACAAAAAGGGAAAAAGAGGTTAAACAAAACAAATTAGAAAAAGAAAGAACAAGAAAAGCCCCCCAAAAAACAGAAAAAAAAAAAAAGAAAAGCAACAACAAAGAAATGCCCTTAGGGATCCCTCTGCATGGCTGTGCAAGCCGAGGGGGTATTTTCCAAGCCACGCAGCACCGCCTGGCCAGAACGGGCTTCCAACTCAAGAAAAGGAAAAGAAAACAAACAAAGAATTCAAAACAAACAAACAGATGCCCCGGGATCCCACCAGTGCAGCAACCCAGACCAGGAAGCAGCTCCACATTTGAACTGAGCTCTGAAACCCCTCAGGAAGAAGAAAAGATGGCACACGGAGCCAGGTATTTGAGCGAAAAGGGGGGAGGTGGGGAGAGGTAAGGAAGAAATCAAAAGAAGTCGAAAAAAGCAACACCAGCAGCCAACAAATGGCACTCAGAGAGCTGGCCCTTTTGGGTGGGTGGAATCCAAGCAGCTGGTGCTTCCTGGACAAGAGATTGTGGCCGAGTGAAGCAGAGGAGGCCGAGTGGGGGGTGAAGAAGGGTGGGGGGTGGGGAGGTGTGTATCGCAAATTACCGGGTTTTTTTCTCCCACTGGAAGCTCCGTGAAGCTGCTTTCTCGTACCCCCTGTTTGCTGGTCTCCGGTAGGAGTCCAAGATGGCAGATCCATGCTGCATTAGTTGATAGGGGACCTCTGCATGAATCTCTCCTCGCTGTCTGTTGTCTGTCAGTTTTCTCACTCCATTTGGTGCTTGCTAAGTTATTTGTCTCTTCGTTTGATGTTTTAGGGTTTCAGGATTGTTGTTTTCTCTGTTTGGCTTAGTTTTTCAGATCTTTGCTTTGGAGGGATGGCGTGGTGCTTCTCCCTAGAGCGCCATTTTGCCGGAAGTCCATCTGCCTGGTTTTTAATATTTTCTTTTTGTTCTTAGCTTTCAACAGTTTTACTTTGATGGATCTAGATGTATTTTCTTTATATTCATTGTGCTTGAGATCCAAGACTTTTTGAATGTATGGCTTGATGTATTTTCTCAATTTGGGAAATCTCAGTCATTATTTTTGCAAATATTGCTTCTTCTCCATTCTCTTTCTTCCTTCTTTCTGGGATTCCAGTTGCACTTATGTTAGACCTTTACAGCATGTCCATATATTTTTTGTGCTCTCTTTCTTGCTCTCTCTCCTTTTATGTGGATTCTATGCTTTTCTTTTTCTGTGCTTTAATCACTACTTTTTCTCCTGATCTATCTAATATTTCACTAGTCCAGACCCATCTCTTACTACAAACCTACCCTTCAAACCTTCATATCAATGGAATCACAGTATTTCAGTTTCCATTATGTTCTCCCTGTGCCTTGTGTCACACTACCCACTGTATCTAGAATGATTTTTCTGCTCTCATCTCTCTAGAAAATATCAACATAACTTTTAACATTGATGTATATCATCATCTTTTTCTCCATGAAGTTTTTCTTGAACCTCCCCAAACAGAATCAACTGCTCTTGTATTCCCACTTACTTCCTAAAGACCAGCCCAAAACCTACAACAACACTTCGTGTACATGTTTGTCTTCCTGTCTGTCTTCCACCTATAGACTGGGGACCCTTGTGCCGTATTCATCTTCAGGTCTCCAAAATACAGCCCAGTGTCTAGTACACAGAGAGATGCTAAGTAAATAGTTCTGAATGAATTATATGCTACCTGTTAGTTAGAGAACACATTATTATAAAAATTATTTCTCCATTTAGGTGTTCTGTGTCATTGAAAATGGCTGAATTTCCATCAAAGTGTATAGAAATGCATTTCTGATATCTGAACAGATTTTCCTTTTAGTTGGAGATATACTGGGCGTTAGAATCATGTGGTGACTTTTTTTTTTTTTTTTTGATACTGATGGTTAGACACCACACTAAATCAAATATAGAGGTGCCCAGACATCAGAACTTTTAAAAAACCACCATAGGTGATTCTAATGTGCAGCCTGAGTTAAGGGTTGTTCACTTAATGAATCTGCTTAAGAAGGGTGATTTTATGGTGTAATGGGTTGAGGGATGAAAAACATTTCCCTGTGAAGGGGCTGAGTGCATCGTGTGATGGGCAACAGAAGGTATGTGTGTTGGCGTGATGCATTTGAGTATTGCTGCCCACAGATGCAAGTTACTGGAAACCCTAGTGAAGACTGATTGTCTGTGTGTGTATGTGCACATGTTGTGTGTGTGTGGTGTGTGTGTGTGTGCATTTGGGAGGTGAGAGTGAGAAATCTCAAGGGTCACAGAAGCGATAGCCTGGTACTGTAATCCAGATGCTTCTGTTGGTAAATAATCTGAAGAAAACTCATATCGTGGATCTCCCCCTGCAGTAGTAAAAGCCAAGTGATTTTGGCAGGCCATCCCTATCTGGTGACAGGGGCGTGCATGGTTTCTGTTCATTCCAAGACTTTAGGGCTACAGAGGGAGATAGAAGGTGATTGAGAAAGTCACCACGAGTGAAGAAAGACCTGATGACAGGCCTTAGGTTAAGCTGTCAGCACTTCTGCCCTAGTTCAGACCTCTCGTTGCGATGATGAGTGCGCCTCTCCAGTTGTCATGGAAACCATACCTTTCCTTGTGACTCCTAGCCTCTTTGCTATGTGTTTGGTTTCTTGTTTTTTTTAAATGAAATTAGGTATTCAGTGAAGTGTGCACGTTCCCTCTCACATAACCCTTCCCTTCCCAAGTCAAAGCATTCAAGAGCTGTCTGAATGCATACTGAGACAAGCAGGTGCTATGGGAAGCCCTGGGTCCTTGCTCCACCGTCTGAAGGCTTCAGCTGTGATAGTCAAATAGCAGCAATCTACAGGTTCAAAATTCCATTTTTAGATTTGCAGATCAGACACTAGAGAGGAAAGTTGATTAATGAAACATAAGGAAGTAGGGAAAACATTCACATTGACCCAAAGGTGTTATTTGTGATGTGTTATAATAATTAGGAAGATGACCCAAATTGGAGAAGAAGAAAGGCAGCCCTCTGCTGATATCAAACTGAGTTTAATAGACTGTTAACAAAGCCACCATATTCACAAGATATCTCAATTGTTCTCTTGACAAGGATTTGGGTCTCCAGTTACATTTATGGACAGTGTGCTGAATCCTGTGCCCCATGTTTTCTGAAATGTTTGTAAATGTTTCACCATGATTTGTTTTATTATGAAGAAGAGTTTTTAGGACACAAGCTCATTACTTAACTCTGCTGCTCTCACTTGTTAAGACTAAGACAGTAGTAATTTATGGAAGCTTATTTAATGAGGTATTCCCTCATTCCTTCTTCTAAGGTGGTGGAGAATGAGTAGCAGTTTCTCTGTTTAAAAACCATTGGCACGTAAATGGGGTCGTCCGTGGGGTTTCTGAACCAAGTTGTCCAAGGCCCTTGTCGCCCCCATGTCTGCTGGTCGACAGCAACCTTTCCTTAGGATCAAGCCAGAGCCAATTTTTCTTCTTTTTGCTCGCTATAAAAATCCTCATCTAAGCCTTATTTAGTGAATGTACTCAGATTTCCTACTTCCTCTTAATTATTCCTCACTCGACTACACCAGAAGTTGCTGGGCCAAAACTCTGAGGGAGGACAATGGCTGGGTGTATATGTTAACGAAGGTACATATTATGAAGCTAGAAAGTTGAATGCCCTGTAAGGACCACCATGAGTTATGCTGAACATGTTCTTTTGTCTTAGCAACCAAGTTACCCATGCCCTTACCAACCATGGTGCCCATTCTTTACTGTCAGTGAACACAGCTGAGGTCTTGCATTGATCAGCCCACATTCAAGAACTCTTGTCTAAGTTGACTTGCCCTTGGCCCTTTGGTCTAAGTATGTTACATGCAGTAGGACATAATATATTATTATCAAAATTATTTCCCCATCCGTGTGCTCTTTGTTCCTGGAAAAATGGCTGAACTTCTATCCAACTGTATAGAAATGCATTTCTGATATCCAAATAGATTTTCTCGTGAGTTGGAGATATGCTGGGCTTCAAGTCAAAGAGATGCTTATTTCTTGTTAAGTGGGCCTTTTTATTCACTTTCAAGAATACTAAAGTCACTGAAGCAGCCTTATTTATTTTGAGGTAGCAGGGCTGAGAATCACATGCAAACACCAGCTAAACCTGGCGTAGAGAGGTCAGTCATTCAACAAAGACACATTAGCCTCAACAACACCTGTGTTCACCTTAATGACTTAATGTTGAACATCAGCCATTATAAGACGTTAAGTACTCCATCCTGAGACAAAGAACACTCCTGCAATGTTACCTTCTATAACAGCTCACAACTGGGAGTCCATTTTGTCCTGAATATATCAGCACCCAAAATTTTCATGCAGAAGCATAATTTACAAAACATTTTAGCAGAAAAATGACTATTTTCCAATCAGTGATTTACACCTGGAAATTTCCTTGACCTTAAACCTGGTGGGCAGAGTTGTCGACAATTCAAGTTTGCCCACAATATGTAGCTCAGAACTTTCTATTTCAAAATCACAAGATGTTTCCATTCCAAAAGCAGGAACACCTTTGGGTCAGGCCATGTTCATTTCCATCACCTAGTAGCCTACGTTTTCAGTGCATCCTAACTCCAACAGACTTTAATCAGTTAATTATCCTTTATCCTCACCATTTACTAACTCAACATGTGTATCAATCAGGAGAGGACAGGCTATTACCGTACTAACAAAAGTCCAAAATCTCCCTTGTTTAACACAACTCGCTCACCCAAATTATTTTTCACTCCCTCAAATTCCAAAATGGGTCTAGATAACTCTGTAGGGCAACTGTTCTCCCTGCATCAGCTAAAGCAGTCCAGTTTGAATGAGCCTCCACCATCATAAACCTGTATCATTCGGAAAATTCAGATTCCTAAGTTGACCTGTTAGGGAAGAGCTGTCTAGAACAGGGATAAGTAAACCTTTTCTTAAAGGGCCAGATAGTAATATACTTTTGATTTTACAGGCCAGACAGTCTCTGTTACAACTACCCAACTCTGCCAGTGTAGTATGCAAACAGCCATAAAAACCAAAACCAAACCCATTGCTGTAATGTTGACAATATGTAAATGAATGAGTATGACTGCCAATAAAAATTTATTTGCCCAAACAGGTGTTGGGCACGATTTGGCCTGCAGGCCATGGTTTGCCAACTTTTGGTCTAGAGAGTCTCTTACAGGCAATTAAATACTTCTGATTGCATGTGACACATACCACTTTTGCTCATATTTTATTTGCTGAAACAGATCACATGGCCACATCATCGAGATCCCAAAACCCATTGCCGTCCAGTCAATTCCAACTCATAGTGACTCTATAGGACAGAGTAGAACTGCATGTTCTCCCTCCCCACCCACCCACCCACCCAGGCTGTAAATGTAGCTTTCCAGAAGCAGACTGTCACATCTTTCTCCTGAGGAGCGGCTGGTGGCTTTGAACCGCTGACCTTTCGGTTAGCAGCCTAGCTGCTTTATAGAGCTGGGCATAAATGGTAATACAAATTGATTAGTAAGTAAAGTCAGCCATCTTGGATTTGAATCTTAAATCGGGGAGTAGTTCTCCATGACCCTTGACAAATCATTTTAACTTCCTGTAGTATTATTCTCGCCGTTTGTAACATAAAGATGGTAAAATCTGTCTTCCAAGAACTGTCTGAGGAACAAATGGAATATTATAGGAAAAAGGGATTTAGAAACTAAGCATCAAGGATTCACACTGGTAGCATTTGCTATTGTGGATTGACTTCACAAGACACTGTTTCACACTGTTAGTCAACTGAAAATTCACACCCATGCACAAAGGCTTGGGCCTTGGCACACTCCAAGTTGCAAGTTCAGTGTCAAAAATGGTGGCCTCATTTCTTTTTTTGTTGTTTTTTTTTTTTTTTCTGTTTTTTGGGGGGCCTTTCCTGTTCTTTTTTTTTTTTTTTTTTAATTTGCTTTGTTTTCTTTTCCCTCTTTTTCCCTTTTTGTCTTTCTTCATTGCGCAGTTTCTTGTCTCTATATCTTCCTTCTCTTTCTGTTCCCTGAATACCTGGCATTGTATACCTCTACGCCTTCTAGCCAGGCAGTACTGCAACACCTGAGAGCGACTTCCCCAGACCTCATAGCTGCACCGGTGGGATCCCTGGGAACTTTGCGGTTCTTTAACCTTTCTGATTTTTATTTATTCATTCTTTTATTTTCTTCCTCTTCCCCTTTCTGTTTTTCTTCATTTCATAGTCTCTCATCTCTCCACTCCAACGGCGAGCTCCCCTAGCATTATTTTTTGTTTGTTTGTATGTTTTTGGCTCCTGTTCCTCTCTCCTCTCTCCCATATCCATCTTAGCTCCACACATAAGAATCTCCCCTCTGCATCCTGCCCACCTGCACCGTGCGCTTGACATCACACCACCAAGCAGCACAGGCACGGCCTACTGGAACCTGCCCTGCACTGATTACCGACTCACTCTGGTGGCTGTAGTAAGTGCCTCAAACAACCTGTCCCAGTAACTCCTCTTCAGCAAGACCTGCCCTGCCATACCATAACTGAGTGACTGACCCTGCCAATTGGAGAAGGAGGTGAAAAGTATTGTGCCCACAGATGAGCAAACAACAAAGAACACACAGTCAGCCTGCTCAGACATAGTCAAATTTTTTTTAAAAAAGGGGACAAAACAAACAAATCTATAATCAATAAATGAGAAAAATAACTACTGAATGCCCTGAAGACAGAAGACAATTTCAAAACATTTACAAAAATAGGACAGGGTGGTTCCAGTAGGTGTCCAAAATAAAACACCAGATGACTTTCAGGCAGAAGAAAAGGCACTAGAACTACCTGACAGGGAATTCAAATCTCTAATACTCAGAATTCTCCAAGAGCTGAAGACAAAGCAGACAAAAATGAGAAAAAAAATAGACAAATTCATGGAAAATACAGACAAAAAATTGGAAGAATTCAGGAAAATAATGCAGGAACAAAATGCCAAAATAAATTCACAACTAGAAATTACACAAAAACAACAATTAGAAATCTGAAAGATAAACAACAAGATTTCAGAAATGGACAGTGTTACAGAAGGGCTCAGAAGCAGATTTGAAACAGTGGAAAACAGGATCAGTGGAATTGAAGACAAACACTTGGATACAAATCTGTTTCAGGAAAACTCAGAAAAAAGAACAGAGAAAAATGAAGATACCCCGAGAGTTAAGTGGGATACAATCAAAAGCAAAAATTTATGAGTGATTGGAATTCCAGAACAGGGGGAGAAAACAGAAAACACAGAGAGGATCATTGAAGAACTGCTGACAGAAAACTTCCCCAATATCATGAAAGTTGAAAAGCTGGCCATCCAAGAAGCTCAACGAACCCCATATAGGAGAGACTCCAAAAGAAAATCACCAAGGCATATCATAATCACACTCCACAAAACCAAAGACAAACAAAGAATCCTGAGAGCAACTTGTGAAAAACAAGAAGTCACATACAGAGGAGAAACAATAAGACTAAGCTTAGATTATTCAGCAGAAACCATGCAGGCAAGAAGGCAATGGGACGACATATGTAAAATCTTGAAAGAAACAGATTGCCAGCCAAGAATAATATATCCCGCAAAACTCTCATACAAATATGATGGTGAAATTAGGTCATTTCCAGATAATCAGAAATTAAGGGAATATGTAAAAGCCAACCAAACTTACAAGAATTATTAAAGGGAGTTATTCGATCTGACAACAAACAACTTCAGCTCTTTGGCAGAATCTAGGATGCAGGATCGTACCAGCCAGATACCAATCTAGGAAATTAACTCTCAAGGACTATCCAAAACCAAAAGAAGTACAACAGGGAATCAGAACGGTTAATCAGCAAATGACAACAACATCAAAACAATAAAAGAAGGAATAAATGGCATAGGTATAGAACCTTCTAATGGAGAGGAAGACAAGGCAATACCAAGTAATGGTAGATGTCTTCAAACTTAGAAAGATAAGGGTAAAATTCATGGTAACCACAAAAAAGGTAAGAAACATAAAAAAACCAGGAAAAACATAAAGTCTCAGCAAAAACAAAACCTACAAAAACAAAATAAAATGAAAAAAAAATCCACAAACAAAAGTAACTAAGCACAAGAGAGTAAGAACAAAGAAAACTTCAGCACAACAAAAAAAAAAAAGCACTATAAAATGACAGCAACAAACTCACATCTATCAATAATTACACCAAATGTAAATGGACTCAATGCACCCATAAAGAGACGGAGAGTGACAGAATGGATAAGAAAACAGGATCCATCAATATGCTGTCTACAAGAGACACACCTTAGAAACAAAGATGTAAATTTATTTAAAGTCAAAGGTTTGGAAAAAAATATATCAAGCTAACAACTACCAAAAAAGAGCAGGAGTGGCAATACTAATCTCAGATAAAATAGACTTTAAAACAAAATCCACCATAAAAGACAAAGAAGGACACTATATAATGATTAAGGGGATGATCCATCATGAAGACAGAACCATAATAAACATCTACGCACCCAATGACAGGGCTCCGAAATACATAAAACAAACTCTAACAACACTGAAAAGAGAAATTGACAGTTCCACAATAATAGTAGGAGACTTCAACACACCACTCTCACTAAAGGACAGAACAACTAAGAAGAAATTCAGCAAAGATACAGAAGACCTAAAGGGCATAATAAACCAACTTGACATCACAGACATATACAGAACACTCCATACAACCGCTGTAAAGTACACATTCTTTTCCAATGCACATGGAACGTTCTCCAGAATAGACCACATCTTAGGCCACAGAGCAACCTCAACAAGATCCAAAACGATGAGATAATTCAGAGTATCTTCTATGACCACAGTGCCATCAAGGTAGAAATTAACAGCAGAAAGAGCAAGGAAAATACATCAATTACATGGAAACTGAATAATACCCTGCTGACACAACACTGGGTAATAGAAGAAATCAGAGATGGAATCAAAAAATTCCTAGAATCAAATGACAATGAAAACTCATCATACCAAAACGTTTGGGACACAGAAAAGGCAGTCCTCAGAGGACAATTTATAGCAATAGATGCACACATCAAAACAGAATAAATGGAAAAAATCAAAACATTAACTACAGAACTCAAACAAATAGAAAGAGAACAGCAAAAAAAGCGCACAACCACCAGAAGAAAGGAAATAGTAAAGATCAGAGCAGAAATAAATGAAATAGAGAACAGAAAAACAATAGAAAGAATCAACAAAACCAAAAGTTGGTTCTTTGAAAGAATCAAGAAAGTCGACAAACCACTGGCCAGACTGACAAAAGAAAAACAGGAGAGGACACAAATAACCCAAATAAGAAATGAAATGGGGGACATTACAACAGACCCAACTGAAAAAAAAAGGATTATGACAGAATATTATGAAAAACTATACTCCAACAAATTTGAAAACCTAGAGGAAATGGATAAATTTTTAGAAACACACGGCCTACCCAAACTACAACAAAGTGATACTGAAAATCTGAACAGACCCATAACAAGGAAGAGATTGAAAAGGTAATAAAAAAAACTCCTAACCAAAAAAACCTCTGGCCCAGATGGTTTCACTGGAGAATTCTACAAAACATTTACTGAAGAGCTTGTACCAGTACTACTCAAGCTATTTCAGAGCACAGAAGAGGAAGCAACACTTCCAAATTCATTCTATGAAGCCAGCATAACGCTGATACCAAAACCAGGCAAAGATACCACAAAAAAAGAAAATTACAGACCAATATCTCTCATGAATATAGATGCAAAAATTCTTAACAAAATTCTAGCCAATAGAATTCAGCATCATATCAAAAAAACAATACACCATGACCAAGTAGGATTCATACCAGGTATGCAAGGATGGTTCAACATTAGAAAATCAATCAACGTAATCCACCACAGAAATAAAAGGAAAGAAAAGAATCACATGGTCATCTCAATTGACGCAGAAAAGGCATTTGACAAAGTCCAACACCCATTCCTGATAAAAACTCTCAATCAAATAGGTATAGAAGGGAAATTTCTCAACATGATAAAGGGCATCTATGCAAAACCAACGACCAACATCATTCTTAATGGAAAGTGGCTGAAAACATTCCCCTTGAAAACAGGAACAAGACAAGGATGCCCTTTAGCACCACTCCTGTTTAACATTGTGCTGGAAGTTCTAGCTAGAGCAATAAGGCAAGAAAAAGAAATAAAGGGCATCCAAATTGGTAATGAAGAAATTAAACTGTCCCTGTTTGCAGATGATATGATACTATACATAGAAAACCCTAAAGACTCCACGAGAAATCTACTGGAACTGATAAAAAGATTCAGCAGAGTAGCAGGATACAAGATAAACCTTCAAAAATCAGTTGGATTCCTATACACCAATGAGGAGAACGATGAAAAGAAATCAGGAAAACAATACCATTTTCAATAGCCCCTAAAAAGATAAAATACTTAGGAATAAATCTGACCAGGGATGTAAAAGACCTATACAAAGAAAACTACAAAACACTACTGCAAGAAACCCAAAGGGATCTGCATAAATGGAAAAACATACCATGCTCATGGATAGGCAGACTCAATATGGTGAAAATGACAATTCTACCCAAAGCAATTTACAAATACAATGCAATCCCGATCCAAATACCAACAACATTCTTCAAAGACATGGAAAAACTAATCATTCACTTTATATGGAAAGGGAAGAAGCCCCGAATAAGTAAAGCACTACTGAAGAAGAAGAATAAAGTTGGAGGACTCCCACTACCTGACCTCAGAACCTACTATACAGCTACAGTAGTCAAAAGAGCCTGGTACGGGTACAACAACAGATACACTGACCAATGGAACAGAATTGAGAACCCAGATGTAAATCCATCCACCTACGGTCACCTGATCTTCGACAAGGGCCCAAAGTCCATCAAATGGGGAAAAGACAGTCTTTTTAACAAATGGTGCTGGCAAAACTGGATATCCATCTGAAAAAAAATGAAACAGGACCCATACCTCACACCGTATACAAAAACTACTTCAAAATGGATCAAAGACCTGAATATAAAGCCTAAAAGTATAAAGTTCATAGAAGAAAAAATAGGATCAACACTTCAAGCCTTAATACACGGCATTAAGAGGATACAAACCATAACCATCAATGCACAAACCCCAACAGATAAGCTAGATAACTGGGATCTTCTAAAAATCAAACACCTCTTCAGAAGACTTCACCAAAAGAGTAAAAATAGAACCTACAGACTGGGAAAAAATTTTTGGTCAGTACAAGTCAGACAAAGGTCTAATCTCCGTAATCTACAAGAAAATCCAACACCTCTACAACAAAAAGACAAATAATCCTATTAAAAAATGGGCAATGAAAATGAACAGACACTTCACCAGAGAAGACATCCAAATGGTCAACAGACACATGAGGAAATGGTCATGATCGCTAGCCATTAGAGAAATGCAAATTAAAACCACAATGAGATACCGTCTCACCCCGGCCTTACTGGCATGAATTAAAAACCCTGGAAATAACAAATGTTGGATGGGCTGCAAGGAGATGGGAACTCTTATGCCCTGCTGGTGGGAATGCAAAATGATACAACCATTGTGGAAAATGATATGGTGCTTCTTCAGAAAGCTAGAAATAGACATACCATTCGATCCAGCAATCCCACTCCGAGGAATATATCCTAGAGAAATAGGAGTCGTCACTCGAATAGACATAGGCACATCTATGTTCATGGCAGCATTGTTCACAATAACAAAATGATGGAAACAACCTAGATGCCCATCAACAGATGAATGGATAAACAAACTACGGTACATACACACAATGGAGTACTATGGAACGAGAAAGAACAGGGAATCTGTGAAGCATCTCATAACATGAATGAAACTGGAGGACATTATGCTGAGTGAAATAAGTCAATCACAAAAGGACAAATATTGTATGAGACCTCTATTGTAAAAACCCGTGAAAAAGTTCACACACAAAATGTGACAATCTGTGTTGGTTACCAGGGATGGGAGGTGTGGGGGCGAAATACTAAATAGGCAATAGATAAGTGGTATCTTGAGTGAAGGGTGAGACAGTACACAATACAGGGGAAACTAGCACAACCTGTACAAGGAAAGGTCATGGAAGCCCCATAGACACATCCAAACTCCCTGAGGGACTGAATTGCTGGGCAGAGGGCTGTGGGGACCATGGTCTCGCGAAACATCTAGCTCAATTGGTATGACACAGCTTATAAAGAGAATGCTCTACATTCTACCTTGGTGAGTAGTGTCTGGGGTCTTAAAAGCCTGTTAGCGGCCATCTAGGATACTCCACTGGTCTCATCCCTTCGGGAGCAAGGGAGAATGAAGAGAACAGGTTACAAGGAAAAAACTAGTCCAAAGGACTAATTGTCCATAGCTACCAAGGCCTCCACCAGACTGAGTCCAGTACAGCTAGATGGTGCCCAGCTACCACCACTGACTGCTCTGACCAGGATCACAAAAGAGAGGTCTGGATAGAGATGGAGAAGGATGTAGAACATGATTCTAACTCACACACACAAAAAAGACCAGATTTACTGGCCTAAAGGAGACTGGAGAAACCTCAAGAGTATGGCCCCCAGACACCCTTTTAACTCAGTGGTGAAGTTATCTCTGAGGTTCATCGTTCAGCCTGGGAGTGGACAGCCCCGTAAAACCAAATGAGACTAATGAGCTACAGTAGTCCAGTGACAAGGGCCAGAAGGCAGAAGGGGACAAGGAAGCTGGTGATAGGGAACCCAAGGTTGAGTAAGGATATTGTTGATGTGTTGTGAGATTGTTAACCATTGTCATAGGGCAAGATTTGTAGTAACTGTTAAGTGAGAAACTATTTTGTTCTGTGAGTCTTCATCTTAAGTGAGAATAACAACACAATTGGAAGAGTGTCCTCAGTGTCACTGAACTGTGCATGTAGAAATTTTTGAAATGGTGTGTCTTTGGCTATGTGTATTTTCACCAAAAAAAAGGTTGAGAAGTTAGAGGGTTGACATGTTGTGGGGTTGTTAACCAATGTCATAAAACAATGTGTGTACTACTGTTTCATCAGAAAGTATTTGTTCTGTAAGCCTTCATCTGAAGTACAATTAAAAAAAAAAGAAAATGGTGGCTTCTTCCAGGCCTTTTTCTTAGATTCTAGAGCTGAAGTTTGAAAATTTTCCCTTCTGTTCTCCAGAGAATACAGCCCATAATACTGCACAGAATGGGCCCAGCTGGATATCAGCTGGTGGATAAATAGCTGAGTTAAACAGGAAAAAAAAAATTAAAAAGGCACACTACCTTTTTATTTTTCAGGCAAAATTGCTTTTATGAGTTACGCAGAAATTTTTTATCTCTGCCTTTTCCCTCTTGGCATCCGGAAGAGCCTCATTATCTCTTAAGTTGTTATCCTAATCTACTTCATTGTGTTTGTTTGTTAGTTCCACATGGCATGGGTTAACTCCACTCTGTTTTTAAGCCTCCAGGGGAGCTAGGAAAAGTCTGAAGGTAAAGGTGGTGAAGGGGGAACCAGAGATGAGAGGGAGGAAGGGACAGCTTCCGAGAAACATTTGAAAGAAGGGAACCGATTTTTGTTGGGCATTTTTTCAGTGCCAGGAGCATTACACGCATTATCTAATTTTATCGTCGCAATAATATTGCCTTGCAGGCAGTTTTATTTCTACCAAAGAAATTGAAACTCAAGGAGTTTGGGCAACATAGCCCAAGGTCACACAGCTAGGAAACTGTAGAGCCAGGATTTGAAGCCTGGTCTGCCTCCGAAGTTCGTATTCTTTCCTGGCGACCAGGCTGTGTCCGTTACAAAGCAACGCAACCCACATGGGTGTCAGTGGCCCTTCTTCCTCCCAGGCCAGTTCACCAAATCAGTCATCTGTCGCACTAAAGGAAAAGTTGATAATACCTGTTTTAGTCATGTAGTGCTGCTGTAACAGAAATACCACAAGCGGATGGCTTTGACAAAGAGAAATTTATTCTCTTACAGTCTAGGAGGCTAGAAGTCCAAATTCAGGGTATCACCTCCAGGGGAAGGCTTTCTCTCTGTGTTGGCTCTGACGGAAGGTCCTTGTCATCAATCTTCCCCTGGTCTAGGTGCTTCTCTGCTCAGGAAGCACAGGTCCAAAGGGCACGCTCTGCTCCCAGCACTGCTTTCTTGGTGGTATGAGGTCCCCATGTCTCTCTGCACACTTCTTTCTTTTATATCTCAAAAGAGATTTGCTTAAGACACTGTCTAATCTTGTAGATCTCATCAGTGTAACTGCCGCTAGTCCATTTCATTAACATCATAGTGATAGGATTTACAACACATAGGAAAATCACATCAGCTGACAAAATGGTGGACAATCACACAGTACTAGGAATCATGGCCTAGCTAAACTGATACACATATTTCTGAGGGACACAATTCAATCCATGACAATATCCGAGATAATTCAGTACCCAAAGAACTTCTCAGTTCCATCCTACCCAAGGTCAGAGACCATTTAGTACCTGTTCTTCCCTCTGAGCCTCCATGTAGATTTGAGCTGAATTTGCAGGCCTAAAGATTGTGTTTTGTCAACAAACCAAAAATCAGTGAAAGCTTAGGAGAAGGAATATCAGTACGGAGACATGGAGACCTAGGATCTGAGGAGGAGGATGATGATGATAATAATAGATAGCTTCCCTCTAGTGGGCCCACCGGCATGTTTGAGTCTATTTTTGCAGCTATTGTACCAATCCATCTCACCGAGGGTTTCCTTTACCCTCACTGGCCCTTTATTTCACCAAACATGAGGTCCTCCTCCAGCAATTGATCCCTTTGATGATTTGTCCAAGCAAGTGTGTCAGACAATGTTCTGTTGTGATCTATAAGGATTTTATTGGCTAATTTTCAGAAGTAGATTTTCAGGCCTTCCTTCCAATAGTAATAATAACCAACATTTATTATTACTATTTGTCAGCCACTTTTCTGTATCTTAACTCATGTAATGCTCACAGCAATTTTGTGAAGGAAATACTACTATTGATTGTATTTTAAACTGAGGCACAGAGATGTGATGCAACTCACCTAAAATTGCACAGCTGGTAAGTGACAGAACTAGGATTTGAACTCAGAAAGAGGGACTCCAAAGCCCAGTTTCTTAACCACTCTGCTAGTCGTTTCAATCTCCTGAGAGCATTTCAAAAATACCAGTACCTGGCCCTCACCCCCAGCTTCTCTGATGTATTTGGCATGGTATAGGGCCAAGGCATCAATAATTTTTAAAAGCACTCTGGGGTGAATCTAATGTGCAGCCAGCCTTGAAACCCCTTACAGTTACACTAGGCTGCTTCTAGAAACTGTCTCTGCCATTTACTGCTGTGTGACTTGGTTATTCCACTTCCTGGTGCTTCAACATCCTCGTATGAATATGAGAGAAATGGGGTTTAGAACTGTGTTTTGGGATGTCATGATAAATGAAGAGTCCTATTAGCATTTGGAGTCCCTGGGTGGTGAAAACAGTTAACACACGTGGCTGCTAACTGAAAGATTGGAGGTTCAAGTCCACCCAGAGGCATCTCAGAAGAAAGGCCTGGCTATCTACTTCCAAAAAATCAGCCATTAAAAACTCTATGGAACACAGTATTACTCTCATACCTGTGGGTCACCATGAATCAGAATCAATTTGATGGCAGCTAGTGTTTTCATTAGTCATGCCTGAGGAAGATGGCAATAGCATCCCACTGGTGTAAGACACTCTTCAGCTCTCAGATCCTGGGCGTGCATATCTCTAATGGGTACTGAGTATCAGGAGAAATGGAATACCTTTTCGCGTTGCTGAATGGATTATACTTCTTTAAACTTTTTAATCAGAAAGCTGTGAAGTAGACTTAGACAAGTCTGCAGATTCATCTCCTCCTGGTGCAGTGCCTTTGTGGCTGTGGAAAAATGCATCACTAGTCTGGGCCTTTTGCTGTTGTTGTGTGCTGTCCAGTCGATTCTGACTCACTGCAACCCTGTAGGACAGAGTAGAACTGCCCCATAGGGTTTTCTAGTCTATAATCTTTAGGGAAGCAGACTGCGACCTCTTCCTCCCACAGAGCAACTGGTGGGTTGGAACCGATGACCTCTCGGTTAGCTGCCAAGTGTTTCACCACTGTGCCACCAGGGCTTCTTGGTCTAGGCCTAGGACTTCTCATCTACAGAATGGGATTTCAGAATTCCCAGAGGGCTCTTCTGAGGATTAAATAAAACATCATATGGAAATCACTGAGCATAGAGGTGCTTGGCACATAATAAATACTTGCAAATAGAATACAGACATACAATGAAATTAATATTGCTTTCCTCATTGAACTGATTAGAGAAGAATCTATGCTAGTTCATGTAAAGCATAATAGTAACAAAAATAATAATCACAGATTCCCAGTATGATGACACTTTTCAGTTGTGTGGCACTCCACTCATCCCAGCTCTGTAACCGGAGTAGATTATAGTGTTTTTGTTCACAGGGAAAATCTTTTATAAGGTGCCACTAATTTCCCCCATAATAAACCTAAAAATTTTAGTGTGTTTCTGTTATGGCAAGAAAGTAAGCTAAAGAATAAAGCATAATAAAAATCATATCATGTATACTTGCATACAACGATAACTGCAGTCCCCTTTGTATATTTTTAAAACAACTTTTATTATGTTAAAATATATATAGTAAAAAATTATCATTTTAACCATTTTTAAGTAAAAAGACAGTGACATTAATTACGTTCACCATGTTGTGCAAACATCACCATTATCTATTTCTAAAAGTTTTTCATCCCTTCTAATAGAAACTCATTACCCCTTAAGCTATGACTTCCCATTCTCCCTTCCCCCACCCCCTGATAACCAGTAATCTACTTATGTCTCTATGTATTTGCGTATCCTAGGTTTTTCATATAAGTTGGGTTGTACAATAATTATTCTTTTTTGTCTGACTTATTCCACTCAGCATAATGTTTTCAAGGTTCCTTCATGTGATAGCATGTATCAGAGCTTCATTTCTCTTTCTTGCTGAATAATATTCCATGTATGGGTATACCGAATTTTGTTTATCCATTCATCTGTTGATGGACATTTGGATTGTTTTCTATGTGTATAATTTTGATCGGGGAAATACATTTTTGTTTACTAAAGCATCATTCATCGACACACATACCTTTTTAAGGAGGAGATATTACCCTAAGAATATTCTTTATTTGCTGATAGGGATGAGGAGTGTGAAGAGGCATAGTGGAGGAGTCAAGAGAGAGCTAAATCATGTTACATTTGAAAAAGGATATTAGTGTTGGGCCTACTGGATATGATGGGGACTGAAGAAAGAGTGGCTGTAAGGGCACCTTGAGAGGAGAAGAGGGGATAAGTGGTTCATCCTCATCTTTGTCTTTCCACAGAATTCTATGTACATGATTCATTTTTTCCCTATGCCCTTGTGGACTTGAACCTATTTCTTGAATTTGTTAAAAGAAAGTGCTGGGTCCTCCTTCAGGTTGGTGTTGAGTCAGGAACAATGACTCTTCATGGGTTTTCATACTAAAAAAATGTTTAAAATTTCTGAATTGTTCATCACTGCATTGTTTGTGGAGATTTGGGATTGGAAGCAACCTAGGTGCTCAGTGCTGAGGATGGCTAAACCAATGCGGAGGCTGCCCATCTGGATACCGTTTAGTAGGAAGGAGCAACAAACTAGGTTGTTCAACAGCAACCGGTAGAGAGCACGAAAACAGACTTAGGCCATTAGCACAGTACTGTTTATGCAAATGTGAAGCATGCACACAAAAGTAAAAACACTATAAGTGTTTTACAGGGATACATAAAACTCAGAAATTCATATTCAGCACATTAGAATGGTGAGATAGGTGTGGGCAATAGGATTAAAAGGAAATGGATGGATGGATGGATGAATTAATTAAAAATCAAACAAACAAACAAAAATGAGAGGACTTGACTGGCCCATTGATGATGGTGTGCCAGGAACGGGGTAGAAGGATGAAGTCATCTCTCTGTAACTGTCCATCGGCTACCATACACTTCCAAATATCCCTGCAACAATCCAGAATTAGCAACAAAATCAACTCTCCATTTTGCCTTGTTCAGGAAACTTGCAAAATTAGTGCAAATTGGTAGACCACTCCAAGTGAATTTGAGAGCTAGTTTTGCTGATTTTTTAAAAGTTAAAATACTATCTAAATGAAAGACATGGTGTATGAGAACACAAGAGTACAAGAAACAGACAGCTACATCAAACTGAAGCTAAGATAAAAATCATGCTGGGATAAGCTGATGCCATGTGCCTCCAGGCATAGCAGAACCAGGCTCTGGGCAGAACATGTTTTTTCTATAGAAGAATTGGATAAATAGATGCACTGCTCATATAAGATAGAACTGGTTCTGCAAATAGTCTTGTATAGTCGTATCTACTTTCCTTTGCATACAGGAAAATAAATTTAGGAACTGCAAGATTTCAGAATAGAAGGAGATGAGACATCCATTCTACTGATTAAAATTTTCTGTGAATTTTCAAAACCAGGAGACACACACTACAAAGACAGAGGCAGAAGAAATGAAATACTCCTTGCATTATACATTAAATCTAACTTTCCATGTGTGGATCTCTTTCCCCTTTTTTATAAGGGGAACTAAGAGGGATAATTGATAAGGAGTCAATTGAAAGCAACAAGAAAATATGTGTGCATGTTGGTGGGGGAAAGGTGGAGGTGAAAATGGATCCTCCCATTAAGAAGAATTTGATATGAACTACCCTGACAGCTGGTAAAGGAGGTGGGTCTAGAACAATGGTCTAAAGAATTACCCTGAAACCTGATCCAAGGCCACTCATTTCACAAGGGACTATCATAAAACACTCTCATGTTGCAATCATTTCCTCAAGCTCTTGGGCAGAACAGAGTGTGTGTAAGGTTGTGTGATGACACCTGAGAATTAGTCATAGAGACAGGCACAACTCAGTAGTCTCTAAATTCAGCAAAGGGCGAATGGCTTTTCCAACAGACCCTCGTAGAAAAAAGGCCTAATGGAGAAAGGCTAAGGAAACAGACGGGTGATGGTGTAGTAGGAAAAGGCTAGCTTTGGAATCAAAATGACTTGGGCTCTAACCCCAACTCAGTCACTTACTAGTTATGTGGCCTTGGGCCACTTACTAAACAGATGCTGCCTAAATTTCCCCATCAGTATAATGGGAGTGATAATGCCTGCCTTTCAGAATTGTTGTAAGTACTCAATATAATGAATGTAAACCATAATGTCTGGTATATAGTCAACATTCAATGAAGGGTACCATTGTAATTGCAGTCAGCCTTGAAGAAAAGTGCTAATCTCGTATCACCAGCGCTCTACAAGGATTTATATAGAAGGAATATGTCTGAAGTCCTCAAGAGGGAGAAAGATAGCCCAAATTACTGTATCCTCCACCTTCTCAGAACACGCAAGGTGGTGAACAGCCTCCGTGGTGGAAAGTCAGTTTCATCGTCCTTATCACCAATAATCTCCCTCATCATCACCATCACAACAGAATAACAAAAGTGTCTCACATGTGTTTAGGGCATTCTTAAACATTATCCCAGCCTTTCTACCCCTCTAATTTTCTTGCCTCCCCAAAGCCAGACACTGAGTAGCTGATATTGCTGCAGGTGGTGTATCACCTCTTCCCTGGGTCTCCATGCCTTGCTATGTGATATGAAATGCATTTTCATACAGAAATAAAGGTTTAAACTCTACCATCAGTCCTCGTGACATGTATACTACTCTAGGGCTGCCCATTACTCAGTGCAGTCAATGTTAAGTGAGAGCTGGCCTAGGAACCAGACCACCATCTTGTTTCTATATGAGTGGCCCAAGCCAAGCCTGTTACCATCGAGTTGATTCCAACTCATAGCGACTCTATAGGACAGAGTAGAACCGCCCCATAAGGTTTCCAGGGAGCAGCTAGTGGATTCAAACTGCTGACCTTTTGGTTAGCAGCCAAGCTTTTTAACCACTACACCACCAGGGTCCCATATGAGTGGAGTGAGGTCTAAATTCCAGTGCAATGACTTTTAAGTAAACTTTTGGAACACAGTCTGTAGATAAGGGTCGCCCTATCTTCAGGTCAATTACTTCACCTCTGACAAAAGCTGCACAAGTCAACAGGAATCCCTGATCTGTTCTCTCATGTCTGCATCATCTGGTTCTGGGGCAAGGAACCTGAGTCTATAACATCTTCCCTTTTCCACCATTGGGAAACCAATTTTGAGGCTCCCCTACTTCCCTCTGGCTTGCTGTAAGTGCTATATACCTGGTCTTTATGGTGATATACTTTTTGAAATTAATGCAAGTGGGTCATTCAACAGTGGGTTGAGTGAGCCTGGGGAAGTTATTTTTATGGAGTTGCCAACACTTTGTATGACCACAGCTGTGGGTACATCTTGAACAAGAAGAAAGGAGCCGTCCTATCAGGAGGAAAGGTTGTAACCTGACCTATCAATCGTCTCTTTCTCTGAGTTATTTATTGTCCATTGCAGTTGTATTTCTAGAGTCCTTAATTCCTTATTCTAATACCCCTGGATTCTTCCATTTCTCTAACCAACACAGCATTAGTAAGTAGTGACACAGTGTGGGTATCTACATACCAAGCTGTAACAGTATCTCATTTTATCTTTCCAACAATTTTGTGGGGTAAGTATTATTATTATTAATACCCACTCTGCAGATATCAACATTTAAGACTAGAGAGACTCAGGAACTTTTCAAAGGTCACCCAGCTGGCGAGTGGCAGGTTCAGAACCTAAACCTAAATTATCAGACTCCAAAGCTTTTATCTTTCATCAATAAGCTATAATCATTCAGTGCTTCTTAATTTATAAAGCACATCATTTTGAAAGTGTGTGATTATTATTTAAGCTTCCTCCTGTGAGGTAGACAGGGCAGACCCTGCTGTCTCTGCTTGGTACAAGGGGAGACTCAGGTGGCCAAATGACTCACCCAGGTCACCAGGTAGCAGCTGGCAGTAAGAGGAATGACTGTAGAGTCAGGCAGACCTGGATTTGGGGGCTGCCCCTGGCTCAGTTTTCTCACCTGTAAAATGGAGGTAATAATACCTTCTAGGAGGTATTCTACAAAATAGCCAGGTTGGAGGCAATTTACACATAATCGTTAAAAATATGCACTGTCAAGACAGGCTGCCTGTTTTGAATGATTCTGTGACTTTGAAAAAGTTATTTAACTTAGGTCTCTGTAAAAAGGATAAAATAAATCAGTTGCCAAGGAGTCAGTTCCAACTCAAGGTGACCTCATTTGTGTCAGAGTAGAACCGTGCTCCCTAGGGTTTTCAGTGGCTGATTTTTCAAAACTAGATCATCAGGCCTTTTTTCTGAGGCACCTCTGGGCAGATTCGAACCTTCGACCTTTTGGTTAGCAGACAAGTGAGTTAACCATTTGCTCCACCCAGGGACTCCAAAAAGGGAATAATAATAGTATCTAATTCCTGGGCAGAAGTTGGGGGGTCATTGAGCGGTTTCAATGAAATAACCCATGTAAAACAATCAGTAAAGTACAAGCGCTCAACAAATGTTGTTGTGTGCCACTGAGGCGATTCCAACTCATAGTGACCCTATAGGACAGACTAGAACTACCCCATAGGGTTTTCTAGGTGTAATCTTCATGGGAGAGATGGCTAGGTCTTTTCTCCTGCAGAGCTGCTGGTGGGTGTGAACTGCCAATCTTTTGGTTAGCAGCTGAGTGCTTAACCACTGTGCAGCCAGGGCTCCTCAGACATATTATCCGTTATTATTATTTGCAAAGCAGCACACAACGTGCCTAAAAACTAATAGGCAATCAATAAATGTGAATCCCCTCCACCAGGAATTGTTCTTTGGTATAGAATTGGAGCCTGGTGGTGCCATGGTTAAGAGCTTGGCTGTTAACCAAAAGGTCAGAAGTTTGAATCCACCAGTCACTCTTGGAAACCCTATGGGGCAGTTCTATTCTGTTCTGTAGGGTCGCTATGACTCAGAATCGACTCAATGGCTATGGGTTTTTTTTTTTTTTTTTTTTTGATAGAATCTGCAAGTCAGGAAAATGCCCTCCTTGGCTCAGCAGAGACTTCCCTGCCTACCCAGCTCCCACCTGCTTGAATACCACTGGCCTTTGGGAGGCAGGTTGATGAAGGCAAGAGATGCCATTTTCAAATTTAGTAAACATACAGCCACTCACAGTGGCATATCTCATTCCCACTGGCCGGTTATAGATAGTCTTTTCTCAATTACCTGTGGCTAATTTTAATACAAGGCCAGTTTTCCTCACTTCCCTCTCCACGTTCACCCGCGGCCTCCTCCTGAGGCCTGGCTGGGATCTGTTCAGAGAGTATAAGCTCATATTAATATCATCTTGGGCAAAACATAATTAGAAAACTGAATCAGCTGCCACAAGAATAGCGTAAGGCTTTCCAAAGCCCCATGTTGAATGTGTGGAATGTTGGGTTTTTTATGCTTTTTTATTATCAACATTTCATTTGCTTTGGGTTATTATTCACATCAGTGCTTCCCTTGATCGGTGCAGAAAATCAACGTTGTTATAGATTGCACAGTGTTCCCCAAATACATGTGTTGAATTCTTGGCTCTTGTAACTGTGGATATGATCTGGTTTGGAGACTGGGTTTTTCTTCTGTTATGTTAATGAGGCCGTACCAGGGCAGGGTGGATACTAAACCTAATCACTTCTGAGTTATAAAAAGACCAGAATAGACACAGAGACACACACAGGGGAACACAGATGCCATATGAGGATTATCTCTGAGCCAAGGAACACCAAAGAACGAAAGGACATGCAGAGCTACTGACAAGGAAGAAATCAACATGGCTGAGGCCCTTATTGGGACTTTTAGCCTCCAGAACTATGAGAAAATAAATTTCTGTTCTTTAAAGCCACGCACTTGTGGTATTTCTATTACAGCAGCACTAGGTAACTAAGCTTTGGTGATTCCGTGACAGAATTCTCACCTTTTATGTGAAAGACCCAGCACTGATTCCCTGCTCATTATGTGCAGCCACCACCTGTCTGTCGGTGGAGGTATGTGTGTTGGTATGATGCTGAATAGGTTTCAGTGCACTTCTAGACTAAAACAAGTATTACTGGATTTTTTTTCATTGTGGTTGTTGTTGCTTTTTATGTTGGTGATCCAGGTAAAATACCTTAGGGAATAGTGCCCTGGTGCTGTGATCTTAACCATTTTGGGGTTGCACCTACCCAAGAATCCCATAAAGCTATGGAAACTTCCATCAGGGGAAAAATGTAATATATGTGTATGGACATTCCCAAGGTGGCATAACTTTAGGAGGTTCCTGGACTTTCTAAGCCCATTGTTAACGATCCCAAGCTAAGAAACATTGTCCTAAAAAAATGGATGAAAGAGAAAGTGTGTGACAGCATTGATGAGAGCGTTTGAAGGCCATGCTGCTGCTCACCTCTTTCCCTTCCTGTGGGCTTACGTGAAGAGCAGTTCCTCCTCAGTGATGTGGATGTGTGATGCTTTCCCAGACAAACTCACAGGGCTGTGAAGGCCACACAAGGTTGTATGAATGAAAGGAAATTGCAAACTCTGAAGTGCAACACACACACAGGGATCATGATGGTGCTCACTCACAAGGTGGCTCTTTGCAACATCAGCTGTAGGGGCTACCTTCCAGATTCACGTCATCCTGGGCACTGCCCATCCTTCAATTCTGATCTTGGCTGAGTAGGCTGCCCATCCAGTTTTCCTTTGTGCTGCAGTGATTTGAAGAGCTTCCTCTGCAGGAGACACTTTATGAAATAGCGTCCTGTGCTCCTAACTGACCACTAGACAGTTCTCCTTTGGAGTCCTGCTGGTCACCTACACTCAGTGTGTCCAAACCCATCATGAAGATAGCTCCTTTCCCTCCTCATTCACTGGCTTCTGTTTTGATTGGATACTATTTTGAGATATTAATGTATGTCCCTTTCTCTCTCTGTGTTTTTCTTTTTTCCTTTCCCTTCATACTCCTCTCCCCCACACTCACATTCAAATAGTAGAAGGTTTTATGTCTTCCTGCCACAAGGAAGAAAAGTAGAACATGAGGTCTTCTGTCTGTGGGAGAGGAGAGGCTATTTCACATTGGTGATCAAGGAAGGCCCCCCTGAGAGGGGGACATGGGAGGATGTCTTAGGGTTCTCTAGAGAAACAGAACCAGTAAGATATTAACAACAAGGACTATATATATGTGTGTGTGTGTATATATGTGTATTTATGTATGTGTGTGTGTATATGTGTGTGTGTATACACGTGTGTGTGTGTACACATATATAGAGATGGAGGTTTTATATATATATGGAGAGATAGAGAGATTTTAAGTAATTAGCTCCTGCAGTTGTGGGGGGCTGGCAAGTCCAAAATCTGTAGGTCAGGAGACAGGTGGAGATCTCTGCAGTCTGTGTCCCAAAATTGGTAGATTAGGCAATAGGAGGAGTGAAGAGTATAGGAGCAGTTTTGAAACTGTGAATGAATAGAGGACTCAGAAGGAAGTGAGGAGAACTGTTAACACTAGAGAAGGTACAGATGGTGAGAAGCAGCAGCAGAGAACCAGCAGCAGCAAAGAACCAGCAGCAGCAGAGAACCAGCAGCAGCAGAGAATTGGCAGCAGCAGAACCAGGAGACCAGCACCACACAGCACTGGAGCTGACCCATGGAGTGAGAGAGCTGAGTGCCTTTGCGCAGGGGGCTTCCTGGCGAGAGTGGGGTGCCTCTGGGCACTTATTGGTGGGACTAGGCTTGCCAACCCATGGAATGAGAGAGCTGAATGCCTTCCATCCAAAGTTTACTGACGGAGTAGGGTGCCTCCAGGCACTTATTCCTGGAGCTGTAGAGCTTTGAAATACTTGCCTCAGCAGGGCAGATGCTGGCATGAGGCCCAAGGAGCTGAGAGGCCAAGGAACCAGGAGCTAGAAGCTGAAGAGACAAGGAACACAGAAGCCAAGCTGCCTAAGTCTCAAAAGGTGTGGTCTCGACCTCTGGGGTTTCAAAGGGTGGAGTCGAAACTCAGATGAACTAGGAGAATGGTGGGTTTAAAGTGAGGGAGCAGAGTTGCCGTCCCAGTGGGTCTGGAAGGTGGAGATGAAGCCCAGGGCTGAGGGACCTCCACTCAGAATCCAGAGAGTGCGGCCAATATCTAGAGTCTGGAGAGCAGGGCCATTGTGTAAATGGTGTCAGAGAACAGAGGATTATTTTTCAAGCCTTGAGGGCTAATGTAATGTGTTCTGCTAACTTGCTTGGTGCCTGTTATGCCTTCTTTTCCTCCAATTTCATCCATTTGTAATAGAAATGTCTGGCTTGTGCCTGTTCTGCCATTGTACCTTTGGAAGCAGATAACTTGTGTTCTAGATTTCACAGATGAAGAGGAATTTTTGGATTTTGGAGTTGGAGTTGATTTAAGACTTTTGGTATGACATGATGGGGTGAATGTGTTTTACATGTGGCAAGGACATGAATTTTGGGGGGCCAAAGGGTGGAGTGTCATGGATTGAATTGTGTCCCCTCAAAATATGTGTCAACTTGGTTAGGCTATGAGTCCCAGTATTGTGTGGTTTCCCTCCATTTTGTGATTGTTGTAATTTTCCTGTGTTATAAATCCTAATCTCTGCCTGTGGTTAATGAGACAAGGTTAGATTATGTTAAGGAGGATTAGAGTGGGATGTAACACCCTTACCATGGTCACATCCCTGATCCAATGTAAAGGGAGTTTCCCTGGTATGTGGACTGCACCACCTTTTATCTTTCAAGAGATAAAAGGAAAGGGAAGTGAGCAGAGAGATGGTGACCTCATACCACCAAGAAAGCAGTGCCGGGAGCAGAGCATGTCCTTTGGACCCAGGGTTCCTATACAGAGAAGCTCCCAGACGAAGGGAAGATTATGAGAAGCACCTTCCTCCAGAGCCTACAGAGAGACAAAGCCTTCCCCTGGAGCTGACTTCCTGAATTTGGACTTGTAGCCTACTAGACTGTGAGAAAACAAATCTCTCTTTTTTAAAGCCATCCACTTGTGATATTTCTGTTATAGCAGGACTACATAACTTAAGACAATAGCCTAGCCTTGTTGACATATAAGTTAACCATCACAGAGGATAAATCTGAAGGTAGCGAGGGAATGAGCCATTGAGTATAAGCAGAGACAGAAGTTTGTAAGCTGAGGAGACAGCAAGTGCCCAGGCCCTGAGAGGCTGCTTCACGTTTTTAAGGAAGAGAAGAAGGGTCAGTGTGGCTGGGGGAAGTGAGGAAAAAGAGGGATGATAGGTGATGGGGTGAGAAGGGCCAGATCCAGCCTGGCCTTGAGGGCCACGTTCAGGACCTTGGTTTTATTCTGAGTGAGTCAGGAAGCAAAGGAGTGACCTGATCTGACTTAGATTTTAAAAGGATCACTCTGGCTTTGTGTTAGGAATAAAATTTATTTTTTAAAAAGGCTCCCTCTTGCTGTGTAGGGGCAAAGGCAGAAGCAGAGGACCCAGTTAGGAGGCTTCTTCACGGCTTAGGCAAGAGATGACTAAGGGGCTTAGACTGGGGGTAGCAGCACAGGAGAGGAGGGTGGTGGGACTATGATGACATACTGTAAATATATTGAAAGTAGAGCCAATCACATTTTAAATGATGGATTAGATGTGGGATATGAAAGGGAGGAGACAGGGATGATTGTAAGGTTTGGAAGCTGACAAATCTAAGATGGTGATGACTCGGGCGGGAGTAGGTTTCGTGGTGGGAGGGATCTGAGGCTATGTTAAGTTTGAGATGCCTGTTGGATATCCACATGGAGATAGTGAGTAGGCAATTGGACAAATTAGTCTGGAGTTCAGGGGAAAGGTCCAAGCTAAAGTCAAGACAGTATTCAGGTGGTATTTGACAGCCCAAGGTTGAATGAGTGTGCTAAGGGTGTGGGTGTGGATAGAGATAAGAGAACTGGACAGCTCCAGTGTAAGAGGTTGGGCAGAAACAAGAAATTAAAGAAGGAAATTAGGAAAGAATGTCATGAGAGGTAAGAGGAGAATAAAAACAGAGTGAAGTCCTAAAAGTGAAGAAAATGGTTCAAGAAAGAAAAGATAATTCAGCCATATCAAATGTTATTGATAGGTCCAAAGAGGACTGAGAATTGACCACTGATGTAGCAACACTGAGGTCATTTTTTGCCAGTCGTCATTTCAGTGGGATGGATGAAGGGAAGAGACGACAAGAGAGGAAACAAGTCATAGAGTTTTAGGTACGAGGAGCCTGGGTATTGGACATGAGATGAGTTCCATGCAGTCAGCACTCGGAAGTATTTGCAATGGTAACATTAAGCAGGTCTCAGGTCCCTATTAAAGAGTCAATAAGTACAAAGCAGAGCCCTGGTGGCACAGTGGTTAAGAGCTGTGGCTGCTAACCAAAAGGTTGGCAGTTCGAACCCACCAGCTGCTCCTTGAAAACCCTATGGGGCAGTTCTGCTCTGTGCTGTAGGGTCGCTATGAGTTGGAATCAACTCAGTGGCAACAGGTTTGGTTTTGGTTTTAAGAACAAGGCAGGACTTGGCTTGAAGGACTGGTCAGTTTATCAGAGGATTAAGATGAAAGGTGGAGAAAGACCAACGTAAGAACCAGGTAAATCTCTAGTTCCTCAAAAAAAGGACAAGTTTAGAACAGGACTGGCAGCGAGCCTATCTGGACCCTGAAGGACCTGACTCCTGAACCAGATCTCTTTAAATAGCCTTCAGTAGCAGAGGCTGAGTCTGCTGTCAAAGTCAAGTGGCTTCAGCTGTGGGATTTTAAGGCTGTGGAAGCAAGGAGCCAGCTTGCTAAATCTCCTGCTCTCAGTGGGGATTGGACAGGGAGACTCTTTGACAGTTGCTTAGACCCCTTGCCTCCTGGCCTCCTTCAGTCCACCTACTCTTGAAATCAAGCCACCACTGTTTTGACTTGGGGAAGTTGTCTGACCTCCTTGGTGGGCTGTAAGGAGTGGCTTCATATGTGACTGCTGATGATCTGATACACTCCATGAGTTAGTATTTAAAGTGCTCAGTCAGTTGTGCTTTTCATGTGAATCCTGGCGTTGGTTATTCTGCATGTCGATGTATGCTAACGTGTTCCTATAGTTCCTCCATTAATTCCTACATTCATCCATTCCCTTAACATTTATCGAGCACCTTCTATGTACCAGGCATGACATTTTTATCAGTTGAATGGGTCCTTTCCAATATAGTTTCTTTTAGTTGTTCATATTAACCAAATTGTTTAATTCCATTTAGAAGCTGGAGAAGTGATAGGTTCCTTTCTTTATCAAGCTATCTAATTGTCCTTGATTGAATTGTGTCCACCCAAAATATGTATCAACTTGGCTAGGCCATGATTCCCAGTATTGTATGATTGTCCACCGTTTCATCATCTGATGTGATTTTCCTATGGGTTGTAATCCTGCTTCTATGATGTTAATGAGTCAGGATTAGTGGCAATTATGTTAATGAGGCAGAAGTCAATCCACAAAATTAGGTTGTGTTTTAGGCCAGTCTCTTTTGAGATATAAAAGAGAGAAACAAGCAGAGAGACGCGGGGACCTGTCTTCATCAAGAAAGTAGTGCCAGGAGCAGAGCATGTCCTTTGGACTCAGGGTCCCTGCGCTGAGAAGCTCCTAGTCCAGGGGAAGACTGATGACAAGAACTTTTCTCCAGAGCCCACAGAGAGAGAAAGCCTTCCCCTGGAGATGATGCCCTGAATTTGGACTTCTAGCCTTCTAGACTGTGAGAGAATAAACTTCTGTTTGTTAAAGCCATCCACTTGTGGTATTTCTGTTATAGCAGCATAGATAACTAAGACACTGATGAACTCATATTTTTGCTCAAATAAGTTTTAAGAGGTAACTGAAAAAGCACTGGAGTTGGATCGAAGAAGCCTTCACTTTGATGACAGTGCTAACTGCTCACTAGCTGAGAGCCTGAATGAGATATCTGAGCTTCAGCCAGAGGTAAACCTAGGATGCAAATCCCCCTCGATGGACTGTTTTGAGGCACAGATGGAATATTATTAATATTGCGACTGTTATTAAATCTAAGCATTGCAAAGAGTCTGATTTGAAGCTGAACCATTGCCAGACTGACATCCCAAGCCACTTTCCCCTGCCTCTTACTTTTTTGGATTCTTCTTTTCAGTTTGTCTGCCATTTTCAGGTATGTCCACATCAGTAGGTCTATACCAAATGATAGATTCAAGGAGTAGTGTGTGTGTAGGAATGGGAAAGTACAGCCTACCTCACCCTATACCATGCCAGTGGATTGTTGTGTTGTTGTTTGTTAGGTGCCATTGAGTCGGTTCTGACTCATAGGGACCCTGTAGAACAGAGTAGAACTGCCCCATAGGGTTTCCAAGGAGTGGCTGGTGGATTTGAACTCCTGACCTTTTGGGTAGCAGCTGAGCTCTTAACCACTGTGCCACCAGGGCTCCATGCCAATGGGTAGTGTAGTGGAAAGAGCCTGAGACTTAGTTCTGGCCCTAGCTGTGGGAAACCAAGCCCCAGTTTCCTAATTCGTACAAGGAGAGAAGATGCCCACTTCATAGGATTGCTGTGAGAAGTACATAAAATAATATATGTGAAGATAATGACATATATAATATTTAGCAGTAAGTAGGCAATGTAGGAGATACTGGTGTTGCCAGTCCCTACTACTTACCTCTACATTTCTGCTTCAAAGCTGTTACAAGATAATCCAGCACAAGGATTCACAAAAATTGGCACACACACTACCTTCAGCGTATGTCCTTTAACACACTATCCTCCAACACTACTTTCAATATACTGTGGCCACCTCAGTGTGCTCCATGGGGAGTCCTGAGTCCTGCTGACCTGGAGGAAGATGAAAGTTTATCTCAAAGGAATACTTCCCAAGGAAGGCTGTGAGATAACTGTTAAGCTTGATATGGTCTCTACTTCTCTTAAAGTGGATGGTCCTCTGGTTAAAAACACTGAAATGAATATTTAGAGGAAAGAGTATAGTTCCAAAGACAGGAAGGTATGTGTAACTTTGTGAATCCGGCAATGCTTCCTTGGAGAAATAAGAAATCGTTTATCATAGGGAGTTGAAGGGACATTTTTAGATTGAGACAACGAGTTGCTCAAGAGTGAAGTTAACTTGATGGATTCCCATCTGCTGCACAGGCTACCTGCCCTTTTCTCACCTCCAAAGAAGTGATTTTTCAGCAGAGGAGAAACCTGTCACACCTTTGAGCTGCCAAACCATAAATCTTCTTTCCACCAACTTGCTAACAGTTTTTCTTGCCACCTTTCTTGATAATCCAGAGTAATTGTTATGAAATATGGGCTTGTTCTGTCTCTCCCAGCTGTGGTACCCGCTGTCCTCCGCAGGTCCTGGGGAGAGGCAGAGGCTCCATGTTTGTCACTGGGTGTTCGTTAGAAGCACAGCAGATGCTGTTACCAAGAACGTGTCATCCTGCTGAAACTGGAGGCACCACAGAGCAGCCCTGAAATCTGAGAGCTGATGGCTCCTCCTGCCCAAACACATCAGCAAGTGGCCTTCACTTTGTGTTCTCTTTCTTGGGGAGACAGATAGAAAAAGACCACAGTATATCACGGGGTGGAAATGTTCTTTCGTGCGTATTTTTACTTGTCATACAGAAATGTATTGAGCATCTGAAATTATCCAGTACAAGGTTAAAAGTGTGATGAAAATGAGCAGTCTGGATGTATACATTTTATGGCAGTCACAATTACCTGGAATTAACTGAAACGCTATTTTCTCTGAGAAGGATATTGGGAGACATTGGGCTGCAGGAGGTTCAGTGAGTGTGGCTTTAAGTCTCTCTGTTCCTTATGAAGAACGTGCTTAGATGAGTGGTCGTGGGATTTTTCTAGCCCAGAATAAGCCTCTGCCAGACCTTGGAAAACCTGAGTGAGGGCTTACCAAATCTTTTAATTCCTCAACATAGAGCCTGGAACTTCAACTTAGTGGTTGCAAAAACTGCCTTTTGGAAAACCTGTCTCTGTGGTCTATATCTGGATTCCCTGACACCTCCAGTGTCATCCTGCTATGTTATCCACAGCTTCTATAATGGTGAGTTGGCATCATTGATGAACAGTTGTTCTTCAGTTCTGTAATGATGATCAGTCAGTGAGAATATACAGTTGGTTATCTACAAGATCTAAGAGGAACCAACATGGAAGGCCAGTGCAAGGCCTCACAATGTATCTGTGATTTCCAGGCACCCTGCTAAGCACTGAGGATGTAAAGTTAAAGGCAAAATTCCTGCCCTTAATGCAACTAGCCAAAACAATCTTGGAAAAGACGAACAAAGTTGAAGCAGTCACACTTTCCAGTTTTTTAAACATACTTCTGAGCCACAGTAATTCAAACAGTGTGGTACTGGAATGAGGATAGACATAAAGATCAATGGAATAGAATTGAGAGTCCAGAAATAAACCCATATATCTGTTACCAAATGATTTTCAAAAGGCTGCTAAATCCATCCACTAGGGAAAGAATAATCTCTTTAACAAATGGTGCTGGGACAACTGAATTTCCACATTCAATAGAATGAAGTTGGACCCCTACCTCACACCATATATAAAAATTAACTCAAAATAGATAAACAACCTAAATATAAGAGGTGAAGCCATAAAATTCTTAGAAGAAAACGTAAGCGTAGATTTTCATGACCTTGGATTTGGCAATGGATTTTAGATACAATATTAAAAGCATGAACAACAAAATAAGATAAACTGAGCTACATCAAAATTAAATATGTTTGTGCATCAAAGGAAATTATCAAGAAAGTGAAAAGACAACCTACAGAGTGGTAAAAAATATTTGACAATCATATATCTGATAAAGGTTTAATATCCAGAATTTATGAAGAACTCCTACAACTCAACAACATAAACAACCAAATTTTTAAAATGGGTGAAGGACCTGAATAGACATTTCTCCAAAGAAGATATAAAAATGGCCAATAAGCACATGAAAAGATGGTCAACATTAGTCATCAGGGAAATGCAAATCAAAATCATGAGGTACCATTTAATACCCACTAGAATGACTGTTGTGAAAAAAAAATGGAAAATAACAAGTGTCGGTGAGAATGTGGAGAAATTGGAACCCTTGTGCATTGCTAGTGGGAATATAATATGGTGCAGCCACCGTGGAAAACAATTTGGTGGTTCCTTGGCAAGTATAACATAGAATTACTATATGACCCAGCAGTTCCACTCCTAGATATACACCCGAAAGAACTGAAAACAGGGACTCAAATGGATACCTGTACACCAATGTCCATAGCAGCATTATTCACTAGAGCCAAAAGTGTCCATCAGCAGATAAATGGGTAAACAGAATGTGGTGTACCCATATAATGCAATATTATTCAGCCATAAAAAGAAATGAAATTCTAATAATGCTACAACATGGATAAACTTTGAAAACATTATGCTAAGTGATGTAAACTGGACACAAAAGGACAAATATTGTATGATTCCACTTACACGAAATAGGCAAATGCATAGACTCGGGATGTAGAGTAGAGGTTTCCAGAGGTAGAGGAAAAGGAAGAATGGAGAGTTTAATGCTTAATGGGTACAGAATTTCTGTTTGCAGTAATGAAGAAAAAAAAATAGAAACAGTGGTGATCGCTGCACGACATTGTGAATATAATTGTTGTTAGGTGCCATCAAGTCAGTTCCGACTCATAGCAACCCTGTGTACAACAGAATGAACCACTGCCCGGTCCTGCGCCATCCTCACAATCATTGTTATGCTTGAGCCCATTGTTGAGCCATTGTGTCAATCCGTGTCATTGAGAATATTCCTCTTTTTCGTTGACCCTCTACTTTACCAAGCATGATGTCCTTCTCCAGGGAGTGGTCCCTCCTTATAAAGTGTCCAAAGTACGTGAGATGAATTCTCGCCATCCTGACTTCTAATGAGCATTCTGGCTGTACTTCTTCCAAGACAGATTTGTTCGCTCTTCTAGCAGTCCACTGTATGTTCAATATTCTTGGCCAACACCATAATTCATCTTCTTTTGTTATTCTCATTCATTGCCTAGCTTTTGCATATATCTGAGGCGATTGAAAATATCATGGCTTGGGTCAGGTGCACTTAGTCCTCAAAGTGAATACAATTAATGCCACTGAGTTGTAGTCTTAAAGATAGCTAAATGACAACTTTTATGTGAGATTGAGATAGACACAGGTATTTTACTACAATTAACAACAACAAAAACAAAAATCCTGCCCCTAAGAAGCTCTAATGGAAAGAGATTTGTAAACTTCAGTTGGCTTCAAGAACAGCTGCATCTTTGGCAGCACCAGCCCTAGTCTTACTCACGGATTCCCAGGCTAAACATGTATCTCAGTCTTGGCTGTTGGTCACCCAGTAACTGAAAGCTGGCAAGTTAGTCTCCGATAGGATTACTTTAACAATTGCTAGAGCAGTGATTTCTGCGTTATAGTTAAAGCCTAACAATTTAATTCAAATTTTCATAGTTAACATGGGGGTATATTGAGTCAAGTGCCCAAATTAAGTTAGATTAGGACTGTGGGTGCCCATTTCTGAGAAGTGTCACCACCTGAATTAATCCACTAAAATTTATCAAGCTCTTCCCTGTGCTAGGCATTGTGTTAAGAGCTTTCTATGGATTATCTCACTTCATTTGCAAACCTCTGAAGTAAGTACTATTATTATCTCCCATTTTATAGATAAGGAAGGTGAGTTTCAAGCCAGGGCGCACACCCAAGATGTCTGGCGCCAATCTTCCACTCCAAGCCTCATGATAAAACATTTCCTCTATCCTGCAGGATTGATTCTGACATATTACATCCTTCCCTGATGAATGTTGATACATCCTGAATAGTTGTAGTGCACCCACATCATGTAACTTATTCAACAGAGCGGTGACGTTCTACAAGGAGAAGTGGGGGAGTCACAGATGACAGGACACAAGGACAGCATTAGCAAGGAGATAAAAGGATAATTCCAGATCCCACTTTGGTCAGTTTCTTAACTTCCCTCTGTATAAAATGCTATTGAATGGGATGTAAAACCCAAATCTTCTTCCCTATCTTTGTGATGAATACAATAAGGACTTAGAAATTTGCAGAGTAGTAAGATAAAGTAGGAGCCCTGGTTGCACAGTGGTTAAGAGCTCAAACTGCTAACCAAAAGGTCGACAGGTCAAATCCACCAGCTGCTCCTTGGAAACCCTACAGGCCAGTTCCACCCTGTCCCATAGGGTCTCTATGAGTTGGAATTGACTCCACAGCAATGGGTTTGATGTTTTTAGTTTGGTGGCACAATGGTTAAAGTGCATGGCCGCTGACCTTTTAGCTGTTAACCGAAAGATCGGCAGTTTGAACTCACCATACACTCCGAGGAAGAAAAGAGCTGGTGATCTGCTCCCATAAAGATTATAGCCTTGGAACCCTATTGGGCAGTTCTACTCTGCTCTATGGGGTCACTATGATTTAGAATCAACTCAATGGCAATGGGTTAGTAGGAGAAATAAGATGTATAGTTAAATTTCTACCCCGAAACCTCAGTTTTAAACATAGTCTAATTCTTGCAACTTTCTTACCTTATACATGTGATTTTTTTCCATCTGGATGACCCATTTCATTCTTTCTGCCTTTCTCCTCCTGGATAACTCCTCATTCTTCAAGATTCAGCTTAAGGGTCACATCCTCCAAAAAGCCATCCCTAAATCCCAGGCTTAATCAAGTGGACTTCCTCTGTGTTCCTGCCATCATAGCATCCTGATTACCCGAGAGCTTTGTTATATTGTATACTAAGCTATGAACTCCTTTAATACAGAGACTGTCACTCCTTGTATATTCAACATGTAACAGAGTAGCAAATATATTCTAGGTGCTCAATAAATGAGTCGATGAATGAATTCTGGCATAGACCAGGTAGTTTTGTCTGCTTATAACTAGAGATCACATGCTTAAACTTAGCTATCGGTCACTTGGTTGTAGTAGAGAACACATCCATCCTCAAGACTGGAAGAGAAATTCGTGGTCTAACAGAATTTTAAACCTGGAAGGGATAATAGAGATTAGCAAGCCTAACCTCCTTTTCTTTATAAAGATGAAGAAAACAGAGGCTAAGTGGAGTGGAGAGCTTTCCCCAAGGTCACTCAGATATTCAGGGCCAGAACTGGGAATGGAACCTAGAATTTCTGATTGCTAAGCTGGAGGTATTTGCTGCTTCACTAGAGTTCTCCCCCAGTGAAGGGTCTGCTGGCCCATGTGATGAACATTTTTCCTGATGAATAGATTCATCTACGCTTAAGAGATTCTCAAATAAATGAAATAAGAAGTTGAAAGCAGATTCATTTTCTCACACATTATGGGAAACGACTCACAGGGTTTTTGCCCCCTCGTAGTGCTCAATCATCACTCCTAAATGATTTCTTTGGAAGATGTTTTAAAAATTCAATTACTCCAAGGCTTTGTTTATCTTTTTCCAAATAATTTGGTGCACAAGAGAAATAAAAAATGTGTTAGAGACAGTTTCCTGTCTGAATGGATAGTTGAGGGCATCTGCCATAAGGAAGGTTCTCATCTTAGCCAGAACTTTGATTTTCAGTAAATCTATTCAAAAGAATAAAGTGGCTCTTCTTCCTTTTGGTAAAGTCCGCTGGCAGCTCACAAAGTATTTTGTTGATAGAAATGTTAGCAAGCAATGACAGGCCTCTGAAATGTTGCATGAGACCCACCAGTCAATAAAATTAAAACATCACTTTAGGGGACAATGAGTCTAGTATGGTTTGTGTAACACTTTGATATATAGGGATGGTGTCCAGTGCATTGGAAATAACAAGGGCTATGGAAGCAGAAATATGTGCCTAAGTTCAAGTCTGTAATATATTAATTCTGTTATCCTTGGTAAGAGATTTAATCTTCTTAGTCTTATTTATTCATTCAAGAAATATTCAATGAAATTTGTCTTACTCATCTAGTGCTGCTATAACAGAAATACCACAAGTGGATGACTTCAACAAACAAGTTTATTCTCTCACAGTCTAGTAGGCTAGAAGTCCAAATTCAGGGCGTCAGCTCCAGGGGAAGTCTTTCTCTCTCTGTCAGCTCTGGAGGAAGGTCCTTGTCATCAATCTTCCCCTGGACTAGGAGCTTCTCAGCTCAGGGACCCCAGGTCCAAAGGATGCACTCTTCTCCTTGCACTACTTTCTTTCTTTTTTTTGGCACTACTTTCTTGATGGTATGAGGTAGCCCTGTCTTTCTGCTTGCTTCTCTCCTTTATATCTCATAAGAGACTGGCATGAAACACAGTCTAATCTTGTAGATTGAGTCCTGCCTCATTAACATAACTGCCTCTAATTCTACCTCAGTAACATCATAGAGGCAGGATCCACAACAATAGGAAAATCACAACAGATGACAAAATGGTGGACAATCACACAATACTGGGAATCATGACCTAGCCAAGTTGATATACATTTTTAGGGGACACAGTTCAATCCATAACAAGTGTGTACTTGGTGTAGGCTCTATTACTGGACGAGCAGCAGTGAGCAAATGAGAAAAAAAAAAACAACAAAAAAACTACCCTCATCGAACTTACATTCTAACAGAGGGAGACAAAAAAACACAAAAGAAATAGGAAACACATAGTATATTATTTTGTGATTAGTGTCCTGGAGAAATACTCCAGAAGAAATACTCTGAGAAGAGGGAAAGCTGAGAAGAGAGTAATTTTAAATAGGGTGATCAGGGAAGATGTCACTGAGAAAGTGACTTTTGAGAGAAGGTTGAAGGAATGAAGGAATGAAGCAAATGGGCACATGGGGGTAAGTGTTCCAAGCACAGAGACTAGAAAGTTCAAAGGCCCTGGGGCAGTTTCCTGGTGTGTTCAAGGAGCAGCAAAAAGACTGTCTAGGGTATTGGGAGTGATGAACAAAGTAACAGAAGTTGAGATAAGAAGTTGAGCATAAGAAGATAAGAAGAGGACAAGCAGAGGGCCAGGCCTTGTAGGGTCTTCTAGACAATTATAAGGACGCTGACCTTTTTTCTGAAACAGATGGGAAGCTATTGGAGAGTTTTGAACAGAGGAATGGCTTGATCTGACTTCAGCTTCTAAAGTCGTGTAGAGTAGACTGTAGCAGAGGAGGGATGGAAACGTGCAGAACACCTAAGAAGTTATTGAAATGATCCATGCAAGAGAGTATGGTGACTTAGACCCTATGGGTAGCCATGGAGAAAGTGAGGGGCTCAAATTCTGGATGTAGTTAAAGATAGTGTCGTCAGGATTTGCTGACAGATTGGATGTTGGGTGTGAGAAAAACCAGTCAAGATTAACTGAGGTTTTTGACCTGAGCAGTTTGAAAGATGGAGTTGTCATTAACTGAGATGAAGAAAACTATAGGAAAAGCAGATTTGTTGAGAAAACCAGTGTTTAGTCTTAGATATATTAAGTTTGAGATGTGTCTTTGTTTCTTAGTGCTGCTGTAACATAAATACCACAAATGGGTGGTTTAAACAAACAGACATTTATTTTCTCACAGTTTAGGAGCTAGAAGTCCAAATTCAGGGCTCCAACTCTAGGGGAAGGCTTTTTGTTCACTTTGGGGAAAGGTCCTTTTCTCAGCTTCTTTAGCATTCTTCTCAGGGTTCCTTGGAGATCGCCATGTGGCATCTATCTTCTCTCCGTTCATGATTGCTTGCTTCTGTGCCTAATCTGCTCTTTTTATATCTTAAAAGTGATTGGGTTTAAAACACACCCTACACTGATATGGCCTCATTAACGTAACAAAGAAAACTTGATTCCCAAATGGATTATATCCACGAGTATAGGGGTTACTATTCCAACACATATTTTTTGGGGGACACGATTCAATCCATAACAAGATGTTTATTAAATATCTAAGAGAAGATACTTAAATAGGCCATTGGGTCTAACTTGTAGGAGAAAGGTATCGACTATAGGTTTAAATCTGCATCTCGCTGTTATTTAAAACCCTAAGACAGCATGAGATCACTCAGGAAAGAGCAGTCGTTCAAAAACAGAATCTTAGGCACTCAAGAGGTGGGTACTAAAAATAGCTAAAACTCTTGTAGTACTTAGTGTGTACCAGGCATTGTTCTAAGTGATCTCACATATTAATTCACTCACATATTAATTCACTCAACATACTAATTCATGACAACCTCATAAGGTAAGTACTATTATTACTCCCATTTTCAAGATGAGGAAACTGAAAGGAAGAGGTTAAGTAATTTGCCTAACGTTACACACCTACTGAGTTGTGTGGTCAGAAATCAAACCTGGACTGTGTAGCTCCAGAATCTGGGATTTTAACCGCTCTCTAAGACTGCTTCTCCAGTGACTGGAGTGAGGTGCCACCAATAGAGGAGACTGAGAAGGGACAGCCAGGGAAGTAGGAGAAAAACCAGGACAGTATAGAGTGCTGGCATCCAGGTGAAGAAAGTATTTCAAGGAGGAGGGAAGTGATCGCCCACGTCAAATGCTGCCAATAGATCAAGTAAAGATGAGGGCTAACAATAGCAACATGGAGGCCATCAGCGACTTTAACAAGAGAGTTTGTTGGAGTGGTGGCACTAAATGCCAGATTGGAGCGGGTTCAAGACAGACCAGGAGTTTAGACAGCGAGTTCTGATAACTCTTGAGAGGATTTTTGCTCTACAGGGAAACATAAATGGGCAGTAGCTGGAGGGGTGTGTGGAATCAGCTGAAGGTTTCTTCTGTAGGAGAGCAAATAGCATAATGCTGTTGAGAATGATGCGATAGAGAGGGAAAAATTGATGGTGAAGGACCATTCATTCACATTAAGGAGAGGGAAGCAGAGTCTACAAGGGCAGATGATCGTTGTGGGATAAATGTGGTGGTAGGATTTTGAGAACATTTTGATTGTATCTACTTTCAGTTCTTATGTTTCTGTTTCCTTATCCACAAACTGGGGATTATAATGTCTCTTCCAGCGTTGTGAGGATTGAGATAACATAAGCTAGTGTGATGCCTGGTACAACCTATGGGCTCGTTACAGCAATCCCTTCCTCTTCCTTTTCATTGATTATTGTTATTATAATTAATTATTAACATTTAGTTAGCACTTACAATGTCGAAGACACTGTGCTCGGTACTTGACACACATTCCTCAGAGAATGGTCCTTCCATGGTAGTGGGATCTTTACTGAGGTTTCCCAAGCTCTTAGAAGGAACCAGTTTGGGATTTGGTTGACTGGTTATTTCTTTTCCTCTGCAATCTTCCCTTCGTATCTTAAACTTTCATCAGGCCTGTGGGAGAAGACTTTATTTGATCCAGGTGTTTAATCTTTGTTCGTTCAGATTCACCAGGAGGGTAGAGCCATATGGCTAGGATCCAGAGCCTACTTTCCCTCTAACGTCCTTTGTGGCATAAGATGAAGCATGGTAGACTGGGCTGAGTCATTTGCCAACTCTGGGTCTAGTTTATGTTGGCTCCACTGAAGCTAACTCAGTATGGTCAGGATTCCCCCAAAGAGCAACTGGCATTGTCCAAGGCTGAGGCACAGCACGAGCTTTCTTCTCCTTCTACTTTGGGAGAAGTGAGGAGTGGGGAGGAGGCAGTGATGACCAGCCCCTGAATATCAGAGTTCTCAGTTGGGAAAGATAAGTTAGGACTAGAGTGCCTGGGAGGTCTACTCTGGCATAAACGTTATGAATTTTTCATCACTCAGACATGCTCTCTTTTACTCTTTGAAATGAATACAGGTTTCTCTACTGAGGGCCCGCTTTTCAAAATCTGTCAGTCAGGAGAAACCCCAGTGCTCCTAACCAGAGAGCTTCAGTGACCGCGGATTCCCATTTCGTTCTCTGTTTCTAAGGGGGAAACAGCAGGAGGCCATGTCTTTTCCTTCCTGGGGGATTTTGACCAATATGTGACTCTGGTTCTAATAGCTGAGAAATGGACATCCCAGCATTCTTACATACCTGAGGCCTGAAAATTAGGTCTTCCTCAAAGATGTGAAGTATCAAGATCTGTTTCCACTGCGGAAGCAAACAATGACATAAACCCTTGGAATGATCCTGATGTTTTAAAATATAATCACGAGGTGAAGAGTCCCAGAAGTGAGCAAATACCACTGCAGAATTGTTGTTGCTGTGTGCCGTTGAGTCAATTCCAACTCAAAGCAACCCTATAGGACAGAGTAGAACTGCCCCGGAGGGTTTCCAAGGAGCGACTGGTGGATTCAAACTGCCAACCTTTTTGTTAGCAGCCGAGCTTTTAACCACTGGGCCACCAGGGCTCCCCCTATAGTAAGTACCTCATATAAAAAATAAAGATCCCCATATGGTAGGGAATCTTTATTTTTATACAAGGTGCCTACTATGTGACGTGCATTGAACTAGATACTATTCATATGCCAGATCACTTACTTTTTGCAGCTTTTCTACGTTAGCGTTAGCGTTAGTATCCCTAAATCGCAGATGAAGAAAGAGACTCAGAGAGGATAAGGAATTTGCCCAAAGTCACCTAGCTAATAAGTGATGGAGGTCACTTTTGAACCTCAGCCTACTCAAATTTACCGAAGCCTTGGTCTGTCTAAAATCCTTTAACTTTTAACCACCAAATGATATTAGCCTCCTTTATTGATTTCAGCAGTGTTGAACATGCCTGAAGTTTGCAGAATCCTGTGACCCTGTGCCTTATAATGCCCGTATGGCTCCACCTGGAGTCATTCTTGAAGCTACAAGTTCATTAGTAATGTCCCTTCATAACTTGGTTAGGCTTGCAGTGCCAACGGGAGACAGATGATCTGCGGCTCTGCACGGTACCATTGCAAGCAGATGTGTTACTTGGTAGTCTAGGGTTGCCATCCCCTGGAGTGTTTTGATGTGATCAGATCAGTTGTCAGTTTCAGGTCTGTTGTTTCTCTCACCAGAAGCCCAGCCAGTGGAAGATGACAACCCCGAAGCCCTGCCGGTGTTAGGGGGGCTATCGAACTCTGATAATGACATAAACAAGTCCGCGTTCATCTGGGGAATCTCAGACAAAGCAGCCCCGAGGAAAACCATCTCTGTCAATGAAGGTTTATTTCACTTGCAACAGGAAAAGCAGCAACAGCAGCAGCAGCAGCAGCGACCGGAGCCAGTGCACAGGCTGAGGAAAGGGAAAGGCAGGCTGAAGCTGCCCCACGTGAGTAGCATTTTATGATTTCTCTGCAGCTGGGAAAGGAATACTGGGGAGGGGGCTTGGCTGGGAGGTGGGTGTGCATGTGTGTGTTGGGGCGTTTTGTGTGACTGGGGGTGGGAGGGTGGCTAACATAATTAACAAGTGCATTTGAGATCTGCCCTCTTCGTCCAAAAAAGCTGCGGTGTGTACCCACACGCACTCACATTTTATCCGCTGATGGTAATAGATGTAAACAGCAGGTGGGCAATATTTTCTTTTTATCTTATTATGATTATTTGTCCTTCTTCTTCATCCTTGGGAGTGGGCTGCATAGCCTAACAACACTACAGACAGAAGGAGCCTTCCCAAGCGGAAGGACTCCCCAGAGGGTTTCTTTCCCAAGTTTCTTTCGCAGACATGTGGATCCTTTTCCTTTGACATTGCTCGGCCTCTGCGGGAGGGGTGTTTACAACCCACTAGCCACAGCAACTTTTTTATCTTACGTTCTCAGCTCGAGTCGCCTATAGCAAACCAAACCAAATCCAATACAATTTAAAGCCTTGTGGTTGCGACCGTTAAGAGAGTTCAGCGAGCCCAGTCCAGGCATCGAACACCTGGGTTGCATTTTATATTTTATGCATCCTTTCACGCCAGGGAAAATAAGCAGGTCTCTCAGGGCTGACAGTGTCAATGTCCTCTTGAACTTTGGGAAAGTTGTTTTTTTTTTTTTTTTTTTTTTTAATTGAGCTCTGGAATTTACAATCTGTGAACATTGGCTAGATTGAAGTTGAAAAAGGCAGGAGAGAATGTTTTTGTTTTAAAGCACTCATGTGGCTGTGCTGAGCAAAAGCGTACCTGGTCATAAACTTGCTTGTATTCTGGTTGCCTAAAGACGCGGTTTTCCCCTCACTTTCTTTTTCCCCCTCTCTCTTTAGAGGCTTTGATAGTGCTGAGTTTATCATGACGGATGTTCATATGCTTGAGCATCTGCAGTAAATGCATACAAGTTTATCTTCTCTAAGAGGAGGGGGAAAGGATGGAGCAAGGGAGGGAATTTTGGCTTCTCCTGAGGGCAGGCGTTAGCAGTTGTGCATAATGAATGGAAGTCTCTGAGGTGCTGTACACTGGGGCTTGGCTAGAGGAGGGCAGACCATCGGATACTTGGGTGCAGAATTGAATGCTGCTATGCTGGAGGGTCAGGGCACTCGCTCCCAAGTTGCTATGGGACATGCAATGAAATATGAACCAGGGGATGGGCTTCATGGCTTTGGGGACAGGAAAGAACCATCTGTCTTCTACAGGGAGTCTTTTCACTGAGGCAGTGCTTCCAAACTTTCTCATACTAAGACACCCTGCGGTAAAGAGATGAGCCTCCTCAAAGCTGGAGATGAGCCGCTGGGTGTGGGATTTGGGGCGTTACAATAACTGGAACCCATCCAGACACAGTGGTGTACGTGGGCATACAGCTTGGGAGCACCTAACTTAAGCAACCTGGGGAAAGTCAAAGAAACGGAGCAAGAAGACGAATTTTATGTCCATGCTTTGTTAGTATTTATTTTTGCCATTACCAGTCACAGTGCATTGCAGAAACATTACAATGTGTTGTTTTGTTTTTTATTTAAAGACATTCTCCTTGTCTCACCCACTTAACACTTCTGCTTTTTTTCTGTGCTGTCTCCCAGTCTTTGTCCAAGTATGCCTTTTTTACACAATTGTAACCGCAATCCAGATATACTCATTTGCTCTGCTTCCTTCTCCAGTATTATTCCATTAATACTTTCTCTTCTTCCAGTGCAGCTTTCACATGGATTGTGAATTATGGCTAGATTAAGTGGATTAATCCCTTAAGTGGATATACTGTAAGTGTTTAGCCATTGTTGGGTATTTAGAATGCTTCCACGTTTTCCATAATTATAATTCCACTATGAATATTTCTGTGAAGGCATTTTTTACTTTAATTTCTTCTTAAAAATTATATTAGGGATGAATTCTCAACATTGAGATTACTGAGGTAAAAAAATAGGAAAATTTTTGTGGTTTTTCATGCCTGTTACCAAACTGTTCTCTGAAACATTTCCACTGTCCAAAATCAGCAGTTTATGGTTTAGATAAACACCAATTTATCTAGAGTCTCATGCACATTCGATTCTAATCCCCCCCCCCAAAAAAATTAGGAACTATAGAAAGGCACTGGTCATTTTTTTTTTTAAATTTTATTTTATTGTACTTCAGGTGAAGGCTTACAGAACAAATAGTTTCTCATGAAACAGTAGTATACATATTGTCTTATGACATTGGTTAACAACCCCACAACATATTAACCCTCTAAATTCTTAACCTTTTTTTTTTTTTTTTGGTGAAAATATACATAGCCAAAGATACATCATTTCAAAAATTTCTACATGCACAGTTCAGTGACATTGACTACGCTCTTCCAATTGTGCTGTTATTCTCACTTAAGATGAAGGCTTACAGAACAAAATAGTTTCTCATTTAACAGTTACTACAAATGTTGCCCTAGGAAAATGGTTAACAATCTCACAACACATCAACAATATCCTTACTCAACCTTGTGTTCCCTATCACCAGCTTCCTTGTCCCCTTCTGCCTTCTGGCCCTTGTCGCTGGACTCCTGTACCTCGTTAGTCTCATTTGGTTTTACGGGGCTGTCCACTTCCAGGCTGAACAGTGAACCTCGGAGGTAACTTCACCACTGAGCTCAAAGGGTGTCTGGAGGCCATACTCTCGAGGTTTCTCCAGTCTCCTTTAGGCCAGTAAATCTGGTCCTTTTTTTTGTGAGTTAGAATTATGCTCTACATCCTTCTCCAGCTCTGTCCAGAACCCTCTGTTGTGATCCTGGTCAGAGCAGTCAGTGGTGGTAGCCTGGCACCATCTAGCTGTACTGGACTCAGTTCGGTGGAGGCCTTGGTAGCTGTGGACAGTTAGTCCTTTGGACTAATCTTTTCCTTGTATCCTGTTCTCTTCATTCTCCCTTGCTCCTGAAGGGATGAGAGACTGGTCATTTTTTTGAAGCTGGCTTTTGAATCCAGTTGAGCTAGGCAATAGCATTCTCTATACAGTGAGCCTGTGGCTGAGAAGTGTCCCTGGCTTTGTCAGTGACCCCATGAGGAAACCAAATTTATCAGCTCTCTTTCCATGTCTGTAAAAGGTGGAAACTTTGTCCTATGCCAAGGCCCCTGAGAAAGATGAGCAAGACTCCCAGGAGGGCAAGCCAGCTTAGAATTCTCCAAATCCTGGAGCTCAATCCCGAAATCTTCTTACACCTTTCTGTCTTCCTCCCCTGTCTTTATAGAGCCAGTGTAGATTTAAACTCATTCCCTGGGCAGGATTTAAGACTGAGGCCTGGCAGAGTGTGTTATGGATTTAATTGTGTCCCCCCAAAATATGTGTTGAAATCCTAACCCCTGTACCTATGGATAGGAGCCCTGGTGGCGCAGATGGTGAAGTGCTCGGCTGCTAACCTAGAGGTTGGCGGTTCGAACCCACCCAGCTGCTGTGCAGGACAAAGACTTGATAATCTGCTTCTGTAAAGATTCCCGCCAAGGAAACCCTATGGGCCAGTTCTCCCCTGTCACATGGGGTCGCTATGTGTCAAAAATGATTCGACCTACACAAAACAACAACATACCTGTGGATATAATCTAATCTAGTATAAGATAATCACTTTCCGTGATACAATCTAATGCGATGTGATCAATCAGTTGAAGTCATATCTGTGTAGGGTGGATCCTAAACTGAATAACTTCTGAATTATATAAAGAACAGCATAGACTCAGAGACATGTGAGCAGACCCAGAGGAAGACAGATATCCAGAAACTTCAAAGATTGCTGGCTACTAGAAGCTAAACTAGACAAAGAGGAGCCTCCCCCTAGAGCCACACCCTGAATTCGAACTTTTAGCCTCCTGAATTGTGAGAAAATAAATTTCTGTTCTTTAAGGCCGCTTGTGGTATTTCTGTTACACAGCACTAGGAAACTAGGACAAAATCAAAGTGAGGTCCCTGGGAAAGCAAAGACTAGCAAAGCTTACTGGGAAAAAAAAGCAACAGGTTTTAGGGTCTCCACTGCCTCGTGTACTTCTCCCAAATGCATATGTTTTAATGATAGATCTCAGACAAAGCTGAATGCCAACCCATATCAAATAAGAGCTGTAGAATGCTTCCTTTTCTGTTCCTGCCTCCTGTAAGGACACTTCTATCAACAATTTATTTGTTCTTTTATTTTCTCTTCCCTTGTATTTCATCAATTTTGAGCTTCATCTGTGCCTTTCTGACCTCCTGTGAAGCTCAGTAGAAATTGCTTCAGTGCTAATGTCTTTTGTTCATCCGATAATTATTTGTGCAAAGGCCAGGAGTGCCCAGTGGGAGTCACACAGCAACTCAGCATGCGTTCGCTCACCCTGACCCACGTACATGGGAAATGACAGTGTGTTGGGAGCAGTGTTTTCCTACCATCTATAAATGGGTTGGATAAATGTGAGGTTTTATGAGGGGGTTTACTGACTTTCGGAGTACCTGGTTTGTACAAATGATTAACGTGCTTAGCTGCTAATCGAAAGGGTGGAGGTTCGAGTCCACCCAGAGGCATCTTGGAAGAGAAGCGTGACGATCTACTTCCAAAAATTCAGCCATTAAAAACCTTATGGAGCACAGTTCTACTTTGACACACATGGGCTGCCAGGACTCAGATTTGACTCAACAGCAACTGGTAATTGACTCTTTTAGTTTTCAACGGCTGCAGAAAGCCAATGGTCCATTGGAAGCCGGTCACTAATCTGAGTCTGAATTCAAGGGGAGGTGATGAGGCAGTGATCTGAGAAGGGCAGGAAACTTGCTGCTTCCTGAAACGACAGACACACCAGGAGAATGCTCTGCTTGTGGCCTGCCGGAATGAAAAAGCTTTTGTCTTTGCTAAGCAGAGGATGAGGGGCTTTTAAATTGTAGCACAGTGTTTAAGGAAGACATTAGGAAGGACTTTCCATAATACTCTAGTTCCCGTATTATAACACTCCTTAATATTTATTGTATTATTGGTTTAAGGTCTAGCTTTCCTGCAAGATTTTACTCTTGGAGAGCAGAAATTGTTTCTGATTTGTTCACTGTTGCATACCCAAAATTTTACCCAGTAATAACGGCTTCCACTTACCTAACGCATACTGTGTGCCAGGCCATGTTCTGAGTTCTCTATATACCTTATTGCATTTAATCTTCAGAACAACCCTGTGTGGTTTGTATTATTATTATTATTCTCATTGTACAGATTTAAAAAGGTTATGCTGGAGAGTAGATGGGGCCTTGTGTTTGAGCGGGAAGGCGTGAGAAGGAAACGCTGAGGAAGACAAAAGGTATCACATCATGTGAAGTGGCAGGGTCACAACTTGAACCCAAGCAGTCTAGCTCCACTTCTCAGTCACTGCACCATCAACACTCACTTAACATCCACTGAGGGAATGACTCAAAGTCTAAACGAACTTTGGAACGTTACTGGACAGCTAAAACGTGCTAATAGCAATAATAGTAACAAGGCTCAAGTGATGTTTATAATAGTAGTAACCAACACTATTTACTACATGCCAGACACTTTTTACAGAAGCTTTTTGCATGAATTTTGATTTAACCCTCACAACAGCTTTATAAGACGGCCACGATCCTTAGCTTTATTTTACCAATGAAGAAACTTGGGCTCAGAGATGTCGAGCAACTTGAGTAAGGTCACAGAGCTAGTAAGTCTGACTCTGAGGTCTGTTATCTATGATCCCACCTCACTGATGGGCTGATTAGCACTGGAACAAGGCCGGAGAGGAACAAGAGTTTTCCTGGGACCCTAGAGCTAGGCCCAATGACCTCTTCTGAACTCTTTTCAAGCTAAGCTTCTAGGATGGCTTTTAAATCACCCTCCCATGGAGAGACAGGTCTCAGACGATGCCTAGTACTTCCCCAAAGCCAGGTTCCTAAAGGAAGAAAGAGGGTCTGAAAAAATGTCAGCATCAGGCAAGTCATCTGTGGTCTTGTAAGAAAAAGACAAGCATCACAACTAAGCATGTGGCTTTGTTCAGTGCTCTCAACCTGTGCTGTCTAATCTGGGGAGCCATTAGCCACGTGTGACTATGGAGTATTTGGAATGTGGCTAGTCCAAACTCAGATTTGCCTTAAGTGTAAAAATACACTGCAGACTTAAAAACTTAGTACACAAACGTGTAAATGATCTCAATAATTTTTACTATTACATATTGAAATGATAATGTTTTAGGTGTAGTGGGTTAAAGAAAATATTAAAACTATGTTTACCTGTTTATTTTGACTTTTTTTAAATGTGGCTATTAAAAAAAGCAAAAACAAAAAAATTTTGCCATCCAGTAGATTCTGACTCATGGCAATCCCATGTGTGTCAGAGTAGAACTGCACTTCATAGGGTTTTCAGTAACTATTTTTTTCGGAAGCAAATTGATTGCTAAGCCTTTCTCCCGAGGCATTTCTGGGTGAGCTCAAACTGCCAACTCGAACTGCCAACCTTTCAGTTAATGAGCTGTCTGCGCCACCCAGGGACTCAGTGTGGCTACTAGAATATTTAAAATTACATCTGTGGTTGGCATATGTAATTCACATTATATTTCTATTGGACAGTGCCACTCTGGACTGTTCTCTCTTCCTCGATGTCTCCTGTGTCTCATGACCTTTCCTTCTCACATGAGGGTTCAGATACCCTTCACCAGATGTTAGTTTGGCCTCACTCTTAAGACCAGAGCCAAGAATCTCAGCTCCGATCAAGCACTCCCTTCCATAAGGATCTATGAAAGGCTGTCATGTTTGGCAAAGTTTTCTGTATTTGACTGAAACTGTGATCTTTCTCAAGGGGAATAGTCCCTTTTTCCATAACACATAAGGAGAAGGCCCAATAAACTGGCACTGAGAAAGAAAAGCTTCTGAAGTGATTTGATTTTTTAAAAAGTCAACAGCTTTACTCAACTCACTGGCTTAGAATGAATTTTATTAACCAGCAAGCAAGGAAGAGTACAAACCCAATAAAGCAGAAGTTCAGAGCAGAGATCTCCACCAGCCTCCCTTTTCTGAAATACAGGCTTCCTAGAAAGACTATGGGTATCTGGAGAGTCAAGGCATGCGAATGCATTCAGTGTCCTTGGAATTTCTCATCACGTACAGGATAAAACTCAAAAGGCCTAGCATGTATGGATCCAAAACCTTTCATCTTTCCAACTTCATTTCCCATCACTCCCCTCCATATGAGCATAAGTATTATTTATTAGTCCTCCATGTGCAGTGGGCTCCTGGGCCTCCCAGACTTGATAATGCTCTTAACCCCATCCTGAGATACTCCATCCCACCCATATGCACCCAGTGAGACATTACTCATTCTTCAGGACATAGTTCAGAGATCTTTGCCTCTGTGAAGCATCCCTTGACCCCTGTATCCATTAGGATCCCAGCAGGAACCAGATGGCACACTCCAATGAATGGCTAATGGGAATTTAATGATGGGACTATTTACCAAGGTGTGGTCAGGGTTAAGGGAAACCAACATGGAATGGTGAAGCAGCCCAATGTTAGCAGCTTCCAGAAGCTATTATCACCCCTAGGCCTGAAAGGGAAGGAAGACTATGGCCAGATTTATAAGAGAGGCTTTTTGACAGAAGCTGTGGTCTCTCATATAGCAGTGCAGCCACTGCCAGTGTGAAGTGTGACAGGGAGTGACCTTTCTCACCTTCACCCTCTGATCTTCTTCTGTTGTCTCACATTGGCTGAACTCAGCTGGAAGCTAGACAGCATGGGTGCCTAGGAGATACAATTCATAAAGATCAGCCCTCCAGAGCACAGAATACAGGGCAGGGTGGGAAAGGATGAAGGATGCATCTAGAAGGGCAAATAGAGACTATCTATTACAGCTCCATATTCCATTTCCAGATGCACTCACTCCCTTCTCAATACCCCTTAGCAGTGCTGCCTATACTGCAAGATAATGCTTATGTTGTATTCCGATTATTGCTTAAATGGCTTTTTCCCAACTACACATGAAATAATGAGCTCTTTGAAGACCAGACTCATTCCTCTCATTCATAGCAAAGTACCTGGTGGAGAGTAGGTATTAAGTAATTATGGAGTGAATTAATGTGTTCCTCTATCATATATTCCCTTCTGTCATCCCTTTGGAATCTGAGTGACCTGTAGTGATTCTAGAATGGGAATTTCTCAACAAATTTGGTAGATATTGTTAATTGTCCTCTTACTTTTTAAAAAAATTTTATTGTGTTTTAGGTCAAAGTTTACAGCACAAATTAGTTTTTCATTAAAAAATTTATACACAAATTGTATTGTGACATTGGTTACAATCCCTGCAATGTGTCAGCACTCTCCCCCATTCCCTTTCTCCCCTAGGTATATTGGTGGTTTTTGACTATGTGTGTGTGTGTTTTTTTTTTTTTTAATTTCTCATACAAAAATTTATACACATATCGTTGTGACTCTAGTTGCAGTCACTATAATGTGACAGTATACTCCCCCTCTCCACCCCAGGTTTCCCGTGTCCCTCCAACCAGCTCCTGTCCCTTCCTGCCTTCTCATTCTGCCTCCAGACAGTAGCTGCCCATTTGGTCTTGTGTATATCCTTGAACAATGAGGCACATTCTTCATGAGTATTATTTTATGTTTTATAGTCCAGTCTACTCTTTGAAGAGTAGGCTTCAGGAATGGTTTTAGTTCTGGGTTAACAGGGTGTCTGGGGGCTATGGCTTCAGGGATTCCTTCAGTCTCAGTCAGACCATTAAGTCTGGTCTTTTTCCGTGAATTTGAGTTCTGCTGCACACTTTTCTCCTGCTCCACCGGGGACTCTCTGTTGTGTTCCCTGTCGGGGTGGTCATTGGTGGTAGCTGAGCACCATCTAGTTCTTCTGGTCTCAGGTTGATGGAGTCTCTGGTTTATATGGCCATTTTGTTTCTTGGGCCAATATTTTCCTTGTGTCTTTGGTGTTGTTCCTTCTGCTTTGCTCCAAGTAGGTTGGGACCAATGATGCATCTTAGGTGGCCATTCGCAAGCTTTTAAGACCCCAGATGCCACTTACCAAAGTGGGATGCAGAACACTTTCTTAGTAAACTTTATTATGCCAATTCACCTATATGTCCCCTGAAACCATGGTCCTCAGACCCCCACCCCTGCTACTCTGTCCCTCAAAGTGTTTGGTTGTGTTCAGGAAACTTCTTAGATTTTTGGGTTAGACCATTTGTGCTGACTTCCCCTGTAGTGGATGTTGTCCTTCCCTTCACCGAAGATAATTACTTGTCTACTATCTAGTTAGTGAATTCCCCTCTCCCTTCCTCCTCATCCTCATAGCCATCAAAGAATGTTTTCTTGTGTGTTTAAACTTTTTATTGAGTTCTTATAATAGTGGTCTCATACAATAGTTGTCCTTTTGCGACTGATTTCGCTTAGCATAATGCCTTCCAGATTCATCTATGTTGTGAGATGTTTCGCGGATTCATCACTGTTCTTTATCGTTGCATAGTATTCCGTTGTGTGTGTACCATAGTTTGTTTATCCATTCGACTGTTGATGGGCACCTCGGTTGTTTCCATCTTTTAGCTGTTGTGAACTGTGCTGCAATGAACATGGGTGTGCATACATCTAGTCTATTCGTGTGATGGCTCTTATTTCTCTAGGATATATTCCATTGTCCTCTTACTTGAATACAATCTAGGGAGATAAAATGATTTAAGTAAATGATTCTTTAGTGTTTCCTATGCTGTAATTAGAGCCTTGGTGGCATAGTGGTTAAGAGCTCAGCTGCTAACCAAAGGGTTGGCAGTTCAAATCCACCATCTGCTCATTGGAAACCCTGTGGTGCAGTTCTACTCTGCCCATAGGTTCGCTATGAGTCAGAATTGACCCAACGGCAGTGGGTTTTTGGTATGCTATAACTGGTGGCACATTAAGGTCTGAAGAATTGAGGGACTTGAAGTTAAGTGATAGAAATCAGCGGTAAGTTCAGGCAACCATGAAAATAAATGTTTGTGTAGATGCCCAAGAGAAATCAAGCAATTGTTTGAATGAGAATGAGGCAGCAGAAGCAAAAAATATATACTGTAATATCATATTCCTTTTCTTCATGACCTCTTTGGCTGGATTTTTCATATAAATCTATGTGGTTTGGAGAGACTGGAAAATTTAATCCTTTGGATTTAAAGTGGCTGGGATGGAGAGCTGGGGCACAGTGAGAATGCCAAGGAAGGCAATGGAAAGTGGAAAGCTGAATGGAGACTAGACATGGACTGTGAAGGATGTATTCAGGGCTGAGTCTGAGATAGTCATGGTTGTTTCAGAGACAAGGTTTGATGGGGCAGAGTGGCCTCCTAACCAAAACAGCATGTGAGGACACATCTCTGAAGTACGCCAGCGTGTCTTGAGCTTGATTTCTCCACTGGATCAATTTTTGACCTGGATTTTGGAGGGAAAGGTTGGAGGTTTGAGTCCACCCAGAGGTACCTTGGAAGAAAGACCTGGTGATCTACTTTCAAAAAACTAGTCATTGAAAACCCTATGGAGTACAGTTCTACCCTGACACACATGGAATCACCATGAGATGAAATTTACTCAACAGTATCTGGTTTATTAGTTTCCTAAGGCTGCCTTAAAAAATTACCACAAACTTGGTGGCTTAAAACAGCATAAATGTATTCTCTCACAGTTGTGGAGGCCAGAAGTCTGAAATCAAGGTGTCAGCAAGGATGCACTTTCTCCAAAGGCTCTGGGGCAGAAGCTGTTCCTTGCCTCATCCAGCTTTCAGTGGTTCCAGGTGTTCCTTGTTCTAGAGCCGAGTGACTCCAATCTCTGCATCTGCCTTTGTATGGCTTTCTCCCCGTATGCCTCCTTGGTGTCTGTGTGTCTCAAATCTCCCTCATCTTTCTCTTATAAGGACACCAGTATGATACCATCTAGAGATCCTTAACTTAATTAACAATACGGTCACATTCACAGGTTAATAAGGATTAGGACTTCAACATATCTTTATGGAGGCCACTGTTCAACCCTAAACAGAGTTATGGTACTTCTCTCAGTTGCCTGCTCTCCAAAGCCACCCCTTCTCTTTGTGCCTTTGAGTCTGCTTCCTTTTGTCTCCTGAGGTCTTGCTCCATGAATTATTTTCACTTTCTCTTTTATATCTTTAATATTTTCTACTTGTCCTTTCACTTCAGCCTGTAAATATGCTCAATTCTTTCTAAACCTTGAAAAAATTCTCTTTACCTGTCTCCTTCAAGATAACCCAGAAACCAGTTGCCATTGAGTTGATTCTGACTATGGGGAGCCCATGCATGTCAGCATAGACCTGTGCTCCATATGGTTTTCAATGGCTGAGTTTTTGGAAATAATATCACCAGGCCTTTCTTCCAAGGTGCCTCTGAGTGTACTTGAACCTCCAACCTTTCGATTAGCAGTTGAGTGCGTTAACCATTCACACCACCCAGGGACTCCACTCTCCTTTTAACACCATCAGACTTCACAAAAGCCTCCCCAACATCACTGCATCAAAGAAGCACCTCTCCGCTTCCTCATGTCTTGCCTCTTTCCATGCTGACTTTTGCTTTCGTAACAAAAACTGCTTTTTTGAAGCTATCAGGAAAGTTCTGGTTGTTCAACTCTATAAACTCTGGCTCTCTTTGGTCTTTCAGATCCTGTCTACAATGTCTAATTTTCTTGGCCATCTCTTCCTGCTTGAAGTTTCTCTCTTCCCTTGGGTTGTCAAGGTTTACAGAGAGGTTCGTGCTAAAAGGAAATGCTTCTTCAGCTACATCCCATCCAGCTCCCAATGAGTTATTTTCCAAACTTAACATTGGATGAGTTCCTTCCTGGGTTGACATTTAAAAAAAAAAATCTACTGAAAGCTAAAGTAGCATTTTCAGCCACTCGTCAAGTAATCAAGAGGTGGTTTCTTATTTTTAAATGAAAGAATATTTATTACAACAAAAAAATACTATACCCATCACCCAACTAAATGTTCTACCTGTTCAATAGGCTTGAGCCATCCAAGTCTTACCTAATCATTACCTGGCCTCAGGAAGGTAACCAAGAAAGAGCCACAGCCCTGTGCTCTGCAGTTTTGTAACAAATGGATTTAAAGTCTGACCACAGTGACTTTTACCACTTTCTTTCTGTGGCAGAGTTTTATAGTTTCTGTAAACAAGGGGCCTACCATTCATAGCGGCTGCTAGCCATTTACTACTGGTCAGTCTGTGTGTGTGCTGCTGTTTCCCCTCTAGGTGCTAATCAAAAAAGAAGGATTTGTGAATTTAACTATTGTTTAGATTGCAGACAGCAGTGGAGTCTGTGATTTGCTGCTGCTTCATGACATCTTAGTCGGCTTTAGTTGTTTTCTCAGAAAAGCATCCATTCCATGGAGATTTTCAAGGCCATTGGAATAAGTTTGTATACAATACTGTGTTGTAAGATTCTAACCATATCTATATTGGCAGTTATGTTTCTTATTTTTTAATTAATCTTTTCAGAGGATCAACTTTTGGTTTTATTGATTAATTTTATTTATTTTAATATCTATTCTGTTGATTTTGGCTTGGTGTCTGAAAAATCAGCTATTGAAAACCCTATGGAGCACAGTTCTACTCTGACACACATGGGGTCACTCACCATGAGTTAGAATCAACTCGACAGCAACTGGTATAGCATGCACACAAAAGGTACACATAGTACAACTCAGCGGATTTTCACAATGAACACGCTCAAGTAATCAACACTAGAACAAGAAACAAAATAGTGCCAGTACCCCCTAGAAGTCCCCTTCCTTGTGCTCTTCAGTCAGCTACTCCCTAAAACCAAAAAAAACCAAACCTGTTGCCATGGAGTCGATTCTGACTCATAGCGACCCTATGGGACAGAGTAGAACTGCCCCGTAGGGTTTCCAAGGCTATAATCTTTACAGAAGCCAACTGCCACATCTTTCTCCTGCAGAGCGCCTGGTGGGTTTGAACCTGGTAGGTTTGAACTGCTGACTTTTGGTTAGCAGCCAAATGCTTAACTACTGTGCCACCAGGTCTCCTCTAATTACTTCCTAACCGAATAAAAAACCAAACCCCTTGCTTTCGGGTCGATTCCGACTCATAGCGACCCTCCCTTTTAACAACATAGACTAATTTTGTCTTTCTGTTTTTCTACTCCATATACAATGTACTTATATAAAGGGAATGCACTCTTTTGTGTTTGATTTTACTCACTATTATGGTAAGTTTCTCATGCACAAAACCTATTCTGAGTGTTGTAGGGATTGGAGACAATGGGTATGAATCACCTGGAACAGATTCTGGCCTATAGCAGACGTGGATAAATGCTTATTATTACCTTGAAAAGATGGTGTTGTCTGCAGATGGGTGAAGTAGGAAAGAGAAGGGGAGGTGAAGGATACTTGCAGTGGACAAAGCCCAGCGAATTTATCCTGACAAGTTCCCAAATAAGGCAAGAAGACCCATGTTGGAGAGCAGGATTTTGGTACCTACTTTCCAACTGCCCACTGAGATGATAAGTAAAGTTTTTATTATTTTCCTAACCTTTTAGTGTGAAAATTTTCAAACATATAGAAACATTGAACACCCATGTACCCATCACCTGGATTCTACAATTAACATTTTACTCTCCGTGTTTTATCACATATCTATCCACCTATCTTTCCATCAATCCATCTTCATTTTTTATGCATTTCAGAGGAAGTTGCAGACATTGGTATTAGATTTTTTTATTGCTATGAAATTCATATAACATGAAATTATTTATTTTAAAGTGAACAATTCAGTGGCATTTAGTATATTCACAGTATTGTGCAACTACCACCTCTATCTACTTACAAAACACTTTCATAACCCCAAAATAAATTTTTGTACCCCATTCTTCTCTCCCCACAGGCCCTGGCAGTCACCAATCTGCATTCTTTCTCTATGGATTTATCTATCCTGGGTACTTCATATAAGTGAAATCTTCAATACGTAACCTTTTGTGTCTGGCTTCTTTCAGTTAGCGTATTGTTTTTGAGCCTCGTCTATGTAGTATTACATATCAGTACTTCATTCCTTTTTATGGCATAGCACAATTTGTTTATTCATTCATCGGTTGATGAACATTTGGATTGTTTCCATCTTTTGGCTGTTGTGAACATTTGTGTACAAGGATTTAATGAGTATCTGCTTTCAATTCTTTTGGGTATATACCTAGGAGCGGAATTGCTGTTTCATATGGTAACTCTATGTTTAACTTTTTGAAGAACCTCCAAACTTTTCCTGGTAAAAGATTCTTAAGCCCCATCAAATCTCTTGCTCGGGATGGTCATCTCTGTCATAAGATTAGATGTTATGCCCCCATGCTATTAGCAGTAATGTAGTCCCAGCCTTATGTTTTTTAACTGCCTCTTTCCTGAATACATTTCACCTAGATTTCAGTGGCATATGAGAGGATATGCTGATCAGGCAGGCTACCATTTCCTCATGTCTATTGATGTAGTCGCCATTGAGTCGGCCCCCAGCTCGTGGTGACCCATGAGCAAGGGAATGAAATGCTGCCTGGTCCTGTGCCATTGCCATGATAAGTTGAGGATTGGATGATTGTGGTTCTTAGGATTTTCACTGAATCATTTTCGGAAGTAGATCACCAGGCCTTTCTTCCAAGTCCATTTTAATCTGGAAGCTCTACTAAAACCTGTTCAGCATCATAGCAATGCACAAGCCTCCACAGACAGATAGGTGGTGGCTGTGTATGAGGTGCATTGGCCAGGAATCAAACTTGTGTCTCCTGAATAGAAGGAGAGAATTCTACCTGCCACTGAACCACCAATGCCTCTTTGTCTCCTGTAGGGCGTATCAACTCACCTGGCAGAGGGGGGCTGAGTGGATAATGTGGTGGGGCACAGATCATTCAGGTAATGGTTCCTCTTGTATAATCAGTAAGCCACATGGAGCAAGACCCCTCTGACATCACATGAGGCCTTGATGACTGAAGCAGCATGGGGCCCCTGTAGCATTTCCTGGGTTCTGCCAGGAGTTCAGTTCAACAGGCTTGAGCTAGAGAGAGCGGAATTTGCCAGAGAGATGCAGGGGAGTGGCTGCCTCTGGAACAGACACTGACAGCTGGTGCAGAATTTCAGAGGGCTGCCCTTCTCCAAGAGCCTGAGAAAACGAGAAATTCCAGCTATTTCATGATATCGTCTGTGCCTCAGTCGCACTTGTTTTTCACTGTGGATTTAATTGTTGTTCCAATGGCTCCCATTTCTTCTCCCCCCCAGAAAAATGGGATCTTTAAAATACCCGTGAAAGCGTGTTCAATTGCCATTTCTGTTCCAACATCAACACAGAATCATCCCTAATAATGAAAACACATCTGTTATTGGCAAAGCAGACCCAAGTGTTGCTTTTGGAGAATCAGGAAGGGAGAGCAATACAGTGATGCAGAGACAGCGATAGATTAATTGACAAAGGCTATTTATACGCATGCCAAAAGTCACCACATTCGTACAGCATGTTACCCTGTGCAAAGCCTGTTCACAAAGACCTTGTCAGATAAGTAGGGGAGATGCTAGTAGAGCTCGATTTTGCAGATGAAGAGCTCCAATCAGAAAGGATATGCAACTTATTCAAGGCCACAGAGCTAACAGGTGACAGACCAAAACTCAAACCCAGTGCTATTTCTGTTGTTGTTAGGTGCCGTCCAGTTGGTTCCGACTCATAGCGACCCTGTGCACTACAGAACGAAACACTGCCCGGTCCTGCGCCATGCTCACAATAGTTGTTACGCCTGAGCCCATTGTTGCAGCCACTGTGTCAGTCCATCTCGTTGAGGGTCTTCCTCTTTTTCGCTGACCCTGTACTTTACCAAGCATGATGTCCTCCAGCGACAGATCCCTCCTGACAACATGTCCAAAGTGTGTAAGACGTAGTCTCATCATCCTTGCTTCTAAGGAGTGTTCTGGTTGTACTTCTTCCAAGACAGATTTGTTCTTTCTTTTGGCAGTCCATGGTATATTCAATATTCTTCACCAACACCACAATTCAAATGCATCAGTTCTTCAGTCTTCCTTATTCATTGTCCAGCTTTCGCATACATATGATGCAATTGAAAATACCATGGCTTGGGTCAGGCGCATCTTAGTCTTCAAGGTGACATCTTTGCTTTTCAACACTTTAAAGAGGTCTTTTGCAGCAGATTTGCCTAATGCAATGCATCTTTTGATTTCCTGACTGCTGCTTCCGTGGGTGTTGATTGTGGATCCAAGTAAAATGAAATCCTTGACAACTTCAGTCTTTTCTTCATTTATCATGACGTTGCTTTATTGGTCCAGTTGTGAGGATTTGTGTTTTCTTTATGTTGAGGTGTAATCCATACTGAAGGCTGTGGTCTTTGATCTTCATCAGTAAGTGCCTCAAGTCCTCTTCACTTTCAGCAAGAAAGGTTGTGTCATCTGCATATCACAGGTTATTAATGAGTCTTTCTCCAATCCTGATGCCCTTTTCTTCTTCATATAGTCCAGCTTCTTGGATTATTTGCTCAGGGTGCTATTTCTAGTGTATGAAGAAAAGGCAATGATTTTCCAAGGTCTCAGGGAAATAAAACTTTGGGGTCAGGTTGAAACGGGAATTAAGGAGCCCTCGTGGGACAGTGGTTAAAGCTCTTGGCTGCTAACCAAAAGGCTGGCGGTCCGAACCCACCAGCTGCTCTGTGGGAGAGAGATGTGGCAGTCTGCTTCCATTAAGATTACAGCCTTGGAAACCCTATTCGGCAGTTCTACTCTGTCCTGTAGGGTTGCTATGAGTTGGAATCGACTCAGTGGCAATGGGTTTGTTTTTTTTTTTCGGTGCGTGGCACAGACAGTTAAGTGCTTGGCTGCTAATCAAAGAAAGGTTGGTGGTTTGAACCTACCCAGAGGCTCTGTGGGAGAAAGACCTGGCAGATCTGCCTCCATGCGATTACAGCCAAGAAAACCCTGTGGGGAAGTTCATTCTGTCACATGGGGTCGCTACAAGTTGGAATTGACTCTGTAGCACCTGACAACAACCACAACAACAGAAGCTGGAATTAAGCTGTCTGAATTGTGACTCAGTTACTGGCCAGTCTCGTAACCATGAGCAAGTCACTTAGACTTGTAGCTTCGTTGTCCCCCTCTGTACAGCAGGGCTAATAATACTTGGCTTATAAGACTAATGTGAAGATAAAATGATACAATGTATGTACAGTACCTTGTACACAGGCTAGCAATAGCAGGTGTTCAAAACATCATACTTTTCCAGCCCATACTAGAGCGTGCAGTAGGTCTAGAAAATCTGTTCCCACCACTTCTTCGACCCTTGCTCTTTTTCTCCAAAGTGTCCTAACTAGAAATCCTCCAGCCCCAAGCAGAGTTCTTCTGAGAAGATACTATCCTTGACATAAGAACAATAAGAGTGCTCTGAAATGTGGGGGCACTTTGCAGAGGGTAGGAAGAATCGAAGTTTATTTCTTAACTGGGATAAACATTCATTTATACGTACAGCTGTCAGGAAGCAAAGCCTGATCAAAAGCCCGTTAGTCACGAGGCTGGCTTTGCAAAGGGCCACTTAGTTAAGGCAGTGAATTTAACATGAAAGGAAAGAAGGGGCTGGAACACCACGGCCTGGTACATTGTGCATTAGTGATTATTTAGCTGCGCTCGCTTTCACTAACAAAAGTTAACCCAGATCCTCAAAGCTGAGGGCATCGAGCGTCAATGGCGAACGTGGGCAAATGGTGGCTTTTAAGCCCCTTGTCAAATATCTGAATTGAGCAAACTTGATAACAAGACTGAAGGCAGAAATGTCTTGTCAAATTTCACAGAAAAGGCTGGTCCCCAAAGACTGAGAAATAAATCTCCCTGGCCATTATAAGGAAGAAAGAGCTGACTGCCCTTGTATCTCTGCCTGTCCCTGCCATGGAATTTGGAACTTGCCAGACTTGAGAAAGGTCGTTCAGTTTGGATCTCTGTAAGATTAATTTTGTACACTGATATTCCAGTAGCACTTGTCCTTTAATATGGAATTCTTATTCATGGCGATTGTAATATTAATGGTAATATTTATATCATTATGTTCTATGACCAGGCAGTCTGAGCCACCCATTCATATGCACTCACACACACCCACAGGATGCCGGGTGCTGATCTACAGTGGGGAGAGGTACTGCAGAAGTGCATGGAGAAATAAATAATTCCATTTATCGTTCACATTTTGTAAGCACATTTGCATTATACAAGGTCTTGGTTCATTTGCATAATCTGCTCTTTGAGTGAATAAATTGACAAGGCGTAATGGAATTGCCCCTTAATATGTGGTGATGATATAATTGCTGTTATTGTTGTAATTGTTCTCATTTACTGAGTACCTACTATAGGGGATACCATGTGGTGACAGCAGAGAAGAGTGGATAAGGGCACCAATTTTGGAGCCCCACTGCTGGGTTTGGATCGTGACTCTGCTGCTTGCTAGCTATGCGTTCTTCAAGAGCAGCTTGATTTCTTTGTAATTCAGTTTCTCCATCTGTAAAATGCTGGTGGTGACAATGGTACCTGCCTTATTGTTGTAAGGACTCAATGAAGTAACATTTGTAATGTGATTTGGCACAATGTAACGATACACACACACACACACACACACACACACACACACACACATATAATGGGTAATATGCTAGGTACTTTACATGCATTATTTCATTTACTATCCCCCAAAACTCTGCAAAGTAGATATTATAATCCCTATTTTATAGATGAGTAAGCTGAATGAAGCTTGACAGGTAAGCTTGAAACTCAGGCTGGTCTCACCCCAAGTACATTCTCCTTCCATGAAGCCAGCTATTTCCTGATAATGGGTGCAGTGTGCCTAGCCCTGGGCTGAGAGCATGATGCTCAGGAAGTAGCAGGCCTTCTTACTTCTCAATATGATGTAATAACAAGGCGGAGCCCTCTCGTGACTCCTCCAGAAAGAAGCATGTTTACAGAATACTTGCTATCCCATTCTTCCTGGAGCTGGAGAGAGTCACCCTTTGTAGAAGAACAGTCCCTTCCTAAACATGCAAGGACTTTGAGACAGGAATTCAAAGAGACTCCTACTCCATTTCCAGTGTGCTTCCTCAGCCACCACTCTGCCTAAAGAAAGAGATGTAACCTCAGAGATGCCTTCACCTGAGAGATCACACCATGCATCCACTATGGAGACAGTGCAGCAGGTCCTCCGTGCCGGAGCGCAGCAGAAACCCAGTGCTGCTTGAGAACCATGCACTGCTATCAGCAGAAACCACTCACAATTTACTGCACCAGCTTGACAGTGTGGACACCTCCTTTCTGCTGCCAGCTGCCGTGGCCCCAACAATGCACATACCAACCGGCTAGAGCCAGAATCGACATCCTTAGTGATGCAGCCAAACAGGGTGATGACACCAGCAGTGGGAGTCAGCAGAGAAGTGACCACAAGCCAGATGACAGCATGAGGAACTGTCACTCCTGGAGACGGACTCCTGCCCCACCCCCACCCCCAAGCTGGGCATAGTCAGGCCCAGTGAAAAGGGGAAGTGGAGTCAGAAAGAAGAGGAGGAGAAAGATCCAGGCAAAAGATGCTGTGAGACTGACACTATAACCCAGACATTATCTAAGATTTTAATAACCAGGATGGGGCTGAAGAAAGAAAAACACAAATGCGCGAAAAGAAGCTCTAGACAGATGGGAAGTTCGAAGCCAATAAAGGAACTTGCAGTTCTGAGGATAAAGTAGGCTTTGCGTGTGAACATGTCCGAGTGGTGCCTGCCCATTTATACATCTCCTACATGCCCCCAACTCTGAATCTAGGTACTCTAAAGAAGACCGGAGGGTTTGAGTACTTGGAAATTTAACCATCTGTAAGTTGAGAGGCCTGCTAGAAAGTCTAAAAGATAAATGAGAGAGCGGTAGAATGTATTTACAGTATATAAATTCAAAAACATGTCAACAAAGATAACCCAGAGGAAAAAGATAAACACAAATGGCTAATAAACAAGGAAAAGGGCTCAGTCTCACAGAGAGAGTCAAATGCAAATTAAAACAATCAGACTGGCAGAAACGTTATTTTTTTTTTTAAAGTTATAATGACTATTTTTATTTTTTTCATACTTAAGCTAACAGAACAATCTTGGATGAAAAAGTAATCTTTAAGCAAGGGGCTACTTGTTTTGTTGTTGTTGTTGCGTGCCATCAAGTCGATTCTGACTCATAACGACCTTATAAGGCAGAGTAGAACTGCCCCTTAAGGTTTCCAAGGAGTGGCTGTAGATTCGAACTGCTGACCTTTTGGTTAGCCACCTGAGTTCTATTTTTATTTTATTTTATTGTACTTTAAGTGAAAGTTTACATTTCAAGTTAGTCTCTCATACAAAAATTTATACATACAGTGTTATGTGACCCTAACTGCTCTCCCTATACTGTGACAGCACATTCCTCCTTTCCACCCCTGATTTCCCGTGTCCATTCAACCAGCTCCTGACCCTCTCTGCCTTCTCATCTCACCTCCGGACAGGAGCTGCCAATTTAGTCTCATGTATCTACTTGAGCTAAGAAGCACACTCTTCACGAGTATCATTTTATGCCCCATAGTCCAGTCTAATCTTTGACTGAAGAGTTGGCCTTGCGAATGGTTTTAGTGCTGGGTTGACAGAGAGTCTGGGGGCCATGCTCTCTGGGGTTCCTCCAGTCTCAGTCAGACCGTTACAAGTCTGGTCTTTTCACTAGAATTTGAGTTCTGCACCCCACTTTTCTCCTGCTCCAACAGGGACTCAGGAAGGTAAAAGATTTTTAATATCCTCTGTTGGTATGTGTGTGGTGGGGGAAGGACACTCTCATCTCATGATGCTGAGGTACAAGTTAGAACCATACAGTCTTTTCAGGGAACAGTTTAACAGTACCTGTCAAAATTTCAAATGTACTTACCCTTTGACAAACAATTCCATTTTCAGGAATCTACCTTATAGAAATTCTTCCAAGTACATAAGGATATACCTACAAAGATGTTCACAACTTCATGACTTGGAAAATTATGAAAAACCAGAGACAACCTAAATGCCCAACAGTAAGGGAATTGGTAAAGAAATTATGGCAAATCCATGCTACGGAGTAGTACCTGGCTATTAAAAGGAGTGAGTCACATCTTTATGTAATAAAAAAGAAGGCTGTTCAAGATAGACTGTTGAAGTGACACGAGTAAGTTGCTAAACCTTTCTGTGTGTCAGGCTCCAGTCTCAGAACTTCACGTTATGTCACCCATTTAATCTTCCCAGCACCTCTACAGTTGGTATTACTATTATCACCCCTCAATTTTTACCAGTGAGGCAACTGAGGCACAGAGAGGTTAAGTAAATTTCCGAAGTTGGAAGGATAATAAATAGAGTTGGTATTCAGAGCTAGACAGTCTGGCTCCAGAGTACATGCCCTTAACTACTATGCTATACCTCCCTCCTCGTGCGCATGTGTGTGTGAATGTGTTTCGTATGTTCATAAAGGAGTCCCTGGGAGGTGCAAAAGGTGACACACTGGGATGCTAACCAAAAGGTTGGAGGTTCGAGTCCACTCAGAGGTGCCTTGGAAGAAAGGCCTGGCAATCTACTTCCAAAAAATCAGCCATTGAAAACCCTGTGGAGCATAGTTCTACTCTGACACACATGGTGTCACCATGAGTCAGAATCAACTTGGCGGCAACTGGTTTAAAGACACAGAAAGTATATGTGGTTTGGAACAATACACATAACACAGTATATATACATGGTATGCCACCCAATTCACCCTGGAAAATCAAGGCATTTAGTTCCTGCACCTGCTTTAAGTATTAGCTGCTGATGGCTCCTAGCTGAGTCCCTCCCCAGGAACTGTCCTCTGATGAAGGGAGCTGCCTTCTGCACGTTTATACCCCCTTCCGTGGAGGTTGAGGGGCAACTCACATCCTGTGAATGGTGAAAGGGAGTGTCGTTCAAAGGCCCTGCCTCCTCGCCTCCTATTGGGACAACTCTGAGAGGTCCTCCCACCTCCCAAGCTCCTTCTTGGAATTGGCTGAGGCCTTTAATGCAACTGCATCACAGTTCAACTTCTCCCTCACCCCGTCCTGCTTCCTGCACTCCTCCATGAGGCTGGTTACCAAGCGCACTTCTCGGTACCCTTCCTGCTTACTAATATCCACCTCGGAATCCATTCCTCAGGGAGCTGGACGATGGAGAGTGGAGGGGGGAGGTGAGAAAGGGACTACCATTTCATATGTATTTCTGTGCTGTGTGAATTTTGTGCAGGAATAAATATTACCTTGATAATTTCCGGAAGACCAATAGGAAGCATAAAAACTTACAATTCAGACATGCTGCTGCAGAGAGAGAGAGAAGGAGAAGGAGGAGGAGGACACATGTTGCTGCAGTTGTGTAATCAGCATAGAACAAAACTGAGGCCCTAGAATTAGGCTGGAGATTTGTGCTTTGAAACAGCACACGAGTCTCATTTGTTTTCCAGGGTTGTCACCTGAAAAATAAAATTCCTTTCCATTGTGTCCCGGTTTTCTCCCCTCCTGATGCAACAACAACAACTGTATATATATACACACACACACATACACACATATGCACACACACACATACACGCACACACATACACACACACACACACGCACACATACACACGTACACACATATTACACATATACACACACAATACACACACACATATATATACACACACATTTACACACATACACACATATATACATACACACACATACACACATATATACATACACATATATACACGTACACACACACATATACACACATACACACACACACACACATACACACACATACATATATACACACACATACATACACACACATACGCACACACACACACATATATATACACACCCATATACACACACACATATACATATATGTATGCACATATGTATATTTCTCTTTTGTTTCTCCAAATTTCATCTGAAAGATTTGATATTTCTTAATCTTCATGGACTCTGCTGTCAGAGGGTGAAGGAAGCCCGCTGCATTTTCTTTCAAATTCCTGCCACAGAGAATGTGAGGTGGTGAACCTTGTCAGAGTTTCAAATTTAATGTGTAAAAGTAAAACAAAAGAGCTGTGCATTTAGGTCATCGGGAAAGAAAGAGCTGCTGATGGAAAGGAGATTGATTAGTGCTTAGAACAAGACTGCAATAATGTTCAAGCCTCTGTTTTACTTGTAAAATAAGTGCCCAGTTGGTTCATTCATTTCCTGTGCAATCATTCATTCGTTTATCAAAGTTTATTGAGTGCCTTTTACACACCAAGTATCATGTTTTCCACCACCTGTCTGTCGGTTTATCATACTGTGGTGGCTTATGTGTTGCTGTGATGCTGGAAGTATGCCATGGGTATTTCAAATACCAGCAGGGGCGCCCATGATGGACAGGTTTCGTTGGCGCTTTCAGACTAAGACAGTCTAGGAAGAAAGGCCTGGTGATCTGCTTTTGAAAACTAGCCAGTGAAAACCTATGGATCATGACAGAACATTGTCCAACTTTCTTGTTCTGGACACATCATCAAGATCAATTGCTAGAGAGGACATCATGTTTGGTTAAGTAGAGGACCAGCGAGGGTGTGGGAGACCCTTGGTGAGGTGGAGTGACACAGTAGTCACAGTGATGGACTTGAACATGCTGGCGATTGTGAGAATGATGTAGGACCAGCAGCGTTTCGTTCTGTTGTACGTAAGGTCACCATGAGTCGGGGTTGACTTGACTGCAGCTACCAACAGCAATGATCATAGTTTGAGGAGGTGCATTGACTTTTTAAAAAAATTAATTTTGTTATTGTTTTTGAGACTATAAATCACAGCAAAACATACACCAGTTCAGCAGTTTCTACATGTACAATTCAGTGACATTGATTACATTCTGTGACTTGTGCAACCATTCTCACCCTCTTTTTCTGAGTTGTTTCTCCCCCTTTAGCATGAACTCACTGCCCCCTAAGGTGGGTGCATTGACTTGACCATGATCTGATGACACAACACAGTGACTTACCCACTGGTGAGTTACTCTCTGGAGGTTAGCGAGGTACCGTTCTGAGAACTTAGTCCAAAGGAGGACAGCCTGTCACTGCCCCTGTCATAGAGAGCTCTCTGGGGTTAGCTATATTTGACAGGATATGAGTTACTCCAACCTATAGAAACAGCTACTGGAGAGTTTTCTTTCTTGTATTATTGCAGAGATTTTATATTACATCCCGTGGAATAGAAATAGGAGATGTTCTGTCACATTTAGTATCAATGACATTGTGATGACTCTTGATAAGAGCGGCACTTTGCTCTTAAAGAATATTTGGGTGAGTGATGAGATTCTGAGCTGATAATCAGAGAGCTGAAGTTACTCATGCAAATAGGAATTGCAGGAAAGCAGTGTAGGCATTCAGGAAACAGATAAATGAATAAAAGAAAGAATGAAACTAACTATGCCTAGGAAAATGTGTTAAACATTGTCAGTACTCAGTAAAAGGTCACTAAAACAAAATGGAGAAATGGAAGCACATATACTGGGTAACTTCCCACCTCTCTGTCCTCCCTCCAGTGTATTTTGAGCACCCACTATGTGCCAGACACTATGCGATGCACTGTTGCCTTTGCACATGTTAAGCCAAACTATGGTGTATAATTCCTGACAGAATCATTACCTGTACTCCCTCCTACTATTTCTCCATAACCATAGCTTTTTCAAAGAACTTCTGTGGACAGAGAGGGAGAAAGAGAGAAACGGTGAGTGCTGAAAGTCATTTCATATGTAGCTTTTGAGCCTAAACCTAACTGGCTCTTGAAATTATTCTTTTGTCAGAGAATCTGCTCTTGGAACAGCAGAAGTACAATGTCACCGCAGTGACGGCTGAGATATTTTTAGATGCCCATATCCTGACTTTGAGCGGAGTTTGAAAGTGGAGCTGTCCAGGAGTAAGAAGAAACAGGCAGCTGGGGAGCAAGAACCTCTGGCATTATGGAAACTTAGTGCAGTGGGTTGCTAAAGGAAAATCCAGTCCAACATTCAAGCTCAAGCTGTGTTAGAAATTAAATAGGACTTTAGCTAGCAAAAGTCACCTTTGAAGGTTTAAGTGTTGTTATATATGACTATCACTTGCCTGTTCTTGAATAGCCATCTTATAACAATGTGAATGGCATACTAGGCGGAAACTTTACTGATTTGATACCCGTTGATAAGAAGGGCATTCAAAATCAAATGTCCTCAAGCAAGTACCATTAAGGAGGGAACAATGGCAGGGGGGAACAATGGCAACCTGGAGAGCCTGTGCACCATGGAAGGGATCATCAGGTACTGAATTCAAACCTATAATAGCCTTGTAGGAAGTCAGGCCCTGTGATGTCAGAGCTTACAGAGTGTCAAGAGAAGCAGAAAATCTTGACTTTATTGAAATCTCTCAATGTTTTTTAAAAAAAATCGATAATCAGTTCCAGTTAAAAAGAAACAATTAATACAAGCCAAATAAAATACATCTTCAGGCTATATCCAACCCATACAGTAACATAGGCAAAAAGATTATGTTAATCAAAATCACTGCTATCTCCTAACACTTACTTATTAAAATAATTATTATTAATTTTAATTATTAACCTGATGTGACGATCACAGCAATAGTGTTGAGAATAGAAAAAATTCAGAGCAAGAGTCTTAGATGCAAATCTAAGAGGCAGCGTGGTAGCCAAGGAAGCTTTGGGGATCAGAGATTTGGGGTTCTTTCCCAGCTCTGGTGCCTTATTAGATGCATGGCTTTGGGAAAGCCATTTAACTTTCTGGGTCTCAGTTTTCTCATCTGCAAAAAGGGGGAATAATAGCCCACATAACTGGTCTGTGTTGAGGATTAAATGAGAGTAAGTGTATAACCTTTGTCTCAGCTCAAGGATGGGTGTGTTTTCTTTGGTTGGACAATGAGTAGGTAATCCATTACAGTTTCCTCTGTGGCTTTGTTCAAAAAGTTCATAACTAGGTATCATGTGCTATTGTGTGAATACTCTTGTGTCTTCTTCCAGATACAGTGACCTCCCACATTCCCTGTATGCCTTCTGAATTTTTTTTTTTTTCACTTTTACTTTAACCATGCTGTGGGAATGTGTTTTTATATTAAGCTGCCTTGGTTTTTTCTCTTTTAAATAGGTGGCATATAATAATAAGAAATAGGTTATTTTTAAAGTAAAACCTGGAGATTTTTACTATTGATAACTTTTTTCTGATTATAGAAATAATAGCAAGTATAATGTAGAAACTTTGGAAATACAGAAGAAAACAAATCAAATAAAAATCAAAATCCAACACCTAGAGAAAACCATGGCTGATTTTTTATTTTATTTATTGAACTTTAGATGAAAGTTTAAACAAACTAGCTTCTCATTAAACAGTTAGTACACATATAGTTTCATGGCATTGGTTAACAACCCCATGACATGTCAGTACTCTGCCTTCTCGACCTTGGGTTCCCTGTTACCTGCTTTCCTGTCATCTCCTGCCTTCCAGTCCTTGCCTGTGGGCTGGTGTGCCCCTTTAGTTTCGTTTTGTCCCATGGGTCTGCCTAATCTTCTGCTAAAAGGTGAACTTCAGGAGTCACCTCATTACTGGGCTAAAAGGGTGTCTGGGGGCCATACTCTCAGGGTTTCTCCAGCCTGTTTTAGGCCAGTAAGTCTGGTCTTTGTGAGTTAGAATTTTGTTCTACATTTTTCTCCAGCTTTGTCTGGGACCCTCTGTTGTGATCCCTGTCAGAGCAGTCGGTGGTGGTAGCCGGGCACCATCTAGTTGTACCGGACTCAGTCTGGTGGAGGGTATGATAGATGTGGTCTGTTAGTCCTTTGGACTAATCTTTCCCTTGTGTCTTTAGTTTTCTTCCTTTTCCCTTGCTCTTGAAGGGGTGAGACCAGTGGAGTATCTTAGATGGCCGCTCACAGGCTTTTAAGACCTCAGATGCTACTCACCTAAGTAGAATGAAGAACATTTTCTTTATAAGCTATGTTATGCCAGTTGAGCTAGATGTTTCCTGAGACCATGGTCCCCACAGCCCTCAGCCCAGCAATTCGGTTCCTAAGGGAGTTTGGATTTGTCCATGGAGCCTGCATGACCTTACCCTGAACAATTCGTGTTGGCTTCCCCAGTATTGTGTACTGTCTTACTCTTCTCCATAATTACCACTTATTATCTGTTTAATGTTTTTCCACCCCCATGCCTCCCCTCCCTTGTAACCATCAAAGATTGTTTCTTTTTGTGTGTCAACGTTTTCATGAGTTTTTATAGTAGTGGTCTCTTACAATATTTGTCCTTTTGTGATTGACTTATTTCACTCAGCATAATGCCCTTCAGATTCATCCATGTTGTGAGATGCTTTGCAGATTCATCATTGTTCTTTATTGTTGCGTAGTATTCCATTGTGTGTATGTACCATAGTTTGTTTATCCATTTTTCTGTTGATGGGCATCTAGGTTGTTTCCATCTTTTTGCTGTTGTGAACAATGCTGCAGTGAACATGGGTGTGCATATGTCTATTTGTGTGATGACTGTTATTTCTCTAGGATATATTCCTAGGAGTGGTATTTCTGGATCATGTAGTATTTCTATTTCTAGCTTTCTAAGGAAGCTCCATATCATTTTCCACAATGTTTGTATCATTTTGCATTCCCACCAGCAGTGTGTAAGAGTTCCAATCTCCCTGCAGCCTCCCCAACATTTGTTATTTTCTGTTTTTTTGATTTGTGCCAGTAATGCTGGGGTGAGATGGTATCTCATTGTGGTTTTGATTTGCATTTCCCTAATGTCTACTGATTGCGAGCATTTCCTCGTATGTCTGTTGGCCGCTTGAATATCTTTTTTGGTGAGGTGTCTGTTCATTTCCTTTGCCCGTTTTTTAATTGGATTATTTGTCTTTTTGTGGTAGAGGTGTTGGGTTTTCCTGTAGATTTTAGAGATTAGACCTTTGTCTGATTTGTATACAGTCCAAAAATTTTTCCCAGTCTGTTGGTTCTCTTTTGACTCTTTTGGTGAAGTCTTTTGATGAGAATAAGTATTTAATTTTTAGAAGATCCCAGTTATCTAGCTTATCTTCTGGAGTTTGTATGTTGTTAGTTATGGTTTATATCCTGTTAATGCACGGCTAATTCTTTAATAGCTTTCCTTTTGTCTTTGTTCTCTGAAAACATTTTTAACAAAATTGAGGTCTTAATGTATAATAGAGGTTTACATTCTATTTTTCTTTCTAGTAACCTACCGTAGATCTTTCTAGTAACCTACCGTAAATCTTTCTAGTAACCTACCGTAAATTATATAATTACAGTTTCAAAAATCTAAATTTTGATAGGTGCATAATATTCTACGGTTTGGATGATCATAGGCTGTTTAACTCTTTCCTAATTGCTGGAAATTTAGGTTGTTTCAGTTTTTTTTAGCATTAATATATGCTGTGTGAATAACCTTATATCATAAATCTTTGTGGACATCTATTTATTTCTTCAGGACAGAGTCCTGGGAGTAGGAATGTCTGGGTCAAAGGGTGTGGAACATTTGAAGGCTCTTGGGACATATTGCCAAACTGTATCAAAAGAGAACACTTATCAAGTGAAAATTAGTCTGGAGGCGGAGTTATTTTGGTGACAGTGACATCAGAGGCAGAGAACTGTCTTGGCTGTTCAGTTGTGGTTTGATTATGTGATCTTAGGTAAGTTGCAGCCTTTTTAACCCTCAGATGCCTTATCTTTAGAATGGAGGAAGTAATCACACCTGTCTCATAGGAGGAGCCCAGGGGATGAAATGAGATGATTCCTGCAGGGTTATGATGAGTGCTTGGTGTTGGCTCTGGCTCAGGGTAAATATATACTTTTAAAGGGTAATTGGGTTTTAGGTCCCATTTTGGCCACAGAACCAGAGCTGTGTGATGTGGGTTAATTGGTTTCCTTCTCCAGGCCTCCGTGAACTTGATTACTTATTAAAGGGAGAGGACTGGGTGATGTGTTTTCCGAGTAGCTTCCAACTTGGACATTCTCTGGTGCCAGCTTCAGAAAAGTGACCCTGTGGCTTATACTGTCCCCACCCATCTGTCAATTTGTCATACTGTGGTAACTTGCATGTTGCCATGATGCTGGAAGCTATGCCACTGGTATTTCAAATACCAGCAGGGTCACCCATGTTGGACAGGTTTCAGTAGAGCTTCCAGACTTAGATAGGCTTGGAAGAAAGGCCTGGTAATCTACTTCTAAAAATTAGCCAATGAAAACCCAATGAATCATAACAGAATATCGTCTGATAGAGTGTTGGAAGACGAGCCCCCTAGGTTGGAAGACACAATAGCTGCAACAATGGACTCAAACATACCAATGATCGTGAAGATGGCACAAGAATGGGCAACATTTATTTCTTTTGTACCTAAGGTCGCCAGGAGTCAGAGCCCGCTCTCACAGCAACTAACAACAACAACAGCTTATATCAGTGGACTAGCACATTGGAACAGCTTCGAGGGTCGCACTGGTGCTTATGGAATGGCCTGGGCAGAGACAGGAAGAAGAAGAAAAAAATGAGCAAAATCCCTCATTTGGAACTTGAGAACTGATGCACTTGGGAGCACAGGGAACTTCTCCATCAGTGTCCACATTCGGAAGTCTATGTGTGATCAAAAGTGTTGTCACAGCCACCTGTAGATAAGCATCCCTGGTGCTTGGCTCTCCCCAACCTTCTCTAGGGCAAGATCAAGTTTTACCAGCACCTTCTTTTCCCCATGCTGAGCGCACCACTCTGATTGCTCCAGAGCACCCCCGAGTGGGACTTTCTATCCCAGGAAGAAGGGGTCCTGCATCCCAGCATGTACATTCAAACCAAGCTGCTGGACCTTCTGACTTTCTTCCCCTTAGTCTCAATCATGTGAACAGCAGAAGGTTTCCCAGCTCTTACAACTGTTTGACCCATCCAATAGCTAACACTTTGACCAACTCAAGGTCCAGCACTGATCTGCTTTGACAGGCAGCTTGGGTTGCTTAGGTATATAGTGATATAAGCAATGCCTCCCTCTTCCCCCATAGGCAATATAGCGAAATGGAAAAGAACAGAAACTCTGGAGCCAGATGCCTGGGTTCAAATCCAGGATCGTCTATTTAGTAACTTTGTGATCTTAGGGAAGTTATTTACCTTCTCTGCACAGTGTTTCATCAATTGTAAGTATGAATAATAATAGTACCTCATGGGTTATTATGAGGATTAAATGAGTTAATATATTAAGAGTTTAAAATGATGCCTGGCATCAAATGAGTGCTATGTAAGAATCAGCTGCCATCATCATCATTATTATTCCACTACTAAAGAAATATAATTTCATTACTGAAAAGTTAATAAACGATAGCAAAGCAAAGGGAAGAGTCCTATTTCCTAGGGGCACCATCCAGAGACATGTTTTGGTTTGGTTTCACCAGTGGGAGGCACCAGAAGGCAAGTGGTCCCCAAAGTCAATGGTGAAAATGGAAACAAAGGCAATGAATAGAATGTGAAGCAGATACATGTTGTCATGGCAACCAGTCCGGGTACAGGGAGGTTATCATTAAGGGAGTGTAATTTTCTTCCTTCCTTTTTTTCTTTTTTTGGGTTTGGCATTCAGAGCAAAGCCAGGAAAGGTGGTGTGTGAATAAAGACCTGTAAGACATGTTTGGCTTTTCAAACCTTCACACTGCTCTCCTGGCTTTGCAGCAACTCTGAGAGGTGTGGGGAGACCCACCCCCACCCCGGGTCCAAGGTGACTCTTTTTCTCACTTTGCGGGCTGGCTGTGTATCTAAGCGTATCAAGCTATGCTCGAGAAGTTTTTCCACTGGACAAGGGCCTGGCAGTTCCTCACTTGTTAACACTGTGTGTTTGGGGAAGTTACAGGAAAAGGAAGAGAAATAAAATGTGATTCTAGTAGTCACCAACCTTCTTAACCTCTGATGAAAAAGCTTTTCTTCATCACCTTTTTAAATTTTTTTGAATCTTCATTTTACTCTCTGAGGCCTAGTGACAGAAAACCTTCAAAGATGTAGGATGAAGTGGAAATAGCACTGGCCTGGAAGTTGGCAGACCCAGGCCAGTTCTGATAGAAGCTAACTGAATGACTTTGGACAAGCTTGTCTGCACCTCAGTTACCTTTGCTTACAATACCTTTGCAATAGCCTACGATGGCTTAAAGGAGCCTCAGACTCAGGGGAAGAACAGAAGATCTGGGCTCAGTTCAAGCTCTGACATGGCCAACATGTCTGATCTGCGCTAGGTGACTTTCCCAGGTCTCAGTTTCCCAATCAATAAAATGAATGTGCTGACTTGTTCATTCAGTTAGCAAATACTTATTGCACTCCTACCATGTGCCAGACTATTTCGAAGTTAAAAAAAAAAAAAAAAAGCCTGTTGCTGTCGAGTAGATCCCAACTCATGTGACCTTGTGTATTACAGAGCAGAACTGAGCTCCATAGGGTTTTTTTTTTTTTTTGGCCTATAATCTTTATGGAAGCATATTTCCAGGCCTTTGTTCTGTGGCACTCCTGGGGGAGTTGAAACCACCAACCTTTAGTAGTCTAGCACAGACAGCTTGCATTACCCAGGGACCTGTTTAGTGGTTAGACTAATATTAAGTATTTTATAGTTCTAAGTTAGTCTTCATTGGGCTCAGACTGGCCTGCTGTCAACTTTTTTCTCCTCTTTTTTGGGACAAACATCTGTGGGTGCTCAGAGGCCTGTCATGAAGCAACCACACCATTTGGTTCTCACTCAGAACTCTCTACAAAGGCAGCAGTCCGAGGTGGTTCCTTCTGCTCAGGTCACCAGGATCCATGCCACATGACGATGCCATTCTTGTGGCAGCTGCGTTTACCAGGAGAAAACATCCAACTCAAGGTTGCAAGCAGACTATGAGGTAGCCGGAAATAATACCTTTGTCTAATACAGCTTTGAGTGAACAAATTGAACCAATCATTCTTCTTCTTGGAGAGTTTGAATCTGAGATACAAAGAGAAAAGTTTAAGTTGTTAGAAGATGAAAAAAGAAGACAACGTGAAGAACTCCCAAGGCAGTAGGACTTACAGGGGCAGATTAACCAGTAAGCAAGGTACACACAGGCTTACAGTAAACAAGCTATGTGCAGGCTTAGTTGTGTTTATTACTAATCTGTGGTGCGTAATTTCACTTGTTTTTCATGTCTTTGATGTGGTGAAAAACAGGTGAAATTGTGCAGTACAGATTAATAGGTAAGTACAAATAAGCCCGTGCATACCTTGCTTATTGGATAATCCATCCCTCAGTAGGAAACATGAGTAAATAGAATTATAAACCACAAAGTCTTTAGGTAAACTGAAGCTATGCAGTAGAGAAAGTGCTTTTAAAGATCAATTTATTATTATTGAAAGTGGATTGGCATTCACTGGAAAAAAAGGGTTACACTGTCCAAGTTTCCCATTTCCAAAGTCTGCGGGCTACTCTCTCCAAGTGTCAGTACGTTTTCAGGTTTCTCCAATTAAGGTCCTCATCAGGCCAGCCAGGGAATTCACCCAGATTCTTGGGCTTCTTACCTGAGCCAGGTGTTGGGGCTGCTCTTGTCCTAGCAGCATGCTTGACTTCCTAAAAAAGTGGTGAACATTGGTCCATCCCATAGTCTTCTCCCTTTCCTCATCTGGGAAATACGCATTTCATCTTAGAGAATCTTCATTAAGAGTCATAGTCAACCTGCAGTACACAGCTGTTCTAGCTCCATGCCTACTGCCTGGTGCTCCCTGTTCCTAAATTAATAGAAAAAGAAAAAAGGTAATGATAATAACAACTATCATTTATTGAGCTCTAGCAATATGTCAAGCACTATACTGGGAGTTTAACATAATTATCTCTGACTCTCATAGTAATTCTGTCAGGGCGATATTATTAGCCCTCTTTTAGGTATATCACTAGCAACACTTATCTGCCAGGGAGCTTTGGAGGATCACAGATAACAACGTGCAAAATGAAAACTCTTCAGTATTGGTTGTTACTGCTGCAACTACCGCAGCCGAGGAGAGAGGCTCAGGGGATTAAGTAATTGTTTCAAGGGTCACACAGGTGGCGCTGATAGAACCAGGATTTGATCCCTGATCTGTTTGATCCTGCGCCTATTCTCCTTTTGACTGCTTGCTGGGTCTGTGATGAGGAACACTGCCATTGCTAAGCCTTAACCACGGCTGAATCTACTGACATGACCTGGATCGACCCAGAAAGGGACACTGTAGGCTGCTGAGGGACTGGACATGAACCATCATGGTAAGTAGGGAAGTGACTAACTCATTACAGCAAATACTGACCATGACTCCTTGTGTGACCATGGCAGGTACACAGGGTCGTTTGAAACGCCTTGCTGGCTTTCAAAAAGGCTGTGGATTTTTATGTGTCTGCTCAGCACCCACTGAAACTCCCTGCCTTCAGCTCTGTGTACCTACTGCTCCCTTTGCCCTTCAGTGCTGTTCAATAACAGTGGAATAACCAGGTGGTTCCTCTGCACTATGTTTCCATTCTCTGACCCAAGAAAAGTTTCAAAAAAGGGTCCTATTGACCCATTTGTTAATTGCCATTTTTGTTGAGTCATCCCTCCCACTCCTCAGAGGTTAATTAACACTTGGTTGAATAGCCTTCCAGCTCTTCTAGACCAGAGATGGGCAAATCATGGCTGTGTCTGCCACATGTTGTATAAATAAAGTTTTATTAGAACACAGCCACTCTTATTTGTGTATGTACTGTCTATGGTTGCTTTGGTGCTACAATGGCAGGGTTGAGTAGTTGAGATTGTATGTTGGGGAAAGACATTTACAGACAAAGTGAGTCGACCCCTATCCTAACTACTGACCATTTTCTAAGCACGTATCAGTGTCAATGTGTGTAACTAATCTACTGAGGACTCTCAACCCATTAGGTATAAACAGGGCTGGATTACCCAGTAAGCAAGGTACACAGGGGCCCAACTGTGCCTTCCCACCAATCTGCAGTGCACAATTTCACCTGTCCCCCACCATGGCAAAGATATGGTGAAACCCATGTGAAATTACTCACCACAGATTGGCAAGTAAATACAATTAAGCCCATGTGTACCTTGCTCAATGCATGCTGGTACATACCGTGCTTACTGGGTAATCCACCCCTGGGTATAAACGAAAGTTTTCATATATTCCAGTAACCATCCCTCACTAGATTATGGTGACCTAAGTACTTTCCCTTTGGGTAGAGGCTCCCTTAATGATATCTTAAGTTTGCTTCCATAGTTTTTAACCAACCACTTTGTGTTATTAAAAGTCTCAGTCTGGTCAGTTGATAAGCACAGCCCTGTTTTTGATTTTCGGTTTTACTTTCAAACTTGATTTAAAGTTCTTCTCCTCCCCTTTCCTCAGCACAGGTTAGAGCTGTGGCCCTGCTACTTGAGGAGGATATATAACCACACTGAAAAACATCTCCCCCATCTCCCTTTTCTGACATCAAACTTCCAGAACATTGCGGGGCAGAGGAGGGAGAGAGAGGAAAAGCTAAAAACTCGGTCCTTGACCAGTGCTGTTGCAGTCCTCTCTCCTTGGTTGACCAAAATTACTGAGGTAGCTCTGTGTCTAACAGGCCGCTGAGAATGGGTGGTGGCTCCAACATGCAGTGCTAGCAACGGGCTGATTCCCAGCATTGGCAGCCCCTTGAGGGATCTGGCCACTTCTTCCAAATGATTCCCAGCTGATGGCATTCACACATCGTCGCTCTAATATGTCCCTCTTTGTCTAACACCCCCCACTCCTTCAGATACTACCTAGATTCTGCAAAGCTGCAGTCTCCACTCTGGTCTACTCTCCCCAGCCACTTCTAGGGGCAGATGTAGGTCAGCCAGTCTACTCGTTGCCATTCAACCAGGGAAAACACTCTAATCTCTCTTTTTTGCAAATACTGCCAATCTTAAAATGGGGCTGTTTGAAGCTTCTTTCTCCCTTGGCTTTGAGGAGAAGCACCCCTGCACCCCACCCCCTCGAGTAAAGGAACAATAAGTTCTCACTGCAACCTGTCCAAGGAGCCCTGGTGGTACAGTGGTTAAACGCTCAGCTGCTAACCGAAGGGTTGGCTATTCGAACTCAGCAGCGCTCTGCAGGAGAAAGATGTGGCATGGCAGTCTGCTTCTATAAAGATTACAGCCTTGGAAGCCCTGTGGGACAGTTCTTCTCTGTCCTTTAGGGTTCCTATGAGTCATAGTGGACTCGATGGTGATGGGTTATTGGCAATCCCTCTATACTTCACAGAGCTGATAACCTCTTCAGCAACTCTTCTTAATCTGCCTGGAGGAGGGGAGGAAGGAGGGAAGCAAGCAGTCAGTGGCAGTAGGGTCAGTTCTGGCTGCTCCTAGCATGCCTTAGAGATAGGTGGCTGTTTTTAGGATGCGGGGCACTTTGCGTAATTTGTCCTTATCTGTGGGCAATAACCACTATTCTGTGAGGAAAAAAAAAGTCCCACTGACCTCTTGAGAAGTTTGAGTTTGGGGTGGAAGGTTTGAAAAAAAAGAGGCTTTTATTTTCTTTTTAAGAAAAATAGGACAATACTCTATTGACTTTGCTGAAACTTACATTTATCAATTCAGCAATATATTGTGAGCATCCTTTCATAAGCAAGGTACGCAGGGACCCAATTGTGCCCTCCCACCAATCTGCAGTGCACAATTTCACCTGTCCCCCACCATGTCAAAGATATGGTGAGACCCATGTGAAATTACTCACCACAGATTGGCAAGTAAGTACAATTAAGCCCATGTGTACATACAATTAAGCACATGCGGATCAACATTAATCTTTTTAATGTCTACGTAATAGTCCACTATATGATGTACCGTAATATATGTATGCGTTTCCTTATTAATGGATACTTACTTAGATGGCCTATAATTTTTCACTGCCATAAACGATGTTGCAGTAAATACTCCTGTATACATATCCTTGCACTTGAACTAATTATTTCCCCAGAAGAAATTTCTAAAAGTAGAATTGCTAGATGTCAGGGCATGAACATTTTTTACTCTGATAGACAGTTCCGAAGTGCTACTCTAATTTATACTCCCATCAACAATGAGTAATTTTTTCCTTCCACCTACTCACCAGTACTGAATAGTATCAATCATTTTAAACTTTGCCAATAAAAGCAGGGAAGTCAAATCTTTTTTTTTCTTTTCCTAGTATTAATACAATTCAGTTCAGTAGTACTCGCTTCGCGTAAGGAAGAAGGTAGAAGACACATCTCTGCCTCAGCTCCCATTGGGATGAGGACATGGAAGGGGAGGCATTAGGGTGGAATGCAGGGAGCACTGTCTTTGGAAGCAGAGAGACTTGATCCCAGCTGTGGTGTTGTCATTAACCAGTCGGGTAACCTTCAGCAGCACCTTTTTGAGCCTGTGTTTCCTCCTCTGGCTGTATGCATGATAATAGAGTTGTGCTTGGCACATATTGGCTAATAGATAGCAGCCACCACCATGACTCCAGGAAAGGCTTTGCTCGGTATTAGCAATATGAAACGGAACAATAGAAATGAAGGGCGTCACTCTGATTATTGAAATGGGAAGGATATCTGGGGAAGAGTCATGGATTTGAGTTGGGCTTGCTTCTTGGTAGGATGGGGCTGCCAGGGAATCCCAAGTGGAAGGTCATCATGAGAAAAGGCACCAAGGAGGAGAGAATGCCAGGCATGTTGGGGGTGGGAGTGGGGTGTAGTATGCAGTTCAGGTAGCTGGAGCAGAGAATGTGGGGAGTGAAATGGGAGACTGTGTAAACTCTGGGCCAGAATTTGGAGGGCTGAATACCTGGGAAGTGTGAGTAGTTTTGTTTCTAACCTATCTGCAACAGAGAGGAACTCAAAGTTTTGGAGAAGCAAAGAAAAAAAACACACATAGAGAGCCGTGTTTCACCTGAAAGATAAACATTGTAAGGACCTCTAAGATGCCATATTCAATTTGTTTACATACTGACTTCCCTAATAAAGTGGCAGCTCGAAAACACAATAAACTAAAATAGCAATGGCCCTTTTCCAATCTACAGAAAAAATTAAGGTGTAGAATTTTTCCCATGCTTCGTTTTTTCTGCAATTTTTTTTCTCTTAAATCTTTGGCACCCACAAATACTAGTGTATACTAGAATCTAGTATAAAATTGTGTCTAGTTTATCATAAAATTTTATAGTATTTGCTTTAAGTTTAATATACTGAACCAATATTTCTTGGTGTTGGCGAAGAGCATGAGAAATTCTGGCTCTCCATCCCTGGGACACACTTGAGACCCATCGTTATAAACAGCGAGCATCTTCAGGGCAGGGACTGTGTGTTAGTCATTCTTGTCTCCCCAGCATCTGGTACAGAGCTTAGAATACAGTAAACCCAGAAGCAAACCCATTGCCATCGAGTCGATTCCAATTCGTAGCAACCCTATAGGACAGTAGAACTGCTCCATAGGGTTTCCAAGGAGTGGCTAGTGGATTTGAACTGCCAACCTTTTGGTTAGCAGCCGAACGCTTAACCACTGTGCCACCAGGGCTCCATTAGAATATAGTAGCTCCTCCAAAATTGTTGATCAAAGTAAAAAAAAAAAAAAAACCTCTGAACTCGGTGGGTAATGGTAGGACCCAAAAGAGAGAGAGAATCAAATTCCTGTACCAGCCCAACAATGAAGTTGGCAGATAGCTCAAAAAAAACCAGACAGACCCACAATAAAAATGTGCTAATCCAAATCAGAAAACAAAATGAAACAGTAAGTATGGTACAGAAAAATCATTGAGTAAAACTGTGCAATTGATATTGCAGTATGTATTTCAGAGAGGTGAGGTTACTTATGCATTAAAATTTATTTTTTAAAATACCTAATTTTTCCTTCCAAGCAAATGAAACACACACAACACACATACACACACACACACACACACACACACACAAACACACAGGGTTGGCTTCTCACTGACTCCACACAAATTACCCACAGTACTCAACATTTTTTTTTTTTTTCACTCCAACATTTGACACAGGAATTGAAACAGATTGTTGAACCAGTGTTAACAAATTTGGAGCAGCAGGCTTTTTTGTTGAAAAAACATTTCCACTTATCAAGAGATATTCCCTCAAGGGAAGTGAATACTGTGTTCAAAGCGTTGACTTCCTTATAAAGCAGATTGGGAGAGAGCTCATCTTTCCATGTTGATAACATCCAGATTTGAATTACTTCAGCCAAAGACAAGAGATGCTCAGGATTGGCCTAGCTAAAAGTGCCCAGAGGATATGTGGTTAATTTTCAAAAGAACCCCACTTTAGCTCTGAAGCCAGCCAGGGCTTCCGCGGTAAATGCATTAACTGCCTGAATTGGTAAATCATCCTTTGGCAATGAATGCACTTTCAAGTAGGATGAGGAAGAACGGTATTGCTTTGTCCCCTTGCAGATAATTTCTGGAGCTGAGGTTAAAATAGGTCGTTTATGGCAACCAATCTTGTTTGATGACATTTCCAAATAGTACTTACCTTGAAAGCTTGTAGCAAGATCTATAAAAGAAGAAAAGACAAAAGAAAACATTATAATAAAGCATATGTTTATAAAAGAAAAATAAGGCGCCCTTTCTGTACTGGTGTCTTGCTGGGAGAAAGAGTTAATAATGCAAATTGGAAATGGTCTGTGCTGCAGAGAGACCCAAGAGCCTAGAGGAATCAGTGAGAGCTTTGCTCTTTCCTTTTCTTTTCCTTGTCTGCATCACAGTGTAGGCACAGAGAGTTAGGTAACTGTTGCTGTCAAGGCAGTTATGATTCATGGAGACCCCACCTGTGTCAGAATAGAACTATGCTCCATAGGGTTTTCAATGGCTGATTTTTCAGAAGCAGATCGCCAGCCTTTTCTTCTGAGGCACCTCTGGGTGGGCTTGAACTTCCAATTTTTGGTTAACCATTTGGCATCACCCAGGTACTCTGAGAGTAAGGTATTGGGTCAGTTTTCTATGCTGCATAACAAATTACCACCAATTTAGCAGTTTAAAACGGCACCTATTGATTAGCTCACAGCTGTGTAGGGCAGAAGTCTAGATGGGCTTAACTGGTTCTTTGCTTAGGGTCTTCAGGCCAAAATCAAGACAATGGCTCTGAGGAAGGCTCTGCTTCTGAGCTTATTCAGGTTGTTGGCAGAATTCATTTCCATGTGTTTGTAGAATTGAGAAGGAGCCCTGGTGGCCCAGTGCTTAAAGTGCTCTGCTGCTAACTGAAAGGTCAGTGGTTTGAACCCACCACATACTCCGTAGGAGAAAGATGTGACAGTCTGCTTCTGTACAGATTTACAGCCTTGGAAACCCTACAGGGCAGTTCTACTCTGTCCTATAGGGTTGCTATGAGTCAGAATTGACTCAGCGGCAGTGGATTTTTGGTTTGGTAGGACTGAGGAGCCCATGTCCCTGCTGGCTATCAGCCATGAGTCACTCTCAGCTCCCCAAGGCTGCTCTCCCGAGGTCCTTCGGGTGGCCCCCCTCCATCTTCACATCCAGCAGCTGTGCTTTGAATCGCTGTGAGCAGCCTGAGAAAATGCTCTGCTTTTAAAGGACCTGTGTGATTAACCTGGTGGTGTAGTGGTTAAGAGCTATGGCTGCTAACCAAAAGGTCGGCAGTTTGAATCCACCAGGCACTTCCAGGAAACTCGGGAGCAGTTCTACCCCGTCCTGTAGGGTTGCTGTGAGTCAGAACCGACTCAATGGCAACGAGTTTGGGTTTTTTTCTTTTCCTTTTTTGCTGTGATTAAAGTTTAGTTTCACCTGGATAATGTCCCTTTCGATTAACTCAAAGTCAACCAGCTAGTAACCTGAACTACATTCGCAAAATCTCGTCTGCCATGTAACGTAACATAATCACAGACATAATACTTCATGGTATTTACAGTCCCAAGGTCAGGGTGGGAAATCTTGGGGACTGTCATTGGATTCTGCCTACCACAAGTAGCATGATCACACCAGGCCCTGTCACAATGGGATATTAAGTCATATATTTTTCTTAATTTGCTTCCAGCACAAACAGTTCAATGGTCTAGTGGCTAAGAACTTGAACTGTGGGGTCTGTCTGCTTGATCTTAAAACCAGCTCCTCAACTGTGGCTGTTTGACCTTGGGCATGTTAATGTGGGTTCTGCTATAATACTTGTTTTGAAAATGCAGATTTGTTCAAGCAATGGAGATACATTAGCAAATGAGCACACTAATTTCACATTTGCTTATGCATGATTTAGGCCATGAGAAATAATAGGTGAATACAGAAAATGGCATTCAGGAATAAAATAGAATTCCACAAAATACACACACCTCAAACAACCACCCCAGTCTGCTGCATGTGTGGTGAGCCATACTTATCCAAGAAGTGTTCAGCTTTCCCTCTGATCTCAGATACCCTTCCTTCCACCCCTTCACAATAACTCACAAGTTGCAGTCTGTCCCAACACCCACTTCCACTAGTAAACTTCAAATCTTTTTCAAGGTTAAGTGCCATATTTATTGTGGTAATTATGTGTTTCTTAACAAGTTAATGTGTGTAAAGCTGTGCTACGATTTTTATTCATTTCCTATTTTTATTTTAACATCACTGATGTTTTCTAGCGTTGTCCCAACCTAATTTTTCTATAAGACTCATGGGTTTTATTGCAGTTTTTCACAGTGCAGTGATTTTTAGGAATGCATATGTCACATTATAGCAGAAGTGACTGTAAGTAAGCCTCAGTTTTCTCTCCTGTTGAATGGGTCCTCATGTGACTATTGTGAGTAATAAATGAGACAGTGCTCAGAATGAAATAAGCACCAATGAATGCCAGCTATTATTATTATCATTAGACTGCCTAATTCAAAACTGGATCTTGAGCAGCTCTAAACAGCAATGAGGGTCAAATACTACTCCAAGCTCCAAATGCACAGCTTAAAATCTTTATACGATGGTATGTTGCCCTACGGGCTTATGGAAACTGCCCCTTTGAAGAGATCCATGTAATACATAATAAAGAGGATACAGATGACTAAACATAGGGCTCTCCTCAACACTCGCCCGGTCTGGGTGTTGAGAGGAACGCTGCTAATTTGGAGAAATAGGCCTTTAATAGTGGTAGCATCACTGTTTTTAAATTCACTGGTTGAGTGACATCTGGGCTAGTCCAGAGGAAACCCACCCACCTGGTTACTGAACTTCTCACTTTTGTTAGGGTGTCCAGAGAGCTAGCGAAGCCAGAGAGAAAGAAGCCAGGTTTTCAGCTGGGAGAAGGACGCATGCCCAGAGTGTGAAGCGTGGGGAGTCCACCGTGAGAGCCGAGGAGGGCCCTGGGTTGGGTAGCCATCCGGAAACAGTCTACAGGCCATAGGAGTGTCCACCGTGGAAGCAGAAATCTAAAGTGCTGGCTCTGTGTAATGACTGGGTGGGTATGTCACCAGATACCCAGAGAAGGAAGGAGCCCTTGACCAGAGTTTCCTGACCAAGCCCTAGGAATTCAGCTTGGTGTAAATGAAGGAACGTGGGCTCTTTGGTATCAGAAAGGCCTAGTTCAAGTTCCAGTCCTGCTGTTTGTTTGGTATATGACTTTGGGCAACTTTACCTTATTTCCCTGAGGCTCAGTTTCCTTGCCTGTAAAGCAGCCGTAGTAACATTGTACTTTATAAGGTTGTAGTTAGCACTAAATTAAAGAGAATTTTTGAAAGAATCTGGCACATGCTAATTGACCAGTAAAATTAGGTCCCATTTGTTCTTACTTCACAGCCACCATGAACTGCTTTTCCATTGGGCATAGCTCTTCCCAGGCCAGCTAGAGAGTAGGGTACAGGCATCTGATAAGAAAAAGATGCAGGGATCTGACCAATTACCATGACTTTATTGTCCTGCTCTACGGTAATTACATTCTCTTGTGCTTAACTCATTTCTAAGTAGTTTCTGTCCTCCTATGTCCTGAATGGAGCCCTGGTGGCATCGTGGTTAATAGCTACGGCTGTTAACCAAAAGTTCAGCAGTTTGAATCCACCAGCTGCTCCTGGGAAACCCTATGGGGCAGTTCGACTGTCTTATAGGGCCGCTATGAGTCGGAATCTACTTGACAGCAGTGAATTTTGGGTTTTATGCCCCGCATGGTCCTGGAAATGAAGTATCAATTAAAATCTACCTGACTTTGGTGCAGGAAACCCTGGTGGCTTAGTTGTTAAGAGTTTGGCTGCTAACCAAAAGTTTGGCAGTTTAAATCCACCAGGCACTCCTTGGAAACCCTATGGGGAAGTTCTACTCTGTCCTTTAGGGTCACTGTGAGTCAGAATCGACTTGACCACAACGGGTTTGGTTTTTGGTTGACTTTGATGCAGGTTTCAAGCATAATCCCAAAGTACTTTGAACAGTCCAGACTCCTTTTATCCAAAGGAACCCTAAACCAAAGCTGGTATGCATTTTAATAGATCTTTACCAAAAGTTTGGGATAATGGTGGGGGATAAAAGAAACAGTATAGGCATAAACTTAAAATTGAAGACTTGACATCATTGCCATGAAAATCCATGGGCCTTTACCTACCACAGGGAATTTCTTTCCAGTCATCCCATCCTCCAGCCTTAGATCCTAGCCTGTCTTCCTCACCGTTCTTCCTCCAATCCAGCCACACTGGCCATCTTGCCCTTCTTTTAACAAACTAGGCATGCTCTAGGCTCAGAGCCTTTGCACTTACTGTTCCCTCTGCCTAAAACACTGTTCTCCCAGATTATCTTTTTCTCCTTCACATTATTTGGTTCTCTGTAGTTGGCTGAATAGTGGCCCGAAAAAAGGTATGTCCACATCATAATTCCCAAAGCTTGTGAATACTACCTTTTGTAGCAAGAAATGTGATTAAGGTAAGGATCTTGAGAAGAGGAACTTATCTTGGATTATCCAGGAGGGCCCTAAATGCCATCACATGTGTCTTTAAAAGAGAGTGGTAGAGGGAGATTAGGCACACACAGAAGAGAAGGAGGCAGTGTGAACACAGAGGCAGAGACCGGAGTGATGCGGCCAAAAGTCAAGGAATGCTGCCAATCGCCAGAAGCTGAAAGAGACAAAAAATGGATCCTCCCCTAGAATCTCCAGAGGGAGTGCAGCTCTGCCAACACCTTTCAGACTCTCGCCTCCAAATCTGTGAGAGAATAAGCCTGTGTTGTTTTAAGTAATCTGGTTTGTGGAAATTTGTTACAGCAGCCACAGGAGACCAATCCAGTCTCTGAAAAGATTTCAGCTCCTTAGAGAGGTGTCCTGTGACTACTCCATACAAAATAGCCCCCTCCACACACAAACCAGTCTCTACCCCCATTACATTAGCCAGCTTCATTATTCTCCATAGCACTTAACACCTTCTGACATATGATATGAGTATATTTGTTTATTGTCTGTCTCCTACTCTCAAATATAAGCTTCATAAGGGCAGGAGCTTTATTTTATTAATTGATGTATCTCCAGAGCCTAGAAGAGTGCCTGGCTCATAATGAAAGCTCTCCAAATATTTATCAAATGAATAAATGAAGAGCTACTTACACTAAACTTCATTGCCATTGAGTCGATTCCGACTCATAGAGACCCTGTAGGACAAAGTAGAAATACCCCGTAAGGTTTCCAAGGCTGTAATCTTTACGAAAGCAGACTGTCACATCTTTCTCCCACAGAGTAACTGGTGGGTTCAAGCTGCCGACTTTTCAATTAGCAGCCGAGCACTTGACCACTGCACCACCAGGGTTCCTTGTTACTTACACTAGGACTTCACTTTTAATTGCATGAAGAACCAGCAGAAGCTTTGAAATTACAACTTATATTTTAACATCTTACTGCACCCCCCCCCAACTTTACCCCCAAATCTATAATCAGAAAAGTAGCAGTAAATATATTTACGGGGTGTGCATATGTGTGTTGGGTGATGGATGGGGGAGGGGAAGGACAAAGTGTCTTTCCAGTTACATCTGTATTAAACAGCGCCAAGTTCATATGCCCCAGAGGTTAAGAAGAAAGAGAGCTGCTTCTTCCAAGCCTGTCCACACCTGCCAAGATGTTCTTTACCATTTTGCAATTTTCCCAGCGGGTTTGGAACAGGAAGAGTAATGGATGGATAGTGTTACCTTGTCACAACTCAAAAGTGACATGCCATTTTTCTGTGCACCAATTTCCTACACCAGGAGCCTTTATGAGCAGTGGATTAAGTGGAGAGAAAGCAGTTTCTATTTAAATACTAAGGTTTATTAATCAAACGGCACAACTGAGCCTTTCACTTAAAGAACATGGGAAGGGGGTGATGGATCAGATTGTGAGTTACTTAAGTGCTTAATGTTCTGGCTTTATTCTTTCTCCAACATTTCATTTAGCACATTTGAAAATCTCTAATGAATGGTGATTTGGGATTTGGAAAGAGTTGGTAATATTTGACATTCCAAGCCTCCTGTCTTTCTCTCTTTCTCTTTCTACCAGTCTGGCTTATGGTTCTTCCATGATGCTGCTTCTGGTATTGAATAAGTGTTTATTAAGTACCTACTGTGTGCCACCAACTCAATGGCAATGGGTTGTTTTTTTTTTTTTTTTTTTTTTATGCTTCACCTGGTGTTACACCCTGGGGACACAAAGGTTGACTAAACCCAGTGTCTGTTTGCCAGAGGGCTCTCAGTCTCCTGGAGAAGACGGAAATTCAAAGAAATCAATGCAACAATGTAATAAGTATGTAGGAGGTGAAGTTGGACCTAAGCCTTAAAGGATGAGGAGAAATTCATCAGGCAGAATCTAAGCAGAAGGAGGTTCCTACCATTGGGGTCAACAAGTATAAAGGTACTGAGGAAAGTCTTTGGTCCATTTGAGAAACCATAAGCAGTTCTGCATGGCTGGAGTATAGCATATTGAAGAGAGGTGAGGGAGGCTGCTGGAGAGACAGCAAAAGGTCAGATCATGAGGGATCTCATCACACTAAGAGATTTGGGCTTTAGCCTGTAGGTGATGTCCCAGAAGAGTATTAAGTGGGGAGTAACTTGGTCATTTTTGCTTTGCTGGGGAAGTATGGAAGATAGATGAAGGACACAAGAACAGAGACAGGGAGGCTAGTTTTGGTGGCCTTAGCAAATTCTCAGAAAGAAGAGATGAAACTCTAACAAAGAAAATGGCAGTAAATACAGCAAAGATGGGGCAGATGCAAGGAATGTTAAGAAAGTCGTAACAGAGGCGGGGCCAAGATGATGAAGTAGTCAGATGCTTCCTGTGGTCCCTCTTACAACAAAGACCAGAAAAAACAAGTAAATCAATTGCATGTGACAGTCTAGGAGCACTGAACATCAAAGGCAGAGTTGAGGAATTGTACTAAGTGGCAGGGGGTGGGGAGGGAGAGACAGTTCAGAAGCAGCCAGGAGTTGTCAGACCCGACCCGGCAGGAGCTGGAGCCCTTCAAGCTGGATCAGTTGGTGTGCGTGGTGAGGCAAGCAGTGGTGCTCAGGAAGTGTTTTCCACATCAGGAGAGGCCCAAAGACAGAGAGTCAGCTCGGCCATACAGAACCAGTGAAAAGTAGCACTTAAGCGGCTAAAGATAAGTACTTGCATCAGGCCTACTACGGGGATCAAAAAATACCCTATTTGGGAAAAACCTCTCTCCCATTTACCTCCCCCCTCCCCGCTCTGCACTGGGTCCCAGGCCGACTTCAGCGATTGCCAAGTCCCCTGGGCCAGAGTAGGACGCGTCAAGTGCCCTGAGCCATTCTCCCAGCCTTGGAGAGGGAACAAATTAACAAACAGGGAAAAAATAAGCTGCCGACTCCCCTAAGCCAAGACATCAAGGTTGGCACAGCTCTTTTGCCTAGGCACAGGCATAAGGGGTCCATGGGCTTTGAATGCCTTTTACCCCTGCATAGACTTGTGTGGGCCAATTTCAACAGCACAGGCCCTCATTACCACAGTGCAACAGGATATATACCTGAAGTCTAACTTCAACAGTTTCAGCTGTGAAATTGCAGGTTTGTGACATTTGACACTGCTCTGCCCATTAAGCAGGTTCCTCACCTGCCCACATCAGGGGCCTGAGGACTGGTGGCTCCACCCACACCACCTAGCCACTCGTGACAGGGGTCCAAGAATAAGTAGTGCCCCCTAGTACTTACAGCCAACAGCATTGGGTGCTCATAGTCCAGCTGCAAAACTCACCCACCTACGTGCTCTAGGGAATAGGGACATGCTTTCCTTCCAGACACTCCAGGTAGCCATCAGCCCCCTGCCTTGCTCAGCATGTGACACTCTACTGCAGCCAGATACCTGTGCCTACACCAATCACCCATGCATGTCTAAAACTGTAGGTGAGAGCCTGCACCACACACTTGGTGACTGACTACCTGGACCCCTGAGCTGAATCCATACAAGAAAAGGTAATGGACTCCTGGGCTCATATACTTAGTAACAGATCTAACTACCTGGTGACAGGACGTTAGAGCGTCAAAGGTGCCAATAACAAACTAGCTCACACAAGCAGCCTATTTGGGCATATCAAAACAAAACAAGAAGGTAGGACACAGTATACAAATATAAAATAAATTATAATAACTTATTGATGGCCCAGAGCCAACAGTCAATATCAAATCACATAAGAGGCAGACCATGATGGCTTCAGCAAGCTCCTAAAATAAAGAATCAAGAAATTTCCTGGAGGAAGAGAATTTCTTGTAGTTACCAGAGGCAGAATATGAAAGATTAACATACAGAACTCTTTAAGATGTTAGGAAAGAGCTACAACAAAATGGAGACAATGTCAAAGAACACACAGACGAAGCAATAGAGGAACTTAAGAAGGTTATTAAGAGCATTATGACAAATTTAGTAGGCTACAAGAATCCATAGAGAGACAGCAATCAGAAATCCAGAAGATTAACAATACAGTTGCAGAATTAGACAACTCAGTAGAAAGTCATAGGAGCAGAATTGAGGCAGTAGAAATCAGAATGAGTGAGATTGAAGATAAAGCACTTGACACCAACTTGTTTGAGGAAAAATCATATAAAAGAATTTTAAAAAATGAAGAAACTCTAAGAATTTATGTGGGACTCTATCAAGAGAAATAACCTATGAGTGATTGGAGTACCAGAATGGGGGTGGGGGGGTTTAACAGAAAATACAGAGAAAATTGTTGAAGATTTGATGACAGAAAACTTCCCTGATATCATGAAAGATGAGAAGATATCTATCCAAGATGCACATCAAACCCCACATAAGGTAGATCCCAAAAGAAAATCACCAAGACATATTATAATCAAACTTGCCAAAACCAAAGATAAAGAGAGAATTTTAAGAGTGGCTAGGGAGAAGCAAAAAGTCATATACAAAGGAGAGTCAATAAGACTAAGCTCAGACTACTCAGCAGAAACCGTGCAGGCAAGAAGGCAATGGAATGACATATATAAAGCCTTAAGGAAAAAAATCTCCAGCCAAGAATTATATATCCAGCAAAACTGTCTCTCAAATATGATGGTGAAATTAGGGTTTTTCCAGATAAACAGATGTTTAGGGAATTTGCAAAAACCAAACCAAAATTACAAGAAATACTAAAGGGAGTCCTCTGGTTAGAAAATCAGTAACATCAGATAACAACCCAAGACTAGAACACAGGACAAAGCAACCAGATATCAATCCAGATAAGGAAGTCACAAAAGTAAATCAAAGCTAAAACACTGAAAATAGGGAAACAGAGATGTCAATATATAAAAGATGACAACATTAAAACAAAAAAGAGGGACTTAAAAAGTGTAGACATAGATTTTTCATATGGAGAGGAAGTCAAGGTGCTATAAAGAAGTAAAGGACTGGTATAAACTTAGAAAAATAGGTGTAAATGTTAAGGTAACCACAAAGGAAACTAACAACCCTACAAGTCAAAATAAAAAACTAGAAAAATATAAAGACTCAGCAAACACAAAATCAACAACAATGAAAAAGATGAAAATACATAAAGAAAAACAACTTAGCACAGAAAATTAAGTGGAACAAAGAAATTGTGAACAACACACAAAAAAATGACAGCAGTAAACTCATACCTATCAATAATTACGCTGAATGTAAATGGACTAAATGCACCAATAAAGAGGCAGAGAGTGGCAGAATGGATAAAAAAACACAATCCGTCTATATGCTGTCTACAAGAGACACACCTTAGACTTAAATGCACAAACTAAAACTCAAAGGATGGAAACAAATCTATCAAGCAAACAACATGCAAAAAAGAGCAGGAGTGGCAATATTAGTCTCTGACAAAATAGACTTTAAAATGAAACCACCACAAAGGGTAAGGAAGGACACTATGTAATGATTAAACGATCAATACATCAGGTGGAAATAACTATAATGAATATTTGCACACCTAATGACAGGACTCCAAAATACGTAAAACAAACTAACAGCATTGAAAGAGAGATAGACAGCTCCACAATAATAGTAGGAGACTTCAACACACTACTTTCGGTGAAGAACATCCAGAAAGAAGCTCAGTAAAGACATGGAAGATTTAAATGCTATAGTCAACCAACTTGGTCTCATAGATACATACTGAACCCTCTACCCAAAAGCAGTCAAGTATACTTTCTTTTTCAATGCACATGGAACATTTTCCAGAACAGACCACGTATTAGGCCATAAAGCAGGCCTTACCAGAATCCAAAGCATCAAAATATTACAAAGTATCTTTTCTTACCATAAATCCATAAAAGTAGAAATCAATAACAGAAAAAACAAGGAAAAAAAATCAAACACATGGAAACTGAACAACAACTTGCTCAAAAACTACTGAGTTATAGAACAAATTATGGATGTGTGATGGTTAAGATTGTGTGTCAGCTTGACTGGGCCATGATTATCAGTGTTTATATGTGATCACTCCCATGATTGAATATGCTGTGAGTAGCCAGTTAGATGAAAGGGAATTTCCTTGGGGGTGTGGCCTGCATCTGAAGATAAGCAGACATTCTGGCTTTTTGCTCACTCTGGATCCTGCGGCTGCCTCCTGTCATCTCATCTCCGGTTCTTGGGACTTAAGCTGTCAGCTTATCTGCCAAACTTGGGATTCATCAACCTTCATGGCCTGTGAGTGGAGCCCTGCTCTCTGACCTGCTGATCTTGAATTCGCCAACCCCTGCAGCTACATGTATCAGGAAAACCTTGCAGTCTTGCCTGCTGATCTTGCAATTCGTTGACCTTCACAGCCTGTGTGCTCTCCAACCTGCCGATCTTGGGCTTACAAGCTTCCGTGGCTGCGTGAATTGGGAGAGGCCTCTACCCTGATCCACAGACTTGGGACATTCTAGCCTCTACAATTGTATAAGCTGTTTGCTTGATATAAATCTCTCTCTATATATATTTATATGTTTTATTGGTTTTGCTTCTCTGGAGAACCCAGCCTAAGACAGGATGGAATAAGGAAATTCATAGAATCAAATGAGAATGAAAACACATCCTACCAGAACCTTTAGGACACAGCAAAAGCAGTGCTCAGAGGTCAGTTTATAGCAATAAACGCACACATCCAAAAAGAAGAAAGGGCCAAATCAAAACATTAACCCTAAAACTTGAACAAGTAGAAAGAGAGCAGCAAAAGAAGCCCTCAGGCACCAGAAGAAAGGAAATGATAAGAATTAGAGCAGAATTAAATGAAATAGAGAATAGAAAAACAATTGAAAGAGTTAACAAGACCAAAAGTTGGTTCTTTGAAAAGATCAACAAAATTGATAAACTACTGGCCAAACTGACAAAGATAAACAGAAGAGGAAGCAAATAACCCATGTAAGAAATGAGATATATGGGTGATATCACAACAGACGCAACTGAAATTAAAAGAATCATAACAGAATACTATGACAAATTGTACTGTAACAAATTTGAAAACCTAGAGGAAATGGACAAATTTCTAGAAACTCACTGCCTACCTAAACTAGTGCAAACAGAGGTAGAACAACTAAATAAACTTATAATAAAAGAAGAGATTGAAAAGGTAATTAAAAAACTCCCAACAGAAAAAAAAGTCCTGGCCTGGACAGTTTCCCTGGAGAATTCTACCAAACTTTCAGAGAAGAGTTAGCACCACTACTACTAAAGGTATTTCAGAGCATAGCAAAGGATGGAATACACCCAAACTCATTCTATGAAGCCACCATAACCCTGATACCAAAACCAGGTAAAGACACCACAGAAAAAAAGAAAATTACATACCAATATCCCTCATGAACATTGACGCAGAAATCCTCAACAAAATTATATTCAACAATATATCAAAAAAATAATTCACCATAATCAAGTGTGATTTATACTAGGTATGCAGGGATGGTTCAGCATTAGGAAAACAATCACTGTAATCCATCACATAAAGAAAACAAAAGATAAGAACCACATGATCTTATCACTTCATGCAGAAAAGGCATTTGACAAAGTCCAACACCCATTCATGACAAAAACTCTCAACAAAATAGGAGTAGAAGGGATATTCCTCAACATAATCAAGGGCATTTATACAAGCCAACAGCCAAAATCATCCTAAATGAAGAGAGTCTGAAAGTATTCCCCTTGAGAATGGGAACCAGACAAAGATGCCCTTTATCACCACTCTTATTCAACATTGAGCTGGAGGTCCTAGCCAGAGCAGTTAGGCTAGAAAAACAAATAAAGGGCATCCAAATTGGTAGGGAAGAAGTCAAATTATCTCTATTTGCAGATAATATCATCTTATACACAGAAAAGAATCCACAAGAAAACTACTGGAACTAATAGAAGATTTCAGCAAAGTATCAGGATACAACATAAACATACAAAAATCAGTTGGATTCCCCTACACCAACAAAGAGAACTTCCAAGAGGAAATCACCAAATCAATACCATTTACACTAGCCCCCAGGAAGATAAAATACTCGGAATAAATCTAACCAGAGATGTAAAAGACCTATACAATAAAAATTACAAGACACTACTGCAAGAAACCAAAAGAGACCTGCATAAGTGGAAGAACTAGCTTGCTCATGAATAGGAAGACTCAACATTGTAAAATGTCAATTCTACCCAAAGCTATCTATATATACAATGCAATCCCAATTCAAATTCAAATGGTATTTTTTAATGAGATGGAGAAACAAATCACCAATTTCCTATGGAAATGGAAGAAGCCCCGAATAAGTAAAGCATTACTCAAGAAGAAGAACAAAGTGGGAGGCCTCACACTACCTGAATTTAGAACCTATTATACTGCCATGGTAGTCAGAAGAGCCTGGTACTGGTACAACAACAGATACAGAGACCAATGGAACAGAATTGAGAATCCAGACATAAATTTGTCTACCTAAAAGCAGCTGATATTTGACAAAGGCCCAAAGTCCCTTAACTGGGGAAAAGACAGTATCTTTAACAAATGGTGCTGGCATAACTTGATATCCATCTGCAAAAAACTGAAACAAGACCCATACCTAACATTATGCACAAAAACTAACTCAAAATGGATCAAAGACCTAAATATAAAATCGAAAACAATAAAGATCATGGAAGAAAAATTATGGACAATGCTAGGAGCCCTAACACATGGCATAAACAGAATACAAACCATAAGTAACAATGCACAAACACTAGAAGAGAAAGTAGGTAACTGGGAGTTCCTAAAAATCAAACACTTAGGCTTATCAAAAGACTTCACCAAAAGAGTCAAAAGACAACCTACAGACTGGGAAAAAATTTTTGGCTTTGACAAATCAGATCAGCGTTTAATCTCTAAAGTCTACAAGATAATGCAAAACCTCAACAACAGAAAGACAAACAACCCCATTAAAAAATGGGCAAAAGATATGAATAGGCACTTCGCCAAAGAAAACTTCCAGGCAGCTAACAGACATATGAGGAAATGCTCACGATCATTAGCTGTTAACCAAAACCAAACCCACTGCCATCGAGTTGATTCCAACTCATACAGAGTAGCACTGCCCCATAGAGTTTCCAAGGTGCGCCTGCTGGATTTGAACTGCCGACTTTCTGGTTAGCAGATGTAGCACTTAACCACTACGCCACCAAGTTTTCCCATTAGCCATTAGAGAAATGCAAACCAAACTACAATGAGATACCATCTCACCCCAACAAGGGTAGCATTAATCCAAAAAACACTAAATAATAAATGTTGGAGAGGTTGTGGAGAGAGGAACACTTATACAGTATTGATGGGAATGTAAAATGGTACAACCACTTTGGAAATCGCTTTGGCGCTTCCTTAAAAAGCTTGAAATAGAAGTACCACAGGACACAGCAGTCCTGCTCCTTAGAATATAACCTAGAGAAATAAGATCCGTCACACGAATAGATATACGCACAACCATGTTCATTGCGGCACTGCTCACAATAGCAAAAAGATGGAGACAACCTAGCTGCCCATCAACAGACAAATGGATAAACAAATTTTGGTATATTCACAGAATGGAATACTACACAATGATAAAGAATGATGAATCCGTGAAACATCTTATAACATGGAGGAATCTGGAAGGTAATATGCTGAGTGAACTTAGTCGCAAAAGGACAAATATTGTATAAGACCACTATTATAAGAACTCAAGAAAAGGTTTAAACACAGAAGAAAACATTCTTTGATGGTTACAAGGGTGGGGAGGGAGGGAGGGTGTATTCACTAACTAGAAAGTAGAGAAGAATTATCTTGGGTGAAGGGAAGGACAGCACACACTACAGAAGTCAACACAACTGGACTAAACCAAAGCTAAGAAGTTTCCTGAATACAGCCATACACTTCGAGGGACATAGTAGCAGGGGCAGGGGTCTGGGGACTGTGATTTCAGGAGATATCTAGGTCAATTGGCATAACAAAGTTTTTTACAAAAATGTTCTGCGTCCCAGTTTGGTGAGTGGCATCTGAGGTCTTAAAAGCTAGTGAGTGGCCATCTAAGATGCATCAATCGGTTCCAACCACCTGGAGTAAAGGAGAATGAAGAACACAAAGGCACAAGGAAAGTATTAGTCCAAGAGACAGAAAGGACCACATAAACCAGAGACTTCATCAGCCTGAGACCAGAAGAACTAAATGGCGGCTGCCACAATGACCACCCTGACAGGGAACACAACAGAGAGTCCCCGATGGAACAGGAGCAATGTGGGATGCAGGACTCAAATTTTAGTAAAAAGACCAGACTTAATGGTTTGATTTAGACTGGAGTGACCCCGGAAGACATGGCCCCCGGACTGTCTGTTAGCCCAAAAGTAAAACCATTCCCGAGGCCAACTCTTCAGACAAAGATTGGACTGGACTATAGAACATAAAATGATACTCGAGAAGAGTGTGCTTCTTAGCTCAAGTAGATACATGAGACTAAATGGGCATCTTTGTCCAGAGGCAAGATGAGAACGCAGAGAGGGTCAGGAGCTGGTTGAATGGACGTGGGAAATCCAGAGTGGAAAGAAAGACTCTGCTGCCACAGTATAGAGAGAGGAACTAGGATCACATAGCAATGTATGTATAAATTTTTATATGAAAGACTAAACTGAATTGTAAACTTTCACTTAAAGCACAACAATTTAAAAAAAAAAACGTTGTAACAGGACTTGGAGAGCAATCAAATATGGAAGGAGTCCACCATGGGTCCTAGGATTCTGGATGTAGAGGTTAGAAGACTGTGCCATTTTCTGGTGATCATGATAGTTGATAAAGGGGAATAGGGGAAACCTGTCAGGGCCAGCCAGTGAGTATCAGCTACAGGACACCATCATGCTTGGAAACAATATTTTCCCTTGGGGTGTACAGACAATTCTAGTACATGAGCAAAAATCAAAGAAATATCGTTACAGAGGTAACCTGACACATCAAGTGAGCCACGTGACAATTGCTTTATGGTAGGTTAATTAAATAATAATGGTAAACAGTTATTATAATGATAGGTCTTGACATTACATTTCTAAAGTGAATCCCAACAGTTTTGTAATACTTAGTGAGAGAGGAGATCCTAGAAGACAGTAGAATAATAAAGGGTTAGTCCCCATTGCCTTTGAGTCGATTATGACTCATAGTGGCACTATAGGACAGCATAGAACTGTCCTATAGGGTTTCCAAGGCTGTAAATCTTCAAAGCAGACTGCCACATCTTTCTGCTACAGAGCAGCTGGTGGGTTCGAATTTCAGATCTTTCAGTTACCAGCCAAGCGCTTAACCACTGGACCACCAGAGCTCCTTAAAGAACGAGTTAGTAGCTCTCAGATAAGGAGCCCTGGTGGTGAATGTTTTACCAATTAGATATTCATTTCTTTTTCTCTCTCTCTCTTTTTTTTTAATTGTTGTAGTTTAAGTGAAAGTTTACATTTCAAGTTAGTCTCTCATACAAAAATTTATGCTTACATTGTTATGTGACCCTAATTTCTCTCCCTGTACTGTGACAGCACACTCCTCCTTCCCACCCCTGATTTCCTATGTCCATTCAACCAGCTCCTAACCCTCTTTGCCTTCTCATCTCACCTCCGGACAGAAGCTGCCCATTTAGCCTCATGTATCTACTTGAGCTAAGAAGCACACTCTTCTCGAGTATCATTTTATGTCCCACAGTCCAGTCCAATTTTTGTCTGAAGAGTTGGCCTCAGGAATTGTTTTAGTTCTGGGTTGACAGAGAGTCCAGGGGCCATGCTTTCTGGGGTTCCTCCAGTCTCAGTCGGACCATTAAGTCTGGTCTTCTCGGTAGCATTTGAATTCCGCACCCCACCTTTCTCCAGATCCATCAGGTACTCTCTATTGTGTTCCCTGTCAGGGTAGTCATTGGTGATAGCCAGGCACCATCTAGTTCTTCTGGTCTCAGGCTGATGAAGTCTCTGGTTTATGTGGCCCTTTCTGTCTCTTGGGCTACTACTTTCTTTGTGTCTTTGGTGTTCTTCATTCTCCTTTACTCCAGGTGGTTGGGACCAATTGATGCATCTTTTAAGACCCCAGACGCCACTCACCAAAGTTGGATGCAGAATATTTTCTTAGTAAACTTTGCTATGCCAATTGACCTAGATGTCCTCTGAGACCATGGTCCCCAGATCCCCACCCCTGCTACTCTGTCCCTCGAAGTGTTTAACTGTATTCAGGAAACTTTGTAGCTTTGGTTTAGTCCAGTTGTGCTGACTTCCCCTGTAGTGTGTGCTGTCCTTCACTTCACCTAAGATAATTCTTTTCTACTATCTAGTTAGTGACTACCCCTCCCCCTCCCTCCTCACTGTCGTAACCATCAAAGAATGTTTTCTTCTGTGTTTAAACCTTTCCATGAGTTCTTATAATAGTGTTCTTATACAATATTTGCCCTAGATATTCATTTTTCTCAAAAGCCATTAATATTGGGGCTCCTAGGATTGCTGGAAAGGAGGCCTGGTGGTCGGAGGTTCGAACCCACCAGCTGCTCTGTGGGTGAAAAGACCTGGCAATGTGTTCCTGTAAAGATTATTGTTGTTGTTGCTGTGTGCCGTTGAGTTGCTTCCAACTCATAGCAACACTATGGGACAGAATAGAACTGCTCCATAAGGTTTTCTAGGCTATAATCTTTATGAGAGCAGATTGTCAGGTCTTTTCTCCTGCTGAGCAGCTGCTGGGTTGGAACCACCAAACTTTGAGTTAGCAGCCGAGCCATTAATCATTGCATCACCAGGCCTCCTTAGGAAACCCTATGGGACAGTTCTACTCTGTCCTATAGGGTTGCTATGAGTCAAACTCAGCTCAGCGGTGTATGAAAACAGCACAATTACTGGAGTTAAAGACCTCTTAGCAATTCACAATGTAATGAAATATTTCGTACAATGTGGTGTATAACCGTTGTACTCAAAGTGTGGCCCATGGACCAATGTCGGTCCTCAAGAGTAAGTGCTCAGAAACTTTTATAGCAAATTGGCATTGCCACAATATCCAAGGCATGAAAGGTCAGTAGGTATTTCTCACTGAATAAAACATAGTTCAGGTATAGTCAAGTTTATGTGGTGAGTTTGCATATGTCATGAGCTGAGGAAGCACATATTTGTCAGCAGCAGATTAGAAATACAAAAACAAAACTGGTGTTTCACCAGAAATAGTTTGAGAATACTGGTGGATGGTCCACCCACATCAGAGTACCTGGAGTGCTTGTTAAAAGTGCAGATCCATGGCTGCATCCTGGGACCTAATGAGTCTGTATCTCTGGAGATGAGGCTGTAAGGTATACGTTTTAAACAGGTTACCTGGTCGTTCCGTATTCATACTAAAATTTGAGAAGTACTACATACGTTTTGTGGTCACTTCTGTTGATTAAAATGGTTTTGAAACCAAAAGCACGCTGTTTCTTTTTTCATGTTGGCCATTTAAAAATGTTGTCCTTCAGGGCACAGATTACACTCATCACCTAGGAGTGGTAGAAGTCCACCTCCACCACCTGAAACATGCATCCGACTCCATGGTCTAGTGCAGTCACATCACAGTTATGTGCCAAAGAACAACTCATATAGAACAGTTTGTTCCTGTTGATGCATAGTAACAGCCCCTCTATGTGGAGACCCTACTTCTTTAACTAGTAATTGTCTGGAATATAGACTGAGAGGAAAAATACTGAAAAGGTGTGAGAAGCCAGATGTCTGGGGCCATTTAGTGAAGGGGCAAGCAGCATCTGGATTACACATGAGCCTAGTCACTAGATTAAAATATTGTACTTAATATTCAAATACCATTCATCATAATATAAAAGCTAATTATGTTCACTACCTTTGATTTCTATTTAATAAGCCCTCCTGGCACAATGGTTAAGCACTCAGCTGCTAACCAAAAGCCGCAGTTCGAACCCAGCCAGCAGCTCTGAGGGAGAAGGACTTGGCCATCTGCTTCCACAAAGATTACAGCTAAGAAAACCCTATGGGGCAGTTCTGCTGTGTCATGTGGAGTTGCTACGAGTCGTAGTCAACTTGGCGGTACCCAACAACAACAACAAAATAAATCTTAGAAAAATGTGACATAAATGGTTAAATTGTTTAGATTTTTTTAATTTGTAAATGTTAATTCATCTGGGAAGTCCAAGAGTATGGAACACCTCATTCCCTAATGGTGTCATAAAAATTAGTGGCTCTCAAACATAGATGAGCATTAGAATCACCTGGTGAGCTTCTGAAAAATACAGATTCTGGAGCCCATCCTAGGACTCTTCAGGAACCCAAGAATCTGTATTTTCAAGTGCCCCACATGATTCAGGTGTGCAGGTAGGATTTGGAATCACTGATTTAATAGCAATATTACTACAGTATTATAACCCAAGCACTGAAGTCCTAAAGGGAGAATTGGATCTGGGTGGGGGTAAATCAAAGCTCTGGGAAAAACACATGTTTGAGAATTAAATATTATGTAAATAAAAAACCTCTTGCCAGCGGGTCAATTCGGACTCATAGTGACCCTACAGGACAGAGTAACTGCACCATAGGGTTTCCAGGGAGCACCTGGTGGATTCGAACTGCTGACCTTTTGATTAGCAGCTGAGTTCTTAACCACTGCACCACCCGGCCTCCATTCCATAAATGTGGCTCAGCAAAACACAGAAGTGAGCACCTGCTTTGGGTAGTTAACGTGGGCCTTTTAATGGGGCTGCTGCACTGACAATCCTGAGGACGGCGTGTGTGCATCTGGATATCTGTGAAATGAAGGAAAATGTGCATCACAGTAGCCTTTGAAAAGTCAGTCAGCGCTGAAGGAGAGAGGGAGGCCATTCAGGTCATGAGTGACATGAAAAAGAACTTTGCTGCGCTATGTCTCCTGCCTGGAATTGTCTACCCTGAAGTTGTGGAGGCTGCATTGCTGGTAGAGCGGGAGGAGCAGAGCTGAGCATGATTAAAGGCACAGGACCCAGCAGCAGCAGCCTCTGGAAAGGACTGGAGGCAAAGGCACTGCAGGAAAGTAGAGCAGAGCAGCTTCCCTGGGAGCATGTCTGCTGGCAGAAGACTGGAGAGTGGTCTGTATCAGGAGGGGGAGCATTCAGTGGCGAGTCCACAGCAGCGACTGTCCCAGGGGCTCCCCAAGAGGCAGGCAAGAGGGTTCTTCTGCCCAGTCTCAGAGCAGGGCCGGTCCTTCCATGAAATGAAAGCGATTGCCTTCCCTGAATTGCCTGGCAGATGTAAGACATGCTGAAAAGAGAATTCAGTTTAATTCAGCCAATATCATTACGTGTCTACTGTGTTCCGAAGTTTAGTCCCAGATTGATGGTATGGAAATAAGATAAATAGCTCTCACTCCCAAAGAGTTCAGTCTAGAGGGAGAGGCAGACATTTAAGAATAGCTGCGGAAAATAAAGCAAGAAGTGTGAGGGGAAGGGTGTGTATAAAGCTGTGGGTGCACCCAGGAGGCAGCAGTTCATTCTGCTTGGTCCACAGAGAAATTTACAGAGAGAAAGTGATATTTGAACGGGGCCTTCAAGGATATGTGAGAATTCACCAGGTACACAAAGAAGCAGGGAGATAGGGGTGGAAGGAGGGGGCATATCTTGGCAAAGGAATTAGGTCAGCTGCTCGTGGTGTGCTCAGCAATTGTAAATATGCTCAGCTGTACCCCAAATGGAAACCCTGGTGGTATAGTGGTTAAGAGCTACGGCTGCTAACCAAAAGGTAGGTAGTTCGAATCTACCAGCTGCTCCTTACCCTATGGGACAATTCTGCTCTGTCCTGTAGGCTTGTTATGAGTCGGAATCAACTTGACAGCAACAGGTTTGGTTTGGTGCCTGCAATATAAAATAAAGGCGTTCATGGATCCTCAGATCCTCAGATGGGAACCTACTGGTTCTGAGGACGTCCTGTGTCCTCCTGACTCATTCATGGAGTGAAAGGGCTAGAGTTGGAAGAGAATCTAGAAATCACATAACCCTCTGTCTTTTAAACTTTACTGCAACCCATAGTAAGATATGTTTTATATACACATATTTACACGAGAAAATTTCTTGGAAACATACTTGCATAGCGTTAGGATATTTTCTATTCCATCCGGTTTTTGAAATAATGACTTCAGGATGTTTGATGGGTCTTAACTCCCAAACACTGATTAAATCCAAGCTCCTCATCTCATAGACGAGAACGCTATGACCCATAGAAGGGAGCAAGCATCACAGAGAGCATTAGTGGTAGAACCAGGGTCCGATCAGGTTTTCCTATACCTAGTCCTGTGCCACCCTTCTGGTCAACCTTCAAAATAAAGAAGTGTAGTCCTTGGCAGGTGTCAGAATGTGGCAGGCAGGCTGCTGGTTGGAGGTGCAGAGAATTAGCAGTTCCCCTGGTCCCCTGTCCCAGTGGCCGCAAGAGTCCTGGGGGCTCAGGTGGTTTGCATGACAAATATGAGACAAATAACAGACAAGAACCCTGTCCTGAGTACCTCTTGGTGGAGCGCATAGGATTCTGCCCTGCTTCCTGGCAACAAGTGTTACTTTTTCACTAAGAGGCAATTAATGGTTAAGGAAGAAAGGGGAAAGGAGGGAGGGGTGTTGTAAATCTTCCCACCATGGTGTAAAAGGACTCTGCTCACCCGTAAAGGAGATGGGTCACAGGAAAGTTACTTTCTGAAGGTGACCCACTCATTCAAGAAATGCTTAGCAAACACCTACTTTATCCAGCCAAATGCTGGGCTGAGTACTGGGTATCAGAGATGAAGGAGAGATGATCCTTGCTCTCAGGTATTCATATTCTAGTGCTGCTGCTGTTGTTGTTGTTAGCTGCTGTCGGCTTGGCCCCGACTCATGATGAACCCATGCACAACAGAACAATGCTTCCCAGTCCTGTACTATCCCCCTGATCAGTTACAGATCACATCATTGAAAGATCATACTATTTTCATTGGCTGATTTTTTGTTGTTGTTATTCATGTTTGTTTGTATTTATCATTTTATACTTTAAAAAAATTTTTCTCATATAAAAATTTATACATACATTGTTATGTGACCCTAATTGCTCTCCCCTTACTGTGACAGGACACTCCTCCTTTCCACCCCTGATTCCCATGTCCATTCAACCAGCTCCTAACCCTCTCTGCCTTCCCATCTCACCTCCGGACAGAAGCTGCCCCTTTGGTCTCTTGTATCTACTTGAGCTAAGAGGCACACTCCTCACGAGTATCACTTCATGTCCCACAGTCCAGTCCAATCCCTGTTTGAAGAGTTGGCCTCGAAAATTGTTTTAGTTTTAGGCTGATAGAGAGTCCAGGGGCCATGCTTTCTGGGGTTCCTCCAGTCTCGGTCAGACGATTAAGTCTGGTCTTCTTAGTAGAATTTGAGTTCTGCACCCCACCTTTCTCCTGCTCCATCCGGGACTCTCTGTTGTGTTCCCTGTCAGGGCGGTCATTGGTGGTAGCCGGGCACCATCTAGTTCTTTTTGTCTCAGGTTGATGAAGTCTCTGGTTTATGTGGCAATTTATGTCTCTTGGGCTAATACTTTCCTTGTGTTGTTGGTGTTCTTCATTCTCCTTTACTCCAGGTGGTTGGGACCAATTGATGCATCTTAGATGGCTGCTTGCAAGCTTTTAAGGCCCCAGACACCACTCACCAAAGTAGGATGCAGAACATTTTCTTAATAAGCATTGTTATGCCAATTGACCTAGATGTCCCCTGAAAGCATGGTCCCCAGACCCCTACTCCTGCTACTCTGTCCCTCAAAGTGTTTGATTGTATTCAGGAATCTTCTTAGCTTTGGTTTAGTCCAGTTGTGCTGACTTACCCTGTAGAGTGTGCTGTCCTTCCCTTCACCTAAGATAATTCTTATCTACTATCTAGTTAGTGAATAACCCTCACCCTCCCTCCCCACCCTCGTAACCATCAAAGAACGTTTTCTTCTGTGTTTAAACTTTTTCTTGAGTTCTTATAATAGTGTCTTATCCAATATTTGTCCTTCTGTGACTGATTAAATTCACTCACCATAATGACCTCCAGCTTCCTCCATGTTATGTTTCCCAGCTTCATTGTTGTTCTTTATCATTGCGTAGTATTCCATTGTGTGGATATACCATAATTTGTTTATCCGTTCATCCGTTGATGGGCACCTAGGTTGTTTTCATCTTTTTGCTATTGTGAACAGTGCTGCAGTGAACATGGGTGTGCATATATCTATTCACATGATGGCTCTTATTTCTCTAGGATATATTCCAAGGAGCAGGATAGCTGGATCGTATGGTACTTCTATTTCTAGCTTTTTAAGGAAACGCCAAATTGATTTCCAGAGTGGTTGTACCATTTTACATTCCCACCAATAGTGTATAAGTGTTCCAGTCTCTCCACAACCTCTCCAGCATTTATTATTTAGTGTTTTTTGGATTAATGCTAGCCTTGTTGGGATGAGATGATACCTCATTATAGTTTTGATCTGCATTTCTCTAATGGCTAATGATCTCGAGCATTTCTTCATGTGTCTGTTAGTCACCTGAATATCTTTTATGGCAAAGTGACTGTTCATATACTTTGCCCAGTTTTTAATTGGGTTATTTGTCTTTTTGCTGTTGAGTTTTACAGTATCTTGTAGATTTTAGAGATTAGACACTGATCGGATTTGTCGTAGCCAAGATTTTTTTGCCAGTCTGTAGGTTGTCTTTTTACTCTTTTGGTGAAGTCTTTTGATGATCATAAATGTTTGCTTTTTAGGAGCTCCCAGTTATCTAGTCTCTCTTCTGGTGCTTGTGCATTGTTATTTATGGTTCATATTGTGTTTATGCCATGTATTACGGCTCCTAGCATTGTGCCTATTTTTTCTTCCATGATCTTTATCGTTTTTGATTTTATATTTAAGTCTTTGATCCATTTTGAGTTAGTTTTTGTGCATGGTGTGAGGTATGGGTCTTGTTTCAGTTTTTTGCAGAGGGATATCCAGTTATGCCAGCACCATTTATTAAAGAGACTGTCTTTTCCCCAATTAAGGGACTTTGGGCTTTTGTCAAATATCAGCTGCTCATAGGTGGATGAATTTACGTCTGGATTCTCAATTCTGTTCCATTGGTCTGTGCATCTGTTGTTGTACCAGTACCAGGCGGTTTTGACTACCATGGTGGTATAATAGGTTCTAAATTCAGGTAGAGTGAGGCCTCCCACTTTGTTCTTCTTCTTGAGTAATGCTTTACTTATTTGGGGCCTCTTCCATTTCCATATGAAGTTGGTGATTTGTTCCTCCATCTCATTAAAAAACGCCATTGGAATTTAGATTGGGATTGCATTGTACCTGTAGATCGCTTTGGGTAGAATTGACATTTTCACAATGTTGAGTCTGCCTATCCATGAGCAAGGTATGTTTTTCCACTTATTCAGGTCTCTTCTGGTTTCTTGCAGTAGTGTCTTGTAGTTTTCATTGTATATATCTTTTACATCTCTGGTTAGATTTATTCCTAAGTATTTTATCTTCTTGGGGGCTATTGTAAATGGTATTGATTTGGTGATTTCCTCTTCGGGGTTCTCCTTGTTGGTGTAAAGGAATCCAAATGATTTTTTAATGTTTATCTTGTATCGTGAAACTTTGCTGAAATCTTCTATTAGTTCCAGTAGTTTTCTTGTGGATTCTTTGGGGTTTTCTGTGTGTAAGATCATATCATCTGCAAATAGAGATACTTTGACTTCTTCCCTACCAGTATGGATGCCTTTTATTTCTTTTTCTAGCCTAATTGCTCTTGCTAGGACCTCCAGCACAATGTTGAATAAGAGTGGTAATAAAGGGCATCCTTGTCTGGTTCCCGTTTTCAAAGGGAATGCTTTCAAAGTCTCTCCATTTAGGATGATGTTGGCTGTTGGCTTTGTATAAATGCCATTAATTATATTGAGGAACTTCCCTTCTATTCCTATTTTGTTGAGAGTTTTTATCATGAATGGAAGTTGGACTTTGTCAAATGCCTTTTCTGCATCGAGTGATAAGATCATGTGGTTCTTGTCTTTTGTTTTATTTACGTGATGGATGGCGCTGATTGTTTTTCTAATGTTGCACCATCCCTGCATACCTGGTATAAATCCCACTTGATCGTGGTGAATTTTTTTTTGATATGTTGCTGAATTCTGTTGGCTAGAATTTTGTTGAAGATTTTTGCATTAATGTTCCTGAGGGATATTGGTCTGTAATTTTCTTTTTTTATGATGTCTTTACATGGTTTTGGTATCACGGTTTTGCTGGCTTCATAGAATGAGTTTGGGAGTATTCCATCCTTTTCTGTGCTCTGAAATACCCTTAGTAGTAGTGGTGTTAACTCTTCTCTGAAAGTTTGGTAGAATTCTCCAGTGAAGCCATCCGGGCCAGGGCTTTTTTTTTGCTGGGAGTTTTTTAATTACCTTTTCAATCTCTTCTTTTGTTAAGTGTTTATGTAGTTGTTCTACCTCTGTTTGTGCTAGTTTAGGTATGTAGTGAGTTTCTAGAAATTTGTCCATTTCCTCTAGGTTTTCAAATTTGTTACAGTACAATTTGTCATAGTATTCTGTTATGGTTCTTTTAATTTCAGTTGGGTCTGTTGTGATATCACCCATCTATTTCACTTCTTATATGAGTTATTTGCTTCCTCTTCTGTTTTTCTTTTGTCAGTTTGGCCAATGGTTTATCAATTTGTTGATCTTTTCAGAGAACCAGCTTTTGGTTTTGTTAACTCTTTCAATTGTTTTTGTTTCCTCTAATTCATTTAATTCTGCTCTAATTCTTATTATTTCCTTTCTTCTGGTGCCTAAGGGCTTCTTTTGCTGCTCTCTTTCTACTTGTTCCAGTTATAGGGTTAATGTTTTCATTTTGGCGTTTCTTCATTTTGGATGTGTGCATTTATTGCTATAAACTGACCTCTGAGCACTGCTTTTGCTGTGTCCCAAAGGTTCTGGGTAGGATGTGTTTTCATTCTCATTTGATTCTATGAATTTCTTGATTCCATCCTTAATTTCTTCTATAACCCAGTAGTTTTTGAGCAAGGTGTTGTTCAGTTTCCATGTGTTTGATTTTTGATTTTTTTTTTTTCTTAGCTTTTTCTGTTGTTGATTTCTACTCTTATGGATTTATGGTCAGAAAAAATGCTTATTAGTATTTCGATGCTTTGGATTTTGTTAAGGCTTGCTTTATGGCCTAATATGTGGTGTGTTCTGGAGAATGTTCCATGTGCATTGGAAAAGAAAGTATACTTGGCTGCTGTTGGGTGGTGGGTTCAGTATATGTCTATGAGATGAGGGTGATTGATTGTAGAATTTAGCTCTTCCATGTGTTGAGCTTCTTTCTGGTTGTTCTGTCCTTCACCAAAAGTGGTGTGTTGAAGTCTCCTACTACTATTGTGGAGCTGTCTATCTCTCTTTTTAGTGCTGTTAGAGTTTGTTTTATGTATTTTGGAGCCCTGTCATTGGGTGTATAAATATTTATTATAGTTGTGTCCTCCTGGTGTATTGACCCTTTAATCATTATATAGTGTCCTTCCTTATCCTTTGTGGGGATTTTACTTTAAAGTCTATTTTGTCAGAACTTAATATTGCCACTCCTGTTCTTTTTTGAGTGTTGTTTGCTTGATACATTTTTTTCTATCCTTTGAGTTTTAGTTTGTTTGTGTCTTTAAGTCTAAAGTGTGTCTCTTATAGGCAGCATATAGATGGATCGTGTTTTTTTATCCGATCTGCCACTCTCTTCCTCTTTATTGGTGCATTTAGTCTGTTTACATTCAGTGTAATTATTGATAGGTATGAGTTTAATCCTGTCATTTTGATGTCTTTTTTTGTGTGTTGTTCACAGTTTCTTTGTTCCACTTAATTTTCTGTGCTGAGTCGTTTTTCTTTATGTATTTTCCTTTCATCTTTCTCATTGTTGTTGATTTTGTGTTTGCTGAGTCTTTATATTTTTCTAGTTTTTTATTTTGACTTGTAAGGTTATTAGTTTCTTTTGTGGTTTAATATTTAAACCTATTTTTCTAAGCTTATACCAGTCTTTTATTTCTTTATATCGCCTTGACTTCCTCTACGTATGAAAAATATATGTCTACACTTTTTAAGTCCCTCTTTTTTGTTTTAATGTTGTCATCTTTTACATATTAACATCTGTTCCCCTGTTTTCAGTGTTTTAGCTTTGATTTACTTTTGTGATTTCCCTATGTGGGTTGATATCTGGTTGCTGTGTCCTGTGTTCTGGTCTTGGGTTGTTATCTGATGTTACTGATTTTCTAACCGGAGGACTCCCTTCAGTATTTCTTGTAATTTTGGTTTGGTTTTTGCAAATTCCCTAAATTTCTGTTTATCTGGAAAAGCCGTAATTTCACCATCATATTTGAGAGACAGTTTTGCTGGATATATAGTTCTTGGCTGGCATTTTGTTTCCTTCAAGGCTTTGTATATGTCCCACCATTGCCTTCTTGCCTGCATGGTTTCTGCTGAGTAGTCTGAGCTTATTCTTATTGACTCTGCTTTGTAGATGACTTTTAGTTTATTGCTAGCCGCTCTTAAAATTCTCTCTTTATCTTTGGTTTTGGCAAGTTTGATTATAATAGGTCTTGGTGATTTTCTTCTGGGATCTTCCTTATGTGGGGTTCGATGAGCATCTTGGATAGATATCTTGTCATCTTTCATGATATTAGGGAAGTTTTCTGCCAACAAATCTTCAACAAATCTCTCTGTATTTTCTGTTATCCCCCCACCCCCATTCTGGTACTCCAATCACTCATAGGTTATTCTTCTTGATAGAATCCCACCCAGTCTTAGGGTTTCTTCATTTTTTTAAATCCTTTTTTCTGATTTTTCCTCAAATAAGTTGGTATCAAGTGCTTTATCTTCAGTCGCACTGATTGTGACTTCCATTGCCTCAATTCTGTTCCTATGACTTTTTATTGAGTTGTCTAATTTCTGACATTTTATTGTTAATCTTCTGGATTTCTGATTGTTGTCTCTCTATGGATTCTTGCAGCCTGTTAAATTTGTCATTATGCTCTTCTCTAATCTTTTTAACTTTCTCTATTGCATGTTCTGCGTTTTGCTTAATTTCCTTCCTAATTTCTTGAAGAGTCCTGTTATTAATATTAATATTAATATTTTCTATTCTGCCTCCGGTAATTCCAAGAAATTTTCTTCCTCTGGAAAATTTCTAGATTCTTTATTTTGGGAGCTTGCTGAAGCTATCATAGATTGCCTCTTTATGTGATTTGATACTAACATTGTCTCTGAGCCATCAGTAACTTATTATATTTGTTTACTGTGCCCTAGCTTCTTTTTTTGTTTTGCTATGCCCAAATAGGCTGCTCATATGAGCTAGTTTGATTATTGGCACCTTTGAAGCTCTAATGTCCTATCACCAGGTAGTTAGATCTGTTACTAGGTATGTGAGCTCAGGAGTTCCCCCACTCCTACTTTGTAGATTCTGCTCAGGTGCCCAGGTAGATAGCCACCAAGTGTGTGATGTAGGCTCTCACTTACAATCCTAGACAGGCATGAGTAATTGGTGTAGGCACCAGCATCTGGCTGTGGCAGGGGGACACACTCTGAGCAAGGCAGGGGACTGATGGCTACCCCTGAGTGTCTGGGAAGAAGGCATGTCTCTGTTCCCTAGAGCGCGTAGGTGGGTGGGTTTTGCAGCCTAACTGTGAGCACCAAATGCTGTTTGCTGTAAGGACTGGGGGGCACCTTTTATTCATGGGCCCCTATCACAAGTGGCTAGGTGGCGTGGGTGGAGCCACCAGTCCTTAGGCCCTTGATATGGGTAGGTAGGTGAAGACCCTGCTTAGTCAGCAGAGCTGTGTCAAATGTCAAGAACCTGCCACTTCACAACTTAAACAGTTGAAGTTAGACTTCCGGTATATACCCTGTTGTACTCTGGTAATGAGGGCCTACACTGTTGAGATGGGCCCACACAAGTCTCTGCAAGGGGAAAGGTACTCAAAGTCTGTGGAACCCTTATGCCTGTGCTTAGGCAAAGGATCTGTGCCTACCCTGGGTTCCTGGCTTAGAGGAGCCGGCAGTTTATTTTTTCCCCTGTTTGTTAATTTGTTCACTCTCCAAGGCTGGGAGAATGGCTGGGGTGTGGTGCAGATCCTACTTCCGGCCCAGGGGACTTGGTAATTGCTGACGCCGGTCCAGAACTCAGTGCAGAGCAGGGAGTGGAGAGGTAAATGGGAGAGAGGTTTTTCCCTGAGGGGGTTGTTTTTGATCTGTGCAGTAGGCCGTACACAATCACTTATCTTTCGCCGATCTAGGGCTGCTTCTCACTGGTTCTGGGTGGCTGTGTAGACTCTCTGGCACTGGGTCTCTCTTGGTATGGAAAATGTGCCTCTCAGGCACCGCCGCTTGCCTGCCTCACCGCTCATCCCTGAGTTGATCAGGCCTGAAGGGCTCAGGCTCTCACCAGGTCAGGTCTGGCAACTCTTTGCTGCTTCCGAACCATCTCTTCCTCCCCCTACCGCTCAGTCCAGTTCATCAACTCTGCCTTTGATTTTCCAGGCTTCCAGATTGCCATATATAATCAAATCACCTGTTTCTTCGGGTCTTTGTAGTAAGAGGGTCCACTGGAAGCGTCTGACTACTCTGCCATCTTGGCCCCTCCTCACTGGCTGATTTTTGACAGTAGATCACCAGCCTTTTCTTCCTAGTCCATCTTAGTCTGGAAGCTCCACTGAAACCTGTTTAGCATCATAGCAATACGCAAGCCTCCACTGGCAGATGGGTGGTAGCTGGGAATTGATCCTCGGTCTCTCACATGGAAGGCCAGAATTCTGTCACTGAACCACCACCATTTCTTCCTCATAGTCTAGTAGGTGAGAGAAATATAGAAATAGGTAATTTTAAGGTAGTATGAAAAGTACTACTATGATAAAGAGTACAAAGTGTAATTGGTGTACGGAGGACAAAATGCAGTGACTTTGCCTGGAAAGGGGGTTGATGAGAAGGTATCACAGAGGGAGATGATCACACCAAATTAATCAGTAGATCTGGTTTTTTTTGAGCAATTGGGATAGGTGGTTTCAATCATAAATCCAGTTTCTGACCCCAGAGCTGTCATAATTTAATCATGTGGCCTCGGCAAGTTATATCCCTTTTCTGAGCCTCAGTTCCTCATCTTCTTACCTAAGAATAATGGTATTTGCTTTTCCTCAAAAATCTCATTTGAAAGCCATCCAGCCTACCAACTCCTTTCTCTGGATTTCCGTGAAGAGTAAATAGAAAATTCCAGGGAGAACACTTGGGAATGTGTAAAGTAAAATATAAATGTTGACTATGTTTTAGTATATCAGTTATTTTTATTTGGGGCAAATCGGGTGACTGAAGTAGTGGGCATTTCTCAGGAATCTACTAGAAAGAGTTGAAGCAGAGAGATTTTTACAGTTGAAATACCACTTCACTCTTGGGCTGTCCCCCAAGGGCACCATGTGAAGCTTTGAGTTTGCGTGTGCCACAGGCACTGCTCCAAAACAAATAACCAAAGTAAAATCCAGCACCATAGTGTTCCTTTTCTTCAATGTCAGTGATCAAATGCATTATTTCTGGATTGAATTTGGGAGACATTGGTTTCCTTCTGCATCAGAAGCCTTGGCAGAGGGCAGCTCAGCTGTGGACATGTCCCTGGAGCCTGGGTGCTGGCCAGCCTGGGCCTGCAGAGCACAGCGGCTGGGCTGGGGTTATGGACTCTGAGTTACCCAGAGCCCAAGCAAGGACTCAGGGATTCAAGACCTTAGAGAAGAAATGGGGTTTGGGGATTCTGCCCGTCTACTTTGGTGGTTTCAGATCTTATGAAAACAGCTCTATCCATATTCCCAAGAGAAGGTAAATGATTAAACCACAATTTTTTCAGACTCTCATCAGTTTTTAAAGAATTACAACAGTGAATACAACAGTGAACAGTAAGTCCATAAGGTGATATCTGAGTGAACTCAGAAATTATTCATTGCCTGCGCCAGTATCCACAGCTTCAGAGTCTGGCTCTGTGTACTGTTTTTAAGGGGATACATTTAAGGATTTTACAGAGAAATTTCTAAGCTACAGTCAAAATTCTTTATTGTCAACCCCCAAAAGAGCTTATTCGCGTTGTGTCTTATCAAACCTCTGAGCTGCTCATCTCAGGGTAGTTACTCGGCATATCCCAAACATTCCATTTCACTGTGTCCACCTTAGCCTTCTTCAGGAAAATACTGCTGTCCACTGTCCACCCCCGTGTCCACCTGGTAGCTCCTACTCTTTCCCTAAAGCATGACCCAAACAGTACCTCCTTTGAAAAGCTTTCTATGACCTTCCCAGCCACCCATCCTCAAACAGATGGTCTGTAATATACTCCCATAGCACTTTGATTACACACTTAAGATACTGAATTGTCTGAGAGGGCAGGTGGAGCTCTCCAGCCCTTAAGATTAAGTTAAGTAATATTGTTTCAAGCCTCCATTTACATACCCTGGGGAAATTCAAACTGAACCTCAGTGTTTCTGCTAATTCCTGGGAACTTCTAGTTTTTTGTGCCTCTGGACTTCTGTGTCTCCATGCTTTCTGGCTTGTTCCAGGATGATCTGGACTTGAAACTTTTTTTCTTACACAGAAACACACACACAGGTATACACACAAACACTTAACCCAAGCATTCATGAGTTTAGGAGATTTAAGGGCCATGGAAAGGGCAGGCTGGACTTATCTGTGTCCATCTCTGCGTTCTTTTCTCATCTATTCACCCTCCCTTCTCAGATTACTCCAGGTTATTAAAAATGTCTCCTTCTATCATGCAATGCCATCTAGTAGAGCCCAGTTTCTACTCCCAAAGGATCATATCAAAACTCTTCAAGCTCAGTAGAATGAGGGGCCTCGCATTTACTGAGGTTACAAATAGCTATTTTCCCTTCTTGAAGTCTTTGTGAGTTGTTCAACTTTAAGTTCTTCTTATTTATCCTTATATTCCCAGAGCCTAACACAGTGCCTGACACAGAGTAGGTGCTCAGTAAATATTTGTCGATTAAATGAATGAAAGACTAGGTACCCTCAACAAGGTCGTTTATCCAACAGTATTTCCTGAGTACCTTCTATAATAAGATCTGGGTTTGGGGAATTTGAAGAAAGGATACAGTATGCTCCCTAAATTCAAGGTATAAGTAATGCAATTCAGAATAATGTGATGTGTAGGAAGAAGTAGTGACCAAACCTTTGAATACAGCTTTGGGACTCAGAGAGCAGGAACTGAAAATTAACAAACAGAATACATACATAAGTGGTTTTTCTGTTAATAGACCTCCTTTGCCATGGGTCAGTTCAGAGGAATAATGAAGTTTTGTTTTACTACTGGCAGTACCTGAGAGCTAATGCTAAGGACGCTCCCCTTCATACCGCCAATGCTCATCTGGTTGCAAAGGACGAAGACCTCTGTTTTAGGATGTTTATCCTCACCGGTTGTGAGAAAGGGCATCCATATGAAGCTCAGAGAGGTCTAGGGGGAATCCTGGTCATTACTTCTTCTGAAGAACCCAGAGGAGACATGCAGGCAGCTGCTAATGGTATCTACCCAGGCGGGCAGTGCACTTTGCACTGGTATATGGTCTCCAGATGTTCTGGCTCCTAGACATCCTCCTATCACTAGCAAGTGGACAGTTCTCTACAGTCTATAGATGTCAGTTGCCCCTCATCCCTCAGGCTCACTTCTGTTTCAGTGCCATCCCCCACCCTCCTCCACATAACATCGCATCTATACTCTTCACCCCACCCTGGGCCGGGTGACCCACATTTCATTTTGGGATGGAGTGGAATATGGTCGATGCGTAATGAAGTCTGGACCATCCTCTGCTTCTTTCCAGTCTACTGTTGTTCTGTGCTGCCTTCAGTGTCACTCCTTTTGATTTCTAGATGCCTTGTCTTCTCACTCCAGAAACCCAGCTCTAGTTTGGGCCTTTAAAATAGTTTCTAATGTGGATTTCAAACGTCTGCTTTGGAAGTGAAAAATGATTATTTACTCTTCTCATTAGATTCCTTCATCAACATTTCATTTGTTCAGTAAATGTTTCCATCATGCTTACTGTGTGTCAGTCAGTATTTCTACTCCATTTACTTTAGCAGATGAGTCATGGAGAGGTTAAGTAACTTAAACAGTGTAACAATACGGGGCAGAACTGGTAATCGAATAAAGTCCAACACTACATGGCCTACAATCCTAATTTTTCTAGAGATAATGGGGATGACCCCATGGTTTTAAGAAGTAGGAGTAGGGAAAAGTTCATGTATATACAAGGAATTGTAGGGTCAAAACAAAAGATTAAAATTTTGAGATATTGTCTTGCTTTATAAGCTAAAACCTGTTTCTCAACATCTTTCTGAATCCCTCAACAAATAGCTATCAGACAAACGGCAGCAATTTTGTAGGCCACCTTCTTCCCTGGGGGTTGTTCAGTGATTCTTGGCTAAGGATATTTGCCTCTGGAGTCTGTGAGCAGGATCCTTGATGGCTCACATTTGGTTAATCATTAATAGAGTGGTTAATATTTAGGCTTTGGAGTCCAGATGATCTGGGTGAAGGTCTCAGCTCTGCCTTGCTGCATGGCCTCGAGTAACTGACCTGGCATCTCTGAGTCTCAGATTCCTGATTTATAAGATGGAAGTATTAATTTTTTCTGTCACTGTCTTGGTTATGATGGATGAGCTTATGATGAAATAACAAACATCTTGGATTTATCAGCAATTCAATACAACAAAGGTTTGCTTTCATTCAAGCTCACGTCCCGTGCAGGCCAGCAGAGGAAGTCTGCTCATCATAGTTAGAGACACAGACTGATAGAAGCTCCGTCTAGCTGGTGGTTTCTCCACCTCAGCACTGTTGACATTTTGGATCAGATAATTCTGTGTTGTGGGGGACTTTCCTGTACTTTATAGAATATTTAGAGTATTCCTGACCTCTGTCCACCAGATACCAATAGCAACCCCTCCCTCAGGTGTATCAACCAAAATTGTCTCCATACATTTCCAAATGTCCCTTTGGGGGCAAAATCACTTCTGGTTGAGAATCAGTAATTTAGACACACATTTCCATAATCAGAACAGCAATGAAAAGGAAAGGTTGAACTTGGACATCGGCAATTAAATGCTTCTGCACCAAAATGACATACTCACTTCCCCTCCCATTTCATTAACTTCATGCGGCCATAACTAACTTCAAGGAGGTAGGAGTTGCAATTTCTACATAAACCAGGAAGGAGAACTAGAATATTTGTGAACAGTCCTAATAAGCAGCCATCTAGGGTTTTGAGAGGATTAAATGAAGTAGTGCACGTGAAGTGTTTAGCACAGTGCCTGGCTAATAAGAAGAGCTCAGTATTTGGAGACTGTTTTAGAGTACAAATGTAGATCCGACAGCCCTGGGGAGAATGAAGAATTATGGGTTAAACTGGCTTCACCAACAGCCCTTTTATAGGGGTACAGAATTTTCGCCTCATTTAGTTGAGTTTTTCTTTAAAGATCAGTAGAGGTTGGTCAGATTGGGGTACTCGTTAGCAAGGAGTGCTCTTACTAGCAGTTTGGTTGGCCAAATTGAAGTTTCCTCTTATTAAAATAATGCCAGGGTGGCTTTGCGTTGAAAGGAGAGCAATATGAACGTTCTGACTCACACTGGAATACTTTTACGTTTTCCAAAGAGGTAAAACTTCAACCCAAGTTGTCTCACTCTCTAATTCCTCACTCTTAACCTGAATCTTCACAGCTTGAGGGAGCTTTATAAGCTAAACCTGTTATAAGTGTCATTATTTTGGGCCACTTACTATGGATCCATTGTTAAGAGCCACTTACTAGCGCTGTGAACTCAGACAAACCATGTCAACTGCCAGAGTTCCAGTTGCTTCATTTAACTGTGGGGTTGATAACACCTTATCTGCTTGAAGGCAAGGGGATGCACCACCTACTTCAGACGCTCCCTTTCAACTCTGGGATCCAGGTGTGTAATAATTTTATCTTGTGTGTGTTCATATGCAGTGTATCTTATTAGTAGTATTCACATTAGTGTTAGTATTATTTCACTTGTGCTTCCTTTGCCTTACTAATTAGACAATTTTCTTGAGGGTAGGATCCATATCTACTCTGGTATAACAAAAGAGCATTGCACTTGCCATCTAGAAAGTCCTGAAAATGGTACATATCATGAGCTGTGTGAATGGGAACATTTTATTTGCATTCTTATACCTCTGTTTATCCTGTCCCATCAGATTCTTGTGAATATTAAATGAGAAAAGACACACAGAAAGTGCCTTGTAAACTCTACATTGTGCAAATGTAATTTGTTTATAAAAATGAAGGGAGAGGAAATAACATCTATTAAGATTAAACTCTGTCAGAAAATTTTTGTATGGAAGACTAACTTGAAATGTAAACTTCATTTAATTACAACAATTAAAAAAAAAAGATTAAACTCTGTCGCGTTCGGCATCTCACTGAATGCTTACAGGTGGTTTGTTATGCCTTCCATCTGATAAAGAAGGGAGTGACCCAGAGAAGTATATATCTTGTCCAGGGTCTCACCCATGATCAGCCAGTGGCAGAACCAGGGTTTGAACCATGACTGTCTCACCCCTAAAGTTCCTGTCTTCCTACCCTTTCTCCATGCCCCTCCTTCTCTGGACATGGACCTCCAACCCAAAGAAAAGAACAGCCGTTGTAAACACACAGTAGCCCTGCAGTAAATCATGGCTCAATACATTTTCGCAAAAAAGAGAGAAACAGAGACCCAGAGAGATGAAGTGATTCTCGTAGGTGTTCCAGATAGAGCTATTGCTGCGCGTAAGTTGCTTTTTAGATAATAACCAAAATCTTTAATAGGATCCAAAGGACCCCATTTATTCTGACCCCTGCTTAGTGCACCAACCTCAGATTAAGCTAGTCGTCCTCTTACTCTCATGCTCTAACCACTCAGGCCTTCTTCTCTAAGCATACCATGGTCTTTCCTGCCTCAAGGTCTTTGCACATGCTATCCCTTCTGTCTAGAATCCCCCCTCCCCAATTCATCAGGTTAATTCCTACTAGTTTCCTCACTTACGAGGGAAGCTGTTCTGGCCTCTCAGACTAGCAATCGCCCCTTCCTCACCCCTAATCTAATGCACGCTCAAAGCCCTGAGGTCTTTCCTTCATCATGCTTATCACCGTTTGTAATTATATATTATGGGATTATATGATTAATGTCTGTCTCCCCTACTAGATTGCAAATTTTGTCAGGACTTTCTCTTTTGTTCACCTATAACCCAGGGCGTAGTGCCTGGTACACAGTAGGCACTCAGTAAATACTTGTTGAATGAGTGAATGAAGGAAGGAATGTCAAGTCTAAAATCTGGGCTACTGATACCTCCTCTGAACTCTTTCCTTTAAACCATGCTGCCGGCAATGAACTATTGGCCCCAGCACGTTCCTCAGGAAAAAGAAGGAGGAAAAATCCCCAGCCTAGAAAGTCAGATTCCTTGCCTCCTGTCAGGACACTCCCAGCAGAAGCTAAGCCACCTGCACACAGAGTGACCGAGCGCCTCACCCTGGCCCGCCACCGTGGCAGCCGTGTTTGCAGAGAAACACAGAGCTCCCAGTTCCTGGTTGGGAACCATGGTGAAGCATTTCTAAACAGAGCTGGGCCGCTGGAGCTGGAGCCTCCGGGAACAGCCTGGAGGGTCTGGGGTGCTGACTGGCCACCCTGAGCCACTGGTGGTGAGTCTGTCCTTCCTCCTCAGGACTTGGGGTTGGCCCTTGGTGGGGATTTCATTCACCTGTACCCACTTCCCCTTGCCCCTTGGCAGCCTGGCTACTGGCTTCTCAAACTTAAATAGGAATCCATTTTCTTCTTTCAAATGACCTGGAAGGAACCCAAATCTCTGCACCTCTGGCTTGTTGCCCATTCCCACCCCACACTCTCATCTCCACCTCCCAGAGAAGGAGGGGAGCTAATCCCTTTCTCTCTGGTTAACTGGACCCTGGTCGACAAAGACTCAAGGAGCTGCTCACCCCTTCTCTCACAGACATTCATCCATCAGACCTGTTCCAATGCCACTTAATTGCAGCTCACAACCTCTCTGCCTCTCCTTGTATCTGATTCTTTTTTTCTCTTTGAAATATGATCATATTAATTTTTGATAAAGACAGGCAGGGCATACCTAAAAGTAATACAAGTAAATATTTGAACCAAAATTTTTCATAAATGGCAAATGAAGATTTGTTTTTGAAAAACTGGATTATTAGGAACAAAACCCTTGATACAAATGTATACCAGTTGCTGCCACGTCGATTCTGACTCTTGGCAACCACACGTGTATCAGAGTAGAACCGTGCTCCATAGAGTTTCCAATGGCTGATTTTTTGGAAGTAGATCACCAGGGCTTTCTTATGAGGCACCTCTGGGTGGACTTGAACCTCCAACCTTTCAGTTAGTAGCCAAGCATGCTAATCATTTGTACCACCCAGGGACTCTGATACAAATGTATATGGGAGGAAAAATAAAACAACAAGCAAACAAAAAATAGATCAAGAGGAAAAGAAGAATCAGCCACCACTAGCAAAAGGAGAAATACTTTTTGGCTGTGCTCTGGGCCTGAGCCTAGAGAGGCCGTTAGGCTTAGAAAATGACGAAACCCTAGGGGCATAACTCATTGAGTTTATCGCGTTAAATCAGAAGAGTACTTGAAATCATTAAGAGCAAAATGGCTGTGGTTCCAGAGGCAGAGCACAGTGAACCAAAGATAAAAATGGTAATCCGGGGGAGAGTCTATGGTCTGAATCAAGAGAGTGGAGTCTGGGCTGTATATTTTGACTTAAATGCATGGCAAAGCCCTCATGCAGCCAACTACAGACGGAATCATCTTTGTCTCATAGATTAGGTTTGTTCATGCAAGGTTTTATTGACAAAAAAAGTTATAGTGAAATATAAATTATTCAGACGTTTAGGGCAATCGCTATTACGATGCAGGCTTGCGTCTTTTATTACAGCAAGAAGTCATTTTTACCAATCCGGGAAGAGTTATACATTTTATAATTCTAGAGCTTGTTCATGGGCTAAAAAACATTGTAAGATCATTCCTGAGGGAGCTGACTTACTGAAGGATGGCCTCCCTCCAGAATAGTGAAGACAGAAGCTTAGCTGTGGTTGCTGCTTTAATGTGATTTACTGTTTATATGAGTCATTAATATGAGGAGCTAGTTGGCTTGCCACTAAAATCAATTTTCTCCAGCCTCTGGTCTTTTCTTTTTACTCCAATTTTTTTTTTTAATTACTAAAGTAATATATGATTGTAAAATAGCCAAGCAGAACAGATGCATATAGAGTAAAAAGTGAAATTCTCATTTCCACCCATACACCCAAGCCAAATCCATTCCCTTCTCTTTCCAGAAATAACCACCATTAACTGGTGTGTATCCTGCAGACAACTTTTTCTAAAAATGTGCATGAATACACATACACAGATTATATATAAAAATAAACACACATAATGGCATTGGGTTATTTTAAACTTATAAATACAATCACGCTTTATATATTTGGTCTGCAGTGAGCTTTTTTCACTTAAGAGTAGGTCGAGGAGATCTTTCCATGCCAGTATGTACCTATGTTGTTGCTAGGTGCCATCAAGTCTATTTGAGACTCATGATGACCCCATGTGACAAAGTAGAACTGACCCATAGGGTTTTCTTGAATATAATCGTTAAAGCTATTGGCTGCTAACCACAAGGTCAGCAGTTTGAACCCACCAGTCGCTGTGCAGGAGAAAGATGTGGCAGTCTGCTTCCGTAAAATTTACAGCCTTGGAAACCCTGTGGGGCAGTTCTACTCTGTCCTACAGGGTTGCTGTGAGTTGGAATCGAACAGACAGCAGTGGGGTTTGTTTTTTGTTTTTGTTTTTTAATTTTTTTATTTTATTCTAACATCTGATACATGTTTGTGATGGTGAAGGGGACAGTCTAAACACCAGCAATAGGAGAAACATAAACTATGGTAATCTATAGAATGGAATAGTATGCCGTAGTTTAAAAGAATGAGGTATATCTGTACATATTGGTATGTATAAACCAAAACCCGTTGCCGTTGAGTCGATTCTGACTCACAACAACACTACAGAACAGAGTAGAACTGCCCGATAGGGTTTCCAAGGAGCAGTTGGTGGATTTGAACTGCCAGCCTTTTGGTTAGTAGCCAAGTTCTTAACCACTGCATCACCAGGGCTCCATTGGTATGTATAGATATACTTAATTCTTAACTACGGATGAAATCAGTTTTGCCTCATAGATTAAATTCGTTTATGCATGGTTTTATTGACAAAAAAAAATAGCATATTGGCATACCTCATTCTTTTAAAGTATTGCATAGTATTCCATTCTGCAGATTACCATGGTTTATTTTACATTTCTCCTGTTGCTGGAGTTTAGATTGTCCTCATTCTTCACCATTACGAACACGTGTTAGATGCACCAAACCAAAACCAAACCCACTGGCAATGAGTCGATTCTGAGTCATAGCGACCCCATAGGATTTCCAAGGCTGTAAATCTTTACGGAAGCAGACTGCCACATCTTTCTCCCATGGTGCTTCTGGTGGTTTCAGTTAGCGGTCGAGGGCTTTAACCACTGCACCACCAGGGCTCCTGTCAGATGCACACACAGGCACATATGTCTCTATTTAATCTTTATGCATATCTGTAAGTGGTTCTGTAGGATGAATCCCCCAGAGAGGAATTAGCTGAGCTAAACTGTACATGCAGTTGAAACTGAGATACCGTCACATTGCGCTCTGAAAGGGCTATGCTAGTTTACACTGCCACGCCTGTATGACGGTGCCCCTTTCCCCAGACCTTCCCCACCACTGGATAGTATTCGTCACCATTACTTTTGCCAACCTGGTATGTAGAAAATTAGATGCTGTGGCCAACTTCATTTGCGTTTTCCCGGTTGGGAGTGAGGTAGAGCCAGCTTTATCTTTCGGCGTTTTGCATAATGACTCTTCAGTCTAAGCTGAGTACAGTAAGTGAGAACTGTGTTGAACATACAGATGAAAGACAGTGAGGTAATTTAAGCTCAAAACTGCACACATCAGGAGCCCTTCCCAGTGAAAATGAGCCCCAGGTTGGTTTCATTGAAGAGGCAGTGCTAATGACGTTAAAAGAGAGCAACATCAAAACATGGAAAGAGCTCTATTTAGTTTGTTACATACTGTGCGGAAAACAAGCTGGTGGAGCAGGCTGCATAAGCTTCGGGTGCAGATCCAGATGTGTACTGTGGGACTTCGGACAAGTTACAAAACCGCTGTGCATCTCAACATTTGCATCTGTAAAATGGGAACTTTGATGGTCTTTATAAAACCAAACAAAAACGGTTGCTGTCTACTGATTCTGACTCATGGTGACCCCATGTGTTGCCCAGTAGAACTGTGCTCCATGGTGGTTTTCACGACTGGGACTTTTCAGAAGCAGATCACCAGGCCTGCCTTCCTAGGCACCTCTAAGTGCCTTCGAACCTCCAACCTTTCAGTTAGCAGTCATGCACTTAACCAATTGCACCCACCCAGGGACTCCACCTTCTTTATAGGACTGTTGTAATGAGACAGTACACATGTAATCTTTGACATGATACCTGGCAAATAATTTTCGGGCTCTGTAACTCTTAGTCAAAATGATAATAATGGCAATAATTGTTATTACTCTTGTTATCATAAATCAAAGAGAGACAGCTGTATACCCATAGAGAGAGAGACAGACTCTCTAAACAGTGACTGAGTGGCATCTGAGCAGGTCAGATGGCATGGGAGCAGGTCAGTGGGTGGGAAGCTCAATGATCCTTTGTAAAACAGGATCTAGTTAACCAGAGAGAAATGATTAATGATCTCCTAATTATAGACTAATTTAATATCAGAACCTAAAGGGGTCTTAGAGGCAATAAGGTACAAAATCTCATGGTACAGATGAGAAACCAAGACCCAGAGAGAAGTGACCTTACCTAAGGTCACACAGCTGGCTAACTGAGAGCTGCGCCTGAGACCCTGTGCCTCTCGATGCAAGTACACAGTTTCCTCCATATTCATATTTTCCACATTATTCTCCACCTTTCAGTTGAACAGAGAAAAATATAATGAGGAACGAGTCTGCAAAAACAGTTCTTTATTTCTTATTTCTGATATCGAATGATGGCTTTTACAAACAATAACCGAGTTAAGAACTGCTGCACATCAATAAGGAAACGATACTTCAAAAGAAAAATGAGCAAAAGTGAAGACCATGTAATTTATAAAAGAGGAAGTACAAATGACTGCTAAACGTATAAAAAGATGCCCACCTTTGCTAGTAATCTGAGAAATGCAAGTTAAAACAGCCTCATTCATTTATTCAGTCAAAAAGAGTCAGATATGGTTCATTTTTCACCCATCAGATTGGCAAAAATGTAAAAGCATCGTAACACAGTGTTGGCAAGAGTGTAAGGAGATTGGTGCTCTCGTACATTGCTGTGGGGGATGGAGAAAATTAATACACATAGTTTGGAAAGCAATTTGGATAGCTATTGGCAGAATAATGCCCCCTCAAAGAATCCATGTTTTATTCCCCGGAACCTGTGAATATGTTAGGTACATGGCAAAGGGGAATCAAGGTAGAAGACAGTAGTCAGGATTATCCAGATGAGGCCAGTGGGATCACACACACACATGCACCCACGCACACGCCAAAACCAAACTTGTTGCCATCAAGTCAATTCCATGTGTTACAGAGTAGGACTGCTGCATGGAGTTTTCTTAGCTGTAATCTTTACAGAAGCAGATTGCCAGGCCTTTCTTCCACATTGGCTGGCTGGGTCCAAACTGCCAACCTTTCAGTAAGTAGCTGAAAGCAAACCATTCATGCCACCGAAGGACCTGTAAATGTAATCACGGGCGTCCTTCAAGGTGGAAGAAAGAGACAGAAGAGTTAGTCAGAGAAGGAGATTTGGTAAGAGAAGAAAGGTCAGAGTAATATGAGAAGGACTCAACCTGCCATTGCTGGCTTTAAAGATGAAGGAGGGAGCCATGAACCAGTGATTCTCCCCAGAGTCTCCAGAAGTGAATGCAGTCCTACCGGCACCTTGATTTTAGCTGGTGAGACCCATGTGAGACATCTAACCCACAGAACTCTAAGATAATAAACTTGTGTTGTTTTTAAGCCACTAAGTTTGTGGTAATTTGTTACAGCAGCAGTAAAACCTAATATAGCGCTATTAAAATTTAAAATTCTATGCCCTTTGACTCAGCAATTCCTCTTCTTGTTGTTACCCTGGAGAGTCCTTAGCGTGTGTGTAGGAAGAAACCTTCACAAGGGTATCTGCTGCGGCATTGCTCATGGTGGCGAACAACTATGGGGCCTCCGACATGTAATCCCTATAACGGAATAGTAAGCAGAAGTTAAAGTGCACGAGGCAGATCTGTAAGTACTGACCTTCCAAGTTCTCCAAAACAGGCAAGTTGCAGAACAACACATACAGTACATACCAATTATATAAAATGCCCACTCTCGCAGAACAAAGTTATGTATTTAACAGTCCGTATATATGAATTGAAGGATGCATGCCAAACAAAACTGTTATAACCACTGGGGAGACAATTGAGTTCGAAAGGCTTATTTCTCATATAATTTTAAATAAAATTTAATTAAAAACAATAAAAGAGATCAACGGAATGCTCTTCTCTCCCCAGGCTACATACATTCCTCCTTTGGTTTGGGCCAGTTTAAAGTGAAAGGACTTGGTTTTAAAATTCAAAGATATAATATCTAGAAATACATGCCCCAGCACACGGGAGAAAAGGGTAATTCTGAAAGACGGAATTGTCATTGGGGTTAGAAGTCCCAGGACTGTAAGCTTTCTTAGTTCTGGTGAGGACGGTCTCCGGTTCCTTGGTTACCCCTAAATCCAAGGACAGATGTGGGCCACAGGCCTGTGAGGCAATGGCAAGCAGGAGTCAGGAGTGCAAGGTCACTGCTCTCTGCCACCTTCTCTACTAACCACCCTGCTGCATTTTGTGAAGCCAAGGTTGCAAGTTCAATTTCCCAAATATGTGTTAACTTCTTTGTGTGGGGACATTGGTGATTCAGTGGTAGACGGGCTCCATGAGAGAGACCTGGGTTTGATTCTGGCCAATGCACTTCAAGTGCAGCCACCACCCTTCTGTCAGTTGCAGCTTGCATGTTGCTATGATGCTGAACAGGTTTCAGCATAGCTTCCAGACTAAGATGGACTAGGAAGAAAGGCCTGGTGATCTACTTCTGAAAATCAGCCAGTGAAAACCCTATGGATCAAAATGATCCAATTCACAACTGATCGTGGGGATGGTGCAGGACTGGGCAGTGTTTCATCCCATTGTTCTTGGGGTCCGCATGAGATGGGTACCAAACTGACAGCAGTTAACAACAACAACTACTTTGTGCAGGGAGTCTTGTGCTGGCTGGTATGTAGCATGGGAATCTTTCAAAACTCAGGTCAAACACCTCTCTGAAGCCTTTCTTGACACATCTCTTCCCACACTCCTTTTGGTAGTCTACTAAATCTTACACGTATTTGTATGTAACGCTGGATTACATTACTGCTTTTATATATGTCTCCCGACTGTATTGTGAGTTTCATAAATTCAGGAACAGTGTTTTATTCTTTGTGGAATTTAGTACCTGGCAGATCCTTAGTGCTTATTGGACTAGTGTGAATAAGACATACTTTTTCACTCAAGGAATTTACAAACTAGTGGAAGATACAGGTGCATGGAAGGCAAGTTAAAACAAAATAGATTGTAGCAAGTTAAAATGTTACCTTCTCATGGTAGAGGTCATGGTTACCTTTCTTGGGGGTAGCAACTGGGAGGGGGCATGAGGGTCACTTTTGGGATGCTAGTCATATTCTGGAGCCCTGGTGGCACAGTAGTTAAGAGATTTAGTGCTAACTAAACGGTTGGCAGTTCAAATCCACCACCCACTCCTTGGAAACCCTATGGGGCAATTCTACTGTGTCCTGTTGGGTCGCTATGAGTCAGAATCGACTTGACGCCAATGAGTTTTTTTGGGTTTTGGTCATGTTCTATTTCTTAATCTGAGTGCTAGTTTCACAGGTGTTCTTACTGTGTGAAAATTGATCAATCTATGTATTTATAATGTATTCCCTTCTCTGCGTGTATGTTCTATTCCAATAGAAAGTTAAGAAATTTTCAGCTCCTCAGATGAGCCCATCTTGACTATGCTATCTAAAATATCCTTACCTTGCTTTATTTTCCTTATTTTTCTTCAAAGTACTTGTCACTCCATAACACTGTATTATTTATTTGTATCTCTGCCTATTGTTTACTTCTCCTTCTAGAATGTAAACTCTATAAGGATATGATTTTTTAAATTATTTTTTTGTTGTACTTTAGATGAAGGTTTACAGAACAAACTAACTTCTCATTAAACAGTTAGTACACATATTGTTTTATGACATTGGTTAACAACCCCAAGACATGTCAATACTCTCCCTTCTCGACGTTGGGTTCCCTATTACCGGCTTTCCTGTCCCCTTCTGCCTTCCAGTCCTTGCCCCTGGGCTGTTGTGCCCCTTTAGTCTCGTTTTGTCCTATGGTTCTGTCTAATCTTTGGCTAAAAGGTGAACCTCAGGAGTGACTTCATTACAGAGCAAAAAGGGGATCTGGGGGCCGTACTGTCAGGGTTTCTCCAGTCTCTGTCATGCCAGTAAGTCTGGTCTCTTTTTGAGTTAGAATTTTGTTCTACATTTTTCTCCAGCTCTGCCCAGGACCCTCTATTGTGACCCCTGTTAGAGCAATCAGTAGTGGCAGCCGGGCACCATCTAGTTGTACTGGACTCAGTCTGGTGGAGGCCGTGGTAGTTGTGGTCTGTTAGTCCTTTGGACTAGTTTTTCCCTTGTGTCTTTAGTTTTCTTCATTTTCCCTTACTCTTGACGGGGTGAGACCAGTGGAGTATCTTAGATGGCCGCTCACAGGCTTTTAAGACCTCAGACACTACTCACTAAAGTAGAATGTAGAACATTTTCTTTGTAAATTATGTCATGCCAGTTGAGCTAGATGTTCCTTGAGACCATGGTCCCCACAGCCCTCAGCCCAGTAATTCGGTCCTAAGGGAGTTTAGATATGTCCATGGGGCGTCCATGACCTTACCCTGAACAAGCTGTGCTGGCATTCCCAGTATTGTGTACATCTTACCCTTTACCAAAGTTACCACTTGTCTATTTACTGTTTTTCCACCCCACCCCTCCCTCGTAACCATCAAAGATTGTTTCTTTTTGTGTGTAAACCTTTTCATGAGTTTTTATAGTAGAGGTGTCATACAATATTTGCCCTTTTGTGAATGACTTATTTCACTCAGCATAATGCCCTCCAGATTCATCCATGTCATAAGATGTTTTGCAAATTCATCGTTCTTTATCGTTGCATAGGATTCCATTGTGCGTATGTACCAAAGTTTGTTTATCCATTCATCTCTTGATGGGCATCTAGGTTGGTTCCATCTTTTTGCTACTGTGAACAATGCTACAGTGAACATGGGTGTGCATATGCCTATTCATGTGACTGCTCTTATTTCTCTAGGATATATTCCTAGGAGTGGGATTGCTGGATCATATGGTATTTCTATTTCTAGCTTTTTAAGGAAGCACCATATCATTTTCCAAAATGGTTGTACTATTTTGCATTCCCAGCAGCAGTGCATAAGAGTTCCAATCTCCCCACAGTTACGAGGACTTGAATTTTGTCTGTCTTACTCAGCACTGTATCCTCAGGGCCTCAACGCTCTCAATGACTAATTGTTGAATTTCGAATGAATGAATGTGGTCACAGGGATAGAGTACTTGATTTTCATTCAGTAGCACCACAAAGGATGCCTGATTTTAGTTGCAGCATTATGGGACTATTGTTATCTAATGCAAGAGCAAGAAGGAGCTAGATGATGGCTAACAGGAGTCATCAGCAAAAGTACTAAAGTAAGTAACCTTAAAGTTTCTCCCAAAATGAGACACGCCACCAAAAAGCTACCCAAGGCATTTCTGCAATCTAGTTATCGTCTAGAGAAGATTTTGTTGAGCAAGAATTTTCAGGATTTCAAATGGTGCTTTACTTTTAACAAAGATAGAACGACTTTCTCTTCTTGTTGGTGATTTAACAAGCACATAGCAAATAACCAAAATGGGAACTGGAAAAGGACTAGCCCCAGTACAAATGTCCCAGGAGAACAGTTTTTTTAGGTTCTTCCCTCACCTTATGGTCCTTTAATTTTTTTTTTTTTTGAGATATATTTCACATACTATACAATTCAGCCATTTAAAATGTACCATTCAATGATTTTTAGTATATTCACAAACTTGTGCAACCATCATCACAATCAAATTTAGAAGATTTTCATCAACCCAAAAACAAGAAACCCCATACCCGTCAGGAGTTATACCCATTTTCCCTTAATCCCCCAGTCCCTGGAAACTACTAATCTACTTTCTGTCTCTATAAATTTACCTTTTCTGGATATATCATATAAATGAACTCATACAATATATAGTCTTTTGTGACTGGCTTCTTTCACTTATGTCATCCATATCATAGCATTTCTTTTTGTTATGGAGTAATATTCGATTGTGTGGATATACCACATTTTCTAAATCTATTGATGGACAATTGATTGTGGATAACACTTGGATTTTTTCTACTTTTTGAGTATTGTGAAAAATGCTACTATGAACATTCATGTATAAGTTATTATGTGGCCATGTTTTAATTTCTTTTGGGTATATATTTAGGAGTGGAATTGCTGGATCATGTAACTCTTTGTCTAACCTTTTGAGGAACAGTTTTCTAAAACAGCTATACCATTTTACATTCCCAAGAACAATGTATGAAGGTTTCAGTTTTTCCACATAGTCCTTTAACTTATGAATGCATTTTTGTAATGCCTGATTGGACGGAGCTATCTCTGTCTTAATCAAATAGATGCATTTATACCCTAGACTCTGGGACAATACATTTATTTATGTCCCTTATCAGTATCTGATACTACTGCTACTCTTGTTCTTAGGTACCATAGAGTCGTTCCAACTCATAGCAACCCTGTGTACAACAGAACGAAACGTTGCCTGGTCCTGCAGCATCCTCACAATTATTGCTATCTTTGAGCCCATTGTTGCAGCCACTGTTTCAGTCCCTCTCATTGAGGGTCTTCCTCTTTTTCACTGACCTTCTGTTTTACCAAGCATGATGTCCTTCTCCAAGGACTGGTCCCTCTTGATAACATGTCTAAAGTAAGTGAGATGAAGTCTCAGCATCCTAGCTTCTAAGGAGCATTCTGGCTGTACTTCTTTGAAGACAGATTTGTTCGTTCTTTTGACAGCCCATGGTATATTTCAATATTCTTTGCCAACACCATAATTCAAATGTGTCAGCTCTACTACTACTTTCACTATTACTACTACTGCTAGTACTATTACTGATGATGACAGCTAGTATTTATTGAGGGCTTACTATTTGCCAGGCATTGCTCAACTAATTTATGTGTGTGAAGATAGATTTGATCCGCCCAGCAACCCTCTAACATAGGTAACCCAGATGAGAAATAATGGTAGTTTGTACTGGAGGAGCAGTAGTGGAAATAGTGAGAAGTGCATAAATTTCATCAGCTATTTGTTTATTTACTCCACGACTATTTACCGAGTACTTACTGTCTGCCAGGCACCATGTGTTGTACTGAACTTATAATCGACTGATTTGAAAGATATTGAAGAAATGAAATGAAACCATTTGCTGATTAACTTGATATGGAAAGCAATGCACAAAAATGTTCCAAGTCTTGGCAGTGGGGGACAGTTGTGCATTTCCTGAGATAAAGAACATGGAGGTTTGGGGAGGTAGAAGGGTGGAGATAAGGCAGAAGAAAATGATTTCAGTTTTGAACATGTTGAATCAAAACGATCTGTGAGACATGTAATGAGCAGTTGGGTATATGGATTTGGAGCTCAGAACGGTTATTTGAACTGGATATACAAATTTGGGCGTTATCATCACGTAGATAGTAATTTAAATCAAGGGCATGATTGCCTAGGGGAAGAGTAAAAAATGATATGAAAAGACCTTCTAGGACTGAACCGTGAAGAAATTTGCCATTGAAAGGCAAGATAAAGAAAGATGAACCAGCCAAGTAGCAACCAAGAAAGTAAGAAGAAAACCAAGAGTTTGTAATGTTCTTGAAGCCAAAGGAAAAGTGTGTTTTCTGGAAGGGAGCTGTCAGTAGTTCTGAGTACCACTCAGAGGTCAAGAAGGGCAAAGTTGCTTTGGATTTAGAGTCTTGGCAATCATCGCTTACCTTCTGGAGAGCTATGCAGTAGAGTGGTGGGGTGGGGGGTATATCCTACCAGAAGAAAGCGAGGGAATAGAAGCAGGAAGGATAAAACTCTTTTAAGAAATTTGGTAATAAGGAATCTGGAGTAGGTCAGTAAGTAGAGGAAAAGATCATGTTTTGTTTTTATTTTGTCTTTGGTAGAAAAAGAAAACTAAAGTATATGTAAATGCTGTTGATAAGGATTCAGAATAATATGAGAGTAATGATGTATGCTCCAAGGTCAACCATACTTTATTAACTTTGCCTGCACCATATGGGTATAAACTGAGCAAATGTTGAAAGTTTCACTAAGTATGGAATAGCAGAAAAACATGAACTACATCCTAGATCTACAGATCAATTTATTTAATTGTTTTAAGCCTCAGTTTCCCCATCTTACTTTTCAAGATTGTTGCAACGATGCAAAATGGCCCACGATAAAGTGCCATCATCATGCCTGTCACGTAGTTGGCTCTCAATAAATGGTAGCACTTATTATTTCACTTCACACAACTGTGCAATTTGTATTAGTCATATACTTCTTTCTTATGTTTTCACTGCTGCCAGGGATGTTTTATCCATTAATTTAAGCTTCACATAGCTAGGTATCCTGTCCCTAAGCCTAATTCTTAAATGATGCTGTATTCTTCCGTCATCAACACGAGTTCATTCTGTCGGCACAGGTTTACTATCCCTATCACATGACTCAGTTCTATTTTGTGTCATCTATTGTTGTCATCATTGTCATTACGTTCCACAAAAAGGAGATCTCCAACCTTGGGGTTAGACTGCTTGTCTTGATCTCTTTCTACATCCCACTCCATTCTGCTCTTCAGGAGGCCGAATCTCCTACTATTCTCTCGTTCCCATCCTCTCATCATCCTTTGGAGTTGACTATGACATTTTTCTCCCTGTTGTTGACCTTGATTCCTTTTAAAATGATTCTAATGCTTTTGGCAACTTTGGGATATGTCATTCCTAATTAAATCCAACCTTCCGACCCTCCAATCTCAAGAAACACTCCCGCCTGGCTTACCCCAGCTCTGTCAGGACAGAACTTGGACAAGCATGAAAATAAGTGAAACACCAGAAAGCTTGTTGGTAATTTCCTAGAATGTACTACATGTTTCACCTCTCCGATGTCTTCTTGACACTTCCAAATGAGAGTTACTTCATCACCTTGAACTCAGGAGATTTGTATATTAACTTACCATTACTAGGCTCCCTCTCTTGAATGTTCTCTTCTTGTCAGTATCCTGCTTGTTTTTTTAGTCCCCTACACTCAAAATTCTAGTATCTTCTTTACTCTTGCTACCCTTATCCATTCTACCCCTTCTAACATCATCCATTTAGTCATCAAACCATAGTTATTTCACTTATAATGCCTTTTGAATTTATCCCTTTCTTTCCCCTGACTTTTGAACCTGTTTCTCTTCCACTCTAGTTCTTCCCTCATGGCACTTAGTGATTAATCTTCTCAGAACTGTACTTTGACCGTAGCATTACCCGCTTAAAACCTTCGTGGCTTCACGTTACTTGCAAAGTAATGTCCATTATGTTTTGCTTTGTCTGACATTCAGTTTGTCCCCCACCCCTTCATGTCATCTTTTCAATCTCCCCCTACTTCCTTTAAAAGAATCTTATTCCAAATAGTATGTTCCACTAGTTTTTCCCAAAGTCACTTCAGTAATATTCCTGCTTTCTCTCTTTTGCTCATGTAGCTTCACCTACCTATAATCATCTCCTTCCTCTGTTCCTCTTCAAGACTCTCTCAAGTTGAACATCCTCCAGAGAGTTGGCATCCTGGCTGATAATGATCTCTATTCCTGACCTAAGAGCACTCACTATCTTAATCATAAACTGGACATTAGTCATGTAATGCCTCGCATTTGCCTGTCTTTGGTTGCTTAGATTTTAGATCTGAAAAGCCTCTGAAAGGTGACATTGTCTTTGGCTATATTTCTAGAGATAATAATATCCATTATAAGGTAAGGGGATTTCTGCTCTGTTCTCGGCAGTTCAGCCTCTACCAGGAATATCATACCAATAGGATAGTGGTCAGATGGAACACATTCAGAGGGAAAATACCAGGAAAAAAACCCAGGGATCTGAGAATGGAAATATTTAGAGTGGGTAGATTGGACAGTTGTCTTCAAATGCTTATAAAAAGAGGCTTAGGTTTAGTCTATTTGACCCAGAGGGTAAAGGGACCATTCACAAGGGTGATATGAAAATATTAGCAATCAGTACAGTATGGGCAATGACTAATCAGAAGGGATATTGGCTATAGGGCTGGTGTAGCATGCTGGAAGGCTCCTTGCTGTATTAGGCATTAAACCCTTGGTTTCTGGATCATCAGGAGCTTATGGAAATTCCTGAAAAAGATGCTGCAATATTAGGGTGGTAGTGGGGATGTTGGAGGAGGTAGGTCAGGGTGGTGGTAATCTGTCACTATATAGAAGTGCTTTAACAACTAATACAGCTTTCCTGGGGCTAGCCAGCTGAAGATCAGTTCTGTCCATTTAACAGATTGGCTTTCTGAAAATTGGCCTAGAAGGAATCTACCACTAGGAAAATTGGCCATTCTCAGTATTGTTTTTTGAAAACTGGCCAGCTTTCAGATATAATACCAACATGTGGAAGTTACCGGGGAATAGATTACAGTATAATATAAATATAAATTTTTAAACCATTGGACAATCTGGAATCATCTCTCTCGAGGTAGTGAGAGTCCTGTCTCTGGAAGTGTGTCAACAACAGGCAGATGAACACTTCTGATAGGCAACATAAAAGGAGTTTTAGACAGAAAATAATGATAGCATAGAAGATCTCTATGGCCCTTTTCAACTTTGAAAGTCTGTAATTTTATTACAGTCTAATTTCTTCATTTTATAGATGAGGGAACTAGAACTCAGGGAGGAAACGTGACTGGAATCTGCTTTGTTATTTTACTTCTCTATCGTGGATTATCAGGAGGAAGGACATCATGTTTGGTAAAGTAGAGGGTCAGCAAAATAGAGGAAGACCCTTGACAGGATGGATTGACACAGTGGCTGCAACAGTGGGCTCAAGTATAGTGATTGTGAGGCTGGCGCAGGACTGGGCAACGTTTCGTTCTATTGTACATAGGGTCGCTATGAGTCGAAACCAAATCGACAGCACCTAACAACAACAACGTTGTGAATTTTGTTTTTCTATGAATATTTGCTGTTGCCCCAGTGGAGTTGGTTTTTTCTATCCCCTACAATGACTGGAAGCATGCACAGAGTTTTAATAAACATCTGATGTACAAATGGATAAATTTTTTATTTTATTCACATCTCAAGCTCAGGATCCCTAGAGAAAACGTCCCTCATCCTCTGTTCCTTTCTCCTGTTTCAGACTATTGGAACTCACCACTGAGTCTTCCTTCCCTGACCAAATGCTAATGGAGGTGCTGATGAGGCCCTCTAGCCATCAGAAAGAAAGAGAAAGAAAATCAAACAGTCCAATTAACCCACAAATTATAGTCCCTGAAAAAACGTGGTCATATTTCCTATAGAAAGCCAGTTGGGGACTAATGGGCACTAAAGCATTGGTCTTGGCTCCTTTGCACGAGTAGTTTGGAGGTTACCTGTTGTTTTTTCAGGGATTATGTGGCACCACTTGGCTTTCACATGGGTGGAGCTCACCAGAATTCAGTGCCAAGTCTGAGCTGTCTGTTTATTAAATGGGAAAAGGAGGGTAGAAAGTAACCTCTTTGTATAAGGTGAGCCTAATATTAATAGCAAACATTGATTGAGTACTCAGTTATGTGCCAGGCACTATATTAAGCATTTCACTTAGATGATACCATTGAATCCTGTACCATTATTTTCCCAGTTTATAGACAGGGAGACTGAGGCTTGGGATCACACGGTAAGTGGCTAAATATGCAGTCAGGACTTTTTGGCTAAATCCAAGCGGTTGCATTCCATAGTTCATGCTTTCATCTCTTGCCAGGCTATACCGTGTGGACCACAGGGGTCTCATCTTCAGTCAGTGAACTTGGGAAATGCAGCACAGCTCCCACCTTGAGCACCTGAGTGGAATTGGGGCTGATACTATACAAAATGGGTTTTGGTTGGATTGGCTTGAGGATCGGAGGGTGTGGGATACCCCAGGATGCTCTTCACTGCAGGGCTATCTGGTGGGTCGGAACAAAAGGTGAAGAAGGACACTTGGTGACCTGTGTTTTGCTAGTTTCAAGCAGAGCCTCTCCCAGGCTTCCCAACAGAACACAGAGGATTTTCACCATTGTGGGGAGTATGGGCCTTTATCCAGTGAGAATCAAGACAACCATGTTTAATAGCTACTGGTACACTAAGTGGAAAGCAAAGTTAAAAGCATAAAATTGCAAGGTATGCTAGGCTGGAAACCAAGGGAATGAGGCAAGAAGTTAGGAGTGACTAGGTATAAGAGAGAGACCTCTCTGCTCATGGATTAACATGTTCAAGTTTGGTATTTCCTGAAAGCCCAGTGTGTGTTGTGTGTGAGAGAGTATGCACGTGTGCAGAGGGTACTGTGCAAGTCACTGCAAGTCTACAACAATGTAGAAGATGCATTTCTTGGCAGGGTCAGTCCTGCTCAGTCCTTGGACCAATAAGAACCCCTCTGAATTCTCCTCCTCTGCTCTGAATCTATGCTGCAATTAGTCACACTTGGTGACCAGTAGGTCAGGGGTCCACAGAACAACAAAACAACAGATGCACCTACTTTGTTCATACACTATTCTAGTCCAGTGTTTAACACACTCTAAGGTGCATGTGAAGCACCTGGTGGCCTAGTTAGATTCAGTAGGTCTGGGATGGGGCCAAGGAGGCCTGGTAGCACATTGGTTAAAGTTTTTGGCTGCTAACAGAAAGGTTGGCAGTTAGAACCTACCAGCTGCTCCATGGGAGAAAGATGTGGTAGTCTGCTCTTGTAAAGATTTACAGCCTTGGAAGCCCTATGGGGCAGTTCTACTCTAACCTATAGGGTCGCTATGAGTTGGAATCAACTTGACAGCAGTGGGTGGGTTTTGAGGTACAGACCTGATATTCTGCATTTTTAATAAGAACCAGGTGGTGCTAATACTGCTAGTCTGTGAACCACACTTTAGACCCTGTGCATAATTACCTCTTTTGATCCTAATATAATGTATATGAATGGCCACATTTGACAAATGAAAGTACTGAGGCTGAGAGTACTGAATGATTTGCTCAGTTGCAGAGCTGATGAACTCAGTCCAGATCTGATGACTCCAAAATCCACACTGCTCCGATTATACCAGCCATAGCCCACATGTGTATCCAAGCTGTAGCTTCCCTCAAGATTCGATCCAGTGGTCTACAAATATGACCCCTGGCACTGGGACATATCAAAATTCTAAGCATCCTTACCCATTAAGGAGCTGGTTTACTTGGCCCACTGTCTTCCAAGATCCCTGGGGATGGTGCATGCTAGGACTGGAATCTGGCTGTGAACTCATCCTAACCCTCTTGTCCTGGACCCCTGTGATCTCACCCAGGGCAGAGCCTACCTTTTATTGTCCCCAGCAGAGGCCCAGTAAACTCCCTTTACTAGTGCCTCAGATCTGGACTAACTGTCAGGCTCGAGGATTTGCACTCACCTTGCCCTTTGGATTGGACTGCTTGGAATGTTCTAGAATATCAAGCCTTGCTTTGAGCTTAATGGTTTGTCTTTACCATTCCCATTCTTTATCCCCATGTTGTCAGTCTCCCAGCCTTTACTGCATGCCGCTCTTAGTTCCCTTTCCTGGCCCTGCTATGAACTCTGACCATGTCTAATGGCAAGGTGAGACGGTTTCTGATACGGCCTCTGGCTTCCTGGAGCTAACATTCTAGTTGGAGTGACACATGCAAATAAGCAGTCACCTGTCTCTCTTGCTTTGCACTTCCCTGCCCTCCACCCCATCTTTAAATGTCCAGAGCCTAAAGGACCCACTACAAACACCTTCTCCATAAAGCCTTTCCCGATCACCTCTCCTTCCTCTATAACCCCCTACACAAGGGCATCTTATTTGCATATGTCTCAGAGCACTTAACACTCTCTACCTTGCACTATAAGGAACCCTGGTGGCACAATGGTTAAGTGCTCAGCTGCTAAACAAAAGTTCGGTGGTTTGAACGCACCAACCGCTCATGGGGAGAAAGATGTGGCAATCTGCTTCCGTAAAGATTCTCCTCTCCTCCCATTGCCATGAAGTCATTTCTAACTCATAGGACAGCCTTGGAAACCCTATGCGGAAGTTCTAGTCTGTCCTCTAGGGTTGCTATGAGTCGGAATTGACTCGACAGCAGTGGGTTTGCGTTACCTTGCACTATGCTCTATCTTGGCCATGGCTTCCTTGCCTCTTAGGCTCCATGGAGTGGGCTCTCGTGTCTGGTCCATCACTGTATCTCCAGTAAGGTGCTTTGCACATTGTATGTGCTTAATAAATGGCTATGAACTGAATGAAATTATTTCAAGTCTGCCTAATAACTGATGTAATAAGACATGGGGAACCTAAGAGTTAGAAGAAGAATTGAATAAAAAGGAGGCTAGTAAGGAGGAAGAAGACTCCCAGAAGGTCTCAAGGAGGAAATGAGGTTTATCTGGCTCTTGAAGGATGAATAGGATTTTCATAGTGGAATTAATAATAATTATACTAATAATTAAAGTTTTTTGAGTGCTTATCATGTGCCAGATACTGGCGAAACTGTGTGCTCGTTTCATCCTCACCAAAACCTTTACCTTATAAGGTAAGTCAGTCCTGTGATGGTGTCTATTGTATAATGAGGAAACACGCAGAAAGGCAGAGAGGCCAGCTCCCTTAGTCCAGAACATATAGATTGTAAGCAGTGAAGCCAGGATATGAATCCATCACTTGAACGTCATAGCACATGTTGCTAAACCCAATGCCGTATGTAGACAAGAGGCATTTTAGGCAAAGGTAATGGCATGAGCAAAGGCAGGAAGATGGGTGTGGGGCATCAATTCATCCCACCCGTACAGCCAGCCCAGGGGGGACATGGGCAGAACAGGCAGAGAGGAGGGTGGGGCTGCTGTGGTGTCAGATAAGGCTGGGAAGTTGGTCTGGGGACAGACTGGGGCCATGTTTTCCCTCCATTAGAATGAAGAGTACAAGCCACAGAGAAGAAATACCGAGTCAAACTTGCAAGGAGAACATTATTTATGTGCTGTCCCTGGCCAGCTCAGGCCACTGTTGCATGGGGACCAAGGATCCCAGCCAGTATCCTCGCTGCAAAGTCACACTTTGGTGAATAAAGCTGCTGGTGCTGCCCAGAGTGGCCCAAGTAAAAGTCAGATACCACAGTGGTCCTCCAGGGGTGTTTCTGCTATTAAATTAAGTCTGGAATATAAATAATTGTCTTTGGTTGATCTGAGAGATTTTTGGTAGTTCAACACTCAGTCAAAAGAAGAAAGAAGAAAAAAAAAAAGGTGAGTATTTCTTGAAGGATTCTTTGCAGAGCGCCTCCTGCCAGATGACAACATATCACAGTTAAAGCATGCTGTCTGCAAAGAGATGCTTTCTTTTCCCTCCCTGACACAATTATCCCAGACAAATAGAGGGGGGAGGGGAGGCCCTGTCATATGTTCCAATTTTTATTGCTGCATTCCTTGGATGGCTCCATATGTTTACCTTTAGCTGACTTTAGACTTGGTGTTCTCTGTGGCTGCTGGCGTCGGCCGCAGAATTCTTTCATGTCTATTACTTTATTAAGAAATGTAAAAGCCACGTACAGACCGACCAGGGGACAGGACAGTATGAGACACAAATAACCCAGAATGCACTTGCAAAGAGCCTGAGGGACGCTTCACACCTAATTCTCCCAGACGGTCTGTAAGGCTTTCGCAGACCGAAAGGGGGCACTCTTAGCACTCGCTCCCAAGCCCAGTCAATAATACCATTCTGATGAAGAAATCCTGCGGAAACACTGCAGAGCCTTCAGATTGGTCCCCACGGACGCAGAATGGGGCAAAGAAACCACTCTCTTTACCAGGGATTAATTAATTTTTTTTTTTTTAATCTTTGACTTTTTGTTGACTGGAAATGGAATCTCCAAGTCATAGGGAGGTTGTTGAGATTAAATGGGATAAGTATGCAAACATGGCTTTGCACAATGCCTTGGCACATCTATCATAGATGTTCAAAAATAGTAGCTGTTATTTCAGCACATACTCCAAGCTTTTTCTACCTATTAGAAAGGGCAGCGAGGTTAGGTCCAGACTGGTTCATGGAACAAGGGTGTAGCTGTGGCCTGAGTCTTTATATGGGACAACATTAGACAGAGGGTGAGGGACGCCAGTATTTCCTGAGCTCCTCCTGCGTGCCAGGCACTTTGCATGAGTGATTGCATTATCAGCACTTTATAGATGACGACACTGAGGCTCAGGAAGGCTAAATATATTGCCCCGGTATGTGGCAGAGGTAGGATTTGAACCCACGTCTGTGTGATTGATTCTAAGCCTGAGTTTTTCCACTGGACAAGAGATCAGAATTCAGGACCTACTCCTCATAATGTGTTTGCTCATTTAGTCTCAGACTGTCACACTCACTTTACCAAAACTCAAAGCCAGCACTGAAACCTTCTAAGCACCTACAGATGTGACTCCAATCTTACTCAGGGAAACCAAACTAAAATTCTTACATTTTTAGGCAAAGCATGTTGTGTAGAGATGGAGAAAGGAAGACTGACGAATCAGGTCATGGAGAATATTCCTATGCCATTAGCCTCCAGACATGTTTGTCGGTGCCTGGATCCTTATTTGTTCTCCTCTGAGTGAGTCTCTCCAGGCTCCTGGAATCCCTGGGTGGTGCAAGCGGTTACCACACTCAGCTGCTGACCAAAAGGTTGGAAGTTCGAGTACACCCAGAGGTGCCTGAGAAGAAAGGCCCAGCAGTCTACTTTGAAAAATCAGCCATTGAAAACCCTGTGGAGCACAGTTTCACTCTGACATACATGGGATCACCATGATTTGGAATCCCTCAGTGTCAACTGGTTCTCCAGGCTCCCACACCACTCCCTAAATCGCAAACCACAGAACAAAGTCTGGTGTTTGTTATAGCTCAGGCAGTCTTCCCCTCTGCCTCCCAGGGTCCTCACTCAATTTGCAGATTTTTGCTTTCGTAGGAGTTTATAGTCTGCTTTCTTGTAATCACCACCCAGTATATTGGGAGGTTACAAACAACGAGTCCTCCCTCAAAAAGACAGTCCTCATATGTCACCCCAGTGCATGAGGTTGGTCTGAGTGGGAAAGGTGTATAGAGAGTGGGCGTGCGTTTTCCCTTTGCTCATGGAGGGTAAGGACTAGCTGCTCCTTCGTGGTAGGTGCTCAGTGATTAGGGGTGCAGATGCTTTGGCTTAGCATTGAATGAAAAGAAGGGATTCTTTGTGGAGATGACAAAACATGTTTGCTTTGTGGTTTTCCTCAAGAACCTAGAGCAGGTGAATGTCTTGCAACTGAAGGAACTTTTGGTTATCAGGAGAGTCACCCCAAAGCCAATCCAAGAAAGCCCTTAGCCTTAGCAGAGGGTTGGGTGGGCTTAAGTTCTTTCACCTACATCCCTTTCGTTGAGTCCAGGCAGTTCTGTCTTGGAAGAATTTACTAGTGACCATCCCGCAGCTCCCTGGTGGCACAGTGGTTAAGCACTAGCCTAAAGGTTGGTGGTTCGAACCCACCAGCCACTCCACTGGAGAAAGATGTGGCAGTCTGCTTCCGTAAAGATTACAGCCTTGGAAACCATATGGGGCAGTTCTGCTCAGTCCTACAGGGTCTCTATAGTCGGGATCGACTCGACAGCAATGGGTTTATCCCTTAGCCCACCAGGTCCTTCAAGGAGATCCTCAGACTTGACATCTCTTTTCATCTCTGCATTATTGGAGAACTGGCTGTGTGTATCTAATCTTTATACTGGGGCAATATTTCCCAAGGTAGTAAGAAATGCTCTGAGAAGTCCTATAGTAAAGAAACCTCTGTCACTTTACTTAATCTAGGGATTCTCATATATGTCTGACCACAGAACCCTTTTACCATAGTATCTATTAATAACTCATGGAAACAGGTTAGGTATAAACACGTAAACTCTTGAAACAGCTTAGAAGGGATAACCTCTACTTATTGAAGGATTTGGATAGACTATGTAAAGCAGAACTATCGGTCACATATTTGGGATAAAAAGTAAAGCTGCCTTAGTGGTCTGTCTGAATTATTTTTAGATCTGCGTAAGTATGTGTGCATGTGTTTGTATCTATTACATAGAAATATGCATTTTAACTGTGAGGTTAGAAGAAGAAGGAAAAAAAGGAGAAAGGAGTTTTTTTTTTTTTTTTTTTTGGTGAAAGAGCAACCAGTGACCTTTGGGACAAGGGAAAAGTCTATAAATTTTAAGGTATTATCACCACCTGTATTACTGGCAGCCTTTGTCCCCAAAATCAGTGTCATGTGACTTCCTACAATGATGAAAACACTTGGAGCTCTGCTTTCACCAAAGCCCAGACAATGAGAGATGACATCCCTTCTCAGCAACCTCCCAGCATTTCATTTCCTCAGCCCAGAGCCCAGTCCCTCCCCTCAGCCCCAATCTGTCACCCAGAACACTTCATAGAAGTCATGGATACTCATGACTTATAATCATTTGTAGTCTTTTGGATGATGAATTAAATAACTCAGAGAATAGTGTTATTTTTCAAAGCTGTGATTTAAATTTCATTTTCCAAGCATGTTTGAAATCTTCTAAAGAAAATTCTTAGAAACCCACTCTGTAAAAAAATCTACAAATATATATATATATGTATAATATATAAATAAATATATATATAAATTATTGGAAAGTTTCAGAGGTTTTTAAATTTTTTAAAATGAAATATAAAGTTGTTTTCTGAAATAGAACTTTGCCCTTTTTTTTTTTTTTAATTGTCACATATAGGGTGATTTCAAAGTAAATAAGAGCACAAGGTTCATATTATTTTAAATGTATATTGTATTTGTCTTCTCAACGCTGTGGTTTTTAGGTCTGTGAATAGCATCATAGTATGGAGCCAGCCTATTAAGCAGCCTGTTTGGGTTAGGAAACTCTTAGACCAACACAATGTTGTATTGCCTACTGTGTCCTTTCAATATGGTTAGAATTCCACAACCTAAATGATCATTTGTTGAACAAATTCATGCTTTTATTAGTCAAAATACAGAGAAAACAGAGCCTCCCTGTTTCAAGATATTTGCTAATGCATGGTTAATTATCACATATAGCTTACTATAATTCGTTTTACAGGGGAGACCTCCTGCAGGTAGCATACTAGCAGTTTATGATCCAAAATAACCTCACTATAGATTAGAGCTGTTTCAGGGCTGGTCAGACAGTTGGTGCTTCTAGACCTTCTCACTTCACATTGCTAATTCGAACAAGGCTTTATTTTTCTATTTGTCAGCAGCAAGACTGTAGGATGGTTGTTAAACTTCTCCCAGGCCTAATTAGAGCAGCAATGCTCGCATTCATAATGAAGTTCGTGTCTTGCTCAGGAGGCAGCAAGCATGGTGGCTGTTACGGTAGCTTCCTGGCCGGCCCTCGCTGGCAGTTTTAAGGTAGCTAGTGGCTGCAATATTAAGTGACTGTTGAAACTCACTGACTCCACCACGGCTAATGTGTCTAGATGACAACAAGTTTACACGGTTCTTTTATAGTTACAGCAAATGGGTCCGTTTAAATATTTATTAGGTGATTATGGTGATGTGAAATGGGGGGAAAAAAAAGCAAAGTACGGTATCGCAAGTATGGCTGTTTTTAACTGTTTATGTGGGGCCAGGATCGTAGTATCACTCAAAATTGCCGCATCTTTCCCTTATAAATATTTATACTAGATCAGCAATTATGAACGCTAATTTATTTGCATTTTGTTTGTTTATTGACTTCTCCCTGGACAGAGGTTAGCTATGCAAAGTTGTGCAGGCTTACTAGGCTGGAGGATATTTCAATCAACCAACCAAATGGTATTTTGATTAGCTGGGGGAAAGTTCATTTTGCTGGAACTGAAGACTCCTTTTTGCTCTTGGAGATGAAGCCTGCAAGAGGATTTAGGCAGCTGGTGTTCTGCCCTTGCCTGGAGTTGATGTGCATGCTGGCAAGCAGTTTTGCCTCCAAAAGACTGCTTTTCTGTATAGTAACTTGTCGGTTCTCCTTGGATTGAATCAAGGTTGGCTGATCTGGGTGTTTGTCAGACTTCTAACTCGGTTTTTTTTTTTGTTTCTCCTTATCCTGTGAGCCACTTTAAAGGATTCTACTTTTTTGCAAAAGCAGAAAGGTACCTATCTTAAACTAAATGGGGCATCTGAGAAAACGAGAAGAGAGGTTAAAATGATCCCAGCTCTGTTTTGTAAGGGTTAAATCTACATGATACCAAAGAACTGAAGGCATCTGGGGGAAATGGTAGGAAAATAGCAGGCAGATAAAGGGCACATGGAAGTTTTCACTTTGCAGTTGCCGATATTGATTGCCTAGGTAGCTAGGATCTAAGATAGTGATTCCCGATGTTTTCACCGTCTATAATGCTGTTTCAGAGTCCCTGGGTGGTGCAGACGGTTAACCTGCTTGGCTGCTAACTGAAAGGTTGGAAGTTCGAGTGCAAGCAGAGATGCCTCATAAGAAAGGCCTGGTGATCTACTTCCAAAAAAATCAGCCATTGAAACCCTATGGAGCACTGTTCTACTCTGACACACATGGTGTTGTCTTAAGTTGGAATTGACTTGATGATAACTCTTTTTTTTTAAATAATGCTGTTTATTATTTTGTTCCCTGCATCTTGAAATGAACAGCATCTGTACAGCCTTGGCATGTGTGAGGAGGTTTTAGAAGTAGCTTTTTTAAATAACTCATTAGTACATTTAGGATGTCCTGGATATCAAAGGACTGCCCCAAAATAAGTTTGCATGGAGCCACTGAGTCAGAAGTCTCTGAAGCTGCCATGGTTGATTCACTCGGAGAAAAAAAAAGACCTCAGTGATCTCTGACTCTCCCTGTGTACCTCTATTTACAAAATGCACCAGTCCCTCATTAGAACTTGACTTATTACAGTGGACTCCAGTCATGGACCTGTTCCAAAAACATTAATTACCAAAGAATCTACAATTACCTCATTATCTGATCAATAGTTTGTCTCTCTAGGACAGTGGTGTAGCAAGAGTTCATTGCAGTGGTGGTTGTGCAAATTTAGATGCATATCGCAAGAAATTTAAGATTATATGGGAATGCCACTATTTAAAAAAAGGCTATGGTGAAGCTTTGGTCGTGTGAACACTCTTCTGATGATGCAAATAATTATTCTCAGGTCTACAAATGAGCATTCTGACCCTGAGTATCCAGTTATATGGACAGTCAGATTAAAAGCGCAACCATAGGATCGGTTTCAATATGGGGGATTCATGGCTTCCTTTTATTACCCACAGTTGCAACTATTGACAAGTGGTCCGTGATAGGTCATTCCTTTGTAGTTTGACTCTTCTGAGATGTGAGGTTGGTGTGCAAAGGCGGATCACTCAGTACAAATAAAAGCCCACATCTCAGCCCAGTTTCGTTGTTTAATAGTAACAAATTTGTTTGTATGTAAATATATAGACATACAGATATCAAAATACAGATAATAGATATCATTTAGTCCTTTCAACTTAAAGAAGGATTGACTTTCCCCATTTGATAAATGTTTTTAGCTGCCGTTGAGTCGGCCCCCGACTCATGATGACCCCATGCACAATGGAACAAATTGCTGCCTGATCCAGCACCATTCCCATGATTGATGTGGATCAGATTATTGTGACCCGTAAGATTTTCACTAGCTGATTTGTGGAAGTAGATTGCCAGGCCTTCCTTCCTAGTCTGTCTTAGTCTAGAAGGTCTGCTGAAATCTGTTCAGCATCATGCTGTTGTTGTTAGGTGCTGTCAAGTGGGTTCCGACTCATAGCGACCCTGTAGGACAGATTAAAACCGCCCCATAGGGTTTCCAAGGAGTGGCTGGTGGATTTGAACTGCTGAACTTTTGGTTAGCAGCTGAGCTCTTAACCACTACACCACCAGAGCTCCATTGTAGCAACACAGAGCCCTCACTGACAAATGGGTGGTGGCTGCACTTGAGGTACTTTGGCTGGGAATCAAACCTGGGTCTCCTGTATGGAAGGAGAGAATTCTACCACTCAACCGCCAATGTCTTTTTTCAGAAATGAGGAAACATGACATTAGAGCAACTGTGGGGTTCTTCACTCACTATTTTTCAAGGAGATGGTTATTTTATAAAGCAAGCTCCCTCTCTTTTTGATGTTCCTAAAATAATGGAACCCATCAATATACCATAGATGGAGTAGGTTATTGGGGAAGGTCATTATGATGCTAATTCAGAGCTGTGCCCTCAAAAATCACTGTGTTGGTGCAAATATCAGGTACACAATACCAAAACAACAAAAACCAAACCCATTGCCGTCAGTTCAGACTCATAGAGATCCTATAGGACAGAGCAGAACTGCCCCACAGGGTTTCCAAGGCTGTAATCTTTATGAAAGCAAACTGCCACATCTTTCTTCCACATGGTGGCTGGTGAGTTCGAACCGCTGACCTTTTGGTTCACAGCTGAGCACTTAACCACTGCACCACCAGGGCTCCTGAGGCACGCAATAGGGAATTAAATTCTGTTCACACACGAGAGGCTATTTGCAAAGAGTTACTTAGGCTTACCTTTCTGGAAACCCTGGTGGTGTAGTGGTTAAGAGCTACAGCTGCTAACCAAAAGGTTGGCAGTTTGAATCCCCCAGGCACTGCTTGGAAACCATATGGGGCAGTTCTGCTCTGTCCTGTGGGGTCACTATGAGTTGGAAGCGACTCGATGGCAGTCGGTTTGGTTTTTAATTTGGGTTTCTACATATCAGCCCAGGAAAGTCAACCCTACATTACATATGCTGGGGAAAGTAGATAAAGAAAATATTGGCTTATTTTTGACATTGTCATTAAGTCTGTGCACCCTTGACTTGGCTGGTTAATTTATTTTGTGTGAAAAAATAACAAACAGAATTTCTCCAAGTATACTGGCTCACAGATTTTTACACGGTGAAAGATAATTACTGAGTGTCTTAGCTTGCATGTGTGTTGTGACCCCCAAAATAAACTCACCCCAGATTTTAATTAAAATCATCTTCACCATGGGTGACTTCAAACAAAAGCAATAAAACCCTGATGACTTTCTTTTCCTCATGCATTTCCCTTTGTTCTGGTCTACTGAAAGAAAATGACAGCCTTAAAAATGAAGTTGTAAAGCATATTTGTTCTCAGGCCTAATGGGTGTGTATGTGTGTGTACATATCTGCGTGTTCTTCTGTATACACCCAGGTTTCAGGCCCTGCTGGCACAGTGGTTAAGAACTCAGCTGCTAACCAAAAGGTTGACAGTTCAAATCCACCAGCTGCTCCTCAGAAACCCTGTGGGGCAGTTCTACTCTGTCCTATAGGGTTGCCGTGATTTGTAATCGACTCAAACCGCGATGGGTTTGTTGTTGGTTTTTTTTGGTACTGCGCAGCATTGCTGGTGTTGCAGTGCCAGGTATCTGAGGCTGTACCCATGAATGTTCTTTCCTCTTGACTCTCAAGCCTTGACAGTACGGACTGTTGTTAAATCCGTAGTCCTGGCTGAGCTGTAAAATAATTGTAGGTAGGACATCACTTAATTAAATAGTGATGGTAAGGTCGTATGGAGCTATAAGCTGAGACGATATTAGGTTGTGTTTCAAGCTGTTTTGCACACTAGTATAAAACATTCTAGTATAAGGAAATGGCAGCTCCTCCTATCTCCATCTCAGTCCATTATTATAGAAGCTATGTCTTGCATGGGTATTGGTTGTATTGTTTTGTCTTCAGATGTGTTATCCCATTGGATTTTGTGAGTTGGAAGGTGTGTAGGGGTGCTCTTCTTCTGAAGAGTGTATCTTCCTGCCATCCTTCATTAGGCGAAGAGGTAGAACCTCAGGTCAGACAGCAGCACCTGGAAGGCCAGGGATTATGATCATTCCCATTTCACAGAAGGGGGAGTTTCTCAGACAGGGTGAATGATCTATTCAATCTCATAGAGCTGTGTCAGTTAGAAAGATCACAGAGTCTAGGATCGACGATTGTTCGTTCCTGTTTATCCTTTTTATGGGTCCTCTAAGACACCAAGCTGGTTTTAAAATGCAATGATGATTAAGTAAAAGATAATATTTGTGCAGCACTATGCGGTTTAGGGGCAGTTCTACTCTGTCCTATAGGGTCGCCATGAGTTGGAATTGACTCAATGGCACACAGCAACAACATGCATTTTAAAAATATATTTGTGTATATGTATGTGTGTGCATATGTGTATATATAGATATGGATATAGATATCTGACCTTCACAATAGCCCAGTGAAAAGCAGGGACCCTTTTCATCTGCCCCATTTAATAGATCATAAAATTGAGATTCAGAGTTCAAAAGACTTGTCCAAACCACACAATGGTGGAGTTTGGATCAGAACCCAGTAAACCACACAATGGTGGAGTTTGGATCAGAGCCCAGTTCTCTGGATTTCTCATCTGTTGTTCTTCCTACGACATCATGATGCCTATTATGTTGTTGTTGTTAGCTGCCATCGAGTTGACCCCTGACTTGTGGTTACCCCATGCACAGTAGAACATAATGCTGCCTGGTCCTGTGCCATTCCTATGATCTTTTGTAGATTAGACCATATGCCTTTGTAGCCTTCCAAGATCTCAGGATTACCTTACTGAGAAGCCAGATGAAGATTCTCAAATACCTGGATTATTTTTGAAAGAAAGTGAACAAAAAGGAAATTAACCTGTTTCAGTGAGCAAGGCTTGAAAACAATTGCTCCCTGCAGCCCAGAGATGCTTTCTTGTTCTTCAGTCTGGGCAGTGATTCATACTGATTAGAAAAACTTTATGACCTTCAGAATCTATTTTGTGTTTCTCTTTCTCTGAGGTTATTGACTAAGAGCTCTATTTGCTCTATATTCAATCTTCAGTGGCTGCTAAAAAAAAAGAAAAGGAAAGAAACATTGGAAAACATTTAAGAATCACCTCAATTATATCCTGGCTTATTAGAGAATGAACATAATAGAAAGTAGAAAAAATAATTTAGGAAGAAAACAATCAGATAGGAAAATATATTGAAGTTGTAAATGAAAATAGATGTCAAAAGTTATATGACTGAGAGAGTAGGGGAAACTTGACACAGATTCTTGTGTGAACATGTTGATTTAAAGGCACCAGCTTACACCATAAGAATCATAAAAGAGATTCATAGGAACCATCACATGAGAAAATTGTGTTGCCACTCTCAGGAGATAAGATCTCTTGGATGGAGGTTGAAATGTGTCATTCAGAGGCCTCCGCATATAGACACCAGACAAGAGACCACCGTAGACGGTATATAGCACTCCCCCAGTTAAGAGCCCTAAACCCCACCATTCACAGATCCCTTCTGCGGGCTGCCATGGGAATGAATAATGGGGTCGGTCTCAAAAGACTTTAAAGGTCTGGATGGAAAATGATCAAGGGACACTCAAAACACCGGTGATGTTTTCCTGTCTTC